>OX243896.1:15877791-20877791 GCA_945859665.1 Anorthoa munda | reverse complement strand
GAAAGAGCAAAACTTGTTGCGCCGACACCAAGTAATATGGAACAAGGGCAGCAAGATGATGAGGTCCAAATTATTTACTGGTGTCGATATCCCTTTCACCATGTTAACCAAGTAATTTTTGCCATAGTGCGACTAAGTGAAATTAGAAATGGTTGACAATGCTGCCAGCACCCGCGTTGCCGTGCTCTGTGATTTCTTTTTACGATGTCTTATTGGCGCCGCGTCTGCGAGCCGTTAACGCCAACTTTCGGGACACTATCCATGATACATCATAATGAAAAAGTACTTCTGTATCTATTGTGTTTTTTCCATTCTATTCATTGGAAAAACTGCCTTTGCCCACTGGTCTTTGTAGATTTTATGGCCTGCAAAATGTGTATCGAAAATCGGTGATTCTAGATCTATCTGAGGTATCTGTTGTTATAATGTACATTAGTTATGGTTGTCGATGTATTGTTAATCCGATGTTAGTGTTTATGGGCTAAACTGTCTCATATTTTAGTATGTTTATGTGTGTATGGATGGACGAAAATAAGGCTGTATCTTATATATTGCACAACATCAATAAAGAAATGGCTTACAATTTGTAGAGGACAGACGAAAAGCTTTCATGTGTAATTCTGACAAGAGAAAATGTACCCAAATATATATACAAAGATAGTAGACTATAAAATTGATCTACAGAAGCCATACAGAATCATAATCGATTTTTCAATTAAGTGTGAAAAGTGTTAAGGTTTGTGGGGATCTGCACAGAAACTTCAACGAAATCTTGATATTAATAGTTTTGTTAAAGACACCATGACACAATCAGGAGACGTCATCATCAACACTCGAAAAGAAAAAGGAGCGAAAATCTATAAAGACATTGACAGCTGTCTTTAAACGTCAGAGTGACATTTTCGAAATCAATCAAACGTAATAACACTGATACAGTTTTCATTGCTGGTTTACACATTTACAATAAAAAGTTTCTCTTCGATCGAAAACGAACAATTACCTATTAGCACAAAGTGACTTATTACTTACTTCGCAAGACCCTAGGGTTGGCTTTTACCTTGTCCAGAGGATAAGTATTGCCATACAACGTGGCATTGCTGGCAGTCTTTTGGGCACGTTAGTAGTGGACAACGATGTGGAGAAGTTTTTCGACGCCATATTTTATAATTGTATATTTTTAGGACTAGTTAGTTAGTAGTTTTTTGTTGTAAGTGCATATGTTTATAGTTTTAGTTAATTAAGTATTTTATAATTTTTATCTATGAAAATAAAATCATTCTTTCCATAGAACATAAATAAACAACGAAATGAACAATTAGGTAAACAAAAGTGTTATTCACAGCAAACAGACAAAATATTAATATTACGTGCTCCAAAGATATTCTGGCCTATTCTGAACTTCTAATTAGGTAGGTCAGCTTACGTAGGTGGAAAACTGGTGTTTGAAATAACAAATTAAATGCCATTTCTGTTCTAAATAGAATCTTAAACCCTCAGGATCTCACTTTTAAAACGTGTGGGAGGACCACTACTCAAGAAACATGTAGTTCACTAGGGAGAAGACCTTGTTGCTAGCGAATTTCATGTTGTTGATCAGTGGTACACTCACAAGTTTTAAAGTGTTTCTTTTATTATTGACTACCATATCCTTATGCGTTTTCTCTTATGAAAGGAATTGCAAAGACGTGTTACAAACTAGCTGAGGCTTCGCCCACGCGTTGAGTTTTCAACTTTTTGATCTAGCTGATAAATTTTCTTTGATGTCCTCAAAAATCTAGTTCCAACTTCGAAACATACATCCTTATTTTCTGAAAATTGTTAGAACCAGTTCTACAAACACCATGCTGAGTGTTTTCAAAGGCTGTTTTATACCAAACCGTATATAAGGTTAAAGCTAAAGGAAAAAAAAATGCGTTCAACACCGCTCAGAGTTCTTATGTTACGGTAAAGTAGCATGCAGAGCTCATATTTATTATTTGTTTGCCTTTAGAGCAACACCTTTGCAAAGGTTGAAGTGCTAACAAATGCAAGAACGCATTTTCAACAAATGCAACAAACATTTGTTAGCACGTTTATGAACAAACAGAACACACTCCCTTCTTCGCCTCAACACGGGCATGTGTTAGGTTAACGAAGCATATGTAGCTCGTTATTGCAATTTTATTGATCTGCATGAAAGCATGTAGAAGCATTTGCAAACACGCCGTCAAGCTATCTTAGTATAAATAGACTATGATGCACTGTAGTCCCCCAGACCGAATTTCGGCAATGATGGCCAATCTCTACGAAAACTAGCCACAGGCGCGGGCGATATTTTGCACAAGTTTGTGCGCAAACACAGGTGCACACTCTGTTCTCTCACTCCTATACTCCAATGGGACGACAATTGTCAAATCGACACAACGGGACAGATATCAGGCCCAGGATCAACGGCTTAACGTGTTTTCCGAACTTAATAACTCTACCTACCCTACCGTACTTATCTACATATTTTTTGAGACCCAATGTAGCCTATGTGCTTTCCTAGGATGCCATCTATCTCCTTGCCAAATTTCATTGAAATCCGTTCAGTGGTTTATGCGTGAAAAGGTAACATACAGACCGACGCGACGGACAGACAAGAGTCCGTGATTAGACCTGTCGTACTGTATGGATCAGAATGTTGGGCTGTGAAAAAGGTGGATGAAAAGAGATTGCATGTAGCAGAGATGACAATGTTGAGATGGATGTGCGTGAGAAATAAGTTTATTAGATGAAATTTGAAAGTGGTACCAGTGACAGAAAAGTTGAAAGGAAACCGTTTGTCCTGGTATGGTCATCTGATGAGGAGGGATGAAACGCATTTTACTAAAAGAGTTATGAATATAAATGTGGATGGATGGAGAGGGAGGGGACGGCCAAAGAAAAGATGGGTGGACTGTGTGAGGAGTGATATGAAAGAAAAAGGAGTCATCAGCGTGACGGGGGACAGGACGGTATGGAAGAAGAAAACGTGTTGCGCCGACCCCAAGTAACATGGGATAAGATGATGATTTTGTGAAAACCAATACTTGTTTGCCAGCAAGGCCAACATCTTTGTAAACTAACACCATGTATGGACAACATCATTTACCTGTGTGTCACAAATAAATACATTTGAATTTGAACACTGTGCCTGACCTGGCACAGCCTGGACCCTGCGACCGCGAGTCTCTAAAATCAGTTCAGTAGTTCAGATAAAAAGTTGAACAAAAGTCTCCCAAACTGGCGAAGTAGATACGTCCACAAAAAGAGACAAAATGGACAGACCCACTTCCATATTTAAATGTAAGGATGGGTACATACATAATGCATCATGACATGCAAGTCAACGTGAATCTGCGCGGGTGGTACTCGCGAACAAATCAATATGTAAAGAATAGATATGTTGTTAATGCAAGCTGCACTGAGTAGCGTGTTGGATAAAGTGCACCCGGCTTTATACTGGATCACTTTTAATTCACTGGCAATCTTTCCGTAAGTTAAATACAAAAGAATATGAACGGAACAAATTGCTGCTCCCTCATCATCAGCCTACATCAGTTTAATGCTGGACAAAGACCTCTACCTTGAGGTTATCATAGCTCCAGCTAGCCTGAGGGCGTCCCTTTTTATCCGACTACGGTGGAGCAAAAGGGAGGGTTATGTTTTTGACCGGTATGTGTGTATGTGTGTTCATCTGTTCCCTCATAACTTGTACTTATCATCCGCTCAACTGTCCATATTGCCGAGTCGGATTAAAACAATGGTAATTTCTGTTGTGTCTGCTAAATGACATTTTGACAAATGATCCGCTGGTTATAGGCTATGTGACGTCACATTAAATTGAATATGGCGCCCTCTAAGGGCACGCTCTGAGGCTCTAAGGGGTACGCAGTCAAAAACAAAACATTTTTTTTCGCCCCGCCCCGTCATGTATGGTATCATTGGACAGGGATTTTAAAATTAAGCTAAGGTTTGGTACATCATATTACTATTTTTGTCAAGCGTACCGTTTACGAGGTATATCGCGTCAAAGTCATGAAAACTATTTTTTTACCCGACTACGGCGTCGCAAAGTCCACTCTTGTAACTTATGCATTATCTAGATACATGTAAAACAACAAACCCTAAACAGAAAAAAATGTGATGTGGCTCTGCAAAACCCAAAAATACTTTAAATAAAAATACGTTGATAAACTAAAACCCGAATACTGAAAAATTTCAGAACACTTTGCAGAGTTTACTGTTTTGTTACTGTAGATGGCATACGACCACAGTTATCCTCTACGGAATAGTTTGTACATAACAATTTCAGATGAGAATATTTTCTTGTTTCATACTTTTTAAAGCGTTCTGTAGTCAGGTTTTAGTTTTAGAACTTATTTTATATATCGATTTGCGGTCTCCAATCAAGAACACGTCTACACCAACATAAGGCGACTCCAACGAATGACAATCAGCCGTACAACCGATGACCGTTGGTTCATAAATTCTAAGGTTAATATGGCCAACCCACTTCATCTTGCTTATTCTGTGAACTGTTCTCTATAAATTATGTTGTCAAGTTATGCAAACATATAAGTATTTATTTACAGTCAGTACACATGTACAGACAGCTCGAGCAGCTCGAGCTCGAGCTCGACAGAGGAGCTCGTGGCTAAATAATAACAGCCGCACGGGTCGATCTTCAAGGTTAAGCAACGCTTGACGAGGTCGGTCCGTGGATGGGTGACCATTTCAACATACCGAGTTTCCTCCGTGCCTCGGAAAGCACGTTAAGCCGTTGGTCCCGGCTGTCATTTGAAGATTTTTGACAGTCGTTACGGGTAGTCAGAAGTCTGAGCTGTGACACCAGTCTTGCCAAGGGGTATCGTGTTACCCAGGTACTGGGTTGTGGAGGTCTGATAGGCAGTCGCTCCATGTAAAACACTTGTACTCAGCTGAATCCGGTAAGACTGGAAGCCGACCCCAATAATAATTGGGAAAAAGGCTAGGCAGATGATGACACATGTACAGACAGCAAAGTTATTTTTGGCCCCATTACCTAAATGGGACGAACTCCTAAATATGATACCTAGTTAAAGCTGTTTTAATTGAGGAATAGTTTTACTCCCTAAATAATTCAGTAAGGCGTTTTGCATTTAAGACGTCAAGAATGTAAGAATATTTTGCTCCCGAGTTACCTAGAAAGCTTTTAAAGTATAGAAATAACTTATGGGACATGATTTTGCACTAGAAGCGTTAAGTGATGGAAAGGTTAAATAAATACTTACGTAGCCTGGATATTTTCTACAGTAATTATAACAAAGAGAGTAAATAAATATTTGATAGAGAAATAAAACAACACATTAAGATTCTGGCTTGTTTATAGGTAACTAGCTTCTGCCCACGGCTTCGGCAGCGATCAAAGTTCAAAAAAAAATGTTCCGATCACCACCACACTTTACAGGATTATCCGCTGGGTCGATCTAAAGATTGTCTGAAAATTTCATTAAAATCGGTCTATCCGTTTCGGAGTCTATAAGGATCATAGATACATACTTTATCTTTTATATAGATAGAAGATAGATGACTTATGAGTCTATTAATTTTAGCACAAAGTTAAAATATTGGATGGGCTATTTATTTATTTATTAGCTTCAGTCAGCGCCTTTGCCTGTGTGAAAGTCGAAAATTGCCCCAACGGAACGTAAATGCCGAGAAAAAAAGTATCCGATGTCGTTTTTCAAGACTCAATCAGACACACAGAGTGTTATGGATTGTATTAGTAGGGATAAAACATCATCATCTGCCTAGCCTTTTTCCCAATTATTGTTGGGGTCGGCTTCCAGTCTTACCGGATTCAGCTGAGTACCAGTGTTTTACATGGAGCGACTACCTATCTGACCTCCACAACCCAGTAACTGGGTAACACGATACCCCTTGGCAAGACTAGTGTCAGATCTCAGGCTTCTGACTACCCGTAACGACTGTCAAAGGTCTTCAAATGACAGCCGGGACCAACGGCTTAACGTGCTTTCTGGGGCACGGAGGAAACTCGGTATGTTGAAATGGTCACCCATCCACGGACCGACCTCGTCAAGCGTTGCTTAACCTTGAAGATCGACCCGTACGGCTTTTATTATTTAGCCACAAGCTCCTCAGTAGGGATGAAACATGCTGATTTTATAATTCTCAAACAAAACACGATTTGCAAATAAACTAAATAGTTTCAATTTTAACTCAAGTCACGGACCAAAAGACCATTCAAGTGTTTAAATTTATAAAATGTATAATTGAAATAACTGAAAAACTTTTAAAGAGTCATTGTACTCATAATTATGTATAATTAATTAAATTGAAAATAAAAATGCCTGCTAGTGACTAGGTATATTTCGTCTAGTTTTATGCAAACGTAAAGAGCAGCTGAGTTTTTTGGCGATTTAAGGAGTTGTCTCTATTTGCACCTTTTTTTAGACTTGTTGAAGGAACAAAAATACCATAAATATATTGCTTGTACTGCCCCACAGTTGACCAAGGTCTTATTCCATTTTTTCCATCGTTCCTAGTTCTACGCCACTTCTATCCTAACCGTACTCAACGTCGACATTCAAGACGCCCCAAATACCTACCATTCTATAATACTAAAACTTTTTTTCCAGGTCTAGCGGTACCTTTTGTGGAACTGACAGTGACTCACGCATCGGTACTGACGATCCTCGCGATCAGTTTTGAGCGCTACTATGCGATCTGCGAGCCTCTGCGCGCCGGGTACGTCTGCACCAAAACACGGGCGACACTGATCTGCGCGCTCGTGTGGTTCTTCGCAGCACTGTTTACCAGGTACTTTTTAGTGACAGGTGGTCAGTGATGGCACTTTAGGTTTTTTTAAACTGGGTCATGCACTTTTAATTGTTTTAGGCCCACTTGTACAAAAACTTAACTCTGAGTTAGTTGGTAGACACGAGGTTAAATTGACAATATTGTATGAAAAACTTTCAATTCAACCTCATGTTAGCAAGTCACTCTGAGTTAACTTTTTCGTGCAAGTGGGCCTTAAGGTAATATGTCAACTAATTTAAAGAAAGCATTTTTATTATTATCTCAGGGTCCATACTGTGACGTCTTAAAGCCATTATTGATCCTGCGTGAGAGAGAGACGGAACTATACAGGGCGTATGGTACCATCCCTTTTTCACAACGGATTCATGATAGCAATGACACATCATAGGGACTGACAAAAAAAAAATGTCTGACAAAACAAGCTTCTATTTTTTTATTACAATTTTTTTTCTTAGTTTTTTAATCTCTGGCCATTTTATTCTAGTTTTAAGAATTTAACATAGTTGTAAGTCGTCCTGTAAAAATGTGAAGTGTTTTTTCAAAGTACTGATTGATCAAAATTGCCATTTATACAGCAACACGTCGAACTACTTTGTGAATATTATTGCATAATACTGTGTTATTTTTTGCATCGTGATGCCTGGTGCTGCAGTGATTAACAATACAAGGTGCTACATATGTGTGCGTTTTTCTGCCGCGGCGGTTGGAACGTAGCGTGTAAACGCCGAGACCGCAGCTTTCTTAACCAGTTTTACACTTTTGCTATTAACTGTACACCCAACCCAACATGGACTTTGGACGTTGGTGCTGCTTTAAGCTAAGATTTTTAAATAATTTTATAAATTATAAATTTGTATCAAAAACTGATATTCTACTATAGTCAACTCGTTTTAGTATGTCAATAGCGGTCTTTGACCTTTTCCTGAATATCTTAGTAGGAAATTGAAAAATAAACTGCGTCCGTTTTTCATGACTAAAAATTTTGAGTATCACGAAAGATCGATTCAGGATTTTATGTCTTTATTTCCATTTTTAAAAATATGAATGTCAATAAATGCAGGTATTCCAAGTTCCAACGACCTTTATCACCGTATGGTGAATGATAAATTACTGTATTTGTGTTTTAGTATTAAAACGCAACAACTACAGTAATTTATCATTTTCAAAGTACGGATAATTTTATCCATTTCACGGATTTAAAGTTCCCCTAGTCGCCGGCACGAACTATTTTGTGCGCGGGGTTAAAAGGCATGATATCTCATACGACAACACGTGCGAAAGAGATAGATGCAGCAATAAGAAGCTAGTTCGCGTACGAATTAGCACTTTTGCAAATTTGTAGCGAAATGGATGATGGTTATGGACGAAAACGAGCGCGCGAAATTTTATAAACAGACCTTTGGGAGTCTAGATATTATGAAAAAACTACTACTATTTTTAAAATAAAATTATTTGCATTGTTGAACTTCTAATCTATCCCTCTAGGTGGCCGTTTTTCAATTTTCCTTCTTCTTATGGTATTTATTTCCGCCTAAAGATGCGTTAAATTAGTGTTGAAATATGGAACTTTCGACGCTCATAACTTTCAATTTTTCTTTTTTAGGGTTCCGTACCCAAAGGGTAAAAACGGGACCCTATTACTGAGACTTCGCTGTCCGTCTGTCCGTCTGTCTGTCTGTCTGTCTGTCTGTCTCTCTGTCACCAGGCTGTATCTCATGAACCGTGATAGTTAGACAGTTGAAATTTTCACAGATGATGTATTTCTGTTGCCGCTATAACAACAAATACCTACTAAAAACAGAATAAAATAAATATTTAAGTGGGGCTCCCATACAACAAACGTGATTTTTTTGCCGTTTTTTGCGATAATGGTACGGAACCCTTCGTGCGCGAGTCCGACTCGCACTTGGCCAGTTTTTGTTTGTATACAGGGCTAGATAATGATGAGACAAATTGATATTTTTATTTTATTTTGAAAGTACATCGTCAAACATTGGAGCAATCGCCAAACTGCGTGTATATGGAAGAATGATCGACTAGTGTAACCTTAAGGACCACTGATGTTATCTGAAATGGGGCGCTATATCCCAGAGGGTAGAAATACATTATTCAAGTGTCAATCATTTTGACGAGTTATTGGCATGAGAATGTGGAAGCTAATATATTTTCCCTGTCTTCCTAAATTCCAATATGTAGATACGTCAAATCATTAGAACATAAATCATGATCAGTGAACCTTTCTTTAGGATTTTCGTTTTTACACGACTGCTCAAAAAAGGAGTTTTATGTTTTCAGGGTTCATGTAGTTTCTATACCTTCTAAATGGCGGAATGGTGAAAATTTCAAAAATATAATTGGCGAGCCATGGTTCTTGAAAAAAAAACGGAAGTATTATTTTCCTAAAAATATAATAAAAAATCGTATACTATCATCGTCTAGAGCTTGCTTAGTATATAACAAAAATATATAATAGTAATATTCAATATGCATATGATCACTTATAACATGATAAAAGAATATAAATCAATATAACAGTAGGTACTATATTCAATAACCCATAGAAAATCTTATAAAAAAGGTATGCGTTTGCAAAAATACCGTTTTATCACAGGTTTGAAATAAAAAATATATAATTAAAAAAATATCAACACGCCTATCTTGTCAAAAATTTAATTAAAAAATTTAACAAAAAAATATAAAAGAAGCAAAATTATTGAAAACCAATCTTTTCATTGTAGTTGGGGGACGGTGCCTTGGAACTGTTCTTTACAGGTCAACTTCGCTGAAAAGATTGGTTTTCAGTTATTTAGCTGGATTTTAATTTTTTTGTTCTAATTTTTTAATTCATTTTTTGTCAAGGCAAGCATAAGGCAAGTATGTTTTTATTGTTTTTTAATTATTATTTATTTATTCACTGTACTTAAGCTTTTCATAACTTTTTATAATAGTTTCAGAATTATCAAAGCTTTCTATATAAAAAGAATTACTTTTGCCAGGGGTTTCGCCCCCGTTAATGTCGGCAAATATCCCGAGAAAGCCGGTATAAAAAGTTTTCTGTGTTAGTATTCAGGGTATGATCTACCCGTGTGACAAGTTTTATACAAATCCATTTACAGTTCTCGCCAAACTTCTTGGCCGCTCTAAAGTTGGCTACAACGGCTGTGCAGTAGTGAATCTCATACCAAAACAGCACCGCGCCGCACTTGCGCATCGGAAAGCCAACTTCAGGGCGGCCAAGAAGTTTGGCGAGTACTGTAGCTGTTGAGTCCTGATTGATTAACAGACATCCAGACATCAAAAAATCTGTAGATACTAACTTTCACGCTTATAATATTATAATTTCACGATCAAAGCAACTATCTTTCTTAAAAGATAGTTCAAGATTCCGCAAAACTGTCCTTAAAACTTCGTCTCAACTTGAAACTGAGACCAAAGCTCCATTTTCACTTGCTGCAGTTTTCGTATCTCTTTGGTCGGGTTCCTTACACATCGGTTCATTTGCCTCTATAATAAGTTCCTCGTGAAACGCCACATACTCTAGACAAACTTTCAATGTCGCTTCCAATAGGGTTGTTCGGGGTATCTGTACCTGCAAGTGCGGAACTTCCGCTAGTAATCAGACTCAGGCATCCACCTCCGCAAAGCCTTTTCAGAACTGTAAAGGAGGTCTTCTAAAGAAAGAGAGAGAGAGTCATCCGCGTCCGTAGGAGAGTTACCCCTATTGTTGTTACCCTACACGTGGTGCGTTTTCTTCTTGTTTGCGTCTTTTTAGTTCGCTTTTTAAGCAGTCGGTATTTTTGGTTTTTTGAATTAACTTTTTTTTCTATCTCCGTCTCTGCTAAGAAGATTTAGTGGGCGAACGAGAGATGTAACATCGGTCATGTTACATCAGTCCACCCACTACAACCCACAATTCAGCGTTTTCTTGCCATTTTATTGATATCTTCATTTCATATTCTTCGTTTATTCGAATTGGATGCTGTTACTCGCAGTTTTCGTATTGGAATATAAACTTCTCCGTATTGGTTTTAACAATTCAATTGGTAGTTTTGAAGAAACTTATTTTACAGGGCTTCATAAGTCGACACAATTGGCTAAAAGTGTTTGAATATTCATAATCATTTTTGGGCTCTTCCTGAAGTTTATTTAAGATATACTATTTATCTTTAATTTGTGTTTAGATTTTTATAGATCAGTTAGACAAAACTCTACAATGACGGCAATGACGGCAGCGTTTCCCATAACAGGAAATTTCTAGATGTTTTGTACACATGGTCATAGTTGACCATGTGTACAAAAAATCTATCATCATCATCTATCATGATTGAGATCAACTGAGTAGGATAATGATGAGACAATTTGATGTCATTTTTTATTTGAACGTACATCGTCAAACATTGGAGCAATCGCCAGACTACGTTTATATGGAAGAATAATCGACTAGTGTAACCTTAAGGACCCATCATGTTATCTGAAATGGGGCGCTATATCCCAGAGGGTAGAAATACATTATTCAAGTGTCAATCATTTTGACGAGTTATTGGCATGTGAATGTGGAAGCTAATATATTTTCCCTGTCTTCCTAAATCCCAATATGTAGATACGTCAAATCATTTGAACATAAATCATGATCAGTGAACCTTTCTTTAGGATTTTCGTTTATTACACGACTGCTCAAAAAAGGAGTTTTATGTTTTCAGGGTTCATGTATGTTTGTGAGTTTCTTTATCCCACCATAACTTCTAAATGGCGGAATGGTGAAAATTTTTAAAATATAATTGGTTCTTGAAAAAAAAAAACGGAAGTATTATTTTCTTAAAAATTAAAAAAAAATCGTATACTATCGTCGTCTAGAGCATGCTTAGTACATAACAAAAATATAAAATAGTAGTATTCAATATGCATTCGATCACATGATAAAAGAAAATTAATCAATATAACAGTAGGTACTATATTCCATAGATAATATAAAATATATTCCATACCCATAGAAAATCTTATAAAAAAAGGTATGCGTTTGCAAAAATATCGTTTTATCACAGGTATGAAATAAATAACATATAATTAAAAAATATATAAACACGCCTATCTGGTCAAAAATTAAATTAAAAAATTGCACAAAAAAATTCACAACAAGCTAGATTATTGAAAACAAATGTTTTCATTGCAGTCGGGGGACGGTACCTTGGAACTGTACTTTACAGGTCAACTTCGCTGAAAAGATTGGTTTTCAGTTATTTAGCTGGATTTTAATTTTTTTGTTCTAATTTTTTAATTCATTTTTAGTCAAGGCAAGTGTGTTTTTTTTATTTTTTATTATTATTTTTTTATTCACTGTACTTAAGCTTTTCATAACTTTTTATAATAGTTTCAGAATTATCAAAGCTTTCTATATAAAAAAGAATTACTTTTGCCAGGGGTTTCGCCCCCGTTAATGTCGGCAAAGATCCCGAGAAAGCCGGTATAAAAAGTTTTCTGTGTTAGTATTCAGGGTATGATCTACCCGTGTGACAAGTTTTATACAAATCCATTGACAGTTCTCGCCAAACTTTTTGGCCGCTCTAAAGTTGGCTACAACGGCTGTGCAGTAGTGAATCTCATACCAAAACAGCGCCGCACTTGCGCATCGGAAAGCCAACTTCAAGGCGGCCAAGAAGTTTGGCGAGTACTGTAGCTGTTGAGGCCTGATTGATTAACAGACATCCAGACATCAAAAAATCTGTAGATACTAACTTTCGCGCTTATAATATTATAATTTCACGATCAAAGCAACTATCTTTCTTAAAAGATAGTTCAAGATTCTGCAAAACTGTCCTTAAAACTTCGTCTCAACTTGAAACTGAGACCAAAGCTCCATTTTCACTTGCTGCAGTTTTCGTATCTCTTTGGTCGGGTTCCTTACACATCGGTTCATTTGCCTCTATAATAAGTTCCTCGTGAAACGCCACATACTCTAGACAAACTTTCAATGTCGCTTCCAATAGGGTTGTTCGGGGTATCTGTACCTGCAAGTGCGGAACTTCCGCTAGTAATCAGACTCAGGCATCCACCTCCGCAAAGCCTTTTCAGAACTGTAACGGAGGTCTTCTATAGAAAGAGACAGAGAGAGTCATCCGCGTCCGTAGGAGAGTTACCCCTATTGTTGTTACCCTACACGTGCATTTTCTTCTTGTTTGTGTCTTTTTAGTTCACTTTTTAAGCAGTCGGGATTTTTGATTTTTTGAATTAACTTTTTTTTTCTATCTCCGTCTCTGCTAAGAAGATTTAGTGGGTGAACGAGGGATGTAACATAGGTCATGTTACATCAGTAGTCCCCACTACCCACTACAACCCACAATTCAGCGTTTTCTTGGCATTTTATTGATAACTTCATTTCATATTCTTCGTTTATTCGAATTGGATGCTGTTACTCGCAGTTTTCGTATTGGAATATAAACTTCTCCGTATAGGTTTTAACAATTCAGTTGGTAGTTTTGAAGAAACTTATTTTACAGAGCTACATAAGTCGACACAATTGGCTAAAAGTGTTTGAATATTCATAATCATTTTTGGGCTCTTCCTGAAGTTTATTTAAGATATACTATTTACCTTTCATTTGTGTTTAGATTTTTATCGATCATTTAGTTAGACGAAACTCTACAATGACGGCAACGTATCCCATAACAGGAAATTTCTAGGTGTTTTGTACACATGGTCAACTAGTTCGAGAATCCTGGCTTCATACAATAATCATCATCATCTTCTTTATCATCATCTCAGCCGAAAGTAATACAATAGAACTACTGAACACAGGTCTTCCCCAAATGTCGCCACTTCGATTGTTCATGTGCGCCTCGCAACCAGCGGAAGCCCTTACCCTTAATCAAGTCATCAGTCCACGTAGTCAGTGACTTCAAACAATATCGAAAAATATTGTGTAACCAAAATCTGATTGAGATCAACTGAGTAGGATAATGATGAGACAATTTGATGTCATTTTTTATTTGAACGTACATCGTCAAACGTTGAATCGCCAGACTACGTTTATATGGAAGAATGGTCGACTAGTGTAACCTTAAGGACCACTGATGTTATCTGAAATGTGGCGCTATATCCCAGAGGGTAGAAATACATTATTCAAGTGTCAATCATTTTGACGAGTTATTGGCATGTGAATGTGGAAGCTAATATATTTTCCCTGTCTTCCTAAATCCCAATATGTAGATACGTCAAATCATTTGAACATAAATCATGATCAGTGAACCTTTCTTTAGGATTTTCGTTTTTTACACGACTGCTCAATAAAGGAGTGTTATGTTTTCAGGGTTCATTTATGTTTGTGAGTTTCTTTATTTCACCATAACTTCTTAATGGCGGAATGGTGAAAATTTTAAAAATATAATTGGCGAGCCATGGTTCATGAAAAAAAAAACGGAAGTATTATTTTCCTAAAAATATAATAAAAAATCGTATACTATCATCGTCTAGCCTACAAAGAATCTAAAAAGTACGGCACTTGCAAGTTCAACACAAACAACTCCATTTAGAACAAAACTTAGATATTGATATCATTATTAGGCACCAACACGTTTTCTTATTATGGAAATTCATTGTTTACGATTGTCGGGAACCGAACTTGGGACTGAAAGACATCTAACACCTACGCTTTCATTGAGAAGAACAATTTGTTTTACGACTTGGGAACGGCATTGTCAAAGTTTCACAAACAAGCATAATTTTGACTTTGGAATAATGAAGTTAATGTTAGCGTGAAAATGAATATAAAAGAGAATGTAGTATTAGTATGTTTGTTCCTAATTGGCGTTCTAGAGAGAGAGAGTTCGCATTAGCCGATTTTGATGATTCTTACGTCAATCGATTCGATTTAACATTGCGAGTGTCACTGGCACACTGTCATTAAAATTGGGAAATAAAAAAAATGGCGGATTTTGGGCGTCGTATTGTGGGGGCTCAATTTTGAGTTTTCTTCCAAATCCATCGTGTGGGATATGAAAATAAAGGATATTAAGAAGTGATTTCAAAAACATATAACACTATGTTTAAATGTAATACTAAAAAAAAAGTTAACTAAAAAGTACAAATAAAAAAATCAAAAACCCGACTGCTTAAGAATACATATTCGCGAGCTGGCTGACCAAAAACAGAATGTTAAGTATCCTCCAACTGCACAGCATAATTGTATTCTTGTTTACGTCTTTTTAATTCGCTTCTTAAGCCGTCGGGTTTTCGGATTATTGAATTAACTTTTTTTATTTTTATTTTATATAATTTACTTTAAAACATTTTAATAAAACTTAAATAAATGAAGACTGCGATATATTAAATTGTAAAATCCAGGTAAAGAACATGCTTCTCTCGACTAGGTCAATCATCAAAACCTGTCATGTCTTTTACTGGGCTAAATCATAGTCGTAGTCAACATTGTTTGTAATGAGGAGCTATTTGTATATCTTACTTTCATTTTGACTCTACAACATTACTTCAAATCTGGTCTAAAAAGAGACAAAACGCCGAATGTGACTTGTATATTTCCTGGCAAGTCGTTCAAGACGACCAATGTTCAATATAAACTCGTTTCAACCATCCTGCTACTATTTGCAGTATTGCAATACCCACTTCCAATACGAAATGGATTCTTGTAACAACATTTTCAGTTCACCTTAGGTTATATTGAACGATAGCTTTATTTGATACGTTTCTTTTGGCTTTAACAATTTGGGCTAGATGTTATAGTAAGGTTAGTAGCTGAAAGGGTGTTTTGTTTAAACTGCTGATCCAGAAACGATGGATGCATAACACACAAGTAAAATGAAATAAAATTAAAACCCCCGACACATTTTTATTTCATGCACCATATTTTTATTTAGTAGTAGACACGCTTCGATCGACAATCTATTGAACACGTATTATGACACGATATCTTGCGAAAACACCCTGATTGAAGCACGGAGAGATGAGCTGAGAGAATTAATAATGACATCTCTACAGAATATCACAAACGCCCATAACTTTTGAACGACTTATCAGATTCTTATCAAACATAGCTATGAACCCTTTTCATAAAGTCTTAAATCAAAATCGATTCATCCGTTTAGGAGCTATGATGCCACAGAAAGATACACAATCACACAGGTACACACATCAAACTTATAACATCCCTCTTTTTCCGTGGGTGATAAAATCAATGGCAATGCTTTTCATTTTGACAATTCAACAACATACGTTGTCTAGCAGACCAACTTTTCAAACATATAAAGTAATTGATTAGGAATTTCCCTCAAATTCCCTCGGATTGTGATATGCAATTGTATTTCTGGTCTAAAATAGGCAAGTTGATCTGGAAGAAGTAAGAAGCATTTTTAAATTGATTTTAAATATTACTACAGCATTTTTTTAGCTGTACAAAGTCAAGATGTTTCCAATACAAATCATCATAATAAATTAATTGAATGGTGTCATTTTTTCAAGCTACTAAAGGAAGATTCTCATCAAACTTAGGTCCATAGATCCACTGATAGAATCATCTAAAAATAATATATCCATATAAAAATGTGTGTCACGAGCAATAACATTGTTCGTTATACTTCTATAGCTACTTATGGAGAGGGAGCTGGCAGGATTTTTGAGCAAGTATATTTAAGGCGAAAAGTTTTCAAAGACGTCGATTTAGAGAAAGCCCACAATTTCTTCGTCAGATTTTACTGATTATGTAATATTACGTCATGCCGCATACGATAAAAATAATGAAAATGAACGGTCCTGCACGTTATGTGTCCTTTTCGTAAATCTGAAAGTGGACCTCTGACCAAAGATTTCCTATATGAAAGTTTCTAGATATGTAAATAAAATAAAAATAAATAAAAATCTTTTATTCTCAGACATGTCACCCATATTACAAATATAAATGATTTACAATTAAAATTAATCGGACATCACAATAACACAAAATTAAAACTAATAATAGAAATAATCGAATAAAAATTAACCAGACAACACAATAACACATAAAAAAATATTAAATATTAAAAAGTAATAAATAATTACTCGGTTTACTCTTACCAAGCCGCTTTTCACCCTGATATCCTTGCTTAAAAACCCTGCCAGCTCCCCCTCTATTAGTCTATGACTTCGACAAACTCTGTTACTGACAGTAATTCTGTTGCCAATAGAGAAAACTTATTTGGTGCTCTTTGAGTCAGGTCTCGAAGGTCTAATGTTGTTACATTTCGTATTATTATTTGACTTGTTAGTTGAAAAGAGGCTTATTTCTTCCTTTCGTGTATTGCCTGGAAAATCCTAGGATGTGTGATATTCTTAGGTTCGGTTCAAAAACAAACTTATTTATAAAATTCTCAATGCCTTAGCGACTGACTGGCATTTAATTCAAAATTTCTATGGTGAATTTGAATTTGGAATAAGCTAATCAGTTGATAATCAGTGAGATTTTTATAATTATGACTCGAAAAAGACTAAAACCTATTTTCAGTATATAACGGCTCAGAACTTACTTTATTCTAGATATTTTTAAAATTGAATTAAAACGTTGTGGTAGGTAATAAAAATCCCAACAGTTTTTCTAACTTAATTAGTTCCACAATAACTTTTTCAGTCGACCTAAATATTTCTTGAACAGTTAAACGAGTTGAAAACTATAAACCTCAAGTTTTGGTCGTCGTGAACAATTCGGACATATTGTCCGAGCTACTTTATAGTTTCATACACAGAGCATGGAACGTTGCGGCGGCAACGACGTGATTCTAAATTTAAAATGACAGCTACTGAGGGGTATCTGCGCCTTAATGTTTATTAAGGCCATCACAGGCTAGCTCGGTTGAACAGACGAAACCTCATTTGCTGATCAGCGAGAGGCAACTACCTAAATAAAAAATTTAATTAAAAAAATCAAAATACCCGACTGCTTAAAAAGCGAACTAAAAAGACGTAAACAAGAAGAAAATCATGCTGTGCAGTCGGAGGATACATATTCGCGAGCTGGCTGACCAAAACCAGATGTATCCTCCGACTGCACAGCATGATTTTCTTCTTGTTTACGTCTTTTTAGTTCGCTTTTTAAGCAGTCGGGTATTTTGATTTTTTTAATTAAATTTTTTATTTATTACTTTTTAGTTAACATTTTTTTCGAATTAGGTACATTTAAATATATAAGTGTTATATATTTTTGAAATCACCTCTTGAAACCCTTTATTTTGATACCCCACATGATGGGTTTGGAAGAAAAAATCAAATTGGCCCCCCACAATATGGCGCCCAAAAGCCGCCATTTTTCTATTTTCCAATTTTAATGTAGCCTATGACATTCGCAAGGTTAAGACGAATCGATTGACGTATGAATCATCAAAATCGGTCAACGCGTTTGGTCTCTGGAACGCCACATAGGAACAAACATACATACATACATACATATATACATACATACATACATACATACATACATACATACATACATACATACATAGACTGATAAACACATTACCCTCCTTCGGCAGTCGGGTAAAAAAATCGTCTGTAACAGTGTCCGCCGAAGCGTCTCTGTACTCTATGTTCTCATAGCTGAATGAGCGCCGGCTACATATTACTACGCCAAGCTATAAAACGGCTGGACTCTTGTCATAACGTTACTTGCAACCTTCTGCGCTTTGCATTTTATTGGCTGGCAACAATAAAAGCTAGGGTTACCACCATTCGTGAAATTGGTCCTAAATTGTTAATTTAGTTAGTAAAACTTTTGGTAATATTCATATCGGGATTTCATTGGAGTTTGTTGGTTTTATTAAAGTTGGACTAGAATTAATACTAGATGTTATATTGGACTTTCTCGTATAGGTACACATAACATAGTTACTTAGTGGAGATAATGTTTTTTTTTCTACTCCTCCGTTATTCTTTTCTGATTAATTTCGTTGTGTGATACAATACAGTTAGATTCATTCTCCGGGACTTCGTTGAACTTCATTGCCTCGGCGCTTTTCTGGTTTTCGCCACTATTGATTCTGACTGTCAGGAGTTGCAGTGGTTTGAGAATAATGCGGCGAGTTGGTCCCAAATAAAAAATAAATAACATAGTAAAACATGACCTTTTGCGATGCTTACGTAATTGGTTAACTATTTATTCAAGTAAGTTACAGTGAATTTGATCAAAAAAAAAATATTTTCTACCTTCAAGTACCACATCCACACCAACATTATAAATGCAAAAGTAACTCTATCTGTCTGTTTGTTACCTGTTCACGCCTTAACAACAGAACGGATTCGGAGAAAACTTGGCACACGAGTAGACCACCTGGATTAGGACATAGGATACCTTTTATCCCCGGAGTATGTTCACTTAGGATAATTTCCGACTTCCAAGCGGGCAAAACCACTGGCAAGGCTTGTTAGTCATAATTATTTTTAGAAAGTGCTCGTTCAAAAATATTGGTCATTCATCATTCCAAAGCCCGAGTAGCCCACAAAAGGCTGTCTAAACAAAATACCCCACATTTCCCAACCACCAGCAATATTCTTTTCACAAAGAATCCTTACAACAAGAAGACTGACTTGTGCAGTACATTATTCTAAAGAATTTTTAATACTACACTTATTGGAGTTCTACACGCGACGTTGTCCCCTATATTGGTTCCGAGTTTAAATAATAGATGGCGTTTTGCAATAAATCCTTCGTTCAGTCGCCATATTGGTCGTTTGTCGTTCGTTCAGTTCAATGAGGGCTATCGGGTTTGTCTTAAAATGTCAAATCTCACCAATTTTTGGCTTTTAGCGCGAGTTTATTTATTACTTTTTAATGTTATCAACATTTACCAAATGTGGTAGATTAAGATAGGCACGGGTTTACCAACCACTAGCTTAATAGTTTTATGTTTCCGAAGGTATTACCCTTCTTTCTTTTCGAAACAAGGAGCTGAGCAAAACTGCGGCATGATTGATGTTAAATTTAATCGCGTTAGAAATGATTTTAACTCAAACTTTGCTCCCGTGTG
Organism: Anorthoa munda; assembly: GCA_945859665.1. Taxonomy (NCBI): domain Eukaryota; kingdom Metazoa; phylum Arthropoda; class Insecta; order Lepidoptera; family Noctuidae; genus Anorthoa; species Anorthoa munda. The sequence continues at coordinate 20,857,971 of OX243896.1, read as the reverse complement.
CGTAATAATAACGTTTACCTAACAGCTGCAATATTAATTTATGGACCTTACTCAAAAAAAACGGTAGCCCTCATTGTTTGAACGTGCCATTTTGAACGAATGAATGGAACTGTTTTTAATTTGAGATTCCGTCTTTGTTGTAGCAGAAGAATATATTTTATTATTTGATGCAGTTCTGTTATAGACATTATCATAATAATACTTTTGAATTACTACGGAGGTATCTTGGAGTTGATAGATTTGTCGATGTTGCCCCAGAAGGACAACAGAATTAGGTGTTACCTATACAAATCTTTCAGAATATAGTAGAATTCAAGAAATTTTTAAGAACTACCTTAGTAAAATCCTGAAAGTTGGTTATAAAAGTCAATTTGTAAATTAAACATGAACAACTTCTTATTTTTTTTCCAAAATGAAATTTCGTCCTTTCAGATGATACTCAACGCATATTTTACTCTTTTATTGTGATAAAAAGAAACGTATTTCAACTATAAACTATAACCCTTTGAGAAACAAGGTTCGTACAGTTTATCGCTTTATTCTATGTGTTCGTGACAGCTATTGTGTGTGTTGTGCTTTATTTGTGTGCTTTTTTGTTTTTTGCACTGGAAACATATTTAGCATATGCCACGGGATAAGGGGATAAGTTTTCATTATGCCTAGTATTAAGATAGCCATGTTTATGTTTAAAAAATAAAATTGTTTTTCAACACTTAAATTTAGACAGTTAACAATTTCATTTTATCGAGTTACTTGCCAAAAACATTTTCATCTCAACAAAAAAGAATCAGCGTCCTTATGCCATTTAGTTTCATAATTTATAGGGTATGAGTAGGAAGAAACACGTAGAGTAAATTCAAGTGACAGCAGGGGTGAAAAATGGAGTATTGCGCAGTGAAAACGTAACTTCACTGACGTCACTAAGTTTGAATCGACCTGTACCCACACTATTTAAATGGACATAGATACACAGAGCTCATTTTCAATGATCAATTACAACAATTAAAAACTGCAAAGTCAATAATAATTAACTCCATACATCACGTTGTCAGTCAACTGACCTCAAAAACGTAAAAAGTATTTCTAAAGCAATAGGTTCACGACCTGTCCCCATTTGAGAGTAGCACCCATCTTTAGCACGATAAATGGAGTATGCGGTTTTACGCAAGTCGCCATTAAAAATGAAAATTTAACTAAGCCAATATTAATTAAAGCTAGCTCGTACTACACACGTTTTTGTGGAGACAATGAATTACGGAGTAGAAAAAAGTACTACGTGGCTTAATTATATTGTCCTAGTATAAGATAGTCGACAAAAGAGATGGGTAGAAAGTCTACTCACCATAAATTAATGTGGCCCACGATGTGCATGAGCTAAGTAAGTAAACAAGGAATTAGAGGAAAGGAGTTTTCTATATATATATAATAATATCGTTTATTTATAACATAGGGCACATTTTACAATAAAAATATCTTAAAAACATAAAAGAATTTGAATTTGAAATTTATTGTAAAGATGTTAACTTTTTCCTGTAACTTAAGTGCATATTTAATTTTAAATACAAGCTCATATTATTATTGCAAGAAATCTTGCAGGGAATATAGTAATGCACTTGCTTTAACTTTAAAATAAAATACGATTCCGTGTGTTATAAGGTGTATGCTAAATATGTTTTTCACTAACTGCTTGTGAGCACTATCATATTATATTTTTTCATTGAGTGTTTCTGCACGAGTTTTTGAATTCTTTATCTATTTATGAATCATTGAATTATGTTCTACGATGTATGGAAAAATAAAAATTATTTATATTTATAGTTAAAATATAACTTTACCCGTCAAGAAACAAAGAATAGTATTAAAATATTTGTATAGATAAGAACATTAAATCAAATAAAATGCTTGCAGAAAGCGTTCATAAATATTCAAAGTAATGGGACAGGTGAAGTTAACTTTTAACTGACTCTATAATTTTTATGACAAATGTTTATTTTATGGGACTATTATTTATACAATATTATAAGGCTCTAGTTTGTTAGTTCGTGAAAATGTTAAATGTAGTTTGCTAGAGTCTAGTAGATCTATCAAACAATAGCATTTTCACGTAAGGCCCTGAAACTCAACAACTTTTAAAGATGTAAACTTAAGTAAAAGTATGATTGAGGTAAAATGATCACATCTAAGAAAAAACAATGATAACAGTAAGTTATCATTGTTGCTATATCGACTATGCAGCCCGTAGACGCCACAAAACGGCAAAAAATAATAATTTCAGTCAACACACCTTACAAAAAAATATGATTCTGACAATCAATCGGCCGGGCCAATCATAATACAGTAATACAGTGCCCCACTTACCTATGCCTCGGTTATTTCACAATAGACACTAAACATATCGTCAGTGAACAGTGTGTAAGTATTTTAGTGGCGGTTTTAACATTTTGACCCCATCCGATGAATAAAGATCACGCAACGCACTTTCTATCAACGGAGATAGGTCAATAAGTTTAAATACTTTACCATTAAGTATACCGCAAATGTAGCTAAATATAATTTTACAGTTATTTTTCCCTCCTGTAAAGTAGACATTTTTAACTTTCACGCTAAGAACTTCACTGATGATAATTAAAATTATAAGACTAGAGACTGGTCCTAAAATGTATCAAAATAATCATAGAGGCATAAAATTAATCTATAACACCTTAAACAAATAATTATTAGCAAAATAAAACAAAGAAAAAATCATGACCATTGAACAGAACAATGAGTAGGCGGATACCGTACCAAAAGATGCTTACCAACATCTAAATTCTAACACAGAGACAGATGAATCATTAGCACAGCCACCCAAATTGGGCACGACCCACTTTCTACAAGCCAAAATATATAAGGCTCATCCATTACATAAAAACAATAAACATGGATGGCTTGGTTATGAGGACCATCTGTCACATTCAACGAGCTTGAGCGGTATTTTGTTTTAATTAGTCGGTTTTACAGACTAAAAAAAAGACGCTTGAAAAGGGAAATTAAATATTTAGATCTTTTTACATATAAACCACATGATTGTTTCAAAATGGCCTCAGTTCAGCTTATTGTCAGGGGGCACAAATTTGTATTTTCACCTATTGCTGATTTTCAGCTGCAGACCACTTGATAAAACTATGTAGACTTAACAAAAAGAAAAAGACAGTTGCGGATCATAGTTTTGTTAAACACTGATAAATTTAGTTTAGTTTACCGTAGACTTAGATCTTCAATTCAATTCAGTCAGCATTACAGAAATGTTAGAATAACAACAAAAGTTTCTATAAATAAACACATTCATATTTTAGTCAACAAGATTATTCGAATATGCGTCCACGAAGCGAATAATAAGGGAGTTATTAAAAACGGTCGATTAAACATAACCCATAAATTAGACAGTTAATATAATTTACACACTGCACAGAGTTATATATAATTAATTTTAATAAAATATAACGTGTCATTTAGCTCTACACATATAATTTTAATGAAGAATTTGAATGATCTACAGGAAATTACATATCATAAACGTCTGCATGATTTAATATTATTCGCATGGCATAATGGTGTAGTATGTAGGTTGGTTGCATAACAAATAAATATTAGGGAAACCGTCGCATCATTATTAGAATTCCACCTATTATTTTCGTAGATAGACTCTTCTGTTGCAAAATCATCTGTAGTTTTTTTGTTCGCTTTGTAGTTATCATAATCTTTCTTCTTTCCAGCCCTATCCTGGCCATCGCTGAGCACCACACCGTCACCCGTCACGATGGCACCGCCTACGGCCAGTGCCTCACCCAAGCTGTCACCTTCTGGCAGATCACGTTCTTCATTGCCATCATCATCCTCCTATACGTACTACCTTTAATCATCCTCATAGTATTATACAGCGTTATAGCCAAAAATTTAATAACCGCAGCTTCTAAAGTTGTGATGAATAAAACTGTAGACCCTTACAATACAAGAGCAAGAAAGCAGGTTATTCTGATGCTTGGAACTGTTGTGTTATGTTTCTTTTTATGTCTCATGCCTTATAGAGCTCTTACGCTATGGATTATAATAACACCACCAGAGTTCTATGAGGATTTTAGTCCAGAGAAATGGTATAATATACTCTACTTCGCCAGGGTCATGCTTTATATAAATTCGGCTATCAATCCTATTCTATACAATTTAATGTCTTCGAAATTCCGAATTGGATTCTGTAAGGTCTGCATATGTTATAAGAGAAAGTTGGAAGGTAAGACAAGACGAGCTCAGCGGACGATCACAAATGGATCGACGACGAGCAGCAGTTTAACTAGAACGACGAATAGTTTGAAGAAACTGTTCAGCCAAAGAAGCAGCATCGACCGCACAGACACAGAATCAGAAAGTAAGGAGGAAATAGAAAAGGGTCTGTTTGATAGGATATTTCCCAACAGAACATTTGTGAGACAACAGTCGGCGCCTGTTTGTTCTAATACAAAGCCGATTATAAACAGAATGAGGAGCGAAGGAAACATTGAGATATCCGAAGTAGTTGATGTCGAACATAAAATTGATTGCGAAGATTGTAGGGGAGGTGATACTGGCTAGTTTATCGGGCATTCCAATAGTAAAAATATTAGGTCAGACAGTGAAGTAGATAATTTGGGTCGAAGCCACTCTTTGAGACGTAGCGTCTTAATAAACAGTGCCAAAGCTAGGAGCATGGATTGTGAAAAGAAATTTGATGTGTCGTACCAAAAGATAAAAGTCGACTGTGTGGTCGCTTTTCAGAAGTCTAAAAGCGTTGATTACGAATTTCCTGAGAGTTTTGTATGATGTTTTTTTGTATGTCTCAGAAATAATGTTTGTTCTTTGTAGTTTTAGGCTTGACTATTGTAGTAGTTTTAGGAATCGGAATTTTATATGCTGGAAAATATATCTGAATTGTAAATATTGCTTTATTTTTGTTATGAATTATTCCTTGATGTGACATAAAGTTTACTGATACCGCAATAAGATATTCTTGAGGCACAGGTGTACGTGTTAAAATGCCAATGCTTTTACAGAATTACTGTTATTTCTTAAGTGGGTATAAAATGCTTCTAAATGGAGGGATTATGTTGAATATAAAACGTCATGCTGTACAAATTATGAAGTAATTTAAAGTCTATATGCGACTTGTTTATTTTTTGATATATTGTATTGTATGAGTATTGTTTAAATTTTTGTATGTGTAATTGATTTTTTCACTATTTCTCTTCAGATCAGAATGTACATAAATTGTATCAGTATTTAATAACCTGTTATTATTTATTTCCTTTCTTTGTAAGTATTTATGTCCATATATAGACCCAGTATGTTTTTATTTGAATTCTAGCTAATTATATTTAGTTTTGTAATATGTTACCACTGCAATAAAAGCTACTTAACTAATCCTAATTTTGTCACATCGTTAACGCGTCGTACCCGTCTGCGGGAACCTTTATAGCAAGATATATAGCAGCTTAGTAGTAAAAAGCATTTAGTAAACCTAGCACACTAAACGACCAATCTATGTCATGCCTGCCAGTAGAAAATAATTTAGATCTTTATTGTAGCCCTAAATATAGTACAGTACCCAGCCGTAAATAAGGCTCATTAAGGTTTACAAAGACATCGTGAAATAAATTGTAAGCTAAAATCAATTATTACCCGTGACGCGTCGCGAGCACACCACGTGTGCTTAAGCTATTGTTGTTCTATTGTGTTTGGTAATTAGCCGCTCAATAGAACAAAGCTTTAATGAAATAAAAATCACTAAATGATAATAAGCTCAAACACAACGTTGCTATCTTGTTTGGTTGAAGAGTTCCTATGGTCATCTTGTGTATCATCAGATGAGCTGCATAGCTTAAACGTTACATAAGTAGAACAATTTTCAGCATATTCGGATGATAGCTTGCTGTTATCCTTAAAAAATGGTTTGTGAATTTGTGACCGGTAACAAATGCGAACGGAGCGAATAAAAAGCTTGTAACAACCAATATATCCCAGAATCAAAATTCCAAAGACATGTGGTATCTACCAATCCACATTGGGCCCTTAGGGTGGGTTACAGCCGACTCCCTCTCACAGAAATGATGCCTGTGGCCCAACAGTGGGCACGCTATAGTAGGCTGACTATGCTACTTTGGGAAGCATTATCTCCGTTACTCAAATATGGTGGGTGGTGAGGTATTCTTAGTTTTACCTCTATATTTTAAGCCATTTCCTTCACTCGACTCAACTTTCTTCAATCAAATTGGCAGTTAAAAATAGCTTATTATTTATTGACATCAATCGAGGGTATATTCTTACTGTCATGGTGACTAAGTTCATCATCATCATCATCATATCAGCCGAAAGACGTCCACTGCTGGACATAGGCCTCCCCCAAGCGGCGCCACATTGACCGGTCCCGTGCGTCTCGCAACCAGCGGATTCCCGCAACCTTCACCAGGTCATCAGTCCACCTGGTGGGAGGCCTTCCAACGCAACGTCTTCCGGTTCGCGGTCGCCACTCCAGAACCTTTCTGCCCCATCGGCCATCCGTTCTGCGAGCAATGTGCCCTGCCCACTGCCACTTAAGTTTGGCAATTCTTCGGGCTATGTCGGTAACCTTGGTTCTCTTGCGGATCTCTACATTTCTGATTCGATCACGCAAGGAAATTCCGAGCATAGCCCTCTCCATTGCCCTTTGAGTGACTGTAAGTTTTCTGATGAGGCCCATTGTAAGCGACCACGTCTCAGATCCATATGTCATCACTGGCAACACACACTGGTCATAGACTTTCGTCTTGAGACACTGTGGTAAGTTGGACGAGAAGATACCGCGCAACTTCCCGAACGCTGCCCAGCCGAGTCGGATTCGACGGTTGACCTCTTTCTCGAAGTTGGCCCTACCCAACTGGATCGTTTGTCCCAGGTAAACATAGTCGCCCACAACTTCGAGTGTAGAGTCTCCTACCTTGATAGGAGTGGGTGTAACATGGGCATTCAACATCACCTTGGTTTTGTCCATGTTCATTCTAAGACCCACTCTTTCGGAAGCACTACTGAGGTCATCGAGCATTTTACTGAGGTCCTCCATGGTCTCAGCCATAACCACTATATCGTCAGCAAACCGAAGGTGAGTGATGTACTCGCCATTGACGTTGATGCCTAGCCCTCTCCAGTCCAGAACCTTGAAGACATCCTCCAGTGCAGCGGTAAACAGCTTCGGAGATATGACGTCTCCCTGTCTCACACCTCGCTGCAGAAGGACTGGTTCCGAGGTCTGATCCTGAAGTCGAACTGACATGGTGGCGTTTTTGTATAAACACTTCAACACTTCGATGTACCGGTAGTCAATTTGGCACCGTTGGAGAGACTGCAGTACAGCCCAAGTCTCGATCGAATCGAAGGCTTTCTCGTAGTCCACAAACGCTAAACAGAGAGGCAGGTTGTACTCTTCGGTCTTCTGTATAACCTGCCGCAGCGTATGTATGTGGTCTACGGTGCTGAAGCCTTTACGGAATCCGGCTTGTTCGGGAGGCTGGAAATCATCAAACCTGCGCGCGAGACGATTCGTGATGACTCTTGAAAACAGCTTGTAGACATGGCTAAGAAGTGTGATGGGCCTATAGTTCTTCAGTAAGGCATTGTCACCCTTCTTGAAGAAGAGTACCACCACACCCCTGCACCATGCCTGTGGCGTTTTCCCTTCGTGTATGACGGAATCAAACAGCTTCTGAAGGGCCTTAAGGATTGGTTTTCCACCCGCCTTCAGGAGTTCGGCCGTAATTCCGTCATCACCCGGTGCCTTGTTGTTCTTAAGCTGTTTCAGAGCCATCCTAATCTCATACAGGCTGACGTCCGGAATGTCTTCGGTATAGTGTCGGGTCAATCTAGCTCTAGGGTCTTTCGCTAGATTCGCGACGGGTTTACTGGTTGACGTGTACAGCTGCCCATAGAATCTCTCGATCTCCCTCAGAAGCTCTGGTTTGGCGGAAACGATCCTGCCATCATCGGTTTTCAGTTTCGTGAGCTGGCTCTGCCCTATAGACAGATCTCTTGCAAAGACCTTGGAGCCCTTATTCCGTTCAATTGCGTCTTTTATACGCTCAGTATTAAAGCGGCGGAGGTCGCTTTTCAAGGACTTTGAGATCCGTCTATTTAGCTGCCGGTATTTCACCGCATCGTCTGAAGACTGCAGGACCATCTCACGCCTCTCCTTCATTAGCTTGAGAGTAGGATCAGAGAGCTTTTTGTTCCTATCTGTACGGCGGGTCTTGAAAAACTTAGACCCGACCGTATGGACAGCTTCCACGAACCCATCGCTGTAATCGTCCACGGAGCTTCCTAGGCACTCGAAACGATTCTGGAGTTCGAGCTGAAAGTTCTCGGGGTTTTGGACCTGGATCTGTGCTGGGCGGAGCGTGGACTTCACCAGTCGAGACCTTTCAAGTTTAACATTAATGTTCAATGTGCCTCTTACCATGCGGTGATCGCTCCCGGTTTTAACCGAATTGATCACAGAGACATCATTGAACACTTGCTTCTTGGTTGACATGATGAAGTCGATCTCGTTTTTAGTTGAACCATCGGGGCTTTGCCAGGTCCACTTCCTGTGCTCACGCTTTCTGAAGAAGGAGTTCATCATGTAGAGGCCCTCCTTCTCCATAAAACTGGCCAGTAGGTGACCCCGGTGGTTCCGGCGTCCAACTCCAAATTGCCCCACTTGCAGCTCATCCACGTCTCGTTTGCCCAGTTTTGCGTTGAAGTCCCCCATGACAACGGTGAAGTGAGTTTTGAAACCATGCATGGCTCTATAGATATCCTCATACATGGTCTCTACCTCGTCGTCGGGGTGTGCCGAGGTCGGGGCGTAGACCTGTATGACCTTCAGCGAATATCTTGCGGATATTCTGAGTATAAGGTACGCCACCCTGGTCGACACACTCTCGATCTTCACCACGTTGTTCACAAGGGACTTGTGGACGATAAACCCGACACCACCCTGGGACTGTCGGTCACCCTCTCGGAAATAGAGCAGGTTACCGGATTTGAGGATTATCGAGTCCTCCCCCTCTCTTCGGACTTCCGATAACCCTATAATACTCCATCGCAACCTACTCAATTCTTCCTCCAGTTCGGCTATCTTCTCGTCGGTCCGGAGTGTTCGCGTGTTATATGTTCCCAGGTCCAGTCGTCGGTGTTTATTGGGGTAGCCGGGTCCACTCCGGGGATTCTTAGCACCCCTTGCCACGCCATCGCCTCGACCGCTACCGTAGCCGAGGGTAGACGGGCTGCCGGGCACTCGGGGCCGTTTTTTCTGTGCGCTGATCAGTAGGATTGGGGGGTTTTGCCATAATCGCCACGCTTGGCAGGCGGGTTGGCGATCGCAGTTTGTTGATAAAGTGCACAGAGAACGCTGCTGCCCATTCTCTGGTGTGTCCCTTAGTCGCCTCTTACGACACCCACGGGAAGATATGGGATGGTGAAATTCTTTACGTCCGTCACCATACGGAACAAGTGACTAAGTTGGGTGGCGTGAATGAAGTTCTCTTCAAAATGACGCTCGTTTTAAAGCTCTATTATGTCATATTTACGCCCGGGTACTTCATAAATCTATTTTAATGAGTATTTATGACAATTTGTATTTTAATGTTTGTCCCATGTTATAAATGTGATTGTAAATGCCTATTTATTAAAATATTATAGATAATAAACGAGATATTAATATAATAAGTGCCAAAGTATAAACGTGTTTTGTTATTTTACCTTAATTATAAAATAAGATCCCTGGAAGCGTAGGAACTATATATGCATCATAGCAGGTAGCTTTCTGTAGTTTCTGCCTACCCCCATGGACAAAAAGCATGAGTACATGTATGTATGTAGTTTAATTAAACCTCAACTTCTGAAAACCTATTGTTAAGTTATATACTTTTTTTTCTATTGAAATAAGCTATCATCTGTCAAAATCTTATGTTCACTGGACATAAGATGTTGACAGATCATACATAAGATTTTAATCGTTGATCGATCTTCAGAATCCGTAAAATCTTCTCCAAGTATAATTCTACATTCTTATTGGGCTTATTTAATCTATCTCGATTTAATAATCTTCTAAATCGCGTCACATGGGGTGGTAATCATAAAACGTTCACCATTCATTATTGTTTGTAGCAATTATATCAGTGAGTGAGAAGTTTAAATTTCTGATATTCATCATCGGCCTATTATTGTTCCCACTGCTGGGACACAGGCCTCCTCTCTGTGGGAGAGGGAATGGGTCGTATTTCTGTTATTATTTGATTGAAAATATCGTAAATCTTCATAACCTTAACCCCCTTAACCATCGACCACATAGCCACTAGACGCCTAATGCTTGATCTAATACATCAAAACAATTCTGTCAACTAGCTGAGGTATGAGGCACGGGGGTACTGCGCTCTGATTGGTCCCTTACCAAGGTCATGCGCCTCATTAAGGGTGGGACAGGTTTAAATAAAACCAGGCAGGTATCGATATTTTATAAATAGTATTTGTACTTATTTTTATTTTATTAAAATTACCTTCTTTATTATTAATTATACGGCGTTTTAACATTTTAGTAATAAAATAAAATGTTAAAACTGAAAAAAGAAATATCAAAATTCTTAAGGAAACATACTTTTTTCGGTTGTTGGTTCTTAAATATAGTTATAAACGTAATCAATAAAATATTAGTAAAAAACGTAATCAAAACATCGTTTCACAATTTATAAACTTTTTAAATTAATGTCTTTATTTGTAAGGTTTCTAGTTTTATCGATAACAGATTTGGTCATAGGATATAGTGCATCACTAGTTCTATTTACGAAATTATAGAGGAGAAGAGATAACGAAAAAATTACTTTAAAAAGAAAGAGACGCAAACATGCGGTGGGCGTTTTCACCTACAAAATTGACCAGTATAATATGAACTCCGACAAATAATATCAGAAAATAAATCTAATTATGTTTATGTAACTATTAACTTATCAATGAAATGTTATGCCATTTTTTCGGAATCTTGAAGTCTGGATGTTGTTACCATACCAACGTATTGTTCAAGAGGCCATTATAATATTTATGAAATATTTTTTTTGTTGACGGACGCGGATGTATTTACGGCTCACTGAAGTGGTCGCTACTAATTCGAAATTGTCGAGTGGCGACCTTTATTACCTGGATATGGATCTTTTAGTCATATGTGTTGACAGACATCGCTCGCCTGTTATTAGGCGTCTATGGGCTGTGTGGTCGCTGCCCTTAACCCTTACTTGGACAGTGCTTTTGTTTAAAACAATAATTGATACCAAATAATTGAGAATTGGCTTGAAGAAATACAAAACAGAGGAAAAGCCAGCCAAGTCAAATCTTTTGCTACAATTTATCCAAAGTTATCTTGCTTTATGTAAATAATTCGACTTTCCAAATTTAAGAAGTTATATTTTATAATAGCAAATATTGTTGTAGCAGAAAAAGCAATAAATTGTGTTTAAAATTTATTTTAGAATGTTTTATGTTCTTGTAAATCAATTTTAGGATACAGAACTTGCCACCCATTTAGATCTCAATTCTTTTGTCGGCTTAGTCAATACACCGCGCATATTCTTAGTATTGAACTTGCCTCTCTTTTTCACATTTATGTTTTTGATAGGATATTTATTTATCACGCCTCAATCAAAGAAAGACTGACTTTGATGGCATGAGCCAGACTATTTTACAACGTTGGAATGGGCGGGAAACGAGAAGTGCAAACTTATCATTTACCAACCAGACATAAAGCAATCCATCTTTGCTGCAAGCGTAAAAATATCAAATTAATTATTGCCAACACAGAAAAATCACTTGGTGTTCTCAATTAAATATAAAGATCGCTAACACATATTACACCAAAACAATTCATAACGATATGTGAACAATAAGAATGATGTATTCTTAAACGGTACACCAAAAGCTAAGCTATAGCTAAAACATATAACTCATCTTGAAGATTTAGCAGACAATGCATGCTCTCGCAGCCAGTTAAGTTATGGCGAACTTTAAGTTATTGCACATTGTGTGCTAACAATAGGGAGATAGGGTTGTCACAAGAACGACGTGAAATATTTGCCCAATTTAATCTCTAAATAAGTTATACTTATTTATAAAACTATAATCAGGTCCCACCCATAGACACTAAACGTTTTGGGAATATTTACATTGTCCGAACAACCACAGATAATATAATACTAGCGTACAGATGCCTCATCCTATATAAAAAACCGGCCAAGTGCGAGTCGGTCTCGCACACGAAGGGTTCCGTACCATTATCGCAAAACACTGCATAAAAATCACATTTGTTGTATGGGAGCCCCCCTTAATTTATTTTATTTTAATTTGTTAATTATTATTTTTTGAAGTAAATATACAACTAAACATTCTGTGAATATTTCAAGCGTCTACCTGTTGCCGTTATTGATATCGAGCAAAAAACGGCAAAAATATCACGTTTGTTGTATGGGAGCCCCCCTTTAATATTTATTTTATACTGTTTTTAGTATTTGTTGTTATAGCGGCAACAGAAATACATCATCTGTGAAAATTTTAACTGTCTATTTTTCTATGTTCATGAGATACAGCCTGGAGACAGACGGACAGACAGACAGACAGACGGATCGCGAAGTCTTAGTAATAGGGTCCCGTTTTTACCCTTTGGGTACGGAACCCTAAAAACCGTTTAGACGTAACTAGCGTTTTTCATCTGATTATACCGATTATTTTTTGTAAATCTATCGCGTTCGGTTCCATTCCACGGCGATAGATAAATCACTATCTATATCCTTGAAACGGAACCGAACGCCATCTATGTACAAAAAATAATTAGTATAATCAGTACAGTACGTCGGCACGGGTTCTTTGTATGGGATGACACACCACTGGTACAACTAAACGGGTGTAATTCCACGGCGATAGATAAATCACCATCAATATCCTTGGAACGGAACCGAACGCGATCTATGTACAAAAAATAATCAGTATAATCAGTACAGTACGTCGGCACTGGTTCTTTGTATGGGATGACACACCACTGGTACAACTAAAGGGGTGTAATTTCCTGCGAGAGTCTGTGTTCCTTGATAGCTACAACCTGGGGGTCTTGAAGTCAAAAATGAATGGGTTACTAGGTAAGCGTGCTTCATCGTCGACCACATCATCGCTTACCATCAAGTGAGATAGTAGTCAAAAGCGAGCCTATTAATAATAATAAAAAAAGATTACTGTTTGCTTCGGTCTGTTTGTCTGCTTACTTCTTCTAAACCACGCAACGGAGAAGTTAAAAGGAAACTCTTTTCCATTGATAGTACATGTGGTATGGAAGGAAAGCATGTAACTTAAAGAGTGAATAATATAAATGCAGATGGATGGAGAAAGAGAAGAAGGCCGAACAAAAATGGATGGATTGTGTTATGAAAGAAAATATACTGAATGATATTGTGATGGTAAAAGGGGAGATTGGAATAGAAAAGAATATTTTTTATTGTACATCAAAAAGGTTAAACATCTCCTATACACAAAAACTTAATTCTATGGGTACAATGGCGGTCTTATGAAAAAGAGTAAATAATGAAAAATTTAAACGTATTGCGTCAATACCAAGTTACATGGGACATGAATATGCTTTAGTTCTATAAAGGTAAAAAGTAAATAAACAAACAAACAAAAACACAATGAACAAATAAATTAACATAAACATTTCAAATAATCTCACATGGCATGGTTCTTTCCCAAAAAATATTCTAACTTCAACATCTAAGTCAGTTTCCTCAAAACTGTGTTAACCCTTACAAACGTGGGTGTTAACATGAAGGCAACTGAATTATACAATTTGTTTACCAAGTTAACCTTACGACTGTTTGCAGAGGGTTCAAGGGTGTACACTCGCGTTCACGCCATATATCATAGGGTATGTGGTGCCCCGTATATGTCAACTACATACTTTTATTTAGACCCTTGAGGTAGTTTTTTTTCTTCTTTCTATAATCGATAGGCTGGTTTGTTCCCACTAGTTCTACTAAACAGTTCTACGGTAGAACTAATGGGAATTTTTTCCCACTAGTACTACGATTTTAGGTACAACAAACGATTTCGCGTTTGATCACGATTTCACCTGATGGTAAGCGATATGTTCTACGATGAAGCACGCTTGCCTAGAAGTAAGCTATTCACTCTTGACTTAAAGACACCAAGGTTGTAGCTATCAGGGAACAAGGACTCCGGCAGAGAATTCCACTCTTTAGCTGTGCGCACGATGAAAGAATTAGCAAAACGCTTTGTGCGTATGGGTGGAATGCCAACCATGTACCGATGGCGCATGGCCGTACGTCTTGTAGTCAAATGATGGAAAGGGCTAGGCGGAATCAAATTGTGCAGTTCCGTCGCACACTCCCCGAAACGAAATGTAACCTATAAAAACCGACAGGCTGGCGACTCGGCGTCGATGTTCGAGGCTCTGGAGCTTTGACGCGACAAGTGCATCGTTGCAAATAAGCCTCTTGCCCGTCTGTCAATCGACTCTAGTGCATCAAGCTGGTATTTGGCAGATCCGTCCCAGAGGTGAGAGCAGTACTCCATGCATAAGCGAACTTGCGCTTTAGACAAGTTGAGCAGCTGTTCAGGATTGAAGTAGCGTCTCACCTTTGTAGGACTCCTCTCACATAGAAAGAATGCCTGTGTCCCAGCAGTGGGATCATTAAAAAGGCTGATAATGATGATGATTCCACATTGCCTAATAAAAGCTAGAAAAATACCCAAATTATTTATTTACATAATTCTGCTGGTGTCCCGCTCTGACGCAAAAAAATAATGGTCACGTTAGGTATGACCTATGTTTGACCAATTTGTGGCGTTGGAAAAACACGCAGTCCGCCTTTCCTTACTATACATATAAGTCAATGCATATAGCTATGCTCCAACCAGCTTTACTAAAGAGTATCTATATCCAGTAACAGGAATTTGTGGTGATACTGTGGTCGCGTATTCAGCGACATCAGTTAAAATTAATAGCCGACCACAACATGATTGAGAAAAGGCTAGGCAGTTGTTAAATTACAGATATTGATGGCACCGAAAACGATTAAAAAAAATTAAAGCTGTAAGCAATCAGGAAACATCCTTGAATGCATATTTGTTTAGCTTCCAAGGATGTATACTGATTTTCTAACAGTATCATTGTGCCATGTAGGTAGAAATAAGCATAACCTTCGGCCATAGCCATTTTAAAAGAATCAATACCCATATTCCAAAATTTGTCTTCCAACTCGACTCCACGTCGAATCGTCAAATTGAGAGTTACAGCTTGTTATTTATTAACTTAAGGCGTATTATATTCCCCAATGCTAACGCTCAGTGCCAGAACATTAATATTGGACCTGCGTTTGGACAGTTTTGTTTGCAAAATATTTTTTCATTTACATATCCTAAGTAGATAAAGAAGAAATTCTAATCATCAATTAAATATATGTCTGTAATATTTTACACATCTTTCTGTCTAGCAGCTATTAAGGAACAATGTTTCCTAAGAATCTAATTAACAACTAAATAAAACAAGATATAAATCAGAATCATTTAGTTACATATTTATTTAATTAATACAGAGGCGGACTTAATGCCTTAGGCAGTTTTCTACCAGCTGACCTTAAGGTGATGGAGAGATGAACAATAATATAGCATTATTAAAAGATAAACGTATCAGGAATATTTAAATATACATATGAACTATAAATACGAGTACAATATAATTATATCATATTCTCAAAAGGATAAACTAGTGGCGCTAATACTGCCAACTTCTTACGAATATGCTCGCGAACTTTAAGTTTGAAGGTTAACCGGTTGGTTACCATCCTGATTTCCTGGGGGAGTGCATTCCTCAGAGAAATAGACTGAACTGAGAAAGATAAGTGACTGAAGTCAGTGCGGTGAGTGGGCCATTGAAGAAGGCGGTTATGTGATTACTGTAGTTGTCGCAAATGTATTGAAAGTGAGGGGCCAGATAACTGGGGGAATTGGAAGAGCCGAGAAATAAAAACAAGGTACCTAGTTAGTGCCACTTGCTCTCTGCGTTGGTGTATGTACAACCACTTAAAAGCGATCGATGCACAGAGACTTTATCATAATTTACGCAAATTGAAAACAAATCGAATGCAGTTATTTAGAAGATGGTCAAGTCTGTTAAGAAGATCTGCATTCAGGTCTTAGTAGCACACGTCACCATAATCGATGTTAGGAAAAATCAAGGTCTGCACAAGCATTGCCTTCGTGTTGATTGGTAATAAATTATTTAAAGGATACAGAGCTTGTAGCTTTCCATTAACCTTCTGACTTACACTACTACTTACGAATTCATTAGTGAATCAAGAATAGGAATTCCTAACAATGTAGTGGATGAGTGAATCTATGCAAGAACTGACAAGGGATAACTTTTGATGGGATTGTCTGCCAATGTACCTAGATATCCAAATCTAGCACAAATACATTCGGCGAATAATAGGAACACGAATTACACTCAGTGGGACGAAAATTGTGATAAATTGAAACTTTTGTGTCTGAACAAAATTGAACATAATTTAGCAGTGTTGGTAGTTTGTCCGTGAAATAGCTCATGCTTCGCAATAAAATGAAATAATTTAAACCTTAATAGCTTTTCAATGTTAAAGAGATCTATTTTTTTAATAAAACTAGCACTTCGCCCGCGACTTCGTTCACATGATCCGTGTTTTATCCTACAGATGACTTTTTAATAAAAAGTTACATACAAACTTTTATCCCGTATTTCACCCACTTAGGGGAAGAATTTTGAAAAATCCTTCCTTAGTGGATGCTTACGTCATAAGAGGAATACGTGTGCGAAATTTTAAGTTTCTAGCCCTAAGGGTTTGGCCTGTGCGTTGATATATCAGTCAATCACTTTTACCTTTTATTTATATATAGATTTGGCTGTTATGATTAAAATATGACACAATTTAGAGCTTATCGTGATAATCTTGGTAAACAGACACAATTACCGCGTGCTAAAGTCATCCCGTGGATGGGTGACCACCGATTATAATGGAGCGATCTTATTCTTTGGCACGGCCTTTCTCTAACTCACCTCCAGATTCTCCTGATTTGTAGGTAAATCTTGACCGTCATCACCTGTATGTAGTCAGAAGCCTTCGCAAGTTCGACAACCAGCCTTCCCAAGTAGTATCAAGTAACAAAGCTGCTAGGTTGGTGGTCAAATTTTCAGTCGCTCTATGTAAAATTCTGTTATGGACAGGCAGTCGATCCCAAAATAGTTATAAAAGGCTATGCAGATTGATAAAATGATTTTAAGAGTCGAAGTGTCTCACGCAAATTTAGCGGCACAAGCCTCAAAAATGACAGGGGCACTTGACTATCCTATGATCTATATATATAAAAAACTGGCCAAGTGCGTGTCAGGCCACGCGCAGTAATAGGGTTCCGAAGTTGCATAATAATGCGGAAGAGGGTTTTGTTATTGTAACATGAACATTAAAACGGTTTCAGAGGCACACAACGTATAAAAACGGGCCCACATAGGATGATGTTTTTTTTTAATCTATATGCTCGCGTTTGACCACTATCTCGCCTGATGGTAAGCGATGATGTGGTCTACGGTGAAGCACGCTTGCCTAGGAGTAACCTATTCACTCTTGACTTAAACTAAAGAAGGACTAACTGGGGGAAGAAGGAGTTATAAAATCCAACTTCGCAACTGAAGTTAGAAAAATATTTTCTATTTGAGTACCACCGTGGGTGCGAATTGCGAAATGAGTCGATACGAGCGCGCGTTAGAGCCTCGGGGAATGGTATGGTTCGTTCCTGGATCCTTGCTCGCACGCTCCTTGTTTATTTCTCTATCGGAATTTGAAAAATTTCGTATGTGTTTATCTCTTATCTGCGGTATTCACTATTTTATTCTAAAAAGTTTTACGCTACTCAATAACTGATGTAGTCGAGTCGAATATTGACTTTATAGATGGATATCGATAAAAGAAAATAAGTAATTTGCTTGGCAATCAAATCTAATTTGACATAGATTACAAAACTTCGAAAATACTTCTGCACTAACACAAAATAGACTCCCCCACGCGCATGCGCCGTATGGACTACGGACCGGTACTGCCAACGACTCCGGCCACTCCAATGCGTTATTCGAAATTAAACATTATTAATTTAGAAATCATTATTGTTAAGGATGTTATTATTTTATTTTTGTATATTTTTACATGGTTCATAAGCATATATTTACTATCTGTTTTACACAGCTACCAATGTTATTTAAGTAATTTTTTATTGGCATTTGTACAACATTTTTACTGTTCCATGAACATTATATAAGTTGGTCGACTATTACACGTAAAATTGTAAAGACTACTTATCTGTGATAGTTTTCCTTTTAATTTCGTTATATTTACTATTGCCGCGAATTTTTTCACATAACCAAGAGCAACCATTTCGCTGGCAGGGGGAGGGGACTCTTGACTCTAACATAATTTTGCAATTTAAAGCTTAATTTTACGCAAACGGATCTATGAATAGAAAAATGGTTTTAAAACTCATAATATTTTTGAATGGCCTATCCAACGATACCCCACAACATGGAATAGACGAGAAAAAACAAAAACATCCCCACTTTACGTTTATAGGAGGAACACCAAAAAAATATATTTTTCGTTATTTTTTTTTATTGCTTTGTCGGAGTTGTTAATATGTATATTCATTCCAAATTATAGCTTTCTAGTATACTTAGATTATCTGAGCTAAGGTGCGGATGGACAGACGGATAGAGCGAAACTATAAGGGTTCTTTGTTGACTTCGGAACCCTAAAAATGAAACCCTACTTCTCCTGGTCACGCCATAACTTGAGAACGGCTTTACCGATTTCATTCATCTTTTATTTTTTTTAATTATTTCTAATACTTCGTATAAGGTTGTTAAATTATAAAAAAAGGGAAGGTAGGTATGGTTGGTATGTAGTTGACGGGAGCGAAGCCGCGGGCACAGCTAGTGCCGGATAAAAACATGACTCTCCTTTTGGCTTCGCTATAGATGGGTAAAAAATGTTTTGAATAAGGCCATCTTAAAAGGTCAACTGGTAACCATGCGGCCCAATAACAAAAAAAAAGTATGAAAGAACTTTACATAATGAAGCAATATTTTTCTTTATTCCCAGAGACGGTACCATTCGTGATGATGAAGTAATTTAATTTGCGCAGACAAATAAAGAAATAGACCTTCATTGCGGAGAAATATTTAAACAAGGTAATATTGTGGAAGCTGAAAAGTTTAAAAGAATTGTCAAGCTTATTTTTAGGCTAACTTATTTGTTATAATTATGACAATAACAACTCCAGGAGTTGAAAACGCCACTAATTGAGTTTCATTAACCAAAACCACCAAGCAGACCTAACGAAACGGTAAATTAAGGAATAAAATTAATTTTGACTCGCACAGGACAAACAAAAAATAATTTAAAAAGGAAACAGAGATGAACTTGACTCTTACCGGAAGGAGTGGTCCCCAAGGAGTACTGGAATGTGGAAAAATAGAGGCGGGTATTTTTCCAGGTCGATCTAAACGGGAATTTCGTTTTACAGACACCCAGAAACGGAATGTGTTGTCCCAACTAATGAGTCACACTATGAATAAAAAGTTAAAATCTTATCAATGGTGGATATTTAAAATAAAGGGTCTTTCAACAAGGACGAGTCGATGTCAAAATTGAATAAAACAAGATGTGTGTGAGATATTAACGAAATAATTTTTTTATTTAAAAGGCCCATTTATGCCATTATGGATTGAATATGACATCGTTCAAATGTCCGCCGCGGCTTCGTATGGTGGCACGAATCCGAGAGGTCCAATTTTTTATGACTCTCAATATAATAAGCCATGGTTCATGAAAAAATGGAAATGTTTTTGGTTACGTAACCAGAGATTGATTATGGGTTGGATGCACATATAGATTAATAGACAGATCGAAAGACAGATTTGGAATATGGCCCTAAGTTGTAACGATCTGAAAACCTCAGACTTATACTTGACTGGTATTTTTTTATCTTAATAGAATAAAAAATTCTCTTCGTCAGATCTAGGCCGAAACCATTTTTATTAATCTTAGGCGTCATCCGTCTGTTAATGGAAAAACTTTGTAATAAGCATTTAAGTGTTATGAACACCCACTTACTTCTATTTAATTTACTAGCAAAGTTAGCGTCTTACAAAATCTTTATTGCCTTTTATTTTATTCGGTATAAGACTGTTCTATTCGTTCTACTTCTTGCTTCCACCGCATTGATTTAATTGTGACGTCATGATATCATCATCATCAGTCAGCTGAAAGTATGTAAGTTTGGATATATGCCTTCTCCATGAAGTGGTCCTATCTGAGTAGTTTTGACTTACTTAACTTAATGCCCTGGTCCCCTAGAAGGAGCAGAGCGCGTCCACATTAGTCCCCCATCGTGAACGGTCAGACGTTGCTCGTGGATTCTGCCAGCACGGTGCAGTTGCAACGCCAAGTCTGACAGGGTTGGCCATGCTTTCTTTACCCTTGGGGAATCCAGTCCAAAGCTTGTTTCGGTATAATTATGATCAAAACCCCTACGGACTGGCCTTGAACTCCGCGCTGCACGTTCCAGTTTGCGGTCGATAACCCAGAACATTGAAGCCAATCCATGAATTGTATCTACTGAAACATAACTCTGGAAATACCTACATATCTTCTCCACACAGTATCAGAACAAATACGATTTTTCAGCTTGCGATGTAACAAAGATCACATAGCTATAATAATATAGTAAAAAAACTAATCTAAACTATTCTTTTTTTTTTTAATTGTTGATAGGCTTGCGCTTGACCACTATCTCACCTGATGGTAAGTGATGATGTGGTCGACGATGTAGCACGCTTACCTAGAAGAAACTTATTCACTCTTGACTTAAAGACTCCCAGGTTGTAGCTATCAGGAAATACAGACAGGCAGGGAATTCCACTCCTTAGCTGTACGCATAATGAAAGTATTCCCAAAACGTTTGGTGCGTATGGGTGGGATGTCCGCCATGTACCGATGACGTATCGCCGTACGTCTTGTAGTCCGATGATGGAACGGGCGTTGAATTCTATTTCAATTAACGGTAACGGCGGAACGAAGGAGGGTGATAAAAAATGTGTTTATCAGTCTATGTATGTATGTATGTATGTTTGTTCCTATGTTGCGGTCTAGAGACTAAACGCGTTTGCTGGTTTTGATAATTCTTACGTCAATCGATCCGTCTTACCCTTGCGAGTGACTGACTACATAAAAATTTGAAAATTGAAAAATAGCGGATTTTGGGCGCCTTAATGTGAGTTCCCAATATTTTTTTTACTTCCAAAAAAAAAGAGTTTTCAGAAGTGATTTCAAAAATACATAACACTTATATGTAAAAACGCAATTCGAAAAAAAATGTTAATTAACTAAGCAACGCTTGCCAACTTCGGCAAGCGTTGCTTAACCTTAAAGTTTCAACATTGCGGCTGTTAATACTTAGCAACCAGCTCATCTCTTTCCTCGATTTTAATAAAATAAAACCTACAAAATTTGGTGTATTATTTTTTAATTATTTTAATAAGAAGACTGATGGATAATATGAGTATATAAACACAAACACGTAGTTGTATGCAATACAGAAATCACTGGCTATGGCAAGTTAGACAAAAATGAACACTTATGTTGTAAAGAATGGAATGCAATGATATAAAACAAACTGAGTTAGTAAAGATCACAAAAACCAAATCTAGAAGGACTTGCTCCAGGTAAACCCGAAGTTCGGTTTCCATCCGGTGCTGAATTGAGGCATGTCCATCTTCCTAAAACCACCGGTGAAGTCAAAAGAAGTTGACGGATCTCTGTAGAGATTCAGGTTTCCCATTGCAGAGTAGTCTGTACGGCCTATGAACGGGGTATTTGACATGCCCACAGACGCTCCCACCTTTTCCTTATACATGTAGTCAACGCCTCCGCCAAGAGTGTTGAAGCTGGGTGCACTCGGGGCTTGAGGCATGTGCCTGGTCAGAGAACCGCGCACGTCAACGTTATGGTTATCATTATGAAACACGTTCAACTTTCCAACTCCAGTCAACGAATCTTCGTGTCCAGGAACATTCTGCCTCAGCACCGTTAAACTGTGACCTTTGTTGTTTTCAAGTTGCAGTCCGAGACCCGTAGATGCGGTATTCAAGTTGCTACCAAGATCTATAGTTCCAAGAGCACTGAGTCGATTCTTGTCGTTCTGAGCTATTGGCACTTTCCCTACTAAGCCTATACCTCCGTCGGAGTCGAGGGTGACGCTGGTGGATGCTCTTCGGGTCCTAGATTTGCCGGTATGTTCGGTTTCTTCATCATGCTGAACCACTTCTTCTAGTTTGTATAGGGGGCGTCCTTCTTCGTCGAATACGTAGATGTACGGTGTTGGAGCTGCTTGGTTGTCGCTTTGGTAATCGTCGTCCGGTGGCAAATGTCTAGCACTTGCTACAACGAAGACTGTTGCCAGTACCAACTTTAGAACGAACATTTTGTTCTAATTGTTTCTTGAAGTGTTGAATATTCAAGAGTTGCTGTAGAATGATGCTTAGAGTCTCGGGACGCCTATTTATACTGGGAGCCGAGAGTATTGATAAGGGAAATAAGAGTCTCGGGTTAGAGATATAAATTAATACTGGATGTGGCATGTTACATGACATATTCAGAGTCAAATACTGTACAAAAAATTAAACATTTAAGAAATTGGGATACTTTGTAGAAGTCGTCTATTTACTCGTGAATTAGGTTTTATAAACACTGATTGGGCATTACCGGGATTTGACAGATCTTCCGATTAGGGCCGTTCTCAGATGCCACTATGATCTGTAAGTATAAATATTACTATAGGCACCATACGACAAAAACTGTACTGCAATTATTTTCAGGATTTTTTTCTTGTTTCATACTTTTCAAATGATTTTGCCGTAGTCGGCTTTTAGTCTTTTACGAAACATAACATTCAGATTGATTAAATGCTTTAATTTTTCTACCCTCCTGATACCAGACAACGCTCAACACCACCCATACCACATCCAGCTAACATGATTCCCAGTTCTTCAGGGGAATGGGTTTTCCCAGCGATATCACAAACTGACCAATTGACCACAGTATGACCGCAGGCAATAATAGCGACGTTATAGTTTCCTAATTATATATTATTATCAGCGCGGTTCTCTCCCGCTTATCAATGAGTAGGTTAAGAGGGTGAACCTACTGAAAATGAGATGTTCAATTGTTATTGCAGCTCTTTTATTTGTTCTGTCTCCTGCTTGATATGGAAGGAAAAATCATGTTTTATTTTCCTACTCCTCCGTTATTCTATTCTGATTATTTTCTTCGCGGGATCCAAGACAGTTAAAGTCATTCTCCGGGACTTCGTCGAGCTTCATTGCGTCGTCCTGCATTCCGGTGGTCGCCACTGTTGATTCTGGCTTACAAAAGTTGCAGTGGTTTGGGAATAGTGCGGTGGGAACGTCCCAAAACATACCCCACGCTGAGTAGTCGCGCAAATTCCCACCAGAATTACGAGACACAAAAGTTTTTGTCGATCATGAAAGTTTAAAAAAATAAAATCTTTTACTTCTTCACATTGAGGTTATCATCTTTTCGAGTTGATGGTTAACTTTTTAGATACCTTGGGCCCAGAAGGTAGCCACGTTAACCGTTCACAAAGTCCTCAAAAGTGCAACCTAATAAACTTACTTCAAAATAGTATTATGTGTTTTAAAGTATTCATTCATCCATTTTTCCCTATAATTTACCTACAAAAGCAACAAACATTCTCATATAAATGGTACTTGCGATCAATCAGTACGTTGGATCGTCACTATATAGGGACTAGTAATCTGGATCAATCATCAGTCGTAGAAACAATAGATGGGGATGGAATGCTCGACACTTCCGACGTGGTATTAATTATGAACGATTGACTTGTACATTGTTTTTTCAGCTACAACATGATTCGTGTTTTATTTTGCATTGTCTGGTAATAATATTATTTTTAAATGTAAACAAGACAAAACTACTAATAATGCGAGTTTTGTACAATATCTTATATATTTTCTTTTACAAAAAATGTTCGATTGTTAATTAGTATAGGTGCTGTCAATACATATTTGACAAAGCGACACTTTCATGTTTCACCAAAATAAATACATTAACTAAGCTTTTCTTTTTCACAGCCCCATCCTTGCCGTGGCTACCTTCACCTACGAGGAATACAGCGACGGCTCGCAAGTCCCTGTCTGCCTCACACAAGCAGACACCTTCTGGTCAGCGCTCTTCTTCATCCTGACCATCGCAATCTTCTTCATCGTCCCTCTTGGAGTCCTCCTCGTCCTCTACAGCGTCATCGCCAAGAACCTCATGGAGAACCCAGTCATCATCGCACAGAACACCAAAAACACTAACAATACGGGCAATGTAGTCAGATATAGAAAGCAAGTCATCCTCATGCTCGGTACTGTTGTCCTATCATTCTTCCTCTGCCTCCTACCATTCAAAGCACTCACGCTTTGGATTATCGTATTCCCACCGGAGACAATAATGTCATTAGGTATAGAGGGTTACTATATACTTTTATATTTTTGTAGAGTAATGCTATATTTAAATTCGGCGATAAATCCAATATTATACAATTTGATGTCGTCTAAGTTTAGGGAGGGATTCGTGAAATTGTTAAAGATAAATAAGTTGATGAGGTGTAGCAGGACCCTAAGGGAAACAATGCAGCGAAGAGATACTTTCAACACGACCACTTCAACAGGATTTTCTAGCAGTCAGAATACATCAGATTCCTTTTGGAGAAGGTATAGTAATAGAACATCATCTCAGAAAATCTTTGTCAATAGAGAAAGTAAAAAAGTCAAAGAAGAAACCGTACAACAAATGAAAGTAGGAGAAATCATTAAC
This sequence comes from Anorthoa munda, assembly GCA_945859665.1. Classification (NCBI taxonomy): domain Eukaryota; kingdom Metazoa; phylum Arthropoda; class Insecta; order Lepidoptera; family Noctuidae; genus Anorthoa; species Anorthoa munda. The sequence goes on along the minus strand of OX243896.1, from coordinate 20,832,919 downwards.
GTAGAGAACACAAGAAGAAACAGTATGAAAATGGTAGCCGCTCTAAACGAAACCGAAAACGATATATATGCCGATGTACACGATAACCATTATTCTAATGAATTAGCAATAGACACTGCCAATGAGAACAATAAACAAATACAAATATTGAACCTAGATGTAAAGACTAACAATGTCTATTCAATAACTTTAGATGTAAGTGATACGGTAGAGGGTAGAAACAAATTCGTTTGTATACCAAGTCTTGATAGAGAGAATAATATATTTATATACGATTATAGAACTAAGGAGAGCTTTGTTTGAAATGTTTCGTTTGATGTAGCGTGCTTGGCTGGAAGCCAGGCAGTTCAGTGCATTTACTTAAGACAAGCAAATATATTTACGATCGACTCATACATCACTGGTCAAAGATAATCGTACGAAAATGACTCGAATAGATTCTGTATATTTCTATTAAAGCGATATCTATTTTTGCTATTGATACAACACTTTCGGCATCGTATTACTATAGGAATCTATGTATGGTGATATAAGTATCAATCAAATGCCTTTGACAGATCGTTTTGTTCGGGAATGGCTTGCAATGTTCCAATTTCACACACAATTTGCGGGACCATTAATTAGGTACCGAACAGTTCCGAAACAACCTTTCGATAGATGGGCCTATTAATTAAGGGTACCTATTTATTTGGCTGGAATCTATGTACCTAAAAGATACATAGGCACTAGATTTATGGGTTTAATATTCTGTTGAAATTGAACAAGGTTTCAAATTAGTCTAGAAAATGAATCTTTTGAAAACACTTTAGGAGATCTTGAGCTCTTGATGCCCTTAATTTTAAGTACCCACAATATCATCATCATCATATCAGCTGAAAGACGTCCACTGCTGGACATAGGCCTCCCCCAAGCGTCGCCACATTGACCCACAATATGTATCTACATTAATCATAAACATTTCATTAGTAAGTAAACATTGTCCTTCATTTTGCCAACATTGCAAAACACAAATTGGATAGATATAAATATGGAAGTAAACTAATCTAAATACTGAATAATACTAATACTAAACTGTACTAAACTAATACTAATTCTAATACTGAATGCTGAATAGATTTTTCTATTTTCAAACCTTAGAATGTCAATGTCTATCAATATCAATAAATCAAATTAATCGTCCACAAACTTGATCTTTTCAGTCTATTGGTCCGCAAGGTTCTGGAGTGGTGACCGCATATCGGAAGGCGTAAGGCTAGAAGGCCCACAAGGTGGACCGAATTCTAGTATGGGCTGCGGGAGTCCGCTGGTTGCGAGGAGCCCAAGACGGGTCAATGTGACGACACTTGGGGGTGGTTTATGTCCAACAGTGGACATCATACGGCTGAAATGATGATGATAAAACATATCATTGACCAGTGACGCAGGAATCGATTTTCCATACACTATATATTATAATTATTATCCTTCTTTAAGAGAAATGAAAGCTCCTAATCTCGTTCAATTATATTAATCTTGTATATCTGACAGTTTGATATAGTACGGCCTATTTGTCATATAGATTCTTATGATAAATGACCTAACATGGGAACAGTTTATTCCTTCTAACTTACTTTTTGTATTGCTGAGTTAGTTTTGTTTCCTACTAGCTGTTGCTCGCGACTTCGTCCGCCATTAGTACTCCGAATAGCCTATTTTTAGATATCGCGCATTTATTTGTCGGACCGCCTTACTTGAGAAATTATCTGTTCACCATATAAATTTCCACTACCTTGGATCATTTCCGAAAAAAAAAACTATCCTATGTCGTTCCCAGGACAGCAGACTAACTAACAGATAGACAGAATTACTTTCCGATTTGTAACATTAAGTATGGATTTCTGTAGTAATGTCTACGTACGTATTAAGTTCTTAAGTGTTCATGGTTTTAGGAGCCCATAATTTTTATGGTAAGTTTTAATTATTCATTCGCGATTATTGTACAAATAACTTTTGGATCAACTCTATCAAAACAAAAATCTGCTGGTATATAAAAACTCGAAAAATTAAAAGTAGTTTACCTATATTCATCGGAACTTTCGCCTCTTAAAAGTTATGCAATGAATTAAACGTCGCCATGTATATAAAAAGAGTCTAGTCAAAATCCACAAATTCAATGTATATGTCCTTAGGGTCGATTTCATTGGGTTGTGGAGGTCAGATAGACATTCGCTCCATGTAAAACACTGGTACTCAGCTGAATCCGGTAACACTGGAAGCTGACCCCAACAATAATTGGAAAAAGGCTAGGCAGATGATGAGGGTCGAATTCATCAATGAAACAATTAGCGATTAGTTAAACTAAACTCAGTTTATGCAAATACAGCGTCCTGATTGGTAGTTTCTCAGTGGTCTCAACCAATCAGAATGCTGTATTTGCATAAACCTAAGCAGTGGTGGCCCATTGGTATCGGCCGCGACTTACAAGTTGTAGGTCGTGGGTTCGAGCCCAGGCAGGCGCTTTACTTTGTGTAAATTATTTCATCACCACTGCTCTCAAAACGGTGAAGGAAAACATCGTGAGGAAACCGGCATGTCCTAGAACCAAAAATTCGAAGACATGTGACATCCACCAAACCGCACTGGGCCCGCGTGGTGGAATATAGCCCATTCCCTCTCACAGAGAGGAGGCCTGTGTCCCAGCAATGGGAACATTAATAGGCTGATGATGTGTGTTATGTGATGTGAGTTTAGTTGAACTAATCGCAATTAGTTTCAATGGTGAAATCGGCCCTTACAGTTGTTTCTTTTAAGCTTGACAATAGCGGTTATTACCCTTATTCCTAATTCAGATTCAGATTACTTTATTTGCTAAAACATGACATACAATTATAAGAAACAAAAAAGCATGCAAGGTGATATAAAAACATGGGGTTGTGCTAACATGTTTACCATATTGTCATGGTGTGCAAATATTAATACAAACTTGCAATTAAATAATAACAACATTCAGCAACATTGACAATGCTGACATAAATTAAATTTGATTGATTGGTAATAATAATTAATTCATAATTAGTTCATATGGAAATAGATAGGAGTTACATACAAAATGGTCAAATATTCAATCATTTAAAAATTAAAAAAGATGCGATATAAATATAATGTCTACATTTAAAGTCCAAAATATTCAATAACAAAATAAATAAAGATTCATTATCAAAAACATTATTACATTACATACATTTAGATTAAATTAATTTGTAATAAAGCATGTCAATTTAAAATGATTCCATTAAAAATTCGTTAACACCATAATATGCTAATCTCTTAAAATAAACCTGAAGAATAAACTATGTATCAACATTATTTATTTACTGAAGAACGGAAGATCACAATAGAGGACTGCTTTTTGTCAACTATTCCATTTTTGAAATTAAGTATATCAATTTTGGTCAGTGACCGCTATTGCAATGCTAAAATGCATAGCTATGGAAAATACTGCGATCATATTTTCCAAATCTACTTAACTAAGTATTATTTACCTCACGTATTCAATTTCATTTCATCAAATCGCCCACCTGTCTAGCTTAGAGCGTTTATCGAATGATCCCGTAACAGTAAGCCCCGATTCTCATCAAAGCTTAATAACTTAAACATATCGTCAGGTGAAAGAACCTATGCGGAGTTGCAAGGGCAAAGTTGAAGCTAATGCAATATATTTTGGTAGTAATCATTTTGGATAAGTTAACGAAGTTAGTGCTCGCTCACACAGGTGTCCGTTTTACGGGTCCACTTTATTGTATACGTTTTTATTCGGCGCTGACGTATGTAGTTTTATGAGCTGGATCTGGTATATTATCATGTATGTGAAGTTACATACATGATAATATACCAGATCCAGTAAAATATACTGATCCGTCATAATATACAGCTGTCCGTTTTATAGACCTACTTTATTTTATACGTTTTTTATTCGACAATGGCGTAAGTGGAGTTGTATGAACGAGTTCAAACGCACAACAATATTAAAATACTGATTCGTTTTATAGGATCGAAGCCACGCGCGGCGTGCCATAACCCTTAGTAGTGACGGATCCGTTAAAACAGTTAGTAGAAAACTTGTGGAAAATGTCCCCTGAGGTTCAGACAAGTGACAAGCCTTGGTATATACGGAGTATATTATTATACCATGTGACATAAGCTATCAAAGAAGACATCGCGATAGCGATTATAAACAAGTAAAAATGTATATGAATGTCAAGCGCTATCGAAATGTCACATGATCAATCCTTTACATTTTGTCATTTCAACCATCGCTACCGATGACAACGAATAACACTTTGGCCGGTAATCCAGATGCTCATGGTCATCTCAACTCAAACTGAAAATGGACAGGTTGGCTTTTTTTACATTAACGTGCTCAAACCAAAGATCCTAGACGCCCCAAACGTCACTGAATTGAGTAGTATTAGCATGTACTTGGAAAGTACTCGTACTTGCTAACTTGGACTTTCATTTTCATTCAATAACTACCACACGTGCAAATGTCAAGCTGAAGAATCATACGCCAAACTTGAGAGTTGTCGTTGTTTGGCAGTTGATTGTCAGTTGTGATTGGTTGTTATTACAACTGCCAATTTTGAGTTTGAGTCGAGTATGAGAAAATAGCCTTAGGCTTTATCTTTAGCCTTTGTCTAAAGCCTCAGAGTTGCCCTTTAGATAAATTGATATTCTCTCAGCGATAACTATTGTCGAAAAGTCAAAAATGCATGGATTGAAATGCGCTACAGATATGTCATGAGGTCAATGTCAAACATTTTGGCATTTCGAGAATCGCTATCGCCAATAGAAAGTCACTTTTTTTTAGAGCAAGTGATAGATTCGAATAAAGTAAAGGACCAAAAAATATTTTGTTTTCTTTACGAATATTTTTATTGCGGCACCGAAAGTATACCTTCGAATAACCCGAGGCAATAATTTGGCTTTGGATTAACATATTTCGTAATCTTCTTTTGTTTTCAAGCCGTATTTTGATTACTTAATTTTTTACAAAATTGTATTTTTATTTTATTTGCCTATGAAAATATTTTTAACCGACTTCTCAAAAAGGAGGAGGAATTCGGTCGTTTATATATATTTTTTTAAATATGTTCGGCCATAACTCCGTCATATGTAAACCGATTTACAAAATTCTTTTTTTTTAAATAAGTTAATGCCGAAATTGCCTCTCACAGAGAGGAGGCCTGTGTCCCAGCAGTGGGAACATTAATAGGCTGATGATGTGATGTGATGTGAATGCCGAAATTGACACATTTAAATTTGGTAAAGATCTGACGAAGAATTTCGGAGATATACAACAGAACACTTCAATAAATGACGACAATCTCTTGGGATTGCTGCAATCGAATTTCAGTTTATTATTTACACCATTTCATAACATTATACCATCACGCCAGTATGCTCTAAACGCCCCTTGTGGGATGAGAGTTCACCCTGGTACACTCTCATTCCACCGGTTATGTTCAGGATACATGTTATTCGGGTATCACTGTGGGCATTATAGGTACCTTACTATAGAACTTGTCCATTCATCTGCCTAGCCTTTTTCCCAATTATTGTTGGGGTCGGCTTCCAGTCTTACCGGGTTCAGCTGAGTACCAGTGTTTTACATGGAGTGACTGCCTATCTGACCTCCACAACCCAGTAACTGGGTAACACGATACCCCTTGGCAAGACTGGTGTCAGATCTCAGGCTTCTGACTACCCGTAACGACTGTCAAAGATCTTCAAATGACAGCCGTGACCAACGGCTTAACGTGCTTTCCGAGCCACGGAGGAAACTCGGTATGTTAAAATGGTCACCCATCCACGGACCGACCTCGTCAAGCGTTGCTTAGAAGATCGACCCGTGCTTTTATTATTTAGCCACGAGCACGAGATAGAACTTCTCCATTATGTACCTTAAAAAGTAAAAACCTTTTTAACAAAAAAATAAACCTGCCTTCTAATCCCTCTGGATCAAAACCAGCAACAATATAATAATAACAACAACTAAAACAATACAACTATTACAACGAAGCTTTCATTTCTTTTAAAATTATAAAATTAAAGAATTCCTAAACATTTTAATTTACTATAAGACTTATACTATACATTTTATTTCTAAGCCCGTTTTATAATTTAAATATATATTGTTTTGCAAATAAAAGAAGTGTTTGGATTAAAAAAGTTGTTAATTTGAATGCGAGTTATGTCAATGTTATTATTACATAATGATAACTAATTATTAAGTAGAACTTATATTAAAACGATATGTCTAAAGGGAACGAATTATAAAAAGGAAAAGTACGTAAAAACACTGCCTGAAGTGATTGTCAATCGCGAACCAAATTGGGAAAGCTAGTTGCTATAAGGATGTGTATATAGAATGTTATATTTTATTACAATATAATTATTAATAATATTGCATAACAATTAGTCCAGACGAGATTAAATAGGAATAATATTTATAGTTGCGATTAATTCATTTTAACAAGAACGATGTAGCCAATTTGGACGTGAGCCGAAGGCGAACCTCGAAAGCTACATGTGAGCGTTAATATAATGCTTTTTTTATGCGAGACACGAACTATTATTTTTCCACTACCTGATGAGCTTACTTAATTAAAAGCAAATAAGTTCCAACAACAATTTATTAGAAACGTTCAGACTAAAAACCACAGAATATATACACACAATCAACGCGCGCTTTTTCAAGAGGTAACAGGTTCAGTATCATTCTGCCAGTTACATGATATCAAAACTCCATACAATTTTTTTATTTTTTTTTGTATATACTTGTATCTAAATGTTCTCATTTCGAAACGAATTTCTTAGGGAATGTGTTACATAATAGACAAGGTAGTGTAAAAAGATTGTGTTGTTGATAAACCAGATAAATAAAATCAAGCACAAGGCCAATTCTCGTACTTGAAAAAGTTAAAATTGAAATTATTATCATCTCAGTGACAGTCACTGTCAAGAACTTGTCAAGATATTAATGTAAATTAGAGTAATAATAATGATAATACCGGCCTGTAACTAATCCACTGTATATATAGACCTCATTTTTTCATACAAAGAAGGCCCGATGTAATTTATTTTTTATTTTACTCATGTACATTTTTTTTAACACATGACAGAATTAAATGTGTATGCGAAAATATGAAAATAGCCCTTCTGATGTCAATTTCCGGAAACTGTGTTGCACATTTATTTTGAAAACGGGTAAAACCAGAAAGCAAATATATATCATACTTCATTAGAAACAAGTTGTAATACCAAAATATTAGCTTTCCAGATGGAACTACTGTTACTCAAAAACAGCATTATTTTGCATAATTATTTCATGATTGGCACAACATGGCATGAAACAAACAAACGCGGGATGAATACAGAAATACGAGTACAACCACAGGACAGAAAAAACGTCTTTGAGTACAACAGACAATGATCTGATAAACAGAAATTAAATTATTCTTGTCGTGAAGTCTATTGTCTACAATAGTTTCAGACCTTACAAGGTTTGGTATGTAAGATTGGTATTATGCCTGCTATACGCATATTATTTGACTTAATGGGTCATAATAAAGTCTAAACAACCTTCGTGATGTCGAAGCGATGTATATCGATCAACACAAGCGATTTTTACTGAGCAAAATTGCAAGTACGTACGACGCAATGCGATGTAATTCGCACGACGTGCACTTGAAATATCGACACAATTTAAATTGCGTTAATATTGGAAGGTCCCATACGGTACAACTTTTTATTTAGGTACTATAAGTTTGAAGAACTTTATTTTTTAATTGATGCTGTAAAGCTCTAGGAGGTTTATGCTGGTCCATTATTTTATTAAAACAACCAAAAATATAAAATATGTATTTGAAGAATGAGATGTGCCAAAATGAAGGCTATGTATAAATAAAGTGTATGGGAAATGTAATAAAAGTGTTATTTCAATGACTTCGATTGTGGAAAGACAAAAATATTAACATTGTTATATATTTTATTTATTTTTCATTTCTTAATCACACCGACGGTGAATGACAATAAAAATATGTATTTATAATAAATCCTTTCAAGAAATAATAAGATAACGTATCCTAATAAAAACCTTGAGAGCTATTTCTTTTAAAGCAGTATTTTAATTTTAATGGAGTAAGTTCTCAATTACCTTTCACCTTGTTTACTTATTTTAAAACGGTTAATTTTGTCTTCTCACAATCACGAATATACAAAATGATTGAAATAAGTTGAATGTAATTAAATTGTATTCACTTATTGACTGTTTATGTGTAAAGTTGAAAATACATGTAATATTTAAATGTCTATGTGTTTAATTTTTTCCTACTATTTATGTTAGAAACCCGCACAGAGCCCGCGCAAGGGCATCGCTTAGGGGGACAGGTAGGGGCAGTTGCCCCCCCTCCCCCCCTAAAGGTAAAATGATAAGTAGCCAAATGGAAAGAAATCAAAATCCTAAGTCAACATAAACCCAACCCAACAAATCTAGCCATTTGTTGATGTCCTAAAAGAGTACTAAAAGCGATGATAATTTTGGTCGGTCTACCAAAATCAATCGTTAAGCAACCTCGGGAGACTAAAAACCTGGTTAAGAAGTAGGTACTATGAGGGAAAATCGCCTCAATGGTCTGGCCATGATGAATGTGCACAGAAAACTTATAAGATTTACATAATTAAGTGGTCGAGAAGTTTACCCAAAACCCCCGATGATTGAGCTCGTGTAACGTTAGTACGTTACCCATTGGACCTTATACCGTTCTTATAACAATCACCGTAGGAGTAAGACTCGTACTACCAGTTAAAACTTCATATGCTTTTGACTGTACCGTATTTAAAATGCATACTTTTACCATCACCTCCATATATCAACTTGACCCCCCCCCCCTCCTGGTCCATCGGCTGGTGATGCCCTTGGGCCCGCGTGGTGGATTAGCCCAAGCCCTCTCTTAGAGAGGAGGCCTGTGTCCTAGCACTGTAAACATTACCTATGGCTGACTATACTATGTTCAAAAAGGAGCCTCTACAAGAAGTGAAGATATTTACGTTATGGATTGCGTTTGAATGTCCCAAAGACCAACCAGGTAATCATCAACATCTTCCTGCCCTTGTCCCATGTTACTTGGGGTCGGCGCAACACGTTTTCTTCTTCCATACCGTCCGTTATTAGGGGCTGAGTCACCCACGTCCGTAGGAGGGTACCCTTTGATTCCCTACACGTGGTCCCCGGGTGGTGCTAAAACAGGTGACATCTGGTGGTAGACTTCGGCCGAAGGCTTGCTACCTACGGGCAAAGGCGTACCGCCAAGCGGCATAGCCGTGTTCCGGTACGATGCGCGGAGTAGCCACTAGAGGAGTTGGGTCGAGACAGCTGTTCCACTGCAGACTGACCAGCCTGACGCGCGATGTTATGGGCGTATCGGGAGACTAGTCGCGGAGGGTAGCGGGATGGCCGACCGCAGACCTCCTGCAGAGATCCTGGGGACCAGGCTGGTAATGGGAAAATAAATCAACTGTTCAAAAAAAACTCTAACTCTGTGTGCAGAGATGCACCGGATAACTTATGAAATTCTTTCAAAATTATACAATTTATCTATAAGAGAGATCTATACACCTGAAATTGCAATTGGTTCCTTTACATACACGGCATAAAGGGTAATCAGGAGGTTTAGCAAAGGACCGTTTAGCAAAGTTGGGTATGGTTAAGGGCATAGAAAAATATATTGCAACTAATTTTATAGAACTATTGCCAAAATATAAAATAAATTTAATGAAGTTTGGAATGAATATTTCAATGAAAGATCTAACGAAATGGAATTTGGTATAGGGTTATAGTTTTGGAGCCTCTTCATATACTATGGTTTTCAAGATTTTATTTTACCACTTTGTAGGAATTATTAATATGTGTGCGCAAAAGGTGCGCGCATCCATGGTGCGCATGGTGTGGGGCGGCTCCAACAGTATCCTAAGTATGATTTCGTATCGCCAAGACTGTGTTTTTGTGGGTCGCTGTTGTGCCATCTCACATGGGTTGTCGCAACGGTGATCCACTGTTATTTGTTGTTTTTTTTTTGTAGTGTCAGTTTGTTAATATAATTATATGTTACTAACATAGTTGTAAGTTTTACTAACCATTTTTTGAGTCATGGATACTTGAATAAAGAGAAATTCTATTATATATCCATGCCAAATTATAGCTTTCTAGTACTTAGAGTCTCTGAACTAAGCTGCGGGCGGACAGACGGACAGAGCGAAACTATAAGAGTTCCTTGTTGACTTCGGAACCCTATAAAGCCCGTGTTACTATCGTAAATACCTACTTTAAAATAAAACTAATTTAATTCCTAAACTAATTAATTTTTCTTTATAACTTGAACATAAATACACCTATTGACGGTGAATGTGTCAAATGTCAGTCTGCGAGAGAGGTTTTACTAAGAGAGCTCGCGTTAAATGTGTACGATGTTGGTATGTTTCATCATAATTTGTCGACACCTAACTCTGGTAGTTTAATTAAGTTTGAGTGGTCACGTTTTACGTTATAAGGTCCGATGGGACTGGCATATACGTTTGTATAAAAGTCCCTAATTAAAAATAAAGAGAAAAAAAACACTACTGAACAAGTTTTGGTCTCATAGTGAAAGATATTCATTTCTTACGAGTACTTACACCCTTTGAAAAATGGGTCATGGTTTAAAAGTCAGCCTGTATAGTGTGTTTCTTGGCATCAATGCTACAGGTATGCTATAGGTAGTTAAGGTGTTTATGTGATTTCTGAAAACCATGCCACAGAATGACCATGCCATCCAATAATGATATGCCAGCCTGTTTGTCCTGGGTTTAATCCCCAGACTGGGGTTTTCTTCAGTATTAAATTGTTACTTAAAGTTCTACGCCGCGCCGTTTAAGAAAACTATAAAGTACAAAAATTACTTTCGTTTTAGAAGTCGGTGTCTTTGGTAAATGGAAACGAAAGTTATCTTTGTACTTTTTAGTGTTTTGCTTTGGTAGTCGGTTTAATTTTTTGTGTTATAATGTGTTTTTGTCTTTCTCGGGACCTCAGGGTCCTGGTCCTTTGAAAGGCTTGCGAGGAGCCGAAGCCAACTAGTAGAGGCCCCGTTAGGCATGTATAAGGAAATGTGACACCAACCGACGATTACCCCTGTATGCTACCCCCCTCCCTCCCTCCCTGTAACCAGGGATTGTCTTCGGGTGCAGTTGCGTAGTCGCAATTGCACCCGAAGACAATCCCTGGTTAGTGCAGGACTAATGCAAATTTTGGAGAAAAATATATTGGGCTATGGATTTGGTAGGTTTAGTGGATCGATTGCCCAAAGGACTACCGGCCCCTGCCTGACCATTTTTGAACTACACGGCTATTAAATGGCAGGGGGTGACTTACACACTCAATTAATGGGCCCCCATAAAGGGTCGCTAGCACTTTAGTGACGTATCGCCAAGGGGACAACATATCCGGAGGTGCTTGAAGAGTGGAGAGGTATACCACGGCTATCTCATGCCAGCCAATTAAGGCAAGAGAGAGGTGAGAGCTATGGTCCCCGTCAGTTCTCACCCCAACCGGCCAATAAAGGCAAGCCGGAGATAAGGAACAAGACTTCTTCCTGGAGATCAGGTTCGTGTGGTCTTCACTGCCCCCCAGCTCGCCACAAAGCTGCGCTGCGGATTGTATATCTTTTAGTCTGGCCCCTCACCCTATGCATGTTGCGGCAAAGTAGAATCTACCGGCACAAACCTAGGGATAATTGAAGCGCGCAAACCCCACGACGTCAACGTAGAGATACTGCGGTGGGGAGATACTTATTATTATTCTATCTTTAGAAATCGATACTGTTTCATGTACCGCCACCCTTCCACGGAATTGTAACAAACAAAATATAACGGTGTATAAAATATAGTGTGAGAATCCATTACTATCGTCAAATGTGGTGGTCTCCTAGCGCAAGCGCTGGTGCTGTGCACGAAGTCCTGGGTTCGGTGCCCGGGTCGAGCAATGTGTTATTGGGTATCTCATCTGGAATTTTTCAGGGGCAGTCCGTAGCTTACACCTGTGCCTACTTGAGGACAGTAGACCCGCTCACTATGATATGGAACTTAAGGTTGTCCTAGTCGACGGCACGAACTATTTTGTGCGCGGGGTTAAAATGCATGCTATCTTATCCGACAACACGTGCGAAAGAGATAGATGCTGTGATGAGCAATAAGACGCTAGATCGCGTAGGAATTAGCACTTTTGCAAATTTGTAGCGAAATATTATGATGATTTAGAACGAAAACGAGAGAGCGAAGTTTAATAAACAGACCTTTGGAAGTATGGATATCATGAATAAATAACTAAAAGTATATTTTCAAAATAAAATTATTTGCATTGTTGAACTACTACTACTACTACTAGAGATAATAAATTAGTTTTTGTTTGTGGTGACTTAAATATAGATCTGTTAGTCAATTCACCTGAAAAATGTAAGCTCATTTCATTGTTTAAATCATTTAACTTAAAATATTTATTTAATGAACCGACAAGAATAACTGCAACTTCAGCTACGTGCATAGATAATGTATTCACTAATTGTAAAGTTAAAGATTCGTTTTTAATTAGTGGCGTTAGGTCAGACCATACTGGTCAACTAGTATCTTTTGAGTCAGATAAAAAAATTAACCTAGCTAAATCAATTCGGTTAAGACGTCTCACTAAAAATAAATTAAATTATTTTAATAATAATGTTTTTAGCAACCTTTGTAATGCCAGTTTTAATTCAAAAGACCCCAATATAAATAACGGCACGTTGTTTTCTACAGTTTGCCAAGAATTCAATAAAACGTGTCCTTTAAAAACAGTTAAAGTCAACAATTCCAAATCGAAATCTAGTGAATGGGCCACTGTGGGCATAAGAAAAAGCCGAGATATCTTATATAATTTATATTACGAAAAATCTTTGACTTCCGATCAAGTTTTTCATACTTATGTTAGAAACTATTCCAAAATATTCAAAAGAGTCTGCGCTCAAGCAAAATCTCAAATAATAATTAACAAAATTGGTGTTTCTAATAATAAAATAAAAACTGTGTGGCAAATAATTAATAGAGAAACTGGAAAGACACAACAAAGCGATCAGAATGAGTTGTCTTTGAAAATATCTAATCAAACCATTTCTGGTAAGCAAGAAGTCGCTGAGACATTAGAAAATTTCTTTACCAACATTCCGTTAGAGGTTACGAAGTCTCTTCTCTCCTCATCTAAATTAGCTGAAGCTCTTCTTAAAGAAAACTTTACTAAAGACATACCAACCTTTAAATTTAAATCAATATGTATTGATACAATTAAAAACGCGTTCAAAAGTCTCAACGTAAAAAATACTGAAGACTTGTGGGGGATATCCGTTAGGGTTCTTGGAGATATTATTGACTCAATTGCTCCTGTCCTAACAGGCATATTCAATCAATGTTTGGACAGCGGCACTTTTCCTGACTTAATGAAACACAGTAAAGTAGTACCAATTTTCAAATCAGGCTGTAAGAGTGATCCCTCAAATTATAGGCCTATATCCGTGCTTCCAGCATTGAGTAAAATCTATGAAAAAATCATGCTGGAACAGATGTTGTCTCACTTCAATTCAAATAAGATCCTGCATAGTCAACAGTTTGGTTTCACGAAAGGTAGGTCGACAACGGACGCGGGAGTAAAACTCATCAGCCACATCTTGGATTCTTGGGAGAAGTCCCAGGATGCCATTGGCATTTTCTGTGATCTCTCGAAAGCGTTCGACTGCGTCGACCACAACACACTGATCTGTAAATTACACCACTACGGAATTCGAGGAAAATCTGCTGATCTTGTGCTTTCCTATTTATCAAACAGACAGCAAAAAGTAAATGTTAATGGGGCGACGTCCTCCGGGTCTCTAGTCAAGATGGGCGTGCCCCAAGGTTCAATTCTCGGCCCTTTCCTTTTTCTTGTTTACATTAATGATCTCCCTTTTATGATGGCCAAATTATCGGATATAATTCTATTTGCTGATGATACTTCGCTAATTTTTAAAATAGATAGGAAAGATACGGATGTCTTACATGTCAACGAAAGTCTGATTGTTCTCTCTAAATGGTTCGCAGCTAATAATCTTTTACTAAATGCGAAAAAAACAAAATGTCTGAAGTTTTCCTTACCAAATGTACCACAACGTGACCTAAATTTAAATCTTGACGGCAAAAATCTTGAAGTTATAAAGGAAACTGTATTCTTAGGGATTACTATCGATTCAAAATTGCAGTGGGGCGCGCACATTAGAACTCTTTCGGGTCGGTTAAGTTCGGCTGCATATGCAGTAAGGAAAATAAGGCAGTTAACCGATGTAGCCACAGCAAGGTTAGTATACTATGCTTATTTCCACAGTATTATGTCTTATGGCATTCTGCTGTGGGGATCAGCTGCAGACTTTGACTCAATTTTCATCTTACAAAAGAGGGCAGTCCGCGCAATCTATAAAATGAGTCCACGAGAGTCCCTCAGAGAAAAATTTAAAGAGATCGATATACTGACTCTACCTTCTCTTTATATATTGGAATGTATTTTGTATGTCCGCAAAAATCGAGGGCTTTTCAAAACTAGAAGCGATTTACATAATTTAAATACACGCAGTAAGCATGAAATTGTAATACCCAAATTCAGATTAACGAAAACTAGCAAGTCTTTTCTTGTAAACAGTATACGCTTTTATAATAAGTTGCCAAAGCCAGTTATAGAATTGACCGATGGAAAGTTCAAAAACTAGATCAAACGTGTCCTTATTAAAAAAGCATAATTATTACAAAATCAAGGACTACGTTGAAGATAAAAATTTTAGCTCCTTCTGCGCATGCGGCTTCCCTGGTAACTCATAAACGGCACAAATATGTGGATGTCTCTAACTATTCTCAATCTCATTTTTACTTTTTTTCTTTCTTTTAATTAGACTTTTTACAATGATTTCAATGATCTTTATAGCCCTTTGCTATGAATAGTTACAGCACTGATAACAAAATTTGTGCCACATGTTAAATTTAGTCTTGTTATATATTTTTATTTATTTTTTCCTTTGTATAGATTCTTTTACTGATTGTTTTGTGAATGTGTAAACATTGTAGGCCTTCTAGATTTCTAGACGCTTGTTAACATTTGTTAACTCTCTCGTTTATACAATTTTTTTTTTAGTTTCTTACGACTTATTGTCGGGCCTACGTTGTCCCCCCATATCTAAGCACTAATACTGTAACGTGGAAATATTGTAAAAACAAACCATTTTTTTTAAAAGAGTAACCGTGGAGTTTCTTGCCGGTTCTTCTCCACAGGAAACGACTAACCCGAACCGTGCACCTTTTGTCGACGTTTTATAAGTGCCCATGAGGCCTATGTGAAATAAAAAACATTTGATTTGATTTGATTGACTAATCTATCCCTATATGGTGGCTGTTATGCAATTTTCCTTCTTCTTATGGTATTTATTATTTCTGCCCAAAGATGCGGTAAAATTAATGTTGAAATATGGAACTTTCGGCGCTCATTAATTTCCTTTATTGTTTTTTTACTATTTTGTTTCCATATAGGGCTAGATTGAGGAGCTCGTGGCTAAATAATAACAGCCGCACGCGTCGATCTTCAAGGTTAAGCAACGCTTGATGAGGTCGGCCCGTGGATGGGTGACCATTTCAACATACCTAGTTTCCTCCGTGCCTCGGAAAGCACGTTAAGCCGTTGGTCCCGGCTGTCATTTGAAGATCTTTGACAGTCGTTACGGGCAGTCAATATGTACATTATAACCATAAAATAATATATGTCATATGTGGACATTTACTGTCTATAATGTGTGTTGCTCTCAAAACGGTGAAGGAAAACATCGTGCGGAAACCGGCATGTCCTAGAACCAAAAATTTGAAGACATGTGACATCCACCAACCCGCACTGAGCCCGCGTGGTGGATTACGGCCCATTCCCTCTCACAGAGAGGAGGCCTGTGTCCCAGTAGTGGGAACATTAATAGGCTGATGATGTGATGTGAAATGATAGGGCTAGATAATGATGAGACAAATTGATATAATTTTTTATTTTGAACATACATCGTCAAACAGTGGAGTAATCGCCATACTACGTTTGTATGAAATAATGATCGACTACCGCAACCTTAAGATATATTAACTGGTGAAATTAGGTGTTTTACAGGTAACTCTGTTTGTCCCATCCAGGAAAGCAGTCGTGATGCTACCTCTGCCTGCCTCTGCGGGCGTGATATAATGTTATCTTAATAGGTGGAGTACGGAGTTGTTGGACGCAGGACTTCCCTGTTATCAATAATAGCACAGTGAGGCAACTTAAAACATATAGATAAAGCAACTACTACTACTACAGGGGTCATGGATGCGGGTATAGGGAATGATATATACGTGTTAAACAAAGACATATTAGACAAACTGGTTTATAAAAGATGGCCGTTCTACCATAGACAACCAATAGGCATAGACAACAATGATATTCAGCCTATGCTCCAGGCAAAATCTCTACCTCATTAATCTACAACCACCCTTTATTACAGGCTCTTTATAAAATTATCTTAATATTACTTAATATTCTTCGCAAGCAGTTGAAACCATGAAGGTATTAGATGACCAGAAGACCAAGAGAAGGCCGCGGCAGTCCGCTGGATGCGATAACACAGCACCTGTCGCTGTGGTGGAGCTTGTGGCAAGCACACAAGTTCGTCTTGAAGCTGAAATGGTAACAACATTACATTTGATTGAGACATAAACTAATGGAAAAAAAGCAGATTTTAATTAATTTGAATATTAGCATAATTTTGCTTGGTCTTTTAAGTATGGATGCATTAAAATCACAATTTAACGACTGTCGAACGGTCCGACATTGCTATTAAGATAACCAATAAAAGGTTTTTATCCAAAATGTAATTACCATACTGTTAATATAAACGTGGAAGTATGTATGTTTGCAAGTTTGTGAATTTGGATATTTGTTAAATTAATCACACCTCAACCGCTGAACGGAAAAAGTCTACCAATGATGGCGATGTTAGAAATGCCAAAATGTAAAGCCGCCTCGACACGCTTGGCGAACAATGTCAAACAGCAAACAAGAAACACGAACGTGTAGATGGGTGTTTGTTTGTGTTTGCCTGTTTTTGTTTGTGTTCGCCCGTGTCCGGCATCGGTGTCGGTTTTTATGCACAAATAAAAGGGTGTTCGACAAACGTGTTTGCAATGTATCCAGACGCTTGTTCAGTTCAGTAGAACGCGCGAGCTTGCGGGCGGCGGACGGAGTTAATAGTGGTGGTCAAATTTACGAATCGTGACATCTTGTGTAAGCTAAGCCTATTGTAAGAAAAATGAGGAGTTTAACCCGAAAGTAATCGCTGCCACAACAAGCTCGTCGTCTGCTATGTTTGCCAATCCGGAATATACAAGCACCTTCGCCAAGCATGTGGATGCCGTGTTTGTGTTAGGTGATTGTGGTCAGTGTTCGGCATGTGTTTACTGTTCACCACTGTTTGTGGCAAACAGCAAGCGTGTGGAGGTGGCATAAGAATTAATCACGTGTCATTTCGATAGCTGTTGGAATTTCCATTCATTTAAGACATTTGCGCTATGGCAACCGTTACGGCTCTTGTCAAGTGGCAAAAGCTTCTTGGTGAAAACTGGTATAAAGATAGAGCAAAGCCTGGATTAGGTCATGAAATACTTTAATCACTCGGACGAAGCCGCGGGCAAAACCTAGTAATTTAAATCCCATCAAAAACATGATATGTAAAAAACACAAGCGTCGCGTTCTTCTTCCGCACAATCAAATTAAGTTAAACGTCTTGGTTTTAAATGCGGGGTCGACATTATTGTGTTCTTCTAATGTAAAATTAAGAAAAAAAAGTATATATCAATCTGCCTAGCCTTTTCCCAACTATATTGGGGTCGGCTTCCAGTCATACCGGATTCAGCCGAGTACCAGTGTTTTACATGGAGCGACTGCCTATCTGACCACCACAACCCAGTAACTGGATAGCCCGGTTCCTCTTGGAAAGACTGGTGTCAGATCTCAAGCTTCTGACTACCCGTAACGACTGTCAAAGATCATCAAATATCAGCCGGAATCAACTGCTTAACGTGCTTTCCAAAGCACGGAGGAAACCTGGTATTTTGAAATGGTCACCCATCCACGGACCGACCTCATCAAGCGTTGCTTAACCTTGATGTTCGACCAGTGCGGCTAAAATTAATCTGCTGTAAGGTAGGTATGATTACAATCACACCGCTTGCCTTCGACGGCTTCAACACACTGCACCAGCTCAAAAGTATTGTAATTACATTGACTAATAATCACAGCTCTAGTTCTGTTGGGGGGCCCGGTAATCTGTGTTACAGGATTTCCTAGTACAAATGCCAGTCTCCTACAAAGGATTTACCAAGTAATATAGCACCCCTGCCGCCTGTGATACAGGATTACCTAGTACAGGCACCTAACATTATTGTACCTAATTTATATATAAGACCTATTAGTTTAGTTTACCAATTTGAAGTTTGAATAAAGATTTTATTATTATTATTATTATGTAATTGTTTATAAGAAACCTTTGTGGAAGAGTAATAAATATTTTTTTATTATTATGTATTATGTATATATAGGATGTTTTACACGGGGTCGAAAATATCCTGAATGGCTTCGAGAAAAGAATGGTACGGCTGTGCCTTTGTTTGCTCGATTTGTAATGGCTTGGTATAAGTAGTAAGTATGCTAAAGGAAAATAAAGTACTCGTACATAATGCTGTAAGTTAATTTGTTTTGTAGGTATCTATTTAATTAAAAGACTAGTTAGTTAGAAAACATTATTGTTTATTGTAATACTTACTTACGTTGAAAATAATCAACTAAGTGTAGATGTAGGTACCTACAGTTTCATTGTTCTTTTCAGCTGAGATAGGTCGCCCATTGTGTTTATTATGTGGCATGTAATATAGTTTAGTTAAGTATATCATATAATAGCTGACCCCGCGGCTTCGCTCCCGTCAACTGGCTATCTATCTACCTACCACTACCTACCTACCCTAAAACCAACAAACAAACAATGTTGACAACAACTCTTCAGCGATGTTGATAAAACTCCTTCGCAAATGAACAAATTTGATTACCATAAAAAAAGGTTATAGTGAGTCAATCTTAAAAGATAGACATGCTGTCCCGGACTTTTTTTTTAGAACTTTTAAAGAGGAATAATTCCATCATACATGATATTTGCGTAACGCAACGGAAGCTCTCAAAATTAAATATATTTTGCCAGTCTTTGCAACATTTTTCATTTGTGCTCCGCTCCTATTGGTTGTAGCGTGATGTAATATAGCTTATTACCTCCCTCGGTAAATGGACTATCTAACACAAAAATAATTATTCAATTCCAACCAGTAGTTCCTGAGATTAGCGCGTTCAAACAAACAAACAAACTCTTCAGCTTTATAATATTAGTATAGATTAAATATACTAGTCCTACTTATATAAGGATCTAAAAAATAATAGGAATCTACAGTTACTACACAAATTGTAATCATATCTCCTCCTTCTTTTATCGTTCCCTTACCGCTGAGTTACCGCTTAGGATCGCAACCACATAGTACGACGCATGTCCAAGTTTTGTGATCTTCTACTAGTTACCTACATATTACATGCTAGATAGCCGCTCTCCCTACTTTCCGCGGCCTGGACGGGGTCGTCACCGTCTGATGGCGCTACAGGGGAGGAGGAGTGTCGATATAGCGTTGGCCGCTCTCCCTATCCCCTGCGGCTAAAAAGTAGTAGGTGGTGGAGCCACGAGGTCATCTGGCGTCCATGTGCTGCATTAGTCCCTGGGGTACAATGTGTTCTGGTGCACCGGTGATGGGAGGTATTCCCCATAGGAGGGTCCGGTGACGGATAGCCGCGGTGGGTTCAGGGATGAGTGCTAACGCGTAACGTGTTCCCGCCATAAGCGCACAGGAGGACACCGTGGAGTTTTTTTTTGTGGGTTGAAGTACCACATAAGTGCGCTATCTCTCCGTGGTAGCGCAGTATGCATAAGCATTTCGCCCGCGATTTTTTTTTAAAAAGGTACCTACAAGCTTCTACAGTCTTTTTTATTGCGTCAGCCCAGTATGATCGTGATCAGCTTTGAGCACGTTTTCCATCCACCCGGCCCAGTATCATGATATTATATTTTTTTACTTTTCTGCGAATAAAACGGTAAAGGACCTCTAAGATGATAGTTATCGTTACTACAAGTACAGCTGATAACAATATTATTATCATATAAAAGCTCTAAATAGCGAAGATATATACCGCTCCCTGGAAAACTTTGAAATTTAAATGAAGTCACCCTAAATATAATACCAACTAGAGTTTAGTTTAGTTACTTCACTATGCATGTCATTTCGACAGATTGGCTATCTATCGGTAAAAGTATTATCGTAATTGGGTATGTAATGCCAGAGATTACAACATTTTAAAAACGTATAAACAAGCAATTAAAACCTGTTTATAATATTAATTGAGACAAAATAGGCAATAGCGTGTATAATTAAAATTGTAAAACTTGTAAATATTTAATAATAAATTTAAAAAACACAACCTTATTTTAAACCTGGCTAATTTTTATTCTAAGTTACTAACGCGACATTTTACGAAAGAGACATTCTGCAAAAGAGGCATTGTGAGAAAAAGACTTTTTGAGAAAGAGTCATTCTGCGAAACCGACGTTGTACGCTTTCGCAGAACGACGCCTTCCGAAAAGAGACTTTTTATGACCAGTAGACGTTTTGCGAAAGAGACGTTTTGCGACTAAGCCGATATTTACAACTCCCTGAAAAACTTCTCAACATTATTTTATTCTAATGTAAATGAAGCCACACAGAGTATAATACCAACTAAGCATATTTAACTAGCTTGTCCCACGACTTCGCTCCCATGGCATATCGAAGATAACTCTTTGACTGCCTCGCTGATTGAAGTCGGGGTTTGATCCCCAGTAGCTGTTGGCTTTATTGAAATATTGCTGTTGCATCCTGTAGTCTGTAGTACCGTGATTCTTCCAGAATAAAAAAATAGTAGTGTATTGTTTATCGGTGAAAGTTTTTTAATAATCGGTTAAGTACCTACATTCAGACTAATTCAGGTAGAAATAGACATATTTTAGAAATATAAGTACCTTTATTTATACGATTTTTATTTACCTTATTTAAAAACCACTCTGAATATAACAACTCAACTAAATATGCATAGGTATTTTCATAATAATAGCCATTCTACCCTACGCATAAACAAGAATACAGAGTATACAAAATGTCAAGTTTGCCATTAATTCTGGCATTCTGATGCAGTTAGAAGTTAATCGCTTGGCATAACGAGGGACACCTACAATGGGACTAGACGCACAGCCAGTTGTTTTGGCAGATTCATGTTGATAACGTCTGGGGTAGAGTGGATTTTGTAAATAATTTTCGGTGGAAAAATAAACAAATTACAAATATCGTTTAGTTTGTTTATTTTTCGGTTCCAAATTGCTGAGTATTAAATAGAAAATATAATTCAATTATTTCACAAAAGTATTTCACATAAACCTCTACTAAGGAATCGTCAAATCCTTGAAGCTAGTACACGGTTTGAATTGATCACTTTTTATGGAGAGAAATCAGCAAGAAACTCTACGGCAGGCTCTTACGTATCTTTTGAAAGAGCAAAACGATATCGATTTTTGCGCAATAATTGCTCTTCCAGACAGAAGTTTTAGAGTTGTTGGCAGTTTTTTTTAAATAATTGCATTTGACAAACAGTGAGCGATTAGCAAACGATTGTGTTGAACCTACCATACCTATACTGCAGGTAATTCCGACTTTTATGACATATACCGTTTGGGCGCTATCGTTTTGCTCTTGCAAAAGATACGTAATAAGCCTGCGGTTTCTCTCTAAAACCTGTACTCCTGAAGTCTGTTATAACGTTTAGACAATAGAGCGGCATCGACGACCACATCCGCGCTTATAGTTGTCGTTGGTCAATTGACACAAGGATCGACTGACCAATCGCGTCGCGTCCACGTTACGTTCGCTCTATATGGTGGTTGGTAAGTTCGCGCACGTGCGTGAACTTACCCCCACTTCGCCAAAACCTTGCCATGACAGGTTTTGATGCCTGGCCGAACCGATACAATAGCCGCGTGCGTCACTTGCATGTTTGTTTAATCTAATATCCGTAACCGAAAGTAACGGATAATCCGAAATAATTTCATATCCGAAACCGAGATATTTTTATTTCTGTATCCGTATCCGTATCCAGTTCCGAAAGTTCATATCTATTACATCTATTATCAACATCAAGAACTGGCTTTTAACATAACATACAAGTATTTACAGCTTGATTAAACTCCTTGAGATACATCTTCTAAACATGGCAATCTTCTTTTCGTGTGAGGTGTGGCCACTTCTGGTGTCGAGAGTTAATTAAGCCTCCTCTGGGAAACCCCACAGGCCTCTGACTTGGCTATTTCAGACTTACATTAACTTTATAAGTCCACGTTTCCTCACGATGTTTTCCTTCGCCGTTGCCTGTGATGTCCAAATAAAATTAAAAAGTATATATGAATTTGAAAATGTCACATTGGTGCTTGTCCGGATTAGAACCCACGACCTCAAGCACGACAGGCGAGGTCTTAGCCACTAGGCCACCACGACATGGCAATAAAGCACATAATCACATGCAGATTGAAGATCGCAGATCCTGTCTGTACCAATAATGTCGTAGAATATCCATATTTGAGTCCAAAATTTAATTACTGTTACAAACATACCGTTAACAATAATTAAATACACCATGAAGATTGTTGATAAGTCCAGAATTCAGTTTTTAATTTGCACTGATTAACGAACCCATTTAGGAATTTTACTTTTATAATTTCTTTAATTAATTTTAATATTATATTTTTAAATGGGTAGGATTAAAATTAGTAAACGTAAAGGGTGTTTAAAAGGACGGTGAGATTTTGCATTGCACAAATTAAAATAAACATTATTCCTTTAAAGTGTAGGATGTTTTGGCAAAAAGAAAACACTGTAGGTACTTAAAAACTCTGTGAAATCCTGCTTCAAAACAATCAATATCAAATATTGTGCAGTGGAAATTCGTATCCACCCATTGTAGCCAAGGCAGGAACTACTTTCAACATTAAAACCACACTGTAAGCAAATCCAAGGAAGATAGGCCGACTAGTTCATTACACAAAAAAACTTAATTCAAAAATCAAAAACCCGACTGCTTAAAAATCGAACTTAAAAGAAGTAAACAAGAAGAAAATCATGCTGTGCAGTCGGAGGATACATGTTCGCGAGCTGGCTGACCAAAACCAGATGTATCCTCCGACTGCACTTTATTTATATCGTTTAGTTATTTTTTTTTTTATTATGTACATTTAAATATATAAGTGTTATATATTTTTGACACGATGGGTTTGGAAGAGAAAATAAAATTGGGAACCCACAATATGGCGCACAAAAGCCGCCATTTTTCTATTTTCCAATTTTAATGTAGCCAGTGACACTCGCAAGATTAACACGAATAGATTGACGTAAGAATCATCAAAATCGGCCAACGCGTTTGTTCTCTGGAACGCCACATAGGAACAAACATACATACATATACTGATAAACACATTACCCTCCTTGGGCAGTCGAGTAAAAAAGAAATTGCTTTCTTTAACAGCTTTTCAGCACACCGGAGCTCATTACCTAAAAACTCCTCTTAGACGCAATATCCCTACAGAAAACAGCACCACAGGCAAAACTCATTTACAAAAACATCAGGCTATATTACAAAAAGTTCTTAATAAAGTAATTGTACAGCTAAATAACCGCTGTGATTGCATCTTTATATGCACTTTAAGTGCTACTGAACTTGAAGTACCGAACCGGTTGGCAACTGGTTTATTTTTAGTATGTTTACTAAATTCAACACAGATATTATGTTTTGTGGACCAAGTTTCGCACCAACATATCCAGTCTTCAAGAACTCGGCACCAAGCAGCTTCTATCGGCTATAGTCCAAGCTCAAATATTCAAGTTCTTTGGTCACGTACCCCGTTGACCCAACAACTCTATTGAGCGGCTTATGGTCTAGAATAAAGTGGAAGGAACGAGACAGGTCGGCAAGTCACCTGTGTGATGGACCGACCAGATTAAGCCTGCAGTAGGCGGTCCATTGCATGAAGGCGCCCGAGTAACAGCAGACAGAGAGGAATGGCGTCGCATCGTGAGGCAAATTATGGCAGACCGATATCTCACTGAAATATGACGCCTACGACCGCTCTGCCAAGAGTGTTCCAACGAAGAAGACGTAGGTATGTGGGCGGATAGAAATATTAATATTAAGTAGGTTTGGAAGAAGAGAAGCCCGAAATGGACCACTTGCGTGGGAGTCCAAAAGGCAACTATTATTCCTGAAAAGGAAGTATTATTTACTTGTTAACTTAGGCATTAAGTCAAATCGGAAGATACAACTTGGAAATATTAGAACTTTAGCAAAAATAAAGAATAAATAACCAAATCTTATACGTTTGCCAATAAATCAGCTAAACGCAGGGGAAAGGATAAGAATGCAAGTGCAAATTACAATAACTACATAAAGCACGATATTGATCATTTCTAACTAGTGTGCTATCAGAGAAAGACTAATTAATCTATTTAATAGATGTCTTCTGAAGTGTGCATAGATAGTAAAGACTTTATGTTGGCTGACTGTCAAATTAACTGTTCTTGTTCTGTTTGTTTTTAGCTGTAAGTTTTCCATTTTATCGTAATAAATAAATAAGAATGACAGAAAAATCTGAATAACAACATAACATCATGCCTGTTTGGTGGTGCCCTGTTCCCCGAAGAGGTAAGCAGAGATATACATAGGTAAGAATCTACATAACCCACATTTTGCTCTGCTAAAAGACCCATGTAAGAGGACGTAAACAACTTTAAATCATAATCAAAAATGCTTTTTTATTTTCAAGTTTAAATCAGGCCCCGTTTCAAAATTGAAACTTATTCAATAGTCTCGCTTAAGCTCTGGTTTTAAATACTTTTAAGCGGATTCGGGCAACATTTTAAGGTGCTGGCCTGCCATTTTGATATTCATAAATCTTTTAGATCATCGCCGCGCCGCCTGGTGGGAAGTCGTATTTTTTCGTGTCTGGAAATTTTTTTTAAAGCTCTTTTTGTGAGTGTTCGGAATACTTTTTGCATAACCATTATTTTTATAATAAGTTTGGTAGTAGACAAAACTTAAAGTGGATGAAAATGGGTTAAAGAAGTACCTATAAGAAGTATTTTTCCACGGCTTCAACCCGTTTTTTTTTTGTGTTTTAAAATTTTCTGAGATAGCCGAAGGCAATCAGCAATAGCTATGTGGTGTCTCATCTCATACAAAGAAACCGTGCTGCCGTATTGTACTGATTATACTGATTATTTTTTGTACATAGATCGCTTTCGGTTCCGTTCCACGGATTTAGGTGGTGATCTATCTATTGCCTTGGAACGGAACCGAACGCGATCGATTTACAAAAAATAATCGGTATAATCAGATGAAAAACGCTAGTTACATTGGCACGGTTTCTTTGTATGGGATTAGGCATCTGTATGCTAGTATTATATTATCTGTGGTATAGCTATATATCCATATCTAGCTACATATCCAACAATATGCGTAAACGAAAATGTTTTTTAAATAAAAAAGGACAACAAATTTTACCTTCTTTACACCTTATAAATTTTTTATTGATTGATTCCTGCAGCCCTCTTAATCAACCCAAAAATAAAACGCTTTTCTATTTATCATACTTCTTACTAATATTATAAATGTGAAAATTTGGATAGATGTATGGCTGTATGATTTACTCAATCACGCTACAACAGCTAAACGGATCTGGATGAAATTTGGCACAGATATAGATTATAGTCTGGAATAGCACATAGGATACTTTTTATCCCGGCATAACAAAACAATATCCATTGGGATGATAAAACACTCTTCACGCGGGCGAAGCCGCTGGCAGAAGCTAGTCGAAAAATACCTAGAAAAACAGAAAATACCTAGTTTTTTTAATACTAGGTATTATTTTATACCCACACATAAAAACCATATCACTCAGCAAAACTAAGTGAACACTCTTAAAACCCCTTGTCTCACCTTAATTAGTGCAATTAATTAAGTAAAACAATGATGTCGGAGATGGGGGCATAGCTAAACACCGTCTGTCACACCCTGACAGTGATAAATGTTACTAAACAGCGCTTTACGAACGATGCTAAGCGGCGCGGAGTGGAACGAAGACGTTCCTTGTTTAGCTTAAGTGTGTTTTTATTTTTTTACTAGCGACCCGCGCTGGCTTTGCCCTTGAATAATCTATACAAACATACAAATAAATAAAATTGAAGTGTCTGTGTGTAATATCAAAATAACAACGTTTTATTGAATGCACGTGAAAGTATATGTCGCAGGGATATGATGAAAACAGGGAATTGATCAAATCTCTAAGCAAAATTGGTTCAGTGAAATGACAAAAATAACTTTTCTGTAGTAATTTAAAGGTTTATTTTGTACGTTGAATTAGTATTTGTGTGGCAGAGCCGACGGAGCCCCGCTGCGCGGGGCTCCTATTTCTGTATGCAGGGTCTAAAGTAACCTAACACGAAGGAGATGACGGGAGCTGAGTTCGCTCGCTTTGCTCGCTCACTTCAGCTCCCGTCATCCCCTTCGAACCTAACCTGTCCGTGTCGGGGTGCCCTAAGCTCCCGAGCTCGCTACGCTCGCTCTTAGAGAGATTTGATCAATTCCCTGTTTTCATCATATCCCTGCGATATATATACGGTACTAACAACAAATAAGCATAATTTTTTTAAATTTTTGTCTGTCTGCCTATCTGTCTGTCTGTCTGTTTGTTCCGGGTAATCCCCGAAACGGCTGGACCGATTTTGACGGGACTTTCACTGGTAGATAGATGATGTTATAACGAGTAACATAGGCTACGTTTGATAACGAACGATAACGGCGGGAAACTAAAATAAAAAAATAAAATAATTACGAGTTTGTTGCAGACGAAGTCGCGGGCAACAGCTAGTATAATAATACATAAAAGCTTTCCTCGTTTCTCACACTTTCTATTTGTGAAAACCGTATGAAAATCCGTTTAGTAGTTTTTGAGTTCATCGCGTACAGACGTGGTGGTGGACTTTATTTTATAATATGTAGAATAGTATGTACAGTGATTAACATTCTTCAGTACAAAAATATCATTGCAACCCTGGCTCTTGTACTAAGAAATCTTGTATCAGAAGAGCCAATGGTGTATAGTCTAGCTTCGGCTACACAGAAAGTGATCTTGCGAAGTACTTACAAGGCATTTTCTTCTGTACCTGTACTTGTATCTTTTGTACTTTTAGCCATCAGTATCAATCTGGCCTCCCACAAGGTGGACCGATGACCTGGTGAAGGCCACGGGTATCTGCCTAATGCAAACATTGGGGAGGTTAAGTGGCGATGCTTGCGGAGACCTCTGTCCAGAAGTGGACGTCTTTCAGTTGAAATTATAACGAAACTTTCGAACGCCTCGCGGTTTCACCCGCGTAGTTCCCGTTTCCGTGGGAATACAGGTACAAAAAGTAGCCTATGTCACCCGGGGATAGTATAGCTTCCCAACGGTGACAGAATTTTTGAAATCGGTCCAGAATTACAGCGAGCGCTACAGATCAATGATAAACAATTTCTTTTGGCTTGAATTGAACAAAATGGACGTGAACGACATGTGGTTCCAGCAAGATGGCGCTACTTGCCACACAGCGAACGACACAATCGACATTCTGCATGAACGGTTTGAGGGTAGAGTTAGAGTTCCGCTAGACTTTTTCTTGTGGGGTTTTCTGAAGTCGCAGGTCTATGCCAATAAACCACATTCGACCGTTGCCCTGAAAGCCAACATAACGCAGGCCATCGCTCGGATTCAGCCGGCTCTATGCAGCAGAGTCATTAAAAATTGGACCTCTCGGATTCGTGCCACCATACGAAGCCGCGGCGGACATTTGAACGATGTCATATTCCATCCATAATTGGCATAAATGGGCCTTTTAAATAAAAAATAAATTTTGTTAATATCTTACACACATCTTGTTTTATTCAATTTTAACATCGACCCGTCCTTGTTGAAAGACCCTTTATATATATTTTACAACAACTTAATACTACTATCGCTGTCAGCGATAAGAACGCCTTGCGGTCTTATCTCTGACAGCAATATTTGGATGGACTTGAAGAACTTAAAATATAAAACAGGGGGTAGCCTATGGTGTACAAAAAATCGATTTAAATATATTGATTATGATAAAAACTGACTGACCAAAGATAAGACGTAAAATCACTTACTTTATCGAGGGTGAAGAGTAGGTAACTAGCAGCAATGGTAAAAGAAATATAGCCTAAGGACTACTGGTAGAAAATGCCTAAGGCATTAAGTAAGCCTTTGTACATAAGCATTAAGTTTTAATAAATAAATATAGAATTTTTGTTAAGAGTTTCTATTTTAATACTTGCTGAAAACAGTTGGAAAGGTGAAAGTTTGTGAGTGAGTATGTGTGTGTGTTTGTATGTTTGTTATTTCTTCACGCTCAAACTGCTGGACGGATTTGTATGAAATTTGGCAAGCAGATAGATTATAGTCTGGAATAGCACATAGGATACTTTTTATCACACTAATATTACAAAGGCGAAAGTTTGTGAGTGTGTGTGTGTGTTTCTATGTTTGTTACTTCTTCACGCTCAAACGGCTGGACGGATCTAGATGAAATTTGGCAAGCACATAGATTATAGTCTGGAAAAGGACAAAGGATATTTTTTATACCAGTAATATGTTCCCTTGGGATACGTTTGGACATTCACGCGGGCGAAGCCGTTGTCAGAAGCTAGTATCAATATAAACTAAACTGAAATCTTATTTTGAAGATTTTGTGGTATGCAAATAGCATCTTTGGCGCAGAGTTAAACTATGTAAATAATTAACTCAATTCTCGCATCTAACATCAGTGTTGTGCTTTGCATTTTGAGCTTGATTAATTTATATACTTTACTGAGTACAGCACTAAATGAATCAGCCTTTTTCGTGTTTTAATTTAGAGTTGGACTATTTTTTAACTCTGTCAGCGCAAATAGCATCAAGAGGGAATGAAGTTACCTCTGCATTCATAATTGTCTGAAACTCTAATCAGACTTATCAACCAAACGTATTTAAACATGTACCGTATGGGATTCGTGACGTACGTGAAAATATGGAATTTAACGCTCATACCTTCTTACGGCTCGCGTACTAAATAAATAATCCGCGCGCAATTAAATCGCGTAATTTACTTTAATTTTAATTTTAATCTGTTATCGGCCGAAGTACGATCGGGGTCGCCGCGTCGCCGTCGTCGGCTAAATTCGGGCGATCGAATTAAATGCAGAGGCATTAAGTATTACATCACATCACATCATCAACCTATTAATGTTCCCACTGCTGGGCCACAGGCCTCCTCTCTGTGAGCGGGAATGGGTCGTAATCCACCACGCGGGCCCAGTAGTGGATGTCACATGGCTTCGAATTTTTGGTTCTAGGACATGCCGGTTTCCTCACGATGCAGGAAAACCTGCACCGTTTTGAGAGCAGTGGTGATGAAATAATTTGCACAAAGTAAAGCGCCTGCCTGGGCTCGAACCCACGGCCCACAACTTGTAAGTCGCGGCCGATACCACTGAGGCATTGTATACTATACATTAAATGCATGTAAAAGAATGAAAGCGCGTACACTACTTCAACCGAAATTGTCCGATGACGCCCGAAAATGGGCGATCAACCGGCGAGTCAGAACTTTTTGGGATTTCTCGCCAGTTTGACGGCTACTTCGAAGCAGTGTTTTAAAAAAAATGGATATTAAAAAAATAATTAGTTGCATTTATAATAGGCCACCACTGTGGGACAACTATTCAAAAAGTTACAATAATCGAGATATTGCAAAACAGTTTTGGACCGAAGTTGCATCGGAAATGAATATAGCTGTTGTAGACCACGAATTTTCGGGTCGTGGGGCTTTTAGGACCGGGACCGCGGTCCCAAAAGCTTTGTCTCTGTCACCTCTGACCTAGACTAGAGTCAAGAGCAAACCCATCATAAATAAAAATAAAAAAAGTAAGTAAGCTTTATTGTTAACTTAGCTCATCTCATTTCTAGCCCAGCTCAATGAGGTACCTTTACAAGCAAACACCTTTGAGATATAGCCACTTAAACGGGCCTAGTAATGCCAGGCGCCAAAACTGTTCCGTTAACAATTTGTTAAGGCCAAAAACAAATTGTCCTAGATTAATCTTTTTAAGTTGCCCTATCTGAGAATGTTAGGCATTTGGCTCTGTAAAGGAAAATAACCTTCACTAGATTTCTCTTTGCCGCTTTCTAGGTTTTTTTTTTTTTATTATTTGTTATAGGCTCGCGTTTGACCACTATCTCGCCTGGTGTTAAGTGTTGATGTGGTCGAAGGTGAAGCACGCTTGCCTAGAAGTAACCTATTCACCCTTGACTTGAAGACCCCTAGGTTGTAGCTATCAGGAAACAAAGACGCCGGCAGGGAATTCCACTCCTTAGGTGTACGCACAATGAAAGTGTTTTCAAAACGCTTTGTGTGTATGGGTGGTATATCCACCATGTACCAATTGTAGTCCGATGATGGAAAGGGCTAGGCGGAATCAAATCGTGCAGTTCCATCGCACACTCCCCGATAAAAATATTCTAAGTACAAGTACAATTTATCAGCAAATAGCCCTTACCACTTACAATCAGCGTGGTTCCATTACCACACGACATGACCTCATTTCTGATCATTGCAAAACTACTTTCACATTCCAGCACTTTCCAGCAGTTAAACGATGTGATTGACAGAGCTGTTCTGGTCTGACATTTGAGTAGTTCTATTATACTTCATAAAAGATAGCTTGATCTCTGCGACAGCTGTCAGTATCAATACAGTAACAATAGCGCTTGACAGGGTAACAATAACGTATACGTCAGTTTGACATATGTCGCAGAGATCAAGCTATCTTTTATGAAGTATAGTTATTTAATCGACATGAAAATAAAAATAGTATAGGTTTATTTATACCGAGATACATTTGGCTTTAGTGCATGTAATGTTTGGCAAGTAGCAGTAATATCACATCGAATAATCTTCGGTATAGTAAATGCATGGTATATGATTGAGAAGATACAATGAAAACTCCATAATAGGGATATTATATATAAATTATACTTCTATTTAGTCCGTCAGTGAGATTATCAAATAATATTAGACCCGTATTTTTCACTTAATCAAATTAATAAAAAATTATAAGGATACAGCGGATCAAAGTTCAGTAGTGAGGGCTTGTGACACAACGTTGTCCGTTTAAAGTGTAGCACACCGTGACGTCAAACGATATTTCAACGCGTGTTGTCGTCGTATTTTTAACCGAACTTTCCAAAAACGAGGCGGTTCTATGTTCGACTTCAGGTTTGTTTTTTTTTGTGTATGTTCACCGATATCTCCGTCTATTGTGGACCGATTTTGAAAATTCAGGGGTATGCAGATCTCTCATTTCACCGGTTATGTTCAAGTTTCATGATATTCGGGTAATCTATTCTGGCTTTACTAAACAACTTGCCGATTAGGTAGGTACAACTAAAAAGTGAAAAATAAAAAGTTATTTTGCACTTTGTAGTTTTTTTATTTGGAAGACTGTAGTATTTTTTTGGAAAAAGATTTTTTTTGTTTATGTGGCAAAAGAAAACAAACGTCTCCAATATTTTTAGATAATGTTACTGACGGACTAAATAGATTTTATTAGTGATCATCCTAATTGTACAAATCAAACGGAAAACGTCTTGCTGCGTCTATATATCTACTAAACTGAGCCATAAGACTCCTCTTAGATAAGACCTTACCTACCCCTTATTTAGATGCAAACCTCAATTGCCTTTTAAGGTTGCTCTAGTCGACGACACGAACTATTTTGTGCGTGGAGTTAAAATGCATGCTATCTCAACCGACAACACGTGCGAAAGAGATAGATGCTGCGATGAGTAGTAAGAAGCTAGTTCGCGTGCGAATTAGCACTTTTGCAAGTTTGTAGCGAAATGGATGATGATTTAGGACGAAAACGAGCGCGCGAAATTTTATAAACAGACCTTTGGGTGTCTAGATATCATGAAATAAAAACCGGCCAAGATGAAATAAAAAACTCGCGCACGAAGGGTTCCGTACCATTATCGCAAAAAACGGCAAAAAAAAAACACGTTTGTTGTATGGGAACCCCACTTAAATATTAATTTTATTTTGTTTTTAGTATTTGTTGTTATATCGGCAACGGAAATACATCACCTGTGAAAATTTCAACTGTCTAGCTATTACGGTTCATGATATACAGCCTGGTGACAGACAGACAGACAGACAGACGGACAGCGAAGTCTCAGTAATAGGGTCCCGTTTTTACCCTTTGGGTACGGAACCCTAAAAACGACTAAATGTATATTTTCAAAATAAAATTATTTGCATTGTTGAACTACTAATATATCCCTGTGTGGTGGCTGATTTGCAATTTTCCTTCTTTTTGTGGTATTTATTTCCGCCCAAAGATGCGTTAAAATTAGTGTTGAAACATGGAACTTTCGACTTTCAATTTTTTACTTTTTTGTTTCCATACAGGGCTAGATAATGATGAGACATATTGATAACATTTTTTATTTTAAACGTACATCGTCAAACAGTGAAGTAATCGCCAGCCTAAGTTTGTATGGAAGAATGACCGACTAGTGTAACCTGAAGTTAGACCTTTGTAAATTTCTAGTAATTAACGCTGCAGAATGTTTGACAATGAGTTATAGAGCAAGCATATTGTCACAGTTGTGATAGTTGATACCGTCAATCAATCAGCGTGTCAGCTACGTCGCTCTTCGACAAGATATATTGAAATCAAGGGTGCTGGAAATGGGGCAAGCCCTAGATAGGTAGACTTGCTAGATTTTTGAAGTGAAACTTCTTTATCGACGTATGGGAGAAATTTTGTACGTATCGTCACGTTTTTCGGTTACGCGCCATGTTGCTTTTTTATCAAAGTTTAGTAAAAAGACTTATTCAAATTTAAGTGAATTTACAAGAAAAGTGAGAGTGATTATATATTTCGTTTTATAAATTCAACACGTATGAGCATGATTTTAATATTTATAAATTAATTTTTTTTTTTTAATATTTATATATATATTGTTTTTTTTTTTTATTTATATATATTTTTTTTTTTTTTATTTTTTTTTTTACAACAATAGTAATAATGATGCTATCATTATTGATGAAATACAACAATAGCAATGATATTATAATAAGAACAATGATAAAATAAATTACTCATTAATTGTATGCATGTCTATAATAATAAAATAGCTTTAATTTAATACGGAAAAAATTGTTTTTCTTAAGGCTTAAGCCTTATCTACCCCATTTTCGTGAAGTTGCAAATAGTAGAAAAATGATATGTCGTAAAGAAGTTTCACTTCTTACTTGTGTACTCTGGTACACACACACATTTTTTTATTTAATAGCTTTTCCCTGCGGCTTTGATCTTTGTAGTATAAACGCTCCAAGACGTAATTACCGTCATTCCCTTTTTTTGAGTTGTCCTGGCCGGTTACATTATTTCGACTGACAAGAAAACATTAGTGAAAAATTCTGATGACAGAATATCATTACAAGAGAATTATTGCGGAATGAACATATCAAATTTATTTGGTGAATTGATAAGCCAAACTTTTGAGTGCTAACATGTATTGTATTGTCTTTTTGTGTGCGATCGTGTCGTCCCGCGAATTTAACGCGGATCATGTAAGCGTACTATAATGTTATGAAAACTGGTATGTATCGAGGTTTCTTCCTAATTTTTCTTTGGAGTTTCTCTTGCTCTGATATCTTAGACTCTTTTTATAACTTGGTTTTGATTAGTCATTTCTTTGTCTGTAGATATCAGTCATTAGAAGCTGGACTCCGGACAACCCATACGGGCAGAGCCCGTGACCCCTTGTGTGCCTGCAGACTTCATTATTCCATGCATTTTATGACGGGTTCCGTACATTTTTTTCAATGGTCCGAGTTTTGCTACGAGAATTACTGCAGTGCTGTTTCAGCCCGTATTGGAGTGGTACTACTGAAGGTTGATATTTTCGTCTGGCGCGGATCCCCGACTAGTGGCTAACGTATAATAATTTTTTTATATTTATTTTTGTGTTAGAAATAATCTAGTATTTACGTGTTGATTTCTATTTTTTAAATACGGATTAAAAAAATAGCTTTATGTCGTTATGGATTCGTTTCCAACTTTTTTTTTGGTGGGAAATCATCCAATGACTTCTCCCGCTCTGGGTGAAGCGGAAGGGCGTGTCAGACTTTTACTGACTAAAACCCACCCGTGTTCCTTCAGTTGCTTGTGCCAGGGCCGCGGTAACTCCTGAGAGTTGTTGAGTCCCCACCCTGAGGTGGGGTTAAAATGAATGCTATCTCATCCGACAACACGTGCGAAAGAGATAGATGCTGTGATGAGCAGTAAGAAGCTATTTCGCGTACGAATTAGCACTTTTGCAAATGTGTAGCGAAATGTATGATGCAAGACCAGAAAACGAGCGCGCGTCTTTTGGTAGTATGAAAATCATGCAAAAACGACTAAATGCATATTTTCAAAATAAAATTATTTGCATTGTTGAACTACTGCCTGTAAGGTGTCTTAAGAATTCGAAGTGGGGCTACTATGTCATGTGGAGTACCATATGAAAGAGCGCTATTTGCACATTCTTGAAATTTTTGTCCTTTTTTTCTAGGCCACACAGTTTTTGTCATTTGCCGAAAATTTAAAAAAAATGCCGTTTCCCCTCCCCCGTTATCTCCGAAGTTTGCATATAGAAACATCTGAAATTAGTCTATGTGATAGAAGTTTATGTAAAGATTACAGGAAAAATAAAAAGATGTCTCTAAATAGCACAGTTTTTCAGAAATCAAAATTAACAATAAAGATATACCTAATGATAGTAAAGGGTACTTTACTATCTTTATTGTTAATTATGATTGTTTTTTGCGATAATGGTACGGAACCCTTCACGCGCGAGTCCGAATCGCACTTGGCCGGTTTTTTTAAGGCGGTTAAAAAACCTTGTTAAACGTCTTCGGAATGGGGACCGAACATAGTACGCATTACGCAATGCTCAGCAGTTGCAACCGATTGATCGTTTGCGATCACTAAACTAGCTAAATTAGGCGAGGATGTCGACCAAGAATGAGAGAGTGTTATTATTTAGGTAGACACATCATAAGACATACATCACGAGGTACATCATAAGATCAAAGTAACAGTTTTTGGTACATTCGTACGACTGTACAAACAGGTACTGATCAATATACTGATATATAATATGCTAGTTCTTGTGCAAGACTGAAAATAAAGTTTACAGACGAGTATATATAAGTATAAAAGTAACAAAATAAATAATAACAAAATGGTTCAAATATAATCATTTAATTTAAAAAAGTAAAATGTGAAAATAAACATGATTCATCAACCTGTATCCATAGATGGGTCAAAGGAAAGCGATACCATGATTTAATAAAATACAGTGAACACAAGCGAGAAAATGGTGAAGGTGTCCAGTTAGCTCGTTTTATATTCTTGATCCACTTATTTCTTAAATAAGTACTCTTAGGAAACCTGTCCACGATCAATATTAGATTAATAATAACAAATACTAACACTAGTGTGCTAACTAACAGAGTGCGCTCTGGAACAAAAATGATCGCAAACGGTAAAAGATCAAATTTTCAAACGTCCTTTAATTGCTGTGATTGGTTTCGCTATATATATCACTCAAGATTTATTTGATGTGTGATGTGTCGCTAATGTTCGTTGACAGAAACCAGGGTTTATTGTAGTTACCTAATCAAGCTATCTATATGCCATCAAACGCGATCATTCAGCAAACACACAATGACAGAAATCGATGAGGTTTGAATAAAACATGAAACCGATACCATAGCGATATTGGAAACACAACTGATATTTTTGGGAACACTATACGGATTGAGTTTTCCAAGTGGGCGTGGATGGCCAAATCCGATACTATGACGAATAGCGGAAAATACTGAATGGAGATTCGGGCCCGATTTAAAAAAAAAACATTTTTTTTAGTCTGGGATCGAACCATCGAAAAACCTCGTCGATTTTGAAAGCACTTAAAAACTCAGCCCGAATAAGTAAGTACCAAATAGTGTAAAATCAAACAGAACCATCCATTTTGGATATAAAATAAATACCGAGAAAAGAATAATAGAAACTCTTTCGCGTAAAACAATTCATTTTCGCAAATGCTGCAAAACTTTTTGATGATTGTATTTCGTTTCAACCCGCAACCGAAAAAATGCGCGAGATAAAACCATTATACATTTCGCACACAATTCTGCGGCATAAAATATTGCACTAAACTCGGGCTACGCTAAAAGTACCGATTTAGTTCATAACAAACAACAACCATTCGTTTTTGTACTTTTCAAAATGTGCTAAAATAAAATCAAAATCTGCGCTGGCCATTTTATTTTGTAGCTCTGTTTTTTTCGCATTTTGCTAGCATCACACCTACTCGTAGATGCGTAAAACACTGTTTAAATGGGTAGGGATGTACTAGTGTGCATGGTATTTTGTCGACTGTCGATATAATAATAATAATATTAATATAATAATCTTTATTATGAACATCTTACAGGGTATCTTTGAGGTGAGACCCTGACCTCCAAACTAGTAAAATAAAACCAAAAACCTAAAAAAGAATAAATAAAATAAAAAAAAGAATAGATAATCTTGAAGGTCAGTTCCTTCCCTTCACAAACGTGTTATTAAATACAAGTACAATATGTTCATAAATTATAACGTAGACTATCGTATACCTTAGACCAATAAATTACTAGCTTTCAATATATTTAAAACCAGAAAAAAAAAAAAAAATATGTGTTTGTGTAGTTGTGTGTGTGTGTGTATATATATACATACACATAGTATGTTAGTTTATAAGTTACTTATTATTATGTGAATATAAATAAATAAATAAAATAATAATAATGTGCGTGGGTGTGTGTATATGTGTGTGGTGTGGGTGAGCGTGTGCGTGATTGAGTGTTTATATCACAACAAAAAGACACTCAATTTTTTCATAGTCCATATCATTCAACCATGCAATAATTTTACATTTGACTTGATTATTACTGAATGATCTGATGTTATGAATGGACTGTGTTAGTTTATTGTATAACCGTGGAGCTTGGACGTTGTAAATAATTCTGCTAGCAAAGGACCATGCGTCATTTTGGGCCCACTTTTCAAGATTGTCCAACAGTTATGAATTATATGTCATATGAAAGCTCTTGAACTGTACTTTATTTCATTCTATGGCAGCTAAGTTCATATCCAGCGCGAAAATGGTGTTTTGGTGCCTTTTTGAAAATCTGTTTTGTTTTGATATTATATTATAGTTAGCTGTCAATCAGTAGCTCAGATTATAAATAGCTCTTATTTGACTAAAAATACAATAAAAAGATCAATATAATAGGTTTAGAGTGCCCTGGTTGGGTAGGTAGGTAGGGTAGGTGGGGTAGGTAGGGAAGGTGTGGTAGGTAGGGTATCTACCCTCTCTAGGTAGGGTTGACGGGAGCGTCATGTCATGTACAATTTTTGTGCCCGCAGCTTCACTCCCGTCAACCCTAGCTACCTAACATACCTACCTACTCTACCTACCTAACCTACCGTGCCTGCCTACAGTGCCTACCCTACCTACCGTAACTACCCTGCCTACCCTACCTTTTATTTTTTAATGTTCCGAGGTGAAAAATCCTCATTGAATGTCCTCCGCCCTAGAGGGCGGATTGACGGGCGACGCCTAAGATGGGCGCGCGTAGAACGCTACGTGCCACAACTTCGGACCCATTTAGGGGGGCTGTAAGAGGGCGTTTCTGCCCTCCACTGACGCTCGGCGCTTCTGCTGTGGATCGGA
Source organism: Anorthoa munda (assembly GCA_945859665.1). NCBI lineage: Eukaryota > Metazoa > Arthropoda > Insecta > Lepidoptera > Noctuidae > Anorthoa > Anorthoa munda. The sequence goes on along the minus strand of OX243896.1, from coordinate 20,794,712 downwards.
AGAGTAGATAAAATCTCTCTCTCCCTTTTCGCAGCCTCCTTATGCAAGATGACTGTTTCGCAGAAGTATACCACCGCGCCCCAGGACTCCCCATTGACGACCATAGACTCGACTACGGCTGGCAGCGAAAGGTGCCTATTTCAGAGACGAGGGCACGACGCGGCTCCTCCCAAGCGGCTCACTCTGCTAGCGTATGCCGCGCCGTGTCCTGCCGGTAGTCGATGCAGTGGTGATGCCGGGCTTCCAGCTCCCTGTTTATGCGACACAGGTACTTTCCGAAGCAACCATGCCCCGAGAGCACCTACATTACCCGAAACGACAGGGAGCCGTGCCACCTCCCGAGCCAGCGCTCAAGCACTGGCCGGACCGCTTCGATGGTGCAGAATGGTGGTAGGGATTGAAAGCCTGTCCCGCCATTCCGACTCCAGGACCTCACGGAGCTGAGACTGACGCAAATCCATATGTCGCTGCATCGGCCCGTTACGGCCCGCGAGGCGCGCGTGCGCTACCTCGTTCCACCAATACAGGTAGAGAACATTTGACTTGATTTATCACTCCACTCCAATGAAATTTAAAATTTACTTTTGCTTGCATTTACTTTTTCTTTCAATCTTTTGCTTTCAATCTGTATTCTAATTTTATTCATTTAATTTAATTTTATATAATTTTTAATTTAATTTGACATTGTATATTTTTAGTTGATTTATTTAATTTTAATTTTAATTTGACATTATATTTTAATTTGATTTGATTTAATTTCAATTTTATTACTTTGACATAATCTGTATTTTATTTTATTTCGCTACTGTATTTAAAAATTGTTTTGATTTAATTTTGACATCGTCAACATTTGGAGCTAATTTGACATAACCTTAATCTAAACTATAATTGAATCTAATCTGCATTCCAATGTTATTTTTATTTTATTTTATTTTTAATTTTATATAATTAATTTTTATGTAGAGCATGTATACTCAATAATGTGTAAGCTGTGGTTACCTATAATTGAGTGTGCATAACATGATAATGTTTGCAATTTATATGTTTCCTGTAAGTTTTTGTTATGCCACTCGTTGGTGATCCTAAATAAATAAATAAATAAATAAATAAATAAATAAATACAGTGACGCGATTACCTTCGCCCCCAGGTCCCAGGGTGGGGATCCAGCCAGTACACAAGCCACCTCATAGAAGATATATATCCCTCCTGATGACTCTGACGGCCATCGCTCTCTGCGGCTTTTGTAGAACAGCGGTACTGCCGCCCAGATCGGGGCCCCTTACAGGGCCATCGATCGCACGATTCCCACATAGAGCCTCCTACCGGTGGTGCTTGGCCCCCCAGATTTGGAAGCAGCGTTGAGATCGCACCAGCCACTGCACTGGTAGTGGGGGCCGAAATCCCACCAGCTGTCGAGCATCAATCCCAGGTACTTCATGGTTGACTCAACAGCGATTCGATCCCCCCAGACAACGATGTGGGCATCGGGTGGTGGCGCCCGCCGGGGGCCATGAAAGACCATGCCTTCCAACTTGTTGAGGGCGGTGGCGGGTGACCGATTAGGTAGGTAGGCTGCCTGGAGGTATCCAAATCGCCAAATAAGTCATGCGCATTTTTCATTTTCAATATTTTTTTGAACATAAAAAAAGCCATCTTCGCTCTGGATTTGAACTTAGGTGCGATAGAATGAAATAAAGTACGCGCCAAGAGCTTTCATATGTCATAGGTTTCATCACTGTTGCACAAATTTGAAAAGCGGGCCCAGTGTTCATACAAAAGTGCCCATGGTCCTTTTGTGTTGGCTCTAGGTACTGGACACTGCACTTTCCTTTTATTCATTTTGGTAAAGTTCTTATTTTATTTTTACCGGGTTAAGGTTTTTGTTTACTGTGAGGACTCACCAATTAAGAAGGCAAACTCCTTGCCTATAATAAGACTGGCAGTAGATAAATACTCTTGAAAGGTAACTGAATTTCGAACATAAAATAAACGAAGATGTTTTTGCTAGACTTTTTCCGTGTATATAAAGGCTCCTCTGTGCTTTGATGTAAATTCTATAGAAGCCGCCTAAGGGCAGGCATATTGTGGAATCTTAGGTAAAGTAGGTATAGATTAAGCACTGGCGTGGCCGCACATGAGACAGCAATAGTTAGTTCTGGTGTTACAACAAGAACAAGAACACTACAACCCACCATCGCACTGACACTTATTATCTATAAATAACCCAAATTCCTTGTCTCAATTAACACATAATACCACGAAATCATAGAAAATCAAACAAAACCGAGTTTGTTTGTCAAACCTGCCATTGTATTAGAGTTTGACAAACGACAGAAACCGGCCACGGTGACAAAGACAAAAAATAATCTTTTGTCCTTATCATTTACATGGAGCTGCCAATTAGCCATCTCGCTCTATCAATCAAGGTCATTTTAAGGCTTAATCTATACCTACTTTATCTAAGTGTGGAATTAATACAAATATATCAGATAAAAGTAATTCATTCGTTTTAATACGTAGCACCCTGGCTACGTCCCCTACATTACCTGCTAATCTTGGAGTTATGTGGTGAATTTTGTACATGGGTAGTGAAAATTGGACCTACATAGCGTAGTACGGCGTTTCAATAGATTTCTATGTAGATATTTTATGGTATCGATGGTTATTTTTTTCATTCCCATTGGTTGCCAAAGTACTGGTTCTGTTACCACTGAAGCGTATGTTACTGGTTCACACATAATCTAAGCCATTGTCATGTAATATACGTAACAGTATGGATATGGATATATGGGACCCTTTTCCGCACTTGAGACTCCCATTTGGTCCGTTGTGCGTGCAGGCCTCCTCCCTATATGAGGGAATGGCCCGGGCCTTAAACCACCACGCGGGCCCAGTGCGGGTTGGTGGATGTCACATGTCTTCGAATTTTTGGTTCTGAGACATGCCGGTTTCCTCACGATGTTTTCCTTCACCGTTTTAAGAGCAGTGGTGATGAAATAATTTACACAAAGTAAAGCGCCTGCCTGGGTTCGAACCCACGACCGTACTTGTGAGTTGCGGCCGTTACCACTGGGCCACCACTGCTCTAACTGTAACAGTAACTTGATGGACTTAAAATATCTTAAGGAAAAGTTGCTATTAAATTAAGCTCACTCTCAAAAAAATATTGTTGTGTTATCTTCAGTTAAACTCCGAGTAACTTTTATTAAATAATTAAAAACTTGGTGCAATTGTTCATGCGGCAAACGTTTTTATCACGTCAGTATCCCATCCACTTTTTGAATGAGACCAAGAAGTTGAAAAGTCTTTACAAATTATGGTGACAAAAATAAATTATAAATTCGAAAACCATTTGAATTCACTAAGCTTCTAAATAAGGCAACAGTGAGAATTGCATCCTTTGAAAAAACTTTATAATTACAAAGGTGAAAAAGGTTGATCAAGATAAGATATTAATAACACGAATTTGTTTGCCTCATAGATTCACCTTGACTGTTATGAGCTGGGAAAAAGAAAAGTCAACGAATCGGGAATTCATTTAAACTGCTTTGAAAGAGCCTAATGTTTTTCAATGAGGCGAATTTCGCAATTGTATTAACCAACAACGAGGATGCAATGCTCATGGCTAAATAATAACAGCAGCACGGGTCACGGCTTCAAGGTTAAGCATCTTGCTGACGTAAGTCTGTGGATAATCAGTCGTGCTATGTAAAATTCTGATACTCTACTGCACCCGGTTAGATTAGAAGCTGACTTCAACATGATAAAGAAAAAGCTGAAGCATGGTAGGCAGATTGATTTGTATCAACCAACACTTTGGATAAACCTCTTTAGGGCTCAGCAGGTGTTTCGGCCGCTGAATTTCGTCCGATCCGGTCGAAACAGGAATTTTATTATTATTAATATTATTGAGTGGTGTTTCGGACTATACTTTTTTTAAGCAAATTGCAAATTTTACAGTCAGAATGAAAAACCTTAGGTAGGGTATTATTAAAGTAAAAATACGATCAAAACAATAATCAACTATTTTCATTATAAAAACAGTCAAGTATATGACTATTTTTTTTCTATACCAACTAGAAATCTTATTGTCTCATGTGTTTTTCTATGATCTGAAAATTATTTCTTAGCGAAAAAGGTCACTTAAAATACTAAAAGTTCAACACATGTTCTAGCGAAATTTTGTGATTTTCCAAATCCGAAATGGTGCTAGAAATGTGGTCATTTTATTTATGTTTCTGACGTTACTTTGCTCTTAAAAAAATTCGTCTGAAACACGACTCAAAAATATTAATAATAATGATTCCTGTTTCGACTGGATCGGACGAAACTCAGCGGCCGAAACGCCTACTAAGCCTTCTTTAGGATCATCCCCAAATAGGCTTTGGCTTAGGACTAAAGCCAAAATAATGAAATTCCACATGCTGAAAATCTTTATAAATTCCTAAAGTCTAACCTAACCTAGTAAATTGTATCCCATCAAAAAAATTAATGTGAAAAAGGGAGACAAGTTCAATTATAAGAATATGCGCGGTTGTTGACTACGCCGACAAAAGCATTGAGATCTTAATGGGTGCCAAGTTGTATCCTAATCAAATCTTAAGCTACAATTTATCCTAAGTTATCTGCTTTATGTAAATAATCCGACTTTTCAAACGTAAGAAGTTCTATTTTAAAATATAAAATATTGTTGTAGCAGAAAGAGTAAAAAATTGAGTTTTAAATTTATTTTAAATTGTCTTATTTTCTTGTAAATAAATTTCAGAATACAGAACTTGGCACCCATTTAGATCTCAATTCTCTTGTCGGCGTAGTCAACAGCCTGCATATTCTTAGTTTGAACTTGGCTCCCTTTTTCACATTTATGTTTTCTAAGGGATTTCATTACTTTTTGTACAGAAATTATTAGTAGGTACTTATTCATAATAAAATTAATACCAAATGGTTTTTGTTAATCTACGTTTCATCATCATCATCATCATATCAGCCGAAAGACGTCCACTGCTGGACATAGGCCTCCCCCAAGCGTCGCCACATTGACCGGTCCCGTGCGTCTCGCAACCAGCGGATCCCCGCAACCTTCACCAGGTCATCGGTCCACCTAGTGGGAGGCCTTCCAACGCAACGTCTTCCGGTTCGCGGTCGCCACTCCAGAACCTTTCTGCCCCATCGGCCATCCGTTCTGCGAGCAATGTGCCCTGCCCACTGCCACTTGAGTTTGGCAATTCTTCGGGCTATGTCGGTAACCCTGGTTCTACGTAATCTACGTTTACGGGGTATAATTGTATTTGATGTGTTATTTTATATATATTATTGTACCTTTGAAATTTCGAGTGAATTGCCCATTCAGTATCCGGATTTTCTTACGCGTTTTCTGTTTATACTTAATTTGGCCATGTCGAGGCGGTATAACGTGCGCAGACGCTTGTACTCTCCGGGCGGTTTTAACTCTGGAGAGTCCAACGTAAGCCTGCCCTTTACTAAATATAGAGGAACCTATGTCGAGAAGACCGCTGTCAAGGCTAAGTAAGACTTTGTGATTTGTTGATAGTAATAGCATATACTAAGCAACATATACATTAGTTAATATCTGAAACTTGGTCTTGACTCGTTCTATAATTAAGGATGGTATTCCACTCGTTATATATTCACGTGAGGACCTTAAAATCCACATAAAACCGGCTGTCATCAATTTTGATTTCTGTTTGGGTAAATGTAAGTTCCCTAACAGAATAAATGAATTAAAAAAATATAAGTAATAAAATGGAAAAAAAATACTATTTTTTGATTTATTCTTTTGCCTAACCCAACTAACTATCTGTATGCCAAATTTCAACTTTCTAGGTCATCTGGAACTGGGTTAGAGTTTTGGTCTATAGGTCAGTCAAAAATGACGACTTTCGAACGTTAATATCTAAATAACCGTTTGAGCTATATTTATAAAATTTTGGTTTATAGTTCACCTTAAGGATTTTAATACACAAACCAAATTTCATATCTTTATGTTAAATAGATTTTGAGTTATTAATATGACAATTATGCCTCCAAATGGTTCGTGTAATATTACACACAGCTGCTGCGTCGCCAGTTCCTTTTTTGCTTGAACTTGGCTTGACACGCTACCGCGTGTCTAGATCTAAACAGATTGATCGATAACTCTTTGAAGGGTTAAGTGCCTTTGCAAATAGAAAGGAGAAAAGCTGCTTATGATGATAAATAATGTAGGTACAGAAAACCTATATTGTACTCAAATTCATCAAATTTAAGAGCAAATCCATGTCATAACCATAAAAATCTATACTAATAATAGAAAGAGGAAAGATTTGTATTTTTGTATGTAACGAATAAAGTTAAAAACCGGCCAAGTGCAAGTCGGACACCGCGCACGAAGGGTTCCGTACCATTATCGCAAAAAAAACACGTTTATTGTATGGCAGCCCCACTTAAATATTTATTTTATTCTGTTTTTAGTATTTTTTGATAGAGGCAAAAGAAAAAAAAAATTGTCATCTGTGTTTTAACTGTCTAGCTACCACGGTTCATGTGATACAGCCTGGTGACAGACTAATAGGGTCCCGTTTTTACCCTTTGGGTACGGAACTTACGGAAAATTCTTTCACCGTTGGGAAGCTACACTATCCCCGGGTGACATAGGCTACTTTTTATCCCTGTATTCCCACAGGAACGAGAACTACGCGGGTGCAACAGCGAGGCGTCCACTATTAAATAAACCCTATTAAATTAAATAACACTATTAAATATAGCAACAAAGTTGTTTATTAAATAAATTTGTCATCGATAAAGGAAAAATAACAAAAGTGCCCATCGTTATAGAAAAGCAATATTGAACTCAAATTACAAAACAACAAAGTTTTTTATTAAATAAAAAGTTTATCGAAAGAAGAAAAATTACAAAAGTACCCATCGTTATTGAAAAGTGCATCTGAATAGTTGTAAAAGGAAAAGTTATGATAGAAATGGGTGTTAAGGCCCTTACTCTGCTTAGTGCCGTAAAGGTCTATCCACACATATCAGGGCCGTGCCCGGGACGTGCACGGGACGTCAGAGGCTCAAAAACAACATTTTATATGACATCGTTAACACACGTCCTTGCACGAGCCCGGACACGCCCCTGATATGTGTGGATACACCTTAAATCTGTTACTTTCCAGAGTATACTCCTTAGTAATTGCTAGGTAAAAAGATTTGAAAAAAACAAACATGTACAATATTTGTGAAACATGTTTTTTGGTATAACTTTTGCTTAAAAAAAATAATTAATAAATAAAAAAAAAACATGTAGGTACAATATTTGTGAAACATGGTTTTTTCGTATGACTAATACTTTTTCTTTAAAATATAATTTAACAACACGATATTTTATCGCTTTTTTGCATAGTCTTCCAAAACAACTTGGATGTTTAAAAATATTTTTACACAGAAAAATTAATTGTAAGAATTTCTTCTAACATTTTTTGAAAAAAGAACTGTCCGAAAGACGGTCGAATATTGAGATTCTGACACCGCGCACGGCCAGTACCGTGTTAACATTCGGGAATATATATACACCTTAATGATTTCCAAGTTTTCGCTATCAGAAAATAGTTGTTTATTTCCAATTCTTGGAGTTTTAACACTCCGTAAAAAAGGTTTTCTAAATTGCCGGCTCCTTATTCTCATTGAATACTATTTTCATCTCCAAGCACCAAGCTTATCTTATCAGAATTAGAAAAGATTAGCCGAGAAAAATAACATTACAAGTTTTAAAATATTATTTTATTGAGTAACTAACAAATAAGCGCACGATCCATCTGATGGCAAGTGCGATGACTACCCACTACTACTACAAATAAAATGCAGTTGCGATACTATGACCGAGATCGAGCTAAAATGACTCATGTGACTGTAATTACCAAAGCAGAACACAGCTCCATCATCATCATCATCAGCCTTTTAAAGTTCCCACTATTGGGACACAGACCTCTCTGTGAGAGGGGAATGGGCCGTAATCTACCACGCGGACCCAATGCGGGTTGGTGGATGTCGCATATTTTCGAAGTTTTAGTTCTAGGACATGCCGGTTTCCTCACGATGTTTTCCTTCACCATTTTGAGAGCAGTGGTGATGAAATAATTGAATTAAACTGCTCTTACACAGCTTACCGGCAGTAATATGTAGGTAACTACCTCGGCTAATATTCAATTTTTTTCTTTAACATATGTATCGATACATTGTTTCACATCCCTAACCCCGAAGGTCAGTCCAAGAGGTCATTCCTCTGAATCAGAAGCTTTTTGCCCGACAATAACACCTAAAACCAGAACTATTACGGTCTTATTGGGCACTGTAATGTATGTGCCGCTGTAAGTCTTAGTTTGAGAGAGGACACAGAGTGAAAGAGATTTGTACGTAAACTGAAAAACATCGGACACATTTTGTGCAATATTGTTTTAAAAGAATGAAGGAACGAAGACGACGAATGGAGGACGAGTCCAGAGTCTGGATTTGGGCACGATTGTTGGTAGTAGCCTCGCTTCTCACATTAATATTAAAATTAAAATGTTTATTTCAATTACAAAGGGCATTTCGATGCATATTATTGGAGATCACCTTTTTAGCAAGGAATTGCTTGTATTAGGAGACTCCGCACTTCCACTTATCATTATTTTATGCAATCGAAATGTAGACTATGTAAACATGCAAGACTAAAAATAAAAATAGTAATAAAAAGGGTAACTTAAAATTACAGCTCTGCAAATGAATGAGCGTTATGCGTAGAAAAAGGCCAGATCGCGTATGAACGTGTTGTATGTGTGTCACGAGTGAGTGTGTGAGTGAGAGCGAGAGTATTGGTGAGAGTATAAATAGTGGGCTTGTGTGGTGTGCGAATTATAATTAGTAAAGCTTAGTTCACCTGTCCTATTATTATTCTGTCTTAATAAATACGAAAGTGTGCCTGTTTATTTATTTGTTTGTTTATTAGTTACCAAGTCCGAATGAGATATGGGACTTTAGTAAATCATATTCTGGGTTAGGTCTCAAGATCCTTCCGACCCGACACTCTCATGGGATCGATACCTAGTTAAGCGGGTGAAACTGGAATGCCATACCAGTATAGCGAAGACCTGTAGTCCAACTAGTTGGACATTCATTATACACTCGCGAGCAATGAAAAAGTTCCAGAGCCATAGCAACAAATTACTCCTAAACGGGAAAGGCTAGCTTAATGACGCCGTCTGCAATATTGAAGTACATTTAACATCGCATCAGAATTTTACCAACTAAAAACGTAAATATTGTGTTCAAATTTTAAATTAAATGTTTAAAAAAAAAATGTTTTTAATCATTTTGTGGGTGTAACTTTTTCATTGCTCAGCAGTTCAGTTGGGCCACGACCCCTAAACGTCTAGGTGTAAGCGCAAGTCCAAATGTAGGTTGTCGGATTCTCGGATTATTACATATCACATATTATGTGATTTTTGCATTAACTGGTGAAATATGATCCCTACAGTTGACACAGCTCGGCCCTATGATGAATACAGGCGTAATTTTAGGTATCAAGGAGTTCGTTATAAAAATATGTTTCTCAGCATTTTATGTTGGTGGTTTGCCCTGTGCGATAAGACCGCCCATTGTATACTTATCTTTATAAATGTTTTGTCCTGTAATTGTTTAAGTGCTATACAATAATGTATAATAATACATAAACTAACTCCTCCTAGCCCGTTCCATCATCGGACTACAATACGTACGGCGATGCGTCATCGGTACATGGTGGACATCCCACCTATACGCACCAAACGTTTTGGAAATACTTTTATTATGCGTTCCCTGCCGGAGTCTGTATTTCCTGATAGCTACAACTTGGGAGTCTTCAAGTCAAAAGAGAATAGGTTTCTTCTAGGCAAGCGTGCTTCATCGTCGACCACATCATCGCTTACCATCATGTGAGATGGTGGTCAAGACAAGCATATAAAAAAAAACTTCCTTTAAATAACTTGAAAACTGCATAATTTACATTGATTTATTTTACCGAATTATTCCTTATCGCTAGATAGAACATTATTATGTCGTAGTGGTAAATGACATTGATTCCATCTTTTAGAACTTTTATAACTCACATCTCAAATAGTTTATTACAAATAAACCTTTTAGAGGTACTTTTGAATAGCCAAACAAAAATAAAGATGACTAGTTGCAAATTCGCAAGCGTCAGTAGGTTTCAATGGAGAAGAATTTGCAAGAAACTCCACGGACACTCTTTTCCATCAGTTTTAATTACATTTTTTTGGTTACATCATTCTTGTTGAAAATATACATATATGTGAGAACAACGTAAAAAGACGTGCACGTAAAAGCTTCTAGAGTAACAAATAATAATAAAAAAATACAGTAACAGGCCGAGGCAGCAAAGTTATGACCAATCCCAACGGATGGCGCCCGTTAACGAACATGTCGCATGGATCGGCACCACTCAGCTCAACCATCATATATCACTCAGATAAACTATCAAGCCAAGCCAAATTTAGTTAAGTATTATTAGCTAAGTATGTAATATACTGTTACACAAGTTGAATAAAAACTTACATTTTGATTTTAAAAAGAAGCGAAAAGAATAAAATAAAATCGACTAAATAATTGCCATTTCTCTTTGCCCGGTCGAGTAAAAAGGGTTATCTTTACAAAAACGGACGATGGCCAATCGAAACAATGAGATGGTTTCAACAAATGAGATTTTATGATCAAATCACCGAAATTGAAAGCCCTTCAATGGGATCGTTACGCAAAATGGTCTCTCACTGAAATTGATTCTTGGTGTGAAACAGTTTAAGAATAAAATGTTTTGCTGTTTTTGTCTTAAAGATGTTTGTAAAATACCTAGTATATAGGCTGTAAGATTGTATTCGTAATTTGAAAACAAATCATAACATGCTAATATTAAAAATAACTTTTCATAACAACACCACTGTCTTTGTTTATGCCTACAAAAGTCCTACAACATTTTAAAGACTGTTTGTTTGGATGTATGTCAATATTGTCAATCAATCACGCCTCAACAGCACTACAGATTTTTATGAAGTTAGATACCTAAAAGTAGAACATAGCCTGGAGAAAGATAAGGCTATTTTTATTTAGGTAGTACGTGATAATAATAATAATAGTCGTCCACGGCGAAGTTCGGTCACGGTGGCCAATCACTGTGAACTGGTCATTGACGCGGGTGATATTATATGGCACAAGTGCACATAGATTCGCATTGAACGTTTATCTTATAAAAACGCTTTGAATAAGTTTACACTATTAACATTACGCTCTAGACGCTTGTTACTGTAAAGAATGATGCTCCATGGACTTGTACGAATGTGTGAATTGAAAAGTAAAAGAACAATGGCGAAATTTTAGCTGACTTAAATTTGATCGTCTGAAAGTGAGTTGTATACGAAAGACATTCTATTAATTGTCTATGTTTTTTAAAATATAATTAGGCCTGGTCCAAAATAGGTAAAAGAAAAACTAAAAAATAAAAAGTTATTTGATTTTTTAGTTCATTTCTTAAGCATAGTGTTGCCATTATATATTTTATCTGCTAAGTGACAAGTAGTAACTATATTAAGTAATAATATCATTATTGTATTTATTCCAGTAAATGAGTTAACAATACAGTTTATTTCTAAGTGTAGATGTTCCTTGCAGGTAGGTAAGAAGATTGTAGTGTAGAAGAAATAAATGAATTACTTTCAATTAATGATTGGCAAAAAGACTAGTACCCAAGTCTAAAAAAAATATAGCTTGGTTGTTGACGACAACCTTTTCATACACTTCAAAGTCACTTAGTTTAAATAAATATACTCTTTCCAAAGAGTATACTACACATTTCATGCTAAAATAACTTGGTAAGGGAAATACTAATGCGATATTCCCCTTTTACTTCCATGAAATTGAATAATATTACCTAATAAACAGATTATTAAAAGTTACCCAGACATAACCTACAAAAGTTTATGACTGAATAACTATTATTCTCTACATTCTCGAAAAAAAACTCTTGCACAAACTAATTCAAAACATCACCCTGAGTTAAACCAGATATTTTTCATTTAAAGACTTTCGAATTTAATCTCAGCTAAAACAATGTATGGGCACCTGACATTGTTCTTTGCTATATTGTACCTAGAACAGTAATGAGACGAGAGGCACGCTCTTATCCACTGTTTGCTACGTCTCCCTGTCGCACAAATGCAGGAGAGAGAGTGCCACTCCGGAGATTGGTTCAAGCTTACAATAATAATTTTAACGATATCGATGTATTTGTCCTATCTAAACATATCTTTAAAAAACAAATTATTAAGCGCCTTGCACAAAATTTTTGATGTTAATTATTATGTATTATTTTAGTATGTATTAACAATTATATTCTAAGATAGCGAAAAAATTGTATTGTTGTTATATATTGTTTATTTTAATTTTACCAAAACTGTATCTAGTATAAGTTAGTAACATGTGGAAACGTAGTGGATTGTACATTTACTCATAGCATAGTGTGTATCTGGATATAATATACAATATCCGTTGACGTTCAGCTGGTGAGATGTCCCCATTGCTCACAGGCACGCTTTTTTAAGGGTGAACGGGGACTTAGGATACACTATGGGAAGGTACATAAACCACATAGTGTACCTTTGTGCCCTCCAGCCACCTCCCAACCTTTGGAACAAACCCTTTGCAAAACGCTGTCAAAATTAAAAAATTCTACACCTGTTTTAAAGAGGATTCCCCGGGGTGCAAGACGGTCTGTCGCACTAAGTTTGGCGCGTTGCGTCCGTGTTGCAACCCAGGAGAACTCACAAAGTGCCTGGGAGGAATTGCTCACCTTCCCTTACAGGATTATGCATGTCCAGAAAAATTTGGCTACAAAATAAACTTTAACAACTCAAATTAAAGACAATTGCAACGATTCGGCCTTTATTTTAGATTCAATATATTATAGGAATCCAAATTAAATGAAGGTGACATTAGGGGAGCGGCCAGGCTGTTGTTCAGCAGTGATGTAGTGGCGCCTTACTCTCCAGAAACAATTTCAGCCTTGGAGAGTAAACATACAGCGCCTGCGGATGATCTAATCTTTCCCGACCCACCCGAAACTCCCGATCTCAATTCATCCTTCATCCCAGTTGATTGCAGCCGTGAGCTCCATCCGAAATGGTTCCGCCGGCGGCCTCGACGGCCTGACTCCTCAACATTTAAAGGATCTTTTAAGTTCAGGCGCTGGTGACGCTGGTGAGACTCTTTTGAAGGAGCTTGCGGCTCTAATCAACCTAATGTTCTCCGGCGGTATAAACGATGCCGTCGTCGATGTCTTGTACGGGGCCAACTTATGTGCCCTGCGCAAGAGGGACGGCGGCATTCGTCCTATTGCCGTCGGATGTACCTACAGGCGTATGGCAGCCAAAATTTGCTGCAAACTCTACGGCCAAAGACTCACTAATAAGTTCCAGCCCCTGCAGCTTGGCTTTGGCTCTAGAGGAGGCTGTGAGGCTGCTGTACATGCCCTTTCAACTTTTTTAAATTATGACAAGGGTGAGGTCATCCTCAAGGTTGACGTAAAGAACGCCTTTAATTCTGTTAATAGGGACACTTTGTTGGCGGAGGCAAAAAAGGAACTACCTGAAATTTTCGGTTTTATTTGGCAATGCTACAGGCACCCTTCTAAATTATTATATAAAGAAAATCTTTTGGAATCAGCAGTAGGATGCCAACAAGGTGACCCTCTCGGGCCAGTCATTTTCAGTTTGGCTATTCTTCCTATCATCAAACAATTAAATTCAAAATTCAACGTCTGGTATCTAGATGATGGCACACTAGGAGGTGACGTAGATACAGTTTTGAAAGATTTTCAATTCCTGAAGCAGCAATTCCACTCCATTGGCCTAGAGCTCAACTACTCCAAATGCGAAATTTTCATCTGTGACAATACTGACAGACCATCGACCCTTCAAAAATTCAATACAATAGCACCAGAGATCAAAATTGTAGAAAGAAGTTCACTGCACCTCCTAGGTTCCCCAATTTTGGAAGATAGTTTTTCTCCATTCATTGATGCCAAAATAACACATTTCAACGATATTTCGGACAGACTCTCTGAAATTAATGTACATTCGGCTATCACCCTCATTCGTTATTGTTGTTTTGGTCCAAACTTCATGTACTTTCTTCGCGCTTCGCCATTAAGGAAGCATTCACAAATTCTCTTGGACAAAATTGACCAGATTATTCGTTGCACGCTATCATCTATCCTAAATGTGGCCCTGGATGACCGAGCGTGGCTGCAAGCCACTCTACCCATTCACTTCGGTGGGCTCGGCATCCGCAAAATTTCTAGTTTAAGCCTACCGGCGTTCCTGTCTTCGGTCTACAGAACTGAAAAGTTAACCAGAAAAATCTTGTTGCCATCACTGGTTAACTGTGAAGTTCCGTACTCGACCGATGCAGTGAATGCGTGGCAAGTGGCTTGCCCAAATACAGCGTTGCCCGAGCCCCCTTTTTCCCAGAGACAGTGGGATGAGCCGCTCTGCAGGTTGGTACGGAATAAACTTATAGATACGTCCACCAATACTGCTGAGTGTGCCCGCCTGCTAACTGTGGGAGAATGGGAGTCGGGCCTCTGGCTACAGGCACTACCGTCACCCAACATAGGTACTATGTTGAGTGACAACACCCTCCGGATCGCTACATGTCTGCGTTTGGGGGCTCCCAGCGGAGCTCCACATCGTTGTCAATGTGGTGAAGCAGTCGACCGCCTCGGACACCATGGCCTATCCTGCAGTAAGAGCGCTGGTCGGTTAGCACGGCACGCCAGCATTAATGATATCATACGTCGGGCTCTTGTCACCGCCGGTGTGCCAGCTGTTATAGAACTGGCGCGCGACGATGGTAAGAGACCAGACGGGATGACCATAATGCCTTGGAAGGTGGGTATGCATTTGGTGTGAGATGCAACATGTGTCGACACCCTTGCGCCATCCCATCTTCTTAGCACGGCGGGCTGTGCTGGGGCAGCTGCTGCTGGTGCAGAAAACCTCAAATGGCGCAAATACCTTATTGGAAGTTATATATTTGAGCCGTTTGGGGTTGAAACATTAGGTCCATGGGGTCCGAGTGCTCTTCGAGTATTTCGAGATGTAAGCAAACGACTAGTCGACTCTTCACGTGACCAGAAGGCTGGGCTTTTCCTTGGCCAGAGAATCAGCATTGCCATCCAACGTGGCAATGCTGCCAGCGTTCTGGGCACTTTTCACATTGACAGCGATGTGGACGAATTTTTTGACGCCCTATGACCTTTTATACGCGTTCGTAGTTTTATTTTATTTTTATTTAACTGTATATATAGTTAGTTATTGTTATTAAAGTATTTAATAGTATGTAAATTTTAATTGAAATAAAATATCAGTGAGGCTTAAAAAAATAAATAAAAAAAATACGATTGTTTGTTTTCCCAAATAAAATAAAATAGAGCAGCGTTGCCAGATTTGATCTTCGACAAGTCGGATCTTTGAAACTTTTTGAGTGAAAAAAGCGCGATTCTTTCGTCGAAAGCGGGACATAGTAAAAAAACGTATATAATCAGAACTTTTGAAATATTATATTATCTTTATAATTACGTGTACATGACAATATATAGCAAAAATAGCCATGGAAAATGTATTTTAATCAAAAATTTTAATTTTAAATCAGATTGGTCCTATAGTTAGGTAGATGAGTCTTCTACTTTTTTTTTTTTAAACAAATGGGAATAAGAAAACAGTGAAAGAGAAGTGTCGCGGTCGCACGCATCGATTGCGTGACGCATCGCTCTCTTTCCCGCACGCTTATCTTCTTACCGCACAGCACTTGTCTGAGACCTTCAGCCGCGCTTCCTGAGCACTGTGGGACTGAGCCTGCCCGCGCGGGACTTCCCGCCCGACACATAAAAATCGGGACGTCTGGCAAAGCGGACATAGGGCCTCACTCTCATGGACCGATGGGATATTCCTAATAGAAAACCGTAAACCTAATTACTAACGATCCTAATTAATAACGTTCATAAAGCACCGAACGCATTGCTCTAACGAAGGCACAAAATTAACTTTACCGTTCGAAAACTGTTCTCTCCACACATCAATATACAACATTTTTACTTTTCCAAGTACATTTTATAAGTTGGTCGACTATTACTCGTAAACTTGTGAAGCCTACTTAGCTGTGATAGTTTGCCTTTTAATTTCGTTATATATACTACAGCCGTGAATTTAATAAACAGAATAAAATAAATATTTAAGTGGGGCTCCCGTACAACAAACGTGATTTTTTCGCCGCTTTTTGCGATAATAGTACGGAACCCTTCAAGCGCGAGTCCCACTCGCACTCGCACGGTTTTAAGTATTCGTAATTATAGCGACAACAGAATAGAATAGAATATTATTCATTTGCTCAGAATTTAGGTATTTACAATAAGGTGGTTACAATAATATTAAGAATCCTTGTACATTCTACCATTTTGGCATGCAAACATTGATGCAATTTATCATCAAATTTACAAACATTGATGCAATTTATCGTCAAACATACAAACATTGATATACAACACAATTATATTTATCAGCTAGAAAATCCGACACGGAATAGTTACAGTTATTTAATAGAATTATAGTTAGTTTATTTTTGAAAGTTGTTACTGATTCCTCTTTTATCGAATTAGGAATGTGGTTAAAAGTAACCGGTGCCATACCAAAAATACTTTTCCTCAACAAAGCAGTCCTATATCCACCTGTGCGTAACAAGTTTTGGCATTGAGATCAAATAGTTACGTTTCGGCATCTGCTTTTCGATAATGTTAAAAATAGATGTCGATTACATTTAGCAAAAAAAGCAATTTCTAAAATGTAAAAACACGGAAATGTCAACAAATTATGATTTAAAAAAATTGGAATACAGCTGTCAGTAACTCTTTAACCAGATATTGCTCGTAGGCAGCGTTTTTGGGCCTTAAAGATTCTCTCTGTCGGTACAATTGACCCAATATATAATACCAAACCTTAAAATAGAAACGACAAGACTATGATATGCTAGTAATACTGTTGTGCCTTCCATGTCTCTTGACTGTCTATTAAAATTCCTTGTAATATCTACTCTGTCCACATTTTGATTATTATAATTAATATTTAGATCGTTATATAAGTTTTTAAACTGTGAGTTTATGTTAGACTAGCAGCTGCCCGCGGCTTCGCTCCCGTGGACCACCCCACAGGACCCGTTTTCGGGATAAAAAAAAATAGCCTATGTCACTCAGGAATAATGTAGCTTTCTATTGGTGAAAGAATTTTTGAAATTAGTCCAGTAGTTTCGGAGCCTATTCGGTACAAACAAACAAACACACAAACAAACAAAAAAATCTTTCCTTTTTATAATATATACTAGCTGTTCCCCGCGGCTTCGCTCCCGTGGGCCACCCCACAGGACCCGTTTTCGGGATTAAAACATAGCCTATGTTACTCAGGAATAACTTAGCTTTCTATTGATAAAAGATTTTTTTAAATCGGTCCAGTAGTTTCGGAGCCTATTCGGTACAAACAAACAAACAAACTAAAAAATCTTTCCTCTTTATAATATTAGTATAGACTAACTGTTCCCCGCGGCTTCGCTCCCGTGGGCCACCCCACAGGACCCGTTTTTGGGATTAAAAAATAGCTTATGTTACTCAGGAATAACGTAGCTTTTCATTGGTAAAAGAATTTTTTAAATCGGTCCAGTAGTTTCGGAGCCTATTCGGTACAAACAAACAAACAAACTAAAAAATCTTTCCTCTTTATAATATTATAGTATAGGCTAACTGTTCCCCGCGGCTTCGCTCCCGTGGGCCACCCCACAGGACCCGTTTTTGGGATTAAAAAATAGCTTATGTTACTCAGGAATAACGTAGCTTTTCATTGGTAAAAGAATTTTTTAAATCGGTCCAGTAGTTTCGGAGCCTATTCGGTACAAACAAACAAACTAACAAACAAACAAAAAAATCTTTCCTTTTTATAATATATACTAGCTGTTCCCCGCGGCTTCGCTCCCGTGGGCCACCCCACAGGACCCGTTTTCGGGATTAAAACATAGCCTATGTTACTCAGGAATAACTTAGCTTTCTATTGGTGAAAGATTTTTTTAAATCGGTCCAGTAGTTTCGGAGCCTATTCGGTACAAACAAACAAACAAACAAACTAAAAAATCTTTCCTCTTTATAATATTATAGTATAGACTAACTGTTCCCCGCGGCTTCGCTCCCGTGGGCCACCCCACAGGACCCGTTTTTGGGATTAAAAAATAGCTTATGTTACTCAGGAATAACGTAGCTTTTCATTGGTAAAAGAATTTTTTAAATCGGTCCAGTAGTTTCGGAGCCTATTCGGTACAAACAAACAAACTAACAAACAAACAAAAAAATCTTTTCTCTTTATAATATTAGTATAGATAGTATAGATATATAATATATATTTATTTATGTTAGATTTAGATCGTTGATACGAAACTTGTCTTTAGTAAAAATGTATTATTTTTGTATGTTTATTTGCAAGTTGTTGGTATTTAGCCAATTTAATATAATTTGAATGGTGTAGTTTATATCATTTTCATAATTTTCATTATTGTCGCAGAAATACATCATCTGTGAAAATGGTGACAGACGGATATACGGACAGACAGACAGACACACAGACGGACCGCGCAGTCTTAGTAATAGGGTCCCGTTTTTACCCTTTGGGTACGGAACCCTAAAAAATCATCCCCACTTTACGTGTACAGGAGGTACCCATTTTATTTTCATGGTTTTATTTTAGGACTTGTTCGGCGTGATTAATATGTATATCCAAGCCAAATTATAGCTTACTAGTACTAAGAGTCTCTGAGCTAAGCTGTGGACGGAAGGACGGACAGACGGACATGGCGAAACTTTGGTTCATTGTTGATCACGGAACCCTAAACACCCAATAACACTGCCAGACCTAGGAATACGTATGTTTATGTCCTCGTGAGATAATTGTCAAATTCACGTGAACGAAACCATGGGAAAACCTATTTATAAATTAAAGCCTTTAACATTTTCATTACTTTTATAGAATAATACGCATACGTTATTATTAGCTAAAATAATTGATTTCTAGAACTTACAGTCGACATTAAAACAATAAAAAGGAATATTCAATAATATCGATAGAATTATAGCAACGAGGTAGCACATTTCGTCAGATTATTTCCCCGTTTAAAATTTTTGGGTCTCAACACTTGAAAAACTAATTTCTTGATTTTCCTGGATAGATATAAGGTTTTTTTTTTGTTCTGATATTCATAATATTATAATGAACATTAACGTTATTATTTTGTTTATTTTTTTTTCTTATTGTCTACATTTTTAAATATTTCTAAAATAAAAACAAAATAAAAAACATTTAAAAATATAAAAATTAGAGGCCCACTGGTATCGGGAACAGGATCCAAGCTACCCGGCGGTCAGGGCTCCAGAGAGAAGAACCTCCTAATAATACGAGCCGTGTCCAGCAGTACTGCTTTCTGGATCAGGCCCTTGACCCAGCCGCCTAACGGGAGCCTGACACAACTATTGATATCGGTATAATGATCGCTGTGTCCACATCCCACATATCGGCTTTCACGAGGTGCCCGTCATGCGGGACGGTAATGTCAACAATCATTGCACGCCTCTCGCTTCGGTCCACCACCACAATATCAGGCTTATTGGCTACAATAGTCCTATCAGTGATGATGGACCGATCCCAGTACAATGTGATATTGCCATTTTTGAGAACTGGGTCTGGCACACACCTGTAGTACGGTACCTCAGATGCCACAGGAGAGTATTTCAGAGCAAGTTGCTGATGAATAATCCTGGCTACAAGGTTGTGTCTATGTAAGTGCTCTTCGTTAGCTAGCCGAGAACAACCAGAGATAATGTGGCGGATCGATTCACCCGGCCGGTGAGTCTATTTGTTATGTATAGTTGTTTATTATTAGCCTGATATGTCTACGTAATTTACGCCCTCCAATATAAGGTCTAAATAAAGCCTTTTGAAGTTCCTCAAGAACAACCAGTCTGTTTAGAACACGTTTACTGAAACGTCTCTAAAAATAATTTTAAGCTTTCAGTTGACTGAATATTGAATGAACAAACGAAGAGAAGACTGAATGAGATACAGTGAATGAATCAATGAATATATGAACACAACATTTTATGAGATATTCGGGCTTTTGAAACAGCACAAAAGTGCTTTTATTTTAGAAAAAAAATGGGTGCTCCACTCACAGGATATAATTTTAAATTACCCTAAATGAGAGTAGAATTTTAAATTGTGCTGTGAACCTAAATGGTTGACCTTTTTAACGGTTAACTACAAGATCCATTTTGAAAAATGTAGCTAGGTATTTATATTCCTAGAAATTTTCTAATTACTTTTATCTCGGAAAATTAAAATCTTCGCTTGGCTTAAGCCTAGCTTTTTTGGAAACCACGATTATATTACCTAAGTAATGGAATAGCTCGTCTGGAAATCTGTGAGAGTTTAAAAAAAACAGTTTCAATTCGCCAACACTCGTGAACACACACACCACACTCGTGATGATCATTGCTCATTTATTTTAGGGTTCCTTGCCAAAAGGGTCCAAACGGAGCCCTATTGCTTTCACTCACGGGTCCGTCTATCTGTCCGTCTATCTGTCCGTCTGACTGGGCGTCTGTCGGTCCGTTTGTCTGTCCGTCTGTCTGTCTGTCTGTCTGTCCGTCTGTCTGTCCGTCTGTCTGTCCGTGCGTCTGCCTGTCTGTTCGTCGTTTTACAACCAAACTGTTGAAGCCACAGTCTTCAAATTTTCACAGTAAGACATCTTGTTGACCCAATACAATATAACAATTTTTTTTAATATTTTTAAGGGGTCTCCCATACCTACAAGAAAAGGGGGGCCCAAAATAATATGTCTTACCCCATCGATGTCGTATCGTTGTTTAGAACTCGTTGAGTAGACACATATTGCGTTTTAAAAAATATTGAAAAACAAAGGAATTAGAAGCCACCAAAATCTGGTTTTTTAGAAAAAAAATATCCGAAGAATTTTCTAACTTCCCATTGACTTGTGAACTTCAAATTTGGTAATAATGTTTATATTACGTATATTTTACTAACAAATACGAATATATGGCTAAATCAGATTTTTCTTTGAATTTCCCTCATTTGTACCCGACTACGGCGAAGCAAAAGGGAGGGTTGCTGCGCGTGTATGTATGTTCATCTGTTCCCTCATAACTACTTATCATAATTTGACAAATAAGGTGTCGCTGGAAGCGTCTTATTTGTCCGCTGGTTATAGGCGTCACATTAAATTGAATATGGCGCCCTCTAGGTGGCCCGAAGTTAAGAACAAACATATTTTTTCACCCCACCCCACCATGTGTGATATCCTTGAACAGGGATTTTAAAATAAAGGTAGAGTTTGATACATCATATTTTTAAAAATCATACCATTTGCGAGATATATCCCGTCAAACTCATGAAAACTAATTTTTTACCCGACTACGGCGTCACAGTGCTTGTTGATCGGTCTGTATGTATGTAAGTATGCATGCATGTATGCATTTATGTTCATTTGTTCCCTCATTACTGAGTCTCTCAAATTTCGAATCATAAAGCCATGTGTATGTTTTGTTAGCTAACATAACTACACACACATAGCACAGACATATACCTGCCCTATAGTGAATGGTAAATTTCCTACATAAACAGTTCTGTTTTTGAACTTATTTTTTATTCCTATTACAACTAACTTAATTTTGCAGTTTGGTACGGAACCCTAGATGTGCAACACGCACTTGGCCGGGTATTTTTTACCGCTGATAGGATCTCGGTTGATCACCATCTCACCTGATGGTAAGCGATGAGTGTGCACACTTGCCTAGAAGTAATCTATTCACTCTTGACTTAAAGACCCCCAGGTTGTAGAAACAGACTCACCCCTTAGTTGAATACTGTTCCTTTCCCACTTTAAGTTTGTCGTTTCGCTTTTGGCAGAGCGTTCGTGGTCACGTCGAGGCGTCCACGTCGGTGGTAGATGTGGACACAGCTCTCCGCAAGATCGCCCGCCATCTCTCCCTTTTGGCGGACTGTTTGGCGCAGTCAGATATGCGGCCTCCTACTGCGGATTTCACTTGATGTGTCCAGCGCATAGGTGAAGTTAAGCTAGGAATGACAGAAATATTCTATTCTAGAAAAGGCCTAAAATTCTAAAGCGTGGCCAAAATGGTCATTCTATGATAGGGCAAGATAGGAACATCTCTAATAACACCAAGAAGAGACTCGTCAGAACCCTGATATTTTCAATTTTCCTTTACGGCTCCGAATCTTGGACGATTCGCTCAGTGGATAGAAGAAAGATAGAGGCGATATTTGGTGCTGGAGGAGAATGTTGCGCATATCATGGACAGCAAAACGCACAAATAAGTCCATTATCGACCAGTTGAACATCAAAACCAGACTCTTTACAATCTGCTACCAAAGAGTCCTAAATTACTTTGGTCACGTCGTCCGGAGACAGTCAGATAACCTGGAAAAACTGGTTGTGACTGAAAAGTGGATGGGAAAAGGCCACGCAGACGCTCACACACTCGGTGGTCAGACAAGATCAGGGCGATTACAGACTTACGGTGACCACTGCCCTAAGAAGAGCCGAAGACAGAGTGGCTTGGAAGCAGCTCGTCAATGACAACGAATAAGAAGGTATGTATAGGAAGATGCCAAAATGTATACCCTGTGGGGCACTACTACGATATTTTTATTATTGATACATTCTCCTCTTTGTAACTTATCCATAGAAATTATTCTTACACAACCCGAAGGTTGTTTCCCTCTGACATCAGTATTCAAGTGTGGTGTGTATAAATTTGATTCAAGCAGGGGTCGTCAACCTTTACCTCTGAATAACGAATCGTGTCACTCGATATACATACGATACGGGATGTTTTATCGTAAGTTGCGAACACTGGGGATTCGATTTGCAAGTGATGTGGATTTAGAATAGTACGGTGGTTAAAGTCTTGTTTTTACCCGACTACGGCGAAGCAAAAGGGGGAATTATGTTTTTGACCGGTATGTATGTATGTACGTATATATGTTCATCTGTTCCCTCATAACTTCTAAACTACTTATCTTAATTTGACAAATGATGGTAGGTATTGTTGGAAGCGTCTTGTTTGTCCGCTACTTACTGGTACTTTGCAGAATGTTTTGTAGGTGGCATACGACCACGGTTATCCTCTAAACACCACTACACCGATATTTACTAATACTCAACCAAGGACACATCAGTGGAGTATTACACATTGCATTTTCAATCACATTATCGATATCGATATATACCCGATTTCTTAATTCGAAAAAATACGACTTGTTTTTTTTTAATTGATGGCTTACTATTTTTTTTAAATTAAATCAATTTGGTGGACTGATGACCTGGTGAAGGTTGCGGGGATCCGCTGGTTGCGGGATGCACGGGACCGGTCAATGTGGCAACGCTTGAGGGAGGCATATGTCCAGCAGTGGACGTCTTTTGGCTGATATGATCAGTCAGTGCACGCATTTGTCAATAACCGTGCAGCTCAACTCAAAATTTAAGGAGCTCAACGAATTGACGAACAATACCAAAGAAAGGACATTCGGGTAGGCCGCATAAATACTCAAACTGCCAGACCATGATTAAAAACTAACTAAGATAAATGTAAATATAAAAAATGAAAGTCTTCACATTCACAATAATTAAAAAAAAATATTATAATACTTTAAAAAGTAAATATTCTTGTCATAGCAAGAAAATAAAAAAAATATTATAGATCTAAATTCACGGTGCAAAATAAAAATAAAAAACGAAATTAATTGGAGCAGCTCAATCCCAAGCCTTTTTGTCCTCAACGTAATCTTTAATTTTATAAAACGCTTTCTGGCACAACTTAATGAATGATTTGAATTTGCGGTGAAATGATAGTGTACCAGGGTGAACTGTACACATCTGCGAACCCCTTTTGAGCGTGCCGGCTTGATGTTTTGTTATGAAATAGCGTAAACGATAAAAAAACTTATTGCTTCTTCAACTATTTTTTTTGTAAAAAAGTTTTTTTTTTAAAGTTCTGAGGTGACGCACATATAAAAAAAAATCCGGGCAAGTGCGAGTCGGACTCGCACACGAAGGGTTCCGTACCATTATCGCAAAACACTGCAAAAAAATCACGTTTGTTTTATGGGAGCCCCCCTTAATTTATTTTATTTTAATCTAATAATTATTATTTTTTGAAGAGAATATACAACTAAATATTCTGTGAATATTTCAAGCGTCTACCTGTTGCCGTCGTGTTGAATAAATATCGAGCAAAAAACGGCAAAAAAATCACGTTTGTTGTATGGGAGCCCCCCTTAAATATTAATTTTATACTGTTTTTAGTATTTGTTGTTATAGCGACAACAGGAATACATCATCTGTGAAAGTTTCAACTGTCTAACTATCACGGTTAATGAGATACAGCCTGGTGACAGACAGACAGACAGACAGACAGACGGACAGCGAAGTCTCAGTAATAGGGTCCCGTTTTTACCCTTTGGGTACGGAACCCTAAAAAATACAGTCAAATTGAGAACCACCTCCTTTTCGAAGAAGTCGGTTAACAAAATTATGGAAGAAGTAACAAAGATACCATGTTATTCTTCAATCATGTTGCAAGCTAAGCCTGCCCGGCTCAAAAAGAGGTCATCAACCTGAAAGAAAAATATGAAGAAAAGAATAGACACTTACCTAGGTTATTACTGACACTCCATAAAGTTTCCTTTTGTTTGAAATTCATATTAAATATAGTTTATTGTCAAAACAATGCTGGCGTTTATGACATACCTACCTACCTTCTTTTGAAGAGATCAAATAAGCTTTCCTCTCAAAGAGTTCTTTAGATTGTTGATACAGACTCTCGTTCATAATAACTAGCTATTTTTGTACTTCAGTCTAAAATATGTTATTAGAATTTCAGCATCTATGCGTGAAAGAAGCATCCTGTCTTTAAAATAAAATTTTGCATTTAATTTATCTCACATCTAATAATTAATTTATCTCATATTTCATATCCAAAATCCATTTTCGTTGACTAATTTTGAAAGATGAGAGAGAAAACAAGAAACAATTTAATGCTAAAGACGATCTTCTGGTGGAAAGACAAAAATCATCATCCTCATCATATCAGCCGACAAAAAGGCCACTGCTGGACATAGGCCTTCCTCAAGCATCACCGCATTGACCAGTCCCGTGCGTCTCGCAACCAGCGGATCCCCGCAACCTTCACCAGGTCATCGGTCCACCTGGTGGGAGATCTTCCAACGCAAAGTCTTCCGGTTAGCGGTCGCCACTCCAGAAACTTTCTGCCCCATCGGCCATTCGTTCTGCGAGCAATGTGCCCTGCCCACTGTCACTTAAGTTTGGCAATTCTTCGGGCTATGTCGGTAACCCTGGTTCTCTTACGGATCTCTACATTTCTGATTCGATCAAAGACGTTTCAGACAAAAATATGGATTCAAATTCTCGCTTAGATTCGATTTCAAGAAATCTCGCCTGTTTTGTGGCTGCCTGCACTTTGCCTTGGATTCAATCCCAGGACACCATGTCAGCAGTTGCTTTTGCGATTACAAGGCCATTGAGGAAGTCAGAACATACATGTAGGGACAGAATCATAATCTGGTTAATTACCCCCTTTATTAAGGTATTGTAATAAGTGGATACAAAATTTCTGACGCTAATCTATTACTTGGTAAATGTTTTGCAATACAACTACAAAAAAGTACTGTTATTATTTAAAACCTTAAGGCAGATTTACAGTTGATCATTCTTCCATACAAACGTAGTCTGGCGATTACTCTACTGTTTGACGATGTACGTTCAAAATAAAAAAATGAAGTCAATTTGTCTCATCATTATCTAGCCCTGTATGGAAAAGTAAAAACGAAAAAAAAAACCGATATGAGCGTCGAAAGTTCAATATTTTAACACTAATTTTAACGCATCTTTGGGTGGAAATAAATACCATAAGAAGAAGGCGAAATTTCAAAACAGCCTCCATTCAGGGATAGATTAGTAGTTCAACAATGCAAATAATTTTATTTAGAAAATAGACATTTAGTCGTTTTGCATGATATCCATACTCCCAAAGGTCTGTTTATAAAATTTCGCGCGCTCGTTTTCGTACTAAATCATCATCCTTTTCGCTACAAATTTTCAAACGTGCTATTTACTACGCGAACTAGCTTCTTACTGCTCAACACAGCATCTATCTCTTTCGCACGTGTTGTCGGATGAGATAGCATGCATTTTAACCCCGCGCACAAAATAGTTCGTGCCGTCGCACAGTGTGTTATTTTGAGAATCTAGACGGACAAAAGTCAATTTAGGAACATGTGTTAAAAGATCATTTTAACGGAATACATTCAATGCTAACATGTTATACTACAATCTAGTACACTTTTTGGCAATCCACGCGAAACAATATTAGGTAAATAAAGGTCGGGACGGCCGGCTATCTGAGCCATGCCGACAGAGACCGCTCGCTGCTATCGTTTCATTCGTCTGGGTTTGCTCGATGAATACGCTGAGTGTGTGTGCTAGTGGTGATTTTTTGTTTTTATCGTTTTTGTGGGAGTCTCAAGGTAAATTTTCATATATTTTTTTGTTATTATTTATACTATTTTAATGATAAATATTAAATTAACAGAGTGAGGTTTTTATTTACTCATAAACAGTACTTCTTTAGTTTCATCTAGGGTTTTAGTTGATTTTCCTGCATTTCCCTATGCATTGGGTATATTTTTCTGAAAGGTATATTCATATACTACAAGAAAAATGTTCATTTACTTGCGACAGTTTGCGACACTCATACAAAATTTTCTTATTTTCAGAATGACTTCACAAATTTGTCGTCGTTCGTTTTTTTGATGTTTGTTTTGCTAACGCCTGAGAAACAAGACAGGAAGCCTTTTTACATTATTTTTTACAAGAACTTGGTGTCCCAGTCCGTAACGGATGATATTTTGAAGAGTTTAAAAGCAACAATAAGTAGAGTTAGTCAAAAATTGACTATAAAATGGTCGAAATCAGGAAGACATCGAGAACGCTCCCTGAAAACGAATTCTGTATGGTTAGAGCGAACATATCATTTACGGGTATTATCACTATCAGTGAAACTATCGTTGATGTTTCACTACCTGGAAAATGTAACCGGGCCGGAAGCAACAAACCGGAAACACTAATGATGGAAATACAGCTCGTAATTTTTTTTCGAAATTCTGAAAAGTCAGCAGAAATAACTGGTGTTAATATTGAGCTTATCAAACGCTTCCATGTCATATTAGAGACCATAAATAGCGGGTATTTCATAAATGTTTACAAATTTCATGAATTTGCCAAGGCTACAAGAGAATTGTATTTTAAGGAGTATTCGTGGTACCCAATGCCAGTAACCGTACATAAAATTTCATTACACGGGGAGGATATAATTTCTGCATGTGTTTTACCAATAGGTCAAATGTCTGAAGAAGCTTAAGAGGCACGAAACAAACAATAAAACATTCAGGGAACTTTTTACAAGAAAATCTTCACGAATTAATCCAAATCGAGATTTACTGAATAGATTGTTAATTTCATCGGATCCGTATATTGCTAGTTTGCGAGCGGGTCCAAAAATAAAGCGTGGTAAGATTAATGCCTAGGTAAATGAGTTATTAGAAACAAGAATTCCAACTATTGAACGTGAGATATCAATAGACGAAACAGATAGAGATTCTAATGAATCTGAATCCGAATCTGAAGACACAGATGAAAGTATGGAAGAATCTGACGAGTTTCGACTACTGGTCTTCTCTACTACTAATCATAATTGTACTAAACTTTGTATAGCTTTTTTATTGTGATTACTTTTGTATTAATTTTGATGTATGTTTAGTGTATGTGAAAATATGTTCTATTGTTAAATTATAAGGTCTATAACTATCAATTATTTTTTTTTATTTGTCGTTTATATTTTACCACCCAATAACGCATAATTATGGAAAAAAATAATTTTGTCCCGCTAGATTCCCAAAATAATACACTGTGCGTCGACTAGGGCATCCCTAAACTTCGCTTAGCATCAAGTGAAGACGAACCAAAACAGTGCTCATTGAAAACTATAATAGGAGTTTAAGGCGCCGATTCCCTTGAGTAGCTGATTTTAAAAATGAAAATCACGTCTAAATAGCTAGTCGTAATTTTTTGAAAAAATATATGTTACATTAGACCATTTTCTTAATAATTTGATCTGAGCTAATATTGAGTTTTATTAGTATAGCATAGTGTAATTAATTTGTAAAGTTATGTCTAAAACGGACAAAAACACGACAATTGCACCAAAACCGCTGGACGCATTTTAATTAAATTAACACCATCTTAAAGAAAATTTCATTATGTGTGTGTGTGGTCATTAGAGGTAGCAATAAACATACGGAGCATGTACCACCTGTCTATCTGAACGGAGTACCTTTAGAACGTGTCGCTCAGTTTAAGTACCTAGGGCACTTTGTGACAGAGACCCTGAAAGATGATGCGGATGTTGAGCGAGAACGAAGAGCGCTGTCGGTGTGTGCATGTTGGTTCATAGATTCGCAAGGTGTTCAGTAGACGTAAAAGTGACACTGTTCAGAGCCTACTGCCAAAACTTTTACACCAGCGCTTTATTGTCCAACTACACCCAGCGAGCCTACAGCGCTCTTCGTGTACAATACAATAACGCCTTTAGGATTCTGGTGAGGCTCCCCCGATTCTGCAGCGCGTCGGGCATGTTTGCTGACGCAAGAGTAGATGACTTTTATGCCATTATGCGCAAAAAAACAGCTTCTCTGATGCGTCGGATTCGGGGGAGCGACAACGGAATCCTAAGGATGTTTTCTGAGAGACTCTGCGGTGCTTGGGAAAGTCATCCAGCTTCACGTGACGAGATGACACTATTATAATAAGTTGACTAACATAGTTTTTAAGACCTTTGTTACTAACAGCTATGGACATTTAATTAGTCTGCAATAAATTGTTTTTTTTATTTTTATTATCTACATTTTGATCTGAGGCTTTTTTTTTAAGTTATAGAATAATAAGGAAAGTACAAAAATCTACTAAATTTTGGATCGCGCGAGTGTGAAACGAGTGCTCGTTTTGTTCCCTCAAGGTCGTTGGCGTTAGTCGTCGTCTTAATGAGTTCAAACATGCGTCTTACATTGGTTTAACAGAATAAAATTACCTACGCCTGTATTTCTCAAAGGCTATAAACTAAAAACGCATGTGATATATATGGATATGTATTCCATAACATAGTTTTATCTGAAAACGATTCGCTGCTGATTAATATTTAGCACTGACATAGATTATCTCTTTCTTTGTCAGAAAATCAACGATAAAAACGTGACAACCATTAAAATCGAACATAAACATCAACATTTTAACGAACACACAAATATCGACACTTTTCAACAGCTTCTCTTGTCGCCACAAAACACAGAGCAAAGTAGCAAGGTTGCTGCTAGAGGCGGCATTGTACTCCATATCAACCAAGATTGGTACCGTTTAAGCTCTATCCACACATATCAGGGGCGTGCCCGGGATGTGACAGGGCCGGGTCCCGTCAGGGGCTCAAAAAAATATCGGTGGGAACATTTTATATGAACTCGTTCACACACGTCCGTGCACGGGGCCGGGCACGTCCCGTGCACGGACGTGTGTGAACGAGTTCACACACGGTACGGTCTGTCCACGTCCCGTGCACGCCCCGGGCACGGCCATGATATGTGTGGATAGACCTTTATAGTTCTCGCCAAACATCTTGGCCGCCCTGATGTTGGCTACAATGGCTGCGCTGAGTAAAACTCATACAAAAACAGCACCGATCCGTGCATTGCGCATTGGAAGATGGGATCCTAGAGAAATCGAGGGAACTCTTTAAATAGGTATTACAGGCATACATATAGCGATTTTTTACTTAAATAAGATTTTATTACTGTCGTCTCTAGTCCATACTGGCTTGAAGATTCCGTGGTCTATGCTACAAACTGTAACATACTCGACACTTAGACCGACATAAACCGAAGCCAGCAATAAGCCGTAAGATCCATCGTAAATGATTTTCAATCAAGTCCCGGCGTTTGCAGCGTCCCGAACTCCGGGACTTGTGAAGTGCCGTCATAAGGCCGGGAATGGTCGCCTTTGTCCGGGATAGATGATGTTCGGAGTCAGTTATCGTGGTTTCTAGGTAAGGAAAAATGAGGTTCTTGAATGGAGCATTTTGTTTTGTGAGTTTTGCTGAATTTGTGCCAGCATTGAACTGACCATTTTGTACACGGAGCACACAACCAGCCAGATTTTGTACCTAGTGATGGCTCATATCGACATGCGACAGACGTGACGGGAAGATGCGAGAACTCTTTAAACGAATACAGGAACCGTAAATCAATTATTTTGATGTAAAACGGTCGTCGCATCATTGTCGTGTTAGTGCGTTGTATAAGACGTGTCTGTGGGAGCCTTTTTTACCTGCTAAATAATAAATAAATAATATAAAAGTAAACTACAGTGTAAAAAGTGATTCTACAGAAAAGACTCAAAATTAAACCAAAAACTTCTATTACTTTTTTTTTACTATTCCGTGCCTCAGAAATCAGTGAAGATGTGCTGCAGACGTCATAACAATTGATAATCGGGATTTTAAATACCAATGGATTTTGGGATTCCCCGAGCAGTTCAGAGGTCGGTCATCAGTCATTTAGCGATTGTGATAAATAGGATAAAAGAGTGCGTTGTACTCACAACCGGCATGCATATTTGACTAGATGTAAACGGGGAAAAAGAAGATTTTATTTTTTTATTATTGAATGGCTCGCGCTTGACCACTATCTCACCTGATGGTAAGCGATGATGTGGTCTACCATGAAGCACGCTTGTCTAGAAGAAACTTATTCACTCTTGACTTAAAGACTCCTAGGTTGTAGCTATCAAGATATACAGACTCCGGCAGGGAATTCCACTCCTTAGCTGTACGCATAATGAAAGTATTCCCAAAACGTTTGGTGCGTATGGGTGGGATGTCCACCGTGTACCGATGACGCATCGCCGTACGTCTTGTAGTCGTGAGTATATAAGGATCATAACAGCTGGCTTTCTTTAGTTTCTACCTTCCTCCAAAATCAGAAAAGAATAAAGGAGGAGCAGAAAAAAACATTTAAAAAAAAAATTACCGACTTCCAAATAAGAAAACTACAAAGTGAAAAATAACTTTAATTTTGGAAGTCGGTGTCCATAACGCTAAAAATACACCGAGTTCCAAAAATAGTTTTAATATTAGTTTTCATATTTAGAAGTCAGTAGATTTTTTTTGTTTTTGTTCTTTTTATTAGACTTTTTACAATGGTTTCCAATCATCCTTATAGCACTTTGCTAAGAATAGTTACTGCACTGATAACAACATTTGTGCCACATGTACATTTTTTTTTACCTTTGTAAAGATTCTTTTACCGATTGTTTGTGAATGTGTGAACTTTGTAGGCCTTCTAGATGCTTGTTAACATTTGTATTTTGTACTTTTATCTCATTTACTTCATTTTTTTTGTGGTTTTTACGACTTATTGTCGGGCAAATGTTGTCCTACATATACATACTAATGATGTAATATGGAAATATTGTATACCAAACCATTTTTTTTTTTAAAGATTAACCATGGAGTTTCTTGCCGGTTCTTCTCCATAGGCAACAACCAACCCGAACAGTGCACCTTTTATCGACGTTTTTTAAGTGCCCATGTAGGCCTATGTGAAATAAAAAAAAAACGATTTTGATTTCGCAATATGATTTTGAAGCCGATTGGTATAATAACCTACACATGGAAATATTTTAGATTAGAAACATATACTGGTCTTGCTCCATAGGGCAAAATCAAACTGGTTAATCTATATATTCATAATTATAGTATTGTTATTTTTTTCGTGTTCTTCTCTTTTTGTTCAAGAAATTGACTCGCACACTGTTCCGTTGTTGTTGAATTAGGTAATTTACCTATGTTTGCAATATTTGTATGTATGTGAGAAGCATGTTCCTATTTATCAAATTAATTAATTTACTTATATATTATTATATCTATACATAGTAAAGATCGAATCCCGAAATACGAGCTAGTCTCAGTTTGGGAATCAGTGTGTTATTTATAATTGCCCCACTGTACAATTATTTACCATTACCATTGTGTTGCATTGATTTATTTATTGTACTTTTTGAAAGAAATAAAATATTTATTATTATTATATTATTATTATTATAGTAGTGTTAGTCTGTTTGCATTGTCCTCACGTATATGAATTAATTTATGTATGCAAATATTGTAAAATGCTTTTTGTTTAATGAGTAAGTGTAGAGTTTCTTGTCCGTTCTTCTCCATAACAATGGGATCTAACCATTGCCTCGACGGTCTAGTGGTCGCAAGCGCTGCTGCCGAGCATGAGGTCTTGAGTTTGATGCCTGGGTCGGGCAAATTGTTGTATAGTTTCCATCTGGAATTTATCAGTATCTAGATTTGTGCCCGGTTGATGGCTATAAACTCGCGCCCTATTTTACTAGGGTTTTAACGACATTGATCAAGTCTGATATTCGTCAAATCGGCAATTTAATCAATTCATTAAATATTTTTACTCTTTTATATTTTATTTTTTTCTAGAATAATATTTAAAAATGTAAAAGTATGTATATATAATAAATTAGCTTCTGCCCGCGGCTTCAACCGCGTTCAAAGTTCAAAAAAAAAAGCTCCGATCGCCACCAAACTACAGGATTATCCGCTGGGTCAATCTAAAGATTGTCTGAAAATTTCATTAAAATCGGTCCAGCCGTTTCGGTGTCTATAAGGATCGTACATGCATACTTTCTCTTTTAAATATATTTAATAATAAATAAATGGAATAATAATATATAATTGAACAAACAGACGATTTGACGAACTACAGCTTTGACCAATATCAAATTTGACCGATTGCCGATTTGACGAATATCAGACTTGACCAATGTCGTTCAACCCACATGGGACATTAACAAAATTGGAAAAAGTGGATGTGTACTTAGGTGCACCACTGCCTAACACTTTGGGGAATTCAGGCGTGATGTTATGTTCTTAAACATAACTGAAAAAGTATTTTCAAGATTATACGAACAATAATTCCTCTCTTTTTGTGCTCACAAACAATACTAATACTCATCAATGTTCATAGATTTTCAATCAAGTTGTAAGCGCCTCGAGATTGTGGCTCCGACAGAAGAATGGACTGAGCAATACTGTGACAAAATTGACTACTCTGTAAGAAAGAGAAAAAGCGATTGTGCGGACAGTACACGTCTCTTTTCTATTGGTCATAGTGACGGTGACAATGAAAGCCTGCGATGTGGCCATTAGAAATCTAGAAATATACAAAATCTTCCTGCTTTGATTCTCTCATACTTTTCAATCAAGTTGTAAGCGCCTCGACATTGTGGCACAGACAGAGGAATGGACTGAGCAATACTGTCACAAAATTGACTACTCTGTAAGAAAGAGACAAAGCGACTGTGCAGACAATACATGTCTCTTTTACATTGGAAATAGTGACGGAGACAATGCAAGCCTGTGACGTGGCAATTAGAAATCTAGTAAAATACAAAATCTGGCCGCAATCGCTTTGTCTCTCTCAAACTCTTCTAACCGTATTCACTTAACAGCTGTATAGGGAACGCTCGCTTCATTCTTCTATGTCTATGGATTGTGCCTCCATGAAGGTTCAATATCAGCTGTTACTCAGCCAGCAAAATGCTTGCCTTTTGTCAAGAGCGGAGCATACAGCAATGGCCTGTATTTTGTCAGGAGATAGCGTGATGATGCTCTTCGTTATCGGGATGTAGGAGGTTAGGAGTTCAGCCAGAATGTTTCTTTGAGAAAGCAAAATATTGGAAGGAAAGTAAACCTAGATAAGACGTGGTATGGTATTTTAATATGTTTTCAGGTCGGTAGCTTTATAGGGTTCCGTACCCAGAGGGTAAAAACGGACCCTATTACTAAGACTCCGCGGTCCGTCTGCCTATCTGTCTGTCTGTCACCAGGCTGTATCTCATGAACCGTGATAGCTAGACAGTTGAAATTTTCACAGATGATGTATTTCTGTTGCCGCTACGTGATACGCCGTTTTGATTACGCGATAATAGTACGGAACCCTTCGCCCGCGAGTCTGACTCGCACTTGGCTGGTATTTTTTTAGGTTTGTATCGTTAGGATTGGATATTTACTGAGGTAGGACTGCAAGACTTATGATATTATGCCTTATGGAAACCAATAGTTAATAAGCCTATAATAATCCTATTGCTAGGAAACAGGCCTCCTCTGTTTGTTAGTAAAAGGTAATTTCTCGAAGTAGTGAAATAATTAGGCAGTAGGTAGTATCCGTGAAATAATTGCCTGCACTACCCCGAAAAAGTGCAGTTCATGAGATCAAAGCTAGTTATTAGCTAAATCTAATTAATAGCTTGCTAGTTTAGTTAATTAGGATACAACTAGTGGCTCTGTGAGCTGTAGACCTCCCGAGTCATTTTTATTTTAGTTAAGAATAAGTTTCCAAACACTGATTCGACAAAAAAACAACATATAATTATCAGACCTGCTCACAAAATTTCACAAATATCGGTTGAGTAATGCGACCTGTAGAGGAGAACAGCCGAACATCCGCCAGACATCCCGACATACGAAAGCATTTTTGTCCAAGCTGAAACGGAGACGCTTCACTCACGCTTCGTGCTCGCTCGATCAATTAACAATACGATGAATTTTGATAATTGGATGACTTACCTTGTCTCGAGTTTCATAAGAAAAGCATGATTGAATGCAATTTACAAAAGAAAGTAACTTCAGTTTTCGTTAATTTTATTTTGCTGATGTAAGCTCTTTATCAACCCAACTAAGATCTTTCTCTCTCACATTTTATCGTTCATAAAAACGCTCGTAAATAATTTTCAATCAGGGCTCGAGTTTTCATCGATTCTTCAAATCGTCTCGTTCACTCGATAATAGACTGCGACACTTTAAAGTAATACTTTTTTTTATTATCGATAGGTTCGCGTTTGACCACTATCTAAGGGAAGCGATGATGTGGTCTACGGTGAAGCACGCTTGCCTAGATGTAATCTATTCACTCTTGACTTAAAGACCACAAGGTTGTAGCTATCAGGGAACAAAGACTCCGGAAGGAAATTCCATTCCTTAGCTGTGCGCACAATGAAAGTATTAGCAAAACGCTTTGTGCGTATGGGTGGGATGTCCACCATGTACCTATGGCGCATGGCCGTAAGTCTTGTAGTCCGATGATGGAAAGGGCTAGGCGGAATCAAATTGTGCAGTTCCGTCGCACACTCCCCGAAATGTAACCGATAAAAAAACCGACAGGCTGGCAACTCGGCGACGATGTTCGAGGCTCTGGAGCTTTGACGCGACCAGTGCGTCATTGCCAATAAGCCTCTTAGCCCGTCTGTCAATGGATTCAAGTCTCAAGTAGTGAATTTTTTTTTTAAATACTCAGCCATATTTCTAACCTCTTTCATGTCCTGAAAAGCATGTTAAGCCGTTGGTCGCTGGAGTCATTCGTGGAACTTTGATAGTTGTTACGGTTAGTCAGAAGCCAGAAAATCCGATAACAGTTTTGGCAAGGGGTACCGTGTTACCCAGTTACTGGTTTATGTTATTAAGATAGGCAGTCGTTCAATGTAAAATACCGGTATTCACCGACTCTATACTCTATATTGGAGTCAGTGAATACCGGTCGGTTGACTTAGTTCGCGACGTTGTCGACATGAGGTATGTGGACTCGGCCATCATTTTATTCTTTATTGTACACCAAAACAATACATTTACACAATGTTTAATCAATATTCATTCATAAAGGCAAGCTTAACTCCAAAATGGAGTTTTCGTCCAGCAAGCCTTTGAATGATAGAGATCATAATATTTGAGGGCAGTAATCCAGTGTACAATTTTACAGTAGGATACTAATTATATATCTACTAATATTATTTATTGTATTGAATGAAAATGCTCTTTAATTTTCCTCTTGAAGAAATCGAGAGAAGGGCTGTCGCAGGAAAGTGGGAGAGAGTTCCAGAGATGCACTGCAGTAACAGAGAAGGAGCCATCATAGCGGCTGGATATGTGACGCGGAGTTCGAAGAACAAGCGAAATGGCTGTGCGACAAGGTTTACCCCTCGGGACGAGGTACTCATTCCGTTCGCGAGAGACGTAGGATTGTGCAGGAACTATCCTGCTCAATCCTACCTACCTGAACCGACCAGCCGACGTAACGTGATTTCTTTTCGGGAACAATAAAGCACCAAATACTGGAATATATGTTTATTTTGTGAAACCCTCGAAACACGTCATAAAAATGTAAATATATTTATAGGGTCGTTGGTTGCAGTTGGCTGGTCAAACCTTTAACTCAGTTATTATCAGTATTGAGGGTGGAAGAATAAAATGAAATAAAAGCAGAAAAAACAGAAGGCCTGTCTCCCAGAGGCCGCCGCGGGGACAGCCAACTCCACACTGCGACGACCTGCCTCGAGCGGACAGCCTCAGCCTTAGCCGAGCGGTCGGTGAAGGCGGGCAGTCAGCCCCAGCCAGGCAATCAGCCCCAACCAACAATTGTGCAGGAACTATCCTGCACAATCCTACGTCTCTTTAATATCTGTGCACTAGTAGAGAAGGGATAGGATGTGGTTTTTACCGATAGTCATGTCAACGCCTTACGAGGCACAGCTGGATTTAGAAAGCGGTACTTCTGGACACGGCTCGTATTGCTCTCTCTGGAAAAAAATACCCAAAAAATATTGCCACATTGGTTTGCTGGTTATTGTCACGTTATAAAGCTCGTTATAAATGTGTATCATCGTTATCTCTGCTCACACCTGGCGATGCAAGCGTGATATATTTAACACAAGTGAGTAACACTGCGTATGTGTACCGCTGCACTGTGATTCATTGGCGTCAATGTATTTCTGTAAAAATAAGAACGTGATATTTTGTGAGGAGTCGCGAGATAATGATGACGGATTTGATGGTGAAATTAATTTATTACTTTCCCAACATCCTCAATCATTTTTACCCGACTGCCGAAGGAGGGTAATGTGTTTATCAGTCTATGTATGTATGTATGTATGTATGTTTGTTCCTATGTGGCGTTCCAGAGACCAAACGCGTTGACCGATTTTGATGATTTATACGTCATTCGATTCGTCTTAACCTTGCGAGTGTCATAAGCTACATTAAAATTGGAAAATAGAAAAATGGCGGCTTTTGGGCGCCATATTGTGGGGGGCCAATTTTATTTTTTCTTCCAAACCCATGGTGTGGGGTATCAAAATAAAGGGTTTCAAGAGGTGATTTCAAAAATATATAACACTCATATATTTAAAAGTACCTAATTCGAAAAAAAAAATTACTAAAAAGTTATAAATAAAAAAATCAAAATACCCGACTGCTTAAAAAGCGAACTAAAAAGACGTAAACAAGAAGAAAATCATGCTGTGCAGTCGGAGGATACATCTGGTTTTGGTTAGCCAGCTCGCGAATATGTATCCTCCGACTGCACAGCATGATTTTCTTCTTGTTTACGTCTTTTTAGTTCGCTTTTTAAGCAGTCGGGTATTTTGATATTTTTAATTAACTTTTTTGTCTTTTTATAACGGTATACTTGAAGTGGTAAGGCGGCGAGTGTTGCCAGAATTAAAGTCAACCAGGCAGCTTGAACAATCTCATGTTGAATCACAGAGGCTGCAATTCATTCCAAAAGTAATAGTCGATTTTGATTAGTTTTCCCTTCACCTCAAATGGCATCTTCAAAAAGTCCCTTTACTCTTGGCATGGCATAGTTCTTCGGCTTCACTATTACTTATTATCATCATTTCAGCCGAAAGACGTCCACTGCTGGACAGAGGCCTCCCCCAAGGGTCGCCACACTATGCGTTTCGCATCCACCAGACATCCGCACCTTACCCAAGTCGTCGCTCCGCCTAGTAGGAGGCCTTCTAACTCCTCGTCTTCCAGTACTCAGTCTTCACTCCAGAACTTTTCGACCTCATTGGTCATCCATTCTGCGAGCAATGTGCCCTGCCCACTGCCACTTAAGTCAGGCTATTATTCGGGCTAAGTCAGTAACCTTGGTTCTGTTGCGGATGTCTCTCTCCATTGCCCTTAAGGAGTCTTTAAGGCTTCTGATGAGGCCCATTGTGAGCGACCACGTCTCTGTCCCCTAAGTAATCACTGGCAACATACACTGGACATAGATTTTCGTCTTGAGACACTGTGGTAAGTTGGACGAGAAGATACCGCGCAGCATTCCGAACGCTGCCCAGCCGAATCGGAGTCGATGGCTGACCTCTTTCTCGAAGTTTTTATTTTTTATCTATTATAGGCTCGCGCTTGACCACTATCTCACCTGATGGTAAGCGATGATGTGGTCTACGATGGAGCACGCTTGCCAAGTAGTAACCTATTCACTCTTGACTTAAAGACTCCTAGATTGTAGCTATCGGGAAACACAGACTCCGGCAGGGAATTCCACTCCTTAGCAGTATGCATAATAAAAGTATTCTCAAAACGTTTAGTGCGTATAGGTGGGATGTCCACCATGTATCGATGGCGCATCGCCGTACGTCTGGTAGTCCGATGATGAAACGGGCTGGGCGGAATTAGATCATGCAATTCCATCGCACACTCCCCGAAATGCAACCGATAAAAAACCGACAAGCTAGCAACTCGGCGACGATGTTCAAGGCTCTGGAGCTTTGACTTAACCAGTGCCTCATCGCCGATGAGCTTCTTGGCCCGCTTTTCGATCGACTCTAGTGCATCAAGCTGGTATTTGGCAGATCCGTCCCAGAGATGAGAACAGTACTCCATGCATGATCGAACTTGCGCTTGATACAAGCTGAGCAGCTGTTCTGGCGTGAAGTACCTTCTCACCTTTGCAAGGATCACTAATACTATATATTTTTTTATAATTGCATAATTTTCTTGTGTTTTACACAACTCAAAATGACCTGTCACATAGTTTCTCAAACATCCCCAATAGATGCCTGTAGCAGATACTATTTATGCACCCCTAAATATCTACTGCAATCGTTATCCGTTTTCATCTCGTTCTAAAGCGGCAACATTACCGGGAAGCCCACGGTTAGTTAACCCAATTTGCTGTGCCGTACGTGTCCACCATTTTGATCACTCATTGTGGCTGTTACTGTCCACAAATAAATTATATCATTAAATGTTCGCTGAGATAATTTGCCACTTGTCTGCAGCTTTTTCGTGATGTAAGTTTTGTTGGACAAAGAATTAGGTATGTTAGATGAAACTATTGTCCAGGATTGTAAGGCGGAAAATGTATTGAGAACAAAATAACAGGGAATGGTAAGAATAAATTTGCTAAATGATTTAGGTTTTCTCAGTTTCAATAAAAAAATAATTAAAAATTTAGTGAAGTTTACACAATTGGAATTTTAAATGACTTTAAAAACTTAAATTTTGGCAGTCGGTTTTCCTATTTTCGATTTTTCGTTTTTTGACACCAACTTCAGGAACTGAAGTAATTTTTCCCTTTGTAGTATTTTTAGTTGGAAGTCGATTGCAGTTTTTTGTAAAAAAGTTTTTATTACACTTTTTAGTTGTTTACATAATGGGCAAGTTTTAAAGTAAGGTACTTCAATGCCCATAATGCCAGAATGGATAACAAAAATAACATAAAGCTTGAACATAACCGGTGATATGAGAGTGTAACAGAGTTTACAGTACGTGTGTACCGCCGGTACGCTCTAAAGGGGTACGCAGTTGTCTGCGTACCTCTTTAGAGTGTACCGGCGAGATGTTATGTTATGAAATGGTGTAAACAATAAACAAACATGCGAACGACCCTTTGTGCCTATTGGCCTTGTGTATTCTGTCTCTTGCTTGATATGGAGGGAAGTGGAAATTTATATTTTTCCTACTAGAGGAGTAGGAAAAAATATAAATTTCCGTTATTATTTTCTTTTTAATTTTGTTACGGGATCCAAGATAGTTAAATTCATTCTCCGGGACTTCGTCGAGCTTCATTGCCTCGGCGCTTTTCTGGTGGGCGCCACTGTTGATTCTGGCTTTCAGGAGTTGCAGTGGTTTGGGAATAGTGCTGTGGGATTGTCCCAAACAGACATGCAATTGCAGCAATACAGAGAGATTTACTGTATTTTTTTGAAGAGTTCTATTCCATATCTCCGAAGTTCTTCATCAGATCTTGACCAAATTTAAATGTAACCAATTTCACAAAGTAATAATCTTTAAAAAAACAAAATTTCAAAATCGGTCTGCAATTGACATACAGCCGAACATAGAACCGCCTGCGATTTGGAAAGTCGGTTAAAACAAAAGATGTGCCAAAACAATTCCGTACACACAATAGCAATAATAACTCCGATATAAGTAAAATTTTTTTTATTTATCATTAGGTTAGCTAGTGTATCACTAAGTAAAGAATTGACCTAAGAATCAAAGTTGCCGATCTCGATTTAGCTCACAGATAAGCCAGCTGAAGTGGCAATGGGCCGGCTACTTCGATCAATGAAGGCCGGCTATATCAGCCGTAGAATGATGCTCGTTGCGATAGGCGAGTTATTGAGTGAAAACCGCGAATCGGCAAAGTTATGACGCCCTAAAGCTAGATGCCACTCGCAGGGTGGCTGGTAGGACTTGGATGAGAGTTGGCGAGGTTCGAGAAAAATGACGTGAGATTCGAGAATAATGAGGTAGTGAGATCGCCCAGTGTGTTAAGGACCTGTATCCATCCGAGTAAGTATTTTGTGACATAACAGTGTCTTCCAAATAAAACAAACCGCTCTTCATTCGTTAAAATAACTCACTGACAACGCCACTCACACACTCCATCCAATGAAGTTCTTTATAAATAAACGTCGCACCACTCAACCGTCAACACTGTTCAATATGTAATTGTCGATTAATTTAATTATTCAATTAACACTCGATGTTCATATTTGTACGTCATCCATCGTGACCAATTTATAACGTTTTGTGACCAATGAGAGTGAAGAAAAGTGTTGAGAATTTTTTTCAAGTGAATTTGGAGTTTGGAGTTTTAGATTCTTACAATTTCTCACTAACACTACTTCTTAATGTAGCTACTTCCAATAAATACTTTTCATGTAAAAATCTGTAAAGTCTGTATATATATTGATTACTCAATCATGCTTCAGACTAAACAGATTAGCACGAAATTCCGGTCATGGTTATGCTTAAACCTGCATTAGGACATAAGCAGTATATATACCGTGAGGTAATTTTTCGAAGTACCTACTTGTGACGCTTCGCTCCTCCTTTTCCAAGACCCTTTCCTCCCTTGCCGCGACCGGTCATCTTCTCAGTGGTAGGTTTTCAAAATAACACGATAATAAACTAGGCTCGCGCACGTACTTCAAGCGACTTATCCACTAAACGGACACTGCTTATGCAGTATCCTTACAATTTCCCACTAATACTACTTCTTAATGTAGGTACTTCCAAATAAGTACTATAATCATGCTTCAGAATCAACAGATTAGCACGAAAAGCCGGACATAGGTTAGGCCTGCGTTAGGACATAGATTACAATTCATTTCAGCAGTATATATACCGTGAGGTAATTTTCGACTTTCACGTGCAAAATGTTGCTGCTGCATATTTCTGTACACAAACTTGCTCTGGGCCAGGGATGGTGAACCTTTATTAGAAAACGTGCCATTAAATTTTATCACACTAATATAATAAAGGCGAAAGTTTGTGAGTGTGTGTGTGTTTGTATGTTTGTTACTTCTTCACGCTCAAACGGCTGGATGGATCTTGATGAAATTTGGCACAGAGATAGATTATAGTCAGGAATCACACTAATATTATAAAGACGAAAGTTTGTGTGTGTGTGTGTTTCTATGTTTGTTACTTCTTCACGCTCAAACTGTTGGATGATCTTGATGAAATTTGGCACAGACATAAAAAATTGTCAAAAATCGAATAGGCTGTCTATTCGTTTTTTGTCAATTTTTTATGTGAAATTAATTAAATTAAAACTATTAAAATATATTAAACAACCATTTAAAAGACGTACGGACTCATTCATTTTTCCTCGTATAAAATCTGTCTCATTTTATTCTATGTATAAAAACTCCTTGCAACTAAACCATTTTAATTTGACTTATACATTTAAAATAACAACTGCAAAAATAATGATCGAGCTCGTAAAAAAAAATCACGACCGCGTAACAGAAAGATGCCTAGGCATGCAAAAAAAAAAATTTTCGCTTCATAATTATAGCCTCTGAAAGTACGCCATGTTTAACAACTCTAGGTTTAACAACTGTATTGAAAATAACCTTAAACTGGCGAGTCTGAAAAAATATTTGTCGTGTGCCACCTCTAGCACGAGTGCCGTAATTTCGCCGTCCCTGCTCTAGGCAGTAACTGGCCAGTATTTTACTCCACACAACCAAGCCACATCTCCTTGATCTACTTACCAAGTTTAATAATAAGAACAGTTAATTAAATTAAAACTTCCACATATTATCGTGACCACCGATGCTCTTAATTACAAAGCTCTGTATCGAACTGCAACAGAGCAAGTATCCGAGTTGCACAAACAAGCAAATTGCGACTACCCGCAAATACTTCAAGTCGCTACACTCAAATGTGGGGCCAGGAAACAAGGCACTGGCATGAGGCAATATGACCGACAATGGGTTTAGTGACATTCTATTAGCGAAAAGTATTGGCAAAGGTCCAAAATGTTCAATCATTATGAAATATAGTCACTTTGTCGATGTTCTAAGGTATATTGGCGCACACACTCGGTACCGTTCTTAATGTTGCTGATTTGCAAAGCAGCATACATTTTTATACTATTTTATTTTAGTTGTTGTGAATGTGAAAACTATGTAGATCAACTTTTTTTTTTTTTTTTCTCCGTTTTTAATCATGGTCTAGCAGATTGAGTAATTTATGCGGCCTACCCGAATGTTCTTTCTTCGGCATTGTTCGTCGAATGGTTGAGATCCTTAAATTCTACACGCGTGCACTGACTGGACAGGTCCACTCAATCTGGCTGGTTCTTTCCTCAAAAGACCATTTCAGACATCAATCTACATTGTCTTCACATGATCTAACCAAGATTTTGTCTGGACTTTAAATGAGACTGTGACCTCTGAGTTTGTTTCGACCTTTCTTTTCGGAGTAGTCAGATAGGATACGCCGACCTCATCTAGTTTTAAAATATGATTGACATGTGAAAGTGTTTGTACAAACTAAAAATAAACACAACACTAACTACGGAAATAAAATCGTTTATCATCTATCAAATCATCTTCGGGATTCTTTTTTTGACATTTTTACCTATTTTTGACGATTTATTTTCGATGGATCCCACTTTTGAATCCTACTTTAATATTTTTGGCGTTGGATCCCACAAAACATTATTATGTATTTCCGTTGGAGCCCAAATTTTAAAATGCAAGAGAAATACGTTTTATTGTCG
Organism: Anorthoa munda; assembly: GCA_945859665.1. Classification (NCBI taxonomy): domain Eukaryota; kingdom Metazoa; phylum Arthropoda; class Insecta; order Lepidoptera; family Noctuidae; genus Anorthoa; species Anorthoa munda. Next base: position 20,751,002 of record OX243896.1, on the reverse strand, counting down.
TTGAATCCCAAAAACTATTTCCGTTGAATCCCAAATGCTTAAAAACATCTGAATGTGGATACTTTCAACAACAAAATTGTTTAAATAAAATGAGATTATACTTTATTAACAGACTTCAAAAAAAGAGGAGGTTCTCAATTCGTCGGAAACTTAAAAGATAATGTATTTTATCCGATTAGTCTAAGACGCCTTGCTATCTAGTGGTTGCAAGCGTCACTGCTGAGCTTGAGGTCATGAGTTTGATGCCCTGGTTGGGCAAAGTCCAAGGTCTCTCTCTGCCAAACTGGGAATGCTGGCGTTATGTTACGCCAGCATTCCCAGTATGTTGTTGTGGTTGTTATGTACGCTATAAAGATTTCATTTATTTTGTAATTTTCAGGAATAACGCGGCAAAGATGATATTACGCCACCATCAACAACCGCTCATTTCATGGCCCAAATGCAAGTAAACGCGATTACAAATCGAAGCAAGTTTGAAGCACGCCAAGTTTTAATAGAAACGGGGCCCGCAGCATGTGCTAATTATTGCAGAACTCTGCTGATCACGCCAGGAATGTCGGACTTATAGTTGAAAAGAAGAATTCACCACACTTTGGTACCCTAGATTAGCTTACTTATTAATTTAAATGTGGTAGAAGCTCAGCCATGTAAAATACCGGTAGAACGGGGTTACATTGAGATCTTGAGCAACTTTGATGATAACTTTATATTTTTATGTTTTAATGGGTAACTCCGTGAAAACAGAACGCAACTCAATTTTCTTCTTAAAATTTGCAACACTGACATATCAGCCAAGTTTTGCATCAACCTCAGCGCAAGAATACGTATACTTGTTACAGAAAAAATATTTTAAATTGTACAGTGTGAATTCAATTAAAAATAAATTGTAAATTGGGGTTACTTTATATTACAATGAAAAATCCCCATTTTTATTTTAACGTTCATAGGCTTGTTTTTTTTTCGCCCATACTTTTTGTGTAAGTATAAAAGTTTTAGTAAAGTCGCCAACACTGCATATTTTCCAAATATAATTGTAGTAGTTGTGTCAATTTTAATTTCGAAATTAACAAATTTAACCTCTTTTTACGGTACCTATCTTGTAGTAGTGTAGTTCGTGTCGACTGTCGTATTTCCCAGTAACTGGCTTCTGGAAGTCAGATAGGCAGCAGTTTTATATAAAATACCTAATATTCAAACGCACCCGGTTGGACTGGAAGCTAAACACAACTTAGTTTTTAGAAGGCTTGGCAGAACATACTCGTAATATGCAGCTCAGAGGTTTACAGACTTGCTGGTTTAGCACCAGGTTCAAGAATTGGTGCACGTATGTACTTACAGGCCTCCTCTCTGTGAGAGGGAATGGGCCGTAATCCACCGTCCACAACGCGGGCCCAGTGCGGGTTGGTGGATGTCTCATGTATTAGATTTTTTGTTTCTAGGACATTCCGGTGTCCTCACGATATTTTCCTTCACCGTTTTGAGAGCAGTGGTGGTAAATAATTTACACAAAGCGCCTGCCTGGGTTTAAACCCACTACCTACAACTTATAAGTCGCGGCCGATATTACTAACTAGAAACTTACGTGGGGTAAATAAAAACAAAAATTAATTTACAATTTTTGTAACTCTCTGACAATACATAACATTTTTGTTGACATTTAATATTTTTATAATAATATTGCTGACAATTAAATTTTAATTTTAACCTGGATGGATTTAATTTTATTGGATTCGGTTTTTAATTTAATGTTTATGAATATAATTTTATTTTAATTTGGACTGGATCAATTTTTTTATATAAGTTAATGTTTTATGAATGTAATATTATGGACTCTTATATCCAAAAATAAATGAATTATTATATATATTATTATTATAAAAAGGAAATCAGAAATAACATGTCTGAAATTGTCAACACACTGCATCCAAAGGTTACCACGACATTCTTTGCTTTTTGAATTCCTTTATGAAAGGTTTTCATATTTTAATTAATATAAATTTAATTTTAACGAACACTTACGGACTAAAAACAAATGTAAAAATCATGTTTAGAGATTTTTTTCTAATTACACGCTTAAATTCAGCATGTTCCCTACTGATATTATATTAAAGCTATACGCAAAGATCGAGCGTCAATCTCAGCTGTCTGTAACCTATTTTTGATCAACGAGATTCTAACGACATACTGACGTACATGATGGAATAGAACAGTTCTGAAAATAACTTATTCAACGCGAAATAAGAAGGAAATATTCCATTCTTCTTATTTCATTGAGTGGCAAACCAGCATACGGCATATAATAAATAATGAAAAATTATCAATTAGAGATAAAACAAAAAAAAATACTCTGATTCTGTAAAATATAAACAAAAATTAAATATATTTATTCAATAAAAAACCCTTTTTCCACTACCTTGTCTATTATGTTACACATTGCCTAAGAAATTCGTTTCGAAATATGAACGTTTAGACACAAGATTATAAAATAAAAATAAAAAAAAATGAAAATTACATATAACAGTTACGAAATGACTTTTGTATTGAGTTTTTATATCATTATGTTACTGGCAGAATGATACTGAACCTGTTACCTCTCGAAAAAGCGCGCGTTGATTGTGTGTATATAGTTTGTGGTTTTTAGTCTGAACGTTTCTAATAAATTGTTGTTGGATCTTATTTGCATTTAATTAAGTAAGCTCATCAGGTAGTGCAAAAATAATCGTTCATGTCTCGCATAAAAAGACTTTATTTTAACACTCGGATTGTAGCTTTCGACGTTCGCCTTCGGGTCACGTCAAAATTGGCTACATCGCTCGTTATAAAATCTCGACTTTTCATGCTCATACATGCTTTTTGTTGACACGAAATGTACTATTTTTTAACAGACTTTTTAGCGGTGCATTGTCATCCAAACCAAACGTGTATGCATAACTTCATCTTAAGATTTGACTCGAACACACATATTTAGATTGCTATCTATAGGGTACTTTCGGTTAACCTAGAATTGTCAATTTTGGTTAAAAGCAAGATCTTGCAGCACAAGTAAAGGGAAAATTCAGAAAAATAAAAATGTTGAAAATAAAGGTAAATTTGGTACATACTAAATTTGCCCATATCTTTTTTTGTGTTGACTCAGGACCTTGATTTGTATACACATAATGGGGACTATAACCCTCAGTATCTGATATAAATTCAACTTGCTAGATTCACCCGTTCCTGAGAAAATCGGTGGTGACACACGGACAGACAGACGGATAATAGAGTGATCTTATAAGGGTTCCATTTTTTTCCTTTTGTGGTATGGAAACCTAAAAAGAATAAATAACGCCACGCTGGTATTCTGATAGGGCCCACTGTTGACGCATACGTGCTTATCAACCTCGAATATTAGCCTGCGAAAGTAGATGCACACTAAAGGACAAAGCTGAAATGTTTCAGCATGTCCCTGTAGTTTCATTGACAAACCGACTACTGAAACGCTGCAAAAAACTAAATATTTTCTGGTAATAAAATTAAAGTAAAATAAAATAACTCCCCGGTTTCCGGATATCGGTTTCAGTACAGCAACGAGTATTTGACACGTTTACGAGCCGTATAAATTGTATAAACCCGACTTTTACTGGGTAGACTGTACTGGTTTCCCCAAGGATTTCAGGGTTCCGTAAATCTGGAATTTAACAATATATTATGTGTTGTAAAATAACTGTAACAATACTTTAAGTTTGTGTTAATGCTACTCATTCATTGTATTATTTAATCTATTTACTTACACCAACACTTTTAAGGATCGCCAACTTTTTAACCACGACAAGTATGTAACGAAAATTTGGGTAGCGATCGCATGATTATTAAAATGTCAATCAATATAACAGTCGATTTTTTATTAAAAAAAAGAAACTATTTTAAAGCTAATTGGAAGGAATACCAGAATTACCTTACGCAAAATTTTAACCCCCCAAGGGACAATGTTCAAGAAATGTACAATTATTTATTACTTCAAATTAATAATACTGCATATAAAATTCTGTTTTAAAGTAGTTGTCAACCCTCTAGTAATTTTAAACCAAGAAAATACTGGAATCCGAAACTATCCAAAATAGTAGCCCAGCGTAGATTATGCTTATCAAGTTTTCGACGAAATCCAACCTCTGACAATTTGACCAAACTAGAAGAAATTCATACAAAAATATACTACCTACTTCCAAATAAAAAAAAATACAAAGTGAATAATAACTTTTTTTTTAGAAGTCGGTGTCTTTGGTAGGTACCGATTTTTTGCGTTATGGACAGTTGGACACCGACTTCCAAAAAGAAAAGCTTTTGAGCTCGTTATGAAAAAAAACTGATTCACCGAATTGCAGAGATTGTAATCAGATTGAGGACGTGCAGCATTTGCTGACGGATTGTGTCTGCAACAGGTGTGAGAGGGAGTCAGTTTTGAGAGAATTAGATTTAAATAGGATTAATACAATCGATTTTATTCCAACCAACTTCAGAAGGTGCCAAAAAGTTATGTTATTTAATAACAGTCCTTCATCAGTGACTACTTTATCATAAACATTGTTTTTTTTTTAAACTATATTTTTTCGTATTCTTCTCAGCAAACCCTCTCATTTGATACATGACAGTCACGGAACAGAAAAACATGGCTGTGCACAAACAGTAACCAGTCCGCCATCTTGGGCCGTCCGCCATATTGAATTAAGAATGACGTCACTTAACTAACCATGCATTGGCATCGAAACTAAACGTGTATCAAAAATTCATCTTAATCGGTGGAGGATAACTGCATTAAAATTCAGTTGCAAGATTTGACCCGAACACACATACATGAATACATTTCAAGTTAAAGAAAAGCTTGTAACAAAGTGTTTGAGATATAGCTCTTTAGTATAATTTATTGTGAGAGTGTTAATTTTATGTAATTATGTTTTATGTACAATGGTAAAAGGCACGATGGGGTTGATATATTTGTTTAAATAATAACCACAAAACAAATAAAGAGAAGTAAAAAAAACAAATAAAAACAACGCCAATTTCGGAAAACGTTGTCAAACAACAGAGAAACAAAAACAGGAACACCTTTTTACATGGAGCGACTGCGTATCTGACCACAACCTACCTAACGACTATCAAGGTCTTGGTATGTAATGAATCCCATTCACGAACCAATCTCGACAAGCCTTGCTAAACCTTAAAAATCAAACTGTACGGCTTATATTATTTAGCCACGCCCTTTTATTATTTTTACACACGGCTACATCATAATCATTTCAGCTGAAAGACGTCCACTGCTGGACATATGCCTCCGCCAAGCGTCGCCACACTGATCGGTCCTGTGCGTTTCGCATCCACCGGACTCCCGCAGTCGCTCCACCTAAAGGGAGGCCTACCAATGCCGCGTCTTCCGCTACGCATATGCAAAGCACGGCTACTATTAAAAGTTAATCAACGATTCAATTAGAAAAGAGAAGAGAGACAACTTATAACTTTCATGGACTAGTTTATAGCTCAAAATATACAAAGAACAAGTAAAATTTATAAACCCTCGGTACATTTCTATTTTTTTTTCTAGTAGTTTCGATCCATAAGAGTAGTAGACACGCTTCGATCAACAATCTATTGAACACGTAATTATGACAAGATATCTTGCGAAAACACTCCGATTCAAACAGTAAAACGCCCATAGCTTTAGAACGGCTAAACCGATTTTCATCAAACATAACTCAAAACTCACTCGATAAAGTCACCTTTCAAACAAAAACTAACGAAATCAAAATCGGTACGTCTGTTTAGGAGCTATGATGCTACAGACAGATACACATATACACAAACACACGTCAAACTTATAACACCCTTCTTTTTCCACCGTGAGTTAAAAGCAACATTTTAAAGAGATCTTAGGTCTATACACTATACAGCAAAAGAGCAACATTTTTATCGCCAAACATGTTGACAAATTATCAACTTTTTTAACAACAACAAAAAAACTACTCACCAAAACAACAATTTTATTTTTATTATTTTCAAAATTGAATTTTTATTCGTAACTAGTTAAAGTTGGAACTTCGGACAAGGGCCTCCGATGGTCTAAACGTGCTTGGAATAAATACTGAAACTTGTTCAATAAAAAAACTAAAAGTTTATAGCAATGAACCTATTGCTACTCAGATTACATAAACATTATCTATCGCTGTGATTGTGCTCTAGGTTTTTTGACATAACTTGTCATTTATTTAAATTGCTTATATATTAAGTATGCATTTATGTATCTATTATATAGCATATGTATGTATTTGTGTTTCTAGTAAGTATTATTGTACCTATACATTTCGTTTTTTATTATAGACAAGCTCGCGCTTGACCACTATCTCACATGATGGTAAGCGATGATGTGGTCGACGGTGCAGCACGCTTGCCTAGAAGTAACCTATTCACTCTTGACTTAATGACCCCGAGGTTGTAGCTATCGGGCAATACAGACCCCGGCACCACTGACAACGCCATGTCATGTCCAGGAAATCTGTGTCCATTCCAGGTTGCCTGGAAGAGATCGCGGAATGCGATAAGGCCGACTTAGGTGACTACTCATCCGCTAAATATTTCATTTGCGTGTAAAGTGTATATAAATAAATAATCATCATTATCATCATCATCCGCCTATTAATGTTTCCACTGCTGGGACACAGGTCTCCTCTCTGTGAGAGGGAATGGGCCGCAATCCACCACGCGGGCCCAGTGCGGGTTGGTGGATTTCACATATCTTTAATTTTTTTCCTCACGATGTTTTCCTTCACCGTTTTGAGAGCAGTGGTGATGAAATGTGTAAATTACACAAAGCGTAAAGCGCATGCCTGGGTTCGAACCCATGACCCACAACTTGTAAGTGGCGGCCGAGTCCATTGGGCCACCACTGCTCTAAATAAATAATAACTAATAAACAAATAAATAATAACTAGCGAAATTTAGTCTGCACCATACAGAGACCAAACAAATACAACCTACGACCTATCATAAATTTAGTCTGCACCATACAGAGACCAAACAAATACTACCTACGACCTATCATAAATTTAGTCTGCACCATACAGAGACCAAACAAATACAACCTACGACCTATCATAAATTTAGTCTGCACCATACAGAGACCAAACAAATACTACCTACGACCTATCATAAATTTAGTCTGCACCATACAGAGACCAAACAAATACAGCCTACGACCTATCATAAATTTAGTCTGCACCATACAGAGACCAAACAAATACTACCTACGACCTATCATAAATTTAGTCTGCACCATACAGAGACCAAACAAATACTACCTACGACCTATCATAAATTTAGTCTGCACCATACAGAGACCAAACAAATACTACCTACGACCTATCATAAATTTAGTCTGCACCATACAGAGACCAAACAAATACTACCTACGACCTATCATAAATCCTCAGGGCTATTTTACTCACGGATTTTACTAGTAAAACTTAGATTTACTTAAACACATTAGGTAAGATATCTGATGTTAGATTGGTACCGATTGCGATCCAGTAGGCTACAAAATAATTCGTAGAAAGGAAAGGATAATGGCACGTGTTTTAGGCACAATAACTGTTAGGTACCTGAACTATTTTGTTTCATATACCTACTGATTTGATTGATTGGTTTAAGCTCTTGTATAAAACAAAATACTTCGATCGAATTTTCCGAAGTAAAAGAGGTCAGAAACATCAGAGGTGTGTAACATTTGTACACGCTATGTGCATATACAAATAATACACACTTGCTGCTAGACCTACTCGTGTGCTACTACTACAGGTATTTGAAAAAAAATTATACAATTCGGCATTCATCTTAATTCTCCTAATCCCAAAGAATGAATGCCAAATTTTATTAATTTATTTCAAACACAGTCAATAATTGTCACTGTTATGTAGGACTTAAAATCATAACTGACGAAATGTGGGTGTTTACTGTTTATAAAATAAAACTCATTAGGGAAATACAGGCGTCATGTAATGTATTTATATTATGTATTTCAATCTATACAGGATGAGATTTTTCAGGTGGGCGTGGGTGACCTTATCCGAAACTATGAGGAATAGCGCAAACACTCAAGGCCCGAGGCCACTTTTGATGAAGACTAAAACTGCATCATTGAATATTTGAAAAATCAATACTCCTAGCCAGAAATCGAACTCATAGATTTTGGAATAAAGACGCGCTGTATTTACACTTTTTGTAGGCAATCTATGAAGACTCGTATCATGCATTGCTGACATAAATAATTTGGAGAATATTATAAACGGCATCAAAATTATTGTAATGCTGAATGTAGAACAATAATGTTTAAAATATGTGTAGAACAATGCTTAATTTTTGTAGAATCCGGCTATATGTTGAAAATAATTGCCATCATTTCATCACTTAAGGTTTAATCGGGATACACTTAACGTGTGAAAAATAAAGAAAGAAAGATAGAAAATATTTTTTTTTTTATTATTATTATTAAATATTATTAAAATATTTATTTGTGACCCGCACAGGAGACACGAGATAAGCAAAACACAAACAATAATAAAATATAAAAATAAATATCTCAAAAAATAAGGATAAAAACTACAACACACAAAACAAAATATGTATTTTGTAAAAAATCGGTCCTTTTCTTAAGTTTGTCGTATGCTATTACTTCCCACAAATTAATCTTTTTTAGCTTCACTATCGGATGGTGTAAAAATACAGCATGTGTGTTACTTTTTTTTCAATATTAACTGGTTCGATTCCTGGCTAGGAATATTGAATATTTAAAAAAATACAATGGTGCTGTTTTAGTTTTCATTTAAACCTCGTAAGTCGTATCTCCCTTGAGTATTTTTCGCTATTCCTCTAAGTGTCGGATTTAGCCATCCAAGCCGACTTGAAAAACTTAGCCTATATACTTATCCCAAAACAAAATAACTTATAGTGTTCTTAATTAGACAAAGCAAGTGATAGCGTTTCTCAATTTAATTAAAAAATCTTTTATTCAAAATCCTTTCAACGTGAAAAGGTTGGCAACCCCACCTTTTAAGAGAATCCTTGATTGGCACCTCACATCGAGAGCTTTGAGGGAGGCGTATTGCGAAATTGCACTTTACCAAATTGCGATCAACGGGTTACGTGAAAGGCGTTTTGTTAATACGCGGCTTTATGCTCTCTGGTTCGAGTGATTTCGTAAGTGAATAGGATTGGCTAGATTTATTAGGACTATGATTGTTGCTAGGTAGATTGGCTGAAATATATGAGAACTCAGGGAAAACTTTTGTAGGTACGTTTCAGTATTGGATTTTTGCCAATTTATGTAGAACATAACAAACTGGCTGCTTCTGAACATAATAAGCGAGAATATCATCATCTTCATAATAAATCTAACAGCACTCCTTTGCTGGTTGTTGGACTGTTGTTAGGTTGATGATCAAGTGGCACACTGTTCTACCAGGCACCCTGGTGTTCTAAAAGCCTGAAAACGTCCTGCCGATCTAAGGTGCTGGTCACATAGAAATGACGTCGGGCGCGTCCAATTCCATTCTAATTTCAAACAAAATGCATGGAAATAAAGCGCAATTGCAAAAATTGCAAGGAAACCAAAAATAAAAAAAAAACAAAATACAGAAAGCAAAAAAAAGGGATCAGCTCAAACTTTAACGGTATAAAACGCTTTCAGGCACAACTTACGTTTAATTAATAATTTGAATTTAATCTTGTACGTAGCTTGGTGACATCTAAACGAGCCACCTATTTTCTTGAGCCTTGTTGTAGGTACTACAAATTTGTGTTTGTTCCTAGTATTTATTTTATGCATATTACCTTATTTTTTTACAATTTTATATTTTTTATGGCCATATAAAAGTTTTTCATAAATATACTGAGAAGGCACAGAAATTATATTAATCTCCTTAATTTTTCTCTGAGAGCGTGTCTCGGGCTTAATTTATAGATTGATCGAACAGCTCTTTTTTGCAAAACAAAAATAGTCAGAATGCCGGCGGCATTTTCCCACAACAGAATACGACCGTACGACACTACAATATGTTATTTATTTATTTATTTTTTATCTATATATGTATGTAAGTATGTATGTGTATGTAGCTGTGCTATTTGTAACCGACTTCAAAAAAAGGAGGAGGTTCTCGATTCGTCAGAATCTTTTTTTTTTTATGTATGTTCCCCGATTACTGTAAGATGCCTGGACCGATTTGGAAAATTCTTCTTTTGTTTGAAAGGGTATACTTCCCAGTTGGTCCCATAGACATCAAGTCAGGATCTGATGATGGGATCTTGGAGAAATCGAGGGAACTCCTCAAATATTATAGGCATAAAAAACTTATTAACAAAAAATTAAACCGACTTCCAAAAAAACACTGCAAAACGAAAAATAACTTTCTTTTCCGAAGTCGGTGTCGAAACACGGAAAACAATAATGTACCAAAGACACCGACTTCGGAAAAGAAAGTTATTTTTCGTTTTGCAGTGTTTTTTTTAGTATTCAATTCTTCGCCCTTTATCAACGCATCAGTCTTCACCTGCCTAACGTGAGGTAGCGTAAACTTAATGCATTTGTTTTTTTTTTCATTAAGAAGTAAATTGTTAACATTGAGCCAGTGAACTACTTTTGAGATCGCACTATTTACATCGTCAGTACTTTTGAGTTAACATATTTTTTTTCGAATTAGGTACATTTAAACATATAAGTGTTTTATATTTTTAAATGACCTCTTAGAACCCTTTATTTTGATACCCCACACGATGGGTTTGAAAGAAAAACAAATTAGGCGTCCACAGTATGGCGCCCAAAATCTGCCATTTTTCTATTTTCCAATTTTAATGTAGCATGTGACACTCGCATGGTTAAGACAAATCGATTGACTTAAGAATCATCAAAATTGGCCAACGCGTTTGGTCTCTAGAATGCCACGCCAGGAACAAACATACAGACGTACATAGACTGATAAACACATTACCTTCCTTCGGCAGTCGGGTAAAAATACGGCATTAACATTAATGTAACATTACTTAACCACCTACGATTCGCAGACGACCTAGTCTTAAATATCAGATAACTATTTCACACTCCAAAAGATGTTGCAAGAGTTCGCAGTCGCTCGCATTAAAGTGGAAGTTTCAATGCACAAGGAGAAAACAAAGTTAATGACAAACAGCATTGAAGAGACCATCGTACTGACGGAGAAAATATAGACTATTTTAACTACCTAGGACAACTTATTTCATTCAACAGGCAAGTGGAACAAGAGATAGAGAGACGTATAACTAACGTGACCAGACGTCCCGTTTTGAAATGGACTGTTCCTTTTTACCCGACTGCAAAAAGGGTTATGTTTTTCGCGCGTATCTTGTATGTTTTTATAATTACGAGTCCCGGTGTCCCCAAAATGAACTCTGGGACGCAAAATTGTCTCGTTTTCAGAAACCGCGCGTAAATTTGAGTAGACGACCGCCGCACGAAATTACAATCATCTCTGAAAAAGCCATTAATAGGTATTGGATATGGAGCCCATGTAATTCACAATGCAATAAAATCTGCTGCAGACAGGCTACCCTTAGATTATGAAAGCATTTTTGTGAAGATAAATTATTGTTTTTATAATTACACGATTCGAGTTGAAGCTCTAAAGGAGTTTTGCGCCGAAACTAAGACGGAATATCAACAAATGTTTGGCTATAGCAAAACCAGATGGCTTGATCTTATACCTGTCTTGGAAAGGGTTTCTTTTTTGAAGATCCAAAGAATAAATGGTCACGTTACGTATAACTAGCACATGGAAGAGGTACTGGTCACTCAAAGAAGTAATGAAAAACTCTTTAATACAGGGTTTCTTCCATTTTTTTTTTTTAATCTATAGGCTCGCGTTTGACCACTATCTCGCCTGATGTTAAGCGATGATGCGGTCTACGGTGAAGCACGCTTACCTAGAAGAAACCTATTCACTCTTGACTTAAAGACCCCAAGGTTGTAGCTATCAGGGAACAAAGACCCCGGAAGGGAGTTCCACTCCTTAGCTATGCGTACAATGAAAGTATTAGCAAAACGCTTTGTGCGTATGGGAGGGATGTTCACCATGTACCGATGGCGCATGGCCGTACGTCTTGTAGTCCGATGATGGAAAGGGCTAGGTGGAATCAAATTGTGCAGTTCCGTCGCACACTCCCCGAAATGTAACCGATAAAAAACTGACAGGCTGGCAACTCGGCGTCGATATTCGAGGCTCTGGAGCTTTGAGGCGACCAGTGCATCGTTGCCAATAAGCCTTTTGGCCCGTCTGTCAATCGACTCAAGTGCATCAAGCTGGTATTTGGCTGATCCATCCCAAAGGTGAGAGCAGTACTCCATGCAAGACCGAACCGCTTTATACAAGTTGAGCAGCTGTTCAGCCGTGAAGTACCGTCTCACCTTTGCAAGAATCCCCAACTTTTTTGCAGCTAATCCATGTCTCACTTACGGCTATCAAACATGGACATTTACTCATAAAACCCTTCAAAAAATTACTTCTTGTCAGAGACGGACGGAACGTAGCATTTTAAACATCAGGAGAAACTACAAAAAGAGAGCTAAAGATCTGAGGCGGATCACCAAACTGAATGATGCTACCTTCCATACAAAAAGAATGAAATGGAGATGGGCTGGGCATATCACATATGCCCCGCGACAAGAATAATTAGCGGTCTAAGGCTATAACTGAATTGCAAGTTAGAGATGGATCAAAGAGAAGTAGACGCAGACATCGCAAACGCTGGGATGATGATACAGTGGAGATAGCTGGTGCCCTGTGGGCTAGACCTACACGAGACCGTGACAAATGGAGGAGCCTGGGGGAAGCCTATGCATCAATGGACGCGCTGATGGACGACGCCAAACTGCAATAATTAGTTATATTTAGTTTATAAATGATATTGTAATTAGTTTTTTTATCAGTAAATAAAGGCTTATTATTAACACAGTTTAATTAAAGCATAATTTTTGATTTGGCATGTCAGTTTTATGACAATATACACTTTTCTTTCTTTCTTCTATCCTATGAGAAGAAGTAACTTTTAATCCATAGTTGGATCAGGGGGTGGAAGTGACAGATGTATACAAGTCAAATACATCTGTCCCTTTCACACACTCAAAATAACCTTACTCTAAGAGCTTATGGTCACCCCCCAGTACTTATTTCCAGAGCTAAGCTCCTACAAATCATTTAACCCAAAAAGATGGTGAAGTTTTAATCTGTTTAGATGCAGTGTTCTGCCAGACCACTTCACCATATTTCGTCGTGCATCTTTTCCGCACAAATAAAGCACAAAAAACTTACCAATTTGTTCCCGCGGCTACAAAGCGGAGATAAAATGATAAACATGCCAAAACTTCCCACTAGTATCATGAATAAACTTCGTTCATATATGAAATTCATAAAAAGATACCAGCGTCAAAGAGTTTTGTGGCACATTCTGTTGGTTATTTTTTCCTCTTTTTTGTTGAGAAATTTATCATGATATTGTGCGGCGAAAAGCAGATAATATGTCGAGATATTGTTGTGTAGTATTTTGTGCACTTAAATCGTGGTTAAATATGGGTCTATAGAACTTTAAATAATTATTTTCCGAGTCTGGACTTGTGCTCGATTGATGGCAATAGGCTCTCTACCTATTATAAATGTACTTAAATTCTTTCTTTCTTGCTTTATTTCTTTCTTTCTTGCTTTCTTTCTTGCTTTTTCTTTCTTCCTACCTTTCTTTCTTTACTTTTGTCCATGTGTATGTACTATAGGTGCATCTCTGCCTAACTCTGCGGGAAATAATATGGATGGATGGCTAAGTATATGTATTTAATAGCTATACGCCAATAATAAAACACAAAGTAATTTCGCAAAGGTTTTCAGTAAAACTGAAAACCCGATTGCTGAAGTGAGAAACTGTAGTTTAAATATGTAATACAAAATGTGTCAAACCAAGTAGGATTTCAGTAAAGCCAAAGTTTGAGAGGTTTTCAGACTGAAGTGACATCTAATTCTAAAAATGGGGTTCAAGTGGTTTTTATTGGCAGGTGAAATAATGTGTCAGATAGCAAAGAATTATTGGAAAAATGTAGAGTTGATCGTTCATACTTTCAGTTCCCGGTAAATAGTCTTGTACTATTTACTTACCTACCTATACTACTCGTATATCTACTATTTTTTGATTAATTTGGTTGCGGATCCAAGACAGTTACCTACATTCATTCACCGGGACTTCGTCGAGCTTCATTGCCTCGGCGCTTTTCTGGTGGTCGCCACTATTGATTCTGGCTTTCAAGAGTCAGTGGTTTGGGAATAGTGCGGTGGGGTTTGTTGGAGTTTAACAAAATAAATCTATACCATCCTGTGGTATTCATTACACAGCTCTTAGTCTACTTACGTTTTCTAACATACTTTTCAAATCTTTCATCATAACTTTTGAAATTGTATCAACTCATGTAACTCATTTTTATGTATTCTTTGATAATGTAAACACCGGAAAAGCATACGATTTGTTTTAACATCCAGAAACTTATTTTTACTGCTAATTTATAAAAATCATAGAATATTTTAAACTCTGTCATTTTTGTCTGACATGATATATGTGTATTTTATTTTCTTAAACCATAGACATAAGATAGCATGGACGCTCGTTGTACATTATAATTTTCATAATAAGGGCAGCGCAGACTGCCCCTCTGTAAACCGTTTTTATTCGTTCATGATTTCTTAATTGATATTTGAATTTAAAATTTAGAAGACATGTCGGAACGAAGAAAAACGGGCGTCACTTTTTTAATTTTGAATCTGGACTGGACACCGAAACTCGGTGAACTACTGAGTACTATAATACCAAGTGTATTTTTTTATTCTAAAAACTCTCAAAAACTGTGAATTTCCAGCTTGTGTAAGATATATTACTTTCTGAAGTGCTCTAATTAAATATATTGTGTGTGGTTCCCTAAAGAGTGCATTATTTCCTGGACCTTTATTCTCAACGGTCATCTCTTGACATCAAAGGCCTCGCTGTTTGATGTATTGAGTCATAGCCGGCCTCCACACCCCTTGGTGCCTACGTATTTAACCGATTGCTTGCTCACCTGCCTACCTGCCCGGTTGCCTACTAACCTGCCTACCTGCCCGATTGCCTGCCTTGCCCATCACTGCCTGCTCACCTGCCTACTAGCCCGATTGCCTAGTTGTCCGTTGCGGTGACTAATTACCTGCCTACCTCGGGCATTCCAGGTCTTCCTGCCCGTCCAGCTGCCCACGTCGTGCGAAGCTGGACCTTAATTTTGTTATCTATATCCTTTTACTTAATTTTAATTTATAATTAGTTTTACTTTTATTAACGTGGCTTACGTATAGCTCATCTGAGCAATACGTAACGCTACAATCCATATATCCATACATATCTATAAATCTTGTTCTTCATGTAGCGAGCGCCCCTTGTCAACACTTAGATGAAATTCCTAGTTGGTCTTTGTACTGTATCCCGTTAGACTTCGTAAGGAATTATATAAGTTTAGTGAAACACACATTCTGGTATACTAAGTTGAGGATAATAAACTGTTATTATTTGAATCCTTAAAACGATCTTTCTTTGGTGTCTATCCCTTAACTCTAGCAGGATTAATACAACAAAACTCTGTTCAAATCCGCACAAGTACTGACAACAAAGTGTGTTGCAGTTAAAACGTATTAATGTGCACATCAGTAAGAGGCAACGCGCGGACACTTTGAGAAACGTCCGAGACGAAACTAACAGACGTCATATTTATAAACGTTAAGAAGTGTACGTCTAAGCTATGGGCGGTAGCGGAAAGAAGATATGATGGAGTAATCTTTAAGCAGTTTCCAAAGATCTAGTGTAAATAAGTAAATAGTAGTAGTAAATAAGTGTAGTAGTGAGTGAATCTAGACATAATCTTTTCACATTATTCAAATCTATGTATATTAAACTCGGAGTTTTTTTAGCTGATTAAACTAATGAGTATATTCGTAGAAAAATTAAAGTTATCAACGAAGGTTTCAGCAAAATTGATAAACTTAAACTGTGGCAGTGTCATTGCAGATCATATGCAATAGGGTGCGTTTTGGTCAGCCCGACACAAGGTTAATTTATATATATATATATATACTTTATTGTACCAAGATAAAAAGATTACATATGGAAACCTTAAAGTAACAGTAAGTATTTAATTTTATATTACTAGCCACACGCGGCTCCGCCCGCGAGAAATTAGTGGTTACATGTTTCTACAAAATATATGTATAAATATGTGATATTCTATGCGTATTACTGTAAAATGGAGTAGTGGTTGCCAAGTGGTAATGGCCGCGACTTACAAGTTTTAGGTCATGGGTTCGAAACCCATGCAGGTGCTTCACTTTGTGCATATTACTGTATAACCACTGCTCTCAAAACGGTGAAAGAAAACATCGTGAGGATATGTCTTGCCGAACTGCGAGACACAAAAGTGGACAGTGCAATATACAAAACGGAAGTATACTTTAATATACAATCATAATATGAGAGCAGTAGTGGCCCAGTCATGGGTTCGAACCCATGAAGGTGCTTTACTCTGTGTAAATTATTTTATCACCACTGCTCTCAAAACGGTGAAGGAAAACATCATGAGGAAACCGGCATGTCCTAGAACAAAAAATCCGAAGATATGTGATATCCACCAACCCGCAGACTGGGCCCGCGTGGTGGATTACGGCCCTTTCCCTCTCACAGAGAGGAGGTCTGTGTCGCAGCAGTGGGAACATTGAAAAGCTGATGATGATGATTACTATAAAGTTTCTTCAAAATTCGTTCAGTAGTTTTTGCGAGAGAGAGTAGACACAAACATTCGCGTTAATAAATAAATAGTAGATTATTTATTTAATCTTGCACCACAACTCTCATAATGAATGATGCGAACATGTAAACATTTATATGAAGAATATATTTTTGCCGCTATTATGCATATTCCCGTTGTTTACACTCCAACCTGTCACGGGCCAGACTATAAATAAGGCGCAAGTAACAAAAGTATATAAACAAGTCATTAGTTGAAGTCCACGCCTTTTATTTGTTTAGGAAGCGTAAGTCGAAACAAATGTTATTTAGTTTTATGTTTATTTTAGATTGGGCGATTTATATTCGCTTCTAGTATTCGACAGTGGGAGAGCAATGGCAGGCCAATTGGGTTACATTATTTTTTTAATGGTAAAAAAAATTGTATGGCCTAAAGAAAGCCGTTAAGACGGAAACATACTTAAGTGTCGTGGCGCCTTATGACGCATTTGATTGGCAACGAAACTCGTTGTGTAAATTTATGACGTAGGCTTCAACACATTCGTATGATTGGTGTATCCCGCGCCACGTCACGACACGACATTTTAATGAGTAGGCAACTGTAGTGTTCGTAAGTTTAGGGCCTAATTTTTAGAACGAAACCGAGTTGAATGAATTTACAACATTCAATCAAGAATGAACATTAAATCAAGAAAAATATTTAGTTGTGACCCGCACAGTAGACACGAAATAAGCAAATCCCCGTGCGAGACCAAACAGGCTCCTATCTCAGCATGTGCAGCGAAATTTAAAAGAAAATAAAATAATTCGCCCTGAATTTGTAAAGGCTCAATAACCCTTAGACACATATGATGAAAATTGCTGAGTCCTTAATGAAGTTTATACAACTTCTTTGAAGCATAAACGAATGTAAATTTAAAATAACAGAGGTAACAGAGCATAAGCCTAATTGATCTCAAGCGCTACTGCTGCATATGAGATCATGGGTTTGATATCCGGGTAAGGCAAAGACTGGGTTTTTCCATATAGTATTTATCTGAAGCAGTCAGGAGTTTGAATTTGTACCCGATTGATAGCAATACTGTCGAATGGGTCTTAAACATAGGAAATTGGTGAAATGTGTATGTTTTCCGGAGCAGGGCAGGAAATCATCATCATCATCAGCCTATTAAGGTTCCTACTGCTGGGACACAGGCCTCCTCTCTATGAGAGGGGATGGGCCGTACTCCACCACGCGGGCCCAGTGCGTGTTGGTGGAAGTCACATGTCCTCGAATTTTTGTTTCTATGACATGCCGGTTTCCTCACGATGTTTTCCTTCACCATTTTTAAAAGCAGTCAAAATACAAACCTTTAGATGGAGCAGGATTTTTAAGTAAACATTGTTCCGAATTAGGCAGAAACAAGAAGACGTCACTAGACGACCAATAAACTTACTTACTAACTTAATCGTCTATCGACTTACTTGTCTATTATAAGTTTGTTTGAATTATGTGTTTGTTGTATGTTTGTTGATGCTTGATTGTATGTTTGATGTTTGTTTGTTTGAATTATGTGTTTTTTTATTTATTTATTTAAACTTCATGTACAATAGTGGTACATTTTTTTTTTTTTTTTAATTTATTTATTTTACTTACACGCACTATCTTACAGGTTGAACCCAATACAATAGAGCGGTTAAAATCTTAATCTAAAATTAGACTTTACTTAAATGTATAATAATAATATAAACCTAAACTTCTAACAATATTAAAATCATCTAAACTAATATAAAATTAAACTTTACTTATCTAAATTTTAATTATAACTAACAAAATTCAACAAAACTCTTGCGAATTCACTCCAATTGCACGAAAATATGTCCAGCCTCTCATGTAATTCGTTGAGAACACAGATTGTGCGGGTGAGAGGTGTTTTTGCCAATAGATTGGTTCTAGCAGCAGGCACGGCCAGCAGTGGCGGCCGCCGCCGCCTCCACACGTACCGATCTGGCACGCACAGCTTCAGGTGACGCAGCACACCCGGGTTATGTGCTACTCCACGCAGGAGCTTTAGTGCGTACGCCGCGAGTGTAAATTCCCGGCGTACTCTGAGTTCGTTGTACCCCACCATTCCAAGTACAAACAGTGTAGGATACATTAGCGGGTAAAATGGGTAAACTCCATAAAGTTTGAAATACAAGTGTCTTGTAAATTTATTTTGTACTCGCTCCAGCATGACATTGTATTTCGCTTCATGAGGAGCCCAAATCACCGCACTGTGCTCCAGGTGACTCCTTACCAAAGCGTCATACAGCACCCTGAGCGTGGTAATATTTGTGAAACCTTGCGACTGTCTCAGCACGAAACCCAGGTTTCTGTACGCTTTCTTGCAAATCTTAACTATATGATCCCGGAAAGAGAGATCCGGGGTAAGTAGTACTCCTAGATCTCGCACCTGAGACACTCGCTGCAATGGCGCTTCCTCTACTTTGTATTTGCAGTCTAATGCATTCTTCGCGCGCGTAAATGACATCACTGAGCATTTCGCTGTGTTGAAATAGAGTTTATTTTTATGGCTCCACTCTACCACTCTATCTATGTCTTCCTGCAATCGCTCACAGTCCGACAAACTCTTGACCTCGAGTAGCAATTTGAGGCCATCAGCAAACAATAAACATAAACTATGTTTGACTACGTCTGGTAAGTCATTTATCATTAGAATAAATTCGAGAGGACCCAAATTGCTGCCCTGGCTCACGCCGGATCTGGTGTAGTATGGCTCGGATTCGAACCCGTTGTAGTCAACATACTGCTGTCGGTCTTCCAAGTAGCTGGCGAAAAACCGTAAAAGATGCGATGTACAGCCAATTTTTGCCAGCTTCAATAACAGTACGTCATTATCGACGGTATCAAACGCTTTTCTGAAATCAAAATAAGCTGCGTCTACCTGCACACCAGCATCGACTGCCGGCACCACCCGCGACATGAAGTTAGGCAGGTTAGTGGCCGTGCTGCGCGCCGGTCGGAACCCGTGCTGCGCGTCCGAAAGCTGTGCGCAAACTTGAGCCTGCACGCATCGCTGGACGGCAGACTCAAACACCTTTGCAGGTGTCGACAACACTGCCACCGGTCTGTAGCCACTGACGTCTGAACCTGACTTACCCTTAGGAACCGGAATCACTCGTGTGATTTTCCACCTAGGCGGAAACGTTGCTTGTTTTAAACAAGTATTAAAGATATGATGCAGGGGTTCAGCCAGCACCCTGCCACAGTCTCGGAACAGAAAAGCTGGTATGCCATCGGGGCCAGATGAGCGCTTTGGTTTGAGGTTTATGAGCGCATCTCTTACGTCTTGAAGACTGAGGGTCTCAATGTGCATTCGCGCACTGTTCGCTTCGGCCTCCGCCGCCGCCGCCTGCGCCTCCAGCCGCGGCCGCTCCTTATTGTACACCGACTCAAAAAATGACGCAAATTGTCGAGCACACTCCTCATCCGAAACATGTTGACCATCCTTTATGATAATTTGCCTGTTTAACCTACTTCTTTTGGACCTAATATACTGCCAGAATGATTTTGGATCTTTTGAAAATTGACTTTGTATTTTATACTTGTGTTCTTTGTGTGCCATTTCTATTGATTTTTTAATACGAGCTCTGCACTTTGAAAATTCGGAATAATCGCTATCCAGGTTTGTTTTTTTGAAAGTTTTATGAAGTCTAGCTTTATTCTTTATATCTCTTATAATATCTGCGGTGTACCATTCGGGATAAACGTATCGAGAATTTTCATGTTTAACCTTTTTGCGGGGTACACATCTATCTAAAATATCACACAGTCTATCATAAAAAAATATTCAACATATCCTCCAAAACATGCGTGTCGTAAATCATACTCCAATCAGTTGAAGTTAGCATAGAATATAACATCCCGTAGTCTGCCCGATAAAAGTTCCACTGCGGCCTAACACTACGTGCGGCGGGACTGCCGCCGTCAGAAGGCACGGGCGGGGCGGACGCGGCGGGTGCGGGGGGCGCGCGCGCACATGGCACGCTGAGCGCGAGCGGCGGGTGGTGCGCGTCGACGGGCACGAGCGCGTCTTCGGCCGCCACCACCGACACCTCCCCGCCAAAACATAGGCGGACTTAAAGCCACGAGGCATTCTCTACCAGTTTAAACCTTTGGGTTAAAAAGGACAATTTTGTCAAACAATGTCATCATGTGTCAATGTCGTCATGTGTGTGTGTGTCATTGTCATTGTGTGTTGTTTGTTGTTGTTGTTGTCATTGTTGTGTTGTCATTGTGAACATGTTATATATGTACCAGTATGTTTTTGTGGTGTACAATAAAGTATATAATAAAAATAACATTGTGAATGGGTACAAAATTAAATTAAAAAATAATAACCTGTATACGAAAATGTATATACTTACATATATATATTAATAATACACATATACAAATAAATACCAATAAAGAAATGAGAAACCTATTAATAATTATTATGGTTAGACATAAGCCTCTAGATGAGAGACATAAGTGTATGTTGTAGTTTTTGTTTCTTTGTTGTTGTTTTTTCTATAAGGTGCACCCCTGGCTTTAGGTGTGAGTGAATACAGGTAAAACGTTATGTTTAAGTGCATGTTTAAATGTGTGTGTGCTTGTGTGTACGGATTTGATAAATTAATGAATATGTCTAAGAATATAATTATTATAGCCCTTATATGAAATCGCAATTCCAAGCCACGCTTCAAACGTTAAACAATTTAATCATGTCTAAAAATCTCATAAAACGGGTAAGATTATTAAAACCCCGTTCGTACCAAGAAGCATCTGCGAAGAAATTGACGACACATAATATCTGTGTCGCCCATAAATCCTTTTAAAAAGATTCTTTCAAGAGCATTAAAAAAAAACTCGTCATAAATATGCAGGGAGACTTATCTTCTCTTTATAGAGGTCTCAGTACTTTCCTTTAGCTAACACTTCAAGGGAATCTGACCATTAGGAAGTTAACTTTAGAGGACATTTCAGCGTGTCTTTAAGGAGAGGGTGTAGGACAGTTTATGGTCACTTCAAGGGGTTACATTACAGGCCAGTAATGCCTCGCGTTCCAGTTTGAAAGGACGTCCCACAGAATTGGGTACAAACTGCTTTTATGGGTGACAAAATTTGGAGTTCGAAATCAAAATTGGAACGTTATTATTGAAGTACTCTTATTAATTTGGTTCTTTGAACTTGGCTACATTATATAGGGGCAGAGGGCATTTTGTACAGAAGCTGATAGTGGGTATATTTGATGTGTATAAGACAGGATAAAAAAAGAAAAATATCAGTAGTCTTGATCCCTAAAAGAACGCGAGGCGTGTTAAGATAAAATAGGGGCTGATCATTAAGAAAATTGCTGAGGAAGCACATTTTTCAACAACATTCAGAAGATTAAACCTGTGTTAGAATCTGGTGGATTGATCAATCTACCAAAAAACCAACCAGAATGGATTGTATTAATTTTTTTACATTTATAGTCGCAATAAGAAAAGAGGAGCTCGTGGCTAAATAATAACAGCCGCACGGGTCGGTCTTCAAGGTTAAGCAACACTTGACGAGGTCGGTCCGCAGGATGGGTGTCCATTTCAACATACCGAGCTCCCTCCGTGCCTCGGAAAGCACGTTAAGCCGTTGGTCCCGGCTGTCATTTGAAGATCTTTGACAGTCGTTACGGGTAGTCAGAAGCCTGAGATCTGACACCAGTCTTGCCAAGGGGTATCGTGTTACCCATTTACTGGGTTGTGGAGGTCAGATAGGCAGTCGCTCCATGTAAAACATGGTACTCAGCTGAATACGGTAAGACTGGAAGCCGACCCAACAATAATTGGGAAAAAGGCTAAGCAGATGATGAGACGCAATAAGAAATCTATAGGTAACTTAAGCTGATAAAAACCACACCAGCAGCGGGGCGAGTACGGCATACTATGACAAGCTTGAGTCACACATTTTTATCGCAGTTTGGGAGCCAAAACCGTGATAAAATGCGTGACTCAAGCCTATCACAGAGGGTATGCTCGCCCGGCAGGTAAAATCTGCTTTACAAATATCATGGACCGTTTTTACCCAATGAATGTACGACAAAATACGGGCAAATCACGTTCTTCTTCATACCCATATCACTCAACAAAGTACACATGACAAATCTTTCTCCATCGCCACAATAGAGGCCATCTTGTAAAAGTCGTGTCGTGTAACGTTTTGCGACCAATTCTTTGTAGCTAGGGATCTGAATGGCCGCTTTAACGATAGACCTTGACGGATTTACGTACTGAAGACATGTGTTTAGGTTTCAGACTTTTTTTATTTTATTATATTAACTTTGCCTTGCAATTGCATCACAATCTCACCTGATTGTAAGCGTAGATGTGGTCTACGGTGAAGCAGAATGAAGAAGGATTGAATATTAAATACAGCAAACCCTTTGACTGTGTGGACTGGAATCGGTTGTAGTGAGTTTACGGGAAATGGCAGTGCCTGACCACCATATTGCTGTGTTACAGGGACTAAATTCAAACAGCCGCAGCTTGAGAATGGGCAACACGTCCTCCAAGCCATTCCCATTTGGAAAGGGAGTGCGCCAGGGCTGTATTTTGTCACCCATCCTTTTCAACATTTATGGGGAGTACATAATCCGTAAAACCTGCGATGACTGGAACGGCAGGGGTGTTAACATCAATGGCAATAAAATCACCAATTTGCGCTACGCTGACGACACCATCTTGTTTCCTGCTACAAACAAGATGGTGTCGAGACACGATGAAAAAGACACGACGAAACCGAGATGAGCTCTCTTGTCAACAGGATGGAAAGATACAGTGGTGAGATGGGGCTTTCCATAAACCGGTCCAAAAGGAAGATCATGGTGGTGGACCGCACGGCAAAACTAGGGCTCAGTGGAACACTCAACGTCGAAACAGTTAATAACTTTATTTACCTGGGCTCTAGTATAAGTAACAATGGATCGTGTGAAGATAATGATGATTTTGATGAGATTCGCAGGAGCATTGGAATGCAAAGAGTGCCATGTTGCAACTAGAGAGAGTATGGAAGGAACGCAACATTTCGAACAAGACAAAACTGTCACTTGTCAGCTCCGTTGTTTTCTCCATATTCTTGTACGGAGCAGATACGTGGACTCTAAAAGCCACTGATCGCAAACGCATCGAGGCTTTTGAAATGTGGTGTTACAGGAAGATGCTGCGTATACCGTGTACGGTAAACAGGACGAACATCTCGATATTGCAGGACCTCAAAATTTAAAAATGGCCTAGATTGTCGAATGTACCAACCAGACGCACGGCGATGCGTCATCGGTACATGGTGGACATCCCACCCATACGCACAAAACGTTTTGGAGACACTTTTATTATGCGTACAGCTAAGGAGGGGAATTCACTGCCGGAGTCTGTTTCCCGATAGCTACAATCTAGGGGTCTTTAAGTCAAGAGTGAATGGGTTTTTTCTAGGCAAGCGTGCTTCACCGTCGACCGCATCACCGCTTACCATCAGGTGAGATAGTGGTCAAGCACGAATACAAAAATGTGTGCCTCCGCAAGATATTTGACTTATATGGCCATATTGCCCGTAAACCTAGTGACAACTTACTAAAAGTAATCACGACCCCCAGCATTGGGGAATCGACGCGAGGAGGAGGAGGAATATTAAGGTGTATGATTTCGGTGTCTTCCAGTAGTTTAATTAGTTATTGCTTTCATTTTTTTTTTGTAAGTTAGTAGGTCTTACATGTGAGTTTGACCTAATTTACCCTAGTCCTCAGATTTTGTTTCTTCTAAATAACCCAAAATTTAGGGAAAAGTCTTGTAAGAAGGTCCAGGCAAACTGTCGATATATCAGCGATGAAAAAATGATATAGGCAGATGAAAATGTCTGGCAAAATCCGCAACCAACTTACCAGACGATCCATGACCATGACCAAGACTATGACCATTCCGCCAGGAGTGTACTACTAAGAAGAAGAATCAGCGATAATCATTGTCCACAACTCACGCTTCATTTAACTAACGCCGTGGTGGTCCTGTGGCTAAGATCTCGCCTCTCGTCCTTGAGGTCTTGGGTTCAAATCCGGGCAAGTACCAATGTGAGTTTTTTAATTTCATATGACGTACTTTCTAAGTTTATCTTGGACATCATAGGCAACGGTGAAGGAAAACATCGTGAGGAAACCTGGACTTATATATACAGTTAATGTAAGTCTGAAATAGCCAAGTCAGAGGCATGTGGGGTTCCCAGAGGCGGCTTAATTAACTCTGACACCAGAGGTGGCCACACCTCACACAAAAATAAGAAAAACAAGAAGACGTTAAACATTTAAAAGTCCAACAATTTATATCTTTAACATAAATTGGACTGAGAGTTCTGATGAAGCCCTCCCTAAACCTACAACTTGACCTTGAGACAAAGTGAAATTATATCTATCATAATCATATTATGAAAAGCCATAGGTCCACAATGTATGGGATTAACATGAGCTATCGAAATGCCACGTGCCCAAACATTTTGAAATTCAGAAAATCAATGGTCATTGCTGATAGTCTAGAGCAGGGGTCACCAAATGGCGGACCGCGGTCCGAATCTGGATCATTGACCTATTTTGTGTGGACCTTAAGTAAACAATACAACTTAATTTACTTGTGATACTTGAGTACGTAATTTAATAATTGATCCCTCGCTTTGTCTTTACTGTCTTCGATTCGATAAAAGCAGAGCGCGGAGCGCAAGAACGTCATGACTGCGGTGGAAAATAATTTCGGAGTTAACTTACCGATGAACATGTCCAAAATTTAATGACAATAGCCTGCACTAACTTTAGTCCAAATTTCGTAAGGATAGTTCAAGACAAAAAATTACATTATGCACATTAATATTTGAAAAAATCTTTAAAATATATTCAGGTATGCTTTAAACCTTACGGACCGCGATGGTCATGTTAATTAAAAAACGACCCAAATGCAAGTAAATTGGTGACCCCTGCAGCCGTATTGCGTAAGTGCGCAAAAAAGTTAAACTCTATCCAACCGACCTGCGATATGAATGACGCGACCGTTTTGTGTGATTTTAGATTTATAAATTTTAGATAAATTTATTACACACACCTTTCTTTAGATACAATAAGCACAACAACAAAATAAAATAGTAAAAGTTATAGCACAGGTATATAAGAAATACAAATATTGAGTGCATTAAAGAAACCCTAGACCCCACACTAGGATACCCTGTGTCGTGGGATCTAGTTTATTTGTCGTTAATGACACATTATTTTAAGTGCACTTGGAGGTAGTTAGCAAATATCTGGTTACAACACTAAACAATAATTAAACTTAACTTACTTAAGTAATGGTAACATACAAAATTATAGTAGGTATTTATTAAAAGGTTTGTGAAGAGTGTAGGTATGTAAGTGTGTGTCTTTGTATGTGTAGTGTGTTTGTTTGTGTGTGTGTGTGTAGTGTGTGTCTAGTGTAGTTTATATGTATGAGGGATTTGATTGGCCGATTAGGTCGGTTGGATAGAGTTTAACTTCTTTACGCACTTACGCAATACTTCTGCTGGGTACTGGGTGGTCTACCTTAGGTGGGCTTGCATGAAATGATCACCCTAACGTTATTACTTTAAAGGGTTTCTTCGGTTTCTACGGTTTCAGAATATTTCACAGCAGTCCATCAATCTACCGAACCTTTTCTCAACGATGTTGTGGTCGGCTTCCATTTCCAACTGTTTGTGGCTGAATACCAGTATTTTACAAAGAACGACATCTATCTGACCTCCGCCTATTTTCTCCAGCAGTAACACGGATGTTTTTCTAAGTTAGAAATTACACCATGCTGTGAGAGGTTTAACGATTTTAAGATAAGATCATCTGATTTATTATGCCAATATGCGTACAAAAACCGGCCAAGTGCGAGTCGGACTCGCGCACGAAGAGTTCCGTACCATTATCGCAAAAATTGCCACAGAAATCACGTTTGTTGTATGGGAGCCCCGCTTAAATAATAATTTTATTCAGTTTTTAGTATTTGTTGTTATAGCGGCAACAGAAATACATCATCTGTGAAAATGTCAACTGTCTAGCTATAACGGTTCATGAGGCAGACAGGCAGACAGACAGACGGACCGCGGTGTCTTAGTAATAGGGTCCCGTTTTTACCGTTTGAGTACGGAACCCTAAAAAAACATGGTGACATAAACAATACAATTAGAACCAGCCATATTTAACCAGAAAGCATGCAAAAGATTTTAATAGATTTGTTGTGGAGTCTTGCCTCAGTGTTCCTTATAATTTACTATCCATATTCTAGCACTAACAATATTCAAATATATTGATTTATAAAGCTTCAGTGAAATATCTTAAGAATATCTTCAGGCTATTCGACCTATATCTTTTAACAGCTCAAACGGAAAACGCTGCGGGCGAAACCAAAAACCTTTATCGATGATAAAATGTTTTCTTAAACAGGGCAGACAGAAAGCAAATAGGCCAGACATTCGATTCAATAAACGAACTCGAAACCATTGGTAAATGACACAGAGTATCGAGACATCTCAGCGGTCACTGCTAAAGTAAATAAGTATAAGTAAAAATACTTTTAAAACAAGCTTCTAAGGTTCCCCTAGTCGACGGCACGAACTATTTTGCGCGCGGGGTTACAATGCATACTATCTCATCCGACAACACGTGCGAAAGAGATAGATGCTGTGATGAGCAGTAAGAAGCTAGTTCGCGTACGAAATAGCACTTTTGCAAATTTGTAGCGAAATGGATGATGATTTAGGACGAAAACGAGCGCGCGAAATTTTATAGACAGACCTTTGAGAGTCTAGATATCATGAAAAACAACTAAATGTATATTTTCAAAATAAAGCTATTTGCATTGTTGAACTAATAATCTATCCCTGTATGGAGGCCGTTTTTCAATTTTCCTTTTCCTTATGTTATTTATTTCCGTCCAAAGATGAGTTAAAATTAGTGTTGATATATGGAACTTTTTACGCTCATAACTTTAAAATATATTGTTTTATTACTTTTTTGTTTCCATACAGGGCTATAGTATAGTATAGTCACAGGAACAATTGGTCCGTGACAATTATGACTCTGGCTAATATAACCGAAACTTGTGTTCAGCGTACGACAATTAAAAGGCGTTTTTTTTTTTACCGATGCCGGCGCTACGATTCCATGCTCTGTGGACTAGAAATTGATACTATTAAATCTAGAGTCAGGCAGTAGGAACATCCTCGTGGAGGCGATCAGCGGTGGCGACCTCTCGCCGGCCCTGGTTCAGGCCATGGTACGGAGCGAGAGGGCATGGGAAGCTGTCACCTCCTTCTGTGAAGCAGTAATGCTCGCGAAGGAGGAGGCGGAACGCGTGAGGGAGACGCAACGGAGACTCCCTCGCGCCCCTAGTCACCGCAGGAGACGCCCTGGGCGTCGGGAGTCGCAAGCCGATTCCCGGCCACCGTAGGCGCGGGCTTGCGGACGGCAAGTAATGGGTAGCTCGCCGTCCGATAAGGACCAGGCCCGAGTCGACGGTGCGTAGTGTTCCACGCGCGCCAAATTGACGGGGCCCGAGAGGGCCGATGTCTGTCTGGGTCGCGGATAAATTTGAAAGAGTGTTACCGCGGCCCTGGCACAAACAACTGAAGGAACACGGGTGGGTTTTAGTCAGTAAAAGTCTGACACGCCCTCCCGCTTCACCCAGAGCGGGAGAAGTCGTTGGATGATTTCCCAACAAAAAAAAAAAAAAAAAGGCAGTAGGAACATCGATGCATTCAAAGAATCTTAGTTTCTGGCATTGACTTATATATTAAGGACAGTACGGAACACGCGTTTTTCTGACGCCACACCGTATGTGTCATACATAGGCTACACAAGACCGAAGTGACCCGCCACGCGGTCGTCTATCTTAGGATCCTCGGGAGCAATTGTGTGCGCATGGCATTAACAAATGTCATGTTTGTTGCATGATGTAAACGTAAAAGCATGAGCGACGGGACTGGCACAAGAAAAGAGAGGCCTACTCAAGAATAGAGAGCACTGGGCGAAGTCAGGATGCGATGGATATTTTGACGAACACGTATGAGCAGGCGCTTGGAGGGCCGTATCTAAATTAAACATATTTAGCCAGGACGAACATCAATACTCTCATTGAATCTAGGATTCTAGGACAAACATATATCAACCGATTGGTCAGAGAAATAATTCGCAAGAAGGCGAAAATCCTCTAATATCGGATTCTCATAACCTATTTCACAATATCGAGCTGAAACTAAAATAATAAGAGCAGTCTAAAGGTCGAAGGATAATGTTTCTTTGTACGAAAGGTCAAGTGCGGCGACCCTCGGTTAAATAGTGATGGAACAAATTTGAACACAGGATAAAAGTGTTCGGAATCGAAAGTTCAAAATAGGAATTGGAGAGAATTTTGATGCAAGTAAATTGGAAATGTTTTGTGACGTAGCTTGTTAGGTATATGTATTACCGCAAATGAAGTTTTCGTTGCTTAATAAAAAGGCAGGATTTATATTTAGCAAGGAAAACTTACTAACTTAAAATAGTTTTGTAAGTTTGGACTTTGCAGTAAAAAAATGGATAGTTTTTAATTTTTTTAAGCAGTGCAAAGTATCCGGTTGGTCACCCAGGTTGACCCAAATTGTAGCTATGAAAACAAAATTTGAAATAGCCAAAGCCCGTGCGAAAAACCATCCCCTCACTAGTAACAACCCTAAAAACGGAAACAATAACGCGTTTGGGTCACAACAGGACATTCGTACTAATTGAAGTATTTGGGAGCAAACGGAAGTTTTAGCCTAAAAGTATAGTGGAAGAAAAAGATTTTATTTTTACGTAGCTTGTCTGCTATAGTTTGGGCGTTTAGTAAATGTAACTTATTAGTTGATATATATTCTGCGTAGTAGTGTCTTTCTTGGTTACGGATTAAAATAAGTACGGAAATAACGAAAACATTATTCGAAACAAACAGCAGAAAGTGAGGCTTTCCTTTACACTTGCAATGTATGTATGAATGTAAGTGTGTTCGGGTCAAATCATGCAACTAAATTTTAAAGCAGTTATCCTCCACCGATTGAGATGAAATTTTACATACACGTTTAGTTTGGATGACAATGCATGTTTAGCTAAGTGACGTCATTCCAAATCCAATGTGGCGGACTAGTTATTTTTGTGCAATGCCATGATATATGTATCAAATGAAAGGGTTTGCTCAGAAGAATACGAAAAAACTTGTTTTAAAAAAAGATTTTAATGAATAATTTTTTATTTCTTACTGACTTGATCAAAACAAATGAGAAAACAATAAGCAAAAATAAAACAAAGATTCCTGATATACATACAGACTAAATATTTGAATGAGCTCCTTTAGGAACCTTTCCCTTCAAACACTATCTTTTACATTTATTGACGAAAAGAAGCACCCGGGCAATTGCGGGCTAAGGGCACGCACTACATCCGATCCATGTCCCTGAAGTTTCGGCTCCGAAATAGCCGTAGTACTTCTTGTAGGGAAACTTACGCAATACATCCGAACTCTATCCGTCATAATCATTCATAATTCAGAACATTATGTTATGAACTCGGAACTCAAATCATAGACACGGATGCGTAACCGCCCGTATAACAAGGATTTCAGCAGTCTCTAAATTCAAATTAAATTTATTGCATCCATAATGTACATACAGGTGGTAAATACGAGTATAAGTTACAGAAACAATTATGGACCCTGTCGGGCACAGCAACATTCTAGATACAGTCGGTGTCTAGGAGAGAGGAATAGTGCTCAATATTTTCCTTTATAATTAAAATTTTAGTTATCCATTTCCTATCTCCAATTGGAGGATCCTCTACAATTAGCTTGGAATACTAAGCTCTACTAGGCTACTGGACAGGAAACCTTTAAGGCCTAAAACCAGCAATAATTATCAAGTCTAACAATTGAAAGCCGAAAATCCTTCACATTTAGTTTCAACTAAAGCCTTAAGGGAGAAATTAATGACACTAGCTGGACCCCAACTTGCCATTTACCCTTTAGAGGTGATTACGCGATGTCCGCATAATTTAACCGGACTCAAATGGTAATTTATTGCTGTATAATATTTTAGAAGCTTTCTGTGTTGGGATTGTTAACTAGAATTGAGGGTGATTAAGAGATCTTGTCATAGTGACAAGTCATAAGATCTATTAGGATGGTTCTAGAGGAACGGACACAGTAAATGTTATACATACATACATAAACTCACGCTTTTAGGGTTCCGTACCCAAAGGGTATAAACGGGACCCTATTACTAACTCCGCGACTCCGCGGTCCGTCTGTAACAGACAACAAGTTAAGTATTTATTTTATTTTGTTTTTAGTATTTGTTGTTATAGCGACAACAGAAATACATAATCTGTGAAAATTTCAACTGTCTAGCTATCACGGTTCATGAGATACAGCCTGGTGACAGACAGACAGATAGACACAATAGACAGAATACTTTATTTTTGTTGTAGTACGTAATGAGCAAGTTCAATAGTAAGGTACCTTAAGGCAAAAAGTTATGCCAGAATGAATTACACGAATAAAATAAAACTTGAAAATAACCGGTGAAATGGGAGTGTACCAGGGTGAACTGTATACATCTGCGTACCCCTTTAGGACGTACCGGCGTGAAGTTATATTATGAAATGGCGTAAACAATAAACAGACATGCGATTGCAGCAATCCCAAGAGTTTTCTTGTGTTTAAATGGGACCACATGAGAAGCACCAGATTTCTAATAAAAAAATAATCATCAAAATCGGTTCACCTAGTAAAAAGTTCTGAGGTGACACACATAAAAAAATACAGTCGAATTGATAACCTCCTCCTTTTTGAAGTCAGTTAAAAACAGAACAGTCTGGATAAAGGTTTTGCAGTAACTTTAATTCTCGAGAGTCTTGTGTTTTTGTTTAGATTATAAAAACGTTACAGATTGGTGCAACCAATTTCTTCACATCGCTGAGTTTAAGATAGCCATGAAAAAATTACATTAAATTACTCCTACAAATATAATTACACGGTAACTCATTGAGTTTGAGTCAATGAGTCCTCCACACTTCATCACTCCGGCAGAGAATCTGTCCCCTGGAAACGAACTGCAGTGGCTAACCTGGAAATCGAAAACACAATGCCAGTGTGCCATGTATTGCCCCTTCGCAATATATGGCCCACCTCCTTGCCTGCCCTTCATGCCCGACCACCTGCACCTTACGGGATTTGAACGTAGCAAATGATAGAGCTGTCCGAGTAGCTACATAGGTACTGGCCGGACAAAATCTGAATGGTTGTATAGTTTGAGTTAATCGACACGAAAGAAGAAGACGGTAACTCATTAATGAATTACATAGTTACATACCTAGATTGGTCAACTATTATAACAGAGCAAATCTTTAATACGAATGCCATAAAATGATTTCCTTTATTCAAAGTTACAACTGAGCAAATCCAAACAGAAGAAAATCAAATAACTCTTCTTCCAATCCCAGTATCAAGCTCACTTAAATCGCAAGGCCACACAGCTATACAATTTCTTTCTTCCTCACATTTCACACGCGATTCCGATATAAATATGAAGCGTTATTTACAGTAAAGCTGTTTATATCGTCGCCATTTTTGTATCGCGAGCCGCTCACTTATTGACCTCTTTGGCTCAACAGTGAAACGTTGGAATATACTTGAAAAATAAACGCATAGGCTAAAGTTCATAGTACAATCTTATTCTTTTACAAGTTTGTATATCCTTTGATACTCCTACTACAGTCTACGTTAGTCATTACAGTCCTGAAAATAAAATTATTATAGGTATACGACTATTACGTTCGTACGGGCGTATTAGTAGATATTTGGATTGATACGACTTCGCTGTATTCTGGTAAAGAAAGTGAGGAAGATGTGCGCGAGTACGGCGTAAGGCTCCTACTTTCTTATACAGCTAAGAATAGCCTCCTGGACTGAAAGCCGATCTCAGACCATATCATGTACGCCCGTTTTTACTCGAGAGCCCGGAAGATCTCCATCGTACAATGCTACGCCCCAACTAATGCATCACCAGAGGATACCAAAGACGATTTCTACAACGCCATCAACGCCACCCTTAGGAGCATTAAGAAACAAGATATCGTCCTCGTCATGGGGGACCTGAGTGCAAAGGTTGGGAGCGTTAACACAATCCGCGAGCGGCACAAGGGTACACAGGGGCTTGGAGTTTGTAATGAGAACGGAGACCGATTTGTTGAGTTTTGGCAGAACCACGGCCGGTCAGGTCAGGACAGGTCAGGAGTATTGCAGGAACGTTATTTATACATGACGACCACCACAAGTATACGTGGAACTCACCCGATAGAGTCACCAAGAACCAGATTGACCACCTTGCCATTAGCGCCAAATGGCGTTCCTCATTGCTCGATGTCCGAAACCGCAGGGACGCCGATATTGATAGCGACCACCATCAGGTATTTGCTGAAATCCGGCTTAAGGTTGCAGTGGCCTGTGCGACTGGAGGACCCGGCAAGATCGGAAGAACGTTTGACGTGAGCAAACTGTTATAAGACAGGCAAAGCACCAGGACTCGACCTGATAACAGCGCAAATGCTATAAGCTGACTTATCCTTCGCCGTCAACATTCTGATGCCTCTTATTGAGAGGATATGATCCACCGAAGAGCTTTAGGATAAATGGAACAAGGGTCTTTTGATAACTGTCGTGGGTACAGTTATCATAAGGAGGTCTTAGTCAATGCGATAACTGGAGAGGTTTACGTTGCTCTCAATTTCCTCGAAGATGTTCTGCAATATTATCCTGGATAGGTTATCGAAGGCCGTGGATCCTCTCCTACGCAAAGAGCGGGCTGGTTTCCGCGCGAACCGCTCGTGCACGGATCAGATCAACACTCTCCGTATCATTTTAGAACAGGTATCAGTATGGCAGAGGGAGATCTATCTCACCTTTGTCGATTTCGAAAAGGCATTTGATACGCTGAAGTGGCCCAGCATCTGGTCCCGCCTACTGGACATCGGATTGCCACCGAAAACTGTCCGTCTCTTAGAGAGTATAATATACAAGAATTATTCCTGTTAAGTAACTCACGACGGCCTCATCTCGGATGATATAGCAGTACGCGCAGGTGTCCGCCAAGTCTATCTTCTTTTACCGGTCCTCTTTCTAGTCGTTTTTGACGGCATTTTGCTTTGCATTTTCGACAACAAGCGCCGCGGGATAGAGTGGAAATTATCCAACCTCTTAGAGGACTTGGATTACGCTGATGATCTATGCCTGCTGAGACATACCCACGCTGACATGCAAGCTAAATTGAAAGATTTAAGTCAGGAAGTGGCAGAAATGGGACTAAAAATAAACACCCGAAAGACCCAAGAGATGAGATCTGAAGTGAAGAATACTTCACCGTTGTTGATTTGCACAGAGGCAGTGGAACGCTTCCACAAGTTTACTTACCTCGGGAGAGTCGTGTCAGAAACTGCATGTAGTGAAGAGGCCATCGCTTCATAGATCGCCAAAGCGCGAGCTACCCTTGCGAAGCTGAGACCTGTTTGGCAATCGCGGAAACTGACCCGAAGGATTAAAATCAAAATCTTCGGGTCAAATATCAAATCCGTGCTGATGTACGGGTGCAAAACTTTACATCATCATCATCATTTCAGCCGAAAGACGTCCACTGCTGGACATAGGCCACCCCCAGGCGTCGCCACATTGACCGATCCCGTGCGTCTCACATCCAGCGCCTTCCTGCAACCTTAACCAGGTCATCGGTCCACATAGTGGGAGGCCTTCCAACATATCGTCTTCCGGTTCGCGGTCGCCATTCCAGAACTTTACATGCAAGTAGCAAAATTATATTTCTTCCAAATAATTTGCAAAAATGTTAATATGGTAATATTATTGTTGTTTAAATTATAAGTTGCAATCAGTTTAAAATAAATGTGTTATAAACTTTGAAAGGCGAATGTTTTATAGCCTCATAAAGTGTTCTCTATTAATTATGTGTTAATGTGTATTTTAGGGTAAGTGCATTTTTGTAAAAAAATGCTAAATAAAGATCTTTGAAAATAAAAAATGAAACGGGTGCGAAACGTGGCAGGTCACAAAAGACATCTCACGCCAGATCCAAGTCCTCGTCAACCGCTGTCTTCGTCGCATACTCGACATTTACTGGTCCGAGACCATCACCACCGCAGAGCTGTAGAAGCAATGCCACGAGAGCCCGATCGACCACCAGATCAAAAAAAATAAAGATTGATGATAGTATATGACTATTAGGTTGAGAGTGCGATTATTTAAGTTTTTCGTGAAGCTCAAGACCGATCGAGATGGAGGACTACTGTAGACGCCCTTTGCCCCATCCAGGGGACATAGGTCATTAAGGCAAGTAAGTCAACGATTTTAAAAGTTTCTTTTAATTTTTTCATACGAAATAACATTATTCAGCTATTCAGCATTAAATATTTAGGTACAATGTTTAAACATTGTTAGGGCAAAAGAAAAAAACGTCATCCATACTGTAATAATCTTATGTTCTCCTTGCCAAACAAAACATGAACAAATCTTTTAACTATTTGATTAATTCACGATAGTTCTAGGATAATAATAAAAACGTGATAATTAATTAATGAATATTTGAATGTTACAATCTATACTTCACAAAAGATAGCTTGATCTCTGTGACAGCTGTCAGCATCAATACTGTAACAATAGCGCTTGACAGACTAACAAAAACGTAACAATAACGTATTACATACGTCAGTTTGACATATGTCACAGAGATCAAACTATCTTATAAGAAGTTTCGTGAGAAATTTCTATACCTACATTCTAAGGTCAGTTGTTTAGCCAAGTCCTTTCTTCCAGTACGCGTCATCGAGTTTTAGATAAAGTTGGGTTAAAGAATATATCCGATCTTCTAGTCAATGTGACATTGTATCAGCGACAACGATTTTCGGAAAGTCAAAAATGATGGCATTGACATGCGCCTGTGAAATGTCACGTGGTCAATTTCATATATTATGGCACTTTAACAATCTCTATCGTCGATATAATGTCACTCGTGTTTTCTGGGGTTAATGTGTACCAAGGGGAGTTTTTATACTAGCTTTATATCATTTATCTATACTATCTATACTAATATTATAAAGAGGAAAGATTTTTTTGTTTGTTTGTTTGTTTATTTGTTTGTTTGTACCGAATAGGTTTCGAAACTACTGGACCGATTTGAAAAATTCTTTCACCAATAGAAACCTACATTATTCCTGAGTGACATAGGCTATTTTTTTATCCCGAAAACGGGTCATGTGGGGTGGTCCACGGGAGCGAAGCCGCGCGGATCAGCTAGTTTAATATATATACATACTTTTACATTTTTAAATATTATTCTCAAAAAAAATAAAATAAAAAACATTTAAAAACACAAAAATAGAAGCCCACCGGTATCGGGAACAGGGTCCAAGCTACCGGTGGTCAGGGCTCCTGAGAGAGGAACTTCCTAACTATACGTGCCGTGTCCAGGAGTACCACTTTCGGGATCATGCCCTTGATCCAGCTGCCCAACGAGAGCATCCTCAGATGTTCATCGAGGCTCTTGGCTATTATGCCCTTGGCCGTCACGACTATCGGCACAATGACTGCTATATTCACATCCCACATGTCGATAACCTCGCGAGCCAGGTGTTCTCGTCATGGGGGACCGCTATATCAACAATCATTGCGCGACGCTCTATTCTGTCTATCACCACTATGTCAGGCTTATTGGCATCAATAGTCCTGTCAGTGAAGATAGACCGATCCCAATACAACGTGACATTACCATTTTCGAGAACTGGGTTGGGCACATACTTATAGTAAGGCACTTCCGATTTCACAAGATTGTATTTAAGAGCCAGTTGCTGATGGATAATCCTGGCTAGAAGGTTGTGTCTATGCAAATAGTCTCCATTAGCTAGACTAGAACAATCGGAGATAATATGACGGATGGATTCCCCCAGCCGGTGACATGCCCGACAGATGTCAACCGTGCTGGCCACGGACGCTAAAAGATCTACATCGGGCCCAATGTAAGAGTCGGTAGAAGCGTCCGTGAAGCGCCTTGCTCTGCCATACCTCCCTTCAATCAAAAGTATCTAATAATACCTATAGCTTTGCGCCAGTTCTCGTTAGCCAAGGAGATCGGTGTAAGGCCCAACGCTACCACATCTCGATGCATACCCACGTCGGCGGCCTGGAAGAATTCCCTAAGACTGCATACCTCGCAGTTGTGCAGGGTCTGAGCATTATATTATTATTAGCTTGCTTCCGTATGTGTGTCAGGTAACTAGTACTTAATCCATTTTTCAAACACTTCCTGACAAAGATAAAGACAATTTATTTGTTCAAACATGAATTATTCACATACAGTAGGCATGTAGGATGTTATTTTTTACGCTCTGCGATGTTTTGCATAGCGAGGCTTGTACGCCCTATATATACATACATATTTTACAAAATTTATTAATTAAATCATAAAAAACCTGGCCCCTGATTAAGCTCAAACTAACTTACTTATGTAACTTTGGAAACATTTGAATAATATGGTGCTA
Source organism: Anorthoa munda (assembly GCA_945859665.1). Classification (NCBI taxonomy): domain Eukaryota; kingdom Metazoa; phylum Arthropoda; class Insecta; order Lepidoptera; family Noctuidae; genus Anorthoa; species Anorthoa munda. Next base: position 20,713,497 of record OX243896.1, on the reverse strand, counting down.
TAGAGCTGATTTCATCATGGAGCCGAAAGGTGGCCTTAGCAACTCCTTAACTAAACAAAATACCACCAACATCTTGTACGGACTTTTGGGGAATGAATGTTACGACGCCTCGGCTCCAGGATGTGGCCGGGGCATTAGCCGCCTATGCCCCTAGGCGGCAGTTGAGTGTGTTTGGTAGTTTCATGCCCGGATCTTGCGAGATAAATGAAACGCCGACTTATAGAAGGATGAAGACTGTATAATTTAACTTAGGAGTATGTAGAAATAAGGAATACACATTTCACAACCAGCTCAGCTTGGTTGGTAGGACAAATCTGGCGTGACTGACGCTGTCTCCGCATTCTTTCTTAATTATCAAAATCACTGTGCGGCCAGTTGTGCAACGGTGTTGCCACAGACTAAATTTTAGTCCAATAAATGCTTGTTTTAAAAATGAAACTTTTCATAATTATTCATAATTAAATCACCTGTTTAGTGTTAGCTATGAATATGATTCTACCGCATGTCCGCCCACCATCTCCTTTCGTATGTTTCCTCTAATAACGTAAAGAACAGTTTCATAACGAAATAAACAGCATTCCCACGCCCCGCCAACTTTATCGAGCTGCCGTATTGAGCTGGTAAGCTTCTTATGTGACCTTTACTTCTTGGATTGTAGCAGCAGTGCGAAGAATTGGAAGAGTCTACGATTGTATTGCAAATATAACTCAAACCTGTATGTGCCGAAGTGTTAGGTAGATGTGTACATAGTAGACCCACATGTAGGTAAAACCCCCAAGGTTGTAATTAGGATTTCAAATTTAACTGCTGACGTAAAGTGATAATGATCTGAAATGTTGGATTATAAGAGAATATTTTTTCAATTTAATGCAAATGTTGCAAAGCACCAATGTTTACCAAGCAGTTATTCTTTAATTACATCATCTTAAGTAGTTATTATCGCGCCAGACCCAGGCGAAGATGACACCTGCAGAAAGGACTGGTCTACACTTGCCCAAAACCGGGAGAAATGGAAAGAGGAAAGGGAGGCCTTTGCCCTGCTGTCGGACAATACAGCCGGAAAATTATAATAATAATAAATATAATTAGCATTTTTCAACTATATCGAAACCTAACAAAAAAAAATTAAAAAAAATACAACCAACTTCTAAATAAAAACACTACGAAGTGAAAATTTTTTTTTTTTTTTTTTTAGTGTGATTTGATATTTGGGGTGGGTTAGTTATATTGTAGTGAAAGTGTTGTGATAAAGGGGGCGGGCTGTAAATCAGCGTTGACCAGCGTAATAGCTATGCTTTACACTGCTCAGCATATGCTGAGCCCGCTCCTTTTGCCATACTGATTTATTATTGTGCTTCAGAGCTAATTTGTGATTTTTCATGTTCTGTTACAGTTGGCAATAAATGTTTTCTTTCTTTCTTTCTTTCTTTCAAAAATAACTTCAATTTCGGAAGTCGGTGTTCCTGTTTTCGTTTCTTTCTTTTTTGACACCTTTTTATGTATTTTTTTATTTTTTTTTCACTTTTTAGTTGTGGTACATAAAGGACCTGTTCTATAGGCTAGGTACCTATAATGCCCAAAGTGATGCCAGAATAGATTAACCCAATAACATGAAACTTAAACAAAAACGGTGGTATGAGAGTATACCAGGGTGATATGTTCACATCTGCGTACCCCTTTAGAGCGTACCGGGGTGTGATATTATGTTATGAAATGGTGTACACAATAAACAGACATGCGATTGTAGCTATCCCGAGTGATTTGCCGTAATTTATTGAAGAGTTCTGTATATCTCCGAAGTCCTTCATCAGATCTTGATGAAATTTAAATGGGACCACATGACAAGCACCAGCTTTCAAATAAAAAAGAATCATCAATATCGGTTTACCAAGTAAAAAGTTCTGAGGAAAAACACATAAAAAATAAAATAAACAGTCGAATTGATAACCTCCTCCTTTATGGTCGGTATAAGTCGGTTAAAAATAATAATTCATAGCCGACCTATAAGCTCAAACTAGAACTTTTCAATAAAACCGAGCCTTGAAAATGTAACTTTCCCTCTAGATCCTGGCTTATATCGAGTTTCGACAAAATTTTCCGTTCGCCTGTTGTCAGATTATCCTTGTTCGACAGTAACGAGACAGTTAGTGGGTCGCAGGTGGTTATCCGGACGCTTTGACTATGCCGACGTACCGATAGCAAGTTTGGGGAAAACATTAAGATACTATTTTTGAAGAAAATCTATGAAAGGAACACAAAAGAATTTTTTTTTATTTTTTTTTTATTTCACATACGCCTACATGGGCACTTATAAAACGTCGACAAAAGGTGCACGGTTCGGGTTGGTAGTTTTCTATGGAGAAGAACCGGCAAGAAACTCCACGGTTACTCTTTTAAAAAATGGTTTGTTTTTAAAATATTTCCATGTTACTTAAGCATTAGTGCTTAGATATGGAGGGACAACGCAGGCCCGACAATAACACGTAAGAAACTTAAAAAAAAGTTTATATAAACGAGATAAAAAGTTAACAAATGTTAACAAACATCTAGAAATCTATAAGGCCTACAATGTTCACACATTCACAAAACAATCGGTAAAAGAATCTATACAAAGGTAAAAAAAAAGGTTTAAAATACTAAATTTAACATGTGGCACAAATGTTGTTATCAGTGCTGTAACTGTTCTTAGCAAAGGGCTATAAAGATGATTGAAAACCATTGTCAAAAGTCTAATTAAAAGAAGGAGAAAAAATGAGATTGAGAATAGTTAGAGAGATTCAGAGAGAGACAATCAATGACCGAGTAAATACTGTGTTCAGTTGTGAGGATAAGCACCAGTGTAGTCTTGCCGACTAATCACAACTTTCTGCTACGGAAAATATTGTAAAACGTGGTGATTTTGTATTGTATTTACACATATTTATACATACTTTGACCCACCTTCTGTATTTATAATATTTTGTTTGTTATTTATATATTCTATTTGATATCTAAGTATTTTCCGTTTCCGTGAGTGTGTCCGTGGCATCAACAGTGGGTCTTAGCAGAATATCAGCGCCGCGTAATTTCCTTTTTCGATATTGCTGCACATGCTGAGATAGGCGCTTTTCTGGTCTCGCACGGGGTTTTCTTTTTATTATTGTTTATTTTTTTTGTTTTTCTTATTTCTCTTGTCACCTGTGCCGGTCACAATTTTTTTTTGTTTTTTTTTCTTTCTTATATAACCGAGCTGCGGCCTGCATGGAAATAGTAGGTCCTTTCCCCACTTCACCCTTATTTTGGCCAAACTGCACAAAATCTTTAAAAATTACAGGGCTATGTTCTATTCTGATATTTTTTTTTACTGTAACTTTAATTCAAAATCTGTTCTATAGTTTTTGCGTGGAGAAACAAACATGCAACCATCCATCCGCTCATACCTTAGCGTTTAAAATGGTAGTGGAATTTATTCATAATCTCCACAAATCCACAAAATTCTAGGAGCATTTAATAACATAATTATTTGTTCAGTTACCGTCGCTGCTAACGCTACATGAATACCGAACACGTTCCGATAGATGGAGTTCCGAAGCTGTGCAGTTGAGAGGTATACGAAATCGACAGGCTTTAAGTCATGTCCTCCAATTCGACTCCACCTCGAATCATCAAATTAGTAGTTATAAACAACCTGTATAGTGTTACCACTGCTGGGACGAGAGATGCAAGGTTTATAAAAATATCGAATTAAATCGATTTTGATATATTGGTCTAGAACGATTATATCGATATTTTATTGTTTTTTTTTTATCCAATGTAGTTTGAGTGATATAAACTTTTATCAGTTATGTACCTATGTATGTTTATGTATGTATACTATGATTTTTTATTTCGCAGACTAAACTGACAGCTGCCAATGACCTTTTTTTTAAATGTTGCAAGCGTGGAGCATAGTTTTGTAGTTAAGGCTCAATCATAAGTGATTCTTCGAAGCAATGTGACATGCAAGTAAATGTTTTATGAATATTAACGTAATATTTTTAAATATTATTAGTATTCATACATATACTTTTACTGTGTTAAATATGAAATCAACAATAAAATAAATGCGATCGATAAAATGAAGTCTGACATAAATGAGTAAAAACCAAATAAGTTGGCTAGTTTCTAAACAAAAGTATTTTTTTTGCCGTAAAATAGTTCCATTTTCGATCAACTTTAATCACTCAGGATACCACACTATTTTTATGTGACGATAAAGTGACAGTCCCCCAAATGTCAGTTTAGTCTACGAAATTCAAAATCAGAGTATAATTTTTTTTTGTACCTATACCTATGTGAATAATGATAACATTTGGAAGTAAAAATGTGTGATATTTTATAATATCGTTGCATCCCTGACTGGGATACAGGCATCCTCTCTGTGAGAGGGAACGAGCCATAATATTTTTGCTGACATCTCTTTGAGGCGTGCGTGGAACACCACGCGCCGCCTGGTCTGGTCCTTATCGCAACGACGAGCTACTCGCCGTCCGCAAGCCCACGCCGGTGGCCGGGAATCGGCTTGCCACTACCGACGCCCAGGGCGTTTCCTGCGGTGGCCTGGAGCGTGAGGACGTCTCCGTTGCGTCTCCATACAAAACAGACTATTGGTAAGTCGACAAGCATGAAAGCAGTTTAGTATGATAGAGTTGCTTGTGAAAGGACTAGTTCTTGGTTGAAGAGTTCGTGAGATGACGATGTCAAAGGACTGATGGCATCGATTTCAGGGTAGTCTAGAACAGCATTCTGAATTTTTAAAAGCAATAAACCAATCCAAGCGGGCAAATTCCTTGTAAAGGTGTCGTCAACATCAAAAGATATTTACTAGTAGTTGCATTTTATTGAGAGTTTCCAAGGTATGATAGGTCAGATGTGTAATGTGCATACGTTCAGCGGTGAACTGCTACAGGCTGAAGATACGCTCCAAATGAGAATATTTTCTTAAATACTTATTTATCTAATAATGGAGGATGGAATAATTGAACAATCTTTGGATACTCAGTAAGGGTGAGGAAACGAGCGCAATTTTTTGAGCTGTGAGTCGCGTAAAATGAGTCGCGGATTTCATGGTGCATTCGGTTTCATACTAAAGTCCTGTTTGACGCAAAATGAGTTAAATATTCCAATAGAATGTAAATTACTCGACTCAAAAAACGCCACTCACAACTCATAAAATTACGTTCTTTTAGCCACACCCTTTCTATAAGTAGTATGATCTGCGAGGCTCCAGCAGTCAGTTGCAGACTGATATTTAATGAGACGTCAAAAGAGTATTTTATTCTAATACTAGCTTCTGGCAGCGGCTTGTGAAATGTCTAAAATTATCCCAAGAAACCATATTCCCGAGATAAAAAGTATCCTATGTGCTATGTGCTATAATTTATCTCTGTGACTTTCATCCAGATCTGAACAGCCGTTTTAACGTAAAAGAGTAACAAACATACAAACACACTCACAAACTTCCGCCTTAATAATATTGGTGTGACAACATTTCATGATAGGATATTTTTTAGGATAGAAAGCATTCAAAAAGTTCACAAAAATATAATAATATTTTTTCACTCTTTAATTTAATTCAACTCATAAACACGGACGCAGTCGGCAACGACCTCATCCCACGCATCCAAAAATATATGACGCTATTTATATCAATGACAAATCAAAATGTCATCAACCTATCGCTTACGAGAACTTTACAATACATACAAACAATACAAATATTTACGGGCTATTGGTTTTAACAACATTTAGGGGGAGAAAGTATCTTTGTCTGTTTGCTTTCTTTACGTACCTTAACTAAAAGTGATGGGTCGATAAAAGTCTGCAGTAAGCAAGCAGGCATTGTATGGTTTTTCGTATCTGTTCCCCTAGATAGGGCAGAAGTCGTTCACAGTCTTCCATCGCTATCGTCTTGATCTTCACGCTTTACCACGCTCCACGTTATACCGATGCTCGCTGCTTCTGACAACACGATGCGACCCCGGGTATGACGGTACGCTTTCTTTTTTACCCGTCTGCCGAAAGAGGGTAATGTAATTATCAGTCTATGTATGTGTGTATGTTTGTTCCTATGTGGCGTTCCAGAGACCAAACGCGTTGGCCGATTTTGATGATTCTTACGTCAATCGATTCGTCTGAACCCTGCGAGTGTCACTGGCTACATTTAAATTGAAAAATGGCAGATTTTGGGCGCCATATTGTGGGGGCCCAATTTTTTTTTCTTCCAATCCCTGTGTGTGGGGTATCAAAATAAAGGGTTTTACGAGGCGATTTCAAAAATATGTAATACTTATATGTTTCTATGTACCAAATTCGAAAATAAAAGTAACTAAAAAGTTATAAATAAAAAAAGTTAATTAAAAAAATCAGTCTCTTAATAGTCTTTTTAGTTCGCTTCTTAAGCAGTCGGGATTTATGATTTTTTTAATTAACTTTTTTTTTCCTTGGGGACTCCAGTCTAAAGCTTGCATTGGTATGCGATCAATCCATCTCCACTTAAGAAGCTTACAAACTTGACTGCTATAATAAATTATAGTCTTCTAGAAATAAAATGGTCCTGTCTTTTCAATGTAGTATATCTGAAATTGGAAATAATATTTTCAGCTTCAGGTAGATTCTAAATAAGGTTTTTTTCGTGCGAATAATATCCCAACTTGGCTTAAAAAATCTCCATAGAAAACAAAGTAATATTTCACATTTTAGTATTGTATAACTGCACAGCACATGACTGTTTGAGTACTATGTACCAACTGTAAATCTACCATCAATTACTGTACCTATATGTCGTTCGTTGACTTGTATGTGCCCTGGCAGTTGAGTGTATCATGCTCTCTCAAATGTCTCTCTGATGGTGGCACATGTGTTGGATCATTCGGTTCCCTTCATGATGGTTGAGCTGACTTTTGCCGATCCATGCGGCATGTTCGTGAACAGGCGCCATCAGTTGGGATTGGTCATAACTTAGCTGCCTCGGCCTGTTATTGTATTTTATAAATTGTTTTTTACTCTAGACGCTTACGTGCACGTCTTTTTACTTCGTTCTCACACATATGTATTTTTCAACAAGAACACTTGATGAATACTTGTAATTAAAACTGATTGAAAAGAGTGTCCGTAGAGTTTCATGCAAATTCTTCTCCATTGAGACCTACTGATGCTTTTCAATTTGAAACTAGAGTCATATTTTTTTTTTGTTAGGTAATTCAAAAGTACCTTTTAGGTTTATTTGAAATAAACAATTTGATTTTTTTTTACTCCTTAAGCGAATCCACAGTAAAACCCATACCATACCAAACCCACCCAACCCACGCTGTAATAATAGCTTCCAAATATTATTACAGCGTAAAATTCGAAAAGTTTTTATGAAAATTGGTGTGATTATTGTTGGCAGCCAAATGGGCCGAACAAAAAAGTGTGTATTGTGAAAGTTTATAAAGTTCTCGAGTTCTGCGCACTTGCGTAGACAACGGTCGTAGTTGTGAACTGTATCGTGTATGGTTTATTGAATTGAGAAGGATGGGGGACTGGAAGGGGACTGAAAGCTAGCAGCCAAGTGACATGATAGGAAGCAATTTTAATACTCATCATAATCGGCCTTTTAATGTTCCCACTGCTGGGACACAGGCCTCCTCTCTGTGAGAGTAGGAATGGGCCTTAATCCACCACGCGGGCCCAGTGCAGGATGGTGGATGTCACATGTCTTCGTTTTTTTTGTTCCAGTAGAGGACATGCCTGTTTTCTCACGACGTTTTCCTTCACCGTTTTAGATCAGTAGTGATGAAATAATTTACACAAAGTAAAGCACCTGCCTGGATTCGAACCCACAACCGTACGGTTGTGGGTTCCGTTGTAGTGTAGGAGCCGTTACCACTAGGCCACCACTGCTCTTAATGCTCATGGCGTTTAAGGGCCTTCCACCACTTTAGTGACGTAAAACGGTTACTTTCTAAAGCATACTCCTAAGTAACGGTTAGGTTAGAAGGTTTGAAAAAAAATACGATTGATTCATGTACATTATTTGTGAAACATTGTTTTTACGTGTAACTTTAAAAAAATATTAACGACACGATATTTTTCGCTACTTTTGGATACTCCTTCAAAACGACTTGAAGGTTTAAAATTTTTTTAAAAGGTTCCACACAGAAAAATTGATTTTTCTTTCTTGATTGATTTTTTTTAGCTGCGAAGAATTTCTTCGTAGCTAAAATAGCAATGTAAATGAAAGAATATTTTGCAAACAAAACTGTCCAAAAGGAGGTTTAATATTGATATCCTGGCTCCGAGCGGGCGCCCGGCCAGTACTGCGTTAACATTTGGGAATATATAAAGATTTATTTTATTTTATTTGTTATGGGTTTGCTCTTGACTCTAGCCTTGGGGTTTTGGGTGGGTTTGTCTTAAAGTAAAATTTTGGATCTTGTAAGTAATTTTTGTTTAAGACCATAATATATATCTGCCTACCTTCTAGCAGATGAGCTGTAACTATCTTATTCACACATATCACTTACTGATATTATAAAACACGAAAAGAAGGAGGAGAAGAAGTATGGATAGATCATGTATGTTTGTTACTCAATCACGCCAGAACGGCTAAACGGATTTGGATAAAAATTTTATCCCGGTATAATGTTCCTTTGGGATAATTTTCACGAGGGTGAAGCCGCTGGAAGAAGCTAGTACAGCTTGGCAAAAAAGAGTGTGGAATAAATGAGGTCGCCACTATCGCACCGCTATACCCCGAAATACTATGACTCGACAGTTTTTGATACTTGTTATTAATTTTTAGTTACTCTAACTACTCTTAGTACTAATAGGTAATAATAGGCAAGTAATAGGTAGGTTATTTTAATTAACTAGTTAGTTTTATTTTTAGTTCCAACTGCTCAGATGAACTAAAAAAAGGTAGATAGGGCACTTAGAACAGAAAAATGTAACCACTTTTTTAACTATGTGTGAGTCACTGGAGAGTTACCACTTTTTAAAAAAAGTCCCCCAAATTATTTAAATGGGATTAAATATTAATTTCATAATTATAGGTAAGTAATTTATATGCAACAGTGAAAGGAAATCTGTCGGTTTGTTTGTTTGTTATTAATAAACGCGTGCAGTCGCCCCTGACGTTGACATGTGTCGCTCGTGTGTAAGAACACCGAGCAGCTCAGAACAAGTTTTTTACTTAAAAATACAACAAAGGTTATGTGAAACATGTTTATTACAAAAAAAAAAACATTTTTATTACAAAAACATCCATTCGATGGAATTAAAAATAAACTTTTTCAGATGAAATGAAAAGTATAAGTATAGTAAGTACAAAATAGAGCATTAACTTATAACAGAATACTAACAAACTTAAAGAACATTAAAAAAGATTGAAACAAGGTGACCTATTTCTGTCGTGCAGTTGGAGGCATCTACTTCAAGGTCGTTTTTGTTGAATTTAAGAAAGATGTCTCCGACTGCATTTTAAGAAATAGGTTGCACTTATTAATATAGGTAATCATATTTTTATTTTTAAAAGCGTATACATTCCATAAACGACTCCTGAAGTCTACAGTCCTTTATGCTGTATGAGTTTTTTCCTAAAACCATAATATTTAATAGCAAAATAGAAAGTACTCATGAATTTAAAGAAAAATAAATTATTTAAGAAGTAAATATTTACCTTGACTTTGGTTTATGTATACATAAAATCATGTGATTTAAATAGAAAATAAACATAAATTAGGTCAACTCTCTACTTAATTATTTTCTTTGACTTTGCCTGCAATTTACTTACATTTTGGGCAATTAGAAATAAGAATTACTGGCAACACTCTCCCAAAATGTCAATTTCGGAAAAATAACAATAACTGTTCCGAATAACCTCAAAATTATGTTAGAAAACCAAAAAATAAATAGTTGTGTATGTACTTACTTGTGAAACGATACTCCTAAAAACCTTTTGTTCACTATTGTGTTGTTTTTGCACCACTTAACAACACAGGACGGCATTTTTTAGACAAAGTTATTGTACGACGCTCCGCGAGATACTAACAAGAATCAGCTTCGTTTTATTGCTTGTGTGTGCGTGAGCGCGTGTGTTTACTTAAGCGGCTTAGTTTTGTTGGCTTCACCTAAACTATAGGCCGTGCCCTATCTACCTTTTTTTAGTTCATCTGAGTCCAACTGTCACCGCGTCAGACTCTTTTTTGCCAAGCTGTAGATTTATTTGACGCTTCCTGTTACCGTAGGAATGCCAATACCGATATTGCAGAGTTTTGGAAGAAAATCGAAAAGTCATGGACTAAAAATATTTTATGTCAAGTATTTATCAGTTGCACTATTTTATGGAATGGCACTCCTTATATTTGAGCAACAAACAGAGTACTTATTCCATTTTGAAATAATTCTTCGCAGAGTAATATATATTTAGAGTGATTAACTGATTTAGCTTACAATGCAAAACCATCTAAATTACAAAACAAAACTCCTTACGAGGTCATTACCACCAGTAGGCACTTGTCGTAACCCTACGTCACGTCACTACAAACCCTAATGTCTTTATTCCTTCAGAAATGTACCTTACTTTGACCGGTATAAACTACTCCCACCCACATAAGTGGGTCCTTCATAGAAGTAAATGCCATTGACCCTTCATTGTGTTGTTGTCTGTGTGTCTACATGTCGCATGTCTGTCCGTCAATCCTTGGGCTATATTTCTGGCCTTTCTTTTTTTTTTTACGAGGAGAAATGCTCATGCATACTGCGCTACCACGACGGGGAGATAGCGCAATTATGTGGGACTAACCTACCAATACTCCACGGTGTCCTCCAGTGCTTATGGCGGGAACACGGGCACGCGTTAGTATTCACCGCGGACCCGCCGCGGCTGTCCGTCACCGGACCCACATCTGGGTAGTAACCCCCGTCACCGGCGCACCAAACCACACTGTGCGCCGTGACCACCGTAGGGACCAAATCAGCACATGGGTGCCATACGACCCCATGTATGGCACCCTTGGTCCCCCTGTGTCGGGTTAAGTTCAATGGCCCCGCCACCTAGCATTTTTCTGGCCTATGCTTACAGTGAAGTTCACGACGTGTGTCAAGTTACAATGGGCGCTAGTGAGGCTGTTTAATGGTGCAGATTACGGTAGGGAGATGGCTTTTCCGAGGAAAGAAAAGGGCACTGTGACATGCAATAGTTTTGTTTAAGTGTTGTTTTAGACATGTTAGGCGATTCATTGACATCGGACTTTTGTGAAAAACCCAGGAAAGGTAGGTATTTATAGGAAGGAAGATAGGGAAGTATTATCGTAGATTATTATTAAGGACCGGATTGTATGCAACATAAAAAGCTTGAAATATGCATGAAAAATGCGTAACATCTGCATGAAAATTTGTAAAATATGCAACATTAAAGTTTGAAAAAAGGAAAAAAAGTGGTCGGTTCAAATTTTTTTGTTTCTACATCAGCGTACAAATTGGTGAATTATTCAATCATAAATTATCAAATACCTAAATAATCAATACGAAACTTTGTAGACGATAATAATGCACTAAAACGAAAAATGTTTTGACATTTTTGTAAACGTAAACAATCAGGTAGGTGTTCTAAATGTATATATTTTTAAGTGAAAAATTGTTAGTATTATGGGTTTTAGGGTTTATTATTACACTTATCAATGGGGTTACCTACTGAAAAATATAATAAATATAGCGGCAATATGCATCATCACTAGATTATAAGTTATATAATATGCAATTTCCGTTGAGAATGGGATAAATATGCAATTTAATATGCAAATGAATATAATCCGGTCTCTAATTATTATCTATCTTTAAAATAACAAAACTCTAAAATGCACTGACAGACAACGCACAGCATAATAACTGGATTAAGAAACATCAATGCACACATTTTAATTCTTCTAGATCCAGCTGCTTAAATACCGAAGGTGGACTCTAAGAAAGGATATCCAAAAATCTTGCTCTAATAAAGGGTTTTATTAGGGGGTGAAAGTTTCTATGGAACTTTTTCATTTTACCGATAGAAAATCCCATCGGGCACATGATTTGTAATATAAGGTAGTACGTACATATGTAAATCTACATAGATAACGGAAGTCCTTCCATCTGTATGAAAACCCAAGCGCGACACTTTTTCACACACAATTCAAAAACAAATTTACTTACCAATGAAAGAAAATATTTCCAATGCCCCGGTCAACTTTTTCTATATAGTTTTTACAGCTCAATATGGCATTTTGGTGGATTTTCGGTGCTGATAATGCTAAATGAAAAGCTCAAATTACGATCATTGATTACTACGTTTTTTGATGCGCGAAGTACATACAATCGCGTCATCTAATTGGGTTGTTGAATTTAAAAAAAAAAACGATTTTTAAAATTTATTTTGAAACTTTACATATCATAAATTATATTGTCGTTGCAAAAATCTCTTAAATATTTTTTTTCAATTTATTATAATCAATTGAAAATCGATAAAATTTTAAAAAGAACCACCTGTCTACGAACGGGCCATGATTGGTCGCCATGTTGGTGACGTCATAACGTTCAAGGAATTTCACCATAGTACAGTCTCACGTAAATTGACTAAAAATAGCCGAAAATTAGTGCAAAAATATTATTTATAACAGCAAATTTTATTTAGACATGTGTGATAAAGGATTCATAAAGGCAAATTTCGAAAAGATATCCATCTGATGGACGGTTTGGAAAAATTGAGCATAAGTAAAGTAGTCGTAATGAATATTACGTGATGGTGGACCGCGACCGGTGTTTGTCATTGTTGTCCATTGTACACATTACATTTAGAAACATAATTGTCATAATGTAATTGTTGTTACATATGGGTATGAGATATTCGTGTAAAATAAAAAGCTAACAAACACGATTGGCGGGCAACTTCGACTTTAGATATCAAAAAACTTCATAGGTACCACTAAATATTATACAACCCGAAATCTGTGGAGCCTTTATTTTTATTTATTTTTTGCATAACATCCTTAAAATTTTCGGTATTTTTAATTATTTGCATATCCCTTTATAATATTAAACACAAATATCTATATAATATAATTACAAACACTAAAAAACTTTGTAGAACAAAAACGTGAAAATATTAATTCGGTACATTTTCAAATATCTCTTAAATGCGTCGACCGATTTTCACAATTCAAACAGAAATATTAGTTTTACGCCTATATCCGTCATTTAAAATTAAAATAATGAATATATCTCCATAAACAAAAAATCATGTTTTCAAGTTACGTAATTATACAAAAATGTCAACTTTGCTCGAAAGTTCCCTTAAAAATTTACTTTTCTCAATCTTTAATGATCAAATTAAGAAATTAATCAGAATCTAATACTAAATTAGAACAAGATAACAACATAATTATCATATTCTAATTGGAATCTAGTTAGACATAGAACATTTCTCAAAACTTTAGTACAGTTTGCTAGGTTGGGTATTGCGCGAATCACATATTATTGGGGAGTTATTTGTAATATTCGTACATAATGATGCGAAGCAAGCACGATAACTTTTAAGGTTCGATATTTATGATCAATGTATTCGATATTCATCAATATATTGACGATAATAACAAGATGGAATTGGTTATAAGTCAAAACACTGTATAAGCTATGTACCATAATGAGTAGAAATGAACGTTGTGACGTCACACTGGCTCGGCTTTGTTCGGAAAACTGTCGGGGTGTTTTCGGTACTGGATTCAAAAAAATATTTTTGATTGGATTTTACTATGTAATTACAATGAAAAAAAAAAACTAAAAATAGTTTTGTATGAAAACTTATATATGATCTTTCCATTTATTACAAAAAAAAAGTTGGTTCAACAAACCAATTAGATATATGTCTGTGGTAGTACGACGTAACTATAATTTGCACGGAGGCAAAGGCAAACTTATAATTTTAGCCAAACTTCTTGACCGTCCTAAAGTTGCCTATCCAATGCGCAATGCAAGGATCGGTGCTGTTTTTACCCGACTGCCGAAGGAGGGTAATGTGTTTATCAGTCTATGTATGTATGTATGTAAGTATGTATGTATGTATGTATGTATGTATGTATGTATGTTTGTTCCTATGTGGCGTTCTAGAGACCAAACGCGTTGGCCGATTTTGATGATTCTTACGTCAATCGATTCGACTTAATCCTGCGAGTGTCACTGGCTACATTAAAATTGGAAAAAACAAAAATGGCGGATTTTGGGCGCCATTTTGTGGGGGAATAAAGATATTTTTTCTTCGAAACCCATCGTGTGGGGTATCAAAATAAAGGATTTTAAGAGGCGATTTCAAAAATATATAACACTTATATGTTTAAATGTACCCAATTCTAAAAAAAAATAACTAAAAAGTTGTAAATAAAAAAAGTTAATTAAAAAGATCAAAAAACCCGACTGCTTAAAAAGCAAACTAAAAAGACGTAAACAAGAAGAAAATCATGCTGTGCAGTCGGAGGATACATCTGGTTTTGGTCCGCCAGCTCGCGAATATGTATCCTCCGACTGCACAGCATGATTTTCTTCTTGTTTACGTCTTTTTAGTTTGCTTTTTAAGCAGTCGGGTTTTTTGATCTTTTTAATTAACTTTTTTTTGTATGAGATTCATTACAGCCATACATGCAGCCATTGTTATCAACTTCAGGGCGGCCAAGAAGTTTGGCGAGAACTATTCTTACGGAATATATTTTTTACTACTTACAACTTGCAATTGTTACTAATTTCCAATATTAGTTACATTAGTCCAATATTAGAGACGTCTACTCATTATAAGGAAATAAAAACATGGCGATATTTTACTTTAGCTAGGTACCTTCATAGGACCTATTGAACTTGGAAATTTATTTTTATCACTGAGTAGGATAAAAGATCATAGTGATATAAATAGGACCCCGTTGTCAGAACGAGGTAAATATATTGTTCAAACGTATGTTCGTCTCGCGGAGAGACGCAGGACGGACTGAGTGCACTCAAGCTGGTCAGCTTGTGTTTTTATTGCCGCGCAGACGTTTGTAAAACGTATCTACCTCATTATATATTACTAATTATTTACTGGCACTCATATCACAAGTTAAATCTTAGCTTGGGTGCCAGAGGTCAATAATCTGTAATTTATGCAATTTTTATAATGATTAGGTTTTTATAACTTGTAAATTGAATTTTAAAATGTAAAAATTGTATTTTTGGAAATAAAGTTATTTATTTATTTATTATTATTTATATAACATCGTTGGTTACATGCATATTCTTTATCTAGATTGGAACAAGCTAGTACCTATTACCTTGATACCTGCGTAAAATCTTGCTCAGCAATAAACACAAACAAATTAATACAGTTTTCCATGTTTTACCTAAACATCTTCATTTTAATCCACAATGGTTATGTTTCTCCTAAAAAAACTAGGTATTTAGTAAAAAAAAACCCCTATCTCACTTTCAGTAAAAAGCCCTACTACGCAATAACGTTATTTTTTCCGGTCAATGACTAGAAAACATCAGCTAAGTGGTTTTCGGACCTAGCTAGGTATATGCACGGCTTTATTTACGTTAGATAGATATATTTTTACGCAGAAATACATTCAGAACACCATTAATAAGACACATAAAAGCTGTTAAAACGTTAGGGCCCGCTTGCGCCTCCCTGGGATGATCTTAGTGTCCGAATTAGTTGCTTACCGGGCCAATTATGTATGACATATTTGTTGTTTAACTAAGTGTAGGTAATAAAAACGCGTGAAAACGACTTATGAGGACATTATGTCAAATTGTCAATGACGTCAAGGTATGGATGAAACTTTTTGTCGTGTAAACTGGTAAAGGCAAAGGTAACATATATTATACAGCTTGAGAAGTGAAATAAAAAGTTCACAGTTTGTTATGTTTATAATATGGCATGGTTGCTTGTGTAAAGGCAAAGGCATACGTAATAATAACATTTAGCGTGCAAGGGTAAAACTAAATACATAAATATCATTTTCAAGAACCTTTAAAAAATACAAAATTGAACCCTAGTTTCGATTTCTAACAAAAATAAGAACAATTTTAATACAAACATTAGCCATCGTTGCCCGATAATTTAGAGTTAGAACAAATAAGCACCCTAAGTTTTAATAGAGCTCTGGAATGTCTCTAAATGTTTAATTAACTTGCTTATTTAAATATTCGGCTCAGCTCTAATGCGCGCGAAATTTCAATGTGAATTTGGAACGAACGTAGATCGTTTGTGGTCATCATTATTTTATTTTTTTAAGTGTTCTTAACCTGCATTCCTTTTTTAAACTTTATTCGCGTTTGAGAATTTTCTCTTTATTTTACACAAATGAGTTTTTAATGTTCAGTGTTTTTCGAATGCAGAATGGTATGTAGTTTTAATGCGAGTTTAATCTTGTTTGTCTATCTTGCGATGCAAGGAAAAATATGTCATAATATTGTGCCCCTTCCGGAGATATTTCCCTAAGTTTGGGTAAGTTTTGTTGATTCTGCCAAAACAATGGGGAAAATATTTGATTTAGCGCGTTTTATTAGGGAGTGTAGGAAAAACTATGTATTTCTTAATAATGTGGAAATATTTTAATTTTACTACCGTAAAAATACACAACATAAAATTTAGAAAATGCTTAACTAACTACCTTAAACACTTAAATAAATCTCCAAACTAACTATGCCTAAAAACAAACAAAAATATGGTAAGTATTTTTTTACACGCTTCACTGTCAACTGGTAATGTGCCCAAAGACTTAGAATGGCAATGCCAGAGCCAGACCAAGGAAAAACTGGCTATTACCTTGACGTCGCAAAAATAATTTTAAGTAAAAAAATACAAACCGCCTAGTTACCTAGTTTGCTTAGTTTCACAGCACCGCATACTGCAGATCAAAATCGTAAAATTAATTAATTACCCATAAACGAGCAGATCTACTTTCTAGGATTATTTATGACCAGAGTCAGTCTTCTGTATACTTAATAGTTCATTCTGTTTGAAAATAGAATTAATCAAAGTCAAAGTCATTTATTTGCATTAAATGCGGTACAAAAGATGGTATAAATAAGTTATTAGCACAATGACACATTTCGCCATAAGTTGGCAACAAATATTAAGATATGAGTTAAGGTGCTTACAATAAGCAGATCTCTATTAATCTAATAACACATTATTTTTATTAGGTATTTAACCTGTTAAGTTTAATAAACTCTTCAAAACACTTAATTTACTTACTAAAGTAGACTATAAAATTATATGGTAAACAACACATAAAATATAAAACAAACAATATTTTAAAAGGCAGTAGATAGGAATTACAACAACTAATAACAAGATAATCTACAATGCATTCCTGTAATGATAAGATTGCCATGGAGATTTTTATAGAAATTCGTTTATAGAATAAAAGCTGTGAGATATGAGCCACTTTTTTAAAACTACACAGAATTTTCTGTAAGGGAGATCGGTTATAAAGGAAAGTATAGAATTATATTTAAGAGGTGCCATGTAAACACATCTACGCCTAAATAATTCAATTCTCTTCTTTTTAGTATTAAAAAGTGAATAATTAGTTTTTACAAACTTAGCGATTTCATATATATACATACAAGGAACGGTGAGGAGATTGTGTGCTTTATATACTGGGTCTGCAGTAATCATCAGATATAAAAATGGTGCAGATGCTTAAAGAACAGAAACAGAGTGCAGAAACTTTAGAATTTGTTTATGTAACTAAGTTCGAATCGAAAAAGATCATAATAGGATAGGAATAAAGCCTTAACAACATTGTTTCAGGATAGCCCTTGAAAGTGACCCGAAATAAGTTTGTATGATGTACACATACATTTCTTGATTAGAGTGACGACCGCCCTCCAGCTGGTGGTCAAGCATGTAGAAAGAGGTCCTGAGCGATAACCTGAGCACTCAAGACTACCCTGAATCATCTTTATTTGTATTAATTTTTTTTTTCCTTTGTCCAGAAAATGTATTGTGTGCCACTAAGTTTGTGCTAAATAAATTTGTTTGAGAACAGAGCTTTCTGGCGCAGAAATACAAGGAGACCCGATCTCAGCTAAAGGATATCCGTTACAGAAACTGAGCCTTAGGCACCAAACAAGTAGTGAAAATCTGAGCACAAAAAATAATTAAATCAGACGCCGCAGATCTGATAACTTCAAAAATGATTCTTATATTCAACACATAAGCCAACCAATCCATTGCACAGCAATAAGATTTCCCTAAGACCAGCCTATGTAAACTCTCTCCACTATTTTACCTACAATTTGTTGCTAATAGATTACCTATAGCCTAAGATCCCTCCGCAAAAATCTGGAGGTATTATCTTTTTTGATAAAACTTAACTTTTTTAAATGTGTAATCACATCTAACAAATAAAAAATGTAATTTATATTTGTTAAACTCAGATTGTACATGTATTTCAAGTGAATCCAACATCATTTGAAACAAAGTGATGTAGAAAATAGAAAAAAGAATACGTTCCTAACTCTCAGTTATCCGCAATCTATGAGTTACCACGTTACCAGTTTACCTGTTTACATCGGGCATCCCATAAAGTGACTAACTGAAAGCTGGCTGATGTTGCAAACGCAAGAGCATTCTCCTATCAAATATTCACATCATCACATCACATCATCACATCACATCATCAACCTATTAATGTTCCCACTGCTGGGACACAGGCCTCCTCTCTGTGAGAGGGAATGGGCCGCAATTCACCATGCGGGTCAAGTGCGGGTTGGTGGATGTCACATGTCTTAAAATCTTTGGTTCTAGGACATGCCGGTTTTCTGACGATGTTTTCCTTCACCGTTTTGAGAGCAGTGGTGATGAAATAATTTACACAAAGTAAAGCGCCTGCATTAGCTCGAACCCACGACCTACAACTTATAAGTCATGGCCGATACCACTGGGCTATCACTGCTCAAAACATTATCAGCATTAAGTATTATTAGTTTTATCAAAAACATTATACCTGCAGATTTTAGCGGTGGGATCTGGAACTATTAGTCCTGGATCCCTACCCACTCCTAATGATTTGAACAATTAACCTAATTTCTTTCTACTCTATTTATACTTTATTTTTTTGTGTTTTTGTTTTTATAAAGAAAGCCTACCAATTTGCGGATTAACTACAAATAGGTAAGCTTATATCTTTTATCTTTAAAAAAGTTTAACGGGATCAGGTTGAAGGAAATTCGAACTTTCCTAAGTTCGAATTTCTTTCAACTTGATCTTCGTTATTTTTTATGCACTTAACGTATTTTTTTTTTTTTATTTAACTATAAGCTCGCGTTTGACCACTATTTCGCCAGATGGTAAGCGATGATGTGGTCGACGGTGAAGCACGCTTACCTAGAAGTAACCTATTCACTCTTTACTTAAAGACCTTAAGGTTGTAGCTATCAGGAAACAAAGACTCCGGCTAGGAATTCCACTCCTTAGCTGTGCGCACAATGAATGTATTCGCAAAATGCTTTGTACGTATAATAAAGAATAAACAATATTTATTTGTTCAAGACTTAAACCTATTTACAATGATTGTACCTTAAATTAGAATCATTAAGTTAGTGGCAAGATACAAAATATGTGCAACTGGGCTTAAACTAGGAGGATTCCTGTGCTATAAGGACCAGTTACTTCCGTCACCACCGTGTTCGAACTGCCATTACATATGTGGTGCGGTGCTAAAGTAAGTGCCAAAATTACACTAATTTATTTTATTACTATTATGCGTAAGTGTGTGCATGTGAGTATGAAGATATGTGTGTGTGTGGTGTGTTTGTGTGTGTGTGGTGTGTTTGTGTGTGTGTGGTGTGTTTGTGTGTGTGTGGTGTATTTGTGTGTGTGTGTATATGTGTTTGCGTGCACGGGCTTGACTGGTTTTATTTTCATTATTTTTCATTCATTTTATTTGTTTTATTTTATACATTATATACGGTTTAGTAAATTTTCAGTGTTTACATAATTTTGAGAAAGAAGGAAGTTATCTATGGTAAGTTTTAGTTTTTTTATCGGTAAGTTATGTAACTGGGTATTTTTACTTATTTTATTATATAGGTATGGACCCATGTAGCACGGTTGTCTCCTGAAGAAGTCTGTTTTATACGGTTTCAGGTCAAAGACTATATCCTTCCTACGTTTGTATTTCATTCTTTCCGGGTCGTACGTTGAGCCTTTATGGCTTATAAGCAGAATCCTCCTGATATAAAATTGTCGAACCGTTAAAACCATACAATCCTTATATAGCTGCTCCGTTGGATACTGAAAGTTCTTTTTGTGTATTACTTTGAGAACTGCTCTCTGGGCTCTTTCTAGGTTTAATATATGAGTTTTGTGTGTACTTCCCCAGATAGAGATACAGTATTCCAGTACTGACTGGCACAGGGATAGATAGATTGTTTTCAACAGGCTCGAGTCGCACACCCTACGTAACTTTTTAAAAACTGTTATTAATTTTCTCACTCTGGAGCTTAATGTTTTTACGTGGTGGTGGAAGTTTAACTTGTCGTCTACTTGTATTCCGACATATTTTATACTGCTTGTTTTTTCAATAGGAAAACATCTGCATTCAGTGATACTGTTTTGATTACAGGTATGTGCTCGGATGTCAACCAATTCATAAGCAGATGGGGGAGCCTTCTTTATCGAGAACATGAGATATTTTGTTTTCTCTACGTTAAGGGTTAGTAAATTTAGGTTAAGGTATCGAAGAACTGTTCTCAGCCCGGCGTTTGTAAGATCGGCAACCTCTGACCATGTATTTCCATGGAAAATTATTGCCGTGTCGTCTGCATAAGTTATTATTTGACCATTTTGTAGATTTAAGTTACATATCTCATTTATGTAGATTAGGAATAAACTAGGACCGAGTACACTCCCCTGTGGTACACCAAAGTCTATATTTGCACTATTACTTATGTACTTGTCAATTTTAACTATCTGAGTTCTGTTAGTAACATAGTCCGTGAATAATTTAAGAGGGGTTCCTCGAATCCCTATATTCTCCATCTTCTTAACCAGCCTGGGGACAGAGACGGTGTCAAAAGCTTTTGCTAGGTCTAGAAATACTCCTATGCATTTATTTTTGTTGTCTAATTTACCTGCAATATGATCTGTTAGTTTTATTACAGCGTCTTCTGTAGATTTGCCTGATACAAAACCATATTGGTTTAGAGAAATTAATTTATTTTTATTTAGATAATTTATTAATCTGCTATTCATGAGTTTTTCTGTTATTTTGGAAAGTATTGGGAGCACAGAAATTGGTCTGTAGTTGCTTACATCGCCCCTGTCACCAGACTTGTAGATAGGATGGACTACAGAGAGTTTAAATAGCGTGGGGAATGTTCCCGTGTTAAAGCTTAAGTTGGCAATATGAACAATAGCGGGGACCAGGACATCGCTAGCTAATTTAATTATTTTCACAGGTATATTGTCCCAACCTCTAGCGCAGTCTTCTCTTAGGTTTGAAATAATTTTTTGAACTTCCTGCTCATCTGTTTCAAGCAAAACAAACGCGTTACACACTTGTGGGTCGTTACTGTTTGTAGGGATGTCACTAGGTACGTTTATTTTGCTTGCTAGAGTTTCACCTACTTGGACAAAAAAGTTGTTTATAGTGTTTACAGCCTCCTCCGGGGCTTCCTCTATTTTGAGTAAGTCTAAATTGGGTTCACGTGTCGAATTTATGTTTGCTATTTCTTTGACTAGCTTCCATGTTTGTTTTGGGTTTTATGTATATTTACTTAATTCTGATTTCTCATGAGTGTCTTTAACTTTGTTCAGAATGTCGTTGTAGAAGTTACGGTATCTAAAGTAGGTAGTTTTTAGGATGTTATTATTAGGGTATTTTTTATGGTGGAGATGTAGTTTGTCCCTATGCCTTATGCATCGAAGAAGGCCTGGAGTAATCCATGCCTTAAATACTCTTTTACGATGAGGAACATCGGTGGTGATTTTGTTCGCTTTGATTGCGTTGTTTATTATGTCTAGAAGATATTGGACCGCAGAATTAACGTTATTTATTGTATAAAGTGTATTATTATTTGATAGGTTTTGTCTTATTTCGTCTGTTAATTTTGTATAATTTATCCTTTCTTGAGTTCTGCTTAAAACTTTACGGGTAATGCGTGATTCTAGCGTGAGACATACAGGAAAGTGATCGGTTACAGATGACTTTATTATTACAATAGTCGAAGTCAATTCGGTTTTTATGTTTATGTGATCTAAGCAGGTTTTGTCTCGGGTTGGAAGGCTGTGACCCGGCAAAAGACCGTGCGAGGCAAGCATATTGAGATACATGTGCGAGCGTGCATCCAAATTGTCGGGGTTGATATTCAGGTTTATGTCCCCTGTTAAAATGATGGTACTATATGACGATAGAGATTTTAAAACATTATCACAAGAGCTAAGGAAACTATCGATATTTTGAATTGAGGGAGACCTATATATTGCTACTATGGCTACTTTAGTTCCGAGTTTTATGACTACGCAGTTTGCACCTGTAAATGGTGGTTCATATACTTCATGCATAAGTGATGAATGTATGTAGGTTACGACACCCTCGTTTTGCGTCGCACAGTTCTTAGTTGCATAGCTGATGTAGTCACGGAGGGGTGGTGGTATTGCATTTTTATTCGTCCAACACTCTGTCATAATAATTAAGTCGAATTCCATACCAATATTTGCAAGAAAAACCTCGAACTGTGGCATATTTCGACCTATACTTCGAATGTTTTGCGTGATCATAGTTAAGTTATTATCTGATTTATTTATATATCGAGCGGCACTGCCTGTTTCACACGTTATGGAGTTGGACACTCGGTAGTTATCAGGTTCGGTATTTATTTGCTGTGTACACGTCATTTTTGAGCGGTTATTATAAATAAAGTCTGACTAATTAGTGCCATGAAATTTAACACAAAGTTAAATATTATTTCTAGAGTGTTTTTATGACGTAAAACTACTTTCCTATAATCAGCGATAACAGCCAAGCGCCAGACACTGTGCGGGCCCGAGATCATTATTTTAAAAATATGTATGTTTGGAATTGTTAGCCTGTTTTGTGATTTGTATGTGGTTAGATGTAATTGTGTATATGTGTTGTTTATTGTTATGTAAGTAATGTTACTGTTTGGTTGGTGTAATTTGTATATGTTTGAGCAGTGATAAAATGGTGTATTTGTGTTGTTTGTTATGTTTATGTTATTTTCAGATGTTGTAATAATATCAAGACACAGAGTGCATAAATAGTTACTATAACCTACTTTTAAGAAAATTTTAATCAATATACAATAAAGATAATGATAACCATAGAGAGCAGAACATGTCTTAGAGACCTTACTCAAATGAAGACAACCCGTATAAAGTCATTGGGGATTTTTCAGAGAAGCCAGTTGCTCAGCTGATTTTATTTGGATTTGCTTACTTCCAGCTGCCTTTCTCAAATAGATTTTACCATTTGTTGCCCAACAGAACTCATATTCGTTAGACTTCGCAAAGTCTCTCGCTAGAAAATGCAGCCTTCTAGATTTAGGTGTTAAGTTGTCTGTTACATATATTGGCTGTGGGTCATTAATGTATCCCAAACATTTGGTATTTAGTTGATTTTGTTTGTTTGATGTATTATATTTTCTCACGGCTGTTATTAATTTTGATTTAAGCATAGGCGATGTCATTTCAGCTATGACTATGTTTGACCCTTTAATCGGAAGGCGATAGATGTCACGTACATCTGATTGCGACATACTCACGTCCACAGTATGAGCCATCTTAAGCACCATGGCAGCGATGCTATCCTTGCTATCATCTGTGGTTTTCGGTAGATTTTTGATTTCCAACTTAGATAGTCTTGATATGCGCTGCAGATCGTCGACGGATTCTTCCAGGGTTTGGATATGGAGGTTGTAATCATGGTACCTCTGTTCCAAGTTTTTGTATTTTGTGTCCAGATCACTGCATCTATTACTCATGAAATCCACAGACTTTTCCATTTCCGTATTCTTGGTTTTTATTTCGCAGTTTATATTCTGTATATCCTCCTTAATTGTTTCATGTTGATTTTTGATTTCAGAGATCTCGCGCACCATTTTAGACATGGTGCATTCTTGTTCTTTTTTCCAGGACTCAAACATGGTCGTGAGTAAAGTCTTAATTTCTTCCTTAAATGTACCAAATTGATGTTTAAAATCTTCTGCGTCTGGGTGCCGGCGTTTTATACGGGTTGAAATATTACCAAAGTCCTGAGAACCTGCTTTAGAAACGTCAGGTTCTGAACGACAGATGTTCACTTCTTGAGACGATGGAGGTGTCGAACGATGCATATTGCGTAGGTCTGTGTAACGGTAAACGCGTATGCCCTTGGTTAGCGCAGTCAATCGGACAGAAGAAGACAGCAATTATGGCTACTGTGCTCCTCTTGCGGGGGTGAAGGCGGGCGCGCGAAGCGTCTGCGCAGGCGGCCGGTTGGAAATAGACAGCAATGGGGATGTGAACGCAAAGCTGAGCGCAGATGTCGCTGGCGGCGCAATGGCTGCTATCAAATAATTTATTCTTTGTTTACATCACGTTTTTATTTTTATTATTTGTGTTTAAACCGTTCTACCATCATTATTCATATCAAGTTTTGTCCCTGGAAGCGTAGGGAATTGAAAAATGAACTAAAGAAATGAGGAGCAAGGATAACTGGAAAGAAAATAGATCTTACTGAGAAGCAGGCTTTTATAATATAATAAAATATTTTTAATCGGTGATATATTCTAGATTTAGCTATTTTTTTAGTTGTAATGAGTTATTTCTTACTTGACTCATGGTAGGAAAATTTACGAAAATTGAGAGAACATTACTTTAATGTGTTGGTATTCTTTACGTTTTAGGTTAGAAATTTTATTTTATTTTCGGCAATCAAAGCTCTCAAGATTCCGAATCTTGCCAATACCAAGCAAATGACATTCCTACTGTAGAACTTTATTGATACGTTAATAGCTCCACTATATCGCCGAAGATTACCATGCAACATAATCAAAGTTACTTTTACAGCTTCATAACACAACCTATAAATATGTATAGCGTTTTCCCAGCTTTTTTAGCGGTGTATCTTTGGGCAACAAATGAACACAGTGGGTTGATACATCCTGGTAAAGCACACAGAGGCAAATTCCAAGAAAAATTAAATTTAATGAATGATGGGTTACAAAATGTATGGATTTGACAGCTTTCAATAGCCATAGCGACGATGCGCCACCTATCGTGAAAAAATGGCAGTTCACATCCCCATTATGAGCACTATGCTACTTTCGCAGAGGTGAAGGCGGGCGCACGGGCTCTCGGAATAATCGGCTTGGTGGAAAGAGATGGCAATTATGACCAGAGCGCTCTTCTCGCAGAGGTGAAGGCGGGCTCGCGGCGCAGTATGATTCCACCAGGCTTGATGCGATATTGAAGCAAATGAAGCACTTTTACTTTGCTCCAAGAACTCAAGTCCTGTACGCAATTTTGTCGCACTTTTAATATTTTAAACAATTTTTTGGCTCACGTCCACTCTCAAAGGCGGCAGCGACGAAAGGGCAAACGTATGGGTGGGATGTCCACTATTTAACGGTGGCACATTGCCGTACGTCTTCTTGTCCGATGATGGAAAGGGGTAAGGCCTCCTCTCTGTGAAAGGGAATGGGCCGTAATCCACCACGCGGGCCCAGTGCGGGTTGGTGGATGTCACATGTCTTCGAATTTTTGGTTCTAGGACATGCCGGTTTCCTCACGATGTTTTCCTTCACCGTTTTGAGAGCAGTGGTGATGAAATAATTTACACAAAGTAATGCGCCTGCCGGGTTTGCCTACAACTTGTAAGTTGCGGCCGATACCACTAGGCCACCACTGCTCCATCGCACACTGCCCGAAAAACCCTTAAAAACCCTTGTTTGTTACTAAGTCTTTATCCTTTACGTTTTTACCCGACTGCTGAGCCCAAAAGGCGCATAATTGTTTTTTTGTTTCGCAGCACCGCTCTAGTTATTCTGGCCACAATTCTAGGTACGATGAACTGTTTGAAAAATGATATGGCTAAAAATGCCTAGGCTAAAAATTATATGGCCAAAAACGATATGGCTAAAAATGTTATAGCCTAAAATGATATGGCTAAAAATGATATGGACAAAAATGATATGGCTAAAACTAATAATTATGACTAAGAATTGCTAAAACGAGGGCTAAAAGATGGCTAAATCAAAGAGATAGCACCTAATAGAGAAGTACCAAATAAGAGGATTATGTTGATCAAAATAAATTGGGATAAGAACTACAGATGAATCATGGAGGGTCTCTAGGAACTCTATTGATCACAGTTAATAAAAAAATAAAAAAAATCTACACTGAACTCACACACACACACACACTGAATTGATCTACACTTCTTCCAAAATCTGTCCTCCTTGAAAGCCAATCCTCACAACCGTAACCCAAGTTATATCTTTCTTATTCTGGGTTGGGAATGCGCAAACTAGACAACAGTCGGCTATAGGTAACTCTCTCCACTCTCTTCAAAAGCTTCTATTATATATAATAGGAATATATCTGAATTGTCAGCCGACTAAATAATAGGCAAGAATGCGCTTGTGATAAGAAGTAGAAGAGAAGATATTTTTAAATTATATCAATTTTATACGTCTTTCAATTTTACCAATGTTATTAATTTTGTACTTTTTATTATTTTTACTTTTTATTATTGTTTGTATTCAAATTTATCAATTTTTAACGAATTTTCCAAAAAATTTATACACTGATCGATTTAATAATTTTTGCTTTTATTATTGTCTTTTAATTTATTTTTGTCCAGCGAACTGCCCCCACTTTAATGACGTAATACTATATTTATTTTATTTGTTCTCTTTTGTGAATGGGCACATTGAACTTTTATTTTTTTGTTGTGTTATATTTAAGAGTCGCAATTTTATTTTAGTTGTTTTATTTTTACAAAACATTTCAGTATATTTCAAACATGTGTTGATGTTTTCGAGCGTATGGCGCTCGTGGGCTGCAGCTGAAAATCAGCGTCAGGTGGTATACCCTGTATTATCATTTGGCTTTATGCTGAGCTGAGGCCCTTTCGGCATTAATAGTTTTAATTATTTATTTTATTTAATTTTGAGGTGTTTTTGTTTTTAATGCCAATAAACACATTTTTATTTCTTTCTTTCTTTCTATAAGACGGCCATACTGATATAGCAGTCGGCCGGGTTTGCCGATAGCAAAATTTGAAGGCAATTTCTGTAAATAAACAAAGTGAAAAGATACTATACTGTGATTTTTAATTTCGTGGACTAAACTGACAGCTGCTATTGATCTTATTTTTGTTAAATGTTGCAAGCGCGGAGCACAGTGTTGTAGGTAAGGCTCAATCATAAGTGATTCATCGAATCGATGTGACATGACTCCTCAATTAATTTTTACTAATTGGTGTAAATAAATGTTTTATGAATATAAACGTAATATATTTAAATATAACAGTATTCATACACATAGTACATGAACTTTTATTATGTTAAATATGAAATCAACAATAAAATAAATGCAATCGATAAAATTAAGTCTGACATAAATGAGTAGAAACTAAATAAGCGCCGCTAGTTTCTAAACAAATAATTTTTTTATGCCGTGAAATAGTTTCATTTTCGATCTACTTCGATTTTCGATTAACTTTCGATCACTCAGGATAGTTAGGGTACGACACTATTTTAATGTAACGATAAAGTGACAACCCCCCAAATGTCAGTTTAGTCCACGAAATGAAAAATCACATTATAGTGTAAGTAACCCATCAAACTTTTCTATCGGCCGATACCGAATCGTTGTATCGTTACATACTGCCTCATACTGATTAAAGGCCCGATCAAACTATGGATCGATACAAAGTCTATAGTTTGCGGGGGTTCTTATAGCCTACATTCGATTCTAGAAGAATCCAAAGAAATGTCAAGAAATACATATTAATATCTAATTGAATATGACCTCGTTGACTATGCAAGTAGTATATCTTCAATCTTATTGGCATTTAAAGTTCAAAGCTTTAAGAGCCAGCGCCCACTAGTGACTTTTTGGTCGAATCAGAATGGACCTATGTTGATGTGCACGCATTTGGCGATTATAAATCATGATACATGGTCGGCGTATAATAGCGAACAAACTATTGGTCAACTAAAAGTTACAAGTGCGCGCTGGCTCTTAACCCACAGCTTGGCTAGTTAGTTCAAATTACTTGTGGGCGTTGGAATTAATCCGACGTTTTGTTAAATAAATATTTGTTGAGGGAAAAGGTTTTTTTTTTGCAAAGATCGAATATAGTCCGGTAATCTGTTAAATGATAAATAATGATAAATGATTTTATTTCTGTAAGTTGGTTTGTACAAACACTTTTACATGTCGATCATATTTTTTTAAACTAGATGAGGTCGGCGTTTCCTGTCTAACTACTCTGAGAAGAAAGGCCGAAACAAACTCAGAGGTCACAGTCTCTTTTAAAGTCCAGACAAAATCTTGGTTAGATCATGTGAAGACCATGTAGACTGATGTCTGAAATGGTCTTTTGTGGAAATAACCTGTCCTGACCTGTCCATTCAGTGCACGCATTTGTCAATAACCGTGCAGCTCAACTCAGAATTAAAGGAGCTCAACATATTGACGAACAATACCAAAGAAAGGACACCTCTAAATGTTATTTTGTTTTTTTTTTCGGACAGAAATGTATCTTATATTGTCCCACTGCTGGGTAAAGGTCTAGTGGCCATACACCTAAATAAGCTCACGCATTTTTCACATGGCAGAAACCTGCTACGATCTTCACGTACTCCTTTCATTTACGTTCATACATCTAGTACGCACACCAGTTACGAGTAGTGCACACCTGGATTTTCTGAAGAACATCACCATTATGATCAGTGTACCTGGCTAGGGCATCCCTTCCGCCGTTTCCACTCATCGAGTCATCCGGGTACATTGCACGGGACCGCCCACAGCAGACTAAATCTGGTCAGTCCAACACATGGGTGAACTGCCACGCGGTCTAGTGCCTTCCACTTTTCCTTGAAACGTATCCGAAGAAAGTAATTATTCGGGACTGTAGGTACTATTGCGGACAGACGCTGCTTGATGTGGATGTCTTGGAATATCGAGACATTTGTTTGATTATAACAACTCCTACTTATTGACAAATCTATAGAACTTACTTTAGCTCTACCATGGAAGGCCTCTTTTTCTGCCAAGCTCACTTCCGAGCAGAGTTGCTCAGGTGACAACCGATGCAAGTGAGCTTGTTAATGAAGGTCTATGAATGATTTATTATTGAATTTAATTACTGTTATCAAATAAAAGGGATATTTCAATAAGATTGGGTAATAAGTCATATCATGGCCTGCTTCTGCCTGCGACTTCAGTGCAGTGGCTTGTCCCAAAGATTTTTAGGATAATAATGGGTAGTAGGTAATGGTATGTAGTATTTTTACAAGATAGGGCAACGCCATCTAGTGACGAGAGGAAGAACTAGTAGTAACAAGTAGCGCCGTCTAGTATCGAATAGCGCAACTAAACTTCCAGAACAATCGCCTTTCGAACTCATTGTTCTCGCGTCGAATGGAATTTTCCAGAATATTCGAGCCGAACATTCTGTTTCTAGTCGCTTCGGGAACAATAAGTTCGAAAGGCAATTGTTCTGGAAGATTCTCGAATTATCTAGAAAACAGTTTGGAACATTCTAGAAACATCTTCCGTGCTTAAAGAGCGGTTGGGTTCGTCGTGGGTCAGTTTTGATTTGGAAGCGTCACAGAGCGATCGCAAAAGGAAAATAGTGCGAAGTAATAGAATTGTTTAAGAAGTGTTTTTGTAATAAAGTGTGAATAAATGAAGTCTGCTGTTTTAATAATTTATCCCTGAACCCCAGCTCGTAACTGTATGTATGAAGAGTTTTTATAATCGGGTCAATCAGTACTTTCAGATATTGTCATCAACAACGATATAAACTATTTTACCTCATCATTTGGTTAATATTGATAGATTTAACACGTAAACCCACGTCACGGCGCATTAGTGTCCTACGCGGCGTGAGTATGAGTTATGTTATGTCATGTCCTACTCCTAACGCGGCGCCACTGGAATTTCGCGGAAAGAAGTTAAGGGACGCATATTTCACGGCACTTAACTCGGACACGGCGTCCAAGCGCTAAAAAGAAAATTTGGTTCAAATAAATGTCAGTAGATGGCACGATATGCATCGATTCGTTATTGAATTGTGTGTAAAATTAACATTTTCTAGGATTGATCATTAAAATTGTATGTTCTTTTTCAATCAACTCTCCTAAGCACACAATTATGGAATATCGAGCTCTTAATTCATTATTCGAAGATTATTTGAACGGATAATTAAAAATTGATTTTAATAGATGGCGTAGTTTTAAATGCCTGATGCATGCCACTATACTATCTATAGCCGTGCCTGTGTAACGGAACCGAACGTGATCGAAGTACTTATAAAAATAATCATCTTAATCAGACGAAAAACGCTAGTTACGTCGGCACGGTTTCTTTGTACGGGATGAGGCATCTGTATGCTAGTATTAGTAGTGCCTCGGACCTCCTTCCAGCGGCTTTCAGTGTCACTGCGTCGTTGTCGCCGGAGCTGCTCTGCTCGGAAGTGAGCTCTTAATCCGATACCGAAAGATACGTACATACTTACATAGTTATGAAGGTGAAAACCTGACAATCTTTTATCGGGGTCGTCTTGATTGATTCCCGTCTGGAAACTTTTATAAAAGTGTGTAATATTAAATCAATCAGTGGTACGTCAATCATGTTCCTCGTTAATTTCACTTTCAACGCCGACTAATTTTAATACAGATTTCATGAAAATGTTTAGTCATTAAGAGTGAGAGATTGAGATATTACAGTCTATAGGAGTTATTTTATGACGGTCCGTAGCAAATGCGTTACGGCTGAGTAAGTTCGAGGTACTGGGTTCGTTTCCCGGGTCGTCCGAAGTGTAACCCATCAAAAACATAACATGTAAAAAAACACAAGTCTCGCGTTCTTTCTACTGCAAAAATTAGTGACATCGAATGTTCTTATAATTAATAAATCTTATAATTTATTCAGTAGATACCTTAGTAAAATTAGTTTACAAACAAACACATTAAGTGACATGGTTTTACTTAAGAGGTTGACATTATTGTTTTCTTGTAATGTAAAACCAACTAAAATATTAGTCCCAAAAAAATTTAGGCTTCCAGCTTTATCCGTAACTAAGTTACACCGGGTAGAAAATGGCGTGAATGGTTTTGAGAAAACGATGGTATAGTGCCCGGCACGTAATTTAGCAAGGTTTTGGCGTAGTGAGTAGTATTGGTCAGTCGACTGACCAACCAATCCCGCGCCCCGCTGCACTACCAAAGATATCTAAAAAACGACTCTTGTCAACTTACGTGTCGGGGATTATACAGGTGTGCCATTGTTCGCTCGACTCAATTTGGGGGCACGGTAGTGCTTAAGTGCTCTTAGCGGCTTCGCCCGCGTGAATGTCGAAAATTATCCCAAGGGAACATATTCCCGAGACAAAAAGTATCCTATGTGCTATTCCTGACTATAATCTATCTCTGTGCCAAATTTTGTCCAGATCCGTCCAGCCGTTTGCAAATACACTCACAAACTTTCGCCATTTTAATATTAGTGTGATGTGATATGTTTAGTAATTTTGGATGAGAGATTGAGATAAAACAGGGAGTCTTTATGGGTCATTAGCTTCTACTAGCGGCTTCACCCGCGTGAAAAGTGTTATCTTATCCCAACGGAACATTATACCGGGATGACTGCGCACACGCAGGAACTCGAGCTGCGAGTTCCGGTGATCGACAAGTTTTCAGTTGCTGCAATCGATGACTAAGTTAGTTTCTAAATGCTGCAACTAACATCTGTCGAATTCGTATCGCTTCACATCACATCACATCATCAGCCTATTAATGTTCCCACTGCTGGGACACAGGCCTCCTCTCTGTGAGAGGGAATGGGCCGCGGGCCCAGTGCGGGTTGGTGGATGTCACATGTCTTCGAATTTTTGTTTCCTCACGATGTTTTCCTTCACCGTTTTGAGAGCAGTGGTGATGAAATAATTTACACAAAGTAAAGCGCCTGCCTGGGCTCGAACCCACGACCTACAACTTGTAAGTCGCGGCCGATACCACTGGGCCACCACTGCTCTATCGTATCGCTTGTGTAAAGTTAATTGAGAATAATAAAAATAAAATGAGAACAAATACTGCTTCTTCGATATCTATCATCACGATATCTATCATTACAGCTACGTACACGTAGCGTAGATTTAGCAATTCAGCTATCAAAGTCGCTCACAGATTGCCATGCAACTGGCAACTTTCAAAGGAAACTTAAAAAGTTGATAGTTGCCTTAACTAAAACTCCATCTGTAAATCGCCTTATACAGCAAACGAGTATGCTAATCAAAGCTCAATACGAATAAGAATAAAAGGCACTGGGTCAATTCCAAGCTCAATACTAACGAATAAAGAAAATCTGACTTATTTCCCTCTTCGCGTGCTAAAAAGGGCCATATTCCCGTGGCCGACTGTTCTTGATAGCCTCCCTGATTGATCGGGAGTGCTCTGTTTTTATTCACTCCAGCCCAAACGGGGTTACGAAGGTTTAAGAATTGAATTTAAAAGAGATGCCGTCGGTTTTATCTGATTCATAAAAGAAGTAAGCAGTTTTTATTCTGATAGGTTGTGAAATATGATAGCTTTTGTCTGGGCTTCGATTTATTGCAAACATGGGAGATATTTAGTGGTTTTTGCTAATGGTAAGAGAGCAGCAACGATTTCGTTCTAAAGTAATGTAAAGTTTACTGACATAAAATTTTATATATGACTAGCTGTCCCCCGCGGCCTCTCTTCCGTCAACTGGCTACCTACCGACGAGCGTTGCCAGATGTCCCGATTTTGGCGGGCGGTCCCGATTTTTAAGGCGCCGATTCCCTTGAGTAGCTGATTTTAAAACTGAGAATCACGTCTAAATGGCTAGTCGCAATTTTTTGGAAAAAATATATGTTATATTAGACCATTTTCTTAATAATTTGATCTGAGCAAATTGTGAGTTTTATTCGTGTAACATAGTGTAATTAATTTGTAAAGTTATGTCTAAAACGGACAAAAACACGACAATCGCACCAAAACCGCTGGGCGTATTTTAATAAAATTAACACCATCTCATAGACAATTTAATTATCTACATTTTGATCTGAGGCTTTTTTTTTTGAAGTGTTAGAATAATAAGGAAAGTACAAATAACTACTAAATTTTGGGTTGCGCGGGTGTGAAACGAGTGCGCTTTTTGTTCCCTCAAGATCGTTGGCGTTAATCGTCGTCTTAAGTGTCGCGGACGGGATGTCCCGCGCGGGACTGGCCCTGTCCCGCTTTTCGGGGATATCTAAACTAGTATCTTTCTTATTCCTAAACGCGTTTTTTTCAGATGAATTTAAAATGGTCGGATGCGAGAAATAAATGCCCCAGGAAACTTTATAAGAAATTAAGTCTTCACAGAAATATCATGAATAAGTAATTCTTATAAATAATTAATCTATTATTGTAACACTCACTCCCCAGGCTATTGTTTGAAACACTACATTTATAAAATAAAACTTTATTGATGTTATTTTTTGTATGCAGACGACGAAGAAGACTCAACTACCTAACTATAGGGCAAATCTGATTTAAAATAACGTATATACTATCATACATATTTCAATGGCTATTTTTGTTATCTATTGTCATGTGAACGTAATTTAAAACTCAAATAAAAAGAAAATATTTAAAAACTTCTGATTATATACGTTGTTTTACTATGTCTCGCTTTCGATGAAAACATCCCGCTTTTTCACTCAAAAAGTTTCAAAGGCCGGACATGCCAAAAAAAGAATCTGGCAACGCTGCTACCGACCTACTCTACCCTATAACCTACCTAATGTTTCTACCGGCGATCTAATTAAATTTTAGAACACAAATTATTAATGTTATATTATATTATATTATATTATATTATATTATATTATATTATATTATATTATATTATATTATATTATATTATATTATATTATATTATATTATATTATATTATATTATATTATATTATATTATATTATATTATATTATATTATATTATATTATATTATGTCCTTTTTTCTTTACATTTCTTATTTACAAAAAACAAAAACATTTAAAAATATAAAAAATACAGGCCCACCGGTATCGGGAACAGGGTCCAAGCTACCGGCGGCGGCGGTCAGGGCTCCAGAGAAAGAAACCTCCTAACAATACGAGCGGTGTCCAGCAGTACTGCTTTCTGGATTGCCCTTGACCCAGCCGCCTAACGAGTGTCTCCTAAGGTGTTGGTCGAGGCTCGTGGCTATTAAGTAACACATCCCACATGTCGACAACCTCGTGAGCCAAATCAAGATACTTGATTTGCTTATCTTTTATTATAATATTATTATAGTATCAACGTGTGAATCCCCTGGTCCATAAATTAGTGTTAACTGTATCATAGAGACCAGTGTGACGAATATCTGATAGATAAATTCAATACAAAAATAGAGGAGACTGTTTACTTAGCATTGCGCTGGCCTCCTCACAATTCATTTTTATACCTCTTGATACGGGAGTTGAACCCGTAATTTTCTGTACTGTCGCATTGCCGCTCCACTATGTCACTACTACAATAAATAAAATCTAAGAATTTTCGTTGCAGGTTTTATTCATTGGACTAAGTCCAAGATTTAAAGGTTACCATTGAGAAAATTAAATTAAAATGCGAATTATTCTTAATGTTGGTCCAAATTCATGAAGTTTAAATCATCTTTGGTCGAAGTACTGTCTCATCCACACATTCTTTTGGTTCTGTTAAAATTCCTTTTCGTTTTTCTGACCGCAAATCTTTTAAAGCATGGGTGACCATCTTTGGAAAGCAAAATTACTCCGTGCCTAGTAAAACACGTTAAGTTGTTGGCTCCGTCAAACATTTGTAGATCTTTGATATTCGTTGCGGATAGCCAGAAACAAGGAAAACTGACACTGTGTTGCCAAGAGATATCGTGTTACCCAGTTACTGGGTTGTGGAGGTCAGATAGGCAGTCGCTCCATGTAAAATTCTGGTACTCAACTGCATCCAGTTAGATGGAAGTCGACCCTCAGCCATGTGGCCAATCAGTGCCAGACCCTATGTGTTTGGAAAAAGGCTACGTAAATAATAATACTATAATAATAAAATCGTTTATTTCTCCTCACAAAACAGACATTAAAAGTTACTTAGGTATAAAAATACAGGTACATATTATGTTCGTAGTCTAGAATGTGTGAAGCTGGTGTCTGAGTAAGGCATAGGAATGCCCGTATTATAAATCACCAGGTCCCCACCCCAGAAAACAAATGCAATAAAATTTTGTGGTTCTAGTTTAGTTACCTTCAATTTAGGCCAGTTTGTAAGAATGTTTAAAGAAATATGTTTTTAAACATTATCATGCCGAAAAAATCGGCCAAGTGCGAGTCGGACTCTCGCACGAAGGGTTCCGTACCATTATCGCAAAAAACTGCAAAAAAAACTCACGTTTATTGTATGGGAGCCCCACATAAATATTTACTTTAATCTGTTTTTAGTATATTTTGTTATAGCGCCAATAGAAATACATTATCTGTGAAAATGAGATACAGCATACAGCCTGGTGACAGACAGACAGACGGACCGCGGAGTCTCAGTAATAGGGTCCCGTTTTTACCCTTTGGGTACGGAACCCTAAAAAAGAAATGGAATAAAAAACGCCTCAGTGTGTGTTACGAAGTTTATTTACTTCGTGTTGGTTGTAGTTATGTGTATGAAGCATGTATGTGTGTGCTTACATTTAATTTAATTAAATCCAAATTAATTCACTTAAATTCACGTAACTCAATTCAATTTAATTTAAATTAACTTAACCTACTTTAATCAATGGGTAGGCCTT
Organism: Anorthoa munda; assembly: GCA_945859665.1. Lineage (NCBI taxonomy): Eukaryota > Metazoa > Arthropoda > Insecta > Lepidoptera > Noctuidae > Anorthoa > Anorthoa munda. The sequence goes on along the minus strand of OX243896.1, from coordinate 20,677,411 downwards.
TAGTGTGGGACGCAACTTGTGTCGATACTCTTGCGCCATCCCATCTTCCTAGCTCGTCGTGCTGTGCTGGCGCTGCCGCTGCGGCTGCAGAGAACCTCAAGCGGCGGAAATATAATAACCTCATCGGTAGTTATATTTTCGAGCCATTTGGGGTTGAAACTCTTGGTCCGTGGGGTCCGAGTGCTCACGCTTTGTTTAAAGATCTTTCCAAACGCTCAGTTGACACTTCGCGTGACCCAAGGGCTGGCTTTTATCTCGGTCAGAGAATAAGCATTGCCATACAACGTGGCAATTCTGCCAGTCTTTTGGGCACATTACCAGTGGACAACGATGTGGAGGTGTTTTTCGACGCCATATTTTAGATTAGTATATTTTTTGGTTTAGTTAGTGAGTAGTTTTTGGTTTAAGTGTTTATGTTTGTAGTCTTAGTTAATTAAGTATTTTATACACTGTATATACTTGTATCTCTTTAATCAATTCAATTCAACCTAAGTTAATCCAATTTAATTTCTCTTGTAAAATCTTTGTCTTGCAAGGAAATCTCTATTTTAATTTTATTTTAATCGCTTTAATAAAAAGCTGCAGTAAAATGTCTATATTTGGAGCTAAGTGAGTAAAAACGGGCACTCCCGGTCAATCAGTAGACACAGCGGATGTCCGGAAGGTCGGCCTTTTTACTGGCTTCCGATCAGCCGAGCGAGAATTGATTTGTTTTGTGATATTTTTATTTTCACGTTAATGCGTTTTTGTTTGAAAAAGAGGGGGTTATTTGTATTGGACCTTGGATGAGTGTTTGAGTTATAGTCAGCTGCTAATATTTGGAGTAGGTATTACCACGAAATGGTTATAAAGTACTCCTGAGATCCTGGCTGAATACATTAGTTCTAAGTAAAGATCATGAGAAAATAACGCTTCTTTTTACGGTAACGGTTATTTCATGAAAACTTGAGACTTGGTTAGTATTTTTTTTGTATTATAGTTCGTCAACATTGATGTATTAAAAGAAGGAAGGTATGTTACGCGCTAACATCGCAATCAGTAAACCTGCGCACGACTACGTGCAACCTCGGTCTAGCTTGTACTCGTCGCGTATGAGTCTCGCAGCTCGCGCATTATGTGCGTATCGTGTCTCTCGCGCATGTTTGTAGTATCTATCGCGCTCTCACAAATATGGCGAAGCAAACATTAAATATCATTGTAATTTTCAACTAATTAACATTTTTGACTGTACTTATGAGTGGTAAATGATCCCGTGTGTCTTATTTTTCTTCCTGATATTATTTAAACACTGTTTAGCTACACAAAAAGTCATGTTGATGCGTATTTATTGCAAAATAACCATAAAAACACTGAAATTATTGAGCTGTGTGATCAACGATGTGCCATGCGCGACTGAGTGCCAACTACGGGCAATCACTTAGTTTAGTAGGACCAAGCGCTGTGACCAGTCCCGTATCTACCTCCTTTTAATACATCAATGGTCGTTAACGATATATCCGAATCCATTTCCATGATATATTCGGGCTACATGTTCCCAAGAGGACGTAACAGACAAGAATATGCAGTTGCAAAACGTCGAATGTTCACATATGCATCATCAATGCCTGTATTGCCTGCTGATGGTATAAGCCAGAGGTCACCGTTTTTTAACCGACTTCCCAAAAAGGAGAAGGTTCTCAATACGGACGTATTTTTTTTTTGTTTTTTCGTTCATAACTCCGTCATATATAAACGGATTTGCAAAATTCTGAAGAACTTCGGAGATATACAACAGAACTCTTCAATAAAAGACGGCAAATCTCTCGGGATTGCTGCAATCGCATGTCTGTTTATTGTTTACACCATTTCATAACATACCATCACGCCAATATGCTCTAAACGGGTACGCAGATGTGTACAGTTCACCCTGGTACACTCCCATTTCACGGGTTATGTTCAAGTTAAATGTTACTCGGGTAATCTATTCTCGCATCACTGTGAGCATTATAAAACCTAAACCTTACTATAGAACTTGACCATTATGTACCACTAAAAAGTGAAAAAGAGGGAACCTTTTTACAAAAAAATACAACCGACTTCCAAAAAAAACACTTTAAAGTGAAAAATAGCTTCAATTTTGGAAGGCGGTGACAAAAAACGAAAAAATGAAAACTGGAACACCGACTTCCGAAATTGAAGTTATTTTTCCCTTTGTAGTGTATTTTTTTGGAAGTCGGTTGTATTTTTGTGTTTTTTTTTTTAAATAATTTTGACCGTCTTGGTCCGTAAGGTATAAAGCCACCTACCGGAGGGAAAGAGGGCGTTATGTCGTCACTTGTTTTTAGGGTTCCGTACCCAAAGGGTAAAAACGGGATCCTATTACTATGACTCCGCGATCCGTCTGACTGTCTGTCTGTCCGTCCGTCTGTCACCAGGCTGTATCTCATGAACCGTGATAGCTAGACAGTTGAAATTTTTACATTTTTTTTTCTTATTTTTTTCTGTTTCCGCTATAACAACAAATACTAAAAACAGAATAAAATAAATATTTAAGTGGGGCTCCCATACAACAAACGTGATTTGTATGCCGTTTTTTGCGATAATGGTACGGACACCTTCGTGCGCGAGTCCGACTCTCACTTCACATCACACATCACATCATCAGCCTATTAATGTTCTCACTGCTGGGACACAGGCCTCCTCTCTGTGAGAGGGAATGGGCCGTAATCCACCACGCGGGTCCAGTGCGGATTGGTGGATGTCACATGTCTTCGAATTTTTGGTTCTAGGACATGCCGGTTTCCTCACGATGTTTTCCTTCACCGTTTTGAGAGCAGTGGTGATAAAATAATTAACACAAAGTAAAGCGCCTGCCTGGGCTCGAACCCACGATCTACAACTTGTAAGCCGCGGCCGATATTACTGGGCCACCACTGCTTCCCACTCGACTCGCACTTGGCCGGTTTTTATTTTAAACTAAAATACGTACATATAGATACAATATCAATGAAGATTTTGATGAGATGATTCGTCCGTTGTCGGATCGACGGCAGTAAAATTTACGTACTCAAGTAGCAGAATTAAATTATATTGTACTGTTTTCTTAAGGTCCGGACCAAATAGGTCGGCAGTCCGAACCACGGTCCGCCATTTAGTGACTCGTTTTTTTTTGTGTAACCTATTAAATAAGTAAGCCTTGCCTGATTACGGTAAGAGGCCTAAATAAATTACTCTCTATCTTCTGTTATAAATATCCTTCTTAAAAACCCTCCTTTTACCTGTAAAATCCTAAAAATCTTCGCGTCTTAAAGGTATTTGTAGGCTGATGTTAATAAATAAACAACGGTTACCCTTCGAACAAAATAAATTGGTTTAGTTAGCTTATCCTGATTGCACGCAAATAGGAGCAAGGTCCTCTTAAATCCTATATTACTTGTAAAAATGTTTTATTTCGTTTTTGTTTTATTTACCCATTTGTTCATCTGTTCCTGTTTTCTTTTGTGTGTGAACCGATCTTCAGGGTGCGTTTCCACTGAAAAGAGTATTAATTGACCAATGGAAATGCTCGAAATCTCCACTCTGGTTCAATGGAAACTGTCACCACTTTTCACTGCTCTAGTCTGCTCTGCCTCGCGCAGCTCCAGACTACTGAAGCAAACTATTGAAGGGCCTATTGGCCGATGAAAAAAAAGCCGATGAGAAATTCAGACATGATGTAAAAATCGTTATTGAATAAATGAATTGGATGGAGCAAACGATTACCTACTGAAATGAAGACCGTATATGGAAATGCGTAGCTTGTGATATCTACCAGCTGGAGGATCGGTGATCTTAAAAAGGTGACTGCAGAAGGCGGAACACCGAATGATGTGGCGGGACTTTGAAGAAGTATATGTCCAGATTGTCCAGCAGAGGACAGAGATAGGATAAATTGATTGATTGAACATTTGCTGCTAAAAAAAGGATTGAAATTAGGCTCTTGTTTATATTTTTAGCGATCAAGAGTACCTACGAACAACTACGAATAAAACTCAAACGCAAACACAACTAATGCCACGAATTATCATCATCAATATTTCATAAAACATTCATTATTTAACACCTCCACCAAGCGTCTCCACATCGACCATTCCACAAATGTGTGTCAAAAGTTTTACGTTCCACCATAGGTATCATTAGAGTTTTAAAATTATGCAGTTTCTCCACAATTTTTATTGAAACCACAGCCTTCTCAAAAATTCTGGCAGAATTTCAGCAAAGTAGTAAGTTGGCAACCCTAGGGAAACCCCGCAAATTGTTTGGGACGCATACAAATGGCTGTGTTTTGTAACCACATCGTCTCAATTAGGGCAAAGAGTTTTTGTAACTGGCCACACCGATTTATGTGTTTTTCTTCAACTTAAGTTTGAATTTTATATTCATCTATTTTTGATACTTCAGTATCCGATGGAACTGCACAATTTGATTCCGCCTAGCTCTTTCCATCATCGGACTACAAGACGTACGGCAATACGCTATCGGTACATGGTGGATATCCCACCCATACGCACAAAGCGTTTTGAAAATACTTTTATTGTGCGTACAGCTAAGGGACTTCACTGCCGGCGTCTTTGTTTCCTGATAGCTACAACCTCGGGGTCTTTAAGTCAAGAGTGAATAGGTTACTTCTAGACAAGCGTGCTTCACCGTCGACCACATCATCGATTACAATCAGGTAAGATAGTGGTCACGCGCGAACCAACATAATAAAAACAATATAAACTTCTCTTTCTAGATCGATAAACGACACAACTTAGGGCCGTTTCTGAATTGAGTAGTAGATTTTAGAAGTAGAACGTGCCAAATCCTACTTTAAAGCCAAAGCTTGAAAGGTTTTCAGGCTACAGCAGAGTTTGACAAATACTCAACTTATAATCATTCTTAATTCAGTAATCTACCAAATATTAAAAACCGGCGAAGTGCGAGTCGGACTCGCGCACGTAGTGTTCCGTACCATTATAGCAAAAAAAAACGGCAAGAAAACACGTTTGTTGTATGGGAGCCCCACATAAATATTTATTTTATTCTGTTTTCAGTATTTCTTGTTATAGCGGCTAATAGAAATACATCATCTGTGAAAATTTCAACTGTCTAGCTATCACGGTTCATGAGATACAGCCTGGTGACAGACAGATGGACCGCGGAGTCTTAGTAATAGGGTCCCGTTTTTACCCTTTGGGTACGGAACCCTAAAAATAAACTACTATTCACATAAACCCAGCTATGTAAAACCAAAACCAAATGATAACTTGTTCAAGTAAATGTTTATGAAATGATTGATTACAACAAAATATTACGATCACGATCAATCATTGACAATAATTAATTATTTACAAAAGGTAGTATTTATTCAGCGTCACATTACAGCAAATTGTCGTTCCATTAAGAGTAAAACATCGATCAATAAAATGACCTTTGGCCTCACACAGTTAGGTATTCCAAAAACATAAATTCCAAATGAATTTTCATAAGACGATAATTTATTGTTTACGACAGCCCTACATTTTCATGAACGAAATTGAATATATATTGAAAGGAACATTGATAAATCATGAACGAATATAATAATATAATAATAATAAAAAAAAATATTTCCAGATTACAATTTCAATATCACTACTAGGTCTAGTACCTACGTTATTTACTGGATAGTACCAGAATTACTTTTCGAAATACTTACCTGTCCCCTCTAATCATTTAGTAGGCAAGAATCTAAAAGAACTTATTCATGCCTAGAACAAATCTGACCGGGTCTAATACATACAGAGATCACAAAAATATGCCTCAAAACTAAGACTGAGAAAAAAATTCTATCTAAAGTTAGAGTAATTAGATTTGGTGTACCACAGGGCAGTGTGCTGGTCCCTTTATTATTTTTACTGTACATTAATGACTTGTACTAACAATGCGTAATTTAACGGTAACAGATAGCTGCCTACCTTAAGTCTCTGAAATTATTAACATTACCATCTCTTTATATCTTCGAAATTGCTGTCTTTGTTAAATCAAATATGTATCTTTTTAACCGACTTACCTAAAAGGAGAAGGTTCTATGTTCGACATTATGTATATCTTTTTGTTTTTTATGTATGTTCACCGATATATCCGTCAATTGTGGACCGATTTTGAAAATATTTTTTTTGGTTACTGAGTATGTTCCGAAATTGGTCCCATTTTAATTTGGTTAAGATCGGATGATAAACTTCGGAGATATACAACAGAACTCTTCAATAAATAACGACAAATCTCTCGGGATTGCTGCAATCGCATGTCTGTTTATTGTTTATACCATTTCATAACATAACATCACGCCAGTACGCTCTAAAGGGGTACGCAGATGTGTACAATTCACCTTGGTACTCTCATTTCACCGGTTATGTTCAGTTTCATGATATTCGGGTAATCTATTCAGGCATTCAAGTCGGTGTCTTTGGTAGGTACCAATTTTTTGCGTTATGGACACCGACTTCCAAAAATAAAGTTATTTTTCACTTTGTAGTTTTCTTATTTGGATGTCGGTAGTTTTTTTTTGTAAAAAAGTTATTTTTTATTAATAAAGTATCCGATTATAAAAACAGGCCAATAAGGAAACAATATAGAAACATGCTACATGTTGGTAGCTATGACACCGCCTTATTGAAGAAAAGTGTTTTTTAACACAACCAACACACCTAAGAACTGGAACATTTCCCACTGGAAAAAAAAAAGTTGTAATAAATTAAAGTTGTGGGTATCCTTACGTGAAATACTTCGCTTAACACTGAAACAACACCAACATAATCACGTCTGCTTAGCGACCATATGTCACTGCAGGGATCCAGGAGAATATCAGCGTCAGGTATATTTGCCTGACACGTGCTGAGCTGGACTTCCATTAGGTGCAACCTTGAGACGCACACCGCACTGTGTTTTAATCGTTATACCTACTATTAGAAGTATGTATACTATGTCACTTTTATTTCTTGTATGTATTTAACCGACTTACCAAAAAAGGAGGCGGTTCTATATTCGACATTATGTATGTTTTTTTTTATTTTATTTATGTTCACCGATATCTTTTTTTGTTTGTAAGAGTATATTCCGAAATTGGTCCCATTTTAATTTGGTGAAGATCTGATGACGAACTTCGGAGATATACAACAGAACTCTTCAATAAATAACGGCAAATCTCTCGGGATTGCTGCAATCGCATGTCTGTTTATTGTTTATACCATTTCATAACATAAAATCACGCCAATACGCTCAAAAGGGGCATGCAGATCTCTCATTTCACCGGTTATATTCAAGTTTCATGTTATTCGGGTAATCTATTCTGTCGTTATAGGTACTAACTTAATTAACTACTTCCCTATTAGGTAGGTACAACTAAAAAGTGAAAAATAAAAAACTTTTAACAAAAAAATACTACCGACTTCCAAATAAGAAAACTAGAAAGTCAAAAATAACTTTATTTTTGGAATTCGGTGTCCATAACTTAAAAATTTGGTACCTACCAAAAACATCGATTTCCAAAAATAAAGTTATTTTTCACTTTCCAGTTTTCTTATTTGGAAGTCGGTAGTATTTTTTTGTAAAAAGATTTTATTGATTTCCTTTTTCTTTTTTTTTGTGTGTTAGCATTTTGTTTTATATACCTCGTTTAAATTAAAATTTAATTGTGATTTTGTGTGTTGTGCTGTGTCTTTTGTGTGAACTAAATGAATGTTTTATCTATCTATATATCTATATGGCGAGATTTAAGGGATACCTATGTCCAGCATGGACGTCTTTCAGCTGAAGTGATGATGAAGTCTTATTATAATAATAAATAAATTTATTTTCTCATCACAAATGTTGCAGGAAGGTACAGAAAATGCTTAACTAATACAAAAAAAACCGGCCAAGTGCGAGTCGGACTCGCGCACTAAGGGTTCCGTACCATTATCGCAAAAAATGGCAAATAAATCACGTTTTTTTTTTTTTTTATAATCTATAGGCTCGCGTTTGACCACTATCTCGCCTGATGTTAAGCGATGATGCGGTCTACGGTGAAGCACGCTTACCTAGAAGAAACCTATTCACTCTTGACTTAAAGACCCCAAGGTTGTAGCTATCAGGGAACAAAGACTCCGGAAGGGAGTTCCACTCCTTAGCTGTGCGTACAATGAAAGTATTAGCAAAACGCTTTGTGCGTATGGGAGGGATGTCCACCATGTACCGATGGTGCATAGCCGTACGTCTTGTAGTCCGATGATGGAAAGGGCTAGGTGGAATCAAATTGTGCAATTCCGTCGCACACTCCCCGAAATGTAACCGATAAAAAACCGACAGGCTGGCAACTCGGCGTCGATGTTCGAGGCTCTGGAGCTTTGCGGCGACCAGTGCATCGTTGCCAATAAGCCTTTTGGCCCGTCTGTCAATCGACTCAAGTGCATCAAGCTGGTATTTGGCTGATCCATCCCAAAGGTGAGAGCAGTACTCCATGCAAGACCGAACTTGCGCTTTATACAAGTTGAGCAGCTGTGCAGCCGTGAAGTACCGTCTCACCTTTGCAAGAATCCCCAACTTTTTTGCAGCTAACTGAGCTTTCGCCTCAATGAATGGACCGAAGTTGAGGGTCGATGTCAAAGTAACCCCGAGAAGTTCGAGATGGTCCGTCAACGGCACGGTTACACCACGGAAAGATGGAGTCGGGTGGAATCGGCTCTTTTTAGCGGAAATAAGACACGCCTGGGTCTTAGCAGCATTGAAACTGACCAGATTGGCATCACCCCATTCGGAGACCGCCTTCAAGGACAGGTTCAAGCGTTCAACCATGGCCTCCCGGAGAGACCGAATCTGAGGCCCAGTAGCCCGTGCGCTAGACACGTATCTCTCAGCAACAGTGCTGTCGTCTGCGTACCCAAAGGTGCCGGGTTTTAGCAGATCATTAATGTGCAGCAAGAATAATGTTGCCGAGAGCACTGACCCCTGAGGGACTCCGTTCTTCTCCGTTCCGTCGTTCCGACTCACGTTTTGTTTTATGGGACCACCCACTTAAATATTTATTTCATTCTGTTTTTAGTATTTGTTGTTATAGCGGCAACAGAAATACATCATCTGTGAAAATTGCAACTGTCTAGCTATCACGGTTCATTAGATACTGATGATGCTTATGTATGCCAATGATCTCTTCAAAGTAAGTAAATCTTCATATTGCAAATTGTAGCTGTCTGTGTAGAAAAGAAATGATATTTGATTATGGTAAGTAGGCGGCATGTTACCGAATATTGGATTTGGTTGAATCACTTATCTTGTTACGTATATGAGGTTTTCTTTAGCTTGGATAGAAAGGCCGATTCTTCAGTGTAGAGGGGTGAATGACCGGTCCCACATAGAGGAATAGAGTTCGAGAAGTCAGAATTAGACAGTACTGCATGACCGTTTTTTATCGAGCTACAGTATTTTGGCAGATTTTTTGGCATGATAGAATGCTTTTTCCTAGGTGTGTCATGTAATCGGGGTATTCCTCGAAGCGCACCAGCTTTGAAATGCACCAAATGAAGCGTACCAAAAGTATTCCTCGTAACGCACCATTTTTACCCGACTGCCGAAGGAGGGTAATGTGTTTATCAGTCTATGTATGTATGTTTGTTCCTATGTGGCGTTCTAGAGACCAAACGCGTTGGCCGATTTTGATGATTGTTACGTCAATCGATACGTCTTAATCCTGCGAGTGTCACTGGCTACATAAAAATTGGAAAATTCAATAATGGCAGATTTTGGGCGCCATTTTGTGGGGAATTTTTTATTTATTTTTTCCAAACCCATCGTGTGGGGTATCAAAATAAAGGATTTTAAGAGGCGAATTCAAAAATATATAACAGGTATATGTTTAAATGTACCTAATTCTAAAAAAAAAACTAAAAAGTTGTAAATAAAAAAAGTTAATTAGAAAAATCAAAAAACCCGACTGCTTAAAAAGCAAACTAAAAAGACGTAAACAAGAAGAAAATCATGCTGTGCAGTCGGAGCATACATCTGGTTTTGGTCCGCTAGCTCGCGAATATGTATCCTCCGACTCACAGCATGATTTTCTTCTTGTTTACGTCTTTTTAGTTTGCTTTTTAAGCAGTCGGGTTGTTTGATTTTTTTTATTAACTTTTTTTTTTATAAATTATATACTGCATGAGCTTTAAAATATAGATGGATTTAAAAAAATGCATTACTGCGGCACAGATAATATAATACAGAAAGCCAATCCCATACAAAGAAATTGGTCGGCCTATTTTTAAGGTTCCGTACCCAAAGGATAAAAACGGGCCCTTATTACTAAGACCGTCTGTCACCAGGCTGTATCTCATGAACCATGTGTGTTGAAAAACGTCGTATGATACACGTGTATATTTATGATTACCGTCCTCGGCTCTCTTAAGACCCTCAGCGGTAATCACCAATATCACACACTTATTGTACCATAATGTACTATTTGATTACTTGATTAGGTATATCAACCAGACTATTGTTTCTCTTTAATGCTAAGTATAAAGTAAGTTAAGTATATACACAAAGTACATAAGCGGCGGCGTTGTGCCTAGTTATAGAATTCAAGTACAAGGGTCTTTCAACAAGGACGGGTCGATGTTAAAATTGAATAAAACAAGATGTGTGTGAGATATTAACGAAATTTATTTTTTATTTAAAAGGCCCACATCACATCATCATCATCACATCATCAGCCTATTAATGTTCCCACTGCTGGGACAGAGTCCTCCTCTCTGTGAGAGGGAATGGGCCGTAATCCACCACGCGGGCCCAGTGCAGGTTGGTAGATGTCACATGTCTTCGAATTTTTGTTTCTAGGACATGCCGGTTTCCTCACGATGTTTTCCTTCACCGTTTTGAGAGCAGTGGTGATGAAATAATTTACACAAAGTAAAGCGCCTGCCTGGGCTCGAACCCACGACCTACAACTTGTAAGTCGCGGCCGATACCTCTGGGCCACCACTGCTCAAAAGGCCCATTTATGCCAATTATGGATGGAATATGACATCGTTCAAATGTCCGCAGCAGCAGTCATTAAAAATTGGACCTCTCGGATTCGTGCCACCATACGAAGCCGCGGCGGACATTTGAACGATGTCATATTCCATCCATAATTGGCATAAATAGGCCTTTTAAATAAAAAATAAATTTCGTTAATATCTCACACACATCTTGTTTTATTCAATTTTAACATCGATCCGTCCTTGTTGAAAGACCCTTTATATGTAGTTTATTTGTTTGGGTATTTATTGTATTATTATATTGTAATAATATAACCGTATCGCATTTTGCCACCGTTATTGCACCTACCAATATTTGTCTCTGCATCACCCAAAGGTTGACTGGTAGAAAATGCATAAGGCATTAAGAGGCGGACTCTGTACGTTTGCGTGCTTAAAGTATTAAATAAAAAAAAAAATGCTTTTCTGATTCTATTTAATTTCTTCTATCATTATTCAACCCTTCTTTGAAATTTTGTAACACGTATTATTAAGTATGTATGAATATTATGTAAGTTTATGTATCATCTAGTTTTAAAAAATATGATCGACATGTAAAAGTGTTTGTACAAGCCAACTTACAGAAATAAAATCATGTACCATTTAGTATTATAAATAACTATATAATTGTTATGTTTTTTTTAATGTTACACCACAGGCCACCCTCTGTTTATAACCGATTTCCCAACAAATTTCCTTCTTCTATTTCATCCGATCATCTTTCTCATCAAAGGAAGGCTTCATCCTATTTTGCTTAGATAATAGTACATTACTGCAGCGGCCAGCAAAATAGGCATTGATGGACGAACGTGTAAACACACATACGTAAGTCCATCAATGCCTAATTGTGGCCAAGGCTTGTATAGTACTTTTCTCAAATATTGCGCGGAAATTAAAACTAAGTAGTACCTAGAACTCATTTTGTCAAAATCAATGACGAACAACAATAATTGTTCTCGCGTTAAAGTGTTCCTTTGTTTTTTTTCAATAAACAGCGTTCTATTTGCAAGCCAGTTCGAAATTTAAATAAAACCTTTGATAAGTTACCTCCTTGGTTGCCATGTTTCGGAGTAAAACATCGTTCCATTTTTAAACTACACGACAGATATGAGTTTTTATGGAATTTATTTGGCCGCTAGACACGACAGATATGGATTTTCATACAACTTTTGCCGGCCGCTGCGCGCATGTATTTGACCAGTACAGCAATTTCGATTTATCTCGAAGAAGGTTGTCAAAATAATGATCACATTTCCAAGCATGTTTGAGAAAAGAACTTTACTAAGCTATTTTGTGATTTTTTGCAGTCTATCTTCAAAAACTAACTAAACTAGTAACCCTCAGAAAAATTCTGCATTAAAATGAATTTCCCGACACAAATTGACACAAACTGTTACTAAAACTGAAATGTGTCGCAAATAATGCTGAATATGAATTGATTTTAGACGAGGATGTCGGACTCAATGTCACACCCTGATCTTTTATATTGACGCCATTTTAGTGACATTTGAGCTAGGAATAGTAATTTAAAGTTCGGGAGTGTGAGATGAAACTAAATTATTGGGCGACGGATTTGCCTGCCGATCTAGCCGATCTAGCCCGGTAATTGTCAGTTATATGCTTAACTAGGTTCTGCTGTGTTATGTAGGAAAATGAAAATTTGTAGTCTTTTCTACTCCTCCGTTATTATTTTCTGATTAATTTCGTTACGGGATCCAAGACAGTTAAATTCACTCTTCAGGACTTCGTCGAGCTTCATAGCCTCGGTGCTTTTCTGGTGGTCGCCATTGTTGATTGTGGCTTTCAGGAGTTGCAGTGGTTTTGGGAATAGTGCGGTAGGATCGTCCTAAATTTGTGCCAAATTTCATCAATAACCGTTCAGCCGTTCTGACAAACACACACAGTGTGGGTTATTGATCATCATATATCTTCAAATTTTAGGTTCTTTAGTATTACATGTCGGTTTCTTCACAACGTTTCTAGAGCATATATGTCGAGTAGAGTCCAATGTGATATTTAGTACGACTTCAACAATGTCGGCCACCACAAGCTGTGACCACATAAGGAAAAGCTTCACACAGAAATAGCTGAACGACTCCTAATCACTGCAACTATCGCACAATAAACCCTGTCACACACAGTTAACGGCTCCTCCACATCTGAAGCGAAGCCACAGCGTAGCGATAAATCCAGCTAATGTCAAGCTATATAACGCGACATAAAAATCTTCACACAGCATAACACTTGAAGCGTGAAAGCCACCCTTATTGCGTCGGAAATAACGTTGTTACTATAGAAAAATTGTTTCTATAAACGTGTGGTTGACTGTGCCCGCAGTAAATCTGTCTGTCTGGGCGTTCGCTAAGTGCTTTGTGGGTATTATAACTTTTAAATGGATAGTTTCGGATGTGATATCGCGAGAGTGAACAGTTTATGGAAACTGTTGAAAGATAACTGCAGTTTGTGAGAGACTCTAAATTGCCTGACAATTTTAAATGTGTGTTGGGTATACCTAGATAAATAGTACACTGTTATCTTCTTATTTGTTTCTTTTTAAATGGGTACAATTTAAATGCACACCAAAATATTTTTTTTTGTCCCTAACAATAATTACCAAGTAAAATATTTTAACTTCATATTATAAATTAAATCCACTCTATACTGAGGTGCCTCAAAAACAACGTTTTAGGTTCTTTGATTGACTGATTTGAGGCCACTGATGGGCCATGTCTTCGGGTTACTCGCCAGTTTCCCTCATAAAATCCTCGACATCTCACACAAATGAGTTCACAAACAAAACACACTAAATAAAATAAATAAATAAATTGTTTATTAGAATTATAACATTTGTACATTCAAATACTTACGAACAAACATCATGCAAAAATAACAAATTCATATTAGCGAGTAACAATGTATGTCAGTAGTATTTGTATTAAATTCTGGCACCCAAAGAAAGAATTAACTTGTGTTGTGGGTACCAGCATCCTCACAATTATGTTACATAATCAAACGTTACATCAGAGGGTCACAAGTTGGAGAAGTAATTGAGACAAGAAAGAGACCGCAAGATATTTAATTGTTGCCGATCTCGCTAGCGTAGGGCAAGAACACTGTGGGTTGTGCGAGTTTGAGTTTGGAGAACACGAACGAGCTTTCAGTATAATCGCGTCTGGGGCAGGTAACGTAACGTCTCGCAAGGAAAAGGATATGAAGGTGGTTTTTGACAAATTCAGAGTTAAAAGGTTGTCATACTGCCAGTCCATCACCGACGTCAGGGCACTCTTAGCATGAGTCGTACGTAGTCTCAGTCCAATTGTCACCATGTACGAGTAATGCCGTGTCATCAGCATAAGCGAATATTGAACAATTTTTCTCCTTGACAAATTGTTCAATATTCGAGTTTGAGTTTGCACAAGTTTTTAACATAAACAAGAAAAAGGGTTGACCCAGAATTGAGCCCTGCGGCACTCCAAAACTCATGGTTTTGGCATCGCTAACCATCCCATCAATCTTGACACATTGCTCCCGATCAGCGAGATAATCTTTGAAGATTTTGAGGGAATCACCTCGTACGCCAATAGCTTCTGGTTTAGAAAGAAGGTGTGGAACAGACACAGTGTCGAAAGCCTTGGAAAGGTCCAGAAAAATGCCCATGCACTTTTTCCTGCAATCGAGTTGAGCTATTGTACAGTCAATAAAAGAACTAACAGCGTCTTCAGTAAATTTGTATATTCTGAATCCATACTTGTTATTAGCCAAGAGATGATGCAACTTCAGGAAGTTAGTAAGCCTAGTATTGAGAATGTTTTCTAAGATTTTGGAAAGGGCGGGTAAAACAGATATAGAGGTCTATAATTGGTAACACCGTGTATGTCCCCACTCTTGAAAATCGGATGTATGAGGGCTTTCTTAAACGCTTTAGGGAAGGTAGAGGACTTATAATAATCATCTTCCTGCCCTTGAGCCATGTGAGGAACTTGGGTTCGGAGCTCACGATCTTTTCTTCCATCCAGTATAGTCAAGTTTCACGTCAGACAAGAACTCCATGCAACTATTTTGTCAAAAAGGTGTAGGTTCACTATTCGACTGTATTTTTTTTATGTGTGTTAGTTCTAAACTTTCCCTCCTGATCAGAAGGTCTCTTCATAAAAGATAGCTTGATCTCTGCGACAGCTGTCAGTATCAATACAGTAACAATAACGCTTGACAGGCTAACAATAACGTATACGTCAGTTTGAAATTATGTCGCAGAGATCAAGCTATCTTTTATGAAGTATAGGTAAACCGATTCTGTAGATTCTTGTTTTAACTGAAAGCTGGTGCTCCTCGTGTGGTCCTATTTAAATTTGGTGGAACTGTGGAACTCTTCAATAATTAATAACAGCAAATCTCTCGGGATTGCTGCAATCGCATGTCTGCTTATTGTTTACGCCATTTCCTAATAACCAAAAGCATCAAAGCATCAGCGCTCTAAAGGGGGTACGCAGATGTGTACAGATTACTCTCATTTCACCGGTTATGTTTAAGTTTTATGTTATTCGAGTAAACTATTCTGGCATAACTTTGGGCATTATAAGCGCCTTACTATAGAAGTTGCTCATTAAGTACCACAACTAAAAAGTGAAAAACAAAAACATTATTTACAAAATAATACAACCAACTTCCTAATAAAAACACTACAAAGTGAAAAAAAAGGTCGGAGGATACATCTGGTTTTGGTCAGCCAGCTCGTGAATATGTATCCTCCGACTGCACAGCATGATTTTTATCTTGTTTTGCTTTTTAGTTCGCTTCTTAAGCTGTCGGGTTTATTTGACTTTTTGAATTAGCTTTAACTTTTTTTATTTATGACTTTTTAGTTAACATTTTTATTTCGAATTAGGTAGTTACATTCAAACATATAAGTGTTAAATATTTTTTATATCTTAAAACCCTTTATTTTGATACCCCACACGAAGGGTTCAGAAGAAAAAATAAATTGGGCCCCCACAATATGGCGCCCAAAAGCCGTCATTTTTCTATTTTCCAATTTATATGTAGCTAGTGACACCCGCAATGTTAAGATGAATCGATTGACGTAAGAATCATGAAAAACGGCTAACGCGTTTGATATCTAGACCGCCACATAGGAACAAACATAGAATCGAACCTAGAGCCTTAGCTCTAGATTATTGTGAGCGACCACGTCTCAGACTGGGCTCTCGACCTTAACATAACCGGTGAAATTTCGTTGTACTATAGCTTTACTTCTGCCTAACCATCGGCGAATGCAGGCGTTATGTTATGTTTGTGTATTGACCACTGTAATTACGGGAGATGTCACTCAGCACTTTACTACACAAACCACAAACTATCGAAACTCCAAACCACATCAAAATCCAACACCTTACTTTATCCCAAAGGCCCATAACCCGAACACTCACACGCAAAAGGCCTTTAACCTAACCCAGCGGCCCATAAATAAGACCGCTGAAGCCTTTCACCCTAGGTATCGAGTTCAGCCTGCCTAATGAAAGCACCTGAGACAAAGTACTCGTTCAAAAACGGCTAACTACTAACCACCGCTGTTTTGGGGACTGCCGTCAATTTACGCTCCCCAAAATTGCTTTTAGACAGGGGACAGAATGGGAGACACAGTTAATTAAAAGAAAGATGTTTAATTGATACTGTTATTGGGTGCTTTTAAGTGTTATTTTTACGGGGAAACGAAAATAAAACTGTTGATAATAAGACAGAATAACATTAACAAACACAATTCACAAAACCTTCTTCTAAATGACGGCGAATCAAGCAGCCGTTATCAAACAATTTAAAAAAAGAACAAAATTTAAAAACAAGCTACCAGCACTCTACTTACAAAAATAATTTGCTCTCCATCAAGTGGGGTCCTCAAACTGTAAGACAATAAACATCATAGTGTAAATTGTAAAACCAATTAATTTAAACGTTCATTTGGGAACAATTATTCGTGGACAATTATTTGCTATTCTGCCACAAATATTTGCTCAGCTCTCGTTCGCACTGTGAAGTAACACAGAATATGGAATCTCTTAGAGACGCCATTATAACCATATTCGTGCCGCGAAATAAGCGCTGAGCAGAAGTTTCGGCTGCTGCAGCTATTGTCACGGGCCGCCAATTTTTATGAGTAACCACCTAAATGGCGATACTTGATAACATGGTCAGTTTAATTATAGGCAAATGCTGCCACATACTATTTATTAAAACCGGCCAAGTGCGAGTTGGACTCGCGCACGAAGGGTTCCGTACCATTATCGTAAAAAACGGCACAAAAATCACGTTTGTTGTTTGGGAGCCCCCTTTAATTTATTTTATTTTAATTTAATAATTATTATTTTTTGAAGTGAATCAACTAAATATTCTGTGAATATTTTAAGCGTCTACCTGTTGCCGTTATTAATATCGAGCAAAAAAACGGCAATGAAAATCACTTTTGTTGTATGGGAGCCCTCCTTAAATATTGATTTTATACTGTTTTTAGTATTTGTACTCGCAACAGAAATACATCATCTGTGAAAATCTCAACTGTCTAGCTATCACGGTTCATGAGATACAGCCTGGTGACAGACAGACAGACAGACGGACCGCGGAGTCTCAGTAATAGGGTCCCGTTTTTACCCTTTGGGTACGAAACCCTAAAAACGAGATATAGTTGATATCACACAAATCCTAAATCAGCGCTATGTAGGATTCAAAGCTTCTGTGTGATTTGAACAGCCTTACAACAAACATCGAGTAGTTTACCCCACCAGGCACAAACCCATAGGGTCGGAGGCCCTTTCCAATGGCGGTTGCGAGACACACCCTGATCCGCAAACCTCTATATGCCGTCTCTAGCAGAGGCCTCTGAGGCAGCGCTCTGTTAAGTCCACATTAGCAGATGCGGGTAGGGGGAAAAATTCACTAACGTCATTTGTTTTAATTGATTTCAACGTTTTCAACTGAAGTTTGTTTCATCGAGAGAATGTGTGTGGTTAGGTACCTGAAAAGTAATTTCGCTTTAATTTAAAACGGCGAATGATTTTCGGATTTTATTTTACCAGCTTTTGTTTTACTGTAATGGGATTTACTAAAGTACTTAAATATTGTACTGAAGAATTAATGTAAGTGAAAGTTTTACGTCTTTGCTTTATTTATCGGTGAATAGTAATCCATATTCCATACTAATCCTACTATATTATGATGATGGATGGATGTTTGTTACTCCATCGCACAAGAACGGCTGCACGGATTTGGACGAAACTTGGCACACAGAGATAGATTATAGCCTGTATATCACATAGGTTACTTTTATTAATATCCACGAGAACGAAGTCGCGGTCAACAGCTGGTATTATAAATGGGAAATTAACTCTGTTTGTCTCTAACCTTTTCACGACAAAAAGGCTGAACTGATTTAGATGAAATTTGGTATGGAGATAGTTTGAGACCCTGGGAAGAGCATAGTATTAAGATAGGAGAGTTTTTATCCCGGTAGTGTGTCCCCTTGGGATGATAAAACAAAGTAGTGATTTGAACAAATCTCTAAAATTGATGATTCAGTGAAATGATAAAAAAACATGTCCAGTTCTTGTTTGCGTCGCACTCGCTCTTGCTTGTCAGTGACCGATGATTAGTATTTAAGTAACAGAGTCGACGGAGCTCCTATTTCTGAATGCAGGGTCTAAAGTAACCTAACACGAAGGATATGACGTCATCCCCTTCGAACCTGACCTGTCCGTGTCGGGGTGCCCTAAGCTGATTCATTGACCAAATCACTAGATTTGTTTAGCTAAATAATAAAATCGTGTTGTTATTTTAACATCCTCCGTGATTTGATATTTGACCCTTAGGGAATTAACCAAATTCTTGTTTTTATCATATCCCTGCTACATATAGATACCTCAAATCATCTTTGCGCGATGCCATGTGTGCGTGCGCTGTACGCAGCGTACGCTTGTAAACACACAGCTTTAATTTGTGTGGCAGTAACGTGGCAGTGCAAACAACCACCCACTCATGCTTACCCACACATAGAAACGCGGACAAAGATGACTTGAACTATCTATAAGACTGTAGACGCCCGGGAGTCCTGCAATTTTCATATAAATAGTCTAATAGAAACACTTAGGTAGGTAGTTACTACGCTATATAATATACACAAAACCGAATCCATAATAATAAGCTACGTTGCCTATCTTCGATGAAGGATACACACATGTGTATCCTTGATCGAAGTTGCCATTCCTTAAAATTAAATCACCGGGCCACAAAACTGAAACACTGCCCCTTATAGAGTTACCCAATTCCATCAGTTCCCAAAGTTATACTGTAGAGAATGCGTCGGCAATTACGTGGCAATCTCCTGCTTGATAGACAACTAATAGCTTGGGGCTACTGCAGCTACACTTTATTAAACGAGGAAGAAACTTTTAGTGGGTACGAGTACGTAACGACCACGAGGCGACTGCGATGTTAGAAAGTGCCGCAGACAATAATATTCGGCAGGTTGGGTTCGCCATCATCATCATATCAGCCGAAAGACGTCCACTGCTGGACATAGGCCTCACTCAAACGTCGCCACATTGACCGGTACCGTGCGTCCCGCATCCAGCGAATTACCGCAAACTTCACCAGGACATCGACCTACCTGATGGGAGACCTTCCAACGCAACGTCTTCCAGTTACTTCGCGGTCGCCATTCCAGAACTTTTCTGCCCTATCGGCCATCCGTTTTGCGAGCGATGTGCTCAGCCCACTGCCACTTAAGTTTGGAAATTCTTCGGGCTATGTCGGTAACCCTGGTTCTCATGTGGATCTCTACATTTCTGATTCGATCACGTAAGGAAATGCCGAGCATAGCCTCTCCATTGCTCTTTGGATGACTGTAAGCTTTCTGATGAGGCCCATTGTGAGCGACCACATCTCAGAGCCATAGGTTATCACTGGCAACACACACTGACCATAGACTTTCGTCTTGAGACACTGATGTGGTAAGTTGGACGAGAAGATACCGCGCAATTTTCCAGCCGAGTCGGACGATTGACCTCTTTCTCGAAGTTGGCCCTACCCAACTGTCCCAGGCAGTGACGGATTAACCCTTAATCAAATTAAGCAATTGCCTAGGGCATCACGTCTGGGGGGGGGGGGGGTACCAGAAGAAGCACAAAAAAATCCGTCCTTAGGGCATCACGTCTCACTCTCACGTCACCAAAAACCACACCAAAAAAAGTTACTAGGACTAATTTGAAAATTCGCGTTCTCTCAATTTCTCGTAGGTCGAAGCGCCGTGGATTGTTGCCTAGCAGCTGTATTTTTTTTTTATTAGTTCAAAATCTGTACAATTTTTTTTCTGGTTCAACCATAAGGTGGCGCATATTAAAAGATCATTTGGATAATGAAAGTGTTTTGAAATCTTTATCAGAAACGAGATAAAGACGATCCTGGCGGCTAAGACCCACCGCTCAAAGGCCCAATAAAGCACTCCACAAACGTGTGCTGTGCAGAATCCAAATTGCCTCTACAATGATGGCAATTTACCGAAGCCTCTCACCCAATCCTAATCAGGTACTCACAGAAGGAACCGTGCCCGATCTGTACCTGAATGTGCCTGTAGGAGATGCGTTCCGCTCTTTTCAGCCAGCCACGTGCTATTCAAATAACCATTTTCCGCTGCAGGCTATTGATTTTAGTCCTGCAGCGTCGGATATCTGATAGTCTATTTCTGCCTCCGATATTGGGCAGCGGTCTATGCAAAGCACCTACTGGCCTACCAATGCGGGGGAAAAGGCTCTTTGCTCTTTGAAGACCCACCGTACATGGTTAAACCAAGATGGTAGACTTGCGCATCTCCTATTGTCACTACTGAGCTGGCTGGGTCTCTGCTCTTCGGCAGCGCCTCAATTTTATGAAGCGCTATCTGTAACTATCTTTAACCGAACATCTCATACCACTTCGAGCTCGTAATGCTGAATAGTATCGGCGAAGGTGTCCCCAGCATTGGAGTATTTGTAGTCTTGAGAAAAAGAAAATTCACTTTGCTTGAATATAAATTGTACCTTTCCAGACTACAAATTTTGCATTTTGAGTTTAGTTTAAGTATTACTCAGATTTTTCATTATATTTGGCACCTCAGTTTCGAAACTGAGGAGCCAAATTTCGTAAGCTAATTTCGAAATTGAAAATGTACGAAACTGCATGTCCTAGTTTTTAGGCGGTAAAGGTTTAAAGACCAATTCTAGTAACATACGATTAGGGGGGGCCACAGACGTGGATTGCTTAGGGCATCAAGTAGTCTTAATCCGTCACTGGTCCCAGGTAAACATAGATAGTCGTCCACAACTTCTAGTCTAGTGTATCCGACCTTGACAGGAGTGGGTGCACCATGGGCAGTCAACATCACCTTGGTTTTGTACATGTTCATTTTAAGACCCACTCTTTCGGAAGCTCCACTGAGGTCATCGAGCATTGTACTAAGTTCGCCCATAATCTCAGCCATGACCACTATATCGTCGGCAAACCGAAGGTGAGTGATGTATATCATTGACGTTGATGCATAGTAAGCCCTGATCTCCAGTCCAGAAATTTGAAGACATCCTCCAGTGCAGCGGTGAACAGTTTTGGAGATATGACGTCTCCCTGTCTCACACCTCGCTGCAGAAGAATAGGTTACGATATCTGATTCTGAAGTCGAACTGACATAGTGGCGTTTTCGTACAAACACTAACACTTTGATGTACCGATAGTCGATTTGCGGTAGTCGATATAGTCGGTAGCGCCCTGACAAAAGCTGATTGCTAAACAACGAGTAGTTTTATTCACAAACCCGACAGACCCTCCATAATGATTTCCACATGCTAAATAATAGATTATTTATCTAGGGAGTAAACAACAATTTTAAAGGCGAGACTGTTTTTTTAATCCAGAGCGGAGAAAAGGATTCTAAAGTACCCGAGCTTAAAACAGTGTTGTTCCAGAGGTGGACACTACTTTTTATCACCCTCTATGAGAAAATAAGTAAGTGCAGGATAGGATAGGATAGATGGACCCCTCTGGTCCGTTGTACGTGCAGGCCTCCTCTCTGTGAGAAGGAACGTGCCGTAATCCACCATGCTGGCCCTTCGATTTTTTTGGTTCTAAGACATGCCGGTTTCATCACGATGTTTTCCTTCACCGTTTTGAGAGCAGTGGTAATTCCCTGGATGACCCAGGCAGGCGCTTTACTTTGTGTAAATTATTTATTTAAACAAAGTAAAGCGCCTGCCTGGGTTTAAACCCACGACCTACAACTTGTAAGTTCTTAACGGCCGCGCGTTACCACTTGGCGGCAACTGATCTATAAGTAACTGCTACTTATGAACAAGAACGTTACCTACGTTTATTTATTTACATACAACTAGGAACCATAAGAAATAAAATAGAAATAATTAGAGGCTAATGTTCATATTTGAACAATTATGGCAGTGCATTCTAATAATTTTATTAGTAGGACAATCCGTTACAGTTGTAGATATATTTTTTAATTTGGCTCGCGTGCGGTTTTCCAGCCAGTCACTTGTTCAATACAATGTGCCTATGCGGTCCGATATAGAATTACAATAGCTCATTAGCCGTTAACCTCACATACATTCGTCGTAATCGATTTTAGCGATGTAATCCTAGTTTGGACCGCATGGTTTGTGATTCATCTCTGTGCTGATTGGAACATTTACTAACAATATGCACATTCCAAATTCAAATCACTTTTACTCCCTTGGGATTAAATAAGCTATTTTAGTCCCTGTTGACTAAGAATAAACTAGCTCTTTTTGAATAGATGTGATACAAAATAAAACCAGTACTTGCCCGTGGTCCCCCAGTCTAGTCCCCCTCGGGGTACCACGAACAAATATTTTTGCCCGTGGTACCCCTAAGGGGGACAAAGGGGTACCATGGCCAAATTATTTAACCCGTGGTACCCCCGATATGGTAACACGATAGTTTTGTTCAAAGAAAAAGAATTACTAACATACTGACCTACATACATGTTATACGGGTTGAATGGAAATCCCCCTTATTAAATCGATTAAAAAAGGCCAACTGCAGCAACAAATGCGACGAGACGACGGACGACAGCGATCCGTTATTTGAATAGGCAAGAAACACGAACAAGAGATATAACTCCGACCAGAATTATGTTGTCAACTTTGTAGATTATACGATACAAGTGCCGCCATCTTTCGGTGGTACAACAAATCTTTACCAATCTTTTTGAAGTAAACTTTTGTAATGTCTATGTCTCGTCGAGTTGTACCTAGATTGTGCTAATAAAGCGGTTAAATTGCTTTTTTCCATGTTTGTAAAAGATAACATCAAGAAATATTGACCCGGCTTCTAAAATTCTTTCATTGATAAAAATCTACGCTATCCGTGTGTGTGATAGGTAGCCTAATTTTATCTCAGAAAAAAACAAGGCTATACCACGGGAGCAAAGTCGCGGGTAAACGCCAGTTATTTAGGTATAAGCGAAAACATGCGCCAACTTGCGGGTCAATCTGATTATGGACACCAAAGCAACACCCTTATTGAGTTACTAAGCTCTGATGGGAAGCTTGTTATATTTTAGTAACTTATATTCCCGACGTTGCAGGGATTATGGCCTGAGATAAAATTAATAGTATAGATAAGTATTACCTACATACATTATACTAGGCATGCCACCTGCTACAATATTACAATTTACTTAATATAACTTTTTATTTTAGTGGCTAAATAATAACAGCCGCACGGGTCGATCTTCAAGGTTAAGCAACGCTTGACGAGGTCGGTCCGTGGATGGGTGACCATTTTCAACATACCGAGTTTCCTCCGTGCCTCGGAAAGCACGTTAAGCCGTTGGTCCCGGCTGTCATTTGAAGATCTTTGACAGTCGTTACGGGTAGTCAGAAGCCTGAGATCTGACACCAGTCTTGCCAAGGGGTATCGTGTTACCCAGTTACTGGGTTGTGGAGGTCAGATAGGCAGTCGCTCCATGTAAAACACTGGTACTCAGCTGAATCCGGTAAGACTGGAAGCCGACCCCAACAATAATTGGGAAAAAGGCTAGGCAGATGATGATTTTAGATATGTAGTATTTTTTTTTTGCTCTAAAGCATCCAATGAATTCGCCCGCTCCGGGAGGGCGTGCTGACTAAAACCCACCCGTGTCGAATAATCGCCGGATATCTGCTGTGATTGGCTGTTGAAAATTCATTCAACCAATCACAGCAGATAACACTTGCTTGAATTTGTCACATTAATTTTGGTATGATTTAGCGTCGAGAAACCGGGCCTTAGTTGATCAACTAATTGTGGGTAGGTAAAAAATCCTCGCAAAAAAATGCAAGTATTTTACAAGAAGAGTCTCACAGCGCCATCTATTGGAATTGTTAGGTATTAATATATGAATTCAAACATTTTTGTACAATAGACAACCATTTTATTTCGGAAAACAATTATAATTATTACTTACTTAAATATAAATAAAATTATACTAATGTTGAGCTTACAACCAACATTTTATACATTTACGAGTAAATGCGATTTTGTATAAATGAATAAATATAAACTCTTAACCATTGTGTCCAATATAAATACCTAATTATGTCCAATATAAAAAAGACCAAAATTTGTAATAAAGGACTGGCCTTGAATATTGGCTCAACCTATACTAGAAATAGATAGTTATTCCATTTGAAATAGCATATTTAAACATTTAAATAACCCCACTTTGCAGCACATTTAAACAATTTTGACTACTGTGTTTGATGGTTGGTGATAATATGACAAATTAATGACAGCAGTATAGTAGTCACAGCAGATCTTTGTGTCTCTGAAGTTGGCTCTGCAAACCATTGCACAAGAAACAGTTTGTCATAGAGTATCTGCATAGATTAAGCGAGATAGGACGATGCGACAAATGTAAGCGACTGAAAGAGAAAGTTATAAAATGTGTGTGTGTGTGTGTTTGAAAGAGAAAGTTATAAAATGTGTTTGTGTGTGTGTGTGTGTGTGTATGTGTGTGTGTGTGTGTGTGTGTATGTGTGTGTGTGTTTGTATTTTACTTCAACATTGACACAAAAATAGCAACTGGGGGCCTGCAGCCAAATTTCAAAACACAAAGATCCCCTGCGAATACTATACTTAATCAGTTGGTTTATACTTTAAATGCCATCCATAAACATACGAAATAGAAATCAAAATCAGTTGAAGAGTTGTGAAAATGTCTAATGTTATTTCAAATGCAGTATAGTTATAGACAGTAAGTGAAGGATAAAAATAAGTTAAAGTGTAGTGATATGAATTAGGGAATGAAATATTTGTTTATGTTTTAAGGCCAGTTTCTGGAACAAAATTATGAATGCACTAGCTTCTAAAGTGTTTTATTATACCAAGGGATAAAAATGATAGCCTATGATACTGGAGTAGCCTATGTGCTATTCCAGACTATAACCTATGTCTGTGCCAAATTTCATCCAGATCCGTTCAGTCGTTCTGGTTTTGATTGAGTAACAACATTCATCCATCCAAACTTTCGCATTTATAATATTATTGGGCAGCAGAATGACAAATTACATATTAATCAAGTAATGTGATTGTCTGTTGTGTGTGATTCACATGCATTTTTTTCAAAGTTTTTTTTCCAGAAACTGAGGGTTATTGAGACTTCTAGCCATAGAAATAACAAAAATGTTACCGATTCAGACATGCCAGAGGCCACATAAGAATCAACAATTCTACACTTTCACCTCTATTCTTGTCTAATTCAAACAATACCGTGGTCATACCTCTACTCACAATTTGACTATATAATATGCTTACAAACTAACCTAAGCTGACTCTAATATACATGTACCATTCCGTAAATGAAAGTCCAGAACAATACGTAAGTGAACAGCGCTCCGAAGAATCCGTTGGTCAGCAAACTTTGTCGTGATACATAGTACTTGCTCCATTTAGGTCCGGTCTTCACCATGAACATCACCCAAAGACTGACAACTGCAAATACGTAGAAGGCAAACCCGTAGAGACCGGTTAGGCCGAGGACACCTGGAATTGAGAAATTAAAAGGTTAAGTTTCGTATTAAGGCTTTGTCATGCTGGATGCATTCTGTGTCCTGCGGTCTGGTCACTCGAACACTTCCCACATCCCATGTTCGAGTTAACCTGTACAAATAGCATTTAAAGGGAAGGATGGAAGAAAACATGTTGTGCCAACTCCAAGTAACATTGGATGGAACAAGGGCTAAAAGATGATGATGCTGAAGTGTGGTAAGCTTTTTGCTTTTCGTCGGCTGTGCTTTTCATGTTGCACACTATAGATGGCACGCGAAAGAACATGATAAGCACAGCCGTTTTAGAGTTGTTTCTTTAATGAACCAGGCTACAGGTCACTGCTCACTTAAAAAACATTTCCACACAATAGGCATAACGGACAGTCCTCTGCACAGGGCGTGCATAGAGGCTGAGGAAACCATTGCGCACATGCTCTTTGAATGCACAGGTGTCACCCAGATAAGAACACAAACCCTCGGATCACCCAGATCCTACACAGATGTTGTGAGAAGACCAGGAGCTCTAATTAATTTCTGGAGGGAGGTGGGCTGGCTGGAATAACCACCAAATAGCTGCCATGGCCCACGCACAATGGTCCACCTGAGGGACTAAGTGAGGAAACCAAACCCCCTCACATATAACATAGAATAGAATATAGAACCAGGCTAAATGATATTTAACAACAATTTTAACTGAACAGACTTTCAGAGGTCAGGTTTGTATTGAAGGAAATCCTCACATAAGTAAAAAGCCAGCCCTAAACATGACTCTGACCAATCAATCTTCTAATCATTTGAAAATAGTCTAGTTGTCCATATCATCAGTGCTAAGGCCCTATTTTTTTATCCGTAGTTAACCAATGATTACAAATTTCGGTAAAATTAGTTTTTTCATCAATTGTTAGCCTCACAAATGGTTAAATAAGTTAGAGAGTAATTCTTTTATTAGTGATCGAAGTTAGAAAACTAACATATCGATTGATAGTGCATTCATCATCATCATATCAGCCGAAAGACGTCCACTGCTGGACATAGACCTCCCCCAAGCATCGCCACATTGACCAGCAGTGCATTACATTATTCTAATGTTTTCCAATTAGCAGTACATAGGGACATGAATTAAACAAATAATGAATTACCAGCGGTGGAACCGGACAACGCAGCCATAGATGTTCTACAGTATTCCACGACCACAGAATTGTTCCTAAGCGCAGCGTCGCTGTACGCAATAGGCTCAGACTTGGTGTGATCTTTAGTCACTTTAGCTACAGACATTTTGGTGATTTACTTATTTAATATTTGTCTAGGTTAAATTGAAATAATTATTAATCAATTTTAAGCAATATCATGAGTTTTTACTTCAACGTTTTGACTTTTATTAATTTGACACTTGCTTGCGACCAGTGTTGCCAACGTCCATGGTCTGGATTCCCCAAAAACCTGACTGAAAATCCCCAAATTTGGGGAATGTATAATCAATATTCCCCACATCTTCCCCACAAATTTTATGAAATAAATAAAAGTAATGTTCATATAATCAAACATATTTATTACAAAAATCTTCAAATCAGTATGATAGTCGTCAAGAAAGAGCGTATCGAAAAAAAAAAACATATTCTACTTTGTGCAGATCTCATTACGCCATATTTTTTTGGGTATCATATTATTTGAAGGATCAAATTTCAAGCCTTCTTAATACCTTCTCTAGTGGCCATAAGCGGTACTACAGTGTCAGTGTGTTGGCGATTTTGATGCTCTGTTTTCAAATTCTTTAAAACGCTAAATTTCTTTCGACAGATGCGTTTGAGAAAGGTAGAACGAGCAATAGGCTTAATTTTGCCATAAAATAAACTTTAAAACCTTCCTGCCGGATAAATTGGGTTTAGCTTAAATTAAATATACATATAAATACTTCTAGTGCTACTTTTATTACACGTAAGTTCAGTTCTAGTGTAAATGTCTAAATTCCCCGCATTTTCCCCACATAATCGCTCTCCCCACAAATTCCCCAATCGGACCTAAAATCCCCGCAGTTTGGGGAATTCCCCGCAGATTGGCAACGCTGCTTGCGACACTTCCACTTGACAGTGACAACTGGTAGCAGTAGACATTCATTGACAGCTCCTCCCACCCTCTTAAAAGTGACAGATAACAGCTGATAGATTGTTTATGGAATAAATCATCCTACAATGGGATTTTCAATTGTCAAGACCTTATTAGAGCACAAAATTATGCTATATTTTTTCTTTACATCATACTATGCCTTATTTATTTAGTTTTTTAAATAACAGGAAACCTTGGATTTTCTTTTTATAATTTCCGTTATCGAACCATAAACCTCTAATCTGACATTAGAATTTTCAAATTCAGTTTTTGGTGATGATTATTCGTGGTTCTGTACCTAATTAATAATAAATAATGTTATTTCATATTACTATGAATCGTCATCGTAAGCCGGTTTCTACATGTGCCAGCAGCCAGGTAGTTGGCAATGAATTTCTGCTACGGTAGTGAAATACAATGTATGGGTAAGTAAGTAGATAAGAAGAAACCTTTTTTTTCACATACTTATTTAACACACTTTCTATCTATCCAACGTCTTTTTGAGTATTTCTATCCTGTTGCCATCTGCTATTGCGACGTAACAACGCTAGGCATGCACCGCGAATGGTTTGCCACTGTAGGTAGCGGCATCTATACCGCCATATACGAACTCTGGTCTGATTGGTTGATTCTTCCTTTTTAACAAAGGTTGCGTTGCAGGAATTTCTTCCGTTCCGTATACACTGGTGACCATCGTGATAAACGTCAGCACAGTCTTCTTTTCCTCAAGTAATAGCTTAAGGCGTACCGGTACCCACACCTTCAACGAGGATACTGACCCCCTGCTTCTTTCATCACCCTCAGCCTCAACAGCGCCACCAGCAGTCAAGCCACTACGCTACATGGCATCATCCCGACTCATAGAGACATCATCACCTCAAATCACTTGGACATCACCACAGATATTTCCGATTCACCGAGCACTATGCGGCTTTTGATTTCGGCTCACTGGAACCTAGTTCCCCAACCTTCCACGTTCGAGGCCCGGCTCGCATCACAAGATGTACGGACGACTCATCCTGCTATCCACCTTCAGTCTCCAGAGGTGAGTGTTGTCCTGGGAGGTCCTGGGAGAGCAGGTTGTGGGGTCCCGCAACCTCCATTGAAAAGCAGGATCATTGTATTCGCAAGAACATCACAGTAAGCTATTAAAAAAAATAACCACCACTTTTTGAAGAAGACTGTGTAAAATGATGTCCTAACAGACTAATATATTCATCAAAATCAATGGTAGTCATCAAATCAGTGGTTATTTCACCGCCTGCATGTGACAATAAAAAATAAATACTCATTAATTTTAGTTTCTTAGCAATTTTTTAGTTTTTATTTTTGGCTTTGTAGCAGTTGTGCTGTGAGGGTTTTAATTTTACTTTTTTTTACGGCACCCTAAAAACGAACTATTTTGAAAGCGTCGGTAAAACAGTTTGTGATAAGCGAAACCATTGAACTGTGTGTAACATTATACCTTTGTGTGTGTATTCAAGTCAAAAATCCTCGTTGTATTTTTTACCCACACAAACACGACATATTCATGTGTTTTCGCGGTACTGTACTGAAGCGTCGGTATTTCGGTGGCGGAACTTATTTTCATTTGTAATTCTAAATTTAATACATTTTAATCAGTGTTTATAGTTTTATTCGAGAGATAATTAGTGATAACGTTTATGGAAAGCGCAGTGATGCTAACTGCGGGCTGGTTCCGCTAAATTCGATGTGTGGAATTATGATGGCGCGTGTTTCTGTGTTGCTGAGTGCTTTCTCGTAACAAATTAGGACTTTGCTCGAACGATATTCGAGCGCTGATGATTATAGTTAATATTCCTGTTTCTGTGTTATAAAACGATCCTGAATCTGGTGTTGAAACAATTGTATCTGGAAACATCGCCGTGTAAAAAAGGATATTAAGTTTTCGATAGTACTGTGGCTCAATTATGCACCAAGGAGACCGCCAATCTGACGATTTGTCTTGTGCGAATTGCAATCACTGACGCGACTATACTGGTTAAAGCGGAGGTGAGTCGACATTTTAAGTTTTCATTCATAAAATGTTCCATTTCCACTTCTAAAACATGATATTGTGTTCAAATATTGAATTAACCTATTTCATGTGAAAAACGAAACTTCATTTCGATTCTTTTGTTTCAGAGAACCAAGTCAAACGCTCTCGGACGGGCGTAACCTATAAATATTGGTCTGTCGTTACATTTCGCATTGTATTTTTCTCATAATTATGGGCTTGAAATAAAATATTCCATATATTGGGCGATACTTGCGATGTTCTATATTGTTACGTCAGACGCTTATAGGAGGCCCTAGATAAATCGAAAAAGGTCACAATGGACGAGTCTGAGGATAACATGAGTTCTGAGGATCTGAAGGGAACTGACAGTCCTCAGATTGTCAAATCAAAACCAAAGAAAAGATCACTCATCGAGCGTGAACTTGAAACTAGTTTGACTTCAAGAATAACTTCCCCGGTTTCTATTAATGATGGTACAAGTACCAGTCGCTATGGGAGAGCTCGCCGGCTCAAGACTGAAATAGAGCAGCCCGATGTAAAGAAAATGAATGTAGAATTAAAGTCACCACTGAGCGAGAAATCACCAGTGAAGAATCAGTCTGCAGCATACAAAATGCATGCATCAAATTCTCCATTGAGATCAGAACCACAAAAATTAGTTGGTGAAGAAGCATTTTTGGAGAATCAAATAGAGAGTATTTACCAAGAGAACATATCATTAAGCCGTTTTGGCACTGAGGAGGTGAATAAGACTAGCCCGTCTCCTGCTAA
Source organism: Anorthoa munda (assembly GCA_945859665.1). NCBI lineage: Eukaryota > Metazoa > Arthropoda > Insecta > Lepidoptera > Noctuidae > Anorthoa > Anorthoa munda. Next base: position 20,646,422 of record OX243896.1, on the reverse strand, counting down.
GTCTAAAATATACATAAGAACCGACCTCATCCAAAAAAGGGAGTCAGATGGGACTATCAAGACCATATTCTCACCGGTCAAAAGTGCTAACAAGTCTTCCAGTACTCATTTAAATAATATTCTTGAACGGTCCTCTGAACGGTACAGTTTGGGTGCCGCTAAGCAGCAGAATGGATTCTTAGACAATTCTTCTGTAGTCAAAACTTTGGACTTTGACAGTAAAAAGAAGAAAAAGGAACAAAATGAAACTAAAACTCCAACTAAGAGTGATTTGTTTGATTTGGAAACCCAATGCACTAAAAAGAAAAAAGAACAGAAGGAAATTAAAACTCCATCTAAGAGTGAATTGTTTGATTTAGAAGCCCAGTGTGCCTATCAAGTTGGGGATTTGGCTTGGGCGAGAATGGGCACTTTTCCATTCTGGCCCTCTATTGTTACTAGAGATCCCTCAAATGGGATTTTTGTTAAAAAGAAGCGTAAGTATAATAAAATTGCTTATTTAAAATAGTTAATATGAATACAGTAATTTTTATCTAAACTTCCTTTAAAATACTCTAAAGTTCAGAAATAATAATGATGTTACTATAAGGTAAAATGATGATCAGTGTATTTACAAATCTATTTCTAACAACATATGTAATTTTGTGATAGAAATGACTTCTAATTATTCTGAAAATAATGATAATCTACATCCCTTTGCAATATTATCAAACTACATTTAAAACCTGCTTATCTTTATATAATGCTATAATCTAGTATTGCAAAACAGTATTCCTATATAATTGCTATGCAAGTGTTGTAAAGCTACTGGCTACCTCCTTGTTTTACCACCCTATGCAAAAATTTAAATTGAGAAGTACATGTTAATATGCAGTTTGTCATTAGAAATAACCCAGAAACAGGATCTCAGAATGGAAGCATATTAAATCCTTCTTTTCTTATATTATCACACCCAGAGAAAAAGGAGTTGTTGATTCTCTGTCTGAACCAACAAAGCAGTACAAACACGCTAGTGAAAAAAATAACACTGGCTCTAGAACAACAATATTTATTATATTAATTCTCTTTTTAAAAAGCATTGTAGTAGTCACTGCGGATCGTTGTGACTCTGAAGCTGGCTCTGCGAACCATTGCGCAAGAAACAGTTTGTCATCATACTGCATAGAGTAAGCACAATAGGACGATGCAACAAACATAAGTAAGAGGCAGTTATACAATGCTATATTCTAGTTCAACATTGACACAAAAATAGCAACTGTGTAGGGTCTTGTGACTACTATAACATGCCAGATTTTATTAAGATGGAGTTGGAATATGCTCGCCCTTATTACATACATAATTGGCAAAATGAGTGTGTACTAGTGTTAGGGAGAGGTGCACCCAATAACCTTTTTAACCCTTTGGGGAAGACAGGCGTGTTTATATGATGCAATTTTTTTTTAAATATTTTTCAAAACCTCATCTTACCAGGTTATTCTTATAATTTTTCCACAGTATTTGGGCGTATAGAACGTGACGTCATACACGTGACATTCTTCGGGGACAACGGTCGTCGTGGCTGGATCGTAGACACCATGCTCCGGAAGTACCTTGGACAGCTCGAGTTTGAGAACACCCGCGAGAATTTTACACCTGAGGTAGGCTTTTGACTTTATCTTGAGTTTGATTTTAGGGTTATCAACTGAACTGTATATTGATGATAAGGATAAATTGATTTTTTTGGCCTTGACCTTATGTAATATGATTATTATTGCCCCAGTTTTTGAACTTAAAATTTTTTCTCTGTTAAAAAAAAAGCTAAGCTTTATAAAATCTATGCAATATTTTGAAAACTTTAATAATATTCAGGATTTATTTTTCTTTCATTGTTTGCAAAATAAATGTTTTATTTTTAATGCTCTGTTTTAAATGTAAACATAATAATTCAATTATATTTTTTTAAATTAATGTAATGTTAACTTGCATAGTCTTCATGAATATTTTTTTGTCTTTTCTAGGATAAGAAAAAAGACCCAAGGCTGTATGCAGCATTCTTCGTGTCAGAAAAGAAACAAGCCTTATGGAATAACTCAGTGGAAGAATCAGAGATGCTGTTAAGAGAGCCAAAGAGGTTGAGGATAGACATATTCAACGACATGCTAGAAAAGTCTAGAACAAAAGTCAAGCAACAAAAGAGCGGGAAAATCAGTAGGACGGACAGTGACGTGTCTTTGAGCGAGAGTTTGTATGACAGCTTGTTTTCAGAAGATGACGGTAAAACAGACAATACGGAACGTTCTAGAAACAATGCAAGGAAAGGGCCTTTGGATGTGTTCGACGTCGTCACAGTTTGTCTAGGCAATCTTGTGGCCAAAACGGGCATTACCAAGATTCAAAGACAGTCTCACATGGACAGGTGGATTCAGAAAGCCAAGTCTAAAACTCCAGAGAAAATCCAGGCTAAACCCCAAAGTCCTCAAGTTAAAGAAGAAAAAAAAGAAACTAAAGACATAAGCTCTAAAAAAAAAAAAAGTTTGACTAAAGTAACATTACAAAAACCTTATAGCTTAAGAAAATCGAAAACAGAACCTCAGAATTTGATGCCTTTTCAAAATGATCATGATTATAGTAAAAATGTTATAGAAATTACAGATTCAGATCACAATTCTACTGACACAGATACTACTGCACCTACTGATGTTAGTATTAAAGCTACAATTCGCAGTGTAAGTGTTAAAGCAGAAAATAATGTAAAAGAGAAAGAAATTGAAAAAGAAAAAGAAAATGGAAAAGAAGAAGAAATTGAAAAAGAAGACAAAATTGAAAAAGACGAAGAAATTGCAAAAGAAGATGAAATTGGCAAAGACGAAACAAATAAAAAAGAAGAGCCTTCTGTAAACGAAGATGATTCTAAAGCAGAAAGTCCAATAGAAACAGTACCAAAAGTAAATGGATCGTGTGATCCTTTGGAAGGTGAGAGCATGTATGATAATAGCCAGGATAGCATAAGAAGTATAGCAACATCTCCTAGCAATAATAACACGACTAAAGCGGGACACGGTGCCAAGATATCATTCAGCCAATATGAACTAGATCTAGCTACTGAAAATGCAATGGATACTGGTACTTTAAATAATAGAGATCAAACAATAAGTCCTGTTTACGGAGAATCGTTTGAAGAGAACTCACAAATAAGTAATGTCACAGCCATTGACGAAAGTCACATGGAGGATGAAGAACTCACTTCTAAAATTAAGGCTAGCGAAAAAGTTACAACACACCCACAGGACGAAATTACTAATTGTAATGATGATTCAGTTTCCAGTACTGAACGAAGTAAAGCCAGTGATTATAAACCTGATTATGAAACAGACAGTCAAACTGCTGACAGTATATTAGATAATCAAAATGATATTAATGACGATTCAATATCTGCTTTGGTTGTTAAGAAAAATGTTATAGAAATTGAAAGTAGTTCTAGTCTTCCTGGTGTATGTGAAATAACCAACAATGTGCCTTCCAAATTAATTGAGGAACCTAGTTTAAAAGAAGATACAAAGCAAACAGTTGTGGAAACTTTAACGGGAGAACTATCAAATAAACAAATGTCTAATGATTTTGACATAATAGCACATAATGGAGTAGAAAGTACTAATAAATTAGATTTTTCTACGAATAATCTTGAAAATAATAAAATTTTGGATAAAATTAGTAATGAAATCCTAAATCGTGATATTGTTGAAAGTATTACAAGCAATGGACCTATGAATGGTCTTATAAATGTAAAGGTAGATATGAATACTACCAAAGAGATTCATATACCTATTTCTAAGCCTAAAATGATAAAAGAAAATGGATTTCACGATGAGGGTGCTCATATGAATGGTGACATAGATTTGGATACGATCTCTATTCATTCAGAAGACAGCGTTACGTCAACGAGATCCGAAAGCAAACGTAGACTACGATCAAAACAGGACAAAAAACCAGAAAATCCTTTAGAAAATGCAGAGTTTCTTAAATATTTTGACCGTAAAAACGAAGCGATAATGGATGAAAATCCTGAGCTAACTCAAGACGAAATTGTAGCCTATTTGTATAAAACATGGGTTTATGAAGAAAACTCAAAATCTGACGATACAAAAAACGACTATTTGCGAGAGATGAATTTAGTTAAAGATCTGAATCCTGAACCTGAACAGAAAAAGAAACCAAGGGAAAGGAAACATAGGAACTCTCATAAAAAACATAACTTAAATCTAAATAAAAATTTAATGCATAAATTCTTACATAGAAAGACAAAAGCCGAAACAAAAATGGTCTTTACAGATTTAGATAGTAATATTGAAATTAATGACAGTTCGGATGAACTCGACGAAGTACCATCACCGGCCTATGAACCACTAGACGATGATAAATTCGAGCCAATTCCAACAAACATTACCATACAGGATCAATTCCAAAGTAAAGAAACCGAAATTGCATTAGGAACTTCTACGCCTATAAAACTTAAAGAAAATAAAGATGTCAATGCAGAAACAAAAGATGTGAAACAAAATAATGATAATGAAGTAACTTTGAAAACCATTGATCAGCCAAACATAGAGAAAAGTAAAGAAATATCGCCAATCGATCCTTCAAATGCAGTACAAGTGACTTTTCCACAAGAACCAGAGAAAAGTAAAATCAATGATGATTTTGACGCCGATTCCATAGACTCGGAAGACAGTGAAGCACCACTTATCAGATGCAAATTACGCTCAACGGCTAAAAAAGAAAACCTTAAAACCAAAGATGAAGAACCTGATACGATTTCCGTAAATTCTACGGACAGTGAAATGTCTGTAACTAAACGTACTAAGAAATTGCTTCCCAAGAAGGTCGAAAATGCACTTGAAGATCCCGAATTTGTGAAGTATTTGGAACGAAGACAAGACTCCTTGATAGACGAGAATCCACAATTGACTCAAGACGAAATCGTCGCGTATTTGTACCAAACCTGGTTGTATGACGAGGACACTAAATCTGAAATTAAGAAAAACGATGAAATTGAACAATCGGGCTTAGTAAAGGGACTCGATCAAGAGCCGGTACAACAACCTAAAAAGGTTAAACGTAAAATCAAAACAGAGAAAGATACGGAAAAGGAAGAAAAAAGAGCCACTGACGATAATGTGGTACCAAAAGATAAGCCTAAAAGAAAAATCATAAAACCATACACATACAACGAAGAATTTTCAGATATCGAAGAAGAGCTTGAAGTGTTCTCGATATTTAAACCTAAGAATAAACAAATTACTGAGAATGGAGAAGAATATGAAGAACCAATTAACGAAGGAAATGACATTGATGAAGTGGAACTTTACTTTGAAGAACTAGCCCAACCAAAACCTAATGTATTCAAAGGTTTGATTAGAGAGAAAGTATGTGAAATCTGTGAGATGACTGGCAACCTAGTCAAATGTAAAGGCTGCAATGGAATGTTCCATGTTGACTGTGTTAACAAAGAAGAAGTAGAAACCCCAGTCCCATCCAGAGGCAGAAAGAGGAAGAAAAAGTGCGGTCGGAAACCGAAAAACTCCGATGAATTTGACGATGATAAATCCCAAGATAATTCTGAAGACGTATCAATAGAAGAAATATTAGAAACAGAATCGTGTGCAGTTGATGCAGATACCTTCGAAGCTCAACTTGAAGCAAAAATGAAGGAACTACTCGAAGCCGAAAACTATAAAATCGATTACGATTCGTACTCGAGCGATGACGGTTGCGATTGGAGCGACACAATACCTGGCAAATGCGAGATCATAGACATAAAACTAAAACCTCGACGTCCAAACGAAACAGACCATTCCAATTTCAAATGCAAGAACTGTCAAAAATACGATACACCCGTATGCTTTGTGTGTAAATCTGCTGTGTCGAAAAGCGAAGCGACTGTACGTCAAAAATGCCATGTGGCGCACTGTCATAAGTACTATCATTTAAAGTGTTTAGATCACTGGCCACAAACTCAGTTCAATGGGGGTGAACCTTCAAAGACTAACAAGAAAATAAACGAGTATTTTGAAGCTCTAACCTGTCCGAGACATGTTTGTCATACATGTGTGTCTGATGATCCTAGAGGGTGTAAAACGAGGTTTAGTGGTGATAAGTTGGCGAGATGTGTTAGATGTCCTGCGACGTATCATTCATTTACAAAATGTCTTCCAGCGGGGACGCTGATTTTGACCGCGTCTCATATCATTTGCCCGAGGCATTATGAGCATAAGTGAGTATTATGTATGATTTTTTCTATTCTATTAATATTGTTAATGTGAAAGTTTGTTTGTTAGTCAATTACGCTACAATTTTACTATCATACGGGAAACCCGAAAATTATCCCTAGAGTCCAAGGTTTAGGATTTTTGGGTGTCTTAGTAGGTACAACAACAAGGTCGATAGATGATCAATATTAGAGAAGGAGCAGCAAGCCGACAACCCTAGCGCATCACTCCGCGCCAGATAGCAATAGAGTTACGCGTTAGAAGAGAGCGGCAACGTTTAGGTGAATATCGCGTTAGGCACTGAGCGCTCATTCAAGCTGAATTGCACTTTGTTGCTTACTAGTCAAGAGTCTCTATGTCTATGAATTGTTGCGCGATGTGACTCTTCTGTACTTGTACTATTATTCATTCTGTGGTTTAGGGGCCGATTTCACCAATGAAAGTAATCGTGATTAGTTCAAATAACGCAAGCCTATTTGGGCGCACGGTTTGCGCAGTGGTTGAGCGATTGACTACTGCGCTGCGTGTCGCGGGTTCGATTCCCGCACAGAACAAATATTTGTATGACCAGATAGTTGTTCCGGCTCTGTGTGTTGTGTATGTGAGTTTATGTTTGTAAACGCACCCACGATACAGGAGGAAATTCCCAGTGTGGGGCAGAGAAATCTTAAAAAAAAACAGCGTTCTGATTGGTAGTTTCTCAGCGGTCTCACCAATCAGAACGCTGTATTTGCATAAACTAAGTTAAGTTGAATTAACCGCGATTACCTTCATTGGTGAAATCGGCCCTTAATCTATCTCCAAACCAAAATTCATCAATATTGCTTTAGCCGTTCAGGCGTGAAAACTTAACAAACAAACAGACCACAGTTACTATCGCATTATCTTATAAAACCCTTTGTCTCTCCCCAGGACCGGCAAAGTCCCGTGCCACGTAAATACAGGATGGTGTTTCATATGCGCGCTGGGCGGTTCGCTGATTTGCTGCGAGTACTGTCCTACCTCCTTCCACGCTGAGTGCCTTAATATTAAACCGCCTGAAGGTAAGATCTATTTTTAATATATTTACTAGCCATTATAATCCCCGGCACGTAAGTTGGTAAGAGTCGTTAGATGCGCAGAAGTCGTTTTTACCCGACTGCCGAAGGAGGGTTATGTGCTTATCAGTCTATGTATGTATATAAGTATGTATGTATGTATGTATGTATGTTTGTTCCTATGTGGCTTACGTGCCGGGCACTGTGGCTTATTTATTTCTTAAAAAAAAATACTTTCCCCACACTAGGAATTTCGTCCTGCATCGTGGTAGCGTTTACAAACATTTAAATTCACATACACAAGACACCCAGGTTCGGAACAACTATCTGTAGGACATACAAATGTTTGTTAGTGTATAATAATAAATGTGTATTTGTAATGTCTATCTATACTACTTAGGTCCACATGCTGCGCTTGCAGTAAAAGAATTTACATTGTCAATCTGTGTCGTGTCATCGTCACACGTTTGACAGAAATAGAACGACAATTTTAATTTATTTAGCCTAAATAGGTTTAGAAACCGGAAAAAAAAATACGAACTGGTTAATGCCTAAGTACAAAAATATATTTCGGTTTTGTTCTACCTTTAACCAGAATGAAACGGTTTTAGACAACAAAAGTTCGTAAATAGGTTTTATAGAATTAACCGATAATAAACGGTTTTTGTCGCCTATCCTCAATGCGCAACCGTGCTGCAGTAAAAAACCATTCAGTACGTAAACAAACACACATAGTAAACGGTCGTACGTCGTACAAATCTACACAAATAATTAGGTTTAGGCGCGCCTCGCCTAAACCGGTCAATTAGGGTTTTAAATAATGAATGCACTTTTATCGTTTAGTTTCCGAACAAAATATACCATAAAACCTATCTTCTTCTTTTCGTGTGGGTACCAACCCTTGTAAATGCGGTAACTACATTTTTTTTATTTATTATATCAATTGGGTTGTCAAATTGTTTGCAAACTTATAATTTCACAGCAACTTTAGTAACAGTAAGAGTCTAAGGGACCATCCTGATGGCGCGACGCAATTTAAATTGCGTCAATAGGCAATATCGTGCATGTATATTCTAAGAAAATTTCAAGCGCAACTTGGTCGAATTGCATCGCATTGCTTGCATTTAAACGTACTTGCAATTTCGCTTAGCAAAAATCGCTTATCGGTGTGGTATAAATCAAATTGCGTCGAGCCAACAGGAAAGGGCTAATATGCCCACAAGTCAAGCTAATATCACACACACGTGTCAATCTTATTCACTTTTTTTAGGTCAGCCCAAACATTTCAACTCCAAACGATTATGTCATACAAAAATAGGACGCACATTTGCATGGACGGGAATTGAAACCTTGACCTTGACATAGCGGGACGCTCAGCCGACCGAATGAACCGCCGCGCCGCCGCCCGTCGCCGGCGTCGACCGTAGATTCTTTAAACACGATTGTATTCAAATTGATGACGTGTTTTTCAATAGCGAGCGAAATATGAAAAATGCAAGTACTTGCTTTATTTAGACATGGTTTTTAATTAAACAATCAAGTCGGTTTTTAGGGTTCCGTACCCAAAGGATAAAAACGGGACCCTATTACTAAGACTCCGCGGTCCGCATGTCTGTCTGTGTGTCTGTCCGTCTGTCACCAGGCTGTATCTCATGAACCGTGATAGCTAGAGAGTTGAAATTTTCACAGATGATGTATTTCTGTTGCCGCTATAACAACAAATACTAAAAACAGTATAAAATAAATATTTAAGTGGGGCTCCCATACAACAAACGTAATATTTTTGCCGCTTTTTGCGATAGTGGTACGGAACCCTTCGTGCGCGAGTCTGACTCGCACCTGGCCGGTTTTTATTAATTAAACAATCAATCCGGTTGTTGTAATAAAAACCTAACCTAACTGTTATCGATATATAGTTTTATTTATTTGGTAAATCAACAACATTACATATTAAACTAATTGTAGGAAACAATATTAAAATATGGGTGCAAGTTTTGTAAGTAATAAGTAGAGAACATTACCGCAGTTGGAAATCAAAACATAAAGGGTCTTTCAACAAGGACGGGTCTATGTTAAAATTGAATAAAACAAGATGTGTGTGAGATATTAACGAAATTATTTTTTTATTTAAAAGGCCCATTTATGCCATTATGGATGGAATATGACATCGTTCAAATGTCCGCCGCGGCTTCGTATGGTGGCACGAATCTGAGAGGTCCAATTTTTAATGACTCTGCTGCATAGATCGAGCGAGCGCTACAGATCAATGATAAACAATTTATTTTGGCTTGAATTGAACAATATGGACGTGAACGACATGTGGTTCCAGCAAGATGGCGCTACTTGCCACACAGCGAACGACACAATCGACATTCTGCATGAACGGTTTGAGGGTAGAGTTAGAGTTCCGCTAGACTTTTTCTTGTGGGGTTTTCTGAAGTCGCAGGTCTATGCCAATAAACCACATTCGACCGTTGCCCTGAAAGCCAACATAACGCAGGCCATCGCTCGCATTCAGCCGGATCTATGCAGCAGAGTCATTAAGAATTGGACCTCTCGGATTCGTGTCACCATACGAAGCCGCGGCGGACATGGACATGGATGGAATATGACATCGTTCAACGATGTAATATTCCATCCATAATGGCATAAATGGGCCTTTTAAATAAAAAATAAATTTCGTTAATATCTCACACACATCTTGTTTTATTCAATTTTAACATCGACCCGTCCTTGTTGAAAGACCCTTTATAATAAATCTGTCGAAAAGTCGATTTTGTACATAGAAAATATTTAAAAAAAAATAGCCAAGGTGATAAAGGATAACCAGCAGAACCCATTGCCAGCATTTTTGTCTGTTTAGTTTTATGTAACTTAACTATTACTTTTATACATAAAAAATGTGCGTAATTTGAAGTATGACTTAGTTATTGTTTCATCGCAATCGGTTCACTCTATCAAAATATATATGAAATTAAAGTTTTCAAGAAGTAAAATATCACAACATGCAATTCAGATACTTGGACAGTTGACCTCCATATTCGATAGATGGCGTTGTGCAATTGACGTCATTTTCTGAATGGCGGTGTTAAGTTTCTCCGCGGAAGATTGACCCTATCAAAAAAATTGGCAGGTAGGTAAGTAAGTAGGGTAGGGTAGGCAGTTGCTGGGAGCGAGGCTGCGGGGACATACTGGCTAAAGATAGATCTCTAAATGAGATTTTAATACTTACATGGAACACAGGACCTTCTAAATCATATAAAAATAAGCGACATGGCCGGGCGCATTTTGTACTTTAGGTACTCCGTACTTTCTAGTCTTGATGGTTGTCAGTTGTCGGCATTTCGAATTAAGTACCCTCAAACGGGGTGAATATGAATGCCAGGGTGAATTATAGAAACAAAACTGGAGACAATTTTCAGCTTGTTTTTATTTTTGCAGTATTTTAGTAGGTACTCCAATATATTAATTAACTATTTTAAAAAAACGATGCTTTTTTTGAAACCAATAAAGTGGTTTCAAATTTAAAATCTTAATCAGTTTTGTTTCCATTCACCCGTGCATCCCGATTCACCCCCATTGTAGGTACTAGTTTTGTGCTAAGGGAGCTAATACAAATTGATGTTCTTCCCACAATAGTAAGGTTTCATACATAAATAAGACTTTAATAGTTACTGTTGTTTGTTCTCAGGTGGTTACATGTGCGAGGATTGTGAGACGGGACGTCTGCCGCTGTATGGAGAGATGGTGTGGGTCAAACTTGGGCATTACAGGTTAGTAATTCACCGAAAGCACCTTTCATGAAAATTCTATGAATACTTCGGCTCTTAATAGGCAATATGGGCAGAGAGCTCCGGTTGAATTTCCTTAGTAAAAAGTCATAAATCGAGGTTTGGCTCTCGCCTATTTCCTCCTCCAATATTGGACCAATTTAAAAGATATTCCATAAACTGGAAAATAATGATATATACTATGCCCCTATGTTTTTAATTTTTAGTTGTCAAATTTGTACACTACGTCTCTGTTGACAGCGCAATTTTGTACACTATGTCTCTGTTGACAGCGCAATTTTGTACACTACGCCTCTGTAGACAGCGCAATTTTGTACACTACGCCTCTGTTGACAGCGCAATTTTGTACACTACGCCTCTGTTGACAGCGCAATTTTGTACACTACGCCTCTGTTGACAGCGCAATTTTGTACACTACGCCTCTGTTGACAGCGCCATTTTGTACACTACGCCTCTGTTGACAGCGCAATTTTGAGAAGTTTTTGAAGGTTCTAGTGCTTCTAACGATAATGTATCACAAAAAGGAAAACATAGGGGCATAGTATATATCTTTCTTTTTCAGCTTATGAAATATCTTTTAAATTGGTCCAATATTGGAGGAAGCGAGAGCCAAACCTCGAATTATGACTTTTTACTTTGGATATTCAGTCGGATGTCTGCAACCGTACCTCCTCCTCTCCTCTTAACATATTTTAGTGTAAAAATCATCCAAGCATTGTAATTATAGCCAAATAGTTTTAGTATTAAGGGCTTTGTAAATACTGACATTAATACAAGTATTCATGTCACCTAGCGCTAGGCGACTTGCGAAGGCGCCAAGCGCACAGTGCGGCTGGTTAGGAACTTTTATGAAGGTTGGTTCTACTTCGCTACTTGCCAGGCGACTTCGTTTTATACCTCTATGGGCGTTTGTGTACTCACAAATCGAATAGTTAATATTCGGAACCGTTTTTATAAAGCCACACCAAGCGCTAATGGGAAAATTGCTGACATGACGGAAATTACAGATTTCCAAAAAAAATATTGGCCATGTATTTTTTGCTTATTCAAATCAATAAAATTTCACCAAGATAAAGCGCATCAAAGTTCGGGAGTGGGAGCTTGTGACGTCACTTCTATGTAAAAATTGTACCAAGGCGCGACGTCATGCGATATTTTAACACACTGTATCGTCATCATTTTTTGTTAACGTAACAAAAGAAAAATACGTGTCCAATATTTTTTGGAAATCTAACTGACGGACTAAAAATATTTTTTTAGTCATCATCCCTAAGAACAGGAAATTGTGAGTAACGGCGGAAGAGCGTGCGGGGATTCCTCGTTAGGATTTTTGTTCGTTTGGAAAGACTGTACCTGGCCACAGATAATACAATACTAGCGTACAGATGCCACATCCCATACAAAGAAACTGTGCGACGGAACTAGCTTTTTTCGACTGACTAAACCGATTATTTTACTAAAAGTACCTCGAACGTGGTCGGTTCTCTCGAGAGATCTCTCTCAAGCGATAGATGGCGTTAGCAGTGACTTGCAAGTAAACAGGTTTACTCGGTTCGTGAATATTTATTTCTTTAAATACAGTAACGATTTGTTTTATAATATTTATTTACACGTTTTTACAGTTTTATTGTACCAAACTGTGTTACAACACAAATTTAAAAATCCGAGCAGAATGCCTCGGAAATTTAAAACCTCGCCATCTATTGGCATTAATTTTAAATTATCCGTTCAAATAATCTTTGAAATGTGAATTAAGAGCCCAATATTCAATAATTTTGTGTTGATTAAACAAGAAAATACATTTTTTTATGATCAATCCTAAAAAAAAATAATTTTATACAAAATTCAATAACAGATAGATGCATATCGCGGCATCTAGTGGAATTTATTTGAATCAAATTTTCTTTCTTAGCGTCGGGATCTAATAAAATTTGTATAAAAACACGAACACGAGTGAGTGCACAAATGCCCTAACTCTCTTTTACACCGAATAAAGAATTGTACCCTTCATTGTATATAGAAAAAATATTATACATAAATAAAAAAATTGTAAGGCCTTACAAAAATTAGGTTCTAATTTACTAACTTTCTTTGCAGATGGTGGCCCGGCATAATCCTGCATCCATCAGAGATCCCCGAGAACATTATGGCAGTGAAGCACAACCCTGGAGAGTTCGTCGTCCGGTTCTTTGGTCAATACGACCACTACTGGGTCAATCGAGGTCGAGTGTTCCCGTTCCAAGAAGGTTAGTTTAACATAATGCTACATATGTATTCCCTGAAGAGTTAGCCAGAGGTGTATCTGTTTTGTAGTACACCCCACATGTAGTACAGGAAATCCAATCCCGCATCAAATCCCGATCCCGCAAGCCTGCGGGTTTGCGGAATTGCGTTTCTTTTTTGTTATAATTGATTATTAAAAAAAAATAAAGACAAGTTTTTTTAATGTAAATAAATTATTCCAATGTTCTTATCTAATGGCATATTTAATGTTCCAATGCTCCTGTGCTTTATTGACTACTCCAAGGCGTTTGATTGTGTGAGATGGGACTGCCCGTGGAGAATTCTTCAGGAAATGTGAGTAACTTCGTACTTGACAACATTGGTCGCGTACTTGTACGAGGATAGAGAGTCGATGGTCAGGGTCAATAATGTGATCTCAGGACCTTTTAAGCCATAAAAAGGAGTACGCCAAGGATGTATTCTGTGTCCCCTCTACTTTTCAACATCTATGGCGAATACATTATGAGAAGAGCCTTAAATAGAAGAGATCCGATTATCCAAAAATCAGCACTCTCCGATATGCAGATGACACCACATTATTTGCGTCTTCAGACTTCATTTAAGTGACTAATTTAATCTATTGTTTACAGGCGATTCTGGTCGGATATCAAATCAGAAGTCTAAAATAGACGCAGCGTTCACCACCGCCATGGAACACGCACAGAGAGCTTGTGAAATCCTAAAAAGTAAGTTTTATCTATCTATTCGGCAACGGAATGGCTTTTAATACGTCCGAGAACATCTCTTGCCCTTTTCCCAATTCCAAGTTTAACGTTTTTTTTCTCATACTTATAAACAATAATTTACCGAGTTACAAACGCGTTATGGAACGCACAGAAAGTGACGATGTATTTGTTAAATATCTAATATTGATTTTTCTCTCAATTCTTAAACTAAGAGGCCATATTGCTAATAAAATTTATGTTTTGATCAATGTTTTGAAAACCATAATCCAACAAAAAAACGTAAAGTTAGTTGTTAGTCAAATTCAGATAGTTACAAAGGCGCTATCGAAAGGAATGAAGAGACGTTGAGTTTTTTAAAATATTAAGCATTGCTTTTTGTCCTTAATCCTTGAAATAGGTGGCTAGCCATATTGTTTACAAAATTATAGCAATGTTTTGAAAACCATAATCCAACAAAACACGTACAGTATTTTAGTCAAATCAAGTTCTGTTCAAATCTGAAGTCACTAAAAAGATCCGAGTTATTTTTTACCCGATTGCCGAAGCAGGGTATTGTGTTTATCAGTCTATGTATGTATGTTTGTAACTAAAAAGATGTTAACAAGAAGAAAATCATGTAAAACTCATGGGATATATACACATATTTTTAGTTTGCTTCGCAAGCAGTCGGGTTTTTGATCTTTTTGTAATTTTTTATTTCGTTTTATTAGCCGCTCTTGATCTCGGTCCCGATGCGGTCTAGAATACGAACGAGAAAGAACGATTGTAAAAAGGCACGATTTGTAGTCTGACGGGACATAGGTGGTAGGAAACATCGATACAGTATCGCAGACAGTTCTACACACTAATGTCTTTGTCATTTCTAACAACAAAAAAATCTTCCAGCTGCAGCCCCCAACGAGGAAGAATCTCTCGACATAGCGTCGTCCCTTCTCCCGCCTCACTACGTCAAGCTGAAGGTGAACAAGCCCTGCGGGTCACTCATCGGTCGGAAGCTGGAGGACCCTGAGAGCTCGCTGACGCAGTGCGAGTGTAACCCTAATGATGAGGATCCTTGTGGAGCTTACTCGCAGTGTCTAAATAGGTAAGTGTTTCTCCTGCTGCCTCATTACGTCAAGCTGAAGGTGAACACTCATCGGTCGGAAGCTAGTAGACCCTGAGAGGTCGCTGACGCAGTGCCAGTAACCCTATTGATGAGTTAATTTGCATTTATTATGAGACAGCACCGCTTTCTTCCGAAATCGCTTAAGGGGTCTTGCTAAGGGGTGATGAGAAGTGTTGGTGTCATCTGATTTTGGCTACAATGACTTCAGTTTTTGATCAGGGTTGTTGAGTGCTTCGATGCACTTTCTTTTCATTTTCATTCAAATATAGCATTAGCAAGACATAAGATGCAACTAAAGTCTTTTTTCGTCGTCGGTTGAATTCAGATTTCGCATATAAGATTTTATTATTTCAAAGATTACTCAAGCGACGTTCTTTGCCACAGAATGTTACTAACAGAATGCGGACCAACCTGCAGAGCGGCCGACAGATGTGCCAACCGCGCGTTTGAGAAGCGCTTGTACCCCAAACTGGTGCCTTACAGAACGCCTAGCAGAGGATGGGGGCTCAAGACTTTAGAGGATATTAAAGCAGGTAAGGTTACTTCTTATTGCATGGCTTTAATTACACCCATGTCCATCTATCTTTAATTATCTGTCTATCAACATGATAGCTAATAGTGTGTTGTATGTGAGTTTGATAGGCCAATTGTGCAGCGCTTACGAGATCCATAAATAGGCATGTTTCCGGGGTAGAAAATTGATAATTCTATTTAGTCCGTCAGTGAGATTATCAAATAATATTGGACACGTATTTTTTTTTTGTCATGTAAACAAAATAAATTACGACGATACCGTGCTTTGAAATATCTTGTGATGTCACGGTATGCTAGCAAATGACGTCACAAGCCCCCACTCCAGAACTTTGATGCTCTTTATTTTTGTAAATTTTGTCTGCCCAATATGCCGGAGGCACCAGAGGTATGACGGGGGGTGTCTTTCATCATCGCTTACCATCAGGTGAGATTGTGGTCAAGCGTGGGCCTATCTTACTATATATATAAAAATGAGTACCTATTTCCCTTAGTCACGGTATCACGCGTGAATGGCTGGACCGATTTTGCAAAAAATTGGTTTGTAGGTAGGGTGTAGGTATGTAGATAGGGTAGGTAAGGTAGATTAGGGTAGGTAGCGTAGGGTATGTAAAGAAGGGTAGGTTAGTGTAAATAAGTAGGGTAGGGTAGGCAGTTGACGGGAGCGAAGCCGCCGGCACAGCTAGTCTACAATAAATAAAAAAACCACTCTTACGAATCAATGGACTGTTTTCTACTATAATTATAAATACTAAGTGAAATTTTGTTGTTTACAGGACAATTCGTAATAGAATACGTGGGCGAGCTAATAGACGAGCAAGAGTTCCGTCGTCGCATGGTCCGGAAGCACGAGATCAGAGACGAGAACTTCTACTTCTTGACGCTCGACAAGGAGAGGATGATCGACGCGGGGCCCAAGGGGAATCTTGCTAGGTGAGTTTATTATTTTCAAGTACTGTTATCCGCGTCACAGACAATATGATATTAGCATACATATGCCTCATCCCATACAAAGAAACCGTGCCGACGTAACTAGCGTTTTTCGTCTGACTAAACTGATTATTTTTATAAGTACATCAATCGCGTTCGGTTCCGTTTCACGGCAATAGTGGCATGGTATTAGCAGCGACTTGCACTTGACTTGAATATTTTTTTCTTTAAATACTGTAACGATTTCTTTTATAGTATTTTTTGGCACGTTTTTACAGTTACATTATAACAAAATGTGTTACAAAACAAAATTAAAAAATGGAGTGAATTGCCTCAGAAGTTTAAAACCGCGCCTTCTATTGGAATCAATTTTAAATGATCCGTCTTAATAATCTTTGAAATGTGAATTAAGTGCCCAATATTACACAATTTTGCGCTTAGGGGAGTTGATTAAACAAGAACATATAATTTTTATGATCAATTCTAGAAAATGTTAATTTTACAGACATTTCAATAACAAATCAATGCATATCGCGCCATCTAGTAACATTTATTTAAACCATATCGCGTCAAGATACTTAGATGTTTAAAGAAACTGCAACAAAGTACATGGGGTTGCTTTCAAACAACAGGCTTCCGTTTTGACCCGTAAAATTGTTCGGGATAAAAAGTATAATATGACACAAATAACTTTTTTAAAGAGAAAAAAAAGCAATCTTGGACATGGGTATTGAAGAGTAAGTGGGATCAGCACCTATAGCCAAGTTAACAATCTACAATCGATAACGCTAGTAGAAAACGAATCAATGTATGGGAATGACACATTTGATCGTTAAGTCACGTGGTCAGCCCATACAAATAGAAGGCGTTAACGATTGTAGAAAGAGATTCGATACGATACGTTTGTTACTTGGTGTTTGCGTGTTCAGTGTGGGTAGGCTTCAAATTGTCTGAGATTCCTAATCTTCTTGTGTGTCTGGGATTAACACGGGTAAATCAGGCGACTTTTGAAGATGTACTGGGATTTATTATTTTACAATAAAGCGTTTACAATGTTTTTGATGATTTTTGAAATGAGAATGAGAGACGTTAAGCGTCCGTGCAATGGTATATATAGGTGTGCTTCAGCGCCATCTGTTGTGGTTTCTTGACATCACGTGACGTAATCGATGCCGTGCTCGGCGATAGTATTGCCCTTGGTCTTTGGTTGGAGCTTCTCAGGCGCTCCGATAGATGGCTCTTAACACTTTGCTAGGAGGGCTGCTCTTTTTAGTTCGAAACATAAACAGTTTTTATTGGTTCCTGAAATTAAGTTTATATTTTAGATTGGCTTATGTCTGCCGCTAAACGTTAGCTGCTAAATTTCTTGCATAATTATATATGCGACCATCAGTTCTGTCTGCGATCATCTGTAATGCTCGGTGATCACATACCATTCGATGGAACCGCTGTTTGTAGACTATGAATTAACAACATTCACAATATTGTTACAATATTTTTTGCATCATTCCAGGTTCATGAACCACTGTTGTGAGCCGAACTGCGAAACACAAAAGTGGACAGTGCTAGGCGATGTTCGAGTTGGACTGTTCGCTTTATACGATATACCGGCAGTAAGTATACTTTAATAATTATAATCATTAGTAAAGCTTCTTCTACTCCTAATGAGTAAAGTTGTAAATTGATGGACATAGGCTAGTCCAATCGAACTCCATTTATCTCGATTCTCGGGTCACAGATAATATAATACTAGCTTACAGATGCCTCATCTTATACAAAGAAACCGTGCCGACGTAACTGGCGTTTTTCGTTTGATTAAGATGATTTTTATTCTTACAAATTCGATCGCGTTCAGTTCCGTTCCACGGATATAGATGGTGTTTGTAGCGAATTGCGAGTAAAAGGGTTTACTCGGTTCGTGAATACCTTTTTTTAGGGTTCCGTACCCAAAGGGTAAAAACGGGACCCTATTACTAAGACTTCGCGATCCGTCTGTCTGTCTGTCCGTCTGTCAACAGGCTGTATCTCATGAACCGTGGTAGCTAGACAGTTGAAATTTTCACAGATGATGTATTTCTGTTGCCGCTATAACAACAAATACTAAAAACAGAATAAAATAAATATTTAAGTGGGGTTCCCATACAAAAAACATGATTATTTACCGTTTTTTGCGATAATGGTACGGAACCCTTCGTGCGCGAGTCCGACTCGCTCTGGGCCGGTTTTTAATCATGGTCTGGCGGTTTGAGTAGGTACCAGTCATCTTGCTAAGGTCGTCGTTTCACCTAGTTTGACATTGTTCGTCTTAAAAGCATCATCGTCTGCCAAACCTTTTCAAGCCTTTCAATCTAACTAGATGCAGTTGAATCTAGTATTCAGCTGCATCTATATTCTGATTTTTACCCGACTGCCGACGGAGTGTGATGTGTTTATCAGTATATATAAATACAAATATTTATTGGAACAAAAACATAATACAATTTTTGTGTACGTTAATACTGCGTTAGTTTAATAGGTAACTGTGTCATGTATCAGTATGTTTGTTCCTATGTGGCGTTCTAGAGACCAAACGCGTTGGCTGATTTTGATGATCCTTACGTCAATCGAGTCGTATTAACCTTGCAAGTGTCACTGACTACATTAAAAACGGGAAAATTTAATAAAATTGCGGATTTTGGGCGCCATATTGTGAAAGCCCAATTTTTTTTTCCGATCCCATTGTGTGGGGTATCAAAATAGAGAGAGAGAGAGAGAGAGAGTTTTAAGAGGTGATTTCAAAAATATATAACACTAATATGTTTAAATATACCTAATTCGAAAAAAAAGGTGACTAAAAAATAATTCAAAAAGTCGTTTATTCAAAAAATCAAATAACCCTACTGCTTAAGAAGCGAACTAAAAACACGTAAACAAGAATCAAAACATGCTGTGCAGTCGGAGGATACATCTGGTTTAGAAAACCGAGAATACACTTACTTGACGCTGCTAACACCGTCTATAGCCGTGGAACGGAACCAAACGCGATCGAAGTACTTATATAAATAATCAGCAGAAGAAAAACGCTAGTTACGTCGGGCCGGTTTCTTTGTATGGGATGAGGCATCTGTATGCTATATTATATTAACTGTGCCTTTTACCAAACCATGCGGCTGATATTATTTAGCCACTTAAAATCTAGCTCATCTAAATCCCTTGTAAATATTATTGATATTTATTATTATTCCTTCCTTGTTACAGAACAGTGAAGTAACTTTCAACTACAACTTGGAGTGCGCCGGCATCGAAAAGAAGCGCTGTATGTGTGGAGCGAAGCGATGCTCTGGATATATTGGCGCTAAACCTAAACAAGTATGTATAACTAGCATTCATTATTTTGTTGGGGATTCTTCGAGGTGGTAAAATAAAATAGCGGACTGTAATAAAGGGAATGGTTCCGTATATTGAATGCAAGAACGCGCGCTATCTGGTCCGTGGTTTTTGAGTAAGTGGCGGTGCAGGAGGTGCGGCGCGCGGCGGTCGGTGTCTCGTCCCGCGCTCCCCGCTCGCCGTCGTCGCCCTCCCGTAGTCGCAGCTGCGGGCGGTGCCGCATTTGTCTCCGACAATTTGTATAAAATTTATATACATAGTGAGTACATAGGCAGACTTACTTAGGCCGTTTGTTCACGACGCGACACACGACACGACAAAATGTGGTCATGATTCAGAGCTCCATATATTTGTATGGATCTTTTGTTCATTGCACGAAACCACACCACACGCGACACGATTTACTAACGGTTTTTCGGCTATGTCTTCGATGCCGCTTTGTCGATGCGACTTTTTTTCTGTGACGATTTGTCTGTACAAAATAAGTATGAGCTTGTTGACGACACGACACGACACACCGCACCGCCCGACTCACGCGTGGTTTGCCACTCACGCACTATAGAACAATACGAGTGCACTGCAGTGTCGTTGCAGGGCTTGTTTAGTGAACAAACGAACGGACGACAGACCGTCTGCAGTGTGTCGTGTGTTAAAAATCGTGACCGCAAAACGTGTCGCGCGGTGCCTCGTGAACAAACGACCCGGTAAAGAATGCCTTGTCCTTTACAAGCCATTCTTTACCGGACAATCTGTAAAACTGTCTGTCGTGGTGGCCCAGTGGTTAAGACATCGCCTCTCGTGCTTGACGTCGTGGGTTAAAATCCGGGCAAGTACCAATGTGACATTTTCAAATTCATATGTACTTTCTAAGTTTATCTTGGACATCACAGGCAACGGTGAAGGAAAACATCGTGAGGAAACCTGGACTTATATAGTTAATGTAAGTCTGAATTAGCCAAGTCAGAGGCCTGTGGGGTTCCCAGAGGCGGCTTAATTAGCTCTGATACCGGAGGTGGCTACATCCTCACATGAAAAGAAGAAGAATCTGTAAAAGACTACTAGACTACTAAGCTTCATTGTTAAAGTGCGAGTTGAATTAGCGGTTGACCGAACACTAAAAACGCCCCTCGAAACTACCCAACCTGGTTTTTTTTTTCCAGCTTATGTTTAAAACAATCTTAAAACTTTCGCGTTTCATAATGGAAAACAATATTTCACGGGAATTTAACGCGATTTTCTGCCCCAACGGAGCCAGTCCACCGAGACACCAGTCTACCTGGGACCACGATCGTTGCAATACGGTCGTAACGTCGGGTTAAATAAGTAAATAAATAATCTAAATCATCGCGTTAAATTCCTGTGATATATTGTTTTCTAAAACAATCTTGTTGATAAAACTTAAAAAAAACTAATTTCATTCGTCAAAACTAAACCAATCCTTTCAACTTTCCAGGACGAATCTCAATCAAAGAAACAAAAAACCCCCGGCAAACGGACTTACAAGAAAAGAAAAACAACGGAAGAGTCTCCTTCGACGCAAAACAAGCCAAAACGTCCCATAGGCCGACCACCCAAGCCGAAGGAACTGTCAGAAATCGAGAAAGATCTTCTTATTATACGGAATGCAACAAACGGAATATCTAGCGACGAGTCTTCCCGAAGTATGAGTTCGGAATACGAAAGAAATCCAAAAGCGTTGAAGAGAAAAAGAGTGAACTTTTCTACAGAAGAAATCATTATGTACGACGGTTCTGAATCACCGAGTGTTAAGAAACAAAAATTGGAAGAAAAGACCGATGTTGGTGAAAGTTAAATAGGTATAGTCGTTGCAAATTGCGAGTGCGTTTTGTGACATATGTCATTGACGCGCTCGTGAAATGGAACGACTATGTTGATATGTGTTGGTGCGAAATGTGTAGGACTTTTGAAGCATAAGGAGTGTAATAACTTTAGTGGAATTATATAGGCTGATATAGTTTTGATGTTACTAAATAGTGTAAGATGGATTAAGTTTTTGTTTGTCTTTTTCGCACAATTTTTGTTTTTATTTCATATTTTTGGCAGAATTATTGTGATTTAGATAAGAAATTAAAATAATGTATTCTAAAATCAAAGCAAATCAATATTTTTGGCACGTAGAGCAATAATATTAAATTAAAATTATGTAACACTGAAGTATTTAGTAAGTAAACAATTTTTTTTACAAGGCAATAGGGGTCATTGACCTACATTGATATTCTTTATCTTTGTCTTTCTGAATCTTCATTTCTCTACATGTCTTCCTCTACATTTTTTTTACTTATAAAAAACGTCACATATTTTATTGTTCTTTAGGTTCGAGAAGAGATAGAAGGAAAAGGGCATCGACCTATATTGCCATGCTAAAAGGAAACGACTATACAACATTGTAGATATAATTCACCATCATTATACATTAGTCTGTTTTGCATCTATGATATTAAAAGCATAGATTTAAATATTAAGTGCCTTTTCACACGCCCCGGTTGCCGGGTAGCCGATGCCGGGTACCCGTCGGCGAATGTATAGCCATGTACGCCGGTACGTGTAAAAGCAAACATACATGGCGATACACTTCGCTGCCGGTTACCCGGCACCGGCTATTCGGAAACCGGATCGTGTGAAAAGGCACTAAAGGTACGACCGTCCGAGCATTGCTTATACGCGTTCACTATACATGAAACGGCATTTTTAATGTCTCGCGCACACGACCGCTCCCGGAGATAGCCGAGTTAGCTTCGGTCTAGTGTGACCTATGTATGACCAAATCGGGGCGTCAGAAAACGCGTAGGTCCTGTCGTTACTAGATTTGATGTGGGTTTTGGAGTCAAAGACCGAAATAGAATAGACGTTCTTTAATCTGATCGGTAGAAATCTTCACAAGTATAGTAAGTTCCATTAAAAACCAACCATATCGACAATCGACAAAGTTCTATCAAAGATTGTGTTATTGTAAATATTTAGCATAACTTAGTTTAACATAAGTCAGATATAAGTCTGATGCAAATAATGCCTTTGTTCTTAGGATGTTAAAGTTCATATTAGAATAAAATAAATATGTATCAATTTGTTGTTGAGATGCCAAATTTTCAGGCTTTTTAGAATTAGACTAAAAACGTGTTTCTTTGTGAAAAAAAGTGATTCTGTGATGAGAATAGGATTTTTCTAAGTAATTTGTAATATTATGTGTATTTAATAAAATATATTGTTACCCGAAGGCGTAGAACGACGTGGGTTTTGTCTCGACAGAATAAATTAAGTTGAATACAATATTAAACTTATCTTACGTTGTTTTAATTCTGGTGTAGCGCCATCTATATCACCACAAGCGAACTATAAAAACTGGCCAAGTGCGAGTCGGACTCGCACACGAAGGGTTCCGTACCATTATCGCATAACACTGCAAAAAAACCACGTTTGTTGTATGGGTATGCCCCCCTTAATTTATTTTATTTTAATTTAATAATTTTTTGAAGTGAATATACAACTAAACATTCTGTGAACATTTCAAGCATCTACCTGTTGCCGTTATTAATATCGAGCAAAAACTGCCAAAAATCAAGTTTGTTGTATGGGAGCCCCCATTAATTTATTTTATTTTAATTTAATAATTATTATTTTTTGAAGTAAATAAACTATACATTCTGTGAATATTTCAAGCGTCTACCTGTTGCCGTTATTAATATCGAGCAAAAAACGGCAAAAATATCACGTTTGTTGTATGGGAGCCCCCCTTAAATATTTATTTCATACTGTTTTTAGTATTTGTTGTTATAGCGACAACAGAAATACATCATCTGTGAAAATTTCAACTGTCTAGCTATCACGGTTCATGAGATACAGCCTGGTGACAGACGGACAGACAGACGGTTCGCGAAGTCTTAGTAATAGGGTCCCGTTTTAACCCTTTGGTTACGGAACCCTAAAAAGACGTCACACAATCCTACATAGTGCATCTCTGTATTATAAGTGCATAGTCTATGATCGTGCAATCAAAGTTCTCCACGCGATTTGAATATCATACTATACCGACATATATAGGGTTGCCATCTGTAAAATCTGCCAATCAGGAGAAGCTTGAAAACCCCGGCTTTTGGAGCTTACAACCTGGACATTAGAGAGTATTTTTAGGGTTCCGTACCCAAAGGGTACAAACCCAAAAGGGTAAAAACGGGACCCTATTACTAAGACTTCGCGATCCGTCTGTCTGTCTGCCTGTCTGTCCGTCTGTCACCAGGCTGTATCTCATGAACCGTGATAGCTAGACAGTTGAAATTTTCACAGATTATGTATTTGTGTTGCAGCTATAACAACAAATACTAAAAACAGTATAAAATAAATATTTAAGGGGGGCTCCCATACAACAAACGTGATATTTTTGCCGTTTTTTGCTCGATATTAATAACGGCAACAGGTAGACGTTTGAAATATTCACAGAATGTTTAGTTGTATATTCACTTCAAAAAATAATTATTATCAAATTAAAATAAAACAAATTAAGGGGGGCTTCCATACAACAAACGTGATTTATTTGCAGTGTTTTGCGATAATGGTACGGAACCCTTCGTGTGCGAGTCCGACTCGCACTTGGCCGGATTTTTTCTGTTTCTCAGTCGAATAAAATATAGTTTTAAAGGTTATAAATTAACTTTTTATTAATTTTCATACAATTTTAAACTAAATTTAGACTTTAATACAATAGAATCTTTATAGTGCGCCTATGACGACGGCACGGCGACCAGTGGCTATTAATTGAAGACTAAAACCCGGACTACAAACAAAACCCCGCCCGGACGCTTTCTAAACTAGGACAAACCCGGACGGATGGCAAATTCAATAGAATTGTGTATAAAATTAACATTTTCTGGAATTGAACATAAAAGTTGTATGTTCATGTTTAATCAACTCTCCTAAGTACAAAATTATGGAATATTGGGCTCTTAATTCACATTTCAAAGATTATTTGAACGGATCATTTAAAATTGATGCCAATAGATGGCGCATTTTTAAATTTTTGAGGCATTCCACTCGATTGTTAAAATAAGCATTGTAACACATTTTGGTGCAAAAAACTGTAAAAACGTGCAAAGAAATAAAAAATTTTTTACAAAAAAGTACTACCAACTTCCAAATAAGAAAACTAGAAAGTAAAAATAACTTTATTTTTGGAAGTCGGTGTCTTTGGTAGGTACAAAATTTTTAAGTTATGGACACCGACTTCCAAAAATAAAGTTATTTTTCACTTTCTAGTTTTCTTATTTGGAAGTCGGTAGTATCTTTTTGTAAAAAGTTTTTTATTTTTCACTTTTTAGTTGTACCTACCTAATAGGGAAGTAGTTAAGTAAGTACCTATAACGACAGAATAGATTACCCGAATAACATGAAACTTGAATATAACCGGTGAAATGAGAGATCTGCATACCCCTTTCGAGCGTACTGGCGTGATGTTGTGTTATGAAATGGTATAAACAATAAACAGACATGCGATTGCAGCAATCCCGAGAGATTTGCCGTTATTTATTGAAGAGTTCTGTTGTATATCTTCGAAGTTCTTCATCAGATCTTTACCAAATTAAAATGGGACCAATTTCGAAACATACTTTTTCAAACAAAAAAGAATTTTCAAAATCGGTCCACTATTGACGGAGATATCGGTGAACATACATAAAAAATAAAAATAAAAAATAACATACATAATGTCGAACATAGAACCTCCTCCTTTTTTGGTAAGTCGGTTAAAAACTATAAAACGAACCGTCACTGTATTTAAAGAAAAAAATGTTCACGAACCTAGTAAACCCTTTTACTTGCAAGTCGCTGCTAACACTATATGTTGCCGTGAAACGGGACCGAACGCGATTGATGTACTTACAAAAATAACAAGATTAATCAGATGAAAAACGCTAGTTACGTCGTCACGGTTTCTTTGTATGGGATGAGGCATCTGTATGCTAGTATTATATTATCTGTGCCATTGGTCATTTGCCCACCAGACAAGACTCGTCTGGTTGGAGGATTCTCCCTTTACAAAGGAGTTTTCGAGACTTTACACCCTGTTCCGCATGCCTCTATCTTGGTTGGTTCAACTTGTAACGAATCTTGGGTTTTCGAGGCCCTAAACATTTGACATTCTACCATCGAAAGCGTGGCGATAGCGATTGTCAATAGAGCAAAATTGTATGGGATTGACAAGCGATATCGAAAAATTACGTGATCCCTTATATTATTTTGATGTTTCGACTGCCTTAGGTGACATCGAATTCCTGTTTCCCGGATCGCTAAGTGCCTTTTCATACGCCCCGGTTGCCGGGTAGCCGCTACCGGGTACCCGGCGGCGAAGTATAATATAATTTTATAATATGTGTCAACTGACCAACCAATCGCACGCTCGGAACGGTCCTAAACGTTCCCCGCGCTCTGCTTCACTTCACAAAGATACATACAAAACGACTTCTGGCGCATCTAACGACTGTTGCCAACTTACGTGCCGGGGATTATACATGGCTATACATTCGCCGCCGGGTACCCGGCACCCGGGGTGTGTGAAAAAGCAGTAAGTGCCTTTTCACACACTCCGGTTGCCGGGTAACCGGTGTCGACTGTCCGGCAACACATTCAGCTTTCACACGAGCCGATTTTGATTTTATCCAGTAGCGTCTAAACCGTCAAAGCGAGTACAGTTGCGTTGAATTACGTATGTAATACATAATATAATATATTTTAATCTTTTTTAATAATAATGGAACGCGAAAACTTTATTTCGCTGTGGAAATAAAGTCAAGAAATTATTGGGTTCATCCGCTTAACATAAAAAGAGAAAAGTGTGGAGCATTCTATATCTTATTTCCAAGCCTGCTAAAAGATGAAGAGAGGTTTTTCATGTCAATTTCTTTCGAATGTCAATATCCTCTTCAGATCAACTACATCACCGTTTGAAAAACCGTTTGCAACGTAAGAATTCAAAGATTGAAATTGAAAAAAAAAAAAATCGAGATTGAAAAAATGATTGAGTAGATGTATTCGGGACCGTAGGCTTCAAATATGGCAATTAGGGTAATATCAGTTATCATTTTATTCGCCCGGGACGGTGATACAATATTATGATATGAGGGTGTAAGAAAAAAATGTGTGAGCGTCCCCTGTCCGGGGTTGTACCTGGGCGACGGGCTGCCGGTGCGTATGAAAGCATAGTGCGTCTTCCATACACCACTGTGCGTTTGGCTGCCGGCTAACCGGTAGGCGGCAACCGTACGTACAGTGGTGGATCCGGCGTGTACCCGGCGATCGGTTGCCGGACAAATTACGTGTGAAAGCTAACATACATGGCTATACACTTCGCCGCCGGATACCCGGCACCGGCTACCCGGAAACCGGGGCGTGTGAAAAGGGACTAAAT
Source organism: Anorthoa munda (assembly GCA_945859665.1). Classification (NCBI taxonomy): domain Eukaryota; kingdom Metazoa; phylum Arthropoda; class Insecta; order Lepidoptera; family Noctuidae; genus Anorthoa; species Anorthoa munda. Next base: position 20,619,034 of record OX243896.1, on the reverse strand, counting down.
CTTAAAGCTCTATCCGGCCGTAAATTATGACACCGGGATTTTGCCATAGAGTCTGTCTGAAACCCGGTCTTTGTCTAGTCTATGGCATAGACATGATATATGCAGGTAGATTCAAACTTAACGGCGGCTCAGAACACGAGGCGAGTCGTTGCGCAATATAAAATAAAAACCATTGAATTTGAATAAACTTTATTTTTAAAACAGCGTCGAAAACCTAAGAATTTGTATCATGAAGGTTAGCGTACATGTAATATACAAACAACATACAATCGTGTATAGAATTCTATATCGCCTCTCGTTCACCATGGAAAGTAACTTGTACCTTTTCTCAAAAAGCACATCTGTGCACCATAGCAGCTGAAACAGAGAAAATTTTTTCTAAAGACAAGAAAATGTATACCATTCATTCAAAAGCTTATTTTATTCACTGAAAACAATGAATAAAAAGCACTTTTAATCACTGTTTTGGTGTTTGAATTTAGAACACATCAGTAGATTCAACTTCTATCTCAATCACTAAAACAATAACACAATGCTATAAAAGTGTTTTTGTGCAAGGAGGTTGCGCAAAAAATACTCGATACAAACTCCTTGTGCAAAGAATACTCGACATACAAAACAAGGAGTTTGTGCTTTTCGCTTAAATCTTTTTTTCTCGTAGTCATGGTATAATAGTACATTATGGTACAAGTGTGTAATGTTGGTGATTACCGCTGAGGCGCAATTGAGACCCGAGCCATCAGGTGAGGGTCTTAAGGGACCGAGGACGGTAATCATCAATACACACGTGTTTCATACGACGTTTTTCAACACACTTGTGAAGAAAATAATACAAAAAAATCATTTTCAACAGTGAAAACGAGTTGTGAAAGCTTTTTCGCAATGGCGGGCAAAATTAATCAGCTTTCCTATGCGCGCGTATCTAACAATGGCGATCGGCCATAGACTAAAAGGATGAGGTTTCTTTTTTTTTGGCTTTTAGCGGATAGCGTTTGAGCCACGTACAAAATGGGGATTTCAAGTTTTCTTTATTACAGAGAAAACAAAAGTTATATTTGAGTGAAAGGTTTATTTATTAAAACACGTACAAGTTGAAATTATCTAATTAAATACCAAGTTGCATGAAATGAGCAAGCAATAGGTACATTTATTTGTACTATTGATTTAATCTTTTCTAAGAACAAAGCAACTCAACCAATAAAATTAAATAAAAAAACTATAACTCATTTGTGAATAATAGCAATGAAAATGCCACAGTTTGATTACAAGTGTCATTATGTGCCTAATTGCGGTGAAATTAGAGCCACTTTATGAGCAAGTGTGGGGAAAAGTATAGTATGCAACTCTTGAATGAAACGGATTTATATCGAGGGCCATGAATCACTCTCGTCGCTCAGGACTCTAACACTTGAATCACTATATACTGTCGTGATTCAGTCGTTAGAATCCTTCACTTACTCGTGATTCATCTATGGCCCTCGCTTAAAATCCGTCCTTTATTCACTATTAAACTATTAAAATACCTCCGACATATTTTTATTTCACGCTACATAATTGATCTATTAGTAGACTCACTTCGATCGACAATCTATTGAACAAGTAATTATGACACGAAATCTTACGAAAACAGGTCGATTCAAACAGTGAAACTCCCATCACTTTTGAACGGCTAATCCGATTTTCATCAAACATATAGCTAAGAACAATTTCGATGAAGTCACCTTTGTAATCAAAATCAGTTCATCCGTTTAGGAGCTATGATGCCAAAGACATACACAAACACACAACTACTCTTTTTCCGTCGAGGGTTAAAGATTGATTTGTAATGGATTCTTTAATCGTTATCTAATTGATAAGCGGTCGGGTTAAGTTCGAAATAAGTACCTAATTTGTAGCATTAAGTGTATTTAATAAAATATATGGCTACCCGAAGACGTGCCGAGTCGAGCTTATTCCAAAAATATTCGTGTGTATAAAACTAGGTAAGGAAGGTGTCAAAACTATATTTTTCCCGTAGCTTATCGCATAGGAACCGTGCATTTTAACCCCCGACGGAAAAAGAGTTAAGTAATACGTTTGAAGTGTGTATTTGTGTAAATGTCTGTGGCATCATAGCTCCTAAACGGATGAACCGATATTGATTTGATTTGTTTAGGGTTCCGTACCCAAAAGGTAAAAACGGGACCCTATTACTAAGACTCCACGATCCGTCTGTCTGTCAGTCGGTCTGTCTGTTTGTCTGTCCGTCTGTCATCAGGCTGTATCTCATGAACCGTGATAGCTAGACCGTTGAAATTTTCACAGATGATGTATTTCTGTTGTCGCTATGATAACAAATACTAAAACTGAATAAAATAAATAGCCCACTTATTTATTTTATTCAGTTTTTAGTATTAGCTCTCATACAACAAACGTGATTTTTTTGCCGTTTTTTGCAATAACGGTACAGAACCCTTTATGCGCGAGTCCGACTAGCACTTGACCGGTATTTTTGTTTGTTATGTGACTTTATCGAGAGTGTTCTTAGCTATGTTTGATGAAAATCGGTTATGCTATTCAAAAGTTATGGGCGTTTTACTGTTTGAATCGGGGTGTTTTCGCAAGATAGCGTGTAATAATTACGTGTTCGATAGATTATCGATCAAAGCGTGTCTACTGCTAGATAAATTATATCGTTTAAAAAGCATGAAATAAAAATGTGTCCGGCGTTTTAATTAATTTTTATCAGCATCATCATTAGCCTTTTAATGTTTCCACTGCTGGCCACACACACAGGCCACAGGCCTCCTCTCTGTGAGAGGGAACGGGCCGTTATCCACCACGCGGGCCCAGTGCGTGTTGGTGAATGTCACATGTCTTCGAATTTTTGCTTCTACGACATGCCGGTTTCCTCACGATGTTTTCCTTCACCGTTTTGAGAGCAGTGGTGATGAAATAATTTACACAAAGTAAAGTGTCTGTCTGGGTCCCACGACCTACAACATTTAAGTCGCGGCCGTTACCACTGGGCCACCACTGCCCTCATATAAAATTCGGCGACAGTACGTATATATTTTTATCAGTCAAAGAACTTTATTAGGAATATCTTCTACAAACCACCATTTTATCAACTGACTCGCAAACTGGGCTCGTGTAAGGAACCCATCGGTTTGATGTTGCTACATGAAATTTCTAAGTTCACCATGCTACCGTAGGTGCAAACGAGGTTTGGAGGTAGACCATCGTTAGACCGATAGATAACCTTAAAAGGTGGCTGGGATAGACTATGCAAAAGGTTGAGGAACTGATATTGTGGCAGACCTTGGTACTGTCCCAAAAAGTGCACTGCAAGCAGTCCACTGACTGCGTTAGACTGAGTTGATTGATTGATGCTAGATCAGCGCGCATCAGATTTTACATTACGCCCTGATAACTTTTGTTCCTTTTTGAGGCAAAAAGTTAGTGTTGTAAATACGATCAAGGTTCATTGAGACAGAAGCAAAGCGACGCGTTGGTCTAAAAATGTACATAACATATTAACTCCCTGTGGCAACTCTTAAGGGAGGCCAATGGCCAGCACTGGACGCCGTTCGGCTGAAATTATGATGGTGATTGACCCCTATCTCCACCACGCCTAGTTGAGTCGAAACAACGCGTAACAAGCTGCAGGATGTGTACGAATTCGTGCCTCTTATCAGACACGTTGCTTCGATTTGACTCTGGCTGAGTGTGCGTTTGCCCTAAGTAATCTTGAAGTGGCTTAAAAAGAAAAGGTATAAGATACTTACAACACCAAATAAAGCGCAAAATAAACAACCAGTTTTGAGGCCAAAACTGAAGTTAAGACTATCAGGATCATTGACGTCCATGAACCGTTTAATCATTGTGTTATTTATTATCCTCCGCCGCAAATTTCTTAGAGAGGAAAATAGATACTCTTAAACAGTATATGAAAATTTTATGGTAACAAAATCTTGAGAAGTGTTGACTTTTAAAACAGCATTCAGCGAGCATTTCAAAAAAATGTATCGCCGTTTGTAATTATATTGAGAGATGTCTAGAAAGCATAGCACTATGACACATTCTGTGAAAAAGATAGAGTTGAAACTTCGTGCAGTGTCTATTGAAGAGGCTTACAATATTTTGTCTATGATTAGAGTTTGGTTATCAAGATTTTAGCTAAAACTATCGTTATACCTTACCCTTAAATTATCGATGGCTAGAGATAGGTAGGTACTAAGCTCATAACTTCGAAAACATGGCAATGTCACATTTAAACCAAGATGGACCCGTGTGTTAGATTATGGCCCACTTTCTTCCTTCTTTCTTTTTTTATTTATTTTCTATGAGAGAAAGTGGGCGGGGACGAACTCTGATTATGAGTGAGTCAAAAATCATATGGCAGCATTCGGGAAGTTGTGCGGTATCTTGTCGTGCAACTTGTCACATGACCAGTGTGTGTTGCCAGTTGAGATGTATAGTGTGTAGAGCTCCAAAAATTATTGTTCATAGAGATGCTTGGTAGTCTGTGGCAAGATGGCGTTGAAATGGTATCATCAACTATTTTCCTGTATAAGGTAAAATTTAATAAAATATATTTATTTACACTCACAACGTAATGTTCCAAATATGAATTCAAAAAATATTGTATAAACACGTACTTTATATTCATGCATAGGTAAAATTAAAAAAAAAACCATTACAGTGCAACATTTTCCTTCGATTTTTAAACAACTACATCATAATAGTTATATACGCTACAAGTGCGGAAGGTAGGTGATTTTCGATGAGTGGCGACACGAGTCGGAAATCATCTTACGTACGTGTATCATACAACATTTTACTATGCATTGTGCGAGGAAATAAAAAAATATATCTGAACCAAGCAAAAACTAATAAAATGGCGGGCTTATTCAAGCGCGCTCTGCATATCCACAGATTAACTAAAAGTTCCTCGGGCATATCTACTGCGCATGTGCAAATAGCTGTCACGTCGTAACGCAAAAAGGCACGAGTAAAATATACGTTCTGCCAAACATATTTAATGAATATTTAAAATTAATAATTTATTTATCAAAATCAAAATCTAGAGTAATTAAAAACGCCTTTAATGAAGTATTAGTTTTATTTTACCTTTTATATTAATGATAATCTGTACTAAACTATTTTTTTTAACTTTTCTCAAATAATAAAAACTCTATGCGTCGGGCTGACGTTAGAGTTCAAAATTGTAGTATATGTCATAATTCACTGTTGCACTGCTACATTTATAGTAATTACCGTAACATATTGACGTACGAATTGGGGTCATTTGCTACAGTATAAAAGACAGTGTAATGTGTTTACTTGTCACTTTTACTATGGAGACTACCTAAATATAAACATATTCAACACTCCACGTTGAGTTTCTCTTCTCTTCGAGAGCTCCTCGTCAACATATTACATGGCGACCGTGCCAGGATATACGGAATGGCGTTAAGAAACCACATCCAGAAGAATCAATACTTGTTCTATCATCAAAGAAGAGTTCCTGTAACCTTATAGAAGAGTTCCTGTAACCCTATAGAAGAGTTCCTGTAACCCTATAGAAGACTTTCTGTAAACTTATAGAAGATGCATTGCCAGTTCCTGAAAGAAGACGGAGACGAGTCCAGGGTATAGCCCGGCCAGAACGAGCGGTGTCCAGGGAAATCCCGGCCCATTGAATCCAGGGTATAGCCCGGTCCAGTCATCGAACAACGAGTCGCACGGCAACGACGCAGAGCGCCTCGTGACTTCGTCATCGAGTTACCCGGTCAACGTTCGCAGCTCCGCACCGTCAGCAGAAATGAACAGCAGTCAATTGACCCACTTTCCTAGCTAAGTACATTTTTTTAAAGTCTAATAGGACTTCACTTAAACAGTATATTATTAATTAGTATGACTGATAATCTAGTAACATGTCGAGATCAATTACATCAAATTAGGGAATATTTGGTAAAAATAGGACCAGAACGTAGGCAAAAAGAGATAGCTTATAAGAAATTGGAAGAAGCTAAAGCGATATACAGTCAAGCGCAAAATATTTTGTCTCAGATTGAACAGTCAAAATTTAGTAGCAAAGACATTGATTTGATCAATAACTTAGTGGAACAAATTAAGACCGTTTATCAGAAAATACAAAGTTTACTAACAAGCGTAGATTCAGTGTCTCAAACACTTGACGAACCAGATACCAAGATGTCTCAGTTTGATTTAAAGACTGCGATAGCCTTGTTACCTGTAATGACAGGACAAGAGCAAGTTACGAAACAGCTCATTGATGCCATTTCACTATACAGTAGCATGATAGACAACACTTCTCAGAAACTTTTATTGAATTTTATTCTCAAAACTAGATTAACTCCTAGTGCTAAACTTCGCATGAAGTTATCTTATGATAGCGTAAAAGTATTAGTTGATGATATGCGAAAGCATTTGTTGCCTAAAAGGTCGGCTGAAGCTATTCACTCGTTACAAAAACTCGAACAGTCGTAATAATAAAAATTATCAGTTCGACAAATCAAATAATAATTATTCACGAACTCGTACGTTTGTAAATACAGGTCAAAGAGGTAAACGAACTCAGGCAACTGGTGCATGGAATGCGAGACGTACTCCTTACGTACAACACACCGAGCACACTCAGCAAAATGACACTGACTGTGTAGACAATAGTGTCGACACGGAGACCAATAATATCCATGACACTAATATTACGGATAATCAGTTTTTTCGTTCCTAAATTAGAATGCTCTATTTTGAATTATAATAATACTAGCATAATTGAATGCACTGTAGATTCTACTTATGCCTTAGATCTTTTAGTGGATAGTGGAGCTAGCCTATGCGTTTTAAAGCACGAGTGGTTAAGATCTAAGACCCAATTAATTAATAATATAGTTCCGGAGAAGGTAACAATAAAGGGTGTAAGTGGAAATCTAACCTCTCTAGGATATATTTATTTAGATTTATATTTTAACAAACTGATATTCAAGGAAAAATTTTACGTTTTTCAAACCTTATCTTGTGCAGCTAACGCCATTTTAGGGCACAATTTCTTTATAAAATATAATGCTGTCATAAGTTATAAAAAAAAATCCTTAACGTTAGAAAATAATGGAGATCATATTAGTATACCTATTTTAAGGACTAATTATAATAAATATTTGTTTACAATACCGCCGCGATGCGAGGTTATCCGGTACATACCTACCACCATACGTGGGGATTGTATTACATTAGCACAAGAAATACGCGATGGTGTTTTCATTGCTGGACTGATTTCGAAATCTAAAAATGGGGAAATCCCAATTCGAATTCTAAATACAACTAATAGCAAGGTGGAACTAGACTTGTCAGGGTTAGAAATAAATTCCACAAACAGCTTCGAAGTATTGAACTTTGAGAATACGATATCTAACTCTGATAGAGTAAAAGCTCTATTTGGCCTACTTAAATTGAACACATACTTAAATACAGAAGAGCAAATAAGCATTGAAAAGATTAGTGCAAAATACTCAGATGTCTTCCAATTACCAGGCGATAAATTAAGTACGACCAACTTATTAGAACATAGTATAACACTGAAAAATGACGTGAGCCCTGCGTATAGCAAGCCTTACAGGATCCCGTACGCTTTGCGTAATGAGGTACAAAAACAAATACAAGAAATGCTCGATAATGATATTATAGAAGAAACTACGTCAGAGTGGTCAAGTCCCGTTCTTCTTGTGCCTAAAAAATCAGATAAATCAGGCGAGAAGAAATGGAGGCTAGTAATTGACTATCGTCAGTTAAACAATCGAATTGTAGATGACAAATTCCCTTTGCCAAATATCACAGAAATTCTAGATTCACTTTCCGGTAATATATATTTTTCTAAACTTGATTTATCTCAAAGTTATTACCAAATAAATCTTACAGAAAACTCTAGAAAATACACGGCTTTTAATCTTGACCGCATGTATCAATTATCTTTAGACAAAGACTCACGGAAGTATACAGCATTCACTACTGATAAGATGTACCAAATGAAACGGTGCCCGATGGGACTAAAAACGAGTCCAAGTGTATTCTCCAGACTTATGACTATTGCGATGGCGGGATTGAACTACGATAAATGTTTTATTTATTTAGATGACTGTATCGTTCTGGGTAAATCCTTAATTAACCACAACAAAAATCTCACTTGTATTTTAGAACGTCTTAGAAAAGTTAATTTAAAATTAAATCCTCTTAAGTGCGAATTTTTACGCAGAGAAATTATTTATCTAGGCCATAAAATTACTCCAGAAGGTATTTATCCCGATCCATCTAAAGCTATCGTGTTAGAAAATTATCCAAGACCTACAAATGTCGACGAAGTAAAAAGATTCGTTGCCTTTGCAAATTATTACAGGCGTTTTATTAATAAATTTGCTGACATTGCATATCCTCTCAATCAATTAAGCAAGAAAAACGCATCTTTTGAATGGTCCCATGAATGCGAATCAGCATTTAATACTTTAAAACGTGCACTCTGCAATCCTCCAGTGTTAGGCTATCCAGATTTAACAGATAAAAATAAATTTATTTTAAACACAGATGCTTCAAAAATAGGTCTGGGCGCCGTATTGTCTAACAGTAACGGACAAGTAGTAGGTTACGCGAGTCGCAATTTGAAACCCGCCGAAACACGATACCCAACTATAGAGTTAGAATTGCTAGCTATTGTGTGGGCGATTAGGCATTTTAAACCTTATTTATACGGTAAACAATTCAAAGTTGTGACAGATCATAGACCATTAGTGTATTTATTCGGAATTACGGATCCCTCAAGTAGACTAACAAAATTTAGATTATTTTTGGAAGAATACGATTTTACTGTCGAATATCTTCCAGGTCGACACAATGGACCCGCAGATGCCTTAAGTCGTCTTCCTTTGAATATAACAGATTTAAAAAGAATTAACAAAAATGTAATATCAGTTATGACAAGGGCCCAATCTCGTAAACAAGCAAGCGGCTCCGATACTGCCGATTTGACATCTGAAATCCCTTTAACTTCTGGAACCTCTAGCCCAAAAGTTGTAGAAATTCTTAAAAAACCTATTAATAGTATAGAACTAATTCTAACTTCAAGAAAAGTAGTAAAGAACAGTTCAAATAGACCACACCTACTTAGCGACAGTGGTCACTTTGAGTTCAATGAAAACGAGTCAACAATATACCTACGATCCCGATCGTTTCCTACCGTAAGTGTGTTAGCGAGGGACTTGGAGTCATTTTGTAAAAGACTTAATACTAACGAAATTGTTGTGATCAAGAATAAAGAAAATTCACACATAATAAACGAGTTCTTAAGATGCATGAAAAGTTTGCAATCTGATTTACCAAGAATATTAGTAATTAAAGATCTAATAAGAATAAGTAACAAAGACGAAAAGACAGTTATCTTAAATGATTTCCACCTGTTACCTACTAGCGGACATGCAGGAGTAAACAGGATGTTGAATAATATTAAAAAATATTACTTCTGGCCAGGCATAAGTAATGATGTGATTGAATATGTGCATAAATGCAAAGAGTGTCAAATTAAAAAACACTCAAATAAACAAACAAAACAACCAATGTCTGTAACTACGACCCCTAATACAGGATTTGAGAGAGTTAGCTTAGATATAGTAGGACCTCTAGATGTAGACAATTATAACTACAAATACATTTTAACCCTACAATGTCATTTGACAAAATTTGTAGAGGCTTACCCTCTAACTAATAAGGACTCTGAATCCATAAGTAGAACATTTGTAAATAAATTTATTTTAAGATATGGCATCCCCAAAGAGATCATAACGGATCAGGGAACAGAATTTTTGTCAAGTGTTATGTCAGATGTATGTAGCTTATTAGGAATAACCAAATTACATTCTACTGCATACCACCACCAGACTATAGGTGGATTAGAAAACACTCATAAGAGTTTAGGTGCATATCTTAGAATTCAATGTAGCCAAAATAAAACAGATTGGAGTAGCTGGTTAAGTTATTGGTGTTTTTCTTTTAATACCACTGTTCACTCGGAGACAAAATATACACCGCATGAGCTTGTATTTGGAAAATTATGTAACTTGCCTAGTAACCTCAACTATACTTTAGACAGAGTAGATCCACTCTATAATTTTGACAGTTACCCCTTGGAATTAAAATATAGGCTACAGCGCGCATTATTAGATGCTAGGAATAATCTGATAATCAGTAAACTTAAGAGAAAATCATTATATGATAAGAAGTTAAATTCGATAACTTATAAGCCAGGTGATTTTGTACTTTTGAAAAATCAAACTGGACATAAATTAGACAACATTTATTTAGGACCATACAAAGTTCTTAAGGATTTATCACCTAATGTTGAAATATTTAAAAATAATAAATCCTATATTGTCCACAAAGATAATACTAAATTGTTTTGTGAACCATGACCTTTGTCAATGTGTTATTTACTTTATTAATTAATTATTATTATATAACTTCATTAATTAAAACAAAAGAAATTGTATATTTACTAATATGCCAATGTTATTTTTACCTAGTCTAAGTTTAACATATAAAAATGTAAGACTCAAGTGCGTACGTCATACATTTTTTTTTTTTTTTTTAATCCGGTGGTGTAAAGGGTGTCTTTTCGGGGGAGATGTAGTATATGTCATAATTCACTGTTGCACTGCTACATTTATAGTAATTACCGTAACATATTGACGTACGAATTGGGGTCATTTGCTACAGTATAAAAGACAGTGTAATGTGTTTACTTGTCACTTTTACTATGGAGACTACCTAAATATAAACATATTCAACACTCCACGTTGAGTTTCTCTTCTCTTCGAGAGCTCCTCGTCAACATATTACAAAATTAAGAAAAATACAGAAAAGTAAAAAGCACTAGTTAAAAAAAGTGACACTTTCCGCACAGTTTGACTGCTTGGAAAACGCTCTTTTCGAGGACATGCATTGTAAAATAACTTTTTAATTTTTATAGCACACTTTTACTTTTTAATTTATTGGCGCTTAAGTAAGGTCTCATTGAAGTACTGTCATTGTCTAAGGCGGCGCGCGCTGCGCAGTCATGCGCAATGAGAATCTAAATTGCCCGCCATACCAAATATTTTTCCGTTTCCACTTTTGTTTTATTGCAACTGTATGAGTGAAGATAAAGTAGTGTATGCAACGGCATGTAATTAGGTATTAAAACCTACGCTCGTGTTTTAATAACCCCTATTATATGACCATTGCATAAACTACTATTAATAGCGTGCAAGAACTTTTATTGATTATTTTAAAAGTTAGTTCAAGAAGGACTTAGGACATTTCACCAGTGATGACATTTGGCTCTGAAACGTGGTCGCTCACAAAGGGCTTCATCAGAAAGTTTACAGTCACACAAAGGGCAATGGCTATGGTGGACGCTCGGGAGCGATCAATGTGGCGACACTAGGGAGGGGCCTATGTCCAGCAGTGGACGTCTTTCAGCTGATATGATGATGATGATAACTCATAGGTAGGACGTCATGTAAATGCCTGCAACTTTTTCTAGGACATCAGTTTCTGGTTAAGCGGAAAAATCACTTACTGACGTGCCCGTGGGCATCCCTGTGAACCGTGTCCACCGGACTTCGCTGCTATAGGTCTATCTGCGACAGTAAATACACTACACATAGGACAGACCTACGTAGCATGGTCTGACGAACAAGGCCCTCACGGGCATGTTAAATCAATCAAATTAAACGTGTAGATATGATTGTGCAAATATGTTTATGGAGCTAATGGAGCTACAGCAGCGGGCAAGTGATGGTCGACGATGAAGCACGCTTGCCTAGAAGAAATCTATTCACTCTTGTCTTAACGACTCTTAGGTTGTAGCCATCAGGAAATACATACTCCGGCAGGGAATTCCACTCCTTTGTTGTACGCATAATAAAAGTTTACCCAAAACGTTTGGTGCGTATGGGTGGGATGTCCACCATGTACCGATGACGCATCGCCGTACATCTTATACATACTCCGATGATGGAACGGGCTAGGAGGAATTAGATCATGCAATTCCAACGCACTCTGCCCCCGAAATGTAACCGATATAGAACCGACAGGCTGGCAACTCGGCGCCGATGTTCAAGGCTCTGGAGCTTAGATTCGACCAGTACTTATCTCATTTCCGATGAGCCTCTTGGCCCGGTTTTAAATCGACTTAAACTTGCTTACGTTAGCCCAGTAGTAGATTAAGGGCTAAGAACTTAGTTAGTATATGTTTAGTGAGCATAGCAGAGGTAGTTTTTCAACTGCAATTACAAATATTAAAAAAAAAATGGTTTACGAACTAAGTCAAACTGACTTAGCTTAGCTCTTAGCTCTCGGTCTACAACCGGGGTTAGGGTCAACCCACGCTTCGCTACTAAAATTACAGACTGACAGTCTATTTTTAGAAACAAACGCAAAAATCAGCATTCCTAAAATAGAAACTGAGTTTATAACGTCATTCACAAACGCCGTAATAAAAATAAAATTCCATATCTCGTTTGAAAGGCACTGAGCTGAATGCCAGATAATTTCTCAAAGAGCTTCTTGTAATGATACAAAGGGAACATAATAATTCAAAGTCAGATTTTATTTCTGAGTATGACCTATCATTGCTAAATCAGTTTACTTTTGTAGCGATCAGCCGATCATCATCATTATCACTAGTTCTGCCGAAAGACGTCCACTACTGAGCATATTACTCCTCCAAGTGTTGCCTAATCCACCGGTCCTGAGCGTGTCGCATCTAGCGGATTCCCAAAGCCATAATCAAATCATCGGTCAAAACAGAATGCAATTCAAAATAACTTCCTGTTGTGTAGTAAATGAGAGCAGTGGTGGCCCAGTGGTATTGGTCGTGACTTACAAGTTGTAGGTCGTGGATTCGAGCCCAGGCAGGTGCTTTACTTTGTGTAAATTATTTCATCACCACTGCTCTCCTGGCATGTCCTGGAACCAAAAATTCTAAGACATGTGACATCCACCAACCCCCACTGTGCCCGCGTGGTGGATTACGGCCCATTCCCTCTCACAGAGAGGAGGCCTGTGTCCCAGCAGTGGGAGAATTAATAGGCTGATGATGATGATGTGATGTGTAGTAATTGCAAGCGCGACTATTGACCGTGGGGTTCACGGTTCGAACCCCACGAGCTAGCTAGCTCGGGGCAAGTTCTGTACCGACACGGACAGGTTAGGTTCGAAGGAGATGACGGGAGCTGAAGTGAGCGAGTAAAGCGAGCGAACTCAGCTCCCGTCATCTCCTTTGTGTTAGGTTACTTTAAACCCTGCATACAGAAATAGGTCGACTCTGTCGCATAAATACTAATCCAACTTGCACCTATTCTATATTTAAACCAATAAAAAAAAAAAAAAATATGAAATTTTCTAGTGAAGTAATATATGATTTATTGATGATTTCTTTAAATTAGTTTGCTTAAATACTTATTAGGACATACCTATTATAATACATACAAAAACATTTATTTGGTACTAGACCCTATCTCCATGATTTTAGGTGATTTAATGTGGAATTGATTTTATATCGTTTGGTGACTACATTTTGGTGACAAATCTACTATTTTTCGGGCAAACCCTATTATTTAAGAAACACAAAACTAATTAAATTGGCGATAGCTTAAATGATACCCGTTCTGTATTATCTGTTGGGAGTCCATAGAACTTTTTTTAAACTTTACAATCCTAGAGAAATGTGGGTGTCCGAATCCTACCTGGTTCCCTGAATGTCTCTGCCTCTAGCCCTTGGAGAAATCCGGGTGTGATGTTTTGGAAAGGACCCATATTACCTTTTATAATCTAGTCGAAGGGCGGTTATGCACTACACGTCCGTGTCCATGATCCGTGATTTGAGTTCCGAGTTCAAATGTTCTGAATTATGACAGACTAGCACTCCGCCCGCGACTTCGTTCGCGTGAATTCGTACTTTCTTATATGCAGTTAGTAAAGGCGACCAAAAATAAGCTATTGTTAAATCAATAAAAAATGGGGTATCGTAGATATCTAGGGTTTATTGGTTTGGGACGATTCGTTATTTGACTTCAAGAATAATAAATTTTAAGTTACCGCCACAAAGTAAAATCCTCCCCTAAAAACTAAATAATCCCTCTTTGCCCCGTTGAGAGTCGAGTTGTAAGAACCCAAACATCTCTTTTATTCTCTTTTTTTATTTTTCGTTAATGTTAAACTTGGGTTAAGTTCGTTACTACCCCCCAGATTGACAATTTTGATTATTTACTTTATTCCCAACGAATTAGATTGCCCCTGTGCTGTAAGATGCCCAAGTTTTAAGTTTATTAACCTAAGAAATACGATTCTCTCAAAAAAACTTGTACACTCCTTAAATCGTGTTATGGGAGTAGTTTTGAAAAAATTATAATGACAACCTTTATTTTTTACTGGCTGACTTTAAATGTCGTGGTGGCTCAGTGGCTAAGACCTCGCCTCTCGTGCTTGAGGTCGTAGGTTCAAATCCGGGTAAGTACCAATGTGACTTTTTCAAATTCATATGTACTTTCTAAGTTTATCTTGGACATCACAGGCGAAGGAAAACATCGTGAGGAAACCTGGACTTATATAGTTAATGTAAGTCTGAAATAGCTAAGTCGGAGGCCTGTGGGGTTCCCAGAGGCGGCTTAGTTAACTCTGATACCAGAGATGGCCACATCCTCACATGAAAAGAAGAAGAAGATTTTTTACTTTGGTTGGTATTATACCAAGTTTCAAGTTTATTAACCAAAGTAAAAGATTCTTCAAAAAAGCTAAACACCCCCTATCTTTTCTTATCTTATAGAGGGGCCGAGAAATAACTCGGAAACTTCGACCCATTGGGATCTATTGTGGTTAAACACCCCCTAAATCGTCTTTTGGGGGTAGTTTGAAAAACTAATAATATAGAACTTTATTATTTAGTTAGATTGTATGAATGTATTGTATTGTTTTGCTGTATTGTTGACTGTATTTGTGCCAAGTTTAAAGTTTATTAACTCAAGATATAACATTCTTCCTTACAAACTTCAACGCCCCCTAAATCGTCTTTTGGAGATAGTTTCGAAAACAAACAATGCCAATCTTTATCAATTACATAGATTACTATTTGTGCAAAATTTCAAGAATATTAGCTGAAGGAAATAGATTTTTCATCCAAACTTTCAACCCCTTTTTTATCCTCTTAGGGGTGGTATTTCCAAAATTCCATTCTTAGTGCTCATTTACGTTACTTGAGGAACCTTTATGCCAAATTTCATGCTTCTAGGCCAAGCGGCTTTGGCTGTGCGTTGATCCATCAGTCAGTAATGTAGCTTTCTCCTGGTGAAAGAATTTTAAAACCGGTTCAGTAGATCCAGAGATTACTCCCTACAACGTCACAAACTCACAATCTTTACCTCTTTATAATATTTATTAGTATAGATAAGAATTCGGAGGTAGAGCGTCAGCTTCCCTACAAGAAGTACTACGGCTACTTCGGAACCGAAATTTCTCGGACACGGATCGGATGTAGAGTGGCTACGCACTACATCCAATCCGGGTCATGAAATTTCCTGGAACCCAGGTTCCAGTTTAGGATTTCTAGTCTACCTACTGACTTAGGTATAAAATCAATGAAAATTCTATAATTTTTTCAGTACCCAGCTCAGTGATTTCTACCTGATATTTTCCTTAAATTTTCTCTAATTCCGAAATCAGCACAAGCATAATATTTACGGGTTTATAAGGAAGTTGAGTCGCTATCGGCTCAGTACCCAATTTCCTGCGCCGACGGGTTTTTGATGAGATGTAACCTACCTACCTCACTCTCTGCGTACGATGTAAAATATGATTAGGATATCCTATTTTTAACCCCCGACGGGAGAATAGGGGTGTTATAAGTTTGATATGTGTACCTGTGTGTTTGTGTATATGTATATTTGTGTATCTGCCTGTGCCATCATGGCTACGGATAACCCCATGTTGATTATTTTGATTTATTTGTTTGAAAGGTGACTTTATCGAGAGCTATGTTTGATGAAAATCGGTTAAATCGTTCAAAAGTTATGGGCGGTTTACTGTTTGAATCGGGCTGTTTCCGCAAGATATCGTGTCATTAAAAAATCGTGGAGCAAACGAAACAGGGCGATACAACACCAACTGGTAATAAGGAGAAAAAAAAAAAAAAACTTTTTTACCTACTGCAAATAGCCCCAAATATCTATCGCCCCGTTACGTTTGATCCACGATTTTTGGCCCACCCTGTAGATTGTCGATTAGGTAGACCCAAATTAATCTAGTAGTTTCGACACGCTTCGATCGACAATCTACAGGGTGGGCCAAAAATCGTGGATCAAACGTAACTGGGCGAGATAGATATTTGGGGCTATTTGCAGTAGGTAAAAAAGATTTTTATTTTTTAACTTTTTTTGTCTCCTTATTACCAGTTGGTGTTGTATCGCCCTGTTTCGTTTGCTCCGGGTCTACCTTTTAAAGCAGAACTTTTTATGTCATAATATTATAATGCATAACAACGGATAGCATAAACATTATTTCGCAGAAAATCGTTTGGCATATACTCATTTATCATACATTCAAACTCATAATTTTGTGAGTCAGAATCATCTTTAGGCGTAAATTTCATATCGATAGTCATTAAACGGCAGAACCATCATATCGCAGAAAGTTTACAGTCAGAATCGTTTTTTGGCATACATTTCATTCATTTCATTTTTTTTTTTTTATATATTGTAAATCCGTAATTGGCTGTATAATAGTATAACAATAAGTGTGTTAAAGTAATTTTAAGAGCTGTGGATTTTGTGATTAATAAATAAATTTCATATCTATAATAATTGAAATAATATACATCTATCACATTACAGATAATTCATAGTTAGAGTAATTTTGTATTTTTACCATAATAAAAGATTGATTGAACACCATTTCTTTTGTGTTTTAATTCGCTGTATAAAGCATGCAAGCCTGGAAACAAGCATACACCATGCATGCAGCAAGCATGTAGCATGCAAACAAGCATACACCATGCATGCAGTAAGCATGCAGTATTCAAACAAGCATACACCATGCATTCAGCAAGCATGCAACATCCAAACAAGCATGCAAGTGAGCATGCAGCAAGCATGCAACATGCACCCAAGAATGCAAGTGAGCATGCAGCATGCAACATCCAAACAAGCATGCAAGTGAGCATGCAGCAAGCATGCAACATGCACCCAAGAATGCAAGTGAGCATGCAGCATGCAACATCCAAACAAGCATGCAAGTGAGCATGCAGCAAGCATGCAACATGCAACCAAGAATGCAAGTGAGCATGCAGCATGCAACATCCAAACAAGCATGCAAGTGAGCATGCAGCAAGCATGCAACATGCAACCAAGAATGCAAGTGAGCATGCAGCATGCAGCAGGCATGGTTTCTGTCACGGCTCCGGCGCTGCGGAGCTCCGGCGGTCCCACGCGAGCTTATCGTCGCAGATGGTTTTAACGCTCACGCAAATCCTCAGCTCGCAGGCCGCCTCGCCCCTACGCGCCTGTGCGGGCTCAAATTACACTCTAGGGGTAGGGCAGACAAGACTACGTAGAGTCGGTTTTGTAGCGATTCGTTTCTGTCACTAACTTTTGTATACAACATATTGACTTTTTAACCGACTTACCAAAAAGGAGGAGGTTCTATGTTCTAAATTATGTTTGTTTTTATTTTTCATTTTTTTTTTTTTTTTTTGTGTATGTTCACGCATATCTCCGTCAATTTTGGACCGATTATGAAAATTCTTTTTTTGTTTGAAAAAGTACATTTCGAAATTGGTCCCATTTTAGTTTGGTGAAGATCTGATAAAGAACTTCGAAGATATACAACAGAACTCTTCAATAAATTACGGCAAATCTCTCGGGATTGCTGTAATCTCATGTCTGTTTATTGTTTATACCATTTCATAACATAACATAACATCACGCTAGTACGTTATCTATTCTGTTGTTATCTACCTTACTAAACAATTTGCCAATTATGTAGGTACAACTAAAAAGTGAAAAATAAAAAGCTTTTTTCCAAAAAACTGTACCGACTTCCAAATAAAAAAACTATAAAGTGAAAAATAAGTTAATTTTTGGAAGTCGGTGTGCATAACGCAAAAAATTGGTACCTATCTACAAAAGACACCGACTTCCAAAAATAAAGTTATTTTTCACTTTGTAGTTTTTTTATTTGGAAGTCGGTAGTATTTATTTGTAAAAAAGCTTTTTATTTTTTAAGACAATATTTCAATTTTAATTTAAGGTTAAAAATGCTATTTTATAGAAATGCCTCATAAAATTATTACAAATGAATTTCTGCCATCTTAAAAATAAGCCATTGTAAATTCGGACAAAGAAACATTCAGCCAAACAGTAATTATATAAAAAAAATATGCCTTAAGAATATTCGTTTAAAGAATATTATGCCAAGTGTGTTATGCTAAATAAATTTCGGAGTATCAAGATTCTGCCAGATAGAGGGAACCCGATAAATTTATGTAGTTTAAAAGAATGAAATAAAACAATACTGTCGGGGGTATTGCCTTTGTTCCCGTTGAATTACACCATTTTGTGTTACACTGTTACCTGTTGGGATAAAAATTACCGATTAGTTACTGTAACTCAATGCCACGATATATTTCCCATCAATTTACACTGCAACCTAATAGTACGTAATAGGGTTACATATCAAATGACAAAGTTGGACGGTCTGCAGGGTTTAAAGTAACCTATTACGCTCTGCACAGCGATGTCACCTCGTCGGTTGTTCTGCTATTTTTACCCGACTGCCGAAGGAGGGTAATGTGTTTATCAGTCTATGTATGTATGTATGTATGTTTGTTCCTATGTGGCGTTCTAGAGACCAAATGCGTTGGCCGATTTTGATGATTCTTACGTCAATCGATTCGTCTTATTTCTGCGAGTGTCACTGGCTACATTAAAATTGGAAAAAAACAAAAATGGCGGATTTTGGGCGCCATTTTGTGGGGTAAAAAAATAAAGGATTTTAAGAGGCGATTTCAAAAATATATAACACTTATATGTTTAAATGTAACTAATTCTAAAAAAAAATAACAAAAATTTATTAAATAAAAAAAGTTGATTAAAAAAATAAAAAAACCCGACTGCTTAAAAAGCAAACTAAAAAGACGTAAACAAGAAGAAAATCATGCTGTGCAGTCGAAGGATACATCTGGTTTTGGTCCGCCAGCTCGCGAATATGTATCCTTCGTCTGCACAGCATGATTTTCTTCTTGTTTACGTCTTTTTAGTTTGCTTTTTAAGCAGTCGGGTTTTTTGATTTTTTTAATTAACTTTTTTTATTTTATATATAATTATATGCTAATGTAACCCTATTAGGATGCAGTGTAAATTGATGGAAAAAAAACGTGGCATTGAGTTACAGTGTTGTTACAGTGTTACTAATCGGTAATTTTTATCCCAATGGGTAACAGTGTAACACAAAATGTAACTCAACGGGAACAAAGGGAGTTTTGGAAATTTTAATTTTTACTGGTATCATTCTGAGACGTTCTTATTTGTACTTGAAATATAAACACAAGTAAACTTTGTATTTTAAAAAAAGCACCGACATTTTTTTATTGCATGCTACATAAACACCCCTCTTTTTTCGGCGGGGGTTAAAAATTGAATTTTCTTGGTACAACCAACAATTTTTTACGAAAAACTATATAAACCTAAGAATAAGGCTTATTTGCATTGGCTTGGTACTTTGGATTAAAAAGTTACACCACGTGACAGACTAACAGCGCAAACTATACCCGCGGTTTCTGAAATGAGATGTTTAACTTTTGGAGATTACATGCTGAATAGAAGTAGAGTTTGAGAACTTGTGCTCATCTTCGAATCCTCAATTTAGAAACTTGGGGTAAGTGAAAAAATCGGAACCATACAAAGTTTTACGTTCTTCTTCTTCTTTTCGTATCACGGTACAGTGCGTGCCAAGAAAGATGAGACTTGAGCGCGCATCCCGCGCTCGGTCCGCCGCCCCGATGACGCCCGGTCCCTACCCGCACTCAGACCTCATACCGCTAAAGAGACCTATGAATCATCTACTGCGCAAGTCAAACCACGTGGTGTGTCAAGTCTCATATTTCGTGGCACGCACTGTTTATTTGTATTCATGCTGATTGGGCCTAGTAGGATGGCCACGTTTGGAGGCTTTGTTCAGGACGGATATTTGGGGTACTCCAGTAAACGGTCTAAAGTCGTACATAAAGTTAAATCAATAAATAACTGTTTAAGGAATCACAAAATTGTTTAAGTATTATCTTATTTTTAAAACAACTCATTTCTAAATTATCTACGATGTTATTGGAAATCAATTTAAGAAATAAAATTCTCGCCGATGTTGATGACAAGATTAGGATATCCTATTTATTATCCCGAAACGTTTATTTTCACACTTGATGCTGTATTGTATGAACGGCATGATTCGCAGTATTATTATTAATGGGAATACGCTGACTCTGCCTGATTTATAAAGTTATTACGAACTGGCGGAGATGGCTTACTTGAGTTATTTTGAGAGGTTACGCTTTGGCTATTTTATTATATATACTAATATTATAAAGAGGAAAGATTTTTTTGTTTGTTTGTACCGTATAGGCTCCGAAACTACTGGACCGATTTAAAACATTCTTTCACCAATAGAAAGCTACATTATTCCTGAGTGGCATAGACTATTTTTTAATCTCGAAAACGGGTCGTATGGGGTGGTACACGGGAGCGAAGCCGCGGGGAACAGCTAGTACTATATCTATACATCTATACAAATAAATAAAATTGAAGTGTCTGTATGTAATATCAAAATAACAACGTTTTATTGAATGCACGTGAAAGTATATACGGTACTAACAACAAATAAGCAATTTTTAAGATTTTTGTCTGTCTGTCTGTCTGTTTGTTCCGGGTAATCTCCGAAACGGCTGGACCGATTTTGACGGGACTTTTACTGGTAGATAGCTGATGTAATAACGAGTAACATAGGCTACGTTTGACCACGAGAAAATTCATAGTTCCGGCGGGAAAATATATTTTTTACGAGTTTGACGCGGACGAAGTCGCGGGCAACAGCTAGTAATATTATAAAGAGGAAAGTTTTTTTTGTTTGTTATTTTGTACCGAATAGGCTCCGAAACTACTAGACCGATTTAAAACATTCTTTCACCAATAGAAAGCTACATTATTCCTGAGTGGCTTATGCTATTTTTTAATCTCGAACACGGTTCGCATGGGGTGGTTCACGGGAGGAAGCCGCGGGGAACAGCTAGTATTTTATGTGGCCAGTTTCCGAGTTGAGAAACCCTATCTTAATACCAAAATTTGACAGTTCTTTAGGATAAAGTCGAGTTTGACCAATACTCAATTTCAAATTTTTAATTCATCATCATATTCCTGCCCTTGTCCCACGTTACTTGGGGTCGGCGCAACACGTTTTCTTTTTCCATACCAACCTGTCCCCCGTCACGCCATCACTGACTCCCTTTTCTCTCATATCACTCCTCACACAGCCCATCCTTCTTTTGTTTGGCCGTCTCTCCCTCTCCTGGATGGAGAGGGAGGGACGGCCACATTTATATTCATAACTCTTTTAGTAACATGCGTTTCATCACTCCTCATCACATGACCATACAGGACAAATGGTTTCCTTTTAACTTTTCTGTCACTGGCGCCACTTTCAAACTTCCTATAATACTTTTAGTAACATGCGTTTCATCACTCCTCATCACATGACCATACAGGACAAATGGTTTTCTTTCAACTTTTCTGTCACTGGCGCCACTTTCAAACTTCCTATAATACTTTTAGTAACATGCGTTTCATCACTCCTCATCACATGACCATACAGGAAAAATGGTTTCCTTTCAACTTTTCTGTCACTGGCGCCACTTTCAAACTTCCTATAATACTTTTAGTAACATGCGTTTCATCACTCCTCATCACATGACCATACAGGAAAAATGGTTTCCTTTCAACTTTTCTGTCACTGGCGCCACTTTCAAACTTCCTATAATACTTTTAGTAACATGCGTTTCATCACTCCTCATCACATGACCATACAGGAAAAATGGTTTCCTTTCAACTTTTCTGTCACTGGCGCCACTTTCAAACTTCCTATAATACTTTTAGTAACATGCGTTTCATCACTCCTCATCACATGACCATACAGGAAAAATGGTTTCCTTTCAACTTTTCTGTCACTGGCGCCACTTTCAAACTTCCTATAATACTTTTAGTAACATGCGTTTCATCACTCCTCATCACATGACCATACAGGACCAATGGTTTCCTTTCAACTTTTCTGTTACTGGCGCCACTTTCAAACTTCCTATAATACTTTTAGTAACATGCGTTTCATCACTCCTCATCACATGACCATACAGGACAAATGTTTTCCTTTCAACTTTTCTGTCACTGGCGCCACTTTCAAACTTCCTATAATACTTTTAGTAACATGCGTTTCATCACTCCTCATCACATGACCATACACATTTAGGTGCTTACATACTTGTGTATAACTTAAGCTATTCTCTTCTAATTTTCAGTAGAAGCAAGGAATCTAGATTTGTACCCGGTTGATGGCGAAAGACTCGCCACACATCATCATCATCATCATATCAGCCGAAAGATGTCTGCTGGACATAGGCCTCCCCAAGCGTCGCCACATTGACCGGTCCCGTGCGTCCCACAACCAGCGGATCCCCGCAACCTTCACCAGGTCATCGGTCCACCTGGTAGGAGGCCTTCCGAACGCAAAGTCTTCCGGTTCGCGGTCGTCACTCCATAACCTTTCTGCCCCATCGGCCATCCGTTATGCGAGCAATGTGCCCTGCCCACTGCCACTTTAGTTTGGCAATTCTTCGGGCTATGTCGGTTCATCCGTTTAGGAGCCGTTTAGGAGATACCACAGACAAATACATAAACACACAGGTACACAAGTCAAACTTAGAACATCCCTATTTTTCCGTCGGGGATTAAAAATGAAACTAGAATAGTTTAACATTGTAATAAAAATCACTTCAATTTACGCATAGATACCTACAACCTTCACCTACATACTTTCTAAAAAATCACGGTCTACATCACTTGAATATCACTTCACGTTTATCATCGAAATTCTTACATTCCATTCCATTCAGGGCTATGTCGCTAGGTGAATACCTATCCAATAACTGGCCGAACTCTAACTGTCAAAATTGTTTGTCCCAGGAAAGAAAAGAAAAAGTGTTTTATTGTCACAAAACGACAGACATATATATGTCGCAGGGATATGATGAAAACAGGGAATTGATCAAATCTCTAAGCGATTTGATCAAATCACGGAGGATGTTAAAACGGACAGGTTAGGTTCGAAGGGGATGACGGGAGCTGAAGTGAGCGAGCAAAGCGAGCGAACTCAGCTCCCGTCATCTCCTTCGTGTTAGGTTACTTTAGACCCTGCATACAGAAATAGGAGCCCCGCGCAGCGGGGCTCCGTCGGCTCTATTTTAACATCCTCCGTGATTTGATCAATTCCCTGTTTTCATCATATCCCTGCGACATATACACGTTTATGCTAAACCCTTAACAATAGTACCTAGTTTTTAAATTATATTAGTAAAGACGAAAAATTAATATATCAATAATAATATCTACTACCTACATTTTGTATAAAACAGAAAAGAAATAGGGTGAAAAAGAAATCAGGCAGATGCATTACGTGATTGTGGCAAGAAGGCTTCCACTCAGCATAATGCTGTGCCATAGGGGACCCACAGCACATATATGAATACATATCCACTCGAAATGTGAATACCTAGTCGTTTATTCTATTTAGCTCGTCAAACCATCTTCTGTGTGGTGTCCCGCGACGTCTCCTGACTGTGTCATGGTTTCATATTGGTGCAATTTTTTTACCCACAGCTTATTGGGCATACGTGAGATTCAACTTGTTAAAGTCGCTGACTACTACCAAAGTTGAGATGGATACAACTTTTTCAAACTCATTTACTAAATACAATTTTATTTTTTATTTTTTTATATTTTCACCACCTACTGGCTCACAGACCGCTTATTTTAATCGCCTGCTACATGCATCTCAGCGCCATTAAGCCTCCCATAAGTTAATGGCAGTATCCAGATGTGTTTTATGAGCGCACATTCGTGTGCTACACGTCATAGCTCGATGTTGACGTCATGGGTACACGTGTTACGACAGATTTATGAATATGCCGATTTGATTGGTGGCTTACCCGATTGCCAAAGGATGGAAATATGTTTATCAAACTATGAATGTATGTATGTTTGTTTCTATGTGGCGTTCTAGAGACCAGATGCGTTGGCCGATTTTGATGATTCTTACTTCAATCGATGCGTCTTAATCTTGCGAGTGTCACCGGGCTACATTAAATTTGGAAAATAGAAAAATGGTGACTGTTGGGCGCCATATTGTGGGCTTCCAAGTTTTTTTTTTAATCCCATCGTGTGGGGAATCAAAATAAAGGTTTTAAGAGGAGATTTCAAAAATATATAACACTTATATGTTTAATTTTTTTTTTTCATTTTATTTACTAAAATGAAAAAAAAAATGTTATAATTAAAAAAGTAAATTCAAATATTCAAAAAGCCGCTTACAAACAGTATTACAATTGTATTTACAAACACAGGTACATACGTCAAACTTATAACACCCCTATTTTTCTGTCGGGGGTTCACAATGCAACTAGAATAGTTTAAAGCTAACATTTTAATAAAAACCACTTCAATTTACGCATAGACGCAACCTTCACCTACATACGTCACTTAAATATCACTTCACATTTATTATCATCATCAGCCTAGCCTTTTCCCAACTATATTGGGGTCGGCTTCCAGTCTAACCGGATTCAGCTGAGTACCAGTGTTTTACATGGAGCGACTGCCTGTCTGACCTCCACAACCCAGTAACTGGGTAACACGGTACTCCTTGGCAAGACTGGTGTCAGATCACAAGCTTCTGACTACTCGTAACGACTGTCAAAGATCTTTAAATGACAGCCGGGACCAAATCAAATCAAATGTATTTATTTCAACTAGGCCATTATGCGGCACTTTTGAACGTTAAAAAAATTTACATGTTATAAAATATTGATTCTACCGTGCATTCGGCAATGTAGGTTGATATGGAGAAGAATGCACAAGAAACTCCATACTTACTCTTTTAAAAAAATAAAGGCTTTTTACAATATTAACATAAATAGTACATACATTAATAAATTCTTATACGTGAGAACGATGCACCCAGCACTACTATACTAAATATAGGTATAAAGTATTACAAGCACTAACAGGTAAATCCCTTCACTTGATAAATAGGGACATGGTTCTGGTGGACCAACGGCTTAACGTGCTTTCCGAGGCACGGAGGAAACTCGGTAACGCCGGTTTAATTCAAAAACCAACTAACTGCCCACTTTATGATTTTGTGCTAGGGCGTTTATAAAGTTTGTATAAAAAAAAAACATGTACTATCTTAGATAATGCTATTATGAAAAACAGCATCTGATTTATAATACAATCACGTATGCGTTGATTTATAGCAGTTCATAGAAAAGTAACAGGGTTGCACAGAATATTGCATTTTGTGCCCTAAACCCCCTTATTTAATTGCTTTTACCTCCCTACAAAATAAAGGCATTATTTTCAAAATTAAGCGCTACTGTAGAATCTCAGAAAGTCACTGGTCATTAATTCAAATATATACATCGAACAATAATGTATTATTCTTATAAATCCTGTTAGTTTCGACAAAAATGCAAAAAAAATAAATTTTAGTCGCTTTTACTACCCGATATTTGTAGAAACTTTGAACTAACCTATGTAACCGTGTCCCTTAACAAAGCGTTTTCATCATGAAAACTATCTTAGTGTTAAAGATGGTTTAATAAATTGAAAATAGATTGATTAAAAACACACCTGAGTTGAAAAAAATATATATTTAAGAAAAACGAACACAAAGGCATGAAAAACTTATAAAAGAATATTCTTCATCAGAAGTCAATCAGACACAGTAGCATCCGGTTCAAGGTTAAATTTAGTTTCATTCATCACTCGCTAAATTTTCATTCCAAGCATGATATTCTTCGGGGGTTACTCCTTTTTTGCACAATTTCAGCAAGTCGATGGCATTTGTAGTTGCAGCTGGTAAATTCGCTACTGACTTTTTTGTCTGGTTCTTTAGTGGCAAGCGGGAATGTCAAGACCAGCAGTAGAAGTAGCTTCGACGTTTGTTTCCTGAACTTCAAGATCTACAACCAACAAGTCCTCAGACGAGTCATAGTTAGGCAAAATTTTAATTTGTCTCTTTTCGTATTTCTTTCTCCTTATTTTTAACCAGTACACTCTGTCTCCTATGCTTTTATTTTTGTTTTTCACTATGTATGATGCCTGCCCAAGATTTTAAATTCAGCGGCACGGAAACTTGGCCACATGCGAGTTTATCGATAAGTCGTATAAAAATTAATTTTTGACACTGAATTATGGGTCATCATCATCTTCTTGCCCTTTTCCCATGTTACTTGGGGTCGGCGCAACACGTTTTCTTCTTCTATACCATCCTGTCCCTCGTCACTCCATCACTGACGCCCTTTTCTTTCATATCATTCCTCACACAGTCCATCCATCTTTTCTTTGGCCGTCCGCTCCCTCTCCATCCATCCACATCTATCATCACACTGAATTATGGGTAAATGCACTAAATAAGTGTTTTTTATTTATATGTGTGGCTTCCCATGCGGCCAGTGCTCCATATCGAAGTTGGTTGTGATTCTGGCGGGTTGGAGGTGGACTTGGTATTTCTTTTGAGCAAGTCCCAGAGCATGTCTATTGTCTATTGGGTTTAGGTCCGAACTACGAGCTGGCCGCTGCAATTTTGAAATACCGACGTTTTGAAGATGAGTATTCATTACTACTCATCAACACAATGTGCAACGTTTGGGCGTAGATTATAGTGCATTAGGAGGAACTCGTCGTGCCCAATGAACCACGAATATGGCAAAACATGTTCTTGAAGGACCTCCTCGATGTATCGGGTAGCAGTTAACCAGTTATCAACAATAACCAGCTCCGTACGAGCATGGGAACTTATTCGTCCCCAAACCATCAAAGAACCTCCATGAAAACTCCCAGTTTGTAATTAGTAGAAACTTCTCTCCACACTTGCTCCCGACCAACTGGTGCGACGCGATTCGACACTCATTTGTGAACAGAACTCGAGCCTATTGCTCGTAGGTCCATCTGGCGTGTTCACGTGCGAACTGAAGTCGAGCTACTCGGTGATGTCTAAGAAGTTCTGGACCGCGTGCTGGTCTACGGGTTTTTATATTTACTTCGACCGTTCTTCTTCTCAAGGATCGACGCATGCGCGTTCAGAAATTGCACAATTTAAACCAACTACCCGCGGTTAATCGGTTTAACTTCTCAATATTTTGTTGAGATCATGATCAAAATTCTCAAAATTATGGAAGTAAAACCTACTAAACCTATTTACTAACAATGACTTCTTGATTTTGTGTCAAGAATAAATGAATAATCAACAAGTAATTGCTATTATCCTTTAATAACTGCTATTATCATTGAATATTAAAGCTATTTCCTGTTTTTTCTAAGTACTAAAACCATATATTTGCATGTGATCGATTTTCTTTTCAAAAAATCCGTATATTTTGTAGGTTTTTTTTATTTTGAAAACTGATTAAATTTAAGTATCTTGTTTGACTTCGATACAAAACATAATTTTGCTGATTAACAAGGAATATTTGTTTTGCATATAAACCGTATGGTTAGATAGTTGGTTTCACCATTCAGTATCTCTGAAACTAACCATCGCACGGCTTAGTATGTTTTACCAGTAGAAAGAGAATAAAATTTTGAATCGGTTGGTATATTTAACTCAAAATCC
This sequence comes from Anorthoa munda, assembly GCA_945859665.1. Lineage (NCBI taxonomy): Eukaryota > Metazoa > Arthropoda > Insecta > Lepidoptera > Noctuidae > Anorthoa > Anorthoa munda. Next base: position 20,591,026 of record OX243896.1, on the reverse strand, counting down.
CAAAATCGCCGAGTTAGTTGGTTTTTGAATTAACCCGGCGGTATGTTGAAATGGTCACCCATCCACGGGCCGACCTCGTCAAGCGTTGCTTAACCTTGAAGATCGACCAGTGCGGCTGTTATTATTTAGCCACGAGCTCCTCCACGTACTTAACGTTTATCATAAAAAAAATATATATTCATCTGTTCGCACAAAGCCTTACGAATCGATATGAAATCGAGTGGAAACGACGAGAATCGATCATATCGCATGAAATAAACATCCGGCAGGGAACAGGAACGCGACCAAGCGAATCGATTTAGCTATCGACGGAGTCCCTTGAGGGTTTTCAATCGAATAAACTGTTGACTGGCCTTTGGATGAAACTGTTCGAATGAAATATCATTTGTTTGTCATATTTGGGCTACGAAAATACAATCAATGTGATATAAAAATTGGCTTAATATAAAAAAAAAATACAAAAAAATACTACCGACTTCCAAATAAGAAAACTACAAAGTGAAAAATAACTTTATTTTTGGAAGTCAGTGTCCATAAAGCAAAAGATTGGTACCTACCAAAGAAACCGACCAAAGGTACCTACCTAATAGGCAAGTTAAGTAAGGTACACAAAATTGAAATGGGACCAATTTCGGAACATACTCTTTCAAACAAAAAAAAAAAAGAAATTTCAAAATCGGTCCACAATTGACGGAGCCATCGGTGAAAATACACAAAAAAAACATAAAGTCGAACATAGAACCTCCTCCTTTTTCGTAAGTCGGTTAAAAATGTGGCTTACGACGAAATTAATACCTACGTAATTATTTTTTGGGGTCGCGATCCTTTGACATAAACTTTTACTCAGCTGGTAGCAGTTGGTCAAAGAGCTATCATTGACTGTGAAATCTTAAAAGCAGAGCAGCTGCACTCGTGTACTTCACTTTGGTAAACAAATGTGCCGCGTAACTTACGTGGTAAACCTATTCGTGCAAATTCTACGTAGCAGTATAATTGATTTGAACCAAAATCATCGAGAATCAAGATGTTCAAAATCGAATCATGCGAAGTCAAGATGTTTAAATAATTACAATCGAATCATTTGAATACCCGTAGTAGCGCTACGCCGTAGCAGCAGCAGTGCAGCGTAGCAAAGACGTAGCGGTGACGTGGTGCTGTCTCCTCAAAGAAAGATTTTGTGATTGAGATCTTTTATTATTAACTAGCTGACCCGCGGCTTCGCTCCCGTCAACTGGCAACCTATCTACTATCTACCCTAACCCACCTACCTACCTACCAATTTAATAAATTCATTATTTGAATAAGAATTAATACTACAATACGAATGTAAACAACTTTTGTTTCTACCGGCGATCTAAATAAAATATGGAACATAAAAGCTGCTATTGTGACTTAACTATGATAGTAAGATATATTCTCTCGCAGACTTTTTTGTAGGTAATAATGAGCACTTTAATCATGTAGTACATAATTTTTATGTATCATCAATAGTTTTCTCAGCGCACGCCAAAGAATATGTATTTTATAGGCAAAATTTTGCTACTTTGGGTTAAATTATTGCAATTTAACAAGGATATTTTTTTTGAAAATAAGTTATAGCCTATGTCACTCAAGAATAACAAACAGTAGCTTTCTACTGGTATAAAAAAAAATCGGTTCAGTAGATCCAGAGATTACCCTCTAAAACCTCACAAACTTTACCTCTTTATAATATTAGTATAGATTTTACGAACTTGCTATTGTTGCAAAAAAAAACCCAGTAACTGGGTAACATGACACCACTTGACAAGACTGGTATAAGATTTTCTTGCTTCTGGCTTTCCGTAATCTCTGGTGACAGCCGGGACAGACGTTATCGCGAAGCTCGTAAGTATCTTTAGCAAAACTACACTATTAACAATACAAATGACAGCCGGGACCAACAGTTTAACTCGCTTGCCGAGGCATGGAGGAGTATCGGTCTCCCAGCTACGGACTGACCTCGACCATTATTGCTTAACCTTGATCGTCCCGTCAAGAGATTGGACAGTAGAACCATTTTTTTAACTTTATTCGACTACGGCGAAGCAAAAGGGATGGTTATGTTTATGACCGGTATGTGTATATGTATGTTCATCTGTTCCCTCATAACTTCTAAACTACTTATCATAAATTGACAAATGAGGTGTCGTTGGAAGCGTCTTGTTTGTCTGCTGGTTATAGGCTATGTGTCACATTAAATTGAATGTAGCGCCCTCTAGGAGGCAGGAAGTAAAAAAAAAAACGTCCGTTTCGTGTGTAGTATCATTGAACAGGGATTTTAAAATGAAGTTAGGGTTTAGTTTAGTCAGTCATGAAAACTGAAACTAATTTCAGTGTTTGTTGATCGTTATGTAAGTATGTATAAATGCATTTATGTTCATTTTTTCTAACAGGCTCTGCAAAACCCCCAAAATACTTTAAATAAAAAAAAAGTTCAAAAACTAAAACCCGACTACTAACAAAAAATTAAAAAACCCGACTGCTTAAAAAGCGAACTAAAAAGACGTAAACAAGAAGTAAATAATGTTGTGCAGTCGGAGGATATATATTCGCGAGCTGGCTGACTAATACGAGATGTATCCTCCGACTGCCCAGCATTATTTTCTTCTTGCTTACGTCTTTTTAGTTCGCTTTTTAAGCAGTCGGGTTTTTTGAATTAACTTTTTTTATTTATAACTTTTTAGTTATTTTTTTTTCGAATTAGGTACATTTAAACATATAAGTGTCCTATATTCTTGAAATCTCCTCTAAAACCCTTTATTTTGATACTCCACTCGATGGGTAAGAAACAAAAAAAAAAAAAAACCCACATAGTATGGCGCCCAAAATCCGCCATGTTCCTTTTTTTTTTAAAGGCACTTAGCTAAGAACACTTGGGCGGTCAAGACCTATCTAACGATATCTTAATTATAAAAATCCGCCAAGTGGTTTGATAGATATGAGGTAATAAAGAATATTACATACATACAAACGTACAAGATACGCGCGAAAAACATAACCCTTTCCTTGCAGCCGGGTAAAAAGTCACGCTCCAAAAAGTATGAAATAAGAAAATATTCATGTAAAAAAAATTTTTGACATATAATAGTGCCGAAAAAAGATATATAAAAAAAAACTTTATCGCGAAGCTTGTTAGTATCATAAACAAAACTACACTACACACAATTTTAAGCACGGTTTATCTAAACTTGCTAAGTGTAGCTTTGTAAGTGGTTCTTAAGTAACTGCTTATACTCCAGATAAATATATTATGTATGTACTTGTAACTAGAGGCTTGTGCACACGGTTTCTTCTTAGGTTCGTTTTGTAAAGTGAAACCGTCCATTTGTGTAGTAGAAACGGTTTACATAATGTTACTTCTGCACCTTAATTGCGTAACACACTAAATCACAGTTTGCATCACAACCGAAAGGAGTTGCTTATCCATTGCTTCATATGTTTGCAAATCCGTCTACTCGTATGGGGTATCAAAATGAAGGATTTTAAGAGGTGATTACAAAAATATATAGTACTTACATTACTGCAGCGGCCAGCAAAAGAGGCATTGATGGACGAACGTGTAAATGTGGGCCGAGGCGAAGCCGAGGCACACATACGTAAGTCCATCAATGGCTAGTTGTGGCCAAGGCTTGTATAGTACTTTTCTCAAATAATGCGCGGAAATTAAAACTAAGTAGTACCTAGAACTCATTTTATCAAAATCAATGACGAACAATAATAATTGTTCCCGCGTTAAAGTGTTGTTTTGTTTTTTTTTTCAATAAACAGCGTTATATTTGCAAGCCAGTTCGAAATTTAAATAAAACCTTTGATAAGTTACCTCCTTGGTTGCCATGTTTTGGAGTAAAAGATCGTTCCATTTTTAAATAACACGACAGATATGAGTTTACTATGTAATTTATTTGGCCGCTAGACACGACAGATATGGATTTTCATAAAACTTTTGCCGGACGCTGCTCGCATGTATTTGGCCAGTACTGCAATTTTGATTTATCTCGAAGAAGGTTGTCAAAATAATGCTCAAATTTCCAAGCATGTTTGAGAAAAATAAATTACCCGATGATACCCCATAATCAAAATGAATGTTTTTAAGAGCCAGAGCCCAGGCAGGCGCTTTACTTTGTGTAAATTATTTCTTCACCACTGCTCTCAAAACGGTGAAGGAAAACATCGTGAGGAAACCGGCATGTCCTAGAACCAAAATTCTAAGACATGTGACATCCACCAACCCGCACTGAGCCCACGTGGTGGATTACGGCCCATTCCCTCTCACAGAGAGGAGGCCTGTGTCCCAGCAGTGTGAAAATTAATAGGCTGATGATATGTGTGATGTGTGATTTTAAGAGGTGATTACAAAAATATATACCACTTATATGTTTAAAAGTAATTCTAAAAAAAAAGATAACTAAAAAGTTGTAAATAAAAAAAGCTAATATAAGAATCCAAAACCCGACTGTTTAAGAAGCGAACTTAAAAGTTGTTAACAAAAAAAAATCATGCTGTACAGTCCGAGGATCAGGGGATCAGCCAGTTCGCGAATATGTATCCTCCGATTTATCGGTCGGGTCTTTGATTTTTATTTGTAAAAAAATTGTATGGCTTGATGAATGAATAAATTATTATTATATTATTAAAGTAAAACACGCAATCAATACATTGAATTGTCATATGGAGTTTCTTGTGCATCATGGAGTTTCCTGTGCATTTTTCTCCATAACAAGCTACTTTTCTGAATGCACGGTAGAATCAACTATTATTACTTGTAAATTTTAGTTTTAATTTTTGTTTGACGTTCAAAAGTGAGTGTCAAGGGCATAATGGCCTAGTTGAATAAATATAATTGACTTGACTTTGAAATAATGAAGGAGATTGTGACCGATTTCATAAATTTAGATGTTACGCAATTACGCGGGGTATTTTATGTGAAAGGATCACAAAAACATCATCTTCATGATCGTTTTCCACACACTGCTGAGCATAGGTTTAGACCTACCTACCTTTAGGCTCTCTCTTGTAACAATCTTCACGTTCATCCCTACGCGATTCAATCGCTTTAATATGTATCTAGAACATTTAATGTTTTTTTGCGTGAAAAAATTGCGAAGTCTTATGGCAAATTCTGAAAAATCTGTGCCTCTAATTTCTCCATTACCCTAAACCAGAATATTTCAGTGTTGGTTAGCAATAAACTCCCTCTCCCTCTTGGTCAGTACCTCATGTCTGAGAATCGTGGTCAGCATCAGGGTTGCATCTGGAGCGGATGACAAAATCTTACTTAATATTATAATATGAAAGTTTGGTTTTGAACGGTTTGTTTGAATGTGTATGTCGTTTCTCAATCACGCCAAAACGGCTGGACGGATCTGGATGTAATTAGGTTTGGGAGAGATCTTCTTCTTATCTTGTGGAGGGGACGAGAAATAACTCGGACACTTCGACCCATTCGGATCTTTTGTGGTCCCCTAGATAATACTTCTCCCCAATCTCGTTGAAAACTCTCTTCATGAGTTTTACAACGAGACTAGGAGATATGAGCCTACAGTCTTCTGGTTTTGGATATCCAACCCCTAGGAGACTCATTCGCTTACCAGCCAGTGCATCGCACAGAAGTTGCTCCATGCGTTCCGTATGTTCCCCACACAACCTGCACATGGCTGTTGCGGTTAGACCCATCTTCATGAGCATGTCGTTGGTTCCAAAGTGGCCAGTAAAGGCTCCAAGCAGACAAAGATAGATTATAGACTGGAATAACACATAAGTGAATTTTATCCTATAGAATTCCCTCGGTATAATAAAACACTTCCCACGCGGGCAAAGCCGCTAGGAGAGCTAGTAAAATATAGTTAGATAGTTCTATCCTCTAAGAATTTACGTCATAACTTCTACAATCAAACTATCAAAATATATTATAATAAAAATAAAATAAAATCAATTTATTGCAGACTAATTACATGTCCACAGTTTTTAGTAACAAAGGTCTTAAAATTATGTTAGTCAACTTATTGTAATAGTGTCATCTCGTCACGTGAAGCTGGATGACTCTCCCCAGCATCGCAGAGTCTTTCCTCTCAGAAAACATCCTTAGGATTCCGTTGTCGCTCCCCTGAATCCGACGCATCAGCGAAGCTGTTTTCTTGCGCATAATGGCATACAAGTCATCACCTCTTGCGTCATTATCTACTTCTTATAAAAGCAATTTTTATGCGCCAAACATTACATTTTCTTCTAAAATTCCTCATTTACGTAGACACCGCCTTAGTGCGTAAGTGCCGTAAGAGGCTCTCGGAGGAAACACTATCCGCTTGGGAGGAACACTGCCTTTTATCGCGAATACTTAACCTACCTGCTTCCATAGACTACTTGTGTATAAAAGAGACACCGAGTTTCACACAATAGCATTAAGATAAGTACAGTATACTACTTGGTGTGGTTATCAGTTTCTACAGCCTTTTAACCCGATAAAAGGCATTTTTCAACACACTTGCTCATAAAGTGGCTCTAATTTCACCGCAATTAGGCACATAATGACACCTGTAATCAAACTAGTCACAGTTTTTTTCATTTCTATTATTCACAAGTGAGTTATAGAATATTTTTTTAATTTAATTGGTTCAGTTGCTGTGTTCTTAAAAAAGTTTCGATACAAAAAAAGATCGTGCTCAATAGTGCAAATAAATTTATGTACCTATTGCTTGCTCATTTCATGCAACTTCGTATTTAAATAAATAATTTCAACTTAACTTAAGTTTAATAAATAAAACTTTCACTCAAATATAACTTTTGTTTTCTCTGTAATAAAGAAAACTTGAAATACCCCATTTTGAACGTGACTAAAACGCTATCCGCGAAATGCCAAAAAAAAAGAAACCTCATTCATTGTGTGTTGTACACGTATCTGTTTAGTTTAAGTAAGTATGTAAGAATTTTAAATATTAAACTATTTCGAAATTTGAATTTTGTTGTGCATTTCGATGCACTGTCCTCATAATTATGCAAATTTTCTTTAACAACTGGTGTTTGCTGTTAGAGAATCCAATTATGGGATATGGTCAACTTTGTATATACCTAAACTGTCCATTGTATTTGTATCTTTATTTATGCTCTGTGTGCAATAAATAATAAGAATATGATAATAATATTCGTTCATAGAGTACCTAGTGAATGTGGTGATTGAATAAAATTCGCTTTTTAGGGTTCCGTACCCAAAGGGTAAAAATGGGACCCTATTACTAAGACTCCACTATCCGTCTGTCTGTCTGTCTGTCCGTCTGTCACCAGGCTGTATCTCATGAACCGTGATAGCGAGACAGTTGAAATTTTCACAGATGATGTATTTCTGTTGCTGCTATAGCAACAAATACTAAAAACAGAATAAAATAAATATTTAAGTGGGGCTCCCATACAACAAACGTGATTTTTATGCCGTTTTTTTTGCGATAATTGTACGGAACCCTTCGTGCGCGAGTCCGACTCGCACTTGGCCGGTTTTTTCATTTTGCTGGTGCATTCAGTATGGATATGATGTAGTTACATTAGAAAAGGGGAACCTATCGACATTTGTCAATCACGATATCAATTGCCAAATAGCTTTAAAGGAAGGCATGGGGTAAAGTTCTGGAGTGGCGACTGCGTACCGAAAGATTGCTGCTTCTATGTGTATTGATGACCTGGATACGAAAGGAACAGGACCGGTCGTTGTGGAGACGCTTGGGGGAGGCTTTTGTTCAGTAGTGGACGCCTCTCGGCTGATTCTCGTTCCATGTAAATTCCTAGTATGTTGGTAGCTCCATTTAGGAGGAGCTCATGGCTAAATAATAACAGCCGCACTGGTCGATCATCAAGGTTAAGCAACGCTTGACGAGGTCTATCCGTGGATGGGTGACCATTTCAACATACCGAGTTACCTGCCGTTGCACCCGGCTTCAAATGACGATCTTTGACAGTCGTTAGGGGTAGTCAGAAGCTTGAGATCTGACACCAGTCTTGCCAAGGGCTACCGATAGGCAGTCGCTCCATGTAAAACACTGGTACTCAACTGAATCCGGTAAGACTGGAAACCGACCCCAATAAAGTTGGGCAAAGGCTAGGCAGATTGATTGATTTTGTTGGAAGCTCCATTTAGTTGAAATAGAAACTGACTCCAAAGCCCAGCACAGATAGTCAGATAATGTGACACTGTCTAACCAGCAGCCTAATTGCGAAAGTGAATCAATCGACCAATAACATGCGAGATGAAAGACGTGAAGTGGATTTCCGTCTATGTGATTGGTTGAATGATGGCGGTGAAACCATTTGCCTTGCCGAATACACTTGCGCAATTAGGTTGCAGGATTCCTAATCAAGAACTCGCTATGACTCAGACCGGTATCGAACCTTAGATCTTTCGTTTACCATTTAGCAGCAGTACTTGCGACCCATCCACTTGTCTGCTGAAGTGTGATAGAGCAATTTTATCTGCTTATTCCTTAAGGAAATATTTATACAGATCATTCTAGTCGTCTAACTTATGAACAAGTACAATAAGTTTCTACTTACTTTGTTGACTTAGGCAATACTTGAGTCATTTGGGGATAAAAGAAAAATAGTTCTACGGATTCTTCTTTATTACGGTTTATCTTTTGTCTTTATATTTTTCTGCTGATTTTGGGATATAATGTTATTATTACGGCAAATATTGAGTTTTGGTATCAGTGGCTCTTAAAGGAATATCTATCTACACAGTTAATAGGTACTATTTCCTAACATAAAATGTCAAAGACTGTATATTTATATAGATATTTTTTTGCTGAACGGATTTGATTAAAGGAACGCGGGTAGACTATGCCCGATTCCTTAATTAAGAATTTGAAGTTGAGTTTTGTCAAACTATAACATATATACATAAACTCACGCCTTTTTCCTATGGGGAGAGGCAGAAACTACAGAACGCCACCTGCTACGATCCTTATATACTTCTTTTGCTTCACTTACATTCATACATCTAGTCATACACGCACGCTGGTTATGAGTACTGCGCACCTGGCCTTTCTGAAGAACATCACCAATAAGGTCTACGTATGTCTTTCTAGGGCCCCCTCCCGGCGTTTCCATTCACGTCTGCCTTGTAAATACCTTTTGTTAGTCGCCTTTCATTCATCCTCTCAACATGGCCAAACCATCTTAACATACTCTTTTCAATTTTAAAGTTGTCTTATTACATCATTCCGCCATCTACTATTTAAAGTGTGTAACTTACTTCGCAAGAAACACATTTCTACTGCATTAATCCTACTTTCATTTCTTTTTTGCTATACCCAACCTTCACTTCCCTACATAAGTGTAAGCACGCTGTTGTGAACGGCGAGCAAGCCTCTGGAGACATCGACTTGCTGGTCACAACCAAACTCAAGTCAAACTATAATTTGGCGTGAAAACCATGTTTGGCATTAAAATATTATTATTACCATTGCCTAAACCTTCTGGGGATACAGGGCTGGTGTTATGCAAACAACTAATCAGATTAGCTGCTGGGACATAAATGCCTTACTTTTTGCCAAGTTAGTAAATACCATATGTTTTAAGTAAGATATTACTTGATTTGTCCTGAAGTGGTGATTTGTCACACGCTCAGGCCCAACCTTTTTCCAAAACTGAACCTAACAAAGACAGATGATTATTTTGTACCTTTCCAGAGGTAACGTTAGGTTTGTCTCTGGGGAGTGTTCAGAAATAATGCGATTATTCGACACAGAGTAGGCTTGAGGCCACGCGAGTTCTGAGGCGAGGCACACACCAATTGAGTTAGTGGTAAATAGATCGGGCATGTTCAGGTGCTTGTGGCTTGTGGTACGTAAGTTTTCGGTGAATAGGAAAGTTGGAACAGACCAACAAAGTTTGATTACAAGAGTTCATTTTATGTTATAGGAAGTGCCTGCGTTACGAACAAGAGACATCGGGAAAAGTTGTTTGGGGAAATAAGTCAATGAATATCGGTTCATTGACATCTCTATCGAGAGAAATGGCTAATAAAATTTTAAAGTATGTACACGATACTTTAAAATGGTATTAACTACACCTCTATCGGTCATTAAATCTCAATCGGTCGTTATTATCGTCACTTATACTTTTATGTCGTCAAAAGCGTTTTTCATAAAAATATATTATTGGAACTTTTCCATATCTCACCGTGCAGAGTATAGTAGGATTTTGGACCGGAAAAATGCTTTAGTGTAGTTTTCGATCAGTGGAATGATTTTCGTAATCGGATTAGTTTATATTAAAATATCAACTGCTAATTTACATATGCTACATAAATTTTTGGGTCAGACTATTTCACACGATAGGTTCGGAAGAAAAAAAAATTTGGGCCCCCACAATATGGCGCCCAAAAACCGCCATATTCCTATTTTCCAATTTTCATGTAGCCAGTGACACTCGCGGGGTTAAGACGAATCGATTGACGTAAGAACCATCAAAATCGGCCCACGCGTTTGGTCTCTAGAACGCCACATAGGAACAAACATACATACATACATACTTACATACATACATACATACATACATACATACTTACATACATACATACTTACATACATACATACATACTTACATACATAGACTGATAAACACATTACCCTCCTTCGGCAGTCTGGTAAAAACGGGCCAAGAGGCTCACCGGCAATAAGATAAGATATTTATTTTGTAAAACATGAGTACAGTATGAAGGTCTTACATAAATATGAGGTGGCTACATTTTTTGCCATTTATGGCGTACAAAATTAGTTGCACTGGACAAATAATACTAAAAAAATACAACATCAAAATCTAAATTAAATTGAAATTACAATGTGAAAATTTTAAATTCAATAAAAAATACAATGTCAAAATTTAAATTAAATTGAAATTACAATATCAAAATTTTAATTAAATTAAAAATTACTATGTCAAAGTTTTAATTCAATCAAAAGTCAGTATGTCAAAATTTTAATTCAATTAAAAATCAGTATGTCAAAATTTAAATAAAATTTGAGTAATAATAATAAAACATGAGTATACATCAAATAATATGTGCATGGTCTTAAAATAGGGATATCTGCATTTTTGCCAGTTATGGAGTCCATGACCACATATTTTTGGTTTAGAATAAATCACAAGAAAAAAAAAATATTGAGTCTACACAACAAACTATTAAATCAATAATTTAATAAAAAAATAATAAGATAGTATTGTTTCTACAAATTTGGGTGTAAAAAATGTCGTAATTATAGGAATCAATTCAATTAATTGCGGTCATTTAAAAATTCCGATACGGTATAATAGCATTTGGCTATGAGATATTTTTTTAAATGTATTTTAAACAGAGCAGTAGGCATTCGTGTAATAGGCTTTGATATTTTATTATAAATGATTGGTGCTAAACAAAAAATACTTTTACGCATCAATGCCGTGGTTGATCTTGGTACGCATAATGTATTATTATCCCGTCGATTACGAATAGAAACGTCTGATTGTTTCTTAAATAGGTTAGGATTGGTTCGTACAAAATGACTTAAATGTTATATTTAATAAAATACTGTTTGCAACTATCAGTTATTTTCAAACCAAACATAGCCCTAATACACCTTTTTTGTGTCTTGAAAAGTATTTCCTTATTAGTAGAGTTTCTCCAAAATATAACTCCAAACCTCAATAGGGAGCCGACAATACCATGGTAGGCAGTTATAAGGGCATGGGTACTTATAATAGGTTTTAGCTTATAGAGGGCATAGGCAGAAGAACATACTTTTTTATTCAATTCTTCTGTGTGTGCTTTCCAGCTCAGAGGTTTAAAAAAAAATATATATATCAGTGTCTAATTTTTTTATAACAGTTAATTTGTGTTGAACATTGATATTTAGTGCTTCTAAACGTTGACTGAAGAACAAAATTTTTGTTTTTTCTAGATTAATTTTTAAATTATTGTTATCTAACCAGTTAATTATTGAATTTATTGTTTTATTAATTTCAGTTTCATACCTATCTTTATTTATACAATTAATAGTGACTGCTGTCATCGGCAAAAAGTGATACTGGATAATTAGTTACTAATGGCAAGTCATTTATATAGATTATGAACAACAATGAACCTAATACGCTCCCTTTCGGGACTCCATATTATATATATTAACTATACGTTTTTTCGATGCATATATTTCTTCAATTTTGGTATTAGTGTTTATTTTAGTAATTTCTGTATATTGCTTACGATTTTTCAAATAAGATTCCATTGGATTCAGTACATTGCCTCTAACGCCATAAGCTTCCAGTTTACGGAGGAGAATGTCATGATTAACATAATCGAAAGCCTGGGTCATGTCGCAGTAAATGGAACATACCAGCGTCCTTTTATCCACATTACCCATGACGTTATTTATAAAATCAAAAATAGCCATGTTTATTGTTTTATTTTTAAGGAAACCTTTCTGGTCTTCTGTGAGGATGTTGAATTTTTCTAAATAGTTATACATTTGATAATATATATATTTTTCAAAAACTTTCGAAATTATAGGAATAAGTGCAATGGGTCTGTAACAATTCATACTCTGCTTATTGTCTTTTTTGAAGATGGGTTTAATGATGGTAGTTTTTAGACTTTCCGGGTATGATCTAGTGGATATACACATATTAATGATGTGGCTTAGGTGGTCACAGATATAATAAGCGATATACTTTAGAATTCTATTAGAGATCCTATCGTATCCAACACTTGTAGTACTTTTAAGCGATCTTATAATTTGAAGTACTTGGCGCCATGAACAAAGATTGACTTGATTTGGAAATATTTATTGTTACGTCCTTACCAGCGTCTGGTACTGGTTCTATCTTTTCTATAAAAAAATTGTTAAAAGCAAGCAATGAGTTACTGTTGGTTACATTTCGGGGAGAGTGCGTTGGAATTGCATGAACTAATTCCTCCTAGCCCATTCCATCATCGAACTACAAGACGTACGGCGATGCGTCATCGGTACATGGTGGACATCGCACCCATATGCACCAAACGTTTTGGGAATACTTTTATTATGCGTACAGCAAAGGAGTGGAATTCACTGTCGGAGTCTGTATTTCCTGATAGCTACAACCTGGGAGTCTTTAAGTCAAGATTGAGTAGGTTTCTTCTAGGCAAGCGTGCTACATCGCTTACCATCAGCTTACCACCATCAGTGGTCAAGCGCGGCTTGCGCATCATATAAACAATAAAATTTAAAAAATCTTTCATCCAAAAATAAACCATTATTATCTACTTAGAAATCCAAAAAAAATATGTGAAAACTTAATAACTTAACGTGTTATATTTGAATGCTTTTAACAAAAGTGGGACAGGTTGAATTTCATCTCTCTAAGTACAGATTCAGATGAAAATGTATCTAATCTCCAGAGATTGTGAGTACCTCAAAAATATATAAGCATGAGAGGAAAAAACCGTGTCAGGTATATTAGGAACTAAGTAATGTTGGTAAAAATGTAAGAAATCTGTTATATAGATAATTCAAAATATGATATTTTGCTTTTTTGATCCGTTGATACGTACATATAGGCACTTTTACAGTCGATAATTTGACGGGTATAATAGTTTTACTGGTATTTTATGCTGGTATTAGCTGCTTTCATTTAGACTGGAACCAGACCTGAACATAACGCAGGCCATCGCTCGGATTCAGCCGGATCTATGCAGCAGAGTCATTAAAAATTGATGATTCCCAAAGCCATTAAATTAGTCAAAGTTATGTTTTAAGTGTTTGAACGTGGCCGCGCCATTGAAACACGGCGAACCGCGCGGCCACAGCGATCTTTAAAACTAAGCGTTGCAGAGACCTGAAATTTAGGTACATAACAGAATGAATTTGTAAAAAAAAAAAAAAATGAAAAAAAAATCCTGGGTTTATATTTTAGGAGCTGTAAGACTAAAACCCCATGGCCGCGCCATTGAAACGGTGAAAAACACGTTATAATAATTGTTTAAGTTGTTGTTTGAGTACCTACATAATTTGTAATATATTTTGACACGAGAGAAACTGCCGACAAACTGTTTTACAGTATGGCAGAATGTATGAATGTAATAGTGTAAACAAATTTAGCATGAATAAATAATAAAAAAAAACTAATGTACATACATTCATTGCCGAAAAAAAACAATATCACTACAGAAAAATATGCATGAAAAATACAGTCACGGAGTAAAACCTACATTGTCTGGCAGCTGTGTCCTATCTCAACATAGAGGGTAATGAGTTTTATTTATACCGCGAACACAATGAAAGGAAAAAATAAATTAAAAATAAATAGAACGGGCATGAATGTGGAAATAAACGGGTAAGTGTGGGTGTTTAGTGTGATAGGGGGTTCTGTAGGTATAAATTTTATCAGACTGTGACAATATCATCATCATTTCAGGCGAAAGACGTCCATTGCGAAACATAGGCCACCCCCAAGTACGCAGCTTAACCAGGTCATCGGTCCACTTCTAACGCTAACCCCGAGTCTCTCAGCTCAAAATTATCGCAGAATTAATGTTGAAAATTCTGTTAAAAATTCATTCAACCAATCACAGCAGATAACGCGTGCTTGACAATTTGTCACATTAATTCTGCGATAATTTTGAGCTGAGAAACTCGTCTTCGGATTCGCAGTAACCGCTCCAGAACTTTTCGGTTCCATCAACTATCCGTCATACGAGCAATGCGCCCTACCCACTGCCATTTGAGTTTGGCAATTCTTCAGGATATATCGGTACTCCTGGTTCTCCTGAGGATATCTTTATTTCTGATTCGATCACGCAAGGAAACTCTGAGCATCATCCTCCTCTCCGAGATACGCTGCGAGAATACTGCTACTAATAGAGACAAACACACAAAAATACCGATAGATAGAGAGACAAAGATGGTCGGATGCATAGTCAAGACGGACGGACACTTACCCATACCTTCCAAGTCATGTCTTCAAATTCGAACATCCTCGAATCATTAAATTTATTATTATAGCTCGTTATTTATTGACCCTCAATTAATGTGTTTATCTCCGTTGTCATGGCGACTGATTCGAGTCCTATAGGACTTAAGGCGGGTTTCTGAATTGAGTATTTGGAGTTTAGAACGTGGCAAACCCAAATGTCAAAAATTTACAGGTTTTCAGGTTAAAGGAGAGTTTGACACAATCATCATCATCAACCTTTTTAATGTTCCCACTGCTGGGACACAGACCTCCTCTCTGTAAGATGGGGTTTGACAAATATTCAACTTTAATTAATTAATTCAGAAATCGGGTTTTCGTAATAGGTCTTGTTAACACAGTTTGTATAGAGACCCCTAAAAACCGTTCCGTTTGAATAAATCGTGATCCAGGTCTAATTTGTTACAGGAAGGGACCAACTGATGAAGGACAATTTTTTCAATTCAATATGTCCACTGATTTTTAAATTAAATTAGTATTTGAAAAGGTGGGTTTCGGCAATACCTGATTTGTAATGTGACCTTTATAGTCCATATTTTAGTACGTAAGAATGACTAATTCTTTTTCGTAAGAGTTATGTTTAATGAATATCACAAAAAAAAACAATCCATTAGATTTTCAATTTATCTATAAACGCCGGGTTAAAAGAAAGTGTCATTAAGTCAGAGCAGAGGCCTCCGTACCATGACGTGTCAAAACTATCATGGTTCGACTGTGAAAAAGGGACAGATGCATATGATACTCCCTAGGGAGGGTGACCATAACCTCATAGAGCAAGTTTATGTCCAGTGTGCGTAATGGACAGATGTATATGACTTGTACACTTCTGGATTCCATTCACGTCTGGAGTGAGGCCATCGAGAGGCACGGTGAAGCGCTTGCTGTCTCCCTTGACGTCTCGAAGGCTTTCGACAGGGTCTGGCATGAGAGCCTTATTAGTAAGCTTCCTTCCTTCGGTCTGCCTAGTGGTCTGTGTGACTGGATTGCTGAGTCTTTGTTTCCTGATAGCTACAACCTTGGGGTCTTTAAGTCAAGAGTGAATAGGTTACTTCTAGGCAAGCGTGCTTCACCGTCGACCACATCATCGCTTACCATCAGGCAAGATAGTGGTCAAACGCGAGCCTACAGATATATAAAAAAATAAAAATAAAATACAGCCCTTAGAAAATGGATGAAAGAAAGTTAATTAAAAAAATCAAAAAAACCCGACTGCTTATGAAGCAAACTAAAAAGACGTAAACAAGAAGAAAATCATACTGTGCCGTCGGAGGATACATCTTATCTGTAAAGATGTTATAATTGGTGATTATAAATAAATAAATAAATTTTCGCGAGCTGACTGACCAAACCAGATGGCATTATTTTCTTCTGTTTTATTGTCTTTAAAGTTCGCTTCTTAAGCAGTCGGGTTATTGATTTTTTTATTAACTTTTGTTATTAATAACTATTAGTTATTTTTTTTTTACGAATCAGTTACATACAAGTGTTATATATATTTTTGAAATAACCACTCAAAATCCTTTATTTTCATATCTCACACTCAAAAAAAATAGGCCCCACAATATGGCGCCCAAAATCCGCCATTTTTTAGGGTTCCGAAGTCAACAAGGAACCCTTATAGTTTTGCTCTGACCGTCTGTCCGTCCGCAGCTTAGCTCAGAGAATCTAAGTACTAGAAAGCTATAATTTGGCTTGTATATACATATTAATAATTCCGACAAAGTGGTAAAATAAAATCATGAAAAATTATTTTTTTTCGACGTAAAGTGGGGATGTATTTTTTTTTCTCATCTATGCCATAGTGTGGGGTATCGTTGGATAGGCCATTCAAAAATATTATGGGTTTGTTAAAACCATTTTTCGATTCAGAGATTCGTTTGTGTAAAATTAAGCTTTATGCAAATTTATGTTAGAGTTAAGTGTCCCCCTCCCTGCCAGTGAAATGGTTGCTCTTGGCTATGTGAAAAAATTCACGAAAGTAGTAAATATAACGAAATTAAAAGGAAAATTATCACGGAAAACAAGGCTTTACAAGTTTACGAGTAATAGTCGACCAACTTATAAAATGTACTTGGAACAGTAAAAAATTTGTACAAATGCCATTGAAAAATTACTTAAATAAAGTTGATAGCTGTGTAAAATAGAGTAAATATAATGCTTAAGAACCATGTAAAAATATACTAAAATTAAATCATAACAGGCTTTACAAGTTTACAAGTAATAGTCGACCAACTTATAAAATATACTTGGCACAGTAAAATTTTTGTACAAATGCCATTGAAAAATTACTTAAATAACGTTGTTAGCTGTGTAAAACAGATAGTAACTATATGCTTATGAACCATGTAAAAATATACAAAAATAAAATCATAACATCCTTAATAATAATGATTTCTAAATTAATATTGTTTAAGCTTGAATAACGCATTGGAGTGGTCGGAGTCGTAACAGTCCGTTGTCCGTACGGCGCATGCGCGCGGAGTCTATTTTGTGTTAGTGCAGAAGTATTTTCGACGTTTTGTAATTGTTTTAATTAAGTAAAGTCAAATTAGATTCGATTTCCAAGCAAATTACTTATTTTCTTTTGTCGATATCTTTCTATAAAGTCAATATTCGACCCGACTTCATCACTAAATGAGTGGCGTAAAACTTTCCAGAATGAAATAGTGAATACCGCATATTAGAGGAGATTAGAGGTGAATACATACGATTTTTTTCTAATTCCGAAAGAGAAATAAACAAGGAGCGTGCACGCAAGGATCCAGGAACGAACTATACCATTCCCCGTGGCTCTAACGCGCGCTCGTATCGGCTCCTTTCGCAATTCGCACCCGCGGTGGTACTCAAATAGATAATATTTTTCTAACTTCAGTTGCGAAGTTGGATTTTATAACTCCTTCTTCAGTTACCAGTTAGTCCTTATTTACTTTAAGTCAAGAGTGAACAGATTACATCAAGGCAAGCGTGCTTCACCGTAGACCACATCATCGCTTACCATCAGGCGAGATAGTGGTCAAACGCGAGAATAAAGATTAAAAAAAAACATCATCCTATGTGGGCCCGTTTTTAGTCTTTGTGAGTCGCTGAAACCGTTCTAATGTTCATGTAACAACAACAAAACCCTCTTTTTAGTCCGCATTATTATGCAAACTTCGGAACCCTATTACTGCGCGTGGCCCGACACGCACTTGGCCGGTTCTTTATCTATTTTTCAATTTAAATGTAACCGGCGACACTCGCAAGGTTAAGACGAATCGATTGACGTAAAATCATCAAAATCGTTCAAGGCGTTTGGTCTCTAGAACGCCACTTAAGAACAAACATACATACACAGACTGATAAACACATTACCCTCCTTCGGCAGTCGTGTAAAAAGGCTGCCAACTATTATGATGATGAAGTTGACATAGAATTATCTCCTTGGGGAGGCCTATGTTTAGCAATGGTCCAGGAAAGGGGAGGCAGCTGAGATGACGGTATGGCAGAAGAAGACTTGTTGTGCCGATCGCAAATGGCGTTCTGCAGAAATGTTCTTGATGATTATGTAGTCATTATTTTGACAGCCATTTATCTGATTTCCACTTCACAATTCTTCAAAAGCCTACTAATACATAATTATCATGTGCTCATGTCAAGTTTCTCCTCTTATATTTGTGGCCTTACAATTCAGCCCGGGTCTAAGTACCACAAGCTGAGTTCGAACGCAATCTGCATAGGAGGCGGGCATCGCGTGTTTTCAGCTGTTTCGTGAACTCCCGTTAGTGTAGGAGCATTCAACCTTTTATTAACCAAGAATTAAAATTAACATCGCACAGCTTATATTCTCCGAATTTGGTAGTCAAACGTGCCTGGTAGGTAAACCCCTATTTCGACAATAGAAATCTAAACTGAGACTGCTTCTAAGAATTTCATGATAAAAAAATACATTAACAGAGTCAAAGTTAAATTGTTTCAATTAGATATTAAAAATTAAAACCGGCCAAGTGCGAATCGGACTCGCGCACGAAGGGTTCCGTACCATTATCGCAAAAAACGGCAAAAATATCACGTTTGTTGTATGGGAGCCCCTCTTAAATATTTACTTTATTCTGTTTTTAGTATTTTTTGTTATAGCGGCAACAGAAATCCATAATCTGTAAAAAATTCAATTGTCTAGCTGTCACGGTTCATGGGATACAGCCTGGTGACAGACAGACAGACAAACGGACCGCGGAGTCTTAGTAATAGGGTCCCGTTTTTACCCTTTGGGTACGGAACCCTAAAAAAGACTTTGAAAACAAGAAATAAAATTGTACTTAAAAGGTGAAAAATGGACAAGAAACTCCAATAAAAAAAAAAACGATTAAAAATAAAAATATTTAAAGTCAAGAAAAATTAAATATTTAAAAAAAATATAATAAAATTAAAATCACTGCCCTACTCGAGGACTGAACCTAGAAATCCAAGCTGGAACCACTGGAATAACACGACAAGCCTACGGTAATACAATAGTCCCGGTTTCCCTTTTCCAAACTAAATATATTTATAACTAGCTTCTGCCAGCGGCTTCACCCGCGTGAATGTCGAAAAATATCCCAAGGAAACAACTACTGCTGGGGTCAGCTTCCAGTCCAACCGCTTTTTTATGCTGCTGAATATCAGTACATGGAGCGACTGCTTATCTGACCACTACAACCCAGTTACTGGGTAACACGATCGAACGGCAAGATAGCTGCTCAATTTTCTGGTTTCTGAATACCCGTCACGACTGTCAAAGCCGTAACAAATGACAGCCAGGACCATCATCTTAACGAGGTTACCCAAGCACGGAGTGGCCTCGTTTCTTAATAGATGGTTACCCATCCACGAACCGTCGTCGGCAAGCGTTGCTTAACCTTGAAGATCGCCCAGTGCCGCACATATTACTTCGAGCTCCTAAGCCTATAGTAAAGCAAAGAACGAAAATGCATATGCCTAATATAAATAATAAAATAATAAATATTTATTATTTTATTATTAAACTCTCCACAAAGGATGACTTATAATCTACTTAAAACTATATAATTACACATGTTTTAGAAGCTCCTTTTCGGGCGACTGGAGTCCGTACTAGGGAAACCCTGTGTTACGTATCTCCAGGCCCTCCCCCTAGAGTATAATTTCTTATTGTTATTGCATTATTAATAATAATAATTATATTCGATTATTCCGGCAATTTTAACTAAATCAAATTACATATTAAATAACACTATGAAAAGTCAAAATAAATAAACCAAATCACAAAAAGAAAAATAGTGATCAATTAAACGTAATGAATACAAAAAAAAAAAAATGTTACTGATTAATATGCATGTCTGAGGTAAATAAATAATTTTGCAATACAATTTGTACATCGTGAACACAATAAAAGAGAGGAAAAAAAAACTGGTACTGTGCTTGTGAGTTACGATTGCGAGAGCGTATAATATGTGTATGGTGCTGTTGTGTGAGTGATTATAGTTTTCGTGCCTGAAGGGCGTGGGTGATGTGTATTTTGGAAACTTGATTTGAGAGTTGTGTGTGTAAAGGAGCGTCCTCACTGGGAGCATTCGTTCGTGAGCATTTGTAAACAAGCAATCGTAGGCGAGCAACAAATGCTTCCCAGCGAGCCCAGCATTCACGTTCGAGCAAAACTATGAACGTTCACGTTGGAGCATTTTAATACGATCTCGTTAAATGTCATTCATTTCAAAATGTCGGATAAAGCGGTTGTGGCTGCAGCATTTTAGTTATTTTTATTGACCTCGAAGGTAACAAACACTTAAGCTCAAGAAACTGTTCCTTGCTTTACAAGTGGCCAGTAATATTCCCACATACATACTCATTCATTTCATCATCTGAGTACTCGCTTTCGAGCGTTTTATTTGCGTGAACATTCGAATGCGAGCCGTGTCCGCGAAAATTGCGGCGTCCACACCGGGCGAAGTTCGCGCTTGCGTGTTAGCTTTGTAACGCTCGGCTCAACGTCCACATCTCGAATACTCGACGTCGAATGCTCATTACAAGTGAATGTTCTCAGTGAGGACGCGCCTTAAGTAGAAGATAGTGAATGTTGCGGTCAGTATAAATAATACAATAAATGTTCAGAGACTGTTCTAGCATGAATTTCAGTGCACCCAATAAGTGTGTGTATATATAGATTGGCTTATTATCGGCTTTCCGTATTGGGAAGTTAAGTGACCCATAGCTAATGCCATTTGGTTGACGAGCCATGAAATACATCCTAGATACATCGATTGCAGACCAATAATTTATACTGGGTATACCTTCTAAGTACGTATATACGTTGTGAGATGACTTATGAATTATTTTTTAAGTAAGAAAACGGACTACATACGCTGAAATCGTCATTTAGGAATAAATTGACCGATAATAATGCACACAAACGACGACATTACCGACATCTCTGACAACCCTTTCGGGCAATAAAGTCGTAATATTGTGTTTATGTTCGTGCAAAAATCTAGATAAAGTTATAAAACTTCAATTGTATGTTATTTAGAATTTCATCCTACTTTTCCAATTTATTTGGGTTCCGTGGCCATGTTTTCTCTTCTCCTTCATATTCAAAACTTTCCTCACGACATTTTTAGGTTTCCTCTTTTTTTATTATTTTTCATTACTCAAAAGAAAAAAAGGGAACCCTTATAGGATCACTTCGTTGTCTGTCTCTTTTCGTGTATCGAGCTTTTTCTCTAAAAAGCCTGGAGGTATCAAATTTAAATTTATATTATATACTCAGGTCTGCAATCCCTTGGCGCTGTGTAAAAATCAAACTTCTAAATCTACGCGATCAAAAGATATAGCAGTTTATGTCACTTATTTGAAGAATCAAAATCTAAAGGGTACTTCCCGTTGACCTAGAATTATGAAATTTCGCAAGAAGCAATGCAAAGAACAAGTAAAGAAAAATACTGAAATCTGCAAATTTGTAGGCACATCCAACAAAAATATTATAAAGTTATTTGCAGTTGGTAAACTGACCGTGACCTATATTGGTGCAACTGTTTACGAACGGCAAAGTAAATTTTGTCCCTCCGTTATAGCAATGTTCGGGTTTTTCATTGTTTATGAACGTCAGTAATGTTCCCTAATTATTTTGGTGAATGTAAAATATTTTTTTATAAGGAACCCTCGGTGCGCGAGTCCCACTCGCACTTGTTTCCTCATTCATCCGCATCACATGCCCATACCATGACAACTGAATTGCACAGAACTTTTCAGTCATTGATGCCACTTTCAGACTTGAATATCTGAAAAGAGTTATTTATAAATTCTAATTGAACAGGATCTTCGATCGACAAACCAATAAAGAATTTCCTTTACATTCTTCAAGGGAACATTTTATTTGTATTTAATTTTAATTAAAAAGGAATTCATCAGACGCAATCTGAAACGTTAACGCTTGATTTATTTCAAAAAGCGGTAACTGCTATCCGATTATTTAATTAATTTTAATCGAAAATGTAGGAGAGAGGTTAAATTGCTTATTTAGATAATGTAGGTACTTGTAATATAGAGCTGTAACCTTTATATTAGTTTAATTCAGGCCCGAAGTCTATTTCTCGTACCTACTTTAAAAGGTATAAGTCAAGGTGCAATCTCGCCTCAGAGACAGTCAAAATCAAAAAGTTGTCAAAATGTAGAGAAATAAGGACCGATTTCCGAATTGAGTATTAAGAACGAGTTGAGTATTTGTCAAACATTGTTATGGAGAAGAACGGACAAGAAACTCCACACCAACTCTTAAAAAAAGTTTTTTAATATTTACACACATACACATGCACATGCTACATGCATACAGTATAACACTACTATACTACGTATAGGTATACAGTATTACAACCACTAACAGGTTAATGTATTCATTCGATAAATAGGAACATGGTTCTCACATACTTACAAATATTGAAAACATAGGTAAATTACCTAATTCAATGTGTCGGGTTTATCTCTGAGCGCCTCGAAAATCGGGTAAAGTAGAACTCAACGCAAGCTAGGTATTCCAGCCTGGTCGTCCCAAGGTGGGTATCGTTAAGAGGCGACGTTTCAAGAGATCGAATACAAAGACAGCAACTTGAACACAGAATATTCAAAACTCATGTTCAGCGTCGAAGTCACAGATGTTTTAAATGCATTTCGTTAAACTCGACTTAAATTGGTATTTTGAAAGGATTAACCATGAACACTACGGTACTCATTCGAACTTATAACTTTTAAGTGGAATGTTTTGTTAAAGCTTATAAACATTAATAGCTTTCGAACCTTTCCTATTTTACGCATGTCGGTTGCCATATTGGAGGAGTGCGGCTGAACAATATCAGTTACTCTAACGACATGGTGTTGCTGAGCGCCTCTATCTGTGGTGCGTCAAGGCTGATTGGCATCTGTGAAAAGTATGCTGAAGAACATTGTTTGTTGTATAACACAAACAAGAGTTCATGGTCTTTCGGGCCAAGAGGAGGTGTCCTGATTACTTACCGGCAATTAAACTCAACGGATGCCTACTTAATAGAGTTGATACGTTTAAGTATCTTGGACATTTATTAACCTCGGACCTGGACGACGATGCGGACACTAAAAGGGAGCATAGGGCGCTGTCTGTTCGTGCGAATATGATACAGCCCTCAGATTTGATCGTTGTTCGAGGGGTGTCAAAATAACCCTTTTTGGGGCATTTTGTACGTCCTTTTATACTGATATTCTGTGCTTGGATTACCCGAGACCCGATACAATCAATTTTATCCCAACCAACTTCAGAAGGCGCCAAAACAGTTATGTCATTTAATAACAGTTCTTCATCAGTGACTTCTATCTTTATCACAAAGTGTTTTAGATATTGTTTAATTGTTTAGTATAGTTTATGTGTTAATTATAAATAATAATGCTATAATGGTATAAGGCACGATGGGGTTGACATATTTGTTTAAATAAAAACCACAAAATGAAAAAAATAAAAAATGAAAAAAGATTACCCGAGAAACAGTACAGCGCTCGACGCGTCCAATACATCAACGCGTCAAGGGTACTCTTGGGACTGCCTCGCTTCTGTAGCGAGTAGCATTGTTTCCACACAATCATGCGCAAGCGGTGCACATCCTTGGTGTGTAGGATGCGGGCCAGCCGCAACAGTATCCTGAACGCTTTTGCGGAACGTTTCGACTGTCAGTACGTGAATCATTGCTGCTTGGTTCACATACTAATGTTAAGACATTGTTTTAATTTTGTTTCGTCATCATCATTTCAGCTTAAAGAGGTCCACTGCTGGACATGGGCTTCTTCCAGGCGTCAATACATTGACCAATCCTTTGCGTCTCGCATCCAGCGCATTCCCGCAACCTTAACCAGGTCATCGGTCCACCTATTGGGAGGCCTTCCATCGCATTGTCTTCCGGTTCGCGATCGCCACTCCAGAGCTTTTCGGCCCATCGGCGGGTTAATTTTGTTTACGTAATATAATTAATATAATGTTTTTCAATTTAAATTGAAAATTATTAATTAATAATAATATAAATTAATTTCATTAATAATAATCATTTTTAATTTAGTTTAATTGTATGATCCAAAGTTGATTAATAATTAATAATTTTGTGTAATTGCATGTTCCAAAGTTGATTGAAATTAATAAATAATAATATTTCAACCTACCTTCTAAGCTTTTGCCAGAAGCTTTGCCCGCTCGAAAGTTGGAAAATTATCTAAGATCCCCAATCCCAAACAATTTCTTTTTTCATTCAAATCCGATCAGCTGATGAGGCGTGATAAAACATCCAATTCACATTTATAAGAATAGT
Organism: Anorthoa munda; assembly: GCA_945859665.1. Classification (NCBI taxonomy): domain Eukaryota; kingdom Metazoa; phylum Arthropoda; class Insecta; order Lepidoptera; family Noctuidae; genus Anorthoa; species Anorthoa munda. The sequence goes on along the minus strand of OX243896.1, from coordinate 20,566,229 downwards.
AAGATTTATCGCTAAACAAGCTCTCTAAATAACGTAAATCCTTATCGATTAAACGTAACAGCAATGTCTCGTGGTGATAACAAAAGGAGCTTTGATTTTTAGGCCTCTGATGTGGGACGCAACACCCTTGCACCATCTCATGTTCCTAGTTCGGCGTGCTGTGCTGGCGTTGCTGCTGCGGCTGCTGATAGCGGCGCAAATACTGTAACCTAATTGGTAATTACAGTTTTGAGCCGTTTGGGGTCGAAACGTCATGGGGCCCGAGTGCACGTCTCCTTTTTAGGGAGATCTTTCGCCGACTGATCGATACTATGCGTGACCAGAGGGCTGGATCTTTCTTTGCGCAGACAATCAGCATTGCCATTCAACGTGGCAATGCTGCCAGTCTTCTGGGCACGTTCCCGGATGACAGCGATGTGGAGGAGTACTTCGACGCCTAAGTGTATCTTTCTTTTGTGTATAGCATAAGTAGTTAGTTTAAGTATAATTTTGTATAGTTTACTTTTGGTTATTGTATAAGTATGTACATATTTAAATTAAAAAAAAACTCAGTAAAGGAGCTTTTAAAGAATTTCTCAGAATTCAAAAAGCACTACATAGAATAAAACTGCTACATTTTTAATCGTTTCTGTGAAATGCCACTATAACAAACAAGAAAAGATGATGCTATTCCATTTAGAACCACATTTCCAGTACTCTAATCTCGGTGTGAAACACAGAGCATGGAACAGCTGTGCCGGCCCCGACTAGAGACAAGACGCCATTACTAATAATGCCTGAAACGTAATATAAGCTGAACACGTTTCAGCTATCAAAGCCATGTCTATGGCTATGTTTCTGTCTAGAAAAGGGTAGTTGACAAAAATATATATTTATTCCGTCTAACTGACGGGAACGAAAAAGATAATGGCGGGCTTTTAGAGCTTTTAGGTTAAAAAAAAATAAGTTAGCTTGAGCACGGTTAGTTTTTGCATGAAAATCTCTGGAGATTAGGTATTACGAAAGTGTACCTAACAAAAAGTCTTTAATTTTAATTATAATAATATTGATAAACTGATTTGAAGGAATAAATCGATGTTTATTTTAAAATGAGTATTTATTATTTACTCTTTGAGTATTCTTCCATCCGCTGTCCTTGACCACAATTGGTTGTTTGCTAGTTTATTTATCCTAGCCTGTTGATATCCTGGTAGTGTAACTTTACAAGGTTGTGGAGCATTTAAGCGGTATTTCTCTTCTCCCACCTCGCCACTTTCTGCTTCTTTCTTCTACGTATTGATAATTCTTACTTATTTAGATATTTATCGACCAGTGCTCATCCACGTCGATAGCTTTAGCGCTGGCCCTCGCATGTTGCACGTGTTTTCGCTAAGCAGTCGCTTCATATAAAGTGCTGTTTTACAGCTACATTTAGTTGCACTGGAAGCCAACGTAGTTGGGAAAATGCTAGGTAGATCTGAAATGGCGACACTCACCGACTCGCTTGCTTTGTGTGGAAAGCTTTGACAATTTGCTGTTTCTAGCAGAGGCCGGTGTGGCGTCTCGATCCTCTGTGGTGAGAAAGCAATTCTGTGCAATGTTCTTATCTTGCACAAGCTGTAAGTTTAATTTAAGTTATTGCCTAGAAAGTGGAGCAATTTTTACCCAACTGCCAACGGAGGGTAATGTCTTTATCAGTCTGTATGTATGTATGTTTGTTCGTATGTGGCGTTCTAGAGACCAAACGCGTTGGCCGATTTTGATGATTCGCACGTCAATCGATTCGTCTTAACCTTCCTACAATGCTACAATAAAATAGATTTTGGGATATTGGGGGAATAGATTTTCTTCCATACCATCGTGTGGGTATCAAAATAAAAGGTTTTAAGAGGTAATTTCAAAAATATATATCACTTATATATCTTTAAATGTAACTAATTCGAAAAAAAAAGGTTAAATAAAAAGGTTTTTCAATTTTTTTACAAACAAAAAAAGTTAATTAAAAAAACCCGAGAAGCGAATTTAAAAGACGTAAACAAGAAGAAATTCATGCTGTGCAGTCGGAGGATACATCTGGTTTTGGTAAGCCATGTGTTCATGCAATCTTAAACTTAAGATCTGGGGGAGTTTTTAAGTTTAGGATTGCATGATGTGTTATGTATTTACTAGCTGTCCACCCCGGCTTCGCTCGGGTTAATATAGATTTTGTGATTTTCGATCTACTTCTTCATGATTCTGATTGCCTGGTAGTTCGAGAGTCTTTACCACACATGATGCCATCCCCGGATATACTTCTTTTTAACCGACTTACCAAAAAAGGAGGAGGTTCTATGTTCGACATTATGTATGTTTTTTTTTTTTTTTTTTTTTTTTTTTATGTATGTTCACCGATATCTCCGTCAATTGTGGACCGAAGAGTATATTCCGAAATTGGTCCCATTTTAATTTGGTGAAGATCTGATGAAGAAGTTCGGAGATATACAATAGAACTCTTAAAAAAAATAACGGCAAATCTCTCGGGATTGCTGGAATCGCATGTCTGTTTATTGTTTATACCATTTCGTAACATAACATCACGCCAGTACGCTCGAAAGGGGTATGCAGGTCTCACATTTAACCGGTTATATTCAAGTTTCATGTTATTCGGGTAATCTATTCTGTCGTTATAGGTACTTACTTAACTACTTCCCTATTAGGTAGGTACAACTAAAAACCGGCCAAGTGCGAGTCGGAGTCGCGCACGAAGGGTTCCGTACCATTACCGCAAGTAAAGGCAAAAAAATCATGTGTCACGTACGTTTCTTGTATGGGAGCCCCACATAAAAAAATATTTTATTCTGTTTTTAGTATTTATCATAGCGGCAATTGAAATACACCATCTGTGAAAATTTCAACTGTCTAACTATCACGGTTCATGAGATACAGCCTGGTGACAGAAAGACAGACAGACAGACAGACGGACCGCGGAGTTAAAGTAATAGGGTCCCGTTTTTACCCTTTGGGTACGGAACCCTAAAAAGTGAAAAATAAAAAACTTTTTTGAAAAAAATATTACCGACTTCCAAGTAAGAAAACTAGAAAGTGAAAAATAACTTTATTTTTGGAAGTCGGTGTCCATAACTTAAAAATTTGGTCCTACCACAGACACCGACTTCCAAAAATAAAGTTATTTTTCACTTTCTAGTTTTCTTACTTGGAAGTCGGTAATATTTTTTTCAAAAAAGTTTTTTATTTCTTTTATGTTTCTGTTCTCCTGGTAGTTTGAGAGTCGCCACTCATGATTCTAGTCCAGGTTTTCTTTAACTTCGGGATTCTGGTCTCCTGGTCAGTTGTGGAAAATCTAACTGAGCTCCTCGCATCGTTCTCACGTATAAGAATTTATTAATGTATGTACTACTTATGTTAATATTGTAAAAAGCCTTTATTTTTTTAAAAGAGTAAATATGGAGTTTCTTGTGCATTCTTCATCCATATCAACCTTCTTTTCCGAATGCACGGTAGAATCAATTTTTTATAACATGTAAATTTTTTAACGTTCAAAAGTGCCGCATAATGGCCTAGTTGAAATAAATACATTTGATTTGATTTGATTTGACGGTATTAGAGTAAAAAACCGGCCAAGTGCGATTTGGACTTGCGCACGAAAGGTTCGATAACCAGGGTGGCGTCATGGATCGCGTGGTCGTATGTATTTATGGGGACACCCTTTAATTTTAAACTTTTATATATTTTGGAATTTTTCCTTTATTTGTGCTGTTACCTTACCTTTTGCAAACTTCGTGATTTAAGGTTAACGGGAACTAGGTACCATATAGGTTTTCGACCCAAAACCGGCGGTACTTCCGGTTGACCTAGAATTGTCAATTTTGGTTTAAAGGAAGGTCTTACAGCACAAGTAAAGGAAAAATTCCGAAAATTAAAAAAGTTGAACATTAAGGTAAATTTTGGTACTTACAAGTTTTCGCTAAAATCTAAATTTGCCCATATATTTTTATCGCGTTGACTACATTTATACACCTAATAGGGACTATAGACTTCAGTATGTGGTATAATTTTCAACTTGGTTCATCCGTTCCTGAGAAAATCGATGGTGACACACAGACAGACAGACGTAGAATAGAACAGACGGACAAGAGAGTGATCTTATAAGGGTTCCTTTTTTACCTTTTAAGGTACGGAACCCTTATAAAAATTACCATTTATCCATCTCCTATTTCACCCCTTAAAAATTTCGAAATATCCTTTCTTAAATTCCTACAGTAAAAAAATCAATAACATCTTAAAATTTCAAACTTTTATTATTAGTGGTTCAGGCTGGGCGTTGATATGTCAGTCGGGACATCGCCTTTTATATATATTGATACTCGTAGATAGATTTCAAACTTCATGCGCAAAGCTACAATGGCGGACTTAATGCCTTAAGCATTCTCTATCAGGCAATCAAGGGTGGAGTGGTTTTATTGAAATTTAATAATTCTTCGCAGTCAAAAATAACGTAACAATTTGGAGAATACAGGAATCGTATTCTCCAATTTGTAAAGCAAAGATGTAATACCCACATTTCGTCTGAGACAGTTTAAGTTTTATGTAATAGGCGCGCCCATTGTCTCCTTGTGTTTTAACATATTTTTAGCCAGACGTTCAAGTTATTACGCTTAGAGAAACCTTTTATAAAGTCACATTAATAAATATAACGACCCTTAAACTGGCTCCATTAAAATTAACAAAACAATAATAAAACCATTAATGTCTGTTACGTATGCCTAGGAATCTGCTGACACTAAATATTCATAGACCTTGCAACGGTGCAGTTACCTTGAATGCCAACGCAAGTAGCTAGATATTTGCTGACACAATATATATATAGCATGAATATAGGAAGTTACAGACGGTGATTCAGCCATGACGTCAAGGAATCGATCGATGCCGAACCAATATTTAAGACCATTTCTTGTAAGAAGTAGGCATTCCATATTCCTACTTCGAGTAGGATGGATTCGTAGGCTAGTTAGTTGTAGTTAGTCTATTTAATTATTGTAACCATTCCATGTCCTAGTATTTCATGTCCATGTAGTGTGCAGCTCGCCCAACCTTATATTTGTAACTGCACACACCTTTTATGGGCATTATTACACGAATCGTTGAATCGAACACTTCTCTTTTATTTCGATTACATCACTCTAATACATGGCGACCCTTAGCCAGCAATTAAAATTTTGCAACTTACGTAAAATGCGAAGACGTCAATAGTTGAAGAAATCCTGAAAAATATACTGATAGAAGTTTATGAAGACGGAAAATTTAGAAGAAAGAAACAAAAGAAGATTAAAAAAAAAAAAAGAAAAAAAACAGAATCCAAGAATAAGTGTGAAGCGGTGAAAATATTAAATAAGAAGACAGAAAAGGAACGTTGCTGCCGGGTGCCGGGAGAATGCTCAAGCCTTATGATGAGAGGATATGCAGGGCGCCGGGAGATAAATCGTTCGGGTCCGATGCGGAGCAGCTGGGAGTCAGTTCGAGTCCAGTGCTGAGGAATCCGTTCATCCACACCATGTAAGACGTCGTGACCTACGGAGTCAGTTCGAGTCCAGTGCTGAGGAGTCCGTTCATCCACGCCACGTGACACGTCGTGACCTACTTATACGTTGTCAGTACAATACGTACCTACTGCAATGTAAGTTTTGCACTGCAATTTTTTTTAATATTCTACAATATTCCATAATATTGTAATTAGATCATGTTGTATTATTTTATATTTCGATTTGGGGAATAGGAATGTCCCAACAATTGCAAGATTTGCACGCTAAATTAAAATATTTAAGGGAATATTTAGTGAAACTAGGTCCAGATAGGCGTAGACAAGATTTAGCTTATAAGAAACTAGTAGAAACAGAAAAGGAATACAGTAAACTGGATTGTATTTTGACTCAGTTGAACCAAGAAATTAAAGAACGCAAGCTAGACAAAGAAACTTGTGAGGTTTTCCAAACATTAATCCATGAGATTCAATCAAATTATCAGAAAATAAAGGGTTTACTGACTTTAGTAGATAGTAGTAGTCAAACTAGTTCTAAGGATTTTATAGAACATTCAAATAGTGTTACAAAAATGGCTGAAACATTCGATATTAAAACTGCAATTTCCCTGTTGCCGATGATGAATGGCCAGGAGCAGGTGACAAATCAGCTTATTGATGGTATCTTACTTTATAGCTCGCTTATCAATGATGCCAGTAAAAGTCAATTGATACAGTTTGTATTAAAAACACGTCTCTCGCCTAGTGCAAAATTGCGTCTTAAAACTACTTACGCAGATATTGAAAGTTTGATAGAAGATATTCGCATTTATTTGTTACCTAAAAAATCATTTGTAGCATTACAAACACAATTGCTTAAGGCGACTCAAGGCCGTAGGAGCATAGAAAAATTCGGTACAGAGATTGAGGAATTGTTTGTGAATCTTACGATTGCTCAGGCTAACGATAAGCGTGATGCCTATGAGGTTTTGCGTCCGCTCAATGAGAAGACTGCAATCAAACGGTTTAGCGACGGTTTGGCCGATAAGCGGCTCAGCACCATCATTGCCTCACGACAGTTTGCGTCGTTGTCTGAAGCTATTACGGCTGCGGTAGATGAGCAATCCATGTCTGTCCAGCCACAAGACCAGGTTATGCAATTTAGGGCTAACCAAAACTATAAACGTGGAAGCTTTAGAGGTTCTCGAGGCCGAGGAAATAGACAGTTTTATAACAACAATAAAACTTATCATCATAATTATAATAAAAATTATGAAAATAGCACAGGTATAAGAACTTCATACAGTGTAAATCGAGGTAAACACACAGGTGGTCAGCGTCAGCATTTACGCGGACGTCCGGTGCGTTGTCAGCGTGTTCAGCATAACGCGCAACAGTCCAATGTCCAAGACAACTTGCGCAATGATCAGGCAAATAGTCATGAAGACTTAGGCCCGATTTCTGATTTAAGTAAAGCAGGAATAATCAGTTGAGTATTGTCATGTCAGTGTCAAATACTTTAGGAAGCCTTTGAGTATTTTACGTTTCGCAATTGAGAATCTACCTAGATCAGTTAAGTAAGTACCTACTTATGTATGGACCTGTCAAAGTTCCATTCGCTTTCTCTTTCATCCTTACGTTCCATTTTACAAACGAAAAAAGAGACATCACAAGATTGCATAAAATTTACTGATATAAATTTTATACAGCTATAAAAAGTACGTTAGTATTATATTACATCATTCAAGATTATTATAATCTTTAATAATTTGATTTTTCAAATTTAAGCAATTTAATAGATACCTATTTGAAATGTATACAACCTTATTATGAAACTATGAAATGAATCGTAGGTACTAGTCAATTACTTCAAGATTGTCATAGCAACCGTATTTATTTTGTCAATGATGTCTTATCGTAAGAAAATAATATACAATATAATTTGTTATTTCAAAAATCAAGATTTGAAGCTTATAATTACTAGAAGTGAATGTGTTTAGAGCGAGCAGTTGCTGGTTCTTGTGATATCTCATAGAACTACAGAATATTTTACGTACATTTTTGCCTCAATGTATTTTACTCATAATTTCACAAGATCTCTCAAGAGGGCATTCGTACATCTGCATTGGAATCTGATTGCAATTGTGATTTACCAACAGATGTGGACTATTGTGATGCAATTTTTAATGGCTGACCTGGGTTTTCAAGACCGAAGGCTTTGCTAGCCATCGAAGAACCTCCGAAGAAAAACAATATTAGCCAGGGTCGGTGCCATTGGATATGTGTCTGATATTATGAAAGAGGACTGTGTTTAAATATGTGTTAACAAGCAATATAATATCTGCCTACTTATTTTCTAAAATAATAAATAAATGAGACTTGTCATGTTGTTTTTATCATCTTTTACTGTTCTGATACCAAAATCGTATCATACAAAAGCCAAATTCTGTACACAATTTCATCGCTGTCCTAAACCAAATAATCCGTTGTAACCTCTTCTTGTCTTGTGGATTCTACTAATACCTATTTTATATAGGTATGAAAGTCTGTATGTTTGGATATTTGTTAATCACACTTCAATGGTTGAACGTATTTGGAAGTATATACTTTGGAAAACAATTATACAATGACTAGAATTAGAACCTAGGACATAATAACAAAAAATAAATATAATAATAAAATAAACGGAATAACAAAGCCTTTTATTCTGAAATCATAGATATAAAACTGAAGTCTATACAATACATGTTTATAGTTTATAAAATGTTCCTAATCTCAGTGTGCCTCTTCGCATAGGCCTACACTAACAGTTTCCACTGGGGTCTGTCCTGACCTACTCGCCAACACCACAGCGCGCCATTGCTTACACTTTTTGCCTACATCTTGGACCAGCAGTCTTTCCCATATCCCATTCCCATCTCTGACACTGTCTTCAATGGCTTCTTTTCCCATCTCTTGGTTACCAGTTTGTCACTTTTCTCCATGTCCCTTGGTTATCGCGCATCATATGACCGGTCCATCTCCACTTTTCACATAGTTCCTGTTGGATAACTCTCGGTTTAAAAGGAAAAGCTCGCGCAGGAAAAGCTACTGGCGACCACACACACAAAAACTGGCACTTTTTGAATATTTTTCTTGAAGATCTCACTCATCATCGTCATCATTTCTGCCGAAGGACTTCCCCAGCGTCACCACATCAACCGGTCCTGTGCGTCTTTCATACATCGGATTTCTGTGACCTTAACCAGGTCATCGGTCTACAGAGGGAGGCTGCGTATTCTGCCACGCGGTCGCCACTCCAGAACTTAACAGCCCCATTGACCATCGAACACTCTTCTTCCACGCATCGGTCTCCGTGGAGGCATCTCCAAAGAAGACAAGGTCTTCTTTGTCACTCGTTTTATCAGTTTATATATTATTTTGTATTTATTTCGCTTGATCACCGTTTGAGCACAGGCTTGTCAACTATCAACTGCCAAATGTAACCAGTGTAGCCAGATACGACGAGCTCAAAGTCGGCGAAAATTTTCTTATGTCCATTTATAAAAAAACTCAAGACGACCATTATTCACTAAAACCACGAAACATTCTTCGAAACTTAAATGCGTTAGCCACAAGAATCATTTATTATTTCTTTATTTCCCTGTGTTGTTGCGCACTGAAGTATAATGAAAAATAGTGATGAACTGTTAAAAGCATTTTGGTTTCCAGATAATTTCATCATTCCTCAGATAGACTAACTAATACAACATGTATTAGGTAGTCTAATTCTGAAATCGCATAAAATCTCCCCATTTTTATTTTTCTGAGGTAGCCTAATTGGCGCCGCTCGTAAAAATTGGTCGCCCCGGAACCATTCCGAGTAGCCTAAATGGCAAAAAGGCGCCCAATCTGGCTACACCGATGATGTAACGTTGACAACGGTTTGAGAATTTGAGAATGATCAAATGTGTTTTTCTCAGTTGTGAAACACAATTGAACGTCAATGAAGGTTTTTTGTATGACATAGGGTATAGTTTGGCATGACTTGACAACGTATACTCAAACCTTGCTCAGCATCGCAGAAAACTTAAAGTGACAGATGATCAAGAATGACAGATGCTTAAATCGAGATAAGCACATACTTAGCGTCAAATACTCAAATCAGAAATCGGCCGTTAGAATTTTTTCGTACCTAAACCGTACACTCATTCAATTCTTAGTTTTAGTAATTTTTGTATTATTAATTGTCAATTACAAAATAGTAATGTTGATCTTAATTTACTGATTGATAGTGGAGCAAGCTTATGTGTGCTTAAGTATGAATGGTTGTCGCGACATAGGAATTTATTGAATTTAGTAAAACAGGATAAGATAGTTATTAAAGGAATTAGTGGTAATTTAGAATCTATGGGATACATTTATTTAGATATTTTAATTAATAATGTGACTTTTCAACAAAAGTTTCATATTTTTGAACACTTATCTTGCGCCGCAGAAGGTATACTCGGGCAGGATTTTTTTGAGCGCTATAACGCGGTATTAAATTATAAAAATGGTACTCTGAGTTTAGAAACCCGAGACCAGTCTGTTAGTGTTCATGTAAATAGGAATTTGTTTACAATTCCACCTCGTTGCGAAGTAATTAAACACATCCCGACGTCACACAATAGTGATTGCGTCATTTTGTCAAAGGAAATTTATAATGGTGTGTTCACAGCGGGTGTAGTATCGAAGCCACATAATGGACTTATTCCTGTTAGGATTTTAAATACAACTGATAGTTCGGTTAAGATAAATATTTCAGATCTAATTATTAGCTGCCTAGATAATTTTTATGTTTGCAAGTTTGACGACGATAGTATATCTGTGGATAGAGTTCGAACTTTGCTAACTACGTTACAACTACATACTTATTTAAATAAAGAGGAACAAAGAGGCATTGAAAACGTATGTGCCAAATATGCCGATGTTTTCCATTTGCCAGGAGATACGCTCACTACTACAAATTTAATAGAACATTCAATTAAACTAAAGGAAAATGCGTCTCCAGCGTACGTGAAGCCCTATCGATTGCCTAAAGCATTGAAAGGCGAGGTACAAAGACAAATAGATGAAATGGTTAAAAACGATATCATTGAAGAGACTATTTCAGAATGGTCAAGCCCAGTTCTATTAGTACCTAAAAAGACAGATAGGTCAGGAGAAAGGAAATGGAGACTTGTAGTGGACTATCGCCAACTCAATAATAGGATACAGGATGATAAATTTCCCTTACCTAACATCACTGAGATTCTAGATTCGTTATCTAACAACATCTATTTTTCAAAATTAGATCTCAGTCAAGGTTACTATCAGCTGTCTTTAGAAGAAAAGTCTAGGAAGTTTACTGCATTTACAACAGACAAGCAGTATCAAATGAAACGATGTCCAAAGGGACTTAAGACATCGCCTAGTGCTTTTGCTCGTCTCATGACAATAGCAATGTCAGGGTTAAATTATAAATCATGCTTCTTATATCAAGATGATTGTATTGTCGTAGGAAATTGTCTTGAAACGCACAACAAGAATCTTATAAAAATTTTTGAATGCCTGAGAAGAGTGAATTTGAAACTAAATCCGATGAAGTGTGAATTTTTACGTAAAGAAATCGTTTATTTAGGGCATAAGATCACTTCAGAAGGTATATTTCCCGATCCATCAAAGGTAGAATGCCTGCAAAAGTACCCTGTCCCGCAGAATGTAGACGAAGTCAAGAGATTTGTTGCATTTGCTAACTATTATAGGCGTTTTATTCCAAAGTTTGCCGACATAGCCTATCCATTGAATGCGTTATGTAAGAAAGATGTAGCGTTCGTATGGAGTGATGAATGCGAGCGAGCATTTTACAAGCTAAAACAGATCCTTGTTAGTCCAACTATACTTGACTATCCAGACTTCAGCGATAATAATACTTTTACGTTACAAACTGACGCATCAAAACTAGGTTTAGGCGCCGTGCTGTCTAATAGTAATAGCAAGGTAGTCGCGTACGCCAGCCGTAACTTGAAACCAGCTGAGACACGATACCCTGTGATTGAGTTAGAATTACTTGCTATTGTTTGGGCGGTTCGACATTTTAGACCTTATTTATATGGGAAAAAGTTTTACATAAAAACAGACCATAAGCCATTGATTTATTTATTTAATATGACCGATCCTTCAAGCCGGTTGACAAAGTTTAGATTATATCTCGAGGAATATGATTTTGAAATCAGCTATGTCCCAGGACGGCAAAACGCAGCTGCAGATGCATTGAGCCGGATACCTATTACATCCAACAGCTTAAAGGATATGAACAAGCATGTAGTATCGGTCATGACAAGGGCACAGACTCGAAGGTTACGTACTGACTGTGACAACAACGACATGACTACTGAGGTATCCTCTACTCCAAGGCCTGATCAACCTAAGGTAGTGGAAATTCTCAAACGACCAATTGACAGCGTTGAATTGATTTTACTTAGCAATAAAAATACATTAAATCAGATAGAAAAATCAAAACATTTCACTAGTGACAATGGTAACTGCAAATTCGTGCCTGAAAAGTCAGCAATTTTTGTAATTTCTCGATCGTTATCGACCGTAAGTGTGTTAGCGAGAGAATTACAACGTTTTTGCAAGCAAATCAAATTAAACGAGCTCATAATAATTAAGAACAAGCGCAACGAAAGTTTTGTAAACAATTTTATAAAGGAAATGAGTCATTTAAAAGATACTCCTAAGTTACTTGTTATTAAAGATGTGACTAGAGTTACTGACAAAGACACGAAAATTGTGATTTTGAATGACTTCCACCTGTTACCCACGAGTGGCCACGCGGGGGTAAACAGAATGTTAAATAATATTAGGAAGTACTATTATTGGCCAGGAATGAGCAATGACGTATCAGAATTCGTAAAGAAGTGTAGAAGTTGTCAGATTCAAAAGCATACCAATAGGCATACGAAGGAACCGATGGTTATCACATCCACGGCATCCACTGCTTTTGAAAGAGTTAGTTTAGATTTAATAGGTCCTTTAGATGTAGATAATTTAAACTATAAGTATATTTTGACATTACAGTGTGATTTAACAAAATACGTCGAAGCTTATCCTTTAGAAAAGAAAGATACTATTTCTGTAGCTAAGTTATTTGTAAACAATTTTATTCTGAGGTATGGTATCCCTAGAGAGATAATAACAGACCAGGGAACAGAGTTTATGTCATCAGTTTTCACTGAGATTTGCAATTTGATGCATATTAATAAACTGCATTCAACAGCTTATCATCATGAAACTCTGGGAGGTTTGGAAAATACTCATAAAGTTCTAGGAGCTTATCTTAGAATTCAGTGTGACAATAACAAAACAGATTGGAGCAGTTGGCTTCCATTCTGGTGCTTTTCTTTTAATACTACAATGCACTCTGAGACAAAATACACTCCATTTGAGTTAGTATTTGGCAAAAATTGTAATTTACCATCTAATATAGCACAAAATGTATATGTTGATCCGTTATATAATCCAGATTCTTACCCTTTGGAGCTAAAATACAGACTACAAAGAGCACAAGCAGAAGCTAGAAATAACTTATTATTCAGTAAGGAATTAAGAAAAAATCATTTTGATAAAAATGTAAATCGGTTAATATATAAGAGTGGAGATTTAGTTTTAATCAAAAATCAAGTAGGAAATAAGTTAGATAAAATTTACTTAGGACCATACAGAGTCATTGAAGATGTATCACCAAATGTGAAAATTATAAAAGATGATAAGGAATATGTAATTCATAAAAATAATACAAAACTGTTTGTAACTTAAAATACTTTGGTTAATTAAGATAAGATGTTTTTTTTGTATAATGTTATGTTAAAAAGTAAACAAAAAGTAGTGATGTAAGCATAGTTTAAGTAAAAAAAAAAAAGCATAATGTACTTAGTAATAACAACATTTTTTTTTAAAAAAAGGGGAGGTGTAGTGTGCAGCTCGCCCAACCTTATATTTGTAACTGCACACACCTTTTATGGGCATTATTACACGAATCGTTGAATCGAACACTTCTCTTTTATTTCGATTACATCACTCTAATACAATCGGCTTGGAATGGACATCTGTAGGTGCCTAGTTGTAGTTAGTAGTTGTAACGATTCCATATTCCTACCTCGAGTTGGAATCAGGAAAGTTGTTGTCTTTTAATACAGGCATTATTTGCTTAAATGAAGACTCCAAACCACAAAATTGTTTGTGTATTATTTTTAGACACAATAAAGGTTATTTATTATTATTATGAATCAATACTCGTAGGCTAGTTGTAATTAGATTTGTTAAATAATAGTTGTTATCACTCCATGCTCTCACATCGACCTGGACATCCGTAGTTTAATCAGTTATAATTAACTTTATTAATTAAAAGTTATAAGTGTCATTTCGGGTTACTTTCCAATCCCCCGGCTGTGGTAAACGTAATTTGCCTGTTAATAATGAAACTACATCATAATAATAATAAGTTATTATAAACGGTCACTACATCCCTATAAAATCGTAAACAACGAAGGGTTTTAGCTGGTATATTTTTTTTTTTACCCTTTGCCCCACACTAGGAATTTCTCCTGTATCGTGGGTGCGTTTACAAACATATAAACTCACATACACAAACACCCAGAGCCGAAACAACTATCTGTAGATCATACAAATATTTGCTCCGTGCGGGAATCGAACCCGCGATACGCAGCGCAGCAGTCAATCACTCAACCACTGCGCCAACCGTGCGCCCAAAATATTGATCTAGCTAGCTATAGTGAGTATAAATAGTTTGAGTAAAGCTATGTCCTCTTGACAGCACACGTCCCATAATTGTATAAAAACGTATAGATTGGCTTTCCATCCGTGATTATATCTCCGGCACCGCGTATCACAGCGTTGTGCGTGCCGTTTATGAGACCAATGTTTTTCACGATGGGGAGAAAGACAGCTGCCGTCTATGTTATGGTTAGGTTATAATAGTTTAAGCTAGATTCTACTTTGGATAATCGCACTGAGTGTAATCTTATATCATCATCATCATTTCAGCCGAAAGACGTCCACTGCATCATCACTGCATTATCTTATATGAGTTACAATAATTACACATTATCACAAATAATGTAATATTAGTAATCATCCTGGGTTGTGATGACAACTCGTCACACTACCTGTCTCGTCGCTATCTCCAGTCTCTTTCACTAATATGTCACTTTGTACATGTAGTCAGTTTCCCAACTCGTCCGACGCATATGTTCTATGTACAGTAACGTACAAAATTATAAATCGAATGGGTCTCCGACGCAATACGAGGTCAAATCAACTGGATATTAATGCCGGGGTCCTTCAGGGGTCGGTACTCTCAGCAACATTGTTCTTGTTCCACATATACGTTCTGCTAATACCCTTTGGGTATGCAGACGAAAGCACTGTACCTAAGAGATACGTGTCCGACGCACGGGCTACTGGGCTTCAGATCCGGTCTCTTCGGGAGGCCATGGTTGAGCGCTTGAACCTGTCCTTAAAAGCAGTCTCCGATTTGAGACGAGTTGGGAAACTGACTACATGTACAAAGTGACGTATTAGTGAAAGAGACCTATAAGAGATAGCGACGAGATACCTAGTGTGACGAGTTGTCGTCACAACCACATCCTGTATCCTCATCTCATACAAAGAAGGACTTTCGTAGGACTATACTGGTTATTATTATAAGTTTATTTTTTTTATTTGATATAGGCTCGCGCTTGACCACCATCTCACCTGATGGTAAGCGATGATAAGTACATCGATCGTGTTCAGTTCTGTTCCACGGTTACAGATGGTGTTTGCAGGGACTTGCAAGTTAAAGGGTTTTCTTGGTTCGTGACTACTTTTTTCTTTAAATACAGTGACGATTAAAATGAATATGAATATTTTTTTTGCACGTTTTTACAGTTTCATTGTACCAAAATGAATAGAAAGGAATAGAAATTTTAAAAATCGGGTGGCATGCCTCAGAAATTTAAAACAGCGCCATCTATTGGAATCAATTTTAAATGTTCCGTTCTAATAATCTTTGAGATGTGAATTAAGAGCCCAATATTCCATAAGGCCAACTTCAGGGCGGCCGAGAAGTTTGGCGAGAACTATACTTTCACAGATCCCTGGACAGCCAGTCAACCCCGCTGCCAACTTGAGTAATTGCTTGACTTGATTTTTAACCGACTTACCAAAAAAGGAGGAGGTTCTATGTTCAACATTATGTATGTTTTTTTTTTATTCTCTTATACGATACAGGAAGATATTTTTGGCTACCTTTTTTGCACTGGCAAAAACCTATTCCAATACCTACTGAAAATTTATTATCAAGCTTTCAGAGGCTCGGATTCATCTATGAATTTAACAGTAGACATCCAAGAATAAAAGCATTGTCTATTGCCGGCCCCTAAACTAATAATATATTCTCTTTATTTTGTTTAACTTACATAAAAACAAAAGGTTCATTTAATATGAATAAGTTAGTATTTGTACAAAATTAAGTTTGTGGCTCTTTGTCTTAAGAATAAGCCGCCTACATCGTAATGCGTGGGATTTGTATGAGTCGAATAAATAACGATTTTGTTTAAGAAGTAATCAAGTTTTTCTTATTGGCTTAGTTATATATATATATATAGTCACCTGAGTTTTAAGATCTTGAGTTTCTGGTTTATGTTTAGTTCAATTAGGATAGGTATTCTATTAGACCCGAAGAATTGTCAAACTAAAGGTCTATCCACACATATCAGGGCCGTGTCCGGGACGTGCACGGGACGTGGACAGACCGTGCCCCGTCAGGGGCTCAAAAACACATCGGTGGGAACATTTTATATGACATCGTTCACACACGTCCGTGCACGGACGTGTGTGAACAAGTTCATATAAAATGTTCCCACCGATATTTTTTGAGCCCCTGACGGGACCCGGCCCTGTCACGTCCCGGGCACGCTCCTGATATGTGTGGATAGACCTTAAAGTGGCAGTGGGCATGGCACATTGCTCGCATAACGGATGGCCTATGGGGCCGAAAAGTTGAAGCTGGAAGACGTAGCGTTGGCAAACCTCCATCTAGATGCACCGATGACCTGGTTATGGCAGCGGGAATCCGCTGGATGTGAGACACACATGACCGATCAGTGTAGCTACGCTTGGGGGAGGCCTAAGTCCAGCAGTGGACGTCTTTCGGCTGAAATGATGATGATCTTTCTCTTCAAAAACAGGTAAATTACTAAAGAGCACAAATTTCTCCCTGTATCCAGCTGACTAGATCAACAGGGGAAGTGATAACTGTCCTTCGTTTCACCGGTCAACGGCTGCTCATATAAAAACTGTAAAATTTACATACGCACTCTATTGGGCATGGGCACCGGTCTCCTTTTTGTTAGTTCAACTATACTGCTCGGTCAAAATAACTCGCATTCCAGCGAGCTGAACATTTATTTTGACCGTGTAGTACGTGTTGGATATATATAAGATGTAAGTAAACATTGTGTGGGTTTTCGCGTTGATTTTTGAAGGTTTATGGGCCTTTTAAAACCAATCACACAACAAACAACACCAACAACTCAAACATAGCCCCCGTAGGCTGTTTGAATTTTTCGTAGCGGTGCTACGCGTCGGCCTACGGCGTAGCTCGCTCTATGCTACGACAATTATTTCATCGAAAATTCATCGAAACGTCAGAAATTATTCCAACGGAACATAATCCCGGGATAAAATTAACTTTGTGCTATTCCTGACTATAATCTATATCTGTGCCAAAGAACAATGGCGAAATTTTAGCTGACTTAAATTTGAGCGTCTGAAAGTGATTTATATACGAAAGACATTCTATTAATTGTCTATGTTTTTTAAAGTATAAATAGGCCTGGTCCAAAATAGATTAAAAAAAACATAATAAATAAAAAGTTATTTGATTCATTAGTTCATTTCTATAGCATAGTGTTGCCATTATATATTTTATCTGCTAAGTGACAAGTAGTAACTATATTAAGTAATAATATCATTATTGTATTTATTGCAGTAAATGAGTTAACAATACAGTTTATGTCTAAGTGTAGATGTTCCTTGCAGGTAGGTAAGAATATTGTAGTGTAGTAGAAATAAATTAATTACTTTCAATTAACGATTGGCAAAAAGACTAGTACCCAAGTCTAAAAAAAATATAGCTTGGTTGTTGACGACAACCTTTTGATACACGTCAAAGTCACTTAGTTTAAAAAAATATACTCTTTCCAAAGAGTATACTACACATTTCATGCTAAAATAACTAGGTAAGGGAAATACTAATGCGATATTCCCCTTTTACTTCCACGAAATTGAATAATATTACCTATTATACACATTATTAAAAGTTACAAAGACATAACCTACAAAAGTTTATTACTGAATATCTATTATTCTCTACATTTTCGAACAAAAATTCTTGCACAAACTAATTCAGAACATCACCCTGAATTAAACCAGATATTTTTCATTTAAAGACTTTCGAATTTAATCTCAGCTAAAACAATGTATGGGCACCTGCCATTATTCTTTCATCCAGATCCGTTCAGCCATTCTGTCGTTAAGAAGTAACAAAGTCAAAGTCATAGTCAAAGGCAAAGTAAAAATCAAAGTCAGGGTCAAAGTCAAGGTCAAAGACAGGGTCAAAGTCAGGGTCAAAGTCACGGTCAAAGTCAAGGTCACAGTCAGGGTCAAAGTCAAAAGTATTTATTTCAACTTGGCCACTAAGCTGCACTTTTGAAAGTCAACAATTAAAATTTACAAGTAATATTATTTGATTCTACCATCCATTCGAAAAACAGACAAAAAAAATTCGCCTTAATAATATTAGTGTAAACAATCTGCCCAGCCGTTTCCCAACTATGTTAGGGTCCGCTGCCAGTCTAATCGCTATTCGGTATTCAGTATTTTACATGTATTGACTGTCTATCTGACCTCTAGTACAAGTTTATCTTGTACCAGTAAATGGAAAAAACAATACCGGCAAGACTAATCTCAGATCTCCTAGCATCTGACCACCCATAAATATTGTCAAAGTCAGTCAGGACCAATGGCTTAACATGCTTTCAGACGCACCGGAATCTCGGTTTGTTCAGATTATTACCCATCCACGGTCTGAACTCGGCAAGCGTTGCTTAACCTCGTTGGTCGCTACAATCACCTATATGTGAAAGTGTAAACAACAAAATGTGAGGTTATAAGCAGATGTGAGGGTAAAAGAAATGGAATAAAACCAATGCGTGAATTAGACCATAATTATTATATTCAAAGCAGCATAATAACATCAGTTACATACTTGCAACACGCAAAAAAATCCTCGCAAAAAACTACACGCACATTAATAATGAAAATCATCAGTACACAACATAATCACATTTATAACATCTATATATATGAAAGAAAGTCGTGTTAGTTACACTATTTATAACTCAAGAACGGCTGAACCGATTTGGCTGAAAATTGGTAGGGAGGTAGCTAAGAACCAGGAGAAGGACATAGGATACTTTTATCCCGTTTATGGTAGGGTAGGTAGGGTAGGGTAGGGTAGGTATGTAGGTAGGGTAGGATAGGTAGAGTGGTGTAGGGTAGGTAGGGTAAGGTAGGGTAGGGTAGGGTAGGGTAGGTAGGGTAGGGTAGGTAGGGTAGGTAGTGTAGGGTAGTTAGGGTAGGCTAGGTACGGTAGGGTAGGTAGTTTAGGGTTGTTAGGGTAGGGTAGGTAGGGTAGATGAATGTTTGGTGTTTTTATGGCAAAACAAAGTTTGCCGGGTCAGCTAGTTAATAATAAATCAAGAGCAATCAAAACGAACCTGACCGTTCAAAGTCCGAAGTCAAATCAAAACTGAACGATCAAGCCTCTTGCGCACTCTTTTATAATGCGGCTTGCTTGTCAGTGACAGGGAGCGCGTAGTCAATACACCAACTTATTGATACCAGATGTATCCTCCGACTGCACAGCATGATTTTCTTCTTGTTTACGTCTTTTTAGTTTGCTTTTTAAGCAGTCGGGTTTTTTGTTTTTTTTTATTAACTTTTTTTATTTACAACTTTTTAGTTATTTTTTTTTAGAATTATGTACATTTAAACATATAAGTGTTATATATTTTTGAAATTGCCTCTTAAAATCCTTTATTTTGATACTCCACACGATGGGGTAGGAAAAAAAAATTTTTTTTTTCGCCACCAAATGGCGCCCAAAATCCGCCATTTTTGTATTTTCCAATTTTAATGTAGCCAGTGACACTCACAGGATTAAGACGAATCGATTGACGTAAGAATCATCAAAATCGGCCAACGCGTTTGGTCTCTAGAACGCCACATAGGAACAAACATACATACATACATAGACTGATAAACACATTACCCTCCTTCGGCAGTCGGGTAAAAATAGGGATTAGTCTCGTATTTTTATTTAACTGAGCCTATAGACTAGAAATTCAGCTTTTACCTGCTCTAGATAAACTCCCTACTAACTTTAAAGTTTTTAACTTTTCGTGTCGCGATCAAAAAGTTTCCCGAGGCAAACTTTAATCAACGCCTCGGAACTCCGAAGGCACGCGAAGTAAAAGATCCTTTTATTTTTCATTACCTTTAAAATAACTAGAAAAAGTGTAACAAGGTACAGAATAATGAAATAAGAAGTTACTGTTTTTCATTTCGTTGCTTCTGTTTTTTTTTAGTAGGCAATAGTAGTATAAAGATACGAGCGAAAGTGAGAACAGTACAACTATTTTCTTAATGTCCCTCGGCAATCATCGTATTTCCGAATACAAACGAATGCTAATTTCCATGTCCATCAATTATTAGATTTATCTTTTATAGTAATTTGAATTTAGAACTAACTACTTTAAAGTTGTTTTGTTTTGATTTCCGTGTGAAATATATAGAGCTGTAAAAATATTAGCATTCCTCCAATTTTTTAAATAAATTACATTATGTTAAAAGAATATTAACAACTCTATATACTTCCAAGTTGATTGAGAGCGTCCGGTCTGCACCAAGTTTATTACCTTGACGTCGAGTCCCGCCACGTCGAGTCGCCGCCACGTCTTCTTCGAAAATGACCGCTTTTATTCCTGCCTCGTCGAATCGTTGAAAAAGTCTCTTTAATTACCGCCACGTCTACTTAACCATTTTTATTTGTACAGTAGTAAACAATACTCATATTTGGAATAAATAGATAGGATACATCATAATTTTGAATAATTTGTTTCATTGACTGTATATTTCGTCAAATTCGACGTGGCGGCACCAGGCAGAATTTTTTCATAGTAGTAATAAACATCATACAAAAGCACAAATAGACGTGGCGGCGACTCGACGTAGCGGCGACTCGACGTGGCGGGACTCGACGTCAAGTTAATAAATCGCCAACTGATAGAAATATGACGACTGACGAAGCACGAAGTTTGCCGAGGGACATTAAGAAAATTATTGTACTGTACATAATTCTGATGTTTGTTTAACTTAACAAATTGGGTATAATGTTTTTCTATGTTACTAACACTAGGTAATAAGTTTTTATATGTTACTAACACCCTTTGGTTTTTGCGTCCAAAATAAAGAAATTCTATTCTATTCTATTATATTGCCTTGATATTATTGACATTTTATTATGGATAGAAATCGCTTGACCTGCAGCCTAATTGCATAATTGAGTTAAGCAGGGTAAAGCTTTCACTGGTGAATATAGTGTTTTTTGAAAGAGTCCAATAATTTTTGGCAAAACCGAAAATAAATAATGGGTACTCTTTCATGGGGGATACCCTTTGAAATAATTACCGCTGCAGAACTGACTTACGCAATTTAGCTACTGATAACAGTGATACGGGGGAATGAACAAAGTTTTTTGAGTGTGAATAAAAGAGGAAAGGAGACGAGATTTAGCGCCAACTCCAAATAAACTGAGAATATTAACTTTAAAACTTTCATAATGGAAAACAATATATCACGGTCATCAATATATACACCAGTCTACCCGGGACCACGATCGTTGCAGCACGGTCGAAACGTCGGGTTAAATAGGTAAATAAATAATCTAAATCATCGCGTTAAACTGAGAATAGAATGGCATTTGCATTCGTTTGGACTAAATCTTATTCTCCACAGAGGTAGGCAGTACAGGTGTAGAATGCACCTACATTCCGCAAGCTATGACTCTTCCTCCTCGCATAGTGGCACTCATTACTGATGGTCGTGATTCCCCCGTAGTGGAAACAACTTTTCTTTCACCAGTTTGCGCCATCTATGTCTGTCTTTTGCGTCGTGGAGAACATCGTGTAGTTTGGCCTCGTGAAGCTATGACTAATGCCTTATTATAATTCCCACAGAATATTCTTACACAAGTAAACCATCGAGCAGTAATTAAAAAAAACTGTGCCACACTAACAAGATGACCTCACTTATTAGTGTTGCTTTGACGAAGATCTATCGATATGAAGTGTGGCCACCTCTACATTACTAGACCACAGAAGTATCGATGAAAGAGCTCCAGTTTTAATGAGGACTGACTTGATTGTTTGAGGTGTCCGTAATATTTTTTAGAGATTGTTTGTGAGATAAACTTAGCAGAAAAAGGTGCTGGTTTTTTTTTGTTTGAGCTGCGTTTGCTCTTGACTCTAGTCTAGGTTAGAGGTTACAGAGACAAAGTCAACGATGGAGTGAGCCTGTTCACTCTTACTTTGAAGAGATTCGGGATGCGTTCCGAAACACAGAGGCAGGTAGTGAGTTCCAATCTTTCGCTGTGCGCATTATGAAGGATGTTTGGAAGCGCTTGGTGCGAATTGATGGAATGGCAGGTAAGGATGATAACTTGCAGTGCGTCTAGATGTCCAATGATTGAAGGCCAGTAGGATGAGGTCGTGGAGTTCTTGAGCACAGTCACCGAAGTACAGTCTGTAGAAGACCGAAAAGCGGTAACCTTGCGGCGATGAGCCAAGCTGTGAAGCTTGGCATCCACCAGTTCAACGTCGCCAGTGTGCCTCTTAGCTGTGCGTTCCACCGAGTCAAGCGCGACAAGGTGATTTTCAGCTGAGCCATCTCAAAGGTGGCTGCAATACTCCTACAATAGAATACTCTTACAATACTCTTTGTATAGAGTTAAAAGCTGTCCAGGCGTAAAATATCGCTTCACTCTGACAAAACTAAAAACCCCACATGAGGGTACCCGAGGTCAAATAATAACAGCCACACGGGTTGACTTACAAGGTAAAGCAACGCTTGACGAGTCAGATCGTGGATGGGACGCTTCACAGCTTTGAAAATCATTATAAGTTGTCAGGACTATGAAAATCTAACACCAGTCGAGTCATGCCACAGGGTATCGTGTTACCCAGTTACTGGGTTGTGTGAGATAAGCAGTAGCCCGGTGTAAAACATTGGTATTTGACCAGGAGCCGACCCAACGTAATTGGGTTATTTTCGGTATTTTCAATGCACCAATTAAATCTAAGTAACGCTTAGTTGTATGTGTTGTGTAAAAATCATGACCGTATTTTTTTTGTTATTGTCAAAAAATAAAAGTAACCGAACACAAATTGGTACGAAAAACTCAACCATATTTTTTGTTCATTTGAAAATCACGTTCGTGCTCGAAAACCCCTCTATTTCTGTGTTTATTCGACAGTTTGTTTGATAATCTAATGAAACATTTTAATCAGCAGGCCTCAGATTTGGTATACGTTCAAATGTATCCTGGAAAATTTGGCGTAAACAAGTAAAATTTAAACAACTCCCGACGCATTTTTTTGCATGCTACGTAATTTATCTAGTAGTAGACGCGTTATCGACAATCTATTAAACACATAATTATGACACTATATCTTGCGAAAACAGCCCGATTAAAACAATAATACGGCCATAACTTTTGCATTACTGAACCGATTTTCATTAAACATAGCTAAAAACACTTTTTAGGGTTCCGTACCCAAAGAGTAAAAACGGGATCCTATTACTAAGACTCCGCGATCCGTCTGTCTGTCTGTCACCAGGCTGTATCTCATGAACCGTGATAGCTAGACAGTTGAAATTTTCACAGATTATGTATTTCTGTTGCCGCTATAACAAAAAATACTAATAACAGAATAAAATTAATCTTTAAGTGCGGCTCCCATACAACAAACGTGATTTTTTTGCCGTTTTTTGCGATAATGGTACTGAACCCTTCGTGCGCGAGTCCGACTTGCACTTGGCCGGTTTTTTATCTATTATAGGCTCGCGCTTGACCACTATCTCACCTGATGGTTAGCCATGTGGTCGACGATGGAGCACGCTTTCCTAGAATTAACCTATTCACTCTTGACTTAAAGACCCCTAGATTGTAGTTATCGGGACACAGACTCCGGCAGGGAATTCCGCTCACACTCTCGATAAAGTTACTTTAAACGGTTCATCCGTTTAGGAGCTATGGTGCCACAGACAGATACACAAATACAGACGTCAAACTTATAACACCCCTCTTTTGCCGTCGGGTGTTAAAATAAGATCTTTGATAAAAATATGATCTTTTTAGTTAAAACAGTGACAAACATTATGTTACTAGAAATAGGGACCAATTAATAAAACCAGATTTCAGGCTGGCTAAAGTAGCGTCATCTTTTATGGGTCATCATTTACTGTATAAAACGTTCCAATAAAATACCTCCCAACATTCTAGAACTGAATGAGGCGAAATTTAAAACTTTTATAAAACGCACACTATGCAGGCAGGCATATAATATGGGATTACATCCCTGATACAAAAACTGATACTAAACTAGCTTTTCCTCGAGGCTTCGCTCCCGTGGTCTATTATACAAGGACTCATCATTTTCTTTCTGCAGTTTCTGCTTGCTGTAAAAGGGTGAAGGCGCCTGGACTTTTGTGGCAAAGACCAGTGACTGGGGGATTTTCACCACACTATAACCACGTTGGTTATCACCATCAGCACATAGAACCCTGCGACCTCTTAAAACCTCTTAAAAGCCCCCGGAACCCCCTCTGTGTAACGCCTATTAGGGCACATCCCTGAGGAGACTGAAAAAGCGTTTCGGTTTCGCTGTGCATGGCAGCACGTGATCACTGCCACCGTCTTTCCTGGAGTCATTTGGTGACCGGACGGGGCCTCCGATCTGAGCGACTACGATCCCGGAGTTGCACCCACTTATAATACAGGTGGGATTTCAGCATTTTGACGAGAAGGTTGAATCTACGTCTTCTTCTACGAGCGGGAAGATCCCCACCACGATCCCGCTCGGTGGCCTCCTTCTGGACTATCACGGCCTCACAGAAGGACGCCATTTCCCATCAGGATATTAGGTTTCCCGGGGATAATTACTAACATTGCACGCGAGTGAACCCACGGGCAAAAGCTAATTTCCTATACGTTCCACATATATCCTACAGTCATTCACCCTCAACTAAGCTTACCGTAAGAGTAAAAAGTACTTCACTATAAATAAAACTGCGTGCTTATACGCAATTATATATTTAACACAGCTTTCATGTCAATTAATTAGTGAAATCGTTATAAAAAGGGTATAAATCTGGCAAAGTATATTTTTATGCTTCAAACTCATTTGTGTAATTACATTTTTTTACTGAGCTTAGGGGCTAAGCTAAGGGGTCGTTTATACGAGAAGAATTCCGTCCGCGTGGTTAGCGTGTGGCTGCCGCGCGGTCCACCTTATATAACTAGCCGAAAACCACGTTGCTACAGCAAAATATGCTCTATTTATTTGATAGCTTAGATTTAAATTAAAAGAGCTAAAAAAAATGCAGGTCGAGCATCTTCGTATTGTTGTACTACGTACGTAACCGCGCCCACTCTTTGCGGCTTACTCAGGTACGGGAATTTATTTAATTGAAATGTAAGTTCAATGTAAACACAGCATTTTATGGAATTAGATTACTTTGGCATTATGGTCGAAGAAAATTTAATAAAAATGAAATTAAAAACGCTGAGTGGGTTCCTTTTGTTTGAATAATCTCTTATTGGTTTTAACTTTTAGATAATGTTTTTAAAAGCCTTTTCTGTTAAGTGATCTCTTTTTAATTTGTTTTAGTGTAAACACGTTAAAAGTTTGCAAATGTGTGCCAGTTCTTCAGTAAGAGTCAGACTTGTCTTGCTATCTTCGTTGTTCTGAGTGCCTTGTATATTTCTGTATTACTAGCTTCTGCCTGCGGCTCCACCCGCGTGAAAAGTGTATTATATTGGGATTATATTGGTTTCCAGACTATAATCTATCTTTGTGTCTTATTTCATCCAGATCCGGTCAGCCGTTCTGGCATGAGTGAGTAACAAATATACATCCATCCATCCCAACTTTCGCATTTATGATATTAGTAAGTTTTTATTTATTTATAAACTTGGGATCTTGGGCGCTACTCGTACTAAGCCACGGTATCAACAAGTCGTATGTTTGTTTAGTGCACGCGTTCTCTAAATGAAACGCCCCTTTTTCAGCATAATATAAGACTATGCAATTCTTCTTCTTCGTCGGTACAGTCTTGGCAGAGCGGTCGTGGTCAGCATGTTGCAGTGAGACTTCGGGTTGCCATAATTAGCTTAACGATGCGACGCCATCTCTATCTATCGGCTGTTATTTGAGTGCACTCATGCAATGGGACACCCACTGCAGACTTAACCTGGTCGGTCCATCGCATGGGCGACCTGCCGCGCGTTCTCGTTCCTTCCACTCTACCCTGAACTACAAGCCGCTCGAAAGAGTCGTTGCATCGTCGGGACACGTGTCCAAAGAACAGGAGTACTCGAGCTAGGACTATAGCCGATAGACGCTGCCTGAAACCGCGTTCTTGAAGGATGGATATGTTAGTGCGAAACTTAGTCCACAACATTACACTCCAAGCATTTTTCGCCAGCACCACATTTCCAGAGCCTATGAGACTATGCATAGGTGTGCATTATTCATAGAGCTATGTTTAACGACCCTCAGTGTTCTTTTTTTTTATAAATTCACATTAAGGCAAATGATGGAACCCTGACTTCCAAACTAGGCTGATGGTCAGTCAGAAATGATCAATGATCCCTGATGTTAACTCTCTACAAGTGTTCGCCAGTAGACTGTTCAGTTACTATAAAATGCTTAAACATTACTACACACATACATAATAGCCCAAATCTACAAGGCCAACATAATTCACTATACCCGTATTTACAAAGTGACATGGAAAAACTTTCCACTCACTACGATATATCTTACTTATTCACGTTGTTCTCTAAGAAGGCATTCGGTGTACTTTATGTACTTGGTAGGTACTTTAAGCTCACGCCGACTACTAAGTATATACTTGAGGTGCTTGACATTTGATTAAGTTCTGGTTAAACCTGTAGGCTGCTTTGCGATCTTGATTGTGTTATGGTACTTATTGTCCTACGTTTTTATTTATAAGTTTATGCAGGTTCTAAATTTATCTGTATACAAAGCAATTCAAGACGATTAGTAATAAAAAAAAAAATACAACCGACTTCCAAATAAAAACAATACAATTTCTTTGTTTTTTGACACCGACTACCGAAAAATAAGTTATTTTTCACTTTAATGTTTTTATTTAAAAGTCGATTGTATTCTTTTGTAAACTTGTTTTTTATTTTTCACTTTTGGTTGTGGTACCTAACAGGCAGCAAAGATCTACGAATGACAGCTGGCACCAAAGGCTTAACGTGCTTGCCGACGCACGGAGGAAACACGCTATGTAAAGATGGTCACCCATCCACGGACCGACCTCGGCAGGCGTTGCTTAACTTTGAGGATTGACCCATGCGGCTGTTATCATTAGCCACGAGCTCGACGAAAGTTGCTGGTTTTCGAACGGCAATAGTGGCCATTGATTCACCAACAAATCTACACAACACAAACAATTTAGAATTTTAATAACGTATATAAGTAGTCTTGAATCGACATCAATACATTTTGTCAAACAAAAAGTAATCTCACGATGGTTCAGTTTTCCTTTTTGGATCGGTATTCTGAAAACGACATCTAATTTATTACTTGTTCCTACGAATAGATATACGAGTAAGGTCAATGACCGTTGTTGCTATTCTAAAACGAAAAATAGCTATAGATTAAAAGTGCAGTGGCGTTGAGAGCTATTAACTAGTGATTTTAGATTGTTGTTAGAGTTACACTGCAATAAGATCTAGCTAGACAAAACATGATAATCAAAAAGACAGAAAATGGCAATATAATAGTTCACTATTTTGAATTAGTGAAAACCAGCTAATTGCTCTCGTTAGGACCGCGCCTAAATAATCAATAATTGCTACATGAAATACCGAAAAATAGATTGCCGTTTAATTTTGTATGAAACAATACGTGTAATGGTAAGTAAAAATAACACTGCTTACTAGGGCATGCAGTTTCGGACTTTTTCAATTTCGAAATTAGCTTACGAAATCGGGCTACTCAGTTTCGAAATTAAATTTATGAATGAGCCAAATATAATGGGCAATCAAAATAATACTTAAACTTCAACTGAAAATGAATGTGGACGATGGATTGATCGATGGATGGATCGTGTGGAGTGGTGATGGTAGTGGTGGTGGTGTGTGTGTGGTGGATGTGTGTGTGTGTGTGTGTGTCAGGTGGATGTGTGTGTGTGCGTGTGTGGTGTGGTGCTAAAAAACTAAATTATATTAAAATAACAAAGTAAATCACAAATTCAAAAACTACAATAAATCGCCTCCACTATTACTACAAATACTCCACTGCGGTGGACACCTTCGACGATGGCATCCAGTTTTCCAAGTTAGGAGTAACCAAGCGAACGGTTAATAAAAACTTAGGCACTATAGTTACATAATCTGCCAAGGAGCAGAGAGCCACCTAGCTCGTTACTGACGGTTGGTGATGCGCCAGTCCAGTATCTTAGTCGAACCCTGGACGTTTGGGCTTCGAAGAGCATAAAGCGCCTGGGCCCGGCATTGGTAGGCCTCGGGAAGAAGATCGCCGAAAAGAAAACAAACTCTTCTGAAAAGAGTGGATTGCATCTCCTACTATATACTAAACGGGCATGCTTTCTTCGGTGAGTACTTGAATAGGATTGCGCGAGAGGCCACGGTAAATTGCCACCACTGTAGTGGTGACCTGGATTCTGCACAGCTTACGCTTGAGGACTGCACTGCGTGGTCCTTTGAGCGGTGGGTCTTAGTCGCCAGGATCGGGCGAGACCTGTCTCTGCCAGTATTAATGAGGGCTTTGCTGGTGGAGACAGAAAACTGTAGAGAAATGGCTTCCTTCTATGAAACCGTGATGTTCCAGAAGGAGGCTGCCGAGTGGAATTGCGAGAGGGCCGATCTCACTCGGAAAAGAAGGCATTATTGAGGCTACTGTTTCGACTCCTAACACGCTGAAAGCCCCGGAATCCCGCACGCCTTAATGATTCAGGCGAGCTATCATTAAGGCGTGCGGGACGCCGGGGGTTTGGGGCACTCAGGGTGGGGACTTTGTCCGTCCACCGAGTGATCTCAGGAAAGACGGTGGCACAGTGATCACTTGCTACCGTGCATAGCTAGGCTCAGTGGAGACGATTTACAGTCTCCCCAGGGATGTGCGTTAACAGATGTTGCACAGCGGGGTTCCGGGGTGTAACGAGCGTTCTCTGTGATGGTGATCACCGGGTTGGTTTTAGTAAGGCAAAAATCCAGCAGTCTCTGGTTTTTTTCTCCAAAAGTCCAGGCACGTTTTGAAGGTTACCCCCTTATAACAAAAAGAAAGCTGAACTATCCAGGAAATCTCGCTTGCCACCATTCCTAGAGAGTGCTGTTTTTTTAAAGGCTGTGTTTCATTCATTACTTTTTTCGGATTCCATACTCAAAGGGTAAAAACGGGATCCTATTACTAAGAATCCACGGTCCGTCTGTTTGTCTGTCTGTCTTTCACCAGGATGTATCTCATGAACCGTGATAGCTAGACAGTTGAAATTTTCACAGATGATGTATTTCTGTTGCCGAAAAAACGTGAGATTTTGCCGTTTTTTGCGATAATGTACGGAACCTATCGTGCGCGAGTCCATGTCGCACTTGGCCGGCTTTTATTTAACACCATGGTTAGCTTTTCTTTTACTATACTGTTAGTAGATGTATTATCGCTCATACTAACGTTCTTATTGGCTTCAGATTCATATTTAGGCTCGTTTTCAGATGATCCGCTATTTGGGTTCAATATATATATCACATAATTTAAAATATAAAAAAAAAGTAACATCATATTTAAATGAATTCAAGTTACAAAATTTCGAATTTTAATGGTGTTAATTTCGATATTAAAAAACATGCAAATATGTCCGAAACATCGAAACTATGAAATTTCGAAATGCACCACTTATGTTGCTGACCATACAATGAATGATCTTCTACGCCTTCGTAGCAACTGCGTAGCACATATTATCTGCTACGGCGTAGCAAATGCGTAGCAGTATTATTAAGTTACTTAGATATGTTATGTTATTGGGTTTCCCACACTATCTTTATAATATTTTCTAGTATAAAGGAGTGCGCCCACGGGCAATTTAGTTGCCCAGCAATTTTTTTGTCTCTCACCTCAAATCTATGGGTTTATATAAAAACCGGTCAAGTGCGAGTCGGACTCGCGCACGAAGGGTTCCGTACCATTATTGCAAAAACGGCAAAAAAATACGTTTGTTGTATGGGAGCCCCACTTAAATATTTATTTTATTCTGTTTTTAGTATTTGTTATTATAGCGGCAACAGAATTACATCATCTTGGAAAATTTCAACTGTCTTGCTATCACGGTTCATTAGATACAGCCTGTTGACAGGCGACAGACAGACAGACGGACCGCGGAGAATTAGTAATAGGGTCCCGTTTTTACCCTTTGGGTACGGAACCCTAAAAAGTCTCCCGGCTGTCACGTCGCTACATGTGCGCACTTTCATATAAACGCATAGACATGTTAGAGACAATATAGTTGCGCAGACAAAAGTTGCTCGTGTACGCTATCTCTTAGAAAATGATATGATAATTACGTATGGTATATTTTTTATTGGCATTAAAAAATTATTGCCTATATTCCAAGAAAGTCTAGGCACAAAACAAATATGTTACATTTTGTATTGAACAAAATAAAAATCACATTCGAAAAATAATGATTTTATTTTACAAGAGTTGATTAAGGTCTCGGGCCCCAAACTAGATCAGACGCCAGAAGACGATACTTGTAACTATTCACTACACTGATAAAGTAGAAGAATCCTGTGGACAAAGAAACATATTTTTTAAGAGTAGCATAATCAGCTTATAACGTTCTTACTGCTAAAACACAAATGTATTGTCCGTATGAGGGAGTGTGTAATCCCTAGCAGGATTTTTGTTATAGGTTATGCCGGTTACCTCACGATGTTTTTCTGCCGCGTATTGAGGGTAGTTGTGAAGTAAAAGCAGACTCTGCCTCGGTTCGACCCCCACAACATACAAATCGTGCAGTAACTCCTGGAGCACCACTGCTCTTCAAGCCGTGAGTCTGATGAAATTTACCATTAGCAAAAATGATGAACTGCCATAATATTAACTTTCTTCCGTAGTATGAATTTCCAAAAATCCTGCTCAATGCCACCATCGTTAAAATTTTGTGCGAAGTTTCTTTCTTTTGAACCCAGCGATTTAGATTGCGTATTTATCAGTGAATGAATTAAAGACGGTTTTGGACCCTTCATCATCATTACATTCTAACAGAAAGACGCCTATTGCTGGACATAGGCAGAGTCCAAACATCGCCACATTGACCAGTCCTTTCTCGCACCCAGCGGACTGTTACGACCTTCATTAGGTTATCCCTCCAATTCATGGAAGGCCTTTCAAACGTTACGGACCCATAAATGAGTAGAAACTAAATAAGGGCTGCTAGTTTCTTAACAAATGTAATTTTGGCGTTGAACAGTTCCATTTTTGATCTACTTCGATTTTCGATCAACTTTCGATCACTCAGGATAGTCAGGATACGACACTATTTTTATGTACCGATAAAGTCACAATCCCCCAAATGTTCAGTTCAGTCTTGGATCAAACACAACTAGGGGTTAGATGGGGTCATCAGCTGCAAAAAGAAGACGTGTGGCACTCGGGGACTGCCGCGGTAAAGCATTAGCATTTTTTATCAACTTATGCAATTATATATTTTTTTGATTTATGCTAAATCTCAATTAAAAAATGTTCATCCATCAGTTGTAAAAACTTCTTTAGCAAGAATAAAAAACCGGCCAAGTGCGAGTCGGACTCGCACACGAAGGGTTCCGTACCATTATCGCAAAACACTGCAAAAAAAATCAAGTTTGTTGTATGGGAGCCCCCCTTAATTTATTTTATTTTAATTTAATTATTATTATTTTTTGAAGAGAATATACAACTAAATATTCTGTGAATATTTCAAGCGTCTACCTGTTGCCATTATTAATATCGAGCAAAAAACGGCAAAAATATCACGTTTGTTGTATGGGAGCCCCCCTTTAATATTAATTTTATACTGTTTTTAGTATTTGTTGTTATAGCGGCAACAGGAATACATCATCTGTGAAAATTTCAACTGTCTAACTATCACGGTTCATGAGATACAGCCTGGTGACAGACAGACAGACAGACAGACAGACAGACAGACAGATAGACAGACGGACAGCGAAGTCTCAGTAATAGGGTCCCGTTTTTACCCTTTGGGTACGGAACCCTAAAAACTACTTACCGAATACTACGAACCGAACCTCCGAACTGGAAAAAGCGGCACCAAATTCTGAGTGACCCTTATTACCACTGGCATAAGGCCACTTTTAATTGCCACGCAAAAGTGACCTGTATTCTTAGGGAAATAAGGTTGTTTTCTTTGAATACCAATATTATTAAACGCCAGACGTACAAAATCCTCCATCACAGGACGACCCGAGCCGACATTTTGCTAGAACCGACCTCGAGCCGCCATCAAGAACGAACCGGCGACCAAATCATAAAACTAAAAAGTCCCATATCTAATTATTATCTAAGAATTCTAAGAAAAATTTTGCCCCCCGGCCCGCCGTCACCTCAAGCCGGAGAACAAGATAGCTAACCCCCCCCCCCCCCCGTTAACTCTTTACCTTCCCCCCCGCAAATTTCTTTTTACTTTAGTCTAAAAATATCAAAATGAAACTTCTATAAAATAGCGCAACAAACCCCTCCTGCCCCTCCCCGCTCACCCGCTCACACACTCGGAATCCATCGTCCGATTTCGGAGCGATAAAAGCTATGCAATAGCTTAAAAATTTTCTATGGGAGGTCCTTAAGGTCAACCCCTGCAGAGTTATAATTTATTTTGTGTTTTTATGGGAAGTTTGACTTTTTTACTAATTCTTATTAAAATTCAAAAAAATCTATATCCTGTATCTTTTTTATAATTTTCACTAGATTGTTACTGATGAGTCCTTGCGTTAGACATGCTATTTATGGTTGTTTATTGGAAATCTACATCCTGTATCTTTTACTTTTTAATTGTTTAAAAAATACAGTGATATCCATAACATAAATACTAGGAACAAACACAAATTTGTAGTACCTACAACAAGGCTCAAGAAAATAGGTGGCTCGTTTAGATGCCAATGTGTACGCTTTTATAATAAGCTTCCAAGCGACGTACAAGGTTTAAGTGTTAATAAATTCAAATCATTCATTAAACGTAAGTTGTGCCAGAAAGCGTTTTATAACATTAAAAATTACGTTGAGGACAAAAAGGCTTGGGATTGAGCTGCTCCAATTAATTTCGTTTTTTATTTTTTTTTTATTTTGCTTCGTGGATTTAGTTTTTAATTATATTTTATTTTTTTTAATTTTTCTTGCAATGACAAGAATATTTACTTTTTAAAGTATTATATTATTTTATTTTAATTATTGTGAATGTGAAGACTATGTGGATTATTCTTTTTTTTTAATTTTAATTTATCTTAGTTAGTTTTTAATCATGGTCTGGCAGTTTGAGTATTTATGCGGCCTACCCGAATGTCCTTTCTTTGGTATTGTTCGTCAATTCGTTGAGCTCCTTAAATTCTAAGTTGAGCTGCACGGTTATTGACAAATGCGTGCACTGACTGGACAGGTCCACTCAATCTGGCTGGTTCTTTTCTCAAAAGACCATTTCAGACATCAGTCTACATGGTCTTCACATGATCTAACCAAGTTTTTGTCTGGACTTTAAAAGAGACTGTGACCTCTGAGTTTGTTTCGGCCTTTCTTCTCAGAGTAGTCAGACAGGAAACGCCGACCTCATCTAGTTTTAAAAAATATGATCGACATGTGAAAGTGTTTGTACAAACCAACTTACAGAAAATAAATCATTTATCATTTATCATTTAATAATTCCGACAAAGTGGTAACCTAAAATCATAAAACATAATTTTTTTTCGGGTACCTCCCATAGAGGTAAAGTGGGGATGTATTTTTTTTTCTGATACCATGGTGTGGGGTATCGTTGGATAGGCCATTCAAAAATATTATGGGTTTGTTAAAACCATTTTTCGATTCAGAGATTCGTTTGCGTAAAATTAAGCTTTAAGTTGAAAATTTATGTTAGAGTCAAGTGTCCCCCCCCCCTGCCAGCGAAATGGTTGCTCTTGGCTATGTGAAAAAATTCAAGGCAGTAGTAAATATAACGAAATTAAAAGGAAAATTATCACGGATAACAAGGCTTTACAAGTTTACGAGTAATAGTCGACCAGGGATACAATTATTTTCCACATAACCTTTGATAATTCAAAAGTTTGTTATTTTCGCTGGGTGGATACTAGACCGATAGCGCTAGGTTTTGAGGTTTCAAAAATATTAAAGTTATTCGTGTTTTGCATATAGTTTCCAGACCATTTGCCCAACCTAATACCTAAGTTCGTGTCATCCTAGGTACTTGCATAGGTAGAAATTTAGGTATTTGTCTTTTCGTTCAATACTGGTCGAAAAGAAAATTAGAGATAATAATTTTACTTACCATGTATATTTTATTATATTACCATGATAATAACGAAGTATTAACTGATGTACATAGGCATTTTGTGTCATCCTTGTCCACGGGTATCCTAATATTTAACCAGTACCTAACACGTCGCACAACTAGCTCTAAAAGAATATTACAATAGGTTAAATAAGTGTTACTCGTTTTAGAGTACTGATATCTGTTGGTTAAAATATTTTGTGTCGAATTCATCCACGGGTTTTATAGATATTTTATTTTTTTATTACAATACCCTGTAAAATACACAAAAGAAAATGCAAGTTATTAGAGTTTACGTGTTTAAGATTATTATGGTGTAAGAAAACACTATTCATATTTTGTGTCGTTTTTATCCACGAAATCTTATTATTTAAATAAAAAATACTAGACTTCTTCGCACGAAGGGCGAGCGCAGAGAAAAGAGCGGGCGCGCGCGGCGGGTGCCGGCCAGCCAGACTCGCGGCGCATTTATTTGTTTACATTAGGTCTTTGCAAGTTGCAACAAACAAGTGCGTACGTTATTTATGATGTATTTGATTGAGTAATGCCCACTTGCACTAAAAACTAAACTCAGAATTAGTTGCTAACACGAGGTTAAATTGACAATATTGTATAACAAACAGTCAATTTAACCTAGTGTTAGCAACTAACTATGCGCACGTGGGTCTTAAAAGTTAGTTATGAAGCTATGAAAGACTAAAATGGAGGTTGAATATAATAAATGTGTTATATCGACACCCAATATTATTAACATTGCAACTCAATATAGCATGGTACAATTTTAGGTTTCTTGTTACTAATTTTAATTGCTCTTTCAGTTTTGATAAAACCACTGCAAGTATGATTTTTGCAATGACACAATGTACAGATTGTAAAGAATTTTTAATATGAAAAGCATTGTAACGACCGTTACACTGGGGTCATGATGGTATTTGAAGAAAGATTTTTTCTGTGAATATTATTGTATCTTATTGTACGATTACCAATTATACCGACAAAAAATCATTGATAAATATTATTGTAAGCAACAATTACATGCGTGTCAATGTTACATTCGGATAAAAAAGACATGTTAATTGCTATGGAAGAGCTAATAAATTCGCTTTTCGTTAATTGCTATGGCAGAGCAATTTTTTTTTTTTTATCTTTTTTCTTACACCAATGCAGCGATCATGCTGGAGGGGAGATAAATAAGCTTTCGTTAGCGCTAATCAGCCAGCTGGTTCAGGGGGCAACGGCAACGGGGGATGTTGATTCGCACACGGCCAATTGCTTGGACCTTCTGCTGAGAACAGATACAGACCGATACTCTGTGTCGATAGTTTACCTTGGGTTGCGAGTCACGTATGTCAGAAAAGAAGACCTTCAACAGCGCTGCCAAGTCCTGCAAAAAGGTGTTGCAACGGCCGAATAGGGACATAAGTTGCTTCTTACCCAGCAAGTGTTTTGGTCCCTGGGTAAGTCAGTTAAGTCGAACTTCTGCCATCCTTCATTACCACCACTCTGCGGGTGACGGGTCGCTGGCCCGCTTCGCTGAGGAGAAGGCAAAATTATTTGCCTCTTTTTGCGGCATCTTTGCGTCTGCATTCTGGTGATGCGCGGCCCTTTCTTTCTCCTGGTAGGTGTGAGACATATGTTAGACATTCGCATCCATCAAAAGAACGTTCGTAGAGTGCTGGGCAACCTCGACTTGAATAAAGCTAGTGACCCCGACGGAATACTAGCACTTGTCCTGAAAACTTGTGCGCTCGAACTGTCTCCCATCTTGACACGTCTATTTCGCCTTTCGTATGCAACTGGAAAAGTGCTGAATGCTTGGAAGGAAGCTAACGTACAGCCCGTGCCCAAGAAGGACAGTCGTGCTAATCTGGCCAATTGCAGACCCATCTCTACGTGTACTTAATATTAAGCTCCTGGCATACCTAGAAGCTAATGACATCCTAAGTGATTGCCACTATGGTTGCCGCTGAACTCGTTCTACAGGGGATCTTCTAGCGTATGCCATTCACATCTGGAGTGAGGCAATCGAGAGGCACAGGGAGGTGCTTACCGTCTCCCTCGACATATCGAAAGCTTTCGACAGGGTCTGGCACGGAAGCCTTATTAGTAAGCTTCCTTCATTCGGTTTGCCTGGTGATGGTATATGTGATTGGATTGCAGAATTTGAGTGGTTATCGATGGGTGCTCGTTGGACCAATTGGATATTAATACCGGAGTCCCTCAAGGGTTTGTACTCTCAGCAGCATTATTTTTGCTGCATATAAACGATCTGCTAAAAACTTGGGTATGCAGACGACAGCACTGTTGCTGAGAGGTACTTGTCCATCCTTGTACTTTGTGAGGCTATAGTGGAGCGTTTGAGCTTATCCTTGAAGCCAATCTCCAAATGGGGCGATGCCAATTTGGTTAGGTTCTTTGCTGCTAAAACCCGGTCGTGTCTTTTCTCTGTTAAAATGGGTGTAAACGAGCTGATAATGGACCATCTTGAGCAACTTGGCGTAACGTTCAACACGATCCTCGATTTTGGTTCATACATTGAGGCAAAGGCTCAGCTGGCTGCTATAAAGTTGGGTATACTCGCAAAGGTGAGACGGTTCTTCACGCCAGAACAGTTGCTCAAATTGTATCAAGCGCAAGTTCGTTGATGTATGGAGTACTGTTCTTATTTCTGGGAAGGATCTGCTAAATACCAGCTTGATGCACTTAAGTTGATAATAAAACGGGCCAAAAAGCTCTTCGGCAATGAGGAACTGGTAGAGTAAAAGCTCCAGAGCCTTGAACATCGTCGCCGAGTTGCCAGCTTATCGGTTTTTTATCAGTTGCATTTCGAGGAGTGTGCAATGGAATCACATGATCTCATTCCACCTAGCCCGTTTCATCATCAGACTACAAGACGCATGGCGATGTGCCATCGGTACATGGTAGACATCCCATCCATACGCAATAAACGTTTTGGTAATACGTACAATATGCGTACAGCTAAAGAATGTAATTCCCTGCCGAAGTCTGTTTTGCCCGATAGCTACAACTTAGGAGTCTTTAAGTTAAGAGTGAATAAGTTACTTTTAGGCAAGCGTGCTTCATCATGAACCACGTCATCGCTTACCATCAGGTGAGGTAGTGGTCAAGCGCAAGCCTACCTAATATAAAAAAATGAATTCCCCCTATTGCAAATTGTCCACCCTGTGGACAGTAGAACATAGAGCAGTGATAGCCCAGTGGTAACGGCCGCGACTTACAAGTATGGTCGTGGGCTCGAACCCAGGCAAGCGCTTTACTTTGTGTAAATTATTTCATCACTGCTCTCAAAACACTAAAGTAAAAAAAAAACTGAGACATGTAACATCCATCAATCCACACTGGGCCGTAGCCCATTCCCTCTCACAGAGAGGAGGCCTACACGCACAATGGACCAAATGGGAGTCTAAGTTCGGAAAAGAGGGTCCATCTATCCTATCCTTATGCTTATCACGCCTTTTGTTTGCAATTACTTCTTCACACTTTTTTTTATTATTCTACTTACTCATATATCTGTAATATTGAATAAGTCTAAAAACATTTTTATTACATACCTACTCTTAGTTTTTCTCCAAGACTATTTATGCTGATACCATTAATGATGAACTAAAAACCTATTATCGACGTCAACACTGCATCTTTCTTTACAATGATAATATTTGAAATAAGTGTTTAGATTTAAGAAGAAAAACAATATATGGTTAGAATAGTAACTTAAAATTCCAATATGGTTAAAATATAAATAGTCCAAAATTTAAAATGTATTACATTGTATGTCAGTTTGAAATGACTTTATCACAAAGAAACCCTTGTTACCAAAACTTTTGTGTATTGGAATTTGATCTACAAGTATACTTCAATAGAAACATTGTTCATTTATAATTACAATGCAATTATTCATTTCACAAAAGGAGTTCTTACTTTACTTTTACTCATAGAAATACGGTTAAGAGGCAGACGAAAAGGTCTGTTCTTGCTGATTTTATGATAAAAAGTTGTAGCAATGTGTAACTAAAGTTACAATGCTATTCATATTGGGGGTTGATATGTGGTTAATGAAAGGGGCTTATTAAATTTCATAGAATCGAGCATTATAAGGGATGTCGGAAAAGCAGACTATTTTAGGGACCGTGAGGAAATAAAACTAATCACTATCACCACACAACAAAAATATCTAGTATTTTTTTTACTTTGTGTACTATTTGTTTTGCTGACTGTACACTACCTACTCGAAGCGGGGCGCGGGATATTGAGAAGCAGTATAACGAAAAAAAAAGGTAGGTAGGTATCGGCATATCAATCTACCTACCGCTTTCAGGTTCAAATTCGAAGCGAATTAAAGCGTCAATTCAAAAAAAAAACCGTCTTCGAAGCATGTACCATTGACAATCGTAGGTAATAAGATTGCAGACGCGTGCTTTGTACAAAATTCGCACGTCATTATGTTTATCTCTATAGGTTACACATTTGTTCATTACGTAGCGGAGATAAATGTCAATCAATATTCGATATAATAGGTATGTTATTTATTTATGAACGCTTCGCATCTAAGAAGAAATCGTACCGAACGAACGTGTGTGCGTGCGTATGCCGCCTGGCCGCCTCCGCCCGCTTCCACCTCAACCATTGTTTTTGTGTTTTATTCATTTAAATACATATGCGTGCATTAAAATGACACAAATTTACAATGTCGATTATTCATGCATTTATGATATTGAATATGTGAACTCTAATGATTGTAATATTTTTTTGAAGCGTTTGTAGCTTGGTAAAACAAAATAAATTAAAATCTTAAAATTCCGTGCTCTAATTTGGCACAAATTTATTTAATAGGCATATGTAAGTGATCTAAGAAAGGAAATAGTTATTTCATAAATTGTAATTTTTTTTCACACTATTTTTTACATAATGACTGTATGTCAGTTTGCACTGGGCAAATATGACACAAATTGGGTTTGCACACTCCACAAGCTATCCTAGATAAGATACCATAATTATTTAAAAAGTTAATTTTTTTTTGCCTGTTTTAAGCAGAATAAAAAGAATCAACCACAAAACATCGAATTACTGTAAATGCAAGTAACAGATGTGACACAAAATGCAAAAATAAGCTACATAGGTACGACTGTATCCACAGGCAAAAAATAAGCAACTTTAGAATTTTTTAAACTTATGGCGTCAAAATAAGCCAGCGCTATCGGTCTATACCTTATGTGAATTCAACGCTATCTACAAAAATGCTAACAGTTTAGAGTTATGCAATAGGCATAAAGTAGGTATTGCCTATTATTTCGTGTTATAACAATAATATAAAATTTAAATCTAAATAATTTACTGTTTCTTTATTAGTACTATCTAAACTTTATATTAGTGAAAATGCTAACAGATACGTACTGTGGAACAATGGAAAACTGAAAATGGCTCGAAACTCTTTCAATAAAAGATTTAAATTTTCAAATCTTTTCCTATATGCATAGAGGGATTAGTTATACCTTACAACAAAAGTTCTAACAACTAAGTATAATGCTGCACAGGTTATTGTTTTTTTACATTGTGATTTGCGAAATATTGAATTTAAGTTTATAAATTTGCGCCTACATATTCGAAATAATAAACTCTGCCACCATACAAAAGTTTAAATACTTATGTGCTATGCTAGTTTAATAAATAAAATACAATTGGGTATTGCGGGGCGCGGTGACACTCCACTGCGAATGTATTGAATGAGGCGCGAAACCATTTCATTACTGTCACATCAGTATTTAAACCTCGTTCATAAAATCTAATTTCATGGCAATTTGTTATTTTTTATGTTGAGGTCGAATATGATTTCCACCTTCTTTGTTCCTATATAAAGAATAAGAAAGAAATATTCACAGAACACGGAATAGTCGTACCTGCCGTGCTGACAGTATATCGAGATGACAGAATAATAAAATTCTCCGTATCGTGAATCTTTGACAGTCGTTACGGGTCGTCAGAAACCCGAAAGTCTGCGGCCACTCTAACAAAAGGGTACCGTATTATCCAGTAGGATTACCGTATAATCTGGGTTGGCAGGGTAGCCAGTCACTTCATATAAAACACTGCTATTCAGATGCGTCTGGTTCGACTGAAAACAGTGGAAGTCAACCCCAACATATTAGGTAAAAGTCCAAGCAAATGCCTTTTCCAAACAGATGTGACAGTAGAAATATCAAACATCTTATAACCGGTGCAACTGTCACATAACTAAATTGACTACATCGCTGGTCCTA
The DNA here is from genome assembly GCA_945859665.1 of Anorthoa munda. Taxonomy (NCBI): domain Eukaryota; kingdom Metazoa; phylum Arthropoda; class Insecta; order Lepidoptera; family Noctuidae; genus Anorthoa; species Anorthoa munda. The sequence continues at coordinate 20,525,465 of OX243896.1, read as the reverse complement.
AGACCTAATACAATAAAGGCAGTGTTACCCACTAAGCCTTAGTGGATGACACTGTAAGCATGATATGATGTATGCTTATACAAATCGATGTATTTATGTTTGTAAAATATTACCTACTCATTTTTTTTATTCAGAGTCAATATAGTAGCAACCCTAGTGAGTCCGGCAAGTTTAGGTGTCAATTTTGTGATACGCTTACCAAGATTTAGAATATTTTTTTTATTTTAAAGGTAGATAATTTTATTCGTAATAATATTCATAATTACGAATTCATAATTTTCATAATCGTGTCTATTGCGCCCTATCTATTAGTTTTTAAACTCTATTATAACGAAAAATCGGCACCACGTGACCTTACCACACGATTGCTGTACATCAAAACCTAGTAAATGTCATAAAATATTATATTCCAGGATAGCGCAAAAATATTATTTAAATTAGCCTATGGAATGTCATCTTGTGTTAGGTAACTAAACGAAAAAAAATAAAATAAGCGAGTACTAAACAAGGCTTACGTGTGAACTGTACGTAATAACACAAATGATATTAATGGTGTCCTAAATCTATTAAATATTTTACATATCTCTAAACAAAATAATTCAATACCTATTAAGCACCGGACATTTGCTAATTTAAGGTGTTTTTACAATTTGAAGGGACTTTCCTATTGTAAATAATGATAAAATTTATTAATTAAATCACCAAATCTCAATTCAAATTATAAATTTCCCGGTTAAAATTACACAGTCCATCGCAGCATATTAAAACTCATTAAAATAATATAAATAAGATTATCAGGGTATAAAACCATTATAAAAATGTGTCACCTTCTGCGTTCTTATATGGGGCAGTCGTACAGTACCAGACATAATTTTAATATTTATTCGATTCGCACAGGGAAGGCTTGTATAACACATGCCAGATTACCTATTTTAGTGATCTTTATTAACGTAGCAGTAAGGTTGCATTCATAGGCAAAATAACAGTGAACGATCTGTCAGATACTAGACGCCAGTTTGAAATAAGAATTTGCGCTGTAATGTTTTTCTAAAAATCATCAGAAGAGTCCGTTTATGATGTGGGCCTCTGTGGTCTGTATGGTTCGAAAAATTTATACTGATCGTACATACCTACACCGCGCCCCGCAATACCCAAATTGTATTTGATTTATTAAACTAGCATAGCACATAAGTATTTAAACTTTTGTATGGTGGCAGAGTTTATTATTTCGAATATGTAGGCGCAAATTTATAAACTTAAATTCAATATTTCGCAAATGACAATGTAAAAAAACAATAACCTGTGCAGCATTATACTTAGTTGTTAGAACTTTTGTTGTAAGGTATAACTAATCCCTCTATGCATATAGGAAAAGATTTGAAAATTTAAATCTTTTATTGAAAGAGTTTCGAGCCATTTTCAGTTTTCCATTGTTCCACAGTACGTATCTGTTAGCATTTTCACTAATATAAAGTTTAGATAGTACTAATAAAGAAACAGTAAATTATTTAGATTTAAATTTTATATTATTGTTATAACACGAAATAATAGGAAATACCTACTGTATGCCTATTGCATAACTCTAAACTGTTAGCATTTTTGTACATAGCGTTGAATTCACATAAGGTATCCACCCAGTGAAATTAACAAACTTTTGAATTATCAAAGGGCATATTCTTCTGGCTACTGGACTAACATTATAAAATGTACTTGGAACAGTAAAAATTTTGTACAACTGCCATTGAAAAATTACTTAAATAACGTTGTTAGCTGTGTAAAACAGATAGTAAATATATGCTTATGAACCATGTAAAAATATACAAAAATGAAATCATAACAGGCTTTACAAGTTTACGAGTAATAGTCGGCCAACTTCGGAACCCTATTACTGCGCGTGGCCCGACACGCACTTGGCCGGTTTTTTATAATTTTCACTAGATTGGTACTGATGAAGTCCATGCGTAAGACATGCTCTTTATGGTTGTTTATCACCCAATGTTGAAGATAATATTAAAATCTACGATTTTTTTTTCTCAAATCTTGTCTTTTTATTTACTTCGGACCCCACTGTAAAAAAAAACTACCGAAAAGCCGACCGTGTATTACAAATTTGGTGCATTAAATAGGGATTCTGAAAAAGTATAACACATGGCCATGAGTGGCTCTAATATCTTTCTAGGACGAAAAAACAAAATAACTATTGTGAACAATACAAAATAAATTAAACACAAAATAAATTATAACTCTGCAGGGACCTTAAGGGCCTCCCGTAGAACAATTTTTTGCAGCTGATGGCCCCATCTAACCTCAAGTTGCATTTGATCTACGACTTTTTGGCCACCCTGTATATTGTTCCGCTGCAGGGAAAAACCTATCTGTCCTTTTTGCACTCAATTCCGTTTCCTGCTAGTGCAGGCTAGCCTTTTCGGTAGGAGAGAAGTTCAACCCGCCATATTATCTACCTACGCTTTGTTCTGCCTCGATATCGTCTGGCTTTTAATGGGCCTCATTTGGTGGTTCTTTCCTCACAGGACCGATCAGTGTGGAGATGCTTGGAGAGGCTTATGTCCAGCAGTGGACGACTTTTGGCTAAAATGATGATGTGGATGGGGATTCGTCAGACATATCCAATCCAATCCTAAATAAGCTTAGCGGCTTCCTTGGTAACGTTCATGCCTTGAATTGGCGCGCAGAGGTTTGTTCATAAACCGCAAGTTAATAGAATGCTATTTCGCGGATGCAGTTAGATTATGCAAATAGTAATCAGATACCTACTTACCACTATACCAAGCAACACTCCATACCATGATCACGGCTAACTTCTTTGTCATGCCTGTATTAAAAATTTGAAAAAACAGTGAAGTCACGATTACAACTATGCATACGCAGTTGAATATTAATGCGATCCAAACGTATACGTTGATGGCCTTATACTTCCTCTGAAAATAATAGAATGTACTTTATTGTACACCAAAAAAATTTCACAACTCAAAAATAGGAAAAATAATGTTTGCGATATGTCCTACTGATTTTATATAGTTATGGCCACACTGAGGAGGACCCTGCGCGGTACGTAAAACGCGTCTACGGACGTCTTTTGTTTGAATGGTTAGAAAGTCGTGCAAGTTTGAACAATCCCATACAAGTTGGAAGGCTCCCCACAAGTAAGGCTGATGGCCTAATGAAGTCCACGGAAATTCACTGGATGAAGAAGAAGCATAGGACCGGTCGATATAGCTACGCTTGCAGCAGCAGCAGTGTAAGTTTTTTTGCTGAAATTTTTATACATACAACATAAATGTAAAAAAAATCTGCGCTAGCAAATTTTTTTTTATCACATCTATTTAAAAAGAGCTAGTTTATTCTTCGTAAACAGGGACTAAAATAGCTCATTAATCCCTAGGCACTAAAAGTGTTGAAGCGAATGCGAAGTGTAATGAACGATTCTAATTCTATTTCGGACCGCATGGGAAAATTGTATTGAAACAGTGACTGGCTGGAAAACCGCGCGCGAGCCAAATTAGAAAATAAATCTAGAACTGTAACGGATGGTACTAATAAAATTGTTATGATGCATTTCCATAATTGTTCAAATATAAACATTAGCCTCTAATTATTTCTATGTTATCTCTTATAGTTCCTAATTGTATGTGAATAAATAAACGTAACGTTCTTGTTCATAAGTTGTACTTACTTATTTTTTCATAGAGATAAAAAATAGAGTGTCCACCTCGGGAGCAACACTATTTTAAGCTCGAGTGACGTACTTTGAATGCCTCGCTGCGCTCAGGATTCTAATTCAGAATCCTTCGCTCTGGTCTGGATAAAAAAAACACTCTCACCTTTAAAATAGTTGTTTGCTCCCTAGATAAATAATCTACTTTTATAATTCTGCACACACACTTCTGTTTTTTAAGGTGTTAGTTTGTCTTTTCATGTATCAACTGCGGATTGACATAACTGGACATGGTTTTTGTCTACTACTCACATAGCATCAGCTTACGATGTTTCCACTGCTGGGACACAAACCTTCTCTGGCCGTTATTCCAGATACTTATGCTTAACTTAACTCAAACTGGCAATGAACAGTTGTGATTGGTTGGCTTGTTTTTTTTACTTTACTTCTCAAGTCAAATCCTCGACGTTAGCGAACTCTTTTAACACGAAACCAGTGGAATTAATCCGATTGCAGTAATCTGCAGGAATCAGGGTTTTCGAAGAACTTAATGTTCATGAATGATACTTGTTAGTATAATAATTTGCTCCAGGGTTGCCTGGAAATTTGTTGCCGCAATTACATTAATTGAATAAATTTAATTTTTTGTTGGTTATATAAGTTGTTCAAGTGAACGCTTTGAAAGAAAATAGTGTAGAAAATAGGAAAATATAAAGTTGCAAGCTCTCAGTTAGCCGCAACCTGTGGGTTGCAAGTTTATCTGCTAAACCTAGTAACAAATGAATGGCGGCTAACTGAGAGCTAGATGATGTTCTATACGCACTCACGATTTAGGAGACATTCCTAGTGTCGAGCAAAAAAAAACTGTTTACGACCAAATGCGGCCAGGCAATATCTAATAATTTATTTATTTAAGTACAAAGGCGGGCTTTATACCTTAGGCGTTTTCTACCTGTCGACCTTAGGGTAGTGCAGAGATAAAATATGGCAGGTGCAATAATCTATTTTACTATCAAGAATTATTCATTAAAAAAATACCATCAAAAACAAAATGCCCGCAGATTTTTGCAGTGGGATCTCATACTATGACCAAATGTTTGAATGTAAACGAAGCCAAAGAAGTAAGTATGTAAGGATCGTAGCAGGTGGCGTTCTGTAGTTTCTGCGTACCTATGGGCAAATGCCTAATTCTATGTAATATAGATTATACTCACAGAATAAACTCCAATCAAGAGTATACCGCAGGCTAATAAGTAAGCAACTATCACGGTCAAATGAAACCATTCAGCGATTTTAAAGAAAACGTCTTTATCAGGAAAAATTGTACTTATTGACTTTTCTGATCGTACTAACTCAACTAGGGCAAAAATCTGAAAAGATTGTGGAAATATGTTAATATAACAAAAAAACTTATAAGAGGTTACGTTACGGTTGTACGTAAACTTAAATAAAGATACACAACAAAAATTATCTTACACATATCTCTGTGAATTACTGAGTACCAAGTCGGTTGGTGCATACAGGTATTATTTAATTCTCAACTGCTCTTTACATACAAATGACACGGGCCTTTGAGAATCTGTGTTTCGCCCCGTCAGATGTTTTGTTTACATTCAACAAATATGGCGCCTTTTCACTTGGAACATTGAGCAGGTAGGTTTTATTTTTACGTGTTTTCAAGTATAGGCTGCGTTTCGCCAGAGATGTGTGAGGTAGCTGGGTAGTGCGAGGATGTGTAAGTTTGTGGAACGGTGTGAGTGTTTCCACCGGAGATGTGCTAGGCCGTTGAGCGGTGCGAGAATGCGTAGCAACGCTGTGAAACGGTGCGTAGATGGGCAGTGCGAGGATGTGTAGCGGGCTCATTTCAGATGAGGTGTGGTGGGAGCGGAGCGCGCGCGCCACTGCCTGAGTGCCCGCCAGTGGCAATAATTTATTATCCATAGCAACTTTGTCTTCTTGTGTGTCAACGTGAACTTCGAGAAAGAGGTCAACCGTCCGAGGAGGTATTCGACTCGGCTCGGCGGCGTTCGGGAAATTGCGAGGTATCTTCTCGTCCAGTTTACCGCAGTGTCTCAAGACAAAAGTCTATGACCAGTGTGTGTTGCCAGTGATCACCTATGGGACCGAGGCGTGGTCGCTCACGCTCGCGTTGTCAGAAAGCTTAAAATCACCCAAAGGGCAATGGAGAGGGCTATGCTCGGAGTTTTCTTGCGTGATAACGTCAGAAATAATGATAGCCGCAGGAGAACCAAAGTTACCGACATAGCCCGAAGAATTGCCAAACTTAAGTGGCAGTGGGCAGGGCACATTGCTCGTAGAACGGATGTCCTATGGGGGCGTCAAGGTCTGAAATGGCGATTGCAAACCGGAAGACGATACGCTGGAAGGCCTCCCACTAGGTGGACCGATGACCTGGTCAAGGTTGCGGGAAGGCGCTGGATGCGAGACGCACGGGATCGGTCAATGTGGCGAAGCCTGGGGGAGGCCTATGTCCAGCAATAGACGTCTTTTGGCTGAAATGATGAATATTGAAGATAATGGGTGTTATTACGAGTATTTGGAAGTCGGTTGCATTTTATTGTAAAACAGTTGTTTTCATAGTTGTTTTTTGTAAGTAAATTTTAATATTTCTACACCGCCAACGGTAGTGTATGTGAAACAATTTAATATTAAGATCTTAATGTACCATATACTCAGAAATAAATATAATAATAAATATAATATATATATATCTCTTATAGTAAATTCTTGCGCAAAACCAGAACAAAAAAAGGTTTGAATGTATGTGGTAATAAAGCCGAAATTAACGATAACTGTACGATTAAACATGAAACCAGAATCACAGCTTCCGATTACCAATCCGCTCTCAACTTGCAAGTGAGCAATTTACATCTGTACAAGTTTCAAATCTAATTTGCTACTTGCAGTATCTACGCGCAGATTAACACGTTTGGCGCCGTTAAGGGGTTTGCTAGACAAGTTCAGAACACGCCAAATGACGTTGGTTGAAACGTTTTACAACTCCTACGAGACCCCACAGTACCGCTTAAATCGCATAACCTGTACATGTTTTTTTGATAAAACTAAATTTTCATGAATGATACTTAATCTTCTTCTTATTCGTTGTCTTCATTACTGAAGGTCGTGCCCGTCTTCGAAAGCTTTCACGGAGTCATCGACGAGCTGCTTCCAAGCCACTCTGTCGGCTCTTCCCAGGGCAGTGGTCACCGTGAGTCCCGTAATCACCCTGATCTGGTCTGACCGCCGAGTGGGTGAGCGTCCACGTGGACTTTTCCCATCTACTTTTCCTACAACAACCAGTTTTTCCAGGTTATCTGGCTGTCTCCGGGCAATGTGGCCAAAGTAATTTAGGACTCTTTGGTAGCAGATCGTGGAGAGTCTGGTTATGATGTTTAACTGGTCGAGAATGGACTTATTTGTGCGTTTTGCTGTCCATGATATGCGCGTTTTGCTGTCCATGATAAGCGCAAAATTCTCCATCTAGAAAGCCACAATCTTTGTTCGATTCACCGAGCGAATTGCCCAAGATAGGTCAGAGCCGATACTGAATAGTAGAATATATTACAACAGCGTGGCCTGATAATATCTAGCCACAATTCTTCATAATCATCATCATTTCGGCCGACAGACGTCCACTGCTGAACATAGGGCTCCCCCAAGTGTCGCCACATTGACTGGTCCCCTGCAACTCCTGAAAGCCAGAATTAACAGTGGCTACCACCAGAAAAGCGCCGAGGCAATGAAGCTCGACGAAGTCCCGGAGAATGAATTTAATCTCTTTAGTCTTGGATCCCGCAACGAAATTAATCAGAATAGAATAACGGAGGAGTAGGAAAAAATATAAATTTCCACTTCCCTCCATATCAAGCAGGAGACAGAACAAACAAAGCCAATAGGCACAAAGGGTCGTTTACAACTGGGATAAGCCCAGTTGCCTAGCACCACGGATAAAAAATAGGATTAATATTAATGTGTCCTAACATTGTGAGCTGTTATATTTGATTCCAATAATAGGTATGGCAAAAACGCTTGAACGCACGGAAATTTGTTCTTGTGTTAATTTGTTTGTTTTTGTTATTAATTTGTTGTAGTGTTTGTGTTTGTGTAGGGGCTTACGAGAGAATGGGCAGCAGCATTCTCTGTGAAAATGTAACATTCGTACTACGATCGCCAACCTGCCTGCCAAGCGTGGCAAAACCCCCCAAACTGATAAGCAAAACAATTATCTTATATTATATAGATTTTGATAAGTGTTTTTTTTGGGTACTTTGTAAATCTGATGAGTTATTTAGGAGTTACGAAGTAACAGATGAACATCCATACACACATAGATACAGTGTCAAACTCTTAACCCTCCCAGTATAATAAGAGATGAATTCACAGCACGATTAAAAGTGCTGTGCACATCGACTGTCATCGACCCTTCTCCCTCTTACCCGCGCGGCGCCCGGCGTTCGCCTCGTGCGCCAATAGCGAGAGACCAACGTCAGACGTCACCGTGACAGCGCCAATTGCATAGCTATTTTGACCGAGTAGTAGGTGTTGATGGATGGCACACTATTGTCGTATATTTCTTGCTTATACAAACGTGGTAAGAGCAGGTTCAGTAGAAAAAAACATACTAACAAAAGAAGCAAAGCATATTAAAAAAACGCCAATCTTCAGCGGCATACAGAAGCAACATCTGTCAGGGTACCCAAGAGTGTCTATTGGAGATCTGTACACTGGTTTAATGTAAACATCAATAGATTGGTCATAATCTACAGGTTCTATTGATGCATTAAGAGAAACTGTTTGCCCATACTCTGACGGAGATCGTAAACGAAAAGTAATAGACTCCTCATAATCATCCGCGTCATCATCATACTCCGAAATTGTTGAAGGTGGAGGACATAAACATTCGACAATGCTGAAAAGAGAAGACAAAACAATTCATTATTTTTTATTTTTATAAACCTGTGTTGAAATGTCGTTGTGGCCCAGTGGCTAAAACTTTATCTGTCGTGCATGAGGTCATGATTTCATATCTAGGCAAGTACCAAGGTAATAATTTTTAAATTAATGTAATATACTAGCTTTTGCGGGAGAACATATTCCCGGGATAAAAAGTATTATATGTGCTATTCCAGACTACAATCTATCTCTGTGCCAAATTTCATCCAGATCCGTCCAGCCGTTTGAGCGTGAAGAAGTAACAAACATACAATCACACACACTCACAAACTTTAGCCTTCATAATATTAGAGTGTGATACAGGGTGGGCAAACAGTCGTGGATCAACGAAACAAGGCGAAATTTGGGATCTAAGGAATAAAAAGAAATCTATTTGGTAATTTTTGACCTACTGCAAATAGTCCCAAATATCACCCTGTTTTGTTTGATCCAAGATTTTTGGCCCAACCTGTATATATGTACTTTTTAAGTTTAGCTTGGACATCGCTGGCAACAGTGAAGGAAAACATCATCGTGTGAAAACCTAGAATCATAGTAATATACGATTATACGTCTGAAATCGCCAACCCGCATTGAGATTATAAATGCTCGTGCCTTCTCTCTATGAGAAGGGGCCTTTCCCCTGCTGCGGACAGTAACAAGCAGGTATTATTAAACCTACGTTCTCCCACTGCAGGGCAAAGGCGTTCCTTCCCTAATTCCATATCTCTCGGTCTACTGCGATCGCGAGCCATCTCTTTCTGAGCTTGCCGTGTTGCTGTTTAGTGCTATTAGGGATCCACTGAGATGGTTTTCGCCCATTGTTCATCCGATATCTGCCGTATGTGTTGCTTAAGGGTACACTAGTCGAAAATTCTTCCATACAAACGTAGTCTGGCTTTTACTCCACTGTTTGACGATGTACGTTCAAAATAAAAAATTATATCAATTTGTCTCATCATTATCTAGCCCAGTATGGAAGCAAAAAAGTTAAAAAAATATTTACTTGAAAGTTATGAGCTTCGAAAGTTCCATATTTCAACACTAATTTTAACGCATCTTTGGGTGCAAATAAGTACCATAAGAAGAAGGAAAATTGAAAAACGGCCTCCATACGGGGATAGATTAGTAGTTCAACAATGCAAATAATTTTATTTTGAACAGATACATTCAGTCGTTTTTTCATGATATCCAGACTCCCAAAGGTCTGTTTATAAACTTTCGCGCGCTCGTTTTCGTTCTAAATCATCATCCATTTCGCTACAAATTTGCAAAAGTGTGTATTCGTACGCGTACTAGCTTCTTACTGCTCATAACAGCATCTATCTGTTCCGTACGTGTTGTCGGTTAATATAGTATGCATTTTAGCCCCGCGCACAAAATAGTTCGTGCCGTCGACTAGTGTACCCTTAAGTTCTACTTTAAATCAGAAATCAACATTATTCTACTAATCCTACTATCCTACTAATATTATAAAGGCGGTGTGTTTGAGATAGATTATAGTCTAGAATAGCACATATAATCATTTTTATCCCGGGCGTATGTTCTCTTGCGATAATTTTCGACATTCATGCGGGCGAAGCCGCTGACAGAAGCTAGTCAGTCACACTAACACACTAATATTAATAAAAAAAGATAATAACTTTTTTTATTTATAACTATTTAGTTTATTTTTTTTCGAATTAGGTATTTTTAACATAGTCTTATATAATTTAAAATCAACTCTTTAACCCTTTATTTTGATACCCCACACGATGGGTTGGGGAGAAAAAAAAAATGTAGACCCCCACAATATGGCGCCCAAAATCCACCATTTTCCTTTTTCCAATTTTAATGTTGCCAGTGACACTCGCAGGGTTAAGACAAATCGATTGACGTAACAACCATGAAAATCGGCCAACGCGTTTAGTCTCTAGAACGCCACATAGGAACAAACATGCATACATACATAGACTGATAAACACATTAGCCTCCTTCGGCAGTCGGGTAAAAAGGAGAAAGTTTGTGAGTGATGATGATGATGATGGGGATTGCTTTGCCGCAATTAGATTCTCATTCGGTCCGTTGTGCGTGGGAGTTCTGGCTTACAAAGCCAGCCAGCAAACGCAAAGAAGCCTCCTGGGCGCTTCACAGGCTAAGCGGAGCGACCTCATTGTTGAATAAGGTCGGAAAAATTATCCCGGGAATATGTTCCTTTAAAAATTCACGGGTGGAGCCGCTGGCAGAAACTAGTATAGAAATAAAGAAGAAGAAGGAAAATACGTTTATTTGGCACAGACTTAAAGGCTAATAACAATAAATTATTTGACGTCTATACTAATATTATAAAGAGGAAAGATTTTTTTGTTTGTTTGTTCCGAATAGGCTCCAAAACTACTGGACCGATTAAAAAAATTCTTTCACCAACAGAAAGCTACATTATTTCTAAGTGACATAGGCTATTTTTTTAAAAGGGGTCCTGTGGGGTGGTCCGCGGGGAAAAGCTATAGTGTTAAATAAAGAAAATGTATCACGGGTGCGCCAAATCCACGCCAGTCACACCTTTCTTGAAGAACCCTTCAATACAATAAGTACTCCAGCTGGTTAGCTGGAGCACCTATTGTATTGTATTGTATACAAAGTACAGTACCTGCCTGAATTCAAAACTTAACAGGTTAGTTACCTCTGGGCTACCACTACTCGTTTACCAACACAAAAAAAAAGGAAAATGCTTACCGCATAAAACATCGCATAGGGAACGGGAAATATTACACCACACACGAAATAATTTTCGCTCAAATAATATTAATATTATTATGTTTCCCTTTCTATGAAAGCTTTTTTTTCATTTTCATTCACTGTATTTGTATTTTTTATTTGTTGACTGTATCGATTGCAATTTTATTTTTACTAACTCAATAAATTTTAACAATATTTTTTTAATACATGCTTATTTTATTTTTATGGTTTGTTTACATGACGTTTATTTTTTTTTTCAGAACTGACTAGAAATAATAGAGGCAAAGTTAGTGTTCGCAGTCTATGAAATTCATAGACTGCGAAGTCTTATTTAGAAAAAGAGATTTATGTTGGAATACTCGAAATAAATGAACTAAAACCCGACCGTTTTTTTTAAGTTTCTGGTAAATTTTGTTTTTTTTGTGTCATCGACCTATATTTTTAGATTGTACTTGATGTATTTAATCATTAAATTTGATGCCAAACTCGACAGCTATATGATTTATTTTATTTGTTGCACTGGGTGTATTGTACGTACTGGGTATTTATAAAGGTTTTACTAATTCTTTCCAAGCAAGATTGGGTTATAAACCAATCACAGTGTCACCCATATCGATAGGATTGTTTAAATTAAAGTTTATTATAGTGAAGGTTGGGTATGGCAATAAAGACATCAATCTATACTCATATTATAAACAGGTAAAGTTTGTGAGTTTGTGACGTTGTAGGGAGTAATCTCTGGATCTACTGAACCGATTTTGATGAAATTTGGCATGGAGATAGTTTGAGACCCTGGACATAGGATAGTTTGAATTCCCTTGGGATGATAAAACACTTTTTACGCGTGTGAAGCTGCGGGCAGAAACTAGTGTATAAAAAATGCCATAGAAATGTGTTCCTTGCGAAGTTTTTGTGGTGTAACTTTGAATGATATATTGAGGAATGATGTAATAAGACAACATTATAATTTAAAAGAAGATTTATTAAAAGAACAGTTTGCAAAAACTCTATCCAAACTCTTTCAATGGGTAACCCGAACGGCCCTTGCTTTTAAGTTGTTCAAAGACAAACTATTATAAGATCTAGCTGCAGAATTTATAGTTGAACCCACACAAAAATACTTGGAAGACCCACTGAGCCCACTCATAAGTTATTTTCTGTTGCCAACGAAGTTTCTCTGGTCGAAGAACAATAAAATTAGCTAGTTTATAGAAACTTATCAGTTTTATATGAGTCTAGGATCACCACCTACTCAGGGTTTAGTCAACTCGCTTGGAAGTTTAAAAATACGAACAGCAAAAAATCGTGGATCAAACAAGGCGATATTTTAATTTTTTATTTTTTTTATTTATGATGGGTTTGCTCTTGACTCTGGTCTAGGTCGGTGACAGAGACAGAGTCGACGATGGAGTGAGCTTACCCAGAAGAAGCCTGTTCACTCTAACTTTAAAGAGATTTGGTGTTAGAAGGAGTAAAAAAAACTTTTTGTTCTTTATGACCTATGTACTTTATGGCAAAAAACACCAAATATCACCCTGTTTCGTTTTATCCACGATTTTTGGGCCACTGTGTATATTGTTATATTTTCTTACTATGCGCTAAATATTTTAAAACTAAGTTTATGACGTACGAAGGTTTTCGACGTCGGAAAACGAATTTCGGAACTGAAATGGAGCTGGGCAGGACACCTAGCAAGGCGCGGTGATGATAGGTGGAGTAAGGTGGTGACTGAATGGCGTCCAAGGACTGGAAGAAGAAGTATTGGTCGTCCAGCGGCAAGATGGGCCGATGACATTGTTGCCATTGCGGGTAGAACCTGGATGAGGTTGGCACGGGAACGTGGTGATTGGTACAAGAAGAGAGAGGCCTATGCTCAGCAGTGGGCGAGGTCGGGCTGTGGATGATGATGATGATGAAGTTTATGACAGCCTGTGTCTTAGTTTGTATTTTCATATTTAGACTCATTTTGAAGATAATGTACTCTGCTTGATCTGGAAAATGCATCTTTGGTGTAATTGCAAGCCTGACGATTGAATGAATCGGCTACAAAATCGCTGACTACATTCCTAATATCTGGCAGAGTATTTAAATATTTTCTTTAAAAGCATTAATGGGAATACACTTGCTATATACATATTTGGCGGATTCTACTGATTCTGATTCACTGGATTTTGGCACCGGCTTCAACCGCGTGTATGTCGAAAATTATCCCAAAGGAACATATTCCCTGGATAAAAAGCATCCTATGTGCTATTCCAGACTGTAACTTATCTCTGTGCCAAATTTCATTCAGTTCCGTTCAGTAGCTTTTGCGTTAAAGGGTAACAAACATACAAATACACACACTGACAAACTTTCGTCTTTATAATATTAGTATGAAGTATGATAGTAAGGTTCCTGGTTTACTCAAACTCATAATGTGGAAGACAAGTTAATCTTAGACATCACTGTCTTACAATAAAAGAAAATATCTTGATCAAAACAAGCTAGATTACAAAAGACTGAAACAGCCCACACGTACTGAGCAAGCTTATTCACTCGTATCTTCTTTGTTCAAGAAGAGGCCTTTGATGTCAACTGAGGTAGATCTTGCACAGATTATGAGAGGTATGATAAAAGAAGATATTGCATTACAAAATATATGTGTGCTGTGTGGCCACTACAAGCGAGTGGTACTCACTTGACCCGCATCCCGCCGGGCCAAGTAGGGCTGTCACGAACTGGTGAAAGATATTTCATTTTATTCTGGAAAATTAAGTTGTATCAAAAAAGGAGGAGGTTTGTCAATTCTACCGTATTTATATATAGATATTTAATGTGTATTCTCGGATAACTTCGTCGTTTATAAACCGATTTTGATGATTCTTTTTATGTTGGAAAGAAGATATCTCAAGGGTAGTATCATGATAAGTAAACCAGAATCTGTTTATGGGATCCTAGAGATAACGAGGGAACTCCTCGAATATTATTGGCGTACATATAACGGCTTTGGTATTTTCATCAATAAAGCAATCATTTGCACTCAGAAAGTATCATTTGGTGAAGTGGAACTGATGATGAAGACCACAATGGCTACTGGAACTCCGAAATAAAACAATGTATCATAGTATATAGTATCATGGTCGTGTTTGAGCTTATTGGAATCGTCATGAGATGTACTTTGGCTATAAATAATTTTCATGTTAATTGGAGATTCACATTAAAACTAAAAACAAGTAAAATAAAAAACTTTTTAACAAAAAATCAAACCGACTTCCAAAACAAAACACTACAAAGCGATAAATAACTTTATTTTCCGAAGTCGGTGTCGAATAACGGAAAACAATGGGTACAAAAGACACCGACTTCGGAAAAGAAAGTTATTTTTCGCTTTGTAGTGTTTTGTTTTGGAAGTCGGTTTGATTTTTTGTTATTAAGTCGTAAATTCTGGGCAAATAAAATTTCGACGTACCAACGATATGAAGTGAAATTTATAGGTTTAAAAAAAAAGCAATAGATGAGGACTGTTCGGAGTTGCTTAGGCTTTCGAGGTTCCACTGAGTGTAATACCTGGAATAAATCAAGTCATGATCATTATTCGGCGAGCTGGATCACTGTCTATAAAATATCAAAATTTAACAGTATCTGCATTTGCTATTGAGGAAGTTTATTTTACTCGTATCGGTGACGTCTTTAAACTGATCATTACGGACTTCCTTAATTGCTATTTTCCTAAATAACTTTTAATATTTTCAGTTACTCATAATAATTACGTGTAAACCATAAATGTTACATCGGAAATGTATAGAAACCTCATGGCTAGCACATTAAACACTAAATGTTTTGGAAATGCTTTCGCTGTTCGTGTATCTAAGGAGTCGAATTGTCAGCTGGAGTCTTTATTTCTTGATAAACTGATGGTCCTTAAGTCAAGGGTGAATAGGTTACTTCTAGGCAAGAGTGCTACATCGTCGAACACATCATCGCTTATCATCAGGTGAGATAGTAGTCAAACGCGAGCCTATCTATCCTAACTAATATTATAAATACGAAAGTAACTCTGTCTGTCTGTCTACCTGTCTGTCTGTTATCTTTTCACGCTTAAACCACTGAACCGATTTGGATGAATAAAATAGGGATACTTTGAGACTCTAGGAAGGACATGGAATAGGTTTATATCCCGAAAATCATCCCTGAGGGGGTGGAAATTTGTTTGATGAACCAATAATTTCTCAAGTAAGACGGTCCACACAACTACAATATTGTTGCGCAATATAAAAATTAGACTATTCTTAGTACTAATGCTAAGCAGGCTAAGTCGCGAACAAGAGATATTAAAACATATATTTGTCCTGCCATCCCTAAGCAAGCATCCTCACAAGTCGGACGTGTGAAGGGCCATGGTTGCCACTTCTTTGTTTTCTTTGGGTTCCGCCGTCTTTATAAAGTTTATAAATAGAATGTTTTAGCCTTACGGAGTCTTGGGGTAACACGTTTAGGTCGACTTTCTATTCACACGGTACCCCGGATATGTGTAGTTTATTATTAGATTTTTTTTGTATATAAAAAAGAAATAAGAAGACGTATTAAGAATACATAAGGCTTTTTTTCAGTTATAGTGGTTAAAATACAATATATTTTTATTAAAAGAAATAACTGGATTTTAAGCAGCGTTTTCAGTGTATGTAGCGTTGGAAGACCTGCCAGAAACTGAACCGGTGACCTGGTGAGAGCCGGGGTAAACCGCTGGATGGGGACTTCCACCAAACTTCGCCACATCGTCCGGTCTTGTGTATTTAGGTCTTGTTTTTAGTAGTGAACGCCTTTCTTTTTATGTAGATAAAATCAAACTGGTTAATTTGTATACGGTATATTCATAATTATTATAGTAACGCTTTATTTTTATTTATTTTCTTCTCTTTTTGTTTAAAAAATTGACACGCACACTGTTGCGTTGTTGTTGAATTAAGTAATTTACCTATGTTTGCAATATTTGTAAGTATGTGAGAACCATGTCCCTATTTATAAAGTGAAGGAATTTACCTGTTAGTGCTTGCAATATCTTATACCTATATTTAGTATAGTAGTGCTGGGTGCATCGTTCTCACGTATATGAATTTATTAATGTATGTACTTATGTAAATATTGTAAAAAGCCTATATTTTTAAAAGAGTAAGTATGGAGTTTCTTGTGCATTCTTCTCCATAACAAGCTATTTTTCCGAATGCACGATAAAGTAAATTTTTATTACATGTAAATTTTAAATGTTTTAACGTTCAAAAGTGCCGCATAATGGCCTAGTTCAAATCAACATTTGACTTTGACTTTAAGCTGCAATAATGATGGCAACTGGGCTAGCATAGCATGAAAACACAGTGTAGGTATTCAATCTGTCTGTATTGCAAAATAATTTTACCTGAAAACAGTACAGTGCCGCCTTCAACTTAAAATAATTTGTTTCCAAGATAATTATAAGAAAAACAAGTAAATTTAAAAACCCCGGTTACATTTTTATTTCATGCTACATAATTTATCTAGTACATAGTAGATACGCTTCGATCGGCAATCTATTGAACACGTAATTATGACACGATATAATGCGTTAACACCCCGATTCAAACAGTGAAACGCCCATAACTGTTGAGCGACTAAACCCATTTTATTCAAACATAGCTAAGAACACTCTCGACAAAATCACTTTTCAAACAAAAAAAACTAAATCAAAATCGGTTCACCCGTTTGGACGCTACGATGCCACAGACAGACACACATATACACAGATACACAGAGACAGAGATACACAGCAACACATCAAACTTATAACACCCATCTTTTTCCGTCGGGGGTTAATAAACAGCCACTGAGCCACTTAACTAAAGAGCAGCAAAATATAAAAATAATCTTAAAGCTGAACCCATCTTTCTATTTCCCAGCACAATTATTAACAGTCAAGCAAAGAAAAATGTAGTCTTTAGACGTTAAACGGTCCACCATTTAATAGAGTACCACCATCCTGGCTAGCTTTTAAAAAATAAGCAAAAAGAAATATGGCGGTGGAAGAACGATAAATCTTCATTCAAAGTAGATAAGGAAGCTGTAGTAGATAAAAATAAAAGATACGAGTGGGGAACGGTTTAAAACACTTTTCTCAAACATGCTTGGAAATGTGAGCATTATTTTGAAAACCTTCTTCGAGATAAATCGAAATTGCTGTACTGGCCAAATACATACGCGCAGCGGCCGGCAAAATTTATATGAAAATCCATATCTGTCGTGTCTAGCGGCCAATTATATTACATAGTAAACTCATATCGGTCGTGTAATTTAAAAATGGAACGATCTTTTACTCCGAAACATGGAAACCAAAGAGGTAACTTATCAAAGGTTTTATTTAAATTTCGAACTGGCTTGCAAATATAAAGCTGTTAATTGATAAAAAAAAACAAATTAACTTTTTAACGCGGGCAAAATTATTGTTCGTCATTGATTTTGAAAAGTAATAATTGTATTTGACAAAATGAGTTCTAGGTAATACTTAGTTTTAATTTCCACGCATTATTTGAGAAAAGCACTATACAAACCTTGGCCACAACTATGCATTGATGGACTTACGTATGTGTGCCTCGGCTTTGGCCGAGGCCCACATTTACACGTTCATCCAACAATGCCTATTTTGCGGGCCGCTGCAGTAATGTCCTATTGTTTCCGTTTACTAAACTTCCGTTTACTAAGTTTGAAAGTGGCGCCAGTGACAGAAAAGTTGAAAGGAAACCGTTTGTCCTGGTATGGTCATGTAATGTGGAGGAATGAAACGCATGTTACTATAAGAGTTATGAATATAAATGTGGATGGATGGAGAAGGAGGGGACGGCCAAAGAAGATATGGATGGACTGCGTGAGGAGTGATATGAAAGAAAAGGGAGTCAGTGATAGCGTGACGGGGGATAGGACGGTATGGAAGAGGAAAACGTGTTGCGCCGACCCCATGTAACATGGGACAAGGGCAGGAAGATGATGTTTCCGTTTACTAATCTGTAGTGTTTGGAGAGATTAGCTAGAGAAAATTTAAACGCAATAAAAAATCAAAAACCAAAGTGCTTAAGAAGCGAACTAAAATGATGTAAACATGAAGAAAATCATGCTGTGCAGTCGCAAGCCAGCTCGCTAATATGTATTCTTCAACTGCACAGCATGATTTTCTTCTTGCTTACATAATTTTAGTTCGCTTTTTAAGCAGTCGGGTTTTTGATTTTCTTTAATGACTTTTTTTATTAACAACTTTTTAGTTATCATTTTATTTTTTGAATTACTTTTAGACATAATGTAAGTGATATATATTTTTGTAACCACCTCTTAAAACCATTCATTTTGAAACCACACTCGATGGATTAGGAGGTAAAAAGAAATTGAGACCCTCCAATATGACGCCCAAAATCCGCCGTGTTTGTTTTTTTTAAAGTCACTTATCTAACAAAACTTGGGTGATCAAGACTTATCTTATGTTAATTATATAAATCCGTCCAGCGGCTTAAAAGATTTGAGGTAATAAAGAATAATACATACATACAAGATACACGCGAAAAACATAACCCTTTCCTTGCAGTCGGGTAAAAATACATGTAGTTACTAGGTATCGAAATTTATGTCTGTTTAGAAGCACATGGATGAGGGACGCACATAACCGGGCAATATATTATGACAAAAAAAAAGTTAAATATTGACTAAATTTTGACTTTGGTTGTATCTTGAATTATTGACTACATTCTGCACTGACTCTAATTTTATATATGAAACTGACATTAATTAATTTAATTTATAATTGCCAACTTAATTTTAATTAATTATATTATTTACATTTTGTAAGTCGAGAGAGGCAAAACATGTTGGTCCGGTAAAATTATGTTTCCATCTATATGTGCATATTCATGTATATCATGTTAAACATGTTTGAACAAATAAATTTATCATTATCTTTAAAAAGGGCCTAATCCAGCAGTAGTTAATTCTGGGCTAAAATGATAATTATGTAATTAATTAAATCAAAAAGTCTGTTGGTTTTGTGGTTGCAACCGTAAAGTGCGGGGTATTCATTTCGACTCCTGGATCGGGCATGTGTTATTCATGCCAACAGGCTTGCCCTATGGACTTTGCCCAACAACACAGCTGATGCTCAGTGTAAATACACAATAGCGGCTGCTAGCGTAGGTATTGTATGTGTCTAGTCATTGCGCGTACGTCTTCGGTTTTCTTTGAGCGCCTCCGGCTCTCTCCTCAGCGTCTCCTAAAAAGGGTATTTTGTAGGTGATCGGGATGTGCCTCAAAACTAACTGCAAAAATATGTAGTTTTTTCATTGTTACACTTTTTCAGTCTAGTCCCTCAGTTTGCAAAAAAATCAGACAAGACGATAAAGTACGATAAAGAACTCCGTTCTAAAAAGGCAAAATGTAAGTACTTATGCATGTATCATATCCTACTGAGCTAGAAGTCACTAGACAGTGTATTAACAGTTTCTTTGAAGAAGGCACATAGCAGTAAACAATCTTATTCCGTAGTTTCTTTTCTATTATGTAAAGTAAGATAAATTGTTCTGATTTATGCCATACTAGATTTCAGCCGAGTCTAAGTAAGCGTGAATGACATAGTTTCTGCAAATCTAGATATTTTTTGGTGCCTCCTACAGACAATATTATATTATATTATTTTTGTTTTTATTATCTATGGAGATAATAAACACAGGAATTATAGTGAAACTTGTATTTTCCAATTTTATGTACAGGCTATTTGGTTTCTTACTCTAAGGAACGTTTTTTCTAGTCTGATTTTTTTCTAAGGTTTAATATTGGTTGACAGCTTTTGTATAGACAAGTAAAATTTAAAAGTATTGTTAATAAAATGTTGTTAAATAAAATTTTAAAAATAATTAAATTTTAAAAGTAAAAAGAAATCCTACACATTTTTGATCTTCAATCTATTAAACACGTAACGACACGATATCTTGCGAAAACAGCCCGATTTAAACAGTTAAACGCCCATAACTTTTGAACGACTGAACCGATTTTCATTAGACATAGCTAAGAACTCTCTGGAAAAGTAACATTTTAAACCAAAGAAAAACAAACGGTTCATCCGTTTAGGAGCTATGATGCCACAGACATACACAAACACACAGGTAGACACGTCAAACTTATAACACTCCACTTTTTCCGTCGGGTGTTAAAAATAATGTCAAATCGCTATTTTATTATTTATTTATTAAAACTTTATTTATCATCATCATCACATCATCAGCCTATTAATGTTCCCACTGCTGGGACACAGACCTCCTCTCTGTGAGAGGGAATGGGCCGTAATCCACCACGCGGGCCCAGTGCGGGTTGGTGGATGTCACATGTCTTCGAATTTTTGGTTCTATGACATGCCGGTTTCCTCACGATGTTTTTCTTCACTGTTTTGAGAGCAGTGGTGATGAAATAATTTACACAAAGTAAAGCGCCTGCCTGGGCTCGAACACACGACCTACAACTTGTAAGTCGCGGCTGGGCTACCACTGCTCTCTAAAACTTCTCTAACCCTCTTACAAATAAACGCGGTATAAAGTTATACCAGGTATAACAAAGGTATAACCATACATTTTCATAGGTTTATACTTGGTATAACTTTATACCGCGTTTATTTGTAAGAGGGTTTAACTTTATTTATGCATAAGTACAAAGCTGGACTTAATGCTGTAGGCATAGGTTATCTCGTCGGGTGTCTCAAGCCGATTCCCGGCCACCGTAGGCGCGGGCTTGCGGACGGAAAGTAATGGGTAGCTCGCCGTCCGATAAGGACCAAGTCCGAGTTAACGGCGCGTAGTGTTCCACGCGTGCCTCAAAGAGATGTCAGCAAAGTGACGGGGTCCGATAGGGCCGATGCCTGTCTGGGTCGCGGATAAATTTGAAAGAGAGTTACCGCGGCCCTGGCACAAGCTACTGAAAGAACACGGGTGGGTTTTAGTCAGTAAAAGTCTGACACGAGCGGGAGAAGTCATTGGATGATTTCCAACCCAAAAAAATAAAATAAAAAAAGGCATAGGTTATCTGACTAAGTATCCGCCCAAAGTCAGCCCTAAGTGTTTTGTTGAGGTCGGTTTCAGTCTAAAGGAATGCAGTTGAATACCAGTGGTTTCACAGGAAGCAACAACCTATCTGACCTCCGCAATATACTGGGCGACTGGTAAGTTTGTAAACGCACCCACGATACAGGAAGAAATTCCTAGTGTGGGGCAACGTTTTTATAAAAAAAAAAAAAAAAAAAAAAAGTCAGTGCTTGTTGCACCAAATTACCAAATCGATATAAGGATGTTGACAAAAAATATCTCTTCAGTAGTATATTATCTCTCAATAGTCCGTCAGTTAGATTACCTAAAAATATTGGACACGTATTTTTTCTTTTGCCATGTTAAAAAAAAATACGACGATGCAGTGCGTTGAAATATCGTGTGACGTCACGGTGTGATACACTTTATACTGACAAATTGACGTCACGAGTCCCCACTCCTAAACTTTTATGCGCTTTATAGTTGTCAATTTTTATTAATTTAATAAAGCAAAAAATACGGGTCCAAAATTATTTGATAATCTCACTGACGGACTGAATAGATTTATCATTTTTCTACCCAGGTAACATCCCTGTTGTAGATCCCTAGTTGTTGGGCAAGGAATTCAACGAATTACCAGGCACCCTGTGTAATCCTTTATTTACAGCAATATAACATATAAGTTCAACAGACTACGTCTACTCAATCTCTAGATACGGAAAAAAAAACCGAAATGAGAACCTCCTCCTTTTTGCGAAGTCGGTTAAAATAGCGATAGTCATCTCTTGAATAGTCGCTTTGTCAGTCCTCCAAAAGAATCCTTTCACATGCATTCATAATATTTTATTCAATAGACAACATTGAAGTGAGGCCGTTTCCTTGCAGGCCACGGCTTCGAGAATAGAAACGAAGGCCAAATAAACAAGGCCACTATCTAATTCTGTATTTTCTAAAGACAAGGATAGACCAGGATAGATGATCTTGAATTTTCCTTTAAAGTATTTCCAAGCAACCAAGTCCATTGAAGCTGGGCCTCGCAATAACATACCATAGATCCCACAGAGCACAAATAATCTCCGCTTGTCACTGCTGAAAACGGCATTGTCAAAACTTGCCTTGAAACTTAAGTGTGTCAGTCTCGACCGCTTAGTCAATTAGTGATACTCGTAATTTTGATTAAAAAATTATAGAGCTATGCGGAACAGGGTGGAAAGACCCTTAACCTCCATTGACAAATAATAGTTTAAAAAAACACGCTTTAATAGAAAACCAAACTAAAAAGTAGAAAATATTTTTTATTAAATTTAAATTAAGAATAGTGTGATATAAAAAGCGTGGGGTGCTAGATGTTCATTGATTTATAATATTTTATTGACAGATATTGGTAAAAGTAGAGTCATTTTGAATAGTACATTGTGATACAAGGGTGGAAAATAGGTTATTGCAAACGAGCTGTCATTAACAAGCCCGAGCCGAAGGCGAGGGTTTTTAATGACACGAGTTTGCAATAACCTACACGCCCGTGTATCACACGATATTTTTCAATACAGTTGTGAGAAATAGTAAAAACAAATCAAAGAATTAGATTTGATAATTCACAAAAAAATAAAATTTTCGCGCGTTTTTGCAACTGGACATATATTTTTTACAACGAAAACAGCCTACACAGCCTATTAGATTTTTGACAAATGTTGATGTGAAAATAATTAAATTGAAACTGGTAATTAAATATATTAAACAACCATTTCAAAGAGTTTTGAGAATTAAATGCTAAAACGTACGGAATCATTCATTTTTCCTCGTATAAAATCTATTCCATTTTATTCTATGTATGAAAACTCCTTGCTACTAAACTTTTTTAAATTGACATAACTAAAGGCGCGTTTTTGCAACTGGACATTTTTTACAACGAAAACAGTCTATACAGCCTATTCGATTTTAGACAAATGTTGATGTGAAAATAATTAAATTAAAACTGGTAATTAAATATATTAAACAACCATTAAAAAGACTTTTGAGAGTTCAATGCTAAAACGTACGGAATCATTCATTTTTCCTCTTATAAAATCTATCCCATTTTATTCTATGTATGAAAACTCTTTGCTACTAAACTTTTTAAATTGACTTATAAATTTAAAACTAAACTGCAAAACTAATGATCGAGCTCGTAAACAAAAGTCACGACCGCGTAATAGAAAGATGCCTATGCGTAAGATTTAATTTTCCAATCATAATTATAGCCTCTGAAAGTACGCCATGTTTAACAACTGTATTGAAAAATATCTTATAAAGCACCCCACGCTTTTTTATAATACAATTAGTCCGACGTGTTGAAGGAGGCGAAAATCACGTTCAAAGATTCCGTTACATATACATAGATTCATAGATACATACATATCAAGCTAATAAAAGCGTGTTAGTAGAAAGATCCTGCCAGCCGTGTTATGTCTGGTGGGAACTGCCCAATGTATGTTGTCGGGCTGCAGTATACGGCATGGACCAACTGATTAATAAGTGCACTATGTATAATGCCCGGAGATTATGAATCAAGTCAAGTCAAATCGGACAATTTTAATCCGTAATCATTTTGTTTTTGTCCTTTCATCCGTAATATAATATATTTTTTGTAGCGATTGTTTTTATTTATATTTTTTTGTAATAATTTAACTATTTAAATATATTATTATTTCAATTTATTTTATATAACTTCTTATCTTTCTTTGTACACATGCCTTTTAATTTAATTTTTATCAATAAGCACGTAATTATATTTTATAAAAAATTGTTTCTAATGTATAAGCGCAAGTCGTATTAATTTTGTAAAATGTTTTTTTTTATATTATGTGGAAAATGTCGCTGGGTGCACATTTGTTTTTCTTCTTGCAAAATTTTATGTACTGCTTTAGTGTGTAGTCGTTTGTTTTCCCAAATAAATAAAAAAAAATTAAATGTAATGAGTACTGATTTAAATTTATATATTTATCACATTGTCTGGTCATTATGAATATTGCTACGTAACGGTTGGGCTATTCGATAATTATGGTCAATGAATTAGTCCAATGGCGAGCGAAGCGAGCTCGGGAGCTTAGGGCACCCTGACATGGATAGCTTACGTTAGATGGTGATGACGGGAGCGGAAGTGAGCGAGCAAAGCGAGTGAACTAAGCTCTCTTGATCTCCTTCATTTTAGATTACATTAGACCCTGCAGACAGAAATAGGAGCCCAGGGCTTCGTAGACTTTGTTGCTTAAGTAGTAATATTACTTACATATTCTATATTAAAATCAATGTCAACAATAAAGTAATCTAGAAAACATATCTTTTTATTACCCGGTCCAGTAAGTGAAGGGCATTATTTAGAAAACCCGGTCAATTTAATTATTTCAATAGTTTATAGCATATTGTCTAATCATATAGAGCATTTTTTTTTAATTATCTGGGAATTATGAATAATGCCGTATTAATCACTTGGTCCATAAGATATATATTTAAATCGCACGGAGAACTTTGATAGCGCGATGTAGGATTTGTGTGACGTCATTTCTTCTCCTAGTTCGAATTTGGCGGTATGCCGCTGCAATATGAGTAATGGCTTAGTTCCGTGATCTGTGATGGCCTTGTAAATAGAAACGGAGGCCACGTCCTGGATAAAAACATTCCTTTGATAAAGTGTTTTCATTGAAAAGAACGAGTAAATAGCAATTTTCATTTCTAGTTTTATTTATATATGCATTTATGAAAAGTGTCCTTGTAAATAGCCTTTATGATTGAAGTCAAACTGTGTATGTTTAGCTCACAACCTCGAACGTAGGGATTAAGGCCAAGTTTATTCTATTTATTCCTTGAAAACAGATGCTCTCATGTCCTTACAACTTGGTTTAACAATTTACCTCTAAATTAAATAAAACCTTGGTCTATGAATAAAACAGAACTAAATAGGTCATGATCGAATACATGTGACATCTACCAATACGCATTGGGCCCGCGTGGTGGATTACAGCCCTCTCATATAGAGGAGGCCTGTGTCCCAGCAGTGGGATCATTAAAAAAACAAACCGACTTCCAAAAAAAAAACACTACAAAGTGATTTTTTTTTTCCGATGTCCTGTGTCTTTGGTACATATTGTTTTTCGTGTTTCGACAACGACTTCGGAAAAGAAAGTTATTTATCACTTTATAGTGATTTTTTTGGAAGTCGGTTTGTTTTTATTGTTTATCTCTTTTTAGTTTTGATAGGCACGTCCAATTGCCATAAAAATAATATATAGCCAAAGTACATCTCATGACAATTCCAATAAGCCGAAACACGACTAGGATACATTGTTTTATTTCGGAGTTCCGGTGCCTACCTGCCGGCTTCATCATCAGATCAGTTCGATGGCACCATTTTCATCAGTACTATTTATTTAAAATCATTTGCTTCATCATAGTCGTTAACTATTCGAGATATCGTAGACCTGTGACATACTTAGCATTAAGGAGTTCCATTGGCCATCTGTGATCTTCTTCGCCAGTTCCACTTCACCAAATGATACTTTCTGAGTTCAAATGATTGCATTGTTGATGAAAATGCCAAAATCGCTATATGTATGCCTATAATATTTGAGGAGGTCCCTCGATTTCGCCAAGATCCCATCATCAGACTCTAGCTTGATGACTATGGGACCAACTGAAAAGTATAAAAATTAAAAAAAAAAAAATGTGTCCAGGTATCTTTGAGTAATCGGGGAACATACATAAAAAAAAGATTCCGACGAATTGATAACCTCCTCCTTTTTTTGAAGTCGGTTAAAAAGTCTGATGATGATGATGAAATAGATCATACGAGACATATCACTGATGAGATTCATAACTGGCCTAACAAAAAATTACTTTAGTTTAAGAATAGACGAGGATTAAATAAATCATAGACAACATAATATCTACCAATGCCATCACGTCCATTTATTGGCAACGACACTACCAGCCGCACTACCAGTAGTGTCGTTGCCAATTAACGACACTACCAAGCATATTTTGGATTAAATTGTACAGTCAACACAGCAAAGCTCACAAATATAATTCTTTATAAATAAATATAAATATAATACGTAAATAATGAAATATCAGTAACCGCAAACTTAAGAAATGTAACTCTTACAAATAAAAGCAAACTTATTTGAAAAAATCTCAATCATGTGGAAATACAAAAATTAACGCAAATGTTATACTTCCTTCTCCGTAACTATAGTACTTACTAATAAAACTTAATATTGAACCTCAGATAATAACAAATCTTGTGAAAATTTCAAGTGACCGACTGTAACTGTAAAACAGTAATAATACTTTTTTTTTAAATTCATACTTTATTTAGTAAGAAGGTAACGTGGCGTAGCTAATATACAAGCGAATACCCGCGTCGTCAATTTCTCCAAAATACTAACAATAGAAGTAATATTTTGAGAATTTAATATTTTGAGTACGAAGGTCAGCTTGCATGGTAGCTTCAACACTGTTATGAAAACATTGCTGTAAATGTTTTAACCGTAACTGTACCTAAACATTTTGCATTTTATAATTCGTGCACCTCCAAACAGATGCACCATTTTTATATTTCTTCAGTATATGATATTTGTGTTCGCCCAAAGGCAACGCAGTTCCCCCATTCGTCGGGCAAAATTGTAAAACTGATTTGTTATTATCTATCAGCTGCCGACATCTTAGAGGTTTTATTAAATTTTGTTCAAAGCTAGACCTATGAACTGGTGTCACGAAAAAACGTAATGTAAGAAATAGTCTCACAATAATAATTTATCCTTCAAATATCAGTCTAAGATCTGAATAAATTATCAACAGTCTCATTTAATCTTTGTCACATTTTTAAACTTCATAAGTAAAAAAGAAATTAAAGTAAAAGAAGTTGAGTATCAATAAAATTAGTTCAACTCGTTGAAGTTTGAGTTGAATTTAGTGGAACAGGAATCCAAAACTTCTGTGTTGACTGTACAGTTTAATACAAAATAGGCTTGGTAGTGTCGTTAATTGGCAACGACACTACTGGTAGTGCGGCTGGTAGTGTCGTTGCCAAATAATGATCACGTCTGTATTTTCCAATGGAGTTGGCAGACGCCACGCATTTCAATAGTTATGCTTCTATCACATGTAAAGTTCCGAGCGCTACTTCCAACCAGGCACAAATTTTGGCTCCAGACTTCAAAAGGCTACTTACAAAGCCTAAAATAATCGGCAAGTGCGAGTCTGACTCGCGCGCAGAGGGTTCCGTATAAACAGCTAGATTCACCAAAATAAATAGGTAACATTTTTTATTACGCAAAGGGCATACAACGCCCTCAGAGTTCAGTACAATAACACCTTCAGGATGTTGTTGGGGCTCCCGCATTACTGCAGCGCGTCAGGGATGTTTGCCGGACCACGTGTGGATGGTTTCAATACCATCCTACGAAAAAGGATGGCGTCCATGATGCGCAGAGTGCGTGGGAGCCCCAACAGCATTTTGAAGGTCATCCGTGATAAGCCGTGTTGCGCCATCATGGCGCACTGGGTTCATGTACACGTGCATGTGCCCGGTGCGTCAGGTAAGCGCAACAGATACATAAACTGATTGTTTTGTTTTGTTACTAACATAGCTTATAAATAAGTAGGATGTACTAACAACATAAACCAGTTTGTTACTAACATAGTTTGTAAGTATTGTGTGTACTAACAATATAAATAAAATGTCGTGTCTAAGTGTCTTACTAACATAGTTTTTAAGTAATTTGTAATACTAACTAAACAATGGACCTTTGAGTCTGCAATAAAATATTTTTTTTTATTTATTAACGTTCATGTACAATTAAAGCACTGAACATTGCTCTAACGAATAGACAATATTAACTTTTCCGTTCGTAAACTGTTGTCCCCATACATCAATATACAACATTTTTACTTTTCCAAGTACATTTTATTTATTTTGACTTCATGCACAAAAGGTACAAAGACAATTGACATGTTTTTTTTTTAAATTTTTATTTATCGATAGGCTCGCGTTTGACGACTATCTCACCTGATGGTAAGCGATGATGTGATCGACGGTGAAGCACGCTTGCCTAGTAGTAACCTATTCACTCTTTTCATTCTTGTGGTTGACTTTTGCTCATAAAATTGTAAGGCCTACCTAGCTGTGATAGTTTACATTTTAATTTAGTTAAATATACTACTGCCGTAATTGTTTTCACATATCCAAAAGCAACAGCACATGGCAGGGAGTGGGGACACTTTACTATAACAAAAATTAGCCATTTAAAGCTTAATTTTACGCAAAAGGATCAATGAATCGAAAAATGGTTTTCATAGACCAATAATATTTTTGAATGGCCTATCCAACGATACCCCACATCATCCCATGATGTGGGGTATCGTTGGATAGGCCATTAGACGAGAAAAAAAAACATTCCGAATTTACGTGTGTACAGGAGGTACCCTACATTATTATATTTTTCTTACTTTTATTTTACCACTTTTACGGCGTGATTAATATGTACGGATCCTTAAAAATGCTGTTACTATGAATTGGAAAAAAAATATGGTTCAAGGATACTACTGAAAAATATTTCATTGAGTAAACAAGAAAACAGAAATTTAACAGAAACAAACCGACATTAAATAACCAATTCACCCGTAGAGGCAATAGACAATTTGCTGAACTCAGTCCCTATTCATATACAGAGTTTTTGCGGCCTCGTAATCGAGAACAAAGGCCTTGTTTGCTGGGGTCACTTCCGGGGAAGTTGAGTCATAGTTCCAGAGGGAACAGTTAGTGTCCGTTCGATTCACACAACCTTTTGAATGAAGTCCAGGAATATTGATAATGACTTTTTTCCTAGCGATGCAATTACATAACGGTTTTGGAATTATAATGTTGGTTGACAAGCTATTTATAAATATTAATATTATGTCAGTATCTTGCCAATTCATTTATGAAAATATTATAATTTTATATAATGAAAATAAACTGCCGAGCAATGAAAAAGTTTCACCCACAAAATGCCGACAAATACCTTAATTTAATTTTTTCACATTGAATTTAAAATTTGAACACAATATTTACGTTTTTAGTTGGTAAAATTTTATTGCGCTGTTAAATGTACTTCAATATTGCAGACGGCGTCATTAAGCTAGGAGGCTCCGTTTAGGAGTAATTTGGTGCTATGTCACTGGAACTTTTTCATTGCTCGTTAGTGTATTATACATTTAGGAAAAATATAAATCTCTTTAGTAAAGTTAGTGATAAACACAATTGTAATACTAGAAATAAAGATAGGTTAGATCAACCATCTTATAGATTAGCTAAAGTTGTGTATACTTTCAAGGTGAATGTTAAATTCTATAACAAAATACCTTGTGAGATATTTTAACTAAATAAAAGAAAATTTAAAACAATAGTTATAATCACATTTTGTAAACAAGCATATTACAAGGTAGATGCTTATATTCAAGATAAGAATGCTTGGAAGCATGCTGGTCCTGCTCCATAGGGCAATCTTCAGTGTAGACAAAATAAAACTGGTTAATTCGTATTATATTCATAATTATTATAGTAACGCTTTATTTATATATATTTTCTACTCTTTTTGTTTAAAAAAAATTGACTCGCACACTGTTCCATTGTTGTTGCATTAGGTAATTTACCTGCAATATTTGTAAGTATGTGAGAACCATGTTCCTATTTATCAAGTGAAGGAATTTTCCTGTTAGTGCTTGTAATACTTTATACCTATACGTAGTATAGTAGTGCTGGGTGCATCGTCCTCACATATATGAATTTATTAATGTATGTACTTTAATATTGTGAATCACTTATATTTTTTTATTTTTAAAAGAATAAGTAAGAGTTTCTTGTGCGTTCTTCTCCATAACAAGCTACTTTTCCGAATGCACGGTAGAATCAATGTTTTTATTACTTGTAAATTTTAATTGTTAACGTTCAAAAGTGCCGCTTAATGGCCTAGTTGAAATAAATACATTTGACTATATAACTTTGACAAAACATAACTGCTAGAAAAAACAAAGTTTAGCTTTCAAATGAAAAAGAACTTTGGCCAAAAATAAAAGCTTGATTTAAGTGTATTATATGACTGGTTTTGTCTAGTGGCGACTGGTGAGCCTGAAGATCATGGGTTTGATTCCCAGGTCAGTCAAGCAAAACATCAGTTTTTTTTTTGCATTACGAATTTCTCTAAATCACTTTAGATTTTGCTGATTAATATCAACTTGGACCTTATTGGTTTGTTTTGGTGTTCTTCATAAAGGCTAGGTGCGCAGTATTCATAACTGGCGTGCGTTTATGACTAGATGCATGAATGTGACGTGAAGCAAAAGAAGTATGTAAGGACCGTAGCCGGTGGTGTTCTCTAGTTTCTGTCTACACCCATGGGAAAAAAGGCATGAGTTTATGTATGTATGTATCAACAGGCTCGTTCTGAAGCTGTAATATACGGCACTTAAACATGACTGACGAAATTGGCAATACCTACGCTGGCCAAATATTTTCAAATAGAAAAAGTTAAAAAATTATAATTTCCGATATAGCCAGCCTTAAAAATGTCTACTGAAATGATGGAGTTATAAAGTTTTCTGCATAATTTGAGAAATACAGGCATGATTTAATTTTTCTCTTCTCTCGTCTCGTCTTTATTTTAATTCGGAGGTTTATATAAATTATAAATATATATTTTTATATATGTTCGGGCATATCTCCGTCATAATATATAAACGGGACCGCAGTATTTTTTTGTTCTAATGTATTTTATTCTGAAATGGAACCATTTAAATTTGGTAATGATCTGATGAAGAACTTCGGAGATATACAACAGAACTCTTCAATAAATGACGGCAAATCTCTCGGGATTGCTGCAATCGCGTATCAGTTTATTGTTTACACCATTTCATAATATACTATCACGCCTGTACAGTAAATGGGTACGCTGATGTGTACAGTTCACCCTGGTAAACTCTCATTCCACCGGTTATTTTCAAGTTACATGTTATCAGGTAATCTATTCTGGCGTCACTGTAGGCATCCTTACTATAGAACTTGTCCATAATGTACCACTAAAAATATAAAAATAAAAAACATTTTAACAAAAAAAAAACCAATTCCCAATAAAAACACTACAAAGTAAAAAATAACTTTAATTACGGAAGTCGGTATCAAAAAATAAAGAAACGAAATCAGGAACACCGACTGCCGAAATTGAAGTTATTTTTCACTTTGTAGTGTTTGTGTTTGAAAGGCCTTTCAAGGTCCAAATCCCAACAAAAGAGGACTGGACGAAGGGACTCGATCCACCAGAACAAGATAGTCTGGTGTGGTACACCGATGGATCCAAAATGGAATCAGGTACAGGAGCGGGAATATACGCAAAAGGTTATAAATGTATCAAACACTTAGGAAAGATGGCAACTTTATTCCAAGCAGAAACATATGCCATAATAATCTGTGCTCAAGAGAATATAGATAGAGGAACCAGAGGTAAATCCATATATATACTTAGTGACAATCAGGCTGCAATCAAAGCCATGGCATCCTACAAAGTGGACTCCACACTTATTCTGGATGCTGTCCAAACTAGTAATTTTTTGTAAAAAGATTTTTATGAAAAAAAAATCTAAAATGATTCAAAAATGATTCTCATTTGGATGAAACCCTACGTGATATCAGAACGGCCTATTTCATTGCCTCAAGGATACAAACAAAGACCAAGTTTACTGGGTCGCTTCCTTATTACTCGCCCCATTGGTCTTAGGATGAAACATATTATTCATATATGTACAGTGTTATTCACAACAGGGATTTGTGCTTATTCGATAGATTAAGGCAATTAATTTAATGAAGCAGAAGAGAGGTTGGTCCGCTATTTACGAGTAATAACTAGATTTGGGCCAAACATAATGTTTAAAAAATGTACATGTACATTTATATTGTTTTCTCTCTTTTTATTGTTGTTTAGTCTAAGTTGCTTACGGTGAGACAGATTTTTGTCCTCCGAGCCACGCTTAGGAAGCACAAACAAATTCCACCACCAGATAAAACTAAGCGCAAAGCAAAAATGATATTTCCAACAATAAGCCACAAGACCACATTCGCCAGGCGCCAGTTCTACGTTGTGAGCTCTTTCATTTACAGAAACATTGCTAAAATTATTCAACTAACTGGGCTAAATCACCATGAAGTCAGGGCTAAGGTACAAAGCTGGCTTCAGGATCAGAACTACGTTCGAACAGAAGAACTACTCCACCTCCAACAGTAGCCGTACAAAACTTATAATCCGTTCAGTAGTTTTTGAGTTTATCGCGTACGAACGCGGCGGGGAACTTTATGTTATAATATGTAGTGATTATAATTAGGTAACGTTCCCAAACAAAGCTTTTCAAACTAATTTTTAACACCTGTTGAAAACAGTACTAAAAAAACCCCGTTAAAACAAACCCCAGCGTCATTCGACCACGAGGACAAGGTCACAAGTGTCCATCCATTCTAATACCACTGAGGGATGACCAGTCCATTTGAAGGGTTAAGGAGGTCCATTTCTCTTAGTTAAGTCCTTGAGATAAACCACTGATGAATTCTGTTTTGCTGTTTTGACGATACTTGTCTGCAGTAACGCAGGATATAATATATGAGGAAGTGGAAGAGATATTTAGGGATGTTGTGTCTTGAAGGTACTTTCTAAAAACCTTGAGTAAGTAGACTTTGGAATTAAGCAAAATATTTGTTTGACGTTTGTTTTATTTGTTTATTTTGTTTGTTTATACGTTTGTTTTGATTGTCTTTTTTTATTGTCTTTTTTTATTGTCTTTTTTTATTGTCTTTTTTTAACCCCCGACTAGGGCATGCATTCCGAAATTTCGAAATTTCATAGTTTCGAAATTTCGGACCATATTTGCATGTTTATTAATTTCGAAATTGACACCCCTAATTTCGAAATTTCGAAACTGGATTTAATTTAAATATTATGTTATTTTTCATACAATTATGAAAATTTATTGTTGAAACCAAAAGAGGATCATCTGAAAATGAGTCTGAATACAAATCTAAAGCCAATTAGACCGTTGCGTTTGGGCCACCTTGTGACCATGGTGTAAAATAAATAAAGAAGAGTGAAAGAAGCTCGGCCATTAAAAAAAACAAGCTTTATAATAATGATGGCCCGTGAGGGTAATACTTTGACAAGGTTTACAATCGGCTGGGAATGCCCATATTTCTTTGCTATCGGGGGGAAACCTTCGCCTGAACTCGCGCCTGAACTTTTGGAAAAAACCAGGCAGTGTTGTATTTTTACCTTATAAAAACCAAACTGGTGATCACCATCAGCACTAACTAAAATACTACATTCTTGGGGAAACTATAAAGAAGTTTCCCTTGAGCCTCGCTGTGCACGGCAGCACGTGATCACTGTGCCACTGTCTTTCCTGAGATCACTCGGTGGACGGACAGGGACTCTGTCACACTCTGAGCGCCCGAAACCCTGGCGTTCCATCTGCCTTAAATGATACAAGCGGGGTTTCGGCGTGTCTACATAGAGGTGGTTGCCTCCACGATGCCTTCTTCTCCGAGTGGAATTGGACTTCTCACGATTCCACTCGGTGGCTATTTCCCTCTAATTGCATGTTGCCGCCAGCATATTTTTCACTAATACTGGCAGAGACAGGTCTCGCCCGATCCTGGCGATCATAAGACCCACCGTTCAAAGGCCCAAGAAGGTACTCCTCGAGCGTGTGCTATGCAGAATCCATGTTACCTCTACAATGATGGCAATTTACCGTGGCCTTTCTCCCAATCCTATTCAGGTACTCACTGAAGCAACCGTGCCCGATCAGTACCTGAATGTGCTGGTAGGAGATGCGCTCTGCTCTTTTTAGCCAGCCACGTGCTATTCAAATAACCATTTTTCAGTGCAAGCTGTTGATTTTAGTCCGACGTCCAGCGTCGGACTAAAATCACTGACTGTCTATTTCTGCCTCCGAGATTGGGCAGCAGTCTTTGCAAAGCACCCATTGGCCTACCAATGCGAGGAAAAGGCACTTGAAATGTTCTTCGAAGCCCCACCGTACATGGTTAAACCAAGATAGAGGACTTGCGCATCTCCTATTGTCACTAACGAGCTGGGCAGCTCTCTGCTCTCTCTATGAGGCGCTATCTGTAACTATCTTTAACCCCAGCTCGTAAATCAATGCTGACCAAACGTCTCTTGCCACTGCGAGCTCGAAAAGCTAGATGGTATTGTCGAAGGTGTTCCCAGAAGTGGAGTATTTGTAGTAGAAGTCTTCAGGAAAAGAATATTCACTTTGTTGGAATATAAATTGCACTTAGGTACCTCTCCAGACTACAAAATTTGCATTTTGAGTTTAGTTTAAGTATTATTCTGATTTTCCATTATATTTGGCTCCTCAGTTTCGAAATTTCGAAACTAAGGAGTCCAATTTCGTAAGCTAATTTCGAAATTGAAAATGTACGAAACTGCATGCCCTAAACGGGACCCTATTACTAAGACTTCGCGATCCGTCTGTCTGTCTGTCCGTCTGTCTCCAGGCTGTATCTCATGAACCATGATAGCTAGACATTTGAAATTTTCACAGATGATGTATTTCTGATGCTGCTATAACAACAAATACTAAAAACAGTATAAAGTAAATATTAAAGGGGGGCTCCCATACAACAAACCTGATATTTTTGCCGTTTTTTGCGATAATGGTACGGAACCCTTCGTGTGCGAGTCCGACTCGCACTTAGCCGGTTTTTTTTGTTTGTTAGATGATTTTATCAAGAGTGTATTTAGCTACGTTGTATAAAAATCGGTTCAGCCGTTCAAAAGTTATGGGCAGTTTACTGTTTGAATCGGGATGTTTTCGCAAGATATCGTGTCATAATAAGTACTCTGTACTCTCTCTCTGTGTCTGTGTGTGTGTCTCTGTGTGTCTGTGTCTGTGAGTAGAGAGCTCTTGATAAAGTCACCTTTCAAACAATAAAAACGAAATCAAAATCGGTTCATCCATTTAGGAGATATGATGCCGCAGACAGTTACACATATACACAAACACGCAGGTACACACGTCAAACTAAGAACTACACCCCTCTTTTTCCGTCGGGGGTTAAATATAAACTCAACTGGATAAGTTATTTACGAGAAACTTGCTTACTTACGGACGAAAAGACAGAAACGCTGTATAATAAATAAATTATATCAAGAGGGGTTTATATCTGTTAAAAAGGAAAGGAGTCTTTTCGATCATACTCCTACTTTTCGGAGTACATCTGTTCCTGTGACTGTGGCTCGAGCTCCTAGGCATGGAGTTGACATCCAATCTCAACTTCGGCGCCTCCATTGAGTACAAAGCCCAAATTGCAGCCAAAAAACTGGGCATCCTGAATAGAGTGAAGCGATACTTTACGCCTGGACAGCTTTTAACCCTTTACAAAGCACAAGTCCGATCCTGCATGGAGTATTGCAGCCACCTTTGGGATGGCTCAGCTAAGTATCAGCTTGCCGCGCTTGACTCGTTGGAACGCAGAGCCAAGAGGCTCATCGGCGACGTTGAACTGGCGGATGCCAAGCTACATAGCTTGGCTCATCGCCGCAAAGTTGCCTGCTTGTCGGTCTTCTACAGACTGTACTTCGGTGAGTGTGCTCAAGAACTCCACGACCTCATCCCACCAGCCCCCTTCTACCATCGGACATCTAGACGCACTGCAAGTTACCATCCTTACCTTGTTGCCATTCCACCAATTCGCAACAAGCGCTTCCAGACATCCTTCATAATGCGCACAGCGAATGAATGGAACTCACTACCTGCGTCCGTGTTTCCGAACGCCTTCAACCCGAATCTCTTCAAAGTTAGAGTGAACAGGCTTCTTCTGGGTAAACTCACTCCATCGTCGACTCTGTCTCTGTCACCTCTGACCTAGACTAGAGTCAAGAGCAAACCCATCACAAATAAAAAAAAAAAAAAAGATTAACATCACCATAATCATCATCATCAGCCTTTTATTGTTCCCACTGCTGGGACACAGGCCTCCTCTCTGTGAGAGGGAATGGGCATTAATCCACCACGCGGGCCCAGTGCGGTTTCGTGGATGTCACATGTCTTCGAAATTTTGGTTCTATGCTATGCTTTTCTCACGATGTTTTCCTTCACCGTTTTTAGAGCAGTGGTGATGAAATAATTTACACAAAGTTAAGCGCCGCCTGGGTTCGAACCAACGTCACGTTAGTCGGGGCCGTTACCCCAAATTAACACAGAAGAAATATCAGTACCCAAAATTAATTTCCAAGATGATTCAAAAAGCTATAACATAAACAAACTAATTAAATTACAAAATCACATTGATTAGCATTAATTTTAATTAAAACCAACAATTTAGATTCATTAATAAATGGCCAAAAATGTCCTTGGCCAGTCCGCGTGGCCTGGTCATAAATTAATTTATACTGTCATCAGATATCGAGGTAAAGATAATTTATTCTTTATGATTCGGGCGTATTCGGTTGTTGTCGGCTTTGTTCGGCTTTTCGGCTGTCATTGAAGGATTTGTTGATGAAAGGAGCTTTGTACTTTATTGTTGGTGTCATGTTTGGATAAGTTTTGCCCTCAGCAGGCGCGAGACCTTATAAGGCGTCTGTTGAATTGTTTTCTATTGTGTCTGTAATTATGATGAAGCATTAAGTGGTCGTCTGGTGGTCTGGAAGCAGAACTGGTCACTGAAAGAAGTCTTAAAATCCAAGGAGCTAAGCATGTCAATAAAAAGGAAAGTCTTTCATTCCTGTACTTCCAGTCATTACCTATGGGTGCGAAACTTGGTCCCTCACGAAACACCACAGAGAAAAGTTGGAGCGATGCCAGAGAGCCATGGAGAGAAGCATGACAGGAATAAGGAAGCAAGATAAAGTAAGAAGTTGCGAAATAAGACAGAAAACTAAGGTAACAGACATAATTAGCCGAATAGACCAACAGAAGTGGAGATGGGCCGGCCACATGATCCGAGAGACCCAAGATAAATGGAGCAAAACTGTCTCCGACTGGTACCCCAGAGACGGGAACAACAGAGCACGCCAGCATGCAAGATGGGAGTATGATCTGAAGCTGACGGCTGGTCGCCACTGGAGAAGGGTGGCGCGAGACAGAAGCCAGTGGAAGTTGTTAGAGGAGGCCTATGCTAAAAGGCACGCTGAACTGCGGGACATTATTTAAACCAAATTAATCTGTTATTATGTTTTTGTATGCGTAGTTCAGAATAAAGGGCTTATTATATTATATTATACTAGCTGTTGCCCGCGGCTTCGCTCCCGTGGACCACCCTACAGGACCCGTTTTCGGGATAAAAAAATAGCCTATGTCACTCAGGAATAATGTAGCTTTCTATTGGTGAAAGAATTTTTCAAATCGGTCCTGTAGTTTCGGAGCCTATTCGGTACAAACAAACAAACATACAAACAAACAAAAAAATCTTTCCTCTTTATAATATTATATAGTAATATAGTATAGAGTATAGATTATTAAGTGGTCTGACCAATGATCTTGAAAGGAAGGATACGCCCATCTGAACATTTTATAGAAACCTTCTTATGACAAGCAAATACTCGTTCACTCCCGCCACAGATAACTATATACTAGTCAGAGACAAGCACACGGACCACTGTCAACTGAGTTGCGTTGGACCTAAACTGCAATTTTATGACCAGCGCGCTGGTGCCATTTAGTCGCGCGGTTGGCCTAGTCCTTACGCAAATAATATATATGTCAATGGGTCTGACTGATTTTTGTTACATAGCATAATTTTGTTGGAAAACATATGAATCTCAAGCACATGCATATAGGTAGGCCTAGAGGGGTTCCGGGCTGGTCTTTTAAGAGGTCAACAGGGTGGTTTGAGTAAAGTAAAAATTCCACAAGCCCTCGTAATTTCCCGAAAAGTCTATGCGCCTTTTAAAATATTCCCCTGATAGCAAAAAAGGGTTTCGTTTCCAACTGTCTTTGCCGAAATCAGTTCATCATTAGATTGTGATCACCAAGTACAGCTACTTAGTGATCATAATTTAATGTATAAAAACAGGCCAAGTGCGAGTCGGACTCGCGCACGAAGGGTTCCGTACCATTATCGCAAAAAACGGCAAAAAAATCAGGTTTGGTGTATGGGAGCCCCACTTAAATATTTATTTTATTTTGTTTTTAGTATTTGTTATAATAGCGGCAACAAAAATACCATGATAGCTAAACAGTTGAAATTTTCACAGATGATGTGGTCCCGAAATTCTAAGAATTTTTATCACGAGGTTCCTTCGTGCAAATTCAAGCAATAAGTTGGCAGAGTTTTATAGCAATCGGATAAATGGTATGGCAGCGCAGTCAATACAAACAAACGTTAATTTTTAGGGTGCTGTACCCTAAGGGTAAAAAAACCTGCCAAGTGCGAGTCGGACTCGCGGCCGAAGGGTTCCGTACCATTAACGCAAAAAAGGCAAAAAATCACACCACTACACACTATACCTAAAACACAACACAAAATTTTTAACCTACCCACGCAACATAACAGACAAAAATTAAAACAAATAAAATGTAGATATTTTTAAAAGTTTCCTTAAAAACTGTAACCCGACTACGGATTTTTTGTAGCCTATGTTACCCGAGTCTTAATATCGAATCGATTGACACATTATTCATCAAAATCGGATGAATAGTTGGTTTAGGCGCTACGGAGGAACATACGTAAACGCAAACATAGACTGCTAAAATCATAAACCTTCCTTTTGGTTGCACCGTAGTCGGGTAAAAAGTAAAAACCACAAAAAAATTTCTTCGTGTGAGACCAAAAAAGCTCTAAAAAGTGGTCCATCCTTTTCATTTTTGCCGCAAGACCATTAAGGGCCATTTTCTGAAAGCCGTATAAAACCTTAATCAACTCTAAATCTGCGATAGTAGTTGTAGTATATAAATTGGCACAACCACTATGTTTGAGAAACCTGTGCTAAACGCAATATGTTGCTAGAAATCCTAAGATAATCCCTCAAACCTTGCAAGAAGAAAGAAACTTGCCTCCTCTCACTAACCCGGTGCTCAAAGCCACAATATCCTAAGG
Source organism: Anorthoa munda (assembly GCA_945859665.1). Lineage (NCBI taxonomy): Eukaryota > Metazoa > Arthropoda > Insecta > Lepidoptera > Noctuidae > Anorthoa > Anorthoa munda. The sequence goes on along the minus strand of OX243896.1, from coordinate 20,485,945 downwards.
TTGGAGATTATTTTCCTTCATAAAAGCTTGTGTAAGCGAAAATTGAATAAATTAACCTTTGCCACATTGTATTTTTGGTAAAGCAATTGATGGAAATAATTTTCACGGAGTTTGTATTAATTGCTTTTTGGATTATCAAGACATATTATGATTAGAGAATTTATAAAGGTTGTTAAGGGTATGAAAATAACAATAAGTTTTGTTTAATATTTGGTTAACACCGAAATGATAAGTAACATAGGTTAATGGTTCTTGACATTATTATTAGATTAGGTAGATATGTGCACTCGGTATAACGCAGTTTTTAGACGACACGGTTGGCGCAGTGGTTGAGCGATCCGCTGCTGCGCTGCGTGTCGCGGATTCGATGCCCGCACGGAACAATTATTTGTATGGCTTATAGATCACAGTGCCTTGATCTTTCAGTGTCTTGAGTATGTGAGTTTCGGGTCGAGTCGGGGGTTAAAAAGATCATCTATAGACAGTATTTTTTTTACCCGACTGCGGGAGGGTAATGTTTTTCGAGCGTTTCTATAGCACGCTCTAAAGCCCAAACGGCTTGACGGATTATGACATATGAGGGTATTAAATAAAAGCTACTAAATAGGCCATTCCAAAAATATATATATATATTGTAACACTATTACGTTCCTATTTTGGCACAAAGTCAAGATGAGCGAACTTTTATAGAACCGACGAAAATTTCGTTTGTAAACCTACATCCAAATGAATTTTTTGGTCGGCTTTTCTATAATTTTTGTTTGTCCCCGCCTGCAGCACCTCATAATATTTAATGTATAAATTATATGTAGTAGGTACATGTTTTTCTATTTTCAGTAAAATTTTTAGCAGTCGGGTTTTATGTTTTCATAATAATTTGTCTTTTACCAAATTTTATTAGAATCATTCTTTCAGCCTCCTTAATATCTTCAATCTTTCTCCTTAAAGCTGTCGACAAAATGGTAGTCTATCAGCGACAGTAATTTATCATCAAAGTCTAAAATATAAGGAAATGACAACGTGAAAAACAATATATCACGGGAATTTAACGCGAAGATTTCGATTATTTATTTACCTATTTCACCCGACGTTTCGGCCGTGTTGCAACGACCTTGATCCCGGAAAGACTGGTATTTCGGTGTACTGGCTCCGTTGGGGCAGAAAATTCTTCCTCTACCCTCACATTTCTACACACAACACTGACGTCTGAATGTCGGGTTAAATAGCTAAATAAATAATCGAAATCATCGCGTTAAATTCCCGTGGTATATTGTTTTTCAACTATGAAACGCGAAAGTTTTAAAGTTAACATGACAACGTGATATTTCAGTAGTACGTGTCATATCCCATTTTGGACTTTTCGATGGCCGTTTTAGTTGTCACTTATAGAGAGAGAGCTCGGTTAAAGTGATACAATATCACTTTATGTCCGGGCCCTCTCGTCATTATAATCCTGTTGGGAAAAATATTATTCCTCCTGTACTTTTAAAACATAGTTTTTAAAAAATACAAATTTAATATAACCACTATCAATCAATTTAAATCGTAGTGACGAAAAACAAAGCCCTTGGGATGTAATTGAATATTATAGACCCGTTATTTTCTATATTCCCCTGAAAATAATACTATATATTAATTGACACAGTTCCATCATAATTAATAATGACAAGCTGGTAAAATAAATTACTGGCCGACGACAAATTATTAACCAAACTAGACGCTACCCGCGGCTTGACCTGCTTGGAATTAAGACTTCTCACAATCTCTAAATTATATAAAACAAAGTCGCTGACCGCGTCTATCGACGTCATGCTGAGATAGGAGCTTTTTTGGTCTCGCACAGGGTTATTTTTTTTTATTTGTGTTTGTGTTTTGCTTATCTCGTGTCTCATGTGCGGGTCACAAATATATTTTTTTATTTCTTTCTTCCTTTTATTTCTGTTGCTCCGCTACCTTCTTCTAAACCACGCAACGGATTTTGATATGGTTTTTGCTTATGGAAAGAACGATCAACGAGGAAGATTTGTGAATATAATATGTCACGTGCGAAGCGTGGGCGCGTTGCTAGTATCTTTAGAGCCTATGTGTTATTCTGATATATAATCTTTATTACTGTAAAGTTTCATATAAATCTATTTATTAGTTTTTGCGTAAAAGAGTAACAAACATCCATACTCACAGACTTTCACATTGATAATATTAGAATGAAGTAAAATATATTATTAATAAAATAATTACGTGCGTCCTTTTATTTTGTAGGTAAGTAATTATTTTATGAATTTTTCTTAATTATAAGGCTGATGGATCGGTCGATGTGGCTACATTGGGGGAGGTCTATTTTCCGTTGAGATGACGATGACAATGCTAAAGATGTTGGGGACACTTGTTTGTTTTTCAGAAGGTTAAATTGGGATTGGGGGAATTGGGATTGGGGTTGGTTTAATTGGGATATCTTTCTTTGGAGTGTTTTAAATTTTTTTGTTGTGTCCTCATATGCAAATTTCTTAATGCAACTGAGGTTTGCTGTAAGAGAATCCAATAGGGATGATGACGGGGTACGAAACAGCAAATTCTAAATAGTCTGCCGATTAAATTATCAAAAAATATTGGGCACGTATTTTTTGCTTATTCAAAATCACCAAGATAAAGCGCATCAAAGTTCGGGAGTACTTCTATGTGACGTAACTTCTATGTAGAAAGTGTACCAAGGCATGACGTCATTAAATATTTTAACGCACTGTATCGTCATCGTTTTTTGTTAACTTGACAAAAAAAAAAAAGGCCAAGTGTGGGTCGGACTCACACACGTAGGGTTCCGTACCATTATCGCAAAACACTGCAAAAAAAAAACACGTTTGTTGATCCCCCCTTAATTTATTTTATTTTAATTAAATAATTAATATTTTTTTAAATAAATATACAACTAAACATTCTGTAAATATTTCAAAATATTTTTATTTCAATATTTCTACCTGTTGCCGTTATTAATATCGAGCAAAAAACGGCAAAAATATCACGTTTGTTGTATGGGAGCCCACCTTAAATATTTATTTTATACTGTTTTTAGTATTTGTTGTTATAGCGGCAACAGAAATACATCATCTGTGAAAATTTCAACTGTCTAGCTATCACGGTTCATGAGATGCAGCCTGGTGACAGACGGACAGACAGACAGACAGACGGATCGCGAAGTCTTAGTAATAGGGTCCCGTTTTTACCCTTTGGGTACGAAACCCTAAAAATAAGAGTCCTATATTGGGAACATTTTACGGCAGCGGAACATTTCTCAATTCTCCATAGCACAGTTGGTAATTGGACGATGGAAACATGTAATTTACCCCATAGACCAATTGGACAGATTTCAATTGGTCCATGGAGCACCGAAGAATATTTTTTAGAAATCTAACTTACGGACTAAACGTATTTTTTAGTCATCATCCCAATTATGGGTTAAGGTCGTCTTTGTACATAAGCTGTCCTATTGTATGTGTCTTTATGTTTTTGTGTAAAATAAATAGATCCAAAAATAAATACTGTGAAAGATGTTCTTTTATAAAGGTTGTGGAATGAAATTGATTTAATAAAGATTATGTATGAGTGGTTCTTTGATCTTTCTCTTTTCTTCTTCATAAACCTATACCAACCCTATGCTGAGTGTAAGTCTTCTCCATTATATGCCACTTTACTTGCCCAAGTCGTCCTTCGGTTCACCAAGTTTATTATTTGCCTACGGTCCTACGGCCAGCTCTACGTCTCGCTTCTCCACGATAAAACTTTCTTAAACCATCACCACCAGGTCCGTGTCCTTTCACTGTCACTTTTTCCTCGCTACCACCAGCTTTATGTTGGTTAGCTTCGTTTTTCTTCGGATTTCTTTATGATAATTATGGTAAATTGTTCACGAAGAGAAAGCCCTAACATTGCCATTTTCATAGTTCTAGTAGCTATCTGTGTAAGTAGAATATATGTCTAAAAGAACGTCCTCACTAGGAGCATTTGTAAAAGCGAATACAGATATTGCGAGGCATGCGCAGCTCACGGCGCTCATCGCATGCTTCGCAATGTGTGGACGTTCATATTCGTAGTGAGGCATGTGCTACGACAACTCAAATCAAAGCAAAATACGTGCATTGCGAGCAAAAGGCGCACGTTGCGAGGCGTGCGCGCGCATGCCTTGCAATGACTGTATCTGCCTTAAACAAGCAATCGTAGGTGAGCAAAAAATGCTTTACAGCGAGCCCAGCGAGAACTTACGAGAATTCTAAGATCGTTCGAGTCGAACATTCCCATGCGAGCTTGGAGCATACGATAATACGATTGACCAAGAAGGTTACAAACGCTTATGATCAAGGAACTGTTCCTTGCTTTTGTAGGTGACCAGTAATATTCCTACACACATACTAATTCATTTCATTATCTGAGTACTCGCTTTCGAGCGTTTTATTTCCGTGAACATTCAAATGCGAGCCGTTTCTGCGAAAATCGTTGCGAAGACGTCCACACCGTCTGAAGATCGTGCTTTCCTGTAAGCTTTGTAACGCTCAGCTCAACGTCCACACCACTCGAATATTCGACGTCGAATGCTCATTACACGTCAATGCTCTCAGTGAGGACGTTCCTTAAAACAAAAACAGTAATTAGGTACACAAGACACAAACAATTTTAATTATTTATCTAAAATATCATCTAAATGGGCCTGAAAAAGTTTCTGAACAAAAAAGGCCGGAGGTCTTAAAAAAGAAAATAAAAATCTTATGAAACATTAAAACGCGTAAGAAAAGGCGGATAAAACAACTGAATACTGAGTACTTGAACTTCTTTGTACTTTCCATTGTTCTAATTTTGAATTTGGATGTCGTGTTATGTAGTAAGAAAAATATTTCCATAAGATTTTCATTATGAATCCCTCAAGGATATCGTTTATATATTATATTCCTTATTGCTCACCACATTAGGTTTATAGCACAGGATAAACGTATGAAAAAATGTGCAGTCTCATCGGACATGTCACGTCACGTCACACTTCACACTATATATCATTCTAATATTATAAAGGCGAAAGTTTGTGAGTGTGTTTGTATGTTTGTTACTCCTTCCTTCACTCTCAAACGGCTGGACGGATCTGGAAGAAATTTGGTACAGAGATAGGTTATACTCAGGAATAGCACCTAGGATAATTTTTATCCCGGGAATATGTTCCTTCGGGCTAATTTTCGACTTTCACGCGGGTGAAGTCGCTTGCAGACGCTAGTCAGGATATAATTTATGTATTTGTTATTAAAGTTTTCTGGTCCTTTGTAATAATCGGGGGTAGTACGAGTATCCACGTCGAGCGACATAAATCGAAACATGAGGTCCTAAACAATGTAACATTCCATCAGTGATGACAAATAAAAAAATATAAGTGAAAAAATACTGTTGATTTGAGAACCTCCTCCTTTTTGAAGTCGGTTAAATATACCTTTGTGATTGAGCACATGAAATTTCGGTAGTGCATGTCAATACCATACATTTTGTTCTAACACTGCTAAAATGCCAATTTGTCTAGGATAGGCACTCTCTGTTCCTTTGAACTGAAGATTGAGTTCTTTATTTGAAATCAAATGAAAACGCTTAAGCAACGTTTAAGCTTTTTCCTTGTCTTTTGCAGATTTTATTTCTGAAAATCAAGAGCAATCGAAAACCTGTTTTCATTATTTTGTAAGACTAAATATAGAAAAATTTTCAGTAAGGATTTTATCCATCAGAGTATAGAGCATGAAAGCAAGTGGAAATCCAAACTGAAAATTCTTTTGGTGACAAACAGAATCCGCCATTGCCATATTTGAAATTCGAACAAGTTTTCCTACTAAAACATAAATGACACTATGAAGTTAAAAACAACGCACACACAACATGCCCAAATAAAAACTGCATCGTGTATTCGTGTTCCAAGAAAATCGACTGCACTATAAGACCGTGTACATACAAGTGGTTCCTGTCGTATCTGCGCTAACCTCTTCGCTGTCCATCTTGCAGCTGGGGGATAGGCCAAATGACCGATGAATGTTTCGACCCGGGGTCTCAGTAAAAACCCATTTACACATAAAAAAAAAGTCTTGACTCACTCACTGACTCATCACACCCAGAATAAACTAGGGTTCAACTAGGGATATCCTAGGTCTAGCAAGTTGAAATTTTGAACAGAAATATCCTTATAATGTATATTAGGAATAAGGAAGGCTATTTCGAAATTTAACCCTTAAGTGAGAGAAAATTGGTAGTAAAGTTTTATAGAACTTTTTTGTTGTATTAAGATTAATTTTAATGCTCTTTCTTATAATTAATCAAAAACCTTATTGCAGCATTTTTCTGAAATTCCATCCCGATAAGGTTTCATGCGCGAGCGAAGCCGCGGGTGAAACCAGTAAGCAATAATTCACTGCAGGCAGTCTTTCGGTCCGCGGCTCCGCGGTCTCCAGTTAGTCTCGCGTCGCGCCGTGCGTCGGTCGCATGCCTGTACCGGCCCTTACTTATTCGCGCTCCAAATTCAAAAAGTGATCCTTTGTGTGGCATACGTGTTTGAAATATATTTTTTTGTTTTTAAATGTGAATGAGTGAAGTTTTTATGTGAATGGGATTATTTATTTTTAAAATAAACTGGTAAGTCTGAATTTTATTATGGTAAACGTTTTTCCTGTGACGGTTTTTCTAGTAATTGTTTTAAAATGACTGAAAAGTTTTAACTGCTATTTTTTTCTGTAAACTAAAAGGAAGATTTATGGTCTTATTAAAAAAAACACTTTTTAACTTTAATTATGATTAGTTTTAATTCTGATTGCCACAATCTAAATTAAATTTTTCAATGGTTAATTGCAGTATTTAAATTTAGAATCTGCTAATAATTTTTTAAACTAATAATACGAATCTTTTTTTTAATAATCGTTTAATTATTTAATGTGACTTTTAAATAACGAATATCATAAGGATTAAGGAAACACCGAATAATGAAATAAGGGTTTTATTGAAAGTAGTTTTCTTTTGTTGGAAAACAGTACACAAAAAAACACTAAAGGCTAAACTGGTGATAATTATTACAGAACTACCATTATGATTCTAATTAATTTCTAAAACCTTTATTAAATAATGTTCCTGCAGACATACTCATATTATTATGTGCTTTGGCTAACGTGTTACTTCTTTAAACAAATGACATGAAGGTTTGAAACATAGTTGCGCTGTTAACCAGACAGAATTAGTTTTCAAGTACCACTTAAAAGCATTGGAACGTTTACAGGCATGAAAGCATTATACCATAAATTCTATATAATCAATACTTGATTGCCTACAATTATTTTATAATACTAGGCATTATCTACACTTATGCTAATAAAACGATGAATGAACTGTGTGACAGATATTTTTTTTTCCTTTGTTATTTTACCGATTGTTTTGTGAATGTGTGAACATTGTAGGCCTTCTAGATTTCTAGATGCTTTTTAACATTAGTTTACTCTTTATCTCGTTTATACAAACTTTTTTTTTTAAATTTCTTACGACTTATTGTCGGGCCTACGTTGTCCCGCCATATCTAAGCACTAATGCTGTTACATGGAAATATTGTAAAAACAAACCAATTTATTTTAAAAGAGTAACCGTGAAGTTTCTTGCCGGTTCTTCTCCACAGGAAACGACCAACCCGAACCGTGCACCTTTTGTCGACGTTTTATAAGTGCCCATGTAGGCCTATGTGAAATAAAAAACATTTGATTTGATGATAATTATGGCTTTAATAACATTTTTACTAAAAAAATAAACTGACTTCCAAAGCAAAACACCACAAAGCGAAAAATACTTTCTTTTCGGAAGTCAGTGTCTTTGGTACCTATTTTTTTCGTTTTTGACACCGACTTCTGAAAGCCTGTTTAATTTTTTTATTTAAAAGTTTTTTTATTATTCTCTTTTTTGTACCTTATTACCATAAAAATACGCATTATTAAGAATAACTTAAAAAGCACTCGTCAGATTTTGATCAAATTTAAATGTAAATGGGACCCCATGAGAAGCAACAGTTGTCAAATAAAAATAATTATCAAAATCGGTACATTATTGGCGGAGTAATCGCGTAGCAAACATTAAAAAATATACAGTCGATTTGAGAACCTCCTCCTTTTTGAAGTTGGTTGAGTTTCAGTATCTCTGGATCATGTTTCTTCTGCGGTAATCCCAATTTATATGTGGTCTGCACAGCATATTTACCTACTTCTTCCACACTTCTATATAACTAGTCACCTTATTGCTAAACTTTTTTCTAGCCATTTAATTTTTTATTATCTCTAGATTAATCCAGGAAAATCTCACTAAACTGTATTTTTTAATTTCGTAGACTAAACTGACAGCTGACAATGATCAATTTTGTTTTTAATATTGTAAGCGCGGAGCATAATGTTGTAGGTAAGGCTCAATCTTAGGTGATTCATCGAATCAAAGTGACATGACTCCTCAATTAAATTTTACTAATTGATGTAAATACATGTTTTATGATACGTTTATAACGTAACATAATTAAATCACATCACACATCACATCATCAGCCTATTAATGTTCCCACTGCTGGGACACAGGCCTCCTCTCTGTGTGAGGGAATGGGCCGTAATCCACCACGCTGGCCCAGTGCGGGTTGGTGGATGTCACATGTCTTCGAATTTTTGGTTCTAGGACATGCCGGTTTCCTCACGATGTTTTCCTTCACCGTTTTGAGAGCAGTGGTGATGAAATAATTTACACAAAGTAAAGCGCCTGCCTGGGCTCAAACCCACGACCTACAACTTGTAAGTCGCGGCAGATACCACTGGGCCACCACTGCTCTTATAATTAAATATAACAGTATTAATACACATAGTACATAAACTTTTATTGAAATAGATAAGAAATAAACAATAAAATAAATGCGATCGAAAGAATTAAGTCTGACATAAATGAGTAGAAATTAAATAATGGCCGCAAGTTTCTTAACAAATGTATATTTTTTTGCCTTGAAATAGATCAAATTTTGACTATTTTTTGCAATGATAAAGGGACAACCCCCCAAATGTCAGAATAACCTACGAAAAAATAAATCTGAGTATAGTTGAAAGTTTCAAAAAATGTTACAAAAGATGAACTGTGTGAGGTTTAACATGAAATAAAATGGAGTGAATCATGGCGTCACGGCTCCTCTAGGAGCATGACAGAAGACAATCTGTGGCACCGACCCCAAGTAATATGGGACAAGGACAGGAAGATAATGATGGTAGATAGTGGTTCTCCAGACGCTGAAATTACTGAAAACGAAAATATTATTCTTATAATTTCCAAATAAAATTATGAATTAATAATCTTTTTATAAAACAACCTTTTTTCGTATTCTTCTCAGCAAACCCTTTCATGGCAGTGCACAAAAAATAACTAATCCACCATCTTGGGCCGTCCACCATATTGGATTTAGAATGACGTCACTTAGCTAATGTATGTATTGTCATCCAAACTAAACGTGTATGCAAAATTTCATCTTAATCGGTGGAGGTTCAGTTGCAAGATTTGACCCGAACACACATGGGATATATACATTGCAAGTTAGATAAAAGCTTGTAAAATAGGTAAAATTAAATGTTCTAAATAGTCATTAACAAAACAATGGAGTATAAATTGTTTGTCGTCTAAACAGAGACAATGGGTCTTATTTCAGCGTAATTCGGTAACATTTAAATTTGGAATTAGTTCATTTGTTACTTTTGTTGTACGTTTTACAAAAAAAAATTGACTAACCCGATTGCTAGGTTTAAACCTATCTATAGGTCATGTCCCCACAAGATGGTCGAGCAGATTGTACATTTACGTTAAAAAAAACAAAGTATGTTTTGCCATTGGATTGCAATTCTTAATATTATGACGATTGGTCAATAATTATTTTTGGTCCTAAAAGCCGGAACATTGCTTTAAGAAAAGAGAGATCTATGCTCAGCGAACAGTGAGTGAAATCAGGCTGTGGATTGTGGATTATGGTGATAAAGAGCCCAAAAACGATAAATCCTTAAGACCCAAGTCGGAGGATACGTACTCGCGAGCTGACTGACCAAAACCATATGTGTCCTCCAACTGCACTGCATAATGGCCGAGTGGTATCGACCGCAACTTACAAGTTGTAGGTCATGGGTTCGAGCCCAGGCAGGCGCTTTACTTTGTGTAAATTATTTCATCACCACTGCTCTCAAAACGGTGAAGGGAAACGTCGTGAGGAAACCGGCATGTCCTAGAACGAAAAATTCGAAGACATGTGACATTCACCAACCCGCACTGGGCCCGCGTGGGGGATTACGGCCCATTCCCTCTCACAGAGAGGAGGCCTGTGTCCCAGCAGCGGGAACATTAATAGGCTGATAATGTCATATGTGATGTGATGTTTATAACTTTTAGCTATATATTTTTTTTCGAGTTTCTTTTAAACATATAAGTGTTATATATTTTTTTAATCACCTCTTAAAACCCTTCATTTTGATACGATGGGTTTGGAAGAAAAAAAAATTGGACCTCCACAATATGGCGTCCAAAATCCCCCATTTTTCAATTGTAGTGTAGTTAGTGTCACTTGCAAGGTTAAGACGAATCGATTGACGTAAGAATCATCAAAATCGGCTTACCCGGTTGGTCTCTAAAACGCCACATAGAAACATACACATAGATTGATAAACAAATTACCCTCCTTCGGCAGTCGGGTAAAAAGTCACTCGTTAAATCTCTTCGGTTCCTTAGCTAGTGAAGACATAATGTCGATTGTGTGTTACATTATTGTCTAATGAGTTGGAAAAGGACTGGAGTTCGGGAGATACGTTCATGGGATGTGCATTCGGTTGGATTTTAAGAAGAACCTTAGTTAATGAGCGTTTCTGGTACTTGCAATATTGATATTGCTAGACTAAGGAAAAGCGTGAAACTTTCGGAAAAAATATTTTCAAGGTCGAATTCTCATCTCTAACAGAATATCTGAAAACGAAATTCAGAAAAAAACGAGCAATGAGGTTACATCAGTTTTTTTTTTCATTAAAAAAACTTTGACAGGTTCACTGTCCCATTAGTGAAACCAATAGTTCAAACAATACAGCAGACCATATTATTAAGTGGCTCATGGGACTGTTTGAAATTAGCATTTTAATATGAAAATCAGTATTCTATGTAAACATTTATTGCATTTGCAGTAGACATCCAGTAAAAGAAATCTGAATCGATCTAATTTGTCAGTTGTGTTATCTGTCCTGTTTACGGACAATATTTTGTCAGACAGATAACATATAAAGTCCACTTCATGTCCAGACAATTACTGTTAACGCGGAATGCGATAAGGCCGCCCATTGTGTGTGTATTAATTTTAAGTTTCTTTTTATAATTGTTTTTTAAGGTGTACAATAAAGCATATAATAAATAAATAAAGGCGCAGCAGGGCCATTAACAGAACTCATCTCGCAGGGCGTGGATATAAGGTGGTTAATAAAACCTAATACCTCCTAAAAATCCCTTTGAGTGTCCAGCGTGCCAAATCGGAAAAACTTGACAAAATAATTTGTCAAGTGTCAATTAGCAGACACAATAGAAATTACAATTGTTTAAATCCGATTCGGCACGATGGACACTCAAATGCTTTTCTTCAATAATCCCAATATCACTCAAATTAACCTTCAGATATTAAAACTATATTCTCTTGTATTTAAGACTTCACAAATCTTATTAAAAAAATACTTTGATTAGAATAATAAGAAAGATTGGAAAGCGATTCGTCGCAGACATGGTGCGCTGACGCCCTTTCTCAAAACAGTCCGTTTTTAAAAGATGGCCGCCTCTTTACCATCGACACGACGCTCCGCTAGAGTGGCTTTGACCAAGACAGCGACCATACAGCCACTCTTCGCCATTGACTTTTTAATTTTGACGTCGACGCGCCGTCACATACAATTAATTATTTATTTGTTCTGTCTATAAATCAGATACTCGTAGGCAGCACAAATAAATAAGTGAGCTCCATAGTAGGTTTTGACAAAATATTTTTTTTTGAGCAAAACCTGCCACTTATGGTGGCCATACACCATCCTTCCTATCCTCCAATCGGCATGACGCTACCGATTGGATCAGTAAGAACTGACCGTGTGTGGAAGTGGATTGGCATGACAGTTATACTTGACGGCACCATGAAATTTCGATTCTTTAGGCTTAGGTCAAGATTTCTGTCGGTGATAGACTCCTCGTGCGCGCGCTCTCACAACTTGTCGCAAAATACAGCCCTGCACCGCGAAGTGCTACTTGAATTTATTTCTCTACATCGAAGTGAGCCGAGTAAAACATCGTCGTCTGTCACCGGTGACGCCATGGCTTCAACTGAAAGTCGCTGCCGATTGAATAATTTAAACTGATCGTGTGTGGTGTATATAGAAGAACTGCAGATTGGATCAAGCCTGCAGCGTCATGCCGATTGGACGATAGGAAGGATGGTGTATGGCCACCATTAAAACATATTTTTATTCGTGTTTATCAGGGTTGTACAAAGTTACTGTGTTGTGGCGCTGTACTAATACAACACGATCATCGCATGATCACGCGACCATCTCGTTCATTTGTATGGCGAAATCAAAAAGCGTCCTCTGTCGGCGAAACGGGTCCGTGCCCACTCAACCCGATTAGACTCAACCCGAAGAATAATACTTGCATATTTCTATTTTGAAAAGCGTTAAAACGTCGATGTATAGTCAGACAGAAAAATGTTGATTTAACGCTTGCATTACAGAGAGTGTAAAATATAATATTTTTTGGATAAATAAACCAATAATTAAACAAGTAAGTACTTATCATTTTCAATATAGTATACGCTTTGTACTTTGTAGTAAAAATCACAGATTTTTGTTAATTATCATTACAATATTACAGCTAGTAGTAGCACGGTAGTATTTATTGGATCAGTCTATAAACGTGATTATAATTATTAGGTTTACAAGTAGGTACTAACTTCCAAATTTAAGTTATTTAGAATTAAATATCACTTTGCCTGACTGTACAAATGGCACTGAATAGGTAGCAAAATTCTGGTAGTATTCTTCGGGTCGAGTCTAATCGGCAGGCTTATTACGTATCTTTTGCAAGAGCAAAACGATAGCGATTGTTGGGCAATAATTACTCTTCAATACAAAAGTTTTAGAGTTGTTGGCGGTTTTCTTGATAAATAAGTGCATTTGACAAACAGCGAACGATTAGCAACGATTGTGTAGGCCCTACCATACCTACACTGCAGGTAATTCCGAGTTTTATGACATAAAGCGTTTGATCGCTATCGTTTTGCTCTTGCAAAAGATACGTAATAAGCCTACGGGTTGAGTGGGCACGGACCCGGCGCAACAACGCGTTCGTTTTTGTCATATAAAGAACCGCGACTGCATTTAATGTACTGGTAATCAGCTAGATCTGGTTAAACTAGAAACCAACCTCAACATAATTGTGAAAGTCTAGGCACAGAGTGAGAGTTTTAGATTGCGTCAAACTAAGATTAGAGTATCGCTACTCGAGAAGGCTATTTCAAAACAAAATCCTAATTGAATATAAAAATCAAAAGAGGTGACTACCCTCCCAAGTAGCAATAAAACCTCTTTACAAATATTATAACGTCGTAAAGAGGGCTTTCTGAATGATAATTGATGTGCACTAGGTGGCAGCACTGAAAGATCAGGTCCAGACACCTGTCAAAGCGCTTATATTTTCCGACATGAGTTAAAGTCATGTTTATACTATAGGTTACCTTTTCAAGTGGAGGACCTCTTGCCTAAGTAGCGCCAACTGATGGCGAAAATTTTCCTGAACAAGGACGCTATTTCAAAACAAAATTCAAATAGGAGATCAAACTCAGAAGAGGTGGCTACACTCTCAAGTAGCAATAAAACCTCTTTACAGAAATAAAGACGTTTTGATTATTCTTTTCTGAATGATGTGCACTAAGTGGCAACACTGATACGTCACGTCCAGGCACCTGTCAAAGCGCATTATGTTTTCTGACATGAGTCAACGTCATATTGAAATCATAAGTTATGTTTTTCAATTGGATGACCTCTTGCCTAAGTGGCGCCAACTGGTGTCTTGATTTTCCTGAAAATTAAGGCTATTTCTAAACAAAATTCAAAGTATAGATCAAAGTCAAAAGAGGTGACTACCCTCACAAGTAGCAATAAAACCTCTTTACAAATCTAATCGTTTTAATTACTTCGCGATCAATTTCAAGTTGTTAACAAATTTGTTTGGCGGTTTATTTGTTTTCTAATACTTCAGTTTAATTACTATTTGTTTAGGTATAATGTTAACAACTTAATAACCAGGTTTTCTACTTAATCTTTGTGTGGTTAGGCTCGGTTTGCTTTGGGTAATGAAGTTTTCAAAGTGTTAGAAATGTAATTTAGTGAAATTTTACTGTTGAATTGTTGAAAATACTATTAGAGAATACTTCTGGCTTTTGAGTTAGATCCAACGACCTTTTAAAAGTACTTAATAATTACATGGATAAGTTGCTAGTTTGACTTTGTCATTGACAGTGCGAATACGACTGCTTTATTTTACAATCTTTTATTTAACTTGCAATGTATGTATGCAAGTGTGTTCGGGTCAAATCTTGAAACTGAATTTTATTAAGCTGTTATCCTCCACCGATTAAGATGAAATTTTGCAAACACGTTTAGTTTGGATGACAATGCATAGTTAGCTAAGTGACGTCATTCTAAATCCATTATGGTGGACGGCCCAAGATGGTGGATTAGTTATTTTTTGTGCACTGCCATGAAAGGGTTTGCTGAGAAGAATACAAAAAAAGCTTGTTTTAAATAATATTTTTTAATTAATAATTTTATAGGTAGTATCGTCGTAAGTGTGACAGCTGAGAGTAAAAAAATAATTTATGTAATCGTATGTAGCTCGCCTAAATCTGGACAGTGACCGGTTCATAGCAATGAACTCTCCCCTTAATACCTTCATGGAACTTAAACACTATTGGAAAAATGTGGATTTGGGTAATGACAAATAATAATTATGATAAATTTGTTAGGAGTGATGATTGATTACGTACAGACTTCTGTGCAATTACGGAGGAATGTCCGATAACGATATCTATAGGCGAAAAAGCAGTAATTAGATCATGTTTTTAAAAGACGTAGATTTAGATAAAAACATAGGATCAGCGAATTATTAGCCAGATTTATCTACTTACCTTCGGAAATCCTCGATTTACACCTAATCTCTTGATCTATCGATTGTGATATCTTTATCAGGGAAACAAGCAGTAGTGCGCTAATGAGATTGACTTGTTATTAGGCGCATGGTTCTTTGTTATATTTATTCAAAACTATCAATTTAAATTAAAAAAAAAGATTAGATTCAAAGTAAAAAAAAATATGCTTCGATCGCCAACAAAGCTTACTGGATTATCCGCTGGGTCAATCTAAAGATTGTCTGAAACTGTCATTAAAATCGGTTTAGTCGTTTCGGAGTCTTTAAGGAACATACATACTTTCTCTTTTATATAGATAGATAGATTTCTAACATTGTATTGTTGGGTATGGGTAGGGGTGTTGCCAAGGGGTATCGTTTTATCCATTTACTGGGTTGTGGAGGCCGAATAGTCAGCAGCTCCATAAAAATACAAGTACTCGCCTGCATCCAGTTAAGCTGGACGCCTATCCCAACAAAGTTTTGAAAAGGCAAGCGGATAATTATGACGACGGTTGGGGTGGTCTAAGCCCAACAGTGGACGTCTTTTTAACCGACTTTCCAAAAAGGAGGAGGTTCTATGTTTGACGTTGTTTTTTTTTTGTGTATGTTCACCGATATCTCTGTCAATTGTGGATCGTCATTTTAATTTGGTGAAGATCTGATGAAGGACTTTGAAGATATAGGTACAACGGAACTCTTCAATAAATAACGGCAAATCTCTCGGTGCTGCAATCGCATGTCTGTTTATTGTTAATACCATTTGGTAACATAACATCACGCCACCACGCTCTAAAGAGATACGCAGATGTGAACAGTTCACCTTGGTACACTCTCATTTCATAAGCGGTGAAAGTTTCGTGATATTCGGGTAATCTATTCTGGCGTTATGGGTACCTTACTAAACAACTAGCCTATTAGGTAGATACAACTAAAAAGTAAAAAAACTTTATTTACAAAAATGTACTACAGACTTCCAAATTTCCAAAAAAAGCTACATACCTAGTGTAAAATAACTTAAATTTTGGAAGTCGGTGTTCATAACGCAAAAAATGGTACATACGAAAGACACCGACTTCCAAAAAGACAGTTCTTTTTCACTTTGTAGTTTTTTTATTTGGAAGTCGGTAAAAGTTTTTTTGATTAAAACGATGATGATGATGCAACATTTGAAATGTTTTGGACCTTTTCCCATTATGGCTACAAGTTATTTGCTTTCTTCTGTTATGTGATAAATGTGTCATAGTGTTTATTAAAACTTTCTTAACTATATTCGCCGATATTCGTCAGTCAGTCAGATCGGTCGTCAGTAGTGACAGAATACGATTTAAAAATTAAGCGAATATTTTATTGCCATTTAAGGTTGTTCTTTTTTTCGTGAGGATGTGGTCACCTCTGGTGTCAGAGTTAATTAAACCGCCTCTGGGAACCCCACAGGCTTCTGATTTTCGGTTTGCAAGTTAGGATGCAAATAAACAAGAAATTTAATTAGTGCTGAGGAAAAAAAACAAAAATCTTTTCATTCAATTTACAGTTTGAAAATAAATCTTTCACTGGGTAATACATTTCTATTGATTTTTTTTGTGATAATACAAGGGGTTTCAACTAACTTAGGTATTGATAGGTAATTATTTTGTTCCGTAACAAGGATTTACGTACGAACGTTTGTTACGGAAGTGGGCAGAAACTGCCGCGAGAATACCACCTGCAATGCGATGCGGTCTTTTGGTACATACCTACACCTCGTATTCTAACTTGATTCATAATGAAACACCGGTTGCATTACGTCATATACATACTATTTTTCTTTCTTTTTCTTAAACTTGGAATCAGCCGGTAGACTATGAGCAGATGAGATGAAAACTATTTGGCTTTTGGACCAAAATCCCTTTTGGTAGAATCTCTATCCTGATCTAGTCCATTTCTAAAATATCCCGCTGTTTCAGTACATTGTTCTACGTATGGCTAGTTGGTTTCAGTTGATTTTGCAAGCCGTGCTTTTTACACATTGGAATTACTTAACATCGTATATGGGGACCTCTATAGGACGATTACATGTGTGTTTGTAAGTCTCTTCTTTGTTCAACCCTCTTCCCAGTTCAGCTGGGATCGGGTCTCCGGGTGTATATCTGCGCCAGAGAGCTCTGTTCTGGGTTGTCTGAGTGTTCAGGTTCTCCTTCAGGACCTTTTTCTGCATGACCACTAGGTGGCGGGCGGTCGTCCCCTTCCTCACGGTCGATCGGGGATATTTAGGGCCTTTTTTAAATATTTTATTTATTAGGGACAAAAAAACAGTTACATGTTAAAGTTTAAATAAAACTATGAGTACATAATGAATTGGCAAACATATAACCCACACCATTGTCCACGGATTAATATATGAACAAATAGGAAACGGCAGAGTATCGTTCATCGTGTTAATTTATGTTATAATATGGATTATGGAGATAAAATATTTATAGCCAGATGTTTAAATGTTCTACTAGAAAGGGAGAAGATATCTATGTCCATGAAGTGTGTGTTATAGGTTTCCACAAGCTGACGAATAGGCACCCGTGCCCCGGCGTTGGTCCTACATGAATCCACATGGAACAACCGGGGCACGCGAACCGCCATTCTGATAACATTTCGGGGCAGTGTATAGCGTATCTTATTTGTGATTTCAATACAATCGAATCTATTGTTACACAAACCATGCAGCATCATGGTCACCAAAAGTAAGCGCCGAGAATCTAAACTTAAAATATTATATCGCTGTAACAACTGTGTGTATGGAATCCTCGAATGATAACATCTATAGTTTACTGTGCGTAGAAACTTTTTCTGCACTACTTCTAATTTAATGTTATACTTGAGGTAAAACGTTTTCCAGATAGGAATGGCGTATTCTAATTGAGACCTTATTAAAGTTTTGTATAATACCAAAAAGGTAGGGGGCGCACAAATTCTTTACAGGCTCTCATGACAAAACCATACATTTGAAAAGCTTTATTTATTATGTTTTCAATATGCAAGTCAAAATGCAGACATGAATCAATAGTTACACCAAGGTCGCAAACAGATTCTACTATATGTTTTTGATAGGGTAACGCAATCAACTTTCATTGACCTTCTCGCTAATTCGTGCTACTTTGAACGAACCCCTGACATACTTGTATCGCACTTTGTCTAGACGGGTTACTCCTCCTGCCCATCGGAGCATTTTCATTTCACTCGTATGCAGTTGTTGTTCGTGTGCTTTCTTGAAGGTCTAGCACTCCGCTCCATAAGTCATGGCTGGTCGTACTACCATTTTGTAAATATGAGCAATCATCACATCAGCCTATTAATGTTCCCACTGCTGGGACAGGGAATGGGCCGTAATCCACCACGCGGGCCCAGTGCGGGTTGGTGGATGTCACATGTCTTTGAATTTTTGATTCTAGGACATGCCGGTTTCCTCACGATGTTTTCCTTCACCGTTTTGAGAGCAATGGTGAAAAAATAATTTACACAAAGTAAAGCGCCTGCCTGGGCTCGAACCCACGACCTACAACTTGTTAGTCGCGGCCTATACCACTGGGCCACCACTGCTCTTCACTGGGCCACCACTGCTCTTAATATGAGCAATATTTGTATTAAATAGAATTTTGTTAAAATGCAGGATATGACCCACTTATGTCTTGGCCCCGACTTACGATTCTAAAATCGTGGGTTCAAACCTAGACAGGCTCATTAGTTTGTGTAATTTGCTTCATGACTACTGCTCTCAAAACGGTGAAGGAAAACCCAACCCAAACTTGGTGCGTGGTGGATTACAGCCCACTCCCTCTCACAGAGAGGATACCTGTGTCCTAGCAGTGGGAACATAATAGACCGATTTATTTATTTATTTATTATATTCTTTATTGTACACCACAGAAATATTTGTACATTACAAAAAATTATAAAAGCAAGTGTACAACGGGCGGTCTAATCGCACAGGGCAATCTCTTACAGACAACCTTTGGATGGACTGAAAAGAGAGGAGAGATTGTGACTATGCAGGATGATTTGTGGCATTTTCTTCAGGCAAATTAAAACAAATTTACCTGATAGCAATGCCGTGGAGTTAATCATTTCAGATTACTGTTATTCATACTTTCTTATCTCTTCATAAAAAATATCAAGATGTCAGACGTATTCCTCTAGAGATTTCCTTCATCCCAATGTTGACTTACGTTTGATTTAAATTACTTGTTAAGTCAAAATAAGATGTTTATTTATATTCATGAGTTTTGAGCCGGCAAGCGGAATGAAGTAAAGGAAAATATAAACAAAATAAACAAGATAACAAATTGAGGAATTTTAAAATCTCTTTGGTATTGTAAAATCAGATTTTAAATCAAAATGAATGAGTAGAATTCCCTGCTGAAGTCTGTATTTCCTGATAGCTACAAACTGGGAGTCTTTAAGTCAGGAGTAAATAAGTTTCTTCTAGGCAAGCGTGCCTCATCGTCAAACATATTATCGCTTACCATCAGGTAAGATAGTGGTCAAGCGAGAGCCTATCAATAAAAACCGGCCAAGTGCGAGTCTGACTCGCACATGGGGGGTTCCGTAGAAACAGCTACATTCACCAAAATAAATAGGTACAACATAACTAACGTTCATAAACAATGAAAGCACCAACCATTGCTGTAACGAAGGGTCAAAATTAACTTTGCTATTCAAAAACTGTTGTCCATCAACATTTTTTTTTTTTGCTTTTCCAAGTATATTTTATAAGTTTGTCGACTATTACTCGTGAGCTTGTGAAGCCTACTTAGCTGTGACAGTTTTCCTTTTAATTGCGTTATATATACTACTGCTGTGATTTTTTTCACATATCCAAAAGCAACCATTTAGCTGGCAGGGGAGAGAAGGAACACTTGGCTCTAACAAAAATTTGCAAATTAAAGCTTAATTTTACGCAAACGGATCCCTGAAACAAAAAATGCTTTTGACAGACCCGTAATATTTTCTATGGCCTATCCAATGATACCCCCACATCATGGGATAGACTAGACAAAAAAAATACATCCCAATTAACGTGTACAGGAGGCACCCTATATTTTTTTATTTCTTTTTCCACTTTCTCAGCGTGATTCATATTATGTATATCCATGCAAAATTATAACTTTCTAGTATTAAGAGTCTCTGAGATAAGCTGCGGACGGTCGGACGTACAGACGGACATGGCGAAACTATAAGAGTTCCTTGTTGACTACGGAAACCTAATAAATTTAAATTAAAAATTTAAATGGTGACTTTCCCAAAAGGAAGTCTTCTTAAATTTTACCCAAGAAAAATAAATATTTCTAATTTTCAAAAAAGAGGGCTTTTTAAATCGACGCCATTTTTTACCGACGAAATGTAGGAGCTAATCTACGTAAAAAGGTATAAAATAAACTTAGGTAAACACTTAAGTTTATTTTATACCTTTTTTTAGTAAATCTGTCATTATAAAGGGTCTTTCAACAAGGACGGGTCGATGTTAAAATTGAATAAAACAAGATGTGTGTGAGAAATTAACGAAATTTATTTTTTATTTAAAAGGCCCATTTATGCCATTATGGATGGAATATGACATCGTTCAAATGTCCACCGCGGCTTCGTATGGTGGCACGAATCCGAGAGGTCCAATTTTTAATGACTATTTCATTTCAGATGATTATTTCGAATTTCAAAAATGTTTACCAACAGCGCCCCCTTTTTGTCATATCAATGATTCATTGATATAGTGCCCGGCACGTAAGTTGGCAAGGTTTTGGCGTAGTGGTGGTAAGTTCGCGCATATTCCGCGAACTGACCAACCACCATATAGAGCGAACGGAACGTGGACGCGACACAATTGGTCAGTCGATCATTCTGTCAACTGACCAACTAATCGCGCGCTCGGAACGGTCCTACACGTTCCCCGCGCCCCGCTTCACCACCAAAGATTCCTAAAAACGACTTCTGCGCATTGCCAACTTACGTGCCGGGGCTTATATAATGTGTTTTGACCAGACTTCAGCCAGGTCGACTGCTTTAGCCCCTGACAATGTCATGTAAGCGCTATAAATCCTTGTCCACCGCTTACTGTCATAAGCCACGACGAGCTGTTTGACATTGACACTAAGACAAGAAAACAAAACAAACAGATAAATAAAATACCAAGACATCAAAACTTCTACGATCAAGAATCACGAAACAACATTGTAACATTTAAATCTAGAACCAAGGACACTAAGACCGCAAAATCCAAAGTGCTGTCGTCTAGGACTTAGTGAACTTAATTAAAGTAGGTACCTTAATGTAGGATAATTCTGAACAGGCTTTAAAATGTAATTCTCGGTGTTAACACCTGTGTTTGTCTTCATGAATGTGAAAAGTTTGACTCATAACTACTTATAAGTATAAATTTATTACTCAATAGCTTTTACCCATGTGTTTTAACATAACAATAGGGAATATGCATGAAAAAAATATTAGTTATTTGACCAGTTTATCGATAAAAAGGATAAAATAGAATACTAAAATTAAAACCAGAATTAAAATTGATCGTAAAACGAAAGGGATATAAAGAAATATATTTGTCTTGAAAAATATTACACTCTAATTATACTCAAAACGGTGAAGGAAAACATCGTGAGAAAAACGACATGTCCTAGAACTAAAAATTCGAAGACATGTGACATCCACCAACCCCCACTGTCTCCGGTACCTATTGTTTGCCGTTTTTCAACACCGATTTCGGAAAAGAAACTTATTTGGTTATAAGGTTTGATTTTTTGGTTAAAAAGTTTTTTATTTATCTCTTTATAGTATTGGTAGGTACCCTTAATTACCAAGAAAATCATATATAGTCAAAGTAAATCTCATGACGACTCCAACAAGCCCAAATTCCTAGTGTAGGGCAATGATAAAAAAAAAAAAAAATACCTCTGAATACATTGTTTTATAATGCGAAAGTTTGGATGGATCTTGGATACTCATCACGCCAGAATGGCTGAATAGATTTGGATAAAATGTGGCGCAGAGATAGATTATAATCTGCGATAGCACATAGGCTTCCCTATCCTGGTATAATGATTCCTTGGACGGATAAAACACTAATTACGCGGGCGAAGCCGCTGGCAGAAACTAGTGTTAAATAACGTAACCTACATTAGAGAAGTTAAACATTAATTAATTGAAAAATAATCAATTACAATCATTTTTCTCAATTCGACTAAATCTTTTTTTTTTAATGTATGTTCCCCGTATATTCTAAGACGCCTAGACCGATTTGGAAAATTCTTCTTTTAAAATTCTTCTTTTGTTCGAAAGGTTCATCCCAAGTGGTTCCATGGTCATAAGGTTAGTATCTGATGATGGAATCTTGAAGAAATCGAGGGAACTATTCAAATTTTATTGGAAAGGAATTTTATAAGAAAAATATATTTAATTTAGGAAGTCGGTGTCAAACAACAAAAAAACGAAAACAGGAACACCGGCTTCCGAAATTGAAGTTATTTTTCACTTTTATGGAAGTTAATTGTATTATTTTGTAAAAAAGATTTTTAACACAGCTCCTAAAACATTTGGCAAGCAAGACACTTTAAATGAGCAGACTATAATTACAAGTTTATTTTCTCTTACAAGAGACAAATATACTAAAATGTATAAAACCACAGAGCACCGAGACGCTACTCCTAGATACGGCATTGTCTAAACTTACCCAAACTTACCACAATACAAACCAATCGTGTTAGTGGATGTTTTGATGAGTTCACCAAACGGTGACCGGATCGTGTCGGTCAGAGAAATTGACATACCGTGACAATTCTGGCTAGCTCCTAATATTCCAACTCCACCTCGACGCATTCAGATTGACAGTGTTATTGACTTACTTGACTGAAAGTCCTATATCCCCTAGATGGGGCAGAGGGCACCGTAGTCCTCCATCGCGATCGGCCCTGAGCTTTACGATTCGCCTCTTTCTACGTCGTTCCGATGCTCTCTGCTTCTGACAACACGGTGCGACGCCAAGTTTGACGGGGACGGCCACGCAGTTTTTCCTTGTGGGTTCCAGTCCAAAGCTTGCTTGGCTATGTGGAGCGTATGGCCAATCCGTCTCCACTGACAACATTGACAGTTATAGCTGGATATTTATTGACATTAATCGAGGGTTTTTCCATTGTCATGGCGAATCAGTCGATGGAAATGGAGCAAGTATCCTCCAAAAGAACTTGAATGAATCGGTAATCGGTATTTGCTGCCGGTACGGGGTTCCGTGCACTATGGTATGAGCACTACACTCGACACCCGTTGCCTAAAGTCTAGATAAGTTATTAGAATATTACATTATCTGTGCTACCTACACCTAAAATTAACAATCGTAGGCGTATCTAGTGTTCAGATTTGTAATTAATTATTCAATATTAATGTAACAGTTACAAGATACCACTGTTCGTGTATTCTATAGGTACAAGATATAGAGGTAACATGAGATATATCTTTACGCTTGTATGCCCCAGTGAGTTAGACAGATGTGTAAGTACACATACCTACTTTCATACATTTCGTAAGTACATACCTAATATTTAGGACTTCTAAACGAAACTATAAAAGTATCCGGTTATTCACCAACTCGACACGAGATACTGGACACTTGTGTGTCCAGTTGGTGTAATTCAAAATTATTATCACATCGGGTTATTCACCAACTTGACACGAGAGACTGGACACACGTGTGTCCAGTTGGTGAAACTTAAAATTAGTATCACTGCCGGTTATTCAACAAATTGACACGAGAGACTGGACACACGTGTGTCTAGTCTCTCGTGTCGAGTTGGTGAATAACCTATTTTTTCAAAGAAAAATCTTTTCTAGGAGATCTCCCAGAAATTTAACTAGCATATAGGAAAACGATATGTCTATAATTTACCTAACATAAAGGAATTAATTCTATAAAAAAATCCCGTTCGATAAAAGCCAATCATGTTGTAGTGTAGGACACTCCTATGGCCATCCTTTAGGTAGCCTTTGATACAGCAATAGTGATGCATTCTATCAATAAAATAAATCAGAAATATATCATCATCAGCGTTTTAATGTTTCCACTGTTGGGACACAGGCCTCCTCTCTAGGAGAGAGAGAATGGGCCTTAATTCACCACTTCAACAGACATTATCTTTTACACCCGTGTGCAAAGGTAATCTCTAATTTATCCGTACAAACAATTCTACCTCATAATTATTTAAGTTTCAGATGTGGTAGGTACATAAAACAAGTCACAATTGTCAGTGTTGCTAAAGACCAAAATGACAGAGACAATCCAACTGCACGTGTTAATAAAAAGCTTTTTATTTTTCACTTTTTAGTTGTACCTACATAATAGGCAAGTTGTTTAGTAAGGTACCTGCGCCAGAATAGATTACCCGAATATCATGAAACTTGAACATAACCGGTGAAATGAGAGATCTGCGTACCCCTTAAGAGCGTACTGGCGTGATGTTATGTTATGAAATGGTATAAACAATAAACAGACATGCGATTGCAGCAATCCCGAGAGATTTGCCGTAATTTATTGAAGAGTTCTGTTGTATATCTTCGAAGTTCTTCATCAGATCTTCACCAAACTAAAATGGGACCAATTTCGAAACATACTTTTTCAAACAAAAAAATAATTTTTAAAGTTGGTCCAAAATTGACGGAGATACGCGTGAACATACAGAAAAAATAAAAAAAAAAAGCAAACGTAATGTCGAACATAGAACCTCCTCCTTTTTGGTAAGTCGGTTAAAGAAAACCAATCCCAAGAAAGTATTTACATTCTAAGGATAATACTCTATTCTTCAGTAGGCGTATCGTTTGGTTTTCCCTTCAGAAAATAGCCACTGTGTACTGATACTTTTTGTAAATACGATCTAGCTTCCGGGGTTTTCGGAAACGACATTGCAAATATATTTTTAGCTTTGAAGGAAATCTCTCAAAATTTATTATTATATACGACAACTATTAGGAAAATGTAAGAGGAAAATTAGTCTCTCTGCTTTGAATTTAATTACAAAATAAGTACTTTGGCAGTCGTAGTGCTAGCCCGCACTAGGCCCGCGTGGTGAAATACGGCCCACTCCCTCTCACAGAGCGGAGGCCTGTGACCTAGTAATGGGAATATTATTTTCTGATTATGGTATTCGTTGCTGTGTTAAAATTTGAAGGGTATGGTTGCCGATGTAAAGACGAGAAGGTATATGAATCCTTCAGCTTTGTCGCTACGAAAAAAATTAAGTAAAAGTTTTAAAAAACCCCGACACAAAAATGTCTAAAAAGCAAAAAATAAGACTCGTACTCGTGTCGGGGAACCACCAACGGTTACAGCAGTTTATTTTATTTACGTAGCGGTTCCCCGACTCGAGTACGAGGCTTATTTTTTGCTTTTTAGATGTTTTTGGGTCGGGAGTTTTTTAAATTTTATTTTTATTGCATGCTTTTTAAACTACTTAAAATATACCTAGACACTCTTTAATCGGCAATCTATCTATCTATCTAAGATATCTTGCGAAAAAAACGAGATTCAAAGAGTAAAATGCAGATAGTTTTGGGCTTTGAACGGCTGAACCGATTTTCCTGCCCTTATGCCATATTCCTTGGGGTCGGCGCAACACATTTTCTTCTTCCATACCGTCCTGTCCCCCGTTACGCTATCACTGACTCCCTTTTCTTTCATATCACACAGTCCATCCATCTTTACTTTGGCCTTTCTCTCCCTCTCTATCCACATTTATATTCATAACTCTTTTAGTAACATGTGTTTCATTACTCCTCATCACATGACCGTACCAGGACAAACGGTTCCCCTTCAACTTTTCAGTAACAAAAGAAAATTAAATAGAATTGGTACAAACAAAAAACAATTTTTAAAACAAAAAGTTTCAGTCATGGATGGTCCCTTGTATATGTATAGGCCTCCTCCAATTGCCTCCATTTTTTCCGGTGTTCGCTGCTTCCAACTAGTCTCTTCCTATTTTTTAGGGTTCTGTGCCCGAAGGGTCCAAACGGAACCCTATTGCTGTCACTCACGTGTCCGCCTGTCAGTCGTCCGTTACACATTTTGTTTCAAAGAATTTTTTAACTTCCGATTGACCTTTGAATCTGAGATTTGGTGATAATGTTTATTATTACGTACATTTTACAAACAAATATCAATATATTGATAAATTGGTACGGAACCCTAAATGTGCGACTTGACATGCACTTGGCCGTTTTTTTTTAATATATCGTAGATCCAGCGAGCTTGTGGTCTGCTTTTTGTTCTTTAACTTCCAGGAGCTATCCATTTTGTTACCCGTTTATACCATCTTTCTTGTGAAGAGCGGGCAATGTGTCCGGTCCATTTCCACTTCAATCGCCGAGCTTGTGTTACTGCGTCTATCACTATTTTTATGTTGTGATATCATTTCTGCATGTCAACAACCGATCAGAAGTACCTACACGTTCAATTCTATGAAAATCACGCAACGTTTAGTGGAAGCACTCAAGTCTAGAGATATCAACCCATTGTTAGATGTATACTCAACCAATCTTACGCAAATATTTTATCTTACAAGATTCAACAATATGAATGTACACGTTTACTTATCTTTGTTACGGAAATTACGCGGCTTTGGATATTTGCACAAAGCATTTTAAGATTTAAATGTCGAATCAGATTTAAAATGATTTACAGCCAGTTTCTGAGTTGAGAACCTCTACATTAGTCTAAAAATTCGAATACTAAAAATAAAATTGGGGTTGACACGTTTTTAAATTCTCAGTTCTGAATTTTTTGCAATCTTACATTTTACCCGACTGCCGAAGGAAATCTATGTATGTTTCTATGTGGCGTTCTAAAGATCAAACACGTTAGCCGATTTTGACTATTCTTACATCAATCGATTCGTCTTAACCTTGAGAGTGTCGCTGGCTACATTAAAATTAGAAAATAGAAAAATCTTGGCTTTTGGGCGCCATATTGTGGAAGCCCAATATTTTTTTTCTTACCAACCTATCGTGGGGGTATCAAAATAAAGGGTTTCAAGAGATGATTTTAAAATATGTAACACTTGTATGTTTAAATGTACCGAATTCGAAAAAAAATATGTAAACTAAAAAGTTATAAATAAAAAACCGGCCAAGTGCGAGTCGGACTCGCGCACGAAGGGTTCCGTACAATTATCGCAAAAAACGGCAAAAAAATCACGTTTGTTGTATGGGAGCCTTACTTAAATATGTATTTTATTCTGTTTTTAGTATTTGTTGTTATAGTGGCAACAGAAATACATCATTTGTGAAAATTTCAACTGTGTAGCTATCATGGTTCATGAGATACAGCCTGGTGACAGACAGACAGACAGACGGACCGCGAAGTCTCAGTAATAGGGTCCCGTTTTTACCCTTTGGGTACGGAACCCTAAAAAAGGTAAATTAAAAAAAATCTAAATATAATTGTCGGAGGATACATCTGATTTTGTTCAGCCAGCTCGCGAATATGTATCTCCCGACTGCACAGCATTATTTCTTCTTGTTTACGTCTTTTTAGTTCGCTTCTTAAGCAGTCGGGTTTTTAGATTATTTGTATAAACTTTTTTTTTGTGCTTGATTTCGCCCACAAACTAGGGAAATCATTTGTCGTACAATCTTCAATAAACTGTTGCATTCTTTTCAAGGTGGATTTTCGGAAAATTCTCTCTTAGTAAATAGTACGCTGGATACGAAAAGCCGCTGTACGCCAAAAACACAAGACCGGTCGATGTGAAAATGTACCAACATTTTCATCTTCTAAGATCTTCCAAACTGTGTGTTGTCTGTCAGCCATCCCATAAGCTGTAAGGAAAGATTAGGTATATATTTCGGTATGCAGATAAGTAGATAAAAAACTAACTGTACCTACCTACATTATTATGTCATAAAACTATTATGACTAAGCCTAATGACTTTATTTTGCGTCTTACTTACGATAATCTTATCTTTCAACCTCCGGGTGTTATTAAAAGATATTAGATGATCCGAATTAGAACAAAACAAATAAGAACAAGAGAATCTTCGCTATACTCTTCACAACATGAAGATAAAATATTAAAAAAATATTTATTTTTTATTTGTATCTCAATCAGATGACAGCATAGTAGAAAAACATTTTTATTTTTATGTTCGCGCTAATCTAATCTTCCAGTCCTATGATTTTGGATATTTTGTGTTCTCAAACTAACCTTCATCTGTACTAACTCACTTTAATGGATGCAACAACAAATACATACATTCTATATAGAATTCGTTTTATTACTTTTAAAAATTTGTTGTTGAGTAGCCCTAAAATCTGCTGTTTTGCTGGAGTATAGAAAAGGTGAGTATAGACTAGAGCATTACAATGTATTGTTATTTTCTTACGAATGGTACAATACAAGCAAAAATTCAATTTCCAAAAGCATGTAATGTAACGTTCCTAAGAATGCTCGACGTTGCGTTTGACGTAATGCTCACGGCGAGCGAGCATTTACCTGTTAAGGTGGGTATAGTTCTCGCCAAACTTCTTGGCCGCCCTGAAGTTGGCTACAATGGCTGCGCAGTAGAAAATCTCATACAAAACCAGCACCGTTTCCTGCCTCGCGCATCCGGTAAACCAACTTCAGGGCGGCCAAGAAGTTTGGCGAGAACTATACTGACCGGTGTTACGGGGCGTAATGTACCATTCGCAGCGAATATGTTACGTTACGCCGTGTGCTTAAATCCGTGTAACATCTCATCTCATCACATCACATCACACATACAATCCAAATTAAAAAGAAAAAAAGAAACGTTAATGGACATCAAATTTGTTTAAAACAGAAACTTATCTGGTGGTTTGTCGTTACTAACAATACTAAAAAACCAAATAATGGACCTGGACAATATAAAAATTTATGCGCACAATAATTAATTGTTATCATTATAATCATAACTAAAGTCCTGAAGTACCTAGAATCGACGCTTGTGCCACGTGCGCTCGTGACGATTCGCTGCGACGTACTGACTGAAGCGCGTAACACTCAAAGGATTCGCCAATAAACACATTATCCTCCTTCGGCAGTCGGGTAAAAAACCGACAGCGGAGTGGAGCACTCGCAGCGAGCAACCAGCCGCTCGTTGCCCGCTGCGAGCACCTTGTTTTCCCGTACTGACTGCATGAATGCTCGCTGTGTAACACGTTACATTACGCCCTGTAACGCCGGTCAGGGTACGACCTTAACATTTCTTTCTACCTTGTGCTCATTGTTAAAATGACGGATATCGCTCGAGCTCGTGCATCTGCTCGGCAAAAACTACAGAACGCCATCTGTTAAGATCCTTACATTTACTATTTTTGCTTCTTTTGCGTTCATACTTCATACATCAGGGGGGTGACCATAAGCTCTTAGAGTAAGGTTATTTTGAGATCGCGTAAGTGACAGATGTATACAAGTCATATACATCTGTCCCTTTCACACACTCAAAATAACCTTACTCTAAGAGCTTATGGTCACCACCCAGGTCATACACACACACCGCTTGCGTGTTCTGTATACGCATGCTTTACACGATTGTAAAAAACATGGTTTGAAAGTTAAAACGTCATGAAAATGGCAAAATTTATATTCTATTTATCGGCAACCTAATTACAAAACACCCTCGCGATCACAATCGATCGAATTCAATTATCAATCGAATCGATTATCAATTTAACAATAACGAGCGTAATGATATATAAACATTGAGAATTTTTCAAACGGTCTGAAGCTTTGAATTATGAATTTATTCCCTTTTTGAAAAGGGCATTGTCAGTGATTAACGCAACTGAGGTGCAACTTATTCACTGAACCTATCAATTTAATTGCTATCTCAATAATTATTAACAAATATAATCATAACACGTAGTTATTGCAGACTGAAATAACTAAAAATATCTATCATTGTATCTTCATTATCTTTTATCCATTTTCCATCTGTTATTCAATAACAATTTCGCATTATCATAAACCCAAATATTATTATTATTAAATTGAAAAATAACAATACTTTAAAACTTAGATTAATTATTAAAATCAAGCCAAATATCAATATTTATGCAGCACATGTTACAGTAATTTATTTTGAAAGAAAAATATACACGCCTAATGAATTTTATTTAATGAGTTTTATTTTACTCGTGCAAATATAATGTTCTTATTATTTTTATTTGAGAAATATTTTTATTTTTCGCTACGATGGATGCCTCCAGAATAAATATGGCGTAGGTTTTCAGAACTGCTGATAATGACGAAGAATCCTTTTTATTTTTTTTGTTATCAAAATATATAGTGTATAGAATAATTTATGATTCAAATGTCACTGTGTGATATTTACACAAATTGCTTTATGATTATGATTGAGGTTATAACCTTATACCTTGAGTTATTCAGAAAAAGAGTATTTATTTGGCACAAAGCGACATACACAAAATGGAATTGCATGATAAAATTCCGTCTAGCCCGTTCCATCATCGGACTACAAGACGTACGGCGATGCACCCTCGGTATATGGTGGTCATCCCATCCATACGCAAACGCTAAACATTTTGGGAATACTTTCTTTTGCGTACAGCTAAGGAGTGGAATTCGCTGTATTTCCCGCACGGAAGAAAAGTTTTAATTAAAATCATTTCCAATGCCGTAGAAGTGCGATAAAAAAATACCAAAATATATAAAAAATCTATGACACTGATTTGTTGCTTGAACCCAATTGTATTTGTATAACTTTGTTTTGTGTACAATAAAGAATATGAATAAATGAATTAATCTATACTATAATAAGATTTGTTTGTTTGTACCGAATAGGCTCCGAAACTACTGGACCCATTTAAAAAAATCTTTCACCAATAGAAAGCTACGTTATTCCTGAGTAACAGGCTATTTTTTTATTCCGAAAACGGGTCCTGTGTGGTGGCTCACGGGAGCGAAGCCACGGGGAACATCTAGTTAAATATAAAATCAGTTTTGCGCAGCCCCTTGTTTTCGAAAAAAAGGAGAATAACATTTTCTGAAATATAAAAAGTGAAAAGCAGTGGTTGGTAAATGCAGTACCTATCTAAATCTGCCATATTTGGAAAATATTCACAACAATAAAAAAAAATGTAAATAAACTCGCGCTAAAAACCAAAAAACTATGCAATTTGACATATCGGAGACCTCAAGCCACACCAGCGCCTCTAGCGGCAAATTCAAACGCGGTTGCCTGACATGAGCAATAGAAATGCCACGAAGTAAATCCTTAATATTTCAACTTTTCGACAACCTTCATCGCTATAATACAAAGAAATTCACTTAGCTTAGCGCCTCTTCAGTAAATAGAACTCGATGCAAATATCGACCTCAAAAAGGTGACGCGTCTACGAACGTTTTAAATATTTCAAAGTCCAAAAGGTCTTCATGCAGTCCAATTCAAGCCACAATACATTAAGACTGATCTCTTAAAATAAAGCATTCACATGGAATGAATTATTGTGGTCAGTAATCGATATTGGACGAACATCAATCACTCTGGGAGATCAAACGAAGTTCAATCTCTGATTGTGACTGCTTAGTGTCCTGCATGGAACAAAAAAATTATGAAGTTTTACCAGCTTGTCTCAAAGGATTTTCAGAAATAGTAAAGGTTTGAAGTTTCTTGGACAAGTATCTAGGGTTAGCAACTGAGCAGTGGGTTTTAGCAATGGATTTATGCTGTACATTCCAGGGGGATTAAAGATCGGCCTAACAAAGAGTTTTACTTACGATTAGGTCAAGCTCTATATGGTCTAAGATCGGATTTACATTTTTGTTTCTCGTATTAGAAAAATATACCATACTATGTTATTTAATGATGGTAAGGAATATATGCTAGATAATATATCACATCACATCGCATCATCAGCCTATTAATGTTCCCAATGCTGGGACACAGGCCTCTTCTCTGTAAGAGGGAATGGGCCGTAATCCACCACGCGGGCCCAGTGCGGGTTGATGGATGTCACATGTCTTCGAATTTTTGGTTTTAGGACATGCCGGTTACCTCACGAAGTTTTCCTTTACCGTTTTGAGAGCAGTGGTGATGAAATAATTTACACAAAGTAAAGCGCCTGCCTGGGCTCGAACCCACGTCCTACAACTTGTAAGTCGCAGCTGATACCACTGGGCCACCACTGCTCTATACTATATAGCTTGATACATTGCAAATAGGTTGCCTAGCTAAATCGCGTAAAGGTGATGAGTGTTCACTCGCTTTGCTTGCTCACATCAGCTCCCGTCATTTCTTACAAACCTAACATATCCGTGTCGGGGTGCCCTTCAATAATTACTATTGTATTTTTTCAGGGAACAATAACCTTTTGTGTCCGAAGAAGAGCATTGCCAACAGTCTTAGGCTGAGGCCTCATTAATGCGACGCGTTGCGTCGTCGCAAGAGATCAACGCATTGTATACCACACCTGCATTGCGACGATGCATGGTATCGCAACACAAGAGGGCGACGCACGTCGTCGCAGTTTGTAGTTTAGATTCGACAATGGATCGGGACAAACACTTTCCGTCGTCGCATCGGAACTCCGACAGCGTAGCGCATCACCCTCCCCCAGCTTCGTCTCTCGTCCGTCGATCCGTTGAAAGGCCACGCGTGACGACGCAAAGCATGATGTGACATGTCACTAAAATAATGTAAAACGACGCAGCGTTGATGCTGCGATGACGCAACGTGACGCAACGCACCAGTGAGGCCTTAGCCTTAAGTTTAGACTTTTGCAGCTATGGCTGTTTCCACTTTAAACCGACTTCAAAAAAAGGAGGAGGTTCTCAATTCGTCTAAATGTTTTGTTTTAATGTTCCGAACTTATAATGCACCTGTGTATCGGAGAATGAATATAAATCAAACAATTTTAAACTACCCTCAATAATTTAACCGCCTTACAAAATCTATGCCATTATCATCAAAGTTTCATTGCCATATTATCAAAGTTTCTCTCAAATTGCAGTGGACTTGAGAACTTCTGAATTTCGGACAGACGGCCAGACATTAATAATTTAAGACCGGGTCAAGTTCGCCTCCCTGAAGACTTCGCGATGTCTTGTGAAGGGTATTTAGTGCCAAAGTTGCTGAAGATTTTCAATTTATGTAAGAATGTTCAGTGGCTGAAATATACAGTATTTCTGCCTTTTTTTTAATCAGAAAAGGAACGTAAATAAATACAAACTATTTTACTTGGTCAGAGTTGTGCCCGATTGGCATCTTTTTGATAACTTGTCTATGTTTTTTTTTTATATTTAACTTTTTTTTACATTGTCTATTTTCGATATTATTTTGTTGATTTTGGATTCTTGAAGTCATTAAAAAATAACGTTTACTTACGGAAAGTTGGGTTTTAAAATATCTCAAAACTTGGATATTATTCCATCCGTTCGGCAATAAGAGAGAGAGTTTTATGGTAATTTATCCAAATATGAGATTTTACATACATACACATACTCACGTCTTTTTCCCATGGGGGTAGGTAGAATGTACCTGCTACGATTCTTATATACTACTTTTGCTTCATTTATATTCATCAAGTCATTACAGAGATCATTGTAACGTCACACATCATCGTCACGGGCACCAAAAGCGAAGAAAGAAAATTTGGTTCAAATAAATTGCACTAGATGGCGTGATAAGCTTCGATTTGTTATTGAGTCTTGTGCAATATTATGATTGTCTGGCGACGATCATAAAAAAATATGTTCTTGTTTAACTAACTCTCCTAAGCACAAAATTAAGGAATATTGGGCTCTTAATTCACATTTCAAAGATTATATGAATGGATAATTTAAAATTCATTTCAATAGATGGCGCGGTTTAAAATGTCTGAGACATCCACTCGATTTTTTAATTTATTTTTTAACACATTTTCGTACAATGAAACTGCAAAAACGTGCAAAAATATACTATAAAACAAATCGTCGCTGTATTTAAAAAATAAGTATTCACGAACAGAGTAAACCCTTTTACTTGCAAGTCGCTGGTACCACCATCTATATCCGTGGGACGGAACCGAAAGCTATCGATGTTTTTAAAAAATCATCATCTTAATCAGACGAAAAACGCTAGTTACGTCGGCACGGTTTCTTTGTATGAGATGAGGCATCTGTATGCTAGTATTATTAGTATCTATGCCATCGTATTGCGCGTTTTTTGAATAAAATCTTTCAACCTTCCATTCCAAATAAAATTCACAAAATTGTTTGTATCAGATATCACCATCTAAACGCTTGCAAAACACGAATAGAAACCTCTTGAGCCCAATTCACGCCTAAACGGCTAACATTGTACAATACCTAACATCCCTACAAACTATCGAAGATAAGACCAAGTGCGCATTTCTGAATAATATTCCATTTGGATAACCACAGAGCACGGAATCACCTCACTGACAACGAGATGCTAATACAAATAAAATTTGTGATACGCAATGTAAGCAGAATCCATGTTTCGGCAGATATAGTCAGAATTGTCATATATCACCAGTTTCTGAAGGTGACACTCAATGTCAAGCTAGGCCTTATATTAAAAATCTAAATTTTATTTCAATTATATCATTTAAAGGTACTTTTGAATTATCAACTAAAAAAACTAAACTATACTCTGATTTTTAATTTCGGAGACTAAACTGACATTTGGGTGGTTGTCATTTTATCGTTACATTAAAATAGTGTCGTACCCTAACTATCCTGAGTGATCGAAAGTTGATCGAAAATCATAGTAGATCGAAAATGTAGTTATTTAACGGCAAAAAAAAAAACATTAGTTAAGAAACTAGCGGCCCTTACTTACATTTATGTCAGACTTCATTTTATCGATCGCATTTATTTTATTGTTGATTTCATATTTAACACAATAAATGTTTATGTATTATGTGTATGAATACTGTTTTATTTAAATATATTAGGTTTATATTCATAAAACATTTATTTACACCAATTAATTAAATTGAGGAGTGTGTGTCACATCGATTCAATGAATCACTTATCCTACAACACTATGCTCCGCGCTTGTAACATTGTCAAGTTATGTCGTCCAACTTAAATCATCAAATTGATAGATACAGCTTTTCGTTTACTGAAATTAGCCAAGGGTTTTTGCCAAGTGGAGGTCCTACAAACAGACTTGGAATATGAACCTTGATTTATATGGCAAGTTTAGATGTTTTTACCCGACTGCCGAAGGAGGGTAATGTGTTTATCAGTCTATGTATGTAAGTATGTATGTATGTATGTTTGTTCCTTTCTGGCGTTCTAGAGACCAAACGCGTTGGCCGATTTTGATGATTCTTACGTCAATCGATTCGTCTTAACACTGCGAGTGTCAGTGTCTACATTAAAATAGGAAAATAGAAAAATGGCGGATTTTGGCCGCCATATTGTGGGAGCCCAAATTTTTTTTATCTTCCAAATCCATCGTGGGGTATCAAAGTAAAGAATTTTAAGAGGTGATTACAAAAATATATAAAACTTAAAAAAAAACTAAAAAGTTGTAAATAAAATAAAAAATAACATGCTGAGCAGTCGGAGGATACATATGCGCGAGCTGGCTGACCAAAACCAGATGTATCCTCCGACTGCACAGCATGATTTTATTCGTGTTTACGTCTTTTGGGTTCGCTTTTTAAGGTTACACTAGTCAACGGCACGAACTATTTGGCGGCGGAGTTAAAATATTTGCTATCTCATCCGACATCACGCAGGAAAGAGATAGACGCTGTGATGAGCAGTAAGAAGCTATCGTGTTCGTATACACACTCATAACGCTGTGTGACGCACACATGCGCAATTTCATTGCAGAGCGCCGACAGCGCGGCGGTGTGTGTGCAAAGATTACTATAATATACTTGTGTGTGGTTGCGGTGTCAAAGCTAACACCTATTTTTTATGTTTATGTTGTCAATGAATTGCATACGCGCCACCGCACCGGCGGCGTGCCGGTAGAACTTTGGATTATTACTGTGTGTAACGTAATTAGAAGGCACTCAATTTACTTGTTGTTATGCACCTATACTTACCCGCGACTTTGCCAACTTGACAATAAGATGTTTTGCGAAAATGTGAATTTACATAGATATTGTTATTATCGACAAGTAATGTTAGATTTGACTTTTTAATTATTTTTGGCGGCGGCGACGGCAGAGCAGCGCGAGCCGCTTGCGCGCTTATTGAACCTTATGCCCTTAGTTATAAGAATGAAAAGTGTTCGAGCGTCAAGTCGGTAGATTTTACGTTGGCAGAGCGGGCGCCAGGGCTTCGCTGACTGTAGGTATCGTACCAGCGCGTGCGAAAAGCTAGGCTCTATGCGCACGGGTGTAGGTCATGTCTTTATGTTTTTGTATTTTATTGCAGGTTTTGCAATTATTACAATGTGTGTTAAATAGGTATTTACTTACCTTAGCTAGTAAGCTATAACTTACAGGCGCCTCCCCGTAAGTAGGTATTTCATACCAGCCAGAGTCAGGATAACTGCTTTTTCGACAGCGCCACTTTGATGTGAGACTTGTTTTCTAGGTAATTAGGTTCATCAAATAAAAAATAATGTTATTTTGTAAATTGTTTATTGATTGTTTGTTTACAATAGCAGTTTGAAATATTCTCTTTGTTATCACAATACAATATAATAGCTTCGGGTGGCTGAGCCGAGCTTGTGAGTGTCAGCGCGCATAGTAGGTATACAAATAAAAAACCGGCCAAGTGCGAGTCGGCCTCGCGCATGAAGGGTTCCGTACCATTATCGCAAAAAACATCACGTTTGTTGTATGGGAGCCCCACTTATATATTAATTTTATTCTGTTTTTAATATTTGTTGTTATAAAGAAATACATCATTTGTGAAAATTTCACCGGTTTAGCTATCACGGTTCATGAGATGCAGCCTGGTGACAGACAGACAGACAGACAGACGGACCGCGAAGTCTCAGTAATAGGGTCCCGTTTTTACCCTTCGGGTACGGAACCCTAAAAAGAATCATCAAAATCGGTTCACATTAAAAAAGTATTGAGGTAAGTAACAAAAAAAATACAGTCAAATTGAGAACCTCCTCCTTTTTGAAGTCGGTTAAAAAATAGCTTCCTTTTGTGTTTGTCCGCCGCTGAAGCCGAGCCGATATCGATATAACAGATAGGTACCTACATAATAATGAACTTTCGATATAAGTAGGCACGACTATCGAAAATCTTAAAATACCTAATCTAATTGGAATCTAATATCCTAATATATACAACAGAACTCTTCAATAAACAACGGCATTGCTGATCGGGATCTCGGGATTGCTGCGATCGCAAAACTGTTTATTAGTTAGGCCTTTTGATAACATAACGTCAAGCCGGTACGCTCTAAAGGGGTACGCAGATTTGTACAGTTCACCCTGAAAGATACACTCTCATTGCACCGGTTATGTTAGTTTTATGTTCGGTATTCAGGTAATCTATTCAGGCATAAATTTGGGCATTTTAGGCCCAGATTTTCTCTAATCTGAGATTATAGGTATTATTGAACTTGATCTTTATGTACCACAACTAAAAAAAAAAAAATTACGAAGAAACAAAAACAAGAACACCGACTTCCGAAATTAGTTATTTTTCACTTTGTAGTGTTTTTATTTGGAAGTCGGTAGTATTTTTAAAAAAGATTTTCTAATTATAGATAAAGATAGGCAGTTTGTAATTTTAAAATTTTATAAATGCGCGTGAAATATTAGAATTACAAGTCTGTGTTTATTTAGGTATAAAAGTCAAGTCAAGCGCCCTCATGAATTGTACAAACTAAATTCGATAAAAGATTCAACTTACCCATTGTTACTTGAACTGCTGAAGATCACTTCACCTACGCAACAAGTTCAAATTCAAACGCCATGTTAATCAGTATGAAATCCCACGAACGCCAGGGTCAGTAAAATTTCGGACCAATTCAAAATAATCAACACAACACATAAAGGAATATCGGAATTCAAAATTCAAGCCAAGGGTCAATGTTATAAAATATTATACGAATACGTTATCGTCGATATCACAATATCAATAACATACACCGCACGCGCGTAATTACGGTGACGTATATAATAAGCAGCAGACGATTGAGGCCCCTCTGGGGCAGCGGGGCGCGGGCGCCGGGCGGTAGCTAAACTAGTGAGCGTGTGTGTGTGTAGGTGTAAATGCGACGCACGCGCACCCCTCCGCCCCACTGACCGGGGAGGAAATTTGTAGCGAGATGGATGATGATTTAGAACGAAAACGAGCGCGCGAAATTTTATAAACAGACCTTTGGTAGTCTGGATATCATGAAAAAACCACTGAATGTATCTGTTCAAAATAAAATTATTTGCATTGTTGAACAACTAATCTATCCCTGTATGGAGGCCGTTTTTCAATTTTCTTTCTTCTTATGGTACTTATTTGCGCCCAAAGATGAGTTAAAATTGGTGTTGAAATATGGAACTTTCGAAGCTCATAACTTTCAAGCTAATTTTTTTTTGTACTTTTTGCTTCCATACAGGACTAGATAATGATGAGACAAATTGATATAATTTTTTATTTTGAACGTACATCGTCAAACAGTGGAGTAAAACCCAAACTACGTTTGTATGGAAGAATTTTGGACTAGTGCAACCTTAAGCAGTCGGGTTTTACCTCTTGCAGTGGCCTCGGCGCTATGTACGGATAGCATATCAAACGCCAATGTTATACCCTTCAATATGCATATTACATTACCCTTGATTTCCATTGCCATACCAATCGGGATTATTGCGATCGCAGATGACAACTTGGATGTCGAGCAGCATATTAACATAATCAGTCAGTTTGATACATGTAACGAATTGTCATTGCCTACTGAAGTGTTGGTGATAAATATCGATAGCTCTATTGACAAAATCGGAGGATATATACGATAACGGTGTTTGTTATTTTGTCTGTAAGCGAAATGCAGTTACGATACTTGAGATATTCTTACTGATTGGGGATCGTGTATTAACTGTAGGCATTAGGTCAAAAATAAAAATAAAAAACCCGACTGCAAAGATGTAAACAAGAAGAAAATCAGGCTGTGCAGTCGGAGGATACATATTCGTGTGCTGGCTGACCAAAACTATAAATATTCTCCGACTGCATAGCATGATTTTCTTCTGGTTTACATCTTTGCAGTCGGGTTTTTTGATTTTATTAACTTTTTTATTTCATTAACTTTTTAGCTTTACTTTTTTTTTCGAATGACTTTTAAACATATAAGTGATACCACTGATATATTTTTGTAATCACCTCTAAAAACCCTTTATTTTGATACCCCACTTGATGGGTTTCGAAGAAAAAAAATTGCAAGCCCAAAATCCGCCATGTTCCTTTTTTTTAACAACACTTATCTAAGAACACCTGGGTGACCTAGACCTATATAACGATGCCTTAATTATAAAAATCCGTCAAGTCCTTTGGAAGATACGAGGTAATACAGAATATTACATACATACAAACATACAAGATACACGTGAAAAACATAACCCTTTCCTTGCAGCCGAGTAAAAAGGCTCCTTATAAATGTTAATGTCACTGACAGATGACGCACAGCAGAAATCACTAGGTCTAGAAGCATGAATTGCAAAGAAATAAAGAAAAGAAGGAAGGAGGATAGGAAACATAAACAATTTTGCCGCTGGAAAAGTCAACCGTGACCATTGATTTCTAAAATTTGCTGCCAACTACGAAGGAAAACACTTTTTTCTTGATGTTATTATTATTAGAAAGCCTGCTGCCAGTTGCAGGCAAGATACCTATATTATAAGTCTATCAAAAAACATCACACAATGAAACAATAGACGTAAAATTACAAAAGCTACTCACAACGCATCGAGTGTGGAATGAAGCGGGCTGAACAAATTGACTCGAATGCGACAACGTGTCGAATTTGGTCCGTCCAATAATGGCATTATTCTGTTACACATGCAATTAATGGAGCAGAATGGGAGACTTATTGCACCTCAATAAATATTTTTCTTTCTTTCTTTCTTTCTTTTCTTTCAATGGAAGTGGGTTTTGGGGTAAAATGAAAGAGACGAGTAACTGCACAAAAGTAGAATTATGAGGTACGGATTTCAGAATACGTGTGGCATTAGGTTAGCACCAGCTGATTTCTAAGTTAAGAGTTTGGTTTTCCACGTTGAGCCCTCTTAATGGATTACAGCCCGTCACAGCTGCAATGTAACCATTATATTATCAGCTGATTATGTTATTCTGATTTTATTCACGGCTACACTCTTGTAGCTTCATGTTCGCAAGAACCCGTACATTTTTCAGGAACAAAAAGTAATCAATGTTTGGGGGTAGGTAGAACAGGGTGTAAAGTTCCATTAACCTCCATAGAAAAGGGAGGATCCTCCGACCAGACGGGTGATGTGTCTGGTCCGGGCAACTGCCCGATGGTTATTGTCGGACTGTTGTATGTGTTCAAATCGCGCCGAAAACTTTGCTTGCGCGATACAGGATTTGTGTGACGTCATGTCATTAGTTTGTAAGTGGCGGCGTCGGTGCCGCTAAAAATGGTACCTACTCGGTTATAGTGTTACTTTTTACCTGTGAAACAAGTTTCGTTACCGGTGTTGGAGTTTAACACAAACAAATCTATACTACTTCAATACTATAGTCTTTCTCTGTCTATCCATACATATTCTATTTAATGACCTTGTCAAACACTTGACTGAAATAACCAAGCTGATCACAGTTACTGTATCCTGTCAGCCTTACTAGGGACCACATGTCCCACGTAATATTACTTAAATACCTTCCGGTATATATATAACTAGCTGTCCCACACAGCTTTGCCACGGTAAAGATATCTAACAGTATTCTATCTTCATACAAACGGTCAGAACGCGAGGCATGCCTACGTGACTCGAGCTCAGTACACACTCAGTACGCGACGCGACGTATAGTCCCCGGCATGTAACTTGGCAAGGTTTTGGCATAGTGGGGGTAAGTTCGCGCATAGTGAGCGAACTGACCAATCACCGTATAGTACGAACGGAACGTGGAAGCAACGCGATTGGTCAGTCGATCCATGTGTCAACTGACTAACCAATCGCGCGATCGGAACGGTGCTAAACGCTCCCCGCGTCCCGCTAGGTAACCAAAGAGACCTAAAAAATGACTTCTGCGCATCTAATGACTCTTGCCAAGTTACGTTCCGATAACTATACCGCAGTGACGAACGAACGGTGTGATGGTTTTATAAGCAGTATAAACTTTACCGTGCAGTAAGCGTGCGATTTGTGAATATTTGTTTAAAATAAGTACAAGTACTTAATTATTATGGAAAAAAGCAGTAATTATAGAAAATATTGTGCTGTTTTTGATTGCTTGCATTCTTCAATAACGCACCCAGAGATAACATTTTTCAGATTACCTGGAAACTCCGAAAGGGAAGACTATAAAATATTTTTATATACCTACTAGTATGTAATTTGCTTTTTTTATATATATTTTTCTTTCGTTTTTCCACCGAGTAAAATACATGGATTAATAAATAATTAAGTAAATATGGTGAAAAAAGTATGTTAGATCGCGTTAAACTAACTAGTAGGTAATTTCTTAGGTTAGGTTATCTACTTACTTATGTACTACATGATTAAAGTAGTCATTATTATTAACTACAAAAAAGACTGCGAGAGAATATATCTCACTATCATATTTAGTCTCAATAGCAGCTTTTGTGTTCTAAAATTTAACTAGATCGCTGGTAGAAACAAAAGTTGGTTAGATTCGTTTTTCAAAACTATTTTTAATAAAACTTTTTATCCGAATGCGGATTTTTTATACAATTAAATTTAACAATAAAGCTTTTCGTACTCTCAGTCGAGGCGCAAATATTTTTCAGTCGCAAATTTATAAGGATGTTTTTTTATTAAATCAACTAATCAAAAACACAACATGTATTTTTATTGAACACTTCCTATTATTTTAAAATTAAAAAATTAATATTGACAATCACAAAACTAGAAAGAAACTCAAGTAGGTAGATGAAATTAAAATACTGTAGGCGAGCAGCCCTATCGGGTGTTTACGTGCCGTGCGGCTAAGCGCAGCTGTAGGTAAGTAATTCAAGGTCAGGGCCGAGTCACAATACTGTTAGATATCTTTACCGTGGCTTCGCTCCCGTCAACTGGCTACCTACCTACCCATCTACCCTACATACCCTACATAAATGATTGTTGCGTAACTTAAACCGTTTACGCAGCGCACGCAACGGAAGCTCTCAAAAAGGAATAATTTTTCACGTTTTTGCAACATTTTTCATTTATGCTCCGCTCCTATTGGTCATAGCGTGATGTTATATAGCCTATAACCTTCCTCGATAAATGGACTATCCAGCACAAATGTAATTTTTCAATTCTAACCAGTAGTTCTTGAGATTAGCGCGTTCAAACAAACAAACAAACTTTTCAGCTTATTAGTATAGATTTAAAGGGTAATAAAACTGTTATTATTAAAACCCTTAAACGGTATTTCATTGATCTCTACTGCCCGAGATTACCTCCTGCAAATAAACAATTTCACCTCTGTAGAATATTAGTTTAGATTGATTTCGACAACGATTAATTTAGAAGGAAAAAACCGGCCAAGTGCGAGTCGGACTCGCACACGAAGGGTTCCGTACCATTATCGCAAAACACTCCATAAAAATCACGTTTGTTGTATGGGAGCCCCCCTTAATATATTTTATTTTAATTTATTAATTATTATTTTTTGAAGTAAATATACAACTAAACATTCTGTGAATATTTCAAGCGTCTACCTGTTGCCGTTATTAATATCGAGCAAAAAACGGCAAAAATATCACGTTTGTTGTATGGGAGCCCCCTTTAATATTTACTTTATACTGATTTTAGTATTTGTTGTTATAGCGGCAACAGAAATACATCATCTGTGAAAATTTCAACTGTCTAGCTATCACGGTTCATGAGATACAGCCTGGAGACAGACGGACAGACAGACAGACAGACAGACGGATCGCGAAGTCTTAGTAATAGGGTCCCGTTTTTACCCTTTGGGTACGGAACCCTAAAAAAGAAAAAATATTTATTTGTGACACGCACAGGAGACACGAGAAAAAACATAAAATTAAACGATAATAAAAATAAACACCCCGTGCGAGACCAAAAAGGCTCCTATCTCAGCATATGCAGCAACAGCCGTAAAAAAAAATAACGCTGCGCTGATATTCTGATAGGGCCCACTGTTGACGGCACGGACACACTTACGGAGACGGAAAATACTTGAATACTAAAATAAAATAGAGTATATAAAATAGAATAAACACAGAAAGTGGGTCAAAGTATGTATAATTATATGTAAGTATAATACAAATTTATAAATAAAACATTAAATTTCTACAGTAAAGCCTCTTAACTAACTATTATATTGGCTTTGAGCCAATCACTACTAAATGATAATTGATGTATCAGATAAGCACAATTCCGGTAGATTGCAACCATTTGCTAAATGGAGCAGAAACTTTGAGACAATGATAGCTAAGTAAGTATATTATTGGCAGTATTATATGTAGGGCAGTTACATATGTGGACATGTTAAACTCGTTGGTCGCAAAAAATTGCACTGGCGCAAATAACTATTATTCATCCTATATTTTTTTACTGTTTTTTGGTATATGGTTAGGATAGTATAAAACCATGTTTATAGCTTCGAAAAACAAAAGAAAAATGCTTACAATTTTCAAGTTGACTTTTGTTAAAACTTCAGTGAAACCTTAGAACCTACGTATGTTTAAAAGATCTCAAGATACAGAACTTCAAACATTGAACATTTTTCCCAAATAGTTCGAATTACTGACTGGCCTTATTGTTGGTCTCAGTGTTGTATAGAAATGGTAAAAGAAACTTATACCCGAACAAATTTGAAGTGAAGTTACTTGTAACAGAACATCGAGCATTCGCTGTTTTATAAATTTACTGGAACCACACTTCGAACATGACGCTCAATGTTTTGTTACAACCAGATTTTAAAAACTAACGAGCGTTTTGGTGTAACATTATAACGAGCAAAGGCACGAACGCGGGTAACGTGGAGTGAAGTCAATAATAAACGCAAGATACAAATAAATGTTACAGGTTAATGCTCACTCGCCGCGTGAGCATTACGTCGAACCCATTGTCGAACATTCGCAAGAATATACACTGTATTGCTTGCAAAAATGCTCAGTGTATACTCACCTTTATCATATCGTTTATTTATAACATAAGTTAATAACATTATTATTAATACACATTTTACAATAAAATATCTTTAAAAATATAAAAGAACACAGTTGCTTATTTGCCTGAACTAGGTTGAACCTGCGGCATCAGGCTAGGAAGTGCTAAAAACATATAATAATAATTATAAATTATCAATTAGTATATTCTTGTATATATAGAACTTAAAATAAATTAAAGACACAGCAAAAAATATTATTTCGTTATAACCAGGAGCTCTTCTGTCTCTCCGTAAGAGATGCTAAGTAAATGTTTTAGAATAATCATTTTACAGCTAAAATTATTTAACTTACAGATGCTTAATTTTCTATTTAATCTATTG
This sequence comes from Anorthoa munda, assembly GCA_945859665.1. NCBI lineage: Eukaryota > Metazoa > Arthropoda > Insecta > Lepidoptera > Noctuidae > Anorthoa > Anorthoa munda. The sequence continues at coordinate 20,441,079 of OX243896.1, read as the reverse complement.
TCCAGAAATGGCCCTAAGAAAAAAAAAAACTATTTACAAAGACATATTTTGAGGTGAAATTAAAATGCACACTCCGTCCATCCGTCCTTATAAATTTGCAACTAAGTTTGCCACTTTGAAAAAAAAGTATAAGTAACTTAGCGGCAAAAGTGATGCCACTAAGTTTAAGTAACTTAGTAGAATCACCTTTGCCACTAAGTTACTTGATGACCTGCACTTAAGTTTCGCAAGCAACTTCTTACACGAAATAACAGGAACTTAAAGACCTTCCTACATTGTCTATCGGTGTCGACTTCAATGTGTTAACGCGTGGTATACGTCTTAAAACGGCGACGTAACTTTGCAGGGTATGTGGTGTACTCTAAGAAGTTAACAAACAAGGTATTTCGCATTAAAATGTAGCCAGTGTCTTTTATTCCTACTTTCAGCTATAAAGGGTAACTTGTTAAACTTTTCAATGGATGAAATTATTAAGGAGTTTACCAATATCCCCGTATCATCATCATTATCATATCAGCACAGCAACTTCGAGAAAGAGGTCAACCGTCGAATCCGACTCGGCTGGGCGGCGTTCGGGAAGTTGCGTGGTATCTTCTCGTCTAATTTACCGCAATACAAAAGTCTATGACCAGTGTGTGTTGCCAGTGATCACCTATGGGACCGAGACGTGGTCGCTCACAATGGGCCTTATCAGAAAGCTTAAAGTCACCCAAAGGGTAATGGAGAGGGCTATGCTTGGAATTTCACGATTTGATCACGCAAGATCACATCAGAAATGATGATATCCGCAGGAGAACCAAATTTACCGATATAGCCCGAAGAATTGCCAAACTTAAGTGGCAGTGGGCAGGGCACATTGCTCGCAGATCGGATGACCGGTGGGGCCGAAAAGTTCTGGAATGGCGACCGCGAACCGAAAGACGATATGTTGGAAGGCCTCCCACTAGGTGGACCGATGACCTGGTTAAGGTTGCGGGAAGGTGCTGGATGCGAGACGCACGGGATTGGTCAATGTGGCGACGCCTGGGGGAGGCCTATGTCCAGCAGTGGACGTCTTTCGGCTGAAATGATGAATGATGATGATCATATCAGCTAAAATACGTCCACTGATGGACATAGGTCTCCCCCAAGCGTCGCCACATAGACCGGTCCCGTGCACTACGCAACCAGCGGATCCCCGCAACCTTCACCAGGTCATCGGTCCACCTGGTGGGAAGCCTTCCAACGCAACGTCTCTCAAGAGCCATATGTCATCACTGGCAACACACACTGGTCATATACTTTTGTCTTAAGACACTGTGGTAAGTTGGACGAGAAGATACCGCGCAACTTCCCGAACGCTGCCCAGCTGAGTCGGATTCGACGGTTGGCCACTTTCTCGAAGTTGGCCCTATCCAACTGGATCGTTTGTCCCAGGTAGACATAGTCGCCCACAACTTCGAATGTAGAGTCTCCGACCTTGATAGGAGTGGGTATAACATGGACATTCAACATAACCTTGGTTTTGTCCATGTTCATCCTAAGACCCACTCTTTCGGAAGCTCTACTGAGGTCATCGAGCATTGTACTGAGGTCCCTGATATCCCTGTATACTTCACAGTAATCACACTTCTCTTCCACATTAATTGTGAGTATAGCGATCGATAATTCAGCATCTGGGGTTCCTTTGCCTTCAGTCTTCAATGAGTAAACCAGTATCTTCTGGACACGCTTATTTCCACCAACTTCCATTAGGCGCGATCGAGGTCAAGGTGCAAGCTAATTCATCATCATCATTTCAATTGAAACATGTCCACTACATGACATAGACCTACCCCAAGGGTCACCACATCGATCGATTCTCTTTCGCAACCAGTGGATGCCAACATCCTTCACCAGGTCAACGGTCAATCTTGTGGCGCTGCGTCTTCTAGTACGCAGTTATAACATTTCGGCCATATCAAACTAAAAAATGGGATGTAAGGGGGCGCACTCACAAACTTAGCGCCCCAAGTCAACCTCACCTGCTCGTGGTGCATCCTGCCGATCAACAAACGAGGCTCTGACGACAACCGACAAATGGCGGTATAACCATTCCAACAAATCTTCGCAGTCAAATGGCAAAGACTGGTGACGGGCAGCAGCGTCACCAATGTAAGAAACTGCGATCTGCGATCGCCAACCCGCATGCCCAGCGTGGCGATTATGGGCAAACCCTCCAATCAATATGGCAAGTCAAAAGAAACCACGGCCCCCAGTTCCCGGCCGCCCTGCTGTTATTCCTGATTATGGCGGCGGTCACGGTAGCGGCAGGGCACTCGGGGGTGCGAAGAATCTCCGGGTTACGGACTACGGCCGCCAAAATCAAAAAACAAAACTGACCTTGGCTACGTACAACGGACGCACGTTACGGCTTGATGAACACCTCGTGCAGCTTGAACAGGAGCTCGAGAATATAAGGTGGCACATTCTGGGGTTGAGTGAAGTCCGAAGAGAGGGAGAGGACACAATAACTCTTAAATCGGGCCACCTTATGTATTTCCGAGAGGGAGACCAGCTATCCCAAGGCGGTGTCGGGTTCCTGGTTAACAAATCCATCTGTGGCAACGTTGTGGAAGTCTCCAGTGTGTCGAACAGGGTAGCGTACCTCATAGTAAAGCTAACCGAGAGGTATAGCCTTAAGGTTGTGCAAGTCTACGCACCGACCTCGGCGCACTCGGACGACGAAGTGGAGGAAATGTTCGAGGACATTTACAAGGCCTTGCACTCCACCACTAAAACCCACTACAGCGTTGTCATGGGGGATTTTAACGCTAAAGTGGGAGTACAGAATTGCAGCGAATCGGTAGTAGGATCCTACGGATTTGGCAGCAGAAATCATAGGGGGCAAATGCTTGTCAACTTCTTAGAGAAGGAGGGGCTTTTTGTTATGAATTCCTTTTTTAAGAAACAGCCCCAAAGGAAGTGGACGTGGCAAAGCCCCGACACTATGACCAAAAATGAGATAGACTTCATCACAACAGATAAAAAGCATATATTCAGGGATGTCTCAGTGATCAACAGGTTTAATACCGGCAGCGATCACATACTTGTTCGAGGCTCTCTGAATATCAACTTCAAGCTTGAGAGAACTCGTTTGATGAAGTCTAGGCTCCGTCCAAACATGCTCCAAACCATGTTAGGATCTGAAGCGTTCCAGTCAGACCTGGAGAACCGGTTCGCTGTCGTGGAAACCACAGACGACGTTGACCAGACACTCAACCAAATGGTGCAAATCCTCAGGGAGGAAGGTACGAGATTTTGTAAGATGCGGCGTACGGGCCGGAAGTCTAAACTTTCGGAAGAGACTCTAAAGCTCATGAAGGAGCGACGTGAAAATCCACCAGCCACTTCGCCAGAACAGCGGGCACTCAACAAAAAAGTTAGGAAACTGGTACGACGCGATCTCCGACGATCCAATACGCTCTCTATAGAGAAAGCGATTGAGCAAAACCGGGGGTCAAAAGTGTTCTTCCAGCCACTTGGGAGGAGCCATCTGACGAAGCTGGCTAAATCGAGTGGGGATATCGTCGTTTCGAGGCCGGAGATTCTTTCGGAAGTTGAGGACTTCTACAGCCAACTGTACGCATCGCATGCATCTCAGCCTGATCCCGAAAATGAGGATTCTAGAGCCACCTTAACCCGCCATTTTACAGAAGACCTGCCTGAAATAAGCCAAGATGAAATCGAGGCGGCTCTCAAACAGCTTAAAAATGGAAAAGCCCCGGGTGAGGACGGGATTACAACCGAGCTCCTGAAAGCGGGAGGACGCCCCGTATTGCTATATTGCCGATTTGCTGTCCTGTTCTCTGGGAGAACTCCACTGGCGTGGCAGAGAAGCGTGGTCGTTCTTTTCTTCAAAAAGGGTGACAAGACCCTTTTGAAGAATTACAGACCCATTTCGCTTCTTAGTCACGTTTATAAGTTGTTTTCGAGAGTCGTCACGAATCGTCTAGCGCGAAGACTCGACGAGTTTCAGCCACCGGAGCAGGCCGGGTTCCGAAGAGGATACAGCACCATAGACCACATCCACACAGTGCGGCAAATTATACAAAAGTCCGAAGAGTATAATCGGCCCCTGTGTTTTGCTTTTGTGGACTATGAGAAGGCTTTTGACTCCATCGAAACCTGGTCTGTTTTGGAGTCTATGCAGCGATGCCAAGTTGACTGGCGATACATCCAAGTGCTGAGATGTCTTTATGAAAACGCAACAATGACCGTTCAAAGTCAAGACCGGCAAACTAGGCATATCTCACTGCGTCGAGGAGTTAGACAAGGGGACGTTATTTCCCCGAAATTGTTTAGTAACGCAGTGGAGGATATGTTTAAGACGCTGGACTGGGAAGGACGCGGCATTAACATAAACGGCGAGTACATCTCACACCTAAGATTTGCGGATGACATCGTCATAATGGCAGAGTCGCTGCACGACTTGCAGCAGATGCTGGATGGCCTAGCTGATTCTTCTGCACGCATCGGTCTCCGGATGAACTTGGATAAAACCCAGGTTATGTTTAATTCACACGTCACACCGGGATCGATCGTGGTCAATGGCGGTGCTCTCAAAGTTGTTCGAGAATACGTTTACCTCGGGCAAACTTTGCAGTTTGGTTTTTTTTTTTTTTTTTTACTATATATAGGCCTGTGTTTGACCACAATCTCACCGTGGTCAGTGATGATGTGGCCGATGGTGGTAAGCACACAAAGCCTAGAAGGGAACTGGCTCTCAAGTGCTGCTGACGGAACACACCGGAAGGTGCTTGGCGACAGATTTTCAACTTGAGGGTGGTTGCCAGCCAGGCGGGTACTACAAAGTACCCTACCACCGTGCTATGGTTTCCTCACGATGTTTTCCTTCACCGAAAGCTCAAGCTCATTGTAGGATTCGAACCCGCGACCTTCGTCTCGGTATCCGACGTCACTACCACTGAGCTATCATCGCCTTAAAAGGTAAGAACAACTTTGAGAAGGAGGCTAGCAGAAGAATACAGCTGGGCTGGGCGGCGTTTGGAAAACTTCGTCGAGTCTTCTCGTCGCGCATCCCGCAAAGCCTGAAGACTAAAGTCTTCAACCAGTGCGTCCTACCTGTTATGACCTACGGTGCCGAGACGTGGACACTCACAATACGGCTGGTTCATCAGTTCAAAGTTGCTCAGCGAGCTATGGAAAGGGCTATGCTCAGAGTCTCTCTAAGGGATCGAATCAGAAATGAGGTGATCCGGCAGAGAACTAAAGTTGTCGACATAGCTCATAGAATAAGTAAGCTGAAGTGGCAATGGGCCGGCCATATAAGTCGTAGAACCGATGACCGTTGGGGTAAACGTGTTCTTGAGTGGAGGCCGCGAACTGGTAAACGTAAGGTAGGACGCCCTCAGGCTAGGTGGAGCGACGACCTTCGCAGGGTGGCTGGTAACAGCTGGATGACAGTTGCCGAAAATCGAACCAAATGGCGTGCAATTGGAGAGGCCTATGTCCAGCAGTGGACTGATATGGGCTGATGATGATGATGATGAAACTAAAAAATAAGTAGTCCTTATAAAGCTTTGGCTTTTGTGAAGTGGAAGATATGTTTTTAGAGTTCCGTACCCAAAGGGGAAAAACGGAACCCTATTACTAAGACTCCGCGATCCGTCTGTCTGTCTGTCCGTCTGTCACCAGGCTACAGCCTAGATACATCTCATGAACCGTGATAGCTTGACAGTTGAAATTTTCATAGATCATGTATTTCTATTGCTGCTATAACAACAAATACTAAAAACAGAATAAAATAAATAATTAAGTGGGGCTCCCATACAACAAACGTGATTTTTATGCCATTTTATGCGATAATGGTACGGAACCCTACGTGCGCGAGTCCTACTCGCACTTCGCCTGTTTTTTTTTCCTACTCCTCCGTTATAATTTTCTGATTAATTTTGTTACGGGATCCAAGATATTTAAATTCATTATCTGCGACTTCGTCGAGCTTCATTGCCTCGGCGCTTTTCTGGTGGTCGCCGGTTTGGAAAAAGTGCGGTGCGTTGGTCCCAAAAAAAAATGCCAGGCCAGTATACAATTTTTATTAATTCAAGCGCCTGAGAAATATTCGGTGACTTTATTTCACACACAATACCATCAAAATTGATTACAGAAAACCACCACAGATTCGATATTAATTACCTACACACGACAGAATAAAGCCATAACTCTCATGTCGACATTTGCCCATTTGTTCTCCTCTGTTTACCGCGCGTTCGATATGTTTTGCTATCAACATCGTTACGGGTGACACCGCGAGGCATGTCATGTGTCATTAATATAGAGATATTCTTTTGTTCTGTTTTGTGGCGGACGGGTGTCGTGTTTTATGGTTGAATTTGAGATGGAACGTGTGTTTGAAAGCACGGTATATAAAATGAGTGCCATGTTTAGACTCGTTCTTAAATACTCGGAGTTTCCTTGCGTAATCGAATCAGAAATGGGACACCGCAGGAGAACCAGGGTTACCGACATAGCCCGAAGAATTGCGAAACTTAAGTAGCAGTGGGCAAGACACATTTTTTTTTTATAATATAGGCTCGCGTTCGACCACTATATCGCCTAATGGTAAGCGATGATGTGGTCTACGGTGGAGCACGCTTACCTAGAAAAAATCTATTCACTCTTGACTTAAAGACCCCAAGGTTGTAGCTTACAGGGAACAAAGACCCCGGAAGGGAGTTCCACTCCTTAGCTGTGCGCACAATTAAAGTATTAGCAAAACGCTTTGTGCTTATGGGAGGGATGTCCACCATGTATCGATGGCGCATGGCCGTACGTCTTATAGTCCGATGATGGAAAGGGCTAGGCGGAATCAAATTGGTCACCTTGTTCGTAGAACGGATGTTCGATGGGGCCGAAAAGTTCTGGACTGGCGAAAGTACCTGAAGACGCAGCGTTGGAGTCATCACAATTCATCGCTCCACCTACAAGGAGCCTTTCCTTCTAGGTAGAGCTATGACTTTAGGTTAGGGCTGCGTGAATTCGTTGTATGTGAGACGAGAAACTTGGTGGAGGCTTATTATACATTTTCGTGATTCTGGAGATTTTGAAGCCATCCTGGCTTTAGGAACAGAACTTTCTCGTATACTTCAATGTTTCTTGGAAGATGGCTTAAAATATTAGATACAAAATTAAGCATTTTGTTTTTACTTAAGATATAGAACGTTGTGGTTTAAAAGAAGATGTATTGACTAAAATTGAAAAGGGTATGTTAAGATGGTTTGGCCATGTTGAGAGAATGAATGAAAGGCGATTAACGAAAGGTATTTAAGGCAGACGTGAATAGAAACGCCAGGAGGGGACGCCCTAGAAAGATATACACATAGACCTTATAGGTGATGTTCTTCAGAGGCCAGGTGCGCAGTACTTATAACCGGCGTGTATGTATGAAGGTGAGTGAAGCAGAAGAAGTATGTAAGGATCGTAGCAGGTGGCGTTCTGTAGTTTCTGATTTCTGCCTACCCCCATGGGAAAAAGGCGTGAGTTTATGTATATGGAATCGTAAGTTAAAACGGTTATAGCGAAATTGAAATGTTAACTGGGCAAAAAAGATCGTGTCTCTCTAAATACCGTAATAAGAAGGAAAATATAAAAATATCTTAGCCAGCATAAATACCAGAAAAGTCCCTTCATAACATAATATCGTTGATTAATTCCTCCGTTCGAAAAACCGGATTCTAAAAATATCACATTGTCAACATATTTTTGGTGTATTTGCCAGTTACGTTCATTTTTCATCGTGAATCGTCTCGTTGACATACAGGAAAAGCTGGTTGAATTACTTTTGATGTATAAATTAGTTACTTGTGAAAGAAAATGAATTATTTTTATTTGTAAATATTATTTGATTTTGTAACTTTTCCCATCATCTTTCTGACCTTATCCAATGTTACTTGGGGTCGGCGCCACACGTTTGCTTCTTCCATACCATCCTGTCCCCTGTCAAGTGATCACTGAGTCCCTTTTCTTTCATGCCCCTCTTCACACAGTCCATCCATACGTGGCTGGAAGTGGAACACTGTGTTGCCCAATTTCTCACAGGGCATGGTAACTTTAAATAGTACATTATGGTACTAGTGTGTAATGTTGGTGATTACCGTTGAGAGCCGAGCCGTTAGGTGAGGGTCTTAAGAGAGCCGAGGACGGTAATCGTCAATACACACGTGTATCATACGACGTTTTTCAACACACTTGTGAAGAAAATTATAAAAAAAAACATTTTCAACAGTGAAAACTAGATGTGCAATTTTTTTCGTAATGGCGGGAGAAATTAATCAGTTTTCCTATGCGCGTGCATCTAACAATGGCGATCGGCCATAGACTAAAATAATGAGGTTTCTTTTTTCTGTCTTTTCGCGGATAGCGTTTTAGCCGCGTACAAAATGGGGAATTTCAAGTTTTCTTTATTACAGGGAAAACAAAAGTTATATTTGAGTGAAAGTTTTATTTATCGTAGAAGTAGAAATTATCTATTTAAATACGAAGTTGCATGAAATGAGCAAGCAATAGGTACATTAATTTATTTGTAGGTGCTATTGAGCACGATCTTTTTTGTATCGAAACTTTTTCAAGAAAAAAGCAACTCAACCAATAAATAAATAAAAAAACTCTATAACTCACTTGTGAATAATAGCAATGAAAAAATCACAGTTTGATTAGAGCCACTTTATGAGCAAGTGTATGGAAAAGTTAATTATTTTCCTTCAAGCTCTTTGCCTCGCCTTTATGTCAGTGTTCTACGTCTGACTGCGAATATGTACAACATGCACATCATATCTAATGGGAATGTATTCTTTGGCAGAATGAACGCGATATTATTTTGGATAATTTACAGGCTGCATCTAGATTTGTTTAAGTGATCATCGTCATATCAGCCGAAAGACGTCCTCTGCTGGACATAGGCCTCCCCCAAGCGTCACCACATTGACCGGTCCCATTCGTCTCACAATCAGCGGATCCCCGTAACCTTTACCAGGTCATCGGTCCACCTGGTGGGAGGCCTTCCAACGCAACGTCTGCTGGTTCGCGGTCGCCACTCCAGAACTTTTCTGCCCCATCGGCCATCCGTTCTGCGAGCAATGTGCCCTACCCACTGCCACTTAAGTTTGACAATTCTTCGGGCTATGTCGGTAACCCTGGGTTTCCTGCGGATCTCTACATTTCCGATTCGATCACGCAAGGAAACGCCGAGCATAGCCCTCTCCATTGCCCTTTGAGTGACTGTAAGCTTCCTGATGAGGCCCATTGTAAGCGACCACGTCTCAGATCCATATGTCATCACTGGCAACACACACTGGTCATACTCGTAGGCTTTTGTCTTGAGACACTGTGGTAAGTTGGACGAAAAGATACCGCGCAAATTCCCGAACGCTGCCCTGCCAAGTCGGATTCGACGGTTGACCTCTTTCTCGAAGTTGGCCCTATCCAACTGGATCGTTTATTCCAGGTAGACATAGTCGCCCACAACTTCGAGTGTAGAGTCTCCGACCTTGATAGGAGTGGATGTACCATGGGCATTCAATATCACCTTGGTTTTGTCCATGTTCATTTTAAGACTGTTCTGTAGCATTGTACTGAGGTCCTCCATGGTTGTTTCAGTATATAAACGGAATATAATGTTGGAAATACGGGTGTTTTGTTTGAACGTACCCTAACATGTAGAAGCTTCAAGACGCCAAAAATGACAGGCGATATGAAACTGCCCTGAAATTCTTAGACAAACCGTTTAATTTAATGCCTAAGTTTAACGTTACTTCAACAAAATTCGTACATTACGGCGACATGCGTGGAGTGGAACAAATGGCATGTTCCACCTACTTGGGTGCGGGTTCATTAATAGGCTCATTGGCCGTGACATGTGAGGCGGATCTTAATTTATTCATGCTACCTTTTCGTGGAATTTTGAGGAACTGGGTTTCTTGAATAGCTTGACTTATGGAGACCAATTTGTGTACGGTAAGTATGTTAAAAAAAATAAGTTTCTTGTTGGTTATTCTCCGAATCCAAGTATTGTCTACCTACTAGTTATTTAGGGAAAATAATATAGCGTATTTAAAAAAAAACCGGCCAAGTGCGAGTCGGACTCGCGCACGAAGGGTTCCGTACCATTTTCGCAAAAAAAGCAGCAATAAAATCACGTTTGTTGTATGGGAGCCCCACTTAAATATTTATTTTATTCGGTTTTTATTGTTATAGCGGCAACAGAAATATATCATCTGTGAAAATTTCAACTGTCTAGCTATCACGGTTCATGAGATACAGCCTGGTGACAGACGGACAGACAGACAGACAGACGGATTGCGGAGTCTTAGTAATAGGGTCCCGGTTTTACCCTTTGGGTACGGAACCTAAAAAATCGTAAGATAAATAATATGAAAAATCGCAAATTTGGATTTTATCGCTGACACATACTTCATTATGCATCACCACAGTCTGCCTACACTGACACCGCTGTGTCTTGGAATCTACGTTAAACGTCCTGCATATGATCTTTCTCTGTTAGGTTGCCGTCCTATCGAAATAAGAAAAAACTTTTTTACAAATTACAATCGACTTCCAAATAAAAACAAAACAAAGTGACAAAACAACATTTTTTTCGGAAGTCGGTGTCAAAAAACGAAGAAAAGAAAACAGGATGAAAATGAAGTTATTTTTAATTTTGTAGTGTTTTTATTTGTAAGTCGATTATTGTATTTATGTAAAAAAAGCTTTTTTTATTTTTAACTTTTTATAAGTGATACCTAATAGACAAATTCTATAGTAAGGTGAAACTTAACATAACTGGTGAAATGAGAGTGTACCATCATCTGCGTACCCCTTTAGAGCGTACTGGCGTGTTTTTATGTTTTGTAAAGGTATGAATAATAAACAGACATGCTATTGCAGCAATCCCGAAAGATTTGCTGTCAGTTATTGAAGAGTTAGAGAACTTCGGATCTATGCAACAGCATATATCCGAAGTTCTTCATCATATCTTCACCAAATTTAAATGTGACTTATTTGGGAACATATTCTTTCAAACACAAAACAAGAATTTTCAAATACAGTCAACAATTGTAGGGGAAGGCGGTGAACATATACAAAAAAAAACAAAGTCGAACATAGAACCTCCTCCTTTTGGAAAGTCGGTTAAAAAGAAAGAGTGCGCCTGGAGTTTGCGCATACAAGATTCAAGATTCAAGATTCAAGATTATTTATTTGTGGAAACATGAGTACACATACAGAGCATGCAAGTTATTAAATTACAACATAGATTAGGATCAGTCATGTTTGGCCTTAGTGGCGTACAAATATTCAAATTTCAGTAGTTCAATCAAAGTCATTAGATAAAAATATTAGATTACATAAGAACAAAATAGTAAATCTCAATTTCAAAATCAGATAAATTTAATTTATGGTAGCTAAATAACAATTATTAAATGTCAATTAAAATTATCCAGTGTCAAAATGTCAAATAAAATGTCAAATCTAATGTCAAATAAAATGTCAAATGTATTAATTTCAATAACAATAATAATTATGTTACTATAAGCACAGATTACGTCAAAGATGTATTGATAACATTGGTAACCACACGGCATTAGATGTTGTCATTAAGAAATTCTAGAATACTGTAGTATGCTTTCCCTTCTAGCAGTATCTTTAATTTCTTTTTCAATTGACGGACATTAAGTTCCTTCCAACTATTTGGGAGTTTATTAAAAATTTTAGGGGCCATACAGAAAACACTCTTGTGCATTAATGCTGTTTTCGAGCTGTGTAGAGAAAGAATACTGTCATCACGCCTACTATGGTTGCGATCAACCACTTCAGATTGAAGTGGAAATAAATGTCGATTTAATTTTACAAACGTGACAATTTCTGAAATGTAAAGGCAAGGCAGAGTTAATATTTTATATTTTTTAAAATAGGGCTTACAGCTTTCAGTTGACTGTAACTTAAACATAGTCCTGATGCATCTTTTTTGGGCTTTAAAGGGTATGTCCTTGTTGGTTGAGTTGCCCCAGAAAATTATCCCATATCTCAAATGAGAAGAAACCAAACCGTGATAAGCCGAGAGCAATGATTCAATGTTAAGCACCGGGACCAGTTTGAACAGCGCATAACAAGAATTGCTAATTTTTTTACAGAGTTCTTCTATGTGTGCTTTCCAGTTTAGCTTATTGTCAATCGTGACCCCAAGGAATTTGGTGTTGTCAACTTCTATAATAATTCTATTATTGTATTGGACGTTAAGATCAGTCGTAGTTGATAAACGTTGACTGAAGTGCATAACATTAGTTTTATTAAGATTAATTTTTAGATTATTATTATTCATCCAATTTATTATTGATGTCAGAGAATTATTTATGTCATTATTGTAACTATCTTTAGCATTACATTGAGTTGTAATAGTGCTATCATCAGCAAAGAGTGTAACTGGTTGGTCTACATGTTTAGGTAAGTCATTTATATATACTATGAATAGTGGGGGACCCATCACACTACCCTGGGGCACTCCATACTTGACTATTTGTTCGTGCGAACGAAATATTTCTTCACATTTAGTTTTAGCGTTTATCCTAGATATCTCCGTGACCTGTTTTCTGTTATCAAGGTATGTTTTTATTAATTTTAGAACATTGCCTCTTATTCCGTAAGCTTCCAACTTATTCATTAAAATATCATGCCTGACGTAATCAAACGCCTGCGTCATATCACAGAATATGGTACAGACGGGATTGGTTCTATCTACATTTACCATAACCTTATGTAGGAAATCGTAAACAGCCATATTTATAGTACGGTTTTCTCTGAATCCTTTTTGTTCGTTAACTAGTATATTATGTTTTTCTAAATAAGCACTTAATTCTTTACATATATACTTTTCAAAAACTTTGGAGAAAACACTAATAATCGAAATAGGTCTGTAAAATTCCATGGATTCTCTATTTTCTTTTTTAAATATAGGTTTTACAATTGATTTCTTTAAAGCATCAGGGAATATACCAGTACTTATGCTTAAATTAATCAAATGGCTTAGATGCGTGCAAATTTCTGGAGCCACCAACTTAACTATTTTTGTTGATATTCCGTCATGACCAACGCTATTTGTATTTTTCAATAGTTTGATTATTCTAAACACATCCTGCGGTATACAAGGGGGCATAAAAAATGATTTATCTCTATTTGGGATTTTTGAAGTGACTTGATTTCCTGAACCAACAAGTGGAACTACTTTTCCAATAAAGTAGTTGTTAAATTCGTTGGCTATTTTCTGGGGATCTGATACAGTGTCACTGTTTACTTTTATTTTTGTGATAAGATTTCGTGGTATGCTAAGCTTTGAGTCATTGATAATTTGCCAACTGGTTTTAGATTTATTATTAGATTGTTTTATTTTATAGTTATTCTGTGCATATTGAGTAAGTTGTGTAATTTTCTTAAATAGTTTAGAGTATTTAGTCAAGTTAAATTTATTAGTTACATTTGGGTCACGTCTATATTTCCATAGGAGTTGTCGCTTCTTTCTGCTGCACATTTTGATGCCACGAGATACCCACTTAGTTTTATTTGCCGTATGTATAGTTACAGATACTTCAGGAAAGCATAAATGGTAGAAAAGCGAAAAAGTTTCTATGAATGCGTTGTAGGCTATGTTAGGATCACTTGTTTCGTATATCTCAGAGAATGACAACTTACGCAGGCAATTTTGAAATTTTGAAATATACTCTGATTTATAATCACGCCTATTCATACGCCAGCATTTCAGAGTGCAACAGTTTTTGACGGGTACTTTTATTAATTGAGCTGTGTGGTCGGATAACGCAAATTCAAGTACTTCTACTTTACAGGCTCTTTTAAAGTTATGTGCAATGTTATCTATACATGTTCGACTCTTCAATCTAGTGGGCTGATTAACAGATAATCTCAAATTATAACTCAGTAAGAGACATTCAAAATCTAAAGTTTGATAAGTCTTTTTTAAAATATTTACATTGAAATCTCCTGCTATCACAACATTTCGAAAAGATTTCCTTGTAAGTTCTCGTAAAAACATATGTAGTTTTTCAATGAATACATTGAAATTATTGGCATTTGGAACTCTATAAATACAAGCTATTACAATTTTATAGTTAATTAATTCTACGACACAACATTCAAAAACACCAGTTTCTGACATTTTTGTAATTTGTTTCAATTCCTTATATTGAAGTCCGTTTCTTACAAGTATGCATGCTCCACCTCTTTTACTTTCCTTTCTTGTGTAGCACGCCGCAAGCTGATAATTAGGTATATTTAGATACCGTTCATAGCCCTCCATAATAAAGTGTTCTGTAATGCAAAGTATGTCCACACATGACTTTATATCTGCTAACTCTTCTAGGCACACTGTTATTGCATCTGATTTAGCTAACAACCCTGCAATGTTTTGATGCATTATATGTAAATATTTAGTTACGAAAAAAGCTCGTTGATTGCTCATTACAGGTGTCGTCTTTATTATTATCCGCAGAAACTTCGTCACAAATAGCAAATGCATTGCTGTCAGTTTCACTAAAGTTATTCATGTTATAGTATTCTATGTCAGTGATTAACACTTTTATGTCTTCAAAAATTGTTCTCATTGCAGTGTTGTTTATCAAGCCCGATTTTTTGCGAAACATGCTATAGTCATACTTAAGGTTCCGATTTGACTCCAGGTAGTAAGCGTGTCCATAGGTCAACAGATCCAAGTAGAGCAGGTTATTAAAGGTTTCAATCCTCGAGTTGTATATGCTATTATAATTTCCATATGCATATGTAGGGAAGCATAAGATAATGTTTGTATGTTTTATTCTACTTAGCACATTTCTTATGTAGATTACAATTTTGTGGTGGTCATTAGTTACTTTAAAGTCTTCTGGTCCTATTAGTATTATGCAATAGTCATCAATTGTGAAGTCAGATAGTTTTGACTCAATACCACTGAGAAGTTGTTCTATTCCTACCCTCGGTGTTAGATAGTGACATATTTCATCTTGATCTTCTACTAATACATTTTGTGCAATATTTAAGATACTGAATCTCTGTTCCGTGCTAAGTATACATACTTTTTTCTTTCTACGAGCTGATTGAGTCATATGTTTAGTATTGTTTTCAATTAATGTACTTTTATTTTGCACCTTTTGTATGTAGCCATTTTTGTTGTCTTGTTGCTCATCCCGTGTATCAATGTAATTTTTCTGGATTGCCAAAGTATCGGTTTGTGTCTGTTTTGTCTTATAGTTTGTGAGAGGCTTTTTCTTGGGTGTATTTCTGTTTGACTTAGTAGGGCTATTTGTTGTCACTTTTTTGTATAACTGATTTTTTTTAACTAAGTCTTCATTTAAGTGTTTGAGTTCCGTATTTTCTTGGTTTAATAATTCTATTTCTGTATGGGCGCTATTTAATTCTGATTCAAGTTTTTGTATTTTATCTCTAAGAATTTTTACGTCATCTTCATCCTCAGAGATATCTGGTAAGCTATTAGAGGTGCACTCTAGTGTCTGTGATGTTACGTCATTGTCGCGGTCATCTGTACTTGGGTCCGAATTGGTACGGACGCGTTTACCACGGAATGTTATATTTCCCAAGAAATTATTCATTCTTATATTTTATTATATTCAATTTTTGATTGATTATTAATATTAAATTATCATGAATATTTAGGAACAAGTTTAATCTGATACAATTTAGTACACACGATATCTCACGTGCCCCATGGTTAGTTTCTACTGAAATAAGTCGCTATGAGCAAAATTCGGTCAGAAGGATTGTTTTAATATTGAAAACTTACAGCAGATCAACGCGATTGATTTCGGTTAGTCCTGCTATGCTCTAGTCCCGCTATGCTCAACTCAAAAAATACCTACTAAAAAGTTCCACTGTGCACGAAATTCTTCGATTCTACGTAAACAATGGAAGGTACAGTTGGAAATAAAAGTGTTTGAATTCAATTAAATTGAGCAGGAAGCTGAAAAATATTGAAATTAAACTAAAAACATCGAAATCTTAGGTTAAACATTTTTAGGTTAAAATTCCCTTTTACTGAACGAACGACGACGAGATTTAATTTTTCACAGTTCTATGGAATGGATCGATACTTTATTTTTAAAATAGATGATGTCGAGATAAGCGGGACTAGAGCATAGCGGGACTAACCGATTGATTTCACAAGACCAGCCACACGAAAAATCCTTTTAGAATCATATTATTAAACATGAACACTCAGTTCATACTAGATCAACCAAATTAAAACTAATAAAAACATGAAAAGTGAATGAAAAATTATCTACGCCTTTGCGGTTGGTTAACAAAATGGTTTATTTTTGGCCATAATCAATCGACCATTAATAAACGTGTCAATAACGGTCGCGAATTTACTGAAAAGATCAAGGTTTTGTTCAATCTACTAACGAAACCAAGACCTGTATTCTTACTTTACTTTGTATCCCAATTTCTTCATTATTCAGACCTTTCTAACTTAATTAACAAAAGGCACGAACGACATTTTTCTAATACCTCTATCCCCCTCTAACCTCAAATAACTGTATAATTCTATCTCTTTCACAGAACAGTTACAAATGATCGTTTTTGTACAGTTCGGCACACAAGCGATAGCTAAGTACAGCTGTGGACATAATTACTTAACACATTAATCTTTGGTGAGAAACCACAGAGCTGTATTTCTTTCTTTTGTTCGGAAAATAATAATTTTCTTTGTTTTTTTTTATAGAATTGAATAAGTCAGTTTGTGTTGTTAATTATTATTATTTTGGGTCTATTTTCATTGTTTTGTGATTGGTATTTTACAGTAAAGACATGTACAGTACAAATATTTACTTCTCGTCAGTCGTCGGATTTCTATTAGTTGCCCTTTGCACTTGGTGCAGAGGCAGACCGAACGCTCTCAATCAACTTTGAAGGATATAGAGTTGTTAATACTCTTTTAAAATAAGGTAATCTATACTAATGAAAGAGAACTAAGAGGAAAGATTTATTTGTTTGTTTCTTTGTTTGTACCGAATAGGCTCCGAAACTACTGGACCGATTTGAAAAATTCTTTCACCAATAGAAAGCTACATTATTCGTGAGTGACATAGGCTATTTTTTTATCCCGAAAACGGGTCCTGTGGGGTGGTCCACGGGAGCGAAGCCGCGGGCAACAGCTAGTATTATTATAAAATGGGAGGAATGCTGCTATTTTTACAGCTCTATATATTTCACACAGAAATCAAAACATGATTATACAAGACTAGCTGTTGCCCGCGGCTTCGCTCCCGTGGACCACCCAACAGGACCCGTTTTCAAAATTAACTGGTTGTGCGTTTAGTTTATAAGCAGCGACATCTTTAGCCATCTACGAACCAACCTTGACAGGTATTGCTTAACCTTGAAGATATACAGCTTTTATTATTTAGGTACGAGCCTCTCTTTAGCTATAATAGACCTTCTATTGGCAGTTAATAATATATGGTTCATTTGTAAAAGCAACTTTTACAATGTTTTTTATACAATGTTTTTTATATCAAAGGTTTCGGAAAATATTCTTTCAAAATTCTCCGTTTCAGTGAACGTAAGCTAATTTTATTCGTACTCCTACTGCTTACTGTTGGACAGAAGGCAAACTTTTGTGTTTCTCATTTCTTTTTCCTCGAAGCCTTTTTACGTTTTCAAGCTGAAGAAACTGATTCCATTAAGTTTTTTCTGCCTTATTTATTCGCTCTGTAATCGCTATTAGTTATATCCTGAAATATTTATATTTGAATAAACATGTACCTAGTGAATACATATTAAAGTTTTATTAATATAGAATATTTTTTATTTTTTTTGTAACGTTGTTTTTTTGTTATTACATAGAGACACTTCAATTTTATTTATTTGTATAGACTAAGATAAATAGATAAATATATATAATTTACTGTATTGTAGGTAAAAATAAACAGCTTTTCCCTACATTAAATCAAGTTTTGCGAACGTAAATGTATTGAACATCAGATTGTTTTGTCGCTATTTCAGAGTTAGACCTATATTCTTTTTAATAGTGATTTAACCCTTACGAAGTTCGGGTTCAGTAGGTGGCCATGTTTATTGCAGTATCAGTGGCATTCATCAAGTCTTCCAATGTGCATATGGGCACCTATTTTTTTTATTTATTTTTTTGTGGGATGTGTTCCAATGACTTCGCCCGCTCTGGATGAAGCGGGGGGACGTGTCAGACTTTTACTGACTAAAACCCACCCGTGTTCCTTCATTTGCTTGTGCCATCTTTCAAATTTATCTGCGACTCAGACAGGCGTTGGCCCTAGCGGACACCGTCAAATTTTGCTGACATCTCTTTGAGGCGCGCGTGGAACACTACGCGCCGTCGAGTCGGGTCCTTATCGTACGGCGAGCTACTAGATATTACTCGCCGTCCGCAAGCCAGCGCCTACGGTGCACCTGGAGTCACATCATCACATCACATCATCAGCCTATTCATGTTCCCACTACTGGGACACAGGCCTCCTCTCTGTGAGAGGGAATGGGCACCTGGAGTACTGTAACAAATGGGGCATGCTCTGGACAGGGGCACCGCAGACCTAAGAGTATATTAAAAAAACCGGCCAAGTGCGTGTCGGACTTCGGACATTTAGGGTTCCGTACCAAATAAAAAATCTGATTTATCAATATATTGGTAAATTTTAGTAAAATATTCGTTATAATAATCATTATCACCAAATTTCAAGTTCATCGTTCAATGGGTAGTTAAAAAATTCTTCGGTACAAAATTGTGTGACAGACGACAGACAGACGGACACGTGAGTGACAGCAATAGGGCTATTTGGACCCTTCGGGTACGGATCCCTAAAACGAATTAAAATAATGTGTAATTTTGGAAAGATTTCGAATGAATTAAAAGACGTAAGTATTCAGATATGGGGATGGTAAAAGATCATCATTATTTTCTCTTTTGCGTCGTATTCGTAATTTTTATTTACAAGTATGTACTCACTGCAATCGTTTCACTTATGCAAACAATTTATTTTATCAAAGAGAACCGAAGTATCGTTGAAAGAGATGAATAATATCAATATTCAGTGTTAGCTCCAGGTGATCCATCGGTAATAAATTCCAGACATGCTCGAGTTCCTCTAGTTTACTTATGCTAACGAGGTTTTTATTCAATTTATATTTTGTCTCGATTCGACTTAAGTGCTACTGCTGGTCATCATGGCCAGCAACACGGATTCCAGATTTAATAATAAAGGTTGTCATTATAAGTTTGTCGAACCTACCCCCAAAATTCGATTTAGGGGGTGCTAAAGTTTTTTTGAAGAATCTTATTTATATCTATATAAAAGCGAAAGGTCACTCATTCACCTATCACAAAATATCGAAAACTGCTTGACGTATAAAGATGAAATTTGGCAGGGAGGTAGTTTATAGTTAGTAGACGTCCGCTAAGAACGGATTTTCGACAGGCCAGATTAAGGGGTCTCAGGGCTATCGCAATTTAGTATGAAAGTCCTTAATTTTTTGAGCTTCTAACTTAAAATATGGGCAGGCATGTAGTGTATAGACAGTAGACGTCCACTAAGAACGGATTTTGCTAGAGGACCGGATTTAGGGGGTATAAAGGCTCTCGCAAGTTTATATGAAAGTGCTTTATTTTTTTAACTACTATCTTGAAATTTGGCATGGACGTAGTTCATAGTTAGTAAACGTCCGCTAAGAACGGATTTTGCGACAGGGCCGGATTAAGGTGGTTTAAGGGCTCTCGCATGTTTGTATGAAAGTCCGGATGTCTTTTGGTTCTACTGTCCTGAAATTTAGCAAGTCTAGAGTTTATGAGTAGGAGACATAAGCTAAAAAAGAATTTTGTGATACTCTATTTTTTTTTTCTAATTCATGCTTTTAAAAATGAAACATCATTAAACTTTATATCTTCTTAACCACGCGGACGAAGTCGCGGGCAACAGCTAGTACTTATATAAATAAATAATTTCAAAATATATCACATCACATCACATCATCAGCCTATTAATTTTCCCACTGCTGGGAAACAGGCCTCCTCTCTGTGAGAGAGAAAGAGACCACGCGGGCCCAGTGCAGGTTGGTAGTTGTCACATGTCTTCGAATTTTTGGTTGTAGGACATGCCAGTTTCCTCACGATGTTTTCCTTCACCGTTTTGAGAGCAGTGGTGATGAAATAATTTACACAAAGTAAAGCGCCTGCCTGGGCTCGAACCCACGACCTACAACTTGTAAGTTGCGGCCGATACTAATGGGCCACCACTGCTGAAAATATATATGTAGGATCATGAGGGCCGAAGGGTATATATGGTCAGGATTTGGGCGTTCCCATTTCTGTTGGATAAACAAGAACTGTACAACCAATAACAAGGTTGTTAATTACAGTACCAGTTTCACCAACAAAACAATACAAATGTTAACAATACAGTTAAACGAACAAACACTTAAGGTTACAGTTCGTACAGCTGCCTAAGCCACCCAAATACAAAGTGTATCGTTCGCCATCAGCAAGCCAATACAGCTATGTGAATATACAGCAGCGCTGTACCAAAGAAACCGACAGTTTTGTCGGGAGCAGGGGAGCTCTTTATCGAGTCTAATCCGAAGATAGACTGACTTGCATACCGTTGCAAGCTCTCTTATACCTTGCTATCCCTCCACAACAACTCTGTCCGATGACATACGGAAGTACGTCACGTGTTTACTTTATACTAAACTTCGATTCTAAAATCATCAAGTAATAAAAGAATAATTGTCGTAAGCTAATAGGAGTGTCAGAACAAAAACCGATAAATCACATTTTGTAATTTTTTTTTTTTATGATGCCAATTGGTTGTTCTCGTACATATCTTGCTTTATGGTTAATGTAACCTGATCGCAAACTGATAAATCCACTCTAAATCCGACCACGAAATACCCAGATCTGAACATGAACCGTTAATTAATCAATCGTACTAAACAACGATGGCGATCGGAACAGATATCGATAAATCCCTAACATTTTTCATTGTTGACTCTTTTGATTCTGTCAAAAACCGATATATCTAATTTCGAGTTTCTCATGACAAAACCATAAACAATTGTAGGATACTGTAATAAAGGAGACTGGACTGGACTGGGACTGTGTGTAAGGTGGAAGAGGAGCCACTGAAGTTGGATCGGCACTCTTGCATCACTTAAATTCTTTGAATTTAGAGGGCAAAAGAATGTTGTGTTTATTTTGTGATGGCTGTGGCGGCCAAAACAAAAATTCGCATATAGTCCACTGTCTTATGTTTTGGCTCGTCAATGAATCCCCAGAAAATATTAAAGAGATATATTTGACATTTCCCGTACGTGGTCATAGTTTTCTACCCGCCGATCGTGTTTTCGGCAGAGTAGAAAAGGCGGTTAAAACCGTTCCAGTAATTACACAAAAGGAAGAATATCAAACGATTTATAAGAGACATGGGGTTGTTTTATTGCTAGAAGAAGATTGGAGCTTGAAGGATGTCAAATCTTTGGAAACATATTATAAAAAACTCGAAGGAATGAGGGACTTAAAACGTATTCATTTGAAAAAATATAATGTTATTCAGGGACGAGGAACAAGGAGACAAACTAAAACTATATATGAGGTGAGAACCTTCCGCAATTTGGTTAACGAGTCTGATCAAGAAAGAAAACGGTTTAGCATCTTAAAATCAAGAAAGACACATCCCCAGTCAATGGCACCACTTAACGTAAACAAATGTCTAAGTGCTCTGAAGAAAGCAGACGTAAAGTCTCTCATGGTAAAGCAATTTGGTGACGACTGGGAGAAAGATGAAACTTTTTCTTGGTACAGAACGTTATTGAGTGAAAATTCCACTGAACCTGTTGATACAGAAGCAGATGTTCCTGACAACCATGAACGACATGATCATGATTCTGATTGCGATTGCCTGGAACCAGAAATAGCGATAATAGTTTAAGTTTTTCATTTAACCTAAATAGCCATTAAGCTTTTAGTTAATTAAAGTATGATGTGATTTTAAATAAAGTTGTTAGATTGGAAACCACCTAATCTGGCTTTAGAAATACTGACGTATGTTCAGCCGCATTTTATCAAGCTCTCATATTCCTACCAGCGTTTTATCAAATACCGATATATCCTACAGAGTTTTATCAAAAACCGATATATCCAGTTGGTTTGGTCAATAACCGATATATCCATTTTCTTTTTTTTTATAATTCAACAGGTACCACAATCACGAATGCATAATTTAGGTTTCCAAACAGTGATTCTAACACCAATAAATTGATGGATTTCGTTCAACTCTAAATTAGAAAACCATGTACTTGGCCGTATTTTTACATTTTTCCACAAAAAACACAAATGAGATTTATCGGTTTTTGTTCCGACGCTCCTGTGATAACACAAAGAATAATTAAATTAACATGTCAACAATTGTTTTGAACTTTACCATCGATTACAATTATCGAAATAAGTTGCCAAAATCAATTGGTGCGTACACAGAGTACTCAATAAATTATGATTTGATTATTAGGCAATAATTGATAGGGATCTTCCGAGCCGAGGCCAGCTCGTCATCGGAGAACGACCCCAGGCCATCCCCCGATTTGGGGCGCTTCCGGAAGAACCTTAGGTTCTCCGCAGCAGCCCCCTCCAATTCACGCTCAAGGCTCTGTGGGCCTTTTGCGCCAGATTCAGGGTCGGACTCCGACCCCGCATCACTTACCTCTTCATTTAAAAATATCGGTGTCCGTATTTCATGCATGTGGTTGTTAGTTTTGTCTGAGACAGCTGCCACGAGCTCGTCGAGACAGCCCAATAATGGAGCCATGCTGGAACCCACGAGGTCAGCCCCGGTGAGATCGGGAAATTCAGCACCCAAAAAAGCCGGAGCGGCTGGACAGGTGGCGAGGGCCCCAGCCCAGGTGGCGAGTCGGCCGCCCCAATCTCTTCCACCTCCTGACTCTCCTGCGGCCGACGCCGAATGGCAAGTGGCCGGGGAGAAGAGGAAGGCGGGCAAGGCAGCAAGGGCGGCTAAAAGAAAGGAGAAGCGGAAGCGGCGCAAAGAGCGAAGCTTCGCGGCTAGGCTACGCGCCCCGAAGTCCGCAGCTGTAGTGATCACGCTACAGCCGGAAGCGGAAAAAAAGGGCGTGTCCTACCGCGAAGTGCTCGCCAAAGCGAAGGCGGCGGTGAACCTAGAGGAGCTCGGCGTCACCGAGGGCATCCGGGTGAGGGTCACCGCGACAGGGGCCCGGATACTGGAAGTTCCCGGTGCGGCCAGCGGCCCGACCGCTGACGCCCTAGCCGAAAGGCTCAAGGCGTACCTAAATGCGGACGAGGCCCGAGTGTCCAGACCCACCAAGTGCGCTGACATGCGCATTCTGGGCCTGGACGACTCTGTGACGGAAGAAGAGGTGGTGGCCGCCGTCGCCAGGACCGGGGGGTGCTCTGTCGAGCAGGTGAGGGCAGGCACCATGCGCCCTGACTTTACGGGGATGCGAGCCGTTACGGTGAGCTGCCCCGTCCCGGCGGCCCTAAAAATTGCTGGAGAGGGCCAAAGGCTCTTGGTAGGCTGGGTTTCCGCACAGGTGAAACTGCTGGAACCCAGACCTCTGAGGTGCTTTCGCTGTCTCGTGGGCAACCACGTGGGAGCTAAATGCACATCGGAGGTGGACCGCAGCGACCACTGCTTCCGCTGTGGTCAGCCCGGTCACAAGGCCGGCTCGTGCAATGCCACACCGCACTGCGTCGTATGTGCGGCAGCTGGCAAGCCGGCCGATCACCGGGCTGGGAGCAAGACCTGCGCTCCACCTGCCAAGGCCAGGGGCAGGGGCAAGCCCACCACCGCCGTCGCCGCCGCAGCCGCAGCCACTTCCACCACTGCTGCTGCCCCCACAGCCGTCGCCGCTAAAATCACCGCGGCAGGACCCTCACAGGGGGCTCGGGAGGAGGTTGTAATGGAGTGCCAATAATGGCCCTATTACGCCTCCTCCAGGCGAATATCAACCACTGTGCCGCTGCTCAGGATCTTTTGCTCCAGAGCATGGCCCAGTGGTCGATTAACATCGCCGTGGTCGCTGAGCCGTACTTTGTCCCACCCAGAGATGACTGGGTGGAGGACCTGAGCGGCTCAGTGGCCTTAATTTCTTCGGCCACCGCCGGTACCCCTTCCCTCGAGGATGTCAAGAGGGGACGGGGTTGTGTAGCAGCACGGTTTGGGGAGATTGCCGTTGTGGGGGTATACTTCTCCCCGAACCGAACTCTCGCCGAGTTCCACAACTCCCTTGCGGAGTTGAAAATCGTCGTCGTCGGGTACCGCTCCCTCCCTGTGCTCGTCCTCGGGGACTTCAATGCCAAGAATGTGGCCTGGGGTTCCCGGTATACGGACTCACGGGGCAGGATGGTGGAGGACTGGTCTCTGGAGACAGGCCTGGTCGTCCTAAACCGGGGTTCTGTCCCCACGTGTGTACGGATGCAGGGCGAATCGGTGGTAGACATTTCGTTCGCCAGCCCAGCTCTGTTTCCACGTGTCGTTGACTGGCGCGTCATGGAGGAGGTGGAGACCTATTCCGACCACCGGTATATCCGGTTTGACGTCTCCGCCCAGACCTCGAGCGTGCCGGTCCGACAGACCCTGAGTGGTCCGCGGTGGGCGCTGAAGCAGCTGGAACGGGAGCTCCTCCTGGAAGCCTCGATTGTGCAGGCCTGGGTGCCATCACCGGATAGGCCTGCTAACATTAATGACGAGGCGGAGTGGTTCCGGGAGGCCATGTCCGACATATGTGACGTGGCGATGCCCCGAGTCCAGCCAGGACGCGCCCGGCGCCAGGTGTACTGGTGGTCGCCGGATCTTACGGCTCTGCGCCAGGCGTGCGTTGCTGCGCGACGCCGGTACACCAGGCACCGCAGGCTCCGTAACCGCCCTCCGGATACGGAAACCGTTCAGGCGGAGCTATACGAGAGGTACAGAGCGGCGAGAACCACCCTCCGAGCGGAAATCAAGCGGGCCAAGGGTCTGGCCCGTGAGGAATCGCTGGAGACTCTGAACAGGGATCCGTGGGGACGCCCCTATAAAATGGTGCGGGATAAACTCCGCCCATGGGCTCCCCCGCTGACGCAGAGTCTCCGGCCGCAGCTCGTAGAGGGCGTGGTGAGCACTCTGTTCCCTTCGCGAGGGGATCATACTCCCCCGCCCATGGCTCCGCCTCCTGCGGCGCCTAATGCGGACCACACTGCCGACGACGACGACGATGCTTCGGAGGTGACCGAGGTAGAGCTGAGAGTGGCGGTACGCAGGCTGAACGCTAAAAATACCGCCCCAGGACCAGATGGCTTACCTGGAAAAGCCTGGGTCCTGGCCTTAGAGGCTCTCGGGCCTCGACTAAGGGGGCTCTTTAGCGCATGTTTGGAGAGGGGCCAGTACCCACTTCGTTGGAAGACGGGGAAACTGGTCCTCATTAAGAAGCCGGGGCGCCCTGCGGACTCTCCATCCGCTTACCGGCCCATCGTGATGCTCGATGAGGTGGGCAAGCTCTTTGAAAGAGTCATTGCAGACCGCCTCGTCGGGCAGCTGATGCGGGTGGGGCCGGATCTGGCAGAGAGCCAGTTTGGTTTCCGCAGAGGGCGCTCTACGGTGGACGCCATCATGCGCGTGCGAGCCCTCACGACGGGGGACGCAGTGGCCCGGGGTGGGGTCGTCTTGGCGGTGTCTCTAGATATCGCCAATGCATTCAACACCCTGCCATGGAGCTGCATAAGGGAGGCACTTCGTTATCACCGGATGCCGCCCTACCTCTGTCGCGTGGTCGAGGCCTATATGACGGACAGGGCCGTCATCTACCCCGGTCACCAGGGAGAATGGAATCGGCGAGAGATGTCGTGCGGTGTCCCACAGGGATCGGTCCTGGGGCCGCATCTGTGGGACATCGGGTACGACTGGGTGCTGCGCGCCGATCTCCCCAGTGGCGTCAGCGTGGTTTGCTACGCTGACGACACGCTGGTCCTGGCACAGGGGAGTTCGCACCAGGCGGCGGCTGAAAACGCGACACGCGGGGTTGCGACAATCGTCGAGAGGATCCAGCAATTGGGACTCGAGGTGGCCCTGCACAAGTCCGAGGCCATGTGTTTTCACGGTCCTCGGAACGCGCCACCGCCGGGATCCCAAATAACGGTAGGAGGGGTTCACATCGGCGTCGGGTCGACGATGAAGTACCTGGGACTCGTCCTCGACAGCCGGTGGAATTTCGAGGAGCATTTCCGACGTTTGGCTCCCAGACTGGAGAGGGCCGGGGCTGCCCTCAAGCGGCTTCTGCCCAATCTAGGGGGTCCAAACGCCTCCTGCCGGAGGCTTTACGCGGGGGCCGTGCGATCCATGGCCCTTTATGGGGCACCGGTATGGGCGCGTTCCCTGAGGCGGCGACCAGCACGCCGGTTGAACGCGTCCCAAAGGGTCATGGCCATCCGGCTGGTCCGGGGATACCGCACGGTCTCCGGCGAGGCGGCGAGCCTCCTTGCTGGATTGCCGCCATGGGATCTAGAGGCAAAAATCCTCGCGCAGATATGGGAATGGCGCGAGGAGGCGAAATGCCGGGGCGAAACTCCGTTGCTGCGACAAATCACGGCTTGGCGGACAGAGCTCCGGCAGGATCTCATGGCGACATGGAGAGGGCGACTGTCGCAACCCAGCGCTGGGCACGCCACAATTGTGGCGATAATGCCCCTCTTTGAGGAGTGGCTTGAGAGGCGTCACGGCGTCCTCACCTTCCGCCTGACGCAGGTCCTCACCGGACACGGCTGCTTCGGGAGGTTCCTGTTCAGGATAAGGCGGGAGGAAACGCCCGGGTGTCACCATTGTGAGGATCGCCCGGAGGACACGGTAGAACATACGGTGGAGGTCTGTCCTGCTTGGGTGGAGCAACGCCGTGTCCTCGTGGAGGCGATCGGCGGTGGCGACCTCTCGCGTCCAGCCCTGGTTCAGGCCATGGTACGGAGCGAGAGGGAATGGGAAGCTATCACCTCCTTCTGCGAAGCAGTAATGCTCGCGAAGGAGGAGGCAGAACGCGTGAGGGAGAGGCAACGGAGGCGCCCTCATGCCCCAAACCACCGCAGGAGACGCCCTGGGCGTCGGGAGTCACAAGCAGATTCCCGGCCACCGTAGGCGCGGGCTTGCGGGCGGCGAGTAATGGGTAGCTCGCCGTCCGATAAGGACCAGGCCCGAGTCGACGGCGCGTAGTGTTCCACGCGCGCCTCAAAGAGATGTCAGCAAATTGACGGGGTCCGCTAGGGCCGATGCCTGCCTGGGTCGCGGATAAATTTGAAAAAGAGTTACCGCGGCCCTGGCTCAAGCAACTGAAGGAACACGGGTGGGTTTTAGTCAGTAAAAGTCTGACACGCCCTCCCGCTTAACCCAGAGTGGGAGAAGTCATTGGATGATTTCCCACACAAAAAAAAAAAAAAAAAAAGGCAATAATTGATAGTAAAATCACTTAAATTAATAATAAGAAAACAAATTATTACAAATTGATGACCACCCGCAATTTTAATTAATAACCAACTCCGACATATAAATACTTATTAATATACATATTATACAGTTTTCTTTTGTTTTTTTTTATCGGTAGGCTTGCGTTTGACGTGCGCCTGATGGTAAGCGAAGATGTGGTCTACGCTGAAGCACACTTGCCTAAAAGTAACCTATTCACTCTTGACTTAAAGACCCCAAGGTTGTAGCTATCAGGGAACAAAGACTCCGGAAGGGAATTCTACTCCATAGCTGTACAGCTGTTACTGTGTGTGTGTATTATACAGTATTCTTACTTCAGCCTTATCTCAGCTCAAGATTGTCTCGAAGGTTTTCAGCCAAAAATCCCATCATCATTATCCCTTATGTGGCAATTAAATTAAAAATAAAAGAATATCCCTGAATAACACAGTTCTTAAGAAATCAGTTAAAATCCTATACAAACAAACTTGATTATGCAGTCTGGAATAAGTTTGTTTATCTTTGAATTTGGATAAGTAGGTACTCAGACCTACTTATTTTTTCTTCTAAAATATCTACGGCGACCTCAGTGATTCTGTTTCAATTTTTTTTAGATTTATAGCTTTGAATCAAATATAAGGCCTACTTGCACGAAAACCTTAACTCAGAGTAACACGAGGTTAAATTAACAATATTGTATGACAAACTGTAAATTTAACCTTATGTTAGCAACTTTCTCTGCTTTAAGTTTTTCGTTCATGTAAACCTAAGTAGCAGCCTCTTGCATATTCTTGTTTCTATAATATGTAACCTATAACTTAAGATTACAGCATTGGTTATAATCAAACGTAAAAAAATCGTTTGATCCTTCGAATTAAAACTTTTTCACAAAAAATACGAAACACAAAAAAGAGCAAAAATTTTTTTCTTTTCGGAAGTCGGTGTCTATTTTATTTGTTTTTATGCGACACCAACTAGTCTGCAACAGCTCTTTTTATTGTTTTGCTTTGGAAGTCGGTAATTTTTTTTGTGAAAATGTTTTTATTTTTCTCTTTTTAGTTTTGGTACTCCATCACAAAAAAGTGAGCAAGTTCTATAGTAAGGTACCTAAAAAATTCACAAAATACCCATAATAACTCAATTTACCCATTCGTGCTGTTTATCAATAAGTATCGGAGATATACGTGGACTAACATACATACATACACTTATGAAATTTGATACACATGTTTCGAAGCTTATGTAGAGTAACATATTATGCAAATATTGTGCAATTCCAACAATATTACAGACATACATACGTGACGAATTGATAACCTCCTTTTTTAGAAGTCAGTAAAAATAGAAAGATAATAAACAATTCTAGTTATTATGTAAGGTGACTTTGTTTTTCTACAAAGAACCTATTTATGTTTAAAACTTAATAATCTTTTCTCTCGAAAGTAAGGGTCGGTTATCTTTGCAAAAAGAATTTTCCCAAAGCGAATATACTATTCCATTAAATTGTACTACTTTGGTTAACCTCTTTAAATAAACTAGTCAATGAGATGGAAAAACGAACAAGCTTTCTTTAGTACTGAGAGGATAACTGAATGAATATACAGGTTGTTACAAAAAGGGATGTTTGAATTTTTTGTGAGCGTTTTAAAGTTGACTTCTGGTTTACAGAACATAAAAGAAATACCTTAAGAGCTCGTTCACACAGAACATTCGAATTACCAGGATCGTTTTAACGGATCCGTCGCTACTGGGGGTGATGTTCACACCGCATTTACAGTACCGTTTTAACGGATCCGTTGCTACTGAAGGAGGTGTTCACACCGCATTTACAGTACCGTTTTAACGGATCCGTCGCTACTGAAGGAGGTGTTCACACCGTATTTAAAGTACCGCTTCACGGGTTCCGTCGCTACTGGGGGTAATGTTCACACCACATTTAGTCAGTGTTCCATTAACTTTCAAACAAAACGGATCAGTATTTTAATACTGTTATGTGTGTGAACTCGCTTATACAACTACCTACGCCATTGGCAAATAAAAACGTATACGATAAAGCGGACCAGTAAAACGGGCGTCTGTGTGAACTAACTCCGGGTTCCGTACCATTATCGCAAAAACGGCAAAAAACAAATTTGTTCTATGGAGCCCCACTTAAATATTTATTTTATTATGTTTTTAGTATTTGTTGTTACAGCAGCAAAAGAAATACATCATCTGTGAAAATTTCAACTGTCTAGCTATCACGGTTCATGAGATACAGTCTGGTGACAGACGGACAGACAGACAGACAGACCGACAGACTGATCGTAGAGTCTTAATAATAGGGTCCCGTTTTTATCCTTTGGGTATGGAATCCTAAAAAGACAAAGCAGGTTTAAAAAAAAAAAATTGCCTATTTTATTAACAAAATATTGTTTGTCTAATAAATCAACTTTGTTATTTCACCCTGTATATTTCGAGCACGTACCTAAGGCACAATTTTATATGGGTCCGTCACTTAAAGGTAACGTAGGACAGACAGTAACAAAACCAATTTTCTATTCTGGGTTCATCTTTTTATAGAATACCGCAAATCTGCGCGGTAGAGTTGTTTGGATCTGTTAGACACCGACCATTGTGGGCTATATGTTCGTTGCTGAATAATTTATCTACCTACATATATATAATTATGATTATAATTTTGATTGACTACATAGTTTTTAGAGTTTCCTTGCGTAGACGAATCAGAAATGAGGATATCCGCAGTAGCGCCAAATTTACCGACATAGCTTTAATTGAGAATTGCGAAACTTAAGTGGCAGTGAGCTGACATTGGTCGCAGAACCGATGGACGATGGGACCGAAAAGTTCTGGAATGGAGTCCGCGTACCGAAAGACGCTGCATTGGATGGCCTCCCATTAGGTGGACCGATGACCTGGTTAGGGTTGCGGGCATCAGCTGGATTCGATACGCTTAGGACCGGTTGATATGGCGCCTCTCGGGGGATGGGGGGTTTGTTCAGTTGTGGACGTGTTTCGGCTGAAATGATGATGATGTTGATGTTGATTTGAGACAAAGATAAAATAATACATATTTTGACTATCTTGAATAATCATTTTAGCATGTTTCTTGTTTTTAGTATTTTTTTCTGTCAAAGTCGTGATTGGTCCAGTTTGGAAAGTTTTTTTTTTTTATTATTTATCGGTAGGCTCGCGTTTGACCACTGTCTCGCCTGATGGTAAGCGATGATGTGCTCGACGCGACGGTTCAGCACGCTTAATAGATAAAAACTTCCTTTTTATTACCATAGATTAGCAGATTTAAAATAACATTCCTTTATAATCAGTACCTGGGCGAACAGAGCTCTGCTCGGGTGAATATATGAAAAAGACGTTTTATAAAAATGAAACCTAGCTAGATCGAATTATCTCCTCCGAAACTCCCTGCATACTAAATTTCATGAAAATCGTTGGAGCCGTTTCCGAGATTCAGATTATATATATGTTTATATATTATATACAAGAATTGCTCGTTTTAAGGTATTGGATAACATTTCAAACCAACCCAATAATGATGATGGTGATGCCATCTAGCCGATTGCCGCTACAGCAACCGTATTCCTTGACTTCTCATTGCGGTTGCAAGCTCAGGGCTCAGATTTGCTGCCCTGTTATGTGACTTGCATATCAAACTTTGGGCAAAAAGCTCCGAGCACAGAGCCAAATAAACCAACCTTACACCCTTTTTGTCTTGTTTTCGTGGTTAAACCTTCAAAAGCAGCCTAGGGAATTTCACCTTTGGGGAAAAGATCAGGGAGTGTGGGCTTTTTACCTCACTAAAACCAACACATCACTATCAGCACATGAAGGAGGCCCTAACACCCTGTTTAGGTACGGACAGAGATGAGAACTATGTTTGTGCAGACTTTAATTTTTCCAGTGGTTGACTATGGTGACGTGTGCTGCTTTGAATTGAACGCGGTCTTACTAGATAAATTAGATAGGTTCTTGAACAACTGCATTAGATTCATATTTAACCTAAGAAAGTATGACCATGTGTCGAACTACAGGTCTAAGCTAAAATGGTTGCCGATTCGCCAGAGAAGAAGTTT
Source organism: Anorthoa munda (assembly GCA_945859665.1). NCBI lineage: Eukaryota > Metazoa > Arthropoda > Insecta > Lepidoptera > Noctuidae > Anorthoa > Anorthoa munda. The sequence goes on along the minus strand of OX243896.1, from coordinate 20,409,458 downwards.
ACGCGCTTTGACAACGCTCTTCTTCACATGCTCGGAATCTGCTTTCTTTCAATAATCTCCTCTTGCTTTGTCCTTCTCATACTACTGATTTTGTTCACTCCTCCTTCAATATTCAGTCCATTCTTCCCTGGAAAGCTTCCTCTCTAGATCAGGACGGCTACAAGTCGGTTTGTATTCAAGCGGAAATTGTGGATTTATTTTCAACACAACCAAGAAGAATCATCTCACTTTCTTCTTTTCAGTTACTTCATAAATATATATTTTACTAGCTGTTCCCCGCGGCTTCGCTCCCGTGGACCACCTCACAGGACCCGTTTTCGGGATAAAAAAACAGCCTATATTACTCAGGAATAATGTAGCTTTCTATTGGTTAAATCGGTCCAGTAGTTCCGGAGTCTATTCGGTACAAACAAACAAACATAAAACCATACAAAAGCCTTTCCTCTTTATAATATTAGTACAGATATGAGTTTATATTATACTAGGTGTTCCCCGCGGCTTCGCTCCCGTGGGCCACCCCACAGGACCCGTTTTCGTGATTAAAAAATAGCCTATGTCACTCAGGATTAATGTAGCTTTCTAATGGTGAAAGAATTTTTCAAATCGGTCCAGTAGTTTCGGAGCCTATTCGGTACAAACAAACAAACAAAAAAATCTTTCCTCTTTATAATATTATTAAGTATAGATTAAATATATACGTATGTGTATTTTACCTATTTTAGTATGTTTTAACAACTTTTTCTTTTTAAATTGTTTAAACAATGCACCTGCCTTGTTATCTATTCACCACCCTTGGCTGACTGGTAGAGAATGCCCCGCCTTTTACCTTTTTGTGCATGAAGTCCAAATAAAAAATTTTATAAAAATCTCTCACTCTCACAACACCCCCACAACACAACACACACACACACCACAACATAACACTCACACACAACACTCACATCACAACACAACACCCACAACACACACCACCACACACACACACACAACACAACACACACACACACTCACACAACATGAATCATCATAAAATTACTAAAGTACTTATAGTCTTTGCCTACATTACATAGACAAGTCAATTTGATACGCCTTGTGTTTACACAAACACGACATAATTGGCTCTTTACGTCGACATAGTGTCAATTACATTCTACGATTACATTGATGTTTTAGATACAGTGACATAATACTAAACATTCTGTGTTGTCTTTCGACGTTGATGGAAAACAATTAATTTAAGTAGTTACTTGTTGAATAGAATACTGGATTAGGAGTGTTGTTTAGTTTCGGGTTGATGATTAAGTAAATACAAATGACATTTAAACTATGTGTCTTGCTGTTGTATGTTAATTATACAGTTAACTTAAAGTAGTATCAAAGAATATTTTTTATTCAGTTTTGAGACAATAATAACAATTATTTACAAGCAGCTATAAAACAAGGAAGCAGAACTCATTAGACATCCAATGGTTGAAAAATAAAGTGTGGAAAGGACATACATATCTACATACAACCGAAGAAAACTGGAGACGACACGGAGGGGGGAATTGTTGAGTGATCGGCAGCTGCGTTGCGTGTTGCGGGTTCGATTCCCGCACGGAATAAATATTTGTATGGCCCATAGACAGTTGTTCCGCAAAATGTTTATAAACGCAGGGTGGGAGAAAGTTTAAAAAAAAACTGCAGAAAATATGGTAAACATTTTGAAATAAGCTAACGAAGAATTCCAAAATTGAGGTGTCTAGAATCATGTAATGCATGCATGGTAACTGGTTATGGTTCTGTGTACCTTCCACCCTGTATCAAATTAGAAGAAAAAGCGATTTGTTGTGATGTACCTATAGGTCCAGTTTAGCAAAAAATGGTACGTAAACAAAAACCGTTTAACTATTGGACTTAGAAAAATAGCTATATATGTGATGTTCACTAGTAACACTAACTAGTGTTACTAGTGAACATCACATATGGTTAGGGTTTGGGATTTATAATAAAACAACCAGATTTATCAGTAAGTAGACAACACTGAATGGCACGTCTGAGCACTGCTGGTGCAATCTAATAATGAATAGACATAAACATTCACGTGCTCTGCTACGTATATTTAAGTGTATACCACAATACTCTTTAGTATTTACAGTAAACCATACAAATTAAGGTTAAACATAATGCTTATTTTAGTAGACTATTTTAACAGAAGTGAAATACTTTTGGTAATCTTTTATTACTATACCGATTACTCAAAGAAGGTTAACGGCAATTAAACTTACGCAAATATTGACGACTCTCTCGTTATAAACGTTTACTTTGCTTAGAAAGCCGAGAGTACCGTGCAGAACCGCAGTTTGATCTCTTAAGGCGTATATATTCCCTAATGTTAACGCAGTGAACGGTGAAGGAAAACATCGTGAGGAAACCGGCATGTCCTAGAACCAAAAATTCGAAGACATGTGACATCCACCAACCCGCACTGGGCCCGCGTGGTGGATTACGGCCCATTCCCTCTCACAGAGAGGAGGCCTGTGTCCCAGCAGTGGGAACATTAATAGGCTGATGATGTGATGTGATGTGTGTTAACGCAGTACTGGCCGGGCGCCCGCTCGGAGCCAGAATATCAATATTGAACCTCCTTTTGGACAGTTTTGTTTGCAAAATATTCTTTGATTTAGATATGCTATTTCAGTTATGATGATATTCCAGCCATAAACTTTTACTATGTAAAAATATTTTTTATATATTATAGTATTATCCAAAAGTAGCGAAAAAATCACCGGAAGACGATATGTTGGAAGGCCTCCCACTAGGTGGACCGATGACCTGGTTAAGGTTGCGGGAAGGCGCTGGATGCGAGACGCACGGGATCGGTCAATGTGGCGACGCCTGGGGGAGGCCTATGTCCAGCAGTGGACGTCTTTCGGCTGAAATGATGATGATGATGATGATGATGAGCGAAAAAATATCGTGTTGTTAATTATTTTTTCAAGCAAAACTATTAGTTAGACAATAAAACCATACTTCACAAATAATGAAGATGAATACATATTATTTTGATCAAACCTTTTAACCTAGCCGTTACTAAGGAGTATGCTTTAGAAGAAGTCAATATGACTGCCTGATATGTATAGTTGTTGAAAGATATCTTTTTGGGCAATTTAATTTGGGTATAATGCAACTGCACCTTACCTTTGTCTTTTTGAATTAGACTTATTTTTTCGAAAAAATAAGCGAGTAAAAAAATTAACTGAATCATCATCATCTCAATCAAATCTCTCTATAATTTTTTTATAATTGTAACGGATTTGCTTATCACACGTTATATTTCTGATTTGTTGCGGGCTAAGGGGCTAATCCGAAAAAAGTTTAACAATAAAAAGAACGACACCAAAAACTGACACCTTTTTGCAGTGATTTTTGAAGCACTGCCCGATCACCTAGAAAAACCTAAAACGTCAATTTTGAGAATATGCACAAATATTTATAATTTTAAAGAGCAGTGGTGGCCCAGTGGTATCGGCCGCGACTTACAAGTTGTAGGTCGTGGGTTCGAGCCCAGGCAGGCGCTTTACTTTGTGTAAATTATTTCATCACCACTGCTCTCAAAACGGTGAAGGAAAACATCGTGAGGAAACCGGCATGTCCTAGAACCAAAAATTCGAAGACATGTGACATCCACCAACCCGCACTGGGCCCGCGTGGTGGATTACGGCCCATTCCCTCTCACTGAGAGGAGGCCTGTGTCCCAGCAGTGGGAACATTAATAGGCTGATGATGATGTGATTTATAATTTTAACGTTTAATTTAAATACCCTTTTTATTAATGTTAATAAATAATCATTTCTGCGTGATAAATTGTGCGAGTGTGCGAGTAATTGCACATCGTGTTGCATGCAGGATAGTACAAACGAAGATCCGCACAAAAGGGAGACGCTGAGGAGAGAACCGGAGGCGCACAAAGAAAACCGAAGACGTACGAGCGCGCGCTGACTAGACACACACAGTAACTACGCTAGTAGCCGCTATATGAGCATCAGCTGTGATGTTGTTATTTCAGTTTCGTCATATTTTCCGAAACTGAAAGACTGTAAATATGATTAAACAAAATCCGTTCCAACCAGGTATCCATAAGACACCTCTCTCTTTTTATGTACAAAGATTGCATTAATACCGCCTAACTGCCTGCATTAACTGGCCTTATCCCAATCCAGCTAAACTCAAAAGAACCAAACATTAAAAACCTTGTCTAAATTTGGCCTAAAAGAAAATAAATCACAGCAGCCAATAAATCGACAACCCTATCCAGATGCGGTGAACATTTTTTCTTGGCCACCCAATTTAAAGACGGAGCTCACACGATTTTTCTTTATGAATTAAGCACCGAAACTTTGTAAAAACGGCCAGAATGAATAATTTAAAGATAAAGGTTGAATAAAGTTAAAATCTGGTTCTAAAGATAGAAAGTATTTTTAAGTTCTTTAGGTATCGAGATTTATGAACTGCAATGCAAATCTACCATGCATACTGTTTTTGTTCATGTAAAATACGGATTACTCATTCTTCTAAATGCATTTCTTCAGAAGCATAAGAAATGAATAATGCACTAACCAAGAATCTAAGAATTACCAAGAATTTTTAATATGGATGCACGTACAATTCTCAGATTTACCAATTAATAAAAAGACTAAATTTTCAGAAAAGGGGGCTTTTTACATTGTATAGGTTAGTTCCAAGTATATGATGATAGGTTTACATATTTATAAATTACTTTTGCGAATCTACCAAGCAAACAATAATACCAAAATATTATTTTTTGCATTGTACCGACCGCACAGAAATTCACTTTAATAAATCATAAATTCACTAAAAATAATAATAAACAAAAAATAAATAATAATAATATACTTTTATAAATAATGAAAAGCACTGCATAACAGCGCTTTGAAATGTTACATTTATAATTAGTGAAGACAACTTGCTGTAAAAATAATGAATAAAAATCGCATCCATCATCCATCATCGTTTCCACTGCTGGGACACAGGCCTCTTCTCTGTAAGAGAGGGAAAGGGTCATAATCCACAACGCCCAGTACAGATGTATGTCACATGTCTTCGAATGTTTGGTTCTAAGAAATGCCGGTTTCCTAACGATATTTTCCTTCACCGTTTTTAGAGCAGTGATGATGAAATAATTAACACAAAGTAATGCGCCTGCCTGGGTTCGAACCCACAACCTACGACACGTCAGTTGGGCCCACCACTGCTCTGGCTGGACCACCACTGCTCTCGAAAAACCGCATCCTAGCACTGAAATCAACATTGTCAAAGCATGAAAAGGTCAGGTCAATAAAATGAGACTTTCTATATTTCACGAAAAAGCGGCCTTTAAATCCAGCCGTACCCAGCTGTAGCAAACTTTTTTTCTCCTTACCAATTTATTAAGGGGGCCACACGATTTTTCTCGTAGAATTATTAAGGACCAAAAGTTTTTACATAACGGACTGAATGAGTAACTGAGGGTTAGACCTTTGCATACATTGCTATAGTTTTGTGGTTTAAAAATTAATGCGGTCTGTTTTTGTGGTGTTTTTGCTTTGGATTTGCGAAGTTCTTTTTTAGGGTTCCATACCCAAAGGGTAAAAACGGGACTCTATTACTAAGACTCCACTGTCCGTCTGTCTGTCACCAGGCTGTATCTCATGGACCGTGACAGTATAACAACAAATACTAAAAACAGTTAAAATTAATATTTAAGTGGGGCTCCCATACAACAAACGTGATATTTTTGCCGTTTTTTTGCGATAATGGTACGAAAACCTACGTATGCGAGTCCGACTCGCACTTAGCCAGTTTTTAAGTTCTTGGAATGTAAAATATTAAGGACTAACTTATTCAATCAACTTGTGAATAGGCTGTAAAAATAATAGTTATCATAAAAAAAATACAATTATTAATTCTTTTGGGCCTGTCACGATTCGATTGGTCACTTCTGTTAAAATGTTACCGTGAAAACTTGGTGAACTATTCTATCCAGAAAATATTTATTAACAGCTCATTAACCCCCGACGGAAAAAGAGGGGTATTATAAGTTTGACGTGTGTTGCTGTGTATCTGTGTATATGTGTGTCTGTCTGTGGCATCATAGCGCCTAAACGGATTAACCGATTTTGATTTAGTTTTTGTTTGAAAGGTGCCTTTGTAGAGAGTGTTCTTAGCTATGTTTGAATACAATCGGTTTAGCCGTTCAAAAGTTATTCACATTTTACTTTTTGCACCTGGATTTTTTCGCAAGATATCGTGTCATTATTACGTGTTTTGATAGATTGTCGATTGAAGCGTGTCTGCTACTAGGTATATTACATGTTGTTTAAAAAGCATGAAATAAAAATCAAATTTTATCTTGTTTTACCTAAGCATTCACGGTAATACCTAAGTATCGTTGTGCCAAAGAAAGTTGCAGTTTACATGTATCTTGCCACTATTTGGCAAAGACCTCCCCATGGCTCCCAGCTATTTCGGTCCACGACTACTATTATCTGACTATGTTTATAAATAAAACTTTATTACAAAAAAATACAACCGACACTAATTGTAGTGCGTTTTTTGGAAAACGCACTACAAAGTGAAAAATAACATCAATCTCGGAAGTCGGTGTTGCTATTTTTCTTCGTTTTTTGAAACTTCCGAAAGTGAAATTATTTTACACTTTGTAGTGTTTTTATTTGGAAGTCGGTTGTATTTTTTTTTTAAAGTTTTATTTTAACTTTTTAGTTGTGCTACATAATGAGCAAGTTCTTTAATTAGGTAATTATAATGCCCAACGATATGCCAGGATAGATTACACGAATAACTTAAAACTTGAACACAACCGGTGAAATAAGAGTGTATCAGAGTAAACTGTACACATCTGCGTACCTCTTTAGAGCATACCGGCGTGATGTTATGTAATGAAATGGTGTAAACAATAAACAGACATGCGATTGCAGCAATTCCGAGAGATCTGCCGTTTTTATTGAAGAGTTTTAGTTCTTCATCAGATCTTCACCAAATTAAAATGGGACCACATGAGAAGTTTTCAAATTAAAAATAATATAAAAAACAGTTCAGCTAATCCTAAAAAAAATACAGTCGAATTGAAAACCTCCTCGTTTTTGAAGTCGGTTAAACAGAGAATATTTATAAAATCAAAATTAAGAACTCAAACATCATACCTTTAAAAGGGAGAACTTATCTTACCAAGAGTGATAAAAATTTAATCTTACATTAATAACGCAAGAAGAATTTATTTTTTTACGTCTAGGAGCCTAGATTAAAACTTGCTACATAAATAAATAAATAGTCTACATTTACGGTCTATTACATGCCCGATAAAAATTCCAACTGGAGCCGTTTTCTATGAATGATACACGAAAATACATTAAGGCGAAGGTAAGCCTGACTATAAATAATAAATTGTAAAGGGGTGTGCAGACCACCAGATGGGCGGAGTGAGTTATTGGCAAAACGTGGTGCCGCGAGCCAAATGCGATTACGATACCCTTGAAAAATATTCTGTATGCTGTTGTACATTTTTGGTGAACAAAGGTAGATTGTTGGACTGCATCCAAATGGCAGTCGATAGGGATGGATGCTTTTACAATGCAAGGCTAATGAAAGTTTCGAATTCGAGACCGCAATAAAAAAAAAAACCTGGAAATGAGATGTTGGAAAAGATGGAGGGAAGAACTTGACTCCTACCAAAAGGACTAGTCCACTTTGCCAGGATCTGTCCTTTGCCATTGGCTTACCTATGTGAAAAATAAAGAGTGGGTCACATCACATCATCAGCCTATTAATGTTCCCACTGCGAGAACACAGGCCTCCTCTCTGAGAGTGGGAATGGGCCCAGTGCGGGTTGGTGGATGTCACATGTCTTCGAATTTTTATATGATTTTCATAGGATATGACGGTTTCCTCACGATGTTTTCCTTTACCGTTTTGAGAGTAGTGGTGATGAAATAATTTACACAAAGTAAAGCGCCTGCCTGGGCTCGAACCCACGACCTACAACTTGTAAGTCGCGGCCTATACCACTTTTTCTTTTTTTTTTTTCTTTTTTTTGAAAAAACATTGCCCCACACTAGGAATTTCTCCCTGTATCGTGGGTGCGTTTACAAACATATAAACTGACATACACAAACACCCAGAGCCGGAACAACTATCTGTAGATCATACAAATATTTGTTCTGTGCGGGAATCGAACCCGCGACACGCAGCGCAGCAGTCAATCGCTCAACCACTGCGCCAACCGTGCGCCCAAAGAGAGCAGTGGTGGCCACTGGGCCACCACTGCTCTCAGAAAGAAAGAATGGATCATATCAGCCTTATTTGATAGATCGGTGATTAAAAGTCCTCGCGTAGTTTAAATTGTATCACAAACTTAGTTTTATTTGCAAGTGTAGGACTTAAAAAAACGTGTTTAAATCGTCGGTGCTCCGTAGACCAATTGGTATTTGACCAATCGGTCTATGGGGAATGTTACATGTTTCCATCGTCCAATTACCAACTGGGCTATGGAGAACACTGGACGTAAACCAAAACTATGTTCCGTTATCACATTATAACCCTGAGTTCACGCCAGTTTCCTATACTTTGGGTTCAAAGAAGCCTTTGTTATATTTTTTGGTTCACATCAAACTGAATTCAAAAATATTATAAAAAAGAAAAGAAAAGAAAAGATAGGAAAGTATGTAAACTTTTTGAAATGGCCATTTCGCAGAAAACTTATGTGTTATTATGGTGTCAATGTAAATGCTTGACAATTCATAGATTTTTTTTTCATTTGATTTTTGATTCATTCATTTTTTTTCCGTTATTGTTGCAGAATGTTACATACAGTTTGTACCATAATATCTGCATATTTTTTAATTCTTGTGGACAAGGCTTTACTATACTATTAAACTGGGCAGCGGAACATTTCTTAATTCTCCATAGCCCAGTTGGTAATTGGATGATGGAAACATGTAATTTTCCCCGTAGACCAATTGGTCAGATTTCAATTGGTCTATGGAGCAGCGACGGTTTAAATCAATTATTAAAAAATTGAGGCAAATCCTAGACCCAGATGAATACAGCCAATTTTAATTTGAAATTAAATCTTGTTCAAGACTTCGTTGATTTGTAAAACGAAAAAAATGGGTCACTCGAATCTATTTGAGGTAGAATTCGACCAGTAAAAAACGTGGATGGAATCCTAAAGGCGTACTGCGGTATAGAACCTCCAATGAGGTGATTGCTGTTTAAAATGTAAATTCTAAATGTCGAATGTCAACTTCTGTGCCTTTAAAGAATTAAAAAAAAAAAATATAAAAACAAAAAACCCGACTGCTATAATTTAATTAACTGAATAGAGAAAATCAAGTACTAGATATAACAATAATATATATAATAAACTATATATAATATTATACACATTAAATAGTATGAGGTGCTGCAGGCGGGGACAAATAACAATTATATCTATTACTTGTTTTTCTCTTTTCAGTTGATTCATTTTTAGCAGGTTTTTTGTTTTTATAATAATTTGTTTTATTTCAGACTTTGTAGATAAGAGTTAGTAATGAACGAGTTCTCCAAATAAGTTATGTGATTATTTTGCTATCAAAGTTACGCATAACTTGAATTTGTGCCAAAATAGGAACGTAAAACTGTTACAATAATAAGTAATAGAATGGGGGGGGGGGAGTAGTAGTGTAATAATATGTCGTGTGTTGTTAGTGTTATATTTGAAATTGCCTATTTAGTAGCTTTCATTTGATACCCACATACCCACATTTTTTTATTCCCCATATTGTTAGGATGACCTAACAATATGAGGGGAAAAAAATGAGTTTTTTTAGGGGGGCGCTACATTAAAAAATTATATAGCCCATGTCACTTCCACAATTGAGACGAATCCAACGACACCTCGTACCACCACCTCACCTGATCGAAGTGGGTATATTGCTATTATCGATAAATTATGTAGTTTAAAAAATATGAAATAAAAAAACATTGTCGCGGTTTAGGAAGAATCTTCACATTCAATTTCATTCATTTATGTTCGTATTTCAATCATGCAAAAACGGCTGAACGGATTTGGATGAAATTTTGCTCACAGATAGTTCATAATTTGGATTAACACAGAGGACTTTCTCGTGGTAGAATGTTACCTTGTAATAAAACACATTCGACGCGGATATTTTCATCCCGGTATTATGTTCCCTTAGGATAATAAAACAGTTTTATTGCGGGCAAAGCCGCGGGCAGAAGCAAGTAGGTACAGTATAGTAAGAAAGAAAGAAAGAAAGAAAAAACGTTTATTTGCGCCAGGCACGACGCATACCATAAAAAAAAACATAGGAAAAACTTAAACGCAAGTACAGAGTATATATTTTTCACGATACAAGATTCTGGGAAAGGGTCTATCTGTCTATCTACTTAAGAAAATAGATTATACTTCCCCAGAATGTTGTTAAAGACACGGTGCGACTTTGCGACAAGTGGTTCCATAGAAACTGTTTTACGGTTTTGAACGATTTCTATGTAAAATTGTTGTTTAATAGGTATTTTTGCGAGGGTAGGGCAGTAAAAATACTTGTATGTACCAGTTTCTTTTTATATTCCTTGTATGCTTTAGAAAGATCAATTAATTCTATGCTCATTGCCAACTGCACAGCAATATTATAGTTATGACATTTGTTGACTTGAATGGGCCCTGGCAGTTGAGTGTGTCATGCTCTCTCAAATTTCACTCTGATGGTGGCAAAAGTGTTGGATGATTTGGTTCCCTTCATAATGGTTGAGCTGAGTAGTGCCAATCCATGCGCCATATTCGTGAACGGGCGCCGGCAGACACTTCTACATTCCAGACACTTTTACTTGCACGTCTTTTTTATATAGTTCTCACATAAATGTAATTATCCAACAATAATTTTGTAATCAAATACTTTGTAATTCAATTTTACTGATTGAAAAGAGTGTCTGTGGAGTTTTTTGAACGTTCTTCTCCATAGAGATCTACTGCCAGGTTGCTTGGCAATTCAAAAGTACCTTTTAAATGGTTTAATTGAAATAAACATTTTCGAGCAAGTTTTATTCGGTCTAACGTCATTCGATTTCAAGTAGGGAACCCTTCGACGACACAGCCACATACCATTTTTTTTCTTTTACAAATTTCTTCATTTCTGGCTAACTATATCTACTACCTACATAGCGGACACTTTTTTGGCTCTTATTAGGCTATTCCCATAACACAATTTATTATATTACCTGTGACACCCAAAACCGATTGACTGAAACAAGTGGGCAGCAGAAAATTTAATCAAAATAACGTAAATTGCTTTTTTTACGAAAGTGAATTGGAATTAGATTTCCTTCGAGACTTTAATGTGCAAGCGGTGTTTTAGGGTTCCGTTACACAAAAGCAAAAAATAACCCTTATTCCCACCCGCATTATAGTGCCGTATTTTGACACTCGCAAGGGAATCAACACTCGCAACTGAAAACCCTAAGTTTGTAGAAACATCACAAAAAGATTGCGAATATAGACATATTATTTTATTTGCAGTTGATAAAGTGACCGCAACCTATGTCGATATAATTATGCGGAAAAAAGTTTCCCAACGGCAAAGTTAATCTTGTCCCTCAATTCAGTTAATCTTTTCGCTAGAGCAATGTTCGGTGCTTTCTTAGTTCTTCAAACTTCAGTTATTTTACTTAATTATTTTGAGTACTAGTTAGAGTTGAAGCGGTACGGAAGCGGTGAAAGTGATGGTAGCGGTTTATACGGGACCCTCAGTGCGCGAATCGGATCCACACTTAGCCGAATTTTTTTCCTTTTTATTTTACACTCGAGTTTTTCTCTTTATAAGGTAGTGGAGTGTTTTTCCTTGTTGTGGTAGTAAATTTTCTAGGATTTTTAGATTGGAAGCGACTGGAAAAAGCCAAGCTAATCTTTATGTGCGCTAATAACACTACTTTGTTTTCTCTTGTATCGGTTCGGGCTAATTTAATTATTTATTGTTTATTTATTATATATTTATTTATTATCGTCATGATGCACCAGCAGTGGTAACATTAAAATTTTTAAAATTTGTGGAAATTTATAATTTTTACTTGTCATGTAGTCTACCGTGAATCGCTTATAAAATTTTATAAAAAATGTGTTTTCCGTTATTGTAATAAGAGGGTGCTAATTCGGTATTGTAATTAGAGAGTTCAAAAATATAGGTTTGTCATCCCAGAGACGGATCACCATTCAGAAATCTGTCACGTGCCAATTACCACCCACGACGATATAGTAAAAAAGGTCATGGGTGGGTTCGCCCGTTAAAAAGTTACCCAAAGTTATTTCATTCAGAAAATGAGACCAAAGTCAGAAGTCTATTTTTGTCAGCGCCTGAGGCTCTACAGAGTTGAGACGAATATAGAAATTATTTTTAATAATGATTATTATTAACGACCTTTTTTTTCACGGCACAAACAAACACGGCTGTACTCTAAGAATATTTCTTGTTTCATACTTGCAAAATATGGCTGGTACAGCCTCTCTTTTCTTTTATCTCACTCCTTATTCACACAGGTGAGTGAGGATTAATATGAAGGAAAAGGGAGTCAGTGATGCGTGACGAAGGATAGGACGGTATGGAAGAAGAAAAAGTGTTGAGCCGACCCCAAGTAACATGGGACGAGGGTAGGATGGATAGATGATGATACTTGTGATACAGAGCGCGAATTTGTTGTAGTCGAGTTTTAGTTTTTAAACTTATTTAATCTATACTTAATATTATAAAGCTTAAGAGTTTGTTTGTTTGTTTGAACGCGCTAATCTCAGGAAATACTAGTTGGAATTGAAAAATTCTTTTTGCGTTGGATAGTCCATTAAATCGAGGAAGGTTATAGGCGTTAACATCACGCTACGACCAATAGGAGCGGAGCATAAATCAAAAATAATGCAAAGCGGGCAAAATTATTCCTTTATGAGAGTTTCTGTTGCGTGCGCTGCATAAGCGGTCAAAGTTACGCAATATTCATGTGTAGGGTAAGTAGCCAGTTGACGGGAGCGAAGCCGCGTGGGACAGCTAGTTAAGGATAAAAGGATACTCAACGATAGTGTAGCTTCCTATAAGTGAATAAATAAAATAAAATTCAAAATTGGATCAGTACCTACATCCAGAGATCCATCTGATACAAAATAAGAGTGCGGTGTCCGTGTCCAGGGGATGACCCACTTGTTAGAGTGTTCCAGTGCCCATACACCTGCACTTTGGAAGACTTGATGAACATCACCGATGCCGCTATACGTGGCCACCTACTGGGCCCAAACAACTAAGGGTTAAATCACCACCGACTCGAAAACAAGCAGGAAGAAGATCCACAGATTGTATCCAGAAATTATGTAACACCCTTTCTAAATCAACATTTTATTCTAAAAATGAAGTCTAGGCGCAAACTACACTTGACATGCCTTTTGTTTGGTGTTGTTAAATATAAAAAACCGGACTATTTATATATTAAACTTGGTTGGATAACGAGTAGACGAGAATGTGGGAGAAGGCAATGCTCGCAGCAACTCTCGACGCAATCGCATAATACAGCAGCGTTCAGAGGCAGTTTTCGTTATGCGGCTTCCAAAGTTTGGAATAACATTCCACCACCGATCAGAACAACCAACACAATAGGCACATTTAGAAGACGTTTATATTGTTTTTTCTCTTTTTTACTGTTGTTACCGTGTTAGTTTTAAGTTTTCTTTTTGTTTTTCTTTTTTTTATATTGTGCGCTCTAGTGGCTTGTGGCAAATAAATGAATTTTCTTTCTGTCTATATTTCGACGACCACAACATAAAACTACGATAGAAGAGAGTGCTATTGATCTAAAGCTATAATTGTCTGTGTGCTAGAAATTTCTAATTTATGATTCAGACGTGTCTGGCTGCATGTGAATCTTGACGAGGTGAATCTTTTTACAACTCTGTCATAGAATGTAGCTCGGTGTTTTATTTTGGTTCACAAGCAGTTTACTTAACAACTGGGAAAATTTGGCTACGTGTTTCTTAGGTTCCTACTGGCAATCCATAAAAAGCGGCTAACTGAGAGCTAGTTGATGTGGCCTACGGATCCACAATACAGGAGAAGTTGTAGTGTAGGGCAGAGCTAAAAAAAATTACAAATTTTTACGAAAAACTAGATGCGGCAGTGCAGTAATGTATTCTACAGTCAAGAATCGTTCATAAGAATCTAGTTTCAACAAAAACAAAATACCTGTAGATGTTTGCAGTGGGATCTCAGTATATTTAAGCCTGTGCTACACGGTTGCCGACCGCGACAAAAACCAATTTAAGGTCACCTTGGTCGGAAGCGCGTCGGTCGATGCCGGCTACCCGGTTTGCGACAAGCTCCCAACCTCAGTATGTTTAGAACGCCGCGCAGAGAGGACATGCATTTACGCTCGTACCGTACTTACATTACAACGACTTCATGGCGCCTTGCCTATCAAAACTTCAAAAAGAATATACTAATAAACTTTAAAAACTAAAGTCTAATCCTACTATCTTCTTATTAATATTATAAATGCGAAAGTTTTGATGGATGTATGTTTGTTGCTCAATCAATCTAAAATTGTTGAGCGGATCAGGATAAATTTTGCCTCAGAGATAGATTATAATATGGAATAGCACGTATGCATCTTTTCATCCCGGTATAATGTTCCTCTGGGATAAGAAAACACTTTTCACGCGGGCGAAGTCGCTGGCAGAAGCTAGTATATTTAATATAGGTACATTAAAAGTAAAAGAATATACTTAAAAAAAAATATCCCATGCATCTTTTTTTTCAGTTGCATACATGATTCTGATGTCAAATCCCAAAGACAGGACAAGTATCTCTATATATCGATAAGTTCCGTTATTACTTTGCTTTCGCTCTGTTGAGCCATATTTTGCGTGTGCGTCTGCGCTGAGCGCTCACCGCCTGCAGAAGCGCGACTGTCATACGCGTGGTTGTCAACAAGCGTCTACATGGCATCAAACAAGTCGCCGACCAACTCGTTGGCAACGCACGCACGCCGACCAAGGGCGTTGGAAGGTCATGCTAAATTTGGTTGGCAACCACTGTCTACACGGTCGGGAACGGCCGCTTCCGACCAAGGTGACTTTGGTTTTTGGCTTGGTTGGCGACCGTGTAGCACAGGCTTTAGAATCCTGTTGGTCATTTAGGAATTCATCAACATTCATCTCGTTATTTAAGTTTTTGGGCAGATCTTCAAAGTTAGAGAGAACAGGCTTCTTCTGGGTAAGCTCACTCCATCGTCGACTTTGTCTCTGTCACCTCTGACCAAGACTAGAGTCAAGAGCAAACCCAATTCAAATTGCAAGGATTGAAAAATTCGGATTATGATAGAAGTGTGTCATGCAATCAGGATGCTGGACAAAGTAAATGGCCTGAAATAAATCAGCTCTCAATGAAAAGGCGTATGTAGTGACCAAATTGCACGTTATTTGTCTGTTCAAAAACCAAACTTTTGTCTGGCAGTAGGACTATTTAAACAACCTAATTTGAATGACAAAACTGGCATCTTTTAAAAAGGAGGAGGTTTTCAATTCGACTGTATGTTTTTGTCGTTTCTTACGCGATTACTCCGCCAATTATGAGCTGATTTTGATGATTATTTTTTATTTGAAAGCTGGTGCTTCTTACGTAGTCCCATTTATATTTGATTGGAATCTATCTAGTTTTTAAGTTATCCTTAATAATGGGTATTTTCATGGTAATTAAGATACCAACACTAAAAGGAGAAAAAAAAAAAGTATCAATAATTTTTTTTAATTGACTTCCAAAACAAAGTAAAAAATTACTTTATTTTTGGAAATCGGTGTCAAAACGAAAAATAAATAGGTATCAAAGACACCGACTGCCGAAAAGACAGTTATTTCTCGCTTTGTAGTGTTCTGTTTTGGCAGTCGGGTATTTTTTTTTGTTATAAGTTTTCCTACTGAATCTTTCTAGGTATGCTGCTAGGCCAGCAAGGTCAGTGTTACCACTGAATGATAAATTATACTAACGAATAGGTCTATAATAAATCCTAATTAAAGGAATGGTACCTACAAAAAAGTTTCTTGGTTTCCCAACTTTGACTCACGTCTGAATTCCACTCGTTAGCCAACAATAACAACGAAAAACACGACTGATGGGACAACTTTTCAGGTTCCATGGAAGTTGGAAAATCTGAAAAATATATTTTGAGTTTCATGAAAAAGAAGAACGGTGCTGAGAATAGATTTAAAACAATGAGAGAGTTTAAAAAAAAAAAATTAAACCAACTTCCAACTAAAAACACTACATAGTGAAAAATAACTTCAATTTCGGTTGTCGGAGTTCCTGTTTGTTTTTGCACACATCACATCACATCATCAGCCTATTAATGTTCCCACTGCTGGGACACAGGCGAGGATGAG
Source organism: Anorthoa munda (assembly GCA_945859665.1). Taxonomy (NCBI): domain Eukaryota; kingdom Metazoa; phylum Arthropoda; class Insecta; order Lepidoptera; family Noctuidae; genus Anorthoa; species Anorthoa munda. The sequence goes on along the minus strand of OX243896.1, from coordinate 20,392,993 downwards.
CCGTAATCCACCACGCGGGCCCAGTGCGGGTTGGTGATGTCACATGTCTTCGAATTTTTGGTTCTAGGAAATGCCGGTTTCCTCACGATGTTTTCCTTCACCGTTTTTAAGAGCAGTGGTGATGAAATAATTTACACAAAGTAAAGCGCCTGCCTGGGCTCGAACCCACGACCTACAACTTGCAAGTCGCAGCCGATACACAATATTGTTTTTGCATTATGAGTTATTTTTGAAATGACATGAAATTTATTTATTTTCAAGAATTTAGGTACTTACATACCGTAGTAAAATAATTTTAGTCTCACTTTGATCGATTTTCACTTTGTAGTGTTTTTATTTGGATTTCGGTTGTATATTTTTGTAAAAAAATGCCCAAGGTTAGGTTAGTAAAGCCTTTTTGGCGATGTTTATTAATTAGGAATATTTTATGTTCTATTGTGTGAATTTGATTTTTTTAAAGTGTCACTCGTTTATAAAACTTTATAGCGTACATTTCTTTTCTATTCTTTATTTTCTCTATATATATATCATGATATTATACCGCCACCACTTCCACTTTTTGCTTGCGAGAGGATAGTAACCTCAACAGTTATGCCAGAATAGATTACCCGAATAACATAAAACTTGACCATAACCGGTGAAATGAGAGTATACCAGGGTGAACTGTACACTTCTGCGTACCTTTTTAGAGCGGACCGGCGTGATTTTATGTTATGAAATGGCGTAAACAATAAACAGACATTTTTTTATTTTTTTTTTATTGTTATTAGGATGCGCTTGACCACTATCTCACCTGATGGTAAGCGATGATGTGGTCGACGATGAAGCACGCTTGCCTAGACGAAACCTATTCACTCTTGACTTAAAGACTCCCAGGTTGTAGCTATCGGGAAATACAGACTCCGGCAGGGAATTCCACACTTTTGCTGTGCGTAAAATAAACGTATTCCCAAAACGTTTGGTGCGTATGGGTGGGATGTCCACCGTGTATCGATGACGCATCGCCGTACGTCTTGTAGTCCGATGATGGAACGGGTTAGGAGGAATCAGTTCATGCAATTCCAACCAGCCATCCAGCCTCTTGGCCCGTTTTTCGACCGACTCGAGTGCATCAAGCTGGCATTTGGCAGATCCGTCCCAGAGATGAGAGCAGTACTCCATGCATGATCTAACTTGCGCTTGATACAAGTTGAGCAACTGCTTTGGGGTGAAGTACCGTCTCACCTTCGCAAGGATCCCCAACTTTTTAGCAGCCATCTGAGCTTTTGCCTCAATGAATGGACCAAAATTGAGGGTCGACGTCAACGTAACGCCAAGAAGGTTAAGTCGGTCCGTTATGGGCACGGTCACACCTCGGAAAGAAGGAGCCGGGTGGAACTGGTTCCTTTTAGCGGAAAAAAGACACGACTGGGTCTTAGCAGCATTGAACCTGCCCAGATTAGCATCGCCCCATTCGGAGACAGCCTTCAAGGACAGATTCAAGCGCCGTTGGCCGTGTTAGCTCAACGGGCAGTCGAGCTGACACGGCCAACGGTGCTTATTGGGCACAGGCTGAACGTTAGCTTTCTTCCAAGCATTCGGCACTTTTCCAGTCTCATACAAAAGGCGAAACAGGCGTGTCAGGATCGGAGACAGTTCAGGCGCACAGGTTCTCCGAGCAATTGCTGGAATAACGTCGGGGCCACTAGCTTTGTTCACGTCGAGGTTGCGCAGTACCCTACGAAAGTCCTTTCGATGAATGTGAATGTCCAACATACTCGTTCCACATCCATCAGTAGAAGGAAAGGGTCGCGCGTCACCAGAATCCAGACGTGAAGATTCCGCAAAAAGAGAGGCAAACAAGTTTGCTTTCTCTACAGCGAAGTGGGCCAGTGACCCGTCGGGTCTCAGCAGTGGTGGTAGTGAGGGACGGCAGAAGTTCGATTCAACCGATTATTTAAATCACAGATTGACGGTCTGGGAAGAACATTTATCCGAATGGCAATGTAGGTGGGATACTTCCATCAAGAGCCGACACCTCCACTAATTCTTTCCATCCTTTCGTGAGTCCAGGACGTGGCTGGAGGTGGATCACTGTGTTGCCCAATTTCTCACAGGACATGGTTACTTTAAAAGTAAATTATTTGCCTTCAAACTGCGAATATGCACAATCTGCACATCATATCCTATCGCAATGTATTATTTGGCATTATGAACGCAATATTATGTTGGATAATGTACTGGCTGTATCCGGAGTTATTTATTATAAGGACCTTGTGGAAACTAGAAAAAAAATCCGTGCGTTCAATCGTTTTTGCCATATCTATTATTGGAATCAAATATAAAAGCTCACAATATTAGGACCCATTAATATTAATGTTAATTTTAATCCGTGTTGCTAGGCAACTAGGCTTATCCCAGTTGTAAACGACCCATTGTGCGTATTGACCTTTGTTCTATCTCCTGCTTGATATGGAGGCCAGTGGAAATTATGTCTTTGTTTTCCGACTCCTCCTTTATTCTTTTCTGATTTATTTCTTTGCGGGATCCAAAACAGTTAAATCCATTCTCCGGGATTTCTTCGAGTTTCATTGCTTTGGCGCGTTTCTGGCGGTCGCCACTGTTGATTCTGGCTTTCAGGAGTTGCAGTGGTTTGGGAATAGTGCGGTGGGATTGTCCCAAATAAAAAAAAGATGCAACATGTTGTAGAAGTCAGACATTCACAAAATCAAAGCTCTTGGAACGCAAAAAGTTATGTAAAACAATCGCATACACAATTAGATAATCACACTTTGCTGGTCACCTACCGCCTACGAGCAATCCAATAATAGTAATAATAAGTAGCTATTTACCTCAATTGACTCTTAGGAAATGCGTTGGATGCTGAACAAACGATCCTTAGTAGGCATGCCTCATACTAATACCTATTTGCGTATCACATTTTGCGTATCACATATTCATGCGTAATCACAATGGCTTTAAAAACTATGACTTATGCAAGCATTTTTAAATATGATTATTTACATGGTTAAATAGCTTGCAGAAGACAAAAACCGGCCAAGTGCGAGTCGGACTCGCACACGAAGGGTTCCGTACCATTATCGCAAAACACTGCAAAATAATCACGTTTGTTGTATGTGAGCCCCACTTAATTTATTTCATTTCAATTTCATAATTATTATTTTTTGAAGTGAATATACAACTAAACATTTTGTGAATATTTCAAGCGTCTACCTGTTGCCGTTATTAATATCGAGCAAAAAACGGCAAAAATATCACGTTTGTTGTATAGGAACCCCCCTTAAAAAATTTTTTATACTGTTTTTAGTATTTGTTGGTATAGCGGCAATAGAAATACATCATCTGTGAAAATTTCAACTGTCTAGCTATCACGGTTCATGAGATACAGCCTGGTGACAGACGAACAGACAGACAGACAGACAGACGGATCGCGAAGTCTTAGTAATGGGGTCCCGTTTTTACCCTTTGGGTACGGAACCCTAAAAAAAAGATCAAAAGATCATTCCGTTAGCATTGCTTGCGGTAATCAACTTCAGTAAGTTTTGTTGCTAGTTTAAACTTCGCTAAAACGGAGCTAAATGTGTTTGAGTAAAGGATTTACTGAGTTTCAATTTTAATATATCATCATCATCATCATTGCAGCCGAAAGTCTTCCACTACTGGGCATAGGCAATACAATAAAAGCTGCCTAGCAATGTGTGTGCACATCTATAACATGATACCAAACCACTTCAAGACAATGAGTACAAGACTGTTAATAATTAAATTAAATAAGTGGTTAGGTGAACATAATGTTTATAATGTAAAAGAATTTATGGCTTTGAAACCTTCTGACAGAATCAATAGCTCATGATTTAATTGTTCTTGTTTGATTATTGAGATTAGTTTATATTATTAATTGTTAAAATTATCAATTTTAATTTTTTTTGCTTGTAAGTTGTGTGTTACCCAAAAACTGCATGCTATGTCATTTAGCTGAACATGTTTGTACCTTTTCCATCATATTTAACACCAGTTTATACCATGTTTTATGCAATTAAATGATTTGAATTTGAATTTGAATTAGGCCTCCTCTAAGTGTCGCCTTACTGATTGGTCTTGTGCGGTTCGCATCCACCGAACTCCTGCAGCTTTGATCAGTTCGTCGCTTCACCTAGATATACGAATAGACCAAACTATACTAGATATACCTTAACCTAAATAACTTCTTCATTTTGTATAATGCCAGTTTCACTTCAAAATTATCCTAAATATAGTGCCAGGCACGTAAGTTGGCAAGATAGAGGCATAGAGGGGTTATGTTCGCGCATATTCCGCGAACTGACCAACCACCAAAAAGAGCAAACAGAACTTGGACGTGACACGATTGGTCAGTCGATCCTTGTGTCAAATGACCAACCAATCGCGCGCTCGGAACGGCCCTAAACGTTCCCCGCGCCCCGCTTCACTACCAAAGATATCTAATAAACTACTTCTGCGCATCTAACGACTCTTGCCAACTTACGTGCCGGGGATTATACCCATCTCGTGTTTCACGGACATAAAATTCCCCAAATAAAATATTTATCACTCGAAATGATAGCATATTAATACGGCAGTAAAGTCTAACTGTATAGGTGTTTATGGCTTCAATCAATTTGTATGTGCCAATTTAATGGTAAACCTGATTTAATGGTCTTGTTCGGCTATTAAATACACACTATAGTGTATTAAGTTTACTGGTAGGTATGTAATTCTATTGCCAAGATTGACTATTTAAATAATTGATCATTTTGCGTCAAGGCCAAGATCATTGGGACCTGATTCGAGGTCAGCCTAATAGAGGTATGTTTTGTAAAAATGCCAGTGTGGTGAAATGAAGTATCGTTTCACCTTATGGTATGTATTGACAGCTCCCTTCGCCTAAGTTTTCACGGTATGATGTTTACAGAATAACACTGCTGCAGTCTAATTGCGGAACCACACTTCCGCCCATCACCACGTCACGACGTCGTCAACATGGTACGGTGCGTGTCGTGGCGCGGCCCTGTAACGAGACGTGCAAATTTGCGTCTCGTAAAAATTCAAGTCACGTTGCCGTAACGTATCATTTTTACGTGCCTTGAAAAATTCCGGTATATTTTTCAGCATTTTTGACAGAACGAAACAACTAGTAGTTTCGTTTCTTGTAGTTTCTGACAGTTACAGCACTTCTGATATCTTTTTTGCACTACTAATCGCTAAGACATTTAAACATCAACTGAGCGAGCACATAGCCACGTACCGCTGCCGACGTCGTACGACACGTCGTTCCACGGTGACGTTGCCGTACCGTACGCTAGCACGACACGTCAATGCAACGCGCCGAGACACCGCACCGTTCCACGTTGACGACGTGGTGATGGGGACAAGCCCTGAGTTCAGAAGGGCAAAGGGAACAACTCCATGTAAGAGTATGACACATTCCCTTTAAATGTTTTCGGTATTACGTAAATAATTTAGAAAGGGTTCGTCCTCTACCCTATGAGTTGAATTCACATAAATCCTTTTCATGACCTATCCCTTTCGCGTGATTTACCTATGTGAACTTGTGAAGTGGGCTGTCAATTAACAGTTTTAGGTAGAATGTTAGTTCACTTCACAATCAATTCTCCTAAGTTTTATTTATTTATTTAAACTTCATGTACAATGGTCATACATAGGCGGACTTAATGCAACAAGGCATTCTCAAGTTAGTTTTCTCGCTAACATTTTAACAGAATAGACTGGCTGGCTAATATTTTGCCTACCGCATCGGACTATGGAAGTGCATAAAATTTTTAAACAAAAAATCAAACCGACTTCCAAAACAAAACACTACAAAGCGAAAAATTACTTTCTTTTCCGAAGTCGGTGTCTTTTGTACCCATTGTTTTCCGTTATTCGGCACCGACTTCGGAAAAGACAGTTATTTTGCGCTTTGTAATGTTTTGTTTTGGAAGTCGGTTTGATTTTTGTTAAAACGTTTTTTATTTTCCTCTTTTTAGTTTTGTCGGGTACTTCCAATTAACATGAAAATCATTTATAGCCAAAGTACATCTCATGACGATCCCAATAAGCCCAAACACGACTAGGATACATTGTTTTATTTCGGGGTTCTAGTGGACATTGTGGTCTTCTTCATCAGTTCCACTTCACCAAATGACACTTTCTGAGTGCAAATGATTGCATTATTGATAAAAATACCAACATTGCTATATGTATGCCTATAATATTTGAGGAGTTCCCTCGATTTCTCTAGGATCCCATCATCAGATCCTGGTTTCCTTATCTATATAAAGGAGATATTTAAGGGTGGTACCATTACCACCCTTAAATATCTCCTTACCAACAAAAAAATAATCATCAAAACCGGTTATAAACGACGAAGTTATCCACGAACACAAAAAAAAATTTACGGTCGAATTGAGAAATCTCCTCCTTTTTGAAAAGTCGGTTAAAAATAATTGCAAAATTGTTGATATTGCCAATAAATCTTTGGATCTCTGGGTTCGAACTAATAAAATAATCAATTCACTTTGTTATCAAACAGAATTGCCAAAACCCAGCTTAAAACTGTACACGATAACGAAAATACAAGATTGTTTATACCCAGAACAAAAGATGGTCATATCGATGACAAAGCCATCTCGGGTTGAAAGGCGAAGGATTATGTCGAGGACTCAGGAGGTATTACACTAATCCCCGACTGAACCCCAAAAGGTCTTATGTCGGAGTGTTTTTCACAAATCGCTTTGTCACAAACAATATATAGGGTTCCATGGACATCCTGAGAGCAAAAGTCTTTGCACGGGCTTTTTCTTATTATAGATTTTTAAGTAAAAAAAATTTTTCGTCGAAAAGTATTCATCATGGCACATTTTAGATTTATTTAGTTTTGTCCGATGTGTAACCGGAAGACGTTGCGTTGGAAGGCCTCTCACCAGCTGGACCTCTTGAAGGAAAAGGTGAAGGTAAGGAAAAAAAGTGAAAAATAAAAAGCTTTTTTACAAAAAAATACTACCGACTTCCAAATTTAAAAAACTATAAAGTGAAAAATAACTTTATTTTTGGAAGTCGGTGTCTTTTGTAGGTAGGTACCAATTTTTTGCGTTATGGACACCGACTTCCAAAAATAAAGTTATTTTTCACGTTGTTGTTTTTTTATTTGGAAGTCGGTAGTATTTTATTGTAAAAAAGGTTTTTATTTTTCACTTTTTAGTTGTACCTACATAATTGGCAAGTTGTTTAGTAAGGTAACACCAGAATAGATTACCCGGATATCATGAAACTTGAACATAACCGGTGAAATGAGATATCTGCGTACCCCTTAAGAGCGTACTGGCGTGATGTTATGTTATGAAATGTTATAAACAATAAACAGACATGCGATTGCAGCAATCCCGAGAGATTTGCCGTAATTTATTGAAGAGTTCTGTTGTATATCTTCGAAGTTCTTCATCAGATCTTCACCAAGCTAAAATGGGACCAATTTCGAAACGTACTTTTTCAAACAAAAAAAAGAATTTTTAAAATCGGTCCTAAATTGACGGAGATATGCGTGAACATACAAAAAAAAAAAAACAAACAATATCGAACATAGAATCTCCTCCTTTTTGGTAAGTCGGTTAAAAAATAGAAGGGTAAAAGTGGAGGTAAGGTACGGTGAAGGTTGGGTCCTGGTGAAGTTAGCGGGGATCCGCTGGTTACGAGACGCACGGGACCGGTCAATGAGGCGTCGCTTGGGGGAGGCCTATATCCAGCAGTGGACGTCTTTCGGCTGATATGATGATGATCATAATGATGATGTGGAACTTAGCTCACCTTAGATAGCGTATCTTACTTTACCTTTTACAACATTCGCTATGGTTGCTGCCGTCAAACCTCTGTAATTTTAAACTTCTGCAACATAAGTTGCTTAACTTATGAAGCAGTTAGTGCAAATAGCTAAAAGATTAGACTGTCTGGCAACTGACTGCTACTCTAAAAAAGTCAGAAATTATCCCAAGGAAACCTATTCTCGGTATAAATATCCTTCTGCAAGGTCCAATCTATTTCTATTCCAAAATTAATCAAAAAACGTCTCAGCGCTTTGGTAAGTGAAAACATAACAAACAAACATACAGATAGGTAGAGGTAATTTCTCATTTAAAATTTACTGGTATTTGGCCAAGGGTTCGCAAGGGACCTGTGTAGTCGCTGTTCGCAAGCGATACAGTACTGTTTTCTGGATAAATGGTACCCCATATCCTTTTTTATACCACTAATAACATGTAGGTATGCGAACCATGATGATCCGTCGAGTATTTAAGGTGCAAAAACCCCTCAGTAGCTGATTTTAAAATGAGAATCACGTTTAAACGGCTAGACGTAATTTATGTTACATAAGACCATTTTCTTAATAATTTTTTGTAAGAAAAATTTTGAGTTATATTCGTATAGTGTAATTAATTTGTAAAGTTATGTTTAACACGGACAAGAAAACGACAATCGCACCAAAACCTCAAAGACCATTTAATTATCTACATTTTGATCAGAGCGTTTTATTTTTTAAAGTCATAGAATAATAAGGAATGTACAAAAAACTACTAAATTTTGGGTAGCACGGGTGTGAAACGAGTGCGCGTTTTATTCCCTCAAGGTCGTTGGCAACAACAGTCGTCCTCTTAAGATGTGAAAGCTTAACAAACAAATGAACAAACTCATGCGAATGATTTTATAATATTACGTTAGGATTTAGTATGGATTATTCAGTTATTGGGCAAAGCCAAATAAAGTTCAGTAGTTAATGTACAAAATGTAAATATTCAGTTAAAGTTGTTCTTCTTCATTTCTTCTGAGGATGTGATCACCTCTGGTGCCAGAGCCGCCTCTGGGAACCCCACAGGCCTCTGACTTGGCTATTTAAGACGTACATTAACTATATAAGTCCTGGTTTCCTCACGATGTTTTCCTTCACCATTGCCATTTGCCTGTGATGTCCAAGATAAACTTAGAAAGTACATAATATGAATTTGAAATAGTCACATTGGTAGTTGTCCGGATTTGAACCCACGTCCTCAAGCACGAGAGGCGAGGTCTTAGCCACTAGGTAGCTTGCCGTCCGTTAAGGACCAGGCCCGAGTCGACGGCGCGTAGTGTTACACGCGCGCCTCAAAGAGATGTCAGCAAAAATGTACGGGGCCCGCTAGGGCCGATGTCTGTCTGGGTCGCGGATAAATTTGAAAGAGTGTTACCGCGGCCCTGGCACAAACAACTGAAAGAACACGGGTGGGTTTTAGTCCGTAAAAGTCTGACACGACCTCCCGCTTCACCCAGAGCTTGGAGATGTCATTGCATAATTTACCAACCAAAAAAAAAAAAAGGCCTCCATGACATAACCGGTTAAAATTAAAGTTGGAAAGTCAAAAAGAAACTATATAAACAGCTATGCGGAATTAACCTCTAGCTAAAAGCCTTCTGAATGGTCATACCTACCGATACAAATTCAGCCTGTGTTATCACTGACTGCAGCTCAAAACTAAACTATACCGACTTGAATGTATTTTTAGACTTTAGCGCCACAACGTCGGCACTTTCAGTCAATACTATAAATTTTTAATCGAATGACGTAAATTTTCCGCTGCTCAAACGTAAAATCGATGATATACTTACGGAATTGAATTTGGAGTTCGGTTAGGAAGTGTATTCATTTTTAAGTTAGGCTTTATTTTCAGACTGTTTATTTGTTTTCTATGACCTAAATGGTAGTCTTATAAGCGGTGTTCAGAATTAGGTGAGCTAATATACCTAAAGTTCAAAGAACAGAGACAAAAAAAGTGGAGACTTCCTTAGGACATTTTTTTTATTTCGGGTTGTTTGTTCCGGGTTCCGGGACATCACTTAAGTACATTTAATGTTAATTTTATTAATACAGTAAACTAATTGAATTGTTTTTTTTCCACTTTTAACATATTAGTTATAATTATTAAAGCTGGTATGTAAATTACATTAGCTGCTGCGCTTATTTACATCGTTCAAACGAAGTTAAGGAGATTATCTTTATTTTTAACCAGCTGTTCCCCGTGGCTTCACTCCCGTGGACCACCCCACAAGACCCGTTTTCAGGATTAAAAAAATAGCCTCTGTCACTCAGACATAATGTAGTCCAGTAGTTTCGGAGCCTATTCGATACAAACAAACAAACACACAAAAAAATCTACCCTCTTTATAATATTATTTAAAAAAAAAAACAAGTAAATGAATTCGATAGTTATTCACTGTATTAATTTTAGTTATACTTATGTAATGTCTTGAATCCCGGCAACGTTATTCCCGAAAAATTATTTTGCCGTAAGGCGTCTCCATTTTGTTTCTGTTATTTTTCGAACTTTAGGTATTTAAGTTCACCTTATTCCGATCACTATACAGCACCTATAAGGCACGCGGCATTGCGGCAGGCCCAGACGAAGAGGGAATTGATTGAAGGATCTTTTACTTTAAATTGCCAGGAGTCTTTGATTAAGGGTACACTAGTCGACGGCACGAACTATTTTGTGCGCGGGGTTAAAATGCGTGCTATATCAACCGACAACATGTGCGGATGCTGTTATGAGCAGTAAGAAGCTAGTTCGCGTACGAATACACACTTTTGCAAATTTGTAGCGAAATGGATGATGATTTAGAACGAAAACGAGCGCGCGAAATTTTATAAACACACCTTTGGGAGTCTGGATATCATGAAAAAACGATTGAATGTAATGACTGAAATAATTTTATTTTGAACAAATGTTCAAAATAAAATTATTTGCATTGTTGAACTACTAATCTATCCCTGTATGGAGGCCGTTTTTAAATTTTCCTTCTTCTTATGGTACTTATTTGCGACCAAAGATGCGTTAAAATGAGTGTTAAAATATGGAACTTTCGAAGCTCATAACTTTCAAGTATTTTTTTTTTTACTTTTTCCTTCCATACAGGGACAAATGATACAAATGAACAAAATTGTGATGAACAAAAATAAAAACATGAGACAAATTGATATCATTTTTAATTTTGAACGTACATCGTCAAACAGTGGAGTAAAAGCCAGACTACGTACGTACGTACTACGTTTGTATGGAAGAATTTTCGACTAGTGTACCCTTAAGACTCTCGTGTCATATAGCTTGCCTGCCAGGTTGCCTGGAAGAGATCGCGGCATGCGATAAGGCCACCCGTTGTATGTATTTTAGTTTTAAGTTTGTTTTTCTTTGTTTTAATCGGGTATACCTACAATAGAGTTCTTAAATTGGATTTATTTATTTGAAATATGTACATAATTAAACACTAAACAAAAGTAAACTATACAAAATTATACTTAAACTAACTACTTACACTATATACAAAAGAAAGGTACACTTAGGCGTCGAAGTACTCCTCCACATCGCAGTCATCCGGGAACGTGCCCAGAAGACTGGCAGCATTGCCACGTTGAATGGCAATGCTGATTCTTTGCGCAAAGAAACAATAGAGTACATATAAATAAATATATATAGCTCGAGATACAGAAAATTTGAAGGAGAATGCGAAGGCTTTCGCCCTGCAGTGGGAAAATCCAGGCTAATTATAATTTGAATATTTAATTTGTTCTTAATACCAGCATAGCTAAACCCTACCTCGCCTTCTGCCAACCATTTTGTGTTCGGCTACCAGCCAAACCTGATAGAAAGAAAGAAAGAAAAAGTATTTATTTGTCACAAAATGACATACAATATAAGAAGAACATACTTAAGCTAAACCCTTAAAATAGCATTAGTAGTGCTTAAATTAAGTTAGTAAAGACGAGAAATAAATCAAACAATAATAACATAAACTTAGTCTTTACCATTTATTTACATAGATACAAGTATATACAGTGTATAAAATACTTAATTAACTAAGACTACAAACATAAACACTTAAACCAAAAACTACTCACTAACTAAACCAAAAAATATACTAAACTAAAATATGGCGTCGAAAAACTCCTCCACATCGTTGTCCACTGGTAATGTGCCCAAAAGACTGGCAGCATTGCCACGTTGTATGGCAATGCTTATTCTCTGACCAATGATTATTCTATAACATAAACTACCGACATTTTGTTTACAATAGAAAAGAAATAGGATGACAAATATGTAGGCAGATGCTGCAGATGTGGCAAGAAGGCTTCCACTCAGCATAATGCTGCATGATGTGCTGATGCAGTTGAAATGTTCTACTGAGCAACCACCTATCTGAACTCCACAACCAAGCAATCCAAGCATCCCGGTATTATTAACTTGTCTTGAAGTTGGTATTGGAGGTGAAGATTTTTTTTTTTTACAGTTTTGATATTTAGTAATAGAATTGTTTATAGAATTTATTGGTAATTTCAATAAGTGTGTGATTTCACTAGGCCTAAATTAACTTAAGATTGACCCTACCCAGTTAATTTTGCTCCTCCAATTTTAAAATAACACACTGTTCTAAAAACTGACAATTAAAATTAGTAACGCTTCCAAAAGTTAATAAATAGCCCGCCTTAGCTAAAAATATCGGCTTACTGTACCAAAAAAGGGTAAAAATATTCATCCTACCCGCTATAAGCGATTTTTCACGAATCAATTCTTCTATTTTCCCCAAGGGATGCCGTTCGACCCTTGTGTAATTTAAAACTAAATTGTAGGTAGTAAACAATAGGTTTTTACACAAATATGGAAATAAATGTTAGGTACTGCCCGATTTTCTGTTTATTTTGCAGACTATCAAAGTATATTCAATCGTTTGATAGCCTCGATTGTTTTTACAGATTTGATAAGTAAGATTTTTTTATCTTAAAATTGTTACAAATAGTTATTTTGATGAAAACAAAAAAATAAAGAAAACCTGTTGAGAAGTCAAGAAGCAGGGGGGTGAACTTATGCTCTTAGAGTAAGGTTATTTTGAGTGCGTGTAAGGGACAGATGTATATGACTTGTATACATCTGTCACTTACGCGATCTCAAAATAACCTTACTCTAGAGCTTATGGTCACCCCCCTGATGGATTTTTAAACGACAGTAGGAACAATACATAGAAAACAATATCGTGTTTTCCTGTAAACCGTTGCCCACACACTGTGGACCACAGTGTTATGTACTCAGTTAACAACCAGTTTGTAAACGCTCCAATGAAACAGGAAATTCCATGTTTTATGAGCGCGTTTACAAACTAAAATCACAAAACAACAGCTATATCCACGCCAAATATAAAAATGCCTGGAATACGCTTCACTGTTATACAATACCAATATTGTCACCACATTATTGTTAAGACAACGACAGTCACCAACGACCTTGAGGGAACAAAACGCGCAGTTCAAATCCAAAATTCAGTAGTTTTTTGTACTTTCTTTATTAATCTACGACTTTAAATAAAAACTTTAGTTCAAAATTTAGATAATTCTCTGTTTTTTTTCCGTGTTAGACATGACTTTACAAATGAAATAAACTAGAAAATGGTCTAATGTAACATAAATTATTTTCCAAAAAGTTACGACCAGCTGTTTAGACGTGATTCTCTTTTTAAAAATTTGCTATTGACTAAACAATTGACTGTTGCGTTACGTGTCGCGGGCTCAATTTTCGCACGAAACAAATATTTTAAGAACAAAACAAGTTCAAGGTCAGCCTATATGTGTATGTGAGTTTAATTTTTAGTAAACGTACGAACAACGGAGTTATTCCTAGTGCTGGGCAACGTTTATAAAAATATATTGTCCCAAAACTGTTGAAACAAGTTGCAAACAAATAAAAACAAGTCATAAACCTAATGGTCCAGCAAAACCGGACCATTGCGTAGAAACTTTATCTTTTCATAACAGAAAAATAAGTTTTGTTTATCTGCAATATTTCGCTTGCAAATGACGTCACAATATGCATTGCGAAACTCGTTCACCAATAAAATAAACATACTGAAAATTATTTCCATCGTATGGTATACCTAGGGTTGCCAACTACAAGAAATAGAGAAGGTGTATCTGACTTCAACGAGGGTAATAAAGGTATTTTAAAAGGTAGGTAGGTAAAATATACCTAAACATACCAATAATACAATTTATCACATTAAATACTCAGTGTTCTGCCTCCTCTCTCCTACTTGATCTATGCTGTGCCCGACAGGGTCCATAATTGTGACTAATATAATTATTTCCCTACCAACTGTATACATTATGGTACGCAACAAATAATTGAGAATTGAGAAAAAATGTGTCTATTTTTATTTTGTTTTTGTGATAGACAAGGAGCACTTTTTGATAAATTTCAGTGAATTTTATCTTTTAACTAATTTGCAATCATGACCGATAAAGACTCATTCAATTTATTCAAGGTCAGGGCCAAACGACAACTGCCTATACAATATAGTATTTATTTATGTATAACGTATTAACTTACTTAATTTAGTGGATAGTAAAGTCTTTATTAAATTATTTAGAACGTTATTGACCTGTCTCGAGACCTTGGGACTATTATTATGGGTCTGTTCTATACTTCAACTTTTCCAGTCAGTCCTAAATAGAGTAAAATACTCTACTTTAAAGAATGGCAACCCTAGTTTGGTATACCTGATTGTGTTAACTGTTCATATTCAATTATGTTTGTGAAGCTACTGGAGCGTGCAGAAAAGTGCTGAAAAATTGCAGGAATGGATCGAGTCCAGTGATGCGATAATGTAGTTGCGGATATAATTGTGAACGCGTTTTGAGTTTCAAAATCAGTTTGTTAACATAGCATCACGCCTGTTCTCCTGGAAACGATAGGTAGAAGTGTACCAATAATTTATTATTTAAGGCCGGTATTCCAGATGATCATGCTCATGCTTAACTTAACATGCACACTGATCTGTAAATTACACCACTACGGAATTCGAGGAAAATCTGCTGATCTTGTGCTTTCCTATTTATCAAACAGACAGCAAAAAGTAAATGTTAATGGGGCGACGTCCTCCGGGTCTCTAGTCAAGATGCGCGTGCCCCAAGGTTCAATTCTCGGCCCTTTCCTTTTTCTTGTTTACATTAATGATCTCCCTTTTATGATGGCCAAATTATCGGATATAATTCTATTTGCTGATGATACTTCGCTAATTTTTTAAATAGATAGGAAAGATACGGATGTCTTACATGTCAACGAAAGTCTAATTGTTCTCTCTAAATGGTTCGCAGCTAACAATCTTTTACTGAATGCGAAAAAAACAAAATGTCTGAAGTTCTCTTTACCAAATGTAACACAACGTGACCTAAATTTTAATCTTGACGGCAAAAATCTTGAAGTTATAAAGGAAACTGTATTCTTAGGGATTACTATTGATTCAAAATTGCAGTGGGGCGCGCACATTAGAACTCTTTCGGGTCGGTTAAGTTCAGCTGCATATGCAGTAAGGAAAATAAGGCAGTTAACCGATGTAGCCACAGCAATGTTAGTATACTATGCTTATTTCCACAGTATTATGTCTTATGGCATTCTGCTGTGGGGATCAGCAGCGGACGTTGACTCAATTTTCGTCTTACAAAAGAGGGCAATCCGCGCAATCTATAAAATGAGTCCACGAGAGTCCCTCAGAGAAAAATTTAAAGAGATCGATATACTGACTCTACATTCTCTTTATATATTGGAATGTATTTTGTATGTCCGCAAAAATCGAGGGCTTTTCAAAACTAGAAGCGATTTCCATAATTTAAATACACGCAGTAAGCATGAAATTGTAATACCCAAATTCAGATAAACGAAAACTAGCAAGTCTTTTCTTATAAACAGTATACGCTTTTATAACAAGTTGCCAAAGCCAGTTATAGAATTGACCGATGGAAAGTTCAAAAACTACATCAAACGTGTCCTTATTAAAAAAGCATATTACAAAATCAAGGACTACGTTGAAGATAAAAATTTTAGCTCCTTCTGCGCATGCGACTTCCCTGGTAACTCATAAACGGCACAAATATGTGGATGTCTCTAAATCACTCTATTCTCAATCTCATTTTTACTTTTTTTTTTCTTTTAATTAGACTTTTTACAATGATTTCAATAATCTTTATAGCCCTTTGCTATGAATAGTTACAGCACTGATAACAACATTTGTGCCACATGTTAAATTTAGTCTTGTTATATATTTTTATTTATTTTTTCCTTTGTATAGATTCTTTTAATGATTGTTTTGTGAATGTGTGAACATTGTAGGCCTTCTAGATTTCTAGACGCTTGTTAACATTTGTTAACTCTCTCGTTTATACAATTTTTTTTTAGTTTCTTACGACTTATTGTCGGGCCTACGTTGTCCCCCCATATCTAAGCACTAATACTGTAACATGGAAATATTGTAAAAACAAACCATTTTTTTTAAAAGAGTAACCTTGGAGTTTCTTGCCGGTTCTTCTCCACAGGAAACGACTAACCCGAACCGTGCACCTTTTGTCGACGTTTTATAAGTGCCCATGTAGGCCTATGTGAAATAAAAAACATTTGATTTGATTTGATTTGATTAACTCAAACTGGAAATGAGTAGTTGTGATTGGTTGGCTTGTTTTTTTTACATTAACGTGCTCAAGTCCAAGATCCTAGACGCCTCAAACGTTAGCGAACTCTTTTAACATGAAATCAGGGGAATTGAGTAGTCTTAGCAAGTACTTGGAACGTACTCGTACTTGCTAATTTAAACTTTCATTTTCATTCAGTACCTTTCCAGATATTTTTATTAAAAAAGTTCGGTAACGTCTAGGGAGTCTGGGCTTTTGCTCATGATTATGGCAAGCTGAAGAATCATATGCCAAATTTTAGAGTTTGATTGGTATGCAGTTGATTGGTAGGTGTGGCCAATTTTGAGTTTGCGTCGAGTATGAGCATCCTGAATAC
Organism: Anorthoa munda; assembly: GCA_945859665.1. Lineage (NCBI taxonomy): Eukaryota > Metazoa > Arthropoda > Insecta > Lepidoptera > Noctuidae > Anorthoa > Anorthoa munda. The sequence goes on along the minus strand of OX243896.1, from coordinate 20,376,131 downwards.
GGGCTCAATTCTCATGTTATAAAGGTCGATACTTTTGCCAACACTCAGGCACAGATCCAGACTACAAACTACTATTGAGGAATTTCGAACAACTGGAAAATGTCAGTAACATTTTCTCCGATCAAGAATCGAACCTAAGACCTTATATAGAACAGCGCTTTTGATCACTAGACCAAAAGAAGCGGTGGAATAAGTTTCTATACTTATTCTTTCAACCGCCTCTTTTAGTCTAGAAATTAGTAAATTGGTTTTGATTAGGGTTTCGGTTAGAAATAATTTGATTAATTTAGGTAGTTTAATAAACTAATTAATAAAGATTGATATAATGTGAAACACCACCGCACAAACGCCACCACCGGGGTGCCAGCTGTCTTAGAACCTAATGGCCTGGCACGTGTCGATGGGAAGAGACCAGATGGTATGACCATAATGCCATGGAAGTTGGGTAGATCTTTGGTGTGGGATGCAACTTGCGTCGACACCCTTGCACCATCCCATCTTCCTAGCACGGTGGGCTGCGCTGGGGCGGCTGCTGCAGGTGCTGAAAACCTCATACGGCGCAAATACAACAACTTAATTGGAAATTATGTTTTTGAGCCGTTTGGGGTTGAAACACTAGGGCCATGGGGTCCGAGTGCACACTTATTATTTCGGGATAGCCAAGCGGTCGGTCGACTCTGCACGTGACCAGATGGCTGGCGTTTTTTTTGGCCAAAGAATCAGCATTGACATCCAACGTGGCAATGCTGCCAGCCTTCTGGGCACTTTTCCTGTTGACAGCGATGTGGACGAATTTTTTGACGCCCCGTAATTGTACATATTAGTTTTTCTTATTTTAGTTCTAATATTAGTTTGTAAATAATGTACATTAGATATAATTATTAATTAATTTTAAATTAATTTCCCCTATAATGTGAAAACATTGGCAATAGTCTCAGTTTTCATCTGATAATTTTCATAATGAATTGTTTGTGACTTCTAAAATTATTAATTTGATGTTTTAAAATAGAAATTGAATAAGTAATAGAAGAAAAAATAATAAAATTAAAATATATCAATATCAAACCTTTGATATTATGTTTTATATATAGATAGTTAAACTCATCTGTGCGCGCGGCGCCATGTGTGCGTGCGTTATACAGCTCTAATTTGTGTGGCCAGTGACGCGGCAGTCGTCGTCCGAGCAACACGCGTGGTAAGGCGCAGATACAGCCTCAGTAGCTGATTGTAAAATGAGAATTACATCAAAACGGCTGGTCGTAATTTTTTTGAAAAAAATATATGTTACATTAGACCATTTTCTTAATAATATGATTATTCATAATTTTTGAAATTTTGATTTTTATTCGTATAAAATAGAGCAATTAATTTGTAAAGTTATGTCTAACACGGACAAAAACACGACAATCGCACTAAAATCGCCGGGCGTATTTTAATGAAATTGAAATCATCTCAAAGACAATATAATTATCTACATTTTGATCTGAAGCTTTTTTTTAAAGTCATAGTATAATAAGGAAAGTAATGGTCATCTTTCAGCCAACGGTTCATCTGAATCTGTTCAGCCATAATTGATTAACAAAACATATACACAAATAATCTTTTACATTAATCAGCATAGTAGGATAGGCCTCAAAATTTATCACAAAATTTGTAGCAAATAGTGTTGAATATTAAATGGAACTAGACCGATATAGCCGATATTTCCGCTGTAATATACGCTCGGGAGCTTATTGCCGGAGCATTGAGCCGAAATATGTTGTTCTTGTGCACTGGATGCGAGCACTTAGGTAATTATGACCCTGATATACACAGGTATATCAGAGTATTACAGAATAGTAATTGATATAGTGGTTTGAGAAACCTCATTAAAATTTGTGCCTATTATAAATATTGGACTGTATTTGAAGGGTCTGGCAATTTTGAAAAAGCGGCTAACTATTCACGGATAGAAAATAGGGTGATCTATGGTATGGTAATGAGGGAATGGAATAGTAGGCCATACCTGATATTAGAAGCTAGTACACGTGCAGCAGCGAGCTGGTGAAATCTTCATGCTTCAAAACTCTACTTACTTCTTTTTGTGTGTCGTGGTGGCTCAGTGGCTAAGACCTCGCCTCTCGTGCTTGAGGTCGTGGGTTCTCGTGGGGTCGTGGGGTCCTGGCAAGTACCAATGTGACTTTTTCAATTCTTAAGTACTTTCTAAGTTTATCTTGGACATTGCTGACAACGGTGAAGGAAAACATCGTGAGTAAACCCGGACTTATAGTGAGTTTATTACAAGATTGTGCTCCATTGGTGTAATTGCTGCAAAGCGTTCTAGTGCGAGGATAAACTAATAAATAAATAATAAATAAAATGGCGACGGCGTTAATCTCGTTCAAAGCATACGACACTTACCACTATTCTCATATCCACGAAGCGGAGTTAATCAAATTTTCTGCGGTCCAATAATAAATTTGATGCATCAATCTTGAGCCATGTGGCATGAAGGGCTGGCGGTGAGAATACGATGTCCTTTCACGTTCAATGTTTGGTTCGTTCTGAATGACTTTGGTAAAGGTGTATATTATGGACCGGAAAAGGAATGAAGGAAAGGAGCAAGATAGTTTGGATCTCGATCGCCCGCGAAATCTCAACTGCGTTTGTCACTGTATTCGGACATTCGTTTATGACGTTTTACAAGAGATGGCGCCACCACTAATCATTTGAACATAATTAGTTGAACTTGATATTATGTAACATGCTATCTAACACACACAAATTTCAAAAGAAGTTAAATGTTTTACAAGGAGTGTGATTGCCCGAAAATAGTGTAGGTACGTGTGTATCTTTATTCGATTAGATAGTGTAAAAAAACTGGCCAAGTGCGAGTCGGACTCGCGCACGAAGGGTTCCGTACCACTATCGCAGAAAACGGCAAACAAATGACGTTTGTTGTATGGGAGCCCCACTTAAATATTTATTTTATTCTGTTTTTAGTATTTGTTGTTATAGCAGAAACAGAAATACATGATCCGTGAAAATTTCAACTGTCTAGCTATCACGGTTCATGAGATACAGCCTAGTGACAGACGGACAGACTGACAGACACAGTTTTTAAAAATCGGGTTATAAAAAGGTTTGTTTGTAAGGCTCTTTTTAAAAGGCTCATCTCTGAAAGTACTCATCTGATTTAATAAGTTCTTTCTCTGATAGAAAGCCAGACTGTTGTTGAGTGTCATAAGCTACTTTTGCCAGAAAATACACGATTCTTGGGTGGTAACCGCGGTAAAAAGCTAGTATTGGAAAGATTAAGACAAACAAGAAATCATTGAACAAACAGATCTGGCAAGTAGTCTCTATGTAAGTACTAATTACCAAGCCCTCTGAAGAGGTATCTAGAATTACAGGCGACTAGGGATCACCATCATCAGCCTTTTTAATGTTCCCACTGCTGGGACACAGGCCTCCTCTCTGTGAGAGGGGGAATAGGCCTTAATCCACCACATGGGCCCAGTGCGAATTGGTAGATGTCACATGTGTTCGATTTTTTGGCTCAAGGACAATGTTAATAAATTTTGGCACAATGTTTTACTTCACCGTTTTGAGTGCAGTGGTGATGAAATAATTTACCCAAAGTGGCCTACGTGGGTTCGAACCCATGACCTACGTAATTCGGGGTCGTTACCACTATCGCTGAATATGGATACAGTCGAAATAATAACTATAGATATCAAATTAAAATAATTTATGCAATGTTGCGTAAACATGAGTATTTTTTCTTTAGCAGTGATAAAGTCAAATTCATTATTTCAATTAGGCCACTAAGCGGCACTTTTGAACGTCAAAGATTTAAATTTAAATGTAATAATAATTTATTCTACCGTTCATTCGGCAAAGTAGCTTATTATGGAGAAGATTACGGCCAAAAAACGCCACAATTACTCAACATTTACTCTCAATATACGATAAAATAATATGATCAATTCGGAATGTAATCGAACTGATTCCAATTGCTCGTTCAATTAAAATACGACAACTGTAAACCGAAACGATTTTTTTTCAATTTTATTCCATGTTTTGGATTAACCTAAAACTGAGTAAGCGGCTTTTGAAGCAATCCTACCATTTCAAAGCTGAGGAATTAACATGCATAACTCAAGTATTTTTGTTTGTATACTCGTGTGGCGCTGTTAATGACGAACGGTAAAACTTTAAGTTAAATAAAGTTTAGGATAAAGCTGGATTTAGGTCAAAACTGGGCTAATGGCGCTCTGTACCAAAAAAATGCTTTTGTTTTCCTTTATACTAATTATTTTTTTCGATTTTTTTTTTTCTTTAAAAAAAGAAACATAAATTCTTGCGTTTTCACCACAGATATAAATCTAACTAGATGACGCGATTGTATGTACTTCGCGTGTCAAAAAACGAAGTAAAATTACGATCAATGGTCGTAATTTGAGCTTTTTGTTTAGCATTATCGGCACGGGAAATCCAACGAAATCTAGAAAAACGCCTAATTGTGCCATATTGAGCTGTAAAGGCTTTAAAGATATAGTTGCCCGAGGCATTGGAAATATTTTCTTTCAATGGTAAGTAAATTGTGTGTGAAAAAACAACCGACTTTAAAAAAAAACACTACAAGACGATAAACAATTTCGGAAGTCGGTGTCAAAAAACGAAGAAACGAAAACCGGTACACCGACTTCCAAAATTAAAGTAATTATTTTTTTGAAAGTTTGTGGTGCTATTCTGGGTGCATTGTCCTCACATTTATGAATTTAATAATGTATGTACCTATGTTCCTAAACATTGAAAAAAAACTATTTTTTTTTTTAAAGAGTTAGTATGGAGTTTCTTGTGCATTCTTCTCCATAACAAGCTACTTTCCGAATGCACGGTAGAATCATTTTTATGTAACGTTCAAAAATGCCACTTGGTGGCCTTTGAATGTCGGTTGTTTTTTTTTATAAAAAAGTTTTTTACTTTTTAGTTGTGGTACATAATGGACCAATTCTATAGACTAGGTAGCTATAATGCCCGAAGTGATGCCAGAACAGATTAACCCAATAACATGAAACTTTAACAATACCGGTGGAATGAGAGTATACCAGGGTGAAATGTTCACACCTGCGTACCCCTTAAGAGCGTACCAGTGTGATATTATATTATGAAATGGTGTAAACAATAAACAGACATGCGATAGCTATCCCGAGTGATTTACCGTCGTTTATTGATGATTTCTGTATATCTCCGAAGTTCTTCATCAGATCTTAATGAAATTTAAATGGGACTATATACAAGCACCAGCTTTCAAATAAAAAAAGAATCATCGAAATCGGTTCACCAAGTAAAAAGTTCTGAAAAATACAGTCGAATTGATAACCTCCTTCTTTTTAAGCAGTCGGTTAAAATGTGGCACGCTTGGTTTTGTTAGATGGAGGGACTTGCGTTATCTATTTAGATCTATGACTGTGGTTTTCCCAGAAGAACCCTGCCTTTTTCCGGAAAAAGTACCTAGTAGTCTAAGATGCGCTAAAATCTGCAGGCTGATTGTTTTGATAAAACTTAATTTTTCATGAATGGTACTTTTAAATATAACTGAGAGCTGGCTGATGTTGTAAATGCACCCACGATTCAGGAAAAAATCCTAGTGTAGAGAAACGTTAAAAAAACAATCGAGTTTAACTAATCGCGCCTAGTTATTGCCGGGCAACCTTGGAGTAATCAATTCTGCTTTCAAATATCATTCATGAAAACAAAGTTTTATAACAAAAAAAGTTAATTCAAAAAATCATAATACCCGACTGCTTAAAAAGCGAACTAAAAAGACGTAAACAAGAAGAAAATCATGCTGTGCAGTCGGAGGATACATATTCGCGAGCTGGCTGGCCAAAACCAGATGTATCCGCCGACTGCTGTTACCACCCCCACACGATGGGTATGAAAGAAATTTTTTTTTTCCGCACAATATGGCGCACAATATTTTCTAGCCAGTCGCAGGGGTAAGACAAATCGATAGACGTAAGAATCATCAAAATCGGCCAACGCGTTTGGTCTCTAAAACCCCACATAGGACCAACATACATAGACTGATAAACACATTACCCGCCTTCGGCAGTCGGGTAAAAAATACCTACAGATTTTAGCTAACTGTACTCTGTGGGCAATAACATCCTTTGTGTGTAAAAACAAACCAGAAATAGACCCTTACATGAAACTTGTTTGTCATACAGTAATTCAAGTAATAATGTAAGTATTATGTGTTTTATGGTAATGAGGGGATTATTTTCACTGTTTCGATCACACACAAAAAACAAGAAAAATGTTATTTACCTTTCTGCTTTGGTTCTGTTTCATCATCTACGAGTAAGTTCCCGTTAACTATCTTGCCAGATACATTTTATACGTATTCTGTTCCATTTTTGAATGTTTTTGAATAGCGCCCACTGACACGGCACATTGCTCGCAGAACTGATGGCCTATGGGGCTGAATGGTTCTGGAGTGAATACAATAGAATAGAAAACATTTATTCGAGACACAACAGCAACGACTACAAAGTAACAGGGAAGAATAGTAAAAAACCGGCCAAGTGCGAGTCGGACTCGCACACGAAGGGTTCCGTACCATTATCGCAAAACACTGCAAAAAATCACGTTTGTTGTATGGGAGCCCCCCTTAATTTATTTTATATTAATTTAATAATTAGTATTTTTGGAAGAGCATATACAACTAAATATTCTGTGAATATTTCAAGCGTCTACCTGTTGCCGTTATTAATATCGAGCAAAAAACGGCAAAAATATCACGTTTGTTGTATGGGAGCCCACCTTAAATATTAACTTTATACTGTTTTTAGTATTTGTTGTTATAGCGGCAACATAAATACATCATCTGTGAAAATTTCAACTGTCTAACTATCACGGTTCATTAGATACAGCCTGGTGACAGACAGACAGACAGACAGACAGACGGACAGCGAAGTCTCAGTAATAGGGTCCCGTTTTTACCCTTTGGGTACGGAACCCTAAAAAGTACAAACAAGGTTCAAGAAAAGCTGCGTTGGGCGTGCCCACACCGAAGGGGTTACCAACTCAGCATTTGCTGGGCGTCAGACATCCAGCGCTGATTTTCAGTTGGCAACTCGCTAGTGACACACGGACGTGGGTAAATAAAATAGATACTAAATATAATGTTAATATGTAGGTGCTGAACTAATGAATAATAATAACAAGTAAAATAGATAATATAAAACAAACCGACTTCCAAAAAAAACACTGCAAAACGAAAAATAACTTTCTTTTCCGAAGTGTGGGAAGTGGTGTCTTTGGTACTTACTGTTTTTCGCGTTTCGACACCGACTTCGGAAAAGAAAGTTATTTTTTGTTTTGCAGTGTTTTTTTGGAAGTCGGTTTGTTTTTTTGTTAAAAAGTTTTTTATTTATCTCTTTTTAGTTTTGATAGGTACTTCCAATTGCCATAAAATTTATATATAGCCAAAGTACATCTCATGACGATTCCAATAAACCCATACACGACTAGGATACATTGTTTTATTTCGGAGTACCAGTGCCTACCTGCCGGCTTCATCATCAGATCAGTTCGATGGTACCATTTTCATCAGCACTATGTATTTATAAGTATTTGCTTCATCATAGTCGTTAAGCTATTCGAGATATCTTATAACCCATGACATACTTAGCATTAAGAAATTCTATTGGCCATCTGTGGTCTTCTTCACCAGTTCCACTTCTTAAATGTTACTTTCTGAGTGCAGATGATTGCATTGTTGATAAAAATACCAAAATCGCTAAATGTATGCCTATAATATTTGAGGAGTTCCCTCGATTTCTCCAAGATCCCATCATCAGTCCCTGACCTGATGACTATGGGACCAACTGGAAAGTATACCCTTTTAAACAAAAGAAGAATTTTCCAAATCGGTCCAGGCATCTTACAGTAATCGGGGAACATACATAAAAAAAAACATAAAAGATTCCGACGACTTGAGAACCTCCTCCTTTTTTTGAAGTCGGTTAAAAATAAATAGAATGTATATAAAGTGCGGTTAATTTATTCAAAATACCCCAATAAAGCATTCAAAACAGGAGAGGTAGAGTGGTGACCGTGTACCGGAAGAGGCAGCGTTGGAAGGTCTTCCAATTGGTGATCTGATGACTAGGCAGAGGCCGCAAGGGCTCAGGACCCATCCATGTGTGAATGTCGTAAGCTTGTAAGCTTCTAACGTGTCATCCAGGAAGGATCCAACGGTCTGGCAGTGGATATATATTCGCTTACATGATGATGACAACAATCCTTCACAGTTCACAGGTATTACAGATTTCTTTCATTTCGTTTAAAAACACATTGTGTCTATAAATAACTCTCCGAAGGTACCTGTTACAGCATAATATTTATGGCAAATACTCTTTGTGGCCGCTGACCTAATTATTCGTAACAGGATCAGTTATAAAGTTCATGAATATGGAGTTTCCATTAAAAGTATTAATTTAGATAATGGTGTATTAAGGAGACTAAATATTATGAAAGTTGTATCGAGTTCGAGAACGTTAATAATGTAGGAGATTAATAATATAGGAGCTGTTTTTACCCGACCGCGTGTTAGCCCTAAAGGAGGGTAATGTTTCAGAACAGTCTGCTTGAGACTCTTAACAAAGTTTTTTTAAACGTTGTCCTCGAAATCGAATTTCGCCTGTATCGAGGGTATATTAACAAACCACACTCGAATTTATCCTGTATCGTGGTCGTGAGTGTATTTACAAACATATAAACACGCAAAAGTGATAAATATTCTATTAAAGTTGTCAAGAAATAAACGGCCCGTTTTGACAGTTATGAAAATACTTAATAATAATTAAACTTGATGCTTGCGAATGATATTCGTTGTCATAGTGTCAATCAATCTATTAATCTGCCTAGCCTTTTCCCAACTACATTGGGGTCGGCTTCCAGTCTTACCGGATTCAGCTGAGTACCAGTGTTTTACATGGAGAGACTGCCTATCTGACCTCCACAACCCAGAACTGGGTAACACGGTACCCCTTGGCAAGACTGGTGTCACATCTCAGGCTTCTGACTACCCGTAACGACTGTCAAAGATCTTCAAATGACAGCCGGGACCAACGGCTTAACGTGCTTTCCGAGGCACGGAGGAAACCCGGTATGTTGAAATGGTCACCCATCCACGGACCGACCTCGTCAAGAGTTGCTTAACCTTGATGATCGACCAGTGCGGCTGTTATTATTTAGCCACGAGCTCGTTGTTATAGTGTATGGGTAACATAGTAATTAATTAGGATTATGAATTTGATTTTTCAATTTCTTACGTAGAAAGTTATCGTGTCATGTAAAATGAGAAACGTTAACGGACTTCTTTAGTAATAATTTTTTGACAATTGCTTTCGCTGAGAAAATATCACTTTGTCTCATTCTATGATATTATTTATTTATTATACTCTAAGTAGTAAATCAGATGTAGCGAACGTTGCTAGATTTTAAAGTCGTGTTCTCTAGTTAATAGGAGTGGTGGACCAGTGGTAAGGGCCGTGACTTACAATTTGTAGGTCGTGGCTTCGAACCCAGGCAGGCGCTTTACTTTGTTTAATTATTTCATCACTCCGCTCTCAAAACGGTTAAAGAAAACATCGTGAGGAAACCCTAGAACTAAAAATTCGAAGACGTGTGACATTCACCAACACGCACTGGGCCTGCGTCGTGGATCAACGCCTATTACCTTTCTCACAGAGAGGATGCCTGTTTCCCAGCAGTGGGCACAATATAAGACTGATAATGATCCTCTATCGATTAAGATGAAATTTGGCATACACGTTTAGTTTGTGTGACAATGCATGGTTAAATGAAGTCATTATAAAAAAAAAACATCTTTATCTACACTTACAACGTAATGTTCCAAATACGAATTCAAAAAATATTGTATAAACACGTACTTTATATTCGTGGATAGGTAAAATTAAAAAAAAAACCATTACAGTTCAACATTTTCCTTCGATTTTCAAACAACTGCATCATAAAATAACTTTTTAATTTTTATAGCACACTTTTACTTTTAATTTTCTGGCGCGTATGGGCTGTAGTAAAGAAGTTTCACTGTCTGTGGATGCGCGCACTGCGCAATGAGAATCTAAATTGCCCGCCATACCAAATATTTTTCCCTTTCCACTTTTTTTTTATTTCAACTGTGTGAGTGAAGATAAAGTAGTGTATGCAACGGCATATAATTAGGTATTAAAACACTCGGGTAATATTATTATCAAATTCGGCTTCGCCTCATTTGATAAACCTACGCTCGTATTTTAATAACCCCTATTATATGGCCATTGCATAAACTACTATTTCAATACAGTTGTTAAACATGGCGTACATTCAGAGGCTATAATTATGATTCGAAAATTAAATGTTTTGCATAGGCATCTTTCTGTTACGCGGTCGTGACTTTTGTTTACGAGCTCGATCATTATTTTTGCAGCTGAGTTATAAATGTATAAGTCAATTTAAAATAGTTTTGTAGCAAGCAGTTTTCATACATGAAATAAAATGAGATAGATTTTATACGAGGAAAAATTAATGAGTCCATACGTCTTAGCATTGAATTCTCAAAAGTCTTTTAAATGGTTGTTTAATATATTTAATTACCAGTTTTAATTTAATTATTTCACATAAAAAATTGTCAAAAGCCGAATAAGCTGTATAGGCTGTTTTCGTTGTAAAAAAATATATCCAGTTGCAAAGACGCGCCATTTTCTGAAAACTTTAAGGTTTGTTTTTTTTTTGTTAATATTAGTTCAAGTATAGGTGATGAAATGGAATTTACTCCACCCGATATTTTATCTGAGGCGAAATTGCGCAAGATGAAATTTTGTCTCAAAAATCTCGAGAAAGATATATGGCAACTTATGATAATTTTATTTTATGGAAAAAGCAATGTAATTCTTTGATTTGTTTTTACTATTTCCCACAACTGTATTGAAAAAAGTCGTGTGATACAAGGGTGGAAAGTAGGTTATTGCAAACGAGCTGTCATTAACAAGTCCGAGCCGAAGGCGAGGGTTTTTAATAACACGAGTTTGCCCTACACACCCGAGTATCACACGACGTTTTTCAATACAGTTGTGGGAAATAGTAAAAACAAATGTACTATTTACGAATATCAGATTCATTTTTCAATTCCATTTCAACGACATTTTATCATCAAGTACACATGTCACACGTAACATAATAATATCAAAAACATTTCAGACACGTGATTTTAAAAAACGTGCACTGCGTCTACTGAACAAGTTGAAAGATGAATGAATTTCATCATAAGGAAATGTTTAAAACACCCTATCTACCTAATTTTCTCTTATGTTTTGCTGGTTTATTTACAAGCTTTTATTTAACTTGCAATGTATGTATGTATATAAGTGTGTCCGGGTCGAATCTTGCAACTGAATTTTAAAGCAGTTATCCTCCACCGAGAGAGCAGTAGTGATAGCCCAGTGATAACGGCCCCGACTTACATATCGGTCGTGAGTTCGAACCCAGGCAGGCGCTTTACTTTGTTTTTTTAGGTTTCCGTAATCAAAGGGTAAAAACGGGACCTTATTACAAAACTTCGCGATCCGTCTGTCTGTCTGTCTGTCCGTCTGTTACCAGGCTGTATCTCAAGAACCGTGATAGCTAGACTGTTGAAATTTTCACAGAGAATGTATTTCTGTTGCCGCTATAACAACAAATACTAAAAACAGTATAAAATAAATATTTAAAGGGGGCTCCCATACAACAAACGTGATATTTTTGCCGTTTTTTGCTCGATATTAATAATGGCAACAGGTAGACGTTTGAAATATTCACAGAATGTTTAGTTGTATATTCACTTCAAAAAATAATAGTAATTAAATACCATACAACAAACGTGATGTTTTTCAGTGTTTTGCGATAATGGTACGGAACCCTTCGTGTGCGAGTCCGACTCGCACTTGGCCAGTATTTTTTTATTTCATCACTACTGCTCTCAAAACTGTGAAGGAAAACATCTTGAGGAAACGTCTTCAAGGATATACTGTACGAGGCCACCTCTATTACAGTTTGTTTTTCAGTAACTCTGCATAAACAATCCGTCTTCATACAATTTGTTTAATATACCGCATTAAGTTCCGAGGAAACGGTTTATTTCACCTTCATCACCTCATATTATATGGAAACGATCAATCATGATGTTAAACAAGCTTCCTTGAACTTAATTGATATTGATCGACGTCGATATAGAAACGTATGGGTGTTTTTCGGATATTGATATGTTTAGGGCGGTTTTTGGGACGGGCCTATGTGAATAGGTAGTGCTGGGCCTTAGCAACAGCCTTTAGTAGTTGATGTCGAAGGTACATAATGGTCGTTAATGAAACACAAAGCTTTTTCTAAAAATAAAACTATGTAATGAATCCCATTTCCAAAGATTGCCTTGAAAAACCAATAGATAATTTTACCTTTTTACCCGACTGCCGAAGGAGGGTAATGTGTTTATCAGTATATGTATGTATGTTTGTTTATCCCTATGTTCTAGAGACCAAACGTGTTGGCCGATTTTGATGAATCTTACGTCAACTGATTCGTCTTAACCTTGCGAATGTCACTACATTAGAACTGGAAAATAGAAAAATGGCGGCATTTGGGCGCCATATTGTGGGGACCCGTTTTTTCTTCCTTACCCTTCGTGTGGGGTATTACAATAAAGGGTTTTTTAGAGTTGATTTCAAAAATACATAATACTTATATATTGAAATATGATTGAATTGTACCAAATTCGACATAAAAAATGTTAATTAAAAAGTTATAAACAAAAATACTGAATTCAAAAAATAAAGGGTTTTTTAGAGTTGATTTCAAAAATACATAATACTTATATATTGAAATATGATTGAATTGTACCAAATTCGACATAAAAAATGTTAATTAAAAAGTTATAAACAAAAATACTGAATTAAAAAAATAAAGGGTTTTTTAGAGTTGATTTCAAAAATACATAATACTTATATATTGAAATATGATTGAATTGTACCAAATTCGACATAAAAAATGTTAATTAAAAAGTTATAAACAAAAATACTGAATTCAAAAAATCCGACTGCTTAAGAAGCGAACTAAAAAGAAGTAAACTAAAAGAAAATTATGCTGTGCAGCCGGAGTATACATATTCGCAAGCTGGCTGACCAAAACCAGATGTATCCTCCGACTGCACAGCATGATTTACTTCTTGTTCACGTAATTTTAGGTTGCTTCTCAAGCAGTCTTTTAATCTTCTGAATTAAGGTATTTTTTATTTATAACATTTTTATAATATTTTAGTGTAGTTTAGACATAGAAAAAAATCTAGCCCAATATATTATTATTTATTAGATAGGCAGAGCTTTCATTTGTGTCTATTTTGTCAAAGATTAGTGAAAAATCTTACAGCTTGCTCACAATAAAACCATCAAAGTCAACGTTTCCTCTAATATAATTTTTCAATTAAATTGAAAATCAATTACAGGATTAAACCTCAGAACGCAGCCTTGCAACCGCTATCCATCATATACAACAACGAACTAACATGCTACAACTAACATTATCCAAACCATAGCGCATTGAAAGTTAATGCAGTTGATATCGAATTTCATTAGAAGCGTCTGTGGTTCTACCAACAACATTTGTTTGCTTTTGTAAATGCACGGAACTACGATCAAGGAAAACAGTATCATGTTGCGATTACACAATAATGTATACTCTTTGTAAAGCCAAACACATTAGAAAATATAGCTCCATTATCTTTCTACCACCAAAAATCTATAGGATAGGATAGGATAGATGAACCCCTTGTCCGCAATTATACTCGCATTTGGGCCGTTTTGCGTGCAGGCCTCCGCTCTGTGAGAGGAACAGGCCGTAATAAAAGGTCCCACTACGCCGGCCCAGTGCATTTTGAATGTCACATGACTTCGAATTTTTGGTTCTAAGACGTGCCGGTTTCGTCACGATGTTTTCCATCACGGTTTTGAGAGCAGTGGTGATGAAATAATTTACACCAAGTGAACCCACGTCCTACAACTTCTAAGTCGCGGTCGTTACCAATGGCCCATTGCTGCTCTCAATCTATAGCATATGTATGATGTGGTCAGCTTCCAGTCTAACCGGGGGGCAAACAGCTGAGTACCGGTACTTTAAATAGAGCGACGGCTTATATTCTATCTAGAACCCAATAACTGGGTATTACGATAGCCCTAAGCTCTAGACTGGTGTCAGTTTTGAAAAAAAGTTACCGCCGCCCTGGCTCAAGCAACTGCAGGAACACGGGTGGGTTTTAGTCAGTAAAAGTCTGACGCGCCCTCCTGCTTCACCCAGAGCGGGAGAAGTTATTGGATGATTACAAACAAACAAAAGAAAAGGTGCAACAACTTAACGTGCTTCCTAAGCAAGGAGAAAACTCAGTGTCTAATTAATGGTCACCCATCCATGCTAATGACCCCATTCGTGACCAACCCCGGCAAGTATTGCCTAACCTTGAAGATCGATCCGGGTGGCTATTATTACTTAGCCAAGAAATCTTCAAACACACAATAATGTATATGTTACTATAAAAGCCGAACTACGGTAAAACGTAGGATAAGATTTACCAATTCTTGTTGGTAAAAGGCCGAAACAATCTATATCTAATAATCATTAACATCGGCCATTTACTAGCAATCACGCCGCATATGCTCCAAAATTATAAGAACAATTAAGGACTGATTGAGCTTCACACATTCATTAATTAATAGCAACATACTAAAATGATTATAAGGATGTTTTCTTTTTAAAAACTTTAGAAAATGACAGACAATACAATTTTAAACATTTACTAAAGCATCTCAGAGAAATCCTAAGATTTAAAAATAAAAAAACCGGTAAATATCTGAAATAAGCTATTATCATAAATCATTTCGGACTTTTACGAGTAAGACTTGGTAAATTTTAGGTTTAACCGTAATTCGAGCGTTTACGGTAACATAATATATACTTTTAGAAACCAGGACTGGATTTTAAATAAAAAGACAACTGTCAGACTAGCCTACCTTACATTTTATTTACAAACTCGCTAATTACAGAAATAATGACGCACCATTTTATTGGAAACAATCAACTACGACAACACACAATAATCAAAGGAAAATAAACCAAATAAACCTAATAACTTAGCTGTGATCCGAGACGAAATCCAACGACCTTACTGCGCGAGCGCTGATTGGTGAAAAAAGGGCCGCGGACCGATTGACAACCGCTTTTATAGGTCTTGGATGAAACGTTAGGGATGACAGCTGTACAAACATTCGAAATATCGATCATGTCCAAATAATATCGATCATATCCTAATACGGCCTCTCCTGACTGTGCACCGTCCACGGGCACGTCTGCTTGGAGCAGTATCTTGACCTGGATCCTAGTCCTGGCTCGCAGGTGACTCGTTCAAGGGGCCTGACGCGCTGTGTTCGGGTACGTCTGCTTCAACGGTATCTTGAGCTGGATCCCTGCCTCGGCTCGCAGGCAGCTCGTCCGTGGGTCCTGGCTGTACGACAACATCGTCCTCGCCTGAAATCATGAGATTAATACGAGTATAAGTGAGGGAACAAAAGCTTATTTTTGCCTATTCAATCATTCATCACACATTCGAGGCCCTCTTCCATTGAAACAAGCCAGCTAAGATATCTAATCACTTTCAGTCACAGTTATGTCGTTCTGACATTCATGTCTCCATTTCATTCAGTGCCACACATTCCCATACTATTTAGAACGTGTCGACATAATAAATGCACCGCAGCGCATTTCTACATAATATCGAGATCATGATACCGCAGCACATGTCCGATAATACGCGCACGAGTCGCGTCTGCAAGACAGAGGCACCGCAGCGCATGTCCAAAACTGATGAAAGAGTACCGCAGCACTAATTCATCCTCATCACACAAGACAGGAGCACCGCAGCGCTCAACTGTCCTCCAAACCAGCACCGCAGCGCGCATCTAGCCTGCAGCTTGCCAGCAGCTCGCCAGTAGCCTGCCAGCAGCTCGCCAGTGGCCTGCCAGCAGCTCGCCAGTGGCCTGCCAGCAGCTTGCCAGCAGCTCGCCAGTAGCCTGCTATCAGCTTGCCAGCAGCTCGCCAGTAGCCTGCCAGCAGCTCGCCAGGTTCACACTCACGCCATCTCATGCAGATCAGCTTGACAGCCAACCATCGAAAAGGGTCACTCGCCCTTGTAGAAAGCGATCTGCTACATAATCAAAACCATTACTCACATTCAAAAAAGGCTGAACAGGTATCAGGACACCATTCTCCTTTCCACGGCACCATATATTGGGCCGCGGCTTGGGTTGTCTTGCCTCGTGCACCGGTCAGTAATCGGAGCTCATATCGGTCACTTGGCAGGATTTTTGTGACTTTATACGGGCCTCTCATCCCAGAGTCCAACTTCCCAGTGCTCTGTGAATACTTAATTACAAACACGAAATCATGTAATTTAAAAACTTTTGGAGATCCGCGGTGGCGATTTACACGAGCATCTTGTTGATCCTGATTCCTTTTTATAAGCTCATTTGCACGGCTTCGGCATATCTCACGCCAAGCCTCGCGATTCGGGTTAGCATCTTCTATGGCCAAGTCGCGAACTAACGCACGGATTATGGGTGTAGTCGCCTCAGTGCCAATTAACAAATTTAAAGCGGATGATTTTGTAGTTTTCTGTTTTGTGATATTCAGAACTAATTGAAGTCTCCACAATGACTTAGACCAACTATTATTCTTGTTACTGGTCTCTATACGAATCATGTTTAAAACAGTCCGTATATAACGCTCCGCCTGGCCATTTGCATGATGCATTTCGGGTGTGATATAGTGAATTTTACAGCCCATTTCAGTAATCAAAGTTACAAAACTAGACGCTTCAAACATACGACCTCGGTCACAGACTACTAATTTTGGTACACCGAATAAAGAAAAAACGTTTTGAAAAACGCGCTTCAGCTCCTCTGCGTCTTGTCGGTACATGAGGTAGAGCAAACAGAACTTTGTAAACGAGTCAATCGAAACTAGGATAAACTTGTACCCATTCGATTCTGGCAGAGGGCCCAGGGCGTCAACATGGATAGTGTTAAATGGAATATCAGATTTTCCCCATGACGTTATAGGCTGTAGTGGAGCCCGAGGTACACGTTTCTTTGAAATACACGTAAGACAGTGGGAAACATATTTGCTCACGAAAGATTTAAGCCCAGGAAACCAGAAATGCTTAAGGATAAGATCTAGTGTTTTTTCTACTCCGATATGTTCATGCTCATCGTGATATATCCGTAGCAGGCTTAGCCTGTGCCCTTTGGGGATATAGCACAATAGACGAGTTTCCTCACCAGTAGGCGAGAAACGGTAGTACAACACATCATTTTGACAAACATAACGCCGCGAGTCCAGACTACCCTCATTTAACTTTTTAATGAGTTCTTGG
The DNA here is from genome assembly GCA_945859665.1 of Anorthoa munda. Taxonomy (NCBI): domain Eukaryota; kingdom Metazoa; phylum Arthropoda; class Insecta; order Lepidoptera; family Noctuidae; genus Anorthoa; species Anorthoa munda. The sequence goes on along the minus strand of OX243896.1, from coordinate 20,358,625 downwards.
GTATCATTATCTGCACATTGCGCAATTTGCGCCCAATTGCGAGGTCTGTCGACCTGATTTACTTGCGCCACCAGTGGATTCCTACTCAGATAGTCGGCATGCGACATTAGTGCACCTTTACGGTACTCGATGGTGAAATTAAAATCTTGCAGGTAGATCCACCAGCGTGCAACTCGGGGAAGCAAATCCTTTTTACGTTCGGTAGACTTCAGGGCATTGCAATCGGTTATGATTTTGAACTCTAATCCAATTAAATAATGTCTGAAGTGTTGCAGTGCCCTGACAACCGCCAGCGTCTCCAATTCATAGGAGTGGTACCTACTCTCAGCGCCCTGTGTCACTTTGCTAAAGTAGCCCACCACTCGTTTAGTGCCATCGCTATATACTTGCATCAGCACCGCCCCATATCCTGCACTGCTAGCGTCAGTGTGGAGCTCTGTGGGCAGGGTAGGGTCGAAAATTGCAAGTATAGGCTCACTTGTTAGCCGTTTTAACAAGTCTTGACGAACAGTTTCCTGCTCAGGTCCCCATTCGAATTTGACGTCTTTTTTAGTTAAACGCGAGATACTTGCTGTTCTAACCGCGTACCCTTCTATGTAACGTCGAAAGTACCCAGCTAAGCCTAAGAACTGCCGCACTTGTTTAACATTACTCGGGGCCGGAGTGTTCACCAAGGCTACGATTTTGCGCTGACTCGGCCTAACCTGACCATGTGATATAATGCGGCCAAGGTACTCTACTTCGCGAGATAGAAACGAGCACTTTTGGAGATTGACTGAGAAACCAGCCTCGGTGAGCGTTTTGAGCACTTCGCGTAATAGTTTTATGCCTTCAGCAACGGTATCACTTACGATCAGTACATCGTCGACGTATACTAATACATTTCCGGCCTCAATCAACCTCCGAAGAGTACCGTTTATTATTCTCTGATAAACGGTTGGAGAATTGCACAAGCCAAACGGCATCTTCAAAAATTCGAAGTGGCCTTCAGGGGTAACAAAACCTGTTTTGTGTACTGAATCCTCGTGAATAGGGATTTGGAAAAAACCTGAAGCCATATCTAAACAAGAGAAATATTTAGAGGACCCTAGGCGATCGATATGGTCATCTATAAGAGGAAGGGGGTATCTGTCCTTAACGGTGATCCGATTGAGAGCTCGGAAATCTACGCATAACCTATCAGAGCCGTCTTTCTTTTTGACCAGTAAAATTGGACTTGCGTACTCAGATTCCGATTCCCTAATTATGTTTTTACCTAACAAGTCTTTGATAATCTCTCTGACTTTTATTTTTTCCTGGTAAGAAAGACGGTAGGGGTGATAAACTATAGGAGTTTCGCTTGTCAAACTGATATGCATTTGTCCTGTTTTTACAGTAGTGGTTGCAGTGCTAGATATTAAAAATTCAGAATACTCGTCAATAACGACCATTAATGCAGTAAGATCATCTCCCTGGAGAGGCGTATTTACTTTACTTTGCATATTAGTTTGAGTGGCGTTTGCTTTGAAAACTCCGTTTGGGGATCGGCTTAAGAATTGTCTATCTTTTGTGCGAACGTAAACAATGTCGTCCCTGTTGAGAACGTCCGTGCCTATAATAATCGGGGTGTTCATGCATGACGAAGGTACGACTACTAAGTCTACTTCGAGGGTAATATGTTCGAACTCGATGGTTAGAGTAACGTACTCCCGAGAAACTATTTCGCTATCGCTCACACCTTTAATTACGCAAAGAGTCGATTTATGGGTACAGGAAAATAATTTAACTACATCCGCAGAAATCAACGAAATGTTAATCGCACCGCTATCTATTAGGACATCTACCGGAATGCCTTGAATGACGGCAGCCGAGACATCATTGTTACTGGAACTACCCGCACGATCCCTACATAGGTTTACTTTCCTTTGATTATTGCCGTTACGCGCCTCGGAACGCTGTTTCGCAAAGCAATTCAATTCCTTATGCCCAATTTTTTTACAAAACGAGCACGTTGGTTTTGATAGGCTTTCCGAAGATTTAGTCGCGTTTTCCGGATGTTTTTCGTTTTTCGGACACTTGTAGCTTTTGTGTCCAGTCCGACCGCACGAAAAGCATTTACCCTTTGAAGCACCGTAACGCCTTTTCATTACATTAGAGGAAGGTACACTCGTCTCACTCATAGTATTGACAGGCTTGACATAGATTGCTAAAAATGATACCAGATTGTCGAATGTTAAGTCAGCATTCGCAGCCGCTGCACGAACATGCGGGTCGGTAATACCACGCACTACAATCTGCACCATCAGCTCGTTACTCAAACCCTTGACGATACGCAGCCGTAATAGCGAACGCCGGGCATATTCGGCATAAGTTGGGTACTTATCAGAAGTAGAATTCATAACCTCAAACAAAATATTCGCATAGTCAAGTTTGCGCGGGCATAACGGTTTAAACTCTAATTTAAAATTAGACCAGGATCGGTCATTGGTATTCCATTCACTAAGCCAGGTCTTTGCATCACCTTTAAGGCAGTTGGAGACTCGCGAAAGACATTCATAGTCGTTCCAATGATTCGACAACTTAGCGCGTTCGACCTCTTCACACCACACCTCAATATCATGAATGGCAGGTTCAAAATTGGATACGTAATAACCTTGTAATTTTGTTGGATTAAAAATGTTCAATATATCTGCTAATGTTTGTGTAGTTGACGGTAGATTGACATTTTGAGGTGTGCCGTGATCAGCAGGCCGTGGTGGAGTTTGAGGTACACTCGCGGAACTTTCTTCGATTGCGTTTAGACGTGAGGTAATCGTATGCAATGCCTGTTTTACAGAGCTTTCCCGGCTACGGGGCCTACGATTCGATCGCTCACGCGACTTATGATGAGCTCGCAAACGTGAAACGCGGTGAGGACGAGACGGGGACGGGGACCGACCGCGAGAACGGCGACGGGGCCGTTTTCGTGATTTTCTACACTTTTGGTTGTAGGTAGAGTCGGACGATAAACTACGCGATCTCGATCGAGGCATTATTCAAAACAACAATAGTAGCCGATTGTTTCCAAGTGCAACTTAAATATTGTGGACACGGATTTATCCAACTTCTGATTTTAGAAACCAGGACTGGATTTTAAATAAAAAGACAACTGTCAGACTAGCCTACCTTACATTTTATTTACAAACTCGCTAATTACAGAAATAATGACGCACCATTTTATTGGAAACAATCAACTACGACAACACACAATAATCAAAGGAAAATAAACCAAATAAACCTAATAACTTAGCTGTGATCCGAGACGAAATCCAACGACCTTACTGCGCGAGCGCTGATTGGTGAAAAAAGGGCCGCGGACCGATTGACAACCGCTTTTATAGGTCTTGGATGAAACGTTAGGGATGACAGCTGTACAAACATTCGAAATATCGATCATGTCCAAATAATATCGATCATATCCTAATAATACAAATAATACTATTCGTAACTAGCTCCCGCCACCGTGGCATTAGTACTTCACCCATTATCTTTTTAAATTATAGCTTATGAGCTATTCTCATGTATAAATTTCATAAAAATAGTGTATAGTAAACATCCATCCATCCTCACCAACTTTCGCGTTTATAATAACAGTAGGAAATCGAACACATTGATTCACCAAATTATAGTTCCATAGATTTTCCAACAATAAAAGCTATTCCATGTCTGACTACCCTCCAGAGACTTGGTTTGTGAATAAATAAGTAAATAGCGTTTCCATAATGTGGGTAGGTCGTGCTCTCGTTAGACCGAGGGGTGGGGGGAGCGATAACGTCATTAACAGCTTAGACGTGCCCGTGAGCGGTCGTGCTTACTGCGGGATAGTTTAATATTAATGTATGCAGATACGAGTAATGTGTGATTTACGCATTTGTGGTTGTATGATTCAATTGTGATCCGTTTATGTAGGTGTTACTATATATGAGATGTTTTAGTTTGAGTTTCGACGTGTTTTCTATCAAATGATTTGATGTTTAGTAATGGGCTCCAACCAACTTTGAATGCCTTATATGCAGTAACACTATAAATGCTTTACCTAAGGTAATTACGGTGTAAAAAAAAATACAAAAATGAAATTAGTTTTTTAATTGGGAATTGGATTTAAAACGTGTCAAAACCAGCTTTATTGCTAAAGTTTGTCTGATTTTCAGGCTGATGAAATACTCAAATTCTTTTTAATTGTTTTTGGTCTAATCAATATATCTAAGTATAAATATTAGCAGCGTTCGTCACTAAAAAAATGCAATGGTCATATAATGGGGGTTATTAAAACACGAGCGTCGGTTTGTCGAAGGTTATTAAAACATGAGGCGAAGCCGAATGTGATAATAATAACACGCGAGTGTTTTAATAAATAATTATATGCCGTTGCATACACTACTTTATCTTCACATAATACAGTTGAAATAAAACAAAAGTGTAAACGGAAAAATATGACGTTGTGCGCGTAGTACATTATGGTACAAGTGTGTAATGTTGGTGATTACCGCTGAGGTGCCATTGAGACCCGAGCCGTTAGGTGAGGGTCTTAAGAGAGCCGAGGACGGTAATCATCAATACACACGTGTATCATACGACCATATTAATTAATAAATAACTGTAATTTCAACAGTTAAAACGAGTTATGAAAATTTTTCGCATTGGCGGGAAAAATTTATCAGTTTTCCTATGCGCGCGCATCTAACAATGGCGATCGGCCATAGACAAAAAGAAAGAGGTTTCTTTTTATTTTGGCTTTTTGCGGATAGCGTTTTACCCACGTACAAAATGGGGAATTTCAAGTTTTCTTTATTACAGAGAAAAAAAAAAGTTATATTTGAGTAAAAGTTATATTTATTAAACACATACAAGTTAAAATTATCTATTTAAATAGGAAGTTGCATTAAATGAGCGAGCAATAGGTACATTAATTTATTTGTACTATTGAGCACGATCTTTTTTGTATCGAAACTTTTTTAAGAACAAAGCAACTCAACCAATAAAATAAAAAAAACTCTTTAACTCACTTGTGAATAATAGCAATGAAAAAGTCACAGTTTGATAACAAGTATCATTGTGCCTAATTGCGGTGAAATTAGAGCCACTTTATGACCAAGTGTGTTGAAACATTTTATGGAACACCATCTTTATCAGCTTTGTTTCAAGGTCCAAACGAACCTAACGCCATACACCCTAATCAACTGTTTCAGTATGAATCAGCAGGAGGCCACAAAGTAAGCAGTGTTTCATAACGCCGGCCATTATGCTCTGTTCATTAAAACTTTTTGCACTCGTCGCAGTTTCCTCTGGCCAGGCAGTCAGCGGGGGCGATAAGCGGGCCTTTAATGAAAAAGTGAGATTGTTTTAACGAAGTTTGATGGAGTTTTATAATTTTGAAAGGCTTTAAAAACAAGCTCACCCACCCCACCTTTCTGCCACGCCTTTCAGGCCCACCTTTTCTGTAAAAACGGAAAAGGCGGACAGAGTTTTGAAATACAGATTTTGTCAGTTACGTTTAAATAAACGGGCATTATCGAGCTTAAAAAACGGGCATCATCAGGTTTAAATTTGGATTCCATGCTGCTACTGAGAACATTATTCACAAAATTGTAGGCATCAATGTCTGGTAATCGAACCAACCCATTCATACCCACTAAACGTTTTGGAAATACTTTCAATATGCGTATAGCTAAGGAGTCGAATTCTCTGCCGGAGTCTGCGTTTCTCGATAGCTACAAGCTCGTGGTATTTAAGTCAAGAGTGAATAGGTTACTTCTAGGCAAGTGTACTATACCTTCGACCACATCATCGATTACCATCAGGTGAGATAGAGGTCAAGCACGAGCCTATCTATAATAAAAATATATAAAAAAAAAAGAATTATCAGTATTCACAATTAAAACAACAAGATCAAACGAGGTAATAAGATTCAATTCAGCGGGGAAGCAGTGATCTACTTTGTGAAATCGGAAATTCAATTCGATATCGCCCTCATACCCATTCGTCATTTGTGTGAACTAAAGTATTGAGTTCAAGATCTACTGACAGTTTTCGTTCGAATGGTTTACTCATTCATCATCATCATCCACAGGTCAACTGTGCCCACAGCTGGGCATAAATCTGTCTTTTCCCAACATAAGTAAATAAACTCGTTGGTTTAAAGGCCCCAACCCAGTTTCCCCAGTGTTTTTCATTCTAATTCCTGTATATAAAAACTGTAAATAGAAGTTGCTTCGACTTTAATAAGTCCCAATGGAAACGTTCAACACAGTGAGTAGAAATTCCCTCTCTCTCATAATAATAATACGCGGTTATTTTTTTCTACCCCACGCACAGGAATAATAAGGAAAAGACTACGTAGTTAATTTATTAAAGTGTTTATTATTATTTTGTTAATATTATACAGGCGGGGTGACCTCGTTTGAATACACGTTTCTTGAGAAAACAATTGTGGGCGTAATAACTTGTAAGCACCAATGTTGGAAGGTCTCCCATTAGGTGGTTAAGCTTTCCGGAATCCAGTGGATGCGCGAGGGAATCTGTCGATGTGGCGACACCAGGGGAAGGCTTAATGTTCCTACTGCGAAACAGTTGTCTCGCAGAAGGAGGCTGCGGAGAGGAAGAGGGAGATTTCATCCGTTCACCCGATCCGCAGAAGACGAGCCGGGCGTCGGCGTAGGGCGGACAACGCCCTCTTCCGGCCTACCTAAATGGGTCCAGGGGCGACAGACTCGGGGACGTCCGTCGCCCCCCACACCACCTGAACCTGAAGTGGCAGCGCGTAGTGTTCCACGCGCACCAAGACGTCTCGGGAGGAGTCCAACACACACTCCTCCCCCAACCCAAGATCGAGACCCGCATAGGCGGGCTGGCACTAGCCGGGGGTTGCGGCAGTATCATTGTTCCCACGACCCCCAGTATAGGTGTGAGTTAAAACACCGGGGTGGCTTTTAGTCAGTACGAGTCTGACAGACCCCTCCGCCCCAGGGCGGAGGACATCCAATGAGGATTGTCAAACAAAAAAAAGCTTATGTTTAGGCTTGTGCTAATAATGTGGGTTATTTCAGAGACTTTTACTCTCGGAGAAGAGGTTTTTGCATGGCTATGGTATGGTAAGTAGGTGCAGGCGAGATTTTACGTAACAGTACAGTGATTGATGATGGATTGAAATTTGTGCTCTGAAGCAGGAAAAATGATACTCTTGTTCCACGAATCCACACGGGTATCCTAACAATAAATCTCTGACAGACATCACAAACCTTCATCTAACATTACCTCAGTAATATGTCTTTATTTCTTAAACGCCAATCTTTATCTTTTCTGACACAAGTTAGACGCACATCAGAAAGTTGTCAAACTTCTCCCGTAGAGAGTACACTAGGGAATTTATTAATATTGAGTTTACGTTCAAAGGCTGCCACTGGGGGCAACCGTAAGGTTCTTACTTTTTGGAATTCATATTTAACTAGCTTATTCCCGCGGCTACTCTCCCGTAGCTTGCCTCAAAGAATCCGTGCATTTTTTTGGGATAACAAGAAGCTTATTATGATACTCGGTGATAATATTGTTTTTTTCACTACCTTGTCTATTATGTAACACATTGCCTAAGAAATTCGTTTCGGAAAATGAACATTTAGACACAAGATTATAAAAAAATAAAAATTACGTAATAACAGTAACGAAATTACTTTTGTATGGAGTTTTGATATCATTATGTCATTATGGCAGAATGATACTGAACCTGTTACCTCTCGAAAAAGTGCGCGTTGATTGTGTGTATATAGTCTGTGGTTTTTAGTCTGAAAATTTATAATAAAGTGTTGTTGGAACTTATTTGCATTTAATTAAGTAAGCTCATCACGTAGTGGAAAAAAAATCGTTCGTGTCTCGCATAAAAAGGCCTTATTTTAACACTCGCAAGACTTAATCGTACTCTGAATCAGGACAAATAAAACTCTTATTCCACGAATCTGCACGGGTATCCTAACAATAAATCTCTGACAGACATCACAAACCTTCATCTAACATTACCTCAGTAATATGTCTTTATTTCTTAAACGCCAATCTTTATCTTTTCTGACACAAGTTAGACGCACATCAGAAAGTTGTCAAACTTCTCCCGTAGAGAGTACACTAGGGAATTTATTAATATTGAGTTTACGTCCAAACGCTGCCACTGGGGGCAACCGTAAGGTTCTTACTTTTTGGAATTCATATTTAACTAGCTTATTCCCGCGGCTACTCTCCCGTAGCTTGCCTCAAAGAATCCGTGCATTTCTTTGGGATAACAAGAAGCTTATTTTGATACTCGGTGATAATATTCCTTTTTCCACTACCTTGTCTATTATGTAACATATTGCCTAAGAAATTCGTTTCGAAATATGAACATTTAGACAAAAGATTATAAAATAAAATTAAAACAAACAAAATTACATAATAACAGTTACGAAATGGCTTTTGTATGGAGTTTTGATATCATTATGTAACTGGCAGAATGATACTGAACCTGTTACCTCTCGAAAAAGCACGTGTTGATTGCGTGTATATAGTCTGAACGTTTCTAATAAATTGTTGTTGGAATTTATTTGCATTAAACTTGGAATTGGCTACATCGCTCGTGTTAAAATCTTGACTTTTTATGCTCGACACGAAATGTACTATTACGTCATTCTTTGAAATACGTCGTATGTGTTTTGAATAAAAACTATCCATATTAATATTCTAAATACGAGTATATCTGTTTGTTTATTACGCTTTCACGGCTTAACCGCTGAACCAATTTTGATAAATTTTCGTATATAGACAAATTGGACCGTGGAAAAGTATACAGGTAGGATTTTTATTCTGAGAATACGTTTCTTTAGGATTATTTTTGACTTTCACGTGGCCGAATTGCTGTAGTTTAGTCTCTAGTACCTTATTCCAAAAAAGTCTTCAAAAAAATTATAATACTCATACTCGTGTTTATGTAGGCCCAGAAACCAAAAACCTTTCATATACCAATTAAAAGTTTCACAAAACGAAAATGTATCTAATGAGATGTTCAAACTCTAAATACAGAAACAGCCTGTTATGTTTGAAATGTTTAAACTGCCAGTTGGTACTTATTAAAAGCTCATCTCACATTTGACTTTGATTTTGAGTAACTGTTCAATATTATGTTCAATAGGTAGGAAATTAAAAAGTTTACACCGCTTTGTTTTATATATAGAACTAAAAAAAAATATACCATTCCCACTCTAAAAAGCTTATTTTGTTTACTGAAAACAGTGAATAAAAATCACTTTTAATCACGGTTTTGGTGTTTGAATTTAGAACACACCAATATATTCGACCTCCATATTATCAATGCTATATAACCTCCTTGCGCAAGAAATACTCAATAAAAAGTCCTTGTGCAAAGTATACTCGAATACAAACTCCTTCATCGATTTTAATTTTAGGTTTGTTTATATTTTGGATTTTCATAATAATTTTGATTATAGTCAAAATAGTTGCTTAATATACTATTTGTAAAACTTTTATTGGCAGAATGATTAAAAAGAGTTCCATTTTTAAACAAAACAGATTAAAACACCATTATAAATGGGCCTCTTGTTCTATTGAAATTTCGTACTTCGCTAGGCCAGCTCGATTTCTAAACAATTTTCACTGACGTACGGCTCTTGACGACTTACCAAGCTACAAATTTCCAAAATAAGCTGACCTCTCATTGTACAGTCCGCCTATACAATGCAGGCTTAGCTTATACTGGTAAATCTTGATATGTCGATGTGTGTGTACATCATCCCGCTTTCATGGCAGTCAATATCGGATTTCTCGTCAAACCTTGTATGCGGAGTCGACTTTGTAAATATTAAGCTTTGGTATTTAGATTTTAACGAAGACTAGTAAAAAATCTGTCATGAAAACCAGTTACAAGCGAAAATTATGATCACAAATATTTGAACATTTATTTTTACACTGGCTGTCACCCGCGACTTCACTCCCGTCACCTGCTTCCTACCTACCCTTTACCTTGCCTACCTAACTTCCCTATCCTGCCTACTTACCTACCCTACCTACCAACCTACCTACCCTACCATCCAACTTAACAACCAACCTAGTTACCCTACCTACACTACCTACCCTACCAATTTTTTTATACTAATATGTCACCTATTTCCTTTCCAAGGATGCCATCTATCTCTTTGCCAAATTTCATTGAAATCCGTTCAGAGGTTTAGGCGTGAAAGGGTAACAGACAGAGTTACTTTCGAATTTATAACATTATATAAGTACGGATTTTCATTGATATAAGCGAGACACACACACACCCAGCAACGGTCGATGTGGCAAAACTTGGGGGAGGTATAATATGTTCAGCAGTGGACGTTTTTCGACTGAAATTATTATGATAATAATAATCATTTCATTTTTTTTTCATTCCTACGTGAAAATATTATTAAGAATATTACTGTCTCCTTGAAGATAAAATATATTGCTAGTTTAGCCATTTACGAAGCTCACTGCATTGAGAATTTGAAATTGGAACTTATAATTTCATGCTAAAGTTTGATAGTTCTCATGCTAAAGTACAGCCTGAGAAGATCATTTTCATAATCCTCAATTCAGAAACCGGGGCCCATTCTGGACATTAACTGACCTATTTTTCTAAGGAGATAGATCGATAGACCTATTTTGCTGATAGTAAAAAGATTAGTCATAGTTATTTTCTTTGAACAGGAAGAAAACGCCTCCAGCTATTTTTCGTACAACCGCAAAACTTATAAAGAAAACAAAGCCCCACTTTTCCACTTTGGCAACCCTAAATATCAGTAGCTGTGTAACTCCACCTCGAACCGCAAAGTTTCCGCCCGGGGATACGTTATCATAAACTAGCGCCACACACAGATTTAAACGGAACTATTTTTGAGTTACACTGCCCCAGGTGTCATAGTTTTTGGTAACTCATCTGTTTTGAGGGTGGAATATTTAAAGTTAAATGATTTTAGGATTTTCGGGGTATTAACTTAATTTCCGGTTGTAAATGTAGCAAAAAATTATAACTTTGCATGTGACACGAATGAATGAATGAGAAAAATGTCGTGAGGAATGTTTTGAACTTTAATGTATGTAAGTGAAAATGAATGAAACGATGGATGAATTGTGTGAAAGATATGTCTAATAATGTCGAACATATAACCTCCTCCTTTTTGGAAAGTCGTTTAAAAAGGGGGTAAGTACTACGGAGATGACGATATAAAGAAAATTATAGAAGATGAAAGAATGCTCGTTGACTTTCGTCGTTTGGAATCATGTGTGGTAACTCTCGAACTACCAGGAAACCAGAACCATGATTAACCAAAGCGAAGCTCAGGCGGGCAGCGGATAAATTTGAAAGAGAGTTTCCGCGGCCCTGGCACAAGCAACTGAAGGAACACGGGTGGGTTTTAGTCAGTAAAAGTCTGACACGCCCTCCCGCTTCTACCAGAGCGGGAGAAGTCATTGGATGAATTCCCAATCAAAAAAAAATTAAAAAAATATAAAAGGCGGGCAGCTAGTACATCATAAAAAATGAATCACGGTCAGGGTCAGGATACAATTGAACCCTATCCCACGAACTCTGGAAAAGATTTGAAAGGATACAATATAAAATTTATAAGAGGATGAAATAAAGGGAATTTTATGTTATTAAAATTTGTACCATTTTAATAATTGATATGTGACCTCGTTGTCATTTGATTTTTGAGCTCCATTTCAAAGGTTAATATTACCTAAATTAACACATATACAGATATAAATATTTAATACGATTACCAGTTAGTCTTGCCGAGGGATATTCAGCAACTGGGTTATAGAAGTCACATAGGCAGACGCTCCATACAAAAAATCAAAAAACCCGACTGCTTAAGAAGCGAACTAAAAAGACGTAAACAAGAAGAAAATCAAGCTGTGCAGTCGGAGGATACATATTCGCGAGCTGACTAGCCAGTGATACTTGCAATGTTAAGACGAATCGATTGATGTAAGAATCATCAAAATCGGCCTACGCGTTTGGTCTCTAGAACGCCACATAGGAACAAACATACATACATACATAGACTGCTAAACACATTACCATCCTTCGGCAGTCGGGTAAAAATACAGCTGCATCCGGTATGACTGGAAGTCAACTACAACATAATTGGTAAAGGCTAGGTAGACGATACACGTCCTACGGTTATGTTCAGTGCGTTTCCCTGTATATTCCAATCCCTTCGAAATGAGGGTTATGAAAGTAAGTCACAAAGTCAGTCAGTCAAAATCAAAATCAAATAGTTTATTTCAAATAAACCTTAGAGGCACTTTTAAATTGTTAAACAAAATAACAAAGATGAATCTAGTTGCAAATTCGCAAGCGTCAGTAGGTCTCAATGGAGAATTGAATCAATGCAAGAAACTCCACGGACACTCTTTTCCTAATCTCTTTTTCTCTTTTTTTTAATTACAAGTATTTGGTTACATCATTCTTGATGCAAAAGTACATATATGTGAGAACAGTGCACGATGCAGAAAGACACGCACGTAAAAGCGTCTAGAGTAAAACAAACAATTAAAAAATATGTAGGTAATCAAATCAAGTAAAAATATTTATTCGTCAGAAAATACATTGTTCAAACAAAGGAAGATCTTAAATTCTAACCCTCTTACAAATAAACTCGGTATAAAGTTACACCAGGTATAACAAAGGTATAACCATACATTTTCATAGGTTTATACTTGGTATAACTTTATACCGCGTTTATTTGTAAGAGGGTTAAAGGCATTGCCTGCAAGCAAGCGTGCAAAATTCTTATAAAAATTAATAAATTAATTTACAGCCTTTCCAGACATCGTCCTTAAACACAATTGTAAACATAGAATTTAAAAAAAAAGCAGACGAAACCAAAACAACATTGATGCATTCCAGTTAATTAAAACTTAAATTTTAAATTGTCGTCAACTGACTCAATATCCTTTAAATTGTCAGATTATTAAAAATGACAAAAGTTGTAAATTACAATACTTAAATAACTAAAATTAAAATGTTGCTATATAATACCGATTTTACGATTCATCCATAATTATAATATATATTTATGTCAATGTCACAATAACTATTAAATAATTATTATTATAACACACGATTATCATACATTCATTTACTCATTTATTAATTCATTAATTATTAATATGGTTAACAATTATTTCTATGTTCTATAAATTCCCTAACGCAATGAAAATTATGCTTACTTCAATAATTCATCAACTAAAGTTAGATTAACTCCACTACCTCTGGCATGTGTTGCATTTTTTTTGAAGTATATTACAATGCATATCAAGTGTTATCAAGAACAATCTGTTACATTATCTAGATAGACAGACATGCATTATATTTGTAACAGTATTCAAGTCACGCCTTTGATTTTAATTTTATTACCACGAAACTTTCGAAAATCTTTAACAAAGAGTTTAAAAGAGGTCCTCTTGACTTCTACATTAAAAGTTAAAACAAGACATCAAAAACTTAGTAATTTAACAATTTTATTTGAACTTTCAATTATTAAAATGATAAGATAAAAGATTGAGATTCCTTTAGACAGCATTTAATTATGATTTGATTATGTTTGGCAATCTTACGGTAAGCTCACACCGAGACACGATGCGACGCGATATTTTTAAGATAGCGATACAATATGGAGCTTTTTACTAACTTTAGTTTTCATTTCATCTGTCACTTTGTCCGTGTGTATGTCATTCAATGTCAATTTTACTACGCTTGTGGGTGGCCGATGTCCAGCAGTGGACGTCTTTCGGCTGATATGCTGATAATGATGTCTTTAAATCAAGTTATTAACCCACTTTTCGGTGTTCGATTGAGCTGACATTTAGCATACACGCTTGTTTATCGTGGCAATGCATTTTTTTATATAATAGCTTTTTTACTACACAAAACTTTACACGGCTTTGCGATGCACCTCTCACGCTGCGCAGCGCAAAACAACAGGGCTCTTAAGTGGCATTTGATGAGAGATCGCGATGGTTGAAATGCAAAATATGTAAGGGATTGATTACGTGGCATTTCGAAAGCGCTTGGCAATCCCATACATGTTTGACAGTTTTCCAATCGATATCACTGACAGAATGTCACTTTTCCACTACCTATCTCTATCTCTGTCTATTATGTAACACATTGCCTAAGAAATTCGTTTCGAAATATGAACATTTAGATACAACAATATAAAAAATATATGATAACAGTTACGAAATGACTTTTGTATGGATCATTATGTAACTGGCTAAATCTGCGAATAAGTGCGCGTTGATATTGTGCATGTAGTCTGTGGTTTTTAGTCTGAACGTTTCTAATAAATTGTTGTTGGAACTTATTTGCATTTAATTAAGTAAGCTCATCAGGTAGTGGAAAAAGAATCGTTCGTGTCTCGCATAAAAAGGCTTTATTTTAAAACTTGCATGTAGCTTTCGTCATTGGCTACATCACTCGTGTTATAATCTCGACTTTTTATGCTCGATACGAAATATTCTATTGTCTAACGGCCCTAACCTCTTCAAGCATCTTCGCGTAGCGTTGCGTCGCGTAACATATCGGTGTGACCTGCCCCTAAACAGTTAAAATTGTATTACGTCTCACCTGCGCGGGTTTGAGGTTGTTTGACTTAGGTAGGTATTTATTTCAAAAGTTATGTTAACGATATTTTTATTTGATTACGTTTTTCTTTGGTAATGAAAGCTGAAAGATTGATATTTAATTTAGATTGAGATCAGGTTTTCTTTTAAGGTGGATGAAATCAAATACTGGAATAGTTAATTAACATAATATAAGACCTTTTTCCCCGAAGAGAGATTCGTGGGTGGGCCTAATAAGGCCGTATTATAATACATCCACATTTCGTCAATTATGTTTAAATACTGTAAGGAGTTTACATTGGCTGCAAAATTTTATTACTTATTACTGGCTGGATCTAATTTAGAGTGTCATTCGTATTTCATCATATCAGCCGAAAGACGTCCACTGCTGGACATAGGCCTCCCCCAAGCGTCGCCACATTGACCAGTCCCGTGCGTCTCGCAACCGCATTCGTATTTAGAATGATCTAATTGTGATCGAATTTTAGGCGCGTGTGTTCTGATAAATAATGGCAAATATAACAAACACTTTCTGACCCATGGAACACCAAAGTGGTTCACCTAGGTCACAGTATAAATATGGACAATCAGTATGGAAACAAATAAAAAAACCTACAAAAAACCTACAAACGCTCGAAACGGCATACTCACACAAACATCTCATCATCTACGAGACCTCTAAGCAGTTTAGTTCCACGGTACTTTCTGTAACCCTGGTTCATCTAATGTGTAAACCATGGAATTATTAATTTATTCAAAATAATGTACCCGTAGTTCACCTAATTGGTGAACTACGAGTAACTATATAAAATAATGTACCCATGTCGTTCACAACCCTAAATCTAATAAAAATATCGTGTATTATTATATAAATATATACCATACCGTATAATACCACCGTATAATACCATACCGTATAATAGATAGGGGGTGGCCTATCGAAATAACGAAAAGCTATTACTGAGAACTTTTTGATGGAAAAACCAAATAATACTTAGCTCGACTCGAGAATCAAACCCAGGGCCATGCTCAGCAGAACCTCTGATCTGAGCAACAAGACTTAAATAATCCTTTTAAACGTGAAAGTTTGTGAGGAGGGATGGATGTTTGTTAATCTTTCACGCAAAAACTACAGAACGGATTTTGATGAAAGTTTTCAGAAATATAGCTTATACATCAGAATAACACATGGGCTATAATTTATGAAGATATTGGGAGAAGTACTAATACCACGCGGGAGGAGCCACGCGCGGCAGCTAGTAAATTATATTTATATTTGTCTATCTTTTCAATTGTTAATTTATAGTAAATATATTTCTAGTTATACCCAAGGGAAAGATACGTTAACTTTAAGTAACTTTGTACGTGTGTTTGTTGAAGCCTAACGAGTTTCCAATACTTAATCGCTGTGATTTCGAAATAATTTGATAACATTAATGACTTATACGTGAATAAAGTGATATTACGCACTTATGGTATACACCTCAGAGTATGAATGTAACAAGCATACCACAATATCGTAATTAGCCTTTAATGGGCTCACTAGTGCGACTAAGGATTTTGTTCCACCGCCGACGAGTAGCAAGTAGAGCTAGAATCTAGATACGAGTTGGCGAGCAGCGAGTGTGTGTTTACCTATACCAACACATTAAAGTAATGTTCTCTAATTTTTTGTAAATTTTCCTACCGTGAGTCAAGTAAGAAATAACTCGTTACAACTAAAACAAATGCTAAATCTAGAACATATCACCGATGAAAAATATTTCATTACATAAAAGTCTGCTTCTCAATAAGATCTGTTTTCTTTCCAGTTATCCTTGCTCCTCATTTCTTTAGTTCGTCTTTCAATTCCTTATGCTTCCAAGGACAATACATATTATCAATAACGATGGTAGACCGGTTTAAACATAAAAAATAACAAAAAAACGTGATGTAAACAAAGTATAAATTATTTGACAGCAGCCATTGCGCCGCCAGCGACATCTGCGCTCAGCTTTGCGTTTACATCACCATTATCGCTGAGCGAGTATTATTTTTGATAGCTCTTTTCGCTGCGACAAACTTGACCTCTTGCTAGCCCGCGATCATCTATTAATATAATGTGTCTCTTTAAATGACACGGGATTTGTATCTTTTGTTTATTTCTTCAGCGAGAAAATAGTCGATAGCTATCGCTTCGTCCGCGGCGGTGGGATGAGTGCCACAGGCCTAATCTGTATGAGAGAAACTATTTAAACTTGCCTAATATTACAAAGAAGGAAATGTATTTAGTTTATATATTTGTTTGGAAAATCTTTGGGAGAAATTATCCGATTTTAACGTGGATAAAAAAACAGAGCATCAAAAAAATGCAAATATTGGTATCTGTTGAAAGTATGTTTAATGACCTTTAGATTAACAATAGTTAGATTTCTTGAATGACACAATTCTTCAGGGCACGAGTCTTTAAATAACTGTTATTAGAATACGCATTACAGTAATTTAATTGATCCACCCTAAAGGGGTATAAAACGGCTGATCAAGGTCAAACGAGAGTCATTCGCCATCCAGACTTTGAAGTAAACACCATTGAACAAGTCAACAAACTTAGTTTTCTTGCATTAAATTTACCCATTTTATTTCATGCCTTGGTTTATAAAACCAAAAACCCTTTTTTTCTGAGAGCTGGTTAAATTGTCTTTCAAAGCATGTACCATAGTTATTCTCTTGAATTTATATGGTTTAAACATTTTTTAAGGAGATTAGGAGAAAAAGGTGCGATTTCTATGACGCTAAGTGTATTTTTAGGGTTCCGTACCCAAAGGGTAAAAACGGGACCCTATTACTAAGACTCCGCGGTCCGTCTGTCTGTCTGTCTGTCTTTTTTTTTTTTTTTTTTACTATGTATAGGCCTGTGTTTGACCACAATCTCACCGTGGTCAGTGATGATGTGGCCGATGGTGGTAAGCACACAAAGCCTAGAAGGGAACTGGCTCTCAAGTGCTGCTGTCGGAACACACCGGAAGGTGCTTGGCGACAGATTTTCAACTTGAGGGTGGTTGCCAGCCAGGCGGGTACTACAAAGTACCCTACCACCGTGCTATGGTTTCCTCACGATGTTTTCCTTCACCGAAAGCTCAAGCTCATTGTAGGATTCGAACCCGCGACCTTCGTCTCGGTATCCGACGTCACTACCACTGAGCTATCATCGCCTTAAAATCTGTCTCCAGTCTGTCTGTCTGTCACCAGGCTGTATCTCATGAACCGTGATAGCTAGACAGATAAAAATTTCACAAATTATGTATTTCTGTTGCCTCTATAACAACAAATACTAAAAACAGAATAAAATAAATATTTAAGTGGGGCTCCCATACAACAAACGTGATTTTTTTGCCGTTTTTTGCCATAATGGTACGGAACCCTTCGTGCGCGAGTCTGACTCTTACTTGGCCGGTTTTTCCGTATTTTTTAGAAGATGCATGGGGCAAAACCACAAGAAAACAGTTAGTCGTTTATTATGCGCTAGCAGTTTTACTGCACACGGGTGCTTTGCGGCGCATTCAAATTCAAGTCAGTCGTACGCCTGACTTTATTTTATTAGCAAATCATGATTGTGATATTTTACAGAAGCTGGAAGGACCAAGATTTTGTTAGTATGCATATAATTCTGTGAGAAGTCCGTTTGTTAGTAGTGACAGCTGAAAAACTTTACTATGTCACATTATTAGCAATAGTTTACCTGAAAACAATGTCATTATTGTGGGGTCCATTTTTACTTGAAATGCAACTTTCTTTTATTGCATTTAATTAGTTTTAGGACACGTGTCCCGACGAGGCAACGACTCTATCGAGCGGCTTGTAGTTCAGGGTAGAGTGGAAGGAACGAGAGCGCGCGGCAGGTTACCCATGCGATGGACCGACCAGATTAAGTCTGCAGTGGGTGGCCCATTGAATGGGTGCACACGAATAACGGCCGATAGAGACGGATGGCGTCGCATCGTTAAACAAATTATGGCAACCCGAAGTCTCACTGCAACATGATGACCACGACCGCTCTGCCAAGAGTGTACCGACGAAGAAGAAGAGCATTAGTTTTAGACTGTTTAGCCCAGGCAATAAAGACATTTGCACCGGAATTGTTGTTCATTAATGGTAATAGTAATGTTGAAAAATACTGCTATGAGGTATATTTCCCACTGCTGGGACACAGGCAGACACAGGCAGACACAGGCCTCCTCTCTCTGAGAGGGGATGGGCCGGAATCCATCTAGTTCCATAATTAACATAATTTTTGTGAAAGTACTTTACTAGGCTTTTTTTTCGCAATTGGCCTATAATTACAGTTATTTTCCTGGGTTATATGGCTGTTTATCAATTAATCTGCCTAGCCTTTTCCCAACTATATTGGGGTCGGCTTCCAGTCTATCCGGATTCAGCTGAGTACCAGTGTTTTACGTGGAGCGACTGCCTATCTGACCTCCACAACCTAGTAACTAACCCAGTAAATTGTCTTTGGCCTCTCACCCACAGATAACTGTGTATTGCTCTCATCAAGCAATAGACAAAATTGACAAACTTTTATAATTTTTTGTTTGAAATACGAGGCTTTTGGCTAATTTGTACCTTTAGTGAATGCCACTCTTTATTTTGTATTGTGCGTTTAGTTTGTGCAGAATAAACAATTTTTCTTTCTTTCTTTTTTCTTTCTTTCTAACTGGGTAACACGATACCCCTTGGTTAGATTGGTGTCAGATCTCAAGCTTCTGACTACTCGAACGACTGTCAAAGATCTTCAAATGACAGCTGGGACCAACGGCTTAACGTGCTTGCCGAGGCACGGAGGAAACTCGGTATGTTGAAATAGTCACCCATCCACGGACCGACCTCGTCAAGCGTTGCTTAACCTTGAAGATCAACCCGTGTGGCTGTTATTATTTAGCCACGAGCTGTTTATATTTAGCGAAATACACAAATATAAAACTTCCATCGTAATATATTTTTTTAAATACATAAGATTTTGGTTATTTTATTTTTATATGATACCTGGGGGAGGCCTATGTCCAGCAGTGGACACCTTTCGGCTGAAATGATGATGACGATTTTATGTATGTTACGATTGTTTATAAGTTTTCAGGACAAACAGGCCTCTAAGATATTTTTCTTTAAGTTTTTCCAAATTTTCGAAGATTTTTTCTCTTTTATCAGAAAGCCAAATTTTGTGTACGCGAATGTGTTCAATTATCATATGAATTTCTACCTGGGAGTAGCGGTGACACTTAAATACTTACCTGCCGACAGCTTGTCACATTCATTCTCCCAGATACCGATCTTGATTACATTCTCAAAACTTACGTAATTAAACGTACTCTGATAGGTAAACTTTGTATGTTTATCTTTGACACACTCCTTGGCGATGGTTTGTCTCTGAAAGTTGGCAGAACAGACGTTTGTACACGTACGTAATGGTCTAGTCTTAATTGACCTTTCCTTGCAGTTGAAGTGATTTATAATGAAAGGTCTGAGATGAATTAGTACTGGATTTTTGTAGATAAAAAAAAAAAATGTCAATGATCTAAGTTTGCAATAACATCCTAAGTCAAAGTAGAGTAAAAATCACTCTTAACCCTTGCTGTTAAAGTCCAAGTCAATAAAACCCTCTTACGAAAAAGTTTGATACATCTTGAAGTTTGATTTTTTTTTACCGTTAGTTACTTGTAGGTAGATGGCGGTTTGGTTCGAATTATATAATGAAAAAAAAGACTGGACTGCCGTAACTGCATTTTTTTTAAGACTTGCTGTTGCCCGCGGCTTCGCTCCCGTGGACCACCACACAGGACCCGTTTTCGGGATAAAAAAAATAGCCTATGTTACTCAGGAATAATGTAGCTTTCTACTGGTGAAAGAATTTTTTAAATCGGTCCAGTAGTTTCGGAGCCTATTCGGTACAAACAAACAAACAAAAAAATCTTTCCTCTTTATAATATTAGTATAGATAGTATAGATAAAGATAATTTATTTGTCCAAACATGAGTTCACTTACAGAGAAAACAGATTTTTTTATAGTGGGAGAGAGATCTTTTATCCCTGCAGTGTGACCATAGAAATATTTCTTTCCTAGATCTATGATTGGATCACTATAGGCCAGTTAGTTAAGATTTACCTACTCGAAAATACTCTTAAAATATAGATGTAGGTACCTTTTTTAGACCTGTTCCTTTACGACATTTAAAAGTACATATTCTCCAAAAGTTTTAAAACAACGTACCTTGAAGGTACGTATACCAGTTTATTGCCATTCATTTCTTTCAAATTGAAGCATCCAAACAGTTATAAACTCTTCTGACAACACGCTAGGGACATCGTGACGTTCAGTAAAAATCGCCATTTTGTTACCGCTTATAAAGGCAATCAACTTCAGCGGTAGATTTCCCGTGGGTTTGGTGCGACGATCAATCTTCGCATAGATGATGAAATTATAATTTTGAAAATATGCTGAAAACGGAAACGGTATTTTTGATGTTTTTACTCAGACTGACTGGTAAAGGGGAATAGTTGAATTACAAAAATTAGGTTTTTCTTTATCACACTATAATATTATAAAGGCGAAAGTCTGTGAGTGTGTTTGTATGTTTGTTACGTCTTCACGCTCAAACTGCTGGTCTAAAGGTCTGGCATAAAAAAATGTTTCTAAACGTTTTGAGAATACTTTTATTATACGTACAGCTAAGGAGTGGAATTCCCTGCCGGAGTCTGTGTGTCCCGATAGCTACAATCTTGGGGTCTTTAAGTCAAGAGTGAATAGGTTACTTCTAGGCAAGCGTGCTCCATCGTCGACCACATCATCGCTTACCATCAGGTGAGATAGTGGTCAAGCGCGAGCCTATACTAGATAAAAAAATAGCACATAGGATACTTTTTATGCCTTGGGATAATTTTCGACATTCACGCGGGCGAAGCCGCTGGCAGAAGCTAGTAAGTCTATAAACCTAAGCTGCCATAGTTTTTGTGACTTAATCTTTTTGAGTGTTTTCTTCTAAATTATTGGGTGCTTATAAAGGTGATCTCTGAAATTACTTACAATCGTTGGCCAAAGCTAGTCTCTCATAAATTTTGATTAATCTCAGGGGTCATCCTTTTAGAACCTTCCACACAATCCATCCATCATTTATATCTACATAATCGTTAAAATATCGCAGACCGAAAGTTGAAAGTTTTGACAATGCTGTTAACTAGAGAACAGTGGCTACCAAGGTTCGCCGTACTCCGTGGGTCAATCTCTTTCGATCCTTTCATGGAATTCAATTGTGACATTTTATTCACCGAGAGAAATGGAAAGCTTTGGAGGAGGCCTTCACCTGAGAGGGGTTCCAGGGGAAAAATAAATCAAACCTTGTAAACCTGCATACCTACTAAACAATTGTATTTTATTTTCAAATTAATTATTAAATCTAATACTCTATTCTGTTTAAATATAGTTGTATTTTATTTAATGTAATTATTAATAAATATAAGTAGTAGGCGTAGCTTAAAAACCGTAGCTTAAATATCAGTCAAACTTTTTCTTTTGTTTATGTTTTTAGGGTTTTACCCAAAGGGTAAAAACGGGACCCTATTACTGAGACTTCGCGGTCCGTCTGTCTGTCTGTCTGTCACCAGGCTATATCTCATGAACCGTGATAGCTACAGAGTTGAAAATTTCACAGATGATGTATTTCTGTTGCCGCTATAACAACAAATACTAAAAACACAATAAAATAAATATTTAAGTAGGGCTCCCATACAACAAACGTGATTTTTTGCTGTTTTTTGCGATAATGGTACGGAAACCTTCGTGCGCGAGTCCGACTCGCACTTGGCCGGTTTTTATATTTTAAACTGGATATAAAAGATTTGCGATCTTTGAAGGCTTCATTTAATCTGAATGAGGTAATTTCACTGATTTCATAACATAATTATCACAACCTGTGAGTCTTTAAGTCAAGAGTGAATAGGTTTCTTCTAGGCAAGCGTGCTACATCGTCGACTACATTTTCGCTTACCATCAGGTGAGATAGTGGACAAGCGCGAGCCTATCAATAATAATAAATAATTTTCTGGTATAAACTAAATATAGGTAGTTTATGATATTATTGTTTGATTTATTTCTAGTCTTTACTAACCTAATTTAAATACTACTTATACTTTTGGTTAGGGTCTAGCATAAGTATGTTTTTATATTGTATGTCGTCTAATGGTCACAATTAAACACTTTTTACCCGACTGCCGAAGGAGGGTAATGTGTTTATAAGTCTATGTATGTATGTATGTAAGTATGTATGTATGTATGTATGTATGTTTGTTCCTATGTGGCGTTCCAGAGACCAAACGCGTTGGCCAATTTTGATGATTCATACGTCAATCGATTGATTGAAAAATGGCGTATTTTGGGCGCCATATTGTGGGGGACAAAATTTTTTTTTACTTTTGAACCCATCGTGTGGGGTATCAATATAAAGGGTTTTAAGAGGTGATTTCAAAAATATATAAGACTTATATGTTTAAATGTACCGAAATCTAAAAAAAAATTAAATAAAAAGTTATAAAAAAAAAAAACCGACTGCTTAAAAAGCGAACTAAAAAGCCGTAAACAAGAAGAAAATCATGCTGCGCAGTCGGAGAATACGTATTCGCGAGTTGGCTGACCAAAACCACACATTTTTTGAATAATTTTCTTCATTCTCCAATGAAATGGAAAAAGATACACCTGTAGTATCCACATTTCAGTTATGTTTGAGGCCTATGGGGGCGAGTCTATTGCCATCAACCGGGCCCAAATCCAGGCCCCTGGTAGTTACTGAGAAATTCTAAATGGTAAAACCCAATAACACTTTGCACGACCCAGGAATCGAACACAGGCCCTCATACCCAGAAGTAATGCTTGCAAACACTAGACCAACCAAAAGTCACTGATGAACTTGTTCTACATTTTCGTAGCGGATGGCGTAGCAAATCTTCGTAGCAGCGTAGCGGGTTGATGCTACTGTTTTTGATGGCGTCGATTCCCTTGAGTAGCTGATTTTAAAATGAGAATCACGTCTAAACGGCTAGTCGTAATTTTTTGGAAAAAATATATGTTACATTAGACCATTTTCTTAATATTTTGATCTAAGAAAATTTCGAGTTTTATTCGTATAACATAGTGTAATTAATTTGAAAAGTTATGTCTAAAACGGACAAAAACACGATAATCGCACCAAAACCGCTGGGTGTATTTTAATGAAATCGACACGCTCTCAAAGACAATTTCACTATCTATATTTTTATCTGAGCTTTTTTTTTTTAAGTCATAGAATAATAAGGAAAGTACAAAAAACTACAAAATTTTGGGTCGCGCGGGTTTCAAACGAGTGCGCGTTTTGTTCCCTCAAGGTCGTTAGCGTTTTTTTTTTTTTTTTTTTATTATAGATAGGCTCGCGCTTGACCACTATCTCACCTGATGGTAAGCGATGATGTGGTCGACGGTGTAACACGCTTGCCTAGAAGCAACCTATTCACTCTTGACTTAAAGACTCCGAGGTTGTAGCTATCTGGAAACACAGACTCCGGCAGGGAATTCCACTCCTTAGCTGTACGCATAATGAAAGTATTTCCAAAACGTTTAGTGCGTATGGGTGGGATGTCCACCATGTACCGATGGCGCATCGCCGTACGTCTTGTAGTCCGATGATGAAACGGGCTAGGCGGAATTAGATCATGCAATTCCATCGCACACTCTCCGAATTGCAACCGATAAAAAACCGACAAGCTGGCAACTCGACGACGATGTTCAAGGCTCTGGAGCTTTGACTCGACCAGTGCCTCATTGCCGATGAGCCTCTTGGCCCGTTTTTCGATCGACTCTAGAGCATCAAGCTGGTACTTGGCAGATCCATCCCAGAGATGAGAACATTACTTCATGCAAGATCGAACTTGCGCTTGATACAACTTAAGCAGCTGTTCTGACGTGAAGTACCGTCTCACCTTCGCAAGGATCCCCAACTTTTTGGCAGCCAGTTGAGCCTTTGCCTCAATGTATGGGCCAAAATTGAGCGTCGATGTCAACGTAACGCCAAGAAGCTCAAGATGGTCAGTTATTGGCACGGTTACATCTCGGAAAGTTGGAGCCGGGTGAAATTGGCTCTTTTTCGCGGAGAAGAGACACGCCTGTGTTTTTGCGGCATTGAACTTGACCAGATTGGCATCGCCCCATTCGGAGACTGCCTGCAAGGACAGGTTCAAGTGCTCCACCATGGCCTCCCGGAGAGACTGGATCTGAGGCCCGGTAGCACGAGCGTTGGACAAGTATCTCTCAGCAACAGTGCTGTCATCTGCATACCCAAAGGTGCCGGGTTTCAGCAGTTCATTTATATGCAGCAAGAACAATGTCGCCGAGAGTACCGACCCCTGAGGGACCCCGGCATTAATATCCAATAGGTCCGAAGAGCAGCCATCGATTACTACTCGAATGGACCAACCCCTCAGGAAGTCTGCAATCCAGTCACACAGACCACCGGGCAGACCGAATGTAGGAAGCTTACCAATAAGGCTTTCGTGCCAGACCCTATCAAAAGCCTTCGAGATGTCGAGGGAGACGGCAAGCACTTCCCCATGCCTCTCGATGGCCTCACTCCAGATGTGAATGGCATACGCTAGAAGATCCCCAGTGGACCGATTTCGGCGTAAGCCGTATTGGCGGTCGCTAAGGATGTCGTTAGCTTCTAGGTATGCCAGGAGCTTACTATTAAGTACGCGTTCCATACTCTTACAGAGTATGGACGTTACAGAGATGGGTCTGTAGTTGGCCGGGTCAGCACGACTGCCCTTCTTGGGCACGGGCTGTACGTTGGCTTGCTTCCAAGTATTCGGCACTTTTCCAGTCTGATAAGAAAGGCGAAACAGGCGCGTCAAGATAGGAGACAATTCAGGCGCACAGGTTCTGAGAACAATTGCTGGTATACCATCGGGTCCGCTAGCCTTATTCACATCGAGGCTGCGCAGCACCCTACGTACGTCCTTTTGGTGGATGCGAATGTCCAACATACTTGTCTCGCATCCATCAGGAGAAGGAGAAGGGCGCGCGCCACCAGGATTCAGACGCGAAGACTCCGCAAAAAGAGAGACAAACAAGTTTGCTTTCTCCTCAGCGGAGTGGGCCAGCGACCCGTCGGGTTTCAGCAGTGGTGGTAGTGAGGGACGGCAGAAATTCGATTCAACCGATTTAGCCAGGGACCAGAACGCTTTACTACCTGCTGGGTAGGAAGCAAGTTTGATCCCTATCCGGCTAATGTGGTCGAACCGAGCCCTTCGCAACACCTTCTTGCAGGACTTGGCAGCCCTGTTGTAAGCTTTCTTCCTCTGACCAACGTCACTCGCCTTGCGCGTTCTAGCGTCGACCCAGGCATGGTACGCCTCATGTTTACGCGCATCGGCGCGAATACACTCGGCGCCAAACCAAGGTCGGTCTTGGCTAGACATTGTTACGTCAGAGAACGGGATGTAGTACTCCATTCCCTGACGCAACAAATCCGTCACAGCGTCCGCGCACGACGTAGGATCAGACGAAGAAAAGCAAAGCTGCCAAGGATAGCATGCGAAGAAAGATCGCATGCCATCCCAATCTGCTGACTTGTACCGCCATACCCGCCGGGTGCCTCTTGGGCTGGGATCGGGCGGGGAGTAGACGGATACAGACTTCACCAGACAGTGGTCGGAACTACCCAAAGGTGGAGATATCGACACCGAGTAACGGTCTGGATCTGTGGTCAGCAGAAGGTCCAAGCAATTAGCCGTATGCGATTCAACATCCGGCACCCTCGTTGCCCCCTGGACCAGCTGAGTAAGATTTAACGCTAGCGCAAGCTTTCGCGTCTCTCGCCCAGCATGGTCAGTGTACTGGTACGGGAAGAGCCACTCCTGATGGTGGGCATTAAAGTCCCCCAGTATCACCAATTGGGCGGTTGGGTACCGTTGCTGAGCCTCATCAGCCGCCTCACTAAGGTATTGTATAAGCCCGGTTGTCTCCATGTCTCCGCTGTGCGACCTATAGACACAAGCATAGATAATCTTATCTAGGCCTGCCTGTTAGTCGTCGTCTTAATCAAGCTTCAGAAGTTTTTCAATGGATACAACTGTATCTGAATCAAATCTACAAAATATTTTAGTCCAATATTTAACTTGGATATGCACTTGTAAATAACACAGGTCGAAAAAATGTGTTTAAAATTAATTGATTTAAGTGAAATGGAATTTAAATGATTGTGGAAAGCTATTTGATTTGTTTTGTGAGTTTTTATTTGCATTTTAATTTCGTAGAATTATTTAATTGATGTTTGCGTTGAACTGAAAACTAATAGAATCAAATGTCATTTATTTAAATTAGGCTTAGAGCCAGCAACTTTTTGATTGTCAGTTTAATAGTTTTATTATGACTTATATGTTTTAAAAACTTATTTAAAGATCCAGCTGATTACGGGATAGTTTAGAGTTTTCTTTTCAAGCCCATAATCCTTAGATTTATGTGGAATGGGAATGAAACTTGTAACTGGTGGCAACAACAAGCCCTTTTGTAAACTTTAAATAAATAAAACCTTAAAAAAATCTCTCTCTGGAAATCTTTTAAGCCAGTAAAAGAGACGTGGCATTCGATTAAAAAGAAAAACAAAACGAAAATATTTACAGCATTCAGTAAATCCAAGCTCCGAGGTTATTTGTAGCCGTATTTGGTGCAAACTTTGAAAGACACTGTGTGTTCACCAAACGAGATGAGGACTCAAAGACTTTGTCTGCAAATGGAGCAATTTCCTGCCGCATTTTAGATTGTGACCTATTTATTTTTTAGATGTTTTATACAGAAACTGTAGTGTACTTGTATCATCTGCCTAGCCTTTTTAGGGTTCCGTACCCAAAGGGTAAAAACTGTCCGTCTGTCACCAGGCTGTATCTCATGAACCGTGATAGCTAGACAGTTGTAATTTTCACAGATGATGTATTTCTATTGCCGCTATAACAACAAATACTAAAAATAGTATAAAATAAATATTCAAGGGGGGCTCCCATACAACAAACGTGATATTTTTGCCGTTTTTTGCTCGACATTAATAACGGCAACAGGTAGACGCTTGAAATATTCACAGAATGTTTAGTTGTATATTCTCTTCAAAATATAATATTTATTAAATTAAAATAAAATAAATAAAGGGGGGGGCTCCCATACAACAAACGTGTTTTTTTTGCAGTGTTTTGTGATAATGGTACGGAACCCTTCGTGTGCTAGTCCGACTCGTACTTGGCTGGTTTTTTTTCCAATTATTGTTGAGGTCGGCTTCCAGTCTTACGGGATTCAGCTGAGTACCAGTGTTTTACATGGAGCGACTGCCTATCTGACCTCCACAACCCAGTAACATGGTAACACGATACCCCTTGGCAAGACTGGTGTCAGATACCAAGCTTCTGACTACCAGTAACGACTGTCAAAGATCTTCAAATGACAGCCGGGACCAATGGCTTAACTACGAATATATATATATAACTTATTTAAACTACAAAATATTTATTTATTTAATGTAAAAATACATGTTAAAGTACTCATATTTTTACATTTTTTAATGTAGTCTTGATTAAAGGCTGCCAGGGCATGCAGTAAACACAGGAGTATGAAATGTAGAACAGTTATAGATTATGAAATGTAGAAGAGTTAGATAGATTGATTAATAAATACAGTTTACAGTACCGGCGTGTGTGTATGACTAGATGTATGAATGTGAGCGAAGCAAAAGAAGTATGTAAGGATCGTAGCAGGTGGCGTTCTGTGTTTCTGCCTACCCCCATGGAAAAAAGGCATGCGTTTATGTATGTATGTTTATTGTAACATAAACCCGACATAATACGAGTGAAAACTTACTAATGAATGCTGGTTTTGTTCGATTAATCCAATCAATTTTCAATTCTGTTTAACGAGTTAACCAACAAAATAAGAATAAAATACCAACATATCCTAAATCTTTATGCAAATAAAAAAAACAAAAGAAAAAAGAAACCACAATATTTTTTCATATTGAATAGTGTAATCTCAATAAGAATATAGAGCGAATGTGGTACACATTTAATTTTATGGAGATAGATTACTATTAATCTTTTACTAAACGATACCCAAGGGAGAAGATGTTATATGATTTTACTATCCCAACCTTTGCCTCTAATATTTAGTTTGTAAATTTAGGATTTGGATATCACATCATCATCATCACATCATCAGCCTATTATTGTTCCCACTGCTGGGACACAGGTCTCCTCTCTGTGAGAGGGAATGGGCCGTAATCCACCACGCGGGCCCAGTGCGGGTTGGTGGACGTCACATGTCTTCGAATTTTTAGTTCTAGGACATGCCGGTTTCCTCACGATGTTTTCCTTCACCGTTTTGAGAGCAGTGGTGATGAAATAATTTACACAAAGTATAGCGCCTGCCTGGGCTCGAACCTACGACCTACAACTTGTAAGTCGCGACCGATACCACTGGGCCACCACTGCTCTTTTTCTTTCTCTGTGATTTGGACATAGTGTCATTTAATATCGTCTGTATCCCTGTTTGAGAATGGAATAAAATAACTCTATAATCTGCTGAAATTTGTATGAAAATATTTGTATTGTATAAACTCAATTTATTTTAGTATTATATAACTGCATAGCATATATGTGAGTATGTACCAATTATAAATCTACCATTTACTGTACCTATATGTCGTTCGTTGACTTGTGTAGGCCCTGCCAGTTGTGAGTATGTCATGCTCTCTCTAATGTCTCTCTGATGGTGGCACATGCGTTGGATCATTCGGTTCCCTTCATCATGGTTGAGCTGAGTGGTGCCAATCCGTGCATCTTGTTCGTGAACGGGCGCTATCACTTGGGGATTGGTCTTAGCTTAGCTGCATAAGCCTGTTTTAATTACTTATTATATTTTTGAATTGTTGGTTTTACTGTAGAAGCTTTTACGTGCACGTCTTTTTACATTGTTCTCACATTTTGCCAACAGAATGATGTAACTAAATACTTGTCATTAAAATTGATAGAAAAGAGTGTCAGTGGAGTTTCCTGCACGTTCTTCTCCATAGAGACCGAACATTCTTCTCCTTCTTCTGTGACTCTTGCGAATGTGCAACTAAAGTCATTTTTTGTTTGACAATTCAAAAGTATCTTTCAATGATTTAGTTGAAATAAAATATTTTCATTTTGAAACTACAACGATACAAAAATAAAATACAAAAGTCTGGTTTTGTTTCTCCATTATATCACGCTTCAACAGCTCAATGAATTTGTATGAAGCTTGGCACATTAATAATCATGATCTACATAAGAATATAGAATACTTTTATATCCCGGAAATACATTCCTGTGAGATAATTTTGCGTCTTTCATGCAAGTACACTACAGGAGGAGCTCGTGGCTAAATAATAACAGCCGCACGGGTCGATCTTCAAGTTTAAGCAACGCTTGACGAGGTCGGTCCGTAGATGGGTGACCATTTCAACATACCGAGTTTCCTCCATCGTAAGTCGTAAGTTATATATAAGTAGAAGTAAGTCGCGGATATGTAAATTTTGCATAGTCATCAAAACTAAACGTATATGTAAAATTTCATCTTAATCGGTGGAGGATAACTGCTTTTAAATTCAGTTGCAAGATTTGACCCGGACACACTTACATACTTACATTAAAAGTTAAATAAAAGCTTGTAAAATGGTGACATAGTTGTCGCATTATCAGGCGATCACGTCACGATTGTCTGTAGGAGCCTTAAAAAGGGCAGGGAGCCCAGCACCTGTAGCCAAGTTGACAATCTACAATCGACAGCACTATTAGAAAACGAATCAATGTATGGAAATGACACATCTGAGCGTTAAGGTTACACTAGTCGAAAATTCATCCATACAAATGTAGTCTGTTTGACGATGTACGTTCAAAATAAAAAATTATATCAATTTGTCTCATCATTCAGCCCTGTATGCATCTAGCCCTGTATGGAAGCATAAAAGTAAAGAAAAAAAATATGATAGTTATGAGCTTCGAAAGTTCCATATTTTAAGTACCATAAGAAGAAGGAAAATTGAAAAACTGCCTCCATACAGGGATAGATTAGTAGTTCAACAATGCAAATAATTTTATTTTGAACAGATACATTCAGTCGTTTTTTTATGATATCCAGACTCCCAAAGGTCTGTTTATAAAATTTCGCGCGCTCGTTTTCGTTCTAAATCATCATTCATTTTGCTACAAATTTGCAAAAGTGCTAATTCGTACGCGTACTAGCTTCTTACTGCTCATAAAAGCATCTATCTGTTCCGCACGTGTTGTCGGTTGATATAGAACGCATTTTAACCCCGCGCACAAAATAGTTCGTGCCGTCGACTAGTGTACCCTTAAGTCACGTGGTCAGACCATACAAATAGAAGGCGTTAACGATTGTAGAAAGAGATTCGATACGAAATGTTTGTAACTTGACTAGGGGAGCTGATCTACTTGAGTTATATCTTACGATAATCGGCTAAGGTAGGTAGCGAGCAAAATAAATATCATAGAACTTTTTATACGCCTTACCTTGGAGTTCTTTGACCCCATTTAACACAATGAGCATTATTATACCAATCCTTTCAAAAAAGGCTTTATTTGGTTATCAGGGCACACCGGTTATGCTTACACTCGCTTTTTATAATCTCGCTATATGTATAAAGGTCGTAAGTTTGGTGCTACTATTTCGTAGCGGCGTAGCGAATTGATACTACTGTTTTAGATTGCAATTTATTATAATCAACCTTCAGAATATTTTCAATGGATACAAATGTAACTGAATCGAATCTACACAATTTGGTACCTTTAAAAATTGCTATAGTCTGCAACAACTTACTCATACAATGCCGTTAAACTCGCGGAAAAGTCCTTGACAAAGTATAATATGGTGTACTTTTAACCCAAGCATTTAAAATACGTTATTATGTAGTAAATTGATACATCATTTTTTTTTATTAATTCTTGGAATAAGTCTAAGAAAATTCCTTTTTTGAAAGGCACATTGGTACTTGTCCAGAATTAAAGCCACGATCTCAAACGTGAGGAAGAGTTTTAACAACGAACCATCACAACATCCTTCTTCAATCTTGACTTTAATTTACGAAAATCAAAAAGTGCTTACCACTAATTGCTCCGCTTACCTCCCAAACCTCAGCCTCTCACTGATTCGAGGCAATTTAAAAAAAATGTGCGTATGTAAACTCGCGGAGGTCATGTCAAAGAGATGCTTACATATTCATGAGAACGAATGTTATACGGAGTTATTGTGAACAGTATAAGTTATGAAATACAGATAGACAACAGTCCGAGAACATTTGTCAGGCCGTTGCCTGAACCAGAAACAACCATTTCTGGTCGGAGGATTCTCTCTTTTCAATGTAGGACTTTACACTCTGTTCCGTCTCCATACAAGCAGGAGAGGCGAAGTCTTAACATAGGCCTCCTCTCTGTGTGAGAATAAATGGACCCTATTCCACCACGCGGCCCCAGTGCGGGTTGGTGGAGGTGCGTCTTCGGATTTTCAGTTCTAGGACATGCCGGTTCCTCACGATGTTATTCTGCACCGTTTTGAAAGCAGTGGTGATGCTATAATTTTATTTGGGTTCGAACCCACAACCTACAACTTGTAAGTTGCGGCTGTTACCACTGGGCCACCAGTACTCTCTCTGCGCTCTGAGTTATCACAACATCCACTTCTAATTCCTGATATCATCAAAATCCAACCGCAGTATACTGCTACGCATAGGCGTCTTCAATTCCTCGATTCTCGGCAACTCTCACCCCGCGCGGAAAAGTTTCTTGACTTGCATTTGCATAAATCAGAAATCATTTCTTGCTGAAAACGCTCTGCTTATCAAGCAAACCGCAGCCACCCACTGATACGAGGCAATTTTTAAAATCTGTGCGTATGAACAAACGGAGGATATGTCAAATAGAAGCTTACATATTCATGAGAATGAATGTTATACAGAGTTATTGTGAACAATATGAATTATGACCTCGTGTATAATGTATATGTGTATGTATGTGTATGAAAGATGAAGCTATGAAATATTCAGTTGATGACTTAAGTATGTAGTTTTTAGGGTTCCGTAGCCAAATGGCAAAAAACGGAACCCTAGCCACTTTTTTCCGAAACTATAAGAACTATGCTGTTGAAACTTGGTAAGTAGAGGTATTCTGTGAACCGCATTAAGATTTTTACACAAAAATACAAAAAAGCAATAAATTTAGGGGGATCCCATACTTAGAACTGAAACTTATTTTTTTTTTCTTCATACCCGTACGTGGGGGTATCTATGGATAGGTCTTCAAAAATGATATTGAGGTTTCTAATATTATTTTTTTTCTAAACTGAATAGTTTGCGCGAGAGACACGTCCAAAGTGGTAAAATGTGTCCCCCTGTAACATCTAATATAAGAGAATGATAAAACTAAAAAAAAAATATAATGTACCATGTAAACTTCCACCGAAAATTGGTTTGAACCAGAACTAGAAAGTAGTTTTTTTTTAATACGTCATAAATCGTAAACCGCAATTTACCAAGTACGGAACCCTTCGTGCGCGAATCCGACTCGCACTTGGCCGTTTTTTTATATTGATTTGATATGATGTTTTCAATTGTTTTGATTTCTGTTATTTAATATTGGCACATCCACGATTTATGTAATCTAAAATATTAAATAATGTGAGATTTTTAAATAAATAAAAACACATAAATAATAATAATCCCAGCCTGTAACTGTCCCACTGCAGCTCAAAAGCTTCTTCTCATACAGAGAAGGCACGAGCATTATTCACCACACTTGCTTATGACGGGTTGACGATATTACATAACATTATAATTTTTTACAAGATACCAATGGAGTCTACCGCGTATAAATTCGCCGCTAGAGGCGCTGGCGTGGCGTGTGATCTCCGATAAATGTCAAATTTCACAGTTTTTTGGCTTTGAGCGCGAGTTTATTTACTTTTTTTTTACTATTGTGAATATTTTGTGTGTATTTTGTGTGTGTTTTTTTGAGTTGTGTTTTTTTTTGTTGTGTTTTTTTTGTGTTTTTTTTTTTAATTTAAGTAGTTACGGTATTAACCAACCTCTGCTATAATAGAGTTTTAGGTTTCGGAAAATGTTATTCTCATTTTTTTTCGAAAAAAAGGGGCTACACAATTTTTATTTTATATTTAATCGCACTTTTAAGGCATAAGAAATGATTTTAATACAAACTTTGCTTCTGTGGGCGTTATAACAACAACATTTAACAGCTATAATAAGGACTTTACTCGCCAGTAGTTCCAACTGTTGAGCACTAAAACTGTAGCCCTCATTGAAATGAATGAAACGAGAAATAAGTTATTTTTTAGGTTTCCGTACCCAAAGGGTAAAAACGGGACCCTATTACTAAGACTTCCCGGCCCGTCTGTCTGTCTGTCACCAGGCTGTATCTCATGAACCGTGATAGCTAGACAGTTGAAATTTTCAAAGATGATGTATTTCTGTTGCCGCTATAACAACAAATACTAAAAACAGAATAAACTAAATATTTAAGTGGGGTTCCCATACAACAAACGTGATTTTTTTGCCGTTTATTTGCGATAGTGGTACGGAACCCTTCGTGCGCGAGTACGACTCGCACTTGGCCGGTCTGTTGCTTTTTTTTTTAATATTAATTATTGCCAAATCTATTAGTACAACCAAACTTCTTCTAAGTAGATGAACAGTAATAGGTACTTACCTGTTTGTATATAGCGTGGGTTAACAAGTATTTACCTGTAGGCGGGAAGTTTATCGAATCTGACCCACGTAATATCAGGCAGTTTTCCGAGTACTCCAATTTTCTTACTTTTTGTTGTACTAGCTTCTGCCAGCGGCTTCGCCCGCGTGTATTATACATACACACCTTCCTCTTGAATCACTCCATCTATTAAAACCAGACAAGTGCGAATCGGACTCGCGTATAAAGGGTTCCGTGCCATTATCGCAAAAAATTGCAAAAAAACTTTAGTTGTATGGGAGCCCTACTTAAATATTTATTTTATTCTGTTTTTAGTATTTGTTGTTTTAGCGGCAATAGAAATACATCATCTGTGAAAATTTCAACTGCCTTGCTATCACGGTTCATGAGATACAGCCTGTTGACAGACAAACAGATGGACCGCGGGGTCTTAGTAATAGGGTCCCGTTTTTACCCTTTGGGTACAGAACCTAAAAAACCGCATCACAATCCGTCGCGTAGTTTTAAAGATCTAAGCATACATAGGGACAGACAGACAGCGGGAAGCAACTTTGTTTTATACTATGTAGGGATTTATGTTTGTAACAACCATTTTCTTGTTAAAAACGCGGATAAATGTTATGGATGGTTTCTTTTTTTATGTTTATGTTGTGTGCTCTAGTGGCTTGTGTCAAATAAATGTGTTTTATTTCTTTCTTTCTTTTCTTTTATAGCTGATAGAATCGTAGATGGTGACTTTGTGTAGACTAGAGCCTCAGAATTAACTATGACAACCGAAAAAACCCCATTCTTTCTTGTCTTAAAGACCCCTAGATTGTAGCATCGGGAAACACAGACCCCGGCAGGGAATTCCACTCCCTAGCTGTACGCATAATAAAAGTGTCCCCAAAATGTTTTGTGCGTATGGGTGCGATGTCCACCATGTACCGATCACGCATCGCCGTACGTCTGGTAGTCCGATGATGGAACGGGCTGGGCGGAATTAAATCATGCAATTCCATCGCACACTCCCCGAAATGTTACCAGTGCCTCATTGCCGATGAGTTTCTTGGCTCGCTTTTCGATCGACTCTAGTGCATCAAGCTGGTATTTGGCAGATCCGTCCCAGAGATGAGAACAGTACTCAGTCTCGCAGTTAGGGGCCTAATACAACTGATTTTCCTATATGCAGGAAGTAACGGAACAGGGAACGGGCAACTGGTTCTGCCAATGTATGGACAATTTGTATTGGTGTTTTTAGGGTTCCGTACCCAAAGGGTAAAAACGGGACCCTATTACTAAGACTTCGCGGTCCGTCTGTCTGTCACCAGGCTGTACCTCATGAACTGTGATAGCTAGACAGTTGAAATTTTCACAGATGATGTATTTCTGTTGCCGCTATAACAACAACAAATACTAAAAATAGAATAAAATAAATATGTAAGTGGGCCACCCATACAACTAACGTGATTTTTTTGCCGTTTTAGCGATAATGGTACGGGGTACCGTACCATTATCGCAACGTTGTTTTTGTGCGTGAGTCCGACTCGCACTTGGCCGCTTTTTATTTGTTTTGTTGAGAATTGTCTATTACTTCCTTAAAGAAAATATACAAAGGTAAAAGCAGTTTTTCAAATATAATCACACCTTTCCGTTACAACATGGATAGCCATATAGGCTTAACCTTTCGTGTGTTTAAGACGTGGATCCTTACGAGAAACAGTGGTTTTTCTATTGTTTCGTAATTACGGGCACGTGTACCTGTTAAACCACCACCACCTATATTATTTCAACAAACAACTTACTAAATGCCACCGATACCGACAAACTTTGTATGTAACCTTTAAAGAAAACATACAAAGATTTTTCCACCATTTCCTACGACCACGCATCGCACAATGGAACAGAGAGCTACAGTTCCCTCGAAAAGAAAATCGCGGATTTCTTTTTGATCAAAAACACGCGCAAGAACTGTTTGATGTCAAAACGGCGTAAAATGTCCCTTACGAGAAACCTTTGCCATTTTGGGGACAAAAGAAAACTTACCTTACATTTCTTTTTTTCAGGTAACAATAATGGAAATCAGCGTCGCGGAATCACACACCAACGCTTACAGAATAAAAGTTAACGCGACCTGAAAAAATGTGAAACATGAAACTAGAAATCGTTCTGGAACCTGACAATTTTACTTTGGACCTCGCTGATTTATCAACATCAATGTATCTGACGGATATCTATGTGAACAAGACTTTGGAAGTCAATGAAACTACTAACGATTTGGTATACTCAAACCAATTCGAAGACGATCCTTTGATAGTGTTTCTAGTGATACTAAAATGTTTAATAATGCTGTTCATTATTCTAGCAGCAATATTCGGGAATTTATTAGTGATCGTATCGGTGATGAGACACAGAAAATTACGAGTAATCACGAACTATTTCGTCGTATCTTTAGCCCTGGCTGATATGCTTGTAGCCATCTGGGCAATGTGTTTTAACTTCAGTGTAGAGATAACCAATGGAGAGTGGCTGTTTGGGTACTTTATGTGTGATGTATGGAACTCTTTGGACGTGTACTTTTCATCTGCTTCGATTCTCCATTTATGCTGTATCAGCGTTGACAGATATTACGCAATAGTACAACCTTTGGATTACCCCCTGATCATGACAACAGCAAAACTGGGAATCATGTTGGCTGTGGTCTGGTGCAGTCCTGCGCTAGTCTCTTTTCTCCCAATCTTCATGGGTTGGTACACAACTGAAGACCACCTGAGCTTTAGGAAGCGGTTCCCAAACGTGTGCAGTTTCACTGTGAACAAGGTGTATGCTGTGGTGTCAAGTAGTGTTAGCTTTTGGATCCCTGGTGTCATCATGCTGTATATGTACTACAGGATTTATTTGGAGGCCGAGAGGCAGGAGAGGATGTTGTACAGGTAAGAAACCTATGTTTATAAAATTTTATACTATGTTTTTTTTTACCGTGGCGATTTTGACTTTACTTCATAAAAGATAGCTTGATCTCTGCGACATATGTCAATCTGACGTATACCTTAATGTTAGCCTGTCAAGCGCTTTTGTTACTGTATTGATACTGACAGCTGTCGCAGAGATCAAGTTATCTTTTATGAAGTATAGTTTAGAGTATTTCTCATGTGTGTTGGTTTTAGCATTGCCCGATTTATCTAACTGAACCCAGTAATATATTTAAATCACGTAACCAAAATATTGACTGCCCATAACGACCCGCGTCTATTGTTTGTTATCTAGTGTAGAATCAAACCAAACAGGAAATATGTTACAGAATTTAATTTCAAAATGTAAATATTATTCTCGGAATTCGGTTTTGCTAAAATTATTCAAATTAATGAATATCTAATTATTTCAAAATATTAAATCGAATAACATTTCGATAATTTTCATTAAAATTATTTAATATTTGGCAAACTATTCACTCAATTTGGTAATCATAATTATAATCTACTGATATGTATCATTTCCATAGATTCCAGGAAAATCGCAATTTTAATGACGCAATTAGCACGAATATTGTTATCATAATATCACGCGCAAATGATAATTACGATATTTTTGCATTGTAGTGGTTAATTAATGAGATTAAATATTTAACTTCTGTTTTATTGTGATAAGTAACCGAAACAAGTAAAATTTCAAAATTAAATAAACCCCTGACACATTTTTATTTCATACTACATAATTTATCTAGTACATAGTAGATACGCTTCGATCGGCAATCTATTGAACACGTAATTATGACAAGATATCTTGTGAAAACACACTGATTCAAACAGTAAAACGCCCAAAACTTTCGAAAGACTGAACCGATTTTATTCAAACATAGCTAAGAACACTCTCGACAAAATTACCTTTTAAAAAAAAATAAACTAAATCAAAATCGGTTCACCCGTTTGGACGCTACGATGCCACAAACAGACACACATATACACAGATACACAGCAACACACGTCAAACTCACCCCTCTTATTCCGTCGGAGGTTAAAAACACGATATGGTCGCCACCGTTTTATACCTTGTTCTCGATGATATAAGTTCAAAGAGAACGTCAAAAACGATGCGAAGTTTCTAAAATATAATCGTTTTCGTCAACGCAGAGAACACGGGAGAAATCACGCGACTTTGCCACCAAATAACTTGAGGATCGACGCAAATGTGCCGACAAAGGTTGGTTAGTAACAATCCCTAAACCTAAACAAATACTGTAATCACATTACTCGTTCTAATCTACAGTAACTACATATCAATAGTTCAGTTACCTTTACTAATAGAGGTATGAGGCAACAGGCTCCCTCGAGAGGCGATCTTTTGGGAAATATACTAGGTTAAGCAACGCTTGCTGAGATCGGTTCGTGGATAGGTGACCATGATCAATTACACTAATCAAGACCATCGATTAGAGTAATTAGCACAACACAGTTTTTAGACGACGCTTACGGCAGAACCTCATAGAAGCGCAAAGGAAGCTAGATATAATCGCACTAAATTCGGCAATTATAATCAAATACTAAATATGTGGGTAGATAAATATATCATCTCATCTGCCTAGCCTTTTTTCCAATTATTGTTGGGGTCGGCTTCCAATCTTACCGGATTCAGCTGAGTACCAGTGTTTAACATGGAGCGACTGCCTATCTGACCTCCACGACCCAGTAACTGGGTAACACGATACACCTTGGCAAGACTGGTGTCAGATCTCAGGCTTCTGACTACCCGCAACGACTGCCAAAGATCTTCAAATGACAGCCGGGACCAACGGCTTAACGTGCTTTCCGAGGCACGGAGGAAACTCGGTATGTTGAAATGGTCACCCATCCGCGGACCGACCTCGTCAAGCGTTGCTTAATCTTGAAGATCGACCCGTGCGGCTGTTATTATCTAGCCACGAGCTCCTCCAGATAGATAGGTAGATAAATATATCATATTATAATAAAAAGAGTGGTAAAAGTGACGGATGAACAATTATGGGACGTGCAAGCAGGATTTAGAGAGGGAATGGGCTGTATGGCTCAGATCTTCTCCTTGAGGAGCATAGCTGAAAAACATCTGGCAAAGCACAAAAAAGTCTACTGTGCTTAGAGAAGGCCTATGACAGTGTGTGGAGGGATGAACTGTGGTCGACGCTATCCGGGTACGGTGAGGACTGGCGCTTGGTACGGGCACTGAAATCTCTATATAGGGATTCCAGAGCTTGTGTTAGGATTAATGGGGCATATACGGATTGGTTTTCCATCTCAACGGGTGTTAGACAGAGCTATGTAGCGTCACCGTGGCTGTTCAACTTGTACATGGATAGTTGTCTAATAGGTTTGAAAGACCATGAGTGCGGATTGAGGATGAATGAGTTGCCTGTCAAATGCCTTCTCTATGCAGATGATCAAGTTCTACTTGCATCGGCAGCAGAACAGTTGCAAGACATGGTGACTGTGATGAATGAAGCTTTTAAGTTAAAAGGGATGAGTATAAATGTGAACAAGATTAAGGTAATGGTGTTTGAAAGAGAAGACGTTGTTTCGAAGTGTGAAGTGAAAATAAATGATAAGAGTGTGGAGCAAGTGAACGAGTTTGTATATCTGGGAAGTATGTTCACAAGGGATCGAAAGATTGAAGAGGATGTGGAAAGGAGAGTGAATGCAGGGAATAAAGTGAATGGTGCTATACATGCGGTTGTGACCAGCAAATCGATGTCTCCGGAAGCTCGACTCGCCGTTCATAACAGCGTGCTGGTGCCTACACTTATGTATGGCAGTGAAGGTTGGGTATGGCAAAACAGACATGACAGTAGGATTAATGCAGTAGAAATGCGTTCCTTCCGAAGTATGTATGGTGTAACTTTAAATGATAGATTAAGGAATGAGGTAATAAGACAACGTTGTGGTTTAAGAGAAGATTTAGTGACTATAATTGAAAAGAGTATGTTGAGATGGTTTGGCCATGTCGAGAGAATGAATGAAAGGCGACGAGGAGGGGACGCCCTAGAAAGACATACATAGACCTTATAGGTGATGTTCTTCAGAAAGGCCAGGTGCGCAGTACGCATAACTGGCATGTGTGTATGACTAGATGTATGAATGTGTGTGAAGTATGTAAGGATCGTAGCAGGTGGCGTTCTGTTGTTTCTGCCTACCCCCATGGGAAAAAGACGTGAGTTTTTGTATGTATGTATTATGATATATTTATTTACCCACATATTTAGTATTTTTGCCATGTTACCTATTCATTATCACACTATTTATGCACCTTTTCCCATTTGCCTCACTATTTTATCGGACACAAATTTATTTTATTTAATAATACACACACATCACCTTGCAGTATAAAACTGATTTACATCCGTCACCCCACACGTGAGGTCCAGTTGAAAACCAGCATCAGGAAATAGTTGGCATTTTTACTGAACTGGGCATGTTTTGCGCAGCCGTGAGGCACACTTTCCTGCTAACTTCTTACATCAGACTTTCACACTTCTTGTTATTTGTATTTTATCAGATGTATATACATATGTATCTAGTATATTGTGTGTA
Source organism: Anorthoa munda (assembly GCA_945859665.1). Taxonomy (NCBI): domain Eukaryota; kingdom Metazoa; phylum Arthropoda; class Insecta; order Lepidoptera; family Noctuidae; genus Anorthoa; species Anorthoa munda. The sequence continues at coordinate 20,317,652 of OX243896.1, read as the reverse complement.
TTTTATTCTGTGCTAAATAAATGTATTTTCATTATTTCTTATCCGCGTCTTGGAAAGTGCGTGAAGCCGTTGTTATTCAGGCCGTCATTTGAAGATCTTTGACTGTTGTCACGGTAGTCATAAGCCATAAAATACGACATCAGCCTTGCCGGAGCGACTGTCTATCTGACTTTGGCAACCCAGTAACTGGGTTAAACTCTTAACAACCCAGTAATTGGGTTGCACCACTTACAACCCAGTTACGGGTTACCCATTACAACCCAGTAACTGGATTATACCCCTTATAACCCAGTTACTGGGTTGTCAATAGGCAGTTGATCCATGTAAAAAAACTGATTTTCAGCTGCATTTGGTTAGAGTGGCAGCTGATCCCAATATAAGTAGTTGGTAACAAGCTAGACAGATTGATTATTTTCACCAGTGCATTCACTGATTAACTCACTAAAGGGGTACCTACTCTGCGGGTAATTTCTATATATAATTTTCTATAAACACAGTACCCAAACAATAGTAAGATTATTGCATCGAGCGCAAAGTGAGTTATTAATGCACGAGTGTTATGTTGGTGCCCAAGCATAAACGAGGGCACTAAATTAACACGAGTGCATTAATTACTCACTTTAGCGAGGTGCGTAATCTAATTTTCTTTCAACTACCAATTTACCTACCATGATAAAATATACCTACTCAAAATAAAAACTCGTTAAGTTAAGTTAATGAAAAATATTTATCCCACGACTTTTGCGGCAAAAGTTATTAACAATTTAATTTGCAGTTGTATTTCTACTTTATGGAGTTGACTTCATATCGCTATCGCTGTCTATTTCCATTTTTTACCCGACTGCCGAAGGAGGGTAATGTGTTTATCAGTCTATGTATGTATGTATATATGTATGTATGTATGTATGTATGTTTGTTCCTATGTGGCGTTCCAGAGACCAAACGCGTTGACCGATTTTGATGATTCATACGTTAATCGATTCGTCTTAACCTTGCGAGTGTCATAGGCTACATTAAAATTGGAAAATAGAAAAATGGTGGCTTTTGGGCGCCATATTGTGGGGGGCCAATTTTATTTTTTCTTTCAAACCCATCGTGTGGGGTATCAAAATAAAGGGTTTCAAGAGGTGATTTCAAAAATATATAACACTTATATATTTAAATGTACCTAATTCGAAAAAAATGTTAACTAAAAAGTTATAAATAAAAAAGTTAATTAAAAAAATCAAAATACCCGACTGCTTAAAAAGCGAACTAAAAAGACGTAAACAAGAAGAAAATCATGCTGTGCAGTCGGAGGATACATCTGGTTTTGGTCAGCCAGCTCGCGAATATGTATCCTCCGACTGCACAGCATGATTTTCTTCTTGTTTACGTCTTTTTAGTTCGCTTTTTAAGCAGTCGGGTATTTTGATTTTTTTAATTAACTTTTTTTTTAAACTTTTCTTGCTAAATATGAAGTATAAAAGTTTAACAATGGTACAAAATGAGCGCCTTTTTTTCATCAAATCGATTTTCAGCCGATTTTTATTTTCACCCAGTTTCTTTTTGATCTAATGTAGATATTTTATTTAAATAAAAAACAAAAAACAGTGCATTAATGGAAAACTGTGCAATAATGAGATTTCATATAACATTTGCACTGTTTTGGTTCTAAGCAAAAAATACGTCCTTTGTGATCGGTTTTGTAGTGATTAATAATAACATTACTACGTAGTTGAAAGAAAAGACATTTTATCTCTCCAATCACCACTTCTTCTAATCTAATCTACGGTTCCTATTTACATCAATAGTTCAGTAACCTTTTCTAACAGAGGCAACAGGCTCCCTCGAGAGCCGACCTTTTGAGTCCCTGCGTAATGAAGCTAATTCCTATTGGGAGATAATGAAGCAGGGGGCGGTGTAGTTGAGTTGTGGTTTGTTTGTTTAATATAGGCATATACTACCTTTAGTATTTAAGGATCAAGTTCAAACCATTTATTTCGATTAATCCCTTGAGTGCCGCAAATGTCGATGCACGCAAGACACAATGGCTTTTTAATTGCGTCGGTAATTACAGCATTCAATCGGTTAAGTTACATAAATTATATGTACATGCAGGCACTTATGAATTTTTAAGGAGTCAGACTAAGAAAGTGTCAGCTAAATCCAATCATAACATTCATAACCATGCCAATGATGGCTCACGTTTGACCACTATCTCGCCTGATGTTAAGTGATGATGTGGTCGAAGGTGAAGCACGCTTGCCTAGAAGTAACCCACTGTTGACTTAAAGACCCCTAGTTTGTAGCTATCAGGAAACAAAGACGCCCACTCCACTCCTTAGCTGTACCACAGATAATATAATACTAGCATACAAATGCCTCATCCCATACAAAGAAACCATGCCGACATAACTAGCGTTTTTCATCTGATTATACCGATTATTTTTTTGTAAATCGGTCGCGTTCTGTTCCGTTCCACGGCGATAGATAGATCACCATCTATATGCGTGGAACGGAACCGAACGCGATCGATGTCAGTATAATCAGTAAAGTGCGTCGGGACAGTTTCTTTGTATGGGATGAGACATCACTGGCTGTACGTACAACTTATATTTCTGCCATTATTTGTAACTACAAATCATACTAGAAATATTTAAAACTGTTTAAATAATGTTTTTTTATAATTTTACAACAATATGAGGTTGTAGTTATTCTGCTACATATTCTCTATTGGAATTGAAAATGAGCTTAAAAACAAAATTAATTTGTTCAGTGAAACTCAATACAGACTACACATAAGTTGGCTTGTCTAGAACGTAAATAGGGGAAACGGTATAGTTATTGGCCCCTATATAGTATTAGCCATTTCACCAGCGGAAAATTATTTATTTAATTCTTATTGAAAAACTAGCAACCCACATTACTAAATGGTAAATATTAACCCATTTACAACGACCGATCGTTGGTAAAGATCAAAAAAGAATGTGGGAAATACCCACAATTTAAAAAAAAGTTAATTCAAAAATTCAAAAAACCCGACTGCTCAAAAAGCGAACTAAAAAGATGTAAACAAGAAGAAAATCATGCTGTGCAGTCGGAGGATACATGTTCGCGAGCTGGCTGACCAAAACCAGATGTATCCTCCGACTGCACAGCATGATTTTCTTCTTGTTTACATCTTTTTAGTTCGCTTTTTAAGCAGTCGGGTTTTTTGAATTTTTGAATTAACTTTTTTTATTTATAACTTTTTAGTTAACTTTTTTTAGAATTAGGTACATTTTAACATATAAGTGTTATATATTTTTGAAATCAACTTTTAAAGTCCTTTATTTTGATACCCCACTCGATAGGTTTGGAAGAAAAAAAAATTTTGGTACCCCACAATATGGCGCGCAAAATCCGCCATTTTTCGTTTTTCCAATTTTAATGTAGCCAGTGACACTCCCAGGGTTAAGACGAATCGATTGACGTAAGAACCATCAAAATCGGCCAACGCGTTTGGTCTCTAGAACGCCACATAGGAACAAACATACATACATACATACATACATACATACATACATATATACATACATACATACATACATAGACTGATAAACACATTACCCTCCTTCGGCAGTCGGGTAAAAAATAATAACGAGCGGATTACTTTTGCTTATTGTTTACTAATCGCCGCAGTGATCGTTTGACAGTGTTTCGGTGCATAGATAATTATCTTATGATCAACATTTTAAAGTGTTTTTGTATTTTAATTCGTATAAGCGTAATTAACTTTCACTATGTCTTCAAAACGGTAAGTGTTTATTAATAAGCTTGTGATTGAAATTCATTATAAGCATATTTTTTATAAATTTATAACCTGTCTAACAAAACTGAGAAATAAAACTTTGATATAGTCATATATTTTATTAAAATAAATGATATTGTATTTGACGATCGTTTTAACGATCGGTAGTAATTTGGGGATGTATTGTTGATCACACCCAGGAATACCAATAAACCATTGTATCTCAATGAAATCATTGACGAATTGGAACAATTACATGATGATGCCCCATTTCCAAGAAATATAACCACTTTGCCACCAGTTTACGTGTATTGTAGTAGTCTAGCCAACCAGCGCATATTTTGGTTTGCAAGTGGAATTATAATAGTGTGGTGTCAGTAGCATCAAATTCAGAAAATATTAAACCCTTACATAAAGCTAAACGGTTCTCGCAGCAGCCTGCAATTATAAAAGCCTACAGTGAAAAAATGGGGGGAGCCGATAGGTCAAACCAAAACATTGGTTGGACCTTCATTGGTCGTCTTTATCGTACATCTATCCATGGCAAGAAATGGTATTTCTCATTGTTTTGTCACTCCTTGGACATGGCAACTCACTATGCGTGGCAATTTTATAAAAATATTGGAAGAGAGTACGATAATCTCACATTCCGGCGAAATATCGCCAGAGTTATCTTGGATTCATATAAAAAGAATGAGAAACGTGGTCTTTGTTCCACTCCTAGAGCTTACAGGGAAACGTCACGGTACGATAGAGTTGATCATCTAGTAGAGTACAATAACTCTCAGCTTCGATGTTCGCTTTGTAAAAAAATACAAACTTCCCTTGTCAAAAATTTAAAATCCATTTGTACCCTAAAATATATTTGGTTATTTACCATACCCCTACATAGACTTGTTTGTTAATTAACGTTTTTCATTTATATAATAAATCGTTTTGCATAGTAATAACTGTGTTTCTTTAATTTAAAATAGGATACAATCGATAAAGTGGTAGTTATAATTAACCTACCCGCCTATTACTACTGATCGTTAAAACGATCCGCATTTTCCGAGCTTTCCTGAAAACTAAGATTTTTTTTTGGTATTTTGCCATGTTTACTATATGCATCAAGATAACAATATTAAAAAATTACAGTGATATGAGATAAAAAAAAGTTTCAGTAACAACTGGGTTAAAATGCATTAAGGCAACACAATTGTTGACTGTCTAAAAGTTTCGTCAAAACACCGCTAGATCTATTCGTTCTTTTGTAGCCTGTGATTTTTTCGTGGCGGTATCGAAAACGGGTAAGTTTGTTTAAAAAATGTTAAGTTAATAAAATTTTAGGATGTGATATTTTGAAGTAAATTTACATAGTTCAGTGATTAAAAATGTGTAAAATATATAGAGTGAAATGCATACTACGCGTATTTGAAGGGTATAATGACAAAATCATAACATAAACTTTAAAAATGTAGTGGCTAATTACTGCACCAATAATTTAAATAACATTACATTAATTGGCCACCTATGCCAATAACTATGCCAATAATTAAAAACAAAATTCGTTTCTAATGAATTAAATCTTTACCGTTTGTTATATTAGGCATCATATTCGTTTGTCACTAATTTTAGGGCTGTGTAAACAGTTATTGGCCTAGGCCAAGTACTATGAAGTCTGGAATAATTTTCAATAGAAAAAAAAAGGAGGCCAATAACTATAATATTTTTATTTTGGACAAGATCACTCATGCTTATTTTTCTGTTATATCAGCTTAAATTAAAAATAATCATGCCAAAAGGTCTTTTTACACCTTAGTACACCAAAGAAGCCCTAGATAAAGTGTTAGATAAAAATCAGAATAAAAAAATGTCTTTGAGAGCAGTTGCGAAAAAATATATTACCAGGGCAATTTTACAATTTAAACTTAAAAATCCCACTTTAAATCGGAGTTTGGACCGACGCCGTATTTGACTCATAAAAAAGAAGATTCCATCAAGGAATTGCTACACAATAATCTCAAGGAATGGCTAATCACTGCGTACCCAATAATCATCGAGAAAATATCCCGAATGCTGACGAATTTGTTGATTTTATATGCCACAAAAGTTACGTAATTAACGATGATTCCGAGCCTTCTGATAATTACAACATTTTTAATTAGTAGTTTTTGTTTTTGAATATTAATAATTATTTTGTTTTCTATGGCCAATAACTGTAAGATTACATGGCCAATTACTGTGATTATGGTGGCCAATAACTGTTATTTCAATATTTGTATCTTTGTTTTGTAGATTTTATTAATAAAAGTGTATGAAAAAGGAGTATGCAAGCCATACCATTGAATAAATACTTTCATGTTGTATATTTTAAAAATTATTTCCTTTACATTTATCCGTTTTATATTTTTTATATTATAAATAGCGTCTTGAGGTAGCTTAACTGGCCAATAACTATACCGTTTACCCTAGATGCCATATCTAACTTATACGCCCCGAGCTAGAAGGTATTTTTGATCACTGTATGTATTCTAATAACCTACTTAGGTTAATTGTAAAATTATTATTATTTTTTTATAATATTGTGGTCTGCTAACTAAAAGACTAAGACCTTGTGTGGGTATTCCAGCAGGAATGGCGATGTAAATAAAAATGATAAAAAAAATATTTTTTACTAAAAACATACTACCGACTTCCAAATAAGAAACTACAAAGTGAAAAATAACTTTATTTTTGGAAGTCGGTTTCCGTAACGCAAAAAAATGGTACCTACCAAAGACACAGACTTCCAAAAATAAAGTTATTTTTCACTTTGTAGTTTCTTATTTGGAAGCCGGTAGTATTTTTATTTGTAATTTTTTATTTTTCACTTTTTAGTTGGCAAGTAGTTAAGTATCATCAATATCATGAAACGGAACATAACCGGTGAAATGAGAGTATATCATGGTGAACTGTACACTTCTGCGTACCCCTTTAGAGAGTACTAGCTACTAAAAACAGCAGTATACGTGCTCTTGACAATTTGTCACATAAATTTTGCGATATTTCCGTTAAAAAGCCGGGGTAAATAACGACTGTATGCCAGATGTTAACAAGGATGTCACATAAGGCACATTTCCCCACCTCCATCAAAGTACAAATTAAATTTTTAATCACGTAGAAACCGGTAAATTCGACCGCTTTTCGAAATAACCCGAGTTGGGTCGACCACGTCAATTTGTTGACCACCAAATGAATTCTTAATTCCCTAGCCCAAAAACCCGTTAATTACGTTTTTCGCAGTTAATTTAATTACTCTTTGAAGTATTTAACAGTTTAATTGAATATTTGACTACTTTTTAAGTGGTCGTTTATTTTTGTGGATTAATATGTAGGACGGTGAAAAGATGTTTAGTTTGTATGTAAAGAAAAGTTGTGGGTAGTTATAAGTACTCGTATTATGAGTTGCGCCTTACTTGGAAGGGCTCTGGTCAATTTTATATTTTAAGTGATCTTACTTACTGACGTTGATCCATGGATGGTGACCGTACATTAGTCACCGCGACTCGTCTTTGCCTTGGACAGCACTTTAAGACGACGATTAACGCCAATGACCTTGAGGGAACTAAAACGCGAACTCGTTTCACACCCGCGCGACCCAAAATTTAGTAATTTTTGTACTTTCCTTATTATTCTATGGCTTTAAAAACAAAAGCCAAAATGAAGATAATTAAATTGTATTTGAGATGGTGTCGATTTCATTAAAATACGCCCAGCGGTTTTAGTGTGATTGTCGTGTTTTTGTCCGTTTTAGACATAGCTTTACAAATTAATTACACTATGTTATACGAATAAAACTCAAAACTTTCATAGATCAAATTATTAAGAAAATGGTCTAATGTAACATATATTTTTTCCAAAAAAATACTACTAGCCGTTTAGACGTGATTCTCATTTTTAAATCAGCTACTCAAGGGTATCTGCGCCTTAAGCATAAGTTTCCGGTTGTCATTAGCAGATCATTGACTATCGTTCAAGTTGGTTAAAAGACAAAAATCTAAAAAGTTTAACTGAATTCGATTGGTTTAGACTCAAAGCCGGTACCAATAAAGTTTAAGAACGCTATTGCGGTCATTATCTTTGTTCGTATTTATATAGAACCTGAAAAACTAACGAACCAAACCGAACGGGTCAAAGAAAATGAATTTTTAATTTCTTAATCCGGCAACAGTTAATTACTTTCAAATTAATTCAATAAGTGAACTGAAGTGAATTGTTTATCCGAACCACAGAGTACGGAATCAACTAGAGACGGGTGTGACGCTGCGCTCGTAATTATACGTGCCGCGCAATGTGCGCTGAGCTCAAGTTTTGTATGTCATAACTATTTCTTTACTTGTCGACGGTACCGGTGAAATGGGGTTACATTGAGATCTGGGGTAACTTTGATGATATCTTTATTTTTTTAGGTTTTTAAAGCTAACTCCGTGAAAACGGAACGCACCTCAATTTTCTTTTTTAAGTTTGCAACACTGACATGTCAGCCATGTTTTTCATCAACCTCAGCGAAAGAATAAGTTTACTTGTTGCAGAAAAAATATTTTAAATTGTACAGTGTGAATTCATTAAAAATACATTTAAAATTGGGGTTACTTTATATTGCAATGAAAAAACAATAGCGTATCAAAGTAACGCCATTTTCATTTTAGCGTTCATAGGCTCGTTTTTTTTTTATTTTCTCCCAAACTATTGAAAGTAAAACAAATTGTATTTGGGAATATAATTTATTTTGTGAAGTCGCCAACACTGCAATTTATTCATATTTTTCAAAATATAATTGAACTAGTTATGTCAATTTTAATTTCAAAATTAATCAATTTAACCTTGTTTTACGGTACATCTTATTACACTGTTTGGGTTTAATAAGTAGGCTGCATTTATAGTAGCGTCTGAAGCGTTGTTCAAATCATCGAGGGTGTAGATGACATTTGGGACACTCCAGGTAAAAGAAGACAGTTTGATCAGGAGCATCGCACTTGCACTGTAATATATGATAATCACCAATTTAGCCAAATTATATTTGCAACAGCCTACTTGGGTATCATTTAGTGTTTTCCAAATAGGCCACTGCAGTTTACGACTGATGTCGGAGCCATCGTCGAAATAGTAGAGAACTTTTTTTTTTTATTATTGATAGGCTCGCGCTTGACCACTAACTAATTATTAAGACGTGACGGTCATCAATTTTTGTAAGTAAATGGTACACTCACTGACACGATTGGTTTGTACGGAAATTTTTGACAATGTCGTCCCTAGCCGTGCCCGCAGAGGCGTCTCAGAGCTCTGTGGTATTTTACTTTAAAATCTTATCTTTGTTAATTTACTTCTCAGTTCACAAATGGATCTCTTGTGCTTCATTATTCTCTTGTTTTGTTTATTTTGAACACAGAATCAAGAACAGTTTTATTTATAAAACTTTAGGTTATTTAAGTTAAGCTTGTGTGTTCTAAAGCATTTGTGTTGAGGTGCAGGTTTAACAGAAACGACCAATCACAACTGCAGTTTATTTGCGACTAAAAACCTCTATGTATCAGAGGCGCAGCCGTGCGTCATTCTAATATTACGCTGAGTAAGTTTATACATTGTATCCCTACAGTAGCCCCCTTCTTAAAATAAACTCGTATACTAGCTGTCCCACGCGGCTTCGCTCCCGTCAACTAGCTACCTACTGTAGAGGGCGTAGCCAGGGCGCTACGTAATAAAAGGCAAATTACTTTTATCTCATATATTTGTATTAATTCAACAATGTGCCTGCCCTTAGGCGGCTTCTATCGAATTGACATCCAAGCTTAGCAAAAAACATCTTCACTTATTTTATGTTTTCGAAATTCAGTTACCTTTCAAGACTGTTTATCTGTTGCCAGTATTAATATAGGCATGGAGTTCTCACACTACCTACCCATCTACCCTACCTACCCTACATACATTATTGTTGCGAAACTTAAACCGTTTACGCAGCGCACGCAACGGAAGCTCCCAAAAAGGAATACTTTTTCCCGTTTTTGCAACATTTTTCATTTATGCTCCGCTCCTATTGGTTGTAGCGTGATGTTATATAGCCTATAACCTTCCACGATAAATGGACTATCCAACACAAAAATATTTATTCAATACCAAGCAGTAGTTCCTGAGATTAGCGCGTTCAAACAAACAAACAAACTCATCAGCTTTATAATATTAGTACTATTAACTTTAAAACTTTCGCGTTTCATAATGGAAATCAATATATCACGGGAATTTAACGCGATGATTTAGATTATTTATTTACCTATTTAACCCGACGTTTCGACCGTGTTGCAACGATCGTGGTCCCGGGTAGACTGGTGTCTCGGTGTACTGGCTCCTTTGGGGCAGAAAATTCTTCCTCTACCCTCACATTTCTACACACAACACTGACCGTGTCCTTATTTTATAAGTTCACCGATTGCACAAAGCGAGGTAATGTTTTTTGAATCACTGGATTCCACGCCGCGGATAATTTATAACCGTCATCCCGATTGAATGTTTTGTGTTTTTTTAATTTCAATCGCTTCACGCACAATTCTAGAATAGAAGTGGCGTTCCGTGGAGAGGACTTGTGGACGATGAAATTAGATCCAGTGATTGCTGCCGCCTTCTAAATCATCGCGTTAAATTCCCGTGATATATTGTTTTCCAATAACAATTACAAAATATTATGTCTAATTACATAGTTTCACTTCATTCTAACACGATTAAACATTTCGGAATCCTGTTTTTCATTAAAGAATAATGATGGCACATATTGCCCTGTGCGATAAGACCGCCCATTGTACACTTTGTTTTTGAAAATGTTTGTCCTTTATGTTTTTATTTTGTGGTGTACAATAAAGTTTATAATAAATAAATAAATATGTCTCATCACTACATTCACAAACACTTGTTACTTATATCTGGGTAACGGGGTACGATCGGTGTCTGTACTGTTTGCATCTTGACACTAAAACAATTTCTGAAGCTGCGTTCTCGATTTAATTTTAAGAATAGAATGCTTGTTTTAATGAAGGAAGGAAGTTAAGAAAAGTCAGGGGTTTGTTTTTAGGGTTCCGTACCCAAAGGGTAAAAACGGGACCCTATTACTAAGACTTCGCGATCCGTCTGTCTGTCCGTCTGTCACCAGGCTGTATCTCATGAGCCGTGATAGCTAGACAGTTGAAATTTTCACAGATGATGTATTTCTGTTGCCGCTATAACAACAAATACTAAAAACAGTATTAAATAAATATTTAAGGGGGGCTCCCATACAACAAACGTGATTTTTTGGTCGTTTTTAGGGTTCCGTACCCAAAGGGTAAAAACGGGACCCTAATACTAAGACTTCCCGATCCGTCTGTCTGTCTGTCTGTCTGTCTGTCCGTCTGTCTCCAGGTTGTATCTCATGAACCGTGATTGCTAGACAGTTGAAATTTTCACAGATGATGTATTTCTGTTGCCGATATAACAACAAATACTAAAAAGCAGTATAAAGTAAATATTAAAGGGGGGCTCCCATACAACAAACGTGATATTTTTGCTGTTTTTTGCTCGATATTAATAACGGCAACAGGTAGATGCCTGAAATATTCACAGAATGTTTAGTGTAATATTTACTTCAAAAAATAATAATTAATAAATTAAAATAAATTAAGGGGGGCTCCCATACAACAAACGTGATTTTTATGCAGTGTTTTGCGATAATGGTACGGAACCCTTCGTGTGCGAGTCCGACTCGCACTTGGCCGGTTTTTTTTATAGAAAATTTGTTTAGTATTAACAAATGTTTGAGTCGATGAGAAGAATCCACAGACAGAAATACGTTAAATTTTTGGATGGCTTTTGCTAGTTGCAGATCCGGTAAACCAAAGTTGAAATACATATTATACCGCGTTTATATCCACTTACCGACGATGATGAGGATGATCGATGATATCGACTTAGTTATAATCTTGCCGTGTTGTGTGATGTGCTGACAAGTTGACATTTCCAGATTGAAAAAATATGTATCATATATTGAGTTATTGACGTCGCACGCAAAAGTTACGTCACCTCTATTGCTGAATACGGGGCTTTAGATAAATCTGAAATCTAGATTACCTGCCATGGCTAGATTCAATGCTTTCTGGTACTGATTGGGAATATGCCGCAGACAGTAGCACAATAGGTAAACCCACAAAGAGCAAAGCGAGAAACAAAAGGACAGCTGGCCTGCCTGAGGCTTATGCAGTTGGATAAAGGTATTTGAAATATCAGTATTGTAGAATCTGATACAAATGCCAGAAAGCAATGACCTGAGGATAATAATATAACTGAGGTACGAGAATCTGTGTCACTATTGGAGTGTAATTTCTTATAGCTTTTGGAAGTCACGTAGACTTTATTTAAAATGCTGCATCTGGTAGTAAGACTGTAAGCCAGCCCCGATATAAACGTTTAGGGAATACTTTTATTATGCGCACAGCAAAAGAGTGGAATGCCCTGCCAGAGTCTATATTTCCTGATAGGTACAATCTGGGAGTCTTTAAGTCAAGAGTTAATAGGTTTCTTCTACGCAAGCGTGCTTCACCGTCGACCACATCATCGCTTACCACCAGGTGAGACAGTGGTCAAGCGCAAGCCTGTTATTAATACAATAAAACCGGCCAAGTGCGAGTCGGACTCGCGCACCGAGGGTTCCGTACAAACCTGTAGATAACCTGTCGGTTCGGTTTTTTTCCTTTCGATTTATGGTTTTCGGAATTTTTCCTTTATAAGTGCTATATAAAATTGCATAATGCCAAATTTCAAGGTTCTAGGTCGACTGGAAGTACCCTTTAGGTTTTGATTCCCTTGCGAGTAGTTGCGAGTTTGAAAATTTGCGGCTTAAATTGCTGTTCCTTTTGATTGCGTTGACATAAAAGTTTGATTTTGTTACAGCTTAAAGGTATTATAGATGTGAGTATTTGATATAAATTTCAATTTAATACCTTTAAGCGTTCATGAGGATAGAGGTAGTAAGTTTAAAATTATTAAAAATATTTTTATTATATGATGTAACTAAAATATTTACGGTTTTCGCAATTTTTCCTTTATCTGTGCTATAAGACGTTGCTTCGTACCAAATTTCAAGATTCTGAGTTCTCGGTAAGTATCCTGTAGATTTTGATTCCCTTGCGAGTGTCGAAAATTTTCGGAAATTTGTGGCATAAACGGCTGTATCTTTTGATTGCGTTGGCTTAGAAGTGTGATATTTTCACCGCTTTAAGGGACAATAGATTTGAGTATTTGATATAAATTTCAGCTTAATACCTCCACGCGTTCCTGAGAAAAAGAGTCTTGACAGACAGATGGACAACAAAGTGATCCTATGAGGGTTCCGTTTTTTGTAACCCTAAAAAAGAATCCAGGCAAGGGCTAGGTAGAGCTTTAATAATTTAAATTCGTTATATAATGTAAAATTGTACGTGTGTATTCTTTGATCACACCGTTTGGAGTTTAATTAATCCATTTTCAACTAGTGCATTTTGGTAATAATTGATTAAGTATTCACTATATTTTATAACGTTGATACATACATAGAAAAAAAAGTCTTTCCTCATTTTCATTCTACAAAATATCAAAGCCAGCATCCAAAGTAATATCAATCCTATTACAGCAGCCAAAAAAAAAACTTAAATTGAAAAACCACCAAAATGGAGGGCCTGTTCCAAAAATAGCACTTTAAAAAAATAAATGACCCGATTCTTGTGAAGGTGACCCACTTTGGCAAAACGCTTCAATATTATCATTACATTGGACATAGATTAGATAGGTACAGAAAGTCGGGTCCATACAACAAGTAAAAATGCACGCACACATCGCCTCAGGTGGAATTTAACAGCCGCACGGGTCGATTTTTAAGGTTAAGCAATCCTTGCCGAGGTCGTTTCGTGGATTGGTGACCGTCCATTACATACTCCTCCATGTCTCCAAAAGCACGTTAGACCAGTGATCTCGGCTGTCATTAGATGGTAAAATAATTGGGAAAAGGCTAGGCGGAGTAATTGATTGACACAGACACATTTGAAACGCTTCACGTACAACGACTGCGCTTGCACTCGCGACTGGCTTTTGTTTTTGATCGTCATACTCGTACGTACGATTTATTTATTTAAACTTCATGTACAATGGTGATACATAGGCGGACTTAATGCAGCAAGGCATTCTCTACCAGTCAACATTAGGGTTCAAAAGGACACAACAGTGGTAGGTGTACAAAATAAAAAACCGTTCAAGTGCGAGTCGGACTCGTGCACCGAGGCTTCCGTACAAACAGCTACATTCACCAGCATAATTAGGTAACTAGATCAACGGGAACTACCATATAGGTTTGCGACCCAAAACCTATAGGGTACTTCCGGTTGACCTAGAATTGACAATTTTGATTAAAAGCAAGGTCTTACAGCACAAGTAAAGGGAAAATTTCGAAAAATAAAAAAGTTGAAAATTCAGGTAAATTTTTATACTTACAAGTTTTTGTGAAAAGCTTAATTTGCCCATATATTATTATTGTGTTGACTCAGGACCTTGATTTGACCGCAGTATCTGGTATAAATTTCAACTTGTTAGGTCCACCCGTTCCTGAGAAAATCAGTGGTGACACACGGACAGACGGATAGACAGACAGACGGACAGACGGACAAGAAAGTGATCTTATAAGGGTTCCTTTTTACATTTTCAGTTACGGAAACCTAAAAATATGAACAATAATTAAAATGTGATATTAATAAACTACCTAACTAATAAAATACATAAATAATATGCATATTCTATGTGTGCGTACGCGTGTTTTTGCTCGTTGTATGGAGTCTGCCTTCTGTTATGCTATCTATTTTGAGATAATCTTTGAATTCTATAGTATAATAGGCTCTAATGGATCTATTGATTTTAGTACCAATTTACTTCCCCTGAATAGATCATTATTGAGTTAAGTACCTCCCAACTTAGTAGCTAATTAGTGAGAGAGATCTGTCAGAAGTAATCGTACTAATCGTCTGGGATCAGCAGATTGGCATTTGATTGACGGATTATCTACGTACCTTTCAATTGAAATCATATTTTACTTTAAACGTTTGAAAAACTCGTAACTGTTCACGACAAGAAAATATAAAACCCAGCTGCAAAAAAATAACTGTTTACTACTTCCCTATTTGCCTTTTGCCATTAAAACTAGCAAATTATAAAAAAAAAACTAAATACTGTTGTGCTACAACACGACTAAAATTAATTGGACTAACATCCAAACGTATCTTTTGGGTAGTCTTCAAAAAAGGATGTTGTTTTTACCCGACTGCCGAAGGAGGGTAATGTGTTTATCAGTCTATGTATGTATGTATGTATGTATATATGTTTGTTCCTATGTGGCGTTCTAGAGATCAAACGCGTTGGCCGATTTTGATGGTTCTTACGTCAATCGATTCGATCCGATCGAGTGTCACTGGCTACATAAAAATTGGAAAATATAAAATAGATAAATTGCGGATTTTGGGCGCCATATTGTGGAAGACAAAAACAAAATTTCTTCCAAATCCATCGTGTGGGGTATCAAAATAAATAAGAGGCGATTTCAAAAATATATAACACTTATATGTTTAAATGTAGCTAAATATTAAAAAAAATAACTAAAAAGTTATAAATAAAAAAGTAAATTAAAAAAATCAGAAAACCCGACTGCTTAAAAAGCGAACTAAAAAGCCGTAAACAAGAAGAAAATCATGCTGTGCAGTCGGAGGATACATCTGGTTTTGTTCAGCCAGCTCGCGAATACGTATCCACCGAATGCACAGCATGATTTTCTTCTTGTTTACGGCTTTTTAGTTCGCTTTTTAAGCAGTCGGGTGTTTTTGATTTTTTTAATTAACTTTTTTTAGCTTTTAATTTCTAAAATAGAATACTTAATATATATATAAAAATAGAATTAAAAGCAATGATGTTATATATATATTGAGGCATATACGTTTTACCGACGTCTGCGCGGCAATAAAACACAAGCTGACCAGCTTGAGTGAACTCAGTCCGTCCTGCGTCTGGCCGCGACACAAACGTACATTTGAACAGTATGTTTATCTCTTTCTGACAACGGGGTCCTATTTATATCTCTATGATCTTTTATCCTACTCAGTGATAGAAATAAAGTGCCAAGTTCCATAGAACCTATGTAGGTAGCTAAAGGAAAATAACCACCAAACCAAGCAACACTCGTCTCCTCCATAAATATTTCCAATTATAATGAAATTCACCACAAATACTAAACTAGAAAATAAGCCCTAAACTATCAGCATTTCGATAGATTAAATTAAAAATTGCCCACCAGCATGGATTAGTACAGTTACCAAGTTCACCAATAGATGGCGTTAATTTAAATTCGACGAGCACTTAGACCACCTGTGAAAACAGTTAGGATAGAACTTTCTAAATGCTTCAGTTCGAGGGTACTTTGAGTGGTTTAAGGATTATGTGAATGGGTAGAGCAAACTTTGTGCAGTGGACGGATGAACACTATAATGCAGAGTGGTTATCGATTTTGGGAAGAAAATTTCACTTGCTCGTTTGGTAGCGAATTTTATGCACATAAGTGTGGTAATCTTTCTTCGATGTAGGTGTACGCAACTTATAGTAGGTAGGTACTTTTGCGCTGGTACTTCCTAATGGATAGCACTTTGTCAAACCTGGCAGTTGAACCCCACAGTGTTCAAGAAATATTAGACTAAAGAGGTATCATGCGATTTTCGGCTCAAAAACCTTTTGGTACATAAATCTATTCTTAAATTTATTGTTGTACTAGCTGTTGCCCGCGACTTCGTCCGCGTCAAACTCGTAAAAAATATTTTTTTACTTTTTGGTTTTCCGCCGAAACTATGAACTTTTTCGTGATCAAACGTAGCCTATGTTACTCGTTATTACATCTGATATCTACCAGTGAAAGTCCCGTCAAAATCAGTTCAGCCGTTTCGGAGATTACCCGGAACAAACAGACAGACAGACAGATAGACAGACAGACAAAAATCTTAAAAATTGCTTATTTGTTGTTAGTACCGTATATACTTTCACGTGCATTCAATAAAACGTTGTTATTTTGATATTACATACAGACACTTCAATTTTATTTATTTGTATGTATAGATAACACACTAGCGACCCGCCCCAGCTTCGCCCGTGACAAATGTTCAAAAATCCGTTCAGTAGTTTTTGAGATTATCGCGTACAAACGCGGCGGATTTAACCCGATACTATGTCGCTGAAAAATTATGAAATATGCATGTGCTTGTTATAACAAGCGACACGTGTTGGTTACACTTTACTCTTTACACGTGTAACGCCGTGTTCCTGTAAAGGGAAGGGTATCTTTTGTTTGTTCGTCTTGGTAAGAAAATTTTGAGCGTTAGAGAGAGATGAAACTATAACAATAATATCCTATATTTTATCTACTTTTTATAGGTATATTACTAATATAAGCAATTTTAAGCAATTATATAAACCTAATTTTTAAACCTTTTGGGATAGAATTTTAAAAATCGTGTATAAAAGCATACTATAGTGTCTCCGAATTTTTAGCTGAAAAAGTATTTTTTGATTGAATAGTTTTATCTTTTCCTGACAATAATAATAAATTTATATGAATGTTGAATTTTAATTCAATGTAATTTCCTGCATATTGTATACTATGTTTAAATAAATACCGAAATCTAATCTAATCTAATATTAAATTTTGTTTGACATTTTATTGAAATTTTTATATAATCTTTACATTATTTCTATTTGACATTTGATTGATATTTTAATTTTGACATTTGATTAATTTTTATATTTGACATGTGATTGATATTTTCATTTTGACATTTGATTAATTTTTATATTTGACATGTGATTGATATTTTCATTTTGACATTTGATTAATTTTTATATTTGACATGTATTATTTTGACATTTGATTTATATTTTTTGCATAGTTTTGATAGCGATGCGTTGTTGCCATTTTGTATTTGATCATTATTACATTGATTTGACATGCACTATTTTCATTTTGTCATTTAATTTATATTTTTTTCATGGATTTTATTTGTATTGATATTTAGAGATAATTGTTATTGATTTTCACTTTTGTTTTTATTGTTGATAATTATGTAATTCATTTATAATTAAACTTAACTTGCATAATATTTGCACGCCATAGCATGTGGCAAACATGTCGGAATCTTTAGTTATTTTTTGTTATCTCGCATGCTTGTATGTGTTACCCATGTTTAAGCAAATAAATATCTCTCTCTCTCTCTCTCTCTATTATTTTATATTTAAGGAAATATTACACACACACACACACAGGGCACAGAGTACAACACACACAGAGAGACACACAGAGATTTTTATTTCTTTTCTGTGATTTATATCTAGTTAGGGTTGGCCCAGGAGGATACAATTAAATACCTAGACAAAAAGTTAATCAGGTTTTTATTATGTGACTATTAATAATATTTTTTTACATATTAAGTATACTTCTATACTAAAATTATAAAGAGGAAAGATTTTCGTATGTAACAAATAAACTTAAAAAACTACTAAACCGATAAAAAAACACCGTTGGGAAGCTACACTATCCCCGGGTGACATAGGGTACTTTTTATCCCTGTATTCTCACGAGAACGGGAATTACGCGGGTAAAACCGCGAGGCGTCCGCTAGTGTGTAATGTTTTGATTAAAAATTACTTACCAACTCTAAATATTTTGTTTTTCAATAATTTGTTCTAAATCTGCTGTAAAGTTTTTTTTTTTATAATCTAATGGAAAGCACTCACATTGCATATCAAATTCACAATCTTACACGTGTCTTTATATCACTTAGTAAAAATCCTTATTTACTTACACTTTTTATATTAAAACACTATTATTTTTTACTCATTCCAAAACGTAAATGAACGACCCGCGACGGGGCCCTAATGGCGGCCTCGTGAATCGCTCAGCCTTTAGCGATTCAAGAGGCCGCCAGTTGTACTCACACACGCGTCTCATGCTTGTAGTAGTGTACCCATCGTAACTCGATTATATGAAACTTACTCTCTGTGTACTCTGTGGTTTAGGACTTTAGGCTGTGCGTTGTCAGTCAGTGAAATTAAGAATTTCATTACTTTAAGTAGAATTAAGAAATAGATACTAAGATTTCGACTCGCTGGTCATGGTAGATGGATCATAGAAAGCGGGCACCAGTTGCCATAAGTTGGACTTACCAAATAATATGAAAACTCACTGATAGGTACACTTACTATTCCGCCCAGAGATGTGCCCTAACAGGCGTTGCACAGAAGGAGTTCCGGGTGTGGTCTTTTAAGAGGTCAAGGGGTTCTATGTGCTGATGATGTGCCGGGTGGTTTTAGAGAGGTTTTTTTTTTTTTTTTTTATAAACGTTGCCCCACACTAGGAATTTCTTCCTGTATCGTGGGTGCGTTTACAAACATATAAACTCACATACACAAACACCCAGAGCCAGTACAACTATCTGTAGGTCATACAAATATTTGTTCCGTGCGGAAATCGAACCCGCGACACGCAGCGCAGCAGTCGATCGCTCAACCACTGCGCCAACCGTGCGCCCAAGGTACGCCAGGTAAAAAGCCCACACTCCTTGGTGTTTCAAAAGTCCAGGCGCCTAATGAAGGTTTCTTCAGGTTAACAACTTTGCACAAGGATTTTGCACATTTAGGGTCCGTACCCTTATTGCAACTTAATTTTGTGGTATCCGTATAACAGACCGCAAAATTAATTTGGTTGTAATTTATGAAAAAGAAATAGGGAATTTCAAAGATTTATCAATATATTGGTATTTGTTAGTACAATATACGCAATAATAAATATTATCACCAAATATGAAGTTAATAGGTCGATCGGAAGTTAAAAAATTATTCGGAACAAAATTTTGTAAAAAATGCTGACTTTGGTGGCTTCTCATGCCTTTGATTTCCAATATTTTTTAAAACAGAAACATAGTATTTATCTAAATAACGAGTTCAGAACAACGATACTCCATTCGATGGGGAAGGTATGGTGATATTTTTTTTTCGCGCTCCTCTTTATTTGTATGGAAAAAAAATTAAATCATTTAAAAGTATTTTTTGTCAATTTTTATGGCTTTGGGTCAACAAGATACTTATACTGTGAAAATTTGAAGACTGTAGCTCGAACCGTTTGGCTGTCAAATTAGCAGCATTAGGGCTTCGTTTGGACCCTTCGTGTGCGGAACCCTAAAAATATACCTAATATTCCTACATAAAGATAGTAAGCAATTTAACCTACCCCAAAGTACCTACCTACAAAAAATACATCAATAAAGGCACTTACAAAAGGCATTATAATATTTGTTGCCACGACTATTGCTTGACAGTCAAAACTACAAATACTTTTATAGCTTTGGCTTACTTCAAGGTTCAGCCTGAAAAACAAACTAAATATCGGATAGTACTTACATAAATTATTCCCGAAAATGACTTTGTTATTCATAATAAAAAAATATTTGTTTGTTTTTGCGTGTCTCAAGACAAATCACGTTAATATCATTTGATTTATATAAAATTTTATATATTTGATCTTTAGACGTGTAAGATCTTGGGACCCTACCTTTTGATTTGATTGAAGCCATTATAATAATGTGTTTATTTACATACAAATTCAATTACAATTTAAAAAAATATTTGAAATGTAAAAAGAATGGTATTCCCATATCTAATGAATCTAAGTACTTTGACAAAGAATAAAAAAGGCTATGTTGACTCATGTTTTTAAAACGTAGGTGGCTAAGTTTCGGGCCGGAAAAAATCTAATTTACTGACTACTCAGTAGCACGAAGAAGAACTTAGTTATAATAAGCCACATTCGATACTAATTTAAATACAGGTGATATCAAGTTTTCTTTTCACCGAAATCGAAATGCCGGCAGCCAGATTTGATTGACAAAATCTGTATTAACGCGGGCGAAGATGCAGGTAACAGCTAGTAATATGCAGATCTCAATCATTTGTTATTAAAAACAGGCCTGCAAAATTTCAAATCGGAAGCTGCAATAAAAAGATTCATACAAAGTTAAGCTTTGCCCAATGCACCCTAGAAATTGTATTGAAAAGTAACTCCCAAAATTTTGGCAATTTACACAAAATCTAACTAAATCGACATTACTTTTACTTACTTTGTTTTCCCACTCCTAAAACTGTCCTTCTCTCTCTATGTTTTTCTAATAAAAAACTTGTATATAGGTATGAAATAAAATTACCTAGTATGAAAACCGTCGTGCCAAAATGCTTTTAACCTCACAATCACGTAGCTGGTACTAATATTATGCAAGAGCCACTTAATTTAGCACAAAATGCAAAGCAGGCTGAAACTCTTGAAGAAAACTTCCAAGTAAATTCAATAGAAGGCCGGCAAACATTTATTAATGTCCAAACAAACTGCTAAGGCGCTGGGTGAATTTGCATAGTATTAGATAAAACCTTTGCTCTTTTCTAAAGAAGTACAGTTGGCTCAAATATTTGGTATGCCGGCTAATTTTATCAAGTAATTTTTGTGGAGCACAGCAACGAGGCGTCTTGGCGGCTACTAGAAATAGTATTGTCAAAACTGTCCACCACTGTACCAATCAAGCAAAGTCAAAGTCAAAAATATTTATTTCATATAAAATATTTATATCATCGCTTAGGCAAGATAGTGATCTAGGCGAGATAGTGGTCAAGCGCGAGCCTATCGATAAATAAAAAAATAAAAAAATTTAACTAGCTAAGCCAGTGATGGGCAAAGTACGACCCGCGAAAGCATTTAATGCGGCCCGCCGAAGGTCCTTCCGAAGGAAGGAGAAGGAGAAGGCCCGCCGAAGGACATGAATAGTATATGGCCCGCGATAATTATATTTTGACGGTCCAGAAATATAAAGTAGATTCTACTTTTCCGCCTACCGTGGCAGGAACTTTGTATAAAAGTTAAATTGTATTTTTTTTACATTTGTGCAAGTGCGTAATGCAGTAATGTTTTTATATGATTAAAAGTTTCAACACAAAATGCATTTTTCCTATAATTCTGGCCCTCCTCTGAAGTTTCTTAAACTTTCTGGCCCTCCATTAAGAAAGTTTGCCCACCACTGAGCTAGGCCATAGCGGCTCTTTTGAACGTCAACAATTAAAATTTACACGTAATAAAAATTGATTGTACCGTGGCAGTGGGTGTCACTGTTTACTCATGTAAATTGATGGTACATGACAATTCTGACCATAGATATGATAGCCGAAACATTTTCTCAGCGTTTATAATTTCTCTATCTGGATTTAAGTATGAGATAGAAGAGCAGAGCCTTATACAGGCCTATAAAGGTAATATTGGGTGACAGTACCTACTCATGAATATTGCGAAAAAAAAACTAGCAGTTTCCTACATTTTGTACAAGATATGCGAACATAAATTTACTGCACAGCAGAAGATTTTTCATATTTCCGAGTTGATTCAATAGTAAAACGTTGTTAATATTTATGAATACTTTTTCCTCTGAAGTATTGCCAATGAATGAGGGTTTGTGCCCACCAGTCAAGGATCAAACTCGCCCAGTGGCTGTTGCCACTTACTACTACTTAGCTGTTAAACGTTGTTATTAATGCGGAAGCAAAGTATGAATTAAAATAATTTCTTATGCCTTAAAAGTGCAATTAAAAATAACATGGTAACACAGTATGCAGTTTTGCGTAGCCACTTTTTTTCGAAAAAAAAATGGAGAATAACATTTTCCAAATCATAAAACTCTATCTTAATCTGCCATATTTGGAAAATATTCACGACATTAAAAAAGTAGTAAGTAAACTTGCGGTAAATGCCAAAATACGGTGACATTTGACATTTTGAAGAAGCATAAGCATAAGCATTTCTAGCGGCGAATTCAAACGCAGTAGCCCTCATTAATAGTCACCCTGTAGTAGTGCTCTGCATACTTAACTATTTTTCCGAGTGTACCCAACAAGAAAATTATGTATAACGTCTGCATAAATTGAAGCGAAAGAACTTTATTCTGTTAGCATATCGTTTGGAGAAAGGTTTTTCCTGTATTTTTTTTTTTTTTTTTTTTTTTTTTTTTTTATAACTTTGCCCCACACTAGGAATTTCTTCCTGTATCGTGGGTGCGTTTACAAACATATAAACTCACATACACAACACCCAGAGCCGGCACAACTATCTGTAGGTCATACAATTATTTGTTCCGTGCGGGAATCGAACCCGCGACACGCAGCGCAGCAGTCAATCGCTCAACCACTGCGCCAACCGTGCGCCCAAAATTGTATTGTTCCACTATGTAGCGTTTGAAAATGCAACTAGTTGATCATGAATATCATGATGTCCTTTTTTGTGTTGGGTTGTCATCCAATGGCTTCTCCAGCTCTGGATAAAGCGGGAGTGCATGTCATACTTTTACTGACTAAAACCCACCCGTGTTCCTTCAGTTGCTTGTGCTAGAGCCGCGGTAACTGTCTTTCAAACTTATCCGCGACCCAGACAGGCATCGGCCCTAGCGGACCTCGTGAGTTTTTGCTAACATCTCTTTGAGGCGCGCGTGGAACACTACGCGCCTTCGACCCGGCCCGAGCTATACCCATTACTCGCCGTCCACAATCCCGCACCTACGTACGGTGGCCGGGAATCGGCTTGCGACTACAGACACCCAGGGCATCTCCTGCTGTGGAAAGGGGCGTGAGGGCGTCTCCGTTGCATCGTCGCAAGCTTTACTGCTCAGCAAACCCAGAATCACATCGGCCTGGGTATGATTCCCGGTCGGGCATATTGTTTGTAGCTTTTTCCATCTGGAATTCTAAAGGTAGCAGCCGGTCTTATGACGGTCCAGTCCGGACTTATGACCGGTTGATGGCAATAGGCCCACTATAATTAATATGTGACTTAAACATAACTCATGAAATATGAGTGTACAGTACAACCATTTTCTTAATGTCCCTCGGCAAACTTCGTGTTTCTTCAGTCGTCGGCTTTCTATCAGTTGCCCTTTGCACTTGTTGCAGACCAGACGCTCTCAATCAACTTGGCAGTATATAGAGTTGTTAATTTTTTTTTTTTTTTTTTAAACTTTGCCCCACACTAGGAATTTCTTCCTGTATCGTGGGTGCGTTTACAAACATATAAACTTACATACGCAAACACCCAGAGCCGGAACAATTATCTGTAGTTCATACAAATATTTGTTTCGTGCGGGAATCGAACCCGCGACACGCAGCGCAGCAGTCAATCGCTCAACCACTGCGCCAACCGTATACACAATACTCTTTAACTTAATGGAATTTATTTTTAAAATGAGAGGCTGAGGCAGAAGCTGCTAAAGGAAAATAGTTTTACAGCTCTATACAGATCACACGGAAATCTAAACAAATCAACAATAAAGTACTTAGTTCTGGATTCAAATTATTATACACGATAATAATCTAATAATCAACTTACCACAGGATCTCAAGGCAAAAGTCTATGACCAGTGTGTGTTGCCAGTGATGATATATGGCTCTGAGACGTGGTCGCTTACAATGGGCCTCATCATAAAGCTTACAGTCACTCAAAGGGCAATGGAGAGGGCTATGCTCGGCTTTTCCTTGCGTGTTCGAATCAGAAATGTAGAGGTCCGTAAGAGAACCAGGGTTACCGACATTGCCCGAAAAATTGCCAAATTTAAGTGGCAGTGGGCAGGGCACATTGTTCGCAGAAAGGATGGCCGATGGAGCGAGGTTCTGGAGTGGCGACCGCGAACCCGAAGACGTTGCGTTGGAAGGCCTCCCACCAGGTGGACCAATGACCTGGTGAAGGTTGCGGGGATTCGCTGGTTACGAGACGCACGGGACCGGTCAACGTGGCGACGCTTGGGGGAGGCCTATGTCCAGCAGTGGACATCTTTCGGCTGATATGATGATGCAATCTAATAATTGATGGACATGGCAATTAGCATTCGTTTATATTCGGAAATGCGATGATTGCCGAGGGACATTAAGAAAATAGTTGTACTACAGTTGCACTTCTGGACGACGTTTCAAACTGCACATAACTAATAAAATTCAATAAAACTTACTTCGCTTTAACAAGATAATAGCTATTACTGCCTTTTATCTAATATCTTTAGGAACCCGAGTGTAGATATTGTAGACTTCAATACTAAAACTCAGAGAGGAGGCCTCTCCCAGCAGTGGGCACATTAAAAAAGGCAAGGAACATTTAAAATAATGATGATGAAGTAAAGTTCCTATGAAGATATTTTACCAGTTGTCAGGAGATAGATGAGTAAAAGAGTATTCGGGTTGAATGACATATATTTTAAGAGCAGGTATTTATATACAATTCGTTTTAGTTTATTACATAGATGTAGGGTAGGCGATTTACAATTATATTGTGCTACCCACTTGTTGAAGTTATATATGAGCGGGTCGATTTTGCACGAACTATAAATACCGCGCGTCGCTACACAACGGTAGTTATGTGTTAGCGCGCGTAGCGCGTGGTTGTTGATGTCGGCTGCTACAATATTTTAGACTTCAACACTAAAACGCAGAGAGGAGGCCTCTCCTAGCAATGGGCACATTAAAAAAGGTAAGGCAAATTTAAGAAGATGATGATACAGTAAAAAATATTTGAGGATCAAACTTGATGTTTATTAAGGCCGGTTTATGCCATAGTTTCCGTTATTAAAAATGAAATTTTCAATTAATATAAGTGGTGGACCCTTTATGAGCTTTCTAACAGTGAAAAATTGGTGTGATCGAATAAGTGCGGATATATACTGATCCTGATGATTACCTTTTACTAACAAAAAAACAAAGTTAAGACTTATATTCCAGTTTTGCTGTTAACTCAAACTAGCTGACATAAATTGTGGCGTCTGTGGTAGAACTATGAACTTAACTATTGTGAAACAAACCCAGTTTTATGAACTAGTAAACTCTAACACAATTATTGGGGTTCGAACACGGGACTTTCCGCTAGAACTGCCAGTTTATTGCCAGTTATGTGGAGAATGTTCTAGAACAGCTGTAAACTAGGATGTTAGTGTTTTGGTTAAAGTTTTAATTAAACTAAAACTATTTGCGAGCTTCAATTTACCTAAATAAATAATATAAACGCTTTATTATGTTCAGCTGCGGCGTCGTTTTGAAAAAACCTAAAAACTAAATACAGTACAACTATTTTCTTAATGTCCCTCGGCAATCATCGCATTTCCGAATACAAACGAATGCCAATTTCAATGTCCATCAAATATTAGATTTATGGTGTATAATAATTTGAATTCAGAAGTACTATAATATAGTACTTAGTTCTCAATTCAAATTATTGTTGTTTTGTTTTGAATTCCGTGTGAAATATATACAGCTGTAAAACTAGCAGCTTTAGGAGCTGTCCTGGCATTTTTTAAACAAATTATATTTAAAAAAAAAAAACATCATACATACAATAAAAATAGTAAGTGAGACATTGGACATGCCAATTAAAAGTCATCACTTCTAAAAATAGATTGGGAAGAAAGAGTGTGAACAACACAACACAGCTACCAAAAAATAAAACAGTATAAAATTTAAGCTTAAACTAAATTAACATTTCATGTTAAATACAATTATAAAAACCTGAACATACAAAATCCTAATTAAAAAAGCTAAAGCTCAGGCACTTTCTGGCCAGGTACTTTCTGGTTCATAATGTCAGTACTGATGATAAAACTGATGGAAACAGGCTACCTCTCTAAGGGAATGGGCTGTAAGTCATCATGCGAGTCCTAGATGCCAGATGACTTTGGATTTTTGGTTCTAATACATGGCGATTTCCTCACGGTTTGATTGATTGAATAAAATACAAAAAGTTAAGTTCCTGACAAGGTTCAAACCCACGACCTACAATTCGAAAGTCAAGGGCACTGGTTACATTCACGAGTCTCCATTGCTCTGGGTGAAAACTGAGACGATTTTTTGTCAAATTATTATTATCGTTGTGTTTGATGTCTAGGTTAATTACCCTTGGGGTGCATGTTGAAAGCCTCCACGTGGCGCACCCTGGGCAGCAGTCCGACAGTCGTGCAATCCGACGAGCAAAGTCATTGGATGATTTACGAAACAAAAATAAAAAATGTTTATTAGCCTTTTCATTTATTTATCGGAATATTCCACTATTCAGGCCTGTCCCTATTTGCACTTAAGTAGGTATGTTTCTACCTACATATATCTTGTATCCCCAGACAATCTTCATGAGAAATATTGCCCAAACGAAGTCAACAATGCGCCGAACTCAGTATCAATATTGGTCGGGAGTAATATCGATATTGCAGCCAAAGAGATAGTCAATCACTGTCTAGAACTCGGCTTTATCCGGATAGAGTTGAACTGAGTACTCACAAGGGTAGAAACGTCTAAGGGCCCGACCAGGGTGAGGTGTACAGACATCAATCTAACAAGACGACGCAAATGTATGTACTGTAAGAGTAATGTTCTTACTTTGAACTGCTTTGTTTAGCATTATCGGCACTAGATATCAACTTAAACCTATAAAAATGCCTAATTATGTCGTATTGAGCTTTAAAATAAAAACAGGTGTGACCCAGTGGTAACGGCCGCGACTTACAAGTTGTAGGTCGTGGGTTCGAACCTAGGCAGGCGCTTTACTTTGTGTAAATTATTTCATCACCACTGCTTTTAAAACTACATGAGGTGGAACTAACTGCCACCACAACTGCCAGTTTTATTTGGCAATCAAATCCGCTGCTCCTCACGCTCCGCTCAACTCACCGCGTCTTCATAAACAACATCTATCGCATCATGTCTATTGCATCATATTGTACACTTCGTTTATATTATTGCTTGTATTATAAGGTTATTATTAATGTAACAATTTTAGATAGGCAAATAAATAAATACATAAAACAAATAAACATCGTACATGGTCACATGTTTGTGATGACGCGGGCCGCTGCACGCGACGCCTATTTGTAAAAAGAAAAAAACCGGCCAAGTGCAAGTCGGACTCACGCACGAAGTATTCCGTACCATTATCGCAAAAAACGTTTTTACCCTTTGGCTACGGAACCCTAAAAAAAGCTTGACGCGCTGCGAGACGCCACGCTACACGAGCCGCGCGACTGCCTGCGTCTCTAGAAACGAGGCCTTAAAGGTTTTGTCTTTTGATTGGAACTTACAACGCTATGGTATACGGTGCCGGATACATAATCTGGAATGATCTTTTGTTCCGTCTACGGTAAGGAAGATTTAGCGTTGTACGTTCCGATCAAAAGAACAAAGCAAAATCGCGCCCGCGACGGCTCCTACATCCCTAGTCACCGCGAGTTCACTGTGCACATAACCTTAAGATAAGTCTTTGTGGTCTCAAGACTGTGAGCTGTCGATTAATGTTTGAATGGAAGTTTGCTAATCTTTCATCATGCCAAAATGGTTGCATCAAGTACGTGAGATCGTGTTTCAGGATAGGATTCAGGGTTCATTTCCATCTTGAGCTTCTTAGCGCAACTTTGACATCGACACTCAATTTTGGCACATACATTGAGGCAAAGGCTTAACTGGCTACGAAAAAGTTGGGGATCCTTCCGAAGATGAGACGGTACTTCACGCCAGAACAGCTGCTTAAGTTGTATCAAGCGCAAGTTCGATCTTGCATGGAATACTGGTCTCATCTCTGGGACGGATCTGCCAAATACCAGCGTGATGCACTGTCGATCGAAAAATGGGCCAGGCTCATCGACAATGAGGCATCGGTCGAGTCAAAGCTCCAGAGCCTTGAGCATCGTCGCAGAGTTTCCAGCGTGACGGTATTTTGTCATAACATAACATCACGCCAGTTGCCCGAAGGGTTAGGTATATAGATAGTTATTACTTTGTCAAAGTGTAGTAGTCGTGGTGCTGTGGGTGAGTGTGCGGGTGTCCTGTTAGTATAGTCATTATTGTGGAATCAGAAAAATAGTTTGTTTGCTCATTTATGTTCTTTTTGTATTAGAGTGTAATTTATGGCAGGGTTCAAATAATTATAAAACTACAGTTGCGAACACTATCTAAACATCTTGTAGAGTTACTTGTCCGTTCTTCTCCATAACTAGCAAATTTTCCAAATGAATGGTAGAATCAATTATTATTACTTATATATTTAAATTTTTGACGTTCAAAAGTGCCGCCTAATGGACTAATTGAAATAAAGAAATTAATTGACATTGACTTTTTTCTAGCGAACAGATATTTATCAATATTGGTAAGTTAAAGTATTTTTTTTTAAGGTAATTACGGTAATTTACTATAGTTTGAGAATGACCATTTGTGTGGGAATTGTAGTTGTCAAATTGCGGTACTTTGTAAGATATTGAGAATAATCATCATTTGAGCCGAAAGACATCCACTGCTGGACATAGGCCTCCCCCAGGCGTCGCCACATTGATCGGTCCCGTGCGTCTCGCATCCAGCGTATTCCCGCAACCTTAACCAGGTCATCGTTCCACCTAGTGGGACCCAACGCATCGTCTTGCGGTTCGCGGAAACAAGAAGAATAATAATAATATTGTTAGAAGTATGCCTGCTAATGAAGCTGGGTTGAGGGGCGCAGGTAAAAGACGAGATGTCCCGTTGTACGAAGTTCAAAGAGTAGTTCTATACGAGATTAATTGATGTAAGACAGACCTCTGTTCATCAACAAAGATCTTATACATTTACATTAATTTCTTGACCTGTGATTTCTTTTCCTGTATCATTACATTCCGATACTACATTATTAATATTAATAGGCTTAGTATTTTGTCCTACTGCGTGGCAAAGCCCTCTTCTCAAACACAGAAGGCACGAGTTATTACCCTTGCTCATTCAGTATCATATTCCTTCCCCTATCCCATAGGCTGGTTATTTGGGGTCAGTGCAATACGTATTTTCTCTTTCACCCCTGTCAACCGTCACTCTGTTATGAGTCACTCTTTTCCTTTTCCTTTTCTTATAATTCGTTCACACAATTTCGAATATCCGATTTTTTCCCTCTTCTTGAATAATGCTTGTCAACAATAGCATTATATGACAGGAGCTGTCACTTGAGATAAGCCAATCAGCGGTCGCGAGTCTCGATTTATGTGTTGTCACTTGCGATTATCCGAAATATAATTTGAGTGAGATCTTTACAATGCATTCACGAATTGTTGCCAAATCGTAATTATTTATTACTAGGAAAAAGGTCTAGTCGCAAAAAAAATCTAACTTCATTAAAAATTTGTACCCAAACAAAACAGTATTCTAGTGTTCTCCAAAAAACTTTATCAATTTACCACTTGTCTTGCTCCCTCGTACCCACTCGAAAATTTAAGATGTATTATCCCACAAAAACATCAATTTAATTTAAGATGGGCCTACGGCAAAGGCAAAGAATAGGGACGTGTAGATGCGACAGTCCTGATTCGAACGCGTTTAAAACGGTGGACTATACAGTTGATTTCGGGTAGTAAAACCAGCCTTGTGCAAAGCTGGGTAGGACTCGCTTAGTAAGATCAAAAGTCAAAGTCAAATTCTTTATTTCAATTAGGGCAATATGCTGCACTTTAGGACGTCAAAAATTTAAATTTACATGTATTAATTATTGATTCTACCGGAAAAGTAGACGAGATGGAGAAGAATGGACAAGACATTCTAAACTTACTCTTTAAAACAAAAGTGTTTTACAATATTTACATACACACATTAATTCATTCATTCAGGAAGAGGACGATGCACCCAGAATAACACTACTATACTACGTGTAGGTATAAAGTATTACAAGCACTAGCAGTTAAATTCATTCATTTGATTAATAGGAACATGGTTCTCACATACTTACAAATATTGCTCCTCCAAAATGTCGCGCGCACAACATGTGTGCTTATGTTCAATGGGTTAAGGGTTTCGTATTTACATTCTTATAGCAGTAGACAGGCTAAATTGATATTGATTGGGCAAAAAATAGACCCAAAGCGATTTTCAAAATAGTCAGTATTGTGTCATTCCTTGCGACGGTCCGACAATTTTATACGACCGTAAGAACTCAATCAGCCGTGCCTTTATACAACTATGTTGGGATCGGCTACAAATCTAGCTGGATACCAGTATTTTACTTAGAGTGACTGCCTATCTAAACTCCTTTTATCAGTAAGTCTGTCCTGAAACTTTCTGGTAATACAAACTGGTTGTGAGCCTTTCTAGCTTCCGAATACCCGTAATAAATTTCAAGGTATCTGCGCAATAAGCTGAAACTCAAAATAATTTATTTGAATTAAAACATTTAAAGCTAGTAGCACATTCGCAAGCGTCAGTAGGTCTCTATGGAGAAGAACGTGCAAGAAACTCTACGGACACTCTTTTTATCAGTTAAATTTAAAGTACCTATTTGGTTTGGTACCTACATCATTTTTGTTGGACAGTTACATATATGTGTGAACGTTGCTAAAAGACGTGCACGTAAAAGCGTCTAGTGTAAACTCAAAAATACAATAAGTATAATAATTAAAAAAAACAGGCCGCGACAGCTTAAATATGACCAATCTCTACGATCTGATAGCGCCCGTTCACGAATATGACGCATAGATTGGCACCACTCAGCTCAACCATCATACAGGGGATCAGAGATACATTTGAGAGAGCATGAAAAACTTTCAACTGTTCACATTCAAGTCAACACACGAAATATAGGTACAGTAAACGTTAGGTTTATAGTTAGAGCGTAGTACTCACATATGTGTTGTGCATTTGCTTGTGCAAATGAGAAAGAAGAAATTAAGTTTATACCATCTGAGGCCATTATAATATTTATGAAATATTTTTTTTGTTGACGGACGTGGAAGTGTTTACGGCTCACAGAAGTGGTCGCTACTAATTCGAAATTGTCGACTGGCGATCTTTATTACCTGTATATGATCTTTTAGTCATATGTGTTGACAGATATCGCTCGCCTGTTATTAGTCGTCTAGGGGCTGTGTGGTCGCTGGTTTATACAATACAAATAAGAAGTATTTTATGATTTTTACGGTGGTAGAGAAATTTCATGAGTTTCACTTCTAGATTCTTTTATTATTCTATGACAAAAGTAAGATTAAGGTCGGTAAAGATCACTTGAGTGGGAAAAGGTAATTTTGAACCCGCGATCAAGGGACATCTAGAGTGCTTGCGTTTATATTTATAGAATTAGGGACTGGCTGTATGAAGTGCGGTTGCTTTTTAATGTAATGAGGATCATCTCAGTGTATGATTTGTTGATTGGATAGTGCTTGAAAATCTAGTAAATAGTGGTAGACTTGGGAAAGATCAGAATGGAATGCCCGACATCATGATGACGGGAATTCCACGACAAGATTGGCGTAGTGGTTGAGCGATCGGCTGATGCGCTGCGTGTCGCGGGTTCGATTCCCACACGGAACAAATATTTCTATGGTTTACAGATAGTTGTTCCGGATCTAGGTGTCTTATGAATGTGAATTCAAATGTTTGTAAACGCATTCACGATACAGAAAGAAATTCCTAGTGTGGGAACAAGTTTTATTTAAAAAAAATATCACCTATGTAACCTAGCTGTAGGTATTAAGCTACTCCTGACATGTCAACTTGTGTTTAACAGTGTGCCAGGATAATAAACAATTCTCTATTTTATATTGAGTTGCCGTGTCTCGAGCATCTGCTAAGTTGGAAGGATGTGAGTGCCAACAAACATAACTACAGCTTGCGAAGTTGCAAAATCTGTTAAAATTTCGGAAAATTATTATGTAAATATGTCGGAGATGCAGAGGGATTTAAATTTGAAGTATCATCGGTGTATAACATGTTGCACGTGGTTGAGCAGAATCAGTGCGGACACCCAGCGCGGTCGAGCTCTGGATGTCAATTGAATCGTGTCAATAACACCCTAGTCTCACCTTGGCATCTGACAGATGTCAAACGCCACACGCGACAGTTCATTGACAACCTCGACTCGAACTACTGACTGTTATCGATTTGATTAATCGACAAAGGTATCGCAAACGCTAATAGATGGCGCTACTAGTACGTAAGCAAGCCTTTTACTTCACTCCTCCGACATATAGATATGCTGCAGCTGTGAATAAACTGTTGTATGTTATGTTAATCATAATTAACTTGCACCTTTTCAAGATTCTAAATAATAATTATAAAGTCAGAAAAATTACCGTTTTACTAAATTAATAAATAATACAGATCCATAAAACGGTGTTAATACAAAATGCATTATGTCTCATTCAATAACTCACAAACAAAAATACCCAGCCTTTGTCAATGGCACAAAAATAATTGTGCCCGGACCCTAGCCACGGATTTAGCCCGTAAAGCCGGACGCAAACACTCCCAAGTCATTAGGGACATCAATCACCATTACACAACTATATTGGGGTCAGACTCCAGTAACACCAGATGTGGCCAGAACATTAAAAACCGGCCAAGTGCGAGTCGGACTCGCACACGAAGGGTTCCGTACCATTATCGCAAAACACTGCATAAAAATCACGTTTGTTGTATGGGAGCCCCCCTTAATTTATTTTATTTTAATTTATTAATTATAATTTTTTGAAGTAAATATACAACTAAACATTTTGTGAATATTTCAAGCGTCTACCTGTTGCCGTTATTAATATCGAGCAAAAAACGGCAAAAATATCACGTTTGTTGTATGGGAGCCCCCCTTGGATATTTATTTTATACTGTTTTTAGTATTTGTTGTTATAGCGGCAACAGAAATACATCATCTGTGAAAATTTCAACTGTCTAGCTATCACGGTTCATGAGATACAGCCTGGAGACAGACGGACAGACAGACAGACAGACAGACAGACAGACAGACAGACAGACAGACAGACGGATCGCGAAGTCTTAGTAATAGGGTCCCGTTTTTACCCTTTGGGTACGGAACCCTAAAAATGAAAAAATAAACCTAACTTTTCTGGGTTGTAAATATTTTAATGGGTTTCTAGTTAATTGGTTGTAGTTGAAATTGTATATTGGTTAAAAGGTCCAATTCTTTAGCACCTGGTGAAGATTCAGGTGCAAAAGAATACAGACAGACGTCTGTGGCATCATAGCTCCTAAACGGATGAACCGATTTTGATAGGTTTTTTTTTGTTTGAAAGGTGTGTTTATCGAAAGTGTTCTTAGTAATGTTTGATGAAAATCGGTTCAGCCGTTCCGATGTTATGGGCGTTTAACTATTTCAATCTTTTTTCGTAAGAAATCGTGTCATAAGTACGTGTTAATAGATTGTCGATCGAAGCGTGTCTACTACTGGATAGATAAATTATACAGCATGAAATAAAAATGTGTCGGGGTTTTTTTTAATTTCATATTTTACTTGTTTGTGATGGGATATGGGATAAAAACGCACGTTTTATAGCAAAACTGATATATTTAATTAAGACATCAAACATACAACGTTAGCGGCGCGGCACGAACGAACGACCAAAAAAAACAGTTGCGAATGGTTTAAGATAGGTGGCACTTCTCACGCGCTTCGTATTACTTGAACACCTCCCCTCGAAGTCGTGAGCATGTATCTTTGACATTTACATACATTCATCCATCATACCTAAATTACGCAGACATTCATGATGCTTTGTTCCACTCAGACCTTTAGTCAAAATATCAGCAGGCATTCGGCCAGTACACAAATATCTCAGATCAATTACACCTTGTTCGCACATATCTCGAATAAAGTGGTGCCTCACATCTATATGTTTCGTTCGTGAATGGTAATTTCTACTTTGAGCAAGTTTAATCGCACCTTGATTATCGTTGAATAGTTTTACACACTCATACTCAATCCCAATGATACTCAAAACATCTCGTAAATATATGGCCTCTTTAGTAGCTTCGGAAATGGCCATGTATTCTGATTCGGTGCTTGATAAGGCAATGGTCCGTTGCTTACGCGCCTCCCAGCTGATCGGCGCACCTGCCAAAATAAATGCAAAACCGGAATACGATTTTCGATCTACCGTGTTTCCTCCCCAATCTGCATCAACCACACCAAATAGAGGCAAACCTGTTCTTTCATACACTAATCCGTAATCTGGTGTTCCTCGTAAATACCTCAACACACGTTTAGCAGCCTTCCAATGTTCAATATCGTAACTTGTATTGAATTGACTTAAATAGTTAACGGCATACGCGATGTCTGGTCTCGTTGAGACGGCCAGATGCATCAACGCACCTATCAAACTCTGATACGGATACTGTTCCATTATTTCGTATCTAACACGCTCAGGCTTTTCTAATTTTACATTCATATCTATAGGTGTGATAGCAGATTTACATTCACTCATACTAAAACGCTCTAAAACTTTATCTATATATGATCTTTGACTTAAATACACTCTGTTTTCATCATCACGACTAAATTCAATACCTAGACAAGTAGATATCTTGCCCATATCTTTCATCTCAAATGCATTCGATAATTGTTTCTTTATATCTCGCATCCATACATCATCATTTGTAGATAAAATCATATCATCAACATATATACCAATTAACATTATTCGCTCACCTTTTTGTGCAATAAATACACAAGGATCCTGCGGTATTGCTTCAAAACCTATATCATTCAACTTTCTCACTAATTCCTTATGCCACTGTAATCCTGACTGACGCAAACCATACAAAGATTTCTTTAACAAACACACACTATCCATACATTCATCAAGAGCCTTGTTCCAGCGTTTAGCTGTCTGAAGTATGTTCTTTTCTGTTATCATTTTCTTCTGTGATCCAATATTTTCTTTTGCAAGTACTCTCTCTAGAACATCGCTTAACTGATCTGGAATTTCCATATATACCTCTTCATCGAGTGAACCGTTTAGGTAAGCTGTTACTACGTCCATCTGGTGGATCTCTAATCCCATTTCAGCCGACAAAGCAGCTATGAGTCTTATTGATGACGATCTCACAACGGGGGATGAGGTATCGTGAAAATCCTCCCCTGGCCGTTGAGAACATCCTTTTGCGACAAGGCGTACTTTTTTGTCAGTACTCTTGGTGCTAAACACAAACCTGCTTCCAATAACCTTTCGTTTCTTAGGTCGTGGAACAATTTCCCAGGTTTTATTTTTGAGTTGTGACAAATACTCATCTTCTAGAGCACATTTCCATAAATACACGTCGTCTTTCTTTTCTATATCTTTCCACGTCATTGGTTCTATTATGGCTATCCCTGCGCTTAATTCTTCATTAGGTTCATCACATTCATTTTCGCTATCTGTAGCATTCTGTTTCACTGTATAATATTCCTTTCGCGGTCTTCCTGCCATCCCAGTACGTATTAGGCGAGGTCTTCCTCTACCTCTTTTAGAAGGTTCTATTAAATTTTCCCACGCAACTGTTGAGTTTCTTTTTCTATATAATTGATATCTATCTCTATCTTCCTCTGGTTCAGTTACTCTTTCGATCGATCTTCTCGGTCTGATACCATCTCTTCTGCTTCTCAATATCCTTCGGTTATTTTCCTTTCTTTCATTATTCAATTCTACTGTTATATGTTCCTCATCAGTGTCTTCTTCTTCATCAAGTATCTCTTTATATTCATGTCTAAATGCTGTATCATTTATAAACTTCACATCACGACTCACAACAATTTTCTTTGTCGTTGGGTCATGTATTCTATATGCTTTAGATTGAATATCATAGCCCACAAATATTCCTAATTGCGAACGTGGTTCAAATTTTCCTTTCGGTTTTCCCTTGTCCTTGTAATAAGCTTTTGAACCAAACACATGCATATATATCACCGTGGGTTTCTTTCCTCTCCATAATGTAAACGGTATTTCACCATTTAACGCTGTAGTTGGACACCGGTTTCTTATATAATTAGCAGTATTAATTGCTTCTGCCCAAAATGAAGGAGGACTTCCTGCTTGACGCATCATACATCGTGCCATTTCAACCAATGTCCTATTTTTCCTTTCCGCGATCCCATTTTGTTGGGGCGTATACGGTGTTGTCAATCTTCTTCTGATCCCAGCTTTCTTCAAAAAATCATCAAACTCATAGTTCACGTATTCTCCACCGTTATCAGACTGAAGATTCTTTATCTTCTTTCCAGTTAAATTCTCTGCATAAGCTTTATAAATCTTAAATACGTTTAGTACATCACTTTTTCGCGCAATAAAATAGACTTCACACCATCTAGATTTATCATCGATGAAAGTAACAAAATATCTTTTACCTCCATAAGACTGATGCTTCATGGGACCACAAACATCGCTATGCACTATTTCTAATAATTCGCTGGTACGATTTTCCCTTTTCTTTGGAAAAGGCGTGCAAGCCTGTTTCTCACTAATACAGATCTCACATTCAGACAATTTTTCGTCATCCTTGAATGTTAGCCCGTGTACTAAGTCACTTTTCTTCACCGCTTTCAAGTCGTGTTCGTTGAGATGTCCGAGACGTTGGTGCCACATGTCTATTGAATTATTTACTACTTCAACATTATTTGCAGAATTCTGGCTCATCCGAACATGGTATAGATTACCAACACGATCTGCACACATATGGATTTTATTATTACTGTCAATTACAATCGCATCATTCTTTCTGAATCGAACCTCGAACCCACGATCTGTCATCTTAGCTACCGACAGCAAGTTTGTTCGTAAGTCGGATACGTAGAACACTTTTTCTATATCAACTTGGCGTTCTTCACTGCCCGTGTCTACAAAAATTTTAACTTTACCAGTGCCACTAATTTGGGTCCTGTCGCTGTTAGCTAAATTCAATTCAGAGTCTAGTTGCGTAAAATCCTTGATCATTTGCTTCTCATTGCACATATGACCCGTGCATCCACTGTCTATGCACCAAATAGG
Organism: Anorthoa munda; assembly: GCA_945859665.1. NCBI lineage: Eukaryota > Metazoa > Arthropoda > Insecta > Lepidoptera > Noctuidae > Anorthoa > Anorthoa munda. The sequence continues at coordinate 20,279,993 of OX243896.1, read as the reverse complement.
ATTTAGTTTTTCACTCAACATAACCTCTTCGGTAGTACTCAATAACATTGTTGTTTTTTGCTCGACTTTATTGCCTTCTAACTTTTGTGCGTTTTGCTGGTACTTGTTGATATTCTTAGTTTTGCACTCTCTCGCTAAATGCCCACGACGACCACAACGATAACATTCAAAGTTATGTTTATGGCCTTGGTTCTGACTCTTTTTCAGATTGGCATTTTTATATTTATTGATAGGTTTGACAAACATAGCTCCCTGATCAATCGTCTTGGACTTACGAGCTTCGTAATCCTCAATAATCTTGACCTTTAAAGTTTCCGTTGATGGCAAATCGTCGCGTGATTCCATTGCCGTTCTAAACATGGCGAACGAATCCGGCAAACTGTACAACAATAATATCGCTAGTAGTTCGTCTATAACTATCAAACCGATTTCTTTCAGTTTCTTAACTGCATCAAAGAAATCCGCGATGTGCTTCTTCAAGTCATCATCTTCCTGCATACGAGTCAGTACAAGCTTCTTTAATAACGAGGCTTTTCTGGCTGGCCCGCTCGACTGGTACATTGATTTCAGCTTATCCCATATAGCCTTGGAACTGCCCAAACCATCTAATGCAGCCAACTCACTTGGACTTACCGCTAATAATATGTCGGACTCGGCTTTTCTATCCGTCTTAATCCAATCGGGATATTTTAAATCATCCAACCGTGGTTTTGGTAACGCTCCCGATACATATTCCCACAGATCATTTTTAATCAAAATTGCTCGCATATGTATCTTCCATGTATCGTAATTATCGCCAGTTAGTCGGTCAATCTTAATAGATGTAGCCATATCGAAGTTTCTTCAACTTCAAAACAACAGCAATGAGTAAAAAAATGTTCGTAACAAAATGTAGTAAACAAACGGCGAAACGTAACTTCGAAGTCCACGTTACACTAATTACCTATGCAATTGTTCACTTATTAGTTTATATTTCACTCACTGGCAGTCACTGGGCCCATAACCTGATGGGATATGGGATAAAAACGCACGTTTTATAGCAAAACTGATATATTTAATTAAGACATCAAACATACAACGTTAGCGGCGCGGCACGAACGAACGACCAAAAAAAACAGTTGCGAATGGTTTAAGATAGGTGGCACTTCTCACGCGCTTCGTATTACTTGAACAGTTTGTATATATCTTTCGTTGGAGGTCCTGAATAAATAAACATTCGCTTTGCCCATCCAGCACTTGAGTTTGGATATTTTTCGTGCTATATCGGTGACCATGTAACGATGGTTCATCTGCGGCATTCTTCATTCAAGCCACCTGGTATTGTAGAAATAAAAAAATATGAGCCAGTTTTATCCCCGGTCAACAACCTCATCTCTACCAGACAACCAATAAAACAATGTCACAAATAAAATAAAACAAATGAGGTCGCAAAGGATTTACGCTCCTATAAACTTATTTTTTCCTTATCTATCACTAGACATTGTCTGAACTTTACTGAGAGGATATGGAATTCGTTTTAGTACCTCTAAAGTTGAGTTTACACGGGATTCTTTTTACAAAAATCGATGGCTTGCAATAGATGCCGCAAGTGGCGGAACAATTTGGAGAGTTATCTAGTTTTAAGCCTTAAAACTGTTCCAACTGTTTTTGCGATATTACCTCTAATTCATTGCTCCAAGCAAATTTACTGGCTATCCTGGTTAAAAAAGTTTCGATCAAGATTCTTGTAGATAGATCTTCATTTTAGAATGGACACAGTGTCATCATTCTGGCTTTCCGACTCCTTGACATTCCAAAAGTTCATGTAAATGGTATAATTAAAATACATTTTTAAAATTCGAGTTTGATTAAAGTAATTTTTTATTAACTCGCCGTTTGATAATTAACAAATTGCTACATTTTGACATATTATTGGCGCTGTCGTGACTTTATTCTTGTCGATTAGACTACCAGTGTAAACGCTCCTTTAGGAATACCTACATTATTTATATTAACAAAGATAACTTTGTCTAGAGGTTTCAAAAGTTTGACTATAGTAAATTATTATCATTTATCATCGTTTTTACTACGAAATGGGAATGACTTTATTTGTTTCCCAGTGAGGTTCAAAGTTAACTTTTAGGGTAAATTTTCCGCTATAAATTCCGTCTATATATAAATTCTGCTACTCTGCTAACAAATAGGCATGTGTTGATGACCTTTACGTAATTAGTTCATTAACAAATCTGTTTCAGAAAAATATCAAAATGTATCTATTATTTATCATTAAAGATTTTAAAGTTGTGATATGAGAACAAGTCCTGACATTTTGTTAACCATTTCTATAAAAATAATAATAAAAAAGTTTGTAAATAATTTTGGTGGTGTCTAAAATACAGAAACACTTTAATTTCTACAAAATTGTCTATTACTGGCACATGCCTGTAAAATAGGCATGTGCCATTTTGTGGCACGTGTCTGCAAAGTTAAAACACACCGGGGAAATGGTTCACGGAGGGCCCCAATTTCCTGCTTGCACCAGGCCCGCGACCCAGGGTAACTAGTGACTCGATTAAATAAAAATTAAATAAAATTGTGCATCTCGCTTACAAGCTCTTCTTTCTTCTTCCTAGCCTTTTCCCACTTTAGGTAGGGTCAGATCTCCTTATTTCACGGCGCCAAGACTTTTTGTCGAGGGTTGTCGTGTCAGGCAATTTCTCCTTCTTGAGGAGCTTCGTCATACTGGTCCAACATGTCAAAGAAGGTCGTCCTCGGCCTCTTTTGCGTTCAGGTAGGCTCAGAGCCGTTCTCACGACGTGTTCTTCTGTCCTTCTCATGACACGTCCATGCCATCTCAGTCTACTCTCCGTCAACTTGTCCTGTATTGGAGCCACCCTTAAAGTGCCTCGGATGTACTTGTTGCGGACCCTATCCATTCTCATCACGCCTCCAGATCACCTCAGCATTTTCATTTCTGCGGTGTGTAGTTTTTGGACTTGGCTGTTTTTCACGGCCCAGCATTCAGCACCGTACATCATTGCCGGCCTAACCGCCATCTTGTATAATTTGCCTTTTGTGCGTATTGGCATTCGGGTGTCGCTTAAGACCCCCGTCATACTTCGCCATTTTTGCCAGGCAACATTTACTCTGTGCGCCACGTCTGCATCTCAGTCTCCGTTTTCGAAAATTACTGAGTCGAGATATTTAAATTGGGTTACTGTCGGTACTGGTGTATTGTCAGGGTAAAAGACTCCCTTAGCTGTGTTGTCTTGGCTTCCACTGAAATGACAAGCGAGATGTTCAGTCTTCGTTCTGCTAACCCAGAGACCAGCATTTTCTAATGCGTTTACCCAACGGCAGACCCTTTCCCAGATTTTCAGGGTATGGGACGTAAGCTTAATGCCTCTGTAGTTTGCGCATTGTGTGACATCTCCTTTGTTTTTATAAAAAGGTACAAGAACGATAAGTCTCCATGAATCTTCTCCGTTTGGAGGATGATATTAAAAAGTTTTGTGAGCCATTCTATGCCTATATGTCCTAACATTTTCCATATTTCTGTAGGTACATCATCAGGCCCAACAGTTTTGCCAATATTCATCCTTTTCACAGCATTGATCACCTCATCGTATACAATTTTATGCACTGGACCTTCCACAGGGTTGAAAAGTACCTGATATTGGCTTGGGAATTCCTCGTTCATGAGTTCATTATAGAGCTTAAATGCGAAACTTGTGCCATGGTCTTGTCTTCAATATTATCACAAAATGAACATAGAATGGTAGTAGATCCGTATATATTGGTCATCCCACCTATACGCACTAAAAGCTTTGGGAATGCTTTTATTGTGCGTAGAGCTAAGGAGTGGAATTCCCTGTCGGATTTTGTGTTTCCTAATCATTTTTAAGTCAAGAGTGAAAAGGTTGCTTCTAGGCAAGCGTACTTACCGCGTCGACCACATCATCGCTTAGATGAGATAGTGGTCAAACGTTAACTTTATGTGATGATTCAGAATAATAAATCAATTTAGCAAAACCCTAACAATTCCCAATAACGAAGTTTTAATTCAGTTAGTTTCGAAATAAAATGCAAATTGAATGCCAACACTCGCTTCCGATTGAATTTAAAATGTATTTATTATTTGCAGTTTATAAAATATTCAGAACTCGGCATAAACTGTTAATTTATGCGCCAATTGGCCTGAATTATTAATTTGTTAGAAATACTGACAACGACATTAATAACCGGTCAGACTGCAGTTTTTGTTACTTACATACACAAATATACAAACGTAAATCACGCCTTTTTATCATAGGGATAAGCAGAACCTACAGATCGCCACCTGCTACGATCCTTATATATTCCTTTTGCTTAAAAAGGTTTGAAAATGGCTAAGAAAAAGGCGTGAGATTATGTATGTACAGTCGGTAAAAGCTGTTATCTGACCCACCCTAAAAACGAACGAATTTGAACCCTCTGCCTGTAACATTAAAAATTATTTAATTTGTATGAGTTTATCCGACTAGCGCTACTCGATGAACAAATACAATAATAATAAGGATACGCAAAATTGATCTTAAATACGTTTCCGTTAGAATACTACTAACTATTTGTTTACTATTTGTTATGCGATTTTGAGTTTATTGCTGCAATACTTAAAGTTTATAAGAGTTTTGTAATATAATTAGTGTCATTGCTAATAGCTTATTTTTATTATTATATTCAAGTAGATCTGGTCTAGTGGTTAGCGTATAAGGCTGAGACGAACAAGATGCGAGTTCAAATCCTGCGTCAAGGATATATTGTTTTACTTTCAATTTAGAATATATTCAATAAGTATTTCTTGCATTATTGTAATGAACTATAGACGGAAACATTCTTCAACTCTAAATTTCCAAATTGCTAATATTTTCGCCTAACTTGTAATAAGTGGGTAGTTGAAAGACAAATATCGGTATTCATAAAAACTGGTATTCAAGTGTTACTAAGATTATGGGTAGGAAAATAAAAATGAACCGTGACAATAAAGCTAAAGCCAGTCTACGCACAATCGCTATATTACTTACGTACTTTTAAAATAAAAATGGGTATTTTATAGGCACTATTGAAACGAAGAAACTGTTTTTGTTTTGTCGCGTTAACAACTGTAATAAAAAAAGCTTATCATAAGTAGTATTCTAACTTCGTTTATATGTTATAGCTTTAAATATAGGTATGACTTTTTTAATATTTATATTGAATAAAATCCTTATCATAATCCATATTGCTTTTCATTCATCCATATTCTGTTGTTATTAGTATTTAAATAGTTAATTTAAATTAACTTTTTAATTTAATATAAATAATATTTTGGATTAAAAAAAACATAATTAAATATTTTAAACATAAAGCAACGAAAAGTGGAAAATTAGTTTTGAGCTCCTAACCATGTTTACTAGGTTCACTGATGCAACCACTAGACCAAATCGACTTAACAAATATCTATTGTTGAAATTAGCAAGTTCAACATGGTGAAAAAACAGTGTTCAAACGCTTAGCTATCCTGACGTTACGTGTTAAAGGTCGAATTGGCTTATATGTATTCTATAATATTTACCTTCCTTGAACAAGTCGTTCTAGTTCGATAAGCTCATACGTATCGAATACCACTTATCTACTTCTAATTATAGAAGGTCTAACTTTTCAGCCTTTTCAGACTTTTTTTTTGGTCAGCTGACGGCTGGATGGGTCAGGTAACAGCTATTACCGACTATACGTACGTATGTTGAATGTTGAAGTAATAACTGTACAAGTCTTGTAGGTAATTGATTCCACATAAAACATCCAACTTCGATGAGTAAGCCGTGTCTAGAACTTGAGATGAGTTATTTCGTTTATAGGTCTATCTTTAAAAGATTGCCGAAACCAGCCGAAATAGATATCATTTACGATACTACAGTGCCAAAGCTTTCACTTTATTACTATTGGATAACATGTACTCATATTTGAGCCATCTGGCGAACGGCATCCGTCTAATAGCCTTCTATCTGTTTCTATGAGTAATGTATTTATTCATTTGTTTTAGAAGTAGGAAGTTATTGAATTCTTTCAAGCAGTTTTTAAAATGTAATGACACCTTTCTGTTACACTCTTATTTTCTACGAAATATATTTTTGTCTGAAAAAACAACCTCGCTATTGTATTGTCGCCAGTACAGAGAATATACAAAAGGTACTTACAGTACTTCGTATAAAATAAGCTATCACAAGAAAATATTATAACAAGAATTAAAAGTTCGTTGCATGAATTAATCCCGACTATTTCCCGACCGCATCTAGGTTGAAATCTAGGTTGGAGATTAAAACATAATGTCGTTTGAACTTCGTCTCATAGATAATGAGAGCAGAAAAGTTAATAAAGGAGGGATGAAGTTTAGACTTCAGTCTCAAAACTCTTCATCCGGACGAACGAATTTTTAAACTATTTTGGTATTAGGTCGATAGAGACTGAGTAATTCAATTGATTCATCAATAAAAGGGTCTTTAGTTTGGGATAATTTGAGGATCTAAGTATTTTGGTAGAAGAAATTAGTTAGTAAAAGTTGGAATAAGATTTTTAAGTTTTGGTAGTACATTATCATTAAATCTCAAACCTAGATGTTTTTGGGATTTGATGGAGGCAATACAATTAACGCCTGTATCCCACGAAGGCCCAAACAGAGGTCCGCCATTAACTTGTGTATAAAGTTTTAACAAATAAATAATATGAATAAAGCTGGCAACTGACGTGGCAACGCCTAGCGCGGCCTGCCGCGGCCCGTGCCGCCATTCAAAGTTGTGCAATATTGATCAGCAGACCGGCAATTTACTATGGGCACCGTGCCGCGCCTTTGAAGTTACTGACTCTCGATGGATTTGACGGACGACGTCAGGCCACCGCGGGCTTTATCGGATGCGACTTCATACGACTATTCGCACGGCCTGTGAGCCTGGCCTGTCGCGGCGAGATCTGGGATATATCAGGCCGTGGGACCGCAGTTGATGGATCGCAAAACTTAAAACTTATACCGCACAATAAATTTACATTTTTGTGATCCAGTCCATTCGAGTGGTGACCGCGTACCGGAAGATGCAGTGTTCTTAGGTCTCTCACTAGGTGGGCCGATGACTTGGTTGAGGCTGCGGAAATCCACTGGGTATGAGACACTGAGGACTGGTAGATGTGACGGCACTTGGAGGAGACCATTGTTCAACAGAGGGCATCTTTCGCCTAAAATGTGTGTAAATTTTAGCGTTTTTTTTTTGAGAATCAATTTTTAAAATAGGATCACAACTTTCGTGTTATACCCTGAAGATTATTAAAACCAACGCAAAAAAAATATGTAATGATGGAACCACTTAGGCCCACTTGGTCTACAAAACGCTAAATTCAAGTAGTGTTAAACTAATTTAAATCTAAAATCGTCGTTCTATTTCTGCCTACCGTTTGACAGAGACAGAATGCTGTTTAAAATATTTACTTAGAGCGATAAATGAATGTATTGCTTTGTGGTAGAAACTAGTAGGCCTAGTATCATTTCTTCTTTTAGCTTTAAGTGTGTGAAAGATGGTAGCATAACCTTCAGATATAAAATTCTAAAATCAATGTTTCGTAGAACTTTTTCACTCTTGTGCGAAACAAACCACCTTTCCAACAAAAGACGAACACAAAACCTCTCCATAACTATTTTATTTTCATAATAAATTCTGTACCTCTCACCAAGATTTTAATAATATCGTTAACCTGAAAATTTCAAAGACAAAACGAAATGCCAACGTAATAAATTCCATCGTAATTTTGTAAATTACAACGTCTTCATAAAGATTTGTCGTGAAATTTTCAATACCTTTGTACTTTGCTTTGATGATTTAATTTTTTCGGTGGCCTTTGTCAGGAGAATAATAAAACTGTATATGGGTGTAATTCGTGACCTCATTTAGTAATAAATAGCGTAGGTAGAATAATATCAGGTTTTACACTTGATTGCCTCGTTGTTTTTTACCCGACTGCCGAAGGAGGGTAATGTGTTTATCAGTCTATGTATGTATGTATGTATGTATGTATGTATGTATGTATGTATGTATGTATGTATGTATGTATGTATGTATGTTTGTTCCTATATGGCGTTCCAGAGACCAAACGCGTTGACCGATTTTGATGATTCATACGTCAATCGATTCGTCTTAACCTTGCGAGTGTCATAGGCTACATTAAAATTGGAAAATAGAAAAATGGCGGCTTTTGGGCGCCATATTGTGGGGGGCCAATTTTATTTTTTCTTCCAAACCCATCGTGTGGGGTATCAAAATAAAGGGTTTTTAGAGGCGATTTCAAAAATATATAACACTTATATATTTAAATGTACCTAATTCGAAAAAAATGTTAACTAAAAAGTTATAAATAAAAAAGTTAATTAAAAAAATCAAAATACCCGACTGCTTAAAAAGCGAACTAAAAAGACGTAAACAAGAAGAAAATCATGCTGTGCAGTCGGAGGATACATCTGGTTTTGGTCAGCCAGCTCGCGAATATGTATCCTCCGACTGCACAGCATGATTTTCTTCTTGTTTACGTCTTTTTAGTTCGCTTTTTAAGCAGTCGGGTATTTTGATTTTTTTAATTAACTTTTTTATGTTTTTTCAGCAGTCTGTGTTCTCTAAAGGGCAAGGCAGAGAGTACACCCACATTTCGACAATCAATTATGTTTAAGTCTCATGTTAGCCATCATTCTGGCTTAAATCCAGAACCCGAACTGAGAAATTCCAGATGGTAAAATTCAATAACATATATTTCTATACTCGGGAATTGGAACCTCATGCTTAACGCTTGCAATCACTAAAATAACGAGATGCATCTAACCAGATATAGCTGAGTAGAGTAGTCACAGCGGATCTTTGTGTCTCTCAAGTTAGGCTCTGCGAAGCGCAAGAAACAGTTTGTCATAGAGTATATATACTGCATGAGTAAGCCAGATCATGATCAACATCGTGAGGAAACCGGCATGACCTAGAACCAAAAATTCGAAGACATGTGACATCCACCAACCCGCACTGGTCCCGCGTGGTTTATTGCGGCCCATTCCCTCTCTTAGAGAGGAAGCCTATGTCCCAGCAGTGGAAACATTAGAAGGCTGACGATGATGATGATGATGAAGCGAGATAGGACGATGCGACAAACATAAGCGAGTGAAAGAGGCAGTTATGCAATGTTATCTTTTACTTCAACATTGACACAAAAATAGCAACAGCGCAGGGTCTTGCAGCCAGCTTCAAAGATACAAATATCCGCTGTGACTACTATAATAGTATTTTTACCGACTTCCCAAAAGGGAGGAGGCTCTCAATTTGGATGTATTCATTTTTTTTTAATAATATGTTCGGGTATAAGTCAACTTTTTCGGGAAAATTATTTTTTTGTTTGAAAAGGTATTCTCTCGAGATGGTCTCATTGTCACCAAGTCAGAATCTGGTTATGGGATCTCATGGAAATCGGAGGAACGCCTCAAATATTATAGACAGATAAATAGCGATTTTGGTATTTTCAATAACATAGTAAGCATTTGCAATCAGTAAAAATCATTTGGTGAAGCGGAACTGATGAAGAAGACCATAGATGGCTACTGGAACTCCTTAATAAGTATGTCTTGAGTATAAGATATCTCGAATAGTTAAGTGACTATGATAAAGCAAATACATATAAATAAATGGTACTGATGAAAATGGTGACATCGAACTGATCTGATGATGAAGGCGGAAGATATAGGCACTAGAACTCCGTAATAAAACAATGTATCCTAGTCGTGTTTGGATTTTCATGTTAATATGAGGTACCAAAATTAAAAAGAGTATTTATAAATCCTCTACAATCCAGTAAAAGGATAAATAAGGAGTACAAAAAAATCCACAGCAGTTGTGCCTGTATTAACTTTATTAAACAAAAGAACGAAACGACAAAAGGAATTACGGGAAACGAATTCAGAATTTGAATAATATATTTATCTGAAATTGAAAAGCCTTTAATTCGGCATTGATAACAATTCTCTTTAATTTATATTCAGCATGATTTCAACATTCAATTGATGGAAGGGAATATTTGACGGAGAATTTCATAATAGGCAATATATATTTTCATTCCTTTAGGTGCAAACGTTATTAAATCCATTTATATTTCTATAATAATCTAAAGTAACATTAATATAAAGAGGTTATATCACTTGTTTGTTTGTTTATATGTGTATGTCACAATATGGGACAATCCTTGGCAATCTTTTGAGTAAACAAAATTCTTATCTCTATTATCATCTAGTAATCTATAGGATACACTTTGATCGAAGGCTCTTTTGTGGTAATCTCTAGAAGCACTGATCCATTTACGAAATTCTTTCACCAATAGTAAACGACATTGCATTTTTAATTGCATGTACTAATTCTTCCTAGCCCGTTCCATCATCGGACTACAAGACGGTGAGATGCGTCATCGGTACTAGGTTGACATCCCACCCATACGCACTAAACGGTTTGGGAATACTTTTATTGTGCGTATAGCTAAGGAGTGGAGTTCCCTGCTGCAATTTGTACTTCCTGCATAAGCATATTTTTCTGTATAAGCTACAGCTTGGAAATCATCAATTCAAGAGTGAATATGTTACTACCAGGTAAGCGTGCCTCATCGTCGCCCACATCTTCGCTCACCTTCAGGTGAGATAGTGGTCAAACGCGAGCCAATCAAAAACAATATAAAAAAACGCGTGTCAGGGAATACTCTTTTTCCCGGAAATTGCACATTTCATGTGGTTTAGGCCATGGAAGCGAGCTACGGGCAAAATCTAATGTACCTACCTATGTGGATAGACCATTAATCACTATGTAGCATGTGCAGGTCGGATTACGCGGCACGCTAGCATTAATGATCTCATCCGTCGTGCTCTTGCCACCGCCGGGGTGCCTGGTGTCTTAGAACCCAATGGTTTTAGAGCATGTCGGTCGGGCGTTTTTCGGCCGCAACAGCCCAGTGGATATGTAAATATATATAAATCTTGGGCTACCTATTGACCTATCACTTGTTCTGAGCGTCAAGGATTTTCGGGATCGTTGATAGAAAAAGTGCTGTCGAAATGAAAATCTAAAGTCATGGGTGTCATTTTAATGGTTTTAGAGAACTCATTCGCTATCAGTGCATTAGCCCAAAAAATCGTTTCTTGTCTATTCTTTGGAGTTCCTTATCCGTTTTTTTCCATAACAAACTACATAGAGGTACCTTTTCGAATGAATGGAAGAATCAATTATTATTAATTTATCAACTGTAAAACTTAAGTGACAGTAGGCAGGGCACTTTGCTCGCATTGCGTTGGAAGGCATCCTACTAGGTGGACCGATGACCTGGTAAAGGTTGCGGGGTTCCTCAAGATGCGAGACGCATGGGACTGGTGAATCTGGAGACGCTTGGGGTAGGCCTACGTCCACTAGTGGAAGTCTTTCGGCTGATAAGATGATGATGATGAACTGTAAATATTGATATTCAAAAGTGCCGCTTGATAGCCTAGTTGAAATAAATGATTTGAGATTGACTTTGAAGCCTGCGGGAAATACAGGCGTTTATGTTTGTTTTTATCTGAATCAACGCAACTGTATTTTGTCCACGTGGATTCGCGCATACGGCTTATGCGCTAGTGCCTTTATGTTATTGATTATACAAGGGCAATGGCATACAATTTCGTGGCAATGTGTTTTGCACAGGTCTCAACAAGACACTCACCGGTGTCTCAAGCTATGGGTATCTAGGTACTCTGTTTGCGCACCTACTGTGCTCCTCACATCTGTTTGACAGAAAAAAGAAAATGTATACAAACCTACAAGAGACAAACATACCTAAAAGATGTATATAATTATGTTTTCTCAAAGATGCTTGGAAATTTGAGCATTATTTTGACAACCTTCTTCGAGATACATCAAAATTGCTGTACATGCGAGCAGCGGCCGGCAAAAAATGCATGAAAATCCATATCTGTTATGTTTTTCGGTCAAATAAATTACATAGTAAACTCATATCTGTAGTGTAATTAAAAAATGGAATGATCTTTTACTCCGAAACATGGCAACCAAGGAGGTAACTTATCAAAGTTTTTATTTAAATTTTGAATTGGCTTGCAAATAGCTGGTGGTTTATTGAAAAAAAATGAACAGTTTAACGCTGAAAAAATGATTGTTGGTCGTTGTTCATCATTGATTTTGAAAAATAAATGTATATGACAATATAAGTTCTAGGTACCACTTATTTTTAATTTCTGCGCATTATTTCAGAAATACACTATACAAGCTTAGACTTACTAAACGATATTAAATTCCTTAATTGTCTTGATAAGTTTTAAAGAGGTTTCATTACTCAAGAATTAATTATTGACCTAATGGTGAGATTATTTATAGAAATGTAGAAAATGGTGGGGACATTTGACAGGTCGACTCGTTATTATAAATAGTGTGTAATTCGTAAGCAAGAGATACTTTCGTTGTGGACTACACAAGCTTCACGTAAGTTATTTGATATTATAACTTGATAATTGCTAATGGTTGTGTTGAAACTCTATTTTCATATTGTGGCCTTTATTCATAATGATGTTAAATTAATTTAAGGGCTAGTCATGTTCTTTGCCTTACCCTTGTTGTTTTGATTATGTAATATTGTGAAATGTTACAAGATTCATCATATAATGGCCATAATAGAATTAGATCTGTAATATACGATATTTATATGGTTGTAAAAGATGTCTATGAATACTTTTACAACCATAGTTGCTGTCGTGGAGTTTCTTGCCCTTCTTCTACACGAGAACTAGTTTAGCGAACGGGCGGTAAGCTTTTTGAGCCTGAATATGAATTAATTGACAAGCCTAATTGAAATAAATACCTAGTTTTGTCATTCTGTGCTTTTATTCATAAAATCTTTCCCTTATACACCACATTTAATAGGAACTCTGAAACACAGTAAATAACCAACAACCATCTTGACATTCTAAGCTTGTTATCGATACTTTTATATGGAGTTCCTTTATGATTCTACGGCCGCTGCAGTAATGTATCTACTATTCGAGTATTTTACCTACCTATTCTCATCTTTCTTTCTCATTTAATAACAATAATACAACTTAACGTCTTTTAATACCTATCTGTAATTTCAGAGCCAGGCCAAGATTTTCTTTACACGACATAGAATTAAAATATACAAAACACACTCACGACCTAAGATAAAGGAGTAATCCGAGGATACATTGTGTAGAATAAAGATTACGAGAACAAAACGACACATAATCCTTGTTTTGGAACAGACTTATTTATTCTTCATACGTTATTTAAATGCGGGATTTAATTTCTATTATTTGTTTGTAAATTCTGTCTACATTTGTTTGGGCTCTGTTTGTTCTGAACATGATATTTTTGTGTAATACAATATTGTGTGTACGAATCGAATGGAATTTTGAATTTGAAAATTATTGTAAGTTATAAATGTGTACCAACTGTAAATGTACTATTTACTGTACCTATATCTCGTTCATTGACTTGTGTCCTGGCAGTTGAGAGTATGTCATACTCTCTCTAATCAATCTTTGATGGGAGCACATGTTATGGATCATTCGGTTCGCTTCATGATGGTTGAGCTGAGTGGTGCCAATCCATGCGTCTTGTTGGTGAACGGGCGCCATGAATTGGGATTGGTCATAACTTAGCCGGCTCGGCCTGTTTTTAATTACTTATAGTATTTATGAATTCTTGGTTTTATTCTATACACTTTTACGTGCAAACCTTTTTTTACATTGTTCTCACATATATTTAATTTTCAAACAAGAATGATATAACCAATTACTTGTAATTAAAACTGATGGAAAAGAGTGTCCGTGGAGTTTCTTGCACATTCTGCTCCACAGTGACCTACTGATGCTTGCGAATGTGCAACTAGATTAATTTTTTGTTTGACTATTCAATAATACCTTTAAATGGTTAAGTTGAATTAAAACATTTTGATTTCATTTTGACATTGTTTTTTTTTTGCTAACCTATTATGTCGCACTCCTTGACAAAGACGTATCTCTAGTCCTTCCACCTTTCACGAGCTTGCGCTTCGTCCATCCAGTTCTGGCGAAATCTGTCTAGTTCGTCCCGCCATCTACTTCGTGGTCTGCGATGAGCCCGTGCATTGTCTCAGGGCTCCAACTTCGTGCCACTCTAGCCCGCAGATTTTTACACGTAAAAATTGATGGCTATGAATTTCTTCATAACTGAAATAGCATATTATGTAAATCAAAGAATATTTTGCAAACAAAACGTACGAAAGGAGGTTCAATATTGATATTCTGGCTCCGAGCGGGCGCACGGCCAGTGCTGCTATAACATTGGGAAATATATACGCCCTGTTCGCAGAACACGAAAAAATTAAGAGAATAGCTGTTATTTTTTTTTCATATGTCTGTTGTAAAATATATTACGATTCATGAATTTTCAACCAGCCCCTGAAAGATTTACCATGAAATAAAGTCGCCATGTTTGTGCAAGGAAGTCATTATTTCTTGTGAACTATGATTGTGATTATTAAAATTTCAAAATCCCCGACCTACATAATTTATCTAATAGTAGACACGCTTCGATCGACAATCTATTGAACATTTAATTATGTCATCTTGCTGAAACAGCCAGACTCTAACAGTAAAACGCCCATTGTTTTTGAATGGCTGAACCCATTTACATCAAACATAGCTAAGGACGCTCTCGATAAAGTCACCTATCAAACAATAAAGTCTCAGGGACGATGTGGACATTGAGAGGGAGCGTAGGGCACTAGCGGTCCGGAGCAAAATGTTGTCTCGTAGATTTGCCCGGTGTACGGACCTAGTAAAAGTAACACTTTTCAAGGCTTATTGCCAAAGTCTGTACACGGGCAGTCTATGGGTCAATTATACTAAAAGATCGCTGGATGGCCTGCGCGTCCAATATAACAATGCTTTCAGGATGTTGTTGAGACTGCCCCGTTACTGTAGCGCGTCGGAGATGTTTGCGCAAGCCCGTACAGACGGTTTCTACGCGATTATACGAAAACAAACAGCGTCGCTACTGAGGAGAGTGAGGGACAGTCAAAACGGCATCCTGAAAACTGTAGCGGACAGCTTCGGCTCTCCGATTATGCAGCAGTTTGTGCGGAGGTTAATTGTTACTAACATTAGGTAATAAGTTTTTCTATGCTACTAACACTAGGTAATAAGTTTGTATATGTTACTAACACTAGGCAATAAGTTTTTTCTATGTTACTAACACCCTATGGATTTTTGCGTCCGAAATAAAAGTTTGTCTATTTCTAATAAAAAACGAAATTAAAATCGGTTCATCCGTTTCAGAGCTATGATGCCACGGACAGATACAAAAATACACAAACACACATATACGCACTTCAAACTTATAACACCCCTCTTTTTCCGTCGAGGGTTAAAAATGGTATCAAAGTGTCACTTGTTTTCGCAACACAGGATGGACGCAGATTTTTTAGCAACCATTGCTGCTCTTTAGGCGGGTTTTACCGGTTAGGAATTATTATGTAACTAGGCAGTGGTGGCCCAGTGGTATCGCCCTCGACTTACAAGTTGTAGGTCGTGGGTTCGAGCCCAGGCAGGCGCTTTACTTTGTGTAAATTATTTCATCACCACTGCTCTCAAAAACGGTGAAGGAAAACATCGTGAGGAAACCGGCATGTCCTAGAACCAAAAATACGAAGACATGTGACATCCTCCAACCCGCACTGGGCCCGCGAGGTGGATTACGGCCCATCCCCTCTCACAGAGAGGAGGCCTGTGTCCCAGCAGTGGGAACATTAATAGGCTCATGATGTGATGATTTGATGTGATGTAACTAAAGGGTTGTACTACGATCATGATTATTAATGTATACATGAAGGCCCCCAATTACTCCCTTCTATTTAGTCGCTTAATCATTCCTTCAGTAGCTTTTTTACCGAAATAAAATTCATCACGACCAACTTCTCACTCGTAAAACGCTTGTATAAAAACTTTTGACGGCGAATATTCACATTTTCCCACCCCTCGCCTGAAAAACCGGAAAACGCAGTCTGTCGGAAATACATAATACCTGCTATTTACTTATGTTTATTCGCAAAATAAGGACAGGCATACAAAGGTACGTTTGTGCCGTTATCTCGTATAAAATACAGGATGTTTCCTTACGTTTATGTCTGTCGCATAAAACGTTTACGAGTTTCTTTTTATTGGGAAATATTTTTCTTATTTTTTTCTGTATTTGTTTGTACTTTATCTGATCAGAAAGTTATGCAGTGCATGCAAGTTTTGCTTGTTTTTACAAGCTTTTTATTAACATGCAATGTATGTATTTAAGATGTTCGGGTCAAATCTTGCAACTGTATTTTAAAGCAGTTATCCTCAACCAATTAAGATGAAATTCTGCATACACGTTTAGTTTGGATGACAATGTTCGGTAAGCTAAAAAGTTTGTTTAAAAAAAGAGTTTTTGTAATTGAAAAAAAATTTTAGGGATGGATTGAACACATACCATAACAACACAATATCACCTCTATTCCCCGAAAGATTAGGCATACATGCACCTGTATTCCCGACTATTTTTAATCGACTTTAAAAAAGGAGAAGGTTTTTAACAGACTTCATAAAAACCATAAAAACATATTCCACAAAACATATTCGCGAGCTGGCTGACCAGCTCGCGAATATGTATCCTCCGACTGCACAACATGATTTTCTTCTTGTTAACGTCTTTTTAGTTCGCTTTTTAAGCAGGCGGGTTTTCTGATTTTTAGAATTAACTTTTATTATTTATAACTTTTTAGTTAACATATTTTTTCTAATTAGGTGCATTTAAACATATAAGTGTTATATATTTTTGAAATCTCCTCTAAAAACCTTTATTTTGATACCCCACTCGATGGGTACGGAAGAAAAAATAAATTTCAACCCCCACAATATGGCGCCCAAAATCCGCCATGTTCCTTTTTTTTTAAAGGCACTTAGCTAAGAACACTTGGGTGGCCAAGACCTATCTAACGATGTCTTAATTATAAAAACCCGCCAAGTAGTTTGAAAGATATGAGGTAATAAAGAATATTACATACATACAAACATACATACATACAAACATACATACATACAAACATACAAGATACGCGCGAAAAACATAACCCTTTCCTTGCAGCCGGGTAAAAAGGAGGCGGTTTCTCAATTCGACCGTACTATTTGTTTTATAAGTGTTCGCGGATAACTTCGTCGTTTATTAACCGATTTTAATTATTCTTTTTTTGTTGGAAAGGAGATATTTCAAGGGTGGTATCATGATAAGGAAATCAGGATCTGATGATGGTATCCCAGAGAAATCGAGGGAAGTGCTCAAATATTATACTCGTAGTCATACATATAGCCATTTTGGTATTTTTATCAACAATGCAATCATTTACACTCAGAAAGTGTCATTTGGTGAAATGGAACTGATGAAGAAGACCACAGATGGCCACTGGAACTCCTTAATGCTAAGTATGTCACGGGTATAAGATATATCGAATAGCTAACCGACTATGATGATGCATATACTTATAAATAAATGGTACTGATGAAACTGGTAACATCGGACTGATCTGGTGATGAAGCCGGAAGGTAGGCACTGGAACTACGAAATAAAACAATGGATCCTAGTCGTGTTTGTGCTTATTGGAATCGTCATGAGATTTACTTTGGCTATAAAAGATTTTCATGGTATTTGGAGGTACCTAACAAAACTAAAAAGAGGTAAATAAAAAACTTTTTAACAAAAAAACAAACCGACTTCCAAAACAAGACACTACAAAGCGAAAAGTGGAAGTCGGTTTGATTTTTTTGTTATAAAGTTTTTTTATTATTATTAAGGACCATTGAAATTGAAATTAATAATTTCATAAAAAGTTTATATTGCAAATCCACAAAACACAACACTGTAATCCCAGGGTTCCGTATAAAAATGTCGAAGCGTCGCAAACTCAAGTAATACGATGTAAGCTATTCATTCGACCGATCACAGATGCAGTTTTAACGCGTTTGACAATTTTCACATCAATTTTGCTGGTATTTCACACTTTTCACACTATAATAATATTATAAAGGCGAAAGTTTGTGAGTGTGGGTGTGTTTGTATGTTTGTTACTTCTTCACGCTCAAACGGCTGGACGGATATGGATGAAATTTGGTGCAGAGATAGATTGTAGTCAGGAATTGCACATAGGGTACTTTTTATCCCGGGAATATATTCCCTCAGGATAATTTCCGACTTTCACGCGGGCGAAGCCGTTGGTAGAAGCTAGTTTGTTCATAAAACTGAACTTTAACATCACAAATGTAGAGCCGGGAAGATAATCAAAGAAAGTGAGTAAAAATTAACAATCTAAACTTTAATAAGAAGTGTTTATAAGTATGAGTCCAAAGGTACACAGGCAACAAGCTTTTTGAGCCCACACACAATTATCCATCATTAGTAAAATTAAGTCATAAAAACAAAGCCTAAACCTATTCATCTAAGTACATAATTTGGAAAGAACCAGAAATTTTAAGATATGTCAAGCAATTAATATTAATGGGAAACTCGACCAACATCTAAAGAGCCTCTCGTTAGCGGCCGGGTCAAGTGGCAGATACAGAAAGCGGTGCGACTCGACGCGGAATACAATGTTGGCTTTCGTAGTTTGGGTACACACTACTTTTGCTAGGTATAGTAGGACGGTAGGGTCCTGTTTCTTTGGAGGTTTGCTGAAATTTAAGGTAATTTATGGCTGTAGTGGTGTTGAGGTTATGTTTAGCAAGTTGAGTAGGGTTTTACTTTAAAATTTATATCGACATCTTAAAGTTTAAAGTTCGTTAGATTATACCATAGAAAAGTAAGCTGAGTCACTAAAAACGATCGAAATCTATCGCAAAAACAAACTTATGGAGAAGAACCGGTAACAAATTTCGATTATATTTGAAAAAAAAATTAAGACACCAAATTTAGCATTTTTAACACTCAGTTTCTGGAACGAAAATTATAATTCATAATTCATTTATTCATTTGTTAACATAGGTACAAAAAAATGGTTGTTATAAAAAATACAAGCGCGCTATGTTATGCCAGAAGGCGTACAAATGTTCATGGATATTAAAATTGATATAATAATTACATTTGTTAATTGCAATAGATTCTTAAAAAATTATAATAAAAATAAAACACAAAAAAAACAAGTTTAAATATATTACAAAATGTCAAAAGGAAAAAAATATATAATAATGTCAATAAAAAATATAAAAAAAATGTCAATTACGAAAAAATTAAAATAATACAAAAAATGTCACGTGCAATGTCAAAAAGAAAGAAATTAGCCTATTAATAATAAGTTAACATGTCAACGATTACAATATGGGCAACAACACATTCATCACATTTGTCTGTCAAAAATTCTGATATGCTGTAATATGCTTTTCAATACAGTTGTTAAACATGGCGTACTTTCAAAGGCTATAATTATGATTCGAAAATTAAATCTTATGCATAGGCATCTTTCTGTTATGTGGTCGTGACTTTTGTTTACAAGCTCGATCATTAGTTTTGCAGTTTAGTTTTAAATTTATAAATCAATTTAAAAAGTTTAGTAGCAAAGAGTTTTCATACATAGAATAAAATGGGATAGATTTTATACGAGGAAAAATGAGTGATCCCGTACGTTTTAGCATTGAACTCTCAAAAGTATTTTAAATGGTTGTTTAATATATTTAATTACCAGTTTTAATTTAATTATTTTCACATCAACATTTGTCTTAAATCAAATAGGCTGTATAGACTGTTTTCGTTGTGAAATGTCCAGTTCCAAAAACGCGCCTTTAGTTATAAGTCAATTTAAAAAGTTTAGTAGCAAGGAGTTTTCATACATAGAATAAAATGTAATAGATTTTATACGAGGAAAAATGAATGATTCCGTACGTTTTAGCATTTAATTCTCAAAAGTCTTTTAAATGGTTGTTTAATATATTTAATTACCAGTTTCAATTTAATTATCATTTGTCAAAAATCGAATAGGCTGTGTAGGCTGTTTTCGTTGTAAAAAAAATATGTCTAGTTGCAAAAACGCGCGAAATTTTTATTTCTTTGTGAATTAACAAATCTAATTCTTTGATTTGTTTATACTATTTCCCACAACTGTTTTGAAAAATATCGTGTGATACACGGGCGTGTAGGTTATTGCAAACTCGTGTCATTAAAAACCCTCGCCTTCGGCTCGGGCTTGTTAATGACAGCTCGTTTGCAATAACCTACTTTCCACCCTTGTATCACAATGTACTATTATGCAATAGTAAAGATATAGTAAAATTAATTTGTCAAATTGTCAAGCAAACGCATTTAACGATTTAGATGATTTGACAAAAAACCAAAAATGCTGCGATGGAATGTATTATTTGACTTACGTTTAATTTGTGACGTGTCCAAAATGTTCCAGAAACTGGGTGTGAATCGGATCAAAAACTAAAAAAATACTTTATCTATAGGATTAAAAATTCAAAATATGGAAGAGCTCTCTATTTAAAGCTTAACGTTTGCCCTAAGGCACTTTACTGGATCAGTTTTTCCTCAAAGGTCGACTCGAATTACTATCGCATCGGGTTCTGCGAACTATAAAATCTATTGGGCTTCGAATCGTTCAGTTCTTGACAATTGGAGTGGCCTTTTCTTTTCGTTTACTCTGATAGAGCTAACGGAGCAAATGGATGAGTAACCAGAAGGTCGGTTTGGTTATTATTTGTGGGTTTTCTTATCGAAAGATTTTGTGCATATTACTGGGGTTCAGCTTGATAAAAAAGTCATTCATGTGTATAGTACGTAAACCTTACAATAATGAGTTTCTCAAACGCAGTCTGGCCATAAGAGATATATTTCGATACTTTTAAGAGATCTACTCGTATATACAAAACTAGCTGACCTCCGCGGCTTCGCTTCCGTAAACTGGCTACCTACCAACCCACCTACCTTACCTACCTACCATCTTACTCACCTGCCATACCCATCAACCTATCTACCCTACTCTACATACCTACCTACCTACCCTACCCTACATACCCTACTTACCCTACCCTACCTACCTATCCATCTACTCTATCTACCAATTTGTTAAACTATTTATTTGAATAAGAATTAATATTACAATACGAATGTAACCAACTTTTGTTTCTACCGGCAATCTAATTAGTTTTCTCACCGCATCCCCAATAATGAATTTTATAGGCAAAATTTAGCTACTTTGGGTTACATTATTGCAATTTTCATAAGTGTCTCTAATATTTTTTAAGTAAGTGAACAATTTTTTTTAAATCGGTCTAGTAGTTTCGGAGCCTATTCGGTCCAAACAAAAAAATCATTGTTCTTTATAATATTATATTATGTATAATTATATTATATTAAGTATAGAGGTTGACGGAAATCATCGCGAAGATATCGGCATGACCTAGAACTAACGGTATTAGAATACAAATTTCGAAGACGTGTGAAATCAATCAACCCGCACTGAGCCCGAGTGGTAAATTATGGCCCATTCTCTCTCACAGAGAGTCAAAGTCAAATGTATTTATTTCAACTAGAGCATTATGCGGCATTTTCGAACGTTAAAACATTTAAAATTTACATGTAATAAAAATTGATTCTACCGTGCCTTCGGAAAAGTAGCTTGTTATGGAGAAGCATGCACAAGAAACTCCATACTGACTCTTTTAAAAATATAGGCTTTTTACAATATTTACATAAGTACATACATTAATAAATTCATATACGTGAGAACGATGCACCCAGCACTACTATACTAAATATAGGTATAAAGTATTGCAAGCACTAACAGGTAAATTCCTTCACTTTATAAATAGGGGCATGGTTCTCACATACTTGCAAATATTTTAAACATAGGTAAATTACCTAATTCAACAACAACGAAACAGTGTGTGAGTCAATTTTTTTAAACAAAAAGAGAAGAAGATAAAGAAAAATAAAGCGTTGAGAGGTGGCCTGTGTCCCAGTAGTGGCAACATTTTAGGCTGATTATGACTTTTACCATAATATATTTGCATAAGCATGAATATATCTATTAATAGGAAATGCGGTCGCAGAGCTCAGACTGAATTTTTTTAGTAAAAAATCGTAATTCGAGATTTGGCTCTCGTCTATTTCCTCCTCCAATGATGGACTAATTTAAAAGATATTTCTTAAACTGAAAAATAAAGATATGTACTGTGTGTGTATGTTGTGTGTGTGTGTTTTCTTTTTTCCATTTATAGTTGTCAAATTTGTACACTAGGCCTCTGTTGATAGCGCAATTTTGAGCATTTTTTGAGGGTTCTAGTGCTTTTAAAGATAATGTAGCATCAAAAGAGAAAGCAGATGAAGATTGCAAGTGATTTCTAAATTCTATCATAATCAGCCGAGTATTTTACTAGGTTACCATTAAAATCAGGATCTGTCTCAAAGGTTATCTCACGTTTTTGTTTTCTTTACCGAAACTAACGCAATTTTTCTCACCTTTTACGATCCTTACATACTCCTTCTGCTACGTTGAAAGAATATATCTATCGAAAAATAACCCAACATTCATTGTTTGTCCTCAGGAGTAAAGTAGCAGCCTTACTGCTGGACAAACATCTGCAGATCAACGGGATCTCGATGGGCGAGGTCATGAGAGAGAGACAGAGCATACAGATGCAGCCTATGGCCAGCAGCAAGATGAAAAGAGAGAGGAAAGCGGCCAGGACCCTCGGGATTATCATGTCAGCCTTCTTGGCGTGTTGGCTGCCCTTCTTTTTATGGTAAGAGATAAATAAAGAACTAGAATTTAACAAATCTTGTGTTAGTAATTTAGTATAAACCCGCACCGGTTCCAATTGGTGTCACACAGTCTACTCCCTTTTCCATTAGGGGAGTCCTAAGTCTGACCGGGATAAAAAAATACGTGGTCAGGTTACAGTTTTCAATTAAAGTTTTTGCTTGTTTTGTGTTGGTTTTGGCAAGAGACAGAAATACATATTTCTTTTTGCTTTTATTTTGAAATAAAGCAACATGACTAAATTGAAAACAAAAGTGAAAAACTGAATACCAAAATAACTCAGGAATAGCTTAGAATTCATTTATAACTTATGAATGAGTTCCTCAGTGAACCCTACAATTTATACACTTCGGTATTTCTGCCGACGAAAGCCTTTATATGTTCGGGTGGCAGTTAAATTACATGCACAATAATAATTTGCCTCTGAGGCCGAGATAACTACCGAACAGCAAGTTTTTTAGGGTTCCGTACCCGAAGGGTAAAAACGGGACCCTAAGACGCCGTGATCCATCTGTCTGTCTGTCCGTCTGTCACCAGGCTGTATCTCATGAACCGTGATAGCTAGACAGTTGAAATTTTCACAGATGATTTATTTCTGTTCTGTTAAAAACAGAATAAAATTAATATTTAAGTGGGACTCCCATACAAAAAACGTATGTCTTTTGCCGTTTTTTGCGATAATGGTACGGAACTCTTCGTGCGCAAGTCCGACTCGTACTTGGCTGGTTTTTTACTTTACACTAAACACTAACTCGAACCGTTTTGTTCTTTTTAGTCTTCTTACTATGTGTGTGTGGTCAAGAAGCTGGATTGTCTCGACGTTCACATGCTGAGAAAGTCTCTTTTCGTTAGCTTCTGCAAATTACAGGATCACTTTTTTCATGAACTCAACTTTTAGGTCCGGATAGAGGTCATAATTTCGTACCAAGGTGCATTTACAATTTCCCTTAGCACTGTTTTCTGGAATCGCTGTGTAATTAATATATTGGTCTGTTTAGTGCAGCCCCACAGCTGAATACCATAGGTCCAAACCGGCATCAAGACTTGTCTGTATAGCAACAATTTGTTTTGCACGGATAGCATGGAGTTTCTTCCAAGCAGCCAATACATTCTTTTGAATCAGTGGTCGAGTTCATCTTTTTCCTTCTTAACGTGTGCTTTCCAGCGTAATTTTCATCAAGTCAGTAAAGCCTATTTTCCCTACAGGTACATAATCACAGCCCTCTGCGGGGACGCCTGCCCCTCGCCCCCGCCAGTGGTGGCTGCAGTCTTCTGGGTGGGCTACTTCAACTCGGCGCTGAACCCGCTCATCTATGCCTACTTCAACCGGGACTTCAGAGCTGCCTTCAGGAAAACCTTGGATTCTTGCTGCAGGTTGGTGTTTCTTTAGTAGAACGCAGGAGAACCAAAGTTAGGCTCAAGATAGTCCAAAGAATTGTCAAACTTAAGTGGCATTGGCCGTAGAACGGAAGTTCGATGGAGCCGAAAGGTACTGAAGTAGCGACTGCGTACTGGATGACACATTATTGGAAGGGTGTAGTTAGCTACTCTGCTACGAGACTTATCTGGAAGATAGTTACCAGGTACTCACTAGTTCTAATCGTGACAATCTAAGAAGACCTATGACACCCCCTATGGTGCCCACGCCTATGTCCTACGCGTCCTGTGGCGCTCCTCCTTTATTAACCGACTTACCAAAAAGGAGGAGGTTCTATGTTCGACATTATGTTTGTTTTTTTTTTGTTTGTGTATGTTCACGCATATCTCCGTAAATTTTAGACCGATTTTGAAAATTCTTTTGAAAGAGTATGTTCCGAAATTAGTCCCATTTTAATTTGGTGAAGATCTGATGAAGAACTTCGGAGATATAAATCAGAACTCTTCAGTAAATAACGGTAAATCTCTCGGGATTGCTGCAATCGCATGTACAAACATTTAAAATTATAAACAATTATTGATTATACCATTTCATAACATAACATCATGTCAGTACGCTCTCAACATAACCTGTGAAATGAGTGATCTGCGTACCCCTTACGCAGATCACTCATTTCACCGGTTATGTTCAAGTTTCATGACATTCGGGTTATCTATTCTGGCGTTATAGGTACCTTACTAAACAACTTGCCTATTAGGTACAACTAAAAAGTAAAAAATAAAAAGCTTTTTTACAAAAAAATACTACCGACATCCAAATTAAAAAACTACAAAGTGAAAAATAACATTATTTTTGGAAGTCGGTGTCCATAACGCAAAAAAAAGACACCGACTTCCAAAAATAAAGTTATTTTTCACTTTGTAGTTTTTTAATTTGGAAGTCGGTGGTATTTTTTTGTAAAAAAGCTTTTTATTATTTTCTGATTAATTTTGTTGCGGGATCCAAACACAGTTCAATTCATTCTCCGGGACTTCGTCTAGCTACACTGCGTTGATGCTTTTCTGGTGGTCGCCTCTTTTCATTCTGGCTTTTAAGAATTGCAGTGGTTTAGGAATAGTGTGGTGGGATTGTCCCAAAAACAAGTCCTATGACGTTTCTCATTTTACATGCCGCTAAAATTTTGTAGGTACGTCTACTAATAATCAAATTCGTAATCCTAATTAATTACTATGTTACCCATACACTATAACAACGAGTATCATTCGTAAGCATCAAGTTTATCTTATATAACGTATTTTTATAGCTGTCAAATCCGACTTCTTAGATTTTTACGACTTTACTAATATAATCAGTACAATGCTCGATGATCTCAGTAGAGCTTCCGAAAGAGTGGGTCTTAGGATGAACATGGACAAAATCAAGGTGATGTTGAATGCCCATGTTACACCCACTCCTATCAAGGTCGGAGACTCTACACTCGAAGTTGTGGGCGACTATGTCTACCTTGGACAAACGATCCAATTGGGTAGGGCCAACTTCGAGAAAGAGGTCAACCGTCGAATCCGACTCGGCTGGGCAGCGTTCGGGAAGCTGCGCGGTATCTTCTCGTCCAACTTACCACAGTGTCTCAAGACGAAAGTCTATGACCAGTGTGTGTTGCCAGTGATGACATATGGCTCTGAGACGTGGTCGCTTACAATGGGTCTCATCAGAAAGCTTACAGTCACTCAAAGGGCAATGGAGAGGGCTATGCTCGGAGTTTCCTTGCGTGATCGAATCAGAAATGTAGAGATCCGCAAGAGAACCAGGGTTACCGACATAGCCCGAAGAATTGCCAAACTCAAGTGGCAGTGGGCAGGGCACATTGCTCGCAGAACGGATGGCCGATGGGGCAGAAAGGTTCTGGAGTGGCGACCGCGAACCGGAAGACGTTGCGTTGGAAGGCCTCCCACTAGGTGGACCGATGACCTGGTGAAGGTTGCGGGGATCCGCTGGTTGCGAGACGCACGGGACCGGTCAATGTGGCGACGCTTGGGGGAGGCCTATGTCCAGCAGTGGACGTCTTTCGGCTGATATGATGATGATGATGATGATGACTAATATAATAAATTCTACATAGTAGAAAACAAAGAAAATTTTTCGATATGAATTTTATTCTATCTACCATTTTATTAATGCCAGTCGATCAATAGCGTGATCTATTGAACTCCGGACGGGGTTGATTTCCGGCCAGGGCTAGAATTTATAGGTCATAAAGGTTGACCCTAACCTGAATACATAGGCTATGAGGTCGACTCACATTAATCCTACTAAATATTATAAATGTGAACGTATTGTTTGGTTTGTTTATCAATCACGATTCAACTTACCTATAGGCAGACCATGGTTTGGATTAGGGCAGTTTTATTCCGGTAGTGCGAACCTGAAGAATAATTTTCGATTTTCACGCGGGTGAAACTAGTGCCTTCATAATACTTATCACGTGAGATATAAAATCTTTTTTTTTTTTTTTATTGAGCTAGGTGAAAACCTGTGTTACAGAAGTCAGTTTCGTTGTTGACGCTTGTTTACAAACTAAGATTAAAATTACATAAAATTAAATTAAATCTGAATAAAGTAAAGTCAGAGTAAATTCCAAATTGCAATTAAATTAAATAAAATTTAAATAAATTCAAAATTACAATAAAATAAAATAAAAATTAAAATAAAATAATGGCAAAACAAAATTTTAATAAAATTAAAATAAAATCACAAAATCTT
The DNA here is from genome assembly GCA_945859665.1 of Anorthoa munda. Taxonomy (NCBI): domain Eukaryota; kingdom Metazoa; phylum Arthropoda; class Insecta; order Lepidoptera; family Noctuidae; genus Anorthoa; species Anorthoa munda. The sequence goes on along the minus strand of OX243896.1, from coordinate 20,252,986 downwards.
AAAATTAAAATAAACTAAATTCAAAACTACAATAAAATAAAATAATATTATATTATAAGTGAGAACCATTTTTTGTGATCCAGGTAACAAGTTCAGATGAAGCTCTTACAAGGTCTTAATGACATGCTTTCTCTTGTCTGAGCAAAAGAAATGCAATGAATATAAACAGTTTAAACCTTCAAAATCACAAACTTTGAAAACCAATAATGTAGACACATGTTCATAAAACCTCAATGTTTTTGGTAGCCACTGTTTCTGGCTTTTAAGATTACAGTAATTAAGAATAGCCCATGGCAGCGGGCTTGCAATGGTTGAAGTTATTGCTCTGTCCCTTCCCAAATCGACTGTATGTACTCTTCCAGAGTATCCAGACATGACTATTCTTTTCTAACATAGTTTTCCTTCCTTCAGGTCCCTCTGCGGCGACATTGCCCGCCGCTACTGCTGCCAGCGTCCCCGTCGCGAGCAGCATCACTCCAACGCCTCTTCAGACATCCACATGAACAACTGCGTCAAATCCACCTCCGCTGATGTTCTGCGAGCACACCATGCCTCCTGTTCTAGACCTGAAGAGATTGTCTTTGGTACTGCGTAGAGAATTAAAGTCTTCTGTAGATAAATGATGTTCTAACAGCGACAGCGATTGTCAAAAACTCTAGGTGTATCGGAATGACATGATCATCAGCCTTTTAATGTTCCCACTATTGGGACATAGACCTGCTCTCAAAGAGAGGAGATGTCTCATACTCGACTCAAACTCAAAATTACCCAAACCTAGCCCAGATGCCCCAAACGAAATGAAAATGAAAATGAAAGTCCAAGTTAGTACTTTCCAAGTACAAGCGAACACTACTCAATTCCACTGATTTCGTGTTAAAAGAGTTCGGTAACCTTTGGGCGTCTAGGATCTTGGACTAGAACACGTTAATGTAAAAAAAAACAAGCCAACCAATTGCGCACGGTGGTAGGGTACTTTGTAGTACCCGCCTGGCTGGCAACCACCCTCAAGTTGAAAATCTGTCGCCAAGCACCTTCCGGTGTGTTCCGACAGCAGCACTTGAGAGCCAGTTCCCTTCTAGGCTTTGTGTGCTTACCACCATCGGCCACATCATCACTGACCACGGTGAGATTGTGGTCAAACACAGGCCTATACATAGTAAAAAAAAAAAAAAAAAAAAGCAAGCCAACCAATCACAACTGTCCATTTCCAGTATGAGATGAGTTAAACATGAGCATGAGCATCTAGAATACCGGCGAAAGTGATACTTTATCAGCAATAACGACTGTCAAAAGTTCTAAATGGAGGATAAAACACGTGGCATTTTGGCAGCGGTTGTCATTGCGGCAGAGAACCAAAGTTGTCGACATAGCTCACAGAATAAGCATGCTGGAAGTGGCTATGAGCTGGACATATAATGATAAATGATTTTATTTCTGCAAGTTGGTTTGTACAAACACTTTTACATATCGATCATATTTTTTTAAACTAGATGAGGTCGGCGTTTCCTATCTATCTACTCTGAGAAGAAAAGCCGAAACAAATTCAGAGGTCACAGTCTCTTTTAAAGTCTAGACATAATCTTGGTTAGATCATGTGAAGACCATGCAGATTGGTGTCTGAAATGGTCTTTTGAGGTAAGAACCAGCCAGATCCACTCACCTCTCAAGTCGGTGTCATAAGTCGTCGAACCGATGACCTTTGGGGTAAACATGTTCTTGAGTGGAGACCGCAAACTGGTTAACGTAACGCCCTCAGGCTAGGTGAAGCGACGATCTTCGCATGGTGGCTAGTAGCAGCTGGATGACAATTGCCGAAAATTAAGCAAATGGCGTGCTATCGGAAAGGCCTATGTCCAGCAGTGGACTGTTAAAGGCTGATGATGATGTCAATGCTCTACTTTTGGGATTTTTCGATAATGGTTACCGCTGACGGAATGTCGGTTTGTCTAGGTTTAGGGAGATGGGATAAGTTTTGTATTTTGATGTTTAAGTGTAACAGTGTTAGATTAACGGTAGCAGGAGTTGATACTTGATATTAATTAATCAAATAACTTTGACTATTGCAAATTGGAGTGCTGTCAGTTATCAGTCAAAAATGACAGCTTCAACTGTTCAACATTGATAAGTACTGGTAGATTAAAGTTAATGATTAATTCATTTTAAGTAACGGACTACTCTAATAATTCAATGCTCCCCCAGACAGGCGCGACGTGACAAAGCAACAATGATGCAAAAACCACTTTTATAGAAATCGTCATCGTCATATTATTCGAAGGCCAATAGCAGTAAAAAAATATTGTCAGATCGTTGTCGCATTGTCGCGTTGCACTCGTCTACGGGAGCCTTAAGGTTGATTGATGTAGTACGAGGTTTTTTTACGTACCAGTAATTAGTAGGTACCTACGTAAGTTTTATTAATTACGATTTGTTTTCGTGATCTCATAAGTTGTTAGTAGATGCTTCTTTCAGCCGTGTGACATATTATGACTAAAATAGAACAATTCTATAAATAAGATGTAAAAAGCCATCACTAGTTATATATATTTTGTATGTCGCCTGTAAATAGGGAATACGCATGAAAAAAAACATATTTGTTGTCTTATCAGTTTAACGATAAAATAGTGGAAACAGAATCAATATTGATCGAAAAACGAGTTTCCTTGTGCTAACTTAAGCACAAGGAAACTCTCTCCTTGCGTGATCGAATAAGAAATGAAAATGACATCCGCAAGAGAACCAGGGTTACCATCATAGCCCAAAGAATTGTCGAACTTAAGTGGCAGTGGGCAGGGCACATAGCTCGCAGAACGGATGGCCGTTGGGGCCGAAAAGTTCTGGAGTGGCGACCGAGTACCGGAAGACGTAGCATTGGAAGACTTTTCCCCTAGTTGAGGCGTAACATGGTCAAGGCTGTGGGAATCCGGTGGATGCGAAACGCAAAGAACCGATCAGTGTGGCGACGCTTGGTGGAGGCCTATGTCCAGCAGTGGACGTCTTACGGCTGAAATGATGATATCTGTCTTTAGCCCCTGACGAGGCACGGTCTGTCCACGTCCCGTGCACGTCCCGGGCACGGCCCTGATATGTGTGGATAGACCTTAAGCCGTAGGTCCCAGCTGTCATTTGAAGATCTTTGACATTCGTTACGGGTAGTCAGAAGCCTGAGATCTGACACCAGTTTTGCCAAGGAGTACCATGTTACACAGTTACTGGGTTGTGGCTGCCAACCGGATCTAACCGGACTGTTGGATTGGAAGCCGATCCCAACATATTTGGGAAAAGGCTAGGCAGGTTGATTTGTTTATTTGTGTGTTTTGTTTGTTTGTTGTTCGCAAATAAAAAAATTACATGCATATTCCCTATTGCTCTCATCTACTCATAACTTATATTTAAACCAATATATTTATGTAAAGGCAAGTTGTCTTTCATATTATTTAAGTGTGTGTGAACTTTTCTAGATGTCTATAAAAACGAAATTCTATTTACTTTAAGAAACACACTAAGTGGGGTTTCAAGTCAAAGAAAAATAAAATAAAATTGTTATTTTTAAATTGAGAAAATGCTTTTCAAAATAGTTAAGGTTGTGACGAAGCCGAAAGTAAATAGTTTAGATGGTTGTGAAAAGATTATTTTCTTTTATTTTGTTTATATTTATATAGTTGGATCCAAAACCAAAGAGGAATGTATTATTTAGAGTGTTAATAAATAAGCAAAAAACGCTTAAACGTTTAGGTAAATGGTTTAAAACCGTTAATGTAAGTAGTATGTCAATAAATGTTTCATGTGCCCATTTAAATTATGTATTTATAATTATCTATACGTTATGGCAGTCACCCACAGTGAGTTTTTGCAGTAATTCAGATGCAAAACAGTCTCTAAATGAACGCGATACAATCGCTACATCGCGAGTAACGCAATACACCAGCAGACGCGATACAGCATCGCTACCATTGCGCGCTTGTATTGATATAGTCGCGTGTATGCATCGATGCAGACACGATGCTGAATCGATACCGTCGCGCATTGCAAATGTGACTAACTGAAACGGCCAAAAGATGCGATGTGGACGCGCGCTCACGAAAATTGCGACTGCATCGTTGCAAAAATACGCCGTGGGCGACCGCTCTTAGTTGTAAATGTAAAATCTACTTCACTTAGGCTGTGTGCAGACTTGATTCAAGACCTTATTTATTTATTAAAACTTCACGCAACATACAGGTGCATAGGTGGACTTAATGCCTGAGGCATTCTCTACCACTCAACCAAGGGTGAAGGAGAGATAACATGTCAGGAGCATAAAACAAATTTAATTAGATGTCAACTGGGAACTGGATGGTAACTTTCTATCGCCAAACTATCGCTAAATATGTAAAAGTAATGATCGAAACTGTTTTAGTAAAACATGTACAGTCACGTTTACTTTTTGGGTTGATAACGTATCGGGAACAAACTATTTTATTCAATGGAATTATTCGATTTTTTAACCGAAGAAAATGGTAACTACGGTGGTTGAATTGGATATGAAATTACAAAACCGCTTATTCTTACGTAACTTCCATGCTGAGTATCGCTATATATACACAAGGGTACACTAGTCGACGGCACGAACTAGTTTGTGCGCGGGGTTAAAATGCATGCTATATCAACCGACAACACGTGCTGAACAGATAAATGCTGTTATGAGCAGTAAGAAGCTAGTTCGCGTACGAATACACACTTTTTCAAATTTGTAGTGAAATGGATGATGATTTAGAACGAAAACGAGCGCGCGAAATTTTATAAACAGACCTTTGGGAGTCTGGATATCATGAAAAAACGACTGAATGTATCTGTTCAAAATAAAATTATTTGCATTGTTGAACTACTAATCTATCCCTGTATGGAGGCCGTTTTTCAATTTTCCTTCTTCTTATGGTACTTATTTGCGCCCAAAGATGCGTTAAAATTAGTGTTAAAATATGGAACTTTCGAAGCTCATAACTTTCTAGTATGTTTTTATTTTACTTTTTTGCTTCCATACAGGGCTAGATAATGATGAGACATATTGATATCATTTTTTATTTTGAACTTACATCGTTAAACAGTGGAGTAAAAGCCAGACTACGTTTGTATGGAAGAATTTTCGACTAGTTAAGGGTACGTTAAGGGTGCATTGGCATAAAGGCGTCCCTTGCAAAATATTGAAAACGTAGTTCCCCTTCCCCTTAGAGTTCGGCAAAAAAAATGGTGGGAACTATTTTTTTGTTACGGAATATGTTTTAACCCACACATAAGCGTTCCAAAAAATTTATTTAATTTTATAGATACACACAGATATACCACATCAAGATTAAAACACGAAACTTTTTCAAGTTCATAACGAAATTCCCTCAGGTTCTTGCCAAAAGTTACTTTACAAATTTTTTACCGAGCAACACTGACATTTCTGGCTTCAATCTTCATAAAAGCCACAAAATTATATGAAACAAATTTTCCACTAAGTTCATAAGTATTTCGTGAAACTTTTCACTCACGAGATTGCTTCCTCATTCTTCTTTTCGTAAAATTTCATGTTAGCATGACGTAATCACTTTCATATTCCGAATGGCATTTTTACCCTTCGAGGTATCTCAATAAAGTATAATAGTGTGGGGAAAACGGGAAACGGGGACCAAGGCTGTTTTGAAGGTAAAAATCCTGTCGTTTTTTGGCTTTTCAAAGTTTGGTTGAGGAATGCCCGTATTTTTATGATTTGGATAGATGAACAAAAAGAGACAGAACGAAATGAATTTTCTCAAAGTCAAATAATTTCTCGCTGTATTCACGATAACAAATAAATAATATAATAAGTTATTTTAGCTATACATTCGCAAAGATAGTTTAGTATGGCGAATAATGAACAAGAAACTCCATTCCGAGAAATCCTGGTCTAATCAAATAAAACTTTAGTTCTCAACAAAAACTTTTCATACCTTTATCAATCAATCTTCTATGTAAGGTCAAAGGTCCCAAAGAACTCTTTGTCAATAGTTCGTCGAAAAGACAAAAACTTTCAACAAAGCGTCCAAAATAAACGAACGTATAGATTCTTCGACAGATACTGCGGAATACAAAGTGACTAGCTATCAGACTCAACTACTAAAGAACGCCTTGCTCACAGAATATTGAATTGGTATTGATCAATGCGATAGCCAAAATCAATCAAGTTGGTTAAAGGCAAAAGACGTACGTAATAATTCCTAGTAATGCGAGCCTGTCGATGATTCCATTTTAAGTTTTTAATTTATTTGTTGTGCTTCGACCAGAACTCAGCCACGTCGACAGCCGACCTGTCGACCAGACCTATGCGAGACCAGGTGTTTGTGCACAGAGAGCAGGACAACAGATGGGGCATCGTTTGCGGTGTGGTTCTGACCAGGTTGGGTTTGTAGCCTATTTAGGGTCCTGGGTCAGGCAAAGTGTTTTTGGGTTTTCCCATCTTGAATTTTTCAGTAGCAACCTGAAATCTGGATTATTGCCCGGTTGATGGCTCGCCCTCTAGTATATGGATTTAAACATAATTGGCTAAATGACGGTGAACCTTTGCAACACTTAAACTCCTTTTGCCTAGTCCGCAAACATAAGCAGGTACGATCAGCCACAGAAGTTGATTACTTACTGAAAATCAACTTGTGTCGTAAAATTGCCTATAATTGGAATCAAATATAACAGTTCACAATGTTAGGATCTATTAATATTAATGACCATTTTTATCCGTGGTGCTAGGCAACTGGGCTTATCCCAGTAGTAAACGACACTTTGTGCCTATTGGCCTTGTTTGTTCTGTCTCCTGCTTGTTAAAGAGGGAAGTGGAAATTTGTATTTTTTCCTACTCCGCCGTTATTCTTTTCTGATTAATTTCATTCTTTTCTGATTAAGATCATTACGGGTAGTCTTATGTGCGCAAGTTGACAAACAGTTTTACAAGGGCTTTCGTGAGCCCAGAAACTGTGTTGTGGAAGTCAGATTGGTAATCCCTTCTTGGAGAACACTAGTATTCAGCCAAATCCTGTTAGAGTAGAAGGTGACCGCAGCATAGTTGAGCAAACCTAGGCATCTAACGGTGATAATTGGAGTTCTGGATTCATGTTTATTTGCGCCAGGCACGACGCATACCATAAAAAGAACAAAAGAACTTAAATATAATCATTACAGCGTCACAACTACGCAATACGGTCATCGCTCAGCATAATGCGTTTTCAGCGATAGCCGGTGTCAACTGGGTGACTCCGAACCAATGAAATCTTTGTGGCAAGTGACGGAGCGAGCAGGTTTTTTTTGGATCTTTATACTGTTTATAGGGTGTACTTTATGGGTAAAAAAATAACTCATTTATGCCCCAGAATCAATAATGTCCCAGAAGTAATTTTGCAGCCGTTATCTGTGATTGCCAGTAATAACACTAAGACATAATGTGAAAATAATATAAATATTGGTGTTTAAAAATGTACTGGGCAATAAATATTATGTAAGGTTCTTCTTCTGACTTTCAAAAGTACCTGAGAATGGTTTTATTGAAATTAATGATTTAAGGCCGTTGCATATGTAACGTGTTTTAATCCCGGACGGCACGGCACGACGTGGCGTTTCATACAAAACGCCAAGTCGCCATACCGTCCGTGCACCCGTTATGCCCCTCTTTCATTTTGTATAAAACGATATTTTCAAAACTTGTCGTCCCGTTCCGTCCGGAATTAAAACACGTTACGTATGCTGCAGCGGCCTTTAATGTTGACTTTGACGGACGAATTAGTTGTCAAGCTGGCACAACTCCAAAGATTTCCAGATAGTCTCTCTAAGTAAATAGACCTGTATTTCGCCTTTTCTTCTTCAATTTCAGACAGAAAATGGATTAAACTTCGTGTCTGTTGTTGTTCAATCGAGTTGGAATCTTAAACTGTCTTTGTTCAAGTTTTAGTAGAGACTTCTTTGCTCACAGATAATAATTACTTGATTCGGGGTTTAGGAATAGTTGGCTAAACGAAAACTTTTCGTTTTTTAACAGAAAGGTCATTATCATACCTTTTGATTAGTATGTTGGGGTTGGCTTCTATTCAGCTGAATACCTACTAGTATTAAAGATAGTTCAATTAATTTAATTGGTATATCTTACTAAAATATACGTAATAGTAAAAAATATCACCAAATTTCAAATTCATAGGTCAAAATTTTGTGAAACAATCTGATTTTGGTAGCTTCTCATTCTGCCAATATTCTTTTAAACAAATACAGTATTTATCTACTTAACGAGCTGTAAACAACGATACCCCATAAGATGGGAAATGTCAAAACTTGCATAGAGTATCTATCGTGTTAAAGATAGTTCAACTCATCTTTGCGCGCGGCGCTATGTGTGCGTAAGCATATGTGGTTGGTTGTTTGCTCGGACGACAACTGTAGCGTCACTGCCACACAAATGCATAATGTATAATTGCAAGTGCACGCACACAGATGAGTTGAACTATCTAAAACACGATAGGTACACTAAGCAAGTTTTTTTCATTGATAGAATGTCACTTATTTTTTCATTTAACCTTTTTATTCTAAAAACCTTCTCCAAATTCTTCTCCTTCTAAAAATCTTCAATTAAACTTACCGTCTAAGGAAGGTATAACAATTTTAATTATGGCGCCATATTAATCAACTGTGGCACCGTAGCGGTAAAATTAATAGTCTGGTTGAGTGCTGTAATGAAAATTCCCAGCAAGCCGCTCGACTGCACTTTGTGAGCTATATCCCTATAGATAGGTTATCTATTATAAGTTTTTAAACTGTCATGGTCACTAATACTAACATTAACATTAGAAACGGGATATTTACCATGTTTACTGTTTGTTTCGAGTTTCCGATATTTCGGTGCTGTTGCAAGCACCATGATCACGGATAAACTGAAAAGTCATTGCGGGTGGGTGTTTATGAGGAGACATATCGGTCTACCCTCTTTCTTGTTCGTTTTTTGCACTCAGTACCGCTACCACTGTCACTCACAACTCGATTCTGTTCCCGACACACGAAACTCACGGTATCCACTCGCGAACTTTTTTCGGCACTTTTTCGGGTTTTACACAGCTGAACCACTGGATTCCAAGCTCTCGACAGTTGAAACCCATCCTCCCGGTTGAAATTCTTAAATTTGGTAATTTCGATAGATAGGTTATCTATTGTAGGGACAGGATCGAAGTAGGGTCATATAGCTTCTATTAATAAGTCTTTATTTATGATCGGTGGTTGAATGGTATAGTCCCTGCATTTCATGGATATACTTATTGAAGTGATAACTTCTTGAGCCGCGTTGAGCGATTTTTGGTAGGGTAAAACTTATGGATTCGTTTCACCGACAGGCTTATGTGACGGAATAGATTTTTGTTTTCACTTATGCCATAATTGCCTATTTTTACTATTTTAGTATTTCTTTAGGAGAATTGGCATGGCTAAGAGCGCCATGTCTCAGCTTGGAAAAATCTGTAGAGATCGCAACATGTCCGTAAAATCCAAAACCAAACTGGTACGGACTTAAATCTTCTCGATCTTTTCGTATGGCGCTGAAACTTGGACACTGAAAGCTGCGGACCGCAAACGCATCGACGCCTTTGAGATGTGGTGCTGGATAAAGATGCTCCGTATCCCCTGGACAGCATTTCGGACTAACGTCTCCATATTGCGAGAACTCATAATCTCCTCGCGGCTGTCATCCGAGTGTCTGCGCAGAGTTTTGGAATACTTCGGCCACATTGCAAGGAAAGACGGTGGCAACCTCGAGAGGCTTATCGTGACCGGCAAAGTAGATGGGAAAAGGCCTCGTGGACGCAGCCCAATACGTTGGACTGACCAGATCCGCACCACTCTTGAAGTCAAGAGTCTTGACTCTACAGTTTACAACGCCCTCCACACCGCCAGAGACAGAAACAGATGGAGAAAGACCATTCAAAAGAAGGTGATGCAGAAGGGAGGTCACGACCCTCAATACTGAGGAATACGATGCAAGGAGGAGGAGGAGTATTTCTTTTGCTTGAAGATAAACAATCAATTCCAAAGAGTATCTGAAGAAATACTCATTGGATTTGATACTTTGAAATTCCAAAGAGTATTTTGAATTGATTGTAGACTATGTTTTGTTGATAGAACAGGCAGCTTGTTAGGTAGTTAGTCGTAAATTGCATTAAAAGGGACAGCTTCTTTTATTACTAAAACAAAAAAGACGGTACATATAGATGAGCAGTGGTGGCCCAGTGGTATCGGTCGCGACTTACAAGTTGTAGGTCGTGGGTTCGAGCCCAGGCAGGCGCTTTACTTTGTGTAAATTATTTCATCACCACTGCTCTCAAAACGGTGAAGGAAAACATCGTGAGAAAACCGGCATGTCCTATAACCAAAAATTCGAAGACATGTGACATCCACCAACATGCACTGGGCCCGCGTGGTGGATTACGGCCCATTCCCTCTCACTGAGAGGAGGCCTGTGTCCCAGCAGTGGGAACATTAATAGGCTGATGATGTGATGTGATGATATAAGATGATAAACGGCCCCCAGGCCAGTTCAGACTTGGCTTCAAATTGCTGTCACATCTGATTCAAACAGGAGACCGATAACCGCCATCTACTGTACAACGCGGGCCAATCACGGGGGCGACTAAAGAGTCGGAACAGCTTCCTTAAGTCGGCTAAAACAACTTACGACAACAGCCCAGGCGAAGCACGTAGGAAATTGTAGCTCCTCAAATACCCCCTCCAACTGACTATATTGATCCTGCAGAAAAGCTCCCAGCTGGGAATAAACTGCCATGGCCTACCTGGAAATCCGTAAATAGGCTGCGAAGCCAAGTGGGCCGCTGTAGGTACAACTTGGTCAGGTGGGGGTACTCCGATCAGCCACAATCTGACTGTGGAACCAAACCGCAAACGTTGCCTCATCTGTTGTCTTGCTCTCTGTGCACAAATACCAGCACCATGAAGGACTTGTGCGAGGCCAACGCTAGGGCTGTCGACGTGGCTGAGTTCTGGTCGAAGCACAACATTAAAATTAAGATCTGAAAATGGAATCATCGACACGATGAAGATCTGATTGGTTTATTAATAAATGTTTATAAATAGCCTACTCCAGATTTGATGTTTACATTTTAGTCAAACTATATTAAACGTATAAAAATAAACACATATTAAAAATACCAAACTACTTGAAAGAGGTTTAAGAATTTCATTATTCAAGCTTTGACTAAGAAAATAAGGTTAGTTAGAACATCAAAAAAAATACCTATACTGTAAAATAATATTCAGGCAAACTCTTACAAGGACACATTCTTACCAAAACACTTTTCGGAACACACACGATTCCGGGATGGACCCGGCACGGTTACGGACCGCGAGAGTGTTTCAACGGTAATGCATATTTGCATACCATTTGGTGGCATTTTATTTTCTTGTGTTCGATTTTTGAGGCTGGTTTTTTCTTTTGTATTTAAGTTTGAAGTGTGTCGTGATTGACGTTTGGTGTAAAGACTATAAGGCTGGACTCACACATTCTAAAATTCCTGCCTGTATTCAGAGTCGGAATTCATAATTTGAATATAGCAAGCGTAGATCTTATTCTAAAAAATCAGAATGTGTGTGGGGCATAGTGAAATTGTATGCGTTGCCGGGCTTTCTTAATTAATAATATGAATTCCGAGTCTGAATTCAGAATATGTGTGAGAGGCCTAAGATTTAGTTTTTTATGTTTTTTAAGAATATAAAAAAGGTTCTACTTCTTATAATTTCTAACGCATTGGTATGAATGTACTGTTACCACACTGTCTTATAACAAAATATAATTATAGGGCTGAAGTTCGCATAAAAAAAATATCCGTCGTTGATATTCATTGAGGTCTTTGTTTTCATGATTTTTATTCATGAATGATATTCTTATCACAAGTCAGTATTGCCTCAAACCTGAACAAATAGATTAAAAACCCAACTCTTCAACAAAACTTCAAAGCTTAAACTCATTTCCTTCACCAAAAAGGCTCAAAAAAGAAAAGACCAGCCGTAAAAACAACCCTTTTTCAGCTTCAAATTGAAATAAAACCCCTTCTAAGATTAGCGGGGTTTATTGTTACTCCTTTAGCTTCACTTCCGCGCAGAGCGGCTCTGAGGCCTAAGGACAATTACGCACTACACGTTCGTGTCCGTGATCTGTGTCCGTGATTTGAGTTCCGAGTTCAAAATATTCTGAATTATGACAGATTATGACGGAACTGAAATTTCACGGACACGGATCGGATGTGGTGCGGAACTGACCTAATACAAGTGACATTCTGTCAACGAAAGCGTGGCGATAGCGATTGGAAAAATGTAAAAAATGAATGAGAATGTCAAATGCTATCGAAATGTCATGTGATCATGGGGGTGGCTCTTAGAGCAAGGTTATTTTGAGTGTGCGTAAGGGACAGATGTATATGACTTGTATACATCTGTCCCTTTTTTAGGGTTCCGTACCCAAAGGGTAAAAACGGGACCCTATTACTAAGACTCCGTGGTCCATCTGTCTGTATGTCTGTCTGTCTGTCACCAGGCTATATCTCATGAACCGTAATAGCTATACAGTTGAAATAAAACAAATACTAAAAACAGAATAAAATAAATATTTAAGTTGGGCTCCCATACAAAAAAAGTGATAATTTTGCCGTTTTTTGCTATAATGGTACGGAACTCTTCGTGCGCGAGTCCGACTCGCACTTGGCCGGTTTTTACAGTCGAACTATGATAATTTTGACTCCTCAGGATACGGGGGCTGTCCCTTACATTTTGGCATTTTGACCAGCACCATCACTGACATCGAATGGCACTTGTCTAAGGCCTCAGGTACACTGAGGCTGCGATACTGAAATTTGCGACAAGAAGGTCCTAAACGCCATGAATCACGCGTCGATATCGTTCGATTGATACCACACCGCCACTGTCTTGACTGCTGTGATCGAAGTGTTTTAACTATAGTCTCTAGACAAAGAGTCATTCATTCATCAATGGCGATGGTCGAAATGCCAAAATATAAGAGATTGGTCACGTAACATTTCGACAGTGCTTGCCGCTTGCCAATTTATGGGAATTCAGACATTATTAACGTTTTTTCAATCGCTATGGCGACGCTTTCAATGTTAGAATGTTCCTTGTATAAGGCCGGTTCTACACAACATCCGATCCGTGTCCGTGAAATTTCGGTTCCATCATAATCTGTTATAATTCAGAACATTTTGAACTCGGAACGAACACGAACGTGTAGTATGTAGAGACCTAGAATATTTAAGCGACGCGTATTATACGGCGCTTTAGAACTGTTTTCACGAATTTCCAGTATCGCCGCGTCAGTGTCACCAGAGCCGCTTTACTCGGAAGTGGAAACTTTAGACGGTCACGGCCGTGTTTATTTAGGTAAATTACTTCCAATTGTTCAGGAGTAATCGCTAGCAATCAACGAACCGCTTTGTGGTTGAAGAATTGAAGAGAATCTGCAATTTAGAGCTCCGGTTGTCATTTGCTTTTTTGTTAAAGGATTAAACGACTGTGGTGTTGTTGCTGTTTTGAAGGGTGTTAGTATATTATCTGTAACCTAATGACTTAAAACAGTTACTAGGATAGGATAAGATAGATGAACCCCCATGTCCGCACTTAGACTCCTATTTAGTCCGTGCCTGCCTACAACATTATGTTCTATTAATTGCCAAGTATATATTGATTGTGATATTGTTGTATATTAAAAACAATGAAACACACTAGATAAAATTTAATGAAAAAAGCCTCCTTTTAAACTCTGTTTAAAAGCTCAGTTTTGAAGTGAGAAATAAAGGTAAAAATGTCTGTATGTTGCCACGCAGTAGCTGACGGCTATGCGAGCTCCGACTACTACGCTGCTGTCATAGCAGATAAGCGACCCGCTACGAGCCAAATCTGACGTGTACTTTGTTTGACGCTGCCGCGCTGTTTCATTTTAAAAATGGAACATTTTACGTTTCAAAAGAATATAGCTTGGTTTAAAAAAAAAAAATCTGTTTCAATGTAACTGTAACACCATTTTATGATTGAAAAAGATGGAGCATTTATAAAGTTTCTTGATCACTTTTTGCCATAGGAATCTATTACGATCAGAAATGATCAACTTCATCTTTGTAACTGACCGATACATCAATCATTCAAAAGTTGCTGTCGTTAAATTAACATAAATGCTTTGAACATTAACACTTTAGTAGTAAACCATTAAAACAATTGTGTTTTTTTATATTATTTAGTACGTACTCAAATAAAATGAGGAGCTCGTGGCTAAATAACAACAGCTGCACTGGTCGATCATCAAGGTTAAGCAACGCATGACGAGGTCGTTCCGTGGATGAGTTACCATTTCAACATACCAAGTTTCCTCCGTGACTCGGAATGCACGTAAAGCCGTTGGTCCCGGCTGTCATTTGAAGATCTTTGACAGTCGTTACGAAAGAAGCTTAAGATCTGACACCAGTCTTGCCAAGGGGTACCATTTTACCCAGTCACTGGGTTGTGGAGGTCAGATAGGCAGTCGCTTCATGTAAAACACTAGTACTCAGCTGAATACGGTGAGACTGGAAGCCGACCTCAATATAGTTGGGAAAACGCTAAGCAGATTGAGTACGTACTCAAATCAAATAAACTTGCTCGGCAATGAAAAAGTTCCACCCACAAAATGCCGACAAACCTTAAACCTTAATTTAAATTTTTCACATTTAATTTAAAATTTGAACACAATATTTACGTTTTAAGTTGGTAATATTCTGATTCACTGTTAAATTTACTTCAATATTGCAGACGGCATCATTAAGCTAGACTTTCCCGTTTAGGAGTAATTTAGTGCTATGTCACTGGAACTTTTTCATTGCTCTTTAGTGTATAATATAAATTATCACATCGTAGGCATTGTATTATCCCTATGACTCACTGAAATAAATACCTTACCATAAATCATGCCCTTGATTTTTACAATAGTGAGTAGCTATATTATTATTTTCACATAATAACTCAGCCATTTCATTTTCTAGTTTGCCGTAATAAGGCAGCAACTTCGCTAAATCGCTATTAAATTACACCTACTGCTTTCTAACCTATCATTATAGACTTTACTGCAGAGAATTTATCACGCGAATAACTCAAGACGAATATTTTTACCTTTTCTTTGTGTGAAGTTTTTACTCAGCAATGTAACACGCATAAATGAAAAGTGATTGAGTTCTTATGATTTATGATATTCTTCAACATTAAATAGTTTACACATCACACATCATATCATCAGCCTATTAATGTTCCCACTGCTGGGACACAGGCCTACTCTCTGTGAGAGGGAATGGGCCGTAATCCACCACGCGGGCCCAGTGCGGGTTGGTGGATGTCACATGTCTTTGAATTTTTGGTTCTACGACATGCCGGTTTCCTCGCGATGTTTTCTTTCACTGTTTTGATGAAATAATTTACGCAAAGTAAGGCGACTGCCTAGGCTCGAAACCACCACCTACAACTTGTAATTCGCGGCGGATACCACTGGGCCACCACTGCTCTAAAAAAAATAGTTAAAATAGAATCTGAACAATTTTACTTAATTTTCATTCAGTCTAATATTCTGCAAAGGATAAAACACAAAAGTAAAAAATTACCTAGTTCTAGGATTAATTCTTCAACCAGATAAAGTATTGAATCTGCACATTTTTCGTCAGTGTTGATATGCCTGATTTTACTATCTCATTTTTTTAAAGGAGTTTACTTCTATGCAACCGTGCTCCATAGTATTAAAAATGTTTTACGTGTCCATATTTTTAATTTGACTGTATTGAAGAGGCCTGTGGGGTTCCCAGAGGTGTCTTAACTAACTCTGACACCAGAAGTGGCCACATCCTACAAAATGGGAAGATTAAGAACTTGACTGTACATTGTGGTATATTATGCAAAATCTATCTATATCCAAAGCACAAAGCTTTAAAAGTCATATTCAGTAGTAAATACAAAAGTACAACAAGAATAGACAATATTTAAACCAAAACATATATTTATTTTAATTAATGTGATTAAAATGTGTGTTATTAAAATCGAGCAATTATAAAAATTATAATAGATGTACCTATCTTTTATTAAAATTATTATATAAATGTAAATAATAATAAATTAAAGAATTATATTTAAATGTTTGTATCGCTCTTAGATTGTAAAGTATTTTGAAGGGTGGTTTGGGCATTTTATTCAATTTTAAAAAATTATTCTTGTCTACTTTTACCAGATTTATTATTTGACCGTTTTCACTTTAATTTCTATTGTTTTGTGTTTAAGACAACAAATTTTATTAAATTTAAATGAATATATGATTTCTTGTATTTTATATAAATGTAAACATTTGTTACTGAACACTCAAAATCACCCTTTAAAAATACGAAATTGACATAAAATGTGAATTTAATAAAGAAAAACTATAACATATCTTTAATGCGGCAATAATGTGCCAAAATAAATAATTATTATTTATAATAAATAATTATTATTAGATCAATGGCTTCACGTTCCTTGTACATAGTACCTCGAGTGTTTATAACTATCATATAGACCCCCTATTTTGTGATCTATGTATGTAAATTGTATTCAAGTAGTATTTATGTAAAATTGGAGATAAATTTGGTGTTAAGTAGGTAAAAAGATGTTCGTGTCTGATGATTTTGTTTTTTTTTATTATCCTAAATTATATTTTGTTTGCCGCATTTATACCAAAAGAAAAAAAAAATACCAAAGCAAGATAAATAAATCCTTGATTTTAATTATTAAAAAAATATACGTATTTGATAATTTTAGATTTTTTCAAATTTATATTTTTGCAAATATAATATAATGATTTTTAGATTACCAAAATGTCGATACAAAATCAACGTACACGTACATTTCCAAAATGTAAATAATACTAGTGTTGTATTGTTTTACATTCCACGTCACGGGTATTAAGTATAAATAGATTATTAGAAATAAACTAAGTTTGTACATAATAAATGTAAGGATTGTATTAGCAGAATAAATTCATTAATATGCGTGATTTTTTGTTTCATTATGATAAAAAAATTAATCTGCCCAGCCTTTTCCCAATGTTATTGTCAGCTAACAGTGTAAACGGATGCAGTTGAAAACGAGTATTTAAACCTGATGGAAAAAGAAGGGTGTTTTATGTTTGACGTGTGTATACTCCCCGGCACGTAAGTTGGCAAGAGTCGTTAGCGCAGAAGTCGTTTTTACCCCACTGCCGAAGGAGGGTAATGTGTTTATCAGTCTATGTATGTATGTATGTTTGTTCCTATGTGGCGTTCTAGAGACCAAACGCGTTGGCCGATTTTGATGATTCTTACGTCAATCGATTCGTCTTAACCCTGCGAGTGTCACTGGCTACATTAAAATTCGAAAATTAAAAAAATGGTGGATTTTGGGCGCTGGATTTTTTTTTTATTCCAAACCCTTCGTGTCGGGTATCAAAATAAAGGGTTTTAAGAGATGATTTCAAAAATATAAAACACTTATCTGTTTGAATGTACGTAATTCTAAACAAAAATAACTAAAAAGTTGTAAATAAAAAAAGTTTATTAAAAAAATTAAAAACCCGAGAATCTGTCTGGTTTTTTGATTATTTTAATAAACTTTTTTTATTTAGGTCTCTTGTAGTGAAGCTGGGCGCGTCCAACGTTCCGAGCGAGCGATTGGTTGGTCAGTTAACACAAGGATCGACTGACCAAACGCGTTCTATGTGGTGGTTGGTCAGGTCAAATTTTAATTAAAACACGTTACAAATAAAAAAGATAACGTAATGTAATGTTATTTTTATGTGGTGTACAATTGAGTATAAATAATAAATAAAATATCCAAATGTAGAGCATAATCACTGATGAAAAATATTTTATAATATATATAAAAGGCTACTTCTCATAAAGAAAAAGATTTGGTTTTGGAAAGGTGTGGCTCTGCCCTAATGGTGGTGGACTAAAACACTGACGTGTTGTTTACAGGGTTGTAATCTATACTAATATTATAAAGCTGAAGATTTTGTTTGTTTGAACGCGCTAATCTCAGGAATTGAACAATTCTTTTTGTGTTCGATAGTCCATTTATCGAGGAAGGTTATAGGCTATATAACATCACTCTACAACCAATAGGAGCGGAGCATAAATAAAAAATGGTGCAAAAACGGGAAAAAAATATTCCTATTTTTGAGAGCTTCTGTTGCCGTCGCTGCGTAAGCGGTTAAAGTTACGCAACATTCATGTATGTAGGGTAAGTAGGGTAAGTAGGGTAGGGTAGGTAGGTAGCCAGTTGTGGGAGCTAAGCCGCGTGGGACAGCTAGTTTTACATAAAGAAAAAACAAACGGATGTCAGTTAAAAAACTAGGTTGACAGTAAAAGGTGATGCGCTCGCTCAGGACCACGGTGAATGACGCGGTGCTCAGATGGACCATGCGCGCTTGCAGGTTGAGCAACCCCTTCCGTGGTGCCGCGCATGCAGGGATGTCGGCGAGAGTTAGATATGTCTTTACAGTTTCTTCCCAATTATCCTTGCTCCTAGTTTTTATAGTGTAGTCTTTTCATTGTTTTATCTTCCAGGTTACAATACGTGTTATCAATAATGATGGTGGACCTGTTTCAACGAAAAAAACCTGATATAAACAGAGCAAAAACTGTTTAAGAGCGGCCATCGCGCCGCTGGCGATACCTGCACTGAGCTTTGCGTGTAAATCCCCATTACTGCAGCACACCCTTCAAACCGCAACAGCTTCGGTTCCCAAGAAGAGATAAATGCTAAATGCAGAATTTCTAGAAAAACTTAGTAGGGACACGGAGTCTCATTGCTAAGAAAGAAAATTTGGTTCAAATAAATCACCCTAGATGGCGCGATATGCACCTCCATCTGTTATTGAATGTGTGTAAAATTAACATTTTCTGGAATTGAACACAAAAATTGTATTTTCTTGTTTAATCAACTCTCCTAAGTACAAAATTATGGAATATTGGGCTCTTAATTCACATTTCAAAGATTATTAGACGGATCATTTAAAATTGATGCCAATATATGGCGCATTTTTAAATTTCTGAGTCATTCCACTCGATTGTTAAAGTTTGCATTTTAACACATTTTGGTGCAAAAAAAACTGTAAAAACGTGCAAATAAATACTAGAAAACAAACCTTCACTGTATTTAAAGAAAAAAATATTCACGAACCTAGTAAACCCTTTTACTTGCAAGTCGCTGCTAACACCATCTAGCTATCACCGTGAAACAGAACCGAATGCGTTCGATGTACAAAAAATTGCCAGATTAAGCAGACGAAAAACGCTAGTTTCGTTGGCACGGTTTCTTTGTATGGGATGAGGTATCTGTATGCTAGTATTATATTATCTGTGGTAGGGACAAAGTTTTACAATTCAACCGGTAAAATGGCAAAATTTTCTTTGTCAAAATGTCCTCCCGAGAGTACAGTTTTCGTTTCCTAAGAATTTTCTCGCAGATAATCTTTGTTACTTGACCTGGGATCAAACTCGTTATTTTTAGTAGCAATCACAATACCCAATGTAAAGTCTTTTATAAGATAATTTTGATACATAGGCAATGTTTCAAGGGGTGATACTAGCGAAAAAATAGTCTGCTTGTCCCCCACATCTGTCGAGCTATGCGGAAATAATTAATGTACTGAACAACAGATTTTTAGGGTTCCGTACCCAAAGGGTAAAAACGGGACCCTATTACTAAGACTCCGCGATCCGTCTGTCTGTCTGTCCGTCTGTCAATAGGCTGTATCTCATGATCCGTGATAGCTAGACAGTTGAAATGTTCACAGATGATGTATTTCTGTTGCCGCTATAACAACAAATACTAAAACAGAATAAAATAAATATTTAAGTAGGGCTCCTTAATGGTACGGAACCCTTCGTGCGCGAGTCCAACTCGCATTTGGCCGGTTTTTTTTTTATATTTTAGGGTTGATCCAATATAAGGTAGACTTTGTCTATATTTATGAGTATTTTTAGCTACATTAAGGTTGCCTCGCATTTGAGGTCACCCTATAGCTCCCATCCATTCGACTTGCCAACCTGACATGCCAACAAACTATTCACAATTACATTTTACAGACTGAAACTTAATAGATATTCCTGTGAAAACAGGTCAGTTATAGGAAAGCACAGCACTCACAGATTAGGACTACAATAGTTATTTTACAAAAAAAAATATTCTTATTTTAATATTGTGTATATTAAAATTAGAATTAGATCACAATTGAATTAATATAAACTAAAATTGAATCAAGGTTGAAATAAAATTAAATTACAAATAAATAATTAAAAAAGTACAATTATGTTTCAAAAAATAATAATTATAATAATCACAATGTAAATAATTATTTTCTGTCAACAAAACAGGTAAACCTATAATTAAGTTATAATATAAATAAAACACTGATAAGTCACAATAAAAATCAAAATAAACATCACGTTATTTAAAGTATAAAAAAGAAGAAAAATATCCATAAGTGAATGTTTGAGCAATTTTGAGCAGGCAATTTAGTTGAGACTACGAATCAATCATCGCGACCTTTGACTTAAACTTCAACAGAATAGTCATCTGTTAAAACATCCCTTTTTAGGCTTCGATGCAGTCGAGTAAAAATCACGACTATAAAATTATACTTCTTACTTATCGACTATGCTGATGTTTGTTACTCTGATCTATCCCAAGAACTTCTTAACAAAATGGATCGACTTCTTAACAACTGTATTCGCTTTATTTTCGGGCTTCGTAAATATGATCACATTTCTTCCTTCCGTTCTCAGTTTAAATGGCTGCCTATCCGTCAGAGGAGATCCCTTAGATCCCTCTGCATGCTCTTCAACATCATGAACGATCCTTGTACTCCTGATTATTTAAAACAATATTTTAAAGTGTTGGGCGGTTCTCACGATCTTAACCTTCGAGCTTCCAAAAACTTACTTCTCCATATTCTTTCTCACCGCACTGGGTTTCTATCTAAATCTTACACTGTCTCTACCATAAAACTCTGGAACGTCCTTCCCCTTGACATAAAAAAAGCTGAGAATAAATTTTCATTTAAGCGTAAAATACGGAACTATTACCTGTCCTCTCTTACATAGCGATCTTTGTCATAGTTATTATATTTAAATTTCTGTTTTATATAGAATATGATATTCATTATAATATTTATTAGTCTATTTTTTTAGAAATTATTTATGTATTTTATTAGTTAGATAGTTTATTAATATCCGAAATTTAATTATTGTTCCTTTTTTATTTATTTTTTGTACTCCTACCACTATTGTGTCCTTTTTAACACAAAGGTTGACTGGTAGAGAATGCCTTGCTGCATTAAGTCCGCCTATGTATGACCATTGTACATGAAGTTTAAATAAATAAATAAATATACTTCCCACAAGTGGTAGGAAGTACAGATTACAAGAGAAGTTAACTTACAATGACACATACTGGCTATTTTTAACCGACTTACCAAAAAGGAGGAGGTTCTATGTTCGACATTATGTTTGTTTTGTTTTTCTTTTTCTTTTTTTTTTTCTTTTGTTCTCGTGTATCTCCGTCAATTTTGGACCGATTTTGAAATTTTTTATTTTTTTTTGGAAATGTATGTTTCCAAATTGGGCCCATTTTAATTTGGTGAAGATCTGATGAAGAACTTCGAAGATATACTACAGAACTCTTCAATAAATTACGGCAAATCTCTCGGGATTGCTGCAATCGCATGGCTGTTTATTGTTTATACCATTTCATAACATAACATAACGCCGGTACGCTCTTAAGGGGTACGCAGATCTCTCATTTCACCGGTAATGCTCTAGTTTCATGATATTCGGGTAATCTATTCTGGCGTTATAGGTACCTTAGTAAACAACTTGCCTATTAGGTAGGTACAACTAAAAAGTGAAAAATAAAAATCTTTTTACAAAAATATACTACCGACTTCCAAATAAAAAGTCTACAAAGTGAAAAATAACTTTATTTTTGGAAGTCGGTGTCTATAACGCAAAAAATTGGTACCTACGAAAGACGCCGACTTCAAAAAATAAAGTTATTTTTCACTTTGTAGTCTTTTTATTTGGAAGTCGGTAGTATTTTTTTGTAAAAAGATTTTTTATTACATTATTTGGAAACTATCAGAACCATTAACATCATTGCTAGAATGTCCATCAGAATGTGGGCGTCACTACAAAATAATAGGATAACAAACAACCACGAAGTTGTAGGATGACCGCCAAATGGATCAACACGATAGAAAAGAGCTTTTATGTCACAATCAAAAAGCAATTTGGGATGCGTTACCGTGACCGTACCTTTCATAAGGTTATGATATTTAAATTATCCATACTAATATTATAAATGCGACAGTAACTGTGTCTGTCTGTCTGTCTGCAACCTGAAAAGGTGTAGCTGCTGATTGTCGCGTATGTACAGGGCTCAGAATGTGTATGTATAAGCACCAAAGGATATACAAAATAGTATACAGCAGGGTCCTAAAATGTTGTTCCCATGATTAACGCCATAATTAAGGAATGTCAATTAAAAATTGATGATAGAGTGGTATCTTCAATTCCCAGCAAAGCAGAATCTATGACTCTGTAGTTTATTTGTTTCCTTTTGTAACTATTTAACCTATACCTGTATCGACCAACGTCTTCAGTTAAATAAGGTGATCGGTTTTTCGTTAATGCTGCCTGTACCTAGATATACTGGCTGAGTTTTCTCGGCCTGGATGGCCAAATCATCACTTTGAAAAATAGCACAAAACAATCAAAGGAGTCAAGGGGTCGATTTTGATTTAAACTAAAACTGCAACATTTGAGTTTTTCTCACACTGTATGTCGACAACCAGAATTGATTGACATAATCTATATTAACGCGGGCGAAGCTGCGGGTAACAGCTAGTGTATTTATATTTATATCGACTGTTTTGAGAAAATGAGACTATAAAACCTGTACTAAAAAAATTAAGTCACCAACACACAGTTCACAAGCTTGTATATTAGGGTTTCTTCCGTGTCATGTATTAAAAGAAAACTGTCGAGACTCAGACTCGAGACGAGGGCGCACGGTTGGCGCAGTGGTTGAGCAATTGACTGCTGCGCTGCGTGTCGCGGGTTCGATTCCCGCACGGAACAAAAATTTGTATGACCTACAGACAGTTGTTTCGGCTCTGGGTGTTTGTGTATGTGAGTTTGTATGTTTGTAAACGCACCCACGATACAGGAAGAAATTCCTAGTGTTGGGCAAAGTAAGACTTTATCTTCATAAATGATTGCCTTTTATATTAATTATTTGGGGTCAGCATATTATATAAGAAATCTTCTACATCTCTTTTGGTCAGTAAGGTGTCACCTTTCTAGATTTAATAATATTATCTTGTTTCACGCATTCCATCTATCGTTGCAAACCAATCAAACCTATAACAATTGATTACAACGTAGTTGTTGTAGAAATATTTTCGGAAGAAATGTTATTGCTCAAAATTAAACAATCCGATACTCTTGCAATCAACAAAAATATACTGCTCAAAATTACTCGATCGTATGATTGGATTATTGTACAAAACATGATCCAATAATTGAATGCAAAGTTTCATTTTCGGGACTGATTGCAAATACCTGTACATTTTGGGATAACTATTCGAAATTGACATGCGTTTCATATCCGAATTGCTATACCTTCCGTAGAATTTTATTTATCAAATCAATATATATAATTAATTTGTCGCTAGGACCTGGAGAAGGACATATAAAGGGGACTTTTATCAACATACCACGCGGGTGTAGCTGCGGGCAGAAGCTAGTTTGGACTCAGATCAAATAAAAAGTCAAGATGGAACTTTGCATACAACAAGCTCACGCCGATTAAAATTACGCCTTGCCGTATACATACACAATTACACGCAAACACGTACAACGAAACTACGCCTTGCTTGCTTGTTAGTCGAGCTCTCTCGACTGACAAGCTAAGGCGTAGTTTCGTTGTACGTGTGTGTGTTGAAAAACCTCATGCAATGCACTTACTATTCGGGAAATCTGTTTCTAGGTAGATATTTTCACCGCAGCCTCGTAAACATTTGTATACCTCGAACCTCTGCAGTTCTACACATTACTGGGAAAATGAAATTTTTCCACTGCAACAAAACAACACGGACACGCGGTTTACTGCCCCAGCCGCAGCCAATGTGTTAATACTGGTTGTGTAGGTCATTGAATAGAAATGTTTAGAGGGGCAACTCCTCCAAGAAAGCATTCAAAATGCCTTCAAGGTCAGAAGAACTTGCTTACAGTCAGCTCTCGAACATCAGCGACATTGACAAGCAAGTATTAAATAAACATAAGACAGTATTAGCTTGGACAACTGCACAACAGTATGATGGAGACTAGCGGCTGATTATTTCAAAGGTGTTGGCATTGTTACATAACAAACCATCTTATTATTATGGTAATTTTGCTACTATATCGATTACCTATCTCATAGCACAGTAAAAATATACAAACAGTATGGAAACTATCTACAAAAGCTCGAAACGGCACACTCACACAAACATACGCACCGACGAGACCATTCAGGTACTTGCAGTGCTGTCAGTAGTGCGAGCCGCTGTTCCTAAGTATCGTGCTTCCTGGCACACGTGCTTACTTCACAAAGAGTTCTACTACTGCTACTTTCGCTTCTGCGCGGTTTTATGTCTCTATGTTCAAGCATTCCTCTGACTGCCAGCGTGTTATCCGAGCTCATATTAAGGTAGAACTCGTAAATAAACTGATAGCTAGAAAGTAATGCTAGAACGGCTGGAAGTTTGTAGGAAAGGTATTTTTTTGATTTTGCTTCTGGAAAATGTTGTGTTACTTTTTCTTATTTAGGGGTGTATGTTATATTAGGAAAAAAAAAGTTAATAAAAAAAACAAAATACCCGACTGTTTGAAAAGCGAACTAAAAACACGTAAACAAGGAGAAAATCATGCTGTGCTGTCGGAGGATACATCTTCGCGAGCTGGCTGACTAAAACCAGACGTATCCTCCGACTGCACAGCATGATTTTCTCATTGTTTACGTGTTTTTAGTTCGCTTTTCAAGCAGTCGGGTTTTTTGATTTTTTAATATTTTTTTTTTATTTATAACTTTTTAGTATTTTTTTTTTCGATTTAGTTAGATTTAAACATATAAGTGTTATATTTTTGAAATCACCTCTTAAAATCCTTTATTTTGATACCCCACACGATAGGATTGGAAGAAAAAAGAAATTGGGCCCCTACAATATGGCGCCCAAGAACCGCGTTTTTCCTATTTTCCAATTTTCATGTAGCCAGTGACACTCGCGGGATTAAGACCAATCGATTGACGTAAGAATTATCAAAATCGGCAAACGCGTTTGGTCTCTAGAACGCCACATAGGAACAAACATACATACATACATAGACTGATAAACACATTACCCTCCTTCGGCAGTCGGGTAAAAAAGAAAACAACGGTTGAAAGAATTTCAAAGTTTTAGTACAAAATATACATGTGAAATTGTTTGAAGGTGGTAATCTTTTTTTTTTGTAACAGTTGACAATCGTGCGATGCGGCACGGGGCCCACGTCATCTCGGCCGTCGGCCGCTGTCCCCGCGTACCTCGTTCACTGCCACTAGCGTGCGGCGGTGCTAAGAGGAACGTTCCCCGCTGGTTAATATTAGATACAATATCGCGTTTATCAATATTGAATCAAAATAACAAAACATAATAACTAAAGATTCCACTTGATAATCATCATTAACATCATCATATCAGCCGAAAGACGTCCACTACCGAGCATAGGCCACCCCCAAGCGTCGCCACATTGACCAGTCCCGTTCGTGCCTGTCCATCCGATGACCTGTTGAAGGTTGCGGGAATCCGCTGGTTGTGGGACTCAACTTGATAATGTCTTCGAAAAAATTAAGCCTATTTCTAAAAAAATCGTTTTACATACTTGTTATTATGTCCTATGCATGCATTTATCCTTTGATTATGACACCTTTTGTGATGTTAATATCGCGCCATTTTCCTCTCATTTTCTTCTTTACCTTTCGAGTACAATTTTGATCAAGGAACAGTTCGTAGATATTTGTAAGTAAGATTGTTTATGTAGCTAAAACGTCCAATGTTTTAAATGTAGCAGGAAATATACACAACAGCCTTACAATTATTTTTAAAAGAAAGTTAGCAAGTCTGTCTAGTTTCGTTATAGGATTTAAGTTGATTATTTATTAAAACTTAATCAATCAATCAACTCAGGCTGCCGCAGTCCACTAGTGGACATAAGCCTCTCCCAAGCTAAGCTAAATCTGTCGATCTATAACTATATAGCTAGGTATAGGTATTGCAATTCACACCTGCTGCTACGCAGTTCTACTTCAGGGCTGGTTTGCTCCATCAGCCATGATCAGTCCTTCAACAATTAAGATGTCATTGGACAAAATCAAAAAATCAAAATCAAATGTTTTTTATTTCACATAGGCCTACATGGGCACTTATAAAACGTCGACAAAAGGTGCACGGTTCGGGTTAGTCGTTTCCTGTGGAGAAGAACCGGCAAGAAACTCCACGGTTACTCTTTTAAAAAAAAAATTGGTTTGTTTTACAATATTTCCACGTTACAGTATTAGTGCTTAGATATGGGGGGACAACGTAGGCCCGACAATAAGTCGTAAGAAACTAAAAAAAAAATTTGTATAAACGAGAGAGTTAACAAATGTTAACAAGCGTCTAGAAATCTAGAAGGCCTACAATGTTCACACATTAGACACATTAGAAACTCTACTTTCTCTGAATTTTTTATCATCATATCAGCCGAAAGACGTCCACTGCTGGACATAGGCCTCCCCCAAGCGTCGCCACATTGACCGGTCCCGTGCGTCTCGCAACCAGCGGATCCCCGCAACCTGCACCAGGTCATCGGTTCATCTGGTGGGAGACCTTCCAACGCAACGTCTTCCGGTTCGCGGTCGCCACTCCAGAACCTTTCTACCCCATCGGCCATCCGTTCTGCGAGAAATGTGCCCTGCCCACGCCTGTGAGCGACCACGTTACAGAGCCATAGGTCATCACTGGTACACAGAGACACACACAACACACACACACAGTGTGTATTGTGTGTGTCTCTGAAATACTATGAATATATTAGGAGAAGTCTTAGTAACAATAAAACTAGTATTATTATGTGTGTTAATTGATTTGGGAAAATGCCGACACTTGAGTGTTATTTCAAGGAGTTTGCTAGAACACTTGACTTTTCAAAGAACTATTCTAGATTTTTTCTCGTCCCGCGTGGGTGTTTTAAAAGGTGGATAACAGTAATTATGTCTTGAGAAGTTGAGCAGCTGTGTAATCTATCCTCTATTATAAATAGAACAGAATAAATCTGGTGTTATTAAAAAAAAACAACCTGTTTTCGCCGAAAATGTGGGCAGAGAAGAATATGTTACACCCACATCCCACATAGAGTCCTCTGTTGCGTGGCATAAGGAACTAAATAAAATTATAATTCTCGTGTAAGAGAAGGCGAATCTATTTAGGAGGCACAACTCACTTGGGCGAATAGGATGGGATAAAGTGGCCAAAATGTATCACGAGTTATTGTATAGGGTGTCTCAGAATGTTTTTCGTATATGATACTTAAATTAAAAAACCACTAGAATTAGTTCAAACTCGTTTCATTTGCTGTTAAACTTAAGGGTACACTAGTCGAAAATTCTTCCATACAAACGTAGTCTGGGTTTTTACTCCACTGTTTGACGATGTACGTTCAAAATAAAAAATGATATCAATTTGTCTCATCATTATCTAGCCCTGTATGGAAGCAATAAAGTAAAAAAAAAAATTACTTGAAAGTTATGAGCTTCGAAAGTTCCATATTTTAACACTCATTTTAACGCATCTTTGGGCGCAAATAAGTTCCATAAGATGAAGGAAAATTTAAAAACGGCCTCCATACAGGGATAGATTAGTAGTTCAACAATGCAAATAATTTTATTTTGAACAGATACATTCAGTAGGTTTTCATGATATCCAGACTCCCAAAGGTCTGTTTATAAAATTTCGCGCGCTCGTTTTCGTTCTAAATCATCATCCATTTCGCTACAAATTTGCAAAAGAATGTATTCGTACGCGTACTAGCTTCTTACTGCTCATAACAGCATCTATCTGTTCCGCACGTGTTGTCGGTTGATATAGCACGCATTTTAACCCCGCGTACAAAATAATTCGTGCCGTCGACTAGTGTACCCTTAAGAGTAGCTTTTGAATTTTATTTATAAAAAAACAATAGTTTATAAATGCGCACCCTCCACTTCCTCGTACTCATTTAGCCTATACATAAAATCTTCAATCACTCGCTGGAGCATCCTCAAAAAAGTTAGGGCCGCAGCCCAAAAGCCCAGATTTAACGCCTGCTGATGTTTTAAGATTTGACGCCTATGGGGGTACTTAAAAATTAAAGTTAATATCTATTGCCACAAAACCTGAATTTGGTCCAATTGCTGCTGTTCTTGTCACTCGCCTCACGATCTCTATTTATTATATAAAAGTATGGCACACTCATTTACAGGAACTCCATACGCAGATTTAATTTCATCGATGACCTCTCGCGTAGGCTGGACAAGGAAAACGCATGCCTTAAAATCAAAAATTCAAAGACATGACAATGAAACATCCACCGGCCCGAGTGGTGGATTACGGCTTACTCCCTCCCACAGGTTACTTTCACAGAAAGGAAATATAGGCTAAAAAAAAGATTTATTGCTAGTAAGTTGTACAACTTTTACAGTAAATCTTACATAGGGAAGTAAAATACATACCTGTGCTAGGAGGACCTGCTTTCCTGAAATTATGAAATTGTAATAGTGGTGTCCAATAGGAAAATATAAACTATACAAAATATTACAAGCGAAATCACGAATTAAACAAGATGAGACTTGCAGCGCGTGCGGCTCCTGCGGTGCGTCTAGGTACGCGTTCACCTTTAAAGATCTAAAATAGTGTATGTGTTTGCGTGCCTGTGTGTATCTTTTCAACTCATATTGACGATGCTTGCAGCAATAACTAAATGTCATCATAGGTCTTCAGTTTTAGCCATTGAAAAAGGCATTTGCTGGATGATATTCCCAACTACTTTGGGGTCTGCTTTCTGTCTAACGAGATGCTGCTGAGTACCAGTATGTTACAAAAAGCTACAGCAAGTTTGACCTCCACACGACACCCCTTCACCCGACTGGTATCAGATTCTATCACTTCTGTCTTCTGTAATGACTTTGACGACAAAGAAAGATCTTTCAATGAATGCCGGGGTAACAGCTTAAGGTGCTTTCCGAGGCAAGGAGAAATCCTGGTATATAATCTATGGGTGATCCACGGTCCGATCACGAGAAGCATTGATTGACGTCGTGTGTTATTGCTATGAAACTAGCAAGATAAGAAGTAACTTCTAAAGAGTGAAATAAGATGATGCAAAACCAACAAACCTGCCAAAAGCAGTGATTCCACTTCGAGATTAATACCAGTAGTAGGTACATGGTACAAATTCATATGATAGGATAGCAGAGGAATGTAGAATTAAGCGCATAACTTAGAAGTATTTATAACAGCAATCTCCAATATTAAATCGCTGCAGGTCTGTGTGTTTCTTTTAATTTGTTTTCCGATTATAAATGAATGTGTTTGCAATAATACTAACTCTTTTCCAATACAATATATTTTCTTTCATCCAGCCACGGCAAAGATAAGCCAGTTCTACTGTTTTATTAAAATGAATTAGTAATTGTCTGTATCTTAACAAGAAATTAAAAAGATATTGTCTGACGGCTCGTTTTTGCAGAATAAAAATTGACTCAATGTCTGTAGCCCTTCCCCATATTAAAATACCGTAATACATTATACTATGGAAGTAACTAAAATCAGTCATTAGTAAATTGATGAATTTTTCTAACAGCCTCAGCTATTAGAAATGTGTTATAATAATATACTCTATAAAAACCCAGCGCCCCTTTTAGAGATAAAAATCTATAAAGCAACAAATAATGCTAAATTAAAATTATTCAAATAGAGAATCGATCTCAACCGAACCAATCAACAAAGGCAGGATTGAAAAATGACAACAAAATAAAATTACTTTTACTGTTACAACAAGGATAAGAGCCCAAACACAAAACTGCGAATTGACGCGATGCGAATTCACAAAGCAGAAAACCTCTAAGGGCACAAACACACAACTGCGGTGAGACGTCGCATCGTAAAAATCTACGAGCTTGTTGCTTGTTGTTGTTTAGCTATTTTCTGCGTTGCGAATTTGCATCGCGACAATTGGCAGTTTTATGTTTGGGCCCTAAGCAACAACAATCAACAAGGTTGTAGACGTCGCACCCCAGTTTTATGTTTAGGCCCTAAAACCTCTAAAAATGGCCAACAAGACTGTTTCATTACCATGACGACTTAATTAAAGATAGATATTAAAAATATCATCAATTAACATCAACATCATAAATTAACAGCAATTAATGAATTCTAAGGAAAACGGTTTTCCTAAAAACATACTTCAAAGATAAAACCAGTACTTAATTAATTTTAATTTCTTTGATAAGGAAATTCTTTGAAACTTATTATGATGTAATAAAACTGATGAAGATATTTTTCTACGCAAATTGAAAAACAATATTGAAGGACAATTTGATTTATGTTTGAATTAGTTGCAATTAATGCGAGACCCCTAGCGTCTCAATCGGTCAATGTGGTGACACTTGGGGGAGGCCTATGTCCAGCAGTGGACGTCTTTCGGCTGATATGATTATAGTAATGATGATGATGAATGTTCAAAAGAAAATGTTAATTGATATTGGTAGCATAATATTTTCCAGCGTCTGAACTAAAATGAAAAATCATTCTACAAATAATTTGAAAGCCTGCATGTTTGGATGTCTGTTTGTCACTCCTCAACGACTGTATGGATAGGGATGAAAAGGAGTAGATCATTGCCTGAATTGGAATTGCTGAAACTTAAGATACTTTTACTCGTGTGAGTCTATTGAAATAAGCAGTACCGTAGTGCTCTACTATCTATATTCTTTTTTTCTCTGTTAAGTGTTTTGTGTGTATATAAATAAATAAGTTTCCGTTAGGATAATAAAACATTTTTCATGACGCTGGCAAAAGTCAAAACTGCTATATTTTATATGGATCATAACTAGAATCGGAGGAGTGCCGCAAGGCCACACACAATGTATTTATTCATAAATCTACATAATACATTAAGCATTTTAAAGGAGTATCGTTGGAGTCTACGAGTTTCTATATTATTATTATATCTAAATTATACTAAACCTAACTACTTACACATATGCAAACACCCATCCACACAAATATACACACACACACACACGCAAACATACTGGTTATATCTAAGGTACTGAATGAATTGTATATTGCTGTGGAAGAGCGGAGTCTCCTAACACAGGTATTACTTGCTTAAAAGGAGGCTCCAATCACCAACTAATGTAAACACTTTTTGGTTCAGAAATAAAGAATTTGTATTTGCAGCATAGTGAAAGAAAGAGGTACAAATAATTTAGAAACTTCAAAATTTTCAAAAGTCTATTTAATTATGTATTAATATCACTTTGTGTAGATTTCTAGATCTATTTTTATTCCCTACTTAATGACAAACTATACTAACTTTATCAGAAACTTTAAAATAAAAATCAAAAATCTCAGGATAAAGTTTTAAGTGCAAGCAAGGTAACACGTCACAAACACTGTAAAACCTTACAAAGAAAATATATTGCCTGCTAACCACAAAGATACTATTCCTGTTCCAGCTACAAAGTAAACTTTTCAATTTTATCTTCTCACACAATGCAATAATGTTTCAATACAAAATTTTTAAACTTGACTCACTCGTACTACTTTTCAGTCACATTTGAACCACTAAAAGTAGTGGTGACTAGGGCATGCAATTCGCGTCCGATAAGGACCAGGCCCGAGTCGACGGCGCGTAGTGTTCCACGCGCGCCTCAAAGAGATGTCAGCAAAAGTTGACGGGGTCCGCTAGGGCCGATGCCTGTCAGGGTCGCGGATAAATTTGAAAGAGAGTTACCGCGGTCCTGGCACAAGCAACTGAAGGAACACGGGTGGGTTTTAGTCAGTAAAAGTCTGACACGCCCTCACGCTTCACCCAGAGCGGGAGAAGTCATTGGAAGATTTCCCACCCAAAAAAAAAAGGCATGCAATTCGAGTGTTCGAGTATTCATTTAATTCGAGATACGCCCTCTTTGAATATTCGAATATCACACGCATATTATGAATTCGAGGTTTTGGATTTTTTCGAATATTCATATAATTTTTTGACTAAACGTTGTGGGCGACTCATTCAAGCGAGCCACCAAATATCCGAACACAAGTAACTAACTGTCCTGTATGTACGGTACGCGTATCCGATTGCATGCGCACGCCCTCTCCGCCTTTTACACCGTGCAAGCCATTTTACGCAATTATTTCAAATTGAATTAAAGTACTCACCAATTCGTTGCCCATTTGTTGGGACTTTGTGAGCTAGAAGCTATTAAGGCGCAGATTCCCTTGAGTAGCTGATTTTAAAATGAGAATCACGTCTAAACGGCTAGTCGTAATTACTTGGAAAAAATATGTTACATAAGACCATTTTCTTAATAATTTGATCTAAGAAAATTTTGAGTTTTATTCGTATAACATGGTGTAATTAATTTGTAAAGTTATGTCTAAAACGGACAAAAACACGACAATCGCAGCAAAACCGCTGTGCGTATTTTAATGAAATCGACACCAGCTCAAAGACAATTAATTAAATTATCTACATTTTGATCAGAGGCTTTTTTTTTAAAGTCATAGAATAATAAGGAAAGTAAAAAAAACTACTAAATTTTTGGTCGCGCGGGTTTGAAACGGTTGCGCGTTTTATTCCCTCAAGGTCGTTGGCGTTAGTCGTCGTCTTAATACAACCGTGTAAGTGTAATTGTAATATTTTAATGTAGTAGTTTAAGATAATTATGCCTTTCGACTTTTGTCAAGATTGTTCACATACAATAACAAATTTGTACATAACGTTAAGTTTAATGATTTTAGATATTTAAGATTGTTGATTTTGAGAAAAGAGAATTTTTTGAGTCATACTAAGTTGTAGACTCTGTCTGTCTGTCTGTCTGTCTCTGTCTGTCTGTGTGTTGTGTCTGTGTGTCTGTCTCTGTGTCTGTGTGTGTTAACTGTTTCATATTCCTAATAAAATTATCTAAAAAACCTAATGACATTATTATTTATTAAAAAAATTGCAATTTATTCGAAAAACTATTTTTAACTCGAATAGAAACTTGATGGTACATTAAAACGGTATCAAATTCCAATTACTACGATTTATTTAATATCAGTCATTAAGGATTGTTATTTGTTAAGTATTGTAATTTTATTTATATTTTTATTTCTACTCCTCTGTGTAATGTTTTGTTTTATGACTTAAGATATTTTTTGTAACATAATTATGTTACAATAAGCAGCTTGTACACAGTGTACAAGCTGATTATTACGAAACAAAATCTTTGTAACTAACACCACGTATGTACCTACAACATAATTTACTTGTTTGTCACAAATAAATATATTTCAATTTGTGATTTTGTCTTGTAACTGAATTGTCACATCCCACCTTTCTGTGCAAATCTTAATCGCATTCAGCAAGTTAATCTCCTATAAAGGAAGTTAATTAGAAAGAAGAAATTCGTCTATGACACACTTTAATCTGAAGACGGATTCAGTAACTAATTCACTGTAGTATGAACAGAAGCTTCCTATGTAATCCTGTTCCTAAAACACAACCAAATTCAGTCAAACGGAACCAGCTTTTGGGCCTAAATAAAATTGGCATGCGCTACCGAAATGACATGTGGTCAATTGTCAAACATTTAAGACTTAACTTCGTTGTCTCAGAGTATGACAGTTTTAAATCCCTTTAAAACTGTCACAGGCTCGCAGCAATCAACGACTGTACAACCACAGTTTCGTCAAAGAGCAGTAGTAGGTACTCGATCGTGTGAGTTGGTGAACCACAAGTCAATCAGTTAGGGAGCGCTCATCAGTCGTTGGTATGCCGTATATATATACACATTTCGTTTGTGACTGATGGGCTGATGTTATAACAGGCGCTCGGGTTGATCAAACGTTAAGCTACACTATCGAGATTGGTCTGCACGTCTGAATTAAAGCAGGCAGCTTCTGCAGCGTAGTTTCGTAAGTGAATTCAGCAAGGCAAAGGGTTTAACCCCATGAAAGAGTATGACAAATTCTCTTTAATTAATTAAGTATTGCCAAAAAATATTCGACGGTTCATTTGGTGAAGATACTCTTTTCGATAAAGTCCAATTTTTTTGGCAATACCTTATTATTTAAGGATTCTATCAGATAGAGAGTGGTCACGCGGTCAAGCGTTCAAGGGGTCCGTTTTGCGTTCGAGCGTACAGTTGCTCACAAACCCCGCTGTTGATTGGCCTACGCGGTGCCACTATTGTCACCCTGTTTTTGACGATAGTTCTTCATGGGAAGACGAATTATTGACTTTATTGATTAGATATTTCTATTTTATTAACAAATTGAATTTGGCAGCTCCTGAACGAATGGCAAAAAAATACAAGTTCCACAAATAATTATTTTATGACTTACCATTTTCGGTCGCCATATCTCTGGCAATTTTCAACCATGCTTTAGCTACTTTGCCTCGGTTTTTTTGATCGTTATCCTTCGCATCGATTTAAAAACGCCTTTCAAGTAGTAACATAAAATAGCTTTTCAGTCTCCATCTTTCTGCCAATTTGGTCACTGATACAGCAGTGAACGCGAGAACGCGTGCCTTCTTGTTAAGCGACGGTTAAAATGTCTGCTGTGTCTATATCTATGTAACGTAATACAACATAATGAACGCAAAACTGACATCTTGAAAGTTTGACCGAGTGACCGCTCTTTGTCTGATAGAACTCTTAACGGAATTTGTTATATTCTCTCATGGAGTCATACCCTTTATTTTTTCTTCAGGCAACTAAGGCCCATAGATAAAATACACAAATGAAACATACAAAAATAAATACATAATTCTTAAGAAAGTCAACACAAATCTATTTAATACGTTGGGTCAGCGGCGTATTGCGCTGAGTCGTGGTGTCATGTAGCCTTCCGCGGAATCACCGATACACGACAGCCGTTGGCCAAAATTCTTCCTTGATGAAGGTCTCCAAATGATGAGTTGGAACCCGCACCACAAAAGACTTGAAATTAATCTTGTGACGCGACTCCAACTGCTCGACTCTCAGGGAGAATTCAGTCATGATCTTTATGTACTCCACGACCTCTTCTGCCTTCGTGGAGTGATGCAGACGTGACACGTACAGCTGCGTCGAAGGAATAGCGGGACGCAGCAAAATGTTCGGCCCTGTCAGTGCGGCACCGCTCTGATTGCGACAAGCAGGCTTCTTCTTCTTCTTGTTCACCACTCGAACGAAGTCTTCTTCATTTGTCTGTCCTATTTCTGTTACCACTGGCAACGAACTTCGAACCTGATCAGAGGGCCCCTGGGCACCCCTTGCTTGCTTGGGTTGCCACTGATCTTTTGCAGGGGCAGCAAAAACGGCAGCCGAGTAAGCCCGAATTCACTCACGCAATTAAGCTTCTGGTTGTGCATTCAGACACGTCTGTGACAACACAACGTTATGGTTGCTAAGTTACCGAGTTCTGAAGGTTAAATAGGCAGATAATTAGACTGGAATTCGACCCCGAAATAGTTAAAAAAAAATCTAGGCAGAATACGACTACCACTCTCCTAAATCCCTACATCATAGAGTCGTGTAATTTGAGTGATCTACCATAATTATATTCTAAATTTCCTTTGCCCTATTTAAAGGAAACCCTATTTATTAAAAACAAGTAATATAAAATAAAAAAAAAATACCCCCGACACAATTATATTTCATGCAACATAATTTATCTAGAGAGCAGTGGGGGCCCAGTGGTATCGGACGCGACTGAGAGCAGTGGTGGCCCAGTGGTATCGGACGCGACTTACAAGTTGTAGGTCGTGGGTTCGAACCCAGGCAGGCGCTTTACTTTGTGTAAATTATTTCATCACCACTGCTCTCAAAAACGGTGAAGGAAAACATCGTGAGGAAACCGGCATGTCCTAGAACCAAAAATTCGAAGACATGTGACATCCACCAATCCGCACTGGGCCCGCGTGGTGAATTACGGCCCATCCCCTCTCACAGAGAGGAGGCCTGTGTCCCAGCAGTGGGAACATTAATAGGCTGATGATGTGATGATGTGATGTGAATTTATCTAGTAGTAGACACGCCTCGATCAACAATCTACTGAACACGTAATTATGACACGATATCTTGCGAAAACACCCCGATTCAAACAGTAAAACGCCCATAAATTCAGAACGCCTGAACCATAGATTTTCGTCAAAGATTACACTATCAATAAAGTCACCTTTCAAATAAAAAACAAACGAAATCAAAATCAGTTCATCCGTTTAGGAGCTGTTATGCCACGGACAGATACACAAATATACATATACACAACGACACAGGTACACACGTCAAACTTAAAACACTCCTCTTATTCCGTCAGGGGTTAAAAAAGGTAGGTCTGTGCTCTGCCCTGAGACAAAGATAAATAATAAACAACGAGTTCTCAGCGGTACCAAAGCCTTTGTAAAGCTGTAAGTGTGAGTTAAGCCTTAAGTCTTAACAAGTGGGGAGGTGCAATCGGAAAGCAATCAGACGGGATCCTTATACTCAATTGAATCGAACAATTGTTCGAGACGGATTCTTCTTTCCACTTGGGAGATTAGACCGAGTATTACTTAATTGTTTTTAGTTATTTTCTTTTAGTCAGGTAGAGATAGTTCTCTAAAGGTGTTGGGGATTCTTCGAGGTGGTAAAATAAAATAGCGGACTGTAATAAAGGGAATGGTTCCGTATATTGATCGTAAGAACGCGCGCTATCTGGTCCGTGGTTTTTGAGTAAGTGGCGGTGCACAGGTCAGGGGCGCGCGACGGTCGGTGTCTCGTCTCGCGCTTCCCGCTCGCCGTCGTCGCCCTCCCGTAGTCGCAGCGGCGGGCGGTGCCGCATTTGTCTCCGACAAAAGGCATGTTGATATTATCTATACAAATAAATAAAATTGAAGTGTATATTTGCAATGTCAATATTACAGTTCTTTAATAATCCGTATGAAAGTATATACTTATAACAAAATAATATTTTTTTTAAATGTTTGTCTGTCAGACTGTTTGTTCCGGCTGAACTCCTAAACGGCTTGGCCGATTTTGACGGGGCTTTCACCGGCATTTAGCTGATTTATTTATTTGTTTACCCTTGCACTGGAACCCCTTGCAGTAATTACACCAATGGAGTACAAACATACAAATACGATCTAGTAAGGTCTATCCACACATATCAGGGCCGTGCCCGGGACGTGACAGGGCCGGACCCAGGCATTGAAGCTGCGTCACTGGCCCGTACACGGACGTGTGTGAACGAGTTTATATAAAATGTACACACCAATATTTTTGTGAGCACCTGACGGGGCACGGTTAGGGTTGCCAACATTTTTTCAGCGAAGTGCAGTATTTTTCAAAATATTACAGTATTTTATGGAAATAAAATAAAGTAGACAAAGATATATTAGTTACCTATTTATTTTTATAAAAACTATATTTCTTTGCATTTCTTGCATTTTTCAACAACGTATTGTCTGAAATAAAACTGTCATATGCTTTATTACATTCAATTTTTAGTTTAATATAAATCAAAAACTCATTTTTTATTAATGAGATACTACTTTCTGCTTCTCTTTTCTCGCCATTTCGAATTAATAACTAAAAAATGTTATTTATATTTAGGACCTTAAGTTCTCAAATCATAGAATAATATCCAATTGAAAATACTAAATCCCGAACAAAAATAAAACAGACTAAAAAATTCTTTAGATGTTGTCAATTTGATATGACATCTTTGACGTGCTGCCAGAGCCTCCTTTTAGTATAGAGATCAGTGAGAGCCAAAGACAAAAAATTTTAGATGCGTTCGCAATTCGGAAAACACGAACTCGTGTCACTCAAAATTGAATTGGAGGCGCTTTAATTATTTTTTAAAATAAACACTTGTTTGTTAGATTTCGTTCGGTGTTGAAAATATAGTATTTTTGCGTACTATTTATTTCTTCAACAGTATATAGTACGCTGACCCGAAATATAGTACAATACTATATATTATAGTACGGTTGGCAACCCTAGGCACGGTCCGTCCACGTCCCGGGCACGACCCTGATATGTGTGGATAGACCTTAAGTCCAGGTTTCTTCACGATGTTTTCCTATAATTTACGGGCGGTCTGAGGTCGGGAAGTGGAAGGGGGTGAGTTTTTAAGGGTAAAAACGGTTTATCTCGATTCCCGGCAAAACTACAAGTCCTATGGAAAAAGTTAAATGGCAAAGTTGTAGGTAATAAAAAGATCTACAATTTTTGTATTTGGCTCTTTTTTCACATAACCTCGAAATTTACGTGCAAAACTCAAATAACCAATAAATAAAA
Source organism: Anorthoa munda (assembly GCA_945859665.1). Taxonomy (NCBI): domain Eukaryota; kingdom Metazoa; phylum Arthropoda; class Insecta; order Lepidoptera; family Noctuidae; genus Anorthoa; species Anorthoa munda. The sequence goes on along the minus strand of OX243896.1, from coordinate 20,214,298 downwards.
ACCGGCCAAGTGCGTGTCGGGCCACGCGCAGTAATAGGGTTCCGAAGTTGCATAATAATGCGGACTATAAAGAGGGTTTTGTTGTTGTTACATAAACATTAGAACGGTTTCAGCGGCTCACAAAGTCTAAAAACGGGCCCACACAGGATTTTTTAATCTATATACTCGCGTTTGACCACTATCTCGCCTGAAGGTAAGCGATGATGTGGTCTACGGTGAAGCACGCTTGCCTAGATGTAATCTATTCACTCTTGACTTAAACTAAATAAGGACTAACTGGTAACTGAAGAAGGAGTTATAAAATCCAACTTCGCAACTGAAGTTAGAAAAATATTATATACTTGAGTACCACCGCGGGTGCGAATTACGAAAGGAGCCGATACGAGCGCGCGTTAGAGCCACGGGGAATGATATAGTTTGTTCCTGGATCCTTTCGTGCACGCTCCTTGTTCATTTCTCTTTAGTAATTAGAAAAAAGTCGAAGGTATTCACCTCAAATCCACCACACCACTCTGGAAACCACTACCACCACAACCACCACCACCACCACCATCCCCACCACCACCACCTTTCCACTATTTCATTCTGGAAAGTTTTACACTACTCAATTAGTGATGAAGTCGGGTCGAATATTAACTTTATTGAAGGATATCGACAAAAGAAAATAAGTAATTTGCTTGGATATCGAATCTAATTTGACTTTACTTTTACGTTTTAATTACAAAACGTCGAAAATACTTCTGCACTAACACAAAATAGAGTCCACCGCGCGCATGCGCCGTATGGACTACGTTCTGGTACTGCCAACGACTCCGGCCACTCCAATGCGGTATTCGAGCTTAAACATTAATTTAGAAATCATTATTATTAAGAATGTTATGATTTTATTTTTGTGTATTTTTAGATGGTTCATAATCATTAATTCACTATCTGTTTTACACAGCTAACAACGATATTTAAGTAATTTTTCAATGGCATTTGTACAAAAAATTTACAGTGCCAAGTACATTTTATAAGTTGGTCGACTATTACTCGTAAACTTGTAAAGCCTGTTATGATTTCATTTTTGTATATTTTTACATAGTTCGTAAGCATTATATTTACTCTGTTTTACACAGCTATCAACTTTATTTTAGTAATTTTTCAATGGCATTTGTACAAAATTATTACTGTTCCAAGTACATTTTATAAGTTGGTCGACTATTACTCGTAAACTTGTAAAGCCTTGTTATCCGTGATAATTTTCCTTTTAATTTCGTTATATTTACTACTGCCTTGAATTTTTTCACATAGCCTAGAGCAACCATTTCGCTGGCAAGGGGGGGGGACACTTGACTCTAACATAAATTTGCAACTTAAAGCTTAATTTTACGCAAACGAATCTCTGAATCGAAAAATGGTTCTAACAAACCCACAATATTTTTGAATGGCCAATCTAACGATACCCCACACCATGGGATAGATGAGAAAAAAAAATACATCCCCACTTTACGTCTATGGGAGGTACCCGAAAAAAAAATATTTTTCATGATTTTATTGTACCACTTTGTCGGAATTATTAATATGTATATACGTGCCAAATTATAGCTTTCTAGTACTTAGATTCTCTGAGCTAAGCTGCGGACGGACAGACGGACAGAGCGAAACTATAAGGGTTCCTTGTTGACTTCGGAACCCTAAAAAGCAGATATTGACGTGAGAATTTGCGATTAAAAATTAGGTGCTTTTTTCGATATTAAGTCAAAATAAGGTGAAAAATAAATATTTTGATATTTTTATGTTTATTACAGTGTGTTTGCGACATAAAAAGGTGAGTTTTCACCAAATTTCGTGTTTTTTTTAAACCAAAAACTTGGTTATTTGCATTTTTGAGGTTAAGTAAAAAAAAATACGAATGTTGTAGATCTTTTTTAGGGTTCCGTACCCAAAGGGTAAAAACGGGACCCTATTACTGAGACTCCGCTGTCCGTCTGTCTGCCTGTCTGTCTGTCTGTCTGTCACCAGGCTGTATCTCATGAGCCGTGATAACAAGACTATTGAAATTTTCACAGATGATGTATTTCTGTTGCCGCTATTACAACAAATACTATAAACAGAATAAAATAAATATTTAAGTGGGGCTCCCATACAACAAACGTTTTTTGGGGATTATGGTACGGAAACCTTCGTGCGCGAGTCCAACTTGCACTTGGCTGGTTTTTTTTAACTACAACTTTGGCATTTAACATTTTTCCATAGGACTTGTAGTTTTGCCGGAAATTTCAAAGAAAAAGATTTTCATGATATTTGCTATGCATGGCCTTTCGGGGGCGATATATCGATTTAGCTAGGTAAAATTTTTAGATAACTTTGTTTTCTCTATTTTCACCCGAGAACAGCTCGGTCGCCTAGGTACTGATATACTTATGTGAAGTTTATATAATATGTAATCTCTTTACACGTGTTGGGTTACACTATTAGTGCAAGAAGTAATTGAATTGAAATAAATAAATACAAGGTGGGCCAAAAGAAGTCATCAGATGTTGTTTGGCTCTCTTTTATTTCTAAATGATAAACTTCGATTCTGTGTTTTGATTATGTTTATTTGAACCTTTAGAATTTTATTGGTCAAGTCGAGAAGATTATATCGGCCAAATGGGCGCCGTCACAATTGAGTGGCATACGGACCCGTTTTATGGCATTTTTCATCACACTTCGCGCGACAGGTCCTCGCTCTCGTGTCGAATGTTGACCTTGAGGACTTCAAAAACCCCACAAACAAAGTCAAATCGGGCGATCTTGCGGGCCAGTGCAAATCGCCAAAACGGGAGATGAGGCGACCCGGGAACGCCTTCAGAGTATCGGTTGTGGCTCGCGCAGTGTGTGCCGTTGCTCCGTCCTGTTGGAACCACATGTCCCTCAGTCCTAATTCGTCCAATTGCGGCAAAAAAACTAGGTCAACATGGCCCTATAGCACGCACCGTCCGCCGTTGTCGTTTGGCCAGCGGCATTCTCGAAAAAAAATGGCCCGATGACTCACGCTGGAAAATGGCTCCAGCGTGAACAGCTCACTATGAAGTCACTTTGAGCGGGTGTAATGGCTCCTCGTGCATCACTCGTGGATTTTTGGTGCCGCAAAAGCGATAGTTTTGCTTGTTCACGTACCCGCTGAGGAGGAAATGAGCCTCATCGCTCATTATGATTTTGGTCGAAAAATCATCCACTTCTTCCTCGAAATTGAGGATGGCTTGGGCATAGGTTACGCGCGTTTGGCGGTCGGCAGGCAGTAGCTGATGCACGGACTGGACTTTGTACGGGAACATACGCAGGTCTTTGACCAAAATTCACCTTAGGGACGTCCGGCTGATGGCTAATTGCATGGCACGGCGTCCGGTCGATGTTTCCGGCAACAGCTCGACACCCTCGGCAACAACGGTGATATTCTCGGCAGAACGGGCGCTCCGGGGCCGGCCACTCTTGGTAACGTCTCGTGTGGTCCCATACTCTTCAAAGTTGGTGGCCAAACAGCGCAGTGTCTGCGCAATCGGTGTCGGACGGCCGGGGAATCGGCAACGGAATTCGCGCTGCGCCAACAACACAGACGAATTGTTACGCAAAAAAATAGACAGGATTATTCCGCGTTCTTGGGGAGTGTATCGCTCCATGGCTTGTTCACTTGTATTCTGCATCTGTCTAGTCAACAAATATCAAAACAGATTTGACATAGGCATTTGCAAAAATGAGAGCATCTTCCAATAGGGTGATTTCTTTTGGCCCGCCTCAGGAAACGCGCCGGTGCCCCGTAAATGTACCTAAAGCCTATACATCAAAATAACACATAGGCTGCATTTTTTAAATATATTGTGCAATTTGTCCAAACTGGGGGTGAAGTGGGGGAAGTACCTATTCTACGCGGGCGGCAGCTAGTATATTTTAAATCAAGAGGACATCAAAAACAACAATCTCCACTAACAATATTATAATAAAATAAATCAATATGAATAAAAACAAAAACAAACAAAAATGAAGCCGTTTATACACACAAACACTTCCGTACCCTTAAGTCCGCAGCGCACTTTCAAAATCATAATAAAAACGAACGAGCTATCAACTGAAGGAAAGCGTCCGTTTAAACAAACTACCTTTGTTGAAACGATAACACTGTCATAAAAATTGAATGCACCATCGACCTTATGTACCGGGGATGACCGCTAACGTTTGTGTGGTTTTCAGGGTCAAGAAAACAAATTAAAGTTTGTGTTAGGACGGCTATGAAGTGGGAGACTTTTTGTGGCGCTACTGTTGCGATATAATTTATGAAATGGCGATGTAATTTGGATTGACATCTTGATTTCTGAATCAATAGTTTGTTGTCACAGATAGTGAGTTAGAAAAAGCTATATCTGACCAGTGAGTTTTGCCCAAATGGAAGAATAGCTGCGTTCTAAAATAGTTACATATTCTATATCGTATCTACCACGTATAAAAATACAAATCTGACTTTGCAGAGTGGCTGATAGCAGCAGCTGCGTATAATCAAGATAGCGATGGCGAGTGATTGGAGAGGTAACGATGACATCAAAATTGCTGACATTACTAATACAGAAACACAGGCCATTAAACTTTATAATACATGACCATAATCATCGTTTTTTAACTATATATTTTATTTCCAATGAAAGTACCGTGACTACATGCACCATTCAGCAACTAAAAGTTGCCATTTCTACCACCAACCTAAACTACTCGGAAATACTTTAACGGTTTCAATAAAATAAATCGACTCTTTAGAATTGGTTCCGTAATTAACTAAGGTTTTATCATTTGTATTTAATTTAGTGCTTGAAGTTTGAAGGTGACGTTGAAAAGAAAGGGAAAAAAATAAATATAATTAAAATAAAATAAAAAAAATAATATCTTATCTTATTTCTGAGAAGTTACTTTATGCTATTTCTAGGGTGAAAATTTTAGAAGATTTCTTCAAAAGGTTGGTTTAGAGAAATTAAAAAGTGCGCTTGAAATGTATTTAAAAAAAGATATCCATTTTTAACTTGGCTAAGCCCGTTTAAGACTTCAGATCTTACTTAAACTTAGTTGCTGATTCAGTGTTTTTAGTATCTACTGTCAATTCAATAGTATGCAATGAAAGGATCGCACTGAAAAATATTTTAAGTAAGTATATGTATTTTATTCAAACTTTTTATGAGAAAATTCAAATAACATAGGCAGTTTTATGTTCGTCTATTAACTAAAACGTCTATCATATTTTTATGTAAGCTGTAATTAAATTACATCAGTATTATTTTGTAATCTCGATAGATATTTTTCTTGGAAACTCAAGGATAATTACTTCCATTGTAACTGTTCTGTTCTATCACATAATTAAGAAAACTTTTCATTAAACATGGAAAGTTTTCTTAATTGTATTCTTAATAAATATTTTTTATAGTTTATTTTAAAAGTGCTTTACCCTGTGTAGCTATAGTACATTGTGCTACAAGGGTGGAAAGTAGGTTATTGCAAACGAGCTGTCATTAACAACTAACTCGTGTCATTAAAACCGCTCGCCTTCGGCTCGGGCTTGTTAATGACAGCTCGTTTGCAATAACCTACACACCCGAGTATCACACGACATTTTTCAATACAGTTGTGGGAAATAGTAAAAACAAATCAACGAATTAGATTTGTTTATTCACAAAAAATAAAATATTCGCGCGTTTTTGCGACTGGACATATTTTTTTTACAACGAAAGCAGCCTACACAGCCTATTTGATTTTTGACAAATGTTGATTGTCGCTGAGATGATGTGGTGACTTCAATTTGAACGTTCTTTACAAGCTTCTATTTAAATTGCAATGTATGTATGTAAGTATGTTCGGGTCAAATCTTGCAACTGAATTTTAAAACACTTATCCTCAACCGGTTAAGTTGATATTTTGCTTACACGTTTAGTTTGGATTACAATGCATGGTTAGCTAAGTAACGTCATTCTAAATCCAATATGGTGGACGGCCTAAGATGGTGGACTAGTTTTTTTTTGTCACTACCATAATATGGGTATAAAATGAAAGGGTTTGCTGAGAAGAATACGAGAAAAACTTGTTTAAAAATATATTTTGTAATGTTTTATTTTATTATGTACAAGAATTGGCCTTCTTGTATTTCTTAAGATTTAGTGATTCGGGATAAGGTTTAAATAGCACAAAAGACATTTCGTCATCAAGCACAAAAATAAGACATTACCAGCCAGTGTACTGCTAAAACTCAAAATATAAACAACAACCAAATTATCCAACGAATGAAGCAATTAAGAAGAAATTTTAATAATTCACAAAGTTTTCGATGATAATTTTTGGCGCAATCTGAAACTTTATGAATTTGTTACTTCGAGGTTCGTTAAGATTACGTGCGAAAAGAAACACAATAGAACAACTTGGAATTGTTATTTCTTACGTTGTTTTGTTACAGATATTTTCTAAAATAAAATAGCAGACCGCGCGTTTTTCTGTCACCACAATTTGGTCATACTATACCGAAGTGAACTCATCATGCGGTCGGCTATTTCCGGAAGCGGTCTTGTGCGCGAGAAATAAAAAATGCCTTGTTTCATGTATGGTGTACGCGTATATGCAAACGTTCGGACGCACGGGTTGTTACTATTTAAATCTTTCTCTTTTATCTATATAAACAAAATTGAAGTCTCTGTTTGTAATATCAAAATAATAGCTTTTTAGTAAATGCTTATTAAAGTATATTCGGTACATAAAACAAAAAAAAAACAATTTTTATAATTTTTGTTTGTCTTCTGTCTCTTCCGGGTAATCTCCGAAACGGCTGGACCGTCTTTGACGGGACTTTCACCGGCAGATAGCTGATGTTATAAGGAGTAACTCACTACTTTAATTTTAGACTAAGAATTAGGATACCGCATGAAAAAGTAAAAACCATGTATTTTTTTTAGTTTTACGAATTAGTCGCGTACGAAGTTGCAGACAATATCTAGCGTAGATAACTATGCTTATAATTAAAAAAAACTGTGACTATTTCCTGAAAAAGGGCCTTCTCTCGACAAAAAAAAACGAAACGGAGAAGGGACGAGCATTGTTTACCATGCTTGCTCAAGAGTGTCAATATGCTAATGGCGCACTACCGTGTGACCTTTCCTCATATTTGCTTTTACTTATTAGTTCCCTTTTTATCACTAAATAAAGGTGTGCCTTGACCAGGGAACCTGGCTAGATGTGGTGGTGATTGGTGGAATCATCATCAGCTTTTTTAATGTTGCATGTTGAGAGGTCTGTCAGAGAAGGAATGGGCCTTAATCCAACACGCGGGCTCAGTGCGGGTTGTGTGGATATCACATGTGTACGAATTTTTGGTTCGAGGACATGCCGGTTTCCTCACGATGTTTTCCTTCACCATTTTTAGAGCAGTGGTGATGAAATTGGTGGTTATTAGTGGAATAAGGCGAAATAAATGTTGGTCGTCCGGCGGTGAGATGGGTAGAGCACATTGTTGCAATCACAGGTAGAACCTGGATGAGGCTGGCACGGGTGCGTAGGGAACCGGACAAGAAAAGAGAGGCCTGTGGCCATCAGTGGGTGAAGTCAGGCTGAATTTGATAATGGTGTAATGTGTACCTTTAATTACAGTGGTGTCCAATACTCTTCAAACGTCGGTATCACACAACACAACACAGCAATGCTATTTAGGGGTAGCCGTCCAATAAAGACAAGGCCCGAGTGGACGGCGCGTAGTGTTCCACGCACGCCTCAAAGAGAGCAAAAACTGACGGGGTTCACTAGGGCCGATGCCTGTCTGAGTCGCTGCTAAATTTAGAAGAGAGTTACCGCGACCCTGCCACAAACAACTGAAGTGAACACGGGTGGGTTTTGTCAGTAAAAATCTGACACGCCTTCCCGCTTCACTCGGAGCGGGAGAAGTCATTGGAAGATTTCCAACAACAAAAATAAGGATAGCGGTAGTACGTCCCAATATTACATACAGAAATCTCTACCTATCTACTAAGTTTCCACTTTTATTCCCTTTCACGTATAAAAAGGTAGATATGACTAAACCTTCTTTCCATATTTTGTGGTTAAGCACCCGGGCATAATGAGATAAGTAAGATTATAGCCGGGTCTTCATCGGCCACGGGTTCGGCTAATGTACCATTATCTTCTTTGTTTTAATTTGTAGGTATATTGGGTCTCGGCAATTTTATTATTATGTGCCTGTAAAAGGAAAACAGTGTAGCGCGTTATTGGTACGAAGTTGTGGGTAATAATCGTGATTATGAAGCACTAATCATTTTTATGAGTTTATTAACCTTATAACAGGGTGGATTTAAATAGATTTGTATGTATATCATGTTTTTATTAGCTGCGTGTAGTTCATAATTTGAATCAGGACATGAATCATGAAATTCTCATGTGATTATGTTGTAAGACCAACTAAGAGTCGGTTTCGGATTTTATTTCGAAACATTACATTCGAGATAATTACTTAAGTGTATTAATTAAGCTTACATATAGGCTGACTTTCAAGTCGTTGGCAATCTTTTAAAAGACAAAAATTATTTATTTCAACTAGGCCATTAAGCGGCACTTGTGAACGTAAAGTATAGATTTAAAATTAATAATAATTAATTCTACCGTCCATTCGGAAAAGTAGCTTGTTATGGAGAAGAAGAGACAAGAAACTCCAGATTTGATTCCTTAAAAAGAACTGTTTTACAACATTTACATACATAAATAAATTCATATACTTGAGGACGATGCACCCAGCACTAATATACTACGTATAGGTATAAAGTATTACAAGCACTAACAGGTTAATTCCTTTATTTGACAAATAGGAACAAGAACGGATAAGTGTGCTAGTCAATTTCATAAACAAAAAGAGAAAAAAAAATTAAAATAAATAATTACTATATGAATATAATATAAATTAACCAGTTTGATTTTGTCTACACTAAAGATTACTCTATGGAGCAGGACCAGCATGTTTCCAAGCATTCTTATCTATACTAATCTATACTTATAATAATATTATAAAGAGAAAAGTTTTTTTTGTTTGTTTGTTTGTACCGAATAGGCTCCGAAACTACTGGCCCGATTTGAAAAATTATTTCACCTATAGAGAGCTTCCGCTGAAGGTCATACAGGTCTACGCCCCAACCTCGGCACACCCCGACGACGAGGTAGAGACCATGTATGAGGATATCTCCAGAGCCATGCATGGTTTCAAAACTCACTTCACCGTTGTCATGGGGGACTTCAACGCGAAACTGGGCAAACGAGACGAGGATCAGCTGCAAGTGGGGCAATTTGGAGTTGGACGTCGGAACCACCGGGGTCACCTACTGGCCAGTTTTATGGAGAAGGAGGGCCTCTATATGATGAACTCCTTCTTCAAAAAGCGTGAACATAGGACGTGGACCTGGCAGAGCCCCGATGGTGCAACAAAAAATGAGATCGACTTCATCATGTCAACAAGGAAGCAAATGTTCAATGATGTCTCTGTGATCAATTCGGTAAAAACCGGGAGCGATCACCGCATGGTAAGAGGCACATTGAACATTAATATTAAGCTTGAAAGGTCTCGACTGATGAAGTCCACGCTCCGTCCAGCACAGATTCAGGTCCAAAACCCCGAGAGCTTTCAGCTCGAACTCCAGAATCGTTTCGAGTGCCTAGGGAGCTCAGTGGACGAATACAATGACGGGTTCGTGGAAGCTGTCCATACGGTCGGGTCTAAGTTTTTCAAGACCCGTCGTACAGATAGAAACAAAAAGCTCTCTGATCCTACTCTCAAGCTTATGAAGGAGAGGCGTGAGATGATCCTGCAGTCTTCAGATGAGGCGTGCAAATATCGGCAGCTCAATAGACAGATCTCTAAATCCTTGAAAAGAGACCTCCACCGCTTTAACACCGAGCGTATTAAAGACGCGATTGAGCGAAATAAAGGCTTCAAGGTATTTGCAAGGGATCTGGCTATCGGGCAGAGCCAGCTCACGAGACTGAAGACCGACGATGGCAGGATCGTATCCGCCAAACCGGAGCTTCTGAGGGAGATCGAGACATTCTATGGGCAGTTGTACACATCAATCAGCAAGCCCGTTGCGAGTCTAGCAAACGACCCAAGAGCTAGATTGACCCGACACTATACCGAAGATATCCCGGACGTCAGCCTGTACGAGATTAGGATGGCTCTGAAACAGCTTAAAAACAACAAGGCGCCGGGTGATGACGGAATCACGGCTGAACTCCTGAAGGCGGGTGGAAAACCGGTCCTTAAGGCCCTTCAGAAGCTGTTTGATGCCGTCATACTCGAGGGCAAAACGCCACAGGCATGGTGCAGGGGTGTGGTGGTACTCTTCTTCAAGAAGGGCAACAATGCCCGACTGAAGAACTATAGGCCCATCTCACTTCTTAGCCATGTCTACAAGTTGTTTTCAAGAGTCATCACGAATCGTCTCTCGCGCAGGTTTGACGATTTCCAGCCTCCCGAACAAGCCGGATTTCGAAAAGGCTTTAGCACCGTAGACCACATACATACGCTGCGGCAGGTCATACAGAAGACCGAAGAGTATAACCTGCCTCTCTGTTTAGCGTTTGTGGACTACGAGAAAGCCTTCGATTCGATCGAGACTTGGGCAGTACTGCAATCTCTCCAACGGTGCCAGATCGACTACCGGTACATTGAGGTGTTGAAGTGTTTGTACAAAAACGCCACCATGTCAGTCCGTCTTCAGGATCAGACCTCGAAACCAATCCTTCTCCAGCGCGGCGTGAGACAGGGAGACGTCATTTCTCCGAAACTGTTCACTGCTGCGCTGGAGGATGTCTTCAAGGTTCTGGATTGGAAGGCGCTTGGCATCAACGTTAATGGCGAGTACATCACTCACCTTCGGTTTGCCGACGACATAGTGGTCATGGCTGAGACCATGGAGAGCCTCAGTACAATGCTCGATGACCTCAATAGAGCTTCCGAAAGAGTGGGTCTTAAAATGAACATGGACAAAACCAAGGTCATGATGAATGCCCATGTAACACCCACTCCTATCAAGATCGGAGACTGTTTACTTGAAGTTGTAGATGATTATGTCTACCTGGGACAAACGATCCAGTTGGGTAGATCCAACTTCGAGAAAGAGGTCAACCGTCGAATCCGACTCGGCTGGGCGGCGTTCGGGAAGTTGCGTGGTATCTTCTCGTCCAATTTACCGCAATGTCTCAAGACTCTAGGTCTATGACCAGTGTGTGTTGCCAGTGATCACCTATGGGACCGAGACGTGGTCGCTCACAATGGGCCTAATTAGAAAGCTTAAAGTCACCCAAAGGGCAATGGAGAGGGCTATGCTCGGCATTTCCTTGCGTGATCACGTCAGAAATGATGATATCCGCAGGAGAACCAAAGTTACCGACATAGCCCGAAGAATTGCCAAACTTAAGTGGCAGTGGGCAGGGCACATTGCTCGCAGAACGGATGGCCGTTGGGGCCGAAAAGTTCTGGAATGGCGACCGCGAACCGGAAGACGATATGTTGGAAGGCCTCCCACTAGGTGGACCGATGACCTGGTTAAGGTTGCGGGAAGGCGCTGGATGCGAGACGCACGGGATCGGTCAATGTGGCGACGCCTGGGGGAGGCCTATGTCCAGCAGTGGACGTCTTTCGGCTGAAATGATGATGATGATGATAGAGAGCTACATTATGTCTGAGTGACAGAGGCTATTTTTTTAATCCCGAAAACGGGTCTTTTGGGGTGGTCCACGGGAGCGAAGCCACGGGGAACAGCTATAATCATCTACATTTTCTTTTAAATTTAAGGATGCTGATGATTTTATGACGCAATAACACAGATATAGCATAGAAATTTAAATGTTTTAGCTACATTGCATAAATGCACATGGACAAAACCGGGGTATGTCACTAGTACAGTTAATTCATAAAATGCAATGCACCATAAAATTACCCAGTTATAGTACGTCCGCCTTACGAGCTGTCCTTAGCTTTACTAATCGTAAACGCTAAGATTTTAATACCGTTTTATAGTTCTCTCGTAAGCCTTGAAACCGTTTTCCTACAAGCACGTTTATCACTCTCGTGTGGCTGAGGTGGTTATGGCCCTGAAGTTGCGTAAAGCGATCAAGTTAGGGACGTTTTGTTAGCACTTCTAGTAGGTAGGTTTTATTTTCCAACATCGGTGTTTTTATTCAGTTGGAGGATACATAAGGTTTTGTTTAGCCAGCTGGCGAATATATATCTTCCGTCTGCATAGCATGGTTTTATTCTTCTTTTTAGTTCGCTTCTGCAGTCTGGTTTATTATTTTTTTAATTTACTTTTAGTTTAGTTCAGATGACAATGCATAGTAAATTACAAGCATGTTTAAAGTAAAAAAAAAAATTATTATACATACATACCTATCATCTGCATTCCCCGAAAGAAAAGGCAGCTGTGTGCATGTTGTACACCCAAATCTTGAGAGTTATGTTTAAGTTTCATGTAATAGTTGCTGAGCATATTGCCATTAAGTGACCTCCGAGCTACTACTGAGAAATCATAGTTGGAAAACTCGGTAACACTGTATAGTGTCATGACAGGGGAATGGAAAGAAAGAATGACTCCAGTCTAGATGTATTAGACACTTATATAAGAACTGGAACATAGCAACATTGCTTGGTGGCAGAACTACGGTAGACAGGACGGTGGTAGTACTTTTCCGGTAGAGCTTATTAAAGAATAACTTTACTAAAATGTTTTTTTAAGAATTTTAATAATTAATCTTATCACAAAAAAAACCGGCCAAGTGCGTGTCGGACCACGCGCATTAATAGGGTTCCGAAGTTGCATAATAATGCGGACTAAAAAGAGGGTATTTTTGTTGTTACATGAACATTAGAATGGTTTCAGCGGCTCACAAAGTCTAAAAACGGGCCCACATAGGTTTTTTTAATCTATTTTCTCGCGTTTGACCACTATCTAGGTAAGCGATGGTCTACGATGAAGCACGCTTGCCTAGATGTAATCTATTCACTCTTGACTTAAACTAAATAAGGACTAACTGGTAACTGAAGAAGGAGTTATAAAATCCAACTTCGCAACTGAAGTTACAAAAATATTATCTATTTGAGTACCAGCGCGGGTGCGAATTGGGAAAGGAGCCGATACGAGCGCTCGTTAGAGCCACGGGGAATGGTATAGTTCGTTCCTGGATCCTTGCGTGCACGCTCGTTGTTTATTTCTCTTTCGGAATTAGAAAAGAATCGTATGTATTCACCTCTAATCTCCTCTAATACCGCAGATTAGAGGATTCACCTCTAATCTGCGGTATTCAATATTTAATTCTGGAAAGTTTTACGCTACTCAATTAGTGATGAAGTCGGGTCGAATATTGACTTTATAGAAGGATATCGACAAAAGAAAATAAGTAATTTGCTTGGCAATCGAATCTAATTTGACTTTACTTATACGTTTTAATTACAAAACGTCGAAAATATTTCTACACTAACGCAAAATAGACTCCACCGCGTGCATGCGCCTTACGGACTACGTTCTGGTACTGCCAACGACTCCGGCCACTCCAATGCGTTATTCGAGCTTAAACATTATTAATTTAGAAATCATTATTATTAAGGATGTTATGATTTTATTATTGTATATTTTTACATGCTTCATAAGCATATATTCACTATCTGTTTTACACAGCTAACAACGTTATTTAAGTAATTTTTCAATGGCATTTGTACAAAAATTTTATTGTGCCAAGTACATTTTATAAGTTGGTCGACTATTACTCGTAAACTTGTAAAGCCTGTTATGATTTAATTTTTGTGTATTTTTACATGGTTCGTAAGCATTATATTTACTCTGTTTTACACAGCTATCAACTTTATTTTAGTAATTTTTTAATGGCATTTGTACAAAATTTTTACTGTTCCAAGTACATTTTATAAGTTGGTCGACTGTTACTCGTAAACTTGTAAAGACTTGTTATCCGTGATAATTTTCCTTTTAATTTCGTTATATTTACTACTGCCGTGAATTTTTTCACATAACCAAGAGCAACCATTTCGCTGGCAAGGGGGGGGGACACTTGACTCTAACATAAATTTGCAACTTAAAGCTTAATTTTACGCAAACGATTCTCTGAATCGAAAAATGGTTTTAACAAACCCATAATATTTTTGAATGGCCTATCCAACGATACCCCACACCATGGGATAGATGAGAAAAAAAAAATACATTCCCACTTTACGTCTATGGGAGGTACCCGAAAAAAAAATATATTTCATGATTTTATGTTACCACTTTGTCGCAATTATTAATATGTATATACATGCCAAATTATAGCTTCCTAGTACTTAGATTCTATGAGCTAGGCTGCGGACGGACAGACGGACAGAGCGAAACTATAAGGGTTCCTTGTTGACTTCGGAACCCTAAAAAGCACGGAATACTCTGCCCAGTATCGAGGTATCAAAAAGACTTTCTCTTAATCAAGTTGATTCAGCATATTTCTTTCTATAAAACTCGGGCGAAAACTAACGAAGCATCTTTTATATGAGGCTTGGTATAAACTGGGTCAAAACTGGTTTAAGAGTACCACTGCCGGGAGCGGGGGAGCCGGGGACTAGAAAATCTACGTGGATAGATATTATGATAAGTCACCGGATTATTGTCAGACACCGTAAGATTATAAAATGTCTCGAGAGATCATTAACTCTCGATAAATTATTGTCAACTGAATATATCGAATACAAGAAATCGTATCAAAATTTGATATTTTATAATCTCGCAAAGACGGGTCGAAAAAAACTATTTTTATTTTTTAGCATGAAAGTTTTTACTAACCATGCGATAGATGGAATTTTTCCATAGGCATAAATGTCAATTTTCCATAAAGCTAAATGGGGTATGCAACCTTATTTAGCAATATTTATAGCATGAATTTTCAAAAAAACTTGCCTTTGTGCTTACTGTCGTTATTATAATTCTTTATGCAAAATTTAATGGTCTAGCCAGAATACCCAGATAAAGAGAGTCTGCGTTGTATGTCAGTGAATGAATGAATGAAGTTAAGACATATTAAGTACCTAGGATTGAAGAAGGTTTCGACATTGTGAAGAGCCTAGGCTACCTGTGCTGTCCTATTTGTGCGGAGCGAGGCAGCGGAGCGGAGATGTGGGGCGGAGTTGCGGACTGTATCTGTCTATAGACGCGGAGCCAGGTAGCGATAGCGAGGCAGCGGAGCGGTATAAATTGCGGAGCAGAGTAGTGAAGTAGCGGAGCGGAGTAGTGGAGGGGAGTGGTGGAGCGGAGTGGAATAGCGGAGTGGAATAGCGGAGTGGAGTAGCGGAGCGGAGTAGCGGAGCGGTGTAGCGGAGCGGAGTAGCGCAGCGGAGCAGAGTAGTGCAGTGGAGCGGAGTAACGCAGCGGAGCGGAGTAGTGGAGTGGAGTAGCGGAGCCGAGTTACGGAGTGCAGTTTTTTCATATGCGGCATTCCGTTCCCCCGCTCCGACACACTGCTCTGTTTCTCATCTCCGCGGCCCCACTCCGCGTAAATATGTGAATTTCGAAACTAGTTTGCAAATCCCTATCGACTAAAGCGGAACGGAGTTTTTATGCACTTTGATTGGTTGGCTCCGCACCTCTTTTCTCCGATCCACGCAAAGTGGACAGGCAGCCTATTGTTGACTTTTTATTTCCTTGGTTGTTCTTCATAAGTTGCCGTTAAGTTTTCATAAATATAATTTTCTTAATAACATTTATTATGCTGGTCAAAAACAGCTCATACTATTGAACAAAGATTAACCAGTAAGCATGATAAGCAGGCTGTCCGCTTAGTCTAACAAAAGCCGGTTAGCACACAAACACCCGGATTCTAGAAATGATTTATCAAAGTGTTAGTAATGCGATTGACTGGTAAAAAAATCACTCAATCAGTCACAATGCCTAAAACGCGTTTGACAATTTATCACATCAAATCACATGCATTTTGCGAAAATGTGCGTTCTGGAAACTGGGCCATGTTATCGCGATTAAAGTTTTATCGGTTAAAAATTTCTCATTCTGTTTTAATTATTTAAGATATAAAAATAGAATGATTTATCTACAGCCACTAGACATGGCTAATGCAATTATGTTTCCGAAATTTGTTCTTTATCAACGGATTTGCATTTTGATCGACAACTAACTCAATAAGCTACATTATTAGAACAATAATTTGAATATCTCAAAGTGACTTCACTCACAATAAATACATTAAGTGAATTTCTTGAAGAAATTTTATTGAAACTTAATTAATTACTTGTAAGGCTAATTTATTGGAGGTGAGTAGGGAGCGGATCCAGGATTTACATTTGCGGGGGGCACTGGGGCCAGATTTCTCTAGTATTGCACTTTGTTTTTGGAATAAAATTGTTATCAACATCATAAGCCTCACCCGAGCGTTGCCACATCACCCTACCCTTTATCAAAGAGTCATCGTTTGATATAGCATCATGATTCTCTTACCCTAACTCAAATTTGTTTTGGGATTGGCGCTAAATATTTTCTGCTGCCACAATGCTCTATCAGTCATTATCTCAGCAATTACCTCCTTTTAAGACAACTCATCTTTCACATAGTCCATCCATCATTGCTTTAATCTTCCACTACTCTTAAAGCCGTCCACATTCCAACTCAAAACATTCCTTACGTCATTTTTCTCATTCATTCCTTCGCATGACGTCATCATCATCATTTCAGCCGAAAGACGACTAATGCTGAACATGGGCCGCCCACAAGTGGCGCCACATCGACCGGCCCTGTGTGACGCGCATCCAGCAGATGCCCGCAGCCTTAACCAATGTCATACAAAATGTAAAACATATTTGCCCTACTTATCCTACGCCATAAAAACTAATGTTAACAACATGTTGTTTATGTTTCCATTGTCTAAACACATTATTTTATTTGAGCAGTCTAGAGGGGGCCATGCCCCTGTGCTACCCCCTAGATCCGCTCGTAGATGCGTTAGATTCCTTAGTTAATTTAGTTAGAATTTATTTAAGTGGATCCATTGTTAGATGAAGTTACAATTAGACTATTTAGATGTAGATTAAGTGGCTTGAATTTAAAGATAAGAGCTCGCTAGAGAACTATTTTAGTTAGTTAACGACTTTGGAGAACATTTTGAGAGAAAGAAATTTTTTATTCGTCGGAAATGTATCTAGACATATACTTTTGTGTTGTTAGCTTCTGCATAACAGGCCTCACCTCTGAGATCGAGGAAGCCGTATGCCACCACGCGGACCCGTTCTCACTTATAATAAAATGATTATTAAGTTCTTTGACTGATATAAAAATAGCTAGTGTCAAAAAAATTAAATTACTCGTAATTTCAATTGACATTCGGGATATTATATATAAAATTAAATTTGGATGTGGAATATAAATGTGGATGGAATGAGAGGGAGAGGAAGGCCAAAGAAAAGATGGAAGGACTGTGTGAGAAAAGGGAGTCAGTGATTGAGTGACGAGGGACAGGACGGTATGGAAGAAAAAACCGTGTTGCGCCGACCCCAAGTAATATTGGACAAGGGCAGGAAGACGATAATTCGGGATACTGACGAAAATGAGTTTTGTTTTATTAGTTTAGGTACTAAATTCAAATTGGACTCCTTAAAATAAAAGGTCCTTGTGATCTAATGAAATCATAACAAGAGCGTCGAATGCAATTCGCTAAGCAATATAAATGCAAATGTGCATTTTCTTATCTGTTAGAGCTGTCCTCGTTAAGTATGTCTATTACATAAATATGAGATTTTTAGAGACAAAGGGAGTTTCAAGGTGAAGAATATCCTGTTATTCTTTGATCAGTTATTGTCTCTGATAAGCTAAATAATAATATAATTATTAGGTTCTATATAGGAACCACTAAGACAATAATATTTACTGTTGTTTTTTGCATATATTTACTGCTGCTGTTGTATTTAGAATACTTCGTTTTTTAGAACAGTAAATATATAAAACTATCCGGATATGTTCAATAATTTAAAAAATCTTTTTCACAAAAAGTAATCCGACTTCCAAATCAAAACACAAAAAGAGCAAATATAACTTTCTTCTTGTCACTGACAAGATTGCCTAAAGTCATTTTTTCTTTGGTACTTGATTTTGTCGTTTTGTTTCTCTCTTTTTAGTTTTGGTACACCATCGCAAAAAAGTGAGAAAGTTCTATAGTAAGTTGGCTAAAAGATTGACAAAATACCCGTAATAACTCAATTTACACATTCGTGGTGTTTGTCGTTCAGGAGTTCGGTTATATGTTCTATATCTTGAAAACTGCTGAACCGATTTTGATGAAACTTGTACTATTCCCTAAGTTGAGAGATACCTAATCCAAGAATGATCACGATCCGATAACCAGTTTCGGAGAAATACGTGGACAAACATACATACATACCTACACTTATGAAATTTGGTACACATGTTAAGAAGCCCAGATAGAGTAACATAACATTATGGGAATATTGTGCAATTCCAACAATATGCCATACGCACGTGTCTAATTGATTTCGATTGTCCTTTTTTAGAAGTCGGTAAAAACTACGCATTTTTCCCATGATGGTAAACAGAAACTAAATAATGCCTCCGGCTACTATTCTTACATACTCCTTGGAATAATACTTCATAGCATAAATTTACTAGCCATACCATCATTTCCCATCAGCTGGTACGCAGGCCTCACTTTAAATTTCGAATCAAAATTCAAAGAGGGCATCATCCGAAAATAACAAAAAGTTAATTAAAAAAAGTCGTAACTTTTTTTATTTACAACCTTTTAGTAATTTTTTTTTAGGATTAGGTACATTTAAACATATAAGTGTTATATATTTTTGAAATCACCTCTTAAAATCCTTTATTATAAGACCCCACACAATGGGTTTGGAAGGAAAAGAGTAATCTTCCCTCCACAAAATGGCGCCCAAAAACAGCAATTTTTTTCTTTTCAGGTTTTAATGTAGCCTCGCAGGTTTAAGACGAATCGATTGACGTAAGAGTCATCAAAATCGGCCTACGCGTTTGGTCTCTAGAACGCCACATAGGAACAAACATACATAGACTGATATACACATTACCCTCCTTCGGCAGTCGGGTAAAAATAACATGTATATTCCCTTCCTGCGTATTCCTATTTATAAGTTAATCATATAAACTCACATTCAACGTCTTGAAATACAGGAAGATTAACTCTTCGTATTCCTTATTAAATTACTCCCTTCAATGGAGATTAGATTTCTTTATTTGTTTAAACATTGTATACAAACAAGAGCATGCAATATATTACATCCTTTCAATCCAGTCATGTTTAGCCGTAAGTATCGGCGTACAAATATTTCCATAAATAACATTGAAATGGTTAACAATAAGAACAAAATTGTAGAATTACTTAGAGTAGAGGAGTATAATGAAGAAAGCGTGTTGCATCAATCAACCCTTGTTAGTACCTACATTCATATGCACTTAGAATCACGTCGTTAGTTACTTAGAACAACATGTTATTTGTACTTAATAGCCAAAGATTAAATGACTATGATAAAATTGAAATATCTATTAACTTCTGTACGTCTGATAATATAAAAAAACTGGACGAGAATTTGATTAATTGTACCTTATAAGATAATGAATTACGCTTATAAGTAAGATCAGCATTTCAGATTTTATTCAAGGAATCGGTCTGGTTGTCAGATAAATGAAGGTGTCCTTTAAATCACCACATACAATCACGCCTGTTGTCACTGCAAAGTAAAGCAGCGGTGTGTAGTACACCCATAAGAGATCAACCAAATTGGTACCGCGTTATACATTCAATCTTCCATATTAATTCATCTCTGTCGACAAAAAATAGATTCTGCACTATGTTGTTCCCATCATCATCATCATTTCAGCCCAAAGACGTCCACTGCTGGACATAGGCCTCTACCAAGCGTCGCCTGATCGGACCTGTGCGTTTCGCATCCTTTGTTCCCAATAACTAAAGAAATGCATTTTGTCCTGATATTAATTAAATAAAAGAGCCGTTTTAAATCAATATTTAAATCAAGTTATCTAGACAATCCCACTAGTTATCAAAACCAAGTTAATTGTGTGAGTATTCTTGTATATTAAGGTTTATATTAAAATATGTTTTGTTGCTGTACAACGTCGGTAGCTGCTGTATAACTTCAGTACCAAAGCTCTAAAGAGTGGTTGATCTTCTTTTACAAGTTATATTTAAGTTCCAATTGTCATTAGCCGGGCACGAATCCAGACTCCGGCTACTGAGGATTTCCAGATGGAAAGATCTCCTTGCACGACGCGGAAATCTATCCTAGAATATCGTGCTCCGCTGTAGCGTTTTGCGGCTACTTCACTAACGAGGTAGTTGTAAATCAACTTATTCCGAAAGCCTGGTTACATTAAACAGTTATATTTCATAGGTAGTAATATCATAACCTTACACGGTATGTTTGTTTAACGTATCAGGCATTAAGGTAAGTAAACGTCCCATCCAATTAATCCAATTAAATTGAATTGGAGTACTAAACTTCGGGGGGTCGCGGGTTCGATGTTTGGGTGTTGTATAAATTAGAACTAACTCCCGGCTTATAAGCAATCAGGGCTTGGTTGACACTGATCCTTCAATTTTGATGGTTTACCTTGTTGTTAGAATTTTGAATAGGTTTTAGTATTTTGAATAGTTTTGTAAATTACTGCATAATAATGTGTATGCCTGGTTTTGATGATTTGGTTTTGTTTTTGTTAACTAAAAAGTAATAAAAATAAAGTTAATTTAATAAGTCAAAAAACCCGACTGCTTAAGAAGCGAACTAAAAGGGCGTAAACATGAAGAAAATCATGCTGTGCAGGATACATCTGGTTGTGGTCAGCCAGCTCACGAATATGTATCCTCCGACTGCACATCACGCTTTTCTTCTTTTTGTTTACCTATCCAAGTAGCACAAAACTGCATTATAGGATGTCAAAAAAGGTAACATCGGTAACTTTAGCATTTATGAAGACTTATTACAATACACTCGAACTGCAATAGCTGAAAATTACGCTTTCGCCTGTATAATAATGATTTTATGCGTCACGGAGACAACATTGTAATGCTGCAAGCGTTAATATAGGTACGCAGTGAACTGTAAGCTGTAATGCTGCAGTGTTAGTACTGTAAGCTGCAATTAAGCATTTTTATAGACTTTAACTCAGCTATATTATGTATTTTGATATTTTGAGAGCGCGTGAAAATTTTCGCTTATTTACTATTTGACAAAAAACTCTCTTTCCCATTCGAATTTCACGCACATGGAGGAAAAAGCAAGGTTTTTTTACCGAATACAATATATGTCTATTTCACCACAAAATGTTTAACAGAAACAACATATCAAAATAATATGGAATAGGGTGAAAATTATTCACAATTTTGACACTTGTGATTTTTCAATTCCATAAAAGCGTTAAAATATTCTGCATGGTACCTTGTGCTGAAAAATAGGTAACAAGAACTCTATTGATCGGCCATTGTGTTATATAAAAGGTAACACAAATAATGCTGATATAATGCAAATAGTTACAGTTATTCATCTAACAGCTGTTTAATTTGTGCCCAAACCAGGGTATATCAGCTGAAACAGCTAATGCTCTTAATCAGAAGGCTTGCACAGCTTAGGATTCTATTGTGGACAGGGATTCATCTAATATACAGCACTTTTGTGTTACTTGGGAATTGTAGTTCGGTTCTTAAGCAATCGTGTTTTTTCATTTGCTAAATAGACAATTTATTTTTGTTGAATTTTTAGATGATGTTAGTATGTATATATGATGTTAGTAATACAGCCCTGTAAGGTTGTTAGTACTTAGACTGCCCTAATGTGATGCCAATCAATGTCAGTAGGCAAAGGCAACCTAAATTACAACTAAACACGGTTCACGGTTAGTGCTAGCGCGTGCCCGTGTTCCCGCCATAAGCGGCACAGGAGGACACCGAGTTTTAGTGGGTTGGAGTCCCACATAACTGCACTTTCCCCCGTGGTAGTGCAGTATGCATGAGCATTTCCCCATGCAAAAAAAAGGCCACAAGTCTTATCTGATAGTGACACCATTTGCCAAAAAGACGTGCAGAAAATGGTTGTCATGGTATGGGCCTGTGGTATGAAGGAATGAGGAACGTCGCGTGGCAAAATTATTGTGAGTTTGAATGTGGTTATATGCCGTAAAATTGTGTTCGTGATAATCCCTCGGAGGGTCGATCCGGTACATGAAACAGTATCGCAAAGCACTAAAAAGTGCAAAAAAAAACTTTCGTTTTGGCAGCCAATGTTGCAGAATTATAAAATACCAAAGGTAGTAGGAGAGGTACCAAAGACGCCACTTCCGAAACGAAAGTTATTTTTGCACTTTTTAGTGTTTAGATTTGGAAGTCAAATTATTTTTTAGATTTTTTAAATTATTTTTTTATTTTATCTTTACTAATCGATACTGTTTCATGTACCGGCACGACCCTCCACGGGATTTAAACAACCAAAATTTTACAGTGTATATGCATAAGGGTAGACAAACACCAATAAAACGATGGATGAACTGTATGAAGCATGATATATCTAGGAAGGTGAATCACTGAGATGTCGACTATCAGAGAAAATTAAACATGAAAGAATAATTTTACTGAAAATTAGTATTTTGTCCGTCAGGTAGATTAATAAAAAATATTGGACACGTGGTTTTTCTTTTGACACGCAAACATAAAGTGACGACGATATAAAGTGTTGGAATATCGTGAAACGTCACGCTGCAAGCATACTTTATACTGCCTTAGTGACGTCACAAGTCCACACTCCTGAACATTGATGCGCTTTAAATTTGTAAATTTTTATTGATTTGGTAAACCAAAAAATACGAGTCCAATATTATTTGGTAATCTCACTAACGGACTAAATAGAATTATCATTTTTTTACCCAGGAAACATCCTTATTGATAAGGTCAAGAGAATGATGATTCGCTCTCTAGGTAAATGGAATGTCGCAGATACGATTTCAGGGTAGCGTAGACAGACGCGATGCGACAACGCGTTTTCATTGATAGTGTTTTACGGAAAAAGCGTTGTAGCATTGTCATGTTCTACCTATCTGTGGGAACTTTTACTGAACAGCGGTTTATTATCTATTAGTACCCTAGTTGGTCGTCAAAAATAACTTTGGTTGAACTAATGTGTCGACAATCAACGCCATTAATGACTCTTATAATACCAAATTACTAACGACTAAATAAATTACAAACTTATCCCAGAGATACTTCATCTTTTTACTTTAGCTGCACTAATGCGACGACAATCAACGCCATTAAAGACTCTTATATTGGTATTATAAGAGTCTTTAATGGCGTTGATTGTCGTCGCATTAGTGCAGCTATTACCAACGACTAAATAAATTATTAGACTACAAAGTTATCCCATTGATACTTCATCTTTAAAACCCTAACTTCTCGAGCATAACTTACATAAATTCCATTAAAATTCTGGTCACAGGTTAATTAAAATCTGTTCAGAAATATTCCATTGTTCCAAAGATGTTATCTGTTCAAAACTGCTGGAACATGAAAAATGTCCGGTTTGCGAGCGATGTGGTGAATTAATTCCTACCGCGGACCGCCGTATGAAAATGGCTGGTACTGACGGTTAGTAAAGTGGACTAAAAATATGTAATGTAAAAATGTGTTTCGTGAAACAATTTACGGATTAGGAATTCGGTTTATTTGGAAGATTGTAGTTTTATTTACCTTCAAAACTTAGTAAGTACTACACTTTTGAAATGGCAATTTCGCCTAAACTATAGAAGTCAAGAGTTTTGAAACAAAAAATGTTTTATAGAAAATTTCATGAACTTCCTATAGAACCCAAAACATAACCATTTCTTACTGGCAAAAACTCAAACAACAATAAACAATAATTGTAAAGGAAGTTGATGAAATTTCTATTAAACGTTTTTATTTCAAAACTCTGATTTTAGGGTTCCGTACCCAAAGGGTAAAAACGGGACCCTATTACTGAGACTTCGCGATCCGTCTGTCTGTCTGTCTGTCTGTCTGTCTGTCCGTCTGTCTCCAGGCTGTATCTCATGAACCGTGATAGCTAGACAGTTGAAATTTTCACAGATGATGTATTTCTGTTGCCGCTATAACAACAAATACTAAAAACAGTATAAAATAAATATTTAAGGGGGGCTCCCATACAACAAACGTGATTTTTTTGCCGTTTTTTGCGAGTCCGACTCGCACTTGGCCGGTTTTTTATAGTTTAGGAGAAAGTGCAATTTCAAAAGTGTGGTACTAAGTGTAGTGTGGGTGTTATCGTATGTTGCTTAGTTCTAAAGTTCTTTACATTCTACCATAACATATGGTGTACAAATATATTTGAAGTGAAAAATTTTGTATTGTGTTGGACATACTAGTGTTATTTAAGTTTGTTTCTTAGATTTTTGTGTGTCGCAATTGACTTAGGGGCTAGTGTAAGATGTTAACTCCCAGATAGATGCAACACGACCCCGAGGTTTTATTATTTGTAGAGCAATACTATTTCTATGAAAACACATCTTCGCATCATTTTCGAATTGTAAACTTATGTTGGTTTCTATGTATGACTGATTGGCTACCAAACAAGAGAAAAACTGAGGTACAGCTGTCAACGGTCTTTCACAAAGGTGGGAAAGTGAGGTGTAGTGTTTTTTAATTTTAATTTTAAGCCAAACCGAAACTATGAGTACCATTTAAAAACTAAATCTGACACTAAGAAACTTCACGTAAAAACATAACACAAGTAACCTATTTTCTCAATGGTTTCCGATTACGTTAACGACTTTACCGATCTAGACACAGCCCTCTCGGGTCTCGTTCCGACAACTGCGACAATTTATTGTCAAACGTACCACCAACTCCGCCACGGTAATTTTCATGACTTTCCTACTATAATTGCTTTCTTTTTTACCGAATTCAAAAAAAAAAGGAGGTGCTTCATCGTCGACCACATCATCGCTTACCATAGGTGAGATACTGGTCAAGCGCAAGCCTAACAAAAAAAAAAACCGGCCAAGTGCGAGTTGGACTCGCACACGAAGTGTTCCGAACCATTATCGCAAAACACTGCAAAAAAATCTTAATATCGAGCAAAAAACGGCAAAAAAATCACGTTTGTTGTATGGGAGCCCCCCTTAAATATTTATTTTATACTGTTTTTAGTATTTGTTGTTATAACGGCAACAGAAATACATCATCTGTGAAAATTACAACTGTCTAGCTATCACGGTTCATGAGATACAGCCTGGTGACAGACGGACAGACAGACAGACAGACAGACGGATCGCGAAGTCTTAGTAATAGGGTCCCGTTTTTACCCTTTGGGTATGGAACCCTAAAATTGTAATCAATTCGACACGTATTTATGTAATATTGTCGGAACTGCTCAACATTTACATATTATATTATTCTATGTGGGCTTCTAAACACGTGTGCCAAATTGAATAAGTGTATGTATTTTTTGTTTGTATATATGTAGGTATGTATGTATGTTTGTCCACGCATTTTTTTTAATAGATTGAGTATCTCTCAACTTAGGGAATAGTGCAAGGTTCAAAATCGGTGCAGTAAAGTTATTTTGCACTTTTCAGTGTTTTGCTTTTGAAGTCGGTTTAGTTTTTTTTATTCCTAATGGAGTCATAATTGAATGAATTTTGTTACATCCATCTTGATACCATTCCACAAGTTAATACATAATAGTATATTATGATACAAGTGAGCTAAATTGCTCATTACACACGAGGCTGTGGGTTGCACAGCCCGAGCCGCAGGTGAAGGAGTAATTCAGCCTAGCGTGTAATGAGCACAGCTCACGAGTTTCATACGAAGTTTTTCAACACATTTGCGAGGAAAAAACAAACATGTATTGCATATATCGTTTAATTACTAAAAGAATTGGTAAACGTACAATTTTCAAAGCGATATTGGATTGATTTGGATGGCAATTTCACAGTTTGTGTTACATTGATGCTTGCTACTTCTTTAGTAGATACTTTCGTTTTGTTGTTATGTAAATGTCGGCGACAAAGGCATTTCGGGTTTCTACATCCTTTGTTGTAATATTATGAAGCTCGTGTCGTCTACACGCACCAATAACACAGAATATTAAGGAAACCTGCAACGAAATTATTTAGTTTTTAAGAAGTTATGCTCAGGTTACGCAATTATTTAGATACATTTAGATTAATAGATTAAAAGATCAAGGAGTCTTTCCGGATCTAATGAAACATAGTAAGGTTATACCACTTTTTAAATCCGGGAACAGTAAAGACACAAATAATTATAGACCAGTATCGGTGTTGCCGGTTTTCAGCAAGATATTTGAAAAGATAATGCTAAATTAGATGCTCATTCATTTTAATACGAATAACATCCTACACGATAAACAGTATCGTTTTACCAAAGGACGTTGTACGACTGACGCTTGTGTCACCTTATTAAAACACATCTTTGAAGCGTGAGAAGAGGCACAAGATGCCATAGGGCTCTTCTGCGACCTGTCGAAAGCATTTAATTGCGTTAATCATGAAACATTACTTTTGAAACTTGAGCATTACGGGCTAGGCCAATCAGCGTTGAGTTTAGTTAAATCTTATTTAAATGATAGACAGCAATTAGTTCAAATAAACGGTGTCAATTCGTCCGGGTTAACCGTGAAAATGGGGGTACCCCAGGGTTCAGTTTTGGGTCCTTTCTTGTTTCTAGTCTACATTAACGATTTACCTCATCTATTGAAAAACAATCTAAACATGGTGTTATTTGCTGATGACACTTCGTTGATTTTTAAGATAAATAGACGTACGAGTAACGTTGACGACGTAAATACCGTCTTGCGACAGGTTCAAAATTGGTTCACAGCTAATAATCTAGTTTTAAATGCTAAAAAGACTAAGTGCATAAAATTTGTCTTGCCGAATGTCAAAAGTAATGATTGTGACATTATATTAAACAAGGAAAAGCTAGAATTCGTCGATAAAACGATTTTTCTGGGGATCACGCTAGACTCGAGGTTACAATGCGGGCCTCATTTAATATCACTTGCGGGGCGGCTAAGCTCGGCAGCTTATGCTGTTAGAAAAATGCGTCAGTTTACTGATGTCGATACCGCGAGGTTAGTCTATTTTAGTTATTTTCATAGTATAATGTCTTACGGTATCTTACTATGGGGAAGGGCTGCAGACATTGAGTCAATTTTTATTCTGCAAAAACGAGCCATCAGAGCGATATACAATCTTCGCCGGCGCGATTCTCTAAGGGAACTGTTTAAGAACTGTTTAGGCTTATGGCCTTGATTATGTGGTGTCAGGTAAGTGTGCGGAGCTGAAATATTAAACTCAAACTTGACGACTATATATTTAATTTCCTTTTACAATAGGTACTCTTAATAATTACTTATACGTATGGATTTGATTACAAGGTATTACAATTTTTACGTTCTGACGACGCTCGCGACCGGCGCGCGCGCCTTATATATCCTCAGTCCGTGGAGTAGGGACACCAGCCAGCCCCCCCGCACCCTGCGTGGAGGTGGAGGGCGTTAACATACTCCCCACGTTGAAGGGGAATCCTTCAACTCGGCGATTCACCGCTCGACGGATAGTGCCACTGGCCGTCCTCACATCTGCTACTCTGGATACATCGTCATTGCCCCTTTGTAAGGCTTCTATGCATCCGAGTCTCCATTTCAATGGAGGCAAATTACTTTCCTTTATAATGACCATATCACCAACGCGAAGTTCCATCGCAGGTTTGCGCCATTTCGTGCGATGTTGAAGTTCCGTAATGTACTCATGTTGCCATCTCAACCAGAAAAGCTGTCTCATTCGTTCCAATTGTTCATATCTGTGAAGTCGATTACAGTTAATATTGGTCAATACTGGAGAGGGAAGAGCTATCAGCGGCTTACCGACAAGGAAATGCCCGGGAGTCAGGGGATGGAAATCATTGGGATCGGATGACATAGGAAACAAAGGCCGGGAATTCAGTATAGCTTCTACTTGGACAAATAAAGTTGAAAGTTCTTCATATGTTAAATGCCTGTCTCCTAATATTCTTTTTACATGGTATTTTGCAGACTTCACCCCTGCCTCCCACAAGCCCCCAAAGTTTGGGGCGTATGGGGGTATGAAAGCAAACTTCATTCCTTCATCAGAACAAAATTTGTTTATTTTATCTTTGTTTTCTATTAAATATTTGTTAAGTTCATTACTAGCCCCTAAAAAATTTGTCGCATTATCACAATATAATAAACTGGGTTTAGAACGTCGTGCTATAAATCGCCTTAATGACAATAGAAATGCATCTGTACTTAAGTCACTTACGACTTCTAAATGAATGGCCTTGGTTGCAAAACATACAAATAAACACATGTAACATTTACTTATTTTGCAACCGCGGCCTTTCCTATCAGTGATTAAAAAGGGACCAGCCAGATCAACGCCAGACGTTTCAAAGGGCGTTCCTGGACTTAAACGCTGTTTGGGTAGATTACCCATAATAGGAACTATAGGCTTAAATCTAAATCGCTTACACACTATACAATTATTCGACACGCTTCTAGCCACCTTTCTACCATTAACAATCCAATATTTTTGTCTAATAGCCGATAACAACAGCTGAGGCCCAGCATGCAGTAACCGGCTATGTTCACTCTCAAAAATAAGCTTTGATAATCGGTGCTGTGAATCTAAAAGTAAAGGATGTTTTTGATTATACGAAAAAGTTGAATTTCGAATACGACCTCCCACTCGTATAACTTTAGATTGACTGTCTAGAAAGGGGCTAAGGGATAAAATCTTACATTTACTGCTTAGTGCCTTATTATTTAACAAACTAATATACTCATCGCTAAATGATTCATGCTGAGAGAATTTTACTAAATACATCATACTATCGTTTAACTCGTCGGCACTTAAATAACTATTGGTAAGTCTACCTTCCTTATTTTTTATTCTACAATTTTTAACAAATCTAAGAACATAGGCCATTGCACGTTGAACCTTATGTAAACTAGAATAACGTTCAAATTCAATCAATGTTTTATTATTTATGCTTGTTACAAATGTACCTATGATGTTAACTTCAGGTAAGTTTACACTATTTAACTTATTACTATCTACTTTAGGCCATTGGGACTCGCTTAGGGATAAAAAGGGAGGCCCACTCCACCACAATCTCTGAACCTTTTTATCCATACGATCTACGCCTCTGGAAATGAGATCTGCTGGGTTTTGATCTGTTGGTACGTACCTCCACTCACTACCCATTGTTAATTTATTAATTTTGTTTACTCGATTTGAAACAAATACCTTTAATTGTTTTGGAGCGGCGGTGGTACGCAACCAACCGAGCACAACCATTGAGTCTGTCCAATATACACACCGAGCCACAGTACATCGCAGGGAGTGAGTCACCCTTTCCCCCAACTCAGCGGACAGCACCGCTCCGCATAGCTCGAGTTTCGGTATTGTTAGGCCTTTTAATGGGGCGACCCTAGATTTAGCACAGAGTAGCTGTACATGAATTTCACCAACAGGATCTATTGAACGAATAAACGCACATGTTCCATAGGCACACATAGACGCATCGGAAAAGATGTGGATTTCAACATGTCATGCATTTTTACACATGACCTGCCTTGGAACTTCTACACAGGTTAGAGAATTCATGTTTTTTATAAAATTTGACCACATAATCTGTACTTCACCGACTACTGGATCGTCCCATTCTAATTTACTCATCCATAGTTTTTGCAAGATTAACTTGGCCTTAACAACAAATATACTTAAAAGTCCCAAAGGATCGAAAATCTTTGCAATAGAAGATAATATACTTCGCTTAGTGATCCTTTCGGTTTTATCTACGTGGACGGAGAATTTAAACTTATCAGACTGAGGGGACCATGTTAACCCTAAAGTACTCGTGGTTGTTTTAAATTCTGTAATTAATTGTACTTCATGTAATTTATTTTCAACAAATAATTGATTGGCATTAGATCGGAACCACTGTCGGTTTTTTCCGAAGCGTTAAAAACAACCCGAAGTTTCGTAGTCTCACTTTTATCTCGAATAACTGGGTGGTGCGGTAAATAATATCCAAATTCAGGCTTACATGTTTCTGACAAATGATTCAAGTGCTCATATTCATTTATAAATTCAAAATAGGACTCCTTTACTTTAGGTTGCCTTTTCAATCTTTTTTCTAAATAAATCAAACGCGACTTTGCCTTAACAAAAGAATCTCCAAGTACAGAAGGTGAAGTGTGAAAAGGCATCTTAACACAAAACCTACCATTTTCAGTTCTATACGTATTTTTTACAAAGTGTTTTTCACAAAATTCCTCTTCATTACTATATGGTACATGATCTATACTTAATATCTCCTCAACCTTCCAAAATTTTTCTAATTGTTCACTAATAGTTCTAGTTAAGTTACACGTTACTTCACGATTTGATTTACAAATGTTTACGGGGCCCGTAACAAGCCAACCTAATTTACTACTCTGCAATGTGGGAAGACCTTTACCTAGTCTTATCTGTTGACCTGTTACCAGTTCCCAAAACAAATCCGCTCCAATTAATATATCTACGTTAGCGGGCTCGTAAAATCTACTATCTGCTAAATCCACAAATACGTCACCGGGAATCTTCAATTCATTTACATTAATCTTTACATTCGGCAACATATTCGTGATTTTTGGTAAGACTATACAGTTGATTTCTACAGAAAAATCATTACGAGTTGAGTTGATTACAAAGCTACAACTTTCTACGGATTGCAACTTAGTATTTCCTATACCATATACATTGAGGTTGTCCTTAGCATGTTTGCAGGATAATCCTAATTTATTACAAAAACTTTCTGTTACTATTGACATCTGGCTACCATAATCTAACAATGCACGTGCTACATAATGTTCATTATTTGTTTCGTTTACAACGTTAATGAGCGCTGTAGACAAAAGTACGTATTGAGCGGCGATCGTAGATAAGGAAACCGGTTCCGACGCGGGCGCAGAGCGCGCATGTACAGCGGCGCTCGCGGCGGTCGAGTGATGCGAGAGTGCCGGTTCGAACCCGCCCTGACGTACAACTCCGACCGAAGTCGGGTTGGAGGTACCAGTCAAATTTTCACTGCGGGCACTAACATTACTTTCTATAGATGGAGGTCTATTTCTATGAAGCAAAACGTTATGTTTATATTTACAAATTTTACAGCCAAATGATTTGCAATTATAGGCACGATGACCTGGTTTTAAACAATTAATACTTAATTTATGCTTAGAAACGACTTCATTTTTTTCTCTCTCTCAACTCATAGAAATAAATCTCGTACATTCAAACAGACGGTGGTCTTGTTTACAAACTATACAATTAAATCTATTGTTATTACTCGCTTGAGCGGATGCATCCAAACTAGCTACTTTCTCGTTTTTACAGATTATACTTGATTTACTAGGCCTTGCTGTTTCTAATACATCCGCTCGATTGCGTAAAAACTTAAAAATCTCTTCGAGGGTAGGCACTTCTCCTATTATACTTTTATGTTCCTCCCACCTTCTACTCGTTACATTATCGAGTTTCATTACTGCCAAATGTATTATCATAGTGTCCCAATGATCTACAGGCTGTTCTAACGTCTCTAAACCTCTCAAATTCTTCTTTATACTGTCAATCATAAAACGCAACGCCTTATCGGACTCCTTAGTTATACTTTCCATACTAAATAATGATTTCATATGATTACTTATTAAAAGACGCTTATTATTGTACCTCTGACATAACAAATCCCACGCCAGGCGATAGTTATCGGAACAAAATGATAATGATTTAATTACTAATGGAGTGCTACCCTCTAATGACGATCGCAAGTAGTGGAACTTATTTATTGTCTCGATAGAATCATTATTGCTTCATATGTATCCCTATACTCTAACCACTGACTATAATTCCCATCGAATGTGGGTAACTTTATTGTGGGTAGTTTTATTGAACTTTTGAATATGTTTCCACCTTCGAAACTATCGGAATATCTCATTGTTTGATTAGCTATACTTTTCTTTCGAACATTAAGTTCTTCTAATGTGTCTAAAATACATTGACCTTGGGAAATTAAAGAATAAAATTGATCTTCGACCTCAGAACGTATCTTCATTTGTTCTTCCTGATCTTCCGATTCAATTTCAATTTCGGATTGTAAGTCATCGAAAGTGGAAAAACATGCTTCTAGTTTGGTTAACCTTAACCTTAACTCAGAAACTTGCTGGTCAGTTAACCTTTCTACAGAATCGATCTCTTCTAAATAACTTTTGAAAATTGTTAATCTACCCTTAATATAACTTCTCCTTTTTATTGGATCAGTAACTTTCTTAGTGGTCTGAGACATTGTTATAATACGACAAATTTAACGTTGTGATAATTAGAAACAAGTATACACCCAGGTTCTTTAATATACAACAGATATTCGAAGAAATTGATCACTAATCCAAATAGTTAGCTTTGGAAGGAAGATGTGGGTAGTAAGGAAAAAAAGGAACGGGCTCACCAAGTTCTTCTGCGCTTTATACTCTCTCTTTACTGTGTCCTTCAATTTCCTTATAGGTACATAATTCCCTTGTCCTTCCAATTTATTTGGTCCTTCGAATATCCTGGTCACGGCACCAAAATGTTTAGGCTTATGGCCTTGATTATGTGGTGTCAGGTAAGTGTGCGGAGCTGAAATATTAAACTCAAACTTGACGACTATATATTTAATTTCCTTTTACAATAGGTACTCTTAATAATAACTTATACGTATGGATTTGATTACAAGGTATTACAATTTTTACGTTCTGACGACGCTCGCGACCGGCGCGCGCGCCTTATATATCCTCAGTCCGTGGAGTAGGGACACCAGCCAGCCCCCCCGCACCCTGCGTGGAGGTGGAGGGCGTTAACAGAACATTAACATCATGACGGTACCTTGTCAATATATTTATGAAAACATCATGTATGTTAGAAAGAATTTACATCTTTTTAGTAAAAACGGCGACAGACATAATTATGTTACTAGAAATAGGGACCAACTAATTCAACCAGGTTTCAGGCTGGCTAAAGTAGCATCATCTTTTATGGGGTACTGTATAAAATGTTACAATAAAATTCCTCCCCATATTCTACAACTAAATGAGACGAAATTTAAGAATTGTATAAAACGCACACTATGTAGGCAAGCATATTATAAGTTAGGTGATTACATCGCTGATAAAAATGCTTGGCTCAATGCTGGTCCTGCTCCGCAGCCACTAGGGCGCAAGAACAATTAGTGATGGGCAGAAAAGTATCGAAGTATTGTTGGACCTGCTGAAGACTGTATGAAAATTTTTGTATTGTATAAACTCAATTTCTTTTAGTATTACATAATTGCACAGCACATGTGTGAGTACTATGTTCCGACTGTAGATAAATCTACCATTCACTGTACCTATGTATCGTTCGTTGACTTCTGTGTGCCCTGGCAGTTGAGTGTGTCATGCTCTCTCTAATTTCTCTCTGATGGTGGCACATGTGTTGGATCATTCGGTTCCCTTCATGATGGTTGAGCTGAGTGGTGCCGATCCATGCGTCATGTTCGTGAACGGGTGCCATCAGTTGGGATTGGTCATAACTTAGCTGTCTCGGCATGTTAAAGTGCTTTTTTTTTTAATTGTTTGTTACTCTGGACGCTTTTACGTACACGTCTTTTTACATCGTTCTCACATATATGTATTTTTTCAACAAGAATGATGTAACCAAAAAACTTGTAACTGAAACTGATGGAAAAGAGTGTCCGGGGAGTTTCTTGCAAATTCTTCTCCATTGAGACCTACAGACGCTTGCGAATTTGCAACTAGAGTCATCTTTTTATTAATTTTTTGTTTGACAATTCAAAAGTACTTCTAAAGTTTACTTGAAATAAATACCTTGATTTTGATTTTGATTTTAATAATATTCAACGTACCTTTGTTGCTAGACACTGACTATCCGGAGCCTAATCCAGAGTATAATTGTGAATTATGAATAATTTGATAGTAATAAATGTTTGTTTGACTTAATTAAGGATGTACACATTTATTTATTTAAAAATAGTAAAATAATACCTTTGTTTATATCAGGTAGTACTTCAGACCCTACAAATTATAGACCTATTGAGATAGGTAAATATTTTACTAAACGTAGTTACGTTTAGTAAAATATTTGAGAAATTAATTTTAGAGCAATTGCAAAGATTTTTTAATAAACATAAATTATTACATAGCAAACAGTTCCGTTTTACAAGGGGTCGTTCAACTACTGATTGAAAGAGAAAATTAAGCTTTTAAGCTTTTTGCTAAGCTTAAAGTGTTAAGCTTTTAGGACATATTTATTAGCGATTTATTTTATTTTTTAGCGATGCCTTGGGAATATTTTGTGATTTGTCCAAGGCATTTGATTGTGTTCTTCATGAAACGCTAATCAGGAAACTCCGCCACTACGGGATCCGGAACAGCGCTCTGGCTCTTCTTACTTCATAGTTGAGTAATAGGATTCAGAGCGTTGACGTTAATGGAAAAAGATCTCCCGGATCTATAGTAGTAATGGGAATCCCGCAGGGCTCTTTCTCTTTCACTCTTCATTCTTGGCCCTTTCTTGTTTCTTATTTATATTAATGACTTGCCTTACCTCATAAAAGATAACCATGATATAGTGTTGTTTGCGGATGATACTTCACTTTTGTTTAAACTTAAACGTCAGCAGCTGGTTACTGACGATGTAAATAGCGCGATCTCAAAAGTAGTTCACTGGTTCAATGTTAACAATTTACTTCTAAATGAAAAAAAAACCAAATGCATTAAGTTTACCCTACATCACGTTAGGCAGGCGAAAACTGATGTGATGATAAAGGGCGAAGAATTTAATCCTGAAAATAGCACAGTATTCTTAGGCCTAACTTTGGATGCTAAGCTTCAGTGGGGCCCACATATAGATAAATTGTCAGAGAAGCTAAGCTCCGCAGCATATGCTGTTAGAAAAATTCGTAATTTAACTGACATAGAGACAGCCCGTTTAGTATACTTTAGCTATTTTCATAGTGTAATGTCGTATGGTATTCTGTTGTGGGGTAATGCCGCCGACATCCAGACTATCTTTGTTTTGCAGAAAAGAGCTGTTCGATCAATTTATAAATTAAGCCCGAGACACTCTCTCAGAGAGAAATTTAAGGAGATTAATGTAATGACTGTGCCTTCTCAGTATATTTATGAAAATCTTTTATATGCCCATAAAAATGTAAAATTGTTTAAAAAATACAGTGATATCCATAACATAAATACTAGGAACAGACACAAAATTGTAGTACCTACAACAAGGCTCAAGAAAATAGGTGGCTCGTTTAGATGTCAATGTGTACGGTTTTATAATAAGCTTCCAAGCCACGTACAAGGTTTAAATGTTAATAAATTCAAATCATTCATTAAACGTAAGTTGTGCCAGAAAGCGTTTTATAACATTAAAGATTACGTAGAGGACAAAAAGGCTTGGGATTGAGCTGCTCCAATTAATTTAGTTTTTTTAATTTTTTATTCTTTTTTATTTTTCTTGCAATGACAAGAATATTTACTTTTTAAAGTATAATATTATTGTATTTTAATTATTGTGAATGTGAAGACTATGTGGATCATTCTTTTTTTTTATTTTAATTTATCTTAGTTAGTTTTTAATCATGGTCTGGCAGTTTGAGTATTTATGCGGCCTACCCGAATGTCCTTTCTTTGGTATTGTTCGTCAATTCCTTGAGCTCCTAAAATTCTGAGTTGAGCTGCACGGTTATTGACAAATGCGTGCACTGACTGGACAGGTCCACTCAATCTGGCTGGTTCTTTCCTCAAAAGACCATTTCAGACATCAGTCTACATGGTCTTCACATGATCTAACCAAGATTTTGTCTTGACTTTAAAAGAGACTGTGACCTCTGAGTTTGTTTCGGCCTCATCTAATCCATCAAACCCCTACCTCATCTAGTTTTAAAAAATATGATCGACCTGTAAAAGTGTTTGTACAAACCAACTTACAGAAATAAAAATCATTTATCATTTATTCCAAAAATTTATATGGATTTTCAGCGACATAAAACCTCTTTGTTGTTACTAAAAAAAACTGTATAACCCGGTTAAATTGAAAATGCTCTGTTTACTCGCATCTAACTTGTAGAAAGGTGCTTATTTAACTTTGTTTGGATATTTCTATTACGAACTAGTGTGAAATGTTATTACACTCATGTTTCGTATAGCTCGGTTTATGGCCCTAAAAGCGATGTTATAAGGCTCACTTCATGAGCAAGTGTGTTGAAAAGTTTTTTGTTATCTAAATTAAAACAAATACTGAGGAGAAACTCCTATGAAAATTCGCTTTCGCATCCTAATCGCAATCTGTCAAAAACCCTTCGCATTCCTGTTACCCTTCATTATTAATCCCATTTCCTTTTTTGACAAATCTATGACATTAATTGTCGTGATGATATTGTTAATTGAATTTTAACGTTTTTTAAATACGAGAAATGGCCTTCAAGCTTTGCAAATAGTCAGTCATTCAGTAACAAAATTGAACCGTTTGGAAGCGTTCTCATGGAAATGACTTGTCAAGAAAATATCATAAATAGATCCTACCTTTGTACAAAGACAAACCTGTAAAAAAAACCTGTAAAAAACTCTGTGTAACCCGGCAGGTGGTAGAACTCCTACCGTGCTGTAGTGAAATTTGTAGGAATGGAATATAGGGAAATATTCAAATTGAAACAAATACCATGCTATACAAATACAATATTTATTATATCAATTAATTAGACGGGTACACCCATCCAATAGATGGTTCAATATTTCTGAGCCCTGTAAAAACTTACATGAAGCCAAAATTTCCTGTTCTGAACTTGTCTCCATTCCAAGCTGAACAGGTAACACGAGAAACAATGTTGTATGTACACATTTACACAAACTCAGGGTCGTTTTGATATATATGGATTTTTGATATATTTGAGATAACCAATTAGAAACTCTCTTCGTAGCTCAACCTTTTATGTATATTAATTACGGATAGATCTAGTCGTGCTCAGTGCAGCATATAGGGTTATACTTAAAAACTGGCCAAGTGCGAGTTGGACTCGCGCACGAAGGGTTCCGTACCATTATCGCAAAAAACGGCAAAAAAATCACGCTTGTTGTATGGGAGCCCTACTTAAATATTTATTTTATTCTGTTTTTAGTATTTGTTGTTATAGCGGCAACAGAAATACATCATCTGTGAAAATTTCAACTGTGTAGCTATCACGGTTCATGAGATACAGCCTGGTGACAGACAGACGGACCGCGAAGTCTCAGTAATAGGGTCCCGTTTTTACCCTTTGGGTACGGAACCCTAAAAACACATCCTATCCACCAGTGTCAATGCTAAACCCACATTTCTTTTGTATGAAATTACTTGTGTGAAACTTGCCTTTCTCCAGAGGAAGTCATAGGGGTACGTCAAGGTCTTATTATTTTGAGCCGCCTTACCATTCGTAATTGACAACCGTGTGGGCCCGTTTGACGGGAAAAGATGTCTGTGAGATCGCATTTACAGATAAGAATGCCATATGTAACTTTTATTTGTTATTGTTATTCAAATGATGTAAAGTAATGATTATATTGCAAACATATTTTGTGTCTGTGAGATCGTATTTACTTATTAAATTTGTTATTCTAATGGTGACGTAAAGACTATATCGCAAATATAGTTTGTGTCATTTAAATAATAATTTCTCTTCACGTGACCAGATGGCTGACCATCCAACGAGGCAATGCTGCCAGCGTTCTGGGCACTTTTCACGTTGAAAGCGATTTAGACGAATTTGTTTGACGCCCAATGAACCCTGCCATTTTTATACGCGTTCGTAGTTTTTTTTATTTAAGTGTATAGTTATTGTCAATTAAGTATTTTACACTATGTAAATATACATACTGGTAGTAATTAAATTTTTAGTCTGTCCGTTTATCAACTTGTTTGTGTCTGATAGATAATTTTTAGTCGTTAAGAAAGTTTTGAGTATGAATGAGTTAGAATCATAAAGGAACTCCATGTAAAAGTATCGATATATGTCAAGATGGTTATTTACTGTGTATCAGAGTTCCTATGTATGTGGTGTATAAGGGAATGGTTTCATGAATAAAAGCACAGAAAGACAAGACTAGGTATTTATTTCAATTAGGCTTGTCAATTAATTCATATTGAGGCTCAGATAGCTTACCGCCCGTTCGCTAGACCTAGTTCTCGTGGAGAAGAAGGGCAAGAAACTCCACGGAAGCAACTATGGTTGTAAAAGTATTCATAGACATCTTTTACCACCATATAAATATCGTTTATCTCAATAAAGATCTAATTCTATTATGGCCATTATTAATCTTGTAACATTTCACAATGTTACATAATCAAAACAACAAGGATAAGGCAAAGAACATAACTAGCCCTTAAATTAATTCAACATAATTATGAATAAAGGCCACAATATGAAAATAGAGTTTCAACACAACCATTAGCAATAATCAAGTTATAATATCAAATAACTTACGTGAAGCTTGTGTCGTCCATCTTTCACAGAATATAACAATTCAGGAAAACAATATCACTATCACAATATAACAACTGGTCTGTACTGGCTTGTAGTTCACAACGAAGTGTGTCAACTTACGAATTACACACTATTTATAATAACGAGTCGACCTGTCAAATGTCCCCACCATTTTCTACATTTCTATAAATTATCTCATAATTAGGTCAATAATCAATTCTTGAGTAATGAAACCTTTTTAAAACGTATCAAGACAATTAAGGAATTTAATATCGCCTATTTAGTAATTCTTAATCAATATTCGAAAGAATATTGATACTAACTGACAGTCTTGTATTAATTGTCTCAAAAGACTTATAATACTAAAATAGCAATATAAAATCCATGATACATCACAATGATCATTATAAATTACGTAATATTTTATAGTAATATCATCATTTTGGCTTATATGTAAGTTAAGGGTTATTTCCTGTACACACAACAATATTTACTCAGGTGGGTACACTAACAATTGTAGGTATTTGACAACTCAATAATAATTTAGGTAGGTACTTCGACATTTGTCGGTAGATGCTTAATAAATACGACAGTTTGTATTTTGTAGCGATTCCATTTTGTTTAAACGTGTAAATTCATAATTTAATGACGTCACACGTACTTCCAATACTAACACGGCCATTCTGACATGTACTTCGTTCTCGAAGTACAACAGATACCCTTTTAGTAGAATTGTATTTTTTTTTTTTTTTTTAGTTTTGCCAATTGACTAGATGTGTCAAGTCCCCTCCACCCGCTGCTAGTGGGATAGACTTGCACCAAGTATAACTATACATCATTAATCTAAATATTATTACACTAACCAACAATACATCGCTCGGCCAATCTGACAATATTCTTTCAAATTGTACTGAACGTAGATACTTTCTTCAGACCAAAATCAGATCAACAGAGGGTACATATTTAAATTCTCTATTTAACCAACCAACTCCGCCAAACTCAGAGGTCGCAGAACGCTGCTTGATCATAAAGATTCAGAGGCCCGTCTCAACTTGTTTTGACAGAATCTTATTCAAACAACTAACTCCGTCAAACTCAGAGGTCGCAGATCGCGGCTTGATCATAAAGATTTAGAGGCCCGTCTCGACTTGTTTTGACAGAATCTTATTCAAACAATAATTCTGTCAAACTCAGAGGTTGCAGATCGCTGCTTGATCATAAAGATTCAGAGGACCGTCTGGACTTGTATTGACAGAATTTTATTCAACTTAATAATTTTTCTAATGCACCATGCTGTTGGAACGACCTGGCATTATTATAACTCCTCTCTGTCTTTCTCCCGTCATGTCTCTTTTCAAACAAACTATTCAACAGTAAGTTACACCCACATGGTTTTTATTATTCAAAAATTTTATTTTCATTTATTTGTTTTATCCAATAACATTTTTTTTAATATATATTCATGACTCAATGATAAGAATTAGATCACGATTTGTTTATATCAAAATCTCAATCTCCAATAGCTCTAAAACTAATTACTTAAATTTATTATCAGATCGTGAAATGCAAGGTATGAAATAATTAATTGGATTGTTTATTTTAAACAGACTTATGAAAATAACTGCTCAAGAGCCATTGCCATATATAAGATTCCTTTTTAATTTTACTCAAGAAACAGCCAAGAGAAAAACAGAGCAGAGAGTTTCTTGTAAATGTGAGAATATTGGTGAAAACTACTATTCTGCCTCCATTAACTAATAACGATTATTTGCAAATCCTTTGTACCCCTCAAGTATGTAAGTGACCACTAACTGTATTATTACCAAGTTGGGTACATTTTTGCAAAAATACCCTCCGTTAAAAATTTAGACAAGTTTCTGATAAATAAACTAAAACCTTAGGAATTATCCTTTTACGCTTATTCAAACATAATATTATATCTTTATGATAACAAAGATATTCAACAGTAAATAAAAACAAAGCCTCTGAAGGCCTTACCACTTTTAGCCGTTTCGTGCTGCAACTGTCAGCTAGATGTCCATAGTCAGAATCCGATGCTCTGACATAGTTTGCAGATCCATGTCGTACAGCTTCTAGATCCGCAAGCTATGCAGCTCGCAGTGCCGTCGGATGGGTTGGTATCGCGAGGACATAGTCTTGGTGCGATTGGACTCAGCGACTCGTCGACACGTTGTTTATGAAAAAGACAAAATGAAATTCATTAGAATTACTGTGTAAGCTAGAGCTGGATCCCACTTCTGATGTTAGAATCATAATGGAACTCCATGTAAAAGTATCGATATATGTCAAGATGGTTATTTACTGTGTATCAGAGTTCCTATGTATGTGGTGTATAAGGGAATGGTTTCATGAATAAAAGCACAGAAAGACAAGACTAGGTATTTATTTCAATTAGGCTTGTCAATTAATTCATATTGAGGCTCAGATAGCTTACCGCCCGTTCGCTAGACCTAGTTCTCGTGGAGAAGAAGGGCAAGAAACTCCACGGAAGCAACTATGGTTGTAAAAGTATTCATAGACATCTTTTACCACCATATAAATATCGTTTATCTCAATAAAGATCTAATTCTATTATGGCCATTATTAATCTTGTAACATTTCACAATGTTACATAATCAAAACAACAAGGATAAGGCAAAGAACATAACTAGCCCTTAAATTAATTCAACATAATTATGAATAAAGGCCACAATATGAAAATAGAGTTTCAACACAACCATTAGCAATAATCAAGTTATAATATCAAATAACTTACGTGAAGCTTGTGTCGTCCATCTTTCACAGAATATAACAATTCAGGAAAACAATATCACTATCACAATATAACAACTGGTCTGTACTGGCTTGTAGTTCACAACGAAGTGTGTCAACTTACGAATTACACACTATTTATAATAACGAGTCGACCTGTCAAATGTCCCCACCATTTTCTACATTTCTATAAATTATCTCATAATTAGGTCAATAATCAATTCTTGAGTAATGAAACCTTTTTAAAACGTATCAAGACAATTAAGGAATTTAATATCGCCTATTTAGTAATTCTTAATCAATATTCGAAAGAATATTGATACTAACTGACAGTCTTGTATTAATTGTCTCAAAAGACTTATAATACTAAAATAGCAATATAAAATCCATGATACATCACAATGATCATTATAAATTACGTAATATTTTATAGTAATATCATCATTTTGGCTTATATGTAAGTTAAGGGTTATTTCCTGTACACACAACAATATTTACTCAGGTGGGTACACTAACAATTGTAGGTATTTGACAACTCAATAATAATTTAGGTAGGTACTTCGACATTTGTCGGTAGATGCTTAATAAATACGACAGTTTGTATTTTGTAGCGATTCCATTTTGTTTAAACGTGTAAATTCATAATTTAATGACGTCACACGTACTTCCAATACTAACAAATGCGAATGGCTGTAAGAGTAGAGGAAAGACTGAGAAACGCTTGATGGACTGTGTGAACGTGAAGAAAGAAGGTGACTACAGGAGATGATGATACGATAAATTTTGCAGAAGAGGTATGTTGCTCTGACCCCAAATAAATTGGGATGAAGCGCAAGAAAATAAAGGTGATGTTTTAATTCCTGTATCAGTTATTTTAGCTTACGACAACACAAAAAACAAAGAGACTACTTAAAACCTTATGTAGACGCATTCTTAATTCGGCGATTTTCTGGTTGTCACCATTGTTAAGGCCGCCATGATCATGATGACGCTGAGTCCTCCGCTGAAGATGGCGTGCTGGCCGAAGTTCAGCACGGCTAAGCTTGACGCTGTCTTCAAGGAAGCGTCTTCGTACTTCTTCAGGCTACTGTCGTATTTCTCTCGCTCGTATTTCTCATTGTTGAAATACTGGAAGGAATTGATAGGAATGTCTGTCAGGAGTTGCAGTGGTTGAGAATAGCGTTGCGGAAATCTTAAGATGAACAGATAAAAATCTGTCCATCTTAAGATTTTTTTTAGCTAACCCGAAAAATCTGTCCTAAAAACAAAAACTACTTAAATCACAAGGTAGGTAGATAGATCTAAGAGATCCTATAAAAACATCAGCTTGTCTACTCTCCTTAAAAAACATGAGGCTGGACATACTCGTAGATGTAATCGGCTTTGCTTGAGAGTGATCCCCTTGAGAACTAGGCCGTCTCTTGACCGGCCATTAAAAGTTTTTTGCACTCACCTTATTTGAAAAAACACTGGGGTTTTTGTGACGAACTTTTTTCTGTATGTATTGTCGAGTGGGGAGAGATTTTTGTGGAACTTTCAAATGATCAGTGTTTTAATGTTAAAGGTCATGAAATTTTGGTATACCGAAAGGCGCGGCTTTTACTAAATATTTGGTTAAGATTG
Organism: Anorthoa munda; assembly: GCA_945859665.1. Taxonomy (NCBI): domain Eukaryota; kingdom Metazoa; phylum Arthropoda; class Insecta; order Lepidoptera; family Noctuidae; genus Anorthoa; species Anorthoa munda. The sequence continues at coordinate 20,171,227 of OX243896.1, read as the reverse complement.
TGTTTTCCATATATCGTCCACATTATAAAATATCAAGGTAGTATTGAAAAACGAGTATATTTTATGTGTACTTTTTTAACAAAGTATATAAGGTTTCAAGCTTCCATAGCCTTAAAAGCATGTTGAGAGATAATAAAACTAAATATCTTACTATATTTTTACTTACTAATATTATAAATACAAAAGGAATTCAATGAAATTTGGCAAGAAGATAGATGGCACCCTGAGGAGTACATAGGCTAATTAATGAACGATAAAAAAATTGGGAGGTTAGGGTAGGTAGGTAGGATAGGGTAGGTAGGGTAGGTAGGTATGTAGGGTAGGGAGTTTGGTAGGTAGGAAAGGTAGGTAGGGTAGGTAGGTAGGGTAGGTAGGTAGGTAGGGTAGGTAGGTAGGGTAGGTAGGTAGGGTAGGTAGGTAGGGTAGGTAGGGTAGGTAGGGTAGGTAGGTAGGGTAGGTAGGTAGGGTAGGTAGGTAGGGTAGGTAGGTAGGGTAGGTAGGTAGGGTAGGTAGGTAGGGTAGGTAGGTAGGGTAGGTAGGTAGGGTAGGTAGGTAGGGTAGGTATTTTTTTTTTTTTTTTTTTTTTTTTTTTTTTTTTTTTTTTTTTTTTTTTTTTTTTTTATAAATACTAATCCCGCTCAACAAAGTTGGCGCCTATTCTGTGCAAATTCTGTCATTCCATTCCTCTTTCATGCCTCTCGTACTTTCATTCTTCATACCATGGTTCTTCTTGCATACGTCTTCTTGTATACAGTGGGTGGGACTCCCACTTTGTTTAAATTCTTAAAGGCAACTTTATTTATTTAGTGTAAGGTTAAAAGAAAAAGTGCTACATATACAAGAATACAAAAAAGTGCTGTTGATCACAGTAAAATATGCAAAAAGTGCTGCAGATCACAGGTAAGGTACAGAAGTGCTGTTTATCACAGGGAATATCACAATATAAATAATGCCTTACATTTAGAGATGAGAAGCACAACAGTGCTTTTCACCATACAGACAATCTGTTTTCTTAGGTACTACCCCAGTGCAGGGTTCGTCATTGCAGTTTTGTGCATGCTATTCTATGCTTCTTACAAATATTCTTATAATACTAGTGAAACATAGTGCTGCTTCAACTTCGGTTTCGTGCAATGACGGTGGAGGCCACATTAACACAGTACACCAGGAACTTTTCCCTGTGTTGCTTACTCATGAGCCCATGCAGGCTCTCCTTCGTCAGTCTCCTGTCCAGCTCACATTCGAGTTGGTAGCGTTCCCTGATAAATAACGGGCAATCTACAAGTATGTGCTGGACAGTCTCTGCCACGCCTGGATCGCAGACGCACGATGGGCTCTCCTTACACTTGAAGCGATTCAAGTATTCAGAGAACCCGCCGTGCCCCGTCAAAACTTGCGTGAGTACGCCTGTGGGCCGCACCTGTTTTATAATATGGAAAGCCGCTATTGCATCCGGAAGAAACATTTTCGTCACAGAGGCCGTCTCGCCCGACACATATCTTCGATTCCATTCATCAAGCGATTCCAAACGGATCTGTCGCTTGATAAATGAAACCGGACACTGGTCGTAGTCCGGCTTCCTCCGTAACGACAATGCTGCCTCCTTCGCTAACTCGTCCGCTCGCTCATTCCCCGGCAGGCCCGCGTGGGCCTTGATCCAGAACAAAGACACAGCTTTGCTCTGGCCCAGGGCTTGAGCCAAATTTGCGCGCGCACGAACCGCCAGGGGATGGAGAGAGCCATGGCTTGCAAGCGTCTGCAATGCTGACATTGAGTCGCTGTACAAACCATAGCTCGTCTCTTGCCGCGTAAGGATCACGTCCGTCGCTTTGCAGATGGCCAGGAGTTCCGCCTGGTAGACAGTGCAGTACGCGGCTAAGCTAAGTTTGAGCTTCCGGACTTCGCCTTCATTATCCCATATAGATAATGCGGCTCCGACCTTCCCCTCAATCTTGCTACCGTCGGTGAAAATTCGCACCGCCTGCACGTTGTTGCTGTCTAGCAAATGTTGGTCTGCCAGGCACATGAACTCCAGGGGCATTTGCGTAGCTGGATGAGGAGCCTCTGCAAACCCTACCGCACCCTCAATCTCCCTATCTCCTGGCACATACCGGGATGGCCCTCTCCTCGCTTCATACAGGGCGGCTGCCTCCTGTATGCGCAGATCTAGAGGTAGTATTCCGGACAGTACCAGTGCCGAGTTCAGGGAGACAGTACGGTAAGATTTACAGATCTTCTGGACGAATCCTCGTTGGACCGAGCCTAGCTTCTTCCGTATTCCCAGCTTCTTCGTAGCGGGAGCCCAGGCTGCGGCCGCGTACGTTATTATGGGCTCAATCATAGCAGTGTAGATTGTGTGTATGATCTGTGCGTCCAATCCCCAACTCACTTTAGCGGCGCGGGACAGTTGCTTATAAATGTTAACTGCCCTCCCGCAGACGTTCGCGGTGTGCTCGTTGAAGGTGAGCTTCTCGTCTATGGTTAGACCCAACAACTTCATCTTCTTAACCATACCAATGTCGACCCCGGCCATGCTCAACCTTGGGGTATCATACTTGCGCTTGTTGGTTACGACCATCGCACAGGTTTTGTGTGGTGCGAACCTCAGCTTGTTTCTGACGCCCCAACTCTGAATATGGGCGAGGGCTGCACTGGCAGATGTTGAAACTTCGGTGGCTGAGTCCCCATCCAGAACCAAGACGATATCATCGGCGAACGCCTGCGCGAAGATTCCGCGCCGCTCCAATTCCTGCAATAGTGGGTCTAGAATGAGATTCCACAGGATGGGACCACCTATTGACCCTTGAACACAGCCCTTGCTAGTCACTCGCGTGCATTCCTCCCCAGCGTAACGAACTTTGACTTTCCTACTGTCGAGGTAGCTGTCTAGCAGCCTTCTTATGTTCACCGGGCACTTTTCCTCAGCCAGTCTGACCTTGATGGCTGGCCACCAAGCACTATCAAAGGCCCCCTCTATATCCAGTGACACCAGGACAATTAGCTTCTTCAGCCTCAACTTGTCCTGTACGTGCTTCACTAGCGTATAGAGGGCGTCCTCAGTGCTTCTCTGGGGCATAAATCCAAACTGGCGAGTACTAAACCGCGGTACAAGCTGCCATTTTAAACGCGCTACTACCATCCTCTCCAGGACCTTCCCCAAAACCGGCAGTAGACCTATTGGTCTGTATGCCTTGGGGTTTAGGTAATCGTCCTTGCCCAGCTTTCTGAGGACCACGACTGTGGCCTCCTTCCAGATGTTTGGGAAGTGTGCCAATTCAAGGCACTTGTTGTAAAGGGCAAGGAACGCCTCCAGGTCCTGGTGGATCGCTCGACTGCAGATATCAGACGTCAGTCCATCCCCTCCTGGTGCCTTTTTGGGATTGAAACCTGCCACGGCGGTCTTCAGCTCCAGCGAGGTAAATGGTGGGTCATGATATTCATCATGAGCCCACTCATTTACTCGACTGGCTGCTTCTCTAATTCGCCTGTGGTCAGCGTTGTCCTGGTCTACTCTGTCTTCGGGGTAGAACGTATCTGCAAGTAGAGCGGCCGATTCACTTGGGTTGAGAAATACACCATCGCTGCGAAGGGTCAGTTCCTCCTGTCTTCTGGCGGTCCTACCAATCACCCTAAAGATTCCCTCCCAGACCCCTTCCCGATCCTGTTTCCGGCAGAACTCCTTCCAACTTGCGAATTGGGCGCTCTTCGCTAGCATCTCGTACTCTTCTTTGGCCTTCAGGTACTCGTCTACGACCATCGCTCGCCGGACCGGCGCGGCATTGCGGATGCGGTTCTTCAGTCTGGTAAACTCCTTCTTCTTCACAGTGAGCTCCTCGGACCACCACGGACAATTAATTTTAATTTTTCTATTTGTTTTAGGAATGGCATCTTCGCATGCTTGTTCTATGATTTTACTATATTTTACTACTATTTCCTCTAAGTCTTGTTTACTATTTATTTCTTGTATGCTATTTAAATTTACGTTACTTTCAATTTTAGTTTCCCCCAATTTTACTCTAAATGATTCCCAGTCCGCTTTTCTTGTATTAAATTTTCTTGTTGTTCTAGTTATATTCATCCCTTTTTCTCTTTTTACGTTAATGTTGAAGAATATAGTGTTATGGTCCGAGGATGTTGCTCCTGTATCGACCCGCCAGCCGTCCACCAGGTCAAAAAGGTCGAGCGAGCATGCCGTGACGTCCAAATGGCTTTTATACACCAAATGGCTTTTATACACTCGACCACCTCTGACTGTGTCAAATGTGGGAGCGTCACCAGTGTTCAGTACCTGAAGCTCTAAGTCTTCCAGGGTTCCGGACATTTCCTCGCCCTTGGAGTCTTCGATGATGCTACCCCACCAAGGACTCTTGGCGTTCGCGTCGCCGCCTATAAGCAATCTACCGGTGGCCACTTCCGATTTGATCTGGGTCAACTGGTCCAGGTATGGCCCTATAGGTTGGTCTGGCTCGAAGTAGTAAGATACTACTGCGATCTCCCAAGCTTTGGTCCGGATCCCCACCACAACGATGTTGTTTGTGGTGAGTTTCGGGTAGGGAATGACATCCAGGTCATCATCAAAAACGGCAATTGCCGCCTTTACCCTCCCACTTCCATCAACCTCGCACTGGTAGATTCGCGAACCTCGGTAGTTCTTCATACCTCGAGCCCCTCCCACGTACGGCTCCTGGATAAGTGCCCATGCGATCTTCCTCTTACTGGCCTCTAAAAAGAGTTCGGTCGTTGCCAGGTCCTTTCGTTGTAGGTTTGCTTGGGCCACACGGTATGGTCTTGCGTTTTGTTGGGCAGAAGTCTCCGGGGCGCCCTTAGCAGTACGCTATAACAGAACGGGCTATTGCATCCCACCTTTTTCTAACTTGACACTCCGAGCTGAAAGCGTGGTGGTTGGCGCTGTCAATCCTCGCGCGCGTGCAATTGCAACACTTTGGAGGTAGGCCAGCGGCCCAGTCCGCGCACTCCGTCCTCATGTGGGGACCGCCACAGTGGCCGCACTTTGGCACAGATTCTGTGCAAAGGCGTCGGCTATGCCCATACCCGAGGCAGAGCGAGCATTGGACCAGCGGGGATTGATCCTCGACCCTCACCCGCTGGAACTCCACGTGCACCGACCCAACCTCGAGCATGCGTCGCCAAACCTCTGTGGCGACCCTCATCACTACGTGACACATTAGCGGGTTCCTGGCTCGCTTTCTGTATATAATTTCTATTTTGGCCTGCTCATCTTTGAGATCTTGAAAGATGGCGGAATTTTGGTTCTTAAGGGCCTTGAGTACTTCCTCATTTGGGTTGTATTGCATCACGTCGCGCAACACAACCTGCGGATTTTTATTTTTAATATTTTGCGCCTCCAGCTCGGGCGCCTACCTGATCTTTTCCCTCAACTTTTCCCTCTCTTCTTCTGACCTACAGCCTAGTATCACTCTCCTATCTTTCGCTTTCCTCACTTTCTCTACCGCTATACCCCCTTCCTTGGCATTAACCACCTTCCTAAGTCGGTCCAGGACTTGCTCCCCCGTTTCCTTCTCGTCCCTGGCCGACACTACGATGGAATGTAGTGTAGTCTGTCTTGGAACCTGATTGGATGGCCGACTTGCTGCCACGCTAGCATATGAGACCACCTGGTCTCGGCTAGCTTGTAGCGCCTCTTTCAGCCTATCCATTTTTAGGCTGTTCTCGGCCAGGTTTCGGCTATGCTCTTCTAGAGCTCGCCTGAGGGAGTTCTTCTCGACCTCACTGATAGCCGCTGAGCACGAGGGGGGGGCTTGCTCAACCCTTGGCTCTTCCTGGACTTGGGTCCCGGTCGATGCCATGGTGTTTGGGGTTTGGGGGGCCCTTCCCTGTTCGAGCTCTTTTACCAGCTGGAGGTAGGGTAGGTAGGTAGGGTAGGTAGGTAGGGTAGGTAGGTAGGGTAGGTAGGTAGGGTAGGTAGGTAGGGTAGGTAGGTAGGGTAGGTAGGTAGGGTAGGTAGGTAGGGTAGGTAGGTAGGGTAGGTAGGTAGGGTAGGTAGGTAGGGTAGGTAGGTAGGGTAGGTAGGTAGGGTAGGTAGGTAGGGTAGGTAGGTAGGGTAGGTAGGTAGGGTAGGTAGGTAGGGTAGGTAGGTAGGGTAGGTAGGTAGGGTAGGTAGGTAGGGTAGGTAGGTAGGGTAGGTAGGTAGGGTAGGTAGGTAGGGTAGGTAGGTAGGGTAGGTAGGTAGGGTAGGTAGGTAGGGTAGGTAGGTAGGGTAGGTAGGTAGGGTAGGTAGGTAGGGTAGGTAGGTAGGGTAGGTAGGTAGGGTAGGTAGGTAGGGTAGGTAGGTAGGGTAGGTAGGTAGGTAGGTAGGGTAGGTAGGTAGGGTAGGTAGGTAGGGTAGGTAGGTAGGGTAGGTAGGTAGGGTAGGTAGGTAGGGTAGGTAGGTAGGGTAGGTAGGTAGGGTAGGTAGGTAGGGTAGGTAGGTAGGGTAGGTAGGTAGGGTAGGTAGGTAGGGTAGGTAGGTAGGGTAGGTAGGTAGGGTAGGTAGGTAGGGTAGGTAGGTAGGGTAGGTAGGTAGGGTAGGTAGGTAGGGTAGGTAGGTAGGGTAGGTAGGTAGGGTAGGTAGGTAGGGTAGGTAGGTAGGGTAGGTAGGTAGGGTAGGTAGGTAGGGTAGGTAGGTAGGGTAGGTAGGTAGGGTAGGTAGGTAGGGTAGGTAGGTAGGGTAGGTAGGTAGGGTAGGTAGGTAGGGTAGGTAGGTAGGGTAGGTAGGTAGGGTAGGTAGGTAGGGTAGGTAGGTAGGGTAGGTAGGTAGGGTAGGTAGGTAGGGTAGGTAGGTAGGGTAGGTAGGTAGGGTAGGTAGGTAGGGTAGGTAGGTAGGGTAGGTAGGTAGGGTAGGTAGGTAGGGTAGGTAGGTAGGGTAGGTAGGTAGGGTAGGTAGGTAGGGTAGGTAGGTAGGGTAGGTAGGTAGGGTAGGTAGGTAGGGTAGGTAGGTAGGGTAGGTAGGTAGGGTAGGTAGGTAGGGTAGGTAGGTAGGGTAGGTAGGTAGGGTAGGTAGGTAGGGTAGGTAGGTAGGGTAGGTAGGTAGGGTAGGTAGGTAGGGTAGGTAGGTAGGGTAGGTAGGTAGGGTAGGTAGGTAGGGTAGGTAGGTAGGGTAGGTAGGTAGGGTAGGTAGGTAGGGTAGGTAGGTAGGGTAGGTAGGTAGGGTAGGTAGGTAGGGTAGGTAGGTAGGGTAGGTAGGTAGGGTAGGTAGGTAGGGTAGGTAGGTAGGGTAGGTAGGTAGGGTAGGTAGGTAGGGTAGGTAGGTAGGGTAGGTAGGTAGGGTAGGTAGGTAGGGTAGGTAGGTAGGGTAGGTAGGTAGGGTAGGTAGGTAGGGTAGGTAGGTAGGGTAGGTAGGTAGGGTAGGTAGGTAGGGTAGGTAGGTAGGGTAGGTAGGTAGGGTAGGTAGGTAGGGTAGGTAGGTAGGGTAGGTAGGTAGGGTAGGTAGGTAGGGTAGTAGGTAGGGTAGGTAGGTAGGGTAGGTAGGTAGGGTAGGTAGGTAGGGTAGGTAGGTAGGGTAGGTAGGTAGGGTAGGTAGGTAGGGTAGGTAGGTAGGGTAGGTAGGTAGGGTAGGTAGGTAGGGTAGGTAGGTAGGGTAGGTAGGTAGGGTAGGTAGGTAGGGTAGTAGTGTAGGGTAGGTAGGTAGGGTAGGTAGGTAGGGTAGGTAGGTAGGGTAGGTAGGTAGGGTAGGTAGGTAGGGTAGGTAGGTAGGGTAGGTAGGTAGGGTAGGTAGGTAGGGTAGGTAGGTAGGGTAGGTAGGTAGGGTAGGTAGGTAGGGTAGGTAGGTAGGTAGGGTAGGTAGGTAGGGTAGGTAGGTAGGGTAGGTAGGTAGGGTAGGTAGGTAGGGTAGGTAGGTAGGGTAGGTAGGTAGGGTAGGTAGGTAGGGTAGGTAGGTAGGTAGGGTAGGTAGGTAGGGTAGGTAGGTAGGGTAGGTAGGTAGGGTAGGTAGGTAGGGTAGGTAGGTAGGGTAGGTAGGTAGGGTAGGTAGGTAGGGTAGGTAGGTAGGGTAGGTAGGTAGGGTAGGTAGGTAGGGTAGGTAGGTAGGGTAGGTAGGTAGGGTAGGTAGGTAGGGTAGGTAGGTAGGGTAGGTAGGTAGGGTAGGTAGGTAGGGTAGGTAGGTAGGGTAGGTAGGTAGGGTAGGTAGGTAGGGTAGGTAGGTAGGGTAGGTAGGTAGGGTAGGTAGGTAGGGTAGGTAGGTAGGGTAGGTAGGTAGGGTAGGTAGGTAGGGTAGGTAGGTAGGGTAGGTAGGTAGGGTAGGTAGGTAGGGTAGGTAGGTAGGGTAGGTAGGTAGGGTAGGTAGGTAGGGTAGGTAGGTAGGGTAGGTAGGTAGGGTAGGTAGGTAGGGTAGGTAGGTAGGGTAGGTAGGTAGGGTAGGTAGGTAGGGTAGGTAGGTAGGGTAGGTAGGTAGGGTAGGTAGGTAGGGTAGGTAGGTAGGGTAGGTAGGTAGGGTAGGTAGGTAGGGTAGGTAGGTAGGGTAGGTAGGTAGGGTAGGTAGGTAGGGTAGGTAGGGTAGGTAGGTAGGGTAGGTAGGTAGGGTAGGTAGGTAGGGTAGGTAGGTAGGGTAGGTAGGTAGGGTAGGTAGGTAGGGTAGGTAGGTAGGGTAGGTAGGTAGGGTAGGTAGGTAGGGTAGGTAGGTAGGGTAGGTAGGTAGGGTAGGTAGGTAGGGTAGGTAGGTAGGGTAGGTAGGTAGGGTAGGTAGGTAGGGTAGGTAGGTAGGGTAGGTAGGTAGGGTAGGTAGGTAGGGTAGGTAGGTAGGGTAGGTAGGTAGGGTAGGTAGGTAGGGTAGGTAGGTAGGGTAGGTAGGTAGGGTAGGTAGGTAGGGTAGGTAGGTAGGGTAGGTAGGTAGGGTAGGTAGGTAGGGTAGGTAGGTAGGGTAGGTAGGTAGGGTAGGTAGGTAGGGTAGGTAGGTAGGGTAGGTAGGTAGGGTAGGTAGGTAGGGTAGGTAGGTAGGGTAGGTAGGTAGGGTAGGTAGGTAGGGTAGGTAGGTAGGGTAGGTAGGTAGGGTAGGTAGGTAGGGTAGGTAGGTAGGGTAGGTAGGTAGGGTAGGTAGGTAGGGTAGGTAGGTAGGGTAGGTAGGTAGGGTAGGTAGGTAGGGTAGGTAGGTAGGGTAGGTAGGTAGGGTAGGTAGGTAGGGTAGGTAGGTAGGGTAGGTAGGTAGGGTAGGTAGGTAGGGTAGGTAGGTAGGGTAGGTAGGTAGGGTAGGTAGGTAGGGTAGGTAGGTAGGGTAGGTAGGTAGGGTAGGTAGGTAGGGTAGGTAGGTAGGGTAGGTAGGTAGGGTAGGTAGGTAGGGTAGGTAGGTAGGGTAGGTAGGTAGGGTAGGTAGGTAGGGTAGGTAGGTAGGGTAGGTAGGTAGGGTAGGTAGGTAGGGTAGGTAGGTAGGGTAGGTAGGTAGGGTAGGTAGGTAGGGTAGGTAGGGTAGGGTAGGTAGGTAGGGTAGGTAGGTAGGGTAGGTAGGTAGGGTAGGTAGGTAGGGTAGGTAGGTAGGGTAGGTAGGTAGGGTAGGTAGGTAGGGTAGGTAGGTAGGGTAGGTAGGTAGGGTAGGTAGGTAGGGTAGGTAGGTAGGGTAGGTAGGTAGGGTAGGTAGGTAGGGTAGGTAGGTAGGGTAGGTAGGTAGGGTAGGTAGGTAGGGTAGGTAGGTAGGGTAGGTAGGTAGGGTAGGTAGGTAGGGTAGGTAGGTAGGGTAGGTAGGTAGGGTAGGTAGGTAGGGTAGGTAGGTAGGGTAGGTAGGTAGGGTAGGTAGGTAGGGTAGGTAGGTAGGGTAGGTAGGTAGGGTAGGTAGGTAGGGTAGGTAGGTAGGGTAGGTAGGTAGGGTAGGTAGGTAGGGTAGGTAGGTAGGGTAGGTAGGTAGGGTAGGTAGGTAGGGTAGGTAGGTAGGGTAGGTAGGTAGGGTAGGTAGGTAGGGTAGGTAGGTAGGGTAGGTAGGTAGGGTAGGTAGGTAGGGTAGGTAGGTAGGGTAGGTAGGTAGGGTTTTTTTTTTTTTTTTTTTTTTTTTTTTTTTTTTTTTTTTTTTTTATAATACTAATCCCGCTCAACAAAGTTGGCGCCTATTCTGTGCAAATTCTTTCATTCCATTCCTCTTTCATGCCTCTCGTACTTTCATTCTTCATACTAATTGTTCTTCTTGCTTACATCTCTTGTATACGGTGGGTGGGAATCCCACTTTCTTTAAAATACGTAAAAGGCAGCTTTATTTATTTAAAATTTGGGTATAAGACAAAAAGTGCTAATATACAAGGTTACAGAAAATTACAAATGTGCAAGAAGTGCTGTTAATAAATACAATGTGCAAAAGTGCTATTTATCACAGTCAGAATATAACTAAATATCACAGGGAAAAAGATCAAAATTTTATAAATAGTGCCTTACAATTAGGGATGAGAAGCACTACAGTGCTTTTCATCACACAGACAATCTGTTGTTGCTAGGTACTACCCCAGTGCACCGTTCGTCACTGCAGTTTTGTGCGTGCTATTCTATGCTTCTTACATATATTCTTATAATACTAGTGAAGCATAGTGCCGCTTCAACTTCGGTTTCGTGCAATGACGGTGGAAGCCACATTAACACAGTACACCAGGAACTTTTCCCTGTGTTGCTTACTCATGAGCCCATGCAGGCTCTCCTTCGTCAGTCTCCTGTCCAGCTCACATTCGAGTTGGTAGCGTTCCCTGATAAATAACGGGCAATCTACAAGTATGTGCTGGACAGTCTCTGCCACGCCTGGATCGCAGACACACGATGGGTTATCCTTACACTTGAAACGATTCAAGTATTCAGAGAACCCGCCGTGCCCCGTCAAAACCTGCGTGAGAACGCCTGTGGGCCGCACCTGTTTTATAATACGGAAAGCCGCTATGGCATCCGGAAGAAACATTTTCGTCACAGAGGCTGTCTCGCCCGACACATATCTTCGGTTCCATTCATCAAGCGATTCCAAACGGATCTGTCGCTTGATAAATGATACCGGACACTGGTCGTAGTCCGGCTTCCTCCGTAACGACAATGCTGCCTCCTTTGCCAACTCGTCCGCTCGCTCATTCCCCGGCAGGCCCGCGTGGGCCTTGATCCAGAACAAAGACACAGCTTTGCTCTGGCCCAGGGCTTGAGCCAAATTGGCGCGCGCGCGAACTGCCAGGGGATGGAGAGAGCCATGGCTTGCAAGCGTCTGCAATGCTGACATTGAGTCACTGTACAAACCATAGCTCGTCTCTTGCCGCGTAAGGATCACGTCCGTCGCTTTGCAGATGGCCAGGAGTTCCGCCTGGTAGACTGTGCAGTACGCGGCTAAGCTAAGTTTGAGGTTCCGGACTTCGCCTTCATTATCCCAAATGGATAATGCGGCTCCGACCTTCCCCTCAATCTTGCTGCCGTCGGTGAAGATTCGCACCGCCTGCACATTGTTGCTGTCTAGCAACTGTTGGTCTGTCAGGCACATGAACTCCAGGGGCATCTGTGTAGCTGGATGAGGAGCCTCTGCAAACCTTACCGCACTTTCGATCTCCCTATCTCCTGGTATAAACCGGGATGGCCCTCTCCTCGCTTCATACAGGGCGGCTGCCTCCTGTATGCGCAGATCTAGAGGTAGTATTCCGGACAGTACCAGTGCCGAGTTCAGGGAGACAGTACGGTAAGATTTACAGATCTTCTGGACGAATCCTCGTTGGACCGAGCCTAGCTTCTTCCGTATTCCCAGCTTCTTCGTAGCGGGAGCCCAGGCTGCGGCCGCGTACGTTATTATGGGCTCAATCATAGCAGTGTAGATTGTGTGTATGATCTGTGCGTCCAATCCCCAACTCACTTTAGCGGCGCGGGACAGTTGCTTATAAATGTTAACTGCCCTCCTGCAGACGTTCGCGGTGTGCTCGTTGAAGGTGAGCTTCTCGTCTATGGTTAGACCCAACAACTTCATCTTCTTAACCATACCAATGTCGATCCCGGCCATGCTCAACCTTGGGGTATCATACTTGCGCTTGTTGGTTACGACCATCGCACAGGTTTTGTGCGGTGCGAACCTCAGCTTGTTTCTGACGCCCCAACTCTGAACATGGGCGAGGGCTGCATTGGCAGATGTTGAAACTTCGGTCGCTGAGTCCCCATCCAGAACCAAGACGATATCATCAGCGAACGCCTGCCCGAAGATTCCGCGCCGCTCCAATTCCTGCAATAGTGGGTCTAGAATGAGATTCCACAGGATGGGACCTCCTATTGACCCTTGAACACAGCCCTTGCTAGTCACTCGCGTGCATTCCTCCCCAGCGTAACGAACCTTGACTTTCCTACTGTCGAGGTAGCTGTCTAGCAGCCTTCTTATGTTCACCGGGCACTTTTCCTCAGCCAGTCTGACCTTGATGGCTGGCCACCAAGCACTATCAAAGGCCCCCTCTATATCCAGTGACACCAGGACAATTAGCTTCTTCAGCCTCAACTTGTCCTGTACGTGCTTCACTAGCGTATAGAGGGCGTCCTCAGTGCTTCTCTGGGGCATAAATCCAAACTGGCGAGTACTAAACCGCGGTACAAGCTGCCATTTTAAACGCGCTACTACCATCCTCTCCAGGACCTTCCCCAAAACCGGCAGTAGACCTATTGGTCTGTATGCCTTGGGGTTTAGGTAATCGTCCTTGCCCAGCTTTCTGAGGACCACGACTGTGGCCTCCTTCCAGATGTTCGGGAAGTGTGCCAATTCAAGGCACTTATTGTAAAGGGCAAGGAACGCCTCCAGGTCCTGGTGGATCGCTCGACTGCAGATATCAGACGTCAGTCCATCCCCTCCTGGTGCCTTTTTTGGATTGAAACCTGCCACGGCGGTCTTCAGCTCCAGCGAGGTAAATGGTGGGTCATGATATTCATCATGAACCCACTCATTTACTCGACTGGCTGCTTCTCTAATTCGCCTGTGGTCAGCGTTGTCCTGGTCTACTCTGTCTTCGGGGTAGAACGTATCTGCGAGTAGGGCGGCCGATTCACTTGGGTTGAGGAATACACCATCGCTGCGTAGGGTCAGTTCCTCCTGTCGCAGGTAGGTAGGGTTGGTAGGTAGGTTAGGTAGGTAGGGTAGGTAGGTAGGGTAGGTAGGTAGGGTAGGTAGGTAGGGTAGGTAGGTAGGTAGGGTAGGTAGGTAGGGTAGGTAGGTAGGGTAGGTAGGTAGGGTAGGTAGGTAGGGTAGGTAGGTAGGGTAGGTAGGTAGGGTAGGTAGGTAGGATAGGATAGGTTAGGTAGGTAGTATAGGGTAGGGTAGGTAGGCCAGTTGACAGGAGTGAAGCCACGGTGGACAGCAAGTACTTTTATATAATATGTAAAAGTTTGTCAGGTTGGATGGATAGATGTAGGTTTGTTACACTTTCATGCAAAAACTACAGAACGGATTTTGATGAAACTTTACAGAAATATAACTTATACATCAGAATAACACATGAGCTATAACTTATAAAGATATTGGGACTAGTACTAATACCACGCGGGTGGAGCCGCGGGCGGCAGCTAGTCTTTAATACATTCAAGGCTGGCCTGACCTGGTTCCTGGGATAAAAACATGGTATCCCACACAATGTTGTTACAGTAAAACACTGCTATATTATAATAAAATTATAAGGTCAGTTTCATAATAAAACAACTATAGTAATATTTGGATTATGTATCAATTATTTTGTATTTATCTGCGTATCCAATGGACTGCGCTAATTGAATGGCTTATCACAAGTGTAACTAATCAAGTATGATTGTGATAATTCAATTAAGCAATACATTCAAGTGCATTCAATGATATTATAAAAAACCAGCCAAGTGCGAGTCGGACTCGCGCACGAAGGGTTCCGCACCATTATCGCAAAAAACTGCAAATAAATCACGTTTGTTGTATGGCCCACTTAAATATTTTTTTTTTCTGTTTTTAGTATTTGTTGTTATAGCGGCAACAGAAATACATCATCTGTGAAAATTTCAACTGTCTATCTATCACGGTTCATGAGATACAGCCTGGTGACAGACAGACAGACGGACCACGGAGTCTTAGTAATAGGGTCCCGTTTTTATCCTTAGGGTACGGAACCCTAAAAATGTTCGCAAATAATAATTGAAAATGTGTTTTGAGACCCTAAACAAGTACCATTCTATCATCGAAAGCGTAGCGATAGCGATTGTCAAAAAAGCAAAATTGTATGGGATTGACAAGCGATATCGAAAAATCACGTGATTAATCCCTTATATTTTGACATTTCGACTATCGCCTTTCCCGACATCGAATGCCACTTGTAGAGCCTCTGGATGGTAAAAGGTTACACAAGCTGGTCCCACAATTTATCTAAATCAAAATACTCTGTTTGTTCAATCTTTTGGTTGTGGAGGACCTACAGTACTTATTAATGGACTGTGTGCGATATGAGTCTTTAAGGAGCATTTTGTTTTGTCTTGAGTTTGTACCAAATTGGTATAAGGACGTTCCAGACTTCTGTCTCAACCAAATAGTGATGTTGCTAAGAGTTTGTTCAATTTCTTGGTCCAAATCTAATCTTTAGTAGGTACCTAGTGTGTTTTACTGGGTATGATGACACTGATATACGCTTGCCAAATAGAAAAGACCCTAATTAAATAAAGAAAAAAAAAAAAATATATTATATGTAAGTGTTGGGTAGGGCCAACTTCGAGAAAGAGGTCAAACTTAAGTGGCAGTTGACATGGCACATTGCTCGCAGAACGGATGGCCGATGGGGTAGGAAAGTTCTGAAGTGGCGAATGCGAACTGGAAGACGTTGCGTTGGAAGGCCTCCCACTATGTGGACCGATGACCTGGTGAAGGTTGCGGGGATCCGCTGGATGCGAGACGCACGGGACCGATCAATGTGGCGACGCTTGGGGGTAGGTATGTCCAGCAGTGGACGTCTTTCGGCTGATATGATGATGATGAAGAGTCTGTTCAATGTCATTGTCCAAATCTAATCTAAAGTAGGTACCTAGTGTATATTGAGGGTATGATGAGACTGTCATATGCCTGGCGATTATATAAATCCCTAATTAAATAAAGAAAAATAAAATATTGATTGAAAATAATTACTTCAAGTATTGATTCGGCATTTCGACTACTGCTTTAAGAGAAAGATTTTCGATGTTTTTTTTTCTTTTTATCCTGGAAAATACACGGTTCCTGTGCGAAGGAAAGATTACAAATACATTTCAGGAACTCGCAAATCAAGAATTAATTAACTCTCTAAACCAACTCATCCTTTTAAGCCACATTTTATGGATCAAATTGTTTTCATTTTCATCATTTAAAAACAAAAGATTTTCTAATTTACAATTTAAGTTTTCACATTCATTAAATTAGATTATATCAACGTTATTAATAAATTAAAAGTAATATTTCATTTAAAAACATCTTACAGAGAATACCTTTTTATTAAGGTTGCTACGAGACTACGAAATAATACGAGTCAGCTACGCAGGTGCTACGAGCGCTACGCAGATGCTACGAGAAATTCGGTCGAGTTGTGTTTACAGAATTTTATGCCTTTGTAGCATACTAATATGAGAATAAAGTCATGTTTTTCTGTGTCCGAAATGGTTTTAAATGTTCTTGTTTTCTTTTGTTCATTGTACAGACAGAATGACCTATTTTCTTACTCTTTCGGACAATAAACTTTATGAGCGGTTACGTACTACATCCATTCCGTGTCTGTGATTTGAGTTCCGAGTTCAACATATTCTGAATTATGACGGATTCTGAAGGACAGAGTTCGGATGTAGTTCGTAAGCTTCCCTACAAGAAGTACTACGGCTACTTCGGAACTGAAATTTCATGGACACGGGTCGGATGTAGTTCGTAACCGCCCCAATTATCATCATCATCATCGTTTCAGCCGAAAGACGTCCACTGTTGGACATAGGCCTCCCCCAAGCGACGCCACACTGATCGGCCCTGTGCGTTTCGCATCTACCGGACGCCCGCATTCCAACGCTGCGTCTTCCGATACGCGGTCGCAACACTAGAAATTCGGCCCCAACGGCATGAAATGTGCCCTATCCACTGCCACTTAAGTTTGGCTGTTCTTCGGGCTATATCGGTAACCTTGGTTCTCTTGTGGATTTCTTCATTTATCATTCGAGCACGCAAGGATACTCCGAGCATAGCCCTCTTCATTGTCCTTGGGGTGACTTTAAGCCTTCTGATGAGGCCCATTGCATATATCTACGTCCAACATCCTCAAATGTACATTACTTAATTAGAATATTAACAATGTTCAGAAATAGCCCGATAATAATATTTACTCCACAAAACCTCAGGCTGGTTTTCATCAAAAGGTTAGGGAGAGGTGTACACCCACATTTGACCAGATAATATTTGGGTTTATACAATTTAGTAAGAAGCTCGAGGCTAAATAATAACAGCCGCACGGGTCGCTTTTCAAGGTTAACCAACGCTAGCCGATATCGGTCCATGGATGGGTGACCATTTTTACATAGCGAGATTCCTCCGTGCTTCGGAAAGCACGTTAAACCGTTGGTCCCGGCTATCATTTGAAGATCCTTTACAGTGGTTACGGATAATGAGATGCCAGGAATCTGAAAGAAAGAAATAAAACGTATTTAGTTGCCACAAAACGACATTTATATTACTACATTACAAGAACAAAAACAATAAGTAGTAGGTAGCCGTTTTTGCTTAAGCAAAATCGACTACCAATAGTGTTAGTAGTTCTTAAATTATGTTAGTAAAGACAAGTTAAATAAATAAAACGGTCAAGTGCGAGTTGAACTCATGCGCCGAGGGTTCCGTACCTACCCATTATACCACCATAATAATAAAAAAACTATCTTTTTTTTGGGGGCTGAGTCACCCGCGTCCGTAGGAGAGTTACCCCTATTGATATTACCCTACACGTGGTCCCCGGGTGGTGCTAATCAGGTGACACTACTGGTGGTAGGCTTCGGCCGAAAGCTTGTGACCACCCACCGGGCAAAGACGTACCGCCAAGCGGCCTAGCCGTGTTCCGGTACGATGCTCGGTGTAGCCACTAGGGGAGTTGGGTCGAGATAGTTGTTCCACTGCATGCTGACCAGCCTGACTCGCGCTGTTTTGGGCGTATCGGGAGACTAGTTGCGGAGTGTAGCGGGATCCGAGGCACGGTGCGCCGCTGGCCGACCGCAGGTAGTTGGGGGCCCAAGTAGTGTGCCAGCCACACACGAAAGGCTGCCCCGCCAACTGTCGAAAAATCCCGGAATGCACCATCGTGCTGGTTGGCGACCAGATGGGAGGGCCCGATGGACATCTCCGGGGGGGCTCGGGCGTCCCCGCAGTCTCCGGACTAGTGCCCCAAAGATGGCGTCCTTTCAGTGCGTGTCTGTAGGTTAGTAGCGTGGAACCTCATCTCACTTCCTTCTCCTCTCCTTTCACTCTTACAAATGGCAAGAAATAAAAAGAAAACTGGAGTTAAACAGCGGCTGCACCCCCTCCCACACAAAGTGCACCTCACTAATATTAGAGGTCTGCACTCCAATCTCACCTCAGTCCACCATCATCTGGAGACTGAAAAGCCAGCACTGTTTTTCCTTACGGAGACGCAGATAGGAAGTCCGTCAGACGTGTCGTACTTATCCTACCCAGGGTTTACCCTGGAGCACAATTTCAAACCACGCGCGGGTGTCGCCTATCGATAGAGACTGGAAAAGTGCCGAAGGCTTGGAAGCAAGCCAACGTACAGCCCGTGCCCAAGAAGGGCAGTCGAGCTGACCCTGCCAACTACAGACCCATATCTGTAACGTCCATCCTCTGTAAGAGTATGGAACGTGTGCTCAACGGGAAGCTCCTGGCATACCTAGAAGCAAACGACATCCTCAGTGACCGCCAATACGGCTTCCGCCGAAATCGGTCCACTGGGGATCTTCTAGCGTATGCCATCCACATCTGGAGTGAGGCCATCGAGAGACACGGGGAAGCGCTAGCCGTCTCCCTCGACATCTCGAAGGCTTTCGACAGGGTCTGGCACGAAAGCCTCATTGGTAAGCTTCCTTCCTTCGGTCTGCCTAGTGGTCTGTGTGATTGGATTGCGGACTTCCTGAGGAATCGATCCATCCGAGTGGTTATCGACGGCTGCTCGTCCGGTCAGTTAGATATCAACGCCGGAGTCCCTCAGGGGTCAGTGCTCTCGGCAACATTATTCTTGCTCCACATTAATGATCTGCTAAAACCCGGAACCTTTGGGTACGCAGACGACAGCACTGTTGCTGAGAGATACGTGTCCAACGCGCGGGCTACTGGGCCTCAGATTCGGTCTCTTCGGGAGGCCATGGTTGAACGCTTAAACTTGTCCTTGGATGCAGTCTCCGAATGGGGCGATGCCAATCTGGTCAAGTTCAATGCCGCAAAAACACAGGCGTGTCTCTTCTCCGCGAAAAAGAGCCAATTTCACCCGGCTCCTTCTTTCCGAGGTGTAACCATACCGATAACGAACCATCTTGAGCTTCTTGGCGTAACGTTGACATCGACACTTAATTTTGGCCCATATATTGAGGCAAAGGCTCAACTGGCTGCCAAAAATTGGGGATCCTTGCGAAGGTGAGACGGTACTTCACGCCGGAACAGCTGCTTAAGTTGTATCAAGCGCAAGTTCGATCTTGCATGGAGTACTGCTCTCACCTCTGGGATGGATCTGCCAAATACCAGCTTGATGCACTTGAGTTGATTGACAGACGAGCCAAAAGGCTCATTGGCAACGATGCACTGGTCGCCTCAAAGCTCCAGAGCCTCGAACATCGTCGCCGAGTTGCCAGCCTATCGGTTTTTTATCGGTTACACTTCGGGGAGTGTGCGACGGAACTGCACAATTTGATTCCGCCTAGCCCTTTCCATCATCGGACTACAAGACGTACGGCCATGCGCCATCGGTACATGGTGGACATCCCTCCCATACGCACAAAGCGTTTTGCTAATACTTTCATTGTGCGCACAGCTAAGGAGTGGAACTCCCTTCCGGGGTCTTTGTTCCCTGATAGCTACAACCTTGGGGTCTTTAAGTCAAGAGTGAATAGGTTTCTTCTAGGCAAGCGTGCTTCACCGTAGACCACATCATCGCTTAACATCAGGCGAGATAGTGGTCAAACGCGAGCCTATAAACTATAAAAAAAAAAAAAAAAAAAAAAAAAAACAAAGAAATTTTGGAAATTTTCCTTTATTTGTGCTGTACGACCTTACTTTTTGCCAAACGTGATTATAGCTCAACGGATACTACCTTATAGGTTTCCGACTCAAAACCTATGGGGTACTTCCGGTTGACCTAGAATTGTCAGTTTTGGTTAAAAGCAAGGTCTTACAGCACAAGTAGAGGGAAAATTCCGAAAAATAAATAAGTTGAAAATTAAGGTAAGTTCTGGTACATACAAGTTTTCGCGAAAATCTAAATTTGCTTATATCTTTATATCGTGTTGACTCAGGACCTTGTCTTTTATACACCTAATAGGGACATAGACCTCAATATCCGGTATAAATTTCAACTACTAGGTCCACCCGTTCCTGAGAAAATCGGTGGTAACACACGGACAGACAGACAGACAGACAGACGGACAAGAAAGTGATCTTATAAGGGTTCCTTTTTTCCTTTTGAGGTACGGAACCATACAAAGAAAAACAATTGTGAGTATAAATAAAAGCAGATTCTTGTCGTGGTTGTGGCAAGAAGGTTTCCACTCAGCATAATGCTATGCCGTGGGGGAGCCACAGCACGGCGCTGATTTTCACTGGTCGCCTAGGACGTGACGTACGAAAACCAATTGTGTTGAGTGTGTGAAAAATGGATACAAAAAATATAAAATAAATACACTAAGATACAATAAACTGCATAAAATATGATATGGCAAAAAATAATGAAGTTATCAGAAACAAAGAGAATATATAATATTTGATACAGTATCGTCAAAACATGATGGTTGAGCTGAGTGGTGCCAATCCATGCGTCATGTTCGTGAAGGGGCGCCATCAGTTGGGATTGGTCATAACTTAATTTCTTCGGCTTAATAACGTACTTATTTTATTTTAGAATTTTTTGTTTTACTCTAGACGCTTTTAAGTGCTTGTCTTTTTACATCGTTCACACATATGTATTTTTTCAACAAGAATGATGTAACCCAATGATTGTAATAAAAACTGTATGGTACAATTCAAATTTACCTGTATGGTTTTTTTGAAATAGACTATTTGATTTGAAATACAGTGCGCGTATTACATCCGCATAAAACGCAGGCAATCTGTCGCCAGTCTTGCCAATATACGTGTTACGGTGACTGGGTTTTGATTTTCAGATAAGCAGTCGCTCCATGCAAAATACTGGTACTGAGCTGCAACCGGCTAGACTGAAAATCGACCCCAATATAGTTTGAAAAAAAAAAAGCTTGGCAGATGGAACGATAACTATGGAAAGATAACTATAATTCAGTAAATGATAATAAATAATAATAATTTTTAGTTTTAGGCAATCGATCCACTAAACCTACCAAACTCATAGCCCAATACATTTTTCCCATAATTTGCAATAGTCCTGCACCAAACGGGGATTGTCCTTGGGTGCTGTTGCGTAGTACTACAGAGATAATCGTCGGTTGGTGTCACATCGGTTCCTGATACATGCCTAACGGGACCTCTGCGAGTTGGCTTCGGCTCCTCGCACGCCTATCAAAGGACCGGGACCCTAGGGTCCCGAGATTGTCAAAGAAAAACAATAATAATATAAAATACCTATACATTGACGTCGTGGTGAGGCTCTAGGCTCTCGCGCTTCAATGATCCCTAGGTCTGTGCCGGTAGATTTCATTTTGCCGCTTTCAAAGGTCCAGGACCCCAAGGGCCCGAGAATCTCAAAGATTTATTTTATTTGCATCAAAATTAACAAGAAAGTAAAACTCTGGCCCCTGTGCTAGGTAACAGCACCTGTGTGTCAGGGGCCAGATTAATAGAATAATTGGTAAAGGCATTCTAAAATACAGCAATGTTAAACCCGCGCCCGCAACCCGCGATTCCGCAGTTAGCAGACGCTTGACCCCCATTTCAGTTACCATAAAATGCTTATAACCAGCATAAAAGTTCTCAAGCACGCCATTAAAATACCCCGTCTTCTTCTTAAATTGAATTTTTCTCACTTGAAAATATTTCAAATGTTTAAAACAGCTAAATATCTTTTCAATGATAATTTAATTCGAAAAGGGATTAGAAAAATAGAGAATATACTCTTTTTCAGGTTTGATAAAAAGTAATTACAAATCTAGTTATCATTGAGACCGTATTGTTGATGAATAAAAAATCTATTAAGTCCGTCAGTTAAAATTACCAAAAAATATTGTACACATATTTTTTTTTGCCACGTAAATAAAAAAAATACGATGATACAGTGTATTGAAATATTGTGGAACGTCACGGTGGGCTACACTTTATACTGAAAAAGAAACGTCACAAGCACGCACTCCTGAACTTTGATGCGCTTTGTCTCTGTCAATTTTTATTTATTTGAAAAAGAAAAAAATACGGGTCCAACATAATTTGATTATCTCACTGACCGAGTAAATAGAATCATCATTTTTCTACCCAGGCAAAAACCCTATTCACTAAAAGGTACGAAAAAAGTAAATTCTCTGCTAAAACATAAGGAAAATAAGGAATAAAAAAAAGTACATGGGTATACAGGGTGATTGGAAGTTGGGTGCAAAACTTAAAGGCGAAGATAGTACAGACAATTTAGAACCATTTAAGCCATGGTTGTCTTAGACGAAGTCTTAACATTTTTTTTTACCAAATTTTAATTATTATTTTTGAAAAATCCCAAAATTTTAACTTTACTGCTTATTTATGGTCAAATTGAATGATAAATGAATTAATTTTAATTTTATTTAATAAAAGTAATGTGTAAGCAATCTAACAAAATATGTTTTAAGCCTTTGTGTCGTTAGATATTTTTTGCAGGCATTTAAAGTTCATAAAAAACATTCAAAATCATAAATACATTTTGTAAACCTTATTTAAAAAAAAAGACGGGGCGTGTTTTTTTTGTTCAAATCTTTTTGAAAATATGCTTGACAATCGCTCTTTCTTTTGAGGTGTCATTTACGCGGATATCTTACAAATTATTGAAATAAGGACTTACAAACAAATTTGAGGAAGAAAATTTAAATGTTGTATTTGTATGTAAAAAAAAAGTCTAACGACACAGAAGCGTAAAACATGTTTTGCTAGATAGCTTACACATTACTTTTATGAAATAAAATAAAAATGGATTCATTTATCATTCAATTTGACCTTAAATAAGCAGTTTAGTTAAAATTTTAGGCACTTTCGAAAATAATCATAAAGATTTGGTAAAAAAAATATATAGTTTTCATTTATATTCTGTTTTGAACAAAGATATTAGAAACATTAACCTCCTTTTGGGCTCCACTGCAGTACGATAAATAATAATGTTATTATTTATAGATTTATACAAGCACCTGTTCACAGGATTTTTATTGGGCAAGTATTTGATTGGCTGTACCGCTGTACCTACGTCTTACTCGTACAATAACAGATACAGCAACGAATCACCTACTTTAGAAAGGGCTGCAGTACGGTAATATACCTACTGTATAAAAAGATAAGTTTATGTTTGATTCTGGGCGACAATCCCTGGGGGCACCACCGCGGCCCTCTAACAGGATTACATGGATACCTGGCGATTTAAGTGAAGAGAGAATGACGTTTTTGGTATTATTGACGTCGGGTACGTAGTCACACTATGTGTAATATTGGTATTCAGATGCAAAATAGGCCTTAATGTAATGTGCACAAAATAAAAGGTTTTTATGAAACTTTTGCATAATAAGGAGTATTAAAACATGAGTGAGTGAGTTTAAAAACCGAGCCGTACGCGAAGTTTTTTAAAGTATCACACGAATGTTTTAATACCTAAATATGTGCAGTTTCATACACTACTTTCTCTACACTCATACATTGCGATTGGACCTACTAAATAAAAGAAAAAAGTCAAAAGAGTAAGAAAAATTCAGTGCAAAACGTATCCATGGCGCTAAAACCCAGCACATCACCGCGTTAACCGCGCATGCGCTAAAGCGGTGGTTGCCACAGACAAGTAAAAATTGGAATCAATTTTTTTTATAAGGTATTATAAAAAAACATTTCCCTCCCGCAGTCGGGTAAAAATGCCGCGTCCCGCATAAGCTTTCTATTACAAAAAAATAATTGATGGAAACTCCTTGGTGATATGAACTTCTTGGATTTGCCGTGTATCGTAATAGAAAAAAAAATGTTTTATAGCATTATTTTGTTTGAGAAAAAGTGTTTATTAGTGTTTGTTGTGTTTGTTATATTATAATAAGATTCTATTTTTAAATTTCGGTATTGTGTTTATAAAGTATGTCAATATAAACTCGTTTTGAAGTTTATAATTCGAATATTACGATATAAGAGTAGATAAACTAAATTATTGTAGTCTGGTTGCGGTTGCAGACAGAAATCTTAATCTTACCTCCAAGCCACCAAATGAATGTGTGCATCTCGCTTATCCACGAAGCCAGTGCCTTATATTCCCTCGAAAGAGCTATGTATCGAATACACTACACACTGCAAATTGGTGTTCTTTGAACAGTGTTAATACCCTCATATTTCATTTGACAATGAAGGGTCAGCGACATCAGTTTTACATTTGATTACGGTCAATTATAAAGTTCTTTATAGCTTTGGTCTCTTGATCGAAACGCACAACGCTGTGATATGGGATACCAGAGCCAGCCACAATCGTATGAAAAACGTTTAGAATGGTCTGTTGTTTGGTCGCAGCAAGCGGAGGATTATGTGTCCGTCACCGCATACGTTTAGTGCGTTAAATGAAAATACATCTAAAAAAAACTTTGTATCAATAAAATCATACCAACTTCCAAAACAAAACACTACAAAGCGAAAAATAACTTTCTTTTCCGAAGTTGGTGTCTTTAAAGTTAGTGTAGTGTTTGTAGTTAGTGGTTTAGTTGGTTTTTTAGCCAAAGTAAATTTCCTGACGATTCCAATAAGCCCAAACACGACTAGGATACATTGTTTCATTTCGGAGTTTCAGTGCCTACCTTCCGGCTTCATCATCAGATCAGTTCGATGGTACCATTTTCATCAGTAGTTACTATTTGTTTATAAGTATTTGCTTCATCATAGTCGGTTAACTATTCGATATATCTTATACCCGTGACAAACTTAGCATTAACGAATTGCAGTGGCCATCTGTGGTCTTCTAAATTAGTTCCACTTCACCAAATGATATTTCTGAGTGCAAATGATTGCATTATTGAAGAAAATACGAAAATCGCTATATGTATGACTATATTATTTGAGGAATTCCCTCGATTTCTCCAAGATCCCATCAACTGCGAAGTATACCCTTTCAAAAAAAAGAAGAATTTTCCAAATCGGTCCAGGGGTCTTTGATTGATCGGGGAACATACATTAAAATAAATATTCCGACAAATTGAGAACCACCTCCTTTTTTGAAGTCAGTTAAAAACTGTAAAGTAAGGATTGAATCGTGTCTATAATGTTATTAGATCATTTTGTTTAGGTAACGCAACAAGCATCTCTAGAATTTTATACCTTGCAGCACACAACATCAACCAAAGAAGTGTGAAAACACGTCCACGCCACTGTAATTTGATATATCGACGCTGTATTATTTGTAACATATTTACCATTTCCATTGTTCGGCAGTGTACAACTTCGAGCCAACGAAATTGTATTGCGTTCGACAATGTTTGGTGCCTGATGGAGTAAAATCTTTTAAGTCAATAATGGCTGATATATGTCATTTGTTTGCAGCGTTTTTTTTGTTTTCGTGGTTCCAAATTAGATATTTTTAGGCAGTAACGGGATTTGCTACCTTTTGGAAGCTTGATGGTGATTGAATTATTTTGTGACAGGTTTTTAATGAAACTCAATAAAAGGTTTTGAATTAAGTAGGTACCGTACTTTTTTCTTTATAAAGTGATATTGAAAACAGCTTTTACTGACTTAGGTAATGCTCGTATTGAAAATCTGTTTCCTTCACATTTCGTTTATAAATAAATATGTTTATTTTTGGGTGTTACAACCTTAGAGCAGGTTTCTCTATTTGTTTTAAAGACCTTGTCACCCTTGTAGCAATATTTATGATTATTACTACAAGAACGACCGCTTTTACAAATTATATCATTAAGAATAGAAAAATGAGTGATTATCTAAACCTAATTAGTTAACATTATTACTTATTCATTTTTATACTCATTTTAGTAAGTAACTCAAGAAACAAATAACTTAGTAGGTCTGTAATATTTATTAACATTAAGGTTTAAGTACAACTATACTCCATTTTAGATAACATTAGAAATTTATACAATCTCTTTTTACAGCCCGTTTAACCAATTTTGACTACAAAAGGGAGAGGGAAAAGGACTCATAGCGCATCAAAAAATTCTTCCACATCGATGTCAATGGGAAACGTGCCCAGAACGCTGGCAGCATTGCCACGTTGAATAGCAATGCTGATTCTCTGGCTGAAGAAAAGGCCAGCCCTCTGGTCACGCGAACAGTCGACTTACCGTCCCTTTTGTATGTAAGTTTGTTTTGTTATTAATCATAAGATTAGAAATAGTCAGTTGTACATATTAAAAAATTCATTTTGACTTATATTGCGTTGGTGACAAATTTCAGATGTAGTAAACAGTTGGTATTGTTCATGCTTTTTATGCCATCCTTATGTTTATGGAATAGAACTCAAAATCGGTTGAATGGACTGCAAAAAGGGGTTGTAAAAATGTCTTATGTTATTTTATATAGAGTACACATAAGTCGAACTTATTTAGTAGTTTCGTTGTTTCACGTTCTTTGATAAATTTCTTTTGTTCATGTACTGAAGTGTGAATATAGGTACGTTTATTTAATAAATGTGGGAAAAAAGTGGAATGACAGTGTTCCAGGGTGAACTGTATGGGTTTACTGCTCGATTTCGAATGTCATAATTATGTACATACCTGCGTACCCGTTTAGAGCGTACTGGCGTGATGGTATGTGAAATGGTGTAACAGACCTGAGACTGCAGCAATCCCGATAGATTTGCCGTCATTTATTGAAGACTTCTGTTGTATATCTCCGAAGTTATTCATCAGAGTTTTTACAAAATTTAAATGGGACCATTTCGAACAATAAATAAATTTTGTAAATCCGTTTATATTTTAAAATGGTTACCCATTCGTCAGCGTAGAGCGCTGAGGGCCTTGACTACCCTGTTTTCTTTTATTGATAAACCCACTTCTCCTTCTTATCTGTCTTCTCACGTTCAATTCCTTTGCTCTGCCCACAGCAAGAATCTTCGCTCCACCAATAATCGTCTTCTACAATGTCCCTCTCACCGCTCTGGGTTTATCCACTCGTCCTTCTTTGTCCAGGCAATCTCCCTTTGGAATGCGCTCCCTCAGAACATCAGGATGGCAACCAGTCGGCTTTCTTTCAAATTGAAGGCACGTGAGCACATTCGCAAGAAGTTTGCATAATCATCACAAAATTGATTTGTTCGTTTCGGATTCTCTATAACATTGTTTTTATGTATGTATGTATCTAAGTATATATTTATTATTCCTTTTTTTTATATATATTTATAAATATATGAGTATATATTTTTCTCTATTCATCCTATCATTTAGTTGCACCTGCCTTGTTTATCTCTGCACCACCCTAAGGTCGACTGGTAGAAAATGCCTAAGGCATTAAGTCCGCCTTTGTACTTATGCATAAAGTTTTAATAAATAAATAAATAAATATAATGACGGAGTTATGTCCGAACAAATATAAAAAAAAACATCCAAATTGAGAACTTCCTCCTTTTTGGAAGTCGGTTAAAAAGTAACCACTAACAAGATAGTGCCACCAAGCTATAGTGTAGCTATCTAGCGAGAGTTTTCATAAGTACATCGAAATATTACCTTTTATATACTCGTATAAAACCTAAACAAACAAGGAAACAATTTTATCCTTACATCAGTTTAGAATTTAGAGAATCCACAATATATAAAAGAAATTATAATCCAAAAAGAGAACAAAGGCTTCTTATTAATGTGTTTTAGGGTTCCGTACCCAAAGGGTAAAAACGGGACCCTATTACTGAGACTCCGCGGTCCGTCTGTCTGTCTGTCTGTCTGTCGGTCACCAGGCTGTATCTCATGAACCGTGATAGCTAGACAGTTGAAATTTTCAGAGATGATGTATTTCTGTTGTTGCTATAACAACAAATACTAAAGACAGAATATAATAACTATTTAAGTGGGGATCCCATACAAAAAACGTGATTTATGCCGTTTTTAGCGATAATGGTACGGAACCCTTCGTGCGCGAGTCCGACTCGCACTTGGCAGGTTTTTTATTAAATATAATATGCTCGAAAGCATTTTAATAAATTCAGACATCACTTTCTTTTCCAATATGTGTACCTATATTCGTATAGAGCTCGGAGACACCTCGGCGGCCCTGTCATAACTTTTCGTACAAACCAAACGTGTTAAGCCGGGTATCGACATTGCGAGGCTGCCTTCGAGGCCGCTCATCTGCAGGCAGTCGAGAGGCAGCCTTGAAGTGCGCTCAACTTACGTTTCCATAGTCAACAAGAGCCACGCCTAGCCTACGAGGCGTCAGTATACGAGATTACGAAGTTCTTCTCTGTCTTCCATGACACGAACGCGCGAAGCAATTCACTTGCGTCCCTTGCAACTGAGCAGCTCACACTGAGTGCCTTTTGAGCGCCGCCGGGGCGCCAAATTATCGACAGTGAGTCGGACCGCGCGAGCCTTGGGCGCGCCATCGCTGCAATTTGCTCGCGAGGCAAACGCGTCTCTACTCTGCGAGGCTCGGGAGGCACTCGCAATGTCTATACACGCTTTAGTGAGTATCACCGATTACTGATAGAAACCGACGGTCCGTGACAATTCTAAATATAGCTGTGACTGCCGAAACTTCTCCTTGCCACAAGTTGCGCGGGCATGAATATTATTACGTATTCTTTCTTCTCTTCCACTTCCACTCAACTATTTAATTTTTTTTCACCAGTATATGGTTACTGGTACAGCCTTGTCATACGCCATGTTCAGTGAAAGGTAGATGAGTGGGGCGTGTCAAAATAGGAGGTTTTTCTTTATACTATGTATAGGCCTGTGTTTGACCACAATCTCACCGTGGTCAGTGATGATGTGGCCGATGGTGGTAAGCACACAAAGCCTAGAAGGGAACTGGCTCTCAAGTGCTGCTGTCGGAACACACCGGTGCTTGGCGACAGATTTTCAACTTGAGGGTGGTTGCCAGCCAGGCGGGTACTATAAAGTACCCTACCACCGTGCTATGGTTTCCTCATGATGTTTTCCTTCACCGAAAGCTCAAGCTCATTGTAGGATTCGAACCCGCGACCTTCGTCTCGGTATCCGACGTCACTACCACTGAGCTATCATCGCCTTCAAAAGAGGTGGCGCATATTCTGAGAACGGCTCTATACCGGCACTGCGTTTGGGACAGATCTATGATACCGCATTGCCCCAGGTTGTGGAGGACCTGGGCACGAAATGTTTAAGAGATTCCCAGATTGGCTACTGCAGTTCTTTTAAAGAGAGATTTACCTCCCACACTAGGAATATCTCCGGAACCGTGGGTGCATTTATAAACTTTTAAAGTCACATACATAAATAGCCGGACCCTGTATCTATCTGTACCTATCTGTAGGCCATACATGTTCCATGTGGGAATCGAAACCGTGACAAGCACAGCGCGACAGTCAATCGTTCTGCCAAAGGCTCAACCATGCCCTCAGAAGGTCAGTTACTCAGACGGAGTGATGAAGCAAGTGAGTGATTATAAGTATGGCATCTATAGTCTTTGTCGACGTAGCGATTCCATGCTCTGTGATATGTGCCTATATTCGAGAGCCTAATAATAACTATTTGACAATATATTCCTTCTCAAGGCTTTCCTATATTCATAAACCGGTGAAAAGCACAGGATATACCTGAAATTGAATTGTGAGGGTACGAGGGAGTTGTATTGCAATAAGGATTTATGTGGGGACCGTAAAATAATATTTTGTTCGCGCTTTTTTGTAGGTTGATTTTTGTTTGTTTGGCGTATGATGGATATTTGGGATTTTTATTTAAAAAAAATATGATACTATTTTCTGGGTTCATGATTTTTATCATTATTTATTCATCAAAACTAATCTTAAAGATATCTCTGGAAGTACGTATCGATTCTATCACGAAAACTACATATTTCACTGATTACGGCTGAGTGTCATGGCTACTTATCATCATCATCATAATTTCAGCCGAAAGACGTCCACTGCTGGACATAAGCCTCCCCCAAGCGTCGCCACACTGATCGGTCTTGTGCGTTACACACGCAAGTCATTGTTAGGGACGTGCACCGCTGAAATAATGCTACATTCAGCGAAATTCAGAATGAATCGTCCATACCGCTCACAGCTCATTTCTTTATATCAAACAATTTGTGGTGACCGCTGTGAAGGCTACTTATATACCCAAAAAATCTAGATTTCTGTGACCACGGAAGCAAAGCCGCGGGCAAAGCTAGAAAGTACGTTATCATTGGCTCACTATGCGTTACCAGGTAATTATTACATACCTACTTACCTACCTACGTCTCTTATATAGAATATAGTTGCTTACATCATTGCCAAAAAGGAAGATTATTAATTCCCATGTTGCTTCTTAAAATGATTGCTGGTTATCCAGCATTGCTTGATTTCTGTAACTCGATAACTTACACCGTAATGACTTCTAAACATCTAACTCTGAATACATAACATTCTTCACTAAAAGCCAGACGCAACACTTGAATAAATTCTTATCAATTAATTAATTTACCTAGCTCACGGACGGACAGTCGGGCATTGTCGGGTAACATCGGGCTTTGTCGGGTATGGTCGGCAATGACAGCGGCCACCTCAAATTGTTTGGGTATCAAGACATGAGTTGTGAGCGGTATGACGGATTAATTTTGAACGTCGCTGCATCTAATATTGTTTTAGAGCTGCACATCCCTATTATAACAATGACTTGCGTGCGTAGGTTTGCAACGACCTCACTTGGCAGATATACGGATATTTTGAATAAGAATAGTTTTGTATAGGCTTACTGGGTAGGGCTGGCTAGAGCTAGACTGGCTTACCAAAAAGTAAACAACCGGATTATTTTCCTTCGGATCCTAAGGATCTATTCCTGCTGCACATCAATGACCTACTTCAGCGTAGTATTGTTGGGTACGCAGATGACAGTACTGTTTCAGAGAGATACTTGTCCAGCGCAAAAACCAGCGTGAATGAAGTTCGTACCTTGAAAGAGGCTATGGTGGAGCGGACAGATTTGACCTTAAGCCTTGTCTCCCAGTGGGGTGATGATAATGTGGTCTCGTTTAATGCCACCAAAACACAGGCGTGTCTTTTTTATCGCTAAAAGGAGCCGTTTCGATCAATTCCTGTGGCTGATCGGCTCGAGCTCCTA
Organism: Anorthoa munda; assembly: GCA_945859665.1. Taxonomy (NCBI): domain Eukaryota; kingdom Metazoa; phylum Arthropoda; class Insecta; order Lepidoptera; family Noctuidae; genus Anorthoa; species Anorthoa munda. The sequence continues at coordinate 20,140,690 of OX243896.1, read as the reverse complement.
GGCATGGTGTTGACATCCAGTCTCAACTTCCGCGACTCCATTGTGTACAAAGCCCAAATTGCGGCCAAAAAACTGGACATCCTAAATAGAGTGAAGCGATACTTCGTCAGGACAGCTTTTAACTGTATACAAAGTGCAAGTCCGATCCTGCATGGAGTTTGCAGCCACCTTTGGGATGGCTCGGCTGAGTATCAGCTTGCTGCGCTTGACTCGGTGGAACGCAGATCTAAGAGGCTCATTGGTGACGTTAAATTGGTGGATGCCAAGCTTCACAGCTTGGCTTATCGCCGCAAGGTTGCCTGCTTGTCGGTCTTCTACAGACTGTACTTCGGTGAGTGTGCTCAAGAATTCCACGACCTCATCCCACCGACCCCCTTCTACCATCGGAGATCTAGACTGCAAGTTACCATCCTTACCTGGTTGCCATTCCACCAATTCGCACCAAGCGCTTCCAAACATCCTTCATAATGCGCACAGCGAATGAGTGAAAGTCACTACCTGCATCTGTGTTTCCGAACATATTCAACCCGAATCTCTTCAAAGTTAGAGTGAACAGGCTTCTTCTGAGTAAGCTCACTCCATCGTCGACTCTGTCTCTGTCACCTCTGACATAGACTAGAGTCAAGAGTAAACCCAGTTCAAATATATATAGTTGAGGCGATGATAGCTCAGTGGTAGTGACGTCGGATACCGAGACGAAGGTCGCGGGTTCGAATCCTACAATGAGCTTGAGCTTTCGGTGAAGGAAAACATCGTGAGGAAACCATAGCACGGTGGTAGGGTACTTTGTAGTACCCGCCTGGCTGGCAACCACCCTCAAGTTGAAAATCTGTCGCCAAGCACCTTCCGGTGTGTTCCGACAGCAGCACTTGAGAGCCAGTTCCCTTCTAGGCTTTGTGTGCTTACCACCATCGGCCACATCATCACTGACCACGGTGAGATTGTGGTCAAACACAAGCCTATACATAGTAAAAAAAAAAAAAAAAAAAAAAAAACAGCTGATTTTTCCCATAAAAATTTGGATGTTTCTTTCCAAATACGAGTCCCTTTAATAAATAGATTCGTACTATAATATTTATCATCTGTAGTATCACTATGATATTTATAAGACAAAGGCAATTAGAAAAGTGTAACTGTGAAATTATACGAAGTTTCGTAAACAACATTTTAATCTAAATATGAGACCAAACTAACAATTTCAGTGATAATTTAGTTACGTACGTAATGTTTTACGTTAAAAACGTTAATAATTCATAACTTGGGCCATAAACAAGTGACGGACCAAAGGGTCGACCTCAAGCCTTAAGGCACTTCCTCTGGATTTAGTTTTTCCCTAGTTGACCTAGCAGGTACTTACATGTCCCTTGATTTGCTGCTTTATATCCCTGTCCTTTAATAAACAAACAAATATTCCTATATAACTCATATCCCAGACTCTTTGGGTAGTTGTAGAATAGAATAAAACACTCTTTTTTGTAACACACAATCATCTTTCCTCAAGGATCGATTTTAGGACCCCTTCTCTTTATACTATTCATTAACGATATAGGCAAATGTTTCCAAAATTCTATTTTTCAAATTTTCAAATTTCTTTTATAAGCAGATGACTTAAAAATATTTAGGCCAATTAAAAACCCTAGCGATTGTCTTGCTTTGCAAAGTGACTTAAATAGACTGTCTGAATACTGCGTGTGTAATAAACTAAAATTAAGCGTGCCTAAATGTTGTTATTTGAGCATTACTAAAAACAGTGTGTGTTATGCGATCAGCCACTGAATTCGTGCGCCCTCAGACCTACCTCTATCTATACAAGACCTTAATTAGATCCCAGTTACAGTATGCAGTTGCGGTGTGGAATCCCCTATACATGAAATATTCTAACTGCCTAGAAAGGTTTTTTTTTTTTATATATATACTTTCACTCTTCTGCGTCTTATGTCGATTTACTGAGAAAATATAATCTTCTAAGCCTTACGGGCCGTCGTATGTTTCTGGAGACCGTGCTCCTGTTCGACTTCTGCAGAAATACGTATGACTGTTCCGATATTTGTATCAGAATTTGTTATTTAGTTCCCAGGAGAATACATTTGCGTGCAGTGCGCAAGCAACCGTTGTTTGCGGTGAGAGCATGTAGAACGAATGCTGGTGTTCGAGCACCGTTGCGACGTCTTGTTGACAATTATAATAAGCACTTTCTTGACATCGATTCATTCTGTACAACACGTAGAAAATTCCGAAATTCGACTCGCATTGCGATCAAGGAATTAGACAGAAATTGTATGTGGAAAATATAGTATTATCCTTTTCTTCTTAGATTATTATAGGTCAATATGTTTTTTATTCAATGCACATGTACGTGGATTCTATGCACATACTTGTTATTTAAAAGTTAAAAATCACTGTATTTTTTTGCATTGCATATATTTATTGCTTTAAATTTTTCTTTAAAACGTGTTATTAATATTTTTCTTGTATGCTGTGAATAACGCTGGTGATTACATAATTGTTAATTTTAAGTTTTATGTCTTTATGATTTATTATGTAGTTGTTTGTTGTTCTAAATAAAATAAAATAAAAATAAAATTTGTGCCATTTTAAGGTACCTTATTTATTTTACTCAGCCTTGTTGGACAGGGAATTGAGCAGAGAAGTGGGCTGCGCGAGTATGTAAATAGGTCACTCGCGCTGCGACTGCTCAAGCCGCTGCCATTGTCCGGTACTCCCACGATTTTCGGTTTTTCGTGTGGAAGTCAAAGAACGCGCAGCGCGGGCGCGAGTGAATAGTTTACATTCAGCCCTTTTGCTCCCTTGCCGCACACTCACTCGCGACAATATTGCCGCAGAAGTATTTAGGGTAATATTTCCGGGAGTGGCAGGAGCAGTGGCAGGGGCTGAGTGTATATGTGGTTGAATAATCTTCAATCTAGGTGAAAAAACATGAACTTTAGTTTCCCTACGTTCGAGGGACCAGGAATAAAATGCGTAAATAGCCTCCTTGTATTTTGCCCACAACTGGAGAGAGTAAAATAGTCCGCAAGTGCTCACTAAAATTGTAAACAGGTCCCTTACGTTGGTTGCTGAGCGACAAAAGACGGCTTTTGTCGGCATTTGCGTCCCAGTAGTTGTAATTTTCTAATAGCCCACGGGCCTCACATGCTTCCCTGAATGTTACTCGCTCTTGACAATCTACGAAATATCGTATCGTATCGCATCTGGAAACTTGTCGGACCCTGCAGCTCATTGAGCAAAATTCGCAATCAATAACATTCAAAGATGCTGACGTCTACATCAGCCTTTTAATGTTCCCACTGCTGAGACACAGGCCTCCTCTAAATGAGAGAGGACGGGCCTTAATCCACCACGCGGGCCCAGTGTGGTTTGGTGAATGTCACATGTTTTCGAATTTTTAGTTCTAGGACAAGCCGGTTTCCTCACGATGTTTTCCTTCACTGTTTTTAGAGCAGTGGTGATTAAATAATTAACACAAAATAAAGCGCCTGCCAGGGTTCGAACCCACGACTCACAACTTGTAAGTCGCGGCCGTTACCACTAGGTCACCACTGCTCTCAAGTTGCTGACGTGCACAGTATAAATCCGACCCAATGCGTCTCCTGCCTTCACACTTGGCCAGTTTTCAACTGGTGTTCCCTGTACTCGACGCTTCCATTCTTTCCTAGCTGCATTTCATACCACGGTACTATAGTACTATAGTACCGTGGTACTTCTGAATAGAGCCCGTTTTTTGCAAAGTTGTAATTTTTTTGCATCTTTTTGGCTTTCCAGCTTCTGACCGCGACTTCGCCCGCATAGTATGATAAAGTATCGAATGTCCTTCTCCAAGTCCTCGGAAAAAGACCAATTTTTGGAGATCCAGCTGACGGAGTAGCTAGCACATTGTCCTTACTTGTCTGAAAAAAGTTACGTCTTCATCGAATCATTGAGAAGCACTCGCGTGATACTATGTGCACTACCCAGGTCGAGAATTGCTATTAAGTTTTCTTGTATATGCTATAAAATCGTACTTATTACAAGAAACATAAACGTAACATCACGCCTGTATTCCTCAAAGGGCTAGGCAGAGGTGTACCTATGATACACCCACATTTAACCAGTTATGTTTTAGGTCCCATGTAATAGGGGCCGAGGCCATTGCCATCAATCGGACAAAAAACAGACTCAGGGTTGCCACTGACCCCCGGTAGGTTGCTGCGTTGTCGAGGCGGGGAACTTAGTAGCCGTGGCTTGGTTACCCACGATGAAGCGAAGAGGAACCCGAGGAGAGGCCGCTCGTCAGAGCTTTTGGCGACAAGCCGACGACGTACCGGACAACAAGCAGGGTGCGGTGCCGCTTGGGTGACATTGCAAATGAGGCGGGCCGCGATGTTTATGGGAGGCATCACGATTGTGGAGTGTCGGTATAACGTTGGCCGCTCTCCGTATCTCCTGCGGCTGAAAAGTGCTAGGCGGCGAGGCCAGTGACCTGACCCTTCACACATGGGAACTAAGGGTGCCATACACGGGGTTGTCTGGCACCAATGTGCTGGTTTGGGCCCTGGGGAGCGGAACGGTGGGCAATATATTCTGGTGCGCCGGTGATCAGTGGAACTCCCCAGAAGAGGGTTCGGTGACGGACAGCCGCGCCGGGTTCGCGGATGAGTACTAACGCGTGCCTGTGTTCCCGCCATAAGCCATTCGTCTATTTGCTTTTTCATTATGTTGCACCTGCCATATTTTATCTCTGCACCGCCCTAAGGTCGACTGGTAGAAAATGCCTAAGGCATTAAGTCCGCCTTTGTACTTGTGCTTAAAGTTTTATAAATAAATAAATAAGCGGCACAGGAGAAAACCGTGGAACTTTGGTGGGTTGGATTCCCACATAACAGCGCTATCTCTCCGTAGTGGCGCAGTATGCATGAGCATTTCACCAGGCTAAAAAAAGAGCTGCTACTGAGAGAATCCAAATAAAATTCCAATAACAATTTGCCCGACCCGGGCATCAAACCTAGGACATCATACAGCAGCGCTTACGACCACTAGAGCAACAAAGCTGTCCTAGACGGACTGAGTAACAAACATTTTTTTTTTTTAAATACAAAAATATGTCACATCTGAGGTCACGTCCAATAATTGGGTCAGATTGCCCATACAAAACCCTTACCGTTTTAATAGAAACATAATCTTGCTCATCAAAAGTAACAACGATCAATATGGCTTTAAGAACACCATTCAACCCCTTGTATCATGGTGCTTAGCCGCGTGATAAAAACAAACTACCCACCTGTTGTGTTGACATAAAGTTGAGCATAAAATCCGATGGCTTTCAGCCTGTATAACATGCTTTCAGTCTAATGACTGCAAGTTTGTGTTTCAGAACTAGTGAAATAGTGCCATAAAATGTGGAAGCTATGGAAGCAGTCTTGAATCCATGATATATGATTTGCATTTTGCATCCAAGTCTGGATCCATATTAAAATAATAAAATTCATTCATCAAAAATGGGTACAATTTATCTATCCTAATCAAAAACACTGAAATACTAAGATTTTTTGTTTTTAAAGATCGAGACGTCTGTACTAGTATGAACTGTATTACAGATACCTTCCTCCTACAGCTAAAAGTTACAAGTCTAGACTGACACTTTAATTTAATACATGCTAAAATTACAATAATATAAAATTACAATTTTAATTATGCTAATAAAGTTGATTGATCTTAAAATTATAATTTATCCATTATAATTTAGTAATAATAATTTGTTACATGACAGAATAATTTAAAATAATATAATTTAATAAAATAATATAATTTATAGAGAACAGACTTTCATTCATCTCGCATCGGTTGCGTCATTCATCTCGCATGTGATTGGTCGATTTGGTCGGTTGGATAGAGTTTAACTTATTTGCGCACTTACGCAATACGGCTGCAGATCTCCCAAAAATTGATCGGATCGTAGCAGGTGGCGTTCTGTAGTTTCTGCCTATCCCCATGGGAAAAAGGCGTGAGTTTATGTATGCATGTATGTATCTCCCAAAAATTAAAATTTTTGGAAAAATATCTGTCAACGTAAATAGTTAAGATAAGAATGTAATTTCTGAAGATGAATAAACGTTTTTAATGATAATATTATTTTATTTATTAATCATTTACAACTCTCCTACACCTGTATTTTGGAAGAGAGTATATTTTGCAAGTTTTATTAATAACATTGTAGAGGTAGTTACTCAGACTGATATAGTGTCGGCGCGCCAGGACAGTATTAGCTTTGACAGAAGGGCATACAAGGTCCTTACAACGTTTGTTTGTAAGCAATTTTGGGTCATACAGATATTTGAGGTATTCAAACTGTAATAATGAAAAAAAGCTGTTTGAGGCCCATATTAGTTGCGTCGACCACATCATCGCTTACCATCATTCAGGTGAGATAGTGAACGCGAGCCTATTAATAATAAATAAAACTAACTTTAAGTACATTAGGTAAAGGGTCTTTCAATAAGGACGGGTCGATGTTAAAATTGAATAAAACAAGATGTGTGTGAGATATTAACGAAATTTATTTTTTATTTAAAAGGCCCATTTATGCCAATTATGGATGGAATATGACATCGTTCAAATGTCCGCGGCGGCTTCGTATGGTGGCACGAATCCGAGAGGTCCAATTTTTAATGACTCTGTTGCATACATGAAAAAGAGGGCGCATAATGAGGGTAATTATATTCATGAGAAGAAGAAATATTAATAGGATGCTAATTAATCAGCAAAAATAAACCGCGTTTTTTTTTATTTAGCCATTTTTAACTCAAACAGGGGTAGGGTGCATCAAGACCTACGATAAGAAATGATTTATGCTAAACCGAGACCCAAGCCATTGCACATACATATCTACTCGCATGTATGAGGTGGAAATGTGCGATAGAAAGTGGGAAACTTTTTTATGAATTTGCATATTATCACTGTGCAGCGTCCAGTCTCTAAAGGATGAATTATGCTAGACAGCAGCGGGCCCGAGCCCCGTGTGTGGCACAGACGAGGCACGGATTCAAAACTTCACGAACATTTTATATGATGTAGGTAGTCCATGCTACACCGTGCGGCGTCCGCGTCCGTGCGCCTCACACGGGTCTCGGCTTGCGCCCGCTACGGTCTAGCATTAATCATCCTTAATTTAGGTCTCATAGAGTTAGGGTTTGGAGTTTTGGATGCTGCAAGTTTGCTTAAGTAATCCAATCCGTTACGACTTAATTTTATCATGACAATAAACTTATTCGTATTCACTGGGTGAGATATTTAACTTTCTCTTTTCTACTTTTAATACACTATTTGTGAATAATAATACAAGCCTGTAACTGTTCCTCTGCAGGACAAAGGTCTCTTCTCATACAGAGAAGGCATGAGCATTGATCACCACGCTTCTCAAGACGAGTTGGCGATTTCAAACTTATATTCACAACTACCTGTGCCCGTGGCTTTGCTCCCGTCAACTGCCTACCCTACTAACTTTCTTACCTGCCCTACTGGTAAGTAGGGTAGGTAAGAAGGTAGTAGGGCTCTTACCTACCCAACCTACCTAACTACGTACCAATTTTTTCCAAGGCTCATTTTTTCGCGGCGAATCTTAACACCGCCATTCAGAAAATGACTTCAAATGCACAACGCCATCTATCGAATAAGGAGTTCAACATTCCGAGTATCTGAATTGCGTGTGTTGTGTTAATTTTACTCATTGAACAGTTTAAATTCATCTTAATTTTGATAGAGTAAACCGATTGCGATGAAACAAAAACTTAGTAATACTTCAAGTTACGCACAATTTGTATGTACGAGTATAAAAGTTATCTACATTGGTTTGGTACATTTTACGTTATGCGTGCACAAATAAACAGACATTAAGATAAACAGGCAAAAATTCCAAAAATGCTGGCACCCATTGCCAACATTTCTGAATTTTTGGAGGTTCTGTTGATTACCCTTTAACACCCTGGTTTTTTTTTTGAAAATATTTTCGACGTACAAAAACGACTTTTCTACAGATTTATTATATGTATAGATAATATTAACTTTAAAACTTTCGCGTTTCATAATGGAAAACAATATATCACGGGAATTTAACGCGATGATTTAGATTATTTATTTACCTATTTAACCCGACGTTTCGGCCGTGTTGCAACGACCGTGGTCCCGGGTAGACTGGTGTCATCGCGTTAAATTCCCGTGATATATTGTTTTCCAAGTATAGATAAGTCCAGGTTTCTTCCCGATGTTTTCCTTCACCGTTGTCAGTGATGTGTAAGATAAACTTAGAAAGTAGTCGTACATATGAATTTGAAAAAGTCACATTGGTACTTACCTACGCGAATTTGAACCCACGATCTCAAGCACAAGGAGAGGTGAGGTGTTTGCCACAGGGCCACCACGGCTTACTTTTACCACAGGTAATATAATACTAGCTTACAGATACCTCATCCCATACAAAGAAACCGTGCCGACGTAACTAGCATTTTTCGTCTGCTTAATCTGGCAATTTTTTGTACATCGAACGCATTCGGTTCTGTTTCATAGTGACAGATAGATGGTGTTAGCAGCGAATTGCAAGTAAAAGGGTTTACTAGGTTAATGAATATTTTTTTCTTTAAATACAGTGAAGGTTTGTTTTCTAGTATTTATTTGCACGTTTTTACAGTTTTATTTGCACCAAAATGTGTTAAAATGCAAACTTTAACATTCGAGTGGAATGCCTCAGAAATTTAAAAATGCGCCATCTATTGGCATCAATTTTAAATGATCCGTCTAATAAATAAAAAAGGTTTATTGCAGAAACTTGTACACTTTTACAGTAAATCTTGCATAGGGACCTCCTTTTAAGTAAAAGATATACCTGTGCTAGGAGGACCCGCTCTTCAATGACAATTTATGAAATGGTAAAAGTGATGTAGAAAAGGAAAACAGAATCTAATAAAAAAAAAAAAAAAAATACAAGCAAAATCTCAAATTAAACAAGATGAGACTTGAACTATAACTAAAAAATACAAAGAAACTTAGAGACTATATCCTAAAATAATGTGTGTGAGTGTGAGTCTGCGTGTGAGTGTGTGTGTGCATGTGAGTGTATGTATGAGTGTGTGCGTGTGTGTGTTTTTGTTTTCCAACTCATATTGACGATGCCTGCAGCATCAGTTCAATGTCATCATAGGTCTTCAGTTTTAGCCATTGAACTATTGCCTTTTTGCAATCTTTAGTAGTCATAGGATAGATGTTAATTATTTTATTTATTTTATTATATAGGGTAGCGGAATTTCTATTAAATTGTCTTTTGGCATATGCAGTTTTAACAAATTTTACTGGTGCAACACTGTATTTTCGTCTTTTTTCTTGATGGTGAGGGTCATAAGGCAGGACTTTATGTAATTTTAAGACAGCATGGAGTATATATAATTTTCGGACTGTAAGAATACCGCTAAGAGAGTATAACTCATTGGTTGGGAATCTGTACGGTTTGGTATACATGACCTTAATAAGAGATCTCTGTGCTCGCTCCAGCTCAAGAGACTTCGTTTTTGTCGCACCGCCCCACACGGGTATACAGTAAGTAATAATTGATTGAGCCAGAGAGATATAGATTTCAGTTAAGATTTTTTTTGTTGTCAAATGTAAGTCTAATAATCTTTGAAATGTGAATTAAGTGCTCAATATTCCATAATTTTGTACTTAGGAGAGTTGATTAAACAAGAACATACAATTTTTGTGATCAATTCCAGAAAATGTAAATTTTACACACATTCAATAACAGATGGAGGTGCATATCGCGCCATCTAGTGAGATTTATTTGAACCAAATTTTCTTTCTTAATGAGAATTTCGCAATAAGACCCCGTGCTTTTACTTACCTACCTATACTACTAGCATAATAACAATTGGGGAAAACCTAAAGTACCACACAACCAATGTACCAATTCTAATCCCATGTTCCAAACGACACATGGCGCGTCATAGCTCGTTTATTTAACATTTTGGGCGCAAACCTAGCCGTACGTAAATTATCGAGCGCCGCAGATTACAGGCAATTCGCGCGGATTATACGGAACGGGACACATTATTGGAATCGTTTATTTGAATGTTGATTGATAAAGTAAAGTTTTTAAATGGAAGATTTTTCCTGTCTTTTTTTAAGTTAGACAGGCGAGATTCTTGAAAGTAAATGAACAAACTTATTTCTGTAAGAAAACATGTTACCACGTATCATTTTGGTAAAAAGTTTGTTGACAAAATAAATTGTTTATTCATCAACGTAATTGGTGCAATGTAGTTACTGTACTGGAGATATGTACATGTCTGCCTGATCTATTGATTATACAGGCGTGAAGTAATGCATGTTTGTGATCAAAAGTTAAGGCCCAGTGTCCCCAATATTAACGCGGTACTGGTGGTGAGGTGACTAAGGTGTATGCTTTAGAAAGTTACCGTGTTGCACCACTAAAGCGGATTAAGGCTTTAATAAATCTGAAGAAAATTGTAAATTTATTTAATTAAAATATTTATCACCATCATCATCATTTCACCCGAATGATGTCCACTGTCGGACATAGGCGGGGAGGCCTATGTCCGATGTATGATATGTTAAAATATTCACAGAATATTTAGTTGTATATTCACTTCAAAAAATAATAATTATTAAATTAAAATAAAATAAATTAAGGGGGGCTCCCATACAACAAACGTGATTTTATGGCCGTTTTTTTGCGATAATGGTACGGAACCCTTCGTGCGCGAATCCGACTCGCACTGGGCCGGTTTTTTTTTTAAATTCGGAGTTTAGATAGGAGCAATCCTAGTGAATCTGTCAAGTTAAGCTGTCAATTAACGAAACGGCGGGCGTGGCCCTTCTGTATATTTTCAATTTTCTGGTATCGTGCAGACACTGAAAAATAGGAATTAATGAGGTTTTCTTAGATAAAATGAATTGGTTTTATTTACTTCCAGACCTGGCTTATTGGCTTAACGAATCACCTAGTGCGGGGCCACGAAAATGTTTATCTAGTTTTGAAAGTTCAAGGTTTCGAATTTCCCAGCAACTCACTCAATTGAGTTTATTACTTGTCTACGGCATTGGTCTAATACATACCCAAACAGTTTCGTAACTGGTGAGCATGAGATCCTACGAACAAATACCAGATCAGACAAATAAAGTGAATATCAATTACCACCAAACGGCAGGTGTTAGAATTTGGAGTACGTGTGACGTCTTTTAATCATTAATTTTAATTTTTCAAGTCACAATGGTTTGCTACATAATAAAAACTGTCATATTTATTAAGCACTTACAAATGTCGAACTACCTACCTAAATTATCATTGTGTATTCGACTACCTCAATAAAAATTGTTGTGTACAAGAAATAACTCAAAATTTACATTTATGCCACAGTGATGATATTCCTTTAAATTATTGCGTAATAAGTAATGATCGTTGTGATTTATCCTGGATTTTATATTGCTATTTTAGTATTATAAGACCTTTGTAACAATTAGTACAAGTCTGTCAGTAAGTATTAATAATTGTTCGAATGTTGATTAAGAATAACTAAATAGGCGATATTAAATAACTTAATTAGGTAAGCTCTCTCAATCTCGTCGACTCTGTCTCTGTCACCGCTGACCGAGACTAGAGTCAAGAGCAAAAAAAAAAAAAATGTCTTGATACGTTTTTAAATGATCTCATTAAATGAGAATTAATTATTGACCTGTTGTTGTGAGATAATTTATATCAATGTAGAAAACGGCGGGAAACCGCGCCATTTTCTCATCGAGACACAGGTCGACCTGTTACTATAAAAAATTGTGTGTTGCAATAAGATGATTTACGTTTTTGGGAATTACGAGCCAGTAAAGGCCAGATATTGTGATTCAGATGTCTTCCTGAGTTGTTATATTTTGTGAAAGATCGACACAGCCTCAAGTAAGTTAATTGAAATTATAACTTGATTATTGCTAATGCTTGTGTTGAAACTGAATCTGTACCAAATAATGGCCTTTATTCCTAATAATATATTAAATTGATTTAAGGGCTAGTCATGTTCTTTGCCTTGCCCTTGTTGTTTTGATTCTGTAACAATGTGAAATGTTACAAGTTTCGTCATATATTAGTTATCATACAAATAAATCTTTATTGTGACATCGACGCTCAATTTTGGCCCATACATTGAGGCAAAGGCTCAACTGGCTGCCAAAAAGCTGGGGATCCTTGCAAAGGTGAGAAGGTACTTCACGCCAGAACAGCTGCTCAGTTTGTATCAAGCGTAAGTTCGATCATGCATGGAGTACTGTTCTCATCTCTGGGACGGATCTGCCAAATATCAATAAACGCGTAATAGTTTATAATATCGCGCGTCGCGGCTTCATACCCACTGTATTAGTAGCCCCGCAGCATCTGCACCAAGCTAAGTCACAAAATTTATTACATTGCAATCAACATCCAGACGCTATTTTATCGGCGAGGCGTTTCAAGTCGATGCTAGTAGGTAGTTTGTTAGCTCACCGCTGGGATAGTGAGGTTATTTATTTTTTAAGCGATATTGATACTTTTTGGTGGGGGTTGAGTTGAAAGATCTAATTCATTGGGTACTTTGTGCTTTATGTGAAGATTGAGAGGACCACATGTTTTGCTTAGCTGGTAATTGGTTTTCTTGGGAAATAAAACAATCTTATAATTATTTCAGTATTTTTTATAGCTTTTTCTACTATGTCAGACAAGTAATTTTTATTTTTTAATGCCCCCGACACATTTTTATTTCGTGCTACATAATTTATCTAATAGTCGCGCTTCGATCAACTATTTATTAACCGACTTACCAAAAAAGGAGGAGGTTCTATGTTCGACATTATGTATGTTTTTTTTTTTTTTTTTTTTTTTTTTTTTTTTTATGTATGTTCACCGATATCTCCGTCAATTGTGGACCGATTTTGAAAATTCTTTTTTTGTTTGAAAGGGTATATTCCGAAATTGGTCCCATTTTCTTTTGGTGAAGATCTGATGAAGAACTTCAGAGATATACAACAGAACTCTTCAATAAATAACGGCAAATCTCTCGGGATTGCTGCAAACGCATGTTTGTTTATTGTTTATACTATTTCATAACATAACATCACGCCAGTACGCTCGAAAGGGGTATGCAGATCTCTCATTTCACCGGTTATATTCATTTTTCATGTTATTCGGGTAATCTATTCTGTCGTTATAGGTACTTACTTAACTACTTCTCTATTAGGTAGGTACAACTAAAAAGTGAAAAATAAAAAGCTTTTTTACAAAAAAATACTACCGACTTCCAAATAAGAAAACTAGAAAGTGAAAAATAACTTTTTTTTTGGAAGTCGGTGTCCATAACTTAAAAATTTGGTACCTACCAAAGACACCGACTTCCAAAAAAAAAGTTATTTTTCACTTTCTAGTTTTCTTATTTGGAAGTCGGTAGTATTTTTTTGTAAAAAAGCTTTTTATTTATTTAGACTTCATGAACAAAGGTACAAAGGCGGACTTAATGCCTTAGGCCTTCTCTACCAGTCAATCTAGGGTGGTGAAGAGACAACATGGCAGGTGCATAGTTTTAAAAAAAAATGCAAGTTGTTATTATACTAAAATAGGTAAAATACACGTACATAAATATTGATTATAATATATATCTATATAAATATACATATTATATATATTTATGAAGTAACAGAAAAGAAGAAAGTGAGATGACTCAGCTTATTTATGTTGAAAATAAAACCGCAATTGCCGCTTAAATGCGTACGGACTGGTGGCCGTCCTGATCTCGGAAGGAAGCGCATTCCAAAAAAGAATTGACTGGATATGAAAGGAAGAGTGAACAAAATCAGTAGTGTGAGAGGGACAGAGTAAGAGGAGATTCAAACACGCAATTATGACACGATAATACCCCGATTCAAACAGTAAAATGCGATTTTCATCAAACATAGCTAAGAACAGTCGATACAGCTAGTCCCGCTATGCTTGACTCGAAAAATTCTTACTAAAAAGTGCCGCTATGCACGAAATCACATTCGCGGGCAGTGGTGAAGAAAAGTGTTACAGTGTAATATTTTATTTAACCATTTAAAAAGTAAATTAAGAAAACCTGGTGTATAATGCCGTAAATTTCGGGAGAAAAGTCAATAAACGTTCCGTTTCATCATATTGACGCAAACTCGCTTAGCAGCCACTCAACAAGTTGCGTTATTCATTTTAAAAACAAAGTGTCCAGCCATTCCATAGAACTGTGAATAACGAAAAGTCTTTCCGTAAAAGAGATACTTAACCTATAAATATTTCAAACTAAGGCTTCGATGTTTTTAGTTACATTTTAATATTTTTCAGCTTCCTGCATAATTTAAATGAATTCAAACACGTTTCTTTCCAACTGCACCTTCCATTGTTTACATAGAATCGAAGAATTTCGTGCATACGGGCACTTTTTAGTAGGTATTTTTTGAGTCGAGCATAGTGGGACTAGAGCATAGCGGGACTAGCCGTATCGAGTGTTCTTAGCTATGTTTGATGAAAATCGCATTTTACTGTTTGAATCGGGGTATTCAAACCATCAAAAACAAACCAAACCATCTCGATAAAGACACCTTTCAGACTGTAAAGAACAAAATCAAAATCTGTTCATTCGTTTGGGAGCTACAAATATTCATATACACAAACACACAGGTACACACGTCAAGCTTATAACAACCCTCTTTTTCCGTCGGGGGTCCTCACTATTTGTAAGCGTTGCACCATGAGCGTAAGTAACATATTAGCATATTACCTGGCGCAAATTAACACTTTTTCTTTCTTTATTAAGATAGGGTACCAGGTGGATTAAGGCCCATTCCCTCTATCACAGAGAGGAGGCCTGTGTCCCAGAAGTGGGATCATTAAAAGGCTGATAATTGTGATGATGATAATGATGACGGTGTTGTCCTAGAACCAAAAATTCGAAGACATGTGACATCCATCAATCCGCACTGGGCCCGCGTGGTGGATTACGGCCCATCCCCTCTCACAGGGAGGAGGCCTGTGTCCCAGCAGTGGGAACATTAATAGGCTGATGATGTGATGTGTGATAATGATGATGAATCGGATGTAGCGGGTAACCGCCCTATCCATAGGTCTATCCGTAGGTTCATATTTTACCTCCCTACTAAAATATTGATAAACCATGATGCCTTATTAAATATTCAATTGCTAAGTGGCACCAGGTGGTAGTGCGTCTGTTCTCTTACATTTTTCTCCATAAAAGATATTGTCTTTTTTATACCCTATTTATTCCAGACGATATAACTTTCTTTTAAGTTCTAACAGAATTGCCACGATGAATCGAAGTTCAGTATTCTAGGTAAAGTAACCGTCAGATACCAAAAAATATTTAAGATTTTTTTGTTATAAGTAAAGATTAGAAGTGGTTCATTATGTACCACAACTAAAAAGTGAAAAAAAAAACGTTTTACAATAAAATACAACCGACTTCAAAATAAAAAGCACTACAAAGCAAAAAATTACTTCAATTTCGGAAGTCGGTATCAGAAAACGAAGAAACGAAAACAGGAACACCGACATCCGAAATTGAAGTTATTTTTCGCTTTGTAGTGTTTTTTATTTTGAAGTCGGTTGTATTTTTTTGTATAAAGTTTTGTTTGAATGGGTATACTTCCCAGGTGGTTAAAACACCAGGTGGTCATCAGGTCAGGATCTGATGATAATATCCTGGCGAAATCGAGGGTAATCCTCAAATATTATAACATACTTACATATAGCGATTTTGGTATTTTCATCAACAATGCACACAGAAAGTATCATTTGGTGAAGTGGAACTGATGAAGAAGACCACAGACAGCCACTGGAACTCCTTAATGCTTAGCATGTCACGGGTATAAGATATCTCGAATACTTAACTGACTATGATGAAGCAAATACTTATAAACAAGTAAAAATTAAATATTTCCAAAACCCTGGCAATATTTTTTATTTCATACATTTTGACCAAAATAATTTTTCTAGTAGTAGACACGCTTCGATCAATAATTAATCTATCGAACAATTAATTATGACACGATATCTTGATGATGACGGGACGCTGATCGTTATACACTGAAAGCTTTAAATGGCTTAGTCGTTAAATACCCAATTCGTAAAATACCCAACAGCTAGAAAAAGGGCTAATTCGCTAAATACCTAGTTCTGAAAATACCTATTTCTGGAAATGCCTAATTATTAAAAAGCCCAATTCTCAAAAAGACCAATTCTTAAAAATCCCAATTCTTAAAAAGGACGTTTTTTGCCAATTTGATGATAATTCGAATAATGATAATGTAAGTGCCTACATATGTATATAAAACTAGTTTACCCGCGCAACTTCGTCTGCTCCGCTCCTATTGGTCTTAGCGTGATGATATATAGCCTATAGCCTTCCTCGATAAATGGGCTATCTAACACAAATAATTTTTCGAATCGGACCTGTAGTTCCTGAGATTAGCGCGTTCAAATAAACAAACAAACAAACTCTTCAGCTTTATATATTAGTATAGATGAGGAAATAGGTACATAAAATAAAATTGCTGAAAGACTGTACAATTCAAACATAATGTAATTCTTAAAAGTAATAACAGTCATTATCGGTAATATACAATACCAACATTGATTAAAGGTACAAATCTGTAAATAAAATGCAATTGCAATTGTTCTTCAGTAAATCGGACGGTATCATCGATTTATACGTACGAAAACAAAAGTTAACTCATAAAAAAAAATGGAAAAATAACATAAAATATCTCCGGGATTAAAAAAATAACATAAAATATCTCCGGGATTAAAAAAATTACATAATATTATCATCATTGTATTACCAATTTAGGTACACTTAGAACCTACAAGTATGCACACGGTAGGTTAAGGAAGATGCCAGTGGGTCACGTACCAGTCGATGTTGATGTCAAAAGGATTTTGATGATGATGAGCAAGCTTAAATTGTCGAGTAAATCAGTCTATCGGCCGTATTATGTTTGACCGTACCAGTGAATTCTGGCGGAGGTCAGGGTCTAGAGAGATCGTTGTGTGAGAGCAAAGCGATTGCTTGTCAGCTAAAAAGCCGTGGTGTTAGAGGTTTTACTCGGGGGTTTCTGTAAGCTTGGCAGTTTCTGCTGCAGAAGAAGTTTTAAAGTTTGTTTGAAATGACTGTGGTAGCCCAGGATAATGATTTGGTGAAAGAGTAGAGTTCTAAAATTTCGATATTTTCACAACCCAATAATCTAGTTTGGTCAGTAGTAGCCGTTGTGTGGCAATTGTTGGCCTGTATGTCACTTGTAAATCTGTGTGACACTATGTCTGGTGTGAAAATTCATGTTTGTGTTAAGAACCTTACAGAAAATTCCTATTCAGTTAAGAGAGTAAACTCGCACAGTCACGCGTGTGAAGAGACCAACATGTTATTGTTGATGACGTTCGAATCGTCAAGATCTCATTACGAAAATTTTAATAATTTTGGCTTTTCTAATTTTGATTACTATGCGTAGATCGTGTTAGCCTACCAACCTACCTGCCCCATACGATGTCTTTACCTTAGGGAATACATCCTGACTTCCCAATGGTTTGCATCTATCGGCCACCTTTGATGCGACATATATATGGACGGAATGTACTGGAGTTCCTAATTTGTGTCTGTTTGTTGTAAAATGTTATTTTTGCTTTAAAGTGATATAATTATTATGTTAACGTAACCACTGTTGTATTGTTCATAATGTCTGTAAAGTGAACTGCGTCCTGAAATACAGGCTCGGCCTAGCTCAGGCGCAGTTGCTCATCTTTATTTTTGTTTTTGTATTTAATAGCTTTAATATTTTAATTATAATGATCAATTTGTACAATTTTTGGAGAAATAAATATATTATTATTAAATATATTATTATTATTATTTAAAGTGTATTTTTGAATTGTTTTAAGTGACAACTAGATAATTGGTAATTTTTTTTATTTTTATTATATAAAGTACCCCGAACGAATGGTAAATTACCTACGTTAACAAGCTGTAATATTACGATATTATAAGCAGCAAATCAAAATGATCCGCAGAACAACTGCAAAACATGGACTTAAGTATGTATAGGAATCTGGATAATATTGCAAGAAAACGCCGCAGTATTAAGAACAAATTATGATTACGCAGTGATAACATCAAAGAATGATTTGGTCTGTCTTTGTTACAGGTCCATGAATGACACCCATAAAAATAAAGGAAGCAGAATATTGAATTTTTTAAATTACATTTTTTACCAAAACATGTCATCTGAGCAACGGAATAACTTGAACATACAAAGACACATTAATTTAAAATTCAATACATTTGAATACCAAACTTCTACCACGCAGCGTTTCTAACAGAAAAAGATTTCCCCATAAATTGCTAATCGGATTCAATATGTTTTGACGTCAGGGTATGAATCAAACAAGCTTGAGATGAAATTCATATAAAAATAATCTACTTGCCTGAAAACTAAGGACCAAGGAGATGGTGATCATATGAACCTCAGAACCTTTTTAAAGAAAGAAAAAAAAGAAAGAAAAATTGTTTATTCTGCACAAACTAAACGCACAATACAAAATAAAGAGTGGCATTCACTAAAGGTACAAATTAGCCAAAAGCCTCGTATTTAAAACAAAAAATTATAAAAGTATGTCAATTTTGTCTATTGCTTGATACACAGCATTGAGAGCAATACACAGTTATCTGTGGGTGAGAGGCCAAAGACAATTTACTTGTGTAATATGAACCTTTATATCTAACACCGAGTTTTCATTAACTAAATATTAAAAACTTGTGCATTCACTTTATTTATGGCCTCCGCAAATACGACCATGTGTTGGAGTTTCGGAACAGATTGAAGTGGCTGGCGATTCGGCGTCGTCGAGATACTCATATTCTATCACTTCTCTAACTTATCCTGCACAATCCTAATTCTCCTCAATACCTTTCGTGAACGCTTTCAGTACCTCGTGTCGAGAGGTAAACCCTGTCACACTGCCACTTCTCTTCACCTTCGTCCTCCGTGACACTCTTCCAGCCGCTATGATCGTTCTTTCTCCGCTACAGCATTGCGTCACTGGAACTCTCTCCTACACTATCTAGGCGACAGCCCTTCTGTGGAGGTATTCAAGGAAAAGTTTAAAGATAATTTCCTTGCGCAGTGACATAATATTAGTATGTATGTATATGTCTTAAAATGTTTTTTTTTAATTGGGCGCACGGTTGGCGCAGTGGTTGAGCAATTGACTGCTGCGCTGCGTGTCGCGGGTTCGATTCCCGCACGGAACAAATATTTGTATGACCTACAGATAGTTGTTTCGGCTTTAGGTGTTTGTGTATTTGAGTTTATATGTTTGTAAATGCACCCACAATACAGGACGAAATTCCTAGTGAGGGAGAAAGTTTTTTTTGTTTTAAAAAAGAAAAGAAGAAATATGTATTTATGTAGTATAGTAAGTATATTTATGTTTTAATTTAATTCTACTAAAGTTATTTTAATATTTTACACTGGATCCTGCCCTCTATTGTCAACTTTCTCTGTCACTCTAGGGTTTGCTGTAAAATTACTCAACATAGAGTTAAGCTCGCCTTTGTACTTCATTACACATTACAAGGTTTATTGTAATAAACTATCCTACAGGTACACATACCATATCATTACCATATCATAGTATTTGCTGTCCTATGGGACTAATGGGACATAATTTAAAAAATATATTAGTATCAGTTGTCCCATGGGACTAGTGGGATATAATTTTAAAATTTTGTTAGTATCAGTTGTCCCATGGGACTAGTGGGATATATCATCCCACTTGTCCCATCATGGGACTGGGCCAATGGGACTATTGGGACAGACCCTTTTTATCACACTGTATATAATGTTGTTTTTGGTGTACAATAAAGAACTAAGAGAAGCAATACAACGAAAAGAAATAAGGGTGGGCAGCTTTAATATAGGTATGAAACAGAAATCCTCGTATTAAAGGATGCACTAGATCTTCAGCAGGTGTGCATCATCACGTTATCATTTTAACAGGCCCCCTTCCATGTGCTGTTGGTGATCACCGGGATGACTTTAGTGAGATAATAATGCCACACTCCCTGATCTTTTCCCCAAAAGTCTAGGCGCCTATTGAAGGTTTTTCCTCGATAAAAAAGGTGCGGCCACTAAACATCATATCACAATAGGAGGGCCTTGTCCAATTCATACTCCAAGGCACCTTCCCAACTGCTTACAAATCTTACGGAGATTATCAACGTAGAAAACTTTTTTTTTTGCGAGTTCATATAAAATTTGGTAATACATTTCGTTTCGAGCTTTACGAGATTTTTTCCTTCTTTAGCATGAATAATTTTTTTTGCAATATTTTTGTATATGTAAAAGATTTAAAATATAAGAACGCTATTGTACCTTTTTATATATTAAATCCTGTTGTTTGTAAGTAATCAATTTTGATGTAAAGAACTTAAAGGTGAGATACCTACAGTTTTTTAGGTGAACCGTGAAGCTGCAGACCGTTCGTGATAAATAACTACTGTAGACGCCCTCTGTGTCATCTAAGGGACATAAGTCAAATTAGTCAACCAATTATTTTTATCTATACCAATATTATAAAGAGGAAAGTCTTTTTGTTTGTTTGTTTGTACCGAATAGGCTCCGAAACTGCTGGACCGAAATAAAAAAATTTATCACCAATAGAAAGCTACATTATTCCTGAGTGACAGGCTATTTTTTTATCCCGAAAACGGGTCCTGTGGGGTAGTCCACGGGAGCGAATCCGCGAGGAACAGCTAGTTTTGTTATATTATTATTACTTACTAGCCTTTTCCAGCAGTTTTGCCCACGGAAAATTCAAAAATTAGCCCACGGAAACGTACCGGAATACTAAAAAGTAGCCTATTTCGTAATCCCACTCCTACACTAAGTCTATCTAAGTATTACATCCAAATTCTTTCCGTCATTGTGGCGTGATTGGTTAACAAATCATCATCATCAGCCTATTAATGTTCCGAATGCTGGGACTGGAAATGGGCCGTAATCCACCATGCGGGTGCAGTGCTGGTTAGTGGATGTCTCATGTCTTCGAAATTTTTGTTCTAGTACATACCTGTGCCCTCACGATGTTTTCCTTCACCGTTTTGAGAGCAGTGGCGATGAAATAATTTACACAAAGTGAAGCAAGCGCCTGCTTGGGTACGTACCACGGGGCCACCACTGTTCTGCAACACTCTCTGGTTAACAAATATCTGAATACTAGCTGTAGCCCGCGGCTTCGCTCCCGTGGACCACCCCACAGGACCCGTTTTCGGGATAAAAAATAGCCTATGTCACTCAGGAATAATGTAGCTTTCTATTGGTGAAAGAATTTTTCAAATCGGTCCAATAGTTTCGGAGCCTATTCGGTACAAACAAACAAAAAAATATTTCCTCTTTATAATATTATATTATAATTATATTATATTATTATAGTATAGTATATATAAATACATACACCCTTTCACATATACGTATAATATAACGTACGTATTTAAATTTTTCGCAATTACAATTGACCGGAAAACTTCTTAAACGTGGTGCATTCAAGCGTGAAAGCAATGCAGCGCATATTTGCTCGAACAGCTAGTTTTTAACAAAAGTCCCGATATCAGATTCAAATTTTCTGACGTTATTTGCAATACCTACCATATTTTTCCTGTGCAGTCCGTATCAAAGGCTTCAATTTTACATCAATATACTTCACAGAGCACAGAGACAAATCGACGGCCATTGACAAAACTTTTGACACAAACCAAGCTTGTTGGTTGAAACTTGTGAATTGCGTGAATAAGAATTTATAAGTAACTAGCTTCTGCCAGCAGCATCGCCCGCGTGAACGTCAGTAATTATCCCAAGAAAACATACTCCCGGGAAATTAAAACTATCCAACCTATGTCCTAATCCAGGTAATGATCTACCCGTGTGCCAAGTTTCATTCAAATTAATTAAGACATGAAAATGTTACAAAGAAACAGACAGAAAGAGTTACTTTCGCTTTTATAATAATAGTACAGAAGCATAGACTAGTATAGATTATGGATTATTAGCATTATAAGTAATGGCGTTTCTAGTCGTTGCTGCCACGACGTTCCGTGCTCTATGTTTCCTTGCAGCATCCATTAAATCAATGTACAGTTCAACTATATTCATAATGTCCTTCAGCAATCATCGCATTGCCGAATAAAAACGAATGCTAATTTCCATGTCTATCAATTATTTTATTTATCGTGTATTATTATACATTTGGATACAGAGTCACTTTATTGTCGTTTTGTTTTGATTGCCGTGTGAACTATATATGGCTGTAAAACTATTTTCCTATTCTTCTTTAGAAGCTTTCCTCCCATTTTTTAAATAAATTATATTAAGTTATACTCTAACTCTATTATACTAGTTAACCCTATTTACTTAAAGGTATTTACTAGTTGATTAAAGGCGTCTGATCTGCACCATGCAGTTTGCAGGCATACCTTGACGGTGAGATAATAGTCATTTCGCGCCGTGTGCGACAGACTTTGTTGTGAAAGATTGCTGTGTGTTTGAGCGTGTTTTGGCTAAGCTGCATTGTTGCAGAGCGCCATTTATGTGGCTACATAGATTCTGTCGAGACGGAAGCGACAGTTGGGATTGTCGGTGCAGGTTGTCGTACGAATACCTATGACTGTCTTTACGGCCAGTCAGAGGACCGAATGCCTAACAACTGGAATGACCAGAGGCCTTAGTGCGAGTTTTTACTCACGCTCAATCGCGTTAACGTAAACGACAATTTGTATTGAAACTGGATTAGCGCCGCCTGGTGACGGTAAGGAGAAACCTCTTTTTTTGTATACATTTTATATAGTTGATTAAAGGCGTCTGATCTGCACCAAGTGCAAAGGGCAAATTATAAAAATCTGACGACTGACGAAACACGAAGTTTGCCGAGGGACATTAAGAAAATGATTGTACTGTACAGTCGATCTCACTCGCTCTTTGAGTTAACTTTATTTTTTATTTTGTTGAGCGCAACTGTACCGCCAGTACTTGTTTATCGCATTCTTTTTTAATTAACTTTATTCGCTGTCAAAGAACGAAAACCTCTTTAAAAAGCGTTGATGAAAAAGTTTTGCTTTGTGTGCGGCTTTTACGTCAGTAGGTCGTTGAATTGAAAATTCAGATATGCAGTATTAATACACTGTATAAAAATGTAGGTCATGTTTATTTTTACATTATTTTCAAGTCTGTTGGTTTGGAGAAATAATTGCATTGGGTGACGCAGCTGACAGAATAATTAAGCTGAAGTAGTAATGGGCTAGCTTATCTTAAGTTGAGATCGAATATCGGTAATTATCGGTAATCTCAATTTTGGCCCATATATTGAGGCAAACGCTCAACTGGCTGCCAAAAATTTGGGGATCCTTGGTGAAGGTGGGACGGTATTTCACGCCAGAGTAGCTGCTTAAGTTCTATCAAGCGCAAGTTCGACCTTGCATTGTTCTCATCTCTGGGATTGATCTGACAAATATCAGCTTGATGCACTAGAGTCGATCGAAAAACGGGCCAAGAGGCTCATCAGCAATGAGGCACTGGTCGAGTCAAAGCTCCAGAGCCTTGAACATCGTCGCCAAGTTGCCAGCATGTCGGTGAGTGTGCGATGGAATTGTATGATTTAACTCCACCTAGCCCGTTTCATCATCGGACTACAAGTCGTACATCGAGGCGCCATCGGTACATAGTGGGCATCCCACCCTTACGCACTAAAAGTTTTGGAAACACTTTCATCATGCGTACAGCTAAGGAGTGGAATTCCCTGCTGGAGTCTGTTTCCCGATAGCTACAACCTGGGGTCTTTAAGTCAAGAGTGAATAGGTTACTTCTAGGCAAGCGTGCTACACCGTCGACCACATCATCGCTTACCATTAGGTGATATAGTGGTCAAGCGCGTGACTAACATTAATAAAAAAATTAAAAAAAACGTAAGTTAGGGCGCCCTCAGCGGGGCGAGCATGGGCGTACCCAAGACATTTGTGACAAGACATGTTTTTTTTTTTCTATTATAGTCAAAGGAGAAGAAGGAGACTTGAGACCAAAGGTTGTCTGTAAGAGATTGCCTAGTGCGATAAGACCGCCCATTGTACACTTGTATATTTGAACATTTGTCCTGTATATTTTTTGTGGTGTACAATAAAGTATAAAAAAATTACATTCTTCTAAACTTTTAATTGCGTTTTTCTCAAAATCTATTAATTAGGACATTCCCTGTTTTTTGCCTGTACCCTTCATTTGGTAACGCTGGGAGGGTACGTCCTAGAAATACATACACTGGTCTTATTGGTGAGCAGTACTCATAGCCGGCGTACGTGTATGACTAGATGTATGAACGTAGATTAAGCCATAAGAGTATGTAATCATCATAGTAGGTGGCGTTCTTTCTCTTCTTACTTCGTTACTGGTCAACGTTGCGACGCTTGTGGAGCCCTCCAATGTCCAGCAATGGATATCTTTCAGCTGAAATCAACTGATATCATGGTGGTAATTATCCATGTGATTTAGTATAGTCAGTAATCTCACTGAATACCAATTCATATCCATCATTCAGCTGCTACCAGTTGGTAGCTGGTCTAGAGATCGTAACATAACCAATCCAGTCCGGCGAGCACGGCCTACTGTGACATGACTTGAGTCACACATTACATCGCAGTTTGGGCGATAAAGCCATTTTGTGTTAAATGCTAGCACCGGCGGCGTGAGAAATTTTCTTGACGTTTATTTGGAATTCATTGATAGGCAGCAACAAGAATTGCATGTCGCGCCTTCAAAATATGCCACAGCCACATGTTTGACCCGTGCTAGCATTTATGACAAATTGTAAGACATGACATAATTTGCTGGGAATCCTTGCAAAGGTGAGAAGGTACTTCACGCCAGAACAGCTGCTCAACTTGTATCAAGCGCAAGTTCGATCATGCATGGAGTACTGTTCTCATCTCTGGGACGGATCTGCCAAATACCAGTTTGATGCACTAGAGTCGATCGAAAAGCGGGCCAAGAGGCTCATCGGCGATGAGGCACTGGTTAATTCAAAGCTCCAGAGCATTGAACATCGTCGCCAAGTTGCCAGCATGTCGGTGAGTGTGCGATGGAATTGTATGATTTAACTCCACCTAGCCCGTTCCATCATAGGACTACAAGTCGTACATCGAGGCACCATCGGTACATAGTGGGCATCCCACCCTTACGCACTAAAAGTTTTGGAAACACTTTCATTATGCGTACAGCTAAGGAGTGGAATTTCCTGCCGGAGTCTGTGTTTCCCGATAGCTACAATCTAGGGGTCTTTAAGTCAAGAGTGAATAGGTTACTACTAGGCAAGCGTGCTCCATCGTAGACTACATCATCGCTTACCATCAGGTGAGATAGTGATCAAGCGCGTGACTATAATAGAAAAAAATAAAAAAAACATGTCTTGTCACAAATGTCTTGGGTATGACGAACGCCCATGCTCGCTCCGCTGAGGGCGCCCTAACTTACGTTTTTTTATTTTTTTTATTAATGATAGTCACGCGCTTGACCACTATATCACCTAATGGTAAGCGATGATGTGGTCGATGGTGTAGCACGCTTGCCTAGAAGTAACCTATTCACTCTTGACTTAAAGACCCCTGGTTGTAGCTATCGGGAAACAGACTCCAGCAGGGAATGCCACTCCTTAGCTGTACGCATAATGAAAGTGTTTCCAAAACTTTTAGTGCGTAAGAGTGGGATGCCCACTATGTACCGATGGCGCCTCGATGTACGACTTGTAGTCCGATGATGAAACGGGCTAGGTGGAGTTAAATCATACAATTCCATCGCACACTCACCGACATGCTGGCAACTTGGCGACGATGTTCAAGGCTCTGGAGCTTTGACTCGACCAGTGCCTTATTGCTGATGAGCCTCTTGGCCCGTTTTTTGATCGACTCTAGTGCATCAAGTTGGTATTTGGCAGATTAATCCCAGTCATGAGAACAATATTCTATGCAAGATCGAACTTGCGCTTGATACAACTTAAGCAGCTGCTTTGGCGTGAAATACCGTCCCACCTTCACCAAGGATCCCCAACTTTTTGGCAGCCAGTTGAGCGTTGTGGTTGTGGAGGGTGGCCCCGTGTGCGGGGACCCTAAAGACACATCTTGTTGTGGATTTAAAATAGCCGCACTATGGTCAGAAACGTATTGGGTGACGGGGTCCGAGCATGGCAAAATGCACAAGTACTCCAGTGCCTCGGCCAAAGGTAGCTGCAGAACACCGTATGGTTTAAGTCAATTAGGGTCTGACAGACCGCATCGCTCGCTCCAGGGTAGGAGACATCCATGAGGAATTACTCAAGTAAAAAAAGGTGCCAATCAGGGACTTAAAAACACCTTCATAAAGGTTACAGAATTATAAGTGATACATGTTGAATTGATAACAGAATCAAATATGTATGTATGTAACACTTATAAATGTGTTTTCAATGTGTTAACCCAAAACACTTACAAAAGTGTAACCGTAATATATCTATCTGTAACAGATATAAAAGTGTTAACAGTTGTTAATAAGTGTAACAGGTAAATGCGGCGTTGCCAAATTTACTATGCGTCCGACCGTATGGACAGCTTCCACGAACCCAACGCCAACACTGTATTCGTCCACGGAGTTCCTTAGGCACTCGAAACGATTCTGTAGTTCGAGCTGAAAGCTGTCGGAGTTTGAATCTGGATCTGTGCTGGACTGATCGTAGACTTCATCAGTCGAGACC
The DNA here is from genome assembly GCA_945859665.1 of Anorthoa munda. Classification (NCBI taxonomy): domain Eukaryota; kingdom Metazoa; phylum Arthropoda; class Insecta; order Lepidoptera; family Noctuidae; genus Anorthoa; species Anorthoa munda. The sequence goes on along the minus strand of OX243896.1, from coordinate 20,113,836 downwards.
TTTCAAGCTTGATATTAATGTTTAATGTGCCTCTTACCATGCGGTGATCGCTCCCGATTTTCACCGAATTGATCACAGAGACATCATTGAACATTTGCTTCTTGGTTGACATGATGAAGTCGATCTCGTTTTTAGTTGCACCATCGGGGCTTTGCTAGGTCCACTTCCTGTGCTCAGGCTTTCTGAAGAAGGAGTTATACATGTAGAGGCCCTCCTTCTCCTTCTCTCTCTCTTTCGTTCTCCTTCTCAAGTCTTTTTAGTTATAAAAAAAATATTAAAATTAAACAAAAAAGTCAAAAAGTCTTTTTAGTTATAAAAAAATATTAAAATTAAACAAAAACTAAATAAACAATCTTAGAACAAGAAAAGAACCGGGAATGTCCATGACATACCGGTAAAGAAGAAGGATTGTCCAAGGTTACAGTTGTGATTTGGTGGTTAGAATTTCTCGAATTTATATAAAGTTTGCGAAGTTGCTTAAACAAAAACGTCTTTTTGGCGCCTTACCTTTTAAAAAAAGTTAGTGATTGAGAATAAAACTACCATAGATAAAGATTTACTTGCCAATAAAAAATAAGAATTGTGATATTCCCTGTTCTTTGTCTGTACCCTTCAAATAGAAAATAGTTTAATATAAGTCCCTTTAATAGAGAGAACTATCAAAACAAAGCACTCTAAACTCTGGTCTAAACTATAAAGTTTAACATGTCAAAACTCTTGATCAATAGTGCTGCCCCCCATCATAAAAAGGACGTATCTAACTTTTTCCAAAATTGAGTTATATACAGGGCTACAGTTTAAGTCGACCTAGATCCTTTAAGGATTTATAGTTTTCTTCATTCCTGACTGATTTGACTATAAAACATTGTACTATTATATTGGACATTGAATTTTTTTTTTTTAATTTGCCTATTTTTTGCCTACTGGCCTATTTTTTTGGGTTATGTGCCTCTAATGTATTTGTATTTGCGATTTTTGTATATTAGGTAAGTTGCTTTATTATTCTCAACACTAAAATTGCAGAGAATAATACATATATCTCATTTAGTTTCAGATTTACCACATTGAAGAAAGGCTCATCTCCATTATCTATACCAATATCATAAAGAGAAAAGATTTTTTTGTTTGTTTATTTGTACCGAATAGGCTCCGAAACCACTGGACCGATTTTAAAAATAATTTTATCATTAGAAAGCTACATTATTCCAGAGTGACATAGGCAATTTTTTTCATGAAAACGTATTTTGCTTATAGGAATCTAATATTTCAATTAATAACTACTTTGATCAAAAAGGCGCATCTATTCATTAAGCTCTGCGTGTGACAATGAGTTGACGTATAACTCGATATTGCGCCTTTCAATTCATTTGATAATTAGGGCTTATACTAGGAGAAAAGGAACTATTTACCACTTGCGTCTTTTCAATTCGACGGACGTGAGACGTGTGTGGTATTAATTGAATATCCGCAACAGCTAAGGTACTAAGTATGAAGGTATTGAATAATAAAATGCGCCTTTTATTCTTAAACTTAATATTATGAAAATAGCTGTTGAAATTGGTGAATTGGTGAAATGGCGCTTATGGTGTTTTACGGCTTTCCTTTTTAGTTCTAGGTAATACACCGGACTTTTTTTTAAATATATCTCTTTTGGAAAAAAAACGGTATCTTTTTTTTAATCAATTCTAAAATGTTAGAATACTAAATTAAAGAGGTGATATAGGTCGAAAAATGGTACATTCACTGAATTTTGATAAATGAAACCCTTTTTTCAACTTATTTTTTTTTCTTCATATTTACTTTTTCTTAGATACGTCCTTCTTATTATCGGGGGCAGAGCTGTCTAACCAGTCTAACCCTTTAGCCATACAAGTCACGTCAACCATCTGCTAACTTAGTTGCCTACACTTAGCCACAACTTGATATATTGTCGTCACAACTTAACTGACAGGTTACCGAAACTTGTGTTTTACATGTCCTTAACATAGGGGTTATAAATGAGTTTCATAACTTTTGATTGTACGTAAACTAGGTATATTATGTCACATAACTTACGCCGAAAACGCACTGGCTGGCAGTTTGCTTAGGTACTATAACAGAGTAAGTCACATGTTGATTAATGAAGTAGAATTCGGAATCCTATTCGCCTTCGCCGGTATGCCCACATAATTTCTATGCTTTATAATGTACTTTTTAATCCATTTGCTCCTTTTTATCTCAAAGAACGCTTTCAGTTCCTCTGTGACACCCATTCTAGGTCCTTGAGATCATCGGAAAATCTAAAATTAAGTATTCGTATGCATTCCACTTCCTTCTTTGACAAATCTTTCACGATTCAAGCAGCTTGGTTGTGGAATGCATTACCTATTGAAGTGAGACGTGCTCAAACACTGCCAACGTTTAAGAAAATGGTGAAGGAGCATTACATTTCACTATAATTTTTATTCTTATCCTTTCTCTGTTATATTTGATATGTATTAGTATATTTTGTAATATTGTATGTTTGTATTTTATGTTATTAAGTCTAAGTAGAATATTATTTATGATAATTTGTACACTGACAACCCTAAACTCTTCTCCTATCGTTTCAGTCCATCCAATGGTTGTCTGTAAGAGATTGCCTAGTGCGATAAGACCGCCCATTGTACACTTGTTATTGTGAACGTTTGTCCTGTATGTTTTATTTTGTGGTGTACAATAAAGTATATAATAAATAAATAATCAACGATCAAAAATATTCGAAGCCTGCCGCACGGCGCTATTGGCACCTTTTTTTTTAACTTGTGTATTTCCTCATGGATGTCTACTGCCCTAGAACGAGCGACACGGTCTGTCAGACCCTAATTGACTAAAACCATACGGTGTTCTGCAGCTACCTTTGGCCGAGGCACTGGAGTGCTTGTGCATTTTGCGATCGGACCCCGTCACCCAATACGTTTCCGACCATAGTGCGGCTATTTTAAATCGACAACAAGACGTGCCGTCAGGATCCCCGCACACGGGGCCACCGGCCACAACCACAAAACGCCGCCACATATTTCCTGTAGTTTTCATAAATTTTGTATAGACTCCCCGCACATGGTTGACGCCGGTGGCCGCCACACGCTACACGCTCCTAGCTTCTCATGGCGGCGTTTGTGGCACGTGTGCGGCGACACTTAAACCACTTACACACATGGTGCACTTTCCATCAAAATGCAGAAAACGTTTCGGGAATGCTTTCATTGTACCTACAGCTACAGAGTGGAATGTTCCCTGCAGGAGTCTGTTTCCTGATACCTATGAGACCCAATACTAAGACCCCATGTGCTTTTATTTATGTCAAGAGTGAAGATGAATCACGTTTGCCTAGAAGGTGAATAGGTTACTTCTAGGCAAACGTGCTTCATCATAGACCGAAATTCGCCTCCAGGTAAAAAAGTGGTCAAAATTAATGTGAACCGAACAATAATACAATATTCGGGTTTTGGCAAAATCGATATATTAAGTTCCCAATGCAGAGTTAGGTACAAGCTTCCTCTCAGTGAATGCCCGGATGGCAGTTGGTGGCACAGGGTGGAATGCGGTCCACATTACAGAGGTGGAAGTCATGGGTCACGGATAAATTTGAAAGATAGTTATCGCGGCACTGGCTCAAGCAACTGAAGGGTGGGTTTTAGTCGATAAAAGTCTGACACGCCTTCCCGCTTCACCCAGAGCGGAAGAAGTTATTGGATGATTTCCCAAAATATAAATATTTGGTGGCAGTCATGTCTTATGTTTTTTTGGTTTTTGGGCACACGATATTTTCCTTTTAATTTCAAAACAGGAAAGGTTGCAAGTAAATTACTCAAAGTTATACTCAAATTGCCTCCGTAATTACAGGACAGCCCCTGAAGAATCTAGGTTTTGAATCTTCCTGAAGTTCTTAACAACATTCCAAGCAAAGTCTGGAAGAAATACGATGTCTCAGTAGGTACTATCAAAGCTGAAAACTTTCTACCATTAAAACTAAAAACTTTTCGAGAGTTTCAAATTTTCAATTTTATTTTATTTCTTCGTAATAAGATATATGTTTTTCATGTAATTCGTATGAGCTTTTAGAAGTTATTTTTGTAGATATTTTAAGGGTGTTTATTGAGCGTGAAGAAAGATATTTTATTTCGATAATATTTCTTTGAAATAAGTGTATAATATTTTGTTGAGGTTATTGATACGGGGTCTTTGAAATTTGCTGGAAAAATACGTCGAATAATATAAATACGAATTCAAACATATTTTCACATTTAGTGAATTCAATAGGCTACGATTGATATAATTTATAATAGAACCTTTAGAATATCAAGTGATGTAAGTGCAAAAGCTTGCAGAAGCACCAATTACATATATTATGTATTTCGCAGAAATTTCACCTCTTAATAATTTTGTTCTATTCATTATTTTTGATGGATTAGCGTTATTCTGTATCTCACCTTTACGATCAGGGGGTCGACAATAAGCTCTTAGAGTAAGGTTATTTTTGAGTGTAAAAAAAATAAAAAAGCCTTTTATTTCATGCATAATATCATTAACATTTTTACATAAGTACCTTTTACATGGTGATAATTTAAAAGAGTTATAGTAATTTTAAAATTTGTTTCAATGTCATATTAGTTTATAGCTTTCATAATATTTTTCATTCCAATTTTTGATGTAAGTATTTATTGCTATAAAAATTAAATATATTAAATGTTCAAATTAATTTCCAATTTCAATTATTGATTGCAATAGATAATATGTCAAATGTATAAATTAAGTTTAAATTTCAGTATGAATATTCATTAAGTAGATTTTAATTAAAATAATGATAGAAAATAAAAAAATAATAAAAATATCGTGCATGCATGAACCCCTCAAGTACAGATGACAGATATATATGACTTGTATACATCTGTCACTTACGCGATCTTAAACTAACCTTACTCTAAGAGCTTATGGTCACCCCCCAGGTGAGATAGTGGCGAAACGCGAAAACATCAAAAATAATTGACAGTTTAAGATGGTGGTCGTTGGTGCCACGCTTACCTTGATATAACCTATTATTTGATGACTTCTGAACCCCAGGTTATAGATATCAGGCAACACAGACCCCGGCAGAGATTCCTACTCCTTAGTAGTACTTAAAATGGTTACGGCTATGTTTGTGCTTATGGGTGAGATGTCCACCATACAACCTACTTTTACTATAACTTTAGTCTCTCTAGATACTGAGTACATGATTCACGATAAGTTATCAGGTAAAACAACATCCTATAAATACCTACTTCATCACATCCTCTGCTATAAAATTAAACTAAATTCCCAATTAACATCCTTCCATCGCTTTAATGAATGGTAAAACGTTTTCCAGGACCCATAACATGAAAGTAATTGAAAATCGATCTTTTTTAAAATGTAATAAGCATTTCCCGTGTCAATATCCATTAATTATTTTGACGCTTGAGTCATGGAGGTAATATGAGCTATCATCGAAGTAATTTGTCATGGGGAAATTGTAGAAGGCCAATATATTTATGCGAGAGATGAAGCTTAATTTGAGAGCAAAGTAGTTTCGTTAAATACACACAATTTGTAATTTAAATAACCTGAGCTACAAAAGTAGCATACTTAGTTAAAAGTGTAGGAAACTTAGTTTATGAAAGGTGTATCTTAATTAGTCAAAGATTTAGCTTACTTTGTCAAAGATTTAGCTTACTGTGTCGAAGATGTAGCTTACTTTGTCAAAATTTAAGATTACTTTGTCAAAGATGTAGCTTAGTTTGTCAAAGATGTAGCTTAATTTGTCAAAGATGTGCTTACTTTGTCAACGATGTAGCTTACTTTGTTAACAATATAGGTATCTTACTTTGTCAAAGATGCCGCTTAGTATGTCAAATATTTACAACTAGCTTCTGCCAGCGGCTTCGCCCGTGTTAGAATTGGAAGTACGTGTGACGTCATCAAATCATGAATTTTCACTTTTTAAGCACAATGGTTTGCTACATAATACAAACTGTCATATTTATTAAGCAACTACCAACAAATGTCGAAGTACCTAGGTACCTAAATTATTATTGTGTTGTCAAATACCTATAATTGTTAGAGTACCCACCTAAGTAAATATAGTTGTGTGTACAGGAAATAACTCTTGAGCCACAGTGATAATATTGATGAGAGCAGTAGTGGCCCAGTGGTATCGGCCGCGACTTATAAGTTGTAGGTCGTAGGTTCGAGCCCAGGCGTGCGCTTTACTTTTTGGAAATTATTTCATCACCACTGCTCTCAAAAAGGAGATGGAGAACATCGTGAGGAAACCGGCATGTCCTAGAACCAAAAATAAGAAGACATGTGACTTCCACCAACTCGCACTGGGCCCGCGTGGTGGATTACGGCCCATTTCCTCTCACAGAGAGGAGGCCTTTGTCCCAGCAGTGGGAACATTAATAGGCTGATGATGTGATGTGATGTGATGATATTCCGATAAAATATTACGTAATTTTTAATGACCATTGTGATGTATCCTGGATTTTATATTACTATTTTAGTATTATAAGTCCTTTGAGATAATTAGTACAAGACTATTAAACAATAAGTATCAATATTATGTAATAATGTATTGTGTTATTATGTATCAATATTTTTTCGAATATTGATTAAGAATGACTAAATAGGCGATATTAAATTCCTTAATTGGCTTGATACGTTTTAAAAAGGTTTCATTTCTTAAGTATTGAATATTGACCTAATTGTGGGATTATTTATAGCAATGTGGAAAATGATGGGGATACCGCGCCATTTTCTAACATTTGACATATTGAGACAGATCAACTCGTTACTATAAATAGTGTGTAATTCGTAAACGGACACGCATTGATACCGCGGGCACAGGCCTGACCCACTATATATATAACCCACTCGCCGCGACCCCTGTCGGGGGCGCCTCGATCTTTTTAACGATTGTTGACTTACTTTGTTGTGAATTAAAAGCCAGTACAGGCCAGTTATTATGTTGTGATTGTGATAGTGATATTGTTTTCCTGAATTGTTATATTTTGTGAAAGATGGACTTCACAAGCTTCACGTAAGTTATTTGATATTATAACTTGATTATTGCTAATGTTTGTGTTGAAACTCTATCTGTATCATATTATGGCCTTTATTCCCAATGATTTTAAATTGATTTAAGGGCTAGTTATGTTCTTTGCCCTACCCTTTTTGTTTTGATTATGTAACATTGTGAAATATTACAAGATTCATCATATAATGGTAATAATAGAATTAGATCTGTATTGTGATAAACGATATTTATATGATTGTAAAATATATCTATAAATACTATAGTAGAGCTTCCGTGGCGTTTCTTGCCCTTCTTCTCCATGAGAACTAGTTTAGCGAGAGGGCGGTAAGCTCTCTGAGCCTCAATATGAATTAATTGACAAGCCTAATTGAAATAAATACCTAGTCTTGTCTTTATGTGCTTTTCTTCATAAAACCTTTCCCTTATACACATACATACATAGGAACTCTGATACATAGTAAATAAACAACAACCATCTTGACATTCCAAGCTTGCTATCTTCGTAAATATCGATACTTTTATATGTAGTTCATTAATGATTTCTTACACCCGCGTGAAAAGTGTTTTATCATCCCAAGGGAACATTATATCGGGAAAAAGCATATATGCGATTCCAGACTATAATCTATCTCTGTGCCAAATTTCATCCAGATCCGTTCAGCCATACGGGCGTGATTCCATCCAAACTTTCGCATTTATAATATTAAGTAAGAAGTAACATTGTACATAGCTTACTTTGTCAAAGATGCAGCTTAGCTTGATAGATATGTAGTTCTTTTCTGGCAGATTTTTATTGATCTATGAAAAGCCGTTTTGTTGAGATTGTTTGATTACGGCAGATACCTGGTTTGGTTTAAGAAGAATGTAACTTATTTTCCCAATAATTTAGTTTTGGCGTTTAAATTAAAAATAAACTACAATTAATTTTGTATTATATCTGCGGCACAAGCAGATCCAAGTTCCCAGAAAGTATACCTTACAAAGAAACGTCGTCACCAAATGAGTGCACTCAGCCCCGTCGCTCACAGCTATTGTCTTCTAGCGTAAACAATGTGTTTCAACGTGAAACTACTAGAATTTTACAATTAATTAAGTAAAATCTTCCTCAGTACATGTTACATTATTACTGTGGAAGGAACTAAAGTGGTTTCGTGTTGTATATAGCTGTTTCGTGTGGTTTAACAGGAGTTGTGATGTAGGTTTTGATTTGTTGTGATATTTTGTTCTGGAGGATCTCATTACTTTCTTGCCCATGTTACTCGGGGTTAGTGCAATACGGTTTTTCTTCGTTTATTCAAACGCCACGCTGTCATTGATTCTTCTATTCTTCAATATAATTTCTCACACAATTCATCAATCTTTTCTTTGATCTTCCTCTCCTTTCATATACAAATAAAATAATTAAATAATAAATAATATTTATTATATTTACAAATAACATCGTCGCCGAGTTGCCAGCTTGTCGGTTTTTTACCTGACTGCCGAAGGAGGGTAATGTGTTTATCAGTCTATGTATGTATGTTTATTCCTATGTGGCGTTCTAGAGACCAAACGCGTTGGCCGATTTTGATGGTTCGTCAATCGATTCGTCTTAACCCTGCGAGTGTCACTGGCTACATTAAAATTGCAAAAGAAAAGTGGCGGATTTTGGGCGCCATTTAGTGGGGGGAAAAAAAATATCTTCGAAACCCATCGTGTGGGGTATCTTTGATAAAGGGTTTTAAGAGGTGATTTCAAAAATATATGACACTATGTTTAAATGTACATAATTCTAAAAAAATAAGACTAAAAAGTTGTATATAAAAAATCAAAAAACCCGACTGCTTAAAAAGCGAACTAAAAAGACGTAAACAAGAAGAAAATCATGCTGTGCAGTCGGAGGATACATCTGGTTTTGGTCAGCCAGCTCGCGAATATGTATCCTCCATTCTTTTTGTATCATGTGGGGTAGTTGTTTGCTCGGACGATGACTGCCACACAAATGCATAATTTATATATATAAATAAGCGCACGCACATACATGACGCCGCGCGCACAGGTTTGTGAACTACCTATACCTACATAAATGTAAATGTTTGTTTGAAATCAATTATCCACCCATTTCTAACCATTTTGTGATCGTTCTAAAATATTTTCACTGTACATATTCCTCAATCAGAAAAAATAACAAGGCCATGAAAAGCTCATAAACATTACGACAAATCAAATAAGCATTACATACATTTATTTACTTTTAGAACTTACAAAATGCGTATACGAATCAAATATCCGCTAGAAACGGATATGACATACGGAAGCCATAACGTTAAGGTCCTATCTTTTTTAAATTATGTTATGGCTCGTGCTTGACCACTATCTCGCTTGATGGTAAGTGATGATGTGGTCGACGGTGAAGCACGCTTGCATAGAAGTGACCTATTCACTCTTGACTTAAATACCCCTAAATTGTAGCTATCATTGTGGAAAACCAAGAAAAGACTCCAGCAGGGAGTCTCTGTTTCCTGATAACTAACAACAGAATATCACTTAAACTACTTGGATAACTATCACTTAAAGCTACTACAATAGTTATTGTGGGAACGAGCTAGAACCGTAAACAACCGATATACCTAGCGTGCGCTACTTGAATAGAATGGGAATGGAACTGGACAGCGGGTATGCGCGCCCGTGTCATGCGCTGTTAGACCAACGAGGCAGCCAGACAGATAACTTGTTTACTTGAAGTTTCAGACCATTATATTCAGAGTCATGCTAGACATAAATATTATTTAGTAGAAACGAGCAGTAGGAGATTTTTGTGAGTAATTTCCGGAGAAATACTTCCATCGTAAAATCACGCCATGAATTCAAATAGGTAATTATTCACTACAAAGAAAAAATCCAAACGCTTGTCTACTATATTCTGCCACTTGCTAGGTAAGCGGTTTTATTCAGTTTGAAAGGTACAATACAATTTCTGTTGTAATTGACAACGCACCTGCGATTCCTCTTCTACAAGAGTATTTTTCAAAACATTCTTTCAAATCAGAAATATTTCAAAATTACCTTATTTTATCGTAATATTCCTGTCAAACAATATATCCGTGACATACTCATCAATATTGGATCCATTAATTCGTTTAATGAGGGTTTTAATTCAACATTATTAACATGATTCGGGAATAAAGCAGAATCTCAAAACGACCTGTCAAACTGTTCTCGTTGTATGAATTTCATATAATTGACAGCACGACTGTGCAGATTATAAATATCATGAAACTGACTCCATTTTACGATATCTCTGAACTCATTCATCTGTCAAAAATTGAGTGAAAGCTGAATGGTAATCCATACGTATCCTAATACTATTATAAACGCTAAAGTTTGTGAGGATGGATAGATGGATGTTTTTAGGGTTCCGTACCCAAAGGGTAAAAACGGGACCCTATTACTAAGACTTCGCGATCCGTTTGTCTGTCTGTCTGTCTGTCCCTCTGTCACCAGGCTGTATCTCATGAACCGTGATAGCTAGACAGTTGAAATTTTCACAGATGATGTATTTTTGTTGCCGCTATAACAACAAATACTAAAAACATTATATAATATATATGTAAGGGGGGCTCCCATACAACAAACCTGATATTTTTGCCGTTTTTGGCTCGATATTAATAATGGCAACAGGTAGACGCTTGAAGTATTCACAGAATGTTTAGTTATATATTTACTTCAAAAAATAATAATGATTAAATTAAAATAAAATAAATTAAGGGGGGCTCCCATACAACAAACGTGTTTTTTTTGCAGTGTTTTGCGATAATGGTACGGAACCCTTCGTGTGCGAGTCCGACTCGCACTTGGCCGGTTTTTTACTCTTTCATACAAATACTATTAGAGGGGATTTGATCAAAATTTACAATAATATATTTTTCAATACAGTTGTTAAACATGGCGTACTTTCAGAGGCTATAATTATGAAAATTAAATCTTATGCATAGGCATCTTTCTGTTACGCGGTCGTGACTATTGTTTACGAGCTCGATCATTAGTTTTGCAGTTTAGTTTTAAATTTATAAGTCAATTTAAAAAGTTTAGTAGCAAAGAGTTTTCATACATAGAATAAAATTGGATAGATTTTATACGAGGAAAAATGAATGATTCCGTACGTTTTAGCATTGAATTCTCAAAAGTCTTTTAAATGGTTGTTTAATATATTTAATTACCAGTTTTAATTTAATTATTTCCACATCAACATTTGTCTAAAATCGAATAGGCTGTATAGACTGTTTTCGTTGTAAAAAAAAAAACCAGTTGCAAAAACGCGCCTTTAGTTATAAGTCAATTTAAAAAGTTTAGTAGCAAGGAGTTTTCATACATAGAATAAAATGGAATAGATTTTATACGAGGAAAAATGAATGATTCCGTACGTTTTAGCATTTAATTCTCAAAAGTCTTTTAAATGGTTTTTTAATATATTTAATTACCAGTTTCAATTTAATTATTTTCACATCAACATTTGTCAAAAATCAAATAGGCTGTGTAGGCTGTTTTCGTTGTAAAAAAAAATGTCCAGCTGCAAAAACGCGAATTAACAAATATGTGAATTAACAAATCTAATTCTTTTTTTTGTTTTTACTATTTCCCACAACTGTATTGAAAAATATCGTGTGATACACGGGCGTGTAGGTTATTGCAAACTCGTGTCATTAAAAATTTGCTCGTTTGCAATAACCTACTTTCCACCCTTGTATCACAATGTACTATTTCAATACAGTTGTTAAACATGGCGTACTTTCAGAGGCTATAATTATGATTCGAAAATTAAATCTTTTGCATAGGCATCTTTCTGTTACGCGGTCGTGACTTTTGTTTACGAGCTCGACCATTACTTTTGCAGTTGAGTTTTAAATGTATAAGTCAATTTAAAAAAGTTTAATTAGTAGCAAGGAGTTTTCATACATATAATAAAATGGAATAGATTTTATACGAGGAAAAATGAATGATTCCTTACGTTTTAGCATTGAATTCTCAAAAGTCTTTTAAATGGCTGTTTAATATATTTAATTACCAGTTTTAATTTAATTATTTTCACATTATTATTTGTCAAAAAACGAATAGGCTGTTTAGGCTGTTTTCGTTGTATAAATAGTATATCCAGTTGCAAAAACGCGCCATTATTTATAAGTCAATTTAAAAAAGTTTAGTAACAAGGAGTTTTCATACATAGAATAAAATGGGTTAAAATTTATACGAGGAAAAATTAATGAATCCATACGTTTTAAAATTGAATTCTCAAAAGTCTTTTAAATGGTTGTATAATATATTTAATTACCAGTTTTAATTTAATTATTTTCACATCAACATTTGTCAAAAACGAATAGGCTTTATAGGCTATTTTCGTTGTATAAAAAAATATGTCCAGTTGCAAAAACACGCTATTTTCTGTATTTTTTTTTGTTAATTTACAAATGTAATTCTTTGATTTGTTTTTACTATTTCCCACAACTGTATTGAAAAACGTCGTGTGATACACGGGTGTGTAGGTTATTGCAAACGAGCTGTCATTATCAAGCCCGAGCCGAAGGCGAGGGTTTTTAATGACACAATGTACTATTTCACTCACTCGTGAGTGTGACACACAAACCACACGTACATGCGATCTGGCTTTTTTTACGCTTATCGCTCATTCATTTGCAGAGCTGTTTGTATAATTTTAAGTTACCCTTTTTATTTTTACTTTTAATTTTAATCTTGCATGTTTACATTGTCTACATTTCAATTGCATGAAATGATGATAAGTAGAAGTGCGGGGTCTCCTTATACAAGCAAGTCCTGACTTAAAAGGTGATCTCCAATAATAGGTAAAGAAATGCACTTTGTAATTGAAAAAAAAACTACGTCAGTATAATACATATAATTTATAAAGATACTAGCTGACCCGGCAAACTTTGTTTTGCCATAAAAACACCAAACATTCATCTACCCTACCTATCCTACCCTAATAACCCTACACTACCTACCCTACCCTAACAACGGGCAAGTCCTAACAAAACGCGGGCGGAGCCACGGGCGACTGCTAGTAATTAATATACGTAAGTTACTCTGTCAGTCTATCTGTCTGTGTACTTGTTACCTTTTCACGTCTAACCGGTTAAACAGATTTGGATAAAACTTGGCATACGGGCGGACCATGTTCTGATGTGTGATGTGTGTGTGGAGGATACTTCTGATGTGTTTTATTATCTATATATCGAAAAAATTTTTATTATCCCGAGGGAACAAACTGCCGGGCAGTTTGTTCCCTCGGGATAATAAAACACTTTTCACGAGAGCGGAGCCGCGGAAAAAAGCTAGCTCTAATATAATTTTGGTGTAAATAAGAAAAAAAACATGACAGGTTTCAAAGGGAATTTTATAGTTTTTCAAGTCCAACCCTAACAAGCAGTTTCTTTCAAACAATATTTATTGAGATATCAATAAAAATATACACAATATTGCTCACTTAATAAGAGCTTTGAACTTCAAAGGTTTTACGAGTTCAACGACCCTAGTAAATTGTGACCGACGGTACTTTTAAATTTTATTTGATACATTAGTTTTTGTGAATATGAATATTTTTTGGTAATTCTATACATTCCTTTGGGATGTAATTAACGTCAAATTTAAAAAAAAAAGTATGAGACTGAAAAAACAAATTAAAATGTTGTTTGTCGTTTGATATATTTAGTTCATGACTCTTGTCATATAAATAAATCTTATTAATTATAATAAATAGGTACGCAGGAGAACCAGTCGACATACAGTGTAGCCGGTTCATAGTAAGACACGGACAAAATTATTTATAATGTGAATTTACTAACCTATCATCAGTTCTGTATAGAAATCATCATCATCATCATTATCATAGAAAATATATGTATTAAATAGAATAACTATGCACTAGCTGTGTTCCGCGGCTTTACTCGCGTTAACTGACCAAAAAATAAAAAGTAGCAATTTCAGGTCCAAACTATTAAGTTTCATCAGAATTCTCTAATACAATAACATTAGTTACACTCACACACACATACACACAATCGTTCAGATAGATATATAATATTATTAGGATTAACAAAAAAATCAAGAAAAAAGTAAAAGAAAATACATAATTCAAAACAATAATTATAAGTTCCGTATGGTGTCGGAGTTCCGTATGGTGTCGAACGTAAATAATCTCACCATCCCATATCTTACCGTGGGTATCGCAAGAGGCGACTAAGGGATACAACAGAGAATGGGCAGCAGCGTTCTCTGTGCACTTTAACAACAAACTGCGATCACTAACCCGCCTGCCAAGAGTGGCGATTTCGGAAAATCCCCCGAAACCAAAATTAAAAGCACAAAGAAAAAACGGCCCCGAGTTCCCGGCAACCCGTCTACCCTCGACTACGGTAGCGGTCGAGGCGATGGCGTGGCAAGGGGTGCGAAGAATACCCGGAGTGGACCCGGCTACCCCAATAAACACCGACAACTGGACCTGGCAACATATAACATCTCGCGAACACTCCGGACCGATGAGAAGATAGCCGAACTCGAGGAAGAATTAAGCAGGTTACGATGGAGTATTACAGGGTTATCTGAAGTCCAAAGAGAGGGGGAGGACTCGATAATCCTCAAATCCGGAAACCTGCTTTATTTCCGAGAGGTGACCGGCAGTCCCAGGGTGGTGTCGGGTTTGTCGTCCACAATTTCCTTGTGAACAACGTGGTGAAGATCGAGAGTGTGTCGACCAGGGTGGCGTACCTTATACTCAGAATATCCTCGAGATATTCGCAGAAGGCCATACAGGTCTACGCCCCGACTTCGGCACACCCCGACGACGAGGTAGAGACCATGTATGAGGATATCTCTAGAGCCATGCATGGTTTCAAAACTCACTTCACCGTTGTCATGGGGGATTTCAACGCGAAACTGGGCAAACGAGACGAGGATGGGCTGCAAGTGGGGCAATTAAGAGTTGGACGTCGGAACTACCGGGGTCACCTACTGGCCAGTTTTATGGAGAAGGAGGGCCTCTATATGATAAACTCCTTCTTCAGAAAGCGTGAGCATAGGAAGTGGACCTGGCAAAGACCCGATGGTGCAACTAAAAAAGAGATCGACTTCATCATGTCAATCAAGTCAAGAAGCAAATGTTCAATGACGTCTATGTGATCAATTCGGTGAAAACCGAGAGCGATCACCGCATGGTAAGAGGCACATTGAACATTAATATTAAGCTTGAAAGGTCTCGACTTATGATCTACGCTCCGTCTAGCACAAATCCAGATCCAAAACCCCGACAGTTTTCAGCTCGAACTCCAGAATTGTTACGAGTGCCTAGGGAGCTTCGTGGACGAATACAGCGATAGGTTCGTGGAAGCTGTCCATACGATCGGGTCTAAGTTTTTTAAGACCAACCGAAAATATAGCTATATACAAAAAAACTCTCTGATCCTACTCTCAAGCTCATGAAGGAGAGGCGTGAGATAATCCTGCAGTCTTCAAACGATGCGTTGAAATACCGGCAGCTAAATAGACGGATCTCAAAGTCCTTGAAAAGCGACCTGCGCCACTTTAATACCGAAAGTATTAAAGACGCGATTGAGCAGAATAAGGGTTCCAAGGTCTTTGCAAGAGATCTGACTATAGGGCAGAGCCAGCTCACGAAACTGAAGACCGACGATGGCGAGATCGTATCCGCCAAACCGGAGCTTCTGAGGGAGATCGAGAGATTATATGGGCAGTTGTACACGTCAACCAGTAAACCCGTCGCGAATCTAGTAAAAGACCCTAGAGCTAGATTGACCCGTCACTATACCGTAGACATTACGCACGTCAGCCTGTACGAGATGAGGATGGCTCTTAAACAGCTTAAGAACAACAGGGCATAGGGTGATGACGGAATTACGGCCGAACTCCTGAAGGCGGGTGGAAAACCAATACTTAAGGCCCTTCAGAAGCTGTTTGGTTCCGTAATACTCGAGGGGAAAGCGCCACAGGCGTGGTGCGGGGGTGTGGTGATACTCTTCTTCAAGAAAGGTGACAAAGCCTTAATGAACTATAGGCCCATCTCACTTCTAAGCCACGTCTACAAGCTGTTTTCAAGAGTCATCACGAATCGTCTCGCGCGCAGGTTTGATTATTTCCAGCCTTCCGAACCAGCCGGATTCCGTACAGGCTTTAACACCGTAGACCACATACATGCGCTGCGGCAGGCTATACAGAAGACCGAAGAGTACAACCTGCCTCTTTGCTTAGAGTTTGTGGACTACGAGACAGCCTTCGATTCGATCAAGACTTGGGCTGTACTGCAGTCTCTCCAACGGTACGAAATCGACTACCGGTGTTTATACAAAAGGCAACCATGTTAGTTCGACTTCAGGATCAGAACTCTGAACCTATTCTTCTGCAGCAAGGTGGGAGACAGGGAGACGTCATATATCCGAAACTGTTCACCGCTGCACTGGAGGATGTCTTCAAGGTTCTGGACTGGCTAGGCTGGCTGGCTGGCTGGCTGGCTAGGTATCAACGTCAATGGCGAGTATATCACTAACCTTCGGTTTGCCGACGATATAGTAGTCATGGCTGAGACCATGGCGGACCTCAGTATAATGCTCGATGACCTCAGTAGAGCTTCCGAAAGAGTGGGTCTGAAAATGAACATGCACAAAATCAAGGTGATGTTGAAAGCCCATGTTACACCCACTTCTATCAAGGTCTGAGACTCTACACTCTAAGTTGTACCTACTTTTACTCGGTTCAGTTTAAATTTTACCTGGGACAAACGATCCAGTTGGATAGGAATAACTTCGAGAAAGAGGTCCACCGTCGAATCCGACTCAGCTGGGCAGCGTTCGGGAAGTTGCGCAGTATCTTCTCGTCCAACTTACCACAGTGTCTCAAGAAGAAAGTTTATGACCAGTGTGTGTTGCCAGTGATGACCTATGATTCTCAGAATCGTGGTCCCTCACAATGGACTACATCAGAAAGCTTACAGTCACCCAAAGGGCAATGGCTCTCCATTCACTCAGCCCTCTGGCTAGGCTCGGAGTATGCGTGATCGAATCAGAAGGAGTGGCGACCGCGAACCGGAAGACGTTGCGTTTGAAGGCATCCCACCAGGTGGACCAATGACCTGGTGAAGGTTGCGGGGGTCTGCTGGATGCGGGACGCGCGGGACCGAGTAATGTGGCGATGCTTGGGGGAGGCCTATGTCCAGCAGTGGACGTCTTTCGGCTGATATGATGATGATAATGATGAATTATAAGCTCTTGGAAATTCTGGCGCTTTTGACTCCAATTTTTTACAGGATCTTGAAATACCTAATCCGCAAGGTCGCGGTCAGTAAAATCAAGCACGC
The DNA here is from genome assembly GCA_945859665.1 of Anorthoa munda. NCBI lineage: Eukaryota > Metazoa > Arthropoda > Insecta > Lepidoptera > Noctuidae > Anorthoa > Anorthoa munda. The sequence goes on along the minus strand of OX243896.1, from coordinate 20,096,404 downwards.
GTCCTACAAGAAACAAATTATAATAACCATGCTACCTCAGTTGAGGTAGCATGTCGTGGCAAGGTTTGTTATTACAATATAATAATATAAAGTCCAGAGAATATTTTTGTTAATAAATTGTTATAAAATTACGGAAACAACTTAATAATAGCCTTGTGAATTTAAATTTTTATTGGAACTGTCTATATACATACAATATGTTTATATTTTAAGAACATTAATATCATTTATACAATACCTTGGACTTCAGAATCCATGTTGTTGATTAAGCGAATAACAATAAATATCAAAACTGTATTTGCTTGAATTAAGTTGAGTTTTCGCTTCTCGAAACCTGATGTCGACAGCGTATTTTGATAAGTCATATCTTGTAAGTTTTATTTGATAACTACCCTCCATTTTTTGGATTCCTATTACATACTAGAGTTCAACGGTCTTAATTAGGAAACAATTGATGTTCTACTGTCTCACACCGGATTTAGTTATTCCCGACCGATGAAGGTATTGCAAGTCCGGTAATTGTTTTTCAACTACCTTCAATTTTAAAATTTGACCGGATAATGGCCGCGGGTATCCAAAAACTGCACCAAACTATTCAATGAACGATTTCTGGGTAGGTGTATGGTAAATTTATTTCAACTGAAATAATTACGATGATAATAATTATGTAAGATCGATAGTCACCTATCCCCGGGTCGACCTCGGCAAGTGTTTCTTAGCCACGGGTCGATCTCCAAGATTAAGGTTGCCCTATTCGATCATTCTTCCATACAAACGCCACTGTTTGACGACATCGTCAAACGATAAATTAACGACAAATTGATATCTTTTTTTATTTTGGACGTACATACGTCCAAAATAAAAAAAGATATCAATTTGTCTCATCATTATCTAGCCTTGTATGGAAACAAAAAAGTAAAAAAAGAATATATTTGAAAGTTATGAGCGTCCAAAGTTCCATATTTCAACACTAATTTTAACACATCTTTCGGCGGACATAAATACCATAAGAAGAAGGAATATTGCAAAACAGTCACCTTACAAGGATAGATTAATAATTCAACAATGCAAATAATTTTATTTTAAACAGATACATTTAGGAGTTTTTCATGATATTCATGTTCCTAAATGTCTGTTTATAAAATTTCGCGCGCTTTTTTCGTCCTAAATCATCATCCGTTTCGTTAAAAATTTGCAAAAGTGTGTATTCGTACGCGAACCAGCTTCTTACTGCTCATCACAGCATCTATCTTTTTCGCACGTGTTGCCGGATGAGATAGCTTGCATTTTAACCCCGCTTTAAAAAGAGAGCAGTCCCTCTAGCCGAAATAGGTTAAATTACTACACTAACGAGCAATGGAAAAGTTCCAGTGACATAGCACCAAATTACTCCTACACGGGAAAGGCTAGCTTAATGACGCCGTCTGCAATATTGAAGTACATTTAACAGCGCATCAGAATATTACCAACTAAAAACGTAAATATTGTGTTCAAATTTTAAATCAAATGTGAAAAAATTAAATTAAGGTGTTTGTCGGCATTTTGTGGGTGGAACTTTTTCATTGCTCGGCAGTTTATATTATCAAAGAAACCAAACCTGTCCAAAACTAGAAATACACGTTTTGATACACTTAACAAGATAAAATCAAAACTTTCCCAGTCACAAACATTGACACACTAGCTATACTACATACGCACAAAGATAGAGCAATTTGGCCTCATATAGTGACGGATTTCCAAGCCATATCACTGGCTATATATGGCCATTTCCTGGCACGTAATAGATGGTCCGCAGAGATTTATTAACATTTACACGCGCTATGCCTTAACTGAGGTCTAAGTCATGTTAAAGGGCAGTGAGAAAATACTTTATAAGTAGGTAATAAGCCAAAAGGTTTTGTTATTAGGGTCTGAAATAAAAGGAAAAAAAAACAATGTATCTATGTTACCCTATGTCACTATTTGCTGATGACAGCACTGTGACTATTAACAGCACAAACGCTGAAATCTACAATGACGAAATTTCTAAGAAAATAACCTCCATAATACAATGGTTAGATAATAATAATTTAAAGATAAATATTGAAAAGACAAAATTAACTATGTTTAGCCAACGTTCAAACACAAATATGAGTATATACTATGACAGCCAACGCATATCAAAAGTAAACACATCTAAATTCCTAGGTTTAACAATTGATAATAAATTAGATTGGAAAGCACACATGGAGGAGCTAACCAAACGAATTAGTAAGTCTGCCTATGCTTTATACAAACTTACCTCAGTGATGAATGTGGACGCTTTAGTCACGGCATATCAAGGCTTGGTGGGTTCAGTTCTGAGATATGGTGTTATTTTTGGGGGAATTCAACCAATAGGGAAATAATCTTTAAAGCACAGAAAAAGTGCATCAGGACAATGTTTGGATTACAGGTCATAGATACATGTAAACCTTTATTAATTAAATTTAAAATATTGAATCTTCCATCTTTATATGTTTTTGAAGTTGCTGTTTTTGTTAAGTCCAATCCCAAGTTGTTTAAAAAAAGGTCGGACATTAGTAACCGAAGTCGAAGAGATAACAGTAGCTTATGCGTAAGAAGGTCCCACACAGCATTAATGTATAAAAGTGTATTTTGTATGGCGCCTGTCATATTTAACCACTTTCCACGGTCAATCAAAGAATTGAACGTGAGCTTATTTAAGAAACGGCTAAAATCCTTACTGGTGAGCAAAGCATATTACAGTATTTCGGAATATTTAACAGACAAAAATCTAATGATAGAATGTTGACATGCTAATGAAATACATGACTGTTTGTAATTATAAATAATTTTGTATATTGACATTAGTATTGTATATTGATATCAGTGTTGTTTATTAACATTAGAATTGCATATTAATATTGGATATTGACATTAGAATTGTATATTAATATTGGATATTGACATTAGAATTGAATATTGACATTTGTAATTTTTACAGACTAAAAAAACAGATGCTATGTCAATATAGTGACATAGCATCTGTTTTTTTAGTCTGTGTCTTGACATGTACTGTTTTGAGCAGTGGTGGCCCAGTGGTATCGGCTGCGACTTACAAGTTCGTCGGTCGTGGGTTCGAACCCAGGCAGGCGCTTTACTTTGTGTAAATTATTTCATCACCACTGCTCTCAAAACGGTGAAGGAAAACATCGTGAGGAAACCGGCATGTCCAAGAACCAAAAATTCGAAGACATGTGACATCCATCAATCCGCACTGGGCCCGCGAGGTGGATTACGGCCCATTCCCTCTCGCCGAGAGGAGGCCTGTGTCCCAACAGTGGGAACATTAATAGGCTGATAATGTGATAATGTGATTATTATTTGTTTCTCTTTTATTGACATTGACTTCTATTGATATTTTGATTGACATTGATTTCTATTACTTTGGTATAATTGTTGTTTTATTGTCCAGGCTTATTTTATTTAATTATTGAGATTTAGCTGACTTGATTTTATTTTAATTACTTGCAAACATTATTTGTACGCGCTCTGGCATAACATAGCGCACTCTTTATTACCTGTATATACCATTCTTATTGTACCTATTTTATACAAATGAATAAATGACTTATGACTTATGTTGTACTTTTTAGCAATAAAAAAATACTATCTTCGCGGTGACAAAATAAAATTAGTTATCGTAAATGATAAAGTATATACGCTATAGTACAAGAGCCCACGATAAAAACCATGACACATAGTTTAACGGTCAAATCCGTATGAAATTGTTAGACTAGATGAATCTGAACCCGGCTAGGTGACTGGGCAGTACTGGCTTAGAAACGTCGCATTGTTATGGCGGGGAATTTCTGCTATGTCAATAAAAAATAAGCAGGCGGTTTTATAAGAACATGTCTGTTAATTATAAACGAACACAGGTTTCGTAATTTTATTATGAAAATTTATTTATTTATTCATTTTATTCTTTATTGTACACCTTAAAATACAAATATAAAAATAAACTTAAAACTAATACACATACTATGGGCGGCCTTATGGCATTCCGCGATCGCTTCCAGGTTGTTATTGGTGTGACAGTAACATTGTTAAAATACTATATTATAATAGATACACAGATAAATAATAATGATAATATGCTTTGTAATATATACATACACACAAACATACTAAATATAATGGCAATAATAATAAATGATGAATGACTCTATTGATAATCATAATCACAGTGTCTTTTTAGGGTTCCGTACCCAAAGGGTAAAAACGGGACCCTATTACTGAGACTTCGCAGTCCGTCTGTCTGTCTGTCTGTCTGTCACCAGGTTGTATCTCATGAACCGTGATAGCTACACAGTTGAAATTTTCACAGATGATGTATTTCTGTTATATAATACTAAAAACAGAAAAAAAAATTAAGTAGGGCTCCCATACAACAAACGTGATTTTTTTGCCGTATTTTGCGATAATGGTACGGAACCCTTCGTGTGCGAGTCCGACTCGCACTTGGCCGGTTTTTTAAATCGACAAACTAAGACCAAGACAGCGACAGGTAATATATGAACACAGCAAAATCAAGTTGGTTGTAATAGAAAAAATGAGGGAATTTAAAAAAAAAAATGATTTATCAATATATTGGTATTTGTTAGTAAAATATACGTAAACATTATCACCAAATTTTAAGTTCATAGGGCAATGGGAAGTTAAAAAATTCTCCGGGAAAATTTAAAAAAGCTAAATGGTGGCTTCTCAATCCATTGTTTCCCAAAAATTCTGTATTTATACCATTCTCCCTACAAGCCCATTTTATTCAATGAAAACGGTGAATAAAACGCACATTTAATCACTATTTTGTTGTTTGAATTTAGAGCACACCAATATATTTGACCTCCATCACAATGCTTTTCAACCTCCTTGTGCAAAAAATACTCGATACAAACTCCTTGTGCAAAGAATACTCGACATACAAACTCCTTGTGCTTTTCACTTAAATCTTTCTTTTTCTCGTAGTCATGGTATAAAGTGTAGTATGCAACTCTTGATTAAAACGTATTTATATCGAGGGCCATGAATCAATCGCGTCGCTCAGGGTTCTAACACTTGAATTACTTCCCTACGATCATGATTCAGTCGTTAGAATCCTTCACTTGCTTGTGATTCATCTATGGCCTTCGCTTGAAATCCGTCCTTTATTCACTAATTGGATATAATAAACTAAATTCAAACATTATACCAGTTATTTTTTTAAATTTAATTTTTAATTTCAGTTCGATGTTTCGGGTAAGCTCTTTATTAATAATCATAAAAGAATTTAGGAGTTGCAACTTATTAATTTGTTTGATACACGTAAATGCTCCGCAATATTTTTTAATGATTTCTTACTATTTAAAAGTTGTCTGATTAGAACGAAAGGTGGTACTCTAAATTTGACAGTTTTTTTTTTATGTCTCGGTCTGTGCAACTTTTTTTTTTAACTTTCCAACAGTTATACTACATAGAAAGATGCTATGTTGCCGATAGGTAAAAATTTTCAACACGTTCAAAATGGCTTCAACAAGAAGAAAGTGCTCACAAAAATAATTTATTCTCATCAACTGAATAATGTTCACATGAAAACATGATTTTCAGACGGTTTGCTATGGGCTTTTTTTTGTCTCTGTTTTAACTTTCTCAAATTTTCTCCGTACCCACTTACCCACGTGTACCAATACAGGTGTCTGAAAATAGTGTAATCGGTATCTAAAATCTGTCATTCTGAAAATCTGACAGATTGCTCCGCCTCGGTGAAATTTTGAAAATGCGGTCAGGTTAGACGAAACGCGAAAAATTCTGAAATTATTGTTTTTGAAATCAGAATAACCCAAAAAATCCTTAGTGGGTGGGCGTCTTCGATTCAATCTTAGCTGGTTTTTGTTTTCATAATAATCCAAGAGTCTGGATTTATGCCAAGTTGAAGTCCTTATTATATGGAACTAAAAAATATCTGGCTACATCTGTGTTCCATAAAGGAGCACCCACTGGCACTGCCAAACCCCTCGAGAATTCAGGCTTGATGTTATGTTATTTATGTTTTATTTATCAAAAGCTCTTAGGAATTGTGAAAACCTAGTCTATTCCTAGTCAAGTTTAGTCTATGTAGTTTAGTTTATATATTTGTTTATTATTTTATGTATGTATTTTATGTTATTATGTCTAAGTATTATTATTTAAGACATACACTGACGACCCTAAATTCATCTCCTTATGTTCAGTCCATCCAATGGTTATCTGTAAGAGATATTACCCTGTGTGATAAGACCGCCCATTGTACACTGGCTTTTATAATTGTTTGTTTCTTTCTTTCTTTCTAAATTATAAGGCGATAGATGGCGCTTGAGAGCCGTCATGAAGTTGACAGATAGCAACGCGCGGGCCGCTCGCCTAGCTCGAATATTGCACCGAGGCTCGCGTTCTCTTTTTTCTGGTAGATACCGACGGCTTAGCACCTATCTTACATTTTATTGTACTGCATAAGTTTATTTTTAATCAAAAATATTTATTTTCCCTTGTTTTTCTGAGCTCTTACAAAATAAATAAACTGTACTTTCCAATTGGACAAGACAAGGCATTTAACCCTATAGTTTTTCACTTAGCCATAGTGTCAAATGAAATAAATTTCATCTGTTTAAGACAGCACTTAGCTAACAGAGTAGAGTGTACATTTGACGTTAAATGTAACGGCTTTCTTCTAGACGCTAGATTGACATTGTTTAAGTTGTGGCCCCGAAGAAAGCGGCGCTTGTAATGAATTTGTAACCGTGAACATTGCAGCAATGCGTCACATGGATTGAATTTGATTAAAGATCCAGGAATCACCATCTTTATTTCTTTATTGTACACAAAAATTACACTTACAACATAGAGTGATCATAAAATTGATGTACAAAGTCGAGCTTTACTCAAAGAAGAGTTTTCTACCAGCAAATCTTAGAGTGATAGAGAGAATTTACAAAAGGAGGAAGTGAAGTAGTCCAATGTACAATTTTAGAATATATATATTAAATAAATCATAAATATATATTTATGATTTATTTAATATATATATATATATATATATATATATATATACATACATAAGTACAAAATATATATGTCACGTCGAGGTACCAATTCTTAGAGGCAATACCTTCATTCTTCATAGGAACGGGTGAATTTTAATAACACACATCACAGGATTGAAACTCGAAAGTATTTATTTGACTTAGTTACAGGCACTTTGAGTTTTCATTCGAACTTGAAGCTAAAACCACATGGTGTTGCCCGCTGGGTCGCAAATTGTCGATCTCTAGAGAAGACCCAGCAAGAAACTCTAGGATACTCTTTTAAATCTTTTTATAGTTTACTCAATCACTTTAAAAAAATTAGCGTTACATGTTTATTAGGTTTTCAAAGATCTAATCAATCAGATTTATTAAACAGTTATTATTTTACACACACAATACGCGCGATGCGCGTTGTAAGTGGACGGAACCTCCATATTGTTTTTTGTTTTGACACTGATTACTTGGATAGTTGAATAAAGCTCGCAAACAATACTAAAATGCTGCACAGTTAATTATTTTAACATTAAACAACCCCAATACTCACAAATACAAAGTTGTTCGTAGATTATTATTAAAATAGTCATCTCAACATAAAACTATCCAAGTTTCCGGTGATCTGAATATCTTACTAATTAGGTTTCTCATTATTACATAGCTGTGTAAAATAGTCTTATGACTTTTTAGTATTTAATAGTTTACTCAAATTTATTTAGTTCTCGTATTAATTTATTAAATCTAATCAATCTAATCTAGTTATTGGTCATAGAAATTATAACATCTGCCATTGTTGACAACTTTGCGTAATAAGAATAACATTAGGTCTTATTCAAACACATTTACTTCGTCAAATGTACAATAGTTACAATGAGAACAAATCTAAAAGTCCTACAATAAGTGTTCCCGTTTTACTTAAACATCTCGTGAAACCAGCGTATCAAATGATCTTCATTCAAGCAGATCAATAACTGATTCCACAATAAGCCAATAGATGGCGCTGAACCCAAAACCCAACTTAAATAGACATTGAAATATTTCTAATGTTATTAAAAATTATTCCTTAGGATAGTGAATTAGCAAATTCACGCCTACGCGGCGACATATATATAAATACCTATAAACATATACTAATAATATGAAAATGATCCTTGATTTTCCAATTGAAGACATTCAGAGAAGGGCTGTCGCGTAGGGAATTTGGTAGAGTTCCAGAGACTCACTGCAGTAACAGAGAAGGAGCCATCATAGCGGCTGGAAGTGTGACGTGGGACCATCATTATAATCTCAAGCCACGTCGGTCCTGTTCATTTTGCATCCAGCGGTTTACTGCAACCTTAACCAGGTCATCGGTTCACTTAGGAAGCCTAGCTGCCAACGCTGCATCTTTCGGTAATGGTGGACGTTATTTCAGAACTTCAACAACCTAGGAGTATCTTAACTTAATTATGGGATTAGGTAAAGTATAGTGCAATACCGATAAACAAGGCAATCTGTATTTAACTAGAAGAAAAATGAAATTTAGCTATGTCAAATATCCCTCCTTTTGGGCTTTACTGCGCAGAGTATCAAACAAGAAAAAAACCGTATTTTTTTCCACAGTTTGACATTTAAAAACCTTCCCAAGCAAAATGAATCATATAAAGATCCAATTCGTCTTTTTAAAAGCCCCAAAATGTCACTTAGTCCAAATTAAAGGATAGGCGGCCTAGCGATTAAAAATGTCTACTAAGTTTTAGTTAACAACGTGCCATGTCTATCATTAAGTAGTTTTCTCAGCCCATTTATTTTGAATTGAACCTACGTATCTTGGAAAATTTCACCAAAAATACGATCTTTCTTAAAACAGAAGATCGTTGAACTCTTTGAAATTCTGAGTGCCTCTACTCACAAGATAACAGACAGAGAAATTACTTGCACTGTCAGGACAGATCTACTCTATGTTGGGCTTCCTTCAAAACATCCCCCCTAAACAATAACCTACATGGTTTCTCATGTAATTTGGCCGTTACATGTTTTTTTATTTATTTTTTTAAACTTTGCCTCACACTAGGAATTTCTTCCTGTATCGTGGGTGCGTTTACAAACATATAAACTCACATACACAAACACCCAGAGCCGGAACAGCTGTTTGTACGTCATACAAATATTTGTTCCTTGCGAGAATCGAACCCGCGATACGCAGCGCAGCAGTCAATCGCTCAACCACTGCGCCAACCGTGCGCCCATTGTATGGACTTTGACTACTGAGTTTGTTTTGGGGTTTTATTTTAATAGTTATCAGCTAGGAAACACCGGCCTTAGTTTATTATGACGAAAAAAGTTAGTTAAAAAATAAAAAAAAACCCCACTGCTTAAGAAGCGAACTAAAAATACGTAAACAAGAAGAAAATCATGCTGTGCAGTCGGAGTGTACAAGGTTAAGACGAATCGATTGACGTAAGAATCATCAAAATCGGCCAACGCGTTTGGTCTCTAGAACGCCACATAGGAACAAACATACATATACGAGTATACGTACATACATACATAGACTGATAAACACATGGGCTGACGACTATGACTTCGGCAGTCGGGTAAAAAAGAGTTTGTAAATTTGTAGATAACTCTTATACACGTCATATAAGAGTTACCTACAAATTTACAAACAAAATATCATTTAAGTACATGATTTATCTAGTTTGAAGGACAGGGGTCTTAATTATGTGAAATATCCATGCCCATTTTTAGGATTCCGTAGTCAACAAGGAACCCTTATAGTTTCGCCATGTTCACCTGTCCGTCCGTCCGTCCGCAGTTTAGCTCAAAGACGTATTAGAAAGCTATAATTTGGCATGGATATAAATATTAATCACGCCGACAAAGTGGTAAAATAAACAAATGAAAAAAAAATTGCGTACGTAAAGTGGGGATGTTTTTTTTCTCGTCTATCCCATGGCATGGGGTATCGTTAGATAGGCCATTCAAAAATAAAGGGTCTTTCAACAAGGACGGGTCGATGTTAAAATTGAATAAAACAAGATGTGTGTGAGATATTAACGAAATTTATTTTTTATTTAAAAGGCCCATTTATGCCATTATGCATGGAATATGACATCGTTCAAATGTCCGCCGCGGCTTCGTATGGTGGCACGAATCCGAGAGGTCCAATTTTTAATGACTCTGCTGCATAGATCCGGCTGAATCCGAGCGATGGCCTGCGTTATGTTGGCTTTCAGGGCAACGGTCGAATGTGGTTTATTGGCATAGACCTGCGACTTCAGAAAACCCCACAAAAAAAAGTCTAGCGGAACTCTAACTCTACCCTTAAACCGTTCATGCAGAATGTCGATTGTGTCGTTCGCTGTGTGTCAAGTAGCGCCATCTTGCTGGAACCACATGTCGTTCACGTCCATATTGTTCAATTCAAGCCAAAAGAAATTGTTTATCATTGATCTGTAGCGCTCGCTCGATCTATGCAGCAGAGTCATTAAAAATTGGACCTCTCGCGGCGGATTCGTGCCACCATACGAAGCCGCGGCGGACATTTGAACGATGTCATATTCCATCCATAATGGCATAAATGGGCCTTTTAAATAAAAAATAAATTTCGTTAATAGGTATCTCACACACATATTCATATTCTTTATTGTACACAAAACAAACATATACAAATACAGAAGGACAACTAATGTACAAAGGCGAGCTTAACCCATAATTGGGTTCTCTTACAGCAAACCTCAGTGTTATAACGAGATTTACACAATTAGGACAGTTAACAAAAGCGCACAACAAAAAACAAAAAAAAACAACTTAATGCAAATTAAAATTTCAATTCTTACTTACTAAATACACTACACAAATACGTGTACAGCACACAATGCATAAACATAATACATACTATATAATATATAATAAAATACATACATATTTATGATTCATGGTGACAGGAAATGTTCCCTAGTTCTTTTCCTGAAGATCTCCAACGAAGGGCTATCCCGTATGGTGTGAGGAAGATTATTCCAGAGGCGGACAGCACGAACAGTAAAAGATCCACCGTAACGAGTTGATGAGTGCGGAGGAAAACGAAGAAGAAGAGATGATGAGGAACGGCAAGACTTTTCTCTCGGAACAAGATACTCAAAGCGCTCCTTAAGATACGAAGGAGAGGTAGGATTGTGAAGAACAGAAAAGAGCAAAGAAAGCGTGTGGGCATCTCGGCGCTGTCGAATAGGCAGCCACTTCAACCGCTTCCGAAATTCCGACACATGGTCGTACTTTCGGAGGCCAAAAATGAAGCGGATGCACAAATTCTGCAAACGCTCGAGCTTATCAAGCAGTTCCTCAGTCTCATCAAGGAAGCAGACATCAGCATAGTCAAGAAGAGGAAGAAGAAGAGATTGAGCAAGAGTAACTTTAGTCGAATAAGACAGGACACGCTTCAGAGATCGAAACGAGCAAAACACCCTCCTGCTTACTTCAGCAATGTGAACATTCCAAGATAGGTTGCAGTCTAAGAAAACACCTAAGCTTTTGACTTTTTTGGAGTAGGCTATAGCGACGGCATCGTACAAAACAGGAGGGAGAGACCGGTTACTCAACAAATTGACGAAATGTCTGCCACCAAAAATGAGAGCTTGTGATTTTGCTGGGTTCACTAAAAGGCCAAAACGTTTAGCCCACATCTTGTTTTATTAAATTTTAACATCGACCCGTCCTTGTTGAAAGACCCTTTATTATGGGTCTGTAAAAACCATTTTTCGATTCAGGGATCGAAAGTCCTCATGCCAGCTAAATGTTTGCTTTTGGATATGTGACAAAAATCACGGCAATAGTATATATAATGAAATTAAAAGAAAACTATCACAGCCAAGTAAGCTTTACAAGTTTACGAGTAATAGTCGACCAACTTATAAAATTTATTGATGTATGGGGACAACAGTTTTAAAACGGCAAAGTTAATGTTGTCCCTTCGTTGGAGCAATGATAAGCGCTTTTATTGTTTATGAACGCTAGAAATGTTACCTATTTATTTTGGTGAATTTAGCTGTTTATACAGAATACTCTATGCGCGAGTCAGACTCTCACTTGGCCAGTATTTGTAATGACAAAACTGATGTTACCTTGGTTAATACTTTTGAAAAATAATATTATTAGGCACTTAATCATAGTTGAAATACAATGGAAGAGCATATTTACTGATAATGGTAAAAAAATATACTTGGCGAAGCCGAAAGTCACTTGTTATTCGCTTCGTGCTTTATTTACCTATATTATACTTATTTTTAGTTTCAATATAACTTCAGAAATAGTCCACCGACCATAAAAAACCCTCTTTTTAGTCCGTATTATTATGCAACTACGGAACTCTATTACTACGCGTGGCCCGATACGCACTTGGCCGTTTTTTTTTTCAATTTAATCTAAGAGCCCACTACTGGGCAAAAGGATCTCTGTACCTTTTCCTCACACGTTTGCCCTTTGCCATTGCCGGTCATAACCTCCGGTAAGTCAAACTCATCTCTCCAGCTTCATTTTCGTCTGCCCCAATGTGGCCTAGCATTTAAAGTGACCGTTTTTTTATGACAGTTTCTTGCCAATTTATTTATGAAAATATTATGTATGTAAGGAAAAATTTAAATCTCTTTAGTAAAATTAGTGATAGACACAATTGTAATACTAGAAATAAAGATAAGTTAGATCAGCCATCTTATAGATTAGCGAAAGTACACACATCTTTCATGGGGTACTGTGTTAAATTCTATAACAAAATACCTTGTGAGATATTAAAACTTAATGAAAGAAAATTTAAAACAATAATTAAAAGCACACTTTGTAAACAAGCATATTACAAATTGGATGATTATATTCAAGATAAGAATGCTTGGAAACATGCTGGTCCTGCTCCGTAGGGCAATCTTTAGTGTAGAAACTATCAAAATGGTTAATTTGTGTACGGTATATTCATAATTATTATAGTAACGCTTTATTTTCTTCTCTATATGTTTAAAAAATTGACTCGCACACTGTTCCGTTGTTGTTGAATTAGGTAATTTACCTATGTTTACAATATTTGTAAGTATGTGAGAACCATGTCCCTATTTATCAAGTGAAGGAATTTACCTGTTAGTGCTTGTAATAATTAATACTTAGTACTTGTTTTTACATTTAGTATAGTAGTGCTGGGTGCATCGTTCTCACATAAGAATTTATTAATGTATGTACTATTTATGTTAATATTGTAAAAAGCCTTTATTTTTTTAAAAGAGTAAGTATGGAGTTTCTTGTGCATTCTTCTCCATATCAACCTACTTTTCCGAATGCACGGTAGAATAAATTTTTTATAACATGTAAATTATTTAACGTTCAAAAGTGCCGCATAATGGCCTAGTTGAAATAAATATATTTGATTTGATTTGATTTGACCTTAACCAGTTGTCAGGAGATAGATAAGTAAAAGAGTATTCGGGTTGAAGTGATTATATTTTAGGAACTGGTATACAATTTCGTTTCGTTAATTACGTAGATGTAAGGTAGGAGACCTACAATAATATTATGTTACCAACTTTTAGAAGTTATACAGTGCTAACACACGTTCGAATTTGGTCCGGCCGGACTAACTCGGCCCACAAATTCTTTTTCGCTTACACACGCTTGTATGGACCAAGACGGAATCAATTAATAATAATAATGTCCGCGGACTCACTCTGCGGACTAACCACGCCGACAAATCCGTGATCCGGCCAGACCAAATTCGAACGTGTGTAAGCATTAATAGATGTTCGGGTCGTTTTTGCACGAACTATAAATATTGTGTGTCGTATTAATACAACGTTAGGTAGGATTCGGTTCTTAGCGACCGCGACGCGCGACTTCGACCCGCGACCGTGATCGGGTCGCGCAACCCACTGCTTAGTATGCATTTATATAGAGTACTAAACAAATATGGCTACCGCGTCGCGCGACCGGGTTCCGTGGCTAGAGAGCGACGCGCGAAATGGCGACTGCGACTCGGTCGCTTCGGGAGCAATGCCGTCATGCGACGCAGGCGGGAAACACAACAAAATGGCAGCGTTTTTACCGAACAAGGACGAGAAGTTGATAGAATTAGTGAATAAAAACCCGCCTTTATATGATGTAAAGCTCGCATCTTAGTTGAGTCAATCTTCATCCTTTTTCCTCAGGCATAGATAATAACATAAGAATATCATCAGCTTCTTCATCCTCCAATAGCTGCGGAATATCTTTTTACCTAGCTGCGGATAAATTGTGCGACATATGGTACTGCAATAGAAGACAACCGTCACCCATAAAAACTGCGGGAAGAGTAGCGATGTCGCCGTCGTTGAAATCGGAAAGCTAGGGGTCGCCCCGCCACAGGTGACCATGGTCGCATAGTTGAGTGGTCGCAGTCGCGCGTCGCGGTCGCTAAGAACCAAATCCTATCTTTAGTTTCAGCTTTTTGTCCCTGGCTGGAGGCTCTAGTTTGGTCTCCAAAGGATCGCCCTGTTAAGCAGTAACGAATCACTTTGAACTGCGAGACGATAAAACAAAAACAATGTTTTTTTTACACTATGCAAAATAAAAAAATGCATCTGACCCATTATAAAAACCTGAACTCAAAAGAGTGTAGTTTAAAAAAATAAAGAGCAACTAAGCCAAAAATAAAACACTAAACCTTTGTCAAAATAAAATATAATTGACAGGAAAAAGAACACTTAAAAATAATCTTTTTACTTTGAACAGTACCACAGATAATATAATACTAGCATACAGATGCTTCATCCCATACAAAGAAACCATGCCGACGTAACTAGTGCTTTTCGTCTGATTAATCTGATTTTTTTTTGTATTTCGAACGCGTTCGGTTCTGTTTCACGGTGATAGATAGATGTTGTTAGCAGCGACTTGCAAGTATAATGTTTTTACAGTTTTTTTGCACCAAAATGTGTTACAATGTAAATTAACAATCCAGTGGAATGCCTCAGAAATTAAAAAAATCTATTGGCATCAATTTTAAATGATCCGTTCAAATAATCTTTGTAATGTGAATTAAGAACCCAATATTCCATAATTGTGTACTTAGGAGAGTTGATTAAACAAGAACATAGAATTTGTATGTTCAATTCCAGAAAATGTTAATTTTACGCACATTCAATAACAAAATATACAGTGCATATCGCGCCATCTAGTGAGATTTTTTTAAACCAAATTTTCTTTCTTAAAGATGCTTCTTACTTGAGTAACACTGTGCTTGACATTCATAGTCCTAACTTAAGTACAACAAAATCATTCTAGATTACTTTGGAAACCCGAAAAGCGTTGATTTGTATCAAATACTTTTATCCATAGCTTATGATCAAACGCTACGTCAACTCACATCTTCTCATTATTTAAATAATAATAAATTTAAGAAAATGCTTATTAAAATAACAGATAAGGCAGGTCGGTGGTAGGTCAGGTCTAGTTCTGTTAATCATTTCGATTGAGGACATAGCTGTTTGCCACGCAACAGAAGTAATACCACACTGAAAAGAAAGAAAATAAATATAAAGCATTGTATAACACACAAATCACACATCACATCATCAGCCTATTAATGTTCCCACTGCTGGGACACAGGCCTCCTCTCTGTGAGAGGGAATGGGCCGTAATCCACCACGCTGGCCCAGTGCGGGTTGGTGGATGTCACATGTCTTAAAATTTTTGGTTCTAGTACATGGCGGTTTCCTCACGTTTTCCTTCACCGTTTTGAGAGCAGTGGTGAAGAAATAATTTAACAAAGTAAAGCGCCTGCCTGGGCTCGAACCCACGACCTACAACTTGTAAGTCGCGCCCGATACCATTAGGCCACCACTGGTCAAACACAATATACTGTATAACACAATATAACTAGTATTCTTCTTTTCTTTTTAAAAAACAAACGTTGCCCCACACTAGGAATTTCTTCCTGTATCGTGGGTGCGTTTACAAACATATAAACTCACATACACACACACCCAGAGCCGGAACAACTATCTGTAGGTCATACAAATAGTTGTTCCGTGGGGGAATCATACCCGCGACACGCAGCGCAGCAGTCAATCGCTCAACCACTGCGCCAACCGTGCGCCGTAGCGGCCGTCGCACGATCGCAGCGTGCGCGGCGCAGTCTCTCTCGGTACGTAGCTTATATAAAAAAAGTCCTCTGTGGTACGTAGCGGTGAGCCGACTGGCCACGCGAGCGAGCGCTGGCGGGGGGGCAACAAGGGAAGTACGTATCCTATGACGCGGCAACGCGGGAGTAACATGCAACACAACGCTACAATTGTGAATTGTTTTAATTAAATGTAAATCCATTTTTTAGGGTTCCCTACCAAAAGGGTAAAAACGGGACCCTATTACTAAGACTCCGCGATCTGTCTGTCTGTCTGTCTGCCCGTCTGTCACCAGGCTGTATCTCATGAACCGTGATAGCTAGGCAGACTGTGTCGAAATAATTAACTGTCGAAATTCAGAATGACACTCTAACTGCACCTATTGACCCTTCTGTACCTGCTCTAAAAAAGTCGCGCTTGCCATTTAAAGTGGGTATCTCTAGTACCTAATCTTACACCAATCATCAATATCAATCAATACATATAATAAATACGTAGAAAAGTCGTTTTTGTACATCGAAAATATAAAAAATAATAAAATAGCCAGGGTGTTAACGGAGAACCAACAACCCATTTCCAGCATATTTGGAATTTTTGTCTGTTTATTTGTGCACGCATCACGTAAAATGTACAAAACCAATATAGATAAATTTAAAAAATAATTGTGCGTAACTTGAAGTATTACTTAGTTTTCGTTTCACTGCAATCGGTTCACTATATCAAAAGTTAGATGATTTTAAAGTATTCAAGAAGTAAAATATCGCTACATACGCAATTCAGGTACTCGTACTGTTGAACTCCATATTCGATAGATGGCGTTGTGCATTTGGCGTCATTTTCTGAATGGCGGTATACCTTCAATTGTTTTTATATTTGTGGCTCATCATCATCAGGCTATAGCAGTCCACTGCTGGACATAGGCCTCTCCAATTGCACGCCATTTCGTTAGATTTTCGGCAACTGTCATCCAGCTGCTACCAGCCACCCGGAGAAGGTCGCCGCTCCAACTAGCCTGAGGGCGCCCTACCTTACGTTTACTAGTTCGCGGCCTTCACTCAAGAACATGTTTACCGTGGTTCTACGACTTATATGGCCGGCCCATTGCCACTTCAGCTTACTTATTCTGTGAGCTATGTCGACAACTTTGGTTCTCTGGCGGATCACCTCGTTTCTGGTTCGATAGATTAGAGAGACTCCGAGCATAGCCCTTTCCATAGCTCGCTGAGCAACTTTGAACTGATGAACCAGCCGTATTATGAGTGTCCACGCACTGGTTGAAGACTTTAGTCTTGAGGTTTTGTGGGATGCGCGAGAGCACCGCCACTGACCACAATCGATTCCGGAGTGACGTATGAATTGAACATAACCTGGGTTTTATCCAAGTTCATCCGGAGACCGATGCGTGCAGAAGAATCAGCTAGGCCATCCAGCATCTGCTGCAAGTCGTTGACATCTCAGCACTTGAATGTATCGCCAGTCAACTTGGCATCGCTGCATAGACTCCAAAACAGACTAGGTTTCGATGGAGTCAAAGGCCTTCTCATAGTCCACAAAAGCAAAACACAGGGGCCGATTATATTCTTCGGCCTTTGTATAATTTTCCGCACTGTGTGGATGTGGTCTATAGTGCTGTATCCTCCTCGGAACCCGGCCTGAACCGGTGGCTGAAACTCGTCGAGCCTTCGCGCTAGACGATTCGTGACGACTCTCGAAAACAACTTATAAAAGTGACTAAGAAGCCAAATGGGTCTGTAATACTTCAAAAGGGTCTTGTCACCCTTTTTGAAGAAAAGAACGACCACTCTCCTCTGCCACGCCACCACACATATTTGTGGCTATGCCAGTGATATACCTTCAAGGGCTATTTCAAGTGTGGCTAGAGTAAAAATAATAATACGGGACCTAATAAGCACGAGACTAAAAGTACGTTTTATGAGATTTCTAATCATACTACTAATGTCAACAATGACGTTGACGTGCAATGTGGTTCGTAATTTCGCTGCCGCTATTGCCTGTCTGAATAGCCTAATGATGAAAATTACACTTAAGGTTGCGAGTTCGAGTCCCAGCTATAGATAGGTATTTTTAACCGAATTTCCAAAAAGGAGGAGTTTCTATGTTCGACATTGTTTTTAAGGTTCCGTACCCAAAGGGTAAAAACAGAACCCTATTACTAAGACTTCGCGATCCGTCTGTCCGTCTGTCTGTCTGTCTGTCTGTCTGTCTGTCTCTGTCTGTCTGTCCGTCTGTCTGTCTGTCCGTCTGTCTCCAGGCTGTATCTCATGAACCGTGATAGCTAGACAGTTGAAATTTTCACAGATGATGTATTTCTGTTGCCGCTATAACAACAAATACTAAAAACAGTATAAAGTAAATATTAAAGGGGGGCTCCCATACAACAAACGTGATATTTTTGCCGTTTTTTGCTCGATATTAATAACGGCAACAGGTAGACGCTTGAAATATTCACAGAATGTTTAGTTGTATATTTACTTCAAAAAATTTTAATTAATAAATTAAAATAAAATAAATTAAGGGGGGCTCCCATACAACAAACGTGATTTTTATGCAGTGTTTTGCGATAATGGTACGGAACCCTTCGTGTGCGAGTCCGACTCGCACTTGGCCGGTTTTTTTTTGTGTCACCGATATTTCCGTCAATTGTAGACCGATTTTGAAAGGTTTTTTTTTGTTTGAAAGAGTATGTTTCCAAATTAGTCCCATTTTAATTTGGTGAAAATCTGATGTAGAACTTCGTAGATATACAATAGAACTCTTCATTAGATGACGGCAAATCGCTGGGGATTTCTGCAATCGCATGTCTGTTAATTGTTTATACCAATTCATAACAAAACATCACGCCAGTACGCTCTAAAGTGCTACGCAGACGTGTACAGTTCTTGGTAAACCCTCATTTCAACGGTTATGTTCAAGTTTCATGATATTCGGGTAATCTATTCTGGCATTATAAGTATCTTTGTTGTATAAGTTTTATTTTTATTTTTCAAAAAATAAAAACAAAAATAACTTCTTTTCAAAAAAATACTACCGACTTCCAAATAAAAACAAAACGAAAATTAACTTTCTTTCTGAAAGTTGGTGTCCATAACCAAAAAAATTGGTATCTACCAAAGACACCGAGTATTAGTTGTAGTTGTACATTGGTTTGTCAAACCAATGTTCACATTCTATGAATTCTATAAAACTTCCTAATATAAATTTGCCAAAGTTTGATGGGAACTATTTGAAATGGTTAGAGTTCAGGGATACGTTCGATTCCCTCGTTAATAAAAACGACTCGATTCCATTAATTAATAAATATCATTATCTCAGATCAAGCTTAGAAAATAGTTCCTCTGTCGTTATAAGGTCAATTGAGTTTACCGCTGATAATTATGAGAATGCTTGGCAAATTTTATGTGACCGTTTAAACAGAAAAAATATTTTAATAAATAACCACCTTAAGTCATTATTAAGCATCGACCCTATTGTGAGGGAATCGAATAAGGCATTGCGGTATTTAATTGATCACATAGCTGAAACTTGAGTTCTTTGCACACTCTTGGGCTTCCCACCGAGCAGTGGGATGTTTTATTATTATTCATGGCCACTAGTATGACATGGGAGGAATATAAAAATTATTTATCGGATTTACCGTAGTTGGATAAATTTTACTCATTTTTACATAACCGAGCAGACATCCCAGAAACTACCCACTTTAGTAGATTTGAAAAACCGGAATATAACAAGACGAACTCTCAAAATAATAAACTAGTGAAATCTTTCTTAGCTACTTCGGATTTGAGTACTGGAAAATATCAATGCGTTATTTGTAATCAGAATCATTTTGTTCATGAATAATGTCTGAAGTTCAAGCAAATGAACTAAGACGATAGAATTCGCGAAGTGAATAAGTTAAAACTATGCACTAAATGCTTGCGTAGTGGGCATAACAGTTAATAGTGTCGTTTGAAGGGTTCCTGCCACATATGTAAAGAGAAGCATTACACTTTAGACTTGACTAAGAAATCGGTAATGAGACAAACATTGTTAGACACTGGTATTCAATCGTTATTTTTAACAGATGTTATGCGAGAGAAAATAGGGGTAAATAAGAACTCTAGTGAAACCTTAAATGCTTTCATCTTTTACTGAATTCTTTAGCCATGGAAAAAAGAGAATAAAATTGTGCTTCAATAAAATCCCACTCAGTTAATTGTTTATCTTCATTTGAAGAGGGAAATTCTATGTCCGATAGTCCGGTCAATTCAAACATCCGAGGGTACAAAAATTCGCACCCAGCTGAAAATTATTAGGATTGTTAAAAACACCATCATAAATGTAATCTAAAAAGTCCTCATCGATCCGATAACTGGAAAAAAAATTACTCGGCTAGCTGCACACAAATATGAAGGGGAAAAATGAGAATTAGTGGGTAGGATGATATGTAGGCCAACTTCCCTTGTGTATCCAACCAGGCATCCAGCAGTCCTCCGCAAAGTTCTTCACTCCTCCAGGGCAGAAGGCAGGTAATCCGATCCAATCTCCTTTTCGGTTAAAATTCAAATTCGAGTAGCGGTTATCCGTTGTTACTCTTGATCCGTTGAATGCAGTATTCTGTTTTTAAATCGAATACGGTCGCCAATTGTTGGGGATATGAATAAATCTGACTCACTTGGATTTTACTAGATTTAATACAGATTATTTCGGTCACAAATTATAATTATAAAATTAATAATAAAAACATTTTTTAAAACAAGCTTTTATTTGAATACTTTTAATCAAATAAAATCAGTCAATTTATTAAATTATACAATTTATATGATTTAAAAGCATATAAATTGAGCATATAGAGAAATCTTAAAAAAAATTGGGCGATTGAAGTACTGCAGGTTGCAGAGAAATTAACAAATTCATTAGAGGAACAGGTTTGCGAAATTGACTTTATGGAAAACACGAGCCGCTTGCCTGACGGTCGGTTTTGTGTCCTTATGCCATTAAAAGAACCCAAAACTAGTCTTGGCAAGACATATTATCTGGTTCTTGAATTTAGAATTAAATACCTGCAGAGAAATTAACAAATTGATTAGAGGAACAGGTTTGCGAAATTGACTTTATGGAAAACACGAGCCGCTTGCCTGACGGTCGGTTTTGTGTCCGTATGCCATTAAAATAACCCGAAACTAGTCTTGGCGAGGCATATTATCTGGTTCTTGAATTTAGAATTAAAATTACATAAAAATCCTTAAGGAGTCATACACTAAATGTATAGATGAATATAAAGAGTTGGGTCATTTAGTGTTTTAGTTTTAGTGTTGGTCGCCCAGAATTTGTTAATTACTTTCCCCATCACTGCGAATTTCGCGAGAAGAGTGAAACGACGAAATTGAGGGTGGTATTCGACGCCTCAGCCAAAACGTCCTCTGGTAAGTCATTAAATGACAGGCTCAATTATGTTACGCTTTCGCGGGCATAAGTTCGTTCTCTTAGGAGACATTGAGAAAATGTATCGATAAACGACCTTGCATGCTTCTCAACGTCACCGTCAGTAAATTCTGTGGAGGGATTCATCTTTTACGGAACCCGATAATAATAGTAACAGTTAAATGCAGTAACGTATGGGTTGGCCAGCGCTCCGTTTTTGAGTAACAGATGTTTATTACAATTAGCTAAAGAATGTAAAGACGACATTAACGCGAACATTATCAAAAGTGACTTTTACATAGATGACTTGAACACGGGGCGGATAGTGGAAGTGAATTACAGCATATATATAAATGTTAAGAAAATTTTAGATTCAGCATGCTTCCCCTTAAAAAAGATTCGTTCTAACTGTTTACAGGCATTTGCTGGTGATGATGCTATATAAGACCCGGTAGATTTTACTAAATAATTCAGTGTGCTAGTTTTGAATTATTCTCCAAAACTAGACATTATTGAGTCTCTCTTAAAAGTCGAATTGCCACCGCGAATTATTACAAAAAGGGTCGGTAAAGCTAATATTTGTAAAATTAATATTATTATTTTTTTTTTATTTAATATTTGATCGATACTTGGGCTGTACTGCAGTGTCTCCAACGATGCCAAATTGAATACCGGTACATCGAAGTGTTGAAGTGTTTGTACAAAAACGCCACCATGTCAGTTCGACTTCAGGATCACACCTCGGAACACGGAGACGACATATCTCCGAAACTTTTCACCGCTGCACTGGAGGATGTCTTCAAGGCAGTCCAGAGACTGGAGAGGGCTAGGCATAAACGTTAATGGCGAATAAATCACTCGCCATCGGTTTGGCGACAATATAGTGGTCATGGCTGAGACCATGGAGGACCTCAGTACAATGCTCGATGACCTCAGTAGTTTCCAAAAGAGTGGGTCTTAGGATGGACATGGAAAAAACCAAGGTGATGTTGAATGCCCATGTTACACCCACTCCTATCAAGGTCGGAGACTCTACACTCAAAGTTGTGGGCGATTATATCTACCTGGGACAAACGATCCAGTTGGGTAGGCCAACTTCGAGAAAAAGGACAACCGTCGAAACCAACTCGGCTGGGCGGCTTTCGGGAAGTTGCGCGGTATCTTCTCGTCCAACTTACCACAGTGTCTCAAGACGACAGTCTATGACCAGTGCGTGTTGCCAGTTATCATATGGCTCTGAGACATGGTCGCTTACAATGGGCCTAATCAGAAAGCCTACAGTCACCCAAAGGGCAATGGTGAGGGCTATACTCGGAGATTCGTTGCGTGATCGAATCAGAAATGCAGAGATCCGCAAAAGAAGCAGGGTTACCGACATAGCCCGAATAATTGCCAAACTTAAGTGGCAGTGGGCAGGGCACATTGCTCGCAGAACGGATGGCCGATGGGGCAGAAATGTTCTGGAGTGGCGACCGCGAACCGGAAGACGTTGCGTTGGAAGGCGTCCCACCAGGAAGACCGATAACCTGGTGAAGGTTGCGGGGATCCGCTGGATGCGAGACGCACGGCACCGATCAATGTGGCGACGCTTGGGGTGGGGGGGGCTATTTCCAGCAGTGGACGTCTTTCGGCTGATATGATGATAATGATGATGATGAAGTGATATGGCAGATGTGGTCATCAGCAGACGTACCTTACTGTGCGATCTATTTTTAACCAACTTCCCAAAAAGGAGGAGGTTCTATGTTCGACTTTATGTATGTTTTTTTATTTTATTTTGTTTTTGTATGTTCACCGATATCTCCGTCAATTGTGGACCGATTTTGAAAATTCTTTTTTTGTTTGATAAAGTATGTTCTGAAATTCCCATTTTAATTAAGTGAAGATCTGATTACGAACTTCGAAAATATACAACATAACTCTTCAATAAATACCGGCAAATACCTCGGGATTGCTGCAATCGCATGTCTGTTTATTGTTTATATCATAGATATAGTATGTACAAGATAAACAGAGTCAGATGAAAAGCGAAACCAAAAATATAAAATCTATGTGTTAGGGAATTGTCCATGTGTTAGTTAAAAAAGTGTTGTCAAAAAGTTCATGTTCAGTATCGATACTATTGATTAGTAAACTTATAATAGACAAGTTAGTCGATACTTAATTAAGTTAGTAAGTAAATTTATGGTTCGTCTAGTGACGTCCTCTTGTCTCTGCCTCTGGGAGAAATATGGCGATGCCAATAACATTGTAATAATCACTGTGCTAAAAGAAATTTCTATTAAATCTTGCTCCATCTAAACGTGTGTCATTTCCTGCCCTGCTCCGAACAGATACTTGGTGAACACAATATGAAACTTGATTAAAGGGTTATTGGTTATATTGAACTATAATAAAAGCTGGGCAAAATACATGCTTTGCTAAAGAAAACAAATTACAAACTACGAGTACTATATCGCATGTATTTGAAATATAAAAGTATATGTATTTATATATATATGTATATGTATGTGTATATGTATGTATTCGTTTTACAAATGACTAAATACAGTCGATCATCCATCATGACATTCGTACTAATAAACTTAATCAATACACAGAAGTTTCGTGAAAATGAACCGTTTGAAATGAAAATTACAATTGACAAGGTACTTGACAATTTGATGTACGCGGTTGCCGTTTTGCTTATGAAAGCTATCGAGCGCTTTTCCTGCAGAACGCACTTATTAATGAAATAGTTAAATGTATTTTGAAGCCAAAAGTATTTGAAATACTAACTACAAAATACCGCAGCGTCAGATATTTGAAATTAACGACACGGTTGGTGTAGTGGTTGAGTAAACGGCGTAGTGCTGCGCTGCGTGTCGCAGGTTTGACACCCGCACGGAACAAATATTGGTATGCTACAGATAGTAAATGCGATTATTTTGGAGAATCTCCAACACATTTTTGCAAAAATGTGGTCGTCCATTCTTTTCCATTTCATGTTTTGTTTAAAAAGTTTCTCAGCACTTCAACATAATGCGACAACATCTTTAGCTGGATATATAAGCCTTCGTCTGTTTTAGTATAGTCCCTCTAAACAATTAAGAAATTATGACAGAGCTGTTGGGTTTGCTAATAAACTATGTACACAGTCCTCACATTTTACTCATTTTATAATATTTTTTACTACATACCCAGACATATACGTAACGATCATCATAGATAGTTGCGACAAACTAGCAGAACATGCCTAAATTTATTCAAAGTAACAAAACATCAAAACTCGCCGAAACATTTTGAAAAATAAAGGCTAATATAATAAACATGCAACTTAAAGTACAGTTTAGATAAACACATTTTCTCAATCCTAACTTAAATCAATTTTAACAAAACTTGACTAAATAAGTTTGTATTCATGTCATGCTGTCATTAAAAACGATAAAGTTTTTATCGATACTCATGACGTCACCGCTTTGTCAAGCCCTAGCGTAAAGAAACAATTTACTCTTTTACATAATATTTTTGCAAATTCTGCTAAAATATACGAAATATACTTATATAAAACAATGTAAATCAATATGCTATTGTAATAATCTTTTTCTGAGCCGATTACTAGCAGAAATTTGTCAAAATTTGGTTCGAAACAAACTAAGGACAAAATTGTATTTACCTATGAAACGTATATTTATTGGGGTTATTTTGCCTTGTAACGTCACATTTACTCACAGGACAAGCTACCATAGCTGCGTATTTAATATTATCAATTTAAATCTTAAGATTATTATTTAAATGCAAGAAATTCACCGCGGCGAAAAATAGATGGGACGCTATGGACCCTTACTCGCGAAAAAAATGACATGACCGGACTTTATTCACTCTCTCTTTTTCTCTTGGGCGGCTTGTACTTGATTAGGATTTCTCGCTCGCACGCTTCGTGTATCTTTTGGCGTAGCAAAAAAAATCTAAATCTATGGTTTATACCATTTCATAACATAACATCACGCCAGAACGCTCTTAAGGGGTACGCAGATGTGTACAGTGCACCTTGGTACACTCTCATTTCACCGGTTATGTTCAAGTTTCATGGTATTTGGGTAAGCTATTCTGGAATTGTAAGTACCTTACTAAAGGCAAGTTGCATATTAGGTACAATTAAAAAGTGAAAAATAAAAAACTTTTTACAAAAAAAAATACTACCGACTTTCAACTAACAACACTACAAAGTGAAAAATAACTTTCTTTTTCGAAATTGGTACCTACCAAAGACACCGACTTCGAAAAAGAAAGTTATTTTTCACTTTGTAGTGTTTTTAGTTGGAAGTCGGTAGTATTTATTTGTAAAAAAGTTTGTATTATAATTATAATTTGTTAACGAAATATTCTGTATTAAATCTAGTAAAATCCAAGCGAGTCAGATTTTATTCATATCCTCAACTATGGTAATATTTAAGGTACCAAAACTCAAACCATTTAAACAAAATAATTAAACAGACTGCCAAGTTTTTTTATTCAATAGATAGTTATAGTAATAAAAAAACTGGCCAAGTGCGAGTCGGACTCGCGCACGAAGGGCAACAGAAATACATCATCTGTGAAAATTTCAATTGTCTAGCTATCACGGTTCATGAGATACAGCCTGGTGACAGACGGACAGACAGACAAATATACAGACGGATCGTGGAGTCTTAGTAATAGGGTCCCGTTTTTACCCTTTGGGTACGGAAACCTAAAAATGAAGAGATGGTTGGTAGGAGAAAATAATGAAATATCTTGTGGTGACGAGGATGAACAAGAACATTTTGATAATCTGCGAAAGTTGCCAAAAATATTAGTTTCTATAACAAAGTATACAAAGGATGTTGCTACATGTCTGCGTTTGGGTGCTCCTAGCGGACCTCCACATCGTTGTCAATGTGGTGAAGCAGTCGACCGCCTCGGTCACCATGGCCTATTCTGCAGTAGAAGCGCCGGCCGGATAGCACGGCACGACAGCATTAATGACATCATACGTCGGGTTCTTGTCACCACCGGGGTGCCAGCTGTTTTTGAACCCAATGGTTTGGCACGCGATGATGGGAAGAGACCAGACGGAATGACCATAATGCCTTGGAAGGTGGGTAGGCCTTTGGTGTGGGATGCAACATGTGTCGACACCCTTGCGCCATCCCATCTTCTTAGCACGGCGGGCTGTGCTGGGGTGGCTGCTGCCGGTGCAGAAAACCTCAAACGGCGCAAATATAACAGCCTTATTGGAAGTTATAAGTTTGAGCTGTTTGGGGTTTAGATACATGTGGTCCGAGTGCGCATCAAGTTTTTCGATAAATTAGCACAAAGCTCGTCCAGTCTTCACGTGACCAGAGGGCTGGCCTTTTCTTCGGCCAGAGAATCAGCATTCAGCCATCCAACATGGCAATGCTGCCATCGTTCGTTTCCTATTGACATCGATGTGGACGAATTTTTTGATGCACAATGAGCTCTTTTCCGTCTCCCTTTTGTATTTGTAAATACGTTTTTTTTTTTTTTTTTAGAATTGTATATATGTAAATAAGAAATTACTGTTTTGTAAAAAGAAAAAGGATGTTAAAGATAAATCATGACCATTTGTTAATTTTTTAAAGGTAACATTTGTCCAACTCATACCTAATATATAATTATGCACCGATTACGTATAATAAATAAAGCCACTTATAAACAATGAAAGAATAAGTTTTTTTTAATAATTCCTATCTTATTTTAATAGTTTTTTTTTAATACAAACGTAATTCCTAAGTTCAAAGAGCTAAAATAATAATAAAAGAAAATGTTCAGTCTGTTTGTATTTAAAAAAAACTATTAATAAATTGTTAATTGTTTGTTTTAAGGGTTTAATAATATAAATAGATAACTTATTTATATTACCAATTTTTTTTTTCATTTTAACTTCAATGAAGTCCTACCCAAATATAACCCATCAAAATAATACATAAAATATAGATTATAATATCATTTAATACATTTTTATTCTTGGGTTCTCTGAAGACCCCATGCGACGCCTCGCGTCGCAATTTCTGGTACTTCAATAACCATGCATACTATTTTTGATACGATAATAACCTTATTTAAAAAGTAAAACTTACTCAAAAAGTAGACCAATAATCCCGCAATAACGGTTGCTAAAGTTAACCCGTCCAAACCCTTTAGCAGGCATTTAGAACCGCAAGTACACTCGAAGTAAATTGCGATTACCATAATAACTCCGATGATTACATTAAAAAATACAGGCCACACAAAAATTTGGGTAAACCCTTCCTGCTCCTGCAAGAAAAACATGGAATTAACAAAACAATATTTTTTTTTCTTTGTTAATGTTGTTGTGGCCCACCTCAAATTCTAGTGTGTTGGATTGTATTGTGTATTTTTGATTCGTAATCATGCAATTAATAATGTTAATACTAGCCTAATCTACAAGTCCGTGATTAGACCTGTCATACTGTATGGATCGGAATGTTGGGCTGTGAAAAAGATGGATGAAAGGAGATTGCATGTAGCAGAGATGAGAATATTGAGATGGATGTGCGGCGTGACGAGATTGGATAAAGTGAGAAATGAGTATATTAGAGGCAGTTTGAAAGTGGCTCCAGTGGCAGAAAAGTTGAAAGGAAACCGTTTGTCCTGGTATGGTCATGTGATGAGGAGGGATGAAACGCATGTTACTAAAAGAGTTGTGAATATAAATGTGGATGGATGGTGAGGGAGAGGAAGGCCAAAGAAAAGATGGATGGACTGTGTGAGGAGTGATATGAAAGAAAAGGGAGTCAGTAATAACATGACGGGGGACAGGACGGTATGGAAGAAGCAAACATGTTGCGCCGACCCCAAGTAACATGGGATAAGGGCAGGAAGATGATGATGACTAGCCTAATGTATGTACCTATATTTGCAAGCCACACTTGGCAGAATGTGATGATACCATTTATTAATCTTTAGACCATTATGTACCATGGAAACAATTTATCACGGGTCACCGCGGTCTACCCGGGACCACGGTCGTTGCAACACGGCCGAAACGTCGGGTTAAATAGGTAAATAAATAATCTAAATCATCGCGTTAAATTCCCGTGATATATTGTTTTCCATTATGAAACGCGAAACTTTTAAAGTTAATATTATGTTCCATATTCAGACAAATAAATGATTGATTAATTGATTGATTGATTGAGTGGCTAAGACCTCTCCTCTCGTGCTTGAGGTCATGAGTTCAAATCCAAACAAGTACTAATGTGACTTTTTCAATTTATATGTTCTTTTTACCCGACTGAAAGGAAAGGGTTATGTTTTCGCGCGTACCTTGTATGTTTGTATGTATGTAATATTCTTTATTACCTCATATATTTTAAACCTCTAGACCGATTTATATAATTAAGACATCATTAGATAAGTCTTGACCGCCCAAGTGTTCTTAGATAGGTTAAGATAAAAAAAAAACAAACATGGCGGACTTTGGGCACCATATTGAGCGGGTCTCAATTAATTTTTCTTCCAAACCCATCGAGTGGGGTATCAAAATGAAGGGTTTTAAGAGCTGATTACAGAAATCATCATATGCCTGCGCATCATCAGCTAATTACAGAAATACATACCACTTATATGTTTAATGGTAATACGAAAAAAATATGATAACTAATAAGTTGTAAATAAAAAAGATAATTTAAAAATCAAAACCCCGACTGCTTAAGAAGCGAACTTAAAAGCTGTAAACAATAAATGATCATGCTGTGCAGTCGGAAGATCAGGTGGTCAGCCAGTCGGGTTTTTGATTTTTAAATCAACTTTTTTAAGTTTATTTTGGACATCGCAGACAACGACGAAGGAAAACATCATGAGCTTGCGAAACTTGTATTTATTTTTGTACTAGCACTTCACCCGCGACTTTGTTCTCGTGACTCGTATTTTATCCTACAGATAACTTTTTAGTTTCACCCCCTTCAAGGTTGAATTTTCAAAAATCCCTTCTTAGTGCTCCCCTACATCATAAAAAGAAGCCCCGTAGAGTAAAATCTTTAATACCCCCTCTAAATCTAAATTAAAAATCATAAAAAACAAAATAAAAAAACCAAAGATCAGACAATGTTCCTATACACAAATGTTTGTTCGTCTATTTGTCCTATATGACCACATCAATGTTAACTATGCGATGACTCATCCGAACTGCGGATGATTCGTCGCCTTACAATTTTAAAAGGGTGACGTTTCATCCACGGATGAAATAATTATCAAAATTTCAAAAAATCTATAAATACATGATTTTTTTTATCAATCAAGAACGTAAAAGTAAAATTTGACGTGCCCAATTTACAAACTGTAGAAATTTCATAAAACTTTCAACTCCTTTTTTACCTCCTCAGGGGTGCAATTTCCGAAGATTCTTTCTTAGTGCACACGTATGTCACTTGAGGAACCTCCCTGCCAAAAATCATCAATCATCAATTTCATCTGTATACGTCATGCGGTTTTCGATATTTCGTGATAAGTGCGTGACAATCCCACCGCAATAATCCCAAACCACTGCAACTCCTGAAAGCGAGAATCAACAGGCGCCGAGGCAATAAAGCTCGACGAAGTCCCGGAGAATGAATTTAACTGTCTTGGATCCCGCAACAAAATTAATCAGAAAAGAATAATGGAGGTGTACGAAAAAATACAAATTTCCACTTCCCTACATAGGCAGGAGACAGAACAAACAAGGCCAATAGGCACAAAGGGTCGTTTACAACTAGGATAAGCCCAGATGCCTAGTGAAAATAATTTTCTTTTAAAAATGCCCTGTGAGAAATCGTCCTGGCCAGCCGCACGAAAACGGATGGAAAGAATTGGTGGAGATGTCGGCCCTTGATGAAATGATCCCACCTACATTGCCATTCGGATACAAGTTCCTCCCAGATGTCACTACGTGGTTTATTTGATCTATTTTCTCACGGTCACTCCGCGTTAAAAAGTCCTCGTCCATGGTTTCTCGTGCGGAATAGTACATTGCAGCAAGTCGCTGCACTTCAAAGTCGACCGGAAGTAGCAAGTACCGGTAAGGCCAAACAGATGCCCCATAGCACATACAACCCAAGTAAGTAGCCCCATAAATAGTCTTTAAAGTTAATAAAGACTGACCCCACGTAGATTAGATTAGATTTAGATATTCTCTTTAAGGCACAGAAGTTCTTTTTTGCTTTTTCACCGACTATTTTAATATGATCTATAAATGCAAAATTCTTCTTTAACACAAGACCAAGATAGCACACGAGTGAGTGACCTTTCGCTTTTATATATATAGATAAGTTTGTCAAAAAAAAAAAAACTATTGTTCTACTACTTTTTATACATAAATACTTCCTTCTATTACTCACACTAGATTCGATTTGCTTAATCATTTCTAAATTAAATTTTTGTACGAGTATAAATCAAGCAGTCTCTAAGCAGTAGTCACCTCTTTGGCGTAGGCCTCCCCATTTCTTTGCACTGATTCCTATATATCCCTAGCTTTAGGGCCGATTTCACCATTGAAACAAATCGCGATTAGTTCAACTAAACTCAGTTTACATTGGCATAGTTTTCTGATTGGTAGTTTCTTTTTGCATAAACTTAGTTTAGTTGAACTAATCGCGATTAGTTTCATTGGTCAAATCGGCCCTTTGTCATCCAACCAGGTCCACCTTTCTGCCAAAATAATGTCTTCCCACCTTTTCCTTGGCCGACCTCTACTTTTGCTTTGATCCCTTGGTATCCACTCACCACTTGCACCAAGGAGCAGTACAATAAATCTTTTATATAAATAAAAATCAGTTGCCGAATGTAAGCGCATCACTTCAGAACGGATGCACCTATTTGGAAGATTTAGTACAACAGAATTACTACCCATCAACACACGCGCACACTTATACACACACCATCACAACCACGCGCATAAACACACATCCCGCACCTTCATTTCGAAACCGTTACTAAACAAAACTTTCACGAAATTGAGATAATAACGCCATCTTACTATTTAGTTTACCAATATTATGGTAGAAAAGTGCAAAATGTAGAGAAGTATTACAAATAAAAATGATTATAAAAAATGTATTATAGAAAATATTAAATTATATGACACACCTTAAAAAAAATCAAAAATTTAACAAATAATATGAGAAATATGTCATATGTGTTCATTACTATTTCATAAAATCACGCCTGCATTCCCCGAAGGCAGAGATGCTTTTATAGTAAACAATATTTCGCATATGGGGACTAGCTGTTTATTGCTCAGTAGTTGGCGCCATTGTTGACTAAGGTCCATAAATATTCGGGCGCTCGGTTGGCCCAGTGGTTTAGCGATTGACTGCTGCGCTGCGTGTCGCAGGTTCAATTCCCGCACGGTTCAAATATGTGCATGACCTACAGACAGTTTGTTCCGGCTCTAGATATTGTGTTGAGTTTAAATGTTTGTAAACGCACCCACGATGCAGAAAAAATATCCTAATGTGGGGGCAAGTTTAAAATAAAAAAAAAGACGTCGTGGCACTCGGGGACTGCCGCGGTAAAGCTATTGCATAGCATTTTGTATCAACTTATTTAATTATATTTTTATTTTTTTTTTTTTATTCATGCTGTATTGCTTTTTCTTTGATATTAATTGAAGTTACACTTTTTGAGCGTGGTGACCGATAAGAAAACAAATTTTTCTATTATTAAATAATAATAATAATAATTATTGTTAATAAATTAAATAATAATAATAATAATACACACCACCAAACCATACCACCATATTACAAATATTCACCCAGAGCTGTTTTAGAAAATCAATTATACAAAATATATTATGACCGCACAATAATTACAGATCACACTATTTATAACAACAGACCAGATATAACACTTGTTGATAAAGAAAACAAACACACATACATAATAGATATAGCGGTCCCAAACACTAATAATATACAAAAAACTATCTCGGAAAAAATTAGGAAGTACACAGAGTTACAAGAAGAAATTCCCAGAGTTTGGAAAATGAACAGAGTTACAATAGTTCCAATAGTAATATCAACAACAGGTGTTATTCCGAAACAAATATACAATAGTTTTAATGTTCTCAATCTATCAAAATACACATACCTAACACTACAAAAAGCTGCAACATTAAACACTTGCCGAATAGTAAGAAAATTTTTACAGTTAGATTTAGATTACGATTTGAGTGCAGTACAAAATAATTTACCAGTTCAATTAGAAACTTAGGATTTCACCTTGGTTCACACCCGTGAGATCTTATAAAAACACCAGGTTCTTACCTGAGAAACTTAAGTTTAAAAACCAAAATAATAATAATAAAATAATAGTCGTACAATACGTCTAATCGCACACAACGCCGTGTCGAAGACTGCCGAACTGAAACGACGTTAGACGATGCACGGCCTTCAAGCCACACCTCCTTGCCCGTCGGAGTGGGGAGCGTGAGGTTTTTTTCGTTACGGAATTTCTGGATTCAGTCCCCGCGCTCAAGGCCCGCGATAGAAGCTATGCAATAGCTTAAAATGCTGTTAAACGTTGTTATAACGCGCACGCAACCAACGTTTGACTTAATGATATTATCTCTCTCTTAAATGAAATTTAATTGAAATTTAATTTGACAGGACGTGATGGAATAAGACAACCCCCAGTAACATGAGACAAGGGCAGGAAGATGATGAGTAAACTATGCACCCAGAGCTATGACGTCACTCTGACGTTTGGTACTCGCTATGGCCGCGCAGGTAGGTCTCGGAGTAGGCACAGTTAATACAACCAAGGAAAGTAAAAATAAATAAAATAGTAATAAAAAAATCCATTGTTCTACTACTTTTTATACATAAATACTTCCTACAATTACTTACACTAGATTCGATTTGCTTAATCATTTCTAAAATAAATTTTTGTACGAGTATATATCACGCCTCTCTTTTAAATCGTCTGTCTGTCTGTCTGTCTGTCTGTCTGTCTGTCTGTCTGTCTGTCTGTCTGTCTGTCTGTCTGTCTGTCTGTCTGTCTGTCTGTCTGTCTGTCTGTCTGTCTGTCTGTCTGTCTGTCTGTCTGTCTGTCTGTCTGTCTGTCTGTCTGTCTGTCTGTCTGTCTGTCTGTCTGTCTGTCTGTCTGTCTGTCTGTCTGTCTGTCTGTCTGTCTGTCTGTCTGTCTGTCTGTCTGTCTGTCTGTCTGTCTGTCTGTCTGTCTGTCTGTCTGTCTGTCTGTCTGTCTGTCTGTCTGTCTGTCTGTCTGTCTGTCTGTCTGTCTGTCTGTCTGTCTGTCTGTCTGTCTGTCTGTCTGTCTGTCTGTCTGTCTGTCTGTCTGTCTGTCTGTCTGTCTGTCTGTCTGTCTGTCTGTCTGTCTGTCTGTCTGTCTGTCTGTCTGTCTGTCTGTCTGTCTGTCTGTCTGTCTGTCTGTCTGTCTGTCTGTCTGTCTGTCTGTCTGTCTGTCTGTCTGTCTGTCTGTCTGTCTGTCTGTCTGTCTGTCTGTCTGTCTGTCTGTCTGTCTGTCTGTCTGTCTGTCTGTCTGTCTGTCTGTCTGTCTGTCTGTCTGTCTGTCTGTCTGTCTGTCTGTCAGTCTGTCTGTCTGTCTGTCTGTCTGTCTGTCTGTCTGTCTGTCTGTCTGTCTGTCTGTCTGTCTGTCTGTCTGTCTGTCTGTCTGTCTGTCTGTCTGTCTGTCTGTCTGTCTGTCTGTCTGTCTGTCTGTCTGTCTGTCTGTCTGTCTGTCTGTCTGTCTGTCTGTCTGTCTGTCTGTCTGTCTGTCTGTCTGTCTGTCTGTCTGTCTGTCTGTCTGTCTGTCTGTCTGTCTGTCTGTCTGTCTGTCTGTCTGTCTGTCTGTCTGTCTGTCTGTCTGTCTGTCTGTCTGTCTGTCTGTCTGTCTGTCTGTCTGTCTGTCTGTCTGTCTGTCTGTCTGTCTGTCTGTCTGTCTGTCTGTCTGTCTGTCTGTCTGTCTGTCTGTCTGTCTGTCTGTCTGTCTGTCTGTCTGTCTGTCTGTCTGTCTGTCTGTCTGTCTGTCTGTCTGTCTGTCTGTCTGTCTGTCTGTCTGTCTGTCTGTCTGTCTGTCTGTCTGTCTGTCTGTCTGTCTGTCTGTCTGTCTGTCTGTCTGTCTGTCTTTGACCAAAAGAGCATGTGCATCTTTCATTTCTTTTGTTTTATCATGTTTTTTTTTAATAATATTATTGCACAGATTATACGTTATGAAATGTACTACAAATGGGCGAAGACACTGGGTCCTGTAACACACGTTGTTACCTAGCATAAGAGCCAGGGCTTCAAATAAGCATGTTATACCTGTATTTGGTGTCAATAAACAAATTTTATTATTATTTCCTTTATTCATTTATGTACATACTTTTTACATTTTTAAATATTAGCTTATAAAAATACAATAAAAATATATTTAAAAATATAAAAAATAGTAGCCTACCGGTATCGGGAACAGGGTCCAAGCTACCGGTGTTCAGGGCTCCTGAGAGAAGAACCTCCTCACGATACGCACCGTGCCCAGGAGTACCGCTTTCTGGATCAAGCCCTTGATCCAGCTGCCCAACGAGAGCCTCCTCAGATGTTCGTCGAGGCTCTTGGCTATTATGCCATTAGCCGTAACGACTATCGGCACAATGATCGCTGTATTCACATCCCACATGTCGACAACCTCGCGAGCCAGATCAAGATAAGTACTTACTTTTCTTATCTTTCTCAGCCTTCACGAGGTTCTCGTCATGGGGAACCGCTATATCAACAATCATTGCTCATCACAATCATTGGATTATTCGCGCTCGTTCGTAGAATACAGACGTGCTCGTTAGCAATATTTAATTAAAACAATTATAATAGTAACCTTCTTTATTGTACAAATTTTTGCCTACTGTGTATAGTTTTGTAAACATAATGAAAACTTAGAAACAGTGAAGTGACTATCAAATAAGATGGATAACAGTCCCTGTAATCCAATCGGCCGAGTGCAAGCCTCCACCTCGCCAGCGAAGTCGACGACGCAAATTCCAGCCCAATCAGATTTCTCGATTGATGTCGCATCCACGCCCGACATACAAAGATGGATGTCAACCATTGAGCAGCACTTAAATGAGGTTTGCTCTATTGCCTCGGATGGCAAACTAAACTCGGAACAGAAACTAAAAATTTCTAACTTGTGTCGTAAAATAGGATCTGGCACCTAACAGATGGCAGTCCTATACCAATCTTTGAAGCAGAAAGCAATTCTAGCACACGACATGATTGATGCCTTAAAAGAAAAGCGCAATTTGACTGAACACATCTCGGACCTGAAGCAGACGATTAAGGATTCTGGCACTGCGGGCAATGTTTCGTTTGCCGACATGGTGAAAAAGGGGTCAAATGATTTCGTTCGACAGAACAATTTAAGCTCTGTGGTCATTTATCCTAGTGACAAAATTAAGTCCAGTGACGAAACTAAAGACATGGTAACAAAAATCATACGACCTGATCAAATGAAGCTGCATGTACGAGGTGTCCGCAAGACCAAAAATGGAGGCGTTATTATTAGCACAGAGACCAAGCATGACGCTGAAAAAATTAAGAACGCCGTCCAGCTTTCTACATCTGGACTAACCGCCGATGAGCCCAACAAGTGCAAACCACGGATCGTGATTGTAGGAGTGCCGTCTTCCCTGTCTGAAACTGAAGTCTTCAGGTGCATTTACGAACAGAATATACCCGACAAGTTGCCAGAGATGTCCATGGAGTCCTTTTTGACCTCTGTTAAATTAAGCCACAAATCTGGGAAGAAAGATGCGTCGAGCTGTAATTACATTATTGAAATTCCAGCTAATATACGTAAAGCCCTAATTTCGACATCAAGGCTGTTTATAAATTGGACGTCCTGCCCTGTTAGGGACTTCACTCTGGTTACCAGATGCTACAAGTGCCAATTATATGGTCATGCAGCCAAAACATGCAGAGAGGTCAACTCTGTGTGTGCTCACTGCGGTGAAGCTGGACACTCGGTGTCCGATTGCACGAAGAAAGCGGACACATCGAAATGCGCAACTTGTTCGCGCTTTAAAAAGCCCAACAAACATAAAACGGGAGACCCTGAGTGCCCTTCTAGGAAAATAGCGGAATATAGGTACATAAACTCGACACATACATCGACTATGAGGGCGTCTAGTTCGTCATACTCAAGGTCACACGCGTTGAACGTTGCTGCTGACACTGCAATGGCCTACTAACCGTCAATTTGTTGCTGGCTAAGCACATTAGTCGTTAGTATATGTTTAATTAAGTGTATGTTTAATTTTACAATTTTGCTTACCAATTATTTCCGAATCTTTATATGTGTAATCAAAGTGCAATTTTTTGCAATATAGGTAAATTAGACATTAAGTAATTATGACCTAGTAGTTTAGTTCTATGTTTATAGTTTTAAGTAAATTAAAATTAATTTTCAAAATTATACAATCTTGCCACTATTTTCAGACTTCTTATATTAAATATTGTTTAAATTCTCTTGTTCTACGATAAGCATATTTTTAGAGCTCCTACAGCCTGTGATACAGGATTACCTAGTACAGGCATCTTACATTATTATACCTACATTAGTTACCTAAGATTGAAACTGTGTTTTTACCTTTCTAATTTCTGAATAAAGATTTATTATTATTTCCTTTTATTTATTTTATTTACATATCTTTACATTTTTAAATATTATTCTATAAATTTTTTTAATAAAAAAACATTTAAAAATACAAAAATAGTAGCCCACCGGTATCGGGAACAGGGTCCAAGCTACCGGTGGTCAGGGCTCCTGAGAGAGGAACCTCCTAACGATACGCGCCGTGTCCAGGAGTACCGCTTTCTGGATCAAGCCCTTG
Source organism: Anorthoa munda (assembly GCA_945859665.1). NCBI lineage: Eukaryota > Metazoa > Arthropoda > Insecta > Lepidoptera > Noctuidae > Anorthoa > Anorthoa munda. The sequence goes on along the minus strand of OX243896.1, from coordinate 20,058,935 downwards.
ATCCAGCTGCCCAACGAGAGCCTCCTCAGATGTTCATCGAGGCTCTTGGCTATTATGCCATTGGCCGTGACGACTATCGGCACAATGATCGCTGTATTCACATCCCACATGTCGACAACCTCGCGAGCCAGATCAAGATACTTACTTTTCTTATCTCTCTCAGCCTTCACGAGGTTCTCGTCATGGGGGACCGCTATATCAACAATCATTGCGCGACGCTCTAGTCGGTCTATCACCACTATGTCAGGCTTATTGGCAACAATAGTCCTGTCAGTGATGATAGACCGATCCCAATACAACGTGACATTGCCATTTTCGAGAACTGGGTCGGGCTCATACTTATAGTAAGGCACTTCCGACTCCACAAGATTGTATTTCAGAGCAAGTTGCTGATGGATAATCCTGGCTACAAGGTTGTGTCTATGCAAATAGTCTCCGTTAGCTAGACTAGAACAACCGGAGATAATGTGACGGATGGATTCCCCCGGCCGGTGACATGCCCGACAGATGTCAACCGTGCCGTCTTTCACAATATATTTCCGGTAGTTGTTCGTCATCATAACTTCGTCCATAATCGCAAAGACAAAACCTTCGGTTTCCCCGAAAAGGTCACCAAATCGCAGCCAGGCCACGGACGCTAAAAGATCTACATCAGGCCCATGTAGGACCCGGTAGAAGCGTCCGTGAAGCTCCTTGCTCTGCCATACCTCCCTGCGGTCATTAGTATCTAATACTATAGGTTTGCGCCAGTTCTCGTTAGCCAAGGAGAGCGGGGTAAGGCCCTTGTCCACCGCTACCACATCTCGATGCATACCCACGGCAGCTGCCTGGAAATATTCCCTAAGACTGTATACCTCGCGGTTGTGCAGGGTCTTAGCATTTAAAAAGCCACGACCCCCGCACTTCCGAGGGATATACAGTCTCATAACCGATGACCGTGGGTGATGCATACGATTTGCGGTAAGCAATGTGCGGACTCTCCTATCCAGGGCGTCAAGTTCTGTCTGAGTCCATTTGAGTATGCCGAAGGAATACATCAAGACCGGCATGACCCAGCCGTTGAAGGCGCGCACCTTGTTCCCGCCCGATAAAAGACTATTTAGAACTTTTTTCAGGCGGCCAATGAAGCGCTCCTTCAACGACTGTTTCACATCAGTAACATTGATGCCTAGTGCTTCCGACATACCCAAATACTTGTAAGTTTCGGTTGAGGAAAGGGATCGAATGTGTATGGAATCCGAGAGTTATATTCCCACGGATTCCATAATCTCCCCTCGCTTTACATGCATGACTGCACATTTGTCCACACCAAATTCCATCCTGATGGCGTCACTAAAGGTTTCTGTAACCTTCAGTAGCTTCATCAGTTGCAAGTTGTTGGGGGCAAAGAGCTTCAGATCATCCATATAAAGGAGGTGAGATATGACCTGACCTCCTCTTCTCAACCGATAGCCCAGACCCGAACCCTCCAGCAGTGTACTAAGAGGATTCAGGGCTAAACAAAACCACAGTGGACTCAGACTATCGCCCTGAAATATTCCACGCTCGATCCTTATAGGTTCGCTGTCCACTTGAATCTGTCGACATCCTGGATAGCGAAGGACCGTCCTCCACTGCCCCATACACGACATCAGGAAGGTGCGCAGAGTTGCATCAATTTTATACAACTCCAGCACCCTCATGAGCCATGTATGTGGCACTGAGTCATAGGCCTTCTTGTAGTCTATCCAACATGTCACCAGATCCCTTCGGGAACGGCGAACCTGCTGGCTAATGGCAATGTCTATAAGGAGCAGCTCCTTAGTACCGCGGGACCCGTTCCTACATCCATTCTGAGAAGCAGACATGATAGAATTCGTATCAATTTTTTTTTTTTTTTTTTTTTTTTATTATTATTATTATTATAATTGCGCGACGCTCTAGTCGGTCTATCACCACTATGTCAGGCTTATTGGCAACAATAGTCCTGTCAGTGATGATAGACCGATCCCATTACAACGTGACATTGCCATTTTCGAGAACTGGGTCGGGCTCATACTTATAGTAAGGCATTTCCGATTCAACAAGATTGTATTTCAGAGCAAGTTGCTGATGGATAATCCTGGCTACAAAGTTGTGTCTATGCAAATAGTTTCCGTTAGCTAGACTAGAACAACCAGCGATAATGTGACGAATGGATTCCCCCGGCCGGTGACATGCCCGACAGATGTCAACCGTGCCGTATTTCACAATATATTTCCGGTAGTTGTTTGTCATCATAACTTCGTCCATAATCGCAAAGACAAAACCTTCGGTTTTCCCGAAAAGGTCACCAAATCGCAGCCAGGCCACGGACGCTAAAAGATTTACATCAGGCCCATGTAGGACCCGGTAGAAGCGTCCGTGAAGCTCCTTGCTCTGCCGTACCTCCCTGCGGTCATTAGTATCTAATACTATAGGTTTGCGCTAGTTCTCGTAAGCCAAGGAGAGCGGGGTAAGGCCCTTGTCCACCGCTACCACATCTCGATGCATACCCACGTCAGCTGCCTGGAAATATTCCCTAAGACTGCATACAGGATCTTAGCATTTAAAAAGCCACGACCCCCGCACTTCCGAGGGATATACAGTCTCATAACCGATTACCGTGGGTGATGCATACGATTTGCGGTAAGCAATGTGCGGACTCTCCTATCCATGGTGTCAAGTTGTTATTATTATTATTATTTATTGGGTGCTAATTAAACAGGCTTCTTTTTAATATCATTATTCGCCCCCAAAAATGTATGTTGCCTTCTAAATTACTAAGTCAGCCACAATTAACGAGCATCTAAATAATACTATGTTAGCCACTAGTTATCTTCTATGTAAACCACTCTAAATACAACTCAGCATGATGGTTATTTTTTAGCAACAAAATTTTTAACATGCATTCTAACAGTAAATTTCTAAAATACTATTAAATGACATCAAAAAATATATTTATTTAGCTTCTAATTTTTTAACTCAGTACGTTTAAAATGTAACTTACGTGTAAAATTTTTAACATGCATTCTAACAGTAAATTTCTAAAATACTATTAAACGACATCAAAAAATATATTTATTTAGCTTCTAATTTTTTAACTCAGTACGTTTAAAATGTAACTCATCCCATATTAATTGATCGTAAAAAAATTGCAAAAACATTTCATCAAATAGTATATTGGCCACTAATATTACCAGAAGCTATTGAGGAGAGACAAAATAAAAGACTATATTTTTTGGTTTTAATATAGAATAGGTGCAAGTTGGATTAGTATTTATGCGACAGAGTCGACGGAGCCCCGCTGCGCGGGGCTCCTATTTCTGTATGCAGGGTTTAAAGTAACCTAACACGAAGGAGATGACGGGAGCTGAGTTCGCTCGCTTTGCTCGCTCACTTCAGCTCCCGTCATCTCCTTCGAACCTAACCTGTCCGTGTCGGGGTGCCCTAAGCTCCCGAGCTCGCTACGCTCGCTCTTGGACTTATTCATTGACCGTCATTTATTATTTTAAATATAATCAACTCGTCGAATCGAGATGTGATCAACTCAACTCGTCGTCACATGAATCGAATGGCGCTCTCTGATTGGTGCAAATGGCCGGTCGCTGTCGTCTCGCGTACTCGCGCCAAATCATGCAGTGGCTATTTTCACGATAAAAGAATATGATGTATTGTTTTACATGCTAAGTTATAATAAATTATGCTTTCTTTCTTTCTTCGATAGAAGCTTGAATTATATTTTTTTGAGGATATTGCGTTGAAGCTGTAAAACGTAAAATGGTGACAAGATATAAAATCCGTGGCCGAGTTAGTAAATTACGTGGCAATGTATAAATAAGAAGGACAAGTCACAATAATTGATGATCTTTACTTGACGCTTTCTGTAGAATATTTAGTTGGCGTTGCAAAAAAGACGAATTAGTTTATTAGAGGCTATGTCATTTTCCCGTTGCTTAGTTATAAAATTAGAAGTTTAATCACGTGTCCAATAAATAATTTTGTGGCTAGACTTATTATTTCCCTTATTTATTTAGCTAATTCTTTTTTTTTGTTGTGTTTGTAAAAAAAAAACATTTTCTTCAATAGTACGCCCGGGGACGAATAGAAAAGACGACACCCGTGTATGTGTGTAGCTAGTATTTTATACTTACCGTTAAAGTTGAAAATAGTAACGAAATTCCCGCAAACATAAAGATGAAGGCCATGCAGGTAATAATCAAAGCGACTAGATTAGGCAAATCATTTTCGGCCTGGCGGGGATCTGAAATCAAACAAAACAACTTATCACAATAGGGAATAATATGAATGAAATAAATATCTGTTATCATACCAGCTTATTTAAAAAATCAAAAATAAATATCATAATTGCAACCGAAAGACGTCTAAAGATGAACATTAACATTTTGCCTTCCATAAGTTCCCCCTAAGTGTGTGCGACAAACCGGTCCTATGCATCTCGCATCAGTTTCAACCAGGTCATCGGTTTACCTAGTGGTAGACCTTCCAACACTGCTTCTTCCAGTACGCAGTTGCTACTCCCGGTCCTACCGGCCATCCGTTTTGCAGCCATGAGCCCTGCCCACTATCACCTAAATACATCATTTTATGTAATATCATATCAAAAATTCGAATTATAAACTTCAAAACGAGTTTATATTGACATACTTTATGAACACAATACCGAAATTTAAAAATAGAATCTTACTATACACAATTATTTCTGTTACGATTCAGGGCAAATAAAAGAAATTAATATCACCAAGGAGTTTCTATCAATTATTTTTTTGTAATGGAAAGCTTATGCGGCACCCGCCATTTTTATAATACCTATTTCAAAAAGTTTTGACACGGTAATGATATCCACCCGGGGTTTTGATTCCAATTTTTATTTGTCTGTGGCAACGCCCGCTTTAGCATGCGCGGTTAATGCGGTGACGTGCTGGGTTTTGGCGCCATTCATACGTTTTGCTGTACTGAATTTCATAAGTTTTGTAATTCTTTCTTAAAAATGCCTGATATTAGTGAATGTGAAGAAAATTTGACGCCGACCGATATTTTAGATGCGGCGACTGAAATTACTCTTAATCTATTACCAGCAAAGTCGTGAAAATTATATGATACATGCTATGACAACTTTATGGCATGGAATATGCCTAAAAAGGTATTTAATAAGTTCAATCCCAATGTATGAGTGTAGATAAAGTAGTGTATGAAACTGCACATAACTAGGTATTAAAATATTCGTGTGATATTATTAAACACAGACTCATATTTAAATACCCCTTATTATGCATCAGTTTCATAAACTACTATTGTGTCTTTATAATATTAGTGCAAATCAACAAACTCATACTCACCACTGTAATTTGAAACTTTTGAATACATAAAAAAGGCTTGTTTGAAGTTGAAATCTGTCTTTTGTTCAACGACAGCAAGACTGAGGGCACCAGTTGTCTATAACAATTTTAACTGTTATTAAAATTGTAATCTTTCTTCATCCTAGGTACTAATATTACAAATGCGAAAGTTTGTATGGATGGATGTGGTAGCGCCATATCTTGTAAATGTCATAAATCAATGACCGAATATATACAAACGCATTTGAGATTTCGCGGGCGATCGATATCCTAATTATCTCGTTCCTTTCTCATTCCTTTCGGAGCGCGAAGAATTCCTTTATTTGTTTTCATGATATTAAAGCAATAATTTTAAAAGGAATACAAAAGCTTTGTATCCAGACTCTTTAGAATGCAGAATAAAGACTGCCTTGTGAGCGAAATAACTAAAGCTTCCTTTAATTTTATTGTTCCATTCAAAAAACATGAAATATTTTTACAAGCTTTTATTTAACTTGCAATGTATGTATGTATATCCTCCACCGATTAAGATGAAATTTTGCTAACTCGTTTAGTTTGGATGACAATACAATGCATGTTTAGCTAAGTGACGTCATTCCAAATCCGATATGGCGGACGTCCCAAGATGGCGGACTAGTTACTATTTATATGGGTATCAAATGGAAGGGTTTGCTGAGAAGAATACGAAAAAAGCTTGGTTTATAAAAAGATTTTTTAATGTATAATTTTTAACTCGCCTTTATTTTGTCTCTTTGGTTACAAAGAGTTAGAAAAAATTTCCCTTCGTCCTGCGAAGGGAAATTTTAGCACCGTTCCGAGCACGCTATTGGTTAGTCAGTTGATACAAGGATCGACTGACCAATCACGTCGCGTCCACGTTCCGTTCGCTCTATATGGTAGTTGGCCAGTTCGCGCACTATGCGCGAACTTTCCCTCACTACTCCAAAACTTTGCCAAGTTTCATCCCGGGTTCTTTACTTTGTCGTTTTTCTTGTGCATGTAATTACGAGGAATGAACTGCATGTAACTTAAAGTGTGGATAGACATTCATGTGAGAAAGGGGGGAGATCATAGAAAAGATGGATGAAAGGAAGGAGAGTCAACGATAGCGTGGCAGCTGAAGGTTGATAATGGAAGAAGAAGTGGTGATCTGCCGACCCCAAGTAACATAGAACAAAGGTACAAATATTATTATGGTGATGACAAATTGATGAGATACAGGTAGAAAAATCTTACTGCCAAATAACATAAACAAAACTATCGAAACTTACTTGAACATCAAACGGTACAAAGAAATCTCTGACATATGATATATTAACGGTTCAGAAACCTTTGCTGGTTATAAATCCAATTTAACAAAGCAGTTATTTGACCAAAAAAACCAACACGGGCCAAGGCATTATTTAAATAAAATAAAAGATCTTAAACATAAATAAAGTAAACAATTTAAAGAACAGTTTTTCGACGAACGAAATCTTTTCGTTGTGATTCTTGTTTTAGTTGTTTAGAATTTATTTCGCTTTTTGTAACATTTTAGTGATTAATGTTGGTGAAAGCCTGTACTTACTATCGACAGAACTGCTATAAGAATCATTGCAATACGAATGGATACCACTCCACAACAGGTTTCTACTTCAGGGAAACTCTCACACATGATGGATAATTTATCTAAACATTACTATACAAAACTGTTATTTTACATTAAGAATTTCGCACATTGCTAAGTAATTTTGAAGTTAAAAATCGAGAGAATAATAAAATCTAGATATTAGTTTGTAAAATTAAATGAAGTTGACGCCATGACATTGACTAGAAAATAATGTAAAAATACTTTGTTGCCATAAATAGACCACAGAGAAAGATAGCTATGGAGGTCTAAACTCTCTGATATACCATAAACACAACTTAATTTTTTTTCGCGATGGTAGAATATTACTAAAATTCTATTGCGATCATTCGGCTCGATTAGTTGCCACGCTAAAACGGTATTGGGCTGACCACATCTGCCGCATCACAGACAATAAATGGGCCATAAATGTGACCCAGTTGGTTCCTTCATAGAGGAAAATAATATATGGTTCCTTTAGACGGCAAGTGATATCACTATAGGCGGACATGGCAAGATGAGCTGAACATCTTCGATAACGACTGATCCCAAATAACCCAAAGAGAGGAGTCGTGGAAGGATAGTAGGCAGACTTTTATATATATTCATTATAGTAAATATTTATGAATATTTATTTTAACTATATATATTATTTTTACCAATTTTTCATCAATAATTCAATTCATTAATTGAAATAATTTCGTATATCTTTTTTTTTTTATGCACCTCCCATGTAATCTCTCCATCACCCGTGGATGACAGGTAGAGAATGCCTCAGGCATTAAGTCCGTCTCAGCACTTACCTGTATGTTGCGACTGCTACGAAATCGAATTGTCATATTACCAAATTGGTGCTCCCACATCGCTAATAAAATTGTTTAGAAACATTATTAAACATTTTCTAAACAAACATTTGATCACAATGTTAAGGTACTCCCACACTGCTGAAAAATGTTTTCATGTTAGGTAATGTTAGTAAACATTGCGTAATGTATTAATATAATGTAGTAATGTAAACATCAGTGTAGGAGCACTCAAAACATTTAACAGTTCCAAACAGAATGTAACAATTCCTAACATTTGTTAGTAAACGTATTAGTGATAAAAAACAATTGTAAACATTTTTAAGAGCAGTGTTGGAGCACCATATGGCGGGTGTATATCGTTTGAAATAATAAAAAAAGTTTTAATGATCATTTGACCTAATTTCATTTAATGTATATTTTTTTTAGTATTTATAACGATTAAATGATATAATTAATTATTGATATAATTTCATTTAACCTAATGTTATATGGTATAATGAACATAATAAAGAAAGATCAAGAAAAAGTAAAGTATTTAGTATTTAATTGCCACAAAACGACATACAAACGTTACATTACAAGAAAAACCGGCCAAGTGCGAGTCGGACTCGCACACGAAGGGTTCCGTACCATTATCGCAAAACACTGCATAAAAATCACGTTTGTTGTTATGGGAGCCCCCCTTAATATTTTTTTTTTTAATTTATTAATTATTATGTTTTGAAGTAAATATACAACTAAACATTCTGTGAATATTTCAAGCGTCTACCTGTTGCCGTTATTAATATCGAGCAAAAAACGGCAAAAATATCACGTTTGTTGTATGGGAGCCCCCCTTTAATATTTACTTTATACTGTTTTTAGTATTTGTTGTTATAGCGGCAACAGAAATACATCATCTGTGAAAATTTCAACTGTCTAGCTATCACGGTTCATGAGATACAGGCTGGAGACAGACGGACAGACAGACAGACAGACAGACGAATCGCGAAGTCTTAGTAATAGGGTCCCGTTTTTACCCTTTGGGTACGGAACCCTAAAAACGAAAAACGAATTTCGGAACTGAAATGGAGCTGGGCAGGACACCTAGCAAGGCGCGGTGATGATAGGTGGAGTAAGGTGGTGACTGAATGGCGTCCAAGGACTGGAAGAAGAAGTATTGGTCGTCCAGCGGCGAGATGGGCCGATGACATTGTTGCCATTGCGGGTAGAACCTGGATGAGGTTGGCACGGGAACGTGGTGATTGGTACAAGAAGAGAGAGGCCTATGCTCAGCAGTGGGCGAGGTCAGGCTGTGGATGATGATGATGATGGTATGCTAATCCCTTAACGATAATGTTAGTAGTTCTTAAATTATGTTAAAAAAGTGATTAGGTATACATAAAGGTAGATGCATGTCGCGGTTGTGTCAAGAAGGCTTCCACTCAGCATAGTGCTGTGCCGTGGGGGACCCACAGCTCGGCGCTGAATTTCAGTGGTCGTCTAGAGTAGTAGTAGTAATATAATATTTAGTTAATATAAATTGTGTAACGTTTAAGGCGCCGATTCCTTTGAGTAGCTGATTTTAAAATGAGAATCACGTCTAAACGGCGAGTCGCATTTTTTTTGGTAAAAATATATGTAATATTAGACCATTTTCTTAATAATTTGATCCAAGAAAATTTTGAGTTTTATTCATTTCATCATCATCTGCCTAGCCTTTTTCCCAATTATTGTTGGGGTCGGCTTCCAGTCTTATCGGATTCAGCTGAGTACCAGTGTTTTACATGGAGCGACTGCCTATCTGACCTCCACAACCCAGTAACTGGGTAACACGATACCCCTTGGCAAGACTGGTGTCAGATCTCAGGCTTCTGACTACCCGTAACGACTGTCAAAGATCTTCAAATGACTGCCGGGACCAACGGCTTAACGTGCTTTCCGAGGCACGGAGGAAACTCGGTATGTTGAAATGGTCACCCATCCACGGACCGACCTCGTCAAGCGTTGCTTAACCTCTCTAACTCTCTAGCCACGAGCTCCTCCTTTGAGTTATATTCATTTAACATAGTGTAATTAATTTGTAAAGTTATGTCTAAAATGGACAAAAACACGACAATCGCACCAAAACCGCTGGGCGTATTTTAGTGATATCGACACTATCTCAAAGACAATTTAATTATCCACATTTTGATCTAAAGCTTTTGTTTAAAAGTCATAGAATAATAAGGAAAGTACAAAAAACTACTAAATTTTAGATCGGGTGGATGTGAAACGAGTGCGCGTTTTGTTCCCTCAAGGTCGTTGGCGTTAGTCGTCGTCTTAATATATGTTTTTTTTTCTTTCTATCATACAGCTAAAATATTTATTGTATGACCTGACTATTGCGTTATATTCGCCCACTGTTTGTTGCCCACTTAGTATTTCAGTAATATTCAGTATTTTTTTGACCATTAATTTGATTTTTTTTCGCTCGTTTAAATAAATAAACTTTTAGAATTCTCAAAACTTTTATTAACAAAACTAACTTTGGTCAAACACGTTCAAAATCAGATTACAATGTCATTACTTGAAAGGAACTTCAGCGACATCCTGAGACTGTTCGTCACTATTAAGAAGTACGCCGTCACTGAAAAAATTAATAAAATCATATTAAAAATACACATGGAATCACGCCTGAATTCCTCATGAGGTTAGGCACAGGTGTAGGTACATTTTTCACTCGTATTTTTCCAGTTATGTTTAAGTCCGTAAGTAAGTTGGGGTCCTTGCGAAGGTGAGACGGTAGTTCACGCCAGAATAGTTGCTTAAGTTGTATCAAGCGTAAGTTCGATCTTTCATGGAGTACTGTTTTCATCTCTGGGACGAAACTGCCAAATACCAGCTTGATGCTCTAGAGTCGATCGAAAAAGGCCCAAAAGTCAATGAGGCACTGATCGAGTCAAAGCTTCAAAGCCTTGCACATCGTCGCCGAGTTGCCAGCTTGTCGGTTTTTTATCGGTTGCATTTCGGGGAGTGTGCAATGGAATTGCATGACCTAATTCCGCCTAGCCCGTTTCATCATCGGATTACAAGACGTACGGCGATGCGCCATCGATAAATGGTGGACATCCCACCCATACTCATTAAACGTTTTGGAAATACTTTCATTATGCGTAAAGCAAAGGAGTGGAATTCCCTGCCGGAGTCTGTGTTTCCAGATAGCTACAACCTCGGGGTCTTTAAGTCAAGAGTGAATAGGTTACTTATAGGCAAGCGTGCTTTATCGTCGACCACATTATTGCTTACCATCAGGTGAGATAGTGGTCAAGCGTGAGCCTATAGAAAACAAAAACACAGGTAGTAAACTTTAGTGGAGCAGGGCACACTGCTGATCAATGGAGCCAAAAAGTTCTGCGGGCTTCCGCCGGACGAGACGCACAGGAAATTCGATGTGGCGACCCTAAGGGAGGCTTATGTTCAGAAGTGGATGTCTTTCGGCTGTAATGTCGTGGTGGCCCTGTGGCTAAGACCTCACCTCTCGTGCTTGAGGTAGTGGGTTCAAATCCGGGCAAGTAACAATATGACTTTTTTCAATGGGGAAGGAAAACATCGTGACGGAACCTGGGCATATATAGTTAATGTAAGTCTGGAACAGCTAAGTCAGAGGCCTGTGGGGTTTCCAGAGAAGGCTTAATTAACCCTGACACCAGAGTTGCCACATCCTCACAAAAAAAAGAAAAGAAGAAGGCTGTAATGATGAATTGGGAGCGAGTGGTTTGCCATTAATAAGTCAGAATTCCAGACTCCTGCTATACGTATTGTCCAATAATGCCTCGAAGGCTGTAGGTATTCTATTCAAACTATTCAAAAATCATCATACAGATAGCGAAACTACACTAAAATATCCTTCTAATATCGTATTATCCAACTTACTACCTACTAATATCATAAATGCGAAAGTTTGGATGGATGTTTGTTACTCAATTACGCCAGAACGGCTGAACGGATACGGATGAAATTTGGCTCAGAGATGGATTGGAATAGCACATGAGCTACTTTTATTTTCTTAATTTCCACGCGAACGAAGTTGCGGACAACAGCTAGTAACTAATATTGGCATTTACTTAATAATAATATTTAGAAGAAGTGTTAAAGAAGGAAAATAGAACTCACGCAAAATAATAACCACAATTAAGCCACACAGCACTCCCCCCGCCACGATACTGTTAGTGTGGACGAAGAAGCAGAAGCTGGCCAGTATCATGAACAGCAATACCACAGTTGAACTGTACAGAATGGCGCACCACTGATATATCTCTATCAGGATTGGGATATTCTGGAAAAAAGTGACAATGAGCTGAGATCACCTTTTGGTCAAAAAAAACTATAAAACCGACAAGGGTCAATTAAGCTGTTATATTATTCTGTAGTCTTGAAAAGAATATATATAGCGGATAAAATATTTTTATTTTTTTTGCTTACACCAGCATTTTGCATTGGGCAACGGCGCAGGCACAGCAAAGGGTCACCCCTTTGCTGTGCCTGCGCCGTTGCCCAATCGGAGTTATTGAAAAAAGTTAATTCAAAAAATCTGCTTAAAAAGCGAACTAAAAAGACGTAAACTAGAAGATGAATGAGAAGAAAATCATGCTGTGCAGTAGGAGGATACATTTCGCGAGCTGACTGACCAAAACCAGATGTATCCTCCGACTGCACAGCATGATTTTCTTCTTGTTTGCGTCTTTTTAGTTCGCTGTTTAAGCAGTCGGGTTTTTAGATTTTTTGAATTTACTTTTATTTATAACTATTTAGTTATTTTTTTTTTCGAATTAGGTACATTTGAACATATAAGTGTTATATATTTTTGTCAAATAGTAAATCACCTCTTAAAACCCTTTATTTTGATACCCCACACGATGGGTATATGGAAGAAAATATGGAAGAAAAAAAAAATTGGCCCCCTACAATATGGCGCCCAAAAGCCGCCATTTTCCTTTTGTTTTTTTTTAATGTACACTCGCACACTCGCACACTGTGACACTCGCAAGGTTAAGACGAATCGATTGACATATGAATCATCAAAATCGGCCAACGCGTTTGGTCTCTGGAACGCCACATAGGAACAAACATACATACATATATACATATACTGATAAACACATTACCCTCCTTCGGCAGTCGGGTAAAAAATACAACTTGTGGCTGGAGGATTGATATACCTCTCTCTTAATTCTCTGTCCCCATTCACTTTACACCTGCAGCCTAATTACGTACTTTTATATATTAGCCTGATAGCTCAAATCATGCACGCATGCGCGGTTGTATCAATCATCACTTCATATTATTATGATACACCGTCTACTCGACAGCGTTAAACACGCTATGAACTCATTGCGTCTTTAATTATCAAAAAGAAAAAGTTTGCGATCGATTCTATAAATGTATAGGATATGCAATTAAAAGGCTGGGCAGGGAAAGCTTAGTCCATTCTCTAAGACTATGATCAAACGGGAGACTCCCTAAATCTATATTTAATATTATAAAGCTGAAGAGTTTGTTTGAACGCGCTAATCTCAGGAACTACTGGTTGGAATTGAAAAATTCTTTTTGTATTGGATAGTCCATTTATCAAGAAAGGTTATAGGCTATATAACATCACCCTACGACCAATAGGAGCGGAGCATAAATGAAAAATTTTGCAAAAACGGGCAAAATGATTCCTTTTTGAGAGCTTCCGTTGCGTGCGCTGCGTAAGCGGTTAAAATTACGCAACATTCATGTATGTAGGGTAGGGTAGGTAGGTAGCCAGGTGACAGGAGCTAAGCCGCGTGGGACAGCTAGTCTATATATATAAAAGAAAGTCGTGTTAGTTACACTATTTATAACTCAAGAACGGCTGAACCGATTTGGCTGAAAATTGGTAGGGAGGTAGCTAAGAACCAGGAGAAGGACATAGGATATTCTTTTTATCCCGTTTAGGGTAGGGTAGGTATGTAGGTAGGGTAGGTAGTGTAGGGTTGTTAGGGTAGGCTAGATAAATGTTTGGTGTTTTTATGGCAAAACAAAGTTTGCCGGGTCAGCTAGTATTAGATAAATGTTTTATAACAAAAAATCACTTACGCAGCAAGACCCAACAAGCAATAGGCCGCTAGCCAAACAAAGCATGATGGACGCTACTCCAAGCGTTATTTGTGCTGCCATCTCCGACCAGTCGCTATAGTTGGACAGCAACATGTTCAGATCCCAGAAACCAGGCGTTTGGCTTACATTTGGAGCGAATAAGATGCCGACTATCTGAAAAAGAAAGAACTAGGTTAAGCTAACCAAGTATTGGCACTTTAAGGAGGGTTCGTAATCAAATGCCCAGATAATTATATTGAAGTGGACTAGCATGCAAACATTACAATGACATCGAAGGAAATATTATAATCTTAATTGTAAAAGTCGTTTCATCCAGTGAATTAGTAATCTATATATATAAAAGGCAAAAGTGATTGACTGATGTATCAACGCACAGGCCAAACCCTTAGGGCTAGAAACTTAAAATTTCGCACACGTATTCCTCTTATGACGTAAGCATCCATTAAGGAAGGATTTTTCAAAATTCTAGCCCTAAGGGGGTGAAATAGAGGATAAAAGTTTGTATGAAACTTTTTATTAAAATGTCATCGTAGGATAAAACACGGATGACGCGAACGAAGTCGCGGGCAAAGTGCTAGTTATACATATATTATCACTAGATTATAAAAAAGCTATCTAAAATCCTATTACTGGCACAGAAATTCCAACATTGTTTAATAAATAGTTTTCTTATTTTTTGCCTTTAAACTCAGAAGTGGCAATAACAGGACGGGTGCCAGCGATAGGGTAGTTTACCCGATGTTAATTCTGTAAAAATAAGAAATAGAAAATATTTATTCCAGACAGACACAACAGTAACAATGAGAATATAAAAGAGAAGAATAGTAAAGAGTACAATCTAAATTAAATATTGCGTTGTAAGTGCTCATGCCGAAATACCAACTCAGCATTTGCTGGAAGACACCCATCGCTGGTTATATTTGACAGTCCGATCTATATTTCGACGCATCACTAACGACGAAGGTAGGAGCAGGCTTCTGTAAGCGCTATGACTTAAGGACTAGAACTACCGCCAAAACCACCTTAAATTCTGCCTTAATAATTTAAACTTCTTCAATGATTAGACCGTTGATCATACCTAAGGTAGTGTACTGGCTATGTGAGAGCTGTAGACCTCGCGAGTCTGTCTTTTTGAATAATTTCCAAATACTGAATCGACAAAAAGAACATATAATTATTGAACGTGCTCACAAAATATCACGAAAATCGGTTGAGAAATGCGACCTGAAGAGGAGAACAGCTAGAAATCCAAACAGACATACGAAAGCATTTTTTACCAAGCTGAAACGGAGACGCTTCGCACACCTTGGCGCTCGCTCGGCCAACCATACTTCTTTCAATAATACAAGAGTACAAGTAAGGTAACACAGGCTTCATTGATGATGAACTTCATAAAACATAGCTAAGAACACTCGACAAAATCAACTCTAAAAAAAAATGTAAATTCATTCGTTTACGAATTATGATGCCACAAACAAACAGATACACACGTCAAACTTAGAAAACCCTTCGCTGTCCGCGTTTAAAAAGGTTCTAGTTAAGACTGCCATCAGACTGACTGCACCGCTGAAACCGCAGTCGCTATATTTGGATAACTTAACTCACTATTAAGGGACTACGGTTAACTTAAAGTTAACCCGTTCACTTAACTGTATGCGGTTAGCGGACAGCGTGTGTCGACACTACACAACTGTTGCCGACCGCGTGAAGTTGAAGTCACGATTGTACGAACTTGTACGTACGCATGCAGTTGAATATAATTATCGACTACGTGCGGTGCAGTCCGTCTGATGGCAGCCTAAATGGATGAATGTATGTATCAGTAAGATACGTACGAATGAGAAGACGGCTATGAGTACACAGCCTGCTCTGAGGAAGCAACAGAAGCAACAGCTTATCACTGTTGGCAGTCTGTCCATGAACTTCATGCCATAAGGGTTTTTTATAAAGTTTAACATTGTTTAGTTTTATTTATATCTAGTTTTAAAATTTTTGTATTTTTATATCATCGTATTTATTTGACAAGTTAATTTTGACTGAGGTATGACAGATGACTTTTTTCCTCTTTCAACAGTAATTATTTGAGGTTGAACATGAAAGAGCTTCATTGTTTTAACAATGTGTAATCATGTATTTGTAACCCCCGCCCAAAAAAAAGAGGGGTTTTATAAGTTTGACGTGTGTATCTGTGTTTTTGTATGTAGCTTATAAACGGATGAAAAGATTTCGGTTTAGTTTGTTTTTGTTTGAAAGATGACTTTATCGAGAGTGTTCTTAGCTATGTTTCATGAATATCGGTTAGACCGTTCAAAAGTTATGCGCATTTACTCTTTCAGTCGGTGTATTTTCGCAACACATCGTGTTTACTTACTTCGATGGATTGTCGATCGAAGCGTGTTTGCTACTAGATAAATTACGTAGTTTAAAGAGGTATTTGTGTCGGGGGCTTTTTAGGGTTCCGTACCCAAAGGGTACAAACGGGATCCTATTACTAAGACTCCGCGGTTCGTCTGTCTGTCTATCTATCTGTCTGTCACCAGGCTGTATCTCATGAACCGTGATAGCTGGGCAGTTGAAATTTTTACAGATGATGTATTTCTGTGGCCGCTATAACAACAAATAATAAAATACATATTTAAGTGGAGCTGCCATACAACAAACGTGATTTTTTGCCGTTTTTTGCGATAATGGTACGGAACCCTTCGTGTGCAAGTCCGACTCGCACATGTTTTTTTAATATTAAATTTTACTTGGTTTTGTGAGTGGAAGTCTCAGGTTATGTCTTCCACTTTAACTGGACACAGCTGAATGCCAGAATTTAGTCAAATTATTAATTAAATAATGTAGTCACATATCAGACCCCCACAATCCAGAACACGGGTAACATGATACCCCTTCGCGAGTCTGGTATATGAAGTTCAACCTTTAACGGCTATCAAAGATTTACAATTGACTGCCAGGACCATCGAATTAATATACTTTCCGCACAACCTTGTGCGGAAAGTATATCTACATCTCGGTATCACATCACACATCATCAGCCTATTAATGTTCCCACTGCTGGGACACAGGCCTCCTCTCTGTGAGAGGGAATGGGCCGTAATCCACCACGCGGGCCCAGTGCGGGTTGGTGGATGTCACATGTCTTCGAATTTTTGGTTCTAGGACATGCCGGTTTCCTCACGATGTTTTCCTTCACCGTTTTGAGAGCAGTGGTGATGAAATAATTTACACAAAGTAAAGCACCTGCCTGGGCTCGAACCCACGACCTACAACTTGTAAGTCGCGGCCGATACCACTGGGCCACCACTGCTCCTTCATTCATCTCGGTATATAATTTATGAATTCTTGCCCAAGTTTATAAAATTCGGTCTGGTGATCCCATCAGACAGATCTCGGCAAGCTCTAGTTAACCTTGTCGATTGATCCCTGTTTTGTTGACTTTTATTACTTACCCATAAGCTTCTGACTCCCGACCGACTTCTGTTCTTTTTGACAACCGACCATATATATTTCTGCCTGCGCACGCGCGCTCTCTTATTTGTCTATGGCTTCGACAAATAATCTTGCTTGAGCTCGTCTGGCCATCGTCGATCGTATAATTTATATGTTTTATTTACACGTATACATAATTTGACTCACCGTCTGTGTTTATACTATTTTGTTATTATTTATTTTAGGAGACTTTTTGGTTTTATTATTTTTGTATTATTTTTTAGTTTTTTTTTTGTTTTTGCTTATCTCGTGTCTCCAGTGCGGGTCACAAATAAATATTTTATACCTCGTGTTTTGATAATATTTATTTTAGGAGCCTTTTTGGTCCTGCACGGGGTTTTTATTATTTTTGTATTTTTGTTTTTTTTTGTTTTTGCTTATCTCGTGTCTCCAGTTCACAAATAAATATTTTATACCTCGCATTGTGATATTATTTATTTAGGAGCCTTTTTGGTCTTGCACGGGGTTTTTATTATTATTGTATTATTGCTTTTTTTTGTTTTTGCTTATCTCGTGTCTCCTGTGCGGGTCACAAACAAATATTTTTATGGTAAATATTTTACAGGTAATAATTATTTCTTTATTTTCATGGGGAAATGATTGGTATGATTTCAATGGTAGTCACAATTATAAAGAGGCAAAATTGTTTTTTTTGGTTTGTGGGAGGTAATCTTTAAAAGTACTGATGCAATTTCAATAACACTTTCGCTGATAGAAAACGCTTAAGTGCTATTTAAAGCGCTAAGCTACTTTGTCCCTGAAACGGTTCCTGAGGATTAAATGACGAAAGCCAAACCTAGTCAATATATATAAAAAACCAGCAAAGAGCGTGTCGGGCCCCGCGCAGTAATAGGGTTCCTGCATAATAATGCGTGGACTAAGAAGAGGGTTTTTTGTGGTTACATGAACATTTAAACTGTTTCAGCGGCTCACAGCGTCTAAAAACGGGCCCACATAGGACGATGGTAACTTTGACGAAGGAAATAAAATCCAACTTCACATGTGGAGTTAGACAAAATATTATCTATTTGAGTACCACCGCGCGTAGAAAGCAAGCGTTTTTAATATAGATTTATAACCAGCGTCACTTAATAATTTGAATACTGCAGTATTGCCGTTACGGAGATAGTCTTCGTTAAAATCTCCAAATATTTACAAACTACCAAAAAGTAATATCAAATTATTCAGTGATAGGAACAAACCTGAGCCTTATTTTTTCGAATTAAGAAATCGGGTATCTATCGATATCTATAATATAATTAAAAGCTTAATTTTACGCACGGACGGATATTTTTTATTTTTTCATGATTTTATTTTACCACTTTGTCGGAATTATTAATATGTATATCCATGTTTAATTATAGCTTTTTAGTACTAATAGTCTCTGAGCTAAGCTGCGGACGGACAGACGGACTTAGCGAAACTATAAGGGTTTCTTGTTGACTTCGGAACCCTAAACATGAATCACTATTTCTCCTAGTCACGCTATAACTTGAGAACGGCTTTACCGATTTCGTTAATTCTTTTTTTGTTGTGTTTATTATTGTTAGTAGAAAGTTCTTAGACAAAAAAAATAGGATAGAAATAGTAGGTAGGTAGGGTAGTTATGTAGGTAGGGTAGGTTTGTAGGTTGGGTAGATATGTAGTTAGGGTACGGTAGGGTAGGTTGGGTAGGATATGTAGTAAGGGTAGGGTAGGTAGGTAGGGTAGAATATGTAAGGTAGAGTAGGTAAGGTAGGGTAGGGTTAGTAGGTTAGGGTAGGTAGGGTAGGATAGATAGGATAGGGTATATAAGTAGAGTAGGTACAGGTAGTTGACGGGAGCGAAGCCGCGGGCATAGCTAGTAACTAATAAACAATGCACAATCAAAAACAATGAAGTAAAATTCCACACAATTGAATGTCCACAATTGACAAATTAAGGCCTTGGATTTGATGAAACTTGATAAGAATCGAGCGAAGAACTCTTTCATAAAGACAAATAATTAAAAAGTTAAGTCTGAAACGAAAACAAGTCCAGTTGGAAACCTTGGAAATAATTAAACAATGATCCTTGAAAAGTAAGAATTAAAGATACTCTAATGAATTCTTTTGGTAAAGCTTTTTATTTTTTTTGTATTGTATTTGAGCCAATGAATTCAAAAAAATCTTATTGTAATCACTGTTTTTTTTCTAATTTGGTTCAAAATTACCGCTTGGCCCTTAAATGTTCGTATTTTTTAAGGAACTATTGCTGAAACAGTATTTTATTTATTTATTACTAGCGGACGGCTCGCGGTTTTACCCGCGTAGTTCCCGTTCCCGTGGGAATACAGGAATAAAAAGTAACCTTTGTCACCCGGGGATAGTGTAGCTGCCCAACGGTGAAGAATTTTTGAAATCGGTCTTGTAGTTTTTAAGCTTATTCGTTACATACAAAAATACAAATCTTTCCTCTTTATAATATTAGTATAGATTATTACATTGTTTCACAAACACATTGATAACAGATTAATCACAATTTCTGTATTAACTACAGTGAACTATTTACTTAAAGGTGTGCACACTTACATATTTAATTATATAGAATACTTTAAATGTCGATAAATACACATTACTAAAGACTATTGTGACTTTAATTTAAGAACTGTATTTACTACCTATGTTACGCAAATAACAAATGATTATGAAACCGAAAAAAAATATATTTGATTGAATTGATTGATTTGATTTTTTTTTGTTGTTTTGATTTGCCCGATACTTTTGTTTTTTTTTTGATTGATTGATTTGAATTTGAATTGATTGATGAGTGATTGGTTGGTGATGATGTGAATCATAATCATCATTGGTCATCGGGCACTGACCGTGCAAGTTCTTAAAATTAAATCACTGCTGCTGTGTCAAGCATTAGTTTCACAAAAGTTTAAGAATATTCAACATTCAACTTTGAGGTTTTATCTAGACCGGTGCTATGAAGGATCGAAACTACAAGTAAACGCTTCTAGAAAAGGTAGGTAGTGCCCTACTTCCTTTAGCTCGTCTTAGCGAGGGCTTTAATGCTTCCAAATACAAACGACATCGTATCCTAACCAGTCCCTGTTTTTGGTCTTGAATGAGGGGCAGGTACACGTAAGTGCCTCCCTATCAAAATAATCTTCAAACTCGGGTAGTACCTAAAGTGCCCTCTGTTGTACCTTAGTTGCCCATTATTAGCGTGCTATGGTCGAAGGCACTCAACAGGCTAAATACCTCATTTGTATTAGAGATTCATCAAAATTGTGACAGCGTTGCGATGAAGGTTTTTTGATTAGACGAGCCACTTTTTTGTCGCAGGAAAAACTGTAGACAGGCTGGTTTGAGGCGAAAAAAGTGTGTGAAAAGTTATGGAATCCCCCTTATCTTACCACACACGCCGTAATCCTAGCTATGTATTATAAACTAGTTATCAAAATACTTTCTTGTCTGTCTTGCCCCCGTTTCATCATTAACTTGGTTCTTGAAATTAACTAAAGACTTGACAATCGAAGATTTGACAGCTATAAAAATACGTTATATAAGTTAAACCTGAAGCTTAAGAATAGTACTCGTTGTAATAGTGTATGGGTAACATAGTAACTAAACTCCATTTGAAATAACATTAGACATGATTCCAAATCTTTATACAGTCCGTTCAACCGATTTTGAGTTCTATCCCGTAAACATAAGAATGTCATAAAAAGCATAAACCTGTTACCAAAACCAACTGTTTACTACAGCTACCATTTGTCGTATCAACAACGCAATAGAATTCAAAATCGGTTGAACGGGCTGTAAAATGGGCTAATTTAAACGTCTAATGTTTTCGCTAATGGAGTATAATTAGGATTAGGATTTGAATTTTTTATTTCTTAGACGTTCATACAAAGTTATCGCGGCATGTAAAATGAGTAACGTTTTTTGACTTTTTAGATTGTCATGTGTATAGATCGATTTGCATTTAATCTGCAAAATCAGTTTATATCTGGGGGCTCGTGGGTATGTAATAAAATAACAGCGGCACAGGTCGATCTTCATAACTAAGCACCGTACCTTGGAAAACAACTTAAACCGTTAGCCCCAGCTGACATATGAGTATTTACCTGCCGTTACTCTAGTCAGAAGCTAGTAAAATCTATCAACAGACTTTCCAAGGGATATCGTGTTCCCAGTATCTGAGTTGGGAGGTAAGATAGGTAGTCGCTCCATGTAAAAACAAAATACTTGAGAAAAGGCTAAGCATTTTGATTTTGAATCTGTCAGCTCTTTAAATCGCACGTCTACTTCTCCCGTCCAGCCCTAAGGCACGATTCGCCGCCAATTTGCATCCAAATAGCTCGTAACTAACGCTCGCCGAATATTAATAATTATCAACCTTCCCATCTTGGTTCAGATATCTATATATTTACATAGCAACCTTGCAAATGAAGGACCTATTGTAGACCCGTCATTTCAGGTTTTATTATTTATTACAAGGTTTATATAGCTGTCAGGTTTCTGATTTTCAAAGGCATGCACGCAGAGCACGGTAACCTCATTGGTAATAAGATCCGTGGCTGCGCAAATTCACTGAGTAGCATGTTTTGTCTGTAATAATCATAGAAAATTATTTAGTCAGAATGACCACGGGCCATCAAATCTATACATATCCTAGAACCAAAAATTCGAAGACATATAACACCCATCAACCGGCACTGGGCCCGCGTCGTGGATTATGGCCCATTCCCTCTTCACAGAGAGGAGAATATCCCAGCATCAAATCTATGATATAATAGAGGATTTATAGGTATGTGGAACAGGATATTAAGTCTTACAACCACCATTGAAAAGGGTGTCCTCCAATCAGACCGATGATTTGTGTGACGTTAGGGCTGTTTGTACTTCGTATGTGGCGGAACAAATGCCGCTAAAAGCTAAAATAAAGAGGGCTGCGCAAAAAACATTGGGCTTTGCTATGCAGCATGTTTATACTGCCATAGCCATAACCAGAATAGTCACGATCCGTCAATTTCTATGGTAACACCAAAGACACAAATCTGAAATAAGTTTTCACTATCCAGGTATAAAATAAAAACAAACACACGGCTAGCTGTTGGCTCTTTCTAGAATTCTGATTGAGCCTCAGTTCAGGCCGTCAAAGTCGCCTTTGTACCTACAATCTAGAAAAACTCTCTTTCTTCTGAGTAGTCAATTTTGTGACAGTATTAGTATTTATTTAGTTTCTATGAAAGTTTTGATAATGCTGTCTCTAAGATCAACAAGTTTAATTACATTAGGGGGCATAATCGTGCGATTGTTCACATGCAGCGAGCTGTTTGCAGGTGGAAACGTGACCTTACAGTGGTCGGCGAGGTGTCTCGTTGCTCTGTGGTTAGGTAGGTAGTATACCACAGTATTAATAGTCTGGGTCTTGGACAAGATTAATAGCTTAAACACCTGTCCGCCTTGAAATATCAAACGAAGGAGTTCTGGGAATATTGTCCTCTGTGCTACCAATGGGCCTTGTTCGTTGCACAAAGTATAATAATTATGAATTAAGGACAATTATGAACTATAGTGTTTTCTATCAGTGAAGTCAATGAAAGGAGAAGAAGAGGTAGATCGCTAATCACTTGGATGATGATTGTTCAGAAATAATAATAATTTTTATAATAATTTTTTAAAACGTTTTTATAATTTTTTAAAACGTTTCCCCACACTAGGAATTTCTTCCTGTATCGTGGGTGCGTTTACAAACATATAAACTCACATACAAAACACCCACACACAAATACGTAGGTCTATCTACTGACGGTGCTTACCAGCGGAACAAGTTTGGCTGCACCAGTGGTGTCGTGCCGTGCCGACGTTCTCTACTAATTATTCTGATTCACGGTCCATTGCGTTTCACGGATTTAGATGGTGATCTATCTATAGCTGTGGAACGGAACCGAACGCGATCAATTTTCAAAAACAATCGGTATATTCAGATGAAAAACGTTAGTTACGTCAGCACGGTTTCTTTGTATGGGATGAGGCATCTGTATGCTAGTATTATATTATCTGTGGCTGCACATTCTCTTCGTATCTTTCTACAGAGTTGCAAATTGTGATACCTTATTGCTAAGTCTATTGCTCTATATCTTTGACAACATGGTTGGCGCAAGGGTTGAGCGATCGGCTGCGGATAGAGGTGCAATTTCCCGCACAAAAAAAAAACGTGGCGCGTCAGTAGTGCTATTCTCTAGGCCTACAGCCTTGTGTTTGTCGCTGGCGCAGCGCTGTGCTCAAGGCTGCATCCTTAGAGAATACCACGGACTAGGAAAGCCGACTGCGAGTAACAGGAGGCTAAATGGAAAAAGAAGAAGTCACCATAACAGCTAGTAGGTAGGTATATCATATTCACTACTTTTTAAACGTCGCGCGCACTCCATGTGTTCGTATACTATTGTTGTTTAAGACGACGAATAACGCCAACGATTTTGATGGAACAAAACGCGCACTCGTTTCACACCCGCGCGACCCTAATTTTAGTAGTTTTTTGAACTTTCCTTATAATTCTATGACTTAAAAAAGCTTCTGATCAAAATGTAGATAGTTAAATTGTGTTTGAGATGGTGTCGATTTCATTAAAATACGCTGTTTGGTGCGATTGTCGTGTGTTTGTCCGTTTTAGACATAACTTTACAAATTAATTACACTATGTTGTACGAATACAACTGAAAATTTTCTTAGATCAAATTATTAAGAAAACAGTCTAATGTAACATATATTTTTTCCAAACAATTACGACTAGCCGTTTAGACGTGATTCTCATTTTAAAGTCAGCTACTCAATGGAATCGGCGCCTTAATGGTATCTGCTAATTAGATGCTCAATGGGTGTATTTCTCTTAGTTTTTATTATATTTATGTTATTTTTATCCGTCTTCCTCGGTATTTGATTTAAATTTTATGATATAACTTTTTTCCGTGTCTCTACTGACGTGGCCTGTCCCTATTGCGCATTTTGCCCTGACATAGACCCGTCACTCAGCGATAACGTAGCTGTCAGTCGTATTTTCGTAATCGTATTAATACCTACTGTCAGACCTCCTAAAAATTCACCTCTCTATTATTGGGCCCCGTTTCTACCTGTAAGCAACAGGCAAGCCAGTTTAATTACATTCGACTCGATCGAGCGAACGGGCGATTTTTCACATTATACTTCAGTAGCCCGCAATGTAATAGACTTGCATGCGAGCTAGTTGTAGGTACATATTACCTGCAATCTACTCGCAATCCTGTTTAATTACATTTCGGGGCACGATCGAGCGATTCATCACATTATGCTAGCCCGCAATGTTACATAACCTGTTAGTTACAGGTAGAAACGTGATTTTATTGGTTTACTAATGATAAGCACAAAATATATTCCCATAATTTACATTGGCATAACGAAATTCAGCATAATGATGGGCATAAATGCTTTGCTATAAATACTGTTGGCATAATAATAATGATGCATAATGTTATAAAGCATAATTTTGTAACCGCTTAATAACAACAATAATTAAGCGGGATCAGGAATAAAAGAATCATGTTCGCGGCTCAAGGGTGGCCCAAGAGCCAACCCGAATTAATTTAAATTCTTATATCAAATTTATTTTAACCGACTTACCAAAAAAAAGGAGGAGGTTCTATGTCCGACTTCATGTATGTTTTTTTTTTATTAGACATTTTATGCTTAGGTAAAACAATTTTCAATCGATTCAAATTGATATAAAAATGATCGATATTTTGAAAATAGACATTTTATCCGTAGGTATTTTAATTTTCGACGTTCAAATATGTACCCATAAAATAATTATGACGAATAAAATGTTATGCCTTAAATATTTATGCAACGCTAAATTATAGCAAAACAAATTAGACCAAATGACAGTTATGCTAACCTTCGCGTTATGCCAAAATATTGCTATGCCGCATTATAATTATGCCGATAATAGTTATGCGAAAACGTTATGCTAAACAACATTATGTCTTAAAAATATGCCGAGAGGGGGTTGCCCGATTTTATACTATCTCTTTATTAGGACCCAAGGTTAAATGAGTCTTTTCCTACACGATACTTTACCGATCATCTTTGAAAACGAAAGAAGACCTCCTATTTACACACACACTCAATAAATCGACTTATACCCCTTAGCAGTATAATAATAATACCAGCTTGTTATTATCCCACAGCAGGGCAAAGATCTCTTATCATACATAGAAGCTACGAACATTGATCACCACGCATACTCAAGATGGTTTGGTGATTTCAAGCTTATCATCGTCAATCAATACATAATAATAAATCAGTAGAAAAGGAAATATTTCCAATAAAAAATATTTTTTACAAAAAAATACTACCGACTTCCAAATAAGAAAACAACATAGTAACAAAATAATTATATTTTTTGAAGTCGGTGTCTTTGATAGATACCAATTTTTTGCATATTGGACACCGACTTCCAAAAATAATAGGCAAGTAGTTAAGTAAGGTACCTATTATGCCAGAATATAATACCCAAATATCATGAAACTGAACATAACCGGTGAAATGAGAGTGTACCAAGGTGAACTGTACACATCTGCTTACCCCTTTAGAGCGTACTGGCGTGATGTTATGTTATGAAATGGTATAAACAATAAACAGCCGTTATTTATAGAAGAGTTCTGTTGTATGTCTCCGAAGTTCTTCATCAAATCTTCACCAAATAAAATGGGACCAATTTCGAAACATATTCTTACAAACAAAAAAGAATTTTCAAAATCGGTCCACAATTAACGGAGATATCGGTGAACATGCACAAAAAAAACATAAAGTCGAACATAGACCTCCTCCTTTTTGGTTAGTTGGTTAAAACATAGCCAGTGTGTTAAAGGATTAAGGCGGGAGGAAATGCCCGGTGTGGATCACCCGGATTACACGGTAGAGCATACGGTGGGGGTCTGCCCCGCTTGGGCGGAACAACGCCGTGTCCTCGTGGAGGCGATCGGTGGTGGCGACCGCTCGCGTCCGGCCCTAGTTCAGGCCATGGTACGGGTGTTTACGAGAGGGAATCGGAAGTGGTCGCCTCCTTCGGCGAAGCAGTAATGCTTGCGAAGGAGGGCGTCGAGAGTCACAAGCCGATTCCCGGCCACCGTAGACGCGGGCTTGCGGACGGCGGGTAATGGGTTGCTCGACGTTCGATAAGTACCACAGCTGAATCGACGGCGCGTAGTGTTCCACACGCGCCCCAAAGAGACAAAAACTGACAGGGTCCGCTATGGCCGATACCTGTCTAGGTCGCGGATAAATTTTGGAAGACAGTTACCGCGGCCCAGACACAAGCAACTGAAGGAACACGGGAGGGTTTTAGTCAGTAAAAGTCTGACACGCCCTCCCATTTCACCCAGAGCGGGAGAAGTCATTGGATGATTTCCCACCCAAAAAAAAAAGGGTGTTATAGGATAACTAACAGAACCCATTGCCAGCGTTTATGGATTTTCTGTCTGTTTGTCTGTTTAGTTGTGCACGTGTTAGTATTGGAAGTACGTATGACGTCATTAAATCATAAATTTACACTTTTAAGCACAATGGGTTTGCTACAAAATACAAACTGTCATATTTATTAAGCATCTACTGATAAATGTCAAAATACCTACTTAAATTAATATTGTATTGTCAGATACCTACAATTGTTAGAGTACCCATCTAAGTAAATATTGTTGTGTGTACAGGAAATAACTCTAAACTTACATATAAGCCATAGTGATGATATTCCTATAAAATATTACTGAATTTGTAATGATCATACAAATAAAATATGACAGTTTGTATTTTGTAGCAAACCCATTGTGCTTAAAAGTGTAAATTTATGATTTAATGACGTCACACGTACTTCCAATACTAACACACGCATCACGTTAAATGTACGACACCAATGTAGATTACTTTTATACATACAATTTTTGCGTAACTTGACGTATTACTTCGTTTTTGTTTCATCGCAATCGGTGTAATCTACTATTAAAGTTAGATAAGTTTAAAGTGTTCAAAAAGTAAAATATCACAACACACGCAATTCAGATACTCGGACAGTTGAACTCCATATTTGATAGATGGCGTTGTGCTTTGAAGTCTTTTTCTGAATGGCGGTGTTAAGATTATTTGCGGCAGAATAGAAAAGTTTGTAGGTAAGTAGGGTAGGTAGGAATGTAAGCAGGGTAGGTAGGCAGTTGACGGGAGAGACGCTGTGGGCACAGGTAGTATTAACTAAAGGGTCTTTCAACAAGGACGGGTCGATGTTAAAATTGAATAAAACAATATGTGTGTGAGATATTAACGAAATTTATTTTTTATTTAAAAGGCCCATTTATGCCATTATGGATGGAATATAACATCGTTCAAATGTCCGCCGCGGATTCGTATGGTAGCACGAATCCGAGAGGTCCAATTTTTAATGACTCGTCATACACACATCTTGTTTTATTCAAACCCTTTATAAGTTCACCACCCTAATTGCGTATCTGTTTTAACAGCATGAAGCACCCCTTTTATTTTGGTAACTCAACAATATTAATTGCGTGTTTTATGCTGTCGAGTGTCGAGCTTTTTGAACATATTATGAAGCACAAAAAAATAGCATTTCGTACGCTGTTTGAACTTACACAATAAGGGTGCAGGTACTGCAGGTTCCCTCACGATTTTTTCGTTCAACGTTATCAGCGATGTCAAAATTAAACTTAGAAAGTACATATTATTATGATTTTGAAAAAGTCACATTGGTACTTGACGATCTCGAGCACAAAAGTCGAGGCCTTAGCCAATGGACCACCATAACCTTCATCTGTTTAACTAAAGAATACCTCATATATATCCATAAACTTCATAAAGTCTACTTACCTCCACATCAAATTCTCCAACCATAATCACAAAAGCTCCTCGACAAAGCACTCAAAATATTCCTTGAATAGTATAGTAATGTATCCATTTAACGCTACACACCTGCACTCAAAGTGTTCTTGTAAACGTGCTATAAATTATTTATTAACTAGCTTACGACCACGGCTTCATTCGAGGACATTGTAGACACGTAACTGCTGTCAGCTTGCTGGTTTTTGTCTAGGAAATTAAGGCCCACTGCCACGAAATACTTACAGAGTTAGTTGCTAACATGAGGATAAATTGACAATATTGTATGACACACTGTCCTTAATTAACTCCGAGTTAAGTTTTTCGTGGACGTGGGCTTTAGTCTTGCATTATTTTTAACCCCCGACAGAAAAAGAGGGGTTTTATAAGTTGACGTTTGTATCTGTGTACATATTATACAGTAATCATTTATTTATTTATATATTTATTTATTTATTTACTTATTTATTTATTAATCACAAAATCATGTATCTATTTACTTTTACACACCTGCACTCAAAGTGTGGTTGTAAACGGGCTATAAATATGCATAAACGTTGCGATCCTGACATTAGATTTTTTTACCTATGAGATTAGATCTTATTACCTATGTTTTTACAAATAACTAATTTGAATTTGAAATTATTTATTAACTGGCTAACAATCGTGGCTTCGGTTGTGAAAATTGTAGTAATGTAGCTGCAGTCAGTTGGCTGGTTGTTGTCTATTTTATTTTGTAACCTTGTTTGGTACAAACATTTATTGGCTATCTATCTTATCTAGCTACTTTTTGGCTAAAGTATTATGAAAATTAGTTTTGTTTTTTTTTACAAGGGAGACTGGGGTGACTTGATTCTACGGGAGACTTGCTACATAAAATTATAAAGACCCCAAATCTTCGGTTGATTTAATTAATCAAACCTTACTACTATTAGTTTTAATTTCCAGGCTTTATTACTTTAGTACACTTGGAATTACTATTTTAAAACAATTTGAGATATATAGTAGATTTATTGTTTTTACGAACCAAGTCTTCCGTAGGATCAAATCTCTTTTTCGATCATATTTTATTTTATGATCTAAAATTACATTTTCTTACCTAGTTCTCTAATATATTCTTCTTCTGTCTTTTATAGTTTTCTTAATAATATAATAGAAAGGAAATTAAAACAAACATTCCAAGTCAATTTTGCACGAAATTAAAGCCCAGTTTGCAAGGGTCAATTTCACCCAATTACTCTGGCGACCACAGGTGGTAGTTCTCGCTAATTTGCGGGTACACTGGCGTTCATGCAAAGCCTATATGTGTCTTGATTTATGTCAGAAATTTAGGCAGGTACAATCTTTTGTTTTAATTCGGTTTACCTAATTAGTATGTGAGTAATCTTGTTCGAGAAAACAGCTTGACTTTTGAATTATGAATGGACTTTTGTTGAGGTTTATTATTTATGGTCCACCCTGGATAATATGAAGAACAGTTCCTAATCTTATTATTTTTGTAAACTTGCTTTGTTTTATGTTATCCCCTGATCTTTTTAATCACTGTCTCTGGGTACTTTTCCAAACATTTTCCTACGGCTACGTGTTCAATTTCTGTTTTTTTTATTCAACATGTAATAAACAAACGCAAAGATTCACTTTCATATTTACACCTGTGTGTGTTCATCTAATCTAATACCTCTAAACGAGCAATTCTTGTATATATAATTATAATCTGAATCTCGGAAACGGCTCCAACGGTTTTTATGAAATTTAGTATGCAGGGGGTTTTGGGGGTGATAAATCGAGCTAGCTAGGTTTAATTAATAGAAAACGTCGTTTTCTCTATTTTCACCCGAGCAGAGTTCGGTCGCCCAGGTACTAATAGTACATTACTGAAACGGCCAGCAAAAGAGGCATTGATGGACAAACGTGTAAATGTGGGCCGAGGCGAAGCCGAGGCACACATACGTAAGTCCATCAATGCCTAGTTGTGGCCAAGGCTTGTATAGTACTTTTCTCAAATAATGCGCGGAAATTAAAACTAAGTAATATCTAGAACTCATTTTGACAAAATCAATGACGAATAACAATAATTGTGCCACGTTAAAGTGTTCTTTTGTTTTTTTTTTCAATAAACAGCGTTCTATTTGCAAGCCAGTTCGAAATTTCAATAAAACCTTTGATAAGTTACCTCCTTGGTTGCCATGCTTTGGAGTAAAAGATCGTTTCATTTTTTAATAACACGACAGATATGAGTTTACTATGTAATTTATTTGGCCGCTAGACACGACAGATTTAGATTTTTATACAACTTTTGCCGGCCGCTGCTCGCATGTATTTGGCCAGTACAGCAATTTCGATTTATCTCGAAGAAAGTTGTCAGAATAATGCTTAATAATTGCAAGCATGTTTGAGAAAATATAATTAGATATGTATAATCACAGGTCTGTCTGAGCATACCTTTAATTATAACTTTCATGCATGTAAGTAGAAAGCCCTTTATGTTACTGTCTATTAAAAATGTAATTATTCCTATTAATAAATCATAATTAAACCCTAAATACAGCATCAAAATCAAGGTCCCAACAAACTTTAAAACTAAAATATTGCCAAACTTCTCTCAAACAGCAATTACGTGCGGTCCCTAGATATAATCTGTGCTGGCATCCGATAGCTAGAGTGCCGCTATCTGACAATTGGCCAATTTCTGATTTTTGTAGCCATCGTTTTTAGGGTTCCGTACCCAAAGGGTAAAAACGGGACCCTATTACTGAGACTTCGCGGTCCGTCTGTCTGTCTGTCTGTCTGTCACCAGGCTGTATCTCATGAACCGTGATAGCTACACAGTTGAAATTTTCACAGATGATGTATTTCTGTTGCCGCTATAACAAAGTGTTTTGTGTGTACATAAATAAATAAATAAATAAACAAATACTAAAAACAGTATAAAATAAATATTTAAGGCGGGCTCCCATACAACAAACGTGTTTTTTTTTCCGTTTTTTGCGGTAATGGTACAGAACCCTTCGTGCGCGAGTCTGACTCGCACTTGGTTTTTTATTTCTGTAAGTTTTAGTTATGTAGTTTTTTTTAATTCTATTATGTTTTTTGTATTTTCATGTTTTCTTCTATGTTTTATTTTCTCGTGTATTTTATTTTTATTTACGTATAAGGTACTGTAAAAGCCCGAACTACGGTAAAACCTAGGATTAACCAGTAAATCCTAGGTTTTATTGTAATTTTTGTTTTAACAGTAACATATAGTAGGAGTAACGTAAAGGTTGACTGGTAGAAAATGCCTAAGGCATTAAGTCCGCCTCTGTACATTTGCTTGCTTAAAGTATTAAATAAATAAATATAGATATATTATATTCTGCTGTATACTTGTAAGTTTCGTTTTATTTTTTTTGTGTTGATTTGCTTTGTAAAACGCCTTAGATGTGTAACTAACCTTTAATGTTATACATGTACAATCTGCAAACAATTCTCTATCGACTCTCTAACCAATATTTTATACAATCAATAGATACCGCATAAAAATTAAAAACGCCCTAAATTAGTATTTTTACAAACCTATTTTTGATCCTTGAGTCTTGATCTTGAGTCCTTGGAGAGGAGAGGGTTGAGAGTCAGTATACAGAAGACCGAATATATGTATTGCGACTTTTCGGGAGCTAATTTGAGTGTCATACCATGTCCAATCATCGATAACAGACCCCTCAACAGAGTTGAAGAATTCAAGTATCTCGGATCCATAGTAGCACCAAAAGCCTGTGTAGAAAGAGACATACACAATAGAATCCAAGCAGCCTGGCTGAAATGGAGATCGCTGTCTGGCATATTATGCGACTCCCGCATGCCGATTAAAGTAAAAGGCAATGTATACAAAAGGGCAGTAAGACCAGCCTTGCTGTATGGTTCTGAGTGCTGGCCGATGAGGAAAACGGATGAACAGAGAATTCACACCACTGAGATGAAGATGCTACGCTGGTCTGGTGGAGTTGCAAAAATTGACAAAATAAGAAATGAGTATATTCGTGGTACTTTTAAAGTCACTAAAATACACGATAAACTTAGCGAAAACCGCTTGCGCTGGTACGGACATGTGATGAAGCGAGAGGATGACCATATGACCAAAAGAGTCATGAACATCAGTGACGGAAAAAGAAGCCGTGGACGACCACCAATGACCTGGCTACGAACAATCAAGAATGACATGATCACAAGCAACACAACAGAAGAGACAACCCGCAACCGTACGGTGTGGCGCAGAAGTACTAGGAGGGCTGACCCCAAATAAACTGGGACAACAGTCAGGAGAAAGAAGAAGGAGACAAACCTATTTTTGATAAGATTAGTCATTGATTTAAACTGGCAATTAGGCAAATTGTTAGTTTAAATCAATGACTAATCTTAAGTTAGAAATTGTGCAATTGGATAAATTTTTTGCATATCTCTCGCATATAGGCTACTTTATAATTAGGTAAAATGTACGATTCCCGCGAGAAAACTTCCAAATATCAAGCGTGCGAAGCCGCTGGCAGAAGCTAGTTCATCTTTAACTCAAAATATGATTTTGTCAGATAGCGGCACTCTTTATATAGGATGGCAGTGTGGGACACCTCTCAAAGTTACGCAAGTTTTGTCTAATTATTACGGTAAACTAATTAATGAAGATTCACATCTTGGGCTCCGTTTTGTTAATCTGGGTAGTAGGCATGAAGTTTTGGGTAAGCCACAAGCCTAATTTAGGAAGGTAGCTTTAGATAAGAACTTCATTTGACTCCATTAAAGACTAATGTGGGAATGGGTTGACTGCTTAGGAAACGCTGGACGTAGGTCCTACCTTCTTACTGTTGAATCTCTTTAGTTTAAATGTATCTTACCCATTTCGTTCATTTAAAGGACCGTATTTACAACTAAAATTATGAACTTTAAAATTAGACAAAAAGCTCTGTCATATTGCCAGATAACGGGACCAAATACTTGATATTTATTTTACAAAATTTCTTAGACTTCATATTGATAACGATATGTCATGGAGGACTCAAATCGACAATGTATGTGGAAAGCTCAGTAAGTTTTCCTATACTCTGTATATGGTAGGGAAATTTAACCAGATTATGATAGACATAAGCAAATTATTAATGTCATGTTCATATTTGTTTTGGTCATAACTACTAATACAACTATTTTCTCTTGACTGTACTCACCTGTCAAAAAGAGTAAGGGGATCAGACCGGAATGTCAAAGTTTGTAGTGGATCAGAAAGGAAATAATAAATAAAAACCAGCAGGGGATCAGATCGAGGGGATCCGACCGGAACAAATCGTATTTACACCCAACCTATACCTACAGTCAAAGGTATTCAATTAGAAACTACAAAACAACACTTTAAGATCTACATCTACAAACGTATGAAGTGGCTCCAACTTTAAACAAACCTTCATCATAATATGCGCCCATTGATTTTTTCTAAAAAGCCATTAGTTAAAGACAGACAGGTACAACGCGACAGTGACGAAACGATGATTCAATTTTTTCGACATAAAGAACAATGTCGCATTGCACCTATGCATCTGCGGGAACCTATTCCGGAAAGTTCGGAACAGAATCTCTACCTAAATAATATCAACCAAATGAGAGGACACATTTTCCTACATATACACCTGTATTATATTCGGCATGCCAGTTTGTTAGCACCTATGCATCTGCGGGAACCTATTCCGGAAAGTTCGGAACAGAATCTCTACCTAAATAATATCAACCAAATGAGGGGACACATTTTCCTACATATACACCTGTATTATATTCGGCATTCGGTATGCCAGTTTGTTAATCAGTCCCGTCAAAAGTTTTGGATGGCGTGCGGCGTTCCGAATAGAATGCTCCGGGCTATGAGATTGCTCGGGTGATTATTTGTTCCTGTTTGAATTTTGGACGGTCGTTAGAAATACGTTTCACGTGTTGGTAAACTTCTACATTACTTTTCGGTTTTTCATTTGATGCTAATAGGTGAATTCCTCTTCAGCTGTCTTAGATCTTTGTCCGTCGTAGATCTTTGTCAGTCGTTAAAGATAGTCAGTAGCACGGTAATCTCTCTCAGTTACTGGGATGTGGAGGTCGAATAGGCAGACGTTCCTTGTAAAATACACGTACCTGTTGATGTAGCTACATCTGGTTAGACTGCAAGCCGAGATCCGTATGTATAGTTGGAAAAAGGCTAGGTAGATTGATTGGTTTTGAATGTAAAACATGACTACAGAAATTTATAACAAGCACAGAGCACCGAAACGCTTCGGTAGGCACTGCTAGAAAACTCAAAACTAAACATAACCAAAAAAAGAGAGGAAATTGACGGCCCGTGATAATTCTGACTATGGCTATGACTATAATGAGCACAGAACACCAAAACGGTTCAGCTGCCACTGCTAGAGACGGCATTGTCATATCTATCCAAATGAAAAGAAGAGAAGATATTGAATCCCCGTGACAATTCTGACTATGGCTATGACTGTAATGAGCAAAGAATACCAAAACGGTTCAGCTGCTACTGCTAGAGACGGCATTGTCAAATCTATCCAAATGAAAAGAAGAGAAGATATTGAATCCCCGTGACAATTCTGACTATGGCTATGACTGTAATGAGCAAAGAATACCAAAACGGTTCAGCTGCTAATGCTAGAGACGGCATTGTCAAATCTATCCAAATGAAAAGAAGAGAAGATATTGACGGCTCGTGACAATTCTGACCATGGCTATGGCTGTAATGAGCACGGAAAACCAAAACGGTTCGGCTGCCACTGCTAGAGACGGAATTGTCAAAACTATCCAAATGGAAAGAAGAGAAGATATTGACGGCCCGTGACAATTCTGACTATGGCTATGAGAGCCGTATTGAGCACAGAACACCAAAACGGTTCGGCTGCCACTGCTAGAGACGGCATTGTCAAATCTATTCAAATAAAAAGGAAGAGAAGATATTGACGCCCCGTGACAATTCTGACTATGGCTATGACTGTAATGAGCACAGAATACCAAAACGGTTCAGCTGCTACTGCTAGAGACGGCATTGTCAAAACTATCCAAAGGAAAAGAAGAGAAGATATTGACGCCCCGTGACAACTCTGATTATGGATATGACTGTAATGAGCACAGCATACCAAAACGATACGGCTACCACTGCTAGAGACGGCATTGTCAAATCTATCCAAATGAAAAGAAGAGAAGATATTGAAGCCCCCTAAACAATTCTGACTATGGCTATGGCTGTAATGAGCACAGAAAACCAAAACGGTTTGGCTGCCACTGCTAGAGACGGCATTGTCAAAACTATCCAAATGAAAAGAAGAGAAGATATTGACACCCCGTGACAATTCTGACTATGGCTATGACTGTAATGAGCACAGAATACCAAAACGGTTCGGCTGCCACTGCTAAAGACGGCATTGTCAAATATATCCAAATGAAAAGAAGAGAAGATATGGACGGCCCGTGACAATTCTGACTTTGTCTATGACAGCTAAAACTTGTGCTTCATGCATATTTCACGGACACAAATACTATATTTATACAAACTATAATCCCAACACGTAAGTTGGCAAGAGTCGTTAGATGCGCAGAAGTTGTTTCTTAGGTATCTTTGGTAGTGAAGCGGGGCCCCGGCATTTTTTAGGACCGTTCCAAGCGCGCGATTAGTTCGTCAGTTGAGACAAGCTTCGACTGACCAATCGTGTCGTGTTCACGTTCCGGTTGCTCTATGTGGAGGTTGGTCATTTCGCGGAATATGCGCGAACTTACCCCCACTACGCCAAAACCTTGCCAACTTACGTGCCGGGCAATATACGAAATTAAAAAAAAAAACTTTTAATGTACTTCCCCACTAAAGCCTAAAAGCAGTGTTTATGTCAAAAACCATGTATAATAAGTAAGTAGTATATCAAAGTAAACAGTAGAGAATAGTAGTAGATATATTAAGGTGCTATATCAGTGACTTGCGCACGGTGAAGGTAGTTGCGGCTTAGCTTCGTCTGCAGTGCTGCTTCTAAGATAATAAGGTACGGATGGCAAAACAATTGCTAGGTTTATTTTATTGAAGTAATCTTGTGGATAAGCCATTTCGTATTTAGGGTTAATATGTCTCATAAATTACGTCAATCATCATCATCATCATCAGCCTTCTAATGTTCCCACTGCTGGGACACAGGCCTCCCTTCTGTGAGAGAGAATGGGCCCTAATCCACCACGCGAGCCCAATGCGGTTTGGTGGATGTCACAAGTCTTCGAATTTTTGGTTCTAGGACATGCCGGTTTTCTAACGATGTGTTTCTTCACTGTTTTGAGTGCATTGCTGATGACATAATGACGACAATATTCACGCTCAA
Organism: Anorthoa munda; assembly: GCA_945859665.1. Lineage (NCBI taxonomy): Eukaryota > Metazoa > Arthropoda > Insecta > Lepidoptera > Noctuidae > Anorthoa > Anorthoa munda. Next base: position 20,022,311 of record OX243896.1, on the reverse strand, counting down.
TACCCACAAGCCACAACTGACCAGTAATTTTGCAACTCAGCATTTTTATCATTTCAGCTGAAAGACCTCGCCCAAGCGTCGCCACATTGATCAATCCTGTGCGTCTTACATTCCCAGATGTATCAGATTCCTTATGCAGGTCATCGGTCCACCAAGAGGGTGGCCATCCATTGCTATGTCTTCCAGTTCGCTGTCGCCACTCTAGAACTTTTTTGCCCCATCGACCATACGTTTTGCGAGGAATGTGCCCTGCCCACTGCCACTTTAGTTTGGCAATTTTTCCTCTACCTTTTAACTAAAACAAAACTGAACAAGGGTAAAAAAAAATCACAGACATAATTATTATTATATTTAACAAAACCGTACCGTACTGAACATGGCTTCACGACATTCAAGAACCTACCTGCCGTATTATTTTGCAGCTGAAAATTAAAATGTACAGTCAGCAACAAAGAGAGGATTATGTGAAAGCACTCGTGCTTGGCTTGTATTGTAATATAGCAGTATCTGTTGTTGTTGTCAGACGAGCAACTTTTGGCGACATTCCGATTGTAACTGGTTGTGATTACGTCGGACTTATATTTTGTATTTATTTTTTGGTTTGAATCAATTTTATATTTTTGGAATTCTTAAGATCAGAATATTATAGTGGCTTCGGTTTTCTTTGTAAGATTTTGGCGGTGTAAATTGCATAATCGATTGTGTATTGCGCTATAAGGGTTGTGACACGAATTTGATCCCGCTTTTCTTTGTTAAAGACCTGGCTTTGGCCAACGAATACCACGCAGAATATCGGAACTCCCTATTAAATAAAATAACACTTAAGGGATTCGTCTTAGTACGAGTATGTGTGCGATGACTTTTTACGGTACTGGAATTCAAAAAAAAAAAAAAACAAAATCAAACTGTTCATTTCAAATAAACCTTAGAGGTAAGATAAGATAAGATAAGATAATGATTTATTTCTCACCACAATATAGGTACATTTAGTTAGGTATTAATATAAAGTAGGTACGTATCAGCAATAATTATACTGTGGGAGACTGGTGCCTAAACTAGACGTGAGGTCTGTATTTCAGGACACCAGGTCTCCACCCCTTGGGTAATGCTTACATTTTACAGTTGTGTACAATAATAGGTGCGGCAAGAATTTCTAAAAGCATAGGCTTACAAGTTTAAAATACAAAAAAAAAATTGAAAAGGGAAATATTATAAATTATCAGTGCTTGGTGTTAGTAGGTAAGTATGTAAAGTAGATAATGAATGTGTGTCGGTGAGTGAGTACGGTGTGTGTGTGTGGGTGAATATGTGGGGGTAGTGTGTGTGGGGAGGTGGGAATAGAATGTATTAAATTGTCTATTTTGGGACAGCAAGTAGATTTTCTGTTTCTTCATAATCTAACTCCTGGAGCCAATTGCTTAGTTTCATTTTGCATTTGGTTTTTGTGAGGTTATAAATTGGGAGTAACCTATTAATTTTATTATAAAGAAAGCAACCAAGGTAGCAAAAGAAGCGATGAGAGGAAGTTGTCGAGAGCCGGAAGTGATGGCGGACTATGGGATCAAATCGTCTTCTTCTGTGGGAGGGTGAGTGGCTGAAGGTAGTGAGGCCATGCTGTTTTACAACCGTTTGCAATATGAATTGCTGGCGAGCCGTTAACACCTTTGCTTCCTTATATAACAAAACCGTTGGATATCGGAAAGGTCGGAATAAGGATACTTTTAGAATTGCTCTCTGCGCTCGTTCAAGCTCCAACATAGTATTTTTTGCAGCACCACCCCAGGAAGTTATGCAGTAGGTTAGTAGGGACTGGGCGAGCGCCAAGTAAACCGATATCCTTAGCTTCTCGTCTGCCACATGTCTTAGGGTCTTGAAGACGTATATAAGTTTACGTAACCTATTACTGAGGGTACTGATATGTTTTTTGAAGCTTAGGGTGCTATCTATTATTACTCCTAGGTACTTTGCACTGTCTGTTTTCTGGATGCGTGTGGTGCAGGTACAATTATTTGTATTTTGTTTAGAACATGTGTGGGCTACTATAGAATACAACGAGTTCATGTGTGTGGTTGACGCATTGTTTTTCAAAAAGAAGGGCATGTATACAGTTTTTTCCGCGTTTAGTGTGAGGACATTATTACGCAACCACTCCGTCACGACTTCGAAACCCGACTGTGCTTGCATGTATACATCGTGCCATGTACTCGCGCTGAAGAGAAGGGCAGTATCGTCTGCGAAGGTTATAATTTGACCCTTGGGAAGAGTGAGCATACCCAGCTCGTTAATGTATATAAGGAAGAGTGTCGGGGCGATTACGCTGCCTTGTGGCACGCCGTAGGAGACAGTGCGTTCGTCACTGATTGTATCAACTATCTTAACGCACTGGGTACGCTCACTCAGGTAGTCCTCAAAGAGTTTGAGCTGAACATCCCTGATTCCTATATTTTCCATCTTACGAATCAGAGTAGGGACAGACACCGTGTCAAAAGCTTTGGCAAGATCTAGGAAAATGCCCAAAACCTTCTGTCCATCATCCAAGTTTGTGATGACATAATTGGTCAGTTCATGAACTGCATCGGCCGTGGATTTGCCCGCCCTGAACCCATATTGTGAGGGAGAGAGGATCTTAAATTTCTCCAAGTAATCGACGAGCCTATTGTTCATGATCCGCTCCAGTATTTTGGATAGAGTAGGAAGTACTGCTATAGGTCTATAATTGTTGACACGGCCTCTGTCCCCACCCTTAAAGATTGGGTGTATTATGGCTTTTTTAAAAGATTTGGGGAATTGTCCAGATGAAAGCGCAAGGTTACAGATATACGTGAGGGGTGGTACAACAATGTCTATGTGTTTTTTTAGAAGACCACTTGATATTTTGTCCCACCCCGCAGCAGTGTCGCTACGTAGGGACATTATCAGTTTGGTAACTTCATCATCATCAGTGGGTGAAAGAAACATAGATTGTGCTGCCCCCTGATTGACGGTATTATGCTCGTTATTAGGTGATATATTGGATATCTTTTCCGCGAGATTTTTACCGATTTCTGCGAAGAATTTATTGGTTATGTTAACCGACTCTTGAGGAGTAGCACATGACTTTAATAAATCTGATGTGTTGTCCTTCTTTTTGATTCTGTTTGTAACTGTGTTTATTGCATCCCAGAGTTTTTTGGTATTATTACCAGCATAGCTTATTTCGTTTCTCTCGTAATCTTTTTTGATTTTTTTCAAAAGCTTGTTGCAGTAGTTTCTATATCTACTAAAGGATATTTTTAAAATTTCATTATCAGGTGACTTTTTGAATTTTTTGTGTAGATTATCTCTATGTCGGACACATCGTAGGAGGCCCGGAGTGAGCCATGGTTTTATGACCTTTTTCCGGTTTGGTATTTTGATAGTTTTGGTGCTTGACTCAATTGCTTGTGTAATTAAATTGATCATACGCTCTGCTGCCTCATGAGGATTTTGCGTGCAGTACACTTGATCAAAGTTAAGTTGCTTTATTTCTGCGTCAAGGCGATCATGGTTAATACGGGTGGCTGTTTGTTTTATAGCAGGTTTTGGGATTTTCGTCACTAGGAAAAACAGGACACTTTCGTGATCGGTTAGTGCCGAGTGAGCCACATAAGTGAAAGCTGGCAGAGTGGATTTTAAAATAACATGGTCAAGGCAAGCTTGGAGACGCGTAGGCAGTGAATGGGCAGGCAGTAGTCCATGCGAGGCTAATAGATTTAGGTAGTTCTGTGAAGCAGAATCAAGACATTGTTCGTGAATGTTTATATTTATGTCACCGGTGATAATTATATTTTTACAATGCGTGATGTTAGTCAGGAGAACATTTAGTGAGTTTAGAAATTTATTAATGTCTTTATAACCCGGCGGGCGATATATTGCTATAAGGATGGTGTTGGAGTCGATATTTATTAGTAGACTGTTGGCTTCCAAGATTGAGGGTTCTTCCACTGAAACTGTAATTCTTTTATTAACATAAACGACTACACCCTCGTTTTGTGTGAAGTTGTTCGCAGTTTTGAAATAATTGTAGTTAGGTAGATCTGGAATATAGTGTGTATTAGGAAGCCAACATTCGGTCAGCGCTATAATATCCCACTCGGTTTTTGTTCTGGCGAGTATAGTGTGAAATCCTGTTATATTTTTTGTTATACTTCTAATGTTCTGGTTCAAAATTTTGAGCGAGTGATTAGGATTAACGTTGGGTGGGATGCAATTATCTAAGTCACAGGTAGATGAGTCCGACACAGAAACAGAGTCTATATTATTTACGTTATTTTGGGTGTTATCGAATTTTGTTTATTACGTATCAATAAGTGCATTATTTGTGTACTGCTATATATGGAAAGGGTAGAAATAGTCTGCCTGGTTTTGACATTAGTGTCAGTGCTGTAGTATACAATCAAGGCGGAAGAAAAGAGTAATGCCGAGCTATGACATGTGTATATTCCCGTAATGTATATGTTTGTAGTTGTGTATTTGATTAAGTAGTAAAATGGATAGATTCCAGAAATATATAGATATGCGTAACTGATTAATGAGAAAGATAGTGAATTGAGTAACAATGTGTGTGTGATTAACGAGTGTTGGTGTTGCAACGTAAAAGAGTAAGTTTTTGTACGTGTAGCGTATATTGGGTTAGAGGAGGTATTATATTTGTTTAAGAGTGGGTTAGAGCTAGTTTTACATACTTTTGTGTTGTTCAATAAACGGTGGGACAAAACATTTTTGAATAACATGATATACTGTGGTAAGAGGGGTCCCAGTCACTTCTGCTTGCGTAGTTTTGCCAGGTCTTCCTCGGATTTAATCAGCCTACTGGGCATTCCTTCTTTTTCGCGAACGTAGATTTTTCCGTTTGCAATCCAGCACTGCTCGAACGCACTGCTTTTTATAAACTCCCTTGCCAAGTAATGGAGGCGTTTTGCTGTAGAAGTTAGCGCTTCAGATACATATATTGGCTTCCTAGGTACTTCAGCTTGCAGGTGGGTGGTGCTAAGACGGTGTTCAACATTTAGTTTATTGTAGTTTTTAGTAGATCGGATGAATTGTTCTTTTATTGTTGGTGATGTAAATTCTACAATGACAGTACCCACTGTCTCTTTTTTGCCTCTCAGTCGAAAGATATTTTTGACTTGTGATACTGGAACAGGTTGATTGATGACAATACCCAGTTTTTGGACTAAACCAGTAAGGGATTCCCTGGTCTCGGAACTAGAGGTTGGAATATTACTTATTTCGATTGTAGCTGCTTTCATGTTTCTCTCCAGATAGTCCACCTTGAGCTCAAGCATTTTTATTACCTTTTGGTTACTATTACATTCGACCTGGAGGTGGTTTATCTCCGATATAGCGTCGTCGTATTTATTAGATAGAAATTGTATGGTTTCTTGGATTTTATCGTTCTGGGTACAGATTTCTGCGTTTTGCCTGCTGATTACGCTGTTTTGCGCCCTGATGTCCTCGAGAGCCGAATGCAGCGAGTCCATTTTAATATTTTGTTGCGCTTGCTTTGATACAAAATCCGATAGCATTGACTTCATATCAAGCATCATATTTTCGAGACGTTGCAATTCAGCATCATCACCTCGTTTCCTTTTCCTCTGTGTTTTATTATCCGTTTCATTGCTATCATTCTTAGAACTCGAAGATAAATTCGGTTCTGAGCCGTACAAAGGTGATGCCGGAGTTTTTGGAGGCGAGCGAGGCATTTTTATGTCTTTAGGCAATTTAATTATTATTATAGCCTTAGTGTGAAACCAGAAATTATACGAAGACAATTGCCAGAACAGAGCATGCGTTGCGCTCTGTTTATTATAATAATGTAAACAAGACGCTTTACTCACTCAGCTGTTGCTTATCTTGTTTAGTTGCGCGCGATCAAGTATCGTGCTATCCTGTGTAGTATCGCCCTCGGAAGTCTTCGGGACTCGAACAATCGCCGATCGTTGTCTGTGAGCGAGCGCCGCGTATGTTTGTCCTTGCAGCGACAAGCAGCAATGTGCTTTTGAATTGTCAAACAAAAAATTAATAAAAAGATGATTCTAGTTGGAAATTCGCAAGCGTCTGTAGGCCTCAATGAAGAAGAATTTGCAAGAAACTCCACGGACACACTTTTCCATCAGTAAATCAAGTAAGTGGCTAGTCTGAACAAACATAGACAATAATGTGTGTTTCTCAGTATCAATATCATCAATAGTGTCCAACAGAGCAACAATAGGTATGCTGATGTTCGTCGAAATACAATATGAATTTTAGACAATAATATACCTACACTAGGCTTATCTTGTGTAGGTATTCAACAAATTTTAAATTGATAGGAATTTCGAGAATTTTAAAAGCATTTATAGCGAGAATTTGTTATTATAAATATTTATTTCGAAATGATTTTACGACAAAAGCAACCTTTTGCACCTCATTTTTTTATGGAATACTGAATGTTTATGTGCCGTAACAAAGATATTCCTCTGAAAATTAGATGAAAACCAAACTTTACAAAATATCATCACATTCAAAAAATTCATCCAAACAAATATACGAAACACAAAAATTTTTTCTACCTATGTCCGTTATAGACTTTGAAACCATCCAACTGATGTGCCCCAAACCGGTTTCAAGGCAATAATGCGGAGATAGTTTTAGATCACTAAAACAAGCAAAAAACCGGCCAAGTGTGAGTCGGACTCGCGCACGAAGGGTTCCGTACCATTATCGCAAAAAACAGCAAAAAACATCACGTTTGTTGTATGGGAGCCCCACTTAAATATTTAATTTATTCTGTTTTTAGTATTTGTTGTTATAGCGGCAACAGAAATACATCATCTGTGGAAATTTCAACTCTAGTCTAGCTATCATGGTTCATGAGATACAGCCTGGTGACAGACTGACAGGCAGATGGACCGTGGAGTCTTAGTAATAGGGTCCCGTTTTTACCCTTTGGTACGGAACCCTAAAAAGAAAAAGTAAAGAAAATTTCCATTGTTTTTGCAAAAAATCATCATCATCATATCAGCGAAAGACGTCCACTGCTGGACATAGGCCTTCCCCAAGCGTTGCCACAATGCGCAACAAGTAAACAAAATCTACAAATTTTACTGCTGTTTTTTTATTTTTTTTATAATTTGGTTTTTTTTTGGTGGTGTTGGTGCTGGTAGTGTGTAGTAGTATCCGCTAGTTATTTATATTCTTATTTCTTTCTATTATATCCGATATGTCGTGTTAAAATAAGTATTTTGTTGAAAAACATTATATTGTAAAGTTTGCAAGACATGTTTTGACATGTTGGTATCGCTAACTTTATACTTACGTGACGGTTAAAAGACAAACATCGTGTACTGTTAGCAAATAAAGTAAGAAAGAAGAAATAAAATATATTTTATTGTTTAGATTTTTGTACTAGCATCGCCATATGATATAATATTGTTTAAGTTTTTACCTAAACATGTAATTGCTGGTTCGCCGATTACTTGTGTACATTCGCTGACCAGGCTATCGCAGCCACCAATAGTAACCTACCTTATGTATTATAAATTTTTCATGCCACCTGCTCGACAATGACAAATAATAATGTCATGCAAACCTAACCTAAAGTAAGTCATTTAAGACCTAAGGTCTAGCAGGGCCCTAATATTGTACTGAATTTCATTATGACCCGCTGGTCATGGTGATTTAAATTTGGAAGATAAAGTAGAAATGGCATACATGAAATGGTAATGGTAGCAGGTACATACTAATTCCATGCATTCACCATTAAGATCTGCACTAAAAATAAATTGTATGGATAACGAACTGGCCACCACGAGTAGAATATATGTAAAAGAAAAATAGAACACAAATTAAAAAACCGGCCAAGTGCGAGTCGGACTCGCACACGAAGGGTTCCGTACCATTATCGCAAAACACTGCATAAAAATCACGTTTGTTGTATGGGAGCCCCCCTTAATTTAATTTATTAATTATTATTTTTTGAAGTAAATATACAACTAAACATTCTGTGAATATTTCAAGCGTCTACCTGTTGCCGTTATTAATATCGGCTTATGTTTAACAAACCACCAAATCTAGTAATATACTGACAAAAATAGTAAATGATCACCAAAAGTAGTAAATGATCACCAAAATTAAACCAATGACCAAAAAGATTATAAAATTTCTGGGAGCAACTTGGAAGTAGCGCTCGCCGGCCGCTGCCGCGGCACCGCTCGCTTTGCTCGCTCGGCTCGCGCGCGGTTGGTCACAGTTCTAACCTAACCTAACCTATTTTACAACATTAAATAGCGCAATAATTTGCTATTAAAATTTGGTGATCAATTTACTAAATTTGGTGATCATTTACTATTTTTGTCAGTATATTAGTAGATTTGGTGGTTAGGGGTTATCGTCACAAAGTTTTTTTTGGTGGTCATTATATTTATTCCCTTAATATCGAGCAAAAAACGGCAAAAATATCACGTTTGTTGTATGGGAGCCCCCCTTTAATATTTACTTTATACTGATTTTAGTATTTGTTGTTATAGCGGCAACAGAAATACATCATCTGTGAAAATTTCAACTGTCTAGCTATCACGGTTCATGAGATACAGCCTGGAGACAGACGGACAGACAGACAGACAGACAGACAGACGGATCGCGAAGTCTTAGTAATAGGGTCCCGTTTTTACCCTTTGGGTACGGAACCCTAAAAAGAGGCGCGAATACTGAAATTTTTTTTATACCATACCCCCTCTAAAAAGCTTATTTTATTCACTGAAAACAGTGAATAAAAAGCACTTGTAATCACTGTTTTGGTGTTTGAATTTGGAACACACCAATGTATTCGATCTCCATCTCAATGCTATATAACCTCCTTGCACAAAAAATACTCGATACAAACTTCTTGTGCAGAGAATATTCGAATTTCAAACTCTTTGTTCGATTTTAATTTTGAATTTGTTTATATTTAGGATTTTAATAATGATCTTGATTTTAGTCTAGTTTATTGAATACTTATTTGGATTATAATTCTAATATTAATTGCAATGGTGTTTAATTAATTATAATAATGTAAGGTACCGGAGGCGGTCACTGGCCCCTGAAACACAGATGCTGTTACCTAGCTCAGGCGTCAGGGTTTCACATTTTTTGTAAATTTTAAAGGTAATAAACCATTTGTTTATTTATTACTCGAAATATTCCTTGTGCTTGTCGCTTAAATCTTTCTTTTTCTCGTAGTCATGGTATAAAATATAGTATGTAACTCTAAAATAAAACAGATTTATATCGAGAGCCATGAATCACTCGCGTCGCTCAGGATTCTGAAACTTGAATCACTCGCTATGCTTGTGATTCAATCATCATGAATCACTCCGTACGGTCGTGATTCAGTTTGGATAAACATTAAGCCTATCCTTCTAAATATCCTATCCAACATGTTTCCCTTCCTAATTTAAAATTGGCGCCATTCCACTGGCGCCACGCTAGCGCCTCACTGCGGTGAGAGTGCGAACTGAGACTTGAAAAAAATGGCGAAAAGCAGATAACTGCTCCCGCGTTGTGTCCGTTTAAAAAACAGGGTTAAAAAATACCCAAAAGGCTTCGCTAGAAATTGATTGACTGATTGGTTCTCGTAACCCTCCTTGTGAAGTGAAATCAAGCAAAACGTGAACTTGTAGTGCATATTGAATATCCACCACGCCGGCCGGCCCAGTAGTCCCGAGTGTAGCTGATACCTTCAATCCCTGCCTATCCAGGTGAGTGTTTATACTTTTTCTCAACGCAAGGAATCTCAGGGTTGCGATACCATCATCAGGGAAATGCAATTGTTTCTGCAGACGAAGTCCAATCATTAATTTTTGGTGCCTCCTGTGAGGTATCTACTTACCCTCACATTCTCTTATTAATCATAAAATCTCGTTTAATGAGTACATACTGCGTTGTAATATCGTGTATTCTTATTCATTTAATAAGTAACAAGTAAGAATCACGAGTTAAATAAATTCATTTCATAATTTCTATAAACAACGCAAAAGGTAGGTAATAAAGTCGGGTTCCCGTACAACGTGCCAAGCTGGCCAGCGGACCACGATTGTACCTAACCTACCCTCATTGATCATTATTATTAATTCAGAAAATTGAATCGTATTTAAGGTCTGAATTGAAACCTTGAATTAAATAGGTATTTCTTGTATGACTATTTCTTGCAATAACTGATGTTGGTATAAAGCTAATGGGAATGTTTCATGGTCGAATAGTTGTGCTCGAGAAATTACCTACCTACGTACATTTTAATACGAATAAAAGTGATAACTTATAAGTGTCTAATTCGTAATAGATATTTATACCTACATATTTAAATTCATAACTTGTATTACTTGCAAAAGTAATTACGCATAATAGTGCCTAAAGTATATTCCGCTTGCAGTTCGGATAGGTACTTATCTACCTACTTTCTTATCTTATTTATAAATCGTGAATGTTAAGTTAACAAATATGTCTGATGAAGTTGAATTACAGGCGTCCCTTAAAAGACGCGAATATGATTTCAAGTGTATGCAGATTATCTACGATTTGTCTAAAGACGTTTTGCAAGATAGTTCTAAGCTATCCACTTTCAAGGCAAGATACAAGAAGATTGATCAGATTAGAGCTGCCTTTATGGAGTCTAGCGAAAATGTTAATAAATTACAGTTAAAATTAAAACCCAAGTCAGAAATAGATTGGAGTGCGATGTTGTCATTTGATGATTTGTATTATGCGTCTATCGAAGTTGCCGAATCTTTGCTCGCGACTACGCCGCTTGCGCCCCACGCTCCCGCGGCCGCCGATCCGTCCGCGCATTGTCGTCAAAATGGTTCTATTGTTCAAGTAAAATTACCTAAATTACAAATTCCGCATTTCGATGGTAAAATAGAAAACTGGCAGACCTTCAAGGATAGTTACATCCCGCTTATTCATGACAATGGTTCACTTTCGGACACGGAAAGGTTTCACTATTTGTTGTCGTGTTTGTCTGGGTGTGCACTGACCTTGGCCAGGGGCGTACCTATAACCGCGTCGAATTATTCCGTGGTTTTTAATCTTTTATTAGATCGTTATGACAACAAGCGCATATTAGCAAATACTTATCTAGAAAAAATATTTAAATTAACGTCTGTTACAAAGCCGTCACTTGAAAATTTATCCGAACTGACCAATGCGTTATATGAAAGCGTAAATGCGTGGCGTGCTTTGCAAATTGATGAGCTAAGTGAGTTTATTTTATTTCACATTGCTTCGCGATCACTTGACCTTGAAACTAGGAAACGTTTCGAGTTACAAAATACTCACGAGATTCCTAAGTTCAATGACTTAATTGTTTATTTACAAAATTATATAAAGATTCTGGAAGTTAGTCAACCTGTAACGGTTTCGACTATTCCTTCGAACTCTTCTAATAACAATAAACAGTTTCGTAATAAAGGTCAGCAAAGGACATCATCATTTGTAGCATCTACGAACCAAAGCAGTAATAATAATGCATCGGGCTCATTAGCTTGTTTATGTTGTAATGAAAACCATTCTATTTACCGATGCGGCAAGTTACATTGTATGACACTTGACCAGCGTCAACATTTTGTTCAGAAATTGAACTTGTGTGCCAATTGCCTAAGGCCCGGCCACGATACAAATAATTGTAAATCTAAAACCACATGTTTTGTTTGTAACGCAAAACATAATACGTTATTGCATGTGGAAAATAAAAGTTTATTAACGTCTTCTGTTAATTCAAACGAGAATAACGAAAGTTCCGCTAAAGTTACTAGCACACTCACTTGTATTACGTCACAAACTTCGAGTTCAAATTGTAGTACGAAGATTCTTGGCTCGGCAGTGGTGCGTTTACGTCACGCGGACGGCTCGCTCCAGTGTGCACGCGCCATTATTGACAGCGGTTCGATGGATTCTTTCATCACCAGCGCATGCGTGCGCCGCCTTGGTTTACGTATAAGAAAATGTAATTTAAACGTTAGCGGTCTTGGACAGAATAATGTTTGCGACATAAAAGGTTATACTTTCGCTTCAATAATACCTCATTCTTGTGAGTCCCCTAAGTTCGACTTACCTTTAGTAGTTTTACCTAAAATTACTTCCATGCTGCCTTCGTCAACGTTACCGTTGCACGTCAAGGATCATTTCAAACATCTTGATCTCGCCGACCGCGACTTCGATAGATCCGGTCCGATCGATCTACTGTTAGGTGTCGAGTGTTTTGATCAAATATACACTGGCTCACGATTCACTCCCGGTCCCGGATTACCTTGCGCTTTGTCTAGTGTATTCGGCTGGGTGATAAGCGGTCAATATTTTCATAACACACCACCTAACAATATTCACAGTGAATCCGTTACGTCACTCCTCGCGTCCTCTTGCACGCTCGAAGATATCGTTCAACGGTTCTGGGATTCTGAAGAACCGCCGAAATGTAAAATTTCCGGTCCTGAAGATGATCTCTGTGAACAAATGTATAAACAGGATACTTACCGTACACGTGAAGGTCGTTACGTGGTACCTATAATGTTAAAAAAGGATGCGCCTTCTTTAGGCGATTCGTCTCGCCAAGCTTTTAATCGCTTTCTCAGCTTAGAAAGGCGTCTTATTAATCAGACCGAGCTGAAAGCTGATTATAAGGAATTTATGCACCAGTACGAAGAACTAGGACATATGCAGCCTGCAGATTCTTCGACTACTGATCGTTATATAATTCCACATCATTGCGTCGTGCGTCCAGATAGCTCTACGACACGACTCCGGGTAGTCTTCGACACTAGCAGTCGGACTACAAATAATCTTTCTCTGAATGATGTTGTTCATGTTGGACCGAAACTTCAAATTGATATTGTCGATTTAGTTACGAAATTCCGACTTCATAATATTGTCTTCACTGCGGACATTTGTAAAATGTACCGCCAGATATTGATACGTCCCGAGGACAGGTGTTATCAACACGTTTTTTGGCGTGACGAGCCTAACGAGGCTCTGAATGAGTATGAACTTAATACCGTGACATATGGAGTCAGCAGCTCCCCATACTTAGCTATTCGCACTCTGCGTCAACTTGCCGAGGATCACGGTTCTGAATACTCAAGCCGCGCCGCTCAAGTTCTTTGTGAAGATACTTTCATGGACGACATCACTACGGGATGCTCATCTCTTGATGAAGCGAAAAAATTAAAAGAGGATGTTACCTCGTTATTGTCAAAGGGTCATTTTGAACTTCGTAAATGGAGTACGAATACTCCAAATCTTTTGTCTGATGTTCCTCCTGACCATCTTCTGACTTCTAAATCCTTCGATGATGCTGGAAATGAGTTTGTCAAGATTTTAGGGATACGGTGGAATCCATCGTACGACAATTTCTCCTACAAGTTTTCAGACTCGTTTGACGTTAAATTTACTAAGAGATCTATCCTCTCTATAGTGGCCCGCATTTTCGACCCGCTCGGTTGGATCAGCCCGGTAGTGTTTTCTGCAAAGTCGCTTTTACAAGAAATGTGGCGCTTAAACTTAGGTTGGGACGAAGCTATCCCACCACATTTAGCTAAGGTGTGGCATTTAATAGCAGCGAACTTATCTGATTTACAGAATATTTCACTACCGAGACTGATTATGCCCTCTAGTCCTGCCGAAGTGCATTTGGTAGGGTTTTGTGATGGTTCACTCAAAGGGTATGGCTGCTGTGTCTATCTTTGTGTTGTTGTGGATGAAGTTACTACGGTCACTAACCTGTTAATAGGTAAATCCCGAGTGGCTCCGTTAAAACCGACAACGATAAATAGGCTTGAACTAAGCGCAGCTGTGCTTCTAGCGCAAGTTATGTCACACATGCACAACTTACTTAAAGATAAAATTCACATAAATTCTATGAAAGCCTACTCGGACAGTACCACCACCCTTTCTTGGCTCAACACGGCACCTCATTTGCTAAAAATGTATGTAGCAAATCGAGTCGTGCAAGCAACCGATTTAATTGGTCCTGAATATTGGTTTCACGTGTCCACTGAGGATAACCCGGCCGACTGTTGTAGTCGCGGTGTTCTCTGTTCAGAATTAATTGATCACCCCCTCTGGTGGAGTGGGCCTTCTTGGTTGCAAATGTCGCCTTATAAATGGCCTTGCAAACGTACGTTGCTCGTAAATGCAGAACTGCCGGAATTAAAAACTTCTGTTCCAAGCAGCCTACACACTATTGAAATTGATAACCCTTTTCTGACGTTAACTTCTAATCTTTCTTCTCTGACAAAGATTCAACGTACTCTAGCATGGTGTTTCCGTTTCATTTCAAATGCAAAGGTTGTTTCTTCAAATAGAAATTTCTCCGCCCTTAGCAGTTCGGAACTCGATAAATCTATGAACATGCTAGTCAAGTTTACTCAAGACCATTATATGTCGTCTCACGTCAGTCAAGTGAAAAATCATGAACAATGCGACAAGTCGATTCAAAAACTGTCTCCTTTCTTGGACGAAGATGGTTTATTGCGAGTGGGGGGACGCATCGATGAGGCTAATATATCGCCATCTGCGTTACATCCTCTTCTCTTACCTAAATTGAGTCCTTTGTCGAGGCTGATTGTCGAACATTTCCATTTAAAATATCTGCATTGCGGCCCTCGGACTTTACAGTCCCTAATTCATAGAAGGTTCTGGATAATTGGGTTGAGACTACTTATTCGTACCGCACTCTCAAAGTGTGTGCGTTGCTTCAAAGTAAAACCAGTGTCCAGTCAACCCATGATGGGCAAACTTCCTGCCGCTCGTCTTCAGCCCTCTCGATGCTTCCAAACCACAGGAATTGACTTCGGTGGCCCATTTATTATAAAGGAAAGTCGTCGACGTGGAGCAAAAACCTATAAAGCATACATATCTCTTTTTGTGTGCTTGAGTTCGAAAGCCGTCCATTTGGAGGCCGTCACTGAGTTGAGTTCAGAAGCATTCCTCGCGGCTCTGGATAGATTCGTTTCCCGTCGCGGAATGTGTGATACAATCATTACAGATTGTGGCACCAACTTTGTTGGTGCAAACAAATATCTTAACGAAATAACCGGCGAGCTTCGCAAACATGAAGCTGATATATCAGATGGTTTGGCTATCCGTCAAATAAAATGGAAATTTAACCCGCCAGGTGCACCACATTTCGGTGGCATATTTGAAAGTGGCATTAAGTCCACAAAATATCACCTTAAGCGTGTAGTTGGTGCTCAAGTTTTAACTCTGGAAGAGTTTATTACGATTCTCGCTAAAGTGGAAGCTGTGTTAAATTCACGCCCGCTTTGTACGTTGTCTTCAGACCCACAAGAATCGAATGTTTTGACTCCAGGACACTTCTTGTCGGGAGGTCCTTTTTTAGTTTCACTACCTGAAGAACCTGTTAGTGAATGCTTATGTCCACGTTCTCGTTGGCAAATGCTAAAGAAAATAACTCAAGGTTTTTGGCTTGCTTGGCAACGTGATTATCTGCATACGCTTCAACAAAAAACTAAATGGTTTAAAGATAAGCCCAACCTTAAATTAAACGGTTTAGTCCTTGTTAATGAGCCTAATCTTCCTCCTTTACTATGGAAATTAGCTCGTATAGAACAGATCCATCCGGGATCAGATAACATAGTCAGGGTTGTGACTCTTCGAACTGCAAACGGTAAAACTATGCGCAGACCAGTAGTTAAGGTCTGTCCACTACCAATTAACTAACTATTATCTTATCTTATAACTCGAACAATATTGTGTATTGATCAGTATTGTTCAATTAAAATAGTTTAGACACTTAGGTAATTATGCTTATTAAGTTCGAATTTTATATTTCTCGAGCACTGCTAGTTGTACTCTGGCAGTCCTTTGGCTTGCGAAATCCTGGTCGATTTCGAGTGGGGGGAAATGGATAAACATTAAGCCTATCCTTCTAAATATCCTATCCAACATGTTTCCCTTCCTAATTTAAAATTGGCGCCATTCCACTGGCGCCACGCTAGCGCCTCACTGCGGTGAGAGTGCGAACTGAGACTTGAAAAAAATGGCGAAAAGCAGATAACTGCTCCCGCGTTGTGTCCGTTTAAAAAACAGGGTTAAAAAATACCCAAAAGGCTTCGCTAGAAATTGATTGACTGATTGGTTCTCGTAACCCTCCTTGTGAAGTGAAATCAAGCAAAACGTGAACTTGTAGTGCATATTGAATATCCACCACGCCGGCCGGCCCAGTAGTCCCGAGTGTAGCTGATACCTTCAATCCCTGCCTATCCAGGTGAGTGTTTATACTTTTTCTCAACGCAAGGAATCTCAGGGTTGCGATACCATCATCAGGGAAATGCAATTGTTTCTGCAGACGAAGTCCAATCACAGTTGTTAGAATCGTTCACTTGCTCGAGATTCATCTATGACCCTCGCTTTAAATCCGTCCTTTATTCACTAGTTGCATAATATACTATTCTTTGTTATACAACGAATTACTTAACTACATACAAATTCGCACAAAAATGTCGAGTGACGACAGTGATTTGACTCCGGCGTAAATTAAATCCGAAACCATTGGCATTGCCAACAATCTACTCCCAGAAAAGTCCACGTGGACTTTTCTGGGAGTAGTCTCGTAGGTCTCGTAGGTCGTAGTCTAAAAATAGTCTTTAATGTACGATTACGTAATCGTACATTAAAGACTATTTAAAAAAATGGAAAACTTCAAAGTGCCTCAAGTCTGTATCTGAATCAGTGCTATTAGTCTACTGCCAGCATTTATCATTTACAAAGAAACCAAGTAGCCAATGGTGCATCTATTCGATGCTCATGTCAACAATAAGCATCAAAAATAATATACAAATTAATACACACACCATAATACATACATTTTAAAAAATGAAATCAGATGGACATCGTACTAAGAAATCAAAAGTTTTCACAGCTAAAAATGTGGAAACATTTGTAAATGAACCCGCTGACCACAGCTTTCTTGCCACAAAAGTAAGTACCTACCTATTGATCCAATTTTTAGTAACTTAAATAGCTACATACTTACTATAGGTAAGTATAGGTACTAGTTACCCACTTATGAGTCAATCGCTTGTACACTCAAGCGATTGATTCATAAGCGGGGATCCAGAGTATTCTCCTCGGGGATAAAGGTGCCTCCGTCTTGGGCGACCTTGAGTCCCACGCTGCCCTCAGGATTCTTGTCTTAACTCCTTCTCTCCGCTCGAGAGTTAACGCTAGAAATCTTTGTTTTGCTCGGGATTCAATACCGCGCCCGCTACTGTCTTATGACACTACTTTATCCCCTTAGTGCATAATCTACTATTAATGTTTTAACTAATAAACTGTCAATATTAACGGACACATAACAGTGATTTTATTTCCTGCACACATCCCATGTGATTTGTCCATCTAGTAATACATCTCAGTGTACGAGCTACTGCCAGTACAATTTTTGTCCTTCACAGGTTATAATAAAATATTCCAAAAACATGCGACAATATTGTTTTTTATTTCATACTTTTAAACTACCTAATTTATCTAGATCGAACTTCGATTACCAACACGTAATTATGACACGATATCTTGTCAAAATACCCCGATTCAAACAGTAATACACAAACACACAAGTACACACGTCAAACCTATAACACCTCTTTATTTTACGTTGGGTGTTAAAACGAGAAGAGAGAAAAGGCTGATGCTTGATGAGGCTGAATGATGCAAGCCACAATTATAAAGGAGCTGCCACAGATACAAAGAAATAAATAAATATTTGGTATCGTTTTTATTTTGTTGTTCCTTTTAGACTGATAAACACATTAACCCCTCCTTCGGCAGTCGGGTAAAAAAGAGTTTTGCTTTTTACTTTCTTACTTTTTACATTTAGAAAAGAGCTGCCACAGATGAATAAATATTCTTATATACTTTGGTACTACTATCCCTCCGACTGCACAGCATGATTTTCTTCTTGTTTACGCCTTTTTAGTTCGCTTCTTAAGCAGTCGGGTTTTTAAATTTAATGAATAAAAATAATATTATGTTTTTGTTTGTTTATAGCGTCATACTTGGTTTTTTGTACCGTACAGTTTCCCATTTTAATATCAAAAACATTTTCATGCATTACTCATTGTTCACATTAAACCCGGCGGGGTTCACCTTTAAATAAATCAACGGGTTTCACTATTTATTGTGTTCATATCAGAAATTATTGGGTTCTCTACGTGCGGTAAATGTTATAAGTGGGCGGTAAAAATCGCGATGTGTTGGCTCGCTGGAGTCCTGGTGTGCCTGTAATGAGGACGGGTAAGGTCAGAATAATAAGGTTTTTTGGAAAATAAATTAGTCGTGTTTTTGACATTTGCCAAAGATAGAACATAATATACTTTATCTATACTCACAACGTAATGTTCCAAATATGAATTCAAAAAATATTGTATAAACACGTACTTTATTTTCGTGGATAGGTAAAATGAAAAAGAAACATTACAGTGCAACATTTTCCTTCGATTTTAAAACAACTGCATAATAAAATAACTTTTTAATGTTTATAGCACACTTTTACTTTTAATTTACTGGCACGTATAGGCTCATTGAATTAATGCAGAAAAGTAGTATCATTATCTATGGATGCGCGCGCTGCGCAGTCATGCGCAATGACAATCTAAATTGCCCGCCATATCACATATTTTTCCGTTTCCACTTTTGTTTTAATTCAACTGTATGAGTGAAGATAAAATAGTGTATGCAACGGCATATAATTAGGTATTAAAATATTCGTATGATATTATTATAACACTCGGCTTCGCCTCGTGTGTTAAACCCACGCTCGTGTTTTAATAACCCCTATTACATGACCATTGCATAAATTACTATTATTGTACACCAAAAAGTTACACATCTCTTTATAAAAACTTAATAGTACTACTACTATTAGATACCTATTTATTTTAACAAGTTTTAAGTCATTTTTCTTCCAAATTAGGCAAATCAAAACACTTTTTGCGGTCGAACAAGTATTTACGGATCACAGTTCTTGCTCCTGAGGTATTTTGTGAACCTAAAATAAAATAGAAACAGGCTTTCTATAGAAATGCACTTCACATAAGTTTTTAAGTTTTCTTAAAAAAAACACTTTAAATTAGGTACTTATCCGCGGCTTTCCGCGGCCAATTTTTTTATATTTACTACTGAGAATATTTATCTTTCGACTGTATCAAGAATGATTACAGGATCTAACTTGGAAGCATAACAAATATCCTATTAAACACAAATCGTAGCGAAAAAATCCTCCATAATAAGCGAAACTTTCAGTACACTAAAACTAATCTTTTAAATTACAAAAAATATCCAAATTCTATTTTAATTAGTTGATAATTACCTATTGTATCAGGATCCATAACTTTTTCTTTCGATATAAACGCACAATAATAAATATTCACTGTTAAAGTCTTTGTTTGCACACGAACGCCGAGAACAGAAACATACACCAAACGGGACGATTGAATTCCGACTGCACGTGGAAGCGCGGAATCCACGGACGAGGGACAGGATGGGCTGGGTATTGTTCTCAAACCTGTCCCCTAGCTCAAGTAGTCGTTCTTTTTTAACTTTATTGAATTTTGTAAATTTGAATTATGGCCGCGTAATCATTCAAATACCCGTATTTGCGTCGACCACATCATCGCTTACCATCATCTGAGATAGTGGTCAAGCGCGAGCCTATAGAATATAAAAAAACAGACACACTCACAAACTTTATAATATTAATGTATTATTTTTTTTTTTGGCAATATAGCATTGGCGTCTTGGTTCTATTGTTGAACTGCTGCTGGCGACATTAATAAGATTCATATAATTGTTTTATATGAATTGTGTTAACTTCACTTTTAATATTTTACAGTGGCCACGGCTTCGTGAAGCAATCCACTTCAAAATAAACTAGTATCAAAATTATGCGAAAAAACGATCATAGTTCCTTCGTTTTATTTCAAAGTCAAATAGTTTATTTCAATTAGGCCATTAAGGTTGCCCTAGTCGACGGCACGAACTATTTTGTGCGCGGGGTTAAAATGCATGCTATCTCATTCGACAACACGTGCGAAAGAGATAGATGCTATGATGAGCAGTAAGAAGCTAGTTCGCGTACGAATTAGCACTTTTGCAAATTTGTAGCGAAATGGATGATGATTAAGGAAGAAAACGAGCGCGCGAAATTTAAAAAACAGACCCTTGGGAGTATGTATATTATGAAAAAATTACTAAATTTACATTTTCAACATAAAATTATTTGCATTGTTGAACTACTAATCTATCCCTGTATGGTGGCTGTTTTTAAATTTTCCTTCTTACGGTATTTATCCGCCCAAAGCTGCGTTAAAATTAGTGTCGAAATATGGAACTTTCGACGCTCATAACTTTAACATATTTTTACGGGGCTAGATAATAAGACAAAATCATAAATATATATTTTTATTTTGAACGTATATCGTCAAACAGTGGAGTAATCGCTAGACTACGTTTGTATGGAAGAATGATCGGCTAGTGCAACCTTAAGCGGCACTTTTGAATGTCAACATTTCATATACCTAAACCAAATATCACTATTTGGGCAGCCTTTTCATTACCACCATCTAGTGGTGGTTGGTATGATGGTGGTACGAATTACAGTCAAAAATCGAATCGAATGCAACTGAATACTGGTATTTTACATGGGTGTCCCCATGTAAAATACCAGTATTCAGTTGCATGTTGCATGTTGCTGTATGTTCTCTATAGTCCATTTAATAAGTAAATCCCCAAGCTGGTTTTCAGCAAATATTAAAATGGCTCAAATAAAACCCAAATCTAAATTACCGTAAATATCATCAACAGAATGCTATGCAATTAACGTTCCCACCTTGTTTAATTATCATTACTGCGGTCCCAAATACCGGCAGCAGTCACCTGCCCCATTCCTAGAATTTGTTAGCGCCACAAATTCACTAACCTTCCGTGAAATTCTGCCACAAATACTTGTTGATGGCAATATTTAATTATTAAAATAGGTAATGGCATAGATTAGGGATGGATAGAAGAACACGTAAAACTAAAAAAAAAAATATCACCCGACACATTTTTACCCGACTGCCGAAGGAGGGTAATGTGTTTATCAGTCTATGTATGTATGTATGTATGTATGTATGTAAGTATGTATTTATGTATGTATGTATGTTTGTTCCTATGTGGCGTTCTAGAGACCAAACGCGTGGGCCGATTTTGATGGTTCTTACGTCAATCGATTCGTCTTAACCCCGCGAGTGTCACTGGCTACATGAAAATTGGAAAATAGGAAAATGGCGGTTCTTGGGCGCCATATTGTGGGGGCCCGAATTTTTTTTTCAAACCTATCGTGTAGGGTATCAAAATACAGGATTTTTAGAGGTGATTTCAAAAATATATAACACTTATATGTTTAAATGTACCTAATTCGAAAGAAAATTAACTAAAAAGTTATAAATAAAAAAAGTTAATTAATAAAATCAAAAAACCCGACTGCTTGAAAAGCGAACTAAAAAGACGTAAACAAGGAGAAAATCATGCTGTGCAGTCGGAGGATACGTCTGGTTTTGGTCAGCCAGCTCGCGAAGATGTATCCTCCGACAGCACAGCATGATTTTCTCCTTGTTTACGTCTTTTTAGTTCGCTTTTCAAGCAGTCGGGTTTTTTGATTTTATTAATTAACTTTTTTTATCATTTTATGCTTTTTAAACTACATATTGTATCTAGTGGTAGACACGCTACGGTCGCCAATCTATCGAACACGATATCTTGCGAAAATACCCCGATTCAAACAGTAAAACGCCCATAACTTTTGAACGGCTGAACCGATTTTCATCAAACGTAGCTAAGAACTCGATAAAGTCACATTTCAAACAAAAAACACTACAACAACTAAATTAGGTTAAAATCGAAGGAGTGAGCCGTAATCCACCGCGCGGGTGCAGTGTGTGGTTTCATTTCTTCGCTATTTTTCGTTCTAGGACATTTTTAGTGACTTTTCTTCACAATGTTTGCCTTGTGCAGTGCTGGAAAAATCGTGACCGTGTTCCTGCCATAAGCGGCATAGTAGGACACCGTGGAGTGTTAGTAGGTTGAAGTCCCACATAACTGCGCTATCTCCCCGTGGAAGCCTAGTAAGCATGAGCATTACAAGTACAACAAAAAGATAAAAAAAAAAATAGGCAGCCCGGCTTTTTAAACCATACCAATAGATATCATGGCATATTTACCTACGACTTTCGCTTCTATTCAGATTTATTTTCTATAGTATTGTATCATTCATATATTCCCACCAATGTTTCGCTGCTGACGCTACCTCTCATTACCGCTACGTACATAGTTCGCTTGTAATGAATTTATGGTGGCACTTATATTTATGTTCTACATAACCTTACTGGCTGTTTGAGAGTTTACCTTTGCTACTCGGTGACGAAGTTTGTTTTGGTTTAGTCAAGAAAAACTTTGAATTGTTGTTAAGGTTGCTGTTATTATTTTTTTAAAACAGTAGTTAATATTTTCTAAACAAACATGTGATCACAATGTTAAGAAAATGTTTTCAAGTTAGTTAATGATAGTAAACACAAAATTGTAAGTAAATAAATTTTAATAAATAACTAAATAGCTCTTAGAGCTTGGCGCATCCAGTTAGAGCGCTTTTTTTAACAAAAAATAAAAGCTAATCCAATGAGGAAATCTTCCATTTTCGTGTAGACGCCTCGGAACGTAAAACCAAACTGCGAGTCGATTTTATGTTATCAATTGTTATACTTAAATGTTTGTATCATCAGTGTAGCACTCAAAACATCTAACAATTCATAACAGAATGTAACAATTTCTATCAGAGCGCACCGTTTCATTTAAACGGTTGGCAAAAATCTTTTCACTTTGTTTATTTACAGAAATTACTTACAAAATTATTCATTACATTTTGACAGGCGACGCCGAACATAGATTCGCGCGCTCTGTCATTTGTCTACGGTTTCGACAAATGATCATTGAGCCGTCGCGCGTCGGGATCTTGGTCGTATATTTATTGGGTTTTATTTATATATTTGTTTTATACGTTATACACAAACATACTTTGACTCACCTTCTGTGTTTATACTATTTTGTTATTATTTGTTTTATTCTATTTTATTCCTTATATATTGTATGTTCCGTAGCCGTGAAGGTATATCAGCGCAGCGTTATTTTCTTTTTAATATCGTTGCACATGCTGAACAAGGATTATATTTATTTTTTTATTGTTGTTTGTTTTTTGCTTATCACGTGTCTCTTGTGCGGGTCACAAGTAAATATTTTTCTTTCTTTCTTTATTAAACATGCTGTTAAATAACAGATAATCATTGTTATTGAAACACTAGTGACCCGCCCCGGCTTCGCACAGGATAAATGATATACAGAAAGAAAGAAAGAAACACCACAACAATACCACAACAACACCATACAACAACAACATACAATACTTTTCTCGTGTATCGCTCTTTCTATGAGTGAAAACTGAATCAAAATCCATTGCGTGGTTTAGAAAAAGTTAGCGGTAAAACATAAATGACGTCGACAGACGCGGATAGCAAGACTGGTGTTACCTAAGTTACAGATAATATACAGATGCCTCATTCCATACACAGAAACTGAGCCGACTTAATTTTATTTATTTATTTATCAATTATTTATTTATTTATCAATTATGGACGACTTACAGCTAAAACAAACAGAATAACAAATAGTACGTGAGACTGACAGCCAATTAAAAGTCATCACTTATAAAAATAGATTAAAAAAAAAAGAGTGTGAACAACACAACACAGCTACCAAAAAAGAAAACAAAACAGTATAACATTCAGCTCAAACCAAATTAACATTTTAAATTTCTTTCAATGATAAAAACCTGAACATACAAAATCTAATTAAAAAAGCTAAGGCTCAGGCACTTTCTGGCCGAGGACACACCTGTTAAGAAAGGATCAAAATCATGCCGCTTACATAAGTCATTAAAGCCTCTACTTGCACGCACTATAAATGAATTCTGCCTGTAATTCGTAGAGGTAGATGGAACACGCAACGGTGCGTACCATCGCTTTGACCTTCCGGGAACGTTAAAATAAAATTTGGTTAGAATATCGGCGTTATCGATAGAATTGTTGAAAATTTTTAATAATGTAGTACAGTCAGAGACTGCTCGCCGATTAATTAGGGGTAATAAATGATACTTCTTGCAGAGATTGAGGTAATCTTCAGAACGGTAGGGCACTTTCTGATGATAACACAAATACTTGATGAACCTTTTCTGAATGCTCTCTATACGATCAATGTACTTGTGATAACATGGATTCCAGATTTCAGACGCATATTCCAAGTTGCTTCTAACAAAAGTACAGTAAAGTATTTTTAAAGTTTTGGCTTGAGTAAAGCACTTGGATAGCCGCATTATGAAACCTAGTGCTTTAGATGCTTTAGCGACTATGGCATTGACATGAAATTCAAACGTAAGCTTAGAATCATGATATACCCCCAGATCTCGGATGCAATTCGTTCTAGGTAGTACTTGATCACCTAAGATATACGATGAAGGTATAATTGAGCGCTTTCGAGAATATGTTAGAACCGAACATTTAGCAGGGTTAAGATCAAGCTTACTCCCACGACAATAAGCCTCCAGACGATGTAAATCATCCTGAAGTGCAATTACGTCAGCATGTGATGATATTGTGGCATAGATCTTCATATCATCAGCAAAACACAACAGCCTGGATGAAAGCAAGCAAGAGTTGATGTCGTTTATGTAGATAATGAAAAGTAATGGGCCGAGCAATGAACCCTGGGGGACCCCACTGGGGACAGGTACCCAACCAGACATATAGTTGCTTAATACTACTGCTTGGGACCTGTTCTCCAGATAAGAAGAAAACCATCTGAGTAAATCGCCTTGTATTCCCATACCATATAACTTAGATAGTAAGATCTCATGGTCAATTCGATCAAAAGCTTTACTGTAATCAGTATAAACGACATCAACCTGCAGACCGCCATCCATGGCGTCAGTAATAAAGTCATTGAGTAATATTAAGTTGGTAACGGTAGACCTTCCCTTCAAAAAACCATGTTGAAAGGAACTAAACGAATTTCTTAGAGCACTATACACCTGGTTATAGATGATTCTTTCGAAGATTTTTGCAACAATACAGAGTTTGGATATCGGCCTATAGTTTACAATTTCAGTTTTGACTCCTTTTTTGTGAATAGGCGTTATGAAAGCTGATTTCCAAAGTTCAGGCACAATACAAGTATCTAAGGATTTCCTAAAGAGAATCGAGATAGGACGGGCAATCGAAGTCGAACATCGTACAAGAAATTTGGATGAAATATTATCCGGGCCAGCCGCTTTAGAAGTATCCAACTTGCGAAGCAAGTTAGAAACCTCCTCAACGTTCACCACAATGCTACATATATCAGATAGGCTGGAAGATTCAGTAGAGAGAATGGGTGAAGAAATTCCATGACCAGAGCTAGTATCTAGAAATGTAGAATGGAAGTACGTAGAAAACGCTTCGCATATTTTTTCTCCGGTACGCAACGCTTCGTTATTATAGTGTAAAGTGCTCGGCACTGCATTTGAGTTATGTCGTTTTTTAACGAAGGTCCAAAAATATTTAGGGTTCTCTTTAATAGATTTTTCGGTTAAGCTCAAGTAGTTTTCATAACATTGCGATTCTAATACCTTTACCCTTTCACGAAGTAACTTAAATGTTGATTCATCTGCTATATTGCCGTAAGTCTTATATTTTTTTAAATATTTGTATTTTTCTTTAATTGTTTTAATTAATGCCGAATCGTACCAAGTTGGATATGTTTTGCTACGATGTAATTTTTGTGGAATATATTTTGTGTGTAAATTGAGGATAACTTGATTGAAAAAGTTTAATGATTCATCAACTGATCGTGTCGCAAACTCGGATTCCCAGTCAGTCGTAGTAATGTCTTTGTTGATAGATTCATAGTCACCCTTGTCGAACAGATATTGCGTTCGTGGCGCGCACTCTAATAAAGGAGCTTCAACGAAATCCATATTAACTAATAGTGCTGGGTGGTAGGCGTCGATGGGAACCAGTGGACTTGAACATTCTTTCACATTAACTAATTGGTTTGAAAGTACCAAATCTAAAATTTTACCATGCCTATTAAGAACACCATTGTATTGACCAAAATCTAGGGTACATAATTCGTCATTTAATAAAACTTCGTCAGGACCATTTGGGTTCATTGGGACGAGTGATAGATTGTCGGATAGGACCCAGTTAATACCGCTCATGTTAAAATCACCAATGATGAGAAAGATATCGGAAGAGTTACTCATAACTATTTGGTTTAATTTTGTGAGGTAATTGCGAAGTTGTAAAGAAAAAGAAAGCCCTAAGTTTTGCTGACATAAATAAATAACACAAATATGTAAAGTAATATATTTACGTGTATTAGAATTTTTCAGTCGTATGCTGAGTCATAAATCCTCTGCTGTAGAATGGAAGGTAGGTTGGCATATAACTGAAAGTTCCCTACGTGTAGCAATAAGCACACCCCCACCACGCGATTGCCCGGTCAAAACATAATCCCGATCACGACGCCACACAATGTACCGTTCATCAAAGAATTCAGAATTTAAAACCCCATCCAATAACCACGTCTCCGCAAGAATAATAATATCATACGAATTTAGTAACATTTGACGATAGAAAGTATCACTTTTAGTTCTAAGCCCGCGAACGTTTTGATAAAATATATTTAACTTAGGAGACATTAAAGCGAAGACTAATAATTGAGTATAAATCTATGTAATCCATTAAAATATAGCATTTCATTAAGTAATATTGTAGAATAAGGTATAATATAATTAAATAAGTATAATGAGGGTAAAAGTCAATATGACCTATGCGAGCGCAAGAATCATCCGATGTTAAATAGTAAACACCGGTGCGAAAAAGCAAGCGATAGTGCGTGGTGCGTGCAAGTGCGAGAGAGTGAGACATATTGTAGTGCGGTAAAGTTTTAAAGTAAACGGCGCGATAACGATCACAAAGCATACAAGTAGCTAAACAAAAGACAGGTGTCGAGCTCATTAGTAAGGCAGAGGTGTTAAACATTTTGTATAAAGTTATTTTGACAAAAACGGTATTAAACAATTGGAGCCATTGAAGCAAAATATAATAGAAAAATAGGAAAGTATGTGTAAAAATTAAAAGACAAATTAGATAATCTTGTTTAAATCTGACTCCTTCCTTATGATAAAAACTTTTGAATGATTATTTTTAAGTATATGAATTTTACCATGTTTAACCCATACGTACTCATAATGTTTATCTTTGGCAATGATTTTAACTCTGGTTAAAAGTTTCTTGTACTCCACGCTAAGGTGATCGTTGACATAAACACGCTGAGATGAGCCTTGAAACCCGATGTCACAAGCGGATAGGTCCTTCCTGGCACGTGCCGCCGCAATGAAATCCTCCTTTACATACCGGTTTAAAAAACTCACTATTATGAGCTTTTCATTGGAACCAAAAATAGGGACCCTAGAAATATAGTTCACCTGGGCTTTGGGACAGCTGTAGTTCACCTTACGGCCGATAGCGTCGATGATGGAGTACAGATTCTCATCCTTCCTCAGAGGAACTCCCTTAATTTCAACGTTATTTAGCCTGGATCTTTGTTCATAGGTCGAAAGTTGATACTTCGTGGTCGCCAAGTCAGTCTGTAAACAATTCACTGATTCCTGAAGCTTTTCAAGTTCCGACACTTTTGCTTCAACTTCCAAGAGTCTTGTGTCAAAATCATCAAGTCTTCCAGCAGTGCCCTCACATGTCAACTTAAGCTCAACCAACTCATCCTTGATCACGCGAATGTCATCTACCAAGGTCGGCAAGCTAAGTAACTGCCGCTTCATGTCCCGTATCTCGCTTAATATAGTATCCAGCGATGCAGGTTCAGGGGAAGGCATAACTGGTGATGAGATTCTGCAAGTGGGGCATTTCCATTGTGCCATCCTATTGGCACCCAGCTTTCTCCATCCGGTTTCTGAGATGTTTGCACATCCGAAATCCAGGTGTTTCTTGCAACTGCCACACTGGACGCCGTCATTGAACTGCACTTTACAAACTGCGCAAGATTTCATTTTCAAAATTATATAGTTTGAACTGAACTAAAACGTAAAAAGGTTGACGATCTATTTCTTTTGAGTGGCGCGTACTGTGCGTATGAGTGTCCAAACAGAAGTGAACTAGCCTTTTTCGACGGGCTATAAGTACCATTTACTAAAAGTACTTCGATTGCGTTCGGTTCTGTTTCACGGCTATAGATGATGTTAGCAGCGACTTGCAAGTAAAAGGTTTACTCGGTTCGTGAAATTTTTTTTCTTTACATTCAGTGATGATTTGTTTTATAGTATTTTTTGCACGTTTTTACAGCTTAATTGTACGAAAATGTGTAACAATACAAATAAAAAAAAATTGAGTGGCATTCTTCAGAAATTTAATACCATGACATCTATTGGAATCAATGTTAAATGATGCGTTCAAATAATATTTGATATGTGAATTAAGATGATATTCCATAATTTTGTGATGTGTTGATTCAAAAAGAACATACAATTTTAATTATCAATTCTAGAATAAAAAAACAATTTACACACAATTCAATAACTAATCTATGCATATTGCGCCATTATAGTGATATTTATTTGAACCGAATTTTCTTTTTAGCTTTTGGTACTTAAATCAATTTCATATTTTATATGTTAAAGATTTTACCATTGCCTCCATTTTTTGTAGAAACAGCGAAAATAATATTGCCCTGTGGCTAGAGATTGGCATTTAACCGGGTAGCTCGATTATTGGATATCTAACTTTACAGATGGGCAAGAAACCGGGTTATTATCCGATTATTGGGTTTAAACCCACCTTTACCTATGGCTTATAATAATTACTCCTGCGGCATCTTTGATGTTTATTATTATACTAGCTGTGTCCGCGGCTTCGCTCCCGTCAACTGCCTACCCTACTTACCTACCTACATATACAACTTACCTACCTGCACAGAATATTATTTACTCTAGGGAGATGAATATTGACTTTTTTTGTATGAAACGAAAAAAGTAAAAACGGTTTTGCTGCGCACCATCTAGTAGCACTCCAGAACACCACACCCAAACGAAAACATAAAAAATACCTATCCATAGCTGGGACTCGAAACCGGAACCTTGGGCGTAGTAGGCCACCGCGCTTATCATTAGGCTATCTAGACGGGCAGTAACGGCGGCAAAGAACACTGGCGAAATCTTAGATGACTGAAATTTGAGCGTCTGAAACTGTGTTATATACGAAAGAAATTCCATTAATTGTCTTAGTTTTTTTCAAAGTATAACATTAATTAGTTCACCGCGGATAAAAAAAAACACTATAAAAGAAAGTTATTTGTTTTTTCGTTAACTTTCATTAGCTCAATGTTGCCATTTTACACTTATTCTGCCAAGTGACAAGTAGTGACTATAGTAATTATATTGTATTTGTTATTATATTAAAATGGAAAAAAACGAATTAACAATACAGTTTATGTCTAAGTGTAGATGTTCCATGCTAGTAGATAAGAACACTATAGTGTAGTAGAAATAAATTAATTACTTACTTTCAATTAATGATAGACAAAAATACTAATAACCAAGTAAAAATATATAAAAATAATTATCTTTTACATTTCATGATGAAATAACTAGGTAAGGAAAGAAAGAAAGAAAAATGTGTTTATTGGCATTAAAAACAAAAACAACTTAATATTAAACAAAATAAATAATTAAAACTATTAATGCTGAAAAGGCCTCAGCTTAGCATAAAGCCAAATGGTAATATAGGGTATACCACCTGACGCTGATTTTCAGCTGCAGCCCACGAGTGCCATACGCTCGAAAACATCAACACACATTTGTAATATACTATGTTTTGTATAAATAAAACACCAAAAAAAAAAAATGTGCAACTCATAAATATAACACAACAAAAATCAAAATCAAAATCAAAATCAAGGTATTTATTTCAAGTAAACTTTAGAAGTACTTTTGAATTGTCAAACAAAAAATTAATAAAAAGATGACTCTAGTTGCAAATTCGCAAGCGTCTGTAGGTCTCAATGGAGAAGAATTTGCAAGAAACTCCCCGGACACTCTTTTCCATCAGTTTTAATTACAAGTTTTTGGTTACATCATTCTTGTTGAAAAAATACATATATGTGAGAACGATGTAAAAAGACGTGTACGTAAGAGCGTCTAGAGTAACAAATAATTAAAAAAAAAGCACTTTAACAGGCCGAGACAGCTAAGTTATGACCAATCCCAACTGATGGCGCCCGTTCACGAACATGACGCATGGATCGGCACCACTCAGCTCAACCATCATGAAGGGAACCGAATGATCCAACACATGTGCCACCATCAGAGAGAAATTAGAGAGAGCATGACACACTCAACTGCCAGGGCACACAGAAGTCAACGAACGACACATAGGTACAGTGAATGGAAGATTTATCTACAGTCGGAACATAGTATTCACACATGTGCTGTGCAATTATATAATACTAAAAGAAATTGAGTTTATACAAAAATAAAAGTTCAATGTGCCCATTCACAAAAGAGAACAAATAAAATAAATATTGTATTACGTCATTAAAGCGGGCAATACTAATGCGATATTACCCTTTCACTACCACGAAATTTAATAATATTATCTATAAAAACCATTATTAAAAGTTATCCAGACATTACCTACAAAAGTTCATGACTGAACATTTATTTTTCTCGGCGTTCTCGAACAAAAATTCTTGCACAAACTAATTCAGAACATGACCTTTCCTACGTTCCTACGTCATTAAATGAAAAATATCTTAAGCTTAATATTTTTCATTTAATTACGTAGGCATTTAATCTCGGTTAAGACGATGTATGGGATTCTGCCATTGTCCTTTACGAACCAAATTGCACACACGCGAATCGGAAAGCCAACTTCAGGGCGGCCCAGAAGTTTGGCAAGAACTATACCTGCCTACCCTACTTGGCTAGCTTCCTACCCTAGCCCCCTACCATTTCACCTACCATTTCGAAGGAGTTCAACTGTCCGAGTATCTTTTTTGCGTGTGTTGTGATATTTTACTTCTTGAACACTTTAAATTCATCTTACTTTTGATAGAGTGAACCGATTGCGATGTAACAACTATGTAATACTTCAAGTTACGCATATTTTTTATGTATAAAAGTTGTCTACATTGGCTTCGTGATTTCGGCATTTACGTGATGCGTACACAAATAAACAGACAAACATTTCAAAAATGCTGGTAATGGCTTCTGTTGGTTATCTTTTAACATCCTAGCTATTTTGTTTTTAATATTTTCGATATACAAAAACAACTTTTCTGCAGATTTACTATATGTATTGATTGATTGATTGAGCAGTCCTCTACTTCTACAAGGAAAGTGGGTATCAAGTTTCGCATATAAACCAAAACAACTCACAGCTGAAATCGCCTAATTCAAAAGTAAATAAACAGAATAAATGTATCAATGCAAAATCCCAACCAGTTCACCGTTAACAAATCCTAAACAAAATTCAATCAGCAGAGCAAAACTCACAACCCTACCTTTATGTAAAGTGGCGGATGCCTGCCGTCCCTGAATTGAAGAACCAAATTATTTTACCGGGCTGCTGGTACAGTTACCCAAAAAATCGTATATCGTGTAATTAAATTGAACAAAATTCATTATTTCTGGTGAAATATTGCTTCATAATTATGTTGAACTGTGATATAGTTCATAAAAGTAAATTCGTCTTGTAGCCCTTTCCTACAAGACGCCCTGTAGTCTACAAGACGTACGGCGATGCGCCATTGGTACATGGGTAACATCCCACCCATACGCACAAAAAGTTTTGCGAATACTTTCATTGTGCGCACAGCTAAGGAGTGGAATTCCCTGCCGGAGTATTTGTTGCCTAATAGCTACAAACTTTTTTTTTTTTGTTTGGTAAATCATCCAATGACTTCTCCCGCTCTGGGTGAAGCGGAAGGGCGTGTCAGACTTTTACTGACTAAAACCCACCCGTGTTCCTTCAGTTCCTTTAGCCAGGGCCGCGGAAAGTCTTTTTCAAATTTACAATCTTGGGGTCTTTATGCCAAGTGTGAATAGGTTACTTCTAGGCAAGCCTGCTACACCGTCGACCACATCATCACTTACCATCCTGCGAGATTCTGGTCAAACGCGAGCCTATTGTTAGGTTAAAAAAGAAAACCTTATAATCGATCTCAGATGAAGTAAAAAAAGGTAGATAGCGCACTTAGAACAAAAAAATGTAACCACTTTTTTAACTATGTATGAGTCACTGGAGAGTTGCCACTTTTTTTAAAAAAGTCCCCCAAATTATTTAAATAGGATTAAATATTAATTTCATAATTATAAGTAAGTAATTTATAAGCAACAGTGAGAGTAAATCTGTCTGTTTGTTTGTAACGACGCGTTTATTAATAACAAATTAATAAACGCGTGCAGTCGCCCCTGTCGTTGACATGTGTCGCTCGTGTGTAAGAACACCGAGCAGCTCAGAACAAGTATTTTTAATTAAAAATACAACAAAGGTTATGTGAAACATGTTTATTACAAAAAAAAAAACATTTTTTTTACAAAAACATCCATTCGATGGAATTAAAAATAAAAGTATAGTAAGTACAAAATAGAACATTAACTTATAACAGAATAATAACAAACTTAAAGAACATTAAAAAAGATTGAAACAAGGTGACCTATTTCTGTCGTGCAGTTGGAGGCATCTACTTCAAGGTAGTTTTTGTTGAATTTAAGAAAGATGCCTCCGACTGCATTTTAAAAAATAGGTTGCACTTATTAATATAGGTAATCATATTTTTATTTTTAAAAGCGTATACGTACCATAAACGACTCCTGAAGTCTTCAGTCCTTTATGCTGTATGAGTTTTTTAAATTATTGGCGCTTAGAACCCTTTGTCATCGTCAGAGTACGCATTTTACAAATATGGTGCAGTCTTATGTTTAAATATTTTTCTATTACTAATCGTCTTAAATTTACTTAATGCCCATGGCCAGCATAGTCGTGGTTGTTTTCCAAGTAATTAAAAGTTCTATTGTTACCTGTAAAAGAACCTAAAATTTGCGTAACTATATAAGTGTGCTGGCTTTCTCTCACCAAATTTATATTTCATTTTCATTTTTTAATTTATTTTTCCATTGACAGTTTTCTTATTATGATTTCGCAAGTTGCGCATATATCGAAAACATCTTGCTCTTTATTTCTCGCTGTGATTAATTTGTGGAAATCATGTTTCTCTTTAGAGAGTAAGCTATTGAGACACTTTTCACATTTTTATATTTTCGAAATGTAGTGTACAGTACCAGCAGTACCAATTTTTTTTTTTAAGTAGTCTAACTCCGCAACATGCAGGGTGCTTGCAAGTTCTGCCGTGTCTTCCTGTATTTTACGGAGAAACTCTAGTGAAGCTAATTCTTGTTCTATTGGGTATTCCTGTTCATCATGCCTATAAGAGGTCGAGGTTGAATTTATAGTCGTAACAGCGGTAGATGTACAATTTAAAAGGGCTACATCTTCTAACGGAACACAGTTCCCAGTGGTTAAGCACTTTAATTCAAGATGGCAAAGCAGTTTTCTATACGCATCTTTTAATTGGCGTACATTTGGGTTGCATTAAACTCACCTTGCATCCTAATAGAGGAAAACAGCACTTCTAAATGGTCCTGGCTAATCTTGAAGACCGGAATGTAATTAATATTTTTTTCATTTTCTACCAATTTGTGATAAATAGTTTTCAAACTTTCTATATTTATTATAAATGCCCAAAAAACCTCTTTTACACTTTGCATCAAGCACTGGTTTGTAGTAACGGGTTATTAGATAAATTGGACGGCCGTCTCTTAAAACTTTTCGCTTGTTAACTGATTTAACTTTAAGATTCAAAACATATTTTTTTTATTGTTCTAAGAATGTAAAAATTCATTCTTTATTTCCTAAATGAAGTGGTTTTTGCAACCCGAAGTATCTCATAGATTTCGAATTATAGACGTCAAACATTTGGTTCATCATTTGCACAAACTGCTCTGTAGCTCCAGCATCAGTAAAATTAGGAAGTTTAAGTTCAGTGAAGTTTAAGGGCCGTAGCTACACTCCTACTAAGTAACTGTGTGGCAAGTTTAACATTCATTATTTGGTTTTGAAAATTGATGTGTCGTTTCGTCAACTTATTACCTAAATGAATGCCTGCTTCGGTTTGTGTTTCCTTCAACTGTACCAAGTACTTCCATGCTACAATTTTATTATTTTCATCCAAATATTCTTTTTTGGATTCATTTTAGTTTCTTACCAATTTGATAACATGACTGGGATCCACAAAACAAGCAACCTCGGAGTCATTTGCAGGATGTTTAAATGACGTTTTGATATCTGCTGGATCTGCAAATTTGCACCCAAGCAACTCAATGGCCGTAAAATTTGTAGAATGCCCGTCAAATGTTATTGAAACGACATCTACATTAGCCTCAGAACAATTGAGAAGACACAGTTTGATGGGGTTTGCTTTTTGTTCTCCTGATATACTATTAATCAAGAAGTAACCTAATGGGATTTTAAATTTATGGTTTATTCCTACTAAAAGAAAAACTAATGCTTGGGTAGCTAAAGGAGCTGACTCCTCTACTCCTGTTCCCATGTCCACCAAACCTATGTATTTTTTTCCGTCCCAGATTTTTTGTGCCCTAATGGCCATTTCGTCGAACACCAAAGTACATATAAGGCGATGTTCACTGACTTGGGATTTAGCTTTTAAAGCCTCAAATGATTCTTCAGTGAATCCTGGTTTCCCTTTAATGCATCTATACCATCTACACAACGTGCTTGGATGCGGGAGACATGTATTGAATGTATGTCTAACGTATTCATAAGCCTTTGGAGAATAATAGTTAAGTGTTAAACAAAATCTTTTAAGTGCCGGTGTATATTTAATGCTCATTTTTGCCTTTTTTCGGTTGAAATTGTTAAATAAATCTATTTTTGCCATGTTTTGAGTTATATAAATCTGTGTCAATAAAATTTTGAGTTTTTAAATTGTTGATGATATCTTTGAGGCACGTGTTCCTGTTTTTGAGACGTCTGACTCTTTGCTGTAACGATTTAATTAGTTTCGTTTTTTTTTTTAAATGTTTTGCCAGGTTTTTCAACTTTTTTTCTGGTGTATCATAGATTGACTCTTGTTCAACGTCTATTAAAGGTTTATCCGGTAGGTCCTAGAACAAAACAAAATACTGAACAGTATTTCTAATGAAAAAACATGTACTTATACCTAAGTCTGCACTGTCAAATACTCACAAAAACAGCCGCAGAAGACGTGCTTGGCAATACGCAGTTGCTGTCGATAACCACTCCAGGCGAGACTGGTAAATCCTTCAATAAATAAAATATTCATATTGATAAACAAGAACATTATATTTGACATAAAAAAGGATATGTAAGTCTGCACTGTCTAGTACTCACAAAAACAGCAGCAGAAGACGTGCTTGGCAATACGCAGTTGCTGTCGATAACCAGTCCAGGCGAGACTGGTAAGTCCTACAATAAATAAAATATTCATATTGATAAACAAGAACATTATATCTATACTAATATTATAAAGAGGAAAGATTTTTTGGTTTGTTTGTACCGAATAGGCTCCGAAACTACTAGACCGATATACAAAATTCTTTCACCAATAGAAAGCTACATTATTCCCAAGTGACATAAGCTATTTTTTAATCCCGAAAACGGATCCTGTGGGGTGGCCCACGGGAGCGAAGCCGCGGGAAAACAGCTTGTTTGACATAAAAAGGATATGTAAGTCTGCACTGTCTAGTACTCACACAAACAGCCGCAGAAGACGTGCTTGGCAATACGCAGTTACTGTCGATAACCACACTATGCGAGACTGGTAAGCCGGGCTTTAAAAAATACCATAATTATTCGTTACAGATAAATAGCTTGGTAGAATCTGTCGAAAATGCGTTCAATTACTACAAACTTACAGGAACAAATGTAGATGATATATTTGGCGTTAAAGAATCACTGCCAGTGCCAACCGCATTGGAAGGTGGAAATAATTTCTGTAAAAGAAATAAAACTATATCTAAATACATAATTAAACAAATAAACAATTAGATGTAATAGGGAAAGATATTATGCATACTGAGAAAATAGCAACCTAATTCAACATAATTATACGGGAAGAAAAGAGAACCTCCCTTTATTTGAAGTCAGTTAACGATACCTTTTTTGGATATCCTGTTCTATGAACTCGGCGAAGTCCACATTTTGTATCATATAAATCAGTCTTCTCAAAATGGTCTGAACAAACCACACTAAACGACGATGGCTGCCATTGTGGTTCATTTCGGCTCAGTCTTATAGCATTTACCCATTCGTTTCTTATTAAAGTTTTCGTTGGAAACCTAAAACCATAATATTTAATAGCAAAATAGAAAGTACCTACTCATGAATTTGAAGAAAAATAAATTAGTTAAGAACTAAATATTTACCTTGACTTTGGTTTATGTAATATACATAAAATCATGTGATTTAAATAGAAAATTAACATAAATTAGGTCAACTCTCTACTTAATTATTTTTCTTTGACTTTGCCTGCAATTTACTTACCCACATTTTGGGCAATTAGAAATAAGAATTACTGGCAACACTCTCCCAAAATGTCAATTTCGGGAAAATAACATTATCTGTTCCGAATAACCTCAAAATTATGTTAGAAAACCAAAATACAAATAGTTTTGTATGTACTTACTTGTGAAACGATACTCCTATAGACTTTTTGTTCACTATTGTGTTGTTTTTGCACCACTTAACAACACAGGACGGCATTTTTTAGGCAAAGTTATTGCACGACGCTCCGCGAGATACTAACAAGAATTAGCTTCGTTTTATTGCTTGTGTGTGCGTGAGCGCGTGTGTTTACTTAAGCGGCTTAGTTTTGTTGGCTTCACCTAAACTATAAGCCGTGCGCCATCTACCTTTTTTTAACTTCATCTGAGTAATCGATATTGAATTGCGCAAAGTGTGTTCTTATTTTCGACGCTGACTGTACACGGCCGTATCCGGGGTAGGTACTCTCGGATACGGACCTGACGAGTTATCATATGAGACAGGTAATCAAAGATCCTATGTGTGCAAATTGGAGCTTCATATTCAGGGGTGATCAGCCACTTCAGCATCATTCGTAGGGTACATGTTTGGTAAATATATTAGGTAATGGATTCAGAAGGTTTAGCAACTTACCATACTTGTAACCGGATTATTGCACGCACCGTAAGTTTGTAATTATCTTGCGAGATTATAAATTCTTGATTATATTGTGAACAAATCATTACAAATACAACAAACCATATTATAAAAGCAAAAAACACGACTGCTACATTCGACACAACAACAACACAATCGAAGTTTTGGTAGGTTTTTCTATAATTTTTGTTTGTCCCCGCCTGCAGCACCTCATAATATTTAATGTTTAATTTTTCCTAATACTTATTTTTCTCTTTTTAACCGACTTACCAATTAATTTTTAATTTTTCCTAATACTTATTTTTCTCTTTTTAACCGACTTACCAAAAGGGGGGTTCTATGTTCAACATTATGTATGTT
The DNA here is from genome assembly GCA_945859665.1 of Anorthoa munda. Classification (NCBI taxonomy): domain Eukaryota; kingdom Metazoa; phylum Arthropoda; class Insecta; order Lepidoptera; family Noctuidae; genus Anorthoa; species Anorthoa munda. Next base: position 19,984,539 of record OX243896.1, on the reverse strand, counting down.
TTTTTTATTTTTTTTTATTCATCAAAATTTTTTTAGCGGTCGGGTTTTTTTGTTTTACAATCATTTGTTTTTTTTTTATCAATATTTTTGTTGTATTGATGAACGAGTTCTCCAAATAAGTTACGTGTTCTTCAACCTATATTGTCCCACTGCTGGGCAAAGGTCTCCCCCATAACTTTCCACTCTTCCCGGTTACTTGCCATCTCCGGCCAATCTCCCGTAAACGCCTCTAGTCGTCACGCCAGCGTTCCCTAGGCCTCTCAAGAAGACGACGCGAATTCATGTGGTAAAAGATTGTAAGTTGTGCTAAAACATTTACATAAACTTAACGACGTAAGCCTCAAAAATTACAGTGGCAATAGACTATCCAGTGGTTTAGCCGCGGTGGCGCAAGATATTTATAAATTAAATAGCCTAAGTCACTCGTACAATTGAGACGAATCCAACGACACGTCATATATCATAATGCGTCAAGCCCTTTGGGCTGTAGAGCGTAAAAACCGGCCAAGTACGAGTCGGACTCGCGCACGAAGGGTTCCGTACCATTATCGCATAAAAACGGCACAAAAATCACGTTTGTTGTATGGGATCCCCACTTAAATATTTATTTTATTCTTTTTTTAGTATTTGTTATAGCGGCAACAGAAATACATCACCTGTGAAAAATGAAATTTCAACTGTCTAGCTATCACGGTTCATGAGATACAGCCTGGTGACAGACAGACAGACAGACAGATAGACGGACCGCGGAGTCTCAGTAATAGGGTCCCGTTTTTACCCTTTGGGTACGGAACCCTAAAAATGGACATACATACAAACTCTCTAAAACATTACCATGCCGCAGTGGGGTAATAAAATATATCTGTGTCTTACTGAGATAAATAGATCATTAAAATATCACGCGATTTATTATATGCTTTTGGTGTTTGCAATATTTTTAATAATATAAAATTGTTTATTATGTTTATAAAAGGTATTTCTGGAACTACTGATTCGATTACAGATATTCTGACACTTACAGAATGCTAATTGTTCATCATTGAGTGTCATCAGTGTGTATATCCCCGCAAAAATGCACACTCCCTTTCACCAGACCGAAACGGCGGCAACAAGCTAGTGTTAATTAAAGTGTCACTTCGACCTTCGACTGATTTTTCAAGGAAATATTCACACTAATATTATAAAGGCAAAAGTTCGTGAGTGTGTGTGTGTGTCTGTGTTTGTATGTTTGTTACTTCTTCACGCTCAAATGGCTGGACGGATCTGGATGAAATTTGGCACAGAGATAAATTATAGTCAGGAATAGCACATAGGATACTTTATATCGCGTGAATGGGAACCGATCACTTTTTCGAATCTTTTTTGCTTGAATTTAATTTTACCAAAAACTATTGACCGACGTCTTTTTTGCTATATGCATTATTTGAAATATTTTCAAATCATCGAAGTATCATGTGGCATATGTTTTATTTTACCGAACTACATTTCACCGATTTACAAAATAACTTTTTGCTTTTGGCCGAAGCCTCCTTTGACCTTTTTTCATTTGCCATATTTTCACCAAACCAAAAAAACATTATAGGGAATATTATTTAGTCACAAATATATAGCCGGGTACTTGGTAGCATTTTGAATTTAAAATTGAAATAGTGTCATAAAAAGTCAATATGTTGTGCTACAAAAGTGACAGAAACGAGTCGCTGCAAAATCGACTTCACGCAGTCTTGTCTGTGTTTACGTATTTATTTCGATTTTTCATGCAAATAATGTATTAATAGCTGTCATGCATTAGACATTTTTACTAATTAATTATTTCAAATAATTTGTCCAAGAGCGAGCGAAGCGAGCTCGGGAATTTAGGGCACCACCACACAGGTTACTTTAGACCCTGCAGACAGAAACAGGAGCTGGAGCAGGAGCAGAAATTCGGTCAACTCTTTTTCGTACTTATGATAGGTAAACCGCGGGAATATGTTCTCTCGATATAATTTTCGACTTCCATGCGGGTGAAGCCGCTGTCAGAAGCTAGTGAGACAATAAAATAAGATACTAGTAACTTAAGTTTATTTTTTTTCATACATAAAAATGTTATCTCCGCCGTGTATATACACCTGAAACCCCCCACGGAGTTTGCTGAAGCGATGCTATCCTTGGGGACAGAAATGGCACTTCATGGCCGTGTCCATTTTAGTCCCACTTTAAACTTCAAACTGACAATTATGTTGTTTGACGGCAGAAACAACTATGAACGACAAGTGATAAAACTTTAAAGTGGTGCCAAAGACTAAAATTTTTCACAAAAAAATAAACCGACAATAAAGGCAAAACACTAAATAGAAACTACCAAATACACCGGCTGCTGAAACAAAAGTTATTTTGCACTTTTTATTATTATCCGGCTGCAAGGAAAGAGTTATGTATGTATGTATGTAATATTCTTTATTACCTCGTATCTTTCAAACCACTTGACGAATTTTTATAATTAAGACATCGTTAGATAGGTCTTGGCCGTCCAAGTGTTCTTAGATAAGAGCAGTAAAAAAAAAGAAACATGGCGGATTTTGGGCGCCATATTGTAGGGTTTGCAATTTTTTTTTCATCAACTGGGATATCAAATGAAGGGTTTTTAGAGGTGATTACAATAATATATACCACTTATATGTTTAAAAGTCATTCGAAAAAAAAAGTGTAACTAAAAAGATGTAAATAAAAAAAGTTAATAAAATCAAAAAACCTGACTGCAAAGATGCAAACAAGAAGAAAATAATGCTGTGCAGTCGGAGGATATTTATAGTTTTGGTCAGCCAGCTCACGAATATCTATCCTCCGACTGCACAGCATGATTTTCTTCTTGATAAAACCCAACTCCAAAGATCATAAATCTTTGCAGTCGGGTTTTTTGATTATATTAACTTTTTTTTCAGCGATTTGTTTTTGTAATCGGTTTATTTTTTTGTAAATAAGTTTTTAATTCTCTCTTTTTAGTTTTTGTACACCATCACTAATATGATCAAGTTCTATAGTAGGTATTTAAAGGATTGACAAAATATACATAATGACCCAATTTACACATTCGTGCTGTTTGTCGCTTAGGAGTTCGGTTTAGGGCATGTAATATTGGATGATTTTCAATTCCAATATTGATTTCCGATATTAGATCTCAATATCGGAATTGGTCACTTTCGTTAAAAATCGCATTTTTTTTTTGTTAATTTCCCAAATTCGGTATAAGCCTGGATTGGGTACAATAAAAACCACGATTATGCCGCGACATAATAGGATTTTCTATTGGGTTTCTCTCTAATCACTAGTGACTGTGTAATCGGGCGATTTTTTAACTAAACTGCACATTTGTTTCCAAGAAGGAATATAAGTAATGTCTCTCTGAAAAAGGATAATGCAAAAATAACAGGAAATAAATGTTTGTCGATCAATCTGAAAGTAGTCCCGATAAGTGTAGTGAGTAATACTGATTTATAATTCCAGTATAAGTTCAGCCACTGTGGCAAGGTCTCCTGGGGCCTATGTTCAGCAGTGAACGTATTTTGGCTGAAATGATAATGGTGATGAGAGACAATGAAGTCAAGTAGTGGAAGTTGATTTATCCAACATATTAATGATCGTATAGACTAATTTGTTGTATTCAATACAAGCAGAAGCCAGAAAACTATAAAACTTTAATTTATTTAGGTTTCCAAGCAATTAGTTAAGTAACACATTGTACATTTGAAACAAAGTTTAAAACGGATACGTACTCGTTCCGAAACAACTCTCAAAAGTATGCACAATTATCTTAGTATTCATCATCATCATCGTCGTCATTTCAGCCGAAAGATGTACACTACTGAACATAAGCCTACCCAAATGTTGTCACATTGGCCGATGCCGTGCGTCTCATATTCTGCGGATACCCGTAACCTAAGGATTAATCAATGAAAATATCATTGTTACGACGGGTTCTATGAATCTGTGTATTTACTTGTACTCTTAAAGCTAACATTTTTAGCAATCTCGGAACTGTAAATATGGAATTTATCAAGGTACATTTTTTTTTCATGATGTGATGTTTACGTAAATAAGCGCCCGATTAGTAAACAGACTATCTGACCACTGCTAATCACCGTAGTCAAAGGGCTTAACCGCGCTTTCTCGTTCGACGCTTCACAAGGAGCTAAAATAAGGTTTTTTTTCTGATGCCGAGATTCCGATATTGGATCACTCAGTATCGGAATTGAAATATCGGTAATTTCGTTCCGAGATTCGCCCTATCCTTACTATACGTAAGGCAATGGCTTCACCGTTATAATTCTTGACGATTAAGCATGTATTAACTTAGAGCAACAATTATAAGTAAAGGGAACAAAATCTTTAACCAAATACTCCTAGCTAGCGCTCAAGTGGCGAAGATTACTCTCAGAGCAGACAACTAAACTACAGTGGGACACGAAATCTCGTTAGATGACGTAAATTGCTCGGTGGCATGACAGGTGTCCCGCCGGTGTAGCCTTGAAACAGTTTAGAAGATTATACTCGTGAATTTTGAAGTCTTTAGAGAGAAACTTTTAAAGTAATTTTCTGTAAGTTAAAGATTAACATTCACTTTCGTAAATACATTAACTTGGGATTTACACAGATCGGATATATAATGGATCTACCTACTTATTGTACAGCAGCGTGACAGGTGGTGTACAGGTCCTACTGGTGGTGTATGTAGCCTTGAAAGTGTAAAAGATAATAATAATAAATCTATGCTTACTAATAAAACTTTATCTTTAGTATACCTACTAAAGCTAACTTCAAAAAGTTAGCTTTAGAAGTTTGTGACATAAATTGATCGTTAGAGACTCGCTCGGCGTAAACGGGCCACCGACCACAGCCACATATAGCTGTCGCGCGCTACCACCGCATTTGAGTGCGTTACTACAGCCAGATAATGTCAAAAATCGTCTTCTAAGTACAATAGATAATTAGATATACAGCTTCTGTAATTGGTAAGCAGATTTCTTAATTTGGTAAGCTGATAGTTTTTTAATTATTTGATAAAAACAGTTCCGGCTGGAGTAACGTTACCGCAGCCAGATCTTTTGTTTTCTAACGGGTTTGTTGAAATAAATGTTATCTAAATAATAAGATATTAATTTGAAATAAATGGTACAACTTAATTTGTATGTATATTTGCTATAGTTGCGAAGATATTTAAAATCCTACTGTGGTAACGTTTGCACGATTGCTGGATCTCGGAATTGACTAAACGGATGATTATAATTTTTGTACATGACATCTGGCTAATTAGTTATAATTTGTTACGCAATAAAAAAATCCACAATAATGCACCATTTTGAAGTTATTTTAGTTAATAGAAATATGCTTTAATAGGTCCTAGCACTTCCAATAAGCGGTCCGAATACTAACTTGAAACGTTATTATATAGCTAATTACTGCCTATAAATGGTACTGAAGTTTCATTAGTATCCTATAAGTAATTAAAAAGTTATGAAGAAACTTCAATTTGTTCCGGCCACAGCGCGCAGCTGAGTTTTTTGAAGACCGATTAACCGAGTTTCATGTAGTGGTGGTAACTGAATCTTATATCAATAATTAGATATATAGTTCAATTATATACCTGTGAAATATCAGACTTGTACACTAATTAATTAACTAGATAATCGAAAAACAATACTTATATGTGGTAACCCGACCAAATCTAGAATGTTACAAAAAAGCGGCCGCGCAATACATTTTACCAACCTTCTAAAATTATTAGCATAATTGTCCTCAAAAGTTGGTACAGTCACGAATAAAATTTGTTTGATTGAAAAATTAAACCTACCATACTAAACGTTTAAAATATATTTAAAATTGCTCAAAGTAAGTGTCCACTATGCCATTCTTCATATATCTACCTACCTACGTTTAACCATTCTTTCGTCGAGGTAGGTTTATTTAATTTTATAATAGTGTTTAGGTAAAGGAATTTATCATTATATTTAAAATATCACATAATAACGATACATGGTATCGTTAGATTAAGGTGAGTACCTATATTTATATGGGCCCCGTAGCTTAAAAAAAATCCTGTAACAAATTATTGTAAAATGAGATTAGAAAAAACAATAGAACCTACCTACCTACTGTATATATAATATGTTAGTACTTACTGCACTGTGATGTTATTACATTTTATTATTGTTATGTGATTTTTTTACAATAAAACTTAATTTTAAATATGGCTACAACTATTTTACTTTAACTTATTCGGAACGCTAAGCACGACACAACACAACATTGCCCGAAAGGATGGTCATAACCTCGAGCAGCTGATCATCACTGGCAAGAGGCCGAGGGTCATCAGAGCCGAGCCCGATCAGATGGTCTGACCATATACGTGCAACGCTGAGCACCAAGTTGCACGATGCACTCCACGTTGCCAAGGATAGACACAGATGGAGAATCATCGTCAGAGAAAAGTTGGTCTCCTAGCTGTCACGGGAATCACGACCCTCAGTAATGAGGAACACGATGCGAAGAGGAGGAAGCACAACGCAGTGAAAATAGTGAAGGTGTTTATCAGTACTTAATTTTAATTTCAGATAAGCAAGCAACGTTGCATATAATTCCATTAAAACATACCTGTGATTATTTTTGAAATTAATTTCTATACTTGCTTACCATAATTAATATCTGCATAAAATCATCATCATCTATATAAGTAGGTACTCCATATTATTTATTACCTACGCATAATTATTTTTTAAATCAATATTCTATCTGTAGAAACAAAAATATTTAATTATAACTATGTTTTACTTTACCACTTGTGAACCCGTCTGTACCAAACACGTATTATTCGCACGTATTATCCTGTAAGTTGTAGAAGGTTGGTAAAATGTATTGCGCGGCCGCTTTTTTGTAACATTCTAGTTTTGTTCGGGTTACCACATATAAGTATTGTTTACGATTATCTCGTTAATTAATTAGTGTACAAGTCTGATATTTCACAGATAAATAATTGAACTATATATCTAATTATTGATATAAGATTCAGTTACCACCACTTCATGAAACTCGGTTAATCAGCTCAGCTGCGCGCTGTGGCCGGAACAAATTGAAGTTTCTTCATAAATTTTTAATTACTTATAGGATACTAATGAAACTTCAGTACCATTTATAAGCAGTAATTAGCTATATAATAACGTTTCAAGTTAGTCTTCGGACCGCTTATTGGAAGTGCTAGGACCTATTAAAGCATATTTCTATTTACTAAAATAACTTCAAAACGGTGCATTATTGTGGATGTTTTTATTGCGTAATTAGCCAGATGTCATGTACAAAAATTATAATCATCCGTTTAGTCAATTCCGAGATCCAGCAATCGTGCAAACGTTACCACAGCAGGATTTTAAATATCTTCGCAACCATAGCAAATATACATACAAATTAAGTTGTACCATTTATTTCAAATTGATATCTAATTATTTAGATAACATTTATTTCAACATACCCGTTAGAAAACAAAAGATCTGGCTGCGGTAACGTTACTCCAGCCGGAACTGTTTTTATCAAATAATTAAAAAACTATCAGCTTACCAAATTAAGAAATCTGCTTACCAATTACAGAAGCTGTATATCTAATTATCTATTGTACTCAGATGACGATTTTTGACATTATCTGGCTGTAGTAACGCACTCATTAGAATGTGAATCTCAAATAGCGAGACGTACTTGGATTTCAGATATGAAAGTATCTATATCCATTGAGGCGTCATCGTGCTGCAATGCGTAGGACGCCTAACTCCTAACTGCGCGGGGGGTGGAGCAGCGCGGTAGTGACGGGTTTCGGCGTCTTGTGTACCGCAGCGAACACAAGTGGCGAGTCGCGGACACTGCTGTAGCGAGTGGCCGCCACTGTCTACACGGTCACACACACGGTCTATACAAAATATATGGAAAACTGTGTTAAGTCGCTGTTGCTGGCCACCGCACGCCGCTGGCAGTGGTCAGTGGCCCGTTTGTGCAGAGCCTTATAATAATGTAGCAGGCCGGGCCCAACTACCATACAAACTTTCAAATACTATTTAAGTAGGCATATGATAAGGCTATTACTATACCCAGCTGTTTAGGCTGTGCAAACAAAGCTTGTCGGAAGTTAAGAAGTTGATTTCTGTACCTGTGTAAAAATACCCTGACTTTGTTTCAGTGTTTCTTCTCAGAATAGTCAGCTAGGAAATACCAGCTTCATCTAGTTTAAATTGACTAACAAGATTGACTTGTAAAAGTGTTATTTTAAACTATGTGTTTATAAAATAATCCCACTCATCATTTACTATTGGGATCGGCACAGTATCTCCTTATTTATCCCTACATATCTATTGTTTCCGAAAACAGATTATAAAATGTTAAGAATATTTATTTATGTATTAAAAATAATGTAAGTAACACCTTAACACCTACAACGCCAATGCGATGCTACTACCACAAAGATATTAGCTTATAGAAATACAATTGAAATAACAATTAAAATATAATCAATCAGACTATTATAAATACTGGATAAACATTAAGCCTATCCTTCTAAATATCCTATCCAACATGTTTCCCTTCCTAATTTAAAATTGGCGCCATTCCACTGGCGCCACGCTAGCGCCTCACTGCGGTGAGAGTAAAAACTAAGACTTGAAAAAATGGCGAAAAGCAGATAACTGCTCCCGCGTTGTGTCCGTTTAAAAAACAGGGTTAAAAAATACCCAAAAGGCTTCGCTAGAAATTGATTGACTGATTGGTTCTCGTAACCCTCCTTGTGAAGTGAAATCAAGCAAAACGTGAACTTGTAGTGCATATTGAATATCCACCACGCCGGCCGGCCCAGTAGTCCCGAGTGTAGCTGATACCTTCAATCCCTGCCTATCCAGGTGAGTGTTTATACTTTTTCTCAACGCAAGGAATCTCAGGGTTGCGATACCATCATCAGGGAAATGTTTCTGCAGACGAAGTCCAATCAAATACAATTAAAAATCAATTATCATTCAAATAAACACAATAAAATACAATTAAAATACTTGCTCTAGAGTCGATCGAAAAACGGGCCAAGAGGCTCATCGGCAATGAGGCACTGGTCGAGTCAAAGCTCCAGAGCCTTGAACATCGTCGTCGAGTTGCCAGCTTGTCGGTTTTTTATCGGTTGCATTTCGGTGAGTGTGCGATGGAATTGCATGATCTAATTCCGCCTAGCCCGTTTCATCATCGGACTACAAGACGTACGGCGATGCGCCATCGGTACATGGTGGACATCCCACCCATACGCACTAAACGTTTTGGAAATACTTTCATTATGCGTACAGCTAAGGTGTGGAATTCCCTGCCGGAGTCTGTGTTTCCAGATAGCTAAAACCTCGGAGTCTTTAAGTCAAGAGTGAATAGGTTACTTCTAGGCAAGCGTGTTACACCGTCGACCACATCATCGCTTACCATCAGGTGAGATAGTGGTCAAGCGCGAGCCTATCTATAATAAAAAAAAACCATTACAATCCAACAAAAACCTGACAAATGACCTGATCATCGAAATTCCTGGATCGCAATTTGCAAGGCATCACGTTTTAGACATAAAGCGCTCATCAAATATGTCGAACGTTTCTCTGTACTCGTATACGACTGTATCTTCACAGAATTTAATTTCACGTTAGTTCCCGGAACTCAATATCTTTGATATTAATTCTGAAATACCCACACATCAAGGCATGACTAATGTTCTAGTTATAAGGTTATGCGTTTAATTTTAGAGGTTTGCATTAGAATAGAATATTTACAAATTATAAGAGGCATCCCCTTTATGGTGGTTTGTTAAATCGTTCCAAGTTCCGAAGGGTTTACAAATCGACCACACTAGTTCTAATCAATCTTTAAAATCAGAATGAACAGTGGTGGCCACTAGAAAAGCGCCAAGGCAATCAAGTTCGATCACTCCCAGAGGAACGATTCAATTGTCTTGGATCCCTCAGAATACTAATCGGAACAGAACAGCAACTTACTCTTCTAACTTACTTTCTTCTCACTTACTCTTCTAAGAAAAAAACATAACTTACCTCTATATCAAGCTGGAGACAAAACAGATCTAAGCTAATAGACATAAAGGGGATTTTAGAATAGGTTAGCCCAATAGGGATGTTTCCTGGGTAGAAAAAGGATAATTCTATTTAGTCCGTCAGTGAGATTATCAAATAATATTGGACCAAATTTTTAGGGTTCCGTACCCAAAGGGTAAAAACGGGACCTTATTACTAGACTCCGCGGTCCGTCTGTCTGTCTGTCTGTCACCAGGCTATATCTCATGAACCGTGATAGCTAGACAGTTGAAATTTTCACAGATGATGTATTTCTGTTGCCGCTATAACAACAAATACTAAAAACAGAATAATATTAAAATTAAAGTGGGGCTCCCATACAACAAACGTGATTTTGTTGCCGTTTTTTGCGATAATGGTACGGAACCCTACGTGCGCGAGTCTGACTCGCACTTGGCCGGCTTTTTTTGCTTTATCAAATCAATTAAAATTTACAAAGTTAAAGCGCATTTAAATTCAGGAGTGGCGGCTTGTGACGTCACTAAGGCAGTATAAAGTGTACTAGCGGCGTGACGTTTCACGATATTTCAACGCATTATATCTTCATCACTTTATAATACGTGACAAATATTTTTTTTTAACCTACCTGACGGACTAAAAATTAATTTTCAGTAAACTACCCTATTGCCAAGCAACACAAACTTACATTATATTGATGATACCTAAACTAAACTTAATCCAGTGTAAACTCTTACTATATCTAAAGAAACGATTGCAATAGGAATCATCAACATTTCAACCTAAAGATGTCCATTGTTGGACATTGGACATTTATTTTTTTGTTCCGAGGTGGAAAATCCTCATTGGATATCCTCCGCCCTGGGGAGGGTGGAGGGGTCTGTCAGACTCGTACTGACTAAAAACCACCCCGGTGTTCCATCTCACACCTACGCTGGGGGTCGCGGGAACAACGATACTTCCGCAACCCCCAGCTAGTGCCGGCCTGCCTCCGCGGGCTACGATCTCGGGTTGGGGGGGAGTGAGGTGTTGGACTCCCCCCACGACGTCTCAGAGGGGCGCGCGTGGAACACTACGCGCCACAACCTCGGGTCCTGATGAGTGGGGGGCGACGAACGTTGGACATTGGCCGCCCCCAAGTGTTGCTACATTGACAGTTCCCGTGCGTCATCTAGCGGTAGGTATATCTATTGTAAAAAAAGTTGCTTCCTGAATTCAAAATAAAATCTTCCCAACACTTCCTTATAAAAAAAAACATCATCCATCTTCCTCTATGGCGAAATCTAAACATTACTAATGATCTATAAACTGCCAAGAAGCTCAATACAACACCGACTACAAAATTCAACTTTAATTCCAAGTCTTAAGGTTGATTTTCCTTCAGCAGAAAAAGATTCAATAAAAATATTAACTCGCTTATTGTCCAGAGGATTCCTGAAGAGTTTTAGTAAATAATACCACTTCGGGGGCTAAGTTTTCCGTACGATATTAAGTGAATATCGCCTTGTGACATGAAATATTAGATTGTAAAGGAGACGTAATTTTGTTAGGAAGACTTTCGATAAACTGGTAATAAAATCGATAAAGTTGGTAAGATAATGTAATATAGCTTATTTACCAGCATAAGATCGAAAGTCTTTTTTGACCTTGATTTATTTATTAGTTTATCCCTCGCACTGGAACACCTTGCAGGAATTACACCAATGGAGCACAATCTTACAATAAACTCATAAGTCCAGGTATCCTCACGATGTTTACCTTCACCGTTGTCAGCGATGTCCAGGATAAACTAAGAAAATAGATATGAATAGAAAAACGTGGGTTCTAATTCGTACTTGCCCGGATTCGAACCCACGACCTCAAGCACGAGAGCCGAGTTCTTAACCGCTGGGCCGCCACACATTATCACCATCCACAGCCCGACTTCCCCTACTTGAGCATACGCCTCTCTGCTTATGCCAATCCCCACGTTTCTGTGCCGCATTAGTTTTGTATGAAACTTCTTAATAGGGCTTAAACCGATTGGTCTTGTTTGTTCTGTCTACTGCTTGATATGGAGTTAAATGGAAATTTAAATTTTATCCTACTCCTCCGTTATTATTTTCTAATTAATTTCGTTGCGGAATCCAAGACAGTTAAATTCATTCTCCGGGACTTCGCCGAGCTTCATTGCCTCGGCGCTTTTCTGGTGGTCGCCACTGTGGATTCGGGCTTTCAGGAGTTGCAGTGGTTTGGAAATAGTGCGGTGGGACAGACCACGCAATTACCAAAAAGCTCCAGCTGCATAGAAAATTTAAACATTTCAAGAAAAACCTCATTTACTACTAAAACACTATAGCATCTTTCAAAGAAATCGTCAATATCGGACAGACGTGAAAGTAGCCACAGCTTTTGAAGCAGGCTTATATCAGATGGGCTGAGGTAGCCTAGATTCCGTGCCAGATATTACACCGCTTGTCCAATGGCACACGTCCAAAAATTTCAATTTTTGAAGGAGATGAGTTTATTGGACGTTGGAAATTGCCCGTACATGTATAAGTTTTACTTTTTGGTATTTAATATTGTTTATGCTTTTCAAATTTTCTCCTTCATGACTAAATTACAATACACGAAAGATGAATTTTCAATACCACTCTATGACATCTACAAAGCGCACTCAATGTTCAATAGTGGAAAAATATTTAGGCGTTCATTTAAGACAGGTCAGAACTGGAAATAGTCTCTCTTATTGGTGCATTGGTGTGTTTTTAGCTTAAGAATCACGTGAGGGATTTACGAGTTTTATTTTACTATGGATATACGTAGAATTGCCAAACTTAAGTGGCAATGGGCAGGGCACATTGCTCGCAGAACGGATGGCCGATGGGCCAGAAAGGTTCTGGAGTGGCGACCGCGAACCGGAAGACGTTGCGTTGGAAGGCCTCCCACCAGGTGGACCGATGACCTAGTGAAGGTTGCGGGGATCCGCTGGTTGCGAGACGCACAGGACCAGTCAATGTGGCGACGCTTTGGGGAGACCTATGTCCAGCAGTGGACGTCTGTCGGCTGATATGATGATGATGATGATTATACGTCATCTAGTAGGGACGTGAACTGCTAATGGACTTCTGAATACATCTGTAAATACTGAATAAAAAATATAATCAACCCAAAAAGTTACAGAAGTTGTTCACAAATTTGAACCAAAAGAATTGCATTAACCAAATATTACTTTAAAATCCAACAATTCAGCTTTTTAGAATATTAAAATATCCACATAGGCCCCTTTACTTACCAGCCAGCTACATCTTCTAACAATAGCCGTGCAAGAGCCGTGAGACTGCACCAAACGATGTCAGGCTTTTAGAAGTATTGGATACTATTCTAGATCTTATTTATAGTTAGCATAAGATTGAATACAGCGTGTGTTGTATTTTAATTTTTGTGGTGAAAGAGGTGTCTGGCATGTTGTCTGGATTTAGCTTGGCTTGCTTTTGTGGAATAATAAATTAGGGTTAAGAAAGTGGTTAGTCAAAATATGAGATTTTCTTTGGGATTAGTTGACAAAATTACACCTCGGCATTAAAGGGAAATTATAAGTCTAGCCACAAAATTATTTATTGGACACGTGATTAAACTTCTAATTTTATAACTAAGCAACGGGAAAATGACATAGCCTCTAATAAACTAATTCGTCTTTTTTGCAACGCCAACTAAATATTCTACAGAAAGCGTCAAGTAAAGATCATCAATTATTGTGACTTGTCCTTCTTATTTATACATTGCCACGTAATTTACTAACTCGGCCACGGATTTTATATCTTGTCACCATTTTACGTTTTACAGTTTCAACGCAATATCCTCAAAAAAATATAATTCAAGCTTCTATCGAAGAAAGAAAGAAAGCATAATTTATTATAACTTAGCATGTAAAACAATACATCATATTCTTTTATCGTGAAAATAGCCACTGCATGATTTGGCGCGAGTACGCGAGACGACAGCGACCGGCCATTTGCACCAATCAGAGAGCGCCATTCGATTCATGTGACGACGAGTTGAGTTGATCACATCTCGATTCGACGAGTTGATTATATTTAAAATAATAAATGACGGTCAATGAATAAGTCCAAGAGCGAGCGTAGCGAGCTCGGGAGCTTAGGGCACCCCGACACGGACAGGTTAGGTTCGAAGGAGATGACGGGAGCTGAAGTGAGCGAGCAAAGCGAGCGAACTCAGCTCCCGTCATCTCCTTCGTGTTAGGTTACTTTAAACCCTGCATACAGAAATAGGAGCCCCGCGCAGCGGGGCTCCGTCGACTCTGTCGCATAAATACTAATCCAACTTGCACCTATTCTATATTAAAACCAAAAAATATAGTCTTTTATTTTGTCTCTCCTCAATAGCTTCTGGTAATATTAGTGGCCAATATACTATTTGATGAAATGCTTTTGCAATTTTTTTACGATCAATTAATATGGGATGAGTTACATTTTAAACGTACTGAGTTAAAAAATTAGAAGCTAAATAAATATATTTTTTGATGTCATTTAATAGTATTTTAGAAATTTACTGTTAGAATGCATGTTAAAAATTTTACACGTAAGTTACATTTTAAACGTACTGAGTTAAAAAATTAGAAGCTAAATAAATATATTTTTTGATGTCATTTAATAGTATTTTAGAAATTTACTGTTAGAATGCATGTTAAAAATTTTGATGCTAAAAAATAACCATCATGCTGAGTTGTATTTAGAGTGGTTTACATAGAAGATAACTAGTGGCTAACATAGTATTATTTAGATGCTCGTTAATTGTGGCTGACTTAGTAATTTAGAAGGCAACATACATTTTTGGGGGCGAATAATGATATTAAAAAGAAGCCTGTTTAATTAGCACCCGGCATTAAATACGATAACGATTGTCAAAAATTCCAAAACAAGAGCTACCGGTATATCACATGTCACAAGATTGAGCTTTTATCAATCAACAACACAATAAACACTGGATACTTCACTCTTTTGTGTTATAAATATCCTAACGCTATCGTTTAAAAGATCAAATTTGCGTATCTGTATTATCATTGTATTTGTTCATCGAGTAGCGATAGTCTGATAAAGTCATACAAATGCAATAATCCTTAATGTTACACGCAGAGGATTCAAATTCATGCGTTTTAAGGGTGGGTCAGGTAACAGCTATTACCGATTGTAAAATAAAGAATTAAGAATCGTTATCGCTACTAGAATTGAATTTTGTCCAAGGTCTACTGTATACATTGTTAAACTTGAACTTTCCCTGTTCACATATCTACCTTGACTTGCTAGCAACCTACTTCCCCATGAAAATTGGACCGGCCGTTGTCTTTCTGAGAAATGGTCATCAAACATATCGATTACTCATCAATTTTGTATACCTAGTACTTCAAGGACACAACTATTGATTGAGACAGAATACAAGGTATTCTTCTACGAATTCTATTTCCGTCACATAAGTGGATTTTAATATTCCAAATAGAGAATTGGATGGACTTGTTGACACGCAAAAGTTACAATAATTCCAAAAGGGTTTGGATTTATAGGGACTACATGTAATATATTTTGTTTAAACGGTATCCTACAACTCGGTATTAGTTTTTTTTTTTTTGGTCGGATATCTTCCAATGACTTCTCCCGCTCTGGGTGAAGCGGAAGGGCGTGTCAGACTTTTACTGACTAAAACCCACCCGTGTTCCTTCAGTTGCTTGAGCCAGGGCCGCGGTAACTCTTTTTCAAATTTATCCGTGACCCAGACAGGCATCGGCCCTAGCGTACCCACTCAGTTTTGCTGACATCTCTATGAGGCGCGCGTGGCTACGCGCCGTTGACTCGGGCCTGGTCCTTATCGCGGGCTTGCGGGCGGCGAGTAATGGGTAGCTCGCCGTCTGCAAGCCCACGCCTACGGTGGCAGGGAATCGACTTGCGACTCCTGACGCCTAGGGCGTCTCCTGCGGTGGCTAGGGGCGTGATGGCGACTCCGTTGCGTCTGCCTCACGCGTTCCGCCTCCTACTTTGCGAGCATAACTGCTTCGCAGAAGGAGGTGGCAGCTTTCCATACTCTCTCGCTCCGTACCATGGCCTGAACCAGGGCCAGACGCGAGAGGTCGCCACTACTGATCGCCTCCACGAGGACACGGCGGTGTTCCGCCCAAGCGGGGCAGACCTCCACCGTATGCTCCACCGTATCCTCCGGGCGATCCACACAATGCAAACACGATCCACACACCCGGGCGTTTACTCCCACCTTATCCTGAACAGGAACCTCCCGAAACATCCATGTCTGGTGAGGACCTATGTCAGGCGGAAGGTGAGGAGGCTGTGGCGCCTCTCAAGCCACTCCTCAAAGAGGGGCCTTATCGCCGCAATTGTGGCGTGCCCAAACAACTCAGCAGGCGTACTAGGTTACTGTTATTCAAATAACATAATGCATCATTATATGGATAGCCTTTTCACACAGTTTCTGTAAGTGTGTCCATCAACAGTGGTCCTTATCAGAATATCAACCCAGCGTTATTTCCTTTTTGGGTATCGCTGCACATGCTGAAATAGGAAACCCTTTTGGTCTCGCACGGGGTTTTACTTTTATTATTGTTTAATTTTTTGTTTTTGTTTATTTCTCGAGTCTCCTGTGCGGGTCACAAATAAATATTTTTCTATCTTTCATTTTCTTTACTGGGTAACACTGGGGTCAGACTTTATTCGTTCAACATATTTTATGACATCATCAAATTAGTAGTTCAAGGGTAATAACTATTGATTGAGACAGAAGACACGGTATTATATTAATCTATTTCCGTATAGCCTCAAAAAGTAAGGTGGTTTTATGGTGAGAATATGGACTACTGCACTATTGAGGTGATTTTATGGTGAGAACAGCACTACTTAGCTATTTAGCAATTAGCAAGCATAATTTTAAATTCAATTTCTGAAGTTTTCTTTACATAGATACAAGTATATACAGTGTATAAAATACTTAATTTACTAAGACTACAAACATAAAAACTTAAACCAAAAACTACTCTCTAACTAAACCAAAAAATATACTAATCTAAAATATGGCGTCGAAAAACTCCTCCACGTCGTTGTACACTGGTAATGTGCCCAAAAGCAGCATGGCAAGTTGTATGGCAATGCTTATTATGCTTGCTTGCTTGCTTATTTCTGAATAGATAATATAAATTTGGAATCAGCTCATCAGGTGACAAGTGACATTCTATCATCGAAAGCATGGCGATAGCGATTGTAAAAAAGGCAAAATTGTATGGGACAAGCGATATCGTAAATCACGTGATCAATCCCTCGCTTAGGACCTCGAGGCTTACCGGTCTCTGATAGGGTCCCAGCACCTGGTGGAAGTGTGCAGCGCATGGACACTATCCATCAACGAAAATGTCATGCGCGCATACTTTGGGGCTACAGAGGGAGGAAACAACCTGACCGCGTACCGTGTCCGGATGCTCTCTTTGTTTCAGGTGCTTGAACCAGCCGACAACGTTTCGGCCCAACGACTTTCGGATCAGGTGTAGGTCATCCAGCGTAATCGTATGTTGGATGATACTGTACTTGATCGCCTCCGAACTGAAATGACATGACATGACATTTTGACATTTTGACTATCGCCTTCGCTGACATCGAATACACAATACTACACACAGTCTAGAGCCTCAGGTCAGAGATTTTTTGAGGCGTCCGACGTAATTACAGACACAATAGACAAACAATTAAACAGGCGCCTTATAAGGTCTCGCGCCGACTGAGAGGAACTTAGATAAGTTTGATTTAGCTAGTTTTCTTTGACAAAAAATAAAACAATCGATAACTATCTTTCTAATGTTAACAAACATCTGTCCGTAATAGAAAAGAAATAGCAAATTAACGCAAAAACATTTATCTGCAAAAGAAATCTGTAACGACCTTTTCTTTCCTATTCAGTATCACGAAACGGTTCCCTAATCCGAGGTTATTGCATATTGTAGGAGAACCTTCCCGATAGCTACACACCGGTATTTATCGCAAAAACAATAATAAATCAAAAATAATCCCGGGCGGGGAAGTGAGGACATTAATGCTGAAGTTTTAGGGTGGATGTTATGAAGGAGGAATATTGGACTTTCCTGATTCATAAGGTGAAATAGTGGTTTCGTACCACAATGAACGTACAGTACGTTAGTAGTGTACGACTTAAAATTACTCCCTAGAAGCAAACAATCAATCTGCCTAGCCTTTTCCCAACTATAATGGGGTCGGCTTCCAGTCTTACCGGATTCAGCTGAGTACTAGTGTTTTACATGAAGCGACTGCCTATCTGACCTCCACAACCCAGTAACTGGGTAACACGGTACCCCTTGGCAAGACTGGTGTCTGATCTCAAGCTTCTGAATACTCGTAACGCCTGTCAAAAATGTTCAAATGACATCCGGAACCAACGGCTTAACGTGCTTTCCGAGGCACGGAGGTAACTCGAATTGTTTCCGAATTCCGTGTAAAGCTCAAGTGGTTGCCAATTCGCCTTCGCCGGAATACTCATATTCTTTCACTTTTGTTTAAAGTACTCTTTACTCCTTCCACCCCTCTTTATCTCAAGGATCGTTTTCAGTTTATCTGCGACTCCCACACGAAATCCCTGAGGTCATCAGATAACTTGCGACTTAAAATGCCAATGCATTCCACAACTTTCATGGATAAATCTTTTACAGTCCAGGCTGCTCGTCTGTGGAATGCATTACCTGACCCAATTAAACGTGCTCAGTCTTTGCCTGTGTTTAAAAGACTCGTCAAGGAGCATTACTTGTCGCTGTAATCGTACTCTTAGTATTTAAACAGACTTTGTCTATGATTGTCATACGTCATTTATTTTCACGTCTTATATACTATGTATTTATGTATCTATTATATGGCATATATATATATATATATCAATTTGTGTTTTTATTAAGTATTATTGTATCATTATATTCATTGTTAGTATTGTTACACCCCTGACAACCCCATGTCATGTCCAGGCAATCACTGTCCATTCCAGGTTGCCTGGAAGAGATCGCGGAATGCGATAAGGCCGCCCGTTGTATATTTTTAGTTTTAAGTTTCTTTTGTTACTGTATTTTCTGGTGTACAATAAAGAATACATAAATAAATAAAATAAATAACTCGGTATGTTGAAATGGTCACCCATCCACGGACCGACCTCGTCAAGCGTTGCTTAACCTTGATGATCAACCAGTGTGGCTGTTATTATTTAGCCACGAGCCCCTACTAGCAAACAATCTGAATAAAAATGACCACTTAATATTTGTATAGTTTTCATCATCAGCCACAGCCCGTCTTCGCCCACTGCTGGGCATAGACCCCTCCTTTCCTGTGCCCACCTCAACCAGGTTTACCCGTTTACAGTTTACTAATTTATTGTCTAAAAACATTTTTTAATAAATGGTGGATTTAAATCGAGCGTTTTACTGTTGCAACACGTCAATACCAACATAGGTCACTCACCTTTATAAATATAATAAATGTGTGCTACGAATTTGCTACGCGTGGCTACGAATTTGCTACGCACGGTAACGCGCGCTACGCCGTAGCAATTCACCGACCGTGACGAACATAATTTAATTTGAGACCGTATTCATTCCACGAATAAACTACTGAGTACTTTAAGTGACTACTTATAAGTTCGCTGAAAGTTTTGCTTGTTATTTTTTTATATAGTAGCTAAATTGAATTATTTTCTGGTCTGAAGTTCAATAAACTCAAAGGCGTATGTAATATAAAAAAACTTATCTAAACTCCATTTGAAATAACATTAGACATGTTTCCAAATCTTTTTACAGTCCGTTCAACCGATTTTGAGTTCTATCCCGTAACCATAAGGATGACATAAAAAGCATAAACCTGTTACCAAATCCAACTTTTTACTACAGCTACCATTTGTCGTATCACCAACGTAATAGAAGTCAAAATCGGTTGAACGGGCTGTAAAATGGGCTAATTTAAACGTCTCATGGTATCGCAAATGGATTATAGGGGCCATTGTGTTCATATCATCATAAAGAACTTTTATTTAGGGATCAACGGAACAACCTAGATATCGCAAAATACAATATACATTACAGATTTTGTAAATGACAAAACTTTTGCTTGTACATTGTAATTATTTTGTTGACATTAATTATTTTCTATGTTATTCCAATTTTGTGGAAGATTAAAAATAAAAGTATTTTGACATATTTATTGATATTTTTGATATTCAACAAATTTTACATAGATATGACATAATATTATTTGATATTTAATTTATATTTTGACACTTGACATTTTGTATAGATTTAATAAAAATTCTTACACTGATTTTATTGGAAATTTGATTAATATTTTGACATTACTAATATTATTCATCTCAATCTCAATCTTATTATATTTTCTGTAGTTAAATTTCATTGTTATGATTGATCATTATTATATTAATGTTTATATAGTTTTAATTATTGCTGTATTCAAATAATGCTTTTGTAATTATTATTAATCCATTTATTTAAGGCGACAGGGCCCATATAAAATAACTTAAACCTAAACATACATTATCATGGAGTTAGTAACAATACAAACTTATACCTATGTTAGTAGTGTTGTTAGTAATGATTACCTTCATATTTTTTATTTTGCTGTTTCGAGGCATTCATATTTTACATTTGGATTGGTTATTGCTTTGAAATGATGATAAAGTATAAAAATATTAATGTTTCTATTTATTAAATTGAACAATTTTTGTCTACAAGAAAAACATCTAAACTTTACACCTACATTTAGCAAATAATTTTATTTCATTTATAAAACTTACTGTTCCTTGCATTTTATGGAATTATGCTAACATAAATGTATGGAGCAGCAGGATTTTAGTTTCATCTGACGTAATCAGAAGCTAGAAAGTCTGATAACTAGTTTTACCAAGGAGTATTATGTTACCCAATTACTGGGTAGTTATTGGGTTGTGGAGGTCAGACAGTCGCTCTATATAAATAACAAGAAGCTACAGATAACTACATCCGGTTAGACTGGAACTCTGGAACCTGAACCCAATTGAGAAAAAAAAAAAAGTTTATTTTTAGTTTTTTTATTTAAAAGAAAAATATAGATGATGAGCTGTAGCTCATACAGGATGTGTCTGACAGACGCGAAAAAAATACCATGGATTCAGTACTTGAGTCACTTTTGTGTTGGCTTTTTTGTCGGCATTTTTCTATTTTTTGAAAAACTCTGCTTTTTTTTTACTGTTATCTGTTCAAAATTATTATTCCTATCTAACTCAATTAGATTTTTATTTATTCTCCTTTATCGGCCCGCTGACAAAGAGAAAATGTGCGGACGGCGCGGCGCGTGTAGGTACTAGCCGGCAGCGTTGACCTCTATCGTGAGCTTTTTCATATTCTATTCTATTGCATTTTTTTTTGTTCATTTGCATTGTTTTTGTTTGTGAAAAGAAGGTTTTATTTTTTTTATGTTTTATTGCAAGAACCTTCGAAAAATGCCAACACTAGGGTGTCCAGAATCATGGACTGAATCCATGGTATTTTTTCGCTTCGATGTCAAACACATCTCATATATTCTCTCAGAAAAATAATATTGTCCATTAGGTTATCAACCAGTCAGACTTGGTCACCCTACCCTCCCAGACTTAGTCCATGTCTGGACGCCCCGGGCTCTCATTTCCGCCGAAGTACTTCCGCAGTCGACACTAAGGGATACAGAAATATGTACCAAAACGCTCCACCGATCTTAACATTACTTACTTAGCAGACTAGAATTATTATCACTTGGACTTGCTTTTACTTGGGGAATAGATTGAGATATTACAGTGCTTTAGGAAATTCATCTTCTATTTGATTTTGTATTCAAGTTACGCTTGGAAGGCTGGTTTGATAGGAATGACAGAAGTTAAATCTGCCTTATTCACATCATCAGCCTATTAATGTTCCAACTGCTGGGACACAGGCCTCCTCTCTGTGAATGGGAATGGGCCGTAATCCACCACGCGGGCCCAGTGCGGGTTGGTGGATGTCACATGTCTTCGAATTTTTGGTTCTAGGACATGCCGGTTTCCTCACGATGTTTTCCTTCACCGTTTTGAGAGCAGTGGTGATGAAATAATTTACACAAAGTAAAGCGCCTGCCTGGGATCGAACCCACGACCTACAACTTGTAAGTCGCGGCCGTTACCACTGGGCCTCCACTGCACACAATCTGCCTTATTATTAAAACTATTTTATTAACCCCTGACGGAAAAAGAGTGGTGTTATAAGATTATGTATTTGTATCTATCTGTAGCATCATATCTCCTAAATGGATGAACCAATTTTGATTTCGTTTTTGTTTGAAAAGTGACTTTATCGAAAGTGTTCTTAACTATGTTTGATGAAAATCGGTTCAGCAGCTCAAAAAAGTTATGGGTGTTTTACTGTTTGAATCGGGGTATTTACGCAAGATACCGTGTCATAATTACGTGTTCGATAGATTGTCGATCGAAGCGTGTCTAGTTTAGATAAATAATTTAGTTTAAAAAGCATGAAATAAAATCTGTCGGGTGTATTTTAAATTTTACTTGTTTACAAACAAGTAAAATTTAAAATACCTCCGAGCGTGTGAATGCTGGTTTATTCCTTTAGTAAATCAAACCTGTACGTGTAGGTTCTGGAATGATTCTGAATCTGATTCTTGAATGGAAGAGGCAAAGTGTTATTGGATTTATTTATGTGCAATTTCTGGATTGCTACCCGGAGACTGGATTCAGCCTGGAAAATGACTGTAGGCTTGATTAAACAATACACGTAGCTACACCACTGCCTAACGCTTTGGGAAAAGCAGGTGTGATGTTATGGTAACCGTTCAGTTTTTCTACGAATGAGGGACGAACAGTAAAGGTGCTAAGACCCTCCTTTATTCTTTATTGTACACCAAGACACAAACAACAACATTTAAACAAATAGATAACAAAATTCATGTACAAACGCGAGCTTAACTCGAAATTGAATTTTCTTCCAGCAACCGTTTGAGTGATACAGATCATAATAGAGGGCAGTAATCCAGTGTACAATATAAATATACCTATATAGTAAGATGAAACTAGTAACATAATTTATACGTCTATACTAATATTATAAAAAGGAAAGATTTTTTTGTTTGTTTGTACCGAATAGGCTCTGAAACTACTGGACCGATTTCAAAAATTCTTTCATCTACAACATTATTCCAGAGTGACATAGGCTATTTTTAATCCCGAAAACGGGTCCTGTGGCACCCCACAGGACCTCGCGGCAGCTAGTCTATATATATATATAAAAGAGAAAGTATGTATGTATGTTCTTTATAGACTCTGAAACGGCTTGGCCGATATCAAAAATTCTTTTACCGTTGGGAAGCTACTCTATCCCCGGGTGACATAGGCTACTTTTTATCCCTTTATTCCCGCCGGGAATGGGCACTAAGTGGGTGAAACCGTGAGGCGTCCGCTAGTGTTACATAAAAGGCTTACCTACGTTTATAAATACATTTAATATATAATTCATTGTTTTGAAAGGAAATGCTTAGTTTTCCTCTTGAAGACTTCGAGAGAAGGGAATTCGCATAGTGAGTGGGGCAGAGAGTTCCAGAGATGCACTGCAGTAACAGAGAAGGAGCCATCGTAGCGGCTAGAAGTGTGACGCGGAGTACGGACAAGGTCTAATCCTCGGGACGAGGGACTCAAACCGTTCGCGAAGGTATTGAGGAGAAGTAGGATTGTGTAGGATAGACAAATACCAAAAGTTGTGTAAGTAAAAATAAACACAATTTAGATTTCCTACCGGAATCCTTTTGATTATGGTTCTAGTGGTAAGCGGCCATGAAGATTTTCAAGAAAAGGAAATAATAACCAAACCATCACAAAATATAATTTAATACGTACTGGGCTACGTAGATATCGACATTAAAACCGGAAAGCTTTCCGCAGGTTCTATGTTCGTCATTTTTTTTTTGTATGTTCACCGATATCTCCGTCAATTGTGGACCGATTTTGAAAATTATTTTTATGATTGAAAGAGTATTTTCCGAAATTGGTCCCATTTTTATTTAATTTAGATCTGATGAAGAACTTCAGAGATATACAACAGAACTCTTCAATAAATAACGGTAAATCTCTCAGGATTGCTGCAATCGCATGTCTGTTTATTGTTTATACCATTTCATAACATAACATCACGCCAGTACGCTCGAAAGGGGTAGCAGATTTCTCATTTCACCGGTTATGTTCAGTGTCATGATATTTGGGTAATCTATTCTAGCATTATGGGTCCCTTACTAAACTACTTTCCTATTAGGTAGGTATAACTAAAAAGTGAAAAATAAAAAATAACTTCGGTGTCCATAACGCAAAAAAAATAGTACCTACCAAAGACACCGACTTCCAAAAATAAAGTTATTTTTCACTTTGTAGTTTTCTTAATTGGAAGTCGGTAGTATTTCTTTGTAAAAAAGTTTTTTATGTTTCTGGATTTTAAGTGTTGTTATTGAAACAAATTTGCCATATTGAAAAACGTGTGCTCACTGCGCACCCCGTGAAAATCTATGTTTTTTTTTTCACTTTTTGCTCTAAAGGTCGTAAACTATGCGTTATTTTACACACAATTAAATAATAGTTCATTAAATTTGCAACAGTTTAAGCCCAACCGCAACTATACAAACCCTATAGGGCCCTAGCTATGGCTATCCTAACTAGATTTTAGCATATTTTTGTGAAAATTTCTACTGAGCTAAAGTACAACTAACTTTAGTCACCTTTTTAGCTTCACAAAACGTAGAGTATCGCTACAGTCATATCTAGAAAGCACTTTTAAGCCCCTGGATACCCCCTCTTACCTACTATAATACTCAACAATAGGAAAGCTCTATCGAATCTTTTGCTCACATAGCCGAGGATTGAGGAAGTAAGACCTCTCAATAGGATATTACAAAGAAATGGGAACGCCGACGATGCAATCTGAACGTATGAAACTGTATGCTTCCTATTCTCATGTTTATTTTATTGTTGTTTGAAGATTGTGTTTTGTTTTCTATTATCAAATCAACTTTCAGAATCGAACCAGGCTTAAGTTCTTTTTCAAAATTGAGAATTTAGAGTTACAAACGTGTCAAACCCTACTTTATCACGTTCGCTGCCAAGGACTCGCCACGCGCGAGCAACAATGGATTTCTAATTGTTTCAGTAATTACGGCAGTTGATGTGTTAATGCCAAAGTTTGACAGATTTTCAGGTTAGAGTTTGAAATGAAAATAACTCCTAATTCTTAATGCAGAAATTGGGGATTATTTAAATTTTAAATATTAAGTGCTGTTAACGATTTTATGACTAAACTAACGATTAAAGGTTAATCAAATCAGAATCAAAATATGACTGCCATTTTGGAATAGATAGTTCAACTCATCTGTGCGCGCGGTGCCTTGTGTGCGTGCGCTGTGCGGCAGTCGTCGTCCGAGCAAACAAGCACCCCAAAGTGCTTACCCGCACATAGCGCCGCGCGCAAAGATGAGTTCAAGAGAGAGAGAACAATATTACTAGTATATAGTATATCATTATGTGATTATGATAAATAAAATTAAAAAAACTAAAAAAAAAGCTTTTTCGTATTCTACTCAGCAAACCCTTTCATTTGATACCTATATCATGGCAGTGCACAAAAAATAACTAGTCGGCATCTTGGGCCGTCCCCCATATTGGATTTAGAATGACGGCACTTAGCTAACCATGCTTTGTCATCCAAACTAAAGGTGTTTGCAAAATTTCATCTAAATCGGTGGAGGATAACTGCTTTAAAATTCAGTTGCAAGATTTGACCCGAACACACTTACATACACACATACATACATAGCACGTTACATAAAAGCTAGTAAAAATAAAAATATTTTATTTGCACCAGGCTCGACGAAAAAAACGCAAAAGCTTAAGAAAAAAAAATGGGAAAGTAAGCTTCACCTTTTTACTATATGAATAAATTTTTAAAAGTCTGTAATTTAGAATGCATTTTAAGTTAAATTTGAAAAACTGCTCTGTCTCAATAAAGTCTATTGCCACAGTCTGTCGTGAGGAATGATTTGATAAAAGGAGATAAAACGATCTCGTTGCAAAACCTAAATATGCAAAACTGCTGAAGACTTTAAGCTTTTGTTAACTCTCTCGTTTATACAATTTTTTTTTAGTTTCTTACGACTTATTGTCGGGCCTACGTTGTCCCCCCATATCTAAGCACTAATACTGTAACGTGGAAATATTGTAAAAACAAACCATTTTTTTTAAAAGAGTAACCGTGGAGTTTCTTGCCGGTTCTTCTCCACAGGAAACGACTAACCCGAACCGTGCACCTTTTGTCGACGTTTTATAAGTGCCCATGTAGGCCTATGTGAAATAAAAAACATTTGATTTGATTTGATTTGATTTAAGCTGATTTTGCAACAAACTAAACTTGGAATTATAAGCTAACTATTCTTGACATGAAATGTTGCAGTAAAAAGGTTTTCAGCAAGCTTAATAACAAGTTTGACTACTCAATACTCATGTAAACTTATTTAATAATGTAACCCTGCGTGCTTCAGTTTTTCCTGATAGCTACAACCTTGGGGTATTTAGACAGGTGAGAATAGGTAACTTCAGGCAAGTGTGCTAAGTGGTCGACCACAACATCGCTTATCACTAGGTGAGATAGCGGCTAAACGCGAGCCTATCAACAATAAAAAAAAACAAAGAAGTATTGGAAAAACCGGCCAAGTGCGAGTCGGAGTCGCGCACGAAGGGTTCCGTACCATTATCGCAAACTTAATTATTTTTACCCGACTGCCGAAGGAGGG
Organism: Anorthoa munda; assembly: GCA_945859665.1. Lineage (NCBI taxonomy): Eukaryota > Metazoa > Arthropoda > Insecta > Lepidoptera > Noctuidae > Anorthoa > Anorthoa munda. The sequence continues at coordinate 19,957,583 of OX243896.1, read as the reverse complement.
TAATGTGTTTATCAGTCTATGTATGTATGTATGTATGTATGTTTGTTTGTTCCTATGTGGCGTTCTAGAGACCAAACGCGTGGGCCGATTTTGATGGTTCTTACGTCAATCGATTCGTCTTAACCCCGCGAGTGTCACGGGCTACATTAAAATTGGAAAATAGAAAAATGGCGGTTCTAGGGCGCCATATTGTGGGGGGCCAAATTTTTTTTTTTTTTTTTTTTTTTTTTTTTTTTTTTTTTTTTTTTTTTCAACCCTATCGTGTGGGGTATCAAAATAAAGGTTTTTTTAGAGGTGATTTCAAAAATATATAATACTTACTACCCTACCCTAACTACCTACCCTACCCTACCTACCCTACCCTACCCTACCCTACCCTACCCTACCTACCCTACCCTACCCTACATACCCTACCTACCCTACCTACCCTACCTACCCTACCTACCCTACCTACCCTACCTACCCTACCTACCCTACCCTACCCCACCCTACCCTACCCTACCCTACCCAATAGATATAATCTACAGAAAGCGAGCCAGGAACCCGCACATGTGTCACGTAGTGATGAGGGTCGCCACAGAGGTTTGGCGGCGCATGCTCGAGGTCGGGTCGGTGCATGTGGAGTTTCATAGGGTGACGGTCGAGGACCAATCCCCGCTGGTCCAGTGCTCGCTCTGCCTTGGGTATGGGCATAGCCGACGCCTTTGCACGGAGTCCGTACCAAAGTGCAGCCACTGTGGCGGTCCCCACATGAGGACGGAGTGCGCGGACTGGGCCGCTGGCCTACCTCCAAAGTGCTGCAATTGCGTGCGCGCGAAGACTGACAGCACAGACCATCATGCTTTCAGCTCGGAGTGCGTAGTTAGGAAAAGGTGGGATGCAATAGCCCGATCTGTTATTGCGTATTGCTAAGGGCAACACGGAGACTCCTGCCCAACAAAACGCAAGACCATACCGTGTGGCCCAAGCTAATCTACAACGTAAGGACCTGGCAACGACCGAACTCTTTTTAGAGGCCAGTAAAAGGAAGATCGCGTGGGCGCTTATCCAGGAGCCGTACGTGGGAGGGGCGCGAGGTATGAAGAGCTACCGAGGTTCGCGAATCTACCAGTGCGAGGTTGATGGAAGTGGGAGGGTAAAGGCGGCAATTGCCGTCTTTGACGATGACCTAGATGTCATTCCCTACCCGAAACTTACCACAAACAACATCGTTGTGGTGGGGATCCGGACTAAAGCCTGGGAGATCGCAGTAGTTTCTTACTACTTCGAGCCAGACCAACCCATAGGGCCATACCTGGACCAGTTGACCCGGATCAAATCGGAAATGGCCACCGGTAGATTGCTTATAGGCGGCGACGCTAACGCTAAGAGTCCTTGGTGGGGCAGCATCGTCGAAGACTCCAAGGGCGAGGAAATGTCCGGAACCCTGGAGGACTTAGAGCTTCAGGTGCTGAATACTGGCGACGCTCCCACATTTGACACTGTCCGAGGTGGTCGAGTGTATAATAGCCACGTGGACGTCACGGCATGCTCGCTCGACCTTTTTGACCTGGTGGACGGCTGGCGGGTCGACACAGGAGCAACATCCTCGGACCATAACACAATATTTTTCGAAATTAAAGTTAAAAGGGATAAAGGGGTAAATATCACCAGGACGACCAGGAAATTTAACACAAGAAAGGCGGACTGGGATACATTTAAAGATAAATTAAGGGATATCAAAATTGAAAATAATATAAATTTGAATAGTATAAGGGGAATAAATAGTAAAGTAGATTTAGAAGAATTAATTGTAAATTACAGAGATAATATTTTAAAAGCATGCGAAGATTCTATTCCCAAAACTAGTATTAAAAGTAAAATCACTTGTCCGTGGTGGTCCGAGGAGCTCACTGTGAAGAAGAAGGAGTTTACCAGACTGAAGAACCGCATCCGCAATGCCGCGCCGGTCCGGCGAGCGATGGTCGTAGACGAGTACCTGAAGGCCAAAGAAGAGTACGAGATGCTAGCGAGGAGCGCCCAATTCGCAAGTTGGAAGGAGTTCTGCCGGAAACAGGATCGGGAAGGGGTCTGGGAGGGAATCTTCAGGGTGATTGGTAGGACCGCCAGAAGACAGGAGGAACTGACCCTACGCAGCGATGGTGTATTCCTCAACCCAAGTGAATCGGCCGCCCTACTCGCAGATACGTTCTACCCCGAAGACAGAGTAGACCAGGACAACGCTGACCATAGGCGAATTAGAGAAGCAGCCAGTCGAGTAAATGAGTGGGTTCATGATGAATATCATGACCCACCATTTACCTCGCTGGAGCTGAAGACGGCCGTGGCAGGTTTCAATCCAAAAAAAGCACCAGGAGGGGATGGACTGACGTCTGATATCTGCAGTCGAGCGATCCACCAGGACCTGGAGGCGTTCCTTGCCCTTTACAATAAGTGCCTTGAATTGGCACACTTCCCGAACATCTGGAAGGAGGCCACAGTCGTGGTCCTCAGAAAGCTGGGCAAGGACGATTACCTAAACCCCAAGGCATACAGACCAATAGGTCTACTGCCGGTTTTGGGGAAGGTCCTGGAGAGGATGGTAGTAGCGCGTTTAAAATGGCAGCTTGTACCGCGGTTTAGTACTCGCCAGTTTGGATTTATGCCCCAGAGAAGCACTGAGGACGCCCTCTATACGCTACTGAAGCACGTACAGGACAAGTTGAGGCTGAAGAAGCTAATTGTCCTGGTGTCGCTGGATATAGAGGGGGCCTTCGATAGTGCTTGGTGGCCAGCCATCAAGGTCAGACTGGCTGAGGAAAAGTGCCCGGTGAATATAAGAAGGCTGCTAGACAGCTACCTCGACAGTAGGAAAGTCAAGGTTCGTTACGCTGGGGAGGAATGCACGCGAGTGACTAGCAAGGGCTGTGTTCAAGGGTCAATAGGTGGTCCCATCCTGTGGAATCTCATTCTAGACCCACTATTGCAGGAATTGGAGCGGCGCGGAATCTTCGCACAGGCGTTCGCTGATGATATCGTCTTGGTTCTGGATGGGGACTCAGCGACCGAAGTTTCAACATCTGCCAATGCAGCCCTCGCCCATGTTCAGAGTTGGGGCGACAAAAACAAGCTGAGGTTCGCACCGCACAAAACCTGTGCGATGGTCGTAACCAACAAGCGCAAGTATGATACCCCAAGGCTGAGCATGGCCGGGGTCGACATTGGTATGGTTAAGAAGATGAAGTTGTTGGGTCTAACCATAGACGAGAAGCTCACCTTCAACGAGCACACCGCGAACGTCTGCAGGAGGGCAGTTAACATTTATAAGCAACTGTCCCGCGCCGCTAAAGTGAGTTGGGGATTGGACGCACAGATCATACACACAATCTACACTGCTATGATTGAGCCCATAATAACGTACGCGGCCGCAGCCTGGGCTCCCGCTACGAAGAAGCTGGGAATACGGAAGAAGCTAGGCTCGGTCCAACGAGGATTCGTCCAGAAGATCTGTAAATCTTACCGTACTGTCTCCCTGAACTCGGCACTGGTACTGTCCGGAATACTACCTCTAGATCTGCGCATACAGGAGGCAGCCGCCCTGTATGAAGCGAGGAGAGGGCCATCCCGGTATGTGCCAGGAGATAGGGAGATTGAGGGTGCGGTAAGGTTTGCAGAGGCTCCTCATCCAGCTACGCAGATGCCCCTGGAATTCATGTGCCTGGCAGACCAACATTTGCTAGACAGCAACAACGTGCAGGCGGTGCGAATTTTCACCGACGGCAGCAAGATTGAGGGGAAGGTCGGAGCCGCATTATCCATATGGGATAATGAAGGCGAAGTCCGGAAGCTCAAACTTAGCTTAGCCGCGTACTGCACTGTCTACCAGGCGGAACTCCTGGCCATCTGCAAAGCGACGGACGTGATCCTTACGCGGCAAGAGACGAGCTATGGTTTGTACAGCGACTCAATGTCAGCATTGCAGACGCTTGCAAGCCATGGCTCTCTCCATCCCCTGGCGGTTCGTGCGCGCGCAAATTTGGCTCAAGCCCTGGGCCAGAGCAAAGCTGTGTCTTTGTTCTGGATCAAGGCCCACGCGGGCCTGCCGGGGAATGAGCGAGCGGACGAGTTAGCGAAGGAGGCAGCATTGTCGTTACGGAGGAAGCCGGACTACGACCAGTGTCCGGTTTCATTTATCAAGCGACAGATCCGTTTGGAATCGCTTGATGAATGGAATCGAAGATATGTGTCGGGCGAGACGGCCTCTGTGACGAAAATGTTTCTTCCGGATGCAATAGCGGCTTTCCATATTATAAAACAGGTGCGGCCCACAGGCGTACTCACGCAAGTTTTGACGGGGCACGGCGGGTTCTCTGAATACTTGAATCGCTTCAAGTGTAAGGAGAGCCCATCGTGCGTCTGCGACCCAGGCGTGGCAGAGACCGTCCAGCACATACTCGTAGATTGCCCGTTATTTATCAGGGAACGCTACCAACTCGAATGTGAGCTGGACAGGACACTGACGAAGGAGAGCCTGCATGGGCTCATGAGTAAGCAACACAGGGAAAAGTTCCTAGAGTACTGTGTAAATGTGGCCTCCACAGTCATTGCACGAAACCGAAGTTGAAGCGGCTCTATGCTTCACTAGTATTTTGAGAATATTTTGTAAGAAGCATAGAAATAGCACGCACAAAACTGCAATGACAAACGGTGCACTGGGGTAGTACCTAAGAGAAACAGATTGTCTGTGTGGTGAAAAGCACTGTTGTGCTTCTTATCCTTAAATAAAGTAAGGCAAATTTATATTTAATTTCCTATCCTCCGTGATAAATTGCTCTCTTGTATTTTGATGTGATAAACTGCACTTCTTGCACATTTTAGAGATAAACCGCACTTTTTGTAATTATTGCATTTTGTATTATTTAAACCTACATATTTTGATCGATAAATAAAGATGCCCATAAATATTTGAGTTTGCACAAAATGGGCACCAGCTTCGTTGGCGGGATTATGTAAGGCAGGAGGGGTTTTTAGTCAGTTGGAGTCTGACACTATCCAGACTGGCTCACTTTAGAGGCACTTTGGGTGTAAGTCCGACCGGATTTCCCCTCCTGCTAATTAAAAAAAAAAAAAAAAAAAAAAAAAAAACCCTACCCTACCCTATCTCTCAAGTTGGATCGAACTGCACATGGTGTGCGAATTTTATTATAATCGGTTAAGTGGTTTAGGAGTCCATTGAGGACAAACATTGTGACACGAGATTTATATATATTAAGATATATTTAAATGTACCTAATTCGAAAAAAATAATAACTAAAAAGTTATAAATAAAAAAAGTTAATTAAAAACATCAAAAAACCCGACTGCTTGAAAAGCGAACAAAAAAGACGTAAACAAGGAGAAAATCATGCTGTGCAGTCGGAGGATACGTTTGGTTTTGGGCAGCCAGCTCGCGAATACGTATCCTCCGACTGCACAGCATGATTTTCTCCTTGTTTACGTCTTTTTTGTTCGCTTTTCAAGCAGTCGGGTTTTTTGATGTTTTTAATTAACTTTTTTTATTTATAACTTTTTAGTTATTATTTTTTTCGAATTAGGTACATTTAAATATATCTTAATATATATAAATCTCGTGTCACAATGTTTGTCCTCAATGGACTCCTAAACCACTTAACCGATTATAATAAAATTCGCACACCATGTGCAGTTCGATCCAACTTGAGAGATAGGGTAGGGTAGGGTAGGGAAGGGTGGGGTAGGGTAGGGTAGGGTGGGGTAGGGTAGGGTAGGTAGGGTAGGTAGGGTAGGTAGGGTATGTAGGGTAGGGTAGGGTAGGTAGGGTAGGTAGGGTAGGGTAGGGTAGGGTAGAGTAGGTAGGGTAGGGTAGGTAGTTAGGGTAGGGTAGTAAGTATTATATATTTTTGAAATCACCTCTAAAAAACCTTTATTTTGATACCCCACACGATAGGGTTGAAAGAAAAAAAAAATTTGGCCCCCCACAATATGGCGCACTAGAACCGCCATTTTTCTATTTTCCAATTTGAATGTAGCCCGTGACACTCGCGGGGTTAAGACGAATCGATTGACGTAAGAACCATCAAAATCGGCCCACGCGTTTGGTCTCTAGAACGCCACATAGGAACAAACAAACATACATACATACATACATACATAGACTGATAAACACATTACCCTCCTTCGGCAGTCGGGTAAAAATAATTAAGTTTGCGATAATGGTACGGAACCCTTCGTGCGCGACTCCGACTCGCACTTGGCCGGTTTTTCCAATACTTCTTTGTTTTTTTTTATTGTTGATAGGCTCGCGTTTAGCCGCTATCTCACCTAGTGATAAGCGATGTTGTGGTCGACCACTTAGCACACTTGCCTGAAGTTACCTATTCTCACCTGTCTAAATACCCCAAGGTTGTAGCTATCAGGAAAAACTGAAGCACGCAGGGTTACATTATTAAATAAGTTTACATGAGTATTGAGTAGTCAAACTTGTTATTAAGCTTGCTGAAAACCTTTTTACTGCAACATTTCATGTCAAGAATAGTTAGCTTATAATTCCAAGTTTAGTTTGTTGCAAAATCAGCTTAAAGTCTTCAGCAGTTTTGCATATTTAGGTTTTGCAACGAGATCGTTTTATCTCCCTTTATCAAATCATTCCTCACGACAGACTGTGGCAATAGACTTTATTGAGACAGAGCAGTTTTTCAAATTTAACTTAAAATGCATTCTAAATTACAGACTTTTAAAAATTTATTCATATAGTAAAAAGGTGAAGCTTACTTTCCCATTTTTTTTTCTTAAGCTTTTGCGTTTTTTTCGTCGAGCCTGGTGCAAATAAAATATTTTTATTTTTACTAGCTTTTATGTAACGTGCTATGTATGTATGTGTGTATGTAAGTGTGTTCGGGTCAAATCTTGCAACTGAATTTTAAAGCAGTTATCCTCCACCGATTTAGATGAAATTTTGCAAACACCTTTAGTTTGGATGACAAAGCATGGTTAGCTAAGTGCCGTCATTCTAAATCCAATATGGGGGACGGCCCAAGATGCCGACTAGTTATTTTTTGTGCACTGCCATGATATAGGTATCAAATGAAAGGGTTTGCTGAGTAGAATACGAAAAAGCTTTTTTTTTTAGTTTTTTTAATTTTATTTATCATAATCACATAATGATATACTATATACTAGTAATATTGTTCTCTCTCTCTTGAACTCATCTTTGCGCGCGGCGCTATGTGCGGGTAAGCACTTTGGGGTGCTTGTTTGCTCGGACGACGACTGCCGCACAGCGCACGCACACAAGGCACCGCGCGCACAGATGAGTTGAACTATCTATTCCAAAATGGCAGTCATATTTTGATTCTGATTTGATTAACCTTTAATCGTTAGTTTAGTCATAAAATCGTTAACAGCACTTAATATTTAAAATTTAAATAATCCCCAATTTCTGTATTAAGAATTAGGAGTTATTTTCATTTCAAACTCTAACCTGAAAATCTGTCAAACTTTGGCATTAACACATCAACTGCCGTAATTACTGAAACAATTAGAAATCCATTGTTGCTCGCGCGTGGCGAGTCTTGTCTTGAATTAACTTTTTTTGTATTTTGTTTTTAGTATTTGTTGTTATGGTGTATTCCCATAGCGGCAATAGAAATGCGTCATCTGTGAAAATTTCAACTGTCTGGCTATCACAGTTCATGAGATACAGCCTGGTGACAGACAGACAGATAGACAAACAGACAGACAGACGGACCACGAAGTCTTAGTAATAGGGTCCTGTTTTTACCTTTTGGGTACGGAACGCTTAAAAGTATTCTCCAGTACATCAGCTGTTTTAATTCACAATAATTTCACATTTACAATAACGTACGAACAGACAATATGAACGTGAAGAAAATCACATATATTTCACTTAAAGCTCCGATATTGAGCGTTCACACAAGCCACCTTCAATGGCTCCGCAAACATTGATCACCCTGTATCTACCTGACAAACTTAAACAACACCTGAAACACGGGAAACCGACCTTATACTCATCAGCATAAGGCATGGTAAGATGGCAGAATAAAGTGGGTAAAGCGCCCATTGTTTGATGAGTCGAAAAATTGTACTTCAGAAATAAAGCCCAGATTTCAGGTACTCCGAACGTATTTTCACATGTTTGGGGTTTAAAATGGGATGTTGATAACAGGGCTGTTTTTGGTCTTGAACCTATATATCTGTTTCTTGTTATTGGAAAATTGTACCGCGTTTAGAACAATGAGGATCGCTGCACGTCAGAACAACTTCGATAGTATTGACTTTTATTACCAAAGGGATTTTAACAAAAGCTTATGGTAGCTAGAAGTATTTAGGTATGGAAGAAGTTTGTGGTATATCTACTTACGTTTTGCCAGACAATTTAGAGAAGACCCTTGTAATAACGAACTGTTCGGGGAACACTAATGTGGTGATTATTTTTTAACTTATCCACACCCAGAGTATACAACCATAAAGAACCAAAAATATTTAATATTTTCTCATTACCATCCTCAAAATAAATAAAGGGACTTTCAACAAGGACGGGTCGATGTTAAAATTGAATAAAACAAGAAACATATACATATATCTATACTAATATTATAAAGAGGAAAGATTTTTTTGTTTGTTTGTTTGTTTGTTTGTTTGTACCGAATAGGCTCCGAAACTACTGGACCGATTTAAAAAATTCTTTCACCAATAGAAAGCTACGTTATTCCTGAGTAACATAGGCTATTTTTTAATCCCGAAAACGGGTCCTGTGGGGTGGCCCACGGGAGCGAAGCCGCGGGGATCAGCTAGTATATCATAAAAGAAGAGATATTAACGAAATTAATTTTTTATTTAAAAGGCCCATTTATGCCATTATGGATGGAATATGACATCGTTCAAATGTCCGCCGCAGCTTCGTATGGTGGCACGAATCCGAGAGGTCCAATTTTTAATGACTCTGCTTTTGCATCCACAGTGGCATAAATGGGCTTTTTAAATAAAAAATAAATTTCGTTAATATCTCACACACATCTTGTTTTATTCAATTTTAACATCGACCCGTCCTTGTTGAAAGACTCTTTAGCTATCGGCGCAAATATAACAACCTTATTGGAAGTTATATGTTTGAGCCGTTTAGGATTTAAACATGAGTTCCTTGGGGTCAAGTGCGCATCGAGTTTTTAGCAAAAACCTCGTCGACTCCTCACGTGACCAGACGGCTGGCCTTTTCTTCGGCCAGAGAATAAGCATTGCCATCCAACGTGGCAATTCTGGCAGCATTCTGGTCACGTTTCCGGTTTACATCGATGTGGACGAATTTTTTGATGCACAATGAGCACTTTTCACTTTTCTCTCTTTTTCCTCTATATAGGTTTGTTTTTTTTAGAATATTCAATTGTATATAACTATGTTAATATAAAATGATTATTATTATAATAAAATAATAGCAATCACAATAAACAAATAAATACACGTTACACTGACTGAAATGAAGTTTATTTCCACAAGGTAAGACCTCGTTAATTAAAGTTGGTAGACAAGACTAGCAGCTGTTTCAAAGAGATGCCAACTTGGAAAGAAATGATGGTACCACGAAATACACAGTTACAGAAGGTAAAACAACACACAATAAATGAAAACACACGCACACATAGACACGCTTCACGTACCTTCAGCGCGAGAGGTAAGCTTAAATTTTCATTGTGTGTTCGAATCGGAAATAAAGAGATTTACGGGAAAGCCCAGGTATTTGAATTAGTCCGAATAATGGCCAACTTATGGGACAGTTGGCGATTTGCTCATGCATACTGTGCTACCACGTGGAGATAGCGCAGTTATGTGAGACTCCAACCCACTAAAACTCCACGGTGTCCTCCTGTGCCACTTACGGCGGGAACACGGGTACGCGTTAGCAGTCACCGCAAACCTACAGCGGCTGTCCGTCACCGGACCATCCTCTAGGGTGTACCCCCCTTCAACGGCGCACCAGAACACGTTGCACGCTGTGATCACCCTAGGGAACAGCACACAGCACATGGGTGCCAGACGACCCCTTGTATGGCCCCGCCTCGACAATTCTGGAACCCATCGGAGGGGATACAAGGTCCTGGAGTGGCAACTACGTAGGTACCCAAAGATGCAGCTTAGAAGGCCAACAAGGTTGACCGATGACCTGGTGAGACGTGCAGGAGTCCGCTGAATGCAAGAAGCACAAGTCGATATGGTGACGCTTAAGGGAGGTCTGTTTCTAGCAGTGGACATCTTTCTGCTAAAGTGATTCGTCATCATCATTGGATGACGCGTCAATGTTTGCCTGTTTCGATCTTTATTTGAAATAGGCCTTCTGTAGGTACTTACCTGTTTTCTGGCCCTTGCTAGCATAGCGGGCGAATCGCAACTTTAAGTGGGCGAATTGCAAGAGGAAGTGGGCGGTTTGTATTTCATCTGGCTTTGGCATCCTTTTCTAGTAATTATGTCAGTTTGTTTACTTCGGGAGCCTGGACTAGTAAGATTCTAGGAATGAGTTAAGTTTTGAATGATACTAATTTCTGCTCCGTTCACTACATTGTCTATGTGGGTGTCATCAATGTCTTGTCTTCCTTTTGTTGCACCTCTTCGAATCCACCCGTTATAAGGCCATGCAACCCATGGCCATGTGCCAATTTCAGTGTAAGGTTTCTTTGATAAAATTTGCCCTAATGCAGGCATCCAATTGTTTGAAGGACAAAAACTAATGATTTACATCACCAATAAGCATGTTTACCCTTCTAATATTTTCACGGATTTATTTCGAGTGAAGCAGTTATAGTCAATGTGAGGCTTTGGATTCTTAGCCCAGTGGAAATCGACAAAAAATAAGGCTATAATCGCAAAGTATGATGTAGTTCTGATTTTTTGCTATGTTGTTTGGTTTAGTTAGGCTAGTGTAAATTCAAATTTGCCACTTCGAAAAAGTTGCGCTCGCTATTTTTTAATGAAAGAAAATTAAATGTACTACACTTTATAACTAATGATTTTTCTCATATGACGAGCGAAACTCTAGCAAACATTTTCTTAGTTTCCTTCATCGTTTTATTTTCCACAGAATTTTATTCTCATGAAAGCTTACTGAAATTAAATTAAAAACATAGCCTGAACTAACAAAGTTGGTTTTTAGGGTTCCGTTTTCAAAATGTAAAAGCGAAAAAATAGACTTTCTTTCATACATAATCTGTGATAGATGCTTTTGTTCGCTTTTAACTTTTACGTTTTGTAAAATTAAACGAAACGTAAATCATGAAATCAAATCGAAGGAACACAAGTATCCACAAAAGTTTTGGTTAGACAGTTATGGAAATCATAATTCGTAGGTATTAATATGTATCCCATCAAAAACTTAACGTGTAAAACACAAGACTCGCGGCGCAGTTCTTCTACCGCAAAAAGTAGTGCGATCGAATTAAAACCAAGTCTAGGTTGCGCAGGTGGTGAATAATCTTACAAACAGTTTGATTATGAAATTCAAATTCTTACCCTAACCTAACTAAATTTAGTCTGCTATAAGATTGTTAAGATCACAATATCATCACTTGCCTTCGACATACTACGCCGACTCTCTATGGTATGGTACCTATGGGTATTCTATTAGGTATATTAAAGAAGAAATCGTCTATATGACTTACTTTACCTATCTATATTCACTATTTACTTACCTACCTAGACAAGCAGTGTAGGTGACGAAAAATTTTATGAACTGTAAAAGTAATTTTGTAATCCGATATATTGGATGACTATTTATATAGGATTACAAAGTTACTTATGCAGTGTGTATATTTAGGAAACGGGACGGATATTGCGGGATGTTTTAGTTTTTCCTTGCTTTATAGGCTAAACACAAATTGTGTTCAAAATTTTAAGCTTATGTAGTACTATGTTACTAGATGTACCTTAGACTTTTGATGATCGGTGAGAGAGTGAGCCAGTTAGTGAAGAAATTAAAGAATCGTGGCTTGCAATCATTCCTAAACTACAAGTTCAGATTGAATATATTTTGGAATTACGCTTAGTTATATTGGGCGACTCCAGGCATTCGTAAAAGCAGAGAAAATCTATATGAACTTTATGGCCTAAAGCAACATATGAATAATACAAGCTTTGATAAATATGTTGCGATGCAAAATAGCTAAAGCGCTGTATATAAGCAATAAAATAAAATCAGCAGGCGATAAAATAAAAAATACCTGGAAAATAATAAATAATGAAACAGGTAGAAAAAAACAGCGTAATAGTGAAATTATTTTAGCGACTGCACATAGTCCCATACAATCAGATGTAGAGGTAGCTCAGGAATTTGAAAACTTTTTTGTTAATGTTCCTCTTAAAACTACAGCAGCTTTAAACTCCTCACCCGCGCTCTCTGCTGCCTTACTTAGAAAGAATGTAAATGCGTACCCTTCGGAGTTTAAGTTTCAACATACAAACCCTCAGGCTATTTTAAAAGTTTTTAAAGATCTTAAAATTTAATCAACAGAAGATCTTTGGGGACTATCTGTAAAAGTAAGTACATCAATCATTGAAACTATTGCGCTCTATTTAGCTTTCATTTTTAACACTAGTGTCGATCAAGGAGTTTTTCCGGACCTTATGAAACACAGTAAAGTAGTTCCATTGTTTAAATCCGGGGATAGCAAAGAAGCCAATAATTATAGGCCAGTGTCAATTCTGCCGGTTCATAGTAAAGTCTTCGAAAAGTTAATGCTCAACCAATTGTTGCGTCATTTTAACAAACATTCCATCTTGCATGATCAACAGTACGGTTTCACCAAAGGGCGTTGCACAACTGACGCTGGTGTGACCTTAATAAATAACATCTTTAACGCCTGGGAAGAAGCACAAGACGCCATTGGAATCTTTTGCGACCTCTCGAAAGCGTTCGATTGCGTTAACCATGAGACACTATTGTTGAAACTCGAGCACTATGGGGTTAGACATACGGCCCTCGAATTACTTAAATCTTATTTGAAAGCCAGACAATTTAAAGTTGAGGTAAACGGCGTAAACTCCCTAGGGTCTGAAATGACAATGGGCGTTCCTCAAGGCTCTATATTGGGTCCATTCCTCTTTATAGTTACAAAAAATTACAACAACAACAATTATTACAAAATCAACCGAAGATCGTGTTATTTGCTGATGACACATCTTGGATATTTAAAATAGATCGGCGGTCACAAAATCTTGACGATGTGAATAAGTCTATTCATCAGATCCAAACTTGGTTCACGGCAAACAATTTGGTACTAAATGAAAAAAAAAAACAAATGTACACTGTATGTGTAATGTGTGTGTATGTTAGATTCACATTGCCGAATGTCAATAGTACAGAATGCGACATCATATTGAATGGGGAAAAGCTGGACTATGTAAATCAAACAGTTTTCCTGGGAATCACTCTGGACGATAAATTGCAATGGGGGCCTCACATAACATCTCTTGCGGGTCGGCTGAGCTCGGCCGCGTATGCCGCTGTTGGAAAGATAAGACAGTTGACGGATGTGGAGACCGCGCGTTTGTTCTATTTTAGTTACTTTCACAGCATTATGTCATACGGTATTTTACTGTGGGGTCGGGCGGCTGACATTGAATCAATATTAATATTGCAAAAGAGAGCTGTGAGAGCCATTTATAAGTTAAGTCATCGAGAATCTCTTAGGGAGCTATTTAAAAAGATTAATATTATGACAGTTTCTTGCCAATTCATTTATGAAAATATTATGTATGTAAGGAAAAATTTAAATCTCTTTAGTAAAGTTAGTGATAGACACAATTGTAATACTAGAAATAAAGATAAGTTAGATCAGCCATCTTATAGATTAGCGAAAGTACACACATCTTTCATGGGGTACTGTGTTAAATTTTATAACAAAATACCTTGTGAGATATTAAAACTTAATGAAAGAAAATTTAAAACAATAATTAAAAGCACACTTTGTAAACAAGCATATTACAAATTAGATGATTATATTCAAGATAAGAATGCTTGGAAACATGCTGGTCCTGCTCCGTAGGGCAATCTTTAGTGTAGAAAGAATCAAAATGGTTAATTTGTGTACGGTATATTCATAATTATTATAGTAACGCTTTATTTTTTTTCTCTATTTATTTAAAAAAATTACTCGCACACTGTTCTGTTGTTGTTGAATTAGGTAATTTACCTATGTTTTCAATATTTGTAAGTATGTGAGAACCATGTCCCTATTTATCAAGTGAAGGAATTTACCTGTTAGTGCTTGTAATACTTTATACCTATATTTAGTATAGTAGTGCTGGGTGCATCGTTCTCACGTATAAGAATTTATTAATGTATGTACTACTTATGTAAATATTGTAAAAAGCCTTTATTTTTTTAAAAGAGTAAGTATGGAGTTTCTTGTGCTTTCTTCTCCATATTAACCTACTCTTCCGAATGCACGATAGAATAAATTTTTATTACATTTAAATTTTAACGTTCAAAAGTGCCGCATATTGGCCTAGTTGAAATAAATACATATAAAAAAATTATGTTCTCTTAGTCACTGAAAATTCAGGCTTCCAGCTTTATCCAAATCGAAGTTGCAGAAAATTTCCTGAATGGCTTCGAGAAAAGAATGGTACGGTTGTCCCTTTGTTTGCTCGACTTGTTTCGAGCACTTCCGTGCCCCCAAATTTTTATTATATTATATGATTTATTGGATGAGGGGATGAGGTTGCAGCGATCCGCTGATGCAAAACGCACTTGTAGGCCGCTACGTCGTTGTCTTAATTGGCAAAAGATCGACGAGTGGCCCCTCCTCTTCGCATCACTGTGGGTGATCAAGCCACGGCTATTGAGCCCCAGCGCCTCGACAATGCGGTTACCTACCGGGGAAAGGGCTACCTACCTACTATTTACCTTTCCGTATGTAAGTGTAGAGTGGTTGTTTCTTAACCTAAGTTCTATAAATTCGTACAAAGTACTACTAACAGAACCCTACTCGTACGAGCGCTAGACTCACTCTTGGCCAGTTTTTTTACTTGCCAGAATTTATAGCCAGGCTACTTGGAATCATTCCTTTTTTATTATTTTATTCAGTCTAGACTGGTAATCTAATCAAGATTAGACTAGTGCATATTGACTTTAATTTTATAGTGTTTTGCAGTTTACACTGAACAATTTAATGTTTGAGTTATAAAACACTTTTGTGTGAAACTTTCAATTAATTTGACTTTGTGAATTACATTACTCTGCAAATATGAACTTGCCTTAAACTCATTTTCGTTTATTGACCATTAAAATTATAATGGATTCGTGAAAATGATGACAAAGTCTTATCATGAATCCATTATAATGTTTACCTCCTCCTCCTTTGAAGTTGGTTAAAAATGATGACAAAGTCTTATTTCGGCTTAAAGAAATTTTTATTTTCTCATAAAACAATTTACAGTTCACTTAAAGAGAAACGTAACTAAATTAGCAGTAGGTAGTAGATAATAAGACGACATTCATAAATTGGAGGAACTAGACGTCATAGTATAATTATTAAAACAAGGGTAGAATAACAAACAAAACAGTTTTAACAAAATTCACATATCAGTACAATTGTAGTAATTAGGAAAACAATAGTAAAATTACGTATTAATTAAATTAGTTACTCTAATATTATAAAAAGGTTAGAGTTGTTTGTGAGTTTGTTTGTTTGTAAGTTTGTTTGTAATGGATGAACACAAAAATCATATTTGCCGAAACCTATACGCCTGTTGCTTAGCGATAGTAAAATATTTGGAGTTAAGACCTTGTCAAACTCTTCTTTAATGCCAATGTTTTACAGGTTTTATGGCTAGAGTTTGACAAAAAGTTTTAATATTAATAACATAATATACTCTACTTCAAATTCTAAACACCTACAGGCCTATACATTGAAAAAAAAAAAAAAAAAAAAAAAAAAAAATTGGGGAAACCTAAATTAGGGCTAGCAGAAATCGACATTAAAATCGCAAATCTTGATATAGTTCTGGCTTTTTAGTATGTTGTAAGTATAGGCCAGTTAGGATAGTGTTAATCCAAATTTGAAATTACGAAAAACGTGTGCTCACTGTGTACCACGTGAATAACCTTGGAAATGAGATGTTTGATTTTGGGCCATCACTATGTACACTACATTGATAAATAGGAAAAAAATTGGGAGTTCCATAAAAATTCTAACAAATTAATTTGAAGAAGAGTGCATGCAAAAATGATCATTTGAAAAGATTTTTAATAAGATAAATAAGATAAGAGAAAAACATAAGGTATTTTTGGCAGTCATGACAGTTGTTTTTGACATGATGTTTGACGACTTTGACAGTTTTAAGAAGTGACATCTTTGAGTCTTTCTTTGCTATGGATATGTTTCGGAGTTTTTAGTGATTGTTTCAGTTTTGCAACCCAGTCCTACTACTACGGACATTGATTGATTGCTTGTCTGTTGCAATTGAATTCGTGTTGTTTTTTTTTATCGTAGATATTACGGTGACACGTCAATCAAATGTCATTATCAAGATGTTATTTTTCGCAAACTGCTGATCAGATCCACCATGTTAAATTATAAGTTGTGTTGCTCTACTTGACAAAGTTAATTTGTACATTGAAACGAAGTGAAAAAAAAAACAATAAAAAATGGTTACTATATTATATAGTGATTTTTACATATAGTGTACCCATGGTACCTGGTGCTAGGCCAGGCTCCTTGCATTTCTGGCACATCTACTTTGGAACTTTTTTTTACTTTTTGCTCTAAAAGTCAGAAACTATGCGTTTTTCGACAAACAAAATGCCGTACCTTTTTAAAGTTCATTAAATTTGCAACCATTTAAGCCCAACTGTAGCTCTATAAACTTTCTGAGAACCAAGCTTTACAAATTGCCAATCTACAATAGCCCTTTAAAAATTTCCAAAATTATTAATAAAAATATATAATAAATAATAAAAATAAAAAAAATATTAATTTTACCAACAAGTGCAAAAGTGGCTGAGGGTAGAGAAGGACCCCACCGAGTGGGGTTGGGCAGTGAGTCCCTGCGTCATCTCACTAGTAACTAACAACGAGCCAGCCCTACCACACCTTATCAAAATCATAACCTGCAAATGTAAGAAGGGATGCAGGGTGGCGTGTACTTGCCTGAGAGCTGGGCTAAAAAGCTCGGTATGTTTTTAAAGTTTATTAAATTTGCTACAATTTACGCCCACCCGCAGCTTTATAAACCTTATAGGGACCAAGCTATGGCCCTTCGAAAAATTTCCATTTGGTTCGAAAATTTACAATTATTAATTTTGCTTCTGTCCGGAGCAAGATATCGGCAAAATCGCTCGTCATATGAGAAAAATCATTAGTTATAAAGTGTAGTACATTTAATTTTCTTTCATTAAAATATAGCGAGCGCAACTTTTTCGAAGTGGCAAATTTGAATTTACACTAGCCTAACTGGTCCAAACAACATAGCAAAAAATCAGAACTACATCATACTTTGCGATTTTAGCCTTATTTTTTGTCGATTTCCACTGGGCTAAGAATCCAAAGCCTCACATTGACTATAACTGCTTCACTCGAAATAAATCCGTGAAAATATTAGTAGGTTAATATGCTTATTGGTGATGTAAATCATTAGTTTTTGTCCTTCAAACAATTGGATGCCTGCATTAGGGCAAATTTTATCAAAGAAACCTTACACAGAAATTGGCACATAGCCATGGGTTGCATGGCCTTATAACGGGTGGATTTCAAGAGGTGCAACAAAAGGAAGACAAGACATTGATGACACCCACATAGACAATGTAGTGAACGGAGCAGAAACTAGTATCATTCAAAACTTAACTCATTCCTAGAATCTTACTAGTCCAGGCTCCCGAAGCAAACAAACTGACATAATTACTAGAAAAGGATGCCAAAGCCAGGTGAAATACAAACCGCCCACTTCCTCTTGCAATTTTCCCACTTAAAGTTGCAATTCACCTGCTATGCTAGCAAGGCAAAAAAAAAAAAAAAGGGCCAGAAAACAGGTAAGTACCTACAGAAGGCCTATTTCAAATAAAGATCGAAACAGGCAAACATTGACGCGTCATCCAATGATGATGACGAATCACTTTAGCGAAAAGATGTTCACTGCTAGAAACAGACCTCCCCATATCGACTTGTGCTTCTTGCATTCAGCGGACTCCTGCACGTCTCACCAGGTCATCGGTCAACCTTGTTGGCCTTCTAAGCTGCATCTTTGGGTACCTACGTAGTTGCCACTCCAGGACCTTGCATCCCCTCCGATGGGTTCCAGAATTGTCGAGGCGGGGCCATACAAGGGGTCGTCTGGCACCCATGTGCTGTGTGCTGTTCCCTAGGGTGGTCACAGCGTGCAACGTGTTCTGGTGCGCCGTTGAAGGGGGGTACACCCTAGAGGATGGTCCGGTGACGGACAGCCGCGGTGACTGCTAACGCGTACCCGTGTTCCCGCCATAAGTGGCACAGGAGGACACCGTGGAGTTTTAGTGGGTTGGAGTCTCACATAACTGCACTATCTCCCCGTGGTAGCGCAGTATGCATGAGCAAATCGCCAACTGCCCCATAAATTGGCCATTATTCGGACTAATTCAAATACCTGGGCTTTCCCGTAGATTTGGAGAACGTGATCTGTATATATTATACAGAAATTGCTCGTTTTAATTCGTCGTTGCAATATCTGTATATTGAAATTGCTCGTTTATAAGCAATTAAGCGCGTTTTTATATTAAGTAGGTCCTATTCGTATGAATATCTCTACCCTTTACAACAATAAAATGGTGACCGAACCGTGACACCAAGGACCCAAGCTAATGCGTTACAATAAGTTTCAACTTTTTATAGAAGAAAATCTTTTCGTACGGCTTATAGGTCTCTTAATCCTCCACACAATACTTTAGTATCACAAAGAGCCCGTAATAGCAGGTCAGCGAGGAGTGTGCAACATTTGGGACGCATGGCTTTACGACGTCGATCCCTGTCATTGATCGGCAATCGATCAATCGGTCCGGTAAAACTATCAAATACCAACTGTAGTCGAATCGACGCATCGGACCAACATTTTGCCGAAACTATTTAGTTTACACATTCCTATAGAAGAAAGTCTACTTAAAGCCTACTTGGTCGACTTTTTAAGCCTCATTCAGGCGTAAAGCACACAATACGTTAACATCACAAAGAGCCCGTAATGGCAGGTGAGCTAGGAGTGCGCAACATTTGGGACGCATGGCTTTACGATCGACAAAATGCTCGCCTCGGCGGAGACGCGGGCTCAATGGCTTGGGAAATTATACCGTGGATGTAGGAAGTTTGTAGAGATGGTAGATTTTGTTTGATACATTATATGTATTTTGAAAAGGAATGGTCGATTGATTCGTCTGCTTAGCCATTTTACATTTACGGTTAGGGTTAGGGTTTTGGAGGTATGTGGAACTGGGTATAAAGTCCCACAAACCTCCATTGATAAGGGAGGAACCTCCGATTAGGCAGCTGTTGGTTGTGGTTCGGGCAAGTACGTGACTGTTGTTATCTGACAGTTGTATATGTTCAAAACGTTTCGAAAATTTTAATAGCGCGACGCAGGATTTTGTTATTTTGACTTATTTGCCTAGAGAAATCGCTACAGGTCATCTTCCAATCTCATCGAGTATATTCGGATGATGAGTGTAGGAAGCCGTAATATTTAGTAATTATGAGGGTATCTTAGAATCAGCAATGAATACAAACGGAGCGCAAGACCCCACGTGCTGAATAGATGGTCCGTGGTCATCTATCGAGGATGTCATTGTTTAAATGTAGACGTTTTCTGGCTGTTTGACGATGATGATGAAGAGATTCAGTTCAACTAATTTGAAATAATTTAAGAAAAATATGTGCAACGATTAATTTTTTTGTAATATATTGCTTAGTACTCAGTTGAAGTGGAAGTGGAGATGGATTGTCCAAACGCTCCGAAGAGGTCCCGATCACAGTCATATCCAAACAGGCTTTGGAGTCGAATGCCCAAGCGAAAACAAAGCGTGGCCATCCCCGTCAAACCTGGCGTCCCACCGTGTTGGCAAAAGCGGCGAGCATCGGAATGTCATGGAGCGAGGTGAAGCGTGAAGCTCAAGACCGATCACGATGGAAGGACTTTTGTGGACGCCCTCTGTCCCATCTAGGGGGCATATAACATAAAGTTTAAAAGACTCAGTTGAATAGAATGGATAAATAGCACCACAGTTTCTGAACATTTTGAAAAAATAAGTAGCAGATCCATCCAAAAGGCCTTTCGTAGCTCTCCATCCAAGATAGAATTAGCATCATTATAACAGCACCTATATATGTACGGTGAATGTATATAAGCACGTGCCCTAATGACATCCACATTGTAAAGTGTCTGCGAGCGACCGTTCTATGTTCTATGTTAGGGGGGTTTGGTTTCCGCACTTAGTCCTTCAAATGGACCTTTGTACGTGGGCCATGGCGGCCGTTGGGTGGTCATTCCAACCAGCCCACCTCCCTCCAGAAGTCAATTAGAGCTCCTGGTTTCCTCAGAACATCTGTGTAAGATCTGGGTGACCCGAGGGTTAGTGCTCTTATCTGTGTGACACCTGTGCATTCAAAGAGAACGTGCGCAACGGTTTCCTCAGCCTCCATGCATGCCCTGCACAGAGGACTGTCCGTTATGCCTATTGTGTGGAAGTGTTTATTGAGTGAGCAGTGTCCCGTGATGGTCCCCGTCACCAGGCGGAGGCCATTCCTGTCCAGGCGTAAAAGACGCCTGGTAAGCCTACTGTCCAAGAATGGCAGAGCTTCTTTGGATTGCCTACAGCCCGGTGCCGAGGCCCACCAGTTCTCCGCCTGTGTCTGGGTGAATTCCTGTAGCCACCTGCGTATTTGGTTGAAGGGGATGGGTACAACGGGTTCGGGTCCATAGACCGTCGAGCTGGATCCGCGCCTCGCAAGCTCGTCAGCCGCGTCGTTGCCCAGCGATCCACTGTGTCCCTTTATCCATTGTAGTGTCACCGTGTTACGGCTAGATACAGTTATCTGTTCCAGTGCGTTGTGACATTCTAGTATTAGTTTAGATGTAATGTAATTTTTTCGTAAGGATTGGAGGACTGATGCGCTGTCGGAGAGTATCCGTATGTGGGTGTCCGTGACCCTCCTGGCTTCTAGGGCACGGACCGCTTGTATGATGCCCACACACTCCGCCTGATAGACGGTGTTGAACCCTCCTAGCGGTCTGGATATGTTTATGTTGAAATCGTATGAGAAGACTCCGACTCCGGTACCTAAGTCAGTTTTCGATCCGTCGGTGTATATTCTCATCTCTTTCGGGCCAGAGTAGTCACATCTTTCCTCTGTGAGTGTTATGTTGTAGTGCCTGTGGAAGTGGTGTGATTTTGGGGCTTTGTCACATGGGGATGCTAGCATCGGTTTACGCTTAATCGCATCCTCCTTTATGCGTGTGTGCTTAATTCTGGAGTCTTTATTTAGGGAACCTGATAGGTAGAGTCTAAAGGTGGCTAGGGCTGCCTCCTCCCTCACAATTAAGTGCAGAGGTGGGAGTCCCAGCATTGCCTGTAGGGCGGCAGTGGGTGTGGTTCTCATACTACTGGTGATTGCAACGCAGGCGAACCTCTGTAGTTTTTCGAGATCTCTTTGGGCTGTGCTGAGGTCTGTCCTGGGCCACCAGACCAGCGAGCCATATGTGATGATTGGTCGGATGACTGTAGTGTATAGCCAGTAGGTGACCATGGGGCTAATACCCCAATTCCTGCCTAGCAGGCGTTTGCACTGCCACAGGGATATGCTGGCTTTTGTGATGATATGGTTCATGTGATTTGCCCAATTCAACTGTTTGTCCAAATAAATGCCCAGGTACTTGGTTCCAGTTGAAAGGCTTAGTGTAGTTCCGAAGAAACGCGGTAATTGCAGTGTCATCGGTTTTCTCTTTTTAGTAAAGAGAATAAGTTCAGTTTTTGCGGGGTTCACTGAGAGTTGGTGCTCGCTACACCATTCCTCTACTATTTTCAGGGCTTGACGCATGAGATTGCATAGAGTGTTTTCGTGGGATCCGTTTATTATTATTGTTATGTCATCCGCGTAGCCAACGGTGAAATAACCTTTATCGTTGAGTGCTTTGATGAGGCTATCGGCTACCAGGTTCCACAGAAGTGGCGAAAGAACGCCCCCCTGTGGACAGCCCTTCGCGACGATAGCCCTTGTAGTGTCGTTAACCGTGACTTGGACCGCTCTCAGTTTTAGCATATTGGTGATCCAGCCCCCTAGGGTCGGGTCTATGCCATGTCTGTCGAGGGCCGTGTTTATGCTGTTGAACATGGTCTTATCGAAAGCGCCCTCAATGTCAATGAAGACAGCCAATGAAGAGCATTTGTGGTCCACTGCGCATTCAATTTTTGAAACCACGTTGTGCAACGCGGATTCGGTTGATTTGCCTGTGGAGTACGCATGCTGCTGTTTGTGCAATGGTTTTTCTCGCAGAGGCCCATCACGGATGTGCCTATCGCAGAGTCTTTCGAGGGTTTTCAGCAAAAAGGATGTGAGGCTTATAGGTCTATATGCCTTGGGTTGTGTGTAATCAGTTTTTCCAGGTTTGGGTATGAAGATGACTTTCACCTCGCGCCATCCGAGAGGTATGTATCTTAGTGCTATGCAGGCCCGATAGATCTCTAACAGCCATGGCGTTAGATAATCTACCCCCCACTGTAGCAGGGCTGGGAAGATGCCGTCCAGCCCCGCTGACTTGTATGGCTGAAAGGTATTGATAGCCCATTTTATCCGGTCTACTGTTATTATATTGTGGGCTCTTGACCAGTCTTGTTCCGTCGGGGTCCATTCGGGTTCAGCCTCCCACATCCTGTCCTCCAGGACTTGACAGTCTGGGAAGTGAGTTTCGAGGAGGACCTTGCTGGTTTCATAGTCGGTTTGTGTGTATGAGTTGTCGGGTTTTTTCAGCGCGCCGAGGGATCGGTCCTGATCAGTTGATAGGATCTTCCGTACCCTTGCGGCCTCATTATTTGTTTCAATGGATTCACAGAATTTCCGCCACGCCATCCTCCTGGCGGTTCTAGTCTGTTTTTTGTATGCATATTGGGTCTCTTTGTATATCTCCCAGTCTTCCGGGAGTCTCGTGTTTTTTGCTCTGTTAAATTGCTTACGCAGCGTATCTCTGAGTTTACCAAGTTCAGCGTTCCACCAGGGGTTCCTCTCGTTCCTGCTTTGTGGCGCTCTTGATTTACAGCATGCGTGGTAAGCTTCTGTTATGTGTTTGGATAATTCCGTTACAGTGTGTTCTAATTGTGCTTGGTCCCTTACGGTTGCCAGTGCTAGATGCTCAGCTAAAAGTGAGGCCAGAAGGCTTTTGAACCTTGGAACGTTGGTACGCCTCGGGTTTCGCCTTGGTGCGGGTTTTTTGGTGTTTGTGGTAAGTGTAAAGCGTATCCTTCTATGGTCTGAGCAAGAAGGCTCGTCCGATACGTGCCAGTTTGTGATAAGGTTTGTCGCGTTTTCTGTGGCGAGTGTTAAATCTATGATTGTTTGTCCCCGGGCCGTGACCCAAGTGGGTTCTGTGCCGCGGTTAACAATGTTAAGATTAGTAGAGAATAAAAAGGTGGATAGTACCTCTCCTCTGGAGTTCGGTGTGACACTGCCCCAGAGCGGGTGGTGTGCGTTCGAGTCAGTACAGATGATCAGGTCCAAACCGGCGCGCTCACAGTGCTGCACCAGGTCAGCCAGCTCCTTTGGAGGGCAATCTGTGTCCTCACCTGGCATGTATGCCGAGGCCAGTACAACATCCGGAGCGCTAACTTCGGTATGGAGCCTGACAGTTGTCAGGTCTCTGGAACAGAATTGAGTTAGTGTCGTAAAGGGAATTTCTTTGGGTATATAGATGCAGGTTCTTGGCTTTCCTGAGCCATGTGTGTCGAGAATTATCTTACCTCCGATGTTACCGAGGCCACATATTCTATTGTTCCTGATCCACGGCTCTTGGATCAGTGCGATGGTTCGGTGTTTAACCTCCAGTGCCCTGCGTAAGCTAGCCGTGGCAGTCTGGCTATGTTGGAGGTTAGTTTGGATGATGTTGAGGGGGGCTGGTGGAGGGGGAGCAGGGTTAATCGGAGACAGATCCATCGGATAGTCCCTCCGTCTCCACCTCCCGGTAAAGCTCGTCGTCGTGCGTGTCCCCCGGTGAGGAGGCAAGAAGTTGCGCATTCCAGCCGGGTGATGCGGGCAGTATGGGTTCGGCGACCTCGGCCATTGTCGTTTGGGCCATGTACTCCTCGAGTTGGACAATGTCCGTGTCGCCCGTCTGTGTCGTCGTCGGTTCTGTCGCGTTAGTGTCTGTGTCGTCGGTCTGGATGTCAGAGGGGCGGGTCTTGGGCCAGAAGCGCACGTATATCGACCCTAGCAGGTACGATATACGTCGCTCCCGCCCCAGGACCTTTTCGGCTTCCTCCGGTGGCAGCCCCAGGGTTAGATACGTCCCGTAGCGGTCGCCACCGACGGCAGTCGCCCTGTATAGTGACCACCGGGCAATGTTGTACCAGGTATTCTGACGAATCAGAATACCGTGGAGCCTGCCCACATCACCTCTATAGCGAGGGACGAAGAGCGAGGCTCGGACCCGGGTGGGCACGTCAGTCTGTCGCAGTACCGTCAGCGTCTGGTCGTTGTCGGGGAGTTTTATGAGTGGGACGTTTTGGGTCAGCCAGGTCAGGGCGTTTTCGTCCTCACACCATATCTGCACCGTGCCTTCCGCTACCCGTGGGTATCCGCGGAAGGCCGGGAGTGGTGTGGACGGATCCGAGTCCATGAGTCTGTCTTCTAGGGCAGTCTTAATGAGTTCGGCCTCATCCCCAGTTAGCTCTCTACTGGGGTGGGGAAGGCAGATTGCTACCGCCAGCCGCGCAGGAATGTCCTTTGTGGCCCGCGCGTAGGTTCTCTGCCCTCCCTGCGCGGAGTGAATTCTCACGCGCTTGGCATCCCCCTGGAGCGTACTGGGTGAGGCCGTGTCGTCAGGGCGCGTCCTCTTCCCCGGCCCCGTCCCACCTGGTACAGGCTTCGGGTTTGAGGTGCCTGGCAGGGCGTCGGATGTCAGCAACGCCCGGCGTGAGGCATGAGAGCGCTTTCCCCTAGTGCGTTTCGGTCGTGTCTGGTTGTGGGTTTTGTCGGTGTCTTGGGGTCGGGCGGCGGCCCCGGCAGATGCTCTCGCTTGCGGAGGCTCTTCGCGCTGGGTTGCCCCTTCGCGTACCTTCCCCCGCTCGCTTAGGTCCGCGTCCGGCCGCTTTTCGCACTGGGTTTCCCCCGCACGTACTTGCGTCTGGTCGCGTGGCCCCGCGTCCGGTCGCTCGTCGCGCTGGGTTTCCCCTTCGCGTGCAAGCGGCCGATCGCGTGGCCCCGCGTCCGGCCCCTTTCCGCGCTGGGTTGCCCCTGCGCGTACTCGTGGCTGGTCGCGTACCCTCCCTTCAGCGTCCGATCGCGCTTCGCGCTGGCTATTGCCTTCGCGCGTGCTGCGCTTTCGGTCGCCTACTTCCTTCTCCCCGCTTTCGGTCGCGAGCGACCGTTGAACGATATCAAATTCTTAGATAAATTTGTAGGTGAGGTGAATAAAAGCGATAGAAGTAGACATTATTCTTCGTTTTTTGAAAACGTTTATTAAATACTTAGAACCATTGGTAAGTAAATATAAACTTTTTTACAAAAAAAATTGCCGACTTCCAAATAAAAACACTACAAAGTGAAAAATAACTTTCGTTTTGAAGTCGGTGTCTTTAGTAGGTACCATTTTTTTCGTTATGGACACCGACTTCCAAAACGAAAGTTATTTTTAGCCGACTTGCCAAAAAAGAGGAGGTTCTATGTTAGACACTATGTGTTTTTTTTTTTGTTTATTCTCGCATATCTCCGTCAATTTTGGACCGATTTTGTACGAAATTCTTTTTTTGTTTGAAAAAGTATGTTTCGAAATTGGTCCCATTTTAATTTGGTGAAGATCTGATGAAGAACTTTGGCGATATATAAACAAAGCGTGGCCATCCCCGTCAAACCTGGCGTCCCACCGTGTTGGCAAAAGCGGCGAGCATCGGAAAAAAAACAAACAAAGTCGAACATAGAACCTCATCCTTTTTGGAAAATCTGTTGAAAATCAAAGTATTTTTTTTTTTTTTACAAGAATTTAATCATTCTTGATGCAAAATTACATAATATAACCGAAGTTAGATTGTACAGTGGGCCGCCCGTCGGTGGTAACACTTTGAGTTTGGGCTGGCGTATTACGAGCGAGAGTAGTACGAAGACTACGAAGTTCCTATTGACAATTGACGCGGGGTAAAAAGTAACTTATGGCATTCGGCAATAGAGTAATTCTTTCTATCAGTCTAAGAATTTTCGAAAGCGGATCGGTTCTATCAGAGATAACCCATTACAAACAAATTTAATATACAATGTTACCTTTTTAACCCCCGACGGAAAAGAGGGGTGTTATAAGTCAGACGTGTGTTGCTGTGTATCTGTCTGTAGCATCATAGCTCCTAAACGCATGAACTGATTTTGATTTAGATTTTTTTTTTTGAAACGTGACTATATCGAGAGTTTTCTTAGCTTATCTATTATCTTATTTATCTTTGATTGAAATCGGTACAACCGTTCAAAAGTAATTCGCATTTTTCTCTTTGAATCTAGGTGTTTTCGCAAGATATCATGTCGTAATTACGTGTTTCGATAGATTGTCAATTGAAGCGTGTCTACTTCTAGTTATATTATTTATATATTGCTTAAAAGGCATGAAATAAAAAAAAATTTAAACATTTGTAAATCTGGCAGTCGGTGTCGAAAAAGGAAGATACAAAAACAGGAACACCGATTACCGAAATTGAGGTTATTTTTCACTTTGTAGTGTTTTTATTTGAAATTCGGTTGTATTTATTTGTAAAAAGTTTTTATTAGTTAACTGTTTATTTTGCTCCGGTTCGACGTATTCCAGTCGGCATCGGCTATTGCTGAAAATCAGCGTTGTGGCTCTGTCTCGCACAGAATAGATTACCCGAATATCATGAAACTGAACATAACCGGTGAAATGAGAGTGTACCAAGGTGAATTGTACACATCTGCGTACCCCTTTAGAGCATACTGGCGTGATGTTATGTTATGAAAATATAGTATAAACAATAAACAGTTATGCGATTGCAGCAATCCCGAGAGATTTGCCGTTGTTTATTGAAGAGTTTTGTTATATATCTCCAAAGTTCTTCATCAGATCTTCGCCAAATTAAAATGGGACCAATTTTGAAACATACTTTTTCAAACAAAAAAAGAATTTCGAACAAAATCGGTCCAAAATTGACGGAGATATGCGAGAAAAAAACAAAAAAAAAAGCACATAATGTGTAACAAAGAACCTCCTCCTTTTTGGCAAGTCGGTTAAAAATAACTTTCGTTTTGGAAGTCGGTGTCTATAACAAAAAAAATGGTACCTACTAAAGACACTGACTTCAAACAGAAAGTTATTTTTCACTTTGTAGTGTTTTTATTTGGAAGTCGGCAGAATTTTTTGTAAAAAAGTTTTTATGTACTTACCAATGGTTCTAAGTATTTATTAAACGTTTTCAAAAAACGAAGAATAATGTCTACTTCTATCGCTTTTATTCACCTCACCTACAAATTTATCTAAGAATTTGATATCGTTCAACGGTCGCTCGCAGACACTTTACAATGTGGATGTCATTAGGGCACGTGCTTATATACATTCACCTTACATATATAGGTGCTGTTATAATGATGCTAATTCTATCTTGGATGGAAAGCTACGAAAGTCCTTTTGGATGGATCTGCTACTTATTTTTGTAAAATGTTGAGGAACAGTGGTGCTATTTATCCATTCTATTCAACTGAGTCTTTTAAACTTAATGTTATATGCCCCTAGATGGGGCAGAGGGCGTCCACAAAAGTCCTCCATCGTGATTGGTATTGAGCTTCACGCTTCACCTCGCTCCATGACATTCCGATGCTCGCCGCTTTTGCCAACACGGTGGGACGCCAGGTTTGACGGGGATGGCCACGCTTTCTTTTCGCTTGGGCATTCGAGTCCAAAGCCTGCTTGGATATGACTGTGATCGGGACCTCTTTGGAGCGTATGGACAATCCACCTCCACTTCCACTTCAACTGAGTACTAAGCAATATATTAAAAAAATATTACAGCAATATATTACAGCTACAGGAAATCAGCCGCAAGCTATTCGCATCTGCTGGATCTCTTAGACGACTGCGTAATTTTCTGCCGACTGCCACCAAGATTGCGCTTGCACAATCTCTTCTTCTACCCATCCTTGATTATGCTGATGCCAGCTATCTTGACCTCACTGAAGAACAACTTGATAAACTTGAGCGACTTCAAAATGTATGAATTAATCTAAAGCGACATGGACCATAATTATTAATTCTAAGACCTACTTCCCTAAAGAACCAATAACACAAATTCAAACAGAGACACAGAAAATCACGAACCCATTAAATATAGCTCAGGCTTTTAACAATTTTTATATTAATCAGGTTACCAAACCAAAAAACAAAACTATGCCAGAAATTAACGTACATTCAAATACATCAAATTCTTTATTTATGGAGCCGACCATACCTCAAGATATAAATAATCATATTAACTCACTTCGAAATACAAATAGTGTTGGTTATGACGGAGTATGCACTAAAGTTATCAAAGAAGTGTCTCATTACATAGCTCCACATCTCAGTCACATAATTAATATGAGTATTTCCAGCGGAATCTTCCCTGAGAAATTAAAAACGTCAATAATTGTACCATTGCACAAAAAAAACGATAGGCAAATTATGTCAAATTATAGGCCTATCGCGTTAATACCCGTCTTTTCAAAAATATTTGAGAAAGTCATTTATAAGTCCTTGTACGACTACCTTGAGAAATCAAACATATTAGTAAATGAGCAAAAGGGATTTCGTAAACAGAAGACAATTAACATGGCTATACATGACCTGCTTCTCCCCATTTTGTCAAATGTAGATAAGAGAAATCCTGTATGCGCTATCTATATGGATCTAACTAAGGCTTTTGATTATGTGGATTATCCTATACTAATACATAAACTTGAAAAATATGGTATCAGGGGAAATATACTTGATCTCATTCGATCTTACTTAACGGACAGAAAGCAATTTGTAGAAATCGCACAAATATCCTCAATTACCAGTTATGAGAAAAAATATCGTTCCGAAAGTGAGGTAATTAAATACGGCGTTCCTCAGGGTAGCGTGCTAGGACCCCCCCTTTTTTTGCTCTACATAAATGACCTTCCGAGGCAAATAAACCACCCCATGGTACTATTTGCCGATGATAGCACCGTAATCATTAAGTGTGATGATCCCAATAATTATGAAAATGAAATAAATATGACATTAAATAGAATTATATCATGGTTTGACAACAATAATCTAATTATAAACTTGGAAAAGACTAAAATCATGCATTTTTATCAAAGGATCCCAAATAAAATCCTTGACATTAGCTACTTAGGGACAAAAATAGAACCAACTACTGCTACTAAATTTCTTGGTATTAATATAGACAACAATTTGACATGGAGACCCCAGACAGTCGAAATATGTAAAAAACTTAATAAATTTGCCTATGCTCTCTATAAGCTATCAAAAATAGTGAGCCTAGAATCCGTACTTACAGCCTATCACGGCTATGTTGCATCAACACTTAGATATGGCGTAATATACTGGGGCAATTCAGTAGATAGACAACTCGTATTTAGAGCCCAAAAAAGATGTGTCAGAGCTATGTGTGGCCTTAAAAGCACAGACAGTTGTCAACCTTTCTTTATACGTCTAAAAATTCTTACCTTGCCATCGCTTTACATATACGAAACAAGTATGTTTGTCAAATCTAACATTTCATTATACAAAATTGCTACTAAAAGTAACTACAGAAAATTACGCGATAAAAATAAGTCAGAACTTGAAGTAACTTATGGAAAAACTGCACTAATGAATAAAAGTACTTTCTGTATGGCCACAAAAATATTCAACAAACTACCTGAAAGAATAAAAACGTTAAATCGGGACAATATCAAAACAGAACTATTAAGAATTTTGATAAATAAATGCTATTACTCACTACAGGAATATTTGGACGACAATTCTATAATTACTGCTTCAGACAATTGTGCATCACCTCACCTATTTTGACGATTTTGAATTTTGTTTGACAATAGCATTAATATGACATGTAACGTAATATATTTGACATTTCTATATAATTTTATTCGCAATTGACTGTATTCTTAAACTCGACAATGTTAATTAAAATATTTTTGTACACTTTGATTGATTTTGAATTTTGTTTGACAATAGCATTAATATGACATGTAACGTAATCTATTTGACATTTATATATAATTTTATTTGAAATTGATTGTATTTTAAACTCGACAATGTTAATTAAAAATATTTGTACGCCCTGATTGATTTAGAATTTTGTTTGACAATAGCATTAATATGACATGTACAATAATCTATTTGACATTTATATAAAATTTAATTTGAAGTCGATTGTATTCTGAACTCGACAATGTTTATTAAAATATATTTGTACGCCTCTGTGCAAAACATAGAGGATCTACCTATCTGTAACATCTCGCACTCTGTTGTAATTTGACCTATGTTTACAAATAAAGCATTCTGATTCTGATTCTATAAGGTTCATATTCGGTTTGCGCAAATATACAGATATTGCAACGACGAATTAAAACGAGCAATTTCTGTATATATGCAGATCACGTTCTCCAAAACGGCTCTAAAATTAGCAATATAGGGATTTTCGGATGCGACAAATCGACCTAGCTAGGTCTCATAAGTATCTGGGCAAATAAGAAAAAAAAATATTTTTTTCTCTAGTACACCCGAGCAGAGTCAAATATATTTATTCAACTAGGCCACCAAGCGGCACTTTTGAACGTTACACAATTAAAATGTACACGTTATAAATTATTCTACCGTGCATTCGGAAAAGTAGCTTGTTATGGAGAAGAATGCACAAGAAACTCCATTAATACTCTTTGAAAAAAAACCTTTTTTACAAGATTTTAATAAATTCATATATGTGAGGACGATGCACCCAGAATAGCATTACACACTATACTGTGTACGGGCATAAAGTATTAAAAGTACTCACACATGTACTGTGCAGTTATATAATAGATACTAGAAAAACATTAACATCCGAAGCAGTCAAGTTATGACCAATCCCAACTGACGGCGTCCGTTCACGAACATGACGCATGAATTGGCACCACCCAGCTCAACCATCATGAAGGGAACCGGATGATCCAACACACGGGCCACCATCAGAGAGATATTTGAGAGAGTATTACACACTCAACTGCCAGGGCACACACAAGTCAACGAATGACACATAGGACCAGTAAATGGTAGATTTACAGTTGGATACATAGTACTCACACACGCGCTGTGCAGTTATATAATGCTAAGGAAATTGAGTTTATAAAATACAAATATATTCATACAGTCTTCTGTAGGTCCAACAATACTTCAAAACAATAATGTTCTGAGTATCACTTGTTTTTGCGCCCTAGTGGTTGTGGAGCAGGACTATCATTGAGCCAAGCATTTTTATCATTGATGTAATCCCCCAACTTATGATATAGGCATATTATAAGTTGGGGGATTACATCACTGCAGCATAGTGTGCGTTTTATACAAGTTTTAAATTTCGTCTCATTCAGTTCAAGAATGTGGGGAGGAATTTTATTGTAACATTTTGTACAGTACCCCATGAAAGATGAGGCTACTTTAGCCAGTCTGAAACCTGGTTGAACTAATTGGTCCCTATTTCTAGTAACGTAATTTGCGTAAATGCCTGTCGCTGTTTTTACTAAAAAGATGTAAATTCTTTCACACGTACATCATCATAAATATATTGACAAGGAACCGTCATGATTTTAATGTCCTTAAACAATTCCCTTAGAGAATCGCGCCGGCGAAGATTGTATATCGCTCTGATGGCTCGTTTTTTGCAGAATAAAAATTGACTCAATGTCTGCAGCCCTTCCCCATAGTAGGATACCGTAAGACATTATACTATGAAAGTAACTAAAATATACTAGTCTCCGGTATCTACATCAGTTAATTGACCAATCTTTCTATCGGCATAAGCTGCCGAACTTAGCCGCCCCGCAAGCGATACTAAATGAGGACCCCATTGCAACCTTGAGTCTAGTGTGATCCCCAGGAAAACCGTTTTATCGACGAGTTGTAGCTTCTCCTTGTTTAATATAATGTCACAATCAGTACTTTTGACATTTGGCAAGGAAAATCTTACGCATTTGTTTTTTTTACCATTTATACTAAATTATTGGCAGTGAACCAATCCTGAACCTGCCATAGTGCATTATTTACGTCATCAACCTGACAAGTACGCCTATTTATTTTAAAAATTAAAGATGTGCCATCAGCAAATAACACCATGTTTAGTTTGTTTTGCAATAAACGGGGTAAATCGTTTATGTATATTAAAAATAAGAAAGGACCTTAAATTAAGCCCTGGGGTACCCCCATTTTCACGTTGAACCCCGACGAATTTACACCGTTTATTTGAACTAATTGCTGTCTATCATTCAAATATGATTTTATCAAACTTAACGCTGGTTGGCCTAGCCCATAATGCTCAAGTTTCAGAAGTAATGTTTCATGATTAACGCAATCAAACGCCTTCGTCAGGTTGCAGAAGATACCTATGGTATCTTGTGCCTCTTCCCACGCATTAAAGATGTGTCATGTGTGATGATAGGGTGACACCAGCGTCAGTTGTACAATGTCCTTTGGTGAAACCATACTGTTTATCATGCAATATATTATTCGTATTACAATGAATGAGCATTTGATTTAGCATTTTCTTTTCAAATACCTTGCTGATAACCGGAAACACGGATACTCGTCTATAATTATTTGTGTCTTTACTGTCCCCGGATTCAAAAAATGGTATAACCTTACTATATTTCATTAGATCTGGAAAGACTCCTTGATCAGAGCAGAGCTCGGTCACCTAGGTACTTTGGAACTATTTGACAATCGTCACTTTTTTTTAGAGCTCCTGAGGCTGCTACATTTTTATTTATTTATTTATTTCAATAAGGCATGCCAACAACCTATTCGCAATTACATTTTATAGAAAGAAATTTAGTAGATATTCCTGTGCAAACAGGTCAGTTATAGGAATGCACAGCACTCAACGCACTTTTTGAGGAATCGTCTAAGGTTATTTGGAAGTAATCCCAACTGCGTCACTAGTTGCCATGTTCTGCGGACATAAGTTTCTACGCCTCTGTGCCGAAGGATGAATCATGACCTTATTGATATCATTTGTAATAAAAAAAAAAAAAAATTGGACCAAAATCAAATTACTTCATAGCTCCACTAACAAAAAAAAATTAAAACCCTTACTTCACACACCAAGTCTCTCATTAAACCCAGAATAGCAATAAATCACCAAGTCTCTCATTAACAATTTATTAAAATAATTCTAGCCCTCAGCATCTCAGCTCTCTGCATTTAATTACAATCAGACTGCACAGTTGCACACTTTGCCATTATGCAGACTGTCCGAGAAAAGCCAAACGACAGAAGATCCATTCTGCAACATCACGTATTGTGTAGAATAGATTTTTTCTCTTTGTCAAGGTAAACAACTAGAGGAGCTCGTAGCTAAATACAGTTGCACGGGTCGATTTTCAAAGTTAAGCAACGCTTGCCGAGGTCGGTCCTTGGATGGGTGATCATCTTAACATACACGGAAAAGCCGTCCCGCGTGTATTTTTTTACGTCTTTGAGAGTCCTTACGAATAGCCAGAAACCAGAAACTCTGACACCAGTCTTGCCAAGGGGTATCGAGTATCGTGTTACCCATTTACTGGGTTGTGGATGTCAGATAGGTACCATGCAAAATACTGGTACTCGGCTACACTCGGTTATACTGGAAGCCGACCCCAACAGAGTACAGAAAAGTTGCTAGGCAGATCAAACTGCCTAGCAACTTTTCTGTTCTCTCAGACCTGCTAGGTCCATCAAAAGACCTGCTAA
Source organism: Anorthoa munda (assembly GCA_945859665.1). NCBI lineage: Eukaryota > Metazoa > Arthropoda > Insecta > Lepidoptera > Noctuidae > Anorthoa > Anorthoa munda. The sequence goes on along the minus strand of OX243896.1, from coordinate 19,923,419 downwards.
ATCCTGCTGCTGTACAGAGCTGCTGTTGTTGTTTCAATGCAATAATTCTTTCCTGAGGCTTATCTTGTGGAGGGGCCGAGAAATAACTCGGTCACTTCGACCCATTGGGATCTATTGTGGTCCCTTAGATAACCTACTCCACCCCAATCTCGTTGAAAACTCTCATCATGAGTTTTACAACGAGACTAGGAGATATGAGCATATAGTCCTCTGGTTTTGGATATCCAACCCCTAGGAGACTCATTCACTTACCAGCCAGTGCAACGCATGTGCACAGAAGGTGCTCCATGCGTTTCGTATGTCCCCACACATAGATGTCGCTGTTAGACCCAAGTGGTAGTTGGTTCCAAAGTGGCCAGTAAAGGCCCCAAGCAGGTAGCGGATTTGCTCCCTGCTCATATTCCAAATGCATTCCTGAGCTTTGAACGTATAGCCCAGGCATTTCTTGGGGTGTTCCAGACCGGTATTAGACAGCCAATGTGTCTGTTGACTTTGATCTGCAAACTCCCTGAATGTGGCTTTTGCGAGACACATCGAAATGCCTACACATGGTTCTAGACTCACAAAATCATTTACTGAGTCCTCTCTTTCCAATTCATCTGCCTCTTCGTTACCATGGATTCCTTTGTGGCCAGGGACCCACATCAGTCTTATTCTGTTATACCTCCTAAGTCTATTTAGGGTTTGGATAGCATCCAGAACAAGTTTGGAGTCCACTTTCTAGGATGCTATGGCTTTGATTGCAGCCTGACTGTCACCAAGAATATATATGGATTAACTTCTGGTTCCTCTATCTATATTATCTTGAGCAAAGGTTATTATAGCATGCTTCTGCTTGGAATACAGTTGCCATCTTCCCTAACCTTTTGCTACATTTATAAACTATGGCGTATATTCCTGTATCTGATTCCATTTTGTATCCATCAGTGTACCACACCAGACTATCTTGTTCTGGTGGATCGAGTCCCTTCGTCCAGTCCTTTATTGCTGGAATTTGGACCTTGAAAGACCTTTCAAACACAAACATAGTTTGCATTTTATCGGATGTCATGCTTGTTACTCGATCCAGGTCTTCATTTCCATCGAATATTGTATGTTTAGTCTTTGACTTAAAGGCATCCCATAGTCCAGCAACAGCAAGACGATGTAATGTCTTCCTTGCCTCGAGTTCAACCATCACATGCCGAGAAGGGATATTGAGGTATCTCTCACTCGCTGCCATAGGTGTATACCCGTGATTCCGAGACACATTGTTGTTTGTAGCCTGGTGAGTGGCGCTTTGCACGAGGTAAGTTTTGTTCTTGGCCACCACACTATGCTGCCGTATGTGATAATAGGTATTATCATTGTCCGATATAGCCATCGTATCACTTTGGGCTTTAGCCCCCAGGTTTTACCGTAGGTGGAACGACACATGCCGAACACCCGCAGGGCCTTTATCTTAATATTGGTCACATGAGTTTTCCACCTGAGTTCTTTCACGCGTTACACATAGATATTTAACTTCAGTGTACTAGGGCAGCTTTATTCCATTGAGAGAGGGCTCTCTTAGGTTTCCTAGTTGTGTCTTCTTCGTTAACGGGATAATGACTACGAGTTATGAATTAAATTCCTGAATCTTGAGAGCGAACCTTCTGTCTCTGCAAATACAACTGGCTAAAACAGTTTTCAACTCTAAGTTGCAGACACTAGTCATCGTTTTGCTGTTTAACTTGCTGTGTTGTAGGCAGTTGTAATTTTCTGACATTTTGTTAAATAACTTTACTAATGCAGCGAACTATGAATACTTGTGTTTTTACTGCTGTGAGTACTGAGACAAGTTGTCGCCCTCGGCTCCACCCTTGTGGAATTAGCTCTTCCCTCAAATATCTTTATAAATTATAGCTATGTATCGTAAGTTTAGTAGTTTTTTCGTGAAACAGTAACAAACATCCATCGATCCATCCTCACATTTTTTTGCGTTTTCAAGAATAATAGGACAATGATTCTACGGTCGCAAGCGAGCTGAGCATGAGGTCCTAGGTTCGATTCCGATGTTGGGCAAAATTTTATTAGATTTTTCCATCTGGAATTTCTCAGAAGCTCGGTGTCTGGTTTTGTGCTAGGAGTCGGAGTCTGATGATTGCTGGATGTACTTTAGGCATTTCGGGGAGTAAAAGCGTCATGTTTTGTTATGATTCTACAAACATTCATAAACTCACGCCTTTTTCTCATGGGATAGGCAGAAAATACAGAACGCCACCGGCTACGATCCTTACATACTTCTTTTGCTTCACTCACGTACATACATCTAGACATACACGGACGCCGGTTATGAGTACTGCGCATCTGGCCTAGGGCGTCTCCTCCCAGCGTTGCCAAATAAATAACTTTTGTTAGTCGCATTTCATTTATCGTCTCAACATGGCCAAAACATCTTAGCATATTCTTTTCAATTTTAGTCACTACATCTTCTTTTAACCCACAACGTTGTCTTATTACATCATTCCTCAATCTATCATTTAATGTTACACCACACATAGGTATGTGTGAAGAGCCGAAAATATATAATGCAATAGAAATCCTACCTTCATGTCTTTTTTGCCATACCCAGCCTTCACTTCCATACATAAGTGTGTAATTCAAGGAATAGACATACATATTTTGCCTTTGTTAACAAAAATAACATTGTTTTTGTAACAAAGCTCACTTTGATAAATAATGTTCTTGCGATTAATATTGACGCACCTTTGAATAAGTTTAAATTGTTTAACTTTCAAAGGTAGAAAGCCGAAGTGAACTCAAGTCAGTAATCGGTTAAGTTGACCAAAGATTACGTATAAAGAAACGTTCGACTCATCACTTCATCAAATATAAACATGCAGTGTTAATTATTTTGATTATTAAGACTACGTCAGCCGTTCTCTTGGGGCAAGTAATTATAAGTTCGCGATTGGGAAAGTTGAAATGATTAAATAGGATCTTGTCAAGACTTGTATTTATTATATTTATATATACTTTATTGTACCAAGATAAAAACATTACATACGGAAACCTTAAAGTAACAACAAACATACAACAGGCGGCCTTATCGCGTTCTGCGATCTCTTCCAGGCAACCCAGAATGGAGAGAGATAGACTGGACACGACATGGGGTTGCACTTGGTGCAGTTTTAAAATTAAATAATAAGTTACAAACATAGAAATCACTAACTATAAAATACTAAAATAGATATATAAATACATACATACATATAAATATACAGGCAAGAAAACAATACAGCTCCAACAAGAACAAGATCACAGTGACAGGTAGTGCTCCTTTACCAGCCTTTAAAGATCGGTAGTGATTTAAAAAAGTAGTTATTTATGAGAATCAAAAATCAATCATGTGTCAAAAAATATGCCAATCAACAAATACCGCCGAAAGATATAAGAATACGCTTGAGTTAATTAAACATTATGTTCAAATTTAATGTCCTTTATGATGAAGAAGTTTTTTTTTCGTCGTTCGGTTGTCAAACAGTAAACACAACATACTTTTGCTCCTACAAACAAAATTCCAAAACAGTGCCGAAAACCGTGTAATTACCGTTTCACACGGATACTATTGTTCAGTGGTTCAACACGTCCCATTTTAGAAGAATAAAACAGGAAATCACAACATAAATAAGAAGATCCATCATCGAAATCACACAACATTGGAGGTTAGATTTCATTTTCAAAGTATTTCGAGTGACAGATTGCAATCAATCACCAATCAACATCCACCAGTACTACAAACTTAACGAACCAAACTTAGTCAACTTGACACTTGTCAAGTGTCACGGAGGTGCGTTCGGATACTACTTACTACTACTTCTACCATTGGGGACATTTCTCGGTGTTGCCAGAATATTCAAACGTGATACCATCTGGAAATAAAAAAAATTCCGGCATCTCAGCTGGGACAACTTCGGTCTCAACATAAACGGAGAAAAATTAACTCACTTGAGGTTTGCTGACGACCTAATGATTTTCGCATCAACAAAGGATGAAATCCAGAAAATGCTGAACCAGCTAGATACTGAAAGCCGGAAAGTAGGACTAACCATGAACCAAGATAAAACTAAAATGATGACAAATGCCACACAAGAACCAGTTATCATGAACAACAGTAATATAGAATATGTAAACGAGTACACTTATCTAGGCCAAATTATATCACCAACCGACTTGATGTCAAAAGAACTAGAAATAAGGACAGCTAATGCGTGGAAAAGATACTGGTTTTTTTTGGGAAATAATGAAAAACAAAGAAATAAACATGTACAGTAAAAGAAAACTTTATAATACTTGCATAATGCCAGTTCTTACATACGGGTGCCAGACTTGGGCTCTAACAAAAGCCCATACCAAAAAGTTAGAAGTCTGTCAAGCTGCCATGGAAAGAAGTATGCTCGGGAAAAGGAGACTGGATAAAATGAAAAACGAAACACTCAGAAGACGTACAAAAATAGAAAACGTTACACTTAAGGTAAAGAAATTAAAATGGAGATGGACAGGACACACAGTAAGGGGAAGGGAGAAATGGAATAGAACATTGATGAATTGGTTCCCAAAATACAATAAACGAAAGAGGGGGTGACCTTTCAAAAGGTGGGAGGACGAACTAAAGGATATCGCAGGAAAAATATGGACAAGGACGGCGAGAGATAGAGAGGGGTGGAAGAGGTTGGAGGAGGCCTTTGCCGAGAATGGGCAAACAGATATATGTGTCGATGTCATGTAAAAATCTTAATAATTTAGTACTTTGGAATTATCTGAATAAAAAGGCTTAAATAAATAAAATAAATGGTGAAGATGCTTCAGTATCGGTAGTCGTAGAAGACCTTTGGTTTTCCCCAAACATCAGAAGAAAATAATAACTAAGATTTCCGTAATTATTTTTTTTGCATTTACTTTGCATATTAAAATTTGGAATCCAATGTATATGTTAATCGTATTGAAAGCATACAAAGATGATTTTTAAGGTACACACAATATCGACCGAATACCTACCTCCCTAATTATTGAAGTTGGTGTAAGAAAAAACACATTCTGCCTCTACATGAGCGGCGAAAAATTGCAGCTTTTGCTTTTCTTTTAAGAAATATGATCGGATCTACTGAAGTTCCTGAGCTGGTGGGCGGAGTTGAACTGCGTGTACCGTGTGCATTTATTCGGCATTCGCGACTGCTTCATGTACCTATCGATATCTAATAAAAGGGTTTGCTGATAAGTTACGAAAAGAAATTGTTTTTAAAAGTTTCTTGTATTATTAATTTATTTTTAACCTAAGGGTCTTTAAGTCAAGAGTGAATAGGCTACTTCTAAGCAAGCGTGCTTCACTGTCGACCACATCATCACTTACCATCAAGCAAGATAGTGGTTATACGCGAGCCTATCGTTATATTAAAAAAAAAACACTTTTAGACAATAGTTTTAGTTTGTGCTTTACAGATTCTAGTCAACACAACTTTCTACCAAAACCACAGCTGCCTGCAACTTAGAAAAACTTGCCACTCTCCAAGTGGCTAGTATTTAATTCAACTTTTATCGTCGGAAGAAAATGCACAGTGCCGTAGCTCCTTTAATTAAAGACAAATAAACCTTCAAGCAGCTTCCATTGTGCCAACACAATTGAAATATTTAGTGAGTGTTGTTTATCTTATGACGAAGATGAAGAATACTTTTAAAACTACTTATTTTAATGACAGTGGCAGCCTGGAGTGAGGATTTGGTGGCCCAGTGGTTACGGTCTCGACTTACGAGTTGTAGGTCGCAATTTGAACCTGAGCAGGCGCTTTACTTTGTGCAATTTATTTCATCACCACTGCTCTCAAAACGGTAAAGGAAAACATCGTGAGGAAACCGACATGGCCTAAAACCAAAAATTCAAAGACATGTGACATTTACCAACCCGCACAGGTCCACACGGGCCCACCGTGTGGTGGACCTGTGTCCCAGCAGTGGGAACATTACAAGGCTGATGATGATGATATTCTGTAGTCGGGTGATCTTTTTTGTAATTACACGTAGAATGTGGGCATCCAAGCATAAGGGGTCCAGTTCTTGGCATTTAGTTTCCGAGATATAGGTACGCAGTTTTGTAAAGATGGGTGAAAAATGGCATTTCGCGATTTTAATTAATTAATATTTAATGCTGTGTAATGAAGATGATGATGAATATTTAATGCTCAATTATATACAAGTTCATTATAAAGTAAAAAACTTCATATGATGTTTCTAAGTATCAGAAATTTTAGTAGAAGGGTGTTTTATTTCAATCAAACTTTGAAAATTCTTTTTTTGATAATTGAAATATGAAATATAAATTGTGAGTTTATTTGTGATGAAATGGATAGATACTAAGGAATGTCATAGTTATAATTTAATATGTTTTGTATTATTATTATTTATTTTTTTGGGAAAATAAATGGCTATATTATTATTAAATGGCTGAAACGATTTAGATGAAATTTGGTATGGACATAGTGTGATACAGTGGACAGATTTTATCCCGCTAGTGTGTTGCCTTGGAGATGATAAAACACACTTTACGCGGGCGAAGCCGCAGGCAGAAGCTAGTTAGTAATAAGTGTTATATCTTTGAAAAACAATATTCAGAGATAAAAGCGGTTATGGAGATAGCATCCGGTTCCATTATATTACAACAAATTATTTTTGATGTGGCAAGCTTTGAATGTCTTGTCTCAAGACAAAAGTCTATGACCAGTGTGTGTAACGAAATACCTGATAGCGTATACAGCTTTCTCTTTATTTTTTTTTGTAGCGAGTATTGCTGTCTCCCTCTCAGTGTTTTGTCGCCAATGAATCAAAAGAATCATGAGCGATAAAAACAGTACGAGAGTACGTTGAAATTTGAACGTTAGATAATTATGATAAACAGGCGAAAAAACAATAAGAGGGAGACAGCAATATTCGCTACAAAAAAAATAAAGAGACAGCTCTACACGCTATCAGGTCATTTCGGTACCGGTAAAGACTATCTTAAGTACCAGGAGATTATAATCATGAGGAAGCTAGGCTGGAATCATGAGCGGTAAAAAGTGTACCGGGCGATTTTCGATTCTGAAGCCCTAGTACTCCGTTAGTCTCTACCGCTAATGATTCTAGCTTTGCAAATACTTCTTCATGATTCTGGCCTCCAGGAAGTTTGAATTGCTTTCCTAGTTTCTAGTACAATATCTATTAACTTCGATGAATTCTGCATATTATTACCGAGACGGGTGAGCACGACTGTACTTTTATAATGTTTGTACTCTAAAATAAAATTCGGGCGAATCGTCCACTAAATAATTTTGGAGTGGTCAATTCGCCCGTCGATAAATAAACTTCGGGCGAATCGACACAGAAAAATGAAAATTTTTAATAGTGGACAATTCGCCCGATTCGGGCGAGTTGTCCAATAACCCGTAAAATAATGTGGTATTTGTCTTAAATAATAATAGGATGTTTCCTGGGTAGAAAAATGATAATTAATTCCGTCAGTGAGTTTATCAAATAATATTGGACCAGTATTTTTTGCTTTATCAAATAAATAAAAACCGGCCAAGTGCTAGGCGGACTCTTGCACAAAGTGTTCCGTACAATTATCGCAAAAAAACGGCAAAAATCACGTTTGTTGTATGGGAGCCCCACTTAAATATTAATTTTATTCTGTTTTTAGTATTTGTTGTTATAGCGGCAACATAAATACATCATCTGTATATATTTCAACGGTTTAGCTATCACGGTTCATGAGATACAGCCTGGTGACAGACAGATAGACGGACAGTGGAGTAAGTTCTTAGTAATAGGGCCCCGTTTTTACCCTTTGGGTACGGAACCCTAAAAACTGACAAGGATAAAGTGCATCAAAGATCAGGAGTGGGGGCTTGTGAAGTCACTTTGTCAGTATAAAGTGTACCACACCGTGACGTTGACGACATTGCAACGCACTGTATCATCGTAATTTTTTGTTTACGTGGCAAAAGAAAAATACGTGTCCAATATTTTTAGACTATCTGACAGACTTAATACATATTTTTTTTCAACTACCCTATTCTGCTCATCCCATCAAAAGTAAATACAATCACCTGCCTACCTATAAATACCACACAATCTTAATTACAAGATAATCCACTTTTCTGAAAACGTTTTCGTAATAGAACGAAGATAGGAGGCTTGTTTCCTCGAATTTCACCGATATCCATAGAGCACCGAAATGCCTCCGCGGCTATTCTAGTGATGGCATTATAAAAACTTTTCTGACAAACCAACAGTGTCAGTTAGTACTACTACTAGTCACCGTTAACTCATAGAAATTGTTTACCTCGGACAATTCTGACTATGGTGATACTATATTCTACTTTTTATTCAACCGGTCCTTCATTACTGAGGATCTTGGTTACTATATGTCGTTCGTTGACTTGTATGTGCCCTGGCAGTCGAGTGTGTCATTCTCTCTCAAATGTCTCTCTGATGGTGGCGCATGTATTGGATCATTCGGTTTCCTTCATGATGGTTCTGCTAAGTGATGCCAATCCACGAGTCATGTTCGTGAACGGGCGCCATCAGTTGGGATGGCTCATAACTTGGCTGCCTCAGCGTGTTTTAATTAATTATTGTATTTTGAGGTTGTTTATTTTACTCTAGACGCTGTTACGTGCACGTCTTTTTACATCGTTCTCGCAAATAATGTGTAATTTTTGAACAAAAATGATGTATTTTTAATTAAAACTTATTGATGGAAAAGAGTGTAGGTACGTGGAGTTTCTTTCACATTCTTCTCCATAGAGACTACTGACGCTTGTGAATGTGCAACTAGATTCATTTTTTTTTTGTTGATTGATTATTCAAAATTACCTATAAGGTTTATTTTAAAATAAACTATTTTGATTGCGGTCAATCTACTTCAATTATCTCCGGTCCAAAGTTGCCATCACCACCTGCGCAAATTTGCTTGAGGACGTAGCTTCTTTCACTTGGTCAGACTGTCGTGTTGGCGACCGGCCTCGTGCTTCATTCCTTCGTTATTGCCAACATCGCCAGTTTTTCGAGGCTAATATCTCTCTCCTACAGCATATCTTCGCCTATTTCGGTCACATAATGTGAAGATACGCTGTAGGTTTGAACCCAGACAGGCGCTTTACTTTGTGTAAATTATTTCATCACCACTGTTCTCAAAACGGTGAAGGAAAACCATCGTGAGGAAACCGGCATGTCCTAGAACCATCAATTCGAAGACTTGTGACATCTACCAATCCGAATTGGGCCCGTGTGGTGGATTCATTCATTTCCTCTCTCACAGAGAGGAGGCCTTTTAGTGTACCAGCAGTGGCACATTAAAAGGCTGATGATGATGAAGACGCTGTAGGCAAACGCGAAACGCTGGAAACGCTGGGAGAGGATGCCCTAGAACAACTTATATAAAAACCTTATGTGCACAAGTAATACCAACGTAGGTAACTTAGATAGTACTTATTGGATGAATTCCTTTATTTACTAATAATATATACACTAACGAACAATGAAAAAGTTCCAGTGACATAGCACCAAATTACTCCTAAACGGGAAAGGCTAGCTTAAAGATGCCGTCTGCAATATTAAAGTACATTTAACAGCGCATCAGAATATTACCAACTAAAAACGTAAATATTTTGTTCAAATTAAATGTGAAAAAATTAAATTAAGGTGTTTGTCGGCATTTTGTGGGTGGAACTTTTTCATTGCTCGGCAGTTTACAATTGAATATTTCTAATCTTATGACTAATAACAAAACAAACTAAAATACAAAGGGGAGAGGGGAAAGGGCTCATTGCGCATCAAAAATTTGTCCATATCGATGTCAATGGGAAACGTGCCCATAACGCTGGCAGCATAGCCACGTTGAATGGCAATGCTGATTCTCTGGCTGAAGAATATATACACTGTCACACACAGTATATATAAAAGCCTATATATATTATGTGTGATAGTGCTCGGAACAGGACAGCGATCTTATTTACCCGCGACCTAGCTGTGGATCTTACCTACTATAATATATGTATTAACTTGTCCAGCTGTTTCACTTATCATCTACCTAACTACCTACCTATCAGTTAGCGGCCTGCGCAGTCTACCCTGCGCAGGCCTAGCCATTACACTCAATACAACTTTTGTATTGCCATAGGTTACATAATATTTGACAATAGTTAGCAATAATTTTACAATTAATTGCCAGTGTGCACCTTGACTGCCTTTATGCCGTATTTTTTATATCTTTATTTTTTAGGGACTTTTATCCTTTTAAGGCATGACATCCCTATCGTAACCTAACTTTTTTTTGTTCTGCGGTGGAAAATCCCCATTGTATGTCCTCCGCCCTAGGGAGGGCTAGTGAAAGGCTAATGAAACCACCCCGGTGTTCCATCTCACACCTTCGCTGGGGGTCGCTGGAACAACGATACTTCCGCAACCCCCGACTGGTGCCGGCCCGCCTCTGCGGGCCTCGATCTCGGGTTGGGTGGGTTTGAGGTGTTAGACTCCCCCCGCAACGTCTGAGAGGGGCGCGCGTGAAACACTACGCGTCGCCACCTCGGGTCCTGATGTGTGTGGGGGCGACGGACGTCCCCGAGTCCGTCGCCCATGGACCCATTTAGGGGGGCTGGAAGAGAGCGTATTCCGCCCTCCGCCGACGCCCCGGGCGTCTGCTGCGGATCAGGTCAGCGGATAAAATCTCACTCTTCCTCTCCGCAGCATCCTTCTGCGAGACGACTGTTGCGAAGACCTGGTTAAGGTTGCGGGGAGGCGCTGGATGCGAGACGCATGGGATCGGTTAATGTGGTGACGCCTGGAGGAGCTCTATGTCCAGCAGTGGACGTCTTTCGGCTGAAATGATGATGATGATGGCGGTCGGATAGGCAGTCACTCCATGCAAAATACTTGTATTCACCAGATGCAGCTGAATACAAGTATTTTAAGTATTATGTTGGTGTCGGCTTGCATAAGCCGACACCAACATAATAATAATACCAGCCTGTAACTGACCCACAGCAGGGGAAAAGTCTTCTCATAAAGAGAAGGTGCGAGCACAAATCATCACGCTTGCTCAAGGTGGCGATTTCAAACTATACGTCAAGAGGGGTGACCATAAGCTCTTAGAGCAATAATTTTTAGTGTGTTTAAGGGACAGATGTATATGACTTGTATATATCTGTCCCTTTTTCACAGTCGAACCATGTCATGGTACGGGTGCAGGTTTCCACTCGATGTTTTCCTTCATCGATGTTGGCGATGTCTAAGATAAACTTATGAATTGAAAAAGTCACATTTGTACTTACCCGGCTTTGAACCCATGACTTCGACCATAAGAGGTGAGGTCTTAGCCACTGGACCATCCCAACGAATTGGCAAAATGTTTAAGCACGGCATTCTGCTTAAACGTCTGCTCAAACTGCCGTTACCGGCGTGTTCCGTGCTCTGTTCCAATATCCGATCGTTTACGTTAACTCGAGAACTAAGCCATCCGTACTTGGAAGTCAGAACAAAAATAAACGATGAGCCTTACCTTCGTAGAATCGGTCGAAGTGATGTGCTTACGGTCGGTAACTTGAATGTTTTCTGATAGACGAACGAACGAGGCAATCTGTAATGGATACATTACGTTAATAGATTTCTATGAAAACACTGTTTCTTAGAAGACAATATTCGCCTAGTTACTTGCTTCAGTAGAGGATACATCTGGAGTTGGGCAGCCAGCTCGCGAACATGCACACTCCGACTCCGAGCTCCGACTGCACAGCATGATTTTCTTCCTTTTTACGTCTTTTTAGTTCTGGTCTGCTGTTTAGCACTTTAAAAGCAGTCGGGTTTTTTTTTGAGCGATTGACTGCTGTGCTGCGTGTCCCGGGTCGATTCCCACACGGAACAAATATTTGTATGGCCTACAGATAGTTGTTCCGGCTCTGGGCGTTGTGTATGTGAGTTAATTATGTTTGTAAACGCACCCACGATACAGGAAAAAAATCCTAGAGTGGGGCAAAGACTTAAAAAAAACCTTTTTTTATTTATAACTTGTTATTTTTTTTAATTTGCTTCAGTTAAACATACAAGTGTTATATATTTTTGAAATCACCTCTTATAACCCTTTATTTTGATACCCCAATCGATTCGTCTTAAAACTCGCAGGGTTAAGACAAATCGATTGACGTAAGAATCATCAAAATCGGCCAACGCGTTTGGTCTCTAGAACCCCACATAGGAACAAACATACATACATACATACATAGACTGATAAACACCTTCGGCAGTCGGGTAAAAAGCCTAAAATTGGCCCATAGATGATGATATACGAATCTATGGCCCATTCCAAGGGGACAGCTAAAAATATGCATTGTCTTTCATAGCCAAGTAAGTTCATGTCCCATGTCCCAATAAAAATAAATTCTAACACAGAAACGAAGATTCCCATCCCTACCTTTCAGTCGCACCTCTCAAGATTACGGGACAATAAGGAAGTAGAACAAAACACGATACCGATTGTTGACATTATCAATCCGAGACACTCGGATCCACCCCCTGACTTTAACTTGTACAGTGAAGGGCAAAAATATGATACCACTTCGGCCGAAGGAGACTATGAACGTATTTATTTAACATTACTTTACCGTTACTTATAATACTCACAACGGATCTTTGTGTCTCTGAATTGGCTGCAAGACCCTGCGCAGTAGCTATTTTTGTGTCAATATTGAAAGTGAAGATAGCATTGTATAACTGTATCTTTCACTTGCTAACGTTTGTTGCATCATGCTATCTCGCTTACTCTAAGCAATAAAGTCGATGACTAACTATTTCTTGCGCAATGGCTGACAGCCAACTTCAGAGACACAAAGATCCACTGTGACTTCTATAGCACGCTTTATATCATCATTATTTCATCCGAAAGATGTCCATTAATTATAACTATTTTTTTTGCTTTTTATAATCCACACTATGAGAAGGCTTTTGACTCCATCGAGGCCTGTTTTGAAGCTATGCAGCGATGCCAAATTGGCGATACATCGAAGTGCTGAGATGTCTTTATGAAAACGCAACAAGGGCCGTCCAAAGTCAGGACCGGCAGTTTAGTGATATCACACTGCTTCGAGGGGACGTAATTTCCCCGAAGTTCTTTAGCAACGCGGTGGAGGATATGTTTAAGACGCTGGACTGGGAAGGACGCGGCATTAATATAAACGGCGACTACATCTCACACATGAGATTTGCAGATGACATCGTCATAATAGCGTCACTGCATGACTTCCAACAGATGCTGGAAGGCCTAGCTGATTCTTCTGCGGCATCTGTCTCCGGATGAACTTGGACAAAACCCAGGTTATGTTCAATTCACACGTCACTCCGGGATCGATTGTGGCCAATGGCGGTGCTCTCAAAGTTGTTCGAGAATAGGTTTCATCATCATCATCATCATCACATCAGCCGAAAGACGTCCACATAGGCATAGGCCTCCCCCAAGCGTCGCCTAGAATACGTTTACCTCGGGCAAACTCTGCAGTTTGGTAAGAACAACTTTGAGAAGGAGGCTAGGCGAAAAATACGGTTGGGCTGGACGGCGTTTGGAAAACTTCGTCGAGTCTTCTCGTCACGTATTCCACGAAGCGTGAAGACCAAAGTCTTCAACCAGTGCATCCCCATACAGCAGCAAATCAAAGTTGTCGACATAGCTCACAGAATAAGCAAGTAGAAGTGGCAATGGGTCGGCCATATAAGTCGTAGAACTGATTACCAAAGGGGTAAACGTGTTCTTGATTGAACATCGCGAAATGATAAACATAAGGTAGGACGCCCTCAGGCTGGGTGGAGCGACGATCTTCGCAGGCTGGTAGCAGCTGGATGACAGTTGCCGAAAATCGAAGCAAATAGCGTGCAATTAAAGAGTTATATGTCCAGCAGTGGTCAGTGGTTGTACACAAAACATACAGATACAAATACAATAAGACACAAGCTTATCTACAAAGGCGAGCTTAACCCATAATCGGGTGCTCTAACAGCAAACCTCAGTCTCATAGAGAGATCCGACCGACCGATCGACCGCGGATCTTGTGCTTCGCATTGAACGGATTCCCGCGGCCCTCACCAGGTCATTGGTTCACCTCGTGAGTCTTCCAACACTGCGTCATCTATTACGTGAAAGCACGTGCTTGGCTAAACATTATTCCTATCACAGTCGCTTTACTGAACTAGGTACTTTTTGGGAACATACTTCCATACACAACTATTAACAGATATTTTAACGACAAACTTGTGTTTATTTTTTGAAAAACGAATCGGTTCTTTCAGTGAAAGAAAAAGAAGGAAAATACACTTTTTTCTCTTGACTGTACCTTAATCCAGATTTAAAATGGTGTTGATAAGAGTACTTCTACGAAGTAAAGTAATGACTTCATTTGTTTAAGTGGAGTTCCTAGGAAGACTGTTATTCCAGGAAAGTATATTAGTCTTGCTCTTTGTGAAAGAGCTAGTCGGGAGAACTAGTGGTTTATCTTAACGTTGCCGTTAAGTAGCTTTGCTGTATCCCAGTTAAGGCGTATATTCCCCAATATTAACGCAGTACTGGCTGTTTGCACGTTCGGAGCCAGAATATCAATATTGAACCTCCTTTTGGACAGTTTTGTTAGCAAAATATTATTTGATTTACATATCCTATTTCAGTTTTGAAGGAAATCTAGCCATAATTTTGTTTATGTAAAAATGTTTTAGAGCAGTATCCAAAATTAGCGAATTTTTTGGGTTTTTTTTTTAAAGCAAAATAAATCAATAACAATTAATATTTCTTTTCAAATCTTTTAACATAGCCGTTACTAAGGAGTATGCTTTAGAAAGTAACCGTTTTACGGCACTAAGGGTGAAACCAAACGAACGTAATTTTGTGAGTTGCATGTCGCGTAAAATTCGTCGCTAGTCACGGTTGTGTGCGTTGGTTTCACGCACATTATTTCAACCGAATTGCGCACGAGGTGACGGAGGGAAGCGAGGCAATCGTCAGCGCCCCGTACAAACGAAGAATAGCAACTGAAATAACGTCCGTTCGTCTGGCAGGTGGCAGCCTAACCGAATTTCAGTTGAACGTACATTCCGCGACTCATTTTACGCTACTCACAACTTACTTTCGTTTGGCCTTACCTTTACGCAGTGGGCCTTCCACTACATAAAGGTGAGGCCAAACGAAAAAAGTCTATGGATGACAGTATAATTAAAGGCACATAATACATTGCAGCTTTATAGATCTTTGACAGGCGTTACGGTAGTTAGAAGCCAAAAATCTGAGGCTTAGCACGCATTACGAATAAAATAAATAAATTCGAGTGGTTTTTATTCACGCGAATTTTTGTCCGCGTACTGTATTTAACAAACACGCACTGCGGATAAAGCGCGAATTTAATCCGCGCCGCGGTGCGGTGGATTCTGTGGCAAAACACGGATTTCTTGCGTATTATTCCGCGCGATTTTATTCCGCAATGCGTGCAGCTTCATATTGCACAGGTCGAAGAATGGGCGGAAAAAAATCGCGCGAATAAAATGCGCAGAGCGTGCTAAGCCTAATACAAGTTTTGCCCAGGGGTATCGTAGTAACACAAAGTACGTAAGCGGCGGCGCGCCGGTGTTCTGTCTCACTGAAACATGCTGATCACAACCACTCTGCCAAGACTGTACCGACTAAGAAGAAGAATATCGTCTTACCAAGACACTGTGTTGTGGAGGTCAGACAGGCAGTGACTCTATGTACAATACTGGTACTCGGCTGCATCCGGTTTAACTGAAAGCCGGCCCCGACATAGTTGGAAAAAGGCTAAGCATATTGATTGCAAAACGGTGAAAGAAAACATCGTGAGAATACCGGCAAGGCTTAGAACGAAAAATTCGAAGATATGTGACATCCACCAACCCGCACTGGGCCCTCGTGGTGGATAACGGCCCATTCCCTCTCATAGAGAGGAGGCCTGTGTCCCAGCAGTAGGAACATTCAAACGCTGATGATGATGATGAGATTGATTGCGAAATTTTAACCCTGGTCTCTAGGACGACATCTCTAGGCCTGGCTCTGGCTGGGATTATGAATGTAACTAGCTTCTGCCAGCGGCTCCGCCCGCGTTAATGTCGAAAATTGTCCCCAGGGAACATATTCCCGGGATAAAAAGTATCCTATGTGCTATTTCAGACTATAATCTATCTCTGTGCCAAATTTCATCCAGATCCATTTTATAGTTTTTGCGTGAAAGAGTAACAAACATACATCCTCACAAACTTTCGCATTTATAATATTAGTAGGAAGTAGGATAGTACTCTAGACCAGCCATGACAAGTGCAGGGCTGCAGGCCATGGCGCCCTTTCGCAGCTGAGAATAGCCATCGACGTGGGAGATATTATTGAACCCAAGTGTGGTGCAAATACAGGTGGAGTCCCTTGGCGGAATGATACCCTCGTGAAAGCCCCCGTTTTGTCACATGCCTGATCTCCCTCCAATCCTATCGGGTTGCTGTCTTATCCGAGTATACTATTAAAATCTGGATGTCTAGATTCTGGAACAGTTCTACGACACACGGATGTTTACTCATAAATCGGTGAAAAACTGAAAAGTGAATCGTTTTTTCGGCGAATCATTCATCTGAGAACCGTGTGTCGGAGAACTGTCTTTTGGTGAACACTTTCCATCAGGTGGGCCGCCTCTTTGATAGCCAGTTTTGCCAGCCAATGGCTTAATATTAGGGACGATACTTCTTTGATTCCAAAGGTAACCAAACATACTTACCCTTCACATCGTCAAACACCGAACTGAAATAAGGTAGTAGTAGATATTGATTCAAGTAGATTGTATTGGCACAGCTAAAATAGATTTCGCGTTTACATACGCACGACATATATTTTATTTTGTCAAGGAGAAAGCTTTTGATAAATCTGCGTAAAATATGATTACAAATCTGATTTTCTATTTGGATGTTTTATTTATGATGTATTTTTTCTACCGTTTGCCCTTTTTCTGAGATATTTTCTTATAGTTGACTAGATCTTGTTTCGTATCCCACAGTAACTGTGCATTTTGCCGGATTATGAATTAGCCAAAAAAATCACAGTATCACGCACTGATTAACTCACTGTGTGTGTGTGAATTTTTCGTAATCAGGTCAGCACCTTCAGATATCGGATACTTTTTGAACTAAACAAACGGTTTTACCTCATATAAGGTTAAAAATAAAGATATTTTTTTTTAAACCCACCATAATAGAAAACTAAACTAAAAAGTAGAACATAATTTTCAATAAATTTAAAAAAAGAATAATGTGATTAACAAAAAACAATTATTTTCTACTAATTAGTTTGGTTTTCCATTAAAGCGTGCCTTTTAGTTTTTTTTTTAAACTATGTATTTATTTTTTTACTTTTAAGTTCAATCGCTAATCATGAAGATCTTGGTAAGGATAATGAGACAAACTATTTAATTTATTGCATTGTCATCGGTCTTTGATAAGTGTGCAAAGTTTCAAATTGATCCGACGTTTTGAAGGGGTGACAATTACGAGACGTTCAAAGATTCCGTTACATAGATACATACATACCAAGCTAATAAAAGCGTGTTAAAAAGGGTCGTAGCTACATGGGACGGGGTCCGGAGAACCAAGATTATTTGACGGGAATCAAACTGCTACCAAACGATGTAGAATTGATCTGTGGACACAATTTCGATTATACTGTAAAAAAAAAAAAAATTTTTGAAGATGCATAAAAAAATAACAAGCATGTTTATATATACACGTGAAATTACAAAATCAGAAACTGAAGACATGGGAAAATTGCTAACATTCATGAAAACTTGCCTCAGAAGTTCAGTAGCCCATACCTCACACCTCCAAGCTGATTAGGAATGTTGTTAATTTCTTGTCTGTTTTCCTTCAATTCAGATATGGTTGATGGAATTAATATTTGTTTCGGGATATTTACCATGTATATTTTGATTTTGGTTGACAGCTCGATATTTCGGCACCGTTACAAGCGTCATGATCACGAGAACTAAACTAATAAATACTACATTGCAGTTGAGTCGAGTTGCAGTGGTTTGGGAATAGTGCGGAGGGATTGTCCCAATAAAAAAAAAATAACTACTACATTCATTCTAATGATTGTGACCATGTCAGCTTAAAAACTTACATGGTTGATGGATTAGTGTTGTACACTCGATTCTTCAGATAACTTTAAATGAAAAAAACCTGGAGTTGGAGGTCTGGGAGGCTGGAGTATCATAGGCTATGGTGGCAACGAAAAAATTAGAATTTACACTAATAACTATTCCCTGCCGGAGTCTTTGTTTTCTGATAGCTACAACCTTAGGGTCTTTAAGTCAAGAGTGAATAGCTTGCTTCTAGGCAAGCGTGTTTCACCGTCGACCACATCATCGCCTACCATCTGGCGAGATAGTGGTCAAACGCGAGCCTGTCGATAAATAAAAAACAATATTAAAAAATATTTAATATGTAGGAAGACTGTGTAATTGTCAGGAAAGGCCATTATTTGCATGGGTTCTTTCGGGCTAGATGTTAAACAAACCAACTTGTTTGCTTGTATGTAGGGTCACAGTGTAACTGATTACGTTATGTATTGGCGAATAACGTAGGTATACGACATTCTACTATGCACGTAGTTTGATCTACACGAACAACCGAATCTTTATAAGTATCTTTTAGCAGTTAACCACCATGGTACCCAAGAGCATAACTTAACTTACGTAATCAACAACCATAACACACGATCTATAGCTGCTGGCAGATTCAATGTACCCAGGGTCACTAATTACTTTGGTGACAGAACCCTAAAAAAACGAATACCATATCTATTGAACAGTCTGCCGGCAGATATAAGGAGTGAAACGAATAAAAACAGCTTTAAAAATCGTTTAGAAAGATATTATTTAGAATCGTGTTTTTAATTAATAATTAGCTTTAAGTATGAAATCTAAGAATAGGTAAGTATAAAGAGACTCACCGAGACCACAGTCAAACCGGTTTATTACTACGGTTTTGTGGAGCTTAGTTTATAAGTTACTTACCATTATGTGAATATAAATAAATAAAAAAATCAGTAGCTCTCACTATGTTTCTCCTTAGGTTTTATCACGAATTCACAACTTAATCCAACTCACTATATTCTTACTCGATCTCGTGTCCCAAATCTCCTTGTTCGCGCCAAAAACTAGTGCTTAGTGTTACGTCAAGTTGACATCTGTCAACGTCATTTGAAACCATAGCTCTCTTCAGAACGAAATCTTAGAAATGCCGACAAATAAATCATAATAATTTTCCTGATTAAAATCATAACCTTCTAAAATCCAAACCTATCTTAGAAAATAGTTAACAAAACATCGCATTGTAAAGACCGAGACCGAGTTCGTCCAAGATGCTTTCATAAAAAAGAACATTGTGTGCTAAGCTGGCCTCAAGGCCCATTGCACACAGTCTGCAATTAGATAGAAAGCATTGATGTCAAACTGTGTCAGGAGACACAGAGATAGAGAGATTTTCAACACACAAACAGTATCGCGTCTGTATTTTTCAAAGAGTTAGGCAGAGTTGTTTAGTTACGTAAACCGAAATTGCGTTGGTTAAGTGCCATGTAAAAGGAGGTGAGCCAGTTTTCATTAATTGGGAACAAAATTATAGTAGTTATTACAAGCTTTAATTTAACTTGCAATGTATGTATGTATGTAAGTGTGTTCGGGTCAAATCTTGCAACTAAATTTTAAAGCAGTTATCCTCCACCGATTAAGTAAAAATTTTGCTTACACATTTAATTTGGATGACAATGCATGGCTAACTAAGTGACGTTATTTTAAATGGATGATTGTGCATGGTAGGTGCATGTGCAAGTGACGTCATTCTAAATTCAATATGGTGGACGGCCCAAGATGGCGGACTAGTTATTTTTTGTGCACTGCCATGATATGGGTATCAAATGAAAGGGTTTGCTGAGAAGAATATGAAAAAGCTTGTTAAAGATTTTTAATGCTTTTTTTTAAATTAAATGTCTCAATAACGCTTAGCCCGAACTGGGAAATAAATCCAGGACTAACTGCTAGACTAGCACGGCAGTCAGTAGTTAATAAAATGTTGCAGAATTAGTGTCAAAAAATTCACCGATAATCGCGATCATTTTGATTCCAAAAATATATGAAACCGGCTGATGATTAAATATTAATCAAGTAAAACTGATTTCATCTAAATAAATGTATTTTCTTCAAATCCAATGATTTTAAACCAAATAAGTAGTAAGTGATCTTTGTATCTTGGGTTCTTTAAAATATGAACTTAAGTATCATGTGACAGGGGGTGAGCTGTTGATTAGGTAAGTAGCAATATGGCTCACTAAAAACCCGTCACAGTTTTCCTCAATCTTGGAATTGAACTCTAGACCCCGAGTGACGTTAGAAAAATTAAAACACAACTTTTCCAAGTAACGTCGTCAATGCCAAGTAAAATTATCGTCTAAATGGAATTCGAGAACCTTCTTGAAAATGAAACCTTAATTGATTCCGATATTCAAGAAAAGAATTGAAAGAATTTTATTTTCTATCAAAGAGACGTGATTGAAATATTAATATTAAAAGAGCATCGATCGCACTTTGTATGCTATCCGTATAAGCAGAGACAAATCGATCCAAACTTAATGGCAGCTTTCCACAATAGATCCCAGTGAGTCGAAGTATCCGAGTTATTTCTCGGCCCCTCCACAAGATAATGGCGGCTTCAAAGCTACAGCTACCAGCTGGGCAGTACCCCACCTCTTACTCCCGTTGTCACATTATTTTTTTTATTTTACATTGACTTGTGGAATGCTCTGAGCCGGCATTAAATTTAAATCTACCTGTACTAGCGAGCTTCATAATTTCATTATAGCTAAATTGCATCGAAGCCTGATTATATTATTGGATTCTATATTCTTCAAGCGCAATTACAGCTCAAGGCTACAAATTGCCGAGAGTATGATCAATGTTATTAAATTTAATTTATGGTTTCATTTTATTAAACTCGGTTTTGTATTTCTTGCATTATTTATTAACAATCAAATTGTATCATATTATTTTATAAAAAGTATTTAGATTTTCATACTATAAATAAGTACAGCCCCGAAGGGGTTTGGTAGAAAACTCAACTTAGAGTTAAGCTCACCTTTGTTCATAAACTTTAAATTTACCTTATATTTCATGTTATTTTAATTATTTACTAGCTGTGCCCGTGGCTTCGCTCCTGTCACCTGCCTACCCTACCTGCCTATCTATCCTATCCTATCTACCCTACCCTACCTTACCTACCCTATCCTACCTACCCTACCTATATACCTACCTACCCTACCTACACACCTACCCTACCTACATACTTAGCCTACCTACCTACTATTTTTCTTTCTTATTTTTTCTATCTAAGTACCTTCTCCTAACAATAACAAACACAACAACAAAGATTTAGCGAAATCGGTAAAGCCGTTCTCCAGCTATAGCGTAAAAAAAATATTGGTCGATTTTTGTGTATATAGATGACACACACATGTACAATAAAAAAATAAGAAGGGGTAGCTAGGTAGAGGGAAATACTATTATTGAGTTAAACCGACCGTTAAAAGAACCGACATTAAGCTGCCATTTTGTGTTTGATTATAAATATAGTTGTATGGAAATAGATATATTTCCATACAACTTAGTTTTGCTGTTATACATCGGCCAGCCGCGCCGGCTCGATTTTTATTTTCCAGCTTTTGTTTTCACTAACAAAATCAAAATAAATACTTAGGTACCTAAACAAAGGCCGCCGCATACCTAACATATCCCCAGTTATTTCTCCAAGCGACCATTGATTCAATTGCCGGTCCTCCAGAACTGAAGTTATTTCGTTAAACTTCTAAACTAAAGCTAATTGTGAACAAACTCAACTTCACCTGCTTTCAGTCTCCTGAGAGAATGTCGAGTTTTAATTTTGTTAGGTTTACTGATGAAATTATTAATATGGAGTGTTTTTGTGCTTTCACAGGACTTGGTACGAGACAGACTACCGGTTATTTTTTTTTATAGTACCCGATCCTTGCTTAGATGCTTATAGATAAATACCAACCTTTCTCTTCTGTAAAACTACAGATGGAAGAAGAAAAACGCTGTGGCAAGGCAGAATGATGGTAAATTTTTTCATGCTATCAGAAAATCAGAGTCAGCGCAGGATATCTGCCTCTCTTGCCATATAATTCCTCCTTTCTGACCATTTCATACTTTACACGAAACGTCCACCGTTTTTTTATTCTTAACAAAAAGTGCTGGCCAGATAAGACCACAGTGAAATAAAAAAATAATAAATCTTTTTATCAAAAAATTACAAAACTAAAAACTTCCAAAGACACCGACTTCCGAAAATAAAATTATTTTTTGCTTTGTAGTGTTTTATTGGAAGTCGGTTTGATTTTTATGTTTTAAAGTTTTTTACTTTTCTCTTATTAGTTTTGGTACCTTATAATAGGTGTTTATCTTATCTTGTGGAGAGGCTACGAAATAAATCGGACACTTCGACCCATTGTGATCTCATGTGGTAAATAATAATAACATCTATAATAGGTGTTTACCTATGAAATCATGGGTATCATTGTTATGGGTGTATGCCAGTGATGACATGTGGCTCTGAGACGTGGTCGCTTACAATGGGCCTCATCAGAAAGCTTACAGTCACTCAAAGGGCAATGGAGAGGGCTATGCTCGGAGTTTCCTTGCGTGATCGAATCAGAAATGTAGAGATCCGCAAGAGAACCAGGGTTACCGACATAGCCCGAAGAATTGCCAAACTCATGTGGCAGTGGGCAGGGTACATTGCTCGCAGAACGGATGGCCGATGGGGCACAAAGGTTCTGGAGTGGCGACCACGAACCGGAAGACGTTGCGTTGGAAGGCCTCCCACTAGGTGGACCGATGATCTGGTGAAGGTTACGGGGATCCGATGGTTGCGAGACGCACGGGACCGTTCAGTGTGGCGACGCTTGGGGGAGGCCTATGTCCAGCAGTGGACGTCTTTCGGCTGATATGATGATGATGATGACCTATGAAATGGCCATTCTGAAGTACTGGCCATTTCAAATCTATATTACATTATATCTGGGGGCTGAGTCACCCGCGTCCGTAGGTGAGTACCCCTTTTTGTTGCACTACACGTGGTCCCCGGGTGGTGCTAATCTGGTGACGCTAACTGGTGGTAGGTATCGGCTGAAGGCTTGCGACTACCCGCCGAGCAAAGACGTACCGCTAAGCGGCCTAGCCGTGTTCCGGTACGATGCTCGATGTAGCCACAAGAGGAGTTGGGTCGAGATAGTTGTTCCACTGCAGGCAGGACAGCCCGATAGCGTTGATATGGGCCTATCGGGGCACAGATTACAGTCGACTCAATGCGCTCAGCACCGCGTGGACTTAAGCTGAGCTGAGCTGAGCTATAAGCTGATTTGTTCCCAGCTTACGCGATGTTAGTAACAGTCAGTGAAACGCAATTTTCGGAAATGTTTACTGGGTTTGGTTAAAGTGATTTTGTTGTATGACTTACTAGATAAGGTGATAGAGTTATGATGTCAGTTTTATTATATGATTACAAATAATATTACAATTCGACTAAAATAATATTATAAAGTAATTGCCGCTCGTGGCACCGCCCGCGTGGCATTAGAACTTAATATCGTTATGAATAATGATAATAATTAATTTAAAATAATTAATATAATTTTTATTTTATAGCAGTGTAGTTCAACAGTGGACAGGCAGGGGCACTTTTAGGCAATCAATCCACTAAACCTACCAAACCCATAGCCCAATACATTTTTTCTCCATGTTTTGCAATAGGCCTGCACCAACCGGGGATTGTCCTTGGGTGCAGTTGCGTAGTGCATACAGGGATAATCATCGGTTGGTGTCATATTTACTGATACATGCCTAAACAAGGCCTCTGCGAGTTGGCTTCGGCTCCTCGCACGCCTTTCAAAGGACCGGGACCCCGAGATTGTCAAATAAATTTAATAATAAATAATATTTATCGCAAGTAACATGGGGCAGGGTCAGGAAGTTGATGAAGATGATTAAACTACCCATCTGCCAAATTTCAGCTTCATGAAGAGAATTTCTACATCTTATCTTTACAACCCCAACCTATCTGCGTATTTCGTTTAGCGTAACATGACACTACGTCGCCGAGGCTACAATAAATATACGGGAAGAAAGGCGTAATAGCTTGTATAGAATAAAATCTCTTGTGAATACTTTGTATTAAGTGTTTACAGTTTATTGATATAATAAGCTTATTTTCAAAAACGTGGTTAAATATATTACTGTTTCTCATCGTTTACAAATTTTGTGTGAAGATGTTTACTGGTTGTTTGTGTTATGTTTCTTAGAGTAATGCAATAATACATAACTTAGTCATAAGAGAATTTTCCATGCAATAAAGTCGTTATTGCCATTTATTCTACAGGAATATTAATAAAAAAATCCGAAAAAAATTGGAGTTATAGATTGATACTCAGAGAAGCCAAAAATCAAATAACATTAAAAAGGGCGTAACCGGCGATTACCGCTTTATTGGTCGGGGCCGGCGATATGCTTTTGTGTTATTCTGATGTAAAAGCTATTTTACTGTAAACTTTTGTGAAAATCCATTCTCTACTTTTGAACGTGAAAGAGTAACACACATCCATCCATCGTCATGAACTTTTGCATTTATAGTAGTAGTAGGATGAGAAACCTTCAAGTATTTTTGTTAATCAATCCAATCACGTCTCAACGGCTGACGGAATTTAGAACACGGGTCACCATGACCTAATTAGGACATAATTATGACGCTTACATTTTATACCGGTTTTTCGTTCACGTGGGATAATTTTCGCCTTAGATGCGGCACTTCCAAAACCAATTTGATGGATTGAATGGAATAGGTTTACCGTGCTACCGTGTGCGAATGAAGCACAATTGATAAACAAATTAGTGTTAAACGAGTCGTTTTTGGAGTAAGTAATACCTTATAATTCACTCTTATTCTTTTTTGGACACAAAACATACAACAGACACACACACACACACGCACACCAACACATAACACCACCACACCACACACCACCACCACACCCACACACACCACATCCATATTCCATTACTTTATCATTATATCTATCGACATAATCGTAACTCTTAGCCATCAAAAATCCAACAAAAAGGATATTGTCTTCTAAACCAATACATTCAAAACAATTAACTGAAAACTGATAATCTCTTAGAATTAACAAACAATAACTCCGCAAACTTTTCTAAAACTAGAGATAATTATACCCGAAAAGAAGCTACACAAAAGCCTTCATAACTTATTGAAAAGACATCGAAAAGTCGTTTTATTTTTACGGACAATCGAACGCAACGAACGCGATTTTCGACTAAAATGAACTCGTCAAGTGATGCTTGAAAGGTGAGCTGAATATTCGAGAGTTTCTTATCCAATCGGATGTGCTATCACGGGTGATTTCTTTGGGTAAGGCAGATATTCAAATTACATTGTGTTTTTTAAAGTAATTTATCAGCCACGTTTTTACAAGCTTTTTATCAGCAATTTATAAATGTACTAGCTACCACACTATCATCAATTTTATCTACAGTTAATTGGCATTCCTTAATTATGCCGTTAATCATGGGTACTACATTTTAGGACGCTGCTATATACTATGTTGTATGTCCTTCCATTTGGTGCTAATGCATACACATTCTGGGCCCTGGATATACGCGAACATCAGCAGCTACATGTAGCTGGCCGTGGGTAAAGCATGCCTACTACCCTTGAGCTTTGTTAATAGTAAAAGCAAAACTAAGTTTGACTGGAAACTGGAGTGTTTTGAATTGAAATTATATAGAAAGAAAAAAAGAAAAGAAAGAAAAGAAAGAAAAGAAAGAAAAGAAAGAAAAGAAAGAAAAGAAAGAAAAGAAAGAAAAGACAGAAAAGAAAGAAAAGAAAGAAAAGAAAGAAAAGAAAGAAAAGAAAGAAAAGAAAAGAAAAAAAAGAAAGAAAAATTGTTTATGTCAGTGGGGATTATAGGGATTCGACGCATGAACACGCTTTCCCCTTTTCTCATACCTGTTAATATATTGGCACCCGTTATATTTAGCCCTTATTGTGTAAAAATCAATCTCAATCATTTGTTATCAAAAACATGCCTACAAAGTTTCAACCAAATCGGAAGCCGCAATAAAAAGTTTCATACAAAGTTCAGCTTTCCCCATTTACCCCCTAAAAATACTAATTTTCAAAAATCCTTTCTTAACCAACGTCTATTATCTTTATACAACCGCCTGCCAAAATTCAGCTTCATGAAAAAAATTTGTACATCTTATCTTTACAACTACCCCACCCCCACTTCTCCCCTTTCGTATTTTATGAAAAAAGTAGCCTATGTCCTTTCACGGGTCTCAAACTATCTCCATAACTTTCGTCTAAATCGGTTCAGCGGTTTAAGCGTGAAATGTAACAGACAGACAGACAGAGTTATTTTCGCATTTATAATATTAGTATGGATGATGTTCGGGTCAAATTTTTAATAGTAGAAATAAATAATACTTACCCACTAACTTAACATAACGGTGCGCTTCTATAATGCGCAGCATGCGTGGCAGTCCCAACACCATCCTGCGCGCTGGTGGACCGGTGGGACTCTCCAATGCAGGCTCACTGGATACGACTGCACGCAGTCGTATATTAATTTGTCACCATCGGGGAGTCCACGTGGACCTGCCATTTACTGTTCAATTGAATAGGAATTTATTTTTTATTATTACATATTATTTAATTAAATTATTATTATTCTATGCCAATCAATAGGGTAGGGATGATGACTAAAAAAATATTTTTAGTCCGTCAGTTAGATTTCCAAAAAATCTTGGGCACGTATTTTTTCTTTTGTCACGTTAACAAATAATTATGACGATACAGTGTGTTAAAATATTACATGACGTCATGCCTTGGTACACTTTTTACATAGAAGTTACGTCACAAGCCCCCACTCCCGAACTATGATGCGCTGTATCTTGGTAAATTTTTATTGATTAAGTAAAAAATACGTGTCCAATATTTTTTAATAATTTAACCGGCGGATTAAATAGAATTTGCTGTTTCGTACCCCGTCATCATCCTTATTATTAATTATTACTAACACTAGTTTGTAAGCTCGTAGTTGGACTAACAAATATAGATGTAATCGTGGGATGAATCTTAAATAAATGATGATTTATTACTAACCATAGGTTCTGGAAGACCACGCCTTGGATTGTCATGACCATTGAATTGGTTTGTTGAACCAACTTTTTTTTTGTAATAAATGGAAAGATCATGTATAAGTTTTCGTACAAAACTATTTTTAGTTTTTTTTTTACCGCTATAATTACAAAGTAATATCAAATTGAAAATATTTTTTTGAATCCAGTACCGAAAACACGCCGACAGTTCACGAACAAAACCGAGCCCGTGTGACGTCACGACGTTCATTTCTACTCCTTGTAGCACATAGCTGATACAATATATTGATGATTATCAAATATATTGATCAAAAATATCGAACCTTAAAAATTACCATGCTTGCTTCGTACCATTATGTACGAATATTACAAATAACTCCCCATTACATGTGATTCGCGCAATACCCAACCTAGCAAACTGTACTAAAGTTTTGAGATATGTTCTATGTTGTATGTTCAAAGTCGCGGCGCGACAGTACGCACACATTCTAATTGATTCCAATTAGAATGTGTGCGTACTGACGCGCCGCGACTCTGAAAAATTTTCAAGGAGCGGAGATCGGTGTTGCCGGATTGATTGAATGAATTTCTGTCATCATTGTCTATGCCCGCGACAGAATAGAATCACTCCGCACGTGTAGGCATACCCATGGCTTAAAACTAATATTTCTGTTTGTATTGTGAAAATCGGTCGACGCATATAAGAGATATTTGAAAATGTACCGAATTCATATTTTCACGTTTATGTTCTACAAAGTTTTTTAGTGTTTGTAATTATATTACATAGATATTTGTGTTTAATATTATTAAGGGATATGTAAATAGTGGAAAATACCGAAAATTTTAAGGATGTTATGTAAAAAATAAATAAAAATAAAGGCTCCACAGATTTCGGGATATAATATTTAGTGGTACCTATGAAGTTTTTGATATCTAAAGTCGAAGTTGCGCGCCAATCGTGTTTGTTCGCTTTTTATTTTACACGAATATCACCTACCCATATGTAAAAACAATTATATTATGACAATTATGTTTCTAAATGTATTGTGGAAACAACAATGACAAACACCGGTCCACTAACACGTAATATTCATTACGAGTACTTTATTTATGCTCAATATCTTATCGAAATTAGCCTTTATGAATCCTTTATCACACATGACTAAATAAAATTTGCTGTTATAAATAATATTTTTGCACTAATTTTCGGATATTTTTTGTCAATTCACGTGACACTGTACTGTCGTCAAATTCCTTGAACGTTATGACGTCACCAACATGGCGACCAGTCATGGCCCGTTGGTAGACAGGTGGTTCTTTTAAAATTTTATCGATATTCAATTGCTTATAATAAATTTTAAAAAAATATTCTTGAGATTTTTGCAACGATAATATAATTTATGATATGTAAAGTTTCAAAACACATTTTAAAAATCGTATTTTTTTTTAAATACTACAACCCAATTGTATAATCCAGGGCTTTCCAATCTTTTTTATACTGTGACTCCCTTTACATAGTGTTTTTTTTTGCGACGCTCTTGTTCCTTAGTATTGATTATTAGGAAAAAGTATAGTCAATGAGGTCGCTTTTCTAAGCATAACTTACCAAATCAGAGCTAAAATTTCGAAAAAGTTTATCTCCTTTAATTTTCTCAATTGATATTATGTAATCTCACATCACATCATCAGCCTATAACAGTCCACTGCTGGCCTGTAATCTGTACTGCACCACATATGGTGCGACGCGGCGATGTATCAAGCGGTACTAGGAATATACAGTACCCAGAGTTGGATAATCTTAGGATACATTACTCTAAAATTGAATTACATTGTATTTATTGGCTAATACCTATTTGTATATATCGATTAGTATTTTTTAGTTTCAGGCTCGTATTACATATATATCTCATAGTTCTAACAGCTGTTCTTTCTCGTTTACGACCCCTGTGAGAAGGCACCACGACGCCTCGGGGCGTCGCGACGCACAATTTGGGAACCCCTGGTATAATCAATAAATAAGTGAATAACATACGGTTGTATTCATAGAAATAATAGGCATTACGCAGGGCAGTTAGCGCAGCTATAAATTGGCTGTTATCTTATAATTCGTACGTAATATCAACTGTTACAAGCTTACGACTTGTAAGATAACTGACGATTGCAGCACCGGCACAGATATGCAGATGGTATTTAACAGGTCGTTGGGGACAGCATGCATATTGTGGTCAACACTGCAGATTAAAAACGCTTAGTATGTGGTCGAGATACTCAGGAATTGCAAAACTGAAAATTACGTTATAATAATATCTAATAACAATTTTACTCCCCAGTGAAACCAGAACCCTATATTTAGCCGTTGCACTTGCAACTAATAGACTAAGGGTAAGGTGTTCTTTGTGATCGATCTTCTGAAAAAAAAACCTAGTTTCTTCAGTCCTTTCCAACATATCTAAAATAAATAAAAATCCAAGAAAAGACATCTTTTCACAACATTAATGACCTCTTTACATAAAAGCAAGATCCACAGACATCTGTATGTGGAGTGGATCCCCACTAACTCAAAGCGACGCTTACATTCGAGATACAGAGTGTCTCGTAAGATGTGGTGTAACTGAGCATCTCAAGAGCACGTCATTATGTACGCTCTAGTTTTTAATTTCTAGGTTTTCCAAGTAACAAGTTTTCGGTAGTTTGATGTGTCTTTTACAAAACGTCGCCTATATCGTAATCTCAGGAGATTCAACGACTCTTTCAAAAGAAGATGAGGAGAGTGACACTAAATAAATGTTTGGGCAAAAAATCCTTAAGTTCGCGACTGCTGAACGTATGATTCTGGGTTTGATTCCAGCAAAGCCAAGTAGTTCACCCTGGAGTCTGACTTTGTATCCTTTTGATGCCAGTTAAAGGCATCATCTGTTACATAGGAGTTAATCATTACTAGTAAATAGAGATGATTTTTGATAGAGAGCAGTGGTGGCGCAGTGCTTGCGGCCCCGATTTCCGAGTTGTAGGTCGTGGGTTCGAACCCGAGCAGGCGCATTACTTTGTGTAATTAATTTCATCACCACTGCTCTCAAAACGGTGAAGGAAAACATCGTGAGGAAACACTTTCATTATGCGTACAGCTAAGGAGTGGAATTCCCTGCCGGAGTCTGTGTTTCCTGATAGCTACAACCTCGGGGTCTTTAAGTCAAGAGTGAATAGGTTACTTCTAGGTAAGCGTGTAACACCATCGACCACATAATCGCTTACCATCAGGTGAGACAGTGGTCAAGCGCGAGCCTATCTATATAAAAAAAAAAAAAATGTACTGAAACCAAAAATTCGAAGACATGTGACATCTACCAATCCGCATTGGGCCCGCGTGGTTGATTATAGCCCACTCCCTCTATAAGAGGAGGCCCGAGTCCCAGCAGTGGGAACATTGAAAAATGCTGTTGATGTTGAGAGATGATTTTATCCATAGAGAAAAACAGGTGTAATAAAGTTATTTTAACAAACCTATTTAAGATGAAAAGCTCTTACCAAAATCAGAAAACCGATATTTTTTCAGCCAACATCACAAAATTCCTCCTCATTCATCATCTGTTACAACATAATATATGTCCAACTACCATATAAACCTAATGGCCAATATATTATGTAATAAGGGTTATTTGTCGAGTCAGTAGCAATCTAACAAGATTTACTGCGGCCCGTTACATCATGTTGGAAAAGTAATGAAACCTAATAAAGATTTGTAGTTATTGGTGGAAAAGAGCTAGCTTGTGACTAGATAAAACAGCCAGACGAGTCGTGCTCAGGTTGGTTCGTGGATGGGTGACCATCCATTAGACTCCGTGCCTCGGAAAGCACACTAAAGGATGAATAATGCTAGATTGTGGCGGGCGCGAGCAGTGCCCGAGTCATCCGAGCCCCTTACGTGCGGCGTCCGAGGCGTCTGAGCGTGTCCGGGAAGCGGACGCCGCACGGTATAGCGACCGCATCATATAAAATGTTCGTGTAAATGTGTTCGCGCTCGCCACCATCTAACATAACCATTGGCCCCAGCTGTCATTTGAAGATCTTTGACAGTTGTTGCGGGTGACAGAGACCATAAAATCTGACGACAGTCTTACCAAGGGGTATCGTGGTAGCCAGCTGGGTTGTATAGATCAGATATGAAGTAGCTTCATGTACTGGCTGTTCATTAACCTGTTACACGGACGACGGTCTTCTGCTCATTCAATCAAGTACTCGAGCTGGACTCGAGAACTTGGCTGATACTTGCCTACGATTAATATTTCAGTGTTGCGATCGAAACCGCCTGTCCTTTGCTCCGCACAAAATTATAAACTCATTTTGAAAGGTAATCTTAAATTGTGTCCTACTATTAAATTTAATAACTTTCCGGTAAAAAGGAAGCAGTCCGTGTGCTATCTTGGTCTAGTGTTAGAGAGGAATTTTACATTTATAGATCATATTAAAATAGTCGGTAAAAAACCAAAAAGAACTTCTATGCCTTAACGAGAATATCTAAATCTACGTGGGGTCTGTCTTTTTTGACTTTAAGGACTATTTATGGGGCTACTTACTTGGGTTGTATCTGCTATGGGGCGCCTGTTTGGGCTGATAGATTATCCCAGTTGTAAACGACCCTTTGGGCATATTGGTCTTGTTTGTTCTGTCTCCTGCTTGATATAGAAGAAAGTGGAAATTTTTATTTTTTCCTACTCCTCCATTTTTTTGTGATTAATTTCGTTGCGGGATCCAAGTCAGTTAAATTCTTTCTCCGGGACTTCGTCGAGCTTCATTTCCTCGGCTTCATTCTGGCTTTCAGGAGTTGCAGTGGTTTGGGAATAGTGCGGTGGGTTTTTACCATAAAAAAAGCTTCATGTAAAATACTGGTGCCGACCCCAATCTAGTTGGAAAAAGGCTACGCAGATTGATTTTGCGCGACGCAAAAGAGGGTAATGTGTTTATCAGTCTATATATGTATATATTTTTGCTCTTTGTGGCGATCTAGAGACCAAATGCATAGGCTAATTTTGATGATTGTTACGTTAATCGATTTGCTCTAACCTTGCGACTGCCACTGGCTACATTAAAATTGAAAAATCGGCCATGTGCGAGTCGCACATGAAGGGTTCCGTACCATTATCGCAAAAAACGGCAAAATATTCACGTTTTTTGTATGGGGCTCCCACTTAAAAAAATATTTTATTATGTTTTTAGTATTTGTTGTTATAGCGGCAACAGAAATACATCATCTGTGAAAATTTCAACTAGGTAGCTATCACGGTTCATGAGATACAGCCTGGTGACAGACAGACAGACGGACCGCGGAGTCTCAGTAATAGGGTCCCGTTTTTACCCTTTGGGTACGGAACCCTAAAAAAAAAAAGGTGGCTTTTGGGTGCCATATTGTGGTGGTCTCAATTTTTTATTTCTTCCCATCCCATCGTGTTGGGCAGCAAAATTAAGGAAAGAGGAGAAACACTGAGATGTTTAGAAGTAATTCGAAAAAAAATTATCAATTAAAAGTAACAACTAAAAAAGGGAATTCCAAACATCAAAAACCCGACTGCTCAAAAAGTTAACTAAAAAGTGTGTCGAAACACGCAAAACAATAGGTACCCAAGACATCGACTTCGGAAAAGAAAGTTATTTTTCGTTTTGCAGTTTTTTTTTGGAAGTCGGTTTGTTGTTTTGTTAAAAAGTTTTTTATTTATCTCTTTTTAGTTTTTATAGGTACTTCCAATTGCCATAAAATTCATATATAGCCAAAGTACATCTCATGACGATTCCAGTAAGCCCATACACGACTAGGATACATTGTTTTATTTCGGAGTACCAGTGCCTACCTGCCGGCTTCATCATCAGATCAGTTCGATGGTACCATTTTCATCAGCACTATGTATTTATAAGTGTTTGCTTCATCATAGTCGTTAAACTATTCGAGATATCTTATAACCCATGACATACTTAGCATTAAGGAATTCTATTGGCCATCTGTGGTCTTCTTCACCAGTTCCACTTCACCAAATGTTACTTTCTGAGTGCAGATGATTGCATTGTTAATAAAAATACCAAAATCGCTGTATGTATGCCTATAATATTTGAGGAGTTCCCATGATTTCTCCAATATTCCATCATCAGATCATGACCTGATGACTATGGGACCAACTGGGAAGTATACCCTTTCAAACAAAAGAAGAATTTTCCAAATCGGTCCAGGCGTCTTTCAGTAATCGGGGAACACACATAAAAAAATAAGACATAAAAGATCCCGACGAATTGAGAACCTCCTCCTTTTTTTGAAGTCGGTTAAAAAGAAAATCATGCTGTACAGTCGGAGAATACATAATCGCGAGCTGACAGTCCAAAATCATAATTATTTAATCTTAAGTTATTAAGTCTTTTTAACCGACTTTCCAAAAAGTTTTTTTTGTTTGTTCACCGTTTTCTCCGTCAATTATAGACCGATTTTGAAAATTATTTTTTGTTTGGAACTATTTTTCGTGTTTTACCTAGTAGAACAGACGAAACATGTCATATAAGCAATGGATCGGAAATTTCATCCGGTTGTGATTTAAACTGTGAATTAGTGTATCACGCAATTAGCATGCAGGTTTACCTCTAAACACCTTGTTGGAATATTATAGGTGATCAATACCTACAAATAGCAGTGATGGCCCAGTAGTAACGGCCCCGAGCGCAGCTTAACTTTGTGTAAATTATTTCATCACCACTGCTCTAAAAGCATGCAGGAAATCATGGTGAGAAAACCATAAATTCGAGCACATGTGTCATTCACCAGCCCGCACTAGGCCCACGTGGTGGATTAAGGCCCATTCCCTCTCTCACAGAGAGGAGGTCTGTGTCCCAGCAGTGGGGACATTAAAAGGCTGATGATGGTGATGAATACCTAATGAAACAGCTCACAAAGACAGTGAAAAACATTTCTAGGTATATTAATTAGTTACCTACTACCTAGTATCTAACCAACTGAGAGTTCTTAGGAATCGAGCATCAATCTTCGAAAGTTGCTTCGATAGTCAGAACATCACAAAGTAACAAGACGAGAACTTTTCCCTTGTAAGTTGCCTGTAAAATATTTTACTCAAAAATGCATGTAATGTGGTCATTATTTTGATAACCTTACTTGAGCAAAGTCGACCTTGCCGTTCTGTTTCAAGGAGCGGCCGGCAAAGTTTTGCTGGCCGCTCTAACAGGCCGGCAATGTTTTGCCGGCCGCTATTTTGACGTTTCAACGTTTTAAAAAATCAAATCCAAAAAGATTTTATTTAAAACATAGCTGTTTGTATCTATAGGGATAGGTATAAAAAGATTTTATCCATATTAGGCTGTATAGTTCCAACTACCATTGCTCAAAAAAAAAAACATAGAAGTAACAAAAGCGTGGTTCAGCGAAAATTTTGTTTTTATTTTGTGACTTTTTTGCTAAAAATGAGCTCTCATAGCGAAAATTCTTTCGATTCAATGTGTTTAACACCGCCAGACATTAAAGATGAAGCTAAATTAGTGGTTGAAAATTTGATACCGCGAAACTCAAAGGGAAAATATAAGCTTGCATATGAAAAATTTGTGCAGTGGAAAATCAGTAGGGTATCTAAATCTTTATCCGAAAATGTTTTTCTTGCGTATTTCAATGATCTTTCCAACAAAATGAAGCCTTCGTCTCTCTGGAATACCTATTCAATGTTAAAGTGCATGGTTCTGATAAAGCACAATTTGAACATTAAAAATTACCACAATTTAACGAGTATGCTAAAACGACAGTCAGACGGATAAAAATGTAAAAAATCAAAAGTGTTGACATCACAAAATGTAGAAAAGTTTATAAATGAAGCCCCCGACTCTGAGTACTTAGCGGTGAAAGTAAGTATTTATATCTAAAAACCCAAATTTGTACTGTACCTACACGTTCTCTTAATTAATACTCGTACTTGTTATTGTTACAGGTAGTTCTTATTTTTGGCATTTACGGTGCATGTCGATGCATCGAAATTACCTATATCACCGTTAATGACATTGAAACTCACGTCAACGTAATGATAATTACGTTGCGAGATACAAAAACGAACATTGATCGTACTTTCGTTGTTCGTGACGCCTCATTTGCAGTGGTGCAAAAATATTACGCACTTCGTCCAGTTGACGTAAAAACGGACCGATTTTATTTAAATTATAAAAACTGCAAATGCACCAAACAAGTGATAGGGAAGCACAAAATTGCTCAAATGCCCAAAATAATTGCTACATACTTAGAACTGCCCCATCCGGAACAATTTACAGGTCATTGTTTCCGGCGTTCATCGGCCACTATTCGTGTCGATACTGGGGCCAATCTTATTACACTAAAAAGGCATGGAGGATGGAAATCCGATCGAGTTGCTGAGAACTATATAGAAGAATCGGTGGAGAATAAAAACAGAATTTCACAAAAAAACGGTCAAAGTATAAACTTAAAACGAACAACGTCTTACGAGTTCCAGGAAGCTTCAACATCTGCTCAAGAACCTGAAGAAAAAAAAATGAAATAAATGAAGTAATAAATGAAGAAATAATACAGCAGTCAAACACCGCATTAGAATTATCGCAAAGTATTAGTAATATCAAACCGGGAAAGTCGGTGTTGAATTTTAGTAACTGTACTTTTCATAATTGTCATTTTAATTAAAATTCTAGTTAATTAATATATATTTTATTTAAATTACCACTTTGTTTGCATCCTCAGAGCGCGAACTCGCGGAACTATTTGCTAGAGTGGAGTGTGAAAGCGAGATGGTAGGATTGTCGATTAACAAGTCAAAGACCAAAGTGATGATCATCGACCGAGCTGGACTAATCGCACGCACGGGAGAACTTGTGGATCTGGAGTTTGTGAGTGAATTTGTGTGCCTGGGCTCCATGATCAGTGATCAGGGAGGCTGCGACGGGGAGATTCGGAGGCGTACGCAGATGGCCAAGGCTGCTATGAGCAAGATGTCGAGGATATGGCAGAACAGAAATGTCTCCAATGACGAGACTCGACGACACAAAGAAGAGACTCGTGAGAACTCTGGTATTCTCGATATTTCTTTACGGCTCGGAATCCTGGGCAATTCGCACGGTGGATCGGAAAAAGATAGAGGCTTTTGAGATGTGGTGCTGGAGAAGAATGCTGCGCATACCATGGACAGCCAAGCGCACGAATAAGTCCATTCTCGACCAGTTGAACATTAAAACCAGACTCTCTACGATCTGCTACCAACGAGTCCTAAGTTACTTTCGTCACATCGCCCGGAGACAGCCAGACAACCTGGAAAAACTCGTTGTATCGGGCAAGGTGGATGGAAAAAGATCACGCGGACGTTCACCTACTCGCTGGTCTGACCAGATCAGGGCCATTACGGGACTCACGGTGACCACTGCTATGAGAAGAGCTGGAGACAGGGTGGCTTGGAAGCAGCTCGTCGTTGACTCCGTCAAAGCTTTTCAAGACGGGCACGACCTTCAGAAATGAAGACAATGAATAAGAAGAAGAAGAGATTTAAATTACTTGCTGGTTTTATTTAGATTAGGTATTTGCATTTTTGAGTAAAGCACTATACAAACCTTGGCCCACAATGACTGCTTCGCTGGTCACGCTATGATTGCCTCGAGCTAGCCTAGCTACGCTCTAGGCCTTTCAGCTTGGCCATCATTGCAGCCCTTGCTGTCCTCGCTGTAAAGGCCTCGACCTACGGTCTCGGCCTTTATCTCAGCTCGTCCATCAAGTGCTGCACGCTGACCGCGCTGTGTCGGCCTGGAGCTGCGCTACGCTGCGCTGTCGGCCATAATCAGCGCGACCAGCAAAGTAGTCATTATAGACCGCGGCAGTAATGTACTAAAACTTTTTACAACTTTCCTTTCAAAGAACTGCAGCCATGGAGAAATTATTTCTTAGGTAATATCGATAACAAGCAGTACCCAAGACAAATAAATAATGTACCTATATACAAACTATGATATACTATACTTTATACTAGCGCGTTTAAATAGGGGAGCGGAGAAGGGGCTCATTGCGCATCAAGAGATTCGTCCACATCGATGCCAATGGAAAAAGTGCCCATAACGCTGGCAGCATTGCCACATTGAATAGCAATGCTGATTCTCTAGCCGAAGAATAGTTCAGCTCTCTAGTCACGTGGATTAACTGTACCAAAGTTTATTTTGTAGTCCATTTATGGCTAGTGGTTATGAAGTCGACAATCATGTACGAGGTGGTGTATTTTAATCCAGACAAGTCTTAAGTGACTTTTACTTAGTTTTATATACTGAAGAAAAAGAGAGAAGAAAGAATAGTACATAATTGCCAATTCCACCGAGGTATATATAGTGCTTTTCTCAAAGGAATGCAGGGAAATAAAACATACTTTTTATATCATACATTTAATTTAATTAACATTAAAAGTTACATTAGTCATATTGGGGCAATTACTAAAAGAAAATGTTATTGATTTCCCCGGTACATTTATGTTTGTTTGTTGAATTTCTGATGAGGTTTGCTGGTAGATGGCTAAATATGCTATTTTGTGGTGGATGGCTGTGGACTTAGATGTTGGCAAGTGGCCAGCGGGTGAGATTCTGTTTCCGAATTAAGTTGCAATGTGATATTTTGATTTATTTTATTATTTATATCAGTTTTGTTTTCAATTGAGTCCTCAATGTAGCCTTCAGCCACTTTATCGGACTTCCAGCCTCCGTGTCTTTTCTGAGTCGTCAAATTAAAATTTATTGTTGTTCGTTGTTCGTCATTGATTATGTAAAAGTAATTGTATTTGGCAAAATGAGTTCTAGGTACTACTTAGTTTTAATGTCCGCGCATTATTTGAGAAAAGTACTACACAAACCTTGGCCACAACTAGGCATTGATGGACTTACGTATGTGTGCCTCGGCTTCGCCTCAGCCCACATATACAAGTTCGTCCATCAATGCCTCTTTTGCTGGCCGCTGCAGTAATGTACCATTAATAACCCCAGCACGTCGTTTCATACAACATTGCTGGAGCGTTGTTATGTTCCAAATTCAAAAAACGCTCCTGCAATGGAATCGATTATCTTCTTCCGTAAATTCTCTTTTTAGGGTTCCGTACCCAAAGGGTAAAACGGGGGTCCCGTTTTTATTACTAAGACTCCGCGATCCGTCTGTCTGTCTGTCTATCCGTCTGTATCTCATGAACCGTGATAGCTAGACAGTTGAAATTTTCACAGATGATGTATTTCTATTGCCGCTATAACAACAAATTCTAAAAACAGAATTAAATAAATATTTAAGTGGGGCTCCCATACAACAAACACGATTTTTTTGCATTTTTCTGCGATAGTGGTACGGAACACTTCGTGCGCGAGTCCGATTCGCACTTGGCCAGTTTTTTCGAATAATGACAATATTTCCACGCATGTTTGAGATAAAAGTACTTAATTGCCATAAAATGACATACAAACAAAACATTACAAGAACAAGAACAGTGGTAGAAGATATTGAAAACTAACCTTTAACGATAGAGCTGAGTTGCTGAACATGAGGTTCGATTCCCGGGACGGGCAAAGTGTTACAGGGTTTTTCCATCCGGAATTTCTCAGTAACAGGCCGGAGTCTGTCCTAATTACATTGGACTTAAACCTAACTTGGTCAAGCGCGAGTCTATAAAATATAAAAAAACTGTGCACCTCTGCCCAACCCATTAGTGAATACTAGCATGATGTTATGTTATGTTTCTTAGTTTATCTTTGAGATCGTGGGAGGTGAATTTCGAGAGGAAACCTGGATTTATAAAAAACACTGGCATCATTGTTCAAGTAATTTTGGGTGCAGGTGAATGGACATTAGGAACACTGGAGCAAATGGAACGTAGTTTGAACCGCAACGCACTGTCGTTTCACTAGATTATATTTAACTAAGGGTAACCTACACAGAAATTACCTTCATTCCCAGAAAGGAATAAAACTAAGACGATAGCACGAATAAAAATACACGGCCTACGATCTAACCTACAAATATACTGAGTCACAGAGCACGGAGACCCCACAGCGGCCACTGCTAGAGTAGAGACGGCATTGTCAATACTTTCCGTCCAAAACAAGCGTGTCAGTGTGTCAGTGAGTGTCACCGTTTACACATAGAAACTGACGGCTCATGACAATTCTATGTCTGTGACCGCTGAAGCTTAGTGCAACGTAACGCAAATTAGTGCAACTCAGCGCAACGCAACTTTACGCAACATAGCGCAACTTAGTGCAGCGCAACTCAGCTTAAACCAACGCAACTCAGTCAGCGCAACGCGACTCAGCTTAATCCTACTTAGCGCACCTCAGCGTAACAGAACACAGCGCATCTGATTGGATATGAATATTAAAAGTGATGACGTCTCTAAGTCACTGTCATTCCGTGCTCTGTGTATCGAATACACATGCCAATGTCAATAAATTCTATCCTAAACGATAAATACCACACTAAAATAGTCGCGCGGGGAAATAAAAATAGAAGCGATCAGTTAGACTCAAAACAAAACAACGCCCACGATGTAATTAAATAACACCTACTTCTAACTACGACCTTTATTTAGCTTGTTTTTTTTTAATATTATTATAGTACTCACATTTCACTTGTTCGGCCTAGGCTGTTGAATTTTGCTTCGTGGTAGCAAAATTCAACAGTTATCAAAATATACCAAAATAATTTAGATTTTACTTAAAACCTTGTCCTAGAACCCCCAAGAACAGATTGGCCACAAGAAAAATTTCAAAATTTTAAAAACCACCGACACATTTTTATTTCTAGCGACATAATTTATCTAGTACATAGTAAATACGCTTCCATCGGCAATCTATTGAACATGTAATTATGACATGATATCTTGCGTATACACCCCGATTCAAACAGTGAAACGCCCATAACTTTTGAATGGCTGAACCGATTTTATTCAAACATAGCAGCAGCTGAGAACACTCTCGATAAAATCACCTTTCAAACAAAAAAAAAACTAAATCAAAATCGGTTCACCCGTTTGGACGCTACGATGCCACAGACAGACACAAATATACACAAACACACATATACACAGATACACAGCAACACACGTCAAACTTATAACACCCCTCTTTTCCGTCGGGGGTTAAAAATACAACCCATCAACGTCTTTTTGATAGTGTTGCTGTCAAAATGATGATGACGGGCCGTTTATGGAAAAAAAATGCCCAGCCCTGTCCTAAATCCCACAATTATAGAATATCAAAGAGTGGAGGCATGTGTCTCCACTTTGTGCCACAGTCCCATAAGGAACACTTTTTTTTTGTCTCTATTTCACAAGCGGTTTTGCAATTTGTTAGCATTTACATTTCAAGTTTTTATATTAAGTTATCGTTGTTGTATAAACCTAAACAACGAAAATAAAATTAAAATTAATGAATTAAACTATTCAAATAGTAAAACTAACACAACTTATATACAACGCGATTAATACATAATTTCATAAAAGGACTCAATTTGGATTGACCTTAAGATCGGTATTGCTTGCCAAGGCGTATTGACAATCATAAGACTTCTCAAACAAATATAAAAGCAACGAGATTTTCTAAACGAAGAGGAATCTAAAGAGGTTTATCGCTTCTTCTTTGAAGATATAATAACAAATGGAAAGCAAAGGGAAGCCTGTGGAAATCTTAGTCAAAGAGTTTGCATCGGGAAAAAATTTGACCTTGTTTAAATCTATATATTGGTTCTAGGAGTTTCTTTAGAGTAGGAAAGGAAAAAAGAAATAACGTTTTAGTCATTTATATCTGTACATGTTATAATTATCTGTGTGTGTGTCATTTGTATCTGTGTATTTATGTCTGTAAACACAGACATAAATCTAACTAGATAACGCAAGTCCCTCCATCTTTATGAAAACCAAGCGTGCCACTTTTTCACACACAATTTAAATAGTTATTTATGCTACAAGTGCGGAAGGTAAGTGATTTCCGATGAGTGGCATTTTTATTCACGAGTGAGCGTCTTACGTACGTGTATCATACAACATTTTACTATGCATTGTGCGAGAAAATAAAACAATATATCTGAACCAAGCAAAAATTAATAAAATGGCGGGCTTATTCAAGCGCGCTCTGCATATCCACAGATTAACTAAAAGTTCCTCGGGCATATCTACTGCGCATGTGCAAAAAGCTGTCATGTCGTAACGCAAAAAGGCACGAGTAAAATATACGATCTGCCAAACATATTTAATGAATATTTAAAATTTTTAATTTATTTATCAAAATCTAAATCTAGAGTAATTAAAAACGCCTTTAATGAAGTATTAGTTTTATTTTACATTTTATGTGAATGATAATCTGTACTAAACTATTTTTTTTAACTTTTCTCAAATAATAAAAACTCTATGCGTCAGGCTGACGTTGGAGTTAAAAATTTTAAAAATACAGAAAGTAAAAAGCACTAGTTAAAAAAATGAGACTCTTTCCGCACAGTTTGACTGCTTGGAAAACGCTCTTTTCGAGGACATGCATTGTAAACCAACCAACCACCAACCAATTTGTACCAATGAAAGAAAACATTTCCAATGCATCGGCCAACTTTTTCTTTACAGTCTTTACGACTCAACATGGCATGATTAAGCATTTTTCTAGATTTCCGGTGCCGATAAATGAAAGCTCAAAGTTCATTGATCGTAATTTTATTCATTTTTTGACACACGTTGTACATACGAGTACAATCGCGTCATCTAGTTAGATTTATATCTGTGGTTTTAATAGACTCTGTAGGTGGACTTGCCTTGACAAACAGTTGGCGGAAGTTTGAATCAGGATTATTACTTGGAAGGAGGCAGTAAACGCAACAGGCTAAGGCAGTACACACTAGGGTGTTTTCTTTGATGTTTAGCGCTAGTACAGTTTTTGTGAAGAAGCTCTTCCAGGGCAGAAGGTACTTACTATCAACTTAACTTTATCTACCTCGATGTACCCTTTTTTTACCCGACTGCCGAAGGAGGGTAATGTGTTTATCAGTCTATGTATGTAAGTATGTATGTATGTATGTTTGTTCCTATGTGGCGTTCTAGAGACCAAATGCGTGGGCCGATTTTGATGGTTCTTACGTCAATCGATTCGTCTTAACCCCGCGAGTGCCACTGGCTACATGAAAATTGGAAAATAGGAAAATGGCGTTTTTGGGCGCCATATTGTGGGGGCCCAAATATTTTTTCTTTCAAGCCTATCGTGTGGGGTATCAAAATAAAGGTATTTAAGAGGCGATTTCAAAAATATATAACACTTATATGTTTAAATGTACCTAATTCGAAAAAAAAATATAACTAAAAAGTTATAAATAGAAAAAGTTAATTAAAAAAATCAAAAAACCCGACTGCTTAAAAAGCGAACTAAAAATACGTAAACAAGGAGAAAATCATGCTGTGCAGTCGGAGGATACGTCTGGTTTTGGTCCGCCAGCTCGCGAAGATGGGTGTGCCCCGACGGAAAATAAATAAATAAAAATAAATAAAAATATTTATTTCTCTTCCACAAAGGTTTCTTATAAACTATTACATAATGGTGCAATATCAATTGGTAAATCCTTTGTGGGAGACTGGCATCTGTACTAGGATATCCTGTAACACAAAAAAGAGGGGTGTTATAAGTTTGACGTGTGTTGCTGTGTATCTGTGTATATGTGTATCTGTGTATATGTGTGTCTTACTGTGGCATCGTGGGTGAATCGATTTTGAATTAGTTTTTTTGTTTGAAAGGTGATTTTGTCGAGAGTGTTCTTAGCTATGTTTGAATAAAATCGGTTTAGCCGTTCAAAGTTATGGGCGTTTCACTGTTTGAATCGGGATGTTTACGCAAGATATCGTGTCATAATTACGTGTTCAATAGATTGCCGATCGAAGCGTATCTACTATGTACTAGATAAATTATGTAGCATGAAATAATAATGTGTCGGGGTTTTTTTAATTTTACTTGTCATTTGTTTGTTTA
This sequence comes from Anorthoa munda, assembly GCA_945859665.1. Lineage (NCBI taxonomy): Eukaryota > Metazoa > Arthropoda > Insecta > Lepidoptera > Noctuidae > Anorthoa > Anorthoa munda. The sequence continues at coordinate 19,880,103 of OX243896.1, read as the reverse complement.
AAGAGTGTGAGTCATTCTATGGTTAAAGTTTGCGATGCGTTCCAGTTTAAACTAGGGTTTAACTTTGTTAAAGATTTCTATTAAGTTTTTTTTTTTTTTTAACTTTGGCCCACACTAGAAATTTCTTCCTGTATCGTGGGTGCGTTTACAAACATATAAACTCACATACACAAACACCCAGAGCCGAAACAACCATCTGTAGGTTAAACTAATATTTGTTCCGTGCTAGAATCGAACCCGCGACACGCAGCGCAGCAGTCAATCGCTCAACCACTGCGCCAACCGTGCGCCAGTCAAGTCATAAATAACACTAGATTTTTTTCATATTGCCGTTCTGAAACTTTATTTAACCTACTAACCTACTTTCGCCATGGACTCGGAGTATCATAAATAAAATATTTTATCCACACATCCGAGCTCAATTCTCACAACAGCTGTACCTTCAAAATAAAATTCATATTCAATCGTCGAGTCGAACATCTATCACAGAATGTAATCTTATTATTATGATAAATGTACAAGTTTGGATGGTTGTGTGTGTGAATGTAAGTTTGTTACTCAATCACGCCAGAACGGCTGAACGGATCTTGTGGAAATTCGACACAGAGATAGATTAAAGAATAGCACATAGGCTAACTTTTCATCCCGGTATAATGTTCCTTTGGGATGATAAAACGCTTATCACGCGGGCGAAGCCGCTGGCAGAAGCTAGTATTACAATAAATATCGCTGTCTTATTCGCACACCGGATATTGGGTACCACCCCGCCACCGGAAGACAAGCGCTTGAATTTAGAACAAAGGGAAATCAGCGCCACCTAGCGGCGGGAAGTTGATGTCGGTTGATGTTTTATTATTGTTTGTTCTATTAGACGATTTTGTTATTGTACGATCTGGATTGTGTGAGCAATAGAATATCCCATTTGAGAGTAAAAACCGTAATCCTTATCTGTTTATAAACTAGCTAGCTTATGCCCGCGGCATCGCCCGCGTAATAAGTGTTGTATCATCCTATAAATTAAACTATCCTATGTATGCCGAAAATTGGTATGCAGATAGTTTGAAACCCTGGGAAGGCCCAGGGTTTCAAACTATCTGCACACCAATTTTCATCTAAATCGGTTTAGCGGTTTGAGGATGAATTATGCTAGACCGTGGCGGGCTCGGGCCGTACCCCGTGCGAGGCACGGACGAGGCACGGCTACAAAACTTCACGTCTGCCGCTTGGATCGCTCGGACGCCGCACGGCATAGTTTTACTAGATTGTTTATAGTTTACAGATAACAGTCTTTTGTTTACTGTTTATTATATAGATTTGTTATTTTTTTGTTATTGTTTTATGTTGTGTGCTCCAGTGGCTTGTGACAAATAAATGTGTTTTCTTTCTTTTCTTTTCTTTTCTTTACAGTTTACAATTTATAGTTTATTGTCTAAATTCTACAGTACATAGTTTATAGCCAAAAGTAAACTATAAACTGCACCTGTGGTGCCTCCTGGAATTTGCTGTCTTCATTCAACAGCCTACCTACACTTACTATAAGTTCTTCTACAGCAAATAAAAATATATGTGCGTTTGCATTCCACAAACTATGAGAGTGAGAGAAGAGAGAGTGCAACTATGTATGTACACCTACTTGTGCGTGCACTATAATATCTCCCGCGTAAATAACTGACATTCGGGCATTCGAACCATGTCAGTGATCTGAGAAAAGAAATAGTTATTTCATAAATTGTAATTTTTATTCTGCACTATTTTTATTTGGGTTTGCACACTCCACAGGCTATCTTAGATATGATACCATAATTATTTTAAACTTTAAATAATTTTTGCTAGTTTTGATTTGACCCACACATCATCGAATTACTGAAAATGCAAGTTACAGATGTGACACAAAACGCAATAATAAGCTACATAGGGACGACTGTATCCACAGGCAAGAAATAAGCAACTTTAGAATTTTTAAACTTATGACATCAAAATAGGCCAGCGCTATCGGTCTATTAATATTTTCGCCCCACTGCCACAACACTTTCGTTATCACAATCCTTGAAAGTCTAGTCCAATAAAAATAAATGAAGCATAGAAATTGATATTGGATAATCAGCCTTTGCATATACATATATATATTGTATATTTACATGTACAAGTATTTTTTAATAATACGAAATAAAATGTCAATTTATACCTAGAATCTTGGATATTCTTGGCTTAGCGGCTGTGTCGACCAGACAGAAAATGTGTCGTTGTGTTAAAATATTCAGCCGACACTTTGTTGAATAAAGAAAACTAGGAAAAATTAAAAAACAATTATCCGTAGACTTATTAAGTATCTTTTGCAAGAGCAAAACGATAGCGATCAAACGCTTTATGTTATAAAAGTCGGCATTACCTGCAGTGTAGGTATGGTAGGTCATACACAATCGTTTGTTAATCGCTCGCTGTTTGCCAAATGCACTTATTTAAAAAAAAAACCGCCAGCAACTCTATAACTTTTGTATTGAAGAGCAATTATTGCGCAAAAATCGCTATCGTTTTGCTCTTGCAAAAGATACGTAATAAGCCTGCGGGTTACGAGTATATGAGTAATATAAAATAAAAGTGCGCCACTTGCTATCGCCACGCTTTCGATGATCAAATATCACTTGTCTAATGCCTCAGGTCGCAAGCTTTCTAAAATGTTTCGATTGCTACGGACAACGATGACACACTATTTTCTTAAAGCGAATGGATTAGCGTTTCTCGGCTCCTAAAAGGTAGCTCATAAGTATTGCTTTAACCACCGAGCCGAGTTGTATTCAGGTTCCACCCTGGTTCTGGCATAACTTTGTAACCTTCATCATCAGCCTTTTTAATGTGTCCACTGCTGGGACACAGGCCTCTCTGCGAGGGAATGGGGCGTAATCCACCACGCGGGCCTAGTACGGGTTGGTGGATGTCATATGTCTTCGAGTTTTTGGTTCTAGGACATGCCGGTTTCCTCACGATGTTTTCATTCAACATTTTGAGAGCAGTGGTGATGAAATAATTTACACAAAGTAAAGCGCCTGCCTGGGTTCTAACCCACGAACTACAACTTGTAAGTCGCGGCTGCTACCACTGAGCCACCACTGCTCCACCCATAACCTAATTATCGTAACCTTATTTCAAAGAATTTTTCTAGACACGGTTGTGTTATACGGTAATAACATCGCCCTTCAAACCTAACACCATTTCCATTCGACTCTAATACGTTTCTAAAGAAGCGCACGCCAGTCATTATACAGCCTGACACCTTGGAAATGAACCGCCGCTGCACCGACACAGTGACACCCCGTACCTGACTGTATTACCTGACACTACTATAACGTGCTTGCTGAGATGGGACGTGACTGCAATATGAGGGAAGGTACTGCAGGGTCTTACAGAGATTAGTATTTAAGGGATAGAAGTTTTCAACGCGACTTCGTCCGCGTCAAACTCGTAAAAAATATTTTTTTATTTTTTTCGTTTCCCAACGGAACTATGAGTTTTCTCGTGATCAAACGTAGCCTATGTTACTCGTTATTACATCAGCTATCTACCAGTGAAAGTCCCGTCAAAATCGGTCCAGCCGTTTCGGAGATTACCCGGAACAAACAGACAGACAGACAGACAAAAATCTTAAAAATTGCTTATTTGTTGTTAGGACCGTATATACTTTCACGTGCATTCAATAAAACGTTGTTATTTTGATATTATACATACAGACACTTCAATTTTATTTATTGGTATGTATAGATTTAAAATAAACCAATCGCTTGTGCTAAAAGCATATTTGTAACAAATTTGGAATGTGGCATGTATACGTGTTATCGGGACAGGACAAGGTGAAGTTAGCGAGACGAGCTCGACTCCTACCGAAAGGACTGGCCAGTAGTGGTCAGCACTAGCAGAAAAACCAGAAATATGTAGCAAAGAGAAAAAGAGGCTTTGTCAGTGTTGTGTTGTATGTGTGTCGAATAAATGTATATCTCTTCTATTTTTACCGACTTCAAAAAAAGGGATGTAATTAATTCGACACGTATGTATGTAATATTGTTGAAAATGCTCAATATTCACATAATATGTTACTCTGTATGGGCAAACATGTGTGAAAATTTCAAAAGTGTATTTTTCTTTGTATGTAAGTTTTGCCACGCATTTCTCCGAAACTACTTATCATATCGTGATCTTTCTTTTTTATTGGATTAAATATCTCTCAACTTAGGGCACAATGCACGTTTCATCAAAATCGGTTTAGCTGTTTTCAAGATCGAACATACAACCGAATTCCTTAGCGACAAACAGCACGAAACTGTAAATTAAGTTATTATGGGTAATTTGTCAATCCTATTAGTGCTTTACTTTAAAGTTTGCTAACTTTTTAACCAACTTCAAAAAAAGGAGGTACTCAATTCGACTGTTTTTTTTTTATTTGTGTCACCTCAGAACTTTTTACTAGGTGAACAGATTTTGATGATTCTTTAACACGCTTTTATTAGCTTGGTTGTATATTGTATGTATCTATGTAACGGAATCTTTGAACGTGATTTTCACCCCCTTCAAAACGTCAAATTCATTTGAAACTTTGCACACTTATCAAGGACCGATGAAAATGCAATAATTTAAAAAGTATGTCCCATTTTCCTTACCAGCATCTTCAGGATTAGCGATTGCACTAAAAATAAATAATAGTTCAAACAAATTAAGAACTATTATTTATTGCCATCCAACCAGATTCATTCATGCCATCAACTGGGCACAAATCCAGACTCCAGACTGCTACTGGAACAAGCCAGATGGAAAAACCCAATAACATCTTGCCCGACCAAGGAATCGAACCCGGGACCTCATGCTCAGATTGGGATACATACAAGCGATATGTAAAAAATAAAATGCTAGGCAACATCGCGGCAGACCATGGTGAAATTAGTGAGACGAACTCGACCCCTACCCAAAGGAATCGGCAGCACTAGCAGAAAACTGAATTACGTGGAAAAGGGAAAGGAAGGTCTTTGATATGCATTCCAGCAATGGGACAATTTAAACTCATCATATATCAACCGAAAGACGTCCACTGCTGGACTTCCCGATGATGGTGACAAATCAATATACGACTGCGTGCAGCCGTATCCAGTGAGCCTGCATTGGAGAGTCCTCCGGTCCACCAGCGCGCAGGATGGTGTTGGGACTGCCACGCATGCTGCGCATGATAGAAGCGCACCGTTATCTTAAGTTAGTGGATAAGTATTATTTATTTCAACTATTAAAAATTTGACCCGAACATCATCCATACTAATATTAAAAATGCGAAAGTAACTGTCTGTCTGTTACATTTCACGCTTAAACTGCTGAACCGATTTAGATGAAAGTTGGTATGGAGATAATTTGAGACTAATAAATAAATTAAGGGGAGCTCCCATACAACAAACGTGATTTTTTGCAGAGTTTTGCGATAATGGTACGGAACCCTTCGTGTGCGAGTCCGACTCACACTTGGCCGGTTTTTTTTACTCTAGTTAACCTGAAATAACCCTTAAAGATATGTAGTTGATTCGACGAATAGAGTTGACATCCCCAGCCTACCTGCCTATCTTACTTGACTTGTTGCCTAACAATTTATTTTTGTAGTGTCATTTTTCCGCGGAGAATCTTAACACCGCCATTCAGAAAATGATGTCAAATGCACAACGCCATGTATCGAATATGGAGTTCAACTATCCGAGTATCTGAATTGGGTGTTGTGATATTTTACTTCTTGAACACATTAAATTCATCTAACTTTTGATAGACTGAACCGATTGCGATGAAACAAAAACTAAGTAATACTTTATGTTACGCATGTTATTTACATTTTACGTGATGCGTGCACAAATAAACAGACAAAAATTTCAAAATTGGTTCCGTTGGTTATCCTTTAACACCCTGGCTATTTATTTTTTTAAATTTTCGATATTACAAAAACGACTTTTCTACATATTTATTATATGTATTGATTGATAATAAAGATGCCTGGACTTTCTAAGAAGCAGCCATATCTTCAAAATATATAAATCTAGATTTCTTAAACATGTGATCTCCTAGAAAATTTAGGTAAATCATTTCGAAAATAACCTACATGGCAATACATTTTGAATTCGTTTCAGTATTTTGCATTGCCATTGGCATTATTCAATTTCCTTAAGATCCCTCATAACCTTGTTGGTTTGAACTATTGAATTTTTACCATTTTCATTACCTGGAATTTGCAATCTAAGTACCCTTTTCCAAAATGTCCACTCCCTAGAATAAACCGCCCGCAACACGTAAAGTAAGCAATGAAGGAAAGTACACTACGTGACAAAAAACATACGGTCGTATCAACAAACGGCTCGACCCTATTTTTATTAGCTGTCAGTAAGTATTCGTGTTGGTATTTGTGTGATAGACAAGTTGACAGACGTGTAGGAAATACAATTTAGTGAGATTTAGTGATATTGAAATCCCCCAATGCAATGAGATAGTGGGCATATATATTGCTCGTAGAAAGGATGGTCGTTAGGGGCTAAACGTTCTGGAGTGGCGGCCTCGTACCGGAAGGCACAGCATTGCGCTCTATATGGACCGATTATCTGGTAAACATACATACTGTTACCGACCTCCGACCTTGGACATACCAGGTTGACTTAATTCTACATTACGTATAGTTCATCATTTATTTTGAATGTTAATCTTCTAATATATTCATAATTAAGTATTCCGAATGATTAAAACCTCTTAGGACAACATCCGCTTGTCATCTTTCGGTGTATCAAATAAATAATAAAGTTAACTATTACGCATGATTCTTTGATAAATATTACTGGTAATAATTGTTATTTAATATTAGTTATTTTATTATGTAATTCAATTTGATTATTACATTAATAGAAGTTTATTGGAATTATATAAAAAGCGGATGTGTTAGGCAGTTTGAATTGTTGGCGGCGACCGCCATTGTTGATACTTCGAATTGTAAGACGAACGCTAGTCAGATTGTTTTTTGGAAATAACTGAGAATAAACACTTTGTAAATTATACGACTGCCGTTTCTGTTCTGTGACCAGCCTATCCTGATCACTGGTTCACAATACATACATAAACTCACGCCTTTTTCCCATGAGGGTAGGCAGAAACTACAGAACGCCACCTGCTACGATACTTACATACTTCTCTTGCTTCACTCACGTTCATAAATCTAGTCATACACGCACGCCAGTTATGAGTACTGCGCACCTGGACTTTATGAAGAACATCACCAATAAGGCGTCCCCTCCCGGCATTTTCATTCAAGTCTGTCTTGTAAATACCTTTTGTTAGTCGCATTTCATTCATCGTCTCAACATGGCCAAACCATCTTAGCATACTCTTTTCAATTGTAGTCACAACTTCTTCTTTTAAACCTCAACCATCTCTTATTACATTATTCCGCAATCTATCATTTAAAGACTTACATCACTCATAATTTTCGAATCATAATTATAGCCTCTGAAAGTACTCCATGTTTAACAACTGTATTGAAAAAATATTTTCTATCATAGAGTTTTCATCCATAGAATAAAATGGGATAGATTTTATACGAGGAAAAATAAATGATTCCGTACGTTTTAGCATTTAATTCTCAAAAGTCTTTTAAATGGCTGATTAGTATATTTATTTACCAGTTTCAATTTAATTATTTTCACATCAACATTTGTCAAAAATCGAATAGGCTGTGTAGGCTGTTTTCGTTGTAAAAATGTTCAGTTGCAAAAACGCGCCTTTAGTTATAAGTCAATTTAAAAAAGTTTAGTAGCAAGGAGTTTTCATACATAGAATAAAATGGAATAGACTTTATAGGAGGAAAAATGAATGATTGCGTACGTTTTAGCATTTAATTCTCAAAAGTCTTTTAAATGGTTGTTTAGTATATTTATTTACCAGTTTCAATTTAATTATTTTCACATCAACATTTGTCAAAAATCGAATAGGCTGTGGAGCCTGTTTTCGTTGTAAAACATATGTCCATTTGCAAAAACGCGCGAAAATTTTATTTTTTTGTGAATTAACAAATCTAATTCTTTGACTTGTTTTTACTATTTCCCACAACTGTATTGAAAAATATCGTGTGATACACGGGCGTGTAGGTTATTGCAAACTCGTGTCATTAAAAACCCTCGCCTTTGGCTCGGGCTTGTTAATGACAGCTCGTTTGCAATAACCTACTTTCCACCCTTGTATCACAATGTACTATTTCAATACAGTTGTTAAACATGGCGTACTTTCAGTGGCTATAATTATGATTCGAAAATTAAATCTTACGCATAGGCATCTTTCTGTTACGCGGTCGTGACTTTTGTTTACGAGCTCGATCATTAGTTTTGCAGTTTAGTTTTAAATTTATAAGTCAATTTAAAAAGTTTAGTAACAAAGAGTTTTCTTACATAGAATAAAATGGGATAGATTTTATACGAGGAAAAATGAATGATTCCGTACGTTTTAGCATTGAACTCTCAAAAGTCTTTTAAATGGTTGTTTAATATATTTAATTACCAGTTTTAATTTAATTATTTTCACATCAACATTTGTCTAAAATCGAATAGGCTGTGTAGGCTATTTTAGTTGTAAAAAAAAATGTCCAGTTGCAAAAACGCGCGCAAATTTTATTTTTTGTTAATTAACAAATCTAATTCTTTGATTTGTTTTTACTATTTCCCACAACTGTATTAAAAAATATCGTGTGATACACGGGCGTGTAGGTCTAAACTAACTCGAGTCATTAAAAACCCTCGCCTTCGGCTCGGGCTTGTTAATGACAGCTTGTTTGCAATAACCTTCTTTCCACCCTTGTATCACAATGTACTATTGTTTCGGGATATTTACCATGTATATTTTGTTTTTTGTTGAGAGGTCGATATTTCGGCACCGTTACAAGCGCCATGATCACGATTGTGACCATGTCAGCTTAAAAACTTATATTTCTAGGTAAATGCTCACTGCAGATTCTTGTCGTTGCGAGGACCCATGACAACGAAATACCCTCGATTAATTTCAATATATAACAAGCTAATTGTAACTGTCAACTTGGTTTGGTTTGAGGTGGAATCCAATTGGACGACTTAACTTGAAATCTGTGGCCCTGAAATATGAAATCTGTGGCCCTGAAATATGAAATCTGTGGTATACGTCCGATTTTGTCGAAAATGATTTAAGTATACCAAAGTGATCAGAAAAAAATGCTCTATCGTTTTGTGAAAACAGATCTAAGCTATTCTAAAAATAAAGAAATAACTTTTTGTAAAATGACACCAGAAAAAATATTACAAAAGTCGATTTCAAGTACTTTTGTATTCTTTTAAACGAAAATTACATTTTATTGTGTTTTATAATCTTGTTTATCATAAATTACCCACTTTTTCATTCGGTTGGTGTTTATCTATACACCTGATCCTTAAACATTGCTTAGTGAGTAATGATATAACTAGATATACTGATGAATGATGATATTACTAGACATAAATCCAAAATAAAGGAAAAAAAAATTTCTTTGCATTATTTGGTTATCATAAAAAGCATTCCAATTCACGTATCCCTTTTCACTTTTGTGAATTAACATTTAAATTACAGGAGAAGGGGTACACCTTATTTTATACCCTCAATGAAATTATTTTGTGGTAAGTATAAATCTTAAAAACTATTAACTTTACCTAAAAATAACTCAATAATAATAAAGAGCATAAATCGTTTACTTATAAAAAACCGGCCAAGTGCGAGTCGGACTCGCACACGAAGGTTTCCGTACCATTATCGCAAAACACTGCAAAAAAATCACGTTTGTTGTATGGGAGCCCCCCTTAATTTATTTTATTTTAATTTAATAATTATTATTTTTTGAAGTGAATATACAACTAAACATTCTGTGAATATTTCAAGCGTCTACCTGTTGCCGTTATTAATATCGAGCAAAAAACGGCAAAAATATCACGGTTGTTGTATGGGAGCCCACCTTAAATATTTATTTTATACTGTTTTTAGTATTTTTTGTTATAGCGGCAACAGAAATACATCATTTGTAAAAAATTCAACTGTCTAGGTATCACGGTTCATGAGATCGCTCCCGTTTACACTTGCGTGCACGAAAGTTGTACCCTTTATAATAATAAATAAAAATAATAAATAATAAAAATCTTTATTCCGTTCATTTTTTACACAGTAACAGTACTATAGTTAATCAATAATACATACACAGAGGGCCTTAAGTGCTAGGTGTTAACAAATTCCCTGGACCACACACTAGGATTCCCTGTGTTGCGCGGTCCAGTCTCTTCCTAGGTAGGTAAGGAAAACATGTTCACTATAAAGTATAACTAATAACACAGAGATAAAACATGATTTTAATGTAGATAATAAGAGGTTATTATTTAATATATGAATAGAGTTTAAGTTGCTTTTGTGTGAGTGTATGCGTGTGTGTATGAGTATGTGTTGAGTGTGGAGTATATAGGTGGGTGATTGCATGCTTCAGTGATGCTATTATGTCCCAAATTTACGACTGTACGTGCAAAAGGTATTCCGTTTGGTTGTAGTTTAGGGGATGCAGCCATTTAAATATATTATTCTTAAAACGTCTGTAAGTTAAGGCAACTATAGTTCTATTGTGAGAGTAGAGTTTTGAATAGAGGAAAGGCCCAAGAAATTCAAAAGATCTGCGTGTAAAAGAAGACTGAACCCTAGGTCGATCCCATTTTAACATTCTGTATGAATGGCGGGCCAGTTCTTTGGCATCTCTGTGAAAGCGTATTAGTATTGAAACGATAAACAATTGCCTCACACGGAGGACGCTACATTCCGAGTAAAGAACATCAGTTGAATACCGCCAGGGTTTTTTGTACGCTATCTTCAAAATAGCTCGTTGAGCTCTCTCCAACCTAAGCAAATTGGTTTTGTTCGCTGCTCCCCAGACCGATACACAGTAACTTAGTAGTGATTGGCACAGGGTAAAGTACAACATACGGATCAGTTTAGGAGTTGCGATGGACTTAACTTTTTTAAATATATGTGAAAGTTTCCTGGTTCGCTTCACAAGTGCGTCTATTTGCGCTTCCCAAGTTAGGTGCTCATCGATCAGTATCCCTAGGTATTTTGTATTCTTGACTTGTTCGATTTTCGAGCAGTCACAATTTTCGTCATTGGTATTACCACAAACATGCAGTTTTATTTGCAGATCTCGGCCTGGCGCTGACCGATCAGTCACACTAAAACACATCGCCTTAGTTTTACCGACGTTCAGGGTCAGTAGATTATTTTGCAGCCAGATAGCAACTCTCTCGAGTCCCTCCTGAGCTACACAAACGACTTCACTCCAGGTCGTCGCATGAAAAATTATTGCGGTATCATCTGCAAAGGTAAAGATGCTGGCATTACGGAGTTCAAGAGAGCAAAGGTCGTTTATGTAGATCAGGAACAACGTGGGGCCTAAGACACTGCCTTGGGGTACGCCGTAACCAACATTTGCAAAATCACTGACATATTCACCAATGCGGACGCGCTGTTTTCGTTCTACTAGGTAGGATTTAAACCAGTCTAGTGCTAAGCCTCTGATTCCGAACGCCTCCAGTTTTTTTAGCAGTATCGGCCGGGAAACTGTGTCAAAGGCTTTTGCTAAATCCAGGAAGACACCGACACACCTTTGCCCTTCATCCACTTTGCCAATTACAGAGTCAACAAGATGCGTGACGGCATCCTCCGTTGACATGCCACCTCGAAATCCGAACTGATTCCCGGCCAAAAGACTGTTTTGGTTGAGATATTTAAGTAACCTAACATTTATCACCTTTTCAATGACTTTTGATAGTGCGCTCAGAAGCGAAATAGGCCTGTAGTTTGCTGGATGATGAGAGTCACCTGCTTTCAGTATTGGTATTACATTGGCTATTTTTAAGTCATTAGGTACTACACCAGAGGACATGCTTAGGTTGCAAATGTATGTTATAGGACTTGCTACAACATGTTTCGCCAGTTTAAGCATATCATTGCTAATATTGTCGTGCCCTATAGCTGTACTAGATTTTAGTGTACTAATTAATTTAACTATTTCAATTTCGTCAGTTGGTGTTAGAAATAGTGAGTCTGGTGAGGTGTTACTTGCATAACTGACATTGCTGGCCAATTCTATTTCTGTTTGTCCTAATCTCTCAAGTACCGTACTTGCCAACTGATCGCCTATTGAGCTAAAATAGTTATTTACTTCATTTAGTGACTCTGTAGGATCAGGTTTTATTTTGAGTAAGTCTTCATTTTTATTGACTACCTTACTAATATTACAAATGGTTTTAATTGAGTCCCATGTTTTTTTACAGTTATTTTGGTTTTCAGTTAAGAGTGTCCGTTCGTAATATTCTTTTTGCTTCTTATTTTTGTTGAGTTTTTGTTAGGAGTGCTACTTTTAATTTGATGTCACGGGTAGCAGTTTTATTAAATGATAGTGACGACGAGGATACATAATTTTTAATATTAATATCTTTTTCGATTTTTTTTAAACTTTTATCTTTAATTATATTATTTATAACTCCTAATAAACTTCACGAATTCTTCTCCTTTATTTAACTTTCTTCTAAACATACATGATTAAAAATAAATGATGACCATAACCATTGCAAAATGACAAGAAATAAAAGTGACTACTTTTTTGTGGCAATAAGTGTACGACGCGCGAACTTACCCCCACTACGCCAAAACATTGCCAAGTTACGTGCCTATTACTTGTTGTTGGAATTCCTCATACTTCATTTGCTCTCAGCCTTTTGCAGTGTCACCGTCGGGTTTTCAACCGTCATTAACGTACGCCTCATCATCATATCAGCCGAAAGACGTCCAATGCTGGATATAGGCCTTCCCCAAGCATCGCCACATTGACCGGTCCCGTGCGTATAATTGGTATTATACGTTTAAATTTACTGAACTACCTTAAGACATCGTATTCCTGCATTTGTCACATGTTACTTGGGGTTGGCGCAACACGTTCTCTTCTTCCACACCGTCCTCCCTTTACTTTCATATCACTCCTCACACAGTCCATCCATCTGAACTACCTTAACTAACAAATAACTAGGTTTATTTCTCGATTTATATTTTGCCTTCAATTACGGAAAGGTAGATTTAGGTATAGGAAATGTAACCATAACCTATTTTTGTGATGGATGAACAAATTGCCCGCCTTCCGCGGTCCATCCGAGGTCGCTAGCAGCGTCGTCCGTGCGGGGAAATTGTATTACGATCCAATTTTATAACCGTCCTGAAATATACCTTTTCTTGACTCGGTCCATGTAGAAAGGAGTACAGTCTTACATAGGATATACGTAACGGTTAATTTTAAAGGAAATGTGACCATAACCTAATTTTGTGACGGATGAACAAATTGCCCGCCGTCCGCGGTCCATCCGAGGTCGCTAGCAACGTCGTGTCGTCCGTGCGGGGAAATTGTATTACGATCCAACTTTATAATACCTTTTCTCGACTCAGTCCATGTAGAAAGGAGTACAGTCTTACATAGGATATACCTAACGGATAATTTTAGGAACTTTGGACATTTGCGCTTCTCTTGACTTTTTATCAGAAGACTTGGTATTTGTATTATCAATGTCTTACAAGAGGTTGCCCGCAAGGCGGGGTGCTGTCACCATTATTGTGGTGCTTGGTAGTAGACTCGCTACTTACCAAACTCAATACCGGACCATTCTACACAGTAGGCTATGCAGATGACATAGCAATAATGGTCAATGGTAAATTCCCGAACATAGTGTCTGGATTATTACAACAGGCATTGAGGATGACAGAGGAATGGTGTACAAAGAACCACCTCTCTATCAACCCAAGCAAAGCAGTCATTGTTCCATTCACGAGGAAGAGACAACTAGAACACTTAGGAGAGCTCTCCCTCAATGGAATAAAGCTGCCCTGGTCCACCGAAGTTAAATATCTGGGCGTAACGCTTGATAAAGAACTCAGGTGGAAAACTCATGTGGAAAATATAACGACAAAGGCCGTACGAGCGTTCGGCATGTGTCGTTCCACCTATGGTAAAACTTGGGGGTTAAAGCCCAAAGTGATACGATGGCTGTACCGGACAATGATAATACCTATTATCACATACGGAAGCATAGTGTGGTGGCCAAGAACAAAGCTTGCTTCGTGCAAAGCGCCACTCACCAGGTTACAAAGAACAGTGTGTCTCGGCATCACAGGTGCTTTCAGGACAACACCAACGGCAGCGATTGAGAGATACCTCAATATCCCTCCTCTGCATATGATGGTTGAATTCGAGGCAAGGAAGACATTACATCGTCTTGCTGTTGCTGGACTATGGGATGCCTCTAAGCCAAAGACTAACCATACAAAGTTCGATGAGAATGAATGCCTGGATCGGGTAACAAGCATGTTATCCGATAAAATGCAAACTAAATTTGTGTTTGAAAGGTCTTTTAAGGTCCAAATCCCTACAATAGAGGACTGAAAGAAGGGACTCGATCCACCAGAACAAGACAGTCTGGTGTGGTACACTGATGGATCCAAAATGGAATCAGGTACAGGAGCGGGCATATACGCAAAAGGTTACAAAATGTAGCAAAAGCTTAGGGAAGATGGCAACTGTATTCCAAGCGGAAACATTTGCCATAATAACCTGTGCTCAAGAGAATATAGATAGAGGAACCCGAGGTAAATCCATATATATTCTTAGTGACAGTTAGGCTGCAATCAAAGCCATGGCATCCTACAAAGTGGACTCCGGGCTCATTCTGGATGCTATCCAGGCCCTAAACAGGCTTGGGAAGCACAACAGGGTGAGACTGATGTGGGTCCCTGGGCACAAAGGAATCCATGGTAACGAAGTGGCTGATGAACTGGCAAGAGAGGGCTCAGCAAATGAATTTGTGTTTCCAGAACCATGTGTAGGCATTTCGACGTGTCTCGTAAAAGCCGCATTTAGGGAGTTTGCAGATCACAGACAACAAACTTATTGGCTATCTAACACCGGTCTGCAACACTCCAAGAAATTCCTAGGCTCTACGTTCAAAGCCCGGGAATGCATTTGGAACATGAGCAGGGGGCAAATCCGCTACCTGCTTGGGGCCTTTACTGGGCACTTTGGAACCAACGACATGCTCATGAAGATGGGTTTAACCACGACTCCCATGTCCAGGTTGTGTGGGGAACATACGGAACGCATGGAGCACCTTCTGTGCACATGCGATGCACTGGCTGGTAAGCGAATGGGTCTCCTAGGGGTTGGATACCCAAAACCAGAAGACTATAGGCTCATATCTCCTAGCCTCGTTGTAAAACTCATGAAAACGGTTTTCAACGAGATTGGGGGGGAGTAAGTTATCTAGGGGACCACAATAGATCCCAATGGGTCGAAGTGTCCGAGATATTCTCGGCCCCTCCATAAGATAAGATAAGATTATCAATGTCTTTAAGTAGGTACCTAAATTCAAACAAACTTCAGTATCAGCCCAAAGTGAAAAATAGGCAATAGCAAAATGACGTCATCATCATTAGCCTAATAGCAGTCCACTGCTGAACATAGGCATTTCCAATCGCTCGCCATTTGTCTTGATTTTCGGCTGCTCTCATTCAGCTGCTACCAGCCACCCTGCGAAGACTGTCGCTCCACCTAGCTAATCTGAGCACATCTCACCTTTCGTTTACCCATTCGTGGTCTCCACTCAAGAACTCGTCTACCCAAATGGTCATTGGTTCTATGGCTAATAATATGGCCGGCCTATTGCCACTTCAGCTTGCTTATTCTAATGCAAAATGATGCGGCTGCATCAAAAGTTGGAAGTTCTATTGCATTAAGCTCGAGACAAGAATATGGCTTGAAAGTTCAACCCTCTTTTCTGTGGCCCTAGTGAGAAAGATCTAAGTCCAAAAATGCAACTTTACAGGAGACGCGAAAACAATCCGTGCGCTTCAAATTGGGTCTTTGACCTCGTGTGACATTTAAACCGCTACCAAATAAATACATCATTTGTAAAAAATTCAACTGTCTAGGTATCACGGTTCATGAGATACAGCCTGGTGACAGACGGAAAGAAAGACAGACAGACAGACAGACGGATCGCGAAGTCTTAGTAATAAGGTCCTGTTTTTACCCTTTGGGTATGGAACCCTAAAAACATCACATGTATTTATTTGGTAGCGGTTTAAATGTCACACGAGGTCAAAGACCCAATTTGAAGCGCACGGATTGTTTTCGCGTCTCCTGTAAAGTTGCATTTTTGGACTTAGATCTTTCTCACTAGGGCCACAGAAAAGAGGGTTGAACTTTCAAGCCATATTCTTGTCTCGAGCTTAATGCAATAGAACTTCCAACTTTTGATGCAGCCGCATCATTTTGCATTAGAATAAGCAAGCTGAAGTGGCAATAGGCCGGCCATATTATTAGCCATAGAACCAATGACCATTTGGGTAGACGAGTTCTTGAGTGGAGACCACGAATGGGTAAACGAAAGGTGAGATGTGCTCAGATTAGCTAGGTGGAGCGACAGTCTTCGCAGGGTGGCTGGTAGCAGCTGAATGAGAGCAGCCGAAAATCAAGACAAATGGCGAGCGATTGGAAATGCCTATGTTCAGCAGTGGACTGCTATTAGGCTAATGATGATGACGTCATTTTGCTATTGCCTATTTTTCACTTTGGGCTGATACTGAAGTTTGTTTGAATTTAGGTACCTACTTAAAGACATTGATAATCTTATCTTATCTTATGGAGGGGCCGAGAATATCTCGGACACTTCGACCCATTGGGATCTATTGTGGTCCCCTAGATAACTTACTCCCCCCCAATCTCGTTGAAAACCGTTTTCATGAGTTTTACAACGAGGCTAGGAG
The DNA here is from genome assembly GCA_945859665.1 of Anorthoa munda. Classification (NCBI taxonomy): domain Eukaryota; kingdom Metazoa; phylum Arthropoda; class Insecta; order Lepidoptera; family Noctuidae; genus Anorthoa; species Anorthoa munda. Next base: position 19,863,219 of record OX243896.1, on the reverse strand, counting down.
ATATGAGCCTATAGTCTTCTGGTTTTGGGTATCCAACCCCTAGGAGACCCATTCGCTTACCAGCCAGTGCATCGCATGTGCACAGAAGGTGCTCCATGCGTTCCGTATGTTCCCCACACAACCTGGACATGGGAGTCGTGGTTAAACCCATCTTCATGAGCATGTCGTTGGTTCCAAAGTGCCCAGTAAAGGCCCCAAGCAGGTAGCGGATTTGCCCCCTGCTCATGTTCCAAATGCATTCCCGGGCTTTGAACGTAGAGCCTAGGAATTTCTTGGAGTGTTGCAGACCGGTGTTAGATAGCCAATAAGTTTGTTGTCTGTGATCTGCAAACTCCCTAAATGCGGCTTTTACGAGACACGTCGAAATGCCTACACATGGTTCTGGAAACACAAATTCATTTGCTGAGCCCTCTCTTGCCAGTTCATCAGCCACTTCGTTACCATGGATTCCTTTGTGCCCAGGGACCCACATCAGTCTCACCCTGTTGTGCTTCCCAAGCCTGTTTAGGGCCTGGATAGCATCCAGAATGAGCCCGGAGTCCACTTTGTAGGATGCCATGGCTTTAATTGCAGCCTAACTGTCACTAAGAATATATATGGATTTACCTCGGGTTCCTCTATCTATATTCTCTTGAGCACAGGTTATTATGGCAAATGTTTCCGCTTGGAATACAGTTGCCATCTTCCCTAAGCTTTTGCTACATTTTGTAACCTTTTGCGTATATGCCCGCTCCTGTACCTGATTCCATTTTGGATCCATCAGTGTACCACACCAGACTGTCTTGTTCTGGTGGATCGAGTCCCTTCTTTCAGTCCTCTATTGTAGGGATTTGGACCTTAAAAGACCTTTCAAACACAAATTTAGTTTGCATTTTATCGGATAACATGCTTGTTACCCGATCCAGGCATTCATTCTCATCGAACTTTGTATGGTTAGTCTTTGGCTTAGAGGCATCCCATAGTCCAGCAACAGCAAGACGATGTAATGTCTTCCTTGCCTCGAATTCAACCATCATATGCAGAGGAGGGATATTGAGGTATCTCTCAATCGCTGCCGTTGGTGTTGTCCTGAAAGCACCTGTGATGCCGAGACACACTGTTCTTTGTAACCTGGTGAGTGGCGCTTTGCACGAAGCAAGCTTTGTTCTTGGCCACCACACTATGCTTCCGTATGTGATAATAGGTATTATCATTGTCCGGTACAGCCATCGTATCACTTTGGGCTTTAACCCCCAAGTTTTACCATAGGTGGAACGACACATGCCGAACGCTCGTACGGCCTTTGTCGTTATATTTTCCACATGAGTTTTCCACCTGAGTTCTTTATCAAGCGTTACGCCCAGATATTTAACTTCGGTGGACCAGGGCAGCTTTATTCCATTGAGGGAGAGCTCTCCTAAGTGTTCTAGTTGTCTCTTCCTCGTGAATGGAACAATGACTGCTTTGCTTGGGTTGATAGAGAGGTGGTTCTTTGTACACCATTCCTCTGTCATCCTCAATGCCTGTTGTAATAATCCAGACACTATGTTCGGGAATTTACCATTGACCATTATTGCTATGTCATCTGCATAGCCTACTGTGTAGAATGGTCCGGTATTGAGTTTGGTAAGTAGCGAGTCTACTACCAAGCACCACAATAATGGTGACAGCACCCCGCCTTGCGGGCAACCTCTTGTAAGACATTGATAATACAAATACCAAGTCTTCTGATAAAAAGTCAAGAGAAGCGCAAATGTCCAAAGTTCCTAAAATTATCCGTTAGGTATATCCTATGTAAGACTGTACTCCTTTCTACATGGACTGAGTCGAGAAAAGGTATTATAAAGTTGGATCGTAATACAATTTCCCCGCACGGACGACACGACGTTGCTAGCGACCTCGGATGGACCGCGGACGGCGGGCAATTTGTTCATCCGTCACAAAATTAGGTTATGGTCACATTTCCTTTAAAATTAACCGTTACGTATATCCTATGTAAGACTGTACTCCTTTCTACATGGACCGAGTCAAGAAAAGGTATATTTCAGGACGGTTATAAAATTGGATCGTAATACAATTTCCCCGCACGGACGACGCTGCTAGCGACCTCGGATGGACCGCGGAAGGCGGGCAATTTGTTCATCCATCACAAAAATAGGTTATGGTTACATTTCCTATACCTAAATCTACCTTTCCGTAATTGAAGGCAAAATATAAATCGAGAAATAAACCTAGTTATTTGTTAGTTAAGGTAGTTCAGATGGATGGACTGTGTGAGGAGTGATATGAAAGTAAAGGGAGGACGGTGTGGAAGAAGAGAACGTGTTGCGCCAACCCCAAGTAACATGTGACAAATGCAGGAATACGATGTCTTAAGGTAGTTCAGTAAATTTAAACGTATAATACCAATTATACGCACGGGACCGGTCAATGTGGCGATGCTTGGGGAAGGCCTATATCCAGCATTGGACGTCTTTCGGCTGATATGATGATGAGGCGTACGTTAATGACGGTTGAAAACCCGACGGTGACACTGCAAAAGGCTGAGAGCAAATGAAGTATGAGGAATTCCAACAACAAGTAATAGGCACGTAACTTGGCAATGTTTTGGCGTAGTGGGGGTAAGTTCGCGCGTCGTACACTTATTGCCACAAAAAAGTAGTCACTTTTATTTCTTGTCATTTTGCAATGGTTATGGTCATCATTTATTTTTAATCATGTATGTTTAGAAGAAAGTTAAATAAAGGAGAAGAATTCGTGAAGTTTATTAGGAGTTATAAATAATATAATTAAAGTTAAAAGTTTAAAAAAAATCGAAAAAGATATTAATATTAAAAATTATGTATCCTCGTCGTCACTATCATTTAATAAAACTGCTACCCGTGACATCAAATTAAAAGTAGCACTCCTAACAAAAACTCAACAAAAATAAAGGGTACAACTTTCGTGCACGCAAGTGTAAACGGGAGCGATCGGAAAGAGGACGCGGTGCGGGAGGTATGGGTCGACTGAGCCACCAATCGCGCGCTCGGATCGGCGCGACCTTGTAACCCGCGTCCCGCTTCACTACCAAGGAGACCTAAAAAACGTCTTCTGCGAATCTAACGACTCTTGCCAAGTTACGTGCCGATGACTTATAAACGGGAAGAAGGTTTAGGAGGAAGAAGAAGATAAATGTTTCATGAATAATGTTTTTAAACTAATTCTGATAAAAACAAATAAATCAGAGCAGACCAGTATTAAGGTGTATAATGAAAGAACAACACGAGTACTTTATTTGCGCCAAGCATGACTCTAATTTGGTTCATTCTTTAATTCAACGCCCTACATTGTGGATACAGCTTTACTTCAAGCATCCTTCCAAGGTTTCAATACTTATTTTTGGACGTAAATTGAATATTATACAATAGCAACTCATACGAGTATTTCGGTATGAGATTACATTCACACGTTCATGATGAACACGGAGATCTTTCAATTTTTTTTTGATATAAAAAACAAGCCTACTCCTGAGCACGAAGTCTTTCACGTTCACGGGATCGATTCCCAGAGCATAGTGTTTCTGAGTTTTCTGGCATTTCTTAGTTAATGTAACTTTTTCAGGAGTCTGGTTTCTAGCCTGGTTTAGGAAAGATAGGTGTTATTTTTGTCACCACTGCCTCATCCTTCGGAACATACATTATGTTATGTGGGAGACAGCTTTACTCCAAGAAATAAGTGTTGGAACCTTAGACGGTTCTAAGGTTCCAACATTTATTTTAAGATTTAAATAGAGTACAGTACAATAGCAGAGCATAATTCGGTACGAAATGTAATATAATACATGCACACGTTAACGCTGAACAGGGAAAAACTTTCTTATTTCTTCATCTTTTTTAGAGACTCAGATTCATAAGAACTATTAAGCCAATAAAAATCGTGCTTATTAAACCAGATTTTGCCTGCGAGTGAAGAAATAATTTCCTCTATGATTCGAATTTTCGAAAAAGTTCCTAACTTCCTTCTTTCAGGTTGGTGCCGTCAGATACAGAAGTGCCTTTCCCAGAGTGAATGCGCGGTGACCACGGTAGAGCAGCGCAATTAGGTAGCTGTAGGGCATAGCAAGTTGTTATAGTGGGCAGTAGAGGCTAGTAGAGATTTCCTCAGGGTAAAAAATACACGATCCCTATCAAACTATTCCGTCCTCCATTCCGCAAAACTGTATCAGGATCCAACTCCCCCAACCCCTGAATTTTACAGGCTTCTTAATAATTGCGATGAATCAATGGATATTTATTCCACAACACTTCAAAAATTCAAGCGCCAAGTTCATCAAAATAAACTACTATATACTACTACTATTTTTAGGGTTCCGTAATCAAAGGGTAAAAACGGGACCCTATTACTAAGACACCGCGATCCGTCTGTCTGTCACTGGCGGCGACTCGACGTGGCGGGACTCGACGTCAAGGTAACAAATCCTCTGTCTGTCTGTCCGTCTGTCACCAGGCTGTATCTCATGAACCGTGATAGTTAGACAGTTGAAATTTTCAAAGATGATGTATTTCTGTTGCCGCTATAACAACAAATACTAAAAACAGAATAAAATAAATATTTAAGTGGGGCTCCCATACAACAAACGTGATTTTTTACCGTTTATTGCGATAATGGTACGGAACCCTTCGTGCGCGAGTCCGACTCGCACTTGACCGGTTTTTCCTTGTCATCTTTGTACTTACTGTGTTTCTAAAACTACCCACTAATTGTTGTAAATGTTATTTCTGCATTATTATTGTCATTTTATTGATTTTGTTTTGCTTGCTGTTTCTATCGCATCATATTGTATACTATGATTGTATCATATTCTGTTTCTGTTTACCTGATGTGGAGTCCCCACACGATATTCTAGTAGCCCATACAGTGTTTAAAGATTATTCATCTTTGATATTTACATTAAACACAGAAGAAAAGCTTTTACCTTGGAGAAAGAACAGACACGAATGTATAGTCAAGCAGCATTAAATTGTCAGTCTCATTCAGTCTTCGCATGACAGTGCAATTTCCAGCGCGTCACAAGATTGCTTGCTTGCACTGTAGGAGAAATTGGCGAGTTTTGCTGTAGGAATCTACAGGTTGAATGCATGTTTCGTTTATAACGGCAACATTTTAAAAGTGTTTCAGGATTATTATTTTTATTTATTTATTAAAACTTTATGCACAAGTACAAAGGCGAATTTAATGCCTTAGGCATTTTCTACTAGTCGACCTTAGGGTGGTGCAGAGATAAAACAAGGCCATCTGCCTTGTTTTATCTCTGCTCAATGATAGGGTGAATAGAAAAAAAAAGTATATATTTAAATATACAAAAAAAAAGAATAAAATATATAAGCCGAAGTCTGTGATTGATAGCAGACCCCGTGACTGGTCAACTTCAGGCTTGAAAAGCCTCTGGGTACCCGAAGTTCGAAATTGAATATCATCATTGTTATATTCTAGTTTTTTGTCCATCCATTGCTGTCCCACAGCTGGTCAAAGGCCTCCCCCAAGTCTTTCCAGACAACCATGGAGGATATGGAGGAGACAAACTATGGAGGTACCTATCTGCCCTGATTAACACAATAGGCTACTTTTAATTCCGAAAAAAACGGGTCAGTGCCCATTCAACCCGATTAGATTCAACCCGAAGAATAATACCAGAAGTTTTACTACCATTTGTACAGTCAGGCAAAGTGTTATTTAGTCCTAAATAACTTATTAATTTATTATGCATAGAATATTTTGTTATGATACTTATTTATCCTGGTAGTAAGAGATTTCGTTTAAAAATGTAGCCTTATAAAGAAAACCTCTACCTAGCTTAAACCGGTTTTCTGGAAACAATAAACGAAGCGGCTCATATCTATTGTTCGAACTTTTTTTTGCAAAAATGCAATTATGTAGGGTGCCGGTATGATAAGAAAGTAAAGTATGTATGGTTAGTTTGTCATTCAGAATGTCAGGTGAAGGGCCTTTTCAGGGCAGAGTGCGTTTATTACACGTCGGTCATGTACGAGTATACCGACAAACACCTAAAAACTTTAATCTTTTAATTGTGTTGTTCCTACCTAGTCCTGTATTCTTGAAGATACCTAATGTCTATTTTTTAAAGATAATTTAGTAAACCATTTTTTTTTTTTTTTTTTTTTAGTTCCTACTTGTTAACCTAATAATTATAATCACTTATCTATTACCACCGTGCCATTAGCTATATGATTGTAATGATAATTAACAATAATCTACTAAGTACAAAGCGTATACTATATTAAAAAGCATAAGTATTTACTTGTTTAATTATTCATCTATTTATCCAAACATTATTTAAATTTTATATTCTCTGTGGTGCAAGCGTTAAATCGACACTTTTCTGCCTGACTGTACATCGACGTTTTTACGCATAAAAAAACAGAACTTTGCAGGTATTATTCTTCGGGTTGAGTGGGCACTGACCCAAAAAAACGACATACAAACATTAGTACATTACAAGAATAATAAAAAATAAGTTCAAAAACTAAAACCAGACTACTAAAAAATTACGCTCTAAAAAGTATGAAACAAGAAAATATTCCTATAAATGTACCGTGGTCGTATGCCACCTACCGTAACAAAACAATAAATGCATACTTGCATACATACATACTAACATAGCGATCAACAAAGTCTTTGCGACGCCGTAGTCGGGTAAAAATTTGTTTTCATGACTTTGACGGGATATGTCTCGCAAACGGTACGCTTGACAAGAACATGATGTACCAAACCCTACCTTCATTTTAAAATCCCTGTTGGGGGTTGGATGATGGGGTGGGGCGAATTTTTTTTTTTGTCTTAACTTCGTGCCCTCTAGAGGGGGGTAAGTATATAATACAATTTAATGTGACGTCACATAGCCTATAACCAACAGACAAACAAGACACTTCCAACGACACGTCATTTGTCAAATTATGATAAGTAGTTTAGAATTTATGCGGGAACAGATGAACATACATACACACAAACATACCGGTCATAAACATAACAGTCCCTTTTGCTTCGCCGTAGTCAGGCAAAAAAAACCGGCCTAGTGCGAGTCGGACTCGCGCACGAAGGGTTCCGTACTTGGTAAATTGCGGTTTACGATTTATGACGTATTAAAAAAAACTACTAACTAGATCTCGTTCAAACCAATTTTCAGCGGAAGTTTACATGGTAATGTACATCATAATATATTTTTTTAGTTTTATTATTCTCTTGTTTTAGAAGTTACAGGGGGGGACATATTTTACCACTTTGGAAGTGTCTCTCGCGCAATATCATTTTTGAAGACCTATCCATAGATACCCCACACGTATGGGTATAATGGAAAAAAAAAATTGAGTTTCAGTTCTAAGTTTGGGGAACCCCCAAAATGTATTGTTTTTTTTTCTTGTTTTGTGTGAAAATCTTAATGCGGTTCACAGACTACATGTACTTACCAAGTTTCAACAGCATAGTTCTTACAGTTTCGGAAACAAGTGACTGTGACATACGGACGGACAGACAGATAGACAGACAGACATGACAAATCCATAAGGGTTCCGTTTTTTGCCATTTGCCTACGGAACCCTAACAATAAGTAGTAGATGCAGATGCATGCATCTTTTCATTTTGCAACATAGAACACGCATGAAAGATAACTTTAGTTTTCTAAAAACTCTGATTGATGGCGCTGCTCAGTCTTTTATCACGCATATGCTTGCTCACTGGTGATGAAATTGAAAAATTGTATAATCAAGGATCTTTATGTTGTTGAAAATTTTTGCGTTAGTCAGGCGTTGCGGCATCGTAAGGCGTCAAGTGTGGACCTGATGAAGAGCCTTGATGAAGTAAGAGGAGTAGAAGTTAACTTGTGGACGGTCAAGAGGAGGCTTTTGGCTGCCAATATCAGGAGTTACCGCCCGGCTCGGTGCCCTAAATTACTCCGTGAGCACCGTCAAAATCAAAACCAAAATTTCTTTATTCAATTAAGCCATTAAGCGGCACTTTTGAATGTCAAAAAAAAGTAACAATAATTGATTCTACCGTCCATTCGGAAATGTAGCTTGTTATGGAGAAGAATCGACAAGAAACTCCACGTGTTGCTCGACTTCAGTTTGCTCGAAACTGTGCTTCATGGACTCAGGCGGACTGGAATAAAGTATTGTTTTCTGATGAAGCTAGAATCTCTTTGTTTCTGTTTGTGTGGAGAAGAACGACGCCGGCGAGTGCTGCGAAGACCACGGGAATGCCATGCGGAAGTGTGTTTCAAAGAAATCCCTCCTTATGGCGGAGGCTTCGTTATGTTTTGGGCAGCAATTAATTCGACGGAGCGTACGGAGTTAGTTTTCATAGAAAATGGAACATTAAATGCACACCATAATGGAAGTCCCAATTCCGTAAGCACAACCCGCATTGAGTGCAATCATTCATCAGTCATCAGTTGGGGCAGATTCCATTTTTATGGACGTCAATGCTCGCCCGCACCGTTCTGCCGACGTGGAAGCGTACATGCAAGAAGTTGGGATCCGTCATTTAGATTGGCCAGCTCGAAGTCCTGATCTCAATCCTATTGAGCGTGTCTGGGATGTTCTAAAGAGACGGGTAAGATCAGTGCAACCTGCTCCACAAAACATCAGGGAGCTAACAGGCGTAATTGCAGAAGAGTGGGAACGTATTCCTCAAAACGTTATTAAAAACATCGTGGAAAGCATGCCACGCAGAAGGATTCATGCTGTGATTTTGGCAAGAGGCGGTCACACTCGTTATTACGTTTTTACATTTGTGTACATCGGTTTTAAAGAAATCATCGATTTTTTTTTTTTTTTGCCGGCATGATGATGATACGGCACGCGTATTAATTTACACGATTATAACTATACAGACTATGTCAAATAATTAAATTCCATTTAATTAACTCATATCGACCTTATAATTAAAATTTCTTTAGGTGCCCGTTTTTTTTTAAAAAGAGTGTATAATCATTTGACAAATAATACTCAAGATTTGCCATTGCCGTTGTTCAAAAGGGTATTGTTCAGAATATTTAGAAAATAAGGCGTTACTTATATAATTATTATGATTTTTTTATTATTCATTATTATTACTGCAATCAATTGATAAATGATAAATGATTTTATTTCTGTAAGTTGGTTTGTACAAACTCTTTTACATGTCGATCATATTTAAAAAAAATAAAACTAGTTGAGGTCGGCGTTTCCTATCTGACTACTCTAAGAATAAAGGCTGAAACAAACTCAGAGATCACAGTCTCTTTTTAAAGTCCAGACAAAATCTTGGTTAGGTCATGTGAAGACCATGAAGACTGATGTCTGAAAAGGTCTTTTGAGGAAAGAACCAGCCAGATTGAGTGGACCTGTCCAGTCAGTGCACGCATTTGTCAATAATCGTAACCGTGCAGCTCAACTCAGAATTTAAGAAGATCAACGATTCGATGAACAATACCAAAGAAAGGACATTCGGGTAGGCCGCATAAACTACTCAAACTGTCAGACCATGATTAAAAACTAACTAAGATAAATTATAATTAAAAACAAAAGCCGTTCCTCAAAAGCCGTTCAACTGTTTCTAACTTGACTCTGCTTAATGACTTCGTAACGGAAAGGATGGATGATGGGGCACAGGTGGATGTGGTTTACACGGACTATAGCAAAGCTTTTGATAGAATCGATCATAACATACTCAAATCGAAGCTTTTTGATAACGGTATAAGAGGTGATTTACTCCGCTGGTTTTCCTCATATTTAGAAAACAGGTCCCAAGCAGTCGTTGTCAGTAACTACATCTCAAGCTGGGTTTCGGCTCCCAGTGGTGTTCCCCAGGGTTCTCTGATGGGTCCCTTACTTTTTATCATCTATGTGAGCGACATCGGCTCGTGTTTTCATCATTCTAACTTGCTCTGCTTTGCTGATGACATGAAGATATTTTCTTCAATTTCATCATTGGATGATATGGATGCTCTCTAATCAGACTTAGCACGTTTGGATGATTACTGTCGGATCAATAAATTGGACTTGTACCCTTCTAAATGCTCTGTAATATCATTTACCAGAGGACGTGTGCCACTCCCTACTACTTACATACTTAAGGGGCAGCTACTACAGCGATGTGATGGAGTGCGTGACTTAGGAGTCTATCACGATTCTAAGCTTTTATTAAACACACTAACTGTAACTTACGTTTAATGAATGATTTGAATTTATTAAGACTTATATTTTGTACGTGGCTTGGAAGCTTATTATAAAAGCGTACACATTGACATCTAAACGAGCCACCTATTTTCTAGAGCCTTCTTGTAGGTACTACAAATTTGTGTTAGTTCCTAGTATTTATGTTATGGATATCACTGTATTTCTATATACTATGTATGGATTGATGACTTACGGATTGTAAGTGTAAGTATCTCGAACCGAAAAGTATTTATTGGAATTTATAGAATCGTTCCAAGCAGAAGTGTTTTTATTGATATGAAGGTATGTTTATATAAAAAAATATTAAATCTGTTCCAGATACGGTTACGAATATTAAATTATTTAAATTAGGCACACTAACAACTTATTTGCAATTACAAGAAAAATACATTAACTGGGTAGTCCTGTGCAAATACTCGTAGGTCAGTTACATGCATACACGTCAGTCATAAACTAGGACTACTTGTTTTACTATAAATTTAGGATTATACAATATTTGTGTTCAAGAATACAAACCTAATTTTATATCATAGGAATTAAACAACTATTTATATAAAATCAAACTGGAATTGAATTAAGATCGAACTAGAATTAAAAATTAACATTAATTTACAAATAAATAACAAAGTACTGATAAGTCGCAAATAAAATAAAATAATAACAATGCAAAAAAAAAATCGAATAAATTATTTTTCAAGTGGCCGTGGATAGGCAAATCCAAAACAGAGTAATAGCGAAAAACAATGAAAGGAGTCTCCGGACCGATTTTGATGAAAGCTAAAACAGCATCATTGGATTTCTAAATAATCAATGTTCCTAGCCAGAAATCGAACCCGCAGCCTAATTGCGTACCTCCCCGGTGAGTTCCCGCATTGTCGAGGCGGGGGGGCTCAGTAACCGTGGCTTGGTCACGCACGGTGAAGCGAAGAGGAACCCGAGGAAGAGCCGCTCGTCAGGGCTTTTGCCGATTAAGCAGACAACGTAGCGGCCAACTAGTAGGTTGCGGTGCCGCTTGGTAACAGGCGACATCGTAACTGAGGTGGGCCGCAATGTCTTATGGAGAGTTCCAGGTCATTAGATATCGCGGCTGAGGGTTGAGGGCCGCAGCGGGAGAGGAGTGCCGGTATTGCGGTGCGCAGCTCTCCCTACCTTCCGCGGCCTGAACAGGGTCACCACCATCTGATGGCAGACGCGGTGGGGCCGCAGGGGATAAGGAGTGTCGGTATAGCGTTGGCCGCTCTCCCTATCCCCTGCGGCCGAAAAATGGAAGGTGGCGGGGCTATTGACCTTGACCCGTCACAGGAAGACCATGGGTGCCATACACGGGGTAGTCTGGCGCCCAAGTGCTAGTTTGGTCCCTGGGGTGGTCACGGCGTACAGTGTGTTCTGGTGCGCCGGTGATGGGGGTACTCCCCAGAGGTGAGTGCTAACGCGTGCCCGTGTTCCCGCCATAAACGGCACAGGAACACACCGTGGAGTTTTAGTGGGTTAGAGTCCCACATAACTGCGCTATCTCCCCGTGGTAGCGCAGTATGCATGAGCATTTCTCCAAGCTAAAAAAAAAAGCCTAATTGCGTAAGAAAATTCGGCAAGGCGAAGGATTTGTCCCCTTCAATAGACCAATCACTAGATGGAAATCCACAACGCATCTTTCATCTCGCACGTGATTGGTCGATTGATGGGAACAAATCCTTCGCCTTGCCAAATTCCCTTACGCAATAAGGCTGCCGGTGATTTTGAAAAAATAACACCCGCTGTATAAAAACACTATCCAATAGTGTCACTAATAAGGTTCAAATTATGGCAAGAACGGACATACGGTAAACTTAGAAAAAAACATTTTTTTTTACAAAATACTCCAGAGATCAGAGAACGATAGTTTTTTGATGGGTCGTCCATACATCTTGTGATGCTTGTCGGGCCAATAGGTTTGTTCCAGTGAGTCTGAACTGGAATACGGCTCATGTTAAGTCGGAACTGGCGGTGGTGCCCCAGTGAGTCAGGGTGATGATATCTCAGCAGGTCAGGGTGATGATATCCCATTCCAGTGAGTAGGGATAGTGCTGCAGGCACCAGTGGGTTGGAGTGATGCTGCAGGCTCCAGTGATTCGGAGCGGTGATGTGCGGCGTAGTGGCTTGAAGGTGTAGTGTGCTGTGCCAAGGTGGCTGATGATAGAGGCCAAGAGTGATGACCTGGAATGCACGTCCTCTGCTTGCTGGTTGTCATGATATCTTCGTAGATGCTGTGGGTACTGGCTGACTGTTTGGCTCGCTGCTCGAAAGCTTAAGGAAGTGATGTTGATGACGTCATGTTATCGTAGGTGCACGAAGGCTGCGCTAGCGTTTTGTCGAGGGTCACCGTCCCACAAACCTCTGTTGACAAGGTAGGATCCTCCGATTCTACGGGTGTTGTGACTGATTCGGGCAACTGCCCGACGGTTGTTGTCGCATAGTCGTATATGTTCGAATCGCGGCGAAAACTCTGGTTGCGCGATGCAGAATTTAGTGGTATGAATTCATATGTTTCATCATATATGTTGCTACAAAAGAAAGAAAAAGAGAGTTTATTTATTCATTCACATTTGTTTTTACATGTAGGATTCATTTTAATAAAAGTAGTCATACTGTCACATCCAGAGACGGCCCTCAAGAACTGATCATACACATAGCTGTGTTCCTGATTGACCAGTCCCAAGTAATAGAAGATGCTAAGTGTCATCCTCTGGAATGCCGCACAAAGCAGGAAAAAATGTCCTAACGCTGAGCGACGCTAGTAAGTATCGTAACTGCCCGACATACTGGTGCAAATTTTAACAAGTTTTACGTTTTACCGGAGCTATAAACAGCCTCAAACATGGCCCTAATTGTAGCCTACTGTTTTGAACGTTATAATCCCCACAATTGTAATATTCGTGTTATTTTTTGTTTATTGTATTTCTTACCGTTTTCACAAACACTAGGGTGACACCTAAATGAATGCCTAAAAAGCGCACTTGTATTTTCATCACTCAACTGCTGTTGCTAGTGCAAACAGGCATAACTTTCCAAGTAAGTATTGACTTGTAATTCAATTCGATGAGTTAATAAATTGGAAAAGAAACAGCTACCTATTCGATGAGGGCGTCATTCATTGACATAGGCAATGATGATATTTTTTTGTTAGAATTAATATTTGTTTCGGGATATTTACCATGTATATTTTGAATTTGATTGAGAGCTCGATATTTCGGCACCGTTACAAGCGCCATGATCACGAGAACAATGAAAAATAATTCATTAATCATCATCATTCATCAATTTCATTTTTCATTAATTTAATTGATTTTTATTTTGATTAATTCTAATGATTGTGACCATGTCAGCTTAAAAACTTATATTTTTTTGTTAGTTTAATCAATTTAATTAATTAATTAATACCTTCCGTTAACCTCGGCGACAGTTGCAGCAGGTACAAGTGTATTCTCGAATGGATTTCTTTGAATGCTTTCGATTTCCTCGTAGATATGCTCGTAGCCTTCAACTTCATCATAATGCATTTCTTCTATTTCAGCTATTTCCCTCCTACATTCCTTGCGAAAGAGCAAGTTTAGATAGAAGGGGTTCGTTACCTAAAAAATGCAAGACACATTAACGATATTTTAATGTGGGTGTCCAATCGTTTGCCACTCAAATATTCCCCAACGGTCATCTCATCATTAACCTTAAAAACTTTTTCACAAAACCTAAAGCGACTTCCAAAGCAAAACACTACAAAGTGCAAAATAACTTTCGTTTCGGAGATCAATGACAATTGTGTTTGCCGTAAGGTTGACATTCTTGTCATAGGTTGATATTTACTGCTACTCAACCATGGTCAATACAGTGCAATCTAACACATTGCAATTTTAATTACATTATCGACACCGATAGATACCCGATTACTTCATTCGAAAAAATAAGACATGTTTTTTATGTTTATTTGGAGGCTTGTATATATTTTATAAATAAAATCAATTTGAAATTATGTACCAATTTAATTATGCTCATTGAGGCGGGCGTGCCTCATCATAATATTATCTTATAGAAATATGAAATTACTTATTTCCTTTTGTCGATATCCATCTATAAAGTCAATATTCGACCTGACCACATCACTAATTGAGTAGCGTAGAACTTTCGAGAACGAAATAGTGAATACCTCAGATTAAAGGAAAGGAATACATTCAAAATTTTTCAAATTCCGTTATAGAATAAAAAACCGGCCAAGTGCGTGTCGGGCCACGCGCAGTAATAGGGTTCCGAAGTTGCATAATATTGCGGACTAAAAAGAGGGTTTTGTTGTTGTTACATGAACATTAGAACGGTTTCAGCGGCTCACAAAGTCTTAAAACGGGCCCACATAGGATGATGTTTTTTTTTATCTATATTCTCGCGTTTGACCACTATCTCGCCTGATGGTAAGCGATGATGTGGTCTACGGTGAAGCACGCTTGCCTAGATGTAATCTATTCACTCTTGACTTAAACTAAATAAGAACTAACTGGTAACTGAAGAAGGAGTTATAAAATCCAACTGTGCAACTGAAGTTAGAAAAATATTATCTATTTGAGTACCGCGAAAGGAGCCGATACGAGCGCGCGTTAGAGCCACGGTGGCCACGGGGAATGGTTTAGTTCCTTCCTGGATCCTTGCGTGCACGCTCCTTGTTTATTTCTCTTTCGGAATTAGAAAAAATCGTATGTATTCACCTCTAATCTAGAGGAGATTAGAGTTGAATCCTCTAATCTGCGGTATTCACTATTTCATTATGCAAAGTTTTACGCTACTCAATTAGTGATGAAGTCGGGTCGAATATTGACTTTATAGAAGGATATCGACAAAAGAAAATTAGTAATTTGCTTGGAAATCGAATCTAATTTGACTTTACTTTTACGTTTTAATTACAAAACGTCGAAAATACTTCTGCACTAACACAAAATAGACTCCACCGCTCGCATGCGCCGTATGGACTACGGACTGGTACTGCCAACGACTCCGGCCACTCCAATGCGTTATTCGAGCTTAAACATTAGTAACCTAACACGAAGGAGATGACGGGAGCTGAGTTCGCTCGCTTTGCTCGCTCACTTCAGCTCCCGTCATCCCCTTCGAACCTAACCTGTCCGTGTCGGGGTGCCCTAAGCTCCCAAGCTCGCTACGCTCGCTCTTGGACAATTTAGAAATTATTATTATGGGAAATTATAAGTCTAGCCACAAAATTATTTATTGGACACGTGATTAAACTTCTAATTGTATAACTAAGCAACGGGAAAATGACATAGCCTCTAATAAACTTATTCGACTCTGTCGCACACATTAATCCAACTTGCACCTATTCTATATTAAAACCAATAAATAAAAAAAAAAAATTGTGTATATTTATTAAATTTAATTATTAAAATAACATTTACCTACATTTTTTTATGTTTCTATTATTTACTATAAGTAAAATGATGGTCATTCAAAAAACAAATTGATTTTTCAAAAATAAAGTCTTTTATTTTGTCTCTCCTCAATAGCTTCTGGTAATATTAGTGGCCAATATACTATTTGATGAAATTTTTAGCAAATTTTTTACGATCAATTAATATGGGATGAGTTACATTTTAAACGTACTGAGTTAAAAAATTAGAAGCTAAATAAATATATTTTTTGATGTCATTTAATAGTATTTTAGAAATTTACTGTTAGAATGCATGTTAAAAATTTAGATGCTAAAAAATAACCATCATGCTGAGTTGTATTTAGAGTGGTTTACATAGAAGATAACTAGTGGCTAACATAGTATTATTTAGATGCTCGTTAATTGTGGCTGACTTAGTAATTTAGAAGGCAACATACATTTTTGGGGGCGAATAATGATATTAAAAAGAAGCCTGTTTAATTAGCACCCTATTATTATTAAGGATGTTATGATTTTATTTTTGTATATTTTTACATGGTTCATAAGCATAAATTTACTATCTGTTTTACACAGCTAACAACGTTATTGTACAAAAAAATTACTGTGCCAAGTACATTTTATAAGTTGGTCGACTATTACTCGTAAACTTGTAAAGCCTGTTATAATTTCATTTTTGTATATTAACACATGGTTTGTAAGCATTATATTTACTCTGTTTTACACAGCTATCAAATTTATTTAAGTAATTTTTCAATGGCATTTGTACAAAATTTTTACTGTTCCAAGTACATTTTATAAGTTGGTCGACTATTACACGTAAACTTGTAAAGCCTTGTTATCCGTGATAATTTTCCTTTTAATTTCGTTATATTTACTACTGCCGTGATTTTTTTCACATAGCCAAGAGCAACCATTTCGCTGGCAGGGGGGGGGGGACACTTGACTCTAAAATAAATTTGCAACTTAAAGCTTAATATTACGCAAACAAATCTCTGAATCGAAAAATGGTTTTAACAAACCCATTATATTTTTGAATGGCCTATCCAACGATATCCCACACCATGGGATAGATGAGAAAAAAAAATACATCCCCACTTTACTTCTATGGGAGGTAACAGATTTTTCTTTTTATGATTTTTTGTTACCACTTTGTCGGAATTATTAATATGTATATCCATGCCAAATTATAGCTTTCTAGTACTTAGATTCTCTGAGCTAAGCTGCGGACGGACAGACGGACAGAGTGAAACTATAAGGGTTCCTTGTTGACTTCGGAACCCTAAAAAGGAGCGTGCGCGCGAGTATCCAGGAACGGACCATACATATCATTCCCCGTGGCTCTAACGCGCGCTCGTATCGGCGCCTTTCGCATATTTATTGCAACTTATTTACGTTGGTTGTTTTTTTTTTTGGTAGTTGAGTAGGTTGTTTGAAAATACTCATACTAAAATATTAGTTTTTGGTTTGTAAATATAATTTTAACGAAGACTATCTCCGTGAAGGCAATACTACAGTATTCAAATTATTAAGTGACGCTGGTTATAAATAAATAAATAATATTTTATAACTTGATTTATTTTCGCGCGCGCTAATTTTTATTTAGCGATAACTCCTAAGATATTAATTTAAATTATATGGTGTAAAGGGTAACTAACGTATTTAAGTTGATAAGGATTATTATTCTATTTCAATTAATACTGTATTCTTCTAAATAGCTTTCCAATTACCGCATTGTACGTGACGTATGTTTTAGAAGTTGGAATGGGTATAGTAAGCTATCATTAAAAGATAGACATATGCCATCGCGGACTTTTCTGTAGACCTATAAAGAGGAACAATTCCACGATACATTGTTTTGTCAGATCAGAATCAGATTCCTATCTGATAGTCTGGCTGTGCTCAAAGCTTTAGGAAACAAACTGACTAACAGCAAACTAATCTTTGAGTGCCACCTCGCCCTGGAGAGTATATCGAAATCCAATCGAATAACCCTCCAGTGGATCAGGGGGCATAGTGGATCCCTAGGCAATGATGCAACTTGCGAGAAGGGGCTCCGAGATGTTAGTGCTAGGCCCGTACCCACTTATCCCCTTGCCTTTCTCGCAATTTCGTGCGTGGATTCGTCAAAGATCAACAGAACTACACAATAACAGATGGTCACGGGCAACAGACTGCAGACAGTCAAAAATGGCTTTGCCAAACGTTCACCCGCATCTCACTTAAAAACTCCTCAGCCTGAGTAGAAATAACCTCAAAATAATTATAGGGACAATAACGGGCCACACCCTTCATAACAAACATTTATTCAACATAGGCGCCACGGACAGCCCACTTTGCAGGGGTTGTGATGTTTTAACGCCGAAGAATCAGCCGCCCACGTAATCCTGGAATGCAAGGCAGTGGCTTCTCAACGCGAAGAAATCCTTGGAACAGTGAGGTCGCTCCGTGAAGCCTGTGAAGCTCCCAGGAAGCTTCTGTGCTTTTGGGCGGAGCTAGGCTGGCTATGTCAGCCAGCAACCCACGCACAACGGATCAAATTGGAGTCTAAGTGTGAAAAAGGGAGTCCCTACTACTACTACTACATTGTTTTGTAATACCTCAAAGGGATTAGGCAGCGTTGTTGATGAAAGCTACCAGGCAGCTTGACTTTTTCCGACATTTACAACAATTATCGTCCTATATGTAGACACGCGGCAGCGCAGCGGGTCAAGCCAAGTTTAAACAAAAAAGGAACTGGTGACCCAGCAGCTTGTATGTGAAAACTAGCCGAGTCAAATCTTGAGCTAGAATTTATTCTGAGTTATCTGCTTTATATAAATAATTCGACTTTTCAAATTTAAGAAGTTATATTTTAAAATAGCAAGTATTGTTGAAGCAGAAAAAGCAAGAAATTGTGTTTTTAAAATATTTTAGAATGTTTTCTGTTCTTGTAAATAAATTTCAGAATACAGAACTTAGCAGCCATTTAGATCTCAATTATTTTGTCGGTGTAATCAAGAACCACATATTCTTAGTATTGAACTTCTCCCTTTTTTACATTTATGTTTTTGATGGGATCAACCAATTTTCACAAAACCTTGACAAATTATACACCTAAACCGTCCTCATGACTCTGTCTAGTGGTGAAAACCGCATAAAAAGCCGTTCAGTAGTTTTTGAGTTGACAGACAGACGCGGCGGGGACTTTGTTTTATAATATGTAGTGATACAAGTGATAGTGATTTTTATGATAATTTTATTACGGTACGTATAAACTTACTTCGCATGTTGGTAATGGAGGTGTGCTTGGTTCATTGCTTTTTAACCAACAACGTTTCCTTACTGCAAAAACAACCAGCAGGATAAACGCCGTTACAGCAATGATTGAAATAATAATAACAGTATAATATTTAAATCCATCTGCATCTGAAATCACATACTTCATCTTTAAGTTCCTCCTAGATGATAGTTACGGTACTGTTGGCAAGTGGTGATGTAATATGGCGGATACCTACCTGTGTAGATCTCGGTGTAGGCGCTGTCGTATAACTTGGTCAACATGGTGTAGTCGTAGACACGCAGTTTGACGTAGTACTTGGTGCCGGGCTTGAGCGGTCCGTTGGAGTATTGCAGGCGGCCCGTGCTGTTCTGCGCGCCGATGACGAACTCCTTGACAGGCGACGAGTTCTTCCAGTACTGGTGCACCTGGTAGGGCGACCAGACTTCCAGCTCGTGCACGTTGGACCATGTCGGCAGGACAGCTGACGTGTCGTTGGCAACGCCCAACGACTCGTTGCGTGGGTCTTCCGCAACCAGAAGCGTGTACCAAACACCGGGCCCGTAGTAGTCGACGGAGAAACTCACGGTCACGTTGGTAGTGAAACGGCGCAGAAAGCGCGGCGGCTCCGGTTTCCAGTCGCTCGGCGCTGCGCATAAGCGGACGTTGCAAATTCAATTGAAATAATTTCTACAATACACTTAAGGCGCCTCCCCGAACAAAACGCCGCTAGTCGTTTTTATGCAGTTTTTAATAAGAAATATCAATTAATTATAATACATTAAATTTCTACATAATATAGATTCCAAAATGGTGGTATCCTTTTTTTGTTGTATTTGTTTCACTAATCTCCTTCTTCGCATCTCCTCGTAAAGTGTTCATTATTAATTTTTTGTACTAACACTAATGGATAGACAATTTGATAACGAACATTTTGTAAGTAATTTTTTTTCAAAAGACCAATATTCGATTTTATAAAGTTTTTTTCTAAAATCTGGGCGTATTCACTACTGTAATTCATGCGCCAACAGTATGCCGCTAGGGCACTGGGAAGGCTCAAGATTTTTTGGTCAGGGTACGGCCTCAAGTACTCGAAAACTGGCTCCTACCACGCCGCGTTTCGGCATGATATGAAGTGTTTATCGTACTCGTGAGGATATGGCGGTGGTCAGGCAAAAATTTAACAGATGGGGCATCTGTTAAATTTTTGCCTTATTAGGTGGGTGGACCATGGAAGGCCATGCTCCTTCCGAGTCCAATTATTAAAAAGTCGTTGTTATTTCCATATGATGACTAATTCCTTCTACTCACACTAACACCTATCGGAATCAAGGACACAGATGAGGCAGCGAGTTGCTCGCACCGCTATTTTGTCAGTAAGGTCCTTCGCTTCGCGGCTTCGGTGACTTTAACGTCGACGACGTTAAAGTTTTAATTCGCGCTCACAGCAAAACGTAAGTTTATAACCCTCAGATCAAACAGTAAACGTTTACTGTTTGATCTAAGTTTTAACCTATTATTTTCTTTATTTTTTTTTACTTCGAATGATTATACTTACAAGGATTTGCTATAATACTAAAGAAAAAAATATATATATATTTCGATTTCTGTTAAATATCGGTAGCGTGAAAACTATTTTCAAACTTTAACGTTTGGCGTCAGAAACAATTATATTGTTGTGTGAACTTGTTGGCCTTGTGCCAAATATAAGTGATTTATTAACCGACTTTCAAAAAAGGAGGAGGTTCTATGTTCGACTAAATGTTTTTTTTTTTTTTGTATGTTCGCCGATATCTCCGTCAATTGTGGACCGATTCTAAAAATGATTTTTTTTGTTTGAAAGAATACGTGGCTTATACTTGAGTGAGTGTTCTGGTTTTCTATAGCATATTTTTATGAAGTACATTTACAGGATTATTAGAAACCATACATTTCTTAGCTTACTCGTTCAAATGTTATATACAAACCAGAACTCCCAGTTATACCTCAGCATCTCACTACTTTATGAATATTTTAATGATTAATGATTTAATAATAATAAATAATAATAATTAAATAATTTTATAATATTATAATTTTTTATTTAATATTTTTTTTAATGATTTATATTATTGTGGATATTTTAAACCCTAAAACTCGTTCGGGACGTGTGTGAGAGACCTAGACTTATGGTTCAAATGCTTTATACGACCCATAACTCTCAGTTATACCTCAGCATCTCACTATTGTACGGATATTTCTATACTCATCATATTATAAAGAGGAAAGATTTTTTTGTTTGTTTGTTTGTACCGAATAGGCTCCGAAACTACTGGACCGATTTAAAAAATTCTTTCACCAATAGAAAGCTACGTTATTCCTGAGTAACATAGGCTATTTTTAATCCCGAATACTGGTCCTGTGGGGTGGCGCGGGGAACAGCTAGTCGTTTATAATTTATTTTTGTGTTTTAAATTAGATTCAACCGGTAGAACTATCAACAGAATAGGTTTAGTATGCAGAACTCCTTTGCTTCCAACAAAATTGACTTGAAATTGAAAATTTTATAAATGAGAAGCTAACTTCGCAATAAATATCAATGTATTGCGAAGATAGCATCTCATTTAAAAAGCAATGCGATTTTGATAGTAAAATAGACGGATCTATTGATAAAATGCATCAAGAGCTGTAGAACTATTATGTGGTGTTTATTTCAGAAATTCGATGAGATGCTGTGATATGTTTTGCGAAGTTAGCATCTCATTTTTCAAAATCTATGCGGGATGCCATTATATGTGTTGTTTATTTGTGAAATGCTAACATTTGAAATGCTAACTTTACACACGAAATTTGTAAAAACTGAAATGTCGTAAATTCTTTTAGTTTCAGTTGAGCGATTTAAAATTTAGATGATAGTCACGACACTATTGGCAAATGTTGATGTAATGTGGCGGGTACCTGTGTAGACAATGATGTTGGCGCTGTCGGTGAAGTTCTCCCGCCCGAAATAGTAGACACGCAGCTTGACGTAGTACTTGGTGCCGGGCTTGAGCGGTCCGTTGTCGCAGACGTTGTAAAAGCCTGCGTCGCATTTTTCTGCGCCGATGACGAACTCCTTGACCGACAACGTGTTCAGTTTGTAGCGCCGCACCAGTACCTCGTAGGGTGGCCAGACGTCTAGCGCCTGCACGTCGTACCACGACGGCAGGTCAGCTGACGTGCCGTTGCGCGGGTCTTCGGCAACCACCAGTTTGTAGGTCGATTTTACGCCGAAGGGTTCGAAGGGAATGCTCACAGTCACGCTTGTGGCTGTGCGATGCAGTTCGCGCGGACCATCTATAAGTCAATGATTGCATGATACAATTTTACCTACCTATTTCTATACAGACTCATTTATATTTTGGCCAGCGTTATCGCGTTATTATTTTCACAGATATATAATTATTATTTTTACAGCAGGTTAATTTATATCTTATCCTACTTTATATATGTATAAACTATTTAATATTATAAATGCGAAAGTTTGGATTGGATTTTTATCCCGAAAAACTTGGTATAATTATCCCTTGGGCTTATAAAACACTTTTCACGCGGGCGTAGCCGCGGGCGGAAGTTATTAATATTACTATCTTAGTTATTACTAATATTATAAATGCGAAAGTTTGGATGGATGTGTGTATGTTTGTTACTCTATCACGCTAAAACGACTGAACGTATCTGGATGAAATTTGGCACAGAGATAGATTATAGTCTGGAATAGCACATAGGCAAGGCTATAAGCTTTTCATCCCGGTATAATATTCCTTGAGATGATAAAACACTTTTCACGCGGGCGAAGCCTTTGGCAGAAGCTAGTAATTTAATATAATATATTATGTGAAAATAAAATGGGTGAATGTTTGTTACTATTTAAAACGAAAACTTCTGAACGGATTTTCATGAAACTTTGCAGTAATATAGCGTACCTATACTAAGACGTAAGCGTTAGTACTTGTTTTACATACACATTATGCCACTATAAAACTGCTTTACCCAAACTTTTTTCAGCAGTACTGGAATTCGTATTTAGACACTTGGGATAATTACGAACTAAATATTAATGGAGTGAAATTAAACCACCTTAGGTTTGCCGATGATCTTATCCTTATTTCTGCTAGAACAACTTTTGTTGGATAGTGAGAAAGTGTGATTATTAATGAACAGTTACTGCAAAAACTAAAGTGATGACAAATCTTACCAAATTCCCGATAACCGTTAATGGCACCACAATCGATTATGTGGCAGAGTATACATACCTCGGACAGATGGACAACATGGATAAGAAAAACCCAAAGCCGCTCAGTGTGGCAAGCTCTTGGGGAGGCCTAAGCTGGAAATCAAAATGATCTTAACGCAACGATGTCAGACAATTAAACTTTTAAAGTAAATGTAATTTGTATGTAAGATTGTTAATTAAAGGCTATTTTTATTTATTTTAAGCCGTAAGCGTAAGTACTTGTTTTACATACACATTATGTCACTATAAAACTTCTTTATGTCCGTTACGTCACAGTCACAGGTCCAGTTGAAAACTAGCTTTGGGCACTGGTTGCGCGACATTTTGCTGAACTGATCTATTTGGAACAATTTGGCGCAGCCGTGGGATACACAATGTTATATTTATATTATCTTTTTGTTTTTCTTTTTTATATTGTGTTCTCTAGCTGGCTTGTAACAAATAAATGTGTTTTCTTTCCTTTGTGTATATATCAAAATAACACATAGGCTATAGATTGGCGCATCTGGGACTATTTTCCAGGGGGACCTGGCCCCTGATGCGATGGACAATGAAGCCGAATCGACACATAAATAAAAGAGAGAGCCACGCATGTAAGAGCAAGCGAAGCGAGCTCGTAATTTTTTACCAACCTGCTTCGGATAGGTAAGGTTTACTTTTGACAGACAAGCCCAAAAAATATGCCAGGCTGGTAGGGCGCGATTGCGCCGCCTTTCGCTGCCCCCGGCTATGATTCTCTTGGTCTAGGGTTAAATATGCTACTGTCTATCGTCGACTGAGGTAGAATGCAGTAAATTAATTGAACTAGTGCAATATGAGTCGCAATAGACCCATACAAAGGGGTTATTCCCAGAGGTCCACGATTCTATTGTTCTCGAAAAATTTAAATTCATACTTTACTTCCCAACGGGTCCACGACATTTTAAAATATGAAATATTTTCTTTCCCAACGGGTCCATGAGAATGTTTGGTACAGTCAGCAATAAAAGCTTGGCTAAGGGATAAATGTTTATTATTTCTATGAAATAAATCACAATGAATATAGATAAGTAATAACTACATTTTTACTTTATCACATGAATGGTCATGACCATTAAAAAATCAGGCTAAGTAGGCGTTTCGGCCGATGAGTTTCGCCCGATCCGGTCGAAACAGGAATTATTAAATTTTATTATTATTTATTTATTATTATTAATATTTTTTTTAGCAAATTTTGTACAGTTAGAAAGAAAACCTTGGCTTATATTATTTAAGTACAATCAGGCAATTTTTTGAAAAAAAAATTCAGCTTTTTTATCATTACAACAACCATCAGTAAACATGATAAATCACAATAATCAGTCTTATATATCAATTAAAAAGTGTGGAATAATTTATTATTTTATTTCATGCACCTACGGATCAATAGGTACTAGTGTTGGGACGTTTATATTTTTAGAACGACAAGATAAAAAAAATGATTAAAATCAGTTGAGAGTTTAATAAAATGATAAAAATATAACTTCATCATGCTTTTTTAGTTACATGTTGAACATTTATACACAAACTACCAGGAGAACAGAATCATGAAAAAGTATTTGCGGGCCTAGAATCATAAGCGGTAGAGACTAACGGAATACCAGGAGGTCAGAATCTGAAATCTCTCGGTACTCTTTTTACATCTCATGGTTCCAGCCTCGGAAATACTTCCTCGTGATTATAATCTCCTGGTACTTACTTAAATTAGTCTTTACCGGTAAAAATCATGAAGTCTTAATATTTGCAGGTCAAGCCCCGCAAATATGAAGACTTCTGGCCTCCTGGTAGTATGGGTATAAATGCTTATAATGTTCAACATCTAACTAAAAAAGCTTACGTGTCGTCACCATTCAAGACCGCATTTTATTTTGTTATGTTTTCAAAAAGCAGCTCCTCCTTACAATAAATTGTTTAACTGACTGTACTTTGGATATATCTCGTGGACCCGTTGGGAATTCATTTAAGAAACATTTAAAACATTATTATAATTTTTCATGGACCCGGTGGGAAAAGAGGAACAATAGAATCGTGGACCTCTGGGAATAACCCATACAAAGGAAGCAATGACGTGTCTGGGTAATTTTATTTTTTCGTTAATTCTTTAGCTTAGTGTTGCCATTTAATACTTATTCTGTCAAGTGCCAAGTTAACAGAATAAGTATTAAATTACTGTAATAATTATTATATTAGTATATTATAAATAATGTAGTAATTATAATATCATTATTTTATTTGTTATTATAATTAAACTGAGTAAATTAATTAACAATACAGTTTATGTCTAAGTGTAAGTGTTCCGTGCAGGTAGGTACGAATACTGTAGTGTAGTAGAAATAAATAAATTACTTTCAATTGATGATATGCAAAAAGTCTAGTATCCAAGTCTACAAAAAATATAGCTTGGTTGACTTTTGACCTTTTGATACACGTCAAAGTCGTTTAGTATATATGAATATTCCTTTCCCAAATAGTATATTTTACATTTCATGCTATAATAACTGAGTGAGGAAAATACTAATGCGATATGGCCCTTTTACTTCCACGAAATTGAATAATATTATCTATTAAACACATTATTAAAAGTTACCCAGACTTACCCTACAAAAGTTCATGACTGAATATCTATTATTCTCGTCATTCTCGAATAAAAATTCTTGCACAAACAAACCCAGAAGAAGTGGTGCTTACAAAGGCAAACTTGGCGCTTCCTTGATCCTTACGCTCCAGGATTAAGCCTGGTTAGCCTATGGGTAAATCATGGCCTGCCAATGGATGATCCGTGTGTTGACTGTTCATTGGCTCCCGCTTGTCACTTTGCGTTATGCAGAATTCAAATGTTCTCTAATAGCTCAACAAATGATCAAATAATTACTCTTCAATTTATTACACCATTTGTGCTGCCTAATATTGATTGATAAATACGTTTTACAGAAATAACTGCCGATCAAAAAACTGCATCAAATCGACATTGACACTGCATCGTGCTAAAGTGACTCAACCGGGGAGTCCCTTATATACGGCTATGAGGCTATAAATTATAAATATAGGTTCTGCCCGCGGCTTCGCCCGTTTAAAAAGTGTTGTGACAGACATATGAGCTACTTTCGCGTTTATAATAGTCTCTCCTTCAAAAATCGAACACTGTGCACAAAAAAACACTTATGTGTTATGAAAAACTTCTAAGTATATTGGTCTCGTCATTGCTCATGGACATTATAATTTGTATTTACAACTGAAATATCGTAATTTATTTTAGTTTCAGTTGAGCGATTAAAAATCTTAGTTGTTAGTCTCGACTTACGATACTGTTAGCAAGTGGTGATATAATGTGGCGGGTACCTGTGTAGAACTCGGTGTAGGCGCTGTCGATGACCGTAATATACGGGGAGATGTAACGGTACATCATGGATCTCAGCTTGACGTAGTATTTGGTGCCGGGCTTGAGCGGTCCGTTGCAGTGTAAGAAATAAGCGGCGTTGTCGCAGTCCTCGGGGTCGCCTGCGTCGCAGTCGCAATTTCCCGTGCCGATGGTGAACTTGTGACACGATGTAATTTGGGAAGATAACTCCGCTACATGGTAGGGCGGCCAGACATCCAGCGCATGCACTTCGTACCACGTCGGCAAAATATCTAAATCTGACATGTCGATACTCGGGTCTTGGGCCACCACCAGCGCCACCACTAACTTGATGGCGTTGACTGGGAAGGTGATACTTACGGTTGCGGTGGTGGTGGAGCGGCACAGCAGGCGCGGCGCATCTATATAAGTCAATGGTTGCATTATACAATGGTATTTCTGTTCGGACCATTTGCTACATTAAACGCGATGACGCGTGGCCAAAATTTTTGACCACGCATTAGCGCGTTATTAAGATTGCTTCAAGCGCACTCGTTGCATACAGACGTGCTCATCAATACATTAAAATTAATATAAATTAACGTTTTAGCATAAATAGTGACCTAGTTTTAGTATATTGACGTGTAATACATACACTCTTTGGAAGTGCTAATAAGTGGAATAATGGACTGACTGTATTATATATTATTATAATCAGAAAGATGGAAGGCAGCCCCTTTAATCGGAGTGGGTTGATGCGGCGCAGCCCTCGTTCAATACCTACACCGACCCGACCCAACAACCAAGACGTCTTCAACCCAAGGAAGAAATTGAGGTAGTCTCAACTGCGGAGATACAGAACTGGATGGGATCAATTGAACAACACTTGGGTGAGGTATGTGCTATTGCTTCTGAAGGAAAGCTTAACTCAGATCAGAAGCTAAAAATAACCAATTTGTGCCGAAAGGTTGGACATGGAGTTTCGCAACTGGCTGTTCAATAACAGTCGATTAAACAAAATGCCCTTAGGACCCATAACTCCCTAAAAATAATGACCGAAGAAAGAGACTGCGTAACGGTCCTAAAGGAGTGTGTAATGGAGATGAACCGGACTTTTAAGGAAAGCGGCAGGAAACAACTGCATCATCTTTCGCAGACATGGTGAAGAAGGGGTCTAACAACTTCGTTCGTCCTAATACTTTTAGCGCTGTGGCGATTTATCCCACCGACAGTTCAAAGACCAGCGATGAAACGAAGAACATAGTCCAGAAAATTATATGCCCAGGTGAAATGAAGCTGAAAGTGAGAGGCGTACGCAAGATAGGGAAAGGAGGGCTCATAATTAGCACGGAGACGAAAGAGGACCTAGATAAGCTGAGGTAATCAGTTCAAACTGCTTCGTCAGGGCTTACCGTCGATAAACCGAGAAAGCGCAAACCCCGCATAATAGTGATTGGAGTTCCAGCATCAATGGCGGAAAATGAGGTATTAAAGCCACTTACGATCAAAACTTGGCCGATAAACTGCCAACTATATCCAGAGATATCTTTTTTACCTTAATCAAACTGAGCCACAAATCTGATAGAAAAGATGTTGACTACTGCAACTACATCCTAGAAGTTCCTGCGATCATTCGCAAGGCTCTCATCACTCAAGACAGATTGTTCTTAAATTGGACTTCCTGCCCGGTACGAGACTTCACACACTTCAACGAGATGTTACAAGTGCCAGCAGTACGGTCATGCGGTCAAGACATGCAAAGTTGCTGCCCCCACATGTAGACATTGCGGTGAAGAAGGACACACTATCCACGACTGCACAAAGAAAACCGAAGCGCCAGAATGTGCAACATGTCTGCGCTTAAAAAAACCAGCCAGCCATAAAACGGGAGAACAAAAGAGTCCTGCAAAAAAATCTGCCGAAAACAGGTATATTCATTCGATTGATTATGAAGGCGCCTAAGAGCGCCACATATTTGAATATACTGTAGACTTAATTTTATTGTTTATATTTTTATTATACTATGGATAATACATTATTAACCGATATAGATAATACATTTCGTACCGATGCAAAGTCATGTGAAGTTGAGGACTGCAGGCAATATATTTCTGAATATCAAAACTCAGTAACCATACTGACTCAAAACATTCGCAGTATTTATAAGAACATAGATAGCTTTAACGTTTTTCTTCATAGACTTAACTTTGATTGTTACTTAATGGTACTAGTGAGTGCTGGCTATCTAACCGCCAGGAACACCTTCCAGAAATGCCGGAATAAAAGTTATTGTATACTACAGTAAACAACAATCAAAACGATGGTGTGGTTGTTTATTGTAAGGAATCATTAATGGTCACAATCGAAGAACCAATACTTCAAGACGGTGTGAGTAATTGTTTGGTTATCATAATTGGTATAAGTACTGCAATAATCACTATATATAGGTCCCCTTCTGCTAGAAACTTAGACTCTTTTCACGCATCCTTAAACCAGATCTATGAAGCACTAAGCTCATTTAAGAATGTTATATTAACGGGTGATATAAATATAAACATAAACTCTGAAAACTGTGACCCTGGGACCCAAGATTACCTTAATATCTGCTCATACCATGGTTTTCTCCCCGCACATACATTGCCTACTCATCAGAGCGGTTCCTGTCTGGATCATATGATGATCAAATCCAACTTTCAATATGTTACGCTTGTTACTAACTCAACTATTACAGACCATCACGCTGTTCTACTAACCCTAAACTTAACGCTGCCTAAGCTAAATCGACCCAAGACGAAAACGCAATTAACATAAACAAACTCGAATGTGATTTATGCAATCTTGATTTTAACCCAGTTTACAATACTGCTGACGCAAATTTTGCTTTATCGTACTTAATAAAATATGTTTAATTAGCAAAATTACGTAATACGACTTCTATTATAGTAAACAAAAAACTTCGTAACATCAAGCCTAGGATGGCTCCTGGACTAATTCGGTGTATAAGACACAGGGATAAACTTCATCAGAGATCTAGAAGTAACCCTGATAATGTAATCATTAAAATAACCTATAAGAGATACAGAAATTTTTGCAACAACCTCCTAAAGAACTTAAAAATTAATTATAAATGTGAACATTTGTGAGTATTTTTTTTACTCTTTCGAGTGAGAAAACCGAACGGACTTTGATAAAACTTTGCAGTAATAAGTACAGCTTAAACAAAATAACACAATGCCAATAACACCAGCTTCTTGGTGGACCACTGTCGAGAGAGACCTGAGGGAGCAAAATTTACCACCATCTCAACCCAGGATAGAGCATCCTGACGTAGATGCACCAGGAAGTCCAACCACAAATAAACTAGCAATGGGGTAGGAAGAAAAAGAAGTAAGAATAACACAATGCTATAAATTATGAAAATATTGGGGGATTTACTGCTTCCACGCGGGCAGCAGCTAGTTCGTAAATACTCAGTTTGTTGAAATGTAATTTTCATCAGAAAAGTAGAAAAAGTTTAGGTACCTAATTTAACACGTGGTCGGCGCAGCTTATAAGCAAGCACTGAACGTTCAAAGCGCGGTGCTCCCGCGTGATCACCCAACCCGCTTCGCTCCGTGCCGTTGCCAGAGACTATCTTCCTCACCTCCTCGGACGTAGACTGCGTTTGCGAAGACAATGAGTCCACCTGCATTCACACAACACGACAATATTGTAGTTTTTTTATTACAATCTACTAAACCTTGTTGATGTCTTCGCCAATTGTGAACCTTCTATGAAGTATATTTTTTAAAGAATATATTCATAAATTAGTCCCATTTAAATTTGGTGAAGACCTGATGAAGAACTTCGGAGATGTTCAATGGAACTCTTCAATAAATGACGGCAAATCACCCGGGATTGCTGCAATCATATGTCTGCATATTGTTTACAAAATTACATAATATCACGCCTGTTCGCTGAAGGTGTTCGCAGATGTGTAGGTACAGTTCACCATGGTACACTCTCATTTCAAGCTTTTATTTTTTAATATTCTGTAGTCTCCCGGTTGACCACTATCTCACCTGATGGTAAGCGATGATGTGGTCGACGGTGAAGCACGCTTGCATAGAAAAAACCCATTCACTCTCGATTTAAAGACCCCTAGATTGTAGCTATCGGGAAACACAGACTCCAGCAGGGAATTCCACTCCTTAGCTGTAAAAGTATAAAAGTGTCCCCAAAACGTTTTGTGCGTATGGGTGGGATGCCCACCATGTACCGATGACGCATCACCGTGCGTTTGGTAGTCCGATGATGGAACGGGCTGGGCGGATTTAAATCATGCAATTCCATCGCACACTCCCCGAAATGTAACCGATAAAAAACCGACAAGCTGGCAACTCTGCGACGATGTTCAAGGCTCTGGAGCTTTGACTTGACTAGTGCCTCATTGCCGATGAGTTTATTTGCTCGCATTTTGATCGACTCGTGCATCAAGCTGGTCCATCCGTCCAAGAGGTGGGAACAGTACTCAATGCACGATTGATCTTGCGCTTGATACAAGTTGAGCAGCTGTTCCGGCGTGAAATACCTTCTCACCTTCGCAAAGATCCCCAACTTTAAGGCAGCCAGCTGAGCTTTTGCCTCAATGTATGGCCCAAAATTGAGAGTCGATGTCAACGTCACGCCAAGAAGCTCAAGATGGTCCGTTATTGGCAGCGTTACATCACGGAAAGTTAGAGCCGGGTGAAATTGGCTCTTTTGGGCGGCAAAAGACACGCCTGGGTTTTAGCAGCATTAAACTTGACCAGATTGGCATCGCCCCATTCGGAGACTGCTTGTAAGCAACAGTTATTTTATTGAGTTTACTTACTATCTTCGTAAATATCGATACTTTTATATGGAGTGCCTTCATGATTCTAACACTATCATGTGTCAAGTTTTATTAGGTGGTAGGTGCACCGGGGGTGGTCGGTCACTAAAGTCATTTTTGGATACGCATACCTACCTATAAACTATGTTATTAATAAACTTACTTATTGTTATTAATAACAAGTCAATTTGGGCTACGTAATTTAAACTACTAATAATACTGATTTAAACCATTTATCACATTATCTACACTATTTATCAATTTACATTATTTATCGCAATGTCTTGTCACTATGAATATTGCTACATAACTTCTGTGCCTTACTAACTGTTTATAATAGGTTCGACCAACTCTTTTCGGCAAACCCCGAAATAGATTCCAATTGCCTCTGACTGATGTATTATATGCAAACATTGAAGTTCCTAACGCCTGATAATTTGTTTATATTTTATGTACAGTGCGTGCGACGAAAGATGAGACTTGACACACCACGCGGTTTGACTTGTGCAGTAGACGATTTAACGGTCTCTTTAGCGGTATGAGGCGGGAAGGGACTGAGCATCGCGTGCATCATCGCATCATCTGGGAGGCGGACAGAGCGCAGTAGGCGCGGTACGGCTCCCGTCAAGTCTCATCTTTCGTGACACGCATTGTAACTACTAAGTTATGTGACGATACACTAAATACAATGTGGCGCCCTCTAGAGGCCATAAATTCACGAATAAAAAAAGCGATGGTTGAATAGTGGTGAGTATCAAATTAAAGGGCTTACTTGGCACATTTAAAAAAATATTAATATTACCTATTTTAAACTTTTGTTCGCTGCTTTGCCCAGTAAAGCCGATAAAGCCCGATCACCTTAATTGTTTTAATAGTTTTTATTTAGGCGAGTATATACTACCACTCAATGACTCGGTGGATTACTTGAGCATGCCTCTAGACCACAGGCTTACGTGGCGGAAACATAATTATATAAGCCATGAGAGACTAACTGAACATCAAGTACAGGAATATAAACTGGCTCTATGGACAAAATTATTTAAGTTCCAAATTGGCTTTAAGTTATGGATGAACAACACTATTGGGCAATAGTGGCACTTTTTTTACAATTTGGGCTTACGGCATCAAACATCAACATGCTCCAAACGTTTCCAAATGTTACTCCAGCTGACAAGTTTATTTTACTGTTTATCAAAATAAAGAGTACTACCATGACTTTGTAAATAATTTGTTGGTTATAAAAGAAATGGTATACCCATTAGTTTGTGGTAGGTAATTGGTATGTGAGAGTCAGTGATGTGATAATGGACGAGAGTCAAATAAAAATCAATATCAAATATACCAATAAAACCAATAATAGGCCAGTGAAACCTGAGCCCGAACGGATTATATCTAAAAGTAGCAATAACTCTGTTGATAATTCTAACTTGGTACACCCTGGTGAAGTGGTGTGGATCTGATAAGAATAAATCAGATTGAACATGTGAATTAATACGATTTTATTCCTGGCATAACTGCATGCAACTGGCATGAGTTGGTACACTTTGATAAATCAGCGGTCGTCAAAAGATCGTCCACATGTAAAACTTAAATACAATTAGAAATATGACTTAACATACATAACATCACGCCTGTATTCTCCATAGGTACACTGTTTTCAGTTACATAAATACTTTTCAAAACATAACTTAACAAATATTAATATGGCTCTATTTGACCTGCTATCTAGTGTAATGACATCTGTAGATAAGAGTTATCCTGTGTGTGCTATACTAACTGATATGACAAAAGCGTTCGATTTCGTGGATCATAAGATATTGCTGCAAAAATTGCATGGGTATGGCATAAGAGGAAACATCTCGAAACTCCTAGAATCATATTTGAGTGCGAACTCACTGTACAGAAATCACAAGAATTTCTCCCATTACTAAATTGGAGATAAAATATTTATCTAAACCAAGGCATGTAAAATATGGTGTACCTCAAGGTAGCGTACTGGGGCCACCCCTTTTCTTAATATACATTAATGATCTCCCAAAAACTATAGATCATAAAATGGTACTATTCGCAGGTGACAGCACGACTATTGTGGAATTTACTAATCCTAATAATTACCAAAATGACATAAACAATTCTCTGAGTGACATTATAAATTGGCTTGACAAAAATAATCTTGTAATTAATTTAAATAAAACAAATGTTATGCATTTCCACCAGCGCCGTAAGAATCCACTAGTTAATGTTGCCTATAATAATTGTAGAATAGAAGAAGTTACAAATGCAAAATACTTGGGTATAACCATAGACTACTTAGAGATACTACCGGTATAACTATAGATAATAAACTAACCTGGAAACCTCACTTAGGGGAAATCTGCAAGCATGTGAGTGAATCTGCATATCTATTATTAGAATTATCCAAGAAAGTAAATACCGACACACTTTTAAGGGCCTATCATTTTTGATTGGTCGCTTCTATTTTGAGATATGATGTTGTTTTTTGGGGACAGTCAACTAATAGAGAACTTATAATCACGATGCAAAAAAGATGTATACGATCAATGTGTGGTCTAAGAACAACAGATAGTTATGTTCCTTGGGAACCGATCCCTATTCCGAATCTTTTTTGATCGAATTTCACTTTCCCGAAAACTATTGACCGACGTCTTTTTTGCTATATGCATTATTTGACATAATTTCAGATCATCGAAGTATCAATTGCCTTTGGTATTACTTTACCGAACTACATTTCACCGATTTACTAAATAACTTTTTGCTTTTGGCCGAAGCCTCTTTTGAACTTTTTTCATTTGCCATATTTTCATCAAACCGAAACAAAATTTTAGGGAATATGATTTAGTCACAAATATATAGCCGGTAACTTGGTAGCATTTTCAATTTAAAATTGAATAATTATTTATTTGAAAGAATTTTATTAATTGTTCATTTACAAGAACTTGTCCAAGAGCGAGTGAAGCGAGCTCGGGAATTTAGGGCACCCCGACACGGATAGGTTAGGATACTTTAGACCCTGCAGACAGAAATAGGAGCCCCGTGTTATTATGTATTCGCCCACTGTTTCTCTCTCACTTAAAGTGTAACTTCGGTAAAAAGTTTTTCGACCAAGTGAAACGTCGGAGTAACGAAAAAAATCGAAATAATAATAGGACAACTGAGACAGTGGCAGACGTGATTTCGATGAAGTAAAAAAAAACGAAACGATAATAGTTGAAAAGTTTTAGGTGAAATGAAATTCGGTCAAATGTTTTTCGAACTTATGATAGGTAACCATGTTCCTTACTTTAAGTAGTTTAAAATACTGACTTTTCCATCTTTGTATGTATTGGAAACAGCATTATTTGTAAAAGCCAATCAACAATTATTTCAAAAATTTGCAGCAGTTAAGAGAACCCCAATTCGTGCCCAATATGAGAATCTGTTATGTCAAAACAAGTGTAAAACTGCTTTACTGAAATAGAGTTTCTTTGGTATTGCTCCAGATCCTTGATATTTATAATAAAATACCTGATAATATTAAATGTATGCCTCTAAACAAATTTAAAAAGTCCCTTCA
Source organism: Anorthoa munda (assembly GCA_945859665.1). Classification (NCBI taxonomy): domain Eukaryota; kingdom Metazoa; phylum Arthropoda; class Insecta; order Lepidoptera; family Noctuidae; genus Anorthoa; species Anorthoa munda. The sequence goes on along the minus strand of OX243896.1, from coordinate 19,828,309 downwards.
GAGGACCTTACTAGAGAAGTGCTATTACAGTGTAGATGAATTTTTAAACGATATTTCGCTTGTATAGAATTCTAAATGTGTTTCTTTTTTTGTTAGTCTTACTCAAGTTTAATAAAAAAAAATACATAGCGATTATTGATGGATTTTTAAATTGTGACATAGTGATTTTTAATTGAATTTAAAGTGTGACCTAGTGATTTTTTATTGAATTTAAGTTTTGACATTGTAATTTCAATTTAATTTAAATTTTGACATAATAATTTCAATATAATTTAAATAATATCAATATTGTACTTTTTTATTGTTTGTCTAGTGCAACTAATTTTGTACGCCTTAGATGGCAAAACATGTAGCCACCTCATATTAATATAAAACCTTCTTATTTAACTCATGTTTTACAAAATAAATATATCTTATCTTATCTTATCTTATCTTATCTTATCTTATCTTATCTTATCTTATCTTATCTTATCTTATCTTATCTTATCTTATCTTATCTTATCTTATCTTATCTTATCTTATCTTATCTTATCTTATCTTATCTTATCTTATCTTATCTTATCTTATCTTATCTTATCTAACTTAACATCACGCGTACACTAAAGTACATGTCATCAGTTTTGTTTAGGTCCTATGTTATAGGGGCGAGTCTATTGCCGTCAACCGGGCATAAGTCTACCGGACTCTAGGCTTAACAATCATGACCTGCAGTAATTTTTTTACAACATCGTTCTGCTGATGAGTATTGAAAATCTCTTTCTATCAAAGCTTGTTCAGATATTTGGAACCAACAGTTTGCTGACTGCTTTAATACATAATATAATGACTTAAACAAAATATAATATGAATATGACTTCTGTAACATGCAAATAATTTATTTTCAGCCAGGATATGCTTGGAAATATTCATGTATTTAGATTTCCTTGGTAATTTTCCCATTTAAAATTATCATTTAAAATCCTTATAAATAAAAAATAATTAATTAAAATAGCCCTTCATTTCATGCAAGTATCTTACAAAACAAAATTGAATCTATATGATTAACAAATAATGTTTGTTGGAATAATTTTAGGTGCTATTTCCACTTGCAAGTACCCCTCCTCGGGTAAAGGCCTCCTTCAAAGATAGGCAATCTTCTCTAGATTGGGCTATTTTAATCCAATTTGTAGTTGCTACTTTCTTTATATCTTCTTCCCATCTAGTATATGGTCTTCCCTTCTTTCTTTTTCCTAGTGGGCCCTTGCACATTGTAACATTTTTTGTCCATCTCTGGTCCTGAAGGCGTGCTATATGTCCAGCCCATTTCTATTTTAGAGTTAAGGCTTGAACTAATACATCAGTTGCTTTGGTAGTTTCTCTGATTTTTGAGTGCCGGATTTTCTGGATTTTCTTTAAATTTAGCATACGCTCTATTCCTCTTTGGCATGTGACTATTTTGTATTTTTATATTGTTGCTGAACTTCCATGTTTGGCATCCGTATAATAGGCAAGGCAGAAGGCAAGAATTTAAGACTTTAGTATTGAGATTAGTAGGTAGGTCACACTTGAATATTTCTCTTAAACTCTAATATTTGTTCCATGTTAGTTGTACTCTACGGTTTACTTCTAGGTCGTTGTAATTTCGGTTGGACCCTATTTGTTTACCAAGGTATGAATATGCTTCTGTGTACTTCAAAGGTTTGCATACGACTGATATTGGTGCCTTTGTGTTGTTAGTCATAAGCATAGTTTTAAAACGGTTCATTTCTAAGCCTACTTTCTTGCTAGCTTCATTTAATGATTCTATCATGGTTTGTAGTTGAGATCTAGTTTCTGAAATAAGCACTATGTCATCTGCGAATCGAAGGTGGCTTAGGTTGTCATTTTTAATCTTAATACCATATTCCCTCCAGTCTAGTGTTAATTATCGATTCTAGTGTGGCTATGAATAATTTTGGGGACAGTGGGTCGCCTTGTTTTACTCCTCTTTTCACTGGAAACCAGGGGTCAGCTGTCACTAGTTTTACTCTATTTCTGCTATTCTTGTAGATGTTTTTGATTACTTTTAAGTACTGTTTTCTACTTTTTCGCATCTTTGAGAGTATATTCGCATATACAACATTTGGGTGTCATTTAATATGGTATCGAAGGCCTTCAGGTAGTCAATAAATGCAAGATAGAGTGGTCTCAGCATTTCTTGGTATTTCTCTATAAGAAGCTCTAGCGTATATATTTGGTCCGTAGTAGAGAATCCTTTTCTGAAGCCCGCCTGTTCCACAGGTTGCCTTAATTCTATTGTACTGCTTATTCTCTCGTTAATAATTGAGGAGAAAAGTTTGTAAATCGACGGTAGCAGGCTTATCAGTCTGTAGTTCCCCACGTCGTTTGGATCTCCTTTTTTGTAGATTAAAATGATATTTGACTCTGTCCATTTGGTTTGTATCTCTCCAGTTTCCAGAATCAGGTTAAACAATTTTGCTGTGATTGGCTATTGCAATTCATTCATAGCACGCACAGCTAAGGAGTGGAACTCCCTTCCGGGGTCTTTGTTCCCTGATAGCTACAACCTTGGGGTCTTTAAGTCAAGAGTGAATAGGTTTCTTCTAGGCAAGCGTGCTTCACCGTAGACCACATCATCACTTAACATCAGGCGAGATAGTGGTCAAACGCGAGCCAATAAATTATAAAAAAAAAAATTCAACCAATCACAGCAGATAGCACGTGCATGACAATTTGTCACATTAATTCTGCGATAATTTAAAGCTGAGAAACTCGGGGTTAGAGATTCAATTGTAATATTATCAGCGCCTGGGCTTTTGTCTAATCTTAGTTTCTTCATGGCTCTTATGACTTCGCTCACCTCTATTTGAGTTACACTATTGTTTTCAATCATGTATACTGTACGTGTATGTATGTGTACTTTGACTTGTTTTGATGTTGCTGTGTTCTCTGGCACTGTATAGGATTTTGTTGTAATCGGTTGCTATATTAATAACCTCACTCCGATTGTGTAGTGTTATGCCATCTGTTTTTTAGAACCACAATACCTAAACCTGTTAAAACTCAAAAAATATTGTCAGAACGCACTCTAGATCTACAAAAGAAGAGACAGGAGCTGCAGAAAAGTAAAAACCGCTCAAGTGAGAGTCGGACTCGCGTACGAAGGGTTCCGTACCATTATCGCAAAATAACTGCTAAAAATCACATTTGTTGTATGGGAGCCATACTTAAAAATTTATTTTATTCTGTTTTTAGTATTTGTTGTTATAGCGGCAACAGAAATACATCATCTGTGAAAATTTCAACTGTGTAGCTATCACAGTTTATGAGATACAGCCTGATGACAGACAGATAGATAGACGGACAGTGGAGTGTTAATAATAGGGTCCCGTTTTTACCCTTTGGGTACGGAACCCTAAAAAGCAATATTGTCACTGCAATCGAGACTGAATGGCAATTATGTGAAGACAACAATAGTAGCTTTTATAAAAACGAGATTATTCGATCATGAAATCAAACTTACAAGTTAAGGTGCTTTACACTTCTTCGTCTATTGAAAACTAAAACTGAGTTGTGTATTAGTATTTGTTGTTATAGCGGCAAAAGAAATACGTCATCTGTAAAAATTTCAACTATCTAGCTATCACGGTTCATGAAATACAGCCTGGTGACAGACGGACAGACGGACAGACAGACAGACAGACAGACAGACAGACAGACAGACGGACAGACACACTGATCGCGAAGTCTTAGTAATAGGGTCCCGTTTTTACCCTTTGGGTACGGAACCCTAAAAACAGAATAAAATAAATATTTAAGTGGAGCTCCTATTCAACAAAAGTGAAATGTTATGCCGTTTTTAGGGTTCCGTACCTCAAAAGATAAAAAAGGAACCTTTATAAGATCACTTTCTTGTCCGTATGTCTGTCTGTCCGTCTGTCCGTGTGTCACCACCGATTTTCTCAGGAACGGGTGGACCTAGCAAATTTATACCAGATACTGAGGTCTATAGTCCCTATTAGGTATATTAAAATCAAGCAAGGTCCTGAGTCAAAACGATAAAAAGATATAGGCAAATTTAGATTTTCGCGAAAACGTCTAAGTACCAAAATTTACCTGAATTTTCAACTTTTTTTATTTTTCGGCATATTCCCTTTACTTGTGCTTTAAGACTTTGCTTTTAACCAAAATTGACAATTCTAGGTCAACCGAAGTACCCTATAGGTTTTGGGTCGAAAACCTAAAAAAGAAAGTATATTAAAGTATATTCTATTCTATTCTATATGGTAGTTCCCGTTGACCTAGTTACCTAATTATGTTGGTGAATGTAGCTGTTTGTACGGAACCCTCGGTGCGCGAGTCCGACTCGCCTTTGACCGGTTTTTTTTGTGATAATGGCACGGAACCCATCGTGCGCGAGTCAGACTCGCACTTGGCCTAGAATATATAATAAACTACCTAAGTACATAAAAGAATCTAATCATTTAAATTTATTTAAAAACCAATTAAAAAAAGTATTTAATTCAGAAAGCTTATTATTCTTTTAATGATTATTTAAATGAAAAAATAATGTAATAATTAAGTTGCAATTGTTTCAATAATAGAATTATATAATGTATAGATGATGCAATTCTTAATTAATATTGTAATATTTTATTCATTTTATTGTAATATTTATTTTGCTCACCTGCCATAATAGGATATGGTCTAAAGAACTTATATAAGTAAACTAGCTGACCCGGCAAACTTTGTTTTGCCATAAAAACACCAAACATTCATCTACCCTACCTAACCTACCCTAACTACCTACCCTACCCTACCTACCCTACCCTACCCTACCCTACCTACCCTACCCTACCCTACCCTACCCTACCTACCCTACCCTAACTACCTACCCTACCCTAACTACCTACCCTACCTACCCTACCTACCCTACCCTACCCTACCCTACCTACCCTACCCTACCCCACCCTACCCTACCCTATATTGTAAATCTAAACCATTCTCGAATCTCCACGAACACACACAAAAAATTTCATCAAAATCGGTCCAGTCGTTTAGGAGGAGTTCAGTCACATACACACGCACACAAGAAATATATATATTAAGATAATAATAATTAAAATAATAACTACACTAAACTACACTACACTTAATAATTTATTATTTAGTGTGCGTATATAATTATTTTTACTTTGGCTTAATGCTCTGGGCCCATAACCTGTTAGAGTTAAGGGATAGACACCAAAAATTGTAACAACCATTGTAACAACCGTTTATTATCCTTAACTTTGTTTATTGGAAGGTGTGTTTCGCTAGACTTATATGAGACGTATGGTTGCAACGAAGTCTCGCGGGATACAGTACCGTGTCTAGCTAGCAACTTCAGTTTCAAGTGTTGACCCTTGTCAACACTTGAAACTGAATTTGAAAATATATATTGTGTTGAAAAATATTGATTAGTTTTTGTTAAACTCCAACACCTACCTATATTAATATGTTGATTCTACTTCAGATATAGGTACTGACCTGATAATTACCTATAGAAAACCTAGAATGCATGAACGAGCTCGTATGGGATAGATAGGTTAGAAGATTACTATAATTCTATACCTACATAGGTATACAGGGTTATTTGTAAAACACTAAAAATCTTTCAGGGGTAGTACTCATGTACTCATACGGAAGGTACTCATGATTATAAACAACTTTTAACCAACCTTCAGAGATCTAAAAGAATATCAGATGTTTCATACATGTTCATTGGCTGAATATCGCATTTTGTAGGTATCAATAATTCAGGCAACAGAAAACATAAACAGATAAAGTTCCATTAAGATTCCATATAAACAAAAAAACCCTGTTTTTTTGTTTATATGGAATCCAAAAAAACTCACACTTATGGACGGACTACAAGACGCACGGCGATGCGCCATCGGTTCATGGTGGACATCCCCCCACATTTTGGGTATACTTTCATAGTGCGTACAGCTAACGAATTAAATGCCCTGCCGGATTCTGTGTTTCCTAATAGCTTTAATAGGATATTTCTAGGCAAGCGCCCTTCACCGTCGACCACATAATCGCTTACCATTGAGTGAGATAATGTTCAAACGCGAGCCTATCAATTAATTGGGCCCACTTGTATTTAAAACTGAACTAAGAGTTAGTTGCAAACACGAGTTTAAATTGACGGTATTGTATGACAAACTGTCAATTTAACCTAGTGTTAGCAACTAGCTCTAAGCAAGTGCAAGTGGCCCTAAAAAAATAACAAACTTACCGCACTGACAGCAAGCAGCAGTAGTAGCAGCGACAGAGCCCCGGCGCGCGAGCACCTAGCCATCCTCGCAGACATGTTGCAAATAGTTGAACTTGTCGACTGACCCACCAACAGGACAAATGCTTACCCTAAATAGGTACTGCGTTCTACTGACGGCAGCAAACGATTGGGTCCGTGGCTTATGCCCCCAGTGGTCGAGGCACCCGTGGCCGACGCCCCCGATTCGATAAATTTAAGTATTTTTCCTTGCTAAACAAAAGTTATCTATCTAATAGCAGAGAGAATAGATCGCCACTTAATCTTATCTTTACACACCTTTTTCCACATTAAAAACATATGTATTATGGACAAAAGTTTTTACACTTGATTATTTTTATGCTTAGAAAATTTTAAAACATTTCATATGTAAAAAATTTGTTACTCTACGAGTACGTTTGTTTTTGAAGCATGATTATATTGTTTTGTTATTGCTATTGAAACTGACTTTTGTGGTTTCATAGTTGATTATGTTTAATTATTATTGTTACAAAGATAAAAAGAACATTTCACTACCTATGTAAAAAAATTGTTGACTGACTATTTAAAATCACTATCTTATTTTATTACTGTTAATAGTTTCAAATGAAACTCATTATTATAATTAAGTTAAATGATTCTCTTGATTATAGGTGATGAAAACTGTGATTTATATACAATTTTGAAATCTGCCTAAATCTGCCTAGCCTTTTCCCAACTATATTGGGGTCGGCTTCCAGTCTAACCGGATTCAGCTGAGTACCAGTGTTTTACATGGAGCGACTGCCTATCTGACCTCCACAACCCAGTAACTGGGTAACACGGGGGTTTTGGGGGCCGAGTCACCCACGTCCGTAGGAGTGTACCCTCTGATTCCCTACACGTGGTCCCCGGGTGGTGCAAATCAGGTGACAATAACTGGTGGTAGGTTTCGGCCGAAGGCTTGCGACCACCCACCGGGCAAAGACGTACCGCCAAGCGGCCTAGCCGTGTTCCGGTTACGATGCTCGGTGTAGCCAACTAGAGGAGTTGGGTCGAGACAGCTGTTCTATTGCTGGCAGACCAGCCTGACGCGCGCTGTTATAGACGTATCGGGAGACTGGTCACGGAGGGTAGCGGGATCCGAGGCACGGTGCGCCGCTGGCCGACCGCAGGTAGTTGGGGGCCCAAGTAGTGTGCCAGCCACACATGAAAGGCTGCCCCGCCAACTGTCGAAAAATCCCGGAATGCATCATCGTGCTGGTTGGCGACCAGATGGGGAGGGCCCGATGGACATTCCGGGGGGGCTCGGGCGTCCCCGCAGTCTCCGGACTAGTTCCCCATTGATGTCGTCTTTTCAGTGCGTGTCTGAAGGTTAGCAGCGTGGAACCTCGTCTCACTTCCTTCTCCTCTACTCCTTTCACTCTTATATAAAATTTTATGAAAAAGAAAAATAATACTGGAGTTAAACAGCGGCTGCACCCCCTCCCCCACAAAGTGCACCTCACCAACATTCGAGGTCTGCACTCAAATCTCTCTGCAGTCCACTTCCACCTGGAGACTGAGAAACCAGCGCTGTTTTTCCTTACGGAGACGCAGATAGCGAGTCCGTCAGACGTGTCGTACTTGTCTTACCCAGGGTTTACCCTGGAGCACAATTTTAAACCGCGCGCGGGTGTGTGTATGTACGCCCGTGACGATACTTGCTATCGGCGTCTCCGTAACCTTGAGGACTCCAGATTCTCAACGCTGTGGGCTTTAGTGGACACAGGTTTGGATAAAATTATCTACGCCTGTGTCTACCGTTCGCATAGCGGAGATCAGGAGACAACCAGGCTCACAGAGTACCTCAGTGAGGCTGCTGACGCGGCACAGCAGCGGTATCCTTCCGCCCAATTAGTGTTACTGGGGGACTTTAATGCCCACCACCAGGAGTGGCTCTTCCCATACCAGTGCACTGACCATGCTGGACGGGAGATGCGTAAGCTTTCGCTAGCGCTAAACCTCACCCAGCTGGTCCAGGGGGCAACAAGGGTACCGGACGTTGATTCGCACACGGCGAATTGCTTGGACCTTCTGCTGACAACAGATCCAGACAGATACTCTGTGTCGATAGCTTCACCTTTAGGTAGTTCTGACCACTGTCTGGTGAAGTCTGTGTCCGTCTATTCCCCGCCCAATCCCAGCCCAAGAGGCACCCGGCGGGTTTGGCGGTACAAGTCAGCAGATTGGGATGGTATGCGATCTTTCTTCGCATGCTATCCTTGGCAGCCTACTTGCTTTTCTTCGACTGATCCATCGTCGTGCGCGGACGCTGTAACGGATGTGTTGCGTCAGGGAATGGAGTACTACATTCCGTTCTCTGATGTATCTATGTCTAGCGAAGACCGGCCATGGTTTGGCGCCGAATGTAAACGCGCCGACGCGCTTAAGCATGGGGCGTACCTGGCTTGGGTCGACGCTCGATCGCGTAAGGCGGGTGACGTGGGTCAGAAGAAGAAGGCCTTCAACAGGGCTGCCAAGTCCTGCAAGATGGTGTTGCGAAGGGCTCGGTTCGACCACATTGGCCGTATAGGGACCAAACTTGCTTCTTACCCATCAGGTAGTAAAGCGTTTTGGTCTCTGGCTAAGTCAGTCGAGTCGAACTTCTGCCGTCCCTCACTACCACCACTGCTGAAACCCGACGGGTCGCTGGCCCACTCCGCTGAGGAGAAGGCAAATTTATTTGCCTCTCTTTTTGCGGAATCTTCACGTCTAAATCCTGGTGACGCGCGGCCCCCTCCTTCTTCTGATGGATGCGAGACGAGTATGTCGGAAATTCGTATCCATCAGAAGGACGTCCGTAGGGTGCTGCGCAACCTCGACGTGAACAAAGCTAGCGGCCCTGACGGAATACCAGCAATTGTTCTTAGAACCTGTGCGCCTGAACTGTCTCCGATCTTGACACGCCTATTCCGCCTTTCGTATGAGGCTGGAAAAGTGCCGAATGCTTGGAAGCAGGCTAACGTACAGCCCGTGCCCAAGAAGGGAAGTCGAGCTGACCCGGCCAACTACAGACCCATATCTGTAACCTCCATACTCTGTAAGAGTATGGAACGTGTACTTAATATTAAGCTCCTGGCATACCTAGAAGCAAACGATATCCTAAGTGACCGCCAATACGGCCTCCGCCGAAATCGGTCTACTGGGGATCTTCTAGCGTATGCCATTCACATCTGGAGTGAGGCCATTGAGAGGCACGGGGAAGCGCTTGCCGTCTCCCTAGACATCTAGAAGGCTTTTGATAGGGTCTGGCACGAAAGCCTTATTGGTAAGCTTCCTTCATTCGGTTTGCCCGGTGGTCTGTGTGATTGGATTGCAGACTTCCTGAGAGATCGGTCCATTCGAGTGGTTATCGATGGCTGCTCGTCGGACCGCTTGGATATTAATGCCGGGGTCCCTCAGGGGTCGGTGCTCTCAGCAACTTTGTTCTTGCTGCACATTAACGATCTGCTAAAACCCGGCACCTTTGGGTATGCAGACGACAGCACAGTTGCTGAGAGATACGTGTCCAACGCTCGTGCTACCGGGCCTCAGATCCAGTCTCTCCGTGAGGCCATGGTGGAGCGCTTGAACCTGTCCTTGCAGGCAGTCTCCGAATGGGGCGATGCCAATCTGGTCAGGTTTAATGCTGCTAAAACTCAGGCGTGTCTTTTTTCCGCTAAAAAGAGCCAATTTCACCCGGCTCCAACTTTCCGAAATGTTACCGTGCCAATAACTGACCATCTTGAGCTTCTTGGCGTTACGTTGACATCGACGCTCAATTTTGGCCCGTACATTGAGGCAAAGGCTCAACTGGCTGCCAAAAAGCTGGGGATCCTTGCAAAGGTGAGAAGGTACTTCACGCCAGAACAGCTGCTCAGTTTGTATCAAGCGCAAGTTCGATCATGCATGGAGTACTGTTCTCATCTCTGGGACGGATCAGCCAAATATCAGCTTGATGCACTAGAGTCGATTGAAAAGCGGGCCAAGAAGCTCATCAGCGATGAGGCACTGGTTAAGTCAAAGCTCCAGAGCCTTGAACATCGTCGCCGAGTTGCCAGCTTGTCGGTTTTTTATCGGTTACATTTCGGGGAGTGTGCGATGGAATTGCATGATCTAATTCCGCCCAGCCCGTTTCATCATCGAACTACCAGACGTACGGCGAAGCGCCATCGGTACATGGTGGACATCCCACCCATACGCACTAAACGTTTTGAGAATACTTTTATTATGCGTACAGCTAAGGAGTGGAATTCCCTGCCGGAGTCTGTGTTTCCCGATAGCTACAATCTAGGGGTCTTTAAGTCAAGAGTGAATAGGTTACTACTAGGCAAGCGTGCTCCATCGTAGACCACATCTTCGCTTACCATCAGGTGAGATAGTGGTCAAGCGCGAGCCTATAATAGATAAAAAAAAAAAAAAAAAAAAAAAAAAAAAAAAAAACACGGAACCCCTTGGCTAGACTGGTGTCAGATCTCAAGCTTCTGACTACTCGTAACGACTGTCAAAGATCTTCAAATGACAGCCGGGACCAACGGCTTAACGTGCTTTCCGAGGCACGGAGGAAACTCGGTATGTTGAAATGGTCACCCATCCACGGTCCGACCTCGTCAAGCGTTGCTTAACCTTGAAGATCGACCCATGCGGCTGTTATTATTTAGCCACGAGCTCCTCTATACAAAATATACAATTTTGAAATATGATATATAAATAATGAAAATAACTAAGACTTTCATTTTTCAAAAGCATTTCTCTGTTATAAATATAATTATGATTTAATATTATACATATATGTACTAACAATCAATATACATTTAATATTTTTGTACAACATGTTTGTGCCTGACAGCACATTTGATCAAAAACTGCTTTGAAATAAATTTATCGAATCGGGGGCGTCGGCCACGGGTGCCTCCACCACTGGGGGCATAAGCCACGGACTCCGATTCGTTACCAGTAACTTGTAGATATCTTTAGATTACCTATATAAGAAGAGGTATATATATACATAATTATATGCTATATAGGAAAGTATTTCATAATGGGAATTACTGTGACTGACAAAAAATGTGCAATTTTTCGGGTTGTCTAAACTTATGTCCAGGCTGCCTTAAGCTTATACGGCGTCGGCGTGCGAAAATCAGCAAGCACCCTTATTCTTAATAACTATTCATATGATTTTAGCTGTCCATTCGTGTCAAAAACAGTATTTGTTTAGTTCCTTACCCAGAATATAGTTATGTATGATTATGATGCAAGAGCGAGCGAAGAAAACTCGAAAATTTTTGAACCTCGTTTTGAACGAGAAGTTTTTCTTTTCGAAAATCAATTCATAGAAATACGGCTAACTTTTTCGACCTATGCAGACAAGCTTCAAAACTAAAGATGAATGATTCAAGAGCGATCGATATGGGGCTCTAGACAACCGGCATTCGTTGTAAGCGAAGACGATAGTGGAAATGTCAAAATTTGATTTAATCACAAATTGTAGACCATCTCTAGTGAAATCTGATCTATATTTTCACACTAGCTGTGCTCGCAGCGCAGGCCAGTTAAATAAGATAAAAAATATTTATTGACTTCTAGTATACCCAAACAAAAAACTTTTTTACAAAAAAATACTACCGAGCGACTTCCAAATAAAAAAACTACAAAGTGAAAAATAACTTTATTTTTGGAAGTCGGTGTCTTTCGTAGGTACCATTTTTTTGCGTTATGGACACCGACTTCTAATAATAAAGTTATTTTTCACTTTGTAGTTTTTTTTATTTGGAAGTCGGTAGTATTTTTGTAAAAAGTTTTTTTTATTTTTCACTTTTTAGTTGGACCTACCTAATAGGCAAGTTGTTTAGTAAGGTACCTATAACGCCAGAGTAGATTACCCGAATATCATGAAATTTGAATATAACCGGTGAAATGAAAGATCTGCGTACCACTTAAGAGCGTACTGGCGTGATGTTATATTATGTAATAGTATAAACAATAAACAGACATGCAATTGCAGCAATCCCGAGAGATTTTCCGTTATAATGATATAAAAATTATAATGTCGAACATAGTACCTCCTCCTTTTTGGTAAAAATGGGTAGGTATACTAGCTAGGTGCTAAAACATTGTTCCACTATTCACCTGCAATAATAATTGGTAAACTAGTGCCATTACCCACCCCACCTTTCGCTCTTCAGCCCGTAGCCAAAACAGTAATGTTATGTACTTAAAATATACAGGTGGATTTTTCAAGTTGGCATGGCGGACCCAATCCGAAACTATAAGTAATAGGTACCTATCTACAAACGGGGTGAGTGGAATGCAGGGGTGAATGGGAACAAAATTTTGATTAGGATTTTACTTTGATAATACTTTATGGTTCCAAACAAAGCATCGATTTTTTTAAATAATTGTTTAATATATTGGAGTACCTACTAAAATGCAGCAAACAAGTTTTAAGTTACGTGAAAATTCCCTTCAATGTTTTGTTTCTATTCACCCCTGCATTCCTATTCACCCCGTTTGACGTTAGTTAGTGAAAAAGAACTCGAACACATTCGTCAGATTATCTTACAGAAATATTACTTGCAGAAACTTAGAGTGCATGATACAGTAATTACACGAAGCTAGCAGACAGGTCGGATTAGAAATAAACTTGACAAAAACAAACACCATGACAAACAGTTATAAAAGAACCATCTCACTAGAAGACAAACCGTTACGGTACGTGGAACCCAATTGCCCAATTGTATCTACTTAGGTAAGCAGATAACATTGGGCAGCAATAGCAACAAACTAGAGGTGGAGCGCAGAAGAATTACGTGGAATCAGTTCTGGAGTTACAGAGAAGTAATGAAAAGTAACAAGCCAACAGAAGTGTAAAAAGAAATGATGGACACTTGCATTTTACCATGTCTTACATATGCTTGCATCAACATCAAGATCAAAATAATAACGTGCCAGAGGGGAATTGAACGTAGCATGCTCAATATAAGAAAAACACACAGAATCAGTCATACAAAGATAAGAAGCATAACCAAAACAGTAGATGCGCTTAAATATGCTCAAAGATTGAAATTCAAGTGGGCTGACCACGTAGCACGACTTAAAGATAAGAGATGGACATCTAAAGTAACTACATGGGACGGTCCACATGGCGCGGCGCGTCGGTAGACCGTACACGCGCTGGGAGGACGACATTAGAAAAGTCGCTGGACCGCACTGGATTTATGTCGCCAGAGAGAGAGACAAATGGAAATCTTTGGAGGAGGCCTTCACCTGAGAGGGGTCCATGCATATAAAAATGTAATGCGTGTGTGTGTGTGTGTGTGTAATGTGTGTGTGTGTGTGTATGTGTGTGTATGTATATGTTTTTTTTCTTTTGATCTATTTTCTGTAATATTTCCAAGGACAATAATAATAGTCAAGCATGTGATTTGAAATTCAATATTGCAAAATTATTTTGTAAATACATGGAATAAAAGGCTTTTTATTTTTATGTTTTATTTTATTTATTTATTTTATACCTAGCAATCCTAGTGACTCCGGCAAGTTTAGGTAACAATTGTCGAGGACGGCGGGAGTGATCCTTCTGTATACTTTCTATTTTGTGCTCTAAGTAAAGAAATGCCCATAAGTCATTGTAAAGAGGTTTGTTCGAGAATTGAACTGGCCACCATAGTGCAGAACTCAAAAAAGGCACGATTTCAAAAAATGTGTAACAAAAGACGGTGTTTAGTGTGTGAAAAGTAGAGTATGCTCCTCTGGGATGAAGCCTGTCTTCGTTTCTGCCAACTTAAATCTCCCACTTCTCTCTGGACTCTACGTAAGACTTCTCTAGATACCCTCGTTACGCACAGGGTTCAATACGCCTCCCGTGACGTAAGACAATGCTTTATCCCCTTGGTGTATAATCTACTACTAAAATATAACAGTTTTATAGCGAAGCCAAATATATCTTGTCATGACTCGTGATGTTTAATTAGGTGGTTTTTGAAAAACCCACCTAGTAGTAGAATTAAATAATATTGTCACTTAATTAGATGTATTTAGGCAGAATTATTTAATGTTTTTGTTATCCTTATTTAAAACAGGAAAGTACTCATGTTATTTACAATGACATTTCAATGAGTAATCATTAATTAGACCCAAAATAGGATTTTAAAGGAAACTGTGTTGAAGAAACTTTTGTGACTACTGTAATATCACAGTTTTGAACTGCATATTGTTGTTGAAAATTAGTTTTGTGCAAACTTCTGCTTTTGGTTTAAAACTGTCATCACATCATCAGCTTATTAATGTTCCCACTGCTGGGACACAGGCCTCCTCTCTGTGAGAGGGAATGGGCCGTAACCCACCACGCGGGCCCAGTGCGGGTTGGTGGATGTCACATGTAAATGTCACATGTGATTGTGATGTCACATGTAAATGTCACATGTGACTTTTTGGTTCTAGGACATGATCTTGAATGAGGAAACCTCCTCACGATATTATGCAGTAATGAGTGCTATAAGCTGCTTGCCTCCGCCAACTGTTGTAACATTTGTTGGAGCGTATTATGGTTGTCGGTTTTTAGGACCAAGTCATCCGGGAATCGTAAATGGTTAAGTTGTCTACCGTTGATATTAATGCCAAAATGATCCGACTCAAAAGATCCATGAATATGCTTTCTAAGATGGCAGAGAAAAGTTTGGGGGATAGTGGATCTCCTTGCCTCACACCTCTAGGTATAGGGAACTCTTCTCCGGCTGATTCTAGTTTTATTTGTGCTGTGCTATTCGCGTATATATTTTTAATTATGCGTACGTTAGAATCATAAAGGAACTCCATATAAAAGTATCGATATTTACGAAGATAGCAAGCTTGGAATTTTCAGATGGTTGTTGGTTATTTACTATAATTATATCAAAGTTCCTATGTACGTGGTGTATAAGGGAAAGGTTTTATGAAGAAAAGCACAGAAAGACAAGACTAGGTATTTATTTCAATTAGTCTTGTCAATTAATTCATATTGAGGCTCAAGAGAGCCTACCGCCCGTTCGCTAAACTAGTTCTCGTGGAGAAGAATGGCAAGAAACTCCACGGAAGCTCTTCTATAGTATTTATAGATATCATTTACAATCATATAAATATCTTTTATAAATATATTTTAGAGAGCAGTGGTGGCCCAGTGGTATCGGCCCCGACTTACAAGTTGTAGGTCGTGGGTTCGAGCCCAGGCAGGCGCTTTACTTTGTGTAAATTATTTCATTACCGAAACCGACACGTCCTAGAACCAAAAATTCGAAGACATGTGACATCCACCAACCCGCACAGGGCCCGCGTGGTGGATTACGGCCCATTTCCTCTCACAGAGAGGAGGCCTGTGTCCCAGCAGTGGGAACATTAATAGGCTGACTATGTGATGATGTGATGTGAAATATATTTTATCACAATAAAGATCTAATTATATTATTACCACTATATGATTAATCTTGTAAGATATCACAATGTTACATAATCAAAACAACAAGGGTAAGGCAAAGAACATGGCGTATGACAATATGGTCATTAGGAATAAAGGCCATAATATGATACAGATAGAGATTCAACACAACCATTAGCAATAATCTAGATATAATATCAAATAACTTACGTGAAGCTTGTGTCTTCTATCTTTCACAAAATATTATATTATTATTATTTTTTAAATTCATGAAAAAAATATCACTATCACAATCACAACATAATATCTGCCCCCGTACCCTGACGTGTCAAAACTATCAATCGTAGGTCAACTGTAAAAAAGGAACAGGGGGGTTATATGACTTGTATACATCTGTCCCTTACGCACACTCAAATAAACTTACTCTAAGAGGTTATGGTCACCCCCCTGGCCTGTACTGGCGAGGTCCCGCTGGATGACATAATTTCTCACGTAGCGAGGAGCGGTCATTACGCGGTGCAGCATGATGTTCTGCTGCGCGCGGAGCTTTTGCTTATTCGACTCACTCGTGAGTGAGTACCAAGCTGGGGTAGCGTATGTTAAAATTTATCTGATATATGTTTTGTACACGCCCAGCTTGGTGCGGGCGGGCAGGCGGGACGAGAGCACTGGACTCAGGAGGTTTCGGGCTACCCTGCATTTGGCCACCGTTTTGGTGACTTGTAACACCATCGTGAGCCGGCGGTCGATGGTTACTCCCAGATACTTGGACTGGGGCGTCCACTCGACGTCGGCTCCTTGTAGTTTCAGCGATGGTAGTAGAGTCCCAGCCAGGGGCGGCTTTACCTATAGTGAAGGGTGTGCGTAGCACACTAGGTGCTAGGGGGCGCCGAGCGCAACTCGTGCGCCCTCCGACCGCGGCACTTTCAATAACCCACGTAAAAAGAGCTCCGGTTTGCATACATTTTGTATGGCAAATGAAGCTCTTCTTATATATGTCGAATTAAAGGAAAGCAAGAAGTCAGTTTTGCGTGCAGTTGCTCACGAACCCCGCGCTGTTGGACGGTCTACGCGGTACCACCTATTGTCACCATGTTTTTTGAGGATAGTTCTTCATCGGAAGACGAATTCCTGATTTTTTGGTCATTATCAGCAACAAGGCAAAAAAGGAAACACTGGGTTGCCCAGTAAATAAGGATAGAAAAAAAGATGGACATTTTCATAGAAGTTAAACATGACTCAGTTAAACAAGATACTAGTTAACTGACGGGAAGCCATTTCAGCAAAAGAAAGATTGGGGCTACTTTTTCTCGGTTTTTAGGGTTCCGTACCCAAAGGATAAAAACGGGACCCTATTACTTAGACTCCGCGGTCCGTCTGTCTGTCTGTCTGTCTGTCACCAGGCTGTATCTCAAAAACCGTGATAGCTAGACAGTTGAAATTTTCACAGATGATGTATTTCTGTTGCCGCTATAACAACAAATACTATAAACAGAATAAAATAAATATTTAAGTGGGGCTCCCATATAATAAACGTTAACTTTTTTTTGCGCCGTTTTTTTGCGATAATGGTACCCTTCGTACGCGAGTCCAACTCGCACTTGGCCGGTTTTGTAATTTTTATAATCGTTATCCTTCGCATCGTATAAAAAACGCCTTTAACCGCCATAATTAGCTTTTCAGTATCCATCTTCCTTCCAGTTTGGTCACCGAAACAGCACTGAACGCGCGAACGCGTACGCGTTTTGGTTGACCGACGCGGTCAGAATGCCTCCTGTGGGTACATATTCATGGTATACAGTATATGTTTATACCATGGGCATATCTATGTAACGTAATACAACACAAAGAACGCTCTTGTCTTGAACGGTTAGCCGCTCTCTGTCTTATAGAAACCTTGGAATGAAGAAATTTGACGGATGTGGGCAGCTTGATGCGAGGCCCAGTATTTGTGTTAGTGTTTGTGTGTGTATCTGTTGTTTACTGGCATCATTTAAAATTACATCATTTGCAAGGTGTTTGGTAAACACCCTGTATAATTCTAAATACAGTCAACTGCACATCATGGCATCCAAAACGGTCAAATTTTTTCAATAGATTTTCAATTTAATCTCCAAATAATAGAGTTTATTATTCATTGGGGAAATTTGACAGTTTGTGTTAATGTGCTGTTGACCGCGCGCTTACTAGAGGGCGCTAGGGTAATGAATGCACACGGGCGCTACATGGGCTAGAGACGCCTCTGGGTCCAGCTCCTGTAACAAGAGCCTGCGTCTTACCCACGTTAACCGACAGCCGCCACTTTGCTTGCCACTCGGGGATGGTGTCGAGGGCACGCTGCATCTTGCGCGCTGCATGCCTGGCGTTCATTGAGGTAGTGATGTATGCTGAGTCATCGGCATACAGCGCGAGCGTCGTCTCTGGCAGATATCGTCGGTGTAACGTGTGTCACAAGCAGGCGATAAGCAACTGCCCTGCAGCACGCCCGCCAGTATCGGGCGGGGGGCGGACAGCGCTCCTTCTACCACTACACTGAAGGTCCTGTGGATAAGAAAGGATAGAATTACACTGACAATGCGACGGGGCACGCTGGACTTGGCCAGCTTGTATACAAGTCCATCATGCCACACACCGTCAAAGGCCTTTTCCATGTCGAGGAATACTGCTACCGCGTACTCCTTTCTATTCATGGTTGCCGACAGCTGGTGCATTACCCTCAACAGTTAGAGCTTCGTGTTGTGTTCCGCGCGAAACCCAAACTGTTCCTCGCATGGCGGTATGTGTGGGTGAGATGTCGCAGCAGGAGCGACTCAAACACCTTGGAGATGGTGGGTAGGAGAGTGATCGGCCGATAGCTCTCCAGCTTCAGGATGTTCTTTCCCGCCTTGGGCAACATGATGACGCGCCCTTCTTTCTACGAGGCCAGGAAGGAGCCCGTGCGGCAGGATCCCCGTAAACAGGCGCGCCAGGGCCACTATCATACGCAGGCAGGTGGCGCAGCGTTGTGTTGGTGATCCCATCAGCACCTGGAGCCTTCCGGGGCTTCGTTGCAAAGATGGCGCGTCTGACTGCGCCAGGCGAGAAATAAATGGCGTCTTCTTCGGGAGCTATCGGCGTGGCGAAAAAGTCCTCCAGGTGTTTCTCTACTGCTGCGACATGTTCGTGCTCTGTAGTTGGGTTCAACTGACGCTCCTGTTCCGCGAAGACCTCTGATCGGTCCTCTGCTACGTATTTCAGTGCCCCGTCGCTGCTCTGTAGTGGGCGTGCCGGAGCTGGGGTGTTCTTAAGCTGGCGGCACAACTTGTGTAGGGAGGGCCAGTCGCCTTCCACGGTATCAATACGTTCTTACCAGCTCGCGGCGCTTAGAGCTCTCAGCTCGGCCTTCACTTTCTCCGCGAGTTTGTTGAACTGCGTTTTGAGTGTAGGGCAGCGGACTTGTTGCCACTGCTTGCGAAGGCGCCTCTTCTCTGTGATCATGCGTCTGATGCGCGCCGGTAGGGGCGGCTGAAGCACTCTCCCCTGCGGCTGCGCTATCGTTGCTGCTTCTAGTGCATTTTGTACGCAAGCAGTGATGTCAGCAGCTAATGAGTCGACATCCGCGGCGGAGGTGATAGGCCGAGCAGGTGTCGTGCATTCGATCCTTTCTGCAAACTTCATCCAGTCAATTTGTCGACGTGGCGCTTGAGGCTTGAGTCTTGTAGGCATGCCCGATAGGACGACGAGAACAGGATGATGATCCGACTGTAACTCGTCGTCCAGTACTTGCTGCGTGACCTGGCAGTGTAGCCCCCGGTGTATCACGATGTCCAGTACGTCCGGCATGTGTGTAGGTTGGTCTGGGTAGTGGGTAGGTGTCTCTGGTGTAGCGTTGTGGGGATTCTCAATCAGGAAATAGTCGAGTGATACTAAAAATCTCAATTAATAACTTAGTAAAGTTGATAGCCACATCACAAAAAACACGGCACAACTCTAATTTTCCGGGACGCTATCGTTCGGTCATTTGGATTCCGCTGGTTTAGCTAAAAACTATCTTTCAATCCTCACGACTCTGTGTGCCCCGATCTAGGGTGAGTTCCACATTAGTTAAATGATTGTATTGTACCTGATTCTCTGTGCTGGATGACCAATATCCATTCCATCACTAATTAATTATCAGTTTTGGAGCTGTCATTGTTGGACGCGTGGCTAAGGGTCATCCAGGAAATAGAAGATGGTAATGAGTATGTATTTCTACTGCATTGGGGTATGCCTCAGTGTTTTATTGTAAGTGATAACCTTTTCTTTATGTTAATAAAAAATGCTAGCGTGTTCATACTTAACCTAATTTCGCATCTGTCAATGTGCTTGCTATGTTTGCTAGTTCTTACCTGTAAACCGCTGCGATGTGCTGAGTTTTCACCTACAATGCTTCCCACACCGTTCCTTGGCTTACAAAGGGGAAGAAGCTGGTACATAGCATGCGGCTTTCTGCTAATCGCACCGCATCTAACATGCGCACCCAATGGTGCTTTCAGGGCTCTTCGTACGGGCTGAGGGCTGGACCCCTTGCCTACTGCTGCACGCTGCTAGCTTCTTGCACGCTATCCACGCACGCTGCCCAGGTCTTGGCCTGCCTACCTGCGGCCTACCGCCACGCGAGCCGGTGCCTGCGCAGCCTAGCCGCTACAGTTCCGGCGGCCGGTCGCGGAGCCTGTGCTGACAGCTCCCCCAGCTTCTGCTACGTGCTGCCAAGGGACGGTACCCTTCCTACTCGGTGCTCGGTGCTCGGAACAGAACAGTGACTTAATTACCCGCGACCTAGCTGTGGACCTTTAGTTTTATAAATATATGTATTAACTTGTCCAGCTGTTTCACTACCACCTACCTAACGACCTACTATCCGTTAGCGGCCTGCGCAGCCTACCCTGCCCAGACCTAGCCGTTACACTGGGCCGGACACCGAGAAGCCGAGGGCCGCCGCGTCCACGAGGAGCTACCTCCCATCCTGGTTCGCATAATATGAGTTCCACGCTGGGTGCTTACAAATCCAATCACCGGCGAGAATTGTAGGACGCTCGTTGGTGGTAAGTCACTGTCTAAGGTCGTCTGTGTTAAAAAAATATAATAATTATTCAGTAAAAAAATATCACAATCACAATATAATATCTGCCCCCGTACCCTGACGTGTCAAAACTATCATAGTTCGACTGTAAAAAAGGGACAGATGTATACAAATCATATACATCTGTCCCTTACGCACACTCAAAATAACCTTACTCTAAGAGCTTATGGACACCTCCCTGGCCTGTACTGGCTTAGCCCCGTAAGGGGGCGCGGCGAGTGGGTTATAGGCTTGGCCTGTGTCCCGCAGACTCATTGCGTGCCCGTAGCTACGGGCTTGTCTCAAAGGACTTATAATACTAAAATAGCAATATAAAATCCAGGATACATCACAATGATCATAACAAATTACGTAATATTTTATAGGAATATCATCACTGTGGCTTATATGTAAATTTAGAGTTATTTCCTGTACACAACAATATTTACTTAGGTGGGTACTCTAACAGTTGTAGGTATTTGACAATACAATAATAATTTAGGTAGGTACTTCAACATTTGTCGGTAGATGCTTAATAAATATGACAGTTTAAATTTTGTAGCAAACCATTGTGATTAAAAACCGGCCAAGTGCGAGTCGGACTCGCACATGAAGGGTTCCGTACCATTATCGCAAAACACTGCAAAAAAATCACGTTTGTTGTATGGGAGCTCCCCTTAATTTATTTTATTTAAATTTAATAATTATTATTTTTTGAAGTGAATATACAACTAATCATTCTGTGAATATTTCAAGCGTCAACCTGTTGCCGTTATTAATATCGAGCAAAAAACGGCAAAAATATCACGTTTGTTGTATGGGAGCCCCCCTTAAATATTTATTTTATACTGTTTTTAGTATTTGTTGTTATAGCGGCAATGAAAATACATCATCCGTGAAAATTTCAACTGTCTAGCTACCACTGTTCATGAGATACAGCCTGGAGACAGACGGACAGACAGACAGACAGACAGACGGATCGCGAAGTCTTAGTAATAGGGTCCCGTTTTTATACTCTTTGGGTACGGAACCCTAAAAAGTGAAAATTCATGATTTAACGACGTCACAACTTCCAATTCTACACGTACATATTTTTTTGGCACTCCTTGTTGGATAAGAGTCCTCAAAAGCTTATCATGTTTTATAGAATTGAATGCTTTACTATAGTCCACAAATGCGATGTACAAAGCTTTGCCGTATTCTTGGCATTTTTCTATAAGCTGCTACTGATTATTATGCATGTCATAAACATGCATAATGATCAGTAGTTGAAAACCCGCTTTAAAACCAGCCTGTTCGGTTTTCATTCGTCCATTACCCCTGTTATTCTATTTAAGATTATTTCAGAGAACACTTTATACATATTTGACATGAGGCTTATAGGCCTGCTTTCAATATTGTTCTTATCTCCTTTTTACCCGACTGCCGAAGGAGGGTAATGTGTTTATCAGTCTATATGTATGTATGTATGTATGTATGTATGTATGTATGTTTGTTCCTATGTGGCGTTCCAGATACCAAACGCGTTGACTGATTTTGATGATTCTTACGTCAATCGATTCGTCTTAATCCTGCGAGTGTCACTGGCTACATTAAAATTGGAAAAAACAAAAATGGCGGATTTTGGCCCCATTTTGTGGGGAAAAAAATATTTTTTTTCGTCCAAACCCATCGTGTGGGGTATCAAAATGACGGGTTTTAAAAGGCGTTTTCAAAAATATATAACACTTATATGTTTAAATGTACCTAATTCAAAAAAAAAATAACTAAAAAGTTGTAAATAAAAAAAGTTAATTAAAAAAATCAAAATACCCGACTGCTTAAAAGCAAACTAAAAAGACGTAAACAAGAAGAAAATCATGCTGTGCAGTCAACAACATCTGGTTTTGGTCCGCCAGCTCGCGAATAAGTATCCTCCGACTGCACAGCATGATTTTCTTCTTGTTTACGTCTTTTTAGTTTGCTTTTAAGCAGTCGGGTATTTTGATTTTTTTAATTATTTTTTTTTTGTGTATTAGTTTAATTATGCTCTTGGTCCATTGAGATAAGGTATACATTCCGTGCTTAGGATAGAGTTGTATACTTCTTACTTAATTTTCTTAATTCTTTATTGTACACCAAAAAACAACATTACATAAAAGCGATAATAAAGTACATGTACAAAGGCAAGCTTAACTCAATGCCAAGTTCCCCCTACAGCAAACCTAGAGTGATCATAGTACTTCTTAATTCTTTATTGTACACCAAAAACAATATTCAATACAATGTGATAATAAAGTACATGTACAAAGGCAAGCTTAACTTAATGCGAAGTTCCCCTACAGCAAACCTAGAGTGATCATAGTACTTCTTAATTCTTTATTGTACACCAAAAACAATATTCAATACAATGTGATAATAAAGTACATGTACAAAGGCAAGCTTAACTTAATGCGAAGTTCCCCTACAGCAAACCTAGAGTGATCATAGTACTTCTTAATTCTTTATTGTACACCAAAAACAATATTCAATACAATGTGATAATAAAGTACATGTACAAAGGCGAGCTTAACTCAATGTTGTAGTTCATTATTACCTCAATGAGAGTGATAGAGAAAGTTGTCTATTATAGAAGGCAGGCATCCAGTGTCATCATCATCTACCTAGCCTTTTCCCAACTATATTGGGGTCGGCTTCCAGTCTTACCGGATTCAGCTGAGTACCAGTATTTTACATGGAGCGACTGCCTATCTGACCTCCACAACCCAGTAACTGGGTAACACGGTACCCTTTGGCAAGACTGGTGTCAGATCTAAAGCTTCTGACTACCCGTTCATATGTCATCAAGTTGCCGTACATATGTCGTTAAAGTTCGGTCTAATCCGCCGCCGCGAAAGCATCTCTCCAGAGCTTTTAACGCTAATATATCTGAAGTTCGTGATAAATCCAGGTTTTCGGGTCTATATATGAAACTAGACCTACCTACTTATCAAGTTACATTGATTTGAAGTGCGGTGTAAGAAATAGGAATCATCACATGTTCTGTCCAATGACAGTGACCATCGAGCGACGGCAAGAAAAGCGATTGTGTGTTATCTTCATTATTGCATGAATGCCAGAGCCGTGCACATTGAAATAGCATCGTCATTAAACACTGATCCGACTCTTATGGCGATTAGAAGGATGGCGGCGCGACGTGGATACCCCAAACAACTCCACTCAGATAATGGCACTAATTTTCGATCTGCAAACAAGGAGCTACTGAAGATCGATGAAGAAGTGGTAAACAGGACTGCGGACTTAGACATTGAGTGGAGTTTTAACCCCCCAGATGAACCACACATGAGAGGTGTACGGGAGAGGCTCATTCGATCAGTCAAGACGGCTTTCTCGGCGATCCTTCACTCAAGAGCGCCCAGGGAGAAGGTCCTTATCACTCTCATGGCTGAAGCTGAAAACGTCGTGAATAGCCGGACTCTTACAGACGTGTCTCTCGACCCAGACGAGTAGGAGGCACTGACATCCAACCATTTTCTGCTTGGATCATCAAACGGGCTGGGTAGACCAGGAAGCTTCGCAGATGCAGACTTAAACCTAAGAAGGCAATGGAGGATAAGCCAGAGACTGGCGGACCTTTTCTGGTCTCGATGGATGCGCGAATATTTGCCCAGCCTACGGACGGACACGAGATGGACGCACGATGATTGGTGTGGGGTAGGGCTTAATTACTTCGTCTTAATTGCAGATCCTACACCTCCTCGAAATGTGTGGTGACCTCTAGGGTCGAGTTGTCGCCACGCTGCCAGGCCGGGACTGCCGTGTCGGCATGTGGCTACCCGCGGCGGTGCTGTGCTACGGCGCCCGGTCAACAAGTTGGTGGTGTTAATGAAAGCATTGGGGCTAGCTGCGACCGTGTGAGCTGACGGTCAGGGTCGAGTGAGGAGGAGTATGTTGCTGGCAGTTTTATCGAGACATTAATGATTTTTGAAAATTTATTTGTTATGTCAATGTCACTTCAACATGTAAGAGAAGAAAATTGAATAATAAAAAGCTTTTTTACAAAAAAATACTACCGACTTCCAAATAAAAAAACTACAAAGTGAAAAATTACTTTATTTTTGGAAGTCTGTGTCTTTTGTAGGTAGGTACCAATTTTTTGCGTTATGGACACCGACTTCCAAAAATAAAGTTATTTTTCACTTTGTAGTTTTTTTATTTGGAAGTCGGTAGTATTTTTTTGTAAAAAAGCTTTTTATTTTTCACTTTTTAGTTGTACCTAATAGGCAAGTTGTTTAGTAAGGTACCTATAACGCCAGAATAGATAACCCGAATGTCATGCAACTTGAACATAACCGGTGAAATGAGAGATCTGCGCACCCCTTAAGAGCGTACTGGCGTGATGTTATGTTATGAAATGGTATAATTAATAAACAGACATGCGATTGCAGCAATCCCGAGAGATTTGCCGTAATTTATTGAAGAGTTCTGTTGTATATCTTCGAAGTTCTTCATCAGATCTTCACCAAACTAAAATGGGACCAATTTCGAAATATACTTTTTCAAACAAAAAAAGAATTTTCAAAATCGGTCCAAAATTGACGGAGATGTGCGTGATGAGATAAACACAAAAAAAAAAAAAAAAAAAACAACATAATGTCGAACATAGAACCTCCTCCTTTTTGGTCAGTCGGTTAAAAATGAATTCTAAGATAATTTCAGTGGTTTTATCTGAAACACCAACACTACTATCTAACATGATTGTATAACAAACACATTACCTACCCATCCTCATAATCTCCCCCTAAATATTATTTGTTTATCCCAGGTCAATAACTCTTAAGCCGCCTGTCAAGCACACAATAGGATATCGCCCGGCTCTTACAACTTGCACAAGAATAAGCACCCTTACTTTTTCTTTTATCCCCGGCAAGGATCAATAAGCCCTCGATATTCTAGAATAGGACCTCAGACCAAGAGGTGAGAAAGTTAGAAGGTTCAGTTGAAGAACTAAGTTTAACACATCATCACATCATCAGCCTATTAATGTTCCCACTGCTGGGACACAGGCCTCCTCTCTGTGAGAGGCCGTCCGTCCTCCGTGATCCACCACGCGGGCCCAGGGTTGGTGGATGTCACATGTCTACGAATTTTTAGTTCTAGGACATGCCGGTTTCCTTACGATGTTTTCCTTGACCGTTTTTGAGAGCAGTGGTGATGAAATAATTTACACAAAGTAAAGCGCCTGCCTGGGTAAACCAAACGTAAACCCACGTCCTACAACTTGTAAGTCGCGGCCAATACCACTGGGCCACCACTGCTCTCATTAAACTGAAGTTTAACAATGATAATAATAAATAATAAATGAATAATTATTTATGTCTAGCTGTTCCCCGCGGCTTCGCTCCCGTGGACCACCCCAAAAGACCCGTTTCCGGGATAAAAAATATGTAGCTTTCTATTGGTAAAATAATTTTTTAAATCGATCCAGTAGTTTCGGAGCCTATTCGGTACAAACAAACAAAAAAAAACTTTCCTCTTTATAATATTAGTATAGATAGTATAGAAGTATAGATAAATGACAAATTATTTATGATAAACGATAAACCATAAATGATAAACGATAATAGATAAATGATAAATGATTTTATTTCTGTAAGTTGGTTATCATCAACATTTTTATAGACATAACACAACATCACGCCTGTATATCCGAAAGTTTAGGCAGAGGTGCACCTTATAGTACATCCACCTTTCACCAGATGTATTTAAGTCCCATGTAATAGAAGTCGGGCCCATTACCAGCAACCAGACACCGGACTGCTACTGAAAAATTCCAGAGGGACTTTGCTCGACCCAGGCATCGAACCCAACCCCGGCTCCACACGTTGGTCGGTTAATTGGTGAGGCGTACACACATTGGCTAATAAACTAGTTCTGTCTCGTCAGAGCCAATCCGGAAAGAGCCGAGACGAATGTCCGATACGGAAATTGCTGTAAGCGCTTTTACAGTACTGAGTGCATATTTAATTTATATTTGTTACTGAATAAAAAGAAAAAACCACGGCAAAGAAGATGGTTGATGACGACACATCATAAAACACAACCAGTGAGTACGCACTCGATATATGTTGTAACAGGACTGAGCAAATCACCAAAGTGTGGACGGATCGCGAACGTTGGCACAGATTCCTTTGATAAAACCTTCACGCG
Organism: Anorthoa munda; assembly: GCA_945859665.1. Taxonomy (NCBI): domain Eukaryota; kingdom Metazoa; phylum Arthropoda; class Insecta; order Lepidoptera; family Noctuidae; genus Anorthoa; species Anorthoa munda. The sequence continues at coordinate 19,801,351 of OX243896.1, read as the reverse complement.
CTGGCCAACTACCAACGCTCGCCCCAATGTTGGCGCCAACGCAATTTTCTAGATCCACACGTTGGACGAGTTGGAGGGTCGTTGGGGCCAACATGTGGAGCCGGCGCAAGACCTCATTCTAAGCAGTAACACTTTGCGAACACTAGACCAACGATCCAATATCATTTCGGAAACCACAAAACTGGCAAAGAGTGAGTACGACTCATATATCGACGGTTCCGTACAGACGCGTCCTTATGGTGCGACTTTGTCTGTCTGCCACAGAAACACAGACGAAGGCTGAGAAATTATTTCAGGAACAAAGGTACGGAATCCGCGGTGGGCGAGTTAGACTCATTCTTTGCCTATATTTTTAATAACTTCAATTCATTGTTTTAATGTTTCAAGATGATCTTCTGTGATAAAAACTGTCCCCTAATTTTAAATAACCTGGTTTATTTCTTAGTCCTGTACCTGCACTTTTGAGGACATGATGAACGGTATTGATGCCGCTTTAAACGTGGCTATCTACGGGGTCCAAACCCTCGAACGAAAGGGTTAAAGCACCATCGTCTTGAAAAGAAGAAGAAGACCTTTAAAATTCCACAGACGACTAAGTTGTCAATAAATAAAAGGCCCGTTTTGACAGCTACAAAAATACTTAATAATAATTAAACTTGATGCTTGCGAATGATAGTCGTTGTCATAGTGTATCGGTAATGTAGTGTATGTAGATATCAATAAATCACGCTTCAAGCCGATAACAGTATTGTAACGCTGCCTCGTGCGCATACGTCGCTCGGTTATAAATACCGGTCCGAGTAGTGGGGCGATCAGTCCATAGACTAATATATATAGATTGGATCAGTCGTTATCGGACTGTCAGCCTGTGCGGTGGTGCGTTGGCGAGTCAACTATTAATATTGATAAATGTGCATATTTTACAGGTAACATTACTAGTATTTAATTAGGATTATGAATTTGATTTTTCAATTTCTTACGTAGAAAGTTATCGCGGCATGTAAAATGAGAAACGTCAACGGGCTTCTTAGATTGTGACGACTATAAGGTGGTGTTTATTAAGAATCATGCAAATATTTCCACTCTGAGAGATTTAGTCGATTCTCGAGTAGACCTTCTGTAAGTACTTATTCACTCCTCAAAGTCTGCAAACACAAAGCGTATCGTCGAACTCGATGGACAATACTGAGCTAACATTAAAAATGAATCAAACTGGAACATTTGATATATTATATTTTCGTGATATATTTCGTTGTATAGTAAGGTTTAATATTAAGAAGGATCTATCAAGTATCTTGGTATAAATTTACGTATTTTGGATCGTTTTTGCTTATCCGAATAACAAGGTCAAAATTAATTTATAAATCTAAAACCCGACTGCTTAAGAAGTGAACTAAAAAGCTGTAAACAAGAAGAAAATTATACTGTGCAGTCGAATCGCGAAATACGTGAACGTTACAGAGATGTAAAAACCCAAATTTGGTTACATTTGAGTCCCACGTAATAACGGTTCGCCCTTTTGCCACCTACAAGATACAAATACGGAATCCGGGTTGCTGCTGACAAATTAAACGAAAAACCCAAAAGCCCTACTTCCACGGAAACCAAGCTCAAAACCCTAGTTTCAGAAGTCGCACTTGCGATCACTATGGTTTATTAAAACTTATAAGTTAGTTTTTAGATATGTTTGTGTTTCAATCACGCAAAAACAGCTGAAAATCTATATTTTTTAATATTTTTTTTTTTTTTTTATTTGAGATGGGTTTGCTCTTGACTCTAGTCTAGGTCAGGGTAATATTATAAAGCTGAAGAGTTTTTTTGTTTGTTTCAACGCGCTAATCTCAAGAACTACTGGCTGGAATCAGAAAAAATCTCTTTTGTGTTGGATAGTCCATTTATCGAGGAAGGCTATATAACATCACGCTACGACCAATAGGAGCCGAGCATACATGAAAAATGTTGCAAAAACGGAAAAAAAAAACCTTTTTGAGAGCTTCCGTTGCGTGCGCTGCGTAAACGGTTTAAGTTACGCAACAATAATGTATGTAGGGTAGGTAGGGTAGATGGGTAGGTAGGTAACCAGTTGACGGGAGCGAAGCCGCGTGGGAAGGCTAGTATTTGGATAAAATTATTAACACAGATAGTTATGTCATAATCTGGATTAACACAGAAAATACTTTTCATCCGGGTAAAACGTTCCCTTGGGACACAAACCTTGTTCACGCGGTCGAAGCCGCGAGCAGGAACTAGTATCTAAATATTAGATAGAATATCTCTGATTTTTTTAACAAACTCAACCATAATAACCGTTCTTCAGCTAATCAGCAGAAGACGCGATTTCTTCTGAACACAAATCATCCTAATGTCACAAACTTATTTCACACAATGATTGGCTCCCAGCCGCAGAATGAGCTGAATCGCATCAAAAATGAATCAAACTCGAATCTGCCTCTGATTTTGTTCAGTGAAGCCCTATTTGTATTGTTTTTTCGTAACGAAGGGCGTCGATTGTTGGTACGTTATTGTGGTGTCAAATGCAGATATTTGAGTGCTTTATTTTTGCTGCTGATTTATACCGAAATTATTATATAGTGAATAAAATATTTGTAGTGATATTTTGTTGTTTTTAGGGTTCCGTTCCTCAAAAGGAAAAAGAGCATCACTTTAGGATCACTTTGTTGTTTGTTGTCCGTCTCTCTGTCCGTGTGGTAAAGACCTTTTTCTCTGGAACACCTGGAAGTATTATGTTCAAATTAATATCATTTACTCAAATCTGCAATCCCTTGCAACTGTTAAAAAATCAAAAGATATCGCCGTTTTTGTCACAAATTTGACGAAACGCAAGGGAATCAAAGCCTATTAAGTTGTACTATAAACATGAAATTTGACAAGAAGCAATTTCTTATAGGACAAGTAATGGAATAAATCCGAAAACCGTAAATTGGTAGTAACATCATCACATCACACACACATCATCAGCCTATTAATGTTCCCACTGCTGGGGAACAGGCCTCCTCTCTGTAAGAGGGAATGGGCCGTAATCCACCACGCGGGCCCAGTGCGAGTTGGTGGATGTCACATTTCTTCGATTTTTTGGTTCTAGGACATGCCGGTTTCCTCACGTTTCCTCCTTCACCGTTTTGAGAGCAGTGGTGATGAAATAATCTACACAAAGTAAAGCGCCTACCTGGGCTCGAACCCACGACCTACAACTTGTAAGTCACGGCCGATACCACTGGGCCACCACTACTCTATCAACATGCCAATATACTGCTCTAGTAACGTCATATAAAAGATTTATTAAGCGATTACAAACTTAATACTTTTCTTTCTTGAGTATATATATACTCAAGTACAGAAAAATAATTAGTTTGGTGAACATAGCATAGAACATTATTAGTTTATACGGAAACCTCGGTGCGCAAGTCTGACTCGCACTTGGCACCTGGATTTGTGACCGGTTTATGGCAATAGAGTCGCCCTCTATTACATGGGACTTTCATAATTTGCGGAATTGGAGTGTGCCTATGTCCTATAGACACCTCTGCCTATAACCTATCGAGGAAAACAGGCGTGATGGTGTGTTATTTAATTGATTTCAAATAAGTAACAACATTAATTGTGTAGAAAGGCGAACGCCAGGCTTGTACGGGAATTTCGTACCGCTAATAAGATTTCGTGTTTTGGGATATTTTTTGTTTTAATTGGTAGTTAATATGATAGATAATCCCTTTTTAAATTCTTAGATTTTAGAACTTGGGACGTAAAAGTTACAACCAGTTTTATTTTATAAGGTTCCCTTAGTCGACGGCACGAACTATTTTGCGCGCGGGGTTAAAATGCATACTATCTCATCGGACAACACGTGCGAAAGAGATTGATGCTGTGATGAGCAGTGAGATGCTAGTTCGCGTACGAATTAGCACTTTTGCAAGTTTGTAGCGAAATGGATGATGATTTAGGACGAAAACGAGCGCGCGAAATTATATAAACAGATCTTTGGGAGTCTAGATATCTTGAAAAACGACTAAATGTATATTTTCAAAATAAAGTTATTTGCATTGCTGAATTATTCCATTATCCCTGTATGGATTATATTAATTATTATATTATCCCTGTATGGAGGCCGTTATTCAATTTTCCTTCTTCTTATGGTATATTTCCGCCTAAAGATGTGTTAAAATTTGTGTTGAAACATGGAACTTTCGACGCTCATAACTTTCAAACATATTTTATTTTTAGTTTTTTGTTTCATATTTTATTTTTCCTAGGGCTAGATAATGATGAGACAAATTGATATAATTTTCTTTTTTGAACGTGCTTCGTCAAACAGTGGAGTATAGCCCTCGTCAAACTTCTTGGCCGCCCTGAAGTTGGTTTACCGGATGCTCGAGGCACGAAACGGTGCTGTTTTTGTATGAGATTTTCTACTGCGCAGCCATTGTAGCCAACTTCAGGGCGGCCAAGAAGTTTGGCGAGAACTATAATCGCCAGACTACGTTTGTATGAAAGAATGATCGACTAGTGTAACCTTAAGGTTATGTACTAGTGTACCAATAATGTAGATTGATACCATCGACCACATAGCCACTAGGCGCTGTGTGGTCGCTGATTGATACATATAGATAAATGTTACATAATGTGTAAAATAAATGTACTAAATTGTTTGTTGCCATCTTTGTAGTGTTTTACTTACCATTAAGTAGGTAAATTGAGGCGACGATCGTACCTACTCAGGGCATTAAGAGATAACTATATTCAGCAGCAGATTGCAACAGTTTGATATTGAGAGTTTGATTAAGTATATTAAATCTTATTTCTATTTCTAAATAATTAATTATCATTTCAATATTTGTGTTATTTAACATAAGGGAACGTCTAAAACATAACTGCGTTTAGTGTACGATTTTGTTACGGTTATTTATTAAAATCTTTTTATTGATAATATTAATTAATCAGAAAATATCAAACTTGCATATAAATAAATGGATTAGTTGCCTTAATAAGTGGTACAAATTCTATAACCGAACAACAAAAAAAGTATGCGGTCCGAATTCTGCCGTTCACCATGTAAAAAATAAAATTAAATAGGTACCATTAAAACATTAAAATTGTTAAAAAGGTATTAAAAAATATACATGTCAAAGATAATAAAAACCAGTCAAGTGCGAGCCGGACTCGCGCACGACGGGTTCCGTACCATAATCGCAAAAAAACAGTAAAATCACGTTTGCTGTATGGGAACCCCACTTAAATATTTATTTTATTCTGTTTTTAGTATTTGTTCTTATAGTGGCAACAGAAATACATCATCTGAAAATTTCAACGGTCTAGCTATCACGGATCATGAGATACAGCCTGGTGACAGACGGACAGACCGACAGGATCGAGGAGTATAAGTAATAGGGTCCCGTTTTTATCCTTTGGGTACGGAACCCTATAAAGGAAGGGTTGCCGGGAAGTTGTTTTAAGGACACGATTCCTACAATCTTTCTGATGACCTGAATTGGACCGAAGTCCGATTGTCTCTGATGACCGTCCTATTGTCCCGATTTGTTTACCAAAAGGTAGCAACCCTGAGTGGCGTTCAAGAATTGGAACAAATGGTGTTTATCGTCGGGTGGCGAAATGGGCAGATGATATTGATGCCATCGCGGATAGAACCTAAATGAGGCTGACACAGGTGAAGCAGAAGCTCGCACACAGGTGAAGCTCGCAGAAGGAGGCTGCGGAGAGGGAGAGGGAGATTTCATCCGCTAACCCGATCCGCAGCAGGCGCGCCGGGCGTCGGTGGAGGGCGGACAACGCCCTCTTCCAGCCCCCCTAAATGGGTCCAGGGGCGACGGACTCGGGGACGTCCGTCGCCCCCCACACATCAGGACCCGAGGTGGTGGCGCGTAGTGTTCCACGCGCGCCCCTCTTAGACGTCGTGGGGGGAGTCCAACACCTCACTCCCCCCCCAACCCGAGGTCGTGGCCCGCAGAGGCGGGCCGGCACTAGCTGGGGGTTGCGGAAGTATCGTTGTTCCCGCGACCCCCAGCGTAGGTGTGAGATGGAACACCGGGGTGGTTTTTAGTCAGTACGAGTCTGACAGACCCCTCCGCCCTCCCCAGGGCGGAGGACATCCAATGAGGATTTTCCACCTCGGAAAAAAAAAAAAAAAAAAAAAAAGGTGTGTACCTAATGTATGCCAGTTGATATACGGGTAAAAAATATAAAGTTCATAATGTATTAGATTTCTTCGATCTAATTAACAAAGGGCCACTCAAAAGGCAATGGAGAGGTCTATGCTCGGAGTTTCCTTGCGTGATCGATTCAGAAATGTAGAGGTCCGCAAGAGAACCAGGGTTACCGACATAGCCCGAAGAATTGCCAAACTTAAGTGACAGTGGGCAGGGCACATTGCTCGCAGAACGGATGGCCGATGGGGCAGAAAGGTTCTGGAGTGGCGACCGCGAACCGGAAGACGTTGCGGTGGAAGGCCTCCCACCAGGTGGACCGATGACCTAGTGAAGGTTTCGGGGATCCACTGGTTGCGAGACGCACGGGACCGGTAAATGTGACGACGCTTGGGGGAGGCCTATGTCCAGCAGTGGACGTCTTTCGGCTGATATGATGATGATGATGAATTAACACAATGTGTGATGTCATGATGGAAACCATAGTTGAGGTTTTGGAAGTTTATTTTCTATTTAAGCTTATGGAAATTACCTACCAATATAAAGGTGTATTATTAAATTCAAACTGGATAACTACCAGGAATATTAATCATACTAATTAGGCATAAATAATTATTATTATTCAACATTCAAACTAACACAAATGCTTGAATTCTATTCAGCAATCATCACATTATTTACTGTGAGCTACAGAGTATCGAGACGCCTCGGCGGCCACTGCAAGAGACAGCATTGTCAAAACCTTCCATACGAACCAAGCGTGGCAGTGAGTGTCATCGTTTAATTATAAAAAATTAACAACCCGAGACATTTCTAGTGCGTGGGCGACTTTCATGGCGATTTATGCAGCGATTCAGTAGCGATACAATCGCTAAAAGAACGCGATAGGTAAAATCACTTAAGGCGATATTTATACGCCCCAATGTTATCGCAGTACTGGCCGTGCGCCCGCTCGGAGCCAAAATATCAATATTGAACCTCCTTTTGAACAGTTTTGTTTGCAAAATATTATTTGATTTACATATGCTATTTCAGTTATGAAGAAATTCTAGCCACCAAATTTTCTATGTACTTACAAATATTTTTAAACATTTAAGACGTTTTGTAGGAGTATCGCAAAGTTGCGAAAAAATATCGTATCGTAGTAGTGGAATATCGTATCGTCGTATCGTTTAGTCCAAGTTTTTTTTTTATGTTTATGTTGTGTGCTCTGGCTTGTGTCTAATAAATGTATTTTCTTTCTTTTTTTAATAATTTTTTTACAGTAAAACTATTTGCTACACGAAAAAACCATGTTTCACAAATAATGTACATGAAACAATAATAAATATAACGGCTTGCAAAAATATATATATTATATATATTTTTCAAAACTTTTAACCTAGCCGTTACTAAGGATTATGCTTTAGAAAGTTACCGTTTTACGGCACTAAATCGGTTGTAGGCCCTTAAACAAAGCAATACAATCGCGATGCTGTCGGTGGTCCTATACCATCGCCCCGTAACCATGATTCTGCATCGCAACTATCGCTATACAGCATGGAACAGACCCAATGCAGCTTCGAAACAGTCGTACACTGCAGTTCGTACCTGTGAACGCCGGTTGATGCTGTTGTTTGCATCAATGCAGTAGCGATGCAGCACCAATGCAGTTGCGCGTTTTAAATACAACATAAAACCAAAAGTAGCAGTGCAGCGCATTTACAAAACTTGCAGCCGGCATGTCGATTCCGGGTTCTATGGTATAGCTTAACAGGACGTCAGCCGTCTAATAAATTGATGACGTGCCACTGTTCATATTGTTATTGTTTCGATATTTCACCGTGACAGGAAGACCGACGTGTTTATGGTTAGGGGGAGAATTTCATAATATTATGTTGAAATGAAATATGCGAAGGTAATAATTATGTTAGGTTTATGGTGTTACCTTTCTCAGTTTTTCAGCATGTATCCAAAAGTATAATTCTGAAGATCGGTTTAGACCAAACACATTCTATCCCTTCATCTACCTACCAAGTTTTTTTTTAACCGACTTACCAAAAAGGAGGTGGTTCTATGTTCGACTTTAGGATTGTTTTTTTTTGTATGTTCATCTATATCTCGCGTCAAATGTGGAGCGATTTCGAAAATTATTTTTTTGTTTGAAAGAGTATGTGGCGAAATTGCCCCCAAATCTGAGGAGATATACAACAGAACTCTTCAATAAATAACGGCAAATCTCTCGAGATTGCTGCAATCGCATGTCTGTTAATTGTTTATACCATTTCATAACATAACATTACGCCAGTACGCTCTAAAAGGGTACGCAGATGTATACAGTTCACCTTGGTACACTCTCATTTCACCGGTTATTTTCAGTTTCATGATATTCGGGTAATCTATTCTTGCATTATAGGTACCTTACTTAACTGCTTGCCTATATAGGTACAACTAAAAAGTGAAAAAAAAAACTTTTTACAAAAAAATACTACCGACTTCCAAATAAGAATACTACAAAATGAAAAATAACTTTATTTTTGGAAGTCGGTGTCTTTGGTAGATACCAATTTTTTGCATTATGAACACCACAAATTTGTATGTGTAAGAGAGCATCCTTTCGTTGGTGATTGGTAAAAAATGCAGTATTTTTACTGCTCTGGTTCTATATTCATTTGTTATAAGCCCACCTTGAGGTGTCAATCTTCCCATCATTGATCACCGTTCATTGAGAAACTGTAGGAATAACATAAGTTCACCGGTTAGATATAGGAAAAAGCTTAAGGACATCGAATCGTTGAAAAATTCCACCAACTTGACATACCTATCAAATAAAGTTTAGTGATTTCATTACATACATCAGTACTCGTTCAAAAACGTCCAACATGATTATGTTTACATTAAAAAAAACCGGCCAAGTGCGAGTCGGACTCGCGCACGAAGGGTTCCGTACCATTATCGCAGAAAACGGCAAAAAAAACACGTTTGTTGTATAGGAGCCCCACTTAAATATTTATTTAATTCTGTTTTTATTAGTTGTTGTTATAGCGGCAACAGAAATACATCATCTGTGAAAATTTCAACTGTCTAGCTATCACGGTTCATGAGATACAGCCTGGTGACAGACGGACAGACAAACAGACAGACAGACGGACCACGGAGTCTTTGTAATAGGGTCCCGTTTTTACCCCTTAGGTATGGAACCCTAAAAAACCTATGCCAGTAGTATTATCGTACGAGATACATCATTATGCTACTCCGTAGCAGCCTAGCCCACCGTAGCATATAATACCGTAGGCCCTAGCTGCTACATGCTACATATTTAGAACCTTTCTCAAACTCAGTGTATAGTTCTCGCCAAACTTCTTGGCCGCCCTGAAGTTGGCTACAATGGCTGCGCAGTGGAAAATCTCATACAAAAACAGCACCGTTTCGTGCCTCGCGCATCCGGTAAACCAACTTCAGGGCGGCCAAGAAGTTTGGCGAGGGCTATAATTCACTACGTGACCATCAAAACAGAAATAGTTCAACGCCAACATTCAAAGTCCAAAAGCTAATATAAAAGGGTTTAAACACTAACAATAAACAACATTCGATCCGTAAACAAATTGTCACGTTGTCAGAGGTACCTACTACTCGTATTATAGGTAAGTAGTCGGTAAGGGTTTCAATCCGTCGGGCTTGTTCGTGATCCGCACGCTAATATTAGACCTCCATTTTCGTAGTACAGTCGGTTGCACATCAGCTGTAATAATTTGATATAAACAAGGAATTAAGGACGATTTTCTGCCACAAATGAGCGAGGTAGCTAGGTGGTGTGAGGAAGCGGTTGCTGGGAAAATGTGTAACTGTACATCAAAGTAGCGGACTCTTTCGAGTACGCGCATACATTCACCACACCCCTCGTACATTCTGGGGCAACTCTGTAGAAAAAGAGCGTGCGTTTAGAGCTCAAAACGCTGTATTAGGTCGATGTGCAATATACGCCAAACGGATTCATGCAGGCCACACTTTAATAACTTAAAAATATTAACTCTCTCTAGTGTATACATATATGAAACTGTAATGTTCATTAAATCAAACCCTAACTTATTTGAGCGTTGTACTAGGACCAGACACAAACACATGCTGGGCACAGTTGCCAGTAAAACAAAGCTTTTGCACCAAAGCATCTTTTGTATGGGCCCACGTATCTATAATAATCTGCCGGCGTTTTTCAGAACTATGAGCAATATTAATGCCTTTAAAAAAACTCCACGAATTATTGATAAGCAAATGTTATTACTCTGTTATAGAATTTCTAAATGACAAGACACTGAAACAACCGGTTTATTACAACAAACCAATGGGTGCATATGCATGAATTTGTTAAATATTATGTGACTCTATTTCATTGTTTTTACTATTTTTGACATTACATCATCATTACATCATTACATTATCATTAATTAAAATATTATTTTAATCGTGCACAGCCTCGCTTCCTCGCACATATTTGGTGAAAAAACACCATTGTGTCGGTATTTTTTCGTAGCTCAACTGTTGTATTGACTGTACTATATTGATGTCACTTTTGTAGGGAAATATTTTGGCTATTTGTCTGGCAAAAGGAGGTAAAATATGAAATGCGTCTACCACATCCACGTGAAAAGCTTGATTGTCACACAAGGATGTTATGTCATTATTCAATATTAAATTGATAATGTAGAGAAAATGTAGTCAAGTAGTGGAAGTTGATTTATCCAAAAGATTAATGACCGCATAGACTAGGTAATTTGTTGTATCTATACTTAATATTATAAAGAGGAAAGATTTTTTTGTTTGTTTCTATGTACCGAATAGGCTCCGAAACTACAGGACCGATTATAACATTCTTTCACCAATAGAAAGCTACGTTATTCCTGAGTAACATAGGCTATTTTTTCATCCCGAAAACGGGTCCTGTGGGGTGGCCCACGGGAGCGATGCCGCGGGGAACAGCTAGTTTAATGCAAGCAGAAGACTGAAAAATATTAAGCTTTAATTTATTGAGGTTTCCAAGTACCTAAGTAAAACATTAGAAATTTGAGAGAAAGTTTAACAAAGATAGGTACTTGTTCTGAAACAATAGTATGAAAAAGTATGTAAGCATTCATCATCATCATTTTTAACCCCCGACGGAAAAAAGAAAGAAAGAAAGAAAAGAAAGAAAAATTGTTTATTTGCGCCAGGCACGACGCATACCATAAAAATAACAAAAAGAGGGGTGTTATAAGTTTGCCGTGTGTTGCTGTGTATCTTTGTGTCTGTCTGTGGCATCGTAGCGTCCAAACCGGTGAACCGATTTTCATTTAGTTTTTAGCCGTTCAAAAGTTATGGGCATTTCACTCTTTGAATCGGGGTGTTTACGCAAGATATCTTGTTATTATAATTACGTGTTCAATAGATTGCCGATCGAAGTGTATCTACTATGTACTAGGTAAATTATGTAGCATGAAATAAAAATGGGTCGGGGGTTATTTAAATTTTGAAATTTTACTTGTAGCCGAAAGACGTCCACTGCTGAACATAGGCTTCTTCCAAAATTAAAGTTATTTTTCACTTTGTAATTTTCTTTTATGGAAGTCGGTAGTATTTTTTTGTAAAAAGTTTTTTTATTCGACCCCGACTTCGGAAAAGAAAGTTATTTTTAACCGACTTACCAAAAAGGAGGAGGTTCTATGTTCGACTTCATGTATGTCTTTTTTTTTTTCTTTTTTTTTGGAAGAATAGTATGATTTTTTTGCAAAAAGGTTTTTATTTATCTCTTTTTTAGTTATGGTAGGTACCTCCAATTAGCAATGAAAATAGCCAAAGTACATCTCATGAAGATACCAATAAGCCCAAATACGACTAGGATATTTCACGACATTGTTTATTTCGGAGTTTTAGTGCTTACTTCCGGCTTCATCATCAGATTAGTTCGATGGTACCATTTTCATCAGTACTATTTATTTATAAGTATTTGTTTCATTAGCAAAGGTTCGGTCGGCTTCGGTTAACTATTCGAGACATCTTAGAAAGTTTATGAGGTGAGATACTTCGCATTAAGGAGTTCCAGTGGCCATCTGTGGTCTTCTTTATCAGTTCCATTTCACCAAATGATACTCTCTGAGTGCAAATGTTTGGATTGTCGATGAAAATACTAAAATCGCCTATAATATTTGAGGAGTTCCCTCGAGTTCTTCAGGATCCCATCCTCAGATCCAAACCTAATGACTATGGAACCACCTAGAAAGTTATACCCTTTCAAACAAAAGAAGATTTTTTAAATCGGTCCAGGCAGCTTTGAGTAATCGGGTAACATATATTTAAAAAAAGATGCCGACGAATTGATAACCTCCTCCTTTTTTTGAAGTTGTTTAAAAACAAGTGAAAAACGACTACAATTAGGCAAGAAAAAGAGTACGTTTCATAGTAAAGAAAATCGTAAATTGAAGCCCTACAAACTCAACAATCGAGCAAACAATCCCTACAATAGGGTAAAACTGTTCGTTCGCACAATAAGTCCGCACTCAGGCTCCACAAAGGAGCTGATTTCAATGGGCCAGCATCGGCCAGCATTGCTCGTGTAATCGGTATGACGGCACGTCCCTATACAATTGTTCCGTTCCCTATTGGGCTATGCAGTTCGGTTTTATGGTTCTGTATTACCAAAGGTTCGGTAGAAGTGAGATTGGAACGTTGTTAGGTTTTTGTAAGGTTGAAAACTGGGAAGGTATTCGGAGTGAAGGGAAGGGTTTCTGTTTCTGAGGGTCTAGAGCTTTATTTCAAAATAAAGATTTTCGGTTTACAATCACAATTGTCAGGCCGGTGCAAAGATTTTTTAACCGACTTCGCAAAAAGGAGGAGGTTTTCAATTCGACTGTATTCTTTTTTTTTTAATGTGTGTTACCTCAGAACTTTTTATTGGGTGAACCGATTTTGATAATTCTTTTTTTATTCGAAAGCATTAATTTTTATCAAGATCTGATATTAAACTTCGGAGATATACATAAAAAAAAACAAATCTCTTCAATAAATGACGGCAAATCACTCGGGATAGCTAATATTTCATAACATAACATCACACTGGTACGCTCTAAAGGGGTACGCAGGTGTGAACAGTTCACCCTGGTAGACTCTCATTCCACCGGTTTTGTTTATTTAAGTTTCATGTTATTGAGTTAATCTATTCTGGCTTCACTTTGGGCATTATTGGTACCTAGCCTATAGGACTGGTCCATTATGTACCACAACTAAAAAGTGAATAATAAAAAACTTTTTTACAAAAATTACAACCGACTTCCAAACAAAAACACTACAAAGCGAAAAATAACTTCAATTTCGGAATTCGGTGTCAAAAAACGAAGAAACGAAAACAGGAACACCGACTTTGGAAGTCGGTTGTAATTTTTGTAAAAAAGTTTTTTTTATATTCGTGTGATTTTTCGTGTTTTCACGGAGAAAACCCTTTTGACTTCGGTTTGGACTTCGGCTTTATTCGGCCAAAAATAACAGCTTCAGCCATGGCTAAAATAGTTCGAATTTTGATCGTAGCTAAAAGTTTCTATCAAGTGCTGAAATTGACAAACTGTTCAGAGGCGTAGCTCTAGCTGAACTGTGTAGTTTTGAACAAGTCAAAATATAAATAAATACTTTAAAGGCAAAGTTACTTTGTCATCAGCAAGTAGGTACTAGATTTATAGTTCTGACCGCCCTCCCCCCCCTTCCCCCTTGCCTGCCCAGCCTACGATTAGACATAAGGGCTTATTACACTACACGGTATTCAGGGCCCTGAATACCGGGTCCCTTCCCCATTCCGTGTCAATAAGGTCAATTTTTTGAGTACCCTAACTCCCTAACAGCTATTTCACTAACCTTAATTAGAGTTTAGGGCCCTGAATACCGTGTAGTGTAATAAGCCCTATAGAAAAATTTTATATTATACGTTTTCACGAATGTCTTAGTTCCGACCCCGATAGTGTATAAAAAGGGACGTCAGTGAAATTTTGGTAAAACGCGTTCATTCATGAGTTGTTAGTCTAACAAATGAGCAATTAATTAATTTTCCAAATTATTTGACCATTTGTGAGGCCAACAATTGATAAAAAAATTGGGCCTAAGCATGTTAGGGAGAAAGAGCTTAAGGAAGGTAGGCAGAATTCTCACACACTCTCTTTCTTTTCACGACGCTCTCCAGTAGCAAATTCTAAGATTCTGTACATAGAGTTATGCCACAACATAAACAACAAAATGGTATAGTGACTATTACCAAAAACTTCTTGGTTTTGTCACCTCATATAGATTACCTACGTATTTTGTCACGTCAGATAGATTTTATAATGTAAAAACGAATCGAGCTTGAAAATCTGAACGTCGCCTCGGATAGTTCAGATTTTCTTTTACCAGTCATACTGACAGATATAGAAGTCGACGGAAAAACATAAAAGCAACAGAACTAAGGATATCGAAAATGTTAACACCTCGCCTCGGATAGGTTAAACTTTCTTTTTATGTTCATCTTTATGGCTATGGCTGTATCAAAGATATCGTCATCATCATCATCATTTCAGCCAATAGACATCCACTGCTGGACATAGGCCTCCCCCAGGCGTCGCCATATTGACCGATCCCGTGCGTCTCGCATCCAGCGCCTTCCCGCAACCGTAACCAGGTCATCGTTCCACCTAGTGGGAGGCCTTCCAACGTATCGTCTTCCGGTTCGCGGACACCATTCCAGAACTTTTCGGCCACCCGCCATCCGTTCTGCGAGCAATGTGCCCTGCCCACTGCCACTTAAGTTTGGCAATTCTTCGAAGTTACTGTCTACTTACACTAGTAACAGTTAAAAGATATCGTAATTGTTGGAAATTCCCCTGTATTCTTTCAAATAAGCGGCTATGATTAAAGTCGTGTTGCAACCAATTTTATTTGGGTTCCGAAGAAAGGAGAATTTTTCGCTAGATGAGGTTTGCTGGTCAGAGTCCGTGGGCCCCCTGAGCTTGGGGGGCCCGGTGCACAACACCGGCTAGCCCTCCGATAGCTACGCTCCTCGAACTGTTACAAATGCGCGAGAAGGCGATTAGACACAACGGGCAGGGAAAGCTAGGCGGTTACAGAACAATCAAAGTTTTCACTAGACCCATGAAGCTTGACAATTCCAATCAAAAGTAAGAAAAAAAGAAAACATTTTTATTTGTGACCCGCACAGGAGACACGAGATAAGAAAAACACAAACAATAACAAAAAAAATAAAATAAACCCGTGCGAGACCAAAAAGGCTCCTATCTCAGCATGTGCAACGATATTAAAAAGAAAATAACGCTGCGCTGATATTCTGATAGGGCCCACTGTTGATGCATCGGACAAATTTACGGAAACGGGTCATACTTAAGAAATAAAATAGATCAGAATCAGCCTTTGTGATGTTAGTTCCAATTCTATTCAATCAAGTAAATAGCGTAGATCTATGTCCAGCAGTGGACTGCTAGTTATGTGAAGCAACGAGCCAGTGAAATCAGGCTCTGTTGTTGGAAGTTCGAAAAGACGAAGTTTGCTTTGTAGGTTATCAACAGCAGATTGCCAGTTACGTAGGCCTAGACTGACTTTATACTGACCTAGATTTATGGATTGATCCTAACTATCGACTTCGGTTTAAAAATATGTTGGAGCAGGCCTATTGAAGTTTTAAACATATTTTTTCTATAGATTTATAGGCTTACTAGCTTCTGCCCGCGACTTCGCCCTCATAAAAAGTGTTTTATTATGTCATGGGAACAAACAACCGAAATAAAAAGCAACCTTATCCAGGTCATGGTCTATCCATGTGCCAAGTATCATGTAAATCCGTTCAGCCGTTGAGGCGTAAAAAGGTAACAGACAGACAAAGATACTTTCGCATTTGTCAAACTCTACTTTACCCTGAAAACCTATCAAACTTTGGTACTAAAGCCATGTTTCTTACGCTCTTAGCTCCATTATATGGCCATAAAGCAATTTTTAGGGTTCCGTACCGAAAGGGTAAAAATAGGACCCTATTACTATGACTCCACGAACCGTCTGTCCGTCTGTCTGTCTGTCCGTCTGTCACCAGGCTGTATCTCATGAACCGTGATAGCTAGACAGTTGAAATTTGCCCAGATGATGTATTTCTGTTGCCGCTATAACAAAAAATACTAAAAACAGAATAAAATAAATATTTAATTGGGTTCCCATACAACAAACGTGATTTTTTTGCCGTTTTTTGCGATAGTGGTAAGGAACCATACGTCCGCGAGTCCGACTCGCACATGGCTAGTTTTTTTTGTTATCGGGGTAAACCATAAAAAGGCGCCTGTACTATTGGGGAAAAAACCAGGGAGTGTGGGCTTTTTACCTCACTAAAACCACCCCGTGACCTCTTAGAAGACCACCCCGGAACCTCCTCTGTGCATCGCCTCTCATCAGGGCACATCCCTGGGGAGACTGAAAAAGTGTCTCTCCTAAGGGCCACAAGGCACCTACCTAAAGTTGCCACAGTTATTTCTGAATTCTAACTCGTTTTCCCAACCCCTAGCTAGCACAAGGAACACGACGCGAGGAAGAGGGGCTTTACATACCTACCTACTACATACAACCACTTACTTTCTGAGTTACTTGGCAAGTAAAACAAATGACATTCGAACAATAAAACGCACGCTGATATAAAATAAATAAAGAAGTTTTATTTCCTGTCTTCAAGTGTAGTTTTACGTGACTACCGCTACGCTTCAGTACAGATAATTTAATACTACAGGCTACAGTAACTCTCACTTCAAGTTGAATACCTGTCTCCTTGCTTGTATTCTTTTCTTTTAGTCAGAGTAAAATAATAGAAATAAATTTGTTTAGTAAACCATTTATTATCCAGATGGTAAACAGTTGTAAACAAGGTGAAATGTTAGAATACATTAATTATTGCTTACGGCTAGATTACATAGGCAGGCATAATTGCCAGTGAGCCGCCAAACTAGAAGTCTGTATTTTGAGACTTGGGAACCAGTTTCCAGGGTAGAGACTAGTGTAATGGTGTGCTATTGTGTGTGTGTGTTTGTGTGCTTTTCCCAATTATCAAGCATCGTTTCAATATTTAGAAAACGGATCTAGATTCTACTATAATAAACCGGCCAAATGCGAGTCAGACTCGCGCACGAAGGGTTCCGGACCATTATCGCAAAAATCGAA
Organism: Anorthoa munda; assembly: GCA_945859665.1. Taxonomy (NCBI): domain Eukaryota; kingdom Metazoa; phylum Arthropoda; class Insecta; order Lepidoptera; family Noctuidae; genus Anorthoa; species Anorthoa munda. The sequence continues at coordinate 19,783,994 of OX243896.1, read as the reverse complement.
AAAAAAACACGTTTGTTGTATGGGAGCCCCACTTATATATTTATTTTATGCTGTTTTTAGTTTTGTTGTTATAGCGGCAACAGAAATACATCATCTGTGAAAATTTCAACTGTCTAGCTATCACGGTTTTTTTTTTTTTTTTTTTATTTGGTATAGGTTCGCGCTTGACCACCATCTCACCTGATGGTAAGCGATGATGTGGTCGACGATGGAGCACGCTTGCCTAGAAGTAACCTATTCACTCTTGATTTAAAGACCCCTAGATTGTAGCTATCGGGAAACACAGACTCCGGCAGGGAATTCCACTCCTTAGCTGTACGCACAATAAAAGTATTCTCAAAACGCTTAGTGCGTATGGGTGGGATGTCCACCATGTACCGATGGCGCATCGCCGTACGTCTGGTAGTCCGATGATGAAACGGGCTGGGTGGGATTAGATCATGCAATTCCTTCGCACACTCCCCGAAATGTAACCGATAAAAAACCGACAAGCTGGCAACTCGGCGACGATGTTCAAGGCTCTGGAGCTTTGACTTAACCAGTGCCTCATCGCCGATGAGCCTCTTGGCCCGCTTTTCGATCGACTCTAGTGCATCTAGCTGGTATTTGGCAGATCCGTCCCAGAGATGAGAACAGTACTCCATGCATGATCGAACTTGCGCTTGATACAAGCTGAGCAGCTGTTCTGGCGTGAAGTACCTTCTCACCTTCGCAAGGATCCCCAACTTTTTGGCAGCCAGCTGAGCCTTTGCCTCAATGTATGGGCCAAAATTGAGAGTCGATGTCAACGTAACGCCAAGAAGTTCAAGATGGTCAGTTATTGGCACGGTCACATCGCGGAAAGTTGGAGCCGGGTGAAATTGGCTCTTTTTAGCGGAAAAAAGACACGCCTGGGTTTTAGCAGCATTAAACTTGACCAGATTGGCATCGCCCCATTCGGTGACTGCCTGCAAGGACAGGTTCAAGCGCTCCACCATGGCCTCCCGGAGAGACTGGATCTGAGGCCCGGTAGCACGAGCGTTGGACATGTATCTCTCAGCAACAGTGCTGTCGTCTGCATACCCAAAGGTGCCGGGTTTTAGCAGATCGTTAATGTGCAGCAAGAATAAAGTTGCTGAGAGAACCGACCCCTGAGGGACCCCGGCATTAATATCCAAGTGGTCCGACGAGCAGCCATCGATAACCACTCGAATGGACCGATCTCTCAGGAAATCTGCAATCCATTCACACAGACCACCGGGCAAACCGAATGAAGGAAGCTTACCAATAAGGCTTTCGTGCCAGACCCTATCAAATGCCTTCGAGATGTCTAGGGAGACGGCAAGCGCTTCCCCGTGCCTCTCGATGGCCTCACTCCAGATGTGAATGGCATACGCTAGAAGATCCCCAGTAGACCGATTTCGGCGGAAGCCGTATTGGCGGTCACTTAGGATTTCGTTTGCTTCTAGGTATGCCAGGAGCTTAGTGTTTAGTACACGCTCCATACTCTTACAGAGTATGGACGTTACAGAGATGGGTCTGTAGTTAGCCGGGTCAGCTCGACTGCCCTTCTTGGGCACGGGCTGTACGTTGGCTTGCTTCCAAGCATTCGGCACTTTTCCAGTCTCATATGAAAGGCGGAATAGGCGTGTCAAGATCGGAGACAGTTCAGGCGCACAGGTTCTTAGAACTATAGCTGGTATGCCGTCCGGGCCGCTAGCCTTGTTCACGTCGAGGTTGCGCAGCACTCTACGGACGTCCTTTTGATGGATACGAATGTCAGACATACTCGTCTCGCATCCATCAGGAGAAGGAGGGGGCCGCGCGTTACCAGGATTCAGACGTGAAGATTCCGCAAAAAGAGAGGCAAATAAATTTGCCTTCTCCTCAGCGGAGTGGGCCAGCGACCCGTCGGGTTTCAGCAGTGGTGGTAGTGAGGGACGGCAGAAGTTCGATTCGACCGACTTAGCCAGAGACCAAAACGCTTTACTACCTGCTGGGTAAGAAGCAAGTTTGGTCCCTATTCGGCCGATGTGGTCGAACCGAGCCCTTCGCAACACCATCTTGCAGGACTTGGCAGCCCTGTTGAAGGCTCTCTTCTTCTGACCCACGTCACTCGCCTTACGCGATCGAGCGTCGACCCAAGCCAGGTACGCCCCATGTTTAAGCGCATCGGCGCGCTTACATTCGGCGCCAAACCATGGCCGGTCTTCGCTAGACATTGGTACGTCAGAGAACGGAATGTAGTACTCCATTCCCTGACGCAACACATCCGTCACGGCGTCCGCGCACGACGATGGATCAGTCGAAGAAAAGCAAGTAGGCTGCCAAGGATAGCATGCGAAGAAAGATCGCATACCATCCCAATCTGCTGACTTGTACCGCCAAACCCGCCGGGTGCCTCTTGGGCTGGGATCGGGCGGGGAATAAACGGACACAGACTTCACCAGACAGTGGTCGGAACTTCCCAATGGTGAAGCTATTGACACAGAGTATCTGTCTGGATCTGTTGTCAGCAGAAGGTCCAAGCAATTGGCTGTGTGTGAATCAACATCCGGTACCCTCGTTGCCCCCTGGACCAGCTGGGTGAGGTTTAGCGCTAGCGAAAGCTTACGCATCTCCCGTCCAGCATGATCAGTGTACTGGTATGGGAAGAGCCACTCCTGGTGGTGGGCATTAAAGTCCCCCAGTAACACTAATTGGGCGGAAGGGTACCGCTGCTGTGCCGTATCAGCCGCCTCACTGATGTGCTCTGTGAGCCTGGTTGTCTCCTGATCTCCGCTGTGCGAACGGTAGACACAGGCGTAGATAATTTTATCCAGACCTGTGTCCACCAAAGCCCACAGCGTTGAGAATCTGGAGTCCTCAAGGTTACGGAGACGCCGATAGCAAGTATCGTCACGGGCGTACATACACACACCCGCGCGCGAAAGGTTCCCGTTTTTACCCTTTGGGTATGGAACCCTAAAAACTAGCCTGTACCTGTAACTGTTATATTACAAGACAAAGGCCCATTCTTCTATAAAGTACATAATGAATAGAAAAAAGCAGATTGATACTTGTCCGGATTTTAAACCATGACCTCAAGTATAAGAGGTGAGATTTTAACCACTGGGTCACCACGACACTGATCTGATATTTTTTATGCTGCTGAGTTAAAAAAGGAACAAATTTTATACATGTTCCAATATGATATTTAGGTCCTCTTGCTTGGGTCGCGGATAAATTTGAAAAAGAGTTACTGCGGCCCTGGCTCAAGCACCTGAAGGAACACGGGTGGGTTTTAGTCAGTAAAAGTCTAACATCCCGCTTCACCCAGAGCGGGAGAAAACATTGGATAAATACCCAAAAAAAAAAGACGTGTATGGCACTCGGGGACTGCCGCGGTAAAGCTATTGCATAGCATTTTTTATCAACTTATGCAATTATATATTTATGCTAAATCTCAATTAAAAAATGTTCATCCATCAGTTTTAAAAATTCTTTTGCCAAGCGAAATTCAACCTCCAAATTACAAAAACACAAATAACTTGGAAACGGAGCGAGATATAGTTAGATAGTTTTGACTAGTATACTAGTATATATGCCGAGGCCCCAGGACACCTCCTCCAGATCCCTCCCATTTAATTTTAATTCGAGCATAATTATACATTATCATACAGTCAGCAAGAATAAAAACTTATTTGTCAAGCAGAACCGAACCTCCGAACTGGAAAACGCGGCGCGCAAATTCTGAGTGACCCTTATTACCACTGGCATAAGGCCACTTTTAATTGCCACGCAAAAGTGACCGTATTCGTAGGGACATAAAGTCGTTTTCTTTGAATACCAATATTATTAAACGCCAGACGTACAAAATCCTCCATCATAGGACGACCCGAGCCGACACTTTTCTAGAACCGACCTCGAGCCGCCACCAAGAACGAACCGGCGACCAAATCATAAAAACTAAAAAGTCCCATATCTTGGAAACGGCTGGAGCTAGCTTAATTCTAAGAAAAATTTCCGTCGCTGATTTTTTGAATTTTTTGATGATTTTGATATCAAAATGAAACTTCTATAAAATCGCGCAACAAACCCCTCCTGCCCCTCCCCCCTCACAACCTCGGAATCTATCGTCCGATTTCGGAGCAGCTCGGGGTGTCAGGATTATTTTCGTTACGGAATTTCTTGATTCGTTCGCCGCGCTCAAACCCCGCGATAAAAGCTATGCAATAACTTAAAAATGTCCTCTTGCTTGCAATATTACTCTAAAAGTAGAAAGGTACCTAATTTTCCCACATAACTTAAAAGTTAACAAAACAACCCTACACAAATAGAAAATTCTCATCTAAAAAGTTTCCTAAAAATTCGCACCCAACAATAGCTTTTGGCCGTAAAAGTTTTCCTGAACTCTAAGCTCCATAGTTTAGGAGTTGGTACATGATTACGAGTATTTACGAGTGAACTTTAGTAGGTAAGGTAGCACCCTTCGATTGCCGATGAAAGGTCAGAAGTATTGAATAGGTACCTACGTGCTCGTAGGCTTGGTCAAAATAAATCGATACCAATGGGTGTCAAAATATAGAATTTTCTTTTTCAGTTCATTGTTAGATACGAGGGCTGCATTAAAAGTATCGGGAATGGAATATTTCCACTGTTCCTGTCATATTAAAATCTTTTAAATTGAAAACTCCTTGGTTTTAAAAATCGAATACCATTTATTTATTTAAAAAAAGATTCTCGGTCTTGTCACAAGGTTTTGTCAAACTTGTTTAGTCGTTGAGAAAATGCAATTGACTCGAGAAAATTCAAGAGCGATGATTTTGATTGATGTGAAAACAGTGTGTTGACCGGATGATTTCTGCATTTGGAGATGAAGCCCCATCCAAAACCACAATTTATCGCTGGTTTGCTGAATTTCAACAAGGTCGTCCAAAAACTGCAGTCACCCAAGAAAACGTTGATGCTGTGCGTAAGCTGATTGAGGAAGATCGACGTGTGACATACCGCGAAATTCAGGCAACTTTAGACATTGGCATGAGTCAAATACAAATAATCTTGCATGAACAATTAGGTGTAAAAAAGTTGTTTTCCCGATGGATACCGCATTCGCTCTGTGAAGAGCAAAAAGCGGCTCGCGTTACTTGGTGCGTCAGAACTCTCGAAAGATTCCACGCAGGATCCTCAAATGCTGTATACAACATCGTATCAGGTGACGAAACCTGGATATGCGCGTACGAACCCGAAACAAAAAACCAGTCACGAATTTGGGTGTTCGAAAATGAGTTAAAGCCAACAAAAATAGTTCGTTCACGAAGTGTTGCAAAAAAAAAGGGCGGCACTGAAGACAAACGTGGTCACCATGGGCCACGTTTGTCTTCAGTGCCGCCCTCGTATTTCAGTACCGAATTCGATATAATTATTTGTTCTCGAACGTAGATAGTTCAGTGTTTAATTTAACGTAGGTACCTATATTCGATCTACAGAACACGATTAAAAACAAAGTATTTTATAAAAATTATAGTTCAATAGGTAAGCACCAATTAATAATTGTTGTTTACTTTTTGTTAAACTTAATAAACACATATTTTCAGAATACTTTTAAATAAACAAAAATATCGATATATTTGGCTAATCGATACCGATTAAATTTTCATCGAAATATTTTTTTTCATTTGCCCATCCCTACTTCGATGGCCGAAAAGGTCCGAGGTATCAAATACGTGCACATTGCCAGTAGTTTATTCACAGGGCGTGATGTTTTGTAATCTAAGTTTTGGGCATTCATTGGCCCTTTCGTAGGATGCTGAAGTGCCTCCCTGTAATGTGAAAAGGTTCTAGAGGATTTGTTTGACGTGTCGCGATTTAGAAAAGGTAGTGTTTAGTTAAATGTATTTAGTTTAGTTAAGTTGAGAATACAGGTTCGAAATTTGGATTCAGAATTTTAATTTTTTCACTAAATTCAGACTTCAACCGAAACGAAAACCTCCGTCATATTAGCCGACTGGCAATACTAATTCTATATAGCGCCTGCATCCTAATTGCTTACTCTCTTTTTACACCACGAAGCATCCTTTCATTTTGATAACCCAACACACAAATATAAATCTAACTATAATGTACTTCGCGTGCCAAAAAACGGAGTAAAGTTACGATCAATGATCGTAATCTGAGCTTTTCATTTAGCATTATATTTTCTTTCATTGTTATGTAAATTTGTATTTAAATTGTTTGTGAAAAAGTGGCACGCTTAAAATAAATAAATAAATATAATTCTTTATTCCGTTCATTTTTACACAGTACAATATTAAAACAAAAATACATTACATAGTAACCCTTAAGTGCCAGTTATTGACAAATTCCCTGGATCCCACACTAGGATTCCCTGTGTTGTGGGGTCCAGTCTCTTCCCAAGTAGGTAGACTTGGTTTTCATACAGATGGAGGGACTTGCGTTATCTAGCTAGATTTATGTCTGTGACCCAACTGTATTAATTGCGAATTTTAAGGTGTCGAGTATACGGATTTTTGTGATGAATGCAAGGAAATAGAAATGGAATGCGGTTGAAATGGAATGGGAGGAAATAGAATGCGGTTGCATTTCGGAGAGTGTGCGATGGAATTGCATGATCTAATTCCGCCTAGCCCGTTTCATCATCGGACTACAAGACGTACGGCGATGCGCCATCGGTACACGGTGGACATCCCACCCATACGCACTAAACGTTTTGGAAATACTTTAATTATGCGTACAGCTAAGGAGTGGAATTCCCTGCCGGAGTCTGTGTTTCCAGATAGCTACAACCTCGGGGTCTTTAAGTCAAGAGTGAATAGGTTACTTCTAGGCAAGCGTGTTACACCGTCGACCATATCATCGCTTACCATCAGGTGTTAGGGTCCTGTTAAAAATATGAACATTGCAAAAATTAGATATAATTATTCAGATAATCTAATTCCCATCCCACAAAAGATAAAAAAACTCGTGAAAACAGTAAGAACCTCACTGATTTTACTGACTACTAACTGGTTTATTGTTTTGTTTTGTATTTAGTTGTGTACATAAAAATGTTTGCGGGATGTGTGGTTCTACGATGGCTGTATAAAAGTGGGAAGGGGGCTGTAATAGCACTCGTACGAAGTCTGTTAGTAGTGTGGTTTAGGTGATAGGCGGTAGTGGAGCGGTGAGAGATAGCGGATTGCTCTCATCGTAATTTTGTTCTGTTCTTGAAGATATAGATGAAGGGAACTTCAAGATGAAGGACTTAAAAGTCACAATTTAAATTTCCTGCACTACCGAGTGGAGAGGTGAGAGATAGTGGATTGCTCTCGTCGTAATTTTGTTCTGTTCTTGGAGATAAAGATGAAGGACGCAAAAGGCACAATTTAAATTTCCTGCTTCTCAAAAGTTATAGTTGGGGATTTATAATCATTCAATTAACAAACCAACGGTGACAAGTAGACAGCTAGTTCTTAGATTTTGATGAAACAAGCCTTCCATTTGATTTGGTTGGTCAAAAACCTCAGTAAGCTGAATTTTGCAGCTATGGGAGAGACCACTGAAATTAAATCATGCTGTACTCGAGATCAGCAGGACCTATAGATACCTAGTGTAGGTTGGGTTACATGGTGAGGAAACCGGCATGTCTTAGAACCAAAAATTCGAAATCATGTGACATCCACCAACCCGCACTGGGCCCGCGTGGTGGATTACGGCCCATTCCCTCGCACAGAGAAGAGGCGTGTATCCCAGCAGTGGTAACAATTAATAGCCTAGGCTAATGATGTGTTGTGTGTGTGTAGATTGGGTAGGCAAAACTTAACTAGGAATCTTGCCTTACGAAGGGGACGATCCTCGCCTCGTTATCCGATAGTTCATTCCAAAACCAGAAGGGCAATCTTACGCACATGCATTTGAAAAAATTCCTGCGACATAAACAGTTTTGTTTCAGGTATCTGTGTTCGTGCAAACAGCTGTCAAGAAATTGCTTTAAACTCGAGATCAGCAGGACCTATAGAAACCTAGTGTAGATTGGGTTACATGGTGAGGAAACCGGCATGTCTTAGAACCAAAAATTCGAAAACATGTGACATCCACCAACCCGCACTGGGCCCGCGTGGTGGATTACGGCCCATTCCCTCGCACAGAGAAGAGGCGTGTATCCCAGCAGTGGTAACAATTAATAGGCTGATGATGTGTTGTGTGTGCAAGGGCGTCGCCAAGGGGGGGCAGGGGGGGCAGCTGCCCTCCCTCCCCTAGAGATTCTAATGCCTAAGAGGCCTAATGTAAAGCAACCACAGTCGCCCTTGTGTGTGTGTGTAGATTGGGTAGGCAAAACTTAACTAGGAATCTTGCCTTACGAAGGGGACGATCCTCGCCTCGTTATCCGATAGTTTATTCCAAAACCAGAAGGGCAATCTTACGCACATGCATTTGAAAAAATTCCTGCGACATAAACAGTTTTGTTTCAGGTATCTGTGTTCGTGCAAACAGCTGTCAAGAAATTGCTTTAAACTCGAGATCAGCAGGACCTATAGAAACCTAGTGTAGATTGGGTTACATGGTGAGGAAACCGGCATGTCTTAGAACCAAAAATTCGAAAACATGTGACATCCACCAACCCGCACTGGGCCCGCGTGGTGGATTACGGCCCATTCCCTCGCACAGAGAAGAGGCGTGTATCCCAGCAGTGGTAACAATTAATAGGCTGATGATGTGTTGTGTGTGCAAGGGCGTCGCCAAGGGGGGGCAGGGGGGGCAGCTGCCCTCCCTCCCCTAGAGATTCTAATGCCTAAGAGGCCTAATGTAAAGCAACCACAGTCGCCCTTGTGTGTGTGTGTAGATTGGGTAGGCAAAACTTAACTAGGAATCTTGCCTTACGAAGGGGACGATCCTCGCCTCGTTATCCGATAGTTTATTCCAAAACCAGAAGGGCAATCTTACGCACATGCATTTGAAAAAATTCCTGCGACATAAACAGTTTTGTTTCAGGTATCTGTGTTCGTGCAAACAACTGTCAAGAAATTGCTTTAAACTCGAGATCAGCAGGACCTATAGAAACCTAGTGTAGATTGGGTTACATGGTGAGGAAACCGGCATGTCTTAGAACCAAAAATTCGAAAACATGTGACATCCACCAACCCGCACTGGGCCCGCGTGGTGGATTACGGCCCATTCCCTCGCACAGAGAAGAGGCGTGTATCCCAGCAGTGGTAACAATTAATAGGCTGATGATGTGTTGTGTGTGCAAGGGCGTCGCCAAGGGGGGGCAGGGGGGGCAGCTGCCCTCCCTCCCCTAGAGATTCTAATGCCTAAGAGGCCTAATGTAAAGCAACCACAGTCGCCCTTGTGTGTGTGTGTAGATTGGGTAGGCAAAACTTAACTAGGAATCTTGCCTTACGAAGGGGACGATCCTCGCCTCGTTATCCGATAGTTTATTCCAAAACCAGAAGGGCAATCTTACGCACATGCATTTGAAAAAATTCCTGCGACATAAACAGTTTTCTTTCAGGTATCTGTGTTCGTGCAAACAGCTGTCAAGAAATTGCTTTAAAAATCATGTCTTCACGCCCTTCACGCTAATCGCTACATCTTATCACCGTACCCTCTTCTAATTACTTTAAGTCGTAACAAGATCCTACAGCAGCTCCTTACAATACGCTCTATAACATTTATCAGACACACAATGTTCGTATGTAAGCCTCTGTTCAAATTAAACCTGTACTCGTAAGTTTGAATTCGAAAAGGCTTTTATGTGAAACAAGGAAATGGTATGTGTTATAAGGTTCTTATTGGTTTTCTTTGTTCAATAATATAATTCGATTCTTTAGAGCATGTCAAAGCATATACAGAAAGAGCAAGATAGGTGAATAATTACTGTATAACCGGTATGTGATAAGAAATTGTCGATACGTCACAAATGAAACGCAATAAGGGCTTCCGTTTTTGTGCTCACTCACCAGTTGGTGCCACTGGCGAGTAAGTTCCTTAAATATAGCTGTTATATGTATACGTCCTTAATATAACTTCGAGTATACCGCAGTTTTGCGCGATAGGTTGATAAGAATACCGTAACTATATTAATCTAGATTTGAAGACATCTATTATGAAATTATTTCGAAACGAATGTTTCGACAATCTGCCATACCTACAAGCAAATTATCAAAACAATACTTTAACTCACTTATATGCGAAGTTAGTTAGAAACAGGACAATTACTTTTCCAAATATGCTTGTATTTTGTACTATAAAGGCAAAACCAACTAAAAGGCTTTTTTTTTTGAGCAACTGAATTGAATTTTTGAGTTTAGTATGTAACTGTTTGAAACTTAGATAATTATAGAACACGTTCTTACATGCGACTGACATAATTTTATTACTAAGGAATGTGCATAATTCCAGTTTACACATAAGTGGTAGAATGATTCTACCTATGCCAATATTTAAGGCATAATAGCTGCAATCAAAGTTCCCAGTCTTTTTGTTTTTTTTTTTTTTTATTAATGGTTCACAAATCGGGCAATACAATTGCAATTACAATTGACACAATAAACTTACAGAATATCCTAAACTGCATGCCTTAAAATAGTGAACACAGCATGCATTATTAATAAATTTATAATTTTACTTTCAATTTACAAACAATATACAACATAAAATTAAGTAAACCTAATCATCATGAACCTATTTGACTACTTATTTATAAATATTTGAGTTGCTATGCAAGCTCTTCTTTATTCTAATTTTGGCTGACGCCAAGTTAACAGAAAAGATGTCAAATCGCTGCCGCACCCCATTGTAACTGGAAAACATTCTGTAAAAAGGAGCATGTTGTTTTAAGTTGGTTCTACAATGAGGCATCACAAATGTACGCCGATTGCATAAACGACTATTCTGGCGTGGAACAGCGAGTTGAACTCTCTCCAGCAAGCTTTCACAATCTACGTGTGCATTTACTAATTTATATAGGTACATAATATCCGCAGCTTTTCTTCTAGAACATAAAGTCGACATTTTGAAGTGCTCCAATCGCGACTCATAGGATTTGAGGTTCTTACATTGGTTATTTACATAGGCTAGTTGGTACAGAAAACGTTTTTGAACTCGCTCTAATTTACTGGAGTAAACATCATAAGTAGGATTCCATACTGGACTTCCATACTCCAACACACTACGAACGATGCAGTTAAAAACTGAAATTGTGACACTAGCATCCCTAAATGCTTTGAGTTGTCTCGATATGAAACCAGCCAGACGCGAAGCTTTCAGAACTATGTTATCTATATGGTATCTAAACTTAAATTGGCAATCCATAATTACACCTAAATCGCGAATCCGCGACACTGCTTCCAGAGGTACATTATTAATTGAGTAAGTTGCGTTAGTGGGATGTCTTTTTCTAGTAAATTTGATATACTTACATTTACTTACATTCAAAATCATGTGGTTCTCAGTGCACCATTTTGACACTTTATCAATTTCCTTTTGTAGGTTTTACTATGTCTTCAACACCGTCTACTATTTGGTACAATTTTAGGTCGTCAGCATACATGTTAAATTTACACTCATACACATTACATTTACATTTTACTTGCCAGATCATTAATAAAGATTAAGAACAACAAGGGCCCCATGTGAGATCCCTGTGGTACTCCGGACGGTATAATATTTGTCTGAGATTTAAAACCTTGAACAACTACCATTTATGACCGATTTTTCAAATAAGATTCGCACCAACGCTGCAAAGACCCATGAATACCCATGCCCATTATCTTATTCAGAAGCATATTGTGATCAATGAGGTCAAATGCCTTACTGAAGTCTGTATACACAGCATGCACCTCTTTACCCTCATCGAGTGCATCCGCAATATCACTGGCAAAACACAAAAGATTTGATGTAGTTGACTTTTTTGGCAGAAAACCATGCTGCGCAGGATGCAACTGTTGTTTAACATGCCAATAAATTTTCTTCACTACGAGTGATTCAAAGACTTTGCCAAATGATGAAAGTATAGAAACGGGTCGATAATTTGAGACATCAGACACATCGCCATTCTTGAAAATCGGGGTAATGCGAGCCAATTTCCATTTACTTGGGAATATACCTAGACTCAGGGAACAATTATAAATCTTGGAGAGCGGGTATAGCAAAAATTCTGCACATCTTTTTAAAAAGATAGGTGGAATACCATCCAGGCCTGCACCTTTATTGACGTCTAAATCTGTGAGCGCTTTGAGTATCTCTGAATCAGACAACACTATTTTACAGAAAGAAGTAGCACTACTAGAATCCATATATTCTTTGTTTGGATTAGTAGGAGCAATTCTTAACGTTCCATACACTGATTTGATCTATCTTAATTTAGCTGCCACAAAAACTTTGTAAATATAAGTCGTTTAATATGTGTCAGCTGGAGTGACGTTACCCCAGCTTCCACATTCAATACAGGCAAACCAGTGAGGTTAGGGTTTAGGATTATAGTCAGAAAAATAAGGTATAATAGCTGCACATGGAAGGAAAGAGTTGAACGATACCTAATACTTAAAAAGTGTTGAAACTACGATCAAAAAAATGTGTGTGTAAGCTGGAGTGTCGTCACCCCAGCTGCCATGTCATATTTTCCGAACAAAAGAAGATATGATTATGTATTATATATAGCTGCCATATTTGAATAGCAAACTTTCTATAAAAAAATTATATTGACTTTTTGGGACTAAATAATTGGTTTTGCCTTTAACTCGGCGATTTATACTCGTATGTTATTGTGTTCATAAAAATGTTTGCAGGACGAGTGGTTCTGCGGTCGCCGTAAATAAGTGGGAAGGGGGCTGTAATGGCACTCTTACGAAGTCTGTTAATGGTGTGGTTATGGTGATGGGCTGTAGCGGAGCGGTGCGAGATAGCAGATTGCTCTCATCGTAATTTTGTTCTGTTCTTAAAGATAAAGATGAAGAGAAGTTGAAGATGAAGGACGCAAAAGGAAAATTTAAAATTTCCTGTTTCTCAAAAGTTATAGTTGGGGATTTGTAACAATTCAATTAACAAACCACAATGTTGACAAATAGACCGCTAGTTCTTCGATTTTGATGAGACAAGCCCTCCAATTTTGCTGCTAAGAGAGAGACCACTGAAATCTAAATCCTGCTGTTTTCGCGATCAGCAGGACTTATAGATACCTAGTACAGGTTTGGTAGGCAAAACATAACTAGGAGTCTTGCTTTACGAAGGGAATCCTCGCCTCGTTACCCGATAGTTGAGTCCAAAACCAGAAGAGCAATCTTGCATCTTGCATTTGAAAACAAAATATATATCCCTGAAACATAAACAGTTATGTTTCAGGGCTACTTGTGTTTGTGCAAACAACAAACTTAGCAGTCAACTATTTTAAAAATAAAAAAGAGAAACGTGAAATTATTTTTAAAACAGTTTAAAAATAATTCCTTCATGCTAACCGTTACATCTTATCACCGTACCCTCTACAAATTACTTTAAGTCGCAACAAGATTCTGCGGCAGTTCCTAACAATACGCTCTATCTATCTATATAATATCTTTAAACGAGCAATTTTTGTATATATATATAATCTGAATCTCGGAAATGGCTCCAACAATTTTCATGAAATTTAGTATGCAGGGCCTTTCGGGGGTAAAAAAACGATCTAGCTGTACTCGTAAGTTCGAATTCGAAAAGCCTTTTTTGAGAAACAAGGAAATGGTATTTGGTACAATGTTTTTATTGGTTTTCTTTGAAAAACAATATATCACGGGAATTTAACGCGATGCTTTGGTTTTTTTATTTCTTTGTTCAATATCTAATTAATAATATTTGATTATGTAAAGAATGTCAAAGCATATATAGAAAGAGCAAGTTCAGTTACTGTTTATCCGGTACCTATCTGGTAAAAAATTGTCGACACGTATCAAATTAAACGCAATGAGCGCTTCCGTTTTTATGCTAACCAGTTGGCAATATGCGGATGACAATACGCTGTTTGCGACTAGTGCCTACCATATGTAAGAGTTGCTATCCAAGTTAGAACATACCAGCTCAGCATTTCATTTGAGAATTAACAGAAACAAGATTACGAAAATTCACCAGAAATCGCTCAAATCGTGAATTGCGACTTCGTACAATCATACGTCTACCTGGGCGTTTTAATATCAAACCCACCTGGGTTGTGATCACGTTGCGGAGACGAAATCAAGCGACGCACGGCTATGGCCAGCAGCCTTATTGCGTAAATGAATTCGATAAGGCAAAGGGCAAAGAGTATGAACAATCGACTAATCACATGCGAGATGAAAGACGCCATGTAGATTGCCGTCAATGTGATTGGTCGATTATTTATTCATACTCTTTGCCCTTTGTCTTGCCGAATCCACTTACGCAATAAGGCTGCAGGTCTGCCATGGATAGGCTAAAGAAAATATGGAGGAATCTCAATATCACCAAAGCCACGAAAACCCGGCTCTGGGCACTTGTGTTCCCAATATTTCTATACGCAGCCGAGACCTGGACGCTGAGAGACACTGAGAGGAAGAGAAGACGCTCTAGAAATTTGGTGCTGAATTGAAATGCTTGAAGTGACGTGGACTGAGTTTCCCACCAACATAACCATCCTCCAAGAACTCGGTTTCAGGCAGCGCCTACTGGCTATAGTCCAAGCTCGAGTAATTACTCCAGTTCTTTGGCCACGTGTCCCGACGAGGCAACGACTCTATCGAGCGGCTTGTAGTTCAGGGTAGAGGGCGAGAGCGCGCGGCAGGTCGCCCATGCGATGGACCGACCAGAATAAGTCTGCAGTGGGTGTCCCATTGCATGAGTGCACACGCGAATATCAGCCGATAGAGGGATAGCGTCGCATCGTTAAGCAAATAATGGCAACCCGAAACCGTCTCACTGCAACATGATAACCACGATCGCTCTGCCAAGAGAAGAGTTAGCGCCACTGGCGAGGAAGGAACTTAAATACAGCTAAGTTGTCAATAAAATTCATTTCTAATGCCGTAGAAATGCGATTAAATATATCATCGAATATGGCGCAATATTCAAAATTCAAATTCAAATTCAAAACGTTTATTGCGAACTAAGTGTATAATGTTGGTGTTATGTTATGTTAGTACTTATGACTTAGCAGCCTTTTACAAGCATTGCAATTATCATCCTCCTGCCCTTTTCATCCTAAATTAGCATGCATTAAACATTATTTATTTTACAATAATACAATTAAATTGAGAAAATATAGTTATGTCAAAATAAAATGTCAATAATGAATTTAATACAATACAATAATATACAATAATAATTTAATACAATTATTCAGCAATATCAATGTCATCCTTTTCAGGTAGTGCAAGTTATAATTTTGTATGAAGTTAAATAGGATAGACTAAATGTTATTGTTTGTATAGGACAGATCGCCACTTGAGATAAAATCGTTATTTTAAGCTAGACTCTAAATATTCTTTTATTCTTTTTTTTTTTTTTTTTCTTTTTCTTTAATATTCTTTTTTTATTGCGCAGTAGGAACTTTTTTTTCGGAAAATCATATGACAAGAATTTCCGAAACCTAGAACTCTATTAAAGCAGTGGTTGGTAAAACCCGTACCTATCTTAATATGTCATAATTGGAAAATATTCACAACTATATAAAATCACCTCTTAAAACCCTTTATTCTGATACCCCACACGATATCTAATCGATTGACGTAACAATCATCAAAATCGGCCAACGCGTTTGGTCTCTTGAAAGCCACATAGGTACGTACATACTACGACTGATAAACACATTACCCTCCTTTGGCAGTCGACTAAAAAGCGGTACTTGCCCGTGGTCCCCCAGTCTAGTCCCCCTCGGGGTACCACGAACAAATATTTTTGCCCGTAGAACCCCCAAGGGGGACAAAGGGGTACCATGGGCAAATTATTTGACCCGTGGTACCCCTGCTATGGTAACACAATAGTTTTGTTCGAGAAAAAGAATTACTTAGGTTATTCTCCATTACATAATGTGATTAGTCTTTGGAATGTAACCGTACATTATCAAGAAAAACATTCAGAGGTTAAAAAAAAATATCTGTAATATCATATTCTACAGATTTGGGAATTTTTTTAAATATTAAAGAAAGCTTAACTAAACTCCTAAATAAAAATGATTTATCCAGAGTTTTGTACTTTCTGAGATTTTGGCTATGCCACTTTATGCAAGCGTTTGGATTGAGGGCCAAGTAAATTAATAATAACAGTTTTAATTCACGTTTAAGAAATTCATGACTTTAAGTATTTTCTCTTTAATTCTTTGATAAGAAGATTGTTATTCAGGGGGTACCACGGGCAAAAATATTTGCTTGTGGTACCCCAAGGGGAACTAGACTAGGGGACCACGGGCAAGTACCGCTAAAAAGTAGTAGGTAAATAAACTCGCGCTAAAAGCCAAAAAACGGTGACATTTAACATTATGAAGATCTTACTCTACACCAGCTCCCATAACCATAAATTCAAACGCGATAGCCCTCGTTCAACTGATTCGATTGACGGTTGAATCATTCAACCAAACACAGTAGCGAACGCGCGTTTTGGATATTAATTTTATTCAAGCAGCTCTAAGCACAGCATGGAGCAAAATATACCACACAAAATTAATAACAACAACAAAAACAACAATTACAATTAATAACAATTTGTCGTATGCGTTTCGATGGCGCGGCCACGGAGATTTTTTTAAAAAAGAACTATGCCAAGATTATGTAAAAATTTGTAAAAGTTGATTCCCAAAACCATAAATTTGTCAAAGATAAGGTTAAAAAGTTTTAAGGGTTTGAACGTGGCCGCGCCATTGAAACGCGGCGAACCGCGCGGCCACGGAGATCTTTAAAACTAAGCGTTGCAGAGACCTGAAATTTAGGGAAATGACAGATTGTATTTGTAAAAAATTTGTAAAAATATAGAAAAAAATCCTAGGTTTATATTTTAGGAGCTGTAAGACTAAAACCCCATGGCCGCGCCATTGAAACGGTGAAAAACACGTTATCACCGATATCTCGCTGAAAAAGCATCGCAGAAGTCTGAAACTTTTTGTAATACCTAGATTTGAATTTGTCGAAATAGGTAAAAATACACAAAAAAATCCTAGGTTTATATTTCAGGAGCTATAAGACCAAAACCCTATGGCCGCGCCATTGAAACGGTGAAAAACACGTTATCGCCGATATCTCGCTGAAAAAGCATCGCAGAAGACTGAAGTTTTTTGTAAAACCTAGATTTGAATTTGTCAAAGTACGTAAAAATACACAAAAAAATCCTAGGTTTATATTTCAGGAGCTGTAAGACTAAAACCCCATGGCCGCGCCATTGAAACGGTGAAAAACACGTTGTCACCGATATCTCGCTGAAAAAGCATCGCAGAAGTCTGAAACTTTTTGTAATACCTAGATTTGAATTTGTCGAAATAGGTAAAAATACACAAAAAAATCCTAGGTTTATATTTCAGGAGCTGTAAGACTAAAACCCCATGGCCGCGCCATTGAAACGGTGAAAAACACGTTATCACCGATATATCGCTGAAAAAGCATCGCAGAAGTCTGAAACTTTTTGTAATACCTAGATTTGAATTTGTCGAAATAGGTAAAAATACACAAAAAAATTCTATGGTTATATTTCAGGAGCTGTAAGACCAAAACCCTATGGCCGCGCCATTGAAACGGTGAAAAATATTTTATCGCCGATTTCTCTCTGAAAAAGCATCGCAGAGGTCTGAAATTTTTTGTAAACGCTAGATTTGAATTTGTCAAAACATTTAAAAATACACAAAAATATCCCAGGTTTATATTTCTTGAGCTGTATTACGGTATTGCGTAGAAATAAGTTGTGCTTATCTAATCGGAAATAAAGTATTAGCGAGATCTTTTTTTGTAAACAACACCTATTAATATGTATAATTACCGATAATAGGCGAAAATTTTCTTTTTGTTTCATAATATAAAACCTTG
The DNA here is from genome assembly GCA_945859665.1 of Anorthoa munda. NCBI lineage: Eukaryota > Metazoa > Arthropoda > Insecta > Lepidoptera > Noctuidae > Anorthoa > Anorthoa munda. The sequence goes on along the minus strand of OX243896.1, from coordinate 19,766,046 downwards.
AATACGTTTTGAATGTTCCGATAGGGTGACCATGACTTATTGTTTACAGAAAACTTTCCACTTGCAAATATTAGAAATTATATCTCAAGGATTCTAAATTAAATTAAAATGAAACGTTATGATACAAAAACATATATTTATTTCTTTAAAATCAAATAAATCACAGATTGTTTACTTACACTAAGATAAAGGTAATTATCATTTCTTTCAAAATCACAAATTGTTCACTTACACTAAGGTATAGGTACTTAACATTTCTTTCAAAATCACAAATCACAGATTGTTTACTTACACTAAGTTATAGGTACTAATCATTTCTTTCAAAATCACAAATCACAGATTGTTTACTTACACTAAGATATAGGTACTTATCATTTCATACTTATCATGATTTAGAATCCTTGAGATATAATTTCTAATACTTGCAGGTGGAAAGTTTTCTGTAAACAATAAGTCATGGTCACCCTATCGGAACATTCAAAACGTATTGAATGGCGCGGCCATAGCGTTTTGGTCTTACAGCTCCTGAAATATAAACCTAGGATTTTTTTGTGTATTTTTACATGTTTTGACAAATTCAAAACTAGCGTTTACAAAAAACTTCAGACCTCTGCGATGCTTTTTCAGCGAGAAATCGGTGATAACGTATTTTTCACCGTTTCAATGGCGCGGCCATAGGGTTTTGGTCTTACAGCTCCTGAAACATAAACCTAGGATTTTTTTGTGTATTTTTACCTATTTCGACAAATTTAAATCTAGGTATTACAAAAAGTTTCAGACTTCTGCGATGCTTTTTCAGCGAGATATCGGTGATAACGTGTTTTTCACCGTTTCAATGGCGCGGCCATGGGGTTTTAGTCTTACAGCTCCTGAAATATAAACCTAGGATTTTTTTGTGTATTTTTACATACTTTGACAAATTCAAATCTAGGTTTTACAAAAAACTTCAGTCCTCTGCGATGCTTTTTCAGCGAGATATCGGCGATAACGTGTTTTTCACCGTTTCAATGGCGCGGCCATAGGGTTTTGGTCTTATAGCTCCTGAAATATAAACCTAGGATTTTTTTGTATATTTTTACCTATTTCGACAAATTCAAATCTAGGTATTACAAAAAGTTTCAGACTTCTGCGATGCTTTTTCAGCGAGATATCGGTGATAACGTGTTTTTCACCGTTTCAATGGCGCGGCCTTGGGGTTTTAGTCTTACAGCTCCTAAAATATAAACCTAGGAATTTTTTCTATATTTTTACAATTTTTTTACAAATTTAATCTGTCATTTCCCTAAATTTCAGGTCTCTGCAACGCTTAGTTTTAAAGATCTCCGTGGCCGCGCGGTTCGCCGCGTTTCAATGGCGCGGCCACGTTCAAACCCTTAAAACTTTTTAACCTTATCTTTGACAAATTTATGGTTTTGGGAATCAACATTTACAAATTTTTACATAATCTTGGCATAGTTCTTTTTTTTAAAAATCTCCGTGGCCGCGCCATCGAAACGCATACCAATTTGTCTCATTAATTTTGTGTGGTATCTTTTGCTCCATGCTGTGCTTAGAGCTGCTTGAATAAAATTAATATCCCACGTCATCATCATTTCAGATGCACTTCTTTCTTCTCAAGACTTCAAATTTTTGCCAAGTCATCGATCGATCCATGTACTTTGGTCTATACAAACCTACACTTCCATGTCCATCGCCCTTCCAAAGATGTGAAAATTGTACTTCTAGGATTTGGTATAAACTTCTGTAACTCTTTGTGTAATCTCGTGACTATGACAACTAATATATAGAGCAAGATGCCTTAAGCATACATTTCTTGATTCTTTCTAAGAAAATTGAGTAATGTTTTTGCGTACCTTGCCCCTGGTATAATTCTCGCCAAACTTCTGGGCCGCCCTGAAGTTGGCTTTCCGATGCGCAAGGCACCAAACGGTGCTGTTTTGGTATGAGATTTATTACTGCGCAGCCATTGTAGCCAACTTCAAGGCGGCCAAGAAGTTTGGCGAGATTGCCTAGTGCGATAAGACCGCCATTGTACACTTGTATATTTGAACATTTGTCCTGTATATTTTTTGTGGAGTACAATAAAGTTAATCATAAATAAAATAAATATACCTGTAAATTGGTCGTCGACCAAAGTTAGCATCTGAGGGTTCTGGGAGCTGGGATTACCTTTATATAGACCAGCAGCCTAATTGCGTAAGTGAATTCTGCAAAGCAAACAAGTCGAAATCTGCCCAAAAACGACTACGACTTACGTATTGCATATTACACTCTGAAAAGGAAAGGTTATGCGCCTTTCCATTACCAATATTTTGACGTAGAATTGAATGTAAAGAATGAACGAAAGCGGAAGAATCGAGATAAAACTTCACTATTGGTATTGTGTAATGAAATTATGTCCTAATGATTTGGAAATAAATCATTCGAGTTTGATGAAACATAATGCAGTAGATGAACTTCAACTCAAATGAGGATGTTTGTACTCTTTCCAAATTAGTTTAATAATACCGAAAAAGTTGAAAGAAATTATTCTAAATCTTTGAAGGAATCGACTTGTTTGCTTTGCAGAATTCACTTACGCAATTAGGGTGCGGGTTTAAACAACAGAATAATAAAAGTTCTTAATTTTATTACCAATCATGATTTATTCAAAAAGATAATACAAAATCCATACAAAATAAGAATATGTTGAATAAAATTAATACATAGAGGTGTTTTCTAACTTAATGGCACAACTAATATAAACAAAATAATGTGCTGAGTAAATATTTTAACCTTTGGACGGAGATATTGTTAAGTATTTAGTAAATTGTCGAGTTCTATAGTACAACCAGTATGCTTCATCAGTGACCATCAAGGGTCTATCAGACAAAACAAAACGTAGAGCAGCTGACATTGAATAATAAATCTTATTCTCAGTGGTTTATAGCACAGAATCCGCTCGAGCAGGCTCGATCTAATTTGCACTTTATGTTACAAAGTTATTTTATTAATTTTGTTTTTTTTTTTTTAATTAAATTTATACAAAATTTGTTCTTTATCTGACCGTTTACCGAAATGTACTGGTTGCACTGTAGTTGATATTCAAGATAAAAAAATATTTAAAAGAGATTACTCAATTTGAAAAAATTTATACTCAATTAAGGAGTTGTAGCTAGCTAAAATAGGCTAACTGTAGACACGGGGTAAAATTGAATATCACAAAAAGTAGGTATAGTAGTCACAGCGGATCTTTGTATCTCTGAAGTTGGCTCTGCGAACCATTGCGCAAGAAACAGTTTGTCATCGAGTATACTGCACAGAGTAAGCGAGATAGGACGATGCGACAAATGTAAGCGAATGAAAGAGGCAGTTATACAATGCTATCTTCTACTTCAATATTGACACAAAAATAGCTACAGAGCAGGGTCTTACAGCAAACTTCAGAGACACAAAGATCCACTGTGACTATTATACTTAGCTGATTTTATCAAAAAGTTTGTCAGACAGGTACAGACAGACTTCTGCTTAACCTCTTTTGAGTAAAGGCGCAAGGCTGAGATTCTAATAACGAGATATGTTTTATTGTCCTTATGAGGTAATTATTGAATACTTTTTAATTGAATAACTTTTCATCCATATAATATGAGTAAGAAAGTTTGTAAGTAAAAGCATAGTAAATAGTAATAAATTAAAATAGAAAATAAAAAAATATTCGTTCATAAATATTTGAGCATTATCAGAAACAATGACATAAGCGACAAGTATTCTCCAGGCGAATTCATACCATAGACTTATTGTTATTAGGTCGCTTTTTGCAAAACATGTGTCAATTACGTATTTTTTTCAGAGGTTTCTTTGATGAAAAGCTAACATAAATAAGTAAATCACCTTAACACTACATAATATAATAATGTACAACACTAAATACTAGTATATAATAAAAATGGACGGAGTTAATCACAACTTAAGTTACCAACAAGCTTATAAACTAACATTCAGCCTTCGTAACGTCTTATAAATTATTTTGGGGGATTAATGTACAACACGGTCACAGGGTCCCAGCACTAACAAAGAAAATTTGCTTCAAATAAATGTCACTAGATGGCGTGATAAGCATCGATTTGTAATTGAATTGTGCGTAAAATTAACATTTTCTAGAATTGATCATAAACATTGTATGTTCGTTAAGCACAAAATTATTGAATATTGGGCTCTTAATTCATATTTCAAAGATTATTCGAACGGATCATTTAAAATTGATTCCAATAGATGGCGCGGTTTTTAATTTCTGAGGCATTTCACTCGATTTTTTTAATTTGTATTGACCACATGTTGGTACAATGAAACTGTAAAGACGTGCTAAAAAGTACTATAAAACAAATCGCCACTGTATTTAAAAAAAATGTCACAAACCGAGAAAACCCTTTTACTTGCAAGCCGCTGCTAACGCCATCTACAGCCGTGGAACGGAACCGAACGCGATCGAAGTACGTATAAAAATAATCAGCATAATCAGACGAAAACCGCTAGTTACATGGGCACGGTTTCTTTGTATGGGATGAGGCATCTGTATGCTAGTATTATATTATCTATGACACGGTCAACTTATCTGTGCAGCTGGCGCTGTGACGTCACTGACGTTTTAATCTCGCTATTGGCGCACGGGTTGAACACATTCCAACGAAGTGAACAGTTAAGTTGACCATGTTGTTCAGCTTTTGCGGAGTTTTGTCGCTTTCCCAGTACAATGGGTTAAAAAGGCGTTCTTACTTTGGTCCAAGACCAAAATCTTCTAGCCAGCTATTAAGCGCTATAAGACGGATCGTTTAACTATTTCGCATTTGCTGTTGGAAAGTATTGAAATAGAAGATTAAACATCAATTAATTTCTTAGTCTTGTGCGCTGACGCGAATTTGTAGGATATAATCAGATCTATCAACAGTTTAAATGCAAACACATGTATTTTGTACTTACGACATTTGCCATTTGATATGACATATGACATTTTCATCATCATCTGCCTAGCCTTTTTCCCAATTATTGTTGGGGTCGGCTTCCAGTCTTACCGGATTCAGCTGAGTATCAGTATTTTACATGGAGCGACTGCCTATCTGACCTCCACAACCCAGTAACTGGGTGACACGGTATCCTTGGCAAGACTGGTGTCAGATCTCAGGCTTCTGACTACCCGTAACGACTGTCAAAGATCTTCAAATGACAGCCGGGACAAACGGCTTAACGTGCTTTCCGAGGCACGGAGGAAACTCGGTATGTTGAAATGGTCACCCATCCACGGACCGACCTCGTCAAGCGTTGCTTAACCTTGAAGTTCGACCCGTGCGGCTGTTATTATTTAGCCACGAGCTCCTCTTATGACATTTTATACCAGTTTTTTAATTTATAACATTGTATTATTGTAATTATAATTTTGCATGTCTAAATTGGTGGAACACGGTTGACTGCGCATTCACCTGACATCTGGAAGTGTATTTTTATGTACTGTGTTGATCAATAAATGAATTTGAATTTATACTCTTTCAACGGTTTCTTCATAATGACCACAATGCTTGGTTTTCTCATCAAAACATCTTCTAATCGACAAGTGTTTACCGTATTTGCAAGTCTGTTAAAATAGTTCCGTTTAAAACTAAAGAGCATATCTTTGCAATTGAGTATCTTTCTCGATACATTGACTGGGCCCGTATTTTGTTTTTGGCATTTTATCTGATTCAGTAGCGAAATGTAATGCAAAATTTTGAATTTCGAATTTCAAAAATAATCCGTTAGTTATTTTGCTTAATTTCCGGGTTTTCAGGCAAATTCACTCCACTAGTTGGCGCCACTTTGGCAAGAGGTCTTTTCTTTTGAAAACCTATGACATAAACATGACATTGACGTAAATTTTAGTAATGTCAAAAACATAAGGGTTTTGACATGTGTCTGGAACTGACGTGTCAATGCTACCACCATCATCATTTCAGAAAACCATCAATGGCCAGAAAATCGTCAATACCAGCCTAATCTTAACGCATTATCTTTCAACAATTTGTCTAATACAACATGATAGCCCCATTGACTTTCTCTTCTAAAGCCGGGGCTATGGTGTCGATGTCTCGTCCGTCCGCCATGGCTATGAGTATGCAGACGTCGTTAATGAACGCTGCTATGCTTGCTGATACCACCAGCCTGTAAAATGAGAAGGTGGGAATTAGTTCCTGAATGAAAACTGTGTGTGTTATAGGATAGTATAGTCCCCGGCATGTAACTTGGCAAGGTTTTGGCGTAGTGGGGGAAAGTTCGCGCATAGTGCGCGAACTGACCAACGTACAGAACGAACGGAACGTGGACGCAACGCGATTGGTCAGTCGATCCTTGTGTCAACTGACTAACCAATCGCGCGTTCGGAACGGTGCTCTACGCTCCCCGCGTCCCGCTAGGTAACCAAAGAGACCTAAAAAATTACTTGTGCGCATCTTACGACTCTTGCCAAGTTACGTGCCGATAACTATAAGACCAGGGGGTCTCAGCGCTAAGAAATAAAATTTGGTTCAGATAAATCTCACTAGATGGCGCGACATGCACCGAGTTCTTATTGAATTGTGTGTAAATTAACATTTTCTGGAATTGAACAATAAAATTGTATGTTTTTTTTTAATCAACTCTCCTAAGCACAAAATTATGGAATATTGGGCTCTTAATTCAAATTTCATGGAATATTTCAACACATCATTTAAAATAGATGGCGCGGTTTTAAATGTCTGAGGCATTCCGCTCGATTGTTTAAATTTGTATTGTAACATATTTTGGTTTAATGAAACTTTAAAAACGTGCTAAAAATACTATAGAACAAATCTTCACTGTATTTAAAGAAAAAAATATTCATGCAACGAGTAAACTCTTTTACTTGCAAGTCGCTGCTAACACCATCTATCTATCGCCATGGCACGGAACCGAACGCGAACGATGTACACAAAATAATCAGTTTAATCAGACGAAAAACGCTAGTTACGTCGGCGCGGTTTCTTTGTATAGGATGAGGCTCTATATGCTAGTATTATATTATCTGTGGTAAGACTTTGAAAACTTATTTGGTGGTAGAGTAGTACACGGTAACTATTGGCGGTAATTACCAATTTTCAAGTAATGTTACAGTAAACCAAACTTAAAACTGAATTGTGACAATGTAGCTTGATATATTCAAACATCATCATCAATCTTCTTCGTGATTGTTGAATTGTTTCACACCAGTCTAAGATTGAGCTAAGCAGTGGTGGCCCAGTGGTAACGGCCCCGACTTACGTGTCGTAGATTGTGGGTTCGAACCCAGACAGGCGCAATACTTTGTGTAAATTATTTCATCACCACTGCTCTAGAAACGGTGAAGGAAAACATCGTGAGGAAACCGGCATGTCTTAGAACCAAAAATTCGAACACATGTGACATCCACCAATCCGCCCGCGTGGTGGATTATGGCCCATTCCCTCTCTCACAGAGAAGAGGCCTGTGTCCCAGCAGTGGGAACGTTAAAAGGCTGATGATGGATGATGGTGATGGACTCTAAGATTACAGCGCTAGTCATTAGAATTGGCAATATGACTGACCCCAAAAGACCCAGAATACAAAGTTCCTCGCGACCGCACCTTAAATATTGTGTTTAGGTTAGGCGCCTTTTTAACCCCCGACGGAAAGAGGGGTGTTATAAGTTTGAGGTGTGTTGCTGTGTATCTGTTTGTGGCATCACAGCGCCTAAACGGATGAACCGATTTTGATTTAGTTTTTTTTTTTGTTTGAAATGTGTCTTTGTCGAGAGCTTAGCTATGTTTGAATAAAATCGGTTTAGCCGTTCAAAAGTTATTCGGATTTTTTCGCAAGATATCGTGTCATTATAACGTGTTTCGATAGATTGTTGATTGAAGCGTGTCTGCTACTAGGTATATTATATGTAGTTTAAAAAGCATGATATAAAAATAGGGGTTTTTTTAAATTTGGAATTTTATCTTGTACAACTGTTAGATCAACACCAAGATATTCTTTATCTTTACTGGCGCTATTTAATTAATGACTCATTTATTATCCTTACCAGAAGGACAGTCCAAGATCAGCCGTGTCGTCAGAAGACCACGTATTGGCGAGGTCTTCGTCCGACATCACGTTGTGCTGCAACCTCAGGAAGTACTCCGTCAGCCAAACTGCTATTGCTCCCAGGCTGAATAGCACTGAAACATGGGAAGTAATATTTGAGTTACCATAATATTATATCGGAAAGCAAGCTCCCTCACAAGCTAGTGGGAGCACAGCTTCGTGACAAGTGAGCGAAGCGAGTCCATAAAAGACACAAATGAAAAGATACCTTGTAACACATTGCCTAAGAAATTCGTTTCGAAATATGAACATTTAGGCCCAAAATTATAAAAAAATAATATAAAAATCAAAACAAAATTAGTATCATTTTGAGTTTTGATATCGTAACCTCTCGAAAAAGCGCGCATTGATTATGTATACAGTCTGAACGTTTCTAATAAATTGTTGTTGGAACATATATGCATTTAATTAAGTAAGCTCATCAGGTAGTGACTAAAATAATCGTTCGTGTCTCGCATAAAAAGGCTTTATTTTAATGCTTGACACGGAATATACTATAGTCCCACTATGAGTGTAGCGAACTTTTCCCTTGACAAGTCATGTTTTATACTCCCACCCACTATGAGTGTAGCGTACTTGTCCCTTGATAAGTCAGTGGTGCGAGACCACTGTCAAAACAGCGAGCTCCTTATAAGAAGAGGGAATCCAAGGAGCCTTAGAGACCTCTACGCATCTCTCATCAGGCTCATCAGTAATCGCGGTTTATTCGCTTGTGGTGTAATTAGGCTCGCTACGTTCGCTATTTTTAACAGTATACTATTGTGTGCTTATTTATATTTGTTTTATTTGTCTTATGGAAGGTGCTCGCTTTGCTTATTCTTCGAAAGCGCGCTTCGCTCGCTCGTTTTGAAAGTAGGTTTCCTACACTTGCTTATCTTGTGGTAGGCTTGCTTTACTAGCTCATCACTTTAGTAAGCGCGTATATCATGTGTGTGGGCTTGCTTAGCTCGCTCATTCTACTTCACTATACTGTGCTAACTTCGCTAGCTAGGCTAAAATAGAGAAACTCATAATTAGAAAAAGACAGCTTAGCTAAATCAGTGACCGCATATCATTAGTTAGGAAACATTCTCACGAACACACACGACCCGGATTCAAGCTGCGCGTACTTATAATTTTACTAGCTTCAGCCAGCGGCTTCGCCCGCGTGATTGTCGGGTGTTGTCCCACGGGAACCGTACATTTTGCCAGGATAAAATATCTATGTGCTATTCCAGACTATAATCTATATCTGTGCCACATTTCATCCAGATCCGTACAGCCGTTCAGGCATGATCGAGTAATAAACATCCATCCAAACTTCACATTTAAAATATTTGTAGGATTCACCTGCTAAAGAGTTGCTGACAAGCAGCGGTCGTGGCGAGCAACGTGCTCTTGCCGCCGAGCCCAGTGCTGCCAGCACGCAAGCGCCTCCCGCCGTCAGCAGCGACGCGGCCAGTAGACCCGCTGTTCCGCACCATGCCCAGCGACGTGCAGGGTGCGTGCCTGCTTTTACTGGAATAAATACATAATGGGCGATAAATGCATGTTCAATTGGAAGTATTTGTAATGCCAGATGGTGTAGGCAAATATATTTGGTAATCTGATATAGTTGGGATACCTCGGCGAAAAGTCTGAAGGGTGTGGTTATAGTACTCTACCACTAGGCTGGGATCTGGGGCAGCAGCTACTTTCCTGCACTCTATGCTCCAAAACCTGCAGTCAAAGCGACCTATGCGCTGGCACTGGCACTGACGATGCCGCAGAAGTTGCGAAGTATTAGGGCAACAAAATTTGCCGTACCCTCAATACTCAGAAGAAGGGATTTGATTATTAGGTGGACTGATAATTATCTGCGTCCATATCAAGCAGGAGAAAGAACAGATCTAGGCTGCCTACAACTGGCCGGGATTGCCTGGAAAATAATAGTTTTTCTTACTCCCCACTGTTCTTTACAAGCAAAATCATGTTTTTCTGGGGTCTAAACAACACGTGGCATAAAATATGCTACTCCTAGGGACTTAAGACTTATAGGATCGGAAACAGCGTAAAAGACAGACCTTGGGAACACAAATTGCTGAAATCTTGAGTGATTCTACCTTAAAGCACCTACATAAGCACATAAGCACCTATATACCTACATAAGAAATTACTTAGCTGGCAATGTTGCCAAAGTAACTAATCTCTATCAAACACATCGCAACATTAATCATGTCAACTTAAAACCCGATGTCATTGTAGATTGACCAAACGCAACGCCTCTGAATCTGAATGGATTACAAAACTGAACGCAAGTCGCAACGGCGTGATCTTATCGTGGACACAAAGCAATCTTTAGCAATGACTAGGCAGTAGACTCAAGACTTGTTCATGTTGTTCTAGTTTTTCGATACACAGCTGATATGGATTTATTTGATGTCGCAACGAAACAGTAGCTAGAGGGAGGGACACTGCAGCACTATATTTTGAACGCTAAATTCGCTCGAAGAGTTTCGATGATTTGAACTCAGATCAGTGCACAACAACATCATCAGCCCTTTAATGTTCCCACTGCTGGGACAGGCCTCCACGCTGTGAGAGAGGGACTGGGCCTTAATCCACCATGCGGGATCAGTGCTGGTTGGTAGAATAAATGTCATACGTCTTCGAATTGAACAGTGTAGTGCAAGTGCGTTAAAAGCATTTGCTTTTATGTAAGTACATGCATCTGGGCAAAAGCAATACCACTCGTAAGTTCTGCCGATTAAGATTGTATAACACCCGGGTAATAACTGAATGCGAGAATCAGAAAATATGAGGAAGATTTATCTCAAGCTGGATGGTACAAAGGCAGAGAAAGTTAGACACACCCTGGCAATTTCAGGGAAGCCAAAAGTGCAACAACGTCATAGTGATGATATCATCACTATGACGTTAAATTATGACTCATTTAAATTCAAATGACATTGAGACTCCAGGAAAGACGGTGGCAGAGTGATCATGGGAGGCGCTTATTTAATCTCCCCAGGGATGTGCCGTAATACGCATTGCACAGAGGGGGTTCCGGGGTGGACTTTTAAGAGGTCACGGGGAGCCCCCCCTAAGTGCTGAAGATAATCACCGGGGTGGTTTTAGTGAGGTTAAAATTACACAAGGCCTAGTCTTTTACCTTAAAGCCCAGGCACATTTTAAAGGTTTCCTTCCATTAACAAAACAAAAAAAAGGGAACTTATGAATCCGACCAAGACATCGTCGCGATCGGACCACCGATTCTGCAAGCAAATTGAACAAGTTATTGCTGCAAAGATGTTTTATATCTTTGTAGCTGTGACTCAGACCATTGTCAGCTCACCAAGTTATTGCAAAACGGAACTATCAGAGCTTGTAAGTTGTCTAATCTTTTGTCATACCAGTTCCATTTGTTGGTCGCAAGAAGCGGTGATATCAAGGTGTCAATGTCAACTTTATCTAGTAATAGGTGTTACAAGATCATTGCATTGCATAATACTAGGTATGATTACAACAAGATACATGAGAGCGGTTAGCACGTTCCATGGGCAATCTTATCTTTGATGACCAAACTATTAGAACAAGTTTGTGTGTGGTTGAAATAAACTTGAGTTTAGGTACATTTTGTTAATAATTTGGCTAATAACAATAAACAGTTAATCAATAATAATAAGTCAATTGTAATAGAGTCTGGCCAACGAAAGTGTGATCTGAAAAACGCGGCAAATTCAAAAAATCCTAATGTGGTATCACCAACTATACCTCTAGTTAAAAGTTTTGATACTTGTATTATTAATAAATATATTATAATTTATTTTATTGATGTATTGGCTCCGTTTGGTGAAGTGTGACGGAGCCGTGACTGTCATGGATGTGAGTTAAAAAAGAGTGTGTAGATTTATTTATTAGTATGTACATAATATTAACCCACTTAACATTTAATTTATTAATTACTTAATCTGAATTCATCTGGTTGAATTTTTGGACTATTATTTTGAGTATTATACTCAAAATAATAGTCCAAAAATTCAACCTTTAAGTATTCATCTGTAACTGAATCATCATCTACACTTATATAAATTTTTCCAATACTTCTTCTGTTATGTGATCTCTTTGTTTATATTTATTTGCCACATTTTTTACATGGTCTGTCAATTTTTTCCAGTCTTCTGCAGTTATTCGGCCAAATGAGGAACATTGAAACATAAACATAAGAAAAGGTATCATCATATCGTAAATATATAACAATCAGCCAACATGAATCAAGATTACCAAGTCATACTAACAATCGCAATCACAGACAATACACTGATTAATAATGTTGCCATACCCCAACTTTGAAAATACCCCAGATCACGCTTTCGTTGGCCAGACTCTAACAGCCGCACTGGTCGATCATCAAGGTTAAGCAACGCATGACGAGGTCGGTCCGTGGATGGGTGACCATTTCAACATACCGAGTTTCCTCCGTGCCTCGGAAAGCAAGTTAAGCCGTTGGTCCCGGCTGTCATTATTAGATCTTTGATTATTTTATTTAGTCGTTACGGGTAGTCAGAAGCTTGAAATCTAACACCAGTCTTGCCAAGGGGTACCGTGTTGCCTAGTTACTGGGTTCTGGAGGTCAGATAGGCAGTCGCTCCATGTAAAACACTGGTACTCAGCTGAATCCAGTAAGACTGAAAGCCGACCCCAACATAGTTGGGAAAAGGCTAGGCAGATTCATTGGTTAATTTGTTGGCAGTATCAATGTAAAACTACACACAACAACAGACCGTCCTTTTGGTATTCTGGATGGACAGTTCCTGTTCAGTTCCAGGCCTGTGAGTACAAGTGACCTATATATACCTATAAGCTGTTCCTTTCTTAATCATAATCCTTTGCGCTGCTGGATACTGATGAGACTGAGGTAGAAAGCATAATAACGACTTTGAAAGACGACTGTGCAGTTGGTTGGGATAATACATCCAATAGAATTATTAAACAATTCAGGCATAATTATTTTAGTTTTTAGTACCACCACTTGACTATTTTCTCAACAAAATATGTCCTATGAAGACACAGAGAAGTTATTACTTGTACTAAAATAGGTATTTTAAGTATTTTTATATTATAGTATCTAAGATGTTAGAAAATAAGAATGTTATTATATTATTCACACCCTTAAAAAAATTAAACCTTATATTTGATTTTGAGTGATTATTAAAAAAAAATGAACCCTTTTCGCCTGAAACACAGGATTACCTGGTTCATGCACATAACACGTGTGAACTTGACATAGATTTAAACAAAAATTAGGAGGCTTTTACTGACAATTTGTGAAGGAACCGAGATCTTTTTGGGGTTTTATTGGGGGCAAGCGCTCGAAACGTAGTAGACCGAAGATAGTTAAGAATGGCGAGCCTTTGCCAGAGCATGAGTGCGCTCAGTCATTCGCTGATTATTTTTTTAGTTCTCTGCTAGCTACTTAGGCAACCGCAAGCAAATGGTAGAATATGCAGGTTACACCTCGAACTCGTATTTCACCCTTAAGGGGGTAAGTCAGGACACAAATTTAGGACCTTTAGAATGTATTATTATGATTATCGATCTTCCAGAATTCATTAAAGACGCTGGCTGTTTATTATTTGCTGATGATCTCAAGCTATTCCTACGGATCACAGACGAGTCACACTGCGGAATGCTCCAGCGAGACATCGATCGGGTGGTAGCGTGGAGTGAAGAGAATAAACTACTCTTCAATGTGACGAAGTGTAACATAATATCCTTAATATCGACGTCACGATTATTGCATGGGCGGTCACGTCATACCGCGGGTAGTGTTAGTGCGAGATCTCGGTGTTACTTTTTCTGGGGATCTTTCGTTTCGTGCGCATGGAGTGCAGGTGTGCAAAAAAGCGTTTAATAATCTTGGTTTTGTCATGCGTGAAACTCGTAACTTCACTAACATGGCGGCAGTGAAATCACTTTATAATGCGTTGGTGCGAAGCAACTTGGAAACTAGTGCTATCATCTGGAATCCTCATGAAGTGAAGTATTCTCAGATGCTAGAAAAGATGCAGAACAAATTTACCCAATACCTATATATGAAGCAATTTGTTGTCTACCCCTTCTACCCTCTTATGTATCCAACTCTTTTTGTTATAGGGATGGTTGGGTACTATAAGTTGGAGGTAAGGCACAACCTAGCTCTTGCAAAATATGTTTTTATGATTTTTCGTGGCATGCTGAATAATCCACAAATATTGTAATCGTTGGGATTGCTCGTTCCAAACAGGAGGCTACGGTTAGGACCTAGGGAGGGGCTTTTTAAAGTCCCGGCAACACGTAAAAATTTATTAAAGTTTGCACCAGTGATTCGTGCAGTAAGAATACTTAATAGCATCTCTCTGCGTTTGGACATATTTTCTTGCTCTTTGGCGGAATTCCAGAGGGTGACACTTAGTGTGTTGTCCACTGTGTAACTTGTGCTTCTACCCAGACCCGTTACTTGGGACTGTACTATTAGCAATTTATGACTACTTTTGTTTGCTTGGGTCTTACCTGTTAAAACAAATGTATGTGTTAATGAATAAATAAATAAATTAGGATCATTTTGGGTCAAGTCAATTCGGTAGGATAATACCTCTAGTGCGGCTGACAATTTTGAAGACCATCATGAAGGTAGCTCAGTGACACATTATTGTTGAACGTTGGTGAATATTGAACAGATAATGTCACCGGTGAAAATATAATGAAAACACGTTTCTTAGCAAGAACGTTTATGTACTTGTAACACTAACATACTTTGACATAAAAGTTTATTATTTAGGCACCAGTTTTTATAGCTTGGATGACGATGAAGAAAGACTATTGAGTTTGAAAATACCCAAAACGCAGCAAAACTTCTTGCTTCAAGAAAATAAACCTCAAAAAACATAACCCACCTTTTAACTTTGCCCTTTTAAAAAGTAAAGTTCCTTACCACTAAAATCATGATTCCTCCACCCATATCCGAAGTTCAGCTCCTTCCGTCCTTCAAATAGCCCGAAACTGATCCTTCCTTCGGACTCCAAGGGATTCGACGTCCTTCGTGCACGCGCATCTATCCAATGCGTAGTTCCCAAAGACGCCACTATCAACGCTATACACAAACACGAACCGAAAAAAGTCGCAAAAATCATCGACCGCTTGAACAAATTCAACTTCATGTTGACGTTTTATCACTTTCACTGTCTACGTAGATCGTCAATAAACCGCTAGATGGCGTTATGTCACATTTCACATAGCTTCGAGCTAATTGGTTTGTTTTTTAATATGTTTTCTAGCTATTCATGTTGTGGGACTGTCTCTCTGACACGTCCATTGTTTAGCTGTTCAGTGCTATCATAACAATTTCCCTTTGCTGATCTTCGCACGGGGTGAGAAGAAAATCTGTAACAATTAAAAGAAAATTGTTATTATGCAATTATTAATGTAGATCTTCTAAATTGAAGTTCATTTTAATTGGCAACAGCTGAGGTTGCTTGGTTATATAATAAAATAGTAAGGAAGACTGATTAAAAACTTGTATTTTTAGTATCAAACTAATTAAGAGAAATGGAATCATAAAAAAAATTCGCAATCAGAGTTATCGCATTTTTATTTAAATGATCCAGAAAGGCATACAACTTTTGGACGATCAGACTTCCTAAACCAGTCAAAAGGATTGCAAATTACCACGCATTATGTCATGACTCGTGAACGACAATCCTTTCAAGCATTTCGGTTCGTCTTAATTAGCAGTAATTAAATAAAAAATTTAAACAGCATCCGAGTGAAAGAGACGACTGCGACAAATTACTAAAGACGATGAAAGTATGCTTTCAGTACTTAAATAAATACTTTTGTAACTTGCATAATATCACAGTTTTACAACCCATTATACTCAAGTTGAGTATGGATAATTATAAAAGAGGTAGGCCAAAGAAAGTATGGATAGATTGTGTAGAAGAATACAGCTAATAAATAACGACGATCGTTACAGATAGAAATTGACGAAAGAAAAAGACGCACTACGCCGATCCCTAATAAACACATAGATGTAAGGACAGAAGAATGAGGATGATAAAGTGAGCTTGTTAAAATAAGAAACTATCTTGTCAACCTGGACACTGAATATAATGAGTACAAAAGATCACTATAGAAGCCTTTGACGAGCTTTATCGGCTGTTTGAATCTCAAGATCAAGGCCAGACTTTCCACCACCTGTCTGCGAAGGGTCCTGGCATTATTTTTCCACATTGCCCGAAAAGAAGGTCGTAACCTCGAGCAATTGACGATAACTGGCAAGGTCGATGGTGGGAGGCCACGGGCCGGAGCCCAATCAGGTGGTCTGACCAAATTCGTGCAACACTCAACTCCAACTTGAACCACTCCTGGACGCCAAGAACAGATACAGATGGAGGAACATCATACGAGAAAGGTTGATCTCTCATAGGGGGAATCACGACCCTCAGTAATGAGGAACACGACACGAGGAGAGGGGTTTGTAGACGTATTTCTGAAAAATCTGTTCTTTAGCTCGCCTATCCACGGTTCACGTTACATGGTTCATCTTCCATTCTGTTGTGTTATCCGTTAACATCAAATTCCTTTTTACTTAACCATAAAAAAGGGTACACGTTTCTAGTTTTCAGTCTTCTCATCTACATGCTCGTTGTCCCATACTACTTGAGATTGGCAAAACAACAATGTACTCTCACTCCTAAAACAATCCAACCATCTTTTCTTTAGCCTCGCTCTTCCTCTCCATACATCCACATTTATCTTCTTAATTGTAACAGTAACATGTGCTTCATACCTCCTCTGAACATGACCTGTTTTCCCACTTCTGCTATTATATTTTATTCATCGCTTATTTGCTCACATCCCAATTACGTATTACATAAAAGCCAGTAATTATTATCTCATACAACCAGCTACCGTACAACCTTCCATTCAAAAACCTTAATAACGATCTCACGATCTAATATTGCGTGTCCGGATTTGATTTACTCTGCCATTAAGCGGTGAAAACAATTTGCGACGAAAGTTTCATTTTATAATCATTATAGTTGAATATTATTCGGTCTGTTAGGTTTCGACTCAAATGATAAAAATTACTCGGGTAATAAATTCGCTGCTTTTGAAGTGACGATAGCATCGACAAGGAAATTGTCTGATTTTATCTTTTGTTACCGGATGTTTACAAGTAAGAACAATTTGTATCCGGGCGGACATACAAAAAAAGTAATGTTATATTAATTTAATATCAACTAGCGGCCCACCTCAACTTCGCACTAGACAAATTATATACACAAACCTTCATCGGTTATCGATCTTTCTATTAGTAAAAACCATATCAAAATCCATTCCATGGTTTAGAAGAAGTAAGCGGAGAAGTAGATAGAGGCAGACAGCGACTTTATTTTATACTATTTCGAGATATTCTTTCCACACAAGTAAACAATAAACATCTTAAATTCCGACATGCCAAAATGAAGTCATCTAGGTAGGAAAAACATTAGATTTTAGGAATGATCACGCAAAATATTTGAATGATGTTGTCATCAATTGATATTGCAGCGCTCTGTTAAAATTGTTATTAAGTCACTAACAACTGGCTATATTACTGTAAAAGCCCGAAATATGGTAAATCCTAGACTTTACCGGTAAAACCTAAGATTTACCAAGTCACATTGGTAATAGCCAGAAATGATCTAGGATAATCGCTAATTACGGACTTTTACCAGCAAATACACACACTATGATACGAAATGTTGAGTCCAATTAAGAACAGATTGATTAGCTAATTTAAGTAGTGTTAATTACATGATTCAAAAAAATAACTACATGATTATAAAATGTTTCCTCTTAAAAACATTCGAAAATGTTTTAAAATAATGTAGGTATTTTTAAGAATCATGTGAAGTGTGTCATAGACATAAAAAAAACAACATTATCAAGTTTCTGAGGTAAATCCTTAGATTTAGAGAAGAAATTAGCGAATATCATAGATCATTTCGGAATTTTACCCGTAAGACTTGTTCAATCTTAGGTTTTACCGGCAAATCCTAGGTTTTACCGTAGTTCGGGCTTTTACAGTAAAAGCTATACTATTCAGAGTTAGAGAAGATACTATTTCCACTTAAGTAAACAATGACCATCTTAACGATTTTGAGAGCTATCAAAATGACGTCGTCTACGTAGAAAAAAACATTGATCCTAGGAATGACAACGCTAATATTTGAATGATGTTCTCATCAATCAGTTGATAGAACACCTTATCATTGATAAAATTGTTATTAAGTCACTAACTACTGACCATACTATTCCGAGATAGAGAAGATACTCTTACCACTCAAGTAAGCAATGAAGATCTTAACGATATTGCGACAATCCAGACGTCATCTAAATAGGAAAACATACGACTCAGATATTTAGCGTGGTCCTTCCACGCTAAATATCTGAGTGATGTTGTCATCATTTGATAGAGTAGCGCATCATTAAAATTGTTATTAAGTCACTAACTACTGGCTATACCTACGCATTCCACATAACATGGCTTGTTAATTAGTTTACGGTCTGATGCCTTCTGGACAGTATGGCAGATGTTAACTTATTAACACACACCTGGACGACCGTTACATCGATACTTTATTAACTTCTGTGTTTAATGTCGGTAATTATTCCAAGAGAATACACTACCGAGATAAAAAGTTTGTTATGTCCTAATCCAGAACTTGATATCTACCCGTGTGGCAAGTTTCATTTGGATGAAACTGCGACGGCTGAATGGATTTGGATACATTAATGATTTCTAATATTAGTATGGTACTCTTATTAAAGCTGAGTTTTGTTTGTTTGAACGCTTTTATCTCCCGTCAGAAATTGCATTTGAAAGCCCAACTATTGAGGAAAGTCATAAGACTTTAAATATCTCGCTACGAGTGCTACCTACGACCCTTTAGAAGCCGAGCAAAATGAAAAAAAAAAGTAGCAAGAATACGAAGCGAACAAGAAGAAAATCATGCTGTGCAGTCGGAAGATACATCTGGTTTTGGTCAGTCAGCTCACGAATATGTATCCACCGACTGCACAGCATGATTTTCTTCTTGTTTACGTCTTTTTAGTTCGCTTTTTAGGCAGTCGGGTTTTTTTGTTTTTTTGAATTACCTAACTTTATTTTTATTTATAAGTGTTATATATTTTTGAAATCACCTCTTAAAACCCTTTATTTTGATACCTATCATCATAATTGGCCAACGCGTTTGGTCTCTGGAACGCCACATAGGAACAAACATAGACTGATAAACACATTGGGAGTGTTCCTTCGGCAGTCAGGTAAACAAGAATATAACGGGCGGGATACACCGCGGGACATAGCTAAATATGCATGTGCATATTTGTTGACCATTTTCATCATCATCATCATTTCAGTCATAACACGATACGTCCACTGCTGGACATAGGCTCCCCCAAATGTCACCACATCGATCGGTCCCGCATCCAGCGGATTCCCGTAGCTTTAACCAGGTCACCGGCCACCTAGAGGGAGACCTTCCAACCTACGGTTCCGGTACGGTGACCCTTTTATGTCTTTTAAATCCAATGGGGGCCAGTGGGTCATCAATAAAACAAACATAGTCATTAAGTATTTAAATAAATTCAACAATATTATCAAGATTTCAAGTTCAACGTTGATTTTATAAAGAAAAATCTAGATTCATATGCCACCATTTACATTCAAGGTTAAAAAGACGTTAGTTGACGTAACATGCTAACAATGTGTTAATAATATTGACATTATTGGATATAAAACTGGTCATATTCATGCAGAACATCTGAGATTTGTTAACGGCAATGAAAGAAATAAAACAAAGATATATTTAGCCAGTTGAATGCCGATTTTACCGAAACAATTAAAAAGCCATTGCCTCGCGTGGATACACGTTTTAAGCACTCAAGGGGTTAAAGCACAGAATAAATAATAGTACAAGTAGTTAAAGGACAAGTATTGTACCCCGTAATGGTTATTGTAAAAGATAGACGATATAACTTTGGAGATACATTCATTATTCTCCTTTTGATTTTTGAACATTAAGCCAGACGCGAAATAGGTGGCTCTAAGATGCAGAAAAGACGCGTACAAGAAAATGGGAGGTGTTGATGTCGAAGAAAAAACGAAAAGGATTGGATGCCACGTTATTTAACTACACACACACGCACATCTTTTATTTACTGGTTCATAGGCTCATAGGACCAAATCTAGGTTGTTCGATTCATACTTATAATATTCAATTCATTTATTTATTCTATCCAACCAATTCCCATTTGCATTCAGATGAGCACTGTCAAAACAATTAATATGCCTTAGGATGGTTTATGGTAATATGATATGGAAGAGGCTCTATATGTATAACAAAGTCCTAAAAAACGAAGCTCCCAACTTGAAGAGGTTTCCAAAAATCCCGAACGTTTCAATTAACCTTTCAATGTTTTTGCCACGAATTAGTTCATGAATATCTACAACTGGAATATGCTTGACATTTACGAAACTCGTACGGCCGTAATCACAGATTTTCTACTGCCCTAACCAAGTCACTCGACTATGAATTTATGAATTGAATTAATTTAGGCTCGAACGACGCCGGTGCAATTGGTATTCTGAATAAAATAACCATATATTCAACTGCCTCACATTCATTGTCAAACATAACTAGACATATCAATGCGATTCAATATTCCGAACACCCAAAAATAATCACGATTCACACGGCATCCATCAATCTTGTCCGATTTCACGCCATTGAAAACGAGGGATACAATCCAATATCAAAATTTAACCCACTTTCTTTCACCGTCATGAAGCTATGAAATGTTACGATTTCACCCCATGCATGATGACTCGTACATAGATGATGTTTTATTCATATCCAACACCAGTAGTCGCATACTATGTCGGAAAGTCAGGAAAGATCAGCAGACGGTGTGTAATTGGCAATTGATGCTGAAAGGAATGCGAGGAAAAAGCTGCACCTGCGGTAATTTTCTAGCACGTGTAGACAATTCCTGCATTGAAGACTCAAGTGTTAAGTACCGTAGAAGATTCTCTTAGAGCATATTTTCTTCTAAGATAGAGTATGGATAAAATTGAACATTGCATGCTGATTTCGCATGCATTCAACTTGTGAAACGACTTTGTTTTTTGTCTAGCAGGTGTGATGTTCATTTCAAATATCTAGACAAGACTTTACCTGTTATTCAAGGATAGATATTGATAAATGATTTGATATCGGTATCTAATTAAGTTCTATTATCTCCAATCTTAATTTGAAACGGGTTTTGAAAGTAATTTCTCAACTGTCTTTCTTCTTCAACCAAAAGGCACCTAATGCTAGGCTTCCCGCATCAAACCCAGTAGCCACTAGATTCCCACAACATTCGGTTTGACCTCACATACCCTATAGCCGCATATCTCTCACATCTTTGGTACGGCTTGAAATGGTATGGCTCCGCCCCGTAACACCAAAATTTGCACTTCAAACGTTACAATCTACTTCATCCACATTACCGTTCTTTCAACAAGCATTAACAGCTACATAATTTCAGGCAATTACGCAAATCAGTACGCTTCACCTAATGAATCCTGTCAACCTTGACAATGGGCAGACGTAACGGACGGCGTAGCCACGCGTCGCGATACGCTTGGCTGGCCATAAGGTCATTGTTATGCTGACTATTTCAAACAAATGTGGAATGACATCATCAGTCATATTTGTGTCTTCTTTTCGTATCGATGGTAAAAGTTTAACTCAATGAGTTGGGCCCAATAGGTAACCACACCAATCCTGGCATCATTGGCGTGTGTTAGGTTCTCACAAGTGTAGGTGTATGGACACTGGTTCTGGCACTCCCAACTGCCGGAACGTCGTTTGAACAGGAGCACAGCATTCGCATAGTGTGTCGATGGGGTCTCTAATCCCCCATTTGTCAAAATTGTGCTTGCATTGGCTTATTGC
Organism: Anorthoa munda; assembly: GCA_945859665.1. NCBI lineage: Eukaryota > Metazoa > Arthropoda > Insecta > Lepidoptera > Noctuidae > Anorthoa > Anorthoa munda. Next base: position 19,743,934 of record OX243896.1, on the reverse strand, counting down.
AGTCGATTGATTGCTTTCCATTTAAGCCAATGCAGGTCACGTCTAGTGTTGGGGCTGGTCAAAATTGGTGACTCTTTCGAAGGAATCCTCATGTGGTCAAGGTCTTATATCTGATTCAGTCCTTTCACATTATGGATTGTGTTAATAACAATGCAAAGCTCAGCCCATCGACTCAGTACCGAACTTCGTAATTTATTTATATTCATAATACCTATTCTTAAGATAGTGTAACTTTGGTCTGTCTAGTGGTCATTTTATTGATATCGGATTGACGTCATACCATAGAAATTACAAGCTATTACCATGATTAGATATAACTACTACTATTTGGACAACAATAATTGTAATCGATTCGGTTCGCTATAGAATAGTTCTGAATCAGAGAGCAGTAGAATAACCAATTCGAACGACTTTGTATCAGCCAGTTGCTTAAACTCTGTTTATATTGGTCTAATCGAAAGGCGAGACTTCGCAGTCAGAGTGAAGAACCAATCTTCACTCTGACTGCGAAGTCTATGAGTCAAAGCATTTCAGTGAGACCAATTATTATTATCAAAGAGAGCAATGGTGGCCCAGTAGTAATGGCCCCGAATTTCGTGTCGTAGGTCGTGGGTTCGAACCCAGGCAGGCGCATTACTTTGTGTAAATTATTTCATCACACCTGCTCTGAACACGGTGAAGGAAAACATCGTGAGGAAATCGGCATATCCTAGAACCAAAAAATCGAAGACATGTGACATCCACCAACCCACACTGGGCCCGCGTGGTGGATTACGGCCCATTCCCTATTCACAGAGAGGAGGCCTGTGTCCCAGCAGTGGGAACGTTAAATGGCTGATGATGATGATCAAAGTTAGTGGATCTCAAATATGTTGTCAAAATGCGATGATTATGACCATACTTTTGAATTGTCAAGGAGTCTTACATGTGTAGGTTGAATACACGCCAGGTGCAGGTTAGGGCAACGGTCTGGATAAGCTACATGGTCTGCGCTTCCCCTTACACCCCTCGCGTCATGCAAGGCTGCCCATACAGAGTATACAGTAAGGTCATTGTTATTATGGCCGAAAATATTTGAACCGAAATGTGAAATGGCTAGCAATTATGTAAAGGCTGTTATTAAAAACATTTGGCAAACATTTCTGGCGGTTTCATGGTTGGGTGTTGCGTGTGTTGTTATTGATTTGGAATTCTATATTTTAATTAAAGTTTGGATAAGAAAACATAAAGCTAATCAAAAGCCAATCAGGTCAAATACTGCTTTTTGATATCACAACCTTGACTTTGATGTTTTGGCTACTGCCATGTATGAATGTATAATTATAAAAGCTTGAAGTTATAAAGATCACGAATATAATATAATATATTCGTGATTGTTGTAATATTATTTAATCGATCATATAATTCGTATATCTATCATGTCTAGACCAGCAATCGAGTTTCCGATTCCATCGAACAATTCCAAATCGAGTTAGGACAGGTCTCAGATTTCAATAAATCTGTTCTAGATATCAGATTTTTCGAAACCGAACCGAGTGTATTGATTCATCGAGTTACCAAGAACTGTGTAAGAAACTTACATAACCTGTGCCAAAACCTACGCCGTTAGTGCATTGTCCATAAAACAATCAAGTTATAGACATGTATGTCTTTGTTCTTTTATAATCCCGTCCTTGCAACACCAATTAGATACAAACTATGGCTACCGTAATGGACCCCACATAGAAATCTTCGCAACGAAGCGGAACCAATGGCAGAACTAATTTAACATCTCGCGAATAAACGGTTGCGAACTTTGAACCAGGAAATGTGATAAAAGAAACAATAAAATGAAACTGTTTTTATGGTTTTTTAATGGACTTGATATTATATGTACTAGGAGAAAAACAAGATAAAACAGCAATGACTGACAGCGGATATAAGTGTCCGCTGTCAGTCTTAGCTGTTTCGTTCACTGTTTGGCTGGGGCCGACTGTCCGGCTAAAGGTCTATCCACACATATCAGGGCCGTGCCCGGGACGTGCACGGGACGTGACTGATATGTGTGGATAAACCTTTAGACCGACTGTTCGGCTAAGACCGATTGTTCGGCTAAGGCTGAAGCCGTCCGCCCGAGGCAGGGCTTCGAGTTGTGTAGTTGGCTGGCTGCCCTACGACCCTTCCGAGCAACAGGCATTCCGTTTCAATTATTTATTAATCCACCCTCAATGTGAAAATTATGAAATAAATGTTCTATTTATAAATTTTACCAGCAAACTGCAACCAACAACCCTATATAACCTTAACATTAATTTGTACGTGTTTCGGGGAGATTAGCAGAATAAACCACTGGTGTATTAGGATCTTGCGCTTTATTTTACCCGAACCGATCCAAAGAAACATTTCGTTCACTGCTTCTTATAAGATTAGTCTTATAAGAAGCAGTGAACGAAACTGGAACTCAATGCTACCTATCACCAAATGCTCAATACTCGAGGTAAACTGCGCCTATATTTCTCGAATTTCCCAACCCCGTCTTACTAAAATCAGTGACTTTACAGAGCTGACCACAAAAACCAAGTCCACTCGAAAACATAAGCACTGCCCGAAGTGACCGCGAAGCCAAATCTTACATACATAGACGACGTATTACTCACTTCAACCAACTGTATGATTGAAACCGATTAATTATAACGACTATTAATCACAGCCGTCATTGGTGTCACTCAATCAAAAACCTTCGAATGCACCTTTCTCGATCCTAAAAGCAAGACACGTAACGTATGACTAAAATTACATTCAGTTTTCCTAGTATCGTTTACATTGCGGAAGAAATGCCTTGAGACCGTTTCCTTATATGCACTGCAGTTACTAAGTTTCTCATGAGTGTTATATTATTATGGAAGCTGTGTTCTCATAACAAGATCGACTTCGTTGGTCACTGTTTGTGCTTGAGAATTTTTGATGTTCTGTCTTTGGTTTCATCGTACTTCACACGCAAACGATGTCTAAGTCATTCGATTTTTAGGGTTTTTATAAAATTGTCATTGTCACATACAAGTTTTTGCAAACCCTTTCATCTTTAAGTGCATTTCTGTTTTTTCAAAATCCTCGAGCTCTTAGTCAATTCAAACAATCTACCGAAATATGATTAGAAAATATCATGAAGAGCAGTCTAAGTAACTTCAAACCCATTCAATGCCCCCGAATTATGTTTCAAGGACTATTGTAACAGTAACAGTGACTCCGTCAATACTATCGTGAACGACATTGTACACATGTGTATAAATGGTAATATCCACCAGCTCATCCATTGTATCATCAAACATTTCATCATTGCCGACCTTCCAGTCTATCAAACAATGCGTATTGAGGTCCCTATCATTGTTTGCAACCATTGTGGGTCTCAAAAGCTTTGATACGGCTATTTTGATTACCATTATAGCAACTATTTCTGTATAGCTTTTAGTGTTATTGGAATTCCTTGCATCTTTGGTAATGGATTACATGATGCGAATGGTCTTGATGAGTTTGAAACACATTGAGTATTAATGCGGTAATGAACTTGGATTGTTAATGGCTAATCTTCGGAGTTAGTTACGGACAGTTTAGTGTCTGTCTGTAATTTGCTATGTTTGCAACGTAAGTTGCTGTTTTTATTCTGATCCACATTCGTCAATTCAGGCGAAAGACCTACCGCTAGACAAATGTGAACACACTGCTGGATTTGTAACTTTTTTGGTGTACTATAAAGTATTTCTAGACTATTCTAAATGTCTCCCCCTCGCCACATCGATCGGTAATGTGCGTCTCGCTTCCCCACAGCCTTAACCAGGTCATCAGGCCACCTAGAGGCAGGCCTTCCAACGCTGCGTCTTCCGGTACGCAGTCGCCACTCCAGAACTTCTCCACATTATGATTGAAAATATCGCAAGAGATAAAATGTCTTTATCGGTTTACGCTCCTACGCAAATATTGAAATCTGTATTGTGTGTGTATTGCAGTGTGTTACGAGTATATCCTAATCCTTCTGCATATTATTTTGTTATTTCTGAATAAAGAAAAACCAGTTCACAGCGCCAATCTATATGATTGCTCAAGCACTTCACCGATTAGACCGGCAGTTAAACTGAAGGCGCCTATTAAGTAACCGTTTCCTCAATCTGAATATTACTTAATTTCCATCTGAGACCTATTACAGCAGCATTTCCTCGAGCGCTTTCCTCCAATCGTATTTCCTTGAAGACTCAACTCATTGTTACTCAGTCCAAGCCTTTGTTAACTCAGTCATGCTTTCAGTTAACTTATTGTATAACTGGTCATAACCAGTTAATTATTTACGGTGAGTTAACAGTTCTCAGAGCAGTTGAACCATCGGTTTACGGTTAACGTGAAGCCGTTCAATTGTTTGTCGTGCTATAGCAGAGGAAATGGCCATTTTGATTTGGATATTGCTATTTTAGATAGTTGTAAAGTTAAAGGGTTATTTGATTTCGTAATGGTTGCCTTGTTTAGTTTTCTCGTAATTGTTTTCAATTGATCGTTACGCATTGGCCGCCAGTTTGCAAAGTTACGAGAGTCGATAATTGTAATGTGTAAAATTTTAAATACTGCAGTTGACACATATTTTTACCCGACTGTAAGGCAAGGGTTAAGTTTTTCGCGCGTATCATGTATGTTTGTATGATTGTTTGTTTGTATGTAATATTCTTTATTACCTCATATCTTTAAAACCACTAAAGAGATTCATAAAATTAAGACATCGTTAGATACGTCTTGACCGCCCAAGTGTTCTTAGATAGGATAAGTTAAAAATATATTTTTTTCCAAACACTTCGAGTGGGGTATCAAAATGAAGGGGGGTGATTAAAAAATATATACCACTTATATGTTTAAATGTAATTCGAAAAAAAAATATATAACTAAAAGTTGTAAATAAAAAAAGTTTATTTAAAAATCAAAAACCCGACTGCTTCAAAAGCGAACTAAAAAGTAAACACAAAAAAATCATGCTGTGCAGTCGGAGGATCAGGGGATCATCCAGTTCGCGAATAAGTATCCTCCGACTGCACAGCATGATATTTTTTTAATGTGGGTCACATTTTATTCTGATAGATAGGCACTAGAAATGTGATACAAGTATACCATCTACCCTCTCCCTCCCTCAAATTTTAACCCAGAAAGTACTGGAAGGGTACGGGAACAAGCAAGGTTTTGAAAACCAGTCAAGTAAAATAACTAATTGATAAATCAAGACCAAGCAAAAAATGTGGAGTCGAAAAGTAAACGGGACCTAACGATCCCCTTAGAAAACGATAGGAATAATGTACAAATACACACAGAAAGAAAATCAATAGGTTACCGCAATCCATTAACCTGAATTAACTGAAGATTCTTAGTTGCACGACATGATAATCAGCTCCCATTGTTTTTGCTTCATTCATTGAATCGGCTGCATTCAACCTTTTTCGCGATGTGCGTAAAGCAGGTTGAAATACAATAATTATATCACAGACAGAAATTATATTATTCTCGGCAAATTTTCTAGAAACTTAGGAACAAGCTTCATTGAAAATTACATTTTGACAAGATAAAATCAATGATTTTTGAAAAAGGGAAGCTAGTCTGCTTCGGCGCACTCCAGGAGTTTGTTCAGCATTTCACTTAGAATTCTCCAACGAGTAGATGAACTACAAAAAGTTGGCTTCGTAAAAATCGCGTAACGGTGTGATACAAATCAAATCGCTTCGAACCATCAGAAAGGTTGTTTACAAATCTCCGACAGATTATTGTGAATCCAATACAATTCATTGTATATTGTCGTTTTATACCTTGGCAATCGAAGATAGACATCTTCACTAAGGTCAGTTTACCACGGAAACTGTTTGTTATTCTGCCAACGACGTCTTCTTACATAATACCTTCAATTTACCTCATTACACCAGCTGATCCACGTTCATTGAAATCAAGTGAAATCATGATCCATCGTTTTAAATTTAATGAGCGGCAACAGTTACTGGCTATTCGAAAGTGTCGCTGGATGAATTTCTAAATCATTGCGCTGGAGTATTATAATTTCTTTTATGTCCATGCTTTACTTCGAAAGCGACAATTTTAAGTGCTCCCGAGTGTAAAGTGTCTTTTTACGGTTGTGTAAAGCGTTTATGGTCATTCTTTTAATTAGCCGGTTTATTATGTGTTCAATGTTGTGCGTAAGTGTGGCTGGGGATGTTAAGGACTTTGTTTCAATCTGGTATTTGATAGTTTTATCATCTTTTTCTGTTTCCCTTTTAAGCTTGGGCTATGGTTCACAGATCTTTACAGCTGTTACGGTAGCCTGAAGCCACAAAATCTGACACAAAACTGTTGACAGATTTTGCCAAAAGGTATTGTTATTCTGTTACTGGGTTGTGGTCTTGTGGAGGTCAGAAGATAGGCAGTCGCTCCGTGTAAGTTACTGGTACTCATCTGCATCAGGTTGGAATGAAAGCCAACCCCAAAATAGATAGAAAAAAAAAAATTATTAAAAAAAAACAAAACGACGGCTTAAAATGGATACATCTGGTTTTGATCAGCTCGTGAAAATGTATACTCCGACTGCACACCATGATTTTCTTCTTGGTTACGTCTTTTTAGTTCGGTTCTTAAACAGTCGGGTTTATTGATTTTTTTAATTAACTTTTTTTATTTATTACTTTTTTGGGGGGCCGCGGAACAGGGTGTAAAGTCCCGCAAACCTCCACAGAAAAGGGAGGATCCTCCGACCAGACGGGTGTTGTGTCTGGTCCGGGCAACTGCCCAACGGTTATCGTCGGACTGTTGTATACGTTCAAATCGCGCCGCAAACTTTGCTTGCGCGATGTAGGATTTGTGTGACGTCATGTCATTACTTTGTAAGTGGCGGTGTCGGTGCCGCTACACTTTTTAGTTATATTTTTTATGTTTGAATTAGGTACCTACATTTAAACATATTGGTACCTAAGTGTTATATATTTTTGAAATCACCTCCACAACCCCTTTATTTTAATACCACACGATGGGTGTTAGATTGGGTTCGGCAAAGAATTTTAATTTAGCCAGTGACACCCGCAAGATTAAGACAAATAGATTGACGTAAGAATCATCAAAATCGGCCTACGCGTTTGGTCTCTCGGACGCCACATTGGAACAAACATAGAGTCTGGCCAACGAAAGTGTGATCTGAAAAACGCGGCAAATTCAAAAAATCCTAATGTGGTATCACCAACTATACCTCTAGTTAAAAGTTTTGATACTTGTATTATTTGTATTATTTTTTTTTGATTTATTGGCTCCGTTTGGTGAAGTGTGACGGAGCCTAGGACGGAGTGTAGATTTATTTATTCATACTAATAAATAAATCTACACTCCGTCCATACATAATATTAACCCACTTAACATTTAATTTATTAATTACTTAATCATCATACTCAAAATCATAGTCCAAAAATTCAACCTCTAAGTATTCATCTGTATCTGAATCATCATCTACACTTATATAAATTTTTCCAATACTAAGAAGTTATGTGATCTCTTTGTTTATATTTATTTGCCACATTTATTACATGATCCTTCAATTTTGCCAGTCTTCTGCAGTTATTTGGCCAAATGAGGAACATTGAAACATAAACATAAGAAAAGGTATCTTCATATCGTAAATATATAACAATCAGCCAACATGGATCAAGATTACCAAGTCATACTGTTAGTATGACTTCGCAACAACACAATCGCAATCACAGACAATACACAGATTAATAATGTTGCCATAAGTAGTGTATTATTGGGGGTTCTGCATCACTTGCTCTCGCTTCGCTCGAGCGCGTTATGCAGAACGCCCCAATAATACACTACTACTATGGTCTGCCTCAAATTTGCAATACGGGCTGAATATTTTTATTTCATTCAACGGTGCGATGTCGAACATTGGAATAAATAATAGCGCGTTATGCAGAATGCCTCAATCAACGGTGCGATGTGTACTAAAAATTTATAAACAACCATATCAAGTTCGACTCGTTTGATCAACTTATGTCCCTATATTTTATATTACTTGACGAAAGTGTGATGCTTTTAAAGTAGTTAGGTAAAACAATGTAGAGTGCATCAATTAGTAGTTCAAGAATTTACTTGCATTTTATCTATTTTATTCTTTGGTCTAGCGATTTTAATTTTGCAATTGTTGAGCATGAGGAACCCAGTTTGATTTCCAAGGTCCAGTGTTATTTTATTTTCTATAACGTAATTCTTAATAGCGAGTAGTTTGGATCTGCACCCGATAAATTCCAGCAGGTTCATTAGGCACATGGGAACCGACGTTACACTTTATGCTATTAAAAAATAATAGATATCAGCAGACTATTAGCACAAAGCCAAGAATAAAACGATACGATCCTAAGATTTCTTTCGTTGACAGACATACATTTTACAGACAGCCAGACCCGGAGCTAGTTGTAGATCATACAAATATTTGCTGTGTGGGAATTGAACCCACGACACGTAGGGCAGAAGTCAATCTAACCACTGCACCAATCGTACCTCCTTACCATTAAGTAAGTACCTAAAGAATGTTTTGAGCCAGGCTCATACTTGCTCATTTTTCAGAGTATTATTATTATTAAATTAAATAATGGTAAAAATAAAACATGAAAACAAAATCCAGACCGGAACAAATACTTATTTGTTCCGTGCGGGAATCGAACCCGCGACACTTGGGACATTTAGTAGCAGCACGTTTATAAACTAATATTTACATTGTGATGCAGCGAGACGAGCTCTTAAGCAATGCGCCATACGTGTCGTCGAAAAATGTGACAAAATACTGGATCGCTTTGAAGATTGGGAGATTTACGATAATCCTTGAATGTAAAATGCCATACATTTTCCTAAATGTAATGTCTAGGCTTAACTTATTTTGGTAAGTGTTTACAAAACCTCTTGCTACCATTTTAATGTGAGACTTCATAGACCGATATTGAATGGTCAAGGTACATGCAACTTCCTTTTTAGATTTTCGTCTCAGATTGCTGCGACAGAGTGTCGCCACCGCCCCAAAAATGGAATTGTAGGCTGTGTGCATAGTGTCTAATAAAGAACAAATGATTATAGACCTTATTTAAGGAGTGATGAAAATATAATTTACAAGTCAAATATTAGTGAAACATTAAAACAATAGTTGCAAATATTAATATAATCGCTACCTTACGTAAAAGTGTTATAAATAAGTCCCTTCAATGACGCATCCATCAATCATAATCAGTTATTTGTGAATTGTTGGTGTTCTTGTGTTGGTGACGAGTTCCATCATCTTCAGTGATTAAGTGTGCAAATTTATATCTTCCACAACAAGTATGTACGTATCACATTATTTTTTTGTATAACTTACTGCACTTGCAATTTAGTGATGGTAAATGCAATAATCGAAAGTTAAGTCTAGGGTTCGATTCCCAATTTTAAGTATTGTTTATTTACGGGTTTAAACTTACTAGTAACTCAGTGATGATGTAGACTACAAGTATAACTGCTGAACGTAAAATCTTTGGCTCGACTCCAAGGTATAAATATTTAATGTGTTAATTGTTTTTATTTCTTACGTTCCCTGTAGCCCATTCAACATCAGTGTCACCGTCGAATGCAAAGTTTTGGGTTCGATTCCAGATCTAATTAAAATTTATTATTGAGTTATTTTGTTTGCTTCTCGTGCAGTGGTTTAATAACCGTTACTACCATTTCACAACATGAAGTATTGACGCTGAGTTCTAGAACCAAATAACGACTTATTCAATTTTCTAAGTATTCAAGGATCGATTTCCAGATAGAGAAAATTGTTATAGAGAGTGTTCTATTACTCTGTCTATCCTTTTAGGAATCGTTCATTTGTATAACTTCTTATATACTATTTCTTTTTATTTTAGGTCGACATTTGTGAATCCATTTGAATCCGATGTAGAGTCGCATCCCAACGAGCCCTCTACATCGTTTAAACCAAAAAGAAATACAAAGCCGAAAATAAAAGTGGCTAAAGGCAAAGGCAAATCGAAGAAAGTAGCTGCGGCCTCAACTCCACCTGTAAAAGAATTATTTGGCAGTGAGTCTGATTCCGAAACCGATACTTCACCAAAGAGGCCTAAGAAAATCAAGCGGATTTGTGTGGCTGATTCCTCGGTGAGTAAAAAAAATATATATTTCATCAAACATGTGTTTAAGATTTATAATTACCTATAGGATTTCAATCTGACGGCTTGTTCCCACTGCTGGGACACAGGCCTCTCCGTGAGAGGGAGTGGGCCCGGGTGGCGGATACATGGGCCCTGTGCACATATCTTAAAATGTTTGGTTCTAGGACATGCCGGTTTCCTCACGATGTTTCCCTTCACCGTTTTGAGAGCAGTGGTGACGAAATAATTTACTCAAAGTAAATCGCTAGCCTGGGTTCGAACCCACAACCTACAATTTGTAAGTCACGGTCGTTACCACTGGGTCACCACTGCTCTCCTCTGCTCCTCTCAAATATGTTTATCTAATGCTATTTTATAACAATGTTTACAGGAGGAAGAGGGAGATCTTGAACCGGTGAGGGCAGCTGCACTGCGATCGTCCCTGTCCAGAAGAACAGCTTCTGGAAACTCCTATCAGCAGGACCTAACACGGAGCGGTGATTATTATATCGAGCTCCGTATTTATAACCATAGGGACGCTGAAAAATTCGGAAAGGACCGATGGAAGCAAGCGCTCCTCACGTATAGGGCCTCTGTATACTCCGATTCAGCGACTTGGCGCGCCACTAATAATCTTGTATCTGCAGCGAAAGCAGAATTTAAGGGCGTGCAGCCTGTTCTGTATCCAAATAATATTATTTGATGGAATAAAATAATATTATTGTGATACCTATTTTACTCATATACTCTTCTTTATACTTATATTAAAACATTACTTATTAAACGAATGTAATCCACAATATTATTTACATTAGGTATTAAATTGTGATTTATTTACAGGAAGCTCAAATATATGAAACATTAAAAATCTAAATACTCGACACTAAGAATACTCGATACTATTTCAATAATAATATTCGATTTGTAATTTGTTTGTAACTTTCATCCACTTTAAAATATCATATTTAGAATACTCGATACTGACTTATACTAAAACATTACTTATTAAACAAATGTAATCCATATAATATACTTATTAATATTATTTTCATTATATTATTAATTGTGATTTATTTACAGGAAGCTCAAATATATGAAATATTAAAAATCTAAATACTCGATACTAAAAATACTCGATACCAAGAAAACTCGATACTTAGAATACTCGATACTAAGAAAACTCGATACTAAGAATACTCGATACTAAGAAAACTCGATACTAAGTATACTCGATACTAAGAATACTCGATCTGAGAAAAATTCAACAATGAGAAAACTCGATACTATTTTAATAATAATATTCGATTTGTAATTTGTTTTACATTTAAACTTTCATCCACTTTAAAATTCATACAAAAAATACTCGATACTAAAAATACTCGATACCAAGAAAACTCGATACTAAGAATACTCGATACTAAGAATACTCGATACTAAGAAAACTCGATACTAAGAAACAGAATACTCGATATTAAAAATACTCGATTCTGAGAAATCTCAACATTGAGAATACTCGATATTATTTTAATTATAATATTCGATTTGTAATTTGTTTTACATTTAAACTTTATCCACTTTAAATTTCGTTTTTTAATAATAATTTACAGGAAATTAATATCCGAAATCCAGAATATTTAAATACTTTAAGATAGTTTTTGCAATTACAATTATCTAAATATGTTTTTCTGTGAAGTCTGTAACGTTTCAGTTCCGAAATATTCTGCACACAAAAAAACTAATGTACACAAATCGAATTGCTTATTACAGACACGTTTTGATAATGTTCATATAATAGCAACAGCTTTTAGAAATCGGATAATCAGTTATAGAGTGAATCCTAGAATGGTTAACGTTTCACTTGAATTATTTTTAACACAAATTTCTGAAACGATTTGTTACCTTATCAAAGACCAGATGAAAAAACATAAATCGGTAAAAGTTAATTTTGAACTATTTGTTTGGTATATATTACCAAAAAATTATGAAAAATCTTTAAAGTCATTTAACACAAAGTATAATGTAGTCGTGCAAAACACAGATATTTTGTCCTTATATAAATCATTTTGTGGTAAACTTATTTGTAAATGTTCCGAATTTGAACTGTCTGAGTCAGGTTGGACAATTGAGTCTATCAGTCATTTAGAAATTAATATCGTAAAATATAATCCTTTGCGAGGTGGTTCTTATTTACCATTGCCTAAACGTATTGTCAATACTAAATCATGCCTAAACATAAAAAATGAAGACCAACATTGTTTTCTTTGGTGTATTGTAGCTGATATGTTTCCGGCAAAGACCAATCCAAACAGAACTTCTTCATATCCACATTATTCCGAATTATTTAATATTTCTGACATGAGTTTTCCCCCTAGTTTCAATGACATTAAGCGCTTTGAAATAAACAATTCTAATATCAGTATCAATATATACGGTTTAGATAATAATGTTACAGTTACAGGTCCCTTATATAAAACAAAATCACGTCGTTTATACCATGTCAATTTGCTTTACATTAGCAACAATAGAAAGAGTCATTTCTGTTTAATTAAAAGCTTTGAAAAACTTGTACACAAGCAATTGACCCAACATAAAAGTAAAATATATTTATGTGATGAATGTTTTATTTACTTTCACACTGAAGAGAAATTGAATTGTCACGAATGTGCCGGAATACAAACCATATTACCTGAGAAGGGTACTGAAATAAGTTTCATAAATTATGAAAGAACTCAAAGAGTACCAATAGTGATTTATGGTGATTTTGAAAGTTTATTGCGTGAATATTCTGACAAACATAAATCAACACATGTAGAAAATATTCAAGTTCATGAGGCTACGTGTTTTGCTTACTATATTTGTTGTAATTCAAATCCCGAATTAAATGATTTCGTATCTTACCGAGGGCCAGATTGTTCTAAGAAATTTGTCAAATCTTTGACTAATGATGTAAAACGATTATATAAAGTATTATTAGAGAGTGAAAATATGATACCGCTTACTGAGGATGAACATAGATGTTTTATCAACAGCACTGAGTGCCATATTTGTAAAAATAAGTTTTCGTGTAATGATAATATTGTTAAGGACCATGATCACTTTACTGGAAAATATAGAGGACCTGCGCATGATATATGCAATTTAAATGCAAAGCAATGCACTTTTATACCCATAGTGTTTCATAACTTATCCGGTTATGACAGTCATTTATTTATTAATGAACTTTCAAAGATAAACGGTCGAATTCATCTCATACCGAGAACTAAAGAGAAATATATTTCATTTACAAAATTCATAACCATCAATGCAACAAATGTTGTAAAATTGAAATTTATTGACTCATATAATTTTTTAAGCTCAAGTATGGACAAATTGGTTAAGACTATGAACCCTGAAGATTTCAAACATTTAAAATCTTTTTTTAATAATAATACTTTATTTGATATTGTTCGAAGAAAAGGCATTTATTGTTACGATTACATAGATTCCTGGGAACGATATGATGAGAATAAATTACCAGAACCATCAAAATTTTTCAACAAACTTACATCTGAATCTATATCTGATAAAGACTATGAGCATGCCTTAAATGTTTGGAAAACTTTTGATATAAAAAATTTGGGTGAATATACCGATTTGTATCTTAAATGTGACGTTTTACTTCTGTGCGATGTTTTTGAAAAATTTAGGAAAATGAGTTTAAATAATTATGGTCTGGATCCTTGCTATTACGTTTCATCACCATCCTTAAGTTGGGATGCTATGTTATTGTATACTAAAATCAAGTTAGATCTAATCTCTGACTTAGAAATATATCAAATGATAGAAAAGGGTATAAGAGGAGGACTTGCTCAATGTTCACTCAGATATGCTAAGGCAAATAATGAATATCTTACCGACTATAATAGTGAAGAACCTGATAGTTTTCTAATTTATCTTGATTGTGTTAATTTATATGGATATGCTATGATGCAAAAGCTTCCAGTAGGAGGATTTAGGTTTCTCCTTCAGAAGGAAATATTAAATTTTGATGTTATGAGCTTATCATCTGATTCTGATATTGGATTTATATTAGAAGTAGATCTTCATTACCCTGACTACTTGCATGATAACCATTCCGATTTACCATTTGCGCCCGAAAAATTTGTTCCGTTCTGTAGTCGAAATGCTAAACTTATTGCTAATCTTTTCAATAAACATAGATATGTTATTCATTATATTCATTTAAAAGAATGCTTAAATAATGGTTTACAACTGTTAAAAATATATAGAATATTAGCATTTCACCAAAGTAAATTCTTAGAATCATATATTTCTTTAAATACTGGGCTGAGGCAAAATGCAACTTCTGATTTTGAAAGAGATTTTTTTAAAAAACAAAATAATTCTATATTTGGAAAAACCATAGAGAATAAAAGAAAACAAGTTGATGTTAAGCTCGTAAATATATGGAGAGACAAATCTAATCGAACTAAAAAGTTTTACGGGGCTGAAAAATATGTTAGCGCACCTAATTTCAATAACTTTTCTGTTATTTCAGAATCTCTTGTAACAATTCAAATGAACCAAACAAAAATAGTTTTAGATCGTCCAATCTATATCGGATTTAGTATTTTAGAAATTGCAAAATGTCACTTATATAAATTCCACTATTCGGTCATGAAAAGAATTTACGAAAATAAATTAAAGCTTTGCTATACAGACACTGACAGTCTGCTATATTTAATACAGACAAAGGATTTTTACGAAGACTTAAAAGCACATTTAAAATATTTTGATACTAGCAACTTTGAAAAAGATAATGTATTTAATATACCAATGGTTAATGCTAAAACACCTGGTTACTTCAAAGATGAGATGGGTGGTGAAATTATATCAGAATTTGTAGGTTTGGGAGCAAAATTATACTGTATAGATTCTAAAATTTCCACTTTAAAGAAAGCTAAAGGTGTTAAGAAATGTGTTACAAAAAAGCTGAATATAGAAAAATATAAAAAGGTTTTACTGAACAATGAAATACTCAGAGATGATATGTGTATTATTAGATCTAAGAATCATAGAATTTTTACTCAAAAGATAAATAAAGTAATTTTGTCAAACAGCGATGATAAACGACAAATAATGGCTGATAAGATAACAACCTTACCATGGGGTCATCATAAAACAATATTTTAAATGAAAACAAATTATTGATTTTTTCGAATATTATTTATTGCATGTATTTGAGCATCTTGTATTAATAATACCTAACTTGAATTGTTAGTTTGTAGTTTAAGTACTAATAATTATATATTTTAATATAATATGTGAAATAAATAAATTATGTAATCTTACAGCAGTTGTTTGATTTATTCATACTGTCTTATTATACAGGTATAACATGAACCCGATTAATTTAAACATTTCTTTTTGATTTAACAATAATACATTCAAATAATAATTAAATTCACTTTTACAATAATAACAATAACAAACATTACACATTAGATTTGCTTAACTTTTGTACTATTTTACTAACTAAATGATCAGTTTTGTCAACAATATCGTCATAATCACTTGTCACTAAATACTGCACATTCACACTCGCATTATCAGTTTCAGTGTCTATTTCTTCCATATCACGGCCTTCCAAATCAAAAACCATAATTTTTATTAACTGGCGAACACGTCCTTGCTCCTTACGCATGATAAAAGAAGAGTTTTTAAAAGATTTACTTTTTTTCTTCTTGAATCTTCGTTCCTCTATTTTTTTCTTTCGACTCTCCTCACATGTTTTAGCTGCTACTTCCGCATACCAGCTCTCCCCATCTTGAGCATAGTAAAACGGATTGGTGACAGGGTCTGAGTCTTCTATCGCATTCTGAAAGAATACTAAGAATATTATAACTAAACAGCATGAACTATGGATTTAATGTTTGATTTAAGATAATCTTATTAGTTACATACCGCTAAATTTTGCGGGGCGGTCATATCTACAACGGGGCTGTACGATGGTGAGTGTGACATAATTCTGTAAAAAAAAAGGGATGCATTACATACTTATTATTATTAGTTTAAATAATTAATTAATTAAATTAAAAAAAAACCTTACCTTGAAAATATAAAATCGTTAACAAAACGACCTCCTTATGCATAGAACACCAGCTGTGAAGTGATCGCTTATTTTTATAACACGTGCAAAAATTATTTGATTTGCGATGAGTAATATGGATCATTACGTAGCTCTTAAATATACATACCTATCTTGTAAGATGAGACTAGAACCATTCCTGTTGGGACAAGTCTAAAGATAGCCCCAAATAAAGTATATATGTTTATGTTAGTTAATAATTAAATTAATTGACAAGATGAAGTTGATCAAACAACCCATATCACTTAACGTTAAAAATATAAATCTTGGTGAGTCTCCTAAAGAGATTAGACATAGCGCTTTGTTGCCAAATACGATTCGTTGTATAATTTGCGGCCCCTCAAATTGTGGTAAAACAAACGTTGTGATCAGTTTGTTACTGCATGAAAATGGGCTCAAATTTCAAAACCTTTACCTTTACTCGAAGACTAATTTTCAACCAAAATATTGTTTTTTACGGGAAGTATTAAAAAGAGTGCCTCAGATAAAATTTCATGAGTTCAATGACGATAAAGATGTCATATCTCCGAGTGAAGCTTTACCAAATTCTGTATTTATATTTGATGATGTTGTATGTGAAAATCAAACAAATATCCGCAATTATTTCTGTATGGGTAGACATAAGCTAATTGATTGCTTTTATTTATCGCAAACCTACTCAAAAATCCCGAAACAGTTGTTACGCGATAATGCTAACTTTCTTATAATATTTAAACAAGATGATGTGAACTTAAAGCACATCTATGAAGAACATGTCAACTCTGATGTACCGTGGAATCAGTTCAAAGATATTTGTAAAAGTGTTTGGAGTAACCCTTACAACTTTCTTCTTATTAACAAAGACTCATCATTAAATAATGGAAGGTACAGACAGAATTTTGATTTTTTTTTTAAATTTGAATGAAAGCAAATACATGTACATATAAATGAATTGTATACAAAAAACATTGCTAGTGTTATTCCTTTCTTAGTTGAATACAGTTGTGGTTACATAATATGGAGAAAAATATTAAAATGGAATTAATGAAGTCTGTTGACTCCATAAAAAATAAAATAAAACATATGAAAAATCAGGAACATGCAATGAACTTGTCACTTGATAAAATGCTAAAACCGGTGACAGATCCTCTTCAGACTTTAGTTAATTCTAATAAATCTGCAGAAAAAAATAATAAAAATGAAAATACAACTCTAAAAAATTCCGAAGGAATCGAATCCGATGAAAATAATGCTAGTTCATCTATAAAGTTCAATGACTATTACGATCCAAAAATAAAATCTACCCAATTAGTCGAACAAAATGCTAAAAAGGAATCGATTGATAATTTAGAAATTTCATTAGAAGGTGATGACATCTTTGGTATTTATGATGGTATTAGTATACCGTTTGGAATCAGAAGTGAAAACAATACTTTATTCATGGGTAATTCAACAGTATCATTTTCTAAAGTTGATAGTTTGAATAACGAAAGTACCATTTTAATTAAAATCGGTGACAAAGCTTACAATTTAACTGCTGGTCTAAAAGAACTTTTACTCCGAAGAAAACCTGATTTAAAGTTAATATCGAGCGAAGATAAACTTGTCTATAAGGATATGTTACATTATACAAATGCACATAAAAGAGATTTTAATCCTAAAGGTCAAATAAGAGGTGACAAAGGTATAAAATATTGTAAAATAATCAAACACCTATTTTCCGAATCGTCAAACGATGATAAACTTGTTCACACTAAATTTGGAGGAAACTTGCCAAAGTTAAAGAAGTACAAAAACAACACCGACTTGATATATTGGGATGATCCCAATGAATTGGTTGAGAGATTAAAATTATTAGTAGCTTCGAGAGATGCTGGCAATACCAATCATGATAATGAAATTTTATCGATAGTTGAAGAATTAAAAGAAGCTGACATAATTCAATAATAAATAGTGGAGATACTATGGTTTTTATTCAGTA
The DNA here is from genome assembly GCA_945859665.1 of Anorthoa munda. Classification (NCBI taxonomy): domain Eukaryota; kingdom Metazoa; phylum Arthropoda; class Insecta; order Lepidoptera; family Noctuidae; genus Anorthoa; species Anorthoa munda. The sequence continues at coordinate 19,725,693 of OX243896.1, read as the reverse complement.
TCAATGGTGGGTTCAAGACAAATGTTGATATACTGAATTAAAGATATGAGTAAAGCCGACGTAGTAAACGAAATTCATAAAAATGCAAGGGTAAACTTTCCGCGAAGACATGTTATTATGAAAGATATAGATGATTTATGGCAAGCGGACTTAATTGATATGCAATCAATTTCTAAAGACAATAAAAATTTTCGATTTATTCTTGCTGTTATTGACACATTTTCAAAATATGCATGGATCTTTCCTTTGAAAAGTAAGACCAAAGATGTTGTATGCAATTCTTTCAAGATTTTATTGGAAAAAGGGCGTATGCCTAAAAATCTGCAAACTGATAATGGGGCAGAGTTTTATAATGATAAATTTAAAAAACTTGTGAGATCTTATCATATTAATCATTATTCAACCTTCTCAACAAAAAAAGCTTCAATTGTTGAGCGATTCATCAGAACATTGAAGTCTAAACTTTATAAAGAATTTAGTCTAAAAGGAAGCTATAACTGGATCGATAATACTCTTAATAAAGTTATTTATGAATACAATCACACCTATCATCGCACAATTGATGAAATTCCCGCAAACGTGGACAATAATAATAAACAACGCATATTACAAAGATATTTCAGGCTGGTAAAAACCGATAGCATAAAAAGCAAGTTTAAAGAGGGTGATTATGTACGCATTAGTAAGTATAAGGGGACATTTGAAAAAGGATATACTCCCAACTGGTCGACAGAAATATTTAAAATTCGAAAAATTCAAAAAACAACCCCTATCACCTATTTAATTGAAGATGCAATCAGGGGCCAGCCCATTCTAGGTGCATTTTATGTACAAGAGCTTCAAAAGACAAAAAATCCTCATGTATATTTGGTTGAAAAAGTTCTTAGAAGGAAAGGAAACAGGGTTTTGGTAAAATGGTTAGGCTTGCCTTCTTCTGAAAACAGTTGGATTGATAAATCGAATATTTATTAAGTGTTCAGTCCAAATGTTTCAGTCTTATGATGGGTATTGAAGAGAGTAGTCTTCTCAATTGGATTATAAATCATTTACCATTTGAGTTACATTTACCGGGATACAATTATTGCGGGCCTGGCACTAAATTAATTAAAAGGCTTACGCGTGGAGATAAAGGTGTTAATAAATTAGACGAATATTGCAAACAACACGACATTGCCTATCACAAGTCTTCAAACCTAAAGGATCGCCACAAGGCAGATTTAGTTTTGTTAAATATGGCTAAAGAGCGAGCACTTGCCTCAGATGCGACTGTAGGAGAAAAACTGTCAGCACGCTTAGTAAGCAGCGCTATGGCAACAAAAATCAAAACTGGTTTTGGCCTAAAAAAAGAAAGCAAAAAGTGTTCTCCCAAAATTAAACCTGAAAAAGCATTAAAAAACAAATTTAAAAATGTTATTAGAAAAACGAAAAGACATATCAAAAAATTAAAACCGAAATGCAAGAAAGTGGCAATAGAATTAGCTATGGCTGCTGCCATAAAATTAGCTGATGATTCATCCGTTAAACTTCCTCGTATTATTCCTATACCAAAAACTGGTGGAGTATTGCCTTTGATTCCGATTTTTGCGGGCTTATCTGCGGTGGGAGCTTTAGCAGGCGGTGCAGCTGGTATTGCTAAAACCATAAATGAATTCAAGATGGCAAAAAAATTATTCATAGAATCGAGGAGACACAATGAAAAAATGGAAGCTCTCTGCATCGGAAAAGGACTACACCTTAAACCATATAAAGGTGGACTCGGAATTTTTGTATCGAAAGAAAAAAACTAAGATATCGGCTACCCAATCGAGCCTTGAGTAATTTAGACATTTTGAAGTATGGGAATAATATTCCCTATTTCAGAGGCGTCTTTATGAGAGATAAGCTCCCTAAACACCCTTTTAAAAAAGAATGCGGTGTTATAAATTTAGATAGCTCTAAAAATCTTGGTTCTCATTGGGTAGCCTATGCAAAATACAATGATTATATTGAATATTTTGATAGTTATGGAAATCTTAAGCCTCCAAAGGAATTTATAAAATACTTGGGATCCAAAGTTCATTATAATTATGATAATATTCAGCGTGATCATCCTTATAATTGTGGACATCTTTGTTTAAACTTTTTGAACAATTTTTGGTGTAGTGGAAGAATAAAATAAACAGGATCTGCCGAAAGAAGTCAGTATAGAAGCATGTCTACTACGGTTACCATCTCTGGACATAAATCGGAATTGGTTTCATACTTTCAACCACCGCTGCATTTGTCAGATCAATATGAGTGCGGTTTGATATACTTTTCAGTATTACAATCAACACCAAATAACCCCATTATTAACAGAGGTCTGTCTGTAATCAAAATCGAATGTGATCTTGTTCACAGTTCGTATTGCAACGGATTACCAACTCATTTTATTCACGAATTCGTGTCTGATACTACTCCAGGCCATCAGTGTGTTGAAATACCGCAAAATGTTATTTACTTTCCAGTAAACAAAAATATAATTTCATCAATATCGGTTAAGATTGTAGATCAATTTGGCCACTGTGTTAACTTTGGAGAGAAACAAATTCAGTTACGACTTCATTTAAGAAAAACAAAATGATAGTATATTATAAAAACACTCAAGCGAATGAAAAACGTCTTAGTTCTTCTGCGATTGCTAAGGTGCAAAGACGCAAGAAAAAAGTTAAGAAATTGACTAAAGTAAATAAAGATTTTCTTAAAGCTCTAGGATTTAAAATATGAATATACTACAGATTGCTGAATTACCGCACTTTGACACTTCGATCGAAAGTTATGAAGTCCATTCATACAATCCCTACAATAGCAGCTTTAGAGAAAACGATGAAATCAGAATTCCCCTCCACCAGCAAGACATATACGTGCTACCATCAGCCAGTTCAATTTACATCGAAGGACAGGCGAAGTTCTTCGGTAAAGATGGGAATCCAATCAAGAAAAATGTTACGTTCACTAACAACCCTGTTATGTTTTTGTTTCAAGACATTAGATACGAAATGAATGGTATTGAAATAGACCGCATAAAAAATTCTGGAATAACGTCAACAATAAAATCATACATCTCATTAAATGAAGCAGAAAATAAAGTTGCTGCCCTATGGGGTTGGTGTTTAGAGGGATTTCAAAGTGATGGGCATTTTAGTGCTGTGATACCACTAAATAAAGTTTTAGGGTTTGCAGAGGATTACAATAAAATAGTGATAAATTGTAAACATGAACTTATACTGAACAGAAGTAACACTAATTTAAATAGCATTATCCTTACTGATGATATTGCTAATTTTCAAATAGATGTGCAAAGAGTTCAGTGGAGGGTGCCACACATAAAAGTATCAGACCGAGAACGACTGTCACTTTTAAAACATTTAGAAAAAGATAAACCTATTCAGATGGCGTATAGAAATTGGGATTTATATGAGTATCCATTACTACCTAAAACAACAAAGCATTCTTGGTCTATTAAAACTGCTTCACAATTAGAAAAACCCAGATATGTAATTTTTTGTTTACAAACTAATCGAAAAAATAATAAAACTAAAGATAGTTCAGTATTCGATCATTGTGAAGTAACAAACGTTACGCTCTTTTTGAATTCACAATATTATCCTTATGAACCTTTAGGTTTAAAGTTTTCTGAGAACAAATATAGTATATTATACGAAATGTTTGTGAAATTTCGTCAGTCGTATTACAACTATCCAGTAGACCCGTTGCTTGACCTAAAGGAATTCAAAGAAAAAGCCCCTCTCTTTATCTTAGACTGTTCAAGACAAAACGATAGCCTGAAAACTGGTCCAGTGGACGTGAGGTTGGAAATTGAATGTTCTACAGCAATACCAGATAAGACGACTGCATATTGTTTGATTATAAACGATCGACTTGTAGAATACAAACCTCTCAGCAACATCGTGCGCAGGTTATCATGATTGCTATTGTGGATATTCAAGGCTTTAAAACAGAAACAAATGAATTTATAATAAAAGAAATCGCCATATTGTATAATAAAACATTACAAATATTTTTAATTAAGCCACCATTTCCATTTTCAAAATTAACGAAGCAAGAAAAAAAACAAGTAAGTTGGATTGAACGTAACAGAAAGATACGCTGGCGTGAAGGATTTGTTCCCTATTCTAATTATCAGAATTTGGTTATAGATATTTTAAGAGATAAATGTATCTACGTTAAGGGTTTAGAAAAAGTGTTGTGGTTAAAGCATATTTTAGGAAATAGTCATTGTAATATATTCAATTTAGAAGATAAAGGATGTTCAAGTTTGATAAGCTTATACGATCAATATAAATATTCTCAAGATTTATATAACTGTATTTATCATGACTCTGTATGTGCTTTAAAAAATGTATTGTGTTTAAATAAGTGGTGTGTTGACAATAAAATTCTAAAATAAATATTTTATTGTTTTTATTTCTGTAGTTAGGTGAAATGCATCTTAGTTTTCTTCCCCTTCCTCCTACTTCTGTCCAGTCTTTATATGTTGCTGACAAAAGCTGGACCATACCATTATACATTTGTACCTAATTGAATTAGAAAGTCAATAAAACATGTCTCAAAATGAATACAAGCCTCGATATGACATGTATAACACATTTAAAATGCGTGAATTTTCATTTAATTATTACTGGGGGACACTTAATAAAAAGAAAAGATTAGTGATGGAAATGGCTGACGCAGGATTCTTTTATTATGGAAATAGTATAAATGATATTGCAGCATGTTTCTCATGTGGAGGTGTTATTGAAGATTGGGAGATTTATGATGATCCTTGGACGCAACATGCCATACATTTTCCTAAATGTTTTTATTTAAACGCTGTGAAGGGCACAAACTATATTACAAAAAAGTGTTTGGAATACTTACCCTATTAAAGTGTATATGTATAGGATGTCACATTGCACTTAAAAATGAGTCAATTTATGGGTATATATTACATAGGCGTCGTGCATCACAGCAATTTAACTTTGAATATTACAGTGCAAAGGTTCAATATTAAATTTATTTCTTAAATAAATAATTACATTTATTGATGTTATTTATAATGTTTCACTCAGTGAAATCTAATTTAGATGGCATTCGTAAAATGATTTTCAAGAATGCTAGGGGTGAGATAATACATATTCAAGATATGCACCCTAAAAAAAAAATATCGGACGTAGGTGAATTAAAACACCAGGATAATGTTAAAACACAAACAGAAGATTTATTTTACCAGAAGTTGGAAGATCCAGAGAAATCTAAATTGAAAAATACTAAGTATCTTATACTCAAAAGCGAGTCTGGTGAGCTTCTTCGCACATTCGTTAATGTTATCAACAAACAGGTTGATAATGAAAAATCGATTGCGAGTTCGTCAAAGACTAGTGGGAGTAGTATATCGACAGCAACAGCAGATTTATTTCATCAGGAGAGTGATACAGCCCGTGCGTTAGTTTTACCTGCATTAGAAGATATTGATTGCTACCAGATACTGCCAGGGAATGAAATTTGTTTCACATAAATTGTGTCAAAATTTGAGGCAGACCATAGTAGTAGTGTATTATTGGGGCGTTCTGCATAACGCGCTCGAGCGAAGCGAGAGCAAGTGATGCAGAACCCCCAATAATACACTACTGCCATACCCTAACTTTGAAAATACCCCAGATCACGCTTTCGTTGGCCAGACTCTACATACATTACACACATTACCCTCCTTCGGCAGTCGGGTAAAAAGGCTAGACACATTGATTTTATAGTTTACAGATCTGACTATAACATAGTTTTGAGATTTAAGTCACAAGGCCTGTCCCCGAATCAATTAGGCAAAGGACTCCACGAACTGATCGTAGCAAATCGTACATCTGAACTTGGCTCCAAGCTCCAAGTCAAGACGTGTCTCTCTTTGCAATTATGACCAATGTGTGGAGCAATCTATTTGTTCTTGGGCAGTGCATATCTGCAATTCGCTTATTAACGTGTGATTTTCTCACGAGTTTCCTTCACTATTTAAAGACGTTGTTCAAGCACAATGAGTGGTTAGACTGTTCACTAGACGGTACGAGATTTTGACTAGAGCTTTGCAAATTCGTACGTTTTATTGTGAGTTTGTGACACTCCCATGGTCCGAGGGCGCTGGGGACGTAAGGCAGAGGGGGTGATAAATCGTGCGCGCGGTGTTCAGGTTCTCCGACTGCTGCGCTCTAGGCCATGCTTGGACTCTCCACCTGTTCATACTCCAGGCAGCAATGATGGCTGCAGTACGTCTCAAGGCACTGGATCTTTGGGGTAAAAGAGAGACACAACACACCGCTCTGCTCGATGAACTCAACATCGAACTCCCTCTAACAAAAGCAATCAACGACCGGATACCTAAGCAATTCATCTTTGACAAGAAATACAGGATCCAACTCCACGGGCGCACACCACTGCGAAGGGCTACGCCTTAAGTTAAGGATTTTCACAGACGGATCCAAAACAGGTACTGGCACTGGGGGAGTTCTCGATGGATCTCAACATCCATTTAGCCACGCCACTTGGGGGTTCATAACACGGTGTTCCAGCCACAGCCATCCAAGCCAGGGAGGTTAAGGATTGCCCTATACGCATTCTCTCGGACACTATGGCCATCCTGCAAGCACTGAGTAGCCACACGGTTAGCTCTGGGCTGATATACGAGTGTCACCAACGCCTGAACCAGGTCGGTACACGCAATAAAGTAACCATTCAATGGATTAAGGGGCACAGCTATTCTCGAGGTAATGATACAGCGGATGAGCTGACCCGAAGGGGCTCCAGTACGGCGGTGGTGGGACCAGAACCCATCGTGCCACTACCCTTCGTTGCCTCCGAAATCTGGTAAGGAAACGCACCGAAGAGCAACACCACAAATTGTGGAATGACCACAGCGCGTGCAGGCAGGCCATGGACGCACTTCCCTATTTAGATGGCCGCTTTACGCAGAAAGCGCTGGGACTGACTAAATCACAGTTACGTGCTGTCACAGCCGTAACGACTGGCCATGGGCCTTCAACAAGCAACTTTTTGTCTTAGGGATCACGGACAGCCCACTGTGCAGAGCATGTATGGAGGAGGACGAGATAGCGGCACACCTGCTCCTAAACTTTAAAAGATTACGTTGATTGCACTGGTAACATTTCGTGCAGTGCAAGTATGCTTAATTTGTTTATCTTGCATTAGCGCGTCTCACTCTACGCAGCTTTCATTGTTTCCTTATACATAATCTGCTTTCTTTATTTTCCTCATCATCATCTTCCTGTCCCAGTCCATTTAACTTAGTTCACCGTCACGCCTCACACAATCAATCCATCTCTTCTTTTATTTAATGTTCGCTCTATCCATCAAAAGTATTCATCACTCTTTAGTTTATTTACACACAATTCGTTTATCGTGTTAGAGCTACGAAAGTTCTCTCTCTCACAAAGAGAAGACCTGTGTCCCAGGAGTGGGAACATTAATAGACTGATGATAATGAGCTTCGAAAGTAACCAATGGATAGAATACATGTCATGCCATTCCTTTTTCTTCATGAATGTTTTACGAATGTCGATGCTGTAACAACAGTGTCAACATTATCTAAGAATATATTACCATCATTAATCAATGAGGAAACTACAGAAAAGCACGTGCTATGATCGTCACGTATCTACCTACCTGTTGCATTTGCTTCTTGTGCGTAACTGCGTACATTCATAGAGACATAACTACCCACTTAATATAAAGCTAATGAATGAGGGTAGTCAGCAAAAGCGGTCATTGTGTAGGAGCCACAGTTATGGAAGCCTCAATAAACATTTTCGTACATTGTACTAAGTACCAAACAATTACCGTACACCTGCTAATGTACTTGACCGATTTCTTTCTCCATTGAGAACAAAACGTGAAACTATAACGTTAACAATAACGTCTACGTAATCTAACGTTTGGCTGACGTTTAAGTTACAACATAGGAAGAGAAAAAATAAAGAAATTAGCCTGCTTTGTGGACAAAACTAGTGCACAGAGTGTGACGGATTCTTGCAGGTAAACAATAGTAATCGTTGAACATTTTTGGCGATTAAATTTTAGCGATTTTAAGCTTTATTGCTCTAGTCTTTAGGCAATATTTTAATGTGCGGAAATGATACAAAAACGACGATGGTTTTGCGTATTGTTGAACTTTATTACGAAGGCGCTAGAAATTACACTCATCAAATGATCACAACTCAGTTAACAAATACTTTTTTACGATAGAATGCTATAAAAAGAAAACTTTCAGACCGGTCTACAGCAAAAACTGAAGATTTCTATTATAGACCAATAGTTTCAAGACAAGAACAAGAGGTGGTGATGATAGTTTCAGTTTTTGTTTCAAGACTGACCTAAGTATTGTAGGTACTATTGCAACCATCTAGATTAGGCTGCAATTAGAAAAGGGGTCTACCATCCAAGAGATCCTTTTGTGATCACAATGTCCGCATTTACTGGCAGTATTGACTGTGTTGCGCAGTATCTTCTCTTCCAATTTACCGCATTGTCTCAAGACAAAAGTCTATGACCAGGGATCACCTATGGGACCGAGACAAGGTCACTCACAATGGGCCTTATCAGTCACCCAAAGGGCAATCAATGGAGAGGGCTATGATCGGCGTTTCCTTGCGTGATCGCATCATAAATGAGGATATCTGCATGAGAACCAAAGTTAACGACATAGCCCGAAGAATCGGGACACATTGCTCGTAGAACGGATGGGCCGAATGGGCCGAAAAGTTCTGGAATGGCGACCGCGAACCGGAAGACGATGCGTTAAAAGGCCTCCCACTAGGTGGACCGATGACCTGGTTAAGATTACGGGAATGCGCTGCATGCGAGACGCACGCGATCGTTCAATGTGGCGACGCCTATGGGAGGCCTATGTCCAGCAGTGGACGTCTTTCGGCTGAAATGATGATGATGATGATGATTGACTGTATTCACAAGAGGTCACTAACGACAATTCAGATGTGAACTAAATGATAGGCTCAGGGGCCTATGATGTTTTAAAGCCATAATGGTTCCTATGTAAGACAGAGAAGGAGCTAGGCAGGACAACTGGCATTGTCCTTTTTACCCGACTGCCAAAGGAGGATAATGTGCTTATCAGTCTATGTATTTATGTATGTTTGTATGTGTGTATGTTTGTTCCTATGTGGCGTTCCAGAGACCAAACGAGTTGGCCGATTTTGATGATTCATACGTCAATCGATTCGTCTTAAACTTGCGAGTGTCACTGACTACATTAAATAAGAAAATAGAAAAATGGCGGCTTTTGGACGCTATATTGTGGAGCCCAATATTTTTTTTTCATCCAAACCCATCGTGTTCATCATCGTTTCATCCAAACCTCTTAAAACCCTTCGATACCCCATCAAAGGGTTTTAAGAGGTAATTTCAAAAATATATAACACTTATATGTTTAAATGTACCTAACTCGAAATAAAATGTTAACTAAAAAGTTATAAATAAAAAAAACTAATTCAAAAAATCCAAAAAACCCGACTGTTTAAAAAGCAAATTAAAAAGAAGTAAACAAGAAGAAAATCATGCCGTGCAGTCGGAGGATACATATTCACGCGCAAAACCAGATGACTGTCGGGCTTTTTGGATTTTTTAATTAACTTTTTTTTCGCACAGTGGAATCATGGTGGCATTGACATGTCATAGTATGATCCTTCAGTTCACCCCAAAAGGAAGTACAAACCCTCAGCAACCAGACACCAACCAGACGACCTTCAACATCCAGCAGATTACATATTATTATAACTTTAGATGTCTACGCATTCTGATTTTTAACAATGAAAGGAAAACACAATACTCTCAAGGAAATCCACATGTCCGTATTTTGTTGATTTAAAAAGCGAATGTCAATACTTTGTGAGCAAATTGCTAGTACAATTTTGATATTATCATGTCGAGACTCAAGACAAGCTCTCAACTTGACGGTTTCGTGAAACATTTGATGAGCTGCTTCTAACTATCTAAAGATATACCTACTTGTTAAAATCATTAAATGGAGGAATAGTGGGGTTTTTTTTGTTAATGATAGGCTTGTGTTTGACCACTATTACACCTGATGGTTAGCAAGTGGTTGATGGTAAAGCATGATTGCCTAGAAGTAACCTATTCACTCATGACGTAAAGACCCCGAGGTTGTAAGTAGCAGGGAACACATCCCACCCATCTCTTCCAGGTTACCTGGAAGAGATTGCGGAATGCGATAAGGCCGCCCGTTGCATATTTTTAGTTTTAAGTTTCTTTTGTTAATTGTAAATTCAGCCCTTGCACACCATTATTATAAGACGCAGGTGCTAGAAAGTGGAAAGTGAAACCCACTTACATGAAGATCTCTTCCAGGTTACCTGGAAGAGATTGCGGAATGCGATAAGGCCGCCCGTTGCATATTTTTAGTTTTAAGTTTCTTTTGTTAATTGTAAATTCAGCCCTTGCACACCATTATTATAAGACGCAGGTGCTAGAAAGTGGAAAGTGAAACCCACTTACATGAAGACACACCCATATTAAAGGCTGCTCATAAAAAAAAATAACAATCATGTTTGTAGGCCTTGTGGCGTGCATGTAAATGGTGATATTTTATACATTATGTAAATCTGAACTAGGTACTTGAGTTCATAACAAAGTTTTATGACTGAATTGACTGATTGCTGGACAATGTAAAAATTCATAGGTTGTTCTAATAATGATATTTTTAAAGTTTATGTTAAAGACATGTATACTGGAAAAATGCAAAAGGCATGGGCAGAAGCTAGAGTAAAAACAAATTAATGTGCTGAGTTTTGAAGTAGAAAAAGCTTTGACAAAAACCAGATTTACTGACCTTTGGTTTTCAGTATAAGAAAGAAGTAGGTACCTATTTTTACATTGTCCTTTCCAGTTAATGGCACTACAAATATATTCACACAGTACTTATTTGCATCAGCAAGGTCATTTGGCACATCTCAGGAGATTGCCATGTTGCACTTATGTGTGATTGAATGGTGCAATCAATTGTTTAGATTCAGATGTCAATAAGAACAAGGTTAACTTTTGAAAGGTGTTTAAAAACAGGTGTATTTTGAGGATCAAGCAGGACTTGAACTACCTAGCAACCAAAAGTATAGATTTACCTACTTCAGCAGGACCTTGGTAATTAAATAATTAAGTATTAAAAAAGTTTGTACTGATGAGGTTCTAGGTTTGATTCTATGGTACGGTAATGCTATTGGGTTTTTTTATCTGGAATTTTCAGTAGCAGAACAAAGTCAGGCATTATCTGGGTTGAAAGCAATAGGTTTCACCTCCTATTTCCTAGATGGACTTGAATCCACACTCATGAGCTGACATTGTGGCAAGACAAAAATTCAAAAAGGGTCTCTTTTTAGGGTTCCATACCCAACAGGTAAACACTACTAAGACCCCTGCATAAGCCCTATTACTAAGACTCCGTGTTCCGTCTGTCTGTCTGTCACCAGGCTGTTTCTCATGAACCGTCATAGCTAGACAGTTGAAATTTTCACATGCCGCTATAACAACAAATACTAAAAACAGAATAAAATAAATATTTAAGTGGGGCTCCCATAAAACAAACGTGATTTTTTTGGCGTTTTTTGCGATAATAGTACAGAACCCTTCATGCGCGTGACTGTGTGAGGGCACTTTTAAACCAGCTTTTAAAAAGATATCTGTACACCCTCAATAAATAGATAACATTATTGCTGTACACGCTGTAGATGCCATGTGGCATCTACAGCGCATTGCATGAGGCAGATCAGACAGTGTGTTAAATATTTATGATTAAACTTTTCTATGAAACATCCATTGACCTACTGCAGATTCCATGATAGACATGCATGCACGGTAATTACAACACGATTATGATCAACCACACTTTATAATCTCATAGGACTAATAAATAAACCAACTAGGTAGTAATTATTTACACTTTCTCACGAGTAAATTATTATGCATAAAACTAACGGATTGTCTCACTTATTTACGCAAATTACACAACTATAATCTAGATGTTATTCTAGGAATTTTGAGTGTTTCCTGGATTTATAAAAGTTGTTATCCTTACCTTTTTACTACGGCCTTGTTTCAAAAACTTTCAAATAAAGGATGTGAACTTGTTGACACAAAAAATTAAACTTTGAACACTTCACTGAGTGTTCAATATCACGAATTTGTATCTCACAATCCCTACGGACTTACTGTTAAAACTTTATTAATGTTTAATTTAGTTATTCTTATTATGATTAAATTTGTCGATATAACACTAGATCACAACACAAACTTTCTTAACTTCTGCGAACTCGTCTCATCATGCGTGCGTCAACCATTGCGTTCGGAAACTCACTCAATTAGTTTACTCAATTTGTCGGCCAATGAGAAATCGTAGATCGCCAAGCCAACTCAGTCAAAACTTCCACAGATGTTTTTGACGCTGTCACTTTTTTTTTAAGTCGGCAACATTTATTAAATATTTCGTGAGAAATAAAAATCATTAATTAAATATATTATTTGGAAGCCCATTTATTAAATTATTTTTAACAACAACAGAATAATTATCATGTCTCAACTTTGTAACATCTTAGTTTATTGTCATACCCGTTGGTATAGTTCTCGCCAAACTTCTAGCCACCCTGAAGTTGGCTACAATGGCTGCGCAGTAGTAAATCTCCTACGAAAACAGAACCAAGCCTTGCGCATCGGAAAGCCAACTTCAGGGCGGATCAGAAGTTTGGCTGGTTTATACTTTTGTAACTAGAAAGTAGAATGATAAGTAATGTACTTAGATCTCTCATTTTGGGTAAAATTAACTATTGCTTTGATCATTAAACCTTTTGTGGTCTCGCACCGAAAATAACCGATCCAACACGAACTGTTGTAGCGCCAAGTTCAATCTGTAAAAAGGGGTAATTTTAGAATTTATTTTCATCACTGATTGTAATTTCCATCACGTTACTGTTGTTATCGTATATCTGTGGGTGTTATCAATGAAGGTTCCAACAGGTGGATTGGATAAGACTATAATATTTCAGTTAAGAATGGTATTTCAGGAATATTATTAAAAATTGTAGATGACCATCAGCCTGATTGTACATACATACATAAACTCACATCTTTCTTCCATGAGGGTAGGCAGAAACTACATAATGCTACCTGCTGCCATCCTTACATACATCCATAAAGTATGGTAATAGATTATACCTCCTTATCCATATATGTTTCTGCAGTCTAAATATGAAAAGAAGAAAGAAATAAAAATTATTTATACTTACAGCATGTTCATAATCAGTAGACATCCCCATAGACAATTCCACTTCATTTATATCAAGCTTCAGGTTCTCACAAACTTCCTGTCTACATTTGGCAAGAGTCACAAAGTCTGGATTTGGACCTTTGGATGTGTCATAGTCATATATACCAATAGTCATCAAGCCTTTGAAATCTAGGTTTGGACAGTTCTTCAAAACATGTTCAACAACTTTTGTTGCTTCGGATGGCTCAATTCCATTTTTGGCTGAAAACAAATGAAAATGTTAAGTTTTTAATTGCCTACATTTAAATCTTTATCATAATCTGCCTATATAATTCCTACCTCTGGAATACAGGCCCTGCCTTAGTATTTTCAGTAATGTCTCATCCCATACAAAGAAACCGTGCCGACATTCTATACTGATTATTTTTTGTACATAGATCGCGTTTGGTTCTGTTCTGTTCCGTTCCATGGATATAGATGGTGATCTATCTATCGCCGTGGAACGGAACCAAATGCGATCGATTTACAATAAATAATCGGTATAATCAGATGAAAAACGCTAGTTAAGTCGGCACGGTTTCTTTGTATGGGATGAGGCATCTGTATGCTAGTATTATCTGTGGTATTTTGCATCAAATTACAAAAAAAGAAAAAGCTTTTAATAACTCGGAAACAGATTGCATCATTCGTTGATTCATAAAGATAGTAGTTTCTGAAGATTTTCTTGGGAAGAAATTGCATTAGACTCATCCTAGATTAGACATCTAATAAAATTCATTTATTGCTCACCAGACAATAGATTAGTCTATTAATAGAAAATTTATTAAGATACAATACCTTCTTCAGCACTTGTATTAATCTGTACCATAACTGGTAATTTCTCCTCATTGCTTCTATACTTTGGCCACTGTTTGTTTAAATTGTCAGCTAACTTTTCTGAATGAACTGTCTCAACTATGTACAACTTCGGTGATCCAAGCAATTTGTTTATTTTATTGGTTTGTAAGTGACCAATGAAATGCCATTTTATGTCCTTGCATTTCTCCAGTATTAGTGGATCACTGGCTTTCTCAGCCAATTCATTGACGTAATTCTCTCCAAAATGTCTTTGACCAGCTTCATAGGCTTCAACAATCAGAGAAGCAGGTTTAATTTTGGATACAGCCACCAACCTTGGTGCAATTTGTGGCAAATCCTGAAATTAGTTAAATATTGATTTAGATAACTTTGCGAATGATGTCCAAAAATATAAAAAAATATATATTTCAGAGGTCTAAGAAGCTAAGATGTCCAGAGAGGTTATTGTCAGACGATATTGCTGAACGATGCAACGGAGAGGTTGTGGAAAAGACATCGTTTTCATTGATAACATCACTTTAAGGGATGCTGTGTCGTAAATAAAGAATAAAAGGAATGATTTACATACCTTACTGCGCCTCGCAACAGCGGCTTCAATCTGCGATAATACGTTCTTTAGCCCAAACATAACGTCGACTTGCTGATCTTCTGATGACATAATTATCGCAATAACACTCGATATTTATTAGTAAGATTTCGTCAACTACTACACAACTAAATAAATTAATACTTTGACAGCTTCTTATCAGAAATGTCAATGTCAAAAAACAAAATCAATAATGATAACAACGCAAGGATTCAAAGTTCTAACATCAGGTTTTTGTAGGTAGGTTGTAGATTGCTTTTAACATTTCTTTGAATTCAACAGATCAGGTTCACTAGAATTTGAAATGTGTTGCGATTTGCCATGAGTGTGTGAGGATGAGGACAGTTTACAGCACTGAAATAAATTAGGTATGGTAGGCACAGAGTACATTGAATATATGATGGTAGGTAGCTCACACCAGGTGGCCCACAGACTACTTAGAGATACTAGGTGGCCTTGTAATGTGAGGGCCATGGTGTGGGCCAAAATAACCCAGATATTCATTTCAAAGTCAACATAGACAAGGGATATTGTAGCAAGGGATGTTATGGTGCCTTATTCTAGGAGAGCTAGAGTAGATTTAGGAACTAATAGGCTAGAACGTTTCAGGCTAAGTGAATAAATAACTAAATTATAGAGTGCTAGTATGCAAGTGTGACCAGTAGGCAAGGGTGAGATCATCGCTCCGTGCCGCCGCCGGCCGCTAGCGCTGCCAGCAGGGGTGACAATTTTAATGACCATAATACATAGCCATAATAGTAATCTTTGTTAATGACAGAATAATCAAATAAAAATAAATTGGACAGCCAAGTATTGCCATCCCATAAATCATACATTCAGGGTCGAAAAAATCAATAGGCCCTGAAGGGAAACCGCTTTAAATCCTTAAGATATATTATTTCTTCAAGGAAACATGCCTTTATTTTTAAAAAGAAACAAAACTGCATTCACAGATTTCTCGACAGGCTTACCTAGACTAGTAATTCAACCAGCTAAACATTTTAAAAACACTTGCTATTTGATTCTACTAATCGACAGGATTATTGCTCAGGATAAAATCTCTCTAATAGATATTTGTTCTCAAAACTAAAAATCCGGCGTTTGTTGTATGGGAGCCCCACTTAAATATTTATTTTATTCTGTTTTTAGTATTTATTGTTATAGCGGCAACAGAAATACATCATCTATGAAAATTTCAACTGTCTAGCTATCACGGTTCATGAGATACAGCCTGGTGGCAGACGGACAGACAGACAGATGGATCCCGGAGTCTTAGTAATGGGTCCTGTTTTTACCCTTTGGGCACAGAACCCTAAAAAGATCATAAAATCTAACATTAATTTTATTTTATTTTATTGTTACGCCTAAGCATTCCATTATTTCAGACTATACAATACAATGTGATGATTTCGAAAGGAATTTACATGTCAATGGTTGCGGGCTACTTCTGTTCCAGTATTCAGACAGAACTCTAATCTCCGGGATGTAGTTTCTGTACTAATCTTCCATGACGAAAACATTGTATTTGTACTTTTTCAAATCACTAAGCACACGAATATGGCTGATGTATCTCTTGAGCAGCTTCTATATTAGAAGCTTTCGGGTAAAACTCAAAGTATGTCAAAATGTTTAGATCATAATCGGAAATCTCTAGATTTTGTTGCTGTGGGTGTCCTAAATGTTTTTTTAAACTTCCAATGTTCACAAAGTTCACCATTCGCGAAAATCTTTTCTAAATACCGTCTGTATATTTGTCTCTCTGGGTACCTCTCACAGTCTCACCATACCATCTGTCAAGATTGCAATTCTTGTTGTTTGAAAAGTAAGCATCTTTATTCTTGACTAGCTTTTGCCCGCGGCTTCGTTCGCGTGGATGTCGGAAAATATCCTACGGGAACGTACTACAGCGATTAAAGTACTATGTGTTAATCCAGGTGAACAATGTCTTCTCACACTGCTTATTATAGAATCCGAGGTGCGGCTCGCGGATTGATTTATGATTGCTGGAGGAAATGCAAATCCTAAAATCTAACAATAGTAACGGTATTCATAACGGAACAGAAAATTACCTACTTGAATGCCAAATTTGAAGGCAATTGTATAACGGAAATTTAAATAATACAAAAAAAAAGTTATGGTAAATAGTTACCTAATTAATAATTCAAATTACGCTTATACTTACATTGTTATTCACAGGGGATTAGGACTATTTTTTTTAATTTGTACTTAAAGTACCTCTTTATATACTACATTAGAGGTTCTGCTCTCAGGTGCTAATACAACCAGGCTGCTAGATGAGCTCACTCTCGAGCGAGGCGGATTGAGATTTCGTAGTACTATTACTGGAGCACCCACTTTGAGAATAAGTTTGTGAGACGGATGAGAGCATTTAAGAACTCTACCGGATAGTGTACAGCATCATCCGTATGCACTACAGTGTCCACAGACTTGTATACTTCTTTATGGGATGAAATTAAAAATATCCTTAAATATGTTTTTCTTTAATTGTATTATAGAGCAGAAATGAAATTCAAAAAACCTTAAACACGTATTTCTTTAATTGTATTGAAAAGCAGAAATACTAAGTTTCATGTAATTTTGATGATAAACAATGCATTTTTCTTATAAACCTTAACACCCCGTTTAGGGACGAAATTAAAAATTAACCTTAAACACGTGTTTCTAAGAGCAGAAATACTAAGTTTCAAGTAATTTTGATGAAAATCTATTTATTTTTCTTACAAACTTTAACACCCCTTTTTACCCCTTTAAGGGATGAAATTCGAAAAATCCTTAAAACAGTATTTTTTATTTTTTATTTCGGGGCTAAATGCCATATATCATTCATTTCAAATGAAAAATGACAGAGTTTCTTACAAACTTTCATCCTCTATTTAACTCCCTTAGGGGTTGAATTTCGACAAATCCTTCCTTATTCCTTGTCTACATTACAAAGGGAACCTCTGTGCAAAATTTCAGCTTTCTAGGTCCAAGGATTTGGGCTGGGCGTTGATGAGTCAGTCAGTCAGTCAGGACTTTTCTTTTTATTAATATATATATAGAAGATGCGCCATTAAGTATTATCAATTACAAAATGGAAGTAAAACGGAACAAAATCGATAAAAATCGTTTCGTGGATGGGTGACCATCTTTACATAGCGAGTTTCTTCCGTGCCTCGAAAAGAAGTGGTTTAGGGCCCATTGATTTTTTCCCACCCTGTGTAAGTGGCTATACGGCTATACCACATCTGCCTACGCTGCGCACTGGGCGTCCGGTGCGTTGCACTCTATACTTTTGTTATTTATTCTTTATGGTTGCAGGCTTCTCCTCCCTTCAGGGGCTTCGTGAGAAGAGGGCTGGACGCCATCCCACAATATACAAGATGCGAGCCTAGTTTTTTGTTCGATGACTCGCAGTTCAATCAGAGTGATTGGCTATTGTTTAACAGGGCGATCCTGTGGAGACTAAACTAGAGCCTTCAGCCAGGCAATAAGAGCCTAGATTATGAATTTGATATTAGTAGGTGGTACAACAGCCAGCCCAGAGCACACCCAGACTGTGCCCAGACAGAACACCAGATTCCTGCTTAAATTTCGTTCGGAAACATATGGTTATACTCAAAGTTGTATACAATAAACAAATCAAAGATTATAAATACAATTAATTAAATCACACAGTATTTATATTATACGCACGTTAAACTAACAAGAGTATGCAATGTTCAATACAAATATTTGATTGAATTTAACATTTTCACTTCACAGCTGATCCAATTCAATTTTTGTTTATTTCCGAACAAAACGCAGACGTCAACTCGATTGATTTTCTTCACGTTTGTTTGCGTTTTTCGCGACGGAAATTCGTTTATCAAACAATAAATTGCTTTAATTATGATCGAAATACATACTGAGAACACAGGCTGATAAAAAAGAGCCATGAACGTGTTGGAGAAAGCTGAAAAAGCTTTGGAATTCCTAAAGGCAAATGAGAATACGGCGAAGTAAGTTTTTGCATATTTTTTCCGTTTTCGGCTTGAAGTTTGTGATGGTTTATTTAAATATGTGTTGTTTGTAGGAGTCATGAGCTGCAAGCGGCGGCGGGGACGCTCGGGCGTTGTCTGGGAGCCTTAGGGAGCCGTTCAAACTGTGCTCGTCACTATGCAAACTTATTGCATTCGGCTGCGCCAACGCTTCTTCTTTTAGCTAGTAACGATAGCGTAAGTTACCTTGAATGTTTTTTAGCCAAATAGCGTGAAGGATGATTCAAATGTATTATCCAATGATTGGATTATTATGCACTGTTGTTAAGAAACAGAATAATGAGGAAATGTAAGTTTAGGTGCAATGTTTATGCAAAATAAACATTACGGGAAATTTTTCGCATTGATTAAGTCGTTCATTTCCATCTGCAACAACTTTCAGAATAATAATACTGTTCAGTTGCATGCATTTAGACTGGAAACAGTCCTCAACATAGTTCACAGATGGCCAGGCAGATGATGATTTATGGACATCGCATCGCATGCCAGAAAGCGTTTTATAACATTAAACGATTACGTTGAGGACAAAAAGGCTTGGGATTGAGCTGCTCCAATTAATTTAGTTTTTTTTATTTTTATTTTGCACTGTGAATTTAGTTTTTTAAATATTTAATTTTTTTTATTTTCTTGCAATGACAAGAATATTTACTTTTTAAAGTATTATATTATTTTATTTTAATTATTCTGAATGTGAAGACTATGTGGATCATTCTTTTTTTTTTGATTGTTATTTTAATTTATCTTAGTTAGTTTTTAATCATTGTCTCGCAGTTTGAGTATTTATGCGGCCTACCCGAATGTCCTTTCTGTGGTATTGTTCGTCAATTAGTTGAGCTCCAACATTCTGAGTTGAGCTGCACGGTTATTGACAAATGCGTGCACTCACTGGACAGGTCCACTCAATCTGGCTGGTTCTTTCCTCAAAAGACAATTTTAGACATCAGTCTTCATGGTCTTCACATGATCTAACCAAGATTTTGTCTGGACTTTAAAAGAGACTGTGACCTCTGACTTTGTTTCGGTCTTTCTTCTCAGAGTAGTCAGACAGGAAACGCCAACCTCATCTAGTTTAAAAAAATATGATCGACATGTAAAAGTGTTTGTACAAACAAACTTGCAGAAATAAAGTCATTTATCATTTATCATCTTAATAATGCTAGAAAAAACAACTTTTCAGGCAGAAGTACGTCTTGTAGGTGATGAAGCATTGAACAGAGCTGTGGTCGGAGGATTCGCCTTTCATTCGCACAAGACCAATATTGTGCTACAGAATCAAATAGACCACACTAAGAATGCAAGGTATGTATGGAAAAAAATTACTTGCATTGCATATAAATACATGTTATAATCTTGTCATTAAGCTGGTATTTAACTCACAAAAGGACTCATCATCATTCCGCTTGTGTTGTTTGCAGTTCAATTTTGACATTTGCATTTTAATAAGGATGACACAGTCTGTATGGCTGCTAGCCAAACTTAATACCGATAGGATAATTCTATGTAAATATGAATGTAGGTAAGATGCAGTTAAACCAAGATCCTATATTTTATAAAACAAAATTCACACTTGGATGTGGAGTTGCAGACAGCAGCAAATTATATATTTACACTAGCTGTTGCCTGCAACTTCATCTGCGTAGCATTAGTAATTTGAATAGCCTATTTTTTATATCGCGCCATAATATTATAGATCTGTGGCCCCCATACTTGAGAAATTATTAGTTCACCATATAAACTTCTACCCCCGGGTCCACTCCCTTAAGGATGATTGCCGAGATAAAAACTATCCTATATCCTTCCCAGAGTCTAAAAGTATCTCCATACCAAATTTCATCTAAATCGGTTCAGCGGTTTAAGCTTGAAAAGGTAACAGACAGACAGAGTTACTTTCACATTTATAATATTAGTATGGATAACCGTGTTCCCTTATTATTTATTGTTGATGAACAAAACAAGTTAGCTGAATAGTAATAATATTTTAAAGTCCCACCCGTACGCAAAATACGCGCTTAGTCGTGGAGTTGCGGAAACCAGCCCGTTTTAACCTAACCTAACCTAACCATAGTAATAATATTTTCACTAATTATAACAAAAAGATTTTTTTATTGTCTTAGAAAGGTTTCTAATATTCTTTCTTCCTACTTGTTGAATAATTACTTTTGTTCTCGTAATAATGAAAATAATTTAGACTACTAGAAAATTTTGAACATGTAATGAATGAATAGTGCCAGTCACGTTTAAAGACCGCTGTAGAAGACAGTGGAGGACAATTACAGTCATGATCTTTAGTACTAGGCTATTGTTTTATAATTTTATGTTTAATACACTTATAAATCGCTCAGTGCGCAGACAAAAGGCTAGCATTCTTTTTATGTGACGGGAACTATACCAAAGTTGTTTTATACATTTTAAGTACCTCAATAATGTAAGTGAAATGTGTCTAGCTAATTAATTAAATAATTAAAACACACTAGTTAGAACAATTGGGTAGGGCAATGAGTCAATGACATAGAATGTGTAAAATACATGTTGGAATATACTGTCACAATCTACAATCCTTTTAATACTAATATTTTGTGATGTTTGGATGAATGGATGGATGATTTTTGGGTTAATCAATCATGCCACAACGGCTGAATGGATCTGGATGAAGTTTGACACAGATATATTTATTTATTAGTTATTTACGCTAAAGCTTTTACAAATTGGTCTACCATTATACAATACCAGTTTGTAACTAGGTACTTTAGGTACCTACTCACTTTAATTGTATTGTTTTTATTTACTTTGATTTATCTTTGATTGATACAAACGTCGTTGAAAACGAAATAATTGAGATATAAATAAATGAGATATTTATTTATTTTTTCACTCAAAACATACAATATCCTTACAGGCTAGGCCCAATGCGATAATGTAGTACTCTTACAAATTAAATAGTGCCACTGCTTGTACCATAACAAATTCTATAAGTAGCTATTATAGACTAGAATAGCACATAGGCTTTTTATTTAAGCCTTGGGATCATAATATATTTTGACTGGCGAAGCAGCGGGCAGATGACAGATAAAAAAAAAAAAAAAACAATATCAATTTATTTTTATTTTACATAGGCCTACATGGGCACTTATAAAACGTCGACAAAAGGCGCACGGTTCGGGATGGTCGTTTCCTATGGAGAAGAACCGGCAAGAAACTGGCGGTTAGAAACTTAGAAATATGCAGACTTCTTGACTGCCAGCCAATCTTTTCACTAATACAGACTTTCTTAATGACATCAGTCACAAAGACTGAAAGACGAGAAAAGTGAGCCTCTTATTGCTTATATTAGAATGGCGCATGCTTCTTGTGCGGTGGACGCAACATCTAAACCTTATGCTTTATTTTATTTATTTATCACAATTACTCTCTGCGCTTACAGTTTGACCCAATTTGATTCATCAATTTCACCATTACATAATAAACCTAAACAAAAAAAAAAAAAAAGAAATTTTACTTGTTTCAAACAAGTAAAATTTCAAAATTTAAAACACCCCCGACACATTGTTATTTCATGCTACATAATTTACATAGTACATACGCTTCGATCGGCAATCTATTGAACACGTAATTATGACACAATATCTTGCGTAAACACCCCGATTCAAACAGTGAAACGCCCATAACGTTTGAACGACTGAACCGATTTTATTCAAACATAGCTAAGAACACTCTCGACAAAATCACCTTTCAAACAAAAAAACTAAATCAAAATTGGTTCACCTGTTTGAACGCTACGATGCCACAGACAGACACACATATACACAGCAACACACGTCAAACTTATAACACCCCTCTTTTTCCGTCGGGGGTTAAATAGTACTTTTATGCCCGTTCATACTAAAACTAGGTGACATCTACATGAATCTATACCAATATTATAACGCTGAAGAGTTTGTTTGTTTGTTTGAACGCGCTAATCTCAGGAAATCAAAATCTCAGGTTGAAATTGAAAAGTTATTTTGTGTTGGATAGTTCATTTATCGAGAAAGGTATATAACATCACGGTACGACCAATAGAAGTGGAGCATAAATGAAAAACCGGCCAAGTGCGAGTCGGACTCGCGCACGAAAGGTTCCGTACCATTATCGCAAAAAACGGCAAAAAAAAATCACGTTTGTTGTATGGGAGCCCCACTTAAATATTTATTTTATTCTGTTTTTAGTATTTGTTGTTATAGCGGCAACAGAAATACATCATCTGTGAAAATTTCAACTGTCTAACTATCACGGTTCATGAGATACAGCCTGGTGACAGACAGACAGACGGACCGCGAAGTCTCAGTAATAGGGTCCCGTTTTTACCCTTTGGGTACGGAACCCTAAAAATGTAGCAAAAAAGGGAAAAAATATTCCTTTTTGAGAGCTTCCGTTGCGTGCGCTGCGTAAGCGGTTAAAGCTACGCAACAGTCATGTATGTTGGGTAGGGTAGGTAGTTAGCAAGATGGCGGGAGCGAAGCCGCGTGTGACAGCTAGTGTTTAAATAAAAGCGCTTTGTTAGATGTGGTACGTTCGGCCCAGCGCAGAAAGTTGAAAATTCAACTATACAATAACATTTAGATTCAACGTAATAGCCACTAATAACCGGACCTTGACAAAATCTTCATAACCTTTTCCTAGATGGATCCGCGCCGCACTCTCTCGGATATGCCTCGGCGACTGCTGGCTCCGTCCTGGAGTTGGCAAGATCCGCACACAAGCGCAGACACTATTCCCTAAACTCAGTCAGATCGTGCGCCAGACCAATGAGATCCAGCTGATTGTGGAGGCCTTGGAGAATAACCTGCCGAGGATACTCACGGCACTGGCTGAGTATACTACTGATGAGGAGATTTCTGGTAAGTTGATGATGAGAATTTTATTTGACCTGTGGCTTTGTTACTTAAACACGGTATACAAACCATTATGGAGATAAATGTGAGCATTCATTTAAACAAACAACCTCTCATCTTAAAGCATATACCTTCTCCATTCCATTCTGGTTAAAAATACAGTGTCAATTTGAATGTGTCAACTCGTATGGTATAATGACCATAAAGCGACTGCCGTTTTAGGTTTGATTCCCAGATCAGCTCAAGACCTTTTGGGTTTTTCCTCTGGAATTCTCTGGAAACTCAGAAACTACACAAAACTACAACGTGGGCATCAAAATGGCAAAATGCAAATACTCAATACAGTACTTTACACCCCCCCACATACAAGAAAATTAATAATGATTTTATAATAATATTACTATATTATTATAAAATCATTATTAATTGTTTTGTTAAATTCATTTGTTTTATCATACTCGTACTCCATACAATCCAGGCTAAAAAGGGTAATAACAAAAAACCCAATTTTTAAGCAGTCGGGTTTTTTGATTATTTGAATTAACTTTTTTTATTCATAACTTTTGAGTTAATTTTTTTTTTCGACTTAGTTACATTTAAACATAGAAGAGATATATATTTTTGAAATCACCTCTTAAAACCCTTTATTTTGATATCCCACACGATGGGATTGGAAGAAAAAGAAATTGGTGGCTCACAATATGGCGCCCAAAATCCGCCATTTTTCTATTTTAATGTAGCCAGTGACTCTCGCAAGCTTATGGCGAATCGATTGACGTAAGAATCATCAAAATCGGCCTACGCGTTTGGTCTCTGGGATTGATTGATAAACACATTACCCTCCTTCGGCAGTCGGGTAAAAACGTGCATAACAAAGACATACAATAACAAGTCTCTCATTATTTTGTTTCCAGAGCTATCGAAAGCCCTACTATCGCACGTGGAGACATCAGACCCAGCAGTGAGACGCGGCATAGCTACGTGTGTGGCCCATCTCTGTTCACACAGGGAGCCACTGCTAACCAACATATTGGCGAGAGTGTTTGGTAAGTGATAAGTTGTGGGGGTTCTTTGTATGTTTGTGTTTCAATCACTCAACAACGGTTGAACGGATTTGGATGAAATTTTGCACATTTTGGGTATTTTATAACCTAGATTAGCTTTTTATCCCAATATACTCGGTATAATGATCCGGAGTATATCGGAAGTATTAATACCACGCAGCTTATAATCCTTTAGTAAGTGGGTAAGGTCGGCTAGGTCAGCTAGTACATTTTAGATTTTACGTATAGTCTCAAACCAACTGTTCTCCCAAAACGGGATCTGGATCAATTCTTCCTAGCAATAATAAGAAGTATCAATTATTAGCTTCTGTCAGCAGCTTGCCCGCGTGAAAACTGTTTTCTTATCCCAAGGGATCATTATATTAGGTTGAAATGTGCTATTCCAGACTATAATCTATCTCTGTGCCAAATGCCATCCAGAACCGTTCAGCCGTTCTGGCGTAATTGAGTAACAAACATCCATCCATCCTAACTTTCGAATTTATAATATGAGTAGGAAGTAGGTTAAGTGGAATTCGATATTTATGTTACATACATTTATATTTTGCTAGCCTGTCTGTACTAGCCCAACTTTGCACTAAGGCCTCCCACAGTCCGTCCATTTTTAGGGTTCCGTACCCGAAGGGTCTAAACGGAGCCCTATTGCTGTCACTTACGTGTCCGTCTGCCTGTCCGTCGTCTGTCACACCGGTTTTACAGCCAAACGGTTGGAGCTACAGTCTTAAAATTTTCACAGTATAGCATCTTGTTGACCCAAATATACAAAAATTATCAAAAAATATTTTTATATGTTTTTAAGAGGGGCTCCCATACAGCTAAAGGTAAGCGCGAAAAATAAAAATTTACTTGATTTTGCGGTCAGGGTACGGAACCCTAAATGTGTGAAGTCCGACACGCACTTGGCCAGTTTATTTTTTTATTATATGTAGGCTCGCGCTTGACCAATATCTCACCTGATGGTAATCGATGATGTGGTCGACGGTGAAGCAGTCTTGCCTAGATGTAACCTATTCACTCTTGACTTAAAGACCCCTAGGTTGTAGGTATCGGCACAGATAATATAATACTAGCATACAGGTGCCCAATCTCATACAAAGAAACCGTGCCGACGTAACTAGCGTTTTTAATCTGATTATACCGATTATTTTTTGTAAATCGATCGCGTTCGGTTCCATTCCAAGGCGATAGATAGATCACCATCTATATCCGTGGAACGGAACCGAACGCGATCGATGTACAAGAAATAATCAGTATAATCAGAACAGTACGTCGGCACGGTTTCTTTGTATGGAATGAGTCACCACTGGTATCGGGCAACACAGAGTATACAGATTTCTCTCGATCTGGCCGATTCTCAAGAAAACCATGTAACCTAGCTTGCATATTAATTGTGATATTGTTATATTTGCAGAAAAGCTATGGCCACTGACACCAGACAGTACAGTGGTGATGGGATGGTTTTGCGTCATAAAAGCCATCTTCCAAATCAACGACATTGCGAAGTTTTACGAAAACGACCTGTTCGCCGTGCGGGATTACTTAGAGGTATGGTTCCGGTTGGTTGGTTGGTTGGTGTTTTTTAAGGTTCCGTACCCAAGGGTAAAAACGGGACCCTATTACTAAGACTCCGCGGTCCGTCTGTCTGTCTGTCTGTCACCAGGCTGTATCTCATGAACCGTGATAGCTAGACAATTGAAATGTTCACAGAAGATGTATTTCTGTTGCCTCAATAACAACAAATGCTAAAAACAGAATAAAATAAATATTTTAGTGGGGCTCCCATAAAACAAACATGTTTTTTTTTGCGATAATGGTGCCTTCGCGCGCGAGTCCGACTTGCCCTTAGCGGGTTTAAATTTTTTTTTTGGGTTAGAAAAATACTCATATTTTTCTAGTTTCGAGAACATTGCTTTGTGAAAATCATCTTGTTCTATTCAACCTTGCATTATACCAATCGTCAAACTTCATGGCAGCTGTCAAGTGTGCAAAACCCAGCACTTACCTTCGTTGAATATGTTACTGCACAGCGACTCCCTTCTTGTTCAGAGCAGCCATAAAGTTTGCCTCGAACTGTACAATGGCAAATGGATAATTTTTAGGGTTCCGTACCCAAAGGGTAAAAACGGGACCCTATTACTGAGACTTCGCGGTCCGTCTGTCTGTCTGTCTGTCACCAGGCTGTATCTCATGAACCGTGATAGCTACACAGTTGAAATTTTCACAGGTGATGTATTTCTGTTGCCGCTATAACAACAAATACTAAAAACAGAATAAAATAAATATTTAAGTAGGGCTCCCATACAACAAACGTGATTTTGTTGCCGTATTTCGATAATGGTACGGAACCCTTCGTGCGCGAGTACGACTCGCACTTGGCCGGTTTTTTATATTGTCTAATCCAATCAGAAATAATGCTTTTGCTAACTGACTAATGTTATATTGATTTATGTGGAACCACGGGGTCCCAGCGCTAACAAAGAAAATTTGGTTCAAATAGATGTCACTAGATGGCACGATATGCAGCGATTTGTTATTAAACTTGTGTGTAAAATTAACATTTTCTAGAATTGATCATAAAAATTGTATGTTCTTGTTTAATCAACTCTCCTAAGCACAAAATTATAGAATATTGTGCTCATAATTCACATTTCAAAGATTATTTTAACAGATCATTTAAAATTGATTCCAATAGATGGCGCGGTTTTATATTTCTGAGGCATGCCACTCGATTTTCTTAATTCTTATTGTAACACATTTTGGTACAATGAAACTGTAAAAACGTGAAATGATACTATAAAACAAATCGTCACTGTATTTAAAGAAAAAAAAAATAGCCACGAACTGAGAAAACTCTTTTACTTGCAAGTCGCTGATAACACCATCTATAACCGAACGCGATCGAAGTGCTTATAAAAATAATTAGCTTAATCAGAAGAAAAACGCTAGTTACGTCGCCACAGTTTCTTTGTATGGGATGAGGCATCTGTATGCTAGTATTATATGATCTGTGATTATACCACGCATAACAACAAACTGACCCTTGTAAGGTGAAACACCTTTTTACCATGCTTCTCCAAAAAACGTTTCGGACTGCCTGTTTTGTCGCAGAATAAATGCTCAGTCTTGTTATTAACTAAAATGCTGAATGACCTTACTACCACCATAGTAAGGTTACGTTTTTCACTCTTGGGCAAAGCCCTCCCTCCACTCCTCAAATGAACCTTTTTCCACTACCTTGTCTATTATGTAACACATTGCCTAAGAAATTCGTTTCGAAATAGACACAAAATTATAATGTAAAAAAAAAATACATAATAACAGTTACGAAATGACTTTTATCTACACTCACAACGTAATGTTCCAAATACGAATTCAAAAAATATTGTATAAACACGTACTTTATATTCGTGGATAGGTAAAATTAAAAAAAAAACCATTACAGTTCAACATTTTCCTTCGATTTTCAAACAACTGCATCATAAAATAACTTTTTAATTTTTATAGCACACTTTTACTTTTTAATTTTCTGGCGCGTATGGGCTGTAGTAAAGAAGTTTCATTGTCTGTGGATGCGCGCGCTGCGCAATGAGAATCTAAATTGCCCGCCATACCAAATATTTTTCCCTTTCCACTTTTTTTTAATTTCAACTGTGTGAGTGAAGATAAAGTAGTGTATGCAACGGCACATAATTAGGTATTAAAACACTCGCGTAATATTATTATCAAATTCGGCTTCGCCTCATTTGATAAACCTACGCTCGTGTTTTAATAACCCCTATTATATGGCCATTGCATAAACTACTATTCTATCGAGTTTAGATATCATTATGTAACTGGCAGAATGATACTGAACCTGTTACCTCTCGAAAAAGCGCGCGTTGATTGTGTGTATATAGTCTGTGGTTTTTTATTCTGAACGTTTCTAATAAATTGTTGTTGGAACTTATTTGCATTTAATTAAGTAAGCTCATCAGGTAGTGGAAAAAGAATCGTTCGTGTCGAGCATAAAATGGCTTTTTTCAACATTCGCATGTAGCTACATCGCTCATGTTAAAATCTCGACACGAAATGTACTATTATTCATTATATATTCTTTTGTTACAGCTATACTACCTCTGCATCTACTACATTGAACATACAAAAGAGCACAACGTACAGAACGCCATCATGGAGTGTTTCACAGTGATCCTATCTCTAGCCTCCGGGCAGTACAAGACAGCCTTACTGGACAGACATCCTAGACATGTGTCGCTGGATAATACTCATAGCGAGAAGGGACATAGGAGGAATATTAGTAAGTAATCAGCATAAAAATAAATTAAAATTAAATTAATTATTCAATTATATTATTTAGCCGCACGCGCCGCAGTCATCGCATTTTCTCAAGGCCCCGCGCTATCAGCATCGTACGCGCCGAACGCGCCGAATGGCCGAACCCGCCGCACGCACAGTGCTGTCGGAATCATATTCAAATCTGTATATCTTATTATATGAATATTTTCTGTATAGAACGAGCGTACGTAGTGTACTATGGATCTTGAATGTCGGTTGCCTATTGTTAGAAGAGGAAAATGAAAGAAGAAAAAAATGGATTCATGACATTAACTTAAAAAGAGAACGAGAGAGATAATTTAAATTAAGAGCCGGTGCCCCACTACAGACTCTCAAAAGCATTCACGTCATATAAAAAAATGCTAGAAATTATAGCTAAAAAAATTTGCTACCAGATTTATTAAATACTAGCAGAAAAATAGCTTGATTTAGCTATAAAATAGCTAAGTTGGCATCACTGTACGCATGATGTCTCCGCGCCACCCGCACCGCACTCGCCGCAAGCATCGAACGCGCCGAATCTGATGACGTCATCAGCACGCGCTGGTGGAATCCGTATACCTACAGCATTTTGCTTGCATGCGGCTCGTGCGGCGCGGATAGGTGCGCGAGGCTGCATACGATTTCATATAAAGATTTATAAAATGCGATGACTGCGGCGCGTGCGGCTCCTGCGGTGCGGATAGGTGCGCGTTCACCTTTATACTAGTATGAATTGTCCGCAGCTAACGTCCTCTAAAATCACCTCTTAATAATCTTCTTTCTTTATCCAGGTACCTCAAGTATCATATCATCACGGTACGCCCCCAGTCCTCAGTCTGAGCTCAAAGATCCGTTAGAGATATCGTTCTCTGGAGCGTTGCAGCTCGGGAGTCTGTTGCAGTTGCAGCAGACGCCTAGTTTGAGCGTTGAGGACCTAACTATACAGGTATTTGTATCTTTATATTGTTTACTTTACTGTATAATGCTTATCAAAAGTAACACTTGTAGTTCGAAAATAGTCTTTATTGCTACGACATAGAAGTAAGCTCAAGGATCCGTTAGAGATATTGTTCTCTGGAGTACTGCAACTCGGGACCTATTTTAAGCGTTGAGGACCTTACTATACAGGTACTTGTTTTTATTGCTTGCTGAACAATGTGTAGTGCTGGACAAAAGTAATACTTGTAGTTCGAAAATAGTCTTTATTGCTACGACATAAAAGTCTGAACTCAAGGATCCGTTAGAGATATCGTTCTCTGGAGCGTTGCAGCTCGGGAGTCTGTTGCAGTTGCAGTATTTGTATATTTATATTGTTTACTGTATAATGCTGATCAAAAGTAACAATTGTAGTTCGAAAATAGTCTTTATTGCTACGACATAGAAATTAGCTCAAGGATCCGTTAGAGATATCGTTCTCTGGAGCGCTGCAGCTCCGGAGTCTGTTGCAGTTGCAGCTGACGCCTAGTTTGAGGTCCTTACAATGCAGTTATGTTTCTATCTGAAGTATGAATTTCATAGGCAGCCGAGTTACCAAAATGGGGTTTTATAGATCCGTCTGATACTTACCCATTGTGAGTGCGTTGCTTCACTGAGGACGTAATGGACGTCACTGACGATGCAATTAACTTGGTCTTCTGGGCCCAAACTATCTAAAAATTTGATCATCGACGCGAAACGACGAGATATGTTTGCTGTGCCTACAAAGGTAAAGATACTATTAAAAATAACTTTATTGTAGTGTCTGGCGATCCTAAACAAAAATAGCTTAATTTTCGTAGTATTGCCTTGTCCCTGAAGGATTCCTGGTGATCTTTACTGAGTGATATTTTTCAAGTCTGAAATAAAATCTCTCTAAACCGGATTATTTTCTTATCATTAAAATTTGGTTAGCAACGATGATCATACTAAAATCTAACGCACTTTGGGCATTTCAAGACCTGGGGAGTTACCATAAGCTTTTAGAGCAAGTTTATTTCGATTGTGCGTAAGGGACAGACGTATGCAAGTCATATTCATCTGTTCCTTTTTCACAGTTGCATCATGATAGTTTTGACACGTCATGGTAGGACCACTGTTAAGTGCGCTACTTTTCCGCAGAACCCCCCCTCGCAGTCACATGTATTTTTTTATCACTAGCTTCTGCCTGCGTGAAAAGTGTTTTATTATGCCGAGGGAACATTATACCGCGATAAAAGTAGCATAAGTATTGTTCCAAACTATAATATATCTCTGTGGCAAATTTCGTCCAGATCTATTCAGTTGTGGTCAGAGACTGTTGAGTTGGGGCCAGAGACTATTGAGTTGGGGAAAGAGACTGATGAGTTGGGGCCAGAGACTGTTGAGTTGGGGCCAGAGACTGTTGAGTTGGGGTCAAAGACTGTCGTGTTGGGGTCAGTGACTGCCTGGCTGGGGCTGACTGTCCGGCGAAACAGACTGCTCGGCCTTGGGAGTTAGCTGGCTGCACTGCGGCCTTCTGAGAGACGGGCCTACTGTTTTTATTTTTTGTTCTTCCACCCTCAACTTAGAAAATAATTAATGGTATTTTGATGAAAGGAAGTTTGACCAGCCGGCCAGCCAGACCAACCAGCGACCCTAAATCTTTATAAATTTTTATTGTGACGTGTTTCGGGGGTACCGCAGAATAAGCTGGTATTCCAGTATTTGGTGCTTTGTTGTTCCCGAAACGATCCTACGTTACATTGGTCTCAACAGTTTGGCGTGATTAAATAACAAACAACCATCCATCCATCCCAAACATTCGCATTTGTAATTGGGGGGCTTAGTAGGATTCATTGTTTCTAATTCATGTTTCCTTCCCTGCAGACGCCAGACTCCCCAGTGAGCGACCAAGAAATGGAAATACCGGACTCAGAGCAACTATCTAAGGATCTATCAGAAAAGCTACAAGAGATCGAAGAGGTTGAACCTAAAGAGACTGATCAAGTTGATCATGCGCATACTGTAACCGATGGGGGGATTAAGGTAGGATTTTGCATTACGTTTGCGTTAAAAAAAAAAATGTTTGCGTAATATAATATATAATAATATCGCCTGCGTCAATTTCTCCAGGAGAAAATGTTAAATTTTACTGTATTGAAAATTAATTAATTCAAGAAGTGCCGCCGAATTTCATATCTGCTTGTCGAATTTTTACTTACAAATAAAAACAATCTTTCGTACCTGATGAAATACAAGTTTTCAGCTTTCATTTACTAGTTGTGCCCGCGGCTTCGCTCACGTCAACTGCCTACCCTACCTACCAATTTTTCTTTCATAAGATCCTGCTCCTAACAATAACAAACACAACAAAAAAAGAATTAGAGAAATCGGTCCAGCGTGATGCAGTGACCAAGGGATGCATCTTTAGGGTTCCGTACCCAAAGGGTAAAAACGGAACCCTATTACTAAGACTCCGCGGTCTGTCTGTCTGTCACCAGGCTGTATCTCACGAACCGTGATAGCTAGACAGTTGAAATTCACAGATGAAGTATTTCTGTTGCCGCTTTAACAACAAATAAAAAAAAAATATTTAAGTGGGGCTTCCATACAACAAACGTGGTTTGTTTGCTGTTTTTTGCGATAATGGTACAGAACCCTTCGTGCGCGACTCCGACTCGCACTTGTCC
Organism: Anorthoa munda; assembly: GCA_945859665.1. NCBI lineage: Eukaryota > Metazoa > Arthropoda > Insecta > Lepidoptera > Noctuidae > Anorthoa > Anorthoa munda. The sequence continues at coordinate 19,693,025 of OX243896.1, read as the reverse complement.
GGTTTTTATATATAGGTAGATTTGGTGGATAGTGGTGGTCTGAATACTGGCAAAAGTCATATGAGTGACGTAAAACGTTCTACTGAGAGAAACAAAATTCAAAGAATATGAAAGGGATTTTCTATAATGTGATTTTTTATTTCGTGAACTAAACTGACATTTGGGGGGTTGTCACTTTATCGTTACATTAAAATAGTGTCGTACCCTGACTATCCTGAGTGATCGAAAGTTAATCGAAAATCGAAGTAGATCGAAAATGAAACTATTTCTCGGCATTATCAAATTATTTGTTTAGAAACTAGCGGCCCATATTTAGTTTCTACTCATTTATGTCAGACTTAATTTTATCGATTGCATTTATTTTATTGTTGATTTCATATTTAACACAATAAAAGTTCATGTACTATGTGTATGAATACTGTTATATTTAAATATATTACGTTTATATTCATAAAACATTTATTTACACCAATTAGTAAAAATAAATTCAGGAGTTATGTCACATCGATTCGATAAATCAGTTATGATTGAGCCTTACCTACAACACTATGCTCCGCGCTTGCAACACTTTAAAAAAATAAGGTCAATAGCAGCTGTCAGTTTAGTCCACGAAATTAAAAATCACAGTATAGGTAATAGTTTTAAATCTCAATGTTTTGCAGGTCAACATCGGAACATCGAAAGACGACGATATTCCACTGAAATACTGCGCGAGATTGTTAACATCAAAGTTTCTTCTAACTGGCAACAAGGGTGGAGTTATTCCTGATAGGTAAGTCTTCATTATTTTGTTGTTTTTTTAAAATCGGAGTTTGAGAATATGTATCAGTATTTTATGCCAGAGTGTGAGAATGATTTACGTTTAGTCACGGGCACCCACCGCGAAGATAATTTGGTTCAAATAAATTGCACTAGATGGCGTGATAAGCTTCGTTTTATTATTGAGTATTGTGAAATATTAAGATTTTCTAGAGACGATCTTAGAACATGTATGTTCTTGTTTAATTAACTTTCCTAAACACAAACTTAAGGAATATTGGGCTCTTAATTCACATTTCAAAGATTATTTCAGTGGATCTTTTAAAATTGATTGGAATAGATGGCGCGGTTTTAAATTTCTGATGCATCCACTCGATTTTCTAAATATTTTTTGTAACACATTTTGGTGCAATGAAAATACTATAAAACAAATCGTCGCTGTGTTAAAAAAAAGAGTATTCACGAACCGAGTTACTGGCAAGTCGCTGCTAACACCATCAATATCCGAACGTGAAACGGAACCTAACGCGATCGATGTTCTTAGAAAAATAATCAGTTTAATCAGACGAAAAACGCTAGTTACGTCGGCACGGTTTCTTTGTATGGGATGAGGCATCTGTATGCTAGTATTATGTTATCTGTGGTTAGGTGGAATAGTTCAGCGTTCTGTAACGTACCCCTAAAATGTATACCTGCTCGAAATTATAATGTGAACTTTATTTACAGGCAAATAAGAGTGTCTTTAAAGTCATCAGCACTGAACTGCTTGTCTGAAATACTACAATTGTATCCTCAAGCGATAACGTTGTTTCTAGACAAAGATGCTGATTCGAAACATCATAATATTTCTGGTAAGATAAATTTTAAAGCTGTAATATTGTTAGTCGACCGCGAACCGGAAGACGATGCGTGGAAGGCCTCCGCCAGGTGGACCGAAGACCTGGTTAAGGTTGCGGGAATGCGCTGCATGCGAGACGCACAGGACCGGTCAATGTGGCGACGCTTGGGGGAGGCCTATGTCCAGCAGTGGACGTCTTTCGGCTGAAATGATGATAATGATGAGACTTTTACGCAATAACGTGAATACGATCAGAATATCACCGGAGTGTCACAAAAAGCCAGACCTCTATTCATTTCTTATATGTTGATAATTTCTGAGAGCAGTGGAGGCCCAGTGGTAACGGCCGCGATTTACAAGTTGAAGGTGGTGAGTTCGAACCCAGGCAGGCGCTTTACTTTGCGTAAATTATTTCATCACCACTGCTCTCGCGAAGGAAAACATCATGAGGAAACCGGCATGTACCAATGATTCGAAGACATGTGACATCCACCAATCCGCACTGGACCGCGAGGTGGATTACAGCCCACAGAGAGGAGGCCTGTGTGCCAGCAGTGGGAACAATAAAAGGCCGATGGTGATAATTATGATCATTTCTGAGACATTTGTTTAACACAGGTAGCGATCATAATAATCCTATTATTGGATATACGCCCAACTCTACTTCATATCTTATTTAGATTCCATTTATTTCAGGTTCATCCGAAGACACAACCAACCAAGACCACATAAACGACTTCATACTAGAACGAAACGTTTGCTACCAAGATTCTCTAACAGACTCCTTGAGCCAAGACCTCCTTAACCGAAGCATAGACAGCCAACAGACCACACAATCCCACCAAATATCGAAAAAAGACAGCAAATCTGAGAGTACAGAACAGAAAAGTTCTAAGGATGCCCCAAGTAATATTTTAGACAGCAAAGTATACCTGAAAAACGATTTAATGGCCAGTGGCCATACTGATAGCACCAACCCTAATATGACAAACAGCAATTTCACCATGAATTCCAACATGACGGGCAGTAATGCCCTATCAACTGGATACCCAATGTCTAGCAGCGGAGATGTTTTATCGTCCAGCATAGATTTGGACATGAAATTCGACCATTTTGGTGAAAGCACAACCAATTTAGACCACCTCGATGCTTTGAAAGACTTTGAGAAGAAGGAAGAAAGGGTCAAAAGACCTCTGAAAAGAACTGATGAAGTCCAAAGAAAAGACTTGATGGATATTAACACTGAAAATGTAGTAACAGAGGTAGTGAAGGTCGTAGAAAGTGCGGCAAATTTCGAGTTTCAGCATTTAAGTGATGTTTTTACCCTGTTAGAGGGTCATAATGATCCTCAGATCAGAGGGTTGGTGAGAGTGTGCATTGCTAGTTATCTGGTGGCTGCGTTGGATTTATCTCATGGGTATTATCATCGCTGGAGGAGCTACAGTGCTTTGTCGAAAGATGTGTCGGAGTTTATTTGTATGGATAAGCTGGTTGGGATTGTTTTGAAGGTATGTTGAATTTGAAGGTTTTAATCTCAAAGTTATGATTTTTTTATTTTTTTATTTATTTAAAGATAGGCTCGCGTTTGACCACTAGCTCGCCTGATAGTAAGCGATGATATGGTCGACGGTGAAGCACGCTTGCCTAGAAGTAACCTATTCACTCTTGACTTAAATATCCCGAGGTTGTAGCGTGTATATTTCCTAGTCCAGAGTTATAATTGTCTGAATTGTTTGGCAAATTAAATATTTATTTCAGTCTATGGTCTCCAAATGTAAATAAACATACAAAAATTACATGTTGTTACAAAAAATACATAGTAAAGGATCTTTCAACAAGGACGGGTCGATGTTAAAATTGAATAAAACAAGATGTGTGTGAGATATTAACGAAATTTATTTTTTATTTAAAAGGACCATTTATGCCATTATGGATGGAATATGACATCGTTCAAATATCCGCCGCGGCTTCGTATGGTGGCACGAATCCGAGAGGTCCAATTTTTAATGACTCTGCTGCATAGATCCGGCTGAATCCGAGCGATGGCCTGCGTTATGTTGGCTATCAGGGCAACGGTCGAATGTAGTTTATTGGCATAGACCTGCGACTTCAGAAAACCCCACAAGAAAAAGTCTAGCGGAACTCTAACTCTACCCTCAAACCGTTCATGCAGAATGTCGATTGTGTCGTTCGCTGTGTGGCAAGTAGCACCATCTTGCTGGAACCACATGTCGTTCACGTCCATATTGTTCAATTCAAGCCAAAAGAAATTGTTTATCATTGATCTGTAGTGCTCGCTCGATCTATGCAGCAGAGTCATTAAAAATTGGACCTCTCGGATTCGTGCCACCATACGAAGCCGCGGCGGACATTTGAACGATGTCATATTCCATCCATAATGGCATAAATGGGCCTTTTAAATAAAAAATAAATTTCGTTAATATCTCACACACATCTTGTTTTATTCAATTTTAACATCGACACGTCCTTGTTGAAAGACCCTTTACTTTAAAAAAGAAACTGCCTCATTTCGACGTAGATACACGATTCAAAGTTCGCACTTTGAATTATGAACCTTATTCTAGAGCAAATAATGTTCACATCGAATGAAAGCAAGTGTTTCATACGATTTTAAACCATATCCTTTCAGTAAAAAGATCGTATTCGTATGTAAAGATAATATTACCGCATATAATACTAGCATACAGATGCCGCATGCCATACAAAGAAACGTGCCAACGTAACTAGCGTTTTTCATCTGATTATACCGATTATTTTGTGTTAATCGATCGCGTACAACGTGATCGATGTACAAAAATAATCAGCATAATCAGTACAGTACGTTGGCACGGTTTCTTTGTATGGGATGAGACACCACTGACTGTATAAAGACAAAGTACCTGGGCGACAGAGCTCTGCTAGGGGGAAAATAGAGAAAACGACGTTTTCTATACATAAAACCTAACTAGATCGATGTATCGCCCCCGAAAGGCCCTGCATACTAAATTTCATGAAAATCGTTGAAGCCGTTTCCAAGATTCAGATTATGTATATACATATATACAAGAATTGCTCGTTTAAAGGTATTAGATAAACCCTACTGCCTTTACAAGCGATATGTTTGTTTTTCTTTATTGCTAAAAACCACTAATGGTCTTTATCTCCCTCAGGGTCTCTCCGACGACATCCACTCAACAGTGAACCACACTCTCTCGTCCCTCACGACTCTATCCAGGTGTCTATGCCACAGCTCTCACTGGGCACAACTCATAGATGTACTGAACGCACTGGTCAATGTGGAGACGAACAACTACTGGTTGTGCAGAGTCAACCTCTGTAAGCTGTATGAGAAGTTGCCTTATCAGAAGTAAGTCGGAGAATTTATGTCTTCTTTGCAACTTTAGCAGGGTCGCGAGCAAGCCAGTTTCAGTCTTATGCCAAAGACGGGAAGGTTGAGTTTCAATTGATGTAGAATCACTTGATCACACTATACATTTTAGCTAAAATAGACTGATAAGTTTTTAACTTTGAATGCTTAATTTTTTCGGTTGCCTGATTTGTGGTTTGATAACTACTTATCGAGGTAATTGACAGTTTTATTGCAAGGTCAATGAATGAAGATTTCTAAAGAACAATGGCCACGCTCCTAACATGCTTTGACTAGTAAAATTTAACAAAACGTCCCTTAAGGGTACACTAGTCGACGGCACGAACTATTTTGTGCGCGGAGTTAAAATGCATGCTATATCAACCGACAACACGTGCGGAACAGATAGATGCTGTTATGAGCAGTAAGAAGCTAGTTTGCGTACGAATACACACTTTTGCAAATTTGTAGCGAAATGGATGATGATTTAGAACGAAAACGGGCGCGTGAAATTTTATAAACAGACTTTTGGGAGTCTGGATATCATGAAAAAACGACTGAATGTATCTGTTCAAAATAAAATTATTTGTATTGTTGAACTACTAATATATCCCTGCATGTTGACTGTTTTGCAATTTTCCTTCTTCTTATGGTATTTATTTGCGCCCAAAGATGCGTTAAAATTAGTGTTGAAATATGCAACTTTCGACGCTCATAACTTTCAAATATATTTTTTTTAATTTTTTGCTTCCATACAGGGCTAGATAATGATGAGACAAATTGATATAATTTTTTATTTTGAACGTACATCGTCAAACAGCGGAGTAAAAGCCAGACTACGTTTATATGGAAGAATTTTCGACTAGTGTACCCTTAATGAAGCATACGTTATTTCATTTGCCTATATAAATGTAACTAAGTACTAAAAACTAGTAACTACAACACGGTCGAAAACTGTCAATGTCAATCTTTCCTTTGTATAAATTACTTGTCAAAAAAAGGGTGGCCTCGTAATCGATCAATTTATGCAGTATCGATTTTTAGATATAACATCATTACTTTTAAACAGTTGACATTGACTGGGCTTTCATTTCGATTAAAAAATAAACTCGATTGTGATCTAAGTTAAAGCTATGGCGTTCTCTATTAACGTTAATAATTACAGATGCGTTCAAAATCAATATTTTATACTGCGTTCTGATAAAGCAAAGTTATATTTATAAAGATATAAAATATATTTTCTCAAACATGCTTGGAAATGTGATCATTATTTTGACAACCTTCTTCGAGATAAATCGAAATTGCTGTACTGGTCAAATACATGCGCGCAGCGGCCGGCAAAAGTTGTATGAAAATCCATATCTGTCGTGTCTAGCGGCCAAATAAATTCCATAGTAAACTCATATCTGTCGTGTAGTTTAAAAATGGAACGATGTTTTACTCCGAAACATGGCAACCAAGGAGGTAACTTATCAAAGGTTTTATTTAAATTTCGAACTAGCTTGCAAATAGAACGCTGTTTATTGAAAAAAAAAACAAAGGAACACTTTAACGCGGGAACAAATTATTGTTGTTCGTCATTGATTTTGACAAAATGAGTTCTAGGTACTACTTAGATTTAATTTCCGCGCATTATTTGAGAAAAGTACTATACAAGCCTTGGCCACAACTAGGCATTGATGGACTTACGTATGTGTGCCTCGGCTTCGCCTCGGCCCACATTTACACGTTCGTCCATCAATGCCTATTTTGCTGGCCGCTGCAGTAATGTACTAATATGTCGCTTCATACAATCTTGCTTACTAATATTACGGATCGACACTGATTCTACGACGTGTTCGCTCTAAGGCTGTCAGTACTCACCGGCAAAAGTTATATGAAAATCCATATCTGTCGTGTCTAGCGGCCAAATAAATTACATAGTAAACTCATATCTGTCGTGTAATTTAAAAATGAAACGATCTTTTACTTCGAAACATGGAAACCAAGGAGGTAACTTATCAAAGGTTTTATTTAAATTTCGAACTGGCTTGCAAATAAATAGAAAGCTGTTTATTGAAAAAAAAACAAATGTACATTTTAACGCGGGCAAAATTATTGCTACTCGTTGTTCGTCATTGATTTTGAAAAAGTAATAATTGTATTTGACAAAATGAGTTCTAGGTAATACTTAGTTTTAATTTCCGCGTATTATTTGAGAAATAGTACATTACTGCAGCGGCCAGCAAAAGAGGCATTGATGGACGTTCGTAAATGTGGGCCGAGGCGAAGCCGAGGCACACATACGTAAGTCCATCAATGCCTAGTTGTGGCCAAGGCTTGTATAGTACTTTTCTCAAATAATGCGCGGAAATTAAAACTCAGTATAATATTCACAACGGATCTTTGTGTCTCTGAATTGGCTGCAAGAGCCTGCGCAGTAGCTATTTTTGTGTCAATATTGAAAGTGAAGATAGCAGTGTATAACTATCTCTTTCACTCGCTTACGTTTGTCTCATCATCCTATCTCGCTTACACTATGCAGTAGTTGACAGAACCAACTTCAGAGATACAAAGATCCGCTGTGAATATTATAGTACCTAGAATCACTAGAACTCATTTTGTCAAAATCAATGACAAACAACAATAATTTATTGTTCCCGCGTTAGTGTTCTTTTGTTTTTTCAATAAACAACGTTCTATTTGCAAGCCAGTTCGAAATTTAAATAAAACCTTTGATAAGTTACCTCCTTGGTTGCCATGTTTCGGAGTAAAACATCGTTCCATTTTTAAATAACACGACAGATATGAGTTTACTATGTAATTTATTTGGCCGCTACACACGACAGATATGGATACTTTACCGACAGATATATACTTTTGCCGGCCGCTGCTCGCATGTATTTAGCCAGTACTGCAATTTCGATTTATCTCTAAGAAGGTTGTCAAAATAATGCTCAAATTCCAAAGCATGTTTGAGAAAAGTACTATACAAGCCTTGGCCACAACTAGTCATTGATGGACTTACGTATGTGTGCCTCGGCTTCGCCTCGGCCCACATTAACACGTTCGTCTATCAATGCCTATTTTGCTGGCCGCTGCAGTAATGTACTATATTTAACTTTATGAAAAAGTAAAAACACTGTACCAAGGTGGACTTAAGGATCTTCCACTGTGTTAGTGCCTTAAAAAGGTTACTTTGTAAAGCATTCTCTTTAGTAACGGCTAGGTTAAGAAGTAATGAAAAAAAAAAAATTAGGTACATTTTTTATTTCGTATAACTAATAGTTTTGATTTAAAGAAATAATTGACCACACGATATTTTTTTGGATACTACTCCAAAACGACTTTTTACACAGAAAAATTGGTAGTAAAAATTTATTCATAACTGAAATAGCATAATGTAAATCCTAGAATATTTTGCGGGCGCACGGCCAGTACTGCATTAACATTGGTGAATATGAATATACGCCTTTTTGCCTAAGTATCTTTTGCCAGTCTACTTTAGGGTGGTGTAATCCGGTGTTATTTACTACAAGCTTTTAATTAATTTGCAATGTATGTATGTTTGTACGTATGTATGTAAGTGTGTTCGGGTCAAATCTTGCAACTGAATTTTAAAGCAGTTATCCGCCACCGATTAAGATGAAATTTTGCATACACGTTTAGTTTGGATAAAAATGCATGGTTGGATAAGTGACGTCATTCTAGATCCAATATGGCGGACGGCCCAAGATGGTGGACTAGTTATTTTTTGTGAACTGCCATGATATGGGTATAAAATCAAAGGGTTTGCTGGGAAAAATTGGAAAAAAGATCGTTTAAAAAAAATTAATAAATTATTCCTATATATGTTTTATTGTAACTTTTTCAGGTTATACATGCTGTACCCAATGTATTATGTGAGAAGTAAACTGATCATGGATACTCTAATAAGGTTGCTCGCTGATCAGGATCAGAAAGTGAGGCATGCAGCAGCACAGGCTATAGCTAAGTAAGTTGCAGGTATTTTTGTTACACAATTTTTGGTAAAAAAACATGAGAAGTATTATTTTTCGAAAAGCAAGAAAAGTATTTGTTTGATAAAGTAGACTTCTTGGAGTTGTCTAATATTTTTACCCGACTGCCGAAGGAGGGTAATGTGTTTATCAGTCTATGTATGTATGTAAGTATGTATGTAAGTATGTATTTAAGTATGTATGTAAGTATGTATGTAAGTATGTATGTAAGTATGTATGTAAGTATGTATGTATGTATGTTTGTTCCTATGTGGAGTTCCAGAGACCAAACGCGTTGGCAGATTTTGATGATTCATACGTCAATCGATTCGTCTTAACCCTGCTAATGTCACTGGCTACATTAAAATTGGGAAATAGAAAAATGGCGGATTTTGGGCGCCATATTGTGGAGGACAAAGGAGAATGCTCATGGATGTATGGAATCCCGTACCATGATGCATCAAAATCAATCTTTGTTTTTTATAGACTACACTGATTATGTTAACTCCTACAAAAGTTATTTATGAAAACAAAACCCGGGTTTCGGAATTATATTATAAAATCGAAAATAACCTAAAAACTATGTCTATTTTGTTCGACGTTACCAACGATGTAATTTATATAGAAATGTTATACATGGACGTTATAGTTATTTATTAGTCAAAAGAAACGATTACTGTTTAGTCTTTTCATCAAAAATCGATTATATTGCATTCTACATCTTTATGACCGGCTGTGAACGGCCAATTAACCATACACAAAATAATGATAATCTTTTAAATAAAGGTTCTATTCTATACTAGTTTTTTTTTTGAATTAATGTAGAATCGACTAATTATATTTTTTTACAGTGATCATGACACTTTCAAAAATCAAGGTTATGTTAATTATAATAATGTCATGTAAAACGGAACGTCATTTATAGAGAGTAAAACAATAGCCAATATCCATACTTTTATACTCAAAATTAAATTCCCTATTCAAAAATCAAATCCCCGATGTGTAATGTTGTAAAAAATTATGAAACTAATTACTATAAAATTTTGGTCTTGATGCGTGAGACTTTTTGGTACCACTTTTGGTCATTCTCCTTTATTTTTACTTCCAAACCAATCGTGTGGGGTATCAAAATAAAGGGTTTTAAGAGGTGATTTCAAAAATATATAACACTTATATGTTTAAATGTGGCGAAATCTAAAAAAAAAAAAGAAAGTTATAAATAGAAAAAGTAAATTTGAAAAATCAAAAGACCCGACTGCTTAAAAGGCGAACTAAAAAGACGTAAACAAGAAGAAAATCATGCTGTGCAGTCGGAGGATACATCTGGTTTTGGTCAGCCAGCTCGCGAATATGTATCCTCCGACTGCACAGCATAATTTTCTTCTTGTTAACGTCTTTTTAGTTCACCTTTTAAGCAGTCGGGTCTTTTGATTTTTCAAATTTTTAATATTGATGAATCATTTGTAAAAAGACAGTTAAACAACTTTTTTATCTCTTGCGATCTTCATATACTTATTCATCTGCGTACAGTCCGCAGCCATTAAAATACTGTTACATGTTTAGTAGTGTCTTCTCTGTCATTCATACCTACGTGTCAGTCTTCAAAATTAGACTTGTCATGTTATCGCCTAGGATATTAGTAGAGGTATTTCAAAAGACCAAAAATGCAGAATCGAAGTCTACAACTTACACCAATTTAATGACTAATATTGTACATTTTCTCTCCACAGCATAACGCCCATAATCCACCCTTCAAAACACTCTTCCCCAACCACCATAATCTCCCACCTAGCCAAAGAACAAAGCAAGCAGTTCACGTTCGACCACGAAGGTCTAGCCTTAGACCTGGTCAGGGATATCTACTTCTATAGCGATCTACCTCCACAACTGAGGCGCGGAGAACAGCTGAAGGTTGGAGAAGACAGCTTGAAGATGACCATCGGGAATCTAGTGGGGAATCTGATGGCGGCACATTGTAAATATTATTCGGTGAGTAGAAAATAGGTTTTCCTCCCATGGGAGTGTTTTTCCAGGATAAAATGTAGCAAAGATAAATGCCAGGCTTATAAACTATCTATATGCCTAATATCACGTAGATTCATCGCTCTGTTGCTGTGTTAAGGTTGCCCTAGTCGACGGCACGAACTATTTTGTGTGCGGGGTTAAAATGCATGCTATCTCATCCGACAACAAGTGCAAAAGAGATAGATGCTGTGATGAGCAGTAAGAAGCTAGTTTGCGTACGAATTAGCACTTTTGCAAGTTTGTAGCGAAATGGATGATGATTTAGGACGAAAGCGGGCGCGCGATATTTTATAAACAGACCTTTGTGAGTCTAAATGTATATTTTCAAAATAAAATTATTTGCATTGTTGAATCTATCCCTGTATGGTGGCCGTTTTGCAATTTTCTTATGGTATTTATTTACGTCCAAAGATGCGTTCAAATTTGTGTTGAAATATGGAACTTTCGACGCTCAAAACATTCAAATATTTTTCTTTTTTACTTTTTTGTTTCCATACAGGGCTAGATAATGATGCGACAAATCGATATCATTTTTTATTTTGAACGTACATCGTCAAACAGTGGAGTTATCGCCAGACTACGTTTGTATGGAAGAATGATCGACTAGTGTAACCTTAAATATGAACATACGTACACAATTTCGGATTATAATACTATATCATATTAGTCTAAAGTGTGATAGGATAATATGTTTAGTAAAGAAGGGTTAACTGTAGACCTGTTCAAGGATGTCTACTTCTATAGCGATCGGCCTCCACAACTGAGGCGCGGGGAACAACTGAAGACTGGAGACGACAGCTTGAAGAAGGCCATCGGAATCTAGTGGGGAAGCTAATGGCTCCTCCTCCTTGCGTCGTATTCCTCAGTATTGAGGGTCGTGACCACCCTTCTGCATCACCTTCTCTCGAACGATCTTTCTCCATCTGTTTTTGTCTCTGGCGGTGTGGAGGGCGTTGTAAACTGTAGAGTCAAGAGCGGTCCGGATCTGGTCAGACCAACATATTGGGCTGCGTCCACGAGGCCTTTTCCCTTCCACTTTGCCGGTCACGATGAGCCTCTCGAGGTTGCCACCGTCTTTCCTTGCTAATGGCAGTGCATTGTAAATATAATTAGATGAATACAAACTGGTGTACCCACACATGGGAGTGTTTTTGCCATAATATTACGTAGCCTATATTAATTCTAGGTTCATTAACTATCTACATGCAAAAAATCTGGTCAGTCCGTCGCTCCGTTGCTGCGTTAAAGAAGAACATACATACTCTTTTTACCCGGCTGCAAGGAAAGGGTTATGTTTTTCGCGCGTATCTTGTATGTTTGTATGTATGTAATATTCTTTATTACCTCATATCTTTTAAACTCCTTGGCGGATATATAATTAAGACATCGTTAGATAGGTCTTGACCGCCCAAGTGTTCTTAGCTAAGTGCGTTTAAAAAAAAAGAACATGGCGAGTTTTGGGCGCCATATTGTGGGGGATGCATTTCTTTTTTCTTCCATACCCATCGAGTGGGGTATCAAAATGAAGGGTTTTTAGAGGAGATTTCAAAAATATATAACACTTATATGTTTAAATGTACCTAATTCGAAAAAAGCCAGCCAGCTCGCGAATATGTATCCTCCGACTGCACAACATGATTTTCTTGTTTACGTCTTTTTAGTTCGCATTAGCAGGCGGGTTTTTTGAATTAACTTTTTCATTGTATTTGCAATAATGGGAAGTGGGTTAGGATAAGATAGCGATATAGGCTAGTAAGCTCCGCCAAGCCATTTCATTTACCGGAATAAAAGTATGCTTCGTGTTAATCCAGGCTATAATCTATCTGTGTAGCTGGAGGCTATGGAGTTTGTGTTTTATTTTTTCGGTTCAGCCGTTTGGGGTCGAAACGGTTGGGTCATGGGGCCCGAGTGCACGTCTCCTTTTCTCCTTTTTAATTTAAGGAGGTTTCTCGCCGATTGATCGACACTGCGTGACCAGAGGGCTGGATCGTTCTTTTAGCAAAGAATCAGCATTGCCATTCAACGTGGCAATGCTGCCAGTCTTCTGGGCACGTTCCCGGATGACTGCGATGTGGAGGAGTACTTCGGCGCCTAAGTAAACCTTTCTTTTGTATATAGTGTAAGTAGTTAGGGTTAGTATAACTTGTAAACTTTACTTTTGTTTATTGTTTAAATATGTGTCCTTTGCCCTACAATTTTTCTTTATTATCTGTGGCAAATTTTATCCAAATCCGTTCAGCTGTTTTTGCGTAACAAGATATGGTAAAATTTTCACAACTCAATTCCACAAAAAATCTTAGCTATCCCATATTTCGTATACATATCAATTGTTTTATTATCCCAACGTTATTGTGTTTTTGCCCTATGATTTTTTTACGTTATCCTCACTGTCTTTCTAGCAAGGTCTTCTCGAAGCCCTTCAAGCAATCTGCAAGAAGTGGTCGCCATGGAAGCACATGGAAGCGTACTCCGATCAAGGACTTTTGAGCTACTGTCTCGATAGTCTTGATTACTGTAATGGAACTGTCGTAGTTAGAACTATACTCATGGATCTGTGTTCGTTGATATATCCAGGTAAGGATTGTTTTAGCTTTTTAACGACTTCAAAATAAGTAGGAGGTTCTCGATTCTTCGGAATATTTCTTTTTTATGTTTGTTAACCTATTTCTCAAAGACCTGGACCAATTTGGAAAATTCTTCTTTTGTTTTAAAGGGAATATTTTCCAAGTGGACCCATTTTCATCAGGTCAGGATCTGATGATGGGATCAAATGGCAATCGAGGGAACGCCTCAAATATTAAAGGCAAACATAATTATAGCGATTTTAGTATTATCATCAAAATGACAAAAATATATTTTTCAATACAGTTGTTAAACATGGCGTACTTTCAGAGGCTATAATTATGATTCGAAAATTAAATCTTATGCATAGGCATCTTTCTGTTACGCGGTCGTGACTTTTGTTTACGAGCTCGATCATTAGTTTTGCAGTTTAGTTTTAAATTTATAAGTCAATTTAAAAAGTTTAGGAGCAAAGAGTTTTCATACATAGAATAAAATGGGATAGATTTTATACGAGGAAAAATGAATGATTCCGTACGTTTTAGCATTGAACTCTCAAAAGTCTTTTAAATGGTTGTTTAATATATTTAATTACCAGTTTTAATTTAATTATTTTCACATCAATATTTGTCTAAAATCGAATAGGCTGTATAGACTGTTTTCGTTGTAAAAAATGTCCAGTTGCAAAAACGCGCCTTTAGATAAAAGTCAATTTAAAAAAGTTTAGTAGCAAGGAGTTTTCATACATAGAATAAAATGGAATAGATTTTATACGAGGAAAAATGAATGATTCCGTACGTTTTAGCATTTAATTCTCAAATCTTTTAAATGGTTGTTTAATATATTTAATTACCAGTTTCAATTTAATTATTTTCACATCAACATTTGTCAAAAATCGAATAGGCTGCGTAGGCTGTTTTCGTTGTAAAAAAAATATGTCCAGTTGCAAAAACACGCGAAAAAATTTTTTTTTTGGGAATTAACAAATCTAATTCTTTGATTTGTTTTTACTATTTCCCACAACTGTATTGAAAAATATCGTGTGATACACGGGCGTGTAGGTTATTGCAAACTCGTGTCATTAAAAACCCTCGCCTTCGGCTCGGGCTTGTTAATGACAGCTCGTTTGCAATAACCTACTTTCCACCCTTGTATCACAATGTACTATTTCGCTTTATAGTGTTTTGGTGGCCTTTGACCAGCAGTGGGTTACTATTAAACTACAGCTAACCAGTGCTAGAATTATAATTTGATTGGCTTTCTTTAGAGACTACGGGTGGTTTGTCTTAAATCCATAGTTTTGCTGTAGCCTTGTATATAGTTCAACTCATCTGTGTTTGAAGCTTCTGTTCACTTTGAGCTAGGTACATCCATGATCTTTATGTGGTGAAAGGTATAGCGTACTGTAGATTGTATTTAGGCTGGTCATCATCATCATCATATCAGCCGAAAGACGTCCACTGCTGGACATAGACCTTCCCCAAGCGTCGCCACATTGACCGGTCCCGTGCGTCCCGCAACCAGCGGATCCCCGCAACCTTCACCAGGTCATCGGTCCACCTAGTGGGAGGCCTTCCAACGCAACGTCTGGAAGGCCTCCTCATTTAGGCTGGTAAATTGATACAATTTGCTTATTTTAAAATAGTAGCTGATTTTAATATTTTTTGAAAAAAATATATGTTACATTTATACGTATAACATAGTGTAATTAATTTGTAAAGTTATGTCTAAAACGGACAAAAACACGACAATCGCACCAAAACCGCTGGGCGTTATTTAATGAAATTAACACCATCTCAAAGACAATTTAATTATCTACATTTCGATATGACTTTTTTTTAATTCATAGAAAGTACAAAAAACTACTAAATTTTGGGTCGCGCGGGTGTGAAACGAAGGCGCTGTTTGTTCCCTCAAGGTCGTTGGCGTTAGTCGTCGTCTTAATATTTTACTATAACTCACATGAAAACGTGTTGGTCAAAGACACAGGATATAGAGAAAGGGACGTATGCCAGTTCCTTACACAGATACCATATAGTTGCAGATAATATAAGAATAAAATGACTTTGTGTTGCCATCAACAATCTGTGTAATTATACATTATGCATTTGTGTGGCAATGACGCGGCAGTCGTCCGACCAAACAACCACCCACACATAGCGCTGCGCGCAAACATGAGTTGAACTATCTATAATAATCTATTGAAGAGATATATATTGAGAAAGCAATAGGGACACGTCAATCAACCTGTCCATTCTATTTAAAATAATAATAATACCATACTATTATTACAGAGAAGGCGTGAGCATTAATTATTATAAAATACTGGATCTTATTTAAATGTTTCTTTCCAGTCGAAATCCACAACATAATGCGTCACAAAACGCAAAACCGAGACATTTTCGAACGGGACTCACAAAATACCAAAGAAAAATGGCAACACTTAGAGTGTGAGAGGGTTGCCAACTTAGCGGACAAGTTTCTACAAGTAACATTAAAAATGTTGAATGTGCTGGTGCATTTGATAGAGGAAGTTAATCCTAATGTACATTTGAATAAGGGTGGGATTGCGCTGCCTGGGAGTCCAGTTAGGAGGAAAACTACAGGTAAGACTTTCTTTTATCGTCAGAAGATCGATAAATTTCAAAAGGTTAACTGTTTTATTGTTTGAGTTGTAGTCTGAATTCTCATAAGATATTTTATAAATACTTTTATCTACACTCACAACGTAATGTTCCAAATATGAATTCAAAACATATTGTGTAAACACGTACTTTATATTCGTGGATAGGTAAAATTTAAAAAAAACCATTACAGTGCATTTTCCTTCGATTTTCAAACAGCTGCATCATAAAATAACTTTCTAATTTTTATAGCACACTTTTACTTTTTAATTTACTGGCGCTTATGGGAACACTTTATGTAGAAGTGTCGTTGTCTATGGATGCGCGCGCTGCGCAGTCATGCGCAATGAGAATCTAAATTGCCCGCCATACCACATATTTTTTCCGTTTCCACTTTTGTTTTATTACAACTGTATGAGTGAAGATAAAGTAGTGTATGCAACGGCATATAATTAGGTATTAAAACACTCGCGTAATATTATTATCACCTACGCTCGTGTTTTAATAACCCTATTATATGACCATTGCATAAACTACTATTGTTTAATTAGTTAATAGTTTCCTCAAAGATGATAGACCTTACATCAGCAAATAATCAGATTCAAACCAAATTACTTATTTGATTTGAGAGTTGTTGCTTTAATAGCATGCTACGCTAACTTCTTGACTGATTTTTTTTGCCCAGTATCGATCATGTTTCCAATCACATCAAGCCTTATTGCTTGAAGTCATATATTTAAAAAAATATTAATCATTCATAAAACAAATCTACCTAATTAGAAAACTTACGAAAATTCTTTATTTTCTTTCAATCGTTTGCTTTTTAGACGTAATGCCACGAAGAGGCAGTAATCCGCCCGAGCTGGACGACAAAGGCTCTCTCCGTAAGAAACCTCCCGCGCCCGCATCCAGCCTCAAGGCTAACTTCGTGGGACATTTCTTTAACGAACCATTTTACATGAAGTTCTATGAGACTTTGAGGGCTACTTATTCTAATCACAAGGTATGTAATAAAACTATAACTATTTGGGATAATATACCGTCAACCATTATTTGACTATTAAGAGAATCAAAATAACTTCGTCTAGTCCGACTTTAAGAAAAAAAAATTGGTCCAAATAAATCTCACTAGATGGCGCTATATGCACCGATTTATTATTGAACTGTGTGTAAAATTAACATTTTCTGGAATTGAACATAAACATTGTATGTTCTTGTTTAATAAACTCCCCTAAGCACTAAAATATAATATTAGGCTCTTAATTCACATTTAAAAGATTATTTGAACGGATCATTTAAAATTGATGCAAATAGATGGCGCGTTTTTAATTTTCTCAGGCATTCCACTCGATTGTTTAAATTTGTATTGTAATAAATTTTGGTGCAACGAAAATGTAAAAACGTGCATAAAATACTATAAAACAAATCGTCACTGTATTTAAAGAAAAAAATATTCACGAACCGAGTAAACCATTTTACTTGCAAGTCGCTGCTAACACCATCTATCTATCAACCGTCGAACAGAACCGAACGCGTTCGATGTGCAAATAAATATCAGTTAAATCAGACGAAAAACGCTAGTTACGTCGGCACGGTATCTTTGTATGACGCATCTGTATGTTAGTATTATATTATCTGTGACTTTACTAATGTTTGAAGGGTGTGTAGACCACATACCAAAACCGCAAGCAGGCTCTACCCGGCAAGGCCACAATTTAAAACTTTTGTTTTGAGATTGTTTCAAAATGAAACCGCCCGGTGGCTGCTTTGGTGAGAAGACACCATAAAGGAGGAACCTATGATGTGACTAAGATGCCATCTTAAGAAATTGTCAGTTCAAAGGGCTTTAAAATCTGGCATATCTCAAGTTGTTGTGATGCTCTTAGAAAGCATGTGTAGCAAAATGTCTGGATTTTCTTGGGATCCAAAGAGCATTATATTTTTTTTTTTATTTATGCATTTTGTCAATGTGATAATCTATCAAAATTAAATGAATTAAACACTCTCATAAATTTTATAAGTATAGTTTTAAAAATTTTGCTTATAAAAATTAAACCTTACCAAACATTTTCTTCCATAGATAAACCTAGACCCAAAAAGTAGTATCTTCCACACATTCCTATCAACAGTGCTAAACTCCTTAGCCATACAACTAGAACTGGCCACAGAGAAAGAAATAGGCAACGTCACCGAAGAGGTTTTATTCTACCTCAAAGTTATCATGCCTCTATGCCCAGACACAACTGTATACTGCATCACCCAACTTCTAAAATGTCTTTTTGGTACCAACATGGTGAATCAATACTCAGATTTTATGAGCATTTTGGACAAAACTGAAGTCTGTAATAAGTCGAGTTTCCACCAAGACGTTATGATGGTCAATATGTTGACGACGTTGAAAGAAGAATCAAGAAGGAGTAGTGTGTGCTCTAATGCTAGCCAGAAGTTGTCTTTGGATAGCAAGAACCCAAGGATGGTGGCGGAAAGGCAGTTGTTGATGACTATGGAGAATTTCGCGAAGAATAAATCTGATCGCAAGTGGAGTACTAATAAGAAGGAGTTGGAGAGGTATATTAGGCTGTTTGAGCCGGTTGTTATACAGGCTTTGAAGGTTAGTAGTTATTATTCTACAAGCTTTTATATGACTTGCAATGTATGTATGTAGGTTTGTTTGTCAAATCTTGCAACTGAATTTTAAAGCAGTTATCCTCTACCGTTAATATGAAATTTTGGATACACGATTAGTTTGGATGACAATTTATAGTTAGCTAAGTGACGTCATTCTAAATCCAATATGGCAGACGGCCCAAGATGGCGGACTAGTTATTTTTTGTGCAATGCCATGTGGGTATCAAATGAAAGGGTTTGCTGAGATGTCGAAAATTTTGCTGAGATGTTTCTTTCTTTCTTTCTTTAGAAGAATACGAAATAAGCTTGTTTTAAAAAATATTTTTAATGAATAACTTTTATTTATTTTTTTGTAATATTGTGCTGATTCTGATGTTCACTGTCTTAAAATTCTTGACTGGCCTTTAAGTTTTTATTTTTCGTGCCAAACAAAGAAAGATTCACAATATATAATATTGTAGATTAATAACAGGCCGGATGTTCTGTTCTGGAAGAAATGTTCGACGCATCACAAATCAAACACAGGTCAAGTGATGCGATTGGCTGTTGATTAAATTCATCCAACCAATCCCAGCAGTTAACGTGCGTTTGACGATTTGTCTCTTAATTTTTGTTTAGGTTTAACAACATTGAAGCCACACTGGGATCAACATAAATATTCAACTCTCTGTTTTTACATCTCTTTCTTGCTCCATTTGCAACTAAAAGAGAATTAAGTATTTATATCCTGCTATATTGTGATTTTTTATTTAGTAGACTAAACTGACAGCTGCTAATGACGTTATTTTTTTTTAAATGTTGCAAGCGCGGAGCGTAGTGTTGTAGGTAAGGCCTAATAAGTGATTGACCGAATCGATGTGAAATGAATCCTCAATCTAATTTTACTAATTGGTGTAAATAAATGTTATATATTTAAATATAACAGTATTCATACACATAGTACTTAAATTTTTTATGTTTTTTCATATACCGGGATAAAAAGTATCCTATGTACTGCACCAGACTAAAATCTATCTCAGTGCCAAATTTCATCGAGATCCGTTCATCCGTTCTGGCATGATTGAGTAACAAACATACATCCACACCACAAATCCATCCAAACTTACATATCTTTATATATAAAACAAAGTCGTGTTAGTTACACCAATTATAACTTGAGAACGGCTGGATCGATTTTCATGATCTTTGATTTGATGGATTTATCTCCGCCCCGAATAACAGAATAACTATTAAAATATCAGAAAAATTTACGAAATACAGAATTTATTTTCCCATGCGTTTTGCGAACACAGCGCCATCTCTGATGCATGACAGAAACAAAACACGAACCAAAATGAACATACGTTGTATACAGGTTCCGGCAATGCCAGTAGATGGCGTTGTCGATTATTCTGAAATTTAATACAAAGTCGGGTCAGTTACACCATTTTGGCATACATTTGTTTGAGGTGGTACGAAGTTCGCCGGAACAGCTTGTTTATAATATTAGTAAGATACCTCGCTGGTCTAACTTAATTTCTTCATACCTATAACTGTAATCCTACAATTCCAGAGTTACACAATGCAAAACGACATCCCTCTTCAATGCCAAGTACTAAACCTACTGAACCAGCTCCTAACATTGCGAGTCAACTACTGTATGCTGGATAGTGATCAGATCTTCATAGGATTTCTGATGAAGCAGCTGGATTTGGTTGAACAGCATGAGATTCCGTAAGTACAAGATAAGTTACGAATTATCTAAACAACTTGGTGATACCAAATACATAGTCTCAAAGTAAAACATTGAAATGTGAACTCTATATGTTGTTACGTAAGGTATCTTTTTCCACTACCTTGTCTATTATGTAACATATTGCCTAAGAAATTCGTTTCGAAATATGAACATTTAGACACAAGACTATAAAAAAAATAACAAAATTACACAATAACAGTTACGAAATGACTTTTGTATGAAGTTTTGATATCATTATGTAACTGGCAGAATGATACTGAACCTGTTATCTCTCGAAAAAGCGCGCGTTAATTGTGTGTATTTAGGCTGTGGTTTTTAGTCTGAACGTTTCTAATAAATTGTTGTTGGAACTTATTTGCATTTAATTAAGTAAGCTCATCAGGTAGTGGAAAAAGAATCGTTCGTGTCTCGCATAAAAAGGCTTTATTTTAACACTCGCACGTAGCTTTTTGGCTTTTTAATTGGCTACATCGCTCGTGTTAAAATCTCGACATTTTATGCTCGACATGAAATGTACTATTTTTAGTGTACAACAATGCGTCAGCAATACGTCGTTTATTGCTCGTCAACTACTGGCACTAAAAGTTGGTTATATGTGATTACTATGACTAGCAAATTTTGACTCTTTTGTCACTCAACAAGATAGATTTTTAAATGTCCGCAATTTATCAATGTTATTTCAATAAGTAATCTTATTATACTTGCTCCTCTCTTCCAGAGATTGCTGCGATTTAGTAAACAGTATACTAATGTTTTTGGTGCAACTATCCTCTTCAAAGCATCACACAAAACAAATTATAGAAATACCTAAGGTAAGTACGGTTTCCATTTGTTGCATATGAACAACCTGCGCCAATCAAAGTAATTTAAACCTTAACTGAATGTGTGTAAGTCCAATGTCGCTCGTGATTTTATTATAAAATGTGATAAATGAAATAAGTTTAATAATTTTGATTGCAGCTCATACAACTATGTGATGGTTTGATGGCGTCTGGTGCTCATTTAGAATGTATAGCAGGTCTGGAGCCTGTAGCTGTAAAAGTATTTAGCAATATGGGAGGTGAGAAAAACCATTAATTATTTTCTTTAGTATAAAAAAGTTTTAAGACTTACCCATCAGCACTGCTGGGCAGTAAAGGTTGATTGAAAGAAAATTGAAATACTATGTGAAAAGTTAGGCGTGTACTTTTTTAGGGTTCCGTACCCAAAAGGTAAAAACGGGACTCTATTACTAAGACTCCGCGGTCCGTCTGTCTGTCTATCACCAGGCTTTATCTCATGAACCGTGATAACTAGACAGTTGAAATTACACAGATGATGTATTTCTGTTGCCGCTATAAAAACAAATACTAAAAACAGAATAAAATAAATATTTGAGTGGGTCTCCCATACAACAAACGTGATTTTTTGCCGTTTTTTGCGATAATGGTACGGAACCCTTCGTGCGCGAATCCGACTCGCACTTGGCCGATTTTTTGTTGTCAACTTTGTGTCCCACTGGTGGGTAAAGATCTCCTCTTTCTCCTTCTAAACCATTTTGTCTTTCGCGACCTTTATTCAAGATTAAACCAAAAACGTGATCAGCTGCCTAATTGCGTTATTAAGTTCGGTAGGGCAACGAAACACTCCATGAAAGAGTATGACACATTCCCTGTATTTTTTTTCGGTAGTGCGCAAAAATATTAGAAAGGGTACGTTCCTCACCCTATGAGTTGAAGATCATCTACGGAAAAAACACGGAACATCAAAAACGTGACTTGTGTCATGTTTCATCAAACTCGTATGATTTATTTCCAAAAAAAAAAATGTGTGTGTGTACCAGAGTACACAGGTAAGAAGTGAAACTTCTTTACGACATATCATTTCTCTACTATTTGCAACTTCACGAAAATGGGGTAGATAAGGCTTAAGCCTTAAGAAAAACAATTTTTTCCGTATTAAATTAAAGCTATTTTATTATTATAGACATACAATTAATGAGTAATTTATTTTATCATTGTTCTTATTATAATATCATTGCTATTGTTGTATTTCATCAATAATGATAGCATCATTATTACTATTGTTGTCATTATTAAATATTTTTGTAATTAATGGCTTGTGGTAGCTAAAATATGAAATATAATAATACAATTATATGATGACAGTTAATCTTGTAGAAATGCAACGATTTTATAAAATTAAAAATGAATAAATAAATCATTAAAAACGAATAATTAAAAAAGATGTACGTATACATATTTTTATTTTCTAATCTTGTTTTGTTTTATTTTTAAATTATTATTTAATTTATATTTTTTATTGTTTTTAGAATTAATAATGTTCACTAGATTTACAGTCATATTTATTAATACTTGCTAATTTTAACAGATTTATATACATTCACTGATACTTACAATCAAAAAGTGAGGTTAACCTCAAATAAATATTAAAATCATGCTCATACGTGTTGAATTTATAAAACGAAATATATAATCACTCTCACTTTTCTTGTAAATTCACTTAAATTTGAATAAGTCTTTTTATTTTATCACTTCCAAATTAATATATTGTTATTCTTATTTCAAACCAAACTTCAAAACTAATATATTGTTCTTTACGTCACTATACTAAACTTTGATAAAAAAGCAACATGGCGCGTAACCGAAAAACGTGACGATTTTTACAAAATTTCTCCCATACGTCGATAAAGAAGTTTCACTTCAATAATCAGGCTTTAATTTTGTTTTGATTTTTTATTTTTAAATTATTTCTCTCGATTCTTCCGCATTCGTTCACTCTATTCAATTCTTCGTTTACGTCACAAATCCTTTCCATGACCTATCCCCTTTCGAGTATATTACGCAATACGAAATTCGTTATTTTAAAGGTGTTGTCACCCTTGCCTATAAGTGTTATTTGGCGAATTCACTTATGTAATTAGGCTGCAGGTTACCACTTTCGCCGCGGTCTATCTCGATGACGGCGCAAGTAATAGTAGATTGTTGCATCGAGCGCGTAGAAAGTGAGTTACTGCATGAGTGTTATGTTGGTGCCCGAGCGCAAATAAGGGCACTGAATTAACACGAGTGCATTTAATACTCACTTTAGCGAGGTGCTTAATCTAATTTTCTTTCAACTACCAATCTACCTACCGTGATAAAATATACGTACTCGTGATAAAATAAACTGATTACACACAACCCAAGGCATATAGACCTATAAGCCTCACTTCCTTCTTGCTGAAAACCCTCGAAAGACTCTGCGATAGGCACATCTGTGATGGGCCTCTCCGAGAGAAACCACTGCACAAACAACAGCATGCGTACTCCACAGGCAAATCAACAGAATCCGCGTTGCGCAACGTGGTTTCTAAAATTGAATGCGCAGTGGACCACAAATGCTCAGCATTGGCTGCCTTCATTGACATTGAGGCCGCCTTCGATAAGACCATGTTCAACAGCATAAACACGGCCCTCGACAGACACGGCATAGACCTGACCCTAGGGGGCTGGATCACCAATATGCTCAAACTGAGAGCGGTCCAAGTCACGGTTAACGACACTACAAGGGCCATCGTCGCGAAGGGCTGTCCACAGGCCTGTCCTTTCGCCACTTCTGTGGAACCTGGTAGCTGACAGCCTCATCAAAACACTCAACGACAAAGGTTATCTCACCGTTGGCTACGCGGATGACATAACAATAATAATAAACGGGACCCACGAAAACACCCTATGCAATCTCATGCGTCAAGCCCTGAAAATAGTAGAGGAATGGTGCAACGAGCACCAACTCTCAATGAACCCCACAAAAACTGAACTAATTCTCTTCACTAAAAAGGGAAAACCGATGACACTGCAATTACCGCGTTTCTTCGGAACAACCCTAAGCCTTTCAACTGAAACCAAGTACCTGGGCATTTATTTGGACAAACAGTTGAATTGGGCAAAACACATGAACCATATCACCACAAAAGCCAGCATATCCCTGTGGCAGTGCAAACGACTGCTAGGCAGGAATTGGGGGATTAGCCCCATGGTCACCTACTGGCTATACACCACAGTTATCCGACCAATCATTACATATGGCTCGCTGGTCTGGTGGCCCAGGACAGACCTCAGCACAGCCCAAAGAGATCTCGAAAAACTACAGCGGTTCGCCTGTGTTGCAATCACTAGTAGTATGAGAACCACACCAACTGCCGCCCTACAGGCAATGCTGGGACTCCCACCTCTACACCTAATTGTGAGGGAGGAGGCAGCCCTAGCCACCTTTAGACTCCACCTATCAGGTTCCCTAAATAAAGACTCCAGAATTAAGCACACACGCATAAGAGATGATGCGATCAAGCGTAAACCGATGTTAGCATCACCATGCGATAAAGCCCCGAGATCACACCACTTTCACAGACACTACAACATAACACTCACAGAGGAAAGATGTGACTACTCTGGCCCGAAAGAGATGAGAATATACACCGACGGATCGAAAACTGACTCAGGTACCGGAGTCGGAGTCTTCTCATACGATTTCAATATAAATATATCCAGACCGCTAGGAGGGTTCAACACCGTCTACCAGGCGGAGTGTGTTGGCATCATACAAGCGGTCCATGCCCTAGAAGCCAGGAGGGTTACGGACACCCACATACGGATTCTCTCCGACAGCGCATCAGTCCTCCAATCCTTACAGAAAAAATACATTACATCAAAACTAATACTAGAATGTCACAACGCGCTAGAACAAATAACCGTATCTAGCCGTAACACGGTGACACTACAATGGATAAAGGGACACAGCGGATCGCTGGGCAATGACGCGGCTGACGAGCTTGCGAGGCGTGGATCCAGCTCGACGGTCTATGGACCCGAACCTGTTGTACCCATCCCCTTCAACCAAATACGCAGGTGGCTACAGGAATTCACCCAGACACAGGCGGAGAACTGGTGGGCCTCGACACCGGGCTGTAGGCAATCCAAAGAAGCTCTGCCATCCTTGTACAGTAGGCTTACCAGGCGTCTTTTACGCCTGGACAGGAATGGCCTCCGCCTGGTGACGGGGACCATCACGGGACACTGCTCACTTAACAAACACTTCCACACAATTGGCATAACGGACAGTCCTCTGTGCAGGGCATGTATGGAGGCTGAGGAAACCGTTGCGCACGTTCTTTTTGAATGCACAGGTGTCACCCAGATAAGAGCACAAACCCTCGGGTCACCCGGATCTTACACGGATGTTCTGAAGAAACCAGGAGCTCTAATTGACTTCTGGAGGGAGGTGGGCTGGTTGGAATGACCCACCCAACGGCCGCCATGGCCCACGTACAAAGGTCCATTTGAGGGACTAAGTGCGGAAACCAAACCCCCTAACATAGAACATAGATATACTTACTCAAAACAAAAACTCAAGTAATGAAAAATATTTATCCCGCGACTTTTGCGGCATAAGGTTATTAACAATTTCATTAGCAGCTGTATTTATACTTTCTGGAGTAGAATTCATATCGCTATCGCTGTCTATTTCCATTTTTTTAACTATTCTTGCTAAATAAGTGTTAAAGTTTTACAATGCGCGCCATTTGATTAGCAAATGCCGATTATTCAGCCGTTTTTTATTTTTAGCCATTATATTTTTGATCTAATGTATACATTTATTATATTAAACTTACTGGGAGCCATTAAACCTCTGCGGTAAATTTATATCTTAACTAAAATAAAAACTGTGCAATAATGAGATTTCATATAACATTTCTGCACTGTTTTGGTTCTAAGCAAAAATTCCGTCCTTTGTGATCGGTTTTGTAGTGATTAATAATAACATTACCAGGGGGGTGTCACTCCGCAGTTTAGGTACGATCGGCCGGCGGTACCTTGCAGAGGGAATAACGCATTAGGTTGCCGCTTACCGCTCGGCTCGCACGTTAGCCACGTTATTTATATTATGCAGCAAGTAACGATGACTTCTAAACGTACTTCTAAGGCCTTTAAAAGATATTGTTGTGTTTACGGGTGTTTAAATAAAGCAAAGAACAATGAATCGATATTAAGTTTTTCTAAAGTACCGAAAGATTTTGAAAGGTAAGCTATTTTGTTGTACCTATTTAAATCATTACATAAATAATCTGTAACTATCGGTAGTAGGTGCATAATGTGTACGAGTTTTGTATAAAAAATTAAGCATTTTGGTGTTCCTAAAAGAATGAATAGGTGTGTGAAATACCTATATAGGTACCCACCTACTTAGATATTTTAGATTTTCGTGTTGTTCACAAATATAATTTGATTTCTTTTTTTATTGAATGGTTACTGTTTTGTTAACATAAAAATAAACGCTTTAGATCCAGTTTAAAATAAATTATAATTGCCTAAGTAGTTACCTACTTAGCCTATGAATTTACCAATAGCCTGAGTTAGTGTACGCACTTGTTAAAGTTAACGTTTGTATATAAAACTAGGTACTTACTTATACCTAACGAACAAACAAAAAATGTTTCGTAAGAGTTCTTCAAGCCAACTTTAAATAAACTAACAAAAAATATCACTAAAGAGTAAACAAAGAGCTAGGTACCTATACTCTATTTGAAATAACATTAGACGTCTTTACAACTCGTTTTACAGCCCGTTCAACCGATTTTGTGTTCTATCTCGTACACATAAGGATGATATAAAAAGCACAAATCTGTTACCAAAACCAACTGTTTACTACAGCTTCCATTTGTCGTATCACCAACGCAATAGAAGTCAAAATCGATTGACCGGGCTGTAAAATGGGCTTATTTAAATGTCTAATGTTATAGTAAATGAAGTTTAGGTAACCTAGTTTTCATTTGTTAAGTACCAAACAAAATGACGGTCTATAATATTCATTGTCTATCTACCTACTTGACCGTGTAATCATAGGCATCAAACATAAGAAAGATTACGTGGTTAAGTAGGTAGATAGTGGATGTAAGCGAAAGCGGCAAGTCGACAACCCTTACGAGCCGAGTCAAACCGCGCCAGACAGCGACGGAGATACGCGTTAGAAGAGAACGGCAACGTTTAGGTGAATATCACGTTAGGCACTGAGCGCTTATGCGAGCTGAATTGCACTTTGTTGCTAACTAGCAGGAGTCTCCATTTCAATGAATTGTTGCACGAAGTGAGTCTTCTGTACTTGTACTATTATTTATTCTGTGACATTACTATGTAGTTGAAAGAAAAATATTTGTTTGATTTCAGGTACAAGTGTGCTAGGCCGAGGTCAGCAACAAGAGGCGCAAGCAACTAGAGAGGTGCTTTTCTACATGTTGCAGAAAACTATGCATCAACACAAGGTTAGTTAAGTTTTTAACTTCTTAAGACGACGACAGTCGCCAACAACCTTGAGGGAACAAATGGCGCAAGAGTTTCACACCCGCGCGACCCAAAATTTAATAGCTTTTTTGTACTTTCCTTATATACTATGACTTAAAAAAAAGCCTCAAATTAAAATTTAGATAATTAAATTTTCGTTGAGATGGTGACAATTTCATTAAAATATGCTCGGCGGTCAATGTGGCCACGCTTGGGGGAGGCCTATGTCCAGCAGTGGACGTCTCGGCTAAAATGATGATGATGATGCCCGGCAGTTTTAGTGCGATTGTCGTTTTTCTTCTTCATGTTAGACATAACTTTAGAAATTAATTACGCTATGTTATAACGAATAAAACTCAAAATTTCTTAGATCAATTTATTAAGAAAATGGTCTCATGTGTATATATTTTTCAAAAAAATACGACAAGCTGTTTAGACGTCATTCTCATTTTAAAATCAGCTACTGAGGGGTATCTGCGTCTTAAGGCCGACCGTCAGATAGCTTTTATCTAAAAATTTAACACTGAATTTCAAGTTACTATCTACATCTGACAAGGTGCGACGTCCTAAATCTAATTAATGTGTTAAAAATAGTATTTATGCTATCCGATATGACACGTCACGTCTATGAAGTTTCGCCTACTAATTTTATTTGACCCTGTATTAGGTCTTACATTGATTGCACATCATGAAATTCAATCTCATTTTTTTTTTTGTTAAAAACGTTGCCCCACACTAGGAATTTCTTCCTGTATCATGGGTGCGTTTACAAACATATAAATTCACATACACAAACACCTAGAGCCGGAACAGCTCTTTGTAGGTCATAAAAATATTTGTGCCGTGCGGGAATCGAACCCGCGACACGCAGCGCAGCAGTCAATCGCTCAACCGCTGCGCCAACCGTGTACCCGAATTAAGAAAACTCTACATAGTGAAAATAATTCATTGTGACATAACGTATTCCAAATCAAATCAAATCATATTTATTCGTAAATGTAGGTTTCAATACAATAGCATGTTATAATAAGGTGGTCAGTTCGCTACATTTTACTCGAGAGCATACAAATAATAACAAAGTTAGTGGTGTTGAAACAACATACACACATTTAAAATTAAATAATTACTTACAAAACACACAATTCCATACTTATTAACACACAATCACTGAAGTGACGACACGGTTGGCGTAGTGGTTGAGCGATTGGCTGCTGCGCTGCGTGTCGCCGGTTCGATTCCCGCTCGGAACAAATATCTGTATGGCCTACAGATAGTTGTTCCGGATCTGGGTGTTGTGTATATGTGAATTTAGATGTTTGTAAACGCACTCATGATACAGGAAGAAATTCCTAGAAGTCAAAATAATAATAATAATCTAAATGTAATATTTTAATAAGCTAAATCACTCCGTCCACTACCATGTTTTCTTATATCTCTCTGGTTTATTTTTTTTATTTTGTTACCCACGTACTTGCGTCGCAGCGGGGTGTGCCAACTGAAAACCAGCACTGGCTGTCTGACGCCCAGCAAATGTTGAGTTGGATAACCCTTTCGGTCTGGTGGGCGCAATGTTCAGCGCAATTTGTCTTTTCACTTCTTTTTTGTCTTTTACTCCATATTTGTTGCTGTTGTGTTCTGCCTGTGTTGAATAAATATATTTATATTTCTATCTCCCTCTCTCCCAGGTGTTAGAACTAGTATCGTGCGTGCTATCTCTCTCACAAGAACACCCGGAGAGTTACTACCGCTGGTCGGAGCTAGCCAGCGACACTCTACTCAACCTACTAACACAGAGATCTATAGAGCTGCCCTGTCATAGAGCGATTGGATCTCTGGAACAGTTACTGGATACGGTTTATAAGGACGTGCTACTAGAACAGGGTCGGGTGGAGATTATTTTGAAGATATTGTTTAAGGCGCCGCCGGATCAGGTTAGTTGATTATTTTCATTATTGTATAAATTGTTTTCACTCTGGGTGAAAAGATAAATTTTCAATTAATAATTGCGAAATTATTAATTGAAAATTTATCTTTTCACCTAGAGTGGGGGAGTATGATGGTTACTTGTGCTCTAAAAAACTAGTAACTTGAAAATCAAATATGGTGAACTTTATACGCCTTTTGAGTTTCTCATTGCAGTTTTTTTTTTAAATAACTACTGAGGTAGTCTTTTAAATTTTGGTCTATTTTGTTTTTGGAATACCAAGATAAATATTTAAAAAAAAATGGCAGCATGGATTTGCACAAACAAACATCCTCTCACCCCCAATGCATATACCGTCTCCGTTCAATCGTGGGTAAAAATTTAAAACCATGATTTGAAACGTAGTATTTGAAGTCTATTTGACAGGTTTCCTCTTGAAAAATTTAGTTAATCTTCACAGTTAATAATAATATTAATTTCCTTTTCAGGCAACAACCCCCCTAAAACTAAAACTCCGCTACCTCTCAATCATAATGGTACTCCTTCGAAAAATTCTCGTCCTCATACCAGAGAGTGAGATCCTCCTTACAATCAACTACCTAAAAGCAACGTGCATATCTCCACTATCCATCTTCTTCAACGTCAAAACTGACGTAGATCCACTAAACGTTCAGAATGTGAACGAGAACTGTGCGAATTTGTCGCCTGACGTCATCTTAGTCCGGTTTTTGTTTAAAACCGTGACGTACGCGATCATGGAGATGGAACATTGTTATGAAAGTATGGAGAGTGAACAGAATAAGTTGCTGTATTCGGTCTGTGTGAATATTATTGTGCAGGTGAAGCATATGTTGCATTTGACGGGTGAGTATCTTAATGATACTACTTACATAATTATTCGAACTACCTGTGGTGAAATTAAAATTGTTAGTCTGTTTTCAAATAAAAATAAGCGTATTAGATAAATTTTGAAAACCACGATTGGGATTGCTCGCTGCAAACTTCACCGTCAATATCATCTTGAACGACAACAGATCAATCAGCGACAGTTATTGAACGCTTCACGTCAGCTCATGAAGTCGCCACGAAAGAAAGGAACAACATTAGATGCTTTGGATAAAAGTAACAAAAGTTTAGCGCCGAGCGACTAATTTCTTAGTGAGCATCCTCAATTCAAAAATGTTTAGAAAAAACAGCTCTGAAGAATTTCTGCAATAGATCTTTAAGTTTGCACGTTAACAATCTTCTTGGCAAATCATAAGCAGCGTTGCATAAGAATATAATTTAGAGGAAATACTTATGTTTATTTTATTAACTTACTCAAAAGTTTAAACCTATTTTGGTTTTGTCTAGCCATTGATGTCCCAACGCTGGGCAAAGGCCTCCCCTAAGTGCTTCCAGGCATACTTTTCCTGAAACTAATTTCTTTCTTTTCAGATGGTTGTCTCTTTCCCTTATCAGCTAAAACAGCACAAAGCCTTCTCCACAACGAACAGAGCGGTCTAAACACAGGCCTGTACAGTCCCGAAGAGAATATTCCTCTAGATGTACTCAACTTGATCTGTTTGAAATCGGCGCATCGGATACCGTTGCTGACTGTACATTGGTCGCATTTACTTATCAGGTATGTAGTGTTTTCATTTTTTGAATAAAGAACAGACCACATTTTGATTTTTTATGAATCTGTGGTGGGATCGGTTTCGCTCGGCTGTATTCGGCAACCTTCGTAGCGAAACGAATTACACTGTATGGAGGTTACATCTGGATTGTGTTTTAAAGAAACTATTGGATAATGTCCAGAATAGTAGCTGATGTATCTTCCTGTATCATAATGACTACTTACCATTATAAAAGCAAAGAGCATGTTTATTACTTTTCATTAGCAAGATTGATACTGAGGATGGGGTCAACTGCAATTGATGCATAGTATTGCCGCTTAGCCTTACTTCTTACAATATATATATATATCGGAGATAGGAGGGCTATCTTCAATAATACCCTCGGTCTGTGGGCATATCGTGGGTATGCGATGCACAAAGCAGGTAACTTAAGCCGTTTTAGAGATAGTTCTTGTTCCAATTTTATCAAAGCAGCGGATTCGGCCACCAATCGTTTCGCTTTTTCCCAACTTAAACACACTTGTTCAAGTTCACACACGCCACTTTAGGCTACTTCTCAACTCCTTTTTCTCACAACTCTTTTCAACTCCAAAAACAGCGCGTCCGCGCGTATCTTTTCTAACTTCTCGACCCAATATCGCGGGAGAACCCACTCAGAGTGCCTCTATGACACTCCTGCTTTTTATTGGCTAAGAGAATCTCTTCCGGCAAATTACTGCTTGTATTATCCAATCCAAATCGAGTATTTTGACATAAGAAAAATAAAGTGTTGTCAATCGAATAAAATCGAACTGAGAATTGATCAGAAGCTAAATGTTGCCAATTAAACAAACCTGAAGTAATAAGTTTACAAGCGATATACCTTCCTCCGACACGGCCATCTTGACATTCAAACGGTCCCACGTTTGATGTAAAGCGACGAGCAACATCGTTACTCAACCAAAAAACAAAAACCAAGAGGAGATAAAAAAAAATAAGTAATAGGTTAAGTTCGGCCGCTCCTGACCAAATAAAAAAAATAACGTGGTCGTGACATCTTCCACGTGAAACCTTCAATCAACACCTTATATTACCAGCCTACAACAAAACTCAAGTACATCTTTACTCATGAAAACTGAATTCTCTTAGCTTTCACACTGTTCATTTGTTTTCTCCATGTAAATCTAGGTCTCCACACCTTACACCGTACACAACCATCATCGTACTATCGAACCAGCCACCTCACCATTTAGACAACCATATTAACACATTCTAAATGGTTACCGAAGCACCAGAGGTACCAGGTTCCCAACAAACGCCAAGTCGGTCTCGAAGCACTAAGTGTGCCAGAAACCACCCAAACGCCCAACACAACATACCATGTCACATACACCAAACAACAGGTCACCGAGGCCCCAGAGGGACCAGGCTCCCCCAGACATACAACAGGTCACCGAAGCCCCAGAGGGACTAGGCTCCCCCCAGACAACAGGTCACCGAAGCCCCAGAGGGACCAGGCTCCCCCAGACAACCGGTCCTCTCGAGGCAACAAGACTGCCAGATACCCATGCCACATACACAAAACAACAGGTCACCAAAGCCCCAGAGGGACCAGGCTCCCCCAGACAACCGGTCCTTTCGAAGCAACAAGACTTCCAGATACCCATGCCACATACACAAAACAACAGGTCACCAAAGCCCCAGAGGGACCAGGCTTCCCCAGACAGATAACAGGACTCCAAAGCCCCAGAGGGACCAGGTTCCCCCCTGACAAATCCAGCAATGTTTCTTGGTCCCACAGCAATCGCTGTAGCTCCTGATGGTCAACCCAGTGACCACCCTGCAACCATAGTCATCCTGACCAGGCCTCGTAACCCACCACGGTTACAGCAGTCATCTTACTGACCACTCACCTCGTAACCCACCTCGGTTACAGCAGTCATCTTACTGACCACTCACCTCGTAACCCACCTTGGTTACAGCAGTCATCTCTGACCACTCACCTCGTAACCCACCTCGGTTACAGCAATCATCTTACTGACCACTCACCTCGTAACCCACCTTGGTTACAGCAGTCATCTCTGACCACTCACCTCGTAACCCACCTCGGTTACAGCAGTCACCGCAGCGACTACTCATCACCGTACAGTCAGTCCTTTGACCATACACACGACCTCACCATTGCTAGATTGATTTGAATCAGTCTTCAACACAGTACATTCAGTTACTTCAATGGGTACTTGATCTTTCAGCTTTCCTCTAACTCATCATGAACCAAAGCTTTTAATTCAACACATAGCTGCCACCATTCAGAACTCCAATAACCATAAACAGCACATTTAAATCAAAATCAAATTTGTTATTTCAATCTTCATTCTCAGTACTGAATACAAAGGCAACCTCATATTCAGGATTTCTAACCCTGCCAAAAGCATATTCAAGAACTTCATTTTATGTTCATGATTTCATACCAAACCCTCAGTGCGATTGGTATAATAACTAGCAACATCAAACATTACCAATTTTGCAAACTAAATATGAAAATGAAATCATGCACCGCATGTCACCGAGTTTACATCTGCATTAACATTATCTTATCCAACTTGCTCAGATAGCAAATAAAACAAAATTATGTTAGGTATGTTCACAATGACCAGCACAGAACATTCAACAAGTAAGAACACCACAACCATTACTGACAGTATACTTTAATTCATTATTCCACATTTATTATTCAAGGTAGGTACTAGCCTACATGACACCACACAATCACACAATTCACAAATTCACACCTTTCTTTAAAGAGATGTTACAATTATTAAAACTTCTGAATAATGTTCAAGATTACCGAGGCCAAGCATCGTTGAACAACACAGAACAAGGAAACCATTCCTAGTTTCCACCAAAAAACAAAAGCTCCTGTACCAAGTAAATCAAATAGAACCCAAGTGTCCCATTCATGGTCCACAATCAACAATAACTTAGCAAATACATTTGCTACACACAATGCACTTTCAACTTAAATGCCGAATCAACTCTTGACTCCGTCATCTCTCTAACACACAAAACTGGGAAACCGTTCTATGTAAATTAAAATGTTGCCAATTGAACATCTATCTCATCTTCAGCCACAACTTCAAACAGTAATTGGCCCTCGGGCATCCCATAATACCTGAATACGACTTCTAGACGCCATCTTAATGTCTAGTTGCAATTTTCATTTGCCATAGTCAATTTAAATCGTTTTTATTTGTAGTTATCGTTAGAATGACATGTTATCAGTTGGTTAGTTCCCTACATAGTGATTTATAACAACTACAGACATTAACTTTACCTTTATTCAACCATTGGTAGCAACAAAACTAAACGCCAACTGTCTAGGCTATAGTAACGTTAATCCTCGTGATATTTCCAGGTTGTAAGATCGCAAAACGAGTCAACCAGCAAACTATTTCACTAAACTTTAACACCGGTTTGAAAATAATCTTGATCACATAACTCTTAACTGAAAATTATCGCAACTCTTTGAAATGAAGCAAAAGTTAAAAGTTTAATCCTCACAGTGACTCACACCTTGTAACGATTTATTAATAATCTAGTCTTTATCTAGTAACTTATAAGTTAAAAATCATATCACAGTTAAAAGTTATTTGTTTTTGTTTTGTCTTGTCCGACTTTTTTCGAACTTTTTCGAATGTTGACACTAACATATGTCACTCTAATAGAGATGAGTAAGGGATGGCGATCTGTTATCGATTAATCGACGAATCGATTTTAAGGACGAAAAATAAATAAACAATTTTTCAATCGATATCCAGCACTGAAACGATCCAGCGAATCGATATTTCGCCCTAGAATATCGAGATTCGATTTTTCTGTTTTAATATGAAACAAAATATTAATTAAAAATAGTTGAATGTATTACACAAAGATATGTGAATTCATCGTTAACAAAATAAATTTCTTTCCCTTTTACCTGATACTTTAATTTAGTTGTAAAAACAATCCCAATCAGCCGAAGATGTTAAAAGATCGACTATTATTACAATTTTTCTTTTTGCTTTCCATAACTGGATTCACACTTGCATTAAAAATACCAACGCGAATAGTTAGAATGTACGTTATTTTCAAAGAAAAGCATATTCACAAATTCCCTTGAAGATCAAATCAACAACAAACTCAGTGGTAATAATATTTACGGGCGATCTGAAGTGATACCTATTAATAAAGAATGCATGGCTAAAATGCCTAGTATCTTTACTTCTCGATTATCAGTAGTGAGTAAACTAACAACCTATTCATAAATGTGTGTACTCTTGTGACAGCACTAGTGGTCACAAAACCGTATATTGTTCTAACATCATGCAACATAAAATAATGTAATGAAATCTAATTTCTTTCCGTTTTGTTCTCACATTCCAATGCTCCAAGTACATTAGAAAGATGAAATTGCAAAAATCGTTTCATTGTTTATTTTGTTGGTAAAGAAAAACAATTAAATACTTGAAACAAAATATTTCAAAGCTTGAGCCCGTCAAAGATTTAAAAGATGGCGTGACATGCACGGACTTCTCATTCTGTCTATGCAAAAATTATTTGTTTGTTTTTAAATTGGTCACGATAAAACAACATGCTCGTATTCAATAAGCTCCCCCAAGCAGTAAATCACAGCATAATGGGGTCCCGAATCCAATTTCGATGATTATTGAAAGAAACCTACAGTATCAATACCATTACATAGATGGCGCTGTTTGATTTTTCTACTCTTTTCATGTAACTTACATTAAACATTTCCATTAAACAACATAATGCAATAGTTATAAATTGCAATTAATGCAACAATTAATTATAAAACTTAGGTACTTCCAAATCCAATACATACTTCGGCTGCCAC
Organism: Anorthoa munda; assembly: GCA_945859665.1. Taxonomy (NCBI): domain Eukaryota; kingdom Metazoa; phylum Arthropoda; class Insecta; order Lepidoptera; family Noctuidae; genus Anorthoa; species Anorthoa munda. The sequence goes on along the minus strand of OX243896.1, from coordinate 19,656,778 downwards.
AAATGTATGCCAATGCACAGATAGTTGAATGCAGATCAAAGTAACATACCTTTAAGCCTGTACTCCCGGAAAGGTCAGGCAGCAGTGCCAACCATGCACATGTCCAGACTCCTAGGTGCTATCAGAAAATATTAAATTGATTGATCACCGCAGCGGCATGAATAAAACCACTAAATTTCCTCTTTCATAGCGCTGTAGACTGCAGGTTGTATGTTGCCTCATGAAATGGAACCTGAGCTCCACACTTATCTTGTAGCACTACATGCAGCCGGTCACAACAGGTCTTGTGGTATCCACAGCCATGTTGAAGGGCTCAGATGTCCGTGCTATTTGTTGCATATTGTGTGAATGGCTGAAAAATTCAAGTCTATGAGCAAGATTTCCACAAGCATAAAGTTTTATTGAATCAAGTTGTAGCTTAGGATGTTTGCTCTCTTGCACTGTATTTGCACAAGTGGTTTTAATCTCTTGCGAATTCCGCTGACAGTATGAATCTGGCTGAGTTTCATTTAGCATCATAACGAAAATAACAATTTATTTAAAATTTTAGCCACTATAAACCAAGAAAAACAATATTGTGGCTAAACTTCATAAGGCATTAGATTGGTACTTATTATTGTCGGAATACTTAAGTTTATACTTCCCTGAACATCACCACCACAGTTGCGTTTCCCAAGTATCTAGTCAGGATTGGGCGTCGATGTCATCATTAACTTCATCATTATCTGCAACCCGACTTCGCATATTGTCTAGGATAGGCCACACTATATGGTTGAACTCGGGCAACATGATATTCCTGTCTCTAGTAGTCGGCAAGTTGCAAAACATCTCCATTAGGTAGGTACTTCCATGCTAAATTTCGCACACCAAAGAGAGCGCGCCAGCCATTAGGTACTCGTCTCATTTGGTCCATCATCGCTTTGTGCGTGCATTGTTTTCACTTCCGATATCGGAGATAGGAGGGCTATCTTCAATAATACCCTCGGTCTGTGGGCATATCGTGGGTATGCGATGCACAAAGCAGGTAACTTAAGCCGTTTTAGAGATAGTTCTTGTTCCAATTTTATCAAAGCAGCGGATTCGGCCACCAATCGTTTCGCTTTTTCCCAACTTAAACACACTTGTTCAAGTTCACACACGCCACTTTAGGCTACTTCTCAACTCCTTTTTCTCACAACTCTTTTCAACTCCAAAAACAGCGCGTCCGCGCGTATCTTTTCTAACTTCTCGACCCAATATCGCGGGAGAACCCACTCAGAGTGCCTCTATGACACTCCTGCTTTTTATTGGCTAAGAGAATCTCTTCCGGCAAATTACTGCTTGTATTATCCAATCCAAATCGAGTATTTTGACATAAGAAAAATAAAGTGTTGTCAATCGAATAAAATCGAACTGAGAATTGATCAGAAGCTAAATGTTGCCAATTAAACAAACCTGAAGTAATAAGTTTACAAGCGATATACCTTCCTCCGACATATATATATATATATAATATTGTAAATGCGAAAGTTTGGATGGATGTGTGTATGTTTGTTACAGACACCGATTTTATTTTACTTTACTTTTATATTAAATTAGACACAGAGATAGATTATAGCAATGATGTTATATATAAACTCGGGTATATACGTTTCCCCGACGTTTGCGCGGCTATACAAACACAAGCTGACCAGCTTGAGTGAACTCAGTCCGTCCTGCGTCTGGCCGTGACACGAACGTACGTTTAACATGTTTATCTCTTTCTGACAACGGGGTCCTATTTAAATCTCTGTGATCTTTTAACCTACTCTGTGTTAAAAATAAAGTTCCAAGTAACATAGGTCCTAAGTAGGTAGCTAAAGTAAAATATCGCCATGTTTTTATTTATTTATAATGAGTATAACGTCTTTATTGGTAAAATCTCATTGGATTATAGTCTGGAATAGCACATAGGCTAATTTTAATCCCGATATAATGTTCCCGTGGCATAAAAAAACCGGCCAAGTGCGAGTCGGAATCGCGCACGAAGGGTTCCGTACCATTATCGTAAAAAACGGCGAAATGTCATGTTTTTTGTATGGGAGCCCCACTTAAATATTTATTTTATTCTGTTTTTAGTATTTGTTGTTATAGCGGCAACAGAAACACATAATCTGTGAAAATTTCAACTGTCTAGCTATCACGGTTCATGAGATACAGCCTGGTGACAGACAGACAGACGGTCCGTCTCAGTAATAGGATCCCGTTTTTACCCTTTGGCGAAGCCGCGTACCTTATTTTTGCCTATACCTCCAACGAAAAACCATTATAAAAGTCCACTTTTAAAATCAAGACCCGTTTCAGCGTCTACAACAAATGTGTTTCATCTGGTGATTATATTGTTTCAGACTAAACTTCCTGTCCCACAAATACTGGCAAAAACTAATCGGATTCGCTCGCAATCTTCCTTTAAGTGGTGACTGCGGTGATACTCAGCTGTTACGAGTTGACATACTGCAGATAGCTTGTGTTATGGCTTACTGCGAGTACTTTGTGAGTTTGTACACATTTACTATGAAAAGTAGTTGGATTTACACTTTTTAGGATAATACGACTTGAGAGCCTTGCAACAAAAGATTACTTAAGGCGTATATATTCCCCAACGTTAACGAAGTACTGGCCTTGCGCCCGCTCGGAGCAATATATCAATATTGAACCTCCTTTTGGACAATTTTGTTTGCAAAATATTCTTTGATTTACATACGCTATTTCAGTTATGAAGAAATTCTAGGTATCAATTTTTCTGTCTAAAAATATTTTTAAACATCCAAGTCGTTTCGGAGGAGTATCCAAAAGTAGCGAAAAAATATCGTGTTGTTACTTATTTTTTTAAAGCTAAACTATTATATACACGAAAAAAAACATGTTTCAAAAATAATGTTCATGAATCAATAATAAATATTTTTTTTTTTCAAACCTTTTTAGTATACCTATATAAGCAACAAAAAGTTACATAAAATGACATATTGCCTTAGCGCCTTGCTTCAGAACACCCTTCAGCGTCTTCTTTTATCCAGAAAATCGTGACCCCTAACAACCCTTTCGTTTCAGGTAGAAAACGGTCTAACAGAAGCGGTGCACCTAACCTGGTTACTAGTCAACCGAGTACATATCCTCGTCAGTCAGTACAAAGAAGAGATAGTACAGACTCTGATAGCTAAAGTTCAGCAAATGCCAGGAGCATCAGGGTTACTGTTGCAAGCTGTTGCTGCTAGATGTCAGAGTTGTTTGAAGGTAAGCTGTAAATATGTCATCATCATCTATACTAATATTATAAAGAGGAAAGATTTGTATTTTTGTATGTAACGAATAAGCTTAAAAACTACTGGACCGATTTAAAAAATCATTTCACCGTTGGGAAGCTACACTGTCCCCAGGTGGCATAGGCTATTTATCCCTGTATTCCCGTGGGAACGGGAACTATGCGGGTATATCCGCGAGTCGTCCGCTAGTCTATACTTTAATATATATATATAATATTATAAAGAGGAAAGATTTGTTTGTTTGTTTGTACCGAATAGCCGATGCGCAAACCGAAGTCAAAGGGTTTTCTCCGTGAAAACACGAAAAATCACACGAATAAAATCTTTGCACCGGCCTGACAATTGTGCTTGTCAATCGAAAATCTTTATCTATACTTCTATACTAATACTAATTACTAATACTAATATCTATACTAATATTATAAAGAGGAAAGATTTTTTTGTTTGTTTGTACCGAATAGGCTCCGAAACTACTGGACCGATTTAAAAAATTCTTTCACCTATAGAAAGCTACATTATTCCTGAGTGACATAGGCTAACTCCCGATAACGGGTCCTGTGTGGTGGCCCACGGGAGCGTAGCCGCGGGGAACAGGTAGTCTGCTATATTAAACATCATTTCCAGTCTAATCGGGTGCAGCTGAATACTAGCAACCTAATTACTTAACTTTAAAGATTGGCACATGCCTTTTGTGGTTCCATTCATTCGTTGTTTAAAAATCTGGCAACTCGACAGCGTAAAACATGCAATTAATACATTATGCGCACAGCTAAGGAGTGGCATTCACTTCCGAGGTTTTTGTTCCCTGATAGCTACAACCTTGAGGTCTTTAAGTCGAGAGTTTACTTCTGGCAAACGTGCTTCAACATAGACCACATCATCGCTTACCAACAGGCGAGATAGTGGTCAAACGCGAGCCTAAAGATAATAAAAAAAAAAGATTAAAGGGAGCGCGCGTGCTTCGTGCTGTCAAAACTGTTACAAAATTATCATGCAGAATTTTATATGAAGCGTCGGTTTATCTAACATATTCAACTGTGCTAAGTATTTTAAAGATTAAATTACAATATTTAAAACAGTCGAGTTCTTAGTTACTCATCCGAACCGTATTCGTGAAATTTTGGTTCCGAAGTAGCTGTAGTACTTCTTGTAGGGAAGCTTACGCGCTACATCCGAACTCTTATCTTTCATAATCTGTCATCATCATCGTTTCAGCCGAAAGACGTCCATTGCTGGACATAGGTCTTCCCCAAGTTTCGCCACATTGACCGGTCCCGTGCGTCTCGCATCCAGCGGATGAGCTGATAATGATAGTAAATTAAATCATAGTAGTTTATGCAATGGTCATATAATAGGGGTTATTAAAACACGAGCGTGGGTTTATCACATGAGGCGAAGCCGAACGTGATAATAATATCACGCGAGTGTTCTGATACCTAATTATATGCCTTGGATACACTACTTTATCTTCACTCATACAGTTGAAATAAAACAAAAGTGGAAATGGAAAAATATGTGGTATCGCGGGTAATTTAGATTCTCATTGTGCATGACAGCGCAGCGCGCGCATCCATAGACAATGACACTACTTTTTTACATTACGTCAATGAGCACATACGCGCCACTAAATTAAAAACCGGCCAAGTGCGAGTCGGACTCGCACACGAAGGGTTCCGTACCATAATCGCAAAACACTGAAAAAGAATCACGTTTTTGTATGGGAGCCCCCCTTAATTTATATAATTTTAATCTAATAATTATTATTTTTTGAAGTGAATATACAACTAAACATTCTGTGAATATTTCAAGCGTCTACTTGTTGCCGTTATTAATATTGAGCAAAAAACGGCCAAAAAGTCACGTTTGTTGTATGGGAGACCCCTTAAATATTTATTTTATACTGTTTTTAATATTTGTTGTTATAGCGGCAACAGAAATACATCATCTGTGAAAATTTCAACTGTCTAGCTATCACGGTTCTTGAGATACAGCCTGGTGACAGACGGACAGACAGAAAGACAGACAGACGGATCGCGAAGTCTTAGTAATAGGGTCCCGTTTTTACCCTTTGGGTACGGAACCCTAAAAAGAAAAGTGTGCTATAAAAATAAAAAGTTATTTTATGATGCAGTTGTTTGTAAATCGAAGGAAAATGTTGCACTGTAATGTATTTTATCTACACTCACAACGTAATGTTCCAAATACGAATTCGAAAAATATTGTATAAACACGTACTTTATGTTCGTAGATACATAAAATTTAAAAAAAAAACCATTATAGTTCAACATTTTACTTCGATTTTCAAACAACTGCATCATAAAATAACTTTTTAATTTTTATAGCACACTTTTACTTTTTAATTTATTGGCGCTTAAGGGCTCATTGAAGTACTGTCATTGTCTAAGGCGGCGCGCGCTGCGCAGTCATGCGCAATGAGAATCTAAATTGACCGCCATTCCCAATTTTTTTTCCGTTTCTACTTTTGTTTTATTGCAACTGTATGAGTGAAGATAAAGTAGTGTATGCAATAGCATATAATTAGGTATTAAAACACTCGCGTAATATTATTATCAAATTCGGCTTCGCCTCATTTGATAAACCTACGCTCGTGTTTTAATAACCCCTATTATATGGCCATTGCATAAACTACTATTTTTTAATTTTATAGATTTAAATTTAAAGTACGGGTTTATAATATAATGTTTTTTGAATTCATATTTGGAAAATTATGTTGTGAGTGTAGATAAAATAAATTAAATAATCTAAATTGTGATAATCTGTCATAATTCAGAACATTTTGAACTCGGAACTCAAATCACGAACACGGACGTGTGTGCGTAAACGCCGTCTAAGAGCGTTTATTGAAAGGCGCAGCTTGCCATAATAGACCAATTATTTGGTAAACAATATATCACGGGAATTTAACGCGTTGATTTAGATTATTTATTTACCTATTTCACCCGACGTTTCGGCCGTGTTGCAACAACCGTGGTCCCGGGTAGACTGGGCTCACCCCCCCGGGTGCATCTGCGGTAGGAACAAAGATACAGATATTCACGTTTTACTGATTTAATTCTCAGGATGAATTCGCACTGAACACGTACAAGATACTGTCGTTATGTCATGAGAGTCAGTCGGGACCCCTCGTATTTCTTATTTGTCGGATCATTGGGAAACTGGAACCTGCAATTGCTGGGAGGTATGTTATTATTGTAGAATTTTTAATTTAAAAGTATTTGTAATAAATTTTAATCAAAAATAAAAATATAACGGTTATTAAATGTTGCAGATTTGCCAAACTAGCAGTAGACAGATGTAGGATATTAAAAGAGTTGCCAATTGAAAAAATAAACGTGCAGCTATCGAAGGAAGATGTTCAAGTCGCTTTGGAGTTACTGCAGAGGGATAAAGTTCATACACGGTAAGTGTTTGAATAGTGGTTGTTTTTAACCCCTGACCCGACGGGGTCCCAACGCTAACGAAGAAAATTTGGTTCAAATAAATTTCACTAGATGGCGCGATATGCATCGATTTGTTATTGAATTGTGTGTAAAATTTACATTTTCTAGAAGTGAAAATAAAAATTGTCTTGTTTAGTCAAATCTCCTAAACACAAAATGCTGGAATATTGGGCTCTTAATTCACATTTCAAAGATTATTTGAACGGATTATTTAAAATTGATTTCAATAGATGGGGCGATTTTAAATATCTGAGGTATGCCACTAGATTTTTTAAATTTGTATTGTAACACATTTTGGTACAAAGAAACTGTAAAAATGTGCAAAAAAATACTATAAAACAAATCTTCACTGTATTTGAAGACAAAAAAAAAATAGTCACGAACCGAGAAATGTCTTTTACTTACAAATCGCTGCTAACACCATCTATGTGTATGTGTTTATTTTTGTATCTGTCTGTGGCATCATAGCTCGGAAGAACCAATTTTGATTTCGTTTTCTTTTGTTTCAAAGGTGCCTTTATCGAGAGTGTTCCTAGCTGTTTGATGAAAATCGGTTTAGCCGTTCTAAAGTTATAGTTCTCGCCAAACTTCTTGGCCGCCCTGAAGTTGGCTATAATGGCTGCGCAGTAGTAAATCTGATACAAAAACAGCACCGTTTCGTGCCTCGCGCATCCGGTAAACCAACTTCAGGGCGGCCAAGAAGTTTGGCGAGGACTGTACGGGCGTTTTACTGTTTGATTCGGGATGTTTTCGCAAGATATCGTGTCATAATTACGTGTTCAATAGATTGTCGATCGAAGCGAGTCTACTACTAGATAAATTATATAGCATGAAATAAAAATGTGTCGGGGGTCTTATAATTTTTTAAATTTTACTTGTTATAAATTGAAATTCAAAATCGCAATACAACTCTCGGTGTGTCATTCATCAACGTTGAATATTATTATTTGGTTTAGCAATGAAAATTTATGTCAAGTATATTATATGAGTATTTATCATCTTGTACAGATTTGATAAACCCTGACTTTGCTGTAATAATCTGAGCTGTTTTTATGTAATGGCTCTTTTCTACTGAGGTTGGGATTAGCGGTAAACGGCATGAAGACGTGCATGGCAGCCTTACCCTTACCACGGGGTCCCAGCTCTAAGAAAGAAAATTTGGTTCAAATAAATATCACTAGATGGCGCGATATGCATCGATTTGTGATATTGAATTGTGTGTAAAATTAACACTTTCTAGAATTGATAATTAAAATTGTATTTTCTTATTGAACTAACTCTCATAAGCACACAATCTTATGAGAGTTAATTCAACAAGAATATTTAAAATTGATTATTTGAACGCATCCTTGGAAATTGATCATTTGAAAGGTTACTTTCTATATTTTTTTTCTAGGTACTCAGCTTTAGTAGTGGAATTAAACACGCTAGCATCTAGCGTGTTTGATCTATCACCGTTGGACTTGTCTCAAGACAGAGCGATCAACCCGCAGTACATTTTGACTACTAATATCGATGGGAATTGGTTACTGAATCAAGTTAAGACCAGGTAAACTGTTTGTTTAAAATAACTCACAACTGTAGGCGAAATAAATAAAATTGTCTACATTCTCCGTTCGCTTAATGCCGAGTACAGGACAACGAACTGGCATCGATAATGGACACCACACGTTCGTTCACTTGGTCTGTACCCGGCATCATGTATATGACCATTACGTAAATGAAAAGGCTCATAAAAAAATATCAAATGACCTAATCTGTACTAATACTAGCACTTCGCCCGCGACTTCGTTCGCGTGGTCCGTGTTTTATCCTACAGATGACTTTTTAATAAAAAGTTTCATACAAACTTTTATCCCCTATTTCACCCCCTTAGGGGTTGAATTTTGAAAAATCCTTCCTTAGTGGACGTGTGCGAAATTTTAAGTTTCTAGCCTTAAGGGTTTGGCCTGTGCGTTGATACATCAGTCAATCACTTTTGCCATTTATATATATAGGTTATTAAGCTCATTAGTTTGTTTGTTTGTTTGAACGCACTAATCTCAGGAACTACTGGTTGGAATTGAAAAAATCTTTTTGTGATGTGTAGTCCATTTATCGAGGAAGGTTATACGCTATATAACATCACGCTACGACCAATAGGAGCGGAGCATCAATGAAAAATGTTTTTAAAAACGGGGAAAAATAATCCTTTTTGAGAGCTTCCATTGCGTGCGCTGCGTAAACGGTTTAAGTTACGCAAATATCATGTATTATGGAATTATTCCTCTTTGAAAGTTCTAAAAAAAGTATGCGACAGCATATGCCTATATTTTAAGATTGATTCACTATAACCTTTTTTGTGGAAATCAAATTTGTTCATTTGCGAAGGAGTTTTATCAACATCTATACTAATACTAGCTGACCCGGCAAACTTTGTTTTGCCATAAAAACACCAAACATTCATCTACCCTACCTACCCTAACTACCTACCCTACCCTACCTACCCTACCTACCCTACCCTAACTACCTACCCTACCCTACCCTACCTACCCTACCTACCCTACCCTACCCTACCCTACCTACCCTACCTACCCTACCTACCCTACCTACCCTACCAACCCTACCTACCCTACCCTACCTACCCTACCCTACCTACCCTACCCTACCTACCCTACCCTACCTACCCTACCCTACCTACCCTACCTACCCTACCCTACCTACCCTACCTACCCTACCTACCCTACCCTACCTACCCTACCTACCCTACCTACCCTACCTACCCTACCTACCCTACCTACCCTACCTACCCTACCTACCCTACCTACCCTACCTACCCTACCTACCCTACCTACCCTACCTACCCTACCTACCCTACCTACCCTACCTACCCTACCTACCCTACCTACCCTACCTACCCTACCTACCCTACCTACCCTACCTACCCTACCTACCCTACCTACCCTACCTACCCTACCTACCCTACCTACCCTACCCTTCCCTACCCTACCCTACCCTACCCTACACTACCCTACCCTACCCTATCTCTCAAGTTGGATCGAACTGCACATGGTGTGCGAATTTTATTATAATCGGTTAAGTGGTTTAGGAGTCCATTGAGGACAAACATTGTGACACGAGATTTATATATATTAAGATTATAAAGCTGAAGAGTTTGTTTGTTTGATTGTATTGTACTCGTAGGTAGATAGATAGTCAGTTGACGGGAGCAAAGCCGCGGGGGTCAGCTAGTTTTAAATAAAATGATTACTTATTTTGTATCGGTAGTGTGAAAATTATGTTAAGATTTGTACTGTTTTATCAACAGATGCTGCCAAGCAGATTGTACAACACCAAAATCACTCAAACAAAATGAGCTAGCACTATTCCTCTTAAACCTATCCAAAGAAGAACTAACTACCGTAATGGCGTGTCCAGAATTTGACAGAAAAATACTAAACCCTGCCTTTGGCATCGCCTGCGATAATTACTTGAGAGAGTTTCTGAATATACTGTCGGTACATGAAATAAAAGAATATGAGAAAGAGTGCGCAAGAGAACAGAGGGAGAAGAAAATGAGAGAAGAAATGACGGCATCGATCGATAGTAACAAAATCAATGTTGTCAACACATTACACGTTTTTAAAAAGAGTGACAACAAGGAATCGAAATCTCAATTCTTCATACCTATCACAGACAACGAAAACTTAAAAGAGAACTTCGGTAATCTACAAATATCTGAAGATGACCTAGAAATTGATCCGCCAGAGTTGCCAGCTTTATACACCATCGGTGTTGCTACGCTAGAAAAATCTTTATCAGATATTATAAGACTGTTTCCCAAACAAATTCGGCCGTTGAGTCAGTCGGAGAATTTCAGTTTGAATGTGGAACAGACTATTGATAGATACACAAGGCGATGCCATCAAGTCTTCCAAGATAAATTGTTTTACCAAGAATTTAACATACTACAAACTGTCATGACAGGGTTTTTGACATCTTTAGACAGAATAATATCTTTCGTCGATGAAGCCGACTGTGACTTACTCGATAAATGTATCGAAAATATCTTACCTCCATCACTAGCAAAAAACATGGCAATATTTGCCGTAATTTCATTGCAATATCTATCTTTTCTAATCAAAAATAAAAAGATAGTCGAGACGCCGGTCAATGCTGACGTGTCATTCAGAGTGACAGCGTCAGTATCTGACAATATTGTCGTTGACAACGTTGTCAGTGTGACTATAGACAATGTGGCTAAAGCGTTGAATTTCAAAGAGATTTGGGCGGAATTGAATACGGATTCGAATGTGAATAGAACGCAGTCGGCTGTCAGCTGTTTGTATGCAATTGTCAAGTATTTGGTTAAGGTACGATCTTCCGTTTTACATTTTAGGCCGATTGTTCACGACGCGACACACGACACGATAAAATGTGGTCACGATTCAGAGCTCCATATATGTGTATGGACCGTTTGTTCATTGCACGACGCCGCACTACACGCGACATGATTTACAAACTGGTTTTCGGCTATGTCGTCATGACTTTTTTTGCAGTGACGATTTAGCGGCTGTACAAAACAAGTATGAGCTTGTTGACGACACGACACACCGCACCGTACAGCTCACGCGTGTTTCGTCACTTACGCGCTTATAGAACAATACAAGTGCACTGCAGTGTCGTTGCTTAGCCGAGCGGTAAAACTATCAGAACTACAAACTCGCTTCTCGCTGCTCGCCAACTCGTATCTAGGTGCTAGCTCTACTCGCTGCTCGCTGATCGTCGGCGGTGGAACAAGTGCCTAATTTCGGCAGTAATATAATTTTCATTCTTTTCAGGACATAAGACCCATAACACCTAAGAACTACATGCAACCTCAAGACCCAGGTCCTAAGCCCGACATGGTCATCACTGGCGACAAACTTATCACTCTGCTAGAGTATTGGGAGACCAACTTTTACTCCAAAAGCTCTGGAGATTTTCTAGAGAAGTGCTATAGAGAACCTATTGAGAGTCTGCTTGTATCACTTGCTAGGTGAGTTGAATATTGATGTTTGGTTCTTGTCCACTAAGCAGACACAATAGGGTATTTCACTGGATTATTAAATTATATAAAACCGGCCAAGTGCGAGTCTGACTCGCGCACTAAGGGTTCCGTACCATTATCGCAAAAAAACGGCACAAAAATCACGTTTGTTGTATGGGAGCCCCACTTAAATATTTATTTTATTCTGTTTTTAGTATTTGTTGTTATAGCGGCAACAGAAATACATCCCCTGTGAAACTGTCTAGCTATCACGGTTCATGAGATACAGCCTGATGACAGACAGACAGACGGACAGTGGAGGCTTAGTAACATTTTACCCTTTGGGTACGGAACCCTAAAAATGGCGAAGTTATAAGCCTTAAAATCTATGACAGAGACACCACTACATGCGTTTGACGTTATAGTAATAGTGGCAGTGCACAGGCAAGTAATAGTGCCATAGTGACGTTGACATGTTGTGTAAGGATTCAAAAGCGTGTAACTTCTATATTTTTCACTGATTTTTATTAATTTTTTCACAAGTCACATTATTTTAGTAACATCTTTAGAATATTCATTCATGTATATTTTTGATAGTTTTCAAATACCCTATTAATGCACAAATAATGGCTGGAAATTAATCAATAACAAATACTTTATTTTCAGATTAGACATAGTCAGCCACATAGCGTTAATACCTCCCATAGCGTGGTCTTCTGTGGACGTCGTTTCAAAGAAGGATCAATTACAGAAGATTGATCTGCCTCTACAAGCCTTACAGGATATGGATGTGTTAGAAGCGTTCTTGTTTAGGTAAGTTATGAGCCACACGCGACATTTCAAATTAAGTAAAATTATTAATTTAAAAAATATTTTTTTAAACAAGCTTTTTTCTTATTCTTCTCAGTCAACCCTCTCATTTGATACCCATATCATGACAGTGCACAAAAAATGACTAGTCAGCCATCTTGGGCCGTTCGTCATATTGGATTTAGAACTACGTCACTTAGCTAACCATGCATTTTCATCCAAACTAAACGTGTATGCAAAATTTCGTCTAAATCGGTGGAGGATAACTGCTTTAAAATTCAGTTGCAAGGTTCGACCCGAACACACTTACACACATACATACATTGCAAGTTAAATAAAAGCTTGTAAAATATTCAGAATCATCCTAAAAAAAGTATATAATTGTGAGTCTTGATCTCAATAAGATCATGACTAGGTATTCAATCTTTAAAGGTTTCGATTCAGTTCTAAGTCTTATGTATTATGTATGGATTTTCACCGAAAGGGCCGCGCCGCCGCCGGAGCGCATTTTACAGTGTGCTAAAACAATTGAAGCGCCCATGAAGCAGTTAAATGCCATATATGTACATGGTAGCCGACCGGCTATCTATCGCGACTAGCGTACAAATCCGACCAATTTCAATTGTTATTTCAATACCATGTAGGTACATAATAGTAGTTTATGAAACTGTTGCATAATAAGGGGTATTAAAACATGAGTGTGTGTTTAAAAACCGAGCCTTAGCCGAGTTTTTCAAAAGTACCACACGAATGTTAATACCTAGTTATGTGCAGTTTCATACACTACTTTATCTACACTCATACATTGGGATTGAACCTACTAAATTAAAAGAAAAATGTCAAAAGAGTAAAAAAAATTCAGTACAGCAAAATGTATGAATGGCGTCAAAACCCAGCACATCACCGCATTAACCGCGCATGCGCTGAAGCGGGCGCTGTCACAGAAAAGTAAAAATTGGTTTCAAAACTTTTTTAAACAGGTACTATAAAAATATTCCCTCCCGCAGTCGGGTTAAAATAGCGCGCCCCGCATTAGCTTTCCATTACAATAAAATAATTGATGGCAACTCCTTGGTGATATTAACTTAACACGTTAAGCTGTTGGTCCCGGCTGTCAATTGAAAATCTTTGACAGTCGTTACGGGTAGTCAGAAGCTTGAGATCTGACACCAGTCTTGCCAAAGGGTACCGTGTTACCCAGTTACTGGGTTGAGGAGGTCAGATAGGCAGTCGCTCCATGTAAAAACACTGGTACTCAGCTGAATCCGGTAAGACTGGAAGCCGACCCCAATATAGTTGAGAAAAAGGCTAGGTAGATTGATTGGTATTGCGTTTATAAAGTATATCAATATAAACTTGTTTTGAAGTTTATAATTCGAATATTACGTTATGAGAGTAGATAAATATTTTTATCACATCTAGTCACAACACAATCGCTTCAATTTTCAATCGTCCGGTTCAATCCGGCCAGTGGAAATCGTAAATAAGACTTATTTACTTGTAAATATAATGAATTTATCTTGAAAACTTCTCCCCCAGGGTAAACCTAATAGGCTGGTCATCAAAGAAACAGTTTGAGGAGATGTGGGTAGGCCTCTTGGGTGCTTTACAAGGGAACGGAACTCACTGGGCCGTGCGCGGGATCACTCAGCTGCTGCTAAGCGCTGCACCTACAGCGCTGCAGCGACGCAGGGAGCTGTTGCATGTGCCCAGACATAGTCATAGTTGTAACGAAGGGTAAGTTTGTACACATACGATCCATTTACAGTTTAAGAAATCTTAGATTTAATAAAAGACCCAAGATTAAAAAGGAAAGTGTATGAGAAAAACCTGTTTCCTTTTTTGGATTTGAGACCTTATGAGATCTATCTCCACTGAGTAGTATCCGACGGAAGGTCGTAGTGTTATGTTTTTGGCCGGTATGTAAGTTCATTTATTCCCTCATAACTTCTAAACTACTTATCATAATTTGACAAATGAGGTGACGTTGGAAGGGTCTTGTTTGTCCGCTGGTTATAGGCCGTGGTGGTATGCTACTTTGGTGGGTGGCATGCGGTTATCCTCTGAACACCACTATAAATTTGTATGAAATACAATTATGTATTTATTACATTAAAGTTGTTTATTTAATACCCGATACATATCGCATAGTTTGTACATAACAATTTCAGATGAGAATATTTTCTTGTTTCATACTTTTTAGAGTGTGATTTTTCAGTAGTCGGGTTTTAGTCTTTGTACTTATTTTGTTTTTGGCCGAAGCCATAGCCGATTGACCGGCTATCACCACAACCTTCAGCCGAAGCCGATGACGAACGTTCGGCCACTACCATTGAAATTTTATGTAAAGAAGAGGGAAAAATGGTCAATGACCCTAGTGTACAACATCGTCATTACAATAAGCTCAAATAAAAAATTTGATGCTAAAAATATCGTACAATTAGAAAAATCTATGTGTCACCTCACAAAAAGGTATTATGTATCTCCACAGAATGCAAAGACTCCGTAACATACTAGTCGGCACTCCATCTTACAAGCTATTTGAGTGCGTCAATCTAGAACGAATACCTCTGATGAACGACGGTTTCGACGGATACCATATGGCGCAGTTCAACACTGAGTACATGAAACTGGCTTCAGGTGAGTTTATACAATTATCTTTAGTTCATCATCATCATCATTTTAGCCGAAAGGCGTCCACTGCTGGACACGGGCCTCCCCCAATCGTCGCCACATTGACCGATCCCGGGCGTCTCACATGCAGCGGATTCCCGCAACCTTTACCAGCAGCCGTATTGTGTAAGTGAATACGACAACGCAAAGGTTTTGACCGCTATCAATCGACCAATCTATACAGATGGAAATCCACATCGCGTCATTCATCTCGCATGTGATTGGTTGATTTGATAGCGGTCAAACCTTTCGCCTTGCCGAATTCACTTGCGCAATTCGGCTGCAGGTCATTGGTTCAGCTTGTGGGAGGTCTACCAACGCAACGTCTTCCATTTCACGGTCTTCCGTTTCACACTCCAGAACTTTTCGGCCCTATCGATCATCTGTTCTGCGAGCAATGAGTCCTACCCACTGCCACTTAAGTTTCACAATTCTTCGGGCTTCTAACTTTGATTCTCCTACGGACCAAACCTCCTGCTGCGCGGACATGAATGTTAGGTTTGATGCCCGGGTCGATCAAAGTTCCATTAGGGTTTTCCATCTGGAGTATTTTAGCCCGTAGGCTGAATTTGTGTGTGGTCAGTTGCTAAAGCTTGCCTCTTTATTACATGTGCAACTGAATCATATAACTGGCGAAAAGTGCGTGTATTAGATTACACTTAAACTTTCGGCATATAACGTTTTTTTTTTTATTATTATTATTGATAGGCTCGTTTGACCACTATCTCAGATAAAAGTAAGCGGTCGACAGTCAGGTATAGGTGACATTTTGTATTATCTCAATGTAACTTTTGCTTTCTATAAAACTTGGAAATAATACCTAATGATCTTAATTTATCTTCTGGAGGGGCCGAGAAATAACTCGGACACTTCGCCCCATTTGAATCTTTTGTGTTCCCCTAGAAAGTTACTTCTTCATGGGTTTTACAACGAGATTAGGAGATATAAGCCTATAATCTCCTGGTCTCGGATTAATTCGCTTACTAGCCAGTGCATCGCATATGCACAGAAGGCGCTCCATGCGTTTCGTATGTTCCCCGCACTACCTGCCCATGGGTGTCGCGGTTAGACCCGTCTTCATGAGCATGTCGTTGGTTCCAAAGTGGCCACTGAAGGCCCCAAGCAGGTAGCGGATTTACCCCCTGCTCATATTCCAAATGCATTACCGTGCCTTGAACGTAGAGTCCAGGCATTTCTTGGAGTGTTCCAAACCGGTGTTAGTCAGCCAATGTGTTTGTTTACTGTGGTCTGAAAACTCCCTGAATGTGGCTTTTGAGACACGTCGAAATGTCTACACAGTAATTCTGGACCCACAAAATGATTTGCCGAGCCCTCACTAGTCAGTTCATCTGCCATTTCATTACCATGGATTCCTTTATGTCTTTGGACCCACATTAGTCATATACCTAATGATACAATGTTTTCTTCATACAGATATAACAGATGACGCGAGTTACAAAGTGAAGAGAGAAGTGAAGCGGGTAAGAAGAAACAAAGAGATCGACATCAACAGCTGTTTGCAAATACTGATGGATGTTACCTCGCAGATGTTAGAGCCTAAGGTAAGGAACGAGTCGATTTATATAGTCAAAAACGACATGAAATGGGACGTTAGCTTTACAATGCTATTCCGCACATAAGTTTTTCGACCTTTATTGCAAACTGATTTTTTTGCTGGGAACAACCAAGGAGGTAACTTATCAAAGGTTTTATTTAAATTTCGAACTGGCTTGCAAATAGAACGCTAGTTATCGAAAAAAAAAAATGGACTTACGAATGCGTGCCTCGGCTTCGCTTCGGCCCACATTTACACGTTCGTCCATCAATGCCTCTTTTGCTGGCCGCTGCAGTAATGGACTATTTCCTACCGGGCCCGACCCAATGAAACGCGTTATTCTTTTGTTTAATTTCGGAGTGCCTTGGTTATATATGTCAAATGAAAGTCGCTGTAACCTTCTAAATTCAAAACTTGCTTTCTGTTGCTTTCCAGGCACCAACCGGCTTAGCAGCGCGCGTGGCCCTCCTCTCCTGCATGTCCCAGACCAGCGCAGTGTTCACACAGCCCGCGCACTGGTGCTGGGCGGCCGGACAGCTCATCTCGCTCAGCTCAGCTGCGCACGCCACGCTCACACAGTACTCTACAGCAGGACGCGCGCTATTACTCGCGCTGTCCCACTGTATGTGTGTGCTGGACGGGTTCGAGGGGCTACAGGTTAGAGTTCACAACTCATCTCGCTCAGCTCAGCTAAAATAGTACTGCGGGTTAATTTTAGTAAATTATTATGTTAATTTCAAATCTGCCTTGGTAATAATAGTTAACCTAGCCAGATTTTGCGCTCTGATAACGACAGTTTCAAAGACTACTTTTGGGGCCATTATACGCCTATTATTGTACGCTTCGCTCGCATCGGTTGTTTTCTTAATATTACACAGCACATCTGCTAGTAAGTCATATGCGATTTCTTATCTCTAACTGCCGTCAAAGTTTCGGCTCGAGCACTTTTCCGTCTTATTGAAGAGTTTTTTAATAACCAATATACTCGTATATTAATTTTACTTTCTGTCTTGCCAGGAACTATCAACGGTCCACCAAAAGCTCCTGAAGTCTCTCTCCTCAAGTTACGCGCCTTTACGTCAAGCGGCGCTCCAAGGTTGTCTCCTACAGTTGACAGGGAAGGCACACCTTTTGGCCAATGTGCATGGTCAGCCCAACCCTTATCATGAGCTGGTGTCGCAGCTGAATGTCGCTGTGAGACAGTACCTGGCGCCTAATACTAAGTAAGTATCTATACAGAAAGATAGAAAGAAAGAAAGAACTACAGCTACATTATTCCTGAGTGTCATAGGCTATAATATATTTTCAAAAATAAATTAGATCCTTATGAAAATTGCAATAATGTAACCCAAAGTAGCAAAACGTTGCATATAAAATTCATTCTTTGGCGTGCGCTGAGAAAACTATTGATGATACATAAAAATTATGTACTTCATGATAAGGTTGGGGTGGGGTTGGGTAGGTAGGGTAGGGTAAGTAGGGTAGGATAGGTAGGGCAAATAGGGTAGAGTAGGTAGGGTAGGGTAGGTAGGTAGGGTAGGTAGGGTAGGGTATGGTAGGGTATGGTAGGGTAGGGTAGGTAGGGTAGGGTAGGTAGGGTAGTGTAGGTAGGGTAGGGTAGGGTAGGTAGAGTAGGTAGGTAGCCAATAGACGGGAGCGAAGCCCCGGGGGTCAGCTAGTCATTCATAATTATGTTTCACTCCTCAAGTTACCATACGCACTAAACGTTTAGGAAATACTTTAATTGTGAGTACTGCTAAGGACTAAAATACCCTGCAGGAGTCTGTGTTTCCTGATAGCTACAACCTGGGGGTATTTAAGTCAAGAGTGTGTAGGTTGCTTCTAGACAAGCTTGCTTCACCGTCGTCCACTTCATCGCTTTCCATCAGGTGAGATGGAGGCTATTGGTTATCAATAATAATAAAAAAATACCCGCCTGTATGTCAAGCAGCGCTGCAGGGTGCCTCCTAAAATTGACAGGAAAGGCGCATCTGTTGGCCAATGTGCATGGTCAGCTCAACCCTTATCATGGGCAGCTGTCGTAGTTGAATGTCGCTGTGAGGCAGTATCTAGCGCCTAATACTAAGTATAAGTATCAAATTAAAGATAGATTTTGAGCCGATGGGGCCGTAAAGTTTTGAAGTGGCGACCGTGTACCGGAAGACATAGTGTTTGAAGGCCCTTTCACTAGGTGGACCGATGACCTGGTTAATGTTGCAGGAATCCGCGTGATGCGAGATAGACAGGATTGGTAGATTTGGTGTCACTTGGAGGATGCCCATGTTCAGCATTGAATGTCTTTCGGCTGAAATTACGATGATGGTGAAACACCTTGTGGTTAAGGTACCACCTTTGTGTTTTGTAAGGGTCAATGAAGGAGGTTTAATGATCCGGTTCGAATGACCATGCATCTTTATTTATTTATTTAAAACTTCATGCAACATACAGATACATAGGCGGACTTAATGCCTGAGGCATTCTCTACCAGTCAACCAAGGTTGGTGGAGTGATAACATGGCAGGTGCATAAAAATTGAAAAGATTACTGAAGTAAAATTGAATAAAAATAAATATATTGTAGTTAAAATAAACATACATATATATTACCTTTACCTTTGTGTTTAGTAAGGGTTAATGAAGGAGGTTTAATGATCCGGTTCGAATGACCATGTTTCATCCTAATCAAGACTTCGTCCAAGAGTCGTTTTATATTAAGTGCCCCGTTAATTAAGTTAATTTTTCTATTTATATGAGCTAATATTTAAAAATGAAAAGAGTATGTACATAAAGTGAATAAAGGAGATAACCAGTTTTTTTTAGTTTGAAAGGAAATGTCTAACATGGTTTTATTTTAATTCCAGAATATCCCTTTACGAACAAAGTCTATACTGGACGGTGCTATTCACACTCATAGAACTCGGACATCCGGAGCTAATCAACATTGCTGTGGACTTCGTGCTAACCAACCCTAGGCATTACTGCATCGATCTAGTTGTTAAGGTAATTTAAAACTTATTTTAATATCGTTAGATACTATAATAATTACACTGCATGTGAACATTTATTAGAATTTAATTTATTGTTAAAATAATGTAGAACTTATTCGTATGCGTATAGAGTGTAAAATTATATAACTCGGACATCTGGAGCTGATCAACATTGTCCTGGACTTCATGTTATCACACCCAAGGCATTACTGCATCGATCTAGTTGTTAAAGGAATATATAACTTTTTTCTATGTTAGAGTCTATATTGATAGAATTCGGACATTCAGAACTGATCAACATTGCATTGCATTGAATTTTCCACTTTTTTTTATTACAACTGTATGAGTGAAGATAAAGTAGTGTATGCAACGGCATATAATTAGGTATTAAAACACTCGTGTGATACTATTATCACACTCGTGTTTTGATAACCCCTATTATATGACCGTTGCATATACTACTATTATGTCTTAAGAGTAATCTGAAAGACGGTGTTCTTGATATAGGTATTAACTTATGGTAGGCAGGTAATCACAAAAATACTGTTACTGTTTTCAAACAGATACAGTATAAAACCAATATTGTTTTGATTTCAGGGCATCACAACGACAATAAGACAGCAGGTTCTTCCAAAAGACCTGAAGAACACGATAATTGAGAAGCTTTTAGATAACATGAAGAGTTATTCAGAACACCATGCGGTACAAATATTGATGGTGCATTTATTCTCAGGTAAGTTTGTTATTCTTGTTCATATTTACCCGACTGCGACGGAACCTACAAAGAGGATAATGTTTAACTCGATTCACACTCATTGAACTTCCGTTTCTAATAAAATGCAGTCTGCTTTATATTTATTTATTTATGTACACGCAAAAACACTTTACAGAGAAAATAAATAATACAGATTGACGAGCACAAAGGTATATTTAATTTATGATGAGAAAAAAATCTTAACTCTTAGCACCTTTTCACACGTCCCGGTTGTCGGGTAGCCGCTAACGGGTAATCGGCGGCGAAGTGTTTAATGTGTGCAAGCCATGTATGCAAGCTTTCACACGTACCGGCGTACATGGCTATACATTCGCCGCCGGTTACTCGGTAGCGGCTACCCGGCAACCGGAGCGTGTGAAAAGGGACTTAAGCTTCCAGCCTTTAATGCAGAGATAAACGAAACTTTATTTCTTAGTCCTTTCAAATGTAGCTATATCCTAATTTTATTACAAAAAACTGGCTAAGTGCGTGTCGGGCACACATTTAGGCTTTCCTACCAGACCGCAAAATTAAGTTGGTTGTAATAGGAAAAATGAGAGAATTTCGGAGAAAAATCTGATTTATCAATATATTGGTATTTGTTACCAAATTTGAAGGTCAATGGGAAGTTAGGAAATACTTTGGAACAAAATTTTGTTAAAAAAGCTGACTTTGGTGGCTTCTCATTCCTTTGTTTTTCAATATTTTTTTAAACTAAACACGGTATTGTAGATAAATACCGTGTTTAGTTTAAAAAAACACAATTTTTGTGGCTTTGGGTCAACAAAATACTTTTACTGTGAAAATTTGAAGACTGTAGCTCCAACCGTTTGGTTTACAACCAAACGGTTCAAACCAAACGCTTCAAACCCGTGTGACAGACAACGGACATATGGACGGACACGTGAGTGACAGTCAAATGGCTCCTTTTGAACCCTTCGGGTACGAAACCCTAAAATAAGGCTCTGATTACTTTTATAGATTTTTGTGCTGTATTTTGGTGTGTCAACTATCAAAAGACAAAAGACCATGTATTTTCATTTCCAAAAAGTGACGAGTTACTAACGTTATAAAAATCAATAATCAATCAATTTTCATTCCACAGCCGATAACAAACTTCTGAGTCCAAAACTAACTTCAGATGTATCAAACATGGATCCAGACATTCTAATGAACTCAATGGAACGCATCACCCTCCTCTACAAAGTTCTCCGCCAATCAAGAGAGAGAGAATCCAAGAAGATCATCACGACTTCTCTCAAATACTTCCTGAGAGAGACTCTGCCACCGGCGGCGACTTTGAGTAGAGTTGTCATAGAGTTTCTAGAGTGCTGCAAAGAGAGTGAGAAGATTAAAATGGAGATTGCGTCCGATAGAGATCGGTGGATTGATTGTGCTGTTATGAATGCTGAGATTGTTTTTGAGGTAAGATTTTCTTGTGCTTTAAATGTTTTAGTATGCTTAAAGTAATTCACCCATAGGTATAACAAAAGTTGTCAAAACTATGACAAATCATTTAAATTTAAATCATAACAGCAAACAGCAATCGCCACTGACTCCAGATCCGGTGATTATTACTGTAGCGGTCACGATAGCCTATCTACACTATAATGAGGTAGCCCATTAAATATTTAGCTTCTTTTCTTATTTTGACAGCTGACTTCAACTTACGTGCCGGGCACTGTATCGGTACAAAAGGCTTTTTAACCGACTTTCGAAAAAGGAGGAGGTTCTATGTTCGACTTTGTGTTTTTTTTTATTTATTTTTTTTCAATCAATGCTTGACATAGTTGCTGTTCTGTAGTTTCTGCTGTTGCTCTACCCCCATGGGAAAAAAGCGCGAGTTTATGTATGGATGTATGTACTTGACATCCTCAATACCTTTATTCAATATTTTTTTACAGACTTCCCAAAAGGAGGAGATTTTCAAATCGGATGTTTATATTTTTTTTATTCTGTTCGGGCATAACTCCGTCATTTATTAACAGATTTGCAAAATTCTTTTTTTGTTCAATAGATGTTTATTCCGAAATGGTCCAATTTAAATTTGGTAAAGATCTTATGAAGAACTTCGGCGATATACAACAGAACTCTTCAATAAATGACGGCAAATCTCTCAGGATTACTGCAATCGCATGTCTGTTTATTGTTTACACCATTTCATAACATACCATCACCACATGCTCTAAACGGGTATGCAGATGTGTACAGTTCACCCTGGTAGACTCTCATTCCACCGGTTTTGTTCAAGTTACATGTTATTCGGGTAATCTATTCTGGCATCACTGTGGGCATTATAGGTACCTTACTAGAACTTGTCCATTATGTACCACTAAAAAGTGAAATATGTAAAACTTTTTACAACAAAATACAACCGACTTCCCGTTCCTGTTTTCATTTCTTCGTGTTTTGACACCGCCTTCCGAAATTGAAGTTATTTTGCACTTTGTAGTGTTTTTATTTGGAAGTCGGTTGTATTTTTTTGTAAAAAAAGATTTTTTACTGGTATACAATTATCCCCCGGTTTTTAAAAACTCGATTATCGGGTTGTTAACGTAACCGACGAATAATCGCCGGTTATCTGCTGTGATTGGCTGTTTAAAATTCATTCAACCAATTACAGCAGATAAGGGTTGCTTGAAAATTTGTCACATTAATTTTGCGATAATTTAGCGTTGAGAAACCAGCACTATCGCAAACACTTACTAACCCCAAGTTCTTTGGATAAGGATTATTGCCATCGAATCGAAAATCAAATCAAAATCAAATCAAATGTTTTTTTATTTCACATAGGCCTACATGGGCACTTATAAAACGTCGACAAAAGGTGCACGGTTCGGGTTAGTCGTTTCCTGTGGAGAAGAACCGGCAAGAAACTCCACGGTTACTCTTTTAAAAAAATTGGTTTGTTTTTACAATATTTCCATGTTACAGTATTAGTGCTTAGATATGGGGGGACAACGTAGGCCCGACAATAAGTCGTAAGAAACTAAAAAAAAATTGTATAAACGAGAGAGTTAACAAATGTTAACAAGCGTCTAGAAATCTAGAAGGCCTACAATGTTCACACATTCACAAAACAATCAGTAAAATAATCTATACAAAGGAAAAAAATAATAAAAATATATAACAAGACTAAATTTAACATGTGGCACAAATGTTGTTATCAGTGCTGTAACTATTCATAGCAAAGGGCTATAAAGATTATTGAAATCATTGTAAAAAGTCTAATTAAAAGAAAGAAAAAAAGTAAAAATGAGATTGAGAATAGTTAGAGACATCCATTTGTGCCGTTTATGAGTTACCAGGGAAGCCGCATGCGCAGAAGGAGCTAAAATTTTTATCTTCAACGTAGTCCTTGATTTTGTAATATGCTTTTTTAATAAGGACACGTTTGATGTAGTTTTTGAACTTTCCATCGGTCAATTCTATAACTGGCTTTGGCAACTTGTTAAAAAAGCGTATACTGTTTATAAGAAAAGACTTGCTAGTTTTCGTTAATCTGAATTTGGGTATTACAATTTCATGCTTACTGCGTGTATTTAAATTATGGAAATCGCTTCTAGTTTTGAAAAGCCCTCGATTTTTGCGGACATACAAAATACATTGCAATATATAAAGAGAAGGTAGAGTCAGTATATCGATCTCTTTAAATTTTTCTCTGAGGGACTCTCGTGGACTAATTTTATAGATTGCGCGGATTGCCCTCTTTTGTAAGATGAAAATTGAGTCAACGTCTGCTGCTGATCCCCACAGCAGAATGCCATAAGACATAATACTGTGGAAATAAGCATAGTATACTAACCTTGCTGTGGCTACATCGGTTAACTGCCTTATTTTCCTTACTGCATATGCAGCTGAACTTAACTGACCCGAAAGAGTTCTAATGTGCGCGCCCCACTGCAATTTTGAATCGATAGTAATCCCTAAGAATACAGTTTCCTTTATAACTTCAAGATTTTTGCCGTCAAGATTTAAATTTAGGTCACGTTGTGGTACATTTGGTAAGGAAAACTTCAGACATTTTGTTTTTTTCGCATTCAGTAAAAGATTGTTAGCTGCGAACCATTTAGAGAGAACAATTAGACTTTCGTTGACATGTAAGACATCCGTATCTTTCCTATCTATTTTGAAAATTAGCGAAGTATCATCAGCAAATAGAATTATATCCGATAATTTGGCCATCATAAAAGGGAGATCATTAATGTAAACAAGAAAAAGGAAAGGGCCGAGAATTGAACCTTGGGGCACGCCCATCTTGACTAGAGACCCGGAGGACGTCGCCCCATTAACATTTACTTTTTGCTGTCTGTTTGATAAATAGGAAAGCACAAGATCAGCAGATTTTCCTCGAATTCCGTAGTGGTGTAATTTACAGATCAGTGTGTTGTGGTCGACGCAGTCGAACGCTTTCGAGAGATCACAGAAAATGCCAATGGCATCCTGGGACTTCTCCCAAGATTCCAAGATGTGGCTGATGAGTTTTACTCCCGCGTCCGTTGTCGTCCTACCTTTCGTGAAACCAAACTGTTGACTATGCAGGATCTTATTTGAATTGAAGTGAGACAACATCTGTTCCAGCATGATTTTTTCATAGATTTTACTCAATGCTGGAAGCACGGATATAGGCCTTTAATTAGAGGGATCACTCTTACAGCCTGATTTGAAAATTGGTACTACTTTACTGTGTTTCATTAAGTCAGGAAAAGTGCCGCTGTCCAAACATTGATTGAATATGCCTGTTAGGACAGGAGCAATTGAGTCAATAATATCTCCAAGAACCCTAACGGATATCCCCCACAAGTCTTCAGTATTTTTTACGTTGAGACTTTTGAACGCGTTTTTAATTGTATCAATACATAAAAAGAGAAGAAGAATAACAAAATAAGGATAACTTGTATAAATGGTTAACACTCTTTTTCTTCCACAGGTATTCCAAACATCGATAACTCAAGACCAGCTCCCAGTGCTATCCGGCTGGATATTTGAAGCGCTATGCCATTTAATGAGCGGCAAAGTAACATCAAACCTACTCCCATACTGTTTACAAACCCTACTGGTTTCAGCCAGTTCAAACCAGTTCATAAGACATGTCTCCCCTCTGTGTTACCATATATTAAGGATAGGCTTCCTCAAAAGCGGGGAGATGTCGGAAAACTGGGGTATTTTTAGGGAGTTCTTGAATAATAAGGCAGGTATGTCGTTCTCTGACAGGAGATTGTTGTGTGTGGTGTCGATAAAGTCTAATTTTACGGGATCTCAAATTGAACGGTTGAAGGAACTTTGTAATAGTAACGAGTGTTTAGCCGATCTGGCTTTGTGCTTGAATGTGTAGTTTTTAGGTGGAAACGTTGAAGTGTTTTAATGGTACCTTAAGTTATGATCCTTGACATGAAGGGTACAGGCAAAGAACAGGGGATATCACAAGTTTTAATTTCTCTATTTTTTGTTGGCAAGCAAATCCTTATCTATGGTACTTTTATTCTCAATCAGTAACTTTTTTTGAAGTAAACGTACGGCGCCAAAAAGAAGTTTTTGTTTATGGCCGAAAAAAAAAGAACCGGGAATGTCCATGACATACCGGTAAAGAAGAAGGATAAAAATTAGGTACTTCTAAACTTTTAACTGCGTTTTACTCAAAATCTATTAATTAGTACATTCCCTGTTTTTTGCCTGATATTTCGTTTTTATTCTTCCGAAACTGAATCGAGGTTTGGATGAAAATATATTGAAATTGCATTACATGTTATTGTTGTTCTAATATTTTTTTTTCTTATGTATCATCATCATCATATCAGCCGAAAGACGTCCCCTGCTGGACATAGGCCTCCGCCAAGCGTCGCCACTTTGACCGGCCCCGTACGTCCCGCATCTAATTTATAGTTAAGCGTTTTCCCGGCTTTAAAATCCGCTTTGCTTTGAAGAAGTTATGTTCTCTGCTTTTGAAAATCACTACACTCATTTGAAGTAAATAAATATAGGTGCTTTTAGATTAAACTAAATAGCATCTTCTATCATATAATTTTAAAAATCAAATTTACATAAAAATCGTTTTCAATCTCGACAAATTGGTAACGATTAAATGATCTCTCTAGATTGCACATGTTAAAGAAATAGTATGTTCAGTCAGGTACCTTGAGATCTTGTCAGGAACCGCACGGTGTCCGGAACGATATTGCTTATAATTTAATTAACTTCCACTCCCTAACTTTTATCATACATTTCCTCGATTAGATCTTACTGTCTTGATAAACTTACTTATCACTGTCTGTCATCATTTCCGTCTTCCTTACTTATTTCTATTCAATACATAATTCTGTCTCCTGACTCCTGTCATACAGGTCCGCTTAGTTCGGGAGTCAGAGGCTTCAATAACGGCAGTAAAAAATTATGTCATCATTTATTTATTATATACTTTATTATTAAAAAATATACAGGACAAATGTTCAAATATACAAGTGTACAATGGGCGGTCTTATCGCACTAGGCAATCTCTTACAGACAACCTTTGGATGGACTGAAAGATAGGAGAAGAATTTAGGGCTGTCAGTGTACAAAATATCCATCATCATCATCCTTTTAATTTATAATGTTCCCACTGCTGGGACACAGGTCTCCTCTCTGTGAGAGAGGCAATGGGCCTTAATCCACCACACAGGCCCAATGTGGATTGGTAGATATCACATGTCTTCGAATTTCAGCGCAACATGGTCATTTTCTTGAATATATTTCTATATGTCATAAATTAAGGTACCATTAAAAACCATTTTAAAAGATCAAGTGTGGTAGTAATTGTAGGCAATTTTATTCTGTTTACTTAATTATCGAAATGCCTTCAGAGCAAAATTTTTCATTCCAAATTAGTAGGTATTTTTGATTGAGAGTTTGAGATTGTTCGTTTTAGGATAAGTGTAGGAAATTACTAAGCAGGCAGGCTCTAGTTTGTATTATTTGACTAAACTAAAAGAACTTACGCTAAAAAACTTTGTTTTCAATTAGCATGATGCAAAAATAATACAGAAAGAGAATCAAAGTATTTTCTACTTATGAAAGTTACCTACACATTGCATGCCAAATTCGACCTTAAAACATTACACTCGTATTGGATGCCTACGAAATCGAGTAAATAATAGCATACACAAAACGGGCCAAACTAGAAGTTAAGCTAACAATAAATTAAAAATTACTGAAAGAGATTCAATAACACAAGCTTTTTTCTATTTTCGTCTGAAATTGTTTGTTATCTGTATCGTGTTTTTACCCGACTGCCGAAGGAGGGTAATGTGTTTATCATTTACTCCATTTGAGATAAAATTAGACCATTTAAATAATCCCATTTTACAGCCCGTTCAACCGATTTCGACTTCTATTGCGTTGGTGATATGACAAATGGCAGTTAATAGTTAGTTTTGGTAACAGACTTATGCTTTTTATGTTACCCTTATTATTTACGGGATAGAACTCAAAATCGGTTGAACGGACTGTAAATAAAGGTTGTAGATATTTCTAATTTTATTTCAAATGGTGTATAGTTACATATTGGTGCCTGCCTGCTTAGTATAGAAAGTTATAGAAGAAATTTTATAGAAAGTATATTGCTTGTTTCTCTTCTCGTCCTTTAAGGACAACATCGTGAGTTTAAGAAATCGTTTGAGTAACATATTAAGTGTAAACCTGTCTTCGGTAACTATGTAGAAAGTTTGAAGAACAATAATCTAGTTTGATATGAAGCGTCTCGACCATACAGAATCCATAATTTCACATAGAATTTCTTATGACGGTTTGTCTTGTGTATTAATCACTCTAGCTAGGTCTTTACCAGGGGTCGGAATAGGTAGAGTATATTTACCTAAAGTTCGAGGAAGTAAGTTACATAGAGTTAATAATACCTCCTCTAAAATCCCGAATCATAAACTTGACGATTAAAGCCCGGGATTTAAGAAATTGCAAATTATCCTTAGCGCTTTGAATACATATTTTTTTGTTAATGATAGGCTCGCGCTTGACCACTATCTCACCTGATGGTAAGCGATGATGTGGTCGACGATGAACTAAATTATTATATTGAAGAATCTTATTATGATTTTAGAGTTCCGTACTAAAACTGTTAAATTAAAGCTTTGTTTTACATACAAAATTAATTCTTCTAAACTCTAAAAATATTTTAGAGGAGGTAGTATCAACTCTATGTTACTTACTTCCTCGAACTTTAGGTAAATATTGCTACCTATTGCGATCTCTGGTAATGACCTAGCTATACTGTGATTTATAATTTCGTAGACTAAAATGACAGCTGCCAATGACCTTATTTTTTTAAATGTTGCAAGCACGGAGCATAGTGTTGTAGGTAAGGCTCGATCATAAGTGATTCATCGAATCGATGTGACATGACTCCACAATTTAATTTAACCAATTGCTGTAAATAAATGTTTAATAAATATAAATGTAATATATTCAAATATAACAGGATTCATACACATAGTACATAAACTTTTATTGTGTTAAATATGAAATAAACAATCAAATAAACGCGATCGATAAAATGAAGTCTGACATAAATGAGTAGAAACTAAATATGGGCCGCTAGTTTCATAACAAATGTATTTTTTTTTCCCGTGAAATAGTTCCATTTTTGATCTACTTAGATTTTCGATCAACTTTCGATCACTCAGGATAGTCCGGATACGGCACTATTTTTATGTAACGATAAAGTGAGAACCCCCAAGTGTCAGTTTAGTCTACAAAATTAAAAATCAGACTATATATACTGTTTCATTGTAGACGAATATAAAATATAATCTATAAAGTATCGATACCTGCGTATTAGGTTATTTGTATACAATATTCGAATACTGGATAACTTAGGAATCGATACTTTTCACAAGAATTCAGGGCGAGGCGCTAAACTAAACAGTTATTTTTATATAGCAGCAATATTTTACTAGTACATAGTACAAATTTAATGAACAATGTTCTTTCATTATTCAGATACTAATTAAGTTTACTTACTCTCAGTTTCTTTACCGACATTTATCGCAAAATTAATGTAAAATCATTTAAATGCGTGAAAACTGCTGTAAATAGTGAAACGAATTGTCAACAGCCACGTTTATGCGTGTTTAATAGTTTGTAACTTATTTTTGCGATAATTTTCTTTAGAGAAACTGTGGGTTAATATAATAACAATGTATTAAAATAATCGCGCTTATATTTTTCGATGTAGAATAATTTATTAATTTCTAAACTAATGTAATGTTTCAGTCATCACAGATATAAATCTAACTAGATGACGCGATTGTATGTACTTCGCGTGTCAAAAAACGGAGTAAAATTACGATCAAATCGTAATTTGTGCTTTTCATTTAGCATAATCGGCACCGGGAATCCACCGAAAACTAGAAACATGCTTTTTATGCCATATTGAGCTGTAAAGACTATATAGAAAAAGTTGGCCGAGACATTAGAAATATTTACTTTCATTGGTAAGTAAATTTGTTTTTAAATTGTGGGTGAAAAGGTGGCACGCTTGGTTTTCATACAGATGGAGAGACTGTGGTGGCCCAGTGGAATCGGCCGTGACTTACAAGTTGTAGGGCGTGGGTTCGAGCCCAGGCAGGCGCTTTACTTTGTGTAAATTATTTCATCACCACTGCTCTAAAAACGGTGAAGGAAAACATCGTGAGGAAACCGGCATGTCCTAGAACCAAAAATTCGAAGACATGTGACATCCACCAACCCGCACTGGGCCCGCGTGGTGGATAACGGCCCATTCCCTCTCACAGAGGAGGCTTGTGTCCCAGCAGTGGGAACATTAAATAGGCTGATGATGTGATGTGATGTGGAGAGACTTGCGTTATCTAGTTAGATTTATGTCTGTGGTTTCAGTACTAAGAAATGATAATATTTTGAAAATCCATAGAGGAATCATTATTGCAATAATATTGTACTAAAAATAACTATTTACCATATAAACAAAATAAAGTAGGTTTTGTATTTGTACTATGATTGCGTACATGCACAATATGAATGGAAAATATAACAAGCGTATATGTAGTTCAACTCATCTTTGTGCGCGGCGCTATGTGTGGGTAGTAGTTGCTCGGTCGATGACTGCCGCGTCACTGCCACACAAATGCATAATGCAAGCACACGCAGACATGGCGCCGCGCTGTGATGACTTGAACTATCTACACTCCATCGTCGACCACATCATCTCTTACCACCAGAGGTGACGGCGATTGGAAAAATGATATTAAGGTTCCCCTAGTCGACGGCACGAACTATTTTGTGCGCGGGGTTAAAATGCATGCTATCTCATCCGACAACACGTGCGAAAGAGATAGATGCTGTGATGAGCAGTAAGAAGCTACTTCGCGTACTAATTAGCACTTCTGCAAGTTTGTAGCGAAATGGATGATGATTTAGGACGAAAACGAGCGCGCGAAATTTTATAAACAGACCTTTGGGAGTCTAGATATCATGAAAAAACGACTAAATGTATATTTTCAAAATAAAATTATTTGCATTGTTGAACTACTAATCTATCCCTGTATGGTGGCCGTTTTTCAATTTTCCTTCTTCTTAAGGTATTTATTTCCGCCCAAAGATGCGTTAAGATTAGTGTTGGAATATGGAACTTTCGACGCTCATAACTTTAAATATTTTTTTTTTACATTTTTGTTTCCATACAGGGCTAGATAATGATGAGACAAATTGATATCATTTTTTATTTTGAACGTACATCGTCAAACAGTGGAGTAATCGCCAGACTACGTTTGTATGGAAGAATTATTGACTAGTGTAACCTTAATGTATGGGATTGTAAAGTAGTTATGATATTTCACGTGATTAATCCCTTATAATTTGGTATTTCGATCATTGCCGTCGCTGATAGAAATACATTGTCTGGAGCCTCAGGTGAGACAGTGCTCAAACGCGAACCAAACAATTTCATTTTTCTGTGTTTTCTCTTGAAGTTTTCTTAGGTATGTTTACGAACGTTAATCTCACATGCGTACACATATATTCGCGTTGCTTGGGAGTTAAGACGACGACTAACGCCAATGACCTTGAGGGAACAAAACGCGCACTCGTTTCACACTCGCGCGACCCAAAATTTTGTATTTTTTTGTACTTTCCTTATTATTCTATGACTTTGAAAAAAAAAGCATCAGATCAAAATGTAGATAACTAAATTGTCTTTGAGATGGTGTCGATCACATTAAAATACGACCAGCGGTTTTAGTGCGATTGTCGTGTTTTTGTCCGTTTTAGATATAACTTTACAAATTAATTACAATATGTTATACGAATAAAACTCAAAAAAATTTGAGATCAAATTATTAAGAAATATTATTAGAGAAGAATAATTATAATAACATACTGTTTATCCAAAAAATTACGACTAGCCTTTTATACGTGATTCTCATTTTAAAATCAACTACTCAGGTGTATCTGCGCCTTAAAAACAAGATTTTGTCAAATCTTGCGAAATATTTCATATCATGCATGTACGCAGTCTGCCATCGAGTTATAATCTGAAATATCTAGACTTTTTCGTTTTTAACGTTATATTAATCAACCCTTTTTTATTGTATAAAAAATGAATGTAATTATGTTTATAACTGTTTAAAAAGGCTTATATTTTAGTTATAAATATGTAGATTTAATTTCAATTTATTCGTCGCAAATTAGAAAGATTTTTCAATATCAAAACAAAACATGTGTTTATTCGAAATACTCTTTAATTTCTGTATTTTCTACTGCCAAATAATTCTAATCTTTATTCTCTGAGTGACAAAGTTCTATTTCATTTGGATGGCAATCGCGAGAGACGTCAAAATGGCGTCATTGTTCTCTAGTGTCTTATAAATTGTTTCACTGTAAAACTGTATGATAATGTTGTACAATATGTATATTTTATAAAATTATGTAATTGAAATTATTACTTATAATTATATTTTTAACTCGAAGCTTCAGCAAGTTTAATAAATAAAATAGTGTAACGTTTTTTTTGTCTTTTATTTGTTACCTAGCAATGTCCAACCTTTTCTTTTGGGTGGGATATCATCTAATGACTTCTCCCGCTTTGGGTGAGGCGGGAGGGCGTGTCAGACTTTTACTGACTAAAACCCACCCGTGTTCCTTCAGTTGCTTGAGCCAGGGCCGCGGTAACTCTTTTTCCATTTAGCAATGTCCAACCTGCGAATCGTATCTAGCTAGGCCCTTAGGTCCCTTGGTTGCGCTTGTAATCTCTATGATATCAAGATAGTCGAGTAATAAATTATGTTCAACAAACACTATCTTAGTAAAGTATATAACTGAACAATTTAATAGAAATTATCACGACTTACCTTGTCTATTAGTTTTGATTTTTATAGTATGTCTGCTGATTTTGATAAGATTTTAATCTTTTAATTGAAACTATTGAAACTCATCATATAATATATTAAATCGGGCCATGTCGAACTTTATATAATACACAAAAAAGTGAAAAATTTAGTGACAAAATTCCAATACATCCTCCTGGAATTTGAATTTTTGCACTTTAATATGAAGTTTAGTGTCTAATGTCCTATTCACAGTGGCGTAGCTACCTAGGGGCTAGGCGGGGCAGTGCCCCGGGGCCCTCAAGCTCAGGGGGCCCTCGAATCCTTACCAGAAAATCTCGATCGAACTGAACTTTTGAAAATTTCTCCCTTTTTAGGGTTCCGTACCCAAAGGGTAAAAACGGGACCCTATTACTGAGACTTCGCTGTCCGTCTGTCTGTCTGTCTGTCTGTCTGTCTGTCTGTCACCAGGCTGTACCTCATGAACCGTGATAGTTAGACAGTTGAAATTTTCACAGATGATGTATTCTTGTTGCCGCTATAACAACAAATACTAAAAACAGTATAAAATTAATATTTAAGGGGGGCTCCCATACAACAAACGTGATATTTTTGCCGTTTTTTGCTCGATATTAATAACGGCAACAGGTAGACACTTGAAATATTCACAGAATATTGAGTTGTATATTCTCTTCAAAAAATAATAATTATTAAATTAAAATAAAATAAATTAAGGGGGGCTCCCATACAACAAACGTGATTTTTTTGCAGTGTTCTGCGATAATGGTACGGAACCCTTCGTGTGCGAGTCCGACTCGCACTTGGCCGGTTTTTCAATATAAATATGTCAGTTATATATATATCAACCAATGTGCGTTTTATTGTGAATTCGAGTCAAGATTTTATTTCGAGAACGGTTAGAAAATGATATAGAAGTAAAAGAAGTGTTTCTAGGTTTTTATACAGCCATCAAACATGGCGCAGCAGATTTAGTCAACCAAGTGACTACATTATTTATCGACTAAAAATATTTATTTAACAAAATGTATGGGGCAAGCAATGTGTGATGAGTAGTGTGTATAATGGTGTACAAAAACATATTAAGGATATCCAGCCTAACGCGGAGTACATACATTGTGCCACTCATAATTTTAATTTGGTGATAAATGATGCCATTAGCAGTTGTGTGAAATACAGATTTTTTACGCAACGTTGCAAGATTTGTATAACTTTTTCGGAAACAGCATCAAACATTGGGATCTACTGTCAAAATTCACTGGCGAATCGGACACCACTCGATGGTATATATAGTATATTATATCCACCATATCCGACTAGATGGTCCAGTAGGGTCAACACGACATCTGCAATAAAACTTAGTTTTATTATATTATCAAAGCATTATCAGAAATAGTTCCAAAGATTCCTAATAAGATGAGCGTAGTAAAGCAAAGAGTATTTAAACAAAAACCGGCCAAGTGCGAGTCGGACTCGCGTACGAAGGGTTCCGTACCATTATCGCAAAAAAACGGCCAAAAAATCACGTTTGTTGTATGGGAGTCCCCCTTAATTTATTTTATTTTAATTTAATAATTATTATTTTTTGAAGTGAATATACAACTAAATATTCTGTGAATATTTTAAGCGTCTACCCGTTGCCATTATTAATATCGAGCAAAAAACTGCAAAAAAATCACGTTTGTTGTATGGGAGCCCCCCTTAAATATTTATTTTATACTGTTTTTAGTATTTGTTGTTATAGCGGCAACAGAAATACATCATCTGTAAAAAAATCAACTGTCTAGCTATCACGGTTCGTGATATACAGCCTGGGGACAGACGGACAGACAGACAGACGGATCGCGGAGTCTTAGTAATAGGGTCCCGTTTTTACCCTTTGGGTACGGAACCCTAAAAATGCTAAATTTCGACTTCGTGTTGCTTTGCGAATTCATGCACAGTGTATTGAATGACATCAAATATGCATCCAAAACTTTACAAAAATGTGACATCAATTTGGGCGAGGCAAGTAAAGCTTTAGCAGAGACCAAAGCAAAGTTGCAAATTTTTCGAAATGATTTCGAATTATACAATTGCAAAGCCAGTGAAACTGCAAAAAAAAAATGGTATAGATACCCAAGTTCAAGAAAAAAGGCAAAGGAAAGTTAAAAAACATTTTGATGAATTAGCTGCTGATCACCGATTTCCAAACAGAGAAGAAATATTTAAAATTGAAATTTTCAATAATTTACCTGACACATTAATAGCTCAATTAAATATACGTTTTACTGGTATGAGTGCAGTCTGTCAAATATTCGATTTTCTAACA
This sequence comes from Anorthoa munda, assembly GCA_945859665.1. Lineage (NCBI taxonomy): Eukaryota > Metazoa > Arthropoda > Insecta > Lepidoptera > Noctuidae > Anorthoa > Anorthoa munda. Next base: position 19,621,592 of record OX243896.1, on the reverse strand, counting down.
CCAATATTTTTATTACATGTTGATGAAGCAACTTTACTACAAAAGTGTGACGAATTTCAAAAAAAATATTCAGATATAATAGGTCCTTTTCACTTTAATTTATTAATATTTACCACCTAGTTTTACCTCAATTAATACAAGCATGGACTGTTCACCAATTATGTAAGGAAATAATGAGCAAATATGGAATGCTAGAATGCGATTTATCGGTAGTATTTACAGCAATGTTATTATTCTTTACAATTCCTGTCACTTCTGCAGCAGCTGAACAGTCATTAGGCAAATTAAAAATAATATTAAATAAATAGTATGGGCCAAACTCGACTCCGACGTTTATCGCCAATAGCAATTGAAAACAAAACCGCATCAAGCCTGGATTTAACCGAAGTCATTGATACTTTTGCGAAAACTAAAGTTAGGAAAAGATTGTAAATATAATTGTTATTTAGTCAGTTGGTAGGTCCGATCCTTATATAATAAACCCTTGAATCAAACAACATAAATTACAATTAATAATTGGTGTATTGACCTACACCAACTATTAATTGTAATTTATGTTGTTACTGTTTAATATTTTAATTACCTGCCCTGCAGTGCACGAAAAAGAGCTGATGATAAAGTAGCTTAGCATTTTTAAAGCTATTGTATATTTAATATTTTTACTTGATAAAACCTAACCAGTTTAGATAGCAGTGGGTGGGGGGGCCCATTTTTTTATTTGCCCCAGGGCCCTTGGTTACCTAGCTACGCCACTGCCTATTCAATTATTCTATCCATAACTGCAAGTAAGCTGGAGGTATGTCGCGGTGGCCCAGTGGCTAAGACCTCGCCTGCCGTGCTTGAGGTCGTGGGTTAAAATCCGGAAAAGTACCAATGTGACTTTTTCAAATTCATATTATGTACTTTCTAAGTTTATCTTGGACATCACATGCAACGGTGAAGGAAATAAACGTGAGGAAACCTAGACTTATATGTTAATGTAAGTCTGGAATAGCCAAGTCAGAGGCCTATGGGGGTTTCCAGAGGCGTTTTAATTAACTCTGACACCAGGGGTGGCCACACTTCACACGAAAAGAAGAAGAAGCAGGAAACTTTAATCGCGGATGGCCGATGTGGTCAAAAGGTTCGGGAGATGCACCCGCTTATAGTTCTCGCCAATCTTCTTGGCCGCCCTGAAGTTGGTACAATGGCTGCACAGTAGTAAATCTCATACAAAAAACGGCACTTTTTCGTGCCTTGCCCATTGGAAACCTAACTTCAGGGCGGCCCAGAAGTTTGGCGAGCACTATACCGGAGAATGTAGCGTTGGAAGGCCTCGCACAAGGTGGACCATTGAACTGCGAAGTGCACAGGACCGATCGATGTGATGGCGCTTCGGGTAGGTCTTTGTCTAGCGGTGGACATCTTTCGGATGAAATGATAATGATGATAATCTACCCTATCTAGTATCTCAACTTAGCACACGAGGTTCTCGACATGTGGAATGCGGACTCGGCGATCATTATGCCGATTGTCGTTACGGCCAACGGCCTGATGGCCAATAGCCTCGATGACCATCTGTCGAGGCTGTCATTGCGCGGTTGGATCAAGGGCCTGATACAGAAGGCAGTACTCCTCGATACGGCTCGCATTGTGAGGAGGTTCCTGTCTCTGGAGCCCTAACCACCGGTAGCTTGGACCCTGTTCCCGATACCGGTGTGCCTCTATTTTCTATATTTTTAAATGATTTTTGAGTTTTCTTTTTTTTAATATTTCAAAATGTATTATAAAGGAATAATCTAACCTGACTTTCTTACTTTTTTCGCAAATCATCAGAATACGGAAGGACATGCAAGAACAGAGGCCTATGCCCAAAATCGGCCTGCGATAAGCCAAGCAGTTGTAAGTTCTGATAGTTAATCGGGCAACGCATTATCAAACACGACGCGGCGAATACACTGAGTCACTATGAAAAATATTCACGAATTATCTAAAGATTATCCCTATCAGTGATAATTGTTGATAGAAATAAAGCGAAATATCTTGTAGTGTTGTGTATTTCGGTCAAAATGGCCGAAACCCGCCGCGGTTACATTTTTGGTGCGTTTTTATCGAGTGTGTTTTCTGTTTTACTTATTGTGGTTGCCCTTGCAAGTGACAGTTGGGTGAGTTGAGGTGTTTTCTTTATAAAATCACCTGCTTTAATAAAAAAAACCTGAGTATAATTAAATTTAGAAGGTATATTGACTAGGCTAGCGAGATTGTCGACATAAACGGAATGTGTGGTAGGATCGGATGTAGTGCGTAACCGCCCTTGGGGCGGGTAACCGACCTGATCGTCCTTGTCATTGTGCCGGAGGGTTTTCTGGAAAAGTTACGCCACCAGTTAAGGCTACTTTGGCAAGAGGTCCACACGTTAAAAAGAAACATTTTCCTATAATGACGACATGACGTTGACATAAATTTTACTAATGTGTTCCTACCTGATGCGGGTCCTCTCAGGCAACCCTCATTGTCTAATATCAAAGAGTACCGACCGGAATAACACGTGAGGAAGGCCTCTACAGGTAGGTAATGGCCAAAGGGATCACACATCACATCATCAGCCTATTAATGTTCCCACTGCTGGGACACAGGCCTCCTCTCTGTGAGAGGGAATAGGCCGTAATCCACCACGCGTGCCCAGTGCGGGTTGGTGGATGTCACATGTCTTCGAATGTTTGCTTCTAGGACATGCTGGTTTCCTCACGATGTTTTTCTTCACCGTTTTGAGAGCAGTGGTGATGAAATAATTTACACAAAGTAAAGTGTCTGCCTGGGCTCGAACCCACGACCCACAACTTGTAAGTCGCGGCCGATAAATAGGATCAAAGACGCCATATAGGAAGGTACATCCACTTCTCCTCACTTCCTACTCTCTTTTTCTTTATCAATGGTTATCTGGGAACTGGCCATAACACAGTCAAGTCGGAAAGACAGTTGCTCCATATAAAAAACAGGTTTTCAGCTGCACATGGTTAGACTGGAAGTCGGCTCCAACTATGGAAAAAGGGTGGGCATATTTATTTTTTGGTTTATATCTAGATGAAAAGAGATCGCATGTAGCAGAGATGAGAATGTTGAGATGGATGTGCGGAGTGACGAGAATGGATAAAGTGAAAAATGAGTATATAAGAGGAAGTTTGAAAGTGGCGCCAGTGACAGAAAAGTTGAAGGAAATAGTTTGTCGTGGTATGGTCATGTGATGAGGAGGGATGAACACATGTTACTAAACGAGTTATGAATATAACTAAATGTGGATGGATAGAGAGGGAGGAGACGGGAAAAGAAATGATGGATGGATTGTGTGAGGAGTGATATTTAAGAAAAGCGAGTCGGTGATAGTGTAGCGGGGGACAGGTATGGAAGAAAAAAACGTATTGCACCGACCCCAAGTAACATGGGACAAGGGCAGGATGATGATGGTCTATATCTACATGAGCCACATATTGAGAGGAGGGATCATCAGAGGCAGCAGCATCTGACTTCAAACGCTTTGAATACACATCAATATTGTGTATGAATGTGATGTTAAAATAAATAAATGTGGTGACAAAATTCTGCGTTGTAACTGCATCCGGTTGTTTAGTATTATCGTTACTTAGATCGACAATTATTTAAAAATCATATAGGCTAGGTACATTAAAATTCGAGTAAATTTTAGTTACCTATCTAAAAGATAGTAACAATTTACAAGGATTGCCAAAAACTATTAAGTGCGTTGGATTTTCAATTATTGTTAATCTACCTAGCAATTTTCCAACTATATTGTGGTCGGTTTCCGGGCAGTTCCGGGATACAGCTGAATACCTGTAGTCTACAAGGAGTGACTGCCTATTTGTCCTCCGCAACCCAGTAAGTAGGTAGGACAATACCCCTTGGCAAGCCTGATTTTCTGGCCGTACCTAATGACTCTCTATAAATGACAGTAAGGACAAACGGCTTAAGCGCTGTCCACACATTCATTCAGAATCTTAGATCACGGCAGGAATTGGTTACATACGTTTTGTACGAACTTGTTCACACATCTCCGTATCAGGGGAATCCCTGTCATATAAATTGTATGTAAGTGTTCCGTCAGGGGCGGGCAACCGGCAATGTGTGGACAGCGCTTTAGCGTGTTTTCCGAAACTCGGATGTCTCTCGATATATAATGAATGATTCCTGCATCTACGGACCGACCTCGGCATATATCTACGAACTCCTCAATAGTTTTATTTCATTGTTAAATGGCTAAAAAGGCTACACAGAAGTCAAGACGTAAAGCTAAGCTACAGGGAGATCTGTACAAAAAAGAGATAGATAGGAAAAGGTATTCTGTGAATCGTAGAATAGCTGGTGTACCTTAGACCAGAAATGGGCCTAACTATCTTAACAACATAATTATCCTTTTGTATCCACTGCCATCGCGTCGGTAAAAAGGGCACAGAAAAACAAAGATGAAAAGGCTTTGAGGAATTTATGGTTCAGAAGTAGGTCATCATCAATTGAAGAGACGAAAAGAAGAAAGAAAGAGCGATGTGTGACCTTGGCTCAGAATTGGGACAATTACCTAAGTATAGCTTAAAAATATGATAAGAATTTGACTCTGCTACTGTAAATCTTAAGGAAGAAAATAATCATTTAAATACTAAGGTATTAACGAATAGCAGATTAAAATGTATCGTCGATATTTTTTATAGCCTTTATTGTCTATAAAATAAAACTCATATCAGTTGATAAACTTCACAGAGAATTTTATTAGCCTATTGCCTAAAATAAACATTGCAAGGTGAATACCATAGTTGTAACCAGTCGTAAACAATGCTGAAATACTTGTTCATCATCTTCCTGCTCTTCATCATCATCATCATTTCAGCCGAAAGACGTACACAACATAAGAAAGAGTGAATAGGTTACTTTTAAGCAAACGTGTTTCATCGATCGTAGATCACATCATCGCTTACCATCAGGCGAGATAGTGGTCAAACGCGAGCCTATCTATAATAAAAATTGACCGATCCCGTGCATCTCGCATCCAGAGCATCCACTCCCGCAACCTTAACCAGGTCATCGGTCCACCTAGTGGGAGGTCTTCTAACGCATCGTCTTCTTGCTCTTGGCTCTTGTTACTTGGGATTCGCAACACGTATTCTCCTCCACTCTCCACTCTATCAACTCTATTAAGTTTAATTTTAAATCACTCATAAGCAATCCCATTCTTTTGTTTGGCCTCTCTTTCTCTCTTCATTCTTCCAGATTTATATTCATTACTCTTTTCAACTGACTTCAAAAAGGAGGAGGTTCTCATTTCGATTGTATGTTTTTTAAGTTTGTTACGCTATCGCTATTAGGTACTTCGCCAATTATGAACCGATTTTTTAGTTTTAAAGTTATCGTTAATAATGCGTATTTTCATGGTAATATAAGGTAAAATAAAAAGAGAAAAATAAAAATAAACTATTTAACAAAAAAAATAACCGACATCCAAAACAAAACAATACAGAGCGAAAAATAACTTTCTTTACGGAAGTCTATGTCCAAAACAAAAAAGGTAGGTACCAAAGACACCGTCATCCGAAAAGATAGCTATTTTTGTCACATCACATCATCATCATCATCAGCCTTGCAATCCACGGCTGGACATAGGCCTCTCTTCGATTCTCGGCTACTCTCATCCTTTTGCCTCATTTGGTTATCATAAACAAGTGAACGTTACTACCAAGTTCTTTGGCTTTAAAGAACCACAAACAGTGGCAAACACCAAACACGTGCCGAACACTGACCACAATCATCCAACACAAAAACGGCATCCACAGGCTTGGCGAACGTGGCAGACGACGAACTTGTTGTGGCAGCGATTACTCTCGGGTTAAAATCCTCAGACCAATCAGACATTTTACCTTACATTAGCTTAGGATACACAAAATGTCACGATTCGTAAATTTGACCACCACTCAACTCCGCCGCCGCCCGCAAGCTCGCGTGTACTACTGAACTGAACAAGCGTCTGGATACAAACACCCTTTGATTTGTGCATAAAAACCGACACCCATGCTGAACACGGGCAAACACAAACAAAAACAGGCAATCACAAAGAAACACCCATCCACATATTCGTGTTTGTTGTTTTGTGTTTGCTGTTTGCTATTGTTTGCCAAGCGTGTGGTTAAATGTTAACGCGCCTCCGAAATGTCACAGGCAATTCGAATATTTGACATTCGTTATAACTGATACAATTTAACTTTGCGTAGGCCCTCTTGACAATATAGTTAGCGTATCACGTTATTTACAAAGTAAAGAGATTGGCCTCATTTTCGCTTGGCATCACACGAAAGACAGTTCAGCAAGCTAGGCTAGACCTTTTTAAGCACAATAAGGTTGAAGAAAATACTACTAGATATATTATTTCCTGTCGCAGAATCCTGCTTTGCTTTATGACGGGTTTCTTGAGAATTAGAGCTTACTAAACCAGTTAGGGAAAGGGAGCAGAATATTCACAGACATTGTTTCGAAACAGGTCGGAGAGACCCGTCCGTCCCACTAGTCCCTTTGACACAGTCCCATGATGGGACATGTGGAAACTGACATAGGCTTTTTATTCCTAAAACACGCACAGTATCTATGAGCTATTCCCTTTGAGGGGGCTATTACACTGGGCTGGGCTTAGTCGTCTTTTTAGGAAGAATGGTAGAAAGCTTTCAATTACACCACACTGTGACAAAGAATCCGTCTGCAGTTTAAAGGTCGTAGCTCACTTACACTACCGCGCTCCAACACCGCTTCCTCAAACACCACCTAAACGGAGATGACTGCGCTCGCTGTCCACGCGCCGACAGCTAGCAGGCAACCAGCTGTCCACGCGCTTACAACTAGCAGTCAACTAGCTATCCCCTACTAACTAGCTTTCGCCTTACCTTTTTCAAAACTAGCAACGTCGGCCGCCCGCTAGATGCGTGCGGTAAGCATGCGGTAAGCGAGAGGTCATCTATCGAGTGGTACGATGGCAGTAAGCTCGCTTACAGTGAGCTCTCTTTTAATTTGTGTTTTCAATGTAAAGTATATCTACTCAGGACGCCCTGAAGCTCACATTTCAATGAACATTATTTTGCCGGGTAGAGAGCGGTGTCGTATAAGTCGGCTATGACTTTAAAAATGTGCGAGCTGCGTAACAGACGGACTTAGTTATCTCGTCCTTTGTTCTTTCCAATTTGCTAACTTTGGAGGACAACTAAGTTACCCTTGTCTGAATTCAGTGCTGATGTATCCAAGCTATTTAGAGTACTTAATGTAGGCAAGTAAAATGAGTTGTTGACGCATTTTTCCAGGTGACCTCAACAGCCACGGCACCAGTTCAAGCAGATGACAGCAACATCAGATATGGCCTGTTCAGAGGAGAGTTTATTATACGAGAGCTGGTCACACCCAGTCATAACACGCTTTACTGTAAGTATTTTAGTACGTAACTCTAGTATACAGCAGTTGCTAAGAGCTCGTAGCTGATTAATAATAGCTGCAAGAATCGATATTCATGGTGAAGCAACGTTTGCTGAGGTTGGTCTGACTAACCGTAACGGCTACGTATATATTCCCCATTGTTAACGCAGTGTAGGGGCAGGCGTGTAAATAGCCGTACTCCTGTGACGGGATGAGAACCTTTTACGATTTGACACGTGGATGCGTATAAGTCCAACATCGTCTATCGATAGCCTATGCGAAAGTCATGGGGGGCCATTCGACATGAAAACCAACGAGAAAATTGCAAATCGCTTAAAAAGGCTGCTTCAGTGTCAGTCGCTCCAGATGCTAGAAGATTCCCGTTGTTCTTATCTTCTTGGTGGCCACCAGTGTCCCGAATATCCAGTCAAACATACACTTTTTTTTTTTTTTTTTTTTATTTATGATGGGTTTGCTCTTGACTCTAGTCTAGGTCAGAGGTGACAGAGACAGAGTCGACGATGGAGTGAGTTTACCCAGAAGAAGCCTGTTCACTCTAACTTTGAAGAGATTCGGGTTGTAGGCGTTCGGAAACACAGACGCAGGTAGTGAGTTCCATTCATTCGCTGTGCGCATTATGAAGGATGTCTGGAAGCGCTTAGTGCGAATTGGTGGAATGGCAACTATTTGAGGATGGTAACTTGCAGTGCGTCTAGATGTCCGATGGTAGAAGGGGGCTGGTGGGATGAGGTCGTGGAGTTCTTGAGCACACTCACCGAAGTACAGTCTGTAGAAGACCGACAAGCAGGCAACCTTGCGGCGATGAGCCAAGCTATGTAGCTTGGCATCTGCCAATTCTACGTCGCCAATGAGCCTCTTGGCTCTGCGTTCCACCGAGTCAAGCGCGGCAAGCTGATACTTAGCTGAGCCATCCCAAAGGTGGCTGCAATACTCCATGCAGGATCGGACTTGCGCTTTGTAAAGGGTTAAAAGCTGTCCAGGCGTAAAGTATCGCTTCACTCTATTCAGGATGCCCAGTTTTTTGGCCGCAATTTGGGCTTTGTACTCAATGGAAGCGCCGAAGTTGAGATTGGATGTCAACTCCATGCCTAGGAGCTCGAGCCGATCAGTCACAGGAACAGATGTACCCCGAAAAGTAGGAGTATGATCGAAAAGACTCCTTTTAGCGGTAAAAAGACACGCCTGTGTTTTGGTGGCGTTAAAGGAGACCAGATTGTCATCACCCCACTGGGAGACAAGGCTTAAGGTCAAATCTGTCCGCTCCACCATAGCCTCTCTCAAGGAACGAACTTCATCCACGCTGGTTTTTGCGCTGGACAGGTATCTCTCTGAAACAGTACTGTCATCTGCGTACCCAACAATACCAGGCAGAAGTAGGTCATTGATGTGCAGCAGGAAAAGAGTTGCAGAGAGAACAGACCCCTGAGGAACTCCGGCATCAATAGCCATAAGGTCAGAGGAACAGCCGTCAATGACTACTCGGATCGACCGTTCACTGAGGAAGTCTGATATCCAGCTACAAAAACCAGCGGGGATGCCATACGCAGGAAGCTTACTTAGTAGACTCGCGTGCCAGACCCTGTCAAAGGCCTTCGAAATATCAAGCGACACAGCAAGTGCTTCGCCGTGTCTCTCGATGGCTTCGCCCCAGCAGTGCGTGACATACACAAGAAGATCGCCAGTTGACCGTCCCCGGCGAAAGCCATACTGACGGTCACTGAGGAGATTATTGTCTTCAAGGTACGTCAGCAACTTACTGTTGAGTACCCTTTCCATAACTTTGGACAAAATGGAGGTAATGGCGATCGGACGGTAATGGGCAGGGTCTGCACGGTTGCCTTTTTTGGGCACTGGTTGCACATTTGCAAGCTTCCAGGATTTCGGCACCATTCTTTTTACAAGAGAGAGGCGGAACAAGCGTGTCAATACAGGAGACAGTTCTGGCGCACACTGCCTCAGCACTCTCGCTGGAATGCCGTCAGGCCCGCTGGCCTTGTTCACGTCTAGACTGCACAATACTCTCCGGACCTCTTTAGTGTGCACAGCGATCTCCGGCATCGAAGAGTCACAATGAGGTAGAGTAGGTGGTTGCTTGGAGCCAGCGTCCAGACGTGAATTGCTAGCAAAGAGAGATGCAAATAAATTTGCTTTCTCACTCGCAGAGTGAGCCAGCGACCCATCAGGTTTCAGCATTGGAGGTAATGTGGGACGACAGAAATTCGTTTCAACCGCTTTAGACAGGGACCAAAACTGTTTACTACCCGGAGGGTGTGATGCCAGCTTGGCCCCAATACGTCCAATATGGTCAAAACGTGCCCGACGCAGAACCCGCTTGCAGAACTTGGCGGCAGAATTAAAGGCTCTTTTCCTCGCGCGAACCCTACGTGCTCTAAGTTTGCGGGCGCGGGCCCCGACCCAGGCTTTGTAGGCAGACTCTTTTCGGGCCACTGCGTGGGCGCATTCTGCATTATACCAAGGTCGGGATTTGTGACCGAGCGGAATGTCGGAGAATGGAATGAAATACTCCATTCCCTGTCAAATCACATCCCCAACCGCGTCCGCACAGCTCGAGGGGTCACCCGAGGAGAAGCACACATGCCGCCAAGGATAAGACGCAAAAAAGTGCCGCATCTCGTCCCAATCTGCTGACTCGTATCGCCATACTCGTCTCGTGCCTCTAGGACTGTCATCTGGAGGAGAGCAAGTCGACACGGATTTCACCAGACAGTGGTCAGACGTTCCCAGCGGGGCTGAGACCGACACCGAATGACTGTCCGGATCAGTTGTCAGCAGAAGGTCTAAGCAATTGGGTGTATGGCCGTCAACATCCGGTACCCGCGTTGCCACATTCACCAGCTGGGTTAGATCTAGCGATAGAGAAAACTTGCGCGCCTCCAACCCGGCATGGTCAGTTTTCCGGTACGGGTACAACCACTCTTTATGATGGGCGTTAAAGTCCCCCAGAAAATTAAGCTTCGCTGTTGGGTACCGTTGCTGGGCCACACTGTTAATATCTAGGCTGTTGCGGGATTATAATGTGCTCCAGAATGGAGATGGTTTTCAAAGTAAGAAGAAAACCAAATTCGACTCTCAAAATTGAGCGTGCGGGCGCGGCGAGGTGAATATGTCAACTAGAGGGAAGATGGCGACGCATGCACATATTCTACTAGTGTGGCGCCCTCCGTGAGTTGTCGGTTTACGATAGAAAAACGGCCTGCAAGGCAGATGTCATAGGTCTCCCAAGCCATCACATAGACTATTATATATATTTATTATGCTATATAACAGTGGGCGAATATCTGCCACAGCACGCAGTATTGGCTGTGCGCCCACTCGGAGCCAGACTATAAATATTGAACCTCCTTTTGGACAATTTTGTTTGCAAAATATTCTTTTATTTACATACGCTATTTCAGTTATGAAGAAATTCTAGCCGTCAATTTTTCTGTGTAAAAATATTGTTAAACATCCAAGTCGGTTTGAAGGAGTATCCAAAAGTAGCGAGTTTTTTTTTATAGCAAAACTATTAATTACTCTAAAAAACCATATTTCACAAATAATGTACATGAATCATTTTATTTTCTTCAAACCTTTTAACCTAGCCGTTACTAAGGAGTATGCTTTAGAAAGTAACCGGTTTACGGCACTTAACGTGCAATCGACACCAATGCTTAATGGCTTAACGTGCTTTCCGGAGCACGTGAAATTTATGGTGATTTGGCTTGATTTGTTCACCCCATCCAAGGACTGACCTCGGCAAGTTTTGCTTATCCTCGAATATCGACCCGCGTGGCACACAAGGCTTAATAAAAGCTCCCTGAAAAACTCCAAACGATCGTTAAATTGTAGGCCCGTAGGTATCCGATATTACATGAACGATACTACTTTTAATTTAACAAAAACATTTCGACTTTCCCGACAGCGTATACAGATTTATGATATTAATAAAGCATGATTTATACCTTAATTAGGTCGGGTCAGTGCAGTCTTGGTACACTTTAATATAATTTACCGAAAAATATTGTTTGTTACGCATTTTCAATGTAACTTTTGTGATTTAATCCCGTGATGTTGCACGGAATGAAACATGAAATTTTCATCGAAATTTAAGTTTCTGGATTGATGAGCTATCAGTGTGTGTCATGTTAACTGTTGTGGTTTATGTTATTTTAATTTATTATTATTATAATCAGGCTCAATCTGGGGTTTCGTGGGCAATGGAAACAATTAGGTGGACAAATCATATAATTATGTAGAGTATTTTTGCGCCTGTATTTATCCGAATCTAAAAATCTTTTTATAAAACTGTAACTACTATTAAAATAATAAACTACATTTTTTTTGATACTAACGAAACTAATTAACTTCGCAAACTAGCATTTTCTCACGACCTTAAGCACGAGAGGCGAGGTCTTAGCCACTGGGCCACTACGACATTGATGAACGTCTCTCAGCATTCGCTTTTTATATTAGATCAAGCTTATTTTTTTTTGTGGATTATACTGTCACTGAGATGGAAAAAAAAAAAGCAGGTTGACGTGGCCTATTTTGATTTCAAAAAGGCGTTCGACCGGGTCCAAAATGATGTCTTACTGAGAAAACTATCCGCGATAGGATTTACCCCCAAGCTGCTTCAACTTTTCTCGAGCTATTTCACTAACCGTCTTCAATATGTCCAACTCTTCGGGTATAAATCTAGAACGTATGAAACTTGATCTGGTGTGAGTCAAGGAAGCACCCTCGGACCACCACAATTTATTATCATGGTCAACGACCTGCCGAAGATCATTAGGACGGCACAATGACTTATATTTGCTGATGATTTGAAGCTATTATTGGGTATTAATAGCATACAAGATTGTGATGCGATGCAGAGGGATATCGATATGGTGGTAAAATGGAGCAAAGACAATCACTTAGAATTTAACATCTCTAAGTCTAAGACCATTACCTTTCCTCGATTGCGTCCATTCAGAATGACTACCACATATCGGGTGTCCCTCTGGAACGCGTCACAGAAATCAAAGACCTAGAACTGACTTTAGAAGCTACTTTGACTTTTAATCGGCATATTAATAATATATGTGCCAAGGCATTCTAATCGCTTGGTTTTGTCAAGAGGCAGGCCAGTAGGTTTGAGGACAGGAGTGCTATTATGGTACTGTACTACTCCTTCGTGCGTAGTAAGCTTGAGTATAGTTCGCTGGAATGGGATCCGCACGAGCAAAAATATAAGCTAATAATAGAAATGGTTCGTTCTCTGTTTGTCGCGGGAATGGTGGGCATCAACACGCTGGAACTGCGACGCTGATGCGCCGTGCGCTGTTGATGCACTACTACCTACTGCTAAACTTTAAGGTCGACGACTCGTCCACGCCAGCTCGCTGTTCCCTATTCGCTCCGGACCGAATACGGGTGTCGCGTGCTTGTGCCCCGCGGTGCCTGTTCGCGGCTCCGCTCTCGCGTACTCTGACTGCTCGTCATGCTCCTACAGCCCAGGCGCTCAATTTGCTGAACTTTCTAATTGCTCAGGAACCTGGCGTCGACATATTTATGCTCACCGACAAATCTATGTTAAATGTTTGTGTAAAGTTTTTTAGTTTATAAGTGTCATTATATGTGTAGTATTGGCTTGCTGTACGCTTTGGTGCAAATTGTAAGTACAGTAAGTAATTGTTATAAAAATAAATAAATAAATTATTATCCAACACCAGCTTTATCTCGCGCGTCCGCGGCTTCGCTCCCTTGGTTTTCCCGCAGAGACCGTATATTTTCCTAGGACATATTAATATTAAAACCAAATAAAGGAAAATTTAAAACAATAGTTTAAAGCACACTTTGTAAACAAGCATATTACAAATTAGATGATTATATTCAAGGTAAGAATGCTTGGAAATATGCTGGTCCTGTTCTATAGGGAAATCTTTAGTTTAGACAAAATCAAACTAGTTAATTTGTATTATATTCATAATTATAGTAACGCTTTATTCTTTTTTTCTTCTTTATTTGTTTACAAAATTGACTCGCACACTGTTCCGTCGTTGTTGGATTATGTAATTATAAATTGTAAAATTATTAAAAAAAATAACCTATGTTTGCAATATTTGTAAGTATGTGAGAACCATGTTCCTATTCATCAAGTGAAGGAATTTACCTGTTAGTACTTGTAATGCTTTATACCTATATGTAGTATAGCAGTACTGGGTGCATCGTCCTCACGTATATGAATTTATTAATGTATGTACTTAAATAAACATTGTAAAAAACTTATCTTTATAAAAGAGTAAGTATGAAGTTTCTTGTGCGTTCTTCTCCATAGCAAGCTACTTTTCCGAATGCACGGTAGAATACATTTTTATTACTTGTAAATTTTAAATGTTAACGTTCAAAAGTGCCATATTAGCCTAGTTGAAATATATACATTTGACTTTGACTTTGGCAAAATTGACCAGCCTATGACATTCAGCGATCGTCTGTCTTTCTACCAATCAAAGACTTTATTATGCGTATCAATACTTCCTTTCATTTTATTTTATTTACTTGAGTAGGTACCTACAATATAAATTAAGATAAGAATGAAACCCATAACCACCTCCGGACAATACCATTAAAACCACCACTGAACTAATATCTATGTCCATAGATACCTACCACGTCTTACCTAAACTTTAAAAACAATTCTTTAAAAGCCTTAAAAGCGGCAAAATCATGTCAGTTACCCTTTAAAGTGTTAACAAAATAATACCTTTACAAATTTCAAGAGTTCAGGGTTCTATTAATAAATCATTTTGATCAAAATTCTCGTTGCTCGTTACAATACATTTTCGAGTAAAATTGCAAAACTAATAACTTTTGTACGGGGGAGTGTCGGGTTTTCTTGAGGCTAAGAAATACGCGGGGATTATGGTTTTAATGTCTGAGAGCCGCATGGCTGAATAATAGCACCCCACGAGTCGTTCATGCTTTCATGAACGTGTATAACGGGTTTGTATTTTCGTGGCGGCCCAGCATATTTATATATATACTAGCGGACGCCTCGGGGTTTACCCGCGTAGTTCCCGTTCCCGTGGAAATACATGGATAAAAAGTAGCCTATGTCACCCGGGGATAGTGTATCTTCAAAACGGTGAAAGAATTTTTGAAATTGGTCCAGTACTTTTTAAGTTTATTCGTTACATACAAAAATACAAATCTGTCCTCTTTATAATATTATTATTAGTAAAGATAAAAAAACTGTACATGGCCACGGGGTCTCATTGCTAAGAAAGAAAATTTGGTTCAAATAAATCTCACTAGATGGCGTGATATGCACCTCGGTATCCACTACCACTATCACACTATCTATCTGTTATTGAATGTTCGTAAAATTAACATTTTCTGGAATTGAACACAAAAATTGTATGTTCTTGTTCAATCAACTCTTCTAAGTACAAAATTATGGAATATTGGGCTCTTAATTCACATTTAAAAGATTATTAGACGGATCATTTAAAATTGATGCCAATAGATGGCGCATTTTTTAATTTCTGAGGCATTCCACTCGATTGTTAAAGTTTGCATTTTAACACATTTTGGTGCAAAAAAAACTGTAAATACGTGCAAATAAATACTAGAAAACAAACCATCACTGTCTTTAAAGAAAAAAACATTCACGAACCTAGTAAACCCTTTTACTTGCAAGTCGCTGCTAACACCATCTATCTATCACCGTGAAACAGAACCGAATGCGTTCGATGTACAAAAAATTGCCAGAATCAGCAGTCAAAAAACGCTAGTTACGTCGGCACGGTTTCTTTGTATGGGATGAGGTATCTGTATGCTAGTATTATATTATCTGTAACATGGCTCAGAAGTGGCTAAATTTGAGTACTTTTGCGTTTGTGTCACATTATATTTATTTATTGGCCTATCTACAATTGTTACACTGTTTTTTTCTAATAATACAAGCAATATGAAAAGCATAGTATACAATATGATGCGATAGATACAGCATCCAATATGGAACTTAGGTACTGTTATTTTTCTATCTCCATTTCAAGAATCAACATGGTCGCATTATTTTGCTGTTGGTTTTGTGGCCCAACAGAAATGAACAAATTAAAGTAGAAGACAATAGGCTTTTTGTTTGCAACATTAGATAAATTCATCTTCGGCTGTCATAACCTTAAGAAATGTCTTGAATAAAGACTTGCTTTGTACTTCAGGCAATAGTTTATGACTTTAATTAAAGAAAATTCAATACTTCAGTTTTATCCATAGAACGACGACTAACGCCAACGACCTTGAGGGAACAAAACTCGCACTCGTTTCACACCCGCGCGACCAAAAATTTAGTAGTTTTTTGTGCTTTCCTTATTATTCTATGACTTTAAAAAAAAAGCCTCAGATCAAAATGTAGATAATTAAATTGTCTTTGAGATGGTGTCAAATGTCATTAAAATACGCCCAGCGGTTTTGGTGCGATTGTCGTGTTTTTGTAAGTTTTGGATATAACTTTACAAATTAATTACACTATGTTATATGTATAAAACTCAAAATTTGCTCAGATCAAATTATTAATAAAATGGTCTAATGTAACATATATTTTTTCCAAAAAAATATGACTAACCCTTTAGACGTGATTCTCATTTTAAAATCAGCTACGCAACGGTATCTGCGCCTTATACTGCCGTCCAATCTTTATTACGCGTTCACGAAGGAGCAGTCGTGGCCTAGTGGTAACGGCCGCAACTTACAAGTTATAGATCGTGGGTTCGAACCCAGGCTTGTATATTATTTCATCACCACTGCTCTCAAAATGTAATACTTCAGTTTTATCCATAGATATTAATAGTAAATATACTGCCGTCCAATCGCTAATACACGTTCACGAAGGAGTAGTTTTTACTTATAGAAATTGAGGCCCAATGACAATTCTGACTATGACTGTGACAGCCGAAACCTATGTTTTATCCCATGTCATATAACTCGGTGGGTGCTGCTAGAGACAGCATTGCCAACACTTTCCGTACAAAACAAGCGCGTCAGCAAATGTCACAGTTTACTTATAGAAATTGAGGCCCAATGACAATTATGACTATGACTGTGACAGCCGAAACCTATGCTTTATCCCACGCCATACGACTCGGTGGGTGCTACTAGACATAGCATTGCCAACAATTTCCGTACAAAACAAACGCGTCAGCAAATGTCGCAGTTTACTTATAGAAATTGAGGCACAATGACAATTATGACTATTCTGACTATGACTGTGACAGCCGAAACCTATGCTTTATCCCATGTCATACGACTCGGTGGGTGCTGCTAGAGACAGCATTGTGCATTGCCAACACTTTCCGTACAAAACAAGCGCGTCAGCAAATGTCACCGTTTACGTATAGAAATTGAGGCCCAATAACAAATTTGACTATTCTGTTTATGACTATGACAGCCGAAACATGTCATTGTGCTTTATTATTATGCGTGCTCGATCACGTTGACGTGAACGTTCTCTTATATCAATTTGTGTACAAAAAAGAGTATTCCCGTTCAGTCACCAGACAGTGCTTAAATATCCAGTTTCAATACAAATTGACGTTTACATTATGCCAACAAGTCCTTTGGGCTTATGTCGAGTTTTTACACGTGCTCGTTCGCGTTAACGAATACTAAAAAAATACAAAAAACCCGACTGCTTAAGAAGCGAACTAAAAAGACGTAAACAAGAAGAAAGTCATGCTGTGCAGTCGGAGGTCGATACATCTGGTTTTGGTTAGTCACCTCGCAAATATGTTCGCTTTTTAAGCAGTCGGGTTTTTGATTTTATTTATAACTTTTTAGTTAACATTTTTTTTTCGAATTAGGTACATTTAAATCTATTAGTGTTATATATTTTTGGAACCACTTCTTAAAACCCTTTATTATGATAAAATATATGATGAAAAAGAAATGAGCCCCCAAAATATGGCCCAAAAGCCGCCAGTTTTCTATTTTTCAATTATAATGTATCCAGTACACATGCAAGACAAATTAATTGATGTAAGAATCATCAAAATCGGCCACCGCGTTTAGTGTCTAGTACGCCACTTAGGAACAAACATACATACATACATAAACTGATAAACACATTACCCTCCTTCGGCAGTCGGGTAAAAGAGGGGTTCCCCGTTACTGTCACCAGACAGCGATTAACCAGTTTCAATACAATAGACGTTTACGTTGACACGAACACGATCGAGCAAAAGTGAAAACTCGCTCTAACTCTACAGTTCGGTTTCTGGTAACTAGTCCTTAGCGGTGCGGCGATTCCGTAATTCGTGGTAAGTTGCATAGTTGAATTTGAATAACTACATTCTATTTTGTATTATTTCAGTTACATGTGTCCCAGACCTCGGAGTGTGTGCTTTGAGCTGTAAAACAAATGAACTCGCCAGGGAAGCAGAGGTAAATATCAACGAATGATTGAATTCTGACTATGATATTGATAAATAAAGAAATCGGTCACTTGGCGACATGCTTGGAAGAACTAAATGTACAGCGGTGGTCGTCTTGAGGCTGAGCGATGAACGGGGCTTTTTCTCTTTTTGGAACACAGTAACTTTGAAGCCAAACCGAATAAACAAATACAAGAAGATATCGTGCTTCAATAACATGTGATTTTCGTATTTTTTAAATATAAAAAGTTATAAGTTTTTTAACTTTTACTATAAACCAGCTTTAAAATAACCTACAGTAGCCCACAAGCCCTTTTCAGCAAACAATTTTCCCTATTCAGAGATTGTTTAATAAAAATATATCACGTTTTCAGGTGCGAGCACTGGCTGTCGGCTTCCGACCGAATTCCGCTTGTGGTACCTCCACCACTGTCGATGAAGACGATCCATGTATGTATTACATTTTAATTAATTAATTATTTATTTACACCAAAAACAACATTAAATACAGTGTGGTAATAAAGTACATGTATAAAGGCGAGCTTAACTCAATTCTTCTCTAGTGTACCAGTATTTTATTTTATTTTAATGTCAACATTTAATCGCAGTTTTTGATTTTCTTGTTTTTATTTTACTACTTTGTCGGCGTGATTAATTTGAATATCCATGCCAAATAATAGATTTCTAGTACTAAGAGTCTCTAAGTTAAGCTGCAGACAGACGGACATAGCGAAACTATAAGGGTTCCTTGTTGACATCGGATCCCTAAAAAGCAAGATTTAAATTAGATATTTATTTTTCTTTCAGTAAGCGTTCCTCCGGTGATTTCGTTCGCGTTTTACGTGTGCCAGATAGCTCTCCTTATCATACAGCTGCTGTTAGCCGTGGGTTCAGCTGGGCTCGCCATCTTGAACGCGACTAAGAACCCTACAGAAACTGTTTTTGGATTGCCTGGTAAGTTTTGTTTGCAATCGTAGGGTACTTCTTTTTAAGAGGTTTATTACATCGGGGCTTTGGTTTGATGGTAGAGGAATGACGTGCATTGTAATCCCAAAAATCTGGCCAGACTTTACCTACAAATAACAACCAAACACAATAGATTAAAAGCGGTTTGTGCCAGCAATCCAAAATTGACCTCAAATATACAGTTGGATCTTAGGGTACGAACATTTAGTACCTATATTCGGTTCACCTCGCTACTCACCGGGTGACTGGTTAGACACTACTAGGCGCAAAAAAGCCAGTGCGACCAGTGTTAGAGCAATTTTAGTCTTATAAATTCCATATATTTTAAGAAGTCTTTAACATTTTGTTTACTGTCACCGAGATAATATTGAAATTCTGATGTGCCATTTTAATACCAGTGTGCCTTCTGTAAGACTTGCTTTCTATTCCAATCTTCTTCTGTTTTTCAGGATGTCTATGGACGAACGTAGCAGCTGCTCTAGTTGGCGTGGTGGTGATGCTGACGTTCGGCATATATTGGCTGGCATCAGGGTTGCAGGACCACCTCGCTATGACCCACATAGCGCTAGGTCTGTTCGTGCCGGGGCCGGGACTTGGATACTCTTATTGGTATGAAGACACTTTATTTTCAAAACGAGCATAATATAACATTTTATTTTTGCTCAGAAGATTTGGCAGGGGCTAGAGCTAGAGCTCGTGGCTAAATAATATCAGCCGCACTGCTTGATCATCAAGGTTAAGCAACGCTTGACGAGGTCAGTCCGGGGATAGGTGACCATTTTAACATACCGAGTTTCTTCCGACCCTCGGAAAGCACGTTAAGCGGTTGGTCCCGGCTGTCATTTGAAGATCTTTGACAGTCGTTACGGGTAGTTAGAAGCTTGAGATCTGACAGCAGTCTTGCCAAGTGGTACCATGATACCCATTTACTGGGTTGTGGAGGTTAGATAGGCAGTCGCTCCATGTAAAACACTGGTACTCAGCTGAATCCGGTTAGACTGGAAGCCGACCCCAATATAGTTGGGAAAAAGGCTAGGCAGATTGATTAGGCAGAGGTACCTACAGTTCTTCCCCATTTTGGCAGTTTTGTATTTAAGTCTCATGGTTCCCGTAGTAACTATAGCAATCAAATGGCACCTATTTAAACTCCAGGCTGTTAATGTTAAAATCGATCGCCCTAGTCGATCATTCTTCCTTACAAACGTAGTCTGGCGATTACTCCACTGTTTGATGGTGCACGTTCAAAATAAACAATGTTATCAATTTGTCTTACCATTATCTAGCCCTGTATGGAAACAAAAAGTAAAAAAAAAATATTTGAAAGTTATGAGTGTCAAAAGTTGCATCATCATCATCATCATATCAGCCGAAAGACGTCCACTGCTGGACATAGGCCTCCCCCAAGCGTCGCCACATTGACCGGTCCCGTGCGTCTCGCAACCAGCGGATCCCCGCAACCAAAAGTTGCATATTTCAACCTAATTTTAACGCATCTTTGGGCGCAAATAAATACCATAAGAAGAAGGAAAATTGCAAAACAGTCAACATACAGGGATAGATTAGTAATTCAACAATGCAAATTATTTTATTTTGAACAGATACATTTAGTCGTTTTTTCATGATATCCATATTCCCGAAGGTCTGTTTATAAATTTTCGCGCGCTCATTTTCGTCCTAAATCATCATCCATTTCGCCACAAATTTGCAAAAGTATGTATTCGTACGCGAATTAGCTTCTTACTGCTCATCACAGCATCTATCTATTTCACACGTGTTGTCGGATGAGATAGCATGCACTTTAACCCCGCACATAAAATAGTTCGTGCCGTCGACTATGGCAACCTTATGTGATCGCATTGCAGATGTTGGGACCGTGAGTTTCTCGCTTGGGATGAGTTATTAAGTTTTTCGGTCTTTCCAAATTTAGATGTAATATACACAACAGCATAGTCTTCGGAGATCACACGCGAGATGCTATTTATATTTTAAAAATTGGTAAAATTGCTTTAATTTGCTGCTGAGATAGGAGCCTTTTGTGTTTCTTGTACGAAACAAGAAAAATATTTCTTTCTTTTTTTGCTTTTTAGGGTTCCGTACCCAAAGGGTAAAAACGGGACCCTATTACTAAGACTCCGCGGTCCGTCTGTCTGTCTGTTTGTCCGTCTGTCACCATTTCACAGATGATGTATTTCTGTTGCCGCTATAACAACAAATACTAAAAACAGAATAAAATAAATATATAAGTGGGGCTCCCATACAAAAAACGTGTTATTTTTGCCGTTTTTGCGATAATGGTACGGAACACTTCGTGTGCGAGTCCGACTAGCACTTGGCCGGTTTTTTTTAATAATGCTCCATGATTAATATTATTCTTCTTCTATTTCCAGGTTACTAATAGTAGCATGCCTTTGCTCCGCAACCAACGTGGTCCTCATTCAATTGAGAGCGTATCTCTTAGAACGGGACCCACCGCCTCCGACGATCAAGGTGGAGAACCATTCTGATGGAACCATATTCTTGTATTAAGAGGATTGTTTGTATGTATTCTAGTATTTAGTTGAGGGAGTAGTTTATAAAATTGGGACTTGCCCGTGTCAACAGTTGAACAGACTTACAAGTACCTAACTATGGATAGATGTTGGGATATTTCGAAATAAATAAAGCAAAACAGTTTATTTGCGCCAGGTTATAAACGAGTTATTTCTACTTTTATACCAGGGGTCACCAAATGGTGGACCTATTTTGTGTGAACCTTAAGTAAACAGTACTAGTCGAAAATTCTTCCATACAAACGTAGTCTGGCTTTTACGCCACTGTGTGACGATGTACTTTTAAAATAAAAAATGATATCAATTTGTCTCATCATTATCTAGCCCTGTATGGAAGCACAAAGTAAAAAAAATTACTTGAAAGTTATGAACTTCGAAAGTTTCATATTTCAACACTAATTTTAACGCTTCTTTGGGCGCAAATAAGTATCATAAGAAGAAGGAAAATTGAAAAACGGCGTCCATACAGGGATAGATTAGTAGTTCAACAATACAAATAATTTTATTTTGAACAGATACATTCAGTTGTTTTTTCATGATATCCAGACTCCCAAAGGTTTGTTTATAAAATTTCGTTACAAATTTGCAAAAGTGTGTATTCGTACGCGAACTAGCTTCTTACTGCTCATAACAACATGTATCTGTTCCGCACGTGTTGTCGGTTGATATAGCATGCATTTTAACTCCGCGCACAAAATAGTTCGGATGTGTTACTTGAGCACGTCAATTAATAATTTATGCCGCGCTTTGTCTTTACTGCCGTCGATTCGACAACGCGAGAAGCGCTGAGCCAGTCGACGCGGCGGAAAAATAAATATCGGGTTAGACTTACTGATAAAACATGTCCAAGATTTAATGATAATAGCCAACTTGAGTCCAATCTTCGGGCGGATAGTTCAAGATAAAAAATTACATGCAAATTTAATTTAAAAAAACTTTAAAATGTATTCCTTCCAGTGTAACGCTTCTAACTGGTTTACCTACCTAACAGGTAGCTAGAAGGTAGTAATTTTATTAGACTTCAAGGTCGGGGTTACCACTTGCGGTCCGAAGTACGTTGCGTAGCCACAAGATAGTGTACCACTGGCCTTAGCGTTAGAGGCGTCCGGCGATGTGCAGTACAGTTTCCGCTCGGTGCTAGGTATTCGGGCGGTTTGATCAAGGTAAAAAATTACATGCAATTTTAATTTGAAAAATCTTTTGATATCCTTGATGGGACGGGGACGGTAGGTGGTTTACGGACTTCGACGGTTATATTATTTGAAAAACGGACACCAAAGGAAAGTAATTGGTGACCCCTGTTTTATACTGTATGCATCGTCCTATTTGTCTTCATCTTCTAATTTCATCATTGTGTGTTAAAACTAAAATAAGTATAAGTAGGGAAATTTAATTTTATCACCAAGGTCGAATGAATGAATTTGACTATTTGTGACCAGTTTCAATTTACTGGGAAATGTAGTCTGAAAAAAATAGTAAACAATGAATTTCGCAAAATTACTCGTACTTACATTTTATATGATTGTACTCGAAAACTAGAGCCTTAATTTTAATTCTTCACGTATAAACGATGAAGATGTTCTTGTAATTACTTTTATAATTAATTACTCACCTACAGACTTACATCGTTTAGTTTCGTTATTTTAATTAGTTTTAAGAATTAATTATTCTTTGTAAATTATTTTAGGTGTCAAATAAATATGTAATTTTGTAGATTTTGTTTTATTTTCGTAGTCTTAAGATATTAACCAGGTATATATAAGGCTTATATTCTAAGTATTTTTGAATAAAATTTTCTCCATTCCAATCATAACATAACATCTCGCCTGTAATCCGTGAAAGGTAACTGTTCAGGAAAACTGTTTGATTTACATAGTCCAGCTTTTCCCCATTCAATATGATGTCGCATTCGCTACTATTGATATTAGGCAATGTGAATCTAATACATTTGTTTTTTTTTTTCATTTAGTACCAAATTGTTTGCCTTGAACCAAGTTTGGACCTGATGAATACTTCTAGACTTATTCACATCATCAAGATTTTGTGACCGCCGATCTATTTTAAATATCAAAGATTGCATCAGCAAATAACACGATCTTCGGTTGATTTTGTAATAATTGGGGCAAATCGTTTATGTAAACTAAAAAAAGAAATGGACCCAATATAGAGCCTTGAGGAACACCCATTGTCATTTCAGACCCTAGAGAGTTAACGCGGTTTACCTGAACTTTAAATTGTCTGGCATTCAAATATGATTTAAGTAACTCAAGGGCCGTATGTTTAACCCCATAGTGCTCGAGTTTCAACAATATTGTCTCATGGTCAACGCAATCGAACGCTTTCGAGAAGACAAAAGATTCCAATGGCGTCTTGTGCTTCTTTCCAAGCGTTAAAGATGTTTTTTATTAGGATGACACCAGCGTCAGTTGTACAACGCCCTTTGGTGAAACCGTACTGTTGATCATGGAAGATGGAATGTTTGTTAAAATGACGCAACAATTGGTTGAGCATTAACTTTTCGAAGACTTTACTGAGAACCGGCAGAATTGATACTGGCCTATAATTATTGGCTTCTTTACTATCCCCGGATTTAAACAATGGAATCACTTTACTTTCTTTATTTTTTCTTTCTTTACCCAATTTTGAAAGCTACATGCAAGTGTTAAAATAAAGCCTTTTTATGCGAGACACGGACGATTATTTTCCACTACCTGAGCTTACTTAATTAAATGCAAATAAGTTCCAACAACAATTTATTAGAAATTTTCAGACTAAAAACCACAGACTATATACACTCAATCAACGCGCGCTTTTTAGAAAGGCAAAAGGTCTGTATCAATCTGCCAGTTACATAATAATCAATACAAAAGTAATTTCGTAACTGTCATTTCGTAATATTGTTATTTTTTATTTTATAATCTTGTGTCTAAATGTTCATATTTCGAAATGAATTTCTTAGGCAATGTGTTACATAGGTAGTGGAAAAAGTATTTTACTATACTAAAGAGATGACTTTTCAGACCAGAATAAAAGTTTATTTCTTCTGAACCTAGTAGCTTAAGTTTCGACCTTCAGCATAAAATACAGATGTCGCGCTATTGTAACACGTAAAAAAATATATTATTTCTATATTTTTTTTGCGATAGGCTCTCGTTTGACCATGAAATATCTCACCTGATGGTAAGCGATGATGTGGTCGACGGTGAAGCATGCTTGCCTAGAAGCAACCTATTCATTCTTAACTTAAATCAATCTATTTCATCACCAAAATGAATGTTCAAACATACAAATCAATTTAAAAGTAGGTATTTTTTAGTAGGCAGGTTCTGCTCTTTCCAAACCCTTTCAATCTCTTTGTCAAATTCATTTCGAGTAAACTTTTATAAAGTTACAAAAAAGTCATTTTCGAGTGCTGTGACTTTTAAAAGATTTGCATAGAAATAAGAAAATTAAAACTTTGTTAGAAACTTTTCTCAGTTAAATGTGGGAAATGGGATTTTAGTTAGAATCGTCGTGCTTTTGTTTCGGATTTGATTGTATTTCTGAGTTAATTAAGTGCTATTCTTTATTAATGTAACATAGTACTACTACTACGTAGATATTATTCATTGGATATACATTAATATTTGAGTTAATTAACTAGATAATCACCGACACAGCCGTAGCTGCTAAGTGTTGAGATGATGAGAGATCCGATAATCGCATGCATATTTACGTGTAATTTATTTACCCACGGCTTTTCTATTATGGTGTCTTTTCAGTAATATTTTTTTTGTATAATTGTCCCTGATGTAGTGCTTCCATAATAGCCAACATATCTTCTACTCAACTTCAGGTAAAAGTACATCCGATTATGCATGCATACACAGAGCTAGGGTGATGTTCTTCAGAAAAACCGGATGCATGGTACTCTCAACTAGCATACGCCAGTGGTGTCTCATCCCATACAAAGAAACCGTGCCGACGTACTGTGCAGATTAGTTCCGTTGCTCGGATATAGATGATGATCTATCTATAGCCGTGGAACGTAACCGAACGCGATCGATTTCCAAAAAATAATCTGTATAATCAGATGAAATACGCTAGTTACATCGGCACGGTTTCTTTGTATGGGATGAGGCATCTGTATGCTAGTATTATATTATCTGTGCATACGTGTAACGAAGCAAAATGAGTGCTTATATATGAATCGTAGCAGGAGGCGTTCTGTAGTGCCAAATAAAAAGCCACGAATTTATATAAATTAAATTATAATGGTTTATTCAGGTAGCTTTTCAAAACCCATTCTACATTAATTATAAATATCAGAATAATAAAAAAATATTTCAGATAAATAAAGGTCAAAACAAAAAGTAATGTCAAATCAAAATATAATAAATTACATTAGTTACACAAAATTAAATAAAAAATAAAATTTATTACAATAAAACAAATGAAAAAGTATTAATACCTTTTTTCCGGCCCTGGCACAGTTGAATGTCTGTCAGAACAATTCCGGAGGCAAGAGCAATCCAATAATATGTATTTTAATTTATTTCACATTCTTCATCTGGCCTATAATATTTAAACCAATATAAACTGCCGAGCAATGAAAAAGATCCACCCACAAAATGCCGACAAACGCCTTAATTTAATTTTTTCACATTTAATTTAAAATTTGAACACAATATTTACGTTTTTAGTTGGTAATATTCTGATGCAATGTTAAATGTACTTCAATATTGCAGACGGCGTCATTAAGCTAGCCTTTCCCGTTTAGGAGTAATTTGGTGCTATGTCACTGGAACTTTTTCATTGTTGAGTTGAGTGTAAAATAACACACTCACCATTTAACAATTCTCAGTTTAGAGATCAAAAGCACCAATGAATGGTCCTATCCAATTAGCCGTGCGGTTTTCACGCCTGCATGTTCACACTTCGGATCTAAGGACTCGGTAGAGAGGAGGCACCGTGACTACGAGTTGATTGCTGTGGTTAGTAAGTATCGTTCACTGGAGCTGTGGTCTAAGTGCATTGATGAGAGGTTTGCTCTAGGATGTTATTGTTAGGATAGTGGAGTTGTTTTGCAGGGTTACTAGTAACTCGATTCTCCACAGGACGTGATATTGTGACTTATTTCCCATTCATCATCGGATTACCAGACGTATGGCGATGCGCCATCGATACATGGTGGATGAGGTTCTGGGAATATTTTTGTGTGGAATTCCCTGCCGGAGTCTGTGTTACCCACAGATATAAATCTAACTAGATGATGCAAGTCCCTCCATCTGTATGAAAACCAAGCGTGCCCCTTTTTACCCGACTGCCGAAGGAGGGTAATGTGTTTATCAGTCTATGTATGTATGTATGTATGTTTGTTCCTATGTGGCGTTCTAGAGACCAAACGCGATTTTGATGGTTCTTACGTCAATCGATTTGTCTTAACCCTGCGATTGTCACGGGCTACATTAAAATTGGAAAATAAA
This sequence comes from Anorthoa munda, assembly GCA_945859665.1. Classification (NCBI taxonomy): domain Eukaryota; kingdom Metazoa; phylum Arthropoda; class Insecta; order Lepidoptera; family Noctuidae; genus Anorthoa; species Anorthoa munda. Next base: position 19,594,745 of record OX243896.1, on the reverse strand, counting down.
ATAATGGTGGAATTTGGGCGCCATATTGTGGGGGTCCAAAAAATTTTTTTTCTTCGTATCCCATCGTGTGGGGTATCAAAATAAAGGATTTTAAGAGGCGATTTCAAAAATATATAACTCTTATATATTTAAATGTACCTAATTAAAAAAAAAAAACTAAAAAGTTGTAAATATTTTTTTTTATTAAAACATCTAAAAACCCGACTGCTTAACAAGAAGAAAATCATGCTGTGCAGTCGGAGGATACATCTGGTTTTGGTCCGCCAGCTCGCGAATATGTATTCTCCGACTGCATAGCATGATTTTCTTCTTGTTTACGTCTTTTTAGTTTGCTTTTTAAGCAGTCGGGTTTTTTCACAAACAATTTATAAACAAATTTACTTACCAATGAAAGAAAATATGTCCAATGCCTCGGCCAACTTTTTCTATACATTCTTTACAGCTCAATATGGCATAAAAAGCCATTTTTCTAGATTTCTGTGGATTTCCGGTGCCGATAAAGCTGAATGAAAAGCTCATATTACGATCATTGATCGTAACTTTACTCCGTTTTTTGGCACGTGAAGTACATACAATCGCGTCATCTAGTTAGTAGTAGTAGTAGTAGAATAATGTCTGTGGTGTTGCCTGATAGCTACAATCTAGGGGTCTTCAAGTCAAGAGTGAATAGGTTATTTCTAGGCAAGCGTGTTTCATCGTCGACCACGTAATCGCTTACCATCAGGTGAGATAGTGTAGTTTGGGCGCACGGTTGGCGCAGTGGTTGAGCGATTGACTGCTGCGCTGCGTGTCGCGGGTTCGATTCCCGCACGAAACAAATATTTGTATGACCTACAGATAATTGTTCCGGCTCTGGGTGTTTGTGTATGTGAGTTTATATGTTTGTAAACGCACCCACGATACAGGAAGAAATTCCTAGTGTGGGGCAACGTTTTTTAAGAAAAAAAAAAAAAAAAAAAAAAAAAAAAAAAAAAAAAAAAAGTGATGAAACGCAAGTCTCATCATCAGCCTTATAATGTGCCCACTGCTGGGACACAGGCATCCTCTCTGTGAGAGGTAATGAATGAAAGTATATTGAAAAAAAAATGCAATTAAGCACCCGGAGAAGCCTAGGCGGAACCCATGAGTTTCGAGAAAATCCAATAGGCATTTATGTTTTTCTTGAGATTTTCCCAGAATTTGTCGCAAAAGAGCACGCAGTGCGGTGGGTTACAAATATTTTATTACTACATCGCTTCTCGCTCTCTAAATAGGATCCGCTTAGAGCAAATATTCCTTTCAGAAAAATACGTCCACCTATTTCAAAGACCGTATGCTTAACCTTTTAATCAGCCATCACCACTCAAAATATCGGTGAATATATTAAAATTTTCAGGTTTAATTCATCAGTAAGGAAGTCAAAGTTCTTTCTCCTTCCTTCAACCTTTTTCATTCAGGTCATTGGATCTTCCGTCATCTTTGCCATTAAAAGTCGGAAAAAGAATTATCTAAATAATTTGTAGCGGCACCGACGCCGCCACTTATAAAACTAATGACATGACGTCACACAAATCCTGCATCGCGCAAGCAAAGTTTTCGGCGCGATTTGAACACATACAACTGGTCGGAGGATCCTCCCTTTTCTATGGAGGTTTGTGAAACTTTACACCCTGTTCCATCTACTCCCAAACTGGTGAACCTCGAACATGAACGTCAGCCTTCGTGCAGAACTACTTCGTCGTGACGTCATCATCACCTCCTCAAGCTTTAGAGCAGCGAGTCACACAGCCAGCCAGTACCCACGGCATCTACGGGGGTATCCTGACCACCAGCATGCAGCGAACGCGCATTGGTCATCACCCTCAGCTTCTTTCATCACCGCTCCGACCCACTGGACCCAGCAGCACTGTCCCGACTCACTGGGACATCATCACCGCTCCGAACCACTGGAGCTAGCAACACTATCCCGACTCACTGGGATATCATCACCCCTACTCACTGGGGCACAACCGCATACAGTTCCGACTCACCGCGAACTCTGCAACTTCCGGTTCCGACTCAAGGGAACCAACCTTCCACTGGCCAGGCACGCATCACAAGTGACAAGATGTACGGACGACTCAACCTGCTATCGACTTCCGGTCTCCGGAGGGGAATGATGTAGCGGCACCGACGCCGCCACTTATAAAACTAATGACATGACGTCACTCAAATCCTGCATCGCGCAAGCAAAGTTTTCGGCGCGATTTGAACACATACAACAGTCCGACAATAACCGTTGGGCAGTTGCTCGGACCAGACACAACACCCGTCTGGTCGGAGGTTCCTCCCTTTTCTATGGAGGTTTGTGAAACTTTACACCCTGTTCCATCTACTCCCAAACTAGCTAGCTGCCGGTAGCAGTGGTGGCCCCATTACGTGACGTAGGCAGGCGCATTACTTTGTGTAAATTATTTCATCACCGCTGCTCATAAAACGATAAAGGAAAACATCATGAGGAAACCGGCATGTTTTAGAACTAGAACCAAAAATTCGAAGACATGTGACATCCACGAACCCGCATTGGGCCCGCGTGGTGGATTATGGCCCATTCTCTCTCTCAAAGAGAGGAGGCCTGTGTCCCAGCAGTGGGAAAGATAAAAGGCGGATGATGATGAAATAATTCACATGAAAAATAATTTGCAGTTTAACAAATGTAAGTTACGCGCCATTCAGACACAAATATTTACCCGTGGTTTACAAAATGGGTTTAAGGGGCTGACTCGCTCTGAAATTAAAATGGATCTACCCTTTTGTTACGAGTAAAAACCCTATAAAATTGTTTTGTTTATCCTAATGTGGCTTTATACAATTCCACGGGAAGATAATTATGAGGATTTTTAATGATGTGGTGCGAGTCTCATAATTTACTGTTTTAATACAAAAACCTAACGCGGGTGAACGAGCATTATCTCTTTCTTCTTTGTAAACATATTATTATAGTACTGTAGGTGTTACAGGCAGTAGGCTAAATTATACCGTCTGCTTTATATTTTCGCCACAAAATGTTTTTGCTTAAAACTCCAGATTGCCAGTTTCAGAACTTTCTCACTTTTACCTAATTAGAATTAACTTTTAGAACCAAAAATTAATTATCCGACTTCTGAAACTTTACATCATTAAGGACATGACAAGCCAAACCCACTTTACAACAGAAACGCCCAAAAAATGGGCTGATTGCGAGACTAAGAGTTCCGCACCAGAAAAATTGGTGTTAATTACTTCAAATATTTTTCATGATAAAGGTCATGTTAGAATGGAATATAATAGAATATAATGTACTTTTTCCACTACCTTGTCTATTATGTAACACATTGCCTAAGAAATTCGTTTCGAAATATGAACATTTAGACACAAGATTATAAAATAAAAATTATAAAAAACAAAATAACAGTTACGAAATGACTTTTGTATGGAGTTTTGATAAAATCATGTAACTGGCAGAATGATACTGAACCTCTCGAAAAAGCGCGCGATAATTGTGTGTATATAGTCTGTGGTTTTTAGTCTGAACGTTTCTAATAAATTGTTGTTGGAACTTATTTGCATTTAATTAAGTAAGCTCATCAGGTAGTGGAAAAAGAATCGTTCGTGTCTCGCATAAAAAGGCTTTATTTTTACACTCGCATTATGTAGCTTTCAAAATTGGATACAACGCTCGTGGTAAAATCTCGATTTTATGATGATGATTGATGCTAGACATGAAATGTACTATATTGTACACCAAAAAAGTTACACATCTCTTACAAAGGCAGTCTTATCGCTTAATTTTTGAAATCGGTCCAGTAGTTTTTTTTTCGATACATACAATAATCTAACAATACAAATCTTTGTCTTTATAATATTTGTATAGATTTAAGAGTTATTAGAGATATACAAACAGGACTGATTAAGTTTCTGGTTAATAATGTTTCAGATAAGTGCAACAAAGATTATGATTTTGATTTTTGATTATTTCCCATCTGTAAAATTATACCCATAGGTAAAAAGTAGGTTATTCGGTAGGTCTGGAATATTATTATAATGGTGAATATAATTTCTTGTTAAAAACAAGTAAAACACACGTAGGGCTAGAGAGAACAAACTGGTTCAACCACAGATAACAAATTATGATATATATTAGTGTTTAACAAAATGTACATATTGAGAGTAAAAGTAAAAATTTGTAAACGAACAATTATTAAGACAAAATAAAAATAAATCATACAGGATAGCAAACAGAACTAAATATGTACATTGTATAAGATTCAACCATAACAGGTTCATGAACAGGGAACAGGAGAAGTTAGGCATAGGCTTCTGCATAGGCTCAAGTCGAGCTACGGCCCGAATACACCTTTCACCGGGCCTTGCCGCCTTGATTAACGGAAGCACCACCAAAACGAGCATAAAAGGCAGCAAGTATGCTGCACTACCTCAAGTGGAAGTGGCCACTCACCGATGCCGTCTAATGCGATTTAAAGGGAAAACAATCGCATTACTCGAGTGGGGAGAGGCTACTCCATTTGCTCAGGCCAGCTCATTGCTTCAGAAGATCGGGGAGGCAGGATACTACACGTCAGCCGCGGCCCGAACCATAAGTGTGGACGCAATGGTGGTGGGAGGAGAAAGAGGAGACGTCGCAGACCGCTTTGGCTGTCTAAAGGCCTCAGAACATCATGAGGTCGTTGTCTACGAGGATAGAGGGGAAACCCTAAGTTTCCTCAAAGCCCCCAGACAACCAACAGCCAGCGCGACGAGCTCCACTAAAAGCCACACCACTCAAAGCGGATCGGAAAGGGCCCAGCAGAAGGCAGCAGCCGAAAAAGCCGCTAAGAAGCAGTGCAACACCATAAACCCGGAGGACCGGGCCCGGTCGAGGAGTCACCTGAAAGCGTTTGGCACTTTCCTCAGTGCACTGCTCCCAAGCACCAGCCATGCATCACCATCTCACAAGCAGGAGACAGCACTGGAGAGGTTCCTCAGAAAAACACCAAAGGAACCAACCCAGCAAAAGCCTAAGCCAACACGAGCCGACAAAGGGCAAGTCAGCCCGCCGACCCTCGCAGTAAAGTCGGGTACCACGGACCACGTAAAAAGCGCGTTCCAGCGTGACCAGAGATGTCAATCTTACGACATGCAGGAAGATCCTGCAGACCTTCCAAAGAGACACAGAGGGTCTGTTAAGGATACTGCTCGAGGAAGCAGGGGCAGCGGTTTACGACAACGTCACATCCCAAGTCATCAAAGGGGAAATGACGGGGTCGTATATGGCAGCCTACAGCGCGAGGAGTGGTTTTGTGGCCCTGGACAAGGAGGAGACGGAGCGCTCAGGCAAACTCAAGTTCAGTGTGCCAAATGACGACCCGATAGTGGTTACCGCCAAATGTACTAAGATCATGCCGGATGATAAGATCCTGGAAATGGCACAGTCCATTTCGGGGACCCCAGGTATCCCGGCATCGCAGGAAAATTGGGCGGTACCCAATATCAGGTGGATTAACGGAGTTCCGGGTTGCGGTAAGACAACCTGGCTGGTAAAGCACTTCGACGAGGACAGGGACGTGATAGCCACCACGACAACAGAAGCTGCCAAAGACCTCAGGGAAAAGCTTGCGCGCCGCTTAGGAGACCGAGCAAAGACCAAGGTGCGCACTATGGCCTCAATCCTAGCAAACGGTTTCAAGGGCCAAGACAAATGCTACCGTCTTACGGTAGACGAGGCTCTTATGAACCACTTTGGGGCAATAGTCATGGCAGTAAAGTTGTCTGGAGCTAGCGAGCTTGTCGTCGTCGGAGACGTTAACCAGCTCCCATTTTTGGACAGAGAGAACCTTTTCAAGCTTAGGTACACCCGTCCAGACCTGGTGGCTGGCATCACCCAGGAGTTTCTCTGCACACACCGCAATCCAATGGACGTGGCGTTTGCACTGAGTGAGATATACCCCGGTATATACTCCTCCAAGTCGTCGCTGTCGCGGGTCCACTCCCTGAAGGTGAAAGGTTACACAGGGAGCGCAAATACCGAGCACTGCCCAAAACACCCTGTTCCTGGTTCATACGCAGGAGGAGAAAGCCTCTCTTGCGAGCCAGGGATTTGGGTCCGGTGAAGGGTCGCGCCTGCTAACCATACACGAGGCTCAGGGGTTGACCTACGACAGCGTCATCATCATCAACACCAAGTCCAGGAGGCTTCAGGTCCACGACAGCATCTCCCACGCGGTAGTGGCGGTGTCCAGACATACAGTCAGTTGCGTCTATTACACCGACGACGCCGATGACGCCGCAGGCCGCCTTGCTAAGAGGGCGATGGATGCGCCGACTAAAACGGTCGTCAACTACAATCTTAAGACGGCCATGCAGCATCGAGACGTAGTCGTCATAGAGGCCTTGCTCACGCTGGTGAAGTCCCTGGTCAGCAGACATCACCAAAACACCACCTAACAAGTCCCATCCAAAAACTCCAACCCAAACACATACCCAAACCATCACCCTGTCTAAACCCTGAAACGCAAAATTTTTTATATATATTTGTAAAGCTGCATGGTGGAGCGAGTCAGTCATACACACCTTAACGTCCTAACGACGGGGTTCTATAGCCGGAACCGTCTGCCGGGACTGGTCTGCTCGCACTGCCATGCATCTTCCCCGAAAATGTACCAATAGATATAAGAAAACAAAATAACATAAGCAGTGTATCAATAGAAATAAGCAACAAAATAGAAATAACATTAATATAAGTAGCAAATAGAAACTTAAATTGTAATGCCGGTGTGTGATATATATATATATATATATAGTATTTAGTGAGGGATGAACTCACGTAGACTTAAGTTAGTTAAGTAAGCCTAAAAATAATGTCCGACGTAGGAGTCAGACAATTGTAACGTTTATGAAAAAATAAGAAACAAACAAAATAAAACCACTATAAAAAAGATCGCGGAGTGCCACATCTCCGCGGTAGAATATTGAAAAAAAAAAAAAAAAAGAAACCGTAACAGTTTAATATATAAGTAGTAGTGTATGTACGTAAGGTGGTGCATTGTGATGTAAAAGAGCGCCTCTCGCCATCATCGCGTAAAGGTTTGGCGAGTTTAGAATTAAGTAACATCTCTGTGTTAAAATAGCAATAAAAAAATAAAACAAAATGTCATGGATTAGGTCAAAGAAAGAAATTTAATTTCCGACAAACATACCCGGGGGCAAACCCGCTGACAGAAGCAGATGCCAAAAAGATCTTCGATCGTATTAAAATCAAAATCCAAATTTTTATTCCACATAGGCCTGCATGAACACTTATAATACGTCGACAAAAGGTGCACGGTTCGGTTTGTTCGTTTCCTATGGAGAAGAACCGGCAAGAAAGTCCAGGGTTACTCTTTTAAAAAAATGGTTTGATTTTACAACGTAGGCCCGACAATAAGTCGTAAGAAACTAAAAAAATTAAAGATTATATATTATATAAACAAAAAAAAAGAAAGTAAAACGAGATAAAAAGTTAACAAATGTTAACAAGCATATAAAAATCTAGAAAGCCTACAATGTTCAAACATTCACAAAGCAATCGGTAATGGAACCTATACAAAGGTAAAATAGAACCAAAAAAAAAACAGTGAGTCACTTTAAAATAATCACCCATTTTTTCGGACGCACCATGGCCTTAACACATTTGCTAGGCCCAGTGAAATGATTGATGGCCGAGTCCGAATTGCTCCGGGGCCGTCTGCGCCTATAGGCCGAAATTGAACCGCGTTCTTTACTACAATTACGGCGCAAGTCAGAAGAGCAATGGCGGCGAAAAGTCGGTTGTATTGTGTATTTTTTGTTGGTGAAAGGCCTAGGATTAATGTAAATACTAGGCCTGAAAAGATTACTGTTGCAAATGTGCCTCCTAGTGAGTTGGTGCTATCTTCTTCTTTTTGTGGCGTGGAATATTTTATCATACCGTTTGGGCTGTTTTTAACCCCCAACGGAAAAAGAGGGGTGTTATAAGTTTGACGTGTGTTGATGTGTGTCTGTGTATCTGTGTGTCAGTCTGTGGCATCATAGCTCCTTAACGGATGAACCGATTTTGATTTGTTTTATTTTTGTTTGTAAGGTGACTTTGTCGAGTGTTCTTAGCTATTTGTGATTAAAAATTTTAAAATTAAAAATTTCCAAAACCCCCGGGCAATTTATTTATATTTAATACTTTTTTAAACTACATTATTTATCTAGTAGTATCGCTTCGATCAACAATCTATCGAAAACGTAATTATGATACGATATCTTGCGAAAATACTCCGTTTCAAACAGAAAACAGCCCATAACTTTTGAACGGCTAAATCGATTTTCACCAAACATAGCTAAGAGCACTCTCGAGAAAGTCACCTTTCAAATAAAAAATCAAAATCAAAATCGGTTCAGCCGTTTAGGCGCTATGATGCCACAGAAAGACACACAGATACACATATACACAGCAACACACGTCAAACTTATAACACCCCTCTTTTTCCGTCGGGAGTTAATAAATTAAGTAGTGTGAAATAAAAATGTCGGGAGTTAAACAAACGGACTTTTGGGCCACTTCAGACAGCCATGGTCTGAGCAGGAGCATTGCACTCGCTCTGGATTCTTGATGGATGTAAAATCCTTCACTTCACCAAATTATATCGACAGCGGCCTGTTTGGTTCGATTCAAAATCAAAATCATTTTATTTTTATTTTACATAGGCCTACATGGGCACTTATAAAACGTCGACAAAAGGCGCACGGTTTGGGTTGGTCGTTTCCTATGGAGAAGAACCGGCAAGAAACTCCATGGTTACTCATTTAAAAATATGGTTTGTTTTTACAATATTTCCATGTTACAGCATTACTTAGATATGGGAGGACAACGTAGGCCCAGTAGGCCCGACAATAAAACGTTAGAAACTAAAAATAAAAAGTAAAACGAGATAAAAGTTATCAAATGTTCAATCAAGCATCTAGAAATCTAGAAGGCCTACAATGTTCACACATTCATAAAACAATCGGTAAAAGCATCTATACAAAGGTAAAAAAAATAAATGTATAACAAGACTAAATTTTACATTTGGCACAAATATAGTTATCAGTGCTATAACTATTCTTAGCAAAGGGTTATTACTCGTAAGATGATTGAAAACCATTGTAAAAAGTCCAATTAAAAGAAGAGAAAAAAAAAGAAAAATGAGATTGAGAATAGTTAGAGACATCCACATATTTGTACCGTTTATGAGTTACCAGGGAAGCCGCATGCGCAAAAAGGAGCTAAAATTTTTATCTTCAACGTAGTCCTTGATTTTATAATATGCTTTTTTAATAAGGACACGTTTGATGAAGTTTTTGAACTTTCCATCGGTCAGTTCTATAACTGACTTTGGCAACTTGTTATAGAAGCGTATACTGTTTATAAGAAAAGACTTGCTAGTTTTCGTTAATCTGATTTTGGGTATTACAATTTCGTGCTTACTGCGCGTATTTAAATTATGGAAGTCGCTTCTAGTTTTGAAAAGCCCTCGATTTTTGCGTACGTACAAAATACATTCCAAAATATAAAGTGAAGATAGAGTCAGTGTATCGATCTCTTTAAATTTTTCTCTGAGGTCCTTCCTCGCGAGGACCCATTTTATAGATCGCGCGGATTGCCCTCTTTTGTAAGATGAAAATTGAGTCAACGTCCGCTGCTGATCCCCACAGCAGAATGCCATAAGATATAATACTGTGGAAGTAAGCATAGTATAGCATACCGATTTAGCCTAGCCGTAGCTACATCGGTTAACTGCCTTATCTTCCTCACTGCATACACAGTCGAACTTAACCTACCCGAAAGAGTTCTAATGTGCGCGCCCCACTACAATTTAGAATCGATTGTAATCCCCAAGAAAACAGTTTCCGTTATAACTTCAAGATTTTTGCCGTCAAGATTTAAATTTAGGTCACGTTGAGGTACATTTGGTAAAGAGAACTTTAGACATTTTGTTTTTTTCGCATTCAGTAAAAGATTGTTAGCTGCGAACCATTTTGAGAGAACAATTAGACTTTCGTTGACATGTAAGACATCCGTATCTTTCCTATCTATTTTAAATATTAGCGAAGTATCATCAGCAAATAAAATTATATCCGATAATTTGGCCATCATAAAGGGAGATCATTAATGTAAACAAGAAAAAGGAAAGGGCCGAGAATTGAACCTTGGGGCACTCCCATCTTGACTAGAGACCCGGAGGACGTCGCCCCATTTACATTTACTTTTTGCTGTCTGTTTGATAAATATGAAAGCACAAGATCAGCAGCTTGTCCTCGAATTCCGTAGTGTTGTAATTTACAGATCAGTGTGTTGTGATCGACGCAGTCGAACGCTTTTGAGAGATCACAGAAAATGCCAATTGCATCCTGGCACTTCTCCCAAGATTCCAAGATGTGGCTGATGAGTGTCACTCCCGCGTCCGTTGTCGACCTACCTTTCGTGAAACCAAACTGCTGACTATGCAGGATCCCATTTAAGTGAGACAACATTTGGTCCAGCATGATTTTTTCATAGATTTTACTCGACGAATGCTGGAAGCACGAACATAGGTCTATAATTAGAGGGATTAAATGTTTTCCTTATAGTCCACTGCAATTCACGACCGTAAGGCAAGTGTTCTTTGGGCACGATCAAGTATCAAGTCGGTCAGTACCCTGTCATGATGCATAGGTTTTTACTTTTAAACTGATCTTCTTGGTCAGCGGTGAATAAGGCAGCTGACAACCGACAACTGCGATGACCAACCAGTGGTGCAAGATGTGATGATATTCATAATTTTAAGGGTTCCGTATCTCAAAAGGTAAAAAAACTAATCCTTATAAGATCACTTTCTTGTCCGTCTGTCCGTTCTGTCCGTGTCACTACCACTTTTCTCAGGAACGGGTGGACCTAGCAAGTTGAAATTTATACCAGATACTGATATTGTCTATAGTCCCTATTAGATGTATAAAAATCAAGGTCCTGAGTCAACACGATAAAAGATATAAGCAAATTTAGATTTTCGCGAAAACTTGTAAGTACCAACTTTTTTTTATTTTTCGTAAGTTTCCCTTTACTTGTGCTTATGCTTTTAACCAAAATTGCCAATTCTAGGTCAACCGTAAGTACCCTATAGGTTTTGGGTCGAAAACCTATATGGTAGTTCCCGTTGACCTAAAATCACGAAATTTGGCAAAAAGTAAGGTAAAAAAAACAAAAGTAAGGTAAATTTTGGTACTTATAAGTTTACGCGAAAAATCTAAATTTGCCCATATCTTTAAAACTTAGCTACCAATAAAAAATATACCAATTTTAATATGGCGGTATAATGGGTAGGTACGGAACCCTCGGCGCACGAGTTCAACTCGCACTTGACCGGTTTTTTTTCTATCACGTCTGCGGAAACCACAATATTTCGTCGTATTGTCGTTTCTCCTTCAATGTTCCATGACTTTAACCCCTTCCCACCGTATCATCTCCTACCTTACACCATCCAAGCACTCATGTACAGCAAGCCAGCTCCAATTTGCATCCAATCAGCCAATGGTAACTGGATATTGTACCTGTGCTATTAGATTATTAAACACCTTTGCTTTTACCGAGCACCAGTAAACGCTGGGTAGTCGTCGGATGATCAGCAGGCTTATTACGTATATTTTGCAGGAGCAAAACGATAGCGATGTTTGCGCAATAATTGCTCTTCAATACAATAGTTTTAGAGTTGTTGGCGGTTTTTTTTAAATACAGGACAAACAGCGTGCGATTAGCAAACGATTGTGTAGGACCTACCATACCTACACTGCAGGTAATTCCGACTTTTATGACATAAAGCGTTTGATCGCTATCGTTTTGCTCTTGCAAAGGATACGTAATAAGCCTTCGGGTCCAGGTAAACTTGTTAAGTATTGAAGGCAATTGATGTGAGGGACCGTTTGTGGAGAGTGTGCAGGTGAGATGAAATGGTGGAGAGGGATAGGAAATTTGTGTGTGGAAGGTTGTTATTGATGTGTATCGTTGGTTAGGAAAAGGAAATTGTGCTGTGATTGAAACGGTTGGTTGAAAGATGGCAGAAAAGTAGCATTATCCTAAGAGTTAACTTTAGTTTGGGAAAGAATGATAGTGTGTAAATAGTTATTTATGCTTCAAGTGCGGAAGGTAGGTGATTCCCGATGATTCGTGCCATTTAATAAATCGACACGAGTTGGGAATCATCTTACGTATAGTTGTTCTATCTCACGAAGAAGGATGAATCGTAGCAAAATGACTCTTAATTCGACGTCATAAAAGTCACGTTACTCTTCTTCGTGAAATAGAACAAGTATACGTGTATCATATAACATTTTACTATGCTTTGTGCATGGAAATAAAAAACCGGCTAAGTGCGAGTCGGACTCGCGCACGAAGGGTTCCGTACCATTATCGCAAAAAACGGCAAAAAAGCACGTTTGTTGTATTGGAGCTCTACTTAAATATTTATTTTATTCTGTTTTTAGTATTTGTTGTTATAGCGGCAACAGAAATACGTCATCTGTGAAAATGTGTCATCTGTGTAGCTATCACGGTTCATGAGATACAGCCTGGTGACAGACAGACAGACAGACGGACAGCGAAGTCTCAGTAATAGGGTCCCGTTTTTACCCTTTGGGTACGGAACCCTAAAAAGTATATCTGAACCAAGCAAGAAATTAATAAAATGGCGGGCTTATTCAAGCGCGCTCAGCTTATCCCATAGACATTAAATAATATGGACTGGACATACCTACAAAAAAAACGTGCCTACCTAAACCTTAAAATGGCACATAAAATGGCTGCCGATGCTATGGTTGCGTCAATCAGGGAACACACACACATTAATAATACAAAAAGTAAACAACCATTTGACAGCAGGACTCCCACGAACACAACCATAAAATTCGGCACCTAATATGGCGAATATGGCACGTACCTACAACTGTCTCTACGTCATAACAAAATGTTGCCATAATGAGCAACAACTGAAATATTGTTGTCTCTTTTGTCAAATACGATTTCTAGATTAGAAAGAATGAAACAAAACGATGTTTTACATTCCGTATCGTATTTCACTCATATTTGTATAAGCTAATATATGTATAGATCATCGCGGCGCCTCCATGTTTTTTCTAGCTCAATGGCATATCCACAGATTAATTAATAGTTCCTCGGGCATATCTACTGCGCATGTGCAAATAGCTGTCACGTCGTAACGCAAAAAGGCACGAGCAAAATATACGTTCTGCCAAACATATTTAATGAACATTTAAAATTAATTTATTGATCAAATCTAAATCTAGAGTAATTCAAATCGCCTTTAATGAAGTATTAGTTATATTTTACCTTTTATATGAATGATAATCTGTACTTAACTAATTTGTAAAACTTTTCTCAAATAATAAAAACTCTATGCGTCGGGCTGACGACGAAGTTAAAAAAGTTAATTTAAAAATCAAAAACCCGACTGCTTAAGAAGCGAACTAAAAAGCTGTAAACAAGAAAAAATCATGACTGCACAAGTCGGAGGTTACATATTCACGAACTGGCTGACCACCTGATCCTCCGACTGCACGATCGATGTTTTAATTATAAAAATCCGTCAAGTAGTTTGGAAGATACGAGGTAATAAAGAATATTACATACATACAAACATACAAACATACAAGATACGCGCGAAAAACATAACCCTTTCCTTGCAGCCGGGTAAAAATTAAAAAGAATACAGAAAAGTAAAATGCACTAGTGAAAAAAGTGACACTTTCCGCACAGTTTGGCTGCTTGGAAAACGCTCTTTTCGAGGAATTTTTAAATTAAACTTAGCCCCGAAATCTGTAGGACACTCAAAAACGACAATTTGCGGGTGTGAATTCTGAAGTTATGTATACTTAAAGTATACGCGCTCGCTATTGACGCACGAGGGAGCCGCGGAGGGGGAGGAGTGGGGTCGTTTGATTTACGAAGTGTACAGTTATTTAGATCGTGTAGCAGTTAAATTGACCTCGACATCATAATATATTATGTGAACTTGTGTTCTTGGCCACCCTGAAGTTGGCTACAATGGCGGTGCAGTAGTAAATCTCATACAAAAACAGCACCGTATCGTGCCTTGCGCATGCGGAAAGCTACGTTTCAAAATCAAAAATCATAATCAAATAGTTTATTTCAAACAAACCTTCAAGTACTTTTGAATTGCCAAACAAAAAGAAAATATGACCCTAGTTGCAAATTCGCAAGCGCCAGTAGGTCTCAATGGAGAAAAATTTGCAAGAAACTCCACGGACGCTCTTTTCCATCAGTTTTAATTAAAAAAATTGTATACATCATTCTTGTTGAATAAATACATATATGTGAGAACGATGGAAAAAGACGTGCATGTAAAAGCGTAACAAAGTAACTAGAGTAACAAAAATTTAATAAAATACAATAACTGGCCGAGGCAGCTAAGTTATGACCAATCCTAAATGAGTTAAAGTTGAGGACATCTTAACAAAAGTAGCGTCAACTGGTGACGTGAATTTTGCTTGTCGACTGCATAAATACACCAACCAACTTCATAACACGCAAACTCTGGTAATAGGTATGATCTCAATATGCAAATAACACTACCACATCAGACATGACCTCGTGGCTTAATGCTGCAAATTGATGGCTGTTACATCAGCCAATTAGCCACGAGCCAGTCCTAGCAATGCTAGACAATGAGCGTTAAAATAACATTTTCGTGGGTAGTTCAACATTTTGCGCGTTGACAAACGCCTGTCTGTCCGGCGCTTTAATTATGGTAATGTGAATGTTCGTTGGGCATGCGCATAGAGCACTGAATCGCCGCGCCCGCCGGCACTAGTTACATAGAAATATATTTGATCAATCGCCAATCACTCCTACCCTTTTTGTACCCAGATGCAACTGAGTACCAGTATTTTACGTCCTATCTGACTTTCACAACCCAGGCACTGGGTAACACGATACCACATGGCACGATATGTTTCAGATTTTCTGACATCAAACTACTCGCAACGACTGTCAAATGTGTACAGTACAAACATTTTCATAATGTCACTCGGCAAACTTCGTGTTTCGTCATTCGTCGGATTTCTATCAGTTGCCCTTTGTACCTACTTGGTGCAGAACGGACGCTCTCAATCAACTTGGAAGTATATAAAGTTGTTAAAGCTCTTTTAACATAATGTAATTTATTTTAAAAATGGGAGGAAAACTGATATTTTTACTGCTCTATATATTATTATTTCACAATGAAATCAAAACAACATAAAGTACTTTTACTTCATAAAAGATAGCTTGATCTCTGCGACAGCTGTCAGTATCAATACAGTAACCATAGCGCTTGACAGGCTAACAATAACGTAACAATAATGTATACGTCAGTTTGACATAATAATATGTCGCAGAGATCAAGCTATCTTTTATGAAGTATAGTTCTGAATTCAAATTATTATAGGTACACGATAAATCTAATAATTGATGGGCATGGAAATTAGCATTCGTTTGTATTCGGCAATGCGATGATTGCCGAGGGACATTAAGAAAATAGTTATACTGTAGATACAAATGACACAATGGTTTAGTGTGCTTTACGATGCGCAGAAGTTATGGATAGTCTCGAGCTACGGACCAAAATCGGCAAGCGTTTCTTAATATTAAAGATTGCCCGAGCAGCTGTTATTATTTAGCCACTATCACCTAGACCACTAAAGACGCCATTACTACACTCGCGAGCAATAAGCTGGAATCACTTCATCGCGCGTTGCTTAAATATTTTTTTTTTACAATTTCTATGCTATGAATTATATATTATTAGATTGTGATATATCATTTGAATGGTAGTTTTGTTAGCTTTCAAATGATATCATTTAACATTAATTTTATTTTCTATCTAAATTTATGGAATAGGTCGAACTTGTAGGCCGGTTTTTCATTGACCGAATGAGTTTCCTGATGGAAACCTGTGGTATTTCCTGCCACTCTTCGACTAAAGTTAAGGTCTTCTATCGACGCCGGACATCTTCCTCGTACCCGTCTTTTCAACTCACATAATAATATGTTCAATAGGATTCAAGTCAGGATTGAGAGCTGGCCAGTCTAGTATGGAAATCCCAATTTCTTCCAGGGACTGTCTAGACGGCCGCGCAATACTTTGAACACAAGTTTTAGCTGTCACAGCCGTAGTCAGAATTGTCCATTGAGATAGAAAAAACATGGAGGCACCGCGATGTTCTATTACATACATTAGCTTACAAATATGAGTGAAATACGATACAGAATGTGAAACATAGTTTTGTTTCATTCTTTCTAATGTAGTAATCTTATTTGATAAAAGAGACAACAATATTTCAGTTGTTGCTCTTATTGGTAAGTGCCATACGAGTACATATTTGCCAGATTAGGTGACAAATTTTGTGGTTGTGTTCGTGGTAGTCCTGCTGTTAATTGTTGTTTACTTTTTGTATTATTGAAATTTGTTAGTGTGTGTTCCGTGATTCACACAACCATAGCATCGGTAGTCATTTTAAGTGTCATTTTAAGGTTTAGGTAGGCAAGTTTTTTTTGTAGGTATTTCCAGTCCATACTATTTAATATGTCTATTGAATTGTCGCAACCGTTAAGTTTTATGAGTAACCGGTGACACTCACTAACACACTTGGTTTGTATAAAATGTTTTGACAATACCATCTCTAGCAGAGGCCGGCGAGGCGCCTCAGTGCTCTGTGGGTCTGTGGACAAGCCCTATTCAGGAGCCTTTATTCGGGGACATTTTCCCGGAATTTGGCTCCGGTATTTGCGTGGAATGATAATGCTGATACGAATCGTTAGTCGAGTGTGTTATATTGTGAATAGTAGGCAGAATTTATTATGTAGGTTTATTAGGAAAGGTTGGTTGGGTTTTTATTTTGTACGGTTACTTAGTTATATAATAGTACATTTTAAGAGGTTTTTCACTATATTGCTTTGTTAACCTGGATCTGAACTCTAACCTCTTTGTTATTAGTCAATATCTCCTGTAGACTCAATCAAACGAGGGCTTCCATTTATGTGCTCACCAGTTAGCGCCACTGGCGAAAAATAAAGCTGTAATTAAAGTTGATATTACGTGTTTGAAAACAAAGTTTGAATTAAAATAATTTCTAATGCCGTAGAAGTATGATTAAATATAAAATCGAATATGCTGCAGTTACACGCAGCCCCTTTTTTTCGAAAAAAAGGAGGATAACATTTTCCGAAACATAAAGCTCTATTAAGTGGTTGGTGGTGGTGGTTGGTTCGTTAATCTGCCATATTTGGAAAAACTTAAAAACCCCCGACACATTTTTACTGCATGCTTCATAATGTATCTAGTAGAAGACGTGCACGCACATTCCACAAAATAGGCCGTAGAATTTTCAATATGATGTTGTTTTTTAAATATTTATAGTAAGTTAGTAAGTTTATTTATTAATAAATCAAACACCTATAGAATACGTAGAGAGATATAGATCTAGCTCGGCAAACAAATACCATTTAAAAACAAAAGACACCTAGATGAAATACTCGTAGACAGGAGAATCAAAAGAAAAAATACTAAATCTACAAAGAAATATTAAAATCAAAACTTTCAATTAAACTAAAGAAAAAAGTGATGGATTTGAGTCTATTGACCTGTTTATCGTACGGTGCCCAAACCTGGATCTTTAACAAAAACACCTTGTCAAAAATACGTACCTGCCAAAGGGCTATGGAAAGGAGCAGCTGGCATCAAGAACATCGACAAAGTCAATAGTAAAAAAATCAGACACAAAACCAAATTGATAGACGCATTACAACACGCACAGCGTTTGATGTGGAAATGGGCAGGATACATCGCCCGTTCTTCTGAAGGAAGATGGCCTAAACGAGTAACAAAATGGACAGGTCCGGAAGGCAAAAGACAAAGGGGCAGACCAAAAGCTCGCTGGATAGACGACATACTTTAATTGGCAGGAAGACACTGGATGAAAACAGCTAACGATAGGAAAAAATGGGGGCAACTGGAGGAGGCCTATACCCGAAAGGGGCCATGTCATATATATATATGGACCTGAAATACCTACTTGCTAAACATAGTTTATATATATATATATTTTAATGTCATGGAAACTAATAAAGGCTTATTATTATTATAAGTTTATTTAATAAATTCACATAGGACCAAAGTTCTTAACAAAAGCTATATAGAATTCAAAAAAAGAAGTAAAAACTTGCCATCACTGATATCGAAATGTTTTTTTTTTCTATAAAATAGATACCCCTCTTTCCTTAATTAAATTACGAGTAAATTCGCTTCCAAAAACCACTTTTCAATCTAACCCGTATCCCAAAATGGTAATAAATTAAAGCCGTATTTTCGTTTTAAAAAGCCATTCAGTGCCCATGTCAAAGAGAGTCACTATATTTGTTCGCCGCTCGGCCAAATAAACATGAGTTGATCAAACTGTTGGCTACTCACTGTAGTGAATTTGTGATGGACCAGAGTTAATTTAAAGGTATGTGTTGTCTGTCCCAAGCGTTTGTAGCTAAATCAAATGGTAGTTAAATGCATGGTCTGGTTGCTGATAAGTCAAAGGAATAACTTTGAATGCACGTGCTTGTGCTGAGTATGGGAGAATTGGATTATTGAGTGTTATTAGATTTTTTCCACGTGGACTTTTTCGGTACAGCCTAATTGCGAAAGTAAGTTTGGCAGGACAAAGGGGACAACCCCACGAAAGAGTATGAAACATTTCCTTTAAATGTTTTCGGCATTGCGTAAATAATAGAAAGGGTACGTCCTCCACGCTATGAGTTGAATTCACATAATGTTTCCATAACCTGTCCCATTTCCCTCTCTCTCTTTCTCTTTTTAAAAAACATTGCCCCACACTAGGAATTTCTTCCTGTATCGTGGGTGCGTTTACAAACATATAAACTCAGATACACAAACACCCAGAGCCGGAACAATTATCTGTAGGTGGTGGGTGGTGGTGTGGTGGGGTTGGGTGTATGGTCTGTATTTCGAGAGTATTACGCTATGTCCACTGCTGGACATAAGCCTCCCCCAGGCGTCACCACATTGATCGTTTCTGTGCGATTCGCATCAACCGAACTCCCGCAACCTTGACCAGGTCGTCTCTTCACCTAGAGAGAGGCCTTCCAACGCTGCGTCTTCCGGTACGCGGTCGCCACTCTAGAACTTTTCGGCCCAACGGCCATCCGCAGCCTTATTCAAAAAGAGCAAAGGGCAAAGAGTATAAAAAATCGACCAATCACATGCGATATGAAAGACGGGATGTGTCTTTCCGTCTATGTGATTGGTCGATTTTTCATACTCTTTGCCCTTTGCTCTTTCCGAATTCATTACGCAATATGGCTGCCGTTCTGCGTCACCCTTACCTATGTGTGTTCTTTGCCGAATTCACTTACGCAAATAGGCTGCTGGAGTCAGAATTCGTGCCGTTGATGGGAATAGGCTAGCTAACAGCTAATAGGCTAGGTTGTACCAAATTCTTACAGGTAAGCACATGATTTCTTATTGCCCGATTGACATTGGGCGACTGACATTGGCCGCCTACTTGCAATTAGATGAGTTCCGATACTTATCCAATTTCAAGCAGGCACACATGATTATGCAAAATCAAACTCCAGATTAAAATCGAAATCAAGATCACATTATATCAAATCAAAATCAAAATTAAAACAAAAATCAAAATACAAATAAAACTCAATTAAAACAAAAATTAAAATACAATTAAAATCACAAATAAAATCAACATACCATAAAAATCAAAATTAAAATTAAACTGTTACACCCAATTCATAATTTTAGTTATGATTAAAAACCACAATACCACCATAAAACCACAATTTAAAGAACGTGTTGTTATTAACAATGTTATAATAGTCAATTCACGACAGTAGGGATGTTGACAAATAATATCTATTTAGTCCGTCAGTTAGATAACCTAAAAATATTGGACACATATTTTTAATTTTGCCACGTAAACAAAAAAAATACGTCAATATAGTGCGTTGATTTATCATGTGACCTCATTATGTGCTATAATTTATACTGACAAAGTCACTTCACAAGCCCCCAACTCCTGAACTTTAATGCGTTTTACCTTTGTAAATGTTTTATTTATTTGATAAAGCAAAAATTACGGGTTTAATATTATTTGATAATCTCACTGACGGACTAAATAGAATTATCATATTTCTACCCAGGAAACATCTTGCTTGCCGTTCAGCAAACTTGGTTGCTTGTTGTTTTGCTGCACTCATTTTGAGAAAACCGTCAGAAGCTCAAAAATCTTTCAACCAATCAAATTTCAATCATCGTCATTTTCTTCCACTTAGCCTATGTTTGTTGGAGTCGTCGCAATACGTTTGCTTCTTCCATCCTCCCCTGTCAACCGTCACACTATTATTAACTTCCTTTTCTTTGATGTCATTCCTCACACAAACCTGAAAACCCAATGTTAATCAGTCTATAAAATTCATAATCAAAAGGTGAGTATAGCCTAGAGCATTTTACTGTTTCTAAATTTACTCGAACCACACTTCGAACATGTCGCTCGATGTTTTGTTACAACGTGATTTTAAAAACCAACGAGCGTTTTGGTGTAACATATAATCGAGCAATAATGTCAATAATTAATGCAAGGTACAAATAAATGTTACAGTTCAATGCTCACTCGCCTTGAGCATGACGTCGAACGCAGCGTCGAACATTCGCAAGAACGTTACATTACATGGCAATGCTCGCGAAGATGCTCTAGTGTATACTCCTTTAGATACATTTCAGGAAATCACAAAATCAGAAAAAGAAAAATCTTCCACACCTAAACATCAATTCAGCACGTAGAGGAACAAATACAGAAAGTCTCAAATCGAATCACTCGGAAACCGAAAAGGTCAAATCCAGGTAAAGAATAACAATTGATCTGAGAAAGGGTTACCAATGCGTGGTCGTTAATAGGATGGGTTTACGAACAGAACATCCTGAGTATTGATTTGTTTTAGTGTACCTTTATGTAGGAAAAAGGCTACTTTACATCCCATTAAACGTTTTGGGAATACTTTTATTGAATGTACGGCTAAGGAGTGGAATTCACTGTCGGAGTCTGTGTTTCCTGCAGCCTAATTGCGTAAGTGAATTCTGCAAAGCAAACAATTCGGAACCTTCCCAAAAACGACTTTACGTATTGCATATTACACTCTGAAAAGGAAAGGTTATGCCTTTCCATTACCAATATTTTGACGTAGAATTGATTGTAAAGAATAAACGAAAACGGAAGAATCGAGATAAAACTTCACTATTGGTATTGTGTAATGAAATTATGTCCTAATTATTTGGAAATAAATCATTCGAGTTTGATGAAACATAACGCAGTAGATGAACTTCAACTCAAACGAGGATGTTTGTAGTCTTTCCAAATTAGTTTCACAATACCGAAAAAGTTGAAAGAAATTATTCTAATTCTTTGAAGGAATCGACTTGTTTGCTTTCCAGAATTTACTTACGAAATTAGGCTGCTGATTGCAACAACCAGGGACTCTTAAATTAAGAGTGAATAGGTCAGTTCTAGGTAAGCGTGCTTCGTCGTTTACAGGTGAAAAGGGTGGTCAAACGCGAGCTTATCAATACAAACTTAGCAAACCAACATATTTAGTGGAAATGCCACTAAGTTGGCTGGTTGGACACTGCAATGAAATAAACACCAAGCCACTTGTAAGTTGTAACCGCCATATTACTTGTGCTACAAAAATCATCGCATCAAAGATTGAATTGAAATCAATGTTTTTCTTAGGGATGTGCTAATTATATTGCACAGAAAAAGCCTATCAGAGATCCGGGGTCCGCATTTGCTTTGAAGTCTGAAATCTGACAACTTCGCTTACCGAGCTAGTAAGCTACTGATATGAAGTAGTAATTTCGTTTAAAATACTGGTTCTAAGCTGCATCAGATTGCACAGGAACCCAACCAAGACATTGTTGGGAGATGCTAAGCAGATTCTGATTGGTGTTTTAAGATGGAATTCCTACATACATAATACGTATCCAACCAACTTCCCCAGATGGAGATAATCCATTCATACATTATAATTGTGAAATTCTGGCAAACTCTATCTGTCTGTCTGTTTGTTTTACGCGACACAAAGAAGGGTAATGTGTGTTTATCAGTTTATGTATCTTTGTATGTATGTTTGTTCCTATATGGCGTTCTAGAGACCAAACGCGTAGCCATATTTTTATGATTTTTACGTCAATGGATTTGTCTTAATCTTGTGAGTGTCACTGGCCACATTAGAAAATTGGCGGGCTTTGGGCGCCATATTGTGGGCGCCATTATTGTCCCATTTTTTTCCAAATCCATCGTTTGTGATATCTGATTACAAAATGCTTAAAATTAATACGAAAATAAATTATAACTAACAAGTTATAAATAAAAAAAGTTAATGTAAAAAATCTAAAAACCCGAGCTTTAAGAACCGATCTAAAAAAAGAAGAAAATCATGCTGTGCAGTCGGAGGATACATAATCGCAAGCTGACTGAATAAAGCCATATGTATCCGCCGACTGCACAACATGATTGTCTTCTTGTTTACGTCTTTCAGACATTCAACTGAATAAGTAAAAAGGTATAATTCGAGGTTTGGCTCTCACGTACTTCCTTCTCCAATATTGGACCGATTTTTAAAGATATTCCATAAACTGAAAAAGAAAGATATGTACTGTGCCCCTTTGTTTTCATTTTTGATGATACATTATTTTTAGAAGCACTAGAAGTCTCAAACATGCTCAAAATTGCGCTGTCAACAGAGACCTAAGTGTACAAATTTGACAACTACAAATGAAAAAAAATAAACATAGAAGTACAACATATATCTTTTTTATTAGGGTTCCGTACCCAAAGGGTAAAAACGGGACCCTATTACTAATACTTCGCGATCCGTCTGTCTGTCTGTCTGTCTGTCTGTCACCAGGCTGTATCTCATGAACCGTGATAGCTAGACAGTTGAAATTTTCACAGATGATGTATTTCTGTTCCCGCTATAACAACAAATACTAAAAACAGTATAAAATAAATATTTAAGGGGGGCTCCCATACAACAAACGTGATATTTTTGCTCGATATTAATAACGGCAACAGGTAGACGCTTGAAATATTTACAGAATGTTTAGTTGTATAACTAATTAAAAAAAAAAAAAAAAAAATGTGGGCTCCCATACAACAAACGTGATTTTTTGGCCGTTTTTTGCTCGATATTAATAACGGCAACAGGTAGACGTTTGAAATATTCACAGAATGTTTAATATGCACTTCAAAAAATTATAATTATTAAATTAAAATAAAATAGGAGGGCTCCCATACAATAAACTTGACTTTTTTGCAGTGTTTTGCGATAATGGTACGGAACCCTTCGTGTGCGAGTCTGACTCGCACTTGGCCGGTTTTCTATTTATAGAATATCTTTTAAATTTGTCCAATACTGGTGGAGGAAATAGGCGCGATCCAAACCTCGAATCATGAATTTTTACTAAGGAAATTCAGTCGGCACTCTCAGCCAGCATTTCCTCTTAAGCAGCCAGGTTTTTTGATTTTTTACTATAACTTTTGTATTAACATTTTCATACCTAAACCAATGGACCAATTTGATATATTTTGGTATTGAGCTCTAATCCATTATGAAACTTTCATCCCTTGTGATAATTTTCAACTTTCACGCAGGCGAAGCCGCTGACAGAAGCTAGTAAAAAATAAACAAATGACAGCAGCTATTAAAACCTCAATGCCACTAAAGTCTGCCGCATGAAAACCTCATTATACATCAAGTTTAGTAATATCACAAAGTAAGCGGCGGCGCGGACATAGAGTCTACTACGAACAAAGCGACATTTTGCGCACACACATTGACATTACGATTTTACAGGGTTTCTTGGGCATTATTGGAAGAGCTCAGTCATGGCTGTCACGAGTGCTATTGCGGGCGTTTGTCATGTCATTCAGTCTTTTGGAAGAAGTTCAAAATCTTACTAATAATATAAATGCGAAAGTTCGGATGGATGTGTGTATGTTTGTTACTCAATCACGCCAGAACGGCTGAACGGATCTGGATGAAATTTGGCACAAATTTTTATCCTCAATTCACCCGAGCGAAGCCGCTGGCAGAATAATTAAGCTATTAATTATATATTTTTCAATACCTTGCCATGTGCATGCATATTGAATCCCACGCTGCATTCAGCATTCTTATCTTAACTCCCTCGCTTTGTTCGGGAGTTAACGCTAGAATCCTCCGTTTTGCTCGGGATTCAATACTGCGCCCGCTACATAAGACACTAATTTATCCCCTTAGTGCATAATCTACTATTATTGTTTTCTTAGATATTGAATTTTTAACTTGCAATCTTGAATTATTTTTACCACTACTTTATCCCCTTACCTTCTTACAAATAAACGCGGAATAAAGTTATACCAAGTATAAACCTATGAAAATGTATGGTTATTCCTTTGTTACTTAACTTTATTCCGCGTTTATTTGTAAGAGGGTTAGTGCATATTGTACTATTAAGTCCATAGCCGAACAAACTTTACATTGCAGCTTTGTTTAAAGAAAGACTATGAAACCTGTCACTCTTCTAGATCTTAGCTCTTCTTCGTCGAACTTGGCGCCTTTTTCACATTTATGTTTTTGGTGAGTTTGGTGCCTTTTCACATTTTTATGTTTTAGGTGGGATCATTATTACACCTTTGTTACCATCCAATCTTCATCGTATGTGAAGTCGTGATCTTTAATGGATATTTGATGCTCTGTCTACCGTCTAAGGCATATATGATGTATAATATTTAGATGAATCGATGTATTTGTGTTTGTAACTTATACTACTTACTCTTTTTTAAATTCGGAATCATCATCGTCAGCCTATTAATGTTCCCACTGCTGGGACACAGGCCTGCTCTCTGTGAGAGAGGGAATGGGAAATCAACCACACGGGCGCAGTGCGGGTTGATATAGTAGCAACCTAAATCTGTCAAGTTTAGTTGTCAATTTTCGAAACGGCGGGCGTGGCCCTTCTGTATACTTTCTATATTGTAGTAATATTGTTTCCATATCTCCATTCTAACATAGAGTATAGAAACTTCCTTAAAGTTTCATAACAAGGAGACAGTGACGGTGTTCAAAGAGAAAATGCAAATTGTGTCACTGTTGTCGACAAGGTACCAGGGTACTAGAAGTTTTAGAGAGTTGTGTAGAACATTTCTGTCGAAGTGTTCCGGAGTGTAGTTTGAATAATGATACAGCTACTGTAGAAGGCAAATCAATATAGAATGATTGGTAGGTGTGTGTAGGGGTGGCCCAGTGGTAACGGACGCGACTTACAAATTGTAGGTCGTGGTTTCGAACCCAGGCAGGCGCTTTGTGTAAATTATTTCATCACCACTGCTCTCAAAACGTTGAAGGAAAACATCGTGAGGAAACCGGCATGTCCTAGAACCAAAAAATCAAAAACATGTGATATTTACCAAACCGCACTGGGGCCGCGTGGTGGATTACGGGCCATTCCCTCTCAAGGAGAGGAGGCCTGTGTCCCAGCAGTGCGAACATTAAAAGGCTGATGATGATGATGTCAGTTTTGGATAAAAAATAATATTAAAAAAAATATGGCTTCTGACTTAACTGTCAAAGATTTACAAAGGAGAAGCCGAATAAACGGCATACCATGCTATCCTTTTTTTTTTGGGACACACCTACCGCTCTATTCCCAAAACACTGCAACTCCTGGAAGCCAGAAGCAACAGTGGCAACCATCAGAAAAGCACCGAGGCAATGAAGCTCGACGAAGTCCACCATACCATGCTATTCGAATAACGGAAGCTTCTTATTATGTAATGGATGGACAGCCATCTATTACTGGCCTTGACAGGCGTTGCTTAACCTCAAAGATCGAGCCGTGCCGCTATTATTATTTAGCACAAACATTAGATAAAATGTTAGGAAAATGGTCCTAATTTCTAACATTGATGATAACCCAAGTAACACAAAAGTGCTGTATAGTAGCTGAATCACTGTCCACAATAGAATCCTAAGCTGAACAAGCCTTCTGAATAAGAGCATTAAAGGCGCTGTTTCAGCTGATATAACTCTGATTTGGGCACAAATTAAACAGCTGTTAGCTGAATAACTGTAACTATTTGCATTATATCAGCATTATTTGAGCATTATTATAGGTAACAGTCATCCCAAGAGCTGAATATTGACTGATTATTAGAGTATTTGTTACCTTTTATATAGCACAATGGCCGATTAATAGAGTTATGGTTACCTATTTTTCAGCACAAGGTACACACCAGAATATTTATAATGCTTCTTTAGAATTGAAAATTCACAAGTGGCAAAATTGTGAATAGTTTTCACCCTACTCCTTATTATTTTGATATGTTGTTTCTGTTAAACATTTTGTGGTAAAATAGACAAATATTGTTTTCCGTAACAAAAACTTTGCTTTTTCCTCCTGTGCGTGAAATTCGAAGGGGAAAAAGAGTTTATTGTCAAATAGTATATGAATATAGGTGAAAATTTTCACGCGCTCTCAAAATATCACTGTTTACTTGAAAGTTATAGTATAAAATAAGTTGATGATATATTATAAAAAATAAATAATTTTATTTTGCATTTGTAATTTGACAATAAGCTGTTTGCGTATAAAATCATTAGATTTTCTATTGAAATCCAGTTGTTATTTTCGTTATTTAACAAAGAAAAAATGTTAATATATTATTTTACAGGTGCCATTTTTTAGGTTAGGACCTAAAAAATGGCAGACAAGCAATGTGCACTGTATTAAACACAATTAAGCGGTATGTGCTGTTTAAGTATCCACTATTGGTACATAAATCAGCAACGAGCTGATACGAGTAGTCCTTGTGTGAATCAAGTCAGCCACAGATTCCTGTAAAGCTTGATATTGGGTAACATGTACGCAAATATTGTTGGTAATCATCAGTGAACCACTAAAGTCTCAGCAGGAATTCTAGGGATCCATGGATTTATTTTACAAAATTATACGTCTGTTGTGTCAATCCGTTTATGTTATTTGGTTACCTACATCATCCCAAGAAACACGCCTCCGTTTTTCGTAATATTTTTTTGCAAACTGGGGTGCTGAAAAGATAAGTCTACAAGATCTTATTTAACTGCATTAGTAGATTAATTGCCGACGCTAGTACACGTATTCAGCTCTAACCAGGATCATAGGTAACGTGTGAGCTAATTTATAGCAGTTTGCTGTAATTTAGCATCATATAAGTTCACCCATAGTGATCATATGGGCTATATAAGTGCTATTATAAGATTGCGTGTAACAAGCTGATTAACGCTACTAAAGTTCAACTATGTGCAGCAAGACGCATTATATCATTGTTAATTGAAGTCACAGACTAACTGACTGCATTATAGTAGCTCACATGTTCTTTCTTATAATGCAAGCGGTCTAAGGGTACACTTGTGGCCTTTAATTCAGAATATTGCTGAGTTAAAGTCCATAAAAATGCTTAATTGCAGCTTACAGTACTAATACTGAACTGCATATCTATATTAACGCTTGCAGCATTACAGTGTTGTCTCCGTGACGCATAAAAGCATTATTATACAGACGAAAGCGTAATTTTCAGCTATTGCAGTTCGAGTGTACTGTAATAAGTCTTCATAAATGCTAAAGTTACCGATGTTACCCTTTGTGACATCCTATAATGCAGTTTTGTGCTACTTGGGAATAGTAGTAGGTAATCATGGCCAGATGTTATAATACCCAGTTTGGCCATTACGGGTATTGGAGAACAGTAATAAGAAGCCCAAGGCTTAGCAACGTACATAAACGTGAAATGATTACCATAATTTTCACGTTTAGCAAAGTATTCATAAACGGAATAGACGAACTCACTGGTAATTCACCGTTAACGCTTATTCCGGCGCATAAAGGGGCTATTTTTAATGGGGCTAGCCTGCCACACTTAATTAAAACCAGAATAAGGATTGGCGACACCTGAAAAGTACCGAGTCAATGAAGCTCGACGAGTCAAAAAACGTCAAAGCGACAGCTTTAGATAAAAAAGCTTTTTTACAAAAAAATACTACCGACTTCAAAATGAAAAAAAAACTACAAAGTGAAAAATAACTTTATTTTTAGAAGTCGTTAGTATTTTTTTGTAAAAAAGCTTTTTATTTTTCACTTTTTAGTTGTACCTACCTAATAGGCAAGTTGGTTAAGGTACCTATAACGCCAGAATAGATTACCCGAATATCATGAAACTTGAACAAAACCGGTGAAATGAGAGATCTGCGTACCCCTTAAGAGCGTACTGGCGTGATGTTATGTTATGAAATGGTATAAACAATAAACAGATATGCGATTGCAGCAATCCCGAGAGATTTGCCGTAATTTATTGAAGAGTTCTGTTATATATCTTCGAAGCTCTTTATCAGATCTTCACCAAATTAAAATGGGACCTATTTCGAACATACTTTTTCAAACAAAAAAAAGAATTTTCTATATCGGTCCAAAATTGACGGAGATATGCGTGAAAATACACAAAAAAAAATCATACATAATGTCGAACATAGAACCTCCTCCTTTTTGGTAAGTCGGTTAAAAAGTGGCATTCTATCCCGATGGCAATAGTCATCATCTGCCTAGCCTTTTCCCAACTATATTGGGGTCGGCTTCCAGTCTTACCGGATTCAGCTGAGTACCAGTGATTTACATGGGGCGACCTCCACAACCCAGTAACTGGGTAACACGGTAAAGCAAGACTGGTGTTAGATCTCAAGCTTCTGACTACCCGTAAGGACTGTCAAAGATCTTTAAATGACAGCCGGGACCATTGGCTTAGCGTGCTTTCTGAGGCACGGAGGAAACTCGGTATGTTGAAATGGTCACCCATCCACGGACCGACCTCGTCAAGCGTTGCTTAACCTTGATGATCGACCCGTGCGGCTGTTATTATTTAGCCACGAGCTCCTCTCCTCCCGATTGCAATAGTCGAAATGCCAAAATATGAGGGATTCATTATCATCATCATCATCAGCCTTCTAATGTTCCCACTGCTGGGACACAGGCCTCTTCTCTGTGAGAGGAATGGGCCGTAATCCACCACGCGGGCCCAGTGCGGGTTCGTGGGAGGTCACATGTCTTCGAATGTTTTGTTCTATATGTTTTCCTTCACCGTTTTTAGAGCAGTGGTAATGAAATTATTTACACAAAGTAAAGTGCCTGCCTGAATTCAAAGGCACGACCTACGACACGTAGGTACGTCGGAGCCGTTGATAGCGCTTGGCAATCTCATATAATATTTTTGACGGTTTCGTTACTTAATACCTACATAGAATATCTAAATACATAAAGCCTCTGCAGAAACGATTCAACTGTATTGGATCCCGCAACGTAAATAACAAAGAAGTCAGAAATATATAAATTCAACTTCTATATGAATTCTACTCTTAGACAAGTTATAGAAGAAATATATAAATTCTACTCTTAGACAAGTTATAGAAGAAATATATAAATTCCACTCTTAGACAAGTTTCATTCGAAGCCAATTCGAAGATGACGATGGTTTTGGTTTGGTATTATTGGGGTTTATCACGTGATATTTTGATAGCATTTCACATCCCTATATATTTTTGAAGTTGTTCAAATCGCTATCGGGACGCTTTCGGTGATAGAATGGCACTTGTCTAGAACCTCTAGTCTAAGTTAGGCAAATACGCACAAAAGAACATTTACGTTTAGGGACTTAAAAACCAAAGAATTTATTTACCCAAAAAGTCTATTTCTTTTAAAGATATACGGCAACCTATCAGTTAATCTCCAAATCCCGTTACCCCGTATCAGTTGGAGAATAAATAAGGAGGAACTCTCAACAGATGCATCCATAGGGAGCGGGTTGTATGTCTGTGTGTGTGTGTGTGTGTGTATGTGGGGCCAATTTTTATGTACGTCTCGCTTCAGGGACTAGATTTATAGGCGGGCGAGAGACGTCGAATTGTTAGGTGAGGCCTAGTGGAAGCGAGTAATGGAACCGATTTTTAGATCGTGCGGCTTTTCGCAAATGAATTTCTCTGTTATGTAGTATAACATTTTGATAAAACAGTATACTGTTTTATCAAAATGTTATACTTATAAAAGCATTTATTATGCCCCAATTATGTCGGGGTCGGCTTCTGTCTAACCAGTTGCAGTTACCAGTATTTTACATGGAGCGACTGTCTATCTGCCTGTACCTCCACAACCCAGAAGGACACGGGGAACACGTTACCCCTGGGCAAGACTGGTAACAGTATTTCAGGCTGCTGATAATTACGCGTAACGGCTGTCAAATAAATGACAGCTGGGACCAACGGCTTAACGCACATTCCGAGACACGGCTGAGTCTCGGTTTGTGGGTCCTCGAGGTCCTCTTTTTTTTTTTGTTTTATTTTTGCGTGGCGAAATGCTCATGCATACTGCGCTAGCACGGGGAGATAGTACAGTTATGTGGGACTCCAACCCACTAAAACTCCACGGTATTTTCCTGTGCCGCTTATGGCGGAAACACGGGCACGCGTAAGCACTGATCCGGCGAACCCTCCGCGTCTGTTCGTCACCGGACCCTCCTCTGGGGAGTACCCCCCATCACCGGCGCACCAGAATGTATTGCACGCCGTGACCACCCCAGGAACCAAACCAGTACATGGGCCATCATAGGGAGACCAAAGGTGCCATACACAGGGTTGTCTGGCAACCCTGTGTATGGCACCTTTGGTCTCCCTATGATGGGTCAGGTAAGTGGCCCCGCCACTTACCAGTTTTTGGCCGCAGTGGATAGGGAGTGCGGCTAACTCTACACCGACACTCCTCATTCCCTGCGGCCCTACCCTGTTCACCATCAGACTGTGGTGACCCCGTCCAGGCTGCGGAAGGTAGGGAGAGCGGCGCACCGCAATACCGGCACTCTTCTCCCGCCGCGGCTTTCCACTCGACATCGCGGCCCGCCTCAATTAGGCAAGCGTGCTTCACCGTCGACCACATCATTGCTTATCATCAGGCGAGATCGTGGTCAAACGCGACCCTATCGATAAATAAAAAAAAAAAAAAATTGCGATGTCGCCCAAGCGGCACCGTAACCTACTGTTGTGTGTGTGACCCCTACTCGAATTGCTCTTCGCTTCACCGTGGGTGACCAAGCCTCGGCTACTGAGCCCCCCGCCTCGACAATGCGGAAACCTACAAGGTTTTGCCCTAACGCAAAAACCCGTACAGGTACAAACAAATTATTGCATGACGTTAAAATAAAGCTCGTCCCCGCTCCGCTATCGCAGGCTCCACACCCAGCACACGTGCGACGAAAACGACACCGCAGGTGACTGTTGTTGTATAATTTACGACATCAATTCCCGAACTTACACGCACCGTGCGTTGCGTGCGATTTCTCACTGTTTTACGTACAAGGGCTTTATACGCCGTTCCGCGTTAGATTTCTCACTGTTATACGTACAAGGGCTTTGTATGCCATTTTGCGTTAGATGAAACTGTCGTATGTTTGGGTGGTTTAAGAAGACATATAGCTTGGCATTCGTGGTCGTCAGTTGTTTTCAAGTTTGAACGGGTGTGTGGTTTGGCGGTTTGTGTTTTAAGAGATATGGTTTCAATTTCTAGGTGTTAGTTTGGAAAAGGAAACCGTTTATCTATCTTTAATGAAAATAAAGAACGGTTATGACGCATTTCAAAACAATGGAAAACAAAATACTAATAGGGATATAGGATCATTACTAACGGGTTTACAAAAGGCGTGTGTTTATTTTATATTTTAACCCAAAATCATAATAAACATGTTGGGGCTTAAGATTATTTGAGGAGGAAGCGCTATGTGGGTAACTATTGTGTATTCCTAATGTTTGAAAACTGGACCACAATTTAAAAGACATACTTATATTTTGGGGTTTCAAGATACATACTTATATTTATAAAATATATTGCAATATAATATATAGAATTAATACAATATAGTACAACTGCGGCGTAGGTCAGCAAAATTGCAGCAATAACAAATTGCCTACTAAAACTTTTCAAAGGTCACAGAGCACAGCACTTTCCCCACCTTTAAAATAACAGGAAAGGAAAACGATTTTCCTATAATAATCCTCCATTTCTCATTGCCACGCCAGGAGAACGCAATCTGAGGCAATTTCCCCTAATATTGCCAAACCTTTTCTTTACAGACGTATCGTTATCCCAGCAATATGTCGGGGACCGCAATTTATACAGGGATTTGGTGATCGGGTTATGACGTCAGAGCTCGTCAGAGGTCGCACACTTTTGACATGGCATGTGTTTCAGAGAGTTTTTAGAGCCTCGTAAAGAAGAAGGGCTAACGAGAGAAAAGGTTGACAGTCCAAGATTTGATAGATGTTTCATTTTTTGGTTGTGAACTGAAAGGTAAAAAAAACCGGCCAATTGCGTGTCTGGCCACGCGCAGTAATAGGGTTCCGTAGTTGTTTAATAATGCGGATTAAGAAGAGGGTTTTTTTGTTATTACATGAACATTAAAACGGTTTCAGCGGCTCACAAACTCAAAACGTCTAAAAACGGGCCCGCATAGGACGATGTTGGAAGAAGGAGTTATAAAATCCAACTTCACAAGTGAAGTTAGAAAACATATTATCTATTTGAGTACCACCGTGGGTAGAGGCAAGCGTTTGTAATTAAGATTTATAACCAGCGCAGCGTCACTTAATAATTTGAATCAGTATTCAATACTGCAGTCAGTATTGCCGTTACTTATGTAAATATTGTAAAAAGCCTATATTTTTAAAAGAGTAATTATGGAGTTTCTGGTGCATTCTTCTCCATAACAACCTACTTTTCCGAATGCACGGTAGAATATTTTTTTTATTACATGTAAATTTTAAATGATTAACGTTCAAAAGTGCCGCATAATGGCCTAGTTGAAATAAATACATTTGACTTTGACGAAAAAATCTTGCTCCAATAAAAAAAGTTAATTAAAAAAATCAAAAAACCCGACTGCTTGAAAAGCGAACTAAAAAGACGTAAAAAAGGAGAAAATCATGCTGTGCTGTCGGAGGATACATCTTCGCGAGCTGGCTGACCAAAACCAGACGTATCCTCCGACTGCACAGCATGATTTTGTCCTTGTTTACGTCTTTTTAGTTCGCTTTTCAAGCAGTCGGGTTTTTTGATTTTTTTAATTAACTTTTTTTATTTATAACTTTTTAGTTCATTATTTTTTCGAATTAGGTACATTTAAACATATAAGTGTTATATATTTTTGAAATAACCTCTTAAAATCCTTTATTTTGATACCCCACACGAAAGGTTAGGAAGAAAAAAATATTTGGACCCCCACAAAATGGCGCCCAAAAACCGCCATATTCCTATTTTCCAATTTTCATGTAGCCAGTGACACTCGCGGGGTTAAGACGAATCGATTGACGTAAGAACCATCAAAATCGGCCCACGCGTTTGGTCTCTAGAACGCCACATAGGAACAAACATACATACATACATACATACTTACATACATACATACATACATAGACTGATAAACACATTACCCTCCTTCGGCAGTCGGGTAAAAATAACGTACATGAACCAAAAATATTTTTTTTTCAATCCATTAAACCTAGCCGTTACTAAGGAGTAAGCTTTAGAAAGTAACCGTTTTATGGCACTAAAGCGTTGGAAGGCCCTTAATACTAAGCAAACGTAAGGACCAATGGTCGTAAGATGGGTAGGTTTTCAGTCTCTCTGTCTAATACCATCAATCATCATAATTATGCTTCCGTAGTTAAAGGTTTCAGATTAATAGCACTCGATCTATACTAAAAACAAACAAGAACATAAAGCAGATCAAACGATGATGCTTTAAAGTTAATTTAAATACACGCAACAACGCACAATCAACTTATGATCCGTCAAACAGATATGTGGAAACAGCTATCAGCATTCTGATGAGATTGTTTGTTTGTGCATGTTTGAATTATAATTGGTAAGAAAAATACAGGATGGCTTTTCATTCTTTGGTAATATTTTAGGGGGTGAAAGTACTTATGAATATGAACATCTTTTACTAATAACTGGCTGCTTAAAACCAAACACTCGCTGCACTATACCCGCTAGCAGGAATAGCCCCTCCGGAGTTCCGAAGAGAAGTTGCCTGCTCTTCCGAAAAGCACAAATAGGAGACAGACCAACGACACAAACTGTACAATATTGAGCAACCAAGAAGGCGTTTAAAGCGTCGAAACAGCTTCCTTAAGTCGACTAAAGTAATGAATGACAATAGTCCTAGTGAAGCACACAATAAACTGTGGCTCCTCAAATACCAACAGACAATGTGGAGCCTGTAGAAAAGCTCCTAGGCAGCCATAAAAGCCATAGCCATAAAAGCGGGCCATAAATTGCCACCTGGTAATCCCTAAACTAGCTGCGAAGCCAGGTGGGTCACTGTAGGCATATTTTCGTCAGATAGGGGTATTCCGACCCGCCACAGTGTGACTGCGGAACCACTCCACAG
The DNA here is from genome assembly GCA_945859665.1 of Anorthoa munda. Lineage (NCBI taxonomy): Eukaryota > Metazoa > Arthropoda > Insecta > Lepidoptera > Noctuidae > Anorthoa > Anorthoa munda. The sequence goes on along the minus strand of OX243896.1, from coordinate 19,560,137 downwards.
ATAATGCTCCATCTCCTGTCCTTGCTTTCTGTGCACCATGCGAGATCTTTGCGAGACCAGCGCTAAGGCTATCGATGTAGCTGAGTACTAAATAGAAGAAAAAAAAAACTAAATAGAAGGCATCATGGATTTGAAGAAAACTAGATGATCAACTCTGAAAAAACGTAAATAAAAACTGGCCAAGTGCGTGTCGGACTTCGCACATTTAGAGTCCTGTACCAAAGAAAAATCTGATTTATCAATATATTGGTATATGTTAGTAAAGAATACGTAATAATAAACATTATCACCAAATTTCAAGTTAGTAGGTCAATGGGAAGTAAAAAAATTCTAACGGAACAAAATTGTGCGACGGACAGACAGACGGACACGTGAGTGACAGCAATAGGGCTTTGGATCCTTCGGGTACGGAACCCTTAAAACAAGAGATAAGTAAGTATATTTAAGTAGGTACGCATAACTTGAAATGATTTTATTTCGCTATTCCTGTAAGTTGTTCATTGTTTTTTAAAGTTTTTGTTATTCATAGTTTCATGCCCTGCAGGCTTCTGGCTAAAGTTTCTTTTTCGCAAGAGGTTGCATGTACTGTAATACAGTCACTATTTTCTTTTCCTTGTCTCAATTTATTTTGCATCGGTGCACCATGTTTTCTTGTTCCATCCTTCTCTGTTAGTCTTCATCTCAGTAGTCGCGGCCTCTCTCGCCATAATTATCATCTTCATGTATCATCATACAGTCCATCCATCGTGTCATTGCTCTTCTGAAGGACCTACCGAAGATTAGTTATAACATTAAGAGATTCATTGCAGTAACACCGCACTGGAAAAAAAGAAATAACGGAACAAGTTTTGTGACGTTGCTAAGTTTTTTTTAGTTATTATAAAATAAACTTTAATTAAATAATACAAAACTACTTAGCTAGCAGATAGAAAAATTTTACTTTGTTGTTAGTAAGTCCCAAAATTCTTAACCAACAATCAAACCTCTGGTGCGAAATGTAATAAAATAACAACAGAAATCAATTTCCAATAAGCAATGCATGTGTACACCTTTCCATTCCATATCAGAACTAAGCCACGCGTGAAACAAAATCGGATTGATTTTTAACGATTGTCAAAACTGGATTTTAAAGTTGCATACATTCGGCAGTCCGTTAAGTCCCAATTTAAATAAAAACCGGCTTTTGCGGATTACTGGTTGATGAATAGATACTTTATTTTAAATTAAAATATCGAGGCAGATGAATGAGGTTTTCTGGCAAATAAATAAAAGGCAGCGTTCAATTTTATCCATTCAATTTGAAGTTATCTGTTTAAGTGACCTTTGGCATCCGTTCAGAATCATTATTTACTCCCGCATTTGTGTAAATTGGTGGTCACATCGATTGTGGTTGGAATTTACATTTTAGGTTTCCAACTTATTTAGTCATTGATAGCCAAAATAGCCTGTTGAAAAAAACTTTTTAACAAAAAATTAAACCGACTTCCAAACAAACACTGCAAAACGAAAAATAACTTTCTTTTCCGAAGTCGGTGTCTTTGGTACATTATTGTTTTCCGTGTTTCGACACCGACTTCGGAAAAGAAAGTTATTTTTCGTTTTGCAGTGTTAGTTTGGAAGTCGGTTTAATTTTTTGTTAAAAAGTTTTTTATTTATATCTTTTTAGTTTTGATAGGTACTTACAATTGCAATAAAAATCACATATAGCCAAAATACATCTCATGACGATTCCAATAAGCCTATACACGACTAGGATACATTGTTTTATTTCGGAGTACCAGTGCCTACGGCTTCATCATCAGATCAGTTCGATGATACCATTTTCATCAGCACTATTTGCTTCATCATAGTCGTTAAATTATTCTAGATATCTTATAACCCATGACATACTTAGCATTAAGGAATTCTATTGGCCATCTGTGGTCTTCGTCACCAGTTCCACTTCACTAAATGTTACTTTCTGAGTGCAGATGATTGCATTGTTGATAAAAATACCAAAATCACTATATGTATGCCTATAATATTTGAGGAGTTCCCTCGACTTCTCCAAGATCCCATCATCAGATCCTGACTTGATGACTATGGGACCAACTGGAAAGTATACCCTTTCAAACAAAAGAAGAATTTACCAAATCGGTCCAGGCGTCTTACAGTAATCGGGGAACATACATAAAAAAAAAAAGATTCCGACGAATTGAGAACCTCCTCCTTTTTTTGAAGTCGGTTAAAAATATCTTAGATGACATACGAGTAATTTTTCTTGTTGTTGTATAGTAATTAAGGGAACTACTGGACTTCTTAAAGGATTCTGCATTTGAACCGTTCGCCTTCTGAATGATTATGAATGAGTGACGACACGGTTGGCATAGTGGTTGAGCAATCGACTGCTGCGCTGCGTGTCGCGGGTTCGATTCCCGCACGGAACAAATATGTGTATGGCCTACAGATAGAGTTGTTCTTGATCTGGGTGTCTTGTGTATGTGAATTTAAATGTTTGTAAATGCACCCACGATACGGCAAGACAACATTACCTGCTCGTGGTGCATCCTGGTAGATAACAAACGAGGTTTACGAGGGACACGTTGCTAAATGGCGCAGACAGGTTATGGGCAGCAGCGTCATCAGTGAGAGAAGCTGTGTTCTGCGATTGCCAAACATGCATGGTGATTTTGGGCAAAACCTCCAATGGAAAGTGGAAAACCGAAATGAATTGCGTGCGACTGGAGATATAGAAATGGATTGCTGTAGGCTGAAGATGATGGTGTAGCTTTAATTGCATAAACTAAATCATCATCATCATCTGCGTAGCCTTGCCGGGTTTCCGCAAGTGGTTATGATGAGTCATCTTTCAGTCTAACTGGATACAGCAGTACTTTACAATGAGCGACTAAAAATAAACAAGCATTCAAAATAAACAGACCGTTTTAACATTATCCAGTTATAACAATGCCACATTTATTCGCATATCTTAGCCGAAATCCGTCCCAGTTTCCTGCAGTGTGTCCACAGAATAGAGAGGTATAGAAGGTTGACTTTTACAACGAGCGAGAATTCAAGCACACATAGACGCACATTACTTACACCGCCTGCAAGCGCACTTGGACTGTCATTTGTTTAAAGATGAGTATTAAGGTGCTTCCTCACCTGGAGCATTCGCCTTTAATGCAACATTTCAGATTCAGTTTTGAGCATTACATTACAATTCTGCCTCCCTGACTGACGAGCATTCGCCTGTAATGTAACATTAGATTCGATTTTGAGCATTTAGTTGATTCCACAAGGTCAGACGAAGCGGTCGTTGATGTTACAAGTTGCATCAAAATATTACACATTTTATCATCAAGTTGCGCACTGTAATGCTCGGTTCTCTTCCCGCACCAACGTAATGCTCGAATCCAGGTTGCGCACTGTAATGCTCGTTTTGAGGTAGGTGGAACATGGTGTAAAGTACCACAAACCTCCACAGAAAAGGGAGGATCCTCCGATCAGACGTGTGTCGTCTGGTCGAATGTGTGTCTTGTCCGGGCAACTGCCCAACGGTTATTGTCAGACTGTTGTATGTGTTTAAATCGTGCCGAAAACTTTACTTGCGCGATGCAGGATTTGTGTGACGTCATGTCATTAGTTTGTAAGTGGCGGCGTTGGTGCCGCTACACTCGATTATCCTCCCTCACTGATGTAATGCTCGACTTTGTAACGTTACATTACAGGCGAATGCTCCAAGTGAGGGAGCATCTTTAGACTAGAGCATTTACTTATACAGACCATCGAGCATTCGCACTTTTTAACTGCACTTCGAATGTGGTAGATGTCGATGTGATTGCTCCAGTTTATACTCACCTTTAGATCGCCGTACGTACACTTTTATGTGCAGTTGTCTTCTAGACCAACTGAATGCAACAGATTACCAGGTTTTTACGAGGAATGATTGTCTATTTGACTTCCACCATTTAGTAAATGCGTAACATGATACGTATTGGCAAGACTGGCTGTACATTTTTCAGGTATCTGACTACCCGTAACGCAGTCAAAGATTTACAAATGCAAATCGAGACCAATACGACTCGACGTACTCATCGAGTTAGAGAGAACGACCCCGAAAAGCGTTGCATAGCTTAGTAGTGGTGCGAAGGGCTGGTTTAATGGACTGTATCTGCGATGCGGAACAAAACGATTGACAAACGCTTGATGATAGGTAATTCGAGTTACGGTGGGTGTGGGACAACAGAATACAAACCGAAAATAATAAGGGGAGGAAGCACATAACTTTGCGGGAACGCTTGGAAACTCGTGGTCGCGTCGTCGGTGCACTGAATCACTTCACCAGGGTTCAAGGGCGGCTGGGTTTCAAATTACTGTCATCACACGTTAAACACAAACTGTTGATTATAATCTTATTACATGCGAAAACCGGTAATTCCTAAGTTATCAATATTTTTCAAAGGAGCGAGTCAACGCCATTGCGCATGCGGTGGGGTTAAATTCGGAAGTATTTACACAAAAATGGCGGAGTGAATATTCTTATTCATTCGAGAGGTATGTGCGGGAAAGGGATGGGTTGGCGGATAGCGGATAGCAATCAAATATTGCATGTTGGCGCAACCATAGCAAGCAGTTGTATAGCTGAGACTTAGAAGATCGATATTATTAATTGCAAAGGCGTACTATGAGTGCATTGCTCGCAGAACGGATGGCTGATGGGGCAGAAAGGTTCTGGAGTGGCGACCGCGAACCGGAAGACGTTTCGTTGGTAGGCCTCCCACCAGGTGAACCGATGACCTGGTGAAGGTTGCGGGGATCCGCTGGTTGCGAGACGCACGGGACCGGTCAATGTGGCGACGCTTGGGGGAGGCCTATGTCCAGCAGTGGACGCCTTTCGGCTGATATGATGATGATGATGACTTTGGTTGTATGTGCTTCGGGGTGCCTGTTTGGGCTGATAGGGTGGTACGACGTAAATTACTTCAAAGTCACCCTGACTTTGAAGTAATTTAGCTTTGATATTCTTATGTAAAGCATACAGGACGGTTAGTACTGAGGCTTTACCGGTACTTTACCTTTATATGATGATGATGATGACTATGGGTGCAAGCTTCTCATCGCTCGTTGCATGGAGTCACCCTTCTGTTACCAATTTAGTGGTGCCACGTAATAACGGTCCCACACAGAGTTTCATCAGCGGCCACATAAATATTCTTTATTATCGTCCCCCGAAGTGAGATCCGGACAAATGACGGACAACTAGGACACGGACATTCATGATTTGGGACATTCACGGTTTGGGAAATTCCGTTTTCGGGATGTTTATGTGAACCACTTATGTTTATGGTGATTATGTTTCGACAGTTTGCAGCTGAGATAATGTTTCAAATTTCGTTATTGAAGTGAAAACTTCATTAGCAGTGTTGAGCGATTTAGAAGGGGACAACGTATGGGTTCCCGTCAGCGACATTTTTCTGGCGCACAATAACACACTGATTCTAAATACACAATAACATACAATAACATACTGATAAAACTGTGTTCGTACCCATAGGAATATTAAAATTACAAGTTTTGTATTGAATACTTGGACTTAGATGCCAGATTCAGTGGACTCGAGCCTTTCGCTCTTGTCCACCACTAGACATTTGAACATGAACCTGAGTTCTGCCATTAAGGTACACACAATATAAATGTTACAGGGAAAATCAATAATGATGGTGATTCAACTCATCTCCTTGAAGTTATATTTTAAAATAGACCCCAATTACAAAACTTCACTGAAGGCATTCAAGACTCATTACTTTAAACTTGGCTAAAGCCATTTTATCAGCCATTTGAGCTTATATATTACTATAATTGTCACCACTTATGAGAGCGAGGTAGCCTGTTCTTTATCAAGGTTCCAGTATTTTAAATATCAAAAATTAGTAACTGTCTCATTATTTAGTTTTCCTGCAAAGCCTGCTGACTCGAAAACTAGATTTAAACCACTTCCAAAGCCTTTCACGAACGCCGGTTCCTGACAACAGAGTGACTCTAGAACACAGCTCGTGATTTATTGCAGTTATGTATTACTTTCTACACTTGAGCTGAGTTTAGCTCCTATAAAACTGTCAACTGCTCAGAACAGGACTTGACTCCTAAAAGCATTTCAAGGTTTGTAGCTTGATTTATAAGGTTTATATGTGAGAATTCTGGTTTCTATATAAAAAAACTAAATATAAGTTTAATAAGTTTACGGCACATTTCAACAGTGGAACTGAACGCGATTAGCATATTACAGCCACGTTCAAGAGTTGACAGTGTCAATATTACATTAAAATAATTTATTTATTTAATAACAATTGCTTGCTGTAAGAGCGCAGTGGTGGCCCAGTGGTATCGGCCGCGACTTACGAGTTGTAGGTCGTGGGTTCGAGCCCAGGTAGGCGCTATACTTTGTGTAAATTATTTCATCACCACTGCTCTCAAAACGGTGAAGGAAAACATCGTGAGGAAACCGGCATGTCCTAGAACCAAAAATTCGAAGCCATGTGACATCCACCAACCCGAACTAGGCCCGCGTGGTGGATTACGGCCCATTCCCTCTCACAGAGAGTAGGCCTGTGTCCCAGCAGTGGGAAAATTAATAGGCTGATGATGTGATATGATGATATGCTTGCTGTACTTACAGTTTACACCAAAGCGTACAGCAAGCCAAAAACAAAAACACTTATAGACTAAAGAACTTTACACAAACTTTACACATTTATCTTTGTACATAAATATGTCGACGCCCTAATTGCTAAGGAACATGGGTTCCTGAGCAATTAGGGCGTTCAGCAGATTGAGAACCTAGGTTGTAGGGGCATATCGCGCTATCAGGGTACGCGAGGGAGGAGCCGCAAACAGGCACCGTGGGGCACAGGCGTGCGACACCCGCACTCGGTCTGGAGCAAACAGTGAACAGCAAGCCAGCGTGTACGTTTCGTCTATCCTATTGTTCAGCACAAAGAAGTAGTGCATCAGCATCGTACATGGGTCTTAAAAATAACGGTTGGAATGTGGTACATCCGGGAACATATTTTAACGCCGAATATTAAAATACCTACGGATAAAATGTCACTGTTAAAATTAAATCAATCGTTTATTATATTACCTGATCATTGTATTAAATAAAATTATAGATTCAGTTGTATAGACAGTATTATGAGTGTCATTCTGAACTTCGACAGTTAATTATTTCGACACAGTCTCAATTTCGGTAAAAACAATAGTTTGACTACTCATTGCTTCGACAGAACATGTATTCGACTAGCATTAGTTCGACAATATTAGAGATTTTGTAATTATATCACCCGTTATTGTTTCAGTTGCAGTACATTGACCATGTCGTGAATAATGTCACCTATCCTCCAGCAAAGCCCTTAATCATCAAATAGCCAATCAGTATCACAATAACACCATTAATGTATTCGAAAATTGATTTAAAATTCACGCTAGACTTCCATTTTACACTGAATGTGTCGGTTATAAATCTCTAGCGACCGCAGCGAACATTATCGGTAGCGTGTGATATAGGAATAATGTTTCCATTCCATTGCTGCATTTGTTATATAAAAACATGCAATGGAATGCAAGCACAGAGCAATGGAATGCAAGCACAGAGCAGTGGAATGCGCTGTAGCGATGTTTTCGTGTGAAATTTTGTGGTTGGGTGGTTAAAATGGAACACAGGTAGTACTTAGGTACGTATTACAGGCTGTGCCTACGATTCTGAAACGTATGAGTCCCTAATTAGTTTTCTGGAATGATAAACATTGTTAGTGAGTTCTTCACCAGATATCAAGCTACCTCTCTGTTTCTGTCAGAGTAGCATGGTGGACCCATACGCACTAAACGTTTTGGGAATACTTTTATTAAGCGCACAGCAAAATAGTGACATTCCCTGCCGGAGTCTATTTCCTGAAAGCAGGTTAAGGTTAAGCAATGCTTGACGTGATCTGTCCGTTGATGGGTGACCATTTCAACATACCGAGGTTCCTCCGTGCCTCGGAAAGCACGTTAAGCCTTTGGTCCCGCCTTTTGAAGATCTTTGACAGTCGTTACGGGTAGTCAGAAGCTTGAAATCTGACACCAGTCTTGCCAAGGGGTATCCTTATTATCCAGTTACTGGGTTGTGGAGGTCATATAGGCAGTAGCTCTATGTAAAACACTGGTACTCAGCTGAAGCTGATAAGACTGGAAGCCGACCTCAAACAAAGTTGGGGAATTGCTAGGCAGATGGATTTTTTGACAGTGCCGCACCTGAAGATAGCCTTATGCCTTACTGTTTGGGATCTTGATAGAAATCACTATATTTCACTTGTTAATCGTTTATTAGAACACTGCTTACACTTTCGTACATTATAAGGATTCACAAGTACTTCTACACTATATAATATCTATGAGCTCTCAAGAGACGCGTGCGCTCTGTCCATTGTGAAGATAGAAGCCCATAGACAAGCATCTGTCAAGCTAATATTTAGTTTGACAATGACATGACATTGACATTACTAAACACCTAACGATTTCATTTCGATATGACCTGTCACAAAAACCCTAATAGTCTTTATCACTGGATGGCCTGCGCGTCCAATATAACAATGCTTTCAGGATGTTGTTGAGACTGCCCCGTTACTGTAGCGCGTCAAAGATGTTTGCGCAAGCCCGTACAGTCGGTTTCTACGCGATTATACGAAAACAAACAGCGTCGCTACTGAGGAGAGTGAGGGACAGTCAAAACGGCATCCTGAAAACTGTAGCTGAGAGCTTCGGCTCTCCGATTATGCAGCAGTTTGTGCGGAGATTGATTATTACTAACACTAGGTATTAAGTTTTTCATATGCTACTAACACTAGGTATAAAGTTTGTATATGTTACTAACACTAGGCAATAAGTTTTCTATGTTACTAACACCCTATGGATTTTTGCGTCCGAAATAAAAGTTTATTCTATTCTATTGTAATATATGAATTATTTATTTTCCAAATATAAAAATTTAATGGTCACCATGATAAAGGAGAAGTGCGTTCACAATAAAACGATTCCGGAATCTGATCGTATGCTAAGGAGGCGAAAAACCAATACCCTTAAACAATACTGGTTGAAGCCAGGCCGTTGACAGGTTTGAGTAGTCCTCGAACAAATAGAAAAACGAAATTAATAATAACGAGGACAAAACGCCCGAAAATTAATTTCATTCGGAGCCTCCTATTATTTAATTGGGACTGCGAAATAAAAGGAGATTTTACGTCACAGGCTAATAATCGCCTCGTCTCGAATCGTAAAATCCTGTGATATAAAAAAAAATATTATGCTACTAGCTTATTCCCGCGGTTTCGCTTCCGTGGCCTCTCTCAGGGACCAGAGCATTTTTAACCAACTTCAAAAATATGTATATTACGTAATGTGTGTCACTTCAGAATATTTTTTTACTAGGTAAACCGACTATGATGATTATTTTTTCATTTGAAAGCTGGTGCTTAATTCTTATGCTTCCCATTTGGTAAAGATCTGATGATGAACTTCGGAGATATACAGCAGAACTCTTCAATAAATAACTGCAATGCTCTCTGGATTGCTGCAATCGCATGTCTGTTTATTGTTTACGCCATTTCATAATATAACATCACGCCGGTACGCTCAAAGGGGTACGCAGATGTCTAAAGTTCACCCCGGTACACTTTCATTTCACCGGTTTTGTTCAAGTTTTATGTTATTCGTGTTATCTATTCTGGCATTACTTTGTGCATTATAGGTACCTTACTCATTGTACCACAACTAAAAAGTGAAAAATAAAAACTTTTTATACAAAAATATACAACCGACTTCCAAAAAAAAAACATAATACAAAGAAACAAGAACAGGAACACCGACTGCCGAAATTGAAGTAATTTTTCACCTTGTAGAGTCTATTTTCGAAGTCGGATAATTTTTTTTTAAAGTTTTTTTTGACAAAGTCAGTAAAGCTACCAGTGAAATAATTTTTGGAATCGAATCAGTACCTTCAGAGATAACTTCCTGCAAACAGACAGTCTTACCGCTTTATATTATTAGTTTAACAAACCTGCCTTTATTTCCCAAGAGGTTCCAAAGCAGCCACTGGAGTTTTTTATACTGAAATCTTTTCTAAATGACAACTTGTAGCGGCATGTACACGGTACACCGCCACAAATGAACTACAAAATTAAAAAAACCCAACGGCACACAAATCCTACATCACGTTATTAAAGTTTTCCACGCGATTTGAACACATACAACAACCCAGCAACAACCCCACCACCACCAGATACAACATCCAATAGAATTATTTGCCGACATCTTTTTCGCAACTTACTTTAGCTGGTGGTTTTCGAAATGGCAAGTCACAAAAACTTAATGCTCCTTTGCACGGAACCATCGCCTAAATTACTAACCTAAACTTATATCGATCTAAAAGGTTTTGAGCTAAAATTGAAAAGGCCTATTATGTTACTACAGATCCAAATAAATTGTTCTAACAGCAACCCACTTGTAGTTTGCGAGCTAATCGTTTTGTCAGCCGACATCGAAACGAACAGCCAGAGATGGATTTAGATCAGGGATTCCCAAACTATTTTGGGCAAGAGATCCCTTTTCCAAAATGAACTGATACCTCAGACCACCCATTGACAAATATCATTGGATTGTGGGTAGTCAAAACACAAACAAAAAATTTTTTGTCTCTTCATTTAAAAATTTAATTAAAATAGTAGTAGTCAATAATTTTATATATTAATGATAAATATTAAGAGTTAGTCATCACTACCTGCCAGTAAAGTGTTATCAGCTCCAAAACACAACATTTATTTTTACAACCACACCATGGAAGCTATCAACCGCACAATCTCGGATATGAGCAATCTATTCAGTCTCAGAATGGCTGAATTTGAAAAGGAGTTGCTGAAAACTCCATGCGCCACACCAATAACCACCTCAGGATTGGCGGCAGAGTTTTCATCATTCCGGACGTTTATTGTTCAGGCGCTTGGTTCTCTCCAGCAGCAAGCTACCATGCTAGCACAGAGCCTGGACAACATGGAGACGCGTGGGCGGCGTAAAATCCTGTTGTTGCACGGAGTGTCGGAGCACCAAGACGAGGATACTGCACAGATGGTGGCTCAAGTTGTCACACAACGTCTGAACCTTGAATTGGCTGTTTCTGGCATCAAGAGGTGTCACAGGATGGGGCGCAGCGCATCTAACAAACCAAGACCTATCCTCTTCAAACTCCATGATGTGGCTCTCCGGGATAAAGTCTGGTTTAGCAAAACCAAGCTGAAGGGGTCTGGTATAACTATATCGGAGTTTCTAACGAAAACCCGGCATAACGTCTTCATGGCAGCACGGAGCAAATTTGGCGTGACCCATTGCTGGACCACAGAAGGCACCGTGTTCGTGCTGGACGCCAAGGGATCACGACACCGAGTGACTTCCACTGCCGACCTCAACAACATCGCGCAGCAATCGGAACAGGTCTCTGGACAGCCGGAGCCGGGCGTTGCTCAACCAGTCGCAATCGGAAAGGTCACCACAATAAAAACTAAGCGTACTGTGGCCAGAAAGTGAAGATCGTAGTCGTTTTTTCCTTTTGTGGTCCAGGTATTTGTTTGTGCATTGTGTTTGTCAGTAGGTAGGTATAATTAACTTTTTATTTTTTCAAAACTTCTCACACCAGTCTTATTTAATTTCACTTTTGTTTGTGTACCGTAAGTTTTTGTTGCTAAATCGGTTTCTAACAGCTAACAATGTCATTATGTTATGTCACTGTCACGTCTGTCACAATTTGACAGCTGGCAGCGTTTGTTGCGTTCCATGCCACTCTATTGACAAATAGGTGCAGCCGTTCTAAAGTGGTGCGCTTGCATGCATTCGGCAATTGGTTTTTATTTAAATAGATAGATTAGTTGTAGTAAACTTGTATGTAGGTGCATTTTTTGTTTCTTTTTTATGCCTGGACTACGAAATCATATTTAATTTTAATGTTTTGTTATTTTTATTTTTAATTTTTATTTACTCTTGTGTTAAGCACAACTGGCAGGTGGACAGTAATATTTGTATTATTGTTATTGTTTTTTTTTATTTTTTTACCGCCCGTCTTTTATTATTGTTTTTGTTTAAGTATATATTTATTTTTCTATATTTATGCTCAGCCTTGAAAGTAGCAGTGATACTGATACTTTTTATTCGTTGGATAGTGATGATGAAAGCTTTTTATGTGTTCCATCTTTAGCTGACACTCTTGTTTCACTTTTTTCCGATGTCTCCAGGAACTTTAATGTAGTCCACATAAACGCCCAGAGTATTCCGGCTCACTTCTCCGATATGCTGGCAACCTTTGACTGTAAGAATATTCATGCGATTCTTGTTTCTGAATCTTGGTTGAAACCTTGTCTTCCCTCTTCCTCCTACTCTCTTCCAGGTTTTAAGCTTATAAGGAATGATCGCGCGGTCGGTGGTGGTGGCGGGGTGGCCATTTATCTTCGTAATTTCATTCCATTTTCTATAGTTAAAATGTCCACTCAGCCGCCCCCGTCGAACGCCGGTGAACATCTTTTCCTGGAAGTTGAACTGCATCATTCCAAAATTCTCCTTGGGGTATATTACTGCCCTTCTCTTCGGATTAATTTCTTCTCTTCTTTCGAACATATTTTAGAAGCTTTAATTCCCTCTTACAGTCATAGTATAATAATGGACGACTTTAATACATGTCTCCTTAAAAATTATTCCCGCTCTTCTTCTCTTCGTCGTGTTATTGAATCTGCCAATCTTTCTATTCTTGATCTTGGTGCCACTCACCGTTTTCCTCACTCTGTTCCCTCGCTTCTTGATCTTATTGTTGTTTCATCCTTCGATCATGTCGCTAAACATGGTCAATGTTCAGCTGATGCCTTTTCTTGTCATGATCTAATTTACACTTCTTACAAAATTCGACCTCCTAAGCATAAGTTTAAAACTCTTCTGCTTCGCAATTTTGATGGCATGGACATTGATCGTCTTCAGGAGGATGCCAGCAACATTGACTGGACGCCACTGGTTACATCCTCGTCCGTCGACGAACAAGTTGAAATCTTGTCTGCTACCCTCATTCAGCTTTACGACAAACATGCACCTATTCGAGCCGTGAGAGTTAAACATCTACCGGCGCCATGGTTGACTGACGAAATTAAAGTTTTACTCAGCAAAAAAGCAGCTGCGAAGTTTAGGTATAAAATCCGGCCCAATGACGTCAACAGACAAAAATACATATTAATTAGAAATCAATGCAACAAGGTGTGTAGGAACGCTCAACGCCAACATATCCACAATTCTGTTCAAAACGGTGATCCAGCCAAAGTCTGGAAATTTCTCAAATCATTAGGTATCGGAAAAAAGGCTCATGACACGGTTCCTAAAGACTTGGACTTTAACTTACTTAACAGTCATTTTTCTACTTCGCCCGTATTGGATAGGGCCACCAAAGCAACTACGCTTAGTTATCTTTCAAATCTTCCGATACCTGATTATTCCCCTTTTGTATTAAATCAATTCACTGCCTGTGATGTTAAAAAGAGTATTATATCGATTACATCTAACGCTGTTGGTAGTGACTGTATCAGCCGTAAGATGATCATCCCCATCCTTGATAACTTAATACCTGTCTTCCTTTATATCCTCAATTTCTCTATTTCCAGTGGTGTCTTCCCACAATCCTGGAAAGATGCCCACATTATTCCTTTACCCAAAAAATCTCAGCCTGCATCCTTTTCTGATTATCGTCCCATTTCTATTCTTCCTTTCCTATCCAAAGTCCTTGAAAAACTTGTCCACCATCAACTCAGCACGTTCCTTACCAAACACAATCTGCTAAATCCTTTCCAATCTGGTTTTCGACGCGGACACAGCACTACCTCAGCACTTGTACACATTACGGACGATATTAGGTCAGGTATGGAGATGGGAAAGTTAACGGTACTTGCTCTGCTTGATTTTAGCAATGCCTTCAATACCGTTGACTTTGACATTTTGCTTGGCGTCATAAGCTCTTTTAACATATCTCCTCCGGTAATTGACTGGTTTCGTAGTTACCTGTTTGGCCGCCGGCAGCGTATTTGCACTGACGAATATTTCTCTTCTTGGTGTCACACCTCTGCCGGTGTGCCGCAGGGTGGCGTTTTATCTCCTCTTCTCTTCGCACTCTTTATTAATGCTATCACTCAACGACTTTCTTCTTTCTACCACCTGTATGCTGATGATCTCCAGATTTATACCCAAGTCCCTCTTGCAGAGTTACGAGATGCCATTGAGACGATTAATATGGACCTGGCTCGAATAGGTGACTGGAGTGCGGAGTTTGGACTGAGGATTAATCCGACGAAGACCCAGGTGACTGTTGTTGGTAGTTCCCGGACTGTTTCTGGAATTGATTGGTCGACGCTTCCCCAGGTTTCTTTCAACAACACCATTATTCCTATAGCTAATACTGTGAAGAACTTGGGGATTTATATCGACAGCACTCTTTCCTGGACCAAACAACTGCAGGAAGTCAGTCGTAAACTGTTTGCTTCAGCGGGCTCCCTGAGACGTCTTCGTAATTTTCTGCCCATCTCCACTAAAATTGCGATTGCACAATCTCTACTTCTCCCAATCCTGGACTATGCTGATGCCAGCTATCTTGATCTCAACCAAGACCAATTAGATAAGCTTGAGCGACTTCAAAATCTCTGTATCAGATTCATATTTGGCTTGCGCAAGTATGATCACGTTTCTGAATTTCGTACTAAGCTCAAATGGCTTCCGATTCGCCTTCGCCGGAATGCCCACATACTTTCTATGCTTTATAACGTGCTATTTAATCCATTAACTCCTTTTTATCTCAAAGAACGTTTTCAGTTCAGTCTGTGACACCCATTCTAGGTCCTTGAGATCATCGGAAAATCTAAAATTAAATATTCGTATGCATTCCACTTCCTTTTTTGACAAATCTTTCACGATTCAAGCGGCTCGGTTGTGGAATGTATTGCCAATTGAAATAAGACGTGCTCAAACACTGCCAACTTTTAAGAAAATGGTAAAAGAGCATTACCTGTCACTGTAATTTTTATTCTTCTCCTTTCTCTGTTTGATATGTATTAGTATATTATATAATATTGTAGGTATGTATTGTATGTTATTATGTCTAAGTAATATTATTTAAGTATGTAGTTTTGTACACTGACAGCCCTAAATTCTTCTCCTATCGAACAGTCCATCCAAAGGTTGTCTGTAAGAGATTGCCCTGTGCGATAAGACCGCCCATTGTACACTTGTTTTTGTGAATGTTTGTCCTGTACATATTTTTGTGGTGTACAATAAAGTATATAATAAAATAAATAAATAAATAATAAATATCTTAAAAACATCCACTTACTGACTTTCCGAGTTTTTCATCTGGTACAAACTTGTGCACGCTTATCGATTTTTTGAGTTTTTTTAAAAATACAACAATGATACTTCCTACTAAAATATTAGTCATTCTTAAAACATGTTGGTACACGTAATACGACATAAACAGTATCTTGAAAGTTGCAAGTAAGAACTTGTGTCAATTAATATGGGTCGATTTTAGACCTCGTCGGCCCCCAAAATCAGTTTTCATTTATGTCGACCCCTGGGAAACCGATATCGACCACTTTGGGAATCCTTGATTTAGAGGAATCAATTCGGAAAATAAAATATGTATTTGTGTCTATATTTTTTGTGCTTAACAGATAAATATGAAAAACAATGAAACTGGCATTAAAAGTAAAGTTGTACCCTCTTACTAATAAACGCGGAATAAAATTATACCAGGTATAACAAAGGAATAACCATACATTTTCATAGGTTTATACTTGGTATAACTTTATTCTGTGTTTATTAGTAAGAGGGGTAGTCATTAACTGAGGGGTAGTCGTAAAATTAATGTGACAAAGTGTAAAACGAGAGATTGTTGAATAAAATCTTCTTCTTTCTCTTTGCCTCATTCCATTATTTGGAGACGGCTCTCCTCATTCTGATGCGCCAGGATCATCTCTCCTGGGTTGTTTGTCCTGTAAGTTGGGCTCGTTCCAAGTCGCGGGTTACTGCAGAACACCATATGGCTTGATTATTGTTGAATGAATTATCAACAGCCAATCGAACGTAACGCTAACGTATCACTTGATATGCGTTAATTTGAATTATTGAAGTATCGATATATATTTTTTTTCAGGAACTGCAGCTAAGTTTTCGTTATTTATGTTAGAAATATTGTCTACAGACATTTACAAACAATCCATTATTAGGAGTATGAATAGTGTAATAGTCAATGTATCATAAGGTACAATACGCCAGTCGAGACCGAGGTTATAATCCATTTCATGATTGGCTTGCGGCTAAGGCGTCAATACGAAGATGTATGGCATCACAACACTGATAAGGTAGGGAATCCGAAAGCAATATTTTTTATTTCAATCTGAGAAAGTGAGATAGTGGTCAAGCGCAAGCCTATAACAGATAAAAAAAAAAAAAAAGTATGTGGACAAGGAAAAAATAACATTTACCAGCATATAATTGTGGTCCTGGTGAGTGTCCCATTGAAAAAAGCCTCTTCTCATACAGGTAAGGAACAAAGGCATAATTATTATCAAGACGCTTGATTAAGGGGTCCGTGCTCACTCGACCCGATTAGACTCAACCCTAAGAATAATACCTGCGTATTTCTGTTTTGTTAGGCGTAAAAACTTCGATGAATAATCAGGCAGAAAAGTGTTGATTTAACGCATGCACCACAGAGAATGTAAAATTTAAATAATGTTAAGATAAATAAATCAATAATTAAACAACTAAGTAATTTTTTTTTTTGTATAGTATGCGCTTTGTAATTTGTAGTAAAAATCACAGATTATTGTTAATTATCATTACAATAAGCTATTGGCACGATGGTATTTATTGGATCAGTCTTTATACGTGATTATAATTATTAGATTAACAAGTAGGTACTAACTTCTAAAATCTAAAAAAATATGATTTACTAAATTATCTTTAAAAATAAACATACACAATATCTTAAAGAATACATGACTAGTTAGGTACAACACAATTACACCATTAATGTTTTAGCAATACAAAATCAATAATAATAATTAAAAAAAACTATAAATAATCAACATTCAAGTAAGAACCAAAAAACCGGTTTCGATTTTCTGGCTATCTTTATAAAGCAAAATTTTTGAAACGAAACCACTGGCTACCAGGATAAATTATGTATCATAACAAAATATTAAATATTCTATTTATAGTAAATTAATAAGTTATTTAGAATTAAATATCACTTTGTCTGACTGTACAAATGGCACTAAATAGGAAGTAAAACGTCTGGTGTACTACTTCGGGTTGATTCTAATCGGGTCGACTGGGCACGGACCCTGATTAAGGCGGGTTTGTTATAACTTTACCTTACCTACTAGAGACTAAAGAGTTCATGTTTCCTCACGATTTCTTCCATCAGTCATGTCCAAGATAAACTTACAAATTCAATTTCAAAATGTTTATTTGCAAGAAAATACATAGTTTACAAGGGAAGATCTTACAGCCTTAAAGTCATTGTATTCTGCCTGCAAGCAAGCGTGCATTTTTTTAGGTTTTAATGTCATTATTATGCTGAAATATAATTATATTATTAGTACATTATTATCACACATTATTTATTACATACAAATGACACCAATTTATTTGCAATACATTAATTAATACTCTGAACAAATATTTTTATGTTCCGAAAATTCCTTAATGCTGTAGAAACACTGTTTTTGTAACCACTCTGACAATTTTGTTTTATAAAGCAAATATAGGGGGCACCTGGAGGTCTGAATAGTTCACTTCCAGGCAAAAATGCTTTACCATCGACCAAATCATCGCTTACCATCAGATGAGATGGTGGTCAAACGCGAAGAAAAAATATAATGTCACATTAGTACTTCTCTGGATACTCGTATAAAAAATAAAATAATAAGTTGGTCATACTCATATTACGTTTCTCTTCTCATTAAAATTAATCAATAAATCAATTACTTTCTAATTATTTCTAAGTAATAAGCAAAATATTCAACCTGGCATTTTCAGAAATAACAGCGAATACTGTTAATTAAACTTCACAGGTCCTTAAATAAACACAAATGAAATAATAAAATGTTCCAATAAATTAACAGTGATTTAGAATACCGGAAATTTTCTTAAAGGGTCTCTGCTTTGGATTCTTAATTACGTCATTAGAGGAAATATTTGATTTATCGGATTTCCTGTTTTGACAAACATGTTAAGAAAACTTTTGATAGGTAAGTACGTAAAAACAAATACTTTGGTTTGAAATATATTTATTTAATACTTCATGCACACAAACGTACAGAGGCGGACATAATGCCTTAGGCATTTTCTACCAGTCGACCTTTGGGTTATGCAGAGACATCAGAGACATATATTGCGTTTTATACACATATATATTTGGTATATATACAGTAATATCATATTTGGTATGAAAATGAAATAAACGAACTACTTATATTACAACCGACTTCCAAACAAAAACACTACAAAGTAAAAAATAACTTACACCAAGGTGAACTGCCAACAACATAACATCACACTGTACCCCTTTAGAGCGTACCAGTGTGATGTTATGTTATGAAATGGCGTAAACAATAAACAGAAATGCGATTGCAGCTATCCCGAGTGATTTGCCGTCATTTATTAAAGAGTTCTGATGTATATCTCCGAAGTTCTTCATCAGATCTTGATGAAAATTAAATGGGACCACATGACAAGCACCAGCTATGAAATAAAGAAAGAATCATCAAAATCAGCTCACCCAGTAACAAGTTTTGAGGTAACACACATAAAAAAAATATACAATCGAATTGAGAACCTCCTTCTTTTTGGGAAGTCGGTTAAAAACTACAACTTGAAATATGGGAACTGTCCCAAGAGAAAACACTACCAGGATCCCATGTGTAAATCCAGACCAGTCCAATGATTCCATTGATGGTCCATTGATGTGTGATTTAAATAAAAACAAACAGATACAGATCTTCAAGTATTTAATATTGAGGGTCTATTTTAAAATTCTCAGATAATTATTAACGGAAGAATATGATAGTTTGACATAATTCTTTACAAAAGCAGCCAAACAGCAATTTTTATCAGAATCTAGACACGAGGCAGCGTGTCAAGCCAAGTTCAAGCAAAAAAGGAACTGGCGACGCAGCAGCTGTGTGTAATATTACACGAACCATTTGGAGGCACTTTTGTCATCTTAATAACTTAAAAAACTATTTAACTTAATCAGATGAAAACCAGCCAAGTCAAATCTTGAGCTACATTTTATCCTAAGTTGTCTGCTTTATGTAAATAATTCGACTTTTCAAATGTAAGAAGTTATATTTTAAAATAGCAAATTTTGTTGTAACAGAAAAAGCAAGAAATTGTGTTTTTAATTTTATTTTAGAATGTGTTATGTTCTTGTTAATACATTTCAGGATACAGAACTTGGCACCCATTTAGATCTCAATTCTTTTATCGGCGTAGTCAACAACCGCGCATATTCTCAGTATTGAACTTGGTTCCCTTTTACACATTTATGTTTTTTATGGGATTAAAGTTATCTGAGGATTTAAAAATCGGTCTAAATTAGGGTTAGTTGAAAATAGTATGAATAAACTTTATGACTGCTTAGCGGTACGAAATAATTACATCTACCGAAGGAAGATTTATGACGTATTAAAAAAAACTACTTACTAGATCTCGTTCAAACCAATTTTCGGTGGAAGTTTACATGGTAATGTACATTATATATTTTTTTAGTTTTATCATTCTCTTATTTTAGAAGTTACTGGGGGTGGGGGGACATTTTACCACTTTGGAAGTGTCTCTCGCGCAAACTATTCACTTTAGAAAAAAATATATATTAAAAAACTCAATATCATTTTTGAAGACCTATCCATAGATACCCCACACGAATGGGTTTGATGAAAAAAAAATTGAGTTTCAATTCTAAGTATGGGGAACCCCAAAATGTATTGTTTTTTTCTATTTTTGTGTGAAAATCTTAATGCGGTTCACAGAATACATCTACTTACCAAGTTTTAACAGCATAGTTCTTATAGTTTTGGAAAAACGTGGCTGAGACTTACGGACGGACAGACAGACACATGACGAATCCATAAGGGTTCCATTTTTTGCCATTTGGCTACGGAACCCTAAAAGTGAAGATTGAATTCCATTCTCAAGTCACACAAGTCCGTCCCTGCCTACGGTCAGACAAAAAGTTACGCACGATTAACTTTTACATATCGAATAGTTTCTCCAACGATACTTTTCTATTGTTTACCCGAAGACATCTTTGTTCGGTACAGTTGGCAAAAAAGGGTCCAGCTGCCAATGCCTTTATATTTTATTGTATTTGTCGGGTTCTCTTTATCCAAAAAATAATAATATTTTTGCTGAAGTTACAGAAAAATAAAAGGACTTGTTTTCTTTCTTGAAATATCTGTTTTTTGTTGTGTGGAAAGTTTTGATAAATGGTGACTCAGTAGCTAACTGGTTTTCTGAAAATAACTGATACAAGACCTAAAATCCAGTTAGTATTTTCTGAAATACAATTTCATTTCTTTATCATTATAATAATTCTCTTTCCACTTTTTTACTCACCGTCTGGGAAAACGGAGAGTTATATCGAACTCCAATGGACTAAAACCCCACGGTTCCTACTGCTAATATGAGTCTAGCACCCGGTGTTCACCTCTTTATCATTATCATAATCTTTATCTTCAAATTATCCCAATTTATTTTGATACGGCGAAACAGGTCTTCTTCAATACTTCTCTTTAATCGTTACCTCAGTAGTCAACCTCTTACTAACCCTGTCATCTTGTACACAGTATTTCACAAATTTTGTACATTCTATGTCGAAGTTTTTCACCATGGGATTTCTTCAGGGTTCGGTTATTGGTCCGCATTTATCGAATTTAGGCTATGATGATTTCCTGACGATTCCACTTCGAAGCGGCTGTTCATTAACTGGTTACGTGTACGTTGGTCTTCTGCTCTTTCAATCAAGTACTC
Organism: Anorthoa munda; assembly: GCA_945859665.1. Lineage (NCBI taxonomy): Eukaryota > Metazoa > Arthropoda > Insecta > Lepidoptera > Noctuidae > Anorthoa > Anorthoa munda. The sequence continues at coordinate 19,539,017 of OX243896.1, read as the reverse complement.
GAGCTGGGCTTGAGAATTTGGCTGACACTTGCCTATGATTAATTTCTCAGTGGGGCGATCGAAACCGTCCCGTGACCTTTACCCCGCACAAAACTTATCAACTCATTTTGAAAGGTAATCTTAAATCGTGTCCTACTATAAAATTTAATAACGTTCTTGTAAAAAGGCGGCAGTCCGTGTGCTATTTTGGTCTAGTGTTAGAGAGGAATTTTGCATTTATAGATCATATTAAAATAGTCGGTGTTGAAAAACGGAATACAATCTGTACCAAAGACAATGATTTCAGAAAGGAAAGTTATTTTTCGCTTTGTAGTGTTTTGTTATGAAAGTCGGTTTGATTTTTTTGTTAAAAAGCTATTTTAGTTGTGGTATATAATGGACCAGTACTATATAATTAGGTACCTATAACGCCCAAAGTGATGCCAGAATATATTAACCATGAAACTTGAACAAAACCGGTGGAATGAGAATATATCAGGGTGAACTATATACCTGCGTACCCTTTTAGAGCGTACCAGTGTGATGTTATATTATGAAATGGTGTTAACAATAACCGGACATGCGATAGCAGCTATCCCGAGTGATTTGCCGCCATTTATTAAAGAGTTATATTGTATATATCCGAAGTTTTTCATCAGATCTTGATTAAAATGGGACCATATGACAAGCATTAGATTTCAAATAAAAAAAAGATCTGCAAAATCGGCTCACCTAATAAAAAGTCCTTTTTGGGAAGTCGGATAAAATAAAAAAAGAACTTCTATACCTTAACGAGAATATCTAAATCTACGTGGGGTCTGTCTGTTTTTACTTTAAATACTATTTAAGTCTATTTATTTTGTTTGTCGGTGTCTTCTCGTCCAACTTACCAGTGTCTCAATACGTCTTTGACCAGTGTATGTTGCCAGTGATGACATATGGCTCTGAGACGTGGTCGCTTACAATGGGCCTCATCAGAAAGCTTACAGTCACTCAATGGGCAATGGAGAGGGCTATGCTCGGCCTTTCCTTGCGTGATCGAATCAGCAATGTAGAGAACCATAAGAGAACCAGGGTTACCGACATAGCCCGAAGAATTGCCAAACTTAAGTGGCAGTGGGCAGTGCACATCGGCTCGCAGGACGGATGACCGATGGGGCAGACAGGTTCTGGAGTGGCGACCGCGAACCGGAAGACGTTGCGTTGGAAGGCCTCCACCAGGACACCAGGTGGACCGATGACCTGGTGAAGGTTGCGGGATGCGCTGGTTGCGAGACGCACGGGACCGGTCAATGTGGCGACGCTTGGGGGAGGCCTATGTCCAGCAGTGGACGTCTTTCGGCTGAGATGATGATGATGACTTTGGTTGTTTGGGCTGATAGGGCAGTGCGACGTAAATTACTTCAAACTCAGGATTTAGTTTTGATATTCTTATGTAAAGCATACAGGACGGTTAGTACTGAGGCTTTACAGGTACTTGCTGGCGTAGTTCCGGTCGACCTTTAAGTGAAGCGACGTGCTGCAATGTCTATTCCGCACGAAAGACTATGAACGCGGATATTTAACGCGGAGTGACCATGAGAAAATCTCTAGGTTATTTAAACTATATATATTGACGGTACTTTTATCCGAACGGCAATGTAGGTGGAATAGTTCCATCAAGGGCCGACACCGCCACTAATTCTTTCCAACCGTTCGCGAGCGGCTGGCTAGGACGTGGCTGCAGGTAGATCACTGTGTTGCCTTATTTTTCAATCGGCATGGTAACTTTAAAAATAAATTATTTTCCTTCAAGCTCGTTGCCTCGCCTTTATGTCAGTGTACTACATCTGACTGCGAATATGTACAATCTGTACATCATATCTTATGGAAGTGTATTCTTTGGCAGAATGAACGCAATATTATTATGTTGGATAATGCATATGAGTTGTTTACTATACGGACATTGTAGAAACAAGAACAAATTGCCGTGCGGACAAGCGTTTTGCCATACCCGTGTATTGGAGTCAAATATTGTTGTTGTAATTATGTTAGGACCTAATTATATTAAAGAGATTTTTTATCCATGGTGCTAGGCAACTGGGCTTATACCAGTTGTAAACTACCCTTTGTGCCTATTGGCCTTGTTTGTTCTGTGGGCAGTGGAAATTTGTGTTTTTTGCTACTCCTCCGTTATTCTTTTCTGATCAATTTCGTTGCGGGATTCAAGACAGTTAAATTTATTCTCCGGGATTTCGTCAAGCTTCATTGCCTGTGCGTTTTTCTGGTGGTCACCACTTTTGATTCTGGCTTTCAGTAGTTGCAGTGGTTTGGGAATAGTGCGGTGGGATTGACCCAAAAAAAAGAAAGTTTTCCATAAATAGATTTCCATCTTACCAACTTTAAATGATAACCCAAGACTACAAGAAAGTCTTTAACAAACTTGTAACCAGGACAACCGCTCTACAGTAACAAAAATATCTGAAATCTAACAACACAGAAAAGCCAAAACAATCAAACCTTAGCCTAGCCTTTTCCAAACTATCCAGTCTAACCAGATTGAGTACCAGTATTTTATATGGAGCGACTGTCTATCTGACCTCCACAACCCAGTAACTGGGTAACACGATAGACCTTGGCAAGACTGGAGCACAAATAATATAATATTAGCATACAGATGCCACATCCCATACAAAGAAACTTGTGTGCGATCGCGTTCGGTTCCATTCTACGGCTATATATGGTGTTAGCAGTGACTTGCAAGTAAAAGGGTTTTCTCGGTTCGTGAATTTTTTTTCCTTTAAATACAGTGACGATTTGTTTTATAGTATTTTTTTGAATATTTTTACAGTTTCATTGTACCAAAAATGCGTTACAAAACAAATTTAAAAAAATTTAGTGGCATCCCTTAGAAATTTAAAACCGAGCCATCTATTGAAATCAATTTTAAATGATTCGTTCAAATAATTTTAAATGTGAATTAAGAGCCCAATATTGCATGATTTTGTGCTTAGGAGAGTTAATTAAAAAAGAACATAAATTTTTTATGACAAGTTTAGAAAATGTTAATTTAAATTTTCAATAACAAATCGATGCTTATCGCGCCATCTAGTGTCATTTATTTGAGCCAAATTTTCTTTATTAGCACTGGGACCCCGTGACTGGACTGGAGATTTCCTGGTTTCTGACTATCTATAACGACTGTAAAAGATCTACAAATAAGCCGCGACAAGGTTCGACCGACCAATCGCGTCGTGTCCACGTTCGCTCTATATGGTGGTTGGTCAACTCGCACACTATGCGTGAACTTACCCCCACTACGCCAAAACCTTGCCAAGTAATATGCCGAGGACTATACTAGCTTCTGCCAGCGGCTTTGCCCGCCTTTAAGTCGAATATTATTCCGAGGGAACATATTCCCGGAATAAAAAGTATCCTATGTGCTATTCTGACTATAATCTGTCTCTTTGCCAAATTTCAAACAGATCCGTATAGCCGTTTGAGCGTCAAAAAGTAAAAATACATACAAACACACATACACACACTAAAACTTTCGGCTTTATAATATTAATAATATATAAGTAAGTATAAAGTGTGATAAATTTTATAAAGAAAAAAACCGGCCAAGTGTGAGTTGGACTCGCGCACGAAGGGTTCCGTACCATTATCGCAAAAAACGGCAAAAATATCACGTTTGTTGTATGGGAGCCCCACTTAAATATTTATTTTATTCTGTTTTTAGATTTTGGTTTTATTTTTTAGGGTTCCGTACCCAAAGGGTAAAAACGGGACCCTATTACTGAGACTTCGCGGTCCGTCTGTCTGTCTGTCTGTTTGTCTGTCTGTCTGTCACCAGGCTGTATCTCATGAACCGTGATAGTTAGACAGTTGAAATTTTCACAGATGATGCATTTCTGTTGCCGCTATAACAACAAATACTAAAAACAGAATAAAATAAATATTTAAGTGGGGCATGGGAATACAACAAACGTGTTTTTATTGCCGTTTTTTGCGATAATGGTACGGAACCCTTCGTGCGCGAGTCCGACTCGCACTTGGCCGGTTTTTTTTTGTTATAGCGGCAACAGAAATACATCACCAGTGAAAATTTTTACTGTCTAGCTATCACGGTTCATGAGATACAGCCTGGTGACAGACGAACAGACAGACAGACAGATAGACGGACAGACAGACAGACAGACGGACAGTGGAGTCTTAGTAATAGGGTCCCGTCTTTACTCTTTGGGTACGAAACCCTAAAAATTCAAAACGAATATTGAATTGCCCGTCTAAATTCAACAAAGCTGTTTTAGCATTACTTTTTCTAGAACTGATTGGCACAAATATTTCGAATTGAACAATAAATTCTTGCACGTTCGTTTTACACATTTGCCAATTCCAATATTTGTATTAGACAATAAATCCGTTGTATCTATGTTTTCAATATCGTGTTAAATCAACACAATCTGTTTTGTTTAATTAAATTCAAACATTTGTTACTGGCAGCTTACACGAGCGTGAGTGTGAAAATACCTGAAAACACGAATATTTATTTTTTGTTTTATTTAGATTTAATAAAACTTGGCAGTGGGCAGGGCACATTGCTCGCAGAACGGATGGCCGATCGGGCAGAAAAGTTCTGGAGTGGCGACCGCGAACCGATAGACGTTGCGTTGGGAGGTCTTCCACCAGGTGGACCGATGACCTGGTAACAGATAATATAATACTAGCATACAGATGCCTGCCTCATCCCATACAAAGAAACCGTGCCGACGTAACTAGCGTTTTTTATCTGATTATACCGATTATTCCGTGGAAAGGAACCGGACGTGATCGATGTACAAAAAATAATCAGTATAATCAGTACAGTACGTCGGCACGGTTTCTTTGTATGGGATGAGACACCACTGACCTGGTGAAGGTTGCGGGGATCCGCTGGCTGCGGGACGCACGGGAACGGCTAATGTGGCAATGCTTGGGGAAGCCCTATGTCCAGCAGTGGACGTCTATCGGCTGATATGATGATGATGATGATGACGAATGAAACTTAGATTGTTTATAGATAAAAAAAAAACAAAAACCCCGACTGCTTAAAAAACAAACTAAAATGACGTAAACAAGAAGAAAATCATGCTGTGCAGTCGGAGGATACATATTCGCGAGCTGGCGGACCAAAACCAGATGTATCCTCCGACTGCACAGCATGATTTTCTTCTTGTTTACGTCATTTTAGTTTGCTTTTAAGCAGTCGGGTTTTTTGTTTTTTTTTTTAATTAACTTTTTTTATTTACAACTTTTTAGTTATTTTTTTTAGAATATTTATATTTTTGAAATCGCCTCTTAAAATCCTTTATTTTGATACCCCACACGATGGGTTTGGAAGATTTTTTATTTTTTCCCCCCAAAATGGCGCCCAAAATCCGCCAATTTTGTTTTTTCCAATTTTAATGTAGCCAGTGACACTCGCAGGATTAAGACGAATCGATTGACATAAGAATCATCAAAATCGGCCAACGCGGTTGGTCTCTAGAACGCCACATAGGAACAAACATACATACATACATACATAGACTGATAAACACATTATCCTCCTTCGGTAGTCGGGTAAAAAATAGGGATATTTTCGGACATACAAAATTTAAAAAATGTTTTTAGGGCTGTTGACATTCTGTTGCTGACAGAAGTGTAAACGTTGAAAAAAACCGGCCAAGTGCGAGTCGGACTCGCACACGAAGGGTTCCGTACCATTATCGCAAAACACTGCATAAAAATCACGTTTGCTGTATGGGAGCCCTCCTTAATTAATTTTATTTTAATTTATTAATTATTATTTTTTGAAGTAAATATACAACTAAACATTCTGTGAATATTTCAAGCGTGTACCTGTTGCCGTTATTAATATCGAGCAAAAAACGGCAAAAAAATCACGTTTGTTGTATGGGAGCCCCCCTTAGATATTTATTTTATACTGTTTTTAGTATTTGTTGTTATAGCGGCAACAGAAATTCATCATCTGTGAAAATTTCAACTGTCTAGCTATCAAGGTTCATGAGATACAGCCTGGAGACAGACGGACAGACAGACAGACAGACAGACAGACAGACAGACAGACAGACAGACGGATCGCGAAGTCTTAGTAATAGGGTCCCGTTTTTACCCTTTGGGGACTTAGAATACAGACCTTCATCTTCTTGTAATGGATTTCCGCGAAGCAACCACCAACTCCATAACTTATCCCGAGTTTTAGTTAGGAGTAACTTTGACTTGTTAAAGTAAGTACTTATTTAAAAAACATGCACGTACCCATTAAAAGTTGTGAACAAAACTTGGCCATTTAAATAAAAGCAGTTTGAAAAGTTCTAGAACTGATAAAAATTCTGTCTGTGTAGCGCATTTCATTTGCTACTTCGTAATAGGTTTTAGTCTTTGAAATACTTTGAAGAGAATTTCAGAGTTACAGTTGACTTCCACTTTATGAAAATGGGTCATATTTTCAGAGATTTTATGTTTCTGTCTCATAATGATGATTGCAGAAGTATCTAGTTACATTAAAGGTGGCCTGCTGAAGGGAACCTTCATCATCATCTTCATCATTGGGACACGTCACGTAGACTTCAACAGTGCGGTCGCGCTATAATTTGCTCAGAACTTTTAATTCTAAAATCTTAGTAATAAGTTGTTTTTCGATTGTGTGTTGTTGTGACTTTTATAAATAAATCTCTGATGGGACTATCTATGTAATTTTCAAGCCGAATTGAAGTGATCTTAAAACTAATGTGTATTGTGGTAGTTAATGAAAAGTGATTTTTAGTAGTTGAAATAATAACTATAACCAACCTAATCAATCTACCGCCAATCACTAATTTTGTGTCCGCCGTGACTTTGTGGCCGCCGTGACTTTGGATCCCCGCAGGCTTATTACGTATCTTTTGCATGAGCAAAACGTTAGCGATTTTTGCGCAATAATTGCTCTTCCATACGAAAGTTTTAGAGTTGTTGGCGGTTATTTTTTGAAATAAGTGCCGATTGGAATGCTACAATTACATAGACAAACTTAAAAACGGATTGAGGATTTAGAGTTTGGATCAAGGTCATCATGCATCGAACTTCGAAATATTCCATCAAATGAGAAAGAGTTCTCCGACGATATAGTTAAACATACTCTCAATGTCGGGAAGGTACTAAATCTATTAATTAATCATTCTAAAATTGGAAATGCTTACCGTCTTCCGGCCAAACCTGGCAGGAATAAGACTACTGTAGCTGATTTTGATACGGTTTTGATCAAGAATAAATTCCCTACATCGGCACGCAGTTATAATCGGAACAAAGAGCCAGGATTAAAATTAAACTCGAATCAGATTGGATTAAAGGGTCAACTTCACCCTATATATGTTTTCGAATATCTACCGGGAAATAGCAGGAAGCTATTGTACCAAGCCAGGGCATTTGCCAATCAAAATGGTTATAAATTTTGCCTATTAAGAATATTCCTGCGTAAGGAGTAAGCCGGTAAACGCAGAAGAGGATCTTGCCTCACTACAATCTTCATCACTAAGTTTCATTATCTTACATATAATATTTCTGCATGTTTCAACTCTTTGTCATATTTTCAATCATTCGTTTTGCCTTGATAGATATTTTTAAAGATGTGCTTATACATATTACTATTTGTTAATCTGCCACACAATTGCATTTCACACTCACAAAAACACATTCGCATAGTAGGCTTGTTTCTTTAGGCATGATATACGGCAGTGTAACAACATCCCAGTTTCTAATAAATTAGTGCAGTGTACAGGTGTAGTGGAGTGCTTCATGTTCGTTTATTTACTATCACAATGCTTCTCAACTATTTTATAATGAACTAGCTTCTGCCCGCGGCTTCGCCCGCGTAAAAAGTGTTTTATCATTTCAAGGGAATACAAACTATCCTATGACCTTCTCAGGGTCTCAAACTATCTCCATACCAAATTTCATCTAATTCGGGTCAGTAGATCCAGAGATTGCCCCCTGCAACCTCACAAACTTTGCCTCTTTATAATATTATTATGGATTATTATACTTTGTGCCTCGTCCTCGAGATTAGTACCTGAAATTAATTATTATATTTCACTTGGTAGTGTCGACTACAGCGGCCGCATCAGATCACTTTGTTTTAGAGACAATATTTTTTTTTTTTTTTTTTTTTTTTCCTGGCAGCTCTGTGTCGGCTGTCATGCTTTCATTCGCGATTATAGTGCGCTGCCGCTCAACACGCAAATAAAAATTTTATTAAATAAAAGGCGAAAAAATGCCCAAAAGGAGACATTCAACCGACGAATACGAGAGGATAAGCCGAAAAATGAAAAAACTCGAGAGGAAATTAGACCGTGCTCGACGCAGACGAAGCAAATCCAAGTCGCCTCACGAGCCGACGCCATCTTTTGAGGAACCACAAGGTAACTAATTTAATTAAATAACTATATTATCTGCAATTACCTTACCAATCCTACACCTTTAACTTGCATCGCAAGCAAATAATGCACTTCGAGCATGCCATCGGGCTGTCTCACCACATATTTACGAGATAAATGAAAAGAAATTTATTTCTCTAATCTTACGAATGTATTCGAGCTGATCATCGGACTGTCTCACAACATTCAATAAATTACTGGTTTCGTTCAATTCTATGGAATTGCTACACCCACCAGAATGCATAAATCGGTTATCAACCGTAAGTAAAACAATGGTTTGTTATCATTCCAGGCGAAGCCCTAGAAGACGACGCCGGAAATGAAGAGGAAACAAATGTCGAATGCGACCAAGGAAGTACAAAAATAACCATAAGTAGCGATCTTCCTCACAACCCCAGCCCGGACAACATACCTGTTGTAACTATCGTCCCGGAGGAGGAAGGTGACAATAACACGCTAGACACAGACATTCTTGAAATCCTTGGAGTTGACCCAACATGCAACACAGAGCATGGACCCGACCTCCATAAGGAAGTAGCTGGCCGACTGGAACATCTGGCAACTTGTGGCCTCTCAAGAGACCAGAGGAAGGAGCTGCAGGAAAAGTACCCGCTGCCAATGAATGCTACAAAACTTGGTGCACCCACATTAAACAGTGAGATAAAAGCAGCGCTACCTGAATCACTGATAAACAGGGACAAGGCCATAGAAGCTAAACAAAGGTTACTCGGCAGTGCCATCTCCTGCCTAGGAGCAACATTGTCTAACTTACTGGATGCAAAAGAAAAAGATGCAGATCTGTTAAGTAAAATAATGGATGCCACTCGCATCTTATGCGACATCCAACATTGTGACTCAATAACGAGACGTAAATTTAGCTGCAGTTCACTTAAAAAGGATATTAAGGACCAAGTCCAAAGCACAAAAATCGATAAATATCTGTTTGGAGAAACACTTTCTGAAACACTTCGAGCCGCTAAAGCGGTCTCTAAATCAGGTGCAGAAATAAAAACTTACAGCTCAAATGCAGCTTCCAAAATCAAGCATAAACCCAACATGGGCCAAGCAAAAAACTGGAAAGCTCCACCGGTGCGCAGGCCGCCGGTGCCCCAAGGGCGACAGGAGAACAGGGAGCCTGCCTATCGCCCGAATCAGCCATACAAACCCTTCAAGCGGTCGCCTCATCCGCTGAAGCAACCTCGACGCCGCTAAACTCGGTAAGGTACGCCGGTCGCTTATCATGTTTTTACCAACAGTGGCAAATTATCACTGATGACAAGACAGTGTTATCATGGATTGAGGGTTACAAATTAAAATTCTCACAGCCTGTCACTCAGACAATAGCACCTGCAATACCTAAATATAACTCAGCTGAAAAAGCACAATATAAGGATGCAATCAACAAACTGATCTCCATTGGTGCAATATCTGAGTGCCAGCCTCGAAAAGGGCAGTTTGTTTCAAGTGTTTTCTTAAGACCAAAACCCAATGGCAGTATGCGTCTAATTCTGAATTTAAAACACCTCAATAAGTTCATTGATACCAGCCATTTCAAACTTGAAGACTTGCGCACAGCATTAAAAGTTATATCACAGGATAGTTTCATGGCCACTCTGGATCTTAAAGATGCATACTTTCTTATAAAAGTTCACAAAAATTCTCGCAAATATCTAAGATTCTTTCATGAAAAGTTATATGAGTTCAACGTACTGCCATTTGGGTTAAACACTGCACCTTTCATTTTCACTAAAATAATGAAACCCGTCATCAAATTATTAAGATCCTGTGGTTACTTATCAACCATATATCTCGACGATTTGCTATTAATTGGTAACACATATAATAAATGTCTTGAAAACATTCAAAACACCAAGAAGCTAATCACAAGTTTAGGTTTTATTATAAACGAAGAAAAGAGCAAACTTATACCTAGTAATACTTGTAAATTTTTGGGATATATTATTGACACTCATAACTATCATGTAATGTTGCCTACAGATAAGAAAAAACATATCAATGATGAAATAGAAAAATTTCTGAAATTATCTCGCTGTAAAATCAGACAATTTGCACGCCTTGTAGGACTACTGGTCTCAGCATGCCCTGCCATTGAATATGGGTGGCTCTATACCAAAAAACTAGAACGGTGTAAATTCCTAAACCTAAAAGGTGAAACAAATTATGAAAAATACATGAATATTCCAACAACACTTAAACCAGATCTTGAATGGTGGCTACACTCCATTCAAAATTCAGTAAATAAAATAAAAATTAATAATTATGTAACCGAAATCTTTTCTGACGCCTCAACCACGGGGTGGGGGGCCGCCTGCCGGGAAGAGACTGCTAGTGGCCAGTGGTCAGACAAGGAGCGCGAATGTCACATCAATTATTTGGAATTATTAGCGTCATTCTTTGCTCTTAAAATATTTGGTAAATCTTTAAATAATTGTGAAGTTCTGTTACGCATAGATAACTCCACAGCAATAGCCTACATTAATCGAATGGGTGGAATTCAATACCCTCATCTCTCAGACTTAGCCAGGGACATTTGGCAATGGTGTGAAAACCGTAATATTTTCATTTTTGCATCTTACATTAAGTCGTCTGAAAACCAAGTAGCTGATACGGAATCACGGAAGTCGCATCCCGACATAGAATGGGAATTAAAAGAAAAGGCATATGAACAATTGACAGAAACATTTGGAACACCGGAAATTGACCTATTTGCAAGTCGCATTAACAAAAAATGCGACAAGTACATAGCGTGGCATAACGATCCAGATGCCTTCACAATAGATGCATTTACAGTACACTGGTCTCAATTTTTCTTTTACGCATTCCCACCATTCTCAATCATACTAAAATCACTACGGAAAATCATAATGGATAAAGCTAAAGGCATCATGGTTGTGCCCTTATGGCCGACTCAACCCTGGTTCCCTTTATTTAGGGAACTTCTCATATCAGAGATGATCATACTTAAACCTAATGAAAATATCATTGTGTCTCATTCCAGCAAAGGAAAAATCCATACCAATCTTACCCTGGCTGCCGGAGTCTTGTGCGGACGTCACTATTGCGACGAAGCATACCACCATCATCAATAGAGATTATGCTAGCTTCGCTATCAGAAAACTCTTTCAAACAATACGACACATGCCTAAAAAACTGGTATAACTTTTGCAAGAAAAATAATTCTAACATATTTGAAGCATCCACTCCAACAGTAATATATTTCTTAACAGAACTTTTTAATGCCGGTAGCCAATATGGAACGCTTAACTGTCATAGATCTGCATTATCACTGTTATTAGGCACTAGTATGTCTTCTGATGACAGGTTAAAAAGATTTTTTAAGGGCGTGTTCAGGCTGCGACCACCTGCCCCTAAATATAATGTCACCTGGGACACATCCCAAGTACTTGGTGTATTAGGAACTTGGTATCCAAATGAAACATTGAACCTAGAGAAATTGTCAAAAAAATGTGTAACATTACTTGCTCTAGCTACTGCACACAGAGTGCAGACACTGTCAAAAATAAAAACAGAAAATATAGAAATACATTCAACAAAAATAACCATCAAAATTCCAGATCTCATAAAAACCTCTAAAGTAGGAACTAATCAACCCTTCTTCAATTTACCTTTCTTCAGACAAAAACCAGAAATATGTCCAGCTGAAACCCTTATAGCCTACATTAATAAAACTGCTAACCACCGTAAACATACAGAGTTATTTATAGGCACTAAGAAACCATACAACATAGTGACCAAACAGACTCTCAGTCGTTGGATTAAGTTTACTCTAAAGACAAGCGGTATTGATGTATCAGTGTTCTCAGCTCACAGCACACGCCATGCTGCTACTTCTAAAGCCCACACATTAGGTGTGACAGTTGACCAGATACTTAAAACAGCAGGCTGGAGTAGCAATTCAAGCACATTTGGCAAATTTTATAACAGATCTATAGTAAATAAGGATCAAACTGACTTAGCAAGAGCAATCTTCAATTGTGATTAATAATATCTTATAAGATTGCTTAATATAAATACTAGTAACTCCAACTTATAAGGAAGGAGAATAAGTATTAAAGGTGTGATAATGAAACTTAAAAGATATAGATAGTGATAAGAAAGCACAAAATAATTTTTTTGCTTAAACTGATAATTAAGAATCTATCTATATAATAATATTTAAGAAAAAGTTACCTAATGAAAACTGTGATTGTTAGAAGAATATCCTGTTCTTTAAGAATTTACCTAAAAAATTGATTAAGAATTATGTAAACCAAAAACAGCTGTGATTGTTATGACATTAGTCTATAAACTTTAATTATAATAATAAGGCAAAATTTATTTTGTTAAAGAAGTTAATTAAGAATATGTTTATTTAGATAACTAATTAGAACCTATGGTTCCTAAGGACAACTGTGATTGATAGTCTATAAACATTATAATAATGATAATAAAAAAGTAAGCAATTTAAATGTTAAAACAGATGATTAAGAACAATTACCTATGTAACAATGGACAACCATGATTTGTCTATAAAAATATAAGATTCCTTTCAAAGATAAAGATCTTTTACTTCATCATGGTTTATGTGATAATTCCAGAACTTAACTCTCAAAGTCTACCAAGTGAAATATAATAATTAATTTCAGGTACTAATCTCGAGGACGAGGCACAAAGTATAATTAATGATTAAACGAACTTACCCTAAGTGAAGTTCTATCATAATTATACGAAGTGCCTCGTCCGAAGAGATTAGTAACACCCTCCCAACCCTAACAATCTAACCCAAAAGCGTTCTGGAAATATCTACATAATACATCTAACTCTAAACTAAATGAAAGCATGACAGCCGACACAGAGCTGCCAGGAAAAAAAAAAAAAAAAAAAAAAATATTGTCTCTAAAACAAAGTGATCTGATGCGGCCGCTGTAGTCGACACTACCAAGTGAAATATAATAATTAATTTCAGGTACTAATCTCTTCGGACGAGGCACTTCGTATAATTATGATAGAACTTCACTTAGGGTAAGTTCGTTTAATCATTAATTATAAATGCGAAAGTTTGGATGGATGGAAGTTTCAGAATGGCTGATCAGATTTGGTTAAAATTTGGCACAGAGATAGATTATAGTTTGGAATAGCACAAATACTTTTTATCTCAGTAGTATGTTTGTATTTTTTAGTTTTTTAGTATGTGTGTATATTTCTTTTTATTTGAGGGATAATATATAGATAGATGGATATGATCATATCATTCTATTTTGGAGGTATGCGGAACAGGGTTTAAAGTCCCACAAACCTCCATAGAAAAGAGAAGATCCTCCAACCAGACGGGTTTTGTGTCTGGTCCGGGCAATTGCCCAACGGTTATTGTCGGACTGTTGTATTTGTTCAAATCGCGCCGAAAACTTTGCTTTCGCGATGCAGGATTTGTGTGACGTCATGTCATTAAATCGTAAGTGTCGGTATTGGTGCCGCTACATCACTGCCCTTCGGAGACAAGAAGGCGATACCTGGTTGAATCGTCCGTACATCTCGTGATACGCATCACGAGATGTGCCAGGCCAGTGGAAGGTTCATTCCCGTGAGTTGGAACCGGAAGTCGCAGAGTTCGCGGTGAGTCGGAACTGTATGCGGTTGTGCCCCAGTGAGTCGGGGTGATGATATCCCAGTGACTCGGGAACTGGCTCGCTGTGTGACTCACTGCTCGAAAGCTTGAGGAAGTGATGATGACGTCTCGATTAAGAAGCTCTGCACGAAGGCTGCGTTGATGTTCATGTTTGAGGAACTTCTTCCGAACGAACCTCTTCTTCGTCTGACTCTTCCCGCTTCTCTTCCGATTGCTCTTCTTTCAGTTTTACTGTCTCTTTGGTGTCGTTATTTGCGCTCATCTCAGAGGCACTCTCAGAGAAATGTGGCACATAATATTATAATTGTATTTAATTATTATTATTTTAATATCAGTTACTATTGAATTGGATTAAAATGTATTGAATTGTATTGAATTGCATTGAATTGTCTTGAATTGTATCGAATTGTATTGAATTTTATTGAATTGTATCGAATTATATTGTATTGAATTGTATTGTATTGCATTGTTTTGAATTTTGTTTATTTCAATTGTATTGAAATAAACAAAAAGAGCTAAAAAGAGCAAAAATAAACAAAAGGAGCTGTCAACGAGCTGTCAACCGTGAACTATACTAGTCCGTGCTAATTAATTGATTAATAATTATTAAACTATGATTATCGTGTAAAAAGTACAAAAACATTATTATTGTAGTATAAATAACTAGTGACACTGTTTGCTAAGTGAAATGATTCCGTTGTGTTGAGAAAATTGCCAAAAAGTGACAACTTAGTGTTTGTTTACAAAACCGACAATAAAGCAGCAAATGTGATACAAAAGTCAATTAGTGAACCAATTTCATCTCAACTAACTTTGTTACACTTAATGACGCAATAAATAAGTGTTAAAAGTGCTTACATGCTAATTTGAGCACTTTTGTGAACGTTAAATTTCAAAATAAAAACAATAACATTGCCGACATTGGTCAAACAACGATCGCGTTCCAGCCATAAAATTAAAATAGTGTCACATAATTAACATCGTGCAACGTAATCTACCGCCATCTAGCAGTGAGTAGCAGAACTTGACAGAAACGTTCCAGGTCAACAAAGAATACTATTTTGTGCATCGAAAACTACATAGTGTTGCAAGCCTGGAATATTTTTCTACCAAATTGGGATATTTTCAAATAATTTTGGGTTTTAATAAATTATACCCAAATTTTTATTAAAATTATAACTTCAAAATTTTATAATGGATTCTTACAACAACATAACTCAAAGAAAGAGGACAAATCTACAGCAATCAAAATCATTGACTGATTTATCTACTTCTCACATACTTGACTCAACAATGACAAGTCTTCCAGGCACATCTCTGGATGTAAGCCACTCATGCTGTGAAGTGCTCAAAGCACAGAATAATCAACTGACATGCGAACTACAGTCTGCTAATAACGAAATTGATGCATTACATGAAGAAATCCGGAACTTGAAATGCGAATGACGGTGGAGTAGGTGCCCAGTGCCTGTAACACAGGTTAGTTCCTAGCGCAGGGCTGGGTCTTGCTCTGCCGTCTGCTGCAGCGCGCCTCATTTACCTGCTTTATTTATGTGGTAAAATTAAGGATAATTTTGTACTCAAAAATTAATAAAATTGAATTGAATCATTTCAGCCGAAAGACGTCCACTGCTGGACATATGCCTCCCCCAAGCATCGCCACATTCTTCGATCCCGTGCATCTCGCATCCAGCGGATTCCTGCAACCTTAACCAGGTCATCGGTCCACCTAGTGGGCGGCCTTCCAATGCAAACTGGCGGGAAAATAGTTCAAGCTGGATTTGATAACTATTAGGTAAAGTAAAAGAAAATCTTTGGAGGATGAAAAGCCCATTTTAGCGTTAATGCGCTTATTATTATTGACTGAATTTTAAGGCCGGAGAGGCACAGAGGTCATACAGTACTCACGATCAATTCAGTAAAACATTGTCATAAATGGAGACCCATTGCCATCATTGCTACAGCTTTTAGATAGACCTGCAGAAAAAGGCTTAGACTACCTTACTAATATTATAAATTTAAAAGTGAAAGTTTGGATTGATGTATGTTTGTTACTCAATCACGCCAGAATGGCTGAATTGATTTGGATGAAAGTTGGCACGGTTCTCTTTGGATGATAAAACACTTACAACACGGGCGAAGCCGCTGGTAGAAGTTAGTTAACAATAATTTCACGACTAAAGTGTCACACCGCGCCTGAAGTACCTAAACCTTTAGGCTGGCTGAGGCGTATCCATAGTACCTGTACCCACAATTCGATAGCTCACAGGATATATAATTCGACTTAAAAAAAATTAAAGGCAAAAAGGTGAGTGTGCGAGATGAAAGGTCTATGAAGCAGTGGTACTACTGGTATCGTTACGAACCGTCATCATCATCATCATCATCATTTCAGCCGAAAGACGTCCACTGCTGGACATAGGCCTCCCCCAGGCGTCGCCACATTGACCGATCCCGTGCGTCTCGCATCCAGCGCCTTCCCGCAACCTTAACCAGGTCATCGGTCCACCTAGTGGGAGGCCTTCCAACATATCGTCTTCCGGTTCGCGGTCGCCATTCCAGAACTTTTCGGCCCCAACGGCCATCCGTTCTGCGAGCAATGTGCCCTGCCCACTGCCACTTAAGTTTGGCAATTCTTCGGGCTATGTCGGTAACTTTGGTTCTCCTGCGAACCGTGCTTACGAACCGTACGTAAGCACAATCAATTAAAAACAAATCGAAAACAAATAAATCCGTTAGAAAATTAACTGAATGGCGCTTAAAAACATTTATTTACCGGAAACCCACGCACGGTACATAAACCATAGAATTTATTAAGTAACAAAAATTCGTTCAAAACAACTCATTCATTATTCGTTTTATGGAATGTTATAAAAACAAAAGCAATACATTAAAAATATGGCCGAGTAAAAAGATGTCCATGTGTTCCTACACATCATTCCCTTCCCTATCACCATAAGCGCTCCAAGAAATCATTAAATTCCTACCCTAAATTAAAATACCTCGGCCCAACATCTGTGTACATGTATAGGTTGTCGTCTTCGCAATCAATAGCAATTTCACGCCCGTGACGTACCACTTAGTCAGCGAACCATTTGCATTCCTGAACGAGAGGAAGCCATTTTAAGACGTACATTAAACGTTTTAAAACACACAATTCGGAAACACATCAAACCTTTATTGGCCTGTAAAATAATGTTTAGGTGTGCGGTTGTCCGTTGTTTGATACGGTACGTCATTGGTCAATTTTTTTTTTTTTAAAGTGATATATAACATCGAAGCCTAGGAATAGTAATGTTAATTCTTCTATCTTAGTAGCATGGCATCCAGTGCATTCCCGCAAACTTAACCAGGTCATCAGCCCACCTAGTGGGAGGCCTTCCAACCCAAAGCATCGTCATCCAGTTCGCGGTCGCCATTCCAGAACTATTCGGCCCCATCGGCCATACGTTCTGCAAGCAACGTGCCCTGCCCCTTGCCACTTAAGTTTCACAATTCTCGGCTATGTCGGCTCCTGCAAATGATGATATTTTAATTTCTAATATGATCATGCAAGAAAACTCCGAACATAGCCCTCTTCATGCCCTTTGGGTTACTTTAAGCTTTCTGATAAGGCCCATTGTGAGTGACCACGTCTCGATATTTCGGTAATTACTGGCAACACACACTGGTTAAAAACTTTTGTCTTGAGACACTGCAGTAAATTGAACGAGAAGATACCGAGCAACTGCCCGAACGCCGCGCAGCCGAGTTGAATTTGACGGTTGACGTCTTTCTCAAAGTTAGACCTACCTGGACCGTTTGTCCCAGGTAGACGAGTGTAGAGTCTCCGATCTTGAAAGGAGTGGGTGGGATCGCGACGCACGGGATCGGTCAATGCGGCGACGCCTGCCGGGCGAGCACAGCCTCTGTGATAGACTTGAGTCCCGCATTTGCATTTTCGCATTTTTCCCGCTCCCAAACTGTGATAAAAATGTGTGACTTAAGCCTGTCACAGTAGGCCGTGCTCGCCCGCCAGGGGAAGGACTATGTTCTGTAGTGGACGTCTTTCGGCTGAAATGATGATGATGATAAGAGCATGGCTGTATGAGAAACAGATACATCCCGAGGTACCTAAAAACTTGTAATCAACAAGGTAAAATGTCCAAGGTGCGTTTATTCTCCTTTTCGTGTCGTTTGATTACTGACTCAATTTTTAACTGCTGGCCAGTTAAAAATTGAGATAATAATGGATACATATATACTAATATTATAAAACTGAAGAGTTTGTTTGTTTGAACGCGCTAATCTCGGAATCGAAAAAATATTTTTGTGTTGGATAGTCCATTTATCGAGGAAGGTTATATAACATCACGCTACGACCTGCAAAAACTGGAAAAGTTATTCCTTTTTTAGAGCTTCGTATGCGGGCGCTGCGTAAGCGGTAAAAGTTACGCAACATTCATGTAGGTAGGGTAGGGTAGGTAGGTACTACACTTTGATCTTAGCCAAAAGGCCGAGAACCGATCACCCCCTCAACCCGAGATCGAGACCCGCAGGCGGGCCGGCACTAGCCGGGGGTTGCGGCAGTATCGTTGTTCCCGCGACCCCCGGCGTAGGTGTGAGATGGAACACCGGGGTGGTTTTTAGTCAGTAGGAGTCTGATAAACCCCTCCGCCCCCCCAAAGGTGGAGGACATCCAAAAAAAAAAAGGGTAGGTAGGTAGCCAGTTGACGGGAACGAAGCCGCGTGGGATAGCTAGTTTAAATTATATAGCTTTGATTGGCTTTGTGAGGAGGTGGTTGTGCATTATGACAGCAAAAGTAGGTAACGCATATCCACGTTACCTTCTTTTGCTGATATGCGTTGCCTACTTTTACAGTACCAATATAGACTAGTACTGTGTTTTGGATTGATCTGGGATACCCCATTTAGGTGCACTGGTCGTAGGTATTTGTACAATTAGGTAACGCCACTGGCTATTTATAAATGCTTCCTAAATATTAATTATAACATAGTACAAAAGAGGATTATCTTATAGATGTTTGGAAAGCATACCTTGAATAAACCCTGGAAATTCAAAATCAAATACCATTTTAACTGTGAAGGCTCAAGCAAATCTTTCCATATTTTGTCAAATTACATGAAATAAATTCTGGTGATAAATTCTCGAGTAAACAAATATTAAGATGAGACACCTTGATTGCCCGTTTGATGTTTTAATACTTAATAAATGTCAACAAAATTAGTATGAAAGTGAAGTCTCGTGTAAGTAATTAAATGGTACAAGATTAATTTGGTACATTTGTGAACTAGAAGTAGCTCGATTCATTAAACTAAATATGAATGAAGAATCATCCAGCAAAGAGGAAAAATTCTATATTTATATGTTTGTAAAAAGTTATCTGAAAGTGATCTCTTATCAGATTATGAAAATTATTTCTCTGACAGAAAGACACACAGTTACGGAGTGCCATAGTTTACTTTTTGATATGGTCTTTGAGCTGATGGGCTTTATAAGAAATTCTTGGTTATAAAGTAGTCGTATATACACGTGGAACCCTGGTTAAAAACAGCCGCACGGGTCGATCTTCAAGGATAAGCAACGCTTGCTGAGGTCAGTCCGTGGATGGGTGACCATCTTTACATAGCGAGTTTCTTCCATGCCTCGGGAAGCACGTTAAGCTGTTGGTCCCGGCAGTCATTTGAAGGTCTGCTGATGACACATCTTTAATTTTTTAAATAAATAGACGTACTTGTCGGGTTGACGACGTAAATAACGCGCTACGGCAGGTTCAGGATTGGTTCACTGCCAATAATTTAGTTTTAAATGGTAATAAAACCAAGTGCGTAAAATTTTCCTTGCCGAATGTCAAAAGTACTGATTGTGACATTATATTAAACAAGGAGAAGCTAGAATTCGTCGATAAAACGGTTTTCCTGGGGATCACGCTGGACTCAGGGTTTATCCCGAAATGGTACCATTAAAATTTGGTAAAGATCCGAAGAAGAACTTCGGAGATAAACAACAGAACTCTTCAATAAATGACGGCTAATCTCTCGGGATTACTGCAATCGCATGATTATTGTTTACACCATTTCATAACATACCATCACCGCATGCTCTAAACGGGAACGCAGATGTGTACAGTTCATCCTGGTACACTATCATTCCACTGCCATGGTTATGTTCAATTTACATGCTATTCGGGTTATCTTCTGACATCACTTTCTTGACGTAATGTCCCGTTGCACCTGTCTCGCAGAGTTTTTATCTGCCTCAGCATGTACTTAATCATGTTAAAAGCTATTGACAAAACCAGTGCATAAAAATAGCCGTCAAAACAATCTACTGCGTCGAAGCTTGCTCGCCGTAATCCGCCGCTGATCATAAACTTTTTTGTTTCCACTACAATGGATGCTCATCCGTGCGGATCCTGTGATGCTGTCAGTATCTACTTTGTTAAGTTTTTAATAGCTCTTTGGAATTGTGTCCAAATATTTGCAGAATATTTTTTGATTGAAAGAAAGAAAGAAGAAAGAAAAGAAAGAAAACATTTTTATTTGTGACCCGCACAGCGGAGCGAGCATGGGCGTACTCAAGACATTTGTGACAAGACATGATAAATTATGTCATGTCTTACAATTTGTCTTAAATGCTAGCCGGGTCAAACATGTGACTTATTTTAAAGGCGCGACATGCCTTTCTTGTTGCTTCCCGGCGACCACGGCCTACTGTGACATGGCTTGAGTCACACATTTCATCGCAGTTTGGACGATAAAGCCATTTTGTCTTAATTATTAGTACCGGCGGCATGAGAAAATTTCCTGACGTTTATTTGGGACTCATCGGGTCTTACTTTGCTAATACGTGCGCACCCATTTTGTCACAAATTTCACATTTAGACAGATGATTAAGAAAAATGTATCACTTTCGTTCGGAGGTGGTGATAAAATTTTATAGTTGAAAAATAAAATATTTTCCTTCTAATTACTGCACCAAACGGCAATAAATTTATTTTGTGTGTGGTGATCAATGCTTAATAATTAATTGAAATTTTACAGGATTATTAATTAATTCTATTTTATTACTTTTTTATAATTATTATTTTTTATTGTTATTCCTATTTTTAATTATTATTTTTATTTTGATTATTACGTTTTTATAATTATTTTCTTATATTCCATATTCTTCTTACTTTCTACATTTTAAATTATTTCTTAAATAAAACCCCCAAAAAATATTAATTAATTGAAATGTTACAGGATTATTAATTAATTCTATTTTATTACTTTTTTACAATTGTTATTTCTATTTTTAATTATTATTTTTATTTTGATTATTACTTTTTTATAATTATTTTCTTATATTCCATATTCTTCTTACTTTCTACATTTTAAATTATTTCTTAAATAAACCCCCCAAAAAACAACTAAAATAAAAAAATAGGGGCTCACCGGTATCGGGAACTGGGTCCAATCTATTATATTTTTTAAGTAATTATTAATATTTTCAAAATAATTATATCTTTCTAACAAACACTTAATATGTTATCAAACAAACAAAGAAAAATAAAGTGTGCATAAGTCTATGGTCGTGGGTCAAATATTAATTTGTGCCCAACAAAATTAAAAAGTATTTTATCTGTATGAACGGCACACTTTTATAAGTATTATTTTATTTGGTCGTCTATTCAGATTATGTCGCACTATGAAGTCAGCTACAAGAAAGGCATGACGCGTCTTGAAACTATGTCACATGGTTGTCCCGTGCTAGTATTTAAGACAAATTGTAAGACATGACATATTTTATCATAACTTGTCATGACCCAAAATATTTTCTGTTAAGAATTTGTAGTTCAAGTCGAAAACCAAGCAAAGTAAAAAAAAAAAAATTTTTTTTCATAAATTCTTGTTGGGATGCTGCTAGCATGGGGGCGTCAAAGGGGGGGCTAAACTTTGGTTATTTTTTGCCTAGGACATACCGTTCGCGAGATATAGAGCGTTTTATGTAAAATAAAATAAAATTCGGAGGCCCATAATTCGGCAATAGTGCGTCGTAGGACTATGCTTCTCTGAACCTAAATGGTTTTTATGGCCAAGGTTAAACCGAAACTGCCATAAAATTGGCAAATTTCCGAAAAAGAAAACAAATAAATGTCAAGAAGTTATGCCACAAGTCAAGAAAATATCTCACGCCGCCGTGCTAGCATTTAAGAAAAAATGGCTTTATCGCCCAAACTGTGATAAAAAGTGTGACTTAGGCCATGTCACAGTAGGCCGTGCTCGCCGGGCAGGAGACACGAGATAAGAAAATCACAAACAATAATAAAAAAAAAAAAAAAAAAAAACCCGTGCGAGACCAAAAAGGCTCCTATGTCAGCATGTGCAAGGATATTAAAAAGAAAATAACGCTGCGCTGATATTCGTGTATTGATATTGATATTCTGATAGGGCCCACTGTTGATGCCACGGACAAATTTACGGAAACGGATCATACTGAAATAAAATAGAACTCAATAAATAATAACAAAATAGTATAAATAAACACAGAAGGTGAGTATGTATGTGTATAACATATAAAACAAATATCTAAGTAAAATAATATAAATAAACGACCAAAATCCCTACGGCTCAATGAACGTTTGTCAAAACCGTAGACAAACGATTGTATCTACGTTTGTTCAATTAAAGTAATGTTATAGACTAAATCAACGGTGTTTTAGAGGTTGCAATCAGTGCTAAAACTCAGCATGAGAGTTCTAGGGTCGATTTTCGGGTCATGCAAAGGATGATAAGGATTTTCCATTTGGGCTTTCTCATTAGCAGTCTGGAGTCGGGATTTGTGTGTTGGTTGATGGTAACAGGGTAGCCCCTTTTTACATGCGAGCTAATCGTCTCAGGCGAAATATAACTGGGTACAATAGGTATAGGTAACCTACTGCCTTATTTTTTATTTTTTTTTGTGTGTGAAATCATCCAATGACTTCTACCGCTCTGTGTGAAGCGGGAGGGCGTGTCAGACTTTTACTGACTAAAAGACTAAAACATAGATAGGCATCGGCCCTATCGGACCCCGTCACTTTGCTGACATCTCTTTGAGGCGCGCGTGGAACACTACTCGCCGTATACTCGGGCTTGGTCCTTATCGGATGTCGAGCTACCCATTACTTTCCGTCCGCAAGCCCGCGCCTACGGTGACCGGGAATCGGCTTGCGACTCCCGACGCCCGGGGCGTCTCCTGCGGTGGCTAGGGACCATGGCCTGCACCAGGGCCGGACGCGAGAGGTCGCCGCCGCTGATCGCCTCCATGAGGACACGGCGGTGCTCCGCCCAAGCGGGGCAGATCTCCACCGTATGCTCCACCGTGTCCTCAGGGCGGTCCACACAATGGTGACACCCGGGCGTTTCCTCCCACCTTATCCTGAAGAGGAACCTCCCAAAACAGCCGTGTCCGGTGAGGACCTGCGTCTGGTGGAAGGTGAGGACGCCGTGACGCCTCTCAAGCCACTTCTCAAAGCCTTACCGCCGCAATTGTGGCGAGCCCAGGTAACCTACTGAAATACAAGCGTGATATTATTTTGAAGTAATCCCAAAACCGTAACAGAACCTACAGATACATTTAAAACCTTAATTTTTCAAGAACAGCTGATTTTGTTTCGAGACTTCAGGGTTTGTCCTATGGTATAAGTTGTTAAAACTAAATCTTTATATAAATAAACTTATGTTTCAGAGCTATTTATGCTTTAGAGTTTTTCATCTGATTATACCGTTTATTTTTTGTAAATTGATCGCGTTCGGTTCCGTTCCACGGCGATAGATAAATCACCATCTATATCCGTGGAACGGAACCGAACGGGATCGATGAACAGTTAAGGGTCAAAAGTGCAATCACACAATACCATATCAGCAGCGGTAATGTTTTTTAGGCAGATTCATTTCAACTTTTCACGGTTAGTAGGTATGATCTATACTTTAATTTATACATAACATTTTAAATCACTTGTGGATAATTTAACTCCTGCAAAAAGTAGCCATTTGAGTTTTGAGAGAGTAAGACTGCACTTTTGACCCTTGAACAGTCAAGGGTCAAAAGTCCGTCATTATTTGTACAGACAAATAATAATCAATATAATCAGTGCAGTACGTCGGCAGGGTTTCTTTGTATGGGATGAGACACCGCTGACAGTACTTACTTTAAAAAAATCATTCAAGCATTTCATATTTTAGAGAGACTCAACAAACACAATGGACACAAACATAGAAGCCAACAAAATTCTCCATATAACCCAACAAATGTAATAAAAATATAAACTTGGTAGAAAATACCATAAAAGTAGCAAATTATTTTATCGCCTGAAACGGTTTTTCACACGTTTTCATTCTATTTACATGATAAAGAAGGTTTTTCCCAACTTTTTCTCCTAAAGACCGGAGGCACTTTGTATTCGGTCCTGGCCACAATGAACAAAAAAATATAGTGAGGGTGGGAAAAATTCTAGGAAGAATTCGTGCGTTGCTATTTCTGGCCAAAAGGCTATTGTGGTGAAATTTCAGAATGTTCTAAGAAGGTTACTATTTTGGTATAAGAATAGTCGATTATTCGCAATTGGATAAAGGAGAGAATCAATTTTCTTTTGTTGGAGTTTTAACTAAGCTCGAAAGACTTTAAAATTGCTCCATGGAAATCAACCGTTTTCTGTGTTGTATCTTTATAGATTCGGGTGGGAAAACCGAAGATGATTTTGTAGTGACCAAACTTAATTCAAATTGACCAATTTAAATATCGTTTTCTATAAAAATTCAAATATCTAAGTTTTTTTTTGGGTAAGCTCCAAATTTAAATCACGCTGCGGACGGCATTGTGATTTAAATTTGGAACTCCGTGTCTGTACAGTTTTAAACATGAATGCACTTGTTCCACCGCCGCACGCCGAGTATCCGACGATCAGCAAGCAGGGAGTAGAGCTAGAACCTAGATACAAGTCGGCGAGGAGCGAGAAGCGAGTGTGTAGTTCCGTTTCGATAGTTTTACCGCTCGTCTATGAGCGACTGTTTTTGCTCGTCTATGACTCGTTTGGTCAGACCTGCACACGTTGGTTGGTTGATCTTTTGGCCTAAGTTCTGACTGCCAAGCGAGCATTGCCGAGCGAATATCACTGAGCGAGTGATGACTTGTGGTGAGAGAGTACTCGCCGGCAGTGTGAACAGCCAGCGATCAACTATTAATATAATGTATCTCTTTTATTGACACGGGATCTGTATCTTTGTTCGTTTCTTCAGCGAAAAAATAGTCGAAAGCTAATCGCTTTGTCAACGGCGCGGAGGTGGGATAAGTGCCATAACTTCGCATAATTTTCAGCTGCATTCCTACCTCCCGTAGGACATTAGTTTAAAGTCCACTGCAGAAAATAGATAGTCCGGGCTGCGAGAGTTATGGCCTGCGAACTGTTAACTATTTTGTTCGTTACTGCTGATAAAGTTAGCTGGAAAAGTAGGCTAAAGTACCTCGTGTTATACAAACACTAATTAATTGTTTTTTGAATTTTTACTTAATTATTGTAACAGCTGCATCGATATTTTGTTGATTATATTAAATATGAGCAAACTACAATAAATTGTAGAGAAAAATCTGAAATGTTGATATATTTGACCATACCTTTTTTTAAATCTTTTAATTTTAAGGATATAAATTTCAGGTTATCTTGGTTTGTATACGTAATGTGTGCATGCTATAACTGTCATATTTTTTTTCTGTAGATAATGCTCCTTTTGCATAATATTCCCTGTTTTATGAGAGGGTTGGCTCTTGTGATACAGGACTTCCTAGTACAAGGGCTGCACTAATATTTGAGACATAAAGTGTGTTTATAAATAAATAAAATTACCATAGCTTTCATTTTTCATTTCATTATTTATTCAATAATTTAGACACACGTGTACAGGTGGACTCTATTTATACTGATTTCCGTAAAACCTTTGACAAGGTCGGTCATAAATTACTTTTAGGCAAAATAGCATTTAACGGTATTCGTGGCGATTTTTTCCGTTGGTTTACTTCCTATGTTACAAATAGAATGCAAAAAGTGGTGGTTAATGGTTTCCATTCCAAATCCATAACTGTTTCATCAGGGGTGCCTCAAGGCTCGATACTGGGTCCTTTGTTATTTATTATATTTATCAATGATATTGACATGTGCTTTCTTAATTCTAAATTCTTACTTTACGCAGATGACGCAGCAGATGAATTGATTCCTATAAATTATACCATACGACGCACCCTGATGGTACTGCCCACGGAGGTAGCGTCATATTAATCAAAAACAATATCAGACACCATGAAACTGCAAATTATTGTACAAATAAAATACAAGCTACAAACATAGTAATTGAGGACTGGGCTGGACCCTTCACAATCTCAGCCGTGTATAGCCCTCCTAAACATAATTTAAAACAAGACGACTACGAGAAATTCATCAACACCCTGGGAAGCCGATTCGTGGCTGGTGGTGACTAACGCCAAACATACATATTGGAGCTCACGACCAGTTACCCCGAAAGGCAGCTGCTGAGAGCGTTAGATCAGCTGAAACTTAGCTGTATCTCATCTGGTGAACCTACTTACTGGCCCACCGATGTAAGAAAGACACCAGACCTAATTGATTTCGCAATAGTGAGGGGCATCGCTGGTACATACTTCGAATGCAAATCAATGCCTGAACTTTCGTCGCATCACTCTCCAGTCGAAATACTATTGAAAAGAAAAATAACCCCAACTGATGACGTATGTTGACTACATAGCAGAAAAACAGACTGGAATAGTTTCAGAGAGTCAATCTCCGCTTAAATAAACCTACACTTACCGCTCAAAACAAACGAGGACATAGAAGAAGCCGTTGAGCATTTAAATAGTTGTATATAAAAATCAGCTTGGCATGCTACACCTGAAACTTTCAAAATCATCCCCAAATCACAAAGCTATCCGATTAATATTAGAGAATTGGTTGCAAAAAAATGAAAGGCTAGGAAATTATGGCAGAAAACTCGGTACTTAACGGATAAAACTGCCCTAAATTCACTGACATCGCAACTGCACCAACTACTGAGTAAAAATCGAAACCAAAATGTGCAAGCATACCTTAGAGAGCTAGATGCCAGCGCCGCAACCGACTACTCACTATGGAAAGCGACAACCAAACTCAAGCGCCCTATGCAAACACGGCCTCCTATACGCAAAGCAGACAGCAGCTGGGCTATAAAAGATTCAGATAAGGCGCAGGCATTTGCTGACCATCTGAAAAATGTGTTTGTACCAAACCCTGATCTGGGATCTACTCAGACTGAATCAGTGTCGAGAATACTTAATGAAACACATCAATTAGATCGCCCAATAAGTGGCTTCTCTATATCTGAGGTTACACAAGCAATTAGGAAACTCGATAAAAACAAAGCGCCACGATTTGATAACCGCTAAAATAATGAGAGAATTGCCAGAAGAGGGTGTGCGCTTCTTAACATACATCTATAATGCCATATTGAGAACTTCAACGGTCCCCAGACAATAGAAAGTAGCTCAAATCATTATGGTCCCTAAACCGGGCAAAAGCCCTGAAGACGTAAAATCTTACAGGCCTATCAGCCTATTGCCAATACCATCAAACGTAATGGAGATTCTATTCTTGGGCAGATTAGCACCAATAATAAAAGATAGAAAATAATTCCAGACCACCAGTTCGGCTTCAGGCAACAACATGGTACTATTGAACAAGTACATACGCTCGTGAACAACATTAACAATGCTTTTGAAAGGAAACAATACTGCACAGCCGCATTCTTGGATATCTCACAGCCCTTTGATCGCGTGTGGCATGATGGGCTACTGTCTAAGATAAAAAAATCGGTGCCAATCGAATACTACAACTTTATTAGAACGTTTTAGAAAATAGACATTTCTTTGTAAAACATGGCGAAGAAGTAACAACACTATGTCCAATCCATGCAGGCGTACCGCAGAGAGAAACCTTTGAACGTCAAAATTCTACATAAAGGAAGTCCCTAAAAACGCCCATGGAGACGCCATTGCACTACCCAGTGTTCGCTGGGCTGAAGAAGTGGCGCCACAAACTCCCCACCAATGATGAAACTGGGCCTATCGGTATCCCATATCTTGGATTTGGTCATAGAATATTTGTTATCTCCGAAGCACGTTGCTTTAGGGCAATTCCCGACATCCACGCGGACTAAGCCGCTGGCAGAAAGTAGTAATGAATAACGACGTCTATATTTCCGCCTTGGTTCCGTACTCTATGCCGTACCCAAACCAAATACCGTTACGGTAGTACGATAACTACCATCACAAACAGACTGCGTACAGCACAAAAGCTTTCCCCTTTACCTCGCAGATTCAATGCCTTTCAGATTTCCCAATCAACATGCCAAACGAACTCGAGGCAAAAATACGAAAAAAGAAACCCCTGAATGTTGTTGGTTCGCGCAGTTATCTTTGGACCTTAAGGCCTTTGCTCGACTCGGTTACAGGCTATTTTATATTTAGCTGAAAATAGAATGTCTGAAAATAAGTTAGAAAATATAAAATGAATAAAATAATGTAACGTTTGTTTAAAACAATTTCATAACCCCGCTGCCCTTGGGGGATTCGTTTTGATCTAAATTCTATCCAAGTATACAGACAACGATGTTGAATATTTGCTTCCAAATTTGAAGAAATTGCCTTTTTGAAAAGCTACGAAGTTGAAATTGAGAAGATGAGAAATGGGTACATGGCAAACTTTAAAAAATAATCGTATTTAAAAAACGAATAGGATTGTAAAGAACGCAACATGCTCGTAAAAAATTGTGAAATAGGTATATTGAATTGGAATAAATCCTATTTAAGTACACATTCGCTTATAATTTTAATAGTTGAATCCCCAGCACGAAACACAACTGCAGCGCAGGTGTTCCACAGGACTTAATATCAAACTTTGGTAGGACCTGGAAGAGCCCTTTGCAGGGTAATGAGTGGGAACCCAAACTGCAAGTAAATAAAATCGTTTAGGACCTATCAATTAACACAAACGACATTATCAGTCTGAAATAATAAGAATGGTCTAAATAGCAGCCCACGTCGATCGCATGTCATATTGGCTGACGAGTCAGTCAGCCAATATAAAACTGTAAACATCGTTGCTCCACCTAGCCAGTTCAGAGCGTCAACTGTTAAATTACCAATTCACGGTCTCCACTCAACAACACGTCAACCCCAAAGGTCGTCGGTTCTACAGTAAACATGGCCGGCCTATTGCCACTTCAGTTTGATTATTACTTGGACTATTTGACATTTCAGCTTGTTAATTCTGTAAGCTAAGTCAACTACTCTTTAATTATGTTCTAGTTCTCATACATAATTTAAAAAAAAACCCTGACACAAAAACCCCTAAAAAGAGGTTTTTATGTCGGGTTTTTTTTTAATTTGTGATTTAATTTTTATTTCATTGTTTTAAACTACATACGTATAATATACCTAGTAGCAGACACGCTTCAATCAACAATCTATCATAACACGTAATAATGACACAATATCTTGAAAAAGTACCCAAAATCAAAGAGTAAAATGCGAATTACTTTTGAACGGTTGAACCGATTTCCACCAAACATAGCTACACTCTCGACAAAGTCACCTCTCAAACGAAATAAAAACTAAATCCAAATCGGTTCATCCGTTTAGGAGCTATGATGCCACAGACAGACACACAAATACACAGATACACAGCAACACACGTCAAACTTATCTCTTTTTCCGTCGGGGGTTAAAAAAGTAGGTATTCACTTCACCTTGCTATAAGTTCTACCAACGTTTTCCGATTTGCGGGCTCCACCCAAAAATTTCCGTCAAACCCGACCGACGGTCATGGCTCTTCAGTTAATATGGTCAGCCCATTACCACTTCAGGTTGCAAAGTCAAAGTCAAAGTCAAATATATTTATTTCAACTAGGCCAATAAGCGGCACTTTTGAACGTCAAACATTAAATCTAAATTAAAAATGTACAAGTGCTTATTTTGAGTTAGTTGATCCGTTGCTATTTCAGCTTGCAAAGCACAACAACTCAGTTATTATATTCAGTTCTCACTCATATGTTTGTGTAAAAAAATATATTTTGTGTCACCTATGTTGTCCCACTGCTGAACAACACCTCTACTATATTTTTCCAGGCATCAAACTTGGTGTCAGTTTGTCTTTGATCCATCTGCTGTCCTAACATTTCATGCCCCAAAACGTGCAACCTGGGTGATCTATGCGCCACCACTGACGACACCATAGACGTGGTTAAGTTTTGGGCCATACAAATAATCATGAACGACTGCCGTTGTGCCAGAAATTCTACTCTATCTTTACTGTTTTGCGGACTCCGTTCAAGGACACCTCTACCTTAACTGGTCATTGCTCCTCCAGTTAATATGGTCAGTCCATTGCCACTTCAGCTTGTAGACTCTGTAAGTTATTTCAACTGAACTGCAATTATCTCCCATTTCTCATTTATCCCGTTTACACCCTCAGAAAAGCTCGTTAAAAATCGGTATTCTTAAAACGATTTGAAAAACAAAAGTGGTTCGAGCAAAAGTTCGGTAATTAAGTCTTGCGGACGTGATCTGGTTATGGGAGGGTACTATTCAATTTTAGACGGAATTGAGGCACGCATTGCGAGTGGTTTTGCCTGAACAGATGTTTTGGGGCTCTGAATTTAGAGTGTGAGAACGGGGCTGATGATTTTGGGAGCCATTTTTGAAATCATAATGGATTCAGAAATCATAATTTGTAGTTATTAACAAATAAATATGAGAGATGAAGGGAGATGGTCATAGAAGGCGAGAGCTTGATCTAAACGAAATCAATATTTTAATGTGATGAATTTGTTTGTTTGTATTTTTATGTCACTCAGGAATAATGTAGCTTTCTATTGGTGAAAGAATTTTTCAAATCGGTCCAGTAGTTTCGGAGCCTATTCGGTACAAACAAACAAATAAAAAATTCTTTCCTCTTTATAATATTAGTATAGATTAGTAATTAGTATAGATAAGGTCTAGAAATACTAACCCGATTAAGAATTTTTTTTACTGATTCGGCTACACCTCCTCTGAATCGACTTTTTATTCAGGAAAACTGCAAGGGTTCTTGTGGAATATATAACGAGAGCAAAGCCACGGGAAAGGCTAGTTGCGGATAAAATTATATATTGCGAAGTTTTAGTGAAAGTATTTCTAGTTGTTTTCTTTGAAATCTAGCTTACCGTTTGGCAAAACATAGAGGTATTTACATAGTGGATTTAAATCCAAGATTTGCTTTGTAAAGTAATCCTATGCTACTGTTTACTATAACAAAGGAGGTACTTAGTTTTACTCCGCTATGTATTCTGCAATTTAAATTAAGCAACAAGATGGGATTACTTGTTTTAACTGATTAAGATAACACTAACTTAACTTTAATAATTGTATGACTGAAAAGTCGAATACACTGTAGGTCGAATACATTCTTAATTCTTTATTCTAAACAAAAAAAATACACATGCAACATGAGTGATTATAATTTTTTTTTATTAAAGTTGATGTACAAAAGCGAGCTTAACTCAAGTAAGAGTTTTTTAAACCAACTTCAAAAAAGGAGGAGGTTCTCAATTCGACTGTATGTTTTTTTTGTATGTTTGTTACGCGATTACTCCAACAATTATGGATTTAAAAACTTTTTTTTTCCCTTGAAACGGTATACTCCCTAGGTGGTCTCATTGTCACAAAGTTAGGATCCGATGAGGAGATCCCATGGAATTTGAAGGCACTCCTCAAATTTTATAGGCATACGTATAGCGATTTTGACATTTTCGTCTACAATCATTTGCATTCAGAAAGTATCATTTGGTGAAGTGGAACTCATGAAGAAGATCACAGGTGGCCACTGGAACTTCTCAATGATAAGTATGTTTTGGGTATAGGAAATCGAATAGTTAAATGACTGAGGAAGCAAATTTAAACAAATAGTTCTAATGAAAATGCTACCATCGAACTGATCTATTGACGAAGCCGGAAGGTAGGCCCCGGGACTCCGTAATAAAACAATGTATCCCAGTTGTGTTTAGCTGTGGTCGGTGTCAAAAACGAAACATATAGGTACCAAAGACACAGACTTCCGAAAAGAAAGTTATTATTATCGACTTAAAAAAAACGGAGGTAATTAATTCGACACGTATCATGCACGCATATCTCCGAAACTACTTATCGGATCGTAATAATTTTTTTTTGTGTTCGATTGAGTATCTCTCAAATTAGGGCATAGTGCAAATCTCATCAAAATTGGTTTAGCAGTTTTCAAGATATGGAGCATACAACAGAACTCCTTAGCGACAAACAGCACGAATGTTTATTGAGTTATTATAGGTATTTTGTCAATCCTTTAGGTACCTTACTATAGAACTTGATCATTTTTAGTGATGGTTAACTAAAACTAAAAAGAGAGAAATAAAAACATTTTCACAAAAAAAAACAAACCGACTGCAAAAGCAAAACACTAAAAAGTGCAAACTAACTTTCGTTTCGGAAGTCGGTGTCGAAAGATTATAAAAACAAGAGGTACCAAACACACTGACTTCTAAACTGAAAGTTATTTTGCACTTTTTTGTGTTTTGCTATTGAAGTTGGTTTTATTTTTTTGTGAAAGAGGTTTTTTCGCCTTGTAGTGTTTTGTTTTGGAAGTCCAATAACATTAAACTTAAACAAAACCGGTGGCATGAGAGTACACTAGGGTGAATTGTTAACCTCCTCCTTTTTGGGAAGTCAGTAAAAAAAATACAGTTGAATTGTTAACCTCCTCCTTTTTGGGAAGTCAGTTAAAAAAACTACAGTTGAATTGTTAACCTCCTCCTTTTTGGGAAGTCAGTTAAAAAAATACAGTTGAATTATTAACCTCCTCCTTTTTGCGAAGTCAGTTAAAAAAATACAGTTGAATTGTTAACCTCCTCCTTTTTGCGAAGACAGTTAAAAAAAATACAGTTGAATTGTTAACCTCCTCCTTTTTGGGAAGTCTGTTAACAATATACAGTTGAATTGTTAAACTCCTCCTTTTTGGGAAGTCAGTTAAAATAAAAATACAGTTGAATTATTAACCTCCTCCTTTTTGCGAAGTCAGTTAATAAAAAATACAGTTGAATTGCTAACCTCCTCCGTTTTGGGAAGTCTGTTAAAAATATACAGTTGAATTGTTAACCTCCTCCTTTTTGAGCAGTCAGTTAAAAAAAATTCAGTTGAATTATTAACCTCCTCCTTTTTGGGAAGTCTGTTAAAAATATACAGTTGAATTGTTAAACTCCTCCTTTTTGGGAAGTCAGTTAAAATAAAAATACAGTTGAATTATTAACCTCCTCCTTTTTGCGAAGTCAGTTAATAAAAAATACAGTTGAATTGCTAACCTCCTCCGTTTTGGGAAGTCTGTTAAAAATATACAGTTAAATTGCTAACCTCCTCCGTTTTGGGAAGTCTGTTAAAAATATACAGTTGAATTGTTAACCTCCTCCTTTTTGAGCAGTCAGTTAAAAAAAATTCAGTTGAATTATTAACCTCCTCCTTTTTGGGAAGTCTGTTAAAAATATACAGTTGAATTGTTAACCTCCTCCTTTTTGGGAAGTCTGTTAAAAATATACAGTTGAATTGTTAACCTCCTCCTTTTTGGGAAGTCTGTTAAAAAAGGGAGTATTAGCAACACTCCGGATGGCTCGACGCGATTCGATTTTCAATTTGACCGAATTGCACATGACATTTTCTTAGAAAATACGTGCGCGAGATCGCCTATCGACGTACCTAATTTGAATTGCGCGCACCATAAGTAATGTCCCTTAGTAACAATTTACTTACTAACAATACTGAATGATAATTTAAAAAATTCTATACATATAATTACGCTATATTACGCCTTCTTCGTAGCCCCACACACAATCAGATAAAGGTACAGCGTACATACGAGGTTGTAACGTGGAGTTAGAGAACATAGGCTTTTACGGCAGTTTGTACGAATTAAATGATACAAGTTAGGTAGTTATAATGTTATGTTACATCTGTGTAACAGAAGTTATTGTTACGTTTTTATGTTTCTTTTTTATTGTGATTTGTATTTTAACCGACTTCAAAAGGAGGAGGTTCTCAATTCAATTGTATTTTTACGTGTAGGTGAATCGATTTTGATAATTCTTTTTTTATTTGAAAGCTGGTCCTTCTAATTTGGTCCCATTTAAATTTGATCAAGATCTGACGAGTAGTTTTTGAGTTATCCTTATTAATGCGTATTTTCATGGTAATATAAGGTACCAGGGAAAAATAAAAAAAGCGTTAACAAAACAAATCGGTGTCAAAAACGAAAATAAAAAGTACTAAAGACATCGACTTCCGAAAAGAAAGTTAGTTTTCGCCATAGATTTAGAATTTTTTTGATCTATGGTTTTCGCTTTGTAGTGTTTTGTTTTGGAAATCGGTTTAATTATTAGGGTTCCGTACCTCTAAAAGAAAAAACGGATCACTTTGTTGTATGTAATGAATAAACTTAAAAACTACTGGACCGATTTCAAAAATTCTTTTGCACTTAGTA
Source organism: Anorthoa munda (assembly GCA_945859665.1). NCBI lineage: Eukaryota > Metazoa > Arthropoda > Insecta > Lepidoptera > Noctuidae > Anorthoa > Anorthoa munda. Next base: position 19,504,353 of record OX243896.1, on the reverse strand, counting down.
ACCTACATTATTCCGGAGTATCATAGGCTAAAATTAAATTTCAAAATAATTAGAAATCCTTATGAATATTGCAACAATGTAACCCTAAGTAGAAAAATTTTGTCTATAAAATTAATTATTTGGCGTGCGATGAGAAAACTATTGAGTAATTAGTTGGGGTAGGTAGGGAGGGTAGGTAGGTGGTATTTAGGTAGGTAGCCAGATGACGGGAGCGAAGACGCGGGGGTCAGCTAGTAATTAATAAATGGTTCAGGCCATGTAATACATACAATCAATCTGCATAGCCTTTTCCCAACTATGCACTAACTATGTAACTATGCGTGATAAACATACATACATAATTATTACCAGTTAGAAAGTTGGTAGCGTGGCTACGGCCTTGTTTCCGGAACGAAAATTATCGCATTAGTGTGTCTAATTGTCAAACGTGTGTTAGCTGGTGTGATTGATTTTATTAATTATAATTATCAGGAGGCAATCATTTCACTTGACTTGCGTTCAATTGGTGACGCGTCGGTATCTTCCCAAATAGATTCCCGAGTTCCTCATGATTGTTTTGTTCAGTCCAGTGCATAGTAAAGACGTGTCCAATCAAAATATGTTATTGTGCATCGACTATATTACACATGAAATTTATTTATAACTAGCTGCTGCCTTCAATTTTGTCCACGGTTTAATTTTGCGCGGAACTCTAATTCTTTTTCTAAAATAAAAGTAGCCTTAATTACTTCTTATAGTTTTAACTATTTGCTAGTTAAAGTCCCGATGAAATCCGTCCAGCCGTTTTGGATATAATCCCGAACAAGCAGATAGACAAACAATAAGCTATTCATTAAAAAAACCTTCTTCGTATTCTTCTCAGCAAACCCTTTCCTTTGTTACCCATATCATGGCAGTGCACAAAAAATAACTAGTCTACCATCTTGGGCCATCCGCCATATTGGATTTCGAATGACGTCACTTATCAAACCATGCATTGCTATCTAAACTAAACGTGTATGCAAAATTTCATCTTTATCGGTGGAGGAGGCTTTAAAATTAAGTTGCAAGATTTGACCCGAAAACACATACATACATACATACTTACAAACATACATACATACATTGCAAGTTAATTAAAAGCTTGAAAAGCCATTTGGCTTTTCTTTTATCATTCTTACAATATATTTTTTTTAAACAAATTTACTAAAAAAAACTTTTTCACAAAAAAAATACCGACCTCTAAAGAAAAACACAAAAAAGTTCAAAAATAACTTTCGTTTCGGCAATCGATGCTGAAAAAAACTTTTTAACAAAACAATCAAACCGACTTCCAAAAAAAAACACTACGAAGCGAAAAATAACTTTCTTTTCCGAAGTCGGTGTCGAAAAAAGGAAAACAATAGGTACCAAAGACACCGACTTCGGCTTAAAAGGTTTTATTATTTATCTCTTTTTAGTGTTGGTAGGAACCTCCAAATACCATGAAAATTATTTATAGCCAAAGCAAATCTCATGACGATTCCAATAAGCCCAAGCACGATTAGGATCCATTGTTTTATTTCGGAGCTCCAGTGCCTACCTTCCGGCTTCATCATCAGATCAATTCGATTATTTATTTATTTTTATTATCTATAGGCTTGCGCTTGATGATGTTACCATTTTCATCAGTACCTTTTATTTATAAGTATTTTGCTTCATCATAGTCGGTTAGCTATTCGATATAACTTATACCCGTGACATACTTAGCATTAAGGAGTTCCAGTGGCCATCTGTGGTCTTCTTTATCAGTTCCATTTTACCAAATGACACTTTCTGAGTATAAATGATTGCATTGTTGATAAAATACAAAAATTGCTTTATGTATGTCTATAATATTTGGGGCGTTCACTCGATTTCTCTGAGATGTAATCACCAGATCCTTCTTCTTCTTCTTTCTTTTTCGAGTGAGGAGTGGCCACCTCAATCAGATCATGGTTTCCTATCATGGTACTACCCTTGGGAATCTCCTTTCCAACAAGAAAATAATCGCAAAAACGACGAAGTTATGCGTGAACACACATTTAAAAAAAATATACGGTCGAATTGGAAACCGAATTGCTCGTCCTTTTTTGAAGTCGGTTAAAAAAAATTGAATTTAGCAAAAAGCTATTTTTTTGACATTATAAACAGACACTACAATTTTATCAAAAACAATATCAATGTGCTATTCTTATCTCCAGATTCCTAATAACTAACTGAACATACCTCAAACCAACATTAATAAATAGACATTCACCATTTTCTGCCCAACTCCTTTCCCAAGGGGCTGGTCTGTGAGCGACCAAAAACCTTAGACTCATGAAGTTACCGTTTGCCCAATTAAGACAATTATGCTGGGCTCCAACTTTCCTCTCAAGAGTCCGATAATTCTTACTTTTGCACTCTACTTTAGTTTTGGAGTGAGACTACAGTATGAGCGTAAGCGGTTATGATTTTGACTTATTTTAATCTTGTTGACAGGGATGCTTCCTGGATAGATAAATCATAACTCTATTTAGTCCGCCAGTGACATTATCATATAATATAGGATCCGTATTTTTTGCATTATCAAATAAATAAAAATTGACAAAGGTAAAGCGCATCACAGTTCAGGAATGGGCTTGTGACGTCACTTTGTCAGTATAAAGTGTAGCACATCGAGACGTTACGCGATATTTCATCGCGCTGTATGTGTCCAAAATTTTTAGGTAATCTAACTGATGGACTAGTTAGATTTTTTTGTCATCATCCCTATTCTTATTCTTTTCTAGTCGATGGAAACTCCTTTAGTACTTTGGTCCCCAAAATCGTGCTAATATTGGTTGGCCATCTCGCTAAAAAGGAGTAGCTTTGACGATATTAGCAAAATCTGGTCAATAAGCGGAGATAAGTGTGTCCATAGGGAGAAATGCGTATTTCTCTAAGGGGTAGAGTAAAACGGGTCTGTCTACCTCCACAGGGTACTTGGTCCTACTGAATACATGTTGTGATCTTCCTGCATCGCTGCACGTACTGAGATAAGAGCCTTTTTGGTCTCGCTCGGGGTTTTTATTTTTATTTTTATTAATTTTATGCTTATTTCTCGTGTCTCCTGTGCGGGTCATAAATATTTTTTTTTTTTCTTTCTTTGTAAATGAGGTCGTATCTGATTGTAATAAGCACGTATTGCGCCGACTCCAAGTAATAGAATAGCAGGAAGATGATGAGAAATTATCAGCTTTAGCAAAATCATTGCTGATTGCTGCCCCCGTACCATGACGTCTCTAAAGATTGTGGATTTTAAATTGGATAGCCTCTCATTCTTTTGTTTCTCACATTCATATCTTTTGGGCAGAAAAATGTATCTTTGCAAAGCATTTGGAATAGCCTTCAAAATCCAGAAATCAAATTGAATAATAATGAATCACTACAAAGAGGAAACACGGACGTCCATCAATGATTTTACCCTGACCTAGTGTAGGCGAATACGAAGTTAATTGCCGTTTTCAATGAATCATTAATGACACATTACTGGTTCGAAATGCGCCACCACAAATTTGCCGATTAATCCGCCAGACAAAATTGCACTGTGAGGAGATTGGAGACGCGTTCATTGAAAATTACGCCGCCATCGCTGTGTGTGCCGCCAACACTGCATACGCTACAAATAGGCTTATTTAGCAGCTTTATGTGCTATAATGAGGGGTGGGTGAGAATTTTTAATTAAATGTAATGTAATGTATCATATTGCTTCGTTGTGGAGTATACCAAGAGGAAGTCTAAGTCTAACTTTCTGATGGCGCGAGGCTATTTAAATTGCATAGGCAATATCAATGTCGGACACGCATTTTCTGAGAAAATTTAAAGTGCATATTGTTCGAATTGCATAACTTTGCGTCCATGTGAGCGTATCATCATTTGCCTAGCCTTTTCCCAACTACATTGGGGTCGGCTTCCTGTCTTACCGGATTCAGCTGAGTACCAGTGTTTTACATGGAGCGACTGCCTATCTGACCTCCACAACCCAGTAACTGGGTAACACGGCACCCCTTGGCAAGACTGGTGTCAGATTTCAGGCTTCTGACTACCCGTAACGACTGTCAAAGATCTTCAAATGACAGTCGGGACCAATGGCTTAACGTGCTTTCCGAGGCACGGAGGAAACTCGGAATGTTGAAATGGTCACCCATCCACGGACCGAACTCGTCAAGCGTTGCTTAACCTCGATCGACCCGTGCGGCTGTTATTATTTAGCCACGAGCTCCTCCATGTGAACGTATATACTTGCAATTTAAATGAAGTTGCGTCGAGCCATCAAAGGCAGATCGCTAAAACTGGCACGGGTGACTTAAAAGTTGTGTGGAAATCGGTTGTCATGGTATGGGTAATTGGGCATAGCATGTTAAAACTTTCCTCGCGACATTTACCAAATTTTTAAGTATGAACTTGGATAAGACTAGGGGAAGACTAAAAAAGTGATGGATGGACCGTGTGAAAGATGATACGGCTAGACAGGGTGTGACTTCTGAGATGACGAAGAAAAGAACTGCAGAAAAAAAAAAAAAAAAAAACTGACTTCTAAAACAAAACTTTACAACGCGAAAAATAGCTTTCTTTTCGGCAGTTGGTGTCTTTGGTACCTATTTTTTATCGTCTTTGACACCGACATCCGAAAAGAATGTTATTTTTGCGTTAAAGTGTTTTTTTTTGGAAGTCGGTTTAATTTTTTTGGCAAAAGTTTTTTATTTTGCTCTTTTTAGTTTTGATACCTTATATTACGCGTCATTAATGATAATATAAAACTACTCAGGTTAGTTAGATTTTGATCAAATTTAAATGGAACCACATGTGAGGCACCATCAAATAAAAAAAGAATCATCCAAATCGGTATATAAATGCGGAATAATATAATGCAATTTTTTTTATTTATAACTTTTTTGTTAACATTTTTTTTTCGAATTGGGTACCTACATTTAAACATAAGTGTTATATATTTTTGAAATCACCTCTTAATACTCTTTATTTTGATATCCCACACGATGGGTTTGGAAAAAAAAAAAATGGTGACCCACAATATGGCGCCCAAAATTCGCCATTTTTTTATTTTCCAATTTTAATGCAGCCAGTGACACTCGCGGGGTTAAGACAAATGGATTGACGTAAGAATCATCAAAATCGGCCCACGCGTTTGGTCTCTAGTACGCCACATAGGAAAAAACATACATACATACATATCATACATACATATATATATACATAGACTGATAAACACATTACCCTCCTTCGGTAGTCGGGTAAAAAACAGCTGAATTGAGAATCTCTCCCTTTTTGAAGTCGGTTGAAAAATACATGTTGTGGACATTCAACCAAAAATAAATTGGAATAAGAGTGAAGGGATATTCTTGATCCTTAGAGACGGCAAACTCATATCTCCTCACGAAAATAATTTGTTGTCATCAATTCGTTGGTTCACGGAGGTGATTATGGTAATTGCCTGTTCTGCTATTATTTTATCATTGAGGAAATTGGTAAGGGATAAAGGCCGTTCAAATCATTTTTCAGCAGGGAATTACCATTTAAAAATCCAAGGCAAAATCACTTAAAAGAATATTGTGACCTTACACATATTTTGATTCAGTCTTTTATTCAAAGAGGACAAGGTTTCATTGGCGGAGAACGTTCACAGAGTTGCCGGAATACCTGGAGAAAGTCACACATAATCTTAGAGACTTGCAGAACACTTGTACATGAATTAAGGCTGCAATGATGAAAATTATGAATAGGTTCGGTTCCACTTACATTATAATTATTTTCAGTTCAGCTGACAGACGTCCACTTCTGGGCATATCCTGAAGAGACTGCGACTGCGTGGAGGACTTGTTGTGACAAGTCCTGTTTTTCGCATCCAGGAAATTGCCGGGACCTTCACCAGGTCATCCCATTTATAAGTAGTAGAAGTATTCCATCTTTCGCCACGCCAGCTCTTTCAGCCCCAACGACCGTCTTTCTTACGAGAAATGCACCCTGCACTATATTTTATCCAAAATAATATGTCATTGCCTTATTGGTGATTTTCTTCAGAAAGGCCATGTGTGAACGGCGTGCTGTATGACTGGATGTATGCACGTGAGTGAAGCAAATGAAGTATTTAAGGATCGTAGCAGGTGGCGTTCTGTAGTATCTACCTATCAACATGGAAAAAGGGGTCATTTTATTATGTGTATGTATGTATGCGTCCCGGAAATAAAGCGACGGATAGCCATGGCTAAAGATGCTATGACGCGTCTCCAGAACATATGCAGCAATCACGGTGTAAGTTTCAAAACCAAAGCCGGTTTGGTCATAGCACTAGTGTTCCCGATTGTCCTTTATGGAGTTGAGACGTGGACAATCCGAGTAAGAGAAAGACAGAGGATAGATGCATTTGAAATTTCGGATGCTCCGAATCCCGTGAACAGCCAAACGCATAAATGTGTCTGTCCTTTCACAACTCAATATCAAGACCCGATGTCTACAGTTTGCTTACAGCGTATTTTGACTTACTTTGGCCACATAATGCGAAGAGGAGATAGCAGCATTGAAAAGCTGGTCATTGTTGGCAATACCAAAGGAAAGAGAGCACGAGGCCGGTCGCCAACACGATGGTCTGACCAAGTGAAAGAAGCTACCTCCTCAAGCAAATTCCAGCAGGTGGTGATGGCAACTTTAGACCAGAGTCGATGGAGGCAGATTATCTGCTTGTAGGGGTCCAGTGACCACGATACTATAATTTGTCATTGAAATATAACATATGTCACATAACATCACGCCTATATTCTCCAAAGGGTTAAGCAAACGTGCAGCAATAGTAAACCCGCCTTTCGCAAGTTATTTTTTTAAGTCCCACCGCGAACCTATGCGAACCTATTACCATCACGCCATATCCATACTAATATCAGAAAGCTTACAGTCACCCAAAGGGCAATCAAGAGGGCTATGCTCGGCGTTTCCTTGCGTGATCGAATCAGAAATGTAGAGAACGGCAAGAGAACCAGAGTTAACGACATAGCCCGAGGAATTGCCAAACTTAAGTGCAGCACATTGCACAGTGGGCAGGTCACATTGCTCGCAGAATGGATGGCCGATGGGGCAGAAACATTCTGGAGTGATGACCGCGAACCGCAAGACGTTGCGTTGGAAGGCCTTCCACCAGGTAGACCGATGACCTGGTGAAGGTTGACCGGACAACCTGGCGACGCTTGGGGCAGGCCTATGTCTAGCAGTGGACCTCTTTCGGCTGATTTGATGATGATGACAATCCATACTAATATTATAAATGCGAAAGTAACTCTGTCTGTCTGTCTGTCTGTCTGTTACCTTTTCACGCTTAAACCGCTTAACCGATTTAGATGAAATTTGGTAAGAAGATAGTTTGAGACCTTGGAACGGACATAGGCTACTTCTTTTTGTAAAACCTCAACAGCAGTCTGAAAGGAGACGTACGTTTGCAAGAAATACATGGGAGTCGTTCCACAACGCTGCGTCTGATTATGACCCATTGATTGATTACACTAACCATCGATTAGTTCTCATAGGGAACATGGATAAAAAATTTAGATATTGTGAAGCACTCAAGTGAAATGATGAGACACCGGGTATGTGTTGCTCTGGTGGAAAAGTTTGAGTTCCAACGCTTGGTGAGCCAGAAGAACCACTCAAGTCTTTGCTTTTGTATGACAGTGATGAATCTCGCCGTTTTTTAAGCAGAATAAGAAAATATAATACATGCTTCCAAGCAAGCTTGAAACAAGTGGCAGCAGAGTGACTCACCCTGAAATTCTTCAGGGTGAGAAACTCTACCCTATAGAGTTTCTTAACTCTTTAGAATTATCAGGGGTACCGTCCCATACGTTGAGGCTGAAAGTTTGTGTCCCAGTCCTTTTAATGAGAAATCTGGACGCATTCGCGATTACCATAAATAAAGCTCAAGGGCAAACACTGAAAGTTGCAGGAGTGCATTTAGAAAAAAAACTGTTTTTGCCATGGGCTGTATGTAGCGTGTTCACGAGTATCAAGTCCACATAATCAATATGTTTTAGCAAAAGATGGTAAAACTAAAAATATTGTTTACACGACTGTGTTAAAGTAAGTTATTAAAAATTACAATCCTGTGCTCACAACCCATTTCCACACTTTTGACGACCTAAACAATATTTATAAGAATCAAAAATCAAATTAGTACCTACTGCATTTTATGTAACGCAAAATACACTATTTTTGTACTACTACTCTGTGTTTCCTTTTCTACGTTTTACGCGAGCGAAGCCGCGGGTAAAAGCTAGTAATATCATAAATGCTAAAGTAACTCTGTTTGTTTGATACCATTTCACGACTAAAAGGCTGAACCAATTTAGATGGGTATGGAAATAGTTTGAGACCCTGGGTAGGACTAGGATAGTTTTTTTGTTCGGTAGTGTGTTCCCTTGGGAAGATAAACACTTTTTATGCAGGCAGAAGTTCATCATCATCATCAGCTTTTTTATGTTCCCACTGCTGGGATACAGGCCTCCTCTTGCAGAATCTAGTTGTACCATATATTTATAGCTCCAACATTTCCGTATTCATTGTTACCGTAACAAATATCAGCCATAACGATTACGCTTACACAGAGGCGATTTATTCGATAGCTCTCAGTAAGTGATCAATTTGATCGCTTTCATTCGCAATCAGTCGATGGTAGTTAACTTTGATCGCGGACGATAATTGCTGGACTTTTTGTTGTTTTATTGGTAGTGAGAGATTGCAATGCAAAATCCCTCAAATGCCTCAGTTCAAAATGTTTGTGTATTTCAGTACCAATAGCCTATTTGATTGTTTAGCGAAACTGCACAGCGAAAGTTAGAAGTATTAAACCCTTTTTTATTTTATTTCCTACAGGAATGGCGCCACAGGCACCTATGACCCTACAGGCTGAATATTAGATTAGTAAAACTAACTAATCTTCAAAATAAATTAACATCCAATGGACAGTTTAGTGTTTAAAAAGCTTTATATATATATTATATAATTTTATTATATTGTCTCGTTTCGTTAATTAAGGTAATGTCAAAGCCATAGCTTAAAATATTATTAGAACAGATTTGCTACCCGTTTTGACAGTTAAAATACAGGTAGAAAAGAAAGACTAAATAACTTTTGTTATTGCCACAGAAACTGACATGCTTATCAAACCTTAAACAAGTCGTTCTTAAAATCTTATAAATAGCCTTAAAAAATAACGCCGTCTGTTATACCCGCTCCGACTATCATTAAAGTCGCCCCCAAAAGCAAATATCCCAAGGCTAAACAATAAAACTTTATCATTCTCCCTGAAGGATGAAAGTTGATCGTATTCAGCTGTTACATTGGTAATAACAGATACTAACATATGAACGTCTGATCATAAGTCTATGCTAGCCTGTTTGTGCCGACTGAAAAAAGGAGGGTTATTACACTTATACTTCATAAAAGATAGCTTGATCACTACGACATATGTCAAATTGACGTATATGTTATTTTTACATTATTGTTAGCCTGTCAAGCGTTATTGTTACTGTGTTGATACTGACAGCTGTCGCAGAGATCAAGCTATCTTTTATGAAGTATAGTAAATATTATTTCACATCACACATCACATCATCAGCCTATTAATGTTCCCACTGCTGGGACACAGGCCTCCTCTCTGTGAGAGGGAATGGGCCGTTATCCACCACCCTGGCCCAGTGCGGGTTGGTGGATGTCACATGTCTTCGAATTTTTGATTCTAGGACATGCCGGTTTCCTCACGATGTTTTCCTTCACCGTTTTAAGAGCAGTGGTGATGATATAATTTACACAAAGTAAAGCGCCTGCCTGGGCTTGAACCCACGACCTACAACTTGAAAGTCGCGGCCGATACCACTAGGCCACCACTAAATATTATTTGTGCTGTCATAAAAAGTATACCTAAAGTAACCTACTACTAGGTACTTAGATATTATATAAACACAGCCCTTTTTACCCAACTGCAAGGAAAGAGTTATGTTTTTGCACGTATCTTGTATGTCTACATGTATGTAATATTCTATATTACCTCATATGTTTCAAGACGTATCTAACGATGTCTTATCTATAATTAACACATCGCTAGATACGTCTTGATTTTGGGCGCCATATTGTGCAAGTCCAATTCTTTTTCTTCTAATCCCGTCGAGTGGGGTATCAAAATGAAGGCTTCTAATAGGTGATTTCAAAAATATATACCACGTATAAAAAAAAATATAACTAAAAAGTTGGATTAGAAATGTTTATTTAAAAGTCAAAAACCCGACTACTTCAGAAGCGAACTGAAAAGCTGTAAACAAGAAAAGATCATGCTGTGCAGTCGGAGGATCAGGGGATCAGCCAATTCGCGAATATGTATCCTCTGACTCCACAGCATGATCTTTTCTTGTTTACAGCTTTTTTTCCTATGGGGATAAGCAGAAACAGACTACAGATATCCACCTGCTACGATTCTTACATACTTATTTTGCTTAGCTTACGTTAAGAAGTCTGGTCATACAAGCACGTCGGTTATGAGTACTACGCACCTAGCCTTTCTGAGGAACCTCATCAGTTCATTATAAAATAAAGTCCCCCGCCACGTCTGTACGCTATAAACTCAAAAACTGCTGAATGGATTTTCGTGCGGTTTTAAGTGAGAAACGAGGAAGGTTTTTGGGTATAATTTGTCATGGGCGAAGCCGGGGCGAGGTCTGTAGAAAAGTCGTTTTGGTACATCGAAAATATTACCAAAAAAAAATAGCCAGGGTGTTAAAGGATAACCAACAGAACCCATTTCCAGCATTTTTGGAATTGTTATCTGTCTGTCTGTTTAGTTGTGCACGCATCACGTAAAATGTACTAAATCAATGTAGATAACTTTTATATATAAAAATTGTGCGTACTTTGAAGTATTACGAAGTTTTTGTTTCATCGCAATCGGTTCTGTCTATCAAAAGATATATCAATTTGAATTGTTCAAGAATTTAAATACACAACACACGCAATTCAGATAATCGGACAGTTGAACTCCATATTCGATAGATGGCGTTGTGAATTTGACGTCATTTTCTTAATTAAGATAATAAATTAATTAATTCGTCATAGGTTATTTTAATATTGTACACTGGATCCTGCCCTCTATATTGTCATCTTTCTCTGTCACCATAGGGTTTGCTGTAAGAGAACTCAACAATGAGTTAAGCTCGCCTTTGTACATATACTTTATTATCACACTGTGTGTAATGTTGTTTCTTTTTGGTGTACAATAAAGAATTAAGATAAGATTAAGATAAGATTCTCCGCGGCAGAATGGCCCTAGTAAAAAAAATGGTAGGTAGGATAGGTACGTAGGGTAGGTATTTAGAATAGGTAGAGCAGGTATGTAGGGTAAAGTAGGTAGGGTAGACAGTTGACGGGAGCGAAGCCACAGGCATAGAGTCACCAATAAGATCCGTGCGTACCATACATACGTAGTACCACGTATTTGTATAGGACTAGGAACTATTTACCTACGTGTCACTGTTGAAACGTTTAAAACAAATAAGATGGGGTAAACATCCTATCATCTGTAAATATTTTTTTCGTTTGGACATAAAATACTGAGGAGCTTGTGGCTATATAAATAACAAGCATCTACCAGCGGCTTCGCCCGCGTTGATGATTTTTTTTAATCGCAAGGGAACATTATACTGGGATGAAAACCCTCTGTGCTATTCCAGACTACAATATATCTCTGTACCAAATTTCATCCAGATTCGTTCAGCCGTTTGAGCGCGAAGAAGTAATAAACACACACACTCACAAACTTTCGCCTTTATAATATTACTGTGATAACAGTCGCATTGGTCGATCTTCGAGGTTAAGCAACGTAAATGCCGAGGTCGGGGTCAGAAGCCAGAATATCAGGACACTAGTCTTGCCAAGGCGTATCGTGTTACTCAGTAACTGGGTTGTGGAGTAAAGGCGTATATATTTCCCAATGTTAACGCAGTACTGGCCGTGCACCCGAGCGGAGCCATAGTATCAATATTGAACCTCCTTTTGGACAGTTTTCTTTGCAAATTATTCTTTGATTTTCATATAATATTTTAGTTACAAAGAAATACTAGCCATAAATTTCTCTGTGTAAAAATAATTTTAAACATCTAATTCGTTTTGGAGCAGTATTCATTTAAACAAAACTATTAGTTACACGAAAAAACCATGTTTCACAAATAATGTAAATGAATTAATAATAAATATGTCGGGTTTAGTCAATAATACGGACGTCAAAACAAATCGCAAGCACGCCATCTGGAGCCAAATCAAGAACAACTACGCTTTGGCGCGCTTTTTCTAACCACTTGCGTGGTGGGGACAGCAGAATATAGCAGTTGAGTACTGACAGCCTTAGAGCTAGGACGTCGTAGAATCACTGTCAATACGTAATATTAGTAAGCAAGATTTTAACTGAGTTGTGACTATTTGAATAAACCCTAATAATATATTAAATAACTTGTGTGATTTCATTTTCGCGATTGTACTCACTCACTTACACATGATGTCTTAACCTAAGGGATCTCATCCTGATTTCCCGCCTTGATGTGACAAATATATTATTATATTTTTGTCAAACCTTTTAAATTACTAAGGAGTATGCTTTAGAAAGTAATCATTTTACGGCACCCAAGTGGTGGAATAGGCTCTTAAGATATACAGTCTCTCAATGTAAAATACTGGTACTCAGTTCCATTCGTTTAGACTAGAAGCAGACTCCAACATCAGGAAAAAGCTAGGAAGATAGATTTTGTGTCTAATAAAATAGCATTCAGAATGACACCCAATACTTTTGCTTATTAAAATTTAGGAACTCCAAACTCATTAATTGTGCGAAGGCTTAGGTACAAGAAGAATGGCAATGAAGCACTGGCCGAGTCAAAGCTCCAGAGCCTTGAACATCGTCGTCGAGTTGCCAGCTTGTCGGTTTTTTATCGGTTGCATTTCGGGGAGTGTGCGATGGAATGGCATGATCTTATTCCGCCTAGCCCGTTTCATCATCGGACTACAAGAAGTACGGCGATGCGCCATCGGTACATGGTGGACATCCAACCCATACGCACTAAACGTTTTGGAAATACTTTCATTATGCGTACAGCTAAGGAGTGGAATTCTGTGTTTCCCGATAGTTACAACTTCGGGGTCTTTAAGTCAAGTGTGAATAGGCAAGCGTGTTACACCGTCTCTTCGACTCCCATAGGAAACTTATCAGCATAGGCGTTACGGTTTTCCAACATTGTGAGCTTAGAGTAATAATCAGACAAGCTGTAGAGATCCCTGTTGTTGAGGAGTTTGTTACGCCATCAACACAGGCTAAAAAGTAAGCGGAAACAGGTTGGTCTTTTGAGGGCTGTCTTTTGTATTGGCCTTCAAAAGTTCTAATCAGATCTTAACCGAAATTAATAATTTACTTTCATTAATTTTATAGTGATGAAAGTAGATCTAATTAGTTGTTATTTTATTAATGTTATTAATGTTATTAGTGTTATTAATGTTAATAATGTTCTTAATTTTATTACGTTTATTAAATATTTTAATGCGGACGAGCGTAAAGACAGTTTGCCGAATGAAGATGCGTAGATCGCATCTTTATGCTTCCTTCGTTGCTTATCTATACTAATATTATAAAGAGGAAATATTTTTTTTAGTTTGTTTGTTTGCACCGAATAGGCTCCGAAACTACTGAACCGATTTAAAAAATTCTTTCACCAATAGAAAGCTACATTATTCCTGAGTAATATTAGCAATTTTTTTATCCCAGAAACGTGACCTGTGGGTGGTCCACGGGAGCGAAGCCGCGGGGAACAGCTAGTACTATATAATGTAAGCGCAAAATGCACAAACTGAGCAAATAATGCACCTGATCTCTATCTAGCTATCTCTTCACCCACCTTTATACGTCTATGCACGAAGTCTTAATACTTAAAGAAAGCGATACTCTATATAATAGATCTATCTGATCAACCCTTTCACCAAGCATTGCAGCTTGTCTGTTCCATACTCTAACGCCAAATCCCTTCGCAAGGTTAACAACATTAGCACGCGTCTCACGTCCAGAATGAAATTGTGGCAATGCGTTAGAGTATACATACGCAACGTGGCATATAAATGTATATGTTAAACCTGGGATGATACTTTTGCGTGATTTTTGTGTGTTTAGCTGATTGGGCTTGATTTTGAATGGTTTATGTGTTAGCAATCAGACCAATATTTTGATAAACTTTGTAAGGAGTGATATGAAAGAAAAGGGAGTCAGTGATAGCGTGACAGGGGACAGGACGGTATGGAAGAAGAAAACGTGTTGCGCCGACCTCAAGTGACATGGGACAAAGGCAGGAAGATCATGACTCAGGCTGTTAGTGTTTCTGATGGGAATTTGTAAATATTATTTGTATCTGAATATTTTATGTAATTGTTTCGGTCGAGGACGGTCCACTTTCTGCAGTGAAGATTTTACAGCCAAAATTATGATGTTTTTATTTCGATAAGGTTTTTTCAGGGTCTTGTGATTCAGGTAGGTATACAGATAGCACGATTCCAAAGAACAGATCTAATTATCGTCATAATCGATCTAAGATTCAATTTCAAACCAATGTTTTCACGATACATTTTTGAGTTGGGGCAGAAAGGGAAAAATATTCGAGTACTGTTGTAGCTACAGGAAAACGTACTGCATTCATAGATGCTTGAATGTGTTTAACAATTAGGTACTTCAAAAATCCTACACAATTATTTAAAAAATCTACCTTGTATAATTTCTATCTAAATTAAGTTTTTATTTATTTAACTTACACACACTATCTTACAGGTTAAATCCAATACAATAGAGTAGTTAAAATCTTAATCTAAAATGAGACTTCACATAAATGTATAATACCAAAATAAAAAAAACTAATCTTTTATCATTATCCTTATCTTAAACTTATATAAAATAAAACTTTAGTTATAACTAGCAAATTTCAACAAAGCTCTTCCGAATTCACTCAAATTGCACAAAAATATGTCTAGCCTGTCATGCAATTAAGTTGCAATTTATGCTGGTACTTAAGGCGTATATATTCCACAATGTTAATCAGTACTAGCCGTGCGCTCGCTCAGCGCCAGAATATCAATATTGAACATCCTTTTGGACAGTTTTAATTGCAAAACATTCTTTGATTTACATATATTATTTCAGTTATGAAGAAATTCCAATCATACATTTTTACCCGACTGCCGAAGGAGGGTAATGTGTTTATCAGTCTATGTATGTATGTATGTATGTATATATGTATGTATGTATGTTTGTTCCTATGTGGCGTTCTAGAGACCAAACGCGTTGGCCGATTTTGATGATTCTTACGTCAATCGATTCGTCTTAATCCTGCGAGTGTCACTGGCTACATTAAAATTAGAAAATACAAAAATGGCGGATTTTGGGCGCCATTTCGAAGCGAAAAAAAAAATTTTTTTGTTCCAATCCCATCGTGTGGGATATCAAAATAAAGGATTTTAAGAGGAAATTTCAAAAATATATAACACTTATATGTTTAAATGTCGTGAAACGGAACGCGCCTGCGTCAGTTGTACTAACGATATTCCCTTCGAAAAAAAATCCTATAAGTTATTAATTCGAGTTGATATTGTGATAATTAGACTCTGCAAGTGTTAATTCCTTGGACAAATTGTTATCCATATCTAGAACTAGTGCTAAAATAGTGAAAACAGTGAAAATAAATTCTAACCGAAACCTAACCTTAAACTTTGAATTCTTTCTCGTGTTTACTCTGTGAAAACTCACTTTTTAATCATGTGTGGTGAAAATATATTTGAATTTGGTTAATCAATTATATTAAACTCTTTGAAAATGAGCAACAACAACCCGAATTTGCAACAAACTCACGAAATGCGTAAACCAGAGAATGTAAACAAACCACTTGTCCAACAAGTATTTCACAAAGGACTGTTCAATACGGCTCATCGCACAAGAAGCAACTCGACTGGAGACATTTAAAGAACAATATCGAAAGATATAGTCGATGAGAATCCACTCTCCAGCTGCCAAACAAACATGTCACAGTGTGAAACCCAAACTCCAAATCAACCCTCCAACCAGTGTCTAGGCAGTGAAACACTTAAAAAGCCTGACCAAGGGACCATCCCTTGGCAAAAAGTTCCAGGTACAAATCAAAAAAGAAACCGCTCCCCAGAGCTACTCAAAACTACCCACAAACTTCAAAAAAGAAGTACAGACAGACACAAACATCTCACTACAAATACGGGGGAAACTAGCTGAAAAGAGAAGGTTAAGAAGAGTCTGGCAATTGAGTAGGCATCCTGAAGATAGAAGACTGTACAACAAGGCAGCTAGAGAACTTAAGGAAGTGATAAATGAGAATGAAAACCACACCTTCCAACAGAAACTGTCATCACTATCTGCAAAGAGGTGTGATGACTACACTCTGTGGAAACTCACGAAGCGGTTTAAGAGGCCGCAACAGCCAGTTCCACCGCTAAGATCACAGCTGGGAAGATGGGTTAAAAATTCTAAGGAAAAAGCTGAACTTTTTGCACAACATCTCTGTCAAGTGTTTCAACCAAATGTATCTACAATGACTGACTTTGACCGTGAGGTGAACTCCTTCCTGGAAAGTGATCAACAATTATCGCTACCAATAAAACTTATAACACCGAGAGAATTGTGGAGATTTATAAGAACATCAAGTAATAAAAAAGCCCCGGGTTTTGACTTGATCACTGCTGAAGTCCTGAAACGACTACCGAAAAAACCCATTGTCTTTCTGACAATGCTATGTTATGCCATTATGAGAGTGCAATACTATCCCAAATTGTGGAAGCTCTCCCAGATATGTATGCTACCTAAACCTGGCAAGGCACCCACAGAACCCAGCTCATACAGACCAATCAGCCTTCTTCCAACAATGTCCAAACTATTTGAACGAATTTTCCTGAGCAGACTTAAGCCAATTCTGGAAGATCAAGCTATAATCCCTAACCACCAGTTTGGATTCCGGGAACAGCATTCCACGGTTGAACAGGTCCATCGTGTGGTAAACAAGATAAGGCAATCGCTAGAACAGAAAGAATACTGTGCTGCAGTCTTCCTAGATATCCAACAGGCATTTGACAGAGTCTGGCATCAAGGATTACTGTATAAGCTCAAAACTTTGTTGCCGAATTCTTATTACATGGTGTTGAAATCATACCTGCTGGGCAGAAAGTTCCAAGTTAAATTTGGTGATGAAGTTTCACAGTTGTATGACATTGGGGCCTCTGTACCTCAAGGCTCTGTGCTTGGTCCTGTCT
This sequence comes from Anorthoa munda, assembly GCA_945859665.1. Classification (NCBI taxonomy): domain Eukaryota; kingdom Metazoa; phylum Arthropoda; class Insecta; order Lepidoptera; family Noctuidae; genus Anorthoa; species Anorthoa munda. The sequence goes on along the minus strand of OX243896.1, from coordinate 19,486,989 downwards.
TGTACTCAATAAATACAGCAGACCTACCTTGCAGTGAGAATGTAGTAACGGCAACATATGCAGATGATACTGCCTGCCTAGCAAGTCACAACGACCCTACTGTGGCAGCAGAAATGCTGCAAACTCATCTGTATAAAATAGACGAGTGGCTGGAAAAATGGAGAATTAAACCAAGTGTATCCAAATCTCTACAAATCACATTCACACTCCGTAGAGGAGAATGTCCACCTGTAACACTAAGAGGTGAACAACTACCTAAAGAAAATTGTGTGAGGTACCTTGGCTTCATCTAGATCGAAGGTTAACATGGGCCAATCATATAAAAGCTAAAAGGAAAGAAGCAGATCTCAATTTCAAACGGTTGTACTGGTTAATTGGCCGACAGTCACCGCTAAATCTGTCCAATAAACTATTGGTTTATAAATGCATCATAAAACCCTTATGGTCATATGGAATTCAGCTCTGGCGATCTGCCAGTAACTCAAACCTAGAAATCCTTCAAAGATTCCAGAATAATGTTTTAAGAGCAATATCAAATGCACCATGGTTTGCAAGAAATGTGGAAATACATGAATACCTAAATGTACCCACCATTAAGGAGGAGGTAAATAAATACGCCACAAAATACAAAGATAGGCTTCAAAAGCATACAAACCAACTCGCCAGGGACCTGGTAAATAATAATAACCACATCACAAGGCTGAAACGAAGGCAAATATTGCAACTGGACCAGAGACACTAAATTGAGGGTTGAGACGTGAAAAAAAAAAAAAAAAAAATATGTTTAAATGTACCTACTTCTAAAAAAAATAACTAAAAAGTAGTAAATAAAAAAGTTAATTCAAAAAATCAAAAAACCCGACTGCTTAAAAAGCAAATTAAAAAGACGTAAACAAGAAGAAATTCATGCTGTGCAGTCGGAGGATACATCTGGTTTTGGTCCGCCAGCTCGCGAATATGTATCCTCCGACTGCACAGCATGAATTTCTTCTTGTTTACGTCTTTTTAGTTTGCTTTTTAAGCAGTCGGGTTTTTTGATTTTTTGAATTAACTTTTTTTTCTTTGTAAAAATATTTTAAACATCCAAGTTGTTTTGGAGGAGTATCCAAAAGTAGCGAAAAAATATCGTGTTGTGAATTATTTTTTAAAAGCAAAGCTATTATTTACACGAAAAAAACATGTTTCACAAATAATGTACATGCATCAATTTTTTTTTCAACCCGTCCTAGCCGTTACTAAGAAGTATGCTTAAGAAAGTAACCTTTTTACTGCACTAAAGCGGATGAAGGCCCTTAAATAAAATAGGTAATGTTATGCCTCATTAAAAATCTTGTTTGCCTCACCTGAATGTATAAAAATAGATACCCCAGAATACTGTACCCCAATGTTATAAATAGTCAAAAAGCCTGCCCCATTGATGGCCAAACAACCCTTATTTCAACCCCGTGTTTAATTAACTTCAACCCCATAACTTTGGTTACCGCGCTTTTCTTGTCTAAATTAAAAATTATTTCGCATTGGAATACTGGTTTTTGCTCTTGCAAAAGTATGGGGGGATTAAAAACTGGCAAAGTATGAGTCGGGCGTGCGCATTACTGGTTCGTACTTGTAGTATAAACCATTGAGAGAAAATGCGGTTGCAGAAATTCGATTGAATTTCCTAAGTAAAAAAGTTAATTCAAAAAATCAAAAGACCCGACTGCTTAAAAAGCGTACTAAAAAGACGTAAACAAGAAGAAAATCATGTTGTGCAATTCTTTTTTATTTAAATCTGTTTAGATTTTTTTTATTTTTATTTATGTACATATAAACATAGAAGTATTATATGTTTTTGAAATCACCTCTTACAACCCTTTATTTTGATACCCCATAAGATGGGAATGGAAGAAAAAAAAATAGCCCCCAGAATATGGCGCCCAAAATCCGCCATTTTTCTATTTGTCGATTTTCATGTAGCCAGTGACACTCGCAGGGTTAAGACGAATCAATTGAGGTAAGAATCATCAAAATCGGCTTACGCGTTTGGTCTCTAGAACGCCACATAAGAACTAACATACATACATAGACTGATGAACACATTACCCTCCTTCGGCAGTCGGGTAAAAAATCATAACTCGAGGTTTGGCTCTCGCCTATTTCCTCTCCTCATATTAGACCAATTTAAAAGATATTCCATTAACTGTAAAAGAAAGATAGATATACTGTGCCTCCTATGTTTTCCTATTTGATGATATACATTATATTTAGAAGCACTATCTTTACACGCTGTTAACAGAGGCCCAGTGTACAAATTTGACAACTATAAATAAAAAAAAGGAAAAACATAGTGCCACATTATCATGCCATAAATTTTTTTGTGTAAAAATTTATGGCTGGAATTTCTTCATAACTAACATAGCTTTACGTTAACATTGAGGAGTATATATCGCCTTAAGGAATTCAGTTGGATGTCTGCGACCGCATTGCGCACGCCCGACACAGAACTAATAATAACATTAATAACATTGTACCCATAGCATTAAGATTCTTGTAATAGAGATTTGTAACTTTTTTTCCTCCTACAATAAATTATATTACTGAATACACACGGACGTGATGTTGTGATTTATGTAAGGTTTTAACCGTGTATCTTTTAGAAGATAAGGATTCCTTGACTTCCTTGCAAAATTCTTAAATCTGCTACGTGTTAAGTTTGGGTTTTCTAAGAAAACAATGTAGTCATTTAGCCTCGTATCCACTAGGCAACATTTGACGCGCTACATGTTGCTCATCATGTAACGACAAAGATTAACTTTTATTTCGCCTAGACCAGCAACGTCACTCTTTTATGTGCAGCGTTGCCGAACACGTTGTGTCTCACGTGTTGCGCGTCAAACGTTGCCCAGTGGATACGAGGCTTTAGACATTACACACCAGGGTGTCAAGTTTAATATCGCGAGTGGTTTTGAACACTGTTTTGTTAAAATATCTATTATAATGGCGTATTTTCAAAACAACTATACTTCATAAAAGATAGCTTGATCTCTGCGACAGCTGTCAGTATCAATACAGTAACAATAGCGCTTGATAGGCTAACAATAACGAAACAATAACGTATACGTCAGTTTGACATATGTCGCAGAGATAAAGCTATCTTTTATGAAGTTTATGATTTGGCAACCGTAAATATGACGGTACTTCATAAGAAACTTAAGCTTTATCATAAAAAATTTACAGCTCCAAGATATTAAACAGACCGACGATGGACGGACGGATAAAAAACTTCAGTGATCCTGTCCTGTCCGAGGGTCCTGTTCTGTTTGCACCCGTTGTGTACGGAACCCTAGAAAAAGAGAATTTGTGGCAAAGTCCGGTAATAAATCAAGTCTTTAAAGGCCATTTCTCAAAACCGCCGGAAATTCTGTGAAGTTACCGTTTCACGAGTTTTGCCCTTCTCAGTCGGCATTTTTTATACTTTGTAATAAAGTGTCCGTTTAACTAAGGGAACATTTTGGTAACTTTGTTGGTTAGGTTTTAGTAAATTATGGACTTTCTCTTTTACCTCTTAGTTTCTTGTATGCTTTAAACTTATAGGTAGATATTATGTTTTTATCCTAATGAGTTTATTGCGCCACTTCTTTCCAGCTTGAACACTAGAAATTGGTGATCGGCTGCCGTTAGGGACCTGCATTTAGTCATTCTCAAACTAATTTGAATATATGACTTATTTTGTTTTTTTTTTTCACTTATGAATATATTTTATTCGCTTAAAGTCCAGCTCAGCATTTAGTTAGCGATTTAATTTCGTAATTATGAATGTTAAATATAAACCCTTTATAATCACACCCTTGGTAGATTTTCAAAGAATAATAAGAAATGTTTTCGCAAACAACAGAAACATAAATTCACACGTAAAACATTACGAAAAGCTACAAGCCAAAAATATCCTAAACATACGTTTTCCTCAACTCCATATTTCTGATAACAAAATACAACTGGTAATGTTTAGGTATTTCCCTCCGAAAATCATGAAAAAAATGTATAAAGGCAGCCTTATCACAAATTAGGCATTTAAGGCGAATTTATCAAAATCCCTGGGTTTTACCGGGCTGCTATTTCATCCCTTTATCCAGAGTAAAAAGGGTTGTAAATTGACTTCTTATCTACTTGGCAGTTGTTTCTTGTGTAATTTACTTGCGAACGCCTGAGCTATTCTGTTAGCCTGGTATCTTGATGTCTCAAGTCACATTAGTGTTTCGAAGTAATGTTTTGGAAAATTGAGACGTGTGGATCTTGTTAACCGATGAACAAAAAGGATTAGGTTCTCAAGTCGGCCCTATAATTCATAATTATAATAACGCTTCATTTTCTCTTCTCTTTTTGTTCAAAATAATTGACTCTCACACTGTTCCGTTGTTGTTTAATTAGGTAATTTACCTATGTTTGCAATATTTGTAAGTATGTGAGAACCATGTTCCTGTTTATCAAGCGACCGAATTTACCCGTTAGTGTTTGTAATACTTTATGCCTATATGTAGTATAGTAGTGCTGGGTGCATCGTCCTCACGTATATGAATTTATAAATGTATATATATGAAAATATTGTAAAAACCTTAATTTTTTTTTAAGGGTAGAAATGGAGTTTCTTGTGCGATCTTCTGCATAACAAGCTACTTTTCCGAATGCACAGTAGAAACAATTTTTATTACTTGTAAATTTTAATTGTTAACGTTCAAAAGTGCCTCTTAGTGGCCTAGTTGAAATAAATACATTTGACTTTGACTTTGACCCAGCATTTCTTAAATATCTAGTTGTCTAGGTTTATTTATGTTCTCCTGAAACATGAAAAATAAGTGATGAAATTATTAAGGTTCTACAAACATTGTTGAGAAGTCCCTTGCCTAACCCAACTCAAATGCGAAAAAAGAAAATACCGTTTTTTATAACGCAGTCTAAAATGATCCTTGTAGTATATTCTTGAATTCCTAAGTTATTCTGTTAGCCTGGTACCTGATGTCCCAAGTCACATTAGTGTTTGGAGATAATATATCGGAAAATTGAGACGTGTGGATATATTTGCTAGAAATTCTGTAAATATTTTTGAGATGGTTAGGAAATCCTACGGACGACTAGAAAATTATTATTATCAAACTATAAATTTTGACATTCAAAAGTGCCGATTAATGCTCTAATTGAATAAATGATTTGACTTTGGCTTTGACTGAATGCAAACCACAAGATTACTAGGTACAGTGCTATAACGATATTTTGTTTCAGGAATTTCATTGACAGTGCTGTCTGTAAACATTTGTTAAATTATCTGTTGAAAAAAAACTTTTTTGCAAAATAATACTACCAACTTCCAAATAAAAACCTACAAAGTGAAAAATAAATTTATTTTTGGAAGTCGGTGTCTATCGTAGGTACCAGATTTTTTTGCGATATAGACACCGACTTCCAAAAATAAAGTTATTTTTCACTTTGTAGTTTTTTTTTTGGAAGTCGGTAGTATTTTTTTGCAATTTTTATTTTTATTTTTCCCTTTTTAGTTGTAAAACCTACCTCATAGGCATGTTGTTTAGAAATTACCTATAACGCCAGAATATATTACTCGAATAACATGAAACTTGAACATAACCGGTGAAATGAGAGATATGCGTACCCCTTTCGAGCTTACTGGCGTGGTGTTATGTTATGAAATGGTATAAACAATAAATAAACATGCGATTGCAGCAATCCCGAGAGATATGCCATATTATTTATTGAAGAGTTCTGTTGTATATCTCCGTAGTTCTTCATCAGATCTTCAACAAATTAAAATGGAACCAATTTCGGAACTTAATCTTTAAAATAAAAAATGTATTTTCAAAACCACGGTTTCGGTCCACAATTGACGGATATATCGGTGAACAAACACAAAAAAAATAAAACAAAGTCGAGCATAGAATCTCCTCCTTTTTGGTAAGTCGGTTAAAAACGAAATGATGACGGCATTCGTTCCAATTTTGGAATAATTTACAGCTACTTAAATATTAAAAAAAAGAATGCGTATTTTTGGATATAGGTATAACTGTACATTTTCGATTGCCATGATATTGTCAGTTTCTTTTTTTTTATTTGTAATAGGCTCGCGTTTGATCACTATCCCGCCTGATGTTAAGTGATGATGTGGTCGAAGGTGAAGCACACTTGCCTAGAAGTAACCTATTTACTCTTGACTTGAATACCCTCCACATTACTTATTGAAACTCTTGAGATATTCTGTTTGCCTGGTACCTATCTCGTCAATCTCAAGTCACATTAGTGTAACAAGGAAATCGTTCCGTGAAATGGGGATTGAGCGAGCTTTTGATTCCAAATATACAACGATAGAGTGGGTATTGATACAAACGGAACGATTGAGTATTTTGGTTAAAGCTGAAGCTAGCTATTTCCCGTGGTTTCGCTTCCATGGCCATCCCACAAGAATATTTTTTTTTCGATAAAAAGTAGTCTGTGGCACTCGGCAATCATTATAATCATCAGCTTTTTAATGTTCCCACTATTGGGACACAGGCCTTCTCTCTGCGAATGAAAATGGGCCGTAATCCACCACGCGGGCCCAGTGCAGGTTGGTTGGTGGCTGTCACACTTCTTCGAATTTTTAGTTCTAGGACATGCCGGGTTCCTCACGACGGTCAACTGGTGATCTTCTTGTGTATGTCACGCACTGCTGGGGCGAAGCCATCGAGAGACACGGCGAAGCACTTGCTGTGTCGCTTGATATCTCGAAGGCCTTTGACAGGGTCTGGCACGCGAGTCTACTCAGTAAGCTTCCTGCGTATGGCATCCCCGCTGGTTTTTGTAGCTGGATATCAGACTTCCTCAGCAAACGGTCGATCCGAGTAGTCATTGACGGCTGCTCCTCTGACCTTATGGCTATTGACGCCGGAGTTCCTCAGGGGTCTGTTCTCTCTGCAACTCTTTTCCTGCTGCACATCAATGACCTACTTCTGCCTGGTATTGTTGGGTACGCAGATGACAGTACTGTTTCAGAGAGATACCTGTCCAGCGCAAAAACCAGCGTGGATGAAGTTCGTTCCTTGAGAGAGGCTATGGTGGAGCGGACAGATTTGACCTTAAGCCTTGTCTCCCAGTGGGGTGATGACAATCTGGTCTCCTTTAACGCCACCAAAACACAGGCGTGTCTTTTTACCGCTAAAAGGAGTCTTTTCGATCATACTCCTACTTTTCGGGGTACATCTGTTCCTGTGACTGATCGGCTCGAGCTCCTAGGCATGGAGTTGACATCCAATCTCAACTTCGGCGCCTCCATTGAGTACAAAGCCCAAATTGCGGCCAAAAAACTGGGCATCCTGAATAGAGTGAAGCGATACTTTACGCCTGGACAGCTTTTAACCCTTTACAAAGCGCAAGTCCGATCCTGCATGGAGTATTGCAGCCACCTTTGGGATGGCTCAGCTAAGTATCAGCTTGCCGCGCTTGACTCAGTGGAACGCAGAGCCAAGAGCCTCATCGGCGACGTTGAACTGGCGGATGCCAAGCTACATAGCTTGGCTCATCGCCGCAAAGTTGCCTGCTTGTCGGTCTTCTACAGACTGTACTTCGAAGAGTGTGCTCAAGAACTCCACGACCTCATCCCACCAGCCCCCTTCTACCATCGGACATCTAGACGCACTGCAAGTTACCATCCTTACCTTGTTGCCATTCCACCAATTCGCACCAAGCGCTTCCAGACATCCTTCATAATGCGCACAGCGAATGAATGGAACTCACTACCTGCGTCCGTGTTTCCGAACGCCTTCAACCCGAATCTCTTCAAAGTTAGAGTGAACAGGCTTCTTCTGGGTAAACTCACTCCATCGTCGACTCTGTCTCTGTCACCTCTGACCTAGACTAGAGTCAAGAGCAAACCCATCTCAAATAAAAAAAAAAAAAAAAAACGATGTTTTCCTTAATCGTTTTGAGAGCAGTGGTGATGAAATAATTTACACAAAGTAAAGCGCCTGCCTGGGTTCGAACTAACAACCTACAACTTGTAAGTCGCGGCAGCTACCACTGGGCCACCACTCGGCAATTAGACTGACAATAGGTGTGGCATTTTTTTTCTTTGCCTGCATTGCCCCCCTCTTGGGCAAATACCTCCCCCCATTCATTCCATATGGATTTTAATAAATAGTAATTAAATCAGTACTTACAGAGATTCCCTCTTACAAACTACACACAATTTCACCTGTTTGCAATATAATCATGTTACATTAGGTTTAACATCAATTTTCTGTTTTTAAACTGATAGTCAGAATCATTTGTAAACTAGCTTCTGCCAGCGGCTTCGTCCGCGTGAATATCTAAAATTATCCCTAGGAAATTTTTTGGTTAATCTAGTGACATTACTATTTTGTTTCATGATTATTGTGTTTCATTGTTAATTGCTGTGGTGACATTGCCAAATAATGCACAAATTTAATTATTACATATTATTATCATGACATTTTCATTTAATATATGACATTTTAAATTTAATTCTTCTAGTGACATTATTGATAGCTTCATTTGTTATGTTTCATTGTTATTTGCCACTCGGTGAAATTGACAAAACAAAATAGATTGTGTTGTAAATTATAAATTATTTTTGCAAGTAAATGTGTTATCAAGCTTGTGATTTGCATGCCTTAAGGACTGATGCCTTGGGGACTGTGCTATATTTTTAACAACTTTTTGTAATTACCCATATTAGCAAATAAATGATTATGAATTATGAAAAATATTCCCTGGATAAAAAGTACCTATCATATGTGCTATTTCAGACTATAATCAATATTTTTGCCAAATATCATCCAGTGCCGTTCAGTAGTTTTTCCGTGAAAGAGTAACAAATATACAAACACACTCACAAGCTTTCGCCTTTATAATATTAGTAGGATATCACACTTCCATCGAATGTGTGTTTGAAATCTTATATCAATACAAAAAAAAAGTTAATTCAAAAAATCAAAAAACCCGACTGCTTGGATAGGATGCATCTGGTTTTGGACAGCCAGCTCGCGAATACGTATCCTCCGACTGCACAACATGATTTTGTTCTTGTTAACAGCTTTTTAGTTCGCTTTTCAAGCAGTCGGTTTTTTTTTAGTTTTTTGAATTAACTTTTTTTATTTATAACTTTTTAGTTATTTTTTTTTAAGATTTAGGTATATTTAAACATTTGTGTTACATATTTTTGAAATCAACTTTTAAAACTCTTTATTTTGATACCCCACATGATAGAATTGGAAGAAAAATCATTTTTGCCCCCACAATATGGCGCACAAAAGCCGCCATTTTTCTATTTTCCAATTTTAATGTAGCCAGTGACACTCACAGGGTTAAGACGAATCGATTGACTTATGAATCATCAAAATCTGCCAACGCGTTTGGTCTTTAGAACGCCACATAGGTACAAACATACACACATACATAGACTTATAAACAAAATTACCCTCCTTCGGCAGTCGGGTAAAAATCAACTTTTCTCTTTAGATTTGAAAGTCAAATTTTGTCACACTCAGACTTTCAGTTCTACGATTGCTGATTTTAATATTCCAGAGCTGAGAAAATTATTAGAGTTAGCGATTTCCTATATAAGCTTTTGACTTCGGATTTGTTCCGTTAAGATCGGGTTCAGTGTATAAAATATTATAACATAAATGTTATAAATAAACTCACGCCTTTTCCCATGAGGGTGGGTAGAAACTACAGAGCCTCTGGTACGATCCTTACATACTCCTTTTGCTTCAGCCCAGGTGTGCAATACTCATGCCCGGCGTCCGTGTATGACTAGAGTTATGAACAAAAAAACTGAAAAACTCGCGCACGAAGGGTTCCGTACCGCAAAAAACGGCAAAAAAAAACACGTTTGTTTTATGGGCCCACTAAAATCTTAATTTTATTCTGTTTTTAGTATTTTTTATTATAGCGGCCACAGAAATACATCATCTGTGAAAATTTCAACGCTCTAGCTATCACGGTTCATGAGATAAAGTCTGGTGACAGACAGACAGACAGACAGTAGGGTCCCGTTTTTACCCTTTGGGTACGGAACCCTGAAAATTAAGCAAAAGAATATAAAACTATATATATTTTACAATCAGGCACCTACTCAAACGTACCTACAGAGAGCGTACCGAGAGCAGTGGTGGCCCAGTGGTATAGGCCGCGACTTACAAGTTGTAGGTCGTGGGTTCGAGCCCAGGCAGGCGCTTTACTTTGTGTAAATTGTTTCATCACCACTGCTCTCAAACCGGTGAAGGAAAACATCGTGAGGAAACCGGCATGTCCTAGAACCAAAAATTCGAAGACATGTGACATCCACCAACCCTCACTGGGTCCGCGTGGTGGATTACTGCCCATTCCCTCTCACAGAGAGAACATTAATAGGCTGATGATGTAATGTGAAACGTAACCTACTCCTCCACATCGCTGTTATCCGGAAACGTGGTGCCCAGAAGACTGGCAGCATTGCCACGTTGAATGGCAATGCTGATTCTTTGCGCAAATAACGAGTCAGCCCTTTGGTCACGCAAAATGTCGATCAGTCGGTGAGAGATATCCTTGTTCTATATGTTATTTTTGTTTCAGATTTGTATGGGAAAGCACAGATGTTCGCCGAAAATTGAATTTGGATTATTCTTTGTATATTTTTGTCGATGATTTTTTTTGTTCTATTTCTCAAACTTTGTAATCCGATTCGCTTTTATTCATTCAGTTTATGCGGAATGGAATTCTGTGGTATTGACAAACGTTAAGTTATTTTTCACTTTGTAGTGTTTTTATTTGAAAGTCGGTTGTATATTTTTTGTAAAAAGTTTTTAATTTTCACTTTTTAGTTGCGGTACATATCTATAATGCCAACAGTTATCCCAGAATAGATTACCCGAATAACATGAAACTTGAACACAACCGGTGAAATCAGAATGTACCAGGGTGAACTGTACACATCTGCTTTCCCCTTTAGAGCGTAACGGCGTGATGTTTTGTTATGAAAAGATGTAAACAATAAACAGCCATACGATTGCAGCACTCCCGAGAGATTTGCCGTCATTTATTGAAGAGTTCTGTTGTATATCTCCGAAGATCTTCATCAGGTCTTGATCTTAAATGGGACCACATGAGAAGTAAATTGCGGTTTACGATTTATGACGTATTAAATAAAAACTACTTACTAGATCTCGTTTAAACCAATTTTCGGTGGAAGTTTACATGGTAATGTACATCGTATATTACACACACACACATTTTACCACTTTGGAAGTGTCTCTCGCGTTAGAAAACGTTCTCAGGTTAGAAAAGAATTACATTATCAACCACAATATCATTTTTGAAGACCTATCCATAGATACCCCCACGTATGGATTAGATAAAAAAAAACGATTTTCAGTTATAAGTATGGGGAACCTCCAAAATTTATTGTTTTTTTGCTATTTTTGTGTGAAAAGCTTAATGCGGTTCACATAATACATCTACTTAAAAAGTTTCAACAGCATAGTTCTTATAGTTTCGGAAAAAAGTGGCTGTGACATACGAACGGACAGACAGAAAGACAGACAGACGGACAGACAGACAGACACGACGAATCCATAAGGGTCCCGTTTTTTTGCCATTTGGCTACGAAACCCTAAAAACACGATTTATTGGTAAATTGAAATAAAATGTCGCTAATCACGAGGATCTTGGTAAGTATAATGACACAAACTATTTAAATTATTGCATTGTCATCGGTCCTTGATAAGTGTGCAAAGTTTCAAATCAATCCGACATTTTGAAGAGATTGGAAATCACGTTCAAAGATTCCGTTACATAGATTCATAGATACATACATACCAAGCTAATAAAAGCGTGTTAAAAACAGTCGAATTGAAAACCTCCTCATTTTTGAAGTCGTTAAAAATACATAGAAGATTCATCGTGCTATTTTTGGAAAGGAAACGCGTTCGTAAACCAAGTTATTCTACTTCCAACCAATATTATGCGCTTGAGCGCTATAAGGGACAATTATGGTAACTAAAGCAAATGTTGTTTGTTTGTTTTGTTGTGTTTGTCTAATCATCCGAACATACATATATTAGGTAAAGCGTGATTTATTTATAAATCCCAAATATTCGTTAATCAATCTCTGTAGGTGGTATAGTGGGTAGTGCTATTCTGGGTGCATTGTCCTCACATGTATGAATTTAATAATGTATGTACCTATGTTCCTAAATATAGTAAAAAAACTTCTTTTTTTTTTTAAAGGGTAAGTATGGAGTTTCTTGTGCATTCTTCTCCATAACAAGCTACTTTCCGAATGCACGGTAGAATCATTTTAATGTAACGTTCAAAAGTGCCGCTTGGTGGCCTAGTTGAAATAAAATATCTTTGTCTTTTGTCTTTTGTCTAATCACTCATTAACGGCTAGACGGATTTGGAACACGGGTATAGTCCGTTTCTAACTTTGCATACGTTTTATCTTGTTAATAGTACGTACTACAGGGACACAATGTGGGTTATTTATAGATGCTCTTGCAAAGCAATATAAAATTCAGCAGTTATTTTTTTAATACAAATTCATCGTCACCATACTTCTAAGTAAAGGTTGCGGGGATCCGCTGGTTGCGAGACGCACGGGACCGGTCAATGTGGTGACACTTGGGGGAGGCCTATGTCCAGCAGTGGACGTCTTTCCGCTGATATGATGATGATGATACTTCTTTAAAATGTTCTCACATGAGAGAAATGATATAATCCAGCCTTTTCCTAACTACCTATGTTGGAGATGGCTTCCAGTCTTACCGAATTCTTTTTTTTTTTCTTTTTTTTATTTTTTCTAATCCCGCTCAACAAAGTTGGCGCCTATTCTGTGCAAATTCTTTCATTCCATTCCTGTTTCATGCCTCTCGTACTTACTTTCATTCTTCATACTAAATGTTCTTCTTGCTTACATCTCTTGTATAGATAGATAGATAGATAGATAGATAAACTCTTTATTCAGTGCACACAAAAGACACAGCACAACACACAAAATCACAATATTTTTTAATTTACATGTAGGTATTTGGAAACAATTTAAGGTGCCGACATACAAAAAATAAGAAACAGGAAAAATACATTATACAAATAAAAGTGACACAAGTAACATACCTACTTCAATTATTAGTTATAATGATTAAAACACAGTGTGTGTGTATACGGTGGGTGGGAATCCCACTTTCTTTAATTACATGAAAGGCAGCTTTATTTATTTAAAATTTGGGTATAAGACAAAAAGTGCTAATATACAAGGTTACATGATACAGAAAATTACAAAAGTGCAAGAAGTGCTGTTAATAAATACAATGTGCAAAAGTGCTATTTATCACAGTCAGAATATAACTAAATATCACAGGGAAAAAGCACAAAATTATTCTTACCGAATTCAGCTGAGTATCAGTATATGGAGCGACTGCCTATGCGAGTTTTTTAGCCTAGTAACTGGGAATGAGAAAATATACCTAGTTATACAGTGGCGATTAATTTCCTGGCTGCATACCAAACTCCTTTGTCACTTGTACCTTACGATAATCCAGTCCATTACACGCATTGCTTTTAAAAAAGTACTTCAAGATATCAAAGACAGGCTTTCCCGTCTCTGTATATTTCCATGAATGAACATTGTTTTGCTAATTGTACCGTCAAAAACATTAATTCTTAATTTCTAAGGGTTAAATGATACATAAACGCCATAAAACGTCAACATCGATTGATCTACATATATGTGACGATTGGTTAGGTGTATGTGTTACAGTAAATGACTACACTACTTGGTACTCATGTAAAAGTTTGTATGTTTGTGTTCCAATCACATATAAACGGCTGAACGGATTTAGATGAAATTTTGCAGACATATTTTATAAACAAAAATAACGTAATTATACGAGTAGGATCCCTACAACATCACAATGGATCGGTATACCGATCCCTTGATGATATCCGATGATAAAATACTTCTCACGCGGGTGAAGCCGCGAACAGAAGATTCTATTATAATCCATCCAATTTACTGGAAATTGTTGTAAAAAGTGGTAAACAATAATTTTCCCCGACTTAACAATTTTAATTGTTGACATAAGGATGTGAGTTTTACGCTCAGTACTTTATTAAGTACACAGTGAAAAGTTAAACGGATGAAAAGGGATTTAATATGTAAAGTGTGTACACTTGTAGAATGTCGTGAAAGTCAATATGAGGGTCGTTTCGCCGAGAAGGCTTTCGACTTTTGGAGTTGAACTTGAGTGCTTATAGTCTATAATGAAGATGAGAAAATACTTTTGTTTCTAGTATTTAATGGGATGAATAGTTGATAAAAAAAAACTATTTAATCCGTCAGTTAGATAACCTAAAAATATTGGACACGTATTTTTTCTTAGGCCACGTAAACAAAAAATTACGACGATCCAGTGCGTTGAAATATCGTGTGACGTCACGGTGTGCTACACTTTATACAGACAAGTGACGTCATAAACCCCACTCCTGAACTTTGATGCGCTTTATCTTTGTAAATTTTTATTTATTTGGTAAAGCAAAAAATACGGGTCCAATAGTGTGTACTATGCCAAATCGAATGCTTCAACAATAAAAAAATAATATAATAATAATAATTTATGATTAAATTTAATTATATTAATATTGTATTATATATTTTTAATAGTATAAATGCGAAAGTCTGGATTGGTATGTATGTTTGTAACTCTATCACGCCAGAACGGCTGAACGGATCTGGATGATAGTTGGCACAGATATAGATTATAATCTGTATACTAAATTGAATTAGCATTTTTCTACCCAGGAAACATCCCTATTCAGTTGTATCCCGGGCTAATGTACTTGTATCGGGTTCCGCGACAAATGGTAACGGTAGGAACTAAGAGGTTTCAGTCGATGGAAGTCCTATACAATCTAATCAGACGAAAGATATCCATGGCAAAACACCACTCCAAAAAAGGCATTTGAGCTATTTTGATTCATAAAACCCGGATTTATTGATATTCGGATCCGTCACGGTGTAGTCTGGCTGCTGCCGACCGATAAAATCGACTGTTCAGAGCTCTCCAGTGTGATGCATGACTGCCGGATGCCCGGATTACGATAGATCGATTGCCGAGTTTTTAATGGATCTCGTTTGATGGCGTGAAATTCGTGAGCCAGCCAGTCATGTCAGGCAGGATGGGACAAAGATTGAATGGTAAAACGATCGTTCAAATTGAACGATTAATTAATATAATGTAATACCAGCCTGAAACTGTCCCACTGCAGGGTAAAGGCCTCTTCTCATATAGAGAAGGCACGAGCATTGATCACCACGTGCGCTCAAATTTAACGACAGTTATTTTTGTGGATACGGAGATGTGACGTGCAAAAATGTCGTGAGAAAAGTTTTGAATCCGAATGTTAAGGCGCAGATACCCCTGAGTAGCTGATTTTAAAATGAGAATCACGTCTAAACGGCTAGTCGTTTTTTTTTTTTTAATATATGTTACATTAGACCCTTTTCTTAATAATTTGATCTAAGAAAATTTTGAGTTTTATTCGTAGAACATAGCGTAACTAATTTGTAAAGTTATGTCTAAAACGGGCAAAAACACGACAATCGCACCAAAACCGCTGGGCGTATTTTAATGAAATCGAAACCATCTCAAAGACAATATGTTATACGAATAAAACTCAAAATTTTCTTAGATCAAATTATTAACAAAGTGGTGTCTAATGTAACATATTTTTTCCAAAAAATTACGACTAGCCTTTTAGACGTGATTCTCATATTAAAATCAGCTACTCAGGGGTATCTGCGCCTTTAGACCAAAAAACGAAGAAGAGAAGTATGGAAGAAGGAAACAGATATAGAAGTATGGATGAAGAAGTCATGTTCGCTGACTCCAAATTAATTAGGATAACGGCAAGAGGATGATGATGATGGTTGCTTGATATTGAATGCATGAAGTGGAAGTTTGAGATCTATTTTTCAACGTTTTCCCGAAGTTTGATTTCAGTAATAAGTTCGCTTTCGCTGTATGTTTTTAGTTTCCTCTTGTTTTTTAAGGTTACGGTACGGTGCTTCCTCGTGGTCAAACTATTTTGTCAAACTGATATGACCAAGAGGAAAAAAAATCCCGTTGGTCAAACTTCTAGGATAGATAACTTTTTTTTCATTTGACTTATCTTGTTGCGTACAATGATGATTGAGATTGACAATAATAATATGTCATTCTCATTTTCCTGCTTTGTTTGCATTCATTATTGCGGTGTTACATTATTTGAATCTAAATGGATTTTAAGTACCTAAATCGTAAAAGAGGTACTGTATTACTGAATGATGGACGGCAGTATTATAAATTACGAACGTATAAAAATGGCAATGTCTTTTGGACTTGCAGAAACTTAAGAAAGAAAAAGTGTCACGGGTCTATTACTTTAAACGTAAATATAGATAGAATTTATACTATACATTACCATTATAATTTAATATTGTGTAAGCTTTACGCACTATAATACAAATCTATTGTTTTTCTTTTAGAACGACCAAATAGTTAAACATAACGATCACATATGTACAGCCGATTCCGGCAAGAACGAACTGGATGAAGCGATAGACGATTTAAAAAAAAGACAACATTAACGTGTCTGCCTATTCCGCAGTTATATCGGGCAAAAAACCATCATTGGCCAACATTAAAAATTCTTTATATTTAAGTAGGAGCAAAACATGCTTCAGTAAATTAGCAGAAGTCAGTATTCTTGATCAACTACAGTTTTTTCCTAAAAAGTAAAAGATTTGTTGGAGAAATCAAATGAGTTTTTTTGTGATGGCACATTCAGCAGAGACGATTTCATAATGAAATGCCAATTACAATTTTTGCATAAAGAAATAAGTATCGGTCATTTTCTTGACAAACGCTGACGATTTTTTCTTTATGCAAAAATTGTAATTTGGTATTTCCTTATGACTTGGCATTTTTTTATATTATACTTTTTTTAAACCATAACAGTTTGACTACAGGGAACAACTATTCTTTGTGGTCAAATCAGTTTGACAAAATAGTTTGACCACGAGGAAGAACCGAGGAAAAAAGAACCCTTAATGATGAAACGCCTGGAGGTAACAAGTTGAAATTAATACTATATACTCAAGTCTGTAGTTTCTTGCAGCTGGAAAAAACTAATTTCTAAAACAACGCAATAAAAAGATACGGCCGTTTACGTCGCATTTTTGAGGCATCTCAAGGGAATCAACACCTAAAGCCTCCTAATCAACCCTCACTTGCTTCTGGTTTATTAAACGCAAACGTTTCAGCCTGCCCGACAGAATTTAACTTTTCACATGTAAACCCAATAACAGTAATAAAAGCTTTTAAGCAAATCAAGATCAAATTGACCGAAGATCTTTAATTTTTTATTTGTGTGTAGATCAAGGAGTCTTTCCGGATCTAATGAAACATAGTAAGGTTATACCACTTTTTAAATCCGGGAACAGTAAAGACACAAATAATTATAGACCAGTATCGGTGCTGCCGGTTTTCAGCAAGATATTTGAAAAGATAATGCTAAATCAAATGCTCATTCATTTTAATACGAATAATATCCTACACGATAAACAGTATGGTTTTACTAAAGGACGTTGTACGACTGACGCTTGTGTCACCTTATTAAAACACATCTTTGAAGCGTAGGAAGAGGCACAAGATGCCATAGGGGTCTTCTGCGACCTGTCGAAAGCATTTGATTGCGTTAATCATGAAACATTACTTTTGAAACTTGAGCATTACGGGCTAGGCCAATCAGCGTTGAGTTTAGTTAAATCTTATTTAAATGATTGACAGCAATTAGTTAAAATAAACGGTGTCAATTCGTCCGGGTTAACCGTGAAAATGGGGGTACCCCAGGGTTCAATTTTGGGTCCTTTCTTGTTTCTAGTCTACATTAACGATTGACCTCATCTATTGAAAAACAATCTAAACATGGTGTTATTTGCTGATGACACTTCGTTGATTTTTAAGATAAATAGACGTATGAGTAACGTTGACGACGTAAATACCGTCTTGCGACAGGTTCAAAATTGGTTCACAGCTAATAATCTAGTTTTAAATGCTAAAAAGACTAAGTGCATAAAATTTGTCTTGCCGAATGTCAAAAGTAATGATTGTGACATTATATTAAACAAGGAGAAGCTAGAATTCGTCGATAAAACGGTTTTTCTGGGGATCTCGCTAGACTCGAGGTTGCAATGGGGGCCTCATTTAATATCACTTGCGGGGCGGCTAAGCTCGGCAGCTTATGCTGTTAGAAAAATACGTCAGTTTACTGATGTCGATACCGCGAGGTTAGTCTATTTTAGTTATTTTCATAGTATAATGTCTTACGGTATCTTACTATGGGGAAGGGCTGCAGACATTGAGTCAATTTTAATTCTGCAAAAACGAGCCATCAGAGCGATATACAATCTTCGCCGGCGCGATTCTCTAAGGGAACTGTTTAAGAACATTAACATCATGACGGTACCTTGTCAATATATTTATGAAAACATCATGTATGTTAGAAAGAATTTACATCTTTTTAGTAAAAACGGCGACAGACATAATTATGTTACTAGAAATAGGGACCAACTAATTCAACCAGGTTTCAGGCTGGCTAAAGTAGCATCATCTTTTATGGGGTACTGTATAAAATGTTACAATAAAATTCCTCCCCACATTCTACAACTAAATGAGACGAAATTTAAGACTTGTATAAAACGCACACTATGTAGGCAAGCATATTATAAGTTGGTCGCTGATAAAAATGCTTGGCTCAATGCTGGTCCTGCTCCGCAGCCACTAGGGCGCAAGAACAATTAGTGATGGGCAGAAAAGTATCGAAGTATTGTTGGACCAGCTGAAGACTGTATGAAGTTTTTTGTATTGTATAAACTCAATTTCTTTTAGTATTATATAATTGCACAGCACATGTGTGAGTACTATGTTCCGACTGTAGATAAATCTACCATTCACTGTAACTATGTGTCGTTCGTTGACTTCTGTGTGCCCTGGCAGTTGAGTGTGTCATGCTCTCTCTAATTTCTCTCTGATGGTGGCACATGTGTTGGATCATTCGGTTCTTCTCCATTGAGACCTACAGACGCTTGCGAATTTGCAACTAGAGTCATCTTTTTATTAATTTTTTGTTTGACAATTCAAAAGTACTTCTAAAGTTTACTTGAAATAAATACCTTGATTTTGATTTGATTTTGAAAGGATACTTCACGTTGACCTAGAAACCTGAAAATGTGCAAGAAGCAATATCTTATTTGTATACTAAATATTATAAAGAGGAAAGATTTTTTTGTTTGTTTTTACCGAATAGGCTCTGAAACTACTGGACCGATTTAAAAAAATCTTTCACCAATAGAAAGCTACATTATTCCTAAATGACATAGGCTATTTTTTTAACCTGAATATGGGACCTGTGGGTGGTCTACGGGAGCGAAGCGTGGCGAAGTCGCGGGGAACAGCTAAGCTAGTCTATACTAATATTATAAAGAGGAAAGATTTTTTTGTTTGTTTGTTTGTTTGTTTGTTTGTACCGAATAGACTCCGAAACTACTGGACCGATTTTAAAAATTCTTTCACCAATAGAAAGCTACGTTATTCCTGAGTAACATAGGCTATTTTTTATTCCCGAAAACGGGTCCTGTGGGGTGGCCCACGGGAGCGAAGCCGCGGGGAACAGCTAGTATAACATAAAGCAAGGAAAAAATCGGATAACTGTAAATTTGTACCTACATAAAAAAAACATTAATAACTTATTTGCAGTTGGTAAACTGACCGCGACTTATATCAATGTACAGGGACAACAGATTTCTGATTCAAAGTTAATTTTATCCCTTCGTTAGAGCAAAAGTCTGTGCTTTCATTGTTTACGATCGTCAGTAATGTGACCTGATTATTTTGTTGAATGTAGCTGAGTCCAACACGAACTTTACAGGTATTTTTCATGATTAGCGACTTTTTATTTCAATTTACCATTAAATTGTGATTTTAGGGTTCCGTAGCAAAATGGCAAAAAACGGAACCCTTATGGATTCATCATGTCTGTCTGTCTGTCTGTCCGTATGTCACAGTCACTTTTTTCCCAAACTATAAGAACTATGCTGTTGAAACTTGGTAAATAGATAGATGTCTTCTGTGAACCGCATTAAGATTTTCACCCAAAAATAGTAAAAAAACAAATAAAATTGGGGGTTACCCATACTAAGAACTGAATTAAATTTTTTATTCGCATCGAACCCATAAGTGTGGGATATCTATGGATAGGTCTTCAAAAATGATATTGAGGTTTCTAATATGATTTTTTTCTAAACTGAATAGTTTGTGCGAGAGACACTTTCAAAGTGGTAAAATGTCCCCCCCCTCTGTAAATTCTAAAATAAGAGAATGATAAAACCAAAAAATATATGATGTACATTACCATGTAAACTTCCACCGGAAATTGGTTGGAACGAGATCAAGTAAGTAGTTTGTTTTTAATACGTCATAAATCGTAACCGCAATTTACCAAGTACGGAACCCTTCGTGTGCGAGTCCGACTCGCCCTTGGCCGGTTTTTTTTAATATTCTGGTGTACAATAAAGTACCTATTCATAAATAAAAATAAAATTCATAACCATATAGAAGAAGCTCTATATATGTTTTTCATCATGAACTAAGAAAATAGCTATTTGCCAAAACCTTCGTAGCTCTATAACTGAAGCGATATCTCCTAAATTGCGTCTACCAAATTACATGTCATAAGTTATTCTAAAGCCTTCACTCTCCGCTTTACGCTATCTGACTTAGTTGGCTGGCAGAATATTTGAATATCTAATGCTGGGTACAGACAGGGCTAGTAAATGTTAGTTTTAAAACCAGTCTTTTAAAGTCGATAAAGCTAGAAAAAGTCTCACATATCCTACACGGCACACACAACAACACATAATGACATAGAAATGAACAGAATAAATATTAAATATAAACATAACGTAAAGACAAAAGAAAGCGTGGCCGTCCCCATAAAATTTTTGTTGTTGTGTGTTTTAATTTGTGTGAGCTTATCTTTTATTTCTTTCTTTCATAAATATTGGAATAAATATGAATTTATATAGGTAACACTCAACTAATTTTAAAACTTAAAATTAGAAATCGATAATGAAACTGTAAAGTAGAATGTGTGTGTCTAAACACTTACTAACTAATGAAATGACGTCACAAAAAACCTGCATGGTGCAAACAAAGTTTTCGGCGCGATTTATATGATGTGGATAACGGTGTAAGTTGCGCATTTATATCATGTTATTATAGTATTAATCATAAGTTTTAAATGTGTAACTGTTGGTTATTCCTAAATAAATAAATAGATTTTAACGCATACAACAGTCGGACAACAACCGTTTGGCAGTTGCCCGGACCAGACACAACACCCGACTGGTCAGAGGATCCTCCCTGTTCAATGGAGGTTCATTATACCTCCACAAATGGTTAGCGATTTAAAAGCATAAGTACAACAGTTGGACAACAACCGTTCGGCAATTGCCCGGACCAGACACAACACCCAACTGGTCGGCAGATCCTCCCTGTTCAATGGAGGTTCATTATGCCTCCACAAATGGTTAGCGATTTAAAAGCATAAGTACAACAGTCGGACAACAACCGTTCGGCAATTGCCCGGACCAGACACAACACCCAACTGGTCGGAAGATCCTCCCTGTTAGATGTAGGTTCATTATACCTCCACAAATGGTTAGCGATTTAAAAGCATAAGTACAACAGTTGGATAATTGCCCGGACCAGACACAACACCCGACTGGTCGGAAGATCCTCCCTGTTCAATGGTGGTTCATTATACCTCCACAAATGGTTAGCGATTTAAATGCATAAGTACAACAGTTGGACAACAACCGTTCGGCAATTGCCCGGACCAGACACAACACCCGACTGGTCGGCAGATCCTCCCTGTTCAATGGAGGTTCATTATACCTCCACAAATGGTTAGCGATTTAAAAGCATAAGTACAACAGTTGGGGAACAACCGTTCGGCAATTGCCCGGACCAGACACAACACCCGACTGGTCGGAAGATCCTCCATGTTCAATGAAGGTTCCGTATGCCTCCACAAATGTTTAGAAAAAGCCCAACAAATAAATCTCGCATAGGCTAAACAATGCTTTTAAAACTTGTGCCTGACTATTCACAAGTTTTCACGTTGTTTGGACGACGAAGTTTGAGGAAACGGCGCGCTATCATACGCAAATTCTTGTTAGCCCTGTGTGCACTCAGCTTTACGTAAATATTAGTAGAGATTCAGTGTAGTTTGAAGCTTATTAAGATGTAAATGCCAATGTTTTCGGTATGAAAGAATAATATGGAATGTTTTTATTACATTCTCTAGTTATCAGCAGTGATGGCAAATTAAAGGATTACTTACGTCTTTCTCATTTTAAGAGAAGCAAGAAACCCTGATTTAAATACATTCCTGTATTTTTTTTGAAACCTAGGTACTTTTTAAGTAATAAATAAGATTTTAGCTGGAGTTAGCTTTTTACAGGCTACAGAAATATTACCATTCAGGGATCCGCGTGAATTTAATTGTATCTCGGGCTCCCGGCTCATGATAGGGGTAGTAGTGGTACTAAGCGACTAAAAGTCCGTTAGAGCCCTACATTACCCTCAGTCTGATCACCAGATAGAAGAATATCCATGAGGATTTCTCCCAAAGAAAAAAGGCTACAAAAATGTAAACGCAAATCAATACAAAATCTGTAGAAAAGTCGTTTTTGTACATCGTAAATATTATCAAAAAAAAAACCAGGGTGTTAAAGAATAACCAACAGAACCCATTTCCAGCATTATTGTCTGTTTATCTGTTTAGTTGTGCACGTTACACGTAAATGTACGACACCAATGTTGATAACTTTTATACATAAAAATAGTGCGTAACTTGAAGTATTTAGTTTTTGTTTCATTGTCTATCAAAAGTAAGATGAATTTAAAGTGGTCAGATACTCGGACAGTTAAACTCCATATTCGATAGATGGCGTTGTGCATTTGACTTCATTTTCTGAATGGCGGTGTTAAGTTTCGCCGCGGAAGAATGACCCTAGAAAACAAAAATGTAAGATAGGTTGAAAAGGTAGCTAGGTAAGTAGGTTAGGTAGTAGAGAGCTCCGACTGAATTTCCTTAGTAAAAAGACATAATTCAAGGTTTGGTTCACCTCGAGGAGTAGCGTGGTTCCTCATCACCAGGAAGGGGCTGAGCAAGCAGATGATCGGCGAGTACTTTGGGAACCTGTAGAATCCATTCAATATGGCTGTGCTTGAGTGATTTTCTTATTCGTGTAGCGTAGCAAGGTAAGTAGGGTAGGGTAGGCATAGGCAGCGAAGCCACGGACACAGATGGTCAAAAATAGAGTTATTTTTATACTCTCATATCCATCCCCAAGTAGTGGTGGGTCGTTGTCGTATTTTTGACGGAAGAAACGTAACCGTTTTCTCGACGACGAAAACGGTTCTACAAAACGGTCGTCGTTGCAACTTGTTTGAAGACGGCTTGAAGCACCAAACTTATTTAATGTGGAGAAGAAATGCGATTTTTTTTAGTTTTTTTTGCAGTTTCTTACAACTATTTTCATTGTTCGTACCAGGTGACTTTGCACTTTAAGTCTATGCAATAAATCTATGCTTGCACTGATTTGACCATCGCCTCATGAACGGTACGTCACTAACGGTACTCTACTGGTAATACATTATCGACTGTATTTCATGGACAAAAAGTTCACTTTTTATTGAAAGAACTAGTTTGTGAATGAACATGGAACGAAAAGCACAACGACGCGACGCGACGACGTGTCGGAAATTCGTGACAACGTGTGTCATAGTTGAATCGATTTGCTCTCGATTGTATTTTCTCAGGCGTAAAATAAAGAATCGCACCTAGTTATTCGAAGACTGGTTTGTGCAACGAAGACTGTTTTATCCCAGAACGATGACACGGTTTCACCGTCGAAAAACACAAAACGGTCATTAGAAACGGTTCGTCGTCGCAACGCCCAACATTATCCCCAAGAAAGACTATTTAATACTTAATTTTCGGCAGGAAAATGCTGAACAAATATGGGTGTGTAACCGCTGTGATGGCCAGAAGCGTGCCGCATTATTGTTTCAATTGACCATGGGTACCAGTAATACCCAAAATCAAAGAATAGTTGTCTGGACTTGAATAACGGGAGTACCCAAGCAGAAAAGATTCGGAGTGACTGTAAATAATGCCTTGTTACACGAAATTACTACGATCACGAAGTTACTGTCAAATTTTCATGCAATGTTTATTTACAACCAATTTTATTAATTAAGACAATCATATTTTCAAACAATTTATACACCGTTCAAAAGGCCTGTTCATTGGCATTATAAAAAATATCAAGTATTAACAAAATACTCAGAAAGGAAGACATAAATATAGTTTGTTTACAAAACCAGCCGGCGGCCCACGTCGCCGTTTCGGTTGCGGCCAGGTAGCGGCTCACTCCTGGCCAAATAAAGCTTGATTGACCCTGGGCACCACTGGTACCCATGGCCGGTTCACCGTGTAAAAATAATTTTAAAGTAAAAATAACGCCATAATATTAATACATATTAACCATGTAATCAGTCCACGACCTTACAGAAACCGTTACAAAGCTAAACTAATAATAATAAAGCCTTTATTTCTCACCAATTGCATGCATATATTTATAAATTATTTAAACTCAAAGTAATAAGAAAACAATATTAATTTGCTTATTTTTTACATAATTATAATTATAAATTACATTAATCACTTAAATTCAGTTTTACGATTTCATGAAATGGTAAAATTATTATCTAAATTATTTTATTCTATATTTATTATTATTATGTCCTTTATTGCTTTTTTTTTTCTTATTTATTACATTTTTAAATATTTTTATTAAATAAATTACAAAAAAAAAACATTTAAAAATATAAAAAATAGAGTCCAACCGGTATCGGGAGCAGGGTCCAAGCTACCGGTGGTTAGGGTTCCAGAGACAGGAACCTCCTCACAATGCGAGCCGTATCGAGGAGTACTGCCTTCTGTATCAGACCCTTGATCCAACCGCCCAATGAAAGCCTCGACAGATGGTCGTCGAGGCTCTTGGCCATCAGGCCGTTGGCCGTAACGACAATCGGCACAATGACCGCCGAGTCCACATTCCACATGGCGACAACCTCGTGTGCTAAGTCGAGATACTTGATTTGTTTCTCTTTCTCAGCTTTCACGAGGTTCTCGTCATGCGGGATTGTGACATCGATTATCATTGTGCGGCGCGCTAATCGGTCTATCACCACTATATCCGGCTTATTAGCAACAATAGTCCTATCAGTGATGATAGACCGATCCCAGTACAACGTGACATGGTCATTTTCGAGAACTGGGTCGGGCACATACTTGTAATACGGTACCTCCGATTCCACTAGATTGTACTTCAAAGCAAGTTGCTGGTGAATAATCCTGGCCACTTGGTTATGCCTGTGTAAGTATTCGCCGTTAGCCAGACGAGAACAACCAGAGATAATATGTCGGATGGATTCTCCTGGGCGGTGGCATGCCCGACACACGTCAACCGTCCCATCCTTCATTATATGTCTCCGGTAGTTATTCGTCAGGATAACTTCGTCCATAATTGCACAGACAAAACCTTCAGTTTCCCCGAAAAGGTCACCGAAACGTAGCCAGGATACGGACGCTGGGAAGTCTACATCGGGCCCATGGAGAGCCCGATAGAAGCGTCCGTGTAGCTCCTTGCCTTGCCATACCTCTTTGCGTTCATCAGTCGATAGTATTACAGGCTTGCGCCAGTTCTCTTTAGCCATGGACAACGGGGTGAGTCCCTTGTCCACTGCGACCACATCCCGGTGCATACCCACTTCAGCTTTTAAAAAGTATTCTCTGAGGCTGCACACCTCGCGGTTGTGAAGAGTCTTGGCGTTTAAAAAGCCTCGACCCCCACACTTCCGCGGGATGTACAGTCTCATCACCGATGATCGTGGGTGATGCATCCGGTTTGCGGTCAGCAGTGTCCGGACCCTCCTGTCGAGGGCGTCGAGCTCGGTCTGAGTCCATTTGAGTATGCCGAAAGAGTACATCAAAACCGGCATGACCCAACTGTTGAAGGCGCGCACCTTATTTCCACCTGACAAAAGACTATCTAATACCTTTTTCAGGCGGCCAAAGAAACGCTCCTTCAGCAGTTGCTTCATGTCAGTACTGTTGATGCCCAACGCTTCCGACATACCCAAATACTTGTAAGTTTCAGTCGAGGAGAGGTGTCTAAGGTGTATGGAATCAGAGAGTTGAATTCCCTCGGATTCCATAATCTCCCCTTGCTTTACATGCATGACTGCACATTTGTCCACACCAAATTCCATTCTGATGGAGTTACTAAAGGTTTCAGTTACCTTCAGTAACTGCGTCAGTTGGAATTTGTTGGGGGTAAAGAGTTTCAGATCATCCATGTAAAGGAGGTGAGATATGACCTGACCACCTCTTCTCAACCGATAGCCTAGTCCTGAATCCTCCAGCAGTGTACTTAGAGGATTCAGGGCTAAGCAGAACCAAAGTGGACTCAAACTGTCGCCCTGAAATATCCCCCGCTTAATCCATACAGGCTCATCATCCCCCTGAATCGGTCGACATCCTGGATATCGAAGGACTGTCTTCCATTGACCCATACATGACTCAAGGAAGGTGCATAGAGTTGCATCTATTTTGTACAACTCCAGCACCCTCATGAGCCATGTATGTGGCACAGAGTCGTAGGCCTTCTTGTAGTCTATCCAGCATGTCGACAGATCCTTGCGGGATCGACGAACCTGCTGGCTTATAGCCATGTCAATGAGGAGTAGCTCCTTAGTGCCGCGGGACCCATTCCTACATCCATTCTGAGAGGTAGACATAATTGAGTTACCCTCAATGTGTTTATCAATTTTTGCTCTCAGGATGGATGTAAGAAGTTTATAAACCGTCGATAAGCATGTTATTGGTCTATAATTCTTGGGTTCCGCGGGACTACCTGTCTTATGGAGCAGGTGGGTAATGCCTGTTGTCAAAAACTGCGGCAGCGACCCAGACTCTAAACATGACTGGAATTGAGATGCCAGAAACGCATGTGAGCTGCTATACCATTTTAGCCAGAAGTTATGCAGTCCGTCCGGTCCTGGAGACTTCCAGTTCGGTAGCGGACGAACTGCTTTGGCTACATCAGTTGGACTGATGATTACTTTTTCCATTTCTGGTATAGCTTCACACACGCGCTCGACATCACGCATCCAGCCACCCTCAGTGTGACAGACGGGCACCGACCAGATGCTTCGCCAGAATGTGCTCGTGGCTTCATCATCCGGGCGGCACACGTCAGTCACATTTTGTTCAGGTCGCTCCCAAGTTCTGTATACCCACCTCTCATCACTCTGGAACATGCGATTCTGCGAGTACCGGTCAACGCGCCGCTTATACCGCCGAATACGGCTGGCCCATGCACAAACTTTCTGCTTCAGGAAGTCGATGCGCTCCGTGACACGGGACATGTATTCTCGAGGACTGATTCCAGTCCCCGAAAATGCCCGCCTCACGAAGCGCATCACACGTGGTCGTGTATTGCCCTCCCTGAAACAGCATAGTTTGCCGATGAGTACCCTAGCCCCATCGATACGCCGTTCGATCCTGCATTGCCAGGCTGGCACGGCAGGCCTTGGCCGAATAGTCACGTTTGGGAACTTAACATTGGCCAAACGACATGCCGCAACAGCCCCGCAATACAGGATTGAGTGCGTATCAACGAGGTTCTCGCTGCTTTCAAAGATGTTCTTAAGCAGCGAGTCCAAAGCACACACCAGCGCCCTATTCTTCTTGTGCATAGGCAAGCGTGGTAATCGGGGTCTAAGTTCAGTCGGTGTTGACCTATACTCGCAAAGCGCATCCTCCAGTGCGCTCCTCAATCTTTCGTTGCACTGGCTACTTACTGTAACAACCCTATCATCTGCCTCTTCGTTATCATGATTGGACCGCGGCGGGATCACAATAGTGACTGGCGGTGCCGCGGTCTGTGTCAAGGTTGAGACGATTTGGTTGCTCAGCACTTCTGAGCGCAGCCTATCAAGTGCGGCGTCGTCCAACCTGTGATTACGCTGGATGACCCGCACCTGATCCGACAATCGTTGGGCCGAGACGTCTACGGTTGGTTCTAGGTCCTGAAACAGAGACAGCATCCTAACACGGTACGCAGTGAGGTTAGTTCCCCCCTCTGTAGACCCGTAATATGCGCGCATGACGTTCTCATTCATACTTTGAGTCCATCTCATGCGCTGCACACAACCACCGGCAGCGGGGACCCGGCTCGGGGCCGGTTGGCCCCTAGATCCCAAGCTCCTCGGTGGCCGGCCTCTCCCCTGCCGACGTACAGGTGTTGGCGACGTCGGCGGGGAAAAATACTCGTCGCTAGAGCTCGACGCAACTGCAGCCGCCGATGATACTGGTGATCCGAGGTCCGGCGGCGGCGAGGCGGAGCTGAGCGACGAGTCCGGGGGTGGATGGCGTGCGCGATAGGCAGCTGCTCTCGTCAACATTATTTAATCATTTTCTTTACACTTTTCCATTGTAAATATTGCTTGGTTGACGTCTGTCAGTGACGACGTCAACTGGTTTCTTGTGATTTTCAGAAATATTAATAGATTTGTTGTGGATTTATAAAACTGTATATTATATATGGGTTTTTTTAAATTGGTTTCTATTGCTGTATATGTTATTTTCTGAGTTTGATGGTTTTATGAATTTATAAATAATTAAAATGTGCAGGAAAAAATTTGACATGTTGACATTTTAAGGGTTGCCAAGGTATTAATTATTATAGGTTTATTATTATTATTATTATATTCTTTATTGTACACCACAAAAATATATACACAGGACAAAAAACATAAAAGCAAGTGTACAATGGGCGGTCTTATCGCACAGGGCAATTTCTTACAGACAACCTTTGGATGGACTGAAAGAGAGGAGAGAAATTTAGGGTTGTCAGTGTACAATATATCTTAAAAAATAATAAATATACATAATAACATAAAATACATACATACAATAATACATAATATACTAATATATAACAAAAATATAACAGAGCAAGGAGAAGACTAATTATAGCGAAAGGAAATGCTCCTTTACCATTTTTTTGAATGTTGGTAAGGATTGAGCACGCCTCACTTCAATAGGTAGTGCATTCCACAAACGAGCTGCTTGAACTGTAAAAGATTTGTCGAAGAAGGATGTGGAATGCATACGTATACTTAATTTCAGATTCTCCGATGATCTCAAGGACCTAGAATGTGTGTCACAAAGGAACTGAAAGCGTTCTTTAAGATAAAAAGGACTAGATGGATTAAAGAGCACGTTATATAGCAAAGAAAGTATGTGGGCATTCCGGCGAAGGCGAATAGGAAGCCATTTGAGCTTGGTTCGAAATTCAGAAACATGGTCATACTTGCGCAAGCCAAATATGAACCTGACACAGAGATTTTGAAGTCGCTCAAGCTTGTCCAATTGGTCTTGGGTGAGATCAAGATAGCTGGCATCAGCATAGTCCAGGATAGGGAGAAGTAGAGATTGGGCTATCGCAATTTTAGTGGTCATGGGAAGAAAATTACGAAGGCGTCTCAACGAACCAGCAGAAGCAAATAGTTTACGACTAACCTCCTGCAGCTGTTTGGTCCAGGAAAGAGTGCCGTCGATATAAATCCCCAGGTTCTTCACAGTGTGAGTTATAGGAACAATTGTATTGTTGAAAGAAACCTGGGGAAGTGACGCCCAGTCAATCCTAGAGACAGTTCGGGAACTACCCACAACAGCCACTTGAGTCTTAGTCGGATTGATCTTCAACCCAAACTCAGTGCTCCAGTCACCTATTCGAGCCAGGTCTATATTAATAGTCTCAATAGCGTCAGATAACTCTCCGAGAGGGGCTTGGGTATAAATTTGGAGATCATCAGCATACAGGTGGTAGAAAGAAGATATTCGATGAGTGATAGCATTTATAAATAGTGCGAAAAGTAGAGGAGATAAAACGCCGCCCTGCGGCACACCGGCAGAGGTGTGGCACCAAGAAGAGAAAGATTCTTCAATGCAAATACGCTGCCGGCGGCCAAACAGGTAACTATGAAACCAGTCAATTACCGAAGGAGATATGTTAAAAGAGCATAGGACGCCCAGCAAAATGTCGAAGTCAACCGTGTTGAATGCATTGCTAAAGTCGAGCAAAGCAAGTACAGTTAACTTGCCCATTTCCATGCCTGACCTTATATCATCCGTAATGTGCACAAGTGCTGAGGTAGTGCTGTGTCCCGGACGAAAACCAGATTGGAAGGGATTTAGCATTTTGTGTTTGGAAAGGAACGAGCTGAGTTGATGGTGGACAAGTTTTTCAAGGACTTTGGATAGGAAAGGAAGAATAGAAATGGGACGATAATCAGAGAAAGATGCAGGATGAGATTTTTTGGGTAGACGAATAACTTGGGCATCTTTCCAGGCTTGTGGGAAGACACCACTGGAAACAGAGAAGTTGAGGATGTAAAGGATAACAGGAAGAATGTCATCAAGGATGGGGATAATCATTTTACGGCTGACACAGTCACTACCAACAGCGTTCGAAGTTATTGATACAATACTCTTTTTAACATCACAAGTAGTGAATTGACTTATAACAAAAGGGGAAAAATCTGGTACCGGAAGGTTTGAAAGATTACTTAGCGTAGTAGCTTTGGTGACCCTATCTAATACGGGTGAAGTACAAAAATGACTATTAAGTAAATTTAAATCCAAGTCTTTAGGAATCGTGTTATGAGACTTTTTTCCGATACCTAATGATTTGAGAAAATTCCAGACCTTAGCTGGATCACCATTCTGAACTTTACTATGGATATATTGGCGGTTTGCGATTCTACACACCTTGCTGCAGTGGTTTCTTATTGAGACGTATTTTTCTCTGTTGACGTCATTGGGCCTAATTTTAAACTTAAATTTCGCAGCTGCTTTTTTACTTAGTAAAAGTTTAATTTCATCAGTCAACCAAGGCGCTGGAAGATGTTTAACTCTCACGGCTCGAATAGGTGCATGTTTGTCATAAAGCTGAATCAGGGTAGAAGTCAAGATTTTAACTTGTTCATCGACGCATGAGGATGTCACCAGTGGTGTCCAGTCAATGTTACTGGCATCCTCTCGAAGACGGTCAATATCCATGCCATCAAAATTGCGAAGCAGAAGAGTTTTGAACTTATGCTTAGGTGGTCGAATTTTATATGAAGTGAAAATTAGGTCATGATAGGAAAAGGCGTCAGCTGAACATTGACCATGTTTAGCGACATGATCTAAAGATGAGACAATAATAAGATCGAGAAGTGAGGGAACAGAGTTAGGAAAATGGTGAGTGGCACCAAGATCGGGAGTAGAGAGATTGACAGATTCAATAATATTACGAAGAGAAGAGGAGCGGGAATCTTTTTTAAGAAGACATGTATTAAAGTCGCCCATTATGATACTATGACTGTAAGAGGGAATTAAATCTTCCAGAATTCGTTCGAAAGAGGAAAAAAAATTAATCCGCAGAGAAGGGCAGTAGTAAACCCCAAGGAGAATCTTTGAATGATGCAATTCAACTTCCAGGAAAAGATGTTCACCAGCGTTCGGCGGGGGCGGCTGTGTGGACATATTTACAATAGAAAAAGGAATATAACTACGAAGATAAATGGCCACCCCACCACCACCACCGACCGCACGATCATTCCTGATAAGTTGAAAGCCTGGAAGAGAATAGGAAGAAGAGGGAAGACAGGGTTTTAACCATGATTCTGAAATAAGAATCGCATGAATATTCTTACAGTCAAAGCTTGCCAGCATATCGGGGAAGTGGGCCGGAATACTCTGGGCATTTATGTGGACTACATTAAAGTTTCTCGAGACATCGGAAAAAAGTGAGACAAGAGTGTCAGCTAATGAAGGAACACTTTCATTATCACTATCCAAAGAATGAAGCGAATCAGAAACACTGCTACAGTCAGGGTTGAGCATATATATAACAATAAATAATAAAAATAAATATGTACTTACAAAAAAAAATAAAAAATACGCGGTTAAAAAAAAAAAAAAAAAAATAGTTCGTCCACCTGCCAGTTGACTTAACAGAATAAAAAAAAACAAAACACAAAATACAATTCAATTCTGTAGTCCAGGTATAAAACAAACAAAAAAGAATAGGTAAATAAAAAATAAATAAATAGCGACACATAAACAAAAAAAAAAGGATCGTGTTACAGAGCGAGATTATTTAAAGTTTATGGTTCACTTATGTCAATGCGGTTTGGAACGCAACATGAAGTGACAGAAAAAGAATATGACAGTGACATTGCTGACATGATAATTGACAGGACAGAAAACAAATAATAAAACGAAAGGGTACACAAAAAAACGAGAAATTACAAATAACTGCGAAATTATAGAAAAAGATGGTTAATTAACTACTGAAGAACAATACACGAGAACTACCTGGACTACCAAAAAGAAGGAACAAGGAAAAACCTATTTATTATTATATATTGTATATTTATTATTTTCTAATTAAATTTAATCAAATTTTATTTAATATTAATTAAGTAAAATAAAATTCCAATTTTATTTAATATTTATGAATTAAATTTCTATTATAAGGTGAGGCACCCATTTCGGGCATAGGCCTCCTCCAACTTTGTAAAAAGATTTTTTCATTTTAAGAAAACGTTGCCCCACACTAGGATTTTATTCCTGTATAGTGGCTACGTTTACATACATATAAACTCACATACACAAACACAAAAAAAAAGCTAAAGCTAAACTAAGTCGATATAAATAAAGAGAACTTTATTAAAATGTGAGCGTAAATTCTGCGAAAACCTCCACATTTTCCTAGAACTCCTAGTATTCTCGTAAAATGATTTTTATCTTTTGCGAGGCGAGACGGAGGCTGCCTCTGTACTTTTACAGTTTTATTTTACGTTTTCTCGCTTCATTAGACTAATAGGAAGTTAGAAGCGGGTTGTAGATTACCGGGTTAGATACCGTAGACATGGAAAGCGATAAGAATATTTTGGAATGAAAACTTCTTTATTAAACTGGTGTAAAATGATCTGAATGCATTGAGCCAGTAGTAGGTCATTGAAATTGTTATAGACGTTTCTGCCTGCGGCTTCACCCGAGTGGTATGTTAATAAAAAAAAAAATGTCCTTCTCTAAGTCCCAGGCTATATTTATGTTTAATTTCATTAAGATCGGTTTGTCAGTTTAGACGTGAAAACGTAACAAACAGACAAACAAACAGTGACTTTCAGCGGCTTCGCCCGCGTGAGTGTCGAAAATTATCTCAAGGGAACATATACCCGCGATAAAAATTTCTAGACTATAATCCTTTATGCTATTCCAGACCATAATCTATCTCTGTCCCAAATAACATCCAGATCCGTCCAGCCACTTGGAGGGGAGTGAGGTGTTTGACTCCCCCCGCGACGACTAAGAGGGGCTCGCGT
This sequence comes from Anorthoa munda, assembly GCA_945859665.1. Lineage (NCBI taxonomy): Eukaryota > Metazoa > Arthropoda > Insecta > Lepidoptera > Noctuidae > Anorthoa > Anorthoa munda. The sequence goes on along the minus strand of OX243896.1, from coordinate 19,453,354 downwards.
GGAACACTACGCGCCACCACCTCGGGTCCTGAAGTGTGGGGGGGCGACGGACGTCCCCGAGTCACCCCCTGGACCCATTTAGGAGGGCTGCGAAAGACCTGCACTAACTGCAAGTTGCTCAGAAAACATTATTTTCGAACAAATATTTTTCTTTATGAGAGGATGATTTATTCAGGAGTGGGCAAATATACAAACATTGTTTTATTATTCCAAAAAGTTTCATCACTACTGAGTTTCCCGAAGAGGTAGTCAGACGTGTACAGATAGCAACATAGCGCTAGTTATAGTTGTGATAATTTTCACCTAAAAAGCCTGAAAATCTCACAATATTATTTATACTGTATATGTTATTCTCGTATCAGTATCGTGACAAGACTAATAAAGCTTGCGGTACTCACTAGTAGCGAAGCAATCAACGCTATTGATGTAACCAAGTCCTTATGTAGCAGTTCAAGTGTGAAAAAAGGGACCCAAGTGTTTTTTTTTATAAATATAATTGTTTTGCGCGAGGTGAATATGATGAAACGCGTAATGAAAGCGTGAACATAGTTTTGCCAATTAAAAACAGTGTGACGTTTTTAATTGCCTTGTTAACATTCTTTCATATGTTTTACTTCGAAAAAGTTGAGTATGTCTCAATTAATTTTGTTTTATTTTTTTTGAATTATTTATTTTTTTGTTTGGTTTTATTAAATTGTTTTCTTTAATTATTAATTTTATCGCCGTTACTAATCATCGTACGTGTACGTGACTTTTTCTACAACATTTGTCAGCTATGGTGTTACCTGTAAAAACATTTATAATTATGTGTGAATAAATCTAAATTTACAGTTATTTTATCAGACACTGAACTTACAGCTAGAAATTAATACTTCTGAAGAACCTCTTTATCTTTGTCGCTTAGCTTGCTCTGTGCCACGCACTTAGAACCACATCCAATCAGTTTAGTTAACAAACTGCAGGTAATTTAAACTCAAACCAAATATTAACCTATGATATCCGAACTGGATCAGATCAGTACTTTGTTTGCGCTACAAGCACAGGTAAACACGATTTGATTTGTAAAGGTGTGTAATGTGTTCAGAATAACAATTCAATGTTTAGCTAAATTCAAACTTTTGGTCTGATTATACAGGGTTATTGGAAGTTGGGTGCAAAACTTAAAGGCGAAGATAGTACAGACAATTTAGAACCATTTAAGTCATGGTTGTCTTAGACGAAGTCTTAACATTTTTTTTTACCAAATTTTTATGATAATTTTTGAAAAATCCCAAAATTTTAACTTAACTGCTTATTTCTGGTCAAATTGAATGATAAATGAATTCATTTTTATTTTATTTAATAAAAGTAATGTATAAGCAATCTACTTAAACATGTTTTAGGCCTCTGTGTCATTAGACATTTTTTTACAGGCATTTAAGTTCATAAAAAAATTCAAAATCATAAATATATTTTGTAAACCTTATTTAAAAAAAAGACGGGGCGCGTTTTTTTTTGTTAAAACCTTTTTGCAAATATGCTTGACATTCGCTCATTCTGTTGAGGTGTCATTTACGCGGATATCTTACAAATTATTGAAATAAGGACCTACAAACAAATTAGAGGGAGAAATTTTAAATTTTGTATTTGTATGTAAAAAAAATATTCTAACGACACAGAAGCGTAAAACATGTTTTGCTAGATAGCTTACACATTACTTTTATGAAATAAAATAAAAAATGGATTCATTTGTCAATCAATTTGACCATAAATAAGCAGTTTATTTAAAATTTTGGGAACTTTCGAAAATAATCATAAAAATTTGGTAAAAAAAAATAGTAAGACTTCGACTAAGACAACCATGGCTTAAATGGTTCTAAATTGTCTGTGCTATCTTCGCCTCAAAGCTTTGCACCCAACTTCCAATCACCCTGTATAAACACAAGTATGAGTGGCACGTAAAGTGAGGTAAATAATTTGATAACAATAGGATAGTTGAAAAAAAATATCTAGTTAGATGAATAATGATTTGTAATATGATGATATCACATCCTACAAAATCTTATCTAAAACGTTACACCGTGAAATCATGCATGCCTGCCTTTACATAAAACAAAAAAAGGTAACCCGAAACAATACAGCTCCCGCCTTCAGATATCGTCAATTCTTTCACGGTATGAAATTATATTTCCGTGTATCCGGATTATGTAGCCGCTACCTTTGATCATAGAGGACGTGTGGCGTTACAATTGTTTCCCCAAATGGGTGTTGAACGTGACCTAATGCCTTGGGGATAGGTATGTTATTATATTAGCTTTGTTCTCATATATTTCGTGGAACAAAGTTCCTTTCTCGTGTTTTTCACAAGAATTGATGAGATAAAGCACAACACCAAAACAATAGGGGGAACCATGGTCGACTAACGTTTTGTAGGTCGTGGGTTCGAACCCAAGCAGGCGCTTTTATTTGGGTAAATTATTTCATCATCACCGCTTTAAAAACGGTGAAGTAAAACATCGTGAGGAAACCGGCTTGTCCTAGAACCAAAAGACATGTGACATCCATCAAAAGACATGTGGTAGATTAAGACCCATTCCCTCTCTCACAGAGAAAAGGCCAGTGTGCCAGCAGTGAGAACATTAAAAGGCTGATGATGATGATGATTTATTATTGAAGTGAAACTTCTAGAAATTTTGTACGTATCGTCACGTTTTTCGGTTACGCGCCATGTTGCTTTTTTTTATCAAAGTTTAGTAAAAAGACTTATTCAAATTTAAGTGAATTTACAAGAAAAGTGAGAGTGATTATATATTTCGTTTTATAAATTCAACACGTATGAGCATGATTTTAATATTTATAAATTAATTAATTAATTTTTTTTTAATTTTTTATTTATATATTTTTTTTATTTATATATATATTTTTAAGTATATATATATATATATATTTTTTTTACAACAATAGTAATAATGATGCTATCATTATTGATGAAATACAACAATAGCAATGATATTATAATAAGAACAATGATAAAATAAATTACTCATTAATTGTATGCATGTCATGAAAAAATTGTTTTTCTTAAGGCTTAAGCCTTATCTACCCCATTTTCGTGAAGTTGCAAATAGTAGAAAAATGATATGTCGTAAAGAAGTTTCACATCTTACCTGTGTACTCTGGTACACACACACATTTTTTTTAATTTAAACTTCATATACTTACAATGGTGATACATAAGCGGACTTAATGCATCTAGGCATTCTCTACCAGCCAAACGTCGGGATAAGAAAAAGGAAAAAAAAATACTACCGACTTCCAAATGAAACACTACAAAGTGAAAAATAAATTTCTTTTTGGAAGTCAGTGTCAAAGTCAAAAATATTTATTTCAACTAGGCCATTCAGCAGCACTTTTGAACGAAACAATTAAAATTTACAAGTAATAATTATTGATTCTACCGTCCATTCGGCAACGGCAACGGACAAGAAACTCCATACTTAATCTTTTAAATAAATAAGTGATTTATTTATTTATTTATTTAGACTTCATGCACAAAAAAAGGTACAAAGGCGGACTTAATGCCTTAGGCATTCTCTACCAGTCAACCAAGGGTGGTGAAGAGATATCAACATTAATAAATTCATATATGTGAGGGTGATACACGTATAGGTATAAAGTATTAAAAACATTAACAGGTAAATTCATTAATTTGTAAAATAGGAACATGGTTCTCACATACTTACAAATATTGCAAGCATTATTACAGCAAGAAATTAAAACTTCTGAAGAACATCTTTATCGATATCGCTTAGCTTCCTCTGTGCCACGCACTTAAAACCACATCCAATCAATTTAGTTAACAAACTGCATGTAATTTAAACTCAAAACAAATATTAACTATGATATCTAAACTGGATCAGATCAATACTTTGTCTGCGCTACAAGCGCAGGTAAACACGATTTGATTTGTAAAGGTGTGTAATGTGTTCAGAATAACAATTCAATGTTTAGCTAAATTCAAACTTATGGTCTGATTATATAAACACAAGTACGAGTGGCACATAAAGTGAGGTAAATAGTTTGAGAAAAATAGGATAGTTGAAAAAAAAATCTTTTTAGTCTGGCAGTTAGATAACCTAAAAATATTGGACACGTATTGTTTCTTTTGCCACGTAAACAAAAAATTCACGGTGTGCTACACTTTATACTGACAGTATACTTTAACTATTATTTTTACTTTATTTTTACTATTATTACCTTCAGTATCGGACTCGCGCACGAAGGTTTCCGTACCATTATCGCAAAAAACTAAAAAAAACACGTTTGTTGTATGGGAGCCCTACTTAAATATTTATTTTATTCTGTTTTTAGTTTTTATAGCGGCAACAGAAATCCATCATCTGTGAAAATTTCAACTGTCTAGCTATCACGGATCATGAGATACAGCCTGGCGACAGACGGACAGTCAGACAGACAGACAGACTGACGGATTGTGGAATCTTTGTAAAATGGTCCCGTTTGTACCCTTTGGGTACGGAACCCTAAAAAGAAAAATGTGTTGCCAAGCGCTATCAAAATGCCACTTGATCAATCTCATTTTGGTATTTCTACCATAGCCTTTACTTATGGAATGACGTTTTGTCTAAAGCGTCTTATAAATTGTTATTATTCAGCTGTTTTAGAAATAAAGGTGACATTAAACCTGTAACGATAAATCATGAATTTCTCTGTATATAAAATTTTTTTTTCATCGAAACAAAGCTAAAGAAAGTCTAACTGAATGAGTGACAAACAAAATAATGTATTCAAAGTCTAATTCATAAAATCCAAATATGGATGGATAAATTTCTAGAAGTTCATGAAAGACTGGTAGATAAAAACAAAAGAAATATACCCTGAGCTAGAGAAGGAGGTTTAACACGTGCACAAACTCACGGACAACACCCACCAAATAAATAACAATAAACTAAGAAAACTGAAACCCGACACAATAATAAAACTGACTACCCACTTTATTTACTATCAAACTTTTAAAACTTATGCCGACGCCGCGAAAGAAACTCTGAAGCTATTTGTCTTAGCTCATAACTTCGAACTTAGACATTTTTCTAACTTCCTTACACGACAGTTTCGACGTGACACTCAACCCTCTACGGTCGGCAGAAAAAGTTTGCGATATTTTCACAGCTATATCTGTCCGCGGTTTTATGTGAGGTATACAGGGTAGTAAGGGCAGGTATCGTAACCGTAAGCTACGGGAAAACGATCTTAGGAGACTGTTCTTGACTTTTTGAGTAATTGCTTACGGCATTCACATATTTTAAAAATAAGTACAGCCAGTTGGGTTGTTTTCTTGCCAAATATCCTGTTTAAAATAAAAAAAATAATCACAAACCCGAGTGCTTACGAAGCGAACTAAAAAGATGTTAGCAAAAATAAAATCACGCTATGCAGTCGGCTGATACATATTCGCGAGCTGGCTGACCAAAACCATTTGTATCCTCCGACTGCATAGTATGATTCTCATTAAGCTGTCGGGTTTTTGTTTTTCTTTTACAACTTTTTTTTTAATTAGTTTTGTTTTAAACATATATGTAGTTAGTATAATTATAGTTTTGAAATTACTTAATACATTCTGGCATAAGCATCCAGGAGGTAATAATTCAAAAACAAATAAATAAATAAAGATAAACCCGTAAGGGTTGTGGCACAATGCCTCAAAACATACATAACTCATAAACACATAAACCTCTTTTGGCAGTTGGGTAAAAAGGATAAAAAATGTCTTTGGGACCAACTGAGTTTTGAGAACGAGGAAGCCACAAATGGAAAGTATTTTGCCTATATATTTCGTAAGAAATTAATTTAAATACAAGTATGTCACCGGTTTATTACAAACACAATAAGTGTGTAATGAAGCTTGCGATATTATTTACTCTCGACATATTGTGAACAGATAATTTCAAATACAATTCCAAATCCCATTCAAATTCGATATTTTACAATATGTATATCCGTGTTTTCACACGCTTACTCACGTAATTTATCAAAAACTTAAGGTCTATGCAATAGCCCGATGTAAAATAAAATAAAATTTATCAATTTTCCTTATTTAAGCAGCGATTCCTGTCTTCTTTTTAAATTCCATCCTGTATTTAGGAATATGACAATGACATCTACTATATAAAGATAGCTATAGGTAGTACATAAGGAAGGAAAACGGCGGGAATCGGCGGCCAATATTGATTTAGGTTTTACGGCGGATAGGCAGGTCGTCAATAGGTCCAGTTTATGTGGAGATTTCGCGAGGGTCGTTGGCGATGGGTTTATGTGATTTTGATGGTCATATAATGCGGAGATATACGTAAGGAAAAGCCTCGAAGAGCATGAAACAATGTTCTTGATTATCATACAAATGTAACCACGGTTTCTGGAAAGAATATTGAATTGAAAGAAAGTAGACGACACGGTCGGCGCAGTGGTTGAGCGATCGGCTGCTGCGCTGCTTGAACAAATATTTTTATGGCCTTAAGATAGTTGTTCCGGGTCTGGGTGTCTTGTGTATGTGAGTTTAAATGTTTGTCGCACTCTCCATACATGAGAAATTCCTAAAGTGGTCCAATGTTTAAAAAAATAATCATCGCGTCACGAATTACACGCAAATCATGGGACGGGATTAGCTATTGAAAATTCATTCTACCAATTTAGTACAAAGTGTGATTGTCAATTTGTCACATTTTTTTTTTTTTTTTTTTTTTTTTTTATTTTTTTTTTTTTTTTTTTTTTTTTTTTAAAAAACGTTGCCCCACACTAGGAATTTCTTCCTGTATCGTGGGTGCGTTTACAAACATATAAACTCACATACACAAACACCCAGAGCCGGAACAACTACCTGTAGGTCATACAAATTTTTGTTCCGTGCGGGAATCGAACCCGCGACACGCAGCGCAGCAGTCAATTGCTCAACCACTGCGCCAACCGTGCGCCCAAACCGAAGGTGAGTGATGTACTCGCCATTGACGTTGATGCCTAGCCCTTTCCAGTCCAGAACCTTGAAGACATCCTCCAGTGCAGCGGTAAACAGTTTCGGAGATATGACGTCTCCCTGTCTTACACCTCACTGCAGAAGGACGGGTACCGAGCCTGATCCGAGGTGAAGACTGATGAAGTTGAACTGACATGTTGGCGTTTTTGTATAAACACTTCAACACTCCGATGTACCGGTAAATTTGGCACCGTTGGAGAGACTGCAGTACAGCCCAAGTCACGATCGAATCGAATGCTTTCTCGTAGTCCACAAACGCTAAACAGAGATGCAGGTCGTACTCTTCGGTCTTCGGTATAACCTGCCGCAGCGTATGTATGTGGTCTATGGTTACCTTGTATGTGTGCAAATAAAGTATGAATTAATTCATGTTTCATTGTTATGTATTTCATTCATTCAATCATTTAATAGTCGGTGTGCCGAACACAAGCTGCTTTTTGAATGTTTGATAATGGTAAATCACTTTTCTTCTGAAAAGTACACATGTTGTTATAACATGGGATTCAATGGGAATAGCAAATGGGACCCATCGCTAATACCTAAAAAATGGGATCTAAAAGTGGGATCCAACGAAAATAAATCAACGAAACATAGATAGTTGGGGTTTTAAATTTTATGAAAAAAAAAAAACATGTACCTTATGACCTTCTGCAAATAGTACTATTTCGTACGATCCACGATTTTTGCCCACCTTATATATGAATTTTGAAACTAGTTTTCAAATACCTGTCCACTAAAGCGGAGCGGAGTTTTTATGTTTGAGCGGAGTTGTAATCCATGTTTACAATATATTTGCATACCCTTATGATGAATAATGATTTGTAATATGATGATATCACATCCTTCAAAATCTTATCTTAAACGTTACACCGTACAGTAATGCATGCCAGCCTTTACATAATACAAAAGGTAACCCGAAACGTTACAGCCCCCGCCTTCAGAGATTGTCAATTGCTTTCTGAGAAACACTTCCACGGTATGTATTTATATTTCCGTATATCCGGATTATGTAGCCGCTACCTTTGATCATAGAGGAGGTGTGGCGTTACAATTGTGTCTGCAAATGGGTGTTGAACGTGACCTAATGCCTTGGGGATATGTATGTTATTATATAGTTTTTCACGCAGCTTTGCTCTCATATATTTCGTGGAACAAAGTTCCTTTCTCGTGTTTTTCACGAGAATTGATGAGATAAAGCACAACACCGAAAGAAATCAAAAGAATAGGGGGAGCCATGGTTGAGAGCAGTGGTGGCCAAGTGGTAACGGCCCCGACTTACATTTGGTAGGACCCAGGCAGACTCATCGTGAGGTCCTAGAACCAAAATTTCGAAGACATATGACATCCACCAATCATCACTGGGCCCGTATGGTGGATTAAGACCCCTCCAGTCTCTCAAAAAGAGGAGACCTGTGTCCCAGCAGTGGGTACATTAAAAGGGTGATGATGATGCTGAGGATGAGGGGGAGCCAAAGTTTAGGCTGCATTTCTTTTTTAATAACAACTCTATCTCTAGTAATGTCTCCTGTATCGTGGGTGCGATTACAAACATTTAGACCCACACACACACAAACACCCAGATCCGGAACTTCTAGGCCATACAAATATTTGTTTCGTGCGGGAATCGAACCCCGCGACAAGCAGCACATCAGCCGATCGCTCAACAACGTATCGTCAAAGATAATGTAACTCTCTATCAGTTTTACGAATCTTTGTAAATAGGACCAGTACTCCCCAAGATAACATTTTACAAACATAAACAAACCATTTTACTTTTTAATTATGTTAGTTCAGATTTATATTGTAACAATAACATTTTGGTAGTTGATTTCGTTTCGTCGAAGATTTTATGACAACAAATGATGGATGACGATCGCCTTATCTGAAACGATAGATCGTAAATTTAGGTAAGGTGAATGGCCACTTTCACGAAAATATATTTTACTAGCTTCTGCCAGCGGCTTCGTCCGCGTAAAAAGTGTTTTCTTATTTCAAGGGAACATTATATTTTACAATAAACCGACGGTATATTTTACAATGTAAAAAGGCTTTTATGTTTTTACTTTTAAGTTGTGGTACGTATCTGTAATGCCCCCTGTTATGCCAGAATAGATTACCCGAATAACATGAAATTGTACGGCTACGAAAATCGCACTACTACGGCATTAGAAATGATTTAAATTCAAAATATGCTTCCGTGCGCGTAATAAAACGTTTAACAGTCATATTTAAAGACCTTACTCGCCAGTGGCGCCAACTGGTGAGCGCGAAAACGGTAGCTCTCATTGGCTTCATTTGGTAACTAGTGTAACAAGTGTGGTTTCTTGTGGTAAGCAAAATGGGACAAACAAAACTGAGAAATTAGAAACTCAGCCTAAACTGTGATGTTAGCTGAAAGCTGTTTAAAGTCACAGATAATATAATACTAGCATACAGATGCCTCATCCCATACAAAGAAACCTAGCCTACGTGACTAGCGTTTTTCGTCTGATTAAACCAATTATTTTTTGTACATCGTTCGCGTTCGGTTCCGTTCCATGGCGTTAGATAGATGGTGTTAGCAGCGACATGCTAGTAAAAGGGTTTATGAATATCTTTTTCTTAAAATACAGTGAAGATTTGTTTTATAGTATTTTATTGCACGTTTTTACAGTTTCATTGCACCAAAATGTGTTACAATACAAACAGTCGAGTGGAATGCTTCAGACATTTAAAACCGCGCCATCTATTGGCATCAATTTTAAATGATCCGTTAAAATAATCTTTGTAATGTGAATTAAGAGCCCAATATTCCATAATTTTGTGGTTAGGAGAGTGGATTAAAAAAGAACATACAAGTTTTATGTTCAATTCCAGAAAATGTTAATTTTACACACAATTCAACAAGAACTCGGTGCATGTCGTGCCATCTAGTGAGATTTATTTGAACCAAATTTTCTTTCTTAGCGCTGGGACACCATGGTAAAGTCTACTTAATTAGGGAGCTTACATCTTGCTTATTGTATGTCAGTAGGACTACAGAAAATTACTTCTTGTCAAAGAGGCATGGAACGTAGCATTTTAAACTTCAGGAGAAGGGACAAAAAGAGAGCTAAAGATCTTAGGAAGATCACCAAACTGAAAGATGCTATATTCCATATAAAAAGAATGAAATGGAGATGGGCCGGGCATATGCTCCGTGATAAGAAAAATAAATGGTCTACGGCTTTAACAGAATGGCAAGTTAGAGATGGATCAAAGAGAAGTAGAGGTAGGCAACGCAAACGCTGGGACGATAATATAGCGGCGATAGCTGGCGCCTTCTGGACCAGAGCTACACGAGACCGTGACAAATGGAGGAGCCTGGGGGAGGCCTATGCGTCAAGGGACGCGCTGATGGACGACGCCGAAGTGCAATAATTCCTTCTAATTGGTTATAGATTATATTGTAATTAGTTTGTTTATCAGTAAATAAAGGCTATTTTAATTTTAAGGACTACAGATTCTATCCAAAGATCCAGATAAGTTGGGATCGGTACCAACATTAGATTCATAGAATATGCCATAACCTTCGAATCGGCATTCATCTATCAATGAGCTTTTCATCAAATAAAGTGGTAATCCGAAGCGCACCTGTCCAATTCTCTTATTTTACTTTAGCCAGTAGCATCCCACTACTGGACTTCTGGAGTCTATTCTACAATGTAAAAACCTTATCCCAGAATTACAATAGCTACAAAAATAAATTGCACGAAAGCCTTCATACACATTACCAAAAAAATCTCCAGACAAAATTAACATAGCCTTAAGAATTGTACAAAAAAAACTGAAATTCGGTGTAAATATTCAGAGTCTGGATGCTATTAAGTTGACAAAAGGACCCTTCCAGGGTTAAATTCTTCATCACAATTTCTATTATTGTCGACTTGGTACAACGGCATTAGGGTTCCGTAGTCAAATAGCAAAAACGGTACCCTTACTTTTTGTCCTCTCTGTGTGTCCAGATGTTACACAGCCATTTCTCTCGAAGACTTTTGGCACTAAATCGATGATGTATTTAGAGGAAATGAGATTTACCACTAAATTATATAGTCAAATTACGTAAATAATAATTTAATGGTGGCACTCTGCTTACTGGGTAACTGATGGATGAAAAACAATAATGGCTCATAAAGCGTGTGTGGAGTATGTTAGATTATTCAATCAACAATACCAACGAGATGTAGGGTCGGCGCAAGAAATACGTCTCGGGAAATAACAGTTCCCTTGAGACGTGAGCTCTTATTTTGTATTTTTTCGGCGGTAGGTGAAGAAAAAGATAGGACGCAAATTATTAAACAGTTTTTTTTTATAATAAAATTATAAATATACATGTAAATCGTTTGGGTAAACGTATACTAAAAACAATGCGAAATAATTACCCATGATCCCAAGCACAGAATAAAAGTGTCAGCATCACCATGACATAAAAACAAAGTTAGTTAGTTATAGCGATACTCAGCTTCTACGTATTCCACTGTTGCTTCCTGTTGCCCCGTTGTTGATGGTTCTGCTGGTGGGTGGTGCAAAGATAGTGGTGTTGCACCGTAAAATTTTAATAATTAGGTTTATTTTAGTTTTATAATTATTTATTTTTAGTATATTATTTTATTCTTATTTTATGTTATCTGCGGATGACTCTTTTCACTCTGCCGTTGAATCTCTTGACTCTTCCACTACTGCAAGTTTTGGCTCCGTGACTGACACCCTTGGTGACTTTGTGCGTCAGAGCTTCAATATACACAACCGTAATTAATTTTAATGTATGTCATATAAATGCTCAGAGTGTGGCAAGTCATTATAGTGATCTCTTCGACACCTTTTCTGACGCCAATGTCCACGCCGTTCTAATTTCTGAGAGTTGGCTTAAGCCCTATCTTTCTGCGTCCTACCCTCTTCCCGGTTACATTCTTATCCGTAACGATAGGATTGGTAAGGGAGGAGGAGGTGTGGCTATTTATCTTCGTAGCGATTTTCCTTACAAAATAATTGCCTCGTCTTCTTTAATTTATAGTGCTCCTGCTGAGTACCTTTTTCTGGAGATCTACATAAAGGGTATCAAGACCCTACTTGGCGTGGTGTACTGTCCGACCGCCGTTGACAACTTTTTCGACCTAGAACTGGCGCTAGAAGCTGTAGGGTCAGATTATGCACACTACGTCATCATGGGCGATTTCCACACAGACCTTACCCATCCAACTCCGCGTTCCCGTAAACTCCTTCACATCATCGAGTCCGTTAGTCTCCATGTTCTTCCTTTGCAACCCACGCATTTCAATATCTCAGGAGAAGATACGTGGCTCGACTTAATCCTAATGTCCACACCCTCTCTTGTTTCCTCTCATGGTCAGTGTCCTAGCTGCACCTGGCTTTTCCTATCATGACCTCATTTTCCTCTCATATGTCCTTAAACCACCTAAACTTCCCCTTAAAGTACTGCAAATGCGTTGTTTTGCGTTGTTTTGGATGTCGAGAAGCTGCGTCAGAATGCATCGGAAGTCGATTGGGGACACCTAGCTGCGGCAGTAGCTGTAGATGAAAAACTGCAAATCCTCAATCGGACGGTCCTTGCTCTCTACGATAAACACGCTCCTGTCAAGAGGGTTAAACTAAGGCGTCCACCCGCTCCTTGGACGACGTCAGGGGTCCGTATGGCGATGAAGCGCAGGGATCGGGCCTTAAAAAGATCGCTGTGAGGATAATAGGCACCAGTTCAAAGCTGCAAGGAATCGGTGTAATCAGGTGATACGCAACGCCAAACGCCGCCATATTCTAGAAAACATTTCTTATTCTTCTCCTGCCGATATCTGGAAGTTCCTCGGAACTCTCGGGATTGGTAGGCCTCGTCATGTAGATTTTCCCAAGACGATTGGCCTGGATGAAATCAACTGTCATTTCACAATCCCAAATATTGTCTCAGACGGTTGATTCTATTTCCAGGCTACCCAGTCCTATCATAATACCATTCCGATTTTCTCCGGCTACCGAGGATGAAATCAAAAAGATGATCATCTCTATTCAATTTAAGGCTGTGGGCCATGACGACATCAGTCGTTATATGGTTACCTTGATCCTTGACTTTCTTCTTCCTGCGATTACCCATATAATAAACTTTTCTCTAGATTCCGGTCAGTTTCCATCCCTATGGCGTATGGCCTATGTCCGTCCACTTCCTAAAACTTCAAATCCCACTCTACTTAATCATTTTCGACCAATATCCATTTTCCCTTTCTTGTCAAAAGTGCTCGAGGCCTGCGTTCACAAGCAGTTTTCGGGGTTCTTTCACCGTAACAACTTTGTCAGCTCTTTCCAGTCTGGGTTCAGCCTGGGCACAGTACTGCATCCGCTCTCCTCAAAGTGACTGATGACATCAGAGAGGCAATGGAGGATACCATGGTTACCGTTTTGGTACTCATAGATTTCAACGCTGTCAGTCACGATATCCTTTTATCCATCCTCTCACATCTTATGATTTCTTCCGAGGCGCTGGAATGGTTCTCTTCTTATCTTCGAGAACGTGACCAGTCGGTTCGCGTTGAGACGAGAGCTCGTCGAGTTGGCGTGATCTAGGTGCTGGTGTCCCACAAGGCGGTATTCTTTCTCCATTATTATTCTCTATCTTCATTAATTTTATAACTATCTGTCTTCGGTGTTCGTATCATCATTATGCCGATGTTCTCCAGCTGTATGCGGCTGCGTGGGTAGAAGGTTTATCGGACGCTATAGAACATGTAAGCCGAGACTTGGATGCCATTAAAATCTGGTCTGATAGATTTGGAGTGTCTGTAAACCCTTCTAAATGTCAGGCCATTGTAATAGGAAGCTCACGTATGATGGGTAGAGTGGCGGTTAGCTCTCTTCCACCTCTTATTTTCGATAGTACCGTCATTCCCATTAGCCCTAGCGTAAAAGATCTCGGTTTGCATCTTGATTTGACACTTGGTTGGCATAGCCAGGTTGCTAGTGTCAGCCAAAGAGTCAACGGCACTTTGCGATACCTGTATCGTCTGAGAAATTTTTTGCCCGCAAAGACAAAGACTATGCTTGTGCAGACTTTAATTTTCCCTATAATCGACTATGGTGACGTGTGTTATTTCGACTTGAATGCGTTTCTGTTGAATAAACTTGATAGGCTCCTCAACCAATGTATTCGGTTCATATTTAATTTGAGGAAATATGACCATGTTTCGAGCTACAGGTCTGAGCTCAAATGGTTGCCCATTCGCCAGAGAAGAAGTTTGCGCGCTCTAACTACGCTTTTTTCCCTACTCAACTCTCCCACCCCACCTTCTTACCTAATGTCTCATTTTCAATATTTAAGTTCTTCACACGCCAAGAATCTGCGTTTCTCCAATAATCTTCTCCTACTGTTTCCTTCTCATACTACTGATTTTGTTCACTCTTTCTTTCATATTCAGTCTATTCTTCTCTGGAACGCGCTTCCTCTCGAAATCAGGACCGCCACCAGTCAATATGCTTTCAAACGTAAATTGCGGTTTTATTTTCAACGGGGAGAAGGGACTTCTCGATAACTTATATTCATTACTTTATTAAAATATATATGTATTTATTTAGGTATGTATTATTTAAAATATATATGTATGTGTATTTTAAGCAACTTATTATTAGTAATTCTTTGTTTTACTTTTTAACTTGTCACAGTTTAAAATAATGCACCTGCCATGTTATCTCTTCACCACACTTGGTTGACTGGTAGAGAATGCCTAAGGCATTAAGTCCGCTATTGTACCTTTGTGCATGAAGTTTTAAATAAATAAATAAATATTTTGTTCGGTTTGTCATAGTAGGTATTGTAAATGTAGGGTAGTAAGTATAAACTCACGCGGACAGTATTTAGCATTGATTTTGTACGTGACCCGTTATTAAGTTTGTTATTGTTGATCGAAGGTTGGATTACATAATTCAAAAGATATTAAAAAAAGGTAGATAGCGCACTTAGAACAGAAAAATGTAACCACTTTTTTAATTATGTGTGAGTCACTGGAGTGTTGCCACTTTAAAAAAAAAGTCTCTCAAATTATTTAAATGGGATCAAATATTATTTTATAATTATAAGTAAGTACTTTATATGCAAATGTGAATGGAAATCTGTATGTTTGTTTTTAATAAACGCGTGCAATCGCCCCTGTCGGTGACATGTGTCGCTCGTGTGTAAGAACACCGAGCAGTTCAGAACAAGTTTTTTTACTTGTATACTCCACAACGAAGCAATATGCATTACGTTTAATTAAAAATTCTCACCCACCCCTCATTATAGCACATAAAGCTGCTAAATAAGCCTATTTGTAGCGTATGCAACGTTGGCGGCACACACAGCGATGGCGGCGTAATTTTCAATGAACGCGTCTCCAATCTCCTCACAGTGCAATTTTGTCTGGCGGATTAATCGGCAAATTTGTGGTGGCGCATTTCGAACCAGTAATGTGTCATTAATGATTAATTGAAAACGGCAATTAACTTCGTATTCGCCTACACTAGGTCAGGGTAAAATCATTGATGGACGTCCGTGTTTCCTCTTTGTAGTGATTCATTATTATTCAATTTGATTTCTGGATTTTGAGGGCTATTCCAAATGCTTTGCAAAGATACATTTTTCTGCCCAAAAGATAATCAAATCAAATCAAATCATATTTATTCGTAAATGTAGGTTTCAATACAATAGGATGTTATAATAAGTTGGTCTTAAGCCTTCGATTCGATCGAGACTTGGGCAGTACTGCAATCTCTCCAACGGTGCCAGATCGACTACCGGTACATTGAGGTGTTGAAGTGTTTGTACAAAAACGCCACCATGTCAGTCCGTCTTCAGGATCAGACCTCGAAACCAATCCTTCTCCAGCGCGGCGTGAGACAGGGAGACGTCATTTCTCCGAAACTGTTCACTGCTGCGCTGGAGGATGTCTTCAAGGTTCTGGATTGGAAGTCGCTTGGCATCAACGTTAATGGCGAGTACATCACTCACCTTCGGTTTGCCGACGACATAGTGGTCATGGCTGAGACCATGGAGAGCCTCAGTACAATGCTCGATGACCTCAATAGAGCTTCCGAAAGAGTGGGTCTTAAAATGAACATGGACAAAACCAAGGTCATGATGAATGCCCATGTAACACCCACTCCTATCAAGATCGGAGACTGTTTACTTGAAGTTGTAGATGATTATGTCTACCTGGGACAAACGATCCAGTTGGGTAGATCCAACTTCGAGAAAGAGGTCAACCGTCGAATCCGACTCGGCTGGGCAGCGTTCGGGAAGTTGCGTGGTATCTTCTCGTCCAATTTACCGCAATGTCTCAAGACAAAAGTCTATGACCAGTGTGTGTTGCCAGTGATCACCTATGGGACCGAGACGTGGTCGCTTACAATGGGCCTTATCAGAAAGCTTAAAGTCACCCAAAGGGCAATGGAGAGGGCTATGCTCGGAATTTCCTTGCGTGATCACGTCAGAAATGATGATATCCGCAGGAGAACCAAAGTTACCGACATAGCCCGAAGAATTGCCAAACTTAAGTGGCAGTGGGCAGGGCACATTGCTCGCAGAACGGATGGCCGTTGGGGCCGAAAAGTTCTGGAATGGCGACCGCGAACCGGAAGACGATATGTTGGAAGGCCTCCCACTAGGTGGACCGATGACCTGGTTAAGGTTGCGGGAAGGCGCTGGATGCGAGACGCACGGGATCGGTCAATGTGGCGACGCCTGGGGGAGGCCTATGTCCAGCAGTGGACGTCTTTCGGCTGAAATGATGATGATGATGATGATGAATAAGTTGGTCAGTTCGCTACATTTTACTCGAGAGCATACAAATAATAACAAAGTTAGTGGTGTCGAAACAACAGACACATTTAAAATTAATAATTCAATTACTTACAAAACACACAATTCCATACTACCTAACACAAAATTACCAACGTCAAAATAATAATAATATTCTAAATATAATATTGTAATAAGCTAAATGTCAGTGGTGTCCTCCATAAACTCAGTTGTGGAGTAGTAACATTTGTGAATTAAAAATTGTTTCAGTTTCTTTTTAAACATATTATTATTAAGATTCTTTATCTGTCGCAGAATTTTATTGAAAATAACTGGAGCCATTCGGTAAACACTTTTACGTAGGAGGGCTGTTTTACTACGATCAACCCAAAGAATGTTCGAATCCCTTTTACTTAACCGTGGATCAGCTGGGGTTCTTATTTTGAAAAGTTGTGGGTTTGTCTTAACAAACACTGCCACCTCAAAGATGTATAATGACGGCAATGTTAGAAGCTTCAAGGATTCAAAATAAGGCTTACAACTGTCCCTCGATTGTAGATTACATATAGCACGTACACATGTGAAAGTATAAATAACAAAATGTGAGGTTATAAGCAGATGTGAGGGTAAGAGAAATGGAATAAAACCAATGCATGAATTAGACCATAATTATTATATTCAAAGCAGCATAATTACATCAGTAACATACTTGCAACTATATTATTGCGTAAAACTACACGCACATTAATAATGAAAATCATCAGTACACAACATAATCAGATTTATAACATTAATAATAAATCAAGAGCAATCAAAACGTACCTGACCGTTCAAAGTCCGAAGTCAAACCAAAATTGAACGATCAAGCCTCTTGTGCACTCTTTTATAATGCGGCTTGCTTGTCAGTGGCAGGGAGCGCGTAGTCAATACACCAACTTATTAAACAGGAAGTAACTCAAAAGATACTCAAATAATATAAAAAATAGGAATTAGTTATTTCTCCCACACGGCCATTCTGACGAGCAGCCGGTACGGCTCGTGAATAACAATTTGATGAGATTTAAAGTACTCATAATTTTAGTGGTTCATTATAACATGACAATTTCTTAGGTGATTAACAATTTAAATAAATCAACAAGAATAATCACCAAAATATGGCCTCTGTAAAAACCTCACATGTAGGCACGGCCTAAAGCACAGATTCATAAACCACAATTTAATAATAAACATTGCCTCGGTAAAAAAAATACCATTCATGAAGGCGCGGCATTGCCTCGGTAAAAAGCCATTCATGAAGGCATGGCTGAAAATAACGTGATAACATTGCCTCGGTAAAAAGCCTTGCAATAAGGCGCGGCATTTATCACAAATCATAAACATTGCCTCGGTAAAAAGCCTTGCAATAAGGCGCGGCATTTATCACAAATCATAAACATTGCCTCGGTAATAAGCCTTACATGAAGGCGCGGCATAAAATAACGTGATAACATTGCCTCGGTAAAAAGCCTTGCAATAAGGCGCGGCATTTATCACAAAACATAAACATTGCTTCGGTAATAAGCCTTACATGAAGGCGCGGCATAAAATAACGTGATAATATTGCCTCGGTAAAAAGCCTTACAAGAAGGCACGGCATTTATCACAAAAAATAAATATTGCCTCGGTAAATAGCCTTAAATAAGGCGCGGCATAAATGAACTATAGCATACTCATTACCAAGCACTCGCCCAACACCTGGCCAGAATGTTACGGGCGCGTACGAGGCAAAAAGTTACTAACAAAAGTTAACAATAATAGTT
The DNA here is from genome assembly GCA_945859665.1 of Anorthoa munda. Taxonomy (NCBI): domain Eukaryota; kingdom Metazoa; phylum Arthropoda; class Insecta; order Lepidoptera; family Noctuidae; genus Anorthoa; species Anorthoa munda. The sequence goes on along the minus strand of OX243896.1, from coordinate 19,434,741 downwards.
TCCAGAATCTAGTGATTCTGCCAGCTCACAGCACACTGGAGAAACTAATCTCCGATTTTCATAAGAAACATACTATTAATCATTTCCAGTACTATGCACCTAAAAAGTATCATTCATTGTCATGAATATTAGATATAACGCATGGACCTTATGAAAAGAGTTTAATAATAGCATGTGAATGTTGCTTCATCAAAACATGAAGTTTCGCCATTTCCCGATAAGCATAAGGTCCAAATGTTTAACATCATTAATAAATAAATTAACAATTTAGTCCAGAAATAACGGGCGGCGATTGATCGCGACCCATAAGCTGAAAGGGAGTTTGTCCAGAGGTTTTAATAAATGTACAATTCATTGCAAGTTGGACTTCGCCAATGGCTTACTTCTAGCTTCTTGGGGAGGTATTTTCGACTACCGTGAAACAGTCAGTGAGGACTTTCATTACCCTTTCGACATGACCATTTTCACGACTGACACCAGTTGCGATTCAATGTTATCAATTAACCAGTTTTGGCAAAAATCCATAATTATTTTCCAGTGTATGACATCGATTGATCACAAATTATTCTATTGGGGGTTCCGAAAGCAAAGATAAAATCTTTCAGACAGTTTACGAAACCTTTTGCAGTGGGGTTAGTCACAGGTTTTATCAAGCAAAGATCAATCTGCCTAGCCTTTGCCCAACTTTATTGAGATCGGCTTCCAGTTAACTGGATTTAGCAGAGACAAGACAAGTATCAGTATTTTACATGGAGCGACTGCCTATGTGACCTCCACCATCTATTAACTGGGTAAAAATACTCTTTAAAAAGATCCGACTAACCGTAACCACTCAATGATCTTTTAATAACAGCCGGGACCAACGGCTTAGCGTGCTTACCGAAGCACGGAGATATCTCAGTATGTTGAGATGGTAACCTATCCACGGACCGACCTGGGCAAGCTTTTGCTAAACCTTGAACATCGACCCGTGTGGCTTATTTAGCCACGAGCTCCTCATGTTTTTCCAAACAATTCTTTGAAAAAGAGTGTTGCCAGTTATATGCCCGAGATATATGGATATGCGTTGGTATTTTATCAATGGGATGCTGGGTAACTTGATGAAGACCAGATTAAATCTTGTTGATCGAACAAGTGTGGCAATTCACAACATACCCAACAACATCTTTGATAAACACATTACCCTCCTTCGGCAGTCGGGTAAAAATGTTTGGCAATGGAAACGAAAACTGTTTGCGTACCTTTTCTAGGTTTTTCTCCTAGCCCAAGTGCTTAAGGGAGGTATGAAACTACTGAATGAAGTGCCATAAGATTTTAGTACAAACAAAAATTTCTTTGTATTGGTATATTTTGTTTTATAAATTCTATACATTATTGTTTCATTTCTCGAAGCAATTTTTTTTTCTATACTGGCAGTTTTATTGAATCTATCAATATTTGGTTTTCAAAACAATCTGCTGTTTAGTTTCTAACCAAACTTTTTTAATAAAGAACATTAATTATGTCGAGAATTGCAGGGTTCCTATTGAGAAAGTCTAGGTATGTGAGGTATGCGCTATCCCTAACGATACCCAATCTCAAAGCCTAATGATTGCAAGTATGCCCACCATCAATGAACACGGGATTACAACCAGTACAGAGCTCAAAACTTCGACCGAATAGGTAGAGCCTTAAAGTGTTTTAAGGCTTAACCACTGCCAAAACTTCAAACTCGCACAATTATTGAAATCACTGTTCGGTATTGGTGGTGTGCACACCGAAGCACTACGACTATTAAGAGAGTATCACGTTTTTGGAATAGTACAGCACCAAAACGTAGTTTGGTCATATGTGGACAAAGTTGGCTTAGAATAGAGATAATGTTCTATATCTAGTTTCACTTGGTATCGGCCTTAATTATCTATATGAAACTGACTGACTGATCGATCAACGCACATCCAAAATGCTAGTATTATATAAAAGACTAAACTTTCTAAAATATCTTGAAAGTTCGCAAAATAAGCGAACCCGTATCACTGTGTGACAAACAGTGATACTTCATAAGGGTTTTTACTTTCCCAGGACTGGGTCTAACCTTACCATTGGAAATAATTCTACCCAGATATTTTAATAAAGAACATTAATTATTTTTAATCATTCATAATAATAATAATATTGATAGTGACTAAATAATAATAATTTAATTAATGTTTTTTTTTTCTGCAACTTCTTGTTTTTTTTTATTGTATGACATTTTTCTGACATCTTGAATTTTTTTATTTTGTTATTCGAAATTTTTGATTTTTGTTTTTTGTATACCTAATAATTTAATAATAATATTGACATTGATATTGACATAATAATAATTGTTTAGTTTTTGTATTTTTATGTAACTGCTTATTTTTCTTTCTTTTTATGCATGCCGCCATTATGCATAATAAAATTTTTAACTTACCTGAAAATAATGAACTTTTAAAATTAAATATGATATGAATTGTTAGACACACGTCGTATTAGTTATATTAGATTTATAAGTATTCTGTGGAAAACGTCGTTGGTTGTACATTTGTGATACTGTTTTGTAAAAAAAAATATTTATACTGTAATGTGTAACCGTTTGTTTTTTTCCTAATAAATAAAATAAAATATTTAATTTGTGTTTTGAGATATTAGGATATCCTAAAAACCAGCCCCCTTTACAGAATTAGGTATACCTTTTCTCAAACTAGAAAGACCTGCATAGACAAGAGTTGGAGAAGATAGTTAGTTCGTTGATTGACATAGAGCCTGAAACTACCATTTAAATTTTTTGAACCAACAAAATAGGATCAGTGAAAAGAGATTTACTGACAAATGATCCCATTATCTTACAAAACTTGCACAATCATTTTGACATTCGCTAGGTATATCAATACAGTCAATATGAATGGTCAGTTCTAAACGTATTGTACTTATTTTTGTTACAGAATTCCCTGATGTAAAAAGGTCAAAATAAGATTTCAATAAATTAAGTAAACGACCTTTTAAAGTTTAATCCACATCAGTATCAACATAGGTTTTGCAATTATTACTTCACCAAAATTTATGCTTTATGTAGTTTTTAGAAATTTTGGTTATCAAAAACGTCAAAAAGATTCACACTCAAAAGGACATATTGAATATAGTTATCGGGCACCAATAAGAACTCAAGCTCCAAATCCAGGTCATTAACACAAATCCGGCTAGTTTTGATAAAGACAAAGACAAAGACAAAGACAAAGATATTTTATTTCAACTAGGCCACCAAGCGGCACTTTTGAACGTTACATTAAAATGATTCTACCGTGCATTCGGAAAGTAGCTTGTTATGGAGAAGAATGCACAAGAAACTCCATACTTACTCTTTTAAAAAAAAAATTGTTTTTTTACAATATTTAGGAACATACATTATTAAATTCATACATGTGAGGACAATGCACCCAGAATAGCACTACCCACTATACCACCTACAGACAAAGTATTAGAAGTACTCACACATGTACTGCGCAGTTATATAATAGATACTAGAAAAAAAATAACATCCGAAGCAGTCAAGTTATGACCAATCCCAACTGACGGCGTCCGTTCACGAACATGACGCATGAATTGGCACCACCCAGCTCAACCATCATGAAGGGAACCGGATGATCCAACACACGCGCCACCATCAGAGAGACATTTGAGAGAGCATGACACACTCAACGGCCAGGGCACACACAAGTCAACGAACGACGCATAGGTACAGTAAATGGTAGATTTACAGTTGGGTACATAGTACTCACACACGTGCTGTGCAGTTATACAATACTAAAGAAATTGAGTTTATACAATGCAAATATTAATAATTCATACAGTCTTCAGCAGGTCCAACAATACCTCAAAACAATAATGTTCTGCATATCACTTGTTATTGCGCCCTAGTGGTTGTGGATTGTGGAGCAGGACTAGCATTGAGCCAAGCATTTTTATCAGCGATGTAATCCCCCAACTTATAATATGCCAGCCTACATAGTGTGCGTTTTATACAGGTTTTAAACTTAGTCTCATTCAGTTCAAGAATGTGGGGAGGAATTTTATTGTAACATTTTGTACAGTACCCCATGAAAGATGAGGCTACTTTAGCCAGTCTGAAACCTGGTTGAACTAATTGGTCCCTATTTCTAGTAACGTAATTATGTCTGTCGCCGTTTTTACTAAAAAGATGTAAATTTTTTCTCACGTACATGATGTTTTCATAAATATATTGACAAGGAACCGTCATAATGTTAATGTCCTTAAACAGTTCCCTTAGAGAATCGCGCCGGCGAAGATTATATATTGCTCTGACGGCTCGTTTTTGCAGAATAAAAATTGACTCAATGTCTGCAGCCCTTCCCCATAGTAGGATACCGTAAGACATAAGATAAGAGAACTAAATGTATTTTCTCCAACGCCACAATAGTTTTTATAAAGGTTTTGCCACTGGTGGAATCTCCAATACTAACGCATCAATAAGCACTGTTCAACTATGAATGAGACAAAGTCGAGACCATCGATTTTGCCAATCTTAGATGGCTATTCGCAACAAAGAATTTAACAGATTGTTTGGTTTATTAGAGTTTGTCTCTTTTGCAAAAATACTTGCATCAAAGTGGGAGCTTTTAGGGGATAGACCAGTTGGCACTTTCTTGGTTTGGTCATTACGATTAGAGGTCCTATCAGATTTACTATTAGTATGGGAATCCTTAAGAGTAGAGCACATTTGACATCGCTATGTCTCAGTTATAACCTTGCGAGTTATGTTTGGTCTTTAAGCACGAATATTGTGATCAGCCGAATCATGTACTGGATGTTGACGGTTATAAGAAAAGCAACGTTTTTAAGTGTCGGTCACAAATCTGATTTAATACGAAAGTCCAACACACCTGAGTTCACGGCGTCCACCAAATGCAGCCCGGTCACATTCACGCCAACAGCGTCCTTCGTCAACACCCGTTTACACGGTGCCTATTCGGCCAAGCTGCTTTTCTCGTCTCTCGTGTCTCCATGAGAGCAGTAAGGTCATCATAGAATCAGGATGCATCTGCAAATGATGGAATACGATTAGATTTGATGTCTTAGTATTCAGACATAAAATCGTCAACATGACACTTTGAATGCCATCTTCGGGATCAAAGAGGGTAGATATAAAAATGTTATTTAAATTTCTTTCATGCTTTAATGGATGCAAAATTTGTACCGTTGGAGCGGTAGTTTTGGTCTGAAGAAATAAGTCATTTCTTTCATGTTATTATCTACCTAGCCTTTTACCCAATTATTGTTGGGGTCGGCTTACAGTCTTACCGGATTCAGCAGAGTATCAGTGTTTTACACAGAGCGAACACGATACCTCTTAACAAGACTGGTGTCAAATCTCAGGCTTCCGACTACCCGTAACGATCTTCAAATGACAGCCGGGACCAACGGCTTAACGTGCTTTCCAAGGCACGGAGGAAACTCGGTATGTTGAAATGGTCACCCATCCACGGACCGACCTCGTCAAGAGTTGCTTAACCTTGAAGATCGACCCGTGCGGCTGTTATTATTTATTTCATGTTAGTTATAAAATCAAGAGAAACAGTTACTGCCCTGATTTTCCGGTCCCCGGAGTATTTGAGCTCGAAGGCCCGTGTGGGTGTCCTGGTTCTCTTGCATGATGCATCTCTGCTGCCATGTGACTCGCACGCCAAGGATTGGAGAGGCTAATTCTTGGTTAGAAGTGGCATCAGAGGTTTCCGGAACGTTTGACACCATACTGAAACTCGAGAGAAGTGGAAAATGTGTTAGTACATGGGCGCTCGATCTCGCTTCTGATGTGAAAGTATAAACAACAAAATGTGAGGTTATAAGCAGATGTGAGGGTAAGAGAAATGGAATAAAACCAATGCATGAATTAGACCATAATTATTATATTCAAAGCAGCATAATTACATCAGTAACATACTTGCAACTATATTATTGCGTAAAACTACACGCACATTAATAATGAAAATCATCAGTACACAACATAATCAGATTTATAACATTAATAATAAATCAAGAGCAATCAAAACGTACCTGACCGTTCAAAGTCCGAAGTCAAACCAAAATTGAACGATCAAGCCTCTTGTGCACTCTTTTATAATGCGGCTTGCTTGTCAGTGGCAGGGAGCGCGTAGTCAATACACCAACTTATTAAACAGGAAGTAACTCAAAAGATACTTAAATAATATAAAAAATAGGAATTAGTTATTTCTCCCACACACATTTATTTTGTGCGATGAAAACGTAATTCTAGTCTGTCAAGTTACCCCAGAATATGACTCCGTATCTTAGAACTGACTCTACTTAGCTGTGGTAGGCAATAAGCACAGCGTCACGGTTCACAAATTTGGACAGCTTATAAAGAGCAAATGCAAAACTGTTAAGTTTTTTACAAATTTCTTCAATATGCGGTTTCCACGTAAGTTGACTTTCTATCACTAACCCAAAAAACTTTGTTGTATCCGTTTTTGTAACTGATTGCCCATTATGACTAATATTAACCGGTAGTTGTTGTCGTTGTCGCTGACTAAAATGCATAATACACGTCTTTTCCAAATTAATTTTTAAATTATTCAACTGTAGCCAATCTATTGTTTGCTTTAGCGTGTCATTGATTTCTTGTTCATAATTGTAGGAATCAGATTTCTTGTTCATAATTGTAGGAATCATTTTCATTCTAATTTTCTTTTCTCATAATGAGAGGCTATCCAATTTTAAACCCGCAATCTTCGTGAAAATCGATGACGATTTATATATTTTTTTTATTTTTAGGGTTCCGTACCCAAAGGGTAAAAACGGACCCTATTACTAAGACTTCGCGATCCGTCTGTCTGTCTGTCTGTCCATTTGTCACCAGGCTGTATCTCATGAACCGTGATAGCTAGACAGTTGAAATTTTCACAGATGATGTATTTCTGTTGCCGATATAACAACAAATACTAAAAACAGTATAAAATAAATATTTAAGGGGGGCTCCCATACAACAAACATGATATTTTTGCCGTTTTTTGCTCGATATTAATAATGGCAACAGGTAGACGCTTGAAATATTCACAGAATGTTTAGTTATATATTTACTTCAAAAAATTATTATTATTAAATTAAAATAAAATAAATTAAGGGGGGCTCCCATACAACAAACGTGATATATTTGCCGTTTTTTGCTAGATATTAATAACGGCAACAGGTAGACGCTTGAAATATTCACAGAATGTTAAGTTGTATATTCATTTCAAAAAATAATAATTATTAAATTAAAATAAAATAAATTAAGGGGAGCTCCCTTACAACAAACGTGTTTTTTTGCAGTGTTTTGCGATAATAGTACGGAACCCTTCGTGTGCGAGTCCGGCTCGCACTTGGCCGGTTTTTTACTTCATTTGAGTTTCTAACTGACATTTTTATTTTCGTCTCAGTGGGATACGCGTTTTTAAAATTACAACTGCCAATATAGGTAAAGTTATCTTAGTTTATTTCAGAAATATTTATAAATAATTGATTTTGCTGTCGATAAAATGAATATTGAGCATGCGTGAATACTCATCCCAAGTATAGAATACGTACACAACGGAACCCGTCACAGTGCGTGGTCCAACACGCGCTAGGCCGGTTTTTCATCTCCGAATTTAACTAGTAAATGGTTCTTGCTTTCCTTCGCAGAAGATTTTTGATTCAATTTCAATAATTTCAAGTTTTTCATTGGGTTGCGTTCTTTGATTTCCTTTGCTTTGGATATTAAATTTAGGGTGACGATCGTCAAAATTGATTTGGCGTCATCGAATTTAAAGTACTGGCATGTAAAAGACGTTGTTGCGAAATTCTATTAGATTTTCTAAAATAATTGTTTAAATTTAGTGACATCTGCAAACATAAGGTGTCTATATTTTTTGCAATCCTTTAATATTTCACTTTCCAAATTAATTTGGGTGTGACGTATTTGGAGCGCGATGTTTGATCCGAAGATTTGAGATTTTGTTGAGTAGAATCATGATAACTGTTGATTAAGCGAATGAAAAACAGATAAAATACAGTGAAAAAAATATGCATGGTGTGTATTATAACAGCAATAAATTTGAAAAATCAATATGTTTGGGACTAGGCACTTGTCCAACCGCCGACGAGGAAGCGATTAGCTATCGACTATTTTCTCGCTAAAGAAACGCACAAAAGATAAAGATCCCGTGTCAAAGACAGAGACATGTATTACTAGTAAATCGCTGGCTTTTCACACTGCCGGCAAGAACTCTCTCACAATTAATTTGCTGCGGCGACAAGAGCTATCAAAGATAATACTCGCTGAGCGATATTCACTCAGCAATGCCCGATTGGCGGTCAGAACTCACGCCAAGAGACCAACCAGCCGCCGGCAACCAGCAACCGGCCACCCCGAGCGAGTGGTGCGAATAATCGCCCGTCGAACAACACTCGCTTAGCTGAGCGACAAAACTATCGAAACTACACACTCGCCACTCGCTGTTCGCCAACTCGCATCTAGTTTCTAGATCTAATTTACTTCTCGCTGATCGTCGGCGGTAGGCCAAGTGCCTTAACCTATTCACATTTCGGTAGTGCCTGTAAATTCTATACATTTTGACAATCTTTGTAGCTGACAGAATGTCAATTTGTAAAGCTTCTGAGGCTAGGCAAGCGGCATAGCGTAGCGATAGCGATTGAAAAAATGTCAAAAATTTTTAGGAGTGTCAAACGCTATTGAAAAGTCACGTGATCAATCTCTTACATATTGAATGTCACTAGTCTAGAACCCCTAATAAAATTCAAATTAATTGTGGCAAATTAATTGTAAAATACCGACAATACTGTAACACAGCTTGTTCATCTTGTGATAGGTATATTGTGCTGACAAAGGATACGGACCAACATCGGCATTGTTCAGTCTTCGGGTTGGGCAGCTCTGCACCTCCAAGTAAAATATTGATATTCTGCTTTACTAAGTTCGACAGAAACCCTACACATATGAGAAAAGGTCCAAAAGTCCCCAGTTGTTTATTATTATTGATAAGCTCGTGTTACACTATCTCACCTGATTGATGGCAAGCGATGTTGTAGTCGACGGTGAAGCACGCTTGCCTAGAAGTAACCTATTCACAAAAAAAGGCAAATGCATTTTATTTAAGTAAAATAATTCCACTAACTTTTAAACCTCTTTTTTAGGAAAAAGAGGAGTGTTATCTATACCAATATTATAAAGAGGCAAGATATTTTTGTTTGTTTGTACCGAATAGGCTCCGAAACTACTTGACCGATTTAAAAAAATTCTTTCACGTATGAAAAGATACATTATTTCTGAGTAATAATTTATTTTCAAGAAAATTTGAGATTCTTATGAAAATTGCAATAATTTCTGAGAAAACTATTGATAATACATAAAAATTATGTACTACATGATTAAAGTACTCATTATTACCTACATAAAAGTCTACGAGAGTATATATCTCACTATCATAATTAAGTCACAATAGCAGCGTTCTAAAATTAAATTAGATTGCCGGTAGAAACAAAAGTTCGTTACATTCGTATTGTAGTATGGTATTTATAATTCTTATTCAAATAAATAGTTTAACAAATTGGAAGGTAGGTAGGTAGGGTAGGTGGGTAGGTAGGTAGGGTAGGATATGTAGGGTTGGGTAGGTTGGTAGATGGGTAAGGTAGGTGGGTAGGTAGGGTAAGTAGATAGCCAGTTGACGGGAGTGAAGCCGCGGGGGTCAGCAAGTAATTTATAAGTATGAGGTGTGTATCTGTGTGTCTTTATGTAGCATCATAGCTGATGCGACGCGAGTATGATGATACCTAGTTAGGAAAATCCTAGTTGAATAAACACATAGAAAACTTCTTATTTTATCCAAAATTTCCCTTGGGAAAAAACGGTGGGCATGGAGAATACTTCTAACTGATATTAAGGTATTGAGACCCTGTTAGAATATTGGGTTATATTACAAAGGTGTTGATGTCAAAGCCTTAAAAGAAATGGTGGCAAGGATTCTTTTGATATACGATGGTACGGTAATGTAAAGAAGGCTCTCAATGGTGTAGATAAAAGGCGAAGCCGTTTATTTACAGATTTCCGGGAATAATTTCCCGGAAATCTGTAAATAAACGGCTTCATAACTCACGCATTTTTCTGGAATGAAGTGTGAATAAAATGATAGGTATAATAAAAACCGGCCAAGTGCGAGTTGGACTCGCACACGAAGGGTTTCGTACCATTATCGCAAAACACTGCATAAAATTCACGTTTGTTGTATGGGAGCCCCCCTTAATTTATTTTATTTTAATTTATTAATTATTATTTTTTTAAGTAAATATACAACTAAACATTCTGTGAATATTTCAAGCGTCTACCTGTTGCCGTTATTAATATCGAGCAAAAAACGGCAAAAATATCACGTTTGTTGTATGGGAGCCCCCCTTTAATATTTATTTTATACTGTTTTTAGTATTTGTTGTTATAGCGGCAACAGAAATACATCATCTGTGAAAATTTTAACTGTCTAGTTATCACGGTTCATGAGATACAGCCTGGAGACAGACGGACAGACAGACAGACAGACAGACAGACAGACAGACAGACAGACGGATCGCGAAGTCTTAGTAATAGGGTCCCGTTTTTACCCTTTGGGTACGGAACCCTAAAAAGGTGGAAAGCAGATGATGAAAGGAGAGTGAATAAAAATGTAAAGTGAATGGTGCGTGTGGTGATACATGCAATTGTGACCAGCCAGTCGATGTCCATGAAGCTCCACTCGCTGTACACATTTTTTTTAGCGTGGAGAAACGCTAATTCATACTGCGTTACCATGAGGAGATAGCGCAGTTATATGGGACTCCACGGTGTTCTCTGTGCTGCTTATAGCGGGAACACGGGCACGCGTCAGCACTTGTCCGTGAAGCCGCCGCACAGAACTGTGTGCTGGCCTACACTTATGTATGGTAATGGTGATTGGGGCAAAATTTACATGAAAGTAAAATAAATGTTGTGAAAATGCGTTGGAAAAGCAGCTGCAGGCTTGCCGCTATGAGTCCAGGTCACGATGTTTTCACTTCACTGTTGTTAGCGATGTCAAGAAACTCGGCAAGTAAATATGAACTGAAAAAGTCACATGGGTACTTGCCTGGATTTGAATCTACGATCTCAAGCACGAGAGGCGAGGTCTTAGCCACTGGGTACACCACGACTGACACAAACTAAAAATAATCGAACCCTTTTAGAAATGGCTTTAAATGCAGGTACTTATAAATGTGGATGGATGGAAAGGGAGGGGACGGCCAAAGAAAAGATGGATGGACTGTGTGAGGAGTGATATGAAAGAAAAGGGAATCAGTAATAGCGTGACGAGGGACAGGACGGTATGGAAGAAGAAAACGTGTTGCGCCGCAGGGCAAAGGACAGGAAGATGATGATGATGACTTCCTTCGTCATTTTATTATTAACTAGCTGACCCGGCAAACTTTGTTTTGCCATAAAAACACCAAACATTCATCTACCCTACCTACCCTACCCTACCTACTCTACCCTAACTACCCTACACTACCTACCCTACCTACCCTACCCTACCTACCCTACCCTACATACCCTACCCTACCTACCCTACCCTACCTACCCTACCCTACCTACATACCTACCCTACCCTACCTACCCTACCCTACCCTACCCTACCCTACCCTACCTACCCTACCCTACCCTACCCTACCCTACCTACCCTACCTACCCTACCCTACCTACCCTATCCTACCCTACCTACCCTACCCTACCTACCCTACCCTACCTACCCTACCCTACCCTACCTACCCTACCCTACCTACCCTACCCTACCTACCCTACCCTACCTACCCTACCCTACCTACCCTACCCTACCTACCCTACCCTACCTACCCTACCCAACCTACATACCTACCCTACCCTACCCTACCTACCCTACCCTACCCTACCCTACCCTACCCTACCCTACCTACCCTACCCTAACTACCCTACCCTACCCTACCTACCCTACCCTACCCTACCCTACCCTACCTACCCTACCCTACCTTCCCTACCCTACCCTACCTACCCTACCCTACCTACCCTACTTACCCTACCCTACCCTAAACGAGATAAAAAGTATCCTATGTCCTTCTCCTGGCTCTAAACTACCTCCCTGCCAATTTTCAGCTAAATCGGTTCAGCCGTTCTTGAGTTATAAGTGAAGTAACTAACACGACTTTCTTTTATATATATAGATTTCCTTCATAGAAACAATATTTAAGACTGGCTAAAAATATAGCAATGCTTTAAACACATTACAAAGGCTCACCCCTCTTTTGTTTTAAAACCAAACCATCAAATAGAAAGTAATTATAACAAACGACTTACCAACCTAAGTGCGAACAAACATAAATTCCGCCAATGTTTTTGCGTTAAGATTTTAACCGACGAAAAAAAATTGGAGGATAGGTTTTCAAGTCGACCCGTATATTTTTATTATAAAGGTCTTAGGGAACTTGGTTTTAGGCTTGCTGTTCATAATCATTCATAATTTAGGTACTGGCCATGAAGAACTCGACCCCTTTCGTTTTCTTTGTGATTTATTGTACTCGTAATGTTTGATTTAGGCAAGGCAAGGCATTTTTTAGAAGTATTGTTTTTGGTATTTTTATCCGCAAAGGCAGTCGTGAATGTTATTTTATTTCTCTTTGTTTTCGTAGGAGTTTTTAGCCATTTTTGTATTATATAAATCTACGTATTACCACCTATACATCCATTTATTTAATTATGTAAGAGTTGGCTCTACGAATATCACATCACATTGAAAATTTTATAAAATATAAAGAAAATATCATACGAATTTTATTCTCTCTACGGGCTTACGCTCACTTGTCTGTCCATCAAGCTTTATCAGCATAACATATTATTATGGAACTACTAGCTCATGCCAGGAGCTTCGCTTTCGTAAAATTATCCCAAAGAAAGAGACCTATGTCCTAAAAAGCGCCTAAAAGTACCCGAGTCCCGAGATACGGACTATCTAGTTTGGGTCTCATTGGCAGTGATACCTATCTACTCTGACAATTTAACTTGTTTATAACTGTGTACCAGCTACCATTTGGATATTAAATGTTAAATATTAAATACAGGACATGGTCTAACCCGTGTGCCGAGTGTCATCAAAAGACGATGATACTTGGCACACGGGGGCCAAACCAAACCCGTTCAGCCGTTAAGACATGACATTTACCAAATCTCTATACCAAAATTCAACAAAACAACAGACGGACAAGCAACAAAAATACATAGAGTTACTTTCGTATTTATTTTTACGAGTAGTATGGATTTATATATTATGTTATTAATCTGCATCAGAAAAAGTGGTAATATCAAGTTATTCCCTCTACGCCTTGAGATACTGGAATATTTAACGACTGTTGTTCGGGGGTTAAAGAAAGAAGTGCTATAAAATATTTTAAGCTCTCGTTGGAATGCTATCAATCAAAAGGTTTCACACTGCGATGTTTATAAAAAATTTGATTCTTGAATTTCTGCTTTTGGCCAAAAAGAGGGAACCTAGTATTGATATCACTTTCATATCTTATGAATTTATGATCCAACAGAAGATGCTCCGTTAGATCTTACTCGCATTTACCAAATTATAAGTCAATCAATATTTTTCTTAAATTAGTTGTAGTAGACATATTTCTCTATTGATTAAGCACCTAGAAAATACTCTTCTTGTTTCTTCTGGACCGTAATGTCCTATTTAGTTGGCTCTGACGCGCATAGGCCATAGAAGGATAGCACAGAAGCGAAAAGGGCTTTACTTAGCAGTGGGAGGAACACGTGTGGCAATGATGATTAAGTTAGGAGGTTATCTACAATGCCAGAGAAATCGTAATATGTTTTATGCCAAATTATCAAAGAGACAAAATTTTAATAACTTGTGTGCCGGTAATAACCATAGCACCCCTACTCCTAGAAATGGAACACAGTAACTCTATTTGTCTGTTAAACTGATATAGTGTGAGACCAAACAGACGTGATTTTGTGAGTCGCGTAAAATCAGTCGGGAAATTTACGTTCAACTGAAATTCGGTTAGGCTGTCAGACGGTTTGTACGGGGCGGTGACGCTTGCCTCACTCCCCTCCCTTACCTTGAGCGCAATTCAGTTGAAATAATGTGCGTGAGTCAGCAGACATCTCATTATACGTCGCCGCATAAACGTGACTTTAGTATGAAACCGAATGCAGCGTAAAATCCGCGACGCAATTTATGCGACTCATAACTCACAAAACTTACGTTCGTTTGACCTCACACTTTATTTTCTTTTATTTTGCTTCCAAGTTTTAAGTAACAATGTCACCATAACTTAATCGCGAGTCCTCGCAAACTTTCCACGGGTAAATTAATAGGTTGTTACCGAGCCGTAACTTCTAACTTTTATTCCTTTGGTAACCCGACTCGGCAAGTTTTAACGACGGAGTCCTTTGCTATTATATCTGCGCCTTTAATAAAAACAGTCGAAGGGGCGCTTTTTAAAGTTTGAAGCGATAAGAATATTAGACCTCATTTGTCCGTCAAAGTCAAACATTTATTTCAATGGAGCCCTCATCGCGTTTGAATTTGCCGCTAGGGGCGCTGGTGTAGAGTGAGGTCTTTAACATGTCAAATCTCTTAAAGCGCGAGTTTATTTGACTATTTTTATTGTTGTCAATATTTTCCAAATATGACAGATAGGACGCGATAGGTATGTTTCGGAAAATTGTATATTAGTTCTTTTTCAAAAAAAAAAGGGGCTGCGCCAAACTGTTATAATCCCACTTCGATGACATTAGATATAAATTTATTTCAAACTTTGCTCCCGTACGCGTAATAACAACGTTTAACAGCTATATTTAAGGACCTTACTCCTCCTCCTAAGGTCCGTAAGACCTTACTCGCCAGTGGCGCCAACTGGTGGGCACAAAAACAGTAACGGCCCTCATTGGCACTTTTGTAGGTAGATCAGTTTTAGTAATCAATTTATAGCTTAAATTTTAGCTTTTGCCCGCGGTTTACTTCCCATGGTGTACTCCACAGGAACGATAAAGGTAAAAGTAGCCTATGACATGTTAAGTGACTCAGAGATGGTCCAGCTTTCTATCAGTAACTGAATTTTCGAAATCGCTCATTACTTCCAGATTAACCTCTTCCAAAGAAACATAGCAATTTTACGCCTACAATATTAATTTGAAGGATATTTTTAACATCGGCTATCATCGTGTTTTTTTCTTTAAAACAAAAGTTATGCTAAACACATGATACAACCGGAACATCTCTCATTTTTGAATTTCCACATTATCTGCCCAAGCAATCATGGAAGACCCAATTCATTGTCACTTAAAATCGTACTGACGTAGCAACGGACCATTCATCCGGTTTTCCCATTACATAATACGTTACCTTCATCAAAAGAAAGATTTCATGAATTATGACAGATAATGAGGTACCCCGCGAAAGGGTCTGTGGCAAAGATAAAGACCGTCCCATATTTGTAGAATTAAATGAGGTCACAATATTGAAATCAGAATAAAATTGTTAGAGACCGACCAAAAGTTCGGTTTTGGTTTCAGCCAGTTTCGATCAAAAAAGCTAGTTTCGGTCTTAGTTTCAGTCGCCCCAAAACTCAGTGTTTATGAATTGTCACGCGTCGTTCGGCTAACTTCGCGGCTAACTCGTGGTCGCTCCAAAATCTCAGAGAACGCATCAGTAACCGTCGATGCCAAGTCAGTTTAGGTTCTTTTCTTTGGCCGTCCCCTCCCTCTCCATCCATCCACATTTATATTTATAACTCTTTTAGTAAGGACAAACCGTTTAACTTTTCTGTCACTGGCGCTTGGCACTGGCTTCCTCTAATATACTCACATTTCTCACTTTATCCATTCTCGTCACTTCGCACATCCTCATCTCTGCTACATGCAAACTTTGCATCCATCTTTTTCACAGCCCAACATTCTGATCCATACAGTACGACAGGTTTAATCACGGACTTGTAAATTTTCCCTTTTAACTTGAGGGGCATCCGTGGGTCGCAAGTTGTTCCAGTGACCTGCCACCATTTCATCTATCCCGAGTTGATCCGGTGCTTTACGTCTCAGTCTACCTCACCATCCCCTTGGACAAAGACCCTAGGTACCGGAAGTCGGAGCAGATCGGTATGGGTGTTCCAGCGAGAGCTGTAGTCACGGAACTGGAAAGACCGCCAAAATCGCAGAACAAATATTCGGTTTTGGTTCTGCTCAATTTCAAGCCAACACAGTGTTGGAACTCTAGGCTGCTCTCTGCATTCAGCACAATAAAATAAAAATAACGATTTAAAGTTGGTTTAAACACCATTCTCGCTAATTACCTCATATCTTTCAAACAACTAGACCGATTTATATAATTAAGGCATCGCTAGGTCTTGACCACCTAAATGTTCTTAGATAGGTGACGTAAAAAAAACAAACATGTTTCTCAGTATTTCTTTTTTTCCAAACCCATCGTATGAGGTATATAAATAAAGGGTTTTAGAGGTCATTACAAAAAAAAGGAACTTATATGGTTGTTTAAAAAAAGAAAATAACTAAACATTTGTAAATAAAAAAAGTAAATATAAATAATCAAAACCCGACTGCTTAGTAAGCGATCTAAAAAGATGTAAACAACAAGAAAATCAGGCTATGCAGTCGGAGGATACGTCATATGGTTTTGGTCAGCCAGCTCGCGAATATATCTTTTTAGTTCGCTTCTTAAGCAGTCGGGTTTTTGATTAATTAAATTAACTTTTTTATTATCCTTGCTTCTGCCAGTGGCTTCATCTGTGTGAATGCGGGCAATTATCCCGAGGAAACATAATCCCGGGATAAAAAGTATCCTGTGTCCTTCTCCAATGTTCGATCTATCTTTATACCAAAATTTATCTAAATCCTGATAATTGTTCATCTAATAGCAGATTTTCTGAAAAGGTGCAACACGGAGACGACAGATGGAGGCACCTGTCATAACGGTTTTTTTTTCGAAATGACAAATGTTGCTTTTTCAAAGCAAAGTTGATTGCCAAATTAACGCGCGTATATAATAAATAAATAATGCTAACTAGTGGCATGAATTTTCACGAAAACCTTTATTGCGCTTCATCAAGAATTGCGCACTTTCATAGAATCCATACTGTTTATAGCATCTTTCCAAAGTAAATTAATAGAAAAAATAACCATTTCCAACTTTATGAAAATTTTTACGAAGAATTTACAAGCGAGCTAAGTCCACTTTCCACAGAAATTATGATTGTTCTTGCACTTAGAGTTTTTTTTATATGGCAGTTGGACAGCTTTCGGGCCCAAATGCCGTATTTTTGAGCCTACTGTAAAGAATAATGCGAGAGACACAGTGTAGCAAATTCAGTTGGCTAAGTTTTGTTTTTTTTTTTTAGTCAGAACATATAAAACTTACGAAGAATTGGTTTTTGTGTTTAAATTCAATGTCGAATCGATAAATTTTAAATATACGCTTTTGAAAGAGATGCAAGAAAAAAATATTGTAGTTGCTTATTCTTAAAAGTAGTTTGGGTCGACCACGATGGACAAATGCTTCTTGGATGGCTTCATGTCAAATGTAAATAATAGTAATTATGCAATTGGGTAACCAACTTCCATTTTTAAGGAAAAATATACATCTCTTTAGTAAGGTCAGTGATAGACACAATTGTAATACGAGAAATAAAGATAAGTTAGATCAACCATCTTATAGACTAGCAAAAGTACACTCATCTTTCATGGGGTACTGTGTTAAATTCTATAACAAAATACCTTGTGATATATTAAAACTAAATGAAAGTATATTTAAAACTTTAGTTAAAAGCACACTTTGTAAACAAGCATATTACAAATTAGATGATTATATTCAAGATAAGAATGCTTGGCAACATGTTGGTCCCGCTCCGTAGGGCAATCTTTGGTGTGGACATAATCAAATTTGCTAATTTGTATTCCTATTCGTAGTTATTGTATTCTTATTTTATTTTTTTTATTTTTCCAGAATTTGACTCACACACGGTTCCGTTGTTGTTGAATTAGGTATTTTACCTATGTTTGGAATATTTGTAAGTATGTGAGAACCATGTTCCTATTTATCAAATTAATGAATTTACCTGTTAGTGCTTTTATTTATTTTTTTTTTTTTTTTTTTTTTTTATTGTTTATAGGCTTGCGCTTGACCACTATCTCACCTGATGGTAAGCGATGATGTGGTCGACGATGAAGCACGCTTGCCTAGAAGAAACCTATTCACTCTTGACTTGAAGACTCCCAGGTTGTAGCTATCAGGAAACACAGACTCCGGCAGGGAATTCCACTCCTTTGCTGTACGCATAATAAAAGTATTCCCAAAACGTTTGGTGCGTATAGGTGGGATGTCCACCATGTACCGATGACGCATCGCCGTACGTCTTGTAGTCCGATGATGGAACGGGCTAGAAGGAATTAGTTCATGCAATTCCAACGCACACTCCCCGAAATGTAACCGATAAAAAACCGAGAGGCTGGCAACTCGGCGCCGATGTTCGAGGTTCTGGAGCCTAGATTCGACCAGTACTTCATTGCCGATAAGCCTCTTGGCCCGTCTTTCGATCGACTCAAGTGCATCCAGCTGGTACTTGGCAGATCCGTCCCAGAGATGAGAGCAGTACTCCATGCATGATCGAACTTGCGCTTGATACAAGTTGAGCAACTGTTCTGGCGTGAAGTACCGTCTCACCTTCGCGAGGATCCCCAATTTTTTGGCAGCCAGCTGAGCTTTTGCCTCAATAAATGGACCAAAATTGAGTGTCGATGTCAACGTAATGCCAAGAACCTCAAGATGGTCAGTGATCGGCACGGTCACACCACAGAAAGAAGGAGACGGGTGGAATTGGCTCCTTTTAGCGGAAAAAAGACACGCCTGGGTCTTAGCAGCATTGAACCGTACCAGATTGGCATCGCCCCATTCGGAGACTGCCTTCAAGGACAGATTCAAGCGCCCAACCATGGCCTCCCGGAGAGACTGGATCTGAGGTCCAGTAGCGCGCGCGTCGGATACGTACCTCTCAGCAACAGTGCTGTCGTCCGCGTACCCAAAGGTGCCGGGTTTTAGCAGATCATTTATGTGCAGCAAGAATAATGTTGCTGAGAGTACCGACCCCTGAGGGACCCCGGCATTAATACCCAGTTGGTCAGACGAGCGGCCATCAATAACCACTCGAATGGACCGGTCCCTCAGGAAGTCTGCAATCCAATCGCACAGACCACTGGGCAGACCGAATGAAGGAAGCTTACCAATGAGGCTTTCATGCCAGACCCTATCAAAAGCCTTCGAGATGTCGAGGGAAACGGCAAGCGCTTCCCCGTGCCTCTCGATGGCCTCACTCCAGATGTGAATGGCATACGCTAGAAGATCCCCAGTTGACCGGTTTTGGCGGAAGCCATATTGGCGGTCACTGAGGATGTCGTTAGCTTCTAGGTATGCCAGGAGCTTGGAGTTGAGCACTCGATCCATAGTCTTTATTACTTACCATTATTACTTTATACCTGTACGTAGTATAGTGTGTAGTGCTATTTTTGGGTGCATCGTCCTCACATATATGAATTTATTAATGTATGTACATGAGTAAACATTGTAAAACATTTTAAAAAGAGTAAGTATGGAGTTTCTTGTGCGTTCTTCTCCATAACAAGCTACTTTCCGAATGCACGGTAGAGTCAATTTTTATTACTTGTACATTTTTAATTTAGATTTAATGTTTGACGTTCAAAAGTGCCGCTTATTGGCCTAGTTGAAATAAATATATTTGACTTTGACTTTGACTTTGACTTTAAGGTTCCGTACCCAAAACTTCGCGATCCGTCTGTCTGTCTGTCTGTCTTTACGTCTGTCACCAGGCTGTATCTCATGAACCGTGATAGCTATACAGTTGTAATTTTCACAGATGATGTATTTCTGTTGCCGCTATAACAAAAAATACTAAAAACAGTATAAAATAAAAATTTAAGGGGGGCTCCCAAACAACAAACGTGATATTTTTGCCGTTTTTTGCTCGATATTAATAACGGCAACAGGTAGATGCTTGAAATATTCACAGAATGTTTAATTGTATATTCTCTTCAAAAAATAATAATTATTAAATTAAAATAAAATAAATTAAGGGGGCTCCCATACAACAAACGTGATTTTTTTGCAGTGTTTTGCGATAATGGTATGGAACCCTTCGTGTGCGAGTTCGACTCGAACTTGGCCGGTTTTATAAATACCTATGACGCTGTATAACAAGCAGTAAATCCAGTCAAAGCATTTTAATCGTTAATTAAGTGAAGCTTTACGGCTTAAATTAAGTAACCTTTTAATCTGTCATAAAATGTATTTGTTTGGGTTCTTAATAAGGTTTATCGTAAAAGCATTGTTTTTCAGAGCTCCCCAGCTCTGAAAAACAATGCATCAGCTTAGTTTTTGGCGATAATGGTACGGAACCCTTCGTGTGTGAATCCGACTTCGCTGGTTTTTTTTCTGCAAGTGTTTCACTCGATACTTAATATCAAGCTAATTTTCGCCGAACGGCTACCCGTTCGGCGAAAATTAGCTTGAAAGTGAATGAAGTGAATGTGTGTGTGTGTGTGTGTGTGTGTGTTGGCAGAGGAGTATGAAGTAAATACATTCACTTTTAGCTAGACAGTAATGACGGCAATCGCATTGCTAATTAACTGAATAACCGATTTTTAACCCAGATTGTTATAATTTTGACGTGTGTATATGTGTATCTGTCTGTGGTCTCATAGCTCCTAAACGGATGAACCGATTTTGATTACGTGTTGTTTTTGTTTGTAAGGTTACTTTATAAAGAGTGTTCTTAGCTATGTTTGATAAAAATCGGTTCTAAAGTTATGGGCGTTTTACTGTTTGAATCGAGGTGTTTTCGCAAGATATCGTGTCATAATTACGTGTTCAATAGTTTGCCGATCGAGAGTGTCTACTACTAGATAGTCTAGAGCATTGTTTTTCAGAGCTCCCAGCTCTGAAAAACAATGTTTAATGTTAATCGTGAAAACATTGTTTTTCAGAGCTGGGGAGCTCTGAACTTTTGCATGATTTGTATCTCAGACTGAGCGTGCAATTCGGCCACTGACCAGCACAGGTTAATGGCCTTTTCTTGCCAAAATAATTAATGTAGAACTATAGTTGAAATAAACGTATTTTTATTTTAATCTCATGAATATATTATATGTCGACATTTCTAAGATATCGTTCTGAAGAGCGCTATGGTTTCAAATGACTTTGACAGATGTCAACTTGACGTTAACACTATACGCTAGTTTGGCGCGAACAAAAAATGACAGAAGGGATCGAGTGAGATATGGCGGGTTTGGTTTGAGTCGTGAATTCTTGATAAAAACCTAAGGAGAAATACAGTGAGAGTTACCGATTGTTCGTGTAGATCAAACTACGTGTCATAGTGGAATGTCGTTTAAGTTATTCGCCAATATATAACGTGATCAGTTACATTGTGAGCCTACATACAAGCAAAGAAGTTGATTTGTTTAACATCTAGCCCGAAAGAACCCATGCAATAATGGCTTTTCCTGACAATTACACAGTCGTCCCTACATATTTATTTATTTATTTATTAAAACCTCATGCAACATACAGGTACATAGGCGGACTTAATGCCTGAGGCATTCTCGACCAAAAAAAAATACTTTGTATTTTTAAAGAACCTTTTTATTATCTTCGGTACCCACCGTCCATTGTCATCCATATCAAACGACTATGTTAAATTTGAGCTCAATCGGTTTAGGATAACTGTTTAAAATCAGTCAGAACAGTTGCAAGATTTGACCTCCACATACAAACGAACAAACTAACAAGGCACGTAAATAAAAGCTTGTAAAACATAATGCTTATATAAGTGGTCGAGAATAAAACGAAACATGAATGCTAAAGTTCTGTATCTTTGAAGCTAAGAGGTTGGTTCTCAAAAGTTACATTTTGTTCCAACACAAGTGTACAAGTAATATACCACAAAATAAATTGTTCAGTTTCATCTAAAAAACATCATCATTCAACATCCAAATTCACATTACCCTACTGATGTTTTTAGTCTGTGCCACCAGTCCCTTATTATTCCTCTTTAATGATACATAAACAAACACTTTTGTCAAATGTTTTCCCCAACAATAAGTTTAATAACGGCGCTCAGCAGGGATCGTCAACCTTTGGGCTCTAACTAATGCGAGCACATTTTGGAAATTATTTTTGCTGAAAGAAATGTTTTTACCACTTTAGACCAGTGCTATTTTGGGGTTCTGTACTTAGAGGGTAAAAACTGGAATCTTATTACTAAGTATCCACTGTCCGTCCGTCTGTCTGTCACAGGATCTGTCTGTATCTTTGGAATGTATTTATATCGGCGTTTTTAGCGTTATTTTTGTCTTCGCTCTATCGCAAAAACGGTAACACATAAAAGTAAAATATTGTAGTAATAATAATAATTGATGTATAATAAAAAAAACATAAAAACCGGTTAATTGCAAGCCAGATTAACCACATATTTCGACACACGCTAAACTTATAGGTTACTTGATCTGGACGTAGCTAGAATCAAAATATAGCAACAACCAAGGCCTCACAATTGTACGGAACCCTTCGTATGCGAATTCAATTTACATTTGGCTCGTTATTATCATGATTTATGTATGTGATAGGGTTCAACTTTTAAAACGTAAGTGCAACATTTTTTTCAAAGAAAATGGTCCTTGGACTCTATAAAATATTATTGCCGTTTTCCGCTGCACACATAAATCTAAAAAGGAATGATGAAAAAGAAAATGCTACTGCATTTTTCTGCAAACACAATTTTTTTGTGGTTGCAGTACCTATAAAAATATAAAACGTTTAGTATCTCTTTACAAAGTTGATGATGCTTTGCTGTTCACAAGCTGGGGTTTAACTTTGTCAGACACAGTCTGCCTTTGGTTGAATGCCTGAGATAGGTTTTTAAAAGAATTTGTATTACAGATCACCAGGACCGTCCCGCGCCTAGAAGCGATGTCCATTTGTTGAAAAATTCATTCATTCATTCACAAATCATTTGTCCATGATTAAAAAAATCTTTATTTCAACTAGACCATCTAAAGGTACTTTTGATTTGTAAACCAGAAAAGAAATGAAGATAGTTGCACATTCGTAAGCGTCAGTAGGTCTCTATGGAGAATATCGTGCAAGAAACTCTACGGACACTCTTTTCCATCAATAATTACAAGTATTTGGTTACATCATTCTTGTTGCAAAAAATACATAATTATACCAATATGTGAGAACGATGTAAAAAAACGTGCATGTTAAACCGTGTAGAGTAAAACAAACATACCCAAAATAGAATAAGTAATTAAAAACAGGCCGAGGCAGCCAAGTTATGACCAATCCCAACTGATGGCGCCCGTTCACGAACATGACGTATGGATTGGAACCACTCAGCTCAACCATCATGAAGAGAACCGAATGATCCAACACATGTCACCATCAGAGGAAAATTTGAGAGAGCATGACATACTCTTAACTGCCAGGGCACATTCAAGTCAACGAACGACATAATAGGAACAGTAAATAGTAGATTCACTGTTGGTACATAGCTCACATATTATGTGCTGTGCATGTATATAACATAATTAAACAGGTAAAAGTAATTTGCTATCATTATCTCGTAGTTAATTTTGTAGAAGAAGACTACATCCCTTTAATACCTTGCTTTACTATAAAAGTGTCTGCTAGAATCTAATTAGTGAATAAATACTACTTTCATATCGTGCAGATAGTGCTCATTTTACAGTATTCAAGAGAAATTATGAGAGGAAAAACTGCAAGAAAGTGAAACACATTTAAAATAGTGTCAGAAAAAAAAGTTTATGCATAATTTCAGAAGTTAAGAAATTTAGTACCTGCTTATTAATTAAAGAAGCCGATTAATCTTAGTCTCTGTTTCCTTTAAAGTACACTATTAGAAAATGTAATAGATATGGTTATCTAAATGTGTGATATCGTATTATAAAAATAATAAAAATGCTTTTAAAGTCTTGAGGAGGAAGTTTATTGAAAAAACCGGTCAAGTGCGAGTCTCACTCGCGCACAGAGGGTTCCGTATAAACGGCTACATTCACCAACATAAAGAGGTCTTATTACTAACGTACATAAACAATATAATAAGAAAGCACCGAACATTGCTCTAACGAAGGGACAAAATTAACTTTGCCGTACGAAAACTGTTTTCCAAATACATCAATATACAAAATTTTTACTTTTCCAAGTACATTTTATAACTTGGTCTACATACTTTTGATAGTTTTCCTTTTAATTTAGTTAGATATACTATTGCCGTTATTTTTTTCACATATCCAAAAGCAACCATTTACCTGGCAGAAGGGGGGGGCACTTGACTATAACAAAAATTTGCCATTTAAAGCTTATTTTTTCGCAGACGGATCCCTGAATCGAAATATGGTTTTCACAGACCCGTAATATTATTGAATGGCCTATCCAATGATACCTCACACCACGAGACATGAGGAAAAACAGCCTCGCGTTACGAGTACGTTTTAATTTACCACTTTGTCGCCGGGATTAATATGTATAGCCTTGCAAAATTATAGCTTTCTAGTACTAAGAGTCTCTAAGCTAAGCTGCGGACGAACGGACGGACAGACAGACATGGCTAAACTATAAGGATTCCTTGTTGACTAACGATCCCTAAAAAGTAGTAAATAAGATAATCTAAATGTGAGAATAGAAAAAAAATGCAAAAATGCTTGGTAAATTTCAAGTTTTAAGAAGGTAATTTATGTAAATAAAACATGTCTATACATTATTTGTTACTTTATTTTTATTAAATTATTTATTTATATATTAAATTTTTGCCAACGGATGAACGTCATACATAAGGTTATAGGAAGGCGAGAGTGTTGGATAATAACAAATAAAAAATGCGTAGAAAATGTTAAGTTTCGAGTAGGACTTTTAAGTAAGTAAAACAGCTCTTCATATTAACAAGTGCTTTATTTCTTGTTACTAACACAGATAACTAAAAACAAAAGCCTGATTTACTTTTTTCATTCTTCAAATTAAAACAAAAACAACTTTCACTGCCGACCCTACTTCAGTAACTCACTACTTTATATTTTATTTTCCTACTTCAAAGCTCTTGACCTGCAATTCAAGTAGAATTGTGAATTAAATACAGAAATAAGGGACTACAAACATTTTGCTGACTCATTCAGTTTTAATTGACGGCGTCAGTGAGGACTGCGAAGATCGAATATCCGTTGTAGAGAGCCTGAAAAAAAAATGAATGTTAGTTAAAAATGAATTAATGGAATCTAGCTTTAGGTTTGTTATGCCTGAATAATTTTAATAGAAGGTTTTTGGTGGTTAGGTGTTAAAAGGTTTAGTAACTCGGTTCTAAGTATGAATTTGGTTTAAAAAGTTTCTATGCTGAAGGTATGAAATTATTCTTGAATGCTATCTCAATTTTTTGCTCGAATCTTAAGTATATAAATGATCAATCTTAACATGAACATGAACTACACCAAATTATAGGGCAACTTGCTTATTGCAAACCAAAATAAACATTTGTGTGGGTGATGCAGTCTATGTATTCATAAGTGTAAAATCGATAATTGGCAAATATATTATTATTACATCAATTCAAAACATAAGTTTTAGAATGAAAGGCCTAGTTTTTTGATCCGTAGTTAACCCAACCAATGGTTAATTTTTGAATCAAATAAGGTTTTAATCTCTTTATTAAAAACAAAAGACGAAATTATGTATAAAGTAAACTAGAGCTACGCACATTAAATTGCCAACAAAAAGAATCGTCTAAATAGAATTACGCAAATCCAAAACCTAGGTACTTGATGTCAGTCACATTATTTCTCTTTCACTTATTCTGCCTCAGTAATTTACTTCAAAAGTCCTCCACAGAATTAATTTAAAGCCATATTTATAAAAATCATAAATTATTTAGAAATATACGGTATTTTTTACGAATGCCTCATTAGGGTGACTCAAACAGAACCAAAGAGGTAACCGAGCCGCCGCCGCCGCAGCGCCGCGCCGAACCGTTCCCTCTCAGGCAAATTATTTAGAAATGGAACGGGTATCCGATTTTCTGCGTTTTAAGATTTCGTACGACTGTATAAGAAAGGGAACCCTTATAGGATAACTCGTTTGTCTGTCCTTCTGTCACAACCAAATTTTCTTTAATCCTCGAGTAGGTTTAAAGATATTGGCTGTGACCGATTTTGTTGAAATTTGGTACACACCTGGACTTCTGTGTCTCAAATACTGCCGAGAAACTTAAATGAATAACTTTTGAATAACGGTTCACATTTGGAGGATCAAATAGAAATTTAAAAAAAAGTTTTTCAAACTATACCATGTGATATTTCAAATGAAAAGGCTAATTGTGAGAAATTCAAACATATATTTTTCTTAATTTTAGAATTTTAAAGTTATTTATGAAAATAAATAGAAATTGACCATTCACCTCTCATCTCCAAAACTAATGAGACTTTCGAGAGCATTCAGCAGAAAAGTAGGTTAATAGGTAAGGTCTAGGACGTTTACCGGTTTGTCCTAAATTCTGGGCGGAAATAGAATAAAATGAACTAGGCTTGCAAATAGTTCATTCGGAATAGACTATTAGGGAGTAAACCGAATTCAGATATTATTTTCATGGCGTGTAATTCTTTTTCCTAAATGAAGTTGAATTGGAATAACAGTGAAAGGCCAGGTGCGCAGTACTTCATAACTGGCTTACGAGTATGACTAGATCATGTTCGAACTAAAACGAAGTAAAGAAACTGGTTTGATGAATGTTATATTACTTCGGATTTTCATTTCTTGGACATTGCAGTTTCTATACATTTTCCATTTGAGAGAGTGGTGATGAAGTAATTGATACACACCACCGTTACTACTGGGCCACTCTTGCTCTTCTAACAGAGTCCATTTGTGTAATTATAATATAAGCCTTTAAGGTCTATCCACACATATCAGGGCCGTGCCCGGGACGTGCACGGGACGTGGACGACGTGGACGTGGGACGTGCACGGGACATGCACGGACGTGTGTGAACGAGTTCATATAAAATGTTCCCACCGATATATTTTTTTGCCCCTGACGGGACCCGGTCCTGTCACGTCCCGGGCACGCCCTTGATATGTGTGGATAGACCTTTATGTAACATCTTTAAAACAATATGGTATGCAATAAATGAATATCTGTAAATAATTATGAAAATAATTACTGGCAATAACGGTCATTGACCCGCCTACATTTATTTCAATACAGAAATAGATTATCCAAAATTTGGCTACTTTTTTCGCGAACGAAAATAGATTTTTAGTTTGTTTCCAATTCCGATGAAAAGTTATTAGGGACAGTTCAATGCCCGCTGTAGTTCGATTGTTAATCCTGCAGCTGTAGCCAAGTTGACAATCTACAATCGATAACGCTAGTAGAAAACGAAATAACACATCTGACCGTTAAGTTACGAGGTCAGACCATACAAATAGAAGGCGTTAACTATTATCATCTTTCTCATTGTTTGATGTGCAGAATAAGTTCAGAGATAAGAGTTACGTGGGACGTATTCACGTTATTAGGTTCTTTGAGGTTCCTTTGGGAGCACTGGTAAAAGTGCTTTTAATGGTAGGTATTGATTTATTTTCCTTTGTCTATTTCTGATATTGAATAAATAAAAGCAGAATAAATAAAAAAAGTTAATCCAAAAAATCAAAAGACCCAACTGCTTAAGAAGCGAACTAAACAGACGGAAACAAGAAGAAAATCATGCTGTGCTGTCGAAGGATACATCTGGTTTTGGTCAGCCAGCTCTCGAACTTTTTTATTAACAATTTTTTTTTTTTCAAATTTGGTACATTTAAAAATATAATTGTTATATATTTAAAAAATCACCACTTATAACACCTTTATTTTGATACCACGCACAATGGATTTGGAAGAAAAAAAATATGGCTCTCAAAATCCGCCGCTTTTTTATCTTCCTATTTTAACGTAGCCAGTGACACTCGCAAGTTTAAGACGAATCGATTGACGTAAGAATCATCAAATTCGGCCAATGCGTTTGATCTCTAGAACGCCACATAGGAACAGACATACGTACATACATATATACATACATACATAGACTGATAAACACATTGCCGTCCTTAGGCAGTCGGGTAAAAACGTGGTCTACGATGAAAACAATGCAGCATTTGTACTAGTAAATACTACTGTGCATTCACTACTAGGAAATTCTTAGGCCCTTAAAATGTGCGGCAATTTTAACTAAATCGCAACGTTCATCAGTTTACCAAGCCAAGATTATGTTGACTGATTCAAAATATCATACAAACAGCCCCTTCGAAGCTGTTGGGTAATGTCGCAATTTAAATTATTTTGAGCTAAAGATTCTCATCTAGGTATAATCATAATCAGAACACAGGCCTCCTCTCTGTCCCCCCCGGTGGGTACCCGCATTGTCGTGGCAGTGGGCCTCAGTACCTCGGGCTCGGTCACCCACGGTGAAACGAAGAGGAACCCGAGGTGGGGCCGCTCGTCAGGGCTTTTGCCGATAAGCCTACGACGTAGCGGTCAGCAAGTAGGTTGCGGTGCCGCTTGGTAACAAAGGCGACATTGCAAATGAGGCGAGCCACGATATCGTATGTGGGATAAGAGACCGTGGTGGGAGAGGCGTGCTAGTATTGCGGTGCGCCGCTTTCCCTAGTCCCTACCCTCCGCGGCTTGGACGGGGTCGCCACCGTCTGATGGCGGACACGCTGGGGCCGCAGGGGAGGAGGAATTTTGGTATACCGTTGGCCGCTTTCCCTATTCTCTGCGGCCGAAAAATGGAATGGATGATGGGGGGTACTTCCCTGACGAGGATCCGGTGACGGATAGCAGCGGTGTTCGCGGTGAGTGCTAACGCCTGCTCGTGTTCCCACCATAATCGGCACAGGAGGACAACGTGGAGTTTTAGTGGGTTGGAGTCCCACATAACTGCACTATCTCCCCGTTGTAGTTCAGTATGCATGAGCATTTATCCATGCAAAAATGCCTTTCTTTGAAAGGGAGCGGACTGTAATCCACCACGCGGGATAAGTGCGGATAGGTAGGTAGGATACCACGTGTCTTCGAATTTTTAGTTTCAGGACATGCCGGTTTCTTCACGATGTTTTCCTTTACTGTTTTGAGAGCATCTCATTACCTATCCTGAATGAAGTGGTATTTCTATAACCACGGACAAGCACTTTCAAGAAATTTAAATAAATCTAATTATAGAACATCAAGTAATTACCTGGCTAAAAGTTTGTATAGACAACAGTGCCATGCCACCAGCACTTAGCTTTAAAGGTCTCTGTGCTGCGACGATAACGATCAGAAGATCTTTCTGCATGTCTACTGGCCAGGATGTCCAGGTTGACTCATAGGCTGCTAGAGCGATGCCTTGGCTCTGTGAAAATATTAGATTACAAGCCTGATGGGATTTCTACATCCAGGCAAGCGTGCTTCAACGTTGACCACATCATCGCTTAGATAGTGTATCACGAGAGATAGTGGTCATACGCGGCCTATGGAAAAGTAAAAAAATAAAGTAATATTCACACATTTTTTAAATTTTACATTTTACTTCGTTACGGTATCATTTTTAACCGACTTCTTAAAAAGGAAAAGGTTCTCAATTCGGATGTTTTTATATTTACTTTTTTTATTTTTTTTCGGGCATATCTCTTAGTTTTATTTTCGAAAGATGTTTATTCCGAAATGGTGGTTTAAATTTGGTAAAGATCTGATGAAGAACTTCGGTAGATATACAGCAGAACTCTTTAATAAAAGACGGCAAATCTCTCAGGATTGCTGCAATCGCATGTCTGTTTATTGTTTACACCATTTCATAACATACCATCATGCCAGTATGCTCTAAACGGGTACGCAAATTTTACAGTTCACCCTGGTATACTCTCATTCCACCGGTTTTGTTCAAGTTACATGCTATTCGGGGTTTCTATTCTGGCATCACTGTGGGCATTATAGGTACTATAGAACTTGTCCATTATGTACCACGAAAAAGTGAAAAATAAAAACATTTTTACAGAAAATATAACCGACTTCGAAATAAAAACACTACAAAGTGAAAAATAACTTCAATTTCGAAAGCCGGTATCTAAAAAAGAAGAAACGAAAATAGGAACACCGACTTACGAAATTGAAGTTATTTTTCACTGAGTAGTGTTTTTATTTGGAAGTTGGTTATATTATTTTTAAAGTGTATTTAACAAATTCATACACAAACCGACCCGTTGACTCTCTTTCTATCTTTTCATAGATTATAAACGCCTATCCACACCAAAGCTGGCCCCGGCGGCACTACCCACCAGGCTCATTTTGAACAGGCTTGCACATTTGTGTCTATAAATTTGAGGTCGCAGTATTTGTCAAAAATAATACTGACATGTTTTATTACTACACTCGTATACGACGCGGACAAATTGCGCACAGTAGCTAGCAGGACTCATCTAATGCATGAAAGCAATGCAATCTTTTGTACAGCTTCAAGTATCTTTAAGGCGATATATACGCCCCAATGTTAGCGCAGTGCGTTCGCTCGATGCCCAAATATCAATGTTGAACCTCCTTTTGAACAGTTCTGTTTGCAAAATATTATTTGATTTACATATGCTATGTTAGTTATGAAGAAATTCCATCAATCAATTTTTCTGTGTAAAAATATTTTTAAACATCCAATTCGTTTTGAAGGAGTTTCCAAAAGTTGCAAAAAAAATATCGTGTTGTTAATTATTTTTTTAAAGCAAAACTATTAGTTACACGAAAAAACCTTGTGTTCAAAATTATGTACATGAATCAATAATAAATATTTTTTTTTTTTCAAACCTTTTAACCTAGCCGTTACTTAGGAGTATGCTTTAGAAAGTTACCGTTTTACGGCACTAAAGCACACACATGCATATGCGCATGTGTGTGTGTCATGTTGGCCTTAAATAAACATTAATTTCTTTTGAAATAAGGAAAAAGAATCGAAAAATCTATTCCCATAATTCACGAGATAAGAAAAGAGGTTTTACAACTTTCATACGTATATTATCCATGGCGGCGGCGGTACCTTTGTTTAACTTTTTTTCTTCTTTTTAAGATGGCGGGTATAAGCGGATTAATACGTCAGAAAGATTAGAAGCCTCTGTGTGTAAGGACAAAATGTATGTATCGATGGATGTAATGTATGGATTTTATCTCAAAAATTAGTCTGATTTTAAATTGTAGGAAGCACAAATAAAATATTTGAGTATTTATATTTATTTATTAGGTAGTTGTTTTCATAATCATACTTTTTATAATTAATTAAAATAATTCTATTATTTTGAGTATAAATGTGTGTCATCCATATTTATTATTTTGTTCTTAGTAATAGATGGTTGGATTTTATGAAAGACTAGCTGCTGCCCGCGGCTCCGCCCGCGTTGTAGTACTCCCAAATCACATCACACTAATATTATAAAGTCGAAATTTTTGAGTGTGTGTGTGTGTTACTTCTTCACGCTCAAACAGCTGGACGGGTCTGGATGAAATTTGGCACAGCGATAGATTATAGTCTGTAATAGCACATAGGATGCATATTTTTATCCCGGAAATATGTTCCCTTGCGATAATTTTCGACATTCACGCGGGTGAAGCCGCTAGCAGAAGCTAGTATATTTATAAATTATAACCTATGTATTATTCTGATGTATAAGCTATACCTATTTCTGTGATGAAGGGTTTAGGGGATGCCGAGTCCATATTTCACATGTCGACAACCTCGTGTGCTAAGTCAAGATACTTGATTTGTTTCTCTGTCTCAGCTTTCATGAGGTTCTCGTCATGCGGGACGGTGACATCGATTATCATTGTGCAGCGCGCTAATCAGTCTATCACCACTATATCCGGCTTATTGGCAACAATAGTCCTATCAGTGATGATAGACCGATCCCAGTACAACGTGACATGGTCATTTTCGAGAACTGGGTCGGGCACATACTTGTAATACGGTACCTCCGATTCCACAAGATTGTACTTCAAAGCAAGTTGCTGGTGAATAATCCTGGCCTGCACTTGGTTATGCCTGTGTAAGTACTCGCCGTTAGCCAGACGAGAACAACCAGAGATAATATGTCTAATGGATTCACCCGGACGGTGGCAAGCCCGACATATGTCAACCGTCCCATCCTTCATAATATGTCGCCGGTAGTTATTCGTCAGGATAACTTCGTCCATAATTGCACAGACAAAACTTTCAGTTTCCCCGAAAAGGTCGCTGAAACGTAGCCAGGATACGGAGGCTGGGAAAACTACATCGGGCCCATGGAGAGCCCGATAGAAGCGCCCGTGTAGCTCCTTGCCTTGCCATACCTCTTTGCGTTCATCAGTCGATAGTATAGGCTTGCGCCAGTTCTCTTTAGCCATGGACAACGGGTTGAGTCCCTTGTCCACTGCAACCACATCCCAGTGCATACCCACTTCAGCTTTTAAAAAGTTTTCTCTGAGGCTGCACACTTGTCGTTTGTCGTGAGTCTTGGCGTTTAAAAACGCACTTCCACGGGATGTACAGTCTCATCACTGATGATCGTGGGTAATGCATCCGGTTTGCGGTCAGCAGTGTCTGGACCCTCCTATCGAGGGCGTCGATCTCAGTCTGAGTCCATTTGATTATGCCGAAAGAGTACATCAAAACCGGCATGACCCAACTATTGAAGGCGCGCACCCTATTTCCGCCCGACAAAAGGCTATTTAATAACTTTTTCAGGCGGCCAAAGAAACGCTCCATCAGCAGATGCTTCATGTCCAACCAAGAGTTGGACATGAAGCAACTGCTCAACGCTTCCGACATACCCAAATACTTGTAAGTTTCGGTCGAGGAGAGGTGTCTAAGGTGTATGGAATCAGAGAGCAGAATTCCCTATTCCCGGATTCCATAATCTCCCCTTGATTTAAATGCATGACCGCACATTTGTCCACACCAAATTCCATCCTGATGGAATTACTGAAGGTTTCAGTAACTCCATCTCTATCTCTCCATCTCTTCAGTAGCTCGGTCAGTTGGAATTTATTGGGGGTAAAGAGTTTCAGATCATCCATGTAAAGGAGGTGAGATATGACCTGACGACCTCTTCTCAACCGATAGCCTAGTCCTGAATCCTCCAGCAGTGTATTTAGAGGATTCAGGGCTAAACAGAACCAAAGTGGGCTCAAACTTTCGCCCTGAAATATCCCTCGCTTAATCCATACAGGTTCATCATCCCCCAGAATCGGTGGACATTTTGGATATCGAAGGACTGTCTTCCATTGCCCCATACATGACTCAAGGAAGGTGCACAGAGTTGCATCTATTTTGTACAACTCCAGCACCCTCATGAGCCATGAATGTGGCACAGAGTCTTAGGCCTTCTTGTAGTCTATCCAGCATGTCGACAGATCCTTACGGGATCGACGAACCTGCTGGCTTATGGCCATCTCTTGTGTCTTTCTTGAGAATAAATATCTTTAAACCTAAGTAAGATAAGATGAAAGTGGCTATCCAGATGTAGCGGCAAATAGAGAAAAATAAATATTGCGCGTGCGCCGATCCCGAAGTAAACTGGGATATAGGCCAGATGATGATGAACTTTTGAAATGAAAAAATGTATTTTACAAAAATACAACCGACTACCAAAACTCACAAAAAAAATGAAAAAAAACTTCAAGTCGGTGTCAAAAAACTAAGAAACTAAAACAAGAAACACCAACTTCCGTAATTGTAGTAATTTTAACTTTGTAGTGTTTTTTTTGGAAGACCGTTGACTTTTCTTGTAAAAATGTTTTATATTTTTCACTTTTTAGTAGTGGTACCTAATAAGCAAGTTCTGTAGTAAGATACCTATAATATAATATACGACAATGGCTAAACGGCACTACGCGGTTGTTAGCGGTAACCTATACAACAAAGTTAACAAAATATTAAAACTTTACCCATTAAAACAGAAGGAAATTAAAAATATTCTAAAGTCATGGCTTTTTCAATTAGATTACACAGAAACTGAAAACCTGGTAAATTTATATTATTTGTGAGATTTCTACAAAAGTATGATTATTGAATGCAATAATCGCACTAAAAAAAAAAACAAAAAAATCTGGCAAGGCTGGTTAAAGGCCAAATTTAAAACCTATAGTGTCCACATCAGTACCTAAGTAATCCCATTAACCCATCTGCACTCACGTCCTCTCACATTCACACATCACACGCACCCACACACCCCTACACAATGTAAATGTGGCACATAATATTATTGTACTTAATTATTATTTTAATATCAGTTACTATTGAATTGGATTGAAATGTATTGAATCTTATTGATTTGTATAGAATTTTATTGAATTGTTTTGTTTTGAATTGTATTGAATTGGATTAATTTATATAGTATTGAATTATATTGCATTGTGTTGAATTTTGTTTATTTGAATTGTATTGAATTCATTTGGATATGGTTCGGCTAGATTTAAATTACTTTAATGTTGGTGGAGCTGATCGTGTGAGTTTAAATTACATTAATATTAATATACTGATTCCCTATGTACAGGCTTGCCTAAGCTGGGACATCAGCGAGTCTTAATCCCTGTATGCTACCTCGATGTTTGTAAGTGTGCTGCAAGTATGACGGTGGAGTAGGTGCCCAGTGCCTGTAACACAGGTTAGTTCCTAGCGCAGGGCTGGGTCTTGCTTGCCCTCTGCTGCAGCGCGCCTCATTCACCTGCTATAGTTATGTGGTAGTATTAAGGATAATTATGTATATAATGCACAAATTTATGCCAAAAGATTACCCTAATAACATAAAACTTGAACAAAACCGGTGAAATGAGAGTGTAACAGGGTGAACTGTACTCATTTGCGTACCACTTTAGAGCGAACCGGCGTGATGTTATGTTTGGAAATGGCGTAACCAATAAACAGACATGCGATTACAGCAATCCCGAGAGATTTGCCGTTGTTTATTGAAGAGTTCTGTTGTATATCGCCGAAGTGCTTCATCAGATCTTCACCAAATTTAAATGGGACACCACATGAGAAAAAAACATGTGGTGTCCGATTAAAATCGGTTTACCTAGTAAAACGTTTTGCGGTGATACACATAAAAAAATACAGTGGAATTAATAACCTCCTTCTTTTTGAAGGCATTTAAAAAAAATAACTTACTTGGATAATAAGCTCGTTTCCTAAGTAGCAGTATATGTAGGCATTAATAAGTGCAATGATCAAGTACGCTAGGAACGTAATCAGCAGAGATATTTGTTGCACACCGACCTAAAATAAAATACTTATTTTATTCAGTATTATAAAGCGAAACTGAACTCTTCGCAGTTCAGAAATGAGTCCGATCATGTAAATAAAAAAGAGAGGCCGACATCTGACAGCAGTAACGATTGACAATTATTTATTAAAAAATCAAGCTATCCAAGCCAAAACTGTATTTTCTACTGAATCGGTTGTGGATAACTATTTTAAAATTCAATTGCATGATTTGACCCATATATGCTAATGAACAAGCCTAGTTAAATTGAAGCGTGTAAAAAATCCAAAATGTATGCGGTTGTTATCCGCTAACGCCATTTTACGTGGTCAAACCTTAACATTTTTCACTTTTTCTAGAATAAAATGCTTCATAATCTAGAATTCAAAAACAGTAGAGATAGTACGCGGTTATATAAAAGACATATCGACTTCTTTAGTTCGGCTTTGTAAAACGTTGTCTACATAGAACACGTTCTACAAAACTGTCTTAAAAGCATAAGTGACACTACTTATGCTTATTTTAATATTAAAACTTGACTTGCCATAGTTGCCACTCTAAACTTGTGTTTCTCAACAGAATATTACAATTCATCTTGTTTACACTAGTTGGTTAAGCAAGGTTTCCTTGTTTCAGTGAAATTGGATCCAATAATTCGTATGAGTAAATCCCTTATTTAACCTTTCTGGAAATATGGGTTCTATTGAAACGAGCCCTTAATTGTATAAAAAGAGAGCTTTCAAACAGTACCCAGGGTTACAATTAATTGAAATACAATTTTTCTATTTATATACCGGATTTTATGAGAATTTGTTTGTATTTTTGTTTGTTTGTATTATGGTCAATTTATAATTACACTTTTTCTCAACCTTTCGGGGAATAGGAGCGTGATCTTTCGTTTTATTTGTTAAGCGCTTCCATTACGTTTAACAGTGCTGTACAGCCTTTAAGTCCACCACAGACTATCCTAGAAACTCTCGGTTATGAAACGCCAATATAAAAAATATATTTTTATAGTTGTTTATCAATAACGGTATGTACATATTTGGTTAAATGGCCCGTCCGTTTTTGCTGGCTAAAAGTAAATAAATAAAATGGGATTTTTAGAGAACTTGAGTGTCAACTCATATTATTATAGTTGTAACTGGGTTGGCTAGTTGGCGACTGATTCGCATTCATTTTCTGTGGTACGAGAGCGAGACCGACATTGAGTGCTGTGAAGCGAGTGCTACGTATTTTGTTTTTACCTAAAATTCCAGGCTTTTTATTTGCAAAACTGTTCTACTGGTTACTATCAGCCTGTAGCATCCCACAGTTGGGTAAAGGTATATCTCCATGACTTCCAGCGGTGCCGGACCGGGGCTAGTATTTATATGTATATGTACCAACCGGTTGTTGGTAATTTTGGCTAACTCGTCCCGCTATCTTCTGGGTGGTCTATCGGGAAGCCAGGGCTCCATATTGTGCGTAAGTCGGGCCTACGAAACTGTAGACATGACAATGTACATTTATGTTAAAACCTAACAATCGACTGGATTTATAACATGGAAATGTACTTACCACAGTTACCATAACTGCGTTCAAACATAACTCTACAGTAACTGCCAGGTTCTGAACTAGGAAATATTCTTTGAAAATATTTTCCATTTTCAATGAGTATCTGTAATTAACAGACACATTAACATGTTTGGTTAAAAAACCTATGCAAGTGAAGATAATTTTGGTTGGAACATCATAACTAAGAAAGGGAAAAGAAAGATGTACCTAAGTAGACAGAGATGACGACTAAAGGTGCGAGTTGGTCTCGCGTCGCGGTCAAGCGGTGAACTCGCACCTTAAGGCGCCGATTCCCTTGAGTAGCTGATTTTAAAATGAGAATCACGTCTAAACGGCTAGTCGTATTTTTTTGGAAAAAATATATGTTACATTAGACCATTTTCTTAATAATTTGATGTAAGAAAATTTTGAGTTTTATTCGTATAACATAGTGTAATTAATTTGTAAAGTTATGTCTAAAACGGACAAAAACACGACAATCGCACCAAAACCGCTGAGCGTATTTTAATGAAATTGTCACCATCTCAAAGACAATTTAATTATCTACATTTTGATCTTTGCCTTTTTTTTAAGTCATAGAATAATAAGAAAAGTACAAAAAACTACAAAATTTTGGGTCGCGCGGGTGTCAAACGAGTGCGCGTTTTGTTCCCTCAAGGTCGTTGGCGTTAGTCTTCGTCTTAAGGTTGCCCTAGTCGATCATTCTTCCATACAAACGTAGTCTGGCGATTACTCCACTGTTTAACGGTGTACGTTCAAAATAAAAATAAAATATATCAATTTGTCTCATCGTTATTTAGCCCTATATTTAAAAGTTATGGGCGTCGAAAGTTCCATATTTCAACGCTAATTTTAACGCATCTTTGGGCGCAAATAAATACCAAAAGAAGAAGGAAAATTGCAAAACAGTCACCATACAGGGATAGATTAGTAGTTGCACAATGCAAATAATTTTTATTTGGAACAGATACATTTAGTAGTTTTTTCATGATATCCATATTCCCAAAGGTCTGTTTATAAAATTTCGCGCGCTCGTTTTCATCCTAAATCATCATCTATTTCGCTACAAATTTGCAAACGTGTGTATTCATACGCGAACTAGCTTCTTACTAATCATCACAGCATCTACCTCTTTCGAACGTGTTGTCGGATGAGATATCATGCATTTTAACATCGCGCACAAAATAGGTCGTGCCGTCGATTAGGGCAACCTTAACAGAGAAATATAAAGCAGACGACATATTGTACCGACCCCAAATAAATTAGTATGAGAATGGGCAAGAGACTGATGAAGATAAAAAAGAACACAGATCAATTAATTACATCAATAATTAATGTTCCAAACGTAATAAAAACAAATGTAGCTGTACCCCATAAATAATAATATAAGCGTTCATTTATCAGAAGCGAACGTGCGTCCATTACAAATCGATAGATACACTATTGACGACTTTTCACTAGTGTTGAAACAGTTACTAATTTCCGTCAGCACTATTAGAAATAAATTGTAAAGGAAATCCAAGCTCAACTTCTAAAGTAAATTAAAAAATTCAATACTTTACCCCATCAAACGGATATGCTTCTTTATAATTTTCTTGAATTTCATCCTTGTTACCATATCAGTCTCCTTCCGATACTGTAAATTCCCTAGCTCTTTCTGCAAATGTATCAACTGATCACACAAGTACATTATCATACTGCAAACCAGACCCTGCATTGCAAACGCCCTGCATAATCCAGGGAACACGCAGAACGCTAGAATTTGTAGCGACAGTATCAAATTCATTGTGCTTTCCATTGGATCAAATGGTAACCAAGCTTCTATAGACATTGTCCCTTCAAATAGAGCCAGAAGACTAAAAGCTCCAACCACAGCAGCTGTCATTCCTGTTATAATCATCACGTAGTTTGCCATCAGCTTCTTCCGTTCTTCTGTAACTTCGTCACCAGAACTTTCAATTTCGTCTATGAGGTCTCTGAGTTCATTCCTCTTGATCAAAAATATGATTGTTTTGAAAAAGAAGTTGTATACAACCAGACATTTATCCAAATTAGAGAACACAACTATGAGGTCATCTTTATGCTGGTAAGTTCCAATACCAGCTAAGATAAGAAAAGTAATAGTGAGGGTATGGATAAATAATTCATAGATTATGTAAATGAATTTTTGGTTTCTGTTGAGTGTTTTTTCCGGCCATAATCCAACGTAGAAAAGGTATTTGATGTTGAATGAAAAGAAGCCATCATCGATCAAATAGAAACGGTCTAGTACGGAGAGTGACATTTTGCAAATGACCACGACGATTCGTTTGTACTGAGTGTAATGGTGCGGACACATTGCTTGTTGATTTTTCTAGATATAAACCTTTAATTGAATATGTATGCGTTTTTTATTTAGTTTGATATACCCAGAATATCGGAGCAAATCTAAACTAATAATATAAAGAAATAAACGTTTACTTGTTGAAGAAGAATCTCTGGAAATATTAGTCAATAATTCTAACACTGAAACTGAAAGCCACTCTATCGCATGCCAGTGAAGTTCGCAGATCATATTTTTATTTGACTTTTTCCAAAATATATGAGGAACTGTCGAACAATTCGGCATGCGAATAAAACTTGCATCTTTGCTTTGCTGGTAAATTATCTGCCAAGTTCACGCAGACCACTATCGCTGAACGCAATCCCCAATGAATGTTCTTTATCCCTAAAAACGCGTGATCGCGCGTGATAGACCACTGTAACGAAATCACTGTAAAAAGCTAGCGAGATACAGTGTCCGACTCAACTAAACCATTGAAGAGAGGACCACGTTTAGAAGATATAGATATATAGTCTAGACGGGGCATGGAATGTTAAGAAAGTCTTTATTGAAATTCAACCCGAAGCGGGAGATACGAGGATTCAAGTTACTATACGAAAGTCAAGCGTTAGGGATAAGTCCATTTTTTATAATAGCAGAATATAAAATTCTTAATCTGTCTGATGTTGTTATCCATTTATATACGTTTTGTAACATCATGTTCGACAAGATGATGTTGGCTTTATATAAAACGACCCATGTTCAACAAGATATGCCCCTTAGGCAGGATTTCCTTCAAACATTTTGTCTGTAGTTTTCGTATAACATCGTGTGCCAACCTTTTCCTTATGTTAATCTGCAAGCAATTTGACATAAGTTTCAAACTGCGCTCGAACTTCATAAAGTTCATTTTGGAGTGTAAGCAAAGTTGCTGAACATTCGGCTATTTTGGTCTACGGGCTACGTCCGCCAATGTGTACCAAGCTTAATCATGAAGTTTGCACAAATTGTGCAACTTTGGACTGGTATATCTTCGGTTATAACTGCTAATTTCCACATGTTCGGTCTCCTTCTTGTTTGAAAGTTAGAGAAGGATGGACAGAAGACTTTGTAAACTCTAAATGACAAATTATGGCTACGTAATGTCATAACTATTGAACAATTGACTAACTAGTTTGCTAAAGGGCAGGTTAGCTTCTTAGGAATTATTTGTGATTGATGTATTTAGTCGTTTATGAGCAATTTATTTGTTTCAAAGGTCAGTAGTAAGTTCCTAATATTAATCAATGTCTAGGTTATATGATTTATAAAGCCAATTATTGGTATGACGCATACTTTCATTTTGTTTCTAAATTCTAATAATTCGTTATATGTTTCTCATCTACAATTGGGTCGTAATTTATATATCATCTTAACCAATTATTTAATTACACACTACACTAAATTGTACACTAAATTTTTCGGTCAATTTTTCTTTCAATCAAATCACAAATACAAAAACAAATTTCGTTCCTTTTGCCGGTGGTACCTAAATATACATTGCATATTTTAAAAGCTTTCCTTCCAGTATTATCTATTCAAAATAACTATATGCCATTCTTTGAAAGTTTCTATCGCCGAGGAAATTTCCCCTTTTAAAGTGGTTTTACAGTTGCGTGCACTTTACAGCAACACTTTGGTTTAAAATGGTAGATTTTTGAAAGAGGGCAAACTTAAGAGCTTGGTAAGCTGTGATTATGAAGTGAGGAACAGAAGTCATTTTTAGCAGTATTTACGTCCTAACCAGAATCTCTTCATTGCAGGTTTCAATTACTCAATGTCTTTCGTTACAGAGAACTTTCTTAAAACCCAATTTGAATAATCAAAACAGCATTTTGTGCTTTCAAATATATTAGGTCAACCACCAACTTTAAATTCTAAAATATGCTACAGACAAATATAATGATTGAAATTGTACCTATTACCGAAATAAATACATAACACTTAAGCTTTGCCCCCAATCCCCCACCCGTTCGATACAAGGGTAAACAGTCAACATGAAGCAATGGCTGCGGTTAAAGAAATGCATCGCCACTCTAAAAGCGTAGAGTGCTCTCCGAGCCACTTATATTGAGAATGTTGGAACTGTCGCTACTATTTGTTCTCGCAATGTTTGCTGTTCAGTTTTTCTTTACTTAAAATCACGCAAAGAGAAATTTAGTAAACTGACTTTTCGACTGTTACTTCAGCCTCATGTAATAAAGATTTACCGCATTGCCATCATGATAATCAGCCTATTAATGTTCCAACTGCAAGGACACAGGCCTCCTTTATTTGAGAGGAAATGGACCGTAAGCCACGCGGGCCCAGTGCGCGTTGGTGGATGTCACATGTCTTCGAATTTTTGGTTCTAGGACATGCATGGTTTCCTCACGATGTTTTCCTTCACCGTTTTTAAGAGCAGTGGTAATGAAATAATTTACTCAAAGTAAAGTGTTCGTTTATTCATTTATGTGTGATTTTATATTGAACTAGCTGTACCCCGCGGCTTCGCTCCCGTGGATAACCCCACAGGACCCGTTTTCGGGGATAAAAAAATGCCTATGTCACTTAGGAATAATGTAGCTTTCTATTGGTAAATAAATAATTTTTTAAATCGGTCCAGTAGTTTCGGAGTCTATTCGTTACAAACAAACTAAGAAACAAACAAACAAAAAAATATTTCCTCTTTATAATATTATATTATAGTATAGATATGTAAAGATGTGTATTATGGATGATGCGATACCTAAAATAAATGAATTTTGATTTAATTTTAAAAGTGCCTGCCTGGGCTTGAACTTATGACTTACAACTTCTTAGTCACCGCCGATACCACTTGGCCACCACTGCTCTCATCAATGGACATCACCCAGGTATAAATCCAGACTGCAAGCTACTGCTGGAAAATTCCTAATGGAAAAACACTATAATATTGCCCCGACCTTTTTTTTGCCCACAGTTTACTCAGTATCTGGTGAACTTCGTAAGCTCAATACCACTTCAGTTAAGGGAAGGGGAGTTAAGGGTTATAGAAGCAACGTTAGAATTTCGAAGCATGAAGTTTCGGAGCTGGATATCCCTACATAGAACTACGAAAAATTTCATCGACCGTATATGGCGATAGCCTTTTATTACATGGGGCTCAATCATAACTGACAAATGGATTTACTCAACTCTTCCACCCTCCTCATCAGGAAATACCAGCGAGACCTTTCACTCTAGGTTTCTTTAATTAACGCTCATCAACGTCTGTAAACATACAGTTTAAAGTAAAGTGCTAAATACATAATTTATTGTAACAGATTATTCGGATGGAAATCAGGAATAAATTCTGACACCGGGCTAATATTGAGAAATTCATAATGTAAATCTCAGTATCATTTTGTCCGTGAGCTGTGGATAGCAGCCACGACCCCGTCTTAGAATAGTAAAGCCATCACGGTTCGACTTTGGAAAAGGGACAGAATGGATACAAGTCATACATACATACATCTGTCGCATACGCACAC
This sequence comes from Anorthoa munda, assembly GCA_945859665.1. Lineage (NCBI taxonomy): Eukaryota > Metazoa > Arthropoda > Insecta > Lepidoptera > Noctuidae > Anorthoa > Anorthoa munda. The sequence goes on along the minus strand of OX243896.1, from coordinate 19,391,909 downwards.
TCAAAATAACCTTACTCTAAGACAGGGGTGTTAAGACACCCCTGTTCTCAGTTTTGCTAGGCTTGTTACGCATTGCATGCGATCCGAATCCGAGTGAATTTTCGGTGCCGAAATAGCCGTAGTACTTCTTGTAGGGGAGGTAATGCACTACATCCTAACTTCGTCCGAGCATTTCCGTTCGAATTCAGAAAATTTTCAATTCGGACAGAACTCGGAACTATGATCATGTATTAAACTACAGGTCCATTATAATGGTTAGCTATACGCCAGAGAAGAAGCTTACGCGCTTTGACCACGCTATTCTCTCGACTCAATTCTCCCACCTCTGATGCCTATCTTATGTCTAATTTTCAATATCTAAGTTCTTCACACGCTCGCAGTCTGCGTTCTGCCAACAATCTCAATCTCCTCTTACTCTGTCCCTCTCATACTACTGATTTTCTTCACTCTTACTTTCATATCAAGTCTATTCTTTTATTTATGGAATGCGCTTCCTCCCAAGATCAGGGCCGCCACCAGTCGGTATGCATTTAAGTGGAAATTGCGGATTTATTTTCATAACAAATAAGCAGATACATCTCACTTTCTTCTTTTCTGTTACTACATTAATATATATATATATTTATATTTATATAGTTATATATTATATTAAATATATACTTACGATCGTACGTGTATTTTACCTATTTTTTTAATTATTAAATAATGTGACTGCCATGTTGTCTCTTCACCACCCGTGGTTGACTTAGAATGCCTAAGGCATTAAGTCCGCCTTTGTAACTTTGTGTATGAAGTCTAAATAAATAAATAATAAATGAATCACGGACACGGATCGGATGTAGTGCGTAACCCCCTTTAGTCTGTTTTTCTAAAACGTAATCTCACTTAGTTCACTTCTCGAAAGCTACAATCTCGCTGAGTGCTTTATGCTTATTAGTATCCTGAAAAAAAAACTCACATTACTGTAAGGCTACAAGAGCGAAGTCCCAGAAAAAAAGCTAGTTTTATACATTCTATCCTTGCTTTCCTTCATCAACGCTAATTATTGTTCGTGTATACAGTAGATACTGAGTACACATCTAGCAACAGATTAGTCCATTATCGTCAATTACCCTTCGTTAGAGAGGCGGTAAAGCATAGAGTTAAATACATAGTCTCTGTGTTTATCTACAAACTGATTCGTGTTATGTGATGGCAGTATGCGGGTGGCACTTGTGTTGATCTAAGTGATCGGCGTTGGTGTATCAAGATCAGGATATGGATAAACCCTTTATTATTACCTGCCATGATATCAGTCCACCACCCTTGGTTGACTGGTAGAGAATACCTCAGGCATTAAATTAAATTAAATAAAATAAACTTTATTTCAGAATTACTTTTAAACAAGGAAAAATTTAATTAAGCCCGCCTACAGCTTGACCAGAAAGAGTAGAAAAAAATTGATGTCGCCACTATCGTTTATATGGCATCATTTATACTATAACATAAATGAATTTGATACTTGAAGTATTTTTAAAGATAAATCAGAATGGGGAAAATTGTTAAATCAGATGCTAATTTTTATTTTTTCTGACTGTTAAATAAAAAGCCTAGGAGAGTAAAAACATATTTATTATAGTAACAATATATTTTCTAATCACTATCTAAATATTCTACACCCGACTCTATGCTTGGCTGTTGTTGCAAATTTGCCTTCGTTTTTATTGCCTTCGTTTATTTTGCGTTGAACAGTGCTTTCTGAGTTTCCTGTAATCAAAATAAAACATTAATGTAGAATGATGTGCGTGACTATCAAAAATTGCAGTCGCTCTATACCTAGTCACTGTGTCAAAGTACTTTCCCTATGTAAACATAACCTCTAAAATTAAATTAAATCCAAAAAAACTTCGATGATGTGGTATATTTTAAAGACCAAACCGGCTTTAACTGTAACTTAGATCATGAACTATGTATATTATATAAAATAAAATTGAATAAATACCTGACATATCAGCAACTCGTTTGTAAAGGTCATCCAATTCTCTTAGAAGTTTTCCGGCATGATATTCCTCCAAACACCTCTTAAAAACATTGTTAAAAACTTCTCTGGCACCACTTTTTATCGTCTTTCCCATTTTCAATAACAATTCACCGACTAATACGTTAAATATCTACCAAAAATCACATTAATTCACAATACACTTTTATTGTTTTGGTAGTTTGACTGATGTTTGACATTTCTTTCATGTTGCCATGTGTAGAAAAAATTAGTTCACATTTATTTAATTTCTACTCTTTCTGGCCAAGCTGTATGTACCTTTATGTTGCATGAAGTTTTAATTAATAAATAAAGAAATAAATAAATAAAGAAAAAAGAAAGGAAGAAAGAAAGAAAGAAAGAAAGAAAGAAAGAAAGAAAGAAAGAAATAAACATGTAAATAAATAAATAATATATCATACCAGAGCTGTCAAGCTACATTCTGGTCGAACAATTCCAGCTACATTCTGGTCGATCAATTTGAGTCATATCGACACGTACAGTACAACAATTTTCTTAATGTCCCTAGGCAATCATCGCATTTCCAAATAAAAACGAATGCTAATTTCCATTTCCATCAATTATTACATTTATCGTGTAATTTGTATTCAGTACTAAGTACTTTATTGTTGTTTTTATTTTATTTCCGTATGAACTATATACAGCAGTAAAACTATTTTCATTTAGCAGCTTCCCTGCCATTTTCAAAACAAATTACAATAAGTTGAAAGAGTATTAACAACTCTATAATAATATACTTCCAAGTTGATTGAGAGCGTCCGGTCTGTACCAAGTGCAAAAGGATAGAAACTTTACTGATTAAGAAAAAAGTTGTACTATAAATAAGAAGTACACCCAAATTACAATTAATAGCTTAACAGCAAAAATAGGAGGATATTTACATAATCGATCATTAGCATAAACAAAAGCAGTAAGAAGACACGGTTGGCGCAGTGGTTATGCCATCGGCTGCTGCGCTGCGAGTCGCGGGTTCGGAGTGTACCCCATTGTTGCGAAGTTCATTACCGCGATGTACGTTACTGCGAAAGTTTACCATTGCGAAGTACGTTGTCACGAAAGTTCTTTACTGCGATGTACGTTACTGCGAAAGTTTACCATTGCGACGTACGTTGTCGCGAAAGTTCTTTACTGTAACGATTGCAGTTTCGATAACACGCTATTGCGATTTACGTCATCTAGGAGGGTTGATGATACTGGTGATAGTGGAAATATTATATTGTTCTCAGATACTGGTGATAGTGGAAATATTATATTGTTATCAGATACTGGTGATAGTGGAAATATTATAATTTTGGACATGACTAACAAATGAGCAAAAATTCGCGACAATGTACGTCGCGATAGTAAACTTTCGCAGTAACGTACATCGCGGTAATGAACTTCGCAACAATGGGGTACACTCGAAGAATTTATTATTTTTAATATTGGAGAAGGTAACATCGTGTTCATAATCTTGATATTAAAATGTTAAAGTGTTTGTGTTAGTTGTATGTTCCGTTATTATACTTAACGCCACAAATGTTTAGGTGTTGTATGTGAGTTTAAATATTTGCCCGCGTGGTGGATAACGGCCCATTCCCTCTCAATGAGAGGAAGCATGTGTCCCAGCTACATTAAAAGGCTGATGATGATGATAAAACGCCTATGATACAGGATGAATCCTATCCTTGTGTGGAGCGTTTATAAAAAAGAAAGAAAGTAGCATGAGCCGAATGCTACGGACTCGAATAGCACGTCAAGCAATCTGTTTGCTGTCAAGCAGATTTACGAGCCAGATTTTTATTTTTTTTAGACTGGAAGCCACCCCAACATGACGCGGAAAAGGCAGATGATGTATCATTGCTGGAAAATAGGCCTCGCCTTGTAAAATATATACGTGAAACTATCGATCAAAATTATGTTATTTATCAATTGATGAACAATAACCAAATGTTTTAATCGATTGTCGTCCAAATGAAAATCCTACTTAGGTACTACATTATAAGAGTAAAAGTCCGTATGTTTAGATGATAAAAAAATCCAATCATACAGAATTTCACAACAATCATACTTCATACGGCTGATTGAATAATATTAAAATATATATATATATATGATATGTCGGCACTTCTAAAGATTTCGTTCTGAAGACAGCTATGGTTTCGAATGAGACTGACAGATGTCAACTTGACGTAACACTAAGCACTAGTTTTTGGCGCGAACAAGAGAGGATCAGGCAGAAGATCAAGTAAGGATATGGCGGGTTGGATTGAGTTGTGAATTCGTGATAAAACCTGAGGAGAAACCCAAGCAACACAGATTGGCTGGATAATCATTGTATAAAAGCGTTTCTGTAAACTTCAAGCTGACATAATTGACTGGTTAATGCCTGGATAAGCGCTTACACAGATGTTATTCAAGCAATTTGGGCACAAAATAAAGTGCTTTAATTTGTATAATAGCAATATAATCGCAATTTAGTAGCTGAATAAATATACAACAAGCTTAATATTGTCTGTATAATTGCTGATCTACCTTCTTAACAGCTATTGCAACTCTTTTAACCAGTTAAAAGTGTTCAAATTCAGTTAGTCAATCATTATTCAGTATTTAGATTATTTTTGTACTGTTATGGAGATATTATAAAAATAAAATTGTGAAATTATGGTTATAATTTCACCATTTGTGATTCTTACCAACATGTCAATCTGCAATGAGTATTTATTGAATTTTTATAAGTAATTTTTTTGTGTGTTTTTGTTAAAGACAAGTGAATTATTACTGCGCATGTAACTTTATTGTGAATATACATATATATTTACTGTAATTTTTTTAAGTGCCACAAGATAATGCTACCATTTAATAGTTAAAAAAGGGTTTTATAATAGGCTAGGTATGACGAGTAAAAAAAAATCAATGCTTTTGTGAATTTTAATGTGCAAAAACACCAAAAACTAAATTAATTAAACTCAGTATCATTTCAAACGCAGTGTTATTCCTCCCATTCTTTGCCTGTATTTCCATGTATTGAAGACGTGTTTGTTTATATTTTTACACGGCGACATTTTGTCATTGTTACCTAGTAGAGTTATAACAGCCTTACGACTCTTCAATATCCAGTTATATTCTGTATATAAATCTTCATTTCATATTTGTTAACGCTATTAGCTGTATATGTTGGTAATAGTGCGCTTAGCGCTTTAAGTTAGTTGAAAGAGCTTACTCATTTTCATTTATAAAGCCTTTTGCTTTAAAAAATCAAAATAAACCTCAAATATTCAGCTACTGAATAAGTGCTTTTGATTGGAGTGCAATACAGCTTGAAGAGAACAGAACATAGGTTATTCAGCATCAAGCATTATAATGAAAATGGATACCTAAGTTATACAGATAAATGCTATCAAATCAGCTATTATGCAGCATTCAGTGCTCTGGGATGCCTTAAACTGAATAGCGTATCTTTAATAGTTCTGTTCATGACCAATATTAAGCTTTAAAAAAGTAAATCAGTGTTATAAAGACTTTATTAAGCTAAAAGAGTAGTAATAGCCCAAAAACTATTCAATACAGCATATGTCTGTCCCGTAAGCTTTAATAACTATGTAATAAAGCTTTAAACTGCTTATTAGTCCACTTTTACTATGTTATCTGGCTTATGTGTTGCTTGGGAATACAGTGAGAGTTACCGTTTGTTCGTGTAGATCAAAATACGTGCTTGGTGGAATGTCGTTTACGTTACTCTCCAATACATAACGTGATTATTTTCATTGTGACCCTAGGTACATACAAGCAAATAAGTTTGTTAGTCTAAACTCCTAGCCCGAAAAGAATCCATGAAATAATGGCTTTTCCTGACAATTGCATAGTCTTCCCTACATATATATATCTAATATGTTTGTTTATTTGTATATACCTATTGTTATTTGTTTTTCTTTTGCTTTTCTAACTTAAATAATGCACCTGTCATGTGACAACATGACAGGTGGTGATAAGACATCATCACCACCCTTGGTTGACTAGTAGAGAGTGCCTAAGGCATTAAGTCCGCAATTGTACCGTTGTGCATGAAGTTTAAAATAAATGAACTTGGCACATGTCCATGACCTTGACTAGGTAATAAATTTTTTTATCAGGACAGTACCAACTTTTGACTTTCAGGCAGGTGAAACCGTTGGTGAAATCAAGTAGATAATATTGACGTCTAACAGACCATAATTGACAATGATCAAGTCATACTACGTCGATGCATCATCTGCCTAGCCTTTTACCCAATTATTGTTGGGGTCGTCTTCCAGTCTTACCGGATTCAGCTGAGTCCCAGGGTTTTACATGGAGTTATCCTATCTGACCTCCACAACCCAGTAACTGGGTAACACGGTACCCCTTGGCAAGACTGGTGTCAGATCTCAAGCTTCTGACTACCCGTAACGACTGTCTAAGATCTTCAAATGACAGCCGGGACCAACGGCTTAACGTGCTTTCCGAGGCACGGAGGAAACTCGATATGTTGCATTGGTCACCCATGGTCGTCAAGTGTTGCTTAACCTTGAAGATCGACCCGTGCGGCTGTTATTATTTAGCCACGAGCTCCTCGATGTTACATCGATGAATAAACAATAATAATGTGTAATAGATTTCCAAGTTCGTTTTGCGAGAACTAGTAGTAAGGGGTCGTGAACATATGCAATTTGTCTTTTGTCGGCGTATTTGTAAGTCTCTGGAGTTTTATGCAGTTGCCTTATATTTTCCACAGTAAAGCCCTTAAAAGGCTGCCTCGTGGCATTGTGTATTTGTCTTTTACAGTAACTAGTTCTGCGACACAATAAGACAGTTATTGGCTTAAGAGATAATAGTCATCATTTCGCTGTCACTGTGCAGTGTGTGTGTGTTTACTAAGATGCAAGTAACGTTGATGCAACTGCACTGGGCTGTCCATTGACAGTGAGGTGAACATCTATTCATGTAAATTAGTAATGACCTGTTGGGTTTCTAAATACACTAACGAGCAATGAAAAAGTTCCAGTGACATAAGCACCAAATTACTCCTAAACGGTAAAAGGCTAGCTTAATGACGCCGTCTGCAATATTGAAGTAAATTTACCAGCGCATCAGAATATTACCAACTAAAAACGTAAATATTGTGTTCAAATTTTAAATTGAATGTGAAAAAATTTAATTAAGGTGTTTGTCGGCATTTTGTGGGTGGAACTTTTTCATTGCTCGGCAGTTTAAATAAATTGTTACAAAAAGGATGTAATTCAGGTTTTAAACGTATAATATGGCGCCTAGAGGGCGATAGACATTTATAACCAAATTTGTTACACCTTGTGTTACATTATTTCTATTTTCGTAAGGATTTCAATATTTTTTAAATAAAATGTGACTTATGATATTCCGGAATAATGTAGCTTTCCATAGGTGAAAGAATTTTTAAAATTGGTTTAGTAGTTTTTGAATTTATTCAATAAACAAACAATCAAGTATTTCCTCTTTATAATCTATATATATAAAATGCTTTGTCCTGAATGACTGACTGACGGATCAACGCACAGCCCAAACCGCTGAACGTAGAGACCTGAAACTTGAAAGGTGTATTCTTGGTATGATGTAGGCATCCGATAAGAAAGGATTTTCCGAAATTCTACCCCTAAGGGGGTAAAAAAGGGGGGCAAAGTTTGTATGAAAAATCTAATTCCTTCGGCTAATATTTTTGAAACTTGGCGCAAAAGTACATGATAAAGATTGACATTATTAGTTTTTTTAAACTACCCCCTCAAGTCGATTTAGGGGGTGTTGAAATTTGTATGGAAGAATCTTATTTCATGGGTCACTAAACTTGAAACATTGCACAAATATTAAACTAAATAAATAATAAATGTTGTTATTATTAGGCTTTCGAAACTACCCCCAAAAGACGATTTAGGGGGTGTTAAGGTTTTTTTTTAAGAATCTTACTTCTTAGGTTAATAAACTTGAAACTTGACACAAATATCAACCTAAGTAAACAATAAAGGTTGTCATAATAAGATTTTCGAAACTACCCCCAAAATTCGATTTAGGGGGTGTCAAAGTTTTTTTGAAGAATCTTATTTATATCTATATAAAAGCGAAAGGTCACTCATTCACCTATCACGAAATATCGAAAACTGCTTGACGTATAAAGATGAAAGAACAATGGCGAAATTTTAGCTGATTTAAATTTGAGCGTCTGAAAGTGAGTTATATACGAAAGGCATTCTATTAATTGTCTATGTTTTTTAAAGTATAATTAGGCCTGGTCCAAAATAGATTATAAAAAAACATAATAAATAAAATGTTATTTGATTTTTTAGTTCATTTCTTTAGCATAGTGTTGCCATTATATATTTTATTTGCTAAGTGACAAGTAGTAACTATATTAAGTAATAATATCATTATTGTATTTATTGCAGTAAATGAGTTAACAATACAGTTTATGTCTAAGTGTAGATGTTCCTTGCAGGTAGGTAAGAATATTGTAGTGTAGTAGAAATAAATGAATTACTTTCAATTAATGATTGGCAAAAAGACTAGTACCCAAGTCTAAAAAAAGTATAGCTTGGTTGTTGACGACCTTTTGATACACGTCAAAGTCACTTAGTTTAAATAAATATACTCTTTCTAAAGAGTATACTACACATTTCATGCTAAAATAACTAGGTAAGAGAAATACTAATGCGATATTCCCCTTTTACTTCCACGAAATTGAATAATATTACCTATTAAACACATTATTAAAAGTTACCCAGACATAACCTACAAAAGTTTATGACTGAATATCTATTATTCACTACATTCTCGAACAAAAATTCTTGCACAAACTAATTCAGAACATCACCCTGAGTTAAACCAGATATTTTTCATTTAAAGACTTTCGAATTTAATCTCAGCTAAAACAATGTATGGGCACCTGCCATTGTTCTTTGGCAAGGAGGTAGTTTATAGTTAGTAGACGTCCGCTAAGAACGGATTTTACGACAGGGCCGGATTTAGGGGGTCTAAGGGCTATCACAAGTTAGTATGAAAGTCCTTCATTTTTTGAGCTACTAACTTAAAATATGGGCAGGGATGTAGTTTATAGATAGTAGACGTTCACTAAGAACGGATTTTGCGACAGGGCCGGATTTAGGGGGTCTAAGGGCTCTCGAAGTTTGTATGAAAGCCCTTCATTTTTTGAGCTACTAATTAAAAATTTGGCAGGGAGGTAGTTTATAGTTAGTAGATTTCCGCTATGAATGGATTTTGCGACAGGGCCGGATTTAGGGGGTCTAAGGGCTCTCGCAAGTTAGTATGAAAGTCCTTCATTTTTTGAGCTACTAACTTAAAATATGGGCAGGGATGTAGTTAATAGATATTAGACGTCCACTAAGAACGGATTTTGCGACAGAGCCGGATTTAGGGGGTCTAAGGGCTCTCGCAAGTTTATATGACAAGCCTTAATTATTTGAACTACAAACTTAAAAGGCAGGGAGGTAGTTTATAGTTAGTAGACGACGCTCAGAACGGATTTTGCAACAGGGCCGGATTTATGGGGTCTCTCGCAAGTTTATATGAAAGTCCTTCATTTTTTGAGTTACTAACTTAAAATTTGGCAGGGAGGTAGATTATAGTTAGTAGACGTCTGCTAAGAACGGATTTTTCGACAGGGCGGACTTCGGGGATCTAAGGGCTCGCGCAAGATTATATGAAAGTGCTCCATTGTTTGAACCATAATCTTGAAATTTGGCATGGAGGTAGTTTATAGTTAGTAAATGTCCGCTAAGAACGGATTTTGCGACAGGGCCGGATTTAGGGGTCTAAGGGCTCTCGCAAATTTATATGACAAGCCTTAATTATTTGAACTACAAACTTAAAAGGCAGGGAGGTAGTTTATAGTTAGTAGACGACGCTCAGAACGGATTTTGCAACAGGGCCGGATTTATGGGGTCTCTCGCAAGTTTATATGAAAGTCCTTCATTTTTTGAGTTACTAACTTGAAATTTGTCATGAAAGTAGTTTATAGTTAGTAGATGTCAGCTAAGAACGAATTTTGCGACAGGGCCGGATTTAAGGGTCTAAGGGCTCGTGCAAGTTTTTATGAAAGTTCTTCATTTTTTGTGCTACAAACTTGAAATTTGGCATGGAGGTAGTTCATAGTTAGTAAAAGTCCGCTAAGAACGGATTTTGTGACAGGGCCGGATTAAGGCGGTTTAAGGGCTCTCGCATGTTTGTATGAGAGTCTGGATGTCTTTTTGTACTACTGTCCTGAAATTTAACAAGTCTAGAGTTTATGAGAAGGAGTCATAAGCTAAGAAATAATTTTGTGATACTCTATATTTTTTACCTAATTCGTGCTTTAAAAAATGATGCTTAGTGTGATTGGCATTTTCTGTTAACTGAAATATAAAAATAGTTTGCGTTAAAAATCATTAAACTTTATATCTTCTTAACCACGCGGACGAAGTCGCGGGCAACAGCTAGTATTAGTATATAATGTAAGTGTATAGTATATGTAAACATACAGTGTGTGTGTGTGTAATGAAATATAAGTTCTTTCTTCTTAACATCAAAAGAATATTTGGTATCTTCATAAACACGAACCCTAGATATAAATAAATCATACAACAGTACATTTCAAAACATTTATTCCAAAAAACTTTTTAGTATCCATATCTAAGGGATGTCAGTAAATACCAAAGCTTAAAATTCAAAATGGCGAATATTTCGAATAAATACGAGGCTTAGTAGGGATAGATAGGTGGTCAACAGAAACCTTGCGATGAGTAGACAATGTAAATATATGGTTACAGTTTCAGGCGAATTGGCAATATTGGAAAATCTCTGAACTGGAAACTGTCTATGGTAGGGAATTGGTAAGTTTTATGATTTTAACACGCTTATATTAGCTTGGTTTGTATGTATCTATGAATCTATGTAACGGAATCTTTGAAAGTGATTTTCACCTCCTTTAAAACATCAGATTTATTTCAAACTTTGCACACTTATCAAGGACCGATGACAATGCAATAATTTAAATAGTTTGTCCCGTTTTCCTTACCATGAAGATTCTGGACAAACTATTAGCTATTGAACTAAAAAGTAAAGAGTAAGTAATAGTTTAAAAAAAATACTAAAATAACACGCTTTAATAGAAAACAAAACTAAAAAGTAGAAAACAATTTTCAATAAATTTAATTAAGGATAGCGTGATTAACAAAAAAAAAATATAAAAAGGAATTTAAGATATTTTCAAAATGACTATTTTTACCATTATCTGTCAATAAAATATTATAAAAATTGACATCAAGCACCCCTCGATTTTTTTTTCTTTTTTTTCTATACTATTGTTTTTAGATTCATAGTCAGTCTCAGTAGCAGCTCAGATTCTGGGTTTGTGCCCGGTTAATGGCAATAATAACAAGGGACTTAAACTTAACTGGCGAAACGTAGGTTTACTTAGTATAGGCGGAATTCTGCCCAGCCCTTCGGAGACTACAGGCGTGATCTTATGTTATGTCTATTTACATTTATTTATTATAATGTGATTTTTTATTTCGTGGACTAAACTGACATTTGGGGGTTGTCACTTTATCGGTACATTAAAATAGTGTCGTACCCTAACTATCCTGAGTGATCGAAAGTTAATTGAAAATCGAAGTAGATCTAAAATTAAATTATTTCACGGTATAAAAAAAAACTAGCGGCCCTTATTTAGTTTCTACTCATTTATGTCAGACTTAATTTTATCGATTGCATTTATTTTATTGTTGATTTCATATTTAACACAATAAAAGTTCATGTACTATGTGTATGAATACTGTTATATTTAAATATATTACGTTTATATTCATAAAACATTTATTTACACCAATTAGTAAAAATTAATTCAAAAGTCATGTCACATCGATTCGATGAATCACTTATGATTGAGCCTTACCTACAACACTATGCTCCACGCTTGCAACATTAAAAAAAAAAAATGTCAATAGCAGCTGTCAGTTTAGTCCAAGAAATTAAAAATCACAGTATAGTTTATCCTCACACTGGAACGCCTTGAAACAATAGGGTAGTTGACAAAAAAAATCTATATATTCCGTCAGTTAGATAACCTAAAACTATTGGACGCGTATTTTTCTTATGCCACGTATACAAAAAATTACGACTATACAGTGCGTTGAAATATCGTGTGCTACACTTTATACTGACAAAGTGACATCACAAGTCCCTACTCCTGAACTTTGATGCACTTTATCTTAGTCAGTTTTTATTTATCTGATAAAGCAAAAGCCAAAAATACGGGTCCAATATTGTTTGATAATCTCACTGACGGACTAAATAGAATTATCATTTTTCTACCCAAGACAACATCCCTATTACAACAATGGAGCACAATCGTATAATAAACTCACTACTTATTAGTCCAGGTTTCCTCACGATGTTTTCCTTCACCGTTGTCAGCGATGTCCAAGATAAACTTAAAAAGTGCAAATTAATTGAAAAAAATCACATTCGTACTTGTCCGGATTTAAACCTACGACCTGAAGCACGAGAGGCGAGATCTTAGCCACTGGGCTACCACGACATCATATATTACAAGTAAATTATTGGTCGATTTGATATTCACTAAATAAAGCTTATTATTCTTTTGTTACAAGGAAGAAAAGCTTTTTTAATGCAAATCGAAATAGTTTTATTTTATAAGTTTTAAACTGTCATGGTCACTAACACTAACATTAGAAACGGGATATTTACCATGTTTACTGTTTTTTGTGAGTTCCCGATATTTCGGTGCTGTTGCAAGCACCATGGTCACGGATAAACTGAAAAGCGACGCGAAGCGAGCGTAGCGGTACCGAGTGCATAAAACGAACAAGAAAGAGGGTAGACCGATATGTCTCCTCATAAACACCCACCCGCAATGACTTTTCAGTTTATCCGTGATCATGGTGCTTGCAACAGCACCGAAATATCGGGAACTCACAACAAACAGTAAACATGGTAAATATCCCGTTTCTAATGTTAGTGTAGTTTTATTTTACATGCAAACAGCAGCTGTGGCACTCCAATCACATTCGTAGTTTTTGTGATATATAAATGTCTTTGTTTTGCATAACACCGATTCAGTGGCCCAGAAGGAGGTGACGAAACGAGTTGGACCCTTTCCTAAAGGAGTGGGCCCAGATTGCTGAAGATAGACAAGCATACGGAGGGAGGCATTGGTCTACTGCAGATTCAACATAAATAATTAAGAAATAACAAATTCATTCAAATTAATTTATTTATTGTTTGTCACAGGTAAAATGACAGTTCTTACAATCAGCAATATAATATTTTTGTATCACTTTAACGTACCCATGGGGTGTACAATATTTATATGTATGTCGATATTATTGGCTGCGTTAAAAATAATTATTAGTAATACAATTATACTCATAAATTGCTGATTGCTCGTTTATTCATTGCATTGATTTTTTATTTAACCTCATCTTACATTATAACTGTATATTCATAAAATATTTATTTACACCAATTAGTAAAATTAAATTGAGGAGTCATGTCACATCGATTTGATGAATCACTTATGATTGAGCCTTACCTACAACTCTATGCTCCGAGCTTGCAACATTTAAAAACAAATAAGGTCAATGGCAGCTGTCAGTTTAGTCTACGAAATTAAAAATCACAATATAATTAATATATATAATTCTTACGGTCATGCAGATTACATTATATAATTCAAAAACTAAAAATACGTTTAAAATGTCAAGTTTTAGTGAACCTCATACATCTTTCATTATTAGACATTTATGGTCATATAATTTACATTAAATAAGTCAAAAACAATTTTGTTCCATAATTCGGTCATTAACATCGATCCTCATCGAAGACAGTTGTCACACATGATGACAAATCAGATTTTAAGAAAATTTATTATTTATTTAAACCTCATGCACAAAGGTACACTGGCGGACTTAATGCCTTAGGCATTTTCTATCAGTCAACGAAGGTGGTGAAGGGATAACATGGCAGGTGCATTTTTTAAACCGTGGAATGCAAACAACAGTACAAAAAATAACAATATTAAGCTGCTTAAATATACATATAAAATATATTAAAAAAAATACATCTTCTTCTTCTTTTCGTGTGAGGAAGTGGCCACCTCTGGTGACAGAGTTAATTAAGCCGGCACTATGAACCCCACAGGCCTCTGACTTGGCTACTTCAGACTTACATTAACTATATAAGTCTAGGTTACCTCACTATGTTTTCCTTCACCGTTGCCTGTGATATCAAAGATAAATTACATAAACTAGATACAAATACATATTTAGCAGCATATATAAAATTCACATAGCAAAATATCAGTAAATACAAACATTAAATTCAAGCAAACAACTGCTCCCAATAATGTCTGCTATCTTCCATAGCTTTAAATATAAACCCAGAAAATCTAAACACATCTGCTATATTACGCTATTATACGCAAGCTGCCTGTGCAATCACAATTTTCCGAGATAAGGCACAAGAAAGACAGCATATTGCCTGGCGTCCGGCACACGATACAGAAACTATAACTGATAGTATATCATCTATATGTGATGGTATTATCACAGTGAAGTTATTACAGTAGGTCATTGCTCGTTTATTCTGACGTCATTGTTTTAGGCAATACCCGTGGTTGAATACATTTGACAGGAACTGGAAATGTATTCAACCATATTCACATTTCTCAGTAGTCACTATTATATTCTTATTCCAAGTTAATTAATTTTATTCGTTTTAATTAACTGTAATTAAATATAATATATTATTAGACTAATAAATTAATTATTTTAATCATATTTTGTGGATGCATCTTGAAGTCGGTTGGAAACCATATTTGTAAGAAAATACAAGTACCAAAACACCAGTAGTTGCGACAACTGGAGAGGCATCACGTTGCTATCGACTCCCTCTAAGGTCTTCTGTAAGATATTACTTGATAGGCTGTCGAAGGCCGTTGAACCTCTTCTGCGCGGGTAGCAGGCGGGTTTCCGTTCGAGCCGCTCATGCACGGACCAGATCAACACTCTTCGTATCATTCTCGAGCAGGCAACAGAATGGCAAAGGGAAATTTATCTTACTTTTGTCGACTTCGAAAAGGCCTTTGATACGTTGAAGTGGTCCAGCATCTGGTCCCGCCTGTTGGAGATTGGAGTGCCGCAAAAATAGTCCGCCTATTGGAGAGCATTTATAGGAAATATTCCTGCAAGGTGACTCATGAAGGCCTAATTTCGGAGGACATCGCAGTGCACGTTGGAGTCCGCCAGGGCTGTCTTTTTTCGCCCCTCCTTTTTATAATCGTCCTCGACGGAATCATGTTGCGTATTTACGATAGCAGGTGTCGTGGGATTGAGTGAGGATTGTCCAACGTCTTGGAAGACCTGGACTATGCTGATGATCTTTGCTTGCTGAGTCATACACACGCCGACATGCAATCGAAACTGAACGACCTGCGCCAGGAGGCGGCAAAAACTGGACTCAAAATTAACATCCGGAAGACCCAGGAGATGCGTACAGGTGTGAGGAATTCTTCTCCGATATTAATCGGCACAGAGGTTGTGGAACGCGTTCACAAATTCACGTACCTCGGGAGCGTCGTGTCAGAGACTGGAGGAACTGAAGAGGATATCACTTCACGGATTGCCAAAGCGCGAGCTACCTTCGCACAGCTGAGACCTGTGTGGTAATCACGGAAACTGACCCGAAGGGTTAAACTAAAAATCTTCGGGTCCAATGTCAAATCCGTGCTGCTCTACGGGTGCGAAACGTGGAAGGTAACAAAGGACATCTCACGCCAAATCCAGGTCTTCGTCAACCGATGTCTTCGTCGCATCCTCGAAATTTACTGGCCCGAGATCATCTCAAATGTAGAGCTGTTGGAGAGATGCCACGAGACCCCGATCGTCCGCAAGATCAAGCGGCGTAAATGGTGTTGGATTGGTCACACGCTCCGGAGGGATTCCGATCACATTCCTAAACAGGCCTTGGATTGGAATCCTCAAGGAAAAAGGAAGCGAGGCCGTCCCCGTCAAACGCAAGGTCAAGCGACGAGTATCGGAATGACGTGGAGCGAGGTGAAGCGCGAAGCCCGGTCTCGATGGAGGACTACTATGGAAGCCCTCTGCCCCAGCTAGGGGCCATAGGATCTTAAGTCAAAACACCAGAATACCCAGAATGGAATTCTTGAAGTTTATGTTTGTATTTACGGCATCCAATAATGTCTGCTATCTCCCATATCTTATAACATAAACTCAGAAAATCTACAAGAAATACAGCATATTATTACCTGGCGTCCGGCACATGATAGAAAAACTACTGATGGGTGTATCAAACTCGGGCAGAGCGGGCACTCTGGCCGTACACTTAGTCTGCCTGTGTATATGAAAAACTTTCTTAAAGTCAATTCTTAAAAAAAAATGCAGTTCTCATAAAAAAATTTGATCAGCTGACGACAAACTTGTATGAAAAGCCCAAAATTTGTTTTAGGATTTTGCTATTACTTCCATGGAGAAATTTGTTCATATACATGGGGAGAGCTAAAAAGCTATAAAAAAGCAAAAAAATCATTCTGTGCAGTCGGAGGATACATAATCGCGAACTGGCTAAACCCCTGATCCTCCGACTGCATGGCATGATTTTTACTTGTTTACAGCTTTTTAGTTCGCTTCTGAAGTAGTCGGGTTTTTGATACGCCCAAAATCCGCCATGTTTGTTTTTTTTTAACTTCACCTATCTAAGAACACTTGGGCTGTTAAGACGTATCTAACGTCTTGTGTCTTAATTATATAAATCCGTCTAGCGGTTTGAAAGATTATATTATGAGGTAATAAAGAATATTCATCATCATCATATTAGCCGAAAGACGTCCACAGCTGGACATAGGCTTCCCCTAAGCGGCGCCACATTGATCGATCCCATGCGTCTCGCAACCAGCGGATCGCCGCAACCTTCACCAGGTCATCGGTGCAGCTGGTGGGAAGCCTTCTAACGCAACGTCTTCCGGTTTGCGGTCGCCACTCCAGAACCTTTCTGCCCCATTGGCCATCCGTTCTGTGAGCAATGCGCCCTGCCACTTAAGTTTGTCAATTCTCTTACGGATCTCTACATTACTGATTCGATCACGCGAGGAAACGCCAAGCATAGCCTTCTCCATTGCCCTTTGAGTGATTGTAAGCTTTCTGAGAAGACACCGCGCAACTTCCCGAACGCTGCCCAGCCGAGTTGGATTCGACGGTTGACTTCTTTCTCGAAGTTGGCCCTACCCAACTGGATCGTTTGTCCCAGGTAGACATAGTCGTCCACAACTTCGAGTGCAGAGTCTCCAACCTTGATAGGAATAATATGGGTGTAACATGGCCATTCAACATCACCTTGGTTTTGTCCATATTAATTTTCAGACCCACTCTTTCGGAAGCTCTACTGAGGTCGTCGAGCATTGTACTGAGGCTCTCCATGGTCTCAGCCATGACTACTATGTGTCGGCAAACCGAAGGTGAGTGAAGTACTCGTCAATAACTTTGATGCCTAGGCCCCTCCATTCCAGAACCTTGAATATATCCTCCAGCGCAGAAGTGAACAGTTTCCGAGAAATGACGTCTCCTTGTCTCACACCACGGTGTAGAAGGATTGGTTTCGAGGTCTGATCCTGAAGACGGACTGAAATGGTGGCGTTTTTGTAGAAACACTTCAACACCTAAATGTACCGGTAGTCGATCTGGCACCGTTGGAGAGACTGCAGTATAGCCCAAGTCTCGATCGAATCGAAGGCTTTCTCATAGTCCAAAAACGCTAAACAGAGAGGCAGGTTGTATCTACTCTTCGGTCTTCTGTATAACCTGCCGCGGCGTATGTATAGTATGTCGGGTTTTTTGACTTTTCGAATTAACTTTTTTTATTTACAAAGTTGTTAAAAAAATGTTAACTAAAAAGTTTTCGTTAATATTATTTTTTCGAATTATATACATTCAAACATATAAGTGTTTTACATTTTTACAACCACCAAAAAAAAAATTGGGCCCCCAAGATATTATGGCGCCCAAAATCCGTAATTTTTCTATTTTCCAATTTTAATGTAGTCAGTGACACTCGCATGGTTAAGACAAACCGATTGACGTAAGAATCATGAAAAAAAAGTTAGTTAAAAAAATCAAAAAACCCGATTGCTTAAGACGACGACTAACACCAACGACCTTGAGGGAACAAAACGCGCACACGTTGCACACCCGCGCGACCCAAAATTTAGTTGACTTTTGTACTTTCCTATGACTTTAAAAATAAAAGGCTCAGATCAAAATGTAGATAATTAAATTGTCTTTGAGATTGTGTTGATTCCATTAAAATACACCCAGCGGTTTTGGTGCGATTGTCGTGTTTTTGTCCGTTTTAGACATAACTTTACAAATTAATTACACTATGTTATACGGATAAAACTCAAAATTTGCTCAGATCAAATCATTAAAAAAATGGTCAAATATAACATATATTTTTTCCAAAAAATTACGGCTAGCCATTTAGACGTGATTCTGATTTTAAAATCAGCTACTCAAGGGAATCTGCGCCTTAAAAAGCAAACTAAAAAGACGTAAACAAGAAGAAAACCATGCTGTGCAGTCGGAGGATACATATTCGCGAGCTGGCGGACCAAAACCAGATGTATCCTCCGACTGCACAGCATGATTTTCTTCTTGTTTACGTCTTTTTAGTTTGCTTTTTAAGCAGTCAGGTTTTTTGATTTTTTAATTAACTTTTTTTATTTACAACTTTATAGTTATTTTTTTTAGAATTAGGTACATTTAAACATATAAGTATTATATATTTTTGAAATCGACTCTTAAAATACTTTATTTTGATACCACACACAATGGGTTTTGAAGAAAAAATAAATCTTTTTCCCCACAAAATGGCGCCCAAAAGCCGCTATTTTTGTTTTTTCCAATTTTAAAGTCAGCCAGTGACACTCGCAGGATTAAGACGAATCGATTGACGTAAGAATCATCAAAATCGGCCAACGCGTTTGGTCTCTAGAACGCCACATAGGAACAACCATACATACATACATACTTACATACATACATACATACATACTTACATACATACATACATAGACTGATAAACACACTACCCTCCTTTGGCAGTCGGGTAAAAAGAATCATGTTGCCCAGAAAATGGGTTGTGGAGGTCAGTTAAGCAGTCGGTCCATGTAAAATTCAGCAATATCTGGGTAGACTGGATCCTAGCATACATGGACAAAAAACCGGGCAGAGGAATTGCTACTCTGCTATTTGGGACATACATTATAATAATAATAATAATTTATTTCATCAAGCCATACAAAAAAAGTCTACAAATAAGAAACACACGAAAAGGCGAAATACAAATAATGGAACCCTGACTTCCAAACTAGGCAAATGCCTGTATCTTAGAAGTCAGTGTAAAGAAGTGTGTCGCATTAGTGCGAAAACTACTTGAACTGAACTACTGAATGTTGTTATACTGTGGTTATTATCAATCTCGAAACTATCTGTCACAAAAACTTATTGAACGGGTCAGTATCCAGGGTCTGGCAAGCGGTTATCTTTTGTTTTTAGACATTGAATGATAAATCAAAGCTTTTTGTAGATAGTTCAACTTATCTTTGCGCGTGGCGCTATTTGTGGGTAAGCATGTGTGGGTGGTTGTTTGCTCGGACGACAACTGTAGCGTCACTGCCGCACAAATGCATCTTATCTTAATAATATTATAAATGTGAAAGTTTGGATGGATGTGAGAGTGGATGTATGTTTGTTACTTAATCACGAACTGATCTAGATGAAAGGTACAGAGATAGATTATAGTCTGGAATAGCAGATAGGCTACTTTTTATCCCGGTATAATGCTCTCTTGGGATGATAAAACACTTTTTACGCGAGCGAGCCCGCCTGGCAGAAGCGAGTAATGTAATCATGGCGCCGCGCGCACAGATGAGTTGAACTATCTTTAGTTCAGTTCAGTTTTTATATATGAGGATTTCTTCTCTCCTTAACTTATAACCAAAGCAAAAGGAATATGTAAGAATCGAGAGCAGTGGTGGCCCAGTGGTATCGGCCGCGACTTACAAGTTGTAGGTCGCGGGTTCGAACAAAGGTAGGTAGGTAGGCTTTATAATTTGTGTAAATTATTTCATCACCACTGCTCTCAAAAACGGTGAAGGAAAACATCGTGAGGAAACCGGCATGTCCTAGAACCAAAAATTCGAAGACATGTGACATCCACCAACCCGCACTGGGCCCGCGTGGTGGATTATGGCCCATCCCCTCTCGCAGAGAGGAGGCCTGTGTCCCAGCAGTGGGAACATTAATAGGCTGATGATGTGATGTGATGTGAAGAATCGTTACGATCCTATGCAGTTAATTGCGAATAAGGATACAATAATTGATATAAACCAAGATATAAACGGATTAAAAAACTTACCGTCGTACGCCTAGCTTACTAAAATGGCCGCCCAGAACGTAGTGAACGATTGTTGTTTCGGATTATGTGTATTTTACTGATGTAGGTGGTGTGTATATCGCTTTTATCTGTGCTTACATGATTGGTAGAAGTACGGAGCAGGTGCGGTTTGTTGTTTCTACATATCCTGTGGGAAAACTTAGTTTAAATCACTTAATGAGAAGTTTATAATTTTATTTGATGAAAATGAATGTCATTACCAAAGTTGTAAGATATCTTTCTTCACGGTAAGTAATTAATACTATACTATCTATACAAACATACATAGACATAATATTATAAATGCGATAGTTTGAATGGATAAATGTATATTTGTAACTCAATCACACTGAAACGGCTGAACGGATCTGAATGAAATTTGGCACAGAGAAAAATATAATACATACAATAAATATAAAACACTTTGCACGCGGGCGAAGCCGCTGGCAGAAGCTACTATTATTCATATAAACAGATTTTTACTGAATTTCTAGTTCTCTTTCAAATTCGGATTTCTGCTTCTCTAGATTTGTGTGCATTGGTGCTTAAAGATATGGTGACAAAACCTTTTTGCTATCAAACTAATAATATAAAAGCTATAAGTTATAATATGATTCAAGCTCATCCAAGTAAAGTTCCGGTCTCGGTCGTTGGTGTCACAAAATATTATTTGTACCTATATCTCCTGCATTTAAATGGGTTTATTTTAAACCGCAAATCGACTGGTATTTTGGGTTATATTTTAGCATGGGGATTCTGGCTATCGCTAAGCCCAACCTTTAATTGTGGAACGTGACTTGAAAAGGAAAAAGTTATTACAATTTTAACTAATCCGTATGCAGACAAAATTCGCTATCTGTCTCTTATTTTGTTTTCCTTACGCATATTCTATGGCATTTTCTATACTCGACTTAATCTCATCTAAGCCTTACTCAATTGAATTGACATTTATATCTGATTATATATTGACTGAACTGCTCTATAATTCAGTTCTCATAAAGAAACCCACGATTAACATCAATAAAATTAAATAATAAGCTATAACGTGAGTTTGATTGATTCAAGTGGAGGTAATGATTTTGAATATATAGGGTAAATTGCCTATTACCTATATATATATAGGTAGGTAGGGTAGGGTAGGGTAGGTAGGGTAGGTAGGGTAGGTAGGGTAGGTAGGGTAGGTAGGGTAGGTAGGGTAGGTAGGGTAGGTAGGGTAGGTAGGGTAGGTAGGGTAGGTAGGGTAGGTAGGGTAGGTAGGGTAGGTAGGGTAGGTAGGGTAGGTAGGGTAGGTAGGGTAGGTAGGGTAGGTAGGGTAGGTAGGGTAGGTAGGGTAGGTAGGGTAGGTAGGGTAGGTAGGGTAGGTAGGGTAGGTAGGGTAGGTAGGGTAGGTAGGGTAGGTAGGGTAGGTAGGGTAGGTAGGGTAGGTAGGGTAGGTAGGGTAGGTAGGGTAGGTAGGGTAGGTAGGGTAGGTAGGGTAGGTAGGGTAGGTAGGGTAGGTAGGGTAGGTAGGGTAGGTAGGGTAGGTAGGGTAGGTAGGGTAGGTAGGGTAGGTAGGGTAGGTAGGGTAGGTAGGGTAGGTAGGGTAGGTAGGGTAGGTAGGGTAGGTAGGGTAGGTAGGGTAGGTAGGGTAGGTAGGGTAGGTAGGGTAGGTAGGGTAGGTAGGGTAGGTAGGGTAGGTAGGGTAGGTAGGGTAGGTAGGGTAGGTAGGGTAGGTAGGGTAGGTAGGGTAGGTAGGGTAGGTAGGGTAGGTAGGGTAGGTAGGGTAGGTAGGGTAGGTAGGGTAGGTAGGGTAGGTAGGGTAGGTAGGGTAGGTAGGGTAGGTATTTTTTTTTTTTTTTTTTTTTATTTTTATTTTTTTTTTTTTTTTTATTAAATACTAATCCCGCTCAACAAAGTTGGCGCCTATTCTGTGCAAATTCTTTCATTCCATTCCTCTTTCATGCCTCTCGTACTTTCATTCTTCATACCATGGTTCTTCTTGCATACGTCTTCTTGTATACAGTGGGTGGGACTCCCACTTTGTATAAATACTTAAAGGCAACTTTATTTATTTGGTGTAAGGTTAAAAGAAAAAGTGCTACATATACAAGAATACAAAAAAGTGCTGTTGATCACAGTAAAATATGCAAAAAGTGCTGCAGATCACAGGTAAGGTACAGAAGTGCTGTTTATCACAGGGAATATCACAATATAAATAATGCCTTACATTTAGGGATGAGAAGCACAACAGTGCTTTTCACCACACAGACAATCTGTTTTCTTAGGTACTACCCCAGTGCAGGGTTCGTCATTGCAGTTTTGTGCGTGCTATTCTATGCTTCTTACAAATATTCTTATAATACTAGTGAAGCATAGTGCTGCTTCAACTTCGGTTTCGTGCAATGACGGTGGAGGCCACATTAACACAGTACACCAGGAACTTTTCCCTGTGTTGCTTACTCATGAGCCCATGCAGGCTCTCCTTCGTCAATCTCCTGTCCAGCTCACATTCGAGTTGGTAGCGTTCCCTGATAAATAACGGGCAATCTACAAGTATGTGCTGGACAGTCTCTGCCACGCCTGGATCACAGACGCACGATGGGTTATCTTTACACTTGAAACGATTCAAGTATTCAGAGAACCCGCCGTGCCCCGTCAAAACCTGCGTGAGAACGCCTGTGGGCCGCACCTGTTTTATAATACGGAAAGCCGCTATGGCATCCGGAAGAAACATTTTCGTCACAGAAGCTGTCTCGCCCGACACATATCTTCGGTTCCATTCATCAAGCGATTCCAAACGGATCTGTCGCTTGATAAATGATACCGGACACTGGTCGTAGTCCGGCTTCCTCCGTAACGAAAATGCTGCCTTCTTTGCCAACTCGTCCGCTCGCTCATTCCCCGGCAGGCCCGCGTGGGCCTTGATCCAGAACAAAGAAACAGCTTTGCTCTGGCCCAGGGCTTGAGCCAAATTGGCGCGCGCGCGAACTGCCAGGGGATGGAGAGAGCCATGGCTTGCAAGCGTCTGCAATGCTGACATTGAGTCACTGTACAAACCATAGCTCGTCTCTTGCCGCGTAAGGATCACGTCCGTCGCTTTGCAGATGGCCAGGAGTTCCGCCTGGTAGACTGTGCAGTACGCGGCTAAGCTAAGTTTGAGGTTCCGGACTTCGCCTTCATTATCCCAAATGGATAATGCGGCCCCGACCTTCCCCTCAATCTTGCTGCCGTCGGTGAAGATTCGCACCGCCTGCACATTGTTGCCGTCTAGCAACTGTTGGTCTGTCAGGCACATGAACTCCAGGGGCATCTGTGTAGCTGGATGAGGAGCCTCTGCAAACCTTACCGCACTTTCGATCTCCCTATCTCCTGGCACAAACCGGGATGGCCCTCTCCTCGCTTCATACAGGGCGGCTGCCTCCTGTATGCGCAGATCTAGAGGTAGTATTCCGGAAAGTACCAGTGCCGAGTTCAGGGAGACAGTACGGTAAGATTTACAGATCTTCTGGACGAATCCTCTTTGGACCGAGCCTAGCTTCTTCCGTATTCCCAGCTTCTTCGTAGCGGGAGCCCAGGCTGCGGCCGCGTACGTTATTATGGGCTCAATCATAGCAGTGTAGATTGTGTGTATGATCTGTGCGTCCAATCCCCAACTCACTTTAGCGGCGCGGGACAGCTGCTTATAAATGTTAACTGCCCTCCTGCAGACGTTCGCGGTGTGCTCGTTGAAAGTGAGCTTCTCGTCTATGGTTAGACCCAACAACTTCATCTTCTTAACCATACAAATGTCGACCCCGGCCATGCTCAACCTTGGGGTATCATACTTGCGCTTGTTGGTTACGACCATCGCACAGGTTTTGTGCGGAGCGAACCTCAGCTTGTTTCTGACGCCCCAACTCTGAACATGGGCGAGGGCTGCATTGGCAGATGTTGAAACTTCGGTCGCTGAGTCCCCATCCAGAACCAAGACGATATCATCGGCGAACGCCTGCGCGAAGATGCCGCGCCGCTCCAATTCCTTTAATAGTGGGTCTAGAATGAGATTCCACAGGATGGGACCACCTATTGACCCTTGAACACAGCCCTTGCTAGTCACTCGCGTGCATTCCTCCCCAGCGTAACGAACCTTGACTTTCCTACTGTCGAGGTAGCTGTCTAGCAGCCTTCTTATGTTCACCGGGCACTTTTCCTCAGCCAGTCTGACCTTGATGGCTGGCCACCAAGCACTATCGAAGGCCCCCTCTATATCCAGCGACACCAGGACAATTAGCTTCTTCAGCCTCAACTTGTCCTGTACGTGCTTCACTAGCTTATAGAGGGCGTCCTCAGTGCTTCTCTGGGGCATAAAGCCAAACTGGCGGGTACTAAACCGCGGTACAAGCTGCCATTTTAAACGCGCTACTACCATCCTCTCCAGGACCTTCCCCAGAACCGGCAGTAGACCTATTGGTCTGTATGCCTTGGGGTTTAGGTAATCGTCCTTGCCCAGCTTTCTGAGGACCACGACTGTGGCCTCCTTCCAGATGTTCGGGAAGTGTGCCAATTCAAGGCACTTATTGTAGAGGGCAAGGAACGCATCCAGGTCCTGGTGGATCGCTCGACTGCAGATGTCAGACGTCAGTCCATCCCCTCCTGGTGCCTTTTTGGGATTGAAACCTGCCACAGCGGTCTTCAGCTCCAGCGAGGTAAATGGTGGATCATGATATTCATCATGAACCCACTCATTTACTCGACTGGCCGCTTCTCTAATTCGCCTGTGGTCAGCGTTGTCCTGGTCTACTCTGTCTTCGGGGTAGAACGTATCTGCAAGTAGGGCGGCCGATTCACTTGGGTTGAGGAATACACCATCGCTGCATAGGGTCAGTTCCTCCTGCCTTCTAGCGGTCCTACCAATCACCCTGTAGATTCCCTCCCAGACCCCTTCCCGATCCTGTTTTCGGCAGAACTCCTTCCAACTGGCGAATGGGCGCTCTTTGCTAGCATCTCGTATTCTTCTTTGGCCTTCAGGTACTCGTCGACGACCATCGCTCGCCGGACCGGCGCGGCATTGCGGATACGGTTCTTTAATCTGGTAAATTTCTTCTTCTTTTCCGTGAGCTCCTCGGACCACCACGGACATTTGATTTTAATTTTACTATTTGTCTTAGGAATGGAATCTTCGCATGCTAATTCAATGATTTTACTGTATTTTACTATTGTTTCTTCTAAGTCTTGTTTACTATTCAAATTTTGTATTCTGTCTAAATTTAAGTTACTTTCCGTTTTATTTTCCACCAATTTTATTTTAAATGCTTCCCAATCCGCTTTTCTTGTATTATATTTCCTTGTAGTTCTAATTATGTTCATCCCTTTTTCCTTTTTTACATTGATGTTAAAAAATATGGTATTATGGTCCGAGGATGTTGCTCCTGTGTCGACCCGCCAGCCGTCCACCAGGTCAAAAAGGTCGAGCGAGCATGCCGTGACGTCCACATGGCTTTTATACACTCTACCACCTCTGACAGTGTCAAATGTGGGAGTGTCACCAGTGTTCAGTACCTGAAGCTCTAGATCCTCCAGGGTTCCGGACATTTCCTCGCCCTTAGAGTCTTCGACAATGCTGCCCCACCAAGAACTCTTAGCGTTCGCGTCGCCGCCTATCAGCAATCTACCGGTGGCCACTTCCGATTTGATCCGGGTCAGCTGGTCCAGGTATGGCCCTATGGGTTGGTCTGGCTCGAAGTAGTAAGAAACTACTGCGATCTCCCAGGCTTTGGTCCGGATCCCCACCACAACGATGTTGTTTGTGGTGAATTTTGGGTAGGGTATGACGTCCAAGTCACTATCAAAGACGGCAATTGCCGCCTTTACCCTCCCACTTCCATCAACCTCGCACTGGTAGATTCGCGAACCTCGGTAGTTCCTCATACTCCGCGCCCCTCCCACGTATGGCTCCTGGATCAGCGCCCACGCGATCTTCCTTTTACTGGCCTCTAAAAAGAGTTCGGTCGTTGCCAGGTCCTTGCGTTGTAGGTTTGCTTGGGCCACACGGTATGGTCTTGCGTTTTGTTGGGCAGGAGTCTCCGGGTTGCCCTTAGCAATACGCTATAACAGATCGGGCTATTGCATCCCATCTCTTCCTAACTACGCACTCCGAGCTGAAAGCATGATGGTCTGTGCTGTCAGTCTTGGCGCGCGCGCAATTGCAGCACTTTGGAGGTAGGCCAGCGGCCCAGTCCGCGCACTCCGTCCTCATGTGGGGACCGCCACAGTGGCTGCACTTTGGCACAGATTCCGTGCAAAGGCGTCGGCTATGCCCATACCCGAGGCAGAGCGAGCATTGGACCAGCGGAGATTGGTCCTCGACCGTCACCCGCTGAAACTCCACGTGCACCGACCCAACCCCGAGCATGCGCCGCCAAACCTCTGCGGCGACCCTCATCACTACGTGACACATGTGCGGGTTCCTGGCTCGCTTTCGGTATATTATTTCTATTTTCGCCTGCTCATCCTGAAGGTCGCGAAAGATGGTGGCGTTTTGGTTTTTAAGCGCCTTAAGTATATCCTCGTTTGTATTGTACTGCATTACGCCGCGCAACACAACCTGTGGGTTCTTATTTTTAATATTCTGGGCTTCCAGCTCGGGTGCCCTCCTAATCTTTTCCTTCAACTTTTCCCTATCCTCTTCTGTACTACAGCCCACAATTATTCTCCTATCTTTCGCTTTCCTCACTTTCTCTACCGCTATACCCCCTTCCTTGGCATTTACGACCTTCCTAAGTCGGTCCAGGACTTGCTCCCCCGTTTCCTTCTCATCCCTGGCTGACACTACGATGGAATGTAGTGTGGTCTGCTTCGGAGCCTGATTGGAAGGCCGACTTGCCGCCACGCTAGCATACGAGACCATCTGGTCTCGGCTAGCTTGTAGCGCCTCTTTCAGCCTGTCCATTTTTAGGCTGTTCTCGGCCAGGTTTCGGCTATGCTCTTCTAGAGCTCGCCTGAGGGAGTTGGTCTCGACCCCACAGATAGCTTCTGAGGACGGGGGAGGGACTTGCTCAGCCCTTGGCTCCTCCTGGACTTGGGTCCCGATCGATGCCGTTGTGTTGATGGTTGGGGGGGCTTTTACCTGCTCAAGTTCCTTCACTAGCCGGTAGAGCCGGTCTGCCTGCGCCTTGACCTCCGCCTTAGTCTCATTTTTGGTCGTCTTAGATGTGGTCATTAATGATTTTATTTTATTTGAGCACATCCTCGCCTCGGCGACTTTACTTCTTTGGGTAGGCGGGCTGCCGACGTCGAAGGATATCGACATTACTGGAGGTGGTTGGTCCAGTTTATTGGATAGGGGAGTCCTCTTAGTGACAGTTCTACCCGCCTCCCATTCACCCACGCTCCTTTTGACGCTCTGCGCCGATGGTCCTGCCTCCTCAGGTGCCCTCTGGGGGCTTTTGGTCGGGGGTTTGGTTGTCGCCGAGTGCGGAACCGGCGTGCGTACACCAGGCATTCCGGACATTTTGGAAAGTGAGGGGTGGCTGGGATTAGTACGTGTCAAGATAGAGGTGTTGTAAAGAGCACCTCTATTATGTGTAAAAGTAAAAAAGGGGATATTGTAAAGATACCCCTTTTTTGTGTGTCAGATGTCAGAGTTTTTAAATAATTCTCTTGCGAGAATGTCCCAAGTTAAAAATCTAATCTAAACTTATTCTAATATATAGTAGCACAAAAGTACTACTATATGTCCACAGTTAAATAATTTACACAATAATAAGCAATAAAATGCTTATATAATCTTAGCCTAAATGTATAGCAGCACAATAATGCTGCTATAAGTCCTTAAAATAATACAAAAAATTAAGAATACGGTCTGGTGGTGCTCAGGAACTAATGTCGTCCGAGTCTGGGCGCTTCGGATGTTTTTATTAGTTCTGGCTGAGCTTGTGCAGAGAGAAGTATTCTGCTGGGGCCAGTCGGTAGGGCTCCTCGAGCCGGTCAGGATGAGTTCAAGCTCGGATGGTCCAGCTCTGACCTGGGCCGAGATAGGACGAGAGGGTAAGGTAAAAGAATAAGGAATAAGAGAGGGGGGGAAAAAGAGTTGGGGGGGGGGTTTCTGTTGGGGCCAAAAGATAGGGCTCCTCAAGCCAGTCGCAATGGACCCAAGCTCGGATAGTCTGCCTTTATTTTTGGCCGAGATAAACTAAGGGGGGGAAGTAATTTGGAAGGGGGGTTCGGGGGAGGGGTGAAATCCAAGGTTCAGAGGGGGTGAAGGGAGGGAGGGGGGGGGGGATTTTTTGAGGGTGTTTCTGTAGGGGCCAAAAAATAGGGTTCCTCAAGCCGGTCACAATGGACCCAAACTCGGGTGGTCTACCACTATTTTTGGCCGAGATAACCCGAGGGGGGTGAGATAATTTGAGGGGGGTTGGGGGGGGGGTATAAATCCAAAGTTCAGAGGGGGTGAAGGCGGGGGGGGGAGGGGGGGGGTGTAAAAGTGGGGGGGGGGATAGGTATTTGAAGAAATGGGGAGCGGGTGTCCAAAACAAGTCCAACCTCGGGTGACGTCAGGCCAGAGACTGAGGAGTTCCCTCGAAGTTTCCTGCTGAGGATTTGTGGAGCTGTTCTATAGTCAGCTCTATAGTCAGCTCGGAACAGGCAGGTATGTCTATAACACTCAGAAAATTTTCACATCAGGATTTTTGGACCACGTTTTTTATTTGAGGTTAAGTACCGAAAACGTGGTCTCACTGATGTGTAATTACGCTCTCGAGTTTTTCACTTAAAAATCTGAAAGTCAGGATATAGCTGAAGGCCACACAGAGGGTTAATATCCCGTAATAAAAAAAGGTATGTGTTCGCTTTATCTTTCGAGCTAATCACTAGCGAAAAAACACTTTGAGGTTATGTTGAAGAACTGCAATGTAAAAATTTTGTCACACACTATTGAATAGTTTTGGTGTCGGAAACTTCACGACTCGTCGATGGCCCACAGGTGGGCAAAACCAATATTTGTCTCTCGCCCCCAGGCGAAGTCTTGGAAGAAGGGTGGTATTTCTTCTTTCGCCTGCAGGTCTCCGGTGTTGCACCGGAAAAATCTGGAGGACACCTCAGAATGTGCGGGCAGCGAGGGCGCAGCCCAGCACTCCAAAAAATCAGGGGCCCACCACTCAGAATTCAACAGCGTTTAAGGGTTTATGAAAAATACTTTCTGAATTTTTCTTCTTTTACCCAGGAAAAATCCCAAAAGTGGAGTCCGATGATTTCTCTTGGTGCGCGCATACAGCACCCACTAGCCCGAACACTCTAAGCTATCACTCACTGAAAACTGCGATAAGTTTCTGATTTTCCCGATTTTTGAGCGCGGAGTCGCTTTAAACTGAACTAGCGAGGACGGGGGATCGCGAGAGACCTAGGTAGGGGTAGGTAGGGTAGGTAGGGTAGGTAGGGTAGGTAGGGTAGGTAGGGTAGGTAGGGTAGGTAGGGTAGGTAGGGTAGGTAGGGTAGGTAGGGTAGGTAGGGTAGGTAGGGTAGGTAGGGTAGGTAGGGTAGGTAGGGTAGGTAGGGTAGGTAGGGTAGGTAGGGTAGGTAGGGTAGGTAGGGTAGGTAGGGTAGGTAGGGTAGGTAGGGTAGGTAGGGTAGGTAGGGTAGGTAGGGTAGGTAGGGTAGGTAGGGTAGGTAGGGTAGGTAGGGTAGGTAGGGTAGGTAGGGTAGGTAGGGTAGGTAGGGTAGGTAGGGTAGGTAGGGTAGGTAGGGTAGGTAGGGTAGGTAGGGTAGGTAGGGTAGGTAGGGTAGGTAGGGTAGGTAGGGTAGGTAGGGTAGGTAGGGTAGGTAGGGTAGGTAGGGTAGGTAGGGTAGGTAGGGTAGGTAGGGTAGGTAGGGTAGGTAGGGTAGGTAGGGTAGGTAGGGTAGGTAGGGTAGGTAGGGTAGGTAGGGTAGGTAGGGTAGGTAGGGTAGGTAGGGTAGGTAGGGTAGGTAGGGTAGGTAGGGTAGGTAGGGTAGGTAGGGTAGGTAGGGTAGGTAGGGTAGGTAGGGTAGGTAGGGTAGGTAGGGTAGGTAGGGTAGGTAGGGTAGGTAGGGTAGGTAGGGTAGGTAGGGTAGGTAGGGTAGGTAGGGTAGGTAGGGTAGGTAGGGTAGGTAGGGTAGGTAGGGTAGGTAGGGTAGGTAGGGTAGGTAGGGTAGGTAGGGTAGGTAGGGTAGGTAGGGTAGGTAGGGTAGGTAGGGTAGGTAGGGTAGGTAGGGTAGGTAGGGTAGGTAGGGTAGGTAGGGTAGGTAGGGTAGGTAGGGTAGGTAGGGTAGGTAGGGTAGGTAGGGTAGGTAGGGTAGGTAGGGTAGGTAGGGTAGGTAGGGTAGGTAGGGTAGGTAGGGTAGGTAGGGTAGGTAGGGTAGGTAGGGTAGGTAGGGTAGGTAGGGTAGGTAGGGTAGGTAGGGTAGGTAGGGTAGGTAGGGTAGGTAGGGTAGGTAGGGTAGGTAGGGTAGGTAGGGTAGGTAGGGTAGGTAGGGTAGGTAGGGTAGGTAGGG
Source organism: Anorthoa munda (assembly GCA_945859665.1). Lineage (NCBI taxonomy): Eukaryota > Metazoa > Arthropoda > Insecta > Lepidoptera > Noctuidae > Anorthoa > Anorthoa munda. The sequence goes on along the minus strand of OX243896.1, from coordinate 19,360,921 downwards.
TAGGTAGGGTAGGTAGGGTAGGTAGGGTAGGTAGGGTAGGTAGGGTAGGTAGGGTAGGTAGGGTAGGTAGGGTAGGTAGGGTAGGTAGGGTAGGTAGGGTAGGTAGGGTAGGTAGGGTAGGTAGGGTAGGTAGGGTAGGTAGGGTAGGTAGGGTAGGTAGGGTAGGTAGGGTAGGTAGGGTAGGTAGGGTAGGTAGGGTAGGTAGGGTAGGTAGGGTAGGTAGGGTAGGTAGGGTAGGTAGGGTAGGTAGGGTAGGTAGGGTAGGTAGGGTAGGTAGGGTAGGTAGGGTAGGTAGGGTAGGTAGGGTAGGTAGGGTAGGTAGGGTAGGTAGGGTAGGTAGGGTAGGTAGGGTAGGTAGGGTAGGTAGGGTAGGTAGGGTAGGTAGGGTAGGTAGGGTAGGTAGGGTAGGTAGGGTAGGTAGGGTAGGTAGGGTAGGTAGGGTAGGTAGGGTAGGTAGGGTAGGTAGGGTAGGTAGGGTAGGTAGGGTAGGTAGGGTAGGTAGGGTAGGTAGGGTAGGTAGGGTAGGTAGGGTAGGTAGGGTAGGTAGGGTAGGTAGGGTAGGTAGGGTAGGTAGGGTAGGTAGGGTAGGTAGGGTAGGTAGGGTAGGTAGGGTAGGTAGGGTAGGTAGGGTAGGTAGGGTAGGTAGGGTAGGTAGGGTAGGTAGGGTAGGTAGGGTAGGTAGGGTAGGTAGGGTAGGTAGGGTAGGTAGGGTAGGTAGGGTAGGTAGGGTAGGTAGGGTAGGTAGGGTAGGTAGGGTAGGTAGGGTAGGTAGGGTAGGTAGGGTAGGTAGGGTAGGTAGGGTAGGTAGGGTAGGTAGGGTAGGTAGGGTAGGTAGGGTAGGTAGGGTAGGTAGGGTAGGTAGGGTAGGTAGGGTAGGTAGGGTAGGTAGGGTAGGTAGGGTAGGTAGGGTAGGTAGGGTAGGTAGGGTAGGTAGGGTAGGTAGGGTAGGTAGGGTAGGTAGGGTAGGTAGGGTAGGTAGGGTAGGTAGGGTAGGTAGGGTAGGTAGGGTAGGTAGGGTAGGTAGGGTAGGTAGGGTAGGTAGGGTAGGTAGGGTAGGTAGGGTAGGTAGGGTAGGTAGGGTAGGTAGGGTAGGTAGGGTAGGTAGGGTAGGTAGGGTAGGTAGGGTAGGTAGGGTAGGTAGGGTAGGTAGGGTAGGTAGGGTAGGTAGGGTAGGTAGGGTAGGTAGGGTAGGTAGGGTAGGTAGGGTAGGTAGGGTAGGTAGGGTAGGTAGGGTAGGTAGGGTAGGTAGGGTAGGTAGGGTAGGTAGGGTAGGTAGGGTAGGTAGGGTAGGTAGGGTAGGTAGGGTAGGTAGGGTAGGTAGGGTAGGTAGGGTAGGTAGGGTAGGTAGGGTAGGTAGGGTAGGTAGGGTAGGTAGGGTAGGTAGGGTAGGTAGGGTAGGTAGGGTAGGTAGGGTAGGTAGGGTAGGTAGGGTAGGTAGGGTAGGTAGGGTAGGTAGGGTAGGTAGGGTAGGTAGGGTAGGTAGGGTAGGTAGGGTAGGTAGGGTAGGTAGGGTAGGTAGGGTAGGTAGGGTAGGTAGGGTAGGTAGGGTAGGTAGGGTAGGTAGGGTAGGTAGGGTAGGTAGGGTAGGTAGGGTAGGTAGGGTAGGTAGGGTAGGTAGGGTAGGTAGGGTAGGTAGGGTAGGTAGGGTAGGTAGGGTAGGTAGGGTAGGTAGGGTAGGTAGGGTAGGTAGGGTAGGTAGGGTAGGTAGGGTAGGTAGGGTAGGTAGGGTAGGTATGTATTCGCTCTTGTACACGGTTTTCCCCGATATTGCTGTCGGAGGCTTATTTTTCTGTGACAATTTTATAACAGTATTTACATTATCATCAACAGAATAGCAGTCGCAGGACGGGACTACTGAGGTTACAGACTATATAAAATACTATTTTTACTAATTTACTTAACGATTATTACAGGCCATTATATTTTCATCTGCTTATCACTATTAGCTGGATCGGGCAATTTTTTTTTTTTTTACTTTTTTTTTTTTTTTTTTTTTTTTTTCTTATTTTTTTTTTCTTTTTCCCTTTATTTAGTGTATATACATAACTTCTTATTCTTATTATTGTTTTTTCTTTTTTTCTTTTTTTTTTTTTTTTCTTTTTGTCTTACACAGCTATTACAATGCCTTATATATTTAACACGTAGTACAATATAACTCACTATATTTACTGTGTTAATTTCTTAATCTAAGTTTTATTTCTATCTATCACATTTCTTATTATTTTTAAACAAAAATCTAAGAATTGACCTCGTTTGTCTTTATTTTTCATGATTATGTTTATGTTATTTTCTATAATTTTTACGTTCAATTTTTGTTCAAGGTTGAATCTGGCTAGCCCATACACTGGGCACTCAGCTATAATGTGCAAGATCGATTCTTCTGCGACCGGGTCGCAGATGCATGAAGGTGAGTCCTTTTTTTTAAAACGGTTAAGATATTGGGAGAAGCCCCCGTGCCCCGTGAAGAGCTGCGTATGTAGGTATGTTAGTGGAATCTTCCTACTTGTTCTATAGGCATCTGTGGCTGAGGGAAAGAATATTTTAGTGACACTGGCTTTGCACTCTCTTTGATATCTTTCTTCCCACTTTTCAATCGAAGCACTTCGTATGGTTTGCTTGACAAATGAGATGGGACATTTATCATAGTCTGATTTCTTTTTTAAAGTCAGTGCCGCTGTTTTCGCAAGTTCGTCTGCCCTTTCATTTCCCTGTATCCCAACGTGGGCCCTGACCCAATACAGGCGCACATTCTTGCCTGAAAATTTCAGATTCTTAATATTTCTTTATGTTTCCAATGCGAGCGGGTTGCAAGTGTCTCCGTTCCTCAATAGCTCCAGAGTTGATCTGGAGTCACTAAATATGTTGAACTCTTCTGCCGTGCTATGTGCGATCAACTCCGTAGCCTGATTTACTGCATAGAGCTCCGCTTGGAAGACGGTACAGTACCCCTCGAGCTTAAATTTCTTGCTTTTAGTTTCGACTGCCCCATTCCAGCAGGATAGGGCAGCCCCAACCTTGCCCTCTATTTTGCTCCCATCCGTAAAGATTTGTACTGTACCCTCCCTCATGCGCTGCTGTACCTCCGCTTCGCTCTCCAAGCATTGGAATTCGAGTTCTTCTTCCTCAGCTGGGTGAGGCCTCGCCAGGAAGCTCATTTTTGCTTCGACTGATCGATCTCTGAGGAATGACTGAGGCTTCCCTCTCTTCGCCTCATAAAGGGATGCTACTTCCTTGACTCTTAGGTCAAGAGGCAGCAGTCCTGTCAAGATCAGAGCTGAATTCAGTGACACCGTCCTGTAAGCCTTGCTGATTTTCTGGGCGAAGCCCCTAAGAACAGCGTTGAGTTGTTTTTGTACGTAGATCTTGTCCGCCGCTTTGGCCCATACACTAGCTGCATAGAGGATCACCGGCTCTACAACCGCAGTATAGATAACCCTTACCACTTCCGGGTTTAATCCCCAGGTTACCCTTGCTGCGCCGGACAGCTGCCTAAAGATGTTGATGGCTTTTTTGCAGATGTAAGTGACGTGGCTCCGGAAAGTCATCTTCCGGTCGATTATAAGTCCGAGCAGCTTTATTTCCTCTACCAGCGCAATGTCAACCCCGCCCATACGCAGCCGTGGTGTGTCGAACTTTAGCTTCTTAGTTAGCAGCATGGCATGAGTTTTATGCGGCGCAAACTTTAGTTTGTTTCGAACACCCCACCGCTGCACATGTGCCAGGCTGGCATTGGCTTCGATCTCCAGATCCAGAGCTGTTTTCCCGGAAAATATAAGCACCACATCATCTGCAAATGCCTGGCAGTACGTTTTCCTCTCCTCCAGTTCTTCAAGCAGCGGGTTCAGGACCACATTCCAGAACGTGGGGCCTGCGATTGATCCTTGTACGCATCCTTTTGAAGTCCTCTTCCTGTATTCCGTTCCAGCATATCTCACCGCGACTCCTCTGTTTTCCAGGTAGTTCCCCACCAGTCTTCGGAGGTTGAGTGGGCACTTTTTCTCCGCCAGGCGACTTTTTATTGCTGGCCACCACGCACTGTCAAATGCTCCTTCTATGTCTAGTGAGACAACCACCACGAGGTTCTTCTCCTTTAACTTCAATTCTATATATTGCGTCATGTCGTACAGAGCGTCCTCCGTGCTTCGCTGAGGCACAAATCCATATTGACGAGGATTCATTTTGGGTAGCATATGCCACCTCAGTCTCCGCACCAGCATTTTCTCTAGGATCTTTCCGAGAATAGGCAGAAGTCCGATCGGTCGGTAGGATTTTGGGTGGGTGTAATTGTCCTTTCCAGGCTTTCTTAGTACGACGACCGCCGCCTCCTTCCACTTTTCCGGGAAACAGGACAACTCGAGACATTTGTTTGTTATGGCTAAGAACACTTGCTCATTGCATCTGATGGCGGCCTCACAAATGTCCGCTGTGAGCCCGTCAGGGCCCGGCGCCTTCTTCGGATTAAAACTCCTCGCTGCATACCTGAGTTCAGCAAGAGTGAAGGGTGGATCCGTTTTGTCCCCCGGCATGCCTTCTTCTGAACGTGCCGCTGCCTCTCTTGTCTGGGCGTGTTCGGAGTTGTCTTCCTTCTCGTCATCATCTGGGAAGAAGGTTTCCGCCAGAACCCTGGATGAAGGTAGGGTAGGTAGGGTAGGTAGGGTAGGTAGGGTAGGTAGGGTAGGTAGGGTAGGTAGGGTAGGTAGGGTAGGTAGGGTAGGTAGGGTAGGTAGGGTAGGTAGGATAGGTAGGGTAGATGAATGTTTGGTGTTTTTATGGCAAAACAAAGTTTGCCGGGTCAGCTAGTTAACAATAAAATTAGATCACAGCATCATTCCAGGTACATAACAAATTACCACATCATTTATAAAATTCATAATTCATTTCATTTAACTAAAGTGCAAGTATATAACACTAAATCATAAATTAGTGCATCATTTCATAAAAATGTCATTTGATAAATTTCCCTAGTGTGCGGTGTTATTGATCTGATTGCAATAATAAATAAATTAAATTTATACTTAAAAACAAATTATTATGTTATTTCCTAGATTATTGCAAAAATACACATTAAATTTATTGAGATTTATATCATCAATTATAAGGATCGCCTAGTGTGGTAAAAGCCTCCTCCTTCTGTCTCCATCTAGGTCTATTTCTAGCTAGTCTACTCCATGTTTTTTCTATGAAGCCTGATATGTCGTCGCTCCATCTCTTGTTGGGTCAACCGCGTTTTCGCTTTCTGTTTATGGGCCACCAATTTGTTACTACTCTTGTCCATCTGTCATCTCTTAGTCTTTGTACATGACCCGCCCATCCCCATTTTAGTTTTAGTGTTTTGTTTGATTACATCTTTTGCCTTGGTTTGTTTTTTTTCGCTATTAGTTCGCTACACATAGTTTGACGTCTCCGCTTTGGTTCACATTCTCCACAATTGCGGTTCGGTTCGTTTCGCAGTTATGTTTGACACTGGCTTTAAGGTTTCACTTATCTCTTTTTACGAGAATGAAATATAAGAAAACGGATGCTACTAAAGGGAAAAGTAAATTGAAAAGTTGAAGCAGTTCACTTTTATGTAAGTCGTCTAGACGAAATCGCAATCTCTTAGCGTCTTACACTTGCTCTACTTTCACAAACAGGTTGAATTACTTCGTAAATTTTAACACTGATCTTGGAAAATATGGTGCTAGCTTTATAGTAGTAGATGTATCTAATTGGTTGAGAAATGTTACTGAAATGGAGATGAGTACCTAAATATTATGATGTAGGTACATCACTGTAGCTTAACCCGTCTATATATATATCAGCACTTCTGAACATTTCGTTCTAAAGGGAGCTATGGTTACGAATGACACTGACAGATATCAACTTGAAATAACACCAAGCACTAGTTTTTGGCGCAAACAAGAGAAGATCGAGGTAGATGGAGGCTGGAGATTGCGTTTTAGATTGAGTTGTTAATTTGTGATAAAACTGGACTTATGGAGAAATACAGTGAGAATCACCGTAGTTCATATAGATCAAACTACGTGCTCGGTGGAATGTCGTTTCTCCAATAAATAACGTGATTAGTTACATTGTGACCCTACATAGAAGCAAAGGAGTTGGTTTGTTTAATATCTAGCCCGAAAAGAACCCATGCAAATGCACAGTCTGCAATAGTAAAGATTGATTTTGTCATCATTGTTTTTAGTACTGACATTTTTTCCTGCGGTTTCGGTGCCAACCAGGGCTTCGATCCACAGAAATCATGCATTTTTTCTGGATATAAAAATTAACCTAAGATACTTGGCAATAGGGTAGCTTTCAGTAAAAAATAATTCTATACCGAATCAATACTACCAGAGATTATACGGCTTTATAAAACGCTTTTTATACTTTGAGGTGCTGAACTGTTTGTACATAAACGCCACCATGTCAGTCCGACTTCAGGATTGGACCTCTGAACCTATCCTTCTGCAGTGAGGTGTGAGACAGAGAGACTTCTCCGAAACTGTTCACCGCTGCACTGAAAGATGTCTTCAAGGTTCTGAACTGGAGAGGGCTAGGCATCAAAGTTAATGGCGAGTACATTACTCATCTTCGGTTTGCCGACGATATAGTGGTCATGGCTGAGACCATGGAGGACCTCAGTACAATGCTCGATGACCTCAGTAGAGCTGCCGTAAAAGTGGGTCTTAGGATGAACATGGACAAATACCAAGGTGATGTTGAATGCCCATGTTACACCCACTCCTATCAAGGTTGAACTTGTGAACGATTATGTCTACCTGGGACAAACGGTCCAGTCAGGTAGGTCCAACTTCAAGAAAGAGGTCAACCTTCCAATCTGACTCGGCTGGGCAGCGTGCGGGAAGTTTCACGTATCTACTCGTCAACCTGCCACAGTGTCTCAAGACGAAACACTATGACCAGTGTGTGTTGCCGGTGATTACAGGACAGAGACGTGATCGCTCACAATGGGCCTTATCAGAACGCTTAAAGTTACCCAAAGGGCAATGGAGAGAGAACCAAGGTTACCGACATAACCCGAAGAATTGCCAAACATAAGTGGCAGTGGGCAGCGTACATTGCTCACAGAACGGATGGCCATTGGGGCCGAAAAGTTCAGGAGTGACGACCGCGTACCAGAAGACGCAGCGTTGAAAGGCCTTCCTCTAGGAGGAACGACGACCTGGTCACGGCTGCGAAGCGCACAGGACCGATCAGTGTGGTAACGCTAGGGGGAGGCCTTTGTCCAGCAGTGGACATCTTTCGGCTGAAATGATGATGATGATAATAATATTAGTATAGAAGTTATGTTATCGATACTAGACACAAAGTCAATGGCGGTAAAATCTGAAAAGATTTTAAATGGTTCAAATTTCAGATCTATTCAGATTTTACTGATCGTCCGTTTTACCGAAAAACTCAATAGCAAACTCCACAAAGAAAAATATGAGAGTATTTAAAAGAATCAACGAGTCGGATCTCCAACCTTCGATAATAGGTATGCAACAGCTGTAAAACAAGCTTCAAGAAAGCGTTGAGCTTACATAACCCACTGCTACACATACCTAAAAAAAGCCGTGAATAAAATGCCTATCCTTAAAAAACAAAAAGTTACAAAGGCAAAATAACCAATTTACTTTAACAACATCGTAACCGTTTAAGGGTCGGCTCTTAAGGGTTGAACGTAACGGAACGCCGTTAAGGGCTAATGTCGTGAAGTAAAAATGTTTATGATCAATTAAATGGCTGTAATGTACTGAATTATTAATGAGCTGGGTTTATGAGAGCATAATTTAGGCTTAGGAATGGCTTAGGAATATGTTGGTTTTGTTGGAGAGCAGTTTATGGGTCCTAGGGGAAGGATATGGAGAATTCCATGGTAATTTTCTGAAAGCCCGTTGTGTTATTTACTTGAAATTACCAAATGATTCGTAAGGTATGATTTAATAAGGTCATCTTCGAGTCCCTTTGTACTACGCTCATTCACCAGTACAAGTAAAGACCTTATGACTCAAGTGGTGTAACCATAGCTAAATACTAAGCCTAACAAACAAATTAACTTCAGTTTTAAATATTAGAACAAGAATAACTTTCTTAATTTAGAAAATTTAGTCAAAAGGAGAACTGTGTGAATTCTGAAACATAAATCAATTTTTACCCGACTACGGCGAAGCAAAAGGGAGAGTTATGTTATTGACCGATACGGGTGTATGTATGTCCATCTGTTTCCTCATTACTTCTAAAGTGCTTATCATAATTCGCAAATGAGGCGTAGTTGAAAGCGTCTTATTTGTCCGCTGGTTGCAGGCTATGTGACGTAACGTTTAATTGAATAAAGCACCCGAAGACATGAACAAAAAAAAATACCATCATGCGTGGTATAGTTGAACAGGGATTTTAAAATAAAGGAAAGTTTTCATACATCCTATTTTTGTCAAGCATACCATTTGCGAGATATATCCCGTCAAAGTCATGAAAATTAATGTTTTACCTGACTACGGCGTCGCAGTGTTTGTTTATCAATAGTAAATTTCCTAAATCAACTACGTTATCGTTATACGTTATACGTTATCTAGAGCCCGTATTGTAACTTATGCATAATCTAAATACATGTAAAACAACAAAGCCTAAACATAATAAAATGTGATTTGTCTGTGCAAAAACCCCAAAATACTACCACGCTCTAAAAAGTTTAAAACAAATAATTATTCTCATCTGAAATTGTTATGTACACACTATTCGATATGTATCGGGTTTAATTTATTGTATTTCATACATACTCATATTGGTTTTCAGAGTATAACCGTGGTCGTATGAATTTGCAGAATGTATTGTAGGTGTTCCCTCTCACAGAGAGGAGGCCTGTGTCCCAGCAGTGGGAACATTAATAGGCTGATGATGTGTGTGATGCGATTGTGGGTGGCACACCAGTCAATATGCTTTCAAACGTATATTGCGGTTTTATTTTCAACGGGGAGAAGGGACATCTCGATAACTTCTATTCATTACTTTATTAAAATATATATATATATATATATATTTTTTTTTTTTTTTTTAAACATTGCCCCACACTAGGAATTTCTTCCTGTATCGTGGGTACGTTTACAAACATATAAACTCACATACACAAACACCATATCTGTATTTATTTATGTATGTACTATTTAAAATATATATGTATGTGTATTTTAAGTAACTTATTATTAGTAATTCTTTGTTTTACTTTTTTGCTTGTCATCAGTTGTGTCATCTTTGTGCATGAAGTTTTAAATAAATAAATAAATAAGACCACGGTTATCTTCTTTTTAATTCGTAGTAAAATAACTTTATTACTCTAATATTTAGGTGTAGGTATGTTTGTCGACTAATTCCTTTTACCTATGATATTCCAGATATCTGCTAAATGCTGGAACAATATCCCGCCTCCAATAAAGTATAGTAAAAGTTGCTCGACATTCAAATTAAAATTAAAGTTGTTTTTATGAAATCATCAAAATTAATTTAAAGATGTTTGTGCTGACACGTCAGCCATTTAAAGAACAATATATTTTTGTTGTTATAATTTTTATTCCTTTTTATCAACTAGGTATATTGAGTATATCATTGTACCCTATGCAATTTCTAAATTTTGGCATTGTTATCAATTAACTTTATATATTTTTAAATTATATCAATTTTATATGTCTTTCAATTTTATCAATGTACTTACTTGTGTGTAATTTTGTACTTTTTATTATTGTTTGTATTCTAATTTATCAATTTTCAAAAAAAAAACCAAAATTTGAATTAATTAATTTAATTTTAATTTTTTTTTATACATTGATCGATTTTATCATTTTGCTTTTATTATTGTCTTTTAATTTATTTTAGTCCAGCGAACTGCCCCCGCTTTAATGACGTAATACAATATTTATTTTATTTGTTCTCTTTTGTTAATGGGCACATTGAACTTTTATTTTTGATGTGTTATATTTAAGAGTCGCACAATTTTATTTTAGATGTTTTATTTTTACAAAACATTTCAGTATATTAAAAATGTGTGTTGATGTTTTCGAGCGTATGTCACTCGTGGGCTGCAGCTGAAAATCAGCGTCAGGTGGTATACCCTGTATTACCATTTGGCTTTATGCTGAGCTGAGGCCCTTTCGGCATTAATAGTTTTAATTATTTATTTTGTTTAATTTTTAGGTGTTTTTGTTTTTAATTCCAATATACACATTTTTATTTCTTTCTTTCTATATCTTTTATTCGGCACCAAGACAGTCCCAAGGTGGTTTGGACCATTACCGAATACTTCAAATCTAAACTACTTATGTCGAAGACACAACCATTTCTAGAAGTACACTCGTAAACTTCCCAGAAAATAGTCCCTACTTAAGTACAGTCACCGATAACTTAATCTACCGTTACAAGTAAGAGACGGGTATGTATTACCGATAGGTACTTACAGATAGAGCACGGAATCGCAGGGCCCAACCAGCGACTTTTAGAGACGTCATTACTAATACCATTCGTGCCCACGCAATAATAATAATAATAATGTAAGTACAATCTAGTGGAATCGGAGGTACCGTATTACAAGTATGTGCCCGACCCAGTTCTCGAAAATGACCATGTCACGTTGTACTGGGATCGGTCTATCATCACTGATAGGACTATTGTTGCTAATAAGCCGGATATAGTGGTGATAGACCGATTAGCGCGCCGCACAATGATAATCGATGTCACAATCCCGCATGACGAGAACCTCGTGAAAGCTGAGAAAGAGAAACAAATTAAGTATCTTGACTTAGCACACGAGGTTGTCGACATGTGGAATGTGGACTCGGCGGTCATTGTGCCGATTGTCGTTACGGCCAACGGCCTGATGGCCAAGAGCCTCGACGACCATCTGTCGAGGCTTTCATTGGGCGGTTGGATCAAGGGTCTGATACAGAAGGCAGTACTCCTCGATACGGCTCGCATTGTGAGGAGGTTCCTGTCTCTGGAACCCTAACCACCGGTAGCTTGGACCCTGCTCCCGATACCGGTTGGCCTCTATTTTTTATATTTTTAAATGTTTTTTTTTTTTTTTTGTAATTTATTTAATAAAAATATTTAAAAATGTAATAAATAAGAAAAAAAAGCAATAAAGGACATAATAATGTTTTTAAGTTTTCTTTTTAATATTTAAAAATGTAGTAATTAAGAATGTAGAAGAATAAAGGAAATAATAATAAATAAATCTTTATTCAAACTACAAATTAGTAAACTTTACTAATAAGCTTTATACAACAATGTTAGGTTCCTGTACTAGGTAATCCTGTATCACAAGCGGCAGGGGCTCAAACAAAGGTTCCTGTTCCAGATAAGGCGGGAGGAAACGCCCGGGTTTCACCATTCTGTGGATCGCCCGGAGGACACGGTGGAGCATACGGTGGAGGTCTGCCCCGCGCAGGAGCACCGCCGTGTCCTCGTGGAGGCGATCAGCGGTCGCGACCTCTCGCGGCCGGCCGTGGTTCAGGCCATGGTACGGAGTGAGAGGGTATGGGAAGCTGTCACCTCCTTCTGCGAAGCAGTAATGCTCGCGAAGGAGGAGGCGGAACGTGTGAGTGAGACGAAACGGAGACTCCCTCGCGCCCCTAGTCACCGCAGGATGGCGCCTCAAACAGATGTCAGCAAAAATTGACGTAGCCCGCTAGGGCTGATGTCTGTATGGGTCGCGGATAAATTTGAAAGAGTGTTACCGCGGCCCTGGCACAAACAACTGAAGGAACACGGGTGGGTTTTTTCAGTAAAAGTCTGACACGTCCTCCCGCTTCACCCAGAGCGGGAGAAGTCATTGGATGATTTCCCAACCAAAAAAAAAAGGGATCAAGCAATCTAATTGGAAGAACAAGGAATTTTAAACATTATTTTCTTAACATTAGAATAGTGACAGAGATATTATATTCATTTAACAGATGTACCTTAATATTAAATTCTATTAATAATAATTAACAGATAATTCCTAACTTAGCTTAGTTTACGTTAAATGGCAATGTGCGTTGAGTACAAGTTTCGGCTGTCGTAGTCTTTTGGCAGATTTCTGAATTGAGTCAACCAATCTACCTAGCCTTAGTCCAACTATGTTGGAGTCGTCTTTCAGTCTATCAGCGGATCCTGGTGCGACAGCTTATCTGACTTCGATAACCCAGTAACTTGACAGCACGGTATTTCTTAGACCGACTGATATTAGTTTTTCTGACTTCTGACTACCCGTAACGATTGTAAACGATCTAGATATGACAGCCAAGTCCAACACCTTAAAGTGCTTTTCCGAGGCCCGCTTTTTTTTACTTTTTTGCTTCCATACAGGGCTAGATAATGATGAGACAAATTTATATAATTTTTTATTTTGAACGTACATCGTCAAACAGTGGAGTAAAAGCCAGACTACGTTTGTATGGAAGAATTATCGACTAGTGTACCCTTAAGTAAACTGTTGTGTTATGAGGAATGTGTTGGCAATATATCTCTAGCAGAGGCTGCCGAGCCATTTCCGTGCTCTGTGGTAGGTACTATTCTTATATTGGTCGTCCTCGGCAACGAACGAATTGAGTGACGGATTAACTAAGGTAAATTGAGCGGATTATATCGGACAACTTTAGTGTCGTAATGGTCCTGATTTTTTTTGGACGTTTGGAGAGAACAGAATTTTTTACATACATGCTTAAAGTCATGCCTTTTCCCATTGGGGTAGACAGAAAGTACTGAACACTACCTGCTTCATTCAAGTTCATACATCTAGTCATACACGCACTGACGCACGCCGCACCTGGCCTTTCTGAAGAATGTCTTCTCTTTGTAATGTTACAACAACTTACCACAGCTTTTTACTAAATGCATATGAAAGTATGTTAGAAGAAAAGAAAAAATATTTATATGTGACCCGCACAGGAGACACGAGATAAGCAAAAATACAAAAAAATAAGCAGTAATAAAAATAAAAACCCCGTGCGAGACCAAAAAGGCTCTTATCTCAGCATGTAAAATAAAGCTGCGTTTGTATTCTGATAAGGCCCACTGTTGATGCCACGGACACGTTCACGGAAACGGAACATACAATAATTAAAAAAAAATATAATAACAAAATAGAATATTTACAGTACTCATAACAAAAATAAATGGTGACTCGTATAAGGAGTAACTTGGAGTACTTTTATTTGAGCAAAATAATTATGATGCCGCGTAAAAGTTTAGGGGAATGGAACAGAAAAGTTCTGGAGCGGCGACCGTGAACCGGAAGACGTTACGTTGGAAGGCCTCCTACCAGGTGGACCAATGACCTGGTGAAGATTGCGGGGATCCGCTGGATGCGAGACGCAAGGGACCGATCAAAGTGGCGACGCTTGGGGGAGACTTATGTCCAGCAGTCGACGTCTTTCGGCTGTTATGATGTTGGTAAAAGTTTGATGCGGGTGAAGCCGCGGGCTGAATCTACATATAAAGCTGCTAGCTGGGAGGACCTAGTGGCTAAATAATAACAGCCGCTTGGATCGATCTTCATGTTAATCAACGCTTGCCGATATCGGTCCGTAAATGGTTTACCATTTTTACATAGAGAGTTTCCTCCATCATCTTCCTGCCCTTGTCCCATGTTACTTGCGGTCGGCGCAACAAGTTTTCGTCTTCCATACCGTCCTGTCACCTGTCACCATCACTGACTCCCTTTTCATTCATATCACTCCTCACACAGTCCATCCATCATTTCTTTGGCCGTCCCCTCCCTTTCAACCCATCCACATTTATATTCATAATTCTTTTAGTAACATGCGTTTCCTCCGTGTTTCCTCGAGCAAGTTTCCTCCGTGCCTCGGAAAACACGTTTAGCCGTTGATATTGGCGTTCAATTGAAGATCTTTGACAGTCGTTACAGAAAGTCAGAAGATTAAATTCTGACACCAGTCTGGCCAACGGGTATCGTGTTACCCAGTTACTGGGTTGTGGAGGTTAGGTGTAGATAGGCAGTCGCTCCATGTAAAATACTAGTGCTCAGCTGAATTCGGTTAAACTGGAAGCTGACCCCAACAAAAAGGGAAAAGGTTGGCAGATTTTTTTTTATCCAGCTGGGTTAAATTTAGTAAAGTTATTAATTTTGAGCTAACCAATCTATATTTACAAACTACTTCAATACAATACCTACCATCTCTTTCAGATGATTTCCATGAATCAAAGGTCTAAACACAAATTAATGGCTTCCAAAACAATAACTCACACAATTAATTAAAGCAGCCGAATCCGGATATTATTCAAGTTACAATATGTTGATATTCGAACTATTCAAACACTTCAAATCAAAGCCATACCTTAGGGCGTTCGCAGACGTGCTACGGTGAAAAGCGATTTAATCGCTTTTTGCGCCTGCTCGGACCACTATCTTGTCAATCGATGCAGCATCGATAGAAAATGGGCTATTTCGATACTGGTTTCCAGTAACTAATAGGCGATATAGTATGTTGGTAAAGCGACCGTATACAATGATGCTAAATCATGATGCATAATTAATCTTCATTATTCTTTTGCTGCCCTTGACTTTTGTCAGTGATTCTGGACAGGTTTGGTTGGTCATGATATGCGGCGCTTAAGTTTAAGTGTTATTTCTTATTTTTTTGATATCTTTCTACAACCTGTCATCTTGTCTTTAGATTCATCCTTTTCTACGGGGAATTGTACCCAACATTTCGGGCGGCCGGAGCGTGCCGTCTACGCTGCACACACATTTGCGTGATCCAGCGAACGACTCGCTTCCACGGACTCCACCTCGACATTCGACAACTATTTCTAAAATTTAATTTGTTTGTCCGGGCTGTTTAAGTTTGTAACCTAACGGCATTAAACCTTTCGCCAAAATATACAGTCCACTAATTTCATCAACGAGCTAACATTGGTCCTTCAACGAACTCGCCGTCTTATTTTTTTAATTTACTGTCGCCGGGAGAAACACCTTCTACCTCGAAGCAGTGGTCTTCAGTTGCGGTCCACAGCAGCGGCAGTTCCAACAGGAGAAATGATCCTGTTCTGGAGGCTTAGCCGAGCATCCGCACATGCGCAGAGGAGAAGAAAGTTAAGAGGTCGACCGACAACGGACTTCGGACCCGTCGAACGTACTGTATTAATACAGCATCGATAGAAAACCCCAAAATTGGTGGAGGTCGGTTCGTGGATGGGTGAACATCTCAACTTACTAAGATTTCTCCGTGCCTCGGCAAGCATGTTAAGCTGCTGGGCCAGGCTATCATTTCTAGCTCTATCGACAGTCCTTACGGATAGTCAGAAGCCAGGAGATCTGACACCGGTCTTGCCAACGGGTATGGACCGTGTTACCCAGTTACTGAGTTGCGGGAGGTCAGTTGGGCAGTCACTTCATATAAAACACTGGTGATGAGCTGCATCTTTTATGACTGCAACCTGACTGCAACATAATTTGGAACAGACTAAGCACGTTGATTGACAAATTCAACTAGTCGCCAAAAGGCATCGCTGCGATTTACGTAGTCGCAAAATCGCAGCTCCTAAAGGTAGCGCGTCTGTAAAACCCCTTAATTATCCGTTCTACAATTCACAAATGCGGTAACTAATTAATATCGCAGATAATAATCATTGTCGGCTAATTTGTGGAGCTATTGTTTGACAAACAGAGTTATTGGTTCGTACTTGATAATGACTCGTTAGTAAACCCTTGGTTTATACTCGTGTTACCTTATTATACAGATTATTGGAGTTACATGTACCTGTTGCATTGTTACTTCATTTGTTTGGAAACTTAAGCCCTTTGTGTTTTCTCTGTATTTGTTGAATCAAATCAAATCAAATCAAAAATATTTATTTGCTAGAATATGGTACATAAGGTGTTATATTTGCCTGTTGCATTGTTACTTCATTTGTTTGGAAACTTAAACCCTTTGTGTTTACTCTGTATTTGTTGAATCAAATCAAATCAAATCAAAAATATTCATTTGCTAGAATATGGTACATAAGGTGTTAAAGTTGCTGTTATTTATTTATTTATTTATTATAAATTTTATTGTACACCACAAAATAAAAACATAAAGGACAAACATTTTCAAACAAAATCAATGTTTCTGTTGTGTTGTCTGTAACAAATGCTAACTCATACTAAGGGGTCAAGTATTTACTGAAATTATTTCTTTGTGCATTTTCTTCATCTGTTACAGGGTTATTTAGGTCATACAGGCTCTATCCCATGAAACGATACCGGAAGTATCAATTAATGTAAGGGTCGTTTAGCCAAAATGCCAAAATGTCTCTCGACAATGTCGACATACTTACTGGTATTCATTGAATTGATGAATGGATTGTCTGAATCATAGCGTGACGGTTGACGGGAAAAATGGAAGAAGAAAACGTATAGCGTCGACCCCAAGCAACATCTGAATATTCAGCTGTCTTCAGCAAGACTCAAAGCTTATCCCAATATATTTTGTAGTTGGGAAAGGCTCCTAGCCTTTGATGAATTTCTACATTCACTGGGTAAGATATGTAATCTTTGTTAATCTTTGTTATTTTTGTTATTAATCTTTGTTTTGTGTTTAATCTTTGTTATTATAATTTCTATTTTCAGCAGGGTGTGTGTTGTATGTGTCTGTTGTCTGTCAATAAATTTTTGAACATTAAGTGATGAATGAATAATGAAATTTAAGAACATTGTTGTATTATTTAGTGACCTAGTTTACAGGTTCAAAATAAAACTGACTTTGTAAAATTTAGAGCCAATTTCACAAAACAATGTTAGTTATTAAATTGTCCCCACGTATGCGTTGTATTGTCCCAGCAAAGGCTCCTTCGAGGTGGCTAGAGAAAATAATATCTGGAAAGATTTGGAAGAGGCCTTTGCCTTGAGTGTAGGCTAAATAAAACATAAAATAATGTACTGACGTAGTAGATTTTACTTTTAAAACAAAAACAGTCAAAACAAAGTTTGATAAAATTGGGCCAAAACCTGTTTGATCAATGTTAAATTTTATCGTTTCAGCATCAGAGGAGGTCGTTGCCCTACAGTGAAATGGCAGCCAATCATAATAATAATAAATATCACGATACACGGCAATATTTCACGGAAGTTCCATTGAAAAGTTTACCAAACGAACTGAAAATACTTCATTAATAGTCTCTTTGCATTTTCAGTAATTTTATAAATATTTACACGATTCATTATGGTTGAACAACCAAACAAATGGGGTTTTAATAAAATTAATCTGATATTCGGTTTATTTATTGGCTTAACCAGATGCATGTTATCGGATTGTAAAATCAGATTTGATTTATTAAATTAACAGTATAATTAAGGTGTATTACTACGAACACATAAATAATTAGTTGCTAATAATTTTGTGGTTGGTTGGTCGAGCCTCTTTATATATTATATGGTAACATAATTAAGAGTTTAGGTGAACGTGGTATGCACATCTTAAGGGCCAGTTTCTGAAGTCAACGTCACATCTCAAATCAGCTGACAATTTGTCACAAATTAACTAGCCGTCAGTTGTCAGTGAGTTTCTCAACACTTCATCATCGAGAAATTACGTAATCGCTTGTTACATTAAATAATCAACATTAATTTATTTCGGTTGGCTACCCTAGCTGGTATTCATTCACTACTATAGCGTAATCAGTAACTTTAAATAGTATTTTATCTTGAGAGGCTGGGTTGGTGTAGCCGTCAAGTTAAGCAAACCTTACCAAGGTCGATTTTTGGATGGGTAACCACTTTTTTTTTTGGTTTGCTTGTTTTTGGATAGGTGACCACACAGGTTAAGCAACACATAACAAGGTTATTCTTTGGATGGGTGACCGCTTTTTTTTTGTTTTTTTTGTTTTGGATGGCTGACCCCGCCAGGGTAAGCAACACTTGCCAAGGTCAGTCTTGGGATGGGTGACCACTTTTTTTTGGTTCGCTTTTTTTTGGATGGGTGACCCTGCCAGAGTAAGCAACACTTACCAAGGTCAGTCTTGGGATGGGTGACAACTTTTTCTTGGTTCGCTTGTTTTTGGATGGGTGACCCTGCCAGGGTAAGCAACACTTACCAAGGTCACTGTTTGGATGGGTGACCACTTTTTTTGGGTTCGCTTGTTTTTGGATGGGTGATCTTGTTAGATGTTGTTTAACCTAACGGGGTGACTTTAGGATGGGTGATCAAAAATTTTGTGGCGATGGTCACCCATCCAAAGACTGACCTTGGTTAGTGTTGCTTACCCTGGCGGAGTCACCTATCCATAAACATGCCATCCAAAAAAAAGTGGTCACCCATCCAAAGACTGACCTTGGCTAGTGTTGCTTACCCTGGCGGAGTCACCTATCCATAAACAAGCGATCCAAAAAAAAGTGGTCACCCATCCCAAGACTGACCTTGTTAAGTGTTGCTTACCCTGGCGCGGTCACCACCCCAGCCGCTTCAAGTTAAACACAAACAGTAAACAAAAAAGTACAGGGTATAGTCAACACTGACCTGGGGATCGAACCTTCCTCACGCGCACTAGCGTGAGGAAGGTTCGATTCCCAGGTCAGTAACAGTTTGTTTTATTTTTATTTATTTAAATAAATACAAAATAACAATTTTTTATAATTGTG
This sequence comes from Anorthoa munda, assembly GCA_945859665.1. Lineage (NCBI taxonomy): Eukaryota > Metazoa > Arthropoda > Insecta > Lepidoptera > Noctuidae > Anorthoa > Anorthoa munda. The sequence continues at coordinate 19,342,326 of OX243896.1, read as the reverse complement.
TCAAGTTTTTATAATGTAATTAATTTAAAAGTTTGTAATATGCTAATTTTTTTTAGATCTTGGTAATCAACTATAATTGATTTATTAAACATATTTTTTATAACTCAACCCATACCATAGTTTTCGCCGACCCCTATTATCTTTTTATCGTAATATAAGCCTTTAAAGTCATAATATTAATTTTAATCCGCGAATAATCGACCAATTTCCAACAATTATAAATTAGGCTCGTTGACAAGAGATTAACATTGAAAAAGGTGCTCAGAAACCCAAAACTGCTGTAACATGTGGTTAATTCGAGATTTTACTCAAATGTGACAAATTGTCAACCACTTGTCACACTTGGATGTTGAGAAAATGAAAGTAGAATTAACAGGCGATTAATCCTCGATTACGTTAACAGCCCGATAATTCTGAGCTGGGAAACCGGCAGTTACTCGTGTGAGTTAGTTTCATGTTCTTTAAATATAATACTCTTATCATACAGAGAAATCACTAGCATTAATTAATCAACACGCATGCTCAGGGTAGATGCCCAACCCCCCCCCGGTGGGTTCCCGCTTTGTCGATGCGGGGGGGCTCAGTAACCGTGGCTTGGTCACCCACGGTGAAGCAAAGAGGAACCCGAGGAGGGGCCGCTCGTCAAGGGCTTTTGCCGATTAAGCCGACGACGTAGCGGCCAACTAGTAGGTTGCGGTGCCGCTTGGTAACAGGCGACATCGCAACTGAGTCGGGCCGCGATGTCTTATTCTTATTATTGTCGATTCCCAGGTCCCATACGATGTCGCGGCTAAGGGTTGGAGGCCGCGGTGGGAGAGGAGTGCCGGTATTGCGGTGGGATCCCTACCTTCCGCGGTCCGGACGGGGTTTCCACCGTCTGATGGCGGACGCGGTGGGGCCGCAGGGGAGGAGGATTGTCGGTATTGCGTTAGCCGCTCTCCCTATCCCCTGCGGCCAAACAATGGTAGGTGGCGGGGCCATTGACCTTGACTCGTCACAGGGGGACCAAGGGTGCCATACACGGGGTCGTCTGGCGCCCATGTGCTGATTGGTCCCTAAGGTGGTCACGGCGTGCACCGTTCTGGTGCAGGTGCGAAGAATCGACCAATCACACAGACGGATATCCACATCCCGTCTTACATCTCGCATGTGATTGATCGATTGTTTATACTCTTTGCCCTTTGCCTTGCCGAATTCACTTAAAAATAAGGTTGCAAGTTTCCTCACGATATTTTCCTTCACCGGAGACAACGATATTCAAGAAAAACTTTTTTATTGAGAAATATTGATGCTGGCAGTTCTTGAACGCGGTTTAAGTTTGCTGATTGTGTTTAGTTTTATTTAGGAAATCGAGATTAGTAGCTTTATTATTATTTTCAAGTGTAATTTAATCATCAATTCAATTACTCAGAATATCAAAATATCAAAAATTTTCTTTAAAATTATTTTTCTGACATTTATTTTTGTATTTCTTGAATTTTATTGTTGACATTCTAAAAATATTTCATTGATTTAATATTTATTTTGACATTATTGTATTAATTTGATTAATTGACATATTATAATCCTATTTTATTTTTTGACATTACTGAAATGTTTTATTAATTTGGTACTTGTTTTAACATTTTAGTTTTTATTGTAAATTAATTAATTGATATATCCAATTCTAAATCTTTCTATAATTTTTATACAGTATGATGAAATATTTGTACACCTAATCGCAAAGCATAGAGAACTTACAAAATTGTAACATCTCACACACCTGTGTATCTGTAACCTATGTTTACAAATAAAGAATCTGAATCTGACAAAAATGCAGGAACAAAGATCCCTTCTAAGTTGCATCACAACACTCGCTTTCCTACGTTCGCATCTAAGCTGTCCCAGCTGCCTATTTTCAGGGCATTGATCCATAGAGCTTGGAGGTCATCCGGGCCCAGGCTGTGATTTGATGGTTTTGTTGTGAGCGCCTGTTATACGACCAACAACAAAGATATTGTCAATATTGACAACAAGTAAAATTTAAAAACCTCCGATACTTTTTATTTCATGCTACATAATTTATCAAGAGGTCGATACGCTTCGATCGACAATCTATTGAACACGTAATTATGACACGATATCATGCGAAAATAGCCCGATTCAAACAGTAAAACGCCCATATCTTTTGATCGGCTGAACCGATTTTCATCAAACATAGCCAAGAACACACAACAAAAAAAACTAAATCAAAATCGGTTTATCCGTTTAGGAGCTAAGGCTCCGATTTTGATTAATTTATGAACCGATTCATAATGCCACATACAGATATACAAATACATATATACACAAATACACGTCGCGTCAAGCTACGTTAAATTACGTTAGCTTAAATCGGAGGATAAAAAAAAACAAAAATGCATTTATTTAATTTATTTTAAAATACAAGAATTACATTAATTATCGCAAAAATTAGTCTAAGTGCCTATTCGAAGTATGGATATGGAATGGAATTTTACAGAGTTACAATAATTGGCTAACTGCGTCACAAAGTGCTATCTCAGCTCGCCGTTTCCGTCGTTCGTTAAATTTGCAGCGTATGGTTCTATAATAAAAGTGTTGAGTGCTGAGTTGGCGATTCCCCTTATGCAACTGCGTGTAACAAGCTTATAACACCCCTGTTTTTCTGACGGGTGTCAAAAAATTAGGTATGACCTAAAAACAACATAATAACCTGAAAAAAATAAATGAAACTTGTGGTTTTTTTTCTTACTAGAAACAAAACAGAATTTTGCTATTCACTAGTTAGTTTTTTATTATTATTTTTTTAAGTCGCAATTAGACTGCTGCCTTAAAGATGAGTATAGACTAGAGCATTCACTTGTAACAAAACATAGAACATTTGCTGTTTATATTTACTCGAACCACACTTCGAACATGATGCTCGATGTTTTGTTACAATTTTATTATAAAAACCAACTTGCGTTTTGGTGTAACATTTTATCGAGCAAAGGCACGAGCGCGGGTGACGTAGAATGAAGTCAATAATGAACGCAAGATACAAAGAAATGTTACAGGTAAATGCTCACTCGCCGCGCCATGAGACTACGATCTTATCGTCGAACATTCACAAAAACGTTACGTAACGTGGAAATGATTTAGGAAACCGAGCAGATGTCTGTTTTATACCATTCCTAAGAACGTAACATTACATTGTAATGCTCTAGTGTATACCCACCTGCAAGAAAGGTGCATCTACCAAAACACAGAAATAAGGAAATAATAATTAAAAAAAACAAAATGTTTCATATATGTGTTTAATTGTACAGTAGGCCTCAGAGGACAACTAAACCAGTAAAAATCTCCTTTTAAACAAAAAAAACTAAATCAAAATTAGTTCACCCGTTTGGACGTTATGATGCCACAGACAGACGCACAGATACACAGCAACACACCTCAAACTTATAATACCCCTCTTTTTCCGCCGGGGGTTAAAAATGTGGCTTCGTTTTCTATTCAAACTCCGTACTACGCTAGGTTAGATCAAGATCAAAGTGTTACCACTGGCGTGACCTTACTGTAACTATGTACCTTCGAACCCTACCTACCTTTAAACCGGTGAAAAAAAAGCCTATTACTGAACGATCATAAAACAAAAACTTTAACATTAATTTCTTCATTTGTCATTGATACACGCAAAATTCCACCTTGAAGAACTTTTAGATAAGTAGTAAAAAAAAACTTTTTTACTACATGAACGTCGCGTTACCTATAAAATCATCAAAGGATTTAAGGTGATGATAAGAGACTAACTCAAAGTAGGCTTATATAATTATTTGCTAAATTTATTTAATTTAAGGCTGCAACGAAAATGTGTTAATCTTGAATATAATTATGAAAACATTATTATGAGCCTGTTATGTCCCACTGCAGGGCAAAGGCCTCCCTTCCGTCTTTCCATTTTTCCTTGAAAACATGAAAACATTATTGTATTCTAAATACGTTTTTCGTAAAGCTACAACGTTTAATATCCATAATTGCTATAATTAGCTATTTTTTACATGCTGTCACTGCATATTGAAATTTTCCTTGAATTTATTTAATAAAATCTGAGTGCAAAGTTGATGAATTTTAGTTTTTGTAATATTTTCAGGTTTTCGAGGAAATTTATAAAACACTTTATATTTTACAATGAACTACAACCGTAGTTATTGAAAACAGATTTTTCTTTTCTATGTAGTTCGTCAGTGACAGCGCTTCAGATCTTGTCAGTGTCTTAAATACTAGGTAGGTACTGTCAAATCAGCCTATTTTCGTTCGGTCTGTTTTACGGTCTGACTGTGTCGAAGGTACGGTTTATTGCCTATAATAATTCTTCGAAAGATTGTTAACCGAACCGCTTGTGGAGTGTTAAATAATTCTAGGGGTATTTTAGACTGCGATATCGCAGTTACAGGAATCCTGACATTAACAAAAAATGGGCATTATCTTGGTTTGTAAATGGTGTCCTTGTCATTTCCAAGTTAATAAAGTCAGAACGTTACAGTAGTGAGGCCAGAATATATAAGGAACCAATAGGAATTGATTGCATTTCCGACGATTAGGTTTGATTGAAACGGCAACCGTAGGCATATATTATGCCTGTAGATGCCAGACCAAGAGCTTATGAGTAAGTTGGGGACCAAGCAAATATAACTCGGACCGATAAATTCACAAAATCAAAATGGAAAGTCATTCAAATTAGGCTGACGACCAGCACCTTTCGAAAGTCAAAAACTACATACCTTCTGCCTGCCCGTCACCACTTCCTAGCTGGGAAAAAGAAGTGGTGTAACAGTCCAGAAACACATCTGAATATGACAAGTAACCACAATATTTTTTTAACATTGTAGCCACGTTTGTTGTTATTGTGTTGTGTGTTGTTGTTGTGTTGTGTGTTGTTGTTGTGTTGTGTGTTGTTGTTGTAAGCCACGTTAATCATAAATTTTTTTAAAAAGAAAAAGGATATAGGTAAAGAAAATTAAGATCCGGCTTCGCACGACGTGGGCAGCTAGGAAGGTCCGGCTTCGCACGACGTGGGCGGGTATCTCATAGCAGGCAGGCAGGCTAGGCAGTTGGACAGACAGGAAGGCGTGGAATGCCCGAGGTAGGCAGATGAGCTCGCAGATGAATCGCTTAGGTAGGCAGTAGGGTAGCCAGCAGGACGGATGGGCAGGCACACAGTTAGATGGTCAAGGCTTGAACCAATTGTCAGGCTAACAGGCAGTAGCACAGGTGCAGGAACAGGCACCAAAGAGTGCGGAGGCCAGGCTGTGGCTTCATACGCCGATCAAAAGAGCCCTTTAAACATGAAGCGGTGTCCGACAAGGTCAATGAAATTTAGGTTCCACACTCAATATATTTATTTATGCACTTCAAAGATTTTATTACATTCACAGGCTGTATATATTATAGTTTTCAAGAGTTTTTAGATACAATAGTACACCTGGTAGTATTCAAACAGAAAACGGACTTTCGGCGTTCCGTCCAGATTAAAGACTAAAAAAGTGACGCCCGTTTTTCTTCGTTCCGACATGTCTTCTAAATTTTAAATTTAAATATCAATTAAGAAATCATGAACGAATAAAAACGGTTTATAGAGGCGCAGTCTGCCGCTGTCCTTATTATGAAAATTATAAAGTACAACGAGCTTAAAGAAGCTATAGAGTATGGTATCTTATGTCTATGGTTTAAGAAAATAAAATAGACATATGTCATTTCAGAGTATAAAAACATTCTATGATTTTTACAAATTCGCATTTTAAATAAGTTTTTGGATGCTTTTCAGGTATATACATAAATAACAAAGAATACATAAAAATGGGAAACATGAATTGATACAATTTCAAAAGTTGTAAAGATGAAATTTGTAAAGAGTATTAAAAACGTAAGTAAACTAAGAGATGTGGAATGAACACCACAACATGAATGTTTGAATGTAATCTGGTAGCAAAAATAACTATGTCATTAAACACACAGTTGAGACCCTTGTACTATAAAACCCCCGAAAATGTCTTAGGAGTATAATTTCTCAAAGATCCGAACCTCTGACATTTCATAAAGATTACAGTAACCGATATTCTTCTATTTTTCTGCACACAAAGTAATACAGCTCAAACGAGGTACCATTGTTATTTTTCTGCAAATCGGTCGAAGCCATCAAAACTACAATTTCTTTGAAAGGGAATACTACTGCTACGGTATTAGAAAACAATTTACCATCTATTATTATAGTTCCGGGAATAATAGTTCTTTTGCGAATAGTTTGTTATGAATATCGGCCTCTTTTTGAGCCTATTGCATACTTATGTAGGTACTATTTTCATTGGTTTTTTTTGCCAGAAATACAGCATGAAAAGATGGATGGATAGCGTGAAGAATTATATGAAAGAAAAGAGAGTCAGTGATAGCGTGACAGTTGACATGATGAAATGGAAGAAGAAAACGTGTTGTACCAACCTTCAGTAACATGGGACAAGGGCAGGAATATGATGGTAACAGTATTATGCGGCTTAATAATGTCCGCTCTTGGGATAAGGGTATTTTCTTAGTGTTTGTAATCCACCAGTTGAAAGCAGTGAGTTTGGTAAATGTGACATGTATTGCTTTTAGTTCTAGAACATACTGGTTTCCTAACGATGCGCAGAGTTGATGGAATACCTTAATTACATGAAGTATCGCCTGCCTGAATTTGAACTGACCTAAGTAATCGTAAGACAGGACCGTTCCCTCTGAGCCACCATAACCAGGTACTACTTAGTAACCTGCATAGACTTAGCTCATCTATACAAACATAGCATACATGGAGAACACGCTGTAATAAAGCTCTCTGCGTTGCGTTTAACCGGCACAACCATATAGTCTGTTTGTGTATTTCATCTTACCGTTACACGATAAAACAATTAGTAAGGATCTGACGTGATTGACCACAATCGTCCGTATTCGACGGTAAATCCTTGATATCGATCGATGCTCGGTTTGTTAGGGATTGACCACAACACGTTATTGATGGGCTCGACCTTTAGAGCACCTTATTTGTGCCATTGCAGGATAGAGTCATCTTCGAAGCGTAGCTTCTTCCCTATATTATTATTTATATTTATTTAAAGGACACTATGCGTGCGTGCTATGCGTGAGGGCTGGCTCATTCTTTGCGCGTGGCAATCTTCTGGGCACGTTGCCGGTTGACAGCGATATGGAAGAGTACTTCGGTGGCTAAGTATAAAAGGTAGGTACACAATTTTGATATATAATGTAATTAGTTAAGTTTATTGTTAGTACAGTTTCCTTTGTTTTGTGATTTTTTTCGTGTTGTATTTACACGAATGTTTTACATATAAAAAATAACACTAGGATGACTTTATTGTTGATGAATTTATTATTGCTAACCTTCTTTAGGTTAGCAATAATAAATTATTGTATAAACAAACACATGTTTAAGCCTATCCGTTATTTCCAAGTTTCTTTGTAGTTGTCAATCAGTAGTGTAGCCAGTTGGACTGACTGCCTAAATTAGACGATGGATAATTATGTAAAAAAAAGTTTTTAACAAGTATACAGCTCCTAGCAACTTTGCTAATCAATCATTGTTTAGCGTACCTATTATACAGAAGGGCCACTCCCGCCATTTCGAAAATTGACAGCTAAACTTGACAGATTCACTAGGGTTGCTACTATATTGATTCCGTATTAAAAAAAGAGTAGGTTGTATAAGTTACAAACATAAATACATCGATTCGTCTAAGCATAAGTTTCCTTTTTTTTTCTTATTTTTATATCATGCTTACATGCCTTAGAGGGTAGACAGAGCATCAAATATCCATTAAATATCACGACGCCACATACGACGAAGATTGGAGAGTAACAAGACGTAAAAATTGTGTAATAATGATCTCAATAAAAACATTAAATTGTGAAAAGCACCAAGCTTGACAAAAATAAAAATGTGAAAAAAGGGTAATAAAAACAAAAAACCCGACTGCTTAAGAAGCGAACTAAAAAGATGTACAAAAACTAGAAGAAAATTATGCTGTCCCCTCAAGCTCCCTTCCATCCGAATCGGAAAACGTCAACTGAACCCTTCGGGCACACCGATCCGAATCGGACAAAATGGTGGGAAAGTTCAAGAGGGTCTTATTTTTGCGTTATGTTGCCAGTAGGGTGGATATTCTCGATAAATCTTGGTTTCATTCGACAGTTTAATAGACAAATGTGAAAAAAAAAAATCCGGCAGTCTGTGGATCCGCCCGACATTTTTATATTTATTGTCAAAGTCAGTGCATACCCCAGCGCGCTCGGACATGACTCGGACTAGTGCTCGCACGTACGTGCGCTGCGCTTCAAATTCAAAGTTTTGATTTTTTTTATTAATTGTGCAGTATTTTTATTTTCGGAAATCATGGAATGGTAAGTGTTGACCTGTTTTTAATAGCTTTCTATTGTATTTGGCGTAAATGCCAGCAGAAATACGTATTTTAACGAACGTCTGCCGACATTTTTTCTTTGTTGTTGTATTTCTTTTTCTTTTTTCGAATACTATTTTTGCCTAATACTCTTCAAGCTGTTGTTATTACCAAAGCTACGCTAATTAACAACCGAAACAATGCATTTAATTGAAGTGCTAACGAAACAAATTCGAATTTAAGTGAAAACAAAAACACTCTACTCAAAACATCCGAATCGGTTCAATGGTCAGTTCGAACTTGTCAGGAATTTCTCAGGATTCAAAAAAATGGATATCCCATTTTGCAGTAGTTGTTCAACTGAAATATTTCTAGGGTCAATTTTTTTTGTGGATCGTGTTTTTCAGGTTTCTTACTTTTAATTATTTGTGGATTTCAATTTTTTTTTTTTTGTTTCAGTTCGAGTTCCGATGGCACAAAATCGATGCCGTATCCATTTTTTGTTTATTCCTGGACCAAGTTGTTGTTGCTGTCGTGAAATTGTGCATCTTGCGGGTTAATTTCTGTGGTGTTTTTCTTAGGCAACGTGCCCTTGTGTTGTGTTTTCCCATTAGTAAATATCATTAGCAAGTGGATAGTGAAATAATATTTTAAATAAATGCAGTGGTAGTTGTAAACAAAGCCAAATAAACAAAGGCCTTTTTTATGGCTCTTTGTCAAGTGTTTTCATTGTGACTCATTGTTCGTAAACTAAACAATTGTAACCGTTTAAACTGTGTGTGTGATGAGATTAGGTGCCAAACTATGTAATACAATAGCACTTCAAGCCACTTGGCATACATAGTTCTCAGAACTTGAAGGTAAACATACCCTTTTTTTTTGCCGCCTGTTGGGTCATTTTTTTCCCGCGTAATTTTGTAAAGCTTGTGGTATGAAATAAATGTACGGGGAGGTGTGTTATTTTGATTGATTATTGTGGATAGGGTGTATTCCTGTAAATAAAATTAAAATTTTATGAAATAATGGTTTATTTTTTTATTTCTATCTCCTTTTGTACACAAAACTGGGAAAATTTCCCTTACACTGACTTTACACAATTTTTATAAATAAATTACAAGGTAAAACTGGGTAAATCCCTGTGAAATCTAATAGCTTATTTCATAACGATTCTAACAACATAACACTCATACATGGTTCCCATACAAAAATACCGAGAAATCGGCTTTTTACTGAGACCGGGTCGATACCGCAAAATGGCGCTGGTAAACATGGACCGGTGGCCATTTTCCGGAAAAAAAGTTGGACGCTGGAGGGGGTAATCGGAGGAAACATATTTGTGAACTGACTGGAGACATCTGTGATGACTTAAACCATATTATTATCACAAATTTCATAGTCTTTCCAATTTCGTCTATGGACTAAACATAACTTATTATATTCCTAGATATTGAATTTCTAACTTCTCATCTTGAAAAATTTAATGACCTTCAAACCTTAAAAATTAATGAATTAAAAAGAAAAAAGAGTATATTCGGTCTGTAACAATTAAGGACCCAGCCAATGCAACTTCGTTACAGGACTTTATGTATGAATGACGTGACAAATGCCCGCACAAAGCATTCTTGACAGCCGCGACTGAGCTCAGTCCAATATTATCCATTATTCCCTGTAAAATAGCAATGTCAATGTGTGTGTGCAAAATGACGCTTTGTTCACAGTAACCTCCCTGTCTGCGGCGCGCCGCCGCTTACGTACTTTGTGCTATTAATCAGAGTTCTTCGAATAAAACAGACACTGTAGAAAACAAAAGCAAGCTAGGTATTCCAAACAATTCCGGCAGCAGCGTTCCACAGTTGATGCGATCTTACGCATCCGCTCGCTGCCGGAACAGGTAGTCTCAGGGTCCAGTGGCGTTGGCGGTAAATTTAGATATTCTTTTTTTTTAGTTTATTTATTCTTTAAACACACTTTATGTCACAAATATCAGTGCAGCCCTGGCTCCTGTACTAGGAAGTCCTGTATCACAAGAGTCAGACCTCTCAAAAACCAGGGAATATTATACAAAAGGAGTGTGATAGACAGAAAATCGAGGACTCGATAATCCTCAAATTCTGGTCACACAAAAAAAAAATAACATACCAAAACCACCGACCATAGAAATATTTTTCTATGGTCGGTACATAAAGTAAAATACGAAACACGTGAAATTGATTTTCTTTCAGAACTAAGAAACTGCCCAGATAAAGTATCTTGGCCTAACCCTGGGCGGTCGGTGGGACTTCGAAGAGCATTTCGAGTGCCTGGTTCCCCGCGTTGAAAGGGCAGTGGGTGCAATCTGCAAACTGGCAATAGCGTGCCAGGTTTGGTTAGGCTAAGGCGGCAAAGAGGGGAGCTCATCCCCTACAGGCTCACTCAGGTATTCATCGGGCACGGTTGTTTCGGTGAGTACCTAAATAGGATTGGGTGAGGACCACGGCAAATTGCCACCATTGTGAAGGCGACCTGGAGTGACCCGCTCAAGGAGTGGCTGGCGTGGGCCACTAAGCCAGCAGTAGTGAGGGCTATTCTGACAGAGACCGAAAACTGGAGGGAAATGGCCTCCTTTTGTGAGACCATGATGGTCCAGCAGGAGAAAGCCGAGCGGGATCGTAAGAAGGCTGGTCTCGCTCGGAGACGAAGGCGTCGTGGAGGTAATGCCTCGACGCCTAAAATGCCGTAACCCCATCTGTGTCATAGCAGGCGGGACTCCGGGGTCACGAGCGGCCAGATTGAGGACTCTCTCCACCCAGCATGTGACTTCAGGCACAGATAAGAAGAATATACACTCTACATACCTCACATTCAGAGAAGAAGATACACTCTACATACCTCTCACACGTTACCTATACACACATACACTCACGCATACTCACACCCACACACTCACCACATTATTAAATTCACATCCGCTCGCACCTACATATACTCATATACATACGCTACTCACACTCCTACACATTCTCAGAAACACACACCATACATACACTCACATACGAACATACACACTCACGCCCACACACTAAATCTATTTAATAATAAATTGAAATTATGTACTTATAAATTACCTATCTTCTTTCTTCTTCTTTTCTTTCTTTCTTCTTTTTTAAAACGTTGCCCCACACTAGGAATTTCTTCCTGTATCGTGGGTGCGTTTACAAACATAGAAACTCACATACACAAACACCCAGAGCCGGAACAATTATCTGTAGGTCATACAAATATTTGTTTCGTGCGGGAATCGAACCCGCAACCCGAAATCTAAAGTGTCACGGTGTGTTTGTGTATCACTTATCAACTATTTTTCTGTAGTATTCACTTAATTGTATTATGCTACCATGCTTGGCATTTATTCTTGTACTGTTAAAACTCGAGGGGAATGGTGCTGCTAGCCGAAATACAGGCTATGCCTAGTTCGCCTACAGATGCTAATCTCTTTGCCCAAATTGAAATTGCTGCCACATTGCCATTGTAAAGTAGTATTAAGTTTTTGGAAATAAATAAATTATTATTATTATAATACGAGTATAATACTACAGTCTGTACTGTCTATTTTTTCGTTAAGTTAAGTCGGGCTATTTTTTCGTTCTCTATATTTTTAGCAGGGGCAGCATCAGTGACTCATTAATAGCCCGAGACTGTGGTTTTCTAACGCCATCTTAGGGTTACGCAACGACTCATAGGAGTGTTCCAAACTGCCATTAAATTTGAATCGAACTGTGTTTGATTTATCCATTAGACAGTGGATAAGACCCTTAGCCACTGGTACATATCCCGTCCCAAAAGCATATACATCAATGGTTCATTATAAAGACTGTTTAATAGTTTTTGGTGGCTGGACATACCCTTCACATTCTCAATATTATCAAAATGTAACCATGTTCAATGAAATTCACTTTTACTGTGTGAATACAAATAAATGGATATTAATAAATGCAATAAATAGCCCCCACCTATGGCAGGACATTCAGCTTGCATGAGAGGAGATGAAATGATTGTTTTTGGGGGTCTGGTAATGCCAGCTACTCAAAATTATCAAATACAAGGTTCTAATGATGTGTGGGTGCTAGATGTACCTGCACTTACTTGGAGAAAACAAGCAACCACCAAGCCAAGACCAGCGCCAAGATATGCACAATCCCTGATTTTTCTGGACTCTGAAAGATTGATGCTTCTCGGGGGAGTTCTAACATTACATAACCGCTTTGTGTATAGTGACTGCTGGATATTGACAATGAAAGGTCCTACATGAACATGGACAGAATTGTTAGTCAAAAATAAAGAGTGGGCTGCTGCTAATATATGGTGCAATCCTGCATGTAGGGTAGGAGATAAGGTTGTGAGGTTAAGTAGAAGAAGACATGGCTGGAATAGTGCTAAGCCTTTAGTCACATCAGCAGTGAGGTTATCAGCACTAAGTAGACCTGAGGGTGCACCTGTGTCAGTTAGAGTGGAGCAAAGTTTACAAAGGCCTCTGGACAGAGATCAAAATATTAATGGTAGGAGAGGAGTATTACCTAGGCGGCCAATAAATCCTCCAAGACAAGAACTAGTAAATCCCAATGGTGAGCCAGTGGCTGGACCAAGTAATGAGCAGGAGAGTTCTCAAAATCCAGCAGTGGGTGCTGAAAATAATCCTGATTATAATGGACTTCTTGCTGGAACCAGTTCAGATGAAAAACAAATTAATGGACTAGATGCTGGCAAAAAAGACTTGGCAATGAGGAGGAATAAAAATAAGGTAAGTTACAATTAAAAAACACAACAACCTGCCTATAGACAATTGAATTGGTGAAAGAAAAAAAAAGAAAATTTTTCATATATTTTCTTTGTTTCTATAATATTTAATCCTCAAGTGTTGTATATTTATTACTACAGAATAAGGGAATGAAAATAGTAAGACAGTTGCAAGAAGCTAACAAGTACAGGATGGCGGCATTTGCTTGTGATACATCCCAAAATAATACATCTCCCGAAAATGATCTCATTAATCAAAGACAGATAGCTCACTTAGAAAATAGACTATGCTGTGTATAAATTATGCTGTGCAGTCGGAGGATACATGTTCGCGAGCTAGCTGACCAAAACCAGATGTATCCTCCGACTGCACAGCATAATTTTCTTCTTGTTTACATTCTTTTTAGTTCGCTTTCTAAGCAGTCGGGTTTTTAGAATTTACTAATTAACTTTTTTTATTTATAACTTTTTAGTTATCTTTTTTAGAATTAGGTACATTTTAACATATGAGTGTGATATATTTTTGAAATCAGCTCTTAAAGTTCTTTATTTTGATACCCCACACGATAGGTTTGAAAGAAAAAAAAAATATTTTTTTTAATACAATATGGCGCCCAAAATCCGCCATTTTTCTATTTTTCAGACGAATCGATTGACGTAAGAACCATCAAAATCGGCCAACGCGTTTGGTCTCTAGAACGCCACATAGGAACAAACATACATACATACATAGACTGATAAACACATTACCCTCCTTCGGCAGTCGGGTAAAAATCTGACCATCAGTCTTGCCTGGAGGTGATCAACAGTTAATGGAATGTGGACTTCCAAATCTATACACATATTATAGGTAATCATTCTTTGTAAAATACTGTTAATCAGCTGATTCCGGTTAGACTGGAAGATGACTGAAAAGACTAGGCATGATGTGTTAGCTACCTTGGGATAATAAAAACGATAGTCGTGTGAAACCGCGGGCAGAAACTAGTTAAGATAACGCGCAATGGACACTACGCACGCAATCCTGTCGATGCGAATCAAATTTATGATGGGAAGACGAAGGTTTTTTTTGCTATTAGTAAGATTACTTTGGAAAGATAGGTGCGTTCGAAGAATAGTGGATAAAACCGAGGCTCTAGACTAAGGTCATTCTGTCCACGATGGTGATTGTTGAAATGCCAAAATGGGGCCCTAAGTTCTTCATCATCATCATCATTTCAGCCGAAAGACGTCCACTGCTGGACATAGGCCTCCCCCAGGCGTCGCCACCTTGACCGATCCCGTGCGTCTCGCATCCAGCGCCTTCCCGCAACCTTAACCAGGTCATCGGTCCACCTAGTGGGAGGCCTTCCAACATATCGTCTTCCGGTTCGCGGTCGCCATTCCAGAACGTTTCGGCCCCAACGGCCATCCGTTCTGCGAGCAATGTGCCCTGCCCACTGCCACTTAAGTTTGGCAATTCTTCGGGCTTTTCTTCTTAAGTTCGGCAATTCTTAAGCTCTTAGAGTAAGGTTATTTTGAGTAAGCGTAAGGAACCCCCTTGATGGTTTTCATTTACTTATGATGTTATTTGTTTTTAAACTTTATGTTAGTCTTTAAAAGTGTCAGTAGCGCTAGAAAGAATGAAATGAAAGAAAGGAAAGGCTTGGATGACAAAGTTTGCCAAAACTTAATATAGAGACTATATCTTGATCAAAATCCTAGCCTAGGTTATTCTTGAGTATGTAGAAGTTTTAGCCTGGGGCTGGGGTGTCTGACGCCCAGGAAATGCTGTGTCGCAATTATTGATTGTACTTTTTAACATTATTCTCTTTAATTTTGTAATTGTTGTTGTTGGGTTGTCTGTAACAAATAAATGTTTTTTATTTCTAAATTCTACATTTCTATTTTAAATGCTTTTTTGGTGTGTTTTCTCTGATTGAGTTTGTAAACACCTCCTATTTTTACCGAATTCAAAAAAAGGAGGTTATTAATTCGATACGTATGAAATCGTATGGATTATTGTTGGAATTGCACAATATTCACATAAATACGTGTGCCAAATTTCATAAGTGTATGTATGTATGTTTGTTTGTATTTAAGTTTGTATATATGTATGTATGTTTGTTTGTATGTATGTATATTGTTTGTCCACGCATATCTCCAGAACTAGTAATCTGAGCAGTGGTAGCCCAGTGGTATCGGCCGCAACTTACAAGTTGTAGGTCGTGGGTTCGAACCCAGGCAGGCGCTTTACTTTGTGTAAATTATTTCATCACCACTGCTCTCAAAACGGTGAAGGAAAACATCGTGAAGAAACCGGCATGTCCTAGAACCAAAAATTCGAAGACATGTGGCATCCACCAACCCGCACTGGGCCCGCGTGGCGGATTACGGCCCATTCCCTCTCACAGAGAGGAGGCCTGTGTCCCAGCAGTGGGAACATTAATAGGTTGATGATGTGATGTGATGTGATGTGTAATCTGATCATGATCATTTTTTATATTGCATTATGTATCTCTCAACTTAGGGAACAATACAAGTTTCATCAAAATCGGTTCGGTACCTTACTATAGCACTTGCTCACTTTTTAGTGATACTCCATCAAAACTAAGAAGAGACTTTTTTATTTTTAAACATTTACCGATTTCCAAAGAAAAAAAAACACTAAAATAACTTTCGCTTCGGAAGTCGTTGTCGCAAAACGACAAAAAAAATAGGTTCCAAAGACACCGACTTCCGAAACGAATTTTATTTTTGCTGTTTTGTTTTAGTGTTTTGCTTTTGAAGTCTGTTAATTTTTTGTGAATTTTTTTAATTAAAAATAATTTGATGCTCGTTTCATTCCCTCCAAAGATACAGGTTATTAAATTAAATAAATAAATGAGGGTCCATATTCTGCGTGTTGCTGGGGGGTATCATTTTATACTGTTACTGCGTTGTGGAGGTCTGTCCCTCCAAGTAAAATACTAGTATTCAGCTATTTCCAGATATACAGAAAGCCGATTCCAACTTGGACAAATAGGCTAGGTTATCTACTGATAATTAAAGTCTGAATGAATGGTAAAGATACGCTTTTCAAAACATACCATTATTTTATCATGGTCCAAATATTTTATGTGAAGAATTGGCATTTATTGGCGGTTTTATGGTCACAAATCATGTGAAAGGACAATGACCTCCAAGACCTCTACCGTCTCATCATATAAAAATCGTAACTTCTCCAATTGACACTGTTTTATTTGCTAATATAGTCTTTATGTTACTGTCATAAAGTTTATAGTCCCATAGGTCTATTTAATGCTAAATACTACGCTTTCAGGGTAGTTACACATTCTACACACGACATCTTGTTATACCTTGGGAGTCATAAATAGGTAGTTGTAGACAGGCTGGTTATAAACTTGCGACTAAATAGTCTGATTGATTGCAATTACTATGTCGTGTCTTTGCCAGTCAGTTGAGCCAAATTAGCAAGAATTTAATTTTTTACTAGAATTTACCCGGGGCTTCACTTATGTTTCCTATCCTTCAGAAACATAAGTGAAGCGAAATATTATTTTATAATATTTTCGTATTTTTTTCCCATTTTTCCGGGATAAAAACTATGACGCTCAACGATACTGTAGCATTACATTTGTGAAAGGATTTTTGTTTTGTAATCTTATCAGTAAGTTGTAGAGATTACCTTTTCTGATTAATTTCGTTGCGGGATCCAAGACAGTAAAATTCATTCTCCGGGACTTCGTCGAGCTTCATTGCCTCGGCGCTTTTCTGGTGGTCGCCACTGTTGATTTTGGCTTTCAGGAGTTGCAGTGGTTTGGGAATAGTGCGGTGGGTATGTCCCAAAAAAAAGATTACCTTTTTACAAATAATAATAAACAAACAATTTTACCTTTTCATTAATTTGTTTACATGAAAATTAATATATATGGAAAGGTACACAACACATATACAATTATACAAGGCGCGTATTTTCATCTACTCCTCTTTTGAATTAACCTAAAAATGTCCTTAAACAACTAGAAAAGCACCAAGAAATCGTACAAGTATTTCCACATATAAACACTAACAATCCGAACTAAACTAACGACATTTCCGTGTTAGCATTTCAATCGCTCGCTCGCAACCACCCTAATCAGATACGGAGACATTTAGTTTGTTTGTGCGCATCACATTCAGAAACTATTGAATCACTTTGAATAGCGGATCGGGGCTGTTTGTTAAGTAACGTTTTAGAATGTTCCTGGTTTTTATCCACACTTAATATAATATTATAAATGTTAAAGTAAGTCTGTCTGTCTGTTACCTTTTGCATGCTTAAACCGCTGAACCAATTTAGATGAAATTGGGTATGGAATTAGTTTGAGACCCTGGAAAGGACATAGGATAGTTATTATCCCAAATATCATCCTTTAGGGGATGGACAGGCGGGTAGAAGTTTGTGTGGTGAACTAATTTTTTATTTTATTTTTATTAACCTGTAATATTGTGGTGCGATAAAAAATAATGCTATTTAAAGTACGCTACAGACGAATTCGCGGGCAACAGCTAGTATTATATAATTATCTTTGACCTAAATTATTATGTATTATGAATTATGTTGTGTTTGGCAGTTTAATTTCTTGTCTGTGATTAAGGAATAGGTATTTCTTTTTATACACTTACTATTTTTTTACATTCACACTGTCTAGCTTTTCCCAACTATGATGTGGTTGATTTCCTGTCAATCGGATGCAGCTGATGCCAGTATTTTAAATGGAGAGACTGCCTATTCTTCTTTTCGAGTCGATGGAAAACTCTTTAGATATTTTGGGACCAGTAGGCAGCCACACCAATAGCAGCGTCAGTGACGTTCATTGGATCCTCAAAAGTGCAAGTGTGTGGGCACTTGGGGCACTCCAACATGTGTGTCATATTCTGCACAGGGCACCGCACTCACATTGTGTGACAGACGAGTCTATAAGACCCCATTTCACCAAAATGACGTTGCCACGGCCTACCTGGGTACGATATCGATTGAGTGCTTTCCACACAGGCCACTGCAGTTCACGGCCAGGTAGCAGATGTTCCTGGGGTTTCAAGAAATAAACGTAAAAAAAGTATTACCCATTCAAATACGATACCGCTTTAGCAAGCCTGGCGTCAGTTTTTTTTTTTTAATGTTGTGTTTCGGTAGATAGAAGCTATGTGAAAGCTGATATGGAGAAAGGGAAACCCCCCTACTGATAAAAACTAATATACAGACTTAAAAAAAAAGGAGGTAATCAATATGTATGTATGTAATATTGTTGGAACTGCACAATATTCACATATAATATGTTATTTTATGTGGGCTTCTATTTACGTGTGCCAAATTTCATAAGTGTATATATATGTTTGTTTGTATGTATGTATATTTGTCCACGCATTTCGCCGTGATCATTCTTTTATTATTTTGTATATACAGTATTTTGTTAATCCTTTAGGTACCTTACTATAGAACTTGCTCATTTTAATGAAGGTGTACTGAAACTATAATTTTTTTCTTAAAAAAATAAACTATCTTCAAAAGCGAAACACTAAAAAGTGCTAAATAACTTTCGTTTCGGTAGTCGGTGTCGAAAAATTATAAAAAAAAGAGGTACTTAAGACCCCGATTTCCGAAACGAATGTTATTTTGCGCTTTTTAGTGTATCGATTTTGAATTCGGTTTATATTTTTGTAAAAAAGTTTTTCATCATCAGCCTATTAATGTTCCCACTGCTGGGACACAGTTTACCTCTCTGTGAGAGGGAATGGGCCTTAATCCACCAAGCGGGCCCAGTGCGGGTTGGTGGATGTCACATATCTTCGAATTTTTGGTTCTTGGACATGCCGGTTTCCTCACGATGTTTTCATTAGCCGTTTTTTAGAGAAAATTATTATATTACTAGCTTTAGCCAGCAATTTCCCCCGCAAGAATGTCGAAAATTATCCTAAGGGAACATATTTCTGGAATAAAAATAAATATACTGTGCTATTTTAGACTATAATCTATCTCTGTACCAAATTTCATTCAGATCTATCCAGCCGTTTGAGCGTGAAGAATGACCGAACATACAAACACACACTCACAAACGTAAAGATTTTTATCTACACTCACAACGTAATGTTCCAAATACGAATTCAAAAAATATTGTATAAACACGTACTTTATATTCATGGATAGGTGAAATAAAATAAAAAAAACATTACAGTGCAACATTTTCCTTCGATTTTTAAACAACTGCATCATAAAATAACTTTTTAATTTTTATAGCACACTTTTACTTTTAATTTATTGGCGCTTATGGGCTCATTGACTCATAGTACTGTCATTGTCTAAGGAGGCGCGAATCTAAATTGCCCGCCATACCAATTTTTTTTCCGTTTCCACTTTTGTTTTATTGCAACTGTATGAGTGAAGATAAAGTAGTGTATGCAATGGCATATAATTAGGTATTAAAACACTCGCGTGATATTATTATCACATTCGGTTTCGCCTCATGTGATAAACCTACGCTCGTGTTTTAATAACCCCTATTATATGACCATAGCATAAACTACTATATCCGTCATTAAATATTTTTTTATAGTCCAGAAACAATACCATTTTACTAACAATTTGTTTACTTACAGTAAATAAATACTCATTAACTTCATGTTTGGAACATGGATTATAATAGCAGTGTTTTGTTTTAGCCATCACGAGATGTTTCGTATTCCCTTAAACCTACGTACGTGATAAGAAGAAGTCCTTCTCATATTTGTTATTCTTAGTATGCCATCACTTTATATTTTATTCTCGCACAAAACTAGCTCCTTCGCAAAGTGTATACGTGTCTTTTAACTTATATTTTTGCGTACTTTATTGCAATAATACATTATGTCAAATATTACATTTCAGGTACAAGGTGTTACAAGGTAGCTCGATGATCTTGTGTAAGCCGCTGGATGCGAGACGTGCAGAGCCGCAGGCTTATTACGTAAGAAACAGCAATCAGCAATCATCCCGCGATCCGCGAACACTTTAGGCGATTTACACACGGCACCGCGCACCGCCGCGGAGGGCGGTGGCGGCAGAGAGTTTGTATTAGAATAGAGGTAACATATTTAAGACGCAATTTCAATATCGGTATTCTGTAGCTCGCCAGCCGTCGCTCCGTGCGGACGTCTCGCTGCTCGTCGCCCCCCCGCGCTCTCCGGCGCCCCCACTCTCCGTCTCGTCGCGCCCCTCTGCGTGACGTCACTGCGGTCGTCGCGTCTTCGCACGCCGCTCCAAAGGTGTCGCTACTAGTAACTTTGGTTACTAGTAGTGGCAGCTCAAATCCACATCTTGTGTGGTCCCTGGCGGGAAACCTAGCGGTGCTAACAAGCCAGTGAGGGTGTGCCCCAAGCACCCGCCAAGTCCCATAAGGACACGGCAGTCATTGGAGTCGGGAGCGGGATCAGTTGGCCTTGGTAGATAGCCTAGTCAACCCCCGCTTCGTCCCACAGCTTACACCTGGCACGGTCGGGTGTTTTCTATCCCGACGTACCAGACTTTTGGTACACAGTGGTGGGTGGCCCACCTTCGGTGGGTTTACCGGTACCTTAGGGCCCTGCCACCCAATAAGATTGGTGGCAGGTAAACAAGCTTAGGGCTCACTAGATACTCACCTCCCAGTCTAACCCGACTGGGAGTGTAGGATTGCACACATCCCCGGGCCTGTCCACCCGGGGAATATCTCACTCCCTTTTCCTTCACTTGTACTGGCTCTATCAATAGCGACAGGATGCATCCTGTCGAAGCATTGATAGAGCTCGTCAAGGACGCGTTGTCGGACAATCCCAGTCCGGTCAGCGTGAATAAGCAAAGGCTTAATTTCATCCTCCATAAGCTTGCTACATGCCCCCCCCCTCCTCCCATACCCGCCCCGGAGCCCATGTCCATCGGCATCCCGGCGCCCGCCCCCGTTTCGGCGCTTGCGCCCACTAAACCCCCAACTCTCAAATTTCCGATTAATTTCTCGGAAAATCCTGCCTCCCCGAACGTTGACAGTCCACTCGTCGACGAACCCATGTCCGGTGATGATCACGGTAAAGATGTTTCCGATGATTATGTCACCACTGATGACGCCTCCGCCGATTCCTCCTCAGAAAGCTGTCAAGCTACCTCTGAGGGGAAGAGGAAGAGGAAGAAGGGCAAGTCCCACCCCAAAGCCACCAAGCCCAAAAAGGTCGCTTCGACCAACCCTCCAACTCTGCCGTCCACCTCCTCCTCCGACGTGCAGCCCACCCCTGTCACCGCTTCCCAGCGGTCTAGGCGCTCAGATCGCTCCCCAGCCCCCAGGAGTCGCTCCCGTAGTCCCCTAACTCAGGCCGACGCTTCCCCAATGTCGAGCCGCGACCCCAGTCCTGCTGCTATTCCCAAGAAGCAGAAATGCCCTCCTATCTTCCTCCACGACAAGGCCAAGTGGACAGAAATTTCAAAAATTTGCGATACACGCAAAATCAATTTCCTTAGTGCCACCGCTTGCCAGGTGGGCATTAAAATCCTTCTCCCGACCCCTACTGATTTCAGGAACCTTACCAGGCTCCTAAAAACCATGAGGATAGAGTTCCACACATATTCTCTCCCATCGGAAGCGCCCACCCGTGTGGTTATCCGGCGCATTCCGAAGGAAATCCCCGTAGATGAAATTTATGCGGATCTCGCCGCACAAAAAGTCCCTGTCAATGCCGTCCACCGCATGCGTAAAGCAAGAGGTGGACAGGAATACGACATGGTAATGGTCGAGTGCGACCCTGCCGAGTCCTATAACCCTATCTTCAAAATCAAAACCCTATGCTCCCTTTCAGGGTTCTCCATAGAGAAACCATACCGTCCCTTTGTCGTTGGTCAGTGTCACAACTGCCAACAATATGGCCATAGCCAAAAACATTGTTTTGTCCGCCCCAGGTGCGTTAAGTGCCGAGGGGATCACGGCACAAAAGAGTGCACCCGTCCCAAAAACCCTGCCGAATGCACGGAGCCTCCCAGCTGCGTGCTATGTGACCAAGTCGGTCACACGGCAAACTACAAGGGTTGTCCTAAAGCCCCCAAAGTTGCGCCTAGATTGGCCAAAATTCATGCTGAGCGTCAAGCACGCCAAGCTCCCTCGACGAAACCCCCTCCCCGGCTAGCCCCTCAGAGGGCTTCGCCATGGGGCAAGCTCAACCACCAAAATGTGGCTCCCCAGACCGTCCAACAGCTTCCAGGCTTGATGGACCATCCCATTCCGGCCCCTCAGGCACCCATAGCCCCCATGCTCGCTGACGCTGACGCTGACGCTGACGCAGACGCTGCGTATCTGATACCATCATCAGTGCGTACAAAATCTGGATGACGGACGAGGCCAGATCGCTGGCTGCCGAGATCAATAGGATCCAGGCAGCCGGGGATATGACCCAAGCCCAATCCAATGACCTCTTCAAACGGTACCCTAATATAACCGAGGAGCTAGACAGCCTCGTTTATAGAAACGGTCAATGGGTGCGCATTTAAGTCGCACCTACACCGTTTCTAACCAAGTTTCGCCAATTGAGGCTCACCTCTGACCCCTCACGATCTCTACTCTGCTCCTTAAGAGCCTAGGGAGTAGAATATACAAACGTAGAAATACAAACCGATTCGTCAGTCCTCGCCGCCGAGGCTCGTCGCGTATCCCTTCAATTAAAATCTTGCCAGCCCGCGTAGCTGAGCATTAGTTAAATTATTAGATATGAAATGGAGTTTCTTGTCCGTTCTTCTCCACGTAGGCTTATTCCGAACGGATGGTAGAATCACTTGTCAAGATCCAGCTTTTGCTTGTCCCCCCAGCGACGGCCCTGAGCCGAGGTCCGACCCCAACTGGGGTAGCCCTCAGCGTTGTCGCTTAGGTTTAGTAATTTTTTGCCTAGCTTGTACAAAGTACAGTTCATTGATGTCAATCGCGCGCGCAGTCAGCAGTTCCACGCTGACCCAAATATTTAGTTTTAGTATTAAAATCATTATAAAGTTAGTTAACGATCGGTCACCAACCAAGCTGCGTTTGCTCATACCATTAACCATTACCATTTTACCAAACCAATATACCATAATTTAACCATACGTGTTTTACTATTTATTTGTTGGGTTTACGCCCAACAAATTGGTCCTTCGAGCCTTCGGAAAGGTGGGATCTATCGCGTTGTGGACATTGTACGTGACGTGTTAGTAACTATCTTTCTATAACCAGTCCTTAGACAACAGTGCATTAAGTGATATCGTCGTAAGTAAGTTAAATTGGAACAACATACTTCTTCGAGTCACCACCCACCACAGTTCACCATCAACCAGGAGATTATCAAGTAAGATCTTTCCATTTTATTACTTACCAGAATGTCTACCATTGCCGATTTATTTGCCGTTCAGAAGGAGATCATGGAAAATATGAATAAGCTTTACATTAACTTTAAAAAAGAAGGTAAAGAGCGGAAAACATCGGAAAGTATTAAACGTCGTTTACAATCTTTAGAGACCTTCTGGAGAGAATTCTCGCGTAACCATGACAATTTAGAGAATTTATGTGACGAAACTGAAGATAATGAGTACTTCGGTGACGATTCGTACACTAAAACTAAAACATTTTATGACGACGTTAAGAGGCATTTATTAAGAGTTCTTGAGGGAACAACTACTCGGTCTCCATCACCAAAGAACCAACCACCAGCACCACCATCGCATGCAACGACCGTTCCACAGCCTAGCACATCAGATAACGGGTTTCCAAGTACCGGAACAGTACCCAAAAAGGTTTTACCACTACCACGATTCGTTTTCCATGACGTCGACGAAACAAGTAAAATCGAGGAAATGATGAGAAAACAGCAGAGTAACTTCAAAGCATTAGCCCGAACTATTTCTCAGATCAATCTTAATGTTTTGTCTGAAAAATGGGAGTTTAAAGATGTTTTGAAGAATATTGAATCACGTTGGACAGCAATTGATTCCTTACATTGGGAAATCGACTGTAACTTACAAGGAGAAAACAGTAACTATGAAGATCTGTTTAACAGGTATGAGGATGAATATTGTGAAATTAAAAAATCTATTAACCAAAGAATGTGGGACGCTAAGCACAGAGATAATTCTACACCAAAAATAGATATACCAATTTTCAACGGAAATTACCAACAATGGATTTCTTTCAAAGACTTGTTCAATGAATCTATCCACAATAATAATTCTATTTCTCCGGCCCAAAAAATGCAGTTTTTAAAAATGAAACTACGTGGAGAAGCTGAGAAACTGATACAACATCTTCGTGTAAGCTCCGGCAATTACCAGACCTGTTGGGACATCCTAAATCAAAGATACAATAATAAAAAACTAATTTTTAATTCACACATGAATGTTCTCATGTCTTTGCCAGTAATGCACCAACAAACAGCTTCCAACATAAAAAAGCTTCATGATACCACTAATGAATGCCTCAACGCATTAAAAAATCTAGGCATAGACATATCTACCTGGGACCCGATAATCGTATACCTTATCACCCAGAAAATGGACGCCGAAACGTATACAGATTATATTGACTCATTGCCGGACCCTCGAGACCTGCCACATCTGCAAGATTTTCTAGCTTATCTTGAAGGAAAATTTATTGCCTTAGAGACAGTTCGTCGCAAAACTGAGACAATTAAGAATACGCAACCATTCCATAACCAACAAAAACATTCTAACCAAAATTTTAATACCAGTACTCAACGTAAAAACCCAAGAGATTCAGGATTCAATAATGCTAATAGACATGACGAATGCAAACCATTTATTAATCATTCTGCTATCAAACCATATCAAAAATGTGTAATTTGTGACGAAAATCATGCACTGTTTATTTGCAATAAATTCCGTGAACTAAATAACCAAGAAAAACGGAAACAAATTGCGCAAAATAACATTTGCAAAAATTGCCTAATTAACCATAACGGCAAAGAGTGTACGTCGCAAAAAACATGTCGCCATTGCCACGAAAAGCATAATTCGCTATTGCACAATGCCTACGTGATTACTAACCCTGTTACCAACCAGACTCATACCAATCAGCATAACCAATCAAAATGTGTGTCACACGTGTCAAAAGACAACAAGCCAATGACAGACATTCTATTAGCAACAGCCCAAGTTAATGTTTTAGGAGCTGACGGAACCTACAAAACTATGAGAGCCCTCATTGACCAAGGGTCTCAAACATCCATTATTTCCGAAAACGCAGCACAACAACTTGGAATCCCTCGCCGAAGGTGTAAAGGTTCCATCTTCGGGATTGGAGCGAAAGAAAGTAACTGTAAGGGAGTAATGACAATTACCATAGCATCAAAACATAATGAGTTTACCACGAATATTGATGTATTAATAATGAAAAACTTAATCAAAAAGCTACCAAACCAATCTTTCACCAAACCATCCTGGCAGTACCTCAAAAATATACAGCTCGCAGACCCTGAATTCAACCAAAGCCGCCCTGTCGACCTATTACTAGGTGCAGAGGTGTATTCTGAAATTATCCTACACGGCATTATAAAGGAAGATCAATCACAACCCATCGCACAACAGACGCAACTAGGATGGATCTTATGTGGTAACGTGAAATCGTACTACTGTAATGTGATCTTGAACAACTGTGACGATATAAAAAGGTTTTGGGAAATAGAAGATTTGACAGACCAACCCGATAACCAATCTAGAGAAGATTTATACTGCATACAACAGTATCAATCCGAAACTAAACGTCAACCAGATGGCCGTTATGTCGTAAGATTGCCAATGAAACCAGAAGTAAATGAACTATTGGGGGAGTCTAAGTCAAAGGCCATAGCTCAATTTCACCAATTAGAAAGAAAATTTAGAAAAAATAACCAAATAGCAGCTGATTACAAACAATTCATGAACGAATATTTTAACCTTGGTCACATGAAAATAAGTCGTAATAACCAACCAATAGAGTACTTTTTACCACACCACTGTGTAATACGAAGCGAATCAACAACGTCTGCAATACGAGTTGTATTCAACGGGTCAGCGAAAACATCTACTGGATATAGTGTGAATGACCTCATGTACAGCGGACCTAACTTACAACTTGACCTATTATCTGTAATTATAAAATGGAGACAGTACAAAGTAGGTTATGTAGCAGATGCTGAGAAGATGTTTCGCCAGATAATCGTAAATGAAGATGACCAACAGTACCAGAAAATCATATGGAGAGATTCTCTGAGTAAGCCATTAGGTCAATACCAATTAACAACTGTTACCTATGGAACCAAAGCGGCACCATTTTTAGCACTTATGACTATGAAGCAGTTAGCGAAAGATGAAGCTCACAAATATCCAGAAGCAACGAAGGTTCTGGAAAATAACCTGTACATGGATGATGTTTTACATGGGCAACACAACCTCGACTCTGCCAAAAAGATTAAGGGTCAATTAATCGAATTATTTAAGGCCGGTGGGTTTAATCTGCGTAAATGGAAATCAAATGAAACAGCCTTATTAGAAACCACTCCAAACGATAATGAAAACTCATTTCAGTTCAAACAGCAGGAATCAACTAAGACTCTAGGATTGAAATGGACACCATCCACTGACCAATTTAGTTTTGAAATAAAAATGTTACCATTTGTGCATGATGAACGCATAACCAAAAGAGAGCTTCTCTCAGAGATATCGAAAGTATTCGACCCTCTAGGATGGCTCTCCCCTGTAACTACAAAATTAAAACTCCTATTTCAGTCAATTTGGCAACTAAACCTCAACTGGAGTGATATTTTACCAGAAAATATACACAATGAATGGAACCAAAATAAACTAGACCTACAACAGCTAAATGACATACGAATACCAAGATGGTTGCAATGCCATGAAAACGATAACATCGAGCTGCATGGATTTTGCGACGCTTCAACCAAGGCCTACGCCTGTGTCATCTACTGTAAGGCGCATAATTCAGTGGTGCTCGTAGCTGCAAAGTCCCGTCTCGTACCGTTGACAAAAGATGTGACGTTACCGAGATTAGAATTATGTGCTGCGCAATTAATGACCAAGTTAATGAACAAGATGCAATTGTGTCTCACAGAACACCATATTAAAACATTCGGATGGTCAGACTCCACAGCGGTACTAGGGTGGATTAACGGTAACCCAAACCGTTGGAAACCATTCGTAGCCAATAGAGTTGACCAAATCGTCAAATGTATACCACCTGAACGTTGGAGTTACGTTAAATCAGACGGAAATCCTGCCGATTGCGCAAGCCGAGGGATAACCGCTGCGCAACTGTTAAAACATCCCATTTGGTGGAGTGGTCCTAACTGGCTTCTAACGTCGAAACCAAATCCTAGTACCAAGAAACCAAAATACTACACGCACGAAGAAACTAGAAAACAATACCAAACCAATGTCATCACTAAACCATATGAAAATGACGTCATAGGTAACTTGATAACCAACAACAGTACTTATTTACGAACGTGTCGAGTACTCGCGTGGATATTACGCGTGTTCTCACATAACAATAACAAACCAACATACCTAACCATTGGAGAATTGAATAGAGCTGCTAACCAATTAGTAATGCACGTACAAAGAACAGAATTTTATGAAGAAATTACCAATCTTAAAACCCAGACTAATTTGAGTTCAAAAGGTCGTTTATTACCATTACACCCTTACATTGACTCTGAAGATGCTTTACGAGTTGGCGGGAGAATAAAACATGCCAATCTCAGTGAAGACATGAAGCATCCGATGATATTACCACACAATAATCAGCTTACTGATATGCTTATTGACCATGCACATAAAATGACATTCCATGGAGGACCTCGACTTACGTTAGCTTGGTTGAGGAGGAAATTTTGGATCATAGGTGGCAATAATGCCGTAAAGAAGCGTTTACGTAACTGTGTGATATGCCGACGAGCTAAATTTGAAAACCAAAACCAGTTAATGGCAGACTTACCAGCTGCGCGGATAAATCAGACACGACCCTTTTTTCATACGGGCGTTGATTTTACCGGCTATGTAGAAGTAAAAAGTAACAAGGGCCGCGGCATAAAATGCAGTAAAGGATATATAGCTGTTTTTGTATGTTTAGCAACAAAAGCAGTTCATCTTGAGCTTGTGTCGGACCTCACGTCATCAACATTTATAGCTGCACTTCGAAGAATGTCAGCTCGACGAGGAGCTCCTCGACACATATATAGCGACAACGGAACCAATTTTGTTGGAGCTAACAACACCATACAAAAGGAGTATTTTAATTTGACTCAAACCATGGACCAAATTGCTCATCAACATCTGGCAGAAATGCAAATAGAGTGGCATTTTAATGCACCATCATGGCCAAGCGCAGGAGGTCTGTGGGAGGCCGCCGTCAAAAGCCTTAAATACCATCTACGTCGAGTGCTAGGTAACCAAAAGCTAACCTACGAAGAATTTTCGACCCTATTGTCACAGTTAGAAGGCTGCTTGAATACACGACCTCTGTGTGCTATTTCTGAAGATCCAGACGATTTAAATTTTTTGACACCTTCGCATTTTCTGGCCAGTGGACCATTATTAACCATAATAGAGACCGAGAAAGACGAACGTACCAGATGGCAACTCGTCCAGAAAATTAACCAAGATATTTGGAAACGTTGGCAATCTGAGTATTTAACCCAACTAAATACGCGATCCAAGTGGCACCATTCTCATAAAAATGTTAAAATCAATGACATAGTGATTATTCAAGACGTACACGTGTCTCCAGGGAGGTGGGCCCTCGGAAGAATTTTAGAAATTCATCCTGGCGATGACGGTCTTGTTAGAGTAGTCACGCTCAAAACCAAAGGAGGCACATTAAAAAGACCAATCACCAAACTGTCAATCCTTCCAATCCACCAAGAGGAGAACCAACCAAATGTACCGACCGAAATAAATCAACAAAGAACCACAACTGAAGTGGACCCCGAAAAATGCTATGAGACACCACCACGTCGAAGAACGAGCATTTCAACGAAATGTAGCATTTTAACCATGGCACTTATGGTGCTTATGCTGTTAGTGTCGCCATCACATTGTACTCTCCACACAAAAAAGCTGCCAGATAACCAAACCATCTACTTCGATAAAATCAGTAACATGAGACTGATTAGAGACGAATGGAAACTAGTAGTATTTTATGATATGACTGCTTATTGGGAAGGCGTATCATTAGCCACAAAGTATATAGACCATTTAGATAATTGTTGTCAAAAAATACAAACCATATCTCACTGTCAACTAGTTCTGTTACATCTGCGCCATTGTCAAGATGAATTAGACCATTATAATGAAATTTTGACCAACCATGGACAGTTACCAGAACGGCACCATCTTCGTCGTCGTGGCTTAGTCAATGCTGTGGGGTCTATAGCTCACAGTTTATTTGGAGTACTCGACGATGACTTCGCACAACAATACCAGCAAGATTTGACTAAGCTTCGAGGCAACCAGAAATATTTTAACCAATTACTGCAAAATCAAACATCGATAATTGAGTCAGAGTTTAATGTTATAAAGAGAATGGAAAAAACCGTAAGACAACAACATAAGAATTTTAACCAGCATCTTAATAAAATAGATAACTTAACTAATAGTATGCAAAAACAAATATCTGAAAACGCATATATCAATGAATTTACCTTGTCTTCAATATCAGCCAACGGTATACTTATGAATCTGAAGGATATACAACAAATGTTATTAAACACAATCACTGACATCTTCCATGGTACATTCAACATACATCTACTACAACCAGAACAATTAACCAAAGATCTTCATATCATCTCAGCCCACATCTCTAAGGAATTATCGCTACCAATCGATAACATTCAGACTGACTTAACCAAACTTTACCATTTATTAACGGTTAAAACAAGATTTACAGGGGACAATTTGATATTCGAAATAAAATTACCGTTAGTAGGCAGAGACACCTTTGAAATATACAAATTGACACCAATTCCAATAGCAATCGGCGACAAAATGCGACAAATAATTATTGCATCTGATCTATTGGCCATCAACTATCAAAAGGACTTACAAATACCACAATCTAGTCTACAACTACAACAATGCGTTCATTATGATTTAGACATCTTGCTCTGTGCCCATCAAATACCTATTTCAATAACCAAAACAGAACCAATTTATTGTGCTAGAGAAATTGAGTCCTTAAGTTGTAAGACGGAAAGTAGAAAGTGCAAGAATACCTGGGTACAATTAAACAAGGTAAACAATTACTTGTATTCATGTTGCGGGCAATGCTCCATACAAGTCATATGTGACGATCAAATTACCATTGAGCGATTAGACAAGGTCGGGATACTCGCATTAGCAAGTGGATGCGTCATCAAAGACGACGGGATCACATTACTTTCGCGCAGACAGTCGAACAATGACTTAAGGTTGAAACCAGATATCATAAACATTGATATACCTACCATTAACAATATTGTAAATGTGACCATGCCCTTACATGTTTATGAGATAGACACTAACCAAACAGACATCCGCTGGAAATTAAAAATGATCGGCGATAAAATTAATCAAGTAAAAAATAACACCAAAACAGATTTAGAAGACGAAACATCTTTAAACTACCACGATGTTCACCACTACATCGCAATTTACATAATAGCTGGAGCTATTCTATTAACATGTTTGGCGTACGGAGTGCGGAGGATCCGCGCACGAATGCAGTGGCGCGCGGAAGCGACGCCAACGTCCCGGACGCTGCCACCGCCCCAACCGCAACCGAGAACCCGCCGCGTTGCTGATCACCAGTGCCAGAGTGAAACTAATCAGTGTTTTAGTGTTAGTGATGAATACAATAGAGTGAATAACCATCCCTGTACGAGGGCGACTGACCATTTATATGCCCGAGTGAATAAAGTGAAATTCCCAAACTCATTCAGTTTTAGTGTAGTGGAATAGAGGCTGTAATAAATTGAATTTTTAAGAGTTGTATGTTACTATCATCTTGTTTATTGCACCATATTATTGTTTTATCACCTTGTATCACCATGCACCCTCATCTTCCAGTCCCTCGGGAATATGTACAAAGTACAGTTCATTGATGTCAATCGCGCGCGCAGTCAGCAGTTCCACGCTGACCCAAATATTTAGTTTTAGTATTAAAATCATTATAAAGTTAGTTAACGATCGGTCACCAACCAAGCTGCGTTTGCTCATACCATTAACCATTACCATTTTACCAAACCAATATACCATAATTTAACCATACGTGTTTTACTATTTATTTGTTGGGTTTACGCCCAACATAGCTGGAGGCTATATAGCTTAGTCTCCGTAGGAAAGTCCGGTTAAGCAGCTACCAGTCATTCTGACTGAGCTGTGAGACGCCCCGCAGAAAAAAAAAAAAAAAAAAAAAATCGGTATTCTCTTTCGCACTAACAGACAACTTCATAAGCAAAAAGAGATAGATACACTTTTGTCTATGCCGTCTTTTGTGCCAGTGTGACCGAAGATGCTATAGATACTTATCTATAGACATATATCAGAGCTAGATCTGTGCCACTGTCATATCGATATTATCGAGTTTAGTTTAGGAGGATTTTATACAAATTTGGTCAAATATCTGTAAGAATCGTCCCTGACTGCGGCTAATTATTCTACGTTTTTTTAGGGATTCTTTATAATTATTTAAAAAGTGAATGTGTACTCGTACAAAGAGTGAACTTATCAGTCATTGTAAGAGTACAATTGTACTCATCAATATACTGATATATAGTATCCTAGTTCTTGTGCAAGACTGAAAATAAAATTCAAAGACGAGTATGTATAAGTATAAAAGTAACAAAATAAATAATAACAAAATGGTTTAAATATAATCATTTAATTTTAAAAAGCTCTACACACGGTGTCTACATATCATTTTTTGCAACTCTCCTCTCGCAGGTATGCTGTAAGAGATTTCGTTAGAAAGAAGCATACCTTTGTACCTATTTTCTGTGCCTTCTTCTTGTCTCTTTTTTTTTCATAAAGTTTTTCTATAAGCAAGAACGAAAGAATTGACAGTTTCTGTTTCGTCGTAAATATGTTCCCTCTATTCTAATACAAACTCTCTGGGTGGCGGTTTAAGCGTTTGTCCGCGCGGTTGGATTTAACGTGGTTTTGTACATCGAATTCCATTTTTGAATTGCAACACGTCCTGCACCTATGATGAGTCGCGCGGTTATGCGGCGCCCCGTCCCCCCCCGCCCCTCCGCGCATACAGCAGCGCGGAGGGGCGGTCGCGGTGAGAGCACCGCTCGACCGCGCGGTCCACCGGTGTACGTGTGTTAGGCATCAACGGATTTAATAGAGGCCAGTGCGACATGATATCCACTTCACCGCCTACCGCGGCGGTGCGCGGTGCCGTGTGCTAAAGGCCATATTTATATTTGTTGAACATAGGTAGGTTAGGTACAGATGTAATTATTAAAGAACTCTATGTCTAGCCTTCATTAGTGTACAAATATTATGCCATAAAAATCGGAATTACCTTCAGTGTAGGTATGGTTTGGTAAATTCGAAGACTTGTGACATCCACCAACCCGCACTAGGCACGCGTGGTGGATTACGGCCCATTCCCTCTCACAGAGAGGAGGCCTGTGTCCCAGCAGTGGGAACATTAATAGGCTGATGATGAGATGTGTGATGCGTAGGTATGGTCCACATTCGTTTGCTAATCGCTCGCTCTTTGTCAAATGCACTTATGACTGAAAAAACCACTCAAAACTCTAAAACTTTTGTATTGAAGAGCAATTATTGTGCATAAATCGCTATAGAGAACTATATATAGCGTCTTTCAGCTGAAATGATGATGATGATAAGATATCTAACTGTAAACGTCTTCCTCGTTTGTCTATTGGTCGTAAGCGCTACTGCTGTGTATGAGGACCTAATTTCAATTCCCGGGTCAGTGAAAGTTTTATTGGGTTTTTCAATCTGGAATTTTTCGGTAGCAGCCTTTTTTATGTGGGATATCCAAGGAATTCAACACTGCTCTGGGTGAAGCGGGCGGGCGTATCAGAGTTTCACTGACTAAAACCCGCCCGTGTTCCTTCAGTTGCTTGTTCTGGGGCCGTGGTAACTCTCTTTCAATTTTATCCCAGCAACCAACCCAGCAGCTTTGAATCAGTATTAGTACTCGGTGGATGACAGTAGACTAGCCCTCTATAACATGGAAGTAACTAATAAACATATCTAGCAATTTATTAAAATGTTAAAAATTCACCTATTCAAAAAAAAATTAAAGAACTTTCTTGTAAGTAGATCATATTATTTTTTAACTGAATTTCTGAAGGAAAAAATATTACTATAATTTTTAAATCTTGACATGTTTAATTTAGTTGCAATATTGTTTTGACATTCAATTGTATCTTGATAAAACTTCATTATTTCTATGACATAACATGATTGGATCTTTGACATTTTTATTATTTTGTACTTCTATTTAATTGTTTTAATTTATATATGTGACATCTAATCATTATTTTTATTTTAATTAATTGTCAATTTACATTTGCATTCAATGTTAAGCTAAACAATTATCATCATCATCATTTCAGCCAAAAGTCCACTGCTGGACATAGGCCTCCCCCAGGCATCGCCACATTGACCGATCCCGTGCGTCTCGCATTCAGCGCCTTCCCGCAACCAACATCGGTCCACCTAGTGGGAGGCCTTCCAACATATCGGCTTCCGGTTCGCGGTCGCCATTCCAGAACTTTTCGAACTAAACAATAATGAATTGTTTTTTAAATTAATAAATTTAAATTTGAAAATATTTGTACGCTTCACGGCAAAACATAGAGAAACTAAACTAATTAATCATAACATTAAAAATTGGACCTCTCGGATTCGTGCCACCATACGAAGCCGCGGCGGACATTTGAACGATGTCATATTCCATCCATAATGGCATAAATGGGCCTTTTAAATAAAAAATAAATTTTGTTAATATCTCACACACATCTTGTTTTATTCAATTTTAACATCGACCCGTCCATGTTGAAAGACCCTTTATAAGGTAGGAACGCCTCAGTCTGACCCTTCGGAGTATTCAGTTGTGAGGATTCTATGTCATCAGATAACACAAAAACGATAGCAATGAAGCGCTATAGTGATGTGCTAAAAAATGAGTAATCTATTCTCGTGGGGCCCCCTACTCGATTGCAGAAACGTCGGCACTAAATTGACTATATCAGGGCTGTCACAATGTGGGGTGAAAGAACTCAGTATGCATAACCAGGCCTACTCACCCAAAATAGACTCTGAGTCAGAGCCTAATTTTAGGCGTTTCGCTATTACCAGAGCCTCTGATATCAGTGACACTGGCTATCTAACTAATTGGGGTTGACTCTATTTTGGCTAGAATTTTGACACTGTACTAACCTATTAATTATAGTCCAAGCTTAAGCTAAGTATCTTTTTTAGTCATGAGTTGTTTAAAATATGTAGTTTATTTATTATTATTTATTACGATACATAAAATATGTTACAGAATATGTGTATTACGTTGCGATGAATCAATAGATATTTATTCCACAACGATTCAAAAATTCAACCGCTAAGTCCACCAAAAGTAACACTGTATTATTATTTTTTTCCTTGTTCTTTTTAGGGTTCCGTACCCAGAGTGTAAAAACGGGATCCTATTACTAAGACTGCACTGCTGTATCTCATGAACCGTGATAGCTAGACAGTGGATTTTTCTATAAAAATATTTAAGTGCAACATACAACAAACGTGATTTTTTTCCCGTATTTTTTGCGTCAATGGTACGGAACCCTTCGTGCGCGAGTCCGACTTGTTGTATCTACTGTGATTTTAAATCTACCCACTATTTATTGTAAGTGTTATTTACACTTACAATAAATAGTGCACTATTATTGTAATTTTAAGTATGTTATAATTTTATTTCTGTATGCTGTGTGTATCGCATCATATTGTACACTATGCTAGGATAAACAGTGTAACAATTGCAGATAGGCCAATAAATAAATAAATTACAATTTTTGTGGCTATTAATTTCCTTTGTTATTGGGATACACGAACTAATAAAAGATGCTTCATTGTTCATGCTGTTTTCCCAAATAAGTTAAATGATTTTATTTTTCCCATATTCCTTTCCGTCTTTCTTTAACACGCAATGTGATAATCTATCACTAGTTGCTTGTTTTCATGCCCATTTTTATATTTCTGCCAACCCTAACTTAGACATTTCACTGCCAATATATTTTACGCAGTTCTGTTTTATGCCTTTGATAGAATTATAGATATTTCACGAAGCGATATGGGTTTTCCAATAGAACTACTAACGTAAGATGTTCTAAAAGTTTAACGAAGACTAGTTATCCTGGGGCATTCAATCTAGAAGTTTTAGGTGCGTTTGCATATTACTGATTTAAGAGCTTTTTAGATATATTACTTAATGTGATTGTCGTGGATTCATTTAACTAGAGATATAAATTGCCGGCGTAGATACTAGTTCATTGTTGTGTGTAACAGATTTTTTCGTGTATCCTTAGATAGATATATAAATAAGATTTAATTTAGGGTAAATGGTACATTAAAGAAAGAAAGAATGAAAAAGAAAAAGAAAGAAAAAGTGTTTATTTGTCACAAAACGACATACAATATAAGAACATACATACATATAGATAATAGTGTTAGTAGTACTTAAATTAAGTTAGTAAAAACGAGAAATAAAGAAGAACAAGAAGAAAAGAAAGAAGAAGAAGATCAAGAAGAAGAGATCTTAATAATAAATAGTTTCACATACACTACCGTTGCCGGTGTAGAAATATTAAAATAAATTACAAAATCAAAGTGTCCAAGTTCTAGGCCGCAACAATATAATTGTAGTAAGTAGTTTGTTATCGAAATTCTATGAAGAAGCTATACTTATAGCGTTATGCAGGATTGATAAACTGAGACACTGCATCACGAAATCTTCAGAATAACACATGTAGAATAAAGATTGTTGAGTTTATCAAAAAAGTTACCTTTCGTAGCATCTCGTCTCTGTTACCTTCATGACAGTTCAATTTTGGATGTGGGGTAGTATTAGTCAAATACAATTTAGAAGTTCCAGGAAGATGTCCATTCCGAACACTTAATCTGCCTACCTTTTTTCCCAATTTGTTGGAATCAGCTTCCAGTCTAACCGGGAACAGCTGAATGGCAGTATTTTATATCGAGAACTTGCCGATCAGATCTTCACAACCCAGTAACTAAGTAACATGATATCGCTCAGATTTTCTGGCTTCTGACTTAACGTGCTTTCTGAGGCATGGTACGTTATCCATTGATGGTCACCCATCCACGGATCGACCTTGGCAAGCGTTGCTTAACCTTGAAGATTGACCCGTACGGCTGTTATTATTTAGACACGAGCTCCTTCCAGCACCCATTCTAATACTGATTTGTAATATTCACGCCTGGGTACTCAAGCTTTGACGAACTATGAAAGGCATAGTCTATTCGTAATACAGCTTAAGGCCGTATTCAAAATGAAACACAAGTCAAGAATCCAATAAATTCTAAAACAGGAACATCCTAATATTTCATCACTTCAGGACCGAAGGTGAACACTTAAGTCTATTAACTGAAAATTCTATATTATGTTTATGTGTGTGTGTGGTTTTTAGGGTTCCGTACCCAAAGGGTAAAAACAGGACCCTATTATTAAGACGCCGCGGTCCTTCTTTCTGTCTGTTTGTCTGTCTGTCACCAGGCTATATCTCATGAACCGTGATAGCTAGACAGTTGAAATGTTCAAAGATGATTTATTTCTATTTCCGCTATAACAACAAATACTAAAAACAGAAGAAATTAAATATTTAAGTGGGGCTCCCATACAACAAACGTTATATTTTTGCCGTTTTTTGCGATAATGGTACGGAACCCTTCGTGTGCGAGTCCGACTCGTACTTGGCCAGCTTCTTTTTGTTTATTTGTCGTCTATGTAATATAATAGGGGATACTGGGGTGTTTTGATCCTACGGAAGACTTGGTTCATAAAAATAATAAAGCTACTTAGCATCTCAAATTGTTTTAAAATAGCCTACTAAAGTAATAAAGCCGAGAAAGGAGAACTAATAGTACAGTTAGGTTTGATTTTTAAATCAACCGTAGATGTAGGTATATACCACACATACAAAATACACACACATACACTCACCATTACAGTTTACTACTAACAAACCTTTTTGCCTTTCTGTGTTTATCTTTACAACTTTGGTTTTAATTTCATGTTGATAATTATTGCTTAAGATTGAACAGTATTTGTTGCTGGGGATGTTAATCACCTAGCAAAGGCATCAGGGACTTCACTGAATTGTTATATTTTTCTTATGTAAATAAAGCTATTATTAAAGCTATTATTTGTATGTTTAGGGGCTTTATAATTTTTTCAACACACTTGCTCATAAAGTGGCTCTAATTTCACCGCAATTGGGCACATCTGGCACACCTGTAATCAAACTGTGACTTTTTCATTTTTATTATTCACAAGTGAGTTATAGTTTTATTTTATTTTACTGGTTGCTTTATTCTTAAAAAAGTTTCGACACAAAAAAGATCGTGCTCAATATTACAAATAAATTAATGTACCTATTGCTTCCTCATTTCATGCAACTTCGTATTTAAATAGATAATTTCAACTTGTACATGTTTAATAAATACAACTTTCACTCAAATATAACTTTTGTTTTCTCTGTATTAAAAAAAAATAAAATTCCCCATTTTGTACGTGGCTAAAACGCTATCCGCGAAAAGCCAAAAAAAGAAAACCTCTTTCTTTTAGTCTATGGCCGATCGCCATTGTTAGATGCGCGCGCATAGGAAAAGTGTTTCATTTTGCCCGCCATTGCAAAAAAAAAATCACAACTGAACGTTTTCACTGTTGAAAATGATTTTTATTATTATTTTCTTCACAAGTATGTTGAAAAACGTCGTATGATACACGTGTGTATTGATGATTACCGTCCTCGGCTTTCTTAAGACCCTCACCTAAGGCCTTGGGTCTCAATGGCGCCTCAGCGGTAATCACCAACATTATACACTTGTACTATAATGTACTATTATGTACAATACAATTCAGTGAAGTCCCTGACTCCTGTGCTAGTTGTCAGGGACTTCACTGAATTGTAATATTTTTCTTATGTAAATAAAGCTATTATTAAAGCTATGATTAGTATGTTTAGGGGCTTTATAATTTTTATGTACAATACAATTCAGTGAAGTCCCTGACTCCTGTGCTCCTGCACCTCCTGCTCCTGTGTTGAACTTCACTGAATTGTAATATTTTTCTTATGTAAATAAAGCTATTATTAAAGCTCAACGTACGTCGCGACAGTAAACTTTCGCAGTAACGTACATCGCAGTAAAGAACTTTTGCGACAACGTACGTCGCGATAGTAAACTTTCGCAGTAACGTACATCGCGGTAATGTGGCTATATAATTTTTATGTATCACGTTCCCGTAGAACCAAGTCACTCCAGTCTCCCATAATACTGATATGACTGGTAAAACGAGGGGCATTGTAAAGGAAGATTCCAGAATGGGTTTCCTTTTGGGTGAAACCCATTCTGGAATTTTAGTTTATAGTAAACGGAAATTTTGAAAGAAAGCTAAAGTGAAATATAGTACAAATGAAAAAAAAAGGTTGAAGGCAGATTTTATATAATTTTTGTCCACAAGAAAAATTATATAAAATCCAACCTAAACTTCGTTTGTCACCGCTGGCAGCACCTCATAATATCTTTTTCTCTTTTCGGTTACTTAATTATTTTTTAGCATCGGGTTTTTGTTTTCATAATAATTTGTTTTTTACATTATTATTTAAAGATGGATGTGCGGCGTGACGAGATTGGATAAAGTGAGAAATTATATTACAGTGTTTGAAAGTGAAGCCAGAGGCAGAAAAGTTGAAATTAAACCGTTTGTCCTGGTATGGTTATGTGATGAGGAGGGATGAAACGCATGTTAAAAAAAAGAGTTATGTCTAAAAATGTGGATAGATGGAGAGGTAGAGGAAGGCCAAAGAAAAAATGGATGGACTGTGTGATATGAAAGAAAAGGGAGTCAGTGATAGCGTGACAGGGACAGGACGGTGTGGAAGAAGGAAACGTGTTGCGCTGACCCCAAGTAACGTGGAATAAGGGCAGGAAGATGATGCTTTACTGATCTATCTAAACGCCTAGTTGGGCTTGCTTTTACTATGGTCAGAGGATAAGTATTGCCATACAAAGTGGCAACGCTGCTAGTCTTTTGGGCACAATACCATTGGACAACGATGTGGAGGAGTTTTTCGACGCCCTATTTTAGATAGATTTATTTTTAGGCTAAAGCCCACATGTATGATAAATGATTTATTTTCTGTAAGTTGGTTTGTACAAACACTTTCACATGTCGATCATATTTTTTAAAACTAGATGAGGTCGGCGTTTCCTGTCTGACTACTCTGAGAAGAAAGGCCGAAACAAACTCAGAGGTCACAGTCTCTTTTAAAGTCCAGACAAAAACTTGGTTAGATCATGTGAAGACCATGTAGACTGATGTCTGAAATGGTTTTTTGAGAAAAGAACCAGCCAGATTGAGTGGACCTGTCCAGTCAGTGCACGCATTTGTCAATAACCGTGCAGCTCAACTTAGAATTTAAGGAGCTCAACGAATTGACGAACAATACCAAAGACAGGACATTCGGGTAGGCCACATAAATACTCAAACTGCCAGACCATGATTAAAAACTAACTAAGATAAATTAAAATTAAAAAAAAGAATGATCCACATAGTCTTCACATTCACAATAATTAAAATAAAATAATATAATACTTTAAAAAGTAAATATTCTTGTCATTGCAAGAAAAATTAAAAAAAAAAAAAAATTAAAAACTAAATTCACGTAGCAAAATAAAAAAAATTAAAAACGAAATTAATTGGAGCAGCTCAATCCCAAGCCTTTTTGTCCTCAACGTAATCTTTAATGTTATAAAACGCTTTCTGGCACAACTTACGTTTAATGAATGATTTGAATTTATTAACACTTAAACCTTGTACGTCGCTTGGAAGCTTATTATAAAAGCGTACACATTGACATCTAAACGAGCCACCTATTTTCTTGAGCCTTGTTGTAGGTACTACAAATTTGTGTTTGTTCCTAGTATTTATGTTATGGATATCACTGTATTTTTTAAACAATTTTATATTTTTATGGGAATATAAAAGATTTTCATAAATATACTGAGAAGGCACAGTCATCTCCTTAAATTTCTCTCTGAGAGAGTGTTTCGGGCTTAATTTATAAATTGATCGAACAGCTCTTTTCTGCAAAACAAAGATAGTCTGGATGTCGGCGGCATTTCCCCACAACAGAATACCTTACGACATTACACTATGAAAATAGCTAAAGTATACTAAACGGGCTGTCTCTATGTCAGTTAAATTACGAATCTTTCTAACAGCATATGCTGCGGAGCTTAGCTTCTTTGACAATTTATCTATATGTGGGCCCCACTGAAGCTTAGCATCCAAAGTTAGGCCTAAGAATACTGTGCTATTTTCAGGATTCAATTCTTCGCCCTTTAACATCACAGCAGTTTTCACCTGCCTAAAGTGAGGTAGGGTAAACTTAATGCATTTGGTTTTTTTTCCATTTAAAAGTAAATTGTTAACATTGAACCAGTGAACTACTTTTGAGATCGCGCTATTTACATCGTCAGTAACCAGCTGCTGACGTTTAAGTTTGAACAAAAGTGAAGTATCATCCGCAAACAACACTATATCATGGTTATCCTTTATGAGGTAAGGCAAGTCATTAATATAAATAAGAAACAAGAAAGGGCCAAGAATTGAACCCTGCGGGACTCCCATTGTTACTATAGATCCGGGAGATCTTTTTCAATTAACGTCAACGCTCTGAATCCTATTACTCAAGTATGAAGTAAGAAGAGCCAGAGCGCTGTTCCGGATTCCGTAGTGGCGGAGTTTCCTGATTAGCGTTTCATGAAGAACACAAACAAAAGCCTTGGACAAATCACAAAATATTCCCA
The DNA here is from genome assembly GCA_945859665.1 of Anorthoa munda. Classification (NCBI taxonomy): domain Eukaryota; kingdom Metazoa; phylum Arthropoda; class Insecta; order Lepidoptera; family Noctuidae; genus Anorthoa; species Anorthoa munda. The sequence continues at coordinate 19,301,016 of OX243896.1, read as the reverse complement.
AGGCATCGCACTTATCTTCCCATGCATTATAAATATGTCCTAAAAGCTCAACACCGGCATCAGTAGTTGAACGACCCCTTGTAAAACCGAACTGTTTGCTATGTAATAATTTATGTTTATTAAAAAATCTTTGCAATTGCTCTAAAATTAATTTCTCAAATATTTTACTAAACGTAGGTAGTACTGAAATAGGTCTATAATTTGTAGGGTCTGAAGTACTACCTGATTTAAACAAAGGTATTATTTTACTATTTTTCATTAGGTCAGGAAACTCCCCACTGTCGATACAATTATTAAAGATAATAGCTAAACTAGGTGCGACAATGTCAATAATGGACTTAGCAACTTCTACAGAATGTCCCCACAGATCTGCAGTCTTTTTAACATTTAAAGTGTGAAAGGTTTTAAGTATGTCTCTACAAGTAATATGTTCAAAAAGAAATTCCGAATCACAAACATTAACATTTTCTTTTAGTATAGACTCAGCAACAGAAGGTGATGAGTTTAGGGATTTAGTAGTTGAAATGGGAATATCTGAAAAGAAATTTTCAAAAGCCACTGCGACTTGTGAGTCTGATTTTATGATGTTGTCATTAATAGATAGGCTGTAGTCAATATTCCGGTTACCAGATCTTCCCGTTTCACTATTAATAATATTCCAAGTCGTTTTAATAACATTACTACTACTTTTAATCTTCGAACTCAAATAACGCGACTTGGCCAAACAACAAACTTTTTAAATAATTTTGAATAATTTCTAACATATAAATTAAATTCAGCAGTGTTTACATAAGTCCTTTCACTGTACAGCTCATAAAGCCGTGTTCTACTTTTATGAATACCAATGGTAGCCCAATCACCGAATGAAGCATTACTATTAACCGAGATAGTCTTGGGAATAAAAGTGGAATTAAATTGTCTACAGTATATATTAAAAAAAATACATAACTACGAAACTAAACTATGAAAAACATAACTCAGAATTAGTTACTAAGACGAGATTAAATTGATTGATTGTCAATTTAACCTCGTGTTTAGCTACTAACTCTGAGTTAAGTTTTTAGGGCCACAGTTATTTTGTAATTTTTGATTTAAGTGTATTTGTATATACCTAGTTATAGTATCTTATAAACTGTATTTATTTTTATTTACATCAACAAAGATTCATCAACTTATTTTTACACCATTTTTGCAATTCGAATTGAACGTTGTACGTTTCTTTAAATATGTTCATCGTTTAACCAGTCAGCTAGTATGTATACCACCGTCCAAGATCGCATGTGACAGAGATGAATCGTTTCATTAGAGCGGGAGGCCGCGCTAGAGCAGGACAGATATTATGTTAAGGGCCTACAACCGTTTTAGTGCCGTAATACGGTAACTTTCTAAAGCATACTCCTCTGTAACGCCTAGGTAAAAAGGTTTAAAAAAAAAAATTGATTCATGTACATTATTTTTTAAACAAGGTTTTTCGTGTAACTAATCATTTTGCTTTAAAAAATAATTATGTACACGATTATTTTAACTTTCGGATACTCTTCAAAAACGACTTGGATGTTTAAAAATATTTATACACAGAAAAATTTATGGCTGGAATTTCTTCATAACTGAAATAGCATAATTATGTAAATAAAATAATATTTTGCAAACAAAACTGTTCAAAATGAGGGTCAATATTGATATTTTGGCTCCGAGCGGGCGCACGGCCAGGACTGCGTTAACATTGGGGCGTATATATCGCCTTAAATGAAGTTAGTCTGTGCTAAGCTAAGACAATATGTTATTGTCTTTGGTGGGCCAGAGACGGATGAAGAACCGTTGGTTTTTATGTTTAAAGTTTTGAAATTAAATTTTATCTCATAAAACTGTAAGGCTCACTTGCATGAAAAACTTAAGACAGACTTAGTTGATAAATCGTGGTTAATTTGCAAGTTTGTCATACAATATTGTTAATTTAACCCCGTGTTATCTACTAACTCTGAGTTAAGTTTTTTGTTCAGTTGGGCTTGTTTAAGTTTTTTTTTATGTTTCTTTGTTTATAATGAATGCAATTATTGGTCAATTCAGCAACAGTGTAGCAAGATCTGTATTGTATATATTGTGATTTGTAGATCTACCAAAGTATCACTTTAGCAATCTTCACAAATCAATGCAATCTATGGCTTAAATCTTTCGATGAGTCAAATCAAGCCTACACAAACTAAAGTACCTCTGTAATAATCGTTTGTAAGCTGACTTTACGTTGCGCTTCGAGAAAGAGGTCAACCGTCGAATCCGACTCGGCTGGGCAGCGTTCGGGCAGTTGCGTAGTATCTTCTCGTCCAGTTTACCGCAGTGTCTCAAGACAAAAGTCTATGACCATTGTGTGTTGCCAGTGATCACTTATGGGACCGAGACGTGGTCGCTCACAATGGGCCTCATCAGAAAGCTTAAAGTCACCCAAAGGGCAATGGAGAGGGCTATGCTCGGAGTTTCCTTGCGTGATCGAATCAGAAATATAGAAATCCGCAAGAGAACCAAGGTTACCGACATAGCGCGAAGAAGTGCCAAACTTAAGTGGCAGTGGGCAGGGCACATTACTCGCAGAACGGATGGCTGATGGGGCAGAAAGGTTCTGGAGTGGCGACCGCGAACCGGAAGACGATACGTTGGAAGGCCTCCCACTAGGTGGATCGATGACCTGGTTAAGGTTGCGGGAAGGCGCTGGATGCGAGACGCACGGGATCGGTCAATGTGGCGCCTGGGGGAGGCCTATGTCCTGCAGTGGACGTCTTTCGGCCGAAATGATGAATGATGAAGCTGACTTTATCTGCTATCCTTACTTTCACAAGTTCTTTCGGCAATTTCTCGCACCCAAAACAGCTAATCTGTTAACATTTACATGCAGCCAACGTACAATCCTCAATGCATCCCTACGGATTCGTACCGCTGCAACAAACCACCGTCATCATAATATATTTGAAGACTCAATCGCCCATAAAACCATTTTATAACGATCGTATCGATCGTTGTATTGTTTTATAGGTTTTTGCCGTAAGCCTTATATGGATATGTATTGAAGTCTATTGAAGGCAGGTTATGTTTTAGAAAAACCTATTTTGTGTTTAATTTTTTCAGCAAGACAACGATGTAAAGCATCATACATAATGTTTTAATACCTGAGCGAAGGGTTATATTTTTTAACTTTTTTACAAAAAATACAACTAGATACATAAGTAAACTTAAAGAGTAAAACCTTATGAAAATACAAAATTTCGTTCAAATCGTTTTTCTGATAGTCGCAAAATTAATTTATATACATAGGTATGTACAAGAATGAAAACGAAATAAATATATGCATCAAAATGGGTACCTACAATTAATCTATCCTAATCAAACAATATATATTAAAATTGTTGGTTTTAATATATTAGATTACATGGCGTTTGTCCTCCAGTGGCCAAGTTGGAGTCATCCCCTAACCTAGAACATAAGTTCAGTTCAGTATATCCCTAATCTGAACAAGAGTTCAGTTTTGAATTCAAAACAAGGCTGGTAAATAAATACACATCATTATCACATCACATCATCAGCCTATTAATGTTCCCACTGCTGGGACACAGGCCTCCTCCCTGTGAGAAGGAATGGGCCGTAATCCACCACGGGGGCCCAGTGCGGGTTGGTGGATGTCACATGTCTTCGAATTTTTGGTTCTAGGACATGCCGGTTTCCTCACGATGTTTTCCTTCACCGTTTTGAGAGCAGTGGTGATGAAATAATTTACACAAATTAAAGCGCCTGCCTGGGATCGAACCCACGACCTACAACTGGTAAGTCGCGGCCGATACCACTGGGCCACCACTGCTGTCGAAATAAATACTACTAATTTATTACTGGTAGATTAAAAATATTTTGCAAGAAAAAATGTATCAAAGTTTTGCGTACTTTCAATACTATTGGGTTGTTTTATATTTCATTCGGCTTTGGCTGTGTATTGTAAAACCAGTGTTATCCCAAACTTGTTTAATAATGTATACTACCATCAAAATATAAAGCAGGAAACATCAAAGCAACTCCATAACTAAACCGTGCGATAAAACGACTATAAACAGACTACATTACCACAAAAGCCCGAAATGCGCGCATCACGTATTTCATAATTACTAAAGTTTTGTGGCGACTAACGGGTCGGCGTAAATGTACGAAATAACGGGTTGTATGGTAGAGGCCTTACTCCACTAAAATAGTTCCTTTTATTTTTACATCAACATTTCGCAGAAACACGCATTTTCTGAGATCAAAAGTAGCCACAAAAATTATAGCTTTCCGTGAAATATTTTTATTGTTATCGGATCAGTACTCTTACCAACAAACAAGCTATCAATTTTACCATTTTATAATGATAATTAGTTTATATTAATTTAGCAGCCTTAATAATAAAAAAGAAAACGTTTATTAAAAAAAAGACATGAGTTCTTATAATTACAAACCCACCAAACTGCGTGGCGGGATTAACGCTCGTATGTCAATTGGTTCACGACGCTTACAATTACATATAATATATAACTGAATAACCAAAAAAAATAGTCCTAGTCTTCCTAGTTATACCAAGGTTTGGTGGTTTCTCAACAACAGGTTTTTAATCAAGTTCAAATAATATTAATGATTTTTATTTTATTTAGTAGCCGTTCACCGTCTGGACTTATCCCTGACAACAACAGATTTATCCTAAAACAAACTAAAACACACCAAAATGAAGTTCCACCCACACATCTGTCTACTCCTTCAGCCATACGGCGTGATGTTACATTAAAGGGGTAGTAAGTTGACAAGTAAATGGCGCAGCTGCGAAAACAAGGAGCTTGGTTAAATATGCATGTACTGTGATTGTAGGAGCGGGTTCGTTTATACAGAGTGTAAGGAAAAATTGTAACCATATTTTAAAAATTGCTTTTATCTATGTTTATAAACAACTTTCTCTCAGAAAGTCATAGACAATGTGGATGATGAATAAAAAATATTTTTAGTGTCTGATTTCCAAAAAATATTGGACACGTTTTTTTTTCTTTTGTCACGTTAACGAAAAATTATGACGATACAGTGCGTTAAAATATCGCATGAAGATGACGTCATTTATCGGTACGAGCCTTGGTACACTTTTTACATAAAAGTTACGTCACAAGCCCCCACTCCTGAAATTTGTCTTTGTCTTGGTGAATTTTTATTGATTTGAATAAGCAAAAAATACGTGTCCAATATTTTTTGATAATTTAATCGGCGGACTAAATAGAATTTGCTGTTTCGTACACCGTCATCAAAGAGATACTAAAAAAAAGGGTTTCAAATACAAAGTTGACGTCAGCTGACCAAAATTTGTGTGGGAGATTTTTTTTTCTTTTTATGTCGACTACCTTCCTTGGCAAAAGTTCTTCATAAACATGGCCAGATCCATTTTTAGGGTTCCGTACCCAAAGGGTAAAAACGGGACCCTATTACTAAGACTTCGCGATCAGTCTGTCTGTCTGTCCGTCTGTCACCAGGCTGTATCTCATGAACCGTGATAGCTAGACAGTTGATTTCTGTTGCTATAAAATAAATATTTAAGGGGGGCTCCCATACAACGAACGTGATTTTTTGGCCCTTTTTTGCTCGATATTAATAACGGCAATAGTTAGACGCTTGAAATATTCACAGAATGTTTAGTTGTGTATTTACTTCAAAAAATAATAATTATTAAATTAAAATAAAATAAATTAAGGAGGGCTCCCATACAAAAACGTGATTGTGTTTCAGTGTTTTGCGATAATGGTACGGAACCCTTCGCGTGCGAGTCCGACTCGCACATGGCCGGTTTTTTTAAAATAAGATCACTCTTTTCCGTTACAACCTGTATTTTAATAAGGGACTTCGGGCCGTCTGACCCGATTGCTAAAAGCCTGGTCAAGTCTTTGATCAGAAAATCTGATTGCTTAAATTGGTTGACCAGAATAACAAGTGATTGTTTGACATGAAATTTAACGAGAGATAAAATGTTAAATTTATAAGATTGGGGTTTAGTTTTTAGTATTATCTTCACAACAAATAAATGGGAATGATGTTATCTTAAAACGGTGAAGGGAAACATTGTAAGGAAACCGGGATGTCCCAGAGCCAAAAATTCGAAGACATGTGACATCCACCAACCCGCACTAGGCCCGCGTGGTGGATTAAGGCCCATTACCTCTCTCACAGAAAGGATGCCTGTGCCCAGCAGTGGGAACATTATAAGGCTGATGATGATGTTCAGAAATCAAGGGTTTCTGAAATCCTCTGTTCTGAAATCGGAGCTTTGAAATGCGTTATATAATCTGTAGTTATGATTAACTACACTGACCGACAAAGAAACCTCATCTATATATATAAAAAAATGAATCCCTATTTCCCTTGGTCACGGAATCACGCGTGAACGGCTGGACCGATTTCGCTAATTCTTTTTTTGTTGTATTTGTTATTGTTAGAAGAAGGTTCTTATGAAAAAAAAAGAAAAAAAAATTGTACCTTACCTACATAGGTAGGATAGGTCGGATAGATGAATGTTTGGTGTTTTTATGGCAAAACAAAGTTCAGCTAGTCAAAAATAAATATGTTTTCTGTTTTTCATTCAATGACCAGTTCAATAAGCAATACGTGCTCTAGTAAAACTTTTGTCTGTGAGCTGCAGTGCATTTAGCCAACATTTAAAAGAAAAACAGAAAGATTACAACACCTTAACAAAAAAAATTACAACAAACAATTGTAAAATTTGGTCTATAATTAAAAAAGACGACAAAAGAAAGTTGTGTTCATTCCATTTAAAAATAATCTACCATTCGTCTTCCAAACTATTATAAATCAATCTTAACTGAAAATAAATTCTACATTTAAAAATAGTACTTAATAGCACTTATTCGCTACGTGTTATCGTGCAGAATCGTGCTACACAATGCATAGCATAAAGCTGCGAAGTAGATTAACATACCACGTGCTACGTGCTACGCCGTAGCGCACAATAGTACTACGGCGAAGCACGTAGTGTAGCACTTTTTTGTGCTCAAGTGCCATTTATCGTAACCGATATTGACTTTTAATATGGTGTAGCCGTGCATCTTAGAACTTATGGAAAAGTACGCTGACGGCCAAAGAAACCGCGAAAAAAGTTTGTAAACAACACTGAGAGATTTTTTTTGTTAACAGTTACCAAAGGTTTGGTTGCTGGTTACGAACTTATAGGGCCTTCCAAACTATGACTTACTAGCAACCAAATACTTGCTCATTAGTTATTATTATTTTATTAAAGTTTTTTTTTAATAACTACTAAAGTTTGCCTTCCTCCATGCATCGTGTTCCTCATTATTGAGAGTCGTGATTGCAATCTTCGTGGAAAAAACTTCTCCTTCACCAATTTGCGCGATCTGCTTCTGTCTTTGGCGTCGTGGAGAGCATCGTGCAGCCTGGTATTTAGCGATATGCGGACTTGGTCTTACCATCTGATTGGACTTCGACCTCTCGGACGTTTCCCTTCGATCTTGCCAGTAACCATCAGCTGTTCGAGGTTGTTTTTTTTATTATAGTTAGGCTCGCGCTTGACCACTATCTCACCTGATGGTAAGCGATGATGTGTTCGACGGTGTAATACGCTTGCCTAGAAGTAACCTATTCACTCTTGACTTAAAGACCCCGAGGTTGTAGCTATCTGGAAACAGACTCTGGCAGGGAATTCCACTCCTTAGCTGTACGCATAATGAAAGTATTTCCAAAATGTTTAGTGCGTATGGGTGGGATGTCCACCATGTACCGATGGCGCATCGCCGTACGTCTTGTAGTCCAATGATGAAACGGGCTAGGCGGAATTAGATCATGCAATTCCATCGCACACTCTCCGAAATGCAACCGATAAAAAACCGACAAGCTGGCAACTCGACGACGATGTTCAAAGCTCTGGAGCTTTGACTCGACCAGTGCCTCATTACCGATGAGCCTCTTGTCCCGTTTTTCAATTGACTCTGGTACTTGGTAGATCCGTCCCAGAGATGAGAACAGTACTCCGTGCAATATTGAACTTGCGTTTGATACAACTTAAGCAGCTGTTCTGGCGTGAAGTACCGTCTCACCTTCGCAAGGATCCCCAACTTCTTGGCAGCCAGTTGAGCCTTTGCCTCAATGTATGGGCCAAAATTAAGTGGCGATGTCAAAGTTACGCCAAGAAGCTCAAGATGGTCCGTTATCGGTACGGTTACACCTCGGAAAGATGGAGCCGGCAGAAATTGGCTCTTTTTCGCGGAGAAGAGACACGCCTGTGTTTTTGCGGCATTGAACTTGACTAGATTGGCATCGCCCCATTCGGAGGCTCGGAGACCATTCGGTTGTGTCCATCCTTCCTGGCAATGTAACCAAAAACTCTAGAATCCTACGAAGGCAGACCGTGGATAGTCTGATATTTATGTTTATGTTTAGTTTGCCTTAAAAAGGTACAAAACTTGTTCAGTTTTTTTTCAGTAAAATTAGTAGGTATTGTAGATCTCTATGTACATATATTCACCAATCGTCTTACTGCATTACCTACATGATTCAATGCCCAACACGTGTCACAATTTAGTGTAACGGCTCATTAAAGCTACTATTAAAGCAGAAAAAGTACTCTACGTCCTAGTCTAGGCAATTCTTTTTCTTCTTCGTGTCACTTATTCGACAGTCAATCAGATTTGTTTGGGCCAAAACATTCCTTCCAGAACATCGTTGGTAACAGTGCATAGATCACTTAGTCTGCACTTGCACAGAGGGCAGGATAGGATGAGGAACTTGGTATAAGGCTCAGCTCCACATGGAAACCCTGCTCCTGTACTGTTATGGTTTACTTGTTCATCTTAACTACCAAGAAACAGAGGACTTTTTGGAAGACATCGCTCGGTAAATCCCGGTTTGAAATTACAATCTACAATACCCTACATTACATATTCACACACATATTACAGTACATTTCACACACACATATGAAATAATGCAGAGAACACAAACATAATTCTATTTATTTATTTTTATTTATTAAACTTTTCTGTTAGCGGCAATGTAATATTATTTGTTATTAGAATATTAACTAAATTAAATAAAAAAATTGTAAATATTAAATTAAATTGTATTAATTACCAAAATAATTTAATGATAAATTAAATTACGAATAAATAATTAATATACATATTGTGACCAGCCAGGAAGGAACCCTGACACCTGAGATACAGGACATGTCCTAGTTTGGGTGGCATAAGTTTCTAGCTTTTTGCATGTATTAATGTAGCCTAATCATTGTATTTCTTATGTCAATTCTCTCAATGTGTATTAGGCTTTAAATGAATAAATTATAAAAAAAGAGGTAGCTCCACTTTGCGAGGAAATTATCTGCCCGTAATAGATATTTTTTTCCGGTTTAGTTTAGCTCAAGTTATTCAGGTGTGATTAATAAACATCTAAACATCCAATTAACAAGACTCACATTTACACCCGTCATAATTACTCGAAAAAGCTGATATTAGATAAAAGCTGATAGCTATAATGACAATTAGTTTATATTAATTAAGCTGGCTTAATAATAAAACATATACGTTTATTTCGAAAAAGAAATTTGTTCTTATAATAACAAACCCAACAAACTGCGTGGCAGTTTGTCGGCGGGATTAGCGCTCGTATGTCAATTGGTTTACGACGCTTACAATTAGATATAAATAACTAAATATCCAAATAATATAGTCCTAGTCTTCCTAGGTATACTACGGTTTGGTGGTTTCACAACAACAGGTTTTTAATCAAGTTCAAATAATATTAAAGATTTTTATTTTATTTAGTAGCCGTTCACCGTCTGGACCAGATTTGTCCTAAAACAAACTAAAACAGACCAAAATGAAGTTCCACCCACACATCTGTCTACTCCTTCAGCCATACGGCGTGATGTTACATTAAAGGGGTAGTAAGTTGACAAGTAAATGGCGCAGCTGCGAAAACAAGGAGCTTGGTTAAATATGCATGTACTGTGATTGTAGGAGCGGGTTCGTTTATACAGAGTGTAAGGAAAATTGTGATCATATTTTAAAAATTGCTTTTATCTATGTTTATAAACAACTTTCTCTCAGAAAGTCATAGACAATATGGATGATGAATGAAAAGATATTTTTAGTGTCGGATTTCCAAAAAATATTGGACACGTTTTTTTTTCTTTTGTCACGTTAACGAAAAATTATGACGATTTATTATTATTATTATTATGAGCCTGTTATGTCCCACTGCAGGGCAAAGGCCTCCCTTCCGTCTTTCCATTTTTTCCTGTCTCTTGCTACATCTGGCCAATCCCTCAGATAGACGTCTAATTCTTCACGCCATCTCTTTCTGGGTCTACCGCGTCGCCGGTTCCTGTTATTCGGAATCCAGTCAGTGGTTACTTTTGCCTAATTCTGTGGCGACATGCGGAAGATGTGGCCTGCCGAATTCCACTTTAGTTTGGCGGCTGTTTTGCCTACGTCAGCGATTTGTGTTTTGGAACGAAGTATACTGTTCCGAATTCGATCTATGATTTTGACTCCGAGAATACTTCGTTCCATCGCTCGCTGGCAGACCCCGAGTGCGGACTTTTGACGCTTCGTTAACGACCACGTTTGCGCTCCATAGGTGAGGGTAGGAAGGATGCACATATCCATGAGTCTCCTTTTTAAGGAAAGTGGAAGTGATCCTTTCATAAGGTGTTTCATCGACCAATAGCTCTTCCATGCGTTTTCGGTGCGTCGAGTAACTTCTTTATCTTGCCTCGCCTGGAAAGAGACTATTTGGCCGAGGTATGTGTACTCATGGACATATTCAACCACCACACCCCCAATGTCTACTTTGCGTTTCGTGCTGTTCGTCATTAATTTCGTTTTCGTCATATTCATTTTGAGTCCGACCTCGAGGCTGGCGTGGCTCAGTTGTTCCATCATAAGGCTTAACTCAGCCGCCGAAGACGAGAAAATTACAATGTCGTCGGCGAAGCGTAGATTTGTTAATCTTCTGTCTCCAACGACAATGCCCTTGTCCCGCCAGTGTACATCTAAATTTTGGAAAACTTCCTCAAGCGTTGCTGTGAAGAGTTTTGGTGACAGCGGATCCCCTTGTTTGACACCTTTTCGGATTGGAAAGGATGGGCCAGTGATATCTTAGCGTATGGCAGCTGTACTATTAAGATAAATTCGTTCCGGTAATTTAACATAAGTGGGTTCTATTTCCTGTTTATAGAGTGTCGTAAAAATGGCTTTATGTGCTAGACTATCAAATGCTTTGGAATAATCCACGAATGCAAGGTACAACGGTAAGTTAAATTCTTCGTGCTTTTCTATCATCTGGTTCAAAGAATGTAGGTGGTCGGTAGTGGAAAAGCCGCGGCGGAAACCAGCTTGTTCAGGGGGTTGGTGACGGACCTCGCCTCCGCCACTTTTGGCCGCCGGACGCTGGACGCGCTCGGTCCAGTCCTGAAGGGCTGGCTCGAGCGGCCACATGGTTTCCTCTCGTTCCGTTTGGTGCAGGTGTTGTCCGGACATGGTTGTTTCGGAACGCACCTGCACCGGATCCGGAGGGAGGAAACCCCGGCGTGCCACGACTGCGGCGCGTTAGAGGACACGGCGCAGCACACCCTTGAGGTGTGCCCAGCCTGGGCTGAGCTGCGCCGTGCCCTAACAAGTGAAATCGGGCAGGACCTCTCGCTCCCCGGCGTGGTCAACTCCATGCTGGGGAGTGAGGAGGCCTGGGCGGCGGTTGCCTCCTTTTGCGAGGACGTGATGTCGCAAAAGGAGGCGGCGGAGCGTGCGCGGGAGGACGATCCTCTCGCGCCGCCGCTCCGCAGGCGGAGAAGGGGAGGGAGAAGGCGGTTGTATAATCGTCTCCTCCCTCCTCCTGGTGGTGATTAGCGGATGAATGGTGCGGGGGCACCTTCGTCCGCATTGCACCAATCACCACCCTCGTTGGGCGGGAACGGCCGGGCACTCGCGGTCGTTCCCGGGCCCCTCCACTAAGGGAGGGGCGTGAAGGCCCCGCTGTAAAGGCGGGCGGTCGTCGGCGGAGGACTGGAAGTAAAGGCTGTGCCGGTTTCCCAGTCCTCCTCCACTCAGACGATGCGGGAGTGCCGCTGGGTTATTTTAGTGGGTATACCGGGCCAGTCAGCCCGGGGAGTCCCACATAGCCCCCCATCCCCCGATGGGCGGGTATGCGTAATGCATTTTTTCCCAGCGAAACAAAAAAAAAAAAAAAAAAAAAAGGTCTAGTTGGTCGGAAATGCGTTTTTCGAGGACCTTGATGAAAGCTTTGTACAGATGTGAGACAAGGCTAATAGGACGGTAATTGCTTGTATCGGATTTATCTCCCTTTTTATGAAGCAGAATTATGTTGGAATGACAGAAATTACTTGGTAATATACCTGTTTTTAAAATTGAGTTAAATAGATTACAAATGTGTGGTAATAAAAATTTCTCTCCAACTCGCAGTGCGTCTGTGGTAATGCCATCTTCTCCTGGGCTTTTATTGTACTTCATGCTACTGAGAGCCTTACGGACTTCAAAGCCAGTTATCATTGGGACATCATCAGAGCATGAGTAGACTTCATCTGCAAGCTGGAAGGTTGTGTCGTCATCTGAGTATAATGATTTGTAAAATTGAGTGCAAATTTGGATTAATTTTGTCCTATCGCCCTGTCTCACACCATTACTGTCCTTCAAGTGTGTTATAGAGGATCTCCCCTCATCTATCCCACGCATGGCTGACCTCAAAGAGCGGTTATTCATTAAAGCGGAGTGAACAAGTTCAGTGTTGTAAAGTCTTATATCTTTTCGGATGCTGCGCTTTACTTTTCGGTCCATCTCTCTGTATTCGGAAGACTGATATGGTAGATTCTGTCTCTCCTCTATAAGGAGAACTGTTTGGTCAGTAAGCTTTTTCTGTTTGTTTTTAAGGCACTTTATGTTTTGATTAGCTGTTGTGATGACATGTTTGATTTTATTATACTGTGTTTGTATATCTTCTGAATTTTTAGATTCAAGTATGCTGAAACTATTCTTGATTTGTATGTTAAATTTGTCCTTATTTGCAATCAATGTCGTTTTATCAATCCGTTTTATTGTTTTTCTAATCATTTTGTTACGATGAATCTTCATGTTAAAACTAACTACAACTCTAAGTGGACGATGGTCTGAACTAAATTTTAGACTGTTAAGCACTTCAACATTTTGTATTATCTGCTTGTTCGAGGAGAGACAAAAATCAATTTCATTCTTCGTGTGACCGTCTGGAGAAAACCAGGTCCAACGACGTTGCGGCTTTTTGGGGAAAAAGCTGTTACTTACACTTAAGTTCTGCCCAAAAGCAAATTCTAGCAGGCGTTGACCACGTTCATTCCTATCACCCAGACCATACGGTCCTAGAACGTTCGTGCTATCGGGAGGTCTTCTTGGACCAATCTTGGCATTGTAATCGCCCATAATCAGTGTACAAGTCCCTCTATGTTCATCGCATGCTCTGTTGAGTAGATCATAGAACTCTTCTGCCTCGTCGTTACTATGCGAAGATGTTGGAGCATATACCTGGATTACTGTACGTATATTTCCCTTTGCCACACAAAACTTGAGCAGTGCGATTCTGTTGGAATATGGGATACATTCTATTATGTTTTCTTTCCAGCGCTTCGAGATCAGGAAGCCAACACCGTACCTCGTGTTACTTCCTCCAATATAATATAAGATGGTATTATCTCTTTCTATAGTGTTTTCCCCTTCTCTTCTCACTTCTGCTAGACCAACTATATCCCAATTAACATTTTCTAAGTCATGCTCTAGCTCTAGCATTCTCTCTTCAGTTCGTAATGTCCGCACATTAAGTGATACAATTTTAAGCTTTTCGGTGTCCTTTTTGCGTTCCGTTGTTGTTTGGCAGTAGACCCTCGCTCGGAGATTACTCGCCCCGACCCCAGGGTGCACCTGCATACTGCCAATAGCCGCGCACTGACTGGAGTCGCCGAGCACTTGGGGATTGGCTTGATTGTCGTAATTCATAGTAGGAAGGGGTTTAGACAATTAAACCCATCACGCTTGTCTAATGCGGGTTGATGGGTGAGCAGTAGACCTCCTGACTGGGTCCATGGGCGCCGCCGTTGACGTGCTAGACGTTCCTCCGCCGCCACCCTAAATTAACATCCTGCTCTGATATCAACTGTTATATCCGGGCCTCCAGGAAATATTTTTTCCCGAGCCCTCGGATACCTTAGTGTTGGGTTACAAAATGGAACCCAAGTGTGCAGACATATGATGTTTGCCTGCATTTTGCCCTTACTCGTCTCAAATGACACCCGTGTCGCCGAGGGCCACGGGTGCTGTATAAGACGATTAAGGGCGGGGGTTTACCAGATGTTGAGGTAAACAATTTCCCTTAGTCGACTTTTACGACCTGCGCGGGATGATAAGCAGCTGATAAATTCTATGTTGTTCTTTTGCTCCCAGATCAGCATGGAAGAATGACGATACAGTGCGTTAAAATATCGCATGAAGACGACGTCATTTATCGGTACGAGCCTTGGTACAATTTTTACATAGAAGTTACGTCACAAGCCCCCACTCCTGAATATTGTTGCGCTTTATCTTGGTGAATTATTATAGATTTGAATAAGCAAAAAATACGAGTCCAATATTTTTTGATAATTTAATCGGCGGACTAAATAGAATTTTGCTGGTTCTTACACCGTCATCATCCCTATTACCAAAAAAGAAATTGGATTTCCCATATAAAGTTGTCGTCAGCTGACCAAAATTTGTATGGGAGATTTTTTTTTCTTTTTATATCGACTACCTTCCTTGGCAAAAGTCCTTCATATACATGGCGAGATCCATTTTTAGGGTTCCGTACCCAAAGGGTAAAAACGGGACCCTATTACTAAGACTTCGCGATCCGTCTTCGCGGTCTGTCTGTCTGTCCGTCTGTTACCAGGCTGTATCTCATGAACCGTGATAGCTAGACAGTTGAAATTTTCACAGATGATGTATTTCTGTTGCCGCTATAACAACAAATACTAAAAACAGTATAAAATAAATATTTAAGGGGGGCTCCCATACAACAAACGTGATTTTTGGCCGTTTTTTGCTCGATATTAATAACGGCAACAAGTAGATGCTTGAAATATTCACAGAATGTTAAGTTGTATATTTACTTCAAAAAATAATAATTATTAAATTAAAATAAAATAAATTAAGAGGGGCTCCCATACAAAAACGTGTTTTTTTTTCAGTGTTTTGCGATAATGGTACGGAACCCTTCGCGTGCGAGTCCGACTCGCACATGGCCGGTTTTTTTAAAATAAGATCACTGTTTTCCGTTACAACCTGTATTTTACTAAGGGACTTCGGGCCGTCTGACCCGATTGCTAAAAGCATGGTCAAATCTTTGATCAGAAAATCTGATTGCTTAAATTGGTTGACCAGAATAACAAGTGATTGTTTGACATGAGATTTCACAAGAGATAAAAAAAAAAAAAAAAAATGATCAGATCGAGGGGATCCGACCGGAACAAATCAAATGTAAGATTTATAAGATTGATGTTTAGTTTTCAGTATTATCTTCACAACAAATAAATGGGTATGATGTTCATCTTAAAACGGTGAAAGGAAACATTGTAAGGAAACCGGCATGTCGCGGAACCCAAAAATTCAAAGACATGTGTCATCCACCAACCCCCACTGGCCCTTTATCTCTCTCACAGAGAGGATGCCCAGCAGTGGGAACATTATAAGGCTGATGATGATGTTCAGAAATCGAGGGTTTCTGAAACCCTCTGTAGTTATGATTAACTACACTGACCGACAAAGAAACTGCATCAAAAATAAATATGTTTTCTGTTTTTCTTTCAATTTATTATTATTATTTATTTATATACACTTTATTGTACACCTTAATAAACAAGACAAAAAGAAACTTAATACTATAATATACAATGGGCGGCCTTATCGCATTCCGCGATCTCTTCCAGGCAACCTGGAAGCCAATCAATACCAATTAATTTCAATTACCAGTTCAATAGCAATACGTACTCCAAATTCTGCTCTAGTAATTTTGTCTGTGAGCTGTAGTGCAGTTTGCCATAATTCAAAAGAAAATCAGAAAGATTACAATTCCATAACAAAAAAAAAAAAATAACATCAAACAATTGTAAAATTTGGTCTTTCACATTTTTAAATGTAGAATTTATTTTCAGTCTTAACTGAAAATAAATTCTACATTTAAAAATAGTACTTAATAGCACTTATTCGCTACGTGTTATCGTGCAGAATCGTGCTACACAATGCATAGCATAAAGCTGCGAAGTAGATTAATATACCACGTGCTACGTGCTACGCCGTAGCGCACAATAGTACTACGGCGTAGCACGTAGTGTAGCACTTTTTTGTGCTCAAGTGTTTACCATTTATCGTAACCGATATTGACTTTTAATATGGTGTAGCCGTGCGTCTTAGAACTTAGGAAAAGTATACTGATTTTTAGGGTTCCGTACCCAAAGGGTATAAACGGTATTACTAAGACTTTGCGATCCGTCTGTCAGTCTGTCTGTCAGTCTGTCCGTCTGTCACCAGGCTGTGTCTCATGAACCGTGATAGCTAGACAGTTGAAATTTTCACAGATGATGTATTTCTGTTGGCGCTATAATACTAGAACAGTATAAAATAAATTTTTAAGGACTCCCATACAACAAACGTGATATATTTGCCGTTTTTTGCTCGATATTAATAACGGCAACAGGTAGACGCTTGAAATATTCACAGAATGTTTAGTTGTATATTCACTTTAAAAAATAATAATTACTAAATTAAAATATAACAAATTAAGGGGGGCTCCCATACAACAAACGTGATTTTTTGCAGTGTTTTGCGATAATGGTACGGAACCCTTCGTGTGCTAGTCCGACTCACACTTGGCGGGTTTTTTTTGTTAACAGTTACCAAAGGTTCGGTTGCTGGTTATGAATTTATAGGGCCTTCCAAACTATGACTTACTAGTAACCAAATACTTGCTCATTTATTATTATTTTATTAAAGTTTTTTTTTTAATAACTACTAAAGTTTGCCTTAAAAAGGTACAAAGATTGTTCAGTTTTTTTTTCAGTAAAAATAGTAGGTATTGTATCCTATGTAAATATATTCACCAATCGTCTTACTGCATTACATGATTCAATGCCCAACACGTGTCACAATTTAGTGTAACGGCTCACTGTCTACAACTATACATATATTATTGCTGTGTACTGACTGTATGTGACATGGCGTGGCCGTCCACACAATGGCTGATACAGCTTAATTTATGGATACTGTATTGGGCGATAAATTTTTATTGAGGAATAGATAATTATGTGAGATTGTTCATTATTTTGTTTGGCTTACATAAGGAAACTTGAGACAAGACAATCGAGCTTTTTCGAGTAAAAACACGTGTGAGAGCAGTGGTAGCCCAGTGGTATCGGCCGTGACTCACAAGTTGTAGGTCGTGGGTTCGAGCCCAGGCAGGCGCTTTACTTTGTGTAAATCATTTCATCACCACTGCTCTCAAAACGGTGAAGGAAAACATCGTGAGGAAACCGGCATGTCCTCGAATCAAAAAGTCGAAGAAATGTGACATCCACCAACCCGCACTGGGCCCGCGTGGTGGTTTAGGGCCCATTCCCTCTCACAGAGAGGAGGCCTGTGTCCCAGCAGTGGGCACATTAATAGGATGATGATGACGCGTGTATTATGACGTATCTATGTTGGGTTAGCAACAAAAGTCAAAAGTAGGTTCCTACTAATGTTATAAATTTGAATCTTGTTATTCGGATGTTTAGATGCTTATTAATCACACCTGAATGACTTGAGCTTAACTAAACCGGAAAAAAATATCTGTTACGGGCAGATTATTTCCTCGCAAAGTGGAGCTACTTTAACAGTACAGGAGCAGGGTCTGCATGTGTAGCTCGCCGTCCGATAAGGACCAGGCCCGAGTCGACGGCGTGTAGTGTTCCACGCGCGCCTCAAAGAGATGTCAGCAAAATTGACGGGGCCCGAGAGGGCCGATGTCTGTCTGGGTCGCGGATAAATTTGAAAGAGTGTTACCGCGGCCCTGGCACAAGCAACTGAAGGAACATGGGTGGGTTTCAGTAAAAGTCTGACACGCCCTCCCGCTTCACCCAGAGCGGGAGAAGTCATTGGATGATTACCCAACAAAAAAAAAAAAAGGGTGTGCATGTGGATCTGAGCCGCATACCATTCCTCATCCTATCCTGCCCTCTGTGCACTTACATATGCACACTAAGTGATCTATGCATTGTTACCAACGATGCTCTGGAAAGGCAATGTTTTGGGCCAAATAAATCTGATTGAATGTCGAATAAGTGACACGAAGAAGAAAAAGAATTGCCTAGACAAGGACATAGAGTACTTTTTCTGCTTTAGTAGTAGTATTAGTACAAGTATGATTTAAATTGACACACTTTTTATCAGAATGTATGTTTAACAGAATTCAATGCAATGTTTTGTTTAATCTTCACACTAATAATATTATAAAGGCGAAAGTTTGTTAGTGTGTGTGTGTGTTTGTATGTTTGTTACTTCTTCTCGCTCAAACGGCTGAACGGATCTGGATGAAATTTGGCACGCAGATAGATTATAGTCTGAAATAGCACATAGGATACTTTTTATCCCGGGAATATGTTACCTCGGGATAATTTTCGACATTCACGCGGGCGAAGGCGCTGGCAGAAGTTAGTTATATTATTAAGGCGAAAGTTTGTGAGTGTGTGTATATGTGTGTGTTTGTATATTTGTTACTTCTTCACGCTCAAACGGCTGGACGGATCTGGATGAAATTTGGCACGCAGATAGATTATAATTCTTAAATTCAATTCTGTATTAATTTAGTTCAATTCAATTTATTTATTTCAAGTAACACATACTCATAACTTAATAACAATAATAGAAGCACACGCAGTCACATTAATTAAACTCAAATAAAATACAAAACAATTAAAATTGGATTAATTAAAAATAAATTAAATTAAAAATTAAATTAGATAAAAAGAAATGTCATTAAAATTAAAATTATACAATAAAATAAAACATAATAATTATAGTTTTCTAACCGGCATTGGAACCGCAACATGCTTGCTACAACCATGCCGGTCATAAGGGCTGTCCAGTCTGTCAGCGATCATTGCCAGGATGTTATTTGGGCTGGCCCGCACCCGGCAACAGTATAACTTAGTAATACCTAAACATACCAATAATACAATTTATCACATTAAACACTCAGTGTTCTTCCTTTTCTCTCCTACTTGATTTATGCTGTGCCCGACAGGGACCATAATTGTGACTTATATAATTATTTCGCTAACAACTGTATACATTATGGTATGCAATAAATAATTGAGAATTGAGAATTTTAGTCTGGAATAGCACATAGAATACCTTTTATCCCGGGAACATGTTCCCTTGGGATAAATATAGACATGCACGCGGGCGAAGCCGCTGGCAGAAGCTAGCATAAAATAATTTCTTGTTCATGTTCATGTTTGAGCTGTGGACAATGACGCCTAGGCTTTCAAACAGCTGGTAGTTCTATTAAAACCTTACCGTGATGAGTTAGGTGACAAGTAAAATTAAAACAAAACCGGTTTCGAATTTGGATAATAATGCGGACTAAAAAGAGGATTTTGTTGTTGTTACATGAACATTAGAACGGTTTGTGCAGCTCACAAAGTCTAAAAACGGGCCCACATAAGATTTTTTAATCTATATTCTCGCGTTTGACCACTATCTCGCCTAAAGGTAAGCGATGATGTGGTCTACGGTGAAGCACGCTTGCCTAGATGTAATCTCACTCATCACTCTTGACTTAAACTAAAAAAGGACTAACTAATAACTGAAGAAGGAGTTATAAAATCCAACTTCACAACTGAAGTTAGAAAAATATTATCTATTTGAGTACCACCGCGAGTGCGAATTGCGAAAGTAGCCATTACGAGCGCGCGTTAGAGCCACGGGGAATGGTATAGTTCGTTCCTGGATCCTTGCGTGCACGCTCCTTGTTTATTTTTCTTTCGGAATTAGAAAAAAATCGTATGTACCTCTAATACCGCAGATTAGAGGTGAATCCTCTAATCTGCGGTATTCACTATTTCATTCTGGAAAGTTTTACGCTACTCAATTAGTGATGAAGTCGGGTCGAATATTGACTTTATAGAAGGATATCGACAAAAGAAAATAAGTAATTTGCTTGGAATCGAATCTAATTTGACTTTACTTTTACGTTTTAATTACAAAACGTCGAAAATACTTCTGCACTAACACAAAATAGACTCCACCGCGCGCATGCGCCGTATGGACTACGTTCTGGTACTGCTAACGACTCCGGCTACTCCAATGCGTTATTCGAGCTTAAAATTTATTAATTTAGAAATCATTATTATTAAGGATGTTATGATTTTATTTTTGTATATTTTTACATGGTTCATAAGCATAAATTTACTATCTGTTTTACACAGCTAACAACGTTATTTAAGAAATTTTTCAATGGCATTTGTACAATAATTTTACTGTGCCAAGTACATTTTATAAGTTGGTCGACTATTACTCGTTACTTGGTTATGATTTCATTTTTGTATATTTTGACATGGTTCGTAAGCATTATATTAACTCTGTTTTACACAGCTATCAACTTTATTTTAGTAATTTTTCAATGGCATTTGTACAAATTTCTTACTGTTTTCTTTCTGTTTCAAGTACATTTTATAAGTTGGTCGACTATTACTCGTAAACTTGTACAGCCTTGTTATCCGTGATAATTTTAGTTTTAATTTCGTTATATTTACTACTGCCGTGAATTTTTTCACATAGCCAAGAGCGATCATTTCGCTGGCAGGGGAGGGGGGGGGGGAGACACTTGATCCTAACATAAATTTGCAACTTAAAGCTTAATTTTACGCAAACGAATCTCAGAATCGAAAAATGGTTTTAACAAACCCATAATATTTTTAAATGTCCAATCCAACGAAACCCCACACCATGGGAAAGATGAGAATAAAAAAATACATCCCCACTTTACGTCTATGGCAGAATTACCCAAAAAAAATATTTTTTCATGATTTTATGTTACCACTTTGTCGGAATTATTAATATGTATATACATGCCAAATTATAGCTTTCTAGTACTTATATTCTCTGAACTAAGCTGCGGACGGACAGACGGACAGAGCGAAACTATAAGGGACCAATTGGACCTTGGATCTTGGACCTTGGACCTTTTCTTGTTGACTTCGGAACCCTAAAAAAGCCCCGACACAAGACATTTGTATTTCATGCTTTTAACTACATGATTTATCTAGTAGCGGACACGCTTTGATCGACAATCTATCAAACATATTTATGACCCGATATCTTGTGAAAATACCCCGACTTAAACAGCAAAATGCCCCATTATTTTCATCAAACATAGCTTAGAACATTCTCAATAAAGTTTACTTATATAAATTAACAATCCGTGACAATTTGAATAATTGTTTTGGTTATATACCAATACATGATTCACTTGCTCAATGGATAAATATTGCTTAAATGGCGTAGTTACTGCCCCGGCGCTCCAGTTCAGTGCTGTGTTACAAAGCTTACCTAGCTAAACATGCGTAGCTTAGCTGTAGTCTACCGTGGAGCGGTGCTTTGTACGTACGCACGTCCATAAAACAATGGAATATGAAAGCTCCGGCAATGTTTTGTGTAATGCTAGTTATATGACAGCCGTAATAAAGCAGATAAATACAGAAGATCGGGTCCATATAACGAGCAAAAACGCACGCACACATAAACACGCTTCAATATCAATGGGGAAACCTTAAAGGCTGGCATAACTGATGGCCGCGTAACCCCATGGCCCGTATCCAAACTGCTACAAAGTAAATTATGAGTGGCTTATTAATAACAGCCGCACAGGTTGATCATACAAGTTAAGGTTCCCCTAGTCGAAGGCACGAACTATTTTGCGCGCGGGATTAAAATGCGTACTATCTCATCTGGCATCACGTACGAAAGAGATAGATGCTGTGATTAGCAGTAAGAAGTTAGTTCGCGTACGATTAGCACTTTTGCAAGTTTTTAGCGAAATGGGTGATGATTTAGGATGAAAACGAGCGCGCGGTATTTTATAAACAGACCTTTGGGAGTCTAGATATCATGAAAAAACGACTAAATGTATATTTTCAAAATAAAATCATTTGCATTGTTGAACTACTAATCTATCCCTGATTTGTAGCGTTAAAATATGGAACTTTCGACGCTCATAACTTACAAATATATATATTTCTTACTTTTTTGTTTCCATACAAGGCTAGATAATGATGAGAAAAATTGATATAATTTTTTATTTTGAACGTACATCGTCAAACAGAGGAGTAATCGCCAGACTACGTTTGTATGGAAGAATGATCGACTAGTGTAACCTTAAGTAACGCTGCCTAAGTAGGTCCGTGGATGAACTCCTTCGTGGCTCGTAAATCTCGTTAAGCCGTTGGTTTCACCTGCTAAATGTAGATCATTCATTCATAATATAATAAATAAAAATGTGTTTATTATCTTAAATCTATACAATTAAGTTGCCGGGGCTTCCCAGAAAGTAATCCGAAGATACTTGTGATGGGATAAACATTCCTCGTTTTATTAACAATTGTTTCGATTGTGCTAATTAGGTATAAGTTACACATTTTTATTAAACTATCAAAAAACAAAAATGAACATAAATGAAGTGCTTATGGCAGTGTGAGAAAGTAGAGTGTGTATTGTATACATGTGTGTTTATCCGTGTGTTTATGAGTGTGTGAATGTATATTTTGTGTGTATGTGTGTGTGTATGAGTGTGTGTGTGTGCGTGTGTGTGTGTATGTATATGCATGACGTTCAACCCAGTGTAGCCAAAATGTCTTCCACGGCATCATAATTAAGTGTGAAGAGCCATTCCGTCAATGTCTTCTTACACTCATACAGCTGAATAGAGTAAATGTTAAATATGCGATTTACTTTATTATAAACTAGCTGTTCCCCGCGGCTTCGCTCCCGTGGGCCACCCCACAGGACCCGTATTCGCGATTAAAAAATAGCCTATGTCATTCAGGAATAATGTAGCTTTCTATTGGTGACAGAATTTTTTAAATCGGTCCAGTAGTTTCGGAGCCTATTCGGTACAAACAAACAAATAAACAAAAAAATCTTTCCTCTTTATAATATTATTATTATTAGTATAGACTAGCTGTTCAACGCGGCTTCGCTCCCGTGGGCCACCCCACAGGACCCGTTTTCGGGATTAAAAAATAGCCTATGTTACTCAGGAATAACGAATCTTTCTATTGGTGAAAGAATTTTTTAAATCGGTCCAGTAGTTTCGGAGCCTATTCGGTACAAACAAACATACAAACAAACAAACAAAAAAATCTTTCCTCTTTATAATATTATTATTATAGTATAGATATAGATATATTATTATTAGTATAGACTATTGGGGCTTGAGTTACATTTTGGCGACTAGCAAAAGTTGAACGTGCTGAGTATGTAGGGGCTACTATAATTCACACCGTCCTTTTTTAAGTTTGGCATGGCTAATAATGGGTAGTCAGTTAGTCTTGCTACGGGGTATCTATCGTGTTACTCAGAGGCTCTAAACAAGTGACATTCGATGTCAGCGAAGACGATAGTCGAAATGTCAAAATACCCTTAAGGTTTGATCACGTGATTTTTCGATTTCACTTGTCAATCCCATACAAATGTCACTTGTCAGGGGTCTCTGTACCAAACTGTGTTGTGGAGGTCAGATAGACATTTACTCCATGTAATATACTGGTGCAGTGGTGGCTTAATGGTATCGGCCGCGACTTATAAGTTGTAGATCGTGGGTTCAAATCCAGGCAGGCTCTTTAGTTTGTGTAAATTATTTCACCACCACTGCTCTCAAAATGCTGAAGGAAAACATCGTGAGGAAACCAGCATGTTCTAGAAACATAAATTCGAATAAACAATGATTTTTTGCCTTCAGCCTATTTAAATTGGAATACAAGAAAAAAAGATATGCCAGATTTAGTATAAAAAAAATGTTTAAATCGCTCTCCTGTAAAATGCACTTTTTGAGCTTAGTATTTTTGCCTTTCTAGTGACGATATAACAATATTTTTTTGCCTTCAGCCTATTTAAATTGGAATACTAGAAAGAAAGATATGCCAGATTTAGAATAAAAAAAAGTTTGAATCGCTCTCCTGTAAAATGCACTTTTTGAGCTTAGTATTTTTGCTTTTCTTGTGACGATATGAAATCGACCAACCCGCATTGAGTCCGCGTGGTGGATTAAGGTCCATTCCCTCTCACAGAGAGAAGGCTTGTGTACCAGCAGTGGGAACATTAAAAAGGCTGATGATAATGGATATACTGGTACTGTCTCTGGTGTATATAATAGCACTTGGCTAGGGCCTCTGATTAGACTGGAAGCCGACCACCATAGTTGGGAAAATGCAAGGCAGATTGATTGGAGCTCACTGTTAGAACTGGCTTTCTGTATCTATCTACTTTGTGGTCTTGTGTCCAACATCGTTTACAGCCGGAAACAATGGTTTTACGAGCTGTCTGATGTTGTTGTGCTAAAATAAATGATGTGGTGGGTTTAGATGCAGGACTCGGTACAGTTGGTATTTACATGAGCTCAAGTAGTTTTAGTATGAAGGTAGGCAAATGTAACAAATATTTTGACAGGTATATTGAATATTGTTTTCAGCAAGAATTTGTCAGTCTATCTTTTGTAAAAAGTTGTCCCCAAGTAAAATGGGACAATTGCAGTACGCTGATGATGAAATCGTCATCATCGTTCTGCGATTGTCCCAAACATGCCTATCTGACCTCCACAACACAGCCGCCGTTTGGTCTCTCTCACGGACGAGTGGTGTCTCGCGTCGCGCTCGATATATTTTGGCCAATAGTTGTATATAATTTGTAGATAATGTTTATTAGATAGTTTGTCATATAATATCATATTATTATCGTCGCATTCTTCTTCCTCAATATGTAATTTGATAACAAACTCCATTGCAATGTGGAATAATAATTTTCAAAAATACCAATTAAAACGACTAAAATTGAGGAGAGTTTGTTTGCGACACATGTCTCGGTCTCGAACGTGAACACACCTCCCAAAACCGCGACGCGCGACCGAGAGACGGTACCTCGGTAGTCGGGCAGTGAACTCGCACCTTTACAATTTGACTTTTGAACAATTATTATTGCTGATAGAATGACACTTTGTCTAGTGTCTCTAGTCGTATACTCGCATGCCAAGCGCAAATGTTGATAGCGACTGTTAAACGTTTACCTCAAAAATCCATAAATTTAATCAAGAAAACACAACTTCTAAAGGCAAACAACGTTCCTAATCGCAGTCAAGACCGCAACTCGCGAACATAAAACACTGTATAGAACGAAGACGTTAATTGGTGTAAAGTAAGAAATTGCTTTAGAACAAAGGTTGGAAAGTTATTGGGTAACTTGCTCGGCTTGCTTATTGTGCTGAAATATCGGATTTGAGGCTTTAGAGAAGGCGATTTCAAATAGATAAGAATTTTTTTACATGGTTCTTTGTGTCCGGTTGAAGGCTTGTCCTATTCTTCTGCGTCGGTACACTCTGCGTGGTCAACATGTTGCAATGAGACGCCGGGATGCCAAGCTCCACCTCACGATGCGACGCCGTCCCTAATGTTTGTGCACTCACGCAATTGACCGTCTTCTGCAGACTTGATCAGCACCCTACTTGGGTAAGTTCAAAGATAACGCACGGTTTGCTTTCATTGCATTAATTGCTTCATATGTTTCGAAAACTGAAACTCGACAGCGTAAAACACGCAATGAATACTATTGAGTTATCGAAATGAAAGGGAAGTAGTGTGCTTCATGCTTTCTTCCATTCCTATTATGGGCCACAAGCCGCTCAGTAGAGTCACCATTGCATGGGACGCACATATAAACGATCAAGTTTGGACTGACCGTCTCGCACGGTAATTCTGAAAAAGAAACAATTAAGTTTTGTTTAGCTACCTGAATGCATTTATTTTTTCTACCTGCTGTGAATTTTAGGAAATTGAGTTTTGGCAGGCCAGATCACTCAAATACCCGTATGTGCGCCGGGAGGGGACGCGCTAGAAAAACATACATAAACCTTATTGGTGTTATATACATAAACCTTATTGGTGTTATAATGCTCTTCAGAAACACCAGGTGCGCAGTACTCATAACTGGCGTGTGTGTATGACTAGATTTATGAACGTGACTGATGCAAAAGAAGTACATAAGGACCGTAGCAGGTGGTGTTCTGTAGTTTCTGCGTATCCCCATGGGAAAAAGGCTTGAGTTTATGTATGTATGTAGTTTTTGCATTCCTACTGTAAATCATTTCATCCCACTGCTCTCAAAATGATGAAAGAAAACATTGTGAGGAAATCGGCATGTTCTAAAACCAAAATTCGAAGAAAAATGATATCCACACGGGCCCGCGTGATGGATAGAGTCCATTAACTCTTCTTTTTTCCTACAAAGAGTAGGTCTGTGTCGCAGCAGTGGGCACATTATACTGGCTGATTATGCACGCATACTGAAAAAAAAAAGATTTTCAAAACGTTGTTTTAGAGGCCCCACTTCTCGTCCATTGCGTATAACCATCAAAGAAATACTGGTGGTTATTCTAACAGCTCAGCGCTAGAATACATTCTATGTAGAATTAGTTAGAAACAGTAGAGTTTCTACGGTAATGCTGTTTTACATCAACAGCATAATTTTAGTTAATTTACATGAAGGTAGGAACTAAATGTTTTTGTGAGCAAAATTGGGAAATATCTCATTTTGGGAAAGTTGATGCAGCTTTGGAAAAGCATCGTATTTATGTAAAACTTTTGCATAAATGCAATTTCGCAGTGGACAGGGGCTCCGTTCTGCAAGCAATAGCTTGCAGAACGGATCGTTGATTGGTTCGAAAAGTTCTTGAGTGATGTCATCGTACCGCAAGATACAGCATCATCTGCCTAGCCTTTTTCCCAACTATATTGGGGTCGGCTTCCAGCCTTACCGGATTCAGCTGAGTACAAGTGTTTTACATGGAGCGACTGCCTATCTGACCCCCACAACCCAGTAACTGGGTAACACGATAACCCTTGGCAAGACTGGTGTCAGATCTCAGGCTTCTGACTACCCGTAACGACTGTCAAAGATCATTAAATGCCCGGCGTCAGCCGGGACCAACGGCTTAACGTGCTTTCCGAGGCACGGAGGAAACTCGGTATGTTGAAATGGTCACCCATCCAAGGACCGACCTCGTCAAGCGTTGCTTAACCTTGAAGATCGACCCGTGCGGCTGTTATTATTAAGCCACGAGCGTTGATGAAAAATTTTAATTTGATAGATTGTGAGAAAACATATACGGCTAGAAATTAGGTGACCCTTGGGATGACGGTAAATAGAGGAGTATGGAAGTAAAAGATATTATATTGTGCCAACCCCAAATCAATTATGATGAGGGCAGGATCTCCTCCTATAACTTGATCAATTTGACAGTAACATAGTTCCACCTTATTGATCTATACTAATATAATATTATAAAGAGGAAAGATTTTGTTTGTTTGTTTGTTTGTACCGAATAGGCTCCGAAACTACTAGACCGATTTGACCTGAGTGATATAGGCTATTTTTTTATCCCGAAATCGGGTCCTGTGGGGTGTTCCACAGGAGCGAAGCCGCGGGCAACAGCTAGTCTAATATATATGCGAAAGTTTGGATGGATGTATGAACGTTACTGAATCAAGCCAGAATGGCTGGAATGCATCTGGATGAAATTTGGCACAGAGATAGATTATAGTACTTTTGATCCCGGTATAATGTTCCCTTGGTATGATAACACACTTATCACGCGAGAGAAGCCGCTAGCACAAGCTAGTTTTCAATATGCAAGGAGATTTTGTCGAAAGTGGAAAAGCAAATTAATAGACGGCTATTCATGCACAATTGGTACCGTATGGTGACGGACTTAAAGAATTTCACCATCCCATATCTTCCCGTGGGTGTCGTAAGAGGCGACTAAGGGAAACACCAGAGAATGGGCAGCAGCGTTCTCTGTGCACTTTAAGAACAAACTGCGATCGCCAACCCGCCTGCCAAGCGTGGCGATTATGGCAAAACCCCCCAAACCATGAAAAGCACAATTAAAAAACGGCCCCGAGTGCCCGGCAGCCCGTCTACCCTCGACTACGGTAGCGGTCGAGGCGATGGCGTGGCAAGGGGTGCAAAAAATCCCGGGAGTGGACCCGGCTACCCCAATAAATACCGACGACTGGACCTGGCAACTTATAACACGCGAACACTCCGGACCGACGAGAAAATAACCGAACTCGAGGCAGAATTGAGCAGGTTACGATGGAGTATTATAGGGTTATCTGAAGTCCGAAGAGAGGGAGAGGACTCGATAATCCTCAAATCCGGTAACCTGCTCTATTTCCGAGAGGGTGACCGGCAGTCCCAGGGTGGTGTCGGGTTTATCGTTCACAAGTCCCTTGTAAACAATGTGGTGAAGATCGAGAGTGTGTCGACCAGGGTGGCGTACCTTATACTCAGAATATCCTCAAGATATTCGCTGAAGGTCATACAGGTCTACGCCCCAACCTCGGCACACCCCGACGACGAGGTAGAGACCATGTATGAGGATATTTCCAGAGCCATGCATGGTTTCAAAACTCACTTCACCGTTGTCATGGGGGACTTCAACGCAAAACTGGGCAAACGAGACGAGGATGAGCTGCAAGTGGGGAAATTTGGAGTTGGACGTCGGAACCACCGGGGTCACCTACTGGCCAGTTTTATGGAGAAGGAAAGCCTCTATATGATGAATTCCTTCTTCAGAAAGCGTGAGCACAGGAAGTGGACATGGCAAAGCCCCGATGGTGCAACTAAAAACGAGATCGACTTCATCATGTCAACCAAGAAGCATATGTTCAATGATGTCTCTGTGATCAATTCGGTGAAAACCGGGAGCGATCACCGCATGGTAAGAGGCACATTGAACATTAATATCAAGCTTGAAAGGTCTCGACTGATGAAGTCCACGCTCCGTCCAGCACAGATCCAGATCCAGAACCCCGAAATCTTTCAGCTCGAACTCCAGAATCGTTTCGAGTGCCTAGGGAGCTCCGTGGACGAATACAGCGATGAGTTCGTGGAAGCTGTCCATACGGTCGGGTCTAAGTTTTTCAAGACCCGCCGTACAGATAGAAACAAAAAGCTCTCCGATCCTACTCTCAAGCTAATGAAGGAGAGGCGTGAGATGATCCTGCAGTCTTCAGACGATGCGGTGAAATACCGGCAGCTAAATAGACGGATCTCAAAGTCCTTGAAAAGCGACCTCCGCCGCTTTAATACGGAAAGTATTAAAGATGCGATTGAGCGGAATAAGGGCTCCAAGGTTTTTGAAAGAGATCTGTCTATTGGGCAGAGCCAGCTCACGAAACTGAAGACCGATGATGGCAGGATCGTATCCGCCAAACCGGAGCTTCTGAGGGAGATCGAGAGATTCTATGGGCAGTTGTACACGTCAACATGCAAACCCGTTGCGAATCTAGCAAACGATCCAAGAGCTAGATTGACCCGACACTATACCGAAGATATCCCGGACGTTAGCCTGTACGAGATTAGGATGGCTCTGAAACAGCTTAAAAACAACAAGGCGCCGGGTGACGACGGAATCACGGCTGAACTCCTGAAGGCGGGTGGGAAACCGGTCCTTAAGGCCCTTCAGAAGCTGTTTGATTCCGTCATACTCGAGGGAAAAACGCCACAGGCATGGTGCAGGGGTGTGGTGGTACTCTTCTTCAAAAAGGGCGACAATGCCCGGCTGAAGAACTATAGGCCCATCTCACTTCTCAGCCATGTCTACAAGTTGTTTTCAAGAGTCATCACGAATCGTCTCGCGCGCAGGTTTGACGATTTCCAGCCTCCCGAACAAGCCGGATTCCGAAAAGGCTTTAGCACCGTAGACCACATACATACGCTGCGGCAGGTTATACAGAAGACCGAAGAGTACAACCTGCCTCTCTGTTTAGCGTTTGTGGACTACGAGAAAGCCTTCGATTCGATCGAGACTTGGGCTGTACTGCAGTCTCTCCAACGGTGCCAGATCGACTACCGGTACATTGAGGTGTTGAAGTGTTTGTACAAAAACGCCACCATGTCAGTCCGTCTTCAGGATCAGACCTCGAAACCAATTCTTCTACAGCGTGGCGTGAGACAGGGAGACGTCATTTCTCCGAAACTGTTCACTGCTGCGTTGGAGGATGTATTCAAGGTTCTGGACTGGAGGGGCCTAGGCATCAACGTTAATGGTGAGTACATCACTCACCTTCGGTTTGCCGACGACATAGTGGTCATGGCTGAGACCATGGAGAGCCTCAGTACAATGCTCGATGACCTCAGTAGAGCTTCCGAAAGAGTGGGTCTGAAAATGAATATGGACAAAACCAAGGTGATGTTGAATGCCCATGTTACACCCACTCCTATCAAGGTTGGAGACTCTACACTCGAAGTTGTGGACGACTATGTCTACCTGGGACAAACGATCCAGTTGGGTAGGGCCAACTTCGAGAAAGAGGTCAACCGTCGAATCCGACTCGGCTGGGCAGCGTTCGGGAAGTTGCGCGGTGTCTTCTCGTCCAACTTACCACAGTGTCTCAAGACGAAAGTCTATGACCAGTGTGTGTTGCCAGTGATGACATATGGCTCTGAGACGTGGTCGCTTACAATGGGCCTCATCAGGAAGCTTACAGTTACTCAAAGGGCAATGGAGAGGGCTATGCTCGGAGTTTCCTTGCGTGATCGAATCAAAAATGTAGAGATCCGTAAGAGAACCAGGGTTACTGACATAGCCCGAAGGATTGCCAAACTTAAGTGGCAGTGGGCAGGGCACATTGCACGCAGAACGGATGGCCGATGGGGCAGAAAGGTTCTGGAGTGGCGACCGCGAACCGGAAGACGTTGCGTTGGAAGGCCTCCCACCAGGTGGACCGATGACCTGGTGAAGGTTGCGGGGATCCGCTGGTTGCGGGACGCACGGGACCGGTCAATGTGGCGACGCTTGGGGGAGGCCTATGTCCAGCAGTGGACGTCTTTCGGCTGATATGATGATGATGATGATGATTCATGCACATATTCCAGTTGAGAACATACGGTGTATTGTGTACTTGCTTCTAAGTTTAAGAAGAGACTTTTATTTAAATGACCGTCCTTTGAAACTTAGTTTTAGGCAACTACATAGTATATAAGCGATTTCGTTAATACGATTTTTTTTCCCTCTAGAAATGCTTATGCATACTGCGCTACCACGGGGATATAGCGCACAGTTATGTGGGCCTCCAAGCCACTAAAACTCCACGGTGTTCTCCTGTTCCGCTTATGGCGGGAACGAATATGATACTCACTCCTGTATTACCGTTTGGCTTTATGCTGAGCTGAGGCCCTTTCGGCATTAATAGTTTTAATTATTTATTTTGTTTAATTTTAAGGTGTTTTTGTTTTTAATGCCAATAAAAACATTTTTCTTTCTTTCTTTCTTTTTCTTTCACTGTGAACCCGACGCGGCTGTGCGTCACCGGACTCTCCTCTGGGGTGTACCGCCATCACCAGCACACCAGAACACATTGCAGGCCGTGGCCACCATAGGGACCAAACCAGCACATGGGCGCCAGAAGACCCCGTGTATGGCACCCTTGGTCCCCCTGTGACGGTACAGGTCAGTGGCCCCACTACCTACCACTTTTCGGCTGCAGCGGATAGGGACCTGCGACGGTGGCGTCCGGGCCGGCACTCCTCTCCCGCTGCGTCCTCTAACCCTCAGCCGCTATATCGTATGGAAACTGGGACGCAGTTACGATGTCGCCTCTGTTATCAAGCGGCACCTCAACCAACTTGTTGGCTGCTACGTCATCGGCTTAATCGGCTCCTCCTCGGGTTCCTCTTCGCTTCACTGTGGGTGACCAAGCCACAGCTACTGAGTCCCCCTTCCTCAACAATGCGGGAACCGACAAGGACAAGGCGTTTCACAGCAGAAGTGCAAGAAAAACTATACTTTGCAAGCGTTTCAAACGGTTTTCTTCCATTACTTTCAAGTTTTGTATTCACTGAAGGAAACTGAAGTTTTGCAACTGAAGCGTTACTTCAATTAATTTAAAATGTTACTTTGAAGACTCAAACACGCGATTGCTATACTGTTATTTATTTATCGGCCTATCTGTTAATAATTTCTTCGTTCGTCATCATTATCAGCCTTTTAATGATTCCATTGCTGAGAAACAGGACTCTTCTCTGTGAAAGGGATTGAGCCATAATCCACCAGTGCGTATCGGTGGATGTCACATGGTTTTCTATGGTTTCCTCACGATGTTTTCCTTCACCGTTTTTAGAGCAGTGGTGATGAATTAACACGTAAGTCGGGGCCGTTACCACTGGGCCACCACTGCTCTTACCAGATGTTAGTCTTTCTTTATTACTTACCTCTTTAATAGTCAATAATTGAAAATATGTAATATCCATTAATCCCCACAAACTTGCGCGATCATTTGTCACATCATCTTTGCAATGAAAGTAGTTACGGGTAGTAATCAGAAGCCCAACGAAAAAACCAGTTCCCAGTAACTATAAAAAATAAACGATGGGTTAAAATAGCCCGATATCCTCGAGTTTAATCAGTTCAGTTTTTTTTCCTAACATTGTGTCCTATTTGTAGTATTTTGTTTGACCCTCTTTATTTTGAGACCAATATAATGTTACCATCTCTTTTTATGTCCTACACAAAACCCTGACTGTTATTACTTGTATCAAATAGAAAAGTTATTTTTGTTCCGAAACTGACGACGAGGCAATGTCCATGTTTTTCTCAATGTGCCACTTCGATAAAATTTGAGGTTCAAGTCACATTGGTTGTCTAAGATATTTGATACAAGCTTGTATATCCTGATCCTCAATCAGAAACCCTTTGATCCCATTCAGTAGTTCAATCCCAGATATTATTTGAAAAGAATATAAAGATTTACTTAAATACCAATACAGTGAAAGTGAATATTTTTACATGATTCCGATCTTTTGAAATTGTTTCGTATTATATTCGAATTTATTTTTATTATAAACATTGATATAACATTACTCAAAGCGATGCGTTTCAAGAAAAAAAAAATGTTTAGTTTTTCACAAGTATTTTTAGGGTTCCAACCTTACCATGAAAAACCTTTGATGGTTCACTGTTTATCCGTCTACCACAGAGGTTTTTCTCGAGACCCACGCAACGCAGGAATTTGAATGTTGGAAAAGTGTCAGTTCTCGATGACGTAGGTCCATAGAACGTTAGCCAAACTCATTCTTCTTGAACCAACTTCAAAAAGGAGGAGGTTTTCAATTCGACTGTTTTTTTAGTGTTTGTTACTTGAGCACTTCGGAGATCTACAACAAAACTCTTCAATAAATGACACCAAAACTCCCGGGAATACTGCAATCGCATTTCTGTTTATTGTTTACACCATTTCATAATATAACATCAAGCCGGTACTAACTTTTTTAAATCGGGAACCATTGCTACGATGAGGTAAACTTACCATACTTTAAAAAATCAACACGTAATCTAAGTTGGGAATGAGTTAGATAAAATTAGATGAAAAAGTGAACTATGTTGGAAAGTAGTAAGATTAGTACCTATCTTATTTCCTACAACTTGAACAGCGTCATCATCAATCGCCATCATCATAATTTCAGCTGAAAGACTTCCACAACTGAACATATTCCTCCACCACGCGTCGCCACATCACCGAGTCCTGTTGTTCTCTCACCCTCAACATGTCATCGGTACATCTTGTGTGGCCTTCACCTTGTTTCATGGAAAAAGTACAATACTTGTTTTTTATCTGACAATCGGGGCACTCACCTGGAGTCTATAAATAACCCGTGTACATTATCAAAACTAGGACAATACGGGGTAAACTATGTGTATAGCATCCCTGCCTACAACTGACCTAGTTAATAGTTCCTAGTTTTGCATTATCATGCACGTATTCCCCGTAGGGATAAGCAGAAGTGAAATGTACATACCCACACATTCGCTCGCGCGCTCTGTCTTTTGTCTATGGTTTTGACAAATGTTTATTGAGCCCTGCGCGTGCGTCGGGATATCGGTCGTATATTTAATACGTTTTATTTATATATTTATTTTATACTTACACATATTATACATGCTTCGACTCACCTATGATTTAATTGATTTAATTTAATTTGATATTTTAATTAATTTTAGTAATATTGTATGCTCCGTTGCCGTGAGTGTGTCAGTGGCAACATCAGTGGGCCTTATCAGAAAACCAACGCTGCGTTATTTACTTTTCGATATTGCTGCACATGCTGAGATAGGAGCCTTTTTGGTCCCGCACAGAATTTTTATTTTTAATTCATGTTTTTGCTTTCTCGTGTCTCCTGTGCCAGTATTATTTTTTTCTTTTTTTCTTTGTTGCCTTCTTTATTCTTTCATTTCGTAAAGTATGTTCCACTGGCACAATTAAATCTTACAAATAAACATGTAAACTATTATACTTCTTATTGCTGGGTTGTGGAGGTCTTGTATAATGTCGCTCCATATAAAATATCTACTGGTATTTAGAGCTGCATCTGATCATACTGAAAGCTGGTCAGCTTCCGATATAGCTGGTCGGCTAGGCAGATTGTGCGACGGAGAAAAAGGCGTCGGGGAGGCAACCACCCCGATGCCTAAATCACCGAAAACCCACCTCCATCAAAGCAGGCGGGACTCCGGGGCCGCGGGCACTCAGTTACTCTGTCTACCCACCAAATGACTCCAGGAAAGACGATGGCACAGTAATCAAGTGCTGCCGTGCACAGCGAGGCTCAGGGGAGCCGCTTTTTAGTCTCTTTAGGGATGTGCCCTAACAGGCTTTGCACAGAGTGGGTTCCGGGGTGGTCTGTTGAGAGGTCACGGGGTTCTACGTGCTGATGGTGATCAACGGGGTGGTTTAGTGAGATAAAAATCCCACACTCCCTGTTTAAATGTCATTAACCGGAAATGTATTCACAACTGTTACCAAGAATTCCCAATACCTCTTGCGCGACCTGATGATTGAACGCACTATCAACAGTCGTACTTGTAACCACACAGCCAACAAAACAGTTGTACTTAGCAGTAGTTTTTGTTTTAAAACTTAGACAAAGTAACGAGAACAACTTATCTACTTTCTGTTTTAGTTTTCTCTGAAAACAATAAAGTACCTTTTACTACTAAGTTTGTTTGTTTTTATTTCTTTGTTCTCGTTTGGTTCTCTACCGGTAGGAAGGCTCGCTTTGTTTTAATGAAATGACCTACATAAATCTTCTATCTGATATTACAGAACCTCAAATGTACTCCTATAATGGATACCTAGTACTACCTGGAAAATATTTCAGTATCTTTTTCTTCTTCCATTTTTTTTAATAATATCATTTTATTTTTGTTCTTGGTAATAAAGAGAGTACATTAAGTAGCCTGTTTTTAATTTGGAGCTTTTTGTATTTTTTGTTTTACTCTAGACGCTTTTACTTGCACGTCTTTTTACCTCGTTCTCACATATATGTTTTTTTACAACAATGATGTCACCAAATACTTGTAATTAAAACTGATGGTAAAGAGGGTCCGTGGAGTTTCTTGCACGTTCTTCTCCATAGAAACCTATTGACGCTTGCAAATGTGTAACTAGGTTCATATTTTTTTGTTTGACAATTCAAAAGTACCTTTGAGGTGTAGTTGAAATATACTATTTTGATTTTGATTTTGTGTCGCATCTGCTTCACTCTTCTTTTCATGACCATCTCAGAGCTCATAACAGTCTAGTTTTTTCTATTAAATATTACTGAGATCCTACCCATTTAAATAGGGTAAATTTTTTTTTTTTTTTTTTGGTGGTGGTTGCGTTTTCAAGAATAATAGGACAATGATTCTAATATGACTTTTCCCGCCGAGGAAATCTTCCAATGTCTTCTCCCACTCTGGGTTAAGCAGGAAGGCGTGTCAGACTTTTACTGACTAAAACCCACCGTGTTCCTTCAGTTGCTTGAGCCAGGGCCGCGGTAACTCTTTTTCAAATTTATCCGCGACCCAGACAATGTTGATATCTACTTTGCCGACTTTGAACCATTCGAATACTGTTAAGATTTAAGAATTTTAAATTTTAATCACAACTGTTAGTTCAAGTTACCCGGGTATCACGAGACACATAATTATTAGACTAAGGCCCTTTCCACCTATAAACAATCCTGATGCAAGTTTAATTACATTGCGTCGTGCGATTGATCATATTATATACCTAACAATATTGACATTGCTGTTACTGAGGGCAATGCAATGCAATACAATGAACTGTGAGCAATGCAACTTGCATCCGAGCTTGTTGCAGATGGAAACGTGGCTTAACTATTTTGTTTATTTTTACTCCTCCGCAATTATTTTCTCATTAGTTGTTCCCCGTGGCTTCGCTCCCGTCAGCTGGCTACCTACCTACTTTCCTACCAACCTACCCAACCTCCCTACCTACTCTACCTACCTACCTATCTATATTTTTTGTTTTTAAACCTTTCCTGTATTCTAGCGAACAAAACAAAAAAAAGAATTATTCAAATCGGTACAGCCGTTTTTGAGTTTTAGCGAGACTAACGAACAGCAATTGATTTTTTTGCAGATGGTAACGTGGCTTAACAATTTTTATTTTTATTTTTACTCCTCCGCAATTATATTCTGATTTATTTTTGTCGCTGGATCTAAGATATATATATATATTTTAATTTATTTATTATAAACTCGCGCTGGACTACTATGTCACCTGATAGTGAGTGATGATGTGGTCAATGGTGAAACACCCTTGCCTAGAAGTAACCTATTCACTCTTAATTTAAAGTCACCTACATTGTAGCTATCGGGAAACCAGACTCCGGCAGGGAATTCCACTCCTTAGCTGTACGGATAATAAAAGTATTCCCAAAACGTTTAGTGCTTGTGGGTGGGATGTTCTCCATGTATCGATGGCGCATCGTAATACGTCTGGTAGTCCGATGATGAAACGGGCTAGGCAAAATTAGATCATGCAATTCCATCGCACACTCCCCGAAATGTAATAATTAGACTAAGGCTGCCTTTCCACCTACAAGCAATCCGCTTGCAAAATTGCGAGAGACGATCGAGCGATTGATCACATTATATACCTAACATTATTGACATTGCTGCCTACTGAAGGGTAGCATCCGAGTTGGTTGCAGGTGGAAACGTGGTCTATTTTCTTCATCATGTTTATTAACCTACATCAAATCTTCAAGGTTTTTCCAACAAAATACCTCAGAAAAAGTCTTCGTTATGAGGAAGATTTCTTTTCTCTTTAACGCCCTTTGACCTAGCTACCTTTTGAATTATTCAGCAGCTTATGACCTTCAACTAGTTTGTGTATACCAATATTGATATTTGTGCCAGCCAAAATAACTTCTTATAGAAACATGTCAGTTACTTATCACGGATTTCTTTACTAACATTACAAAGCTTTCGTATTTTGATCGAAACTTAAAACACTGCGGTATGCAGTGCCGGACACAACATAATCCTCGTCACCGCTGACGCATACTGCAATTCGATATAGAACAAAATACAATTCGAGGCGTTTTTCATACAAATTCAATTTATAACATCCATAATGTACATTCAGGTGGTAAATCTAAGTTACAAAAACAATTATGGACCATGTCGGGCACAGCAACATTCTAGACACAGTCAGTGTCTAGGAGAGAGGAATAGCGCTTAATGTTTTCGTTATTAACTTTGTAATTATCTATTCCCTATCTATCTGTTTTAACATACAATTATGGATCCAACACCGCATACCGTCACGTTGTGCGTTTCGATCAATAGACCTCTAAGAAAATAATAATTTTGTTTGTAAGACGTAATCTCTAGAACTGCTGGTCCTATTAAAAAATTCTTCCACGGAAAGAATAATTTATTCTTACAAGTGTTTTAAGGTATTGCTGACACTGACGAAGTTGTTATTGTAATTATATCGTCAGTTTATATTATTCGTAGCAAAAATTAAAGGCAAGTTGCAACCACTTTTAATCATATTATAATTTGTAATAGCCAACGATACAATAATATGAAACAAACAAATACAAATACAAGCCTGGAAAATCGCATGAAACATAACTTCTTATTACATTATAATTTAAATCGGCCTCAGACCAAGATCTATTTTTATAAATGAAAATTGTACCCGCTGTTCCCCCTTCAGACTTCAGTATACTCGTACAGCCTTCACTTAACAATTTCGAAATCAGCAAATATAACTCCAGCAACCCCTTTTACACTGTCACATTTACATTACATGTGCCAGATTCATCTTGTCAATAAATAGCCAGAACCATTAGCAAGATTAAAGGGTTCCATCAATGGGAAAGTACCTGGCTGGCCCACAAATGGCACGGTATACTGTTGCCAAGCCGTCCTTTTCAAGAGAAACTTCGTCTGTACAAATACAGACTGTGCTATTTTGGTTGTTAAGTAACCCTGGTGATACTAATTGGTAGTTTAACATTTCGTTGTAATAATTAATCAAAAGCAAAGTCTGTAGTAGCAAAAGGTCTCGCAAATTGTCTTGAAATGTCGAAATTATGCTTTTTTCACTCGCCGCAATTATTTTCTGATTAATTTCTTCGTTGGATCCAAGATATTTTTTTATTTATAATAACCTCGCACTTGACTACAATCTCACCTGATAGTAAGTGATCATGTGGTCGACGGTGAAACACAAGTGCCCAGAGATAACCTATTCACTCTTGACTTAAAGAAACCTTTTCAATTCCACTCCTTAGCTGTACGTATAATAAAAGTATTCCCAAAACGTTTAGTGCATATGGGTGGAATGGTCTCCACGTAAAAATGTCTAATTAGAAATAATGTCGTGCGATTGATCACATTATATACCTAACTTTATTGACATTGCTGCCTACTGAGGGCAATGCAACGCAATACAATGGGCTGTGAGCAATGCAACTTGCATCCGAGCTTGTTGCAGATGGAAACGTGGCTTAACTATTTTGTTTATTTTTGCTCTTCCGCAATTATTTTCTGACTAGTTGTTCCCCGTGGCTTCGCTCCCGTCAGCTCGCTACCTACCTACCTACTTTCCTACCAACCTACCCTACCTCCCTACCTACTCTACCTACCTACCTATCTTTTCTTTTTTTTTAAACCTTCCCTGTATTTTAGCGAACAAAACAAAAAAAAATAATTATTCAAATTGGTACAGCCGTTTTTGAGTTTTACTGAGACTAACGAACAGCAATTGATTTTTATATATAAGAAGATAAGAAGAAGATAAACTCGCGCTTGACTACAATCTCACCTGATAGTAAGTGATGATGTGGTCGACGGTAAAACACAAGTGTCCAGAGGTGATCTATTCACTCTTGACTTAAAGAAACCTTTTCAATTCCACTCCTTAGCTGTACGCATAATAAAAGTATTATATAGCGTATGGGTGGGATGGTCTCTCATGTAACGATAGCGCATCGTCATACGTCTCGTAGTCCGATGATGAAACGGGCTAGGAAAAATTAAATCATGCAATTCCATCGCACATTCCCCGAAATGTAACCGATAAAAAACCGACAAGCTGGCAACTCGGCGGCGATGTTCAAGGCCCAGAGCCTTGACTAGACCAGTGCCCCATTGCTGGTGAATCGTTTCTTTAGGACACGTCGAGCATTGATTGCCTCTGCGCTTTTCTAGTGGTCGTCACTGTTGATTCTGGTTTTCTAATGTTGGGAATAGTGTGGCCAGTTTATCTTAAAAAAAAGAAAGCTCGTATCTGTATACCTACTCATTTGATGGCATTAGCGTAGTGAACTAAAATAACAATTTGATATTTTTATTAATTAAATCAGCTAATTTCTCTATATTTTATTATGATGCTGTGGTGGCCCAGGTAACGGCCGCGACTTACAAGTTTTGTGTCGTGGGTTCGAACCCAGGCAGGCGCTTTACTTTGTGTATATTATTACATCACCACTGCTCTCAAAAACGGCGAAGGAAAACATCGTGAGGAAACCGGCATGTCCTAGAACCAAAAATTCGAAGACATGTGACATCCACCAACATGCACTGGGCCCGCGTGGTGGATTACGGCCCATTCCCTCTCACAGTGAGTTGGCCTGCACGTACAATGGACCAAATGTGAGTCTAAGTGCGGAAAAGGGGTTCATCTATCCTATCCTATCCATTATGATGCTACGCCCACCAATTAAGTTAACGTCAATTAAATAAGTATATTTACCAGAATTTAATACTGTACGCATTCTGGCAACTGAAATAACTAAATCCAATGATTTCACAGAAGATTCAGCAGCACACGTTTTCTCTATCAATTTCTTTTTGAAATAGGATTATATAGATTTATTTAAATAGATTACCTAGACGCAAGTAAAATTAAAAAAAACCTGGACACATTTTTTCATTTTATTTCATGCTACATAATTTATCTAGTAGTAGACACCTACAATGGACAATCTTTGATGGACAATCTATTGAAATCAAATTATGGCACGATATCTTGCGAGAACCACCCGAATCAAACAGTATAACGCCCAAACCTTTTGAACGGGTAAACCGATTTTCATCAAACTTAGCTAAGAACACTCTCGATAAAGTCACCTTTTAAACAGAAACAAACC
This sequence comes from Anorthoa munda, assembly GCA_945859665.1. Lineage (NCBI taxonomy): Eukaryota > Metazoa > Arthropoda > Insecta > Lepidoptera > Noctuidae > Anorthoa > Anorthoa munda. Next base: position 19,260,169 of record OX243896.1, on the reverse strand, counting down.
AAATCAAAATTGTTTCATCCGTTTAGGAGCTATGATGCCACAGACACACACACAGATACACAGCAACACACGTCAAACTTATAAAACCCCTCTTTTTCCGTCGGAGGTTAAAAATCAGCACCGTCGGCCAAAAGTCCGATTGAAGTCCGGGCATATGGCTGAGCAACAATCTATTCTTGCTTGGATGCCTCAGGCAGTTTATTTTTATTGTTATTAGTTACTTTTACTTTGTACAATATTTAGTAGTGTAAGATTATAATTGTTTTATTTCATGTGCATCAATTCTCTGCGGAATAAATTCTTTCTTTCATTCCTCCTTTTTCTTAGTAGCAGTAGTTTCTTAGTCAGCTTAAACACAATTCCAAGGAATCTCAAAAATCTTCACTTATATTCTTTGAAAGCGTTCCAGAATATTTGCTTTTGTAGTACTTATTTAAAGTATTCGTTTGGTTTGGTCTGAAACAATGGTTAAGCTATCTTTAAATACCTCTTTAGAACTAAAGCAAAGTTTTCCAGGATTGTGGTCAGCGGCTAGAGTCTAGACAAAGCTAAAATTATAATTTCATTAAAATGCTGAAATAATTTCTGGACCAAACTTTGAATAGAAACGTTGGTATTGAGATAATTTTGAAAGGAGGCGGGAAATCTTGGGCCCAGCAGTTAACTAGTTGAAGTGTGTATTATAAATCTGTTATATTTTTCTAAAGGAAATTACATAATACAGTCCATGTGTCTATCTAGGAAGCGTATCCGTCAAGTCCCAAAGACCGATTCGATCCCAGGCTTTGGTGCTTTGAGGTATTGTATTTAGTAGTCTGTATACAGTTATTTTGACCATTTGAGTCTCGGCCGAGACGTAGCAATTTGATTGAACATGATTTAAATAGTTAACTTATTTCAGGTAACCAGTGAGAACTATGTATGTCAAGCATGTTTGAACTTGGCCCAAGATTTGCTTCTTCACAAATAAATATTTTTTCTTTCTTTCTTTCTTTAATGCCAGTATTCTTGTCCGCTGCGGTTGTTCACTGTTAGCACGGCAGTACAACCACCTGCTTCGCAATGAAAATATCGTACTTCATGCACAATTCTTAGATGATATTCTCATAATTATAGAAGATGAATAATAAATATTCTAAACATAATTATATTGGTGTTTTATTTAACATCCTAATGTTAATCTGCATAGCCTTCTTCCAACTATGTTGGGGTCAGCTTCCAGTCTAACCTGATGCAGCTGTGTACTATTGTTACACAGGGAGCGACTGCCTATCTGACCTCCACAACCCAGTAACTGGGTAACTGCATACATTTGGCAAGACTTGTGTCAGATCTCAGGCTTCTGACTAACCGTATCGATTGTCAAACACCTTCAAATGACAGCCGGGCAATGTGCTTTCCGAGGCACAGTAGAATCTCGCTATGTTGAAATGGTCACCCATCCACGAACCGGCCTCGTCAAGTGTTACTTAACCTTAAAGATCGACCCTTCTTACTTCCTCTTCTCCCTTTTGTACTCAAAAGGTAGGTACCTGCTGCTTCTAAGTGTAGGATATTGGATGTAGAGACTTGTCTTCGACTGTAGCGAATGTCCGGCGTGCCAAACGTGTCACTCCATGCATAAGACCATTTCACGACCGAAGCCATTCGTAAAAACTACAATGTCACCTCACTTTAGTTACTATACTTCATATAACTCGATTCCTGGATAGCCAAATTTTCAGCAAGGCCTTGTTATTATATCCTCTTACAAATAAGGCTAGTTTGATTGAGCTAACACCCAGGATACTATGAAGTGCCCTTCTCGTTTGCAGTTGATATTGAATGGTTTACTTTGGTTAGTTCTTAAAACAATCTGCATTGCTTTAATAAATGATCAATCAAAGAAATGCCTAATTTAAGTAGCAGCGGGCACTTGTAGGCCACATCATGTAACGGATAGTCAATGGGGCTGAAAGGTTCTAGAGTTGCGACCGCGTACTGGAATATGTAGCGATGAAAGGTCTCAAGGTCTACCATTGACCTGGTGTCCGCCGTGGTAGTCCGTTGAATGCGAGAAAAACAGGACCAGTCAAAGTGGTGAATCTTGATGGAGGCCTTTGTACATTAGTTGAGGCCTTTCGGCTGAAATGATGATGATGAAATGAACAATAAAAAAACAAATCCCTTAGGGTTTATCACGACGAAGGAATAGGCAAAATGCCTACAAGAAGGAGAGAGAGAGAATCATAGGATAATCCATGAAAGAAAGAATTTTTTATTCACAAAAATAAAGGGTCTTTCAACAAGGACGGGTCGATGTTAAAATTGAATAAAACAAGATGTGTGTGAGATATTAACGAAATTTATTTTTTATTTGAAAGGCCCATTTATGCCAATTATGGATGGAATATGACATCGTTCAAAGGTCCGCCGCGGCTTCGTATGGTGGCACGAATCCGAGAGGTCCAATTTTTAATGACTCTGCTGCATAGATCGAGCGAGCGCTACAGATCAATGATAAACAATTTCTTTTGGCTTGAATTGAACAATATGGACGTGAACGACATGTGGTTCCAGCAAGATGGCGTTACTTGTTGGCGGTCCTTGTTGAAAGACCCTTTATTATCTTGGAGCATACTTTTGTAGGTCTATGATGACGACTTTTATCGTAATTTAGACACGAGCCGACCGGTATTCCAATGAAGAAATAGTAAGTTTTGTGAGTGACTAAGCAACCAGCTATATTGCACCATTTACTGCAACACCATACGATTAACTCCAGAGATAAACGAGTATGTCGAACGGGAAACTGCTCTTCATTATTTATGCACTCCCATCGGCTCTAAAGCGAACATGTTGCGCCAGCTCGTGCCAATAAATTCTGCAGACCATTTATAACACCGTCAACGTCCGCAGGTGTATATTGATATTATCTATAAACTAGACTAGGGAACATATAAAAGACCATCTGACCGCAGTGCATCTCATTCAATCTGCCTAGCGTTTTTCTAACTATGAGGTCGGCTGCCAGTCTTTCCGAACGCGACTGAATACCCACATTTTTAACCCCCGACGGAAAAAAAGGTGTAAGTTTGACGTGTGTACCTGTGTATCTGTCTGTGGTATCACAGCTCCTAAACGGATAAACCGATTCTGATTTCGTGTTTTTTCGTTTGAAAGATAACTTTATAGAGAGTGTTCCTAGCTATGTTTAATGAAAATCGGTTCAGCCTTTCAAAAGTTCTGGGCGTTTTACTGTTTGAATCGGGGTGTTTTCGCAAGATATCGTGTCAAAATTACGTGTAGAATAGATTGTCGATCGAAGCGCGTCTACTACTAGATAAATTATACAATATAAATGTGTCGGGGCTTTTTTAAATTTTACTTGTACATAAAGTGACTGCCTATTCAACCTCCACAATGCAGTAACTGGATAACATGTTCCTCCCCAATTTCTTGAACTGAATGAGACGAAGTTTAAAACCTGTATAAAACGCACACTATGTAGGCTAGCATATTATAAGTTGGGGGATTACATCTCTGATAAAAATGCTTGGCTCAATGCTAGTCCTGCTCCACAATCCACATCCACTAGGGCACAATAAAAAGTGATATGCAGAACATTATTGTTTTGAGGTATTGTTGGACCTGCTGAAGACTGTATGAATATATTTGTATTGTATAAACTCAATTTCCTTAGTATTGTATAACTGCACAGCACATGTGTGAGTACTATGTACCCAACTGTAAATCTACCATTTACTGTACCTATGCGGCGTTCGTTGACTTGTGTGTGCCCTGGCCGTTGAGTGTGTCATGCTCTCTCAAATGTCTCTCTGATGGTGGCGCGTGTGTTGGATCATCCGGTTCCCTTCATGATGGTTGAGCTGGGTGGTGCCAATTCATGCGTCATGTTCGTGAACGGACGCCGTCAGTTGGGATTGGTCATAACTTGACTGCTTCGGATGTTAATGTTTTTCTAGTATCTATTATATAACTGCACAGTACATGTGTGAGTACTTCTAATGCTTTATGTCTGTAGGTGGTATGGTGGTGTGTAGTGCTATTCTGGGTGCATTGTCCTCACATATGTGAACTAATAACTATATTATGTACCTATGTTCCTAAATATTGTAAAAAAAACAATATTTTTTTAAAAGAGTAAGTATGGAGTTTCTTGTGCATTCTTCTCCATAACAAGCTACTTTCCGAATGCACGGTAGAATCATTTTTATGTACGTTCAAAAGTGCCGCTTGGTGGCCTAGTTGAAATAAAATATCTTTGTCTTTGTCATGGTACCCATTGGCATGATTAGTGTCAGATTTTCCAATGAAAGCCGTAATGGCTTAGCCGGCTTAACGAGCTTGCCGATGTACGGAGGAGTATCGTTATGTATGTTATGAATAGTTACCCATCCACGGAGCAACCTCGGCAAGCGTTGTTTAACCTACAGAAAAGAGTGCCACGATTGGATGGAAAATAATTTTTTAATAGCTTTTCGATATTGCCAGTCCAAATATGCGTTAAATCGCTGTAAGGAAACCTAGCGTAACTTAATCATTCGCTATAAAAAAATAACGGTTGTATCATAAACCACTTAATTAAAAAGAATTGCCTAAGGACCTACTTCAATAAAATGATTGATCGATTTATATATTATTAGCTTTCCGCCCGCAGCTTCACCTGCCTGGACTACACGATTTTGGATGTTTCGTTTTTTGTAGTTCTGGCGGAATATTTTAAATTGTTATCCAAACATAGCTTTCCGCTCGCGTCATTGTTCGCGTAGACTACAAAATTTGCTCAAAATAAATTTACATTACCCGTTTAAGTGATGAAATTCAAAAACTGCTTATGTACGTTTTTTTTCAATTGTATTGAAGATCAGAGAGCAGAAATACTAAGTTTAAAGTAATTTTGATGTTAAACAATTTATTTTTCTTACAAAGTTTAAGACCCCTTTTTACCCCTTTAAGGGATGAAATACAAAAATCCTTAAAAGTTTCATACAAACTTTCATCCCCAATTTAACTCCCTTAGGGGTTGAATTTTGAAAAATACTTCCTTATTCCTAGTCTATATTATACAGGAAAACTTTGTGCAAAATTTCAGCTTTCTAGGTCTAAGGGTTTGGGCTGGGCGTTGATGAGTCAGTCAGTCAGGACTTTTCTTTTCTATACTATAATAATAATAATAATATTATAAAGAGGAAAGATTTTTTTGTTTGTTTGTTTGTACCGAATAGGCTCCGAAACTACTGGACCGATTAAAAAAATTCTTTCACCAATAGAAAGCTACGTTATTTCTGAGTAACATAGGCTATTTTTTAATCCCGAAAACGGGTCCTTTGGGGTGGCCCACGGGAGCGAAGCCGCGTGCAACTGCTCGTTATTTATATAGATAGATAGAAGATATGCATATCGCTAAGCACAGCGCTGAAATCAAGACCTTAGGCACACAAACATTTCTTTAGGTACTCAAACAACCGTTTAGGCTGGGTCAGTAAATTTCTAACGTACCTATCACTAAAAAATCTGCTATCTCGACAAAGGTTACAAAGACAAAATTCACAGAGTAGGAATTTCTGCGCATTCGACACCCATAACTCTTTTCCTTCCAATATATTTTTACGATCGCCGAAGATATACATGAGATCCATTGGGTAAGATTGACTATATCGAACCGATTGAAAAGGAAGGGTTTTTGATTAAAAAACCTCGTGTTTAGTGTATTAAATTTTAAATCATTGTAGTTACTAATCTGTTAAATTTAAGCTTCATTGTCAAGCCACTGCCATAAATCTTAACAAGCTTTGCAAACCTTATTTAATAATTGACACAGCTGTTGCCTTGGCATGCATACCGAACTGATTGGCGGTCGCAGCGCCTACATATCCATATATGATCCATATTTATGTATCGCATAGACGCACACGATGTTATGATATAAAAAACCGGCCAAGTGCGAGTCGGACTCGCGCGCGAAGGGTTCCGTACCAATATCGCAAAAAACGGCAAAAAAATCACGTTTGTTGTAGGGGAGGGGTCCCATTAAATAATTATTAAATATTTATTTTATTCTGTTTTTAGTATTTGTTGTTATAGCGGCAACAGAAATACATCATCTGTGAAAATTTCAACTGTGTAGCTATCACGGTTCATGAGATATACAGCCTGGTGACAGACAGACAGACGGACCGCGAAGTCTTAGTAATAGGGTCCCGTTTTTACCCTTTGGGAACGGAACCCTAAAAAGGCGCACTTACCAATTTATTTTTATTTTTTGTAGGCTTGACTTCCTCGTTGGTCTTGGTGCAAGCAATGGAAGATTGCAAATGGACTTAATTTATTGATTACTAGCTTCTGCCAGCGACTTTAGCCCACTTGAAAAGTGTTTTCTTCTCCCCAGGGAACATTAAACCTGGAATCTGGATAAAAAGTAGACTGGTTTGAACTATAATCTATATCTGTGCCAAATTTCAACCAGATCCGTTCAACCGTTCTGGCATGATTGGGTAACAAACTTACGTCCATACAACTTTCGCATTTATATCGAGATAAGAAGTATCATATCTGCTATTCCTGACTATCTTTGTGCCAAATTTCATCTAGATCCATCCAGCCGTTTGAGCATGAAGAAGTAAAAAACATACAAACACACACACACTCACAAAGTTTCGCCTTTATGATATAGTGATATGATATTAGTGTGATTTTAATGGATTATATATTTTTATTTTGAAATGATTAAGTTAAGTGACTGATTTACTAAGTCATGGCCGGTTTCTGATTTTAGTGTTTGAGGTTAAGAACGAGTTGAGTAATTTCAAACTATACTTTAACTTGAAAATCTGTCAAAAGTTGGAACTAAAGTAGGGTTTGACACATTCTTAACCTCAAATCAGAAACCGGCCAAAAGGCACTTGCCCCATCGCCGGCGACGAAGTGATTAGATATCGACTATTTTCTCGCTGAAGAAACAAACAAAACATACAGATCCCGTGTCAATAAAAGAGACACATATATTAACAGTTGATCGCTGACTGTTCAAACTGCCGGCAAGTACTCTCTCACCACAAGTTTGTTGCGGCGACAAGAGCTATCAAAGATAATACTCGCTAGTTGGCGATGCTAGCCTGGCGGTCAGAACTCACGCTGAGAAACCCAACAACCAACGCATGCAGGACTGATCGCCAGAGCGAGTGGAACGAGTAATCACCAGTCTCACAAAAAACATTCGCTTATAGGCGAGTGGTAAAACTATCGGCACTACACACTCGCTTCTCACTTCTCGCCAACTCGTATCTAGGTTCTAGCTCTACTTGCTACTCTTATGATCGGCGGTGGGACTAGTGCCTTAGTCTATAAGTTGCGTTACTAAAATTTATGAATCTTGGTCTGATTAATAAATAATTGATTTGAATAAACAAACCGGAATGTGGTTACACCTGTGCCTAGCCCTTCGGAGACTGCTGGTGTGATGTTATGTCAGCGGTATGTTCATAGAAGTAATTACTAAGTTGTTTAAGATATTGACTCACACGATGTTCCGTTGTTGTTGAATTAGGTACCTATTTTACCTATGTTTGCAATATTTCAAGTATGTGAGAACCATGTTCCTATTTATCAAAATGAATTTACATGTTAATGCTTTTAATACTTATATCTATATCTAGTATAGTATGTTGTGCTATTCTGGGTGCATCGTCCTCAAATATATGAATTTATTAATGTATGTTAATATTGTAAAACACTTATTTTTTTAAAGAGTATTTTTGGACTCTTGTCCGTTCTTCTCCATAACAAGTAAATTTTAATTGATGATGTTCAAAAGTGCCGCCTAATGGCCTAGTTAAAATAAATATTTTTAACTTTGACTTTGCATTTTTTTGCTGCCCAGTAGGGATTGTAGTATTCCTGTAAAATAACAAACATATGACACAGGTGTCCGTTAGGCGATTACCACTCTTCAAAATACTGTTAGTCAGCATAAAATATTGAAAACCATCCCCACAGCTCGTGCCAAGCATAATAATATTGCCCATAATCCTGAATAGCCTGGGAGCCTTAATAAGGCTTCAGCTTTCAACAGTGCAGCTACAACCTGAAACTTTACCGAGTTCATTCTTTACTAAATAACTACAATGGCCTATTTCATGACGGAATTATAGGAGAAGTTGGAGTGGCTCAAGTTCTGTTGTGCTGTTGAACTTTAGTTTGAATCTTTATATATAAAACAAAGTCTTGTTAGTTACACCATTTTTAACTCGAGAACGACTGGATCGATTTTCATGATCTTTGATTTTATGGATTTATCTCCGCCCCTAATAACAGAATAACCATTAAAATATCGGTATATATTAACGAAAAACAATATTATGAAGAAAATTCATTTTCCCATTCGTTTTGCGAACACAAAGCCATCTCTGATACATGACAGAACAAAACTCGGACCAAAATGAACATATAGCGTTGTATACTGGTTCCGTCAATGCCAGTAGATGGCATTGTCGATTATTTTTAAATTCAAAACAAAGTCGGGTTAGTTACACTATTTCCCATACATTTGTTTGAGGTGGTACGAAGTTCGCCGGAACAGCTTGTACTTGATAAAAATAAGGACATACCTTATAGGCGGCAGTCCTCCAACCCCAGACTCGCAGCGCAGCAGCTGATCGCTCAATCACTACGCCAATCGTGCCGTCAATTCGGTCATACTAGACCGAAGCAAACTGACCACGCAGTTGACTATCTTCGTGAGTGGTGGTGTGCGCGAGTTATTTAATATCTTATATGGTGAACGCGTAAGGGCAAACATTTGGACGACCGAATGTATAGTATTGAAATCTCTGATGAAAGTATTTACGTAAATATCAATTTTACCGATAATTTTAAGATCTATAATCCACCAACCCGGATTGGGCATACGTGGTGGATTACAGCCCAACTACAACCAAACAGCCAACACTCTACTTGCATATCTGTTTGACATCAGGAACCACACTCCTTCCCTTTCATTTTGAAAAGTGAATTATTCATTGCGTGTTTTACGCTGACGAGTAGACGGATTTTTGAACATATGGAGTAGTGAATGTTTCGATTAATATTGTTATCACTGCGGGAGTGTTCCCACAGTGATAACATTATATGCTGATTTATGCTATTTTAAGCTGAAATTCAAACTCAAATCAGTATCTTAACTAAACTACTGCGTGGGACTTGTTCGTATACAGTAATTAGCATATAAACGAGACCAGTTGACGCCAATTAATACGCGTAGGCATTCTAATGACTCCAATCTTCTAATTGTCAATCAGGTTAGGTTTTACTGTCAGCGATTCAAAGATTATAATGTTATGACAACCCATGTCAAATCAGACGTCGAAAGGAAAATATATTATCATATCATGACGTCCACTGGTGGACATAGATCCCCAAGTGTCACCACCTTGATCGGTCCTGTGCGTCTCGCATCCAGTGAATGCCCGCAGCCTTGACCAGGTCAGAGGTAGGTCTTTCAACACTGCGTCTTCCGTTACACAGTCGCTACTCTAGAATTTTCAGCCCCATCAACTATCCGTTGTGGGAGCAATGTAGCCTGCCCACTGCTACTTCACTTTGTCAATTCTTCGGGCTACGTCAGTAACTCTGGTTTGCTTGCGGATGTCTTCATTTCTGATTCGATCACGCAAGGAAACTCCAAGCATAGCCTTCTCCATTGCCAAACCAAATATTAGCCCACAAGTATCGGGAACAGGGTCCAAGTTACCAGCAGTCAGTGCTCTAGAGAGAGGAAGTTCCCAATGCGAGCAGTGTCCAGAACTGCCGCTTTCTGAATAAAGCCCTTGGTCCTGCTGACTAACGAGAGGCTGCTAAGGTGTTGAAGCTTTGGAGGTAGGTGGAACAGGGTGTAAAGTCCCACAAACCTCCATAGAAAAGGGAGGATCCTCCGACCAGACGGGTGTTGTGTCTGGTCCGGGCAACTGCCCGACGGTTATCGTCGGACTGTTGTATACGTTAAAATGTAGGATTTGTGTGACGTCATGTCATTACTTTGTAAGTGGCGGTGTCGGTGCCGCTACATCACTCCCCTCCGGAGACCGGAGGTCGATAGCAGGTTGAGTCGTCCGTACATCTTGTGATGTGTGCCTGGCCAGTGAAAGTGTTGAGGATTCAACCAATAAAACCAGGTCAACTACCGAGGCAATAATTCTTCTTTATTTCAATCTCGTGTACAGGTGTTGCTTGCGCCGCTGCTCGCAGTAAAAAGGGAATTTTGCCAACAATGGCCCCTTATTTATGCAATTGTTCCTAACGCCGCGCCCTACCTAACAGCGCTCTACAAATTGCGCCGTGTCGAGCAACTTCACGTCGATCGAGCGTCGACCAATCATAGCGAAGCGGTTACTCGACCAATCAGCGCAAAGTAGTCATAATTCGGGCGCGACGCTATTCCATGACAAAACGTTACTGTAACGAGGCCCGTTTGGCTATTTCGAATTAATTTCTCTTTAAATTATGGGCCTCGCTACAATAAGTTAACAAATCATATTAGCTACATAATTTGGTTTACATATAAATCAAAAACATTAACTAAACTGTCCTAAACACTTGCATAAGTCCATATTCACTATCACTGTCCTAAACACTTATATAAGTCCATATTCACTATTAATCATGAGTCTGAGTCTATACACACTATCACAAATCACACTACGTTGAGGCTTCGCAGGCTGCGTCACCAACAGTCTCCCCCTCGGTGCCTTGCACCTCAGCTTGCAGGGGTGACGATGCTGGCACTATCACGACCAGCCGGGATGCTGGCCGCCACAGTACGCCCGCCGGGGTGCGGACGTCGACGATCCGAGTTCTTCCATCTGGCCCAGGGTAGGTGGCGCTGATCACGCCGCGTGGCCACGAGCAGCGTGGCACGGTGTGGTCCACCAGCAGGACGAGGTCGCCGACGGTGGGATCCCGATAATGGGGACCCTGGAAGTACCGGGGCGAGAGCGTTGGTAGGTACTCTCACACCCATCTGGCCCAGGAGTGGTCGGCCAGGCGCTGGGATGTCCTCCACGATGGAGAACCGATGAGCTCTGCGTCGTCGAGTGAGCCAAACATGTGGGCTCCGTTGGACCTGTCGATAAGAAAGTGGTAAAGGGTTAGTGCTTCTTCTTCGTTGGGGTCGGTGCTCACGGAAAATAGTGGCAGTGAGTCGACCGCGTGTTCTGCCTCCACTAGCAGTGTGTGCAGGTCCTCCTCCGTCGGTCTTTGTTCGTGGAGTGTCGCTGCCAGTACGGTCTTGACGGGGCGCACTAGCCGTTCCCATGAGCCACCCATGTGTGGGGCTCCAGGGGGAATGAACCTCCATACTATGCCAATTTCGTTGGTTTTTGATGTACAGCGACTTCTGACGCAGGTTCAATTCTGCGCTGCCTCTTTTCATGATGACCGGCGTCTTGTCTTTCTTCCGTGACTTTTTCCAAGCCGGGACACGTTCTTCCTTAGAGGTTCTTCTGGTGCTGGTTCTGTGGGCAATGCTTTTCTTAAAAGCGTCCACAACTTGCGGGAATATTGCCGTCGCAAACCTCCCTGACTCTGGGACGGCGGTGGGCGCGACTCTTCTCACGCTCAACATGACGGCGCTTGGCTTTTCTTCCCCTCTATCCTTGAAGAGATCCTTTTCACCTTGTGGCCACCCTTCTTGGCCTTTATCGAGGAATGACAGCCCCGCGAACCACCGATGTTCCTTGATGGAGTCTTTGGGCGCGTCTCGCGTGGCGTCGTCCGCGACAATGTGCTTTGTGGGCACCCGTCGCCATTCCCTGTGATCATCTTTGAAACTAGGTTGTGTGACGAGGTAATTCACGACCTTGACTGAAGCGCTGCTGCTTGACCGCACTCCATGTAGCACCCATCCCAGTTGCGTTCTCGATGCGACTGGCTTGCTGCGGTGGCCATGCTTGACTTCCTGCGAGGTGATGAGATTCCAGTTGTCTTGACCAATGAGCACCGACGGCTTGGCATTGGGGTACTTCAACTGGTCCTTTATCTCTTCCAGGTGCTCGCATCCTTCCAAGTCCTTTTTATTGACTTCCTGAGGTGTCAAGTGCAGATTCTTCACTGAGTACCCGGACAACTTCTCGGTATTACGGCCGAACATCCCGCGGATTTTGAGGTCAATCTTCTTGGACTTCTGGTCCATGCGGTGGCCGCCTACGCCTTCTATGCGCAGCTCCTCTTCTGGCCCTTGTGCCCCGATCTTCTCGACTACTGAGTCTTCTATCAGCGTGACCGTAGAGCCTTCGTCCATGAGAGCGTAGACGCAGACGTTCCCCTCTGGCCCCATTAGTTCGACCGGAACAATCTTCAGATACGCTCTTGATACCGCTCGCGCCGCGTTGACCGTAGAAGCTATCGTCTGGGTGATCGTTTCTTGAGTCGTCGGCTTCGTTGCTTCTTCGTAATGCAACAGCAAATGATGACCCTTCTTGCACTTGCCACATGGCTTCGCTTTGCAGCTGAAGCCCCGATGCCTTCCTTCTAGGCACTTGTAGCACAACCCAGACTTCTTGGCTTGCTCCCACTTGTCTTTAATCGTTGCTTCACTGAATTTCTTGCACTTCAAAAGAGTGTGCTCGCCGTCACACTGCGGGCAGATAATCTTATCGCGTTCCTTCCTGTGATGTTCTTTGCAGGAAAACACCGAAGCTGACTTCGTCCTGCACTCATGTTCGCCTTCTGAATCTTCTTCTGACGTGTGATTTTCTTGATTCCTAGCAGCTCGAGTAGTATGCACGCCACGAGGGCCCGCGGTTCGCGCTCGGAACCTCATGCTTTCTTTCTTTATTCTGGATCCCACGAACTCGTGCATCTCAAATTGATCCACCATGTCGTTGAAGAACTGCATGAGGCTCAGGAGTATGGGCTCATCTTCATCTTCTTTCTTTGCCCGATACTCGTACCACTTGAAACGCACCAATGTACACATTTTTTCGATAATTCTGCTTGAAATATCACTTGAGTGCAGGTAACTTTGTCTCTTCATTTGTTTCACGACGCTAACGGTGTTCGACACTGCCCCGGCGTAACGCACCAACTCTCTTGCATCTTCTGACATCGGAGGAAGCTTCTCGATGTTTTCTATCTCGCTTCTAATGAGATAAGTGGGGCGTCCGAAGCGGCGCTCCAAGGCGGTCACTACTTCTTGCGGGTCGATCTGGGTGAACAATAACGATTTCACCGCTTCTTTCGCTTTGCCCTTGACAGCTCTTCTCAATCGTCCCATGTTCTCTATATCTGAAAAGAGCGCGCGGGTATCTTCATAAGTCGCCTTGAACGCCATCCAATCGCAGGCGTCGCCTTCAAACTGGTGCAGCTCGCTGACGTACTTCGGTGCGCGCTGCATGATTGATGGCACCTTATTCTCAGACGCGGACTTGACAGCTTGAAGGATTGCTTCTGCCAGCTGGTTGGTGTGACTCGGTGCGGCGATCGCGATCTCTGGGGCGGACAACTCACTTGGCGGCTCCCCCTCGTTGCGTTCCACACTCTTCGTCGTTGACACCCACGCCGCAGTTGCCTGCGCTGCGGCGGCTTCGACTTCAGCATCTTCTTCTCCTTCCTGGTCGCTCAAGTCCGTATCTTCTTCTACGCGCGCTAGTTCCAGCTTGGTATTAGCGAGCTTGGCCTTCATTCTTATTTCGGCTAATTGCAATTTTTCCAGCTCCAATCTTGCTTCTAATTCCTTCTTCCTTTTGGATCTATTCTTAGAAGCTGTCTTGGACTGTTTCTTCTTGCCTTTTTCAACCACGGTGATGTCGGCCTCCTCAACCACAGTCGAGTGTTCGGTCGCTGCGGTGCTGTCGGTCACTGTTTCCGACGTGGCACCCGAAGTCGTCCCCGTTGCCATCGTGTCACCACCGCTGGTTTCTTCCTCAGTAGTTGCCCTCGTGCTATCTCCTTTGCGGCTTCGCGTCATCATATCAGGCTTCGAGATGAGTGACTTCTTCAAATATTCACTCTTCCCAGCGTAAATCCCGACGAATCTTCAATAGGAAATCTTCCTGCTTCCAAGACGCGACGTAAGTAGGTACTTATTCTTCGTGGCGCAAGTAGCGCTTGGCTCAACCTTGCTGCCGCTAAGTACTTCACCCCGATGTGCTTGAGCGTAGATTCGGCGCGGAATTCCAGGTTGATATGACGGACGCAGCGATAATTCTTCAGTCGATATCCTTTGATGTCTTTCCGTTGATCTGCACGTTCCGTACGATCGTCTTGAAAAAGACGTTTGGTTTCGATCGTTTCGAAAAAGACCACGTGTATGATCGTCTCGAAAAAGACCACGTTTTGACCATCTGATAAAGACCACACGACCCTGTTAAGGACCACGTGTTTTACTATCGTCTTGAAAAAGACGTTTGGTTGTGATTGTCTTGAAAAGACCACGTGTTCTTGAATTATCTTGATAAAGATAGCACGTATCTGCAAGAATCTTCAATTCTTCAGTGGCGGAACTGTATTTCTTCTGGCTTCAGTCTTGAATCCGGCTTTCGAAGGACCATGGCATTGTTGAGGATTCAACCAATAAAACCAGGTCAACTACCGAGGCAATAATTCTTCTTTATTTCAATCTCGTGTACAGGTGTTGCTTGCGCCGCTGCTCGCAGTAAAAAGGGAATTTTGCCAACAATGGCCCCTTATTTATGCAATTGTTCCTAACGCCGCGCCCTACCTAACAGCGCTCTACAAATTGCGCCGTGTCGAGCAACTTCACGTCGATCGAGCGTCGACCAATCATAGCGAAGCGGTTACTCGACCAATCAGCGCAAAGTAGTCATAATTCGGGCGCGACGCTATTCCATGACAAAACGTTACTGTAACGAGGCCCGTTTGGCTATTTCGAATTAATTTCTCTTTAAATTATGGGCCTCGCTACAATAAGTTAACAAATCATATTAGCTACATAATTTGGTTTACATATAAATCAAAAACATTAACTAAACTGTCCTAAACACTTGCATAAGTCCATATTCACTATCACTGTCCTAAACACTTATATAAGTCCATATTCACTATTAATCATGAGTCTGAGTCTATACACACTATCACAAATCACACTACGTTGAGGCTTCGCAGGCTGCGTCACCAACAGAAAGATTGGTTCCCGTGAGTCGGAACCGGAAGTCGCAGAGTTCGCGGTGAGTCGGAACTGTTTGCGGTTGTGCCCCAGTGAGTCGGGGTGATGATGTGTCCCAGTGAGTCGGGACAGTGCTGCTGGCTCCAGTGGGTCGGAGCGGTGATGAAAGAAGCTGAGGGTGATGACCAGGTATGCGCGTCCGCTGCATGCTGGTGGTCAGGATACCCCCGTAGATGCCGTGGGTACTGGCTGGCTGTGTGACTCGCTGCTCGAAAGCTTGAGGAAGTGATGATGACGTCACGATGAAGTAGCTCTGCACGAAGGCTGCGCTGATGTTCATGTTCGAGGGTCACCAGTTTGGAGGTAGGTGGAACAGGGTGTAAAGTCCTACAAACCTCCATAGAAAAGGGAGGATCCTCCGACCAGACGGGTGTTGTGTCTGGTCCGGGCAACTGCCCGACGGTTATCGTCGGACTGTTGCATACGTTCAAATGTAGGATTTGTGTGACGTCATGTCATTACTTTGTAAGTGGCGGTGTCGGTGCCGCTACAAAGCTCTTATTAATTGATTGGCATTGGTTGAAACTATCGGTGCAATGATCTCTGAGTCCACATCCCTCGACAACCGCGCAAGCCAAGTTAAGGTAACTGATTTGTTTAACTTTCTCAAAAAAACAAGTAGAAATAAACTGCTATCACTACTCAGAACACATTATCGTACAGTACAACTATTTTCTTAATGTCCTTCGGCAATCATCGCATTACCAAATACAAACGAATGCTAATTCCAATGTCCATCAATTATTAGATTATATTTATCGTGTATAGTAATTTGAATTTTGAAGTAAGTACTTTATTGTTCATTTGTTTTGATTTCCGTGTAGAGCTGTAAAAATAGCAGCTTTCCTCCCATTTTAAAATGAATTACATTATGTTAAAAGAGCATTAAGAACTCTTTATACATCCAGGTTGATTGTGAGCGCCTGGTCTGCACCAAGTGCAAAAGGCAACTGCCGACAACTGACGAAATACGGAGTTTGCCGAGGGACGATATGAAAATGTTTGTACTATAATCATATTTGAAAATCGAACAGAATTTTATTTCGTTGGAGTATTCTTCAGCGATAAAGAGGATTGTGTCCGGAACCGCATACCACAGCGTTGTACATGTATGTGCCGATATAAACCAAAATGTTACGTGCCCTTACACAAAATCAATCGCTCCTCCCATACTCTCCGACCGCACCCTCACACAAACAAACTCGTCTCCATTAACCAGCGCTCTTAACGCTCACTTTGACTCGGAGTCACAAAGATTAAACTCATGCTAACTTGTATGACTGACAGAGATGAGCGAGGAATGGACTAATTATTGCAGAAGTTTTGGCAAGGTTATCGTTTGACCTTACTGAAAAGGAGTCACTGGCTTAATCTTCTTAATAAGATACGGGTAAAATATAGTATGTAAGAACTTTTTCATCTCTTCATCATCAGCCTTTTTAATGTTCCTACTGCTAGGACACAGGCTTACACTCTGTGAGAGGGAATGGGCCGTAATCTCAGTCAAGTCAAAATCGCCGAATTTTTGGATCTGGGAAATGCCGGTTCCCTCACGATATTTCCTTCACCATTTTGAGAGCAGTGGTGATGAATTAACACAAAGTAAAGCGTCTGCCTGGATTCGAACCTCCGACCTACAACTTGTAAGTCATGGCCGTTACCACTGGGCTACCACTGTTATCATAACACTGTTATATAACATAACCGCATAAAAAGTCACAAATTTTGTGTCAAACAGATCATTGGCCATTTCCTAACTATTTTGGGTTCTGAACTCCAGTAATTTACATGGAGATAACGATTATCTCATTAACAAACCTGTTACTGGTTTTTTTCGATATGAAATGAGGGCCGTTGAGCGAGCTTGTCATACTTACACAAGCTAGCTTATCATAAATATTTAGCGTGATTGAAAAGGTTACCAACAAACATGTTCACGAACTGATTTGCTGAACATAAGCAGGAAATGAGTGAGTTTTCATCAAACCTTGATAGAAAAGTGTAAGCTGTATAGGTAAACTTAAATCACCTGAAGATGAGCGAGAAATGAATGAAGTTACAAGGTGGTAAAGTTTGCAATGCCGTTGGACCTTGAGGGGATTGGCTAGTCATTTATTGAAGGTAGATATTGTAGAAGTTTTAGTTTGTCTTTAAGAAACAATTGTTTAGGGTGTTGATGGTAAAAAAAATCCGATGATTCAAATATAAGAATTGTGGTGAACATTATAAAAACAGTTTTATTGTGGAAGTAAGAAGTATTCAATACATATTAGGGACGAGGGTAAACTTGATCGACTGATGTAAAATCAAAATCAAAATAATTTTTATTTATTTCTCTTAGGCCTATATGGGCACTTATGAAACGTCGAGAAAAGGTGCATGGTTCGGGTTGGTCGTTTCCTATGGAGAAGAACCAGCAAGAAACTCCACGGTTAATCTTTAAAATGTGGTTTTGTTTTAGAATATTTCCATGTTACAGCATTAGTACTTAGATATGGGGGGACAACGTAGGCCCGACAATAAGTCGTAAGAAACTAAATAAAAAAAAAGATTATATATTATATAAACAAAAGAAACTAAAACGAGATAAAAAGTCAGCAAATGTTAACAAGCATTTAGAAATCTAGAAGGCCTACAATGTTCACACATTCACAAAACAAAGTAAGATGAACAAAGTTACAAGGTAGTGAAGTTTAAGCAAGGCTTTTTGTGGAATCTTGAGTTTAAAATGCTACTAAGTTTCATAATATAACCAATCAGGGACATAGATATAGCTAGTACAAAATTTCGAGTCATATTAAAACTTCACACTGACTGTCCATCAATATCTGCAAGATTTATTATAATCTATCGTATTTAAATACGTTTAATTGGAAATTAAAAGTAAGATTTATTATACTTACAGTTCCAGTGACACATCAGATGTTTATTCACCCCCCCCCGGTGGGTTCCCGCATTGTCGAGGCGGCGGGACACAGTAACCGTGGCTTGGTCACCCACGGTGAAGCGAAGAGGAACCCGAGGAGGGCCGCTCGTCAGGGCTTTTGCCGATTAAGCCGACGACGTAGCGGCCAACTAGTAGGTTGCGGTGCCGCTTGGTAACAGGCGACATCGCAACTGAGGCGGGCCGCGATGTCTTATGGAGATTTCCAGGTCCCATACGATGTCGCGGCTGAGGGTTGGAGGCCGCGGCGGGAGAGGAGTGCCGGTATTGCGGTGCGCCGCTTTCCCTGCCTTCTGCGGCCCGGACGGGGTCGCCACCGTCTGATGGCGGACGCGGTGGGGCCGCAGGGGAGGAGGAGTGTTGGTATTGCGTTAGCCGCTCTCCCTATCCCTTGCGGCCGAAAAATGGTAGGTGGCGGGGCCATTGACCTTGACCCGTCACAGGGGGACCAAGGGTGCCATACACGGGGTCGTCTGGCGCCCATGTGCTGATTGGTCCCTGGGGTGGTCACGGCGTACAGTGTGTTCTGGTGCACCGGTGATGGGGGGTAATCCCGAGAAGGGTCCGGTGACGGTCAGCCGCGGCGGGTTCGCGGTGAGTGCTAACGCGTGCCCGTGTTCCCGCCATTAGCGGCACAGGAGAGACGCCGTGTAGTTCTATGTTCTATGTTAGGGGGGTTTGGTTTCAGCACTTAGTCCCTCAAATGGACTTTTGTACGTGGGCCTTGGCGGCCGTTGGGTGGTCATTCCAACCAGCCCACCTCCCTCCAGAAGTCAATTAGAGCTCCTGGTTTCTTCAGAACATCTGTGTAAGATCTGGGTGACCCGAGGGTTTGTGCTCTTATCTGTGTGACACCTGTGCATTCAAAAAGAACATGCGCAACGGTTTCCTCAGCCTCCATGCATGCCCTGCACAGAGGACTGTCCGTTATGCCTATTGTGTGAAAGTGTTTGTTGAGTGAGCAGTGTCCCGTGATGGTCCCCGTCACCAGGCGTAGGTCATTCCTGTCCAGGCGTAAAAGACGCCTGGTAAGCCTACTATCCAAAGATGGCAGAGCTTCTTTGGATTGCCTACAGCCCGGTGCCGAGGCCCACCAGTTCTCCGCCTGTGTCTGGGTGAATTCCTGTAGCCACCTGCGTATCTGGTTGAAGGGAATGGGTACAACAGGTTCGGGTCCATAAGACCGTCGAGCTGGATCCGCGCCTCGCAAGCTCGTCAGCCGCGTCGTTGCCCAGCGATCCACTGTGTCCCTTTATCCATTGTAGTGTTACCGTGTTACGGCTAGATACCGTTATTTGTTCTAGCGCGTTGTGACATTCTAGTATTAGTTTTGATGTAATGTATTTTTTACGTAAGGATTGGAGGACTGATGCGCTGTCGGAGAGAATCCGTATGTGGGTGACCGTAACCCTCCTGGTTTCTAGGGCATGGACCGCTTGTATGATGCCAACACACTCCGCCTGATAGACGGTGTTGAACTCTCCTAGCGGTCTGGATATATTTATATTGAAATCGTATGAGAAGACTCCGACTCCGGTACCTGAGTCAGTTTTCGATCCGTCGGTGTATATTCTCATCTCTTTCGGGCCAGAGTAGTCACATTCTTCCTCTGTGAGTATTATGTTGTAGTGCCTAAGAAAGTGGTGTGATTTCGGGGCTTTGTCACATGGTGATGCTAACATCGGTTTACGCTTGATCGCATCATCCTTTATGCGTGTGTGCTTAATTCTGGAGTCTTTATTTAGGGAGCCTGACAGGTGGAGTCTAAAGGTGGCTAGGGCTGCCTCCTCCCTCACAATTAGGTGTAGAGGTGGGAGTCCCAGCATTGCCTGTAAGGCGGCAGTGGGTGTGGTTCTCATACTACTGTTGATTGCAACACAGGCGAACCGCTGTAGTTTTTCGAGATCTTTTTGGGCTGTGCTGAGGTCTGTCCTGGGCCACCAGACCAGCGAGCCATATGTAATGATTGGTCGGATAACTGTGGTGTATAGCCAGTAGGTGACCATGGGGCTAATCCCCCAATTCCTGCCTAGCAGTCGTTTGCACTGCCACAGGGATATGCTGGCTTTTGTGGTGATATGGTTCATGTGTTTTGCCCAATTCAACTGTTTGTCTAAATAAATGCCCAGGTACTTGGTTTCAGTTGAAAGGTTTAGGGTTGTTCCGAAGAAACGCGGTAATTGCAGTGTCATCGGTTTTCTCTTCTTAATGAAGAGAATTAGTTCAGTTTTTGTGGGGTTCACTGAGAGTTGGTGCTCGTTGCACCATTCTTCTACTATTTTCAGGGCTTGACGCATGAGATTGCATAGGGTGTTTTCGTGGGTGCCATTTATTATTATTGTTATGTCATCCGCGTAGCCAACGGTGAATTAGCCTTTATCGTTGAGTGTTTTGATGAGGCTGTCAGCTACCAGGTTCCACAGAAGTGGCGAAAGGACGCCCCCCTGTGGACAGCCCTTCGCGACGATGGCCCTTGTAGTGTCGTTAACCGTGACTTGGACCGCTCTCAGTTTAAGCATATTGGTGATCCAGCCCCCTAGGGTCGGGTCTATGCCGTGTCTGTCGAGGGCCGTGTTTATGCTGTTGAACATGGTCTTATCGAAGGCGCCCTCAATGTCAATGAAGGCAGCCAAAGCTGAGCATTTGTGGTCCACTGCGCATTCAATTTTAGAAACCACGTTGTGCAACGCGGGTTCTGTTGATTTGCCTGTGGAGTACGCATGCTGTTGTTTGTGCAGTGGTTTTTCTCGGAGAGGCCCATCACGGATGTGCCTATCGCAGAGTCTTTCGAGGGTTTTCAGTAAAAAGGATGTGAGGCTATATGCCTTGGGTTGTGTGTAATCAGTTTTGCCAGGTTTGGGTATGAAGATGACTTTCACCTCACGCCATCCGAGGGGTATGTATCTTAGTGCTATGCAGGCCCGATAGATCTCCAACAGCCATGGCGCGAGATAATCTACCCCCCACTGTAGCAGGGCTGGGAAGATGCCGTCCAGCCCCGCCGACTTGTATGGCTGAAAGGTGTTGATAGCCCATTTTATCCGGTCCACTGTTACTATATTATGGGCTCTTGACCAGTCTTGTTCCGTTGGGGTCCATTCGGGTTCAGCCTCTCATGTCCTGTTCTCCAGGACTTGACAGTCCGGGAAGTGAGTTTCGAGAAGGACCTTGCTGGTTTCATAGTCGGTTTGTGTGTATGAGTTGTCGGGTTTTTTCAGCGCGCCGAGGGATCGGTCCTGATCAGTTGATAGGATTTTCCGTACCCTTGCGGCCTCATTATTCGTTTCAATGGATTCACAGAATTTCCGCCATGCCATCCTCCTGGCGGTTCTAGTCTGTTTTTTGTATGCATATTGGGTCTCTTTGTATATCTCCCAGTCTTCCGGGAGTCTCGTGTTTTTTGCTCTGTTAAATTGCTTACGCAGCGTCTCTCTGAGTTTACCAAGTTCAGCGTTCCACCAGGGGTTCCTCTCGTTCCTGCTTTGTGGCGCTCTTGATTTACAGCATGCGTGGTAAGCTTCTGTTAGGTATTTGGATAATTGCGTTACGGTGTGTTCTAATTGTGCTTGGTCCCTTACGGTACCCAGTGCTGGATGTCCAGCTAGTAGTGATGTCAGAAGGCTTTTGAACCCGGGAACGTTGGTACGTCTCGGGTTTCGCCTTGGTGCGGGTTTTTTGGTGTTTGTGGTTAGTGTAAAGCGGATCCTTCTATGGTCTGAGCAAGAAGGCTCGTCCGATACGTGCCAATTAGTAATAAGGTTTGTTGCGTTTTCTGTAGCAAGTGTTAAATCTATGATCGTTTGTCCCCGGGCAGTGACCCAAGTGGGTTCTGTGCCGCGATTAACAATGTTAAGATTAGTAGAGAATAAAAAGGTGAATAGTACCTCTCCTCTGGGGTTCGGTGTGACACTGCCCCAGAGCGGGTGGTGGGCGTTTGAATCGGTACAGATAATCAGGTCCAGACCGGCGCGCTCACAATGCTGCACCAGGTCAGCCAGCTCCTTTGGCGGGCAATCTGTGTCCTCACCTGGCATGTATGCCGAGGCCAGTATGACATTTGAAGCGCTGTCTTCGGTATGGAGCCTGACAGCTGTCAGGTCTCTGGAACAGAATTGGGTTAGTAACGTAAAGGGAATTTCTTTGGGTATGTAGATGCAGGTTCTTGGCTTTTCTGAGCCATGTGTGTTGAGAATTATCTTACCTCCGATGTTACCGAGGCCGCATATTCTATTATTCCTCTTCCACGGCTCTTGGATCAGTGCGATGGTTCTGGGCTTTACCTCCAGTGCTCTGCGTAAGCTAGCCGTGGCAGTTTGGCTATGCTGGAGGTTGGTTTGGATGATGTTGAGGGGTGGGGATGGAGGTGTGGTGGGGTTAGTCGGTGGTGGATCCATCAAATAGTCCCTCCACCTCCTCCTCTCTGTAGTTGTCGTCATGTCGGTCGCCCGGTGACGAGGCAAGGAGCTGTTCGCTCCAGCCAGGTGACTCGGGTGGTATGGAGTCAGCGCTATCGGCCATTACCGTACGGGCCATGACCTCCTCGAGGTGGGTAATGTCCGTATAGCTTGTCGGGGTCGTCGTCGGTTCCGTCGTTTGCTCTGATGGGTTTCCTTCCGTGCTGTCAGTCTGTGTGTCAGAGGGTCGGGTCGTGGGCCAGAAGCGCACGTATATCGACCCCAAGAGGTATGATATCAGTCGCTCCCGCCCCACGACCTTTTCGGCTTCCTCCGGTGGCAGCCCCAGGGTCAGGTAGGTCCCGTGACGGTCGCCACCGACGGTAGTCGCCCTGTACAGTGACCACCTGCTGATGTGGTACCAGGTATTCTGACGGATCAGAATACCATGGAGCTTGCCCACGTCACCTCTATAACGAGGGACGAAGAGCGAGGCTCGGACACGGGTGGGCACGTCGGTCTGTTTCATCACCGTCAGTGTAAGGTCGTTGTCGGGGAGTTTGATGAGGGGAACATTCTGGGTCAGCCAGGTCAGAGCATAGTCGTCTTCGCACCACAGCTGCACCGTGCCCTCCGCTACCCTTGGGTATCCCCGGAATGCCGGGAGCGGTGTCGTCGAGTCTGTGTCTAACATTCTGTCTTCTAGTGCGGTCTTAATGTGTTCGGCCTCCTGTATGGTCAGCTCTCTGCCGGGGTGGGGAAGGCAGATTGCTACCGCCAGCCGCGCAGGAATATCCTTCGTGGCCCGCGCGTAGGTCCTCTGCCCCCCCTGAGCCGAGTGGATTCGCACCCGCTTGGCGTCCCCTTGCAGTGTGCTTGGCGAGGCCGTGTCGTCGGGGCGCTCCCTCTTTAGTGGCGCAGTTCCACTTGGTCCAGGTGTCGGGTTTGGAGAGCGTGGCGTGGTCTGTTTAGCTTTGCGCGCAGCACCACCGCGCTTGCTCCTGGTGTGTCTAGGTTTCGGTCCGTCGTGGGTTCTGTCAGTGTCTTGGGGTCGGTTTGCGACCCTGGCAGATTCTGTCGCGTCCGGTCGCTTTTCGCGCTGGGTTACTTCCACGCGTACTTGCAACCGGTCGTGTGGCCCCGCGTCCGGCCGCTTTTCGCGCTGGGTTGCCCCTTCGCGTACTTGCAGCCGGTCGCGTGGCCCCACGTCCGGCCTCTTTTCGCGCTGGGTTGCCCCTACGCGTACTTGCGACTGGTCGCGTGGTTCCGCGTCCGGCCGCTTTTCGCGCTGGGTCTCCCCTGCGCGTACTTGCGGCTGGTCGCGTCCCATTCCTTCAGCGTCCGATTGCGCTTTGCTCTGGCTGGTGCCGTCGCGGGTGTCGCGCTTTCGGTCGCCTACTCTCCTCTCGCGGGCCGTGATTTTTCCGCGCTTGTTATGCGAGCGTACTCCGAACCCACAGCCGGGAGAGTTGTAGAACTGCCAGTTCCGCTATCCTTCCCCGCGACTGTCTGTCTGTGCTGATCTGGGTCGCTGTCTGGGTAATTGGTGCTGCTCCGCACGACGCTCTGTTGCCAGGGGTTCGTGGGGGGCATACACCGTGAAGCGGGTGTCGCAGTCGGGGTCTAGTTTATGGGCGCGTTTGTCGCAGCCTGTGTTGTGGGCGCTAAATCAGCAGCCGGCCGCGCTGTAAAGCGCGGCATGGGTTGGTCGAGAATGCAGTTTGATGCTCCCCCCATAATACGCTGGGAGCTAACCGCCGAAGCGGTGTGGGATTCCCCGGCTTGGCCGGGACCCACCTGGGTAGTTTCTCTTTCACTCTGCATGTTCATGACGTAGGGGGTGGGCTTTTATTGGGGTTCTAGGTTACCCTTCCTCGGGGACCGACGGGAATAGGGGGATAGGAGGGAGGTAGTTTAATGGATAGAGGTGTGGGTTTCTTGGGGGTCACCCTAGGCCTGGGAGTTGACCTAGGGATTTAAGGATCGACGGTATGTGTATGGATAGGGAGGGATGGCTTGTTTAGGTGGTGGGCACATAGGAGAGTGGTGTATAGGTTACCCTATGCCTGGGATTTGGCTTTCGGGAACTTCTCTTGTCCGGGATCTTTATATCAGATGCCCCGACCGCAGGATCGCCAACGGCAAAGGTAGCCGCCGTCAGTCGATCCCGCAGTCGGAGTTGGGCTATCCGCAACCTGCCCACCCGCTCGGTTGCATGAGAAGAAGTGCCTGGCAGTCCGGGTCGCCCCACCACGGATGTACGTATACATTCGCGTTGGGTCGACCCAGCCTCCCCCGAGAACGCCGTGTAGTTTTAGTGGATTCGTCCCACATAACTGCGCTATCTCCCCGTGGTAGTGCAAGCATGAGCATTTCTCCAAGCAAAAAAAAAAGTGTTTATTCACTACATGGGTGTAAGAAAGAAAATGGCGGCCTTTGCTGTAGAATTCACGAGCAAGTTGCCAACATCGTGATGTATTGTATGAAAACAAATTCGACAAAGAATGATGTACTGGCGATTTTTTTGCCAAGAACCACCCACGTGTTTTTGTTAACTAAGCCAGCGTTTTCGGTGTGAAATTAATTGAGTGATTATTTGGTAAACATATTTAAAACTATGCAGTACAATAGTTACGCTGGATTGGAATACCCAAGGAAAAAGAAAACATGGCCGTCCATTCAAACCTAGCGAAGTACCATGTTGGCTGAAGCCACGAGCATCGGAATGACGTGGAGCGAGGTGAAGCGGGAAGCTAAAGGCTACTTTCCAGATATGTTCTATGCTATGTTGCTATGGAAGCGTTTAATATACATCAATCATATTCATTGGTCCACATAGCATAGCACTGGTGGCTAGGGGCTCAACTAATATATTTATTTATTTATTATGTTTTGTTATGTTATTTTTTTTTTTTATGTTTTTTATATGGAAGGATGTGTGCTATGGATCGGAGCTATGGATGTTCGAGTGATTTAATTATGTGCAGACCAGAGTACCGACAGTAGCCGCTCCCCATACCTTTCCTACTGTCGATGCGTCGTATACCTCGAGCTGCGAATCTTCTTCACACAACTACCTTGCGGCGGCGTATCTTCATAGCACATCTTACTCGCTCTGCTACACAGCTTAGCATTAGTGGACCCGGTCACACAGTTTTGTAGTTTAGCTTTCACATCCAGCACACCTGCATAGCACAACACTGATGGAAAATTAGCCAAGGACGGGTGCGATGGAGGATTACTGTGAAAGCCCTCTGCCCCATCTAGGGGACATAGGATATTAAGTACAAGTCAAGTACAACAGCTAGTGAATTGAGTAATGATTAAACTCCTTAATTCTTAAAGTCAGACATTATCTATTGTGGTCTGCAAATGTTTGGCCTCAGTCTGGATCTCGGTACAATAACTGCATACAAAATGAGACACGTTTCAAGACTCTGACTTCAAACATTCCCATTGCCACTATTAAATACCTGCCATGAATGTCAAAAGCATTATAAATTATATTGATTATGAGAAAAGAGTTCAGTACGAGCGCTTTGCGATACATTGTTACTTATGAATAAAGATGTGAAGCGACGTTTTGCCGCGACACGACTGGTTTTTATGTATTTCTATGAATTACCTTCCATAGAAATACATAAAAACCAGTCGTGTAGATACATGTCGTCTGTCTACAAATACATAGAAGCAACTAGCTGCTGCTGTCTTCTGCAGTCGGCTAGGGAATCACACCTTAAGTGCGTTCTTATTTCCACGAAATATTAAAGATACATAGAATTTGCAATTATTTAGAAATGATTGCTAATTTTATATTTTGGTGTACCATAAAGTACCTATATTGTTTCTATGTACTCTTCACAGGCGCAAAATACTGACGACAACATAAATCACACCGATCTGAAAATATTTGCTTTAAAATAATACTGATTTGCAAGAACCTCTCGGAATATGGTTACATGATGATGTACACCATATTCCGAGAGGTGCTTACTTAGGCTCAAAAAAATGCTGCGGTGACCCAAGTTACATAGGCAGGATGATGATCCTGCCTATGTTACTTGGATCGGCGCAGCATTTTTTGATCTTACTTCCATTGTCAACTGTATCGCTATAACTGACTCTATTTTCTTGCCCTCTCTCTCTCTCTATCCATTCACATTACTATTCATAGTAATTTTAGTAACATGCGTTTCATGCATCTTCTTCACATGACCACACCAAGTCAATTGAGGCCTTTGAAATTTTTCTGGCAACACTTTCTAATATGCTTATTTCTCCCTTTATCTATACGCTCAAAATATGTTTACAGAACGTGTATATGTTTATATATCTACGTGTATACCTACATCTTCTTACTTACTTCCAATCATGTGTAATGTTCTCTTCAATAATTCAATTACATACGCCATTACGAGGCAACTTTTACATCAAAAAGTTAGCTTGTGTAACTTGTGTACTTCGGCTCATTTACTTCAGTTTGTAACGTGGCAACCCCAAGACGATAGAGTGAATGATACTGTTGGCCCCACTGATAGGCACATCCAATCGGATGATAGCGCCCACGGCAGAAAGGTTGACACTACTGACGTGGGCGACCAATCACGCGCAACGATTATTCCCGCGAACCGCGTTGAGCAAGCGTTTCTGGCGGTACCAGAAAAAGGACAGTCTAAGTCGGAGTCTACCCACGAAACGTGCACGCGACGTGTTTCAGGCCGCGCTCGTAAAGCGCCGGCCATCTTAGACCTCTAATTTTAAACTCTTTGATTAATTAGTTCATGTTTATCTTGTTTTTGTTCCCGTATGTGTAATTATTTTGTATTGGTGATTAAAATAGTGAAAATTCAGCAAGGACTTTTACTCAGAGGCCCGAACCCTATGCCCAACGGCTACATTTGGCGTCCCAACAGTAGGGGCCTCTGACGACACGTGCTTGCGGATTTTTTTTACGAAGCATAGCGCCGCAATTGGAGTCAGTACTCCAGGAGGAAGCCTTCGATTACACCTACAAGCGGGAGTTTTGGAACCTGAAGCGCTACGACTGGCGTTTCCGGTGAATGAAAATTTTCGCCACGTGGTTCCGAAACGAGAAATAAGAAATCCAAGAATCAGGGAGTAGAACTGGAAGAGACAACAGAGATGTCCACATCGATCACCATGGACCAGGGTCAATTTGCAACCCTGATGCACTCACTACAGCAGAGTCAGGCAGAGATTTTCGCGAGGCTCATCCAGGATGTGAGGACTTCGACACCAGCGCCTGAAGTGTCCATGACAACGCCCGCCGCGAACTTCTCAAAATGCACAGCTCGATTCAACGGATCGTCCGCTGATGTTGACGGGTTTATCGATGCAATAGAAGTGTACAAGAACTGCCTACAGATATCGGATGATAACGCTGTCAAAGGACTCTCTATGTTGCTAGTAGACTCAGCAGCATTATGGTGGCAGGGGATAAAAACCAGCACCACGTCTTGGTCGGATGCTATTCAAAAACTTAAAAGTGCGTTCGGAGAGCATCGTCCGCCTTTTCGAATATATTTGGAGTTGTTTTCGTTGCGACAAAATGCAGACTCGACAGATTTATTTATAGCGAAGACGCGAGCGCTTTTATCGAGATTGCCACAAGAAGATCTACGTGAAAAAGTACAACTAGATATGATATACGGGCTTCTCGATCGTAGAATAAAAAAGCGGCTCGATCGTAACTCCATAACATCTTTCGACCAGCTACTGCACCGTGCCAGAGCGATCGAGGAATCGTTAGAAGACAGCACATGGGGCAAGACATCGACACTGACGCTACCGAGCGCCAGTCAACAATCTGCCGCGACCGGTGCTACTTCAACTTCGGCACCAAGTGATAAGAAGACCACTAGCAACAAAAGGCTATCGTGCAGTTACTGTAAGAAATGGGGACACGAAAAATCGCAGTGTAAAAAGTTAATAAACAGCAATAAAAGTGATTCCGGGAGAAGTGATGACAACGTAAACAAAAATAAACCTATTCAATGTTATGGGTGCGGTACCCCTAACGTTATAAAATCAAAGTGCGAAAAGTGTCAATCTAATTCTCAAAATGCTTTCTATTCGGTTACGACAACCAGTGATAACGTAAATTCAAAAGTGCGCGGTTCCCGCCATCGCGTTATCATGCAAAATGAATGTGCGTCGGACGAGCCGAGATCGACAGCCGCTAGCGTCCCGCCAGCGCCACCCGCGCCGGCCCCGCAGAGTACCTGCGACCGCGCCGAGAGCGCCGCCGCCGTTGCCGCTCGTTGCCTAGCGACCGTTCGCGAGCGTACGAATAACGTACCGCGCGGTCGAAAGTCGCCGAGTCCGCCTCGCATCGTTCCTGCCGGTACCAAAGGTAACCCAGCGTATTGCAACGCTGGGAGTCACTTAAAACCTTACTATGATTGTGTTACTGAACTACAACATACTAACGAGCATTCTAATGTCATAAAAAATGTGTGTGCTAATAATAATTATATTAGAGACAATAAGTTTTCTATATGTTCAACTAAAACCAGTTCGCAACATGGACATGTAATTCAGTCAGATGATAACGATAATGTTGACATATCATGTTACATGAATAAGGATATAATTGTTCAGTGTTTAGATAATGTTCAGAGTGATTGTTTATGTTCACATATTCCTAATGGTAGTGCTCATAAATGTTTAGGTTTAAGCTCGGTAAATGTAAATAGAAATAACGAACTACAAAATTGTAAGAAACACCTCGCGTCCGCACAGGGTCGAACCAAGGGAGGCCCAATCAAGGGGGAGCCTAATAATAATAGACCTTTGATGCAAATAGGTATTTTGGGGAAAAATGGTACCGCGTTAGTGGATACTGGGTCTAGAGGCTGTATTGCCGGTCACACACTTTTTCGTGTGTTGAAGGAAAAAGGCCATCCTTTACAACAGTGCACTAGAAATATCCGCCTGGCGGATGGCTGCACGCGCCTGATGGAGGTGCTCGTTGCAGAGGTACAGGTGACACTTCTTCATAAAATTGTGCCCACCGAGTTTATTATTTTTCCCGAAGCGCAAGATAATGAATCACTTTTAGGTATAGATTTTATTAACAGTGCCGGTCTCGTTATTAATTTCCAGCAGCGCCTGTGGCATTTTTCGGATAGTGTAGACCAAAAGTATAAATTGATTTCGGAAACTTTTTCACCTCGTCATTCTTACGCCGCGATGAATGTTTTACGCGATGACGAAGGTGCAGGTTTAGAGGATCAGGAGCGTGAGGAGCTTGCCCAATTACTCACGGATTTTCAGGAGATTTTTAATACAATTGGGGAGCCGACTCCATATGGGGAACATCATATAGACACGGGGAATAATTCTCCGATAGCGACGCCTCCATATCGCCTGACACCTGCAAAGAAGGAGATTATGCAGCAAGAGCTGACCAAGATGTTGGCTGAAGATATTATTGAAGATTGCGAATCTGCGTGGGCTGCTCCAGCCCTGCTAGTACCTAAACGTGACGGCAGTTATCGTTTCTGCGTCGACTATCGAAAGTTAAATTCAATCACGAAGTCGGACGCCTATCCAATGCCTCGCATTGATGAACTGCTGCAATCTACTACACGTGGACGTTGTCACATGAGTACAATAGATTTACGATCTGGGTACTGGCAAGTGTCAGTTAAGGAAGATGATAGGGATAAGACGGCTTTCGTGACCCCTTTCGGAACTTTCCGGTTTAAAAGAATGCCGTTCGGTCTGAAGAACGGACCAGCTACTTTTCAGCGTCTGATAGACAGAATGCGATCTGGTTCAGAATTAAAGGATGTTACAATACTAGGGTATTTAGACGATTTGTTGATTATAACACAGGGGGACTTTTCGAGGCACCTGGAAAACCTGCGAATCGTTTTTGAACGACTGGTGAAGTTCAAATTGCGTGCTAACCGAGAAAAGTGTGTATTTGCAAGAGAGTCTGTTAAATATTTGGGTCATGTGATCTCACAGGAGGGAGTCTCAGCTGATGAAGAGAAAATACAAGCCATCTTAGACATGAAAGAACCGACTACACTGGGACACCTCAGAACATTCATACAAACATGTTCCTGGTTTAGGAAATTCATTCCCAAGTTTTCTGAGGTAGCAGAGCCACTGACAAGATTGACGAGGAAAAATCAACCTTGGGTATGGGGACCACATCAGGCTGAAGCTTTCAGTAATTTGAAAAAGCTGCTGACGTCAGCGCCGATCCTCATACAGGCAGACTACTCCAAGCCATTCATCCTGCGCACAGATGCGAGCAACTACGCGATAGGAGCAGTGTTGCTTCAAGGAGAAAAGAATGAAGAACGACCCATTGAATTTGCCAGCCGTTTGTTATCAGCAGCGGAACGGAATTATTCGACCACGGAGCGGGAGGCTCAGGCGGTCATCTGGGCAGTCGACCGTATGCGAGGTTACATTGATGGCCATCCAGTAATCATAGCCAGTGATCACCAACCCTTGAAATGGCTTCTGTCATTAAAGTCGCCTACTGGTCGTTTGGTGCGTTGGGCACTTAAACTGCAGGCGTATGACATTCGGTTTGAGTACAATCCCGGAAGGGTAAATGTGGTGGCCGACGGACTCAGCCGCCCTGTTTGTACAGATGATACCCGCGAAACCTGTGGAATATGTTCCGTTATTATTGATTTGCCTACGCGAGATCTTACGGAGCTACGTGCTGCACAAGAATCTGACCCAGATCTTAATAAAATTATAAAGGAATTAGAAGATACAGAAGAAGTTGCCTCCCGTCGGTGGACAGAACGCGGTTATCTCATGGAACGTGGTATCCTTTACCGCTATAACCCAGATACAGACAACGAATCACCGCAATTGGTAATACCTGTAAGCATAAGGGAGGAGATTCTAAGAGAATGTCATGATGCTCCAATTGCAGGACATCCTGGTATAGAGAGAACGTACCAGAAAATAGCTCAAAACTATTATTTTTCAGGCATGAGAAGAATAGTAACAGAATACGTAAAATCATGTTCATCATGTCAACGCTATAAAGCGACAAATGAAAAGCCACCTGGCCTGATTCAAACACCGATATTAAACCAGCGCAATGAAGTCTTGGCTATCGACCTATTTGGACCACTGCCAGAGGGCGAAAACGGGGAGAAGTGGATCCTGTTAGTGGAGGATACCGCGACAAGATGGGTAGAATTGTATGCTCTCAAAGAAGCAACCTCTGTCGCTTGCGCAAAAGTACTCATAGAAGAGTATTTTCTTCGGTTCGGCCTACCACGTCGTATTATTTCGGACAATGGTGTCCAGTTTGTCTCAGCGGTCATGCAGAAGTGCATGTTCATTCTTGGTATTACACAAGACTTGATACCCTATTACCACCCGGAAGCCAATCCAGCGGAAAGAAAAAACCGGGATATGAAGACACAATTGGCTCTGTTAGTTGGTACGGATCACCCCTCATGGCCTATGCAGCTACCGATAGTGCGGTTCAGCATGAACAGCGCGGTCTGCGAAACGACCGGAGTTACACCTGCATACCTGTCGTTTGCACGTGAACTGAGGTCACCGTTAGAGGTTTACAATGATCCAAGAGCGGTCTTACAGAAGGATAATTTTGTACCACAGATCACTCCTTACTTAACACGATTTATAAACTCCTTAAGCGAAGTTCGTGATAGAGTAGAAAAACTGCAGGATAGAAGGAAGATTTACGCTGATCGTTCGAGAAGAGTAGGGGCAGATTTTAAAGTAAACGACAAAGTTTTATTGGCTACCCATCAGCTGAGCGACGCCAGCAAGTCAAAGACTGCTAAGTTTTTCCCTAAGAGGGATGGGCCATATGTTGTAAAGAAGAAATTGAGTCCAACAACGTACCTAATTGCATCTGATGGAAATCCTGGTGAGGTGTTGGGCAAATTCCACGCTAATCAGCTCACCCCTTTTCGAGGTCGAATAGATGAGTGCGCTCAGCCACTGGAGCCTAAGAAAAAGCGAGGCCGACCTCGCTTACAACCCATTCCGAAAGACAGTAATGTTAGGCTAGACCACGATCGAGGTCGTAATCGTGATCTAGAGGGGGAGTATGTAACGTGGCAACCCCAAGACGATAGAGTGAATGATACTGTTGGCCCCACTGATAGGCACATCCAATCGGATGATAGCGCCCACGGCAGAAAGGTTGACACTACTGACGTGGGCGACCAATCACGCGCAACGATTATTCCCGCGAACCGCGTTGAGCAAGCGTTTCTGGCGGTACCAGAAAAAGGACAGTCTAAGTCGGAGTCTACCCACGAAACGTGCACGCGACGTGTTTCAGGCCGCGCTCGTAAAGCGCCGGCCATCTTAGACCTCTAATTTTAAACTCTTTGATTAATTAGTTCATGTTTATCTTGTTTTTGTTCCCGTATGTGTAATTATTTTGTATTGGTGATTAAAATAGTGAAAATTCAGCAAGGACTTTTACTCAGAGGCCCGAACCCTATGCCCAACGGCTACAAGTTGTAGTTTCAGGGATTATTTTATGTCTTTGAGAAACAAACTCTGGTAGGTTCAAACTTGGTTCAAACTTTGTTCGTGGAGACTAATTTAATTTGCAAGATTTAATATTGAGACGATTTGTTTTCATGTAAGCTATAATATTACTCTCATTTCACAGAGTAGGCCAACAAAAATCAAGGCGATTTCAGACTCTGATCTCTTATAGTAGTGACAAGATTAACACATTTATATTGTACCCTTTGTACTTAATTTAACACTTCTAATTAATTAGTGTCTTGCATAGTATTTTTCAGTTTATTGTTCAGCATGTTTTGCGAAACATTCTTCCAGCTCTTTCCATTTTTTTTGGCCAGATTGACATTGACCTGCCGATTTTTTTAATATCATCTGACCAATTTTTGGCTATTCTACCTCCCTTCTCACGTCTTGTTTCTCATTACTAAGGGTTGTGATTCCTCTGCCATCGTGGAAACAAACTTACTTTCGCTAATTTGCACCATCTATGTCTGTCTTTTGCGGCGTGGAGAGCATCGTGCAGTTTGGTGTTCAAAGATGTGCGGACTCGGTCTCACCATCTTATTGGACCTCTAGGAAGTTTCACTTTAATCTTGCCAGTACCTATCAGCTGTTCCAGGTTATGTCCATCCTTTCAGCCAATGTGACCAAAGAACTCCAAAATTCTGCGAAGGCAGGTCGTGGACAATCTGACCTTTATGGTTAAGTTCGCGGAGGATAGAGTCTTTGGTGCGTAAGGCAGTCCAGGGGACTTGCAACATCTTCATCCAGCACCAAACGCATGTATATGGTCACGGTTGGCGTTCTTTAGAGTCCACGTTCAGCCCCGTAACTGAAGATGGAGAACACCAGGGCGTTGATCAGTTTCACTTTCATCTTACATGAGACGTTTCGGTCTCTCCATATTCTCTGCAATTGGGATATTGCATTTTTGCCATCCTTATCCTCCTCCTTGCGTAGTATTCCTCAATATTGAGGGTCGTGACCACCCATCTGCATCACCTTCTCTCGAACGATCTTTCTCCATCTGTTTCTGTCTCTGGCGGTGTGGAGGGCGTTGTAAACTGTAGAGTCAAGAGCGGTCCGGATCTGGTCAGACCAACGTATTGGGCTGCGTCCACGAGGCCTTTTCCCGTCCATTTTGCCGATCATCCGCATCATCCGCCATCCATGCCATGCCATCCAGCCACATGGCTGGATGGCATGGCATGGATGGCGGATAGGATATAGGGAGAAGTATAAGGATGACACATGCCATCCTTATACTTCTCCTTACGTCCTCCTCACTGGACCCTTTGTTGCTGATATTCGCCCCTAGGTAGATTAAGTCGCTAACAGTTTCTAGCGATTGAGTATCTATAAATTGGGGAGGCTTGCGCGATCCACTACCATTCATTAGTTTTGGCATGATTTACTTGTTTACAACTTGGCTTTTTGACACCACGTGCTTAACACTCCGTTATGTTGTGTACACATTTCATCCTGCTGTACATTATCATTGCAGTAATTATCTTACTTTTTAGCCTTATCATGCTTCTACCTTTGTCGTCGTCTGATTTCTGCTACTCTGTTGCGGTAATTCAACGCAATGCCAATCATACAATATAATATACAGTCCCGTACATCTTTCGATTCCACTCAGGCACATTCTTAGTTTTAAAAGAGTGAAGGAAATCTAAAGAAATGCCGAAACAATTCTGTTTTGTCGAGGATGAGAGTATTTATAATACTTGTTTCGTGACTTTTCAAACATTTCTAACTATGCTTGTTCCATCGAAGGAAAGTGGCCCTTAAATATCTTCAGTCCAAAATAAGGTAAATTGGAAACATTTTTCACGCACGTTCCCTCATCACCTTTTTATTTATTTCCAAGAAAATTATTGAGGTTGACATTTTTCCGTGTTCGCCGTTTTCCTTTGGTGTCCAACTTAAAATAGCCCGTAATAAAATGTGATACACTTATTTCTTTAACTTTTCCTTATTTCGAGTATTTCGGGTATTGGGTCCCGGGATAGAGTGGGATGTTCTGAGTTTGCAGTTCTTTAGAGGAATTTGTTGAGTTATATGTTGTACAAGTATCATAGGCTTATCCTGTTCTTGTTTTTCCTCGTGTTGCTGGCACGACAGTAGTTTAGATTTTAAACCGTCTTCAAAAGGCAATTCCAAAAAAAGAAAAGAAAGGCTATTCTCAATTCGAGTGTATTTTTTTTAATGTGTTTTTTTTACTTCAGAACTGTTACCTAGGTGAACCAATTTTAATGACACTTCTTTTTTTTGAAAATTGATCTCACGTGGTCTCATTTAAATTTGATCAAGATCTGAAGGCTAGTTTTTGAGTTATCTTTAATAATGCGAATTCTCAGGGTAATTTAAGGTACCAAAACTAAAAAGAGAAAATAAAAACTTTTTTACCCAACTGCCGAAGGAGGGTAATGTGTTTATCAATCCATGTATGTATGTTTGTTTCTATGTGGCGTTCTAGAGACCAAATGCGTTGGCCGATTTTGATGATAATTACAATAGATTCGTCTTAACCTTGCAACTGTCATTGGTTACATTAAAATTGGAAAATAGCAAAATGGCGGATTTTGGGCGCCATATTATGGGGGCCCAATATTTTTTTTTCTGCCAAACCTATCGTGTGGGGTATCAAAATAAAGGGTTTTAGGAGGTGATTTCAAAAATTAAAAATTTATATGTTTAAATGTACCTAATTCAAAAAAAGAGTTAACTAAGAAGTTATAAACAAAATAAGTTAATTCAAAAAACCCAACTGCTTAAGAAGCGAATTAAAAAGAAGTAAACAAGAAGAAAATCATGCTGTACAGTTGGAGGATACATCTGCATTTGGTCAGTCAGCTCGCGAATATGTATCCTCCGACAAAGACACCGACTACCGAAAAACGTTAAATTTGTATAGTGTATTTGGGTCAAAATTTTGCATATGGACCACTGCATCGTCGATGAAATTGCATGGGCTGCATTGGCACAGAGCGCAGTATAGGAGAGTGGAGCATAGTTTGCAAATCGACTCCACATCCAAACTCTGCTGTTGTTCCATCAAGAGGCTCTAGAAAAAATGCCACTCTATCAGCGAAGGAAATGGACGTAATGCCAAAATGTAAGTAGTTGGTCACGTGAAATTTCGATAGCGCTTGGCATTCCATTTTTCCAATTACTATAGCGACAATCTCGTTGGTAGCCCCATTTTGCGAGGTTGGAGTCAAATCTTCCTACCTGTCTCAGGCGGTTCAGAAGTTTAATTCTATAATATGACTGTTAGTCGGAAATGTAATAGTAGTTTATGTAATGGTCATAATAATATAATAGGAGTTATTAAAACGAGCGTTGGTTTATCACATGACGCGAAGCCGAATATGATAATAATATTACGCGAGTGTTTTAATACCTAATTATATGCCGTTGCTTACACTACTTTATCTTCACTCATACAGTTGAAATAAAACAAAAGTGGTAACGGAAATATTTTTGGTATGGTGGGCAATTTAGATTCTAATTGTGCATGACTGCGCAGCGCGCGCATCCACAGACAATGACATTTCTTTAGTAAATTAAAAAGTAAAAGTGTGCTATAAAAATTAAAACGTTATTTTGTGATGCAGTTGTTTGAAAATCGAAGGAGTTGCACTGTAATGGTTTTTTTTTTAATTTTGCCTATCCACGAATATAAAGTACGTGTTTATACATTATTTTATGAATTCTTAAGTGGAACATTACGTTGTGAGTGTAGATAAAAGTACTTACACTTCACAAGTTATGTTGAAATCCCATGAAATAGAGGGCGAGCTTGTTGCCATGAACAAGCTCGCCCCACAAACACCTGTTTATTGGCAAAAGGAGGACACTTATAAACAAATTACCAGATCTAGGGATCAAACTCAGGATTTCTTTAATTAGATCAACGACACAGGCATTTGCAATGTAACAATTTTTAAGCCAAAGCCGGGCGGCTAATTTTAATTAAAAAATTGAAAATATATTGCAGTCTGACCTACATATTATACATACTTTGCATATTGAGGATAGTGATTTAAATTCGGATAAAACTAAATTCAAAACTAAAACCCGACTACTGAAAAATAACGCTCTAAAAAGTAAGAAAAAACAATAATACACTAAACAAAAAATATTTCCGTAAATTTACCGTGGTTGTATGCCACGTGGTCGTAACAAAACTATTCATACATATAAGTTTTTAAACTGTCATGGTCACTAACATTAACATTAGAATATTTACCATGTTTATTGTTTGTTCAAACGGAAACTCGCAACAAACAGTAAACATGGTAAATATCCCGCATCTAATGTTAATGTTAGTATTCATACATACATACTTACATACCGATCAACAAACACTTTGCGACGCCGCGT
This sequence comes from Anorthoa munda, assembly GCA_945859665.1. Lineage (NCBI taxonomy): Eukaryota > Metazoa > Arthropoda > Insecta > Lepidoptera > Noctuidae > Anorthoa > Anorthoa munda. The sequence goes on along the minus strand of OX243896.1, from coordinate 19,222,737 downwards.
CGTAGTCGGGCAAAACGTGGTTTTCATGACTTTGACGGGATATGTCTCGCAAACAGTACGCTTGACAAAAATATGATGTACGAAGCCCTACCTAACACATGATGGGGTGGGGCGAAAACAATATTTTTGTTCTTGACTTCGTGCCCCCTAAAGGACGCCAAATTCAGTTTAATGTGACTTCATATAGCCTATAACCACCGAACAAACAAGACGCTTCCAACAATACCTCGTTTGTCAAATTATTATAAGGCGTTTAGAAGTTATGAGGAAACAGATCAACATACATACATACCCACATACCGGTTAAAAACATAACCCTCTCTTTTGCTTCGCCGTAGTCGGGTAAAAAGGTTTGGATAAATCGGTTTCAGCGTTTTTGATGTTGACACTATATCCAGATTTGTCCATTTGCTAATATCCTGGAGATCGTTTGTATGGACTTTTTAAAATAGTTATTTCCATACCAATAGGTTTTATTTCTTTTTAACCGACTACGGATATGCCAAAAGGAGTTAAATGACCACGGTTGTCCTCTTAAAATATTCTCTTGTTGCACACTTTTCAGAGTGCGATTTTGTAGCCGAATCTTAGTTTTTAAACTTATAGTTTTTAGGATTTTAAACATATAACAAAACTTTTTAACGTGGCCCTTATTAGAAAATTAACATAGTGTGTTTGTGTGTCTGTCAAAGAGATGTGACTACAAGAATAAATAAATAACTTGTTATGTATTCTCTACCACCTATATTCCGTAATTTTTCGAAGTAATAGAAAAGAATTTTCCAGTTCGCTCATTCCGACATAGACCTCATACATTGCTTTCTATCTGATGAAATCGAGGTCAAGAGCGAGCCCACCCCACATGTTTTTAAAGATTTTTCTGTATAGCTCAGCGACAAACCAGAGATGTGAACTATGAAGGAACAGAAACCCTACTGATAATGATAAAGGCGACTCCCTTTTCCGCACTAAGACTTTCATTCAATCCGTTGTATTGGAGATTCTGGCTAACTAAGCCACTGTAACTCCGCACAAAAGCACAGAAGCTTCCTGGAAGCTTCACAAGCTTCGCGGTGCGACCTCCTTGTTCCTAGGATTTCTTCAAGTTGAGAAGCCACGGCCTCGAATTCCAGACATCCCACTCCTCCACACTTCATCACTCCAGCAGAGCATTTTCAACCTGGGCACGAACCGCAGTGGTCAATTTGGAAATCTCTGAACTGATTGCGAGCCCAGGCCTCGCTGCAGAGATAACCTGTTAAAATGGGGTATCCTAGACCCATCCCAAACACAGTGCCAGTGTGGAGCCCCTTCACAGGATATGCCTGTATAGCATGCACAATCACTTGCACTTTCCAAGACTTGTACGAAGCCAACGCCAGAGCTATCCAGTGGCCAGATTTTGGTCGCACAATTTTTTTTTATTTAAATTAGGCTCGTGCTTGACCTCTATCTCACCTGATGGTAAGCGATGATGTGGTCAACAATGAAGCACGCTTGCCGAGAATTAACCTATTCACTCCTAAATTGCAGCTATCGGGTAACACATACTCCGGCAGGGAATTCCACTCCTTAGCCGTACGCATAATAAAAGTATTCTAAAAACGTTTAGTGCGTATGGGTGGGATGTCCATCATGTACCGATGGCGCATCGCACGTTTGGTAGTCAATGGCCCTTTGGGGCCTGAAGATGGCGGTCGCGTTCTCCCTCCTTTGGAGGGAGTCCGCCCAGATGGGGGCCCCGTACAGAGCCATGCTCCGCAAAATGCCAGCATATAATCGCTGGCATCGCACCTTGGGCCCCCCCAGGTATGGCAGGAGCCACGACAGGGCATCGGCGGCCTTCAGCAGGCGCGTCGACAGCCCACTGAAATGTGGGCCGAAGCGCCACCTGCTGTCCAGCACCAGGCCCAGGTACTTAAACTGGGCCTCAACCTCGATTCTGATGCCCTCCACGACTACGTGGGCATCAGGAGGGTAGCGCTGCCGAGGCCCGTGAAAGAACACGGCCTCGGTCTTGTTCAGCGCAACCCTCAATCCTAGCCGGCGGATCCTATCTGCGACCAAGGATCCACCAGCCGAGGCCAGACAGGCCGCCTCCCTGAAGTCCCTCCCCCGGGCAACGAGGAGAGTGTCGTCCGCGTAACATATGACACTCGTGCCCTGGAGGAGGGTGCCCCGCAGGAGCCAATCAAAACCGATGTTCCACAGGGGGAGGCCTAGAACCGACCCCTGCGGAACTCCGGACTCCGCGCCGTACCTCCTGACCGTCGCCGTATTGTCCACAAGGAGGACCTGCTGGCTAGCTGGCCAGGAGGTCCCGCATGTATTGGGGCACTCCGTGGTATCGGAGTGCCTCCAATATCGTCGAGTGGGGCACGGAGTTGAAGGCGTTGGCAATGTCGAATGACACCGCCAGCACTCCGCCCCCCGACTCGACTGCCTCCTGCACCTGGCCCTTCAGCAGGGCCAAGGCGTCGACCGTCGAACGCCCCTGTCGAAATCCGAACTGGGCGTCCGACAGGTCTGGTCCCACCCCCCGCAGTAGGCTATTCAGCCGGTCGGCGACTATCCCCTCGAACAATTTACCGACCTCATCGAGCAGAACGATGGGCTGGTATGCCGAGGGGGAGTTCGCCGGGCGTCCCTCTTTTCGGAGGAGGCAGAGCTGCCCCTCCCTCCACAGTTTCGAGAATGAATTTTTAAATTTTTAGCGAATGAATGGAACTCACTACCTGTGTCTGTGTTTCCGAACGCATTCAACCCGAATCTCTTCAAAGTTAGAGTGAACAGGCTTCTTCTGGGTTAGCTCACTTCATCGTCGACTCTGTCTCTGTCATCTCTGACCTAGACTAAAGTCAAGAGCAAACCAATCACAAATAAAAAACAAAAAAAAATGGGCATACAAACATACATGCGCTCGAAAAACATTACCCTCCCGCAGTTGGGTAAAAATAAAGCCCTGATTGTAATCAGGACATATCAATAAATAAAACAAAAGTTTACATTTTATACTTTTATTACTGTTTACTTAAACTACCTAATTTTTGACAATAACACGTTGCAACAATACTCAATTATTAATTGTATTTAAACATAAAAACATTATTATTGAATTTACACACAACTATTATTTCCGTTTACATCTATTATTGCTCTTATTAATGTTAATATTATTTTAGTTTACAATATATACAGTTATGCTAATTAATTTATTCAAAGCGCTTGATATATTATAATTAAGAGATCATTAGGTAAGTACATTGAAATACTATAAATATGTAAAATTAATGTTAAAAAAACGGTTTTGCACGATATATCAAACACTGTGTGAAATGTGTCGTTTTATTTAATTAAAATGTAGGTACTACAATGTAGGTAATGTAGGTTTTATTTGCCTTTTTTATTAAAATAGTTAACACATACATATTATACATACTACATAATTGCTATAAAACCATAACCCCACAAAATATAAGGTCATGCAGATTTATCCGGTATTTTTTACTGGTCTTAATGTTATTTAAGATATCCAGACATTTTTTTTTTATCTGGCATAAAATAAACTTCAAATAAATGCATTGTAGGAAGCCCAGTATGCTTGTGTTTATAAAATAAATAAAATTGACTGAATAGTGGCAGTGATTTCTATCACGTGCGATAAGGTATCATTAAAAATACCATCTAACTTTAAAGTAAAAAAAGATACAAAGCTATAAAAGATACAATACCTAATAGCAAAAACATCACCTTCGTTTCCTTTTACATTTTCTACTTAAAATCATGATACATTTACATAAATACATTTTATCCTAAGCTTTCTTTAAAAAGCTTTCGTTTACAACCAATTTCTTTAATAATAACTCTATGTACAACCGTAAACCAACTTAATAATATTATTTTAACACTTATTAGTTACGTATTTGTTTTCCCCTTTTGCGAACTTCCTACAATGGTCGGCTGCACCAAACTTCATCTTTAATCACAACTTTAACCGCAGTTAGTAGTTGAACTTCGTTAGTATTAATTGAATTTTCTTGTTCGCGATACAACGCTTGGGTAACTGTTCAACTTTTGAAACTCGCTGGTATTTATTGTATTTATTTTAGTTGAAAATATTATTTCAACCGATAAAAAATATTGTGATATATTTTTCGTTTGGTGGCACAGAAATGCAATATTCTCTATATTGGTATTTGATATCATATCATGTGCAAACTGCTCGGCTCTCAATACATATTAAATTATTCAAACCGCGAGCGTGTTGAAAAATATTCAGAGTGGGCAAAGTCAGACACATTGCACAATAAAAATAAAACGACATAACATACCTGCTGTTATATACATATAACAGCAGGTATGTTATGTCGTTTTATTTCCCGTATGTTACAATAAAATTTAAAAATGATTTAAAAGAGTTTTGGAAAAATCGACCAATAATAACAAACATAATACTTTTTAGTAAAAAAAAGAATACACCCAAAGTTAAACGAAGGTAAATACAAAAAGTTTGGTGTAACTGACCCTAAACGCCACTAGACTAAAGTTAAATCCACAATCTAATCATAAAAGCATGGGCTTAAATATTAGCCGAACTAAATTGATACTGCGGTGTACAACGTATATATATACATATATAATTATATTACTTAGCGTAATATAATATGACAGATTTATATAAATACTTAATTTAGTTTAGTTTAATTGGAGCCAATAAATTAAGTCGAGGGACTTTTAAGACTAATTCTGAGTAAAGAACAAAAACACAGAGAAATCAACTTTGGACGTCGTTTAGACGAGAAGTACAAAAGTGACCTCGACAATTGAAAAGATGATGATTTGCACGATTTCGTGAAATATTTTAGGTGGTTCATAATTTTTACGTATTTAAAAAAAAATATGAATGTATATTAAAAAAAAAAATGTCAAAGTACGTACAAAGTACAAACAATTACGATAAAATCTGTCATTTTCTAAACACACCTACTAATAGTATCACAATCAATCTAATTAGTGACTAGATATATAAACAAGTGCTTAAATATTTGTATCTAATAACAGTTAGGAATATACTGGGAAAGTTTTAAGCTATGGTTAGTTGAACGCGGAGTTATATAATATACATGGTGTCAACGACCGTTTAAGCTTTAGGCGTAAAACGCAGAGTTTGGCAGTGTTTACAAACTAATGAATTCTGCACCAGAGATCAATTTCTGCCTGGTGCGTTATAGCCTTAAATATAAGCCATATTTACATAAAAAAATATAAGTAATCTCAATATTTTATCACAAATAGGGTTAACTTAGAGTTTTAATTAGATATTAAAACAAACAAACAAATAAAACACTATACAAACAAATAAAATTGAAGTGTCTGTATATAATATCAAAAAAACAACGTTTTATTGAATGCACGTGAAAGTATATACGGTACTAACAACAAATAAGCAATTTTTAAGATTTTTGTCTGTCTGTCTATCTGTCTGTTTGTTCCGGGTAATCCCTGAAACGGCTGGACCGATTTTGACGGGACTTTCACTGGTAGATAGCTGATGTAATAACGGGTAACATAGGCTACGTTTGATCACGAGAAAATTCATAGTTCCAGCGGGATAATTTAAAACTAATCATATTTCTTTACGCGTTTGACGCGGACGTAGTTGCGGGCAACAGCTAGTTTATAATAAGCATCGATTCTTTAATATTCAGATTTTTCAATAGATAACTTTGAGCAGAGAAATACAAATGACAGCTGACAGCTTTTGTTTAGAAGATAATAATATCAAAACGCCATACTTAGGTATTCTTCTTATAAACAATCTGACTGTTGAGGAATCAGCCCAAAATTAATTAAAAATAAAACTATAATAAAAATATAAGCCACTCTTTTGAATCTTTTATCAGTTTGCTGATTTGATACGAGTATCTCATACTTTTTGACCCCATAATCTAGATTTTGTAACCAGGTCACGACGGTTTTCAGTAGCCCTTCATGAAAAGCCGAAGCTCTCAAATTGATATAGTTTCTAAAGCCCACTTTCACGTCATTATGAGATTAAAGGCAGTTCCTAACTTCGGACTTTGAAATCAACTAGATGCTTTTAAAAGTTATGAAGGCTAGCTTTTAATCGAACATTTTGGCACAGGGATTTCAAAAACAACGGGCATGAGTTTTTGTAAACACAGCCTCACTTTGTCAGGCCACTAAGTTTTTCAATTTTGAACCTAAAGATAGATAATGTCTTGCTTGAGGCCACGTATAAGTAAGTAGGACATTCTCTCCCAAACATGTCTATGGAGTTTTCTGTCGAAAAAACTTTGAAAGTGCCGTACTTACTTTAGGGGTCTTATCAAAAACCTTCCCTACATATCACCTATTGTAATCTTGCGCAAAATGTCATGCTGTTAAACGCATTGTTTGAGCCTTGTCTGTCAGTGAATTCAAGAGTTTTAGTGATTTTGGATGTCCATTAACCAGTTCATCAATTAATAAACAGTGATCTTGAATTTTATTCAAAAGTCTAGACATTAGAAAATAATTTTAAAACCAATACATTAACAAAGTATCCTTAACTATTATAGGTGTAAGTCTGAGGACAGAGGGAGGGAGGGAGAACCCTCAACAGAAGACACAGGTGTAGTATCGTTCCCTCATTTAGCTGTAAGGGTATAATATCCTTTAACGATAGGGTAGCTTATCGTCTCCATCGGGCACTGTGCCAATCTTAAGTTCAAATTGAGATATTTTTCGAGATATATTGTATTTTGCTGAAATTATTGGACGTTTAATGATTTATTAAGTGCTGTGAGTGTGTGTTACGTCTTGCTTCTGAAGCCCTTGAATCAATCACGATAGTTATCGATTAAGCATTTTTTCTTGACTGAAAGTGTTCAGAAACAAGATATCAAGCTTTATTTATTTTGATGGGTTTGCTCTTGACTCTAGTCTAGGTCAGAGGTGACAGAGACAAAGTCGACGATGGAGTGAGCTTACCCAGAAGAAGCCTGTTCACTCTAACTTTGAAGAGATTCGGGTTGTATGCGTTCGGAAAAGACGCAGGCAGTGGGTTCCACTCTTTTGCTGTGCGCATTATGAAGGATGTTAAACTTAAGGTTACGGGAGTTAATAAGGACTCCGTTTTGAGACATTAAGTTTTCAAATAATTTATATCGCCTTTGACTAATTTTATGCTTGAGGGCAAGTTATGATGTGGTTGACGGAGATCCAACGCTTCGAAAAATTACCATCAAGATTGTTGATGATCGAGTAATCAGTTTACTGCCATCTGATTCTACCAGCAATCCGCTTTACCTTTGACTAAACCTTCCCCAGCATTAGTCAAAATGCAGACTCCAATCCTAGCGGCGGGTTCACGGACGAGTGCAATGCGTGCCCGTGTTCCCGCCATAATCGGCACAGGAGGACTCCATAGAGTTTTAGTAGGTTGGAGTCCCACATAACTGCGCTATCTCCCCGTGGTAGCGCAGTATGCATGAGCACTTCTCCAGGCTAAAAAAATAAACAAACTACGGCTGTGATCACCCTACAAATTGCCCGATCTTGTATATTTGATCAATCAAGCGTTCTTTATAGCTCTACAAAAGTAGCTTCAAAATACCAAAAATAGTCCTTTTAAAAAAGTCCAACCCGTTAGGTTTTCTGTTCAGTACATTAGCCAATAGTAGTCGGCTGCGTTCCGATTCACGCATCGATTGGTGGGACGCGGCGATGCGTTCCAACTTCCATTGTTAGATCACTCAACTAAAACGGAACGTAACGTGAGGGAAAGATTGATTCATGGCCTGTGAAAATTGTTATTATTATGCATGTTGTTGTAGGTTTTGAATAGGTGAAGGCCAAATGTTCAATGTAAACGGAAAACGCTGTAATGTTGAGATTAATAAGAGGAATTTTTGGATTAATTTTGAAAAAGGAATTGTTGTTTAATCACATCCATCTGGCTTTTCTTTTTACACAGTATGAATATGGACAAACAGTGCGGAAACTACCTACAAACGCTCGAAACCGCAACCTAACACAAACATGCGCAACGACGAGACCCCTAAGCGGCCCGCACTACTGACAGTATCGCGAAAATTGCTTAGGGGTCTCTTCGATGCGCATTTTTGTGTGAATTTGGCATTTCGAGCGTTTGAAAGTAGTTTCCATTAGGATTATGACTATTAGGATTGCTGAAGGATCGTATGTTCCCGCAACCCCCGGCGTAGGTGAGTTGGAACAACGGGGTGGTTTTTAGTCAGTAGGAATCAGACATACCTCTTCCCCCCCTTCCCCCCCTTCCCTCCCAGAGCGGAGGACATTCAATCAGGATCTGCCAATACGGAACAAAAAATCAAAAATAGATTTCTATCCGCACTTGGTTGACAGATATCCTGACTAGACGTGCTAAGCGCTTCTCCTACCCATTTATTAACGTACAACCAAAGTGAGAAACTCTGTGCTCGCGTCTTCCTACCTCCTATGTCCCTTCAGCCTTCAAAACAACAGTGAACCTCAAAGGCTAAAGACAAAATAGAGAGAAATCAAGGAAAGCGTCGCAAATGACATGACCCATAGAACTAAGGAAGATTGCTTTAGTGTAAAAATCAATGTGTAGAAATATATTTTACATGGTTTGAACCGTTAAGATATGCAGATTTATAATCAGTTTTTAATCGCTCTGAGGAACTGCCGGGTATTATAATTTTTTGTTGAAACTCAATGCAATGACTGATTATTTTTTTATGAAAATAATATTTTTTAAATCTGTAGGTGTACGAAATACACTATAAATTTATTAAAAATCTAAGGAAATATCATATTTAAAATCATTTTGTTGCATATCCTAGGCTAAAAAGAGTAATTTTTTTCATTTTCATTTATTTATTTTTTTAAACGTTAAAACGAAACTAGGAATTTCTTCCTGTATCGTGGGTGCGTTTACAAACATATAAACTCACATACACAACCAGAGCCGTAACAACTATCTGTAGGTCATACAAATATTTGTTCCGTGCGGAATCGAACCCGCGACACGCAGCGCAGCATTCAATCGTTCAACCACTGTGCCAACCGTGCGCCCAAAATTTAATTTACGCATTTTTTTTTCGGTTAAAACCAACTAGTCTTGTAACATAAAATTTAAGCTTTAGTATCTAATAAAAAAACTAACTTTAATAAAATATACAAATCTAATTAGCAATACTACTCTGTTTTGTTGCTGGTAAGAAAAAAGTTTGCAAGTCCCAAATATATTTTTCAGCGTACACCAATAGGTTTCTTACGCACGCTCAATTTTCGCTCCCTTTGATCGAACGATCGACATTATGCTCTACACATAATGCTCTTACAAACATTTATTTGACATATCGGCTAAATGTTCACGGGCTATTAGCTGCCATGTCGAAACGCTGCCACGCGTGAAACGGATTTTTTTAGGGTTTCTTAGTTGATTGTTAAAAACGGAACCTTTATAATTTTGTACTTTCCGATGTCAGTCTATCCGGATATTTAGCGGCTATTTTATTTCGTGACTATTTGCACTATACATACCTATCGGTATTTGAAAGGCAGGTCAATTATGTGCACCGCTGAACAATAATAATCATTCATGTATTGAAATCATGAAAAAAGTCATAAATGTACATAGTACATGTAACCGAAGGATGTTGGTGAGACGAGCCCTTCTAAAAGCACAATGACATTCATGACCTTGTTTATCATCGTTTTTTATATCAATTAATCAATATTATGCAAGCTTAAAAACTCATCCCGACTACGGAACCATTGACTGTGCGTCCGACACGCACTTGGTTGGATTTTTTTATAAACGAGTCCTTACTCTCCGTGCGTGAATTGGAACGGTTCAGCAAGCACCAATTATTTTAAGCGACGACGCTTAGATATTTTTTACGGTGGAATAAAAACGGAGATTATGTTTTCGTGTATGGAAAACTTCCGTGAAAACATGTTGGCGGTATTTTTGTACATTTCCTTGTTTTTGTTTATTTTGTAAACATGTGGGCGATGTTCTTTGAAATGTTCCTGAATGGATGTTGGCAATTCTAAAATTAGTTTCCAAAACATACATCCCCATTTTAGTGATACACAAAGAGAGGCTCGTCAGTTTTTCGTAACTGAAAGTTTTTCCGTACGTCCGTTTTTTCATGTTTTATTCAACCCCAAACAGTTGAAAAATGTTGAAAATTGAGGTGTCAATCAAAAAGTTTGTAAAGGCATATTACTGTAGTAGTACAAAAGAACCCTTAGGGTGGTTACACACTACATACATACATCCGATCCGAGTCCGTGAAATTTCGGTTCCGAAGTAGCCGTAGTACTTCTACATCTCAACTCTATCCGTCATAATTCAGAACATTTTGAACTCGGAACTCAAATTACGGACACGGATTGGTTGTAGTGCGTAACCGCCTGTGATTTTTAAAAGGGTTAGACTTATCGGAGCATTTTTTCCTGAAAAATATTTTGTACTTTAACGTAATTTATTTACAAGTTATATCATTTTTAATAAGCGTAACAAAATTACGAAAGCCTAAAGTTCTATTTCCAGATATAACATAATATTTTGTTATTTTTACACTAATCACGAAACCTTGCATGTTGATAGCCCGTTGCGGTCTCATACTAAATAATTATGGTTGCTATTCCCAGCATGATTTCTGTTTTAATTACATGTACACGTATCTTAATGTTTGTGACCCCTGTAAAGTAGATAATATAAACTTTACGAGCGTTTTATAATAGAAGGACACATTAGTAAAGGCTTTGGCAGACATGATACGTTTATATAGTCAGCGATTAGCGATATAGTCGCTTGACGACTAAGACCCTGCTAACTTTACTGCAATTTGTAATTTGGGAGCAGTGATGACCTACTAGAAACGACCAATTGGTGAGGAAAGCGGCATGTCTTAGGCCACATTTCTACTTGCATGCAACTCGCATTCAAGATTAATTACATTGCGGGCACGATCGACCACATTATACATGTATACTTCGGTAGCTATTAAGGTGCAAGCTGGTGTCAGGTGGAAAAGTAGCCTTAGAACCAAATATTTATTTATTTATTAACACGTACATTTATTTTACTGGTAAAACCCAAGCTAACAAATGTAGCCATACGTTGCCAGTTGGCCAGTCCCAGTAACGGGTCTAGACAGAGGCACAAGTTACACAGTGGACAACACACTAAGCATCACCCTCTGGAATTCCGCCAAAGAGCAAGAAAATATGTCCAAACGTAGAGAGACGCTATTCAGTATCCCAACTGTTCGAGTTACTTGTGCAAACTTTAACACGTTAGTGCGGGTTGACGGGACTTTAAACAGCCCCTCCCTCGGTCCTAACCGTTGTCTCCTATTTGAAACGAGCAATCCCAACGATTCTAATATTTGTGGATTATTTAGCATACCACGCAAAACCATTAAAATATATTTTACAAGGGCGAGGTTGCGCCTGACTTCCAACTTATAGTACCCAACCATCCCTATAACAAAAAGGGTTGGATACATAAGCGGGTAGAAAGGGTAAATACTAAATTGCCTCATGTATAAGTACCGGGTAAATTTGTTTTGCATTTTTTCCACCATCGTAGAATACTTCGTTTCATAAGGATTCCAGATGATAGCACTTGTTTCCATTTGAAGAGATGTGACATCCACCAACTTACCCTAGGCCCACGTGGTGTAACACGTGTTTCGTATGTTTTTATTAACCTGTGATTTAGTCTATTTTCGGGGGTGTGAACTAAAACGATCAGTACAGAATGATGCAGCAAATAATTAGTGTTTTCATCATCATCATCATTTCAGCCGAAAGACGTCCACTGCTGGACATAGGCCTCCCTCAAGTGTCGCCTGGAGGAGGCCTTCCAACGCTGCGTCTTCCGGTACGCGGACGCCACTCTAGAACTTTTCAGCCCCAACGGCCATCCGTTCTGCGAGCAATGTGCCCTGCCCACTGCCATTTAAGTTTGGCAATTCTTCAGGCTATGTCGGTGACCTTGGTTCTTTAGCGGACATACCTCTTCATTTCTGATGTGTGTTTTCATACCCCGACCAAAAGCCAGCAAGTCATCACAAGGCGATGTAGCACGAAAACAACCTGACGCAATTTTGATATTACGACCAAGCGCACGTAGATGCCAAAACGCGAAGCAGTATTGTTACAGTCGCAAAATAGCCACTGCCAAAAGTAGTTAGTCTACCAAGACCCGTTTTAGATAAGGGCAGGCTGTGAGAATAATATGACAGTCGTCACGGGTAGTTAGGGGCCCTAATCTCAGGGTTATCCGCTTTAATTGGGTCGGAGATAGGACTATTATATTCGATATAGAAAAGCTTTAGTACACTTGATGTTCATTAAAATTTTCTGGGTATTTTTGGTTAAGCAAACGGTTATGCAATAGATGTTAAAAAGAGGGTTTTGTCCTAAAAAATATTAGAAGTAAGGAGGACAGACAACAATGTTTGAAGCCGAAAGTCAATGTATTGATAAAAATTCCAAAGCATGGAATTGTTTTTTATTTTTTTTTATAAGTAATAGGCTTGCGCTTGATCACTATCTCACCTGATGGTAAGCGATGATGTGGTCGACGATGAAGCACGCTTGCCTAGAAGAAACCTATTCACTCTTGACATAAAGACTCACAGGTTGTAGCTATCGGGAAATAGTGACTCCGGCAGGGAATTCCACTCTTTTGCTGTGCGCATAATAAAAGTATTCCCAAAACGGTTGGTGCGTATGGGTGGAATGTCCACCATGTACGTTGTACGTCTTGTAGGCCGATGATAGAACGGGCTAGGAGGAATCAGTTCATGCAATTCCAACGCACACTCCCCGAAATGTAACCGACAAAAAACCGACAGGCTGGCAACTCGGCGCCGATGTTCAAAGCTCAGGCGCCTAGACTGGACCAGTGCCGATAAGTGTCTTGTCACGTTGTTAATCCCTTACATTTCGATATTCATTTTTTTCTAGAACTGTGGCATTCGATCTCAGCAAAGGCGATTAAGTTAAATGTAAATGATGATTTGATGAATGATTTTTCGATATCGCTTGTCAATCCCATAAAATTTTACCTTTTTAGGGTTCCGTACCCAAAGGGTAAAAAAGGGACCCTATTACTGAGACTCCGCGGTCCATCTGTCTGTCTGTCTGTCACCAGGCTGTATCTCATGAACCGTGATAGCTAGACAGTTGAAATTTTCACAGGTGATGTATTTCTGTTGCCGCTATAACAAAAAATACTAAAAACAGAAAAAAAAAATATTTAAGTGGGGCTCCCATACAACAAACGTGATTTTTGTGCCGTTTTTTTGCGATAATGGTACGAAACCCTTCGTGCGCGAGTCCGACTCGCACTTGACCGGTATTTTTAACAATCGCTATCGCCACACTTTCGATAAAAGAATGCCACTTGTCTAGGACCTCTGGTTATGATAGGAGCAAAATTATCAAAGAACACAAAAATCTGAATTTTCGCAATCAAATCAACATACAACAACCAAATAGTAAAAATAAGAATACTGCCACAAAATAAGAAAAATACCGCTTAAGGTATGACACATAATAATTACTACAATATCACTTAGAGACAGGCATGATTGATTTTTACATTAAAGGACGTTCAATTAGAATGTATACTTTAGTATCTATAACCCAACTATTTCAAGACTTCTCAATTTAATGTTAATCGATATTCGAGCAGATTTTTCTCCAGTAACAAAGGAATGTATTTTATGAAAACTTATAGATTGTGAAAATGAACAGTTGTAAAAATGATGTTTTAGTATAAATAGACTTTCAAGAAAATAGCGGCATTCTATCACAATGCAGTATTTACAATCATTTTAACAAGTATCTCAACTGATTATTTCGATAATATCAAATTCCTATATAGTCTACATAATGCTTATTGCCATCAAATGGACAATTTGAGCAACTATTTATTATTATAAAACTATTACAACTAACACAGATTATCTACAAACATCATAATATTTCATGGGGTCCTTTTGTACCCCGATCAATTCCAACGTTATTTATATTTGGGGTACAAATTGAACCCACATAATATAAACACTATTAAATAATGACAGATTATTGCTATGTCACTGATAATACTATACTAATTACAAGCTAAATATTTGACTAGATATTGCACCCGTACTACGAACTTAGCAAAGCGCTTTTCCGAACAGAATCTTACATATTATGCTTACATCGAAATAAGGTCTAACCCAGACATATCGCGATTTAAAATCGCATATTTTTACCGAATTTAGAACTACCACTTTACCTAGAAGGACTTTTGAAGGGTTGCCACAGAATAAATACTAACTTTGTGCAGCTAGTCAAGATTTCTGACATTGATGACAGGCATTTGTCTGTTTCACAGAGTTGTCACACGATATAAATAAAAATAAAAAAGATTTTAATGCCTGTCACATTTTTTTTAAATAAGAACGCATTCCCAAATGTGTTACCAGGTACACTTTTTTATCATCTTCAAAACACTTGCCTTGACCAACTGCACGAAGTAAGATTTAAATATACTGTGGTTATACTATTATTTAATAGATAAACATACATACATTCACCATCTTGACATATCAATTTCTTACAGAAAGCCTAAATAAACATGGCGCATACAGACAAACATTCATTAAAGAACTTAGGTAGCATTGCCGTTACTTTTACAATAATTCTAAAGCGAAATTTAGTATTTTTACCGCTCGAATTTTTCATAAATTTCCTTACATACAACCCATTTGGGATATTTTATAGACCAACTTTCCATTTACAAAAACTTATTAGACGCGCTTGAGCTAAAGCTTACATACAAAATTTTAGCAGTATTCGATGCTATATTCTACACTCTACACACATATCGTTCGTACGACATTGCGACTGCGATTTTTAGCCGCGTCGCTGTAATTACTACACAAACTGTGCCGTCCCCGTGTCTTTCCAGCAACTGAAGCAGCAAGGCAGTGCACACATGAGCGTGTTTTTGAACGCGTCTCGAAAGTCGCGGTTGAAATACGCGTAGATGAGCGGGTTGAGCGCTGAGTTGAAGTAGCCGATCCAGAATAGAACACCGACCACGACTGATGGAGTTTCGCACGGCTCGCCACATAGGTTGGTTGTGACGTACCTGTAGTAAAAATAACTCATTTAATACAAAGTTTAAAAAAAAAGAAAAAGATAAATCAAAATTGCTGTACTGGCCCCAAATACATGCGAGCAGCGGCCAGGCAACCAAGGAGGTAACTTATCAAAGGTTTTATTTAAATTTCAAACTGGCTTGCAAATAGAAAGCCGTTTATCGAAAAATAAACAAATTAACACTTTAACGTGGGAAAAAATATTGTTGTTCGTCATTGATTTTGAAAAGTTATTGTATTTGACAAAATGAGTTCTAGGTACTACTTTGTTTTAATTTCCGCGCATTATTTGAGAAAAGTACTATGCAAGCCTTGACCACAACTAGGCATTGATGGACTTACGTCTGTGTGCCTCGGCTTCGCCTCGGCCTACATTTCATTCGTCCATGTTATTTTGATAAATACTAAAATGACAGTACAATTTACTTACCAAAGAAAAAACGGAAGCCAACATAATAAAAATGCGCCGACTATGATGCCCAGTGTGCGCGCGGCCTTATGTTCGGCTCGCCAAGACTTGCCGGCCGCTCGTAGTGTTGCACCTGTTGACAATAAAGAGTTTATGAAAATCATTTATTTAACGGGAAATACATGAAAGATAATCCAAGTTCAGAATAAAATGTATCTGTGTTCCATACAAATATTCATTATACTTTGTTTATACGAATGAGATCGCACCTGTGGCCTTTGAGAAAACTCAAAGGCTTAACAAAGGATTATTTGAAATAGAATCAGAGGTATTTGAAATCTTTTCTGCTCAGTATTCGCTTTATTGCTAATCATGGAATATTATTTTCTATCGAGAATACACCATCACGCCTATATTTTCTGAAGTGGTCGGCCAGGGAGCACCATATTTTGGCAGTTATATTTCAAGTCGCATATAATACCGGGCACAAAGCCAGACTGAGGAATTCCGGATGGAAAAACCAAATAACACTCCACCACATTCTAACCATCACCCTTACACCAAATTTTTGTCATCTATGAAAAAATTTGGACCCAAATCGACAGTCAAATTAGAAAAGATCTTAAATAGGAAAATCCTAATTAAAAATTGCCACCTGGGGTACAAAAATACCCCACGCTCGAAAATCGCACTTGCCACTGCTAGAACAACGAGGCAGTGTATAAAAACTTCCATTATCACACAACTGCCCCAGAAGATGGTAATGTTTTTTTATGAAGAAAAAGGCGCTAACATGGAAAACTCATTACGCATGCAACGTTTGTGCCGAGTTCTGAACTCGAAACAGGTGGTCTTACACCAAACTTGCGAAGTTTTCTTGTTTCATGAAGATAATGCGGACTCCTCTTAGAAAGAAAAGTTTGTTATTTCGCACGAGTGTCGGAATGGCGGCTTGGGGGCTTATTGCGGGGTTAACAGGAACAAAGATGATGATGCGAAGATTGTAAAGAGTTAGGTTTTGTATTAATGTTATGGTGCTCCCACACCGCTGTTTAAAAATATTTACAATCATTTGTAAACATGTTCTAAACAAACATTTTCCTAACATTTGTTAGTAAATTTATTTATGTATATTTTTTTCAACCTATATTGTCGCACTGCTGTGCAAAGCTGGAAGGTCTCCACCATAGCTTTCCACTGTGCCCGAATTTTTGCCATCGCCTGCAAATCGCCTGTAAACGCCTCTAAGTCGTCACGCCAGCGTTTCCTAGACCTCCCATGGCGAAGCATTCTCCATATATGACCCGCCCAATCCCACTTCAGCCCAGCAGACTTGCTGCCCTTATCGGCGATTTCTGTTCATGTTAATATATTATATGCAGAGCAGTGGTGGCCCAGTGGTATCGGCCGTGACTTACAAGTTGTAGGTCGTGGTTTCGAACCCAGGTAGGCGCTATACTTTGCGTAAATTATTGCATCACCACTGCTCTCAAAAACGGTTAAGAAAAACATCGTGAGGAAACCGGCATGTCCTAGAACCAAAAATTCGAAGACATATGACATCCAACAACCAGTATTCGGCCCGCGTGGTGGATTACGGCCCATCCCATCTCACACAGAGGAGGCCTGTGACCCAGCAGTGGGAACATTAATAGCCTGATGATGTGATGATGTGATTAGTGTTGTAGAAAATGTTTGTAAACATTTTTAACAGCCGGTGTGAGAGTACCATTAAGTTCTATTCTGAAACCACAAAGCTTAGGTCACTATTTATCCATTATATAGCTATCTATGTAGTGGTTATGGTGGTATTGGTGTATGGCGAGACGGTGTATGCGGGCCGTTGACGTTTACTTCTGGGACACTTGATTCTAACATGTAGCTCAAGCTCCAAGTAAAATAATAATTATTATTATGTAGGTCGAGGTATACTTTCACAGTTCAGTAATGGGGGCTTGTGATGTCACTTTGTCAGTATAAAGTGTAGCACATCGAGACGTCACACGATATTTTAATGCACTGTACCGCCATTTTTAGGGTTCCGTACCCAAAGGGAAAAACGGGACCCTATTACTAAGACTTCGCGATCCGTCTGTCTGTCTGTCTGTCCGTCTGTCTCCAGGCTGTATCTCATGAACCGTGATAGTTCACAGATGATGTATTCCTGTTGCCGCTATAACAACAAATACTAAAAATAGTATAAAATTAATATTTAAGGGAGGCTCCCATACAACAAACGTGATATTTTTGCCGTTTTTTGCTCGATATTAATAACGGCAACAGTTAGACGCTTGAAATATTCACAGAATATTTATTTGTATATTATCTTCAATATAATAATTATTAAATTAAAATAAAATAAATTAAGGGGGGCTCCCATACAACAAACGTGATTTTTTTGCAGTGTTTTGCGGAACCCTTCGTGTGCGAGTCCGACTCGCACTTGGCCGGTTTTTTTAGTTTACGTGCCAAAAGAAAAAATACGATGCCAATATTTTTAGGTTATCTAACTGAAGGTCTAAAATCTAAATAGATATTTTTGTCAACTACTCCATTTGCTAGATGGCTTTCTAATGACGTGTGTTATGTACCTATTGTCTTTTTTTGAACAATAATATAACTATCTTCTGCTAGCGGCTTCACCCGCGTGAAAAGTGTTCTCTTATCCCAAGGGATGAAAAGTCCAATGTGCTATCCTAGACTATAATTGATGTCTTTGTCAAATTTCATCCAGATCCATTCTAGCGTGATTGAGTAACAAACATACATCTATCCATCTACACACACATCCATACAAACTTTCACATTTATAATATTAGGCAAATAAGATATTTTACGCTTATAATAAGTCCGTTAGATCCGTAGTCTACTCGGAAGTCTCTGAAAAAATTGCTAGTCTAATGATTTGATGATAATTTGAGGAAAAAGCTCAACATATCACCATCCATCATCAGCATCCAAACATCTACAGGTACGGATGTGGAATTGAAACATGGACTATGTACGCGTATCACCTACATTCCTGCCTTCTGTGCCCAAAAACTGACAGTCTAAGTGATCTATGCCACCAACGATGCCGTAGAAGAACGATACTTAACAAAATTTAATTGTACACTACAAACATTAACTTAATGCCGCCTCCACACGCTCGCTGTTTTCCACAAACAGGGCGAACAGCAAACACGTGCTGAATACTGACCACAAACACCCAACACAAACACGGCATCCACACTTGACTAATTGTCTAACGATAAATAACTAAGAAAATCTACACGATGAACAATGTAAACTTGAACCTAATTACCTGTCAATACTGAGGTGAAACTTAGGAGTTGGACGAACTTTAAATAACGTGTAACTAACACCTAGCGCTACTAGTAAATTGCATGCGTGAACTCTTTACGTAGTTAATTGCTAAACTTTAGCTCATCAGAACTATGAAGAACATTTAAATAACTTCCATGAGTAGGGACCATCACAGACACGATACTGTAAGACGACACGAAAGTTTATTTTTTTAAGCTATTGCATAGCTTTTATCGCGGGCTTTGAGCGCGGCGACCGAATCAAGAAATTCCGTAACGAAAAAAAATCTGACACCCCGAGCTGCTCCGAAATCGGACGATTGATTCCGAGTGTGTGAGCGGGTGAGGGGTGAGGGGGGAGGGGCAGGAGGGGTTTGTTGGATGTTTGAATATTTTTAGACTGAAGCAAAAATTTTTTTGCGGGTGCGAAGGTAAAGAGTTAACGGGGGGGGGGGGGGTGGGGTTATGCTATCTTGTTCTTTTTCTTAGAATTGAGCTAGCTCCAGCCGTTTCTAAGATATGGGACTTTTTAGTTTCGTGTTTCGTTTCGCGTTTGACATTCTAGCAAAGGAAGCGACTGGAAAAATTACAAAATTGTTTGGGAATGCCAAGTGCTATCGAAATGTTACGTGATCAATCCCTTACACTTTGGCATATGCTTTTTGCTATGCCTAGAACCTCTGGTTAAGTCTACAGGAATTCGCTGGTTGCGAGACACATAGACCGTGTACTGTGGAAGAGTCTCGCAGTACACCACAGTACAGCAACTCTTTCGCAGTATAGGCCGGTAAGCCCGCCGGGTGAACGCGTCCCAAAGGGTCATGGCCATCCGGCTGGTCCGGGGATACCGCACGGTCTCCGGTGAGGCGGCGAGCCTCCTTGCCGGATTGCCGCCATGGGATCTGGAAGCAAAAGTTCTCGCGCAAATATGGGAGTGGCGCGAGGAGGCTAAATGCCGGGGCGCAATTCGAAAAGGAGATGACCTAAAAAAAAATCGCAAAGGAGACGACCTCACGCCCCTAACCACCGCAGGAGACGCCCCGGGCGTCGGGAGTCGCAAGCCGATTCCCGGCCACCGTAGGCGCGGGCTTGCGGACGGAAAGTAATGGGTAGTTCGCCGTCCGATAAGGATCAAGCCCGAGTTTACGGCGCGTGGTGTTCCACGCGCGCCTCAAAGAGATGTCAGCAAAGTGACGGGGTACGATAGGGCCGATGCCTGTCTGAGTTACCGCGGCCCTGGCACAAGCAACTGAAGGAACACGGGTGGGTTTTAGTCAGTAAAAGTCTGACACGCCCTCCCGCTTCACCCAGAGCGGGAGAAGTGATTGGATGACTTAAAAAAAAAAAAAAAAAAAAAACTGCAGTTTGGTAAAAATACTTTGAGAGAGAGGCTAGCAGAAGAATACAGCTGGACTAGGCGGCGTTTGGAAAACTTTGAGTCTTCTCGTCGCGTATTCCACAGAGCCTTAAGACTAGAGTCTTTAATCAGTGCGTCCTGCTTGTTATGACTTATGGGGCCGAGACGTAGACACTCACGGTACGGCTGGTCCATAAGCACAAGGTCACTCACCGAGCTATGGAGAGTGCTATGCTTGGAGTCTCTCTGAGGGATCGAATCCGGAACGAGGTCATCCGGCAGATAACAAAAGTTTTCGACATAGCTCAGAGAATAAGCAAGCTGAAGTGGCAATGGGCCGGCCATATTCTCATCATCTAAGTTGATTAATTTTATAAGACACCGTTCGGTTAAAAAATCTTTGAAATTCAGGCACATGATTCAATCTATTCATTAAACTAGGACAATTAATTACTTAATTCTATTAAAGATAATTTGAGTGAAGAACAGATTGCATTAAAAAAATTGGTGTGCATATTATGAAGACATTAATTTATAGAAGTTGAGTATTAAGAGCATTATCGTTGAAAGCCATTCAATAAAGTTAATTTTCTATGAAAACTTTATTAAAAATCGATCATAAGCTTCACATCACATCATCAGCCTATTAAAGTTCCCACTGCTGGGTCACAGGCCTCCTTTCTGTGAGAGGGAATGTGCCGTAATCCACCACGCGGGCCCAGTGCGGGTTGGTGGATGTCACATGTCTTCGAATTTTTGGTTCTAGGACATGCCGGTTTCCTCACGATGTTTACCTTCACCGTTTTGAGAGCAGTGGTGATGTAATAATTTACACAAAGTAAAGCGCCTGCCTGGGCTCGAACCCACGACCTACAACTTGTAAGTTGCGGCCGATACCACTGGGCCACCTGTACTCTCATCATAAGCTTACGTTACGAGAATTTGTAATAAGTAACATAATGGCTTGGAACATTATGAGTAGTAGGCGTGAATAAACAGAAAACACATTTTGTTAAAACTAATATGGTATTCCATTAAATAGATTTTCGAAATGACAGTTATTTTCATTTTTTTCATGCAACGCACGAACCATTAAATTTGCCTGCTGCATTTTAAACGTGGTCTCGTACAAGACTTAAATACTCAATAACTATACAAAGGTAAATATATATTTAGACATATATTTGGAACATAGAACATCGGTGAATTTAAAGGTCCAGAATGTAAACTGAAAAATGTTTGTCAACTAACTTTGATTTACACAAATTAAGTAAATTACAGTACTTTTTTTATAATCTATTGGCTCGCGTTTGACCACTGTCTCGCCTGATGTTAACCGAGAAAGACCTGTTCATTAGAAATGATGATGATGAATCACATCACTTGAGAGGCGTTTAATTGGTTGGTAGGTAATTTATTTCTAGAAACTGCACACTGCATCAATTCTACATTGCAGTTTGGTACGGTTGCTTTGAGCTCGGCATGAAAATTGAATGTATTCTATCGATCTTTTTTGTCTGTCGCTGCGTCGAGGATTCGAAAATAGCTGGTAGGTGAAGCTAAAGGTCGTAGCCGACTTATACAACACTGCTCCTACCCCGCAAAATAATTTTCATTGAAATGTAAGCTTCAGGGAGTCCTCTGTAGATACACTTTACATTGAAAACATTAATTACCAGACAGCTTGCTGTAAACGAGCTAACCGCCATCGTAGCACTCGAGACGGCGGCCCGCGCGCTCTACGCATGCTGTCTGCTCGCTTGAAACATTTTGCTAGCTTGTCGAAAAAGATAAAGCGAAAGCGGTTGGCGCAGTGACAGCTAGCTGTAAATGCGTGGATAGCTGGTTGCCTGCTAGCTGTCGGCGCGTGGGCAGCCAGCGAGCAGTCATCTCCGTTTAAAGCGATGTTGTGCGGGAGCGGTGTTGCAGTGGGGTGGTGTATGTAAGTGAGCTACGACCTTAAAAGTATCGAGTCTGCTATGGGCTTAATTATATGTCTGGCAAACTGTGTCCTCAGTTCTTACAGTTACGTTGAATAAAAGATTATTTTTCACAACAACATTAGCTATTCCATCTTATAGTGACTGAGAACCCAGAGTTTCAGATGTAGGTTAAGCCCTCAGTAGACTAGGTTGTGAATTTCAAGATGAAACGAAGTTAAAGAATATTTCTGTAAGAAAGACCTTAGCGTACTTCTAGGTACATGCATATCAACCTTTATGTTGTGGTACTATCGATATACTACTTTATGGTGAGATCGGTTTGATTGTTGATTGTATGGGGACTCTGTACACAAGCTATTATTTAATCCATTACGGTATTTCCCCATCTGCTTCATTGTAGTTTGTATGTCAGAACACCATTGAATTTACTGACTAGAAAAGGAAAAATCTACAGTTATTATGGGTATTATGTATGTCAATCCCACAAGTAGGTATAGGGTGTTATAACTAAACAGAGAGAAATAAAATATTTACAAAAAAAAAATACAATACTAGCACTACAGCATTACAAAGTGCAAAATAACTTCAATTTCGGCAGTCCATTTCGGCAGATGAAAAAACTTTAGTTTCTTAAGACAATTATTTTAAGAATTACTCTCCCAATATATCCATATCCTACATTTAATTAAAACACATATATATACCCACATAACTCCTACTTACCTACAGCAGTAATGAGAAAGATAAAAATTATGATGGATGGCCTCATTTTACTTCACGTCTGTGCTACTAATGTCTTTCGAGATAAAAGTATATTTCAAGTTGCAGAATAATGTAATGTAGAGAAATGAAGAGAGATTTTCTATATTTCTAGGGCGACTTGGATTGAGTTGAATAGTATATGTCAAATGTTATGTATGTGTTATATGACGTGTGAAATTGCCGTTTTTAGGAAATAAGTTTACGATTTTTTTTGTCAATTTATTTTAATTTCTATTTTTCAAATCCATGCAATCGATGCATCTTTGCCAACGCAGTGGCAATTTATTGATGCCCTTTTTAAAGAAATCGGCTTGACGGGAGGCAACAAATTCTATATTATGCTGCCTCTCAAGTAATTAAATTTTTGCAAATTCTGGAAAAAGTAGAAATTGTAGGTGCAAGGTCTCGTGAGTATGGCGGATGACTGACAGCTGCCAACACCAGCTCTTGTAAGTTGGTGACGGTCTGCTGTGCAGTATGAGGTCGTGCGTTGTCATACAGGAGCAGCGGAGACGAGCGATTGATCAAAGCTGTTTGGAGACATGCGAGCTTCTCCATTATTGTGTTCTTCACAGTACACATCTGCAGTTATGCTCATCCCGTTTGATAAGGAGCTGTGATGAATCACACCGGCCCTAGACCATGAAACAGTGACCATCACTTTTCTAGGGATAAGTTTACGTTTAGGGCATTGTTTAGGTGCTGAACCAGGATCCAACCAACTTGCTGAGCGCTTGCGATTATCAAAAAGAATCCGTTTTTAGTCGCAGGTAGAAATACGGTTCAAAATTCCTTCGTTTGTGTGCCTGTTGAGCAGTGCAAGGCACGTCTCGACACGTACTTCACGCTGGCAATCATTGAGTTCATGGGGCACCCATTTTTCAACCTTTTTTACCATGCCAATTTGACGCAAATGGACCAATATTATTTTGATGCAAACGTTAATAGCTGCTGCTAATTTAGCTGTAGATAGAGTATCAACTGCTTCCACAATGGGCGCACGGTTGGCGCAGTGGTTGAGTGATTGACTGCTGCGCTGCTTGTCGCGGGTTCGATTCCCGCACGGAACAAATATTTGTATGACCTACAGATAGTTGTTCCGGCTCTGGGTGTTTGTGTATGTGAGTTTATATGTTTGTAAACGCACCCACGATACAGGAGAAATTCCTAGTGTGGAGCAACGTTTTTTTAAAAAAAAAAAAAAAAAAAAACGCCTTTAATTCGTCATTGTCGACCACGTCGGGTTAATTTTTCAGGTCAAAATTTGCAGAACGGAATCGGACGAACCAATAACAGGTGGTGTGTTCGTTTGTTATATTCGCGGTACTCATACTCCATAATTATTCGAAATTTTAACGTACCTATCCATTATGACGAAAAAGATACAAACGCGATTAAAACATAAAGCTCATCAGAAAAAAAAAAAAAAAAAAAAAAAATCTTTTCATGTTTCAAAAATTAAATTAATTTGAATTAAGTATTCTTAGCCAAACCAAAAATATTTTGGTTTGAAATGGCCAGTACTGCAAAACGACAATTTCATGGGTACTTTATAAACATTTGGCATGAATTTAACAGGCTTCTTACAAACTTTGTTGCTACATTTATACCAGCAACGAGCTTTTGCCAACAGTTTTTCCCGCGTGAGTATCGAATACTATCTCATTTGAACGGACTACCAGAGGCCCTAGACAAGTGACATTATGTCATCGAAACGTTGGCCTAAGCGATTGAAAAATTACAAAAATGTATGGGAATGTCAAACGTTATCGAAATGTCACGTGATCATCCCTTACATTTTGACATTTTGATCATCGCTATCTCTGTTATCGAATGACACATGTTTCGAACCTCAGAATATAGCAGCTTATATATTCTACATCCTAATTCAGGTTACGGTCTACCCGTCTTCCAATTTTCGTCCCAATCCATTTAGTCGAAACATGATTGCTTAACAAACATACAATCATACAGGCTTTTTTCACATATGTAAAATTAGTAGGATGTGAAGTGAAACTGTAATTTACTTAATTTGTGTCGTTCAAAGTTAGTTGGTAAAGCCACATTTTTCACTATACATTCTGCGCCTTTAAATTCACAGATGTTCTATGTTCCAAATATCTGTCTAAATAACCTTTGTATGGTTATTGAATAATTAGGTCATGTACGAGACCACGTTTAAAATGCAGGAGGCACATTTACTGGTTCTTGCGTTGCATGAAAAAATTAAAATAACTGTCACTCATTTCGAAAATCTATTTAATGAAATACCATTTTAGTTTTAACAAAATGTGTTTTCCATTTGTTCACGTCTACTACTCATAATGTTGCAAGCCATTACGTTACCTATTATAAATTCTCGTAAAGTAAGCTTATGATCGATTTTTAATAGTTTTCATAGATAATTAACTTTATTAAATGTCTTTCAACGATAATGCTCTTAACATTCACCTTTTATGAATTTAATGTCTTCATAATATGCACATCAATTTTCTTAATGCAATCTGTTCTTCACTCAAATAGAATTAAGTAATTAATTGTCTTAGTTTAATTAATAGATTTAATCATGTGCCTGATTTTCATAGATTTTTTTGACCGAACGCTGTCTTATAAAATTAATCATCTTAGAAGTGGAATTTAGAAGTGACATCAGAGATTAAGGCATTGTGGATTTCGCAATTACCGATAAAAAGTTATCTTTCTATTATATTTTCAATGTGAAAGTCATTATTTGGCACTGGCTCCTAGAACACAGGTCAATCACCTAGCACAGGAGTCAGGGATTTCATGTATTTGTATGTTTTCTTATGTAAATAAAGTTATTTATTTGGATGTTTAAATATTATGGTTTTGTTAATTAAGCACGCGTGGTGCACAGCGAGCACAAGTTTTTCAAAGTTTGCAAATTTGGATTCACACTACCTTAACTAGTCTATATAACATATCAAAAAAACAGAACTATGCTTTGCGATTTTAGCCATATTTTTAGTATTCGATTTCTTCTGAGCTTTTTTAGAAAATACTTGACAAATACAGCTATATAATAATTGAGTAGCGGTAATGGAGACACAGAGGGTATAATAACGTGAAGATGTTATTTTTATGAGTAGGAAGAAACGAGATAATGGACGAAGCACTAATGAAGTCTTAGATAATTCTATACTAGACTTACATGAGCTTTCTATTACGGAATTCTGTAGAAGATGTGGCATTCTTATTTGCCTTAGCTATTATGAAACATAGCAAACTTTATTTGGACTGTATTTAATATTATCCCTTTATATTCAGTCATCAGAAGTCTCCTCCAAGCGACGTCACATCGACTTCTGCTTCTCAACAAGGGTTTAGTTAAACAAAATACAACAGCAATTTACGGAATAGACTTATAATACGTAGTCGAATAATATTCAATAGAAAATCCATTAAACATCTTATACAACCTCCTGCCATTATCCCAATAGTTTAGTTGACAAAAAATATTTATTAAGTCCGTTAGATAACCTAAAAATATTGAACACGTATTTATTCTTTATCCACGTAAACAAAAAAATACGACGAAACTATGCGTTGAAATATCGTATAACGTCACGGTGTGCTACACTTTTTAGTGACCAAGGGACGTCACAAGCCCCCCACTCCCGAACGTTGATGCGCTTTATCTTTGTCAATTTTTATTTATTTGATAAAGCAAATAATACGGGTCCTATTGGACCCGTATTTTTAGAAATCTATTCTATACAAATAAATAAAATTGAAGTGTCTGTATGTAATATCAAAATAACAACGTTTTATTGAATGCACGTGAAAGTATATACGGTACTAACAACAAATAAGCAATTTTTAAGATTTTTGTCTGTCTGTCTATCAGTCTGTCTCTCTGTTTGTGCCGGGTAATCGCCGAAATGGCTGGACCGATTTTGACGGGATTTTTACTGGTAGATAGCTGATGTAATAACGAGTAACATAAGCTACGTTTGATCACGAGAAAATTCATAGTTCCGGCGGGAAACTAAAAAAATAAAAATATATTTTTTACGAGTTTGAAGCGGATGAAGTCGCGGGCAACAGCTATCTATACTAATAATAAATTTGTTTGTTTGTTTGTACCGAATAGAGTCCGAAACTACTGGACCGATTTAAAAAAATCTTTCACCAATAGAAAGCTACGTTATTCCTGAGTAACATAGGCTATTTTTTAATCCCGAAAACGGATACTGTGGGGTGGCCTACGGGAGCGAAGCCGCGGGGAACAGCTAGTATATTATACTAGCTATTAAGATAATTAGAAAAAAATCTCACTGATGTACTACATAAAATTATCATTTTTCTACCCAGGAAACATCCCTATACATTTTGGGTCGGCGCAGCATGTCATCTTCTTCCATATGTACCTATTTACCGTCATCTTAATCGTCATCTCCTTTCTAGCCATATTATTATCTAATCATATTAGCTAGCTTTAGGACCTGAACGTGGCAAATCACAGAGCGGTCTAGGTGGCTACATACTGGTCTGACAAAATTTGAGAATATGTAGTTGAGTAAAAATTTGAGTTAATCGACACGAAAAGAAGAAAAAGAAGCTACTAGCTGACTCATGCAACTTCGTCTGCGTCACATAAGACAGAGAAAAGGTTAGAGAGTTGGGCGTAAATATAATAAAAATGCACGCGCGATACTTGATCATTATTTTGCTGCGGAGTTATTTTAAAACTGTTATAATCTCCTAAGATATTCATTGAAATCAAATGATGTAAGGGCAACTTTGTTCAAAATTAAATACTTGTGATGAATAACGTATTTATTTGGATAAGGATTAATACCATGTTTATGAAAACACCTTCGCAAATGATGCATTATTTTATAGCAAATTTGATTGCCATTAAAAAGTTACAGTCAGGCGATATTATAAGATAGACATATGCTATTGCAGATATTTGTTGCGTAACTTTACCGTTTACGCAGCGCACGCAACGGAAACTCTCAAAAGGAATAAATTTACCCCGTTTTTTAAATATATTTCATCGATGCTCCTCTCCTATTGGTTGTAGCGTGATATTAAATAGCCTTCCTCGATAAATGGGCTATACAACTAAAATAATTTTACAATTCGAACCAGTAGTTCTCGATATTAGCGCGTTCAACCAAACAAACAAACTCTTCAGCTTTATAATATTATATTAGTATTTGTATAGATATATTAAGAGTAGATATTAACTTTAATACCATCCATTTCTCCCTCTCCATCCACATTTATACCTCTTCTTTGTTCATTACATACTGGCCATTCCTTTGCGTCATATGCCTATACCATGACATCCAGTCTGTCAGTCTGTTCAGTCTTCCTCTTACACACTAAAGCAATTAAACAAAACTTGAATAGCTGTGCCACCAATGAATTAACTAGAAAGCGTTAATTGGTGAAACATAATTAAATCTACTGCAAATGCATTAAACGCTTGCAATGGTCTAGCAGGCAGAAAGCGATTTTACTTGGCATTGAGTACAAGCGAGACTGTGGATATTGAATAGCATGCATTTACTCCATGAATGGCACCCAATTAGGAATCGATCTAAGCAATTTGCAATCCGTTCAGGATTGTATGGTATGTGGGAACCGAATTTTTGAGATGGGATGCTGACTCCATTAGCGATACTGTCATTCGTGACTACTATTTCTAATGTCACTGTCATTTATGACATTATTGTGCCCACAGATATAAATCTAACTAGATGACGCGATTGTATGTACTTCGCGTGACAAAAAACGGAGTAAAGTTACGATCAATGATCGTAATCTGAGCTTTTCATTTAGCATTATTGGCACCGGAAATCTACCGAAATATTATATAGAAAAAGTTGGCCGAGGCATTGGAAATGTTTTCTTTCATTGGTAAGTAAATTTGTATTTAAATTGTTTGTGAAAAAGTGGCACGTTTGGTTTTCATACAGATGGAGGGACTTGTGTTATCTAGTTAGATTTATGTCTGATTTTGCGAATGTCTTAATATCGATACTATCATTCGTGGCTAGAATTTCTAATATTGATGTCATTCATAACAATCATGTTTGTGCTATCGATGCGATCGATTTCTGTTGTTGAATTAGGTAATTTACCTATGTTTGCAATATTTGTAAGTATGTGAGAACCATGTCCCTATTTATCAAGTGAAGGAATTTACCTGTTAGTGCTTGTAATACTTTATACCTATATTTAGTATAGTAGTGCTGGGTGCATCGTTCTCACGTATAAGAATTTATTAATGTATGTACTACTTATGTAAATATTGTAAAAAGCCTTTATTTTTTTAAAAAGGGTAAGTATTGAGTTTCTTGTGCATTCTTCTCCATATCAACCAACTTTTCCGAATGCACGGTAGAATAAATTTTTTATTACATGTAAATTTTTAACGTTCAAAAGTGCCGCATAATGGCCTAGTGAAATAAATACATTTGATTTGATTTGTTTGATTATTGCCATCGATGGAGATACTATGATGGTATCATTTAAGTTATTGCGATTTTTAATGTTATAATAAAAATTGCCTTTTTTATTAGAAAGTGTCACTAAGCGAGACTCGATATCAAAATCATTTTCTATTAAATTATTATTTTAAAATCAATTTCAACACTAAATTTAAAAAGATTTTTTGTTGCAAAATGGTATCAGAACTCAGGTCTATTTATGATGACTTTTTAGTTCCGTTGAAAATATAAGACAAAAACTTCTTGTTTTTATCGGTTTGATATAAAATTTTGTTTTAGGTAGACCAAGTTTCGAGGATTAATTAAGAACTCTAGACCCAAACCTACCTGTACTATAGCCTCATTAATTTCCAATTTCCATCCCAATTTAGGATGGATCAATAACAATTTTGCTACCTAGTATTTATTGAATACTAGTATCAATATAATAGCTTCTGCCAGCGGCTTCACCCTCCTGAAAATCGAAAATTATCCCGAGGGAACATAATATTCCTGGAATAATAAGTATCCTATGTGCTATTCCTGACTATAATCTATCTCTTTGCCAACTTTCATCCAGATCCGTCCAGCCATTTGAGCGTAAAGAAGTAACAAACACACACACCCATACACACACACATAAACTCATAAACTTTCACCTTTTTATTATTATATATAGTGTTAGTATTAACCACAGGTCAAATAAAAAGTCAAGATGAAACGTTGCAAACAATTTGACGCCGATTAAAACTACGCCTTACCGTATACATACATAATAACACGCACACACGTACAACTAAACTACGCCTTAACTTGTCAGTCGAGCTTTTTATTTGATCTGAGAGCTCGACTGACAAGCTAAGGCATGTTCAGCAGTAACGCTTTCGATCACTAGACCAAGGCAATTAGTCATCATCATCATCATCATCAGCCTTTTAAGACGACGACAGTCGCCAATGACCTTGAGGGACCAAAGGGCGCACCCGTTTCATACCCGCGCGACCCAAAACTCAGTAGTTTTTTGTACATTCCTTATTATACCACGACTTAAAAAAAATTTCAGATCAAAATGTAGATAATTAAATTGTCTTTAAGATGGTGACAATTTCATTAAAATACGCCCTGCGGTTTTGGTATGACTGTTGTTTTTAACCCCCGACGGAAAAAGAGGGTTGCTATAAGTTTGACGTGTGTGTGTGTCTGTCTGTGGCATCATAGCGCCTAAACGGATGAACCGATATTGATTTAGTTATTTTTGTTTGAAAGGTGAGTTTGTCGAGAGTGTTCTTAGATATGGTTGAATAAAATCGGTTTAGCCGTTCAAAAGTTATTCACATTTTACTCTTTTAATCTGGATTTTTTCGCAAGATATCGTGTCATTATTACGTGTTTCGATAGATTGTCGATTGAAGCGTGTCTGCTACTAGGTATATTATATGTAGTTTAAACATCATGATCACATCACACATCCTCAGCCTATTAATGTTCCCACTGCTGGGACCCAGGCCTCCTCTCTGTGAGAGGGAATGGGCCATAATCCACCACGCGGGCCCAGTGCGGGTTGGTGGATGTCACATGTCTTCGAATTTTTGGTTCTAGGACATACCGGTTTCCTCACGATGTTTTCCTTCACCGTTTTGAGAGCAGTGGTAATGAAATAATTTACACAAAGTAAAACGCCTGCCTGGGCTCGAACCCACGACCAACAACTTGTAAGTCGCGGCCGATACCACTGGGCCACCCTGCTCTCTAATTAATTACACTAAGTTATACAAATAAAACTCAAAATTATCTTAGATCAAATTATTAAAAAAAAGGTCTAATGTAACATACTTTTTCCAAAAAATTATGACTAGCCGTTTAGACGTGATTCTCATTTTAAAATCAGCTACTGTGGGGTACCTGCACCTAAATATTCCCATTGCTGGGACACAGGCCTCCTCTCTGTGCAATTATTATCTTCATTCATTCCCAAAAGCAAGCAAATCACAGAAAACAGAAATCGATTACACAAAGTCACCGACCTTAGTTAGCAATAACCAAAACAAGATTAATCGCATTTCTGAGTCTCTTCAAGTTTCCATCGAACATTTAGACGAAGTCCTAACGAACCTCTGTCGTAAGCAATTAAAGACAAATCTGATTGCATTAAGTCAATCTTCAGCGCTAAATTAAACTGCTTAGAAACAAACGGCCTTATAGGGATTAATTTGGGGATTCAAAACACCATTGAGGGGGAAAAGGGTCTTTAAGTTTCAGTTTGTTTTGAGTTTGCTTCAGTTGAGAATGGTTTAAACTAACATTACGTCTTGTAAATGCTATATAGCGTGGAAATGTCTGCATTCATGGATTAAAATACCAGACACAAATAAAAAAATATATTAAAAAATAATAAAAAACCCGACTGCTTAAAATGCGAACTAAACAGAGGTAAACAAGAAGAAAATCATGCTGTGCAGTCGGAGGATACATCAGGTCAGACAGCTCGCGCATATGTATCCTCCGACTGCTTATTTTTAAATATTTTTTTTATTTACTACTTTTTAGTTATTTTTTTTTAAATAGGTACATTTAAACATATAAGTGTTACATATTTTTGTAGTCACCTCTTAAAACCCTTTATTTTGATACCCCACATGATGAGTTTGGAAGAAATAAAAGTTTGGGCCCCCACAATATGGCGCCCAAAACCCGCCATTTTTCTATTTTCCAATTTTAATGTAACCAGTGACACTCGCAGGGTTAAGACGAATCGATTAACGTAAGAATCATGAAAATCGGCAAACGCGTTTGGTCTCTAGAACGCCACATAGGAATAACAAACATACATACATAAAAAGACTGATAAACACATTACCCTCCTTCGGCAGTCGGGTAAATAGATAGTAATCAAAAAGATGTAAAAAATAACAATGAACGGGCCCAAAGTAAACTTAGCGATCTCTGTAGAACCTCATTTATATATAACACCTATTTGTACCATAGTGTATTTTACAAATTAATATTTGAGATTGAAAATTAGTTGTTGCATGCAAAAGTCTAATTATAACAAAACTTCTAAAGAGTATTTCTACCAGAATATTTTGGCACGTGGCCAAGTTTTAATCACCGCTATTTTGCTTTATCTTAACAATTTCCAGAGACAACGCCGCAAACTTTTACCAACTGCTCTCCCCTGACCTTGTATGTACTACCTACTGTATGTCTGCCAAAATCACACACAACACCAAGCCAATCTTCATTCACTCTAAAAGCACCATTAAATATAAACTTCCAGAACTGAAACACCA
Organism: Anorthoa munda; assembly: GCA_945859665.1. Classification (NCBI taxonomy): domain Eukaryota; kingdom Metazoa; phylum Arthropoda; class Insecta; order Lepidoptera; family Noctuidae; genus Anorthoa; species Anorthoa munda. Next base: position 19,190,019 of record OX243896.1, on the reverse strand, counting down.
ACTGTTACTTATTGGCATCCCAGTTCAAGTTGCAATCCAGATGGGAATACTATTCATTCGCTGCGCAAAACGATGCCAGCTATCTGTCTTCTGTAGCAATTTAAATGTCCAATCCTGCTATAAAAGCGTGTCTAGAAAGTCAGACGCAATTAGTTTTAGTGTCGCTGAGGGAGTGATCTAACACGTGACCTGGACCCTTCATTAGAATAATGTATAGTTAAACATATACTATAGAAGGTTTGTCCCAAAATGGCTGACACAGATCTCTTAACAAGGTTTCGTGAAGGGAATGTTTTGGGTTGGGTGAGAGTTTTCGTCTATAATGTGGTTATTCTTTTGCACTTATCGTAATTTATTTGGGGTTTTCGCAATATATTTATTTTATACTACGTTACGAACACAGCAGTAACCAGCTCTAAGATATTTCATAGTGCTCCAATATTTTTATCCATAATATAAGCGATCAAAAGCCTGAACATCAATCGCACCCGAGAGTTTGGATTTAGGCCCAGTTGGGCGCCAATTGCAAGGGTTTTAAAGATTACTGACAAAAAGTAGGCAATAGATACATCTTTGCTTGCTTTCGGGCATACTGAAAAGGAGATGTTCCAGAAATGTATGGAGCCTGGGCCAGCACTATGTACACTATAAATGTAAAAATCGCTATATAATAATAGTAACCGTTTTTTAGGGTTCCGTACCCAAAGGGTAAAAACGGGACCCTATCACTAAGCCTTCGCGGTTCGTCTGTCTGTCTGTCTGTGTGTCCGTCCGTCCGTCTGACTGTCTGTCTGTCTGTCTGTCTTTCACCAGGCTGCAACAAATACTAAAAACAGAATAAAATAAATATTTAAGTGGGGCTCCCATACAACAAACGTGTTTGTTTTGCCGATAATGGTACGGAACCCTTCGTACGCAAGTCCGACTTAATTGTTCATTTTCTTTAATTTCACTTCGTTTCAATGTAACTGTGTGTTAATTTTGTCAACTAGAGTAACACATGAAATTAAACAGTGGATCAGATCAACAGTATGCGAAAAATGTGATAATGATGTCAATCAAATGACAATGACATTTGATTGACGTGTCATCGTAATATCTGGTTAAACAAAACAACACGAATTCAATTGCAACAGAGAAGCAATCAATCAATGTCTGTAGTTAGTAAACTGGGTTGCAAAACGAAATAATCACTAAAAACTCCGAAACATATCCAATTCAAAGTCAAAACAAAGAAATACTCAAAGATGTCACTTCTTAAAACTGTCAGATTCGTCAAAAGTCATGTCAAAAATAACTGTCATGGCTGCACTAAAAAAGGGGTTACCTTATTAAAAAACTTTTCAAATGATCATTTATATACGGCTGTTCCCTTCTTCAAATTAATTTGTTAGTATTTTTTTTTTTTTTTTTTTTTTTTTTTTACTTTGTATAGGCCTGTGTTTGACCACAATCTCACCGTGGTCAGTGATGATGTGGCCGATGTTGGTAAGCACACAAAGCCTAGAAGGGAACTGGCACTCAAGTGGTGCTGTCGGAACACACCGGAAGGTGCTTGTTGTATTTTTATATTTCCCCAATTTTTCCCTATTTATCTATGTAGTGTACATAATGGTGGCCCAAAATCAATCATCTCTTAGTAAATTATTATTAGTCTCTGGGAAATGGAAAGGCCACCTTATCAAATCTATGTCATTAGAGTTCACGCTGACCTAAATTTTTTTTTAAAGTTTTAAGTTAGGTTTTAAAAGCAAATTGCTTTAAAATTAAAGTGTGAACTGATTGCGTCTTTCTACAATATTTTATTAATATAGTATGCTTATGTTGATTTATTTAATACTTCATGCACTCAAACGTACAGAGCTGGAGTTAATGCCTATGTCTCGTTTGTCTTTTTATCTAAATATGACTTAGGTAGAATTTAGCCTTTTAAGGTTTATTCCTTAGTTGTCACTTGCTCTCATAAGGCTTAAACAGTATCATTATTATACCACAAAATCGTAACCAAAATAAAGACATTATGGACGAACACGCACTCATTATTTTCTTTAAATAAATTATGATGAATCTCGACTAATGACCACTTGACATTGTCGTGATTATCTTTGAAACCGGTTCAAACAGAAAAATCTTTTCATAAAAAAATACCGAATAAGTAAAGATCCACCCTATACCCGCAAAGTTTGCTCAAAGTCCCCAATGAAATGATCCTTCTTGACCTCTCCCGTTGATACTTACTTAGGCGTTTTATTATATTTTCTGCCTTCTCTTTTGGACCCTTTGAAGTATTATATATGTGCAGTAACACAGACACTTGTGTTAGTTTAATTATAGATTATCCTCAATACCAAGTTGTTTTGTTTAACCGGTAATTACCGAAAAATTTAAAAAGCCATTGTGACTCTCGTGGATCCGCGCTTCCGGAACTCAAGAGATTAAAGCTGTCAATCAGTTAGTATTTTAATTTTGAAACAAATTTTAAATGTGTGTGCAGTAATACAGACACCTATGTCGGTTATATGAGTGGAGAACTTTTCAGGGTTCCGTACCCGATGGGTCCAAACGGATCCCATAATATAATATTTCTATGCTTATTGCTGTCACTCACGTGTCTGTCAGTTTGTCTGTCTGTCGTTTGTCACACAGGTTTTGTAGCCAAATGGTTGGAGCTAGTCTCCAAATTTTCACAGTATAAGCTAAGCATCTTGTTGACCCAAAGCCATACAAATTATCAAAAAATATTTTTAAGGAAACAGAGGGGCGTGAAAAAAAAATGACCCTCCCCATCGAGTGGAATATCGTTGTTTAGAACTCGTTGAGTAGATAAATAATATATTTTTTGTTTTCAAAATATTGGAAAACAAAGGAATGAGAAGCCACTAAAGTCAGCTTTTTTTACAAAATATGTTTCGAAGAATTTTTTACCTTTCATTGAACTATGAACTTGTAATTTGGTGATAATGTTTATTATTACGTGTATTTTACCAACAAATACCAATATATTGATAAATCAGATTTTTCTCATGCAATTTCCTAATTTTACATATAACAAACTACTTGATTATGCGGTTTGGTACGGAACCCTAAATGCGCGAAGTCCAACACGCACTTGGCCGGTTTAGCTGAACGGGGTGCGGATCTCTATTTCAGCACTAGGCGAACCCAAAATCTTTTTTTTTTTACCCTGCCGGCGGCGGCGATAATACCAATATAATATTACTGGATTCTGCCAGCGGCTTCGTACGCGTTAAAAGTGTTTTTTTATCTCAAAGGAAAACCCTCCATTTTGACCAAAACAATTTGGACTTTAGATATTCGATATCGCTGATAGACTGGCTTTAGATAAGATACTCAGAGAGAGACTGAACCACCGCAACACATGACTACTAAGATCTACTAAAACTATTTATTTTTCAAATGAATGAAAAGAAAACACTATCCCTCTTCACAGAATGCCAGTAAAACTATAAGAAAAATTTAGACGACGTTACTACACAAATAATGCCATTTTGTTTTATAGAGCACTTTACTAGTCTAGCATGAACATTCCTGAATAAGATATTAGGTGAGTTGCACAATTTTGTTAAGGGTGGCCCTTGGAGAGTAATAAAGAAATATGTTTTATCTACACCCACGCTATAAATCCTCTATAAAAGTTTCTGAAATAGTTAGCTTATTGATATCATTAAAACAATCAGTGTCATAGTAACCACAATACATCCAAACGAATGTTATAATGTTGTTGTATTAAATTTTATTATGCAACTCCTTTGCTTTTTCGATCCCTTCCTTACTCATCAATCAGCCACATTCTCACTACTCAATTCGTGGTATCTTTATAAATAAAAAAAAAAAATACATTTTATAGAGAATTTATATCATGGGTGTAGATAAAGTCTTGTATGCAACTGTACATAATAAGGTATTTAAACAATCGTGTGATACTATTCGCTTCGCCTCGTGTGACAAACCCACATTTGTGTTTTTCACACGAGTTGCTTAAATAACTAATATATCTTGAAAGTAAAAATGAGAGTATTTAGCATAGAATGAAAGTAATTTTTAAATAAATAAACAAATTAGTTTCAAACAGAATTTTCGTATAGTTTTTTTTTGTAGAACATTTCTTTCCCATTTCTATTCATAAACGCTCTCAACGATATACAAACCACTATTTTCCGTGATACATTTTCAATATACCCTCTCCTATAAATTTAAACTCGGTATAGTTCAAACTTTTGGCTATTACAAGGGTATCCCGGTATCGAGAAACTGTCAAAGTGATGATATCTTCATGACAAACGGTAAAATTTAACTTTCCCTTCATTTAGATGCCTGAACTGGATGTTCAGGCATCTATCTTGTATATTCTTAGTTCCGATTTGTTATCTTTATTAGTTCAGACGACTCACTTTGCTTCGAGAAACTCGGTCGAAGATCGGAAGTTCGTGTATTAATCGCTTAAGCACTCTATCCACTTAAAGAAAAATAGCCGACTTGCTTTACGTTCAAAATTTATAAGAAACAACGCTTCAATTTATGCCAGACGCAAACTCAGCAATATTTTCCCCCTTAGATGGGCAATTTTCAAAGATTTACTAGAGTTTTTTATAGTATTTTTACCAAGAATATTTATTGTTCAGAATAAGCGAAATAAGTCAAGGATTTGCCAGAAAAGTACAACAAGGACGTATAATAATCGTATTTCAATGATACTAGATTTAAAGGGCCCGATCCTAGCTTAGTCGGATATATCCCGACCCTTTCTTGTTAGATAGATACCATTTAGGCTAAATAATTGGACAACAAAATCCGCTTTGTTTTGTAGGGCAGAAATCCTTAATGTAGCATTGTACTTATTGTTAAATAAATTCTACATTAGGGATTTGCACTAGATAAAAAATAATATTGGCCAACATACCTTGAGCATTCAGTTCTGTGGCAGCTTTAGCCAGATCTCTTGTCGCCACAGCAGAAGAACAGCTTGGTCTCCAGCCAGGCGGTGGCTGACCACTCGAAGACCTCTTGTTAGAACCTCCAGAACAATATCCGGAACTTGCCGTATCACAGCTGACATTTACCGACTTCCTCGGACTAGCTTCCTTGCTCGGACAAATGTCCCCGATTGCCATCATAACTTCACCACCAAATTCAGTCTCTTCAGGTCCCACTTCTGTGAACGTGCTGTAGTTAGGACTGATATCAGAAGGTCTTCTTTCAGGATGTAAATAGTGAGAGTGATGCGCCGAATGCGAAGTGTGCTTCATATGGACAGAATTCAGAAGGATATTCGATGAAGTCCTCGTTAATGCTTCTCTTTGTCTGATAGCTTCTCTAAATATTCGACAGTACATTGAAATCATCACTAGACTTGGAATCCAGAATGAAACACTCGATGATACTATAGCGTAGACCATATTAACCTTAAACATGCACACATCTGGGTGATGTAGTCTTTCTTGTCTGTGTTGCTCTGTTGTATACCAGCCCATGAATATTGGCACAAAACTAATGAAAGCAGGCCACAACCACACATTTGCCAGCATGAAGCAAACAGTTCTATGAGTCATAGTGACTGGGTATTCCAAAGGCCTGACTATAGCGTAGTATCTATCAACAGATATGCAGCAAAGGTGAAGAATAGACGCGCTGGAGAAGTAAACGTCGAGAGAGTTGAAGATATCACAGACTAAAGGCCCGAAGAGCCAAGTGTCAGTCAATTCCGCGCTTGCATTGAAGGTCATCGCGCAGAGAGCAACGAGCATATCAGCGACGGCTAGACTAACGACGTAATAGTTCGTCAGGACGCGAAGTTTTCTGTGTCTGTGGACAGAGATGATGACGAGGGCGTTGCCGAAGAGTGCTCCGATGATAATAGTCGTGAAGATGAGGCCTTTGAGGATGAGTGAGAGGGTGTGCTGCCAGTCGTGGTCGGGCGCGGCAGGGGGCGCCAGCGTCGAGTGTAGCTCGCCGAGGAACGCTGACTCCGTACCGCGCCCGCGCGCTTCTACCTCGTGCCTGAAGACGCCATCTGGTGACAAAGGAGAAGAGGCGTTGTATTTGCGCTCAAATTTCAGAAAATAAATTAGATGACGCACGAAGTAAATGGATCAATATATTTAGGTCGAATTTTGGATATAAAAATAAATGCTAAAAATATTATTGTAACGGTTCTAGTTTAACATAAGACGCATGAGTGGTTTCAATCATGTATGCACGTTGATCATAATTGTTGTTAGTTTTACTTTGTTTAAATAACAATTTTATTATAAATATAACTAAACATTGGCGCTTTCAAATTCAAAATACGACTGCGATCGACTACGTGATATTTCGGTAGTGCATTTTAATCCCATTAGTGACATTTTTGATTTTTCGTCAAGGATATTGCTGATAGAGTAACATTTTGTCTAGAGGTTCTGGTCAGCAAACACTTGGAAAACCCGTATTTTCCACAAAAACATAAGTTTACGAATCCGTATTTTCCACAAAAACATTAGTTTACGAATCCGTATTTTCCACAAAAACAGTATCACAACAAGAAAAACAAACAAATAAAAGGCAGACATCTTCAAAAATCAGCTCGTGTCTATTCGATTACTTTTAACTAGTTTGTCTTCTTATAAGATTTCTTATATCAGAAAAGAGTAAATCGCACAGGTAAATAATAAAAGAACGGCTAAAATAACGAAGGTAAAGTGATATTCGGAAAACGTTTTCGGAAATCCAATATTTCCTGTTACCCAAAGAAAAGTATAACTTGAGCTTCCAATCAAATTAAGAGGGGCTTCGGCAGCGTGATAGGTTTTCTTTTGTGAGTACACTCAAACAAAGGGATAGGGATATAGGTAGGGGCAGTTATCTTGTAAGTTCTTTTCAACAATGTTGTGAGTGCTGAGTGGTCAAGTCAGTCTTAAAGGAAGTTATTCTCTAGCTTTTTCCTGTATCTTTTTACATACAAGATTTTCCCGTGGCTTCGTTTCCGTGGCATGTTTCACAGGAACCGTGCATTTCAGGATAAAAAGTAGCAAAGATGCCACTCAGCGATAGTGTAGCTTTCTATCATTGCATTACTTTTCATAAACTTGTAAGTATAACACTAATTTTAGAGCTTGCCCAGATGTCTTGGAGACAAACACGATAAAAATGAAGTCAGATAAAGTATAGTGGCGGGATGAATATTTTTGCCTTTATACCAAACTCTTTGGTCGTCTGTACGTAAAGTTATATCACTGTGATGATATTAATAAAATGCTTCTAAGTTACTTTTCCGCTAACGGTTATAGTAGTAAGTAAGTATTTGTTTATTTCTCAGTATATGGTGCAATTACATCTTAGAAAAAACATTGTTTCACACATACTACCATTGATGGTGTAGTAATAATAAATAATACGCTAGGTGCATGCAATTAAAAACTAGGTATATTATAAGAATTATGTTAAGTAAATTTTGTATTAAGTTTATAAATTTATAATTTTATTGACAAATTAATAGACTGGTTAAGATTCATCAAAAATGTATTATTTAAAATGTCAAAATATTAATAGTTGAATCAAAAATGTAAATCATAATATCGAAAATATAAATCATCATTATAGTAGATCTAAAAGGCAAATGAGTGGAATTTTGGATTTTCTTATCAAATAATTATTTTTGGGTAAAAGTTTACAAAAGTGCAATCAATCAATTACAATATACAATCCTTGTTTGAATACTTGATAAAAAAAAAAATTTGCTACGGGAGTAGGTGATTTTCAAAGCTTTTTAAAAATCACCTTCTGCAATTTATGTTAAGGTTAAATAGCATACAATTAAAAGAAAATCTTAATTGTATGTAAAGTTTAATCTTAATCCTCTTCTTACGTTGGTTACAAGTAAACCGATTTTCGTTTTCGTAAAACATGGAACAGAAATTAAATGAACTTTAAAACTTTCGCGTTCCATAATTGAAAAACAATATATCACGGGAATTTAACGTGTTGCAACGACTGTTGTCCCACGTGGGACCACGGTCGTTGCAACACGGCCGAAACGTCGGCGTCGGGTTAAATAGGTAAATAAATAATCAAAATCATCGCGTTAAATTCCCGTGATCTATTGTTTTTCAAGAATTTAAATCATCCAAGAAAAATAAAACAAGGAAAATTAAGCTGTGCCACGTTTACCGATACTGATATTAACGCTGTTTAATTTATATATTAATTTTCTTATTGTTGTAAAAAAATCTTCTTTGTGTTTATGGAGTTTTCCATTTGCCGTTTTTATTTAAATTGTTTTGGCTACATAATATAATAGTTAGTAAAACATTTCAAAAATTAATGTATTCATAGAAACCGGCCAAATGCGAGTCGGACTCGCGCACGAAGGGTTCCGTACCAATGGGACTGTTTCCTGAAAGCGACTCTCAGGAAATTAATGTATCCCTTTTTGTATACGGTTATGGTATTATAAGAAAAGATTAATAGGAACTAGGTATTCTACTTAATTGTGAGAAATTCAAAAGTAGTTTTTTTTTGGATTCCGTACCCAAAGGGTTTAAACGGGACCCTATTACTAAGACTCCACAATCCGTCTGTCTGTCTGTTTGTCTGTCTGTCTGTCCGTCTGTCACCGGGCTGTATATCATGAACCGTGATAGCTATACAGTTATTTTTTTTACAAATGATGTATTTCTGTTGCCACTATAACAACAAATACTCAAAACAGAATAAAATAAATATTTAAGTGGGGCTCCCATACAAAAAACGTGATATTTTTTGCCGTTTTTTGCGATAATGGTACGAAACCCTTCGTGCGCGAGTCCGACTCGCATTTGGCCGGTTTCTATTAATTTTTTAAATGTTTTACTAACTATTATATTATGTAGTCAAAACAATGAAATTATAATGGCAACGGTGGCAATACGTCTCTGGTTTTGGTCAGCCAGCTCGCGAAATGTATCCTCCGACTGCACAGCATGATTTTCTTCTTGTTTACATCTTTTTAGTTCGCTTTTTGCAGTCGCTTTTTTTTTTGGTTCTTGGACATGCCGGTTTCCTCACGATGTTTTCCTTCACAGTTTTGAGAGCAGTGGTTGATGAAATAATTTACACAAAGTAAAGCGCCTGCCTGGGCTCGAACCCACGACCTACAACTTGTAAGTCGCGGCCGATACCACTGGGCCACCACTGCTCTTTAGCTACACATACCTCATGAATAATTACATTAAATCTATATCAATCTTATAATAATAAATCGATTCTTAATCTTATATCTTAATCTTATCTTCGTCTTACGCGAACCGGTAGACGTTGGACCTTGTTGCGTTGGTTGGCCTCCCATCAGTTGGACTGATGACCTGGTGAACCAGTCAATGTGGCGACGCTTCGGGGTGGCCTATGTCCAGCAGTGGACGGCTTTCGGCTGATATGATGATGATGAAATCTTATTGTCTCATCATCTGCCTACCCTTATCCCATGTTACTTGGGGTCGGCACAACACGTTTGCTTCTTCCATACCGTTCTATCCCCGTCATGTTATTACTGACTCCCTTTTCTTTCATATCACTCCTCACACAGTCCATCCATCTTTTCTTTGGCCTTCCTCTCCCTCTCCATCCATCCACATTTATATTCATAACTCTTTTAGTAATATGCGTTTCATCCCTCCTCATCACATGACCATACCAGGACAAACGGTTTTCTTTCAACTTTTCTGCCGCTGGCGCCACTTTCAAACTGCCTCTAATATACTCATTTCTCACTTTATCCAATCTCGTCACGCCGCACATCCATCTCAACATTATCATCTCTGTTACATGCAATCTCCTTTCATCCATCTTTTTCACAGCCCAACATTCCGATCCATACAGTATGACAGGTCTAATCACTTATTGTCTAAATGAATATATTAATGATCCAGAAAAAGTACCTTTAAAACAGCAGGCATGAATATATAATACTCGCCAATAATGCGATAACCAATTAAATCAACATTCTAATTGATTAAATTTAGCAATTAATTTTAATGAAAGGCATAAATGAGCCTCTCATACATGCTTGAAAATGTAATAAAATAAAGGACAAAGACTTCGCGTCCCAGTTCTGTTACAGTTCAACAAAATAACTCTAAATAAAAACCATCACAATATTATTTTGCTTTTTGATTCCAGCTAATGAATTGAAAATACTGGTTAGACTTAAAGCCGACCTCAATATCGTTCGGTAAAGGCTATAGGATAGCTATAAGGTATAGGATATATTGATTTCAGATAAAAATATATGAGGAAAAGAAGTACTTATTAGCAGTTTTTGACTACCCGTACAGAAAAAAATGCAAGCTTTTAAAATTATTTAGAAATTGGTATAATCAAAATCATGCTGTGCAGTCGGAAATTATATAAATCCGTCTAGCTGTTTGAAAGATATGAGGTAATAAAGAATACAAGATACGCGCGAAAACCCATAACCCTTTCCTTGCAATCGGGTAATAGCAAGAAAAATGGGTTACGTGTTACATCCTATTTTTAACCGACTTAGCAAAAAAGGAGGAGGTTCTATGTTCGACATTATGTATGTTTTATTTTTTATTTTTATTTATGTTCACCGATATTGTGGACTGATTTTGATAATTCCTTTTTATGTTTGAAAGAGTATATTCCGAAATTGGTCCCATTTTAATTTGGTGAAGATCTGATGAAGAACTTCGGAGATATACAACAGAACTCTTCAATAAATAACGGCAAATCTCTCGGGATTGCTGCAATCGCATGTCTGTTTATTGTTTATACCATTTCATAACATAACATCACGCCAGTACGCTCGAAAGGGGTATGCAGATCTCTAATTTCACCGGTTATATTCAAGTTTCATGTTATTCGGGTAATCTATTCTGTCGTTATAGGTACTTACTTAACTACTTTCTACTTTATTCTTCTCCTATCGTTCAGTCCATCCAAAGGTTGTCTGTAAGAGATTGCCCTGTGCGATAAGACCGCCCATTGTACACTATGTTTGAAAATGTTTTTTCTTTATGTAATTTTGTATGGTGTGCAATAAAGAATATAATAAATAAATAAATAAATACTTCCCTATTAGGTAGGTACAACTAAAAAGTGAAAAATAAAAAAACTATTTTACAAAAAAATACTACCGACTTCCAAATAAGAAAACTAGAAAGTGAAAAATAACTTTATTTTTGAAAGTCGGTGTCCACAACTTAAAAATTTGTGTCCATGTCTTTGGTAGGTGCCAAATTTTTAAGTTAAAGACACCGACATTTCCAAAAATAAAGTTATTTTTCACTTTCTAGTTTTCTTATTTGGAAGTCGGTAGTATTTTTTTGTAAAATAGTTTTGTACTTATACAAACATTTGCCACGATCCGTTTCACGATTTTTCTTTAAATCAGTCGGATAGCCAGAGCAAGCGGTTATGCCCGATCTCAAATCTCATTTGTACCGTTATTGGATCAAAGCTTCGATGTTCCTATCTGTGCTTTATTTTCATTTAATTTCACAAAAGCATACTCCGTTACAAATTAAATTAACAGAATACAATGCCAGCGTTCGAAACGTACTTAATTCCAACTCTTTTTAAACCGACTTCAAAAAGGAGGCAGTTCTCAATTTGACTGTATCTTTTTATGTTTGTTACTCGATTACTCCGCCAATTATGAACCGATTTTGATGATATTTTGTTTAATTTGAAAGCTGGTGCTACTCATGTGGTTTCATTTAAATTTGATCAAGATCAGACGAGTTTTTTTTTCAAGTTATCCATAATAATGCGTATTCATGGTATTATAAGGTCGCCAAACTAATCGAACCTGTGCGTTTGGCATCCACTGGACGCCTGCAACCTTGACCAGGTCGTCGCTCCACCTACAGGGAGGCTTTCCAACGCTGCGTCTTCCGATACGCGGACGCCACTCTAGAACTTTTCGGCCCTTTATGTGCCCTGTCCACTGCCACTTAAGTTTGGCAATTCTTCGGGTAATTTGGTATTCGGGTATTCTATTATAAGGGTAATAAAACTAAAAACTTTTAACCAAAAAAAATAAACCAACTACAAAATACGATATAAAAAAAAACAACTTCCAAAACAAAACACTACAAAGCGAAGAATAACTTTATTTTTGGAAGTCGGTGTCAGAAACGTAAAAAATAGGTACCGAAGACACCGAATTCCGAAAAGAAAGTTATTTTTCGCTTTGTAGTGTTTTGTTTTGGAAGTTGTTTTTTTTTTTTTTATATTGTATTTGAATAGAAACTTTCAACGACAAAGAATTTCCTTAAAGAGTGTTTGTTAACTTGCAAACTAGGACTTTAATGTTACTTCAATTTTATAAGTTTATTTTTGCTGCTGCAATCTCAATACTATCTTGCAGGAAGATATAAAAGACAATTCTAATAAAGAAAAAAGGATTAAACTCAAAATCTTCGGGTCCAATGTCAAATCCGTGCTGTTCTACGGGTGCGAAACGTGGAAGGTCACAAAGGACAACTCACGCCAAATATAAGTCTTCGCCAATCGCTGTCTTCGTCACATTCTCGGAATTTACTGGCCCGAGACCATCTCCAATGTAGAGCTGTAGGACAAATGCCACAAGAGCCCGATCGACCGCCAGATCAAGCGTCACAAATGGAGATGGATTGGCCACACGTTTCGAAGGGGTCCCGATCACATATCCAAGCAAACTTTGGACTGGAATCCTCAAGGGAAAAGAAAGCGTGGCTGTCCCAGTCAAACTTGGCGTCGCACCGTATTGGCAGAAGCGCGAGCATCGGAATGACATGGAGCGAAGTGAAGCGTGAAGCTCAAGACCGATCGCGATGGAGGATATCTGTGGACACCCTCTGCCCCATCTAGGGGTTATAGGACATTAAGTCAAGTATGTCAATCTCGATACTATCTAGCAGGCAGATATAAAAGAAATCCTAATATAGTAAAAAGGTATTTCCGTATCGTGATATTGTTCTACTTTTTGAAGATGTAGCATGATTTATTTCGTATCTGGAGCATCTGTTACCCTTAATGAGGATTCCCGGAGGTCTTCGAAGGTGTGTTTGATTAGATTGGAGGTTCTTAAGCCGCTTATCTAACAAAGATATAAGATGTTTCGAAACGGTGGCAGAGATTTTATAATTTATGAAACGAATTTTCATGGGTACATTTATTATGATTAATTATCAAAGGTTTGAGGCTAACAAAATATAACGGTAGCTTATTTATTTACAAACAATTACTCTTAATCTTTTCTTCTTTCGAAGAGGATATAAATTGCATTATTAATATATATAAATATTTTACTATACTTCCGGCATGCTTGTGTGGCTAGATGTATGAACAAAAATAAAGCAAAAAGGAACATGTAAGGATCGTGGTAGATAGCGTTCTGTAGTTTTTGCCTACTTTCATGAGAAAAACCGGCCAAGATCTAGTCGGACTCGCGCACGAAGGGTTCCGTACCATTATCGCAAAAAACGGCAAAAGATCACGTTTGTTGTATGGGAGCCCCACTTAAATATTTATTTTATTCTGTATTTAGTATTTATAGCGTTATATAGTTGTTATAGCGGCAATAGAAATACATCAGCTGTGAAAATTTCAACTGTTTAGCTATCACGGTTCATAAGATACAGCCTAGTAACAGACAGACAGACAGACAAACGGATCGCGGAGTCTCAGTAATAGGGTCCCGTTTTTACCCTTTGGGTACGGCACCCTAAAAAGGTTTTTTATTTATAAATAATTTAGATATAAAAGGCAAAAGTGATTGACTGACGTATCAACGCACAGCCCAAACCCTTAGGGCTAGAAACTTAAAATTTCACACACGTATTCCTCTTATGACGTAAGCATCAACTAAGGAAGGATTTTTCAAAATTCAACCCCTAAGAGGGTTAAATAGGGGATAAAAGTTTGTATGAAACTTTTTATTAATATGTCATCTGTAGGATAAAACACAGATCACGCAAACGAAGTCGCGGGTAATGTGCTAGTCCTTACATAAGATCTAGTATGAAGACCTGTTTTCACTTTAAATTATAACATTAGTCTAACATAACTGTTACAGGCAGACTATGTCTGCACTCAGAAACTGTATCTTTGTATACATAAAATACATAAAAATGCACAATGTACGATTCCTATGAGAGCGAAGCCCCGGGAAAAACAAGACATTTATAACAATCACAGATAAAGCTGTTCCAATTTGACTATGCAAAATAGAAAAGCAGATAATGGACTATCAAACAGTTCACACAACAATACACCAATACATATTGTGATTGGTTTGCCGCCGTTTATGCGACGCAAATCCAATCTTGTTTTCTGCAAAAGCCAATCACAGTTCTCTCGAACTGGGGAATACGGATCCGAAATCTTTTTTTTAAGATTGGTATAGAGGGTAAGTGACGTCATGCTTTGCTGTTATGTTATTGGTGTGTAGATACAATGCAGAGCTTTCAAATTATCTGCCTAAACTATGTTGAAGTTGGTTGCCAGTCTAACTGACTGAGTGACATTATATCAGACCTCCACAACCCAGTTAATGCCTAACACGATATCTATGTTAAGACTGATTTGCCAGACTTTCAGGCTTTCGACGATCCGTGATGGCTGTCAAAGTTCTACAAATAACGGACGGCGTTCCGAGGTTGGAGAGGACTCGGTCAGTAAAGATTGGTTGGTTTCTCATCCATGGACTAAAGCTCTCAGGGTAAATTTTGCTTATCACTTAGGGCCGATTTCACCAATGAAACTAATCGCAATTCGTTAAAGTATACTCAGTTTATGCAAATTCGTTTATGCATTCAGAATGGTTAAAACCGCTGAGAAACTACCAATTAATACGCTATATTTACATAACAGTTTATGTAAATATAACGTACTAATTGGTAGTTTAGTTGAAATAATCGCAATTAGTTTAATTAATGAAATCGGCCGAAAGCCAAGTTTCACATGACCTTGGTTTCACAAGTGACGAAATAATTTCAGGCGGAAAACTTAGGTCATTTTACTGACTGGCAATTTCTTTCACCATAGATGGCTTAGTAACCATGATATACTTCACGCAAAAACGAATAGAAAGGATATAATAAACCCTGAGTCATCATTATAAGACCAAAGGCGCTTGGTAACATGACAAGCAAATGCCAAACATTTCGGGCGGAAATTTCGGCTTTTATAAAATTGACATAAATCTAAAGAAACCACAGCGTTCGTCATAACGATCTGAACAACTATTATGCAAGATAAAGAGCAAAATTTTGAGAATTGTTGTATGGGTAACTTTATTATTAAGATGAAAAACAGATCGGCATATCGCGATTTGGGGTACCGGGGGCGAAGTAAAAGAAGTACAATATCTCCTTTACCGGTTTAATAAACGCATATACGATAAAAACGGAAGCAGCTAATATAAGACATTTACATGCCTTCCAATTTCTTTTTATTATTGCACCAGTTTCGAATAATTTGAGTGGATTCAGCCGGGTAGCACGCGAGCCATGCAATAAAATTTAAATATGTACATGTTTGCCCTTAGACGGGCGGTTGAAAGCAGGTGTTGTTAAAAGCCACGTGGAAGTTTAGTGGGTCAGGTTCGAAAGCATCTGCTGTGTTCTGTGGTAAAACGGGGCTTTTAGAATCTTAATGAAGCTGTATTGTGTGCCACAGATGCTGGTTTTCATCTTTAATGTTAGTCTAGAAGTTTATTTTGTGGTCTTTTGACCCTCAATGGTTTTCAGTGTAGTTGGCTTGTGAAAAAAACACTGTCTTTTTTCAAAAGCCTAGGAACTGTGATGATTTGTAATTTTTAACCCCCGACGGAAAAAGATGGGTGTTATAAGTTTGATGTGTGTTGCTGTATATCTGTGTGTCTGTGTATCTGTGTCTGTCTGTTGCATCCTAAACGGATGAGTCGATTTTCATTTAGTTTTTTTTTTGAAAGGTGACTTTGTCGAGAGTGTGCTTAGATATTATGTTTAATTGAAATCGGTTCAATCGTTCAAAAGTAATTCACATTTTACACTTTGACTCTGGGTTTTTTCGCAAGATATCATGTCATAATTACGTGTTTCGATAAATTTTCGATTGAAGCGTGTCTACTACTAGGTATATTGTATTATTTATTTATTTATTTTTTCATTAATTATTATAACACCTTTACAGAAAATTCCAATGCGATGTTATAACTTACATATAAAACATTACAATATTTTTTTTTAAATACATCAATCGTCACAAGACATTCCAATATTTAATCATTATTTAAATGGTCAGACCTTATATATAGTTTAAAAAGCATGAAATAAAAATTCAATTAAAATAAAAAACCCTGATTTAAAAACCTCTAAAAAGCAAAAAATAAGCCCCGTACTCGCGTCGGGGAACCGCTAAGTAAATAAAATAAACTGATGTAAACGTTGGTACAAAAAAAAAAAATTGTAAAAGGCAACCTACTGTTATCATCCAAAATATTGACCAATAAAGATGGAAATTCCATAATAACCAATATAGTCTTAGGTATAGCTTCCAATCGCCAACTTTATTACTTGTCTTCGCAATTTCAGATATTTCCCTACCAATCTTCATTATAATGTTATTTCTCAGACAAATTCTCAAAGGACCACTAAAAATATGAAAATACATTATAACGAAACCTATTACCATTTTCGATATAATCTAATATCGAATTCCGTACGAAAGCGTAGTTACAAAGTTCGTTATCGACCGGGAACAGCTGAAGGTCATTGGCTGACCCTCATTTGGCAGACTGTCTTGGAAACGGGCCAGGACCGATTTTGGACCGCATCGGGAAACGAGCAACAGGGGAGGGATGACATTTTATTGCCTCAAATGTAGTGTAATTTTTATGAGGGGTTCTTTAGGAGTCAAGGTCGGGTTTCCGATGTAACCTTTCAGAGTCAAGAGCGGTCACAGGTAATATTGTTTTAGTCCTTGTTTGCGCGTTGGTTCATTTGGGAAGAAAATAGACGTTATTAAGTTGGAACTTATTGTTTTTATGATATTATGCTGATGGCGGGAGAATGGGACGAGATTGCGGGTGAGGGGTTTTCATTATACGAGTTTATGGGCTTCAGAATGTCTTTTCTTGTTTGTTATTATACAAATTGAGTATCTACCGCAGCTGTCTTTTTAAAGTTATTAATGTTTCAACTTGGACTTTTGTAGATGATTTGAAGGTATCTAGACTGTGCCGTTCTGTAGTTTTTGTTTAACTCCATGAGAAAAAGGCTTGAGTTTATGTATGTATGTAATAACTACTTACTATATAATTAGGAAATAAACATCAATATTCCTGAAATCATAAGGTATATTAAAAAGGTTCAAAAAAAAATCCAGTAGGAATATTGACCCTTGATTATGCATTATTATGATCATAAATACAGCTACAAACAATCTACTTGGTGTTCGTTATGACTTATTTTACCAACGCCAACACTTACCATTTATTCTGCGCCAACTTTTCTGTTGCTATCTCCCAGCGAGCATAGTTTAAACCAATTTATCACTGCAGCGAAGTTTATTTAATCCTACAAGTTACACGTAATTCTCCAGCATCGCCAAGTATATAACTCTCGAGCATTTCTCAAGTGCAAGAAAAAGTGTGGGGCCAAGTGTGTCGTAAAATTAAGTGAGAAAGTTTACTGGTAGTTATGTGTTCGTAAAATACACATGTATATACAGTGAGGGCCCATGCACACTGCATTTGTTCAGGCACCGTCGACGCGCTGCGAAAGCGACTACAAATGTGCCTATGCTCATCATCAGTTGAGCCTAAAGAGCGTCGCGACGTTGACAGATCCCATGAGTCTCGCATCCAGGGTATTTCTGCAACCTTAACGAAGTCATCGGTCTACCTATGCTTACGTTCATAAAATTTTGGTATGCAGACAAAAACTTCTTACTCGGCGTCGACGCGCATATAACGTAACAAAACGCACTAATAACGTGCAATTATATCTGTAGATTAAATACAGGCGTGTTTTTAGTCAGTCCGCGCGCGAGATATGCGCGTTATACTTTGCAAGTGGACAACGCGAGTTTGTAGGGCGTTTGCAGGGATGCTATTCTGCCTTTTTCAAGTTTAGCAGTGCGGCTAGTGCGCATCAACGCCGCCTGGAAAAGACGTAGTATGCATGGGCCTTTATATACTCGTGGAAAGCATCATTAGTAGCACGTGCTCGAGCGGAGATCGGTAGCGCATTGCGTCGAATTAATTTACGAGTATATGGCTACTGTGCAATTTCTGACTGGCCAGTTTGATGCAAACTTGTTGTAGTAGGATCGCTTTCGAATTATTTTGAAGATTTTTTGCGATTTTTTGTACCCTGACTCTTGTTAGTTCACCGTGGTTCTTACTTTTAATAAATTCGATTTTTTTCTTGTCGAATTTTGTACCCTGATTTTGTTTAGTTCGCCGTATTTAGCTTAAGTAAATTAATCATAGTTACTTTACTTTCATGCAAGACAATTAAACACAGTCTTGTTATTGTCATACCAATTACGCTAGCAGAGAAATTAATAGTCGGTGTAAAAATAAATTAAAAAAGTATCTAGTTAATAATACTAACGAGATGTTTCTTTAAAGATATTTCGTCTTTTTGCTTTTAAGGTTATTTCATCATTTAATGCCTTAATAATATTCCTACATTCAGAAGTCGAATTTCCCAACTCAGTGGAATGCATTTCGAGCGAAACGTTTCCTGTAATGGCAGCAAAACAACGTTTGCAGCAAACCCTGGCAAACGTTTTCCGTCGTTTTGCTAAATGGCGTTTCGCCAGACATCGCTCTCATTATGCCCTCAATGAGCTTGAAAAAATATAAAATGTATTTTTTCTCGGAGTCCGCTTGCAATCTAAGTGCAATTACGTTTAGTTTTTTTTTTGCTCATTTGCCATGCGGTTTCCGGTAATTTTGCCGACGGTATATTTTTCTGATGAATCTTTTTGCAGGTCTAGCTCTCATTTTCAAAGCCAGCTGCGTTTTTTAATCAAGCTAACAAGATAGGTGTATGATATATTCAATTCATTCAATTTATTTATTTCAAGTAACACAGACTCATAACATAATAACAATAATAGCAGCACACGCAGTCACATTAATTGAACTCAATTAAAATACAAAACAATTAAAATTTGATACATTAAAAATAAATTAAATTAGATAAAAAATTGTCATGATATAGATTGGTGAAATTAAATTTCAGAATTTGGTTTTGCTGTATTGCCCAAAATAAAGATGAAGTCATAGTGTGATGTATATGTTTTGTTTCCATTCCAAACCACTGAGAATTTAACTTTATCTAAATTGGAAACTATTTCTGTCAAAATGTATCTTCATTCATTATGAGGCAGTTTTGTTTTCTGTAATTGCAGCGAATACTTCACTCTTGATGAATATCTTGACAGGGGTAGAATAGAAGACAAATTAGAATATAATTTATTGTACACAGAAATAGTTACACAACTATTTTACAAACTTATCGCTCATAGCGATATCTATATCAGCGATCTCAATCTTTGGTTGGACTGAAAGAACTTAAAACTAAAAGGGAGTAGTCTGTGATCTTTGAATTTGTATCGGTTTTTCTTTTAAGTGTAGTGGATAAGCAATAATGAAACCATCTGGCTTATTTTTTCAATTTGGGTATAAAAATGTTTGTTAAAGTAAATTTTCAGAAACAAATATCTTTTATCCGAACGGTCGTTTCAGCCCTACCCTTTAGAAGCTGAATGTACATGCCAACGTTGGTAATAAACTACAAACCATCGTTTACCTACGAACAACACTTAACAACCCTGCCCTATGTCTTGCCTCTATTGGCAATTAAGTCCGAAGCAGTCCATCGTCTCAGCGGGCCTTAATTTACGCATCAGGAACAAGCTTGGCACTAGTCGAGATTAATCACTGACTGGTGGAAGAAAAAGGTTGATGTGTAGGTAGGTACAGTTGAACAAGCTATTTGGTTTATAGGTGCATTCAAG
Organism: Anorthoa munda; assembly: GCA_945859665.1. Classification (NCBI taxonomy): domain Eukaryota; kingdom Metazoa; phylum Arthropoda; class Insecta; order Lepidoptera; family Noctuidae; genus Anorthoa; species Anorthoa munda. The sequence continues at coordinate 19,170,024 of OX243896.1, read as the reverse complement.
GAATGAACTAATTATGTAATCAAATTTAATTTATTTATTTATGTCAGAATTGTCAATGTTACTGAATTTTGTTATTATTTCATTCCAATTTGTATTAATTGCGCACCATGACAGTATGGTATACATGTTAGCACAATTCCATGCACTTATATCACCTTGCATGTTTTTTTTGTTTCTTATAATTGTATGTACACACCTGTTTGAGCAAATAAAATTATCTAAATTTGAATCTGAAGAAGTTAAGCACCATTTTTACTAGCACATTATTATTTTTAATAAATTTTATTTTTGCAAAAGCAAATTGTCAATAAGGCTATGCGTCCGTTTATGGGAAAGGAATTTATTAGAAAACTAGCTTTTGGCAGTGGCTTCGAAAGTCGAAAAATTTCACGGGTACTTACTATCGAGATCAAAGTATCCTTTGTGCTAGTGTGGATCATGGTCTACTAATATGCCAAATTTCATTCAAATACTGATTGGTTTAACAAAGTTCTAAACATACAAACGTTCACGATAAAATATTAGTAGAACAGTACAGTAATATTTGCGTTATTTATTTCCATCCCTTGGCCGAATAGATTAACAACCAAAAACATTCATATTTTCACTAAGATATTTCTAATTTGGTATAATATAATACTGTCTCACCTGATGGTAAGCGATGATGTAGTTGACGATGAAATACACTTGCCTAGAAATTACCTATTCACTCTTGACTTAAAAACCCCTAGATTTACTAAAAATTATTATTGACTACTCGAGTAGTTAGTAGGGAGATACATTGTTTAAGACTAGTTGCAAGTGAGCTTTCCGTATACAAATCTCTTTACTCGACTGTACGAAAAGAAAAATGAGGAAAGAGAGTACCGTGTTCCTCTACCATTTTTCCTCATAAAATAAATAAAGCTTTGTATGACACTAATACCAAATATATTGGTCACGTAGAGCGGAGGCAAGCCTAAATATAAATAATACTGGAGCCGCAGAAATTACTACATACACAGATGTTTGACAGTATGTTTCTTGAATTAGTTAGAGTCGTGTTATGTAACTGAAATAAGATTGCTTTGTTCTTTTCTGTGTTGCTTTATGCTTCGTTATGTTGGTATCAGTGTTTTTTGTACCAATTACTCGACTTGCACTTAGCATAGCAAGACTTTTTGACTTGGTTATATAATGTAATTTTATCTACACTCACATAGAAACAAAGATTGCATAAACACGTACTTTATATTCGAGGATAATTAAAATTAAAAAAAACCATTACAGTTTGGCTTCGATTTTCAAACAACTGCATCATAAAATAACTTTTAATTTTTACTTTTTTTATTTATTGGCGCATATGGGCTCATCGCCTAAATGTAGAAAAATAGTGTCATTGACTATGGATGCGGGCGCTGCGCAGTCATGCGCAACGAGAACTTAAATTACCCGCCATACTACATATTTTTGCCGTTTCCAGTTTTGTTTTATTTCAACTGTATGAGTAAAGATAAAATAGTGTATGCAACGGCACATAATTAGGTATTAAATGACCGTTGCATAAACTACTATTATAAACAGAAAGTTGGCTGCTATAAAACTACGGCAAATATTGGTTTCAATTTGATTTCTAATGAGTTTTGCTATTGATGTTAATCATCGAATATTTGGAGTGGAGGGCTCAAAGGGCGTCAAAAAATTTGTCCACATCGTTGTCAACGGGAAACGTGCCCAGAACTCTGGCCAGCATTGCCACGTTGGATAGCAATGCTGATTCTCTGGCCGAAGAAAAGCCCAGCCCTCTGGTCACGTGAAGAGTTGTTTGTATATAAGAAGGTTATATAGTTACATATTTTGTGTAGTAATATGTTGAAATTTTTAAGAAGACGAAGAGGAAGAACTCCTCCCCGCAAGATGAACCGATGACCTGATGAAAATCGCAAGAGTTTGATAAATGCGATAAGCACAGGTTCAGTCGATGTAGCATCGATTGGAGGGGCAGCATTGGACGTCCTTCGGATGAAATTATAATAACAATTGAGGATTATAGTATTTGAACAAAAATAAAAAATAAATTAGAACTATGAACATATATCCTAAAACAGCCTTATTATAACAGAAAACACACTAGACACTAGTTACCTACAATTTATTGGTAGTAAGCTAAATATGTCCCCCAAGGCACCATTGATTTGACAAAAGCATTCGACAAGGTAGACCACTCCAAAAACAGCCGTAATTCTGTTAACGATGAAAAATACAAACACTTGACGTAGGCATGTTTATTTATGTAGATTGCTATCAAGTATTTACCAGCAACACTTTCACATAGCGCGGTTGTTTCAATACAATTGAACCGAATCGTATTTAATGAGACCGAAATAAATGAACCCGGTGTGAGGAAATAAAATAATCTTATTTTGGTATCACATTATATGAGTGGAATTGGATCTCTTTATGTGTGTAAGTGGTTTTGGTATTGGTGTTTCAAGATATTACTTATAAAGATATTTTAGTTTTCAAAGGAGAGGAGGCAAATAAGGATGCAAGTAAGGCGATAGAGTGTTGCCTGGATCGAATTTCCTTCGATTTATTATAGACGATATTATAAATATAAATTGGCACAGTACTAGAAGTTAGAAAATTACATACAATATTAGTCCTACCTAACTATGGCGTATCTTGCAGACAGTTTACATTTTTTCTGGATAAAACCTAGCACATGGCACTCAGTGATAGTGAAGCTATCTTCTTCTTTATTTCTTCTTTTCCAAACAATTATACGTGTTTATAATACACTAGTATTTTTTCCTCGGCTTCGGTCCTGTGGCCCAACCAGAGGACACGTTTAATTATTCGGAATAAAAAGTAACTTATTTCACTGTGGATGGATGGACTGTGTGAGGAGTGATATGAAAGAAAGGGAGTCAGTAATAACATGACGGGGGACAGGACGGTATGGAAGAAGCAAACGTGTTGCGCCGACCCCAAGTAACATAAGGGATAAGGGCAGGAAGATGATGATTATGATGATATTATTTCACCGTCAGTACACTAGCGCTGAGTGTGCTGTCAGTGAAATAATTTTTGTATTCGAATAAATAACAGCAATAATGGTTATATTACAAACAAGATACAATCTTACTTAAGTTTAAATTAATCAGAAAACATTTTGACAAGAAAAAAACATCCCAACTAATAAGTGGTTGTCTACTAGAACAAAACTAACTAACAAATCTGTCTCCAAGAAAGTACCGTCTCAAGCCTTAGCCGTATCTGCCCGCTTATCTTATTTTGTCAAGGTGACCCGAACTTCCAACAAGCATAAAAGGATTACGTAAGGGATCAAGTGTCCACAAATACTAAATGGACTGAAAACTTAAATTTATTTTACGGATTACATGGGTTTGGGGATCAGGGACGGTACTGCACTTTGACCTTTACGTTTCCAGCTGGCTGTTCCGAAATTTTGTTGATTTTAGCTTCTGTGTATGTTACTACTTCACTAGTTCACTACTGCTACTTTCGTGAAGTAATTATAAAGTTGAAAATATTAACGGGTGTTCTAATTTGGTAGTTTGTTCACTGTTGATTGATTAAAACTAGTAGGTACTAGTGGTAAGTCTACAAAGTTATTTTACAACTAATTTTCAATTAGGTGCCGAAAGTTCGATTGTGAGGTTTTTGCCAGCATGTTGATGCTCGTTAATTTTTTTGCATTAAAAGCTCGGGGAAAAAAATCAAAGAATCTAGGAAAATTTTTGCAGGTTGTTGACTTATATTTACAGTTATTTTTCTGGATTAAAACGTTAAAATTTTATTTTAACTGTGTGCCTCGAATAATAATTTTATATCCTATAATAGCTCTTCCCCGCGGCTTCGGTACCGTGGCCCACCCTACAGCACCCGTTTTCAAGATAAAAATAGCTTTTATCACTCCGGTATGTATCTAAGTATATATTCATATACATATCATTATCATCATCATCATATCAGCCGAAAGACGTCCACAGTTGGACATAGGCATTTCCCATGCGTCACCACATTTACCGGTCCCGTGCGTCTCGCATCCAGCGGCACCCCGCAACTTTCACAAGGTCAGTGGTGTCTCATCCCAACAAACAAAGAAACCGTGCCGACGTTCTATACCGATTATTCTGATTATTTTTGTACATCGATCGCGTTCGGTTCCGTTCCGTTCCACGGATATAGATAGTGATCTATCTATCACCATGGAACGGAACCGAACGCGATCGGTTTGCAAAAAATAATCGGTATAATCAGATGAAAAACGCTAGTTACGTCGGCACGGTTTTTTTGTATGGGATGTGGCATCTGTATGCTAGTATTATATTATCTGTGACGAGATGTATTTTTTTAATTGTTTATATTTATATTTCTATGCTCTATTTGTTCTTTTATTTAGTTGCACCTGCCATATTTTATCTCTGCACCACCCTAAGAACAGGTAGAAAATACCTAAGGAATTAAGTCTGCTAAAACTTTGCTTAAAGTTTTAATAAACAAAAATAAATGAATTTTTTAAATTGAAAGAATTTTTATAATCGGTTATGTAGTTTTTGAGTTTATTCTTTACTGCTTGTAATAAATAACCTCAAAAACTACTTAACTAACAAACAAACAAACAAACAATACAATACATTACAATAAAATATATTATAATATATTATAGTGTTGATCTATTTTGTATGACTACCTGACTCTATATTGAGATCGAAAATATTCATTTCATTGTCAATAACTATATCATAGAAAACTCTTGTGCAGGAAAAGCTACAGCAATCCAGTGAAAGTTCAGTATCAAGATAACACAGAATGCTGCGAGGATTTAAAATGGATTTTATATCGAAATCAAATCCAGCAGCGTTTCGAGAGTGATCGCGCTATATATACGAAAGATACCGTGTTTGAAGCTGATTGATTGAGCGATAGCTGGAAAAGCGTGCTGTTGGATTGATAACTTTTTGATAGCAAACTGGATCTTTTATTTAATTGACTCTATATTCGTATACTTAACAATCAATATTTACCCATCGTATAAAAATATTAAAATGTTCAATATCCAAAATCCAAGTGAATTAGATGGCAATTGAGTTGTAGTAATATTGTTGATTATACCAAGTGACGATGAATGTAGACAAATGAAGAGGAATGCCAAAGAAAACATAATGTGTGAGGAATGTCATGAAAGACACTGCTTCTTCTGTGATCATGCATTTTTAGAAATATTAGGCGTCTGTTTCATTATTTTCAAGGACTTATTTAGGTTAAACCAGTGAGGTCTAGATAAATCAGGGTCATTAAATTTCTTTCATCTAAAGATATCAATATTTTCAGAAATTAATCATGAATTTTCACCAAAACAAGTCTATTTAATTAAATATCTTAAACGATATCAGTTACTCGGTTAAAAAGTAGTAAATGTAAGTAGCTAACATATTTTTAAATATTAAAGCGGGTTGGTTGAACTGGGAATACGTTGTTTCATTATCCTCTCCTTCTCTAGGGGTTTGTAAGAGGGATTAAGTGGTGATGTCGAGGGGATGTGTTAGGGATTGCTACGGGGATTGTATTGGACAGGTTGATTGCTTGTCCGTAGTTATTTCATCGTGTTCGTCTGTGGTTTTACTAAGAGCAGGCCGATTCTATCCCTAGATTAGGCATATTTTTTAATTTTAACGAATATTGTAAAAAAGTAAATTTGTTCGTTTTGTTTATGGAATGTATTTCTTTTATCCGATAAAAACACCTTAACTGCGGAATATGGCATTGAAGCTGAGCCTTAGGAGGAAAGCTCGTTTAAACTAATATTATGAAGAGGTAAAATTATATTGTTTGTAAAAGGTTTTCTCCGAAGCTTATCTGCTGGATGCGAGCCTCACAGGACCATTCTATGTGTGACACTTGGGAGAGGCCTACGTTCAGCAGTGGACGTCTTTCGTATCAAATGATGATGATTATGAATCTCTGAAAGTGTTGATCTTATTTATGTAGGAGGAGGAAAGTGATGTTAGAAACACTTTCTTCTTATTTTCGTTTATTTCGGCTCGCTTAACACTAATTACTTAATTTTTCTTAGTAGCGACTTATTTATTTTCTGTATCTTTGCTTTTCACCGTTTTCATCTCCTTCCTCATTCATTCCATGTTCTCTCAGTCACTCGTTCACCGTTGCGTTCCATATTTCTAATAACTTCTTAAATCTATGTTGCGTTTAGAATTAAAAATCCTACATTTAATTATTTTTTTCACAGATTTCTGACGAAGGTTTACTGCCGCGTATTACCTAACAGCTATTTAGATTTATTAATCGAAATGAGAATACTTTACATTCGATATGAAGATACGAAACGTAAGGTATCCATTGCTAAAATAGTCATAGGTTGACTTGTAACGTTATAGATCTGCCCTATATTGCAATATGTTGTCCACCAAAAATACGTGTTCATTTTTGCGGTTTCAATTAGGGATGCGAAAACCCGATAGTTTCGGATATTCGGATCTTTAGTCGTTTTGGGTGTATATTTTAATATACACCCAAAACGACCAACGGCCAGCTCGTACGTAGGAATCTGTAGGTACATTTGCGAAATGTTTGAAGCGGATTACTTAATTATATATTTATGATTCTAATCAGAACGTTCTTCCCCGCGCTTGTCGTGTTTAATCTTAATCAAATTAATAAAGAAGAGAAGTTCATATTTAAGTAAGACTGGCAGGCCGGATTTTTCGCACCACTGCTTTTATATTAAGCGTAATACCGACTATAAATCAAAACGGGATATAAATAGAAACAAATTTTCCATTGTCAACAACGAGTAATACTTTTTTATTTGTTTCCAAACATTTCTGTTTGTCTCGTGTTTTGATGTTGCAACCTTGAGGTTTATGAATACAAAGAGTCTCGAAAAAGGTTGCGAATCCGAAATAAGGAATAGGTACCAATGTTAAGATTTTTATGCCTATGACATCTGTTTACAAAGCTATATATACGGATATGGATTGGACAGTAAGCAACAAGAAGAATGTTTAGCTTAACATAATATAAATATGGATAAGAAAAGAAGCAGATCAAAGAAAATAAATAATGTTAACGTGAAAGTTGATATTCTTAGCTAGGAAGGAGGTTAACTCAGAGATGAAGGCTAACAGAGATTTTTGGAACAAAATCACAAACAAATAGTGAAATGGCAGACGGGTCACAAATTCTAAACTCCACTTACAATAAAGAAATATTATGAAAACCTCGGTCTTAAGAGGAAATGCAGACGCGGACATCTGAATGAATTTTCTAAGTAAAAAGTTATAATTCGAGGTTTGGCTCTCTCCTCCAATATTATACCAATTTAAAAGACATTTCATGAACTGAATAAGAAAAATATATACTGTGGCGCTATGTTTTCCTTTTAGATGATACATTATCTTTAGAAGCACTAGAACTCGCCATCCATCCATCCATTCTTCTCTGGAACGCGCTTCCTCTCGAGATCAGAACGCGGAAGGCTACAAGTCGGTTTGCATTCAAGCCCAAATTACGGATTTATTTTCAACACAACTAAGGAGAGTCATCTCACTTTCATTCTATATTCAATGTAATGTAGTATGTGTAGTGTGTAGTATGTTAATAACAACTTAATTTTTTTATTGATCAAACAATGTACCTGCCATGTAATCTCTTCACCACCCTTGGTTGATTGGTAGAGAATGCCTAAGGCATTAAGTCCACCTTTGTACCTCTTTTGTATGAAGTCTAAATAAATAAATTAAATCCGCAAAAGATGCTCAAAATTGCACTGCCAACAGAGGCCTTTTTTTTTTGGGTGTAAAATCATCCAATGACTTCTCCCGCTCTGAAGCGGGAGGGCGTGTCAGACTTTTACTGACTAAAACCCACCCGTGTTCCTTCAGTTGTTTGTGCCAGGGCCGCGGTAACACTCTTTCAAAAATTATCCGCGACCCAGACAGACATCGGCCCTCTCGGGCCCCGTCAATTTTGCTGACATCTGTTTGAGGCGCGCGTGGAACACTACGCGTCGTCGACTCGGGCCTGGTCCTTATCGGACGGTGAGCTACCCATTACTTGCCGTCCGCAAGCCCGCGCCTACGGTGGCCGGGAATCGGCTTGCGCCTCCCGACGCCCAGGGCGTCTCCTGCGGTGACTAGGGGCGCGAGGGAGTCTCCGTTGCGTCTCCCTCACGCGTTCCGCCTCCTCCTTCGCGAGCATTACTGCTTCGCAGAAGGAGGTGACAGCTTCCCATGCCCTCTCGCTCCGTACCATGGCCTGAACCAGGGCCGGCCGCGAGAGGTCGCCACCGCTGATCGCCTCCACCAGGATACGGCGGTGCTCCGCCCATGCCAAAAGAGGCCTAGTGTATAAATTTGACAATTAAAAAAGAAAAAAAAAAAAAATCGCACTAATGTTTCCGTACCATTATCGCAAAAAATGGCAAAAAAATCACTTTAATATTTATTTTATTTTGTTTTTAGTATTTGTTGCTACAGCGGCAATAAAAATACATCATCTGTGAAAATTTCAACTGTGTATCTATCACGGTTCATGAGATACAGCCTGGTGACAGACAGACAGCCAGACAGGCGGACCGTGGAGTCTTAGTAATAGGGTCCCGTTTTTACCCCTTGGGTACGGAACCCTAAAAAGGAAAACATAAAGGCACAGTATATATCCTCTTTTTTCAGTTTATGGAATATCTTTGAAATTGGTCCAATATTGGAGGACGATTTAGGTGAGAGCCAAACCAAGAATTATTACTTTTAACTTAGGAAATTAAGTCGGATGTCTGTGACCGCATTTCCTCTTAATAATGGTCTGAAATCGCCAACACATTGTAAGCAAGCACAGTAACCATGTTATCCAGGAACTATTACTGGGTTACGGTGGTCAGATAAGCAGTTGCTCCATGAAAAGTAGTGGCATTCAGATAGATCCGGATAGACTAGAAGTGGACCCAAACATAGCTGGGAAACAGCTAGATAAATAAGAAGTTATGTTTACAAAAGAGGTTTCTTATCTGCATATTAAGGTTGTCGCGAAAATTTTATAAACAGACCTTTGGGAATCTGGATATCATGAAAAAACGACTAAATTTATTTGTGAAAAAAAAAAAAAAATTGTGCAAAATTTAATGATTTGCATTGTTGAACTACTAATATATCCCTGTATGGTGGCTGTTTTGCAATTTTCCTTCTTCATAAACTGTATTTATTTTCGTTATATTCTCTTCGTTCGTTTTCGTTATATTCTCGTTCTGTTTATATTTTCTGTTTTTTTTTTCTGTATTTATTTTCGCCGAATGATGCGTTAAAATTAGTGTTGAAATATGGAACTTTCGACGCTCATAACTTTCAAATATTATTATTTGACAGTTATAGTTTTTTGTTTCCCTACAGGGCTACATAATGATGAGACAAATTGATATCATTTTTTATTTTGAACGTACATCGTCAAACAGTGGAGTAATCGCCAGACTATGTTTGTATGGAAGAATGATCGACTAGTGTAACCTTAAGAATAGCTTTCCTATTATACGATCGTGCATAATAGCCGTTAACCCTGACAACTATAATAGTTATTGAACTAGCCCGATTTCATGGCTTTAAAATACACACAACATTATCGATTTTTCTTAGAACTGCAGGCAAGGCTATGCATTCTAATTTCCAAAGCCGTTCTTGAATATTGAATCAAGCAATTTAAACTTAAATTAAAGGGTTGGTAAATTATTCTTCAAGTCATTGAAAGTTTTGATTGTAAATCTTTTTTGTGCGTTTACGAAATTGTCTTATTGTAATTAACTAAGTTTTGGGTGAGGTTTATCAAACTATTAATTCTTGAAGTTTAATTTGATGAATAGAATGACATTCTGGTAGGTACTATGTTTTAAATGGTAATAAAACCAAGTGCGTAAAATTTTCCTTGCCGAATGTCAAAAGTACTGATTGTGACATTATATTAAACAAGGAGAAGCTAGAATTCGTCGATAAAACGATTTTCCTGGGGATCACGCTGGACTCAGGGTTGCAGTGGGGTCCTCATTTGGTATCCCTTGCAGGGCGGCTGAGTTCGGCAGCGTATGCTGTTGCAAAGATTCGTAGGTTAACCGATGTGGATACCGTGAGACTAGTCTATTTTAGTTATTTTCATAGTATGATGTCTTACGGTATCCTACTATAGGGAAGGGCTGCAGACATTGAGTCAATTTTTATTCTGCAAAAACGAGCCGTCAGAGCAATATATAATCTTCGCCGGCGCGATTCTCTAAGGGAACTGTTTAAGGACATTAACATCATGACGGTTCCTTGTCAATATATTTATGAAAACATCATGTACGTGAGAAAAAATTTACATCTTTTTAGTAAAAACGGCGACAGACATAATTACGTTACTAGAAATAGGGACCAATTAGTTCAACCAGGTTTCAGACTGGCTAAAGTAGCCTCATCTTTCATGGGGTACTGTACAAAATGTTACAATAAAATTCCTTCCCACATTCTTGAACTGAATGAGACGAAGTTTAAAACCTGTATAAAACGCACACTATGTAGGCTGGCATATTATAAGTTGGGGGATTACATCACTGATAAAAATGCTTGGCTCAATGCTAGTCCTGCTCCACAATCCACATCCACTAGGGCGTAATAACAAGTGATATGCAGAACATTATTGTTTTGAGGTATTGTTGGACCTGCTGAAGACTGTATGAATTATTAATATTTGCATTGTATAAACTCAATTTCCTTAGTATTGTATAACTGCACAGCACGTGTGTGAGTACTATGTACCCAACTGTAAATCTACCATTTACTGTACCTATGCGTCGTTCGTTGACTTGTGTGTGCCCTGGCCGTTGAGTGTGTCATGCTCTCTCAAATGTCTCTCTGATGGTGGCGCGTGTGTTGGATCATCCGGTTCCCTTCATGATGGTTGAGCTGGGTGGTGCCAATTCATGCGTCATGTTCGTGAACGGACGCTGTCAGTTGGGATTGGTCATAACTTGACTGCTTCGGATGTTAATTTTTTCTAGTATCTATTATATAACTGCGCAGTACATGTGTGAGTACTTCTAATACTTTATGTCTGTAGGTGGTATAGTGGGTAGTGCTATTCTGGGTGCATTGTCCTCACATGTATGAATTTAATAATGTATGTTCCTAAATATAGTAAAAAAACTTTTTTTTTTTTAAAAGAGTAAGTATGGAGTTTCTTGTGCATTCTTCTCCATAACAAGCTACTTTCCGAATGCACGGTAGAATCATTTTAATGTAACGTTCAAAAGTGCCGCTTGGTGGCCTAGTTGAAATAAAATATCTTTGTCTTTGTCTTTTTTCTTTATTGTTATCGCGAAGGTAATTTTTAAGGTTATACTGCAAAGAAGCCGAAGTGGCAGAGAGAAAATTTGGTAGTTTCTATATTAAACTAGAATATTATGAAAGCATGTGTAGGGTCACTAAATAAGCAATGTTGTATCGGCTTGTCACTAAAACATATTTCCCAAGTTGTCATTAGATTTGAAAGAAAGTTACCGCGGCCCTGACACAAGCAACTGAAGGAACATGGGTGGGTTTTAGTCAGTAAAAGTCTGACACGCCTTCCCGCTTCACCCAGAGTGGGCGAAGTCATTGAACCAAAAAAAAACAATGTATCGTTTGATGACGCAATACAGTACTATATATTTGACAATACTACCTATTTAATCAATCTGCCTATTAAGCTAAATATATATATATATTAGGGCTGGCTGCCAGTCTAACCCACAGACATAAATCTAACGTTGAAAAAGTTAGATATATGTCTGTGGTCTAATCAGATACAGCTTAGTAGGTACAGTTGTTCTATATCACGACGGCGGGTTGGTCTTAGTCGTGTGCATGTACATTATTTCTGTGTGCTCAGGTGATACTGAGCGCTCCCACAGGCTTATTACGTGCAAGAGCAAAACGATAGCGAATTTTGATATTGCGCATTAATTCCTCTTCAATACAGAAGATGTAGAGTTTTTGGCTGTATTATTAAATTATTGCATTTGACAAACAACGAGCGATTAGCAAACGATTGTGTAGAACCTACCATACGTACACTGTGCACTGTAGGTAAATCCGACATTTATGCGTTTGATCGCGCGAAAATTGCTTATTGCTTTTGCTTACGTAATAAGCCTGCCGAGCTTACTCTCTACATACGTATGTCCCACACACACACACACACACGATTAAGACCAACCCGCCGTCGTGAGATAGGACAACTGTAACAGTATATGGAACGTCTGCCTATGTGATCTCCACAATGCAGTGACGGTACCGACTGGGACAATCCCACCGAACTATTCTCAAACCACTGCAACTCCTGAAAGCCAGAATAAACAGTGGCAACCACCAGAAAAGCGCCGAGGCAATGAAGCTCGACGAAGTCCCGGAGAATGAATTTAACTGTCTTGGATCCCGCAACGAAATTAATCAGAAAAGAATAACGGAGGAGTAGGAAAAAATACAAATTTCCACGACGACGGTACCGACGATTCGATTAAATTTTTGGCGGTACCGACTATTAAATAAGTATAAATGGCAGCCGGGACCAACAACGGCTTAACGTGATTTCCTTGGAAATCGGTCACGTTGTTAAGGTGGTTACCCATCCACGAACTGACCCCGGCAAGCGTTGCTATACCTTGAAAATTGACCCGTGTGTCTATTCTACACTTCTAATATATTATCAATGATAATTACCTATATTTCAGGTGCATAGTTGAGACATGACGCATACACGACTCTAAAAGTTTATTTATTTATTTATATATGCTTTATTGTAGGTACACCAAGTTAAAACATAGAACAGGAAACTTAAAACTAAAATACATACAATGGGCGGCCTTATCGCATACCGCGATCTCTTCCAGGCAACCTGGAATGGACAGTGATAGCCTGGACATGAAAAGGGGTTGATATTGGTGTAACACATAACATTATGAATATTTTTTAATCTCTTTAAATCATATGATAACAGATACACAAATACATACATATGTTAAAAATAAAGTTTGTTAGTAATCTAGCAAGATAGTCCCCTTAACAGTCTGAATACTATACATACAACATACGCACACAACACACATAAACACACACACACACAACACAAACACACACCATTACAGTTTTTTACTAATAACCCTTTTTGTCTTTTTGTGTTTATCTTTACAACATTGGTTTTAATATTATTTCGATAATTATCCTTGCATAAGATTGAACTTTATTTGCTGCCAAGAGAGGACACTGGCTCCTGTAACACAGGTTAATCACCTAGCACGGGATTCAGGGACTTCACTGAATCGTAATCTTTTTCCTATGTAAATAAATCAATATTATTATATAATATCCGTTCAAATCACCTGAATTGCAGTGGCCTGTATGGAAGGCATTGAATCGGCTACGTACCCAAGTAGGCCGCTGAAAATATAATTTGGCAAAATGGGGGATTATTGATTCGTCCAACACCTGGTGTGAGTATGGTGCCCCTGTACAGACTATGTCCCACTTGTTGGAATGTCCTGGCTGTCCATTCACTTGCACCCTGGAAGACCTGAACAGTGCTTCTGACGCTGCAATAAGCGTGGCCGCCTACTGGGCTCAGACAATCTAATTGAATGTGCCATCGATTCGAAAAGAAGAAGAAGAAATCACCTTTAAGGAAATACAGGCCCAGCCTATTTTAAACGTAGGTACAATAAATTAACCTAAAACCCACCGGTGTTTCAAAGCCGTCTAACAATACAACAGAAGAGCCGTAATTCGCTTTAATTATTCGTATTTGTTCGCCGATCGTGACGCCATTGGCTTCGGCAAACTTCGGTAAACTTCGGCCCTAACTTTTTAAACAAACTTGCTAATTCCCGCGATTCCACCAAAATGGCGACCCGCAAAATATTACAATAAACTCGTTTGAAAGAATCGCTTTTTCGGATTATGGAAATGGAATCTTTCTTGGGTGAAATATGCTGTAATTTCTTTTTGATAATTTTTCTTTTCTGATTCCAGTGGGGTGGCAGGTGCTAGTAATTTTGAACGAGTTGGCTAAAATAATGGTTCAGAAAGTTGAGAATAATTTGTCACGCGCCAAAGGCTAGATGATTTTATTTCTATCTGCGTTGTAGCAATTAATCTCTGGTTTTAGAATACTTGCTGTAGACATTAAACGCTAAACGTAGTCTGCTTGACTAATTGAGATGGGTATTGACTATCAAGGCCTGGTGATTTTTGTTTTGTTCAGTATTATGATTTTTTTCCTTCACATGCGATTTTTACTGTTGTGTATGCTGTGTTAAAAATATACTTTCAAATATTAAACAAACAACACACACACAATATTATACTTTTAAATATTCTATCTCATCACACTAATATTAAAAAGGTGAAAGTCTGTAGAGTATCCAAAAATATCGTGTTGTTAATTATTTTTTGCCTTAGAAAGTTACCATTTTACGGCACTAAAACGGTTATAGGCCCATAATGGCGACGTTTGACAAGTCGAAGTCCATTTTTGATGTCAGTGTACATAATATATTTTAATTATTGTTAATCCAGGAAACTATCACTTAGTGCTTAAACCACATAGAACGAGAGAAAAGAGAATCAATTTCTATATGCCTACTCAGGTACTCATCAAACTAAAATGTTCAGTAGCTATAAAAACCAGAGCTGATTCAAGAAGGCTTTCAAATGAGGTAATAAAGGGTATCTACCTACGTCTGCTCGTAATAGCACTCTAAGTAAAGTTACCGAGACACTCAGATGATGATAATGAGTGGTCCTAATGAAGGCCGTTAATTGCTAAGTTCTTGATGGAATGTCTGGCTTCTGTTGGTAGATGGAAATTGGGTTGGGTAGTTATTAATTTGAAAATTGTAAATGGATAATAAATATTTCTTTTGAAGTGAAATTATGATAAAAAAACCCGACTACAAAAAATACACAATTATTTGGAGTTGTCTATAGATACGCTAATAAACGAAACTGAAATGTAGTAGTTTTCTGTCGGTAGGATTTTTATATTTTACTAATGATTTTTTTTAAATATGCATACCTACGTACATAAATTGCATAAATATATACCTTTGGGTTCCCAGCCGATCCCAATGGGGCTACCGCAAATGAATTCGCCTCTAGAGGCGCTGGTGTGAGTGGCGTGAGGTCTCCGATATGTGAAATATCATAGCTTTTTGGCTTTTAGCGCGAGATTATTTACATTTATTTAATGTTGTGAATATTTTCCAAATATTTATTTATTTTTTCTAAATTATGTAAGTAACACCTTAACAGCTACAACGCCAATGCGATGCTACTACCACAAAGATATTAGGACTTATAAAAATACAATTAAAAATACAATAAAAATATTACAATTAAAATATAATCAATCATACTATTATAAATACAATTAAAATCCAATTATCATACAAATAAACACAATAAAATACAATTAAAATACCATTATAATCCAACAAAAAATTCAATTAAAATAATTTTTCAACATTTTCAATGCACTTCAGTGCTACAGTAAATATATCTATCTCATTTGATATAATATTTAATAATCTTATGGCGCGTGACAAGGGGGCAAACTTGTTCAGGTTAGATTAAGATAGATACGGGATTTTCCAATCACTGCTTTAATAGAGTTTTATGTTTCGGAAAATCTTATTCTTCTTTTTTTCGAAAAAACGGGGCTGCGCAAAACTGATTTTATATTTAATCGCACTTCTACGGCATTAGAAATAATTTTAATACAAACTTTGCTTCCGTGCACGTCATAACAACTTTTAACAGCTACATGTATGGATTTTACAGCCCGTTCAACCGATTTTGACTTCTATTGCGTTGGAGATACGACAAATGGAAGCAGTAGTAAACAGTTGGTTTTGGTAACAGGTTTATGCTTTTTATGTCATTTATGTTTACGAGATAGAACTCAAAATCGGTTGAATGGACTGTAAAAAGACTTGTAAAGACGTCTAATGTTATTTCAAATGGAGTATAGTCCACATTCAATTTTTGACTGATGTTAATTAGTTCATCCTCATTGAAATGTTGTAAAACTAGGCAAAGACAAAAGAATTTATCGCAAAAAATTACCTATCCTTTTTCAAAATTATTTGATGAAAGTGAGACCTGGTGAATACCAGTCTATATTGTCACTTAAAAATTGATTATTTGAATACGTAACCCAATATTCTAATTTTAAATCACCTTGAAGACGCTTTGACAAGAGGTTATTTATATCAATTCAATTTACGTCAAGGCTTTTTCAATAAGAATTAAATAACGTTATTCAAACAACAATAATATTATTGAATAAAATGTTGACATCTAAAAGTTGAAACCTTTTAAATACAGATGGATGTGTTTCTCATTTTTATTACAAGCCATATTTTACCTTGCTTTTGTGTTGTGTCCGGCAAATATTCATAGTAATCCATTTTTCAAGCACTTTCTGGCATCCGATTATGCTGTAACTTTGCGTTCTTATGTAACTTTGGCAATATTGAAATAATTTGGTAATATGGAGCTTGTATCATGATGGAGCGTGTGTTGGATCATCCGGTTCCCTTCATGATGGTTGAGCTGGGTGGTGCCAATTGATGCGTCATGTTCGTGAATGGGCGCTGTCAGTTGGGATTGGTCATAACTTAACTGTTTTCTAGTACCTATTATATAACTGCTCAGTACATGTTTGAGTACTTAATACTTTATGCCTGTACGTATAGTGTGTAGTGCTATTCTAGGTGCATCGTCCTCACATATATGAATTTATTAATGTATGTACTTTATGTAAATATTGTAAAAAACTTATTTTTTTAAAAGAGTAAGTATGGAGTTTCTTGTGCATTCTTCTCCATAAAAAGCTACTTTTCTGAAAGCAGAGTAGAATAAATTTTTATTACTTGTAAATTTTAATTGTAAATTATAAATGTGGAACGTTCAAAAGTGCCGCTTGGTGGCCTAGTTGAAATAAATATATTTGACTTTGAGCCGGAAGGTGGCTTCTCCTTAACCAGACAAGATATCACCATTGTGTTTGGGCTCATTGGATTGACAAGTGATATTATATTTAGTAGGAACCTTTTAGTTCAAAAAGCTTGTTAAAAAAGATACTCAACACTTATTATTTAGCGAGTGATTGCGTAAGAATTTAAAATGTACATTTAAAACATATTCAAACTGGTACCTACTGATGCGATATAAAAATAGAACTCAAAAACGAATGACTGCTGCGCTGGCGTTTTCCATTACGAAATTCTCAACAAAAGCCTGGAATACCGACGCGGAGTTATGTATACGAACGAAGTCACGTGCAACAGCTAGTCAATGGGGATGTGAACGCAAAGCCGAGCGCAGATGTCGCTGGAGGTGCAATGGCTGCTGTCTTATAATTTTTGCTTTGTTTACATCACATTTTTTTGTTATTTTTTGTGTTTAAACAAGTCTACCATCGTTATTGATAATATATATTGTCTTGAAAGCTTAAGGAATTGAAATACGAACTATAGAAATGAGGAGCAAGGATAACTGGAAAGAAAACAGATCTTATTGAGAAGCAGACTTTTATAAAATAAAATATTTTTCATCGGTGATATGTTCTAGATTTGGCAATGTTTTTTTTTGTAACGAGATATTTCTTACTTGACTCACGGAAGGAAAATTTACAAAAAATGAGAGAACGTTACTTTAATGTGTTGGTATTCTTTACGTTTTAGGTTAGAAGTTTTATTTTATTTTTTGAAATTCAAACTCTCAAGCTTCTGAAGGCCAAGCAAATGTCATTCCTGATGTAGAACTTTATCAATACGTTATTAGCTCCACTATATCGCCGAAGATTACCAAGCAACATCATCAGAGTTACTTTGACAGGTACATAACATAACATATAAATATGTATAGCCTTTTTCCAGTCTTTTTTAGCGTGCTATCTTTTGGCAACAAATGAGCACCGTAGTTGGTACATCCTGGTACAGCATACAGAGACATATTTCGAGAAAATTACTGAATGATAGATTACAAAATGTATGGATTTGACAGCTTTCAATACCCATAGCGACCTATCGCGCAAAAATGGCAGTTCACATCCCCATTACAATGAACGAAATGAATTAAAATTATGCTTTCACAAAGGCTCTTAATTGGGCCTATTTCAGCCATTTTGGTTTAAATCACTGTCATTTGACTTTTTCTTTAATTGGATTGAACAATGGTTTTTGACAAGGCTTTTGTTCAAAGCTTTTCTATCTTTGAACAATTTTTAAAAAAATATAAAAGTGATAATGTGTGGTTGATGGGTTTTCTTTGAATGACGGTTCTTAAAATTAATTGACACTTTTGATCAAAGGTTTACTTTCATTGAACTTTTTTTAAAATATAAAAATGATAATGTGCGGTTGATGGATTTTCTTTGAATAAACGGTTCATAAAATTAATTAACATTATTAGTTTAAGAGCCAATTTTTCAATCAGAGTCAGATTATTTTTATCTGATATATAATTATGTCTCCGCCTTAAATGAAAGTTATCTACTCGAATTTATTGAAAATCTAAAATTTATTAATTTTATTTTCACTTGTTGGTCTTTCCAAATCGTAATATCAAAATCATTTTGTAAAACCTCGGGTGATTGGCATTTGTTTTTTTTTCTTCCAAATTCAAGGATTTTTTTTAAATCAACAAATCACTTTCGAACTGCGTGCGATTACTGTAGTGAGGTTCAAAGTTATTTACAGAATAGCATCACTGGCAGTAATAAGAAAGAACACGATATTGTTGTTATTTTTTGTCATCCCACAAACATATTTTTTTAATATTCTATAGGCTCGCGCTTGCCCACTATCTCACATGATGATAAGCGATGATGTGGTCGACGGTGAAGGTTGCCTAGAAATGACTGAGGGTAGCGAAGAGGACATCGCTTCACAGATCGCCAAAGCCCGAGCTACCTTCGCACAGCTGAGACCTGTTAGGCAATCCCGAATAATTAAACTCAAAATTTTCGGATCAATTGTCAAATCCGTGCTGCTCTACGGTTGCAAATCTTGAAAGGTTACCAAGAACATCTCACACCAAATATAAGTCCTCGTCGCATTCTCGAAATTAACTGGCCAATCAAGCTTTGCATGTGGAGATGGATTGGCCACACGCTCCGAAGGCGTCCCGATAACATACCCAAGCAAGTTTTGGACTGGCATCCCCAAGGGAAAAGAAAGGGTGGCCGTCCCAGACAAACTGGCGGCGCATTGTGTTGGCAGAAGCGACGAGCATCAGAATGACATGGAGCTTGTTGAAGCGTGAAGCTCAAGACCGATCACGATGGAGGGCTGTGGACGCTCTCTGCCCCATCTAAGGGATATAGGACATTAAGTCAAGTTAGTCAAGTTGCAGTCCCATGTTTTTTTTAATATTCTATAGACGAGCCTAGCCTGAGCCTATAGCGCTTGGCTACTATCTCACCTCTCTCTCCTAAGCGATTATGTGGTTGACGGTGAAACAAGCTTGTCTAGTAATAACCTTTTCACTCTTGACTTGACTTAAAGACTCCAGATTGTAGCTGTCGGGAAACACAGACTCTAGCAGGGATAGTGTACGTTTGGGGGTAGGTGGAACAGGGTGTAAAGTCCCACAAACCTCCATAGAAAAGGGAGGATCCTCCGACCAGACGGGTGTTGTGTCTGGTCCGGGCAACTGCCCAACGTTTATCGTCGGACTGTTGTATACGTTCAAATCGCGCCGCAAACTTTGCTTGTGCGATGTAGGATTTGTGTGACGTCATGTCATTACTTTGTAAGTGGCGGTGTCGGTGCCGCTACATCACTCCCCTCCGGAGACCGGAGGTCGATAGCAGGTTGAGTCGTCCGTACATCTTGTGATGCGTGCCTGGCCAGTGGAAGATTGGTTCCCGTGAGTCGGAACCGGAAGTCGCAGAGTTCGCGGTGAGTCGGAACTGTATGCGGTTGTGCCCCAGTGAGTCGGGGTGATGATGTGTCCCAGTGAGTCGGGACAGTGCTGCTGGCTCCAGTGGGTCGGAGCGGTGATGAAAGAAGCTGAGGGTGATGACCAGGTATGCGCGTCCGCTGCATGCTGGTGGTCAGGATACCCCCGTAGATGCTGTGGGTACTGGCTGGCTGTGTGACTCGCTGCTCGAAAGCTTGAGGAAGTGATGATGACGTCACGATGAAGTAGCTCTGCACGAAGGCTGCGCTGATGTTCATGTACGAGGGTCACCAGTTTGGGGGTATGTGGAACAGGGTGTAAAGTCCCACAAACCTCCATAGAAAAGGGAGGATCCTCCGACCAGACGGGTGTTGTGTCTGGTCCGGGCAACTGCCCGACGGTTGATGTCGGACTGTTGTATGTGTTCAAATCGCGCCGCAAACTTTGCTTGCGCGATTTAGGATTTGTGTGACGTCATGTCATTACTTTGTAAGTGGCGGTGTCGGTGCCGCTACATACGCATAATAAAAGTGTTCTTAAAACGTTTTGTGCGTATGGTTGGTATGTCCTTAATGAACCGTTGGCACATCGCCGTACGTCTGGTAATCCGATGATGAAACGGGATAGGTGGAATTAGATCATGCAATTCCATTGCACAGTCCTTGAAATGTAACCGATAAAAGCCGCCAAGCCGGCAACTCGGCGACGATGTTCAAGGCTCTGAAGCTTTGACTTGACCTGTGCTTCACCACCGATGAGCCTCTTGGCCCGCTTTTCGATCGACTCTAGTGCATCATCTGGTATTTGGCAGATCCGTTGAATGTATTAGGAGGCGTGCTTTTTGCCATTTACTGGGCACAAATCAGTCACTGGGCTGCTACAGAGAAATAACGGATGAAAAAAATCCTATAACCCTTTGCCTGACCCGAAAATCGAATCACCATGTTAAGGTCGCTTCTTCTGGACCAGAGATTATAAAAGTTTTACGTAACTACAGATGCCAAACAAAAAAGTCTATGCTTGCATAGTTAATGTTCCTGCTCTGAATTACTATCTGAGCCTGTGTTTAAGGGCCTTACGCCGCTTTAGTGCCTTAAAACGGTTACTTTCTAAAGCATACTCTTTAGTAACGGCTAGGTTAAAAGGTTAGAAACATTATATATTTATTATTGATTCATGTACATTATTTAAGAAAAAAGATTTTATTGACTAATACTTTAAAAAAAAATAACAACACGATATTTTTTCGCTTCTTTTCCATAATGGACTTTAAAAAATATTTTTACACAGAAAAATTGATGGTTAAAATTTCTATTAGAATAGCATATGTAAATCAAAAAATATTTGGTAAACCAAACTGTCCAAAATGAGGTTCAATATTGATATTCTGGCACCGAGCAGGCGCACGGCCAGTACCGCGTTAACATTGGCGAATATATACCCCTTAATTAGTTGTAATTAAAGTAATAGCACTCACAATAACATACTAATTGTCTACTTAGAACATATTTAGGGATCGTTAGTTCTTAGCTTACTTGTCTTTATTGCAGCTCGGATTACTTCTACTGTTTCTTAGAGACACTATTACTGCCACATTTAAAACAGGAGTTTGTTGATAATACAAACAACAGAGATCTGTGAAATATTTAGAAAACCTGAAAGTCATTGTATTATATTCATAAACAAACGCTATGGGGCCAGCCCTGAAATCGCAGAAAGAAATCAACTGTTCTGTACTGTTTATCAAGTTATGCAAATAACTCGTTTATTCTGACACATGTTTTAGGTATATATTTTTGGGAACAAATCCCGACCTACCAAAAATCTAATCGCGTAATTCGGTCCCAAAGCAATACTGAAGAAGACTGTATGATTAATAAATGATAAGAAAAAAGTATTTAAGGTTAGACTGTGGTTGTACCAATAGCACACATGTTCATTTCGCCAGTTAAGGTTGCCCTAGTCGACGGCACGAACTATTTTGTGCGCGAGGTTAAAATGCATGCTATCTCATCCGACAACACGTGCGAAAGAGATAGATGCTGTGATGAGCAGTAAGAAGCTAGTTCGCGTACGAATTAGCACTTTTGCAAGTTTGTAGCGAAATGGATTATGATTTATGTCGAAAACGATAGCGCGAAATTTTATAAAGAGATCTTTGGGAGTCTAGATATCATGAAAAAACGACTAAATGTACATTTTCAAAATAAAATTATTTGCATTTTTGAACTACTAATCTATCCCTGTATGATGCGTTAAAATTAGAGTTGAAATATGGAACTTTCGACGCTCATAACTTTTTTATTTTTATTTTTTTATTTTAGGTCGCTTTTTAACATCTAAGGTCATTAGCGACCACAGTAAACATTATAGTAGAAAATGTTACATTAATTTATATATATTAGTATAGGTTAGGTTAGTTTATACATATTAGAATAGGATACATAAGTTTATACATATTTATCAATTTCAAAAACGTTATGGTTCTTGTATAACCATCCTTATTTAGACAATCTTTTAGACTAGAAGGTACATTGCAAATTTGTCTTTCTTGACTGTAAGCCGTGCATTCAACTAGAAGGTGTATAACTGTCAAGTCCACTTCACATTTGCATTTGTTTTTATTAGCTTTAGTTATAAGATGAATGTGAGTTAAGTTTGTGTGTCCTATACGTAATCTGGTAATTACCACTTGATCCCTTCTGAAACTGAATGAAATAGATTTGTCAAAAATTGAATTTCTTATACCAATTAATTTAGTTGTATTTTCTATTTTCCAGTAATGATATCAAAGAATTTTGACTTTATGTTTGAAGTATTTTTTTATTTCAGTTGGAGTAGATTTTATTGTTTCGCAAAGTTTCCATACAGGCTAGATAATGATGAGACAAAGTGATATATTTTTTATTTTGAACGTGCATCGTCAAACAGTGAAATAATCGCCAGACTACGTTTGTATGGAAAAATGATCGACTAGTGTAACCTTAAAATTAAAGTCACCAATCGTCAAACAAAAGCCATCAACCGGGACAAATTAATTGGATACAAACTCTTTTCCTTTCATCATAAACACAGAACCAGTCAACCCGTCAATCGGTTTTCAAATAAAGACATCTATCAGTTAACTGCCAATTGAGTTAATTAAAGGTTTACATTCGCAAACAAATAAATACAGAACGGTTAGTAGACCCTTGTTATCCATCGCTATGTAACCGCATATTATTTGTGGGACGAGTTGATTGAACTAGATCTGCCGGTTTTGCAAAACCGACTTTCGCTTGTGATTCTGGGCTTGACAGTTTTTTTAACGAAAATAATGTCAAACCGAATGTTGGCAAATTTTCAAACGCTCTTTAGCTACTGTGATCACTCAACCAGAATGAACTTTCACTTTTGTATAAATTGTTTACGTTTAATTTGTGACGTGTAGATAATAATTTCTTTCCAGAAAACGGGGTTAGATTTGGGGAATTATTGTCGGGGACGCAGTTATAAATATTGAGTGTTACTGTTGCTAGTCACTAGGTTAATAATACGACTACAACAGTTGATCGGTTGTTATCTAAACCTAAACTTATAAAAGAACTAGCTGTTCCCCACGGCTTCGCTTCCGTGGACCACCCCACAGGACCCTACCCCAGGGATTAAAAATAGCCTATGTCACTCAGGAATAATGTAGCTTACTATTGGTGAAATAATTTATTAAATCGGTCCAGTAGTATTCGGTTCAAACAAACAAAAAATCATTAATCTTTATAATATTATTATATTATATTATATTATATTATATTATATTATATTATATTATATTATATTATATTATATTATATTATATTATATTATATTATATTATATTATATTATATTATATTATATTATATTATATTATATTATATTATATTATATTATATTATATTATATTATATTATATTATATTATATTATATTATATTATATTATATTATATTATATTATATTAGTAAAGAAGAGTAGGAATTTCTTAGTTTGTTTTTAATGGCCGGCTGAAAAAGAGGGGTATTATAAGTTAGATGTGTGTACCTATATGTTTGTGTATCTGTCTGTGGCATCATAGCTTAGATGCTCATAGCAAGACGTAATCTCTTGAAATCCGATCAGTATTTCAAGAGATTACGTAAATCATTAAATAAATCCAATCACTGATAAAAAGTTAGACTATGTACGACCTTACCTTACCTTAATTTAGACGATGTAACTTTTTATCAGTGAAAGGATTTATGTAATGATTTACGTAATCTCTTGAAATACTGATCGTATTTCAAGAGATTACGTCTTAAAAAGGCAAAATTAAAAAAATCCAAAACCCCGACAATTTTTATAAAGGCATAGTCGGGTAGTTTTTGTCTCAAAGGTTACTTTTTTATCCCGGAAAAATACGCGCTCGAGTTAACTAAAAGGGTTACCTTCGCAAACAAATAAAACGGTGAGTGGTCCCTTGTTATCCATCGATATGTAACCGCCAATTATTTGTGGGATGGGACTGTGGGGCAAAGGTTGAGAAGCAAGAACCATTGGGTAAGAAGCATTGTTCATCCAGCTTGCTCAAAGCGAGTTGGCGATTTTAGACTACAACTATAAGTCCTCACGATGTTTCCCTATACACGCAGAATCACACTAATATAATATTATAAAGGCGAAAGTTTGAGTTTGTATGTTTGTTACTTCTTTACACTCAAACGGCTGAACGGATCTGGATGAAATTTGGCACAGAAATAGATTATAGTCTGGAATAGCATATAGGATAGTTATCGACTTTCACGTGGACGAAGCCGCTGGCAGAAGCTAGTCGTAAATAAATTTGGCAATTTTCAAACGCGCCTTAGCTACAACTGTGATTGGTTTAGTAAAATATCATCAGGCAGTCGTATAAATTTACTTGCGTTCAATTTGTGATGCGTCCGAAACTTCTGATCACAAACCAGAAGAGAGAGATTATATATAATATGTTGGGTTTAGTCAATAGTACGGACGACAAAAAAAAACAAAAAAAAACAAAAATTTGTTTTTTTGTTCCCGAGTAGAGCTCGGTCACCCAGCGGTACTTCACCTTAAAATAAGACTAGTTAGAAGATTATATAGTAGGTTATAATAAAAGGCAAAAATACATTTAAAAATAAAACGATTCACCAAACTTCGCGCACGCGATCGCAAAAACGCAACGTGAAAATCACGCAATATTGAATCGTCGAAAATGGTCTGAAACTTTTCACGCTGAATAGAAATTGAAGAAAAATTTTCCACTTTCAAAATTGTTCGAGTCAGCTTTCAGCAGCAGTTGAGCGGAACTTTTGTAGAAGCGATGCTTTTTGACTTCCATTACATTACATGTGGCGACGTCCGACTTGATTTCTTTGACGTTGCCGTCATATGCTATTTGATATTGCGCTGTATTGCTGGATTTAATCGTACACGTATAAAGCTTTTTAAGAACCTGAGGATAGCAAATGTGTTTAGGCACGTTTAGGTCAGGCACTCACAGTTTAGTAGGTAGATACTGCAAGAGTCCGGAGGGTTCTATAGGAACTGGATATGAATAGACTTATCACACTAATAATTAATAATAATAATATTATAACGGCGAAAGTTTGTGAGTGTGTTTGTATGTTTGTTACTTCTTCACGCCAGAACGGCGGAACAGATCTGGATGAAATTTTGCACAGAGATAGATTATAGTCTGGAATAGCACATAGGATACTTTTTATCCCGGGAATATGTTCCCTCGGGCTAATCTTCGACTTTCACGCAGGCGCAGCTTGTATTTAAATAAAATAATACCATTCCTATACAGTGCTACTCTAACTTTATAAAAAACTGTATCATAGCCGGCTGTCTGTCTAAAATTAATTGCTTTAAATACTGTTCATGTAATGATGTATACACAGAACTGTACATAGTGACGACATTAAGTACCTTAATATTTTATCAGACAGAAAATACTTATTTTTGACAACTATAAATACCAACCACGTCATAATAGTTCACATCAATCATTGATGGTCATTCAATCAAATACACAGTACACATACATTTGACATTCAATCAAACTTTAATAGGTACATAGAAAGTATCACTTCGGTATCGATTACTTCGTGTCTATTTTAACCGACAGCTGGTTAGTTACAACCATATTTCAAGTTACAAATTTGACAAGGAGTATAGCTGGCTAGCCATAAGGTCGATTGTACACGTTAAGAAATTCACCGAGCGTACGCAAGTATTCGTGTCGTACACGACCAATTCATCATGTACACGTCAATAATTTTGTCGGACGTAGGCACGAATCTTGTCTAGTGCAGACAATATTTGTTTTGTTCAGCACCGTGGCAGTGTACACAGTTTGGGTGTTAAAATGACATAAATTATTGCGTCGACTTGGCGACTTTTCTTAGAGTGTACAAGCGGCTTAAATGTGCTGTTACTTCGTCCTTCTAGCGAAGAAGACCAATTATTTATTTGTTGTCAGTGTACCTTAATCATTTTCTTCCATAAAAATAATTTTCATTAGCTGTTAACTGTCGGTGATTATTGATATTATGTGAACAAACCATTCATCGTGTCTTTGGTTTTCTACTCTTATAAAATTTATAATCAACCACAATAGGTACTCCAAATTTTACTGACGATATTTTAGTCATTCCTGTACATCATGTAATACCAGCAGCAGCAGAAGCAGTGGTGGCCCAGTAGTATCGGCCGTGATTTACAAGTGTAGGTCGTCGGTTCGAGCCCAGGTTAGGCGCGGTTTTGTGTAAATTAGAGCATCACCACTGCTCTCAAAACGATGAAGGAAAACATCGTGAGGAAACCGCCATGTCCTTGAACCAAAAATTCGAAGACATGTGACTGCCACCAACCCGCACTGGGCCCGCGTGGTGGATAACGGCCCTTTCCCTCTCACAGAGAGGAAGCCTGTGTCCCAGCAACATTAATAGGCTGATGATGTGATGTGATGTGATGCAATACCATGACAAACGATTTGCAGTTTTTTTCTTGTAATAATGGCAAATTATCACAACACATAGCAATTTACTGCTGATGCTAAGATTATAGCAATTGCTAGTACCAGAGAGACACCACCACACTACAAACAACAATTAAAACCTAACTAGTTTATGAAATTAGTCCTTACGAGTGACTATAATTGCCGGCAATAATTGCTGAAAAATTGCTCGTGTAAACGTAGGAGGAATCACGACCCTCAGTAACGAGGAATAGGACGTGAGGAGGAGGAACCGTTACATGGAAAACGAACTTGCAATTAGGAAACCTTCCTTTCTCATATCGTGAATGTAATTCCCGTTATGTAGCTGTAAAGTTTGGTTTGGAACGATGAGCAGAGTGAATAAACCTTATAGGAATTGAATGTGACATTATAATCGAGGTATAAAATTTAGAAACAGAAAAATTACCGGGTGCATTTTAATTTTTTGGCTGTTTTTGGGCGAATGGATGTCAACCGTTCACTTAATCGCATTGTAGAAGTTGTATATATTCGTGAGTATTTTCACACAATACCCTTTATGGCTGAATGGTATAGGTAATATTAGTTTAGAAAGACTTTGTCAGTAGTTGCTGTGTGACGATTATTATAATTCACGTTTGATGTAATGTAAACTTAATAACGGAAATCTTCATTTGTTTTTCTTAAACACTGCTTCGAATTTCGAACGGTGTCGAAGTGTGAATCCGAAAAGACTTACTTTTTAAATAAAATATGAAGCATTCGAATTTCGGAGCGCAGACGCGACGTTGACGTCGCGAGACTCTAGTAGCAAGCGTCAGCGCTGAGACTTCGCAACGTTAACGACGCGTCAACGCGACGGTAACGTTGCGTTTTTTGGCAACAGGTACAATCACGCAGTACTTTGATTATTGTAAAACTTATGCCAGTGTCATTGTTTAAATAAAACAGGTAGTTAAAAATATACAAAAAAGCGTTTAATATACATACCTCAAAGTTATAACAAACCTTTCTTCTGGTGATACTGAAACTCTGTGATTAGTGTCTAAATATTGTATGTCATTTTGAATCACTTCTAAAAGTTCGTTAAATGTAGTCTCCGACATTTGCAAATATTTATAAAATTCCGATACATTATTTTTATATTATTAGAGTACCTACAGTGCGAAGTATTCACTTTCTTGTAATCGATTGGACCATAAAGGATTTACCCAAAGTTGACGACGAGACTTTCTTTTATGTAATTTTCGTCGAAGTAGCAAAGAAAACAATAGTATATCCTCGCCAGAATCCATTAAGTCTTTGATTGTACGCCTCAAATTGCAGCATGTGCGCAACGTTAACGTTGCGTTCAGAAGATGTAACGCCTGCCATTAGATTCTCGAAACGTTAACGTCGCGTCTGCGCAGCGTCGACGTTGGAGAAGCGCCAACGCTCGTAAAACGCCAGTGGGATAGTAGCCTTAATCCTGTATTGTGTAACAAAATTTATAACAAAAAGCTAAAAAGCTAACCGATTATCTGGCTAGCGACTTAAAATAATAACTTAACTCTCGTCTTTATAATTTCAACATGTTATTATTAAATATTGTGGCTTCTAGCGCTGCGTCACTTGTACGTAGCGCTGAAGCTTGAATTTCCGCTGAAGGAAATGGAGTGTGAAGATTATGAGCTTTTTCGCCGCTCTCAAGAATAAATAGCGTTATGTTAGAAATATTATTTCTGTAAATGTTTTAAAAATGGCAGAAACAAATTAGGTCCCTTTTTGTGTCATTGAATTTTGTAGGAAAGAAGAATGCTGTTCCAGAGCTTTTTGGAAATTTCATTAATTAAATAATAATCCCCACCGCAGTAGACCGCACCGATCGTGTAGTAATATTTTTATTTAGTACCACTTATGTATAGTTTATAAGACACCTTTGTGGATATTTATGTTATTATTCTCACCATAAATTCTATCTACCGAACCCAGATGTGCACTTGCCTTCTCTGAACACAAAACATTGTGATTTAAAACTTGGCTGAGCAAACTTAGCCCCGTTTTCCACCTTTCCTTATATTTTATGCATGATCTTTTCTTCTCATAGGTGAACAAAGTAGCTTCCTGTTATAAATGCAAAAGGAAGTTTGTCTGTCTGTTTCACGGCGGGAAAATGTAATTTGGTGGTGGAAGTACTTTGTAACACGGGTAAGGATAATTTGGTGCAAAGGAGAATTGGTTAAAACGGTCCAAGGAAAGTCGCGTTTACAAGGAAAGAGTTTTTTGTTGGGAACCGGGGTTAATATTATATAAAAGAGAATATTTTTTATTTCTTTGAAATTATCGGGATCCTAGAGTCCCGGACCTTTCAAAGGCGTACCAGGGGCCGAAACCAACTTGCAGCGGCCTTGTTAGATATGTAGGATGAAATGTGACATCAACCGGCAATTATCCCTGTATGCACTAGTGAGCACCCAAGGACAGTCCCCCCCCGGCTGGTGCAGGACTATTGCAGAATATGGAGATAAAACACATTGGGCTATGGGTTTGGGAGGTTTCGTAGATCGATTACCTAAAACTATAGAAGGGCTATTGACCCCTCCCTGACCACTGTTGATCTAAACGGTTATAAAATGGCAGGGGATGACTTGCACACTCAATTAATGGGCCTCTCCATAAACAGTCGCTAGCGCTTTAGTGACGTAGCGCCAAGGGGGCAACATATACGGAGGTGCTTGAGGAGTGGAGAGTTATACCAGGCTATCAGGAAAACCCTGGCAGTATGATCAAGATCCCTAACAGCTTCTTAAAGAGAATATTATTATAATGATTATTTATTTACATAAATATACGTAGACGAAGAGGGTTTTTATAAAACCGTTTATATACCACACGAGAGTGCGGTGCCCATGTCCTGGCTATGATCCACAAGCTGGAGTGCCTCAACTGGTTATTATCGTGGCCACCTCTGAATACAAATTATAATCGTCCAAAAACATTAACTGCAAGATTGCCAGAGTATTACCGATTTTTAAGGACCCCGATATTTTAGGATATCTATCCCACATAGGGGATAGCTGTCTAATCCATGTCCACAATTTTTTTTATCGAATCTTGCCTTCCCATGAAATGGCACGGAGACACGGTCAACTTAGTGATAGTTGGAAATTATTTCTACAGATTAATAAAATATAGCATGCGATTCATCCACGATTAGTTATTTCGAAAGAAGAGGCAGAATTTAAAAGATATTATACATACAAATACAGTCTCTAAAATCATTAATTATATTATAAGCAGATTTACCTTTAAAAACAAGAAATTGCGCTTGCAACTGCAACAAAAGCAATCTTTTGTAAAAAAAACACAATTTACAACGGGTTTATAACAGAATCCATTTTATAATATTGGTTGCGGTCACAAATATGAAAATCACTACCATTTTGGTAAATAATTATTAAAATATGAAAGCTTATTTAAGCCAATTGTTGTTGGACGAAAATTATTGTTTGGTTTGTGAATATTTGGTTATTTTCACAGAGTACAGAACGTTGCATCGGACGCGAGTAGAAACGCCGTTGCTAATAAGTAATAATAATTATAATAATTGTGTAGTCGCCCAATAATTTATTATTTTTTTTTTTTTTTTTTTTATTTATCATGGTCCATTTTTTGCAAGCCGAAATACCTTACACCTACTGTTAGTAACACATAACAATACAAATAAACAAAATGCGCTGAGCAAAATAACAACAGCCACACGAACCGATCTTCTAGGTTAAGCAATGCTTGTTGAGGTTGATCCGTGGAAAGGCAACCATTCACGACTTACCTGCTCGGAGTCCGCCCTACCTCAAAAATCATGTGAAGCCCCGGCTGGTATTTGCAGTTCTTTGAAAATAGTGACAGATCATCAGAAGCCAAGAAAACTGGACATGACTCTTGCCAAGGAATATCATGTCACCCTGTGACTGAGTTGTGGAGGATAGATTGGCAGTCGCTCCATGTAAAATACGGTTAGACTGCCGACTTCAACACAGATAGAAAAAGCCTAAGCAGGTTCATTGTTTTATTTTCTTTTTTTATCAATTATACAAAAGAGTACAGGATTATTCATATTAAATAGCAAAACACACTTGTGACAAACTTGTGCTATCATGAGTCTATCAATATGTTTATGTATGTGCTTTATAAAAAAAACGCTAAAAGCAAACTACATACTATCGTTACAGCATTCCTTAAGCAAGTGAGATAACGAAAATTATACAATAATAAACGTTACTGACGATAACAATTAATAACATATTTAACATAATATTAAGGTCTTTAACTAGTTAATTACGTTTACCACAGCCGGGGGATTGGTAAGAAACCCGAAATGATTTTGAACTTTTAATTATTCAAGTTAATTACAATTAATTATCCTAGAAATGTCCATTCCAAGTCGAGGTTGGAACATGGAATGGTTACAATAATTAAATAGGTTAATTACAACTAATTAGCCTACGAGTATCCATCCTACTCGAAGTAGGACTATGGAATGCCTTCTTCTTACAAAAAATGCTTATTAATAATAGCTCGAAATTGATTGATTGCCTGACGTTTAAGGCTGCATTGGCTTCAAGGTAATTGCACCGTCAGTAACTTCCTATATTGATGCTACGTAGTTTCTGTGTCAGCAAATGCCTAGCTACGTGCTTTGGCTTCAAGGTAACTGCACTATCATCAAGGTCTATGATTACTTAGTGTCCGCAATGTCAGCAGATTGTTAGGCATACGTAACAAGTTCATATCACAAACATCTCTACATTATCTAAATAATACTGAAATAATAATTATTATTTAAGCTTAAATTTGATATTTTTAGCTGTTACACAATTAATGATTGTAATGCGTTGAGTACAAGAATCGGCTGTCATATCCATAATCAGAATAGTCTCGGGCCGTCAATTTCTATAAGTTAACGGTGACACTTTAACACGCTTGTTTCGTATCGAAACTTGCCGTACGTCCTAGCAATGGCCGCCGAGGCGCCTCTTAGCTCTGTGGTTATTTCGTTCAGTAGTTGGCTTTGTATCGATAAATAATGTATTAATAGTCAACTGTTTGTTTGCATGTCGTTAATTTTGTTGCTTTAATTCGAGTGCATTGTGTTCATGTTGTGTACTTTATTAAATTATATTGATCCGGTGTCGTTTTAACAATTTATTGTAATGCCTTTGTCATCAGATATTGGTTTTAGTGGCTATTTAAATACCCGTAGCTTGTTTTTGAAAATTCAAAGCATTTTCAATCATATCATTATCATTTGATTCCTTTATTTAGCGTTGAACAACATGTTTTTTCATAATTTCTGTTTTAGTGGTTTTCTCAGTAGAAAGGGCGTGATTGCAATCCATATCATCATTCACACAGTCTATCCATCATTTCTTTGGTATTCCACTTCTCGCGTTACTCAAAATTTTCGTCACGGCTTTGCATTTCATCGCATTTGTTTTTGTATTTTTTTTTACCTTTTTATTTATTTTTAGCTTCAGGAAAGTTAATTAGGACCTAAGACGGACTTTCAAATATAAATCCTTCGATCATAAACATCAAAATCGGCCTAGATTTTGTGTTGATGTTGACTTCAAGTCTATCCTTATAATTAAAATGGATTTCGTCACCACCATCATACAAAAATTTGCTAAAGCCCACGAAAAAAGACTTCATCGACACGTGAATATTGAGCCTATCCAGCTGCTAGACTACAGAGATTTAGTGCGTAGGCTAAAAAGAACTAAACTTTCCCACCACAATCCCACCGCACTATTCCCAAACCACTGCAACTCCTGAAAGCCAGAGTCAACAGTGGCGACCACCAGAAAAGCGCCGAGGCAATGAAGCTCGACGAAGTCCCGGAGAATGAATTTAACTGCCTTGGATCCCGCAACGAAATTAATCAGAAAAGAATAACGGAGGAGTAGGAAAAAACATAAATTTTCCACTCCCCTCCACATCAAGCAGGAGACAGAACAAACAAGGCCACTAGGCACAAAGGGTCGTTTACAACTGGGATAAGCCCAGTTGCCCAGCACCACGGATAAAAATAGAGAGCGTATCTTGTATGTATGTATGTATTCTTTATTACCTCGGATCTTTCAAACCACTTGACGGTTTAATTTTTAAAACCTCTTTAGATAGGTCTTGGCCGCCCAAGTGTTCTTAGATAAGTGCCGATTTTAGGTGCCATATTGTAGGGGTTGCAATATTTTTTTCTTCCAAACCCATCGAGTGGGGTAACAAAATGAAGGATTTTTTTAGAGGTGATTACAATAATATATAACACTTATATGTTTAAAGTCATTCGAAAAAAAAAGTATAACTAAATAGTGGTAAATAAAAAAAAATCACCTGGTTTTGGTCAGCCAGCTCGCGAATATGTATCCTCCGACTGCACAGCAAGATTTTCTTCTTCTTTACATGTTTTTAGTTCGCTTTTTAAGCGTTTTTTGTTTTTTTTACCTTTTTTCTTATAAATAATATTCAGACTCTAAGAAAGTGCAAATGGACACTGTTCTTAGTTTCTAACCAACTTACCAAAAAGGAGGTTCTATTTGTTGATTGATTTTATTTGTTCTTCTCCGTCAATTGTAGACCGATTTTGACAATTATTTTTTTGTTTGAATATGTTTCGAAATTGGTCCCATTTTAATTTGGTGAAGATCAAATTAAAATGGGACTGAATGAGATGAACTCTTGAATAAAAGACGGCAAATCTCTCAGGATTGCTGCAATCGCATGTATGTTTATTGATTATATCATTTCGTAACATAACATCACGCCAGTACACTCTAAAGGGGTATACAGATTTGTACAGTTGACCTTGGTACACTCTCATTTCACCGGTTATATTCAAGATTCATGGTATTCGGGTAATCTGTTCTGGCATTATTTTATCTTACTGTAGGCAAGTTGCCTATTAGGTAGAAATAAAAAGTATAAAAACAAAAAAATACTATTGACTTACAAATAAAAGCAATGCAAAGAGAAACAAAACTTTATTTGGAAGTCAGTGTTCTTAACGAAAATAAATTGTAAACAGTATTTTTTTGAAAAACGTTTTTTATTTTTCACTTTTTAACATAATCAATCTGTCGCGTAACATATTAAATTGCTTAAAGTATTTTAAGCTAGATTATATTTAATTATTAAGTATATAAACTTACTAATAAAGTATATAAAATAGTCTATCCGGGTGCAACTAAATATTAGCATTTTACATGGAGGGACGGTCTATTCAACGCAACCCTTCCTCGATCAAATAGCGACAATCTATCAATCATTCTTAACTAAACAAACACTTACAGAACCCATAACCCACTTAAAGCCATTCAGCCAACAAAACCCATAAAAATACAAAAGTAAGCCATTATTGTGGTTTCCGACAATCTTTCCCGTTGAAACAGCCATCAGAAATAGATCAATTGCAACGTTGCCCTTGTGAATCAAGGTTATTTCGGCCAAGGGCGGGCATAGCGTGTTTGGCTGGAGGTAATTTCTCCAACCTTGGCACTTATGGGGGCCGATATTTTTTTTTCCTTTAACTTTTAGATTACTTTGTTTAAGTTCATGCATGTGATTATTAACATGTGTATGGTGGTTGTTTTTTGAAATTTTCGATTTTTTATCTTAAAGAAGATAAAGATATATTTATTTGCTAAAACACGCGTATACATGCATGAATAAATAATATGTGCATGCAGGATAACATTGAAAAAATCAAAAAGTTCGGACATGTTTGCCAGCTAACATGGCATGCAAATATTTTAAAAGTTAATCATGAACAGTTTGAAAATGAAAACACAAAATGAATTTAAACACAATAATTAAAAAATGTCAACAATTTTTTTTTTAACATAAATTATAATAATGTCAAAATATCAATCAATGGTCAAATATAAATGTATGTCAAATCTTTGAAAAATATCAATCAAATGTCTTGAGCAATTACAAAAATAAATTTAAACACAATTATTACTAAATTTCCATTAAAAATAATACTTACAAAACTATGTAAAATATCAAATAAATGTCAAATAAGAATGTATGTCAAATCTATGCAAAAATATCAAACAAATGACAACATTACGCTTTTATTTCCTAAAAGGGTAGGTAAGAGCTACAGTAGGTGTGTGCACTCGTATTTTTCTAGTAAGATAAGTTTTATGACCAATGTAGGTAATAGGAGGCTAGCCAGTTGCCATTAACTGATTTATAGTAACACTAGCTTTTGCCTGCGGCTTCGCTCCCGTAGCTGATAGTGGTGTTGGCAGTGGTGTGCGGGCAAAACGTGTTTTCCGCTTTAACCCTCCGAGCACCACG
Organism: Anorthoa munda; assembly: GCA_945859665.1. NCBI lineage: Eukaryota > Metazoa > Arthropoda > Insecta > Lepidoptera > Noctuidae > Anorthoa > Anorthoa munda. The sequence continues at coordinate 19,134,698 of OX243896.1, read as the reverse complement.
TGGGACCTAATAAACCCCAGCAAAACAAAAATCTCTGTAACTCTTTAAATATTCGCTCTAGAGAAGTATCATCATTATCAATTTTAATGTTCCCACTGCTGGGAAACAGGCCTCCTCTCTGTGAGAGGGAATGGGCCGTAATCCACCAACCCGCATTGGGCCCGCGATTTAGTGAACCCGTTGCAGGTGCAGCGGACACACGTATCCAAACTGCTTCAGGGTCTCACAAATCCCACGTAGTTTGGGACGTCACCGCGTCATCTAAAACGTCAGTAGTAAGTTTGTACGAATTAGTAATGGAGACTGAATAATTATATTCAGCTACTTCTCACAGTTTTTTAATTTTTAATTACGTTAGTCTTTGAAATAAAGGGTATAAAGTATTTTTATATACTTTTTTCTTAAATAGGCCAAAGAAGAGTATATTTTTTAGTTTGTGAAAAACACATGTCTTTTGTTTTTTATCTAAGAGTATATAAATGTTTATTATGTTTGAAAAATAGTCTAAAAAAACATTTGAATACTCTTTTATTTTTATCCAAATCAAATCAAGAATCACGATTCACACAAAAAACAAACAAATAATTAAAGACTACATGTTCTGTTCCTCGATAATAATCAGGGTCCAGAAAACCCCACGTGGTGCAGGACGTAACTTAAGCCACGTGGTTCACGGTGGATTAAAAAGTAACCTCTACAATGACACTCTGCAATAGTGTTGCTTTTTATTCTTAAAAACATGTGTACTTCTTTAAATTTGTTAGTTTAGCTTCGAAATAGGATTCTTTTTCTGATGGTATTATGGACTGATCCCCATTATAAACAGCATTGCAATCACAAAGTCTATATACGTGGATCTATGCGCCTCAAATTACAATTCTGTTCTAATTTTAAATGTTTCAATCGACTTTGTAAGCCAAGAAAGTACAAAAGACATTCAAACGTCTTTCCAATCGCTTCAATGATAAACAAAGGCACTTTATGTATTATAACTGTGACTATATAAAGGCAGGTACCTAACGTATGTATACTGAAACACATGACTACTTTATAGTTCGTAATGGATATTATATTGATCTCTTACCTTCCAATGTTTTGTTCTTGTGCCCTTTATAGACCTACTCAAAGGTTTTCGTTGATGGTATATGGCAGTTAAAGGCAGACATTATCGTTAGTCAGTGACGGGTTATATTTAGCGTAAGCATTTAAAATAAATAACCTTTATAAAGATTGACTTTGATTTGATTGTGCATTTTTAAAGGGGTTCAACAGTCTAATTTATATTGTATATATTATAATTAATTATTATATATATTATTTTTCAACTTGTATTGTCCCACTGCAGGGCAAAGGCCTCAAATAATTATAATGAATTGTTTATTAGTACATTTACATAATAATTTACACAAGCAAAGGCGAACTGCTGCCTCCTAAACTAGATCAAAAGCTTATGTTTTAGGTGCCAATGTTCCTCCAGATATAATCATAAAACATTGAATAGAAATTTGCAAGTACCTACACTAAACATTATATCACATCATGTGAGAGGGAATGGGCCGCAATCTACCACGCGGGCCAAGTGTGGGTTGGTGGATGTCACATGTCTTCGAATTTTTGGTACTAGGACATTGTTGGTTTCCTCACGATGTTTTCCTTCACCGTTTTGAGAGCAGTGGTGATGAAATAATTTACACAAAGTAAAGCGCCTGCCTGGGCTCAAAACCACGACCTACAACCGTAAGTCGCAGCCGATACCACTGGACCACCACAGCTCTCACATTATATACAACACCAATTAAGTACATAATACTACATAATTGAATTTGAATCAGTTTTACTTCGGTATTTACTCTTAACAATTTTTTTGTAGTGCTGCCTTTTTGGTCCATTGCTGTCTCAATATTCATCTAGAATTTCTCAGTGGCAAGCAGCACGGGACTCAATTTATGCCTGGTTCAAGGCATAATGGAATCACCGCCTATTAATGGTGCGTAACTAGCGAAATATATGAATGAATGATCTCTTTATTTGCCTGAATAAAGGTTTACACGGTGGCGTGTGTTTATTGAGTATCATATTATATTCGACGTTCCAGTCGTGGCAATATTAATGTTGTTCATATAGACTGTTTATTATTGCAATTAAATTAACAATATAGGTGTATCTTCTATGTAAAGGCACACCTCTGCCCAACACACCGTGAAAAAAAAACCGCGGTCTAAAAAATTGTAAACAAGAAGAAAATCAGTCCGAGGATATTCACTAGCTGACTGACCAAAACCATATGTATCCTCCGACTTATTTTCTTCTTGTTAACATATTTTTAGTTCACTTCTTAAGCGATTGCTTAAGAAGGGTTTTTGATTTTATAATTATTTTCATTTACAACTTTTCAGTTATCATTATTTTTTCTAATTACTTTTAAACATATAAGTGATATATATTTTTATACTCACCTCTAAAAACCCTTCATTTTGATACTCCGCTTACTTAGGGATTGGAAGAAAATTAAAATTGGGACTCCTGCAATATCACTTATCTTGAAGAACACTTCGGCGGTCAAGACCTATCTATCGAAGTCGCAGAAATTCGTCTAGTGGTTTGAAAGATACTAAGTTATAAAGAATATTACATACATACAAGATACGTGCGAAAAATATACCTAACCCACTATTTTTAATTTTTACCCTTGCAGTCGGGTAAAAATTAAAAATTTCCAAAACCCCCCGGCAATTTATTTTTTTATTTAATTATTTTTAAACTACATAATTTATCTAGCAGTAAACACGCTTCGATCAACAATCTATCGAACACGTAATTATGATATCTTGCGAAAATACTCCGTTTCAAACAGAAAACAACCCATAAAATTTGAACGGCTTAACCGATTTTCACCAAACATAGCTAAGAACACTCTCGACAAAGTCATGTTTCAAACAAAACAATCTAAATCAAAATCATTCCGTTCACCCGTTTAGGCGCTATGATGCCACAGACAGACACAGATACACAGATACACAGATACATAGATACACAGATACACAGCAACACACGTCAAACTTATAACACCCCTCTTTTTTCGTCGGGGGTTAAAAATAGGCATAATGTTACGTTATACTTATAAGACTTCACATGGGATCAATTCGAATGATCCGGGCAACCGATCCCAACGGTGCACCCTATGCTTCTACAAGCGGAATTTCTAATAACAAGATCACGAATGTATTCCCTGAAGAGTAAGGTAGATGTATACTTGTTGTAAACACGGCAGGTAGATATAGAATCGCGATCAATCCCTCGACTAACTGAAGAATCGGTCGACGATAGTGCACGCAAGCCTCAAACAAACTTATTCACCCGTGACAGAAATACTTCGTCAGTGCTGTACCTTGAAAACGCAACAATGTTTTAAAAATAAAAGGTCAATGTACCGTGGATTATTTATATACCAAAAATATACCTGATGAACCCATTTCTAACATACCCGAGCCACAGTAACGACACTCATTTCCCCTTACGATGTACAGAAATAGCAGCCATTTATAATTTCTGATGAAAAAATGCGTAAAACTCATAGTAAGAACGAATGTATGAAGAAAATGAATGAACAAAGTAATTTAGTCATGATGACATGACTGGACGTGGAATAATAAATTGACTTGTGGGAATAGGTTTTGTGTTCACTTACGTGCATGCCTAGTTCTAACCACGTTTTCTTTTGAAACAATGTTTAGGAACATTTTACAGCATGTTGCTCTTTCTAGTAGCCATGTTGTTCATTGCCTCAATATAATTAATCTTCCCTGACCTTTTTAATCCTCGAAGGAAAAATAGGGATGTTATAAGTTTGACGTGTTTACCTGTGTGATTGTGTATTTGTATATCTGTATGTGATATCATAGCTCCTAAACGGCTGAACTGATTTTAATTTAGTTTCTTTATCGAGAGTGTTTTTATCAAAATCGGTTTGGTCGTTCAAAAGTTATGGGTGTTTTACTGTTTGAATCGGGGTTTTTGGCAAGATATCTATATATATAGATTGGCGATCGAAGCGCGTCTACTACTAAATAGATAAATTATGTAGCATGCAATAAAAATATGTCGGGGTTTTTTTTAATTTTACTTTTTACATATTACTTCCCACGGACCAAATGAGAGTCTAGTGTTGACAAGTAAAATTTCAAAATTTATAAAACCCCCGAAACATTTTTATTTCATGCTACATAATTTATCTAGTACAAAGTAGATACACTTCGATCGGCAATCTATTGAACACGTATGTATGACACGATATATTGCGTAAACACCCCGATTCAAACAGTGAAACGCCCATAAGTTTTGAACGGCTGAACCGATTTTCTTCAAACATAGCTAAGAACACTCGACAAAATCACCTTTCAAAAAAAAAAACAAAATCGGTTCACCCGTTTGGATGCTACGATGCCACAGACAGACACATATATACACACATACACAAATGACGTGACGTGTGTTGCTGTGTAGCAACACACGTCAAACGTATAACACCCCTCTTTTTCCGTTGGGGTTAAAAAGGAAGCCACACTACTATTTCCATTTGATTTCACTTGGGGTCGGTGCAATCTGTTTTCTTCTTCGAGTCTCCCCTGTGAATTGTCACGCAACTTAAAACGTACCAGCAACATGTTTCATACAACCATAAACTTGTAACCAATGTTATTCAACCTTTATTTTTAATGAATGCTGGGCTTTATTGATGTTATATTTAGATAGCGGCTAGTTCAAGTGTAAAAATTCATAGGCTGTTTACAGGCTACACGTATATTTATTTATGGCAGGTATATTTTCGTCAGGTCAAGTGAAGCCTTGCTTACGATCATTTGTTTACAAAAATTGCCTGGTTTTTGTTGCCTGTGACATTCACAATCTAGAAACTGTAATCGTGTCATTATCATCATCGTCATCATTTCAGTCAAAAGACGTCCATTGCTGGATAGAAGTCTCCCCCAAGTGTCACCACATCTATCCGTCCTGGACGTTTCGCATCCAGCATGCCATGCTGAATGCGAAACGGTCTTCGGTACACTTAGAGGGAGACCTTCCAACGCTGCGTCTTCCGGTACGCGGTCGCCAATCCAAAACTTTTCGGCACCGTCAACCATCCATTCTACGAGCAATGTGCCCTGCCCACTGCCACTTAAGTTTGGTAATTCTTCGGCCTATGTCAGGTACCTGGGTTTATCTGCGCATGTTTTAATTCCTGATTCAATCACGCAAACGCTGAGCATAGCCCTCCCCCTTCCCCGTTGTCATCGTGTAAATGAGGCTTTAGTACTATGAGTGTTCACAATCGACTTGACTTTTAAAGTACGTCTGGCGGACAGTGGCCTCGCGACAACTGAATCGCTAAATCTTTTAGCACGGCATTGACTGGAGATATTCTCGTAACACTATTCGATGTTTTATTAAAGGCCAATTTTTCAATAGTTAGATAATTTTTGACTAAGGAATAAAAATGGTAGTTTAACAGCTTTTTTATAAAATACGTAGGTATATTAAACCATTGTGCTTTACGGATAAAAGTTTAATGATTATTGAAAAATCAGCCCTAAATATTATAGTCGCTACAGGTACAGATAAATAATATTAATGTAAATTATGTATAATTTATTAATAGATTTGTGTATTTTGATTATGTGACCATCTCAATAAGCTCGAAAATATTATTTGTTTATACCGTTCAAATATCCTATGTTGCTTTAGTATCCATGATAAATTATATTTATTTTGTAAATTGGCTAAAAATAACACTTTTATACTATTTTTTATTTTTTTTTAAATTGATTAGGTTAGATGTAGTTATGTTTACTAAAGATACACAGATACACCCCAGAGGGACATACCTACATATATCTTACTGGTGGTGTTCTTCAGAAGAGCCAGGTGCACAGTAGTCATAACCAGCGTGCGTATATTATGACTAATGTAAGGATCAACAGATGACATTCTGTATTTTTTACCTACCCTCATAGAAAAAGGTGTGGGTTTGGATGCGTGTTTATTGAAGAATATTATTTATTTACCAGGAAAATAGATGTCATTTTCTTAGTAAGTCACTCTCTTAGTAAACAGAAACCCGTCAACCGCAGTTCCATCTAAAGACATCTTCACGAACACGTAGAGCCAGCAATATCTCACCCGAGACAAGTTCCGACATGTTCCCAAAGTATGTGATGTGGGCCACTTATCTTGGCCCGAAGTTCACGTGGCCTACGTAAGCCTGGCTTTGGAATTTACTGCTTTTAAGGGACGTAAAACTTTGGGGGAGTTTTTATGTGGTGTGGTTTTGTATGTTGGTTGCGTTTTGTAATTAAATATAAATAACGTTCTATATTTGCCGTTTCTTAGATGGTCTGTATGATATTTAGGTACAATAAGTATTCGTAAAAATTACATAAATAATTTTAGAAAGAGTATATCATATGGTTAAGATTAACAGGAACCTACACAAGAAAAATTTCAAAATTTAAAAATCCCTCGGCAAATTTTTATTTCATGCTACATAGTTTATCGAGTACATAGTAGATACGCTTCGATCGGCAATCTATTGAACACGTAATTATGACACGATATCTTGCAAAAATACCCCGATTCAAACAGTAAAACGCCCATAACGTTTGAACGGCTAAACCAATTTTATTCAAACATAGCTAAGAACACTCTCGACAAAATCACCTTTCAAACAAATGAAACTAAATTAAAATCAGTTCATCCGTTTAGGAGCTATGATGCCACAGACAGACACACAAATACACAGATACACAAACACACAGTCATATTATAACACCCCTCTTTTTCTGTCGGGGGTTAAAAACCAAAATCGTTATATATTGTGTGATTCAACTTTTTCAAGTTGACAGATCAAAGACAGTGCAAAGAGAATACGGTCAAGTAGTTTGTGGCACTTGTCCCACCGCCGATTAGCGAGTAGCAAGTAAAGCTAGAAACTAAAAACGGGTTGACGAGCAGCGAGAAGCGAGTGTGTAGCCCCGATAGTTTTGTCACTCGGCTATAAGCGAGAGTTCTTGTGCGACGGGCGTTTACTGGCACTACTCGCTCTGGGCGGTCGCACTTTTGGTTGAAATGACCACTGGTTGGTCTATCGGCGTGAGTTTTGACCGTTAAGCTAGCAAGCAAGCATCGCTAAGCGAGTAAAACTTTGTTAGCTCTTGTCGTTGCGACAAACAGGTGTGAGAGAGTACTCGCCGGCAGTGTTAACAGCCACTGATCAAATATTACTATATGTCTCTTTTATTGACACGGGACCTTAAATCGTTTGTATGTTTCTTCAGCGAGAAAATAGTCGATAGCTAATCGCTTACTCGTCGGCGGTGGGATAATTACCTAAATACTTTGTGTTTTCAATTTATATTTTTTCGATTTTTCCCACCGTGTAAGCAAGAGTTGCCCACATGATGAGCAAAATCGAAGTTGAGTCATCAATATAATAATAATAATATAATATAACTTTATTTGCATCATTAAATAGTACAACCATATAATTAGGTGGTTTTGACATTTTGTAGGTAGACATTACATACATAAACAAAGAGATTCCTGCATTTAAAAACTAGCTTTTAATGTGATATTTCTCACTTTTCGAACATTTTATAAGAGTTAAGTTTAGTACTTACGTCACATTGATAATTATTTAGTACATATTGAGGAACTAAACACCCACTAATAATTACTGACACTGATATTGTTATTTAGGTTGTAGCATTCGATTCACACTATCCTCCGTACTAGTCGAAACTGTATCACGGTAGGACAGTCTTCCTCTTACACAATTAACCAGTTCAAAACGCAAATATAATTCCACTATTCTTTCTCAGTATAATAATTATGTATCTATGATATTATTTCCAATGTGAACTATAAGTAGTCCAATTGGACTACTTATATTTATTGATGAAATCCTACTAATAGCTTTAATCTGTGAGTAATGGATGCTTGTTACTCTTTCACGCAAAACTTCTCAACGGATTTGGATGGGCACACAGATAGTTAATTTATGTCCTAGAAACAAAAAATTAAAGACATGTGACATCCACAAACCCGCACTGGGCCCGCGTGGTGTGTTACGGCCCTTTTCCTCTCTCAGAGAGGAGGCCTGTGTCCCAGCAGTGGGCACATTAAAAGGCTGATGATGATATTTTTTATCCATAAAGTAAGTTCCTTTGAGATAATTTCTAATTTCACGGAGGTGAAACCGCGGGTGGCAGCTGGTGACAAATATTCCATTTTTATTATATGACGATTGATAAATTGTAAGAAAGTTAATAGCTTCATCTAACGAATAAATCATACCCAGTTTCTTGGAAACCATCTTAGTATATTCCTAATTTATTAAGTTATTTGGAACAAAGCGATAACTAAGTTTGGCGCAGACATAATGCGAGCCTGTTTTAATATAATTTTCTTCCTTCGTCTTTTAAGCTAATTATGTTAGGAAATGCCTGTGTAATGAATGGTAATAAGGTATGGTTGTTTTTTGTACTTTAATAAATTAATACACTAATTATCCTGTTTACCTAGATTCCTGTATAATTTATTATGTTCTTACCTTTCATTTTTAACCCCCGACGGAAAAAGAGGCGGGTTTAAGTTTGACGTGTGTATCTGTGTGTTTGTCTGTGGCATCATAGCTCCTAAACGGATGAACCGATTTCGTTTCTATTTGTTTGAAAGGTGACTTTATCTAGAGTGTTCTTAGCTATGTTTGTTGAAAATCGGTTCATCCATTCTAAAGTTATGGGTGTTTTACTGATTGAATCGGGTTGTTTTCGCAAGATATCGTGTCATAATTACGTGTTCAATAGATTTTCGATCGAAGCGTATTACTTATAAATAAATTACGTTGTCTGAAATAAAAATGTATCGGTGGTTTTTATAATTTCTAAATTTTACTTGTACTAAACATATTCATTTGTGTCTAAAAAGTTGTAAAATATTTACATATTTTTTGTTACGTGAAATGACTGATGGTGGTCCCATTAAGGCGACGGGATAAAAACTGGATGCCAAACACATAGGACCTATCGATGGGGTGACACTTGGAGAGGCCTATGTCCATAGCAGTGGACGACTTTCGGCCGAAACGATGATGAATAAACGAAGCTTAATGGTTTATTGATTATAAGAGTAGAGGAAACCTAAAAAGAGGGATGTCTTGTGTGATAGATAATTATTATGGCCAGAAAGCAGACGACTATTTGAGCAAATAGAGAAGTTATAAAAGAAGAACTCGTTCTGCGCCGACCACAAATAAATTTGGACAAGAGAGGATGAAGTATCTGTATAGTAGGTACTATAGTACTATAGTATTAGCATCAACTTTTTTATAATCTATAGACTCGAGTTTGACCACTATTTCGCCTGATGGTAATAAATAAATAATTTAACCACTAAATCAACCAAAATTCGTTCGAACCCAGTAATCAAACTTGCGGTCAAAAGCACACAGTCAGAACACAGTTAAACAGACAATTGGCTAGATTCGCAAACTAGCATCGTTTTGGCTCTGTCAAAAGCACACTCACTACACAACGGATGCAGATTGAGGTCTTTAAAATTCTGTATTCAACCAATTAGAACCCAGTTAAACAGAAAATTGGCTAGATTCGCAAACTGGCACCATTTTGGCTCTATCAAAAGCCATTATAGCTCGGCAATCAGATTAGATGACAAAAATCTGATGATATAAAAATACGTTATAATATTCGTTTTGGGTATCCTGGAGTTTGTGAATTTCTTAGTTTCCTTGCGTGATCTCATCAAAAATTAGGATATCCGTAGGAGAACCAAAGTTACCTACATACCCCAAAGAATAGCGAAACGTAAGTGCCAGTGGGTAGGGCACATTGCTCGCAGAATGGATGGCCGATGGAGCCAAAAAGTTCAGGAATGGCGACCGCAAACCGGAAGACGATGCGTTGGAATGGAATTGGATGCGTTCCTCCCACTAGGTGGACCTGGGTTTAGGTTGCGAGAATGCGAGACGCACGGGATCAGTCAATGTGGCGACGCCTGGGGGAGCCCTATGTCCAGCAGTGGGCGTCTTTTGGCTGAAATGAGGATGATGATGATGATCCTGTTTATTTCGTAATATGCCTGTTTCCGTTCCAGTCACAACCTTTTAACTGTGTAACACGATCACACGATACCTCTTGATAGGAATGGTAGTCAGCCTTCTGGCGTTCTGACGGACACTAACAACTGTCAAAGACCTACGAATGACTACCAGGTTCAACGGCTTAATGTACCGTTACCAAGGCATACGTAGAGGTCACGAAATAAAATGGCTGGTGGATTCACGGGGTGACATCTGCAAGTTATTTTTTTTTACTATAGACTCGCGTTTGACTACTATCTCGCCTGATGGTAAGCGATGTTACGGTCACCGTTGAATCACGTTGCCTAGAAGTAACCTATTCACTCTTGACTTAAAAACCCCTAGGTTGTAGCTAACAGGAAACAAAGACTCTGCCAGGAAGTTCGACTCCTTAGCTGTAGGTACGCACAATAAAAGTATTCGCAAAACGCTATGTGCGTATGGCTGGGAGATGTCCACCATAAACCGATGGCGCATTGCCGTACAACTTGTAGTACGATGATGGATAAGGCTATGCGGATTCAAATCGTGTAGTTCCATCGCACACTCACCGAAATGTAACCGATAAAATACCGACAGGCTGGCAACTTGGCGTCGATATTCGAGGCTCTGGAGCTTTGACGTGACCAGTACATCGTTGCCAATAAGCGTCGTGGCCAGTCTGTCAATCGACTCAAGTGCATCAAGCTGGTATTTGGCTGATCCGTCCCAGATATGAGAGCAGCTGTTCAGGTGTGCTTCACACCTGAACAGCTACCGTCTCACCTTTTTTTTTAAATGTAGCCTTTTTCATTCCTATCTACGCTCTGCTGATTCCATAAACCTCTTTTGTTTCAGTTAACTCGAACTTCAGGTACTGACATCTACTTGCTACTTAGCTTGAGGGCTACTGTTACGATCAATTCACTTTGGTCTTTCGAGTTCGCCAATTCGCTTGAGCGCATTCTAAACATCACTGTTCACACTTAACAAATGCCATAATTCTGACCCAAACCAACAAGTTCCGGCCATAATTTTGGTCAACACCCGTTCATGAGCAACTGACCTAATTTCACTAGTTTGCAAGATTATTTCCGAGCAACATATATTATAAGAGCGGTTGAAACTTCAACGTATAATATGGAGTGATTTATTAATATGGCAACAAGCCAGTTAGACTAATGAAATTCCTTTCACTCAGTGCTCGTGAGAGTTTTGACATGCTGTGAAGCAATTTACAGTGTTATTAAAACGTTTCCGCCCATTTGGTGTGACATAAAGATAGTAGAATTTTCCCATATAATTCGATATGATTAAGATTAATCATGATTTTGGCTAATAGATCGATATTTTTTTATTTTCATTGATAAGTTTAGTCTTATCAAATTCAGCATCTTAAAACAGATATTGATTTGTCGAAACTACACTAACGAGCAATGAAAAAGTTCCAGTGACATAGCACCAAATTACTCCTGAACGGGCAAAGCTAGCTTAAGGCGCAGATTCCCTTGAGTAGCTGATTTTAAAATGAGAATCACGTCTAAACGGCTAGTCGTAATTTAAAAAAAATATATATGTTACATTAGACCATTTTCTTAATAATTTGATCTAAGCACATTTTGAGTTTTATTAGTATAACACAGTGTAATTAATTAGTAAAGTTATGTCTAAAACGGACAAAAACACGAAAATCGCACCAAAACCGCTGGGCGTATATTAATGAAATCGACACCATCTCAAAGACAATTTAATTATCTACAATTTGATCTGAGGCTTTTTTTTAAAGTTATAGAATCATAAGGAAAGTACAAAAAACTACTAAATTTTGGGTCGCGCGGGTGTGAAACGAGTGCGCGTTTTGTTCCCTCAAGGTCATTGGCGTTAGTCGTCATCTCAATGACGCTGTCTGCAATATTGAAGTACATTTAACAGCGCATCAGAATATTACCAACTAAAACGGTAAATATTGTGTTCAAATTTTAAATTGAACGTGAAAAAATTAAATTAAGGTGTTTGTCGGCATTTTTTGGCTGGAACTTTGACATTGTTCGGCAGTTTACTTTAATTCGCCACTCAGTTGTACTCAGTATATATCGATGAACGACACCGTTTAGTAAAAAGGCTAGGCCGTTAGCAAAATGGCTGATTAAGCTGCGACATATCTATGAATTTTCTCTAAACGAGGCAGTTTTTCTTAAACCGTGCCCCGCACTTGGATTTTTTTCTGTATCGTGGGAGCGATAACAAACATATAAACTCACATACACAAACACCCAGAGCTGGCACAACTATCTGTAGGTTATACCTACAAATATTAGTTCCGTGCGGAAATCGAACCCGCTACACGCAGCAGTCAATCGCTCAACCACTGCGCCGACCGTGCGCCCATCTCTAGGCACACCTTGGGATATCAACCAAGTGTGCCTCGAAATGCTAGAGTTCGATTGTTCAAAAAAAATTTAAGCAAGTTAGTATGGCCATTCCAGTGTTTCCTCTGAATCAAACTAAAAAAACAAAATACGACTATCTAGCCGATAATCTTGTACCTGGAAAAACCCCCGAAACAATCCCTTTAACCTCCAAGCCATCAAACATTATTTTCTCCTGTACTTAAATACCAAATTCAAATCCCCAAAATAACTCACAAGATTTATATAAATAAGTTTGTTCTAATCATTAAATCTTAGGTCAACTCTCTGCACGGCTCATTAGGGACTCAATGGTTTGCAAGTAATTTGCGCGCCCAAGTTAGTTATCGAAGGCGGTATTATCGTACTTATGTACAGATATTATTCTGGTTTAGTGAAAATTAATGCCATATTGGTTTACTGGTCGCAGGTATGATCTTGAGTTGGATTCACAAGTTGGGAAAAGTAAAATAGGGCTTTGCCTTTCCGTCTTGTCTCGGATACTAACTGGTGTCTGAGTTTTTACCCGTATTAAACGGCTAAAGGTTTTCACGGGACTAATCTTTTTGTTTTTCACGGAATAGGTGTGAAACAAATGTGTTGAAACAAATTGAATCAGTTTTTACCCTTAATATTCTTAATCTCTCCTGCAGCATCGGTACGTAGAATTAAAAAAACGTGTGCGTCTCGGGACGCCCGACAGAAGTGATAACTTAAACTAATCTAAGTTGTTATTTAATATTGAAATTGTTTAACTTCCACTAGATTAGAGATTGTTTCACTTGTTAGAGTGAGAGAGGAAGAGCCTGCCTAAGAATGCGTGAGAGAAAGGGAAGCCAGACAGACTGGTGCCGTAACGCGTTACGTTACGAAGCGGTTTACCCTCCCATAAGAAGTTATTACATTAAAAAAAAGCAAATGTGGTCGGAAAAAGGTTGCCATCAAAACTACATAGGTAACAATAACTGATTATTACTCTGTTGCACAGTAGGTACGCAATGAGTTATTGGCACAAATTAAAAATTCCCACAGCATTCGTTTGTCTTAATTCTACGTAGCAAAATACTCAGAAATAACCTTCCTACACGAAATTGCCTGTACTCTTGCCAAATTAACATCAGCTCTAATTTTGGTCAACAGCCAAAAGCCCAAACAACATTGACACGAATAACTTAATTACGACAACTTCACAAATAATTCAGCTGACAGTTTTAATTCCGGTCACCCATCCAATTACTGGCCAATCCCAACAGGAGCTTAACTTCGTTATCCTAATGACTGGGTCCCTAATTTAATTATGTTACACTGTTTACAATGTCTTGGACAGGCAAGCTTGGAGTATTGCGATTGTCCTTTGTTTTTTTTTTATCGAAATTATAATTTGTGGGTACTAAGTACAGACTGGCCCATAAGTAAGTAAAATATATGAGTTCCGGGGTAGGCTTTTAATAGGTAACGGGGCCCCTTCCATGTGCTGATGGTGATCAACAGGTTAAAAATCCCACACTCCCTAGTTTGGTTGGCGCAGTGGTTGAGCGATTGACTGCTACAGATAGTTGTTCCGGCTCTGGGTGTTTGTGTTTGTGAGTTTATATGTTTGTAAACGCACCCACGATACAGGAAGAAGTTCCTAGAGGGGCAACGTTCTTATTAAAAAAAAAAAACTTTTCCCCCAAAAGTCCAGGCGCCTTTTGAAGATTTCTCCCAGACATCAAAAAAGAAGGTAAGGAAAGTATATGCACAAAAAAGACGTAAGACGAGATGGTGTCTCGTCATCGGGTCGCTGTTAAATTATATGAAAGAGACAGGGCGTATACGGGACGCGAAGACAAGTGAGACGACACTGCATTTCTCACATTAAGGTTTGCATTTAAGCGTCTGCTTTTGGGACGAAAACGTGCCTTTGTCAGAAGATGACGATGTTCTGGCTTTGGTTCAACTTGCTAACATTCAAAGGGTTCAAAGTAACCCCCTGCGCACCTCTTTCTGCCGCCTATTGTCTGCGCCTCGCCTCTTCCTATATGTTTTCGAATAGGGCGCAGTCCTCGATACGTCGTCAGCGTCTTGTCCGCGCCCTGTCTTTTCTGTTTATTTTGTGTTGCGACGTTTCTACACATTTTGTATGAAAATTTATTGAAGGGGTTTTCGTCTGCGAGGCGTCCTATCCGTCTTTTCTGTTTGTCCCGCCTCTAAAAAGCCTCAATGAGCCTATTTAAAGGCTCATCGAGGCTCATTAGCTCAAAGGTCGCGTACAGTATAGTCACAAATCACAAATGCTTTGCACACTCTTACGTAAGATTCAAAAGCTTTTTCTTTTAAAGTAGGTATTGATAGAAAATATATGACGTTATTAAAATAGTTTTTTTGAAACCATTGGTCTTTTCTGCAATTGTTTTTTCAACAAAAATCTATCAATATAGTAACATGTTCGTGACTGCTTTGTAGATAGTTTGCTAGATGAGAGAGGAATCGGTTAAAGTTTCGGCCCTTATAGTTTATGTCTTGACCGTACTGTTATTGTCCTTCAAAAAGGTCAGGTGCGTGAGTACTACCATGCACGTGTGTGGTGTATGAATGAATATAAACCAAAGGATTTATGTAAAGGACGAGGGGACAGTTATTGCGAGAATACACTAGAATGCTCGGGGAGACGCGCTGTCTGATTTTGGTCTCATACCTCGTTCGTTCGTTAACAATTAAAATAAATCTCATAAAACAAAATAATATTGAATACTCCTTCCATTCCACCAAAGGTTAAATTTACCTTTTGTGTGAGACTTTTGGGACGGATAGTTAAGTAAACTCAAACCAGAGTCCTGTTCTAGTATTTAGAATATAACATATCAAATTCAAGTCGCAATATCATCCTGGTGACAATCAATCATAAAAACTAGTCAAAATGTTGCGAAATTAGTAGTGTTTTTGACAAATTGAGACCTAGTTTACGAACAACTGTCAAAGCTCTAAAAGGGAAAGCTAAAAGAAAAGAAGAAGAGATTAAAGTACATTCCAAAGTACGGAGGAATACCGGTATATAAAGATACTTTGCTTAACCTTAATGGTAGACCTGTGCGGCTATTATTGTTGAGCCAATATCTATATTACGAATGCTCCTTAAAAACGGGTGTTCACTCTTCATTTTATCATAAAACGGGCATAAAAACGTCCAAGAGTCAGTAAAGCGGTCTACCCACATAATATCTGTGCAGCCGTGTAATTAGGTCGAGGGGGTCAGATGGCAGTCACTCGGAGAATCATACTACTCTGCAGCATCTCGTTATACAGAAATATGAGCATAAAATTAAGCTTAAATTCCTGGACCGAACGATTTTGCTTTATTTCTTTACTTGACAGATTTTCCAGAACTCCTACGTTTTTATGTCTCTTATTTTTAGATCACGTGCAATAATAGAAAGCGACTTAAAAAATTAATATATCCGCAGGATAACCAAGGTTACCGACATAGCGCGAAAAATGACTAAACTAAAGTGGCAGTGGGCAGGGCACTTAGCTCGCAGAACTGATGGTTGATAAGGCCGAAAAATTCTAGAGGGACGACCACGAGGGAAGACTCAGCATTGGAAGGCCTCAGGATCGATCGAAGTGACGAAGCTTGGGGAGGTCTATGTCCAGCAGTGGGAATAAAGGACGTCTATCGATTGAAATAAATAAATTAAAATTGGTATGGCCCTGCCACACTGCAAAAGTCGCATTCAGGATTCCACATTCAGAGTTCGAAATTCAAAACAATCTAGATAAACTAAAAATGTTAGTTACGTTCTTTTCTCTGACAAATCTTTTCTAGGAAGTAACCTGAAAAATTAACTGTCCAGGAATATTAGAACAACAGTAATGTGATTGGTTTTCTGTGAAACAATTCAATTCTGACACGGAACCATTTGTATCGAGCTACACAACAACAACAAAACTGCTCGTAAAATAGAAAGACTTACAAATTTTTCGAGTAATATTTTTTTTCGTTATTACAGAGTATATCTGATTGTACAAGTTCTACAGTTTTCAAGTTCCGCACGTACGTAGAACCAAAACAACTAATTGTTTATCGAATCGCCGGACACTTCCAATTTGCTGTTTTTAATTTATCTTACATAAATATTAATATTAGTTTACCTCATCCCACCGGCCCCTTTCTACCATCGGACATCTAAACGCACTGCAAGTTACCATCCTTACCTGGTTGCCATTCCAACAATTCACACCAAGCGAATTCAAATCCTTCATAATGCGCAAAGCGAATGAGTAGAACTCACTACCTGCTTCTGTGTTTCCGAAAGAATTCAACCCGAATCACTTCAAAGTTAGAGTGAACAGGCTTCTTCTGGGTAAGCTCACTCCATCGTCGACTTTGTCTCTGTCACCGCTGATCTAAACTAGAGTCATGCTGCCAGTCTTCTGGGCACGTTCCCGGATGACAGCGATGTGGAGGAGTACTTCGACGCCTAAGTGTACCTTTCTTTTGTATATAACATAAGTAGTTAGTTTAAGTATAATTTTGTATCGTTTACTTTTGTTTATTGTATAAGTATGTACATATTTAAATAAATGAACCTACAGTGTTAAGAGCAAACCCATCCCACATATAAAAAAATAATTATAATATCTTACTAATATTATAAATGCGAAAATTTGATTGTGTGTACGTTTGTTATTCAATCACGCCAGAACGGATCTGGATAAAATTTTGCACAGAGATAGATTATAGTCAGGAATACATGATACTTTTTATCCTAGGAATATTTTCCCTCGGATTAATTTACCACTTTCACGCGGGTGAAGGTGAGTCAAAATATATACAATTGGGTTAGTGTGTTTTCCCATCTAGATTTCTTTAGTATCAGCCTGGATTCTAGATTGTTGGTTCTTGTAGTTTGGATTACTGGCAATAGGCTTAACCTCTATTGCATGCGAATGAAATGGGAAAAAATGGGTGAATTTAATATAGAGCCCTGCGTAACTCCTCGTTATGAAGACATTTTTTTTGTATATAGGCCCGCGCTTTAGCACTATCTCACCTGATGGTAAGCGAACATGTGGTCGACGGTGAAACACGCTTCTCTAGAAATAACTTATTCACTCTTGACTTAAAGACCACTAGATTGTAGCTATCGGGAAACACAGACTCCGGCAGGGAATTCCACTCCTTAGCTGTACGTAAAGTTATTTTACGTATTTCCATCTCCTGAAAATTACCAATGCACTCAAAGTCAGACTGTATATTCTAGCTAAACCCATTTAATCAAACACCACACACAAACAAGCTCAGTAAGTGTCAAAGCGTTATAGTGATACATCATCACACAATCAATGCAAATGACAGACGTACCGTACAATGCTCTAAATTCTGGATATATCCAGGGGTAGTATAATAAATAATATGTACCGAAGGACCTAATAGTATTGTGGTTCATTTTCCTTTGACAGACTTACCGTATAAACAATGTACCAAATCTGGGACATTTCGACGTGTATATATAATTAATATGAATAACATAATCGTATTGTGGTTCAGTTTGCGTCAGAAAGCTAATGCACTTGTATTTTTCGTGCATTATGTCGTTGTCATTAGAAACTAATATAAGTATGTCAACGTAGAATAAATACTATAATAATTAAAAGTTTTTCAGCAATAAAATTACTGCCTCGCTGGTTCAGTGATAATGACAAGCATAATTTAGGGTTATTGGCTTCAATCCCCGGGTTCGGAAGGTATTAGTTGAAGGTTTACCGTAATAAAAATATATATCTAATAGCGTTCATTTCCATAAGTATGTTTTCCTTTTTCATTTTTCTAAGGTTTCGTTCCCAAAAGGTAAAAACGGGACCCTGTTACTAAGACGGACAGTGGCCGTCTGTCTGTCATCAAGCTGTATCACATGAATCGTGATAGCTAGACAGTTGAAATTTTCACAGATGATGTATTTCTGTAGCCGCTATAACAACAAATACTAAAAACGGAATAAAATAAATATTTAAGTGGGACTCCCATACGACAAACGTGATTTTTTTACAGTTTTTTTGCGATACTGGTACGGAACCCTTCGTGCGCGAGTCCAACTCGCACTTGGCTGGTTTTTTTTTGTATGTTGGCACCTTGTTTTTATATACTTCGTGTAAATTGAAAATTTGTGTGCGCGTGCTGCGTTTTTTGTGTGCACTAAATAAATGTTTTAGCTATCTATCTATCATTCTTATGTGGATTTGTGTACTCTGTTACATGGTCTTTACAAAGCTGGCGATATATGGGTAACTCTGCTCATAACTATCGGGGAAAATATTCGTGGTATTATTATTTTGTATATTTATCGTAACAATATCAAAAAATAATCAAAGAATATCGTTGTAGTTGAGCTACTAAAATTCAAGTAAACGCAATCCATAGATGGCTTTTAAATTCCTCTATAAAATATCCTTGAGAAGCAATGATGTCTCGCAACGGGTAGCCAAACAATAAAGATAATAATATTGGCGGATAAGGTTTAGGAGTCATCAAGTCGTAAATACACCCAATATTACTGATAAGGAAATGGCAAATAACAATGTTTATATCTTTTAATTTAAGGGAAGTAATGTGTAATAAAGGCTCATGATATTGAAGTCGTCCTACGAAAACTAACTGTGGCTACTTAGAAACTTAAGTTTTAATACCAGACAAAGTGACGTTCTGTCACCGATAGTGATTGTCAAAATATCAAAATGTTTGGGATTTACCGCTTCGTATTTCAACAGCGACATTTTATACTTTTTGTTTAGACATTGATTTTTTAATTGACTCGCATTGATATAACATGGATAATTATTTAGAATTTGTGACAAATTATTGAACGTTTTATAATTTATTTATTTATTTAACCATTTATGCACACACACATAATATACAGACAAGAAGAAGAAATAGAACAATAGGTACATAGGTGATGCTTATTTCTATAGAAATCTCTTCCAGCATACCTGCGAAAGGAAAGATGAAAAAAAGAGATATAGACATAGTGTGTAGAGTTGAAAAATAATAAACATAAAACGATTAATAACTAAGTAATAACTAATAAACAATACCGATAACAAATAATAATAATAATAATTTTATCTTTATCATTAAATTTTTAATTGACTTTTTTTTTTTAACTTGTTTTGTTATGTCTTATTAATCTATTATAATCACTAATTAATTTCTAATTGACTAAATCTACTATATTATTTAATCTATAGCTCTGACATTTTAATTATACTGTTAAATTGTTACGAATTATTGTTATTGTTTTTTAATATTTTTTTATTTTTCGATTGTAATGTATTAGTGGTGTTTTTAAATTCTTACGTTTTACTGACACAATGTAATATTGTTATGAAATAAATTACTTATGATTTAGCGTAGCAAAAGCCCACATATATTTGACTTTTTGTCAATTCTTACCCCTGATACTGTTTTCTTTGTCTAGGCTTTCATTTGATACTGTGGCAGAGAGAATAAATTTGAATCCAGTGTAAGGCAGAAAGGAGAATGACCAAAAGTGGTACCAAAAAGTCTCACGCATCAAGACCAAAATTTTATAGTAATTAGTTTCATATTTTTTTACGACATTATGCGTCGGGGATTTGATTTTTGAATAGGGAATTTACTTTTGAGTTTAAAAGTATGGATATTGTTTTACTCCCTATAAATAAATGACGTTCCGTTTCACATGTTACCCTTGATTTTTGAAAGTGTCTAGTGTTTGTGTGTCTTATCTCTGTGCAAAATAATATACGTTTCCAATTATACATTAATTAAAAAAAAACTAGAATAGATTCTTTAATTAAAAGATTAACATTATTTTATATATGGTTAATTGGCCATTCAAAGCCGGTCATAATCTTTGAGATGTAGAATGCAATAGAACCAATTTTTGATGAATCGACTAACCAGTAATCGTTTCCTTTGTATAATATATAACTATAACGGCCGTGTATAACGCGTCTATAATAAAATACGTCCTTGGTAGCGTCGAACAAAATAGACCTAGTTTTAGGTTATTTTCGATTTTATAAAATAACGCCGAATCCCGGGTTTTGTTTTCAAAAAGAAGTTTTGTAGGAGTTAACATGGTCAGTGTAGTGTATAAAAAACAAATTTTAATTTTGATGCAGCATGGTACGGGATTCCATACATCGATGAGCATTCTCCTTTGCTACTACCTTACATTCATACGTGCAAAAATCTACAAAATTCGGGGAATAGCCGATTTTTATTAACGCGTTTTTAGTATTGATTATGTCTATTTAATTGTTGTGCTAACCCCAAATAAAGTAGGATAAGGACAAGAGAATGATGACCCCTTATCAAGTTTTCTTACAAACCTTTATGACTAGCTCCGGCTAAAAAATCCACTGAAAGTTAAGCACGTTCAACAATAAATTCAAGAAAACAAATATTAAACCCATGAAATTCATCTCCTTAACCCTGAACAAACAGAAATAGAAACGAATTACCACTGTTATATTATAATAGGATATAAATTACGTGTTTTGAGCCTCCATTTACGAGGGAAGGAGCTTGAATTATTCTTGTTTTTATTCTAATACCACGTACGGGGTACACCTTTGGGATATTACTCAGTAAGAATTTCAAATGAGCGGCGTATATCAAGATAACCAATATGGTGTAAAGGTTTTCTTGGCTTCCGTGTTTGTTCACTGAAATGGTAAGAATTTATTGTTTGTTTAGCAGATATTCAATGCAAGTGCAAAATCGATATCTCTGGCCAACATCACTGAATTAAACCTGAAAGTGAATAACTTAGTGAGTTTTTATGTAACATTTACTTTGAATGTGATTTTAATAAGGATAAGAAAAGCAGATAATCTACATCTCTTTTTTATCTTTCCTTTTGCAGATATGCTGGAAGATATTTCATTAGAAATAAGGATCAACTATGTACTTATTTTTCTGTTCCTTCTTCTTGTCTGTATATGTGTATGTGCATAAACGGTTAAACAAATAAAAAAAACAAATATTATTTTCCAAAGTATGCCAGCTTGAAACGTAGGTACTACAAAAGTTGAATTTTGGAATTGAATCTTGGTTTTTAGGGTTCCGTACCCAAAGGGTAAAAACGGGACCCTATTACTGAGACTCCACGGTCCGTCTGTCTGACTGTCTGTCTGTCACCAGGCTGTATCTCATGAACCGATCACGGTATACGGTGGCTATCAAGCTAGACAGTTGAAATTTTTAGAGATGATGTTTTTCTGTTGCCGCTATAACAACAAAAACTAAAAACAGAATAAAATAAATATTTAAGTGGGGCTCCCATACAACAAACGTGATTTTTGTGCCGTTTTTTTGCGACAATGGTACGGAACCCTTCGTACGCGAGTCCAACTCGCACTTGGCCGGTTTTTTATTAATTGTAAAGCGAAGTCATTTTTAGTAAAGCCTTAGTTTGCTTTTTAAATGAATACGCTTTTAAACTTGTAAGACACATGTCACAAACTTCACAATTTCGATTGCGACTCTTTGTTTGAGGCTTTTGGTTACGCTGTTGATAGAATTGAATTTATTTAAATGCCGTTGCGACTGCTATAAAATTGGAAATTTTAGTTTACTCAACTGAAAACTTGATAGTTTAGAAGAAGCTTCTCGACCATTTCATTTCATAGTTTTACACTTAAGAGACACATGTTACACTAGATTTTTGAATAACCCAGTAGCGCTGCTTACAGCAGTAAAAAACTCTAGTTATTTTTTCCATGTAAATCAAAGCCAACTGCAAACTGAAACTCAACTAGCAATCTATTTTAGACTGTACATTGTTGAGAACAAATTGTTTCCAATTATTCTCAATGAGTGTTCTTTATAAGGGACAAACGAGTTTTTCTGGATGTCCATTGTTTTTCGAGGAATTTTCTTGTACAATTTTTTTGGTGAATATTGATCTTTACTCAGTGGCTTCATCTGCTAGAAAGTTGTCTAGTGTCCCATAAAAGCGTACTACCGAAATAAATAAACCGAATAAACCGAAATAATTTTAGTATCCAGGTCCTGTAATCCAGTGATCAAATCAAATCAAATGTTTTTAGGGTTCCGTACCCAAAGGGTAAAAACGGGACCCTATTACTAAGACTTCGCGATCCGTCTGTCTGTCTGTCTGTCTGTCTGTCCGTCTGTCACCAGGCTGTATCTCATGAACCGTGATAGCTAGACAGTTGTAATTTTCACAGATTATGTATTTTTGTTGCCGCTATAACAACAAATAAAATACTAAAAACAATATAAAATAATTAATTAAGGGGGGCTCCCATACAACAAACGTGATATTTTTGCCGTTTTTTGCTCGATATTAATAACGGCAACAGGTAGACGCTTGAAATATTCACAGAATGTTTAGTTGTATATTCTCTTCAAAAAATAATAATTATTAAATTAAAATAAAATAAATTAAGGGGGGCTCCCATACAACAAACGTGATTTTTTGCAGTGTTTTGCAATAATGGTACGGAACCCTTCGTGTGCGAGTACGACTCGCACTTGGCCGGTTTTTCTTTTTTATTTCACATAGACCTACATGGGCACTTATAAAACGACGACAAAAGGTGCACAGTTCGGGTTGGTCAATATAATACAATATTTGCATATTACAGCATTAGTGCTTAGATATGGGGGGACAACTTAGGCCCGGCAATAAGTAGTAAGAAAAAAAAAAAAAGTTTGTGTAAACGAGATAACGAGTTAACAAGCTTCTATAAATCTAGAAGGCCTACAATGTTCACACATTTACAAAACAATCGGTAAAAGAATCTAAACAAAGGTAAAAAAAATATAACAAGACTAAATTTAACATTTCAATGTTGTTATCAGTGCTGTAACTATTCATAGCAAAGGCCTATAAAGATTATTGAAATCATTGTAAAAAGTCTAATTAAAAGAAGGAAAAAAAAGAAAAATTAGATTGAGAATAAATAGAGACATCCACATATTTGTGCCGTTTATGAGTTACCAGGGAAGCCCCAAGATCCCATTCAAATCCGCAGCCATGAGATGTGATTGATTAACAAACATTCAAATATCATGGAAGACCTATACAAGGCCAAAGCTATCGACGTGGCTGTGTTCTGGTCGAAGCACAAAATATGAAATATCCATTAAACACGGAACCG
The DNA here is from genome assembly GCA_945859665.1 of Anorthoa munda. Taxonomy (NCBI): domain Eukaryota; kingdom Metazoa; phylum Arthropoda; class Insecta; order Lepidoptera; family Noctuidae; genus Anorthoa; species Anorthoa munda. The sequence continues at coordinate 19,111,004 of OX243896.1, read as the reverse complement.
AAACACGAAGAAGAAGAATTATCCAAATATTACACTTATATATATCACAATATCATATATCATGACATCACACTAATATTATAAAGGGGAAAGTGTGTGAGTGCACGTGTGTGTATTTGTATGTTTGTTACTTCTTCACGCTCAAACGGCTTGACGGATCTGGATGAAATTTGGCACAGAGGTATATTATAGTCTGGAATAGCACATATGATACTTTTTATCCCGGGCATATATTCCGTTGGGAATTTTTTGGAATTCACGCGGGCGAAACCGCTGGCAGAAGCTAGTCCAAACATAATTATGGACTTTTAATAAGTAATATAAAATAATTTATACAGGATTTCTGAGTCAAAAAAATGTATTTAAAATTCAGAACGAAGAATAAACTTGAAAAGTGCCTAAATTCAAAGTTCCGAGAATTTGTAAAGTAAATCTAGTAATATTTTCGTCACCAAAACATAACAATGCAATATAAAACCAACTCAGATAAGTATAATGTATACCCATATAAATTTCAATCCTCGTCCGAGCTCTCGCTAAGAGTAAGGAATAAAAATACTGCAAATATCTCTTCATCTCAAGGAAGGCCCCAAATTAATCTTCGATTTTAATCTAACAAAGATATTACTTTTCCCTAGGCAACGATCTTCATTACACATTTTTATTGAAGAAATAAACAATCGGAGGATATAACAAAATGTTGTAAAATTTTATTCTTTTCGCATTTTACTGAAAATTTAAACCATTGGTTAGGTTACCGAAATACAGGCTCTCACCTAGTTCGGCTGCAGAGGAACCCTGAGGAGGAGGACTTAGTTTTTTAAGTTACTAATCCAAATTGTGAACCTTTGCCTAAGACAATAAATAAACTTTTTTTTATTGCTTTTTATAACTACTGATCAAAAACTGGGCCTTAGTCAATTAATGAAGATATGATTAAGAAATTCATAACAAATATTGTAAAATAAAAAAAGGATTCCCAATACTTTTTAATGATCTATGGCAGCTTTCACAAAGAAGCTATCATCTAGAAACAAACGACTTTACAAAAGAAAATAAAATCGCTATATCTCGTTTCAAAACAAATCAACTACAAATCACACTTTGAGGAGTTATAATGCTTTTCGCCCGTCTTTGGGTATCAAGGGACCCAACTGAAGTGTCTGAAAAAAATGTCGGACCTCCATCTGTCAAACATCGACGGCGAGGAGTGGATCGTTATTTTTATATAGAGCTCGATTAAATTACGGACGAAAAGATGTCTTTGGAGTCGCAAAAGTTACTGTGATGCCAACGGAAATGAGATTAACAGAAGTTGATAGAGCACACGGAAATGATTATAAATGAGATGGGGTCAAGGATGTTTTTGGCATTAGGAGTATGTTTTCTCCTCCGTCAGTCGTTTACTCACTGCGTTGTGATGTGCCCGAGTAAACTTCTAGACAATTTACCGCCTTTAGTGACATTTTTTTGTTCGTGGCAGTATGTATTTTGGTGTCCAGGTTGCTTGGTCAGACCATTGTGTGGGGCACGTCTTCTGGAGTCTCAATCATCTATCATTCTAGTAGGTAACTATAGGTTTTAGTTTTTCAGATTTTCGAATGGATTTCGGATGGTATAGCCCAAATATTGCAGAACGCTTTGGAGTGAGATACTCTTAAGATTAGTCTACCTCGACTGACTCATTTTTCATATCATTTGAGGGTTATTTTAGCATTCATCTTGGATGTTTCAGCGTACTTTTTACTTTTGTTGCTATTTTATTATAAGCTCTTTGTTTCTTCGGTTTCATTTATTCTGTATGCACAATTAATAGGAGGCTGAGGTGAACAAACTTATCAGATGGATTAAATTGTGGTTAGCACTAGTAATCTATTTCAATGTATATTTATGATCTTCACATTTCAATTAATATTCCTTCATCAATTTGATGAATTTCCTTACAATTTGCTAAGGCACTATGATGACATAATTACGTTAACATCTTAATACCTCTCTGCGGTATCCTCGTCATATTGAAGATGTTGAACCTGTCAATGCATGAACTTAACCAGACAATAGAATATTGAAGCCTGTCAAGAACATGATTAAACCTCTACTTATGAGAACAGATATAGAGGAGATTGCTTTGTTTATCAATCACACACTTATGTCTATTGTTATGATAGAGTTATCAATTGAACTATTGATTAAACCATCCAAACAGCCACTTATCAAACAGTCTTCATAGCACTATCACTAACATATGTTCAAGTTATGATAAGACTACCTTTTTGTACCAGGCAAACATCAAAAAATTACATCGTTCGGAAATTGAAATTTCCAACAATTTACATTCGCAAAGAGATACAACTGCGTCGGTTATACTTCTAAATTATCTAAACCTTTTACTACAGAGTTCGAAAAAAATACAATTACTTTTGCCACCTACTTTGACAGAACCTATTCCTGTTTATCGGAATCTAATGAGAAGGAAATAATTTTAGCCCATTTCTTGAAATCTATACTGTTAGAGATGACTAAACCTCTTTATCCTGAACTCCATCTATATACAGTAATGACCTTCCTTTATAAACTAAAAATACTTCCAATGGCCCAAAGTGCGGTTCCCTTAAAAAAGCTTTACTCCGAATCTCGCTAATTTTCTCCCATGACATCTGTCATACGGCTTGACATCAGGTAAAGTTATCAGACCTTATCCCCTCGTCATAAGAGCTATATAGGCTTGTCACGCCAATTGGAGTGGGGTAAAAAGGTCACGATTTATTATGTTCGAGAGTAGCCAAGTGTGAATGAGGAGGGTGCACATATTTTGATGGAGAATATAGAATTTAATTTAATGGTATTCGATTTTTACGTTACGAAAAGGAAATTAATACGGTACGAATAACTTTGTATTTATGAAGTATTAATGATTTTGCGTATTTTAAGTACTTTGAGGAAAGTTTTGTCGAATGTGTTCGTCGTTTGTCGGGGAACTTGAAATGCTCAACTGAGTTGGAAGAGTTTGTAAGAGGATTACAGACTGCTTTCGTTTCGACTGTTCAATTTACTTACGTATTGTTATTGACTGTTCAAACAAATGTCTTTTCTATTAACTAGGTCACGGTAGAGCTGTTGTTTCTATGATCTGTGGTAGAGATAGTGAGCATAAACGGGAGTGTTATGTGCTTAAGTTAGCAATTAAAATGTGGTAGGAGGTTTTCAATGGGCGTCTCATGCTGCGTAATAAAAGAACATATCGCAGGGAACAATGTAAGATTAAATAGGATGTTTATAAAGGTAGAGAGAGGATGACCACAGGAACGATGGATGTAATTTGTGAAATATGGATGGCTAGAAAGGCGATGACTATTGAGTTGATGGCAAATAGAGATGCATATTATGTAATGATCTAATTGATAAATATGGCAATATTTATAATGCCCATACAATTTGAATAATGCCCAATATGAGTAATCAATATGCAAAAAAATATTGAAATAATTAAATTGACCGGGCTTTCTGAATAATGCCCATCACTTGTTGGACCGGATAATAAATTATTTTAATGTTGACATTGATTTTAATATAAAATAGGTAAGTACTATTTAAGCAAGAAAGTCGAAGGATGTCCTATTTCTGTCTGTAGGGTCTAAAGTAGCCTAACATCAAGGATGCTCGCTCGCTTCAGCTCCCGTCATCTCCTTCGTACCTAATCTATCCGTGACGGGGTGCCATAAGCTCCTGATTAATTCATTGACCATAATTATCGAATTACCCAACCAATACGTAGCAATATTCATAATGACCGAATAATGTGATAAATATAGAAGTTTAAATATTACATTGCCAGTCTTCATTACATTGCCCGATTTGACTTGACTTTCTTACGAATTATTGTCGGGCCTACATTGTCCCCTATATCTAAGTGCTATCTAATGCTGTAACATGGAAAAAATTAAAAAAAGAGTAACCGTGGAGTTTCTTGCCGGTTCTTCTCCATAGGAAACGACCGACCCGAACCGAGCACCTTTTGTCGACGTTTTATAAGTGCCCATGTAGGCCTACGTGAAATAAAAAAAAAATGATCTTGATTTTTGACTTCATTCATAATGCCCGGGCATTATACATAGTGCACTGGTTAATCACTTGGTCCATGACATATAGAAGAAGAAGTTACGCATTGCTGCGGCAACCACAAATAAATTGGCATAAGAACATGAAGATGATGATACAGTTGTTCTAACACACAACGGTGAGTTGTTCTTAGTCGTGTGTCGTATTGCTTGAGCACACAGAAATAATGTGCATGTGCATCTAAACACACGACTTAGACCAACAATATCACTAAAACTATTAACTTATTTTAACGAAAGATACTGTTTCCCAATGATAAACCATTTTTATAATCATAACACCTAACATTTAATTACCCAAATAAACGTTCATGGAAGCGTCGAAAATTTATGCAAATAGCCTCAATATGGCGGAAATTTCACAAACACCAACAAAATTAAAAAATAAAATGGACTGCTTGTAAAGGTGTTATAATCTAAACACAAAGTTAGCGCGAGTAATCCTCTAGGAAAAAATTGCAGTAGAAAATAGTGGAACATGCCCAAGTAGATAATGAAATGATGGTCAGTGATGATTGTGATTGGTACTGCTTTAAGTAAGTATTTTAGGAAGATAGTAAAAAGGTTGCCATGGCATAGCCAAGTAATGCGGATAACGAGGTGATCGTTGTTGTTATCTGGGTGAACAGAGATGTATAGATGAAGATGGCATATGTCGACCCCAAATAAATCGGCTGTTTCATTTCCCAGTGGTATTTTCATGAATATAACACCTAAAATTTAAGTACTCAAAGAAACGATAATGGAATCATCGAAAATTAATGCAAAATACCTCAATATGGCGGTAACTTTAACACCAACAATGTTCAGCTTATAAAGGTGTTATAGTCTAAACACAAAGTTCACGCTTGTAATCCTCTAGGGTTTAGTTAAAGTAGATATTGTGGGTTAAGTACCTTTAATAGCTAAAATTTAACTTTGTGGTTATTTGGTGGTGTGTATTTGGAATATTTTAAGAGAATGGTATGAGAAATATTGCAGAAATAATAATACGAAAAAAACACGCTGATTCAAAATCATTTCCTCGATTCAACCAAATTGACAGCTACAGATTGTTGTTTATTGATATAAATTGACGGTTTTTCCGCTCTTATAGTAATCCGAATGATGAAGGGATGCCTTCAAAAACCTAAGAATACTTACGGTTTGTCTGTAGGTACCAGGTAAAATGATTTTTGGAAATGGACTTTTGTACAGATTTATTATATGTATTGATTGATTGATGATAAGTCTAGGTTACCTCACAATGTTATCCTTCACCGTTGTCAGCGATGTTTAAAATAAACTTAGAAAGAATATTTTAATTGAAAAAAATACATTGGTTGGTATTTGCCCGGATTTAACCCACGACCTTATGCACGAAAGGCGAGGTCTAAGCCACTGGGACAACACGATACCGATGTGACAAAATAATTTTTTATCATCATTTTTAGACACGTCATTAATGGCACAATTTATAATAACAGTATTTTAAAAAGCGTCGACAGCAATTTGCTTATCGATGTATCACTTTTGCTTGACGCAAACACTTTGAAGGCATTTTGTAGTAATTTTCGCTTGTCAGCTCGACAGGTCTCTAAACCTTTTTAATTTTGTGGTTTTAACGCGATTTTTCAAGCAGTGAAAGTTATTTTTTGATGGATTGGATTATATTTTAAAAATAGTAATTTGTTATGATGGTAGAGCTCAGAAAAAGGCTATATATTTGTAACTAGCTGTTTCGCGCGGCTTCGCTCCCGTGGGCCATCCCACAGGACCCGTTTTCGGGATTAAATTATAGCCTATGTTACTCAGGAATAACGTAGCTTTCTATTAGTGAAATATTTTTTTAAATCAGTCCAGTAGTTTCGGAGCCTATTCGGTACAAACAAACAAACAAATAAACAAACAAACAAACAAAAAAATATTTCCTCTTTATAATATTAGTATAGATTATCTACAACAAAACAAAAAAAAAAGTGTTAATTTTTGTTAAATTATTAGAAACAAAATACTATCCTTAAAACAAACAATACTATAAAGAAAACTATGACACCTACTTATAATTAATTATCTACATCAAAACTAAAAAAAAAGTGTTAATAATTGTGAAATTATTAGAACCAAAATATTATTCCTTAAAACAAAATATAATAGTATTGAAAAAGTATTATTACACGACGATATTATATCGCAAAAACAAATAACGCTGCATACAACCGTTCAGAAGGGAGCCGACCGCGCGTCGTACCTCGTAGAGCTACACCCCCCCTCCGCGTCGCCCGCAAGCAACGCCTCTCCTCGCCCGCCGGCCAGGCGCAGCGTCAGGTTTTGCACATCATGCGGCGCGTGTGAATTTTATATCGGAGTTATTTCTAAATTGTAATATCTTCTAAGATGTTCATTGAAATTAAGTAATGTCAAAGACAATTTTGTTTACAATTAAATACTCTTAATCAACAACACATTTATTTGGATAAAGATTAATATTATTATGTTGATACAACTCTAACAAATAATTGGTAATAATGCATTAATTTCGACCAAATTTGATTACCATAAAAACGGTTCTAGTGAGTTAATCTTAAAAGATAGACATATACTGTCGCGGACATTTTTTTAGATCATTTCAAGAGGAATAATTCTTTCATACATATTTTTTTGGTATCTTGAACCGTTTTCGCAGCGCACGCAACGGAAGCCCTCAAATATGAATAATTTTCCCCGTTTTTTCCACATTTTTCATTGTTTCTTCGCTCCTGTTAGTTGCAGCGTGATGTTATATAGCCTAAAGCCTTCTTCGATAAATGGTCTATTCAACACAAAAATAATTTTTCAATTCGAGCCAGTAGTTCCTGAGATTAGCGCGTTCAAACAAACAAACAAACAAACAAACAAACTCTTCAGCTTTATAATATTAGTATAGATTTATGAAAGCTTATGCAAGAATTAATGGATAAACACTATTATTTTAATGCGATTTGGTCTTACGTGACTTTTGGCTTGAAAGGTAAAGTAGGCAAGTATGTACAGTCAGTGTAATTAATTGTATAATACCTTAAAGTTAAATGACAGGTCATGAAATGGTCATGCAATTACCAATTATGTTTGTCTATAGGAGCGTCCTCACTGGGAGCATTCGTTCGTGAATTTTTGTAAACAAGCAATCGTAGGCGAGCAACGAATGCTTCCGAGCGAGCCCTGCATTCGCGTTCGAGCAAAACTACGAACTTTCGAGTCGGACATTTCCTTGCGAGCTTGGAACATTCGAATACGATCTCGTTAAATGTCATTCATTTCAAAATGTCGGATAGAGTGGTTGTGGCTGCAGCATTTTATTTTTTTTCATTGATCTCGAAGGTCACAAACACTTAAGATCAAGAAACTGTTCCTTGTTTTACAATTTGCCAGTAATATTCCTACATACATACTCATTCATTTTATCATCTGAGTACTCGCTTGCGAGCGTTTTATTTGCGTGAACATTCGAAAGCGAGCCGTTTCCGCGAAAATCGTTGCGACGTCCACACCGGGCGAAGTTCGCGCTTGCGTGTAAGCTTTGTAACGCTCGGCTCAACGTCCACATCACTCGAATATTCGACGTCGAATGCTCATTACAAGTAAATGCTCTCTGTGAGGACGCTCCTTTAGTTAAACAGTTTCAACCTTAGTGAAGTACTAGGAATTATCGTCAAAAGCGGGTTGGGACGCAATTGATTTCTTCTGAATATCATTAACATTTCATCTGAAGGTGTTTCACTGCTGAATATAGAGCATCTCTTATACAGTGGCTTTTAGTAGCTTTAACCAGGTCATCTTTCCACCTAGCTGACCATACTCAGTTAGTAAATAAGTGGGTGAACCACAGCCTTATTGTCGTTAATGAAAAAAGGAACGCATGATAAGGTTCTAAAAACAGAACACGAGTAAAGGTACACTTAAGAATCATAGAAAATTCTCTACAACCCAGCCATAAAATCTAAACGTTTTAATTGACGTGAATTTTTGAACACAAATTCATATTCGTATAAACTGATTGCTAGGGTTGGCTTGCATAACACGATCAGAATTAGACTTTAGGACCTATGTGTACATAATATTACTAGCTGTTTCGCGCGGCTTCGCTCCCGTGGGCCATCCCACAGGACCCGTTTTCGGGATTAAATTATAGCCTATGTTACTCAGGAATAACGTAGCTTTCTATTAGTGAAATATTTTTTTAAATCAGTCCAGTAGTTTCGGAGCCTATTCGGTACAAACAAACAAACAAATAAACAAACAAACAAACAAAAAAATATTTCCTCTTTATAATATTAGTATAGATTATCTACAACAAAACAAAAAAAAAAGTGTTAATTTTTGTTAAATTATTAGAAACAAAATACTATCCTTAAAACAAACAATACTATAAAGAAAACTATGACACCTACTTATAATTAATTATCTACATCAAAACTAAAAAAAAAGTGTTAATAATTGTGAAATTATTAGAACCAAAATATTATTCCTTAAAACAAAATATAATAGTATTGAAAAAGTATTATTACACGACGATATTATATCGCAAAAACAAATAACGCTGCATACAACCGTTCAGAAGGGAGCCGACCGCGCGTCGTACCTCGTAGAGCTACACCCCCCCTCCGCGTCGCCCGCAAGCAACGCCTCTCCTCGCCCGCCGGCCAGGCGCAGCGTCAGGTTTTGCACATCATGCGGCGCGTGTGAATTTTATATCGGAGTTATTTCTAAATTGTAATATCTTCTAAGATGTTCATTGAAATTAAGTAATGTCAAAGACAATTTTGTTTACAATTAAATACTCTTAATCAACAACACATTTATTTGGATAAAGATTAATATTATTATGTTGATACAACTCTAACAAATAATTGGTAATAATGCATTAATTTCGACCAAATTTGATTACCATAAAAACGGTTCTAGTGAGTTAATCTTAAAAGATAGACATATACTGTCGCGGACATTTTTTTAGATCATTTCAAGAGGAATAATTCTTTCATACATATTTTTTTGGTATCTTGAACCGTTTTCGCAGCGCACGCAACGGAAGCCCTCAAATATGAATAATTTTCCCCGTTTTTTCCACATTTTTCATTGTTTCTTCGCTCCTGTTAGTTGCAGCGTGATGTTATATAGCCTAAAGCCTTCTTCGATAAATGGTCTATTCAACACAAAAATAATTTTTCAATTCGAGCCAGTAGTTCCTGAGATTAGCGCGTTCAAACAAACAAACAAACAAACAAACAAACTCTTCAGCTTTATAATATTAGTATAGATTATAATATTAGTATAGATTATCCACATATTTTTGTCTAAACGCACCGTAGAACGCATGTTAAGTGTATGTGTGCAAAAATAGCAATCTAATTGCGTTTACAGCGCGTTTTATGTTGGCTAAAACTTGCGTTAATGGTGCGTAAAAATACAAAATCAAATAGTGCATTGATAGACCCTAAAAGAACTACTAAAGGCTATCGTAGACAAATACGTCTTTAGGATGTCTGGTAGATATCGCTGACAGCCTTTGTACCTGTATAATTAAGTTTCATTTATACAAGAGATGTGAGAAAGAAAGAAGTAAAAGAAAAAATATTTATTTGTGACCCGCACAGGAGACACGAGAAAAAGCATAAAATTAAACAATAATAAAAATAAAAACCCCGTGCGAGACCAAAAAGGCTCCTATCTCAGCATATGCAGCGATATCCGAAAAAGAAATTACGCTGCGCTGATATTCTGATAGGGCACACTGTTGATGCCACGGACACACTTACGGAGACGGAAAATACTTAAATAATAAAATAAAATTGAGTATATACATAACAAACAAAATAGAATAAACACAGAAGGTGGGTCAAAGTATGTATAATTATATGTAAGTATAGTACAAATATATAAATAAAACATTAAGTGTAGGTATACCTGAGTAGACCGACGTCCGCAATGCTCAATTATCATTTGTCGAATGTAACTTTTATGGTGTACAATAAAGTATATTCTATTCTATTCTATACGTCGCAACAACGACTCAAAGACAAAGCAACAGTAATATTTCATAAAAATTAAAAATATCATAAAAACATGCGAAATAATCCTCATAAAATTGCCACAGACTGCTAATTGACGTGAAATGTTTGCACACGACGTCATACGATTAGATCCGTATAAACTGATTGCTTCAGTATTAATTAAGTTGAATCCTGTGCCAACATGACGGTTCCTTGCTTGCTTAGCGTTTGAATATTAAACTGTGGAGGGTTGATGAATAAGTTGATTCTTTTGTGAGATTTATATAAGAAATAGCTGTTGCCCGCGACTTCGTCCGCGTCAAACTCGTTTTATTTTTTTAGTTTGCCGCCGGAACTATGGATTTCCTGGTGATCAAACGTAGCCTATGTTACTCGTTATTACATCAGCTATCTACCAGTGAAAGTTCCGTCAAAATCGGTCCAGCCGTTTCGGAGATTAGCCGGAACAAACAGACAGACAGACAAAAATCATAAAAATTGCTTATTTGTTATTAGTACCGTATATACTTTCACTTGCATTCAATAAAACGTTGTTATTTTGATATTACATTTCAATTTTATTTATTTGTAGATAGATGTTTAACATTAAATGTATTCATAAATGAATTTGCCTGTATTCCCAGAAGAGCTAAGCAGAAGTGGACTAATTAGTACACTATCATTTTACCAGTTATTTTTAATTCTCAAGAAATAGGTGGCAAACCCTAGGCCACAAGAATCATTCAAAATCAAGATAAAAAAAACAAGATTAAGATAAGAAATTTAAAGATTTTCTGTTTCATTTAGAATATAATTTTAATTATTAAAGAATAATTATTTATGCATTTTATTAGTTAGATAGTTTATTAATATCCGACTTTAATTATTGCTCACTTTTTTAAATCTAGTACTCCTACCACTGTTGTGTCCTTTTGAACCCAAAGGTTGACTGGTAGAGAATGCCTTGCTGCATTAAGTCCGCCTATGTATCACCATTGTGCATGAAGTTTAAATAAATAATAAATAAGATTGACCAAGGACCTGGTGAGGACTGCATGAGACCGCTGGATGTGTGTAATTTAAGGTACCTACAATCGTTGTAAATAGGTTTAAGTCTTGAACAAATAAATATTGCATATAGTTGTTTATTGTAAGGCACAGGACTGGTCGATGTGCTTGGGTGAGAAATATGTAAATTAGTGGACATATTTTGGCGGAGATAATGATACAAAATTTGCTTTCTAATCGCTACAGCAAAATATGCCATGATAGTTATTTTCTTTATAACGTCATACATTTTCATACCCAGTACAGTCGCAAAGATAACACTTAGGTTCATCATCATCATCATATCAGCCGAAAGACGTCGACTGCTGGACATAGGTCTCCCCAAGCGTCGCCACATTGACCGTTCCCGTGCGTCTCGCAACCAGCGGATCCCCGCAACCTTCACCAGGTCATCGGTCCACCTGGTGGGAGGCCGTCCAACGCAACGTCTTCCGGTTCGCGGTCGCACTCCAGAACCTTTCTGCCCCATCGGCCATCCGTTCTGCGAGCAATGTGCCCTGCCCACTGCCACTTAAGTTTGGCAATTCTTCGGGCTATGTCGGTAACCCTGGTTCTCTTGCGGACGGATGTCTACATTTCTGATTCGATGACGCAAGGAAACTCCGAGCATAGCCCTCTCCATTGCCCTTTGAGTGACTGCAAGCTTTCTGATGAGGCCCATTGTAAGCGACCACATCTCAGAGCCATATGTCATCACTGGCAACACACACTGGTCATAGACTTTCGTCTTGAGACACTGTGTAAGTTGGACGAGAAGACACCGCGCAACTTCCCTAACGCTGCCCAGCCGAGTCGGATTCGACGGTTGACCTCACACTTACACAACACTTAGGTTACTTAAATATAAAATTAAAACTTTCTCGTGACTCTCCCCTACTATGCCCTTAATATTATAATTGGGAAAGTGTGTATGTTGGAGCGTTTGTTAATCAATCATGCCTCAACAGCTAAACGGAATGAGATACAATATCACAAACAGATAGACCATGGCCTGTGTTTAGAATATAGGATGCCTAATTTATATCAGTGTTTTCTTTCCACGGGATAATATTTAACATTCTTGCGATGAAAGTCGCTAGCCAAAGTTAGTTCGAAATATAAGTAAAATTTATTCAATATGAGAAAAACAAGCATTGTCAAAAATGTAATTATCAATTTCTTCTTCATACTGACATATTCAAACACTTAACTACATACAATCACAAAGATAACACTTAAGACACCAATAAAGTCAAAACTCTCTCCTTTTAGACAATGCCTGTTGTAAACGCAATCAGTTTTTGAATCTTTAACATTAATTCTGTCTAAATGACATTTATGAGAATCTAAAGTTCATTCAAATGCTTATCTCTGAACTTTGTAAATTTAATGGGTCTACCTTACCTGTCTAAGGGTTCAAGATATAAATAATCAGACTTGTAGGTATTATTATTAACAATAGCGTCAACTTACTCCAAAGAGGCCATAGCCCAAAAAATTCCCAATTTTTTTAACATGGCTATGACACAGAATAAATATACAAACAGTATGGAAACTACCTACAAACGATCCAAACAGCACACTCACACAAACATGCGCATTGACGAGACCCCTAAGCGGCTCGCACTACTGACAGCACTGTAGAAGTGCCTGAGTGGTCTCGTGGATGCGTTTGTTTGTGTGAGCTTTCCGCCGTTGCCGTTTCGAGCGTTTGTGCGTTTGATCGTTTTGAGTTGCCATACTGATTGTATATTTATTCTGTGTCATAGCCATGTTAAAAAAATTGGGAATTGCCTGAGTTCCTTGGAGAAAGTGTTCCATATACATGGCCAAAGACAGTGTTTAAAATATGATCACCCCAAAACATGCAGTCAAAATGATCTATGCGCTACCACCGGCGATGCCGTGAAATTCGGAAAGACTATTGTAATAGCGACACGAAAAAGAAGCGGCATCATTTAAAAAAAAAAAAATATAGGCGTGCGCTTGACCACTATCTCAACTGATGGTAAGCGATGATGTGATCGACGATAAAGCACGCTTGCCTAGAAGAAACCTATTCACTCTTGACTTTCTTATTTTATATCGGCATTCATAATTATCTGCATACCATAAGCAAGCTCTTCACCATCATTTTGGCTAAATGAGGTCCACTGCTGGACCCAAGCGTCGCCACATCGACCCGTCTTGTGTTTCTTTCTTTTAGCGGACTTACACCGCCTTCACCAGTGTAGCAACAACATATAATGTTAATGCTACCGGTGCAAAATGCGAGGTTCACCGCGCATGTAGTTTGGCGGCTAGTTGTTTGTCCAACGCCGTGGCAATAAAAAATAATACCTTTATTTCCCAAAACAACAAACAACCTTGCATAATTTATCAAAGCTTCGTAGATAGGCACGTAATAAGGCCCACCTTGCAAAGTTCTTTCACAGGTTTACAGTTACTCTTAGTCAGTTTGCAAGCTTGTACAGTTCTAAAAAGTTTTGTAGGTAGGCACTAAAAGGTTGAAAAAAACGGAACTGATTCATCCTGTTCCCCGTACTAGTTTAAACTGTACTACGGTGGAACAGTTTGCTTCGATCACCGCACATGTACCTTTAAGGTCTATCCACACATATCAGGGCCGTGCCAGGGACGTAGACGGACCGTGCTCCGTCAGGGGCTTGAAAAAATATCGGTGTATACATTTTATATGAACTCGTTCATACACGTCCGTCCACGGGCCAGTGACGAATCTTCAATGCCTAGGCCCGGCCCTGTCACGTCCCGGGCACGGCCCTGATATGTGTGGATAGACTTTTAGTGTCACACAAGTGATAAAACATATTATTTTAGAAAAACACATTTCGGAGACCAAACAAAGTAAAGCAGATGTAAAATTAAGGGTAAACGTAAAAAAATAATGGGGTTTATTATTTCTGTCTTCGTGTTATTCTTAAAATTGACTCAGTATACGTAAAATATTTCGATGCAAAATAACGTGTGTTCGGAACTCGCGTGTAAGAAACCCAACACTGATGGACACACCCGTGGGCGTGGACGTGATTTATAGTATGTGGTTGAGGAAGGCGAGTAAATAAAATTCTAGAGTTCAGAAACAAAGTCTATTCACTGTTACCTAAATCAAATACCTGACGTTTCTTACATTAGTTCCAAACACTTGTCACGGCGCTGTTGTAATGGTGGCCCAGTGGTAGCGGCCGCGGCTTACAAGTTTTAGGTCGTGAGTTCGAACCCAGACAGGCGCTTTACTTTGTGTAAATTATTTAATCACCACTGCTCTCAAAACTGTGAAGGAAAACATCGTGAGGTAACCGGCATGTCCTACAACCAAACATTCGAAGACATGTGACATCCACCAACCTGTACTGGGCCCGTGTGGTTGATTACGGCCCATTCCCTCTTACAGAGAGGAGGCCTGTGTCCCAGCAGTGGGAACATTAAAAAGGCTGATAATGATGATGAACGCGTTATTGCCACGGCGTCAAACTAAATGCGCGGGGATCCTCACATTTTGCACCAATAATGCTAGCATTATCGTTAAGTAGTCCCTACAAACAGGTTCGGTAAAATTCCCAACTATGTTGAGTCGGCTTCCAGTCAAACAGGACACACCTGTATCATCATCTGCCTAGCCTTTTTCCAACTATATTGGGGTCGGCTTCCAGTCTTACCGGATTTAGCTGACTACTAGTGTTTTACATGGAGCGACTGACTATCTGACCTCCACAACCCAGTAACTGGGTAACACGGTACCCCTTGGCAAGACTGGTGTCAGATCTCAAGCTTCTGATTGACGGTAACGACTGTCAAATATCTTTAAATGTCAGCCGGGACCAACAGCTTAACGTGCTTTCCGAGGCACGGAGGAAACTCGCCCAATGTAGAAATGGTCACCCATCCACGGACAGACCTCGTCAAGCGTTGCTAAACCTTGATGATCGACCCGCTGGCTATTATTATTTAGCCACGAGCTCCTCTGTCTCAGTCAGTTTCAGGACACACCTGTATAGCAGTATTTTAAATGGAACAACTGCCTGTATCCAGAACCCGGGTAATACGACACCGCTTGGCAATACTAGTGTCAGATTACTCAATACTTAGATCAAAGTCATTTAATCGTCTTGTTATTTTCACTCTAATTAGCAAATATCTCTTCTAATCCCGACAAGGAAAAAGATCTTGATCCAACTTATGGTATGTCCAGAAAACGTATTTAATTCTGACCGTAAGAGGAAAAAGCAGTAGTTTTAATTGGCTCTTAATTAGCCTGCTAGATTAGCGTTAATTAATTGTACCAATTATCTCTTATTGCTCTATCTATGTCAGTGACTAAAATAAAACTATATAAAAACATAAGGCATTCAAAACTATTGAATAAAAGAATGAAACTGTCATAAACCTCACGAAGGATAAGGTTATTAAACCCGTTAAAACTAGATTTTAATTCATTAAAAGATAAGAAAACACATTTCATTTAATTAATTAAATCTAGAAAAAGATATCCATGAAACAAATTAAAAAGTTACAAAAACATTCTAGTAATAACAAACTACTTCTAATTTACAGAACTTTGCTTTAAATTAAACTTTTTTCGTTAACACTTTATTGGATTTTTACTTAAAGTCAGTGAAAACAAAATGAAAATAAGTGACTGACTAGATTTCACGGGCTTTGAAGAAGTTACTTAATAAGAAAACAGAGCAGGCAATCCTAATTAAATGGTGTATTTAAATTATAGCACTTTTGTGGAGAACTGACAGACAAGGGCCAAAATAATTCCAAATACTTACTCTGACTGTAATATATCATTGATTTTCTCTTCAATATTAAGTGATTCTTAAGGTTAATAAACTTTACCAAAAACATGCGGTATTAACAAAATAATGAAGGACTTATGCTACGCCGTACCATGATTACTATGCCGTAGCACATCGGCTACGAAAATAGTAGCATTTAAGGTAACATTTACACTTTTGTGAATTTGATCACATTTTTCTCTACAAAAAGCCCTTGTGAAACATAGATTTGTTACAAAATGGAGCGATCAAGTTAGTGCTCCGAACATAATGTATCTGTGGCCAAACACTCAATTTATCAACGTGTCAAACGTCAAACAAAAATGCCGCGAATAAACCGAAAGGAATCCAAACGCTCTAAAATAGTAGTAGATTGTATGTACTGTTTTATGTGTAGAACATTATCATAATAACAAGAAGAGAAAATATAGCATCACGACTGAATTCCGCGAAGAGTTAAGCAGAATTGTACAGTACAACCAAATTTTGTCAGTAATGTTTGCATTCCCAGTAATAGTCCCGGCAATTGAACCCAGGACTTAATACTCGTACACAGCAGTAGCGCTTCGTCGGTCGGTGCATTACAATTTTTTTCCCTTTTCTTTCATAAGGTTCCTCACATAATTTATAAGCCATTAATATTATATTCTTTGGTTAGAAAAGAAAATGAAGTACCAGAAAAACCAACATAACAGCGTGTCATACTTGTATTATAAACCTTTTATGTTTTACAATATCCATGAGTAAAAAAACATAGTATAAAACTGTGATCCATTTCTGTTCAAAAAACCACTTGAGACCTTTATAGTTAAGAATTTTCGCATAGTACTGTTTTAGTTTATTTTAGTTTTTGGCAGCAACTTTACCGACGTGAAAGTTGGAGATTGTTCCAAGGGAACATATTTCCAGGATAAAAAGTACCTATCCGGGTCATGTATATGATATATCCTTGAGCCACGTTTCATCCAAATCCACATAGATGTGGTTGATTAACAAACATCCAAACATAGAACATTACAATTTATTTTTCAATTTATTGCTCAAGAAAATAGGTGGTTCGTTTAGATGTCAATGTGTACGCTTTTATTGTACGCCAAGCCACGTACAAGGTCTAAGTATTAATAAATTCAAATCATTCATTAAACGTAAGTTGTGCCAGAAAGCGGTTTTATAACATTAAAGATTACGTTGAGGACAAAAAGGCTTGGGATTGAGCTGCTCCAAGTAATTTAGTTTTCTTATTTTTATTTTGCACCGTGAATTTAGTTTATTTTTATTTTTCTTGCTATGACAAGAATATTTACTTTTTAAAGAATTATATTATTTTATTTTAATTATTGTGAATGTGAAGACTATAATAATAATAAATATCTTTTATTTCAGACAAATTCCATAGGACTAGTAACAATTTACTTAAAAACTAGTGTTAGTAGGTACAGATATAAAATTAAAGAGCTACACTTCAGCGTGGAGCTGCATCCACCTCTGCATCATCGGTGAATCCCACCGATCTGCGAACACACTGAGAATAGTGTTGGTACTGCCGCGAACACGCGTCCTCAGAGAGGCACATCTTTTTCTAATAATGGCGGCGCAACCATCAATGTTTGTGTCCGCAAACATCCCCTGACGCACTGCAACGACACGGCAGCCTCAACAGAACTCTCAGTGTATTATTATATTGGACGCGCAGGTCGCTGTATGCCCGCTGAGTGAAACTGACCCACAGGCTGCACGTGTAGAAGGACTGACAGTAAGCTTTGAAAAGCGTTACTTTTACTGGTTTCGTACATCGCGCAAACCTGCGGGCCAGCATGTTACAACGAACAGCCAGCGACCTACGTTCCCTCTCAATATCACAATTATCTTTAAGATCTTCGGTGACCCAGTGGCCTAGGTGTTTAAACTTGTCTACCCTTCGCAGGGGTTCTCCACACAGTTCGACATTCGGAATACTAGAATATGTCACACTGCCTGCTTTGAAAACCATTAGTTCGCTCTTTGTGACATTATATTTGAGCCCATGACTCACCGCGTAAGATTCGCAGATAGCGATCAGTCGCCTCAGAGCACCGATCGATGGACTCAGCAACACCATATCATCAGCATAACTAATATTATTAATACACACCCCGTCAACATGACATCCGATATTGATGCTGCTGAGCTCAACGATCAGTTGGTTCATGTACAAGTTGAAGAGTCGGGGGGAGCTAAGCCCCCCCTGCCTCACCCCGCAGTCCAGCCGATACACGTCCGAGTGCGAGCCAGCCCACTTCACACTATTACTTTGACTACTATACCAGTACTTAAATATTGACACTATCTCAGGTGGTAAAGCAGTATCACATTGTAGTTTACGCCACAGAACATCGTAACATACGAGATCGAATGCCCTTGACAGATCCAGAAAACAGGCAAAAATGGGCGTCTTCCTGTCTGTGTAGTATTGAACTGTCTGCTTGAGGCACAAGATTGCACTCTCTGTTGACAGCCCAGGCCTAAAGCCGAACTGGGCATCATGCAGTTCTAGATGTTTTGCTAATTGTTTATCAAGCAGACTGTCCAAAACTTTTGCTATGACAGTGGCCAGAGAAATGGGCCTGTAATTGGAAATGTCAGAGGAATCCCCTGTCTTATTTTTCACAATAGGCACTACCATTGTATGCATAAGATCGCCTTTTTTTACATTTTCTGCCATAGTCTGTTGTTTACAAATTTTATTTACGGCCACTAAGCTATCGTTATCAAGCATAGTCGAGTTAACCGGTGCAGGTGAGACGGGTTTATTCCGAGTGTCACCTCCAGCCTGCGTGTGAACGAGAGTGCGATATATCGGCGTCGGCGTTATGCTTGCACTATCGTGACTCATATCCTCACGACTGGACCGCGGCACAACAACATCGTTTACCGGCCGCTGTTCGATGTGTGGTAGACCAAACGGGCCACTATCTAACAGGTACCCTCCTCTCTTCATGTTAACATTCGAATTTATTAACGGACTCGATTTTTCAGTATTCAATTTTTGATTCAGTTCCTCTAATTGGACATTTGCCACATAATTATTCTTGATATCTTCAACTTCTTTCCGTAACACCAATATATCCTTCAATAGTTTCGTGACATCGACGTGATCAAAACAAACTGGTGGCAACTTGTGTAGGTCATACGCCACAAACACTGGTATTTGTTCAGGGTCTATCGTTTTAAACACAGTTATCATATCTTATAGGTCTTTCTGTTTCTTGTTCTTGCGTCTTAACACTAGCTTTTTTGTTGTTTTTGTTGATATGAACAACAACTTCTTCGCTTCATCTATTTCCTCTTCAGAAAATGCAGTTTCACATATCCTTATCAAGCTTTCATTATCGACTACATGATGCCGATCACGTATGAACGCAAGGACTTCCGATATCACTAAATTACAACTTGTGCACTTAAGCTTATTTACGGACATTCTCGTAATACAAAATCGGCGACCGCTAATGACTGCGAGCGCGCGATGACAAATGTGTGTATGTGGATCATTCCTTTATTTATTTATTTTTATTTAACTTAGTTTTTAATCATGGTCTGGCAGTTTGAGAATTTATGCGGCCTACCCGAATGTCCTTTCTTTGGTATTGTTCGTCAATTCGTTGAGCTCCTTAAATTCTGACATCAGTCTACATGGTATTTACATGATCTAACCAAGATTTTGTCTGGACTTTAAAAGAGACTGTGACCTCTGAGTTTGTTTCGGCCATTCTTCTCAGAGTAGTCAGACAGGAAAGGCCGACCTCATCTAATGAACGGATGAACCGATATTCATTTATTTATTTTTGTTTGAAAGGTTACCTTATCGGGAGTGTTCTTAGCTATGTTTGATTAAAATCGGTTAAGCCATTCAAAAGTTATGCGCATTTTACTCTTTGAGTCGGGGTTTTTTTGTTTGCATTGGGTTATAATTACATGTTTGGGTGGATTGGCGATGGAAATGTCTTTACTAATCGACAAATTACGTAATTTGAAGAGATTTTTGTGTCGGTGGTTTGCGGAGAGGGGGCATATTAGCAATCGCTATCTCTTGTATAACCCTATTTTGAAAATTCTTTCACTGAAAGATAAGTTACATTATCGCTAGGTGTCATTGCCAATTTTTTATCCCGCATTTGGGGTGCATGAAAGGAGCCCCCCGAGCGGTGTTAATATAATTGCATTGCGATTTCAAACACCCGGCACAACCTGGAAAGCTAGCACTCGTTAAGATAGAGTATAGCTGACCAATCCTTTCATCACGACGGTACATCCAAACTGGTCTTATCCTGCATAAAACCACGATTCCTATGGCATATGCTGCGGAAGCAAGGTTACGTAAAAAGCTACAAACAACAATGGCTCATTTCTGTCCATAACAACCAAATTGGCCCTAATAATCAAGAAGTTCTAGTTGTTTAGTTGTAGTTTTTTCCAACTGTGTTAAAGTGAGAAATTATTCCTAGGAAAAGGAATCTGTGAATAATACAATAATCCAGGTCATGAATTTGCCAGATAGGCTCTATCATGTTTCATTAAAAGCCGCATAACTGTCTGATTAACAAACATATTCATATCTCGAATAGTAATTATTAGTCCTTGGGCGAAAATAGAGAAAACGACGTTTTCTAAAAAAATTCCCCTAAACCCCCTGCTTACTAAATTTCATGAAAATCGTTGGAGCCGTTCTCGAGATTCAGATTAGATATGCGCAAATTGCTCTTTTAAAGGTATTAAAATTAGATAAATGAAGAGGTACTTTTTGTTTGTAGGAGGTAATTTCTGAAAGTATTGATCTAATTCCCAAAAGTATTTTTCTGGTAGAAAACTATGGTATCGCGAAGTATAGTCAAATTTTTGTAACTAAAAAAATGTCCGCACAAGAACGTAGGTACTTTCTTGTGGGAATAATCGTTAATTTTTCCGTCGGCAAAAACTTAGTAGTACACAGTGGCCCATTCCTCCCTATAAAAACCACATGAAACCTTTATTATTAAGAATGTTTGCGTAGTTCCGTAGTGCCGTATAGTTTATACGGACGTTTTAATAAAGGCTCAGCTGAAAATGCTACCACCACCCGGTGCAAACAATAAACATGAAATTGTACGAGCAAAGTTTTGTTGTGCCAAATGTATTAAAACTAACGTTTGTTACTTCGTTTTGTAAATGAATTTCGTATAATTTATAATGCTCATTTCTGTTTTTGTTAGCTTGACTTTTTAATGAAGGAAGTATAAAATAATATACAAGTTTTAATGAGCAAATTTTCATATTTTTGGGTAGAAACCATTCTGCACACAAGTAATATGAAACTTACAGTTTAGCTGCTCTTCATCTGCAACTGGCTTTAGGACTAAAATCTAGATATTGTTATATAGTATAATATTGTTATATGTAAATTAATTCTCATCGATATCGTTATCATCACTCAAGCCGGAAGATGTCCACAGCTTGAACATAGGCCTCCCCCAAGTGTCACCACTCGAGCGATCCAGATCCGCTGAACCAGGTCATCGGTCCATCTACCATCTAACGCGGCGTCTTCTGGTACGTGATCCTCTCCAGAACTTATTCCTGTCTTATGCGAATCATAACTCATGCAATTATCTTTTCTTTGGTCTCATTCTTCCTTTCCACATTAATTTTTTATCGGTTACATTTCGGGGAGTGTGCGATCGATGGTATTGCATTATCTAATTCCACCCAGCCCGTTTCATCATCGGACTACCAGACGTACGGCGATGCGCCATCGGTACATGGTGGACATCCCACCCATACGCACCAAACGTTTTGAGAATACTTTTATTATGCGTACAGCTAAGGAGTGGAATTCCCTGCCGGAGTCTGTGTTTCCCGATAGCTACAATCTGGGGGTTTTTCAGTCAAGAGCGAATAGGTTACTTCTAGGCAAGCGTGATCCATCGTCGACCACATCATCGCTTACCATCAGGTGAGATAGGGGTCAAGCGCTAACAGATAAAAAAAAAATGGTGCATTCATTAATTCTTCTACTAAGGTCAATAATCTCTTCTCTCTCCGTTTAATCCAACAATATCCACTACTCAATCCTACAATATCCACTACTTAATCCTATAAAATCCTCCTAATTCACAATAAATATCGTTTCGCATCCCACTTCACAAAATATTCACATTCAAATAAGTTGGAAAATCGCCGTAAAAGTTTAGTTCGATATCTGACAGTTACTTGAGAATTTAAAATGCATAAAAGTATGGCCCCTTCACGGCTACTTAGGAACACATCCACATGATTTTCTTTGATAAACTTTCGAGTTCGAAGTTAAACGTTGCCTTACTGTTACTTAAAACTTGTGTTTTTGTTGGAACCTTTGAAAGGTCCGATTTCTTATTTCTTTTTTGTTAGGGAAAACAGTGAATCCTCGCAGATTTCCCTTGCATTGGTATTTCTTTTAAGGAAATACTTTAGAAAGGGTTTTTGATAATAATCACTTAAACCTTAAAGCTTAACGAGTCTTGATTGAATTTAGGGAGGCAATTCACCTCGCTAAAATGGGTAAAAATTTTGAACATCTTTATTTTCGCTCAATATTACGTTGTGTTTCGATAATCAATATTAAATGACAACTTGTTAAAGACTAGCTTAAAACATACGATGTTGATCGTCTGTTGTTTATACATTTACTCGATTTTGTTTGATCACGTGTGTTCGTCAAAACCGGAGTACATATTTAGTCACCTTTGACTCGGCATATAACATATTTTTACCCTTGACTGATCATATATTTTCAGTTAGATAAAATTAGAAATCGACTGCTTATTTTATTTTTTATATTCTATAGGCTCGCGCTTGACCTTTATCTCGCCTGATGGTAAGCAATGCTGATTTTATGATTGTATAATAAATTATCATAGATACACATATATTTCAAGCCCTAGTTTCGCTTATCAGCCAAATATCCGCGTTGCTGCTAGGCCTATTATAACAATACGAACGTTCGGCAAATAATATAAATACGTCTGCTCCACATTTTGTGTCATTTGGTATATCAAATCTCTGTCGAGAGTGTGAGTGTGTCATGATCGCTGGGATTGGATGAGATAAGTACGTATAATTTCAGGTTTTTATGCAGAAATATTTTCATCACGAATGAATCATTATCTATCTAGATATGGACCGGCTTTTAATGTAACTGGATCTAATAACCGTGTTTACATGGAACGACTACCTATCTGACCTTTAAAACCCTGTTCCTGGGTAACACGATATTAGAAATTTCTGTCCCAAATTCCTTTCTACTTCCAAATAAATTAACAATAAGGCAAACCACAACCAACATCCACAGACACAAAGATCCGTACCGAGTATTGTATGTGACCAAATTAATGTAGGTCACACGAACAGTAATGTCAGTGGCCTGGATCCTCTGTGTCGCAGGTGTTCAAGCATATGAGAAACTGGAGCATATGAGGCAACATCTGTTTAGGAACAACTCACTTTACTGGGCTTGAATTAGGTTAGAGGGGTTAACAAACCCATGACGCTGATAATTGTGAGTAATTTCTTCAGATTGGAGATGTAATTAATGTGGATTGATAAGTATAGAATAAGGTTTTGGATATGGGAATAATGATATGGCTATAGGTGGTGTAATCTCTGAGATTATGACTAATAGAGGTATATGAAAGAAGTCATGCTAAGCCGACTACAAATAAGTAGGGCATGAGAGGGGTGATGGATTTGCCGACGTTAGAATGAGGCAAGACTATCGTTAAAAGGAAGCCACCGTTTTTGATCGCCTTGCCTCGTTTTCAATAAGACTGGATTTCCTATTCCTCCGTTATTCTTTTAATTTCATTGCGGGATCCAAGACAGTTAAATTCATTCTCCGTGACTTCGTCGAGCTTCATTGCCTCGGCGCTTTTCTGGTGGTTGCCACTGTTGATTCTGGCTTTCAGGAGTTGCAGTGGTTTGGGAATAGTGTGGTAGGTTTGTCCCAAAAAAAAAAAAAAATGACTGGATGCGGAAGGCTGGGAACTGGGTATTGTGGCTTAGCTTGTAAGAGGTATATGTCCAGTAGAGGACTGCAATAGGCAGAGTTGATTGAATTAGTGGTTTAGATATCGAATTGGGAAATGAAGTTACTTCAGAAAATGAAGCAGATGTAGGTAGATGCTATATAAAGTTAGCACTTATTATGTCCATGTAAATTGTTTTGCTGTTATGAATAAACATGACTGTGATTTTATATATTTAGTCCTTGAAATTATTTCGTAAACAACCTAAATTGTGAAATTATGTGTATATCCTATAGGATATATTGTTTGCCTATAAATAACATGTAAGTGTTTGTAACACATAAACATGCAATTATAACTTCATACAATTTAACATTCAGTTATTAATATCTACAGTTACTTGAAATTATAGTTACATTATTGAGCAACATTCTTTGATTTAATCCCATTTGTCCAAGTTGAAAAATTATTAAAAAATAATAAGGAATGTAAATATACCTATTAAATAATTATAATTTGCAATATATACAAGGACTTTCGCGGTACAAAACGTAAAGATAGGCAAGAACGATGCATGTAGGATCATCACACAACGAACCCTTTTCGAACTCCTACGGAAAAGGCAGGTTATATTGGGCTTGTCCAACCTTTAGCAGTTACCTAAAGCGACATGAGACCGTCTATTTTTACCCTAATCTGTTTTATTAAAAGCCATCTGCCCACGCTACCATAATAATTTGGTAACAGTATTAAACGATTAAAGGAAAAACGCTAAATTGGCAATAATTTTACTTGAGGGTTCGCGTGAGCGAAATATCATGGGAGCGGTAACCGTAGAATTACATAAAGTAGAAACAGAAGGTTAGGTTTTTGGAGCTGGTTTAGTAGCTATATTATTAGCCACTGAAGGGCACCTTAGGCTGCGTCTACGCTAGACAAGCTGAGTACGAGCCGAGCACAAATTCGGTAACTGTGGACCGACTTACGAGCCTCGAACGCCGCGGACAAAGACGCCGCGAACGGCTCCGCTCGTGCTCGGCTCGTCTAGCGTAGACGCAGCTTAAGCTTTTACGCTATAGGCTTTTACTTATCTTCCTATTTCGAACTACTAAATTATAGGATTTATTATGGGAGCCCAGACCAGCTTGCCGTCTAGGTTACACATTAATCATACTGCGTCTGACATAATGCTGTTTTGTCTACGTCAGGGAGAGACTAGTTATGCTTTTAATTCCTAATTCTTTATTGTACACAAAAATTATAAATACAACATGGAGTGATTATAAAGGACAACAACAAAGGCAACATGGTGAGCTTTTCATAATTATATTATTTATTGTACACAAAAGCGACCAATCCAATAGGACATCTTATGTAAAAAGGCTTTAAGGGTGCACTAGTCGGTCATTCTTCCATACAAATGTAGTATACTATGGTTATTACTCCACTGTTTGACGGTGTACGGTCAAAAAAAAATATATGTCAATTTGAGTCATCATGATCTAGCCCGGTCAATGTGGCGACGCTTAGGGGAGGCCTATGTCCAGCAGTGAACGTCTTTCGGCTGATATGATGATGATGATGATCTAGCCCAGTGTAGAAAAAAAAAAGAAAGAAATTATGTATTTGAAAGTTATGAGCGTCGAAAGTTCCATATTTAAACACAAATTTTATCGCTTTTTGGGTGGAAATAAATGCCTTAAGAAGAAAGAAAATTTCAAAACAGTCACTACACAGGGATAGATTTGTAGTTCAAAAATGCAAAAAAAAATTCAACTGATACATTCAGTAGTTTTTTCATGATATCCATATTCCCAAAGGTCTGTTTAAAAAATTTCGCGCTTGTTTTAATTCTGAATCATCATCCGTTTTACGACAAATTTGCAAAAGTGTGTATTCGTACGCGCACTAGCTCCTTACTGATCATCACAGCGTCTATCCCTTTCGCACTTGTTGTCGGATGAGATAGCATGCAATTTAACCCCGCCCACAAAATAGTTCGTGCCACCGACTAGGACACCCTAAATAAAACCAATCAGGATGTAATTTTTTGCCGTCGACATCTTGTGGAAAACTATTGAAATAAAATGGAAAATGTAATCGTTTTTTGGAAGTTATGTTTTGTTTGACATTAAGAATGCTTTGTACTTTATGCAAGGTCAAATAATTTGGTGAAAATCTTTGTCGTGTTAACGAAATTAAAGTTAAAATTACAAGTAAATACACTAGTACTATACACTTTGAAATTATGATAAATGATAAATGATTTTATTTCTGTAAGTTGGTTTGTACAAACACTTTTACATATCGATCATATTTTTTAAAACTAGATGAGGTCGGCGTTTCCTGTCTGACTACTCTGAGAAGAAAGGCCGAAACAAACTCAGAGGTCACAGTCTCTTTTAAAGGCCAGACAAAATCTTGGTAAGATCATGTGAATGAGCTTAGAACGCATAATATGAAGCTATCACCTCTTGTTGCGAAGCAGTAATGCTCGCGAAGGAGGAGGCGGAACGCGTGAGGGAGACGCAAATGAGAAGCCCTCAAGTCCCTAGCCACCGCTGGAGACGCCCTGTGCGTCGGGAGTCGCTAACCGATTCCTAGCCACCGCAGGCGCGGGCTTGCGGACGGCTAGTAATGGGTAGCTCGCCGTCCGATAAGGACCAGGTTTGAGTCAACGGCGCGTAGTGTTCCACGCGCGCCTCAAAGAGATGTCAGAGAGTTACCGTGGCCCTGGCACAAGCAACTGAAGGAACACGAGTGGGTTTTAGTCAGTAAAAGTCTGACACGCCCTTCCGCTTCACTCAGAGCCGGAGAAGTCATTGGATGATTTCCCACCCCAAAAAAATTAAAATAAAAGAACGCATAACATAAACTCACTTCTTTTTTTCCCATGAGTGCAGGCAGAAACTACAGAAGACCACCTGCTATCCTTACATACTCATTTTGCTTAATTTTATCTGGTTATATAAACACGCTGGTTATGCTTGCTATGCATTTTGCCTTTCTGAAGGCCATCACCAATAAGATAGTGTACGTCTTTCTAGGGCATCCCCACCCGGCTTGAAAACAATGTTTTATGCTCTTATTAAATGTCGATTTCCATCACGTCTGTGAAGTTTCGCTTATTTCTTTCAGTCTAGCTTATATATAATAGTAGAAGTCCAAAATTTTATCCATTTGCCAAGCGGGTTGTAGCCATATTTCCTCTCGACTGGCTCATGTGAAGGCTAGCTTTGGCGTGAATTATATTCGCGGTAATAATATAATAAATGTGACAGAAGGTTTGGTATTAGTGGATAAATAAATAAACCGGGTAAAGATGCAGTATCAGATAAGTTTTTGAAAGGTCGTTTGGTCTCATTTCATGGTAAACAACTATGACTGTGATCGACGATGGAGCACGCTTACCTAGAGGTAGCCAATTCACTCTGGACTTAGAGCGGGAGTCATTCAGTCAAGAGTGAATAGATTATATCTATCAGGTAGCATAGAATTCCTTTGCTGTAACCACAATAAAAAACTCACAAAACTTTATGACTACCTTACTGACTAGATATAGTTTTTAGGGTTCCATACCCAAAGGGTAAAAACAGGAACCTATAACTAAGACTCCGCGGTCCGTTTGGCTGTCTGTCTGTCTCTCTGTATATCTGTCATCAGGCTGTATCTCATGAACCGTGATAGCTAGACAGTTGAAATTTTCACAGATGATGTATTTCTACTGCCGCTATAACAACAAGTACTGATAAAATAAATATTTTAGAGGAGCTCCCATACAACAAATGTGATTTTATGCCGTTTTTTGCGATAATGGTACGGAATCGTTCGGGCGCGAGTCCGACTCGCACTTGGCTGGTTTTTGATATTAGCATTTAGATTATATCTGTAATTCCCACATGGTAACATCTCTTGGCCTTTTTTAGGGTTCGGCACTTGGCCGGTTTTTAGCATGACGTGAGACTTTTTCACATTATAAATGACCACGTCAACACGAAAAAGGAAAATATAAGTGAAATACTATGGTTATCTCAAAAACTCGTAAACTATACAGGGTAAAACAGAAAGGTGTGATCATTTTTTAAAAGCTGCTTCTGCTCATGTGTATAAACCACTTTTGCCAAGGATATCATAGGCAATTCTCAAAAAAAAATGGATTTTCCATACAAAGATGTCATCAGCTAACTAAAATTAGTATGAGAGATACAATTTTTTTTGTGAGTTTTCTATGACTTTATCTATAACTTCCTTGGAAAAAGTAGTTGCACTGAGCAGAATCAGTATTTAAAATATAATCACACCTTTACGTTACACCTCGTAGATCTTCTGGAGTTACCTTCACGGTGTCTCAATGTTATTAAAATCGGATCATCGGGTTCCGGATTTAATTATGGAAATGACCTCGTTTGCGGTTTTCGATAGTTTTGTGGTACACGTGTTTAGCGTGGGAAAGTTTTAGAGTACAAGCCGTCCTACTGAGAATTGAAAATAATTTAATTAGTGCGGAATTGAGAGATGGAGACAGCCCTAAATGAAGTAAACGATGTGGTTTTAACGATGGAATTTTTACCTTACTAATTGAATTAAACCCTTTAATTAGTAAATGCGTTGGAATGTTTTGTTTTGGCTTCAAAAAAGGGTCGACAGAGGTGGGTTGGTGGTTGTTTTTTGGTTCCACTTCCTACTAATTATAATAGATGTGGAAGTTTTTGCCGACGAATTTGAATTTTCAACGTTATTGGATGAAATTTGGAACTTAAGTAGACAGTGGTTGGATTAGGTCATAAGATACTTTTTATCTATGGAATTATCGCGGACTTTGACGCGGTGAACCAAAAGGTTTAGTTTTTTTCATTAAGTAGTTGGTCAAAGCTCCAGAGCCTTGAACATCTTCGCGGAGTTGTCGGATTTTTTTCGGGTACATTTCGGGGAGTTTGCGATGGAATAGCATGAACTAATTCCGCCTAGCCCGTTTAGTTATCGGACTAACAGACATACGGCGATGCGCTATCGGTACATGGTACATCCCACCCAAACATTTTGGGAAATCTTTTATTATGCGTACAGCTAATACCCTGCCGGAGTCTTTGTTGCCCGATAGCTACAATTTAGGGGATCTTTAAGACAAGAGTGAATAGGTTTCTTCTAGGCAAGCGTGCTTCACCGTCGACCACATCATCGCTTACCATCAGGTGAGATAGTGGTCAAGCGCGAGCAAAAACAAATAAAACAATATACGATCTAGTTTTGAATTTTATCAGAATTTAAGAGGTAGCTAAATTTCAGGAGGTGTTGTTCAAAGGGACAAATGAAGCCTGACGTTTTTATCTAATTACTGGGGTATTCGGAAATCCTACGACTGGCTTAACTGCTAGATTATCAAACTGGAACTGGGCTTGATTTACCACACACGGCATGAACATCAAACGGTTACGGTAGACGTTTAATCTAAAAATATCCGCTTGACAAAGTGTCTAAAAGAAATAATCGGATGTCTTGTTCAAAGACTTTTTGAAAAGTTCAGCTTTGTTGAGCGTTTTGTCTGCCAATCATACCTGTTTACTTCGCCAGTATGTCAGCCTCTTCTAAAACTCGATATAATGTGTTGTTATATTGAACGGCCTAGTAACTTTGTTTGGATTTATTAATATTTTCTGCTTTTATGAATTCTTTATTAACCGGCTTCAAAAAGGAGGCGGTTCTCCATTCGACTTTTTTTTTATGTGTGTCACCTCATAACTTTTTACTAGGTGAACCAATTTTAATGATTATTTTTTTTTCTCTTTGTGAAGATCTGATAAAGGACTACGGATATAAACAACATAACTCTTCAATAGATAACGGCAGATCTCTCAACATTACTGCAATCGCATGTTTGCTTATATTTTACGCCATTTCAGTACGCTCTAAAGAGTTATGCAGATGTGTACAGTTCACCCTGGTACACTCTCATTTCACCGGTTATGTTCAAGTTTCATGTTATTCGGGTAGTCTATTCTGCCATAACTTTGTGCGTTATAGGTACCTTACTATAGAACTTGTTCATTATGTACCTCAACTAAAAAATTAATGAATGAAAAAAAATGTTAGCTTCAGGGCGTCCGCTGTAGACATACTTTACATTGATAACACAGCAGACAGCTCGCTGTAAGCGAGCTTACCGCCATCGTACCACTCGACAGCTGACGTCTCGCTTACCACGCACTTCAAGCGGGCAGTCCGCGCGCTGTACGCACGCAGACTGCTCGCTTAAAGCACGTTGCTAGCTTGTCAAACAAGGTAAGACGAAAGCGGTTGGAGCGGGGTCAGCTAGTTGATTGCTGGCTGTAAGCGCGTGGACAGCTGGTCCTGGTCGTCTAAATAAGCTACAAACTTGCCTCGTTTTCTTGTAACTCCACCTACGACTATAACTTTCAAACTGGAATGCATCAGTGCTGTCTTGGCTGCAGACATAGGTATGGTGGTAGTACTTTCTTGAGCAAACTTCTCTTCACAAAGAGTCTTACTAGAATTAAATTTATAGTGAGAAGACTTAGTATCTAACTATAACATCATCGGCCAAGGCCTTTCTCGACTTGGTTGGAATCGGCTTCCAGTCCAACCAGATGCAGCTGAACCCCAGAATTTTACATGGAGCAATTGCTTATCTGATTACAACAAATTGGCTCATCATCATCATCATCATTGGCCTTTTAATGTTCCCACTGCTGGGACACAGGCCTCCTTTCTGTTAGAGGGGATGGGCTATAATCCACCACGCGGGCCCAGTGCAGATTGGTAGATGTCACATGTGTTAGAATGTTTGGTTCTAGGACATGCTGGTTTCCTTACGATGTTTTCCTTCACCGTTTTGAGAGCAGTGGTGGTGAAATAATTTACACAAAGTAAAGAGCCTGCCTGGGTTCGAACCCACGACTTACAACTTGTAAGTCGCGGCCGTTACCACTGGGCCACCACTGCTCCAACACAACATAACAAATTGAAATATTTTTATTATGTTAAAAACACTTTGTTTAGGCCTTGTCACTTGACCGCAATATACGTGGCAGAACTACGCGAGCCGATCGATCTGTGCGATATAGTCACGAGCCACTCTTGCTTGGGTATTAATAAAACAACTATATCGTCTTCTTTTCACCTAATTTATTGAATTTATAACCTAAGTTATGGTTTTTTTTAAAGAAGATGTTCTATTTTGAGATGTACATTTATCGAAAAAGAGGAAAACAATTAATTGAAAAATAATATTCTTTTGTGCAGCGTGGTGGATAACTGTCAATTCCGTCTCACAGAGAGAAGGCCTGTGTCCCAGCAGTGGGAACATTAATAGGCTGATGATGTGATGTGTGATGTGATTTTTTCGTGAATTGAAGCCTGATTTCTGGTGCAGAAAAAGCAATAGTTTTTTTTTACTATTGCCATATTCTATTCAACATGGCGTTTCACAGTTTGCGTAGCCTGCTTTCGTTCTGAAATCATGTTACAACAAAGCATAAATAACGCAGACGTTAAATTTGGAAGGTAAGTTAGTGTTCTTGTATTATTAACAATTAATATTATTCTCTTAAATATCTTTTTCGACGAATTATAAGCACATATGACAATTTTATTGTTAAAAAAATATTTATACTACTCTTCTGAAGGAATAATTCAAAATTACATTTTGTTTACTATTTCCAGGTTAGGTAAACGTCATCTCTACAACCTCTCAAGGCTATCATAATTCTACGTAAACGTCAAACATTATGCGCTTATAAAAACATTTGTTATTATGGAAAAAAATACTTTATTTTATACAAAAATGAAACAGCAACTTAAGGTATTTATTGATTTTTTTACCTTATTGATTTTATTTGTGTGTGTAGAGTGTTTTATTATATTTTCTAAATTTCCTAGTTATTTTGACATTGACTGATTGTTGCATTTTGTAATGTTATATTGTGCATGTTTCGTGGTCTGCATTAAATATATATTATTTTGGCACTATGTCTAGGAATATCACATCATCAGCCTATTAATGTTCCCACTGCTGGGACACAGGCCTCCTCTCTGTGAGAGGGAATGGGCCGTAATCCACCACGCGGGCCCAGTGCGAGTTGGTGAATGTCACATGTCTTCGAATTTTTGGTTCTAGGACATGCCGGAATATATAAATAGGGATATATAAATGGTAAATATGCTGCAGGCGTAAATTAACCGGATCCCGTGAAAGGAAACTTTGAGCGATGGGGTTATGAATTTTGTCGCTCATGAATAAGGGTTCTGTTTGGGTTTAAAATTCATCAGGGAATCCCCAAAACTAATAATTACGTATAATAGTTACATCTTCGCATATGGCTCATGTTCGGTCATGGAATAAAAATATGGGAATAAATATAATGACCACCAAAAAAAACTTTGTGACGATAACCTCTATCACCTAAAATATATACTAATCAGCAAAAAAAACAAACCTAAGCCAATTTTAGTAAATTGATCACCAAATTTTAATGAGTGCTAAAACCGGAAGATGTCAAATCTAGTGATTTGGTCAATGAATCAGTCCAAGAGCGAGCGAAGCGAGCTCGGGAGCTAAGGGCACCCCGACACGGACAGGTTAGGTTCGAAGGAGATGACGTGTTAGTTTACTTTAGACCCTGTATTCAGAAATAGGAGCCCCGCCCAGCGGGGCTCCGTCGACTCTGTTGCGATTCTAAATTTAATTTTGGTGATCATTTACTATTTTTGTCAGTATATTACTAGATTTGGTGGTTTGTTAAACATAAGCCTAAAAATATTAAGGCTAATTACTAATAAGTTATTGCGCAACAAAAGCGAAAACAACACATGCGTTAAATTCACCTTGTTTTTGTTTTGGATAAGTATTTGTAATATTATGAAGGAAACCGACAGTACGAATGTGTCTACTATAATGGCAAAAGAATGTCTTTGAAAATTCTATAAAAAAAGATACTGTTTAACCGTCCGCAGGTGCTAACTTCTTCAAAATTCTGTTACTACTGCAATACAAAAATAAAAAAAGTTAATTAAAAAAATCAAATACCCGACTGCTGAAAAAGCAAACTAAAAAGACGTAAACAAGAAGAAAATCATGCTGTGCAGTCGGAGGATACATATTCGCGAGCTGGCGGACCAAAACCAGATGTATCCTCCGACTGCACAGCATGATTTTCTTCTTGTTTACGTCTTTTTAGTTTGCTTTTTAAGCAGTCGGGTTTTTTGATTTTTCTAATTAACTCTTTTTATTTACAACTTTTTAGTTATTTTTTTTTTTGTATTAGGTACATTTAAACATACAAGTGTTATATATTTTTGAAATCGCCTCTTAAAATCCTTTATTTTGATACCCCACACGGTTGGTTATGGTTTTTTTCCCCACAAAATGGCGCCCAAAATCCGCCATTTTTGTTTTTTCCAATTTTAATGTAGCCAGTGACACTCGCAGGATTAAGACGAATCGATTGAGTAAGAATCATCAAAATCGGCCAACGCGTTTGGTCTCTAGAACGCCACATAGGAACAAACATACATACATAGACTGATAAACACATAACCCTCCTTCGGCAGTCGGGTAATAACCACATTTCTGTGATATTTCGTACGGAATAATAATGAATTATTTATCAACGTAGTCTGTAGCTACCGACTTTCTATGGCCTTTGTGCACGGACCCTGGGGCCCCGTTTTTAGATGGGCCTGAACGACTTTTGGAATAGCCACGTAAAGAAATAAAAGGTAAATATATTGGTTGAAATACAAAAATAGAATTACGTTACCTATTCACTGGTTGGTTTTGAAGAAAAAGTACTCTGTAGTGAAAATGGCGGTTAAGGCAAAATATTACAAGTTAATTTCGTACATAAGTGTTCTTGTTTAATTAAGAGTCGAGCGGTGGCGCGAGCAGCTAAAGCAGCCGCAATTTTCGCGCAAAAATCCGTCTTGCAGCACTTTTAATCCTGGCTGAAAAGAGACGAGCGCATATCCTACAGGCTTACTCAGGTACTGACCGGGCACGGTTGCTTCGGTGAGTACCTAAATAGGATTGGACAAGAGATCACGGCAAATTGCTACCACTGCAGAGGTGACATTGACTCTGCACAGTACATGCTCGAGGAGTGCCCTGCATGGGCCTCTGAGTGGCAGGTCTTGGTCGCCAGGATCTGGCGAAACCTGTCTTTGCCAGCAGTCGTGAGGGCTATGCTGGCAAAGACAGAAAACTGGAGGGAGGCCTCCTTCTGTGAGACCCTGATGGTTTAAAAGGAAGCCGCCGAGTGGGTCATGCTACAGATTGTTTGGGTGGGTTATAATTATATTTTAGCTATAATATATAACAGGCGTATTTCTAAAAAATATTTCAAACAATAATTAGATAGGTATATGAAATAATGAAAGGGATTTCCAATCCAACCCATTACAAATAGATTATGTTGTTAGGCAGGTAGATATACCTACCTACCCGAGTTGTATACCAAACCATACTATCAACTTCATAGTTATGAGTTTCATCTACTTAACTATAACCAGCCCCGTCTAACATTTTATGATGAGTCATAGAACTTAAATAACTAAAGCCCATAACTTTCCTTTTATCTAGTCTCCACTTAGCAAAAGCATTTATATTTCATTTATGATGACAGTTATTACCGAAATAATGTTTTTCTTTTATTAATTGGAGCTTATATAAATGGTGTTTAGATACAGCAATGAACGCTTCGATTTTGCGATTTAAGTGTATATTTATTGTTGTTTATGAGCAATAAAAAAGTTAGGAACCTCGCACGCTTAGAGACCAGAATCGCGGCCAGGGACACCCAGAATTGAGGGTTCTAATGAAAAGTGATGTTGTAACAGCGATGACGATGGTCAAAATGCCAAAATCTAAAGGATTCATCTCGTGACATTGACATTCATACTATCAAAATTCTACTTAGCTCTTGTGGAATTTATACAGGAAATTTTTAACCTTTACCACTTTGTCTGGAATCGTTTCCCTAATGTAGCCTATTATATGCGGATACTAGCTCTACGGTTACTCAGATCACGAACTGCGACGAAGTCCAATCCTAAGTATAATTTGGAGTTTTAATCTCGAATAAAGGAGAGGCTGCATTGACGAGATAAAGAGGCTTATGGCGATCACAAGAATTGCAATGGACAAAATGAAAAAAATATGGAGGAACAGAGACATCACCAAAGCCACGAAGACCAGGCTCGTGCGCACTTTAATTTTACCCATATTTCGGTACGCTGCTGAAACGTGGACGTTGCGGGAGGTGGAAAGAAAGAAGATAGACGCTCTGGAGATGTGGTGCTTGAGAAAAATGCTCGAAGTGTCGTGAACCGAGTTTCGCACAAATGTCTCGCTAGCGTCTGTCCGCAATAGTACAGTGCCGAATACTCACTTTCTTCGGGCACGTTTCAAGGCGAGACAGTCAGTCCATAGAGCGGTTAGTCGTCCAAGAAAAAGTGTAAGGCACTAGACCACGTGGTAGGTCACCCATGCGTTGAACCGACCAGATCAAGTCTGCTGTGGGCGGTCCCATGCACGAATGTACCCGAAAGAATTCTAATCGGAAAAGGTGGCGAGACATTGTGAGACGCATTACATCTACCGCATATACTACCGATACTTCATGACGACCACAACCGCTCTGTCAAGAGCATAACGTAAAGCTCAGAAGAAGATACTTATGTTCGGCTAAGTTTGGCCAAACGAGTTTTTTTATAAAAATTCAGAATGGATACCCATGTGACGTCACATTTATCTACTCGTGTTTGGCATTCTCATACATTTATGATATTTTTCCAATCGTTATAGCGATGCTGTCGTTGTTAGAATGTCTCTTGTCTGGAGCTTCAGAAGGCCTAAATAAAGTGATATACTATTGTTTGTTCATGTAGTAAAATCGGATTTCTTGAATGTATTGGTGCTAGGTGTGTACTAATTAATACTTCAATGATACACTGACTTCTTGAAATAATAGTTATAATATCTAGTTTTACAATATTTTTATCGGTGGCTAGCAGAAATTGGTTTAGGTGATTTGTGTGACTTGTCTTGGGCGCGCTCCGTTGCAGAGTGAGGCGGCGAGGCGGTGCGCGTCGAGTAGAGATGTCCATGCGCCGCCGCTCGGTATCATAGTGATGTGCGTGAGGTTTGGGCGTTAACAACTATCGTCAGTGATAACGATTTACACACGTCCAAAATCTATAGGATTGCTATGAGCTACCGAAAGCACATCAAATTAAAAACGTTTTCGATGGCAAAAGGACACTTTGTCCTAAAGACGCGGTCCCATTGAGAGCTATAAACAATTTTTCTATACCTCTATACTAATAAACAACTAATAATTTATTATTATAATGCTATTTCTGTCTAACCTTGTAGATCTAATTACAGTATAGCTCTTCTTGAACTACAACATTACTAAAGTCCTCGTCACGAGAAGCTATAAATTTTGTAAATTTGATTGATTATAAATTGATTTGCGATAATTCAATGAACAACAAATAATCCCAAATTCAGTTAACTCAAAGTAAAATACGTGTAATACTAGTAGATTTAATACTTGTTATATTTTAGCAATATAAAGCGGTGTCGTACCGGAACGCGTCTACCACAAAACATTATACGAAACATAGTAAAATTCTTTAATTACATAATTTATAGCTTCTCGTTGCGGGGACTTTAGTTAATAGCTCTCAATGCGACCGCGGCTTAAGGACAAACTATCAAAATGTGTGTACCCGTGTGACGTCACATTTTTCTACTCGTGTTTGGTTTAAGTTGGGACACAGCTTTAGGTTGCTAGGCTCACACCGACCCGGTAACCTTGTTGTGAAAAGTAGAAACCGCCACCTGACAGACATGAAGGTTGCCAACTTTCCAGACAAAGTTGTAAAGTTTCAAATTTTCCTGTATAATTCTACGAGAGCTAAGTAGAAAGTTGATATAATATCTTCTTCATCGCTGTTCTCCATTATACATTACACAATGTATGAGTATTTTTTTACTTGTAATTTCACAAGCACGTGTTAATAAAGCTGATTCGCTAATATTATGATTTTTTATTCAGTTTTAATGTGAAGTAAATCCATACTAATATTTTAGATGCGAAAGTAACTTTGTCTTTCTATTACCTATATGTGCCTTTAAATAATTATTTAAAAGGTTGAATGAATTTAAAAGGAACTTGGCACCCGGGCAGATCATAGACTGAATTAAGACACAGGACATTTCTTATCCCATAGTAGGTTCTCGTTGGTTAATTCCCGACTTCCCCGCAGGCGAAGCTGCTGGCAGATACTAGTACATAATGCAATAAGTTTGAGACCAATTTTGCGGTTTGTCCCGCTATGCTCGCCTCGAAAAATACCTACTAAAAAGTGCCGACCAGAGCATAAGGGAACTAACCACAACTTTGTTACAAGTAACAAAAATACCATTCTCACATTCTCAGCAGATCCCAACGTCTATTCAACGTCTGAGTATCTTCTACATGGAAGCACTTTTAAAATAGCACAAAGAGACATATAAAGTTTTTGTAGCGTCCCGTAGAGGTTCAATTTACTTATTAAAGATTCCATTCTTTTCCTATACTATGTACAGTCAAACAAATAAATTGATTTACAACCTCACTTGCAAATACTTTTAAACAATATTGCTAGTATGCTGAATAGTAACGCCTTATTAAAAGTTATTTTACTCACAATTAAATGATTATTGAGTGTAGTGGCAAGAAAAAAAATATTTCTACTTTTTCCGTAGCTACTTTTTGGAGTAAGACTCCGCGATCCGTCTCTGTATGTCTGTCCGTCTGTCACCAGGCTGTATCTCATGAACCGTGACAGCCGTGACAGTTGAAATTTTCACATATGATGTATTTCTGTTGCCGCTATAACAACAGATACTTAAAACAGGATAAAACAAATATTTAAGTGGGGCTCCCATACAACAAACGTGATTATTTTTTGCCGTTTTTGCGATAATGGTACGGAACGCTTCGTGCGCGAGTCCGACTCGCACTTGGCCGGTTTTTTACCAGTTGTTATATCCCTATAGCCCCTTTCCAATCATTTTTCCCTTCCCTTTCCAATTATGATCAACTTTCACATCAGTCCATGCGTCTTTTGTTTGGTCTTCCTCTACTCCATATTCCTACTTTTAGATGTATCTAAGCTAAATACGATCAGCCAATGCGTTACGGTCGAATTTATTGTGTCGACACACGAATCTCGTTCCCATTTTAGGGTTCCGTAAACGGGATACAAAAGCCCCTTATAATTGTTTGTTTTGGTTATAAAATTCTATGTTTGGGTTATTTTTATAATCATTTTATTCTTTGTTTGTTGTGTGAAGCGGCTTATGCGGAGTTGGGCTTTTGTTTATGAATTTTTGTGAATTGGGTTTTTGGTGATAAAAGAAAGACGTGGACCGGAAAGAGGTTGTAGCTCGCCAGCCGTCGCTCCGTGCGGACGTCTCGCTGCTCGTCGCCCCACCGCGCTCTCCGGCGCCCCCACTCTCCGTCTCGTCGCGCCCCTCTGCGTGACGTCACTGCGGCCGTCGCGTCTCCGCACGCCGCTCCAAAGGTGTCGCTACTAGTAACTTTGGTTACTAGTAGTGGCAGCTATTTTGGCCCTTCCGGGCAAATCCACTCTTTGTGGTCCCTAGCGGTGTTAACAAGCCAGTGGGGTGTGCCCCAAGCACCCGCCAAGTCCCTTAAGGACACGGCAGTCATTGGAGTCGGGAGCGGGATCAGTTGGCCTTGGTAGATAGCCTAGTCAACCCCCGCTTCGTCCCCCAGCATTCACCTGGCACGGTCGGGTGTGTCTACCCCGACGTGCCAGACTTCTTCGGTACACATTGGTGGGTGGCCCACCTTCGGTGGGTTTACCGGTACCTTAGGGCCCTGTCACCCAATAAGATTGGTGGCAGGTAGACAAGCTTAGGGCTCACCAGATACTCACCTCCCAGTCTAACCCGACTGGGAGGGTAGGTTTGCACACATCCCCGGGCCCCTCCACCCGGGGAAGATACCCTCTCCCGGCTTCACCGGACCTATAATTCTCAATTATGTCGCTCGCGGCAATAATTGAACTCCTTCACGAGATTCTCGAGAAGGAAAAACTTTCCAAAAAATACAGCCATGCTGTAAGTCAGGCTTTAGCCTCTTATGTGCCCGCTTCGGGCCCGACCGGGGCCCCTGGACCTAGCCAGGCACCCGTGCCGAGCGAAGCCCAGGTCTCGCCCAGGTCACCCTCCCCGGTAGCCAGGCCCGCTTCTGGGACTGGTGAGCCGACTCTACCTAAGCCCCCAGCTCCGGCCGTCGAGCCTAAAGCTAAAGCTACTGTCCGATCATGGAGAGATCCTCCTTCTCCTAAAACTTCTTCTCAACCGGCCGTCGAGCCTAAGAAAACCCGATCATGGAGAGATCCTCCTTCTCCCATAGCTACTCAAGTTAAAGCTTATAAAAGCTATAAAGAGCGCATAGCCGCCCTCCATAAATCCAGACCCAAGTCCAAGTCCAAGACCATCTGGGCGGACGATGATGACTCCCCCATGGAAGAGGGAGCAACCCTCAGCACTGACGAGGAATGGGAAGCTTTGGCTGACCAAGCTAACTCAGTTGCTGACGACCCATTAGACCCAAATGTCCCCGATAGGTCAGACGACTACGACACCGTCTCCTCCGACGGTGACTCCGTAGTTTGCTCTGGAGGAAAGAGGAAAAAGAGGAGTAGTCCCATAAATGCTACCAAGGCCAAAAAGGCGGTACCAAAAACCTCTCCTCAGTCTGTTCTGCCACCGGCCTCGCCCGTAAGGCAAATCACCCCCACCCCTGACATTGCTTCTTCTCAGCGGTCCAACCGCAGCCCCAGTCCTATGGTAATAGTTACCAACAAGAAGCTCCGTCCCCCTCCACCTGTTTATCTTCAGGATAAAGTCAAGTGGAACGATATTTCAAACGCTTGTGTTAAGCGGAAAATCAACTACACGAAAGCCACTGCATGCCAACAAGGCATCAGAATCCAACTCCCCTCTCCCACTGATTTCCGGAATCTAACCCGGTACCTCAAAGATAGGAACATCTCGTTCCATACTTACTCCCTCCCTGAGGAAAAGCCCGTCCGTGTAGTCATTAGGCGAATCCCAAAAGAGATCCCTACGGAGGAAATCCGTAAGGACCTTCTTGACCAGAATGTCCCCGTCACTGAAGTCCACCGCTTGCATAAAGCGAGAGGCGGACAACAGTACGATATTGTATTAGTTGTCTGTAGCCCTACTGAGGGTTACAACCCGATCTTCAATATAAAGACCGTGTGCTCCCTGTCGGGCATTTCGATCGAAAAACCCTACCGCCCCCATCTTGTAGGACAGTGTCACAACTGTCAACTTTATGGCCATTCTCAGGCCCATTGCTATGCAACACCCAGGTGCGTTAAGTGCATGGGTGATCATGGCACTAAGGATTGTCCCCGTCCCAAAGACCGCACACAGTGCACGGAGCCTCCCAGCTGCGTGCTCTGTGGCCAAGTCGGGCACCCGGCTAATTACCGGGGTTGCCCAAAAGCCCCCAAGCTTGCGCCTAAAATGGCCAAGCGATACAATGCGCACATAATGCGCATGGCTCCCTCTTCCCAACCACCCCCCCGTCTAGCCCCTCAGAGGACTTCACCATGGGGTAAGCTGAACCACCAAAGTGTGGCTCCTCAGACTTACTCCCAGCCTATCCCAGCGCTGATGGCCCACCCCATTGCAGCTCCAAATCCAATCCCCGACCCAGTGGCCCCAGCTGCCCCCATGCCCGCACAAAACCGGAAGGTGGCTTCCACCACCACCGCCGCCATGTGCCCGCCCCCTGTAGCCCCCTCCGGGCACAAGCCATATTTGAGCGTCGCTGAGAATATAATCAGCGCGTATTCCATATGGATGACCCCTCAGGCCCGTGCTCTGGATGCAGAAATCCGGAATGCAGGCCCTCTCACCCCCGCTTCATGCAGTGCCCTCTTCTCGAGGTACGAGTGCATTACCAGGGAATTTGACAGCCTACAAGGACGGTCAATGGGTTCGTAAATAGTACGAACACCTAGTCAAACGTAGCATACATACCGATTGGTCCGCCCTCGCCGCCGAGGCCCCGCCGCGAAGTCACAGTCATTATTTATGTAGCCAGCCCGCGAATAGCTGTGCCATAGTTAATTCTAATTAGTTAATTGGAGTTTCTTGTCCGTTCTTCTCCACGTAGGCTTATTCCGAACGGATGGTAGAATCACTTTATTAGATCCAGCCTTAGTTGTCCCCCCAGCGACGCCCTGAGCCGAGGTACGACCCCAACTGGGGTAGCCCTCAGCGTTGTCGCTTAGGTTTAGTAAATTTTTGCCTAGCTGGAGGCTAATAGTTTAGTCTCCGTAGGAAAGCCCGGTTAAGCAGCTAACCAGTCACTATGACTGAGTTGCGAGACGCCACGTATTAAAAAAAAAAAAAAAAAAAAAAGAGGTTGCTTTTCAGTGAATGTTATGCACGGTTTTCTTTATTCATGTTTGAAAAATATGGGTGTCGATGTAACTACAGATCCCATAAGATATTTCAGCTGCTTTCAGCTTCGTGGAAGAGATGAAGTTTTGGATCAACAAAGATTGGAGTGATTATCGTTTCAGCGACACGAAGAAAAATAAGAAACTGAATCACAGAGAAGGCAATGTATCTACGATGTCTCCTCTGGTATTACAGCATTCAAGTATCCATTATCATTATCAGTAGCCGTCATCCAAATTGGCTAACGATCATAGCTAATTAGGAAAACGCGTTAGCAGTGGTGTCTCATCCCATACAAAGAAACCGTGCCAACGTACTGTACTGATTATACTGATTATTTGTTGTAAATCGATCGCGTTCGATTTCGTTCCACGAATATAGATGGTGATCTACCTATCGCCGTGGAATGGAACTGAACGCGAACATCATTCATATTATCAGATGAAAACACTAGATACTTCGGCATGGTTTCTTTGTATGGGATGAGGCATATGTCTGCTAGTATTATATTATCTGTGGTCTTAGGCAGTACTGACCACCTATCATCAGTTGTGCCAACAGCTTATCTATCATCTAATAATACAAGTAATTATAGATAGGGAACTACTACAACTTAAATCAGGTACACTCAAGAGCACGACCATGGTTAAAGTTAGGTATTAACATTTCATTTATCCCTTAGAATTAAAGGTGTTTTTTCCTAGTCAAAGCGTTACTAGTGACGTGTGGTTGACCTTACTAATTATGTAATTATTATAATTTATTGCTTTCCATACACTAGCGTATATTTAATATAATAAACCTGCGGCTTGATTTATAACAGAGATAGTTATTCCCTTGTTGCCGTTTGCACGGTATATTAATGTTTTTCATAATAACACATTGGTCAGGTTCTAATTGTGTAGGTATGTTAGTAATTGTGATTGTGTATGTGGAAATATAATGCAGTGGTTTTTATTAAGATTTGTTTTTGTGGGTTTTTCTTAGCTTTCGTTCGTTGTTGTGTTACAAGTTTCCTTTGGTTGTTTTATAATTAGGATTCTTAATTAGGTTAGAGTAGGAATCGACGAATAAGAGACCTGTAATAGGAAAAAAATAAATATCTAAATATATTTG
This sequence comes from Anorthoa munda, assembly GCA_945859665.1. Lineage (NCBI taxonomy): Eukaryota > Metazoa > Arthropoda > Insecta > Lepidoptera > Noctuidae > Anorthoa > Anorthoa munda. Next base: position 19,068,365 of record OX243896.1, on the reverse strand, counting down.
GTTTACTTTAGCATTCTTATGATTACAGTTACCTGTCATATGCTATTTTTTAACCGACTTCAAAAAAAGGAGGAGGTTCTCAATTCGTCGGTATCTTTTTTTTTTTTTATGCTTGTTCCCCGATTACTGTAAGACGCCTGGACCGATTTGGAAAATTCTTCTTTTGTTTAAAAGGGTATACTTTCCAGTTGGTCCCATAGTCATCAGGTCAGGATCTGATGATGGGATCTTGGAGAAATCGAGGGAACTCCTCAAATATTATAGGCATATATATAGTGATTTTGGTATTTTTATCAACAATGCAATCATTTGCACTCAGAAAGCAACATTTGCTGAAGTGGAACTGGTGAAGAAGTGGTCTTCTGATGATGGCCAATAGAATTCCTTAATGCTAAGTATGTCATGGGTTATAAGATATCTCGAATAGTTTAGCGACTATGATGAAGCAAATACTTATAAATACATAGTGCTGATGAAATTGGTACCATCGAACTGATCTGATGATGAAGCCGGCAGGTAGGCACTGGAACTCCGAAATAAAACAATGTATCCTAGTCTTGTATGGGCTTATTGGAATCGTCATGAGATGTGCTTTGGCTATATATGAATTTTAATTAGAAGTACCTATCAAAACTAAAAAGAGATAAATAAAAACTTTTTAACAAAAAAACAAACCGACTTCCAAAAAAACACTACAAAACGAAAAATAACTTTCTTTTCCAAAGTCGGTGTCTTTGGTACCTATTGTTTTCCGTGTTTCGACACTGACTTTGGAAAAGAAAGTTATTTTTCGTTTTGCAGTGTTTTTTTGGAAGTCGGTTTGTTTTTTTGTTAAAAAGTTTTTTTAATTCTACGTATCCTGTGTATGTCTGTACCTACGTTCGAATTTCTAAATGTTATTAATCACTCATGCCTCATCGGCTGAATGGGTAGTAAATTCATGTGGGATAATTTTAAACTTTTACGCTGATGAAGTCGGTGACAAACATTATTTTAGTACAAATCTGAAATCGCACATCTTTTTGAAGAAATATAGAGATCAATAGAGCCTTTGTCTTGTAGTAGTTTTTTTTATTAAACCATATAACTTACAAGATTTGTTAACTCAAACATAACCAAATATTTTTTTTGTATCTTTCGTCTCACATATAAAAAGTGTCCGAATAAATTCTCTTCAAGCGAAAATAAAAGAAATATCTATGTTTATTTTAAAGACTAAGGCTTGTTTAAGTTTTATTTGGATGTTTATCTTGTAAATTAAGTCGACGAGAAGTCAAGCGTTGTTTTGGCAGTAGCAATTTTTTTTTGCTGTTATTTATCGAAGTAACAACATATTGTTATGAGATATTTTATTCAAAAACAAAATACTGTTTTTTTTTTAAATCTATTCTTTAAGTTAGCAGTTATTTGTGAAGATAAAGATGACTTATTTTTGGCATATTTTAAATTTTGACAGCCTGAAGTTTTTTCTACGCTGGGTAAAATCTTTTACTATTGATAATGTAAATCATTAGCGTTTTTTGGGCTCCACTGCAGTCGTGTAACAAGTAACCAAATCGAAACAGAATTTAGCCAAAAGATTGATGCTTTTTACAAGGCAACACTTGCCAATAGGCTGTCAAATTCGTGTTAGCTGATTAATGTTTTTAATTTTATTATTTGTTATGCTTGCGCTTGATCACTATTTCACCTGATGGTAAGCAATGATGTGGTCGACGGTGTGGCACGCTTTCCTAAAAAAACCTATTCACTCTTGACTTAAAGACTCCTAGGTTGTAGCTATCAGGAAATATAAACTCCGACAGGGAATTCCACTCCCTTGCTGTACGCATAATAAAAGCATTTCCAAAACGTTTGGTGCGTATGGCTAGGATGTCAACCATGTACCGATGACGCATCGCCGTACGTCTTGTAGTCCGACGATGAAACGGGCTAGGAGGAATTAGTTCATGCAATTCCAACGCACACTCCCCGAAATGTAACTGATAAAAAATCGACAGGCTGGCAACTTGGCGCCGATGTTCGAGGTTCTGGAGCCTCGATTCGACCAGTACTCGACTTCATAGTCAATGAGCCTTTTGGCCCGTTTTTCGATCGACTCATGTGCATCCAGGTGGTACTTAGCAGATCCGTCCCAGAGATCAGAGCAGTACTCCATGCATGATCGAACTTGCGCTTGATACAAGTTAACATTACTATTTGCACCATAGCAAAACTGTAAATGTATCTATCTGCTAAGCATTGTAATGTTTGTGATCGAACTCCAGTTTCGGCTGGATGCAGCTGTATACCTTTATTTTACGTAGTTCGACTGCCTATCTGACTTCCACAACCCAGTAACATGGTAGGTATCCCTTGGCAAGACAAGTGTTAGATTTCATGGCTTCTAAATATCGGTTCATCATCAGCCTTTTAATGTTCCCACTGCTGGGACACAGGCCTACTCTCTGTGAGAGAGGGAATGGGCCGTAATCCACCACACGGGCCCAGTGTGGGCTGGTGGTTGTCACATGTCTTTTAATTTTTGGTTCTAGGACATGCCGGTTTCTTCACGATGTTTTCCTTCACCGTTTAGAGAGCAGTGGTGATGACCCTACTTTAATGGAAATATTAATTAATTCACGAAACATTTTAATTTTAATACTGTAATTTAATTTTACTTTAATTCTTTAATTGATGGTCAACTTAGATTTAATTTTTAACTCTATTTTCTACAGTGACTATTTTTGAGTGAAAATTTGAATTTTTCTTTCCTGGAAGGACTCTGACTTCTAAGATACAGGCATTCGCCTAGTTTGGAAGTCAGAGTTCCATCATTTGTATTTCGCCTTACCGTGTATTTCTTATTTGTAAACAATTTCTGTATGGCTTGATGAATGAATAAATTATATAGAAAAGATACGGATGTCTTATATGTCAACGAAAGTATAATGGTCCCCTCAAAATGGTTCGCAGCTAACAATCTTTTACTGAATGCGAAAAATACAAAATGTCTAAAGTTCTCTTTACCAAATGTACCACAACGTGACCTAAATTTAAATTGATGGCAAAAATCTTGCAGTTATAAAGGAAACTATTCTTAGGGATTACTATCGATCCAAAATTCTTTTTCAGAACTCTTTCAGGTAGGTTAAGTTCAGCTGCATATGCAGTAAGGAAAATAAGGCAGTTAACCGATGTAGCCACAGCTAGGTTAGTATACTTTGCTTATTTCCACAGTATTATGTCTTATGGAATTCTGCTGTGGGGATCAGCAGCAGAGGTTGACTCAATTTTCATCTTACAAAAGAGGGCAATCCGTGCAATCTATAAAATGGGTCCACGCGAGTCCCTCAGAGAAAAATTTAAAGAGATCGATATACTGACTCTACCTACTCTTTATTACCCGACTGCCGAAGGAGGGTAATGTGTTTATCAGTGTATGTATGTATGTCAGTATGTATGTATGTATGTATGTATGTTTGTTCCTATGTGGCGTTCCAGAGACCAAACGCGTTGGCCGATTTTGATGATTCATACGTCAATCGATTCGTCTTAACCCTGCGAGTGTCACTGGCTATATTAAAATTGGAAAATAGAAAAATGGCGGCTTTTAGGCGCCATATTGTGGGGGACAAATTTTTTTTTACTTTCAAACCCATCGTGTGGGGTATCAAAATAAAGGGTTTTAAGAGTTGATTTCAAAAATATATAACACTTATATGTTTAAATGTACCGAAATCTAAAAAAAAATAACTAAAAAGTTATAAATAAAAAAAGTAAATTAAAAAAATCTAAATATCCGACTGCTTAAAAGGCGAACTAAAAAGACGTAAACAAGAAGAAAATCATGCTGTGCAGTCGGAGGATACATCTGGTTTTGGGCAGCCAGTTCGCGAATATGTATCCTCCGACTGCACAGCATGATTTTCTTCTTGTTTACGTCTTTTTAGTTCGCCTTTTAAGCAGTCGGGTATTTTGATTTTTTTAATTTACTTTTTTATTTTAATATGTATTTTGTACGTCCGCAAAAATCGAGGGCTTTTCAAAACTAGAAGCGACTTCCATAATTTAAATACACGTAGTAAGTATGAAATTGTAATACCCAAATTCAGATTAACAAAAACTAGCAAGTCTTTTCTTATAAACAGTATACACTTTAATAACAAGTTGCCAAAGTCATTTATAGAATTTACCGATGGAAAGTTCAAAATCTATATCAAACGTGTCCTTATTAAAAAAGCATATTATAAAATCAAGGACTACGTTGAAGATAAAAATTTTAGCTCCTTCTGCGCATGCGGCTTTCCTGGTAACTCATAAACGGCACAAATACGTGGATGTCTCTAACTATTCTCAATCCCATTTTTTTTTTTTTAGGGTTCCGTACCCAAAGGGTAAAAACGGGATCCTATTACTGAGACTCCGCGGTCCGTCTGTCTGTCTGTCTGTCTGTCACCAGGCTGTATCTCATGAACCGTGATAGCTAGACTGTTGAAATTTTCACAGATGATGTATTTCTGTTGCCGCTATAACAATAAATACAAAAAAAAAAGTAAATTTAAAAAATCAAAAGACCCGAGTGCTTAAAAGGCGAACTAAAAAAACGTAAACAAGAAGAAAATCATGCTGTGCAGTCGGAGGATACATATTCGCGAGCTGGCTGACCAAAACCAGATGTATCCTCCGGCTGCACAGCATGATTTTCTTCTTGTTTACGTTTTTTTAGTTCGCCTTTTAAGCACTCGGGTCTTTTGACTTTTTAGTTATTTTTTTAGATTTCGGTACATTTAAACATATAAGTGTTATATATTTTTGAAATCACCTCTTAAAACCCTTTATTGATACCCCACACGATGGGTTCGGAAGTAAAAAAAGTTTTGTCCCCCACAATATGGCGCCCAAAACCCGCCATTTTTCTTTTTGCTAATTTTAATGTAGCCAGTGACACTCGCAGGGTTAAGACGAATCGATTGACGTAAGAATCATCAAAATCGGCCAATGCGTTTGGTCTCTGGAACGCCACATAGGAACAAACATACATACATACATACATACATACTTACATACATACATACATACATAGACTGATAAACACATTACCCTCCTTCGGCAGTCGGGTAAAAACAGAATAAAATAAATATTTAAGTGGGGCTCCCATACAACAAACGTGATATTTTGCCGTTTTTTTGCGATTATGGTACGGAACCCTTCGTGCGCGAGACCAACTAGCACTTGGACGGTTTTTTCCTTTTTTTAATTAGACTTTTTACAATGATTTCAATAATCTTTATAGCCCTTTGCTAAGAATAGTAACAGCAATGATAACAACATTTGTGCCATATTATGTTAAATTTAGTCTTGTTATATAGATATATATATATTTTTACCTTTGTATCGATCCTTTTACCGATTGTTTTGTGAATGTGTGAACATTGTAGGTCTTCTAGATTTCTAGAAACTTGATAACATTTGTTAACTCTTATCTTCTTTTACAAGCTTTTTTTTTTAAGACTTATTGTCGGGCCTACGTTGTCCCCCCATATCTAAGCACTAATGCTGTAACATGCAAATATTGTAAAAACAAACCAATTTATTTTAAAAGAATAACCGTGGAGTTTCTTGCCGGTTCTTCTCCATAGGAAACGACCAACCCGAACCGTGCACCTTTTGTCGAAGTTTTATAAGTGCCCATGTAGGCCTAAGTGACAAAAAAAACATTTGATTTGATTTATTATTATTATTAAACTATCGGTTACGACTCTCAAACATCTACAAACAAACGATGGCTAGGGACCAAAAGGCTTAAAAGCACAATCACTTTTCATTAAACGCCCAGTTTACTCAACGTTTAGGTAATAAACACAGAACGAAAAGTAACCTTTTTAAAACATAACACGCTAATTATACCACACTGTTAATTTTAAACCGTTCCGTTTTGAGCTGTTAAATATTCATTCGCGTTATTACCGCTTGTCTTGTATGTTCCGGCTCTTAAATCGTGCTTGATTAGCTAATTTGGTACTTAAGTTTTAATTGGTGGTGCTAATTGAGACTTTGTTTTAAGGTTTGAAAAATGTTTACACTTTTTTGAGCGATAAATTATAGATTAGTTAGAAGTACTAATAGCCGCCCGCGTGCTATTAGTACTTTTCGCAATATCTTTATAAATTACTAGCTTCTGCCAGCGGCTTCACCCGCGTAAAAAACCGGCCAAGTGCGAGTCGGACTCGCGCACGAAGGGTTCCGTACCATTATAGCAAAAAACGGCAAAAAAATCATGTGTGTTGTATAGCAGCCCCACTTAAATATTAATTTGGTTTTAGTATTTGTTGTTATAGCGGCAATATAAATACATCATCTGTAAAAATTGCAACTGTCTAACTATCACGGTTCATGAGATATAGCCTGGTGACAGACAGACGGACCGCGAAGTCTTAGTAATAGGTTCTCGTTTTTACCCTTTTGGGGACGGAACCCTAAAAAGTGTTTTGTCATCCCAAGGGAATACAAACTACCATATGTCCTTCCCAGAGTCTCAAACTATCACCATGCCAAATTTCATCTAAATCGGTTCACCAGATCCATAGATTACCCCCTACAATCTCACAAACTCTTTATAATATTATATATAAACTAGCTTCTGCCAGCGGCTTCGCCCGCCTGAAAGTCTAAAATGATCCCGAGGGAATATACTTCCTAAATATATAGTATCCTATGTGCTATTCCAGACTACAATCTGTCCCTGTGCCAAATTTAATCCAGATCCGTTTCGTAGTTTTTACGTGAAAGAGTAACAAACATACAAACACACACACATACAAACATTCGCCTTTATAATATTAGTGTAAAGCCTATGTGTTATTCTGATGTACCTATAAGCAATATTTCTGTAAAGTGTCATCAATATCCGTTCAGTAGTTTTTGCGTGAAAGAGTAACAAACATCCATCCAGCCAACCTCACAAACTTGTTTTTAATAGTAATAGGATATATTGGTTAACGCATTTGGAATTCGTGTCGTAAATTCGTGTTGATGGCAGCAGGCTTGACCCTATGCAGCCCTAAGTTTCAAGAATCTATTTACAATATTAGTATTTACAATAAATCACAACAAGACAAGTAAAATTAAAAAAAAAAACTTAATTAAAAAAATCAAAAAACCCGACTGGTTTTAGTCAGCCGGCTCGCGAAATGTATCCTCCGACTGCACAGCATGATTTTCTCCTTGTTTACTTCTTTTTAGTTCGCTTTTCAAGCAGTTGGGTTTTTTGATTTTTTTAATTAAGTTTTTTTATTTATAACTTTTTAGTTTTTTTTTTTTCGAGTTTTGTACATTTAAACATACAAGTGTTATATATTTTTGAAATCGCCTCTTAAAATCCTTTATTTTGATAATCCACACGATAGGTTTGGAAGAAAAAAAAAATTTGGGCCCCCACAATATGGCGCCCAAGAACCGCCATTTTCTTATTTTCCAATTTTAATGTAGCCAGTGACACTCGCAGGGTTAAGACGAATCGATTGACGTAAGAACCATCAAAATCGGCCCACGCGTTTGGTCTCTAGAACGCCACATAGGAACAAACATACATACATACATACTTACATACATACATACATACATACATACTTACATACATACATAGACTGATAAACACATTACCCTCCTTCGGCAGTCGGGTAAAAAATATAAATACCTTGACACATTTTTATTTCATTCTACATAATTGATCTAGGTAGAAGACACGCTTCGATCAACAATCTATTGAACACGTAATTATGACACGATATCTTGTGAAAACACACTGATTCAAACAGTAAAACGCCCATAACTTTAGAACGGATGATCCGATTTTCATCAAACATAGCCTATCAAACAAAAAAAACTAAATCAAAATCGGTTCATCCGTTTAGGAGCTATGATAACTCAGACAGATACACAAACACACGGGTGTTCACGTCAAACTACCTTAACATACCTCTTTTGCCGTCGAGGATTAAAAATTATAAACTAATACATAACGCACCTTATACAAAATATAAACAATCGTGTATGAAAAGGGGGACAGGCTGTCCCCTCTAAATTGCTCATTGGACGTCAAAATATTCGTCCATATCGTTGTCAATGGGATAAGTTTTGAATATTAATTTGGATGGCTATAAATACAAGTAAAGGAAGATCAGAAACACGATGGATAGATGGATGTGTTTCTAGAAAGGAAGTACATACTGAGATGACGATATAGGCAAAAATTATGGGAGACTAAATTAATTTGTTAAACTGACCATAATATTTACTTTATTTTCTGTTTTGTTCTAGATATTAGCAACCCTTATTCTTGATACTATTTTTTTCTTGAGGAGCTCGTGTCTAAATAATAACAGCCGCACGGGTTGATCTTCAAGGTTAAGCAACGCTTGACGAGGTCGGTCCGTGGATGGGTGACCATTTCAACATACCTAGTTTCCTCCGTGCCTAGGACAGCACGTTAAGCCGTTGGTCCCGGCTGTCATTTGAAGATCTTTGACAGTCGTTACGGGTAGTCAGAAGCCTGAGATCTGACACCAGTCTTGCCAAGGGGTATGGTGTTACCCAGTTACTGGGTTATGGAGGTCAGATAGGCAATCGCGCTAGAACACTGGTACCTAGCTGAATCCGGTAAGACTGGAAGCCGACCCCAACAATAATTGGGCAAAAGGCTAGGCAGATGATGATTCTTGGTACTATAAAAAATATATGACAAACTACCCTGTCTTTTAACACAATTATAATAGCCTCATATTCGTCACAATCTAAGAAGCCCGTTGACGTTTCTCATTTTCCATGCCGCAATAACTTTCTACGTAAGAAATTGTAAAATAAATTCATAATCTTAATTAAATACTATGTTACCGAAACACTATGACAACGAGTATCATTCGCAAGCATCAAGTTTAATTATTATTAAGTATTTTTATAGCTGTCAAAACTTTTATTTTTTGACAACTTTAATAACGTATCAAGACACACTTTTTGATGAGACACATTTTTTTTTAAAGAGTAACCGTCGAGTTTCTTGCCGGTTCTTCTCAACAGGAAACGACCAACGCGAACCGTGCACCTTTTGTCGACGTTTTATAAGTGCCCATGTAGGCATTTGATTTGATTTGACACTGTTTTTAAACGCAAACTTTAAAAAGACACATAGTTTATCTATCACACAAAAATTCGCACTGTCACAAAAAGGTCCCTAATTCCTATAAACCTACACAAAATTCTTTCAACAGTTCTTATCATCACGGCTCTTTACAGTCTGTGAAAGTTCCATTTCTTTTATTTCAAAATACATACGAGCTGCATTAAGACTGCAGGACTTTTGCCGCTTGACTTATTTCAAAATACATACGGGTACTGTCTAATGGAACATTTTCTCAGAAGAGTTTGCTCAGTACACTGTAGTGGAAGTAGTGATGAGGAGACACAGAATACATTCTGCATTCTAAGATGTGTATTGTTATTTCTCGAGCGCGCATAAGTCTCTCGAGGTGCGTTTAGATAGGTAGAGTGGTGATTCGTTTTTTTTTGGGCTAGTGCCTTGTTTGTAAGCTGCACTGTAAAAACAAGCATTATTAAAAATAAAAAATAAAATGCATTGACACAAGTAACGAACATGTGTGCAAAGTTTTAACACAATCGGACACTGGGAAGTGGATCAAATTTAGAGAAGACGAATACTGGGACAGGTGAAAATAGATAAAAGCTTGTAAAAAAACATCATTTTATCATATTTTTTTCATTTGCCTAGTACACTGCGGTGGAAGTAGTGATGGGGAGACACAGAATACGTTCTGCATTCTAATATGTGTATTGTTATTACTCGAGCTGGTATCCAAGACCTTGGAGGTGAGTTTAGATGGGTATACATTTATTTCTATTTAAGAGTCATAAAGAAAAAGGATATATTATGCTAGTCGTAAATGATGAATGAAAGTAGATTGCGGAAATACTGTTTGCAAGAACCATAATTATTAATAGAATACATGAATACCTTAATAATCTGACAATCGTGAATATTATAGGTTTGCCTTGTGGCTTGTGGTTGCATTTCAACTTTGGCTTTTCATCAATGAATACTTTCCATTCAGTGGCCGCAGGACTTTTATCTGTTGAAATATTTCAAAATACGTCATAATATCTTGTGATACATTTTCCTGGAAATGTTTGCTCTATACATTGTGGTGGAAGTAGTGATGGGGACACACAGAATACATTTTGCATTCTAATATTTGAATTGTTATTGCTCGAGCTCGCATAAGTCCGTGGAGTTGCGTTTAGATTGTGCTAGTGGCTTGATGGTAAGCTGTAGTTTGTCTTGGGTTATGAAAACAAGTAAATTTTCTCTCTTTAATTTGCCTAAAGAAGAAAATTTAAGAATAAGGTTATATTGTGAAAGTCATTAAATGAAGGATGTTCGATGTCAGAAGAAAACGACGTTACAAACAAGCGTAGCAGGACAGACTTTTTGTGAATAAACAAGAGTATAATTATTTTATACGAGTAGCTCAAAAATGGTTTGGTTACACAATCGTTAGGTATATTGTTTCATCATAATCGTCATCAGCCTTTTAATATTGCCACTGCTGGGACACATAAGCCTCCACTCTGTGAGTGGGCATGCTTATTTTATTTTTTATTATTATTTATTTGTGGTCAATCATTGTAGTGTAAGATCCAATTTCAACTTTTCTTTTTCAACAGTAGATATTTTCAGGCAGCAAAATGGTGTCGAGGCTGCGGGCGAGTAAATACTTCTTAATTGTTAGCTGGCAAACACAATTATTTAGTACAACCGAATCCCTAGTTTACATTGCTACTAGATACATTTTATCCTAAACTGTAGCTTCTCTCACTCGAACAGAGCATTTAAATATTGGCTCGTACTAAACGCTCTCAATACACTACCGCCCGTACTCGCCTATTTGCTCTCCCAATGTAAACGCACACAAAAGACAAACAGTCCGTGCCGTAATAGTGCGCCATGTTTTGTAGTAATTTGTAACAGTGACATATTATATTACTACAGTGTATATGTTTACAAGTAATTTATCATACGGGTTGAGCAGAGGTTAGTATAAGATTAAGTCCAGCTGGATCACAACGTAAATAAATGGTTTGTAAAATGTCGTTTTAGAGTTGAGACCGCCAGTTTCCCAAGGGGTACCGTATTTCCCAGTTACTGGGTTGTGAAGGTCTAATAGGCAATCGCTCCATGTTAGGTATGGTATATCGGTTACACTGAAGCTGACTCCAGTTGGAAAGGGTTAGACCTGATTATGATAAAAACTCATCTGAGGCATAACATAACTAGAATGTGTTGTTTAGATAAATAAAAAATAAAAAGCTATTTTATTTTCCTGTAGATTTTTTACAATTAATTATGTACTTAAATCTATATCTTATAAACTAATTGTTCAATATTGGTAGTACACACGTTAGTAGCATGATTTGTCATGTTTTGTTATGTTTTGTTTTGTTTTGTTTTGTTATGTTATGTTATGTTATGTTATGTTTCGTTTCGTTTTGTTTCGTTTTATTGTTTAGTTATGTTATCACTATTTTACAGAAGTAATAATAAGTCAAAGCATAAATAAATAAATCCTTGATAGTTGATTCCATTTGGTTATTTTAGCTATTTTACATAATTATTATCAGTGGTATCGTGGGCTCGAGGCCAGGTAGGCGCTTTACTTTATGTAAATTATTTCATCACCACTGCTCTCAAAAAGGTGAAAGAAAATATCGTGAGGAACCATGTTCTAGAACCAAAAATTCGAAGGCATGTGATTTGTGATCTACCAACCCGCACTGGGCCCGCTTGGTGGAACATTAATAGGCTGATGATGATGACATAATTATCTATTAAAATGATTCAATAATTATATTTTAATAATTATTAAAATAAATAATTATTCCATTTGCTACGCTACTCAAATATTCTGTTTCATAAAACATTTTTGGTTAATACTCTTCATTATATTAGAACAATTCAACATTTTGCAGACTGTAAATTATTATAACAGCCAAAATGTAACACAAACAAACGCCTTCTGTATTCTACTGTGCCAAAATAATTTTAATGTTTAATTTATGCAACGATTGTAAACCTGGCTGGCTAAAATGCAAATAATTAAATAGACGTAAACGTTTGTTCATTACTGGGACACTCTGTTTATTTTCGCGTATTTTCCGACTAAACATTGTGTGGTCACTGGTCAGTCTATCCCGTAAAATTTAATTAGGCGTTAGCAAAATGGTTGTCTTTTTTACCCGACTGCCGAAGGAGGGTAATGTGTTTATCAGTCTATATATGTATGTAGGTATGTATATTTGTTCATATGTGGCGTTCTAGAGACCAAACGCTTGGGCCGATTTTGATGGTTCTTACGTCAATCGATTCGTCTTAACCCCGCGAGTGTCACTGGCTACAAGAAATTTTGAAAAAAAAAAATGGAAAATAGGAAAATTGCGGTTCTTGGGCGCCATATTGTGGGGGACCAAATTTTTTTTTTCTACCTAACCTATCGTTTGGGGTATCAAAATAAAGAATTTTAAGAGGTGATTTCAAAAATATATAACACTTATATGTTTAAATGTACCTAATTCGCAAAAAAAATGAACTAAAAAGTTATAAATAAAAAAAGTTAATTAAAAAAATAAAAAAACCCGACTGCTTGAAAAGCGAACTAAAAAGACGTAAGCAAGGAGAAAATCATGCTGTGCAGTCGGAGGATACGTCTGGTTTTGGTAAGCCAGCTCGCTAAGATGCCCTGCCCTTAATTCTTCTCCTATCGTTCAGTCCATCCAAAGGTTGTCTGTAAGAGATTGCCCTGTGCGATAAGACCGCCCATTGTACACTTTGTTTGAAAATGTTTGTCCTTTATGTTTTTATTTTGTGGTGTACAATAAAGTTTATAATAAATAAATAATAAATAAATAAGATGTATCCTCCGACAGCACAGCATTTTCTCCTTGTTAACGTCTTTTCAGTTCGCTATTCAAGCAATCGGGTTTTTGGATTTTTTTAATTAACTTTTACGTTTAACGCAGCTTTAAGCTGCATATGTAGATTGGTTCTTTATGAACACGATCTCTCAGAATTAAATACGAGTAATTGGCTGTATTGTTAGTACTGATATCTCACATAATGGTAAGCGATGATAATAATTATGGTTGACTATGAAGGACGCTTGCCTAGAAGTAATTCTTCAAGTAAACTTTTGACTTAAATACCTCATGTTGTGGCTATCAGAAAGCACAGACCCTGCTGGGAATTTGACTCTGTATCTATAAAATACTAGTTGACCCCCGCGGCTTTGCTGCCGTCAAAATTATAGCCTATGTTACTCGGGAATAATGTAGCTTGCCATAGAAGAAATAATTTTATAAATCGGTCCAGTAGTTTTAGAGCCCATTCGGTACAAACAAACAAAACAATATTTCCTCTTTATAATATTGGTAAAGATAAGTGTTTAAAAAATGCAAATAATCGGATGCGATAGGCTGAGTTGATGATGACTTGTCTTCCTCTCAGTATTCTCAAAAACCTGGCCAAGTGCGAGTTGGATTCGCGCACGAAGGGTTCCGTACCATTATCGCAAAAATGGCAAAACAATCACGTTTGTTGTATGGGAACCCCACTTACATATTTAATTTATTCGGTTTTTAGTACTTGTTATTATAGCGGCAACAGAAATATATCATCTGTGAAATTGTCAACTGTCTAGCTATCACAGTTCATGAATCAAATCAAATCAAATCAAATGTTTTTTATTTCACATAGGCCTACATGGGCACTTATAAAACGTCGACAAAAGGTGCACGGTTCGGGTTAGTCGTTTCCTGTGGAGAAGAACCGGCAAGAAACTCCACGGTTACTCTTTTAAAAAAATTGGTTTGTTTTACAATATTTCCACGTTACAGTATTAGTGCTTAGATATGGGGGGACAACGTAGGCCCGACAATAAGTCGTAAGAAACTAAAAAAAAAAAAAATGTATAAACGAGAGAGTTAACAAATGTTAACAAGCGTCTAGAAATCTAGAAGGCCTACAATGTTCACACATTCACAAAACAATCAGTAAAAGAATCTTTACAAAGGAAAAAATAAATAAAAATATATAACAAGACTAAATTTAACATGTGGCACATTGTTATCAGTGCTGTAACTATTCATAGCAAAGGGCTATAAAGATTATTGAAATCATTGTAAAAAGTCTAATTAAAAGAAAGAAAAAAAGTAAAAATGAGATTGAGAATAGTTAGAGACATCCACATATTTGTGCAGTTTATGAGTTACCAGGGAAGCCGCATGCGCAGAAGGAGCTAAAATTTTTATCTTCAACGTAGTCCTTGATTTTGTAATATGCTTTTTTAATAAGGACACGTTTGATGTAGTTTTTGAACTTTCCATCGGTCAATTCTATAACTGGCTTTGGCAACTTATGAGATACATCCTGGTGACAGACGGACAGACAGACAAACGGATCGTGGAGTCTTAGTAATAGGATCCCGTTTTTACCCTTTGCGTACGGAACCCTAAAAATAGTAATGAGAAGGTCGTTATGGTTCATTCTTAAATAAAAATTTCTATTTTTATTAAAAAGCAACGTGTCTGTGTCGGTCTGTTTTTACCTGACTGCGGGAAGATATTGTTTTTCAAGCGTATGTATGTAAGTATGTACGTATGTATGTAAGTACGAATGTTCCTTATATATTCCGAAACGGCTGGACCGAGAATCTTTAGATTGACACAGATCCTGTAAAGTTTGGTGGCGATTGGAGCATATATTTTGAACTCTAAACGTGGGCGAAGCCGGGGTCAGAAGCTATAATTTTTAAATGTGGCGTCCCCCCCAAAAAAAAAGAGGAGATTAAATTTTTTTTTTCGTTTTCGTAACCATAATATGGATATCAAATGAAAGCTACTAAATAAACCACTCCAAAAATATAAATATCGCAGCACTTTTACGCTGCTATTTTGGCACAAATTCAAGACAATAAAACTGAAAACTCTGAAATAAAACGAGGTTCTGGTAGGTTTTTCTATAATTTTTGTTTGTCATTACCTACCACCACCTACAGCACCTCATAATAGTTAATGTATAAATTATACCTAGTACCTACTTGTTTTTTCTCTTTTTAATTAATAATTTTTTAGCAGTCAAGTTTTTTGTTTGTATAATATCTTGTTTTTTTTGTACTCTTTGAGCTAGTTAATTAGGAAACAAAAATATTAAAACTAAAATACAAATTTTATGGTCTTTGCCGAATGCACATGTAATTAAAGTAAAAGGCATATTTCGTTAATAGTTAAAGGCCTAAAAATAATAAGCGCACAATATTCCCTATTTCCTACACTATCAGTTCGCATTTGTATTGCGCATAATGAAAACATACTCACATATCTATTCCTAAGTATCATGCGTAGTAACACAGCCGTGAATGGACACCAACCAATGCATCCATACTGGAATGGCATTTCAAATTGCACTGTGATAGGCCCTATCTTCGATCTGTATGGGGTTTAGTTTATTATGTATAGACTCAATTTCCGTCGTTTTTACTAGCCTTCTGTATCTTTAAAAGACGAGAGGAAGGCTTTCGTGGTTTATCTCATGTTTGTTCTATAATACACAATTTTTGTAATGTAGAAATCGGGCCTGCCTGCCAGCCTGCATTTTGTTTATATTATTGCAATTCCCTGTAGAAAAAAATGGCAATTTAAAGTCAAACTTGAAATGTAGAAACAATATCATTTATTTAGGATTCTCACAGTATGTGGATTGCCTATTCTATCCACCGACTACTGAATTAAGAATTTGATGTTAATCATTTATCAAAGTCTGCTTTGGCCTGAAAAGCTGTCAAACTTTGGCGTTAACGTAGGGTTTCGACCTCAAATATTCAAATTAGAAACTGGGCCTAAGACTTAGACACATAGGCAAGGTCCACCTTGATCATGATTCCAGGGGGGTGACCATCCCCCCCGGTGGGTTCCCGCATTGTCGAGGCGGGGGGGCTCAGTAACCGTGGCTTGGTCACCCACGGTGAAGCGAAGAGGAACCCGAGGAGGGGCCGCTCGTCAGGGCTTTTGCCGATAAGCCGACGACGTAGCGGCCAACATGTAGGTTGCGGTGCTGCCTGGGCAACATCGCAACTGAGGCGGGCCGTGATGTCGTATGGGGTCTCCCAAACTCATACGATATCACGGCTGAGGGTTGGAGGCCGCGGCGGGAGAGGAGTGCCGGTATTGCGGTGCGCCGCTCTCCCTACCTTCCGCGGCCTGGACGGGGTCGCCACCGTCTGATGGCGGACGCGGTGGGGCCGCAGGGGAAGAGGAGTGTCGGTATAGCGTTGGCCTCTCTCCCTATCCCCTGCGGCCGAAACATGGTAGGTGGCGGGGCCATTGACCTTGACCTGTCACAAGGGGACCAAGGGTGCCATACACGGGGTCGTCTGGCACCCATGTACTGATTTGGTCCCTGGGGTGGTCACGGCGCACAGTGTGTTCTGGTGCGCCGGTGATGGGGGGTAACCCCCAGAGGAGGGTCCGGTGACGGACAGCCGCGGCGGGTTCGCGGTGAGTGCTAACGCGTACCCGTGTTCCCGCCATAAGCGGCACAGGAGGATACCGTGGAGTTTTAGTGGGTTAGAGTCCCACATAACTGCGCTATCTCCCCGTGGTAGCGCAGTATGCATGAGCATTTATCCACGCAAAAAAAAAAAAAAAAGGGGGTGACCATAAGCTCTTAGAGTAAGGTCATTTTGAGTGTATGTAAGGGACAGATGTATATGACTTGTATACATCTGTCACTTACGCGATCTCAAAATAACCTTACTCAAAGAGCATATGGTCACCCCCCTTTTTTTTTTTTTTTTTTTTTTTTTTTTGCGTGGAGAAATGCTCATGCATACTGCACTACCACGGGGAGATAGTGCAGTTATGTGGGACTCTAACCCACTAAAACTCCACGGTGTCCTCCTGTGCCGCTTATGGCGGGAACACGGGCACGCGTTAGCACTCACCGCGAACCCGCCGCGGCTGTCCGTCACCGGATCCTCCTCGGGGGATTACCCCCCATCACCGGCGCACCAGAACACACTGTGCGCCGTGACCACCCCAGGGACCAATCAGCACATGGGCGCCAGACGACCCCGTTTATGGCGCCCTTGGTCCCCCTGTGACGGGTCAAGGTCAATGGCCCCGCCACCTACCATTGTTCGGCCGCAGGGGATAGGGAGAGCGGCTAACGCAATACCGTCACTCCTCCTCCCCTGCGGCCCCACCGCGTCCGCCATCAGACGGTGGCGACCCCGTCCGGGCCGCGGAAGGTAGGGAGAGCGGCGTACCGCAATACTGGCACTCCTCTCCCGCCGCGGCCTCCAACCTTCAGCCGTGATATCGTATGGGTTTGGGAGACCCCATTCGACATCACGGCCCGCCTCAGTTGCGATGTTGCCCAGGCAGCACCGCAACCTACATGTTGGCCGCTACGTCGTCGGCTTATCGGCAAAAGCCCTGACGAGCGGCCCCTCCTCGGGTTCCTCTTCGCTTCACCGTGGGTGACCAAGCCACGGTTACTGAGCCCCCCCGCCTCGACAATGCGGGAACCCACCGGGGGGGATGGTCACCCCCCTGGAGTCCGTATTTGTGTCTTATCAGAGCATGAATTCGTGCCTAGTTGATGAGAATAGTCTCGCCCCCACATGGCACTCGGCATGGGAGTTAGTTACCTTCGGAGAATGCGAGCATAATTTGTTCATCCATATTTATATTATAAATGCGATAGTATATATCTGTTTGTTCACTACATTTCCACGCCAATCAATTTTAATTAACTTCATAATTAAAATAGATTGGATCTTAGTAAAAGACATAGAATACTTTTTACCTAGGATTACGTTCCCTTATGATAATTTCAGTTTTCTAGAAAATTGTAATTGTTAGAAAAAAATAATGGTACCTTACCTTAGGTAGGGTAAGATAGGTAGGGTAGGATAGGGTAGGTAGGGCAGGTAGGGTAGGTAGGGTAGGTAGGGTAGGTAGGGTAGGGTAGGTAGGGTAGGGTAGGGTAGGTTGGGTAGGGTAGGTAGGGTAGATGAATGTTTGATGTTTTTATGGCAAAACAAAGTTTGCCGGATCAGCTAGTACCCTATAAACAAGAAACTCAAAATTATTTATTTTAATTAACAATTAAAGGTACTTTTGAATTGTCAGGCAAAAGATCTTCTTCTTGTCGAGTCGATGGGAAACTCTTTATAAATTTTGGGCCCAGTAGGTGGCCACGCCGATTGCGGCGTCAGTGGCGAGCATAAGGTCATAAGGTAGACTTAAGAGTCAGAAGAGTTTTCTTCGATGCACACGGGCCATCCAAGACCCACCGCTTATAGTGAGAAGCAGGTTTTGGAGAGAAGCTCACCTACCACCACCCGAATTCTTGAAACCCCAGGAACACCTGCCACCTGGAGGTGAACTGCAGTGGCTCATACACTTGCACTTTGGAAGCAAAAGATAAAGCCAGTTGAAAGCGTTAGTAGTTCTCTATGGAGAAGAACGTGCAGGAAACTCCACGGACACTCTTTTCAATCAGTAAAATTTAATTTGGTATTTGGTTTTTAAACATCCTTGTTGGAAAATGACATATAAATGTGAGAAAGCGATGTAAAAAAAACTCAGCGTTTACTTTTTTTAAAGTCAATTTTCTATTTTGTACCAAAAGTATAATATCTGCCACCTCCTTGCAACCATGAATGGTTTCCAATCGATGCACCCACATTGCCACGGCGTTTCATATACTGCGGTGACAAACCTCTCCAGTGAAAGGCGGTCTGTGATACAGGGTGAGGATTACTTTACGAATATTATGGCAACTTGGTTTGCCTCTGTGAGGCAAATGAAAACGCTGTTGGCCTGGCTGAATTCTGGTCAAAATATATTTAAATTTGGAATCATCGATACGACTAAGAAGAAGAAGATGGTGGTCTTTGGAGATCGAAAAATAATGGAGCTTGAATTTAATCATTATAATCATCATATTTAAGATTTTTTAATTTTATCTACTTTACATTTCTAAGATGTTTTAATAAAGTTTGTGAACAGTATGCTTTTTTTTATTAAACATAAAAAATATACGTGACTTACGTGATTAAATTCATGCATTCTTTAATGTATCACTTTTATAATTGGTACAGAGATTTACTTATTGAAATAATAAGCTTCAACATTAGAATAAGTAAATCTAATATCCAGCCTTGCACTGCATACCTCATTAGTTTATACAGTGTAGCAAGCTTATTCCCTGTCACACCTTATAAACCAGTGATAATAAATTATTTTAATATTTGCTTGCCAATGAACAGCAAAATGTGTCATAATTTACTAACACACTCATATATATGTCTACGACAGTATATTTTTTTTTTACTTGTTATGTTGTAAAGGGTCTTTCAACAAGGACGGGTCGATGTTAAAATTGAATAAAACAAGATGTGTGTGAGATATTAACGAAATTTATTTTTTATTTAAAAGGCCCATTTATGCCATTATGGATGGAATATGACATCGTTCAAATGTCCGCCGCGGCTTCGTATGGTGGCACGAATCCGAGAGGTCCAATTTTTAATGACTCTGCTGCATAGATCCGATTTATATAACTTTACGAGGTGCTCGTGGCTAAATAATAACAGCCGCACGGGTTGATCTTCAAGGTTAAGCAACGCTTGACGAGGTCCGTGGATGGGTGACCATTTCAACGTACCGAGTTTCCTCCGTGCCTCGGAAAGCACGTTAAGCCTTTGGTCCCGGCTGTCATTTGAAGATCTTTGACAGTCGTTACGGGTAGTCAGAAGCCTGAGATCTGACACCAGTCTTGCCAAGGGGTATCGTGTTACCCAGTTACTGGGTTGTGGAGGTCAGATAGGCAGTCGCTCCATGTAAAACACTGGTTCTCACCTGAATCCGGTAAGACTGGAAGCCGACCCCAACAATAATTGGGACTGGGATTGCAACAAATACTAAAAACCGGCCAAGTACGAGTCGGACTCGCGCACGTAGGGTTCCGTACCATTATCGCAAAAAACAATGAAAATGTCACGTTTGTTGTATGGGAGCCCCACTTAAATATTTATTTTATTCTGTTTTTAGTATTTGTTGTTATAGCGGCAACAGAAATACATCATCTGTGAAAATTTTAACTGTCTAACTATCACGGTTCATGAGATACAGCCTGTTGAAAGACAGACAGACAGACAGACAGACGGACCGCGAAGTCTCAGTAATAGGGTCCCGTTTTTACCCTTTGGGTACGGAACCCTAAAAACAGAATAAAATAAATATTCAAGTGGGGCTCCACACAAAAAACAAGTTTTTTTGCCGTTTTTTTGCGATAATGGTACGGAACCCTTCGTGCGCGAGTCCGACTCGCACTTGGCCGGTTTTTTAAGTTTAGTCGTTACATACAAAAATTAAAAAATACAAATCTTTCCTCTTTATAATATTAGTATATCTATACTAATATTACAAAGAGGAAAGATAAACGCGACTGCTAAAAAATAATAAAATGAAAACAGAAAAACAAGTACTACCAAAATAGTCATTAAATATTATGAGGTGATGGCAGCAGTCGGGTTTTTTGTTTTTTATAATAATTTCTTTTATTTAAGACTTTTTAGTTTTACTTATGAACAAGATCTCCATATAAGTTATGTGTTAATAAATACTTAATAATACCTTGTGCGAAGGCTTGAGTGAATTAAAAAAATGTGTGTGTAACTGTTTTATTTATTCATTTTGCTGTCAAAGTTACGCTTATCTTGAATTTATGCCAAAATTGTAAAATAAAAGTGTTCATCATCATCTGCCTAGCCTTTTCCCAAATATATTGGGGTCGGTTTCCAGTCTTACTGGATTCAGCTGAGTACCAGTTTTTTACATGGAGCGACTGCCTATATGACCTCCACAACCCAGTAACTGGGTAACACGATACCCCTTGGCAAGACTGGTGTCAGATCTCAGGCTTCTGACTACCCGTAACGACTGTCAAAGATCTTCAAATGACAGCCGGGACCAACTGCTTAACGTGCTTTCCGAGGCACGGAGGAAACTCGGTATGTTGAAATGGTCACCCATCCAAGGACCGACCTCGTCAAGCGTTGCTTAACCTTGAAGATCGACCCGTGCGGCTGTTATTAATAAGCCACGAGCTCCTTCGTAACATAAAAGTGTTATGATATATATATTTTTGGAATGGTCTATTTAGTAGCTTTCATTTGATACCCATATGTTATGATTACGAAAAAAAAATGGCATCACCCCTTTTAATAGAGGTACACACCTAAAATTGTTTGTTATCCTTATGCCATATTGATAGTGCATGCCAATCCCATAAACTTTCTTAATCTTCTGGACTGTTACTAATACACAGTGGGGGGTCTAACACGAATGCCCACAAACGAAAAATGATAAAGATATTATCTGTCGATAAAGATTTTGGTGGCGAAGTATCTGATAATAATTTCCTTGATAAGGGTGAGTCATTATGACAAGAATATTAGCTCCTAATGATCGTTTCAGAAAATAATATCGGATGTCAAGTATGGGTTATGAGATTATCTATGTGGTGAGTTCTATGACGGTAAAGAGGAGCCAAAGCTCCACATGGGTAATCTTCAAGGTTAAGCGACACTTGCCGAGGTCGGGCCGTCGATGGGTGGCGAATATGATCCTCGGACTGCACAGCATGATTCTCTTCTTGTTTACGTTTTTTTAGTTCGCTTCTTAAGCAGTAGGGTTTTTTGATATTGGAATCAACTTTTTTGACCAGTGTCACACGATCTATCATAAATCTACACGGTCTTCACACGATCTCATAAAATTATCTCACGTTTTTATAAAATACATATGTAAAAAAAATCCGCCAAGTGCCAGTCGGACTCGCGAACGAAGGGTTCCGCACCATTATCCCAAAAAACGGCAAAAAATATATACCATGTATAGGAATCAAAGGTTTGTTGGTTTTAAGAAACTCAGTGTTTTTTTTTTATTTATTTTATCTATTATAGGCTCGCGCTTGACCACTAGATTTTCTGGCTTCTGATTATCAAAGATCTGCAAATGACCAACACCTTAACGTGCATTCCGGGGCATGGAGGCTTATCACTATCTAAAGATGGACCCATCCACGGACCGACCTCGGCCTCCTTTGCTTAACCATGAAGATCGACCCGTGCGGCTGTTCATAAGACATACAAAATTGCAAAATTAATTTCGAGGTATCCCATAAATCTCTGCTTACCTCATTATTTAGGTGTCGCGGTGGTCCAGTAGCTGTGTCGTGATAGTCCAGTGAGTGAGTGAGTGTCCTCTCATGCTTGAGGTTGTGGGTTCAAATCCGGGCAAGAACCAATGTGACCTTTTGAAATTAATTTATGTACTTTCTAAGATTGTCTTGGACATCACAGGCAATGGTGAAGGAAAACATCGTGAGGAAACCTGGACTTATATAGTTAATGTAAGTCTGAAATAGCCAAGTCAGAGGCCTGTGGGGTTCCCAGAGGCGGCTTAATTAACTCTGATACCAGAGATAGCCACATCCTCACACGGAAAGTACATTATTTATAACAAGCGTGAACAATTTAACTTATATATTGTTTCGGAAGTAGAATTGTCATAAATTACTCTTAGTTAAACCGTTAGCCGGATTCCGTTCTATTTCGTTCTGAGATTAGCATTTACGTTCAGAAGTTCGGCAAGTTGTTTGGAATATATTTCCTCTTTTTGATAATTATTTTGTACTGAACCCGTGGCATTTGCAATGTTAATGTTTCCTGATTTTGTTAATGGTTCTTCAAATATAATAATGAGAGGTTATTTTTATCGAGGATGTGACTCTTGATTCAAAAAAAGATCTTGGTGTAATGTTTCTTACAAATCTTAATTCATGCAGGGTTCAGTGGTGGTCTTCATTATTATTATTTTTTTTTTTATATTAGCTCAACGGTCATAATTAGGCATTAAGTCCGCCTTTGTACCTTCTGTGCATGAAGTCTAAATGAATCTATACATACAAATAAATAAAATTGAAGTGTCTGTATGTAATATCAAAACTAAATCATAATAACAACGTTTTATTGAATGCACGTGAAAGTATATACGGTACTAACAACAAATAAGCATTTTTTAAGTTTTTTGTCTGTCTGTCTGTTTGTTCCGGGTAATCTCCGAAACTGCTGGACCGATTTTGACAGAACTTTCACTGGTAGATAGCTGATGTAATAACGAGTAACATAGGCTACGTTTGATCACGAGAAAATTCATAGTTCCGGTGGGAAACTAAAAAAATAAAAATATTTTTTTTACGAGTTTGACGCGACGAAGTCGCAGGCAACAGCTAGTAATAAATAAATAACGGTCGTAATTAGGAAACAATTGATTTTCTTTTGTGTCACTCCTGATTCAACTTTCTCAACTGTTGAGGGGTTTTTGTATACCCTACATATAAAATATATAGATAGGTTACATTTAAAACTAAAAATTCATACAAGGGGGGCCTTATCGCTACAAAGTGATAAAGAACTATTTTTGCTATAGAAGTAGGGGACCAAAATAATGAATAAACAAATAAATGGCTATTCCCTTCATTTTTTGAAATTATAAAACATAAATGTACCCATAACAGCTGATTTTTAGACCATACTAGCCCCCCGCGGATTCGCTTCCGTAGACCACCCCACAGGACCCGTTTTCGGGCTTAAAAAACAGTCTGTCACTGAGGAATAATGTAGCTTTCTATTGGTGAAAGAATGTTTTAAATCGGTCCAGTAGTTTCGGAGCCTTTTCATTACAAACAAACAAATAAACAAAAAAATGTTTTCTATTTATAATTTCAGTATAGATTTCAGAATTGATCCCATAGTAAAAGATATTGATGAGTATTTTGACCCCATAAAAGATTTATTTTTTAATTTTCTTTCTTTTTCTAATGAATTTAGTCACTTTGTACCTACTTGCTAAATCTCTAGATTTACCTATAATTAGCCGGTACATAGCTAATTTGAGTTTCATAATTTCTTATTGCCTCAACGGCGTTCTAAAATACGGTCCATAAAATGGACGTAAGTAACATTAAGTTAAAAAACAGAATAGAGATGTAGACCCTAATCTAGACAATTAAGGGTACACTAGTCGACGGCACGAACTATTTTGTGCGCGGGGTTTAAATGCGTGCTATATCAACCGACAACACGTGCGGAACAGATAGATGCTGTTATGAGCAGTAAGAAGCTAGTACGCCTACGAATACACACTTTTGCAAATTTGTAGCGAAATGGATGATGATTTAGAACGAAAACGAGCGCGCGAAATTTTATAAACAGACCTTTGGGAGTCTGGATATCATGAAAAAAACGACTGACGTATCTGTTCAAAATAAAATTATTTGCATTGTTGAACTAATAATCTATCCCTGTATGGAGGCCGTTTTTCAATTTTCCTTCTTCTTATGGTACTTATTTGCGCCCAAAGATGCGTTAAAATTTGTGTTAAAATATGGAACTTTCGAAGCTCATAACTTTCAAGTAATTTTTTTTTTTTACTTTTTTGCTTCCATACAGGGCTAGATAATGATGAGACAAATTGATATAAGTTTTTATTTTGAACGTACATCGTCAAACAGTAGAGTAAAAGCCAGACTACGTTTGTATGGAAGAATTTTCGACTAGTGTACCCTTAAGAGACGAGACAAATTAGACAATTTTCTAAATGAACAAAACCTAATTTTGAAAGTTCAACCCAAATTAGAATCCAAGGAGGCAGGATAATAGAAAATTGATTCCTAAAAAACCTTTTTGTCAAAGAAAAACGATCCTAAATAAGGATTAACCTTCCCTTCACTTAGTAAGACTAATTGCAACAATTTAGCGAAAAAGGCTCTGAAATAAAAAATAAAAGACATTGATCTTCACAATGAGAACGCGAGAATTTTAATTGGATTTAGACAAAGGGTAGGTTTAATTAATCTTTAGGTTAATCTCAGTATAAACAAGGTAGTAGAATCTTCTTGATGTTGTTTTGTTTATACTTGCTATTTGTTTTAGCGAAGCAGGCTTTTGTTAAATGTAACGCAATTATACTGTGATTTTTAATTTTGTAGACTAAACTGACAGCTGCCAATGACCTTATTTTTTTAAATGTTACAAGCGCGGAGCATAGTGTTGTAGATAAGGCTCAATCATGAGGGATTCATCGAATCAATGTAACATGACTCCTCAATTTAATTTTACTAATTGGTGTAAATAAATGTTTTATGAATATAAACGTAATATATTCAAAATATAACAGTATTCATACACATAGTACATACACGTTTATTGTGTTAAATATGAAATTAACAATAAAATAACTGCGATCGATAAAATTAATTCAGACATAAATGAGGAGAAACTAAATAAGGGCTGCTAGTTTCTTCACAAATGTAATTTTCTTGCCGTAAAATAGTTCCATTTTTGATCTACTTCGATTTTTGATCAACTTTCGATTACTCAGGATAGTCAGAATACGACTCTATTTTTATGTAACGATAAAGTGACAACCCACCAAATGTCAGTTTAGTCATCGAAATTAAAAATCAGAGTATAATACGCAGTGCTAAATAATTATGTTTGCAGAAATACAGACTGTAACAGAAACGTACGATCATATTTTAAATACTGCTTTTGCCCATGTATACGAACAACTTTACCCAAGGAAGCAATAGGCAATTTTCAAAAAAATATATTTTTCGTACAAAGTCGTCGTCACGTGACCAAAATTTGTATAAGAGATACATTATTATCGCTTTCCGTTAAATCCGGTATGCAGGAGATATAAATCAATCAATCTGCCTAGCATTTTTCTAACAATGTTGTGGTCGACTTCCAATCTAAATAGATGCAGTTGAGTATCAGTATTTCATATTCAGCGACTGCCTAATAAAACTGATGTCAGAAACTGCACATCTCAGAGTTATGTATTTGATTTTGTTTCAAGCTTATTACGGGTCCCGAAAATCATTAAGAAAAACGTAACACCTTTTCAATAATGGTTTAAAGTTTAAAGTGTAGTAAGTTGGTGTTTTATTAATCTAATACCAATAATTAGTACTAATTATTAGTATTAGTACAAATTTTGTAGTATTGGTACTAATTATTAGCATAAGAACAAATTTTGTAGTACTTGTACGAATTATTAGTATTAGTAATTATTTTTAGTACTAATTATTAGTATTAGTACTAGCTATGAGTATAACATAGTATAATATAATACTAATAATACCGTAAAATTTAAATATACAGTACATATCTAGTAGATAATATTTTAAAGTGTATTTGAAACAAATACATACTTAATTTTTAAATAATTTAATTGCAATTAGATCGATAATTATAGGCTATACGCCGTAAAGGCGGATATTAGCATCTATCAAAAACCAAAATAAACGATGACACATCAAACCGTAATCATTTGAAATTGAAGAACCATTTTGCCAACATTTTTGTACCCAAATAATTCAATCATCTTCCATCGCTGCTTACCCAAATCAAGATATAAAATCAAATTCGCTTCAAAGCGATTTAGGCTGTAAAGGTAAATAATAAAAGGGCAAAATGTCAAACCTATTATTTATTATGTAAATTTTTGGCACGTGAGCTGGGTAAGAATTTGAAATGTTTTATTGAAAACTTTTACCTCGAACACTTAGGTAATACATTAATTGCAAAAAAAAAAACTTTTTGGAGCACTATTTTAAAATAAAATACATTGGTATCTCAATTCCGTTATACTAAAATTGATAAAAGTTCTTTTAAACGAATGAAAAACGCATATTCAATTGTGTAAACTTAAAAATTAATTAATTTAATTATTAGCTCTCTGCATGTGAGAACCAATAGAGAGTTCCATAATGAATTAAGAAAAATCCATGTAATCATAAATTCCGATAAAACTTCTTTAGCACAAAGAAAGTCAAAACCAATTTAATAATGTATACATACAACAGATTATACATAGAATATAACTTTACCTTCAGAATATGTAGCTTCAATAAAAATATACTTTTTTAATTACGGTAATGGCACAGAAATAAAGTTTGAGAAAAAAATGCATACCATCGTCCAATCCGTACAAGCCGCTACCATTCGCTTTCACAATTATATTGTACGTTGAACTATCAGACAGAAACTTATCCACTTTTTACATAACAATATTACACACAGTGGAAAACGGAACGCTTGTTACGCACACAGACATAATTCCTTACTATGATACAGTATGAAGAATTTACGAAAGTATCACCGGTCGCGTAGGCGCGCTACGACGAGAGTCTACGAACGAACTGCCGTAGCAGCGTAGCTTCCAGCCCGCTACGAAGCTACGGCATCTTAAATCACCCGTCCCGCTCACACAGTATTGTTTTTCTATATCTGTCCTTGTTACTAAATACGGTATCTCAAATAAGAGTAGAATGTTTGGTGAAGGCTTGAACTGAAATCATTGTTGCCGTTTTAAACGGTCGGATTTTTTTTATTTGTATTTCTGTATGTGTGTGTGACTTTAGAGTTTGATTCTTATATGCGCGTGGTGTGAAAAGGGTTTATGTAAATTGACAATGTAAAAGGGTTCCGTTTGAGGGTATTTTGGTTTTTAATACTTTGTTTTGTACGGCTTGAGGATCCGAGTTCTATTCTGTGGTCGGATTAATCTGAAATATTCAAAACAAAGGTGGTTTTTAGATCTTTTAAGGGAATTATTTTCTGGTTGTACATTATCATATTTTATTCGTTATAATATTTCGGTGCTTTATGAGGGTCATATTGGGGTGGTGGTATTATTTTTTATTGCTGCCAGCTTGCTGAAAATGTTGGAATAGGAATTGGTTATAGGGCTATAACTTTTGGGCCGTCCATTTTGGACTTAGGTTTGAATATAAGAATGAAGGAAAAAAGGTTTATACTTTAGCTAGGCTAGCATATTGATTGTTTTACGCAAATCTAGTGATATATTTTGGCTTTGCTATGCGAAAATCATTCGAATCAGGTAATAATCAACACTTATCGCCATATTGGCAACTAGCTGTTTCCCGCGGCTTCGCTCCCGTGGACCACCCCACAGGACCTGTTTTCGGGATTACAAATAGCCTATGTCACTCAAAAATAATGTAGCTTCCTATTGGTGAAAGAATTTTTTTTAATCGGTCCAGAAGTTTCGAAGCCTATTCGGAACAAACAAACAAACATAAAAATCTTTCCGCGTTATAATATTGGTATAGATATGATTAAGTCCTTAGTCACAATTAACGCGGATTTAAAAAAACTAAAGTATTCTTAAAGTTTAAAAAAAACGGAGGTAATCAATTCAACACGTATGTATGTATGTAATATTGTTAGAACAGCACAATATTCACATTATTTGTTCTATGGTGGCTTCTAAACTCGTATGCCAAATTTGATAAGTGTATGTATGTTTGTCCATTCATCCGCATTTTGCCGAAACTACTTATTGGATCATAATTTGACTCAGTGGAACGCAGAGCCAAGAGGCTCATCGGCGACGTTGAACTGGCGGATGCCAAGCTACATAGCTTGGCTCATCGCCGCAAAGTTGCCTGCTTGTCGGTCTTCTACAGACTGTACTTCGGTGAGTGTGCTCAAGAACTCCACGACCTCATCCCACCAGCCCCCTTCTACCATCGGACATCTAGACGCACTGCAAGTTACCATCCTTACCTTGTTGCCATTCCACCAATTCGCACCAAGCGCTTCCAGACATCCTTCATAATGCGCACAGCGAATGAATGGAACTCACTACCTGCGTCCGTGTTTCCGAACGCCTTCAACCCGAATCTCTTCAAAGTTAGAGTGAACAGGCTTCTTCTGGGTAAACTCACTCCATCGTCGACTCTGTCTCTGTCACCTCTGACCTAGACTAGAGTCAAGAGCAAACCCATCTCAAATAAAATAAAAAAAAAAAAAAATTTTGTTTCATAAAAAATCGATCCAGTAGTTTTCAAGTTATGGAGCATACAACCGAACTCCTTAGCGACAAACAGAACGAATGTGTAAATTGTGTTATTATGGGTATTTTTTCAATCCTTTAAGTACCATACTATAGAAATTGCACATTTTTAGTGATGCTGTACTAAAATTTAAAAGAGAGAAACAAACATTTTTCAAAAAAAAAAACTCACTTAAAAAGCAAAACACTAAAAAGTGCAAAAAAACTTTTCAGAAGTCGGTGTCAAAAAATGATGAAAAAAAGAAGTACTAAAGACACGGACTGCCAAAATGAAAGTTATATTTCACTTTTTTGGCTTTAAAGTCCGTTTATTTTTTTGTGAAAAGTTTTTGTTCTTTAAAATTAATTATTATTTCAGCATTTATGAACAAAACACATTATTCTCCTTTTCGACTAAAATACATAAAGCATTTGATTTATGAGGATGAGCATAGAATTTAATTCGCCCTAATTTGTGTGACTATCTGTTTATCCTGTTTGCCTACAACGACTGCAAAACCATGTTCAGTAGTTGATACTGCCAAATAAAATATTTTGCCGCGTTGCCACCAATTTCGGCATGCGATAAGGCCACCCATTGTATGTTTATTAGTTTTCAGTTTATTTTTATTCATGTATTTTAAGGTGTACAATAAAACATATCACACTATCAATTCACACTAATATTACAAAGGCGAAAGTTTGTGAGTGTGTGTGTGTTTGTATGTTTGTTACTTATTCACGCTCAAACGGCTGGACGGATCTAGATGAAATTTGGCACAGTGTTAGATTATAGTCTGGAATAGTACATAGGATACTTTACAGATTTTTATCCCGGGAATGTGTTCCCTTGGGATAATTTTTAATATTCACGCGGGCGAAGCCGCTGGCAGAAGCCAGTAATAAATAAATAATATAAGAAACACAGATACAAAGTTGGAAACTCATCCTCCAGCAATTTTCACTCGTGCTCTATAAGCCGGAAAACAGCAATACTACGTGGTGGCAGACATTCTTTCATAAGGAATTCTATAACTTTTTTTATTGCTTTCCTGCTTAGCCCCGCAGTATCACTCTCATAGGAATTCCCATGCGATCCCTGCATTTTTTTTACGTAAAGTGAAATTTTACGTAAAACTTGGTAACTTTATCTTAAGAGTACACTAGTCGAAAATTCTTCCATACAAACGTAGTCTGGCTTTTACTCCACTGTTTGACGATGTACGTTCAAAATAAAAAATGATATCAATTTGTCTCATCATTATCTAGTCCTGTATGGAAGCAAAAAAGTAAAAAAAAACTTTATAAGTTTTTAAGCTGACATGGTCACAATCATTAGAATTAATATTTGTTTCGGGATATTTACCATGTATATTTTCAAAATCAAAATATCAAAATCAAAATCAAAATATACATGGTAAATATCCCGAAACAAATATTAATTCTAAAAAAACTTTACTTGAAAGTTATGAGCTTCGAAAGTTCCATATTTTAACACTAATTTTAACGCATCTTTGGGCGCAAATAAGTACCATAAAAAGAAGGAAAATTGAAAAACGGCCTCCATACAGGGATAGATTAGTAGTTCAACAATGCAAATAATTTTATTGTGAACAGATACATTCAGTCGTTTTTTCATGATATCCAGACTCCCAAAGGTCTGTTTATAAAATTTCGCGCCCTCGTTTTCGTTCTAAATCATCATCCATTTCGCTACAAATTTGCAAAAGTGTGTATTCGTACGCGTACTAGCTTTTTACTGCTCATAACAGCATCTATCTGTTCCGCACGTGTTGTCGGTTGATATAGCACGCATTTTAACCCCGCGCACAAAATAGTTCGTGCCGTCGACTAGTGTAACCTTAAATTAAAATATTTTTATGCAATACTATAATTCTACTAATATCTATTATAAATGCAAAAGTTTGTATGTTTGTGTTAAAATTACGCTAAAACGGATTTGGATGAAATTTTACACAAATAGTTAAGTTTTTTTTAGTTTAAGTTTTACTAACCATCTTTTGAGACATGGATACCCGAATAAAGACAAATTATATTCTATTACCTGGATTAATGCATAGAATACTTTAATCACGGTATAATGTCCTCTGGGATTATTAAAACACTTTCCATGCAGGCAAAGCTGCAGGCAGAATCTAGTAGAATCAATACGTGATTACTTTTGACAGCAAAACAAAAAAACCGGCCAAGTGCGAGTCGGACTCGCATACGAAGGGTTCCGTACCATTTTGTATCGACTGTCAAAGGTATAAGTTCTCCAATCAAAAGCCCGCCGGTCTTTTGCAGACCCCTATTTTACATCAAAGAGATGAAATTATCGCAAAACACTGCAAAAAAATCACGTTTGTTGTATGGGAGCCCCCCTTTATTTATTTCATTTTAATTTAATAATTATTATTTTTTGAAGAGAATATACAACTAAATATTCTGTGAATATTTCAACCGTCTACCTGTTGCCGTTATTAATATCGAGCAAAAAACGGCAAAAATATCACGTTTGTTGTATGGGAGCCCCCCTTAAATATTAATTTTATTCTGTTTTTAGTATTTGTTGTTATAGCGGCAACAGGAATACATCATCTGTGAAAATTTCAACTGTCTAACTATCACGGTTCATGAGATACAGCCTGGTGACAGACAGACAGACGGACAGCGAAGTCTCAGTAATAGGGTCCCGTTTTTACCCTTTGGGTACCCTACACCCTAAAAAACATCTTGGAGAGAAAACAAGACTATGTAACAAGCCGGAGATATACTACTTAAATCATACTAAATTGTAAAATATGATTTCCGTTTACTTGTATCACCACTGCTCTCAAAACGGTTTGGTCCCTGGGGTGGTCACGACGTGCAATGTGTTTTGGGGCGCTGGTTATGGGGGTTACACCCCAGAGGAGGGTTCAGTGACGGACAGCCGTGGCGGGTTCGCGGTGAGTGCTAACACGTGCCCGTGTTCCCACCATAAGCAGCACAAGAGGACGTGAAGTTTTAGTGGTTGAAGTCCCAAATAACTGCGCTATCTCGCCGTGGTAACGCAGTATACATGAGCATTTCGCAATAAAAAATAAATGTAAATAAAAAAAGTTAATAAAAAAAAAACAAAAATCCCGACTGCTTAAAAAGCGAACTAAAAAGACGTAAACAAGAAGAAAATCATGCTGTGCAGTCGGAGGATACATGTTTGCGAGCTGGCTGACCAAAACCAGATGTGAAATCGAATCTTAAAACCTTTTATTTATAGATACCCCACACGATGGGATTGGAAGAAAAATAAAATTGGTGCCCCACAAAATGGCGCCCAAAATTCGCCATATTTTTGTTTTCCAATTTTAATGTAGCCAGTGACACTCGCAGGGTCGATTGACGTAAGAATCATCAAAATCGTCCAACGCGTTTGGTCTCTAGAACGCCACATAGGAACAAACATACATACATATATACATACATACATAGACTGGTAAACACTACCCTCCTTAGGCAGTCGGGTAAAAAGGCCTCAACGGCAGCATGGATTTGGATGAAACTTTACAAACTGGTAGACCACGCAGATGACATGGATTAGGATATAGAAACCTTTATTTCACAGAAGTACGTTCCCATAAGTTAATTTTTGACTTGACCAAGGGCAAAACCGCAGGTAAAAGCTAATAAAACAGTACGAGTATAATTATGTCTTTTAAAGATTTGTGACATTGTACAGGCTAGGGTCAAAAGTGCTGTCTTACTCTTCCAAAACTCAAATGGCAAGTTTTTGTAGAAAATGTTAAATTATCCACAACTGATTTAAAATGTTGTATAGAAATTAAAGTATAGATTATACCTACTAACCGTGAAAAATGAAATTAACCTGCCTAAAAAAAAATGCCGTTGCTGTTTTGGTAGTGTGACTGCACTTATGACCCTTAACTGTATCTATTTATAATCTCTAGAGATAGACATGGCGTACCCATAATATACCAATAACGTGATTATGAGTCTGTACCTGTACCTACAAAAAAAATCAGACAGCAAAAAAAAAAAAATAAGTGTAAGAGAAAATCAGAACAACGAAAGAAATATTGTGTCATCCCCTTTTTTTTGGGGGCGGGCGCCATGTTTCAAAATTATATAGCCTATGTCACTCTCACAATTGAGACGAATCAAACGACACCTCATATGTCAAAATCCGTCAAGCCGTTTAGGCTGTAGAGCGTGCCATAGAAACGGACATACATATTTACATACTCTCGAAAAACATTACCCTCCCGCAGTTGGGTAAAATCAGAATCGATACAAACTTTTCAAAGCCATTAAGCAATTCAAACAATTTCATAGAAAACTGGCCATAAAACTGTCCTTGTGCTAAAACTGGCCAACGATGTATGCATTTCGCTCAACCTCTGAAGGTTTTCATAGAAAAGTCAAAGTTAAAATATTGACCGTGACACAGATACGTCACAAAGACGTATAGTGTGTGCCGTCGCGTCGCGACGTAGTTCTTAAGATTTGGCACTGGGATGAACGCACACAATGATAAATTAAGTGAAAGGGGTTTCTGATAAAAACAAAGATGGCATACTTTCGCCTGTCAAAACGAACGTGTGACCTCAGTCGTTCCGTGTTCTCGATTGTTGAAACAAATCTATGAGTTGTGTTATTTTTATTGATTAATGTGAAATAATGTATATTTATGTAAATAAAACAAAAACTTTTTGAAATAATGTTATCTTTTTTAAATTATTACCACTTATCTAATACCTTTAAACAAGCAATTCTTGTATATGTATAATCTGAATCTCGCCAACGGCTGCAACGATTTTCATGAAATTCCGTATGCAGGAGGTTTCGAGGGCGATAAATCGATCTAGCTAGGCTACATTTTAAAAAAAAGGTGAGACGGTAACTGTTCAGGTGTGAAGCACACCTGAACAGCTGCTCTCATCTCTGGGAGGGATCAGCCAAATACCAGCTTGATGCACTTGAGTCGATTGACAGACTGGCCACGACGCACGACGGCAACGATGCACTGATCGCGTCAAAGCTCCAGAGCCTCGAACATCGACGCCAAGTTGCCAGTCTGTCGGTTTTTTATCGGTTACATTTCGGGGAGTGTGCGACGGAACTGCACAATTTGATTCCGCCTAGCCCTTTCCATCATCGGACTACAAGACGTACGGCCATGCGCCATCGGTTCATGGTGGACATCCCTCCCATAAGTACAAAGCGTTTTGCTAAAACTTTCATTGTGCGCACAGCTAAGGAGTGGAATTCCCTTCAGGAGTCTTTGTTCCCTTATAGCTACAACCTTGGGGTTTTTAAGACAAGAGTGAAGAGCTTACTTCTAAGTAAGCGTGCTTCACCGTAGACCACATCATCGCTTACTATCAGGCGAGATAGTGGTCAAACGCAAGCCTATAGATTATTAAAAAAAAACAGTGATATCGTCGTTTTCTCTATTTTCACCCGAGAACAATTCCGCTCGCCCTGATTTCAAATGTTAGAATGAATAATACATTTCAAGGCGAAACTGGACTAATCCATTTTTAATGCGGTAGTTTATTTCATAACAATAGCGTAGTTGACAAAAAATATCTATTTAGTCCGTCAGGTAGATAACCTAAAAATATTGGACACGTATTTTTCTTATGCCAAGTAAACAAAAAATTACGACGACATAGTGCGTTGAAATATCGTGTGACGTCACGTCTACATTTATGTATACTGACAAAGTGACGTCACAAACCGCCTGAACTTTGGTGCGTTTTATCTTTGACAATTATTATTTATTTGATAAAACAAAAATACGGGTCCAATATTATTTGATAAACTCACTGACGGACTAATTAGAATTATTATTTTTCTACCCAGGAAACATCCCTATTCCAACGAAATTTATATACAGCTCCCATACAAAACTTTAGAGACATTCACACGCGCCGAGATCGCGTGCGACCACCCAGATGTACTGCAACAGATGTAGCGATTCGCGCAAAATGGCCGCCACAGTTGATCGGGTATAGGTATATCTCAACAATCCTACAACTATGTTGGGATCGGCTTCTAGTCTAACTGGATGTAGCTTAGTACGAGTATTTTAATGGGAACGACTGCGTATCTGATCTCCACCACCCAGTACCTGAATAGCACGATACCCCTAGACTGAACTGGTGTGAGATTCCTATAGGGGTATCTAAACCACACTAAAATAATGGTGTGCAAAACAAAACTATCGTGGTTAAATGTTATCGGGTGACATAGGCTTTTTATTATCCCTGTATTCCCACGGGAATGGAAACTAGGCGGGTGAGACCGCGAGGCGTCCGCTAGTAAAATATACATCTAAACTAATATATTAATATTATAAAGAGGAAAAATTCGTATGTTAGTAACGAATAAAGTAAAAAACTACGGGTCTGATTTCAAAAATTCTTTCACAATTGGAATGCTACATTATTCCTAAGTAACATAGGCTATAAAAAATAATTACTAGAAAAAAATAGGGACCCCTATTAAAACTTCAATAATGTAACCTAAAGTAGCAAAATTTTGCGCTGAAAAAACTATTGATGATACATAAAAATTATGTAGAACATGATTAAAGTACATTATTATCTAAAAAAAGTCCTCGCGGAAATATATCTAACTACAGCAGTTTTTGTGTTCTAAAATTTAATTACATCGCCGGTAGAAACAAAAATTGGTTACATTCGTATCGTAGTATTAATTCTTATTCAAATAAATAGTGTAACAAATTGGTAGATAGGTAGGTAGGGTTGGGTAGGGTAAGTAGGGCAGGTAGGTTAATAGGTAGGGCAGGTGGGTAGGAAGATAGGGTAGGTGGGTAGTTTGGGTAGGTACGTAGGTAAGTAGGATAGGGTAGGTAGGTAGTTAGTTGACGGGAGCGAAGCCGTAGAGGACAGCTAGTATATAGTAAAATAAAGTAAGTGTAGTAATTTTGTAAATTCGCACTTTACAAAATTGCACTAGTATTGGCACGAATAGGTTTAGTTTCTTTGTGAGTTTATACTAAAACAATGATAAGGAATCATTCTGGTAAAGTTTCACAAATAAGAAGTAATAATATTGTGTAGATTCAAAGTTAAAATCATGACCGTGACATACAAACTTCACAAGGACGAAGAGTGCGCCGTCGCGACGTAGTTTTCAAAGATTTGGCACTGGAAGATGAACGCACACAACGGTATGGTAAGTGAAAAGGTATGTGTTTATGAGTTGGCAGCTATACGAAACGCATTTCAAGGTGAGAAAGTTCTCAAATACGGAAAGTCAGAAGTAGGTAGGTGGTAGGTAGTTGCTTCTATGAAATACTGGTATTCTTCGGCATCTGATTAAACTTATGCATTGTTTTACTAATGGGTTATGGAATATGGAGGTTAGATAGGCAAGTAAATCTGTAAAATACTGGTGATGATGCATCTGAATAGTCTGGAAGCCTACCCAAATATAGACGACTCTTTTTTGAATTTTAACATCTTTTTAGGGTTCCGTACCCAAAGGGTAAAAACGGGACCCTATTACTGAGACTTCGTTGTCCGTCTGTCTGTCTGTCTGTCTGTCTGTCACTAGGCTGTAACTCATGAACCGTGATAGTTAGACAGTAGAAATTTTCACAGATGATGTATTCCTATTGCCACTATAACAACAAATACTAAAAACAGTATAAAATTAATATTTAAGGGGGGCTCCCATACAACAAACGTGATATTTTTGTCGTTTTTTGCTCGATATTAATAACGGCAACAGGTAGACGCTTGAAATATTCACAGAATATTTTGTTGTATATTCTCTTAAAAAAATAATAATTAATAAATTAAAATAAAATAAATTAAGAGGGGCTCCCATACAACAAACGTGATTTTTTGCAGTGTTTTGCGATAATGGTACGGAACCCTTCGTGTGCGAGTCCGACTCGCACTTGGCCGGTTTTTACTATACATTCAACTTATGACTCCTAAATCTAAAAATGTTTGGAATATCCATATGAAATTTAGTACACGTCAATCTCTTACATTTTAGATTTTTCCCAATCATTAAAGGTTATAGAACACTCACTCACTCTCGGTCACTTTGTGTCGAGTACAAGGACAGAAATCGCTCCTGGAAAGTATTTCCTTTGTATTCAATCCCCGGATCGACCAGACTTTTCTAGAATAATTTAATTTAAAATTTCTGAAGAAAATAAAACTTGCTAAGTGCAAATTGAAGTGCTGGGTGACTTTCTTAACAGTCTGTTCCCACGACAACAGACTGTAAGTCTATTTATTTCGCGTTCTAATTTTATTTACAAACACTGTTCTGTAAATGTCTCAGATTTTCGACATTTCTGTGAACAATTGCAGAATTTTCAGTGAACTAGAATAAATGCGACGAATATTTTGTGAATACAATTTGCATTATTTAACTTAATAAATATCACATCACATCATCAGCCTATTAATGTTCCCACTGCTGGGACACAGGCCTCCTCTCTATGAGAGGGAATGGGCCGTAATCCACCACGCGGGCCCAGTGCGGGTTGGTGGATGTCACATGTCTTCGAATTTTTGGTTCTAGGACATGCCGGTGTCACGATGTTTTCCTTCACCGTTTTGAGAGCAGTGGTGATGAAATAATTTACACGAAGTAAAGCGCCTGCCTGGGTACGAACCCATGACCTACAACTTGTAAGTCGCGGCCGATACCACTAGGCCAACACTGCTCCCCTGCTGCAAATAAATATGATGTACTTAAATATAACTAAAATAAGGAAAGAAACCAAAACTGTCTAGATATAGGAAAGTATATAAATTAACATTTTGGATTTCTATCAACATAAGGGGCTCTAGTTGAAAATTGTCTTTCCTTTAAAAGTAAGTATGGTGTTTCATGTCCATTTTTCTCCATATCAAACTACCTAAGGCTATGGACAGTACAATCTTCTAACTTTTAATTTTGACATTCAAAATTATCGTTTAATGGCCTAATTGAGATAAATTACTTGATTTACTACGTTACATTTTGGTAGTGTATATCAATCTTATTAATATTATCCCCCGACGGAAAAAATGAGTGTTGACGTTTGACGTGTATACTGTATATCCGTGTATTTGCGATAAGTTTGACGTATGTATCTGTTTATTTTTAAATTTGTGTATCTATCTGTAACATCATAGCTCCTAAACGGATGAACCGATTTTGATTTAATTTATTTTGGTTTGAAAGGTGACTTTATCGAAAGTATTATTAGATATGTTTGATGAAAATCGGTTGGTTCAGCTGTTCTGTTATGGGCGTTTTACTGTTTTAATCGGGGTATTTTCGCAAGATATCGTGTCATAATAACATGTTCGATAACTTGTCGAACGAAGCGTGTCTACTACTAGCTGTAAAAAAGTGTCGGGCGTTTTTTTTTAATTTTACTTGTGGACTTGATGATAAGCGTGATCGCGAATAGAATGTCACTTTGTCGAGGCCTTTGTTGTTTTTAGGGTTCCGTACCAAAAGGGTAAAAACAAACCCTATTACTAAGACTCCGTGGTCGACTGTCTGTCTGTCACCAGGATGTATCTCATGAACCGTGACAGCTAGGCAGTTGAAATGTTCACAGATGATGTATTTCTGTAGCCGCTATAACAACAAATACTAAAAACAGAATAAAATAAATTTTGAAGTGGGGCTCTCATACAACAAACGTGTTATATTTGCCGTTTTTTGCGATAATGGTACGGAACCTTTCGTGCGCGAGTCCGACTCGCACTTGGCCGGTTTTTTAAAGACATATTTTCATAATTTGAAAAATATGCTGTTACCGAAATAAGAACAGGGAAAACTCATCTGTATTGTCAAACGGAAACGAAGATTTTCTTTGGGATTATTATTCTTTGTGAGAGAGGGCGCTACTGTGCCACTGTTGACATCGACTCTGTACAAGTTTAATGATTAAAAATATAAATAACGGTTTTTTATCTACTCAAGTTGTATTACCCCGCGGAGAAAAGTGCTAAATACCAAGAAATTGTTTGTTTGGATTTGAAATCGCCGAATTTCTAGTACAAATTTGGAAAATAGTACCAAAAGGATTATACAAGAACAACCGATCCATATACATACTACGGTACAGAGGGATTTAACAGTGCAAAAGGAAGGTTAGTCCAAGTTTATAACAAGTGCAAGAACCAGTAAACAACTATTATTTTCGAAATTGCAGTTATAACCTCAAAAACTACAGAACGGTTGAATCTTTTAAATTGCGAGCACAACCAGCGTCATCTGTGAGCGAGTAGCGGAACTGCTTCAAGATCCAAGCATCGATCCTAATTATCTGCTGCTAATTGAGCCACTTGTCACTAGAGGGCGCTGAAAGTAAACTATAACAAAAATCAACCATGGAAGAAATAATGAAAGTTTTACAAACTATACAACATGACTTAGCACAACAGAAGCGAGATATGAAAGATATGGAGGAGAATATAAAAAAGGCAATAGATGATAAATTCAACCACATTGAAATGAAAACAAGTCAACTCGAGCAAAAAATTGAGGATCAACAGAAAACCATTGATTTTTTAGATAGACAAATGAGAAAGAAAAATATTATTTTCTTTGGTGTTCCAGAATCAGAAAACAATTATGAGGATTTGCTCAAGTCAATTCTAGAAGTCATCAATAAAAAAATGGATATAGAATGTCAAAAATGGGAAATTGAAACGGTAAACAGAATAGGAAAGGATAATGGTAAAATAAGACCAGTTGTAGTCACAATCACAACGACAAGTAGAAAACTACAAATCTTAAAAAATAAGAAAACTTTAGAAAATACGGATATATATATAAAAGAAGATTTTACACATACTGTTCTACAAAAACGTAAAGAACTTCAGGGAGAGCTCCAAAGAAGGCGTTTAGCTGGGGAAAAGGTAATTCTTCGTTACGATAAAATAGTCAAGTTAAAATCTCAAGAGCAAAAAGTTTTTTCATCTAAAGGATCTTCTAATAAAAGATACTTATCAGAATCGCCTGAAACCGATAATAATAGAAAAGCACCATACAATGAGGAACAGGCGAAACAAGTCCCCAAGAAAAATAAACCTCAGAATATAACGAATTTCCTACGTCCTTCACAACTGAATACCACGTCTAAGCCCACTGTAAGCCGTGAATGCCAAGAACCTCGAAAAAACTAATCTGCGCCCCTCCTTCCCGATCTCTCCCAACACGGCCGGTCCCCGTGGGAGATGTAGACCACAACCCTCTAGAGAAAACTTATGCAGGTATTAACCGTAAGCGAAACCGACTCTATGTGGCAACATATAATGTCAGAACGCTATCATCCTACTATCGGCTTTTGGAACTAAGCGAAGCAATCAAAGAAATTAAATACGACGTCATCGGTCTTTGTGAGATTAGACGATCTGGTAACTCTATAGAAGAATATGAAGACTTTATTCTCTACTATATGGGACAAACACCAGGCTTGTATGGAGTAGGATTCATTGTAAACAAGCGTCATAAGAAGAACATTATATGTTTCAAAGGACTATCAGAACGAGTGGCTCTACTTCAGTTAAATATTGAAAATATTGAAATAAGTATAATACAATGCTATGCTCCAACAGAATCAGCAAGTGATCAAGATCTTGAACTTTTTTATTCCACTGTAAACAAAGCGTTAAAAATGACAAATAAAAATGTTATCGTTATGGGGGATTTTAACGCCAAAATTGGTCAACCAAAGCGAGAAGAAAATCTAGTAATGAAAAACTTTGGTTACGGCAATAGAAATGGTAGAGGCAATAGACTTATACAATTTGCACGTGAAAACGAAATGGCAATTTTAAATACCTTTTTTAAAAAGAAAACCAGTAAGAGATGGACCTGGAAATCACCGAATGGCATGGTAAAAAACGAACTGGACTACATACTAACAAATCTCCAAAAAAACGCCCACGACATGCAAGTGATCAATGTCAAATATCCTAGTGATCATAGATTGGTAAGAGCGACTTTTAAGCTGCAGCCGTCAAAGAAGAATAGGAAAAGCTACGGAAATAATGCTAAAAGTTCTTTGAAAAATGAGGAAGAAATACAAACATATAAGGAAGCACTAAAAGAGAGTTTAGAACATACGACTTCGAATCTAAACTGTACAGTGCAAGAACTTAACGATACCATTGTTTCTGCAATTGACAATGGTCTCAAAAAAGCTCATACCGCTACAAAACACAATAGTATTTTTTCTGATAGTACTAAGAAACTAATGTCTAGACGGCAAAACCTCCAAAAAATTAAACCAAAAACACGAAGTATGAAAAACGAGCTTAAAGCTCTCTACAAACTTACTAGCAAATATATACAGTATGATTACAACACCCATCGTAAGAAAACCATTGAAAAAAATGTATTACAGTCTGGCAGCTTAAAGAGAGCTAACAAAGAATTGAGATCACATAAGACTTGGATAGAAGGACTAAAAGCCTCAAATAAAACAACTTGCAATAGAAACGAAATACTTCAAGTCGCAACTAATTTTTATAGAAATCTATACAGGTGTGAAAATAATGAGCCAGCTCGTACTATACCGGGAAACACATCTTCCGATATACAAGATATTGATGAAGCTGAAGTAATGAAGGGAATTGCAAAGCTGAAGCATGAAAAAAGCCCGGG
The DNA here is from genome assembly GCA_945859665.1 of Anorthoa munda. NCBI lineage: Eukaryota > Metazoa > Arthropoda > Insecta > Lepidoptera > Noctuidae > Anorthoa > Anorthoa munda. The sequence continues at coordinate 19,026,653 of OX243896.1, read as the reverse complement.
ACCAGATAAAATAACCAACGAAGCCCTGAAACTGGGAGATCACTATCTAGCAGGTCCTCTAACACAGCTCTTTAACTTGGTTCTAAAATCGGCAAATATACCAAAACAATGGACCGAATCGGATATTATTCTACTGTATAAAAAAGGAGACCCAAATAATATTAGTAACTATCGACCAATTAGTCTGCTATCTTCAATATACAAATTATTTTCTTCAATTCTAGAAAAGAGAATCAGAAGCACTGTTGAAATGCACCAACCCGTAGAGCAGGCAGGGTTCAGGAGAGGTTTTTCTACTGTGGATCATATCCACTCTATCGAAATGCTCATAGATAAATACCAAGAATTTCACAGGCCGCTCTACCTAATATTTATCGACTATCAAAAAGCTTTTGATTCTCTGTACCATCACTCAATATGGGAGTCTCTACAAGAGCAAAATATTGATTCAGCATATCTGAAAGTTCTACAAAATTTGTATCAAAATTGTAACAGTAGGATTAAACTGGAAAAAACCGGATCTTCCATACCAATCAGAAGAGGAGTAAGGCAAGGAGATGTCATCTCTCCAACAATATTTATAGCCGTACTACAACAAGTCATTGGGCAAATGAATTGGGAAAAGGTTGGACTAAATATTAATGGTCCCTATATTAGCCATTTAAGATTCGCCGACGACATTGTTTTGCTGTCAGAAAATACAACCGAGCTGCAGTCAATGATGAACGCCCTAAACGACGCAAGTCAAAAGGTAGGCCTAGCAATTAACCGCAGTAAAACCAAAATTATGTCGAATTCAAATAAACATCCAGTATACCTAATAAATGAAGCGCTAGAGTATGTCGACAGCTATATATATCTCGGTAAGCAAATTTCTTTTCAAAAACAGAGAAACCAACAAGAAATAGACAGGAGAATCTCAAATGCTTGGAAAAAATTTTGGAGTCTGAAAGAAATTATGAAAAGTGACATGCCAATCATTGTTAAGCAAAAAGTTATGGATACCTGTATATTGCCTTCATTAACCTATGCTAGCCAAACTTGGAAGCTTACTTATCAAATAAAATCCAAAATCAGATCATGTCAAAGAGGTATGGAGAGAAGTTTATTGAAAATAAGAAGAATTCAAAAAATCGCACATAAAAATATAAGGAAAAGAACAAAGGTTACGGATGCCCTATACCACTGTAAAAAGCTCAAATGGCGTTGGGCTGGTCACATAGCCAGATTGACAGACAACCGTTGGACTTACAGGATCACATTCTGGAAAGGACCACATGGCATTAGGAAAAGAGGTAGACCAGCTGCCCGGTGGGCTGACGATATTATAAAAGTGGCTGGCGTAAACTGGATGGAGACAGCGAAAAATAGGGAAACATGGAAGTCTCTAGAGGAGGCCTTCACCTTCGAGAACGAGGGGTTCTTACTAGCATAGTCAAATTAATATTTTTATTTATTTTAGATAGTTTAACATATTAGTAGTTAAGTGTTCATAATAATATTCTAGATTTTTTTGTAAAAATAATTAGTAAGAAATAAAAGGCTTTTTTATTTTTTTTATTTTATTTTATTTATTATTCTTTGTATTCTACAAGGCAATTACTGAATTCTATAGCCTGGAAATTGAACGCGGTTTTTCCGTTCCATGCTAATCTAAAGATGAGATTTATATTTTATTTTTAAGGCAATATGGGCATGATTAATACGTCTTTCATAATGGTACCTTCAATAAAAGTTATTGATTTTCAGAAAACTTTGAATTGGCTGGTAGGTTTAATTAATTATCTTGTGCAAATTTTACGAGACAATCTAGTTTTTGGCATTTAGCTGAATGATTTCAATAGTCATAAGACATTAATTTTACTTTAATAACTCTTGGACTGTGATGACATATATGGCTCTGAGATGTGGTCGCCTACAATGGGCCTCATCAGAAAGCTTACAGTCACTCAAAGGGCAATGGAGAGGGCTATGCTCGGCGTTTCCTTGCGTGATCGAATCAGAAATGTAGAGATCCGTAAGAGAACCCGCTTTAACGACATAGCCCGAAGAATTGCCAAACTTAAGTGGCAGTGGGCAGGGCACATTGCTTGCAGAACGGGTGGCCGATGGCGCAGAAAAGTTCTGGAGTGGTGACCGCGAACCGGAAGACGTTGCGTTGGAAGGCCTCCCACCAGGTGGACCGATGACCTGGTGAAGGTTGCGGGGATTCGCTGGTTGCGAGACGCACGGGACCGACCAATGTGGCGACGCTTGGGGGAGGCCTATGTCCACCAATGGACGTCTTTCAACTGATATGATTTTTACTTTAACAACTCTTGGACTGAAGTCCTGGGGTAGACTTTGAATCTGGTGAAGTTTTATTTGGCTGGTTTTCTATCTGGAATCTTTGAATAGCAGCCCGGAGTCTAGCTTTGTGCCCAGTTATTGGCAATTGGTTTGGCCCCTTTTAACACAGGTCTTACTGGTGAAATATGAATGTGCTATTTTTATTTCATCATCATCACCCTTTTTTAATGTCCCACTGCTGGGACACAGGCCTCCTCTCTGTGAGAGGAAATGGACCGTAATCCACCACGTGGGCCCAGTGCGGGTTGATGGATGTCACATGTCTTCACTTTTTTATTCTAGTACATGTCGGTTTCCTTACGATGTCTTCCATAAACGTTTTAGAGCAATGGTAATGAAATAATTTACACATAGTAAAGCGACTGCCTGGGTTCGAACCCACGACCTACGACACGTAAGTCGCGGCCGCTACCGCTGAGCCACCGCTGTTCTATTTCTATCTACACCTTGCTTATACCTTACAGAAATACAGGCGTGATATTAAGTTATCTTGAGGAAAAGAAGATTGAAGAGATGATAGATCAGCTAAGGAGTGGAATGTCTTGCCAAAGTCTGTGTTTTCCAATAGCTACAATATTATGGGTCTTTAAGTCAAGGATGACTAGGTTTCTTCTAAGGCAAGCGTGCTTCACCGTTGACCACATCATCGCTTACCATTCGGTGAGATAATGGTCAAGCGCGAGCCTATAGAATATTAAAAAAACATCTCTACATCTATGTAATATCAAAATTACACCGTTATATTAAATGCATGTCAAAATATAAACGGTACTAATAACAAATACCCATTCATTTAAAGATTTTGTCAGCCTGTCTGTTTGTTTCTGGTAATCTCCGAAACGTCTGAATTGACTTTGACGGGTTTTTTACTGGTAGATAGCTTATGTTGTACGGAGTAACATAGGCATTTTTATCCCGGCAAAAATCACAGATGCAGTGGAAAAAAAAACTGGCCAAGTGCAAGTCGGACTCGCGTACGAAGGGTTCCGTACCATTATCGCATAAAACGGCAAAAAAATCACGTTTGTTGTATGGAAGACCCACTTAAATATTTATTTTATTCTGTTTTTAGTACACTCGCGAGCAATGAAAAAGTTCCAGTGACATAGCACCAAATTACTTCTAAACGGGAAAGGCTAGCTTAATGACGCCGTCTGCAATATTGAAGTACATTTAACAGCGCATCAGAATATTACCAACTAAAAAAGTAAATATAGTGTTCAAATTTTAAATTAAAAGTGAAAAAATTAAATTAAGGTGTTTGTCGGCATTTTGTGGGTGGATCTTTTTCATTGCTCGGCAGTTTATTTGTTATTATAGCGGCAACAAAAATACATCATCTGTGAAAATTTCAACTGTCTAGCTATCAAGGTTCATGAGATCAGCCTGGTGGAGTCTTAGTAATAGGGTCCCGTTTTACCCTTTGGGTACGGAACTCTAAAAAAACAAAAAACACGAAATGTTTCATCTAATTCCACGCAAACAAAATTTGCAGGTAACACCTAGTACTAAATAAAGTGTCTCAATATTCCATTATCCTATGCGTTGTGAACATCGTGGATTATAATATGAAAATTTTCCCGTCTCACAAAATAACCTTTGGCTCGAAGGAGTTAATATTATTCATGTCGCTTGAGCTACCTTCACTTGAGACATTCTGGCGCATAGGATGGGCAGCAAATAAAATTAATATTTTTTAAAAGTTATTCTACAAGTCGAAAAGTTCTGGTGTGGCGACCGCAACCCGAAGACGCTGCGTTGGAAGACCTGGTTAAGGCGCATGGGATCGGTCAATGTACCGACGCTCGGGGGACGTATTTCGGCTGAAATGACACACAATGATTTTACACAATATTAGGCAATGCCTATGTCATACTAGCCACTGCTCATATTGATTTCATTCCTTTGCGCGTAGCACTGTTCTATCTACTATTTGATATGAAGGGAGGTGAAAATTATGTGTTTTTTCTCACTCTTCCGTGGTTCTTATCAGATTTACTTTATTTCGGGTTTCTTGATAGTAGTATCACATCTGATCTTCGGCACTGTTGATTCTGGCTTACAGGAGTCTCAGTGGTTGGTAATAGTGAAGTGGACTTGACATCATCGACGAAGTTGATCAAAAATCTCAGAAACACCGTAAGGTTGCCTACTTGTCAGTCTTCTAAAGACTGTACTTCGGCGAGTGTGCTCATGAACTCCACGACCTCATCCCACCGGCCCCCTTCTTCCATCGGACATCTAGACGCACTGCATTATCCTCACCTAGTTGGTATTCCACCAATTCGCACCAAGCGCTTCCAAACATCCTTCATAATGAGACAGCAAAAGAGTGGAATTTACTGCCTGCGTCTTTCTTTCCGAACGCATACAACCCGAATCTCTTCAAAGTTAGAGTGAATAGGCTTCTTCTGGGTAAGCTCAATACATCGTCGACTTTGTCTCTGTCACCTCTGACCTAGACTAGAGTCAAGAGCAAACCCATCATAAATAAAAAAATAAAAATAATCAGCACGCATGTATGAACTTGGACGTAGCAAAAGAAGTAGGAAAGAAACGTTGCAGGTGGCGCTCTGCCCATGTTCGTGGAAAAAAGTCGTGGGTTTATTAATATTACTCCATCCCCGTTTATTCACTGTAAGGGGAAAGCCTCCTAATTTTCCGTTTAGGTCGGCTATCTTTCAAACTGGTTTCAAAATCAAAGGATTCCCGTTTCAATAACCTTATCAGACAGAAAGGTTCTTGGTAATCTATAGCTCTTGTGACAAACAACTAATTCCGTAACACAAATAAAAAATAAACACACCTCCAAAAACAGTAATACCTGAACTAACGTTAACTTTGATTAAAATCCTTACCTAACTGGATACGCAAACAAAACTCGGAGAACACCTCCTAACAACTTATGTCTACCTGATACTTACAGGCATACACAAACTAATTAGTACTGGATTAATAATGACCCGGGGCAGCAAATCCCCGATAACTCTTAATTGAAACTAATGTAATACGATCAGCTGTAATTGATCAATTAGAAAACGTGTTTGCAGTGCCAAAGCTTCATTGGGTGGAAGATTTGTTGAGAAGTCTATCTATAATATATAGTTACATATATTCGCAAGGGAGATCTATTATTATTAGCAAGCTTTTGGTTGTATTTTCACTTCTAGAGTTTATCCCACAGGAGCTGTTGCATTTTCAAAAAAAAAAAAAACCAAGATCCCAGTGGATACAATATTCGCGAGCTGGCAGATCAAACCAGAAGTATCCTTCGACTGCATAGTATGTTTGTTTCTTTTTCGTCCATCTCTTGTCACGTAGACGCGCCACATGTCCGGCCCACCTCCATTTTAGTGACTGAGCGTGTTCTAATCCATCCCTTGCCTTGGTTATGTGTCTGATTTTGGTGTGCCTTATTTTTTGCATCTTTCTAATATTCAGCATACTGCGTTCTATACCCCGCTGACATGCAATTATTTTATCCTTTGTTTTTTTGTTGAATTTCCATGTTTGGCAAGCATACGTGAGGCACGGTATAAGGCACGAGTTTAATACTTTAGTTTTAGTTTTGATCGGCATGCTGCTTTTGAATATGTCCTTCAGTGCCCAGTATTTGTTCCAGGTAAGCTGTGTCCTGCGTTCTACTTCTTGATCGTTGCTATTGTGATGAAAGCTAATTTGTTTACCCAGGTATATGTAGCTGTCTGTATATTTGAGAGGCTCGCTACCAACGTATATTGTTCTCTTTTCGCTGTTAGTCATCAACATTGTTTTGGACAAGTTCATTTCTAAGCCTACTAGTTTACTGGCATCATTAAGTGATTCTATCATATATTGGATTTCTTGTCCTGTTTCAGATAAGATAACCAAGTCGTCTGCAAACCTTAGGTGGCTCAGGTAGGCATCCTTAATCTTAATACCCCGACCTTTCCAATTGAGTTGGCTAATTATTGATTCCAGTGTTGCTAGAAACAGCAATGGTGAAAGAGGGTCGCCCTGTCTTACTCCTCTTTTTATCGGAAACCAAGGCCCAGCTGTCTCTAGTTTGATTCTGCTCCTGCTGTTATTGTATAAACTCTTGATTACAGAAATGTATTCTTTTTCTACCCCTTGTGTTGTTAGGCTTTCCCATATGTTTTTATGTGATACGCAATCAAATGCTTTACTGTAATCAATGTATGCAATGTAGAGTGGTCTTTTTTTCTCGCGGTATTTCTCAATCAGAAGTTCCAATGTGTGTATATGGTCGATCGTTGAGTATCCCTTTCTAAACCCGGCTTGCTCGACAGGTTGACGCGCTTCTAGTGTAGAGTATAATCTCTTATTTACTATTGAAGAGAAGAGCTTGTAGATGGTAGGTAGCAGGCTTATTGGCCTGTAGTTACCTATATCATTGGGGTCACCTTTTTTGAAGATAAGGATAATGTCCGATTCTGACCACTGGGTGGGTGTTTCTCCAGTTTCAAGAATGAGGTTAAACAGTTCAGTCAGGTGAACTATAAGAGTTGCTGAACCGGTTTTTAATAACTCATTTGTGATGCCATCAGAACCTGGGCTTTTCTCTGGTTTAAGAGTTTTTGTTGCTGTTATTACTTCGCTTATTTCAATCTGAGGTATAGGTGGATTTCTATTGTTGGGACTTAGGTATTGATCTCTTCCATCCGTGCCTGTTGTTTCTCTGGTGCTGTATAATTTTTCATAAAATTGTGTTGCTATGTAGTTTTATGTGTTCGCAGCTCTTTGTAAGCTTTCTTTGTGCCTCCAGTTTGAATTATGTGTTTTTCGATAGTGTTATATCTGTGGTTTGAGTAATCATTCCTGATATACTTACTTATGAGCTTGTAAAGGGCAGAGATCTCATTTTTAATTGCTCTTGATTTGGGTTTTGTCTTCTGACGTTCCTTCCGTCTCTCCATAAGCTGTAGCGTGCGCTTTGACAGAATTTTATGTGCTTTTTGTTCTTTATTTTTGTTGTGAATTGCTTGCAGGCGATGTCTTTGACAATATTGTCGTAATAACTTTGGACTGTTTTATTTAACGGTGCTTTCAGTGTCTCATTTACGCACTCGTTGAATTGAGAGATATCGTCTTCGTTAGTTATTGTTTTTTTGTGATGGTTATTGTACTTTGTTCGGCTTTTCTTTGATTGTGCATGTGATATCGTTGCTCTGACGGGCCTGTGGTCTGAGGGGAAGTTTATATTCAGTACTTCTATATTTTGAAATAGCTGGGGACGGTTTGATAGAATAAGATCGATTTCATTTTTGTATTTTTTATCAGGAGAGAGCCATGTCCATCTGTTTTTTAATTTTTTCTTATAAAATGTGTTTACTATTGACAGTTTGTTTTCCATAGCAAGTTCTATCAATCGCTGTCCCCTCTCATTCCTCTCTCCATATCCGTTCGGTTTCGCGACTAGGTATTCTTCCTTTTTTGGTTTACCAATTTTCGCATTCCAGTCTCCCATGAGTATGAAGTCTTTATATGAGATATCAATCGCTTTGTTTAGTGTACAATAGAAATTGTCAATCTCGTCTTTGTTAGCTTTTTCCGTAGGGGCATAAACTTGTATAATTGACAACCTCGTATCTTCGAATACCAAGTTTAAAATAGCGACTCTTTCTGATAGCCCAATGTAGCTCTCTATGTTGTTTTTGTGGCATTTTTTTATTAAAAAGCCTACACCATACAAGCCAGGCGTTTGTCCCGTGTAGCATAATATAAAATTTTCATACTCTTCTATTCTGTCTCCCATACGCCTTGTTTCAGACAGTCCTATTATGTCATATTTGATGTTTGATAAGGATTCATTTAATTCAATTAAGCGATCGTATGTTGAGAGTGTTTTAACATTGTATGTTAAAATGTAGAGTTTTCCTGACGTTCTAGTCTTAGTAGTGGTGCTATTAGTTAAATTATATACTTCGTATTATTTATATATTTAGTAACATTGTACAGACCTCAGAGATCTTTTAAATTATTCATATTTAGTTTTACTAATTAATATTTATTATTCTTAAGGTAAGTTATCAACAACCACCGCTAAGACCAAACGACTATGCGATAAAGCCACGCTACTGGCGTAAAATTAAAATAAATAGCAGCAAAACTTTGAATATTTATCTAGTAACTCTGTTAGCAGATCCATTTTGCCATTTACCCGCATTCGCCGTTCAAAAGCCCCTTCAACTTTTTCAGTCAAAAGGATCCTAAACTTTAGCTTTTATTTGGCATCCATTGGTCTCCCATTCAACTAAAAGTTTTGTATAAACAAATATTTCGTTTGAGATACGATCTGGCGTATTTTGATATGAATGGCTGTTAAAAATATAAAGTTTAGTAGATACTCTTAATAATAGGTAATGGAAAAGGTCTATTTAAAATTTGAGAGCTAGGTTTTTGGTTGTAAAGTTTGTATTATTTGATAAATTAAATACTTTATTATTTTCTAAATTAGTTATAAAACAATATATTGCCACGTTCTTGGCAATAGGTTCACCCCTATCAAGTGGGGTGGGACTTACACGTAGCTACCAATATATGGGTGTATTATCAAATAGCTTTTCCCCGCGGCTTCGCTCCCGTGGCGCACCCCACACGGCCCGTTTTTGGGATGAAAAATAGCCTATGTTACTCGAAAAGAATGTAGGTTTCTGCTGGTGAAGGCATTTTTAAAGTATGTTAAGTAGTTTTTTAAATTCTTCATTAATTAAATTACAATCAAACTTGCATACAAATCTTTCCTCTTTATAATATTATTACTAGCTGTGCCCGCTGCTTCGCTCCCGTCAACTGCCTACCCTACCCTATCTACCCTACCCTACCTACTTACCTACCTACCCTACCCTACCTACATAAATTACCCTACCTTACCTACACTACCTACCTACCCTAACTACATACCTACCCTACCTACCTACTATTTCTTTTTCTTTATTTTTTCTATCTAAGATCCTACTACTAACAATAACAAAAACAACAAAAAAGAGTTAGCAAAATCAGTAGAGCCGTTCTCAAGTCATAGCGTGACCAGGAGAAATAGGAGTTCATTTATAATATAGATATATTATAGTGTAAATTACACCTTTGCCTAAATTGTCGGGGAATGCAGACGATCCTCAAAATGTTCATAATGGGGACTATACTTCTGCAGGTATGTATGTGCCCGACTAGCTTAGAAGGCACAGATTTAGAGTAGGCTAGATACCACATGTACAATGAAAATCGAGCGTGCCATGTTTTTAAAACTACGATGACGTCACCTCAGCCATTTAGTGATGTGCTCAACGTAAACAGAATCGAAGACGTTTTACGTAATTACGACTAAATCGATTTTGAAATCGATTCGATGACAGAAGAATGTGAATTTTGTATTCACATTCCAAGTATAAATTATGATGGCTTTTGTATTCTTATTCCTCTGTCATCGCAGTTTGTTAAAGATATCTGCTTACAGTCTTATTCGGATATGCTGTTTCACATAATCGTTTGCACTTTTTGGCTATTACAAAATCATCATTTTTAAAATGTATAAAGTAAATTGTATAATATTTTGAAAGAAACCAGTCTATTTCACCCGTCGCTTTAATCCATTTTTCTATACAAACGAGATCACGCGGCAAACTGAAACATGAAATTCAAATTTAAAATACTTATATTCCAAAATCGCATTATTTATTCCAAAAGTCCAAATAGCAATTCCTATATCTTTTTAAATTTGACAATATCGATTTTCGATCAATGACATCGATTTAAAAAGTAACAAGTAGTACATCACTAGTATCTCCATGTGACATGTACCACGAAACTCACACTGTTTCTGTCGTTTTCATTCCATTGCGTATATACAAAGTGCCCAATGATGGTCCCTCAAAGAAATGCCAGCAATGTGAAGTAGGTATTTATTGTAACTTGAACATCACAATAAATGATTTTAAAATTAATTACAGCTACTTCACATCACATCATCAGCCTATTAATGTTCCCACTGCTGGGACACAGGCCTCCACACTGAGAGAAGGACACACAGCTACAGCTACTTGAGCGACAAAATTACTTACTGATGGTAGGTGATGGTGATACCTCCATTGATTTACTACCCTAGAAGAGCTTTTAAAATTTATAACGACTTTTTAATATCCTCGATGACACAACTAACCACTGCCGCGATTGAACACCAACTAAAGTAGCGCGTCAAGTTGGTGCTATAGCACAAACTTTGGGCACGCTTGGTCGGACTGCGAGTTGTATCTAGCCTACTCTAAATCTGTGTTAGAAGGTATCCTTGTACCCTATGAGAACACACCCAACATTGATCAACATTCCAAAAAAATGTCTCTAGGGACTAACGGCCAGTCTGCCCCATAATTCACGGACTCAAATTCTATTAAGCTTCTAATAATTTAACAAAATTGGATGTTCCTCCGTCTCATAAATCAGTTTCAATTCAGTAACTCACACACTTTGTCAGGAGACGAAATTAATTTATTAAGTGGAAAACTAAAGTTATGGTGACGTGCGTCTCAGTGGTCCGAGAGGGGTCTTTAATTACCAAAGCTCAGTTGGTAGATTTACAATGCAAACAATTGATGGTTGTTAAAATCAATTGTTTGCATTGTAGGGTTCTGCTGTCACACAAATTACATCAAGTGGCTTATCTACCAGTGGTTTAGAAGAAACATTACGGTTTTGTCTTGGTTATATTGTCCCCTCTTCAAAACTTTGAAAAAAAGGATGACCATAAAAAGAAATATCACATTTATTCTTATTTGTAATATGCCCGTGAATAAAAGAGTGATTATCATTTTGTATATGGTTGGAAGGTGAAATAAAAAAACATGGATGAATTGTTTTTTTTCTTTTATAAGAACGCTAGAATTGGAACGAAAGAATGAGAGAAGAAAATTTATTGCACCAATTTGAAGTCAAGAGAAATGAGTATAATAGAGAAAGTTTAAAAGTGGCGCCAGTGACAGAAAAGTTCAAATGAAACCGTTTGTCCTGGTATGGTCATTTGATGAGGAGGGATGAATGTTACTAAAAGTTTTATGAATATTAATGTGGATGGCTGGAGAAGGAGGACACGACCAAGATGAAAAAAGAAAAGATGAATGGACTGTGTGAGGAGTGATATGAAAGAAAAGGGAGTCAGTGATAACGTGATGGAGAAAGGACGGTATGGAAGAAGAAAACGTGTTGCGCCGACCCCAAGTAACATGGGACAAAGGTAGGGAGATGATGATGTTGCCGCTAATAGAATATCACTGTGACATTGTCTAGAGGCTACGGGCAGAAAGATATTGACTATTCTTTGAGACAGTGTGTCTTCTCTCTCGTCTGTAGCCATGTCACTAAGATTTGCATTTTTTATTAAAACACTAAAGTGTTTGATGGTCCCTGCACTGCAATGTTAGCGAATAATACCTAGAATTTGTATGTAAAATAACACCATCAGATTTTAAACAATCGCCGTTATTTTAGATTATCGTTTCTTTTCTTACAGAAAGATTTTCTTTGTGAAATACGAGATGTTATTTTTTTGAGTTGGTAATGCTTTTAGGGTTCCAAACTGTTAAGGGGAAAACGGAACGGGTATAAACACATTCTATGAAAAAATGTCGTTGCGTGGTCAAGTCACGTCTGTTTGCGGCAGCCTGTCGTGTTCGCCCATTTACTTGTCACGGTTTTTCTTAAAAAACTATAAATAAACGTAAGAATTTTATGTCTGGATTAGTCACACAAATTGACCGTCAAAAATTTGGTAAAAATATGTTTATGAGACTCGCTTTTGTCCAAAGAAAAATGTTACTTTAAAATATCATGTGACATAGTCCCTATCATTTAAAAAAAATATTCTATTTTATTTCAATAATACCCCGACTCACTCTAGTCCGGTTTTAATTTAAATATAAATTATCATTTGAGAAAATAGAAGAATTTTTGCAGAGTTTATATCTAAGTATTTGCATATTTTGCGAGTCTTCTGTATAAGTTTAACGAGTTTATGTAAGAATAATAAGGTTAAGAAAACACTGAATTCTTTGACTTTTTGCATGATTTGATATTTTTATGAAAGGACTTGTTTTTGTTTCGGACTTTTACATACTTCAATGAAACATAAGAAATACTAAAAATACTTGGACGCTAACAATAATACCTGCTTCAAAAAGACACGGCAAACAAATATCTGGAGAGAATTGGAGGAGGTCATTGTTAAGATTTGAGACAGTAATGACCAATAAAACCAAGAACAAGCTTGCCAATAATATAATCGTTTTGGCTTGCAATCGTTCCACATTTAAATGCTTTGCAGGTTTATAACTTGGCAGCAACCCTCAATCTAGATTTTTGCCCGCTATATGACACTGGATTCTTTCCTAATTGCTTCAATTGAGTGTTAGTACTGTTCGTAGTTCCTATATTCTGGATGCATCATTCATCTTTATTTAAACTTTCAGGGTCTTGCTGTGGGATTATATATTTTGTTACAACTTCGCTCAAACAAAGTAGTAAATTTAAAGCATATTACAAATTAGACGGTAATATTCAATTAAGAATGCTTGGAAACATGCTGGTCCTGCTCCAAAGTGAGAAATGAGTCTATTGCCCTATCAATAGACTCATTTCTCACTTTGTCCAATCTCGTCACGCAGCATATCCATCTCAACATTCTCATCTCTGCTACATGCAATCTCTTTTCATCCATCTTTTTCACAGCCCAAAATTCTGATCCATACAGTATGACAGGTCTAATCACGGACTTGTAGATTTTCCCCTTTAACTTGAGGGGACATCCGTGGGTCGTAAGTTGTTCCAGTGATCTGTCGCCATTTCATCCATCCTGAGATCCTGAGTTGCGGCTCGGTCTACCTCGCCATCCCCTTGGACAAGCGGGTGATGTGACAATGGGCGTTCCAGCAAGAGCTATGGGCACGAACTGGAGAGACCGCCAAAATCGCAAAACAAGTATTCAGTTTTGCTTCTGCTCAATTTCAGGCCATCACTTTCCAGTCTGTGCCACCACACCTCCTATCATTGAAACAACTATACCTGTGTTAATTAAGGTAGGCAGTTATCTAATTACTAAGTATCTAATTATGTGGGCTTTTTTAGACTTGTGTGGCTTATGTAACAAGTAATTTTTTTACTTTTTTTATTAGCCCATATTGTGACACTGCTGGGCAAAAGCTTCCCCCATACCTCTAAATCTTCCTTTGAACTTTACCTTCTCCAGCAAGCAATTTTAATCGACTTAATAAACTCATTTAGATAATCACCACACAAATGCGATAAATTGACTTAATTAAAACCGGCCAAGTGCGAGTCGGACTCGTGCACGAAGGGTTCCGTACCATTATCGCAAAAAAGGCACAAAAATCACGTTTGTTGTATGGGAGCCCTACTTAAATATTTATTTTAGTCTGTCTTTAGTATTTGTTGTTGTAGAGGTAATAGAAATACATCATCTGTGAAAAATTCAATTTTCTAGCAATCACGGTTCATGAGATACGGTTCACGAGTCCCGTTTTTACCCTTTGGGTACGGGACCCTAAAAAGCAAAAAAACACTGAATCCCCCTTACCTATTAGAAATGTATGAAATAATGCTTTCTTATATAATGTATATCTACTACTAACACAATAAATCATTGATCGGCAAGTCATTGTCCTACGATTTTATGCCGTATAATCCTTACTCTGCTTTTTACCCGACTGACGAAGAAGGGGGAATGTGTTTATCAGTCTATGTATGTATGTTTGTTCCTATATGGCGTTTAAGATTGCAAACGTGTAAGCCTATTTTGATGATTCTTAAATCAATCGATTCGTCTTAACCTTGCGAGTGCCACTGGCTACATTGAAATTGGAAAATAGAAAAAGGTGGCTTAGGGGCGTCATATTGCGGGGGCCCATTTTTTTTTGTTTCCTAGCCCATCTTGTGTATCAAAATAAAGAGTTTCAAGAGGTGATTTCAAAAATATATAACACTTACGTTTAAATGTACTTAATTCGATTAAAGAATGTTAACTATAAGTTATAAATAAAAACAGTTAATTCAAAAAGTTGTATTTAAATGAGATAATTAAAAAGACGTAAACAAAAAGAAAATCATGATGTGCAGTCGGAGGATTCATCTGGTTTTGGTCCGACTGCACAACATGATTTTCTTCTTGTTTACGTCTTTTTAATTCGCTTCATAAGCAGTCCGGTTTCTTGATTTTTTTAATTAACTTATTTACTGGAGAAATGGTTACAACACGCGATGGATACCAAAAATGCTAAAATATCTATATGGACATGTTAACCTGTATGATTGACAGAACATAGTACCTACTCTCAAAAGAGCAGCAGTTTTTTTTTAAACGCTTTTGTGCCAAACAACACCTGTGTTCAGTAGATTGGTAGATCAATTTAACATCTCGACCAGTCGTGGTTAGTAACGAGGCCTTTAAGGTATTTTTTATTTTCTCTCATATTTCGTATTACTGAATAAAATTATTTTTTATCCAACCATACTTCTGTCTTAAAGCGAATCTTTCTTAACGCGAATCTAGCGTAAAGCGAATCTGTCCTTATGCTAACAAATGGTACTGAACGCATCTTCGTCACTAAAGTGTGGATCTCTGTGTTCCGCACCACCTATAATCCCTCAGCCCTCAAAGTAAGACTGAACAGGTATTTCCTGGGCTCACTAGGTCCATCGGAGACCTTACCATCTCTTTACATATGGCGTCCAAGAAGCCACGCATTCAAAGAATTATAAAATTATTAACAATAGTACTATTTTATTTACTTACTTTTTTATAAGGTATCTACCAAACTGGTAAAAATATAATACCTATATTCTATTCCGCAGATGGATTAGACAGAAAACATTACGACCGCTTACGACTTAGTAACTAAACTTTATTATGCTGGAATGTACGAAAAAAAGCCTGGGTACGACACCGAAACGCAGAGATACGCAAGTCACTGTACTTCCATTCTCTAACGGCACATAATCTACCTACACGGAGCAAATAGCAAGTGACAGACGGACAGATGAATGATAAGGGTAGTACATTGTACGGTGCGGATTCCGAAGTACTATACTAGAGGATATGTAGTAGGTAACATAGAGCAAGGCATTGGTGTAGAAGTGACACTCTTGCAAATGTTATTCACATTTGAGGCTCAAGACAAGTGACATCAAAGATGGTGATAATCAAAATGCCAAAATCACGTGACATTTCTAAAGCGCTCGAAAATGTCGTTAATTTCGTACAAATTACAAAGAATTGGCAAGGGCATGTTGGTGTCCGTGCGACGTGGTCACAGTGAGCATTTCATTTATTTCTGTTTTTATATATCACAGCGACTGTACTATTTTTGCAATAAATACATTGCTCCTTAACCACTACCTAAGTTTGTCGCTAAGTGACTGGACAAGCAATGTAAAAATCACAAAACGATAATTTACTAAGCGGATGCATCGCGTAGTACGGCCGCTGCTTCTTGCGACGATTTAGTGTGTGCTTGTGCAGATGTTTTTATGTGGGTAAGTTGCACGGTGCATGGTAAATATAATCTTTGTGTGATTATTCATTTCTTTGGCTGTAGATGTCATTTATTAGAAGCCGGAATCCGGCTCTCACGTACGGGCAGAGCGCGCGACTCCTTGTGAATCTGCAGACTTCATGGTTCCGTACATTGTACAACGAGTTCCGTAATTTTTTTCAACAGCCTGAGTTTTGCTACGAGAATTGTGGTGCTGTTTCTGCCCTTAATCCAGCATTGGAGCGGTATTACTGAAGGCTGATTTTATCATCAAGCGCGGAGCGACGAGTGGCTGACGTATAATATATTTTTTTACATTTATTTTTTGTGACAGAATTAACCTAGCAATTACGTAATGGTTAGATCTTTTAAAATACCACGGATTAAAACTTAGTTTTATGTCGTTAAGGATTTGTTTCCACATTTTTTTTGTTTTTTGGTTGCATACGCCAGAATCTAACCGCTTGCAACTGCATACCCTCAATGCAGTTCAGTACATGTGTTCAGCGTAATACATTCAAAACTAGCAAAAAATACATTCTTATTTTTCTTCTTACAAAACATATATATCGATATCGAATTAGTTATTATAAATATTTAGTCTGCGGTTTTTCTGTATTTTTTAATTAAAGATTTTTGTATTTTTTTTTATAAATTTTCAGTGTATTTTTACATTAAAACTAAATAATGCGTATAAACGCGGCGTTAAGTGTTTTTTTTATTTTTTTCTAATGCCACAGTATGCATTAAGAACGCGTTCGGTGTGAGACCTTTCGCTTCTACATATTTTCATTCTATGACGACACTGAAGAGTTCGTCTGATTTATTGGAAATAAGGGATGATGGTCGATGGGTGACATAGAAGAGTAAAGGACGGCTGTATTGTCAAAGGATTTTAGCATATTGGGAATTGATGGAAGCATTGGGTAGGGGCAGCACATCACACCTTTAATCAATTTATCAGTAAGTGAATTGATTTACGCATACATCCAAGTTCTATCCATTTGTGTCAATACAAGGTGACTAGGTTCATTGCATTGGCGCTTTTCTGGTGGTCGCCACTGTTGATACTGGCTTTCAGGAGTTGCAGTGGTTTGGGAACAGTACGGTGGGATAGTGCCAAAAAAAAAAGTTAAGTTAACGTTTCATTTATTGACAATCTTTTTGTTGATGAAAGTATTTTTGAATATGTACAACTTTCAATACGTCACCAAGGCACAAATAGTAAAATCGCGATAATCTTCTGAAATAAGAAAAGAGCGGATCATGTAATGAACCGCTCTTTTCTTATTTTGCATATTTCTTAAATGATGCCAAATAAGTAAAAGCTGTTTAAATTTGTTCGTACTTTCTTAACCAGTAATATTGGAAATTTATTAAGTCACCCCGTATAGTGATTTTAATATTATTCAATCGATCCTAGCCTTGCCTAGCCTTTTCCCAAATACATTGGGGTCGGCTTCCAGTCTTACCGGATTCAGCTGAGTACCAGTGTTTTACATGGAGCGACTGCCTATCTGACCTCCACAACCCAGTAACTGGGTAACACGGTATCCCTTGGCTAGATGACAGATCTCAAGCTTCTGACTACACGTAACGACTGTTAAAGATCTTCAAATGACAGTCAGGACCAACGGCTTAACGTGCTTTCCGAGGCACGGCGGAAAATCGGTATGTTGAAATGTTCACCCATCCACGGACCGACCTCGTCAAGCGTTGCTTAACCTTGATGATCGACCAGTGCGGCTGTTATTATTTAGCCACGAGCTCCTATCTGATTTTAATATTATTAAGTGTTTTGAATAAAGAAAAACTCAGTAGACGGTACCCATTAAAAATCAGTGTTATTTAAAAAAAAACAAAAGAATTGCAAGCTGTCACTAGTGTCCAGACTCAAAAAAATCTAATCCAGAAATAAATAACTTAAATATGAAACAGAATCTCTGGCTAAAGTATAATAATAAAATTATACTGCACGTACGATAAAAGTAATGGTTTCTGCCAACAGAAATAATAAAGTCCATTTATGAAACAACGTCTTAACTGAATTTAGCCAAATCCCTATTTTATCTGCTTCAACTATTTTCAAAGTAAACCGTAAAACTTTAAGAATTTTAAAGCGATGATCATTCAATTAAAAGTTATGGACTTACAAAACGTTTCGTGATTAAGCTGAAAGGGTAAAGCTTGAGCAGATAGGTGCGACGGGACAATGCGACAACACTTTTTTTGTAGAAATTGTTTTTCGGGTATATTATACAATCCATTAGTTTCTGACCACGGTTTCACCCGCGTTAAAAGTGTTATAAAATCCTAAGGGAACATAAAATAAATAAATAAAAATTGCTTTATTCATTCCATACATGCATTACATTTCCCAGTAATCACTTAATTGACTTGGTAAAATAACAAATAATAATAAAATAAATTTTTATGTGCCTTAATTGCAATCAATAAAAAAATAAATAAATAAAATAAATATAAATAATTTAAACAATCAAATATTGCTATGAAATCAAGAAATATTGAATCAAGTTTAGAAATTAAATCTAGAAGTATCCAATCAAGATTGAACATTAAATCCTGAATCATAAGATTAAATTGATCATTGAATTACTATTGATAAATTAGATATTAGAATTGATTTCTAAATTAAATAAATCCAAATTTATTATTAAATAGATATTGAAAATTGATTATCAAATTAGATATTAGAATTGATTATTAGATTAGGTTTTGAATTTGATTATTAAATAAGATATTATGATTGGATATAAATTAGATATTAAAGATTATTGGATTATCGGGTAAAGACCTCCTCCAAAGAGTGCCAAATGTCCCTGTCTTTAGCTTTCTCAAACCAGTTTCTGCCCGCAATTGCCTTTATCTCATCTTTCCACCTGGATACTACCGGGATAAAAATATCCTAGATATTGTCCTAATAAAGGTCACAGTCCAGTCGTATGCCAAGTTTTATACGACGGGTTCATATAGAACTTGGCATACGGCAGTTCGGTCGTGAAAAGTTCAGAGAGACGGAAAGACAGACGGACGAACGGCCAGACAGACTGATTTTCGTATTTATAATATAACAAGTAGGGATTAATAAATTTCTATAAAAATGCGTCGTCACATTGTCGCGTCGC
This sequence comes from Anorthoa munda, assembly GCA_945859665.1. Lineage (NCBI taxonomy): Eukaryota > Metazoa > Arthropoda > Insecta > Lepidoptera > Noctuidae > Anorthoa > Anorthoa munda. The sequence continues at coordinate 19,007,623 of OX243896.1, read as the reverse complement.
ACTTGTCTGCGATTTTTCCTTCGAAGTGTTAATTTTTATTCAAAGCGATTTGAACAATGTCTATGAGACAGTTTTTTTATTAAAAGTGGATTTTAAAACTTCACTAAGCGAAAACCAACTTAGTGAAGTTTAAATTTACCAGGAATTGCTTTCAAAAGTGTTAATGTGACAACGAGGCAGACTATTGTTACGAGAAATATTGAAATCATTATCCAGGGTGAAAACAGAAGAAAAACCGGCCAAGTGCGAGTCGGACTCGCACACGAAGGGTTCCGTACCATTATCGCAAAACACTGCAAAAAAATCACGTTTGTTGTATGGGAGCCCCCCTTAATTTATTTTATTTTAATTTAATAATTATTATTTTTTGATGTGAATATACAACTAAACATTCTGTGAATATTTCAAGCGTCTACCTGTTGCCGTTATTAATATCGAGCAAAAAACCCGGGAGCCCCCCTTAAATATTAAAATCCAAACGGTTGATTATCTATCAACGCAAGCTAAGTTTTCGAACGCAGCGAGGTGAAGTTGGTGCGAGCCGCGAGGAACTAAAGTGCTTGAACGAGGCATGTCATTGCATTGACCGTGAGCGAGCGAGCACAAGTATCTCTAAGTAGTCTGTGAGCGAGCAGGCGAGGTGCATTGACTTTCTGCCCACATTTTTTCCTATGAAAAATTACTCCAGTAAAATCCAATTAATCTTTAATTGATAATTGGCATTCTTTATTATTTTAATAAATACCCTGAAGTTTACCCCAAAGTGTTGGGTGAGTGTTCAAACTTATTATGTGTTATTTTTAGTGGTGATATTGGTGAGTAGCTTTGTACTTTGTAACTAACGGCCAAATGTTCAGCTGTCTAGTAATTAAGCTGCTTTGCTTTTATTGTTTCTCATTGTAGTTGGTTGGGTCACATATTGATCATCTTTTAAATCATACTCATAAACCCACACAACTACCTACATTATATTTTTTCAATAAAAATATCATCATGACTGTTACGTTTTATAATCGCCTACGGCTATGTTAGAACTGTATAGACATTTACCGCTTTTTAATGGTTTGCTGTCATCTATCTAGAACATTCTTATTGTTATAAAATTTAACTAAAACGTAAACAAATTTGATGTGCGTTAGAATAGCAGAACCACTCTTTCTAATATTAGTGTTTCGATAAAGTTATAATTATAACCACTATTTTCTGCCATAAAACTACAAGTACGAATTAGTGCTAATTAGTAACAATTAGTGCTAAACATTTTATTGTCATTTCCTTTCATGTATCTATTATTATCACTTTCATTCCTACATAACCATTGTATTATTATCACTGTTTGACTGCCTCATCATCGATCACTATTTCATGCTGTTAGTTGCCATTGCGCTTTTGCATTGAGGATGGGATGTCGCAGTCAAACAGGGAATGTGGACTTTCCCTAAGACGTCTGGAAATTAATTCCAGGGTTCCTACCCCGGCTTCAGACCGGCTGCCGCTACTACCTAGCGTGTGTGTTGGCCTACCCTAACGCACTGTTAGCTGCCTAACTCTGTGTCGCCGCGCTACGGGACTACCTACCACCTACTCTGCACCACCGTTTCCCGGGATCTAGCAACGAGCGGAACTGTACTGCACATCACCGGACGCCTCTAACGCTAAGGCCAGTGGTACACTATCTTGTGGCTACGCAACGTACTTCGGACCGCGAGTGGCAACCCCGACCCTGAAAACTAATAAAATTGTTAACCTTTAGTTGGTTTTTATTCTACTACCTTCTAGCTACCTGTTAGGTAGGTAAACCAGTTAGAAGCGTTACACTGGCGCTACTCCTACTCTTTTACTGTGCACGCCGTGCGATTGTGGAACTCTCTACCGCCTGACATTAGGGACTGCAAAACTCTTGCAGTTTTTAAAAGAAGAGTGAAAGACCACTATCTTTCCATTCCGTCATAGTTGCATATTTATTTATGTATTATTATTTTAGATATATATATATATATATAGGTATTAGTATTTATTGTTTTAATATTTATTTTACAAATATGTTTGTTTAAATTGTTATGATAGTAGGTATATTTATTTGTTATCGGTATTGTTTATTAGTTATTACTTAATTATAAATCGTTTTATGTTTATTATTTTTCAACTCAACACACTATGTCTATATCTCTTTTTTTCATCTTTCCTTTCGCAGGTATGCTGGAAGAGATTTCTATAGAAATAAGCATTACCTATGTACCTATTGTTCTATTTCTTCTTCTTGTCTGTATATTATGTGTGTGTGCATAAATGGTTAAATAAATAAATAAATAAATAAATAATATTTATTTTATACTGTTTTTAGTATTTTTTGTTATAGCGGCAACAGAAATACATCATCTGTGAAAATTTCAACTATCTAGCTATCACGGTTCATGAGATACAGCCTGGTGACAGACGGACAGACAGACAGACAGACGGATCGCGAAGTCTTAGTAATAGGGTCCCGTTTTTACCCTTTTGGTACGAAACCCTAAAAATTGGTATGAAATGAGCTACAGTCGCGTTTTCCAAGAATAAAATACTCCATTGAGCGAGGAAAGCGCTTCGTCAGACTTATTTAGAATAGCCGCGGTAACTTTAGAACTTAAATTACGTAGAAACTTGAAGGACTACTCATGTCTAAGTTAAAGCTTGAGTCTGTTGCTTTAATTAAAGTTAGTTCTTAGATAAATAGTGAGGTATCCATGTTATAGACAGTGAGGGATTGATTAAAAAATATTTTAATTTTTTTCATATCAGGATCGCCCGAATTTCCCCCGGTGGGTTCCCGATTTGTCGAGGCGGGGGAGTGTTAAGCCGACGACGTGGCGGCCATCAGGTAGGTTGCGGTGTACGCGACATCGCTACTGCGGCTGAGGGTTGGAGGCTGAGGTGGGAGAGGATTGCCACCGTGGAGTTTTGGTGGTTTGGAGTCCCACAGCTCTGCGCTATCTCCCCGTAGAGCGTAGAGCAGTATACATGGGCATTTCTTCACGACAAAAAAAAAGAGTAGGTTGGCCTGAAGTGGTCATCGTATTACTGGGTCAGATGCTTCGGTATCATCATTTATTACCCACAGCCTGATCTAGGCCTCTCTTTTTTGTGCCAAATATCATGCTCCTGAGCCACTCTGGTTATTTTTCAGGATCCACCCGTGATCGCAACAATATCATATACCCATCATGCTGCCGGATGACTGGTATCGGAATAAAACCAGTTCATCATCGTCGTGGTTAGGTTAGCTACTCTGTAGCATAATCTCTGTTATCACAGACAGCCCACTGTGCAGAGCATGCATGAAGGAGGACGACACAGCAGCACACCTGCTCCTAAGCTGCCCAGTAATCGCTGGTTACAGCGCCAAATACCTCGGTGACCCAGGTACCATACAGGAGATAGTCGGCAACACCAAGGCGCTGCTGGCCTTCCTCGAAGAGTTGGGGTGGTTCGAGTAAGGAAGGAAGATGAATTCAACCCGTACGCAAAATACGCTCTTGGATTTTATTCAGTAGGCATCATGTTCGTACCTCCATCTTCATCTTGGTCTGCCGGGATGATGCCAAGCAATTAATGGTACACAATAAGTCGTTCTTTTAATGCACTTAAAATAACTCAGACAAATAATATAATATCAATTAAATGCAGCGAAGAAAGAGATTGAATATATGACAACGGAGTGTAACACCTTGTTTTTTAACCGACTTACCAAAAAGGAGGAGGTTCTATGTTCGACATTATGTTTGTTTTTTCTTTTTTTTGTGTATGTTCACGCATATCTCCGTCAATTTTGGACCGATTTTGAAATTTTTTTTTTGTTTGAAAAAGTATGTTTCAAAATTGGTCCCATTTTAATGTGGTGAAGATCTGATGAAGAACTTAGAAGATATACAACAGAACTCTTCAATAAATTACGGCAAATCTCTCGGAATTGCTGCAATCGCATGTCTGTTTATTGTTTACGCCATTTCATAACATAACATCACGCCAGTACGCTCTAAAGGGGTACGCAGATCTCTCATTTCACCGGTAATACTCTAGTTTCATGATATTCAGGTAATCTATTCTGGCGTTATAGGTACCTTACTAAACAACTTGTACAACTAAAAAGTGAAAAATAAAAAGCTTTTTACAAAAAAATACTACCGACTTCCAAATAAAAAGACTACAAAGTGAAAAATAACTTTATTTTTGGAAGTCGGTGTCTATAACGCAAAAAAATGGTACCTACCAAAGACACCGACTTCCAAAAATAAAGTTATTTTTCACTTTGTAGTCTTTTTATTTGGAAGTCGGTAGTATTTTTTTGTAAAAAGCTTTTTATGTTAGATAAGAATCCTTGATAAGGGAAAATTATTATGTTAAGGATGACATTGGGCCAACTCATCTGCCTGAATTTCTTACCTCCGACCGGTATGTGTAGTATGTAGTATTAGTAGTGTAATATATATGTAGGTTATGCCAACCTCTATAGAGTGTTGCGGGTTGTCCTTAATTATGTTTAGTCTATGTAAAACCATGTGTATGATTTATATGTAAGATACGATTTGTTTATGGAGTTTTAGGAACACATGAGTTTAATTTAAGTTTACTTTCTAAGATATTCTTTTTGTTCTGTAACTTCAGGAGGTATTAAGTTGGGGCTGACTGTTGAGTTGGGACACGAGACTGTTAAGTCGGGACCGACTGTTCGGCTAAGGCTGAGGCTGCCCGCCCCGGGCAGGGCTTCGAGGTGTGGAGTAGGCTGGCTACCCAGGGACCCTTTTCTAGTGAAAGGCCTTCTGTTTTTATTTTTTTTTATTGTGTGCCTCCACCTTGAAAATATTTAATAAACATTCCATATATAAATTTGACCAGCCAACTGCAACCAAGAACCCTATATAATCTTAACCTATTTTACTTTCTTATTTTTTATTGTGAATTATTTTGGGGAGTTAAGCAGAATTAAACACTTATATACTGGTATTTGGCGCTTTATTTTTCCCAAACCGACATTAAGTTACAGGAGGTACAAGTACATCCGTGGTTTACAATACGCATCATCATACATTAACATTAGATTATTCTCTTTTTAACACCCAACGGAAAAAAGAAACAAGTTTGAAGTGTGTACCTGTTTGTTTGTGCATTTGTGTATCTGTCAGTAGCATCATAGCTCCTAAACGGATGAACCGATTCTGATTTTTTATTTGTTTGAAAGGTGACTTTATCGAGAGTGTTCTTAGTTTTGTTTGATGAAAATCGGTTCAGCCGTTCATTAGTTATGAGCGTTTTACTGTTTGAATCGGGTTTTTTTTCGCATGACTCGTTTTCGTTTCGGGTCGTTTTATGTCATAATTACATTTTCAATACATTGTCGATCGAAGCGTGTCTTTTAAAATTTACTTATTCTGTATGCGGAGAGGTCATTGCCTATTACTAGCTCCTATTAATATAAAAACTTTTCCATTCAGATCAACGAACAAAAGGCTTCAAAGCGAAAGTCAGTAACCTTATTAGGAGGTCATAAATCTAAACGTACAATTAAATAAATTACGAAAACATTATACTTGACTTCTTCTAAGCGGACTGTAAAGAAATTCGTGCAAAACTTTAGATTTACGAGTCGTTTCACAATTTATGCAGACTTGACGCTATTGTTTTCTGTTCACACCTTGATAGGGACGTGTCTCAATGATTACGGGTAGCGGGCGACAGTTTAATAAACGCTCAGAATAAAAATCCACGCCCTTTTTCTGGTTCCGTTCCTCTAAAGGAAACCAGGGAACTTTTTAGGTATGTGGAACAGGGTGTAAAGCCCCACAAACCTCCAAAGAAAAGGGAGGATCCTCCAACCAGCCGGGTGTTGTGTCTGGTCCGGGCAACTGCCCAACGGTTATTGTCGGACTGTTGTATGTGATCAAATCCCGCCGAAAACTTTGCTTGCGCGATGCAGGATTTGTGTGACGTCATTTCATTAGTTCGTAAGTGGTGGTGTTGATGCCGCTACAGAACGCTTATAGTAACACTTCGTTATTTGTGTCTGTCTGGTCGTGTGTCAAGAACTTTTTATCTAGAACGCCTGGAAAAATCAAGTTGAAATAAATATCGTATACTCAGGTCTGCATATTTAATATAGGTTCGCGAATAAGGATGATGGGGCAGAGTTGACGAATGGGGACAAGAGTTTTACAACGGAAAAGTTAATTTTGTCCATTATGCCAGTTTATCTTTTCGTTAGAGCAATGTTCGGTGCTATTGTTGTTAATGAACTTCAGTAATGTTACCTAATTATTTTAGTGAATGTAGCTGTTTGTATGGAACCCTCGGTGTGTGAGTCCGACTCGCACTTGGCCGGATTTTTTATCTCTGACAGCAACCGGAGACAACGTGATATTCATTCAACGTGGTATTATGATCTGCGACCTACTTCTTACACGTGATCTTCATTGCTGAAGGTCGTGGCCGTCTTGAAAAGCTTTGACGGATTCACTGACGAGCTGCTTCCAGACAAGTCCGCCTTTGGTTCTTCACAGGGGAGTTTTCACAGTCTTTTTGCGATAACGATTGTCAAAAGGCCAAAGCCAAAGAAATGTCATTAGCCAGATTTCCAATCATAAAATTATAAATTTCGGGTGTTGATTCCGTACAAAATGTCCATCTCATCTGTTAGTATACCTACATTATTGGCAAATAAATGATTTCTGATTCTGATTTAGTCTATGTTTCAAGTCATCATTAGGTTTTGTCTGTAAAACGTCCTTTTGCCCGCTTGCTACGGGACAAGTCTCTAACACCTATGTTTATCAAAGCGGAGAAGTATAATTGTCTGCACAATGTCTCTCGGGCTTAGTTTACAGTTACTGCAAAGCACCATACGTGTATCAGTGTATGTGCTCGAAAATTAACGGATTGTTATTGTTAGTCTGTCGACACACACATTGATAAGTGTTCTACAAGTAGGTGTGTTGTTTGTATTGGTAAGATATTGTCTTTGATATTATCCAATCATATTGTGCTCGACCTCTTGTGTAACCAGTAGCTATTTTCCATGGAGCGACTGCATATCTCACCCAGTTACTGGGAACATGACACCTGTTTAGCAAGACTAGTGGTCACGCAAGGCTTGGAACCGTTTTATAGATAACCGGTTATTAAATGTTGAAAACGGTTTTATCGATTGTACGGATTCTTAATGTTAATAGAGCGTTACTGAAAACCGTAACTAACCGGTTTAGGCGGGGCGTATGCCTAAAACTGAATTTTTGTTGTACTTCAGCATGGTTGCGTATTGAAGGTAGGCGATAGAAACCATTCATAACCGGTTAACACCACAAATCCTATCTCCGAACATTTGTTGCCTAAAACCGTTTAATTGTGGTTAAAGGTAGCAAAACCGAAAGTAAAAGTACCCTATGTACTTAGGTGGCTTAACCGGTTCGATTTTTGTTCCGGTTACCAAGTCTCTTGTCATACTTAATAACTTTTGACTAGCATCGGCTGATAGTTTATAGCCACGGACCTCTTCTTGATTGAATATTAGTCAGTATTTAAATGGTCAATTATCCCCATTTTTTTGTAAAAATGAATAGGTAACTATGATTAAAACAATGAACACGAATTCATACACTATCTAGCCGTATTCATATTTGGATGAAGCGTAATAAACTTTCATTGTACTCCACAAAGTACTAGGTAAACATTGAATGAAACTGATGGAATACAATGAGGCATGAAGTACTAGGAAAACATAATAATGAAACAATTCGAATACACTACCTGTTGTAACGCATCATTGTTCGTCGAAATTCCATTTCTGTTTGTTCATTTGAATGCACATTGTTAAATATGATACATTCGGAATTAAGCTACGTAAATGTAGGTTCTTGATATTCTGTTCTTTTTAATGCTGTTTCCAGTCATATCAATGAATTTTATACTATTCCCCCTCTGAAAAGCTTATTTTATTCACTGAAAACCGTGAATAAAAAGCAGTTTTAATCTCTGTTTTGGTGTTTGAATTTAGAACACACCAATATATATTCGACGTCCATCTTAATTCTACACAACTCCTTGCGCATAAAATACTCGATACCTGTGCTCGATACAAACTGCTTGTGCAAAGAATATTCGACTTTCAAACTCCTTCATCGATTTAATTTTCAGTTTGTTAATATTTAGGATTACAATAATGATTTTGATTTTAGTCTGGGATGTTTAGTGAATACTAATTTTTGGATTGTAATTCTAATATTAATTGCATTGATGTTTAATTTATTATTATTATGTAACGTAACGGAGGTGGTCACTGGCCCCTGAAATACAGATGCTGTTTTAAAAATGTGGAACGGTAATAAAACATGTATTTATTATAATTCTTTGTGCTTTTCGTTTATATCTTTTTTTTTCTCGTAGTCATGGTATAAAATATAGTATGCAACTCTTGAATAAAACGGATTTATAACGAGGGCCATGAATCACTAGCGTCGCTCAGGATTCTAACACTTGAATCACTGGCTATGATTGTGATTCATCTATGGCCCTCGCTTTAAATCCATCCTTTATTCACTAGTTTCATAATATACTATTGCTGTAAAATTTACATATTGTTTAGGTACTGGAAATCTGTCAAGAAGTAACTGTTAACGAATTTCATCAAGAAAGAAACTAACAAGTACTGAATAACATTTTGTTGTTGATCCTTTAATAAAACTAATTTATATTGATGATTAATGAATACGAATAAATAACCCTGTAGAAATCTTTTGTCTTTTTTTGTCGTCCCGCTATCTCCTTCATGGTCTGTCACGATCCCGTCTCTCTAAATTATTATAATAATTATATATTAATTTAATATAATAAAATTGATAATTGTTATCAATTAGGTTTCTAAATTAGTGAGCGCTTGTTTTTCACGCCTATTTTACTGCATAAAAGTGCGCAAAACCAGTATTCCAAAGATAAAATGAAACTCATGTACCAGGAGAGCATAGCATAAAACAATCACATCGAACGATAACACACACTATGGATTGTTCAATACACTTGCCTTTGTGAACATGAACTTCTGATTTCACAGGGGACAATGGACAAACTTTCGCACGTGTAAATTATTGATACATTCAAAGCAATGCCACATTGACAGTTCGTTAGATATGTTCGATTCGAATTTTGAAAGTTCTTTTATAAAAATAAATATTTTTGACGTTCATTTTTATCGTTCTGCATTTGAAGCAAAAAATAGCTGAACAGTTAGCGTTGCAAAAAATATACATTTTATTGCGAAAATAGTTATTTATGCTACAAGTGCGGAAGGTAGGTGATTTCCGATGAGTAGCTTTTTTATTCACGAGCGAGCGAAGCGAGTGAGTGGATAAATCGACATGAGTCGGAAATCATCTTACGTACGTGTATCTTACAACATTTTACTATGCATTGTGCGAGGAAATAAAAAAATATATCTGAACCAAGCAAACATTAATAATTATTCAAGCGCGCTCAGCATAACCACATATTAACTAAAAGTTCCTCGGGCATATCTACTGCGCATATGCAAATAGCTGTCACGTCGTAACGCAAAAAGGCACGAGTAAAATATACGTTCTGCCAAACATATTTAATGAATATTTAAAATTAATAATTTATTGATCAACATCTAAATCTTAATTAATTAAAAACGCCTTTAATGAAGTATTAGTTTTATTTAACCTTTTATATGAATGATAATCTGTACTTAACTAATTTGTAAAACTTTTCTCAAATAATAAAAGCTCTATGCGTCGGGCTGACGTTGGCGTTCAAAGTGACACTTTCCGCGCAGTTTGGCTGCTTGAAAAACCTCTTAAAGAAAGTCCTCTTTTCGAGGACATGCATTGTAAACAATATTGTACATGGTGAAAGTACGTTTAGTTTCATATAATTAATGGGCACATTCGCTGCGGATTGTGTCAGAAATCGATTGATATAAATTAACTTCCAATCAGCCTAATAGAGTAGATATTATTTCGAAATGATAGTGCGACTCCTTCGTTCAAAGAATTTCACTTTTCTATAATCTCTAGCCATTGTTCTCAAGGCCAAAAACTCTAAAATAAATAAAAAATACAAAACCGAATCACTCAAAAATATATTTAATTTAGAATATTCCCAACAGTTTACAGAATACTAATTCGAAATTCGAAACATAAACGATAAACAAAATGGAGAAAGTATAAAAAAGTTTTTGTTCATTAATTAAAACAGATGGCGAATGGTACATTTTTGCGTCTGTTTTGACCTCTGGGAAGTAAGTTTTCCAATTAGGATCAGAATGGTTGAATGGTGGGTTTACTGTGCGTTCGTGTTATGAACTGTTGGGCTATTCAACCGTTTGAGTCTCGCCATGGAATAGACTATCAGCCGCCCATTCACGGTTGTATGAAATGGGTTGAAAAAATACCCAAAAAGCAATAATCTGTAATTAAACACTTGGATGTAATTCACAGACTAACTTTATTTAAAAAGAAAGGTGGTTAGAAACGTTGACAGTTTGACATATCTTACACTAGGTGCCGCTTCTGTGCAGTTAAGTTATTCATCATTATATTTTAACACACACCCTTGATGAAATAAGCCAACTATATAAACTATTAACAACAAATGAAACATCATAATATATACCAAAAAATTCTACAAACTTATAACGTTTTTGACAACTCAAACTTTTAGTTAAAATGTCGGCTGACATGTTAATAGTATTTAAATAATCTATTTTTGCAGTCTTATTTTCAACAGCAGTTCTAACAAAATGAAACCGTACATCAATATGTTTACTTATTTTATGCATTACCTACACAGTTATTCATCATTATATTTTAACACAATCTGCCTCTTACCCACTATAATCACAACAACAAAATTAAGTCACCATTTTAATTCCTACACCAAATACCTCAACGTATTACTTCCATCTCTGAACGAAGTATATTCTAAAGAGAAAAGGTCAGAGTTTACAAAAAATGCACAATAAAGTTCTGGTACTCTCATTAGACATATAGAACCAAAATCGGTCATGACTGTATTTACAGACCACAACCATATCTTGTTAATTTGAAAATGGAATTTGGAGCTCCATTCACATTTCTCATGCATATTATTCAGTTACAAAACATTTTGAACTGGCTATCAAATTTAAAAAAATAAATTGAAAAATAAAAAACATTAAATCCGTCAATACATATTTTATACGATCGCTATCTAAAATTACTTATTCTTTTATCATGATGAGATTTCCTTTTCATCCCTTTGTCTCTTTTATACACATTCAAGCGTATCCAGTATAATTTGAGACGTTAAGGTGGCAACGCTTTCAATGCCATTGACTTTGCTGTTCAAAAACGAAACCAAGGATATTGTAATTTCTTCCGCAAATAAAATTGTTACAAAAGATTGGTATTTTTTGTATAATTAGGTTTCTTTAAATTGCCTTGTTAGTTGGTTGGTTAAATAAAAATAAAACCGGCCAAGTGCGAGTCGGACTCGCGCACGGAGGGTTCCGTACCATTATCGCAAAAAACGGAATAAAATTCACAGATGGACAGACAGACAGACTGATCGTGGAGTCTTAGTAATAGGGTCCCGTTTTTACCCTTTGGGTAAGGAACCTTAAAAAGGTTTTTTTTTGTAAAAGCAATATTTTTCAAACATTTATTAAACAGAAAATTAAATCTTAATGACTTTAACGTTAATTTCAGTCTCAATAATTGCTTTGTTTATTTCTTTTAATTACACACAGATTCGCTTTTAAGCAGTAAAATCTTTTAATTATAAAACGAACTTAGTTAAAAATCATACTAATTCTTAATAACTTTACTATTATCTGGTAATTTTAGTATTTAATAATTGGTCATAATCATGGTCATTGTTAATTCTCATAATCACATTTTTTTCATATACAAATAATTTAAATATAAATAATAAAACAGATTCATAAATCAGTTGTTTAAATAATCAATTACTAAGACATGAATTTGACTTCTTTGCTGATTTAATAAAAAGGCTTTTAAAAAAATCTCACCACACTCACATTCTAACTGACTCAACTGACACAGTGACACAATCATAATCCAAACGTCACAGTACAACCAATATGGCGGCATGATGGCGGCGCGGCAAACGCATTTATTGTGTTGTTTACTCAGTAGTTACGTAGTAGACAAAGTAATTATTCGTTAAACTAACAGATGGCGCTAGGCTCCTTCAATTATTTGAAAATAAAAATGATTACAAGTCAATTTCGAAAATCTTGTCTCGTCTCGAGTCTCGACTCGAAAGTCCCGAGACAAGAGACAACTAAAATTACGAAAAGACCCAAACCCTAATAACGATAAAATACATTTTAGTTTGACACTATAAAACTATCAATACACGCACGCACGCACGACGCATGCACGTTAAGCCGTTGGTCCCGGCTGTCATTTGAAGATCTTTGACAGTCGTTACGGGTAGTCAGAAGCCTGAGATCTGACACCAGTCTTACCAAGGGGTATCGTGTTACCCAGTTACTGGGTTGTGGAGGTCAGATAGGCAGTCGCTCCATGTAAAACACTGGTACTCAGCTGAATCCGGTAAGACTGGAAGCCGACCCCAACAATAATTGGAAAAAAGGCTAGGCAGATGATGATGACTATAAAACTATCAATATCCCTTTCTCTCGCTGTCTGTAACTAAGAGATGCCTATGCGACATTCTAACTCCACTTGCAGTTTACTTGATGAAAATAATAGATCTATACCGGAATATGTCAAATCCAGTTCCATCAAAGTTTCATATTTTATCGCCGTTCAAGAAATACTGGCTACTGTATACCGCGGCCTCCGTATTTGCTTTCAGCATTAATGACATGTCAAAATTGCGGGAAATTTCGTTCGTTCTTGAATAAACTTCAAACATGATAAAATTTACGCCTCATATAGCCGAAGGAAATGCGCATCGATTTCTTACTGAGAGTTTTATAGAACTCCTCTTTTGTCTTCAAAAGGGAAATTGCTGGTTCTTGGTTCGGCATTTGTTGATATTTCAATTTTTGAATCGTCACTATTTGTGTTACGTTTTTAATGAGTTGGTCTCATTAGCTTAACTCTAACTATGTAGGTTCAGTTCGATAGATAGATGATGAGAGATGGAAGGTTAGATCGTATCAGGTGGCGTTCTGAACCCAACCCAATGAAAAAAAAAGGCAGCCTACAGTTTCGGACTTTGACATAGACAGAATGACTTTCTATTGATAACGATTGTCCAAAATATTCCATATGTATGGTTTTGACAATTAGGTACTACTGAATTAACACGAGGTAAATTTATTCTAATGATATTACAAATTTGAAAAAAAAAGTAAATTCAAAAAATTAATAAACCGAAGCGAACTATAAAAACGTAAACATGGAGAAAATTATGCTGTGCAGTCGGAGGATATATATTCGCGAGTTGGCTGACCAGAACCAGATGTAGGTATCCTCCGACTGCACAGCATGATTTTCTCCTTGTTTACGTCTTTTTAGTTCGCTTCTTAAGCAGTCGGGGTTTTTCATTCATTGAATTAACATTTTTAATTTATAACTAAGTTATTGTTTTTTTCGAATTATGTTCATTTAAACATGTAAATGTTATATATTTCTGAAATCAACTCTTAAAACCCTTTATTTTGTTACCCCACGCGATGGGTTTGGAAGAAGAAACAAATTTGGTTTTCCACAACATGGCGCCCAAAATCCGCCATTTTTCTATTTTCCAATTTTAATGTAGCCAGTGATACTCGCAGTGATAAAACGAATCGATTGAAGTAAGAACCATCAAAATCGGCCAACGCGTTTGGTCTCTAGAACGCCACATGGGAACATACATACATAGTATAGTGATAAATACATTACCCTCCTTCGGCAATCTGGTAATAAGTCTGTCTCTCTGTTACCTACGTTTTTACGCCTAAGGGTAGGTTTGAGAATTAAGTATTTGGAGTTATGTGTGTGCCAAAGTTTACTTTAATGCTTAAGTAGGATTTGACAACCACCAAACTTTAAATACTTAATTCAAAAATCAGGGGTAAGCCACTAGGTCGCGGACAAATTTGAAAAAGAGTTACCGTGGCCCTGGCTCATGCAACTGAAGGGACACTGGTGGGTTTTAGTCAGTAAAATTCTGACACGCCCTCCCGCCTCACCCAGAAGGGAAAAGTCATTGGATGACTCCATGATCCCACATAAAAAAAAGCGTTAATCCATTACAAAGATCTTGATAAATTTTAATCCCTAGTCTAGGACCTGGAGAGTAGGAAGGCCTTCATTATGTTGTGATAAAAAGTATTATATGTCCCTTAAGATAAGATAAGATACGATATTTATTTTTGTAAAACATGAGTATACAATAGATTTGCATGGTCTTAAAATAACATTCGGTAATAGGATCTACATATTTTGCCTTTCAGGACGTACAAAAAAATTGTTTTTGGTCATATTAACTGTTTGAATTTATATAATTAACAAAATTATTATAAACCATATATAGAAAAACTTTGAAACTAAAAAATGGTACAGTTTTGAGATTGAGGAAATGTCATAATGATAGGCACTAAGTACGATCATTTAAAAATTCTGTTGAGCTATAATAACATTTGGCTATGAGGTATTTTTTTAGTTGTTGTGTAAATAGAGTTGTGAATTTGTCTAATAGGTTTAGGGATTTTATTGTAAATATCTAGCGCTAAAGAGAAAATTCTTTTACGCATGAGTGCCGTGGTTGATCTTAATCCCCAAAATTTATTGTTATCCCGTCGATTGCGGATTGAAAAATCTGATAGCTTTTTAAATAGTTTGAGATAGCTTAAATATGATAGTTTTTATCACAACACCACGAGGGCGAAGTAACGGGCAGATACTAAGTAATCCCGTATATTTTGAATGTTTAACTATCGTTACCGCTGATAGAACTGTACTTTAGGTAGAGCCCCAGGTGATCGGTCCACCTTCTAGGCGGGACGCCCACGTTAACGTAAATAAACACTTTGAACACCAAGAGAAATCTAAAACTAAATTATGTCTTAACCCTCTCAGACTGGAGCAAAGGCTATTTACCGTAGAAACTGAACTAAGTTTCTACGTTCCTTTAATCTATTGAATAATTGACTATCCCTGACTTAAGATTCGTAGCCTAATTTATAGGAATTTAGTTTGCTAAACACTTAATACTAATTAACGGGCAGCAATAGATTTATAGAATTTGCTCGTTAGTTCCCCAATTAGTTTAGTTTTAGGATTAAGAGTTGTTAGGCAGATTTGAAAGGCAAAGGCTTAAACTATTTTAACTTGAATGCAAATAATAGGTCTTTGCTTATTGAATAGATTTCTAAAAGTTGTTAACAAGCGTAAGAGGTGGTCGAGCCCACTCGGAGAAGAAGCCTAACCCGGCGAAACCTCACCTGCTTCATTAAAGGCAGCCGAGACTCCGGAGTCGCGGGAGCTTACAATGAGGACTATGGCCGCACACCTAGTGATTCCAAGAAAGACGGTAGCACAATCATCACGTGCTGCCATACACAGCAAGGCTCAGGGGACACGCCTTTACAGTTTCCCCAGGGAAGTACCCTGACAAGCGTTGCTCAGAAGGGGTTTCGGGCTGGTCTTTTAAGAGGTCCTCTCTTGGCAGAAACGCCAGGTTGAACGTCAGGTTGGTTAGTTTGAAGATTTCCCACCGATAAATAAAAAAAGGTAGGGAACTCTTCAAGTAAAATTATTATTCTCTTAGCATTTTCCAAACAATATCTAAGAAGGTTCGATCCTCGCCAGATGCGGCTGAATATCAATATTTTACATGGAGCGACTACCATCTAACCTTCGTAACCTTATTAGTAAGGAAACGGATATCTGAAGGTAAGGCTTCTGTAAAATATACCACTGGTACCTAAATTTAACGTTACCTTTGCTCGGTTAGTGCTGAAGCTAAGTGTTTTTACATGTATTAAATGTGAGGTCTTATAGCCTTATTGATAAAACTAGCTTTCCGCCCGCGGCTCCGCCTGCGTAGATTACACGATTTAGGCTGTTTCGTTTTTCCAATTCTGGCGGGATATTGCAAATTGTTATCCAAACCTAGCTTTCCGCCCGCGTCTATGTTCGCGTAGACCTCAAAATTTGCTCCTCTTTATTATTTTACCGAACTATAAAAATTACATTTAAATTGATATAAAATAAGCATGACTTCGTGTTCTAATACCTAGAGATAGTAGTGTTCTTCCGAAACACACAAAATTTCCAAACTGTATTCGCTCGTTCAATCCTGACTCATACTCTAGGTAAGTGAGGAAACATTTTAAAACAATCATACGTGATCATTTAATCTCTTTCTTCACCTTTGCAAGGCAAGAGTAATTATATTTCCAATTTAAAGAAAATAGCAAATTAATTATTGATTTGGTAACTAAAAGCATCTTCGTGATCACATAGTCCAAGTACCACTGATCATTCATGAGTCATTAATGTCACATTAAATGAAACAAAAGAAACAAGACATCAGGTATCTTATTCACGATCTTAAGCCATTACATAGGTCTCCTAGCTATCTCATAGCTAAGAGAGCACAATTGCTCTACTCGCACATCCCCACGATGTCGAGTCAACTCAACTCTCTGAACTCAGAACCTGTTCACTGACTGACAGAACCTTATCTGATTTAGTCCGTAGAACCGTTTCAGTGTATAGCGATCACCGTCCTTTCATTATCACCTATAGCGGACTTAATACAGGGCTTATTTAGCTTTTGTACTAGAGTTTCCCACACAACACTACTCATTAGAAAAAGGTCCGACGATCAATTCAGCGATGAATTTGTCTACTATCACCAGGCTTTAGTATGTCCTGAATGCTATGAAAATAAAAATAATAATCGTTAAAATTTGTTTTAAGTAAAAACATATACTTTGACCTCACAATTGTCATTTCGTTAAAAAAAAAAGAGTTTACAAAAAAAAATTGTTCACATTTCCAAAAAATATATCTTATAACTTATGTTGTAAACATAAATAAAATAAATATATTTCCCATTATTTTAATCAAATATTTAGAAATATAGAATTTATTAACTTTATAAAAGTATTTAAACGGGCGAAAATAAATTCAAATTAAAGGTGTATAAATACTGAATATGGCTTACTGAAATACTGTGGGCGAATACAAATGTTTAAAACAGCGATTTGAAAATGAAAGTTTGTCGACGGAGTACAGAAAATAAAAGAAGCCCCCATTTTCTGTCTGCAGGGTCTAACCTAACACGAAGGATATGACCGGAGCTAAGTTCGCTCGCTTTGCTCGCTTACTTCAGTTCCCATCAACCCCTTTGAATCTAACCTATCCGTGACAGGGTTATCTATACTTCCGAGCTCGCTTCGCTCGCTCTTGGACTAATTCGTTAAAAACACGAATAAACCCGAACTCCCGCGCTGCACAGCGATGTCACCTCGATGGTTGTTTAGCTATTTTGGAAAGAATTATATGCTAAAATAGAAGCCCAATAACAATATTATTACCGCAGCTCACAAAAACCTCCTAAAAGGTAAAAAGGCCACCAAAAGGATCCTCAAATCGGATAAATGGTACTTACTTAGTATAATAGTCGCCTATTCAGTAAATTTTTCGTCCGATTATAATTTTTCCTTTATAAAATAGCCTACTATAGTAGGCCACGCGTGTACTGGTGTATAAAAGGGGCGCGTGTACTGCAGTGCACCTCTGGGAACACCAACATAGATATACCACTTCGGAAAACCGTAGCGCGAATGGCTTAGGGTCGCGTAAATAAAATTTACGCATCCACACCCACCTTAATATTTAATTCAGGGATTATTTAGAACGTTGATACAGAACAGACCTTTCTGAACATGATTTAAATTAATTTGACCCGTAAGCTGCTTAGTAATACGGTGAGGGTTCCGTAGCGGTTTGCGCTTACCTGCACCGAATATTTTGTGGGTTAATTCTTAAATTAAGTGTGCTGGGATTAGGTTCATGGATTGTCATTATTTATATAAAAGGTTTATCGAGACTTTGAGCTGCCATTGAGAAATTCCAAATTGAAACACCGAATAACATTTTTCCGGAACCGGAAATTGAACCCAGGACATGAGGGGGAAATGAATGGGGGGGAGAAGGTAGGGTATGTTTTGGTGGGAATCGCTGTTGGTGGGAACATCATTACCTGTAAAGTGGCATAAATACCTTCTGCTGTACTCATGGCAGAGTACCGTATAAAGCAGAGCCTTAGCCAGCCCGAGTTATCTACGTCCCAGTCGTTTTCCCTAGGACTTGCTGCAACCGTGCCGCCGCGCTTCCGCCACCCCGAGTTCAATTCAATTCAATTTTTATTCATGAACAATTTACATTGTGTTTGAACTCTTAATCTACATAAATAAATAAATAAAATCACATTAATTAAAAATATAAAACTAATACATTCATTATACAATAATTTTCCCAATACAATTTAAATATTCAATACAATTAAATATTCGATTACATTACAAGCTGTTACATAATTTTTATTACCCAGTCTCACATTAACCAAAATCAAATTTAAAACGTGGATATGTCATCATCTAGCGAATACAGAAATTTCTCTAATAGGAACGCCTTGAGTGTCGACTTAAATGAGCTCTTGTAAATTATGGCTTTTATGTCCAATGGCAACCTGTTAAAAAGCCGAACTGCTTGATATTGAGGACTATGTTGAACAATATTGAGTTTGGGTTCTATTTTTCTTTTTTTAATCTTTCCTGCGCGTACTTTCTCTCAACTGTCTCTCCTCATCCGTTTCATAGGTATGCAGGAATTTCTTAAAATTCACCAATAGTACCAAAATATAGAGGCTGGGCACAGTAAGAATATTTAATTTTTTAAAGTGTGGCCGACAGCTCTCTATTTGTGAAATCCGGACCATGGTTCGTATGGCTCTCTTTTGGAGTACAAAGGCTCTCTGACAATTATATTTAAAACTATTCCCCCAGAACTGAACACTATATCTCAACCTTGATTCTATTAGAGCATAGTATACCATTTTAAGGTGTTTTATGTCTATTTCATCCCTAAGACTGCGTAAAACACAACACGCTGAGGAAATATACGAATCAATGGCTTGCAATTCCTAGAAACTTTACCTCATTAACTAAGTCAATTTTAAATTCATTAAGTGCGATCGTCATATTTTCTTTATTACGAGCTGTTGTACTAAGCTAAGCTGTTGTGTTATTTTGGTTTTATCTGTGTTAATTATGAGCTTGTTACTTTCAAACCATTAATATCATCAATAATTAATTTGCTATTTTCTTTAAATTGGAAATATAATTACTCTTGCCTTGCAAAGGTGAAGAAAGAGATTAAATGATCACGTATGATTGTTTTAAAATGTTTCCTCACTTACCTAGAGTATGAGTCAGGATTGAACGAGCGAATACAGTTTGGAAATTTTGTGTGTTTCGGAAGAACACTACTATTTCTAGGTATTAGAACACGAAGTCATGCTTATTTTATATCAATTTAAATGTAATTTTTATAGTTCGGTAAAATAATAAAGAGGAGCAAATTTTGAGGTCTACGCGAACATAGACGCGGGCGGAAAGCTAGGTTTGGATAACAATTTGCAATATCCCGCCAGAATTGGAAAAACGAAACAGCCTAAATCGTGTAATCTACGCAGGCGGAGCCGCAGAGTTAATTAAGCCGCCTCTGGGAACCCCACAGGCCTCTGACTTGGCTGTTTCAGACCTACATTAAGTATATAAGTCCAGGTTTCCTCACGATGTTTTCCTTCACCGTTGCCTGTGATGTCCAAGATAAACTTAGAAAGTACATATGAATTTGAAAAAGTCACATTGGTACTTGCCCGGATTTGAACCCACGACCTCAAGCACGGCAGGCGAGGTCTTAGCCACTGGGCCACCACGACATACCAGCAAACACTGGTAACTTGAAGGAGTTTTACAAAGCTACCAAAACTTTGGCAGGTAACAGCAAGTCAAAGAAGAAGCCGTTAAGTCCACTTCATTCCGAATGCTCGCATCGGAATTATGTGGAGCGAGGTGAAGCATGAAGCTCAATACCGACCGCGATGAAGGTCATCTGTGGTCGTCCACGACGTGAAGTCAAATCATGTCATGCTTAGCAATAGAGCGTGCGATTGTAAGACCAAAGAAATACCCACCGACTAAATGCTAGGAAATTTAACTTAATCAGTATTTAAGGTTTTGGCTGGCATACAATAAATTAAGCTTGTATAATTTATCAGCAACAGACTTCCCTTTGTCTGTGGCTTGTCAATGCCTTTACAGAGAGTAAATGCGGTCACGACTTGAGATAAAATAATTTTGGTCGAAACAAAGGGAGTTTTTTTTAAATGACTGGACCGATGTCGATATATTTTTTGTTCTGAATTTAATTGTTGCAGTAGTAATCCTATTCTGTAAGAATCTCACCGTGAAATTTAAAATGAAAAAAGTTCTGCTGAACTTCCAATTGATGCCAGAGATTTTTATTTCGATAATAATAAACAATGGCGAAATTTATGTTTAGTAAATAAACTATGTTTGCGCTCCAATAACTATTATAACGAATTGGTGTCCAAAAGTTGGCAAGAGATGTCGAGGACGACAACAAATGCGCTGGGAAGATGAGCTGAAACTTACTGCGGGACCTTAATTGAGGAGAGTTGCTAAGACAGGAAGCAATGGAGGAGGCCTTTGGCAAAAGGCACACTGAGTTGAGAGACATCCTATAGCCAAACGTAACAAACAGTACAGTCATAAAGATTAATCTCACCCAGTTTAACGGGATAAATAAATAAATAATAAATAAATAAATAAAATAAATATGTTTAATGTGTTATTGATTGATTTTAAGATATTATGGTCAATCTGGCGAGTTTATGCAAATAAGTTGTTTGACAGGTTGTAGTGTATTTATTTTTCCTTAAAGGTTTGTTCTAGTATAATCATCAGCGGTTTTAGAAGGAATCTTTCAGAAAAAATACGAACTCATTCTTAATGTTTTGTCATTTTGACTTCTAAACTCCCATTCCTATCAAGTCTTTAAGAAATATTCCGAACTCGTAGTTATTTTAAACAAAATAATCCTTCGGCAGTCGGTTAAAAAGAGAGAATCAGACGTCAAACACAATGTTTTAATATTGGTGCATTTTCAATATGGAAAAGTTTACAGCAAAATTTTACAAGCTTTCGATATATCTAAAGGGACAAGGGTCACAGGCTTTTTAACGAAAATGAACTAAGTTCTGCAATCGATAAAAAAGGTACTTCAAGTAACTTTCTTAGTTAAAGATTTATTATTTGTATGCTGCTAAACTGCTGAATAAATAAATAAAAAACAAATCTTTATAATCAAAAATGTGCGAGTCCAACTAAGTCTTGATCGTTTTTAGGGTTCCGTACAACTTGATCGTTTTAGGTTAGTCAACAAGGAACCCTTATAGTTTTGCCATGTCTGTCTGTCCATCCGCGAATTTTGGTGCTTTCATTGTTTATGAAGATAGTAATGTTACCTATTTATATTGGTGGATTATGCGCGAGTCAGGCTCGCACTTGGCCAGTTTTTTTTTTAATAAATTACAATTAACAACATAATGACATATTAGAGGTACCTCTGCTGATTAAAGGCACCTCTGAAACAACTTTTCCTGTTTGTTACAATACAAAATCCACTAATTTGACCTGTCTACATTTTCAATACTCTGTGGAAAGCAAACAGCGCATATTTCTCCAAAATTCCAGTTATTTTATTATTTTTCGTGTTTCAATTTGTTCAATGTTTCCGTTTGTGCTGCATTCGCGAAATAACCAAATAATTTATTTTCTAGAAACTCGACTAGTTTCTGGAGTTGTGGAATTAGTATTACGCAGTTTTGGAATGTTTAATTGGTTTAGCCATAATGACTAGAGTAGTTAAGCTGTTATAAAATGTGGTTTAACTTTGTTTTTATTTGCTACTACTTTTGTTCTAATTATTCTGGGTATTATTCTTATTTAATTCTTTGAGGTCACATACAATATTAAAGGAGTAGTAAACAATCCCACCGCACTATTCCCAAACCACTGCAACTCCTGAAAGCCAGAATCAACAGAGGCGACCACCAGAAAAATGCCGAAGCAATGAAGCTCGACGAAGTCCCGGAGAATGAATTTAACTGTCTTGGATCCCGCAACGAAATTTATCAGAAAATAATAACGTAGGAGAAGGAAAAAATTTAAATTTCCACTTCCCTCCATATCAAGCAGGAGACAGAACAAACAAGGCCAATAGGCACAAAGGGTCGTTTACAACTGGGATAAGCCCAGTTGCCAGTTGAGGAGTAGTAGTTCTTACCTGATGACGATGACGTGAGATATACAGGACTGGTTAATGTTGCGACGCGCAACCCCGTCTACAACTACAGACAGACACTGACTATTGACTGAAATGATAATTCTGAAGTAAAAAAAGTCATTCATATTATGCTGTGCGGCTTTCTTTCTTTACAAATGCGAAATTAACTATATCTGTCTGTCTTTAAACTTTTAACGCTAAAACTGCTGAATCGATTTAGATGAAATTTTGTATTGAGTTAGTTTGAGATCCTGGGAAGGGCTTAGGTATTTTTTATCTCGTCAGTCTTCCTTAAGGGGGTGGAAAGGGGGCGGAAATTTTATGATGAACTAATCATTTCTCAAGTAAGGTGGCTCACACACCTTCAATATTATTGCACGATATAAAAAATAGGCTATTCAAGTACAAATGCTACGCAGACGAAGTTGCGGGCTACAGCTAGTCAATAGGTTACCTACAATGTAATTGTTTATTTCGTGGACTAAACTGACATTTGGGGGGTTGTCACTTTATCGTTACATACAAATAGTGTCGTACCTTAATTATCCTGAGTGATCGAAAGTTAATCGAAAATCTAAGTAGTTCGAAAATGAAACTACTGAACGCCAAAAAAAAAAATTGTTTAGTAACTAGCGGCCCATATTTAATTTCTACTCATTTATGTCAGACTTAATTTTATCGATTGCATTTATTTTATTGTTGATTTCATATTTAACACAATAAAAGTTCATGTACTATGTGTATGAATACTGTTATATTTAAATATATTACGTTTATATTCATAAAACATTTATTTACACCAATTAGTAAATATAAATTCAGGAGTCATGTCACATCGATTCGATGAATCACTTATGATTGAGCCTTACCTACAAGCGCGGAGCAAAGTGGCTCCGCGTTTGCAACATTTAAAAAAAATAAGGTCAATAGCAGCTGTCAGTTTAGTCCACGAAATTAAAAATCACAGTATAACATTGATTCATTGACATCTGATTTACATTCAGCTATGGTAGCGAGATCCATTTACTGCTCCTAGGCAATAGTAGTAGTAATTCAGATCCGACTAAGATAAAAACCTTCACGATGCATTAGCTTTATTGCAGTCCGAAGGAGCTTGGGAAGTAATATTTTAATTTATTTCATTTAGAAATCTAGATTAGGTACTCGTTCTTGCTGTTTTTCTTGAATGAAGAGTTTCATAGACGGTATCCTCTATTATAAATGTAAAGGTTTGTATTTTTAACCGACTTACCCAAAAGGAGGTGGTTCTATGTTCGACATTATGTATGTTTTTAGGGTTCCGTACCCAAAGGGTAAAAACGGAACCCTATTACTGAGACTTCGCTGTCCGTCTGTCTGTCTGTCTGTCTGTCTGTCACCAGGCTGTATCTCATGAACCGTGATAGCTACACAGTTGAAATTTACACAGATGATGTATTTCTGTTGCCGCTATAACAACAAATACTAAAAACAGAATAAAATAAATATTTAAGTAGGGTTCCCATACAACAAACGTGATTTTTTTGCCGTTTTTTGCGATAATGGTACGGAACCCTTCGTGCGCGAGTCCGACTCGTACTTGGCCGGATTTATTTTTTATTTTTTTGTTTATGTTCACGCATCTCCGTCAATTTCGGATTGATTTTAAAAATTCTTTTTTTGTTTGTAAAAGTATGTTTCGAAATTGGTCCCATTTTAAATTGGTGAAGATCTGATGAAGAACTTCGAAGATATATAACAGAACTCTTCAATAAATTACGGCAAATCTCTCGGGATTGCTAACCTGTCTGTTTATTGTTTATACCATTTCATAACATAATTTCACGCCAGTACGCTCTTAAGGGGTACGCAGATCTTTCATTTCACCGGTTTTGTTCAAGTTTCATGATATTCGGGTAATCTTTTCTGGCGTTATAGGTACTTTAACCAACTTGCCTATTAGGTAGGTACAACTAAAAAGTGAAAAATAAAAAGCTTTTTTACAAAGAAATACTACCGACTTCCAAATTGAAAAAAACTACAAAGTGAAAATAACTTTATTTTTGGAAGTCGGTGTCCTTATCACATAAAATGGTACCTACCAAAGACACCGACTTCCAAAAATAAAGTTATTTTTCACTTTGTAGTTTTTTTCATTTGGAAGTCGGTAGTATTTTTGTAAAAAAGCTTTTTATTTGATATTCGTTTCAAAAAGATGGTTTATGACATAGAATAATTTTATACCGGTATGAAGTTCACGCAGACGAAGTCGCATGCAGAAACTAGTTTCCTTCTTTTCGTATGAGGAAAACATATTTTCTCCATATTTTCTCAGTTTTGTGCAAACAGTTGGCTGATCTATTATTTTTTCTTTCTTTAATGGTACCCTTGTCACCTTACAGGACACGGTGTAGGACTGTGTGACTAAAATAATTTATTTACTGAAGTATCTCACTTGAAAATTCACCAGATATTTCGAACAACGTATGTATGTAAATGTCACTTTGAGACAAGTTTGCTCGACCCTTTCGACCCGTTCGGGTATTAAATATTCTAGTTCGACACCAAGTAAAGCGTACGTATTTAATATAGGAGTATTTTATTTACCTCTATATTAAAATTATTGCTTGCCTTGCCTTTACAGCTTTGAAAAAATGCCAAAATATCGAAAGGAAAACCACCATTAATCTCATCCGTTCACAACTGCTAGCTGTTCCCCGCGGCTTCGCTCCCGTGGTCCACCCCACAGGACCCGTTTTCGGGATTAAAAAATAGCCTATGTCACTCAGGAATAATGTAGCTTTCTATTGGTGAAAGAATTTTTTAAATCGGTCCAGTAGTTTCGGAGCCTATTCGGTACAAACAAACAAATCTTTCCTCTTTATAATGTGTATTGCACTCTAAAACCAAATGCAGATTTTTTTTACCTTTGTTAAGGAGGAGGTTTCTCAATTTGATCGATTCGATTTATTTATTTTTTGGTCGCGGCAACTTCGTCGTTTATGAACCAATTTTGATGATTCTTTTTTTGTTGGAAAGAAGATATCCCAAGGGTGGTACCATGATAAAGAAACAAGGAGCTGATGATGGAATCCTAGAGAAAACGAGGGAACTCTTCAAATCTTATAGGCATAAATAAAGCGATTTTGGTATTTTCATCAATAATGCAATCATTTGCACTCAGATAGTATCATTGGGTGAAGTGGAACTGATGAATATAAACACAATGGCCACTGGAACTCCGAAATAAAACAATGTATCCTAGTCGTGTTTGGGCTTATTGGAATCGTCATGAGATGTACATTGTCTATAAATAATTTTCATATCAACATGTGTTTCCTCTTGTTAGTTTTGGTAAAATAAAAAAAAATAAACAAAAAATAAAACCGACTTCCAAAACAAAACCCTACAAAGCGAAAAATAACTTTCTTTTCCGAAGTCGGTATCGAAAAACCGAAAACAGTGGGTACAAAAGACTACATTGATGCATCAAAGATCATTTCGTTACTAATAAAAACTGACAAACAAATGGATACAAAAACAGATTTTATTTATACTATTTTCAGATAAGATTCACCCTCATCTTATATGTAAGTCGCCAGTACAAGGTCAGGATTCGCGCCAAGACCTTCAAGTTCACGGTTCATAACAGCTTCGAGACTTGGCACAGCTTGCTGGCGCCAGTCGGTCTCGCTGGCCAAGGTGGCGGCGGCGACGCGAATACATGACGTACCGCTTAAGTCTCATGGGGAGAAAGTTCTTTCATTGAACCGAATTTATTCTGCAAAAGTAGATATGTAGTTACTTGGGTCATGTTACATGGTCAGAGAATCTAGAAGTCTAGACAAATTGTCGTTCTACTAGCGATGGCACGATGAATTAAATGCCAAAATGTACATGACATTTTGATAGCGCTTGGCAATTACATAAATTTTTGACTTTCTTCTGATCGTCATGGCGATTTAAAGTCAAAGTATTATTTAGTATATTTTTTGGTGATACATTAGGTCTTATAGTTTGGTTATGGTGACTCAAACAACTACCCATACACTATTTAACAATATAAGAATTTAAAATCGATATTTTTTATATAAATTAACAAAGTTTCAATATTTACAATACAATCAATTTCTGTAATTAACATTTAGAATGCAATTAATTATTAAAATAAATATACAGAATACAATTAATAAATCAAGTGTTCCATACGCAAAATACGCGCTGGTCGTGGAGTTGCGGAAACAGCCCGACGAAACAATACAATACAAGTCAAGTGTTTTAATTGACAAGCACACATAAATAATTTTCATTTAGTTTATTACATTTTCTCAAGAAGGAATCCGTCAATGGTATAGTAGCATTTTTCAATTAAAAAAATATTTAGTCTCCGTTTAAATTGTGTCAAGTTTAAATCTTTAAAGTCATTTGGTATTTTCCCGACTGCTGAAGGAGGGTAATGTGTTTATCAGTTTATGTATGAATGTAAGTATGTATGTTTGTTCCTATGTGGCGTTCTAGAGACCAAACGCGTTGGCCGATTTTGATGATTCATACGTCAATCGATTCGCCTTAACCCCGCGAGTGTCACTGGTTACATTCACATCACATCATCAGCCTATTAATGTTCCCACTCTGTGAGAGGGAATGGGCCGTAATCCACCAGGCGGGCCCAGTGCGGGTTGGTGGATGTCACATGTCTTCGAAGTTTTGGTTCTAGGACATGCCGGTTTCCTCACTATGTTTTCCTTCACCGTTATGAGAGCAGTGGTGAAGAAATAACTGGTTACATTAAAATTGGAAAAAAGAAAAATTATTATTATATTTGTAACTAAATTTAAAAACAAATAACTAAAAAGTTAATAAAAAAAATAAAAAAACCCGACTTCTTAAAAAGCGAACTCGGGTTTTTTGACTTTTTTAATTCACTTTTTTTATTTATTGAATACTTTCGGACCCATGCAGAGTATGCTTTTGTGAATAAGGGCGGTCTTTGAGGCTCTTAGATATAATTCGCGACGATATTATTGTCTTGTCGATCTATGGCGTTGATCTGAAGTTTTTTACAGTTCACTATTTTACTTGACGAACAATGTGGTCGCGTATATGTAAAGAGAAGCTAATGTGAGTATTTTAAGAGATTTAAAATGCGGTTTGCAACTTTCCGTTGATTTAGGACTACATATCAATCTACTTTAATTAAACATTAGAAAAAAATTGGGCTGTGACTGTGTCGTGGACACGTGTACATAATGGGCCTTCGGATTTCCACGATTTATTATTTAACGAATTCTTTGATGCTTTAGCCATTAAGTGGTTAAATTAAATTTTGGATGTCGATGATAGATTCCAAATCTATCATCGACATCCAAAATTTAATTTAACTGAATACCAAACTGTTTGCTCGATTATTTTAACCTATTTGGCGCAGCCGCGGGGCACACCATGTAATTGTTTTTTTTTTTATTATTAAGTTCCCTTTTATTTGTATCATTGTGTTTATCTGTGTGTGCCAAATAAACTAGTTTTATTTATTTCTTTCTTTCTACTTTGTTTAATCAGGATTTTGGATTGCCTCGCTATAGACTCGCATTCACGTCAAAATTTCACGTGCGGTACTTACGTGATAGTAGTGAAACTACATAAAAAAAAAAAATTGCAGATTTAGTGTGATTGCAGGAAGAAATTATAAGCTCTTGCCTTTGTTCGATAAAATGTTACACCAAAACGCATGTTGGTTTTAAAAACTCAGGTAATAATAAAAAATTAAGGGTCATTTTCGAAGTAGGGTTCAAGTAGGCTTAGTAGGCGTTTCGGCCAATGAGTTTCGCCCGATCCTGCCGAAACAGGAATTTCATTATTATTAATATTTTTGAGTGGTGTTTTGTAC
This sequence comes from Anorthoa munda, assembly GCA_945859665.1. Lineage (NCBI taxonomy): Eukaryota > Metazoa > Arthropoda > Insecta > Lepidoptera > Noctuidae > Anorthoa > Anorthoa munda. The sequence goes on along the minus strand of OX243896.1, from coordinate 18,979,366 downwards.
GAATCCTTTTTTAGAGGCAAAGTAACGTCAGAAACATAAAATCGGTAAAGCAAAAGGGGAAGTTATATTTTTATCATGTTATTAAAATCTCAACTGATTTTAATCGATTTTTTTAAATAAATCCAAACACTATTACCTACTGATCCGTAGGTACCAAATGTGAAATGCCACTTAAGGCACCTGCAAAAAAATATCGATAAGTGCCGTACGTGGAACACCTCTGGTGCCATTTTGTACGCTTTTTAATTGATATACAGGGTGTCCCAGAAATCGACGTCAAGCCGTAAATGGGTGATAGACCAAGTTATAACAGTTCTCAGAAAAATACGAAAAAAAATCTATCTCATGTTTTTAAAAAATTATGTTCACTTTAAAAATTTACTAAAAAAATCAATCCCTGTAATGGTTCTTTAACTCCAATTGCTACAAATCCCATAATTTATCAAATTTTTTTATAATATGTAATCTTGAATAATGCTTGTGTAGATTTTTGCCTAAAATTTAAAGCCAACTCCTCCTACTTAGAAGAAAATTAAACTTTTTCAAAACCAAATTATTCAAATTTACTGTTTCGCCCAACTTTAACTGACTGTACTGAAAAAAAAATGTACTACGCTAGTTTGGCAAGTAACATGAAAAATTGGCGCATTTAATAAGGATTCAAAAATGGTGTAACACTTGCTAGATTACGTTTTCAATAATTGGTCAAATTTTTTTTTGTAAATAGTATCGGTTTTTACCCAAAATGTCCATACTTCCTTAAAATGACTTTAGCTTACCTAAAGCTTTGCTAAACTCCGTTTCTAGTTCGATAGAGACGGAGAGAGTCATTTTACGAAGTGTGAGCGAGATAAGAAATCGAAATTTTACGTAATTTAAGAGCAAAGTTATGATAGTGACTCAACCTTTTTACTTTAAGTCAGGACCAGTTTTCTCATCTTAGAAAAAAAAAACAAATTATCAGATTTAATTTTTTTTTATTACAATAAATGTTCAAACTGCCTTCGACGGCAATGCAAGCACGACATCTTCTTAAAAAAGATCTGGTTATTTTCCGGGCAAATCTTCCCCTATTTACAAAGACAACGGCTTCCGTTATTCTTTCTTGTGCGTTCTTCTCCATAACAAGCTACTTTCCGAATGCACGGTAGAGTCAATTTTTATTACTTGTACATTTTTAATTTAGATTTAATGTTTGACGTTCAAAAGTGCCGCTTATTGGCCTAGTTGAAATAAATATATTTGACTTTGACTTTTCCCGCAGCTCGGCTAAATTCTCTATTGTTTTTGAGTACACTTTCTCTTTTACCGCTCCCCAGTAAAAAAAATCTAGGGGATTTAAATCAGGCGAACGGGGTGGCCACAAGATTGTCCCACCGCGCCCTATCCACCTGAGCGGGTATTCTTCATCAAGATGTTCTCTTACTAAACGGGCATAATGCGCTGGGCAGCCATCTTGCTGGAACCACATTTCCCTGTAAACGTTCAGTGGCACGTCTTCTAATAAATCTGGTAAAATATTTTGAAGAAAATCCAAATAAACTGCGCCATTCAAAATCTCTGGCAGCTCAAAAGGTCCAATTATTTTGCCATTTAGTATCCCGGTCCACATGTTTACTTTAAATCGATACTGTGACTTATCTTGCCTCATCAAATTTGGATTTTCTACATGCCACTCGTGCAAATTGTGCAAATTCATGTAGGCATCTTTTTTAAATGTTGACTCATCGGTCCATAAAATCTTCTCTAAGAATCGAGGGTCTTCTCTGTGCCTTTCTAGCATCCTTTGGCAAAACGCAACTCTGGGAGCGTAATCCCGTGGCAGTAATGATTGTACTCGCTGTACATGATACGGGTGGAACTCGTTCTTTTTTAAGATTCGGTGGGCGGTACTCTTAGATACACCTGTGCTTGTTTCGATTCCACGTACAGAAGCACTTGGGTCTTCTTGGACTGCTTGTAGTACGACGTCTTCGTACGGATTATGATGTCTTCCTTGACCATGTACTTGGTTAGGGAATCGTCCCTCTGATAGTGAACGGTGCACATTAATAAAAACTCGATGATCTGGGTGACGATTGTTCGGGTACCTCTCACGATAAAGTCTAGCGGCTGCATTGGCATTGCATCTGCATTCCCCATAAACGAGGTGAATGTTCGCATATTCCAATGCAGTGTACACAGCCATGGTAGTACTACACAATCACAGGATCAGCAACAGTCCAGAGTAAAGCACAGGTCGTCAGAAAGAGGAATTAAACAGTCCAAATCACAAGCAATTAAGTCCAGAAAACAACGCAAAAAGTGGTAAGTACGGAATCAACATGAACGAATACGGAGATGCGCAGTAAACAAAGCAGCGTAACGTACTGATTTGTAATTGTGTGTGCGTCTGCGCTTACAAAACAGAACAATAACTACTGCTGTCTCATTCGCACTCATCGGTAAATTGTATCTCCGTTTCATGATAAAGGTTGTGTCACTGATAAAGGTCGCGTCACTCTCTGTCTCGCTCACACTTCGTAAAATGACTCTCTCCGTCTCTATCGAACTAGAAACGGAGTTTAGCAAAGCTTTAGGTAAGCTAAAGTCATTTTAAGGAAGTATGGACATTTTGTGTAAAAACTGAGACTATTTACAAAAAAAAACTTGACCAATTATTGAAAACGTAATCTAGCAAGTGTTACACCATTTTTGAATCCTTATTAAATGCGCCAATTTTTCATGTTACTTGCCAAACTAGCGTAGTACATTTTTTTTTCAGTACAGTCAGTTAAAGTTGGGCGAAATAGTAAATTTGAATAATTTGGTTTTGAAAAAGTTTAATTTTCTTCCAAGTAGGAGGAGTTGGCTTTGAATTTTAGGCAAAAATCTACACAAGCATTATTCAAGATTACATAATAATAAAAAAATTAGATAAATTATGGGATTTGTAGCAATTGGAGTTAAAGAACCATTACAGGGATTGAATTTTTTAGTAAATTTTTAAAGTGACCATAAATTTTTAAAAACATGAGATAGATTTTTTTTCGTATTTTTCTGAGAACTGTTATAACTTGGTCTATCACCCATTTACGGCTTGACGTCGATTTCTGGGACACCCTGTATAGGACTGATTGTTGTGATTTATAATGTTTACTGTTGTAATGGTATTAAGCTTTATCTTTTTCAAAAATTGCGTGACTTTTACTTAAATAATATAACCCTACCTAAGGTTTTTCATTCTGACTGTACACAATTTGCTTAAAATTTTTTTTTTACCACTCAGAAATATTTATAATAAAGAAATTCCTGTTTCAGCCGGATCGGGCGAAACTCATCGGCCGAAACGCCTACTAAGCCTTCAAGTAAATTTCAAAACAGCAAATGCTCGGCGTTCTGTTACAAGTAAATGTTCTAGTCTATACTCACCTATAGGCGGCAATTAAATATGGGCGATAGTTGAGACTGTTTTAATGACGTGTTACATTTGTTTTTCTTCATGTAGAAGATAAATATTTTAATATATATCTAATTTTTGACCCAAAGCCATACGAATAGGCAAAAAACATTTTTTTTATGTTTATATAAAAATAATAAAATTTAACCATTTTTACTCCATCGAGTGGTGTTGTTTAGAACTTTTTGAGTAGATAAATACTGTGAGTTTGTTTCAAAAATATTGGAAAACAAAGGAATGAAAGATATCAAAATTAGCTTTTTAAAAAAAAAAACTAGCTTCCCATTCACCTATGAATTTAAAATTTGGTGATAATGATAATTATTACGTACATTTTACTAACAAATACCAATATATAGATAAATCTGATTTTTTCTTTGAAATTTCCTATTTTTTCCTATTACAACCAACTTAATTTTGCGGTCTGGTACGGAACCCTAAATGTGCTAAGTCTGACACGCACTTGGCCGGTATTTTTATTTTTTGTAGGTTCGCGTTTGACCACTATCTCACCTGATGGCAAGCGATGATGTGGTCGCCGGTGAAGAAAGCTAGCCTAGTAGAGTAACCTATTCACTCTTGATTTGAAGACCCTTCAGATTGTAGCTATCTATCAGGAAACACAGAGACCGGCAGGGCATTCCATTCCTAGCTGTACGCACAATTGAAGTATTCCAAAAACGGTACGTATGGGTGGGATGTCCACCATTTGCGTTTCGCATTGTCTTGTCATGTAAAAAATAAGAAAAGGCGGAATATTTCATAGGTATTTTAGTACGTAGATTTAATCAGTCTTACAAAATATTTCTCTTACTTCCCAAATCGATCCCAAAACTCCACTCAGGTATTTGCAATACAATAAAAAAACTTTCGGCGCAAACTAATTTTCTAACTTACGGAATCCTGATTAAGTAGGGTTCGAAGTAAATTAACTAAGAGAAGAGGGCGAAAGGTAGGTAAAAGGTAGAAGTTTTTCGTACTGGGACTTGTTTACCGGTACGTGTAAGCATCAATGGGTAAATTGTTTACTTTATGTACCCATTTATAAACGACTTTCCAAAAAGGAGGAGGTTCTATGTTCGACTTCATGTTTGTTTTTTTTTGTTTATGTTCACCGATATCTCCGTCCATTGTGGACCAATTTAAAAAAAACTTATTTTGTTTGAAAGAGTATGTTCCCAAATAGGTCCTATTTTAATTTGGAGACAATCTGATGTAGAACTTCGGCGATATACAATATAACTCTTCAATAAATGACGGCAAATCTCTCGGGATTGCTGCAATCGCACGTCTGTTTATTGTTTTACCATTTCTATATTTATCCAACGAATCACATTTCTCCTCTAAAAAATAAAAATAAAAACACTTATTACACATTTCAAAAAAACGATTTATTTGCTCACCTTAAATATCATGCACCATATTTAAAAAATCATCACGTCATTGTTATAATATAACTTACACATAATCCAGTTTCTAAGTAGCTAAAGACATCAGCCGTATATCGAAAAATATAGTAGGTACTTAAAAGAAAATAATGGCCACCTGTAATTTTTCAATTTACTCAATATTATCCACATGATTAGATTCATTTCTCACCGCTAAATTATCGCAGAATTAATGTAACTAATTGTCAAGCACGCGTTAACTGAATTTGAATCGCCGTTGAATGATTTTTCAACAGTCAATCACAGCGGATAACCGGCGATTATTCGTCGATTACGTTGACAACCCGATAATCGAGTGTTGAGAAACCGGGGGTAAAGTCTCACTCACAAACTAGAAAAAATATGTCTTTTAATTTGACGCCATAGTAAGTACCCAGGTCACGGCCTTAAGGCGCCATCTACACGGGTGACCGCGAGAACTTTGGCGTAGCAGGTCCGTTTGGCAAAACGCCAAACGGACCTGCATTACACCAATCCAAGTCAGGAATACGACGTCTATTAGTTCCATCTTTCACTCACAGATGTCGTTCATCATATTAATTGAACAGATCCTACATAGACGGCGTTGTAGAAAAAAAGTATGCTATCTACAAATAATAAATATACAATAGATATTATTATCTAAGGTGTTCGCTCAACAGACGGAACATATTTAATAGAAATAACCACCAACTTTAAAAAGTTTTCGATGCCCGTGTAGTAAAACAACGAGGAGATCGTGCTGCTGCGCTAGTGATAAGAGCAGTAAGTATGTTTTGCATAGTTTTGAGTAATTGGCGCCCAAAGTTTTTGTTACAATTTTGTTTTTCCGGACTTCTTTTTTTAAGTCATTTTAATTGTGATGATTGAAACGTGTCGCCTAAATAAAGCGCTTTTATATTTTTCACTCAATAAAATTGTATATATATTAGAATAGATTTAAATGACGAAAATCCTTTTATATCTAGTGTTCTAACACTAGATATAAAATATCTATAAAGCAACTGAAATATTGATTGCTTAGAATAATAGCAGTAAGTAGTATTGGCGCCCAAAGTTTTTGTTACAATTTTGTTTTTCCGGACTTCTTTTTTTAAGTCATTTTAATTGTGATGATTGAAACGTGTCGCCTAAATAAAGCGCTTTTATATTTTTCACTCAATAAAATTGTATATATATTAGAATAGATTTAAATGACGAAAATCCTTTTATATCTAGTGTTCTAACACTAGATATAAAATATCTATAAAGCAACTGAAATATTGATTGCTTAGAATAATAGCAGTAAGTAGTAAGTTACTGCTGTTATTATAAGCAACTCATACTAGGTTTAGGTTTTAGCTTAAGATTAAAAACAAAGTGTTAGATAAAAAAAACATTTCTGTATATTATTTTTTCTTTACTTAAGTTTCATAATTATATTATATAACGAAAAGTTTCACTAGGTCTCAGTTTACTTGCTAAAATAATCTGAAAAAAAAAAGTAAAAAAAAATAAAGCTACGTATTATCCAAAAAATCAGTCTTTCATAGTTTTATACTTTTTCAAAGTCTTAAAAAATAATTATAAATTCTCATTGGGCTCTATTTTGCTTCAGTATATTATTATAAAAATCTTAAAATATATATAAAATTGACAAGTTTTGCCACATTTCAAAGTAATAAACAAATATTTCAGTCATAATTTGAGATCAAACTAAAGATAAAATAGTAGAATTTATATTTATTTTTTCTTGGTGTCATGAAATAACAAAATAGTTAATAGTTTTATCTATTCAGCAAAATTTAATCTATATCACTGACTGTATCTGAAACCGGTAAATTTAATCAAAACCCTTTTCTTTTATCTGGCATTAATTCTAACAGTTTCTTTAAAATCTGTCTTCGTATATTCTGACATTCTTCTGGTTGTCAATTTTGAACCGAATTCAGGAAATGTTCTTGAGTTGTTCATGGAGAGTTGTTCATAAGATTGTTCATGGAGTTCTGTTGATCTCTGCCGAATCCACGCACGAAATTGTGAGAATGGCAGGGGGAGAAGTGGGTACGGGCCTAGCAATAACATCTCCGAGCCCCTCTTTCTAAGAGTTTATCCAAACACGCATTGCGATCCTTAGCAGAATGTATTGTAGGTCGCATACGACCACGGTTATCCTTACATAACAATTTCAGATGAGAATATTTTCTTATTTCATATTTGAGCGTGATTTTTCAGTAGTCGGGTTTTAATTTTTGAACTTATTCTTTATATAAAGTATTTTGGTGTTTTTGCACAGCTACATCACATTTTTAGGGTTCCGTAACCAAATGGTGAAAAACGGAACCCTTATGGATTCGTCATGTCTGTCTGTCTGTCCGTCCGTATGTCACAGCCACTTTATTCCGAAATTATAAGAACTATGCTGTTGAAACTTGATAAGTAGATGTATTCTGTGAACCGCATTAAGATTTTCACACAAAACTTGAAAAAAAAACAATTAATCTTGGGGGTTCCCCATACTTAGAACTGTAACTCATTTTTTTTTTCCATCGAATCCATACGTGTGCGGTATCTATAGATAGGTCTTTAAAAATGATATTGAGGTTTCTAATATAATTTTTTTCTAAACTGAATAGTTTGCGCGAGAGATACTTCCAACGTGGTAAAATGTGTCCCCCCCTGTCACTTCTAAAACAAGAGAATGATAAAACTAAAAAAAAAATATGATGTACATTACCATGTAAACTTCTACCGAAAATTGGTTTGAACGAGAACTAGTAAGTAGTTTATTTTCAATACGTCATAAATCGTAAACAGCAATTTACCAAGTACGGAACCCTTCGTGCGCTAGTCATACTCGCACTTGGCCGGTTTATTTGTCTTATTAGGTTTTGCTACTCCAGGTAACGTGTAATGATTACGAAGTTGATTGAAGAAATTTACTACTCACTTAAGAAAATCTATAGGTATTTGCTACGTATGTGTTTTTATGTTAGCTAACAAAATATAAACATCCTCTCAGGTGTCCATTAGGGGCCGAACATTGTCCGAATAATCTCCGGGAGTACCCCCGGTATCGACCCGGACTCAGTAAACGCCGATATTTCTCGGTATTTTTGTATAGGAACCATGTATGAATGTTATGCTGTTAGAATCGTTATGAAATAAGCTATCAGATTTCACAGCGATTTGCCCAGTTATACCTTGTAATTTATTTATAAAAATTGTGTAAAGTAATTTTTTTCCCAGTTTTGGGTACTTCGTGCACTGACTTTGACAATAAATATAATGACGTTTGGCGGATCCACAGACCATAGGGATTTTTTTTTCTCATAATTGTCTATTAAAAAATCGACTCAAAACCAAAAAGTTATCGAGAATATCCGCCCTACTGACATAAATAATATAATGGCAAAGTGGTCGGGTTAAATGGCAAATTGGCGGTCTTTCACATTATGCGGCCGAGGTGACAGATGGCAAAGTGGCGGCCTTGACAGCGGAATGGAAATTCGATCTTCGAAGATCGAAATTTGAGAGACTCAGTAATGAGGGAGCAAATGAACATAAATGCATACATACATACCAACATTAACATTAGAAGCGGGATATTTACCAAGTCTACTGTTTGTTGCGAGTTTCTGATACAAACAAAAAACGGTGGTCAAGCGCAAGCCTATAAAAGATTTAAAAAAAAAAAAAAAACAAAGAAACAGAAAACATGGTAAATATCCCGCTTCTAATGTTAATGTTAGTGTTCGTGACCATGACAGTTTAAAAACTTACATACACAACGACCAACAAACACTGCCACGCCGTAGTCAGGTAAAAAAATGTTTTCATGACTTTGACGGGATAAATCTCGCAAACAGTACGCTTGACAAAAATATGATGTATCAAACCCTAGCGTCATTATAAAATCCCTGTTCAAAAATAAATAGCACACATGATGGGAAAGGCCGGCAATATATTTTTTGTTCTTGACTTCGGGCCCCCTAGAGGGCGCCATATTAAATTTAATGTGACGTCACATAGCCTGTAACCAGCAGACAAACAAGACGTTTCCAACGACAAATCATTAGTCAAATTATAATAAATAGTTTAGAAGTTGTGAGGGAACAGATGAACATACACACACATACCGGTCAAAAACATAACCCTCACTTTTTACCCGTAGTCTAGTAAAAACTTTTTTTTTTGAAATAATGGTAAACAGCGCTCTGGATACCTATTTATGTGCATTTTACTAAAGAAAAAGGCATACAATCAAGTAAAATATCGTTTCAACCCAGCTCTCAGCCAAATACACGCCCCCTGCATCCATTTTTACATTTGCAGGCTATAAAATCAAAATCAAAATCAAAATCAAGGTATTTATTTCAATTAAACTTTAGAAGTACTTTTGAATTGTCAAACAAAAAATTAATAAAAAGATGACTCTAGTTGCAAATTCGCAAGCGTCTGTAGGTCTCAATGGAGAAGAATTTGCAAGAAACTCCCCGGACACTCTTTTCCATCAGTTTTAATTACAAGTTTTTGGTTACATCATTCTTGTTGAAAAAATACATATATGTGAGAACGATGTAAAAAGACGTGTACGTAAAAGCGTCTAGAGTAACAAATAATTAAAAAAAAGCACTTTAACAGGCCGAGACAGCTAAGTTATGACCAATCCCAACTGATGGCGCCCGTTCACGAACATGACGCATGGATCGGCACCACTCAGCTCAACCATCATGAAGGGAACCGAATGATCCAACACATGTGCCACCATCAGAGAGAAATTAGAGAGAGCATGACACACTCAACTGCCAGGGCACACAGAAGTCAACGAACGACATATAGGTACAGTGAATGGTAGATTTATCTACAGTCGGAACATAGTACTCACACATGTGCTGTGCAATTATATAATACTAAAAGAAATTGAGTTTATACAATACAAAAATTTGCATACAGTCTTCAGCATGTCCAACAATACTTCGATACTTTTCTGCCCATCACTAATTGTTCTTGCGCCCTAGTGGCTGCGGAGCAGGACCAGCATTGAGCCAAGCATTTTTATCAGCGATGTAATCCCCCAACTTATAATATGCTTGCCTACATAGTGTGCGTTTTATACAAGTCTTAAATTTCGTCTCATTTAGTTGTAGAATGTGGGGAGGAATTTTATTGTAACATTTTATACAGTACCCCATAAAAGATGATGCTACTTTAGCCAGCCTGAAACCTGGTTGAATTAGTTGATCCCTATTTCTAGTAACATAATTATGTCTGTCACCGTTTTTACTAAAAAGATGTAAATTCTTTCTAACATACATGATGTTTTCATAAATATATTGACAAGGTACCGTCATGATGTTAATGTTCTTAAACAGTTCCCTTAGAGAATCGCGCCGGCGAAGATTGTATATCGCTCTGATGGCTCGTTTTTGCAGAATAAAAATTGACTCAATGTCTGCAGCCCTTCCCCATAGTAAGATACCGTAAGACATTATACTATGAAAATAACTAAAATAGACTAATCTTGCGGTATCGACATCAGTAAACTGACGTATTTTTCTAACAGCATAAGCTGCCGAGCTTAGCCGCCCCGCAAGTGATATTAAATGAGGCCCCCATTGCAACCTCGAGTCTAGCGTGATCCCCAGAAAAACCGTTTTATCGACGAATTCTAGCTTCTCCTTGTTTAATAAAATGTCACAATCATTACTTTTGACATTCGGCAAGACAAATTTTATGCACTTAGTCTTTTTAGCATTTAAAACTAGATTATTAGCTGTGAACCAATTTTGAACCTGTCGCAAGACGGTATTCACATCGTCAACGTTACTCGTACGTCTATTTATCTTAAAAATCAACGAAGTGTCATCAGCAAATAACACCATGTTTAGATTGTTTTTCAATAGATGAGGTAAATCGTTAATGTAGACTAGAAACAAGAAAGGACCCAAAATTGAACCCTGGGGTACCCCCATTTTCACGGTTAACCCGGACGAATTGACACCGTTTATTTGAACTAATTGCTGTCTATCATTTAAATAAGATTTAACTAAACTCAACGCTGATTGGCCTAGCCCGTAATGCTCAAGTTTCAAAAGTAATGTTTCATGATCAACGCAATCAAATGCTTTCGACAGGTCGCAGAAAACCCCTATGGCATCTTGTGCCTCTTCCCACGCTTCAAAGATATGTTTTAATAAGGTGACACAAGCGTCAGTCGTACAACGTCCTTTGGTAAAACCATACTGTTTATCGTGTAGGATGTTATTCGTATTAAAATGAATGAGCATCTGATTTAGCATTATCTTTTCAAATATCTTGCTGAAAACCGGCAGCACCGATACTGGTCTATAATTATTTGTGTCTTTACTGTTCCCGGATTTAAAAAGTGGTATAACCTTACTATGTTTCATTAGATCCGGAAAGACTCCTTGATCTACACACAAATTAAAAATTAAAGCTAAGTACGGCGCTATAGTCTGAATAATGGAGGTACAAACTTTGATGGACATTCCCCATAGATCTTCGGTCAATTTGATCTTGATTTGCTTAAAAGCTTTTATTACTGTTATTGGGTTTACATGTGAAAAGTTAAATTCTGTCGGGCAGGCTGAAACGTTTGCGTTTAATAAACCAGAAGCAAGTGAGGGCGAAGAATTTATGGTTTCAGTAGTTTTAATTGGGATGCTGGTAAAGAAATCCACAAATTCTTGAGCAACTTTTTTGTTATCTCTAATAAGTCCATGTGTAGTTTCAAGCGTGTAATCAGTATTATTTCTTTTGTTTCTGTTCGTTTCATTGTTTATAATTTTCCAAACAGTCTTGATTTTATTTTCTGCGGTTTTAACTTTATTACCAATGTATAAAGCCTTAGCTACTTTACACGTATTTCTAAAAATTTTTGAATAAGTAGCAACATACTTGTTAAAAGTTTCAGTGTTAATATAAGGCTTAAGGCCATAGAGCTCGTAAAGTCTTTCCCTACTTTTCCTGAGTCCTTCAGTCGCCCAGTCACTGAATAAAAACTTAGGGCATACAGTTTTAGTTTTTTTCCTAAAAGAATTATTGAACTCCTTTTGGATTACTGAGAAAACTTTTTTATATAGAATATTACCATCATTCACTGTAAGGTCTTGATCACTTAGCTTACTAATTAAACTGCTGTTAAACTGATTTAATTTACCGGATGTTATTGGTCTGGATTGAATCTGCACTTGTTGAATTGGTATGTTGGACTCAAAGTTTACCAATAGCCCACTATGATCCGAAGGCAGACAATTTATAATGGCTTTGTCTAAGTAGTCGCAGCAACAAAATACATTATCAATACATGTAGCAGAAGTTACAGTTTTTCGTGTTGGTTCCATAAACACATGTGACAAATTAAATGATTTGAAGAGATTTAATAATCTACTGCTATCTGAATTACTCTCTAAAATATTTATATTAAAATCACCACAGATTATGATTAGTTTATTTCCAATTGCAAGTTTTGCCAAAACATCTTCCATCACTGACTCAAATATAGAGTAGTTACCATAATTGGGGGGTCTGTAAACGCACACTATGACATGCTTATCCAGCTCAACGCATGACAGTTCAACACTATGTTCAACTGATAGATCTACAATATCTTTACGAGGTTTTGATTTAATACCATTTTTAATTAATATAAGTGAACCTCCACGTAACATAATATTTCTATTAAAACAACTACCTACGGTATAATTTTCATAATTAATTAGCATTGTATGATCTTTCAGCCAATGCTCAGTAAAACAAACAATTTCAAACATTGTTTTTTCCAAAAACAGTTCTATTTCCAATTGCTTCGCAGAAAAACCTTGAATATTTTGATGGAATAATTTCAAGGAATTCTGCTTAGCCCCTTTTTTTAAATTAACTAAGTGAGAGCAAGAAGGTACCTTCTTGATGGTGGATGTACTAGTAACTATTTCGTTGTTGGTACCCTCCCTTGTCCTACAAACTAGTTTAAACTATAAATATTAATAGCAGAAGTGCTAACGTTATTAAACTTATTGACTACCTGTATATTAGTATTACTACTAATATCAACTACAGTACATGCCTTCGACATACTATTTATGTCTGAGTTTATAGTAAAAGATAATAGCCTCGCTATTTGACGTCTTACCCTAATAGGCAGATACACTGTATTGCCTGTCGTTTTTAATTTATCAACAAAAATGTTGATGTCCAAAAAAACTAATTTGTCGCTGTAATGGCTGACAAGGAAATGAACATGCTTATTCAGCATGTGTATATAATTATTTTGTCTACTAGACAATTTTTCCAAATATGGAAAAGCACACAATACGATTTTATTACAATTTAACTTTAATAACTCCGTTACACACTCAGTGATGTCATCTTTTTTTACATCCAAACTGTTACCTATAAAGACAGTTACATTGGTATCTGGTTTGTATACATTATTTGTTACAGATTCCATGATATGCTTGTAAGATGACCCAGGCATACAACAATTCAAAGTTGAATAACTCTGATTGCTATTTAATAATTTACCTAAACCTCTTCCAATACCATCTGCAAACATAACCGAATTAAAACCATGATGACAATTATTTGTTGGAAAGGATGCAGTCTCAGGCCGGTCAACTTGAGACACTTCCTGTGAAATATCAGGAATGTCTAGGTCAAAGACACTGTCCTGAGACACCCTCTCAGCACGAGGCTGGACCTCCATTGTCTTTGGCTGAACAGCCTTCAGGTTTGAGTCTATCTGACAATTACATTGACACATCAGCAATTCGTTTGCGGCCAGAATGTGTTCCTTAATTTGTAACTGGGAGCTAACATATTTACTGTAAAGGGAGCCCAGTTTATCCTCAAGTACCTGAATATCATTTTGTAAGCGCTGTGTGTCAATTTCATAGATTTTTATGCTGTCTTCTAATTTGATCTGGTAATTATTTAATTTTTTAAGCAGGTCAACACGTTCTTTTCTGAGTGGAATATTTTTTAAGAAAACTTTGTGTTGTTTCCTGTACTGGGTATAATTTTTAATTATTTTATTAAATTTTGCATACTTTTTCAATTTTTTATGACTAACTTTATACCTATTTGTCTCATTTAATAAGGAATCTTCAGTCAGGTCAATAGTGGTTATGGAATGAGGTTTACAATTTGATTTTATTAATTCACTATATAAATGGCATGTTTCCTGTACCTGAGTACATGATTGTTCTTTTTGCAGATTTTGGATTAGAGAATTAGCATGAGCCAATTCATCTTCTAGGTCCCTAACTTTACCTAAAGCCTCCTCATACAAATCACTGCAATTATGGAAACCATCCGTGACTACCCGCAGTTGGTCACGTTCATCAACAACATTCTGATATTGTTGACTCAGCACCACTAGCTCCCGCTTAAGGCTTGTGTTTTTAGAGATGACATTTTGCACTTCTACTTCACATTCATCTCTCTCCTGCAACATTGCCTGACATTGATGTTGCGATTCTTTGAGCTCTTGGAGTGCAGTTCTTAGTTTAAATTCCAAGTCCTGAGCAGTAGCTTTACGTGTCATCATAGGCATGGTTTCGGGATAGTTACTGAAAGTAGAATTAGAGAAACGGTGAGAACCAAAAGAATAGACAAAAGACAGAAAAGCTGAAAATGGAGAAAAGTAACAAAAAATAAAAAGAAAAGTACAAGTAGGTAATAATACAATGAAGAAAGGGAGTTTAATTCTTAGGTAGGCTGCTGAATTGGCTTTTTTTACTTTTGATTGCCTTTCAGTTTACTTTTATTTAATGTGGGTAGGGTACCCAAAATATATATGTGTGATTAAATTAATGCAGTTTAATAGTTTAACTATGCAAAAATCATAAGCGTTTGGTATAAGTGAAGGATAAGAATCAATTAATAGAACTAATTAAATGGGCCTAATGTTGATTTTGTTTCGTTTTTACGCTGTCAACGAAACGATTTATAAACACTAGAGTGCGAAATTAGCAAAATTGTTACGTTAAAACTAAAGGAGAGTGTATTACAAAGTTAAGTAATATTGTATGCTATAATTATAAAACGTAAGTAAACAATACTCCCCGTATAATGCCGTCGTCAGCTGTTCGATAGGTTACCGGTCGACAACCGGGGCAAAAACTCTTATTTAACTTATTACTTCGCCAGGAAAACAATAATCCTAAGTATTTATGCCGTTTTATTGTGTTTTCACTTGTAATTACACACTAATTTTACGTATATAATAATTAAATCTAATTTTAAAATACGGAGCACAAATTTGACATGTCACTTGGGCAGTGTTGCCACTTTTTTTTTTTTATAATTTTGAGGTCATAGCTTGGCTGTGGTTGGGCTTAAAATATTTCTAAGTTAATAAACATTAAAAAAGTACGACATTTGGTTTGTCGAAAAAGGCATAGTTTATGACTTTGAGATCAAAATAACCCAAAATAAACTGCCGAGCAATGAAAAAGTTCCACCCACAAAATGCCGACAAACACCTTAATTTAATTTAAAATTTGAACACAATATTTACGTTTTTAGTTGGTAATATTCTGATGCGCTGTTAAATGTACTTCAATATTGCAGACGGCGTCATTAACCTAGCCTTTCCCGTTTAGGAGTAATTTGGTGCTATGTCACTGGCGCTTTTTCATTGCTCGTTAGTGTATTAAACATGCAGAACTACATCAAGCTTTGCGATTTTAGCCTTTTTTAGTGTCGTTTTCTACTGGGCTTACCAGGAATTATTTTCCTATGTCACCTCGTGAATAAAACAGAATATACTTTATTATACACCAAAAAGATGCACATCTCTTTTACAAAAAACTTGATTCTGTGGCATCTTTTCTTCTTTATTTTAATTCTTTGTCAGTAATGTGTAACATATAATAGTAATACATTGTGATACAAGGGTGGAAAATAGGTTATTGCAAACGAGCTTTTTAATGACACGAGTTTGCAATAACCTACACACCCGTGTATCACACGACGTTTTTCAATACAGTTGTGGGAAATAGTAAAAACAAATCAAAGAATTACGTTTGTTTTTTCTATAAAATAAAATGATCGTAAGTCGCCATGGAGGAGGCCTTTACCCAACCTGGGGACCTAGCTTAATGCATAATATTATTATTAATAAGACAACTAGAAATAAGTAAATTTGTATCTATAGTTATTCGTAAAAGAAAGAAAATTTACAGTTATGTTTATCTTGCAACTAGCAAGTAATTAATTTAGTAATTTAGTAACTAAGATGAAATGTAGATAGTAGCTTGGTCAAATAAAGGCTTTTTTATTTTATTTTATTTTATTATTTTTATTATAAGTCGCCATAATATATCTTTCTCGAGATGTTGGGGGCAAAATTACATCTTGCGCAATTTCACCTCAGATAAAATATCGGGTGGAGTTAATTCCATTTCATCACTTGTACTTGAACTCATATTAAAAAAAAACAAATTAGCGCACAAAAAAAAGAATTTTCAAAAAATGGTGCGTTTTTGCAACTGGACATATTTTTTTACAACGAAAACAGCCTATTCGACTTTTGCCAAATTTTTATGTTAAAATAAATAAATTAAAACTGGTAATTAAATATATTAAACAACTTGACTTATACATTTAAAACTCAACTGCAAAAATAATGACCGAGCTCGTAAAAAAAAAGTCACGACCGCGTATCAGAAAGATTCCTATGCAAAAGATTTAATTTTCGAATCATAATTATAGCCTCTGAAAGTACGCCATGTTTAACAACTGTATTGAAAATTATTATTTATAGTTAAGTATGTTTAATCGTTGTTGAATTTGCTTGTTTGGTGTAATCTGAGAAAAACGTTTGTTTACGACAATGGTAGTATCAATTTAATATTTACAAAAACCCCGACAAGTGCGAGTCAGACTCGCAAACGAAGGGTTCCATACCTTCTTACGAAATTCATGATACTCGCCCTATAGGTTTTGATAGTGTTAAAACTTGGCGGTCTTTTTTATTTGTTTGTTTTATTTTTAAGTGTTTGCCTCGTCGGTTTTAAGGTTGCTGCATGAGGTCTTGGGTTCAATTCGTGGGTCAAGCAGAAGTTATTGAGTTTTTTCATCTGGAATTTCTCAGTAGCAACCAGAGGTCTGGGCTTGTGTGTGTACCTTGACATCCTAATTGAATTAATTTAATTTTAATATTTTATACTTGGACATCCTAATTGAATTTTAACAATTAATTTAATGACAATTTTAATGATACTTTGACATCTTAATTGAATTTTAATATTTTATACTTTGACATTTTTAATTTAATTGTTATATGTTATAATTTGACATCTTACTCGTCGATACTCTGGCGTTAAATGATACCTCGAAATCCTAAATGAATTGTGTGTGTTTGCGATGTTACTTTAAGTTTAATGTGTTGAATTGTATTGTGTACAATTAATAATGTTAATACTAGCCTAATAATCTATATCCTATAATGTATGTACCTATATTGCACGCCACACTTGGCAGAATGTGATGATACCATTTAGTAATCTTAAGACCATAATGTACCATATTCAGACAAATAAATGATTGATTTGATTTGATTTGATTTGACTTGTGCCCGGTGGATGGCAATAGGCATACACCCTAATAAATGACACTTATAACATAACTGGTGTTATGTAGAAATAGGTACTATAAGTACCCTTCTGGCTAATCTTTTGGAGAATGCAAGTGTATATATTATGTTATGTGTTTGCACTGTCTTACTACTTACTAATCCTACTATTTACTATTATAAACGTGAAAGTTTGTTAGGATGGATGATTGTTTATTTCATCACGCAAAAACTACTGAACGGATTTTGATGAAACTTTACAGAAATACAGCTTATAATTCAGAATAACATATAGGCTATAATTTATAAAGAAGACCTGGTATTATGAATGTGAAATGGATGGATGGATTTGTGTGTGGATGTATGTTTGTTACTCAATCATGCCAGAACGGCTGAACGGCTCAAGCTAGTCTATCTATCTATATAATATATATTATATATATATAAATAAAAAGAAAAGTCCTGACTGACTAACTGACTCATCAACACCCAGCCCAAACCCTTAGAACTAGAAAGCTGAAATTTTGCACAAAGTTTTCCTGTATAATGCAGACTAGGAATAAGGAAGGATTTTTCGAAATTCAACCCCTAAGGGAGTTAAATTGGGGATGAAAGTTTGAATGAAACTTTGTCATTTTTAAGGACTTTTGTATTTCATCCCTTAAAGGGGTTTTAAACTTTGTAAGATAAATAAATTGTTTATCATTAAAATTACTTTAAACTTAGTATTTCTGCTCTTCAATACAATTGAAGAAAAAAAACGTACATAAAGAAAGAAAGAAAAATTGTTTATTTGCGCCAGGCACGACTTTCAATCGTGAATTTCACCCCTTAAACGGGTAATGTAAATTTATTTTGAGCAAATTTTGTAGTCTACGCGAACAATGACGCGAGCGGAAAGCTATGTTTGGATAACAATTTAAAATATTCCGCCAGAACTACATAAAACGAAACAGCCAAAATCGTGTAGTCCACGCAGGCGAAGCTGCGGGCGGCAAGCTAGTGTAAAATAAAGATATAAATGTCGGACAAAAAATACATTTCTTGTTACTTCTTATTTTTTTGTTGTGTAAGTCATAGTGACACATTCTCGTGTTCTGTGAACATTTCAAATGTCTACCTATGTTCTTTCGAAATGGACAGTGAAGGCTTAGTAACAGAGTCTCAGTTTTCGCCCTATGAGTACGGAATCCTAAATACTATAAATATCTGAAAGTCAATAATTATAAATACATTCAGTCGATATAAAAGAGCACATTCAAAACTTTCGATCATTGCAAAAAATTTCAGTCGCTTATAAACAATTTTTTTTTTTTATGTTTTAACACAGAAGCAATGAATTTTGTGTTGCTTTCTTGTGCGTTGTTCTGTCTCTTGACTATTGTATCAGGTTATTGGGATGACGGAACTTCAACCGTGGAACCCAACCATGACATGGATCAAGTACCACGAAATAGTTTCTTCAGATGGCAAGAAGCACAACCAACTTGGTACAGTTTGTTTCACCCTTGGTGGGATTGGGAAACAATGAAGTGGAATAGAAGAAGTATTATCGTTGCTGGACTGTCTATTGGTAAATTTTAACTTTTATTTTTATTATTTGCAACAAAATTTCGTCATTGGCTTGAACCCAATCGCCCAATGGTTTTGCCACGAAAAAGGTTTGCGGACACTACCTTATTCGTTCGTTTTGCAACTCCTCATAGATGTCCTCCGTCCTGGGGTGGACGGAAGGGTCTGTCAGACTCTTAATGACAAAAACCACCACGGTGTTCCCTGGCACACTTGCGTCGGGGGCTGCGGGTGCATGTGTGATTCCGGCTGTCTCAGACTAGAGCCGGCTCGCCTTTCGCAGGCTTACCTCCCATAATGTGGAGTAAGTTGTTACCTCTCACTTTACGCCTCAGAGAGGCGCGCTTGGAACACTACGCGCTGCTATCTCAGGTCCAGCCAGATTGATGGGGCCGACAGATGTCCCCATTATGTTGTCCCTGGACCCATTACTTTATTCTTGCCTTGACCTTAAAATTATCTGTTTTCAGTTATTATAATAACGTCTAGTATATAAATAAATATACCTCTGGCATAACTTTGTTAAAGTCAGGACGAAATCAGGTCGACGATCAGGGTGTAGGATTTTAATGATGTCACGGTAATGATAAAAATTTATATCCATACACCGTGGCATTTTAATCGTCTTACAAAAGCAGCCCACTTCTTCTGCCAATGTACATGAAAAAAAAATTCCAAGGATAGTAGAGGAAGATAGGAAGATTTAAGTCATAGGCGACTCCCAAAAACTTTATTTAGATTTTCCATATAAAGTTGTCCACAGCTGATCAAAATTTGTATGCGAGATGCATTTTTGTTTTGAGTTTTGACTAAGTCGTTTATATACATGGGCAGAATTAATGGGCTGCTTTTGTAAGACAATTAAAACGCCAGTGTATATATTATCATGTTTTGGTAGTATATAATTATTGTCTATACATCTATTGTATAGATAAAAAGATATAATCATAAAAATATATATAATATAATCTATACAATAGAAAACATACAAAGCCAGTATTATAGAGTTTGGAGTTTGCTAAAACCTTTTCTAACAATATTTAGATATTCGTAAAGCTTGAATATTGTGGTTTTATTGATAAAACTCACTAGCATAATGGATTTTAAATAAACTTGTACATAAATTGTAAACATAGAGGGTCCAAACGGCTTGGGAAAACATAAAACTGACCTGACAACTATGACTTCGAGATTTTTTTTTGTCAACAATTTTTGTGGGGGGAGACCAAGTCTTTTGAGACTTAGGAGCGATGGTTCAAGTAGTGCCACCTGGTGTAATTTAAGGAAGTTTTCATACATTTTCGGATACTTTTAGTTTTTTTTTTTTGGCACAACTCTTAAGCACCGCTGCGGCGGTTCCGACCCGTGACCGGAAAAAGGTTTTCACCGCCACCTAATTAATAAGGTAGCTACTGAATAAATTATCCAACTTGGTTCTACATTCGATCTCACTACACTTTTTGCGGTAGAAGAAATGCGCCGCGGGTCTTGTTTTTTACATGTTATGTTTTTGATAGGATCTTACTTCTTTTTGTCAGGAGTCCTTCTTTATTACTTTTTGTGTATAGTACACGATCCGGTGGTTCACTCGGTCATTCTCAGGACACTCATTATTTGGTTGACTTCGGTGGCATTTTTAATTTTTGGCATTACTAACATGATTAAAATCACTACAAAAAAAATCACTACAAAATTCCTAAAAAACTGCGAAAAGTAAGGGGGTTAGAACGCCGCCCTGAGGTACCCCGGCAGAAGTACTACACCAGGAAGACAAGGTCTCTCCGATGCAAATACGTTGTCGGCGACCAAACAAGTAACTACAAAACCAGTCAACAACCGATGGAGATATGTTAAGAGAGCAAAGGATGCCAAGTAAAACTTCGAAATCCACGATATTAAAGGCATTACTAAAATCCAGTAGAGCCAAAACCGTTAGATTGCCCATCTCCATGGCAGACCTTATATCGTCCGTAATATTCAGAAGCGCTATAGTTGTGCTATGACATGCACACGTTGTATAAGCTTTATTATCTGTGGAATGAGTGCTCGGACGCGTCCGCAAGCTGCGTCCCAAACTACTGTGCACACATATCAGTCGCGGCAGTAAGTCGCGTCCGTCAGCCGCGTCCGATAATTTGTTCCCAGCTTAACGCGGGTAGCAAATGACTTAATCTTTTTGCAAATTGTTTATCAACTTTTTATTTTTTCAGATTTTTTGTGCCTCGGTACTGGTACGATACTCAATAGAAGAACCATACTCACTGCTGCAAATTTACTTGATCCCTATTTTAATAGACAAAGGGAGTTGCGTGTTTGGGCATTGGGCAATGCGGGAAATCATAGGACTCCTTACAGATACAGAGTTTGGAGAACTACAAGGTTATTCCCGAAAAGTTTGAATCCAGAACATTGGCATGGGGCAAGAGGCATTCATTCTCCGAGGCACGACATATGTATAGTACATACCTTGGACCAGATGTTTTTATTGAATTATATTTCCACTAGAGGCATGTATCCAACGAGATGTCTATTAATGGGGAAACATAAAACGCTTTCGAACGATTTATGGTTTGCGGGTTCTGGTTTTGAATACATGCAGCATGTCAAGGAAAATTATAAAATATTTCTCTCTAAAACCTATAGAGATGCTGTTGTGGACTGTTCAAATTACTTGCCCAAGTGGTGGGGAAAATTTATATGTATGAAAAATTTTCGTAGGTTTCCCGGAATACAGAATGGTTGCGGATTGTATGATCGCGATCGTGTCGATAGGGTAACCGGGTTAGGTTGTTTTGAAATACGGTATAACGAAGATAGGATTTATGCGTTTACTGATATTCGTTATTATATTGATCATATAACACAGGTAGCTACAATTGCACCTGGTGAGTATTATGAATATGCTTATCCTCAATGGGGTATTACTATAGGCTGGTTTTGGAATACGATTAGTGCAAATGATCCTCAAATCCCAGACTATCAAGTTCGTAAAGATTTGTTCCCGTTAGGCTAAAATTTGTCCTACAGTAAGGTTGTCTTCGATGTGCAAGGTAGTGAGGTGGTGCGCCCGCGCACATCTGTACTGAGTCTCAGAACCACTTATACTCGTATACCGTTTTACGGCATCGCTTCACATCCTAGCACAGTTTTAACGAA
Source organism: Anorthoa munda (assembly GCA_945859665.1). Taxonomy (NCBI): domain Eukaryota; kingdom Metazoa; phylum Arthropoda; class Insecta; order Lepidoptera; family Noctuidae; genus Anorthoa; species Anorthoa munda. Next base: position 18,957,192 of record OX243896.1, on the reverse strand, counting down.
AAGCATCACACATTTTCACAGCGGCTCTAGGCATCTTCGCACGCATCTCGCATATCTCAGGTGCTAATAAATATAAAACTTTATAACCTAGGTACTTTTGATTGTAAGAACCGATCAACGTTTCATTAATTTTGTGGAGAGATGACGTCAGTCGTACCTCTTAGGGGGCACGCCACATTATGCGGTGTTTAGCGAAAACGTCAAACATCAAAGTCCAATCTGCGCGTTTAGAAACTAGTCTAGTTTACTTAATAACGTGTCAAACGTTAGTTTAACACATTCTTAACTACAAATCTTCAATCCAGCAGCTAGCAAAATAATTTTCATGTTAACCTTCAAGCGGCTGTGCGCTTTTTTGAAGCGGCAGCGGTCGCACGCAACCTAAAAGGCCTTTGGCAGTTTTCAGGGATTTAGAGCATCGATTAAGCAAACATTATTTACCATTTATATTCACACACACACATTTACAATTTTACCAATTTTTGTGCTTAAAACTGTTTGTTTAAATAAAAAAAACAAAATCTTAGAATTAAACAACTTCTCTGGATCAGGAACCAATTTTGCACTTCGAAAAAATAATTACTGGTTTGCTTTTTTTTTCATTATTATATAGATTTATTTTTTCAATTAGTTTTTGAAATCAAATAAAAGATACCAAAGTGTGTATTATGAACTTAGGTCTAGTTTTGTTCAAAATCAGTCTTCTCTTCAAGGTAAAATCTTAAGGGCAAACGCGCGTAGTCTTTTCGACGCCTGCGTCGAGACTGAAAAAAAGGCTTTTTGTGCCCTTCGGGAGCCGCGTAGAAGATTATAATGGAGTGGTGGACGAATACCACTCCATTCTAACACTCCAGGCTACTAAAAATTAAAAATATTTATGAATAGACAATTTCTCGATATTTTAACGAAAATGTATATAGTGCGGTCGGTTCGACGCCACGCGACCGCTTAAAGGTTATCATTTTATAACAGGTACAGTATGACACAACTTACATGTAAATCGACAAAATTCGTAAAACCGATTAAATCCGATTTACATAACCATAAGAAATCGCTCACTATCGCCACAAAGTACGTAAGCGGCGGCGCGCCGCAGACAGAGAGGCCACTCTGAACAAAGCATCATTTTGCATACACACATTGACATTGCGATTTTACAGGGAATAATGGACAATATTGGACCGAGCTCAGTCGCGGCTATCCTGAATGCTTTGTGCGGGCGTTTTTCACGTCATTCATACATAATAGTAGTTTATGAAACTGTTGCATAATAAGGGGTATTAAAACATGAGTGTGTGTTTAAAAACCGAGCCGTAGGCGAGGTTTTTAATAGTATTCACACGAATGTTTTAATACCTAGTTATGTGCTGTTTCATACACTACTTTATCTACACTCATACATTGGGATTGAACCTACTAAATACCTTTTTTGCATTTTCCATGCCATAAAGTCGTGATAGCATTTATCATATAATTTTCTCGACTTTGCTGGTAATAAATTATGAGTAATTTCCTTCGCCGCATCTAAAATATCGGGCGAAGTCAAATTTTCTTCAAATTCACTGATATCAGACATTTTTAAGCAAGAATTAAAAAAACTCATGAAATTCAATACAACTAAACCTGCAAAATACGAATGGTGCCAAAACCCAGCACATCACCGCATTGCGCATGCGCTAAGGTTTAGCACGCACTGCGATTTTTATTCGTGCGAATTTTTTTCACCTATTCTGCGACCTATGGAATTGTATGAAGTTGCTCGCATTGCGGTAAAAAATCGTGCAGAAATAATACCGCAAGAAATCCGTGTTTTGCCACAGAATCCACCGCACCGCGGCGCGAATTTAATCCGCGCGAATATTTTGAGCTTTATGAACATGTAGGAAGAGACAAAATTCGCGCGAATAAAAATCGCAGTGCGTGCTAAGCCTGAAGCGGGCATTGTCATAGACAAGTAAAAATTGGAATCAAATCTTTTTAAATAGGTACTATAAAAATGGCATTACAAAAAATAATTGATGAAAACTCCTTGTGATTAACTTCTTGGATTTGTCCTGTATCGTAATAGAAAAAAAATTGTATTATAGCATTATTTTGTTAGAGAAAAAGTGTTATAATAAGATTCTATTTTTAAATTTCGGTATTGTGTTTATAAAGTATGTCAATATAAACTCGTTTTGAAGTTTATAATTCGAATATTACGATATGAGAGTAGATAAAGTACTGTAACGAGGTTGCATTGGCTGGGCTACCTTTATTAATTGTTACAGATCGAATATACTTTTTTTCTTTTTAATTCATTATTTTTTAAGGTTTGAAGATCATTACATTTTTCAATATGACAAAGTAAGAAATTCAATGTCTAGGAATATAATAAGTTATTTTAAGTCCATAGACGAAATTGGAAAGGCTATGAAATTTGTGATAATAATATGGTTTAAGTAATCCAGCTCACAAATATGTTTCCTCCGATTGCACAGCACAATTTTCTTCTAGTTTTTGTACATCTTTTTAGGTCGCTTCTTAAGCAGTCGGGTTTTTTGATTTTATTACCTTTTTTTTTTCACATTTTTATTTTTGTCAAGCTTGGTGCTTTTCACAATTTAATGTTTTTAGTGAGAACATTATTACACAATTTTTACGTCTTGTTACCCTCCAAACTTCGTCGTATGTGGCCTCGTGATATTTAATGGATATTTGATGCTCTGTCTACCCTCTAAGGCATGTAAGCATGATATAAAAATAAGAAAAAAAGGAAACTTATGTTTAGACGAATCGATGTATTTATGTTTGTAACTAACTTAAACAACCTACTCTTTTTTAAATTCGGAATCAATATAGTAGCAACCCTAGTGAATCTGTCAAGTTTAGCTGTCAATTTTCGAAACGGCGGGAGTGGCCCTTCTGTATACTTACTATTTTGTGCTATCGCGCCATTCAACGCTAGGTATAGGGGTGTTTCCTGGGCAGAAGTATGATAATTCTATTTAGTTTGTCAGTGAGATTATCTAATAATATTCGACACGTATTTTTTGCTTTATCAAATAAATAAAAAAGTACAAAGATAAAGTGTATGTTCAGGAGTGGGGGCTTGTCACGTCACTTTGGTAGTATAAAGCGTAGCAAGACGTAACGTCACACGATATTTCAACGCACTGTGTCGACGTCATCATTAAAAACTGTAAAATAAATTAAAAAGTTAGATTTCTAATGAAAAAATAATAATATATAAATTGATTTCATTTTAGATTACACTTACGTAGACATTTAATTCTTGAGCAATACTCTTTAAACTTTGATTTTGTTACCAAAGGACGATTCGTGCGTGAGATTTATTTATTTTATGGGTCAGATATTAGTTTTATGTCATTAAGTGGTTTATCAAAGTTATTGGATATGATATTTTTCACCACTAGTGATTGAGGTCGTGGGTTTAAAGCAGGCAAAATATCATGTGACTTGCTTACTAAGTAATCTAAGAGCTCGTTTCTGGAGACGAGGGCGTCGCGCGTCGCGTACAGTGGCGTCTCGCGGTGCGTTGCTTCCATATAAACACCATCGGTTCTCCGTAAACGCTCGTAAGGCGCATATTCTTGTGAGTAGCTGATTTTAAAATGAAAATCACGTCCAAACGGCAAGTCGTAATTTTTTGCAAAAAATATATGTTACATTAGACATTTTCTTAATAATTTGATCTGAGAAAATTTAGAGTTTTATTCGTACAACATAGTGTAATTAATTTTTAAAGTTATGTCTAAAACGGACAAAAACACGACTATCGCACCAAAACCGCTGGGTGTATTTAAAAACATCGACACCATCTCAAAGACAATTGAATTATCTACATTTTGATCTGAGGCTTTTTTGTTTTAAAGTCCTAGAATAATAAGGAAAGTACAAAAAACTACTAAATTTTGGATCGCGCGGGTGTGAAACTAGTGCGCGTTTTGTTCCCTCAAGGTCGTTGGAGTTAGTCGTCGTCTTAAACAATGCCATTATGTTTGAATTTAGTGCGGTCTGCACCTCCCAACGCGAGCGTTAGTACCCGCGTCGAGTTGTACTTCGTAGCACGACCTTGAACGCATTCGTTATAACTTTAGATGGTTCTAAAATCCTTTTAATTTGTACTATTTTATACCACTAATTAGAATTTTTATACTTCTCAATTATCGCAGATATAAAGGTCGTGCTGAGAAGATTCTTTCCCAGCACGACCACGCTATAATTCCAGCTAGCGTAGAAGTAATGAAACGGGAGCATGCCTAAAAATTTGTAATTATTATGTACTCATAGGAGTACATAATAATTACAAATTTACCAGTAGTGAAATAGTTCACTACTGGTAAATTGACGTAAATTGTTAGAAAAGCACAAAAACATTTTCTGCCTATAAGTATGTGATTTGTATACTTGACACTAGATGGCGTTATATGTGGCAGAAAATGTTATTTTGTTAATGAATGCGTTCATGGTCGTGCTACGAAGTACAATACCCCGCGTCTTCGTAAACGTGGCCACGTTAGGCCCGCTTGACAACGTTGAAGGAAAATAATGTGAGGTAACCTGGACTTATAATTTAATATAAGTTTGAAATCGCCAACCCGCATCGAGCAAGCGTGGTGATTAATGCTCGTGCCTTTTCTGTGTGAGAAGATGCCCTTGAGCTGGGGGGGAGAGTAACAGGCTGGTATGTTAGCCCACGTGCCATCAACAGTGTGGTTCCGCCACGTCTCACCCTCCTCTGATGTGAGACCTTGCCTATAAACGTGATAGATTTTTGACAAATTCTTGCTGCAATTTTATAGCCGCCAAGTTGCCAGTTATATCGCTCAACACAGTGCAAGAATAGCCCGGCGATATTGCCAAGATATTTCATAGTAGTCGCATGTATTTAATGTCTAGCCGGCTAGATTGCACATGATATCCCCGCTTTGACTTTACTGCAATATCGCCGTATATCGTTTTTGCTCTAATGTATAGATGCATCTCTTTTCCCTCGCTCCCCTTCCCCCACCTCGTCCTGTGGCTGCCTGATTAGTGAAGTTATTTTTTTTTATTTTTTTTAAGTGACGTCTCGCAGTTTTCAATCCAAGTGATTGGCTACTGCTTAACCGGGCTATCCTGTGGAGACTAAACTAAGCCTCCAGCCAGGCACAAAGTTCTAAACCTAAGCGACTACGCTGAGGGCTACCCCAGGTGGGGTCGAACCTCGGCTCAGGGCGTCGCTGGAAGGGACAGCAAGGGGACAAGCTGGATCTTGATTATATAGTTATTTTGTATCCGTTGTTGATTTTATACTGTTCGTCACGGCTGAGTGATCAAACGCAAAGATTTTGAACTTTATCAACGAAATCCAAGTACGTCCTTAATTATGGGATGTAGAAGCTAGTCTGAATAAACATCGTAACTTTAAGGAAGCTTGGGCTGTAATTGCCACGAAGTTTAATGTAACGACCAAAGAGGCATACGTAAAAATTATATTAACTACTGAGATTCTAGCCTCAATATATGCTCCGCGTGTACGAAGAAAATTCCTCAGCAATACAGTCACAGACTCTTGCTGGACTACACTCAGCAATGTATTGCACAATTAAATTGCAGCAAGGGTATAAATTGCAAATATACTGAACTATATTGGTCATTAAAATTGCCAACAAGATGCAATTTTTGTAGCCCGTTTACAGGCAACTTTTTATAGACTTAGAAAACTAGATGTTTTATGCTACAATTGCGAGTATGTGTGTGTGTGTGTTAGTCGTTTAAATTATATGTTATCTATTCTTTATAATGTTAAGTTGTGTAATAATTATTAAGTATAATATAATTGTTTTGTCATTAAATATCCCTTTCTAGTTGCATATTAAATAAAGAATTGTATTGCTCATAAATTGTGTTTGATTTGCTGTTAAGTGTTGGAGGGTATCCCAAACCAATGTATTGCGAAAGCGTGCAAATGTATCGCTTTTGGACTGTGCCCTTTTGTTTTTCCTTTTTGATGATAACACTCAATTTATATCCTCAAAATTGTGCTGTCAACAGAGGCCTGGTGCACTAATTTGACAACTATTAATGTTATTTTTTCCAGAAGTAAAAGCTTTTTATTAGTTTTTATTTACTTTCACCTATCCTGGTATCTGTGATCATCATCATCATATCAACCGTACGACGTCCACTGCTGGACATAGGCCTCCCCCAAGCGTCGCCAAATTGACCGGTCCCGTGCGTCCCGCATCCAGTGGATCCCCGCAACTTTGACCAGGTCATCGGTCCACCTGGTCTGTGTTCAAATCTTGCAAATTTAATTTGACGCACTTCCCTGTGTTTGACTGAACTGAAATTTTTCAAACATGTTCTTTTCTCGTGACAATGCAATTTTTAATATAATAACTTGTTTCTAAAAAATACTTTTCAAAATACACTCTTCGGCACAGTGGACCGTTCACAAATTAAAAGTGCTTGTTTGTCACGTTTTATGTTTTTGAGTACTCGAGCTTTACTGTGTATGATTGTAAGGTATTTCATGGTTAAACGAACTTACCTTATGAGATGTTCGACCATAATTATACAAGACGTCACATTTGAAACATTAATTTGATTCACTTGGTATGAATTGAATTTTACCTTTCTTTCTACCTAAATACGTCTATCTCTTTCGCACGTCCCCACCGTACACCTGGCAGGGCGCGCTGTTGAGCTAGTAGCGACGGCGACGCACACTTTGGGCTCCTACACATAACTGCGAATTCGCAACGCATCGCAAATATCTGCGAGCTCGCACGTTCTAAATATATAGATATCGCATCGCAGTTATGTTTGGGAGCCCTTTGGTAGTAATTGCGTCGAAATAAACACCAGGCAGGATTAAAATTAAAGCTATTAATAAGGTAAGTAGTTTAACATGTGTTTTGTTTCAGGTAAAACGCTGATATTAAACCACTTGACTGTTATTAATAGCTTTACTATTGAGACATATTTGTTATCGCCTGGTGAAAGATTAAGCCAATGTGACCGCAGGGGTAAACATAGGACTTAGTAGTGTGACTACACGTCATTTATCTCTATATTATAATATTTTATACTGCGCATTGCCGGCCAGATGTGGCGAATACTTAGAGACAAGGACCTTCGGGTTTAAATTATGGTCTGACAGGCAACCTCATAAACTATGAAATTCTATTCATTTTAAAAATAGTGAAGCGATAATGGACCTTTAACAAAAACAAAGTGGCCAAAAGCACAGGAATAGGGACTTAAGATACGAGATTCTCTACAAAAACTAAGGACCATGTGTTAACAATAAAAGTAGATACACGGACCCGGCCCGGCGGGCAAGCTGAAAACCCTTAGGCGAGGCGATGAAGGCAAAAAGGTTGGGGAGAGAAGGGGCAGTCGGTTTTGAGAGGCACGAGAGGTGAGGACTGGACTCTAGGCAGTGATAGAGGAAGGACGAAAGCGCGAAAGGTGAAAGATTGATAGTTTGAGAATCACGTAGTAAGACGGATAGAGGGGAGTGGCTACGGAATCAATAATCAAAAGTCGTGTCGTGGTAGTTATCGTGGTAACGAAACTAACTATTAAGTTAATTATGATTTAGTCTAAACTCGTATTAATATGGTGTGAGTGAGTGCCGGTATGTTTGGTAAGTTTTAATCATTATATTACATAGGTAGGGACGAATCACTAATGTACCCTTTGTTTCTAGCATGGCGAGTCTTTGTATTTATCTCCCAATCCACACCTTGGCAGATATTTGTCACTAGCATTTGGTCTAGGGAAGCGGTGAAGCCTTTTGTTACACGTTACATGCTCTAATCCACCATTTATACACTACACAAATACTCATTTGATTATGGACTATTATTGACTTTTAACTGACATAACATGCATGGAAGGCGGAACCGCTAATACTCACCGTGGTATAAAATAGGCTATAAGGCCGCTCTCAATTAAGAACGTAGGATAACCAAATGTTAGTTGTTAAATACTGTTTCCTATAGAAGGTCTGATTACGAGTCTCATTCAAATTTCAAATTCAAATTTCAAATTTCAAATATTTTTATTGAGCAATAAGTATTTAGAACAATATAATTGTAACCCTGACTCATTGCATTGCGTTTGTTGTGTGTACACTAATAAACGAAAGGGGGTAGTCATCACCAAACATCACACACTGGGATATGATCAATTTAATGAATGTTAGTGTCGTGTCTCGTTAAATCGCACCAGGTCTTCGGGCCCATCTCTGAATTAAAAAAATAATATTTAGCGAGACACGATGGAAGCCCAGTGTAAGACCCCGCTGCTGACGTCACACGGCTGTCAATTACACTGGAGCAACCTCGAGATTTGGGGAGTTTAAAAAGTGTGAAATGACGACTTAATCCATTTCCTCATACAACAAATCGATCTCAATGTGTTCTGTATCAGACTGAGTCTACGGTGCGCTTGCTAGTTCTGTATTGTCTTAGTACGGGTGTTAGGTCGAGGGTGAGCTATTTATTATAGCGCGCGTCCAGTAATTCTGGAAGCATGTCTCGCTCAATGGCAGGGCTCTTAGGCACAAAACTGTCCCTGTCTTAGGATTGTGTAAGACATGTTTAAGTTTAGGGAAACATGTATTGTATGGACCGCTGCTAATCCTTCTTAGGATTCGCATTCGAGAACCTGCAGTACACGTATACGACGTGCCTGCTGCTGAAAGTTAGGCTCACGTCACTTGGGTGGGAATCTAGACTATTGTCAACGAACTCATTAACGTAACTCAAAGTAATGTATTTCTCAAAGCAAGCGTAGCGTTTCCTTCCTCTGACTTTCCGTTAGGTAAATAATGCACTTTGCAACCCCTTTGTCTAATTAACTTCATACATCACTATTGTTTTACTAATATAGTCCTTATGGCTAACAGACAGAAAAGTGTGCTGGGAAGTTTGTTTCATTATTTCTTCTTACCAGCTATTACACCTAGGAAATGATGGCGGGATGGGCGTTTTTGGGGCTGTCTGTAGGAGAGTTGATCTAATCAACTCCAGTCACTTCTAGAGTTAAAACTCTCTACCAATTTAGTTACTTGTATTTGTATTAATGCTTAAATGTATAATTACTATCAGCGACCACTATTCGGTCTTTGGTTTAATACTCTATACATTAGTGTAAAGAGTTTTTCACACAAACTTTAGTTAATTATAATAATTTAGTTTATATCCCCTTAGTTACATTTTATCCTTCTAAACCACTTCCAAGTTATAATCTTATAACTGTGAATTCCAAAACAAAACAAAACCATAATTTGGAATTCACGTGTACTCGGTGGAAAGGTGTCCAGGTCAGGAAGTCGAACCTTACAAATTTGTGCGGCTGGATGGGGCACAGATTCTACTTCTTCAGAAGTAGCCGACCTTTTACTCTAAATCTAGGACATTTTAGAAAAAACGAAATTTTTATCAGCCTAGGGTCCTTTAGGAACAGTCACAGTAGATGAGCGAAAAAATATTCCAGACGTAAAATATTAATATATATATTAATATTTCGAATATGGAATTAGAATATATTTATTTAAATATCAAATATATTTATAATAGCTCATATGACACAATCAAATTATTAGTATTTTTACTAATTTAAAGTTTCATCTAGCAAGGCTCAGGCTCAGCAGCAAGGTAGCATATGTTTTGATCCTGGGAATCGATCTAGAGTCAAACCAAGAATCTTAGCTACAAGACTACTTCATCGGATCATGAGTGATCTAATCCGCCCTGTGGTAACTCTATGGTATGCAGGAGACTGAACTTCATACGCTAAATTAATAAATATTAGGTACCAACCGACTTGACCTGCTTTTGTTGAAACCTGAACTTCTATTTTCTAAATTAATCAATCTCATCTAACAGAACATATATAAAGCGAAACTCATAAAAAGGATCTCTCTCACTGAGAGAAGATATTTCTTAGTATTGGAATAACTGTATTTAATAGCAAATGTATTAATTTAAACTTCATGTAAAGTTTTGGCTCCCACACATAACTGCGATGTGATTTAGATAGATTTAGTACGTGCGAGCTCGCATATATATAATTTTATTTTCATTTCCTTTTTTATGCATTCATAAATAATATACATTGAGCTTGATTAAATTATTATTTCTGCAAATTAAATATCCAAATATTACAAAAAATAAACAACATTTCACTACTTAATAGTTAATAAATTCAATGTCAAAATAAATAATCAAATTCAATATAATAAAGAAAGTTATCTATTTATAAAAATTAAATGTCTATCTTACAATTATCTAATACAACAAACAAAAAGAAAACAACGAAAATCACTACATGTCAAAGAAGTTAATAAATTCAATGTCACATTCTGTAAAACCAAAAGGTCATTTAACAATTAAAGTAATGGTTAAATGAATTGACGAATGAATGAATTTTTCTATTATTGTTTCCTTATTACTATTGTTATAAGGAAACAATAATAGAAAAATCACAACAATACACCACAAAACGAGAATAAGCCTTCTCTCCTATGCCTACAAGTCTTCAACTGAGTAGAGACACCTATCTAACAGTAACAGGAACGCCCGAATCTTTGTTTTAAATGCCGATGTATAAATTAAACTTTTTAAGTGAAGTGGCAAATTATTGAAAATTTGCACTGCTTGATATTGCGGACTGTGTTTCACAATGTTGAAATGGAGACTCATCTTATTTCTCAGATCTATTCTACGTGATCCCTCTCTATCTAATCTCTCTTCATTTGTTTCGTATTCATGTAGATACTTTTTAAGGTTAGTCAGGAGTACTAAAACGTAGAGACTGGGTTTTGTGAGAATATCTAATTTAATAAGATGAGGACGACAGCTCTCTCTCTATTATATACGGACTGTAGTACGTATAGCTCTTTTCTGAAGGATAAAAGCTCCTTGACAATTATAATTATAGTTATTGCCCCAAAATTGCAAGCTGTGTCTTAGTTTAGACTCGATTAACGCGTAATATAAGATTTTTAATTGTTTTATGTCTATTTCATTTCAAAGGATTCGTATCGCATAACACGCAGATGATATGTATGCATCTATGGCGGTTAGTTCCTTTTTCCATTTCAACAAATCATCTACATATAATCCTAAGAATTTAGCTTCATTCGCTAGTACTTTGTCCTCATTTAGTACAATTTCCATGGTTTCATTATTGCGAGCAGTCGTTTTGGATAGCATTATTTTAGTCTTTGTACTATTGATTTTTAACTTATTTACAAATAACCATGAATGAAGATAGCTAAGTGCCATATTAACTTTTGCCGTAAGTTCTTTAATGTCATTTGCTGCAATAATAGCGTTAGTGTCATCCGCAAATCTACAAGTCGTAAGTCGGGTAAAATTTATGTTTATAAAATTTTGTAAGTCGTTAGTGAATATAATAAACAATATGGGACCCAAAATAGATCCCTGTGGAACACCGGCACACATATTGAAAAACGATAATTTATAATCTTGTCTATGACCGTCTTGTGTCTCTGTGATTTCCACAAACATTTTCCTGTTTTTAAAGTAGGAAGATAAAAGTTGTAAGGCTTTACCTCTTACTACGTAGTGATCTAAACTTAATCACTACGGAGTAAGAGGTAAAGCATTACAACTTTTATTTTCCTACTTTATAACTTAAAAACAGGAAAATGATGAATACTGTTGATCATGATCTACTCATTGCTAAACTTACAATGAGTAGATCATGATCAACAGTATCAAATGATGAGCTTAGATCTAGAAATACACCAGCTACTTTCATTTTATTATTAATATTAGTAATCACATCATTAATAAGAGTATCTATAGAATCACCTATGGCAACATTTTTTTGATAACCAAATTGTGTAAGCCGAGATTTGATTATTTTTTCGAATATCTTTGAAAGGGTTGGCAGCAAGGCGATTGGACTATAATTTTTTGGAACAGACTTAGTGCCTTTGTTGTGAATGGGAATGATCTTGGCTATCTTAAGCTGCTCGGGGAATATTCCGTCATCAATGCATTTATTATTTGCGATGCGTTGCGAATTCGCAGTTATGTGTGGGAGCCCATAGGTGGGTTTTAATGTCACAAGGTAACATGGCAGGCAGATTGTGATATAATCTATAATATCATTATCAATGTTTACTAACTTTCTTTAGCACAGTAAAATCATGATGTTCAAATAGCACTAGCTACTTGAACACAAACTTAATGATCTCTATAGTACAGGTATACATTTCGCTAGTTATGTTGTAGCGTTTGCGGGTTAACTATCTAATAGAGAGATAAATAATACGCAGCACTATCAACATACAATTTAATATAAGGGTCGCAGGTACAAAAAGCCGTTTCTTATATATTTTCTTCTTTTTTTAAATAGATATAGGCGCTAAGTACTATCCTGGCCTGGCAGCAGAAGCGGTCACAATAACGTGGTAGGCTGAGGACTAAGCGCCAGCAGCAGGACGTCCCGCAGAGTTGACACTGATCTTTGGTTGTCGGCAGGTTCTTCCGATGAAGGCCCCAGGTGGTTGAACCGGGACTTTGGACCCTGGAATTTTCCAATCGTCGTATAAGTTTCTTTGTCCCCCGGCTTATCCTTGTCTGATTGTGACCGCAACAGCGTAAGCGTAGGGCAGAGGATGTACCACGGCGCTTAAGGCGAATATGTGTTTGTCACAATCGGAACCGGAGCTCTAGAGAGTTAAAAAAAAAAATTGTAACGGTAAAAACATTTAAAGCAGGTAAGCGCTAAAGAAATAACATACCAATAAGTACCTAACTAAAACACCAACAGAAATTATAGAAAGAGTGATGAGATTTTGTCATGTAATGGCCGTAACCAGCATGATTAAGCAAAAAGTAATCGTCAACACTTACCCAATACGGGGTTAACACTGAAGCTAGATTTATTTTTAATGAAGACACTCGTAGTGGTTATGATTCAAACTAATTTTATAAAAGTACACGTAAAATGACACACTAAGTATGTAGGAATGATGCTATGGAGCGAGTGTACGTGTAATCAGCTGAGATATCCGATCGTCAATGCCCGTCCGGTGCGTTTATAAAAGCCCGAGTGGTGTTGACACGGGAACTTATCGAGTTGAAACGTAATGCAATGACTAGTCGATTTTTTCAATGTCTTTTCGTTAATAATGTATATATATAGTTATATATTAGGTTTAATGTATCCTATTAATATTATCGCCTACAATGTGTTTATTATCTGTTTGTGTAGAAAGTAGTGCTCGGTGCTATGGTGACCTAACACACCTTTCTTATAATGATAGGATATGGTAAAAGTTAAAGTCTTGGATTATAAGGGAAACAACTATATTGAAACACTATATAACACTTAGATACATGAAATACTAAATTATGGTAAACTATGTAACTAAATTAATGGTAAAAACTATGGTAAAATGGCTATGGTTTGGTTATGAGTACGTGTTGTCTCTGACGAGATCTAAACTCGAACTGGTTCACATTTTGGTTTCGATTAAAACTCGAACATATTCCCAAGAGCGAGAAGAAGTGCGGGATGATAGCTAAAATTACACTATAATAGGGTTTGTATATAACATTAAATTACCTAAACACATTAGTTTCTAGTAATCTTATCTGGTAAGCATAACGACATTGCTAAAAGGCATAATAAATGCGAAAATTAAAAAATTTAAAGTATATATTGGTCGAAGTACTTAAATAACTATCATTAATAAAAACATTCATGGTGGTAAAAAATTACACTTTCGAGTCTTCCACAGTAAAAGCAATATTTTGATTGCCTGTGTCCATATATTTTTTGTCCCGTTTTAGCGATCTATAATTCGCGCTAGGCCAGCGTTTGGCATAATTGTGTAAAGAATAACCGATTTCACTTTTATTCTTTAGATCACTGGCACTGAGCACTTCACTATATGATTCACGTCTTCTGGTTGTTTCGGAGTCAGTGGAGTCGCTGCTAATTCTTGTTGGCAGCGACTCTCGCTGCGGCGTATAGGTCTCGGAGGCGGTGGAGTCACCGCGGTCTGCTGCCGGCGGGATCCCTCGCCACGATGCCCAGCGGAAGCCTTCCGGCACATGCGGCATCGCCCCGTTCGCCACATTCATTGCGATGTATGGTTTCAATGTCCTTTTCATACTGGTCCGCAAAACGCGAGTCCAACACTCCGAATAAGTCATTCGCTAGATACCGATACCGTTGATTAGGCCTCGTCGGCGCCGTCTTCCCCGTGGTGCGTCGCCGTCTAGCGTGGTTATCAAAATGCTGTGTTAGCAAAAGTTCATTGTAGTATTCGTGTTCCTGGTAATCGTGCCGGGCTTGCTGCATGATCGTATTACAGTGGTTTTGTGTTTCAATGGTTGCACACAATTTCTCTTGGTAATTTGCTATTTTGTTATAAGTGTGTATGCCTGTCCAATAGAGTCGCATGTCGTAGTACATGACTAATTAGTTATACTTTCAAAATAGTATTCGTTTAAAATAGTAACTATCCCTGATTAGTTGTACTTTTAAAATAGGGTCAAAATAAATCGTTTGGTTGTTTAGAAAAGGTTTTAAAGGTAGGCGTCTAAACCGTAAGATGGAAAAATCAGCGTGAAAAAACTCAGTAAAACAGTTGCTACAGTTGCGATTTTTTACCTTTTTCTTTCTGGTAATTTGGTTGTTGGTTTTATGTCTGGTTCTGGTATATTTACATTATTCTGGTTAACGGGCAATACTGAGAGTTTCACAATAGGGCGTTTCATGACCCCATTTTTGGTTTTTAATGAAACTGCTCTGGTTAGACCATCATTTCCTGGATGTGTGTCGACCACACGTCCAAGAGCCCATATTCCTGGAGGCAGATTCTCGGTTATAAAACTTCCACTGAATACTTCGCGAAGCTGGTTAAATTCTTCCTGTATCATCCTGTTCGCTCCCACGAAGTTAGTGCTATTGTCACTGTACATATGTCGTGGTGCCACTTTTCTGGCAGCCATTCTCGTTAGAGCTGCTAAAAAGGCGGAGCTGCTCAGGTCGAAAGAAAATGAAAAGAAAAGAAAAACGATAAAAAAGACAAGAAGCAGTTGATTTACCCCACCGTGCGGTAATACGAAAGGACAAAACTACCACGAAAGTTCGGGTGGTGTTCAATGCGTCTGAAATGAACAACAAGAGTATATCACTAAATGATACTCAGATGGTCGGTCCCACGCTGCAGGCTGATTTACGACACACTATTTTAAAATGGCCCCGGCTTGCGATTGGCCTTGTAGCTGACATTATCAAAATGTAAAGGCAGATACGGGTAGCTGAGAATGACGCCATGTTTCAGCGAGTTTTATGGCGAGACAGCCTGGACATGCAACTACAAGACTACCAGTTACTGACCGTCACTTTCGGTACCGCTTCGGCTCTATATCAGGAACGCTTCATCTCGAACGCTTCATCAGATCGCTTACGACGAAGGACATAAATATCCACTGCCCTGTAATAGGGTTTTGAACGCATTTTATATGGACGATCAGGGTGTGACAGCGTGGAAGAAGGAACTGAAATATTTAAGCAAATGATAGCGTTATTGAAAACCGGGGGCTTTGAACTGCTGAAGTGGAATAGCAATTGTAAAAACATGTTAGAAGTTATTCAAGCAATGGAATATATATAAGATATATATGGATAAGAAGACAGAGGAACTAGATGAAACAAGCAAATACAAAAAGGACAATCCAATAGAATATACAAAGGAGGAAACCGAAGAGCAAAATTGAGTAATTTGTACGCTAGATAATACAATAAAAATTTTAGGTCTTACCTGGAATCGCAGAGAAGACACGTTTCAGTACTCCGTGAATCTTCCTTCCGCGTTGACAGCACCTGCAACAAAGAGAGCCATAATTTCTGAAATTTCAAGACTGTTTGATCCGCTTGGTTGGTAAGCACCATGCCTGGTGTTAGCAAAAGTATTCATTCAGAAATTGTGGCTTGCAGGAGTCAGCTGAGACGAGGAACTAAGCACGGATTCGAGACACTGATTTTCATGAGAATGGATGATACGTGGGTATTTAAAATCTAGAAGATCTCCAGTTGACCGATTTCGGTGGAAGCCGTATTGGCGGTCACTGAGGATGTCTTTGTCTTCTAGGTATGCCAGGAGCTTATTGTTCAGTACACGTTCTATACTCTTACAGAGGATGGTGATACTCGTCCCACATCCAACAGGAGACGGAGGGGGCCGCGCGCCATCAGAGTTCAGACGCGAAGATTCCGCAAAAAGGGAGGCAAACAAGTTTGCCTTGTTCTCGGTGAAGTGGGCTAGTGACCCGAAGTTTGATTCAACCGACTTAGCCAGGGACCAAAACGCTTTGCTACCAGCAGGGTATGAAGCTAGTTTGTTCCCTTTTCTGCTAATATGGTCATAACGTGCCCTTCGCATCGCCTTTTTGCAGGACTTGGCAGCCCTGTTGAAGGCTCTCCTCTTCTGAGTTACGTCATTTGCTTTGCGCACTCGAGCGTCGACCCATGCCAGGTAAGCCTTAAGCTAAACCACATTTGCGAGGTTGCACTCGGCACCAAACCATGATCGGTCAGCGCCGGACAGCGCTACGTCAGAGAATGGAATGTAGTTCTCCATGCCCTGGTGCAACATGTCAGTCACGGCGTCAGCGCATGACGATGGATCTTCCGAAGATAAGCAAGTGGGCCGCTAAGGATAGCATGCGAAGAAAGATCGCATCCCATCCCAATCTGCTGACCTGTACCGCCAAACTCGCAGGGTGCCTCTCGGGCTGGGATCGGGCGGGGAGTAGACGGATACAGACTTCACCAGACAGTGGTCGGAACTACCCAAAGGTGATGAAATCGACACTGAGTATCGGTCTGGATCTGTTGTTAGCAGAAGGTCCAAGCAATTGGCCGTATGCGAATCAACATCCGGCACCCTCGTAGCCCCCTGCACCAGTTGGGTGAGATTAAGGAAGAGGTGGTAACAGAGAAGCGTCAAAAGGAATGAATGACGTGTATCATAGCCACGATAATTGGTAACCAAAATTTCCCTTAACAAATATTCTTCTCTAACAAAACAAAGTTAAATTTGAGTAGTTCCCTCAATTTCTCCATGATCCGGATCAGGATCAGATCCTGACCTGATGGCGATGGGACCACCTAGGGAAAATATCCTCTTAAATAAAACAAGAATTTTACAAATCGATCCAGGCGGTCAAGCTCCTCCTTTTTTTAAGGTCGGTTAAAAATCAGGTTTAATTTAACAGTACCTGGGCGACCGAGCTCCGCTCGGGTGAAAATAGAGAAAACGACGTTTTCTAAAAATTACATCTAGCTAGATCGTTTTACGCTCATACTAAATAAATTGCATGAAAATCGTTGGAGCCGTTTCCGAGATTCAGATTATATATATGTCGCAGGGATATGATGAAAACAGGGAATTGATCAAATCTCTAAGCAAAATTGGTTCAGTGAAATGACAAAAATAACTTTTCTGTAGTAATTTAAAGGTTTATTTTGTACGTTGAATTAGTATTTGTGTGGCAGAGCCGACGGAGCCCCGCTGCGCGGGGCTCCTATTTCTGTATGCAGGGTCTAAAGTAACCTAACACGAAGGAGATGACGGGAGCTGAGTTCGCTCGCTTTGCTCGCTCACTTCAGCTCCCGTCATCCCCTTCGAACCTAACCTGTCCGTGTCGGGGTGCCCTAAGCTCCCGAGCTCGCTACGCTCGCTCTTAGAGAGATTTGATCAATTCCCTGTTTTCATCATATCCCTGCGATATATATACAAGAATTACTCGTTTAAAGGTATTAGATATTAAATTGGAGAACTAGCTTGATAATTTATAATTGATAACATAAATAATGATATTTTTAAAGTATTCTATCATTACAAGCGTGTATGGTATTTTGAACTTTGACTTTGAGTTTTTCGACTGTATAACTTTGCGATGTGTTGGGATCTGGATGAGGTTGACTTTGTCTCATACACAGAAGTTGTCTACTAGCACCGGCAATCAGCATGATAGTACGTGATAAGAGCTCTCCGATAAACCCTAGCGTGTATGACTATGTACCTTACAAACCGCTGCTTATTTATAAATCAACCCGTATTTACCCACAGTTGAGCATAGGCCTCTCTTTTCTTGAGCCAATCGCCACGCTCTTACTCCTACCACATCCAGATCCTGCCCTCGATGGCAACATATCGTCTGCCTATCTCGCCGTTGGACGACCAACATTTCTTCTGCAAGTCCTTGGACGCCACTCGGTCTCTGCCCTACTCCACCTTTCATCACCTCGCCTTGCCATGTGTCATACTGTTTACCGATATCAATAAATATTTACAAATACATTCATTAAAATATATACACATTGTTTGTTGTGGTTGTGAAATATTACTGTGCTAATTATTTATAAAAACAATAAATTACTCGGTTACATCCGATATTATAAAAAAACAATTCAGACTATATAAAAGATCACATTCAAGTGTCCCAATCATTGTTAATTTCGGTTGCTCAAATAAAAGAGGCAGTTAAATTGGAAAGATAAACAGAACCAATGAAGCTTGTGTTGATTTGTTGTACGTTTTACTATTATCTAGTTGTTGTATCAGGCTTTTGGGATATCGGAACGTCAACAGTGTCCCCACTCAGGACTGATATCACACCACGACGAAGTTTCTTCAGATGGCAGGAAACCCAGCCTCTTTGGAGGTCTTGGTTCTTTTGGACCTGGGATTGGGCCTGGCTTCAATACAATAGAAGACTTAATGTCGTTGCCGGTTTATCTCATGGTGAATATAAATCATACAGTTTATCGTGACTAATATGCATTAAGATGGAGTATCCCTGACGCCAAAAGGGGGCTGTTATAAGTTTGACGTGTGTATCTGTGTGTTTATGTGTCGGTATCATAGCTCCTAAACAAAGTTTTTTTTGTTTGATAGGTGACTTTGTAGAAAGTGTTCTTAGCTATGCTTAATTAAAATCGCTGCAGCCATTCAAAAAGATCACATCATCATCCGCATCTTACTCTTTGATTCTGGGTTTTTTCACAAGATATCGTATCATCATTGCTTGTTTTGCTAGATTGTCGATTGAAGCGTGTCTACTACTAGGTATATTATATGAAGTTTTTGGGGGCTGAGTCACCCGCGTCCGTAGGTGAGTACCCCTTTTGTTACCCTACACGTGGTCCCCGGGTGGTGCTAAACAGGTGACACAAACTGGTGGTAGGTTTCGGCCGAAGGCTTGCGACCACCCACCGAGCAAAGACGTACCGCCAAGCGGCCTAGCCGTGTTCCGGTACGATGCTCGGTGTAGCCACAAGAGGAGTTGGGTCGAGATAGTTGTTCCATTGCAGGCAGACCAGCCTGACTCGCGTTGTTATGGGCCTATCGTGGGACTAGTCACGGAGGTTAGCGGGATCCGAGGCACGGTGCGCCGCTGGCCGACCGCAGGTAGTTGGGGGCCCAAGTAGTGTGCCAGCCACACACGAAAGGCTGCCCCGCCAACTGTCGAAAAATCCCGGGATGCGCCATCGTGCTGGTTGGCGACCAGACGAGAGTGCCCGATGGACATTCCCGGACGGGCCCGGGCGTCCCCGCAGTCTCCAGACTAGTCCCCCAATGATGACGTCCTGTCTGCGTGTGTCTGAAGGTTGCCATCGTGGAACCTCATCTCACTTCCTTCTCCTCACCTTCCTTCACTCACAATAATAATGCCAAGGAACAAAAAGAGAAAAGCTGAACAGCGGCAGCACTCACTCTCACATAAGGTTCACCTCAGTAACATCCGAGGTCTTCACTCTAACCTTGATGCAGTCCACCATCATCTGGAGACTGATAAACCAGCGCTTTGGTTCCTTTCGGAGACGCAGATCGGATGTCCGTCAGATGTGGCGTATCTTTCTTACCCAGGGTTTACCCTGGAGCACAGGTTCAAGCCACGCGCAGGTGTATGCATGTACGCCCGTGATGACATCTGTTATCGGCGTCTCCGAAACCTTGAAGACTCTCGATTCTCAGTGCTCTGGGCCCTGGTTGACGCAGGCCTAGATAAGATTATCTATGCTTGTGTCTATAGGTCGCATAGCGGAGACAAGGAGACAACCGGTCTTATACAATATCTTAGTGAGGCGGCTGATGAGGCTCAGCAACGGTATCCAACCGCCCAATTGGTGATACTGGGGGACTTTAATGCCCACCATCAGGAGTGGCTCTTCCCGTACCAGTACACTGACCTTGCTGGGCGAGAGACGCGAAAGCTTGCGCTAGCGTTAAATCTTACTCAGCTGGTCCAGGGGGCAACGAGGGTGTCGGATGTTGAATCGCATACGGCTAATTGCTTGGACCTTCTGCTGACCACAGATCCAGACCGTTACTCGGTGTCGGTATCTCCACCTTTGGGTAGTTCCGACCACTGTCTGGTGAAGTCTGTATCCGTCTACTCCCCGCCTGATCCCAGTCCAAGAGGCACCCGGCGGGTATGGCGGTACAAGTCAGCAGATTGGGATGGCATGCGATCTTTCTTCGCATGCTATCCTTGGTAGCTTTGCTTTTCTTCGTCTGATCCTACGTCGTGCGCGGACGCTGTGACGGATTTGTTGCGTCAGGGAATGGAGTACTACATCCCGTTCTCAGACGTAACAATGTCTAGCCAAGACCGACCTTGGTTTGGCGCCGAGTGTATTCGCGCCGATGCGCGTAAACATGAGGCGTACCATGCCTGGGTCGACGCTAGAACGCGCAAGGCGAGTGACGTTGGTCAGAGGAAGAAAGCTTACAACAGGGCTGCCAAGTCCTGCAAGAAGGTGTTGCGAAGGGCTCGGTTCGACCACATTAGCCGGATAGGGATCAAACTTGCTTCCTACCCAGCAGGTAGTAAATCGTTCTGATCCCTGGCTAAATCGGTTGAATCGAATTTCTGCCGTCCGTCACTACCACCACTGCTGAAACCCGACGGGTCGCTGGCCCACTTCGCTGAGGAGAAAGCAAACTTGTTTGCCTCTCTTTTTGCGGAGTCTTCGCGTCTGAATCCTGGTGGCGCGCGCCCCCCTCCTTCTCCTGATGGATGCGAGATAAGTATGTTGGACATTCGCATCCACCAAAAGGACGTACGTAGGGTGCTGCGCAACCTCGATGTGAATAAGGCTAGCGGACCCGATGGTATACCAGCAATTGTTCTCAGAACCTGTGCGCCTGAATTGTCTCCTATCTTGACGCGCCTGTTTCGCCTTTCTTATCAGACTGGAAAAGTGCCGAATGCTTGGAAGCAAGCCAACGTACAGCCCGTACCCAAGAAGGGCAGTCGTGCTGACCCGGCCAACTACAGACCCATCTCTGTAACGTCCATACTCTGTAAGAGTATGGAACGCGTACTTAATAGTAGGCTCCTGGCATACCTAGAAGCTTACGACATCCTTAGCGACCGCCAATACGCCTTCCGCCGAAATCGGTCCACTGGGGATCTTTTAGCGTATGCCATTCACATCTGGAGTGAGGCCATCGAGAGGCATGGGGAAGCGCTTGCCGTCTCCCTCGACATCTCGAAGGCTTTTGATAGGGTCTGGTACGAAAGCCTTATTGGTAAGCTTCCTTCATTCGGTCTGCGCGGTGGTCTGTGTGACTGATTGCAGACTTCCTGAGGGGTCGGTCCATTCGAGTAGTAATCGATGGCTGCTCTTCGGACCGATTGGATATTAATGCCGGGGTCCCTCAGGGGTCGGTACTGTCAGCGACATTGTTCTTGCTGCACATAAATGAACTGCTGAAACCCGGCACCTTTGGGTACGCAGATGACAGCACTCTTGCTGAGAGATACTTGTCCAACGCTCGTGCTACCGGGCCTCAGATCCAGTCTCTCCGGGAGGCCATGGTGGAGCGCTTGAACCTGTCCTTGCAGGCAGTCTCCAAATGGGGCGATGCCAATCTGGTCAAGTTCAATGCCGCAAAAACACAGGCGTGTCTCTTCTCCGCGAAAAAGAGCCAATTTCACCCGGCTTTATCTTTCCGAGGTGTAACCGTACCGATAACAGACCATCTTGAGCTTCTTGGCGTAACGTTGACATCGACACTTAATTTTGGCCCATACATTGAGGCAAAGGCTCAACTGGCTGCCAAAAAGTTGGGGATCCTTGCGAAGGAGAGACGGTACTTCACGCCAGAACAGCTGCTTAAGTTGTATTAAGCGCAAGTACGATCTTGCATGGAGTACTGTTCTCATCTCTGGGATGGATCTGCCAAGTACCAGCTTGATGCTCTAGAGTCGATCGAAAAACGGGCCAAGAGGCTCATCGGCAATGAGGCACTGGTCGAGTCAAAGCTCCAGAGCCTTGAACATCGTCATCGAGTTGCCAGCTTGTCGGATTTTTATCGGTTGCATTTCGGAGAGTGTGCGATGGAATTGCATGATCTAATTCCGCCTAGCCCGTTTCATCATCGGACTACAAGAAGTATGGCGATGCGCCATCGGTACATGGTGGACATCCCACCCATACGCACTAAACGTTTTGGAAATACTTTCATTATGCGTACAGCTAAGGAGTGGAATTCCCTGCCGGAGTCTGTGTTTCCAGATAGCTACAACCTCGGAGTCTTTAAGTCAAGAGTAAATAGGTTACTTCTAGGCAAGCGTGTTACACCGTCGACCACATCATCGCTTACCATCTGATGAGATAGTGGTCAAGCGCGAGCCTATCTATAATAAAAATAAATAAAAACATACTATTAAAAAAAATACTATAAAAATGCAGTTTAAAATTCTAAAACCCCCGACACAAAAACCTCTTAAAAGCTAAGCAAAGATATTTTATAAACTGTTAACGGAAGATATATAATATGCCCCTGTTTTCTTTGTTGACAGCGCAATTTTGAGATTTTTTTCGGGGTTCTAGTGCTTCTAAAGTTAATGTATCATCAAAAAGGAAAACATAAGGGCATAGTATATATATCTTTTAAATTGGTCCAATATTGGTGGAGGAAATAGACGAGAGCCAAACCTCGAATTATGACTTTTTACTTAGGAACTTCAGTCTGCGCTTTCTGCCCATATTTCCTCTTAAGGGATGCATATATTTAACCGACTTACCAAAAAAGTAGAAGGTTCTATGTTCGACATTATGTATGTAGTTTTTTTTTTTTTTATTCGCCGATATCTCCGTCAAATTGTGGACCGATTTTGAAAAATCTTTTTTTAATTTAAAGAGTATATTCCGAAATTGGTTGCATGTCTGTTTATTGTTTACACCATTTCATAACATAACATCACGCCAGTACGCTCGAAAGGGGTATGCAGGTCTCTCATTTCACCGGTTATATTCAAGTTTCATGTTATTCGGGTAATCTATTCTGTCGTTATAGGTACTTACTTAACTACTTCCCTATTAGGTAGGTACAACTAAAAAGTGAAAATAAAAAGCTTTTTTCAAAAAAATACTACCGACTTCCAAATTAGAAAACAAGAAAGCGAAAAATAACTTTATTTTCGGCAGTCGGTGTCTTTGGTAAGTACCAAATTTTTAAGTTATGGATATAGAATAGTATTTTTTTGAAAACAGTTTTTTATTTATTATACTTACTTACTCTTACTCTTCTCTTCTTCTCGTACTTACTCTTTAATTTCACTATTAAAGCCTATTTATTAAACTTTGTCATAATTATTTAAATAAAAACTGGCCAAGTGCGAGTCAGACTCGCGCACGAATGGTTCCGTTCCAAATTCAAATTCGTTTATTAATTTTGTGAACATAGGGTAAAATTACAGATGGCTCAATAAAAAAAAATGTTGGTCCATACTATGTCCCTCTAGAAGGCATACAAAATATTTGGGTAGAAGGTAATTGAATGTCACAATAACAAAATAAAATCAAAAATATAAAGTCAGTAGATGTCACAACTTCATGTCATAAAATAATAGTTAATAATAATGTGTCAATAAATTAAGACGGCACATAAACAAATAGATACTAACTAGTCACAATTCCGTAATACAATAATAATTGAGATAAAAATGTCAAGTCAGAATATCATTAACATTTTAATTATACAGACAGATATAAAACACTTTAAATTATTTAAATTTATCATTAAGATATTCATTAACGGAATAATGCGCATTGTCATTCAATAATTCAAAAAGCTTACGTTTAAACTCATTCATGTTACTGATTGACACAATTTGATCAGGTTATTTATTAAAAAACTTTGGAGCCATAGCATAAATACTATTGTACATAAATTTGGTTTTAGTGCTTAATGGGTGCAACTTTTTTGATCGCCGCTGACTTTCGACAGATTTATACAAAAACATGTTATTTTTCACGAAGATACAGGGTTCATAGACAAAAAGTGATGGTACAGTCAATATTTTTAAGTTTTGGAAATGAGGCTTGCAAGAATCCGTTCGTTTTATTTTACATATGGCTCGAAAACATTTTTTCTGTTCCTGCTCAACCTTTGTCGCATTACCCCAAAATATAAGGCCATATCGCAAAGTAGAGGCGACATAACCATGATAAGCTGCTAGGAGCGCTGTCTTATTCACAGTTTTGCCTAGCATATACAAAGCTTAGGAAAACTTACTGAGCTTTCCACAAACATTATCTATTTGAGTCCTCCATGACATATCGTTATCAATATTCAGTCCAAGAAATTTTATAACATTAGTATCAAGTATTTGGTCACCTTTGTAGTTTATCTGGTAATGTGACAGAGTTTTTTGTCTAATTTTAAAGTTCATAATTTTAATTAGGTTAACTTTTAGGTTAGTAGCGTTCAGCCAGTCAACAATCGTAACAAGACTAGTGTTAATGTTATCTTCTATTTCTGTATTACTACCAGTATTATATATAACTGTGCTGTCATCAGCAAATAAGGACATTTGGTGCATGATTACTTGGGGAAAGTCATTAATGTAGCAAATGAACAGCAAGGATCCCAGCATAGAACCCTGCGGAACACTGTAACAAAGAACCCTAGAGCTAGATGAGTATACTACTTCAGTTTTGGACTTAATATCCACTTGACTAACCTGAGTAATTTGCTTCTATCCTCCAAATAGGATTGTATGAGATTAAGCACGTTACCTCTGATGCCATGTCTATTTAGCTTATTTAACAGTACTTTATGGTCCACATAGTCAAATGCCTTGGTCATATCCATGTACATTGCCATTACTGGTTTCCTATTGTCCAAATTGTAAAGTATTTTTTCCAAAAAATTGTATATGGCCATATTAATGGTTTCGTCTTTCTGAAACCCATTTGTTCCTTGCAAAATAGATTATGTTTTTCAAAGTAATTATAAATATCATTGTAAATAACTTTCTCAAAGATCTTTGAGAAAATTGGTATTAGTGCTACATTTCTATAATTACTTAACTTTGTTTTGTCATCTTTTTTTTTGTAATGGCTTGATAATGGAAACCTTTAACTTTTATTACTTTACATAATGTCACTTAATACAGGTGCTATAAGAGGAGCCACTGCTTTAACTACCCTTGTGTCAATATCATCATATCCTGTACTATTGGTGTTTTTAAGATTTTGTTAATTATAGTAATAATGTCTTTTGGTATGGTTGGTTCCATAAACATAGATTTATACAATCCTGATGTATTAACACTATCTTTTTTAATGAGTCTACAAAATAACCATTAAATTGCTCTGCTATTATTTTAGGATTTGTTATACATTTGTCATTCACATTATTTACATGTGTATTAGCTTTAGGAATATTGGGTTTCATACTATTTAATACCATGCAAGTTGCCTTAGATTTGTTGGTACTTGAGCCAATAAAATAACTATTTTGAGCTCGCTGTGTTAATTTGATCACTTTTTGATATCTTTTTGAAAATGTTTTAAAAGCTTTTTTTGAATCACTGTTTCGTGTTAGTCTATATTGCCACAATAAAGTTCGTCTCTTCTTACTACAGCGTTTTACCCCCCGTGTGATTTTGGTCTCACAACTGTGGCAGAGATCGTAGAATAGTTTAAACAAATCATAAAATGAATTAAAACTTTCATTCGCATTATGCGTTTCGTAAACTTCAGAAAAACTAAGACTGGCAATACATTTCCTAAAAAGGTTAATGTTTTCCGTGCTGTAGTCGCGTTTATTAACATAGTAATATTTTAAAATACATGTTCGCTGTACAGGAACCTTCATCATTTATTTGTGCTGTGTGGTCAGACACACCTAGCTCCAATATTTCACTCTTGCATTCCCGTACATTGTGTAGAAAATTGTCTAGACAAGTACCACTACTAGGACGCGTAGGTTTTTGTGTTTCAATTTTAAGATTAAACTCCTTTAAAAGATGTTGAAATAAAGTAGAATGTTTAGTCTTCTGAAGAATGTCAATGTTAAAATCTCCACTTATTATTATTTTTAGATTATTTTTATAGCAAAAGTTTCGTAATAAGTAGGTTAAATTATTAAAGAATATATTCATGTTTCTTTGATTCGGCACTTTATATACACACAATATTATCGCAAAAAACAATAAATTACGTTTGTTGTATGGAAGCCACACTTAAATATTAATTTTATTCGGTTTTTAGTATTTGTTGTTATAGCGGCAACAGAAATACATCATCTGTGAAAATTTCAACTGTCATGGTTCATGATATAAAGCCATGGTGTCAGACGGACAGACAGACAGATGGAGACGGAGTCTTAGTAAGTTTTAGGGTCCCGTTTTTACCCTTTGGGTGCGGAACCTTAAAAATAGTGAGAACATATTTAACTTTTTCTGTAGAGACTTCTTTGCCAATTGGTTTAACTGTTGTTTTTTTTTCAGAGTTTTCATGTATCGGTACTGCTACGATACTTAATAAAAGAACCCTTATCACTGCGTGCAATTTAATAGATGACTATTTTAATATTCAAAGAGAACTACGTGTTTGGGCATTAGGGTGTCGGGGAGAGTTTTATACTCCCTTTAGATACAGAGTTTGGAGATTCACAAGGTTGTATCCGAGAAGTTTGAATCCAGAACATTGGCACGGGGCAAGAGGCCGCTTCTCGCCGAGACACGACATTTGTATCATTCATACTTTGGACCAGATGATGACTATCAATTATGTTGGCAGAAGAGGACACTATCCACATAGAAGTTTCATAATTCAAAAATATCGTCCGTTCTCCGACGACATGTGGTTTACGGGTTCTGGTTACGAATACTTGCTGCATATCAAAGAAAATTACAAAATATTTATCACTAAAGCCTTTCCGACTGAAATTGTAGACTGTTCAAAATACATCCCCAAATATTGGGGAAAATTTGTATGTATGGTAAATAGCCACAGTTTTCCTGGATTACAAAATGGAGGGGGACTTCATACAGTTATAGATGGAAAGGATAATATCGCTGGTTTGGGTTGTTTTGAAATTCGGTATAACGAAGACAGAATTTATGTGTTTACTGATATCCGTCCCTATTATGACGATATATTCAAGATAGCTCATATAGAGCCCGGTGAGTACTATGAATATGCTTATCCTCAGTGGGGTATGCATTATGGTCTTCTTTGGAATAGTATTTATGGGAACGCTCCTCGAATCCCGGATTGGCAGGTTCGGCATGATTTTTACCCGTTGGGCTAAATTAACCTGATAGAAAAGTTTCACATTACTTACTTGTACATTTTTTCTAGACATTTTTATTTGTTGTTTTTAATTGTTGACAATTTAATTTTGATAATTTAATTTCTATTTCTGATAATTTAGAGCTGATGATATTTTTTTTGTAAGTAATTGGTATCATCATCATCGTCATCATATCAGCCGAAAGACTTCCTTCTAAGTGTCGCCACATGATGTAAAAATAATTGATATGGATCAATATTATTTTATTTTGGGTTTTATATTATGTTTTCTCAAACATGCTTGGAAATTTTAGCATTATTTTGAAAATCTTCTTCGAGATAAATCGAAATTGCTGTACTGGCCAAATACATGCAAGCAGCGGCCGGCAAAAGTTGTATGAAAATCCATATCTGTCGTGTCTAGCGGCCAAATAAATTACAAAGTAAACTCATATCTGTCGTGTAATTTAAAAATGGAACAATCTTTTACTCCGAAACATAGCAACCACGGAGGTAACTTATCAAAGGTTTTATTAAAATTTCGAACTGGCTTGTAAATATTTCTATTTATTGCTGTTTATTGGAAAAAAAACAAATGAACATTTTAACGCGGGCAACATTATTGTTACTCGTTGTTCGTCATTGATTTTGAATAGTAATAATTGTATTTGACAAAATGAGTTCTAGGTAATACTTAGTTTTAATTTCCGCGCATTGTTTGAGAAAGTAGGTACTATACAAGCCTTGGCCACAACTAGGCATTGATGGAGTTACGTATATGTGGCTCGGCTTCGCCTCAGCCCATATTTACACGTTCGTCCATCAATGCCTATTTGCTGGCCGCTGCAGTAATGTACTATTTTACGACCCTTTATCAAAACGTCTTGTTCGCAAAAAGACCTATGAGTAGGAACTCATATTCTCAGAATGATCTACTAGCAAATTTAATGTATCACGAACTAGTTATGTCTGACACAAATTGATTAAATTAAATTTACCCCGTTTACGACGTACTTTTCTTTGGTCAACATTTCTTTAGTCTTAGCTCCAAAGATTAATGTCCTGCCCTGATATCTCTTTGAAAGGGAATCATGATTAAATTTTCTTCCGGGTTTTTAGTCATACTGGTAGTCATGATTAAGTCTGCAATATGCGTGTTGTTTGGGTGGATTAATGTATTACTAAAGTCACCGCCAGATAACAAAAAAATAAAAGTCATTAACACCTGTATACCAATGTATTCCAATATTTCAAATCGATACGATAAAATGTAAAGACAGTGTCGCTAACACGATCAAAACAAACGAATCGTAGTAAGGGGCGTACTTATATATATGATGAAATGGTTCTCTCTCTTTCATTTGAGATCAAAATTATCAAAATATAAATAAAAAAAGGCTTTAGCTGCCACACTTTTTTTTTCTTTTTTTTTTTTGCGGGAGTGCATGTCTTTTACTGACTAAAACCCACCCGTGTTCCTTCAGTTGCTTGTGCTAGGGCCGCGGTAACTCTCTTTCAAATATATCCGCGACCCAGACAGGCATCGGCCCTACCGGACCCCGTCCATGGAACACTACCTACACGCCGTAAACTCGGGCTTGGTCCTTATCGGACGGCGAGCTACCCATTACTTTCCGTCCGCAAGCCCGCGCCTACGGTGGCCGGGAATCGGCTTGCGACTCCCGGGGCGTCTCCTGCGGTAGCTAAGGGCGTGAGGGCGTCTCCCTCACGCGTTACGCCTACTCCTTTGCGAGCATTACTGTTTCGCAGAAGCAGGAGACAGCTTCTCATGCCCTCTCGCTCCGTACCATGGCCTGCACCAGGGCCGGACGCGAGAGTTCGCCACCACCGATCGCCTCCATGAGGAAACGGCGGTGCTCCGCCCAAGCGGGGCAGATCTCCACCGTATGCTCCACCGTGTCCTCCGGGCGGTCCACACAATGGTGACACCCGTGCGTTTCCTCCCGCCTTATCCGGAACAGCCATGTCCGGTGAGGACCTGCATCAGGCGGAAGGTGAGGACGCCGTGACGCCTCTCAAGCCACTCCTCAAAGAGGGGCCTTACCGCCGCAATTGTGGCGTGCCCAGCGCTGGGTTGCGACAATTGCCCTCTCCATGTCGCCATGAGATCATGTCGGAGCTCTGTCCGCCGAGCCGCGATTTGTCGCGGCAACGGAGTTTCGCCCCGGCATTTCGCCTCCGCGCGCCACTCCCATATTTGTGAGAGGGCAATCCGGCAAGGAGGCTCGCCGCCTCACCGGAGACCGTGCATCATCCCCGGACTAGCCGGATGGTCATGACTCTTTGGGACGCGCTCAACCGGCGGGCTGGTCGCCGCCTCAGGGAACACGCCCAAACCGGTGCCCAGTAAAGGGCCATGGACCGCACGACCCCCACGTAGAGCCTCCGGTAGGAGGCGTTTGGACCGCCTAGATTGGGCAGCAGCCGCTTGAGGGCAGCCCCCGCCCGTTCCAGTCTGGGAGCCAAACGTCGGAAATCCTCCACGAAATTCCACCGGCTGTCGAGGACGAGTCCCAGGTACTTCATCGTCGACCCGACGCCGATGTGAACCCCTCCTACCGTTATTTGGGATCCCGGCGGTGGCGCGTTCCGAGGACCGTGAAAACACATGTCCTCGGACTTTTGCAGGGCCACCTCGAGTCCCAATTGTCCTTTTGATCCTCTCGACGATTGTCGCAACCCAGCGTGTCGCTATTTCAGCCGCCGCCTGGTGCGACCTCCCTTGTGCCAGGACCAGCGTGTCGTCAGCGTAGCAAACTACGCTGACGCCACTAGGGAGATTGGCGCGCAGCACCCAGTCGTACCCGATGTCCCACAGATGCGGCACCACGACCGATCCCTGTGGGACACCGCACGACATCTCTCGCCAATTCCACTCTCCATGGTGACTGGGGTAGATGACGGCCCTGTCTGTCAGGTATGCCTCGACCACGCGACAGAGGCAGGGCGGCATCCGGTGATACTGGAGTGCCTCCCTGATGCAACTCCATGGCAGGGTGTTGATGGCATTGGCGATGTCTAGAGACACCACCAAGACGACTCCACCCAGGGACTCTCATGCGCATGATGGCGTCCACCGTAGAGCGACCCCTGCGGAATCCAAACTGGTTCTCCGCCAGATCCGGCCCCACACGCACCAGCTGCTTGACGAGGCGGTCTGCAATGACTCTTTTAAAGAGCTTGCCCACCTCATCGAGCAGCACGATGGGCCGGTAGGCGGATGGAAAGTCCGCAGGGCGCCCCGGCTTCTTAATGAGGACCAGTTTCTCCGTCTTCCAACGAAGTGGGTACTGGCCCCTCTCCAAGCATGAAAAAGAAAATAAAGACCGCCCTTAGTACCGCCGTACCGCCCGAGAGCTTTCAAGGCCAGGACCCAGGCTTTTCCAGGTAAGCCGTCGGGTCCTGGGGCGGTATTTTTTTCAGCCGGCGTACCGCCACTCTCAGCTCTACCTCAGTCACCTCCGAATTGTCCGCATTGGGCACCGCAGGAGGCGGAGCCATGGGCGGGGGAGTATGTTCCCCTGGCGAAGGGAACAGAGCGCTTACCACGTTCTCTACGAGCTGCGGCCGGAGACTCTGCGTCAGCGAGGGAGCCCATGGGTGGAGTTTATCCCGCACCATTTTGTAGGGGCGTCCCAACGGATCCCTGTTCAAGGTCCCCAGCGACTCCTCGCGGGCCAATCCCTTGGCCCGCTTGATCTCCGATCGGAGGGCGGTCCTCGCCGCTCTGTACCTCTCGTATAGCTCCGCCTCAATGGCTTCCGTATCCGGGGGGTGGTTACGGAGCCTGCGGTGCATGGTGTACCGGCGTCGCGCAGCAACGCTCGCCTGGCGCAGAGCCGTAAGTTCCGGCGACCACCAGTACACCTGGCGCCGGGCGTGATCTGGCTGGACCCGGGGCATTGCCACGTCACATATCTCGGACATGGCGTCCCGGAACCACTCCGCCTCGTCGTTGATATCAGCAGGCCTGTCCGGTGATGGCACCCAGGCCTGCATGATCGAGGCTTCCAGGAGTAGCTCCCGGTCCAGCTACTTCAGCGCCCACCGCGGACCACTTGGGGTCTGTCGGACCGGCACGCTCGAGGTCTGGGCGAAGACGTCGAACCGGATATACCGGTGGTCGGAATAGGTCTCCACCTCCTCCATGACGCGCCAGTCAATGACACGTGGTGACAGAGCGGCGCTGGCGAACAAAATGTCTACCACCGATTCACCCTGCATCCGCACACACGTGGGGACAGAACCCCGGTTTAGGACGACTAGGCCTGTCTCCAGAGCCCAGTCCTCCACCATCCTACCCCGTGTGTCCATATAACGGGAACCCCAAGCCAAATTCTTGGCAAGTCCTGGCGGACGAGCACAGGGAGGGAGCGGTACCCGACGACGACGATTCTCAACTCCGCAAGGGAGTTGTGGAACTCGGCGAGAGTTCAATTCGGAGAGAAGTGTACCCCCACCACGGCAATCTCCCCGAACCGTGCTGCCACGCAACCCTGTCCCTTCTTGACATCCTCGAGGGACGGGGTACCGGCGGCGGCAGATGAAATTAAGGTCACTGAGCTCAGGTCCTCCACCCAGTCATCTCTGGGTGGGTCAAAGTACGGCTCGGCGACAACTTCTTCTTCCACCTCGCCACTTCCCGTTACTCGGGGTCGGCTTTCCTGGTCATGAGGCGCCACTTGTTCCGCTGATAAGCATCGTCAGTAGATAGGCAGCACTTCTTCATGTCCTTCTGGACACTCGTCATCCAAGATGTCAGCGGTCTACCTCTCCCTCTCTTTTGTGTCGTCATGGAAAGGCACTTTTTCACGATGTGATCATTGGGTCTCCGCACCACATGGCCGTACCATCGAAGCCTGGATTCGGTAAGCTTTTCGGCGATGGGTGCAACTTTAAAACTACCCCGTACATACTCGTTCCGAATTTTATCCTTCAGAGTGACTCCACCCGCCCAGCGCAGCATGCGCATCTCTGCGGTGTGCAGTTTCTGCTCGTCACTCTTTTTGGTGGCCCAGGTTTCGCTACCGTAGAGTAAAACTGGTCTTACCGCTGTTTTGTAGACCTTGCCTTTTGTTCTAATTGGCATTTTTGGATCGCACAGAACCCCCGTTAATGAACGCCATTTAATCCATCCTGACGTCGTTCTGTGAATGATGTCATTGGATATCGATCCATCTTCAGAGATCATTGATCCCAAGTATTTAAATTTATTCACTCTAGGTAAGGCTCGGTCGTCAAGTTTTATTTCGGGCTCGGATAGGCTGGTATCGGGGTTGAATTTACATACCATGTATTCAGTCTTCGTTCGACTGATGCGCAGCCCGTTAAGTTCCAAAGCCCTCCTCCACAGCTCCAAACTTTCTTGCATTTCCTGTGCGCTGTCTGAGATAAGGGCCACATCGTCTGCATATAGAAGGTTCCATGGTGTAGGTTTCTGGATTTGCGCTGTGAGGTAGTTCATGGTAATGTTGAACAATAATGGACTTAGCGCGCTCCCCTGATGGACTCCAACTTTAATATCGAAGCTCTTTGATATGCCGGCGGCACTTCTGATACATGTCTGCACGTTATGGTACATGTCCTTTATGAGGTTTATATATAGCTCCGGAACATTCTGTGCCCTCAGTGCTTGCCATATTATTGTTCTCGGTACACGATCAAAGGCTTTTTCTAGATCTATGAAGACCATCCAGAGATTTTGCTTGTTTTCACGAGCTTTTTCCAGTACCAACCTGATTGCATGGATGGCATCAGTAGTTCCCCTTCCCGCAGTAAAACCGAACTGATTTTCTGTGAGTGATACTAAGTTTTGAAGGCGCTCACTTAGGACTCGCTCCCAAATCTTCAGGGTGTGTGATGTGAGTTTAATACCACGAAAGTTTGAGCAATCCCGGACATCTCCCTTGTTTTTGTAGAAGGGTACCAGAACACTCTTTCTCCAAGCTTCAGGCATTGATTCGGCACTTAAAATATGGTTGAACAACTCCACAAGCCATATCTCACCATCGCCCTTTAGGGATTTCCAGAGTTCAGCGGGTACATTGTCTGGGCCTGTCCCTTTATGGTTTTTCATTTTAGATATTGCTTTCCGCACCTCTTCAATAGTGATTTCATCAAGAGGTCCCTGTGTCATTGGTAGTTCCACTTCTGGCTGTCTAGGGAATTCCTCGTTCAGTAGTTCTTGATAGTACTCACACCACCTTTTGCATATGTCCTCGTTGTTTGTAAGTAGCATGCCTTCTTTATCCTTAATATACTTTGTGGTTTTAAAATCTTTGGTGCCATTATGTCTTTGTTTAGCTATTTTGTATATGTCATTATCTGATGCTAATTCGAGGCGCTGATAGAGCTTTTGACCAGCTTTTTCTTTCTCTACAGCCACCGTTCTTCTAGCAGTTTTCTTGGCCTGTTTGTAGAGGTTTCTATCTTTATCCAAGCCCGTCTTTTGCCAGATTTTAAACAAGCGTTTCTTTTCAGCTACGCTGTTTATGGTGTGGTTGTTCCACCATGTGGTGTCTTTCGCGTTGTGAAGGGATCCTTTGCTGACTCCCAGATCTCTTTTAGCCGAATTGACACAGAGCTTTTCAAACGTGGTCCATATTACTGACGGATCTTTTTCTCGAGGAGGATTGTCTCGCAGGTGATCGACCACCTCTCTTTTCAGGTTCACTCCTTTCTCCGTATTCAGTAAATGCCACTTTATCCTCTCTGTTTTAGGCTTTTTAATTTTCATAGGTGTTTTCAGTTTTATGGCTGCTAACAAAAGTCTGTGCTGGGAAGTTAAAGGCTCTCCCGGGATCACCTTGCAGTCTTTGACTTGTTTTATGTCCTGTTTGTTAACCAAGATAAAGTCTATCTGTGTCTTTGAGCTTCCACTTTTATAGGTGATTAAGTGTTCATCTTTCTTCTGAAAGAAGGTGTTGACTACTGCAAGATTTTGCGCTGCTGCGAACTCAAGTATCGTTTCGCCTTCGTTATTACGCTTTCCGAACCCAAAACCGCCATGGCAACCATCGAAGCCGCCTCTGTCCGCCCCCACATGACCGTTTAGGTCTCCACACAAAAGTGTTTGTTCCACGGATGGTATTGTTGTTACGTGGGTCTGTAGGTCTTCCCAAAATTCTAGTTTTTCTATTTCGGGGCAGTTTACTTGTGGTGCGTAGACAGAAACCACATTCAAGCACGGTTGTTTTTCCAGGGCTAGCTTAACGGACATAATGCGATCGTTGACCCTATTGATATCCACTATGTTGTCACTTAGATGTTGATCCAGGATTATTCCAACACCATTTCTGGTGTTCTCTTTTCCACTGTATATCAGTTTAAAACCATTTCCAATTAAACGTGATTTGGCGCCCTTCCATTTTGTTTCTTGCACACAACAGATGTTGATGCGGCGTCTGTTTAGAATAGTGCTTAGTTCGGCACTTCGTCCTGTCATTGTGCCAATATTCCAAGTAGCGATGCGTAGTTCGGATATTGGCACCATGTTTCGATATATCGCCTTCTCGTCGCTTACGGCTCGGCGACAACGGCAATGTTAATCGACCACGGCGATGTTAATCGACCACTGCGCCAAGCTCTGGAGCAAAAGGTCTTGAGCAGCGGCACAGTGGTTGATGTTAGCCTGGAGGAGGCGACAGTGGAAGCAGTGGTCGCTGTGGTGCATTTAGCTCCCACGTGGTTGCCCACGTGGCAGCGGAAGCACCTCAGAGGTCTGAGTTCCAGCAGTTTCACCTGCGCGGAAACCCAGCCCACCAAGAGCCTTTGGCCCTCTCCGGCTATTTTTAGGGCCGCCGGGACGGGGCAGCTCACCGTAACGGCTCGCATCCCCGTAACGTCAGGACGTATAGTGCCTGACCTCACCTGCTCTTCAAAGCACCCCCCGGTCCTGGCGACGGCGGCCACCACCTCTCCCTCCGTCACAGAGTCGTCCAGGCACAGAATGCGCATATCAGCGCAATTGGTGGGCCTGGACACTCGGGCCTCGTCCGCATTTAGGGACGCCCTGAGCTTTGTGCCAGCAGTCGGACCGCTGGCCGCAACGGGGACTTAAAGCATCCGGGCCCCAGTCGCGGTGACCCTCACCTGGATGGCCTCAGTGACGCCGAGCTCCTCCAGGTTCACCGCCGTCCTCGCTTTGGCGAGCACGTCGCGGTAGGACACGCCCTTTTTTTTCCGCTTCCGGCTGTAGCGTAATCACTACAGCTGCGGACTTCGGGGCGCGTAGTCTAGCTGCGACGCTTCGCTCCATGCGCCGCTTCCGCCTCTCTTTTCTTTTAGCTGCCCTTGCTGCCTTGCCCACCTTCCTCTTCTCCCCGGCCACTTGCTATTCGGCGTCTGCCGCAGTAGAGTCAGAAGTCGTAAGATATTGGGGCGGCCGACTCCCCACCTCGGCTGGGATTGGCCGATCTCGCCGGGGCTGACCTCCTGGGTTCCAGCGTGGCTCCATAACTTCTCGACGAGCCCGTGGCAGCTGCGGCAGCGGCAAACGAGGCCGCCTTCCGCTGGCCCAAGGCCGTCTGGCTCGCTTTTAGCGGGGGGTGCAGGACAATGGCCTCCAGTGCAGAAAACCTGCTCTGAAAATCAGCCAGCTCCTGCCGCACCAGGTTCAGCACCCGGTTCTCCGCAGGCTCGGGCTGGCCTAGCCCATGTTGCGCCCCCTCTTGCGGCATTTCTCGGGGGCCGGCCCCTTGAAGCCCGGCCAGATCCGCTCGGAGCTTCTCGTTTTCCTTTTGGAGAAGCTCCATTTCGGCTTTCAAGCGGGCAACCTCCGCCCGCATCTTGGACATGCCATCCGAAAGAGGCCGACCACGATTTTCCTCCCCCGCCGCCATAATGGAGGCCGTGGCAGCGGATATGGCCTTGTCTTTAGAGGATTTGTTCCTCTTCAAGGCCACATCCCGGATAGCGGCTCCCACGACCTCTGTGAACCTGGCCGCTTGCTCCTAATTGGAGCCACCAGTGGCGTCCAGCTCGTCGCCAGAAGACCCTGAGAGGACAGCCCTGCGGCTGGTCGATCCGGGCTGGCGCCCCTCCGCGGCAAGCCTCTCGGCTCTATTGGCAGCCTCCTGGGCGGTGAGTCCCCTCCCCACTTCTCTGTCTCAGCCCCACCCCGCCTACTGGTGGGGATTTTCCGGGCTGAGGCCAGTTCGTCATCGGAGAACGACCCCTGGCCATCCCCCGATTTGGGGCGCTTCCAGAAGAACCTTAAATTCTTCGCAGCAGACACCTCTACTTCGCGCTCAGAGCCCTGTTGGCCTTTTGCGCCAGATTTAGGGTCGGAGTCCGACCCCGCATCACTCACCTCTTCATTTAAAAAAATCGTTTTCCGTATTTCATGCCTCTGGTTGTCGATTTTGTCTGAGACAGACGGAAGACGTTTGTTGCCCACCCCAGAATACGGAGGGCAGCCCGCCGAAGCGGGGTGAGATTCCCCGACCACTGAGCAGTCGGGACCCACCGGGGGCGTTTATTGCAAAAGTCTTGTTCCATTTTTGTTTTAGTTTTCTTTTAAAGGGTGAGGTCCCTATTTCTCCCACCTTCTCTCACCACCTTTCTTTGCCCACTCGACCTACCCTCTGTAAGCAGAGGGGGGAGTAGGCGTCCTGTTTCTAGCCCGGTTCCCTTCACAAACCATCAAGATGATTTGTGATTGAAAAATACTAACTAATAAATCCCTACGCGCGTTGTATATCGCTTGAATGGTGTGCGGACCGCTAACGATACCAACACAGCCAAACAACCAATATACGCCGCTAGCCCAAGTCCAGCAAGAGGCGAGGTAAACTTGACCGACCTAAGTCGATGCAGAGAGTACACTCGAAGCGTGCCGAACTGGAACTGCCGCAGCTGGCTTCTGAGAGGGGCTTTATAGGCGGTTGTGGCCACGGCGGGGACGCCTTGCGCGGGGCGGAGGTGATGACGAGATGACTCGCTGGCTTGGCCGGACGGCGCGGTAGCAGTGATGTCGCGTCGATGTGTTCGTCGCGTTACAGTCTCCCCCTCAGGTCCCGAAGACGCCCCGACGAGGAGACCAGTTTCTGCTTCTGGAACTAGCTTCTGCTTCCTCAGTCTACCGCGTCTGCGCAAATGATTTTGATTAGATAGGATAAGGTTTGAGCCCTTGTATGGACTCAGTGCTGATGAGTGGTAAATACCCAGAGGAAGGTTATGCTCTGCCGGGTGTACCACTTTATAGGTGCAGGGCCCGTGCCGTCGCAGGATGATGTAAGGCCAGTCACGACGTGGCGCCAGCTTCGCTGTTTGATAGCGAGCTGCGTAGCTTTGAACGTTGGCTGCAACCATGACGAGGACGCTGGGCTGGTAGGCAGGGATACTTGCCTCCATACTACCGGAGAATCTCCTATGTAGCCTCTAAACTTTGATACAGCTCATATGACTGCCAATGCTTCGCGCTTGGTGGTGGAATAGTTCCGGTCCGCCTTAGTCAACAAGCGACTTGCATATTCCACGGGGTGCTTAGTTGTGCCCAAACCTGCTTAGTTGTGCTGCACCAAAACAGCTTCTTGAAATAACGGACTTAGCTCCCACAGCCTCCGTATGCACCGCGGTCATGGATACATTAACTTCTTCTTCGGATCACTGAACTACTTCTAGTTATTGCAGTGTGTCCAGGGACATGTTTGCATCCTGAATAAAATCCACTCCTAAGAGCGTGTGGTTATCGTGTAAACACGATAAAAGTTGTGAGGATCCTCCGATCACATAAAGTAACGGGTACTACAGCTGACTTTCTGTAGTCTACGCCGTAAACCATCTTTGCCCCGGAATCGATGTGCGCTTGACCATTGTTGCCACCAAACAGATGCTTCGCCAACCAGTAACAGCGTACGTAAGCCCCTCTATAGCATTTTCATCCCTTATCGGATTCTATTTTCTTGAACGTACTGACGGTAGCTAAGGACGCCTCGACTACTGATGTATTACGAGATCCGTTGAAACGGGCAGTGCATGATGTAAAACTACATGACATCTATTTTGGACTAACCACTAACTCTGCTTACTTCAAAAGGGACCTAGCGTGATGATACAAATAGAAAATTAACAAAATGGATAGCGGCTACGAAAGTACCGAAAAAGAGGGTAGTCTAATAAGACAATTATAAAATATACAGCTACTTTGGGAAAAAACTAGTGGGTACTTTAATAAAGTCAGGTAACGAAAAAATAATATAAAATAAAAATTGTGGGTATTACGAAAAATTGCCCGAGGTGAGAGGCTAATTGTACCTAATGACAATTGGCAATAAAATTGTGGGAAAAGAGCCCCACGTTGGGCGCCAGTTGTAAGGGGGTTATGTGTATAGAGATAAAGTAAACCCACAGTTCATGTAACAACAATAATTTATTTGAGCTACCTATCGTAGGTAGAATTAATAACAAGACTAAACGGAAAAAATAGTCTAATACAATAAAGTTAACTACAAGAAAATACTAACTAAAAGGGAAGGTTGAAACTAACTAATAAATCCCTTCGCGCGTTGTATATCGCTTGAATGGTGTGCGGACCGCTAACGATACCAACACAGCCAAACAACCAATATACGCCGCTAGCCCAAGACCAGCAAGAGGCGAGGTAAACTTGACCGACCTAAGTCGATGCAGAGAGTACACTCGAAGCGTGCCGAACTGGAACTGCCGCTGCTGGCTTCTGAGAGGGGCTTTATAGGCGGTTGTGGCCACGGCGGGGACGCCTTGCGTGGGTTGGAGGTGATGACGTGATGACTCGCTGGCTCGGCCGGACGGCGCGGTAGCAGTGATGTCGCGTCGATGTGTTCGTCGCGTTACAGTATATATTTAATACAAAACATTATTTCTTTTATTCCATAGCTGCCACGAATTCACGCGAAATGTGAATATGTTTTCATGTAATTTGCTATGAGCTGAGATTTTAAATATTCGATGTCAATTTATTTTATTTTTAACCGACTTAAAAAAAATTAGGGGTTTCTCAATTTTGTTTCCTCAGATCTCCACCATTTATAAACCAATTTGTTTTTTTTTTAATAATAAATTGAATAGTACCTATTTAGTACTTACCTATTCTTTTTGTGACAATTTTGAGGTACCACCTAGCATTTGTCCTAAAGAAAGTGTTTATTGTGATATAGGTATATAGTTTATATGTTATTTATATAAATATTATCTAATTAAAAGCGTTGAAAAGATCGTAATTTTATTTTAATTTGTCCCACTAATGTGTCCATACTCCAGGAATTCGAAATCGCGCAGCGTTTGTCGAACGTATTACAGTCGCGAAAACTGCAATAATATTAGACACGTCTCTGGGCGGGATAGCGACTCCATAGAGCGGCTGGTGGTTCAGGGAAAAGTAGAGGAACCAGATCGTTCGGCAGGTCACCTATGGACTGGACTGACCAAGTGAAATCCGCAGTAGGATGCTGCATATCTGACTGCGGCAAATAGTCCGCCAGCAGTGAGAGATGGTGGGCGATCATCTGGAGAGCTGTGTCCGCATCTATCTCCGACGTAGACGCCTTGACGAGACCACGACCGCTCTGCCAGAGTAAAACGACATAAATGAAGAATGTTATTTTATTTTTACATTTGGATTATGGAATTAAAACGTTGGCTACACTGAGGCCAACTCCGCGTAAAACATTGCGTTTGCCACTATGTGACCATGGCTTGTTTTTGTATAATTGGGATGTAGAATTTAAAAAAAAATACGATTTTTTAAATGTATTTTGAAACTTTATATATCATAAATTATACTGTCGTTGCAGAAATCTCTTTAATATTTTTTTTCAATTTATTTTAAGCAATTGAAAATCGATAAAATTTTGAAAAGAACCACCTGTCTACAAAGGGGCCATGATTGGTCGCCATGTTGGTGACGTCATAACGTTCAAGGAATTTCACGATAATCACTGTATTACTAACTGCACGTGAATTGACTAAAAATATCCGAAAATTAGTGCAAAAATATTATTAAACAACAAATTTTATTTAGTCATGTGTGATAAAGGATTCATAAAGGCTAATGTCGATAATATACCCACCTGATGGACGATTTGGCAGTTTTGAGCATAAATAAAGTAGTCGTAATGATTATTACGTGTTAGTGGAACGGTGTTAGTTATTGTTGTTTACCAGGTACATTTAGAAACATAATTGTCATAACTTAAT
This sequence comes from Anorthoa munda, assembly GCA_945859665.1. Lineage (NCBI taxonomy): Eukaryota > Metazoa > Arthropoda > Insecta > Lepidoptera > Noctuidae > Anorthoa > Anorthoa munda. Next base: position 18,916,398 of record OX243896.1, on the reverse strand, counting down.
CGTTTTTACATATGGGAAGGTGATATTGGTGTAAAATAAAAAGTAAACAAACACGATTGGCGTGAAACTTCGACTTTGGATATCAAAAAAATGACATACCACTAAATATGATACACATAAACATGACATTTTCGTTAATTCACATTATTTACATATCCCTTAATAATATTAAACACTAATACCTATATTACATATTTACAAAAACTAAAAAGTTTGTAGAACAGAAACGTGAAAATACATTGAGGTATTAATGTTCTAATGTGAAAATATTAACTTGGTAGATTTTCCTTACACTAATTCGTCAGTGAATGTCTCTTAAATGCGTCGACCGATTTTCATAATTCAAACAGAAATATTAGTTTTACGCCTATATCTATCATTTAAGAATAAAATAATGAATATATCTTCATAAACAAAAAATCATATTTTCAAGTTACGTAATTATACAACAATGTAAACTTTGCTCGAAAGTTCCCTTAAAATTTACTTTTCTCCGTCTTTAATGATCAAAGTATTAATACGGAACTAATAAAAATAAAATAATAAAATAAAATAAGCCTTTATTACTGTTACTATTTACAATCTTATTCTTACATGTTACTCGTATACTAATCACTATTTACATTAATACTTGTTACACCTAATTTTGGTCTTTATAGTATATCGGTAATCGGTTTAGTTTTCTGTAGCAGCTTGTCTCTCGACAAAGGCCTCCTCCAAGGACTTCCATGCAGCTCAATCTCTAGCTATTCGGATCCACTTAGGGCCCGCCACTTGCCTGAAGTCGTCTTCCCAACGCTTACACTGTCTCCCTTTATTTCTTTTATCGCCCGTAGGGTACCAGTCAGTTATTATTTTGGTCCACTTTTCTTTCGTATCCCGTAACATATGTCCTGCCCATCGCCATTTTAACTTTCTACAAACGAAATGCGCATTTTTGAATTTTGTTTTGGTTTTTATTGCTTCCAAATTCACTCTGTCACTTCTTCTTACCCCTATTACACTTCGTTCGATGCTGTTCTGGCACACTTTTATTTTGAACGATAACTGTTCTGTTAAAGCCCACGTTTGACATCCATAAGTTAAGCACGGGAGTATGCAAGTGTTATATACAGTTCTTTTCATTTTTATGGACATTTCATCATTTTTCATTATTTCACTAAGGCTCCAAAATCTTTTCCATGTGTTTGTTATTCTTCTGTTTATTTCCTTATGCATGTTATCAAGGGGTGATATTAATTGACCTAAATAAATGTATTCATTAACATACTCTATTTCTTCCTCGTTAACCATTATAGCATCTGAATCTAATTGTTGAGCGTTAGTCATTATTTTTGTTTTGCTTAAATTCATTGACAGCCCCGCTGTAGCACTTTCTTCAGCTAGTTGTTGCAGCATTAGTTCTAAGCTCCGTGAATCTTCAGAAAACAGTACCAAGTCATCGGCAAAGCGCAAATGGTTTAATTTTTGGCCATTGATCTTAAGACCCATATCTTCCCATTCAAGATTTCTGAAAATCATCTCTAGAACCGCCGTAAATAGTTTTGGTGAAATAGGATCTCCTTGACGAACTCCTCTTTGAACTGGGAATGGTTCTCCTGTTGCCTCGAGCTTTACTTGGGCTGTGCCTCCTGAGTAAATAATGTTCAGGATTCTGATGTATTTCATTTGAACACCTTGGCATTTCAAGGCTTCCCATATGTATCCATGCTCCAGGGAATCAAATGCTTTATGAAAATCTACAAACCCTATGTAGTACGTTTTTTTGTATTCTCGATATTTTTGCAGGACCTGTCTAAGAACATGGATATGCTCAATTGTAGAGCAATTATTACGGAACCCAGCTTGCTCTTTTGGTTGGTTTTCGTCTAATACATTTGCAATACGGGACACAACTATTTTGGAAAACACCTTGTAAATATTGGACATCAAACTTATCGGCCTGTAATTATTTATGTCCCCTTTATCTCCCTTCTTGTGAAGTAATATTATAGTTGATTTCATCCAATCAGCAGGTATATTCTTAGATATTATAATTTCATTGAACAGGTTTGTTAGTACTGGAGCTATGATAGGTGCTGTGGTTTTAAGTAGTTCATTTGTTATCTGATCCGACCCTGGAGCTTTATCCATTTTTTGTGAGTTTATAGCTTTTATTGTTTCTTCCATCAAAATTAAAGGCATTGGTTCTGGGTCAAGCCAAGTGTCAAGTTTCACTCTGGCTTCTGGCTGCTCCCTTGTGTACAGTTCTCTATAAAATTCTGTGGCAATTCTTAATATTTCTTGCCTCTTGCTGGTGTAATCCTTATCCTTGTTCTTTAAATATAGCATCCAGTCTTTTTTATAATTTAATTCTTTGAAAGCTTTCTTTGTTCCTCCACTTCGTTCAATATGTTGTTTTATTGTATTTTGCCTTCTAGTTTTATGATCTCTTCTAATGCTTTCGTTTATTTCTTTGCTTACTATCTTCTGTCTGTTCTTCTTACACTCCTTTCCTTTCTTTATTAATTCTTTTCGTTCTTCTAGCAGTTGTTTGGATTCTCTTGAGAGTAGTTTCTTCTTGGCTTCGTTATTTATTTTGGTTGTTTCTGATTTCAGTATGTTTACCAAGTTATCATATTTGTCTTGTGTTAGTATGCATTGTTCAGTGCTATCTACACGTGTTTTTAGACAACTTAATAACTTGTCATTATTTCCCAGGCAGATAAGACTGTTGACTTTGTACGGATACGGATCTAATACTAAATTAAAACAAGATAACAACATAATTAACACATTATAATTGGAATCTAGTTAGACATAGAACATTTCTCAAATTTAATACAGATTGCTAGGTACTTGGCTATTGCGCAAAACACATACTAATATAATGGGGATCTTTTTGTAGTGTTCGTACATAATGATATGAAGCAAGCACGATAACTTTTAAGATTCGATATTTATGATCAATATATTCGATATTCCTCAATATATTGACGATAATAACAAGATTGAATCGGTTAAAAGTTAAAACACTTTATAAGATATGTGCCACAATGAGTAGAAATGAACGTTGTGACGTCACACGGGCTCGGGTTTGTTTGGAAAACTGTCAGGGTGTTTTCGGTACAGGTTTCTAAAAAATATTTTTGATTGGATTTTACAATGAAAAAAAAACCTAAAAATAGTTTTGTATGAAAACCTATAATCTTTCCATTTCTTACAAAAAAAAAATGGTCTAACAAACCAATTATTGTACACACAATAATCAGCTCTTCTATCAGCGACTACTCTGGATCTACTGAACCGATTTAGATGAAATTTGGCATGGAGATAGTTTGAGACCCTCAAAAGTACACAGGATAGTTTGTATTCCCTTGGGATGATAAAACACTTTTTAAGCGGGCGAAGCCGCGGGCAGAAGCTAGTAAATACCTATTTATGCGTCATGTTCATAGGAAATGTTCCTTTATTCTTCGCTTGAAAACCTCCAACGAAACGCTATCACGTATAGAGTGTGGATGAGTATTCCAGAGGTGGACAGCGCGAACAGTAAATGAGCCACCGTAATGAAAACTGGGAAGGAAAACGAAGGAGAAGAGATGATGAGAAACGGCAAGGTTTTCCTCTCGGAACAAGATTATCTTATTAGCTAAATATCAGTAATGTGTGAAGATACTCAAAGCGCTCTCGAAGATACGATGGAGAGTTAGGATTGTGAAGAACGGAAAAGGATAAAGATATTTTGTCGCTGCCGAATAGGCAGTCACTTCAACCGCCGCCGAAATTCCGACACATGACACAAACTTTCGAAGGTCAAAAATTAAGTGGAAACACAAATTCTGCAGACGTTCGAGCTTATCAAGGAGTTCCTCAGACGCATGAACAAAGCAGACATCAGCATAGTCAAGAAGAGGAAGAATGAGGGCCTAAGCAAGAGTAACTTTGGTTGGAAAAGACAGGAACTTCTGGAGACGTTTCAGAGACCGAAACGATCACCCTCCTGCTTACTTTTGCAATGTGAATATTCCAAGGTAGGTTATTGTCCAAGAAGACGCTTAAGTATTTAACTTTTTTAGAAAAGGCTATAGAGCGTTTGGTTACTCAACAAATTGCCGAAATATACGCCACCAATAATGAGAGCTTGTGATTTTACTGGGTTCACCAAAAGTCCAAAAGTTTAAGCCCATTGACAGATATTTTCAAGAACACTATTGATGGCATCGATAGTTCCAGTCGCCTCTTCAAATTTAAAGAGGCGATAAAGCTGCAGATCATCTGCATAGAGATGATAGTGTCAAGATAAGACCTTAGTCAAAGCGTTTGTAATAACCAAGAAAAGACTTTGTGCTTATTAAACAAGAATATTTTTTTATGATCATGATCAAGCCGACAAAATCTTAATTTTACAAATTCAATTTATTTGGAGCAAATTTTATTTTTTCGTGTCGGGACCCCATGACTAGTGAAAACGGAATCGCACACATTCTTGTTATTGAATACAGCTCCATCTAACAAAATTTGTAAGAGTTTTAGCAACAATTTCTTCGAATTTTACAGTTAGTGTAACATAGGTGGCAGGTAGCAAATAAACACCACCAGTAGCAACTTAATTTACGTACAGGTGAGTTTTTAAATGTCAAAAATCTAATTATGCACTTTTAGTTGTCATCAAAAACTACCTCGTGACTCCTTTGAGTATTTTTCGCTATTCCTCATAGTTTCAGACACTGAGAGTGTTATACTTATTGTTCTTTGATGTAAAATATAATAAGTATACTTACTAAAACCAAATAACGCAAAGTTTGAATAATATGACATATTTTTACTGTGCTGTCATCTTTCGACTTACTGCAAAACAAACTAAAGTCAACCAAACTGGAAGTTAGTCCCCCAGACGAAACCCAGATGGTGCTACTATACGTTATCCTTCGTGGGGCACTTGCGTGTCGTAAAGTAATTGTTTTTTTTTTGCATTCTACATTTGTTTTATTCATGTATCAATAATACAGAGAGACCATTAGACGAGTTTCTGACTAGGGTTCCGTTGTTGCACAATAATGCGGACTAATAGTCCAGTAGCCAGAAGAATATGCCCTTTGATAATAAAAATACAATAACCTGTGCAGCATTATAATTAGTTGTTAGAACTTTTGTTGTAAGGTATAACTAATCCCTCTATGCATATAGGAAATGATTTGAAAACTTAAATCTTTTATTGAAAGAGTTACGAGCCATTTTCAGTTTTCCATTGTTCCACAGTACGTATCTGTTAGCATTTTCACTAATATAAAGTTTAGATAGTACTAATAAAGAAACAGTAAATTATTAAAATTAAAATTTTATATTATTGTTATAACACGAAATAATGGGAAATACCTACTTTATGCCTATTGCATAACTCTAAACTGTTAGCATTTTTGTACATAGCGTTGAATTCACATAAGGTATCCACCCAGCGAAAATAACAGACTTTTGAATTATCAAAGGTTATGTGGAAAATAATTGTATCCCTACTGGACTATAAGAAGTTGGCTATTTGTTCTTTCATGAAAATTTAAACGGTTTCGGCGGCTCACGCGAAACGCCGCCGCCCACTTATGAAAAAAACGAGAAAAAAGAGAAAACATTAACATTATACATTTTCATTTTCTCGAGCGTAAACATTATTAATTAAAAAATCATAATTATGATTTTATTTTTGTATATTTTTACATGTGTTGCAAACTTTTTTTTTAAGTTTTTATTATTAGTTTGGGGTTTTTTTATCCACAAGGATACGTCAACCTTGATTTGAGATTACTGCCAGCCTACAAAGTTTTTTTTGTTAGGTCAGACTTAGGGTATGATAATATTTAAGCCAATATCTAACCTGTTCGTTCAACCCACACTCTCTTTCCAATTTCTCTCTCAATCTTATTTTTACCCGTCTGCGGGAGGGTAATGTTTTTCAAGCGTATTTATTTAGGGTAAAATATAATGACCACCAAAAATAACTTTCTGACCTCTATTACCTAAAATTGTACTATGAAACTAAATTTAGTAAATTGACCACCAAATTTTAGCAAATTATTGCACTATTTGTACTAAATAAACCAATTGATTGCCATAAAATGTTGTGAAATAGGTTAGGTTAGGTTAGAACTGTTACGAACCCTGCGCGAACCGAGCGAGCGAAGCGAGCGGTACCGCTGTAGCGGCCGGCGAGCGCTACTTCCAAGTTGCTCGTAGATTTTTTTTTTTTTGTGGTCATTAACTATTGTTGGATTAAACAGTCATAATTTAGAGTTAGTTGTTTTAAGTTGGATCACAAGTTGTAAATTTTTTGGTTCTAATTTCACGCTAAAATGGGGATTTAATTTTGGTGATCATGTACTATTTTTGGCAATATAAAGTGATTTTTTGCCGTTACATTTTACTAGATCTGGTGGTTAGTTAAACATAAGCCATTTATATATGTATGCATGTCCATTTTTATAGCATGCTCTACAGCCCAAACGGCTTGACAGATTATGACAGTCGTTAGATTCGTCTCAATTGTGGGAGTTACATAAGATATTTAATTTAAAAAAATGCCACCCTTTAAAAAGGGGGTGATACAATTTGTTTTTCGTTACCCTAATAATATGGGTATCAAATGAAAGCTACTATAGGCTATCCCAAATATATATGTAGGATCATGAGAGCCAAGCGGGTTATATGGTCTGGATTTGGAGTTCCCATTTTGTTGGGATAAACAAGACTGCACAAACAATAACAAGGCTTTTAATTACAGTACTAGTTTCTCTAATAAAACAATACAAATGGTAACAAGATAAAGTAGGTTAAAAATATATAGTAACAACAATACAGTAAATCGACCAAACCCTTAAGGTTACAGTTCGTACAGCAGCCTAAGCCACCCAAATAAGAATTTTATTTAATTGATTAATATGAATCTTGGCACCACAAACATAAATGAAGCTACCATAGTCAAGCCTACTACTTATTAATGAGAGTAGCTTTTTTTAGCGGCTTCGCCCGCACGCAGTGTTTTATCATCCCAAGGAACATATTGCCAGGATAAAAAAAATCCTATGGAATTCATATTAAATTATAAATTAATTTATTAAAAAAATATCCTATATATATCCAGTTAAATTCTTGACTAAAACCTACCTCTGTGTCAAATTTCATCCAGATCCGTCCAGCCGTTTGAACGTGAAGAAGTAACAAACATAATTATAAATACACACACTCACAAACTTTCTGTGGTGGTGTGTGGGTCTGGTGGCGGGGCCACTGGCCTGACCCATCACAGGGGTACCAAGGGTGCCATAAACGGAGTCGTCTGGCGCCCATGTGTCATGTGCATGTGCATTCGCGAGCTGGCGGACCAAAACCAGATGTACCCTCCGACTGCACAGCATGATTTTCTTCTTGTTTACGTCTTTTTAGTTTGCTTTTTAAGCAGGCGGGTTTATTGAATTTTTAATTATCTTTTTTTAAATACCCCACACGATTGGTTTATTTTCCACACAAAATGGCGCCCAAAATCCGCCATTTTTGTTTTTTCCCATTTTAATGTAGTCAGTGACATTTGCAGGATTAAGACGAATCGGTTGATGCAAGAATCATCAAAATCAACCAACGCGTTTGGTCTCTAGAACGCCACATAGGAATAAACATACATACATACATAGACTGATAAACACATTATCCTCCTTCGGTAGTCGGGTAAAAATAGGGACACAGTATATATCTTTCTTGTTCAGTTTATGGAATATCTTTTAAATTGAAGCTATATTAGCGGAGGAAATAGGCGAAAGCCAAACCTCGAATTATGACTTTTCACTTAGGAAATTCAGTCGGAAGTCTGCGACCGCATTTCCTCTTAAGGATAGCTGCGACTTCATTTGCTTGAGTTGTTGAGTAGCAGATTATATTATAAGTACCTCTAAATCGCAAACGGAACTCTAATAAAAAACATTTAAGCTACAAAGTAAAGGACTGAATTATTGTGATCGAAAAAAGGAAAAATGTTATTTGCGTCAGAGGGGGTTGAAACTACCCCTGAAAGTATGCTGCGTCTGCTGAGATTAGGGCAAATGCTGACGTTACGGGATCCTGTGTAAGAGAATGTACAAACTGAAGATTTTGCAAAACGAATATGTGAGTATACCCCATTGTTGCGAAATTCATTACCGCGATGTATTATTTCTCTAACAAAAAGTCCGCAAATTCTGTGTAAAGTATAACTCAACCTTACTTTAACGTTTTTCTTTAGAATTTATTTGTTTTTTTCATTTGTAGAACCTTCGAAAATATTTATATTTTTATTTAATTTGTTGCTTTTATATAACTGCGTTCTCTTATTGTAGAGGATGCAACAAATAGGTGTGGGTATATATAAAAGTTCTCTTCTGCACATATAAATTAACAACTTTTTTAAAAGAGGTCATGAACAATTCATTTTCATTTATCATTCGCAAAAAAAATATTGTTTCTTCCCTACAAATTTTGGTTAGCCGATGACAACTTACCTGTATTTCCTGCAGATTTACGCCATAGGACTGCTATAGGTTCGCCTTCCAAAACATGTGGAATCAACATTACTGGTGAAAAGTGAGAATGCTGTAAATAAACCTCTAGCTATAAAATAAAATCTCGGTCGTTGGAAAAAGAGCCCTCAATCGTCATTGTGTGCCTCGTCTTGTATCCGATTCTCATATTTTTATCGTATCATGAGTTAATGTCTCGGAATGAAGATAACTCTCACGAAGGTTAGAAGGGGACAGACAAAATTATGCCGCAGGAACGTACCTACCTACCGGTATAAAAGTATTTAATGTCCTAAACCAGGCTATGGACAATTTTTCCTACAGATAGAACACAATTTCTTTGAAATCGTGGTATCGTATCTTTGTCGTATTGGCCCGTATCTGGAAGAGTCTAAATCAATTAATTACTTAGACAATTTAAATAAATAAATCAAAGAACTAAAGTCCAATCCCAAAGTTATCAAAACTCTTGACTGCTGCAAATGAAGAGATAAAAAAAATGAAAAACGACTCATCTCAATATTTTTTATCCAAACCGTTCGGTTCTTCTCTTGCATACTACATTTGCATTACGATTTGAAAAGAATTCAATTAAAATTATAGTCAAATTCGTTAAGGTGGTAGTCGAGAAGGTTCCGTATTTACAGCGGCGTGCAATCGTGAAACTCTGCACCAATCTAAATTAAACTCTTTAGTTTCCCATTGAAACATTTTTTTTTGCATATTGCACATTTTATTTTGGCTTTTTTCCAACGCTCATTAGTTCTTCAGCCGTTACTGGAAAATATCATGGAATCTTTTAAGCTACCTGGCTTTCTCCTAATCCTTGGCGTAGGCTTCCCTCCACTTCTTCCATCTTTCGTGAGTCCTTCTTAATTTCGGTTTTGGTGGACTCTGTCCTATTCATCCCACTATCTCCTTCATGTCATGTTACAATCCTGCTTTACCCTCTCAGTCTATTAGTTTTGTTCTAATGAAGGCCCATAGTTAGTCCGATATGCAAAAAATATGTTCTTCCCAGAGGCTCCAGACAAGTGACAATCTATCAAGAAATAAAGAAAGAAGAAAAGGAAAGAATCAGCGAAAGTGTCGCTATAATGTTTGGTAAAATATCAGAAAATTTATGTGATTGCCTTGATTGTGTTGAAATTTCACGTGATTAATCATTTGGGCATTTCGACAATTGCCAAGTTTGCAGTGCAGTGGTGGCCCAGTGGTATTAGCCGCGACTTTCAAGTTGTAGCTAGTGGGTTCGAACCCAGACAGGCTCTGATTTACTTTGTGTAAATTATTTTATGACTACTGCTTTCAAAAACAAATAAGTAAAATTTCAAAATTTAAAAAACCCCCGACAAATTTTTATTTCATGTTACACGATTTATCTAGTACATAGTAGATACGCTTCGATCGGCAATCTATTGAACACGTAATTATGACTCGATATCTTGCGAAAACACCCCAATTCAAACAGTAAAACGCCCATAACTTTTGAACAGCTGAACCGAATTTCAAATAAAATTAAATCAAAATCTGTTCACCCGTTTGGACGCTATGATGCTACAGACAGACGCACAAATACACAGAAATACACGTCAAACTTCCTTCTTTTTCCGTCGGGGGTTAAAAAGGAAATAATTGTGAGGAAGAGAGGCATGTCTTTGAACCAAAAATTCGAAGACATGTGACGTCCACCAACACACACTGGGCCCGCGTGATGGATTACATCCCCTTTCAAAGAGAGGAGGCCCGTGTCCCAGCAGTGGGAAACATTATTAGACTGATAATGTTGATGAAAATTGCCATCGCTGATAGATTAACTTTGTCCAGAGCCTGTTTTACTTAAGGTTATAATTGTCTCATAATTTTAGCTATTTTCCACGGTAGTTAATTTTACATGACTGAAAACGTGTTTCAATATCTAAATTAAAAACATTCGAAGTTTTCGAAAGAAGTCGAAGTTTTTCCGGCAGTAGAGGTCATTATATCTGTTAAAATGTCTGCCGATAGAAGCCGCATCCCAATTAAGGGGAAGCCTTGACTTTTGTGAGAATTAACAAATTTCATTTCAGCATAAAAAAACACCTAGATAGGTGGGGGTTTCTTATTGAGAAACTAACTTCTGCCCACGGCTTTGCCCTCGAGAAAAGTGTTTAATTATCCCAAGGAAACAATATACCTTATTTTTTGCGTGGTTGAAACACAAACATACATACATTCAAACTTTCACATTTATTAGTAGGATTGAATGAATGTGTGATTTTGAGTGTGGTTAACACTCAAAATCCAGATTCGGGACTGACTATCAGACGACGTTTTCCATCACCGTTGACAGCGATGTCCAAGGTAAACTTTGTAACTAAATTACTTGCCCGGATTTGAACTTACGACCTCAAGCACGAGAGGCAAGCGAGGTCTTCTTCAGCCACTGGGCCACCACGACTATATTATTATTATTTTTATTCAGCAACTAGTAGTTACCCGCGAATTCGTCTGCGTGGAAGTCGGTTTATCACGCACGGTTAAATGGTTAATAATACAAATATTTGTTCGCCCACCACAGACATACAACTTTACGTTGGTACCTAATAATATACTTTGAAAAATAAGTTAGATAATAGAGTAAGATGCATAAAAAATATATATTATATACTCGAATAACGTTGATTGTTTATCTCCCTGGAGCATTACTAACCCAGGAGCAAGCCACATACAGTTGGCCATGGAAAAAACAATTAGACCTTAGGTCGACACCAGCGGCCTTTAGGGTCTGCCTTTGACTCTCATTTATGGTCATCGCGAAGTAAGCGGCAACCGCAAATTCTAGGCTCTTAAACTAGAAGAGGAACTGGTTGGGGATGAGAGGTATGCGTGGAATAAAAACAGTTTCACCTAAGCCACGCCCAGTGAGAATTTTAGCTTCGATAGTATTTCTCTGAAGAGCAGTTTCCTTAAGTCGGGTTCCATTGCACAGCTTGGATGGAGTAAGATTTTGAGTTTAGTTTTGAGTGAAGGAAGACGACCCGTTCTAAGTGAGTTTAAGGACACTGTTAAAAGAAGTTCATCCCCAACCACTGTTGAAAACTTTTTTTATGCATGATTGTTTCTTGGAGCCAGTATAGCGCGTTAACACAACCTAGAATGTTCTTGATCCGTTATACTTGACAGGTCTCCGAATGCTGAACTTGTAAGTTCGTCACCGGAGGAAACGATTCTGCAAAGTATATCGGGCAAGTCACCTGGCCGTGTTCCGCCTCCAACCTTTAACAAAACATCGACAAATTCATAAGCGCGCATGATAGTAGTTAATCGCTCTTTTCTGTTAAAGGCCATGAGAAAGAATGCTTCAGTGAAGCCTTGATCTCAGCAGCTCTAGTTCTTCTCTGGAAGGGTTTGCCTGAAATCTCCAGAGAAAACTAATGTGACCTTACCCATCATTGACCTGTCATCTCGGCGAATATCCCGTAGTATCCTGTCCACGGCTTTGACGGTTTTGCCATAGTGCATTCATCCCAAACGATAAGACAACGATCCTGAAACACTCTTGCTTTATCAAAATTTCGTGTTACCGAATATGTTGGTGTTTCGTTACTGTCTAAATAGATTGAGATTGTGTGAGCCGAATTACCGCCAGGAATTAACGTGGCTGCGATGGCTGAAGCAGCCATAGCCAATGCATTTTTTTCTTGTCGTCTGATTTCAGCGATGATTGCTTTCTTTAGATAAATCATTCCAGTGCCACCTAGGGCGTCTAAGAAAAATAGCTCATCTTCTTATGAAATACATTTTGGACAACTGGTGGAAATATTTCCCTTTGCTCCGATGTAAAATATGATAAGTGATCGTTAACTATGTCATTTCAGTGGAGCTGTAGTTTGTCTCAGCTGTATATTCCCGAATACCTTCCTCACATGTTTGAGGAATAGGCAGGCTGTATTCACTCAAAGAGTTGCCTCCAATTGAAAAATAACGATATCTTGAATAGCACAAAGGGAAGTATTTGTCATCCTTTCATCGGTTGGATTAATTGCCTGCTCTGAATTGCGCCTTAAAAGGCGTAAGAAGTCGTCAAATAGATATTGTCTATATTTTTCCCATGACGTCATAGGATCTGAAACATTACAGAACACCAACATCACTGCAAACATTTAATGACGCAAGCGTTTGGGACTATCACTGACACAGGCCTCCTCAATAAAATCGTCCCAGTCAGTGTTGGTCACATTCAAGCTTGCTGCTTGAAATGTTGGATGCTTTACACCACCAAATGTTTTGAGAAAGATGAAAGAAATGGGCTTCGAACAGTATGTTGCCCTTCAAGTGGCATTACAAAATTCTACCCTATAAAGCATAAACAATATATATAATGTAAAATTGTTTATCCCCATAATAATTAGCGTGATAATATAATATTATAGGTTTACCAGACCTATAGAGAACGTTTTGCATTAATTTTATTCTCTTATTTCGAGGCCTACGCTAAACTGTCGTAGAAAACACACATAATGCAACATTGCTTATCCCCCAAGGCAAATTTTGTGATAATTGAGAGCCTTTTATGTTGCTCATTTCATTGATTGCAGCAGACAAACAGAAGTAAAAGGAACAGTAAAAAAATAGGAATGATTTGATAGTCTAACACTAGAAGTGCTTGTTTCTATAGGATTTTTATTTATGAACTAAGACAAAAGAAAGAAGAAACTAAGACGGAACAACTGAGCGTCTCAGCCAGATCAAGTCAGCTAGTAATTGAACAAAAATATTGACGTATAATAATACTAGCTTCTGCCAGCGGCTTCGCCTGCGTGAATCACGAAAGTTATCCCAAGAGAACATTCTTTATGCTACTTTGTGTATTCTGTACCAAATTTCATCCAGATCCGTCCAGCCTTTTGAGCGTGAAGAAGTAACAAACATACAAACACACTTAAACACTCATAAACTTTCGCCTTTATAATACTAATGTTATAAAGGCTAGAGTTTGACAAATATATACTATTCTATAACACACTATAATCACACTTTACACTAATGTGAAGTGTGATTTTAGTGTGATGTGATATTAGGACCTTTAAAAGGCATTTCAATCGTTTGAACATGAACTTTGTATAAAAGATGCCAGATAGCCGTCTGATCAGTATTCTGGAAACGTAAGATTGTAACGTGAGCCCTGGCACGAACTCTTGGTTTATCTTACATCTGGTATGTTCAGTGGCTTAAAAAACACATTGTATGTTATCTACAACCCAGGGTAGAAGCAAAAGCTTTATTTTTCACAAGCTTCTCCCCGTGGTTTCGCTCGCGTATGAAGTGTTTTAATATCCCATACACTACCGATATAACAAGTAACCTGTTTTAATCCAGGATTCGGTCGTTTTGGGGGTCTTTTCTTTAAGATAACTTTGACGTTCAATAAAACCAAATACATGTTGTTTGGAACCAAGAACCAAATCAGTCCAGTGCCGGCAACACTCAACGTTGCCCTGCTGGGTGAGTCGGTTAATAGAGTCGGTGAGGCCCGTAATCTGGGTCTAAACATGCACGCTGGGTTGAGATATGAAGCACACGTGTCAGAGTCAGTGCGCACTTGTTTTTACCTATCCGAGGAGCTGTGGATCCTGCTGGCTGGGTCTCTCGTGCTGTCTAATGCGGCCTTAGTCATTGGCCCTCGACTGCTGGCAAGAACTGATCGACTGATTCAGAGAGTGCAAAACGCCTGCGCTCGATTCTGCTTCTCAATCCCACCTAGAAGTCACGTAACGCCTTTTTTAAATCACCACTCAATCTTCAAAATGAAGTCGCGTCGTAAGTTGCACTTGTCATGTCTACTTTTTGGAGTAATAAATTACAAGCAGTCGACCTATCTGTACAATAAACTGAGCTGGATCGCTAATAGAAGAGAATGCGCAAGTAGACAGTGCTCACAGCAACTCTCCACACACTCACACTTTTGTGAGTGTGTGGAGAGTTGCTGTTACAGCGGCTTTCAGGGGAAAGGACCATGGGCAGTTTTGTATGAACACTGGGCCCACTTTTCATAATTGTGCAACAGTGATGAAACCTATGACATATGAAAGCTCTTGGTGCGTACTTTATTTCATTCTATAGCAGTTAAGTTAAAATTAAACGTTTGAAACCGAAATGAATCTCTTATAAATGACCTAACCGTTGACAATATACAAATTATCAACGGTTAGGTCGTATAAATAGAAGAAAAGTTGGTTTAAATAATTTAATTTCAATAAAACGTTAGTAATTTTTTGTTAAAATTACGTGCCGCGCACTATAGTCGGCGGCGGCGGGATTTTGCCGGTATAATCAGGCCACCGGCGCTTGCCATTGCCTGACCTCGCCTCTCGTGCTGAGATCTGGGTTCAATCCAATGTGATTTTTTCAAATTCATGTCTACTTTCTAACAAAAACTACACTACTACTTTTTCTTTTTAAGGAAAACATCGTGAGGAAACCTGGACTTATAAAGTTAATATAAGTCTGAAATAGCCAAGTCAAAGGCCTTTGGGGTTCCCAGAGGAGGTTTAATTAACTCTGATACCAGAGGTCGAAAAGAAGAAGTTGAGACAGCCGGGTAAAACGCTAGTGGTGTACACGGGAGCGAACTGACGCCGCCGGCTCCACGCGTTATGTACAACGGGGCACAAGCACAAACTCGGGGTTACTAAGGAATATAATAAAGAACCTCAGCACAGTAATAACACTTGCTATCACAAGCAAAAACACCATCTATGAAAGCTCCCGTTCATTCAGATGATCCTTAACGTAAAGAGGCACTCTTATGCAAAATTTCAAGCTTCTATATTATAAGTACTGTTTATTTTCTTCACTACCCAATTAGATTGTAGACGGAGCTCGTGGTTAAATAATAAAAACCGCACGGGTCAATCTTCAAGGTTAAGCAACGCTTGCCGAGATTGGTTTGTGGATGGGTGACTTATATTTTGAGCCAGTGACGCAAGATTATTCAAATATATTTTCATATAAGACAATTTTGTACTAATTCTTTGCCAAATGTGACCCTTACAAAAGATTTGTACAAAGATGTGGTTATTATGTAAAATGGAAGAGATTAAACACTGGTATGAGCGCATTAAGTTTTGCAAGCAGTTTTTATAAGTATCTGCCCGAACATTGAGTTTCCTAGCCCTGCATTATCACACTGCTGTAATACCTAGTTTTATTTAGTTTTAATTTGTTTTAATTTAGTTTAATTTCTTTGTTAAGTTTAATTTGGTCTATTTTCTGTTTTCTTGTAAGTTACGACAACGTTTTATGTGCATGCAGAGTTTACCTGTAAGTGATTGTTACACTCTATTCTGATTTTTTGCGTATGTTTAATTTGCTTATACCAGTGTATACAATTGTTGGTGAACCGAAATAAATAAATAAATAATAAAATAAAAAATTAATTGTGTTAACTTTATTGATTGTAAATATTTACAGGGATCTTGCTTTGTGGAAGTGGGTTTATATAATGGATTGAAAAATAATCTGTTTTGTATACTGCCTATTTCGTTATTATTTTTTAATACCTATCATAATTATTTTTTCCAGGTTGTAGTTATCAATCAAGGATATAATTTATGCAATAAACAACTTTAAAAAACATAAATCAATAATGCGAAGGTAACTCTGTCTGTCTGTCTGTTACCTTTTCACGCTTAAACCGCTGAACCGATTTAGATGAAAGTTGTTATGGAGATAGTTTGAGAGCCGGGAAAGGACAAAGACTACTTTTTTGCATAAAACATGAAGGGGGAGAAATGGGGGGAGTGTTAATTTTGTATGTAAGTTCTTATCATGCAACTTCTTCTTAGTATGAACCGATTTAGATGCAATTTGGTATGGACATAGTTTGAGACCCTGGGAAGGACATAGGCTACTTGCATAAAACACGATAGGGGAGAATTGGGGGATGGGGCGTTAGTTTTGCATGAAATTTCTTAATAAGGCTTGAACCTATGGACCGATTTAGATGGAATTTGGTATGGAGATATGGATATGGATCTTGGGAAGGACATAGACTTCTTTGTTTGCATAATGCTTCCGTAACAAATAAATAAATTCTATTGATTTTTTAATTACACCAAAAAGGGGGTTAGGGCTGTAAAGATAAGATGTACAAATTTTCTTTATGAAGCTAAATTTTGGCAGGAGGTAGTAAAAGACAAGATAATAAACGTTGGTTAAGGAAGAAAACTAAAACTGCAACATTGGAGTTTTCTCACCCTGCATGTCGACAACCAGAATTAATTGGCATAATCTGTATTAACGCGGGCGAAGCTGCGGGTAACAGTTAGTGGATGACAAAAGACAAGCTTTTGTGTATTTCTCTCAAAAAACCCTTACATTTTATATCCGTATAATTTTGGTGCATAAAAAATTATTGATGCACCTTGGTGCACATATCGTGCACTGTCATCTAAACCAAACGTGTATACACAATTTAAGCTCGATCGGTTGCGGGTTTTAAAATTTAGTTACATGATTTGACTCATACATACAAATAAGGCAAGTAAAATAACAACTTGTGAAAAGTAAAGTAAATAAGAATTAACACTGAATTAGGTATTTATTATATACTTTATTGTACACCACAAAAAACATACAGGACAAATGTTCAAATATAAAACTGTACAATGGGCGGTCTTATCGCACTAGGTAATCACTTACAGACAACCTTTGGATGAACTGAAAGATATGAGAAGAAATTAGGGCTGTCAGTGTACAAAATATTAAAAATAATATTACTTAGACTTAATAACATACAATACATACATACAATATTATATAATACACTAATACATATCAAATTATAACAGCAAAAGGAGAAGAATAAAAGTTATAGTGAAAGGTAATGCTCCTTCACCATTTTCTTGAACGTTGGCAGTGTTTGAGCACGTCTCACTTCAATAGGTAATACATTCCACAACCCAGCTGCTTGAATCGTGAATAATTTGTCAAAGAAGGAAGTGGAATGCATACGAATACTTAATTTTAGATTTTCCGATAATCTCAAGGACCTAGAATGGGTGTCACAGAGGAACTGAAATCGTTCTTTGAGATAAAAAGGAGTAAAAGGATTAAATAGCACATTATAAAGCAAAGAAAGTATATGGGCATTCCAGCGAAGGCAAATAGCCATTTGAGCCATTTAGCCATTTGAGCTTAGTACGAAATTCGGAAACGTGATCATACTTGCGCAAGCCAAATATGAACCTGATACAGAGATTTTGAAGTCGCTCAAGCTTGTCCAATTGGTCTTGGGTGAGATCAAGATAGCTGGCATCAGCATAGTCTAGAATAGGTAGAAGAAAAGATTGTGCTATCGCAATTTTAGTGGTGATGGGAAGAAAATTACGAAGACGTCTCTGGGAACCCGCAGACGCAAACAGTTTTCAACTGACTTCCTGCAGTTGTTTGGTCCAGGAAAGGTTGCTGTCAATATAAATCCCCAAGTTCTTCACAATATGATTTATAGGAATAATAGTTTTATTGAAAGAAACCTGGGGCAGTATCGACCAATCGATCCTAGAGACAGTCCGGGAACTGCCAACAACCGTTACCTGAGTCTTCGCTGGATTAATCTTCAACCCGAACTCAGTGCTCCAGTCACTTATTCGAGCCAGGTCTGTATTAATTGTCACAATGGCATTAGATAACTCTCCGAGAGGGGCTTGGGTATAAATTTGGAGATCATCAGCATATAGGTGGCAGAAACAAGAAAGTCGTTGAGTGATAGCATTAATAAAGAGTGCGAAGAGAAGAGGAGATAAAATGCCACCCTGCGGCACACCGGCAGAGGTATGACACCAAGAGGAGAAAGATTCATCAGTGCAAATACGCTGCCGAAGGCCAAACAGGTAACTATGAAACCAGTCAATTATCGGAGGAGATATGTTAAAAGAGCATAGGACGCCAAGTAAAATGTCGAAGTCAACAGTATTGAAGGCATTGCTAAAGTCGAGCAGAGTAAGTACTGTTAACTTCCCCACATCCATGCCTGACCTGATATCGTCCGTGATGTGCACAAGTGCTGAGTTAGTGCTGCGGCCACGTCGAAAACCAGATTGGAAAGGATTTAAAAGATTGTGTTTGGAAAGGAATGTGTTGAGCTGATGATGAACAAGCTTTTCAAGGACTTTGGATAGGAAAGGAAGAATAGAAATGGGACGATGGTCAGAGGATGATGCAGGATGTGATTTTTTGGGTAAAGGAATAATTTGGGCATCTTTCCAGGCTTGTGGGAAGACACCACTGGAAATAGAGAAGTTGAGGATGTAAAGAATGACAGGAAGAATGTTATCAAGGATGGGGGGGATCATCTTACGGCTGATACAGTCACTACCAACAGCGTTGGATGTAATTGAAACAATACTTTTTTTAACATCAGAAGCAGTGAATTGACTTTTGACAAAAGGGGAATAATCAGGTATCGGAAGATTTCAAAGATAACTAAGCGTAGTAGCTTTGGTGGTCCCATCCAATACGGGCGAAGTAGAAAAATGGCTGTTTAGTATGTTGAAGTCCATGTCTTTAAGAATCGTGTCATGAAACTTTTTTCCGATACCTAACGAGAGGTACCTTTTGATATGACTGAAAAAAAAATTGACTGCTTTCAGAGCGTGTAAAATCGGGTCGCAAGTAAAGAATTCTAAATATCTAGTCACATCTAGCCTTTCTTTGACATCACTGTCTTATAAAACCCGTAGGCCAAAAGAAACGCTGGAACCGTCATTTATTATTTTCTTTGTTGCTTTCGTTTTGAGAAAATCTTATAATCGCGTGTAGTGAGATTTAGGCAAAAACGGAGGCATTTTGGTTAAAACTACTTTCTGAGGTTGGTAATCTGGTAGCAAACGTTATGAAAAGTAAATAAAAACTGCCACAAAATAGGAACAAGCTACGGAAGTGTCACTACACAGTTCATAAAATTGTTAGATATCTCTTTAAGAATTTGTATGTACACCATATAAATTAAAGAAAATAAAATACAGTTCTATAAACTATTACATTTAGAGACTCGATAGGTGGTGTTTGCTCCAATGTTGATTATATTTGCAAATAGTTTCTGCCAGCGGCTTCACCCGCGTGAAAAATGTTTTCTTATCCCAACCCGGGACAAAAAGGCCTATGCGCTATTCCAGACTATTACCATGTTTATGCTAAACTTCATCCAGATCGGTTTAGCCATTCTTGCGTGATTGAAAAACAAACATACATCCATACATCCAAACTTTCGCAATTATAATAAGAGTATTATTTGGAGAATTCAAAGTTCAAAAGAATTCTTGATTCCAAGTAAATCTTCTGGACGATAGGAATCATCCAGAATATTATATATACTAAGATAAAATGTGTATGCGGTTGGAAGGAAATTTAAAGCTAGCTATTCGGTCCTTATCTCCTTCCCATTCCTGCATATAGTACCTTCGCACGTGTGTGAGTGAGAAAGCTACATCTCGTCGCCATATTCAAATGAAAACTTAAGGCGATTTGGTCGCCAATGTTCCTGCGCACCCCACTACTGTACAAATTGTCGTCACGAAAGGAAATGTCTTATAATAATTACAGATGTTTAGGAAGAAAGACTTGCTGCGCTAACACCAAATAAATTGGGATAAGGACTAAATTGGAGTCTGAAACGATGGTCTAGGGGTCGGCTTGCTAAAAAACTGTTAACAAAAAAATAAATAAACGACTTAAAAATAATAAAACTTCATAAAAAATACAACTTTCTTTTCGGAAGTCGGTGTTTTTGACAGCAATTTTTTTACGTTTTCAAACAACGTCGTCAGAAAAGAAAGTTAGTTTTCACTTTGTAGTGTTTTGTTTTGGCAGTCGGTTTATTTTTTTTGTTAAGAAGTTTTTTATTTTTTTATCGGTTTTGGAGCAGAATAATATAAAAAACTACTAGTCAGATCTTGATCAAATTTGAAATAGACCACATGAGAAGCAACAACTTTCAAATAAATAAAGAATCATCAAAATCGGTTCTTAACTGGCGGAGTAATCGCGTAACAAACATACAAAAACATACCGTCGAATTGAGAACTTCCTCATTGTGTGTTGTCGGGTGACAAAAGCGGGAATATAAATCTAAATAAATCCAAAGACACAGAAATTTCTAATCACCCATTTAATTTTACAATGCACTTTAGCACTACAAAGTTAACCCACCTACCTATCGAAAGACATACTTAAACCTCTCATTATTTCAGGTTATACTAAAAGCTGTTACGTTGAGTTCTGAGATACGAGTTTACGTTTTAACAATAAGGGTTCTTTGAATTTAGACATTTCGTGTCGGACTGCTTAGGGTTTAAGTTACTAACGATGCCTATTTATTTTCTAAATACTTCTGTATCACGTTCTTTTGATAATTTTAGGATATTTATGAAACCGTTGCAAAAAGCCGAAAGCAGAGCCCAAAAAGCAATGGAAAGGGCTTTGCTCGGCGTTTTCTTGCGTGGTCGAATCAGAAATGTAGAGATCCGCAAGAGAACCACGGTTACCGACATAGCCCGAAGAATTGCCAAACTTAAGTGCAGTGCAGAACGGATAGCCGATGGGGCAGAAAGGTTCTGGAATGGCGACCGCGAACCGGAAGACGTTGCGTTGGAAGGTCTCCTACTAGGTGGACCGATGAACTGGTGAAGGTTGCGGGGATCTGCTGGATGCGGGACGCACAGGACCGATCAATGTGGCGACGCTTGGGGGAGGCCTATGTCCAGCAGTGGACGTCTTTCGGCTGTTATGATGATTATAATGATGAAGCCGTTGATCGTAACTGCCTCGTTGGTGTAGTGGTTGCAATTGTGCCTGCTGAGCATGAGGTTCTGGGTTCGATTCCCGGGACGGGAAAAGTGGTATTAGGTTTTTCCATGTAGAATATACATAGAAGCTTGGTGCCTGGATTGATGGCAATAAGCTCGCACTGGTGAAATGTGGGTGCAGAAGAAAGAAGAAGAAAGAAAGAAAAATAAGCCTCTGCTTAACCTGTCGAGGATTATAGACGTGATGTTATGTGAACTTTGCGTTTTAAAAGCTTTCATTTGAACTGACACCAAATTTTTATTTCCTGTTGATACGTCGTCTTCAACGTACTTCTTACAATGTCCGTTAGTATTTACCCACGTAAGGTAACGCGTGTCAATCAAAGGGAGGAAATTGATATTTCTATCATTAGAGAATTTTGTCACCGTGTCAATCAAAGGGAGGAAATTGGTTTCTAAGTAATTACATATTTCTATCATTAGAGAATTTTGTACCATATTTTGATGAAGGACTATTGGCAATTTGATTGATTGTTCTTGCAATAGGAAGATAAAACCGAAAGGTGATTCGTCTAGATTGTAAGGTTCTGGCGTGAAGACCTTTGGAATTCTTCAAGCTCTCAAGGTGGTCTGATGATTTATTCCGTTCTAATACCAACAACTAATACCACTGGTATTTGTTTCAACTCATATTTATTATCTTTTCCGAACGAATACCATTCTTTAAACTAATACCAAAACAAGTTCAAAAATATAAGGTACAGTCAGTAAAAATGCTTTGTATGAAATTATAAGACATTAAAATGAAAAAAAAAAAACAAATAAATCTCTTACAAATTTTTTTGTTGGTAAAAAAATATGATTATTATTCTACTTTATTATAATTTTAGTCCTTGTACCTGTATAATATATTTATGCAGTTTTTATTCAAGTCTACTTATAAACAAATCAGTTTGAATCTAACAATTGTAAAATATCATCGAAAATCAACTTATATTTCGCCTAGTCTGTTGTCGTGACGAGATGTTTGAGTTTTTTTCTTTAAAGCTATAAAATGTGCTAATAGTCAAGAATATAAAACACCAAGAACCATTGTTGTAAATTAAATTCGATAACTATGCCGACGTCCATACTGAAATATTTTTGATAAGGTTTGACTGAGATGACTGTATTCTCTTCTCTGTAGTATTCGTTTGCACATTTAATTTATTTATTTAAATAAATAGTGGTATTCGTTCGGAATAGAAAATAAATATGAATTGAAATAAATATCAGACGTTGGTATTAGAACGGAATAAATCGATCTGATGACCTGGATGCGAGAAGCACAGGTTCGATTATTGCGACGCTCGGGGGAGGCTTATGTGAATGTCTTTCTGCTAAAATTATGATGATATTTTTTAATATTGACGATGATAGATTTTCAGACAAGTATTAATATATTTACATATGTACATTATTTATAAACTAATATTAGAACAATAAATGCCATGGAAGTTGGGTAGATCTTTAGTGTGGGATGCAACTTGCGTTGACACTATTGCGCCATCCCATCTTCCAACCACGGTGGGCTTCTGCAGGTGCTGAAAACCTCAAACGGCGCAAATACAACAACTTAATTGGTAAATTTGTGTTTGAGCCGTTTGGGGTTGAAACATTAGGGCCATGGGGTCCGAGTGCACACCTATTATTTCGGGATATCGCCAAGCGGTAGGTCGACTCTTCACGTGACCAGAGAGGGCTAGCCTTTTTTTTAGCCAAAGAATCAGCATTGCCATCCAACGTGGCAATGCTGCCAGCCTTCTGGGCACTTTTCCTGTTGACATCGATGTGGACAATTTTTTTGACGCCCCGTAATTGTACATATTAGGTTTTCTTATTCTAGTTCTAATATTAGTTTATTGATTATGATGATTAATTTTCTTTTCAAGCTTATTTGCTTGTTGATAGGCAATGCTTTGCACCGTCAGTGGTTGCATTAGGTCCTCTAAAGTGCAGGTCTATTCGGTAGATAGGTAGTACTTTTGGGAACAAACAGTCTCACTAGTACCACTAATATTAATTAATACAAATGGTGGTACTATAGAAAATGAAATTGCAGTTCGGTGGTACTATTGGGAACAAAGGTATATGTATGGGCAGTATGAACACTCCAGCATACGTGTTATGACACGTTTGCTGGAGTGTTCATAATGCCTGTTTTACATTGGGTATCAGACGCTGCAAATAACGTGGGCACTTACTGGGCCCAAAATATTCTAAGACTTTACCATCGACTCGAAAAGTAGAAAAATAATTCTCTAACATAAAACAGGGATACAAAAATATCAAATCCTATCCAACCACAAACGTAATAATCCTGGTACACACTATCGAAACTATTGCAACATAAAACTAAGCTCACACGATCCGAATTACATACAGTATAATAACCAAATGTAATCAAACGCTATAGGTGTAGTTCCAGCTTATCGAGGAACGTGTGAACTGCGGTTTATGTTTGTGAACCGTTTGGTCGCCTAATGTCACTTGCCTAGAGCTGCTTTGTCTTTCTTGTGGCTGCCGTGACTGAAATACGGTTTAAAGGAGTATTAGGCATATAATGGTTGTAAAATGGTCTAAGCTAACAATAGCTGAGCATTTTTCGTTGAATATGATGTGGCCAGATGCTCTAGACAAGTGTGATTCGATGACAGCGATGGTGACATGTCTTGTCCCATCGCCGGTGACGAAGCGTTTAGCTTCCGAGTATATTCTCACTGAAGAAACGAACAAAATATACAGATCCCATGACAATAAAAGTCAATCTGCCTAGCCTTTTCCCAATTACGTTGGGGCTGACTTCCAGTCTAACCGGATTCAGCTGAGTGTTCCAATATTTTACATGGAGCGTCTGCCTATCTGACCTCCGCAACCCAGCACGAGCACTAGGAAACACGATATCCCATTGCAAGACTGGTGTCAGATTTTAGGTCAATAAAAAAGAGACACATATATTAATATGTAGTTGATCGCAGGCTGTTCAAACTGCCGACAAAAGTTTGTCGCAGCGACAAGAACTATCAAAGATAATACTCGCATGATACTCGCTCGGCGATGTTCGCTTGGCGATCAGAACTCACGACGAGAGACCAACCAACCAACGCACGCCTGCAGAACTGACCGCCCGAGCGAGTGGTGCGAGTAATCGCACGTCGCACAAAAACACTCGCTCATAGCCGAGTGGTTAAACTATCGGAACTACACACTCGCTTCTCGCTGTTCGCCAACTCGTGTCTAGGTTTTAGCTCTACTCGCTGCTCGCAGATTTATTATTATTATTTATTTTATTAATAATACAGAGTAGACTTATAAGCTACGCACACTCCCGGAAAACTGCACATACAGTTTGACTGCGGGATCAATCATACTCGCTTACTTAGGTAGGTAACAATTATGGTAGTGCTTAAATAGTGTCCGAGTTTATTACTATTAGTTTATTACCGATTGTCGGCGGTAGGACAAGTGCTTAAATGTAAAGGATTCATCACGTGATATTTCGATATATAATTGTTGTTTTTTTAATTGTTTGTCATTTTTTCAATCATTAGCCAGGTTTTCGCTGATAGAAAGACACTTGTCTAAGGCCTCTGCTTTCCGTTAAATCTGTCTCCGTTGAAAGACTCATCATCATTTAATTTGCATTGTATCATCATCAGTGTTACAGTATAAATATGGACGAACAGTACGGTAACTACCTAGAAACGCTCAAAACGGCACACTCACACAAACATTGTGTATCGACGAGACCTCTTAAGCGGTACGCACTACTGACAGCATCGCGACAACCGCACTCATCTATGTTTATTCTGTGTCAGTGTCTTAATTATTTATTATGTAGTTATAGTAATTATGATTGTGTAGTCGAATTTTATGAAATTTTGAAAAATATAAATCCTTTGCCATGAGTGCCCGAAACGTGGAGCCACGCGAGGCAATGGGTTTTTAATTGCTTCGGTATTCACGGCAGGATAATTCTCTGCATCACATACTGTGAAAATCCCTTTTGCTAATTATATTTGTTGCTGGCTTTCAAACATCAGCAACCAAACTTTCCAGTTCCAACGAAGCTACTTATAAGAATACTTATACCGAAGCTCTAAAACATTAACACAATGATACATTGCAAGATAATATTGTTTATTCACAAATTCAATGAGTAAATATTTCGAAAGTGTTTTCTGTAAGTAATTTACTCAATACATTATTTATCTGCCTCCATTTTGTGTATAATGTAGCCAGTCCATTAAAAGCTGAATATGGTTATGGCCGACGAATTTAATTGAAATAAACTACCTATTTGTCTCCAACTAACTGCCTTGTTGATCTGGTTTGGTTCTGAGGCTCTGGAAAAGTGGCATACGATGACAGTGAAGACGATTATCAAAATGGCAAAATTTAAGACGACAACAGTCACATACGACCTTCCTTATTATTTATTGTACAACAAGATATTACATTTAAACAAGTTTATAACAAAATTCATGTACAAAGGCGAGCTTAACTGCTAATGGAATTTTCTTCCAGCAAACCTTTGAGTGATAGAGATCATAATAGAGGGCAGTAATCCAGCGTACAATATATAAACCTATATAGTAAGATGAAACTAGTACTAGTTATTATAAATAGCAATAATAATAAATAAATAAATAATACATACATAAAAGACCTACCTACGTTCATAAAGACATTTACATATATATTATATATATTTATATAATTCATCGCGTTGAAAGGAAATGCTCCTTAATTTTCCTCTTGAAGACATCGAGAGAAGGGAAGAGAGTTCCAGAGATGCACTGCAGTAACAGAGAAGGAGCCATTGTAGCGGGTAGAAGTGTGACGCGGATTAAGAAGGAGAAGCGAAATGGTTGTGCGACAAGGTTTACCCCTCGGGACGAGGTACTCAAACCATTCGCGAAGGTATTGAGGAGAAGTAGGATTGTGCAGGATAGTATAGAGAAGGGATAGGATATGGGTATCTCGCCGACGCCGAATCGGCAGCCACTTCAATTCGATCCGAAACTGCGACACATGGTCGTACTTTCGGAGGCCAAAAATAAAGCAGATGCAGTCGTTCGAGTTTGTAAAGGAGTACCTCCGTTGCATCTAGAAAACTCCGCATAGTCTATGAGCGGTAGAAGAAAAGATTGAGCAAGTGTAACCTTAGTGTGAAACGGCAAGAATTTTTGGAGACGTTTAAGAGACTGAAGAGAGTAGTAGACCCTCCTACTCACATCAACCATATGAACCTCCCAAGAGAGATTAGTGTCTATATGGACGCCCAAGTTTTTAGGAACTTTTGGGACCTTGAAGGAACAAAACGTGCACTCGTTCCTGATCACCTATTCTATGACTTTAAAATAAAAGTCTTAAAATAAAATGCAGATAATTCAGTTTTCAAGTCTTTGAGATGGTGAAAATTTCATTAAAATACGCTCGGTGGTTTTGGTGCTATTTTTGTTTTTTTGTCCGAGTAAGACATAACTTCCAAATTAATTACACTATGTCATTCAAAACTCAAAATGTTAGTAGATCGATTTATTAAAAAAAACAGCCAGGTGCGTATCAGTAGGTTCCGAAGTTGCATAATAACGCGGATTAAGAAGAGGGTTTTTTGTTGTTACATGAACATTAAACGGTTTCTGCAGCTCACAACGTCTAAAACCGGACCCACATAGGACGATTGTAGCTGAAGAAGGAGTTATAAATCCAACTTCGCAAGTGAAGTTGGAAAAAATATTATCTATTCAATTGTGATTTCAAGGCTTTTGATTGGGTCGATGTTGCTCAGGCATCAACTGTGGATGAGAAAGTGGAATTGTTCAACAGGTCCGTGCTGCAGCTTTTCGATGCGCATGCGCCACTCAGGGCTGTTAAGCGCCCTCCGGCTCCATGGATTAGTCCTGGAGTTCGTTTGGCGATGAGACGTCGTGACAGGGCTTTTCGGAGATATAGAAGGGATCGCAGTGAGGAGAACTGGAGCCTGTACAAGTTGGCTAGGAACCACTGTAATCAGATGGTAAGAGCTTCTAAACGCCGATACATTTGTGAAAATGTCCTTAATTCTTCACCGGCTGACATATGGAAGTTTCTCAAATCAATTGGAATCACGCAATCATCCTCTCATACTGTATCATCTCATATGTCTCTGAATGATTTGAATAATCACTTTTCATCGTCATCTATGCTCACGGCTGTTGTTAAAAATAATACTATACGTGATATTACTTCCATGCCAATTGTACCTACCGAATCTTTTTCTTTTTCCCCGGTGACTGACGCTGAAATCCTCAAAACGTTCAATGCAATTAAGTCCAAGGCTGTCGGCTGTGATGGAGTGAGCAGATCCATGTTATCCCTCATTTTTAAAAGTATCCTTCCCATTATCACACACATCATCAACTTCTCTCTACAGGCTGGTGAATTTCCTACAACCTGGCGTAAGGCGTTCATTATCCCTCTTCCAAAAATTTCAAACCCCACCTTATCTAATCACTACAGACCAATCTCCATTCTCTCTTTCCTATCTAAGATCCTGGAAGCAGTTGCTCTGAACCAAATATCCTCCTTCGTGTCCCAGAATAACTTATTGTCCCCTTTCCAATCTGGTTTTCGGCCCGGCCATAGTACAGCCACAGCCTTGCTTAAAGTAACTGAAGACGTCAGGACCGACTTGGAGAGTTCGAGGTTGACGGTGTTGGTTTTAATAGATTTCTCCAATGCATTTAATACCGTCGATCACGACATTCTCCAGGCCATCCTGTCTCAAATTGGGGTGCATCTCACTGTTGAATGCTGACCTTCAAGCAATCGCTGACTGGTCTAGCAGATTTGGGGTTACTGTCAATGTCAGTAAATGTCAGGCTATCCTTATTGGTAGTTCGTATTTTCTACGAACCCTGGACACTAGCCTTCTATTGCCGCTTATTTTCGGCGATACTGTTATCCCTCTCTCGCCTCACGTTAAAGACTTAGGCCTATACATTGATGACAAGTTAAGCTGGAATAAGCAGGTCGCTCAGATTAGCCAGAGAGTCACATTCTCACTGCGGTCTCTCTATAGATTCAAACATTTTCTTCCGTCTAGCACTAAAACCACCTTGGTTCAAGCTCTTGTATTGCCTATAATCGACTATGCTGATGTTTGTTACTCTGATCTATCCCAAGAACTTCTTAACAAAATGGATCGACTTCTTAACAACTGTATTCGCTTTATTTTCGGGCTTCGTAAATATGATCACATTTCTTCCTACCGTTCTCAGCTTAAATAGCTGCCTATCCGTTAGAGGAGATCCCTTAGATCCCTCTGCATGCTCTTCAACATCATGAACGATCCTTGTACTCCTGATTATTTAAAACAATATTTTAAAGTGTTGGGCGGTTCTCACGATCTTAACCTTCGAGTTTCCAAAAACTTACTTCTGCATATTCCTTCTCACCGCACTGGGTTTCTATCTAAATCTTACACTGTCTCTACTATAAAACTCTGGAACGTCCTTCCCCTTGACATAAAAAAAGCAGAGAGTAAATTTTCATTTAAGCGTAAAATACGGAACTATTACCTGTCCTATCTTACATAGCGATCTTTGGCATAGTCATTATATTTAAATTTCTGTTTTATTTAGAATATGATATTTATTTTAATATTTATTAGTCTATTGTTTTAGAAATTATTTATGTATTTTATTAGTTAGATAGTTTATTAATATCCGAAATTTAATTATTGTTCATTTTTTATTTATTTTTTGTGTCACTGTTGTGTCCTTTTGAACCCAAAGGTTGACTGGTAGAGAATGCCTTGCTGCATTAAGTCCACCTATGTATGACCATTGTACATGAAGTTTAAATAAATAAATAAATCTATTTGAGTACCACCGCTGGTAGAGGCAAGTGATTGTAATAAAGATTTATAACCAGCTTCACTTAATAATTTGAATACTGCCGTTACGGAGATAGTTTTCGTTAAAATCTCCAAATATTTACAAACCGAAAACAAATACATTACATCTATGGGAGGGAAAAGAAAAGAAAATTTTCATGTTTTTTTTACCACTTTGTCGGAATTATTAATATGTATATCCATGCCAAATTATAGCTTTCTAGTACTAAGAGCTAACCTGCGGACGGATTGACGGACATAGCGAAACTATAAGGGTACCTTGTTGACTTCGGAACCGACTAGCCGTTTAAACGTGATTCCCATTTTAAAATCAACTACTGAGGGGTATCTGCGCCTTAGGGCGCCTTAGGGGCTAGTCGTAAATTTTTCTGGTGAAATGTAGGGGATGTGCCATAGATGCCCCTCTAGACTGCAAACCGGTTCAAACTAAAAACTATGTCAGACTTTAATAATAAACTTAGAACATTAAAATATTACTACCTCTTTGTTCCATTGGTCGCTAGTTCTACAGCCGACAATGAGTTTCCTGGTTCGATTTCTGGCTGAGGCTAAGTGACAATTAGTTTTTTCATCTGAAATTACTCAGAAAGTAACAGCCTAAGATCTGAAAATGTGCCCGGTTGATGGCATTAAGCTTGCTTTTTACCCGACTGCCGAAGGAGGGTAATGTGTTTATCAGTCTATGTATGTATGTATGCATGCATGTATGTATGTACGCATGCATGTATGTATGTATGTTTGTTCCTATGTGGCGTTCTAGAGACCAAACGCGTTGGCCGATTATGATGATTCTTACGTCAATCAATTCGTCTTAACCCTGCCAGTGACACTAACTACATTAAAATTTGAAAATAGAAAAATGGCGGCTTTTGGGTGCCATATTGTGGGGTCTCAATTTTTTTTTCTTCCAAGCCTATCGTGTGGGGTATCAAGATAAAGGGTTTTAAGAATGTTAACTAAAAAGTTATAAATAAAAAAGTGAATTCAAAAAATCAAAAACCCCGACTGCTTGAGAAGCGAACTAAAAAGACGTAAACAGTAAGAAAATCATGCTGTGCAGTTGGAGGATACATATTCGCGAGCTAGCTGACCAAAATCAGATATCTACGTTGCGAATGTCTGAATTGCGTCTTTTTAGTTCGCTTCGCAAGCAGTCGGGTTTTTAATTTTTTTATTATGTGACTTAAATAAAACTGGCAAAATTTTGGTGTTCTATATAATAGGTTACACCTCTAACTGACTCTTTGGGGGATACTGGCGAGATGATAAAATACAAAAGAATACACTTAGAATCTTTAAAAAATTATAAGCATGACCATAAAACAGTTTTACGACACTCCATCAACTCAACCTAACGCCATAATCTTACCTTTTGGTGGTAAATGGCCTCTTTAGATAAAAGCCTCAACTCTGGCCAGAAAAGGGTCCAACACGACCCAAACATGGCCTGAGTTAACGAACGTGGCCTTAAGTAGGCACTCAAAATGCTCTAGTGGACCTCCTTAGGATCAAACCCTTAATGCTAGAGGGTCATTTAATCAATTTTTTCGGCAATAAATTGCTTTTTTACGAGTTAAGGAAGAAGTTTTATTAGATTTTATTAAGGCTTTGTTGATTGAATGTAATTTTTTTTTAAATATAAAATAGGCACTAAAATAAGTGGCGTATAGTCGATTTTGTGGCTGGCTACATAATTTGCATTCTATCTATATGCAATAGAAAGACATGTTGCTGATACCCTGTTGAAAACTTTAGTTCCGTACAACACTTTGTTGTCCGTCCGTCCGTCTGTCTGTCTGTTAAGACCCTTTTTCTCAGGAACGCGTGGAGGTATCATGCTGAAATTTATATCAAATACTCAGGTCTACTGTCCCTTAAAGCTGTGAACTTAGAATCTTGAAATTTGGTACGAAGCAACGTCTTTTAGCACAGATAAAGGAAAAATAGCGAAAACCGTAAATTTTTTGTTACATCATATAATAAAAATATTTTAATAATTTTAAACTTACCACCCCTTTCCTCTTGAACGCGTAGAGGTATTAAATTGAAATTCATATCAAATACTCAGGTCTATAATACCTTTAAGCTGAGGCTTGTACGGAACCCTCGGTGCGCGAGTCCGACTCGCACTTAGCCGGTTTTTTTCTTCAGCGGTTTATGAGTAGCCTGTATACTTAATAGTTCTATTATGATTTCGAATAATACATATATGGATTGAACTTATTATTAGACTAAAGAACTTACATAAACATTCGCAGAATTATATAAACTGACTTATAACTGCTAAATTAAAAAATGAGGACACAATTCCAGCAAGCAGATTTTTTCCTGTCGCAAAAAAAGTTATGTCCCAATAAAATAGTGTAAAACAGAAGGAAAAATGTTATAGAGTTCTCGATGTCCAATAATATAGAACAAGAAATTGGTGAAGACGCGATACAATTTTGTTTTCGCTAATCTTGTAACTATTGTCAAAAATTTTTAATGTACAGAATTGACATGTTAAGTGATCAAACCCAAATGTGGGCATTTTGAAACAGTGGTGGTCTAAAAGCTGTGGACCATGGGCTCCAGGGTTCAATGCCCTGGATTAGGCAAAGTGGTATGGGCTTCAGGCAATACACAGGTGTTGTTATTTTACATCATGTAGGCTTTGCGACAATACAGCGTTCGGACCATAGTTTCCCATCTATTCATTCTTATTCTTTGCCAACACACCAGGTCGGAAGCATCCGACACTTATTGTTTCATTAGACGACGTGTCGGAATGTTGGCCGGCAATGTATCCGATTTCGTTTGATCTTGTTTAGCTAGGGTTTGTGTGAGGATACACATTACACCTATTGTTAACAAGGATGTTTTGTTTTACCTGTAACGGACAAGCTTAGATGATTGTACTACTAACTTCAGATGATTGTTTAGTTTTCAGGAAACTGTTATTATATGCAGATACATAGGAGTAGGGCCTGGGTTACCATTTTCTTCATCATCGTCATCTTCCGCAGCCTAACTTCACCCAGTGGAAGGCATATACCTTTCTTTTCTTGTGCCAGTTTCTACGCTCCTGTACCACCCTTTCCCATGATCCCACGTTCCCACGATGTTGTCTGTCCATCTCGCTGCCGGACGACTAACATTCATTCTGCCTTTCTTGGCCACAACATGGCAGTCCATACTTAACTTGTCGAAAGGAGAAAGGAGAAGAAGTTTGAAGAACGGAGTGCCTGGAAAGTATGTAGAGTTGATCCAAGCGATGTACCGTCGATGCAGTACCCAAGTTCGGTCTACAGTGGGCAATACTGGCAGCTTCAGTGAGGCAGTTGGCTTGCACCAAGGGTCGGCCCTCAGTCCCTACCTCTTCCTGATGATAATGGACGCTTGGTCATACAAGAAGAGACACCCTGGCATATGCTGTTTGCCGATGACATTGTGCTGGTTGCCGAGAGTGGCAGATTGGAAGTGTGGTGGCACAGACTGAGAGTATTGGCCTAAAATTGAGCGGAAGCAAAACTGAGTACTTGTTTTACGATTTTGGCGGTCTCCCCAGCTCTGTGCCCATAGCTCTTTCTAGAACGCCCATTTCGATCTGCTCCGACTTCCAGTACCTAGGGTCACTTGTCCAAGGGGATGGCGAGATAGACCTAGACGTAACGCACTGGAGCAACTCAGGATGCATGAAATGGCTACAGGTCACTGAAACAATTTGTGACCCACGGATGCTCTCATGTTTAAAATCTACAAGTAAAAAAAAGACTGATGATATGAAAGAAAAGGGAGTCAGTGATAGCGTAATAGGGGCCAGGACGGTTGATGAAAAGAAAAAAGAAGAAAACGTGTTGCGCCGACCCCAAGTAACATGGGACAAGTGCAGGAAGATGATGATGAAGCTTGTTATTTATCTGTACTTGCAAA
Organism: Anorthoa munda; assembly: GCA_945859665.1. Classification (NCBI taxonomy): domain Eukaryota; kingdom Metazoa; phylum Arthropoda; class Insecta; order Lepidoptera; family Noctuidae; genus Anorthoa; species Anorthoa munda. The sequence continues at coordinate 18,883,237 of OX243896.1, read as the reverse complement.
AACTAAACTACAGCATCTAGTTTAATTACTAGCTTCGTCAGATATAATTCATGAACAGTTTGTCAAAGAGTTTTCAACTAGGTACTTACTTTGACATCACAGAAAACGACGCCTTCATTTGGCCAGATAAAGTTTTTAGCTTCTATAGGAAGCACGGACGGTTATTCAAAAGTCGTTTCATCAAAAATATTTAGTAAAAGTGATAAAAAGTCTGGATTTTAATACATTACAAGCTTACTATTAACTTGCAATGTATATGTGTATGTTTGGGTCAAATCTTACAACTGAATTTTAAAGCAGTTATTCTCAACCGATTTAGATGAAATTTTGCATATGCGTTTGGTTTGGGTGACAAACATGGTAAGTCAATAAGCATGTTTAAAAAAGAATAAAAAATATTTCATGGCCAAATAGTCAATGATAAAGTAACAGTTTAACATTCAATTTGTCTAACGTAGCACGGAATTTCAATAGAATACGAGGTGAACTTAAATTGATTCTGTTAACAACGACGTGTGGTTGATTGTACACTCAATACACTTAGTTCGCAATAAACGATAAAAAAAACCGCACAATTAATTTAAATAAAAAATATACACACACATAATCTGAAAAGTAAAAACATAATCTTTGTTAGTTAGAGTGTTCATAGGTATGCAATCCATCGCGGGGAAAACACCCGCAGATAGGTGCGACGCAACAGTGCGACGTAAAGAAAAATATATTTATATGTCATTCGCATAGAATAGAATAAAAAACATTTATTCGACACAGACACAACACAGTACAACAGCAACAATTACAAAGTAACAGGGAAAAGAGTAATCAAATTCCAAACAAGGTTCAAGAAGAGCTGCACTGGATGTGCCCACACGAAAAGAGTTACCAACTCAGCATTTGCTGGACATCGGACACCCAACGCTGATTTTCAGTTGGCACCCCGCTAGTTACACACAGACGTGGGTAAATAAAACAGATCCCAAATATAATGTTAATATGGTAGGTGCTGAACTAATGTAAAATTAAAAAACGTAAAATAGATAATATAAAATAAACAGAAAGTATATAATTTTCAATAAAAAAAGTATTTAAATTGCTATATTATCATGGTTAATTTTTCAAAATACCCCAATAAAACATTCAAAACCTCTAAACTCCAATGTTGGCCGGAGCACAGAAACAGTGACGTGTGGCATTCAGACCAACTGCTGCCCGTCTCACTAGAATTAGGCACATCACTTAAATGAAATATGAAATATATATATATATTATATTATTTATATGAAATAAAAGTGAAAAGGATGCATATTAAATAATGAATTATATTAAATATTTATTAGGAGATACAAGAACCCTGTGCGAGACCAAAAAGGCTCTCACCATCCACTCGATCGACATACGCTTGACATAGCGAAATGGATCCATAGGTACCCTGCGGAAACCTTGATATTACGAGTATTTTGGTGTACGAATATTCTAAGCTATCCACCGATAAGCTGACACCCCTTAAAATCCCAGCTAATGAATGCAATAGAATATCACGAAAGGGTTTGCAAAGACGCAGCGCAAACAGCCAGGAGTTTACAATAGCTGGTCAAACAGACCGAGAGTCGCAATGAAGATGGCATGGCAAATAACTGGCGCAAGCAGGATCGCAAATACTACGGGACTGGGTAGTAAGGTACTACTAAAGGTTTGTGGCGTATTTTGGCCATACGTGAGATTACTAATTGCGTGCGCACTCACTTACATGTGGTAAATTGTTCTATTAATTCAATCAAATATATTTAATATAAGTCATTAAGATACATACATGTAATCAAGTTAAGGGAGAGCGGCCTCTCCTGGCACAGGTTTTTTCTCATTTAAAAAGAGAAGTCAACCTCAATATTGTTAAATCAACTTTAGTTATCGTATAAAATATTTTATTTATTTTATTAATATATGGACTGTTTATTTTTATATTTCTTTGAAACCGTGGATTTAGCACTCAGCGAGAATGTAGCTATCTAATCACTTAAGAAAATTCATTGACAGCCTAAACCAAAGGATTTAGAAGTATATAATTTTACACAAGAGGTCCTTAACTAATGTAGGTAAGCACTAAAGAATGATTAAATTTTTTGAAATCTCATTCCCTTATGGGAGTAAATAGATTTTGAATGTTTGAAGAAGTGAAATGAAGTTCGTATTTTATACCGAAAACCCACCGCGCGCACGGATTGTAAAACAGAATTATAAGCATCTCACTTAGTTGGATTATAGTAACCTGTCGGAAAATAGAACAAAGTTACAATAAAAAGATTGTAGGCAGAACTTTCTAACTACCCACCTAATGTTACATGGTAATTTTACTACGGACATTTTACTATCCGCCTAGCGGTGGACATAAACCTTTTTATTCTTTCAGGTTAGATTAGAAGCTGTTACGTTGAGACCTGGTATCTAGATTATTACAGTAAGGGTTTAAGTTAGAGTAAAGATGCCCACATTAGTTTATTTCTGTTCAAAATCGTTCTGTATCACGTTCTGTTGATAAAAGTCGCAAGTACAACTACTGTGCGTGAGGTATTGGTTTCGATTTCTAGGTCTTGTACAGTTTGGGTCGCAGATAAATTTGGATGAGAGTTACCGTGGTCCTGACACTTGCAATTGATCACGGGTGAGTTTTAGTCAGTAAAATTCTGACACACTCCCGCTTCACACAGAGCGGGATAAGTCATTGGATGATTTCCCACCACAAAAAATGTCGGGTACAGTGTCATTTTTCCATTAAAAAATTCTCAGTGACTGCCCGGAGTTTAGAAGTGTACAGTGTTGCTCCTGTGCCTCGAAAAGCTCGCTAAGCCGCCATTTTTTGCGCTAAGCTGTCCCTTACACACACCTTGCACACTCAAAATAACCTTATTCTAAGAGCTTATGGTCACCCCCTTGATCTCTTTCCGGTTGCGTCAGATTCTCGTCCCATTAGTCTGTGAGTCTATGAGAGAGCACATGCGTTTGCGCGCACACTGTGCATTATAATAACTATCTCTCGCACCGATGGCTTGTCTCCACTATGATTGACCGCCGTAGCCGAAATTAGGTCTGAAGGACTGTACCTACAGCTTTACATGTAGCGACTGCCAGTCTTACTTCCATAATCCAGCGACTTATAACACTGGTTGCCAGATTTTCGGGACAATCGGGACCAATCAACGATCGAAGTCTACTCCATATATCAAAAAATCTTTTTTACAAACAAATACTACCGAATTCCAAATAAGAAAAATTACTTTATTTTTGGAAGTCGGTGTCTTTGGTAGGTTCCCATTTTAAGGTACAAAAAAAAAACATAAAGTCGAACATAGAACCTCCTCCTTTTTGGTAAGTCGGTTAAAAAATCGTTGGATCGGTCTCCATACTTCGCACTTTTCACTCCTTCCTATCGTGAACCAATGTTAGTAACTCGAATCAAGTTCTCAAGAGGGTTGACGACTTTCACTAAATTAAATAGACCGATGCGTTAATCAAACTTTTCTGCCAACCGTTAGTGTTGATTAAAACTTTGTATCGATATGTTGCTATCTGGATTGGAATGTCAATGATTTTGACGTGTTGCAATTTGTGACTGTTATCGGCATTGGATATCAAATCAGTGAAAGTACTGATTAAAAATGAAGCGATGGAATAGGTTGAAATTATTAGAGCACATTAATCGCCCGTTTTAGTAACGATAGTGACCTTTTTATATTTTTTTTTATTAACGGTATAAGCCTTTAAAAGACGCCTGAACTTTTGAGGAAAGACCAGTGAGTGTAGGCTTTTTGACTCATTAAAACCACCCCGATGACAGTCTTGGGGCGTATGATGCAAACCAGGTTGTAGCCATCGAGGCAGTTGCCTCCCTGACGCGTTCTTCTCCGAGTGGGATCACTCTCACAATCCCGCTCGGTGGCCTCCTTCTCGACAGTCCCACAAAACGTGGCCGTTTACCTCCAGTTTTCTGTCTATGCCAACATGTCCCTTACTACTATCGTTCCGTGGATCCGTTCCTCCGAGGAAAGACCAGTTGGAGGCAATTTAGTACTTACATTGTTAATAACAACCAGGCAATAAGGGTCAAAACCTGTCTTGCTCAAGAGACAGACCTTTTTATAGGATGACTGACAAAAATAAGTAACACCTACACAACAAACGACGCAGAAATAAGCGAACTACTTCTAACTACCTACTGCCCGGGCTACCAGATTGCCACCCAGCAAAGCTGGGAATTGTAGAGGGAAACGGCCTCGAGCAGCTTGGACTGGGAGGTGGCGTTAGAAGTTATCAACAAAGATAAAATAACGTGGGTAATCAACACCTTCCTACCCTTCAAGGCAGCAGGGACGGACGGTATCTTTCCAACTCTGCTCAGATGGAGCAGCTTTCTACTGTCTGAATACCTCGTTAAGGTCTTTCGAGCCCGTCTGGCCTACCGCTACCGCCTTGAAATGGCGCAAAGTAAAAATAATCTTTATTTCGAAACGAGGTAGGGGCGACTACACCCAGCCCAAATCTTTTAAACCAATAAGCCTCCCCTCGTTCTTTTTGAAGACACTGAAGAGGCTGGGGGGCAGGAAGATCAGTAACTAGATTTCGGTATAAAAACCTCTGCATCCCAAACAACACGCTTACTGTTGCACAGTAGCAAATCAACTGAATCAGCACTCCACAGCGTAGTCTAATGCATAGGAAATCCGCCTTCATTAATACTGAAGTGTCTTCAACAAAACTAAATTCACCAATATTGGGCGGGCACTTGCAACGCACGGTGTTGCGCCGACGCTCGTAGAATGGATTAACAACATGCTAAAAAACCATGCTATTTAATTAACTGTGAACACTACCACACGAGGAATCTTGAGTTGAGGCTGCCCACAGGGTGGGTTGCTGTCACCATTTCTGTGGGATTCGCTCTGTATCAGAAGTACTGAGAAGTTCAACTGGTTGTTTAGTCGTAGAGCTCACGTTAGCAGTCTTTACTCGGTAGGATACGCAGATGACATAGCAATTCTAACCTCGGGGAAATGTAAGGGCGTCTTACGTGATCTCACAAGAAAGGCCTTAATAGCAAATTGCTCTGGAACAACCATCTTGTTAATACCAATGTAATTATTTTTAGGAAAAATATAGGGACTCTTGCAAAAGATTACTCTGTGGCTATAAACTGCGGTGATCAGACCAATGCTCTCTTATGGCGCACTGGTTTGGTGGATGAGGACAGAACTCTCAACCACCATCACCAGACTTCAAAAGTTTCAGTGACAGGCTTGTTCAGCTATCACTGGCTACATGAGAGCCGCCCCAACAGCAGCCATGGAGATAGCCCTACAAATAACTCTACTTGACACAGGTCAAGTCAAGGAGTCAAGGTATGTACAGACATACCTACATCAGAGGGCAAACTTTCTAACCACAATCTAATCTTTGAGTGCCACCTCGCCCTGGAGAGTATATCGAAATCCAATAGAATTACCCTCCAGTGGATGACAGGGCATAGTGGATCCTTAGGCAATGATGCAACAGATGATCTTACGGAGAGAGGCTTTTAGATGTTAGTACTAGGCCCGTACCCACTACTATACTCCTGTCTTTCTCACAATTTCATCTGTGGATTCCAAACAAGAACAACAGAACTCCATAATAACAGATGGTCACGAGTAACAGACTAAACACAGTCAAAAAGCCAATTGTATATAGATCGCTGACAACGGTGAAGGAAAACATCGTGAGAAAACCTGGACTTATAGTTAGTATTTGAAAGTTGTGCTCCGTTCTATTGCGAGGATAAACAAAAAAAATAATATCTGCGTCGAAGAAAAAAATCTCTGTCTAAATAGAAATAACCTAAAAATAATAATAAGGATAATCTATACCCTCCTTAAAAAATCTTTATTTTTTTCTTATTTTGAGAATCCTCATTGGATGTCCTCCGCCCTGGGGAGGGCGGAGGGGTCTGTCAGACTCGTACTGACTAAAAACCACCCCGGTGTTCCATCTCACACCTACGCTCGGGGTCGCGGGAACAACGATACTTCCGCAACCCCCAGCTAGTGCCGGCCCGCCTATGCGGGCCACGACCTCGGGTTGGGGGGCAGTGGGGTGTTGGACTCCCCCCGCGACGTCTAAGAGGGGCGCGCGTGGAACACTACGCACCACCACCTCGGGTCCTGATGCGTGGGGTCCGAGTCCGTCGCCCCTGGACCCATTTAGGGGGGCTGGAAGAGGGCGTTGTCCACCCTCCGCCGACGCCCGGCGCGTCTGCTGCGGATCGGGTTAGCGGATGAAATTTCCACTATTTCAACATAGGTGTCACAGACAGCCCACTTTGCAGGAGCTGTTTTAACGCCGCAGAATCTGCCGCATGCGAGACCGAAGAAATCCTCGGAACAGTGATCGCTCCGTGAAGCCTGTGAAGCTCCCAGGAAGTTTCTGTGCTTTTGGTCGAAGCTAGGCTGGTTATGTTAGCCAATGCACCCACGCACAACGGACCAAATGGAAGTCTAAGTGCGGCAATGGGAATCTCTACCACTACCACTACTACTGCTGACAAAGACGCCATGATCCTGGCCCCACCAAAAAAATGTTCTTTACTTCGTTTTCGAAATTTTCATATTCAAATCACTAAAGATAACTACGGTCTCATTAAAACAGTAGTCCGGTCCGCCATGAATACATTTGTTTCGTATGGAAATTTTGCATAGAATTTGCGTGAGGAATCCTTAACGCAAGAAAAACATTGAATGTTCTATTTGCTTATGTTACCCGCTGCATTTAATAGAGTTGAAAATTACATTGAATTCAGAGGTTTATATTGTCTGATCGAAGCTACCTACGGTTTTGCCTTCGACTTCGGCCATAAATACTTCTTTCGGCCAAACCTTCGGCTTCAGCCAAAATGGGCCTATTTTTAGCCGAAGCTGATGATTCTAGCAAGTGCTGAAATTTGATTAACTATTACCGATATTACAAAAGGTACAAATTATTTTGAAGTGATATTTTTATTGAAAAGTAGCAAGTTCACGTTAAGTTGTATTAAGTCAAACTAAACACATAATAAAAAAGTAGCTCTGCCTCGCATTCTTCTTAAACCTTAATTGGTCGCGTGATGTCACCCCTCATTCACCCCAACCTTCGATGAAGGATACACTCGAAGACCCCAACCTATGTTTTCAGGCTCATAACCTAAAAAAATAATTAATTAAGCGTGCTGGTCTTCTAGCTTCGTAAACGCGTGTGACATTCACAATTCAGTTGCAAACTTGCGAGAGCCGCTCGGTCGCGAACGGTTGGGCTTGGACAGCGTGTTTGGGGTGTATGACACCCCAGGTGACTGTGTGAAAATGTATGCAATGAACATATGATTATAGTCTGGCAAAATTGTAACGAAGAAAACTAATATTACAATTTATAAAAGTTATATAATGTCACATCACCGTGACAGGACGATTTTACTGAATGCTAAACACTATTTTATTAGACTTATGATGAGATACGAACATTTACATTTAATGCATACAGGTCCACAGTTGCATTTGTTGTCAGTCCGCGAGAGATTTTGGCCACTAAGTGGTAGCATCTTAGCTCGAGCTATAGTAAGACAGTATGTAGACTGTACTCGAACAAAAAGTCAGACTGCACAAACTTTAATGGGTGACTTACGGAGTGTAAGAGTCAACCCAGACTTTCCTTTTAATTCCAGTGGGATTGAATTTGCTGGACCCTTTATGATTTCTTCCAAAAAAGGACGAGGTAATCGTATCACCAAAGCTTATTTATGTATATTTGTATGTTTAGTAACTAAAGCCCTACTTTTGGAGGTTGTAAGCGATCTTTACACTGAGGCCTTCATATCATGTCTGCGCAGGTTCGTATTGCGTTGCGGCAAGCCAATACAGTCCAGCGTCCAGGCGGTCTCAGATTATGCAGCCAATGAGGATATTAACTTCAATTTTATTCGCGCGTACTCTCCTCATATTGGTGTAAATTGGACAGTTGACGTTAAATCCGCGATATTTCACTTAAAACGCGTATTTGGCAATACATCACTCAAGTTTGAAGAGTTTGCGACTCTTTTCACTCAAATAGAAGCAATCCTAAACGCCCGACCTCTTTCCCACCTGTCATCAGAACCCACTGATACCAATCCTTTAACCCCAGGGCACTTCCTAATCGGACGCCGGCTGATGTCTGTGCGAAGATACAGACATCAGCGGCGTTTTAACAGGTTGTGAAGACAACCTGTGAAAACGTCTAGACCCAAAAGGTACCAGCTTATTGCATAAATAGGGCAGCGCTTCTGGGAGAAGTGGCGACGAGAGTTTATGGCCGAACTACAAAACCAAGCAAAATGGAGAAAAGGATCCGCACCAATCATTGTGGGAGACCTTGTTATAATAAAACAAGACATTTTGATGCCACTCCACTGGCGCATGGATCGCGTCACCAAATTATACCCCGGCATTGACGGGATCTGCAGAGTAGCGGCAATCTACACTGCTAACGGCACCATCAAAAAGTCAATAAAATGTGCCCCCTACCTGCGAATCAAGAAGAGATGAAAAAATATTTCAACGGCGCGGAGGATGCACGCGCCTAAGGTGAACGCGTACCTAGACGCACTGCAGGAGCCGCATGCGCCGCAATCATCGCGTTTTAAAATCTTTATATGAAATCGTATGAAGCCTCGCGCACCTATCCGCGCCACACGAGCCGCATTACAGCAAAATGCTGTAGGTATACGGATTCCACCAGTGCGTGCGGATGACATCATCAGATTCGGCGCGTTCGATGCTTGCGGCGAGTGCAATGCGGGCGGCGCGGAGATGCTATCCGTACCCGTATAGAAAAAAATGTTCAAGATGTACAGAAGTGGATACGATGCGTGCGGCGCTTTCGGCGCGTTCGGCGCGGATTGCGTGGGGCCTTGACAAATACGATGACTGCAGCGCGTGCGGCTCCTGCGGCGTGAATAGGTGCGTGTTCACTTTAAATGCGCTGTATAAGAAAGCGCCCGAAGCAAGAGGGGCGCGCGGGGGGGACGGGAGCACCAGCGCGTGCCACCCGGGCATTCGGCCAAATTCAGCATTTGCGCATCGTGCATGTCCAACCATCGTAAAGTGCCGTCTCATTTAATATCAAGAAGTGGAAGTTGAGTCATTATTAAATCTCATTTAAAAATAACAAATTAATGTTGGTCAAAGTCAAATATATTTATTTCAATTAGGCCAATAAGCGGCACTTTTGAACGTCAAAAATTAAATGTAAATAAAAAATGTACAAGTAATAAAAATTTACTCTACCGTGCATTCGGAAAGTAGCTTGTTATGGAGAAGAACGCACAAGAAACTCCATACTTACTCTTTTTAAAAAAAAAATGTTTTACAATGTTTACTTATGTACATACATTAATAAATTCATATATGTGAGGACGATGCACCCAAAAATAGCACTACCCACTATACAACGTACAGGTATAAAGTAATAAAAGCACTAACAGGTAAATTCATTAGTTTTATAAATAGGAACATGGTTCTCACATACTTACAAATATTGCAAACATAGGTAAAATACCTAATTCAACAACAACGGAACCTTGTGTGAGTCAAATTCTGGAAAAATATAAAAAATTACCTAAGAATACAAAAACTATGAATAGGAATACAAATTAGCAAATTTGATTTTGTCCACACCAAAGATTGCCCTACGGAGCGGGACCAACATGTTGCCAAGCATTCTTATCTTGAATATAATCATCTAATTTGTAATATGCTTGTTTACAAAGTGTGCTTTTAACTAAAGCAAGAGATGTTATGTGAGAACTCCATTGCAATTTGTCGTCTAAAGTAATTCCCAGGAAAACTGTTTGATTTACAAAGTCCAGCTTTTCGCCATTCAATATGATGTCGCATTTGCTACTTCTAACGTTCGGCAATGTGAATCTAATACATTTGGTTTTTTTTTAATTTAGTACCAAATTGTTTGCCGTGAACCAATTTTGGACCTGATGAATCGAGTTATTCACATCATCAAGATTTTGTGACCGCCGATCTATTTTAAATATCAAAGATGTGTCATCAGCAAACAACACCATTTTCGGTTGACTTTGTAGTAATTGGGGTAAATCGTTAATATAAACTAAAAAGAGGAATGGACCCAATATCGAGCCTTGAGGAACACCCATTGTCATTTCAGACCCTAGTGAGTTTACGCCGTTCATCTGAACTTTAACTTGTCTGTCTTTTAAATATGATCTAAGTAACCCAAGGGCTGTATGTCTAATTCCATAGTGCTCGAGCTTCAACAATAGTGTCTCATGGTTAACGCAATCGAACGCCTTCGAGAGGTCGCAATAGATTCCAATGGCGTCTTGTGCTTCCTCCCAGGCGTTAAAGATGTTCTTTATTAGGGTGACACCGGCGTCAGTTGTGCAACGCCCTTTGGTAAAACCGAACTGTTGATCATAAAAGATAGAATGTTTGTTAAAATGACGCAACAATTGGTTGAGCATTAACTTTTCGAAGACCTTACTGAGAACCGGCAGTATTGACACTGGCCTATAATTATTGGCTTCTTTGCTATCCCCGGATTTAAACAATGGAACTACTTTACTGTGTTTCATGAGGTCCGGAAAAACTCCTTGATCGACACTAGCATTAAATATTAAAGCTAAATAGGGTGCAACAGTTTCAATGATTGGTTTACACACTTTTACAGATAGTCCCCAAAGATCTTCTGTTGATTTAATTTTAAGATCTTTAAAAGCTTTTAAAATAGCCTGGGGATTTGTATGTTGAAACTTGAACTCCGATGGGCACGCATTTATGTTCTTTCTTAGTAAGGCAGCAGAGAGTGTGGGTGAGGAGTTTAAGGCTGCTGTAGTTTTAAGAGGAATATTAACAAAAAAGTTTTCAAATTCCTGAGCTACCTCTATATCTGAGGATATGGGGCCATGTGCAGTCGCTAAATTAAATTCAGTATTACGCTGTTTTTTCCTACCTGTTTCATTATTTATTATTTTCCAGATAGTTTTTATTTTATCGTCTGCCAATTTTATTTTATTGCTTATATATAGCGCTTTAGCTATTTTGCATGCAATTTTAAAGGTTTTTGAATATTTCGCAACATACTTATCAAAACTTGTATTATTCATATGTTGCTTTAGGCCATAAAGTTCATATAGCTTTTCCCTGCTTTTACGAATGCCTGGAGTCGCCCAATCGCTAAATACGAACTTGGTGTAAATACTTTTCGCTTTCTGTGGAAAAGTGTCATTAAATTGCATGTTGAGTACTTTAAAAAACTCGGCATAGAACTCATTTGGGTCATCTATATTAAAAAAGTTTTGAACACATAATTTACTAGTCAAGGTTTTATTAAATTTTTCTAAATTTTTACTTGTAATTGGTCTAAATTTTATTTGCATTTTTTGCAAAGGTATGTAGGTGCTAAACGTTATTGTTTGCCCACTGTGATCAGATGTTAATTTATTTACAATTTCTTTATTTAGGTAATCACAATTACAAAAAACGTTATCTATGCAAGTCGCAGAAGAAGCTGTCACTCTAGTTGGCTCCATAAAAACATTTGTTAGATTAAATGATTTAAAAAGACCCAATAACCTAATACTGTTAGAGTTATTTTCTAATAAGTTAATGTTAAAATCGCCACATATGATGATTGATTTACTGCTAGTACTAACTTTTTTTAACACATCTTCCATTATAGAGTCAAACACAGATAGATTCTGGTAACTTGGAGGTCTGTAGACACATACTACAACATGCTTATCAAGCTCAACACAGGACAATTCAATGGTGTGTTCAACCGACAGTCTAACAATGTCTTTTCTTTCTTAAAAATTCTATTTAATCTATTAATAGAATTTTTAATAAGTATTAATGATCCGCCATGTATCATACGTTTTCTGCTGAAATGGCTAACTACACAATAATTTTCATAATTAATGGACCTTACTTGGTGATCTTTTAACCAATGTTCTGTTAGACAAATAATATCAAATTTGATTTTTTCTAGAAATAGTTCAATTTCTAATAATTTGGAAGAGCAACCTTGAATGTTCTGATTTAATAATTTTAAAGAGTATTGCTCTCTCCTCAGCTTTGTACCACTAAATGGATTGCCAGAAGATACCTTCATACTATTTACTTATAATAACTGATTATTTGCAGGGGTAACTTCTATTGTCTTATGGACTAGTTTAAATTTATGTTGCTAGTTGAACTAGGCAACACAGGGTCGTCAATTAATATAGAATTTGATAGATTTACTATCACTTCATTAATAGAATATGCTATCAACATAGCAATCTTATGTCTACATCTACGTGACAGAGAGAAAGCTCTCTGCGTTACTTGAAGTCCACTAATAAATCTATTAGTGTCAAAAAACAATAATTTGTCACTATGACAAGTCAACATTTGTAAAATGTTATTTAATTTAAAAATCCGCTTGTTCTCATCTTCTGAGAAGCTATCTGAATAAGGAAAAGCACAAACCATGAGCTTTCCTACATTTAACCCTAACAAGGTGTCAATACCAGCCATTATGTCCCTTTTGGTAATTCCAGTACTATTTCCCAATAGCAAAACCATTGTAGAACAATTATCTATTTTTGAATTTATAATTCTATTGATCATTTGTTTAAAACTTATATTATGGTAACAATGATTTGTAAAACTATGGCTAAGGTAATTTTGTAATATTTTTCCAAAGCCTGAAACTATTTCATCACTAAATAATATTGTTTTACATTCCTTTTCATTGTGTACACATGTCTTTTCAGGAAAAGCCAACATTGGTGGAGACAAGTCACCTTGAAGCTGGGGCGGTGGTGGGTAGTTGACACAGCTGCAAGAGGAATTAGTAAGAGACTCATACCTCTCTGCATTGTGCTTCACCAAGTCCAACAATTCCCCAGCCTCAATCAAGCGCTCACTCAATTGCTGCTGTGAAATTTCATATTTCTCAAAAATATTCTTCAGTAAACACTCCTTGTATAATAAATCTTTTTGGAGGCACTGTGTATCTTTATCATACTTTTCCCTACAATTATCTAGCTCACCCATGCAGGTATTTAGTCTACTAGTTAGGTTAACACGTTCCTTTCTAAGAGTAATATTTAATTTTAGGAGATTTTGTTTTTTTATTGCTCTCCGTGAACGTTTCATAATTTTTTTGATTTTAATATATTTCTTTAATTTATTATAATATAATAATAATAATATAATATATTTATTCACAAAAAATAGTTGTACATATATTGTACATTATGACTCATGACAATAGGACATAATGGTCTAGTGTCATCACCAGTCAAATCTATTATAAAATCTGGCTCACACACTGATTCCGACTGAATGCTGCCAACCAACTCACTAAATAAACTATTAGTGAGTTGGGACATTAATTTGTTATTTTTTAAATAAATTATATTATGAAGAGGTTTAAAAGTTGATTAATTTGTTTAAATATTCTCATACATAAAAGTCTGAATTTGCATCTGTTTCATATTTTATTTTAATATACTTATTCGGGGTGCTACATACCCCACGTAACCACTTATGCAACTTTTTAAGCTTGCCCAATTAAGGATGAAAAAACTCACGAAAGTGATGTTTTAGAAATAATAAGGATAGACAGTAAAATTTATATTCATAAAATATTTTTCCTTAAGCCAAAAACCTCTTTTACGCAGAATTAAAGGTACATTTTAACAAATTAAAAATTTAAACAAACCCTTATCCAAACATTTAATTAAATTATTTTTATATTTTTCCCTCTCCGACCTCGTTCGCGGTAGCGTCGGTTGAATAAAAACAGTTCCCAGCTGTGTGTTTATCCTACTCGCGTAAATACGCAGCAGTGTTTTGGGTTAACCAATTTTTCAGGAATTATTTTCCCTACTACAGTTTCAAAAACTTTACCTTTTTGTTTTTTCATAGCAAACAAATCGACGGTTCATCTATTTGTAAGTGATTACTATTCGACTATAGGTATCTACATTTTACATCGCAGAGGTGAATTGTTCACCTCTGCGATGTAAATGTAGATAAAGCGTCGTTATAGTGATTATAATAATGACAAATATCATGTATGGTATTGTCAAGAGTTATCCATATGTCAGGTTATCTATCGATTACATTTAGGCATTATTACAATCGCAATCGCTGACATTGGATAGCATTTTGTCTATAGACCGACCGCTTAACGGAGACCATTCTGAATTAGCTGCGCGGTACGCAAGAGGAGTATTTATTTGTTTATTAAAACTTCATGCAACATAAAAAGCACATAGAAGGACTTTTGTTTTTCGTTGACAAATGCTCATGCATACTGCACTACCGCGGGGACATAGTGCAGTTATGTGGTACTCCAACTCACTGAAACTCCACGATGTCCTCCTATACCGCTTATGGCGGGAACACAGGCACGCGTTAGCACTCACCGCGAACCCGTCGCGGCTGTCCGTCACCGGACCAGGGAGTCCAGTGACGGACAGCCGCGGCGGGTTCGCGGGTTCGCAGGTTCTGGGGAGTATCCCACATCCCCGGCGCACCAGAACACACTGTACGCCGTGACCACCCCAGGGACCGAACCTGCACATGGGCGCCAGACGACCCGTGTTTGTCACCCTTGGTCTCCCTGTGACGGGTCAAGGTCAATGGCCCCGCCACCTGCCATTTTTTGGCCGCAGGGGATAGGGAGAGCAGCCAACGTTATACCGACACTGCTACTCCCCTGCGGCCCCACCGCGTCCACCATCAGACGGTGGCAACCCCGTTCAAGCCACGGAAGGTAGGGAGAGCTGCGCACCGCAATACCGGCTCTCCCGTCGCTCCATAAGATATTGCGGCCCGCCTCAGTGGCGATGTCGGCTGTTACCAAGCGGCATCGCAACCTACTAGTTTGGCCGCTACGTCGTTGGCTTAATCGGAAAAAACCCTGACAAGCGGCTCCTCCTCGGATTCCTCTTCGCTTCACCGTGGGTGACCAAGCCACGGCTACTGAGCCCCCCCGCCTTGACAATGCGGGAACCCACCTGGGGGGACATAGGTGGACTGTCACCGCGGGTGCAGTGACCTGTCAGTCGATAGTTCGCTGATGGGTGTCAACATCTCTCTTGCTACCTTAGAAACGGTCTCAGTTAAGCGGTTGGCCTATAGAATCTCCGAGGCTCTAAACACGACATTCTATGAACGACAGAGTGGTGACAGCGATTAAACAAAAGTCAAAATGTATGCCAAGCGCTATCGAAAAGCCATGAGATCACCATCACTATCGCTAATAGAATTACACTTTTCTAGAATCTCATGGCATGCGTTGACATTCGAGCGACGAATATGTAAAGCTATCGGCGCCCAGCGCCCAATCCGCCAGGCAAAGCCGGCGGCCTTATATGGGGATGAATTTGAAATGAACCGGCGGCACGCATTGCACGCCTCTCCACTCATTCAGTTTCCCGCCGGCTTTCAAGCAATACTGACATTTCAGAGTTTTTAATTAACTAAATACATTATGGAATGGGACGACGAAAAAGTAATGAAACTAATAGACCTCTATCGCTCAAAAACTGAAACTAAAACGTCGTAATAATTCGAAAGACACGTGCAATCTCTCTGTGCACTTTGCAAACTGTGAACGCTACATTCTGCGACTGTCGTGCCGCCGGCAAAATTGACCGACTCGCCACTTTTAAAGCCGCCGTGGGAGGGCGGCCCCGTTGTGTGACAGCTTTATATTTCATGTCATTAGGAGTGTCTTGTGTCATGTGTCTGTAATTACCTTCGGATTCATGATACAATGGCACCTATTTACAAACGAGCGTACGGTAGTATACCTGGTGGCACAGTGGGTATGGTAGCAGTTATGTTTTACTAGATTCTGCTGATGTTTAACAAAACTGTCAAAAAAACTCAGGGTGGTGCAAGTAGGCCTCACACAATTATAGTTTGACCGACACACAGAGAAAAATTATGACCGACATCATTGTACCGCGCCTTAGGAAAGCACGGCGAGGCGGGGGATGAGAAGGAAAGAGCACGAGTTCACATGAGATCGATATTGTCGGATAGATCTTATGATATTATAAAGCTATACAGATATAGCTTCGTATAAATATTAGTTTATATTATTAGTTTATATTATACTGCTATAAAGGTAAGTGAAATTAGTAACTATAGGTACGGCTTATAAAAACAATAAAAAATATTTCAATATTTTTGTTTCATATAATTAGATACTATCAGAACCAAAATTAAAACATATAATTATTAAATTAACTACAGTTATTCTGACATAGATTCTTTTATTATTTAAAGGCTCGCGCTTGACTACTATCTCACCTGATGGTAAGCGATGGTACGTCATCTTCCGTTTCGCCATTGGAACTTAAATCAGAGTCGTTCTGCAAATTATTAAAGGGATTGCGACACCTTACATTCGAACCTTATGTCGCGATCCCAGTAAGCTAGCCAGAGATAACGCACGACCCATCTCTAGATATTTATCTCATGTGTGTCTGACAGAGACAAAAATTTGGCACGCCCTAAGGGCTCAGAATGTGCCCGAGCATTACATAATGACTGTCAAAGATATGTACCACCAAGTATCAACCAAAGTGCGAAGCCCGGCCGAAACAAGCGATGAATTTGATGTAAAGGTTGGTGTGCACCAGGGTTCCGCACTCAGTCCTCTGCTTTTTAATATTGTTATGAACCATCTCACCTCAAATCTGCAACGAGCGCCGCCATGGGACATCCTATATGCGGACGATGTCGTCATTATCAGTGAAGATGGGAACGACCTACAGCAGATTCTAGAAAAGTGGAGGGAAGCTCTGGAAAAATCAGGTCTGCGAATAAGCAGAGAGAAGACCGAGTATATGCATTTCAACTTTAGTGGTATCAACAGCAAACACACCATCTGTCTGCAGAACACCCAGCTAAAAGAAGTGGACCATTTCAGGTACCTAGGGTCAGTCATCAGTAAAGATGGGTCAATAGACACTGATGTCACCCATCGCATAAATACCGGGTGGATGAAATGGAGAGAACTGTCCAGTGTGTTATGCGACAGCCGAATGCCCGTGCGCTTAAAGGGACAAGTATATAGAGCAGCCGTCCGACCGGCCATGACATACGGAGCTGAATGCTGGCCACTCAAAAAGCAGCATGAAAATCAGTTACACTGCGCAGAGATGAAGATGCTCAGGTGGGCAGGTGGTGTAACTAGACTGGATCATGTCAGAAACACTCACATAAGAGGCACCTTTAAAGTGAGACCTATCCCAGATAAACTTCAGGAGAGCCGTCTGCGGTGGTACGGACACGTTATGAGGCGACCATCCGACCATATGACCAGAAGAGTGCTAGATATCGAAACTAAACCCCGAGGACGAGGAAGACCCCGAATCACATGGATGTCCGTAGTAAATAAGAACCTTAAAGAAGCCCAAATAGACAATGAGACGACCCAGGACCGAGCTGCCTGGAGACGCATGATACGGAGGGCCGACCCCAAGTGAAATGGGAAAGGGCCAGGCAAAGAAGAAGTGTGTCTGACAGAGACAGTCCGGTACAAATGAAATGAATCAAAAATATTGAAATATTTGTATTGTTTTTATAAGCCGTTCCTAGCTATTGTCACAGTATATACAAACAGTATGGAAACTAAATCTAGTTGATGAAATAACTACCTACGCTCCATTGAAGCAATAGGGTACAACCCTTTTTGAAATTGTTTATTTTTATTTTATTATTGAAATAACTAGCTTACAAATATAATTTAAATAAGTAATCTCATGGCTTCAGTTAATCTCAGCAAAAGACCACAGTTTAAAACACGGAAATCACTTTAATATTAACAACTTAACAACTTGTAGAACTATAGATCTCTAACTTTGTTACCAAGCGTAACCTTTTACAAGTTTTGGCGGGAGCGTACGCGAGCCGCGGTTGGACGAAAACGTTTCGTGCGGTTTTCGGAGCGGGTGCGAGGTAGAGGCGGAGTTAAACTTATACGTTACCACTCGTCTTTACGTGCCATGCACAACTGAGAGCACCGCGAACGCTGCTTAGGGCTCTCGTCGTTGCGCATGTTTGTGTGACTGTGCCGTTTCGAGCGTGTGTTTCGTGGTAGTTTCCATACTGTTTATATTTATACTGTGCTATTGCCGTGAGCGCTGACAGCGGTGCGGCCTGCATTTTCGCGTCCCCCTCCCCATCGCGTTACAGCAGTCTCGGTTAAACTATAAACAAAGGTATGTCGTTCCTAAACTCAGACTTAAACCATTCTCAAAAAATGTATTAATTCGATATAACAAATAACTCAGGCTGCCTAATTTACGATGCCATCCAATTCAAAAAGATAGCTAGAAAAGAAACAAAAAGTATTGGAAAAAAGATTACGTGGATAAGGAATGGGGGGAATAAAACTTTTGTGCGAGGGCAAGTTCAAAGGAATTCAATTCGGTTACTGAGTGATGAGGCAGGTTTTATTAAATTATACAAAATAAATGGGTGGTTGTATGCTGAGAAACTGTGAATACCTTGTCTTATGTTTTCTGAAGTTATTGAGGATTGGAGATAATTTTTCATTGAACCTTTCATTGGTATTGTACTTGGCTACCCTTGTGTTTACAATTTTAAAATTGTCCTGTTTGTCTAGCGTTCCTGGGTTAAATACATAGGTCGAGCGAAGTCTTATAAAGATTTGCTATAAGGAAAGAAAAAAAATGGCTTTGACTTTAAATTTCTCAGTGGCAGCTCTGTAATTAATCTCAATAAATAACAAGCAACAATTTTGAATAGAAAGAATAAAACCTGACTACAGCCTTGCCAAGTGATATAAGTGTTATGTTGTACACAAGCATATTACAAATTAGATGATTATATTCAAAATAAGAATGCTTGGAAACATGCTGGTCCAGCTCCATAGGGCAATCTTCAGTGTAGACAAAATCGAACTGGTAAATTTATATTATATTCATAATAACAGTAATGCTTTATTTTATTTTTCTTCTCTTTTTGTTTAAGAAATTGACTCGCACACTGTTCCGTTGTTGTTGAATTAGGTAATTTACCTATGTTTGCAATATATTTAAGTATGTGAGAACCATGTTCCTATTTATCAAATGAAGAAATTTACCTGTTAGTGCTTGTAATATTTTATATCTATACGTAGTATAGTAGTGCTCGATCCTCACGTATATGAAATAATTATGTATGTATGTAAATGTTATAAAACACTTTTTTTTAAGATTAAGTGTGAATTTTCTTTTCTTATCTTCTCCATAATAAGCTACTTTTCTGAATGGACGGTAGAATCAATTATAATAAATTTGAAATTTTTGCCGTTCAAAGGTGCCGCTTTATGGCCTAATTGAAATAAAGAATTTTTGTCTTGTCAAATATAGTTACCTACTGGGTTTTGGAGATCAGATAGACAGTCGCTTCATAATAAGTAATATTTAAAAAACCAGTGACACACAATCCATTGAACACGTAATTATGTCACGATATCTTGCGAAAACACCCCGATTCAAACAGTAAAACGCCCATAACTTTTGAACGGCTGAACCGATTTTCATCAAATATAGCTAAGAACACTCTCGACCTTTCAAACAAACGAAATCGGTTTATCCGTTTAGGAGTCATGATGCCAAAGACAGATACACAAATACACATCAAACTTATAACAACCCTCTTTTTTCGTCGGGGGTTAAAAATATTAGTGCTCAGGAGCTTGATCTGGTTAGACTGAAAGCCAACCACGACATAGTGGACAAATGCTAGGCAGATTGATTAAAACATTAAGTTTCAAACAATTTGATGATTCGAGTTACAGTTGAGTTGGAGGACATAATACAATCTTTATTTATTTATATATACTTTATTGTAAACCAAGATAAAAAACAATAATACATATGGAAACCTTAAAATTAAAACAAATATTCAACAGGCGGCCTTATCGCGTTCTGTGATCTCTTCCAGGCATCTTTAGATATGACCTCCATAATTACAAGCTACAGAAAGTGTTGAAGCAATTCCGAACTGAAAATAAAGGTATTATCCTTTATTTTCTGTTAAATAGGTACCAAATATTTTTCAACTTACTTTGAACAGTTCTTGTCAGATAATAAAAATAATTGTTTAGTCGTGTTTTGTTTCCATTTGTTTTCTGAGAAACATAACACGTACAAGATAAAGGAATATTATCCTTTGGGTCTTGGGCAGCGCGTAATTTTAGCCTAATAAGGACCTTGGTATGTTGGCCAGATTTGAGGGAGCGGACGGACGCTAAAGCGATTAAGGGGGTCAAAGTTAATCTAGGTAAAATTCATGTAATTGGATTCTAGGGCCACCCTGCTTAAAAAAAGTATTCAGTACTTAGTTGTATTTTTATTTTTCAATTCAACTTTTACAGACATAATCAAGGCGTTCCTTTTTCCATTAGCATTTTCGTGCCGCTAGAAAAAATCCCGGCATTATAGCACATTGAGTTTTAGTGAAAGTTCACCTTTGTCGGTATAAGCCTGTGTTTTGTTTTATTTGCCATGGTAGAAGTAATCACCTTATGTGAAAATTTTGCTGGCTGACTTTTCAGAATGCTTGGAAAGATGCAGCTGCGTGTCAAACGGATGGACTGAGACGGACGACAAAGGCGCAGATACCCTTGAGTAGCTGATTTTAAAATGAGAATCACGTCTAAATGGCTTGTTGTAATTTTTTGGAAAAATATATGTTACATTAGACCATTTATTTAATTATTCGTATAACATAGAGTAAATAATTTTTAAAGTTATATCTTACATACAAAAACACGACAATCGCACCAAAACCGCTGGACGTATTTTAACGAAATTGACACCATCTCAAAGACAATTTAACTATCTACATTTTGATCTGAGGCTTTTTTTTAAGTCATAGAAGGAAAGCACAAGAAACTACAAAATTTTGGGTCACGCGGATGTGAAAAGAGTGCGCGTTTTGTTCCCTCAAGGTCGTTGGCGTTAGTCGTCGTCTTAATAAGGGTCCCGTAGCCACCAGAACTCAAGAACACGTCTACCTCCAAGGTCACTGTAGACAGTCAAAAACGTCTCTGCTAAATTTATACCCTTGTCTAACTAAAACTTCTCAGCCAAAGAAGAAATAACCTAAAAATAATCATAGGGACAATAACGGGCCACACCCTCCTTAACAAACATCTTTTCAACATAGGCGCCACAGACAGCCCACTTTGCAGGGGCTGTTTTAACACCAAAGAATCAGCCGCCCTCGTAATCCTGGAATGCGAGGCCGTGGCATCTCAACGCGAAGAAATCATCGGAACAGTGAGGTCACTTCGTGAAGTCTGTGAAGCCTCCAGGAAGCTGCTGTGCTTTTGGACGGAGCTAGGCTGACTATGTTAGCCATTACCCCCACGCACAACGGACCGAATGGGAGTTTAAGGCGATATATACGCCCCAATGTTAACGAAGTAATGGCCGTGCGCCCGCTCGGAGCCAAAATATCAATATTGCCTTTAGAACAGTTTTGTTTGCGAACTATTATTTGATTTACATATGCTATTTCAGTTATGGAGAAATTCCAGCCATCAATTTTTCTGTGTAAAAACATTTTTAAACATCCAAGTCGTTTTGGAGGAGTATCCAAAAGTTGCGAAAAAAAATCGTGCAGTTAATATTTTTTTAAAGCAAAGCTATTAGTTACACGAAAAAACCTTGTTTAAAAAATAATGTACAACAATCAAACATTTTTTTTTTCCAAATCTTCTTACCTAGCCGTTACTGAAGAGTATGCCTTAGAAAGTTACTGTCTTACGACAGCGGTTGTAGGCCCTTAAGTGCCGAAACAGGAGTCCCTACTACTACCTCCACGGGCATCGGTACGGAACTCCAAAAACAAGCCACCCGCTCCCGCTTCTGCTACCTCTACCGCCAGTTAACATAACCCCACCTTAAAACTTCCACATAAACAATCCTTCGCTACAATAAAAATTATTGCCACTTGTTCTTCGGAGCTTGCCTTGAAAAAGAAAATTTTATTACTTGCCTACTAGATTTTTGCTTTTACCCGTTGTATTTTTACTTTTACTTCATTTACTCGGTATATTTTTTCGTAAAAGTAGGGAAAAACGGTGTTAGCATCGATCGAGCTCTCAAGTTTATTCCTCTTTATACACGACTGTGACTAAGCCTAAAATAAGGGTTATTTACTAGATGTCTAGAACCCACCATTTATCTGTTTTTATACTGTACTTACATAAGTAAAGTGGAAGCGAATAGGTACTATTTGATAGCAAACAAGCAGAAAGCCTACCTGATGTTAATTGGACACCCACCTATCGACATCTTGAAAAGTAGGTGCATCGTAGATGCGTTGCATCACAGAGACAAAACTAAAATCTCTGATGAGCTGTATACCGGCATCCATACGTACCACAGCAGGCACTACGTAGCGATACTTCAAAATGAAATTAGAAATTACTGTTTTAAAAACTGAACATATGTCAGAACATCGATTGTAGAACACTTAAAGACAACCTTATCAATATAAGCAATATCAAAAACGAAATTTACAATTAACTCAGTACTAGGTAAGTAAACATATCAAAACCGACCATTTTTCAAAAACATCTTCAAGTCCGTAAAATACCAATAATACAATTACACATCGGTCGAAGCAAATCGACAACAGTGCCTCAATTCTTCGATAAGATCTTTTCCGACCCTACTCTGTACAAAGGGACTTATTCTCGAACTATATGAGTGGTAGGTAGTTTTATCAGACATCGTAAACTTGTCGAATCGAGGCCCGAGGTTTGGCCTAAGTGAAAATATTAGATCTCGCGAGACTGCGAGGCTTGAAAATATGAAAGACGGATGCTATTAAATTTTGTTTAGGTTGGAGGTGGCATTTGACGACAGATAAATCTAATGAGTGGTGTCTAGAATGCCTACGTACTCATTTCTAGATACTTCGACTACAATGGGACGACGTGTTTTCATATGATCTACAGATCTAAAATTTTCTCACATAGAATCATTTATATGCAAAAGCATCGTTGTTTTGTCAAGGTATTAGGGAGCTTGAACTAAAGAAGTAATTTCTGTAATTCAGCCCGGAACTATTTTTTTAACAGTAAGACATTAGTCATCTTCAGTTTTCAACTGGAATATGAATCGAATTAAACTAAATTACTGGTTAATTACATACATAATCTTCCGTCCCTAGTCCCAGGTTATTTTCTATATTCTATGTTCCTCTATCATCGTTTCGCTAGCATTTTTCCTATGTAAAAATCACTATACGAAGGCGTACTTAATCCCTAACGAATTTTCTACCAGAGCGCTAATATTATAAAAAATCTTTTTATCACATCTATTCAAAAAGAGCTAGTTTATTCTTTGCAAACAGGGACTAAAATAGCTCATTAATCCCTAGGGACTAAAAGTGATTTGAATTTGGAGTGTGGATATTGTTAGTAAATATTCCAATCAGCAAAGAGATGAATCACAAACCATGCGGTCTAAAATAGAATTACATCGTTAAAATTTAAAGTTTTAAAGTTTTAAATGTGACTGGATGGAAAACCGCGCGCGAGCCAAATTAAAAAAATTAATCTACACCTGTATCGGATGGTACTAATAAAATTGTTACGATGCACTTCCATAATCGATCAAATATAAACATTAGCCTCTAATTATTTTTATGTTATGTCTTATGGTTCCTAATTGTAAGTAAATAAATAAAAGTAACGTTCTTGTTCTTAAGTTGCACTTACTTATTTAACAAATGGTAGATTGTTTATCTAGGGAGCAACATTATTGTAAGCTCGAGTGATGTACTTTGAATCCCTCGCTGCGCTCTGAATGAAAAAAACACTCTCGCCTTTAAAATTGTTGTTTGCTCCCTAGATAAACAATCTACTATTTTATATTTGTTCGTAGTTTATGCGATTATACCGCTTATTTATCCTTTTGCTATAATACTTTGTCAACTTATCGCTTGCACATAGGTTAAGGTCTTCTTCTTCCGTGTCGATTAACTCAAGCAATAGTCTCAAACATTCAGATTTTGTCCGACCAGTATATAGTTACTTTCCGTCCTGACCTCTGACCGCTTTGTCATTCGCTATGTTCAAATCCTGGAAGGTGAAGGTGGTAAGGTATGAAGGGCAGACAAGGAGCACTGCAAAGCCAGCACTGCAGCTGTGTTTTGGTCATTTGGTCAGTTTGCTTCTACCGATTGGGGGTCGAGGTTGGTCGCTGTAGCATGAAGGTAAGGCAATAGGCATAGTACAATTGCAGTGTACCAGCTAGTGATTGATAATAATGCATGTCTATAAAATAATACCTCATCCACTTCAACAGCTTTCTACCTCCGTCGGTCCAGTTTCTCTTACAAACTACGTATAAAATAGGAAGGGCTCTGAAACTCGGCAATTTTCCGCCCCTATCTCCGGACAGAAAGGCACAATGTATTTTATTTAGCCTTGATTTTTATAAATTTAGCGACTGAGAATTAATAAAAAAAATTGGCAGTATCTATCGAAAAAAGAACAAAATAGGGGAGTTAGAAATTTATGAGTGTTCAGTAGTATAGATTTAAGAGACTAGGTAGACTGGTGACCTGGTTAAGTTTGCAGGAATCCGTTGGATGCGAGACGCAAGGGACCGGTCAATGTGGCGACACATGGGGGAGGCCTATGTTCAGCATTTGAGGTCCTTCGGCTAAAATGATGATGAAGATGATAATATAAGAGTAGTAGAAGATCAATGAAGCAATGGATAGACTGCGGCAGATGATATATTTAGAAAAAAGACCACTACTGGAAAGGGTGTGGCTGTTGAGATGACGTCCAACAAAGATATTTTTTTTTCCATCTAAAGGCTTGACCATTATCTCACCTGATGGTAAACGGTAATGTGGTCGACGGTAAAGCACGCTTGCCTAGAAGAAACCTATTCACTCTTGACTTAAAGACCCCTATATTGTAGCTATCGAGAAACACAGACTCCGGCAGAGAATTCCGCTCTTTAGCTGTACGCATAATAAAAGTTTTGACGAAGTCATTGACGAGCGGCTTTCTAGCCACTCTGTCTTCGGCTCTTCTCAGGACGCCCTCTCAGGATCACCCTGGTGCATAGTGATGCGTGGTGTTTTTCCATTCACTTTGCCCACTACAACTAATGTTTCCAGGTTATCTGGTTCATAATCACACCTTTTACAAATAAGTAATAAATTACTCGTAGATAGCCCAATCCCGGATTACTTATTATACCTACTAATTTATTAAGGCTTAGTTCAATATATAATGTGGACTTTAGCCACTGATAATTCTGATATAATTATTTTCTTTTGAAGTGCCTCTGATGCTAAATAATTGGCATAAGAGGATTATGTATGTACATTACGTTTAATTAAACCACAACTGTAGGTAAAGATACGGCCAGTAGCGGTGTTTAGATGTACTTATAACTTTTTCATTATATGATTCTGGCAGTCTTTTTAGATGTAAGACAATCAATCGTGTATCATCGGATCAAGGGATTTGGATTAAAAACACGGGTACATTCACAAGTTTATTTTGACTTTCTCACATACTAAGCCATTAACAAAATATAAGTGACTAGCTTCTGCCAGCGGCAGCGCCCGCGTGATAAGATTTTTTTTTTATCCTAAGGGAACATTATACCGGGATGAAAAGAATAATTTATAATTATACTTACAAAATATATAATTTATCTATGTGCCAAATATCATCCAGATCCATTCAGCCATTCTGGCGTGACTGATTAACCAACAAACATACATACATCAATCCAAACTTTCACATTTATAATATTACGTAAGATTTATACTAGCTACCAAAACCACCACCACGGGGAACCACCTACGTTTACATCAGTTTATTTTATTTACTTAGAGAAAAATGGCAACATGGATTTAATACAAATACAAATAATTTATTAATCCTTCACAAGTATGTACAAACACAATGGTAATTGAAGTGCTCTTTTAGGCAAAAATAACCTGTAGTAGAGCACTTCACTCTTCCAAAACATATTTAACACAACAAGTACCTAACAGCATACAATTTTGAGTATAACAGAATTAAAATCAGACTAAAACCCTGACTTATTTTGATTTTCAGCTGTGTTGTATTGTTTTTGTTAATATAATAATTTCGTAAAATGATTAAGAATTTTTCTAAATTGGTACTAACACTTGCTCCAACAAGTGTTAGACAGACAAGATGCATAGCTTCCCTTTCAGCATTATCTGAAGATTACCAAATGCTGTATAAAACATGTCGAGACTTTGCGGAAGGAGAATTAAAGCCCAACGCTGCTAAGTTCGACCGCGAACACTTGTATCCTGGGGATGCTATTAAAAAGATGGGTGAACTGGGACTTATGGCTATAGCCGTGCCGGAAGAGCTCGGTGGAGCCGGTCTCGACTACCTCGCGTACGCGATAGCTCTAGAAGAGATATCACGAGGATGCGCGTCAGCAGGCGTCATCATGTCTGTGAACAACTCCCTTTACTTGGGACCTGTGATGCACTGGCACACTGACAAACAAAAGGAACAGTTTGTCACACCATTCACTACTGGTGAAATCGTGGGTTGCTTTGCTCTGTCTGAACCTGGCAATGTATCTGATGCTGGAGCAGCGTCTACCACAGCTAAGAATGAAGGTGACAAATGCCTGCTGAATGGTACAAAATGTTGGATCACTAATGGTTATGAAAGCAAAGCCTCTGTTGTCTTTGCTACCACAGACAAAAGTCTAAAGCACAAAGGAATATCAGCTTTCATTGTTCCAAAACCTATCAAAGGTCTAGAATTAGTAAAGAAAGAGGATAAACTAGGTATTAGAGGCTCTTCCACTTGCTCACTGATGTTTGAAGACTGCTCAATTCCCAAAGAAAATATCTTAGGGCAGCCAGGACTGGGATTCAAGATAGCCATGATGACTTTAGATGCTGGCAGAATTGGTATTGCTTCTCAAGCTTTAGGTATAGCACAGGCCTCATTAGATGTTGCTGCTGAGTATGCATTAAAACGCACAGCATTTGGTAAACCAATCATGAAACTGCAAGCCATTCAGAACAAGCTAGCTGACATGGCTCTGCAGCTGGAATCAGCAAGACTGCTGACCTGGAGGGCAGCTTGGTTGAAAGACAACAAGAAACCCTATACCAAGGAGGCAGCTATGGCCAAGTTAGCAGCCTCTGAGGCAGCCACATTCTTATCCCATCAGTGCATACAGATCCTAGGTGGTATGGGTTATGTCTCAGATATGCCAGCAGAGAGACACTACCGTGATGCAAGGATCACAGAAATCTATGAAGGAACTTCTGAAATACAGAGGCTTGTGATAGCTGGGCAGCTGATCAAGGAATATGGTCTCAATTAACTTTCAGTATATAATGTATGAGTAACTGTAGTTGTAAGCATAAGACTGTTATATTACCCATTTTATAGTTAAAAAGTACCAATCTATCTTATTTTTAGCAGCTGATGTAAGTAAACTGATATTAAATAATTTTAGAATCTGTGTACAAGTTATGAATCAAATGATATTATAAATATTTACACCTATATTAAAATAAAATATTTTTAGTATTGCCAAATACTTTATTGATTCCTTTATAAGTTCAAATAATAAAAATAATTAGTCTTAAAATATTAACATACTGTTTTCGGCTGAAATGTCTGGCCAGACACAACACTCATGATTATAGAGATAAAGTAGTTTAACGGTATCAGTAGTAGATAAGTAGCACATAAAAAATTATGTCAATGCACCATCATGAAGTGATTTTTTATTAAATCTCATATTATTTAAAGAATAGGTATAAAATAAATGCTAAGTTTGGTGTATGCTGGTTATTGTCCAGGGCCAGAGAGAGACTTGTCCATGAATTTCCTTTTGGCAAAGCAGAGCCACCACTTGCTTGGCTTACCATCTTCTGTAGCAAATACCTGAGATGGAAAAAATGTTATAATTTACCAACTGTTCTTGTTTATACTTCTTTTTAATATGAAAAATAATTTTCATTGTGGCTGAACCTTAAGAAATGGATTATTACCTTTTCACAGACACGGGCACCAGTCTCATGTCTCATCTGCTGTAAATACTGTCTCATCAAATCTGAAAACAGAAAACAATCCATACATTTTATAAGATCACTGAAATGAACATGTAAAACTGTTAGGTGTCTGTTATTCTATCTGTCTTTATCTCAGTGAGATTTTAAAATTATATTATAAATAATTCTTACAATATATTTCAGTATTGTAAAAATCCAAGATGACATGAACTTAATTTTGACATTTTAAAGTAATTTTAATAATACTAATTCATATCGGACTTACTGTAAATCGCAAATCTTTAAATTAATATTATACTTAGTTAAGAACGACAATTAAATATTTGTACACCATATATTTCGTGGTAGAATGTATAGAACTAACAAAAATATTAACACCATACTATGTAAAACTACATTCTTACAAATAAATAAATTCTAATTCTTCTAATTCTAATTCTAAAAAAATAATAAATGAAAGAATTGGAAAAATTAAATCAAATTAAAACAATTAAAATTAAGATTCCAAATAAAAGGAAACAAAATCAAAATTTAAATCAATTACAAATTAAAATAAAATAAAGTCACAATCAAAATTAAAATAAAATCACAATCCTAATCATAATAAAATCGCAATCAAAATCAAAATATAAATTAAAATAAAATCACATTAAAAATTAGAATAAAATCACAATTAAAATCAATATAAAATCACAATTAAAATCAATATAAAATCACAATCAAAATTTGAATACAATTACAATAAAAATAAAAATAAAATAAAAAAATGGAATAAAATAACAATCAGAATTAGAATCAGACTAGAAACAATAAGCCATGCAAATTTGTTTTTAACTAGCATAAGAATAGTGTGTTTTGTTTATGTTTGTGAGTGCGCATGAAGTGTGTGTGTGTGCGAGTGTGTGTTAAGTGTATGTGTGTGTGCGTGTGGAGTGCATGTGACAGAATTATGATGCTTGCTGCAAGAGGGCTTCGATGTCCTCGTAGGTGAGAGGTTCAATCCATTTAGTAAGGATTTTTTTGCATTCATAATAATGTTTAGTGTACAAATGTAGCTCTTTGTTTACTTTATTGTACAAGTGGGATGAACGTTTGTCATATTGCATGCTACACAATTTGGTTTTTGTATGTGGAATATTTGCTACTAGGTCTTTTCTTCTTTTTCTTAGTATACTAGCATCATAGGGCAGTGTCTTATGTTTTTTTAAGATGGCTAGTACAACGTACAACTTTCTTACTGAGAGCAAGTTACTTAACTGGTAAAGCATATGAGTGGGATACCTAACCCTCTTAAAATGCATTATTTTTATGAGAGCTCGCTGAGCTCTCTCCACCTTTAAAAAAGCAGTTTTCACTGCACCTCCCCAGATAGACAAACAATACACCAAGACAGACTGCACCAAAGCGATATAGATTTCTCTTAGCAGGTTTCTAGGAGGATCACCATTAGCCCCGGATGGAACAACATGCCTCAGAGACTTGAATATCCAGCTCAACTTTCTGACCCTACCAACAACCTGTTCAAGTTGAGGATCCCAGGATAGTCTCTGGTCAAGAACGACACCTAAATACTTGGTCTGTGTGGCCTTGTTTATGGTTGGGCACAAACAATTTTGATTTTGATGGTCGCCACATACGTGAACCCTGATAGCGAAGTCCCCGTCAGGCTGTCCACGATTGCTAATGCTGAAGCACATATAATTCGTTTTTGAGGTGTTGAGGGTAAGTAAATTATTGTTCAGCCACTCAGCAACCCGAGCCATGCCTTTTGAAGCATCCCGCCTAACATCGTTCCAGGATTTTCCTGAGAACACAATTGCTGTGTCGTCGGCGTCCGAAAATACTTGTGCGTTGATTATTTTCATTTTACACAAATCGTTTATGTATATTAGGAAGAGGCTGGGACCCAATACGCTGCCCTGTGGCACGCCGTATGAGACTTCTACGTCGTCGCTGATGCATTGCCCCAGTCTAACCCTCTGTTTCCTATTTGATAGATAATCTTTCAGAAGATTGAGTGGAGTACCCCTTATTCCAATGTTTTCGAGCTTGTTTGTTGTTTGATTTGCACAAACAATGTTTGCTGCAGCGTCCCCTAATGAGTTGTCACCGTAACACCTATCTAAGAACATACAACGATCAAACCCGAACCCATAACTGAAAACTACATCAAAATCAGACTAGTAGTTTTGGAGAAAAATGGCAACATGGATTTGCAAAAACAATGTTAGCTGCAGCGCCCCCTGGTGAGTTGTCACCGTAACACCTATCTAAGAACATACAACGATCAAACCCGAACCCATAACTGAAAACTACATCAAAATCAGACTAGTAGTTTTGGAGAAAAATGGCAACATGGATTTGCAAAAACAATGTTAGCTGCAGCGCCCCCTGGTGAGTTGTCACCGTAACACCTATCTAAGAACATGCACCAATCAAACCCGAACCAATAACTGAAAACTGTATCAAATCAGACTAGTAGTTTTTGAGTAAAATGGCAACATGGATTTGCACAAACAAACATCCTCTCACCCCAAACGCATATACCGTCTCCGTTCCGTCGTGGGTAAAAATTGGCCTGTCTGCAGACGATGCTGAACAAGTGGCACCTCAGGACTTGGAAAGCTGACCCCACTAAAACTTCACGGTGTCCTCCTGTGCCGCTTATGGCGGGAGCACGTGTACGCGTTAGCACTCACCGCGAACCCGCCGCGGCTGTCCGTCACCGGACCCTCCTCGGGGGAGTCCTGGAAAGCTGACCCCAAGTAACGGGAATTGACAAAGTGGCAGCTATTAGACCTAAGAATACCGTATCTGATAAATAAATATCTGCGTAAAATTGACCCTTTTTGTATTGAAACTACTAGTTGCCTTACAAACATCGGCACTGACTGCTCCAAACAGTCCGTTTATGAGACTCTAAGTCTTGAAAATAAAGTTTATCACCTGTTAAACTACTTTTATTCTGCCAAGGTCAAGAGATTCATGTCAAAACGCTTAGGTAACTCATAAAATTTTACTTGCTGAATGGTACTAAAGAGAGACTTAGCTCATGAAATCCTCAGTCGTATCTTTTAAGAACATTTGCTCCTTATTACTTTGTTAGTGCTCGTAAAACTTACATAGGTCATATGACCTTGAACATTAACCAACATCTTTTCAACATAGGAGCCCCAGACAGCCCACTTTGCAGGGGCTGTTTTAACGCCAAAAAAATCAGCCGCTTACGTAATCCTGGAATCCGAAGCCGTGGCATCTCAACGGGAAGAATCGAAACAGTGAGGTCGCTCCGTGAGGCCTGTGAAGCCTCCGGGATGATTATTTGCTTTTGGACGGAACTAAGCTGGCTATGTTAGCCAGTGTCCCCACGCATAACGGAGCAAATGGCAGTTTAAGTGCGGAAACGGGTGTAGGGACCACTACATGACCTTGAATGAAGTTAGGTAAAATTAGCTGTACGCGTGAATTGACTATTTTTTGTTTTAAGGGTCAATTTGTCTTAACGGTACAGGTTCTTCGTGCCGTATTCGCCCTGCATAAATGGTCCAAATATTTTAGTTCAAATGCAGTGTCAGTATCTCTTACTGAACCTTAGTAAGATATCACGCTACACTAAACATAAGAAAAAAAAATGCCCCCAACATATTTTTACTTCATGCTACATAATTTGTCTAGTAGTAGACACGCTTCGATCGACAATCTATTGACCACGTAATTATGACACGATATTTTGCGAAAACACCCCAATACAAACATTAAAACGCCCATAACTTGTTAACGGCTGAACCAATTTTCATAAAACTTAGTTAAGAACAGTTTCGGTAAAGTCACACTTCTAACAAAAAAACTAAATCAAAATCGGTTCATCTGTTTATTAGCTATGATGCCACAGACAGATACATAAATATGCAAACCCACAGGTACACACGTTAAACTTATAACACCCCTCTTTTTCCGTAAAAAATACACATTTTCAGATACTTAATTAGATTAGCATTCGTTCTATAGTACCCACTGGTAATCTATACATCTCGATAGACTGGCACTAATCCCCAAACACAGTTGGGAAAAGGCTTAGAAAATGATGTTACAAAATGGAGATGGCAAAAAAAAAATAGACATGAACTACATAGGGAAGACAAAAATGCCTTAATCATGTTAAGAGTCCCTAGACAAATGACATTCTATCATCGAAAGTGTGGCGATAGCGAGGCGATAGCGATTGTTAAAAAGGCAACATTGTATGGGATTGACAAGCAATATCATAAAATCACGTGAACAATCCCTTACATTTTATCATAAAGAAAAACACAATAAAATGTATAAACCCACACAATTAATCCTTAAAAGTAATGAATTAATACACGAAGAGGCGCGTTTGTAATATTTCAATGAAATTTTAATTCCACCCCTTGTGCGTCCCTTTCAACCTTCGTGACCATTGTTCTGCTCTTGCCATTTCAACCGGTGGACCAATTTTCATTGTTCCGGCAGGTATATTATTGTTTAAATAACTGAGAATGTTGTATTCTTTGATTCTGAATACTTGGTATTGTAACGTACCTGGATTAATCTAAACTTTATGAGCTTGAATTTGTATGTCTCGCTCTGGCATTTTTTGCATACCATTAAATTGAGCAACCAGTTACTTTTATTTTCAAATTTCCTTTCTTTTGGGAAAATTAATTCTTATTACACAAATATTTACAGCTAGGCGTAGACACTATGTCAATTTACCGTTATCTCATTCCTAATTTTGTGTACATTATTGAGATATCTAAAAAAAAATCATAATCATCACTTCAGCCGAAAGATGTCCATTGCAGGAAATAGACCTCCTCCAAGCTTCACACATAGACCGACCCTGGGCTTTTTGCATCCAGCTATGGCTGAGGCCTCATGAGTGCGTTGCATTGCGTTGCGTCATCGTAGCGTCAAAGCTGCGCCGTTTTACATATATTTTAAGTGACGATTTTTTCACTTCATCTACCACTTTCCTGAAATTAGGTTGGCAGCACTGCAGTTTTTTTTTCGATCCATTGTCGAATCTGAAATCCACACAGCCACTGCACTGTTGTGCATCGCTCTTTTGCGTTATGGCCGTGCCCGTGTGGCATACCATGCGTTGATCCGTTGCGACCACGCAACGCAACGCACTAATGAAGCCATACCCTCAAATATATATTTATAGCGTTTAGGTAAGTACTGTTATTTAGAAACAAAAAGCACATGGATATTTTCCCCTAGATAGATAACACCACCATAAAACGAAGTATTGTACGTCGTAAAAATCTTCTTGCCCCTATCGTTTATCTCTGTCTAGAAATAATCCGTCTCTGAATGTATGAACAAGCAAATAATATTTCATCCTCTTTTGTTGTAGGAGGAGCAAATGCGTGAAATTAGATTCTTTTGATTTTATATTCATGTGCGAATAGATTTGGTGCTAACAGTAATATAGAATAACCTAGTTTTTTTGTGTTGTTTGAAACTAAATCTATTGTATCTATCGTCAGATTGTTTGCGCGTAAGCAAAGTGGTAAAAATATTGGTAGGTAGATAACTATAATAGGGATTTTTTAATTATTGCTTTTGAACTTAATCATCATCATCATCATTTCAGCTGAAAGACTTCTATAACGGAACTGAACTCCTCCCCCAAGTGTCACCATATCGACCGGCCCCTTACACCTCGCATTCACCGGATTTTTGCAACCCTGACCAGGTCATTGGTCCAACTAGTGGGATGCCTTTCAAAGCAGCGTCTTCCAGATTGCGGTCGCCACTCCAGAACTTTTCGGCCCCATCGACCGTTCGTTCTACGAGCACTGGGCCCTGCCCACTGCCACTTACATTTGGCAATGAAATTCTTCGGGCTATGTCGGTAACTTCGGTCCACTTTCGGATATCCTCATTTCTAATTTACCCGATAAATATTACTTTGTTTTAATAAGTCTACGTTCATTGAATTCTGTTTCTTTTTCTCAAACATGCTTGAGCATTATTTCGACAACCTTCTTCGAGATAAATCGAAATTGCTGTACTGGCCATATACATGCGAGCAGCGGCCAGTAAAAGTTGTTTGAAAATCCATCTCTGTCGTGCCTAGCGGCCAGATAAATTACATAGTAAACTCATATCTGTCGTGTTATTTAAAAATGGAACGATCTTTTACTCCGAAACATGGCAACCAAGGAGGTAACTTATCAAAGGGTTTATTTAAATTTCGAACTGGCTTGCAAATAGAACTTTGTTTATTGAAAAAAAAAACAAAAGAACACTTTAACGCGGGAACAATTATTGTTGTTCATCATTAATTTTGACAAAATTAGTTCTAGTTACTACTTAGTTTTAATTTCCGCGCATTTTTTGAGAATAGTACATTATTGCAAAGGACACGAAATAGGCAATTGCAGGTCGAGTATGAGTTTGAATGCTGAGCCGTAGGCGAGGACTTCACTAATACGAGACAGGCAATTGCCATTTCCGCCGAGGCATATATAGTGCTTTTCTCAAAAGAATGCAGGGAAATAAAAAAAGTAGTTAATATGCCATAATTTTTCAAGTTAATGCCGTTTTTAACATGAACTGTACATTTCAGCATGGAATAAATTGCCTATGATGTAGAAGGCTTTTTAGTTTTATCAACCTCATTAAAATACGCCAAAAATACTGTTTCGAAGAAAATGTTCACTTTTTTATCGTTTTTCCAAAACATATACTTTCATGTATTTATCTTTTGACATCGCTGGAAGCAGTTTTTCCATTGCCAATTTGGCTTCTGATCTTGAAACTGATGGAGTACAATCAATCTCCATTTCACTCTCTGAACCGTTGGAACTCATTTTAATTATTAAATTAATATTTATTCAATATTTAAATAACAAATCAAGACGAATTTTTAGCTTTGACGCCGATTTTCTATTTATCATTTGTGCCGAAAGGCAAACGCATTTAAGGGCGCGGCGAAGCATGAATTGTCCATACAAACGTAATACCTAAATCATTTGTAAGTTGAGCATATTTCCACCAAATTATGCTAATATTCGGATTCAGACAGTATTTATCTAGGTTCCTACGTCTTTTTTTTTTCAAAATAGTTACCTAAAATGAAGTTTAAGCGAATTTCATTTCGTACATTTTTACAGCGTAAATGACATGTTTTCTTATTGATTTTTCTATCTTAAAAAAAACAATATCTATAAAATTGTCAACGCTATAACATAGCTCCTATTATCAAGAAACAAATTATCGAAAAAAAATTAAAAATACATTAAGTTTTCATTCATCATTTTTGGTATTACGGAACACATAAAAATAATCATACATTTTCAATAGCTAGTATTGCTGTCGCGTCGAGCACGTCATGTCAATGTGTGTGTAGTCGTGCTTCATACGGTTGAGTAGGTATCGCTCGTACGGCTTTTGTTCGGGGCACTTCGGGGTTGTTTACTGTTTGTTGTATTGTATATATTTTTTACCCGACTGCCGAAGGAGGGTAATGTGTTTATCAGTCTATTTATGTATGTATGTATGTAAGTATGTATGGATGTAAGTATGTATGTAAGTATTTATGTATGTAAGTATGTATGTATGTATGTATGTATGTATGTTTGTTCCTATGTGGCGTTCTAGAAACCAAACGCGTGGGCCGATTTTGATGGTTCTTACGTCAATCGATTCGCCTTAACCCCGCGAGTGTCACTGGCTACATAAAAATTGGCAAATAGGAAAATAGCGGTTCTTGGGCGCCATATTGTGGGGGCCCAAATTTTTTTTTTCTTCCACACCTATCGTGGGGGTATCAAAATAAAGGATTTCAAAAATATATAACACTTATATGTTTAAATGTACCTGATTCGAAAAAAAAAATAACCAAAAAGTTATAAATAAAAAAAGTTAATTAAAAAAATCAAAAAACCCGACTGCTTGAAAAGCGAACTAAAAAGACGTAAATAAGGAGA
Source organism: Anorthoa munda (assembly GCA_945859665.1). Taxonomy (NCBI): domain Eukaryota; kingdom Metazoa; phylum Arthropoda; class Insecta; order Lepidoptera; family Noctuidae; genus Anorthoa; species Anorthoa munda. The sequence continues at coordinate 18,847,110 of OX243896.1, read as the reverse complement.
AAATCATGCTGTGCAGTCGGAGGATACGTCTGGTTTTGGTCAGCCAGCTCGCGAAGATGTATCCTCCGACAGCACAGCATGATTTTCTCCTTGTTTACGTCTTTTTAGTTAGCTTTTCAAGCAGTCGGGTTTTTTGATTTTTTTAATTAACTTTTTTTTTTGTGGTTTGTTGTCAGTGTTAGACGATTACTTTACTGTGCTGCTCGTGCGTATTTATTTATTTTCTAAGTACTTATTGTAATATTTCTGACACTATTGACCTAAGCTATGAACTTGGATTTAGATTTGCCTTGTGATTTGAACTTTGATATTGAGTAATCTACTTTCTTACGAACTTTGCGTTGTTTACGGACTTTATTATTTACGATTTGGTTTGGTTGCCGACATGGACTCCGAGCGTTGGGATGTTTCTCACAGTAAGTACCTATATCCCAATGATATAATACAATAAGTTACTATTTTACCAGATACAAGGACAATTGCAAATAACAAACCGCAAATACTGTATTTACCCGACTGCCGAAGGAGGGTAATGTGTTTATCAGTCTATGTATATATGTATGTATGTATGTATGTTTGTTCCTATGTGGCGTTCCAGAGACCACACGCGTTGACCGATTTTGATGATTCATACGTCAATCGATTCGTCTTAACCTTGCGAGTGTCATAGGCTACATTAAAATTGAAAAATAGAAAAATGACGGCTTTTGGGCGCCATATTGTGGGGGGCCAATTTTATTTTTTCTACCAAACCCATCGTGTGGGGTATCAAAATAAAGGATTTCAAGAGGTGATTTCAAAAATATATAACACTTATATATTTAAATGTACCTAATTCGAAAAAAAAATTAACTAAAAAGTTATAAATAAAACAATTTAATTAAAAAAATCAAAATACCCGACTGCTTAAAAAGCGAACTAAAAAGACGTAAACAAGAAGAAAATCATGCTGTGCAGTCGGAGGATACATCTGGTTTTGGTCAGCCAGCTCGCGAATATGTATCCTCCGACTGCACAGCATGATTTTCTTCTTGTTTACGTCTTTTTAGTTCGCTTTTTAAGCAGTCGGGTATTTTGATTTTTTTAATTAAATTTTTTATTTTATAATATGGACGCCTAAAGGACTGGCATATGAAAAAATTTAAAAAGACAACGAATTTTGGAATTCAATAGTATTAAAATTAGAAGAGTTTTATTTTAAATGTATATTGCCTGAATTAATAGATCCCTGTTTACCTAGAAATCTGCCTATCAGAGACAGAATATAAACTTTTTTTTTTCTTTACCTACGTAATGTACAATTATTACAATGTACAATTGTACATATAAACTAAAAAGCATGCGTAAAAATGTTTTCTGATTATCATTATTGTATTTTTGTATTTCGTTCAGTCGATAATATTTATGGTCACCCTACACGACTTTATCACGTTTTGATTTATATTTTTTAAATAGATGAATGATGATCTATAAAGTAAAACATAACTAAATAAATGTTTATACGAAATTCGTGTTTTTATTTTTAATATTCTTAGATCAGAGCGCTGTTATTTGTCTGTACCTACTTATGCGTAAATAGGCATAAATTATTGGAATATTTGTCTTGTACTAATACTTTGCCTAAGTAACATTTGTATTATTTTACTTGCATTCATTATTTATTATAACAATACATATTTGAGGTTTCGTAAAAGGCATAGTTACCTACATAAATAAGACAAAAGAACGCCGGCGCAGTTCGCGTTGGCCGGCTTGCCGGCTTTCGAGTCGTTATGAATGGAAGCCTATCTACTCGCACACACACGGCTGCGCACGGCGCACCGCGTGTGTGTGCAAAGCGAGATAGCAATACTCTGAACGAATTCTTCACTCGTCTCGAATCGCATTTGCGAGCTCCGTTCGCCGCGCTCTTAAGGCTATACAGCCACGTGAACACAATTTGTACTAAGCAAAGAGACTTATTTTGGTATGCCAAGAATGATAAAGAGTTCCAATCAAAGAGTATCTAATAAATAACCCCAGCACGCCGTTTCATACAACATTGCTGGAGCGTTGTAATGTTCCAAATTCAAAAAACGCACCAGCAATGGATTTGATTTTCTTTGTCCGTTAATTCGGTACTTCGCAAGTTCTTTATTCTAAAGTAATGACAATATTTCCATGCATGTTTGAGAAAATGTACTATACAAGCCTTGGCCACAAATAAGCATTGATGGACTTACGTATGCGTGCCTCGACTTCGCCTCGGCCCACAATTACACGTTCGTCCATCAATGCCTCTTTTGCTGGCCGCTACAGTAATGTACTATTTCTTAGCGTTTCGCTCCCTTATGAAGTGAAAATAGCGGTTGAAAGCTGATATTGACACTAAATGAATGAACGATGAACGTCACATTCATTTAGTTTTGGCATTGATGGACTTACGTATGCGTGCCTCGGCTTCAACAATTACACGTTCTTCCATCAATGCCTCTTTTGCTGGCCGCTGCAGTAATGTACTATTTCTTAGCGTTTCGCTGTAACTTGACAGGATGGAGGCATCTATTTATCTCCATCTGAACAGGTTTTTTTTTATTTGGCCAACCTGGATCCTGAGTTTGTTTAGACACTTTTAGGCTAGCCAATGCAAGTCTTGCTGAGATGGCAGACCTTCTTGACGGTTATTGTAGGTTTCGAATACCTCATTCCATACCTTCGGGTATACTTGTCGCTAGAAAGCTAGGTCTCAGTCGTCACAAATCTCTCACTCACTAACACTCTCTAACTCACACTCTTTAACTTTGATAAACTACCGACCTAAATAAAAACATGTATCAAATAATGGTAAAGCTAGAAGATCTCTCGACTCCTTTATAAGGTAAATATCGTTTGACAGAAGAAGCGAGCGTTCGTAAAACAAACGTTTTCAAGAAAGCTTTGTGGAACTCGACGCGAGCTAGCAATTCTTAAAATGTATGTAAAACGATACCGGTTTCATATTCATGGATATACACAGATTTTTTAAGGTATCTGAACAAAATAGAACATTTGTCTTGTTAAGCATTATATAAGTTCTGTATACCTAACTCAGGCCTATGTCCAGCAGTGGACGTCTTTCGGCTGAAATGATGATGATGATGATGACACCTAACTCATAACATAAACTTAATTATTTAATGTAAAGTTCATATTTGTATCATTTATATGTTGCATGAATCCATTTATTTCAATATTTCTTTTTAATCTATGTCTACCCATTATTATTATTTTATTCTGTGTATCGCTATTTTCTGTAACGCGATGTATACATGTGGAAGCTTGTAATTAGCCATTTCCCTTACCTACGATTATTTTTAAATGTTTTTATTAGTCTGCAAGCTAGCCTTAAAATAAATAAACTCACACCCTTTTCCCATTGGGGTAGGCAAAATTATAGAACGCTACATTTTACGATCCTTTCATATCCTTTTGATTCATTTAAGTTTTTACATCTAGCCATATACGCATGTCATAAGGACTGCAAACCTAGTCCTTCTATAAAACGTCACCAATAATACCACATGTCCTGTATTTTTTTTTCTTGATTAGTATACACTGATTGCAAAGACGGCTTATTTTCCCGAATACATTTTATTCAATGCTATCTAGATTGTAAAATATTTTGATAATAGAAGTGAACAAGAAAAAAAATTCATTCTACATATAAAAAGTTTGGTTCAACGTTTAAAAATATATAATCATTAAAATAAAATTAATAATACCATATTTTTCAGACCAAGTAAATCTTCAATGCAGAATTAGGTACTATCATCTTTAATCACTTATATAGTAACGACTTATGTAGTGTAGTGAACATTATACCTAAGGAATTACCACTGATATTACGAAACTCTTCTTCTTTGGAGCTTTCACCCTCTGAAGTACTTCATCTTTTGAGTCACACCTTCTTCAAATCTTAAGGAAAAAATAAAAATAAAATATTACTCTTCAACATTTTAAAAAGATATAAAAAATGCAGCACCAATATGAGATTTCTTTTAATAAAAAACTGGATGAACTTTATAAAAAGCGGGCACTAAACACTTGGGCGACACTTTGTGTTAAGTAAATGAAATTTCCTCTTATTTTGTTATTTAAGAGGCTCCTCATTTTTCCTCCCTCACTGATTGCTTGAGCTTGAACAGAGAATTTTATATAAGTTGCATTAAAAATAATATTTTTACTGGAACTATTTTCCCGTGTTTGAAGAAATTTTGTTACGTGATCATATTGAGGGGTTTTGCTACTAGTAGTACCCAATTTTATTAATGGAAATCAAGATCCTCGATGTTAAAGGATTCGAACCCAAATTGAGAGAACGGGGGGCCCTAAGCAAATAATAAGTATAGCTTGGCAAATTAGTACGTGACGCTCTCATGGTCCGCGGGCGGCACGGACGTTAGGCAGCGGGGGTGGTAAAACGTGGGTCATCTGACAGGAGCGTTGTCGCGTCATCTCGCCATCTAGTCATTGGGTAGTAAAGTCCCCCGCCACCTGCGCGGACCATGGGAATTTTACGTACGAATTTGCCAAGCTATAAAAACAATTGTGTTTGTATTGCTAAGGCAATGCTTTTGTTGATAGAATGCACAGAGAAAAATAATGTATATATATAAAATAATATAAACTTTCGATTTTCACTTTCACTGACATCGAATGCCACTTATCTAGAGTCTCTCTATACAGTCCGTATTATAGATTTGTTGACCATCAGCGACAATGATTGTCGGGCGCACGGTTGGTGCAGTGGTTGAGCGATTGACTGCGGCGCTGCGTGTCGCGGAACCGATTCCCGCATGGAACAAATATTTGTGTGACCTACAGATAGTTGTTCCAGCTCTGGGTGTTGTGTGTGTGAGTTTATTTGTTTGTAAACGCACCCACGATACAGGCAGAAATTCCAAGTGAGGGGCAACATTTAAAAAAACCGGCCAAGTGCGAGTCGGACTCGCGTGCGAAGGGTTCCGTACCATTATTGCAAAAATCGGCAAAAAAGCATGTTTTTTGTATGGGAGCCCCACTTAAATATTTATTTTATTCTGTTTTTAGTATTTGTTGTTATAGCGGAAACAGAAATACATCATCTGTGAAAATTTCAACTGTCTAGCTACCCGGTTCATGAGATACAGCCTGGTGACAGACAGACAGACAGACGGACCGCGGAGTCTCAGTAATAGGGTCCCGTTTTTACCCTTTGGGTACGGAACCCTAAAAAAAACTAAATTACGCCAAGTTATTATCAAACCATTTTACATGCTCTACCAAAAGTTCATGCGACAAATTCCTTACCTTTTTGACCTATAAACATTTGGTCTCCAATTTTCCTATCATTGACATATTAGCTCTTCTTTTCGATCCAATTCTTTTATCCGCTCACAAGTCACAGCGAACCAGCCAGTTATTTGTTCAATGCTTTGTAAGTGAACAAAGCAGCGAGTTCCTCTGTATCTATGCTTCGGTTGCTTTCCTTGGGTTTCGGTTATAAAAAGGATTTAATTCCACTTCCATTAGAAAGCTAAAGGTACATTATTTTATTATTTGGTTACCCAAATGTTTGGTAAATGGGATTGATTGGAATGATGACGGCAATTTTTTTTTGCCTGCACTACAAGCTAATAAATTATAATAATAATAAATTTATGAGGTCTGCGTCATCCTCCTGCTTTTTATCGTTATCGTCATCATTTCAGGTGAAAGACGTCCATAATCGTAATTTATATTGTTTTTTGATCCCGTTTTGTTAAAATTTGCAAATTAGTAAAAAAAAAAATCCTTCGTTATTTTCGATCATCTATTAAGCAGTTAAAAAAGCTCGTGGCTAAATAATAACAGCCGCACGGGTCGATCTTCAAGGTTAAGCAATGCTTGACGAGGTCGGTCCGTGGATAGGTGACCATTTCAACATTCCGAGTTTCCTCCGTGCCTCGGAAAGCACGTTAAGCCATTGGTCCCGGCTGTCATTTGAAGATCTTTGACAGTCGTTACGGGTAGTCAGAAGCTTGAGATCTGACACTAGTCTATCCAAGGGGTATCGTGTTACCCAGTTACTGGGTTGTGGAGGTCTGATAGGCAGTCGCTCCATGTTAAACACTGGTACTCAGCTGAATCCGGTAAGACTGGAAGCCGACCCCAACAATAATTGGGAAAAAAAAGGTAGGCAGATGATGATGTTAAGCAGTTAAAATATTATTTTCTATTTACTTAATTTATTTTTATTATTTTTTAAATAATAAGTGTTTTTGTATGTGCATGTAAGATTCTCATTTAGTATATGTCAGACTTTTTGTGTTGTACTTACATTATGTTTTTGCTTATTCGATTGTACATCAGTTTTGTTAATTACAATTAAAAAAAATATCGTCATCAACATCATCAAGCGTCACCACATTGACCGATCCTGTGCCTCTCGCGTCTCTCGCGATTTCCGCAACCTCAACCAGGTCATCGGTCAAGCAACTGGGAGGCCTTCCAACGCATCGTCTTCCGGTTCACAAAAACGATTTCAGAACTTTTCGGCCCCATCGACCATCCGTTCTGCGAGCAATGTGCCCTGCCCTTTTCCTAATTTAATTAGGATCTTGTAGCATAATCTTTTTCTACCATACATCTATACTTGTATGGTCATCTATACTTGAATAGTCACCTCCATACTAATCTCCTATCTCTCATCCTCAAATTCATCAGTTTTTGTAATCGCTAAATAAAATTATATAGTATTTGGTCTGATAAGATATTTTTATCAGGCTGTGGGCCCGTATATTGCAATACTGGAGCCCTGATACAGCTAGAAGAGGTCGCGGTAGACTGAGAAAAAGAAAGCGCTACGCTTTGGATAACTTCCTCGAGAATCGGCGAGATAAGGCACAAACGAGGGAAATATAAGGAATGGGGGCAAGTTTTTGCCCAAGAGTGCCAAAAAAAATCTTTATGTCTTTGAAGTCTTTCATTAGTAACAATTATCCAAGTCTAATATGCCTCTTTGTCTGTTTTCTAGTCGATATTTAACTCCATTCTTCTTTATTATCTGCATTCATTAATTGTACGCTCAGCTATCAAAGTTGGATAAACTTTCGTCATTGTACACACAAATCATGAACCGCGGTAGGCACTGGAGTACTGACTCTGCCGAAATAGGTTCACTTTGTGGAATACTGATGCTAAATGTGTTTAGTATTTAAGGTAGAGGAGTTAAGCGATTTGAAAAGAACCTTTTGTATTAAGTCCCTAAGTTGATAAAGACCTTTCCTGTATTTCTCGTTAGTTGAAAAAGAGGGATATAGGACACACATTTTTCGCCAGTTATTTTCACATTGCATTTCAGGCATCCACTGAAGACGGGAGTTTTCACCGAGGCACAGATAATATAATACAAGCATACAGATACTTCATCCATCATTTTGTGACAAATAAACACTTTTTCTTTCTTTCTTTCTTTCTTTCTTTCATCCCATACAAAGAAACCGTGCCGACGTAACTAGCGTTTTTCAACTGCTTATTCTGGCAATTTTTTGTACATCGAACGCATTCGGTTCTGTTTCACGGTGATAGATAGATGGTGTTAACAGCGACTTGCAAGTAAAAGGGTTTACTAGGTTCGTGAATATTTTTTTCTTTAAATATAGTGAAGGTTTGTTTTCTAGTATTTATTTGCAAGATTTTACAGTTTTTTTTGCACCAAAATGTGTTAAAATGCAAACTTTAACAATCGAGTGGAATGCCTTAGATATTTAAAAATGCGCCATCTATTGGCATCAATTTTAAATGATCCGTCTAATAATCTTTGAAATGTGAATTAATAGCCCAATATTCCATAATTTTGTACTTAGGAGAGTTGATTAAACAAGAACATACAATTTTTGTGTTCTATTCCAGAAAATGTTAATTTTACACACATTAAATAACAGATGGAGGAGCATATCGCGCCATCTAGTGAGATTTATTTGAACCAAATTTTCTTTCTTAGCAATGAGACCCCGTGACCGAGGCAAGCCTAAGAAATGTCGTGACAATTTGGACTCGTTCCTAATCATTCAGCCCGAGAAGAGAACCAGAGAAAAAATGAACTTTGGAAAAGTATGGGGACCTTTGTCTAGCAATGAGACAACTTGGTTGGAAAAACATGTACAATTAACTTTTCACAAACGTGATTTAATTTTTCGAAAAGCTCTGGCTTTTCTGAAGAACATCACCAATAAGGTCTGTATTCCTATGTCACAGTTAAAATAATACTAGCATACACATTCCTCATCCTATACAAAGAAACCATGCCGATAAACTAGCGTTTTTCGTCTGATTAATCTAATATATTTTTGTACATCGAACGCGTTCGATTCTGTTTCACGATGATAGATAGATGGTCTTAGCAGTGACTTGCAAGTAAAAAGGGTTTACTGGGTCCGTGAATATTTTTTCCTTTAATTACAGTGTTATAGGTATTATTTTTTTGCACCAAAATGTGTTACAATGCTAAACAATCCAGTGGAATGCCTCATAAATTTAAAAATGCGCCATCTATTGGTATCAAGTTTAAATGATCCGTTCAAATAATCTTTGAAATGTGAATTAAGAGCCCAATATTACATAATTTTGTACTTAGGTTGGACAAACATTACAAATACAAGGGTCCCTTGCCTTTAACCAAACAGAGATCCAGACTCCATAATGCTGTTTAAAATTCTTATAGGAAAAAATCTTTAAGGTGTCCTAGGACCTTATCATCTATACTAAAACTAATATACTAATAATATTAATGTAATATATATTATAATAATAATTAATAATATAATATTATAAAGAGGTTAAGTTTGTGAGGTTGTAGGGGGTAATCTCTGGATCTACTGAACCGGTTTAGAAAATTCTTTTATTCTTCAAAATTTATTCTTGAGTGTCATAAGCTATCTATACTAATATTATAAAGACGAAAGATTTTTTTGTTTGTTTGTTTGTTTGTACCGAATAGGCTCCGAAACTACTGGACCGATTTAAAAAATTCTTTCACCAATAGAAAGCTACGTTATTCCTGAGTAACATAGGCTATTTTTTAATCCCGAAAACGGGTCCTGTGGGGTGGCCCACGGGAGCGAAGCCGCGGGCAACTGCTCGTAGTTTATAAAGAAAAAACAGAGATTCTATGAAAATTGCAATAATATAACCCAAAGTAGCAAAATTTTGCATATAAAAATCATCCCTTTTCGTGCGCTGAGAAAACTATTGATGTTAAATAAAAGTGATGTACTACACATTTAAAGTACTCATTATTACCTACAAAAAAATCTGCCAGAGAATATATCTAACTATCATAATTAAGTCACAATAGCAGCTTTTATATTTTAAATTTTTAATAAGATCGCCGATCGGAAAACGTATTTTTACCCGACTGCAAAGAAACGGGTGTGTTTTTCACGCGTATCTTGTATGTGTGTATCTTTGTTTGTATGTAGCTAATATTCGTAATTACCTGATATCTTTCAAACTGCTTGACGGATTTATTAAATTAAGACATCGTAAGTTACTTCTTCAGCGCCCAAGTGTTATTACATAGGTGAAGTTAAAAAAAAACAAATATGGCGCATTTTGGGCGACATATTGTGCGGGTCCCAATTATTTTTTTCTTCCAAACCAATCGAAAGGGGAATCAAAATGTTGAGGGTTTGAAGAGGTGATAACAAAAATATATACCACTTTATGTTTAAAATCAATTTGAAGAAAAAAATTATAACTAAAAAGTTGTAAAAAAGAAAGTTATTTAATAAATCTAAAACCCGACTACTTATGAAGCGAGCTAAAAATCTGTAAACGAGAAAAAAACATGCTGTTCAGATCAGGGGGTCAGCCAGCTCGAGAATATTTATCCTCCAACTGCACACCATGATTTTTCTTATTTGCAGCTTTTTAATTGGCTTCATAAGCAGTTGGGTTATAGATTTTTAAATGGGAAATTATAAGTCTAGCCACAAAATTATTTATTGGACACGTGATTAAACTTCTAATTTTATAACTAAGCAACGGGAAAATGACATAGCCTCTAATAAACTTATTCGTCTTTTTTGCAACGCCAACTAAATATTCTACAGAAAGCGTCAAGTAAAGATCATCAATTATTGTGACTTGTCCTTCTTATTTATACATTGCCACGTAATTTACTAACTTGGCCACGGATTTTATATCTTGTCACCATTTTACGTTTTACAGCTTCAACGCAATATCCTCAAAAAGTATAATTCAAGCTTCTACAGAAAGCATCATTTATTATAACTTAGCATGTAAAACAATACATCATATTCTTTTATCGTGAAAATAGCCACTGCATAATTTGGCGCGAGTACGCGAGACGACAGCGACCGGCCATTTGCACCAATCAGAGAGCGCCATTCGATTCATGTGACGACGAGTTGAGTTGATCAAGTAAGTCCAAGAGCTCGGGAGCTTAGGGCACCCCGACACGGACAGGTTAGGTTCGAAGGAGATGACGGGAGCTGAAGTGAGCGAGCAAAGCGAGCGAACTCAGCTCCCGTCATCTCCTTCTTGTTAGGTTACTTTAAACCCTGCATACAGAAATAGGAGCCCCGCGCAGCGGGGCTCTGTCGACTCTGTCGCACACATTAATCCAACTTGCACCTATTCTATATTAAAACCAATAAAAAAAAAAATTGTGTATATTTATTAAATTTAATTATTAAAATAACATTTACCTACATTATACCTACATTTTTTTATGTTTCTAATATTTACTATAAGTAAAATGATGGTGATTCAAAAAACAAATTGATTTTTCAAAAATAAAGTCTTTTAATTTGTCTCTCCTCAATAGCTTCTGGTAATATTAGTGGCCAATATACTATTTGATGAAATTTTTAGCAAATTTTTTACGATCAATTAATATGGGATGAGTTACATTTTAAACGTACTGAGTTAAAAAATTAGAAGCTAAATAAATATATTTTTTGATGTCATTTAATAGTATTTTAGAAATTTACTGTTAGAATGCATGTTAAAAATTTAGATGCTAAAAAATAACCATCATGCTGAGTTGTATTTAGAGTGGTTTACATAGAAGATAACTAGTGGCTAACATAGTATTATTTAGATGCTCGTTAATTGTGGCTGACTTAGTAATTTAGAAGGCAAAATACATTTTTGGGGGCGAATAATGATATTAAAAAGAAGCCTGTTTAATTAGCACCCTTTTTAAATTAACTTTTTTTAATCGTAAATACGAAGACATAATAGTGTCATCCACCACCGCACTGGGCCCGCGTGGTGGATTAATAAGGTTAATTTCCTCTCTCACAGAGAGGAGGCTTGTGTCCCAGCAGTGGGAACATTAAATGGCTGATGATGATGATTTTTTATCTAGGCTGGATTAGGCTAATCTCGCTACATCTCCGCAGCTTGTCCCACACATAAAGGCTCAGTATACACATTACGTATTTAAAGTTAAACATCAATTTCTATTCAATTCGGCCTCCATCGGTTGTTATGACTACTGATGAATATACATAAATTGACAAACTTTAATGGGATTCTATAATTAAAGGGTGCTGGTTAATTATTTGAGTTTGTGATGTAGGGTGGGGCTAAGTCTGAAGGTAGATTTTGGATCTCTAACTAAGTTTGTCTCTTTCATGACTGGTCCATCAATCAGTCAGCTCCTTGATTCAGAATTTTGCGATAACAATGGGTGATTATTATTTATTTCCATCTGAAGTAGGTATCCTGAGCACAGGGCAAGCAACTAACATTAGTCTAGCGGGGATACTTAAGGTATGTCTTGCAGTTTTTTTTTTTTTTGATTTGATAAGTCATTCAATGACTTCTCCCGCTCTGGGTGAAGCGAAGGGCGTGTCAGACTTTTACTGACTAAAACCCACCCGTGTTCCTTCAGTTGCTTGAGCCAAGGCTGCGGTAAATCTATTTCAAATTTATCCGCGACCCAGGCAGGCATCGGCTCTAGCGGGCCCCGTCACTTTTGCTGACAACTCTTTGAGGCATGCAAGACTACGCGCTGTAAACTCGGGCCTGGTCCTTATCGGAAGGCGAGCTACCCATTACTTTTCGTCCGCAAGCCCGCGCCCCGGGAACCGGATTGCAAGGCCAGACGCCCAGGGCGTCTCCTGCAGTAGGCTAGGGGCGTTTGCCTATGGTATGAAAATGAATTTATTCTCATAATTATAGGTGTCTGTGTATAAATGACAAGTAAAAATTTCCAAAACCCCCTGCAATTATTTTTATTTCGTAGTTTTGAAACTACATAATATATCTAGTAGTAGACACGCTTCGATCAACAATCTATCGAACACGTAATTATGACACGATATCTTGCGAAAATACTCCGTTTCAAACAGAAAACAGCCCATAACTTTTGAACGGCTAAACTGATTTTCATCAAACATAGCTAAGTACACTCTCGACAAAGTCACCTTTCAAACTAAAAATTCAAAATCAAAATCGGTTCATCCGTTTTGGCGCTATGATGCCACAGACAGACACACAGATACACATATACACAGATACACAGCAACACACGTCAAACTTATAACACCCCCCTTTTTCCGTTGGGGGTTAAAAAGGAGTAAAATTGCATTGGTTTTGAAATTACACCGGTAAGAGTTTTATGAAAATAAATTTGTTTTTTTTAACAGATCATCATTACGTTAGTCACAAAAAGTTCACAGCGGAACAAAGGCCTTATTCAAGCGTCGCCTTATCGACCAACGTTACTCAAATCCAGCGGATGCTCGTGGCCTTCACCAGGTCATCAATCCACCTTGGACGCATTCCAACATTTTTCTTTTCAGTTCACACAAGATGGTTGGTCGATGAGGTTCTAGAGTGGGTAAATTATAAAAAGAAAATAATAGCAACTGACAGTACGACACAACTTATATGTAGAATCGTCAAAGTTCGTAAAACCGAACACTTCCGAGTTACACAACCAATAGAAATCTGTCACTATCGCGCCATGCTATTATGCCCGCCTCAATTCAACCGTTTTGAATGCGATCGGTATTACGAATTTTGCCGATGCTACATATTGCTAAATCTAAGTTTTGTCTTATGCCCGGTTTCTGATTTTCAGCTAAAGTATAGTATGACAAATACTCAAATCGTTCAAATACTTAACTCAGAAACCGGCCATTAGTGCCTCCCTAATAATAACAATCAATAATTTCATACACCTAAAACTCTAATCAAAGCAACAGGTGAATGAAGACAAGTCACTCAAAGCCTCGATAAAGATAATTTGTTGGACGCTTTAATCCGCCGATACTTCAGTCAAGTTTGACCGCGTTTTCCTCTCAAAGCCTTAATTAACGAAGTTTTCAACGATAACGGGCTCTTTTCTAAATGGTTTGTTGTTTTCTTAAATAATATTTTATTGGGATTTTTTATCGAGAGTCTTGTAAATAATTTTTCGTGAAAATTGAGTGGTTTTAATGATGATGTAATTAATGAAACCAATTAATAATTATTTTATGAAGGGTAAAAAGGTGGGACGGATAGCTATATTTTCGTGGCTAAAGAGACTTGCCAGTCACCATTACGCATAATATAGTCTTTCCATAGTATTTTGTCAAATCCGTCATATTACCTACTATTTGATTTTAAACAATAGGGATGACGACTAAAAAAATATTTTTGGTCCGTCAGTTAGATTTCCAAAAAATATTGGACACGTATTTTTTCTTTTGTCACGTTAACAAAAAAATATGACGATAAAGTGCGTTAAAATATCTCATGACGTCATGCCTCGGTACACTTTACATAGAAGTTACGTCACAAGCCCCCACTCCCGAACTTTGATGCGCTGTATCTTGGTGATTTTTTAGATAATTTAACCGGCGGACTTAATAGAATTTGCTGTAACGTACCCCGTCATCATCCCTATTGGGTGTGCCTATGTTCAACAGAGGACATCTTTCGGTTAAAATGATGATGATGAAGATTGATGCTGCGGGAAAGCACATAATTATAAAATTACGAGCCGTGGGATTGAAAGATATAAATGTGAAGTAAGTACTTAAACACTGTTCACTTCTGTTTAACATTCGGGGAAGTGATTGTCATGTCCAAACCTCCCAAAACTCTTGCAATGTAAATTCCATTATGCTATATTACAAAACAGTACGTACACTATACAATAGGGCAAGTTCGGAACTGCAACGCGCTGTGACACAAAGTTAGTCGCGTGCACAAGACACAGTTTAAATTGTGTTTGTGTTGCGTCATAGATTGGCTGTTAGCTGTGTTTTGTTAGGAAAATCAGATTATTTATTTGTAAACATAGGTTACATTTTACATTATATTACATTTTTTTAAGTTCTCTATGCTTTGCCATTAGGCGTAAAAATGTTTCATCATCAAATCAGTATAGTTATTATTCTCCTGACAATTAATTAATATTCAATAAAAACTACAATGTCCAGAAATGTCAAAAAATCAAAATAGAATAATGTCAATTAATCAAATTAATACAAGAAAGTCAAAATAAATAATAAATCAATTAAATGTTTTTAGAATGTCAACAATAAAATCCAAGACATTCAAAAATAAATTTCAAAAAAAATATTTTCATCGATGTTTCGTTGTCTTTTCATTTCATTTATTCATTCATAAACAATATACATTGTGTTTGAACATATTATCATTAAATTATTATTTCTACAATCCAAATAATACAAAAAAAATAAACAACATTTCACTACTTAATAATTAATAAATTCAATGTCAACCTTACAATTATCTAATACAACAAACAAAAAAAAAGCAACGAAAATCACTACATGTCAAAAAAGTTAATAGATTCAATGTCAAATTCCGTATAATTAAAAGGTCAAAAACAATTAAAGTAATATAATACAAAATAATAGTAACAAGGAAAAAATAATAGAAAAGTCACAACAATACACCACAAAACGAGAATAAGCCCTTCTCTCTTATGCCTACAAGTCTTCAACTGAGTAGAGACACCTATCTAACAGGAACGCCCGAAGCTTTGTTTTAAATGCCGATGTGTAAATTAAACTTTTTAAGCGAATTGGCAATTTATTGAAAATTTGCACTGCTTGGTATTGCGGACTGTGTTTCACAATGTTGAAATGGGGACTCATCTTATTACTCACTGTTACTGACTGTCTAAATATATACTGAAGATGTGGCGAGACCGTGTGGCACCTGCTGAAAATCTCCTATCTGGACTTGAGTTGCATTGGCTGACCTAAATTGACCTTAAAAAACGGTGACATCTAGGTATATATAGACTTCCACATGCTTAAGACAAGTGACATCCTCTTAACGGAATGGTCGTAATAGTGATTTTAAAATATCCAAATGTATGGGATTTCCAAGCGCTATCGAAATGTCACGTTCAATCCTGTACATTTTGACATTTCGAAGTCTATTATGCTTAGATGATGCCTGATTGTTGAGGATAGTAATTTTATAAAATATTTGAGATAAGTTTCATGCGTGTCTTAATAAAATTTGATTTTCAGAATCTGATGGTCAAAATCGTAGCTGAATTCGATTACAGCTTAGAATCTTAAATACTCAAACAACTCTTGTGAACCAGGAAATAAACATTATCAACTAGTCAAAGCTAAGGATCTGCTTACGAATTAAATTGCTCCACAAATCCCGAGCTTTGCCGAACTTAGCCGAACGTTGAACTAACGAGGGCAAACGCATACCCAATGTATCCGCCAACGTATGCTTTGAAGCGCAGTTGAGGCAACATTGAATTTAGCAAACGATATTAGCTTATCAAGTTAGACAGTTCTAGTACAACTTGACCTATTTTAAAACGAGAATCTTATACAATGCGAGGCCAGCTTATATTAGACAAGTTAAGTTTGATGTGTTGTTGTCGTGCGTACACGTATAGATTCATACATATAGACATCTTGCTTGTGACATTATCAAGTTCTGCATCTCTCATGTGAAGTTCTGTGACGGCTTTGATAATATTGTGGGCAATTCTAAAGCTTGAATTTAACAATGTACCATAGTTAGCTGCTAATGCCCTATTTATAATTGACCAATTTGTGGTACTTTATAGGACAGTGCATACGAATTGAGATGCATAAATAGCGCCATAAGATCCAACAGAAAAAAGAACGATCTGAAGAAACTAATTGAACAAAACGTTTTGTTTTGTAGGTAATTGGATCATCCATCGAATCGTATTTGATGCGCTGAAGCATAGACAATCAAAGTTAAGGCCAAAAGATAGAAGATTTATGACAATGATAGCTTTTTAAGGAAAGAAAGTGTTTAACACAATACAGACAACAGCAAATTACAGAATAGAAGAAAATATCAATTTTAGTCCACTAATGTCAATTAATACAAAAGAGACATCTCTAATAATATCATTAATGAATGATATAGAGTGTTAACAAGCATTATAACTAAGTTAACTTAACATAAAGCGCATACACGGAGCTTTAAACAAATACCTAGTTATTGTTACAATAATTAACACAAACTCTCCAGAACTCTCTGTAGTATGATACTGCCTCATTCTCGTTATTCTGGAGAGTGTTCTATTAGAAGTAGTAAAATTTGTTAAATTAGAAGCTTTGTACAATTTGCTTGATTAGCTCTCAAAACTATCAAGGAAAACCATCACGAAGGAACTGGCATATCGCATCTCTCCTAATTTTTTTCCAGTGGTGTCCCGGTGGTAACGACAGTGACTTACAAGTTGTAGGTGGTGGATTTGTACTACTGCTCTCAAACTGTTGAAGAAATACGTCGTGAGGGAACCGGCTATCCGGGATATCCTAGAACCAAAAATTAGAAGACACGTGACATTTGCCAACCCGCACTAAACCCTCGAAGAAAAGTTTAAGCTACAATGGTTATGCCTACGTATTGCTGAAGGTCGTACCTGTCATGAAAAGGTTTGACAAATTCACTGAAGAGTTGATTTCAAGCTACTCTGCTTTCAGTTCTTCTAAGGGAAGTCGTCACAATGAGTCAGTGCGTCAGTGCGAATTTGATCTGACCAGGGCACGGTAAAAAGTCACACGGTCTTTTTCCGACCACTATTCTCACTACAACTAGTTTCTCCAAGTTATATGGTTGTGTCCGGATGTTATGACTAAAGTAACTTAGGCCTCATTGGAAGCTAATCGTGAAGAGACTGGATTTTATGTTAAGTTGGTCGACGTTGGACCTATTAGTGCATTTTGATGTCCGTGGCATGCGCAACATGGTCACACAGCATGTCACATAAGATAACATAATGGCACGACTGTATTCTCCAAAGGGTTTGGTTGAGGTATATACAACCATTTTTTTCCCTTTAGAAATGCTCATGCATACTGCACTGCCACGGGGAGATAGTGCAGTAATGCGGGACTTCAACCCACTAAAACTCCATGGTGTCCTCCTGCACCGCTTATGGCGGGAACAGGGGCACACGTTAACACTCATCCGTCCATCTACGGACCCTTCTAATCCTCCATCACCGGTGCACCAGAACAAATTGCACGCCGTGACCACCTCAGGGACCAAACCAGCACTTGGACGCCAGACGACCCCGTGTATGGCACCCTCGGTCCCCCCGTGACGGCTCAGGTCAGTGGCCCCACCACCTACCACTTTTCGGCCGCAGGGGATAGGAATAGCGGCCAATGCTATACCGAAACTCCTTCTCCCCACCGCTTCCACCATCTGTCGGTGGCGACCCCATTCAGGCCGCAGCGGTGCACTATAATACCGGCACTTTTCTCCAAACGCGGCTTCCAAATCTTAGCTGCGATGCCTCCTTTGTGATATCGCGGCCAGCCTCAGTTGCGATGTCACCCAAGCGGCACCGCAACCAACTTGTTGGTCGCTACGTCGTCGGCTTATCGGCAAAAGCTCTGACGAGCGGCCCCTCCTCGGGTTCCACTCCGCTTCACTGTGGGCGACCAAGCCACGGCTATTGAGCCCCCCCACCTCGACAATGCGGGCACCCACCGGAGAGCGAGATACACAATAGCTTGGTATACAAACATGTGACATAGACCAACACGTACTGGTCCACTCTCTGTGAAAGAGTGGTCTGTAATCAAGGCCTGTGACCTGTGGAAACAATATAAGCTGATGATGCGTTCGCAAAATAAGCAAAATTGTGTTGTACGCATAAAACACTTGCCTGACTGAACCCTAATTATCTAGTAAGTAAATCTCATTAAATAGTTTGTCACCATGCATGGCATAGCAAAGCGGGTACAGTCAAATGCAAAGTTCAATCACAAACAATTGCAAATGACGTTACGTGGCGATATCGATACTGTTAAATAAGTGGCATGCTTTGGTACATACTGTTAGTGGCACAAGTGTAATGGGATGTTATTAGCAAATTGTTCATGATGATTTAAATTCAGAGGTATTATTGGTTATTGAATTTGAATTATCCGTGCACATTTAATTAAAGTTAATGTTTGCGTCCGTTGTTTTATTATTTACTTACCTAATCTTTTTTTTTTGACAAAATGTTGTTTTTTTCCACCACATTTCTTTACCACCTTTGATTGACGCCAGAAACAGCCAAGTCAAGTTTCAGACGTTGTGTGACAACTTGAGCCACCACCTGTGCAGTATCCTCGTCTTATTGTTTCCACACTCCGTGCAACAACAGGATTTTACACCACCCACGCGTCTCCATTTTGTCGAGGCTCTGCGTTAGCATGGTAGCTTACTGCTGGAGAGTATCAAGTGCCTGAACAATAAACGTCCGGAATGATAAAAACTCTGCCGTCAATCCTGAGGTGGTTATTGTTGTGATGCACGGAGTCTTTAGCAACTCTTTTTCAAATACAGCCATTGTAAGACTGAATAGATTGCTCATATCCGTGATTGTGCGGTTGCTAGCTTCTAGGGTGTGGTTGTAAAAATAAATGTTGTGTTTTGGAGCTGATAACACTTCACTGGCAGGTAGTGATGATTAACTCTTAATATTTATCATTAATATATACAATTCTTAACTATTACTATTTTAATAAATAAAAACAAATGAAGAAATAAAATTTTGGTGTTTGTGTTTTGACTACCCACATAATCTTCCCCGTGTATTTTACGGCCTTAAAGTTTTATTACTACAGGTCCGGAGACATTGTATAATAGATGTTCTTTTCCCCAATAAATTTTTAAAAAAGGCCGATCAAAAAAACGATTTGTCTGTATTTTCCACTAGTTTAACAAGTGGTTAACCACGATTGCCATAACAAGACTTTAAAAAAAGAAACCTTTTTTTGTGTTATTTTTAAGATAGTTACCTGAATAATATAGCATTTTGATTAAATTCTGACAAATATAAAAGTTATATAAGACTGTTGTTTAGATGCACTGTTGTTAATCATCTTATAGATTGTTGTCATAAAGTATGTAGGATAGACTCCGTATCAAAACGTCCGATTCGCAAATCGTCCTATTAGCAGAATGTCCTACTGTCAAAGTATACTGAAAAATTACTATCGACGTTTCGCCATGGCTCATTATAGTTATTTATGCTACAAGTGCGGAAGGTAGGTTATTTACACGAGTCGGAAATCATCTTAAGTTCGTGTATCATACAACAAATTACTATGCGTTGTGCGAGGAAATAAAAAACTATATCAGAACCAAGCAAAAATTAATAAAATGGCGGGCTTATTCAAGCGCGCTCAGCATATCCACAGATTAACTATAGTTCCTCGGGCATATCTACTGCGCATGTGCAAATAGCTGTGACATCGTAACGCAAAAAGGCACGAGCAAAATATACGTTCTGCCAAACATATTTAAAATTAATTTATTGATCAAAATCTAAATCTAGAGTAATTAAAAACGCCTTTAAAATAAAACTAATACTTCAGTATTAGTTTTAATTTATTTTTTATATGAATGATAATCTGTACTTAACTAATTTGTAAAAAAAATCTCAAATATTAAACAATCTATGCGTCGGCGTCGGGCTGACGTTGGATTTAAAAATTAAAAAAATACAGAAAAGTAAAAAGCTCTAGTGAAAAAAGTGACAGTTGCCGCACAGTTTGACTGCTTGTACAACAGAAAAATGTTATGAACTCACACTCGAAGGTGGTGGCGACACCTGGAGAAGTGCCCAGCCTCTGTTGTGCAGCTTCGTGACCTCGTCGCGGCTGTCAGCACTGCGAATAACGACTCGTATCGGTCATGGTCCAGTCTATAGTTGAAAGTGACAGCGCGTGGGACGTATTCGCCTCTTTCTGCAAGGAAGTGATGGTCGCAAGGGAGGCGAAACCCAAAGGGAGCGAGTGGATACATCTCCCTCCCGTAGCAGACGCACCGGCCACTGAAAATCGTGACATGATAGCCGGCTGCCACAAGGTGTGATATGCGGATGATAATCTTGGGGAGTTAGGCGCCACAATTGACCGCGGCGTATTTCGTACTTATCTCCCGAGAGGAACTTCGACTGCCTACGGATACACCTAAGGGTGTCGGGGTCAGCATCTTGTCATGCGGGCCAATATCTGGCTGGTGAAGTGTGAGGAATTGCGCAAGCACTGCAACATCCAGGTCAAAGGTAAATGTATGTGTCTGATAAACCCTTCCGCCCGCTCCAGGCCAGAGAAAATACATTCTACACTTGGACCGATTCATAAGTTAAACTGGAAATTATCACTTTCGAACTAATGGCAAAAAAAAACATTTGGATTGATTGGATTGAATTGGATTTTTGTTTCTTTTAGGGTTCCGTACCCAAAGGGTAAAAACGGAACCTAATATTACTGAGACTCCGCGGCACTGTGTCTGTCCGTCTGTCACCAGGCTGTAACTTATGAACCGTGATAGCTAGACAGTTGAAATTTACATAGATGATGTATTTCTGTAGCCGCTATAATAAAAAATACTAAAAATAAAATAAAATAAATATTTAAGTGGGGCTCCCATACAACAAACGTGCTTTTTTGCGATAATGGTACGGAACCCTTCGTGCGCGAGTCCAACTCCCACTTGGCCCGTTTTTTACCCGACTGCCGAAGGAGGGTAATGTGTTTATCAGTCTATGTATGTATGTATGTATGTATGTATGTATGTATGTATGTATGTATGTAAGTATGTATGTATGTATGTATGTATGTATGTATGTATGTATGTTTGTTCCTATGTGGCGTTCTAGAGACCAAACGCGTGGGCCGATTTTGATGGTTCTTACGTCAATCGATTCGTCTTAACCCCGCGAGTGTCACTGGCTACATGAAAATTGGAAAATAGGAAAATGGCGGTTTTTGGGCGCCATATTGTGGGGCCCCAAAATTTTTTTTTCCTTCTAACCTATTGTGTGGGGTATCAAAATAAAGGATTTTAAGAGGTGATTTCAAAAATATATAACACTTATATGTTTAAATGTACCTATTTCGAAAAATAAATTAACTAAAAAGTTATAAATAAAAAAAGTTAATTAAAAAATCAAAAAACCCGACTGCTTGAAAAGCGAACTAAAAAGACGTAAACAAGGAGAAAATCATGCTGTGCAGTCGGAGGATACGTCTGGTTTTGGTCAGCCAGCTCGCGAAGATGTATCCTCCGACAGCACAGCATGATTTTCTCCTTGTTTACGTCTTTTTAGTTCGCTTTTCAAGCAGTCGGGTTTTTTGATTTTTTAATTAACTTTTTTTTTAAAGTTAACAGTCTTAAAAAATGTTGTATAATTCCTATAAAAATCTCATATTTGTGTGGTATACTGTACCATTCCCATGCTTTTTTTTATAGAGCGTTTTGCTACTAGGACATTTTTTGAATAGGTCGATCTGCTCATATGTCGTTTTGCGAACAGGACAACAGGACATACGTATTTGTGATACGGAGTGATTATATTAAAAACCGGCCAAGTGCGAGTCGAACTCACGCACGAAGGGTTCCGTACCATTATAGCAAAAAACGGCATAAATATCACGTTTGTTGTTTGTTTATTAAATATTTATTTTATTCAATTTTTTGTATTTGTTGTCATAGTGGCAATAGAAATACATCATCTGTGAAAATTTCAACTGTCTAGCTATCACGATTCATGAGATACAGCCTGGTGACAAACAGACAGACGGACCGCGGAGTCTTAGTAAAGTGTCCCGTTTTTACCCTTTGGGTTCGGAACCTTAAAAAGCGAATTTATCATAATTGTGAACTTATTAGTCAATAAGTCCAGATTTTTTCACTTTCTGTTTCCCAATGAAAATCAAAAGTGTCCACAATAGCACGCTGAAGCACGCAGTGAAAAATGCCACTTTTCATAAATATAGGAAGCCTTTTTTATTCCGATCGCTACGTTTCCTAGTGGGTGATCCCTTAGAGAAGAGCATAGTATTTAAATATAACTTTCATTGAAATATTGAATCGACTGTTCCTTTGTCAAGTATTCAATTTATGTCGTCAGACAGAATTTCAATATGTAATATTACGACAAAATGCTTTCACAATTGCAATATTGTATGAACGCAGCAAAAGGAATGCTGAAATGGAACTTATTCGGGTTGAAATGATTTTATTTGTTTTTAATAAATATGAAAATTATGTATTCATTGACTTTTTTATGTGGATCGTTTTATTCAATAGTTTTTTTGTTTCTGCTAAGAAATTAACGCTCGGTATATCTAACACTAAGTAACAACTAAATCGATGGCTAAATAAAAGATATATTCAACGCTCTGATCAGCTTCAAAAATTTAATTAGGCATTCGTTTAGGTGTTTCATGGAGTTAATGAAAACGGGCATAAACTGGACAAGAGCGAGACGGGCTAAATACGATTCACAATCAAAATAACCGCTTATCTTACACCAACACCACACCAACACCTTTCCATCTCGGGTTTCTCAGTAGTAGCCCTGAGTCATCTCACATCAAATCCAAGTCTTCGTCAACCGCTGTCTTCGTCGCAATTACGGAATTTACTGACCTGAGACCATTTCCAACGTAGAGCTGTTGAAGAAATACCACAAGAGCCCAATCGACCGCCAGATTAAGCGTCACAAGTGGAGATGGATTAGCCACACACTCCGAAGGAGTCCCAATCACATTCCCAAGTAAGCTTTTGGAATACCCAAGGAAAAAGAAAGCGTGGCCGTCCTCGTCAAACCTGTATCGCACCGTTTTCGCAGAAGCGGTGAGCATCAGAATGACGTGGAGCGAGGTGAAGCGTGAAGCTCAAGACCGATCGAGATGGAAGACTTCTGTGGAAGACATCTGCCCCATCTAGGAGACAGAGGAGTACATTCAGTCTGAGTCTGGATCTATGCCCGGATGATGGCAAAAGACACATAACTGGCGAAATTTGGGTGTTCTATAGGTGCAACCCTGCTTAACCCTTCAATGAATACAGGCGTGATGTTAAATAGTTCTCAAAAAGACTTCCTCGGCTTCATTTACACGCCGATCACGTACTTGAAAAGTGTTCGTGACAAGACAAAGTTCGGTAAAAGAAGATATTCTTTAATGTTATTTTGGGGACAATTTTTTGAAGGTGCAAGCCGGGCTTTGGAAGAGGTCTAAAGGGTTTCAACAGATAAAAGAAGAAATAAGAAACTGACTGAGGTTTCTTCAAATCTGAGGAAGTAACACACATTTTCTAATTATTCTTTCAATAAAAAAATAAAAACAATGTTTTTAAAGACTGGATTCGCTTCTCACTACTACGCTCAGAGTTTCATTCAAATACGAGTATATAGCCGTTGCTACTGTTTTACGATTACAGATTCAGTCTTTGGAAACTATTTTTTAGGCTTTGCCGAAACATTGAGCTTGTAGATTTTAAAGAGGTCTTATTAATAAGAGTTTCATTCAAATACGAGTATATAGCCGTTGCTACTGTTTTACGATTACAGATTCAGTCTTTGGAAACTATTTTTTAGGCTTTGCCGAAACATTGAGCTTGTAGATTTTAAAGAGGTCTTATTAATAAGAGTTTCATTCAAATACGAGTATATAGCCGTTGCTACTGTTTTACGATTACAGATTCAGTCTTTGGAAACTATTTTTTAGACTTTGCCGAAACATTGAGCTTGTAGATTTTAAAGAGGTCTTATTAATAATTTCATGGGGAAATGAAAAGGCGGGGAGGTTACCCACATGGCCCAAAAAAGGTCTACTGTTTGGTGGTTTTAGAAATTATGAACAAAAATGTACTTATGACTGCGTTATCTCTGCTTTCCATTTCACACGAATATAGCAGTCGTATGAATATTAGAATGACTAACAATAAACGAGACATTTTATGAGACCTTATCATAAATTCTAAATACAGTACAAATTCGCCATATTTTGTGAGCACTGTCGTGTTATTTACGCGTTTTAATTTATACATCACGAGCGAAACTACCTGGAGACACGAATTTATTATGAAATTTATTCGAAACAATCGCTTCAAATTTTCATTCACTTTTCTTTGCTGGCTTTGTTCAAAAACCTCACTACGACACTTCAACCCTGGCGTACAAACTTCGCAACGGATATCAAACGACGAACAGTTTTCTTTTTTAAATGTCCTTTGTATTTCTAAATTTGGTGGGTCTAGACCAGACAGTGTCGTGTTACGTGGTTGTTTGCCAAACCTAAAATTATTGTTTTATTTTCTGCATATTGCGGTGGTGAGACTATATAGTCTGTGGTCACCTTTTTGTCTGTGGTTTCTATAAATAAAATGGGAAACAAAATTTTGCAATGGCATAATGCGGGTAAGGTTTACGACAATGTCTGTTTGATGATGATATCTTAAGTAGATCTATTACACTATACATGCATAGTTTATAGAGTAGTTAGTTTACAATAATATATTTTTTGTGGAGGTCTGATAGGCATTACATACTCGGCTAGAACAGGTTAGACTGGAAGCTGATCCCAATACGGTCGGGAAAAGGCTGGGCAGATTGACTTTCCAAAAATATTTTTTCTTTCATTGTTTTTCATTAGTTACTGCTCTAACAGAGGTGTGTAACTTGTATGGTCTACAATAAAGTATATTCTATTCTATTCTAACCCCGAGATTTGTATCGCAGAAACCAATATCTAACAGACATTATTTGTAACTGGCAGAAGTTACATGAGCAGGAGAGTGTCCCTTTATATTTCCCATTTGTGTCCCCTTATTTTTATTTAGTTTGAAACCGTCATAATTATTTCATGTATCAAGAAATTATTTAAACCCCCCTAAGCAATCTTCCTGATGGCTCGACGTGATTCAATTAACATCACATCGATGAGCGATATTTATACTACGCGAAATCACAAGACATTTTCATTGACGCAATGCGATACAATTCGACCGATTGGCACGATGTGAATTATTGACGCAGTTTAAAAGGTTTTTAGTGGTATCTGAATTAAGTTCGTAATTTGTATCTTAGAAACCAAAATCCAAGAGTCAATACTTTTTCTTATTTTTTTACTTCACACCAAAAACAATATTCAATGCAATGTGGCAATAAAATTCATGTACAAAGGCGAGTACATCACTCACCTTCGGTTTGCCGACGATATAGTGGTTATGGCTGAGACCATGGAGTACCTCAGTACAATGCTCGATGACCTCAGTAGAGCTTCCAAAAGAGTGGGTCTTAGACTGAACATGGAGAAAATAAATCAAGGTGATGTTGAATGCCCATGTTGCACCCACTCCTATCAAGGTCGGACTTCTACACTCGAAGTTGTGGGCGACTATGTCTACCTGAGACAAACGATCCAGTTGGGTACGGCCAACTTCGAGAAAGAGGTCGACCGTCGAATCCGACTCGGCTGGGCAGCGTTCGGGAAGTTGCGCGGTATCTTCTCGTCCAACTTACCGCTGTGTCTCAAGACGAAAGTCTATGACCGGTGTCTGTTGCCAGTGATGCCATATGGCCCTAAGACGTGGTCGCTGACAATGGGCCTCATCAGAAAGATTACAGTCACTCAAAGGGCAATAGAGAGGGCTATGCTCGGCGTTTTCTTGCGTGATCGAATCAGAAATGTAGAGATCCGCAAGAGAACCAGGGTTACCGACATGACATAGCCCGACGAATTGCCAAACTTAAGTGCCAGTGGGCAGGGCACATTGCTCGCAGAACGGATGGCCGATGGAGCAGAATGGTTCTGGAGTGGCAACCGCGAACCGGAAGACGTTGCGTTGAAAGGCCTCCCACCAGGTGGACCGATAACCTGGTGAAGGTTGTGAGGATCCGCTGGTTGCGAGACGCACGGGGCCGGTCAATGTGGCGACGCTTGGGGGAGGCCTATGTCCAGCAGTGGACGTCTTTCGGCTGATATGATGATGATGATGACAAAGGTGAGCTTAACTAACTCAATGTTGAATTCTCTTACAGCAATAGAGAATGATGACAAAGGGAAGGCCCAGTTATACAATTTTAAAATAACATAATTATAATCATACAAATAAATCATAAATATATACATACAGAAATATTAAATATATACATACTCATAAATATATACATACTGGCCCTATAGCGTCCATTTGATATTTTTTTTATATATGAACTCACTAGAACTATTCATTAATCAAGGAATGAGTAAACCTTTCTGAGACTTTCAAGATTCTTTATAAAAAACTTAATGGGAAAAATTTCTTTAGAAATATAAAACTTAATATTTCTGCTGCAGCAAAAACACGAACTCAGGACTGGCAAGGAATAATTTTTTGCTGCTTTTGAATTATCAAAAGGACTATTAGTGGAAAGTTCCAGTTCACTTTGATACTTAATTCCTGTCACACACAAATGTTAAAATTACTTTGAGAATATTACTACTTTTTCCTCCAATCAAAATGTTTTTAACCCCCGTCGGTAAAAGAGAGGTATTGTGCAACTAGATTCGTATTTTGTTTACCAATTCAAAGTACGAAGTATTAGTAAGGTTTAGTTGAACTAAAATTATTTTTGATTTTTTGATTTTGTGCTTCAGTATGTGTGTGTGTGTACCTTTTAAAGTACTTGTAATATTTACAAATTCGATAGTGATATTGGACAAACTAAGAATTTTTTGGAATGTGGGACAAAACTTCAGGACAAACTAAGAATAAATTGTATGTTTGTATATTTGTGTAGATGTTTGTGGCATCATAGCTACTAAACGGATGAACCAATTTTGATTGTGTTTATTTTTGTAAGGATGATATTGTCGGGAGTGTTCTTAGCTATGTTTGATGAAAATCGATTCCACCGTTCAAAAATTATGGGCTATTTACTGATTGTCATAATTACGTGTTCGATAGAATGTTGATCGAAGCGTGCTAGATAAATTATGAAGATAAAAAGACTTAAAATATCGTTGTTTTTGGCAATTTTTAAGTTATTTTGTTGTAATAAACAATATTTTTTTGGTCTTTTCGCCCATTTATCATATACCTATTTTTTGTGAAGAAAAAAAAAATACTTGTGGCTAAATAAAAACAGACACAAAATTACCCCCACAAAGTGTATTAAATATCTTGGAATCGAAATTGACGCCAATCTTAATTTTGAAAATCATATACAAAACATATCCAATAGAATTCGAAAATTAACATACATTTTTAAAACACTACGTGACGTAGCAGACAAACAGACTGTAAGGTTAGTATATGAGGCCTTGGCGCAATCAATTATATCCTATTGCATCACTACCTGGGGAGGAGCTTGTAAATCAAAAATGATAACCCTTGAAAGAGCTCAAAGAATGATACTAAAAGTAAGCCTATCAAAACCTCGACTTTTTCCTACTTCTAAACTTTACGAAGAAGCGCAAGTCCTCACTGTACGCCAGCTTTACATAATGCTATCCATACTTCATAAGATGAGTGACGTAACAGAGGACAGAAGAAAGCGTATAGCTCAAACTAGAAGGAAGTACGCGGTATGTGAGTCGACTGCCGTAAACACCTCTTTTGCACAAAGATTTTTTCCATACCGAGGCAGTATGCTGCTCAACAAAGTAAACAAAATAGTTCCCTTCTCGGACCATTGTAAAAAAGAATGCAAAAATATAATTTACAAATGGTTACAAACACTTAATTACTCCGAAACAGAAAAAATCCTAGAGGTAACAATATAAATTGATGTGTACTAATATACATTTATCTACAATATTTCGTTTTATATACCACATTAGGTAAAATACTATAAATCACATTTAATCACAATTATTATGTTTTACATTACATTATATTATATATATATATATTTATCTACATATTGCCCACATTACTTAGGAAACTTATATATAAGTATTAATTAGGTAAAATACTATATATCACATTTAATCATAATTATTATGTTATACATTACATTATATTATATATATATATATATATATATATATATCTACATATTGCCCACATTACTTAGGAAACATATATATACTTATTAATAAATATGCTAATACATGCAAAATTATTATTTGACAGAGTTATATGTCCCTTAACTACACACACACACACACACACACGCACACACACACACACACACGCACACTCCCACATGCAGAGATACTAAAACCCGCTCCCGCTTACTCATTCAGTACACTCATGTTCGCATCTCACATGTTGACAATCTATACTATGTTATGAAATGGGGGGCCTGGAGATCTATAGTACAGGCCTCGGCTTAGTTTAGACTCCAGATCTCCCACAAATTACAAACTTGTCAAAATTAATGTCAGCTGTATAATGTATGTACTTGATGTAATTTGTGGAGATAAAATAAACATTTTTATTATTATTCCATTTATTTATTTTATTTACATATCTTTACATTTTTAAATATTTATCTATAAAAAATTAAATAAAAAAAACATTAAAAAATACAAAAATAGTAGCCCACCGGTATCGGGAACAGGGTCCAAGCTACCGGTGGTCAGGGCTCCTGAGAGAGGAACCTCCTAACGATACGCGCCGTGTCCAGGAGTACCGCTTTCTGGATCAAGCCCTTGATCCAGCTGCCCAACGAGAGCCTCCTCAGATGTTCGTCGAGGCTCTTGGCTATTATGCCATTGGCCGTAACGACAGGTTAATTCCCCCCTCTGTAGCCCCAAAGTATGCGCGCATGACGTTTTCGTTGATCGATTGCGTCCATCGCATGCGCTGCACACTTCCACCGGGAGCGGGGACCCTGTCAGAGGCCGATGGGCCTCGAGGTCCCAAGCTGTCCGGCGGCCGGCGTCCTCCCCGTCGACGCGCAGGTGGTGGTGTCGTCGGCGGAGAGAAGTATTCGTCGCTCGAGCTCGACGCAACTGCAGCGTCCGGGATCGCTTGACTCACGATTGTAGATGGTCCCGGCGGCTGCGAGGCGGAGCTGAGCGACGAACCCGAAGATGTTGGGCGTGTGTTTTTGTCTCGGGCCTGGCTTCTCGTGAACATTTTTTATTCATCTTTGGTTGGCAAGTAATTTTTCATGTTGTACTTTTGATTGGATTACATCATTACTATTGGTATTTTCTTTTATTTTCTTGGTTTTTCATTTTATTGGTGTGTTTGGACATTGTTCTATTGTATTTTTCTATTGTATTAATATATTAGTTTATATAGGAAAATTTAGAGATAAAATTTTTCATGTCACACTTGACAGGTCAGGCCACAGATTAAATTGATTATTATTATTATTGCATTTATTTATTTTATATACATATTTTTACATTTTTAAATATTATTCTATATAAAAAATAATAATAAAAACATTTAAAAATACAAAAATAGTAGCCCACCGGTATCGGGAACAGGGTCCAAGCTACCGGTGGTCAGGGCTCCTGAGAGAGGAACCTCCTGACTATACGCGCCGTGTCCAGGAGTACCGCTTTCTGGATCAAGCCCTTGATCCAGCTGCCCAACGAGAGCCTCCTCAGATGTTCGTCGAGGCTCTTGGCTATTATACCATTGGCCGTCACGACTATCGGCACAATGACTGCTGTATTCACATCCCACATGTCGACAACCTCGCGAGCCAGATCAAGATACTTGCTTTTCTTATCTCTCTCAGCCTTCACGAGGTTCTCGTCATGGGGGACCGCTATATCAACAATCATTGCGCGACGCTCTGGTCGGTCTATCACCACTATGTCAGGTTTATTGGCAACAATAGTCCTGTCAGTGATGATAGACCGATCCCAATACAGCGTGACATTGCCATTTTCGAGAACTGGGTCGGGCACATACTTATAGTAAGGCACTTCCGATTCCACAAGATTGTATTTAAGAGCAAGTTGCTGATGGATAATCCTGGCTACAAGGTTGTGTCTATGCAAATAGTCTCCGTTAGCCAGACTAGAACAACCGGAGATAATGTGACGGATAGATTCACCCGGCCGGTGACATGCCCGACAGATGTCAACTGTGCCATCCTTCACAATGTATTTCCGGTAGTTGTTCGTCATCATAACTTCGTCCATAATCGCAAAGACAAAACCTTCGGTTTCCCCGAAAAGGTCACCAAATCGATAATTATTATTATTATTATTAAATCATTCATTTCAATTAAACCATTTAAATGGTACTTATGAATTTTAAAGCAAAAGATGAAGCTAATTGCACATTAATAATCGTCAATAGGTCTCTATGGAGAAGAACGTCCAAGAAACTCCACGGCACTCTTTTCCAAAAGTAAAATTTAATTAAAAGTATATTCTTGTTGGAAAATTACTTATAGGTATGTGAGAACGAGTGAGCAGAGCCAGTGGTAACGGCCGCGACTTATAAGTTTACTTTGCAGCCAGGCACTTTACTTTGTAAGAATTATTTCATCACTACTGCTCTCAAAAAGGTAAAGCAAAAAATCGTGAGTAAACCGGACATAATATAATGGGACATATCCTAGAACCAAAAGTTCGAAGACATGTGACATCCACCAACTCGCACTGGGCCCGCGTGGTGGATTACGGCCCATTCCTTTTCACAGAGAGGAGGCCTGTGTCCCAGCAGTGGGAACATTAAAAGGATGCATGTAAAAGCGTCTAGAGTAAAACATAAAACTCAAAAATACAATAAGCAATTAAAAACAGGCCTAGGTAGCAAAGTTATGACTAATCCCAACTGAAAGCATCCGTTCACGAACAAGACGCATGCGTCTCAATCCATGGATTGACACCACTCAGCTCAACCAACATGAAGGGAACCGAATGATCCAACATTTGATAAAGCATTATAGAATCACAACTGCCAGTGCACGTTCAAGTCAACGAATGAGATATAAGTACAGTAAATGGTAGATTTATAGTTGGTACACGGTACTCATACATGTGCTGTGCATTTATATCATTATCATACCAATCTTTATTTCAATTACACATCTGCAACACTCTACCCATCTTCTTTGAGAATAGAATACGTCGCCTTGTTTCACAAGCCGTACGAATAATAAAATATTTACTGAAGCACCACATATCTATAACCACATTAAAGTCGAGGTTGAGATGATGGTTATGTAAAAAATATACTTGGCAAGGAATAACAATTTAAAGGTTAATACAGATTTATTTCAAGCCCCACCCATCCTGTTCCACATTACAAACAAACATTTGAAACATCAAAAATCTAGCAAAGCCTTTCAGCTGTACCTGAGATTATCTCGAACAAAAAAAGAAGTATTCCCTACAAAAGCGAGTATGTACAAGATTTACGGCATGAATATTTTCTAGAGCACAAAGATAAACCCCACACATATTCGGAGGCAAAAAAAATACTTCTCTACTTAACAATTCACGCGAAGAAAGATATTCGAGAACTTTATCCCTCAACATTTGGGATGTACGAATCAGTTGGAATTGTGGTCAAATAGGTTTGTGTAAGAAAATGGGTCAATTTTTACCCGACTGCCAAAGGAGGGTAATGTGTTTATCAGTCTATATATGTATGTATGTTTATCCCTGTTTATGTGGCGTTCTAGAGACCAAACGCGTTGGCCGATTTTGATGATTCTTACGTCCATCGATTCGTGTTAACCCTTGCGAGTGTCACTGGCTACATTATAATTGTAAAATAGAAAAATGGCGGCTTTTTCTATTTTCCAATTTTATTTTTCATTACCTGGGTGGAGTATCGAAATAAAGGATTTTAAGAGGTGATTTAAAAAATATTTACCACATTTAAAAAAATTAATATTATAAATAAAAAAAGTTAAGCATAAAAGCAGTCGGAGGATACATATTTGCGAGCTGGCTGACTAAAACCAGATTTATCCTCCGACTGCACAGCATGATTTTCTACTTGTTTACGTCTTTTTATTTCGCTTCTTAAGCAGTCCGGTATTTTGATTTTTTGAATTAACTTTTTCGAGTGAATATCAATGAATTATTTACCTAATTTTAGATCGATTCACTGCTCGCAGAACGGATGGTCGATGGGCCGAAAAGTTCTGGAGTGAGTTGACGTCTTTCAGCTGTGATGATCGGTGATGATGATGATGAGCTCAACTTGAAGAACGTGTAGCAGACGGATTATCCCTATAGCACACACTGTTAGGCATACATAGCAGCATTGGTTAGCATTGTCAGGCTTCTAGGTATCTCACCCTATAGTAGGTTTACACGTTTGCGTCATAATTTGGATATACATCTTGTCATAATTACAGGGCAGCCCTGCATTACACAATAACGGCCGTGAAGTGGTTGATGGGTAAATCAACTAGCATGGGCAAATTTTTTAAACTTTATATTCTAATTACCACGTCTCTTTTTATTAATACAATTTATGAGATACATTATTATAATCTAACAGTTGTGTTAATTTACGGAACTATAAAGCGCGAGACCTAGGCGGTCAATGCACTCAATATTTTCAAGCAAAATGAAATGTGTGTTCGCTATATTGACGGTGCTCGTAACTCTATAACGTATATGCCAATAGATTTGCCTGAAGTAATGTAACATTCCTATATCTAGTAAGTAAGTTTAATAGAAATAGGATTTTTCTACTGACATATTCGTTATTGGGTACCGTATTCGTTCGTAACCGTATTCGTTGTCGTTTCGTTTTATCCGGTTTCGGGCGGTAGTCGTTATAACATTTATTGCAAATCATGGTTTTAACTCTAATTTATAATAATCGTACCATCTACTTTGATCTACCTGTGTTGTTGCATTGAGCATTTTAATGCTTCGTTGATCTAGTCATCGCAAGCCCTACTGCTGCGATTAGGTTTCGGTTCAGTTGCCGGGTCTGGAAAAGTTTTATTGGATTTTTCCTTCTAAAATTTATCAGTAACAGCTCGAATTCTGGATTTGTACCCGGTTGATGGCAAATGGCTTGCCCCCTGTTACATGGGATTTAAAATTACTGTTTAAAAATGTGGGTGTACCTCCTATTTAGGTGTACGTCTGCCTAACATTTCGGGAAATACAAGCGTGATGATATGGCCTTTTAATCCTAATTTTAACTAATTCGGATACAGAATCATAAAAAATAATATCATCATTTCAGCCGAAAGACGTCCACTCTGGGCATAGTCTTACCCAAGCCACGCCACACTAATCGGTCCTGTGCGGTTCGCATCCGCCGGATTCCCGCAACCTTGACCAGGTCATCACTCCGCTTAGAGGGAGGCCTTCCAACTCAACGCTGCGTCATCCGGTACGCGGTCGCCACTCTAGAACTTTCAGCTTCAACGGCCACTGTCACTTAAATTTGGCAATACTTCGGGCTATGTCGGTAACCATGGTTTTTTTGCGGATGTCTTCATTTTTGATTCAATCACGCAAGGAAACGCCGAAAAATATATATTAAAAAAAAAACTAAATTTCACTTCTGTAACATTTTGACGGACACTTTCGTTCACTCCCGAAACAAATTATCCGTATGAAGCTATTACTTTGCTTTCACGCACAAAACTTTTGTGTAAGCCCTTTGTCTTATGACAAGGGATTGTTGTAGAAGCGTACAAAGCGAGACTTGATAGGAACTTAGTAACTTTGTTGGCAGCAACTTGTTTATGTTATCTAATGATAGCATTAGGAAAGTACTTGATTGTGTGAAATGTTATTTTTGCGTCTGTAGGGTCTTACCTTCTTATCTTTTTTTGTTGTAGCTTTTCTGTTTTTGGCGCCCACTATAATCCATGTTCTAATAATGTGTGATAACATTTTCTTATAGGGCTGATCGCCGTATCAGCCATAACGAAGATTTCGTAAATCGCAACAGTGTACGAGATTTTTTTTTTGTATACCAGTTTTTTCGTCTACGAAATTATAAATTTAATTAGAATAGAATAGAATTTATTTATCCATCTTAGCTACAGTACACCAGTAACATTGCACTTACGCTGATTGGCAAAATGGTCGTAAGTGTATGCATGTAATCAGCTTTTTCTTTGGATGGCCAAAGAAAAAGCTGATTACATGCATACATAAACTCACGCCTTTTTTCCCATGGGGGTAGGCAGAAACTAAAGAATGCAGGTGGCTACGATCCTTACATACTTCGTTTGCTTCACTCTAATTCATACATCTAGTCACACACGCCGGTTATGAGTACTGCGCACCTGGCCTTTCTGAAGAACATCACCAATAAGGTCCTCTCCCGGCGTTTCCATTCACGTCTGCCTTGTAAATACCTTTCGTTAGTCGCCTTTCATTCATCCTCTCAACATGGCCAAACCATCTTAAAATCATCTTATAATCACATAATTTATGGCAGTAAATGCAATAAGATTATATCAAAAGATGGATAAATTGTGTGAAAGAACTGATAGCCAGAAAGAAGGTGTCTATTGATATGACTTCATGAAGAGATGTGACGAAGAAGATATCTTTATCCCTGTTAAATTGGAATAAAGATTGAAGGATGATAAATCCTAATCCAGTAGAAATAATCGAAATAAATAAAACAGTCTCTAAACCACGACCATATAAACGCACAGATAAAAGCGAAGAATATTATTCAAAATGAAAACTACATAGCAGTATTCAACGGTACAAACACACACAGACTTTCAATAGCAGATGTATTCACGAAACTTTTGTTTCGTAACTCTCTCGTCACGACGGATTTGAATTTTTATTCACCCAAAGCGTTTTTAAAGTAGGGAGGGATATTTGAAATAGAAAACGCACTCGCTTATCAAAACTTTGGGCGCTTAACGGACTAGAGGACAGTGGCTATTAACTAGAATTAACTTATCACTAGAATGGTTTGAATTCGAATTAAAAGATTTTAATTGCAGAGAGATAATTTTAAATGGTATTTTTTGAAGTTTAAGCAGTTTAAACAACAAAAATATTTATTACTATAACTGATTTTCGGTAAGAGATACCAATGTTTTGAAGGGTGTATACGATTCCACTTACCGTGGCAAGTATAATTGCTAAGCGGTTTTGATTATAAGCCGGAATAAGTATAATCTAATTAGGACATTCTCAGTAGCAGCCCGGAAATTTATTAACCCCCGACGGAAAATTAAGGGTATTATAAGTTTGACGTGTGTACTTGTATATCTATCTGTGGCATCATAGCTCCTAAACGGATGAACCGATTTTGATTTATTATTTTTTATTTGTAAGGTGACTTTATCGTAAGAGGTCTTAGATATGTTTAATGTAAATTGATTAAGCCATTCAAAAGCTATGCGCATTTTACTCTTTGAATCGTGTTATTTTATTAAGATATCGTGTTATAATTACGTGTTTCGATAGACTGTTGGTTGAAACGCGTTTACTACTAGATAACTAATGTAGTCTATTGAGATTTTTGTATCGGGGATTTTTATAATTCTATGTTTTAGTTTTAGGTATAAGCTCTATTACATAGGACTGAGACGTAACTGACAAAATGTAAACATAAATGCCATTATATCACCCCAACTTCGTTCAGTCACTAATCCCAAAACGTTTCCCAGCTTCTAAAAATATCACGTTCAAGCTGGTTCAGAGTAAACATCTTAAAAACAACATTTGCTTGCTAAATTCAAATGCTAGTCAAGTCTAGATACATTGGAGCGATCAGCATAGTGCTTAATCTCTTGAGTAAACAACGATAAAATTTGGTTACCGGCACTCGTAGTGTTTCAGTGTCACTGATTATATTGTACTTGGTTATTTGTGTGTGGAAATATATGGGAAGGAAGATGAGGCTGGAAATCGACGCACCTGGAGTAGTATTAATGACATTGTTCTCTTCATCATCGGATATTTAAATATTTTCTACTGACATCAGATTTCTTTCATCACTTTGATTGAATTACTTAGATTTTCATATGTATATGTGTATTTATATATTGAACGTTTCATCATCATGTTCCTGCGCATCACGATTTCTTCTTTCAGACCATCCTGTCCCCTGTCACGCTATCACTGACTGCCTTTTCTTTCATATCACTCCTCACACAGTCCATCCAACTTTACTTTGGCCTTCTTCTCAGTCTCCATCCATCCACATTTATATTCATAACTTCTTTTAGTAACATTTGTTTTATCCCTCCTTATCACATGAACATACCAGGACAAAAGGTTTCCTTTCAACTTTTCTGTCACTGGCGCCACTTTCAAACTTGCTCTAATGTACTCATTTTTCACTTTATCCAATCTCGTCACGCCGCACATCCATCTCAACATTCTCATCTCTAATACGTGCAGTCTCTTTTCATCCGTCTTTTTTACAGCCTAACATTCTGATATCATCATCATTTCAGCCGAAAGACTGAAATGATGATGATGATGAAAAATGATGCCTATGTCCACTGCTGGACATAGGCCTCTCCCAGGCGTCGCCACATTGACCGATCCCGTGCGTCTCGCATCCAGTGCCTGCCCGATTCCTTCCATTCTGATATAATATTGAATTATATTGTATATATTGAACGTTTATTATAAATAAATTATGAAAGGAAAATAAGGAATGATTAACTTTCGACTAAGGAACATTTTTAAAAAAACTTACTAAGGTAAGTATTGTAAAAAATGCTAAAATCTTTTCTATTGTTACAAGTACATATTTTTACGAATTTTTTAGGAAAATCTTGAATAAGTTCTTCAAAATCTAAGCTTATTCTTTCCTTCTTCTATTTCCCAAATGTTTCTATAGTTTTAAACCAAGATAATTTGCATCCTAACGCCTCAACAATCTCATTTTGCTACGAATAATTCGAATAAAACTGACATTCCATTACCGCTCCCACTTTTCACGAATAAAAATGTAAATAGAAAATGTACGGAACCCACCGAACGGCCTTATGAATTATTAAAGCCACAGAATAAAATTAAGGTTTTTACTTGGGTATCGTGAAATTTACACTTTATTTTAAGCCAACCTTTACCTGTCCTAATCATATTAATAAGCTATTTATATGGATTGAATTTAGGAGAGATTTATTGGTAAAAGTTCTTTATTTTACTTTTTAAATAAGAAATAAATCTGTCTGGCACAGCTTCTTTTTAGACAATCAAACTGCCTAGCGTTTTCCATTTTGTCATCCAGTCTAACCGAATGCAACTGAGTATCAGTATTTAACATGGAGCGACTGCCTATCTGATCTCCTAACTAACTGGGTAACACGGTACTCCTTGGCAAGACTGGTATCTATTTTCTGGCTTCTGAATACCTTAACGACTGCCGACTACACTGATGAAGACAGCCAGGACCAAATGCTTAATGTGCTTTCCAAGGCACGGAGGAATCGCGGCATGCCCATCCGCGGACCGACCTCGGCAAGCATTGCTTGGCTTAAGATCGGTCCGTGCGGCTATTTTTATTTAGCAAAGTGGTCCTCGTGGACATCATCACATCATCATCACATCATCAGCCTATTAATGTTCTCACTGCTGGGACACAGGCCTCCTCTCTGTGAGAGGGAATGGGCCGTAATCCACCACGCGGGCCCAGTGCGGGTTGGTGGATGTCACAAGTCTTCGAATTTTTGGTTCTAGGACATACCGGTTTCCTCACGATGTTTTCCTTCACCGTTTTGAGAGCAGTGGTGATGAAATCATTTACACAAAGTAAAGCGCCTGCCTGGGCTCGAACCCATGACCTACAACTTGTATGTCGCGGCCGATACCACTGGGCCACCACTGCTCATACCACTGGGCCGCCACTGCTCGTGGACATTACTGGTTAAATAAGAAAACAAAATTGTCTAGAATAGCTGTCTATATTTCTAGGCTGTACAAATAATTAATTTGTAATACCAAATCCTTTTACGAACGCACTGTTCCATTTTTGCCGTGTAACTTCTTCTGTTCTTTACTTTGCATGGAATGAAATAATAACTTATTTGCAGAAACAGTATTATTATTGTTTACAGAATTTTATAGCAACTCATCTCATAGCGTGTGTCATAAAGTTTATTACAATTTGTCATATTCAAAATATAAATACCAAATTAATTTATATGCAACAAAAAACAACAAAACATCTTATATTCACTGATGGACAACGAATGGTTGTCTAAAGCTGTAACGCTTAAACCATTGGGTGTTAGAGGCTAAAATTGTATACAAATTCGCCCTATAAATGCCATACAACAGCGATGAAAGTTTGTATAGACGTTCGTAAATTTTGCCGATAGGAAAAATTTAGGAGTCATGTGCACGCTTTTAAATTAAATTGAAACCCTCTTGACTTTGATCTCGCATGAGGTCTTCAAACGGTTCTATCAACGTTAACGGGAGCAAAAATATTTAACCCTTTAAGCAGTTTTGGGTTGAACCCAAAACTGCAGTAACGCTTACACATTTAAAATATTTTTGTTCTCGGGTCGGGAAAAGTGTTTTTGGGTTTTTATCCCTTTTTTATTTGTCACTATTGGCATTTGCCTGGAGTCTAGATTCGTGTCGGGTTGATGGCAATAAGCTCACATCCTATAACACGGGCGAAATGTGATGCATCTGTGCCCAAACCTACAGAGATTACAGGCGTAGGTATGTATGTAATATACGAGAAACAGCAGCAAGAAACACAATTGCAAAAACGCTACACAAATCCCTCGAGTAATTCTATAAAACTTACCGACTCAAATAAATAATGTATGGAGGCGAAAGCTGACATTTACGGGCTATCCACAGCCGTTACAGCCAGTCTATATGCATAGTGCATACCTTTGACCTAGAGGGAGGTCGCCCCTGAATATATTCAACAACGGATTTAAAGTTGAGCTGGGTAGGTGAGAGGTGTGAAAGCTAATGGTATGGAAGAGGCTCTACACTTACTAAATATAGAAAGTTATATAATTGCTGGGAAATGTAGTGTTTTCATAAAATAAACAGGTCTTAGGAGAATTGGATTTAAGGTTAAAATTATGAAAATCAAAACCAAATGTTTTTTATTTCATGGGCACTTATAAAACGTCGACAAAAGGTGTGCACCTTTGGTTCGGGTTGGTCGTTTCCTATGGAGAAGAACCGGCAAGAAACTCCACGGATACTCTTTTAAAAAAAATTGGTTTGTTTTTACAATATTTCCATGTTACAGCATTAGTGCTTAGATATGGGGGACAACGTAGGCCCGACAATAAGTAGTAAGAAGTGTTATCAGTGCTGTAACTATTCTTAGCAAAGGGCTATAAAGATGATTGAAAACTATTGTAAAAAGTCTAGAAAAAAGTAAAATGAGATTGAGAATAGTAAGAGATATCCACATATTTGTGCCGTTTATGAGTTACCAGGGAAGCCGCATGCGCAGAAGGAGCTAAAGCCAACATTTTATTTTCAACGTAGTCCTTGATTTTATAATATGCTTTTTTAATAAGGACACGTTTGATGTACTTTTTAAACTTTCCATCGGTCAATTTTATACCTGACTTTGGCAACTTGTTATAAAAGCACATACTGTTTATAAGAAAAGACTTGCAGTTTTCGTTAATTTGAATTTGGGTATTTCATTTTCGTGCTTACTGCGTGTAATTAAATTATGGAAGTCGCTTCTAGTTTTGAAATGCCCTTGATTTTTGCGGACATGCAAAATACATTCCAAAATATAAAGAGAAGGTAGAGTCAGTTTATCTCTTTAAATTTTTCTCTGAAGGACTCGCGTGGACCCATTTTATAAATAGATCACATTGCAAATAATTTTGTATTCCCTTAGCGCATCTCTTTCAAAGAGAGAAAGAGCTCAATTGTGTTGTATCAGCTAAATAGATCTCAAACAAGTCAAATTTATTAAATAAATTGTTACGCTAACTGAAAAGAAACCCGCTACGAAGAAGCCCGTATTGTGTAATTTCGATACAGGTCCTGGTACGAAAATGATCGCAAAATGAATATGACAGATACGTGCGTTAGTTGCTATGATTATTTGAAGGAAATTTCAACAGTGAATCTTATTGTTTGACTTCGATTTGAATCAATCCAAAGTAGAGCATCCATCACATCGTAACAACTACAGTTCTATACATACTCGTATATCTCCGGCAATAGACGCAACAGCCGCGGGCGCTACAGATTCACCGAGAATATTGCTCGCAAAGATAAAAATTATAGAAATACAAGTAAGTAATTAAAAAAGCTGTAATTATTCCGTGGCACGACATCGTCTGTGCCATCCATCATGTGAGGGAAAAAAGATAGTCTAGTTTCAGTATGAGTATTTATTCCATCGTTATACAATATGGGACCATAATCAATATTATTATCGTTTAGTTATGAGTATGATTTAGCACTTTAATTATAGCCAGTTCGCAATTAACCTATTTCACAAATCATTCTTCTAACGTCGATACTTTAGCTAGCCTTGCTTGTAGCTACCAATATAACCTTCTATTGATCGGTGTGCTAAATCCAACTATCATTCTTATCATCATCGTTTTTGCCAAAAAACGTCCACTGCTGGACATAAACGTCGCCACATCGACAGATTCCGTGCGTCTTGCATCTGGCGCATTCCCGCAACCTTAAACAGGTCATCGGTGTACTTAGTGGGAGGTTTTTATAACGTAGCGTCTTCCAGTTTGCTCTCGCCACTCCTTACGACACGTAAGTTGAACCAAAATGTATTATGGTTTTAATGAAATTAAATAATTTAAACCGAAATAAATCCCTTTTCTATGACCTAACCGTGTACAATATACAAATTGTCAACGGTTAGGTAATAAAGAAAAGATTTATTTCGGTTTAAATAGTTTAATTTCATTAAAACGATAATACATTTTGGTTCAACTTACGTGTCGCGCACTATACCTACATATGAATAAAAAAAGTTAAAATAACAAATTACGAAGTGTGCTTTGCATGGCTTTCGATTTTGTAAGCTATCACACCATATGTTTTCAATTTGTATTCTGCCCAAAGCTTCGTATCTAACATATAATCTAGTTTATGAGAAGTCTTAGAGATAACATACCTTTATGGTATACTTCTTACAATATTCGCCTGAAGGTAACAGCTTTCCTTATGGGGCCCGTGACTGGGAACTTATAGCAACTAGTTACTTGTGTTATGTTTATGTGAATGTGTGTAAGTAACTTATGTTGGACCCCTGTTTTCCTTATGGAGCGAGAATATAAAGATATTCCATTTTTTTTTCGTTTCCACAACTTCCTTACTTTTTGTGGGACATAAATAAGATTTGATTTACTGTAAATAAGATTTCAAGCTTGTATCTTGGTTTCACAAAAGTTATGTATCTAGGTTTCAAAAGAACAATGTTGACTGTCAAATCCGTTTCAGCCCCTTGCGGCTCGCCATGGATTGAGTTTGCCGTTCAAAATCTATAATAGAAATTATCTTTAACTTTTCCAAAATGACAGTTTTCGTAGACTAATATAAGTAGATATATATTATAAAAAAATTAATTCAGAAAGATAAGAGATCAATCGAAAGACAAGTCAGTCAAACAGGGATTTAAATTAGACAGGTCCAATTTCAATCTCCATCTTTGAAACATTATTAATTTCAGGTGTCTTTCCTCATGATGTATATACGACATCATCATTTACTTGCCTTAACTTCTCAACTCCCGCTGTTTGTTAAGGTAAAACTTATTTATCGCGGCATAATATGACAATATCACATTCGTTTTTTTCAATGTTGTTATATTTTTTGTTGCTATCTTTGTCTATAGTGGAAAAATATTATCAACCATAGAGTTCAATCGTTCAAAAATGATATTAAACAGTAAGAAGCATAAATTAGTTAATAAAGTTTAGTTAAAGTTTAAAT
The DNA here is from genome assembly GCA_945859665.1 of Anorthoa munda. Classification (NCBI taxonomy): domain Eukaryota; kingdom Metazoa; phylum Arthropoda; class Insecta; order Lepidoptera; family Noctuidae; genus Anorthoa; species Anorthoa munda. Next base: position 18,805,042 of record OX243896.1, on the reverse strand, counting down.
GAGTTACGGTGTGCTGGTACCAGCTGAACTTGACGGTATTAAGCGTTTATTGGTACCACTTGGTACCAGCCGGAGCTGAGAGGTTAATCCTAATTCATATGAAGTCGACGCAACATTGTCTTCTTCTTCCATATTTCTCAATTATAAGTTATTATCTCAGCAATTATCCCTTTCCTACCTATTTCACGCAGGCCATCCATCATAAGACATAGTACATCAAACGATTTTCAAATTCCCTACCTACCCGTCGAGTACCTACCTACCTGCCTACCACCTATGTTGCTGGGATGATAGTCGTGAGCGAGCTCCACACGCTTCCATGAGATCACATCAAATATTGGAAAAACCATGAGTGTTTCACAAACTACATAGAGGGAAAATGGCTCCTATTTCAAATATTTGAAGGTAGCTCTATCTAGATACACTTTGCACACGTTTTGGTTTTGAATATCGTAGTCGGTCAATATTATGAATGTGAGTGTTTTTATTTCCATGTTGATTACTTCATATAATCTTTATGAATCTATGGGGTAAATTAATAGTGACCGATGTAAGGTTACAATTGTGTATATTGTAATAGATCACTAGATAGACAACTAAGCTAGTACAGTACAAAAATAAAATATGTATTTATCAAAGTAAACCTAACAATATTTAACATAGTAACACCCGGTTTCTAGAAAGAAAAATTATTCATTTTAACAAAAAAAATTTCATTTAACAATTCGGCTGTAGAAGACTAATTAAACCAACCACTGCAAACTTGAGTTTGACAATTTTTTTTTTGTGGACTCTATTAGTGCATTAAAGTTGTTGGGTTTAGTTATTTTTCCATTAGGCAGGGTCTCATCAGCATCACCCACAACTCGAGTTCACCCACTGTTGGTCACAGGCCTCTCCGTCTTCACGCTCCTGTGGTAGCCTGTACTAGGTTTGAACCTTAACCAACCCTTACAAGATACCTGATTTACCACCTTTATAAGGAGAATGTCTCAAGGGAAATTTTTTGAATGAATGTCTCAAAAAATTCTACAACTAAATGAGACGAAATTTAAGACTTGTATAAAACGCACACTATGTAGGCAAGCATATTATAAGTTGGGGGATTACATCGCTGATAAAAATGCTTGGCTCAATGCTGGTCCTGCTCCGCAGCCACTAGGGCGCAAGAACAATTAGTGATGGGCAGAAAAGTATCGAAGTATTGTTGGACATGCTGAAGACTGTATGCAAATTTTTGTATTGTATAAACTCAATTTCTTTTAGTATTATATAATTGCACAGCACATGTGTGAGTACTATGTTCCGACTGTAGATAAATCTACCATTCACTGTACCTATATGTCGTTCGTTGACTTCTGTGTGCCCTGGCAGTTGAGTGTGTCATGCTCTCTCTAATTTCTCTCTGATGGTGGCACATGTGTTGGATCATTCGGTTCCCTTCATGATGGTTGAGCTGAGTGGTGCCGATCCATGCGTCATGTTCGTGAACGGGCGCCATCAGTTGGGATTGGTCATAACTTAGCTGTCTCGGCCTGTTAAAGTGCTTTTTTTTAATTATTTGTTACTCTAGACGCTTTTACGTACACGTCTTTTTACATCGTTCTCACATATATGTATTTTTTCAACAAGAATGATGTAACCAAAAACTTGTAATTAAAACTGATGGAAAAGAGTGTCCGGGGAGTTTCTTGCAAATTCTTCTCCATTGAGACCTACAGACGCTTGCGAATTTGCAACTAGAGTCATCTTTTTATTAATTTTTTGTTTGACAATTCAAAAGTACTTCTAAAGTTTAATTGAAATAAATACCTTGATTTTGATTTTGATTTTGATTTTGGAACTCGTAAGTCTTTTACCTGCGGTATTTCACGGGTTATCTTAGAGTACTCCCTTTAATGATCATCCGCTTATTGAGAGCAGATGTAGATACTTAGCTGAAATTAAGCACTTTATCAGTCGGTAACCATATATCACGTCTGTATTTACCCCTAAACTCACGTTTTACGGTAACCGCTCTTAATGTATGTCAATATACATAGCCAGTGTATCCTGAAACTTAATTCTGGCGCTGCTTGTAAAGGAAAATGTCACTGCCAAGTCTAATTCGATAGGAATTAAGTTTAGTTGCTGATTCGACCGTGGATCAAGGTTAACTGGACAATATCTACATGTAACTAATTTGTTAATATGAACGTGTTTGTAACTCGTGCGATTACGAAGTATTATTTGGTAATATTAGTTTTGCCATTTGTACACGTGTTGTGTTTGTTTTAGGCTATTATTTAATATTATCGGTCTGAAATACGTAAGTACATGCAAACTAGTCTTGACTAAAACTTGCTTAACATTTTTATATAAACCAGGCTTTAAACTTTTGTCAGATTCAGCAGATTTGCTTGTGAAACTACAAAGTTCCAATACAGTCCAAACACACACCAACATTGATCATCATTGACGTTTCGAAAGTTAAATAATGAAATAAGAAAAATGGTCAACACTGCCGATAAACCACATTACTTTTGACGAACCCATAAGAAAATACAGCTGATATACCGACTCCCAAAATAACAAAATGTAAGAGGAACCCTAATAAAAAGTCTATGAAAACTTTTCCTTGGAGAGTGAAGGCCCTAGCGCCTTAGCTACCCCAAATTGTGATTTGCCGATCTGATTTTCTCCGTATGCGTTGCAGTAGTAGTTCTCAGAATATATTCTAAGTAGGTCTTAGTTGTTTTTTGGTCGTATGGCAACGAGACGAGGTTCTTCTCGCAGGTAGAAGGATTATGTTGTTGGTGGTACAGCGTGGGGATTGGTATATGAAAAGATTGGCCTACGTCCAACAGTGGGTAAAAACGCACTGTGGATGATAAATAATACTGTAGATTTAGCCGAATAATTATTTTCTATTGTTTTTAGGCAAAAAATCATTCTAAAGTGCCTTCAATTTAATTATTTCAAATAACATGTTAATTTTACCGTAAAGAATGATGTAGGATACTAAGATTTAAAAAAATGCGCTGATTTTTTTAAAATTTAAAGATACTAAATTGTAGCAACATTCTGACAAGGGAAAAATTTTGCGCGTTACGTTACCTAGCACCATAAATCATAGTTTTGTTTATATTATTCTATTTTGTTTTTAGATACTACTATTGTTATGCAAATTACGTTTACCACAGCCGGGGGATTGGAAAGAAACCCATAATGATTCTAAACTTTTAATTATTAAAATTAATTACAATTAATTATCCTAAAACTGACCATTCCAAGTCAAGGTTGGAACATGGAATGGTTACAACTACCAACTACAACTAGCTAACCTACGGATGTCCAATTCCAAGCCGATATTAGGACATGAAATGGTTAAAATAATTAAATAGACTAACTACAACTAACTAGCCTACGAGAATCCATCCTACTCGATGTAGGAATATGGAATGCCCTCTTCTTACAAGAAATGTTCTTAAATATTAGTTCGGCATCGATCGATTCCTTGACTTCATGGCTGCATCAGTTTCGAAGTAATTGCACCGTCGGTAACTTCCTATATTGATGCTACGTACGTTTCTGTGTCAGCGAATGTCTAGCTACGTGCGTTTGCTTCACGGTAACTGCACTGTCAGCAAGTTCTAAGAATACTTAGTGTCCGCAATGTCAGCAGATTCCTAGGCATACGTAACATCCCCCCGGTGGGTCCCCGCATTGTCGAGGCGGGGGGGCTCAGTAACCGTGGCTTGGTCACCCACGGTGAAGCGAAGGGGAACCCGAGGAACCGCTCGTCAGGGCTTTTGCCGATAAGCCGACGACGTAGCGGCCAATGTAGGTTGCGGTGCTGCCTGGGCAACATCGCAACTGAGGCGGGCCGTGATGTCGTATGGGGTCTCCCAAACCCATACGATATCACGGCTGAGGGTTGGAGGCCGCAGTGGGGGAGGAGTGCCGGTATTGCGGTGCGCCGCTCTCCCTATCCCTTGCGGCCGAAACATGGTAGGTGGCGGGGCCATTGACCTTGACCCGTCACAAGGGGACCAAGGGTGCCATACACGGGGTCGTCTGGCATCCATGTACTGGTTTGGTCCCTGGGGTGGTCACGGCGCACAGTGTGTTCTGGTGCGCCGGTGATGGGGGGTAATCCCCAGAGGAGGGTCCGGTGACGGACAGCCGCGGCGGGTTCGCGGTGAGTGCTAACGCGCACCCGTGTTCCCGCCATAAGTGGCACAGGAGGACACCGTGGAGTTTTATTGGGTATCGCGCTATCTCCCCGTGGTAGCGTAGTATGCATGAGCATAACTCCACGCAAAAAAAAAAAAAATGCTTTCGTAACATGCAAGATGAAAATCTTGTAATGAAAACATACACAAAATACTACTACGATGTATAAAGTAATTTCGTCTTGGAGACTAAGTTGCAGGTTGAGTTAAAGGGAAGCAAGGGGGAACTTTGAAGCACTTGGATTCTCTTTAAGCCTTTAGTAACAAGCCAAAATGGTTGTATACCCTTGACATCAACTTTAGAACGTAATTTTCTCTGCTCTCTTGCTTATTCTAGTTGAAATGGAAAGTAGTAAGCAAACATTTTAGATTATTATGATAGGTTAAGCGATACAAATCTAAAGTTTATTTATTTTCTTACAAGCTGCATAGTTTAGAAAAAATACAATATGTGCTTTAAATTTTTGTAACATTAGTTCCAATAGAAAAAGGCCCTACAAATTTTAGTCTCAAAAACCTACCCCAGGATAGTATCAAAATAACTTGATAGTATTTTAGAAGAATATAATAAAATGGAAAACGTATATTCCACACAGACACAAAACATCAGCAACAATTACAAACAGGAAAGAACGGTAAAAAAACCGGCCAAGTGCGAGTCGGACTCGCACACGAAGGGTTCCGTACCATTATCGCAAAACACTGCATGAAAATCACGTTTGTTGTATGGGAGCCCCCCTTAATTTATTTTATTTTAATTTATGAATTATTATTTTTTGAAGTAAATATACAACTAAACATTCTGTGAATATTTCAAGCGTCTACCTGTTGCCGTTATTAATATCGAGCAAAAAACGGCAAAAATATCACGTTTGTTGTATGGGAGCCCCCCTTTAATATTTACTTTATACTGTTTTTAGTATTTGTTGTTATAGCGGCAACAGAAATACATCATCTGTGAAAATTTCAACTGTCTAGCTATCACGGTTCATGAGATACAGCCTGGAGACAGACGGACAGACGGATCGCGAAGTCTTAGTAATAGGGTTCCGTTTTTTCCCTTTGGGTACGGAAACCTAAAAAGTAGGTACAAACAAGTTTCAAGAAGAAGAACCAACATTGAAAGGGAGGCAAATTGAAAATGAATTTTTTTACCCAGGTACCATCCGATGAAATGGATGGGAAATACCACATAGAAACCTGAAACATTTTCAGTTACCACGTATTTTATAACATTTTTTTTGTTTGTCACACTATTTTAAATTTATTGAAAATTATTTACTACTTTTTAGTTTGGTTTTCTATTAAAGCGTGTTTTTTAACTATAATAATGCCCTTTATTCTGAATTGTGTTTTGTTGTATTTGTTACAGTATGTCCCTGAATGAAGTGTGCCTTTTGGCAAAGGCCTCCTCTAGCTCTTGCCGCTGATTTCTGTCACGAGGCACTCTCCTCCAGTTGGGGCCCGCTGTTTGTTTCAGCTCGTCCTCCCATCTTCTTATCTGCTTTCCCTTGCTACGTTTGCTGTCCTTTTAAGGCGCTATATACGCCCCAATGTTAACACAGTACTGGCCGTGCGCCTGCTCGATGCTAAAATATCAATATTGAACCTCCTTTTGAACAGTTTTGTTTGCAAAATATTATTTGATTTACATATGCTATGTTAGTTTTGAAGAAATTCCAGCCATAAATTTTTCTATGCAAAAATATTTAAAAAAATCCAAGTCTTGTTATTGTTATTAATTTTTTTAAAGCATAACTCTTAGTTACACGTACTAGTACTCATAAAACCTTGTGTTCAAAATAATGTACATGAATCAATATATTTTTTTTTTTTTTTTCAAACCTTTTAATCTAGCCGTTACTTAGAAGTATGCTTTAGAAAGTTACCGCTTTACGGCACTAACGGGTATGTAGGCCCTTAATTATTATTTATTCATTACGATAAAACCTTCAGTGATAAAACCTACACTTATAGATTACTTTTTATCCCGGCAAAATCACGATGCTTAATAGGCATAAGCAATGGCAGCGAAACACCTCAGTTTTAAATAAAATGGTCATTAGAATATGATAGACATCCAATCTTATTCGTCTTATTGTCTTGGCTATCAGATTCTTTCTAAAAAGATATACCGCAAAATCATTACTATTTCCATTTGTAAAGGCGATACAGGCAGCTGGTGCATCTTTACATAGAAAGGATATACACTAATCTCTTGGCTCTCAAGTTGTATTGCTCTGAAGTAATCGCATTTTAAGGCGGGGTGCACACGAACGGTTTAAATGGTAAAATTTTTGTAAAGAGATGGGTCTGCTTTTTCGGCTTACCGAGAATTCGAGAGTGTCTTTTGTTCATTTTTGGCGATAACCGACTATATCCAAAAATGTATGTTAATCGAAAAACGGACTAACCGAGACAACAGAATAATGCTAAGCTACTAAGCTCTTAGAGGACTTCTGTGAACGCTCTCTGCCCCATCTAGGGGACATAGGACATTAAGTTACAGTACAAATATTTTCTTAATGTCCCTCGGCAAAATTCGTGTTTCGCGTCGGATTTCTATCAGTTGCCCTTTGCACTTAGTGCAGACCGGATGCTCTCAATCAACTTGGAAGTATATAGAGTTGTTAATGCTCTTTTGACATAATGTAATTTATTTAAAAAAAACCGGCCAAGTGCGTGTCGGGCCACGCGTAGTAATAGGGTTCCGAAGTTGCATAATAATGCGGACTAAAAAGAGGGTTTTGTTGTTGTTACATGAACATTAGAATGGTTTCAGCGGCTCACAAAGTCCAAAAACGGGCCCACATAGGATTTTTTTTTGAATCTATATTCTCGCGTTTGACCACTATCTTGCCTGATGGTAAGCGATGATGTGGTCTACGGTGAAGCACGCTTGCCTAGATGTAATCTTTTCACTCTTGACTTAAACAAAATAAGGACTAACTGGTAATTGAAAAAGGAGTTATAAAATCCAACTTCGCAACTGAAGTTAGAAAAATATTATCTATTTGAGTACCACCGCGGTTGCAAATTGCGAAAGGAGCCGATACGAGCGCGCGTTAGAGCCACGGGGAATGGTATAGTTCGTTACTGGATCCTTGCGTGTACGCTCCTTGTTTATTTCTCTTTCGGAATTAGAAAAAAATCGTATGTATTTACTTCTAATCTCCTCTAATACCGAAGATTAGAGGTGAATCCTCTAATCTGCGGGATTCACTATTTCATTCTGGAAAGTTTTACGCTACTCAATTAGTGATGAAGTCGGGTCGAATATTGACTTTATAGAAGGATATCGACAAAAGAAAATAAGTAATTTGCTTGGAAATCGAATCTAATTTGACTTTAATTTTACGTTTTAATTACAAAACGTCGAAAATACTTCTGCACTAACACAAAATAGACTCCACCGCGCGCATGCGCCGTATGGACTACGTACTGGTACTGCCAACGACTCCGGCCACTCCAATGCGTTATTCCAGCTTAAACATTATTAATTTAGAAATCATTATTATTAAGGATGTTATGATTTAATTTTTATATATTTTTACATAGTTCATAAGCATATATTTACTATCTGTTTTACACAGCTAACAACTTTATTTAAGTAATTTTTCAATGGCATTTGTACAAAAATTTTACTGTGCCAAGTACATTTTATAAGTTGGTTGACTATTACTCGTAAACTTGTAAAGCTTGTTATGATTTCATTTCTGTTTAATTTTACATGGTTCGTAAGCATTATATTTACTCTGTTTTACACAGCTATCAACTTTATTTAAGTAATTTTTCAAAGGCATTTGTACAAATTTTTTACTGTTCCAAGTACATTTTATAAGTTGGTCGTTTATTACTTGTAAAGCCTACTTATCTGTGAGTGTTTCTTTTAATTTCGTTAAATTTACTACCGCCGTGATTTTTTTCACTACAAGAGCAACCATTTCGCTGGCAGGGGGGGGGGACAATTGACTCTAACATAAATTTGCAACTTAAAGCTTAATTTTACGCAAACGAATCTCTGAATCGAAAAATAGATTTAACAAATCCTTAATATTTTTGAATGGCCTATCCAACGATACCCCACACACCATGGGATAGATGAGAAAACAAAAATACATCCCCACTTTACGTCTATGGGAGGAACCCGAAAAAATATTATTTTTCATGATTTTATGTTACCACTTTGTCGGAATTATTAATATGTATATACATGCCAAATTATAGCTTTCTAGTACTTAGATTCTCTGAGCTAAGCTGCGGACGGACAGAGCGAAACTATAAGGGTTCCTTGTTGACTTCGGAACCCTAAAAATGGTAGAAAAGCTGCTATTTTTACAGCTCTAAATATTTCACAAGGAAATCAAAACAATAAAGTTTCTTTTAATAGAGTTCTGAATTCAAATTATTATACACGATAAATCTAATATTTGATGGACGTGGAAATTGGCATTCGTTTGTATTCGGAAATGCGATGATTGCCGAGAGACATTAAGAAAATAGTTGTACTGTAAGAAAGTAAGTCACTAAGTTCTTACTATAGGTAAACTAATCCGGGAAGAGCTCGATATTCAAACTGTGGGCTTGAAAATGCTGAATCATTTAGACATGGGTTTACTGCGGGCATTCTAAAAACGGAACTAATAAAATGGCGTGCAATGGAGAAGACCGACACTCAGCATTGGATATATCGGCAATAGAGATAATTATCCAACAGTAAACACCAGTTAAAAATAAAAATAAACTGAAAGTATTTCGTTGATAAAATCCTCATCACTGGATTAAAAACATTATTTATTCTTGCGGTTTTAATCCAAAACGCAATAGAACGTGCCTTTCATAGAAACACGAGATTTAAGCATTCACAACGCTTTAAATCTTATTTACTTTGCAGGGAGAACCCCGGAGGTTGAAAGTAAAGTAGCTATGCATTAGAATATGTGAACAAAATACACCGAGGTATGAAAATCTTCACGCTCGCATCATGTTTAAAACAAATACATACCAAATTGGATGGCACCAAGGGAATTGTATAGGAATTTGTGCAAGATACCTTCCGCATGTGTTATGTATGAACTCAGAGCACGAAAGTTGTAGCTACTAGGGACTCCATTACTAGCTGCCGCCCGCGGCTCCAACCGTATGCAATATTTTTTTTAAATCAATACGTTCTTACTGTTCCCAGGTATCTTATCTTACTAACATTATAAATGTGAAAGTTTAGATGGATGGATGTGTGGGTGGATGAATGATTGTTACTCAATCACGCCAGAACAGCTGAACGGAATTGGATGAAATTTGACACAGAGATATATTATAGTCTGGAATAGCACATACTTTTCATCCCGGTGGTCAATGTTCACTTGGGATAAGAAAATACTGCCCCGGGGGCAGGAACTAGTGTCTTTATAAATTACTAGCTTCTGCCAGCAACTTCACCCGCGTGATTGTCGAAAATGATCCCAAGGGAAATAAAAAAAGTTAATTAAAAAAATCAAAAAACCCGACTGCTTGAAAAGCAAACGAAAAAGACGTAAACAAGAAGAAAATCATGCTGTGCAGTCGGAGGATACATATTCGCGAGCTGGCGGACCAAAACCAGATGTATCCTCCGACTGCACAGCATGATTTTCTTCTTGTTTACGTCTTTTTCGTTTGCTTTTCAAGCAGTCGGGTTTTTTGATTTTTTTAATTAACTTTTTTATTTACAACTTTTCAATTATTTTTTTAGAATTAGGTACATTTAAACATATAAGTGTTGTATATTTTTGAAATTGCCTCTTAAAATCCTTTATTTTGATACCCCACTCGATGGATTGGAAAAAAAAAAAAAAAAAACCCCACAAAATGGCGCCCAAAAGCCGCCATTTTTGTTTTTTTCCAATTTTAATGTAGCCAGTGACACTCGCAAGATTAAGACGAATCGATTGACGTAAGAATCATCAAAATCGGCCAACGCGTTTGGTCTCTAGAACGCCACATAGGACAAACATACATACATACATACATACATAGACTGATAAACACATTACCCTCCTTCGGCAGTCGGGTAAAAAGGGAAGCAAACATCGTTCTGTCATCACACAGTCTGGAATAGCACATAGGATACGTGGAATAGCACGTATCCTATGTGCTATTTCAGACTATAATCTATCTCTGTACCAAATTTCATCCAGATACGTTAAGTATTTTTTGCGTGAAAGAGTAAAAAACATACTTACAAACTCACAAACTTTCGCCTTTATTATATTAGTGTGATAGTCTATAGAAAGAAAAAAAAATATTACCAAACACTGTATGTGTACAATCTTAATACTAAATAGTGTCAAAAACAGATGTGGCAATATGACATTTAGTGTGCTAAAAGGAGCGGGCTCTGCAAATGCTGATCAGTGTGCAGAATAACCACAACGCTGGTCAACGCTGATTTACAGCCCTCCCCCTCTCTCTCAACACTTAGCACTAAAATATAAACACCTTAAACTAATCTTAATACTACTTATACATTTAATGCCCCAAAAATTAAATACAAACAAAATACCAGTAATAATAATGTGTTATTCTGGGGTACGTATAAGCTATATTACTCTAAAGTTTCAACAAAAATGTTCATTCGTTTTTGCGTGAATGAGTAACAAACATCCATACTAACAAACTTTCACATTTATAATATTAATAATCATCATCATTATAATTTCAGCCGAACGACTGCTGAACATTGGGCCTCCCCCAAGTTAACCCTTTGACCGGTTCCGTGCGTGTCGCATCTAGCCGATTCCCGCAACTTTAATGCGGCCATCGGTCCATCAAGTGAGAGGTCTTTCAACGGAGCATCTTCCTTTTCGCAGTCATCACTTCAGAACTTTTTAGCCCCATCAATCATCCAATCTGCGACCAATATAATAATATTAATAGGATCAAGTAAAATAATACATTTCAACTGAGCACAACTTTCGGCTGATACAGTCATAGTCAGAATAGTCACGGGCCGTCAATTCCTATTTAAGTAAAAGGTGGCACTCACTGAGATGGAAAGTTTTGCCACGTTTCAAATAATGCACCTGCTATGTTGTCTCTTCACCACCCTTGGTTGACTGGTAGAGAATGCCTAAGGCATTAAGTCCGCCATTGTACCTTTGTGCATGAAGTTTAAATAAATAAATAAATGCCACGCTCGTAGCAGGGGTGGCTTAAGCATCTCAGTGCTCTGTGTGTATGAAATTGATACAATTTGATAGTAAATTAGATGGCTATGGGCCGCGGCATGGAATGAGGAATCCGGCTAGGATTTTGTCTTTGTATTTTCTGGTTTTTCGCCGGGTTTTGTAGTGCCTCTTGAAATATTTTTATCAAGGATACAACTACGTAAAATAAAATTAGAATAAACTGGAGCTGCGTCTACCGTTTTTATTGAGTAGATACATTTTCATAACAAAAAATATAACTACTATAACATAGTAAGTTGCTCAATATCACACGGATATTAAGAAACTTACAATATTTGTAACCAGACCATGGATAGAATAGAATAAAATATACAAAAAAAAAACAAATAAAGTAATTTTTTTTTTTTTTTTTTCGGTTAAGGTTTTTTCCGTCTACAATTATTTTCTCGATGATAAATTCGCACACGCACATTCAGGGAATTTATTATTCAACAGATTGACACTCAAATCGATTCATAGAACGCCATCAGTAATAAACTGTTTTTTGACGTGACAACGTCTAATAAATCGATGAACGCCGGCTGCATGCACGAAAAAGTGTCCCGTTACGCTCATTGTAACGTTACGATCGGAGCGAGAGCACTACTCGAGTGAGTGAAAGGCACGATCGGCTTGAGCGTTCGGCTTTCATCAATGTTTTTAGGGTTCCGTACCCAAAGGGTAAAAACGGGACCCTATTACTAAGACTTCGCTATCCGTCTGTCTGTCTGTCTGTCTGTCTGTCTGTCTGTCTGTCTGTCTGTATGTCTGTCTGTCCGTCTGTCTCCAGGCTGTATCTCATGAACCGTGATAGCTAGACAGTTGAAATTTTCACAGATGATGTATTTCTGTTGCCGCTATAACAACAAATACTAAAAATAGTATAAAATAAATATTAAAGGGGGGCTCCCATACAACAAACGTGATATTTTTGCCGTTTTTTGCTCGATATTAATAACGGCAACAGGTAGACGCTTGAAATATTCACAGAATGTTTAGTTGTATATTTACTTTAAAAAATAATAATTAATAAATTAAAATAAAATAAATTAAGGGGGGCTCCCATACAACAAACGTGAATTTTATGCAGTGTTTTGCGATAATGGTACGGAACCCTTCGTGTGCGAGTCCGATGCGCACTTGGCCGGTTTTTTTTTATAACTTTGTCACGTTAAACTATCGTCCGTAAACAGACTTTACAGAAAAACATTTTTTTTTGTGTCTTGCTTTTAGTGAAAGTTTTCTAATCGCAGGCGATTTCATTTAAAAATAAAATATAGCTTTGCAACCGCTAGTGTGTGCGATCCAAAGCTTTCTGAAGTGTATTTAGACGACATAGAAACTCAGTAAATACTTGTACAACTGCAATGAAATGCAAAGAATAATATTGCACTGAGAAAATTTCTTCAGACTTAGTTTTGTATTTTGTATACTCTTAAAATTGTTAGTCTCTTTTATTGTTGTTTCTTTTTTAAGAAGCCGATTATTTAAAAGTGGATTAAATTGTGTTATTTTGTTTGAATTACATACTTACCAAGGTATTAGAGGAGGAGTTTGCCTTGCTATAGGACATTAATAAGCCAGTGTGATAGATATTGTAGGCAAGCTCAAATTTTAGATAGTTACAAAGGGAGTGTCCAATGCTGACCAAAATGCTCTGAATGAATGCTCTCTCTTCTAAACAGAATTCAGGATTCTAAAGACGGTGAAAATTCGCGCAGCCTACATATATATGACGTACTATAAGGTATTAAGGTATAAGTAGGTGGTATTAAGAGTGCCCCCCGTTCCATACAAATGTATTATTGCGATTACTCCACTTTTGTACATTCAAAATAAAAATGATTTAATTTTTTATCATCATTATCTAGCCCTTTATGGAAACAAAACTTCCATATTTCAACACTAATTTTAACGCATCTTTTTGTGGAAATAAATACCATAAGAAGAAGGAAAAATACAAAACAGTCACCATACAAGGATAGATTTGGATTTTTGAACTACTATCAAAAATCCAAATCATTGAATTTTGAATGTAAGTTAATTTACAATTTCTCAGTATACATCTCGCTGTTTAGTTCTAATTAGGAACTACGATATCCAACCAGCATGATAGGAATCACTTGAAACTAAGAACTAAGTTCGAGAAGACCTACAGGTGCGATTTATTGTCAAGTTTCTGTTGCACATCTGCAACTTGCGCTTGTAAGCCTCCTATGATAGGACATTTTCAGTTTTGCGACGTCACCGTCGGCACAAATTATTATGTAATTAGCCCGTGTACACTTAGAACTAAGACTTAGTTAGAACGAACTCTAAAATGCTAATAATTAAGTAAGATATGATTACTAATTAAGTAGCAATGTAGAGTTAATACAAGATTAGCGTAGACCATCCTGCTCGCCATTTTTAATAATATCGACGCTTTTAACAGCTGCTATACAAATATCAATAATTTGGTTGAATATTTCTATGCCATGAATTTTCTTAAATTACATTATTTTAATTAAATATTTTAAGATATGTTTTCTATTGAATTAAAATTAAAAAAATTAATAATGTAACCGGGCAGATGTACAGATAAAAAAAGACGTGATGGCAATTACGTCTTGTAGCGTTTCGCTACAATACGTAGTATATACGTATTATAATGTGTAACGTTTCCCATTATCCGTCGTTTCAACTTCAGAAACAACAAAAGTTTGTCTGGGTAAAGTTCTAACTCTCGTTAAAAAAGGCTAGTGCACAACTAAGGTTTATATTATGAAAACTGGTATGTACCGTAGTTTCTTATTAATTATTCTTTGGAGTTTCGTTTTGTCTCTGATATCTAAAACTGTTTTCTGACATGTACATTCAGTAGTTTTTTGATGATATCTATATTCCCACAGCTCTGTTTATAAAATTTCGCGAGCTCGTTTTTGTTCTAAATTGTGTATTGTGTAATGAAAAAATGTATTCGCACACTAGCTTCTTACTGCTCATCACAGGGTCTATCTCTTTCGCACGTGTTATCGGATGAGATAGCATGCATTTTAACCCCACCCACAAAATAGTACGTGCCGCCGACTAAGGCAACCTTAAAATCAGGCATTGGGTTTGAAAAACAGGGTAGTGCCTGCCTGTCGGCGCAAGTAAAAATTGGATAAAATTGCAATTTTTCTCTTATCTTTTGACATCTGCTCCCTCTTAACAAGAAGCTACGATATGGCTGACGGCAGAAAATTTATTTAAATGCTCACCTAGAAAAAATATCGTCCCATATCATTTGCATATGCAGAAAACTGGCATGTGTATAAACCACTTTAGATGCAAAATACACGCTTCTAAATATACTGTACAGTTACGCTCTTATTACAAACTTCCACACCCCAAAGCGTAATGAGTATAATGATACTTACACACCTACTTGTGTAAAGATATTTTACTTATCACATTTTCGCCACACTCTCACCTTCGTTATAGGCTTTCCTGAAACATTTTCCACCCTTTACCGCACTGAAAATCAATATGGAGTTATGCATGCAAAGCCACGATTTGATATGCTTGTGTGTAGGTACTGTGCCTTACAATATTGAAGATAGATAGGTAACAAAATAGTTACAAGAAAAAATAATATGCTGGTATTCTTTCTGTTACAAAAAGTCATAATCAAATTATTAAATTTATTTCAATAGGCCATTTAACTGGCACAGGCACTTTTGAATAAGAATAAAAAAAGTTAATTAATAAAATCAAGAAACCCGTCTGCTTAAAAAGCGAACTAAAAAGACGTAAACATGAAGAAATTCATGCTTTGCAGTCGGAGGACACATCTGGTTTTGGTCAGCCAGCTCGCGAATATGGCGGGTTTCTTGATTTTTGTAATTAACTTTTTTTATTTATAACTGTTTTAGTTAATTTTTTTTTAGAATTCGGTACATTTAAACATATAAGTGTTATATATTTTTGAAATCGCCTCTTTAAACCCTTTATTTTGGTACCCCACACGATGGGTTTGGAAAAAAAAAATCCCCCACAAAATGGCGCCCAAAAGCCACCATTTTTTCTTTTCCAATTTTAATGTAGCCAGTGACACTCGAAGGCTTAAGACGAATCGATTGACGTAATAATCATTAAAATTAGCCAAAGTGTTTGGTCTCTAGAACGCCACATTGGAACAAACATACATGCATACATACATACTTACATATACTGATAAACACATTACCCTCCTTCGGAAAACGGGTAAAAAGTACCCTTATCGAGCCTTATGAGCAGTCTCAAATATAATATCGCGCTCGGTGTCTCCGAAGAGTTAAGCAGAAGTGGGGAAGTGGGTAGCAGCTGTGGAACTTCCTCATTTATTTTTAACCGGCTTTTCAAAACGGAGGCGGTTCTATGTTTGGATCAGCTGTTTGTGTTTTTTTTTTGTGTATGTTCACCGATAGGACCGATTTTCAAAAAACGTTTTTTGTTTGAAATAGTATGTATACCATATTTGTTCGCGACGAGCCGTCGAATAGCTTATAAAGCAAGCAGTAAGCATAAGATATGTAATAGGATAAATAAAAAAAAATAAATTTTCTTCCAGGTCTCAAATAGTGGGCCGTGCGATCCTCTGACGCGGGACGACACGCCAATCTTGAATTTTTATTCACTCATTTATAATGTTAGGAAACACAAACTAGGTGTTCTAACTTATTTACCCTATGTCTATGACTGATAATCAGTACATAATAACGGTATAAAGCAAGGGCTAATGGAATCTCACCCTGTAACGGTAAATACAGACACATTTTCCTTAAATAAGTAATCAGTAATCATGTTATTTTCATTTTAGCGCTTCTAGGTAACCTAGACTTGTACCTAGGTCCTGTATTTAGATTAAAGTAATACAGTTCTAATATACCCAACACCACTTAGTTGAGATAATGTGTTTATACGAACCAGTACAGAGGTTTCTATATTATTATACGTTATAGCGGACTTACCGCTTTCAGGGACACTTTATACCTGCAAGATTATAGATATGCTTTCTCAAGTATTACCTCTCTGGAGCCTGCTAGCACGTACCCTGAACCATCCATGGATGAGGAACATTGCCTGAATGGTTTAAGTAGAAACAAACTTATAAGATGGTGGGATTGCGCAATTTTTTTAAATTAGCCGCTTTCAGGTGCTCTAAGTACCTGAAGGCTTATAGATGTACCTGTTGAAGTACTACCATTCGTTAGTCCATTCGCCTGTCTTCCCCACCACACTTCTAGAATAAGGATAGCTTTAATGGTTTGAGAGATAGTCGACTTGCAAGGTTGCGGGATACCACAAGTTTTCATAGAATCAACCCTTCCAGGGTGGGTACTCGCTCGAGGGTTAAAGTTGCACCTACCAAAGTGCTATCCCAGGTTGGCTGGTCGGGCTATAGCTACCGGATCGTCTTTAGTGGGCGATATAAAAATCCCTGAGATAGTTTAAGTACAAATTAACTTTTAATGTTGTAAATTTGCACTTTTTCGTCGAACTGACGCTTTCAGGATTTCAGGAACAGTCTGAAGGATGTAAATGTAACTATATATCTATACTAATATTATAAAGAGGAAAGATTTTTTTGTTTGTTTGTTTGTACCGAATAGGCTCCGAAGCTACTGGACCGATTTAAAAAATTCTTTTACTAATAGAAAGCTACATAATTACTGAGTGACATAGGCTATTTTTTTTATCCCGAAAACGGGGTGGCCCACGGGAGCGAAGCCGCGGGGAACAGCTAGTGTAATATATTTCTATAACCTTATAGGAGGGCTATACAATTTACATCTATTCTACTACATGGACATTGTGTCCATGTAGTAGAATAGATGTAAATTGTATAGTTTTAGAAGAAAATAGATTCTAAGTTGATAAATCAACAAAATTTCCTTTCATCCCTCATTCTTCCTAGAGAATATTTTCAGGGGATATAGTCACGGTACAAAGTGAAAAATTTAATTCATAAAATTATAAAACCCGACTGCTTTTAAGAAGCGAACTAAAAAGAAGAAAATCATGCTGTGCAGTCGGAGGATACATCTGGTTATGGTCAGCCAGCGCGCTCGCGGTTTTTTGAATCTGATGGGCTATTCAAACTCGCCTCTACGAATGCTTATGTACGTCAACTGAATACCCTTTAAACCAATTATGTTTGGGTTGGCTTCCCGTCTAACTTTATTGGTTATAGGTTCGGAGCCAGATTACCTAACTGACCTTCGCAACCTACTGTGACTGCGAGGGTCGGATCTTGAGCGCTGAAAAAAAGAGTGGAGGACAAGTTTGCGCATTGTAATGTATTTAATAGCCTCTTCAAGTATACACATTAAAATTCCATCAACGATACCTTAGGTATGTATCTGTGGGAGGCAACGCCTGGGTGTCACCATTATGTGAACCGCCCGGAGGACACGGTGGAGCATACCGTGGAGGTCGGCCCACTTGGGTGGAGCACCGCCGTGTCCTCGTGGAAGCAATCGGCGGTGGCGACCACTCGCGTCCGGCCCTGGTCCAGTTCATAGTACGGAATGAGAGGAGATTCCCAGCCACGGTAGGCACGGGCTTGCGGCTGGCAAGTAATGGGTAGCTCGCCGTCCGATAAGGGCTAGCCCAGAGTCGACGGCGCGTAGTGTTTCACGCACCCA
Source organism: Anorthoa munda (assembly GCA_945859665.1). Taxonomy (NCBI): domain Eukaryota; kingdom Metazoa; phylum Arthropoda; class Insecta; order Lepidoptera; family Noctuidae; genus Anorthoa; species Anorthoa munda. The sequence continues at coordinate 18,786,973 of OX243896.1, read as the reverse complement.
TCAAAGAGTTGTCAGCAAAACTGACGGGGCCTGCTGGGGCATCGGCCAGTCTGGGTTCCAGATAAATTTTAAAGAGAGTTACCGCGACTCTGGCACAAGCAACTGAAGGAACACGGGTGGGTTTTAGTCTGTAATAGTCTGACACGCCCTCCTGCTTCACCCAGAGCGGGAGAGAAGTCATTGGATGATTAACCAACACAAAAAAAAAGTATGTATCTTTAGTACAGTACTGATTGAACACGAATGCTAAAATATGGTCTACAAACAGTACTGTCTAGAGTGCACTGGACGTAGGACACTTAGCTACCATCTCTAGTAAAGGCTCTTTCCCTGTAGTAGAATTCGGTAATGGATACTGCTACACAAAGTGGAGCACTTAATTAGACATTTGGTTCAGTACCTCTTTACTTTGATGTAGGAGGTAGGAGTATGTTGTGCTGTAGCATAGTTGTATGTGGTTCAAGTTATAAGCACCTGGATAAAGTTTTGACAAGTTACCTATAGAAAGTTCATTTCATTAGCGTTCTCCTGCCCTCATACAAGGTGAACCTTGTATGAGGGCAGGAGAACGCTATAGCCCGGTAGACTCCCGGTCTACCGGAGGCAAAAAGGACAGTTCAATATTTTGGTCATTTGTGAGGGATTAATTTTATTATAAAGATTGAATGAAACTGTTTTTTTAATCGTTTGCAGGGCAGTTGAAGTTCAGGGAAAATTAAGGTGACAGTTAATTGTACTGCTCGCACATTTTAAATAGTACATTGTTCACCGAGAGGAGAAAGTGACCGATTACCGTCGAGGGTGTCGTTTGAAGCCCGAGCCGTAGGCGAGGGCTTTAAAACACCCGAGATCGGGAATCGCACTTTCTCTCGAGTGATACATAGTGCTTTATACTACACCTACGAGGAAAATAAAAAACTAAATCTTTACTAATTGAAATTTATATTGAAATTGTACACAAATTGAAAATGGCGCCAATGGCGTGTGCAATTTTCACATGTTCTTTTTTCAAATTGTTTGACACCATCCAACACACAGCTAGTGGCCAGTGTCATTTTGCGAACTTGGAGATAAAAACTCACTGTAAAAACTTTTTGGCTTTTGATATTTAGGTTACCAGCGCATAGTCTTACCCAAAATTAAAAAAGAAAAACCACGTAAGAAATGGATTTTCATACACTTTTCTCTCCCGCTCAGATGCGTTTTCTCGCCGCATATTTGTTCGATCTGCAATGACGTACTTTCTACCGTAAATTTGATAAAGTATCAAGGTACTTTCCGAGCAGGTGTAGTATAAACATAATTGCTTGTAATTTCATACTAAATTATTTGTGTAATATTGCCCTGCTATCAAGACAGACACAATAAGAACATTCCTGAGTGCTCCGTGCCCTGGTTCATGGGTGAATGAAATTTCTTCCAAAACCGCTTTTCACTTATTACTTAATTCTCAACCATTCGCTTAACGGTCGAAGCACATGCTGGTGGTCAACCAACATTCTCATTGTAGTAACTTCAACAGGAATTGGAACATTCAGTTTACTACAGTGCAGCTACGTGCTAAATAGTTTACGATGCTTCAGTTAGCCGGTGGAGTGGAATTAAAGCTGCATATGCCTGCCTGTGTATCTGTGCTCGTGCCGCCGTTGGTGTAAAAACTCTCTTAAGTTATTAGGATTCCCTCAGAGCTAGAACACATCAACTGTTGTCACATGGGGAGTGATATGAAGATTCAAATGACGTTATTACGACGCACGCTATTTCGAAAAACTTTAGGAGTGGTACGCCAGTTCGAAAACACATTGAGTCGAAAACGGCTGTACAGAATGACGTTGTCGCGTACAATTGAAATATTGCATTTAAAATATTGTGGAGGATCTCGTGCTAAAGCTATAATACGCTTGCCAAGGTTGGACTTAATGGATTATCCTAACCATCCATAACAAGAGTTATCTCCTTATCTCCGATTGTTATGGGTAGTCAGAAGGCATTACTCCCAGAAGGATGTCGATGGGACTGAAAAGAACTAATGTGGCGACTGTGAACCCGAAGACGCTGCGTTGGAACACCTCCCACTAGGTGGACCGACGACCTGGTAAAGGTTGCGGCAATCCACTGAATGCCAGACGCACGGGATCGGTCAATGTGTCTACGCTTGGGGTCCATGTTCAGCAGTGGACGTCTTTTGCCTGAAATGATAATGAGAAGCCAAAAAACTGAAACGAGTAATTGTATTACCCAGTTTCTTGATTTTGGAGGTCGTATTATTATTTGGGTAGTCGCTCCATAATAAAATACTGGTACTTGGCTTCATTCGGTTACATTGGAAGGCGGTCCCAAAGATCCAAAAGGCTAGGTAGATTGATTGTATGGTGCCACAAGTACACCTTAACTAACCTACGGTTGTAGATTCCAGTACTATGCAATTAAGTTTTAATAATACTGTAATGGCAGAAGTAGGTACTTTACCCAAAATATTTAAGGGTAAGTTTATCATAGAAACCTTATAACAAAGTTAGACCGATATGAAAACTTTTCCTTTTAATAATTCTGAACTATGTAGGTACCTTTATTTTTACCCGACTGCCGAAGGAGGGTAATGTGTTTGTGTTTTGTTGTCATCAGTCTACATGGTCTATGTATATATGTTTGTTCCTATGTGGCGTTCTAGAGACCAAACGCGTTGTTCGATTTTGATGATTCTTACGTCAATCGATTTGTCTTAACTGGCAAGTGTCACTGGCTATATTAAAATTAGAAAATAGAAAAACCGGCCAAATGCGAGTCGGACTCACACACGAAGGGTTCCGTACCATTATCGCAAAACACTGCAAATAAATCACGTTTGTTGTATGGGAGCCCACCTTAATTTATTTTATTTTAATTTAATAATTATTATTTTTTGAAGAGAATATACAACTAAATATTCTGTGAATATTTCAAGCGTCTACCTGTTGCCGTTATTAATATCGAGCAAAAAACGGCAAAAATATCACGTTTGTTGTATGTGAGCCCCCCTTTCATATTTACTTTATACTGTTTTTAGTATTTGTTGTTATAGCGGCAACAGAAATACATCATCTGTGAAAATTTCAACTGTCTAGCTATCATGGTTCATGAGATACAGCCTGGAGACAGACGGACAGACATACAGACAGACAGACAAACAGACAGACGGATCGCGAAGTCTTAGTAATAGGGTCCCGTTTTTACCCTTTGGTTACGGAACCCTAAAAATGGCGCCATACTCGTATTATGGGAGCCAATATATTTTTTTCTTCCAACCCATCGTGTGGGGTATCAAAATAAAGGATTTTGAGAGGTGATTTAAAAATATATAAAACTTATATATTTAAATATACCTGATTCTAATCAAAATACTAAAATGTAATAAATAAAAAAAATAAAAATATTGTTATTGGTTTTGGTCAGCCAGCTCGCGCATATATTCTCCGACTGCACAGAATGATTTTCTTCTTGTTTACTTCTTTTTAGTTCGCTATTTAAGCAGTTGGGTTTTTTGTTTCTTTTTTTTTGTATAACCAGTAATAAATCATACAAATTAGCATTGGTAATGATACTTGTACGGTACCCAGTAAATGGTCAAAATTCGAAGGTAATTCATTAAGAAAAATACTGTCCTTTAGTCCATACCTAGACTTTCACACTCCTCCACGCAAATTGTATAAAATTCATTTACAGGAGTATGTGAGAACCATAGCCGGTGGAGATGGCGTTTTGTAGTTTCTGCCTAGCCCCATGGGCATAAGGTGTGTGTGTATGCATGTTTGTGTGTGTAAGTTTCGTCACCAGTATTAACATATAGATTAGTTTATCTTCCACCATCCATCTCATAACTACACGCTACACCATAATTCACCTGTCAAACTACAACTGAATTTGAAATTGGAACACATAACACCGTTACCGTACACCCCTGCTGACGCCTTAAAAGCAACGTTAAGGTAACTAATAGCAGTAAGAACGCGTAATTAAAGTGAGCGGTGACACAGAAAATTAATTCTGAAGACGCTTGCCTCTGCCTCGAGGAAAGTAGGCGTCCATCCATGAGGAAGAAATGGAAATGTGGGTAATTTTGAAATCAGCTTTTCGGCACTGAAGTTGTTTTTGAAATGTATCCTGTTCTATTTTTAGATGAGTTCGAAAATGATTGCGGTTTTGTATTATTCATTTTGGGAGGCAGGAAGTCATTTTTGGTTGAGTAGTTTTATTGATTAGCTTTGCGTGGTTTTAGTACCTAATAGGTACCTACCACAACTTATATTCATCCACACTATCTTCTGTTCTTTCCAGGGTTCTTACCCTGACGTGCTAAAACTATCATGTATCTATCACTTACCATCAGGTGAGATCGTGGGCAAGCTCAAGCCTATCCACAATAAAAAAATCAGTCGACAAGTCATACATCTACCCCTTACCAGTGGTGTCTCATTCCATACAAAGAAACCGTGCTTACGTACTGTATTCAAACTGCCTAGCCTTTTACCAACTACATTGGGGTTGGCTTCCAGTCTCACCGGATTCAGCTGATTATTAGGGTTTTACATGGAGCGACTGCCTATCTGACCTCCACAACCCAGTAACTGGGTAACACGGTACCCCTTGGAAAGACTAGTGTCAGAAATCAAGCTTCTGACTACCCGTAATGACTGTCAAAGTTCTTCAAATGACAGCCCGGGCCAACGGCTTAACGTGCTTTCCGAGGCACGGAGGAAACCCGGTATGTTGAAATAGTCACCCATCCAAGGACCGACCACGTCAAATAATGCTTAACCTTGATGATCGACCAGTGCGGCTGTTATTATTTAGCCACGAGCCCGAGCTCGCCCGAGCTCTCCCAGCTAACGTACTGTATTACTGATTATTATTTGTACATCGATCGCGTTTGGTTCCGTTCCACGGATATAGATGGTGAACTATCTATCACCGTGGAACGGGACCGAACACGATCGATTTACAAAAAATAATCGGTATAATCAGATGAAAAACGCTAGTTACATCGGCACGGTTTCTTTGTATGGGATGAGGCATCTGTATGCTAGTATTATATTATTTGTGCCCTTACGCACAATGGAAATAACCTCTAAGAGCTTATGGTAACCCCTCTAGTCCTAGGCCTTATCTAAGTAAAATTTCATTTAGATCGGTTTAGCGGCTAAGCCGTCAAAACATTACAAAAAAAAACCGGCTAAGTGCGAGTCGGACTCGCACATGAAGGGTTCCGTACCATTATCGCAAAACACTGCATAAAAATCACGTTTGTTGTATGGGAGCCCCCCTTAATTTATTTTATTTTAATTTATTAATTATTATTTTTTGAAGTAAATATACAACTAAACATTCTTAGAATATTTCAAGCGTCTACCTGTTGCCGTTATTAATATCGAGCAAAAAACGGCAAAAATATCACGTTTATTGTATGGGAGCCCCCCTTAAATATTTATTTTATACTGTTTTTAGTATTTGTTGTTATAGCGGCAACAGAAATACATCATCTGTGAAAATTTCAACTGTCTAGCTATCACGGTTCATGAGATACAGTCTGGAGACAGACGGACAGACAGACAGACAGACAGACAGACAGATGGATCGCGAAGTCTTAGTAATAGGGTCCCGTTTTTACCCTTTGGGTACGGAACCCTAAAAAAAACAGATAGACACTTTGGATGGATTTCTTAGCAAATAGACCTCGGCTCTTTGGGTAAATTAGTATGAAATAAATAAGCACAAAGTATCGATGTTACTTAGGCTGTTCAGTCTAAGTACTAAGGATACCTAATTTTAGGATAGAGGGTTACCTACATCGATCCAGAGCGGTGAAGGGTTCTCTTGTGAAGGCGAAATTGCAAGCCTTAAAAGCTTGTAGCATTATTTCTGTACCTGTATAATTATACAACACAACAAAGTACAAAGTCTGTGTATTGTATTATTTTCTAACTCTATTATAATATCTACTGATAAAAACAGTTCAAAAATTTGATGAAAATTAATAAATCTGCCCAGCATTTCCCTACTATTTTGGGGTCAGCTTCCAGTCTAACCGGATTCATCTGAATATTAGAATTTCCCATACAGCGTCTGCCTATCTGACCTTCACAACCCCGTGAAAAACCCAGTAAATACGCCAAAAAATATAACACCAAATTAAAGACGAAATTAATTCGCGCCTGGAATATATTTTATAGCAATAACACTCACGGATGCGCGCTAACCGTCGCTCAAGGCGCTTTTCTAACAACCGTTTACGTTATAATTTATGGTATATTTTAATTTTAATTAACAGGATTCCCGTTCTGACACCAAAACGACCAGTTACTGACGGCTTTCCATTGTAAACGGTCTTGGCGCAAATTATTTCGTGAATTTTGTGATTTATTTAAAGCTTTACGTTAATTTGAGAGTTTTTTTTTGGCATTTGTTGGCGTTTGGCCGAAGAAAGCGCTTACTTTGCGTTTGAAGATAAAATGTTGTTTCATTTTTTTTGCCGGAGAAGATTCTTTTGTGATGTCTGGGATGAATAATTTTCGCATTAATTTTAAGGCTTTTAGGTAATTGCTACATGTAATGTAGTTATTATGAACAACTAGCTTCTGCCAGCGGCTTCGGCTGCGTGAATGTCGAAAATTATCCCGGGGGAACTTATGCACGTGATAAAAAGTATCTTATGTTCTATAATCTATCCCTTTACCAAATTTCATCCAGATCCGTTTAGCCGTTCTGGCGTGTAGAAGTAACAAACACACTCACAAACTTGGGCTTTTATAATATTAGTGTTATTAAGTGTGATAGTGTGATTTGGTATGATATTATAATCACTCAGAAATGGATTTGAAAAGTAGATGACTACTTAGCTGTTGTGCTGGACACAGTTTAATGACTGAAGAATCCTTTAGACACGCAAAATTTTAATAATATTATTTTACTTTTCCTTTTTAGGGTTCCGTACCCAAAGGGTAAAAACGGGACCCTATTACTAAGACTCCACGGCCCATCTGTCTGTCTGTCTGTCACCAGGCTGTATCTCACTAACCGTGATAGCTTGACAATTGAAATTTTCACAGATGATGTATTTCTGTTGCCGCTATAAAAACAAATAGTAAAAACTGAAAAAAAAAATATTTAAGTGGGGCTCCCATACAACAAACGTGTTTTTTTGCCTTTTTTGCGATAATAGTACGGAACCCTTCGTGCGCGAGTCCAACTCGCACTTAGCCAGTTTTTTGGCTTCGCCATAGGTGCGTAAAAAATTAACGCCTAATAGAAACCTTCCCTCAGAGTCTGCAGAAAAGGAGTTAATTGCTATTTTAAAGTTGTGTTACATTTTTTTTTTATCTGGCCTTTGCCCACGAAAAGACCTCTTTCATGTCCTTCCAGGAAATTTTCTCTCTCTATATTGGCAAACCCAACTTCACGACCAATTTTGTTTCACACATCACATCACATCATCAGACTATTAATGTACTCACTGCTGGGACTCAGGCCTCCTCTCTGTGCGAGGGAACGGGCCGTAATCCAACACGCAGGCCCAGTGCGGGTTGGTGGATGTCACATGTCTTCGAATTTTTGGTTCTAGGACATGCCGGTTTCCTCACGATGTTTTCCTTCACCGTTTTGAGAGCAGTGGTGATGAAATAATTTACACAAAGTAAAGCGCCTGCCTGGGTTCGAACCCACGACCTACAACTTGTAAGTCGTGGCCAATACCACTGGGGCACAACTGCTCCCAATTCTGCTTGCAATTTTGTCAGTTTCTGACATATCTACCTTCTTCTTTACCCGATTACGGTGAAGCCAAAAGGAAGGGTTATGATTTTAGCAGTGTATGTATAAATTTTTGTATTTACGTATGTACCTCCGTAGCGCCTAAACAATTCACCCGATTTTGATGAATAAGGTGTCAATCGATTAGTTATTATGGCCCGGGTAGCACAGATTAAAAAGAAAAAAAGTCTGTAGTCGGGTTGCAGTTTTTATTTTAACTTTTTGCTTGTCGGGGGAAAACTTCATAAGGCGCCTGGACTGTTGGGGTAAAGACCAGGGAGTGTGGTATTTTTACCTCAGTAAAACCACCTTGGTGATCACCATAAGCGCATGGAAGGCCTTGTGACCTGTTACAAGACCATCCCAGAACCCCCTCTGTGCAATAATAAAATAAATAATAATAATAATAATAAAATCTTTATTCAAACTTCAAATTGGTAAACTATACTAATAGGTCTTATATATAAATTAGGTACAACAATGTTAGGTGCCTGTACTAGGTAATCCTGTATCACAGGCGGCAGGGGCTCAAACAATGTAAATGTAAGGACAAATAATATTTACAATATTTTCTTAACATTAGAATAGTGACAGAGATATATTGATTTATTTATAATCTTAAATACTAAAACTGATGCAAATTAAAATTAAATTCTATTAATAATGATAAACAGATAATTGCTAACTTAGCTTAGTTTACGTAAAATTGTTTGCACTTAATTATTTACACACATGGACAACGAACTTTTAGCGTCAGCAGATATTTGAGCTGGGCTATTGCAAAATGTTTTTAAGCCGTTTTGCCAAAATACGCACGGTGGCAAATTGCCTAAGCAAATCCAGGTGAAGTAGGTCAGCGCAGTAGCCTGTTCTTGTTGAGTCGGCATCACGTGTTAAACACGGAAGTCTGGCCTTGAGTGCGACGCTCTAGGCGCCCTCGTAATCGACAGAGTTGATGTATCTAAATTCCGCTATCTTCCTTGCAGGGCACTCAGGATCTCCTGTTTTATGATTGCTGGTCTTTTTAAAGCGTGAGCAAGTTGCACATTTTGGTACATCAGCTTTCTTCGCGCACTCTGTCATCGAGTGCCCAGTTTCACCACAATGTCCACACGTCGAGTTGACCTCTCTGCAAGTTTTCGCTGCATGACCATATTGTTGGCACTTGTAGCACCGAGTTACCAGTGTAAAATCCCTGACAGGACAGGATGTCCAATTAATAAAAAGTCTCGATTGAGTGATTAGGGCTTTACGTATATTAGCTGGTACTTCAATGACGTAGTTGCAGGTCGACGCTTCTCTCTTCCCAGATTTGTGGCTTAATTTTACTAACGCCAGGAATGATTCTAAGGACATGTCTTCAAATTTGTCGGCTACATTTTGTTCAAATATGTATCTGAAGACCTCATTTTCAGCCATGGAAGTCGGCACTCCTAAGACCACGATCCGGGGTTTGCGCTTGCTGGGTTCGTCAGCGGTGAGTCCTGAAGTAGAGAGCTGGACTGCTTGCTTTACTTTATCGGCGTCATGTTTGGTCTCGGTGCTAATAATTACGCCTCCATTTTTTGTTTTCCGGACACCACGAACATGCAGTTTCATTTGCTCCGGGCGAATGATCTTTTTCACGAGGTCATTGGTTTCGTCACTCGATTTCAATTTATCTTGGGGATAAATTGCAACCGAGCTTAAATTATTGGGGCGCACAAAGTTATTTGCTCCCTTTTTTACCATTTCGGCAAAAGAAACATTTCCCGCAGTACCTGAGTCCTGTATCGTCTTCCTGAGGTCCATAATGTGGTCTGACAGGTCTCGCTTTTCAGTAAGGGATTCAACCATACTGTGCGTTAGTAGAGATCTAGCCTTTAGCGACTGGTATAGTACTGCCATTTGTGAAGTACCGGATCCTATTTTACGGCAAAGGTTTGCTATTTTCATTTTCTGCTCCGAATTGAGTTTTCCATCCGCGGCAATAGAGCAGACTTCATTCAGATGCAGCTCAATAGAAGACATCCATTTTTGAATCTCGGGTGTGGTAATGATCTCAGGTGGCGCCGCCGCCACAGGTGAGGCAAAGGAGAGCACTGGCTCCCTTGAATTCGAGGGTCTGTTATCCATTTTATGCGTACACTAAATCACTTTTACTATTTCATTATAGTTTGTAAATACATACATACTAAGCTAAATTAAAAGTGCAAAGGTGCTAAAACACTTAAGGAGGTCACTATTATTAATAATTTAATTATTTCAACTAAATATTGCTTGTGGGCACGTCTTTACGCGACAAGCGCCAATCAATCAATACCTAATACCTAGTATAGTTAAATCTATCTAGTGACAAAAATGTGAAGGAAACAGAACTGTGATTAAATTATAAGAGTACTGACACACCCCCGCGGCTTCGCTCCCGTCAGCTGGCTATCTACCGACCTACCACTTACCTATCTACCCTACCTACCTACCTACTTACCTACCCACCTACCTTATCTACCTACCAACCTACTCACTGCCCTACCGATTAACCTACCTACCATACCCTACATATCCTACCCTACCTACCTACCCACCTACCCTACCTATCTACCAATTTGTTTAACTATTTATTTGAATAAGAATTAATACCATACTACAATACGAATGTAACCAACTTTTGTTTCTACCGGCGCGGCGCGGCGAACTAATTAAATTTTAGAACACAAAAGCTGGTTTTGTGACATTACTATGATAGTAAGACATATTCTCTTGCAGTTTTTTATGTACGTAATAATGAGTACTTTAATTGTGTGATACATAATATGTATCATCAATAGTTGTCTCAGCGCACGCCAAATAATGCATTTTATAGGTAAAATGTTGCTACTTTGGATTACATTATTGCAATTTTCATAAGGGTTTCTAATATTTTTGAAAATAAATTATAGCCTATGTTACTCGAGAATAATGAAGCTTTTCATACGTGAAAGAATTTTTTAAATCGGTCCATTAGTTTCGGCGCCTATTCGGTACAAAAAAACCGGCCAAGTGCGAGTCAGACTCGCACACGAAGGGTTCCGTACCATTATCGCAAAAAACGGCAAAAATCACGTTTGTTGTATGGGAGCCCCACTTAAATATTTATTTTATTATGTTTTTCGTATTTATTGTTATAGCGGCAACAGAAATACATCATCTGTAAAATTTTCAACTGTCTAGCTATCACGGTTCATGAGATACAGCCTGGTGACAGACAGACAGACAGACAGACCGACCACGAAGTCTCAGTAATAGGGTCCCGTTTTTACCTTTTGGGTACGGAACCCTAAAAACAAACAAAAATATCTTTCCTCTTTATAATATTGGTATAGATTTCTGAGACAACACGATTTCCGATGCAGATGTGCTTCAACAAGATTCTTTATATATTACTCATCGATTTGGCACTTATATGTACTGACACGCATAATGTCTGTTGTGTGGCTAATATTATAATGCCAGGATTCACGTGTAGCATTATTTATCACCATTTCTGTGGAACTTCACGCGATTACAATATTATTATTAGAATTGTAATGTATTTTCGTCTTTTGGGATTGCTAAAATTAGTTTATGTTTTGTTTGAGTGGTTTGGTCGTAAATAAGAGATGTAGGTATAATGTGAGATCCTTGTATAGTAGTTTACTGTGATAGACTGATTTGATTTATATAATTATAATAGATACCTAAATGCATTGTCACCTGCAAAAGAAAACAAAATCTGTGTTGAGGCTGAAAGGTAAAAAAACGGCCAAGTGCGAGTCGGACTCGCAAACAAAGGGTTCTGTACCTACCATTATCGCAAAAAAAATCACGTTTGTTGTATGGGAGCCCCGCTTAAATATTAATTTTATTTGTTGTTATAGCGGCAACAGAAATACATAATCTGTAAAACTTTCAACTGTCTAGCTATCACGGTTCATGAGATTCAGCCTAGTGACAGACGGACTGACAAACATACAGACAGACGGACAGACAGTCAGACGGAGAGACAGACAGACGTGGCGTCTTAGTAATAGGGTCCCGTTTTTACGGAACCCTAAAAATTAAATTAATCTTCTAGCTGGTTAGCTCATACCTTATACGCTTGTCTCTTATTGGAATGCATGCATAAATATTAATGAAATTATTTTGATGATTTTTCGTGTAGGAAGCATATTATAATCTTAAAGATTTAAGCTGAATATCACTAGTCTGGCTCATTATCGCACCCAGTTTTTATCTCTATATCTTTTCCTGCCATTCTTGCCATTCTGACTGGCAGATGGCTGGCAGCTGCCTGGCTTATTGGTTGTGTATGAAATAGTATTAACATAATTTAACCGTTTAGTGCACTATTGTGTTCAAAGAGACTTATCAAAGTACATTATATCTATCTCAGTAAACAAAGCCAACATTTTTACATTAAACATATTTTTATAATCCCTTCCTCATTATCAAAATAACAAGTACGAAAAACAAACTCTCTAAATCAAAAACACGCTCCAAAGAAGAACAAAACTCGAAATATACATTACAACACAATAAGTTGATATATTATCTTCTAAACAACAAAACAACAGTATATGAGTTCAAAGCTAACAAACAAACTTCTAAGTTAATCACGAAGACGTGAGAACTTCCAATGTCGTTTGTTAACGTCTTGTTAACTAGAATTAAGTCACTGAAGAGCTTGTAACTGTTTGTGTTCTCCCTTTGACAGACTCAAAAACGACCAATTAGGTAAAATTAACAAGAACTTTGGAAGGGTACCTATAGCAATTAGTGTCGAAGAAAGGGTTTGTAAGCAATAGTGGTGAGATGGACTGTTTGAAGGAAGTTTGTGAAGTACCTACATTTTAAGTTTCCTTTAAATTTACATAAGGACTTAGTAGACATGCTACGGGGAATGCATTTTGGCGACTCTCTTCGTTTAGTCGCAAGAATTTCAGCGATTACTTTTCGTTTCAATTATCATCATCATCATTTCAGTCGAAAGACGTCAACTGGTGAACATAGGTCTCCCCCAAGCACCGCCACACTGATCGGTCCTGTGCGTTTCGCATCCACCGGACGCCACCAAAGCTGCGTCTTCCGGTACGCGGACGCCACTTTAAAACTTTTCGGCCCCAACGGCTATCCGTTCTGTGAGCTATGTGCCCTGCCCACTGCCACTTAAGTTTGGCAATTCTTCGGGCTATGTCGGTAACCTTAGTTCTCTGGCGGATGTTTTCATTTCTGATTCAATCACGCAAGGAAACTCCGAGCGTAGCCCGTTGCCCGTTGCCCTTTGGGTGACTTTAAGCCTTCTGATGAGGCCTATTGAGAGCAACCACGTCTCTGTCCCGTAAGTTATTACTGGCAACACATAATGATCATTAAAATCCACCTTGAGACACTGTGTGTGTAAGTTGGACGAGAAGATACCACGCAACTGTCCGAACGCTGCCCAGCCGAGTCGGATTCGACGGTTGACCTCTTCTCGAAGTTGGACCTACCTAACTGGACCGTTTCTCCCAGGTAAACATAATCGTCCACAACTTCGAGTGTAGAGTCTCCGACTTTGATAGGAGTGGATGCAAAATGGGCATTAAACATCACCTTGGTTTTGTCCATGTTCATTTTTAGACCCACTCTTTCGAAAGCTATACTGAGGTCATCGAGCATTGCAAGTTTCGTTTGAATGCTGTTTTATAATTACACAATTTTAAAACAGCGCACAAATGAAATTCACTTTTAGGAACTTTTCTCTATAATCTTAGCAATTTAGTCAGCGATTTCAATTGCCTTTCAGAAGCTCATTACAGAATTTGTAGGACGCCCTCAGGCTAGGTTGCACACACAAACACACGACACTCATACACACAAACACACAACACACTTATACATACAATTTTAGTTTTGTATTACATACAGTAGAATGACACAGTCCACTTGAGATAAGTTTTTGTTGATCATTGTAAACCTTGACCGTAAACTAAACTACCTCTTAAAATATAGGTATAGCCTAGTTTAAGAGGTAGAGTAATATTTCTTGTACAGAATTTGCAACAAAACTATAAAATTATTCTTAAACTATAAGCTTATGTTTTATACCAAATATCAAACTATATTGTGAAACTCTTTATGTTTTTGGATAAATAAAGATATATTATATAGGTGGAGCGTGGACCTTTGCAGGGTGGCTGGTAGCCGCTGGATGACAGCTGCCGAAAATCGAACCAAATGGCGTGCAATTGGAGAGGCCTATGTCCAGTAGTGGACTGCTATAGGCTGATGATGATGATGAACTGAGTTGCTAATCGCAGTTACCAAAAGTAGCAAGTCTACTAATATCCTTAGTAAGGTGAAGACTATAAACAAATGAAAATCCAGAGGAGAGCATAAGCCACAGTGCTCCAAATGAAAAGAACAAACTTTTAAACAAACGAAGTTTGTGTAAATAAAGTTCTGCTACGTACACGCTCTTTAGTTGTGGTTTGCACAATTTAGAAAGTTCAGAAGAATTTATGTACTTCTTATCCGATTTTTGTTTGCTCTTAGAGCAAGTTCAAAGGAGAAGTGAAAAGGTGGTCGTTATAAAAAACTAAATCTATTTTTATAAAACTACTATAGATTTAGTTCACTTGTATTTTATGTTACTTGGATGTTACAAGGATGGTGAATATTTTATTATTATCATTTTAGGCGTAGATGGCGGGACCAGCTCGACTTCTTCCGAAAGGACTGCAGTCCACATCAGCAGAAAACAAAATTGATTGTAACAGGGAGAAGGAGGCTTTTGCCCTATAGTGGAACGACATTAATAGACTAGTTAATTAATCAGTTTTTCTAATAGATTCTGATAAATTATTTTGCCTTATGTATAAGTAGTTCAAAGCATGGCACAATGGCGCCAGTTTCAATTATTTTTCTTTCATATAATTTCCGCATTTCATTTCATTTTTTTATTTTTTTTGCTCATTAAGTCAAGAGTGAATAGGTTACTTCTAGGCAAACGTACTTCACCGTCGACCACATCATCGCTTACCATCAGGCGAGATAGTGGTCAAACGCGAGCCTATCGTTAAATAAAATAAAAATCTATTAACGAGCTCTATTTAGGTAAAAACACAACATTTTATTTACCATCGTTTAATTTAGAACTTCTTTATCTGACACTAGTCATATCTCTTCATATTTTAAACAAGACAGTGCAGACATTTCAATTTAAATAAATTTTAATTTTGGCTTAAAATATTTTTCTTTAATAGTTAAGTTTAGAGGTAAGGTTAAAAGATTAGACAACCTCTTTTTAATCATGATAAAAATGTCACAAAGTATTCTGACAGTTGCTTTTGCGTCACGATGTCAAAAATCTAGATTTATATAAAAAGTAGTTTTTGCTATAATACAGTAATCTGCTATCAGTTTTGAGTATTAATGTGAACGTGGACTCATTTGGATAGTAAAAAAGGGTTGTATATCTAGAAACGACGGGACGACGGTAAATGAAGAAGACCAGTCACGTCGATTTCAAATAAAGGGCTTAGGTTGATGGCAAAAAACTAGACTCTTATTACAATATCTGGAAAAGGTGGTTGTGAGTGTTCACTTCTACCTTTTACCTATCCTTCGTGGTGTCCAGGCATAATGTGAATGATGTTATACATACCAAATTTTTTGTTTCGATCATTAATGTATTTTGGAAGATTCATAATCTTTATTTTTCTGAATCACACCCAGATAGCTTCATAATCCGTCACGAAGTTGTTAAGGAAAGCATTAATAAAACATAAAATTGCAATTTTATTTATTTATGTACACACAGAACACTTAAAGCAAAGCAAATAAAGACAAAGGGGAAATACTACACAAAAAAATAACTAATAACCTAATTTCCCAGATCCCCCCTCTTTGCAATCATTTCTAAAGCTTAAACAGAAACAATATACCAAAGCGACTGTTCCAAATACACGCTCCGAGCTTTCATTGTTCTCCAGCATTCATTAACGCTACCATTTGTACATCTGCCTTGAGTAAGCAATCTTGTAAATAAACTAATCCGCTAGAGGGCGCTACGCGTCGTCACTTCATCAAGCCGTTGTGACAATAATGCAATTGTGTTCACCGTACATTTGAAGGAGATATTATAAGAGAATCCTCCTTGCTTGGGGAACACCCCTGATTGGTAGAGCATCTGTGTTAGTATGACAAACATGGTTCTTACTATTGGATACAAAGTCGTGGTGGAAGTCAGGTCTATATATTTACATGGTTTAGAGGTGAGGTGAATCTATTATTGGTATAGTAAGAATCGATGATTTGAATCAAATGGATACACAGGCATATATGGTTATTGACGTTACATTTTTAACATAGATGATAGTAAAGGTTGTCTTTTTTAGAGATTTGGTTTTTAAAATGAATTAAATCACGTAATAATAAATTTAATTGCCATGGTATTGGCTTTGTTTGAAATATATTCACATGCAGTGCTTAAACATGATTTCGGAATAATGGGCGCAACGGCTGGCTCGAATGAAGCAAGTAATCGTGCAGTCTAATTTTCAACCACTTCATCGAGCAACGTTTGAGCAGCGAGTATGTGAAAATGTAAACAACAAAATGTGAGGTTATAAGCAGATATGAGGGTAAAAGAAATGGAATAAAACCAATGCATGAATTAGACCATAATTATTATATTCAAGGCAGCATAATAACATCAGTAACATACTTGCAACAATATTATTGCGTAAAACTACACGCACATTAATAATGAAAATCATCAGTACACAACATAATCACATTTATAACATTAATAATAAATCAAGAGCAATCAAAACGTACCTGACGTTCAAAGTCCGAAGTCAAACCAAAATTGAACGATCAAGCCTCTTGCGCACTCTTTTATAATGCGGCTTGCTTGTTAGTGGCAGGGAGCGCGTAGTCAATACACCAACTTATTAAACAGGAAGTAACTCAAAAGATACTCAAATAATAAAAAAAATAGGAATTATTCCTCCCACAAGTAGGTTAATTTTTGGTTGAACGGCTAAGTCAATAAGCAGAATTGCCGAATTTCTAATGAAGAAAACCTAGAAGCCTTTATTAAGACGCCCTTATATCCATTAAAAGTCAGTGTTTGGTGCGCTTTATGGACAGGTGGAATCATTGGCTCATTGGAGAGTGCTATAGAGCAATGATGTCGATTTCTTTGTTCCTCACTTGAATGCTATTGATGTGGCAGAGCTTTGCTTTCAACAAGATGGTGTAACATGCCACACAGCGCGCGACACTATCAATTTATTGCGGTAAACATTTGATGAGCGCTTAATTTCGCGTAATGGACCTGTGAACTGACCTCCACGATCGTGTGAT
Organism: Anorthoa munda; assembly: GCA_945859665.1. NCBI lineage: Eukaryota > Metazoa > Arthropoda > Insecta > Lepidoptera > Noctuidae > Anorthoa > Anorthoa munda. The sequence continues at coordinate 18,769,843 of OX243896.1, read as the reverse complement.
CTTACACTTATGGATTACTTTCTTTGGGGATATGTAAAGTCAATGTCTACGCAGATAAACCACAGACATTGGACCATTTGAAAGTTAACATTCGCTGCGTTATTGCCGACATACGGCCCAGTTGCTCGAGAAAGTGTTCGAAAATTAAACTTCCCGATTACGCTTCATTTGAGCCAGCCGTGGCACCCATATACCCGAAAACATGTTTAAGCACTAATGACACAAGAATATCTTAAAAAAAAAGCCAATACCATGGCAATTAAATATATTTTTACGTGTTTCATTTCATTTAAAATCCAAACCTCTATAAAAACACCCTTTAGTTTAGATATGTTTATGGACATAGATAAACTTTGCTATGTGAATCAATTTAATTAATGTGAACTTAAAGCTGATTTTGAAATAATTATGTGCTTTATATGTACTAAAAGCAGCTTTATCTAAATTCTGATAGTCATGTCTTTGGTGACTTTGCCCCACGTTGGGCGCCACTGTAACGGTTTGGTCTGGGCACGGTAGCCAACGTAGGCCGCTAACGGATAGTAGGTCGTTAGGTAGATGGTAATGAAACAGCTGGACAAGTTAATACATATATTGAGGGAACTAAAGATCCACAGCTAAGTCGCGGGTAAATAAAGTCACTCTGTTCTGTTCCGAGCACTATCACACACAGTATATATGTAGGAAGGGTACCGTCCCTTAGCAGTACGTGGCAGATGCTGGGGGAGCTGTCAGCACAGGCTCCGTGACCGGCCGCCGGAACTGTAGCGGCTAGGCTGCGCAGGGTAGGCTGCGCAGCCATCGGCTCGCGTGGCGGTAGGCCGCAGGTAGGCAGGCCAAGACCTGGGCAGCGTGCGTGGATAGCGTGCAGGAAGCTAGCAGCGTGCCGCAGTAGGCAAGGGGTCCAGCCCTCAGAGCCCTGAAAGCACCATTGGGTGCTCATGTTAGATGCGGTGCTATTAGCAGCAAGCCACATGCGATGTACCAGCTTCTTCCCCTTTTTAAGCCAAGGAACGGTGTGGGAAGCATTGTAGGTGAAAGCTCAGTACATCGCAGCGGTTCACAGGTAAGAACTTGCAAACTTAGCAAGCACATTGACAGATGCGAAATTAGGTTAAGTATGAACACGCTAGCATTTATTAACATAAAGTAAACGTTATCACTTACAATAAAACATTGAGGCACACCCCGATGCAGTAGATATACATACTCATTACCATCTTCTATTTCCTGGATGACCCTTAGCCACGCGTCCAACAATGACAGCGCCAAATCTGATAATGAATTAGTGATGGAATCGATATTGGTCATCCAGCAGAAAAAAGAAAGATAGTTGGATCGAAAGATAGTTTGTCAGCTAAGCCAGCGGAATCCAAATGACCAAGCGACAGCGTCCCAGTAAATTAGAGTCGTGCCGTGTTTTCAGTAATGTGGCTATCAACCTTACTAAGTTACTAATTGTGATTATTAGTATCACTCGACTATTTCCAGTTGAGAATCCCCACAACGCTACAAATATAAGTAAATGTTTTAATGACTTTTTAGAGCTAGGCTTCATATGTTATAGAATTAACATTTATTCGATGAATTATTTTTCGATCAAGGTAGTTATTTCACTTATATCACAGATAATAAAACTTTCGGAATGCGTAATCTCCTCTTTTTTTAACCCCCGACGCAAAAAGAGGGGTGTTATAAGTTTGAGGTGTGTTGCTGTGTATCTGTGTGTCTGTGTATCTGTGTATCTGTGTATCTGTGTATCTGTGTATATGTGTGTCTGTCTGTGGCATCATAGCGTCCAAACGGGTGGACCTATTTTGATTTAGTTTTTTTTGTATAAAAGGTGACTTAATCGAGGGTGTTCTTAGCCATGATTTAAGAAAATATTCTCAGCCTTTTGAAGATAATCAGCTCTCTACTAATTGAGGTAAAGATATGAGCAACTTTCATAGGTCTAATCGATTTGAAATTTAGAATCCTGTCAGTTCAATGATATTGCTAAAATATAATAATCTTGAACTGATGCTGGGGCATCACCAGGAATCACAGGATGCCCAACTCCTCAGTAACTTACAGCAGAGGTATCGTCTTTGGACTCATTTGAATGGTCTCTTTGAATAGGTTGTAGATGGATGGTGATCAGAATCTGATGATGGATGGTGATCAGGATCTGATGGTGGATGGTGCTGGTGATGGATAGGGGATTGAGAGATAAACTGTCAGTTCAATGATATTGCTAAAACATAACAATCTTGACCTGATGCTGGGGCATCATCAGGAATCAGCAGGACACCCAACTCCACGCTTACTTATAGCATAGGTATCGTGTTTGGACTCATTGGAATGGTCTCATTGAAAAGGTTGTAGATATATGGTGATCAGGCTCTTATGATGGATGGTGATGGATATGGGATTGAGAGATAAACTGTCAGTTCAATGATATTGCTAAAATATAATAATCTTGACCTGATGCTGGGGCATCATCAGGAATCAGCAGGACACCCAACTCTACGCTTACTTATAGCATAGGTATCGTGTTTGGACTCATTAGAATGGTCTCATTGAATAGGTTGTAGATAGATGGTAATCAGGGTCTGATGATGGATGATGCTGGTGATGGATATGGGATTGAGAGATAAACTGTCAGTTCAATGATATTGCCTAAACATAATAATCTTGACTTGATGCTGGGGCATCACCAGGAATCAGCAGAACACCCAACTCCACACTAACTTACAGCATAGGTATCGTTTTTGGACTCATTGGAATGGTCTTATTGAATAGGTTGTAGATAGATGGTGATCAGGGTCTGATGATTGATGGTGCTGGTGATGGATATGGGATTGAGCGATAAACTGTCAGTTCTATGATATTGCTAAAACCTAATAATCTTGACTTGATGCTGGGGCATCACCAGGAATCACAGGACACCCAACTCCTCAGTAACTTACAGCAGAGGTATCGTCTTTGGACTCATTGGAATGGTCTCATTGAATAGGTTGTAGATATATGGTGATCAGGCTCTTATGATGGATGGTGATGGATATGGGATTGAGAGATAAACTGTCAGTTCAATGATATTGCCAAAACATAATAATCTTGACTTGATGCTGGGACATCACTAGGAATCAGCAGTACACCCAACTCCACGCTAACTTACAGCATAGGTATCGTGTTTGGCCTCATTGAAATGGTCTCATTGTATAGGTTGTAGATATATGGTGATCGGGGTCTTATGGTGGATGGTGCTGATGATGGATATGGGATTGAGAGATAAACTATCAGTTCAATGATATTGCCAAAACATAATAATCTTGACTTGATGCTGGAGCATCACCAGGAATCAGCAGGACATCCAACTCCACGCTAACTTATAGCATAGGTATCGTGTTTGGACTCATTGAATAGGTTGTTGGTAGATGGTGATCAGGGCCTGATGTCGGATGGTGCTGGTGATGGATAGGGGATTGAGAGAAAAACTGTCAGTTGAATGATATTGCTAAAACATAATAATCTTGACCTGATGCTGGGGCATCACCAGGAATCACAGGACACCCAACTCCTCAATAACTTACAGCAGAGGTTTCGTCTTTGGACTCATTGCAATGGTCTCATTGAATAGGTTGTAGATAGATGGTGATCAGGATCTGATGGTGGATGTTGCTGGTGATGGATAGGGGATTGAGAGATAAACTGTCAGTTCAATGATATTGCTAAAACATAATACATAATCTTGACTTGATGCTGGGGCATCACCAGGAATCACAGGATACCCAACTCTTCAGTAACTTACAGCAGAGGTTTCGTCTTTGGAGTAGCCAATTTATGTATGAAGCATACATAATAATCCACTCATCCCGTTCATGTGAACGATCCTAAGTCAGTCATCATTCGCACCCTACCAGTGTTACACGTATCTATATATTGTATTAATGTACCTTGTGCTTCAATTTAAATACAGTCCACTATATAATATTATTTATGTGGTTTTATTATATTACCAGCGTCTGCCACACTACCCGTAATATATATTAATATATTTACAACAAGTCCTAACGACAACTATACCCAAAGATGGTCAATCGTAGCGTGACTACTAGTAAATAAAGTTTAAAAAGCATGAAATAAAAATAAATTAAAAATTTAAAAACCCCCGACTCAAAAAACCCTCTAAAAAGTAATAAATAATACGTACTGGCACACTAGCACTTTACGTTTAAAATACCTAACTACTATTTAATTTTATCCAAGCGTCGTCGCGTTGGGGGACCGCTAAGCTAGAAATACAACAAAAAATTTATAAAGAATTAATGTAAGTACAAGAAAACTGCACCGCGACCCGCGTGCTGCGCGCACGCATTGCATCTTGATTTAGAACGGTAACAAATCTATTTATAGGTTTATGCATGAAACTAAGTTCGTATGTAACTAAAAACACAATAATAATTTTCAGGTAACTCTATAAATAGTATCTTTATCAATGTTAATCTAATTAAAGACAGATTAATTTCCATATTTCATAATAAGACTAAACTGTAACTGTAACTTCACGGCTTTTTTATAAGTGCATAGATAAGTGTGAGGCGCGAAACTGGAGAAGGTACCGCCAAACATAAGAGGCTTAAAAACCTACCCAGCAATAAAGAAAGTGTTCTGTTATACAAAGAACAGCTGGTATTTAGCGGTCCCCCGACGCGACGACGCTTGGATAAAATTAAATAGTACTTAGGTATTTTAAACGTAAAGTGCTAGTGTGCCAGTACGTATTATTTATTACTTTTTAGAGGGTTTTTTTTTAAGTCAGTTAACAATAATATGGTCCGATCATCTTGGGTACCAGACCGAATTGGGTACAAAACCGGACATACGATGTGGCGAAGCTTGGGGGGAGACCTGTCTCCAGCAATGGACGTCTTTCGGCTGAAATTTAACGATCATGTTAATAACTAGGCTGAGGTTAGCTGAGGAATCCCATAGACGTCATTAAAAATCATTCTTATTTTCAGAGCCGAATAAAAGCTGACTCAAATCTGCGTCTAATTCGAAAAATAAAACATCAGTCTAGGTTACTTTTTAAAACATTGTTTTGTGAAATCTTACATATTAGACTAATGGCCCTATATTAGAGTGTCCCAGATTGCTTGTTAAATGGAGAGTGAAGAAAATATAGGTTGCTCGGTGAAAAAAATATTTACTTAGGAAAAAAATATTATTTTACCTAGCGTCTAAACTGTAAAGAAAGCAGTGCGTAGCCGAGAGCGTAATACTGGTCTTATTCCCCTTTTATAGCACCCATTTTCCAGAGTGGTGTGCAGTTATAAAAACAAATGTAGTACTTACAAAATGAAGAAAGTAAAGGATATTTCTTTATGGGATAACTTGTATAGTGTCTCCTGACGACAGTGTTTCAAGAAGATGGAATGATTTGCAAAACTGTCGCATCAGTGTCTAGATTATGTGGCATCCATCTGCCATATGGGTATTACAAAGGTTGCCATTCATTCTTTAACAATCGTTAATGGGGTGTAAGTACTCATGAATATAAACAATTCAAACTACCGAAATAAATTAACTCAGTAATATGCAAAAATAAATTGTTCACTAAATTTGACAAAATGTACTTTTTTTGCGATATAAGGTATATCCTGTCATAAATGTTGGGTTAAAGTATCTTTCATCCTCTGAAAGTTTCCAATGCAATAAGTCAGTATAATTTCTTGTATAAAGAATCTCATTTTGATTCTAAAATGAAACATTAAAACATTTTGTGCTAATCCTAAAACTACAAAAAGATGACTCACTTTTCACCCCAAAGAGACGTTTTATATAGCGGAGTATATAAAACGTCTCTTTTCAGACCGAAAACATGACACGACCAAAATCTTTCGAGTTATACAAACCAGTGGTAGGCAACATTTGAAATGTGCCTTTCCCGACTAAAGTAAACGTTTATTTTACCTACCAGCTTTGTGTCAAAGACATAAATGAAATGTAAATTGCTTAAACAAGGATCTGAAGTATGATTTCCCATGTTGGAGTTCAGATCTAGACGAAACACTATATTTTGTACAAAGGAGGTTTTACACTGGTTGCATTGGATTTTCTTGTAACAATTTGTTTTTTTGCAGTTTCACTGTTTGTAGTCTAATATTGGATAGTTTTTGCTGCGGAGTAAAGAGGTACATGTCGTATGAAAAGTATTGAGTATGAATGGGGATGGTTTTAATGGAAGACCAAAGCAACGATGGCTTGATTGTGCGAAAGAAGATATGGTGCAGTAAAAGAAATTGGTGACTATTGATGTGTCGGTGACCTATTCGCCGACATCTCAATATCGAATTGGAAGAACAAGGCGTGCTGCGCCCACCCAAAATAAATATGGTGAAAAGCAGGAACGTAATAACTAAGGACCGGATTATATGCAACATAAAAAGCTTGAAAAATGAGTAGAATATGCATGAAAATTTGTAAAATATACAATATTAAAGTTTTAGAAAACGAAAAAAAAAGGAAAAAATATGGTAGTTTTAATTTTTATTTATTTCTAAATCAGCATACAATTAGTGAATTATTAATTATAATCATTAATTATCAACACCAAAATATAACAACTTTGTTGACGATTATAATGCACTAAAACGATTATTTTTTTGAACTTAAACAATCAGGTAGGGAGGTTTCTTAATCATCATCATCATCACATCATCAGCCTATTAATGTTCCTACTGCTGGGACACAGGCCTCCTCTCTGTGAGAGGGGATGGGCCGTAATCCACCACGCGGGCCCAGTGCGGTGGATGTCACATGTTTTCGAATTTTTGGTTCTAGGACAGTTTCCTCCCCCCCCGGTGGGTTCCCGCTTTGTCGATGCGGGGGGGCTCAGTAACCGTGGCTTGGTCACCCACGGTGAAGCGAAGAGGAACCCGAGGAGGGGCCGCTCGTCAGGGCTTTTGCCGATTAAGCCGACGACGTAGCGGCCAACTAGTAGGTTGCGGTGCCGCTTGGTAACAGGCGACATCGCAACTGAGGCGGGCCGCGATGTCTTATGGAGATTCCCAGGTCCCATACGATGTCGCGGCTGAGGGTTGGAGGCCGCGGTGGGAGAGGAGTGCCGGTATTGCGGTGCGCCGCTCTCCCTACCTTCCGCGGCCCGGACGGGGTCGCCACCGTCTGATGGCGGACGCGGTGGGGCCGCAGGGGAGGAGGAGTGTCGGTATTGCGTTAGCCGCTCTCCCTATCCCCTGCGGCCGAACAATGGTAGGTGGCGGGGCCATTGACCTTGACCCGTCACAGGGGGACCAAGGGTGCCATACACGGGGTCGTCTGGCGCCCATGTGCTGATTGGTCCCTAGGGTGGTCACGGCGTGCAGTGTGTTCTGGTGCGCCGGTGATGGGGGGACTCCCCCGAGGAAGGTCCGGTGACGGACAGCCGCGGCGGGTTCGCGGTGAGTGCTAACGCGTACCCGTGCTCCCGCCATAAGCGGCACAGGAGGACACCGTGGAGTTTTAGTGGGTTAGAGTCCCACATAACTGCACTATCTCCCCGTGGTAGTGCAGCATGCATGAGCATTTCTCCACGCAAAAAAAAAAAAAAAAAAAAAAAAAAAAAAAAAAAAAAAAAAAAGGACAGTTTCCTCCCGATGTTTTCCTTCACCGTTTTTGAGTGCAGTGGTGATGAAATAATTTACACAAAGTAAAGCGCCTGCCTGGGTTCGAACCCACGACCTACAACTTGTTAGTCGCGGCCGATACCATTGGGCCACCACTGCTCTCTGTCTGTCTCTGTGTTCTTCTGTTCTTCTTTTCTGTCTCTGTCTTCAATAAGTCAAAATATTTTTGTAAGTAATAATTGATGGTAGTGGCTGTGTGTGTGGGCGAGATTTTGGTTATAGAGTTTATTATCAAACTTATCAATATAATGTAACCACCAAAAATATTACAAATATAGCCAAAATATGCATCATCACCAGGTTTTAGATATAATATGCAATTGCCGCTGAAAATTGAGTAAATATGCAATTTAATATGCAAATGCATATAATCCGGTCTCTAGTGATAACAATAGTTTCACCATTATACAAAGAATGATGACAGATACGAAACGTTAAGCCATTGGTGCAAGATACTGAAAAATAAAAATCTCATTTCTGAATAAGATCCAATGATCCAATATTGGGCTAAATAAAACTGTGATAAACGTTTATTTCAGTCAAACGCCATTTCGCCACCCCCGGAGAATAAAATGGTAATAGCAAAATCACTACTTTTCAGGAAAAATAAAAAACTGATTTTCGACTATATCTTGCCAACTAATTTGTGTAGAGAAACGAGAAATAGGACAATGGTAGCTAATTTTTTATGCTTTATAATGCTTTTAAAGAAGTTTTACTAAGGTTATTTGAACTAAAGATATTTCGAATTTAAAAAGATACTAAAATTCTTGTACTGTTTTAGTTTATTAATATACACTTACAATTTTAATCGCGGCAATTACCAGAACCTATGAATATTGCAATATTACATTACAATAATATTCATTGAAAAATGGATGCCAGATTAATGGAAAACAAGATCATTTGCAATTTTATTCTAGTTAATTTTCAATTTGCATAATTAGGTAACAGAAACTTAAACTTTTATTCTAGGGTTTAAAATGAAACAACGTTATTCTAATAAACTATTATTTTAATTAATAAGTATAGAAAAAAACCATAAGAAAAAAATCAGTCTTCGTGAACTTCATCGGAATCCTCATGATTAAGTTCTTCAGAGCAATTAGCAAATGTGAGGGAGTTATAAAAGGCATGGTAGTAGCTAGGGATTGCTTCTGCCCTACAGAGACTCATAAGGTCGCCGTGTAAAGCCTTACTTATTGAAAGGGGTTTGTTGTAAGCTGGTTTCAATAATTGTATCTCTGTAAGAGAGGTTGAAGCATTATGTTTACCCCGCTTGTTTCTTGGCGCAATTCTTGGAAGCGGTTCGACATTCAACCGAGAATAATCTGCATCATAATCATACTTGAAACGTAGAACTGTAGGCTGTGAATGCAAGACACTTACTTCCATTATTTTAGACCATGCTACTTTATGTCCCTCTTCATCTTTGGCCCAGTTCTTATTCTTGATTAATTCTTTTATGTCTTTAAACTCATTTTGTGTCATTTCCTTCACAGTGTACTTCTCACCATTAACTTTTGCATTCAAAATAATTGCGTAAATCTGTTCAGGTGTATAAACAACTTGATGTTTTAGCTCTCGTTCTATATTAGAGTGCATTGAGTCACCTTCGCTTTGACCATGCCCCGTTACGAAAAATCGGTGTGTGATATTGATTTTCAGTTTCTGAGCGGCAAAAATATAGAATGCAAAAATAAATCTATTTTTATTTTGACCTCCGCAACCGTCAGAGTAAAATGAGATGTTTTTGATACCTCTTCCTGCTTCACCCATGAGAAATTGCCATAAACAGCTACCAATTTCTATTGCTCCTCTTTTTGCGATTGCGTAGTGCCAAACATAGCAGTAACCTTTCAGTCGAGTACTGTCAAATATTGTGAAGTTATACACAGGGTATTTCCTCTTATAGTGAAATATTCCCACTTGAGATTGAGGAATATTCAACACCTTCTCTAAATCAAAGATTGCAACAGTTGTATCTGAAAGGTCAGCTGATTGTTTTTCTTCGTTTTTTATTTGACGCACGCGTTCTTTATTCTTCTGGTTAAATTTCTCTCGCAGAGTTTCTTCTGTACGAGGATCAGCTTGTCGGTAAAGTGCACATTGACCACATTGGTCTTTTTTGGGGCGATGAAAGGAGTAATTAAATCTGGTGTTAAAAATAGTTTCGTACTGTCTTTTAGATGCCATGCGGCAAGAATAGTGCCCTTCAGTATACCAAGCCTCGTACAACCGGTACATTTTAGATATATTAAGTAATTCGGACAGATATTGTCTGGCCGATTTCTTCCGAGTATAATGACTCTCCACAGTAGGAAATAATTGAATGTGCTCTTTAATATTGTCTTCGGTTTCAAGTGACATTTTGCGAGGTCTATTATCATGACAACCTCTATTGTCACTCAAACCTTTATCAGATTTTACCTTTTCTAAGGCTGTATAAACTGTTTGATGTGATATAGATAGAGTATTAATGAAGAATGTTTTACATACTTGCACTTTTTCTGTGTCTAAATAAAAATAGTATTTAATAGTCTGAGTGCGGTTGTTCTTTCGGTTTATTGTCACTTTTTTTATGTCTTCAGCTATTATATGCTTAGCGATGAATTGCCATTGTAACTCATGATCAGCGAGTTGATAGTATTGCTGCATTATAGTTTCTCTTTGCTGTTGGTTGATCTTGTCTCCACAGTTTTTAATTCGAACCAGTAGTTTCTGAGATTAGCCCTTACATACAAACTTACAAACAAAAATATTACCTCTTTATAATATTATATAATATAGATATAGCCTTCCTCAATAAATGAACTAAGTAACTATCTAACACAAGAATATTTTTTCAACTCAAACCAGTGGTTCCTGAGATTACCACGTTCAACCAACCAAACTATTTTGCTTTATAATATTAATATAGAAATATAGATTAGTTTGGTGAACCTAGCTTCTTATATTTTTTGCTTTTTTATACTTACATTAAATAAAAAAGCAAAAAATATAAGAAGCTAGGTTAAGCTAGAAAAAAATGAGGTAGGTAGGTACCCATAATACGATAGCTTTTTGTTTATTTTAACATAACCATAACATGACATAACAATCACACCTGTATTCCCCGAAGGGTTAGGCAGAGGTGTGTAATACACCCACGTTTCGCCAGTTATGTTTTAAGTCCCATGTAATAGGGGGCGAGCCTATTGTCATCTACCGGGCACAAATCCAGACTCCGTGCTGCTACTGAGAAGTTCCAACTTAATGGAAAAACCCAATAACACTTTGCCCGACCCGGGAATCGAACCCAGGACCTCGAGGTTAGGACCCGCGCTTGCGGCCACTCGACCATCGAGGCAGGAGTTTATTTTTAGTATAATTATTTTAAATACAGGCAAAAATTACTACTTACCTACCTACCAAAAACATAAAATAATATTTAACACTTACCGCGTAAATTATATTCATGTTTCGTTATTTTGTCTTGATCTGTAGTACCATTTTGGGGTGGGTTGTGATCTAAAACATTTAAACGATACGATTTAATGACATTGAATTAATACCTAGATAATAACAAACAGTGATGACAAATTGACATGCATATAGATTAGTTAACGCAAAGAAACTTCATTGTAGGTAATGAGCATTAGGTAGGTTCCAAGGAAGATCAACTGTTTCACTCGAAGTAGGTACCTATTTAAAAATAAGCAAGTTGGTATCTAGGTAGGTAGGTGTGTCGAATTTGCAGCTATCAACATCGGGTCACAGATCGAGTACCTACTTACTTAAATAAGATTCTATGGCCATTCTATCTACCTATCACTAATTAAAAGACAATGATACTGTGTAAAAGGCACAGTCGGTACTCACCATCATTAGTAAGATGTTTGGAATCGTCACTTATTTTAGACACCATACTCATAATAACGTCTAAACGAGGATTCCGTTTATTCATTTTATTATTGCAATTAGGTTTACCACTTTTCACTTTAAAAAAACACTGAATTTACACAAAAATAATAGAAACAACCGCAGCTAAAAAGAAATTACGCTCACGCAATGACGGTTACAAGTGCACTAGAGAAGGTCGAGTAGGTAAACAAACATTGCCACGTGCCGAGCGCCGCACGCAATGAATTATCGTGCTATCACTCTCTAATGCACCTATGCACCTATGACCGAAAAGAATGGCAAGATGTTTCCGTGTTTACTTTTCTCAGTACTTTTTACTAAGGACATGTTAGTCACCGAGCCTAAATGTATTATTACGAGAACAAAATGGTAATAGCGTTAACAATTTATTTTATCTATTTATTTTCCGAGAATCCTATTGTAAAAGTATTTGGCATATATTTTATGAAGAAACTTTTTTACCAATACTATGATACATTATTTTTGGGTAGAAAATTGATGATGAATATTATTGCAATATTTTATAACTTTTTAAATACAGGCAGGACATTCACGAAAAAAATTGTGTAGATGTATTAGGCACCGTAGACCTCAAATATGACATAACACTAAATTATGGTAATGACGGTTATCATTTTGTTCTCCGGGGGTGGCGATTTTTAAAACTATTTACGTTACACATTCGAATTTTTGGCAATCTTTTCTTCGTTTGCTCAAATGATAGGTAGTACTAATTATTCACCATCAAGGCCACGATCTCGTCCTCTGTCCACGGTTTGGTAAATATCCCGACAATCATAATATATAATCATATATGGGCAACACAAGTAATATATCTTTATTTATTCGCTCTTTTTTTCTTCTGTCTATGTTTGAACTACATAGTATCTCTTGCAACGACATATTATTCTCTGCTAACACATTTAGCTCCTATTTTTTCCCGATGCAAGGATAATTTTGTGTCCACTACTAAAAAGAGTACACTGAAAACGTATTCTTTAAAATGCGATTATGTCTCGCACCGCACCGCATATTTTTCGCATTCTACTATTTTGTTTCTGCAAAACTCATTAATGACCTTTACTTTTTTTTGTAAGCAAGTACTAAATTTGATACCATTGTGTCAGCACTTTACTTGCTACGCGTGTTTTATACTTTAGTACACAAATATCATTCAAATGGTGGAGTTTTCGACGCCATATTTTAGTTTAGTAAATTTTTATGTTTGGTTACAGAATAGTTTTTGTTTTAAGTGTATATTTTTGTAGTCTTCATTAATTAAGTATTTTATACACTATAAAATTTTATCTATGTAAATAAATATATACTTTCAATCACGTGCAATATAATCATTCAATGAATGCCATCATCAATCAATAAAGTTTATTATTACGTAATATTGCGTATCAATAATAGTAGTTTATGCAATGGTCATATAATAGGGGTTATTACAACACGAGCGTAGGTTCATTGTGATAATAATATTACGCGAGTGTTTTAATACCTAATTATATGCCTTTGCATACACTACTTTATCTTCACTCATACAGTTGAAATAAAACAAAAGTGGAAACGGAAAAAATATGTGAAATGGCGGGCAATTTAGATTCTCATTGCGAATGACAGCGCAGCGCGCGCATTCATAGCCAAATTCATACTTCTTTTCTACATTAAGTCTATGAGCCCATACGCGCCAGTAAATTAAAAAGTAAAAGTGTGCTATAAAAATTAAAAAAATATTTTATGATGCAGTTGTTTGAAAATCGAAGAAAAATGTTGCACTGTAATGGTTATTTTTTTAATTTTACCTATCCACGAACATAAAGTACGTGTTTATACAATATTTTTTGAATTCATTTTTGGAACATTACGTTGTGAGTAGAGATAAAGGTTATAATTACGTAATATAGCGTATCACTCAAAACTATCATCATTAAAAGGTGTAAAGACCCTACATCTTTTTTCTCCAAGGTCGGATTTAATATGTCCATAACAAAAATAAATATCCCGACAATTATATATGGGATACACACATAAATAATATATTTTTGTTTAGTCCCTCTTTTTCCTCAGTCTTTGTTTAACCTGCAACAAAATTGGCGGTTAAAGAAAAATGGTGGCCATGACAGATTTCTGTTTTCCTCTCGAAGTGAATGATGCCGTGTGCCTAATGCCACGGTCATTTGTTTGGTCCAAGTTCTATTTATAAATGTTCTGCGGTCACTGGCCGAGATATATGTTATATATTTGTCTTGGTTTAGACAGTGAGAAGTAAATATTGTGTAATTTTTCTTCTTTATTCGCTTCGCATCTCTATGCGTGTGACAGTGATAAGAATTCCTGACGATTACTTACCACCACCAACCACCACCATATCACCACCACCACCATACCCCATACCACCACCACCCATACCATACCATCACCATATTCTTACTACATGACTGACGTAAGGATTTGGTTTTGACTTATTAATACTATAGATTATGATTCGATAAAACTCATTAAACCGTTACTTTAATTTGTTTTACTCGACATTTATTTGAAAAATATAATTCTTGATTCTCTGATACTTGAGATTCATTATCATAATGAATCTCAAGTATCAGAAAATCAAGTATTATATTTAAATATAAGTTGATGGAACTAAGTAACTTTAAATTAACTTTCAAAGTAGTTACTTAAAGTTATAATTATCATCTATTTTCAAACATAACCACATTGTTAAATATTTAATAAAGTACACTAATGAGTTTCAATTTCAAAATTGTTTTCCGAACTTTGAGTGTGAGGGTTCTCTAAGTATACTAGAATGAAGGTAAAATGTTATTGCTTAGGTAATAAGGTAGGTAGGTAATTGACACATTAAGTAGAAACTAACAACAGAATTTAAATCAAGACCTTTGTAAGCTTTTACATCTATTAACATAATTATATTGTTTGAGTTCGTTATTTTAAAGAAGTGTTTTTGGATAATTTGTGGTTTTTGTTGTTTCATCTGGTTGATGATTCATAGTGCCAATAATTATTGCAAACACAGTGAAGCTGCTAGCTAATGGATTATGGTGTAAATTGCAAAAACTTTTTTATTTGATTTTCACTTTTTTTTTTGAGGTTTGTCTCTGGTCTAGGTCAGTGGTGATAGAGACAAAGTCGACGATGGAGTGAGCTTACCCAGAAAAAGCCTGTTCACTCTTACTTTGAAGAGATTCGGGTTGAAAGCGTTCGGAAACACAGACGCAGATAGTGAGATCCAATTAAAGAAAAAACACTTCTTTTAAGGATCGGCCATTGCAAAAATTTTAATCTCTATCGCAGTAGAAAATAGTAGAGGCAAAACTTGATTGCAGCAATATGAACTGGTTGACTAATTTAGTCACCTGAAGGATGATACAATGTAAAAAACCGGCCAAGTGCGAGTCGGACTCGCGCACGAATGGTTCCGTACCATTATCGCAAAAAACGGCAAAAATCGCGTTTCTTGTATGGCCCACTTAAATATTTATTTTATTCTGTTTTTTGTATTTGTTATTATAGCGGCAACAGAAATACGTCATCTGTGAAAATTTCAACTGCCTAGCTATAACGGTTCATGAGGTACAGCCTGGTGACAGACGGACAGGCGGACCGCGGAGTCTTAGTAATAGGGTCCCGTTTTTACCGTTTTGGTACGGGGTCCTAAAAAGATAGATTTCTCTAAAACTGAAAATTACATTAAAAAATACGTATAGTCTATGAAAATGAACATCTAAAAAGAAAAAAAGAAAACAAAAAAACAAAGTTCGAAAACACATAATTATACGTATATCAACAAAACGAAGAACTCGGTGAAGTTTGACTAGGATGGCTACCAAATTAATCTAAACGCTAATACAACTACAGTACCGTGGTCTTAATGATGTCTTTATCTAAGTAGGTCCATCTATTAACGTCTTCATTATCACGCCAATTTAAATGTTTAGGATCCAAGTTGCTTCTATTGACTAGGTTACTAAATATCCGAACCTAAAGATGACGTAGTAGTCGCAGTATAATCAAGAGGTAACGTGGTAAAATGTTTGTAAACGGTAATTTCTGGCAGGAAAAACTTGTCTCTAAAAAATATATATTAAAAACTCACGTCAGGGAACCGCTAAGGAAATAAAATAAACTATAAAAAGTACAAGGTTACTTTTTTGCTTTTTAGAGGTTTTTGAGCCGGAGTTTTTTTTTTTTTTTTTTTCAATTTTTTTTAAACAATAATATACCTGGTAGTAGATACTTCAATCGGCAATCTATTGCAAACACGATACTTGCGAAAAAACCCAGATTCAAAAAGAGTAAAATGTGGATAACTTAGTGAAACTTTTTTTATTTTATTATAAATAGTCTCGCGCTTGACCACTATCTCACCTGATGGTAAGCGATGGTTGAACCGATATTAATCAAACATAGCTAAGAACACTCTCGACAAAATCTTTCAAACAAAAAAACAAAATCAAAATCTGTTCAACCTTTTAGGAGCTATGATCCCCACAGACACACAGATACACAGCAACAAACCTTGAAACTTATAACACACCTCTTTGTCCATCGGGGGTTAAAAAGCTACGCAATTTCCAAGTGCGATAGTATAACACAACATTACATCTGCATGCCGCGATGAGTTGAGCAGACCTGCATCTATAGTATAAACACATTACGCCAGTTAGTTAGGCCTGTGTCCCAGCAGTGGGAACATTAAAAGGCTGATTATGATGATGATGACGCCAGTTAAGTTTAAGTCCCATGCAATTTGGGAATGCAATCTTGCGAGATTGGGGCTCAGGCGAGATCTCGCGAGTTTATAAATAAAAATACCGCGAGATCTCGCCAATTTCGAGATCTCGCGAGTTTATGGAAAACAATAAATCACGGGAATTTAACACGATGATTTCGATTATTCGTCGGGTTAAATAGGTAAATAAATAATCTAACTCATCGCGTTAAATTCCCGTGATATATTGTTTTCATTATGAAACGCGAAAGTTTTAAAGTTATAATCGCGAGTTTATGATTAACAATACCTCGAGATCTCGCCAATTTCGAGATTGGCAGTTTTGTGTTTTTATTCTTGCAAATAATCACAATATTTGAATAATTTTTTGTGCATTTGTGACTACTAGACCAACGAGCCACAGTGCTACTTACCACAGTGTCTCAAGACGAAAGTCTATGACCAGTGTGTGTTGCCAGTGATGACATATGGCTCTGAGACGTGGTCGCTTACAATGGGCCTCATCAGAAAACTTACAGTCACTCAAAGGGCAATGGAGAGGGCTATGCTCGGCATTTCCTTGCGTGATCGAATCAGAAATGTAGAGATCCGCAAGAGAACCAAGGTTACCGACATAGCCCGAAGAATTGCCAAACTTAAGTGGCAGTGGGCAGGGCACATTGCTCGCAGAACGGATGGCCGATGGGGCAGAAAGGTTCTGGAGTGGCGACCGCGAACCGGAAGACGTTGCGTTGGAAGGCCTCCTACCAGGTGGACCGATGACCTGGTGAAGGTTGCGGGAATTCGCTGGTTGCGAGATGCACGGGACCGGTCAATGTGGCGACGCTTGGGGGAGGCCTATGTCCAGCAGTGGACGTCTTTCGGCTGATATGATGATGATGATGATGATGAGACCAACGAGACAGTCTCTAAAGAAAACTATGCTATTGCCGAATGCTATAGGATAATTATGTGTGACTAGCTTCTGCCAGCGGCTTAGCCTGCGTAAAAAGATTTTTTTTTTATCCCAAGAGAACATTATACCGGGATGAAATGTCCCGAAGACTATCTATCTATCTATCTCTGTGCCAAATTTCAACCAAATCCGTTTTGCTGATTTAGCTTGATTGTGTAACAAACATTCACACATCCAAACTTTCGCATTTATAATACTACTAGCTGCCGCCCGCGAATCCGCTTGCGTGGTTTTAGTACTTCTCCTTGATATCTTTATATATTACTAGCTTCTGCCAGCGGCTTCACCCGCGTGAAAGTCCAAAATTATCCCATTGAGAACATATTCCCGGGATAAAAAGCATGCTATGTGCTATTCCTGACTATAATCTATCTCTGTGCCAAATTTCATCCAGATCCGTCCAGCCGTTTGAGCGTGAAGAAGTAACAAACACACACACACACTCGCAAACTTTCGCCTTTATAATATTACTGTGTTAGCTTATGTGTTATTCTGATGTATAAGCTATTATATTTCTGTAATTTTTTTTTATCAACATCCGTAGTTTTACGCAAAGTGAAAGAGTAACAAACATCCATCCATTCATCCTTATAATACTAGTAGGATAAGATAATTTAACGGTTAAAATGTTAAATTATGGATAGGACCTAGTATTTTACATATTCACAAAACTGACTAAGTTATGATAGCAAAAATGATTTTCGAAAATCGAGTTAAAGCTGATGGCACATTTTTCAGTCCATTGAACAATAAAGAAATCGTCTTGCAAATCCGATCTTATAAAAATATCTAAGTAGCTCAACTCGATATGAAAAACCAACATTTCCATCGCGAGAAATCTGCTAGCCACAGACCAAAAATGAAGTAAAAAAACTGCTAACGTAGGCGAGACGAACCCAGCGCAATCTTCTGTGGAAATCAAAATGTAATTTATTCAACAAATACGCCTCAATTGGATACAAAAAGAAAAATTTTAGGAAATGAACCGAATTGAATATTTTAATAATAACGTCTTTATTCTTTTGATGGAAACAGCTTAAAGAGAATTTCTGTGTCAGTTCTGGGATGGGATAAATTAGATGTTGATCATTGTCTTACTTTGGAAGTTTCTTATCTTGAAAAATTATTTGTCTTTCTAAATGTTTAGTTAGCAGAATGTAATATTTATAACAACATAAGTTTGTGTTTTAATGGCTCACATCAATTAGGCACTGACAAAATGCAGTGCAATCGTATGCATTCAAATTGAATTTATAATAATTGAACAGTCAAAAAATGTATTCATCCGCACCAAAGTACCAATACTTCGCTGTTCATATCCACCCCATGTATATCACCCCAACCCCAACTCGTTGCTTAGCTCCGAAGCTCTAACAGATGGCGTTTTACCGTGAGGGCCATTTTCTGAATCGCGGTGTTAAGATTCTCTGCCGTTGAACGACCTTCGCGCCGTATTGTACAGAATTCATACTTACCTGGCGTAGGGGATACCGTGATCAAGAAGGCGGTTCCCCCAGGGCGAGACTTATCATTGCACTGCGGTATGGTTGACCCTTGCGATTATCCCTAATGCGGGTAACTCGGACGCGTAATTTTTGGTAGTGAGAGACTGCGTGCGCGCTGTCTCTCTTGTTAATCAACTAAAATATCTCAGAAGGCGCATTGACGACGTAAGTCAAATCCAGCTTAGTTTGGTTATAACTGAATTGGATTTGGTTTTGGCTAATTCTTTATTTATTTCTAAGGTTGGGCAACAACTGATTGTAGTCAATTTCATTCAGGAAGTTTTTAGTACCACGATGGTCGTTCATCCCAGCAAATTTCCAATAAACGATGTTTTATGCTACATCGTTGCGAGCCTTATTCTATCTGGTTCATGACATCACATTTTTGTCAGGGCACTTCCAATTTTCCGCATCCTTTATGATAAATTATTCTTCGATAAATTCAACATTTACATGGAGTATTGAGTCCAACCAAAAGCAACAATGTTTCTCCCATGACCAGATATATTACATCAATAAATAACAAATTTTATCTTTGCTAGACAGTCCCCAAAAATCGATGCTTTCAAACGAATGGTTGCTTCACTAAATAGAGTTATTACAAATTTGTATTTGCTTCTACTTAAGTTCTTATTTCTTTTGCAATAAAGGTTAATATGTTACGTATCTCACTTAGATTTTTATTAATGTTTTGATAGAATTGCTGGCTTTTAGCCAATGGATGTGTCAATCATTTGATAGCTCTCCTCATTGGCTGTAAATAATACTGTTTGATTTTCCAAAAACTAAACATTTATATTCATATTTCGACTGATTTGTAATCTATTAAGAGTACTTATAATTTATTCAATCTGTTGTCCTTATAATTATTTTTTTGTTGGTTCCTACTGCTAAGGGCAATATCGACATTTTTATATTGTTTTCCTGGAAACGAATTAATAATTTGATTATAAGATTTATTAAAAATCATTGTTTGCTTAACCACTCTGCTCGACAAGATTTTGACACATGACACACCAGCTGAGTCGACAGGTTGTTGCAAATTACGTCATGAAATTCAGGAATTTACTTGAACTTTCAACATTCGAATTTATTCAGAAAAATAAGTTTACGCAGCTATCTTACACAGTAAATTTGAAAAAAATATCTTTATTTACATGTTGCGCTCGGTTAAACCGCATCAGTCTACTGCAAAATGTGTACAAAATACGAATTACTACACCTTTCCAAATGGTAGACAATTTAGATTTGCTCAAAATATGTACATAAACAACCTTTTCCCTTGCTGAAAAGATGCAAAAGGACAACACAAAAATATACTTATTTTATTTGCGTCCTTATGTTCCTAATTTGTCATACAAAAATTCATAAAAAAACAAGCCAAAATCTGGAAAAAAATTGCTTAAAATTTTGATGCAACCTTGCAACATGACATTTCTTTGGTGTTGTTTTTTTTTTTGCTGTCCATTCACGCGTCTCATAATCGATTAAAACTGCATTCAGCCTAATCGATTAAGTGTATTTCGATTATTTAAAATTATTCATTTAAATAAAAAAGTGATTTTCAAAAATGTATTATTTTAAAATTAAAATTAGTTTATAGGCACAAAATAAAATAACAACTTATAGTAATAATATATAGTAATAACTATACATAAATGCTTTCATAATGTTATCAGAAGAGTAAATTGAAAAAAAAATAGGATTCGTGGCTAAATTCGCGCCGAATTCGCCGAACGTAAAAGAATTCAAAATTCAAATTTGGAATGCAGTCGGTATTCAAAATATTTTATCGGGCACATTTTAATATAAAAGAGAGTTTTACATTGATCATTTCAGACGGTTTTATACAGAATGACCAGTATAAATATGAGTATGTTTATGTATGACTAGCACTCCGCCCGCGACTATGTTCGCGTGATTTCGTTTATCCTATAAATGATTTTCTTATATTATGCAGTTAGTAAAGGCAACCAAAAATAAGATATTATTAAAACTATTAAAAACTGGGTATCGTAGATTTGGGTTTGGGGTTGGTGGGTTTATTGGATTGGGACGATTCGTTATTTGACTTAAACAATAATACATTTTAGGTTATCGCCACAAAGTAAAATCCTCCCCTAAAAACTTATCAACCCTTTTTGCGCCGTTGAGGGTCTAGTTTTGAACAACCTAAATATGCTATTCACTCCTTTCTTCTCTTTTTACTCGACTGCCGAAGGAGGGTAATGTGTTTATCAGTCTATGTATGTATGTATGTATGTATGTTTGTTCCTATGTGGCGTTCTAGAGACCAAACGTGTTGGCCGATTTTGATGATTCATACGTCAATCGATTCGTCTTAACCCCGCGAGTGTCACTGGCTACATTAAAATTGGATAATAGAAAAATGGCAGATTTTGGGCGCCATATTGCGGAGGATAATTTTTTTTTCTTCCAAACCCATCGTGTGGGGTATCAAAATAAAGGGCTTTAAGAGGTGATTTCGAAAATATAAAACATATATGTTTAAATGTACCTAAATCTTAAAAACAGATAACTAAAAAGTTATAAATAAAAAAGTTAATTAAAAAAATCTAAAAACCCGACTGCTTTAAAAGCGAAATAAAAAGACTTAAACAAGGAGAAAATCTTGCTGTGCAGTCGGAGGATACATATTCGCGGGCTAGCTGACGAAAACCAGATGTATGCTCCGACTGCAAAGCAGTCGGGTTTTTAGATTTTTTTAATTAATTTTTTTTATTTATCATTTTATGTTAGTCAGATTGCGCAGTGAGTTGCCTCAAAAAAAACTTTAACACCCCTAAACCCAATCTGGGAGGGAGTTTTCAAAATGTTTTATGTAAATTTTGATCATCAACTTTATCCCCAAAGAATTTGATTTTACATACAAACTAATTTTTACCCTTTTCACTTCCTTAAAGGTTGAATTGCCGCAAAATCGTGCCTTAGTGCTTCCCAAGAAAACCACGTCAAAAACGAAACCCTGTCCAGTAAGATTCTTAGCTTGAGTTAGTTTCGAAAAATGTATAATGACCACCTTTATTGTTTCCTTAGGTTGGTATTTGTGCCAAATTTCAAATTTATTAACCCGGGAAATAAAATTCTTCAAAGCACTTTAACTTCCCAAAAATCGTATTTTGGGACTAGATAAGTAAAACTAATAATGAAAACCTTTATGGTTCACTTAGGATGGGTATTTATGTAAATTTTCAAATTTATTAACCAAAGAAATATTTAATATGTGATTTATGGGGTGTTAAATTATTTTTTAAATATACGATATTTCAAAAATAATTTAACACCCCCTAAATCATCTTTTGGGGGTAGTTTCGAAAAACTAATAATGAAATCCTTTATTGTTTATTTAGGTTGGTATTTGTGCCAAGTTTCATGTTGATTGACCCAAGAAATTAGATTCTTCCATACAAACTTCAACATCCCCTAAATCGTCATTTGGGAGTTTCGAAAAACTAATAATGGCAACCTATATTGTTTACTTAGAATAAAAATAAATAAAAATAAATAATATAATATAATAAAATAATATAATATTATATTATTAGATTTTTCATACAAACTTTCAAACCCCTTTTTACCCCCTTAGGGATGCAATTTCCAAAAATCCTTTCTTACTGCACAATTACGTCACTTGAGGAACCTTTCTGCCAAATTTCATGCTTCTAGATGATTTTCAGCTTAGTTGGTTGACAACCATGCCATAACTCGCTTGGAAAGGAACCGCGCAAGAAGATACGCACAAGGTTATTGATATTAATAGTTTTCGGGGAATGCAGATGTAAATACAAACCAAACTTATGTTCTTAAAATGAATAAAAATAAAATTTTAAAAGTATGTATAGAATAACCAATTTTCATAACATTACAACAAACTCGACCGAATTCAAAACCTAACCATACCATACTCTCAACTCATTATTCAATATATAATTATAATAATAATACCAGCCTATAATTGTCCCACTGCAAGGCAAAGGCCTCTTCTCATACAGAGAAGGCACGAACATTCATCACTACGCCTGCTCAATGCGGGTTGGCGATTTGAGACTATAAGACCAGGTTTCTTCATGATGTTTTCATTCACCGTTGTCAACGATTTCTAAAATATACTTAGAAAGTACATTAATGAATTTGAAAATGGAAATCATTGGTATTTGTCCAGATTTGAACCCATGACCTCAGGCAAGGCGATGCCTTTAGCCACTGGGCCAGTACGACACTCATTGCAATATAACGAATAATCACAAAATCGTTGGTTCCCCGAAACTAAATTTATCTACACTTGCGTTACAATCTTACATAAAAATATACTAGGCACTCTGTATACTTCTGAGACTATCAAACATAAAGACTCAATCATTATTATTTTTATACAAAATAGTTTTGAATAGCGAACGCATTCCGAATTTGAATTTTGAATCGGATAGATAATTCGGCGCGAAATTATCAACGGTTCGATGAAATTGTTTAGTTGGTTGTAGTCAAATAATGTCCAAAAATCTATTAAGATTACTTTAAGAAATAATTAATAGCAATAATATAAGTACTAATTGTATTTTATGCCTAAAACAGGATTTTTCTATTTTTAAGAATCGATTTGGGATAATCGCTCATTAATCGAGTGGATAGCATAAATAAAATCGATTGCTAAAATCGTTTTGCCACACAACTATTACATTAAAAAAAAACAATCTACTTGACGAATTGGAAATTTAACAAAAATAAAGTAGTGGTAATGAATTTTACGTATTATTGGACTGGTGTTTGTTAATTACGTTAAAATCAGGGCTTCTTCTTGTTGTTAATTATATTTAGAGACATAATTGTCATATTTGTAATCAATTTTACATGTGGAAGGGTGACATTTGTGTAAAATAAAAATGTAAACAAACACGATTGGCGCCTAACTTCGACTTTGAATAACAAATAACTTCATTACCACTAATTATTTATTTTGAAATATGGATGAATTCGACCAATAATTAAACAATTAGCAAACCTTTACCCCTGTCGTGGAGTTAGGGTGTCCAAAATCTGCATTTTTATGTTTTTTAGCTTCGACCACCACTGTCATCAAAATGGCGATTATCGTATTATTACACTTGTTTTTAACAAATGTAAATTAATAAACTTGCGCACTTAATCTAAAAAAAATATTTGCGCTAACATGTAAGCTTTTTATCTAATTATTTTAATTAAAGCCCCCACATAAGATTCGTTAGGTATCTTAATCAATAATTAAGTTATTAATTAGGATGTCGTATGACGTAAATCTGGGGTCCAAAATGAGCCGCGGCTGAGCCAGCGGAGGTATGCTTGTCAAGCCCCAAAATGTACCCCGTCCGAACTATACGGTTAATTTCTAATTGAAATATATTTTTTGAATATTGCATACTTCACAAGTATTTGTAGATTATTAAACACTAAATATCAGTCTGCAACTTTCCACTGCAGGCCAGAGACCTCTTCTCATAAAGTGTAGGCACGAGCCAAATCTATACTAATCTATATCTATACTAGTATTATAAAGAGGAATGATTTGTATTTTGAACCCCCAACGGAAAAAGAGGGGTGTTATAAGTTTGAGGTGTGTTGCTGTGTATCTGTCTGTGGCATAGTAGCGTCGAAACGGGTGAACCGATTTTGATTAAGTTTTTTTTGTTTGAAAGGTAATTTTATCGAGACTGTTCTTAGCTATGTTTGAATAAAATCGGTTCAGCCGTTCAAAAGTTATGGGCGTTTCACTGTCTGAATCGGATTGTTTACGGAAGATATCGTGTCATAATTACGTGTTCAATAGATTGCCGAACGAAGCGTATCTACTATGTACTAGATTAATTATGTAGCATGAAATAAAAATGTGCCGGGGGTATTTTAAATTTTACTTGTAGTAAGTTTATTCGTTGTATTTAACGAATAAACTTAAAAACTACTTATTTCAAAAAATCTTTCACCGTTGAGAAGCTACACTATCCCCGGGTGACATAGGCTAATTTTTATACCTGTATTCCTACGGAAACGGGAACTACGCGGGTGAAACCGCGAGGAATAATTAATAATAATATAGTAAAGAGGAAAGATTTTTTTATTTGTTTGCTTGTACCGAATAGGCTCCGAAACTACTGGAGCCATTTAAAAAATTCTTTCCAATATGGAAAGCTACATTATTCCGAAGTAACAAAGGCTATAATTTATTTAAAAATTGCAATAATGTAACCCAAAGTAAAGTGCTATATTATATATAAGTCTATAAGATTAATTATTTAGCGTGCGCTGATTCATTAATTGTCGTTAGTCGTTCATTATTTGGCGGGTAGGTAGGTAGGTAGGATAGGTGGATAGGTAGGTGAGGTCGGGTAGGGTAGTGTAGGTAGTTTGATAGGTAGAACAGGTGAGGAGGTTAATAGGTAGGTAAGATATGTGGGTAGCCAGTAGACGGGAGCGAAACCGCGTGGGTCAGCTAGTTAACTGTAAGTCTGCATTGCCTCAGGAAGTATTCCGTCTCCCATTTTTGGTTAATTATATGGTTTAAATAATATGAATACGTTACAGCACCAGCAATATCATCCCAAGTGTACTTAGGTCTCTCACCACAAAAACTAGACCACCTAACAAAGTCTCAACTTATTACAAACTACCCTCTTCTCCACTATCTTCCTTATTACAGCCATAAATGCACTTAAAACGGCACAATAACAATATGTAAGCCTAAACTAAGTGGCAATTAAGGTAGCACTGAATGTCGAGTAAGAGAGCAGTTTAACAGTGCTAAGTGGCATATTAAAATAGAGTTATGAGTTTGCTAGGCGTCTTGTGTAACACGTGCTTTTAAAAACTGGCGGAGTTTAAGTCAGGCTCACGATCTGTGGGTTCCGTTTCACGATAATCACATGGTGTCTGTGTGAAAACTTTAACAGCCGCAGCACACACAGTTCGATATTCATAGTTATGCAACGCTTGCCGAGATTGATTGGATTGCAGAGTCAGTTCCGTGCTACAGAAAGTACAAAGTCAAAGTAAAAAAAAAAATCAACTAGGCCACCAGGTGGCACTTTTGAAACAACAAAAACGTAAAATTAATAAGTAATAAAAATTTATTCTACCGTGCATTCGGAAAGTGCTTGTTATGGAGAAGAACACACAAGAAACTCCATACTTACTCTTTAAAAAAAAATAAGTGTTTTACAATATTTACTTAAGTACATACATTAAAGGTCTATCCACATATATCAGGGTCGTGCCCGGGACGTGCACGGGACCTGGACAGACCGTGTCCCGTCAGGGGCTCAAAAAAATATCGGTGGGAACATTTTATATGACATCGTTTACACACCCCACGCCCCTGATATGTGTGGTACCTTAATAAATACATAAATATATGTGAGGTCGATGCACCCAGAATAGCACTACACACTATACTACGAATAGATTTAAAGTATTAAAAGTACTCACACAATAATATAAATATAATAGGTACTAGAAAAACATTAACATCCGAAGCAGTTAAGTTATGACCAATCCCAACAGACGGTGCCCGTTCACGAACATGACGCATGAATCGGCACCACCCAGCACAACCAATATGAAAGGAACCGAATGATAACTGTACATTTTTGTGGATCTTTGATATCCGTTACGTTAGTCAAATACAAGAAAATCTGACACCAGTCTTGCCAAGAGTATCATGTTACCCAATTACTTGGTTGAAGAGGTCAGATAGGCAGTCGTTTAATGTTAAAACATCTAGCTCTTGTATGCAACTGTATCCGGTTAGACTGGAAACCGACCTCAAAATAGTTGAATTCAGGGTGGGCAGTTTGATAATGTGAAAATTAGTTTCCTTTTACAGCTGAAAGACTTTACAAATGACAAATGGCGTAGCGCAGGTAAAGTACAAAGGAGAAAATAGATACGAAACTCAAAAAAATGGATTTACAAGTGCAGTATTTGTTGGAATTTGAAAATGAGAAGAATTTTAGGACGTTTGCGGTCAAGAATCATATCGCTACAAATCACCCTGATACTATTAAATCTACATAAGGGCAATAGCTGACTTATGCGAGCTCTTTTTCGCTTAAAAGGGTGAACCATAATGTGCTTTAAATAAATTTCCATTCACGCATATTCTATTCAGATTTTTGGATATTAGGAAAATTGAAAACTCGTCTAAGCGTAAAATTGAACTGTCTTCGGTGTTTCTAACATTACCGGCACATTTTACGGTCGAGAGCGCTTAATATATTTTGTAGATTTTAATCTGTACCTATTTTTTACTTAAAAATGTTTTACCTACCTATTATAAAAAAAAAAAAAATGTATACATAAAATGATATGTACATACTCAAATAATTATATTAAACTTAACTTATACTAAACCTAACTACTTACATTTATATATTGTAGTAGTAAGTATTCCTCTTATCTATCTTTTAACTAACCTACTAGTTCTGATTTAATAACAGCTGTGTTCCATCTATACTCGTCAGCCATCAAAGCAAGAATAAACAAGCATCTTCTGAGCACTCGTTCAATTGAGATGTCATCCATCGCTTCTTATCGTGCAAGATAGAGGTCAAGAAATATAACAATTTTCTTAATATAGAAATATATTTACAAAAAAAACTTCTGTGTCAGACGGCAAAAGCCCACCACTATACCACCTGAATACAATACAATACTATACTCTTGCGCCATCCCATCTTCCGAGTTCATCGTGCTGTGCTGGCGCTGCCGCTGCGGCTGCAGAGAACATCAAGCGGCGGAAATATAATAACCTAATCGGTAGTAATATTTTCGAGCCGTTTGGGGTTGAAACTCTTGGTCCATGGGGTCCGAGTGCTTACGCTTTGTTTAAAGATCTTTCCAAACGCCTAGTTGACACTTCGCGTGACCCAAGGGCTGGCTTTTACCTTGGTCAAAGAATAAGCATTGTCATACAACGTGGCAATGCTGCCAGTCTTTTGGGTACATTACCAGTGGGGTACGATGTGGAGGAGTTTTTCGACGCCATATTTTAGTTAATTATATTTTTAGTTTTAGTTAGTGAGTAGTTTTTGGTTAAAGTGTATAGGTTTGTAGTCTTAGTTATTTAAGTATTTTATACACTGTATATACTTTTATCTATGTAAATAAATACAATAGTATTATTCTCATTATAAACAATTTGGTCTACCGGTAAAATAACGATGCACTTCAACTTAACTATCCACCAGAAACGATAAACAAAATTGATTAAAAACAACCCCAATCTGAAAACAAATAAGATTAAAAATACACCTGTATCTCTTTTACAAACTTCTACGTTATTACCAACGCAAGATTTAGCCTGGTTTTTTTAAAATGAACTCCTAGGAAAGCTACATAAAGTTTTTCTTTAATTTCCCGGATACGGCTAAGAAAAATAAAAGGAACTAGGAAAACTAATCCGACTGGAGCTCGATAGTTACGTTTGGTTCGCACATACAGCCTGACGATTCTATATTTAAAGTTAAATTAGTTTATTTGATACATCAAACTTTGTAATCATTTGTTATTGCTGAATAGCAAGAAAATGCTCATATATTGTCACACTTACTTTATTTATTATTATTTAGTGTACCTGTATTTATTTATTATTTAATATACACATCTATTTTTATTTTTATATAAGTATTTATTCTCATAAACATTTTGTCGCGTATAAAAAAACTGCTTTACGTCCGTCACGTCATAGTCACAGATCCAGTTGAAAACCAGCGTCGGGCCCGAGCTGTTCCATTTGGAGCAGCCGTGGGACAAACAATGTATATATATTTTTATTGTTTTCTCTCTTTTTAGGGTTCCGTACGCAAAGGGCAAAAACGGAACCCTATTACTAAGACTCCATCCTCTGGTCCGTCTGTCTGTCTGTCTGTCCGTCTGTCACCAGGCTGTATCTCATGAACCGTGATAGCTAGACAGTGGAAATTTTCACAGATGATGTATTTCTGTTGCCGCTAAAACAACAAATACTAAAAATAGAATAACATAAATATTTAAGTGGGGCTCCCATACAACAAACGTGATTTTTTGCCATTTTTTGCGATACTGGTACGGAACCCTTCGTGCGCGAGGCCGACTCGCACTTGGCCGGTTTTTTTATGTTGTGTGCTCTAGTGGCTTGTGACAAATAAATGTGTTTTATTTATTTATATTTTCTGACAAATACATACGGAAGAAAGTCTTTTCAAAGATTATGGTCTTGATATTATAATCATGACTACTCACTTGCCTTCGGACTCTAGACAAAGTGATATTCTACCAGCAATAGCCATTGACGGAAAGCCAAAACTTTTGGGATCGACCACGTCATGAGTATCCCTTATCAATTGTATATTTTTTGTACTTTTCGACATGTTTTTCACTGATAGATCGTTACTTTGTCTAAAGACTGTGTTGTGTGATGATTCCACTTGGGTTCGGTGCATTATGACTTTATTTTTACAAAGTTCTTTATTAGATTTATATCAAACTAGCTTCTGCTAGTTTCTTCACCCACGTGAAATGTGTTTTCTTATCCCAAGGGAACATTATACCGGGATAAATGCCTAGCCTAGCTTATGTGCTATTCCAGACTATAATATATCTCTGCGTCTAATTTCATCCAGATCCGTTCAAATACCAAACATCCATTAAATCTTTCACATTTAATTTATCATTTATCATAAATTATTTACACATTAGATTGTAAATCGGAATGCAAAGGGCATTAAAAATATAAAGATTTTTTCACACAAAAAATATGAAACATATTATTTTCGCCAATATGTGCCCCTTCACATATGAACGAAAATAATGTTACAGAATTTCCTGGGAATG
Source organism: Anorthoa munda (assembly GCA_945859665.1). Lineage (NCBI taxonomy): Eukaryota > Metazoa > Arthropoda > Insecta > Lepidoptera > Noctuidae > Anorthoa > Anorthoa munda. Next base: position 18,740,197 of record OX243896.1, on the reverse strand, counting down.
CTTCGTTTACCTTCTAACAGGAAAGAGATATACAGGTATACTGCGTACCTGACCTTTCTGAAGAATATCTATACTAATATTATAAAGAGGTAAAGTTAGTGAATTGTGTGTGTGTGAGTTTGTGACGTTGTGAAAATATGAAAATTGCAATAATGTAACCCAAAGTAGCAAAATGTTGCATATAAAATTCATGCTTTGGCGTGCGCTGAGGAAACTATTGTTGACTAGCTGACCCCCGGGGCATCGCTCCCGTCAACTGCCTACCCTGCCTACCCTGCCAACCTTGCCTACCCTGCCTACCCAGCCTACCCAGCCAACCCTGCCTTTCCTGCCTACCCTGCCTACCATGCCTACCCTGCCTACCCTGCCTACCCTGCCTACCCTGCCTACCCTGCCTATCCTGCCTACCCTACCTTCCCTGCCTACCCTGCTTACCCTGCCTAACTTGCCTACCTTGCCTATCCTACCTACCTATTAATTTTATGTATCATCGATATTTTTCTCAGTGCACGCCAAAGAATGAATTCTACAGGCAACATTTTGCTACATTGGGTTACATTATTGCAATTTTCATAAGGATTTGACAATATATAATTGCCTATGACACTCAGGAATAATGTAGCTTTTACTGGTGAAAGAATTTTCAAAATCGGTTCAGTAGATACAGAGATTACCCCCTGCAACGTCACAAACTCGCAAACTTTACCTCTTTATAATATTATAGTATAGATACATAAAAATTATGTATTACAGGATTAGGTAGGGTGTGGTAGATAGGGTTGTGTAGGTAGGGTAGGGTAGGTAAGGTAGGGTAGGTAGGGTTAGTAGGGTAGGGTAGCGTAGGTAGGGTAGGTTTGGTGTGTAGGTAGGTAGCCAATTGACGGGAGCGAAACCCCGAGGGTCAGCTAGTCACCAATAAGATCCGTGCATATCCTTCTAGGGTATTCCTACCATGAGTCTAATAAGTCATTTCATAGATTAGAACCAAAATTTCAACGCTTTTTACTAAAAAAATAAAGTAAAAAGAACCGTAAAAGTCACAGTACAAAAGTTATATTGCAACGTATTTATTTTTTGTTACTGAAAGTTATAAAAATGTAAATCTCGGAATAGATTTTCTAGAAATGAATGGAAACATGCCTCCTTGTGTGGCCATAGAAACTGCGGTGCAAAATCTGAGATGTTAGTGAAATATAAAAACTTATACCTACACACAAAGTCACGCCCTTTTCGCATGAGGGTAAGATCCAATTCATGAGTATGTAGACAGTTATAGTACATTACTGCAGCAAGAGGCATTGATGGACGAACGTGTAAATGTGGGCCGAGGCGAAGCTGAGGCAGACATACGTAAGTCCATCAATGCCTAGTTGTGACCAAGGCTTGTATAGTACTTTTCTCAAATAATGCGCGGCAATTAAAACTAAGTAGTACCTAGAACCAATTTTGTCAAAATCAATGACGAACAACAATAATTGTTCCCGCGTTAAAGTGTTCTTTTGTTTTTTTTTTTTAATAAACAGCGTTCTATTTGCAAGCCAGTTCGAAATTTAAATATAACCTTTGATAAGTTACCTCCTTAGTTGCCATGTTTCGAGGTAAAAGATCGTTCCATTTTTTTATTACACAACATATATGAGTTTACTATGTAATTTATTTGGCCGCTAGACACGACAAATATTTATTTTCATACAAATTTTGCCGGCTGCTGCTCGATTTATCTCGAAGAAGGTTGTCGAAATAATGCTCAATTTTCCAAGCATGTTTGAGAAAAATTCATTCGCCGGGACTTCATCGAGCTTCATTGCTTTGGTGCTTTTCTGGTGGTCGCCACTGTTGATTCTGGCTTTCATGAGTTGTAGTGGTTTTGGGAATAGTACGATGGGATATTCCCAATAAAAAACAGTGAGTATATACCTAATTGCACACTATTACATGACTGTATTGTAACATTCCCGAAATCGTTTCATCGATTTGCTAAAAATGCGAGAGCTTCTTATCTAATATTCGGTTCGAAAATTTGTACAACTACGTGTAATAAAATTATCACAATATTAAAATCCCTTCTTTACAGTGTAAACGCCCGTATTACAACAATTTATGATGGAAAAGTTGATGAGAGGTTATAAAAGTTAAATACTCTTTAGTTTAATCCTACCTGTCACCAAATAACATCGTAGTGGCATTTAGAACTTGTAAGTTACTAGAAATCAATTTTGTATATTTTTAAACGATTTCCAAAAAATAAGAACGTTCTATGTTTTTTATGTGTATATTCATCATTTTCTTTTACCATTTTCAGTTTCATTGTTTCATGGTTTCAGTAATGCCCGTCAGTCTCTCTGTCGTCTTTTCTTAGCATATATTACAATTTTTATGTTTAATACTACTGCTTGGTAGGTTTGGCATTCCTCATCTCTCTCATTTCAACCGATTTGAATTTAAATAACTAAACCTCCAAGTTAATTTTCTTCACAATAACAAAATCGCCTTGCCCATGGCCTATCGTCGCCGACACGGTTCACTAACAAGAAAAAGTACTTTCGGAATTGGGTATCAAAAGTTTTCTTACGCTGCCTTTGATGTGTTGCTGTTAACGTTTTGCTTTCCTACAGAAATGTTATTGATGCAATCCTTTTCTACGAATTTTTCAACTCTAAAGTATAAACTTAAGAAGTTTTTGAAAAGGCAAGCATTAAAGTAACGGTCTAAGTTTTGAATGGTTCCAGTCATAAATTATTCAAACTGAAGTTGAGTTTGAAGTTTATCATTTTTAGATTTGAGGTTTGAAGTAAGTCAGCAATGGCTGTTGCCAAAACATAATTTAAACTTTTAAATAACTTTAAAGACACTATTCATGCCTGAATACTGTATCATTGGCCAAGTGGACTTGGACCTCATGATTCTGGGTTTGATCACCGGGTAAAAAGTGTTATTAGGTTTTCCATCTAGTAATATCTACTTATTAGTAATCCAATGATTGCGAAGAGGTCGCCCACTATAACATGGAACTTAAACATAAAAGGCGAAATATGTGTGTACTATATTGGTGAACCTCTGCTCAACCCTTCGGGGAGTACAGGCGTGATGTTACGACTGATGAGATTTGAGGCTTTGAGCCTGTAGCCAGCAATGGCTGTTGCCAAAACATAATTAAAACTTTTAAATAACCTAAAAGACACCATGCATATTTGAGGGAATTAGACTCTTATCTGGATTGAAGTTATAAGTCTCATAAACGTCAGGCCGTAAGTCCTAGTATCTTGTTCTACTCGTTAAATTTATGTTCTAACTTTGCGTAGGTAGCGTTTGGATTCATTGTGCAAGGACGAGTTATACGGCTATTAAAAATGACTTTGAAATTTTGCCTTGGATCTGTGTTGTGGGTTTTATCAATTGGAAATAACTATTTATTTTGTCAGTTTAAATTATTATTATCAGAGGATCTTTAGGTTAAATGATAGTACCATAGCAGTACAACAATTAACAGTAAAAGTGTAATAAATTTGATTTAACGATAATATTTAAATCTCAATATTTTTTTTGGTTACGTCTATTTAGATGACATCCTTATGTTGCTCCTGTCTAAGAAGTTGGTAATCAAAATCAATCTAATGCAGATTATAGTAATATTTTCTTGTATAAATTCAAGCAGGATTTTTTTTAAGCTATTAGCTTAACATTGAATTTTTTTTTAGTAGTTATTCGTATTAGTACATTCCGCTTTCCATTACCATATTCGCCCAAGATTAAGTGCTCATCGCTGCGTGGGCGTCCTATTCGGGCATTGAAATCTCCCATTACTATAATTATTTTGTCTTCAGTCAGCGAGTATGCTCTGTCTAGATCTTGGTAGAAACGGTTGAGATCGTCTTCGCTGGAGTTCTCTGTTGGTGCATACACTTGGATTAGTGAGATCGAAAGTTCTTCAAACATTAGTTGTAAGAGGGCCTCTTTCTGAGATGCCTGTGTTAGAATCATAATGGAACTCCATATAAAAGTATCGATATATGTCAAGATGGTTATTTACTGTGTATCAGAGTTCCAATTATATGTGGTGTATAAGGGAAAGGTTTTATGAATAAAAGCACAGAAAGACAAGACTAGGTATTTATTTCAATTAGGCTTGTCAATTAATTCATATTCAGGCTCAGAAAGCTTACCGCCCGTTCGCTAAACTAGTTCTCGTGTAGAAGAAGGGCAAGAAACTCCACGGAAGCAACTATGGTTGTAAAAGTATTCATAGACATCTTTTACAACCATATAAATATCGTATATAACAGATCTAATTCTATTATGGCCATTATATGATGAATCTTGTAACATTTCACAATATTACATAATCAAAACAATAAGGATAAGGCAAGGTACATGACTAACCCTTAAATCAATTTAACATCATTATGAATAAAGGCCACAATATGAAAATAGAATTTCAACACCACCATTAGCAATAATCAAGTTATAATATCAAATTACTTACATGAAGCTTGTGTAGTCCATAACGAAGTGTGTCAACTTACGAATTACACACTATTTATAGTAACGAGTCGACCTGTCAAATGTCCCCACCATTTTCTACATTTCTATTAATTTTCTCACAATTAGGTCAATAATCAATTCTTGAGTAATGAAACCTTTTTAAAACGTACAAAGACAATTAAGGAATTTAATATCGCCTATTTAGCAATTCTTCATCAATATTCGAAAGAATATTGATACTAACTGACAGTCTTGTATTAATTGTCTCATAAGACTTATAATACTAAAACAGCAATATAAAATCCAGGATACATCACAATGATCATTATAAATTACGTAATATTTTATAGGAATATCATCACTATGGCTTATATGTAAGTTTAGAGTTATTTCCTGTACACACAACAATATTTACTCAGGTGGGTACTCTAATAATTGTAGGTATTTGACAACACAATAATAATTCAGGTAGGTACTTCGACATTTGTCGGTAGATGCTTAATAAATATGACAGTTTGTATTTTGTAGCAAACCCATTGTGATTAAAAGTGTAAATTCATGATTTAATGACGTCACACGTACTTCCAATACTAACACGGCCATTCTGACATGTACTTCGTTCTCGAAGTACAATAGATACCCTTTTTGTATAATTGTAATATTTTTTTTTTTAGTTTTGCCAATTGACTAGATGTGTCAAGTCCCCTCCACCCGCTGCTAGTGGGATAGACTTGCACCAAGTATAACTAACTATACATCATTAATCTAAATATTATTACACTAACCAACAATACATCGCTCGGCCAATCTGACAATATTCTTTCAAATTGTACTGAACGTAGATACTTTCTTCCGACCAAGATCAGATCAACAGAGGGTACATATTTAAATTCTTTATTTAACCAACTAACTCCGTCAAACTCAGAGGTCACAGATCGCTGCTTGATCATAAAGATTCAGAGGCCCGTCTCAACTTGTTTTGACAGAATCTTATTCAAACAACTGACTCCGTCAAACTCAGAGGTCGCAGATCGCGGCTTGAACATAAAGATTCAGAGGCCCGTCTCGACTTGTTTTGACAGAATCTTATTCAAACAACTAATTCTATCAAACTCAGAGGTTGCAGATCGCTGCTTGATCATAAATATTCAGAGGCCCGTCTGGACTTTAATAATTTTTCTAATGCACCATGCTGTTGGAACGACCTGGCATTATTATAACTCTTCTCTGTCCTTCTCCTGTCATGTCTCTTTTCAAACAAACTACTCGACAGTAAGTTTCACCCACATGGTTTTTATTATTCAAAAATTTCCTTTTGTTTATTTGTTTTATCCTGTAACGTTTTTTTTTAATATATATTCTTGACTCAATTATAAGAATTAGATCACGATTTGTTTATATCAAAATCTCAATATCTAATAGCCCCAAAACTAATTACTTAAATTTATTATCAAATCGAGAAATGCAAGATAAGAAAATATTAATTGGATTGTTTATTCTAATATTTCTGAAAATTAGAATATTTTTTTAATCAATACAGACTTTTCATGAAAATAATTGTTGAACAGCTTTTTCCATAAATACGATTTCTTTTTAATTTTACTCAAAAAAAAAAGCCAAAGGAAAACCAGAGCAGAGAGTTTCTTGTAAATGTAAGAATATTGGTAAAAACTACTATTCTGCCTCCATTAACTAATAACGATTCTTTGAAAATCCTTTGGACCCCTCAAGTATGTAAGTGGCAACTAACTGTACTATTACCAAGTTGTGTACATTTTTGCAAAAATACCCTCCGATAAAATTCTAGACAAATTGCCGATAAATAAACTAAAAACTTAGGAATTATCCTTTTACAAATATTATATCTTTATGATAACAAAGATATTCAACAGTAAATAAAAACAAAGCCTCTGACGGCCTTACCACTTTCAGCAGTTTTCGTGCTGCAGCTGTCAGCTAGATGTCCATAGTCAAAATCTGATGCTCTCACCATAGTTTGCAGATCCATGGACCAACTGTTCTTACGGTAGCATGAAGAACCGCAGTTCAAATGGTCGTACAGACTCTAGATCCGCAAGCTATGCAGCTCGCAGTGCCATCGGCTGGAGCGGCATCGCTAGGACATCGCCTTGGTGCGATTGGAGTAATCGACTCGTCGACACGTTGTTTATGAAAATGACAAAATGAAATTCATTAGAATTATTGTGTAAGCTAGAGCTGGATCCCACTTCTGATGTTAGAATCATAATGGAACTCCATATAAAAGTATCGATATATGTCAAGATGGTTATTTACTGTGTATCAGAGTTCCAATTATATGTGGTGTATAAGGGAAAGGTTTTATGAATAAAAGCACAGAAAGACAAGACTAGGTATTTATTTCAATTAGGCTTGTCAATTAATTCATATTCAGGCTCAGAAAGCTTACCGCCCGTTCGCTAAACTAGTTCTCGTGTAGAAGAAGGGCAAGAAACTCCACGGAAGCAACTATGGTTGTAAAAGTATTCATAGACATCTTTTACAACCATATAAATATCGTATATAACAGATCTAATTCTATTATGGCCATTATATGATGAATCTTGTAACATTTCACAATATTACATAATCAAAACAATAAGGATAAGGCAAGGTACATGACTAACCCTTAAATCAATTTAACATCATTATGAATAAAGGCCACAATATGAAAATAGAATTTCAACACCACCATTAGCAATAATCAAGTTATAATATCAAATTACTTACATGAAGCTTGTGTAGTCCATAACGAAGTGTGTCAACTTACGAATTACACACTATTTATAGTAACGAGTCGACCTGTCAAATGTCCCCACCATTTTCTACATTTCTATTAATTTTCTCACAATTAGGTCAATAATCAATTCTTGAGTAATGAAACCTTTTTAAAACGTACAAAGACAATTAAGGAATTTAATATCGCCTATTTAGCAATTCTTCATCAATATTCGAAAGAATATTGATACTAACTGACAGTCTTGTATTAATTGTCTCATAAGACTTATAATACTAAAACAGCAATATAAAATCCAGGATACATCACAATGATCATTATAAATTACGTAATATTTTATAGGAATATCATCACTATGGCTTATATGTAAGTTTAGAGTTATTTCCTGTACACACAACAATATTTACTCAGGTGGGTACTCTAATAATTGTAGGTATTTGACAACACAATAATAATTCAGGTAGGTACTTCGACATTTGTCGGTAGATGCTTAATAAATATGACAGTTTGTATTTTGTAGCAAACCCATTGTGATTAAAAGTGTAAATTCATGATTTAATGACGTCACACGTACTTCCAATACTAACACCTGCAAAGTTTATTATGTTCGTTTTATATAATTTGGGGATGAGAAACCCAACTCCATGTAGCCCTTTTGTTTGGCCAATGTAACACAGAATATAGTCATGGTATTCCTCGATATTACAGCCTAGTCTTTTCACTTTCGACAGCCCCAGGATGTCAAATTTTACCTTTTTAAGTGCATGTGTGAGTTTTAAGTATCTTTCTTTGCTAGACAAGGATCTTACGTTGTAGCTGCAGATCTGTAACTTTTTCCCTTCATTCTTCGAAGAACGGACCGCTATTTGAGATTTAAAATGTTTATCTTTTTCTTTTTGTTCGTGTTCGTTTATTTCTTTCTTGTTGTTTGCAGTTGGAGGGTTGTGGTTTAATTTCCCACGATGACCAATCGGCTTGGGAAATGTGTTGTTGTTTTAGTTTAGTTGACTTTTGCATATTTTGTTCGTGTTTTTCCGGGGAATGACATTTAGTTACTATTGTTTCTGTTCGTTTGAGGGTTGGCTTGTAAAGGAGTTGCTTCTTCCTCTCATCATGTCGAAAGTATTTATTCTGTTCCCTTTGCTAAAAGCATTGGGTTTCTTGGGCTTGTTTATAGTAATGGGTGAAGTTGAGTCATCTCTTTTCCGTTTTTAATTACCCGTGAATCCTTTCTTGACTATAAGCTGGTCATACTTTATAAATGCATAATTGCCATTGTTTCTTTCCTCTATAAGTTTAGGTTGTAGTTCCTTCCTCTTGTCTAATACTTCTTTTGGGTTTTATATTAGATTAGGTTTACTATTTTTTTAAATATCAAATTATTATCTCCTTCATTTGCTTTTCCATTTCCATTTTCATTCTATCGAAAAAATTCCTGCATGTTATCCATTATGTTTTAGTTTTGTGAACGAAACGTTGAATGTACTTGGGTCTTGTGTGTACCGGGACGTTAAACTGTGTTAGATGCGTGGAACGGAACGTTACGATGAAGTATCCTTATGTTGGCACCCTTTCACTTCTGTCAAGCTTGAGTCTATTGTCACTGTCAAAATCTCTCAATTCGTGTATTTTTATGTATGTGGGTAGTGGCAATTGACAGATAACCTTCAAGTCTTTAGTTGATTTCACCAAACTTTGTGCTTTTTAACGTTGTTTTGTTTGATATTTTTCGTATATCTAACACTTTGACACTGGATGAATGTTTTTACTCCACTTCCATCGTGCGTTTCACCGTAAATTCACCGTTATTAATTTAATTATAGCAGCTCGCGACTTTAGTGTGTATACGTGGTGAAAACCGGAAACGGAAAATGGAGAGCGGAATCAAAGAGGAGAAAATCTGATAGAGTATGCACTAGAACACAAACTCTTAATAGTGAATATTTTCTTCAAGAAGAGAAATACTCGAAAGTTTACATGGATGTCACCAGATAACAAAACCAAGCACAAACTAGACTACATAACGACTAACAATCTTAAACTAGTTACAAATTTTGAAGTAATCAACAAAAGCTTCCCTTCAGACCATAAACTGCTCCGAGGCACCATAAAACTAAAACTACCCCGTACTAGCAGGAAAAACTTTAACAACACACAATACACACCAAAAACTGAAGAACAGACTGACAAATATATAAATAACTTAAAATTTTACATGACAGTCCAGAGATTAGTAAATGTACTGAAAAGAAGAAACACAGAATATTTAGTGAATATACAGAACAAATCATTAAAAGAAGTAGCGAACTAATACAAACAAAAAATGAGAACATTGATTTAAAACAAGAATTAGTAAGAATTTACAAAGAAACGAATAAATCAATATGTAGAGATTATCAAGCCCACAGACAACAAGTAATAACAAGAAACCTAAACAAATACAGAAGTACAAAGAGAGCATTTAACGATCTAAGCCTTCACAAAACATGGATACATAAACTTCAACAACAATCAAAGGAAACAAAATCAAGGCAAGATATAATCGAGCATGCAACAGACTTCTACAAAGAATTGTACCGCAAAAGAGACGTCGACCTGAACAGATGGATACCGAGCAGATAGAACTTATATGCAGCTCTGTACATCCCATAGAGAAAACAGAAGTGTGCGAACATATCAAACGGCTAAACAACGAAAAAAGTCCTGGGCCAGACGGACTCAGCAATGAAGTCCTCAAGATAGAAGCACCAATCTTAGTACCACACCTCACGAAACTATTCAATATGGTAATAGACACAGAAACTGTACCGTCACAGTGGCGCAAATCCGACATCATATTGATATTTAAAAAAGGCGACCCACTGGACATTGGGTATTACAGACCAATCAGCCTACTAGCAAGTGTGTATAAACTTTTTTCCTCTATAATGCTAAAACGAATAAATACAGACATTGACAACTCACAACCAGTAGAACAGGCCGGCTTTCGCTCAGGCTACAGCACTACCGACCACATTCAATCTATAGAACAAGTTATACAGAAGTACCGTGAGTTCAACAGACCACTGTATGTGGCGTTCATAGACTACAGCAAAGCATTTGATAGTATTAGTCACAACTCGATCTGGAATGCCCTGAATTTGGTGGGAACTCACCCAAAATACGTACACACCCTAAAGAACATCTACGAGAATAGCCAAAGTAAGGTAAAACTAGAAACTAAAGGAAAACCGATCAATATAGAAAGAGGCGTCCGACAAGGCGACCCATTATCACCAAAACTATTTATAGCAGTGCTCGAGAACATATTTCAGAATATTGACTGGTCACAAAAAGGAATTAAAATATGTGGACGCCATCTAACTCATCTACGGTTTGCTGACGATATCGTACTGCTAGCTGAGAAACCCAAAGAACTAGAACATATGATGCAACTACTTGACCAAGAGAGTGTTAAAATTGGCTTAGAAATGAATGCAAGTAAGACTAAAATAATGACCAACAGTGACAAGGAACCCATCAAAGTGAGAGGAAAAGTCATAGACTATGTTGAAAACTACATATACTTGGGGAAGCAAATATCTTTTAGCAAGACAAGTAACGAAGAAGAAATTGCAAGAAGAATAGCTATAGCCAGGAACAGGTTTTGGTCATTAAAAGAAATCTTAAAAGGCGACTACAGTCTAACCATGAAGAAAATCGTAATGGACCCCTGTGTACTACCAAGCTTACTGTACAGCTGCCAGACCTGGACTTTCACAGAAAAAGCCAAACATAAAAAATTGACCACCCAAAGAGTCATGGAACGGAGCATCTTAAATATAAGAAAAACACAAAAAATAAGAAGCGACATCATAAGACAAAAAACAAAAGTAACCGACGTACTTACACACGCACTGAGACTAAAGTGGAACTGGGCTGTTCATGTCTCCCGATAAACAGACAGGCGGTGGACCATTGAAACTACGCGTTGGAAAAGACCATTGCTAGGGAAAAGAAAGGCAGGAAGACCAATAAAACGGTGGGCTGACGACATCAGGAAGGTTGCAGGAAAACGTTGGATGATGCGGCCTAAGGAAAGAAAGGCATGGAAAGAGTTGGAGGAGGCCTTTACCCAAACTGGGGTCCATATCCAAAAACCAACTGAAAACTAACACAATTACTAACAACTAAGATTAAGATAAATACTAACAACAACTAACAACATTGTAAATGAAATACGATTAAGGTTATGGAATGAATGGCTTAATAATAATAAATAATAAAAGATACATTTTAGTGAAAATAAATTTATTATACCACTAGTTCTGCAGTTCCAAATTTATAGCCTAAACCTTGCTGTATCTTGTACTACTTTAATTTATGTGTTATTCCAACTTTACATTACACGAACGCAGCTAGGTGAAAAACTGTAAAGGTAAAGTAATATTTCGATACGTACATATTATCAAGAGGTTGAAGAAATTTAATTCAATTTTATTTTTGTCAAATTGAATTTAAATTAAATTTTAATTTCATGTATTTAATTTTTACTTTGTTTAATCGCCATCTGCGCACTTAGAAAGTTGTTTTGTGAAACTTACTTTGTGACTCATGGTTTATGATATAACGAAACAAAAGTGAGTTTATGTTGTTTACGAAGGGTGTTCTGGGCCATCACTGTACCTCTGAGATGCTGAATGTTTTTACTCTTAACAGAGTCAGTTAATTTAAATATCTGGGTCATTTGGTCAGCGCTGATCTTAAGGATGACGCTAACATCGCGCAGTGCGTTGACGGTGACAGCGAATAATTATGTTGTTCCAAAGATTTGCGGCCCTCCTTAATAAGATTAAGATAATATTGTTTAAGGCATTCTGCCAAAACTTTTATAGCAGCAGCTTATGGACTGCATATTCGCAAAAAAATCCTCAGCACCTTGCGCGTCCAATACAATAACGCGTTTAGAATGCTATTGTGACTGACAGATAGTTTGCGGCAATTAAGCGGATAAAGGTTTCCTTTCTTGAGCATCTGACAAAGTAGGGTTAGGAATTTGAATTAATGTATTGAATTTTATTATGATGTTTTTATTATGACATTGTTTTGATTTTATTATTTAAGTTTTATTATGATTACAATTTGAATTGAATGCATCACTTTAACAATTATACTCTCACCAAGTTTTAAGTTTACTATCCATTACAGGATAAGTTGTTAATAAACATTATACCAATGTAGTCATTTAAATAAATCATATTATTATATCATTAATTCAATTTTAACTTTAATTATGATTATATTACTAATAGACTCTACCTGGCCTATAGATACCTATAGATATGGATGCGAGCGGTCTTCTGTTACAGCCTTACAGCTATATCCATACTCAAAAGAAGGCCTTTACAAATAATTTATTAAATTTTTTGATTATCAAATGAATAAATTATAAAAATACAAGCACCTAATACTTACTTAATTTTTTAATTGAATGATTAATGTTCTTTTTTTTATTTTTTGCTTTAAAATATTTGTGGTAGTGTTTAATAAATCTGCCTAGCCTTTTCTCAACTATATTAGGGTATTTTTCGGTATTTTACGTGGAGCGGCTTCTTATCTGACATCAACAACCCAGTAACTGGGTAAATCGATTCTCCTTGACAGGTGTCAGATTTCCTGGCTTCTGATTAACTGTAACGACTGTCAAAGACCTACAATTGACAGCCGGGTCCAACAATTTAACGTGCTTTCTGAGGCACGGAGGCGTCTCGCTATGTAAAGATGATCATCCATCCACGGTCCAACCTTGACGAGCGTTGCTTTACCTTGAACTTCGATCCGTGTGGCTGTTTTTATTTAGCCACAAGCTCCCACCATCGGACATAACAATTTACTAAATAAATATTAGTGGTGAAGACAACAGCTTGTAAATTAAGGGCCTTCCACCGCTTCAGTGCCGTAAAACTGTTACTTTCTAAAGCACACTCCTTAGTAACGGCTAGGTTAAAAGCAATGAAAAATAATTTTTTTTGATTCTTATACATTATTTTTGCTATAAAAAAATTATTAACGTTTAGATACTCCTCCAAAACAAATTGATGGCTGGAATTTCTTCATAACTGAAATAGCATATGTAAATCAAATAATATTTAGCAAACAAAACTGTTTAAAAGGAGGTTCAATATTGATATTTTGGCTCCGAGCGGGCGAACGGCCAGTACTGCGTTAACATTGGGGCGTATATATAAGCTTAAACATTACTCAGTATTACCTACGGGGCTGGTACAAGAGGCATCCACCCTTTATTCCGAGTAAGATTTGCTTTTAGCTGATTGTGAGTATGATAGATTGTGATTTATAGTCTCTCTCACATATGCGATGACCAGAACATAATGTGATGACTCACTCAACTTGTTGTGGGTAATTATTAATTGCTACTGAAGCTCGAAACTTTTGCGTTTTTAATTTTGTATTTTCACGTTTGCTCATAAATGATTTTATTTCTGTAAGTAGGTTTGTACAAACACTTTTACATGTCAATCATATTTATTAAAACTAGATGATGTCGGCGTTTCCTATCTGACTACTCAGAGAAGAATGGTCGAAACAAACTCAGAGGTCAGTCTTTTTTAAAGTCCAGTAAAAATCTTGGTTAGATCATGTGAAGACCATGTAGACTGATGTCTGAAATGGTCTTTTGAGGAAAGAACCAGCCAGATTGAGTGGACCTCTCCAGTCATTGCACGCATTTGTCAATAACCATGCAGCTCAGCTTAGAATTTATGGAGCTCAACGATTCGACGAACAATAACAAAGAAAGTACATTGGGGTAGGCCGCATAAACTACTCAAACTGCCAGACCATCTTTAAAAACTAACTAAGATAAAATAAAATTAAAAAAAAACAATAATTAAGATAAAATAATATAATACTTTAAAAAGTAAATATTCTTGTCATTGCAAGAAAACCAAAAAAATGAATAACAAAATTCACGGTGCAAAATATAAAAATCAAAATTAATTGGAGCATCTTAATCCCAAGCCTTTTTGTGCTCAACGTAATCTTTTTAATGGTATAAAACGCTTTCTGGCACAACTATCAAACATGCTTACAGGTTTTTCTTCGTTGGCATATATATCAAGGTCACATCATTTAACTGCATTAAACTGCACTTTTGAATGTTAAATATTTTAAGTTAAAAATACTAATCATAATTGATCCTATAGTCCATTGGCAAAGGTAGTTTGTTATGGAACAGAACGCACGAGAACCTCTATCGCAAGCAAAACCCAAACAAGCATGCAAAGATTACTTTAAAGTTCACCGCATCACTTCATTATTTCCTGTATAATGCGCTATAGTAAAGCAGTTATTAATTTCACCCACATTTTAGTTACAAACTCCGTACTAACAAGAATTTGCGAGATAAATACTCACAAAACCGCAACTAACAACTCCCAAGAGAATGCCACAAAGGATTTGGCAGTTAGCAGTATTTTAAATGAACTTCATTAAATTTTAAACAGTCAAACGTTTCGTATAAGTGCTTGAAAGTCTGCTTACCCCTGAGAGACCGGTACTGCTGAAATAACAATAAGTTACAGTATAATTATTAATTAAGAGCTCAAAGTAGGTAAGGAGCGTTTAATTTCGTGTCCTGTCGTACATTGTCATGTAACAGATTTTGGATTTGGGCCAAGTAATTCGAGCATTGTGCCAAGGAAGATAAGTGGAAAAGGTATGGGAAAGTATTCATATTTGGAGCTGTTCTGTTCTGATTCTTTTGATGAATTTGCGTGTGATGTAGATATAAGGAAAACTGGTAATCAGAAACACTGGATTCTGACCTAGAGTTACTAGGTTGTGGGGGTCTAATAGACGGTAGCTTCTCTTTATAAAAAAAAAAGCCCGACTGCTTTATATCTGGTTTTGTTCAGCCAGCTCACGAATATGTATATGGTTTTCATCTTGTATACGTCTTTTTAGTTCGCTTCTTAAGCAGTCCGGTATTTAGATTTTTGTGAATTAACATTTTTTATTATTAACTTTTTAGTTATATTTATTTTTCCGAATTATTTCTATACATATATGTGTTATTTACTTTTTGAATCACCCTTTATAACCCTTTATTTTGATACATACGATAGAAGACTGATACTTTGATACAGGGTTTGGAAGAAAAAAATATTGGGCCACAAATATAGCGCCCAAAATCCGCAATTTTTCTTAGTTTCAAATTTAATGTAGCCAGTGACACTCGCAAGGTTAAGACGAATAGATTAATGTAAGAATCATCAAAATCGTCCTACGCGTTTGCTCTCTAGAAAGGAACATAGATACATATATAGACTGGTAAACGCATTACCCTCCTTTGCGTCGCGCAGTCGGGTAAAAACATTATTTCAAGCACTCATTTAGACTGGCAATCTTACCCAGCAAATTTGGCATAAGATAGATGCGAGTTACCCAGTAACTAGTAACCTAGTTAAGGTCGGATAGACAATCAGACCACATAAAAACATATTTTTACTGGAAATTGACTTCTAATCGAAAGATACGTTTTGACGTAGATCCAGAGAAAACTACCAATGATTCAAAGGTTGAAATATATGTGCGTCAGTCAATGGTGTTACCACAAAATAGATAGTATACAGAAGGGCCACTCCTGCAGTTTCGAAAATTTACACCTAAACTTGACATATTCACTAGGGTTGCTACTATATTGATTCCGAATTAAAAATTAGAGTAGGTTGTATAAGTTACAAACATAAATACACCGATTCGTCTAAACACACATCATATCATGCTTACATGCCTTAGAGGGTAGGCAGAGCATTGAATATATATTAAAGATCACGACTCCACATACGACGAAGATTGGATGGTAAGAATACGTAACAATGGTGTTATCCACCCACCAAAACATAAAAATGTGAAAAGGCACCAAACTCGACAAAAACATAAATGTGAAAAAGGCGCCAAGTTCGAAGAAGGGTTGAGATCTAGAAGGGTGACAAGTTTCATAGCCTTTCTTTAAATAAAGCAATATACAGCTTTTGAAGAACGAATAGGCACTATTTTTTGTTGTATTTAAGCAACCAAATACACTGCAGGCGTAATAATAGCGTTCATTCATTTTGTCAACCCTTGATCACAAAGCAGAAAGCACGGAATTAAAGGTTTCGTCGCAGCTTACATAAATAGCTACAAGAATGTATCAAATAACACGTGCTGTTTAATTGCTAATTGCTAATTATTGACAACCAAATCCTTTATAAATACTAATGTATTTAAAGTATATTCGGTCTGTAACAATAAATAAAGGTCACCCAGCCAATACAACCTCTCTACACTATTTTATGAACGACGTGACAAACGCCCGCACAAAGCACTCTGACAGCCGCGACTGAGCTCGGTCCAATATTGCCCATTATTCCCTGTAAAATCATAATGTCAATGTGTGCGTTCAAAATAACGCTTTGTTCGTAGTGGACTCTCTGTCTGCGGAGCGCCACCGCTTATGTACTTTGTGATGTTACCGTAGATGAATTCAGGGCCATACAGTGTTTAGGTTTATATAGGCGCTGGTTCCATATTATATTATTATCTCTAAAAAGAGAACATCTAACGCCAGCGAAAAAAATACTATACATACCCTTGGATTGGCCCAAAAGATTAACCATATTACACCCTCCTTAACCGTACAACTAAGTGCTCGTTCACACAGAGGTCCGTTTTACAGGTCCGCTTTATCGTCTACGTTTTTATTCGACGCTAACGTATGTAGTTGTGTGAGCGACTTCACAAACATGACAGTATTACAGATTCAGTAAAAAATACCGATCGTACAAATTAAACAGCTGTTTCTTTTACAGGTCCGCTTTATCTTCTATTTATATAAATAAAAGCGAAAGGTCACTCACTCACTCACTCATCACGAAATATCGAAAGCCGCTTGATGTATAAAGATGAAATTTAGCAGGGAGGTTCCTCAAGTGACGTAAGTGCGCACTAAGAAAGGATTTTTGGAAATTCTACCCTTAAGGTGGTAAAAGAGGGGTTGAAAGTTTGTATGAAATTTCTACAGTTTGTAAATTGGACACGTAAAATTTTACATTTACGCTCTCGATTGATAAAAAAAAATCATGTGGTTTTTGGAAATTTCACCCGTAAGGGGGTAAAAAGGGGGTTGAAAGTTTGTATGAAAATTCTACAGATTGTAACATGGACACGTGAAATTTTACATTTACGCTCTCGATTGATAAAAAGAATTCATGTATTTATTGGTTTTTGGAAATTCCACCCGTAAAGGGGTAACACGCTTTTAAGTGTGACACGTGAAATTAAAATTTACACTTTTGGTTGATAAAACTATTTCATAACTATTTCTTTATTGGTTTTTGGAAATTCTACCCCTAAGGAGGTGAAAAGGTAGCAATTTGTTGGGCTTATATATTTGAAACTTGGCATAAATACTAACCTAAATAAATAGTAAAGGTTTTTATTGTTAGTTTTTCAAAACTACTCCTAGTAGACGATTTAGGGGGTAATGATTTTGAAGAATTTTACGGTACAGAGCTACTTTTTATGATGACCAATAAGAAGGGATTTTTGGAAATTCAACCTTTAAGAGGGTAAAACTGAAAAGTCTTCTGTAGGATAAAATACGGATCCCGCGAACGAAGTCACGGGCGAAGTGCTAGTCGTATACATTTTTATTCGGTTTTTGCGTAGGTAGTTGTATGAGTGAGTTCACACACATGCAACAGCATTAAAATACTGATTCATTTTATCGGGTCGAAGCCACGCGGGGCGTATCATTACTTAATATTAGTGGCGACGGATCCATTAAAACGGTTATGTAAATGTGGTGTGAACATCACCACCAGTAGCGACGGATCCGTTAAAACGATCCTAGAAATACGGATGTTGGGAATCCCCCTCTAGGCATAAAATTTTAAGGCATAATATTATTTGACATAACGTTTTCGCATAATTTTTATCAGCATAATAATACTGTGACATAATAATTCTTTGGCATAAAGCAAAGGTTAGCAAAACAGTCCTTTGGACTAATTTGTTTTGGCTTAATTTGGAGTTGCATGAAATATTTATGCAACTGGCATAATATTTATTCGTCATAATATTTTTATGAGTACATATTTGAACGTTAAAATTAAAATACCTACGAGTAAAACGTCAGTGTTCAAAACATCGAAAATTTATACCATCGATTGTATGTAACGAAAATACCTAAATAAATTATGCTGTTGTTATGCTTTAAATGGCTGAGATTCAAATGCCTAGTGATTTAAATATGGAATGATTAAAAATGTCGATTGTCATCATCTCTAAGTTCAAAATGTCAACATTTAATACACTTAAGTTCTATTTATGTTAAAAATACAAATGAAATTAATTAATAGTTAATATTAACTTAAAATAGGTGAATCTGTTCCAAAACCGGATTGGAGTACCCCGACTTCACGTAGTCTTTTGGCTATTACCCCTAGAGTATATATAAAAAACCGGAGGTTCAAGGGAAGGGCAGTCTCCGCCCGCTGTAACAAAGCATGGGCACCAGGCGCTGTAACATAGCATGGGAGTCTATTCTTTGTTATTTAAAGGCGAAGGGGTTGCACTTCCCGCAGCGCCGGAGAAGTAAAGTTTAGTTTAGTTTTACAGTGTCTGAAGCAACTTAAAAGTGTTTTAATATCGATATTTAGAATATTCCATACTCTGTACTTGATAATATTTTTTAATTTTATTAAATTAAATATATATGATACAAGGACACAATTGAATAAGGTTAAGGTGCGGCGGGGGTGGCCCTTCATCCGCGAATATGTTTGTCTTATTCCAAAGAACATTATGTGTAAATATCATTATGAATTTATAACATAATGTTTTATAAAATTATGCATCATTCATATTATGCCAACAGTATTTATGGCAATATACATTATGGCAAAAATTTATGCCTAATAATATTATGCATAATTTATTTCATCATTTTGCAGAATTTCGTTATGCCA
This sequence comes from Anorthoa munda, assembly GCA_945859665.1. Classification (NCBI taxonomy): domain Eukaryota; kingdom Metazoa; phylum Arthropoda; class Insecta; order Lepidoptera; family Noctuidae; genus Anorthoa; species Anorthoa munda. The sequence goes on along the minus strand of OX243896.1, from coordinate 18,720,946 downwards.
ATGTTAATTATGGAATATATTGTATGCTTATATTAGTAAACCACGGATATTCTGTGTGAACGAGTCGTTACGCCCTGAGATTAGTTTCCCTAAAGGAGATAATTTACACTTATGTGTCGCTATTCCGTACCGGAGTACGGGCACAGACAATATATTATGGAATTAACCTTTGTGTATGTTCATTTTATGCTACGAGTATAACGTAAAGCTTGAGTTACATTTTGTTATTACTTTGCATGTTGTTGAAGGAAGTTTCATATAAAGTAAGTTGAATAATTATTATAATAAACATCTTGACCAAAGAATTTTTTATCGGTTGCATTTCGGCGAGTGTGCGATGGATTTGCAGGTTCTAATATAGCCTAGTCTGTTGCATCACCGGACTACTAGACGTAGGGTGATGCGCCATCGGTACATGATGGTGCACGTATAGTGCGTATGGGTGGGAACCCATACGCAGTAAACGTTTTGGAAATATGTTCATGGTATGGTATGGTGGTGATGCCGGAGGCTGTGTTTCCCGATAGCTACAATCTTGGGGTCTTTAAGTCAAGAGTGAATAGGTTACTTCTAGGCAAGCGTACCCCACCGTCGACTACATCATCGCTTACCATCAAGTGGCCAAGCGCGAGACTACCCATAAAATAAATAAAAACTCGTAACTTCCATAAAATTGGCTTTTGCCCGAGGCGCATCGTAACAATCGCATAGTAACAATGGATTTTTCTGTAATCTACCGAGTAAAGATGTTTCCGGAATCGGATTAGTATTTCCAAATTACATCATACGAACAACCATATTATTTTCGCCTGAATGGTAGCAAAATATAACAACTCCGATGATCATTATTTTGTAAATTTCAGAAAGTCATAATCAATTAATCAAAAATTCAAAAAAAAAGCAATCAATCAATTAAATAAAAAAACAATCAATTAATTAATCAATCAATCAATTATTTAATTGTTGGCTATGGCTTTAAACTTTATTATATTTCAACAAAACTTCAATACTAATTGTAACATTGATTTTAACGATGATTTCTCCAATGCAATGTCAAGACAGAATAAAGTGATCAACATTAGAAGCACTCAGTAGTAGCATTATCACTCCTAAGACTACCCCGTTTCTTTCTGAATCTATCTCAAAGTGCGGCTAAAGCAAGACAAAAGAATATGCATCCACTTATAAAGCTACAGTAACACACAAACAAACTGTGGGAGTCTAATTACTTAGCAACGTTGACAGTTCGACTTAAAAAAATATTAACAATGGCTACAAAAGCAATATACCACAAAGGACTATACGAGACCTCATTTGGTCTAACAACTAGCGTGGGTTTGACAAAATACTTCATATTCAATTTCAGCTCACTTCTCAAAAGTTACAGAAATACTGAGACCCTTATCGTTAATTGGAACTCTCTCAAAAAAAAAGTGGCGAAGATATAAATGTGAATGAGAATACGATAGAAGTAACGACCTGTCTCAACCAGTAAAAAAACCTATGACATGTTATTCTTTGTTGGAGTTGGATTAGAGCGCTGAGCAGTGTTGTCAACTCATGTTTTTGAAGACGTACACATAATTAAACTAACATTTAATATACCTACATTATACATCCAAGCAGATTTCAGTTCAAAACTTCAAAAGAAACAAATAAAATGTGGATCTTACCAGATCACCAGGAATCAATGGAATTTCATTTTGATAACAACAGCTTTCAAACATCCGTAGTTTCAAAGATTGAACTTCCTTAATCCAGAAAAGTGCCTGATTACACAGATCTACGAGCAACATACAGTCGGCCATGCTAGTCCCCAAGGGTCAAATTGTCAAGTGAGTTATGATGGCGTCAACATCATACGCGCTTAGATCTAATTGGGGCCCATATCAACGTCACCCCGTACCGGATGTGCGTTGAAAATGTATTTGACTCCTTGAAAAAGGTTTCCTACCTTATGTCACTCTAGGATATATTTTGATTTCAGAGGGAAAGGTCGAGTTGTAACTGATTTTTGTAGCCTTCTTTTTTATTAGAAAATTTGTCGCTAAAGGCTTTCCTTATTATTTATTTGTCTTCCTTATATATAATTTACCATGTTTTTTTTTTAATTTACCAAGAGTCACTTAACCAGTTCATACCAGGAATTTTTTGCCTTAGTTTTAAACATACTGAAACACATAAACAGACATATTATCTAATACAGTAAAACGCATATGCCTGGGTCGCATTTTGCTTGCTAAAACTTAATTCATAGCTACAGTTAAACTCACACACAGCCCAAACATCACTTTAACCAAGCAAAAGGGTTTGGTTCAACTAAATATGACCCCTATTTAGTTAAACCAAACACTTTTTCTTGGCTACATATGGGTCAGTTTCGTCTCGAGCTCTTTATAAACATTTCTGAGTATGAAGATTTGATTTTTTTGGGTCTAGGGATGCGTTGCGTTAAAAACGATATTGCTATAATGACAAGTTACAGAGATGTATCGAGTAGATGTATCAAAGTGTCATCGGTATATGGTGAACATCCCACACGTACACACAAAGCGTTTTGGGAATACTTTTATTGTGCGTACAGTTAAGGAGTGGAATTCCCTGCCGGAGTCTGTATTTCTTGATAGTTACAATCTGGGAGTCTTTAAGTCAAGAGTGAATAGATTACTTCTAGGCAAGCGTGCACCATCGTCGACCACATCATCGCTCACTATCAGGTGAGATAGAGGTCAAACGCGAGTCTATTAAAATAAATTGGTATGAGAATAGATGGATGATTATGATTTAGATACATTGTTTAGGCCATTTCCTGTATTATTCGTTAAACCCACAGTATTATTATCATCGCTTAAGAACGACATTGGTCTGTATCGCTGAGGTATTGGACATAATCCAAACACATTAGAGTTTCCAGTTGCTACTGTATTTTAATAGAGATATAAATAGTTTATCATGAAGTCTATATATTTTGTGGCTAGACGTAATGCGTGGACATACTTGACGTAATAATTATTTTTGTGGTACCTATTCATTATAAGTGAAGGACAGACAGATAATAATTAATGTTTTATATTTTCACTGGCAACCCGCCCCTGGTAACAGTTAAAAAATTTTAAAGAGCAAGATTTTAATTTCTTTATAATGCAAGTTTAGTATCAAAATTTTAAACCTTTCGGAAAAAAGTAGTTTATAATGATGGTGAAATGCAAAATTGGTAAAAACTGCATCAAAATGCATTGCGTAGTTAAGAAGAACAACACGACCACATATGTAGACACTAAAAGTGACTTTTTTTTGTAATATGCAGAGAATATCGTTCTTTTTTTGCATAGCTTTATAAATTTTTGGACGGCTTTAGTAATTTACAAAAATAAAAATACACAGACATAGCCCAAAAAATCCATATTCAAATAATATTGCAGGGGCAGGGATATTGCTCGAACAACAGATGGCTGATACGGCTGAAGAGTTCTATGCAGCGTTGGTAAATATCTCTGACAAGGTGGACCGACCTGACGAAGGTACTGATATCCGTTGGATGCGACAGGTTCATAAGATCGGTCAACGAGGCGACGACGTTTGGCGAAGGTTTATGTCCAGCAGTTGATGCAATGTAAAGCGACAATGATGATGGACATATTCTGCTGTGCGGCACGCGCTGTGCGCACACAGTACTTAAAAAAAGTAAAGTCAATTTTGCATGATAGAAAATCCTTGAGAGTCGTTTATATGAACATTTAATTCTAGACGGAGCAATACGCACCGAAGTGAATGCAGACTCAAAAGGCATAGTGCGCTTGTGAACCTTGTTTATATTATAATCAAGGAAAGAAAGAAAGAAAGAAAAAAATTTATTTGTGACCCGCACAGGAGACTAAAACACGATAAGAAGGTATTGGACGACTTGAAAGTATTAGATGACTTTTTCTTCTTAGCTTGTCGACGGCAAATACAGTTGTTAAATATTATGTTTGGCCCAGTATTCAGCTACGGCAACACCATTCGCTGACGCGGCCATAAGGTTCCCATATGTGCAGGTCACAGGACATGCGGGACATGACAAAAGCAGCCAGGCAGGCAGGCAGCCAATGGCAATCCGGCACGTCTCGTTAAGAGTTGTTTCCTCTAGGTTGGAGGGGGCGGAGCGACTTCATACTAGACAAGCATATTCACCAGCGGAGAAACAAAGCGCCAATGCAGTTTTTCGCGGCACTTGGGAGACGCCCCCCATCCGGTGGATGTAAGGTGGCGCATTAGATTGCTCCTAGTGTGTACTTTCAACTTAACATTCTCACAGTTTTTCTTGTAGTTATTGGACCTATCCAATGTAATGCCCAGATATTTTGGACAGTCCCCTGTGGGTGACTGGAACCCCCTGCCACGAGATATTGAGTGTTCGACCCGCTTGTCTGTTACGAAGATGGAAGACGCACGACTGAGTTTTTGAGGGTTTAGGTTTCATGGTGTTTTCAGCATAGTTACGACTGAAGTCTGAAAAGGTGGTGGAAAGCTTGGCCTTAATCTTCTCAAAATCAGTGGTTGGACAGGTCAATGTCAGGTCGTCTGCATACAGAAGGTGAGACGTATCAGCGTTCACTGATTGGTCGTTGGTGTAAAATACCATGAGGCAGACCACTCACCATCTACTCTTATCATCCAGAAGATTAACTTGAAATCGACGGTTACTGAGGAGTTCTCTGAGAATTTAATTTTGGTAACCTTCCACAACAAGCGCTGAATGTTAACAGTGTTGTAGGTTGCCGACAAGTCCACGAATACTGCGCCCATCAATTACCTCTTTTTGAACCTATCCTTGATATGCTGCGTTATGTTAAGAACCTGGCCGCAGCAATACTTTCCGAGTCTGAATCCATCATATTTTATTATAGACAGATACAGAGATATTAGATTAGACGACTAATAATTCGGAATAAGTTTCCCATGATTACGATAAGAAAAACATAATAGCATCTCTTAATTCAGTACTAAAAGTTACTTCTTATCGAATTTCTGTTTACAAACAGAAACACAAGACAACAAACTCGCTATTTATATATTGATGACGTCATGGCCTTATTTACGTGAACGTCGACTTTGATTTTGTTAATGGATGGAAACTCAGTCCAGAATGTATTTTACTAATGCTACTGGGAGTCGTCTATCAGAAAATTATGGTTTGGGTACCTGTGTGTTTAGATAATACTTCCTGGTTTGGTTTACCAAGGTCTGGTATATTTTATTATGGTTTGGCATGAAACCAATTGACATTATACGGGTCGTAAGTCCGTACACTGATTTACCGTTAGTTGGTTGGAGAGAAACACGTCACAGTTAGATCCACTAGTTAAATATATTTGAGTTAAGTAAAGTTCAGTATTATTTCCTTTATTCAATGAATGTACATACTTTTAACATTTTTAAATCCTCCTCCTTGCGTCGTATTCCTCAGTATTGAGGGTCGTGACCTCCCTTCTGCATCACCTTCTCTCGAATGAACATTTTTAAATATTATCTTATAAAAATAAAATTATATTTAAAAACTTATAAAAATAGTAGCCCACTGGTATCGGGAACAGGGGATCCAAGCTATCGGTGGTCAGGGCTCCTGAGAGAGGAACCTCCTAACGATACGCGCCGTGTCCAGGGGTACCGCTTTCTGGACCAAGCCCTTGATCCAGCTGCCCAACAAGAGCCTCCTCAGATGTTCGTCGAGGCTCTTGGCTATTATGCCATTGGCCGTCACGACTATCAGCACATTGACTGGTGTATTCACATCCCACATGTTGACAACCTCGATCAAGATACTAACATTTCTTATCTCTCTCAGCCTTCACGAGGTTCTCGTCATGGGGACCGCTATGTCAACAGTATTATTATTAGTAACTTAGATGGAAGGCGATTAAATTTCTCTCTCTTGGTTTGGATAGCAACACGGCTATAAGATCATTATCTACGTTAGTTGCTTTGTTATGATGTTTTATACGGTCAAATTATGACGTACATCGATGGCCTAAAGTAGATTGCCAGTATGCAGAAAAATGTACGGTGATGAGACCGTACAGACATTTTTATGATTTTAACTTTATGTCCCAATGTAGTATATGATTCCAATTTCTTACTTTATATTGCTATGATTGTTGTATTATCACGAAGAAATTTAATAACTTAAATATCCAGTCCGTTGAATCCAGAATTCTGTTTTTAAAACCGGCAATACGATGACCTACTAGATGGACTGATGACCTAGTTAAGGCTGCAAATCTGCTGGATGCGACATATGCGGGACCGGTCGATGTAGTGATACTTTGTGGAGCTTTAGGTTCAGCAGTTGTCGTTTTTCGGTTGAAATGCTGCTGATGTTGAAACCGGCAATTGACTTTCGTATTTGATTGGATGCCATAAGTGGAGGACCTGATGATGTGGCGCAGCTTGAGAGAGGCCTAAGTGGCAGCAGTGGACTGATATACGCTGAGTTAATTGATTGGATCAGATTTCTACTGCAATTAATATCATCTTCATGCCCTAGTCCCATGTTACGACCACAAGTCGGCGCAACACGATTTCCTCTTCCGTACCATCCTGTCCGCCGTCACGCTATCACTGACTCCCTTTTCTTTCATATCACTCCTCACACAGTCCATCCATCTTTTCTTTGGCCGTCCCCTCCCTCTCCATCCATCCACATTTATATTCATAACTCTTTTAGTAACATGCGTTTCATCCCTCCTCATCAGATAACCATACCAGGACAAACGGTTTCCTTTCAACATTTCTGTCACTGGCGCCACTTTCAAACTTCCTCTAATATACTCATTTATCACTTTATCCATTAAATTAATAGTAAGTATTAAATATTACTTTCTTAAGAAAAACCCAATAAAAGTACTTTAGCACTTAACATTCATATATTCGTATCTGCTAACAGCAATCTTCTTTTTGACTTTATCCTCAAATCTGTCGGTTCTCAAGGAAAATCTCTAACCATATTACTTTCCCATTACACTTGTGTATTGCATTAAAAGCCAATCGAACTCTGACAAGTGATAAATGTCCAAAAGACCCCCAGTCTCGGTAAAAAGTTTGAGCATGCAATTTACATTTCAGCCCTTAATGCTTTAATAATAAGGTCCATATCAGTTACCGAAGAAAATTTAAGGAAGACAGTTTTAAAGATTTATGGTTTTCTGAAATTTATGCCGATGGGACGGACAATTCTTTTGTATTGCTATCTTCATAGCAAAAGCGATTGATTTATTTAGAATTTTAAGTAGAGCGATATAATTTGGTATGAGAAAAGTTAAAATTAACATACTTTAAATATTTGCTTTGTCCTTAGTAATCACTTGACTTGGCAAAGCTGTTCTTAGAAAGTTAAATATCAAGCGCAATAGAAACAACAATAGCTTTCGCACTCATGGTGTGCGCGTGACGTATCAGAAATTAATTTGTTTAATTTGGTTATGATGGCGGGAAGCCAACATACTGTACTTAAATTACTACACTAGGAATGGGTGGAACTATATCATGGGTCTATTTACAAATATTTAATCTCACTTATACAAATAGCCAGAACCCGAACGACTGTTTGTAGGTTAGACAAATATCTGTTAAGTGCGGGACCCAAACCCGGGTAGTAGCCTATCACTTAACCGCAATGCCAACCATGGCGTCATTTGTCAAAACTGATCATCAATCAGAATCAGAATATTTATTTGTGAAACATAGGTAATTACATAAAGATCTTTGGCTAATTATAATGGGCGCTATGTTTTGCCGTGAAGGCGTATATTGAAGAAAATAAAAGCAAAAAAATAAAAGAAAATAAAAAATCTAAAAGAATAAAACAAAATAAAAAATCTAGAGTACAAAAAAGTTAAAAAAAAAACTATTTTAAATGTATTTAAAATATCTTAATAAAATCTACAATTAAATCTACCAAAAATGCAAAATTAAATCACATCAAATATTTATGGCACACGAAATATTAAAAATTATCATTTATAAAATCTTCTACAGTGTAATAACATTTTTCAATCAAAAGCGAGTAGAGAATTTTCTTAAACTTTAATAGGGGCAAATTTTTATGTTATCGGGTATATTATTATAAATTTTCGGAGCCATGCCAAAAAAACTCTTTTTCATTAAAGCGGTTCTACATAATATGCGGTTTTACACAATAAAAAACAAACCTGATGGTCAATTTTGTAAGCTCACTACAGACATGAGACGATTATGTCATTTTATTAGCTGGATACAATAAAAGCACAAAAAAATACTTTTATATATTTTTTTAGGTGAAATGTTTTACCTCTAAATGCTACAAATACATTCTAGGTCACTTATCTTCGTCCATTCAAAATTACCGAAACAAAAACAGTTTCGTCGCCTGAAATCTCTATTAGTACACCACTCACGTCCCCAAATAGATATTTTTTCACATTCGCAAACCCTTTTGAAATATAATGGGGCTTATAATATTTTAAGTGGGGTTTAAAGTACGGTATGTGTAAATTTTTTACACATTTAAAATTTTTGTGGCGAACGTTTATTTTTAAACGAATACTTTATTGTTTAATATTACTCAGTTACCCATGTATGTTATTTACTAAAAGGTTTAACCAAAATGGGTTTTATTTGAGAGCATAATGGATATTAAATCCTAAATTACACTACAAGATTGCAAGTAAATAATGTCAAGTGCCTATTTATTGATAGTGGTCGCAAACATTGCTGCACGGTCCTGGGTCCGATTCTCGCGTTTGATAAAGTGGTATAAGGTCCTTCCATTGTGGTATTCTGCAGTACAGATCCACATCTTTTAGTCTATTTACGTTTTATAATACTATTTATCACACAAACCTATTTATCTTTTGAAATTGTATCAACTCATGTGACTTACTTTTATGTAATCTTTAATACGGTTAGCACCTGAAAAGCATACTTTTAGTTATCTCCGATTATTTTAACATGCACAAGTTATTTTATACCGCTAATTTGGAAAATCTTAATATATTTTATACTCTGACATTTTCATCTGAACTGAAATCTGTCTGTCCAATTTATTTTCTTAAGCCATAGACATAACATACCATGGACACTTCTTCTTCTTGACCTTCTACAAAGCTGATTGTACATTATAATCTTCAAAATAAGGGCAACGGCAGACTGCCCCTGTGTAAACCGTTTTTTATTCGTTCTGGTCATGATTACTTATAGTTGAGATTTGAATTTTAAATTCAGAAGATTTGATACAGAACGAGGAAAAATGGGCGACAGTTTTTTAGTTTGGTTTTGGCTTTTGCTAGGGAATAAATAAATCAACTCAAGCGACAAAAATTTTGGCTACATTTTTGTCGCTTGAGCTAATTTATTTTAAACAAAGTTAATCTAAATACTTAAACTCTATCCTGAACAGTTCAGTGTATCAAGCGTGTTTTAAAACGTACTGTGTGTTTTTCTGTGTGATTCTACTTTCAATATATAGTGAACACTGTCATTATTCATTGAATATATTTTTAAAAACTGTATCATTTGATTCTGAACCCGCCTACTTATCCGTCTGCCTGAGACGCCACAGCGCAGCTTATTCACATACCTTGCTGCCTGCCTTCCTGTCTACTTGACTACCTGCTTATCTGGCTACCTGCCCGTTTGCCTGCTTGTCCAACGTGGTGTATGCTCACCTGCCTGCCTCGAGCATTCCACGTCTTGTGAAGTTCCTGTCTGTCCTGCTGCTTGCTTAGCTATCTACCTCGAACAACCCACGTCGTGCGAAGCCGGCCCTATTTTTTTTTACACCCAATATCGTTTTTTCAATAGCTTTAATTTCTTAATAACTCTTATTTTTATTAACGTGGCTTACATTTAGCTTTTTTGAGCTAAACGTAACGTTACAGTTTGGCGCCCAACTCTTAAAAAATTGGGCGCAACGTTATTGTTTGTGCGCCAAATTTTCTAGAACTCACCCCATCACCCACACACTACCTACTTGTCACACTATTTTTTTTTTAACATGGGCGCGATTTTTTTCAAAATTCTAAAACCAATACTTCTTCTAGTATAAAGTTTCGGATATCCTTTGGCTTAGTTTCATATATTTTTACTTTCACTTTTAATTATATACTTATATATTACTTTTCCTTGAACCTTTAACCATAAAATTAACATTTAACACGCCTATATTACCACAAGGGTTAGGGGTTAGGTTTACGTTATTTTTATTAACATGGCTTACGTTTAGCTCTTTTGAGTTAAACGTAACGTTACACCATCTGGAATTTTCCAGTGGTAGACACGAGTTTAGATTTGTAACCGGTTGATATAAGCGCGCCCAGTATTACATGGGACTTATATATGCACTAATTTCTGCCAGCAGCTTTGCCCGCATGGAAAGTGTTTTAGCATCCTAAGGAAACATTATACCGGGATAAGAAGTCAAAGTGGAGTAACCTATGTCCTATTTCAAACTATTGTCTATCTCTCTGCTAATTTTCATCCAGATGCGTTCAGCCGTTCTGGCGTTATTGAGTAACAAACACACTTCTATCAAAACTTTCACATTAATAGTATTAAGTAAGATAACTAGCGAAATATGTACTATAAGGATGCATTCTACCTTACCCTAACACCAAAGTTGCACAACTCTATAACGAATAACTTAATTCTATTGGTACAGTCAAATGGTGACAGCGATATCTTCCAGACAACTAACTAATTACGATATTAGTTTATTTTTTATATATTTTATTTTTTTATATTATCCTACTGCGAAAGTTTGTGAGGATGGATGGATGTATGTATGTTTGTTGCTCTTTCACGCAAAAAAGATGAAATTTGGCGCAGAGATAGATTATAGTCTGGAATAGCATATAGAATACTTTTTATCCCGGGATTATGTTCCCTTGGGATAATTTTCGACATTCACGCGAGCGAAGCCGCTGGCAGAAGCTAGTAACAAAATAAATAAATAAACCTCTTTATTTCATGCAAACCATAAATACAATTTGAATCCTCTGCCATATACATGTGTATATTAAACTATTCTAAAATCACCATTTTTGATTTCGAAACTGCATTACTGACCGTAATGCGGTTACATGCCTTAATGCATTGTTGGTCATAAAGAGCTCATTGTTCTGTGTTAATGTAGCTTCATTATTATATTCAGTATCTACATGATGGTTGTAATAGCTTGCATTGTTGACTATTTATTATTTATTTATTAAAACTTCATGCAACATACAGGTACATAGGCGGACTTAGTGCCTGAGGCATTTTCTACCATTCAACCAAGGATGGTGGAGACATAACATGGCAGGTGCATAAAAAATAGAAATTATTATTAAAGTAAAAATTGAAGAACATATATATATATATAGTTAAAATACATACATATAAATTTCTTATAATAAATACATATATATATATATATAAAAAAAGTAATAGAAATGTGATTAAGACGACTCTGCTATTGGTGTAGAAAGTAATGCCGTAACTTCCGCTTAAATGCATATTGACTGGTGGCCGTGGCCTGATATCGAGAGGTAGCGCGTTCCAGAGAAGAATGGACTGAATATGAAAGGAAGAATGAATAAAATCAGAAGTATGAGAAGGGCAAAGCAAGAGAAGATTGTTAGACGAACGCAGATTCTTAGCGTCAAATTATCGTCTGTCTGGCATTTTGTGAATATATTTTTAGTCTGCCAAGCGTGCGTTTGTTGCATTATTATTTTGAGACAATCTTCGCCCGCGTGATAGTTTATAAAGATACCCAGGATAAGTCCTGCCGGAATAAACAGTATCATAACTATGGCCTTCTCTATAGATGGATTAGTTTTAATTGAGTTCCAAAATTGACCGCAGAAAAAATAATAGATTTTTATTAGGTTGGTATATATTATTTTTTACTCTATTTGAAAATGAATAGGTATTTAGTTACTTAGAACAGTGTTGGCACACACTTACGTGCCGTAGGTCGAGGGTTCAAACCCAAGCAGGTGCTTTACTTTGTGTAAGTTACTTCATCACCACAGCTCTAAAAACGGTGAAGGAAAACATCGTGAGGAAACCCGCATGTCCAAGAACCATAAATTCGAAGACATGTGACATCCACCACCCGCACAGGGCTCGCGTCTTGGATTCGGGCGTTCTCTCCTGGAGTAGAGTGGAGAGGAGGCCTGTGTCCCAACAGTGGGCTGATGATGATGATGGTTTAATGAATTAATATCTAATCAATTCTCACGTTGCGTGGCACACTAACCACTAGCCAGATGGACCTTAAAAAGGTTTAGGACTTTTGATGAAATAAACTAGCTATCTAGGATATGGAAGTAAAAACGTTGTTTGCACAGATAAATTTTTATTTCTAGTAAATGACACAAGTCATTATCAAAAAAACACATGTTCGAATATCAATTTGAAATGTTTTCCCACTAAAAAGTTTCACACTTCCCCTCAAACAACATCCATCATCAGATATCCTCACATCACACCACACCAGGCACACTCAAATTCAGTTCGCGCACACATTTATTAAATGCCACACGACCTAATGGTTTTGTCAGTACATCTGCTGGGTCAGTACATCTTCAGTACACACATAGTCCAGACGTACAACATTCTTAGCAATGCAATCTTTGACATAGTGCGCCCTTATATCTATATGTTTCGTCCTTCTATACGCTACAGGATTGTACGCAAGTTTAATAGCACTCTGATTATCTAAGAAAATGCAAATAGACCCAAGATATTCACCTCTTATAAATGCATTCAGCTGCCGCAAGTGAACTGCCTCCTTGGTTGCTTCCGAAACTGCAATATAATCAGCTTCCGTTGACTACAGTGCCACACAAGCTTGTTTCCGGCATTCCCAGTTAATCATCATGTAAAAATAAACCCAGAATAAGATTTCCTATCTTTGACGTTCCCTCCCCAGTCAGCATCTACAAATCTCGTAATAACCTGCACCGGCATCCGGCGACTTGGGAAATATCAAACATAGATCCTTTGTACCCTTAAGGTATCTCAAGATATGTTTAGCAGCCTTCCAATGACGTTCCTCACAACATGAGTTATACTGCGCCTAAAAATTAACCGTAGCCGCAATATCCGGGCGTGTGTTACAGGCCAAATAGTTCAGCGGGCCTAAAAGCGCCTGATAACAACGAGAACCTTGGCAGGATAATAGCTTACCTAACAACAAACCTTGGAACAACATTTCAAAAGGACAGGCTGGATGTGGAAAGAAGAGGACCTGGCCTTGTGACGCAACTTTGAAAGAAGCCATATTCCAGCAATAAACTATGATAGGCCGAGCTGATAATGCTTGTCGCACTTAAGAAGGAAATAATTAAATTACTAAACAAAGACAAAGCTAGTTACCACATGCCAATATAAGCTGTCAGAAAAACATTCACCACAAAAGTTAAGAACAACAGTTACGTCATCTCCTTAGCAGAGATCGAAACAAAACTTCCGTAACTATCAAATCCAAAACTGCAAATCTAAGTTAAACTTCAGAAACAGCCGCACGGTTCAAAGCTAATGTCGAAACAAATAAAACTGCTTCGGACATGAGTAATGCAGCTATAAACAATCAAATATAAGGAGAAGAACAGAAGGTCGACTTCATACAACGAGCAAAATTACTTAGCCATACACACAGCACACACATACACACACACACAGAGAGAGACCCACACACACACAGACACAGAGACGCTTCACGTATAGCAAGTGTGAGTGCACTCGCGATTTGTTTGAGATCGCCGGCACGTCGCCGCGTCGCCGTACGTACGCTTCTATGTATGCGTGTACTTGTTTGAAGGCTACTGGAGTTAGGCCTTAAATGGATCTTTAATTCAGATTATCTAGCAAAGATCAGTTTTGGGTTGGATTTTATTAGGCTGTGTAGATTGATTCTAAGATGTATTGTGAGGATGTTTATGATTCTGGCATGATTTGAACTCCATGATAGAGCTTGAGTAATTTAAGTGGGACCTGGTGGACCTTTAACAATACTCAAAACTGGTTTTCTGATACCTATGATAATCATTCTGGAATAAAGACGCAAATTACGATAACTCCAGCCTGGGCCAGTCCGTCTTTCGATGATCCATGATGCAAAAAACATTTGCCTTAACCACTGGAGTCCTTTGTCCTTTCTCCTTTGAAGATATTTTAAATATAGTCGACCAACTTTTATTACATATAATAAACAGGGCAGGTACTTCTGTATCAACTGCTTTAATTTTTTGTAAGTAAAGACTGGCTATTGCCACAGAATGTGAGAATTTTGCGAGATAAAAATTCTAGCATAAAACACTCGGCAATAGTACAGTACAACTATTTTCTTAATGTCCCTCGGCAGACTTCGTGTTTCGTCAGTCGCCCTTTACACTAAGTGCAGAACGGTTGTTCTTACATGAAGTCTGATAGAAATCCGACGACTGACGAAACACGAAGTTAGCCGAGGGACCTTAAGGAAATAGTTATACTGTAGTTATCTATCAGTGCAGTATCTTCAGAGTTAATATTTTTTATAATATCAATTTTGATTAAAGAGAAGCTCGTGGCTAAATAATAACAGCCGCACGGTTCGATCTTCAAGGTTAAGCAACGCTTGACGAGATTGGTCCGTGGATGGGTGACCATTTCAACATACCGAGTTTCCTCCGTGCCTGGGAAAGCACGTTAAGCCGTTGTTCCCGGCTGTCATTTGAAGATCTTTGACAGTCGTTACGGGTAGTTTTGCCAAAGGGTATCGTGTTACCCAGTTACTGGGTTGTGGAGGTCTGATAGGCAGTCGCTCCATGTAAAACACTGGTACTCAGCTGAATCTGGTGAGACTGGAAGCCGACCCCAACAATAATTGGGAAAAAGGCTAGGCAGATGATGATGATCAGTTTTGATTAAACAATGGCTATTAGAATGTAGATGGTCATATTCTCAATCATAGCCACAAAGCTTCTAAACAAAGACAGTGAACCTATTTGCAAATATATCTATCCAAGAATATTCTACTTAAGTGCTTCGGGCGATATATTTCTAACTGTCAATTGTAGTTTGAACTTAAATGTGTAGTTAAAAGCTGGGTTGACCACACTACTTCAAAGGGTTTACACGAACAAATGACTTTCCTATCGGAAGTCGACATCGGAGCAAATGGACAATTTACTTATAGTATTGAAAGCTTTTGTATTGTGTTACTTCGTTGAGTTTAATAGAAGTTTTTCTTTTCTTTTTTGTTTTAAGATATCGGTGACTGCTTTGTCGCTTACGACCTTTAATTTTATTAGACCATGCCCATAAGCGTCACTGCTGTGCATGAGGTCCTGAGTTCACAATAGCAAATATTGAAATTGTTGTTTGAACAAAATAAAGCATCAATGAATGATATTAAAGTAAAGTTTTTATCCTTTCTGTAATTTATATTAAAATTTAGTAAGCAAAATATTCAAAAAAGAAGGCTGTTGTTATTGTTGTTGATGCTACCTATTTTAAATCTAAATCAAACTTTGCGATTGAAACACAGAAAATCTTTATTTTATTAGACCATGCCCATAAGCGTCTCTGCTGTGCTTGAGGTCCTGAGTTCGATTCTTGTATCGTGCAATGTGCCACAAGGTTTTCCATCTGTAACAGACCGGAATCTTGAGTTGTGTCTAGTTGTTGGTAACCCTTTGAAGTGATTGGCCTTAGTGAACACAGGCCTAATTGTATGTTCTTAATCTTGGTAAAATGTGTTTACAGGGATGTGGCTAAAATAAAACGACTGAATATTATATACGAAACAATTTTCGTTTATTTTTGCAAAAAGCATTTGATTACACGCACATATTAGGTAAATACCTAAAGGTTAAAGTCGCACCACGCATCATTATTTTTTAAATAATTTAAACAATTTTATAATAGCAATAATAATACATTAATTAATTTAAATATATTTTGTTTCTATATATTATCACGTATGGCAATAAACAATATTTACAACTTTACATAAAATAAATTAATAATTATACTTTTAGTAAAATCTCGATAAAACTAGATTAAACGAATATCAAAATAATAGGATTTGTGATGTAACATTAAAAATCACGAACGTTGATTTACTATCACAGTATCATATGATACAACAGACAAATCATTAAAACGAGTTTAAAACTTTATTAAATCTCTAAATCAGCAAAAAACTTAAAAAATATATTTTGCTAGCACGCCACCATTTGCATCAAAAATCCATTAAATTATATTGATGAGATGCAAAGGTATACTGAAGAAACTATTCTAAACACAGAGCTACTTATAATATTATACGTTATGGTTTCTTTAAGTTACATAATATTGCTGTTTTTTTTTATCTAGTCACTGTAACTTCTAGTGGATTTTATCTATTTTGTAAAATAAATACTAATATACCTTTTTATTAATATCTACACTTTTAAAACTGACAAACATTGAATTTTATGTACATATTCTCAGAAATTCCACATTGATATTCGTCTACAAATCTCTAACACACATTATTTTCCGAAATCACAACAAGCTAACAGGTTTTAACTAGTGGAAAACAGATCACAACGAAACAAAAATAAAATGGACGGATCTCAAAAGAAAAATAGATATAGAAAACTCGAAAATAAACAGACATTACAAGTATTTAGGTTAGGTTTCAATACATGTTTTCACCAAAATATGTACAGCAGAAATTGCAGTTTCAGAAAAGCACAGGGTATTTTTTGGAAAATTAACTTTTTTTCAGATGTTTTGAAAATATTGTTAGAAAGTTAGTTGTAATATCTATAGAAGTCACAACCATTTATTATTACTTTTTTTTACAATTACAGCCCGCATGTGTTACAATTTTACACATACTATACACACTAAAATTGGCTATAATATTAGTATATGTTTTACTAAAATTTTTACACGCTAATTTTCATCTAGTATTTTTACACATACTTTGAGCCTATGTTACTTATTCAAAAGGAAGACACATTGAATTTACAATAGCAAATATTGAAATTGTTGTTTGAATAAAATAAAGCATCAATGAATGATATTAAAGTAAAGTTTCTGTAATTTATATTAAAATATAGTAAGCAAAATATTCAAAAAAGAAGGCTGTTGTTATTGTTGTAAATCTAAATCAAACTTTGCGATTGGAACACAGTAAACGTGAAAAAAATTGTGTGCAGATAAATATAATTTAAAGAAATCTGATTAAATTCAATATCAGAGGTATTTTATTCGAACAACAATTCCTCGACCATTTATGAGAACGCGGAAATACAAGCTAACGTGGTTAATATGGACATTGACACGACAGAAATGAATATTAGATATTCTTGGACGCAAGAGGAAATAAACAGTGTCCAGAACTGACTTTATCGAAGCTTTCGCTGACATAAAACTATTTTCACTAAAATATACTTTTTTGATTATTTCTATATTCGTTGATTAAACAATTGATTAAAAAAATCGGAAGAATCTTTTTCCTTTTTTATTTTCAAAAACTTTGATAAAGTCTAAAGTACGGAAAAGCGGATAGTGCCATTATTAGTCAAGTAAGTAATTCCATACAACTATAAATATTTAAAACGATGAGTTTTGACACAACACTGACACATCAAATCTAACAGGTTTGTTATTTACCGTAGCACATCAATAATAATTATTTTAAAAATCCTTTTTTTTTTCTCTATTGAAGCGTTATTTGTCCCCATTATAGTATCTTCCTATTTTTAATTTAAATAAAATCTTATTTATTAATGCTAAGTGACTGATATATCTAGATTAAGACTATACCAGACTGACTAATATTTAAATTCTATTTACAAAAAAGTCTAGTTGTAGTTTTATTTAAAAAAGAAATACGTACCTGTTCTAGTTAACTTCATTAAAATAAAACTTATTTTTAATGTTTTTATTTACGTATTAAGAACCAAATTTTAATGAAATTAAGGTGAAACACCTAGTTATTGACTTTGTAATACTCTTAACTATTGTATATTAAAGTAGCCTGATAGATATTACACTCATTTATATAATAATGAGATTTTTATTTTTAGAAAATGAAATTATATCTACTTTTATCAAAGTCAATAACCAGCTATTTTTTATTATTATGACCTATATTAATACTTTTATATTTATTTTACTTAAACTAACTACTGACTACATCTTTATAACTAACAATAATTTAGTTTACTTTATACTATTTGCTAAATATTTACAACACTTTGGCCTCATTTAATTAGTAAAATCTTATACTTAGGCCCGTAAATATAAAACAGCCTACGTTATGTAATTTATTAGAAAATGACTTTAAAATGTTTTCTTATGGAATGATTCTATTGTACAATATTTTTGGATACTATGATGAAAAGTAAGACGATTAAAAGTAGGTACATACGGAAAAAATACGTAAATTAAGAAGAAATTACTGCTTTTGAATTAGGTATTGTATAATATGCTGCTAAATAGTAAATTATTTTAATAAAATTCAGAGATAGGTACTATTTTTTAGATATAACTCTACTAATTTGTATATATGTATGTTTATAAGTTCAATAAATATTTACAACTTGATCCTATCGATATTTTATATAAAGAACTATTTGCAATAATTTTCGTTTTACGACACGATTTCAGATAAAATAAATCTTCAGACATTAAAATCTCATCTATACTTGATCATACGTATTTTTATTACGTAAGTACTCAATAAGAGATGCTTTTATTACTTTTATACATTGTAGAATGAGTTTCAAGTAAATTATTTTGAAATCAAAACATCTATACACTTTGCAATATCGAATGAGTAATGATAAATAATGTTATACATGCATACAATATAAATGATAAAGGAAACATATCCGTTTGTGCTAGAAAAACACTGCTCCTAAACCAGAGACATTTTCAAAAGTAGAAAAATAAACTTCTTTGGTTTAGAATTGATAATTATAATTATCAGAATTATTTAATTACAAATATCTACCTATCTCATATTTGCAAAAATGAATCTAAAAACTGCTCTTGATGTGTATTTATTCTAAGACTCTAAATTGCTAGCAATTTATCGATTCACTTTTGCGAAAAATATATAATTTATTTATAAATACGACACGTACGTATGTTTTCTATACAAATTATTTTGTAACACGACGATTCTAAATAAATCACATCAACTTTGGGAATAAGTACACGAATGTCCTTAAATATTTCGTTGAGACATCACTAGGCCTCTTAAACTGCTGTCACTTCGCACTTTGGCGATATTCAAAGCGATGCTAAGTCTGAAGTTCTTCTGGAAGGGACTGGTACCCTCAGTTGAGCTGAACCTCGTCTATCTAACCTTTCCAGAGCATCAAGATCTGAAGCACTTCTCCTACAGAAACTACAGAAAGCACACGCAAGAGTGTTTTTGAACGCATTACGAAAGTCTCGATTGAAATATGCGTATATTATCGGGTTTAACGCGGAGTTGAAGTAACCAGTCCAGAACATAATCACTGTCACAACTTCGGGACACCTGCACGAGTCACACAATGATGTGGATACGTAGAACAGGAAAAATGGTAGCCAGCATAGAATGAAGGCACCCATGATGATGCCGAGCGTTCTAGCTGCTTTATGCTCCCTCTTCATTTTGAGGATATTTCTATCCTTGGTTGGCGTTGTCGCGTTTATGTGTAGGGCGCCATTCTTATCGCCCACTTCGCGAGAATGTCTGTGCATGAGCATGGCGTTGCCAGCTCGAGCATGCAAATTCTTTTCTTGTCGATTCGCTTCTCTAAATATAGCATAGTACGTGAACAACATTATGGTACAAGGTATCCAGAATGAGATAGAACTGGATATGACTGCGTATGGTTTGTTGACTATGAACTCACACTCGGTTTCTTTCACCATTTTCAAGTGGTCGCTGGTTGTGTACCAGCCCATGAATATTGGTACGTATGATATTGTGATTGGACTTAGCCATGTTGCTGCTAACATGACGTATGCCATCTGGAAAAGAAGAAATTAATTATTACATCATGATGATATATAAAAATAAGGATGGAGGGTTTAACTGTGGACCTAAACGTTTTAAAAAGAAACAACTTTTGATTTCTTTAATCCATAATCTACTATGTTGCTAGTGAAGATTTTAACTTTCACAATTTTTGATGTGGCAGTGATTGTGTTAAAGATTTTCAGTCTAAAGAAAGATAATGTTTTGGTTAAAATCTTGCAAATTCTATCACCAAAAAAGAGTAATTTTAAAGTGTAGATTTATAGGATCTGATATCTCTTACATGTAAATTTATAGTTTTAATAACTGAATTAGCAAAAAAATTAACGGCTCAATCAAGTACATGATTGATATCTCAATATTTTCACGATGTGAGCTGCCAATCGTTAACAATATTGCCGATAATAACTGTCCCGTAAAATTAAAAGCTCATTAAAGCATAATTATCAATATGATATATTCATGTTTGCCGATTGATTATTCATTATTCAGGTATTTAATATTCATTTGCATTATAGTATAATTTATATCTGTTGCTGTTATGCTTTTTAGCGCATAATAGTCCCTTTACTACTTCATTATTATTTGTCTCTTCTACTTAACCCTCCGTGCAACACATGCGTGATTATGTTTGTTATGTTTAGCCCATTTAATGGTACCGTCAATATACAGTTCATTGTACCATTATTTGATCTTGGTTCTAAGTATTATCAAAAAAGTTGTTGCAGCAATATTGATCTCAATTAAGAGATGGACGGAATCGGAATGGAGATAAGGCATTAGATCAAAGAGATAACAGTCTAGACTAGAATTAGGTGTATCCTTAGCTTTAATTCGAAGTCTCGTTGAGGGGACGTTTAAATGAGCGTCGCCATTTTGGAACAGTATCTCGTTTGCAAAAAAATATTGTCACGAATTAAAAAACCACGGGAATGCTTGCGATTGGAGCCTATTCACACATCAGTGTTTTATCTATTCAGTTTGACTTGAAAAAATATGACTAGTTGCTGTAGTATTACAGTGCATTTTTGAAGCAGTCATCGTGTACATATACCATGGGGTAAACAAATGAAAATCAATACCAACCTTCTTAGTCATCTTAATAGGATACTTCAACGGCTTCACAATTGCATAATATCTGTCGACTGATATGCAACACAGATGTAAAATCGACGTTGAAGTGAAATATACATCCGAGGAGTTCCAGAGGTCACAGATTGTGGGTCCGAAAAGCCAGCTGTCGTAGAACTGGACACTGAAGTTGAACGGCATGACCACCATAGCAACGAGGATGTCGGCGAACGCGAGGGAGACCACAAAGTAGTTGGTGATTACACGGAGTTTCCTGGGGATGAGAAATATAATAATATAGTTATTGCAGGAAGGATAATGATGGCTTCAGCGTTCACGACATATACGTAGTGTTATACAGAAGGCAGACTTATTCTTTTCTATGCTATCTAGCCTATTTTGTCCCACTGCTGGGCAAAAACTTTCCTGTCCCTTTTACACACAACTCTGTTTTCTGCTAGTGCAGGCAAGTCCTCTTGGTAGGAGTCGAGCTTGTTAGAATTTGAAATACGTGTGACATCATTAAATCATGAATTTTCACATAAGCCACAATGGTTTGCTACATAATACAAACTGTCATGTTTATTAAGCACCAACCGTCAAATGTCGAAGTAGTAGGTTACTAAATTATTATATGTTTATAAAACGACGATACGATACGTTTTCAAATTAAAATAAACTTGATTATTGACCTAATTGTTAGATTATTGTAGCAATGTAGAAAATGGTGGGGATACCGCGCCATTTTCTCATATTTGACGTATTGACACAGGTCGACTCGTTACTATAAAATAATGTGTAATTCGTAAGTTACTTTTTTGTGGACTATTAGCGAGTACAGGCCAGATATTATATTGTGATTTTGTATTGTGTTGTGTTGTTATATTTTGTGAAAGATCAACTACACAAGTTTAACGTAAGTTTTGTGATATTATAACTTGATTATTGCTAATGCTTGTGTTGAAACGTTTATTCCTAACAATACATTAAATTAATTTAAGGGCATATTCTTTGCCTTGCCCTTGATGTTTTAATTCTGTAACATTGTGAAATGTTACAAGTTTCATCATATAATGGTAATCAGAGAATTAGATCTGGTGATAAACGATCTTAATATGATTGTAAAATATATCTATAAATACTATAGAAGAGCAGCAGTGGAGTTTCGTGCCCTTCTACTTAACGAGAACTAGTTCAGCGAATGGGTGGTAAGCTCTCTGAGGAATATGAATCAATTGACAAGCCTAACTGAAATAAATACCTAGTCTTGTCTTTCTGTGCTTTTCTTCATAAAACCTTTCCCTTGACCACCACACCTTGACAACCATCTTAACATTCCAAGCCTGCTATCTTGGTAGATATCGATACTTTTATTTGAGTTCCTTCATGATTTTTACAAGCTCATTCCGCAATATTCGCACCTGGTAGTTCTTTTTAATAATTAATAGATTACTAACGTTATTAAGCGCTGCAATCATTATCAAAACAATTTTGGTCTAATGAAGGAATTTTGCCAATTTGGGTAATATGTAATATTGTTCAAATTGTATGTTGAAACTGTACCTTCTCTTTAAGATACCCATGGGAATAGAATGGCCATCCCATCTATACCCATGAGGGCCATAAGAAGCAAATAAAGGCAACGTGCCTGCTGCCTATTCTCATGACATAATCCCTTCTTATGAGCAGCCCATTCTTTGTTCATAAAATCAAAGATAAATAAAATAAGCTTATTCATTCAAGATTTTTTTTTTCGGGATGGATGTAATATAATTAAAAAAAATCCAAAAACTAAAGGATATCTTACTTCGAAAGAATTGGGTAAAATGTCCGAGAATAATACAGTCATTTGTCCAACCATTTCGGCAACTAGTACTTTATCAGAATTAACTGATGTTGAGGAGAAAAAGGCTGGCGAACTTTTGATTGCTCGGACGAAAGTTCTAACAGACCCTGTTCTCACTAGCGACGCGGGTGGCATTTTAAGAGTTATGTTATTTTGGTAGTAAGTTTTATTGGAACTCGCTCTATATATTATACGATGGCTGTATCGGGAACTTCATTTTGGTAGCCTATTCTATCCTTGTCTTGGGTAAAAGACAAGGATAGAATAGGACTTCCTTGCATTTCTAATGAAGGTTTTCTGAAATGATGTCAACTAGGTGGCATCTCTACAACGGCCCAGTCACCTATAAAACCGCTTAAGTTTTGCAATATTAATTAAATTAACGTCTATCTCATATTGATGTCTTAAGTTACGTTTAAGTGGAAGAACTCTTGCAAAAGTGGCGGCGCCAACTGGTGGCGTGCATTTTTCAGAAAACCCTCACTATGGCATTTGTCCCACCGCCAACGATCAGCGATAAGCGAGTAATGCTATAAACTAGATACGAGTTGGCGAGCAGTGAGCAGTGAGTGTGTAGTTCCGATAGTTTTTCTGATCAGCTATAAGCGAGTGTTTTTTGCGACGGGCGATTACTTGCACCTTACTTGGTAAACCTACCAGTACTTGGTAAACCTGCACGCGTTACTGGTTGGTCTCTTGGCGTGAGTTCTGACCGCCAAGCGAGCAACGCTGAGCGAGTATTGCTAAGCGACGTCTTTGGTACCTCTTGTCGCTGTGATAAAAGACTGGTGAGAGAGTTCTGGTCGCAGTGTGAATAGCCGGCGCTTGTCAACTATTAATATATATGGGTTTCTTTTATTGACACGGGATCTATATCTTTCATTCGTTTCTTCAGCGAGAAAATAGTCGATAGCTAATCGCTTCCTCGGCGACGGTAGGACAAGTGTCTTAATCTTGCGGTATTGAGCATAATTATATTTCCAGTTTATACAAACCAATAAAAATGATAATTATTATTAGGTCCATACATATGAAATTGGCGTTTTGTCAAACTGGCCACTTTGATCTCAAATATCTGGCGTTTGTTTAGGAAATCCAAATACAAATTTATTTCAAAATTAGGCTTATATTATTATATGTGTTTTGAATTTAGCAATTTATTTGTTTTCGCGCCATTTGATTTTTCTATGATATCACTCTGTTCACAATATGGAAAACTTAAAATATCGGGTTATTTAAGAAAACAAGTTGCAACGTGGTACCAGTGCTGCAGAAACAGCTCGAATGATTAATTATGTGTATAGGGAAGCTACCGTACAAGAAAACACGGTACGTTTTTGGTTACAACGTTTTCGTTCTAGAAATTTCGACCTACAGAACAAACCCCGTGGACGGCTGGAGACCCTAGTTGACAAAGATGAATTGAAAGTGATCATGGAAGCGGGTCCACTGCAAACCACGTCAGAGTTAGCGGCAGGCTATGGTGTGAGTGATAAAATAATTTTGATTCACTTGAAACAAATTGGATAAGTGAAAAAGTTCGAAATAGTGGTACCGCATGAACTGAGTGAAGCAAACCTACAAACACGAGTCCAGTGCTGCGTTTCCTGACTCACGTCACCATAAGGACGGGATTTTTAATCGTATCCATACTTGTGACGAAAAATGGATCCTGTACGATAAACGGAAACGCTCATCACAATGGTTTAACCTTAACCTTTAACCTAGAAGAACCGGTCAAATCCTGCCCAAGCGAAAGTTGACCCAGAAAAAGATACTAATGATGGTCTGGTCTCACTACAGCCTACTAAGATATGGCCAGACGATTATGGCAGATCTATATCGTCAAAAATTACAAACCATCATGGAAAAGCTTGCCGTTAAACAACCGAGACTGGTCAATTGCTCTAGCCCACTGCTAGACCTTCAGGGCTAGACCACACACTGCACAACAGACAGTCGCTAAATAAGAGGAGCTGCGATTGGAATGATTTTGACACCCACCATAATCCCCGGACCTAGCTCCAACAGATTACCCCATATGGACATCTTTTTACAAGGAAAAAAATGTAATTCCAATGAGTCTACCAAAACCGCCTTCAAAGATTTTATTGATTCTAGCTCCCACATTTTTTTTAGCAAAGGAATAAATGCACTACCGATAAAATGGTGATATTGCATAGATAACTGACAACAATAGTACATACTTTGATCGAAGAATTTAAATAATCTCATTATTTTCTACTGAAATAAGCAGTACCTTTGTGCTCTTCTATCTGTATTCCTTCTTTCTCTGTTAATTGTTTTGTGTGTACATAAATAAATAAATAAAATAAAATTGTTTGCTTTTTCCATACAAAACGGCAATTTCATATATAAGGACCTTATATAAAGCTAAAACTAAAACAAAAAACACTAACACACACACAACACACTTAAAACACACACACACACAACGCACACAACAACACACACAAAACACACTTAAAACTTTCAAAAAATATTTCTGTGTAAATATTTTTTGTCAAGCCAGTATAAAGTGATTCATTTATTTTTCCAGAGATTTATCAAAGAGAACTTCAATCTGCCTCGAAAAGTTTAAATTTTACTGAAGTTTAAAAACTAATAACAGTTCTCTCAAGCTGACACCAACATCGCAAGTTCGTCCATCATTTTGTTATATAGATTCAGAAGACAGTCTTCAACAAAATCTGTTATTACTACTTTTTCTGTGCATTGGTAACTGATTTTAGCTTTCTGTCATCAATTTTGGTGATCGTAGATGGAACCCAAGCTGGTGCTTTTACTGTGTGTAATTTATTTCATCACCACTCTCACTGAAGGAAAACATCGTGAGGAAACTGGCGTGTCCCAAAATTTGAAGACACGACATTTGATATTCACCAAACCACGCTGCGCACCAGTGATCAACAGGCCGTTAGCTCCACCCATCCTATGTTTTCCCCATTATTGGGACAAAGGCTACCTCTCTGGGAAAGACTCAGATAGATGGCCTGTGTGTGAGCAGTGGGAACATTACAAGCTGATTTAATGCTTTTTTAACCGATATCAAAAAAAAGAGGTGGTTCTCAATTCGTCGGAATCTTTATATTTTTATGTATGTTACCCGATTACTCAAACAAGCCTGGACTGATTTGGAAAATTCTTCTTTATTTTAAAAGGGTATACTTCCCAGGTAGCTGGGTGGCATGGTCATCAAGTCAGGATCTGATGATGGTATCCTGGCGAAATCGAGGGAACTCCTCAAATATTATGGGCATACGTATAGCGATTTTGGTATTTTCATCAACAATGCAGTATTTGCACTCAGAAATTATCATTTGGTGAAGTGGAACTAATGAAGAAGACCACAGAGGGTCACTGGAACTCCTTAGTGATGAGTATCTCACTGGTATAAGATATCTCGAATAGTTAACCGACTATGATGAAGCAAATATTTATAAATAATTGCTACTTATAAAAATGGTACCATCGAACAGATCTGATGATGAAGCCGGAAGGTAGGCACTGGAACTCTGGATAAAAACAATGTATCCTAATCGTGTTTGGGCTTATTGGAATCGTCGTGAGATGTATTTTGTCAATAAATAATTTTCATGGTAATTTGAGGTACATATCAAAACAAAAAGAAAAAAATTAAACTGAAGCAAAACACAACAAAGCGAAAAATAACTTTCTTTTCCGTCAGTGTCGAAAAATGAAAAAGAATAGGTAACAAAGACACCGACCTCGGAAAATAAACTTATTATTCGCTTTGTAGTGTTTTGCTTTGGAAGTCGGTTTAATTTTTATGCTTTACATGCATTTGCCGTATAAATTTTATTTGATGTCTTTGTACAATAGCTGCTAAAGAATTATCTATGCTAAAGCTAAGCCCAGTAAATGTAACATTCATCAAATGTATCTTCATTAAAACTTATTAAATTAACTTTGAAAACTTCTTAATAATTTGCAAATTCGAGACGCGTCTCCAGTGTGAGATGACCCCACTTTGGTAAAGACTTTAACAGTAACTTAATTATACTTTGATGGTACAATTATTATGTCTAACAGACAGTTATCCTTAAATTAGACTTGTTAACTTAATTTGCAAAACTTTCGTTTCATAAAGGAATGTTGAAAGATTCTTTGAATTAATGATGGAAATAAGCTGACTTAATTTTGCAGGTCAATGGGTAGCAATAATCGTGGAGAACTGGTGCGGTCCTGAGTTTTTTCTCATCATTACGAAGGGCGTCTGTTTGGACATCTAAATCATTTTAGATTTTTTGGAGTGAAGTGGTTTTACAAAATCTCATTTATTTTTAATAAGAACATATACATATATCTTTGAAATAGCATATAATATGTGTTCTCAAATATTAAATCAAATATAGAAATGTAATTATTTGTTTCAGAAAATGTATAAATAACAAATATTTGGTATTTGTAAATGATCTATTATGGGTTCACTAAAGTTGAAATTTAAACCCACGCTTTCATTAGTGACGTATCCAATATTAAAACTGTTATATTTAATACTCTCGTTAACAATATTTTACGTAAATATTAAACATTTATTCTACAAAGGGCAGCTAATATGTATTGTTTCGCTTTAATATATTCAGATACTAAATTTCATCAATCGTAAAGTGAATTAAAGTGCCGACGTTGTCAAACTTAAAGCTCATGAAATATCTTTTATGTTATGCCTTACAGAATCAATCCTTTTTTTGTTAGTTTCACTCGTATAAAAAAATGTTTTGTGAGTTTTGTTTTCTTTTATAGCACTTAAAAGTAAGTTTAGTAGGCTCAATATCCAAGTATGGGTTTGAGACGATGAAGGATTTTGTTACTAGGTAACTATTTTATTGAAAAAGGTGGGGTAAGGATCGTAGTAGGTGTTGTTTTGTAGATTTTGCCCACTCTCATGAAAAAACGTATGAGTTTATGTACGTTCGAATGAAAACGCTGATATTCAAATTTAAGCTCTATGTATGTGAAATGAACACGATGTATGTGTATAATCGAAAACATGAGAAATAAATACTCCTGCATCATAGTACATAAACACAGTAGATAAATAAAAATTTAGATATGAGGTTTTTTTAAGTCCAAAATTAAATATTCTCACTAAATAATACAAAATAATAAGACACAATAAACATAAATTCTCGATAGTCGCATTTTTAACCCGAGGATCTAGTCAAGTGGCATTCGATGTGAACAAAGGTGATAGTCAAAATATAAGGGATTGATTAGGTGATTTTTCAATATCGCTTGTCAATCCCATACAATTTTGCCTTTTTAACAATCGCTATCGCCACGCTTTCAATGATAGAATGTCACTTGTCTAGGGCCTCACCAACATGTCAGTCAAATAAATAAATGACGTACCTGTGCCTCATAACACTGACGATGACAAGCATATTGCCGAGCACCGCCATGATCACGATGAGCAGCAACACCGACATCCTCAGCTTGAAGAAGATGCTCTGGGTCAGGTCATCATCCTCAGTCCCCGCGACCGTGCCATTGCCAGTCGCGTTGACCGTCGCGTTCAGTGCCGCGTGGTGGGTTAAATTTCCGCGATCCATATGGGGTGGCCTGGAGAACAAAATTTTGTATTATTATTTTTGCCTTAATCTTTATAGTATAAAGAGGTAAAATTGTATGTTTACATGATTGTAAAGGCTCTGGAAGTACTGAACTGATTACAAAAAAAAATCTCTGATAAAAAGTTGCGCTAGCTATTGCTGAGTGCCATAGGGTAATGAAGAGAGCTATGCTTGGAGTTTCTTGAGTGAACGAATCAGAAATTTAGAGATCCGCAAGAGTTAACCAGGTTTACGGACATAGCCAGAAGAAGTGCCAAACTTAAGTGACAGTGGGTAGGGCACATTGCTCTCAGAAACGATGGTTGATGAGGCCGAAAAGTTCTGAAGAAGCGAACGCGAACCGGAAGACGCTGCGTTGGAAGACCTCCCGTCAGGTGGACAGATGATCTGATGAGGGTGGCGGGAGTCCGCAGGATGCGAGACGCACGGGACCGGTCAATGTGGCGACGCTTGACTAGGCCTATGTCCAGCAGTGCATGTCTTTCGGCTGATATGATGATGACGATATATATCCGATTCTGCGGGATAGACTATGACAGCGAAGCTACGGTAAATGCTAGTATATTATGTAAAAATAAGCCAATGGCGCATCAAAAGTTAAGTGGTTAACGCAGTCGATAGATATTACCTGCAATACCAGAAGTATTGCACAGGGACAAGGCTGAGATTTTTAATGTGGCAATCCTGGTTTGAAACCGAGTAATCCAATAGTCGTAAGAATGGCATTCAATTTTATGAATAATTATTGATAGGCCGTAGACTACATTAAAAAAGAATAAGACAATATATGTGAACCTAATGGTCATCATTGACGAACTAAGCGTAGGAGACCTTTTTTAGGGTTCCGTACCCAAAGGGTAAAAACGGGACCCTATTACTGAGACTTCGCGGTCTGTCTGTCTGTCTGTCTGTCTGTCACCAGGCTGTATCTCATGAACCGAGATAGCTACACAGTTGAAATTTTCACAGATGATGTATTTCTGTTGCCGCTATAACAACAAATACTAAAAACAGAATAAAATAAATATTTAAGTAGGGCTCCCATACAACAAACGCGATATTTTTGCAGTTTTTTTGCGATAATGGTACGGAACCCTTCGTGCGCGAGTCTGACTCGCACTTGGCCGTTTTTTTAGAATACGAATTCTCAATAATTGCCTAGAGTTTCACAATTTGACTTACGTTTAATTAAATTGAAAGTCTATCTTAACATTATTAAAGAAAATAAAAATCTTAATGACCTACTTCAATTAAGCGATCAGTTTCACCATTATATTTTTTTCACCGAAATAACTTCGTTGATTCGTTGATTCAAGTTACGTAAAGTTGTACAATTCTTTTGAATAATGTTTAATTCAGCAGAAAGTTGTACAAAATTAATTCTTACGTGAATTGTACCGGTAGGAAACTCTTTTTGTGAATAAATATTGTGACCATCATTGTGTAATTGTAAATGGTAAATACAAGCCGCGTTCTAGTGATGGAAATGGCTTGATATGCAGCTTGAATTAAAGAACAAGTAAAATTTTGTTAATAGTATAAAGTTGTATTAAGACCATTCTCACTGGGCCTGCATGGTCCATTATGGCCTACTTCCCCTCAGATTATGATAATGATATCAGAAGAAGAAATATTGGCAGCAAGACACAGCCATAAACCGTCGCAAAAGTTAGGCATAGTTAATACAAGCACAACAAAACAACAACAACAACTAAAAGACAAAATAAGACAATTAGATAAAAGGAGACTGACTCGTAAGTTTTTATTGCCCTTATGAGACTAGAAATTACAGCGAAGTTGAATTTATCAATCAATGAATTCAACTTTATGATCTCTCAGAAATATGATTTTACAAAAAATATGCTCCGCAGCTTTACATAATCCATTGGATAAACACGATGAAAAGTATTATCAAACAAATCGAAGTATTCTTTTCCGCCCAAATATATTCTATTGTAAACTCACTCTTACGTTTCACGGCTTCTTTGATCTCAAAATTTATGACTCTAGACAGACTCATAAATTCTAGGATCGATATGTGAGCTAAATTATTTCTGCCTTGTTATTGTAAGACGTTAAGAGAACCTATCTACCTACCTTTTGCCATCAAAAAAGGCCTTTGGGCCTCACATCGTGTTATTTATTATAACGGTAGGCTGGGTCTGGTAATCAGTTTTATTCCATAAAAGTCTCGTTTTAAGGTGACCAGGTTATGTAAAGGAGATCTAATTTTAAGACGCCATCATTATTCAACAATAATTCACATAAATAACATAATATACTCAAGTAGGTAAATTATCATTATTGAATAAATAGTATTTCATTACTTCCTTTGCATTTTGCTTTAGCCTTAGAAAGCGAACGCAAAAGAAGGTAAAAACACAAAGAAGCTATTTGCTCAATAGCAAATTAGGTCTGAATAAAATAGCTTGGAGAAATACTATATTATTTAGATTTAATACGGCAAATCCCATTCCTCTTAAAAAAGAAAGCTACGAAGAAGATAAGTAAGCAAAATACGAACAAACCGAGAAATTAAAAATGACGATGAAATAAAAAGTGAATATTTGCGTGGCTCCTAATAATTTGCTCGTAAAATCTTCGCTTTCTTTAGACAAAACTAGGGAATTATGAGATTTTCTGTAGTCGAAAAGTAAAATGCTAAATTAAAAATAAGAGCGACCGGTAGTTTCTAAAGTTAACGACTATATTTTCTTGGGTTTATTTATGTTTCATCCTTTTTAAATGTTTCTTTCTGTAGGAAACACCAGAGGCTCTAAACCAGTGTCATTCGATGTCAGCGATGGCGCCGGTCAAAATGCCAAAATATAAGGTACCACGAGACATTTCGATAGCGTTTGACGTTCCCATAAATTTTTGAGATTATTCCAATCATCGTTATCACCACGCTTCGATCTTCTTCTTCTTAGCATAAATATAAAAGTTAAATATTGTGTTTGGCCGAGAATTCAGCCACGGCAACACCGTTCGGTGATGCAATCATAAAGTCTTCGCAAGTACAGGTGACGATCGTCTGCGGAGAGATGCCACACAAGCACTCAAGACTAGTGCCATCAGAGAACCCCCACCTGTGGAGGTTGTCCTTACTGCGGCTAAACCGAGTGCGGAGTCTATTTGGGGTTTTCCAGGTCGACCACGGCAGAGTGTGCCCAGGTGGAAGGCTCTCCGAATACCCGATGAAATTGTCAGGAGGCTTTAGTTTCTCTCGCCAAAGATCGCATCTCACCAAAGAGGAGTTGCCATCTCATAGACCCACGCATCATAGAAAACTTTTCCGGGTTTTTAGGCGCTGAGGCACTGAGCTGTAATTGTGCATTGGGTGGCGTGGGTTATTTTCTAGTTTCGCCCTCTCTGTGCGACTTGCTATAGTCCTGCGAATTTCCGGGGGTGCGATGGTGATAAATCGATACAGCATTCGCACAGGAGTCGGTTTGAGGCAAGCTCATCCGGCACGTCTCATTTAGAGCCGTATCCACTAATTTGGAGTGGACAGAGCGGCTCCATACTGGACTTGCATATTCACCAGCGGAGAAACAGAGTGACATGCCAGTCGTTCGCAGGACTTGAGGAGACGCGCCCCATCCAGGGCACGTTAGACGGCGAAGCAAGTTATTCCTTGAGTGCACCTTCCACTTGATATTCTCGCAGTTATTTCTGTAGTTGAAGGACCTTTGAAAATAGATTTGACGCTTTTGATGATATAATGCCACTTGTATAGGGCCTCTGGAATCATTTGGGTCTGAACACTGGCTAATCTAATGACTTATCTATGACACGACTTTCAGTGCCAAATTCACCAAAATTTATGTGTTTATCTCTCAACTTATGTTACTCTACATTTATTATATAGAAAACGGAAATAGTAGCTGTATAATGCATATTCAGTGTGTACAAAATCTACCATAACAGGACATCATTTGTCATCCTTACCTTTATCTCGCTCGTTTTATCTCCGTTTCTCTGACAATCCGGCCGCGTACCTTACACGCGGTGTATTCCACTGCTTCTTTATCTTCGCACATTATTACAACTCCTTTATAAACTTTCTAATATAACACATTTCAGTGAAATGTTCTCGTTCATTTTCTTCTTCACCGCCTCGTCTTTGAACTTTTGAAGCGAAATTTCATTACGCATCTTCGATTGTTCTCAATTCTTCATTTTTAAAAGGTTTTCGTTCCGTTCAAGTCATCCTTGCTCTGAAACAAAAGAAAGGCGTTTTAATAAAATTAGAAAAAAAGTAAGTAGAAGTACGCTGTACTCTTTTGAAAAGAAACTGTATATTTTTGTAATTATTTTTGCTACTCAAGTCTAAAGGAACAAATTTTTCTCCGCAAGTATGTTCGTCAAAATAATTCCACTGAGTTTTTATATTTCTATTGCCAATCATGTAGATTCAAGAAATCAGATTTTGGATGAAATTTGGCAAGTTTATCAATATTTTATCGGTTATTGCGTTTTCTTCTATTATTTCAGAAACTGCCAAAAAAATTATTTTCTTCCTAGCTGAAAAAAATATTGTTTAACTGCTTGAAAAATTACAGAAACAATAAAAAAGCCATGGTGTGTCGAGTGGATCCACGTTTTAGGCACTAAAGGAGTTAACAAACTTTAATATTATTTTAACAGTTTTAAATCATTTCATACCAAAAGATACTTCATTGAACACAACATTCGAAATTAATTATGAACATTGAAAACAGCGTATCAAAACTATAGGGACAATTTATTTAAAACAACTCTATTAAAATTTACAACATTTATTATTCTTCACGTTCCCCCTTTTTAGTCGACTGACAACATAAACATTCATATTATATTAGTTTAGATCATCCATGTTATGAAAATATTATATTGGGATGAATAATTTGATAAAGTTAAATGAATTTTCAAATAATATTTATCTAATACACCTAATCCATTCATTCGTATATTTGATGAGTTCACTCGAAAAGTCATAAAATTTGTGGTCTGACCTCTACGATGCTGTGACTGGGTTTCATAATAATAAGTTAAATTAACAATCAAAAGTATGACTTAGCACATTTACTGCTAGGTTTAGATTTCTCAAAGGAAAAGACGATCTCAAAATATAACATATACATTTTCCACAAAGCACGTGCTACTCCAAACTGAATAAACTATTAGTAGCTTCACTGTAGTTCCAAAATATTATATTCTCGTATATATTCTACACCAAATGTTTCGTAGTGCCCATTAATTTTATATTTTACAAGCTACGCTCCCGTTTCGTACGGGAGCTTAAACGAAACTATATTGCCAGTTTAGCGAAACACAATGTCATCAAATTCGTGTAGAATATGGCCAGTTTCTAAAGCATCTGGCGCTGAAATTTTGGATGCTACAGATTAAGCTTTCTGATATTTAGTATACCGGTATCAATTTCTTTTTCTAGCGGTGAATGGTGATATAAGTATTTTTTCTTACTTCTTTTCTCTCGTTTTGCTATAACGTTCTGGTAATGATAACCATCATGGCCAAAAGTATTTTCTGGCTCTAACGTTTTTCTTTGTACCAATTCTAGTTAGTTATTGTGATTAGCGAAAGTACACACATCTTTCATGGGGTACTGTGTTAAATTCTATAACAAAATACCTTGTAAGATATTAAAACTTAATGAAAGAAAATTTAAAACAATCATTAAAATCACACTTTGTAAACAAGCATATTACAAATTAGATGATTATATTCTGGTGCATGCTGGTCCTGCTTCGTAGGGCAATCTTTAGTGTAGAAAAAATCAAAATGGTTAATTTGTATACGGTATATTCATAATTATTATTGTAACGCTTTATTTTTATTTATTTTCTTCTTTATTTGTTTATAAAATTGACTCGCACACTATTCCGTTGTTGTTGAATTAGGTAATTTACCTATGTTTGCAATATTTGTAAGTATGTGAGAACCATGTCCCTATTTATCAAGTGAAGGAATTTACCTGTTAGTGCTTGTAATACTTTATACCTATATTTAGTATAGTAGTGCTGGGTGCATCGTTCTCACGTATAAGAATTTATTATTTACGTATGTACTACTTATGTAAATATTGTAAAAAGCCTATATTTTTTTAAAAGACTTAGTATGGAGTTTCTTGTGCATTCTTCTCCATATCAACCTACTTTTCCGAATGCACGGTAGAATCAATTTTTTATTACATGTCAATTTTAACGTTCAAAAGTGCCGCATAATGGCCTAGTTGAAATAAATACATTTGACTTTGACTTTTGACTTTGTGATCATTATGTTAGTTTATTTTGTTTTAGGCTTCTTTGTTTAACTGTTGTATTCGATTATTAATAAAATGCTATTATTATATAAAGTAAAAGGGTTTCTGATTTCTTCACAATTTAACATTACAAGATTTTTTTGTCTGAATCATTGGAATAAATAAGACAAGGTTAAATAATACACTAAAATCAAACCAGAGAACACCACAAAATACAATAAGACGCCATGAAAACGAGTTCTGTTCACCAAAATTCAATACCGTCACACAAAAAAGTATAATCTAAATAGTTAACTTATCTAAGCCAATCCATTAAGTCAAGTGATTTACAACTTAATCTCCTGATGGTACACGATACTGTGCTAGACGTTTGTACTTTATGACCTAATTTAGCTGAAAAAACTCGAATAAAACCATTTAATAGAGAACGATAAATCGCTAAGAGTTTTAACGTTTATTGGTAGGAATGTTCATCGAGGACAATGGTTTTGGATTGTAGGTTGGATATTTCACCCGCGTAAAAAGTGTTTTATCATCCCAAAGAAACATTATACTGGAATAAAAAGTAGCCGATGTGCTATTCCAGACTATAATATATAGCTGTTCCCCGCGGCTTCGCTCCCGTTCCCACATGACCCGTTTTCGGGATAAAAAAATAGCCTATGTCACTCAGGAATAAGGTAGCTTTCTATTGGTGAAATAATTTTTTAAATCGGTCCAGTAGTTTCGAAGCCTATTTGGTACAAACATACAAAAAAATCTTTCCTCTTTATAATATTGGTATAGATATAGCTAAATTTCATTCAGATCCTATCAGCCATTCTGACGTGATTCAGTAACAAACATACATCTATCCATCCAAACATTTGCACTTATAATATTAGTAAGATTGAGTATTAACCCTCTGAAAACCTAAAAATATGACCAAAATAATAAATACATTCAGTCATCTGTTTTTTTAAGCTCATAATATCTAAGGCAATTATAAGGACTTGTATTTGACAGTCTCAAATATTGTAATAATTGTATTAAAGAATATTAATAAGATCCAATTTCCTTTATAAACGTCAGGCACAGTCATAGAATTTTCCCAATATTTCAGGTTAGTACTTTCATATAAAATTAATATTTAGTGTTTATAAACAAAAAAACATCTTTTTATACAATACTAGCTGTTCCCCGCGGCTTCGCTCCCGTGGGCCACCCCAGAGGACCCGTTTTCGGGATTAAAAAATAGCCTATGTCACTCGGGAATAATGTAGCTTTCTATGTGTGAAAGAATTTTTAAATCGGTCCAGTAGTTTCGGAGCCTATTCGGTACAAACAAACAAACAAAAATAATCTTTAGTAATTAATCTTTATCCAAAATACTTATTAATAAACCTGCGCCGAACCTAGTAAACAATCAAGAGTTGAAAATATCAACAAAATAATACGAGTATCTCTCAGATATGCAAATAAACACAAACAAAAAGCCACATCAACGAAACTCCTCAACAATATAACAGTAATTTATTAAACGACAGTCCACTACAGAAACAAGAAAACAAACTTCTGTAATAATCTACAGAGAATAATTGAACTTCTCAACAACAACTTTTGGGGCGAAATTTCATAACTTGTGCTAAACTGCTAAAGAGCAAATTCCCGTGAAAAGGTTATACACGTATGCCATTTTGGGGAACCACTCCCTAGGGGACGATAATAGCTTGTCTGCTAAACGTCTATTTTAGTTCAAGGACGGTCGAATTACCTATTATGGGGAAAAAACATGCATCGCCTTCGTCAGATTTGTTTAATTATAAAGCTTTTATTTTTTGTTTAGCCAAAAGTTTAAGGCGAAAAGATTTTGGAAGATTTGTTTTTTTTTTCAGGAACGTGGTGATAAATGTGTTGATAGAGATTTTACTTAAAAAACCGGTCAAGTGCGAGTCGGACTCACGCACCGAGGGTTCTGTACAAGCACCATAATTAGGTAACTAGGTCAACGGGAATTACCATATAGGTTTTCGACCCAAAACCTATAGGGTACTTCCGGTTCACCTAGAATTGACAATTTTGGTTAAAAGCAAGGTCTTATAGCACAAGTAAAGGGAAAATTCCAAAAATAAAAATAGTTAAAAATTAAGGGAAATTTTGGTCCTTACATGTTTTTGAGAAAATCTAAATTCGCCCTTATCTTTTTATCGTGTTGTTTCAGGATCTTGATTTTTATACACCTAATAGGGACTATATACTTCAGTATTTGGTATAAATTTCAACTTGATAGGTCCACCCGTTACTGAGAAAATCGTTGGTGACACACGGACAGACAGACAGACGGACAAGAAAGTGATCTTATAAGGGTTCCTTTTTTTACTTTTTGAGGTAAGGAACCCTAATAAAAACATTTTACTAAAATTACAACCGACGTTCGTTTTTTGACACCGACTTCCGAAATTGAAGTTATTTTTTACTTTGTAGTGTTTATCTTTGGAAGTCGGTTGTAATTTTTGTAAAATGTTTTTTATTTTCACTTTCTAGTTGTGGTACATAATGGACCAGTTCTATAGGCTAGCTACCTATAATGCCCAAAGTAAAGCCAGGATAGAGTAACCCAATAACATGATACTTAAATAAACAAAACAGGTGGAATGAGAGTATACCAGGGTGAACTGTTCACACCTGCGTACCCCTTTAGAGCGTACCAGTGTGATGTTATGTTATGAAATGGTGTAAACAATAAACAGACATGCGATTGCAGCTATCCCGAGTGATTTACCGTCATTTATTGAAGAGTTCTGATGTATATCTCCGAAGTTCTTCATCAGATCTTGATAAAAATTAAATGGGACCACATGACAAGCTTTCGAATATAAAAAGAATCATCAAAATCGGTTCACCCAATAAAAAGTTCTGAGGTAACACACATAAAAAAAAGATACAGTCGAATTGATAACCTCTTCTTTTTTGCGAAGAGTTAAAAATAAGCTATTATATAACCAAACAATACAACAAATCAATCAATTTCATGAAACAATAGGATCATCCTTCCACTTTTCCCAGTTCATTTTTGATTTTTGAAACATCGTTCTTCTCATACACACCACTATTAACTTTCGTCTCCGTTTTTAACAATGTTCTACCAATAAAATAATTATGATGTTGCAAGTAAAGGTTTGTTTAGCCAATCACATCATACTCATAACCTTCCTCATCACTTGTGCTGCTCTTTCCTTCGTAACACATTCCCAATATATCCTAAAAACTAACACAATAATAATAATCAATATGAAAAACGACTTCCGAAAAGAAAGTCATTTTTCGCTTCGTAGTGTTTAGTTTTGGAAGTCGGTTTAATCTTTTCAAAAAGATTTTTATTTTTCTCTTTTCAGTTTTGGTACTTTATATTGCCATGAAAATACGCATTATAACACGTCAGATCTTGATCATTTAAACGGGACCACATGGGAAAAAATTAACATTAAAATCGGTTCATAATTGGCGGAGTAATCGCGTAACACACAATATACAGGAGGAGGAGTAGGAAGGAAGTTCTCAATTCGGTTGTATATTTGTTTTCTTTTTGATTATGTTACTGTTTTTACTTAAAACACTGTCTATTTTCTCAATTTTTAGGGTTCCGTACCCAAAGGGTAAAAACGGGACCCTATTACTGAGACTTCGCGGTCCGTCTGTCTATCTGTCTGTCACCAAGCTGTATCTCATGAACCGTGATAGCTACACAGTTGAAATTTTCACAGATGATGTATTTCTGTTGCCGCTATAACAACAAATACTAAAAAGAGAATAAAATAAATATTTAAGTAGAGTTCCCATATAACAAACGTGATATTTTTGCAGTTTTTTGCGATAATGGTACGGAACCCTTCGGGCGCGAGTCCGACTTGCACTTGGCCGGTTTTTTTTTTGTTTATAAACTCTCTTCTATCTGTGAAAACTTTTAATTGGCCTTATTTTTGTTACTCTCATTTGTGTTCAATTGTTCAGCTGTAAGTTTTCCTAAAACTGTAAAATAAAATAAATAATATACAAAAACATACAGTCAAATTGAGAACCGCCTCCTTTTTGAAGTCGTTTAAAAAACATATCGACGTACATGAAAACGTATTAACTTTAAAACTTTCGCGTTTCATAATTGAAAAACAACATATCACGGGCAATTTAACACGACGATTTAGCGAAAAAATAATAGGTAAAGAAATAATAATAATAATATAATAACAAAGCCTTTTTATTTCCTATAAACCTTAAATATTTATTTACAATATATTTTATATTTTCTTAATTCTATGTTAGTATTTCTCTATGTATAAGTGATTCTAATGTTAGTTTTTATTAATTTTATTAAAGGAACCCCTTGACTTCTTGAAACTTCTTCAATTTTGCCCTGTCCTGTGCAATTTTTGTCCAGTTTTTGCCCGCCACCGATACTATGTCGTCCGCCCATCGTTTTGTAAAGAAATACCTAATCGAAATCATCGCGTTAAATTCCCGTGATATATTGTTTTTCAAGTACATGAAAACACTAAAAGAAGACGATTTCAGTCTAACAAGCCCGCAAAGTAAGCAAGTAAGTGGTAGCAACATGTTGACATGATGTGTCATGAAGAACTAATCGGCCCTAAATATCAACATATGAACATGTTACGGATTGAAAAAAAAATTTTGCGATAGCAATATTTTATGTTGGTGAAAAGTATTATGTCAACGTTATTATGTCGTTTAGAAGTCGAAGTGAGGTTCATGATCATAATAGATATACTGTTCTTCTGCCTGGGGGAGGCCTATGTCCAGCAGTGGACGCCTTTTGGCTGAAATGATGATGATGATACTTCACGAGTAACTACTACCAGCGCTGTGGCTCTGTCTCGCACACGAGTCCCTTCAATGATGCGATGACCGTTTTGCGTGGTTGCAAATAAACGTTTTTTTTCTTTCTTTTACAACATAAAATCAAGCATGTATTCCCAAAGAGTTAGGCAGAGATGTAGGTAGCTAAAGTACGCCCACATTTCCGTTTTTGGAGTAATTCCAGATAAAAAACCCGATAGCGTTTTACTCGAATCGTGCTCAGGACCTCAAACTCAGCAGTAGCGCATGCTAGCGCTACGAGGCATTCCTATTACAAATATTCGTATAAAATCGATTTTTATTATAGTTCGTTAACTATTGTTAAAATCTCAGTAGTCCCATAGTTTACTGAGAAAGCAGTAATTTCCAAAAGTGTCACGAAGAGAATAAGAAGCAATGCTTTTGGAACGCTTAATTAACGCTTAAGAACCTATGGAACTTTTTCTTTAGGCTGTCTACCTTTATCACAATTAAACGGTTTTAGGCAACAAAAGTTCGTCAATAGGTTTTTGTCGCACTAACCGGTTATGGACGGTTTTTGTCGCCTACCTTAAATGCGAAACCGTTACGAAGTACAAAAACTATTTAGTTCTAGGCTTGTGCTCCGCCTAAACCGGATAATTAGGGTTTTCAATAATGCTCTTTTAACGTACTATTCAGTTCTAGGCTTGCGCTCCGCCTAAACCGGTTAATTAGGGTTTTCAATAATGCTCTTTTAACGTACTATTCAGTTCTAGGCTTGCGCTCCGCCTAAACCGGATAATTAGGGTTTTCAATAACGCTCTTTTAAATCCGAACAAGATAAACGATAAGACCAAGATATAATGTTTATTCTTAAACTGGTTCCAAGCTTCAACAAGAAGAAACTAACCGGCTAATACTGTATTTAGCTCTGACTATATAGGCGATACGTGGGTGCCAGTCGGTATATGAACTGTACAATATAGAACAAAATATTACTGACAGGAAAAGCCTATTTAAACTTGTGCGGCAGGTCACCAGCTGTTTCCAGATATACCTACGTTGGTTGCTACTGGAAGTGACGTCATTGTTCTGCTTGCGAATTTGGTACACCGGTGTTGTTTTGTTTCGAGTTTAGAACCATTTTGAGGTTCTGCCATTTCTAGGCGTAGCTTAGCTTGATACTGTAATGAAACTAGGTTAATTGTATTGAGGTTCTCTTTTGTGGAGACGATGTGAACTAAACTCTGTAGAAGATGTGATGTAAACATAGGAATATTTGGTAGTATTTGAATCCCTACATTCTTAAATTTTGTAATATGATTGACTAGTTGAATACATAATATTATTTTTCAATACAGTTGTTAAACATGGCGTACTTTCAGAGGCTATAATTATGATTCGAAAATTAAATCTTTTGCATAGGCATCATTCTGTTACGCGGTCGTGACTTTTTTTTACGAGCTCAATCATTATTTTTGCAGTTGAGTTTTAAATGTATAAGTCAATTTAAGAATGTTTAGTAGCAAGGAGTTCTCATACATAGAATAAAACGGGATAGATTTTATACAAGGAAAAAATAATGAGTCCGTACGTCTCAGCATTGAATTCTCAAGTCTTTTAAATGGTTGTTTAATATATTTAATTACCAGTTTTAATTTAATTATTTTCACATAAAAATTTGTCAAAAGTCGAATAGGCTGTATAGGTTGTTTTCGTTGTAAAAAAAAATATGTCGATTGATCTTTTATTTTCTTTTTTGTATAAAATATTTTCGACTGTATTGATTTCTAAAGACTTCACTGTTTTTTAGTGTTATTTCTGCACTATTATTGTAATAACTGTCTGTTATAATTTCGTTTTTGCATGCTGTGTCTATCGCATCATATTGTACACTTAGTTTATATTATTGCTTGTATTATAAGTTTGTTATTAGTGTAACAATTGTAGATAGGTCAATAAATAAATAAATGTCCAGTTGGAAAAACTGTAGATAGGTCAATAAATAAATAAATGTCCAGTTGGAAAAACGCGCCATTTTCTGAAAAGATTTAGTTTTTTGTTAATATGAGTTCAAGTGCAAGTGATGAATGGAATTAACTCCAGCCGATATTTTATCTGAGGCGAAAACTGCGCAAGATGAAATTTTGCCCCCTAAATCTATAGAAAGATATATTATGGCGGCATACGATAATTTTATTTTATGGAAAAAACAAATGTAATTCTTTGATTTGTTTTTACTATTTCCCACAACTGTATTCAAAAACGTCGTGTGATACACGGGTGTATAGGTTATTGCAAACTCGTGTCTTTAAAAACCCTCGCCTTGGGCTCGGGCTTGTTAATGACAGCTCGTTTGCAATAACCTACTTTCCACCCTTGTATCACAATGTTCTATTATAATACTATGCCAAAGGGAATCTGATGTATATCTGCTATATGTAAATCACTTACAAACTGCTTCTGAAAAGTAATTATGGTCGAGTCACAAATTTCTGCGATAATTAATTTCATTCCAGAAACTAAACATTAATTAATTATTTCTAGAATAGTCATGTAAATAAAATACCTACTTTTTATCTGGCCTTATTCAAGACATATAAAAAAAAATCTCGAACACGAATTAGTTGAAACAATGAAAGCCACATCTAGCAATTTTAACTCAACCACAGTGCCCGCGCGCCGGACACAGCGTAATATTTAATTTCCTTTCAAAATTTCGACCAATCGAAACTTATTGTTAAATGGCGGGCAAACCATAAAAATGCGGCCATTTTGAGTGGCATGTGAGTTATTATAATGATTTATGGTCACCGTAAAATATTGTGGGTTGATAAATGACCCAGATTAGACACTATTAATATTGTGTCGTCGAATATAAGGCGCCTTTGAAGTTATATTGGGATAAATTTTATAGCTACCTGCTTTAATATGGTTCTGGACTAGAAATCTAGTTATTGTAATTATGGAATATCCATTGGTGTCAAGTATTGGTTTCGTTACTCTTACAAAAGACAGAGATAATTTAAAGATATTTGTCTTCTGAATTCTCTCGAACCAATCCATGATATTTTATATAATTTAAAACTTTGGCAATTTTGCAAACAACTGTTCAACAATGATATTGTTAATTAAACATTTTTTGAACTATAAATATTTTTATACCTGTAAATAAATTCACTGTCATCATCTGCCTAGCCTTTTCCCACCTATATTAGGGTCGGCTTCCAGTCTTACCAGATTCAGCTGAGTACCAATGTTTGATATGGAGCGACAGCATATCTGACCTCCACAACCCAGTAACTGGGAAACACGGTATCCCTTGGCAAGGCTGGTATCAGATCTCAAGCTTCTGTCAAAGATCTTCAAATGACAGCTGGGACAAACGGCTTAACGTGCTTTCCGAGGCACAGAGGAAACTCGGTATGTTGAAATGGTCACCCATCCACGGACCGACCTCGCCAAGCGTTGCTTAACCTTGAAGATCGACCCGTGCGGTAAATTCAATATATCATAATTAAATTTTAAACCAGCTTTACCATCAAAATTATATGTCCACCCACTCCCTTTAGAGTCCGTATTGAATCTAGGTAGACGAGGTGCGAGGTTTTTCAATTTACCTTTACAATATCCATGTCGGACACCGAGTTTCTAACTAAGCTCAAATTACATTTTTAACTAGCACTGTGTTTTTTTTTTATTTTCTCTACTACTGTATCTTTACTATCAACATTTTAATTCCACTCATTCCCTTTAGAGTCCGTATTGAATCTAGGTAGACGAAGTGTGAGGTTTTTCAATTTACCTTTGCAATATCCACGTTGGACACTGAGTTTCAAACTAAGCTCAAACAACATTTTAATCTAGCACTGAAAAATAATTTTACTTGCTCTACTACTGTATAAGTGTTTTGTACAGAATTCAGTGTTTTGTTTTTGTAGAGATTTATACAGTTCTGTATCTCATGGCAGTAGTTAGACGCTGGTAAAGGATTATTAATGTAAAGTGTAAATCAGAAAAAAAATATTGCCATTTTCGTCATCTAAATTCACATTGTTTGCTTTAAGGTGGTGTATTTTAAATTAATGTTTTTTTATCTTTTGAATGTAATTTTAAAATGAATGTATTATTCTATATAGTGTTATTTTAATGATTTAATTATGATTTCTATAACGTATGCAATTTTACTTTTAAGTTTAAAAATTTGGATGTAATGCGTATTTAAATAAAATGTATTATTATTATTTAATAATAATAATAATAAATTTGGTGCTCGATAGTATCGACTATATAAAACATACAGTTAATATGTACATAGGTGTGACAATGTACAGTAGAACATGCCATAGTAACAGTCACGACTATGCTTTACGGTGATCTTTGAAAAGCAATAACCTACTAATGGTTTAACCCCCGAACTCTCCATTTATCTTTTACACTATTTGCGTTGGGACAAAATTCTTAATGTGTAAATATAAGGATCGATCACTATAAAGTGATAGCAAAAGACTTAAAGCCGATGAAAACTTGAGATCCATTTGGCCGTAACTATTGTATAATTACCATGGTACATGATGTATCATAATTAGAAAAAAAAACTTCTTCTTTAGGTCATCATATTCGAATATTTGTCTTTGTCCTTTGCTAGGTGAAAATAATAACAAAATAATTCAGTTAATTACAGAAGTCTACTTGAAGAGGCACATGTTCGAACGACATCTACTCACTAATACAATAAAGATGAAGTATCAGCTGTGCCCTCTATCTGAGACCGGTCCGTAATATAAAGTGACATAACATATAGGGCAGAATGTATTAAATTAATCCATAAGGTCATACGTCACTTAAACCTTTCAGCTGACAATTTGTCAAAGGGTCAAATGATTAAGGGTCAATACAGCGTAAACTTATTAAGTCAGACCTCTATAATGGAACTTGAAAACTCTGTTGCTAAGACTTGCGATTTTGTTACAAAGGCGTTACGTAAAGGAGTAAACATAATGACAAACAACGAGAACTTTACTGAAACTGAAGATAATTATGTAGTCAATGACCTATACACTGATGATTAGCATCCCGAGAAAAGAGCATCCATTGTTTCATAACAATAAAGGTATTACGATTGTCAGTGTGCTATACAATAAGCAGTGTGATATAC
The DNA here is from genome assembly GCA_945859665.1 of Anorthoa munda. Classification (NCBI taxonomy): domain Eukaryota; kingdom Metazoa; phylum Arthropoda; class Insecta; order Lepidoptera; family Noctuidae; genus Anorthoa; species Anorthoa munda. The sequence continues at coordinate 18,676,153 of OX243896.1, read as the reverse complement.
TGTAGCTCGTTTAATTGTTACCATCACTAACTAAGCTGTTTATTAGATTCGTTTATGACATAGTGGACCAATAACCTGGTGAGGGACGCGGGAGTATACTGTATGTGAAAAGTATAGGACCGATAGATGTGACAATGCTAGGCCTATGTCCAGCAGTCTTTTTGCTGAAATAATGATGATGAAGATCATTTCATGAATGACAATTAAGGAACTTGAATATATTACCAAATTACTCAACATCCATTTAAAAAATTAGCATATATAAAAAGGATCATTCAAAATTGTAGTGTGAACACATAACACTGGCCAGTGGCGTAGTGGCGACGTTACAAATTGGCTAAATTATGAAATATTGCCAGTTTATTATATTGGACATTATTGTTTTAATTAAAGTGATACACAATACTGCTGCTACGTGTTTTGTATAGTAAATAGTCATTAAAGTTAATGAATTCTATGATAAGGTCTTCGGTAGTGTTTTGTTTCTTATTGTTTACAAAATCGTGCTTTGATTTTGAATTAGCTACTATTGTTAATTTTCTACTTGTAATAATTGGAGAAATATTCGTTAGTCAAATTAAATATTTTCTCTTGTTTAAAATTCTACATGTTATTTCTGACAATTCTCTTTGATAGTTAGTTTACAATGATGGTGTTTAACAGTATTGTTTTTTTTTCGACTATGGCGAAGCAAATATATGTTTTTGACCGGTATGTTCATTCATCTGTTCCCTCATTACTTCTAACATACTTATCGTAATTTGACAAATTAGGTGTTGTTGCAAGTGTCTTATTTGTCTACTGGTTATAGGCTATGTGAAATAACATTAAATTGAATATGGTGCCCTCTAGGGGGCACGAAGTCAACATCAAAAATAATTTGTACCCCATCATGTGTGATATTATTGAACAGGGATATTAAAATGAATGCAGGGTTTGTTACATCATATTTTTGTCAAGCGTAGCGTTTGCGAGACATATCCCTAATTTTTACCCGACTACGGCGTCGCGAAGTGTTTGTTGATCATTATGTAAGTATGTGTGCATGTACGCATTTATGTTCATTAGTTCCCTCAGGCTCTGCAAAAACACCAACATATTTGAAATAAAAATAAGTTCAAAAACTAAAAGGCGTGTTTTTTCAGTAGTTTAGTTTTTGAACTTATTTTTTATTGTTCATTCCGCCCATACTAAGGTTGTCTGGTAGATTACTTTTATCGATTGAGCTAACCATGCTATAAAACAGCTGGGTTACACACATCACCCAAATTGCGTATAGTTTAAAGAATGGCGTAAGCATAATTTTCTTATATTTATTGCTTCATGTTCAAAAATCCGTCTACTCGACAGCGAAGTGCATGCAATGAATACTGTTGAGTTGTCAAAATGAGAACGTGAAAAGGGAGCGTGTGTGAAGTGCTGACAAAACAGTTACGCAATAATTGAGAAAAGAGCTAACCCAAGAAAAAATAAATAAAAAGAAATATTTTGCATCGTCGTCTTCCCGTTACCTCTTTTTAGGCTGGCCTGTAACGCCATCTATCTTCGATTCTTCGACAATTTTTATATCCAAAAAAATCCTTTGATTGTTTACATTATAGGAGAAATTCCTAGTAGAGGGGCAAAGTTTTTTTAAAAAAAAACTAGTTGTTGCCCGCGCCTTCGCTCCCGTGGACCACCCCACAGGGCCCGTTTTCGGGATTAAAAAATAGCTTATGTCGCTCAGGAATAATGTAGCTTTCTATTGGTGGAAGAATTGTTCAAATCGGTATTGTAGTTTCGGAGCATATTCGGTACAAACAAACAAAAAAAAACTTTCCTCTTTATAATATTATTATAGACTAGCTGTTGCCCGCGACTTTGTCCGCGTCAAAATCGTAAAAAATATTATAAAAAAAAATGAAAGTATTATTTTTTTTTTTTAGTTTCCCGCCGGCACTATAAATTTTCTCGTGATCAAACGTAGCCTATGTTACTCGTTATTACATCAGCTTTCTACCAGTGAAAGTCCCGTCAAAATCGGTCCAGCCGTTTTGGAGATTACCCGGAATAACAGACAGACGGATAGACAAAAATCTTAAAATTGCTTATTTGTTGTTAGTACCGTACTATACGTATATAGTATACGTATACGTATATAGTACGTATACTTTCACGTGCATTCAATAAAACGTTGTTATTTTGATATTACATACAGACACTTCAATTTTATTTATTTGTATGTATGTATGTATGTATAGATATAGATAGTATAGCTAAAAAAATATTAGACGATTTCATTAAACAAATTCTCACATTCAAACAAGAGAATTTTGAAGAAACATAGGTACACAAAATAATCTTGTTTAGGTAAATCTTTTAAACAAACAATAATTCTAAAAAATAACATGTTACAGCCATAGAAGTCTATCTAATTAAAATGATTAGTACGTTTTGAAGGCTTATGTAGCAAGTCTCAGTAAATGTATATAATGTGTGAAATCCCAGCCATTTTATATGAGAAATTTTACTCCAGGGTTTTGGGTACAAGTTACGGTCCGTGATAATTTTGAGGAAAAAGCTGTTAAAACAACCCTGCATTAAATGTATATAGTGTGATATAGGCCACGTTGCTGCCTTAAAATGAATGAGGTACTAGGTTCTGACCGTGGCTTTGCCCGCGTGTTAAGGGTTTTATTATTTTAGGGGAACTTACACCTGGGATGAAAAGACTGATACTACTTATACTTATAAGAATTAGGATACTTTTCATCCCAGGTAATAGTCTATCCGTGTGCAAAAAAATCAAAATCCGCTCAGCGGTTGACAGACTTTTCTCCTTCTTTATTATTATTATTATTATTCATGAAACAATTCAAGGTCAAAGTCGAAGGATCTTGACCTTGAATTGTTTTGTTTGGCCGATTTATGAATAATAAACTCATGAATTCCATTTTTTATTAACTCAAAGCCTCATTAATGCTATTATATTCATATTATATGATCACGCCATTTCATTCACTAAAGAACAGACAACGAATACAAAAGATTCATACAAACAAAACCCAAGAGAACTATCATTTCGACCTTAATAAAAATATACGAAGTGGTCCATTTAAGCCGACCTTCCCCTCAAGGGCGGAATGTTCCTATTGTTATGTGGGGAGCACTGGGGATTTATGAGATATGCCAACGGTCTGGAAGGGTAGAATGGGGACACTACGGGAGCCAGGATTGATTGCTGACCCGCTTTTGAAAGATTACAAAATGTTTTTTTGTCATCGAAACATGAATAAATCTCTGCTTCAGTCCCGTTTGGGTGTTCCGTTCCGGAATTGGTGAAACGAAACTTTTGTGGAAACTGTCTACGATAGCCATGGTCAGACTCGAACTGTTTCAAGGTAAACATACGATTGACATAGTTTTGGTATCGATTCTGGAGTTGTTTTGCAGATACAAGAAGTAAAGACCTCCTACATATCAGTAGATTTGTCTCAGTACATTTGCCACTTGGTGTCCACAAATAGACGAGCCTAATAGATAATTTAACGCTATTAAAAGGGGACTCACTGTCTGTTTATATATAATCAAACGTGTGTCACTATCACAATTTCGGGAGTCAAAGTTAAAGACTACTAACAATCACTTGTACAACATTGGTGCCAGTAAGTCTAGGACTGAATTCGTTTAGATTAGACTGTTGAATGTAGACTTCAACATAGTTTTGCTAGAGATAGCGTCAGGTTGAACCCAGGACGTTTTATGAGCAGGTGGCATTATAGCTATATATAACCCATAGGTATAAAAGGTATATAGTTAGGTAGTTATAACTACCCATAGAAAGTTATAACTACCCGTATGCCTAGACTCGAACGAGTCTACAAAGTTCGCCGGGACGACACCTAATGTAGGTTTAATTTAGGATCCAACATGGAAAATTTCGAGTCCCGTAAGAGGCTTTTCGACAACTTTAGTTTTAATAACTTTGTAATGGCTTTGTTACTGTGAGGATTATTTCTGCTGTCGACACGTGTCTTGATTGCTAGGTTAAGTTGAGAAAATATGAAATCCATCAGGGCCTCTAGACAAAGGGTTATCGTAGTAGCGATAAAATCTGCCTGTGACGTTCTCACTGCTGTCCATAATGCCGATTGCTGTGATTCTGACTTCATCAAATATGCAGTATATTTTCTATGTCTAGATGATCGATAGGCTCTAGATAAAATTATATTCAGTCTACGATAACGATAGTCAAAAGTCCAAATATATAGGATTTATCACGAGGGATTTCGATAGTGAATGTCAATTCCTTCTAGAATATCACTTTGATTAAGCTCTCTTATAAAAACTTCATCATTATATACCAGCATTCTATCTGACTAAGGGCAGATTTTCAATAGTCTCATAACTTTTTACTGAGGAATAAAAATGGCCGTTTGACATATCTTCAATACAAAAGCTGTCAAATTGCCATTTTTATTCCTCAGTTAAAAGTTATCAGACTATTGAAAAATAGACCCTAAATGCTGTTGAAAATCTGAATTATCGTTGTTTTACTATTCATATGATTGATTACAGGATCATTTAATACGGTGGTACCCATTACTACAACTGAGGAATAAAAATGGCCGTTTGACATATCTTTAATACAAAAGCTGTCAAATTGCCATTTTTATTCCTGTTAAAAGTTATCAGACTATTGAAAAATAGACTCTAAATGCAGTTGAAAATCGAAATTATAGTTGTTTTACTGTTCATATGATTGATTACTGGATCATTTAATACGGTGGTACCCATTACTACAACTGAGGAATAAAAATGGCCGTTTGACATATCTTCAATACAAAAGTTGTCAAATTGCCATTTTTATTCCTGTTAAAAGTTATCAGATTATTGAAAAATAGACTCTAAATGCAGTTGAAAATCGGAATTACCGTTGTTTTACTATTCATGTAATTGATTACAGGATCTTTTAATACGTTGGTTCCCATTACTACAACAAATTTAGAGTCTGTTATTGAAATACCAATACATACTACTGCAAAACAACAATGTAACGTTCTAAAACCTATTAATATCTAATACCGAAGTGACTGTACAAAACGTTAATAGATTTCTAACAAGCGTGTTAATATAACAATTAATTGTACCTAACAAGTTAATTAAGTAAGGGCTGTTACCAATTATGTAGCTGACGTATAGAGTCGTGCAATATCCAAGTTATTTACACGTGAGTAGTTCGGATATTTTCGGGGAGAAGAAGGCTAGTCTTTGTATAGAGAATGGTCTTACTTAAGATAATATTAGTGGAATTAGTTTTGTTTTGTTTTCTAAGTTCTGTAAATAATCGTTTATAGATTTTCAGATTTGAGTATTTGGAGCAAAGAACGTATCAAACCGTACTTTCTTGCCAAATATTGACCTGTTTTCAGGCTAAAGTAGAGTTTGACAAATACTCAACTTCAAATGCTTAACTTAGAAATCGGGTTATTCACTACTGAACTTCTAATACTTAATTCGGATTGGGAGATAAGTTTATTGATTGAAGCGATTTTTTTTTATCTACGTTATAAAAATAATCACTGAAACCTACAAAGAACATTATTTAAATCAAAAGTGAGGCAAAGAAGAGACTGTGGCTCCTCAAACATCCTCCTCCGACTGAATATGTTGAGCCTGCAGAAAAGCTCCCTGCAGGCCACCAACTTCCATGGCCCACCTGGAAATCTTTAAACCGACTCCGAAGCCAAGTGGGTCGCTGCAGGCACAACTTAGTTAGGTGGGGGTACTCCAATAACCCGATGTGCGATTGCGGAGCTACGTCCCAAACAATGACTCACCTCCTATCGTGCTCTCTGTGCAACAACACCTGCACCCTGAAGGACCTTTGTGAGGCAAATGAAAACGCTGTTGCCGTGGCTGAGTTCTGGTCAAAACGTGTATGATTGAGGAATCATCGATACGACGAAGAAGAAGAAGAAGAAGAAGAAATCAAAATTAGGTACCATCTTGCTTTATAAAATGGATTGCTCACTCACGAATCATAGAAATTAAATATACAAAGAATATCTTAGAAATAAATACAGGATGTGCCCAATTTGGCTCCTCAACATGCAAATCTCAAACTTAATACAAAAAGCCCGCAAAGCTTGGGAAATAAGAAAAAAAAGGAAATCAGTCTAAATGAAAACTCTCTGAGGTAATAAACGGGGGTAGGCAGTAAGGTATTTGATGAAATGAACAATAATAAAGGAGAGACGGACGACAAAATTGTGCGGCATTCCACTTGCCAACGGAATTTTGAGGAGTTTTACCTTTTTAATCCATTAGGAACGCTTGGGAGGCGAAAATATTTTAAATTAGGACATTAGGCCTGATAAGTGAATTTTCACTGAAAAATACATCGTTTGGAATACGTTGGCTCTTGCTTTAAGGGGTATCTCCGCTGCTTTAGATAAGTGCGTTCTTTTTGGTGCAAAATGGCGCCGAATTGTTTTAAAGTACCATCATTAATTTTCTTTACGTTAAATTTTTTGGCGTTTACTTTTCTGTTTGTGCTGTTAACTTTAAAGCTACTTAACAGGCTTGATTGTCTGAAAGAGAAACGATCAGTTGGGTTCTCATGATTATCAACAATACGGATTTGATTTCCGTCGACCACATCATCGGTTACCATCAGTTAAGATAATGGTGAAACGCGAGCATATCAATGATAAAAATAAAAATATTTATCTAGCTTTTACGACTATCAACATCATCATTTAGCAGACTTATTTTACCTTAACTAAACTCCATTTGAAATAACATTAGACATGTTACCAAATCTTTTTACAGTCCGTTTAACCGATTTTGAGTTCTATCCCGTAAACATAAGAATGACATAAAAAGCATAAACCTGTTACCAAAACCAATTGTTTACTACAGCTACCATTTGTCGTATCACCAACGCAATAGAAATCAAAATCGGTTGAACGGGCTGTAAAATGGGCTAATTTAAAAGTCTAATGTTATCGCAAATGGAGTATAGGTGTGCACGCGGCTGCGCTCACGTCAACAGCATCTCAATCCACTGACTGTTGACAATTCTCATGCAAGTTTACCAGTATTGAATGTTTTGATTTTTCAGCTATTCTTTTGGATTGCCTCATTTTTTTAAACTACCGCTAGTTAAGAGCGAACAAAACCAAAAACAAATTAAATCGGTCAAACCGTATTTGAGATTTAGCGAGACTCATAGTCATCATTATCACCATCACCATAGGCCATCGCATAAGCCTCCCACTAGGTGGAGTGATGACCTGGGGGGTGACCATAAGCTCTTAGAGTAAGGTTATTTTGAGCGTGTGTAAGGGACGCGCGGACCCCCGCGCGTCCCGCACTCTAAAAATAACCTAATTCTAAGAGGTTATGGTCACCGCCCTGGTCAATGCTGCGGGAGTCCGGTGGATGCGAGACGCCCGGTACCGAACAGTGTGGCAACGCTTGGGGGAGACCTATGTCCAACAGTAGACGTCGTTTGGCTGAAATAATGATGATGATGATCTACACATATTCATCATCAACTTCAATCTCTCAATCTTCAAACAAATCAATCACATCTTCAACGTTTCCACCATCTAAAAAGAACAGAACAGTAAACTTGCTAAAGCTATTAACACCGTAATAAAACAGTGTTCAAGAGCCAAGATTTGACACCACAGTTTAGCCTCGGCTGACGATTTGGTCGTCCGGCATACATTATAGTAGTTTATGAGCGGAGAGTAATGGTGGTGTAACTATCGTGAAGGCAGTTTATTTCTGGTGCACGAGATTACGAGAAAGTACGGTGATGCTTAGCGCAGAAATTATTTTGTGTTTATATTATATACATCTACATTATTTTTCATGACTACACAGTTCAAACGTGTTTGATTTTGGCTTCTAGAAAATCACCGTTCTTCCTCAATATCAGAATAACTTATTCCCAGAATCCCAAATATATATACCTCTTTGTCAAAACATTGACTATTCACGACCAGATTTAATGATAAAGGAATCCTCTTATTTGTAAAGGTCTTCTTTCTTACGCTATTATTTATCTATGCCTATCCTAGAACCTCTTATCCCTATTGACCTGGTTACTCAAGTAAATAGAAATTGAATTGAAATCTCTTTAATTCTGGACTTCGCCTGTCGAATTCAATTTGTTGATGAACAACTCGAGGCAAGAAATGATTTTCCAATGAGATATTTCCACGCCGCGGAGTGTAATCACCGGATTGAGTTAAAAGTATTACGGGTTTTAAGATAATGGTAGTCGTGTTTACCACGACAAACTGAATGGAAATACTGAGATGACTTTTTCTAATGGAGAGTTAAGAGGTGGAGTTTTAGCCACGACGCTTTGTAAGTTACTCTCTTCGATTTAGCATGATAAATAGAAGTAGAAGTGGAACTCTCTTTTTTGCACTTAAATTCCCATTCGGTCCGTGTTAGCGTTGCATGTGGGGGCTCTATCCCTACATGCAACGCTAACAAAGCCAGCTGAGCTCTGCCCCAAAGCTCAAAAGCTTTCTGGGGGCTTCACAGGCTCCGCGGAGCGACCTTACTGTTCTTTCGATTTAGCATTTTGGTTCAGATACAAAAATGTGGACTGTTAAATCATGAATATAGTCCATTGGACATAGCCAAATGTTTAAAAATAATATGCTAATTCAGAAATGAAAAATTTAGGTTTTATCTTTGATCTTTTGCTTGTTTCTTCTAATCTATCAATTAATAGAAATTCCCATAACATGAAAGAAAATATATACTACAGTTTCAATTTCTTTATTTATAAACAAGATGTATCACTTTTACTTCCCATCTTCATAGTAATTTAATAAATAAATAAGCCTAACATTTCTTACATATTTATAAAATAATTACAAATACTAGAATATTTTTATGATCGTTAAACTATCTATATATATAAAAGCGAATCTAAAATAAAATATTAATTTGACTACGCTAGTAAGAACGCGTCGTTCTCGAAACTGAAAACCTATCACCTATCCTTCATAAGAAAACATAAAAGTCGCAAGCCTAACATTTCTTACATATTTATAAAATAATTACAAATACTAGAATATTTTTATGATCGTTAAACTAGCTATATATATAATAGCGAATCTAAAATAAAATATTAATTTGACTACGCTAGTAAGAACGCGTCGTTCTCGAAACTGAAGACCTATCACCTATCCTTCATAAGAAAACATAAAAGTCGCAAAGGCAGACTCACCTAAGAAAACAACATCATACTTAAATGTTTATTCGAAAAGGGTCCAATAGACAAGACATGTTTCACCTTACGGGAACAGTCTTTACAAATAGTATGTATATAAAGTTGGACAAACAAATCTTTCACGCAAGGAAGACTAGAGATGATACAAGCAAAACGAGGGCATGTCAATAACGAGTTCTATTTAGGGTTCCGTAGTCAACAAGGAAACCTTATTGTTTCACTATGTCCATCTGTCCGCAGCTTAGCTCAGAGAATCTTAGTACTAGAAAACTATAATTTGGCATGGATACATATATTAATCACGCCGATAAAGTGGTACCTCCTGTACACGTAAAGTGGGATGTTTTTTTTATCGTCTTTCCCATGGTATTGGATATCGTTGGATAGGCCTTTCAAAAATATTACGGGTCTATGAAAACTATTTCTTGATTCAGGGATCCGTTTGCGTAAAATTAGCAATTCCCACTGACAGCTAAATTTGATCCAAAATAAAAACTTCACTCCCAAATGAGTTTCTTCGTACAATGATTAAATATTTTACCAGTATGCCAGTATGTTTTAACAGTATACCATAATATGATAACACTCGTATCTTCAAATATAACAACTGTTTTTAATCCAGCATTTAAATCCTTAACTTTTAAGACCAGTAGTACTGGATTGATATAATTATGCGTTCAATTCTAATCCAACGTTAGATAATGGATGATGGACTGGATTGAAAAGTGTTTGCATTCGCCCAGTATTAATCACCGATTTTTAACACCACATTTAAATAATGGATCAGCCTTGTTTTTGCCTGTCCCATAAACATTATTTTTCCCAAAACTTTAAATTTGCATTCACTATGAATCGAAACCATATGTATATCCTCCAATATTTGACAATCTGATATTCCGTTTCTCCAAAAAAATCGTCGGGTCCATCCATTACCGATGCCACTGTCCTTTCTACCCTTTCGATAAGGAAATCCCTTGACAAACTCTTGGAACGAATAAACATAGAGATTTATCAAAATGTAAAAGGGTATTTTAGAGCCAAAGCTCTGTTATTTTCGGAGTTATACAGTCATGATGAAATACCAAAATGCCTATACTTGAATAATGAAATTTGACAGTTAGGCTTGTAATGACTTTTGTAAAGGAAAAGAAATTGTTTAATTTGAATTCGCTAATAATTATACTAAATAATAATATTTATAAACAACTAATAAGAATACTAATAATTTAACTTTTTTTAAGATTATAATTTTAAACAACGTCAAATTGTGCCGCGAAGATGGATAAAAGTTTAAACGAAACAACTCAAAACGAAAATACTGACAAACAAGAAAAATCTGCAAAACAAATTAATAATGATACTGCACATACTATTTAACCAATCAATCATTCCAACAATAACACCGATCCGATTATCAAATACCATTTGAACCATAAAAAATTCAAAAACTTTACACGTCAGAATGATGCAGAAGATCGCCTTCACACAACGACCAAAAACAGACGCACGCACACATAGATAGGCGCTTACGTACGACGATCTTCAACAAATGCCGATCGCGAGTGCGCTTGTACTCGCTGTACGCGAAGCGTGTCTTTGTGTGCATGCGATTTCACTCGTTGCATGAAGCTTCTGTTGTATTATTATTCTGCGGTTACATTGTGGTAGCGTGCGATGCAAATGTTCCCAGTCACGCATGTAATGATGGGTTTTCATCCACTTTTACACCGCAGCAAATTAGATTCGTGATTAATTATAGGATAATGTTTGTGTGTCCACTGTTATGAACGATATTGCGTATTAATATAATAGGTATTGGATTATGTGAAAATAGGAATTGATGTTTAGTTTATGCTTGGATTACAATAAAGTAGGTAAATATATCATAATGTTGTGGCTCTAAGATTATAAGCAAATAGTAATTGTTAGAATCACTGATTTATTTATTTAATACTTCATGCACACAAACGTAGACAGGTGGACTTAATGTTGTTGCGGATGCCAGACAAGGCATCCCTGCAATAATCTATTTTACTAATAGCATTCATGAAAATTAAAATCAAATCATCAAAATATATATATAAACCCATTCAAAACACAATCTCAAAATCGGTTTGGCGATATTGAATAGCAGTAGCAAAAAGTACGATAGATAATTTACAAAGATAAAAATGATAATATAAGAATTCGATTATGAAAAAAAAGAAATACACGTGCGAGGACTAACATCTGATAAAAGGTGCTTTATATCTCATGCAAACTGTAAAAGTCGCTCGAAGGATTTATTACGTGTAACAGTAATCGTTTTATTATTTATGGACTCTTAACAGGTCGTTAATGCAACAAGCAATGGATATGGTGTATTGAAACAATAAGGACTATGCATCCTGATACCTAATTGGAACCCAATGTGCAGTGTATGCACGTGGCTATTGGCAACTACGCAGATCCTTTCTAAGTGGTTTTCATGGCCAATTGTTTTCTCAGGATCGGCACCTCGGAGAGTTCGTTGACTTATTTATGTATTATCTCCTGGATAGCAAACGACCCCTAAAATCCTGATGATTATAATTGATTGCTATCGCACACCAAATATATGTAATATTGTTGGCATCGCAGATACTTTACCAAGCCAGAGATAAAGACAATGTCTCATGTGTCAATCTTATATATAAAATTCTCGTGTCACAATGTTCGTTCCCGTACTCCTCCGAAACGGCTTGACTGATTCTCATGAAATTTTGTGAGCATATTGAGTAGGTCTGAGAATCGGCTAACATCTATTTTTCATACCCCTAAGTGGGTAGGGTAGGGTAAGTAGGTAGGGTAGGTAGGGTAGGGTAGGTAGTGTAGGGTTGTTAGGGTAGGTAAGGTAGATGAATGTTTGGTGTTTTTAAAGCAAAACAAAGTTTGCCGGGTCAGCTAGTAACTATATAATTATATGTAATTGCAGGTGTAATAAAAGGCACTTGAAGCGTCTTGGCAGCAGAAATATATTCTTGGAAGGGTCTTTTCATAAATTGCAATTCTACTACTACCTCTACAAAGAATGTCTTCGACAAATGTTTAGAACAAACATGGGCACAGAGGAAAGTGACGTCTTGAAACCAAATCGTTACTAGTCTGTTTGTTCGAGACGCAGATCAATCGCTTTCAGTGGCATCTGGCAAAGTTAATAGTAGCATTCATCATTACGAGGAAACACTAATAGCTTCAACGGTTGAAGCTCGAACTTTGTCCGCTGCAGTATTGACGTGACCTTAGTCGTTTTAGATAAGTTTAAGCGAAGAGAAACATAATTATAGAGATGAGAAATTGTGCAAGCAGTAATTAAAAAACAATGAATTACGAGATTGACTCAGGCACTATGTGTATCGTGTCACTAAAACATACCTTTTTAAAATAATTATGTTGATAATACGTAAATTGTAATAAATTTAAACTACTAACCATATGATTTGTTTAAACACAATGATTAAAATATTGTTAATTCAAATTTTCTATGAATAATTTAAATTAAGTATATGCTAATCAGTGCTATTATTAAAAAGTTTTTATAATTAAGGTCCTGTGAATAACTGAGACACACAGATAGACAGATGGCATAAGCAGAGTACCTAATGCAAATAAAATAAAAATATCTATTTTTACATACACAACAAATTTGGCTGCCGTACGTCACGTCCTAGGCGACCACTGAAAATCAGCGCCGTGCTGTGGGTCCCCCACGGCACAGCATTATGCTGAGTGGACATGCATCTGCCTGGTATCTTTTTCATCCTATTTCTTTTCTGTTATAAACAAAATGTCCTTTTCTGTTATAACATACCTACGTTACGTATATAGTACCTACGTTTTAATTGTTTTATTTATTTCTCGGCTTTACTAACTTAATTTAAGTACTACTAATATTATTGTTAAGGGTTAAGCATAAGCATGTAAGTACATAAAAAGAAAAGAAAGAAAAAGTGTTTAATTGTCATAAAAACGATATACAATTCAAGTATATTGTATATCGTTTTGTGACAATTAAACACTTTTTCTTTATTTCTAATAAAGTTTTAATTTTACCCATTGGTTTAAAAATCATAATAAAGCAATGTCTGAATACGTTGTAATATTAAAAAGTAAATCGTCTAAGTAAACAACATCACTTTGTGTGCCGTTAGAAAATAATTTACTCAACGTTAATTCAGTTTGCATTGCTGAAAGAAAAATAAATAAAAGCGCTTAGAGTTAAACATTTTTCATAGTGTTAAACAATTGCAGTTTGTTTTAGAAGGTACTGAATAAAACAACAGACGGATTGAATTCATTCAATTCAGTGAAAGTCTTTTATCTGAAAAATCAACGGAGCGTAGAGTTTTTAACAATTAAAGTAATTTTATTCAAAATGTATCTGTACAAAGATGAATTTTTGATACGGAATGGGAAAAAAATCAGTAACAGCTTTCGGAGTTTTTGCTTAACAATATTGTTATTACTTATTTTTTAAGGGTTCCGTACCCAAGGGGAAAAAACGGGTCTCTATTACTAAGACTCCGCGGTCCGTCTGTCTGTCCGTCTGTTACCAGGCTGTAGCTCATGAACCGTGACAGCTAGACAGTTGAAATTTTCACAGATGATGTATTTCTGTTGCCGCTATTACAACACATACTAAAAACAGCAGGGTGCACGGTTGGCGCAGTGGTTGAGCGATTGACTGCTGCGCTGCGTGTCGCGGGTTCGATTCCCGCACGGAACAAATATTTGTATGACCTACAGATAGTTGTTTCGGCTCTGGGTGTTTGTGTATGTGAGTTTATATGTTTGTAAACGCACCCACGATACAGGAAGAAATTCCCAGTGTGGGGCAACGTTTTTTTAAAAGAAAGAAAGAAAGAAAGAAACAGAATAAAATAAATATTTAAGTGGGGCTCTCATACAACAAACGTGAGTTTTTTGCGATAATGCTACGGAACCTTTCGTGCGCGAGTCCAACTCGCACTTGACCGGTTTTGTTACGTATTCTAGTTTATTTTCCAGGTATATTTTTTAAAACAATTTTTTTCCTTAAAGTTTGTAACATTGTACCATTGTTCTGAACAGTATTTAATATTTATTCGCCACGGATCGCTGGCTGTCAAGATGACTATATACCTATATATCTTTAAAAACTTACAACGGGCTTAAAAATTACATGAGCCAGCTCACTTAATAAAATTTTCATTAAGCCTTTTCACCTGTCCAAAAAACCTGCTATAAATTAATCTCATAATGCATGAACTTGCTAATTAACAAACCCACATTAAACATTTTGTGCAAAACCGATTAGATATGCGACCGTACAAAATTTTATAAGCGAATCGCTCAACCCGGTTTGATAAATGAGATATTGAGTGGGTCATATCAATCATATAGGGACGGACGGGTAGATTTAAAAACAATTTTGCTTGTAATCCTATTTGACCTGGTCTAGTGAGGCAGATGTAAATTTTTAATCTAATGTTTTAACAGAAAATTGTATTAGTTAAGACTTTTAGATAAGTTATTGAAAAACGATTAAATTGGCTTAAAAAATAGTACCTCTCGTTAAGGCAGATCTGAATTAAGTTAGTTTCACATCACATCACATCATCAGCCTATTAATGTTCCCACTGCTGGGACACAGGCCTCCTCTCTGTGAGAGAGAATGGGCCGTAATCCACCACGCGGCCCCAGTGCGGGTTGGTGGATGTCACATGTCTTCGAATTTTTGTTTCTAGGACATGCCGGTTTCCTCACGATGTTTTCCTTCACCGTTTTGAGAGCAGTGGTGATGAAATAATTTACCCAAAGTAAAGCGCCTGCCTGGGCTCGAACCCACGACCTACAACTTGTAAGTCGCGGCCGATACCACTGGGCCACCACTGCTCTAGCTGCTAAGTTAGTTTATATAAGGTTAATTCGTTGGATCGAGTTTGAAACACTATAATGGTTTTCAAAACCATCATAGGTGATCTGGCTCAAAATACTGCCTCAAATGGGACAGGGCAGTGATGTGATATGCCGCAGAAATGGCATATCACACAAACTGTAGGCCAAAGTAGCACATAGCTGGAGCCTTGAGACTGTGAGACGGGGTCGCGGCAGGTCACTAAGGAGATGGTGGGACGAACTAAACAGAATATGCAAGAACTTGAAGTAGGCAGTGAGACCTCTTAAAAAGTGGAAGGCCACAGAAAAGGTTAGCAAAAAAAAAATGTAGGTAATGAAAATGACGTGGCAAAAACAATCTCAATAACTACATTTAAGAATATAAAGAAAAATATGGAATCATAATTGACTTTACTGTACCGAAACATAATAAAGATGAAACAGTCATAATTACGAAAAACTCATTTCTTCTTCATAAAGACAAATCACGACAAAATTACGAAATGTAATAACACTTGTTATCAATAACGCGTAACTCAATACGCAATCCATTATGACATCATCTGTAACTCATTACGTTTCTTTTTCCAATATTTATTGATAAGAATACGGAGTCACCCAAAGAGTAATGGAGTGGGCTATGCTCGGAGTTTTCTTGCGTGATCGAATCAGAAATGTACAGATAAGCAAGAGAACCAGGGTTACCGACATAGCCCGAAGAATTGCCAAACTTAAGTGACAGTGGACAGGGCACATTGCTCACAGAACGGATGGCCGACGGGGCAGAAAAGTTCTGGAGTGGTGACTGCGAACCGGAAGATATTGCGTTGGAAGGCCTCCCACCAGGTGAACCTGAGCACAAATAACGGCTGCAGGTAATTTTTACATTCATTTTGAATGATGTATTATTGCAATAAAAAAAGTATGAACAAACTAGCCTCTGGCATTTTTATTCGCCATCTGTTTCTGTGTAAATACTTTGTAAGTATCTTCGGATTTCTTCCAACTTGTTGGGCTAATACATTGTTAAAGAAAAACAACGCTTATTGTAGCTATTTACTCCCCGGTAGATACTTAATTAATTACTAACTACACTACAGTAAACTTCCTACAACCGAGACTTTCAACTAAAGCGGGATAAAAACTTGTTATTAACTGTAATCAACACTCTACGAGTTTTTTTATTTCAATCTATAATTAACAGGGTTTTGGTTTTTGGTTCATTTTATTCTCGCTCTTCTTTTAATGAACGCTTGAGATATTTTTTTTATTTTTTTTTTTACTATGTTTAGGCCTGTGTTTGACCACAATCTCACCGTGGTCAGTGATGATGTGGCCGATGGTGGTAAGCACACAAAGCCTAGAAGTGAACTGGCTCTCAAGTGCTGCTGTCGGAACACACCGGAAGGTGCTTGGCGACAGATTTTCAACTTGAGGGTGGTTGCCAGCCAGGCGGGTACTACAAAGTACCCTACCACCGTGCTTTGGTTTCCTCACGATGTTTTCCTTCACCGAAAGCTCAAGCTCATTGTAGGATTCGAACCCGCGACCTTCGTCTCGGTATCCGACGTCACTACCACTGAGCTATCATCGCCTTAATGACTTACGGCGGAATATGGCACACACAAATTGAAATTTTGGTAGCATAGTTAACTAAAGTAATGGAAAAAAAACATTTCAAGACCAATCCGGTCCAATCATAGTAGTTCTAATCTGTTAAAATTTAATTTAATTCTCTATTTTAGTACTATTTACTCATATTTTCATTATGCAAGTATATCGACAATACAAAATGTTATTGAAATTCATGTTACGGAATAATAAAGCCATATCTGTGCGCTCAAGTTCCATAGTAACCAATGAAACAATTATCTCATAAACAAACATATAAGTGACTTTAAACTTCAACGTTGACTGGCAGACTCACGAAGTGCGCTAGCACGCGTCAACGAGTTGTAACTTCTACATTTATTTGTTCGTTCCATATCGCACGATCTGTTTAGACAATGAGTGTTTTGTTTTGCCTGGTTATCTAAATATTTATTAAAATTAGTTATAATATATTTGTACCGCCTAAAGTTTATGACTTTTGCACGCATAGATTAGCAAAAAGGACCTACGTGCGACGGCGCCGTATTTTTATATTCATATATTATATTGAGGCATTAAAAAGACTGCTTCAGAATACCGATGTTTCTTGTGCAAAAAAATATAACTCTATTAAGTCCATCAATTACATTATCAAAAAACTTTTTAACAAAAAACAAACCGACTTCCAAAAAAGCACTGTAAAACGAAAAATAACATTCTTTGCCGAAGTTGGTGTCGAAACACTGAAAACAATAGGTACCAAAGACACCGACTTCGGAAAAGAAAGTTATTTTTCGTTTTACAGTGTTTTTTTGGAAGTCGGTTTGTTTTTTGTTAAAAAAAAAATTATTTATCTCTTTTTAGTTTTGATAGGTACTTCCAATTGCCATAGAATTCATATATAGCCAAAGTACATCTCATGATGATTCCAATAAGTCCATACACGACTAGGATACATTGTTTTATTTCGGAGCACCACTGCCTACCTGCCGGCTTCATCATCAGATCAATTCGATGGTACCATTTTCATCAGCACTATGTATTTATAAGTATTTCCTTCATCATAGTCGTTAAACTATTCGAGATATCTTATAACCCATGACATACTTAGCATTAAGGAATTTTATTGGCCATCTGTGGTCTTCTTCACCAGTTCCACTTCACCAAATGTTACTTTCTGAGTGCAGATGATTGCGTTGTTGAAAAAATTCCAAAATCGTTATATGCATGCCTATAATATTTGAGGAGTGCCCTCGTTTTCTCCAAGATCCCATCATCAGATCCTGACCTGATAACTATGGGACCAACTGGGAAGTCCTCCAGAAATTCGGTCCAGGCTTCTTATAGTAAACGGGGAACATAAATAAACAAAAAAACAAAAGATTCCGACGAATTGAGAACCTCCTCCTTTTTTTGAAGTCGGTTAAAAAAAATGGTTATCTAATTGACGGGCCAAATAGATATTTTAGTCATCATCCCTATTAGATAAGATAATAGCAAGCAGGTGTATCAAGACCGCTTAACCATTTCTATGCATATTCATTCATAAGCAAATTGAAAAACTATGGATTGTAACAGCGTCCCTTTCAGTCAAAGAAGAAGGCTTACAGAGGCTTGCAGTTAATTAACATTACAAGCGTCTGCCATGGTATCTAGGCCATTTGCGCTATCTTTGTTTTATAGGGCAAGCTTTTCAAGCGGAATAAGAGCAAGTTTGTTATTGTTACTCGTCATAACTTCATTTGAAGTTTTATTTCGTTGAGGGTAGTTTTGAATAGTTTTAATCGCTTGCTTGACTGTGTATACATGTGTTTGTGTTTTTTATATACTCATGTATCGGATGCTGGCTTTTAATGAGCGGCCTAGGCGTCAAATACCTGACTAATTAAATCAGATAACTGCGACATATGCACAAGAATAAAAGATGAGCAACTGCGCCTGAGCTAGGCCGAGCTTGCATTTCAGGACGCAGTTGTTTTCCAGATATTATGAACAACAGTGGTTTTATTTCACATAATATTATAACACTTTAAAGAAAAATAACTTTAAATATTAGTTATACAAAAACTGCAATGTTCTCAACGTGCGGCAACACTTTATTTTACAATTAATTCTGTTGCAACACCGCATAACCCCCTACATTGAAATTACCAAACGCCGAAAAGATAAAATATGTACTCCTCCAAAAACTCGCTTGTCGTTTACTAGAAGATTCTTTTATTATTTAGGTCCGTCTCTTTATAATACAATAAACAAAAATTGTCCAATATATAAATTGTCTTATCGTAATTGTAAAGAGACCGTCCGCACATTCCTTCAAAATAAAACCTACGACGAAACAGAAAAATATTTAATTTAAGTAAATTATGATAAGTTTGTATATTGTACCACTCACCCAAAACATAGACCCAAACAAATCCAATCCCCTTACTTACGCACGCTTACACTGACTGACTCAGCCGCACGCTCACGCACATACACACACACACACAAACCCATACACGCACACACAGCACACTCGCAAAAATACACAAACACACTCAGACACACACGCACACACACAAAAATGCGCTCGCGCTCTAATATCTATAGATTATAAGAATTTAAAAGTAACTTGTAAAAATTAAATTGTAGCAATAAAATTAGAGGGTATCGGCACTGTTACTCCTTAATACAGGCTATTTCATAGCCTAGCAAGGAGGACAGCACGTCACCCACTTGATTGTCAGAAATTTACAACTACCTACTTTGTAAAACTGTTACATGTACTGCAATCTGTTTTATATAAATAAAGATTATATTATTATATTATATATTATATTATATTACTTGTCTGGATCCTTTGGATCTCTATCATTGGCCTTTTTTAAATCGTCGAAGGCTGGTAACGAGGAAATGCAAGTCCTGTGAAGGGGCTCCGAACTAGTACTTGTGACCAATCCCAAAGGTCAATTACCCCATAAGTACACAGTATTCATACATCAGCCACCCTATGCTCTACACACGATTTTGATGCTTAAAGGGTTTTCTTTTAAGCATAATTATCTAGTTCTTACAATGTACATGAGCATTATCTTACCTCTCAAGTCTGATCTTTAGAATCATATGTATATATATTAAGAATCTATATACATTACATCTTTGTATAGGTGCCTATGTTTTTATATCTTAGTTTAAGTCGTTCACATTTCTTCTCTTCTAGTTCTCACACACTATTGTCTACATTTCTTTTTCATTTTTAGGGTTCCGTACCCAAAGGGTAAAAACGGGACCCTATTACTAAGACTTCGCGATCCGTCTGTCTGTCTGTCTGTCCGTCTGTCACCAGGCTGTATCTCATGAACCGTGATAGCTAGACAGTTGTAATTTTCACAGATGATGTATTTCTGTTGCCGCTATAACAACAAATACTAAAAACAGTATAAAATAAATATTTAAGGGGGGCTCCCATATAACAATCGTAATATTTTTGCCGTTTTTTGCTCGATATTAATACCGGAAACAGGTAGACGCTTGAAATATTCACAGAATGTTTAGTTGTATAATCTCTTCAAAAAATAATTATTATTAAATTAAAATAAAATAAATTAAGGGGGGCTCCCATACAACAAACGTGATTTTTTGCAGTGTTTTGCGATAATGGTACGGAACCCTTCGTGTGCGAGTCCGACTCGAACTTGGCCGGTTTTTTTTCCTTTTCGCGGGTCTGCTGGTAGAAATATCTTTGTACTCTATTGTCTCGATGTGTTGTCTTTATGTATTTACTGTGTGTACATTAATTATAAAATAAATAAATAAAAGTACATTGTGTTTAGTGTAATAAAGCCCTTTCGTAAATATTTCAGTAAGATGTAACTGAGCGCAGATAAATTAAAACACCTAAATCTAACATAGAGACGCGTTTAGTCTAGACACCATCTTATAATGCTTTTAGTAGTCGGGCTATATTGCTCATAATTCGTTTAAAAGCTTTATGTATTGTGTGATTAAATATGGAGAGGAGAGTAAACGATATCTCTTAAGAGGCTTTCGCGATCTAAAGCGCGATCTCTGTCGGAATGCTTATAAAAGAAAGAGATGTAAGATTGCTATTAGTATAATAGACGGGTTAAAAATCGAAATGACATTTTTTTCCTAAATAAAATAAATAAAAATCGTTTATTCTCAGGCATTTCACCCATATTACAAATTTACAATAAAAATAAATCGGACATCACAGTAACACAAAATTAAAATTAATAATAGACATAATTGAATTTAAAATAGCCAGACAACGCAACACATAATTAAAAATATTTAAAAACAATCAGATAAGTATTAAAATGTCATAAATAATTTAACAACACAATACATTTAAACAGCTTAGACCGAGAGAGCCAAAGCAAAAGCAACGCATAAAATTGGCAAATACCTACCTTTATTTTGTCTCCCTCAGTATATGTACATTATGAAATACGGCAGATACAATATCATTTTTACAATTAACTACCCTCGCGTAAAACGACGCCCTGAGTTTCCTCATGAGCGCAAAAATATCTGTAACTCTATTATCAGCAAACATGTCTGTCGCACTGCACCGCCAGGGCAATTTGAGAATGGCCCTAAAACGAGCCCATTTTGAATTTTTTGTTTCGTTTCGTATAAGAAGTTTTGCGTTCGAGTTACCTCTACAACGGAAGACACTTAATTGATACAAACACATTAATCATTTAAAATATTATGATGATGCTGGTATAATCAACTGTTTAGAAGTTTTGTTTTTTAACGAGAAAAAGTGAGTAATAAATAAATAAGTAGATTAATAAATAATGGAAGTTAATGAAAGAGGGGAGCGAAGAAACAGTTAGTCGAGTAGTAAATTAAATTGGAAATAATTAGCTATTCATTTGTCTTGGTCCCATGAATATCTTATTGATAAATGTTTTATTAATTGTGGGGGTTAACAATAAATAACTGGATCGTGACCTACGACAGAATTATGTACTCGTACTTATACTTCTTAGTCAATCGATCTGGCTAGGCTTTTTACCCGACTGGAAAGAAAGGGTTATGTTTTTCCCGCGTCTCTTGTATGTTTCTTTCTTTTCTTGTTTGTTTGTATGTATGTAATATTATTTATTTCCTGAAATCTTGCAAACCGCTGGATGGATTTATATAATTATGACATCGTAAGATATGTCTGGACCGCCCAAGTATTCTTAGATAAGTGACGTTCAAAAAAAAATAAACGGCGGATTTTGGGCGCCATATTGTGGGGTTTTTATCTTCACTCATACAGTTGAAATAAAACAAAAGTGGAAACGGAAAAAATATGTAGTATAGCGGGCAATTTACATTTTCGCACGCATCCATAGACAATGACACTATTTTTCTACATTAAGTCAATGAACCCATAAGCGCCAATAAATTAAAAAGTAAAAGTGTGCTATAAAAATTAAAAACTTATTTTTTAATGCAGTTGTTTGAAAATCGAAGGAAAATGTTATACGGTGTTTTTTTAATTAATTTTACCTATCCACGAATATGAACGTGTACGTGTTCAAACAATATTTTTTAAATTCATATTTGGAACTTTACGTTGTGAATGTAGATAAATATTGTTTAAGTTCTGAAAATGACAGCCCGGACCAGCGGGTTAACGTGCTTATCGAGGCACGGAGGACTCTTAATATGTAGAAGATGGTCACCCATCTTCGGGCTGACACTGGCAAGCGTCGTTTAACCTGAAAGATCGACCCGTGCGGCTATTATTGCTCGTGCAGCCTCGAGATCATACACCTCCCTACACTTCTTAGTATGACAGGTTTTTACTAAATTTTCCCAATACCTAGTATTTCCTACTACTTTTATTAACGCGAATGTTTGTTATACATAAATGTTTCTTTCACTAAACTACTGAACGGAAATATAGCTTATTTATTTTTAATAGTCTTTTAGTCTCGTGCTTGACCACTATATCACCCGAAGGTAAGCGGTGATGTGGTTGACGGTGAAGTACGCTAACCTAAAAATCACCTATTTACTCTTTCCTTAAAGATCCCTAGATTGTAGCTATAGGGAAACACAGAATCCGACAAGGAATTCTACTCCTGTGTTGTACGCATAATAAAAGTATTCCCAAGACGTTTTGTGCGTATGGGTGAGATGTCCACCATGTACGGATGGCGCATCGCCGTACGTCTGGTAGTCCGATGATGAAACGGGTTAGGTGGAATTATGGAGCTTATGCATTAGAAAAACACATAGGCTATAATTTATAAAGATATTGGAGGATGTACTAATTCCACGCGAGCAGAGCCGTGGGCAGCAGGTAGTAAATTTCTATGAGGGAAACATTATGTAAGCAAAGTATACAGCAATTAGTTACTTAAAATAAATAACGAGCGAACGGTACCCAGAAGACTTAAATTTTGCTCCAGAAATTAATAAGTTAACAACTTTTACAAGGTTTTTAATTAACGTTTTACCAGAAATTAATAAATGAGTCACATAACATTGAAATTAGATATTTTTTTAATATCAATTATTAACCATCGTGGCAGGTTTTAAAGTTATTATTTTGTTTTCTCTATTGATATCGGCAGGTATTGGTTTCGTTTATTTGTTATTGATTAAATCAAATAAAATAATAAATATTATTAAATTTAAAAAAAGCAATGTTCAATGCAGTGCAATAATAAGTAGTTGTTGTTGAATGTGAAATTAAAAGATTAGGAAGGATTTAAATGTATTGTAATGGTGTCAGTCTATCAATCAGCCGCCCTAACATGGCGTGTCAAAACTATCATGGTAAGACTATGAAAAAAGGACAAATGTATACAAGTCATATACATCTGTCCCTTACGCACACTGGAAATAACCTTGCTTTACGAGCTTATGGTTACCCCCCAGATAGTAAGTTATGCACAGAATAGATTAATTTTTCTAATATTTTTTCCGTTGGTTTTGCTCCCGTATCTTAAACGGTTGACTGCCGTAATTCATTATTAAATTAAAAAGATATTGTGACTTGCGTGGATTTGCGTTTTCGGCAGTCAACAGGTTAACAGGCTCAGCTCTTCCAGAGACAACCTCAAACAAACTATTTTCCTCCATAAATGTTTTGAAAAATTTGTTTTTTGTTACAAACTACCAAAGTTACCAAAGTTTGGTATTGTTTGACAGTTCTGATGAATATTTCTCAGTGAAAAATCCAGTTAAGGTTGCTCTAGTCGACGGCACGAACTATTTTGTGCGCGGGGTTAAAATGCATGCTATCTCATCCAACAAAACGTGCGAAAGAGATAGATGCTGTGATGAGCAGTAAGAAGCTAGTTCACATACGAATAAGTACTTTTGCAAGTTTGTAGCGAAATGGATGATGATTTAGGACGAAAACGAGCCCGCGAATTTTATAAACAGACCTTTCGGAATCTCGATATCATGAAAAAACGACTAAATATATATTTTCGAAATAAAATTATTTGTATTGATGAACTAATACTAATCTTTCCCTGTATCGTAGCTGTTTTGCAATTTTCCTTCTTATTTTAGTCTTTATTTCCGCCCAAAGATGCGTTAAAATTAGTGTTGATAGATATTGAATATGGAACTTCCGACGCTCAAAACATTCAATTGTTTTTTTTTCCTTTTTTTTCCATACTGGGCTAGATAATGATAAGACAAATTGATATAATTTTTTATTTTGAACGTACATCGTCAAACAATGGAGTAATCACCAGACTACGTTTGTATAGAAGAATGATCGACTAGTGTAACCTTAACAATCGGATTTTCAAAAGAAAGCACCTGTAGATCTTGTACCTATAGAGCATCTTCGTGCTACATTTTGAACGCCCTCTTAATTCACCTCCCGCTTGCCATACAAAAGACTACCCTTTCCTTTACAATTTCTTCGGTACTCGTAAACAAGAGACAATCTTTGCTTCATTTAGGATAAGACAGTAAATTTTAGCACTAGACATGATAATAGAAGAGTTAGTAGCTCTTAATTTGTACGGGTTATTGGACTATTATTGTTTTTAAGATTCAATCATCTTTTTTATAGTAGTGTTTGTGAAGTTATATCGGCAAAGTAGGAATATCGTGCCAATGCTAATATAAAACTTAGGCACGCTATTTAGAAATATTCGTACTGAACATTTAGGTAAATGGCACTAACAATCCATTTGCCTTATCTTTTTCCAAGTATATTCTGACCTACGGCATAAATCAACCCGGCTTTCAGTCTAACCGGATTGCGTCTGTTTATCTGACTTCCACAACCCAGTAACTGGGTAACACGATACAGCGGTATCGTGTTACCCTGTTACTGAAGAAAAAGGGTCGCTAGTACTTGAACGCATACAGTCACTGCCTTACTCCTAACACACATCATACCTCCAAATATTCGTTAATTTCCTAAACAGGTGCCTATCACAATCGAATTAAAACAAAGAAACACACTTTAAACATCGCCAAGACAAAGAAGTCTCCGAAATCAAAAGGCTCATTCAACGACAAGGCTGTTCATTAACTTATAAAGTACTTCACAAAATACTTGATCGAAAATTCAGAGTTCCAACAAACAGGAAAATAAAATGAACAAAATACTCCGAAACGGACAAGTGACGGGCCTTTATGAGCGTTTAGATCCGAAGCGGGCATTTTATACAGGCAAGTTAGTTAGGACGAGGTTGTAAAGAAAGCGGATTGGGAGTTGTGTGGGTAACATCTGTAGACTTTGCATGAATAAATCTTGTTCGTATCCCTGCCCTTGTACTATGTGGCTTTGGGTCAGCGATGCAACACCTTTTCTTCTTCCACACTGTCCTGTACCCCGTCACTATATCACTGACTCCTTTTTCTTTCATATCACTCCTCACACAGTCCATCCATCGAATGTTTCTGATACGTCTTTTTTGCTGGCGAGTCTTTGCAAAACTTGCTATATCTAGTCCTTTTGAGCTTTGTTTTTAGCTATACCTTTGTCAATATAAAAGGGCAAAGCGATATTCTATCAGCCAAACTTTCAAAATGTAAGAGATCGCCACGAGAAATTTCGGTAGTGGTATTTCTGTACATTTAGCACTTTTTGACAATCGTTATTGCTTTAAGTTATCGTTGACAGAAAGTTAATATATCCGAGCCTCAGCTAGGTTCGTTGTGTGCTGTTAATTTCTTCATTTTGGAAAGATCACATGATATTTTTACAAGATAGCAACGCCGTCATGAGGCAGTCTCGATTTGGAAGCGACACAGAGCGATCGGAAAAGGAAAATAGTGCAAAATAATAGAATTGTTTTGTAACAAAGTGTGATAAAATAAATTCTGCTGTCTGTTAAATAATTAACCCCTGAACCCCAGCTCGTAACAATATCTATACATATCTATACAAATAAATAAATAAAATTGAACTGTCTGTACGTAATATCAAAGTAACAACGTTTTATTGAATCCACGTGAAAGTATATACGGTACTAACAACAAATAAGCAATTTTTAAGATTTTTGTCTGTCTGTCTGTCTGTTTGTTCCGGGTAATCTCCGAAACGGCTGAACCGATTTTGACGAGACTTTCAGTGGTAGATAGCTGATGTAATAAAGAGTAACATAGGCTACGTTTTATCACGAGAAAATTCATAGTACCGGCGGGAAACTAAAAAATAAAAATATATTTCTTACGAGTTTGACGCGGATGAAGTCGTGGGCAACAGCTAGTAAACAATATAAATACAAACAATCTTCATAGACATATTTCTTTTGCAGTTATTAAAGCCTCTGACTCCCGAACTAGGCGGACCTGTATTAAAGGAGTCAGAGATAGTGACTGACTAAAACATTATACCAGCTAAGCGCATTGACTTCCTACGTGATTCGGCAACAGCAAAAAGGAGTAAGTGTCAAAATAATGCAATTTGTTTTAAAACTTGTCTGTATAACACGTCCGTTTCTTTTCCGTCTCGCTTTCAAGTTTCAATACATTGAAGCTTTTGTTTGCAGGAGCCAAAATTTTCTCGCACAAATACGGCGGATAAAACGCGGTGAAATAACATAGCATTATCAAATATCAGTGTAAAGAGAAGAAACGGAAGGAATGTCAGAAACGACGGCTTTGATATTATTTTATATTGCATTTTTTTCCTTCTCAACTTGTGGGTAAA
This sequence comes from Anorthoa munda, assembly GCA_945859665.1. Taxonomy (NCBI): domain Eukaryota; kingdom Metazoa; phylum Arthropoda; class Insecta; order Lepidoptera; family Noctuidae; genus Anorthoa; species Anorthoa munda. The sequence goes on along the minus strand of OX243896.1, from coordinate 18,649,283 downwards.
GTCTTTGTACTTTTACAATAAAGGTCTATAGGTACGGGACCTGGTCCATCCACGTCCCTGGCAGAGCCCTGATATGTGTGGATAAACCTTTAAGAAGTACAGTACAACTATTTTCTTCAAGTCCCTCGGCAATCATCGTATTTCCGAATCCAAACGAATGCTAATTTCCATGTCCATCAATTATTAGATGTATCGTGTATAATTATTTGAATTCAGAACTAAGTATTTTATTGTTTAAAATAACAGCTTGCCTCCCATTTTTTAAATAAATTACATTATGTTAAAAGAGTATTAACAACTCTATATACTTGCAAGTTGATTGAGAGCGTCTGGTCTGCACCAAGTGCAAAGGGCAACTGATAGTAATGATGAATACCAGATTCCAGCGATGTTTACAGATGCCAACGGAGAGTTGCAAGACTGTCGTGTGTTATCGGATACATTTCAGGGAGTGTGTTGAAAATTTGGATTACACAATTTATAACTTTCCAGCTGATCCATTCGCATTATCAGGAGTACGATGAAGTGCCCGAGTTGGTCTTACATTAGAAGAACACAATAATGTCGACCTCTTATGTAAAACCAAGTCAGTTGATTTGTTTGTTTTTTACCTAATTATTAAGGCACCTACTGAAAAAGAAAACCAATTTTATTTGTCGTTATTGTTCAGTAGTCGGGTTTAAGTTTTTGAACGTATTTTTTATCATTACTACACACAGTTGTTTCGGCCTGAAACTACGCTTCAAACAAAATCGAGTACCTCCTTTCAACTTAAAACCAAGAACGGTAAAAGAGAGCTCCTTCTTTTTTTACTATCCCTAAGGCCTCGTTTACAGAGACGCGGGGAGTCGCGCGTCACGTGTGGTGTGGCATCTCGCGGTACATCGCTTCTACGTAAACACCATCGCGGTTCAGTAAACACTCTCATACAACGCCATATGTTTGAAACGCCCCAAGCGACGCACGACGCCCAACGACTCGAGAAACGAGCACCAACCAAGCGAACGAAACTATCAAATTAATTTACTAACCCATAATACTATAATTCTGATACACCAAAACCATCCATCATAACCATCCGTCTTCGGATCCTCATGAATATGTAAGAACACACTCGTAAATAACGAAAATATTTTGACAACAAGGTCGAAAGACCAAACAGCTCTCAGTCCAATATGGAGTATGTCAATACCCGTTTTCTACTAAATAGAAGGGGAGGTTATGTACGAGCAAAACTTTTTTTAATTTGGGCCACTGCCAATGCTTTCGGTGTTCTATCTTGATGACACGTTCGGTTGAGATTAACTGGTTGAATCATTTATGAAGTAGTCGTAGATTTGTGAAGAGCCTGAATTTGTAGGTGATATCTATACATAGAATACGCTTTAATACGATGGATTTAGCAAAAATGATGACGGAAAGTGCAATTGTTCCATAAATAACGATTTCTACCAGTCAATCTTAGTGATGATCATCTATAGTCTCGAAAGGTTTTGAGAGAATATAAATAATTTTACCCGACTGCCGAAAGAGGGTAGTGTGTTTATCAGTCTATCTATGTATGTATGTTTGTTCCTATGTGGCTTTCTAGGGACCAAACGCGTTATCCGATGTTGATGATTCTTACGTCAATCGATTCATCTTAACCTTGCGAGTGCCACTGGTTACATTATGATTGAAAAATAGAAAAGTGGCGGCTTTTGGGCGCCATATTGTGGAGGCCCAATTTCTTTTGTTCCGACCCCATCATGTGGGGTATCAAAATAACGGATTTTAAGAGGTGATTTCAAAAATATAACACTTACATGTTTTGTTGTAACTAATTCGAAAAATTAATGTTAACTAAAAAGTTATAAATAAAAAAAGTTAATAAACAAATAAAAATCCCGACTGCTTAAGAAGCGAACTAAATAAGAAAAAAATCAGGCTTTGAAGTTGGAGGATACATCTGGTCAGCCAGCTCGTACGTATCCTCCAACTGCACAACGTTTTTTTAATTTACATTTTAGGGTCCCGTACCGAAAGGGTAAAAACGGGGTGAAAATATTAAAGTGGGGCTCCTATACCAAAATCTTTTTTTGAGATAATTGTACGGAACCCTGCGTGCGCGAGTCCAATTCGCACCTGGCCGGTTTTTTTACTGTTATAATTCAAGACGAGGATCCAAATAATGTTACATGGTAACAGTGACAACTTTATTTATTTATTTTTTTATAATCTATATCAAAATCTTCTATAGGCTCGCGTTTGACAACTATCTCGCCTGATGTTCAACGATGATAAAACGCTAAAATAAATGAAGTTATCATATCATTTTCCTGCCCTAATCCCGTGTTACTTAGGTTCGGCGCAATACGTTTTCTTCTTCCATATCATACCATAGTGAAGATATGATATCGAATGTCAAAAATCCAGTGTTTTTTTGATAGCACTTCTCGACAATCGCTGTCACTGATAGAATGTCATGTTTTCTAGGTCTTACGTACCTATTTATTTTCATATTATACTTCCAATGTCAATTACTTCACGTCTTTATTAGGTATCTCGAAGTTTGACCTTCTACTCTACTTAATTACTTGCAAAATGTACCTTATTTATTCTTGGTCCGTCTTATTTTCATCTTTGAAAGAAATACCAATTAGTACAGTTTAATAAAACAAAGCTGTACCGTATCAGAAATTTAGGTGATCCCGCACTTGGAACGTTCGCCTGTAATGTAACATTGCAGATTCGATTTTGAGCATTACATTACAGTACTGCTTTCCTGACTGTCGAGCATTCGCCTGTAATGTAAACAATAGATTCGATTTCGAGCATTTAGTTGATTCCACAATCTTTACAAGTGGTGCGTATTGATGTTACAAGTTGTATCAAAATAGTACACATTTTATCATCAAGTTGCGCACTGTTATGCTCGGTTTTCTTCCCTCAACAATGTAATACCCGAATCTGTAACATTACAGGTCGCGGACTGTAATGCTCATTGTAATGCCCGAATCTGTAACATTGCAGATTGCGGACTGTAATACTCGGTTCTGTTCCCTCACTGATGTAACGCTCGACTCTGTAACTTTACATTACAGGTGAATGCTCTAAGTGAGGGAGCCCCTTTCAGAATAAAAATAACGTGGAAGGTTATCCTACTATGATTGATAGGACATCAATATCCACTGAAGTTCTTCTTAGCATGAATAAAGGATGCTTCCAACCATGACATTTAGACTTGGGTGCATCACACAAATAGACCTGTCAATCGATCGCCTTGTGTTCTGACTCTCACAGTTATAAGGCATTCTCAGGGTTCTATAGTGTACAATTTGCAAATTAAGGCATATTTTCTTTTAATATAGAACATTATGAAAGTGGAGAATTACTCGTTGATCTATTTCTGGAAGATTATAACTCATTAGCTTTATGGAATCATGCACCGTAACCGCGTAACAACTGTACCGTAGGTCGTGGTTCCCATACTTAGCTTTCAACTCTCATAGAATTTTTAGAATCTAGCCTAACAGGAATATCGTTATTCCCATAGTTCAGTAGCTCTTCAGCACAATGTTAATGGTTGTAGAAAAAACCTTGCCAAATGGAATATCATGGAACCATCTTAAACACAGTGCCAGTGTCCATTGCAGTAGCCCCTTCACATGACAGGATATACCCCACCTCCTTATCTACCCTTCGTGCCCAGCTACCTGCACTGGGATCTGAACGTGGTTAATGACGGATCCGGAGTTGTCCAGCTAACTATATACTGGTTGGACAAAATTTGAATAGTTGAGACAAAATTTGAGTTAATCTTTACGAAACGAACAAGAACAATGGTTGACCAAACGACGGCCTATCTTGTAAAGCTTCAGAAACCCACCTGGAATGGTCCCATCGCAGCATCGGCATATAGACTTTCTATCGTTCTTTCTTTCTTTAGCAAGCTGCAAAGAAATTGTTATTTTTTACAGGGCACAATGTTTTAAACACACTATTTGTTGAAGAACATCACAACATACAGCACTGCTGCCCAGGACGAGGCTGGAGGTGGATAATAATTTTTATCCGTGGTGCTAGGCAACTGGGCTTATCCCAGTTGTAAACGACCTTTTGTGCCTGTTGTAATTGTTTATTCTGTCTCCTGTTTGATATGGAGGGAAATTATGTATTTTCCTACACCTCCAAGAACGTTAAATTCATTCACCGGGACTTCATCGAGCTTCATAGCGTCGGCGCTTTTCGGGTGGTCGTCACTGTTGATTTCGAGTTTCAGAAGTTGCAGTAATTTGGGAATAGTGTGATGGGCCTGTCCCAAATAAAAAAAAATAAAAAAAGCGCGCCAGTATTTCCCAAAGGAATGAATAGAGGTGCACCTTTAGAATACCCACATTTCACTAGTTATGTTTAAATCCCAAGTAATAGGAGCCGAGCTTATTGTCAGTAACCGGCCACTATTACATACTCCGGGCTGCTACTGAGAAATTCTAGTTGGAAAATCCAAGAAATATTTCTCTTTTTTTTCTAATCTATAGTCTCGCACTTGACCACTATCTCACCTGATGGTTAGGGATGATCTGATCGACGGTGAATTACACTTGCCTGGAAAAAACATATTCACTCTTGACTTAAAGATCCCTAGATTGTAGCTATCGGGAAACACAGACTCCGGCAGGGAATGCCACTCCTTAGCTGTGCGCATAACAAAAGTGTGATGATGGAACGGGCTGGGCAGAATCATGCAATTCCAGCGCACACTCCCCGAAATATACCTATCCGATAAAAAACCGTCAAGCTGATGGCAACTCGGCGACGACGTTCAAGACTCTAAAACTTTAACTTGACCAGTACCTCATTGCTGATGAGTCTCTTGGCCCGCTTTTCGATCGACTTCGATTTTTGATCTAGTGCATCAAGCTAGTATTTCACAGAACCGTCCCAGAGAATAGTACTCCATACATGATTGAACTTGCGCTTGATACAGGTTCAGCAACTGTTCCTGCGTGAAGTACAGAAAAGAATAAACAGATAAATAATGTTTATGTCATCATCATCATCATATCAGCCGAAAGACGTCCACTGCTGGACATAGACCTCCCCCAAGCGTCGCCACATTGACCGGTCCTGTGGGTCTCGTAACCAGTGGATCCCCGATAAATGTTTATGTCTATAAACACAATCATTTTCAATCTGAAGCAAAGCCGAAAACAGTCATTAAACATAACTTAACCTTAATAACATTCGTGACAAATTGTCAGAAAAGTTTGGTTCAACTTTAACTACGGCGGCAATTAAAAAGTGATCAGAGCTCACAGATTTAACCTAATGTGTATTTTTGAGTTGATTTTAATTAATGGATGTTAGTTGTTTTTTAGGGTTCCGTACCCAAAGGGTAAAAACGGGACCCTATTACTAAGACTTCGCGATCCGTGTCTGTCTGTCTGTCCGTCTGTCTCCAGGCTGTATCTCATGAACCGTGATAGCTAGACAGTTGACATTTTCACAGATAATGTATTTCTATTGCCACTATAACAACAAATACTAAAAACAGTATAAAATAAATATTAAAGGGGGGCTCCCATACAACAAACGTGATATTATTGCCGATTTTTGCTCGATATTAATAACGGCAACAGGTAGACGCTTGAAATATTCACAGAATGTTTAGTTGTATATTTACTTAAAAAAATAATAAGTAATAAATTAAAATAAAATAAATTAAGGGGGGCTCCCATACAACAGACGTGATTTTTATGCAGTGTTTTGCGATAATGGTACGGAACCCTTCGTGTGCGAGTCCGACTCGCACTTGGCCGGTTTTTTTTATAAGAACACACATAAGTTACGCATTCGTTGCGTCTGACTAAAAAAAAGTGAACAGTATCTTGGTAGACCCAAAATTTCACTCGCATCCGTAAAAAACCAATCGAAATTAACTTTCGAGTAAGAGTACTTACGAAATCAAAGTACTGTACACCAAAATTATGTTTATTTTTTGCTATTATAACCCTTCGGGTATTTCTCGATGATATTTTGAGCTATAATCACCCATCGAAGTAACTCTGGAATGGTTAGCGCCATTACCGTAAACGACATTCACACCGAAGCGAATATCTTCCATCCACAAAATACGATTAAAATTATATATTCTAATAACTTGCGATAGAAACCATAAATTTCAATATCGGACTAGTCTCATAACTCTTGCTTAGCTATAAAATTGTTGAAGTAGAGTTTCCTATTTACAAATTAAAAAAGAAACCGGCCAAGTACGAGTCGCACTCGCGCTCAAAGCGGAACCCTTTGTGCGCGAGTCCAACTCGATCGGAAATCGGAAAAGAAATCACGTTAGTTGTATGGTAGCCCCACTTAAATATTTATATTATTCTGTTTTTAGTATTTGTTGTTATAGTGGCTACAGAAATACACCATCTGTGAAAATTTCAACTGTCAAGCTATCACAGTTCATGAGATACATCCTGGTGACAGACAGACAAACAGACAGACATACGGATGGTGGAGTCTTAGTAATAGGGTCCTATTTTTACCCTTTGGGTGCGGAACCCTAAAAATGAGGGAATTTCAAAGATAAATATCTGATTTTTCTTAATATATTGGTATTTGTTAGTGAAATATACATAACTGGCTGTTCCCCGCGGCTTCGCTCCCGTGGACCACCCCACAGGACCCGTTTTCGGGATAAAAAAATAGCCTATGTCACTCAGGAATAATGTAGCTTTCTATTGGTGAAAGAATTTTTTAAATCGGTCCAGTAATTTCGGAGCCTATTCGGTACAAACAAACAAACAAAAAAATCTTTCCTCTTTATAATATTATTATTAGTATTAGTATATTAGTATAGATAATAAACATTATCACCAAACAGTAAAAAAATTCTTCCAAACAAAACTTTGTAAAAAAAACTGACTTTGATTCCTTTGTTTTCTAATTCCAAAAACTACTGAACGGATTTTGATGAAACTTTACAGAAATATAGCTTAAACATCAGAATAACACATCACATCACACTATATACTCTTATATAATATTATAAAGTCGAAAGTTTGTGAGTGTGTTTGTTACTTCTTCAAGCCAGAACGGATCTGCGTGAAATTTGGCACAGAGATAGATATAGAAAGGAATAAAACATAAGATACTTTAAACCATGCCCCCTCTAAAAAGCTTATTTTGTTCACTGAAAACAGTGAATAAAAAGCTCTTTTAATCGCTGTTTTGGTGTTTGAAGTTAGAACACACCAATATATTCCAACTTCATCTCAATGCTATACAAGCTCCTTGCGGAAAAATACTCGATACAAACTCGTTGTGCAAAGAATACTCGCCTTTCAAACTCCGTCATCGATTTAATTTTGAGTTTGTCTATATTTAGCAATTTAATAATGATTTTGTTTTTTGTCTAGCTAGGATGTTTAGTGAATACTTATTATGATGTAATTCTATTATTAATTGCATTGCAGTTTCATTAATTATAATTATGTAACGTAATGGAGGTGGTCACTGGCCCCTGAAACACAAGTGCTGTTACCTAGCTCAGGGGTCACGGTTTCACATTTTTTGTAAATAATGAACCATTTATTTCTTGTGCTTTTTGCTTAAATCTTTATTTTTCTCATTGCCATGGTATAAATTATAGTATGCAACTCTTGAATAAAACGGATTTATATCGAGGGTCATGAATCACTCGCGTCGTTCAGGATTCTAACACTGAGGTGCAGGTGCAGTTACCTAGCTCAGCTTCAATTTACAAAAAATGTGAAACCCTGAGGTATCACATTTTTTTGTAAATTTTTAAGGTAATAAGCCATTTATTTATTTTTTTATTATTATTCCTTGTGCTTTTCGCTTAAATCTTTATTTTCGTAGTTATGGTATAAAATATAGTTTGCAACTCTTGAATAAAACGGATTTATATCGAGGGCTATGAATCACCGCGAGTGATTCTAACACTTAAATCACGAGCATAGCGAGTCGAGAGAATCATCATGAATCACTCCCTACGGTCGTGATTCAGTTGTTAGAATCCTTCACTTGTTCGTGATTCATATATGGCCGTCGCTTTAAATCCGCCCTTTATTCACTAGTAGCATAATATACTATTTTATCACGGGAATATTTTCTCTCGGAATAATTTTTGACTTATACGCGGGCGAAGCCACTGGCAGAAGCTTGTGTGCCATAATTTATAAAGATATTGGGAGAAGTACTAGAGCCGCGGGAGGGAGCTAGTAATGCTATAAAACATATTTTTTTGTTACACTACGCTGTCAACTCTGCAGTTAGTCCCGTCATTCACACGATACAGGCAATAGCCCATAAATTTAATAGCCTGAGAGTCGTAAACATTACGAATTGGACAAATTGACGACCCGGCCGCTGGTAATTGGCCAATTATAAGGCCCGAAATGCTATGAATTTTATACCGACAAGTAATCATTTTGATTGACAATTTACACGATGCGGCGGTACAAACGGATTTAGAGAAATTACTATTTGTACTATCTGTTATTATTGTAATATATAGATAGAATACTCTTTGTTGTTATTTTATGTTCCCGATACTAAAACAATGTTTAAACATTGAGATTTATGTTTAATCACATTTTCAGATTTTGTACGACATGGTTATAAATTATGGTGAAAACCGCATTAAAATCTATCAGGTAGTTTAGAATATCTAACAGCAACAGGTATAAAAAGCGATTTTGGTTTTACCTGAATATGGCTTTTATCTGAAAATGAGGGTTATAAATTCAGCGGTCTTTTACTATTCGTACGTATATTTTCATGATAGGACTGCGTGTTCGCTTTTATTTAGACCATTATTTAGATAATTATGCTTTTAGCAAAAACGAGGGCATAATGTTTGTACCTTTCGATTGTGACACCCTTTTCCTTAGACTTGATAATGCCACATTTACCCATACTTTACCTTTTCGTATTGGTGTATGTTGCAAGCATTTGGCATTTGTTCAGCCAACTGTCAATTTTAATTGATGTTAATCAAAATATTTAGAAATCAGAATGTTTCAATGTTTTACATAAACAGTTTTATGTCAATCAAATTGTAAGCTGTTCAGCTTCTAACCTGGTGTATATTTAATAAAATTATTTCGATATTACTCTAAAAATTTACGTTCAGTTAACACGAATAAACTATTAATTGCTGTATAATAGCCTGTCGGTTTTCTATCGGTTACATTTCGAGAAATGTGCGATGGAACTGCACAATTTGATTCCACCTAGCCCTGTCCATCATTGAACTACAAGACATCGGGTAATGCGCCATCGGTACATGGTGGATATTCCACCCATACGACAAAGCTTTTTGAAAATACATTCATTGTGCGTACAGCTAAGGAGTGGAATTCTCTGCCGGCGTCTTTGTTCCCTGATAGCTACAACCTAGGGGTCTTCAAGTCAAGAGTGAAATTGTTACTTCTAGGTAACCGTGCTTCACCTTCGACCACATCATCACTTAACATCAGGCGAGATAGTGGTCAAACTCGAGCCTATAACGAATACAAAAAAAACTCGCGTAGCCTTTTGATGGTGTCGGTTGCCAGTAAAACCGAATACAGCCGAATACCATAGATGGAGCGAATGGATATCTGGACTCCACAACCCATTACTGTATAACTGTAACACGATACTCCTTGGTAAGACAGGTGGTCAAGCTGACTCTTAGAGAACAAAACTGATGCCATAAAAGTTGTAAGCTCGAGAAAAAAAAAACAACATTTTTTAATTTGTTTTGTATTACACAAAAAGCACTAGTAGAGCAGAAAGTTAATAAGTACAGAAAGTTATTGATCTATGAAGGCCTCAAATAGATCCATAATATGTATCATATGTCCATACAATTCATTATGTCTGCCAACCTTGATTGGTTAATGGCAAAATACAAGCTGCCGTGAATCGATCGACCTGCAAGGTTGCACACGTGGCCTATTCAGTGTGAAACCTCCGTGCTGCTCAAAGTACATAACGCCAATAGAATCGTATGGATCGTATGAATAAAAATCTTTAGACATGATAGCTGAAAGCCAAAAAGTCTAATTTTATACCTTTTTTTTCCGCGGCTTCGGTCCCGTGGTCCACCCCGCAGGATCCGTTATTTTTTCGGGATATTAAGTAGTATTTCTACTGGTAATTTTTTTTTTTAAATCGTTTCAGTAGTTCCAGAGATTACTTCCTACAAACAAACTTTACCTCTTTATAATCTTACTTAATATTATAAAGGTGAAAGTTTGGATGGATGGATGGATATATGTTTGTTACTCAATTACACCAGATCAGCTGAACGGATCTGGGTGAAACTTGGCACAGATTTCTCTGTATATAGTATATGTGCTATTCCAGACTTTAACCTATCGGTTAAAGTCTATAGGCTAGTCATAGGCTTTTTACCCCGTAACAATGCTCCCTTGGGAAGATAATAGTAGTTTATGCAATGGCCACATAATAGGGGTTATTAAAACACGAGCGTAGGTTTATCAAATGAGGTGAAGCCGAATTTGATAATAATATTACGCGAGTGTTTTAATACCTAATTATATGCCGTTGTATACACTACTTTATCTTCACTCATACAGTTGAAATAAAACAGAAGTGGAAAGGGAAAAATATTTGGTATGGCGGGCAATTTAGATTCTCATTGCGCAGCGCGCGCATCCACAGACAATGAAACTTCTTTACTACAGCCCATACGCACCAGAAAATTAAAAAGTAAAAGTGTGCTATAAAAATTAAAAAGTTATTTTATGATGCAGTTGTTTGAAAATCGAAGGAAAATGTTGAACTGTAATGTTTTTTTTTTTTAATTTTACCTATCCACGAATATAAAGTACGTGTTTATACAATATTTTTTGAATTCGTATTTGGAACATTACGTTGTGAGTGTAGATAAAATACTTTTCACGCGTGCGAAGCCGCGACATAATTACACATGGTCGTTATGTGTAACTTAATATTTTGGTTTCGTAGCGACCTTCCTGATTGCTCGAAGTGATTCAATTTATATCATACCGATAATAAACGCAAATTGAAATACGTTCACATAGATGCAATGCGATGCAATTCAACTAATTTATGCACTTGTGTAGTGTATCTATCTCACTCGCACGTTCGCTTAGTCATCCCCACATCACGATTCACGTCATTATTACGAGAGCCGCTGGCGAATGTAGACGTGTTGAAGTGTGGTCATTTAGTGTGTGTGCCTGTAAGTCGCTCCACAATAGGACCGGTCACTACAAATTGAAATTTTCAAAAAAAATCTTGTACAATATTGCCTATTCTCACAATTTATTACGTTTTGAAAAAAAGAATGTCCAGAACATCAGAAGCGATGAGTGGTTCCAATTAGTCTTATGCTGTGGTGAAGAACTGACAAAAAACTTCATAAAGCTACACCACATCACCCGGTTCTCTAGCCACCTCTTTAAAGATTATCAGTCCATCTTGTTGTGATCGTTTTTCGCTACGCTTTTTAGCGCACAATGCTTTTAAGAACTCATCTGGCTCTACAGCAATCATCGATTTTTTAACAAACATAGCTGGTCATGTTGTTAAACTTACTCCTTATCTACTGAACTATTTCCAACTATGTTGGGGTTGGCAGCAGGCTTCCCTTTTTACATACGCCTGTCTCACCTTCAACACCCAGATAATGCTTAACACAATCGGTAACTCAACTACATTTCGGAGAATTTCATTCTGAATCTTATCTAACCAGAGCGGTAAATGTTTCCTGGCTGAAAACTAAACTCCTTTGCCAACCTAGCCAGTACTAAATCTACTCCTAGAGACTACCCTCGACTTTCCGATAGTAAAAGCTCAGTAAATCCAGTTCCTAGTTCATGGTTACGTGGATAGTAAAGGCGAATGTATACCGAACGTTTCTATAAATAATTTTATGGGCTGTTAAACATGCTATTATCATGCGAGAATAGATTTAGTGGGTACATTAAGATGTTTTAGGACATAATTTATGCTGTGTTTAGATTGGACCACCATTGTTCAAAAGACACATCCTACCATAAAACATGATGATTGTATTCCCAAAAAGCTCGACAGTACCTTCATATAAAATATGAAATGGGCAATGGCAGATTAACAAGTAATTTTACACTTAAACCGAAGCAAGTCACTTCATAAAGAACATCATTCTTTTCACAATTATTGACGTTTTTGAGGCAGTTTTCACAGTTACACCGAAATAGACTAGTTTAAAGACTACTGTAAACATACATGCTACAACGAAGCGAAAACGCATTTTCAAATAAATTGCCTTTCAGATTGTTGTTCAGGCACCATTCTAAGAGAAAAAACAACGCACGGACGCAACACGGAAACGACACGTTTTCAGCAGAAACTTCCGTGGAAGTCAGGACGTGTCCTGCTGTTCGTATTGACTGCGCTTTTGAATAGACTTAAGTAATGAACAGAGTCTGCACTATGCTAGTTGGCTTTGTTTGCATCTCGTCCTAACTCAGTGAGTGTTTTCCAAAGGACATTTCTATTCCTTTGTTTATACAAAATCCAGATTCATTGCAAAGAGTGGTTCCACGAGTTTCGAAGCTGTGAGGCAGCTTATCCTAACAGTAACTTACTGACTGGATAATGTTCTAACCATTGTATGACCTATATTTATGGTATCCGTAGACAAAAGAGGAAAAGACAATTATTTGTAAGGTAAACGTAAATAATACAGAGAAATTCAAGTCGGACTAGCGCACTAAAAACCTCGTGACACCAGAACTTATACTATTCAGGCACAAAAATAATAGCCATGATTTTAGTGACACGCAAATTTATTTTAGAGTCCTGAACTTGGCTAAATGGGCCCATCCTAAACACAGTGTGAGTGTGTGCAGTGCGAAGGAGGATATACTCTACCTCCTAGTCTGCCCTTCATGCTTGCGCCTTTCGGGATCTGAGCGTGACGAATGTCATAGCTGTCGAAGTAGTCACATAGTGGTCGGGCAAAATTTGGATAGTTGAGACTGAATTTGAGTCACAGTCAACGAAAACACAAAGAACTGGCTAAGTACGTATGCACTATTACAATAAAAATAAAGTGCCATTAGCACCTTTAGGTACGGCATCCTAAAAAGCGAGCAGCCTGGGTTAAATTTGACTGCGTTAGAACAAGATGCACTAAAGAACTGTAAAGTTTACTTGGAGAAAGCACTAAATCCGGCACCGGGTGTTGAAAAGAGCTTAGCACCCGACATTAAAGTGGAAATAGTTTTCTTCTTGCGTTTAATGAGCTGACTTTCAGTGAAGATAGTGGGTTTCGGTAATTCTGGTAGATTTTAGAAAGAAAGCTAAAGTTTTGCGTTGCATTTTTAACTTTTCTGGTTATTTTTCACGTAAAACAGTGTTTAAAGTATATTTGAAACGTAGTGCGGTATTAGTACCTAATTATTCCACATATTTCTCATATTATTTCTGTCTAGTTATGAACCCATGTACACTCATATCTTTGTATATTATAGTAGGTATCATTTCCCGAAGAAATTAATTACATAATTTACAGAACCACGTTACACCAATTAATGTTGTCGATACCACTTCGCGATTTTTACAGTTGAAACAATAAGATTACCAAAGTAAATCTGAAGGATGGAAATAAAGAATATACATACCTACATACATTTACGCCTTTTTCCCATGACTAGCTATTACGATTTGTTTGATTAATTTATGTTAAAATGAAGAAAATTTTATTGATTCTTACTCCATCCAACATTGCAGGAATTGCAGGGTAACTTCGGCTTAGTGATAGTATGTAAACCAAGACCATAAAAGCCATCCCGGTGCTCGGATCTTGGTACGGCACTCAGAAACCACAGGCTGCGGTCGACGTCACTGCAAGCAACATGCGTTAGCTAGCTCTTATGTGGTACATTGTGGTTGGTACGTTGATCCCTCATAAAGGTATACTAAATATGTAAAGATCATAAGGGGTTAACTGGGTAAATAATTTGGTCTTAGGTAACCACATAGAGCCCCATATTCCGAATTGTTTTAGAAAATCGGGGCTCTGGAGTAATCCGCTATTCACTCTAGACCGATGCCTCACAGAGATGTGGCAATTTTAAATCGTACACAATGATTTCATGGCATAAAAGTTTGATACCGAGAATAATTTTATTATGCGTACAGCTAAGGAGTGGAATTCCCTGCCAGAGTCTGTGTTGCCCGATAGCTACAATCTAGGGGTCTTTAAGTCAAGAGTGAATAGGTTACTACTAGGCAAGCGTGCTCCATCGTAGATTTCGATGAAGAATACACTAGATATAGGATCCCATACAAAACTTATCTTTAAAACTGACGCCAATTGTGTTTAAGTAATTCTAAGAATTCTACTTGAAATAAATATACATTAATGTAAATTCAACCCTAAATGCAATGTTTAAAGTTGCATTCACAAAACTGTACAAAAAGCAATAAAAAATGTATGAGCTCAATACGAATTTAGTCTTACACGCAAATATTAAAGTCTAAATTACAATGTGCCAAAAAAAGCAATTCGAATTTTCAAAATTTATGTTGGAGCTCGCTGCTTGGACAAGGAATGAGTGGAGTCGAAACTATGGAAATACTAGATTAAGAATCAGGAACGAAAATAAGTTGCTCAAATGGCCAAACACACTTATCTAACTATCTTTCTATATTATAAAAAAATATTTCTGTTCGTTGGTCTCGCTAAAACTCAAAAACGGCTGGATCGATTTGAATAATATTTTTTTGTTTTGTTCGCTCGAATAAAGAGACAGTTTAAAAAAAAAATATTTACGTGGGCGGGTTGCTAGGTTAGGTAGGCAGGGTAGTTAGATATGGTAGGGAGGTAGGTAGGGTAGGGTTTGCTTGAAAACTTGAAAATTATAAGTTAGTTATATGTAGGTACAAAAATATTTACTATAAAATAAACCTTAAAATTTCAGCAATAAGGTTAAAAACACTATGTAGGAAATTTCGGGGTTACTTTATTTCGTTTTCTATAGGTCATTAGGAAAGCTAAAAAAAAAAACTGCTTCACAAACTACTCCATGCATTCTCTGTTCCAGAACAGTCCATGTTTTTTACAATAGTTGGCGCGTTCGCTTTTTTGACGCAAACGTTGGGCAAACAATGATAATATTTGGTAATTGATTCATATTTACTATTTAATTAGATTTTTACTATATGAAATACACCTAATGATATAAATTTACCGAAAAAAAGATATTCTTTCCAAAATCAAGATGTTACGGTGGTTATTTGCACAGTTTTTGAACGCACATTGCGACATTTTTAACGTATTAATGTTGGCTATGATTGGACCATACTAATTTGAAATAGGGCCACAACCGTATTTGTGGCCCTATTGTTCGGCCCGTTTATGAAGCGCTGACCGGGAATCTAGTGTATTCTTCATCGAAGATCGTAGACCACATCTTCGCTTACCATCAGGTGAGATAGTGGTCAAGCGCGAGCCTGCCCTTATCCCATGTTACTTGGGGTCGGCGCAACACGTTTGCTTCTTCCATACCGTTCTATCCATCGTCATGTTATTACTGCAAGCGGTCAAGCGCGAGCCAATAGATTAAAAAAAATAACCAACTGATTAACACAGACTGTCAGACAGCACATAATCTAAACATCTGAGTAGAAATATATGACCGTCTGTTTCTTAAATAATGTAAATAGTTTAGAAGGGCAGGATCAAAGGATTTTTCGAATCTTTAACGCTAAGAGGTATAAGTGGAGGGTGAAAATTTGTATTCGACTTAATTCACCGGCAAAGCTATTCACATCATTAAAAAGACAAAAGAAAGAAAAATGTGTATTTAAGATTTGATTAGCGTAAATGAAGATGCATTTACGCTAAACAATTAAGGTTATCTTGCTCTGGCATATGATACCAAATTATTATCCCAGTCTGTGGTCACTGCAAGCAACATACGTTTGCAAGCTCCTCGGTGGTAGGATCGTGCAGTTGATTTGTTTGATGTACTTATTACTAGCACATAATTTGTGTTTTGTCCTCTGTATCTCTACAATGTTGTGTATATTTTTAACCGAATCTAAACAAATATAATGCAGAAGTAAAATTGTTTCTCTCTCTGGACGTCCAATCTCGTACCGTATAGTGTCGGATGTAAAGAATAGCACCATCCCATATCTACCCGTGGGTGTCGTAGGAGGCGACTAAAGGACTAACTAGAGAATGGACAGCAGCGTCTCTGTGCATTTCGCCAACCCAACTGCCAAGCGTGGTGATTATGGCAAAACCCCCCCCATGAATAGCACAAAAAATGGCCCCTAGTGTCTGGCAGTCAGTCAGTGTCTGGCCGGATTCAGCTGAGTACCAGTATTTTACATGGAGTGACTGCCTATCTAAACTCCACAACCCAGGAAACTTGGCTGAACAACTGGCGCAACAGACTGGTGTCAGATTTCAGGCCTCTGACTACCCGTAACGACTGTCAATGATCTTCAAATGTTAGCCGAGACTAACGGCAGGCAGGCAGCTAGTTATTTCCGACGCACTGAACTAACTCGTAATGTAAAAAAGGTCACCCATCCGTGGACAGACCTCGGCAAGCTTTGCTTAACCTTGATTGACCCCTGCGGCTTTTATTATTTAGCCACGAGCTCGGGATAGGTAACGGGAGTAAATAGGCAAAAAAGGTAATATCACATAAAAGGCTGAAGTCATTTCGATGAAAGGACCTACACTGATAGACAATATCTTAGATCACTAAATAGAGTAACTGTAGTTGCCATTCAAGTGGCGACGAAAACGCGCAGAGAAAAATCTAGTATATATTCCTACTAAATATTTATACCGAGCTTCTATAAAAACCCAGAAAATATTCCCAGAAAATAAAATAAACATATTCGCACGTTTCAGGTAGATTCAGAACAATTTTCGCACGTTAAACCCAAAAGTTATTGGTAGCTCCTAGCTTAGAGGTATTCGTGCGTGCGAAGAATTTCTCTTATCTTTAAGTAGCCATAATATATAATATTTTTGAAATAAACAGGTCGAGCAGTAGATAGAACGTGTTGTGGAGAAAAATATGGAACATATAGATAATATATAGAAAGATAAAGAAATACAATAATGGAAAAAACATTTGCTCTAACTCGGTTTTAAATCACGGTTAGCCTCAGACCCATTTAGGAAAAAATTCGTAAATTTAGCATCAATCTACGGGATGGTTTAGCTAAGATAATCCCGTAACGGCTAAAATAAAAATGTAAAGCATTATAATTTTGGCGCCGAAGTTTTTAAGACCCTTTTATAGTCTAGACAAAATTAAGCTTTATTTTGAACCTTGTGATATACGAGGTACACAACTGTACAATTTGAATCCTACCTTTGTATCTTTAGCAAAAATTCCCCTGAAAGCTGACCCCCGTCACGCTAATGTCCTCACACAGTCCATCCATCTTTTCTTTAGTTTTCCCCTCCCTCTCCATCCATATTTACATTCATTGCTCTTTTAGTAACATACGTTTCATCCCTCCTGATCACAATACCATACCAGTACGAACAGTTTCCTTTCAACTTTTCTGTTACTGACTGATAATGATACATATCTACTGAAATGAATATAGCCCTATCCGAAAAATTCTGAATACTGAATAATAATAATACCAGGTTGTAACTGTCCCACTTCAGGGTAAAGGTACAGACGAAATAATAAGCTAATTGGTAAACTTATTTGAAGGGTACAGGCAAGGAAGAGAAAGATAGAGCAGGAAATGTCACATTTTAAAATTTTTCTATTTTTTATTGGCAAGCAAATCTTTATCTATGGTAGTTTTATTCTCAATAACTAACTTTTGTCAAAAGTAAACGTAAGGCGCCAAAAATACGTTTGTTTAAGCAACACCGCAAACTATAAAGAAATTCTAACCTCCAAATCACAACTGTCACTTTGGACAATCTTACTTCTTTACCGGTATGTTCGGTGTTCCGGTACTTTTTTTGTTCGAAGATTGTTTATTTAGTTTTTGTTTAGTTTAAATATTTTTTATAACTAAAAAGTCCATTGTCATCATCTCAATTATTTAAATAGTAAACATTTAATTCGTTTTAAGTAAAAGTTACTGCGAACAACACTCAATAAAAATTACATACTTCTAAACTTTTAATTGTCATCATCATAATCAGCCTATTAATGTTCCCACTGCTGGGACACAGGCCTTCTCTCTGTGAGAGGGAATGGGCCGTAATCCACCACGCGGGCCCAGTGCGGGTTGGTGGATGTCACATGTCTTTGAATTTTTGGTTCTAGGACATACCGGTTACCGGTTTTAATTGCTTTTTTCTCAAAATCTATTAATTAGGACATTCCCTGTTTTTAGCCTGTACCCTTCATTTCCAAATACACCACCATTGCACAAACAGTTATCAGTGTGAGTTAATTAGCAAAGGACAAAGTAATAATTAATAAGATATTAACTCACCTTTCGCGCATCACCACCAAAATCTGTAACAATAGATAATTTAATTAATATTATGGTTGCATGATTTTAGATGCAACATTGTTTTCTAAGGATGACAGTTTTTAAAAAGTTTGGTTCACATTTTTTTATTCTTTTTACGGCGTATTGTTAAGTGGTATACTGCCTACTAATATCGTACTAAACGTTTTGGGAACACTTTCACTGTGCGTACAGCTAAGACTTGCAATTCCCTGCTGGAGACTGAGTTTCCCGATAGTTACAACCTTGGGGTCTTTAATATAAAAAGATAAAATTACAAATTTAAAAAACCCCCTATTTTCATTTTTATTTCATGCTTAAACTACATATAATATACCTAGTAGCAGACACGCCTCAATCGATAATCTATCGAAACAAGTAATAATGACACGATATCTTGCGAAAAAATCCAGATTCAAAGAGTAAAATGCGAATAACTTTTTGAACGCACAATAACTACCTATCTAATAACTGGTAGACAAAACACCTGTACTTGGCTCTACGATTTTAGAAGTCGTAATTTATACCAACCTATCAAACGAAAATACCTACTTTTATTAATTAAAATTTCTCTTAAAAACAAGCTCCATCTCATTTTCCTAAAGGCCCGTGTAAAACAATTTTGTTAATTAATTAATTAAACCCGAGGCAAATATAAAACAAAGCAACAAAGTAAAATTAGACAACCCTACGTTATATACGTCGAAGAATCGATTCAAAATTAAACAGCGTGTGTATGGTCACACATTAAATAAATCTCAGAAGGTCTTTTTCGAACATTTAACAACAAAAAAGCAAATAATTTTGCTATGCTTGTCACAAAAGTCTGTATTAGTCTACGATGGAATGAGTAAAGATTACAGGAACCAAGTAGACTGTAGCAATAAAAATATGTTTGAAAAACTGTCGTTAGAAGGCCTCATCTTCATCTAGCATTTAAATATTTAAATACTAGATGAAAACTATTTTCAGTGGGTTGGTTTGAACAATGGTGGATGTGATACTGTCGGTCTATGTGTCGAGTGATGACCCTTGGGGGAGGCCTATGTTCAGCAGTGGACGTCTTTCGACTGAAATATTGATCATGTGATGAGATGAGGTTTGAAAAAGAGCAAAAACACAGCACTGCTGTTAATAGAATCAAAGACTCTCGAAAGTATCTCTTTGTCAGGTTTGAATCTTCTGTACATTTAACATATTGTGTGTGCCCTACACGTGTATCCTTACAGTGTTATTTTTATTCAATTCTAATTAGTTAAGAGGTCAATGAAACCCATACGACAGGACACAATAACGTCCCTGTCACATGAGAGGACGATTTTCAAATTAATCCTCAATGGTCAGATGTATTCACATTCCAAATTTGTAATTTTAGAATGGGTGATACGAATATGAATCTAATTTTGTTTTCAGTATTCTGGACTTAATGTGATTTCGTCCGTAGGGTTAATATTATGAATAACCTGTATGGACTACGAGAGAAAGCACAATAATGCTCTCATTAAACAATCATAGTTTATTTTCTTATGTCAGAGTAGATAAAGACACGATGCGACAACGATGCAACACGCTTTTTTTTCACATAAAAAATTCTATACATTTTAAGTAAATTTATTTCAAAAGTCGCATTGTCGCGTCGCACCTATCTGCAGGAGCCTTAACAGCTTACTTATAACATCAACGAGTTATTAAATGGAAAATAAAGTCTTAAAATTAAACGTGTAGAATTGAGGAGTGTGGATGCCTCCTAAATGGTTTCTATTACGCTTGACAAATGGATCGTTGATTGCCAAACCATACATTAAGCTACAGAAAGAAGATGTGGCTTTCTATCAATGAGTCTTATTAAATAGCTTCTGATAGAAATAAATTATTTAATTCACAAATGTTTCATATTATATAAACTAGATTAAGGTTATATAATAAAATCATACATAGATAAACATACATAACAGATATAATCATAGGCTATGTATATGTTACTGTAAAAGCCCGAAGTACGGTAAATCCTGGGATTTAATAACTCATACTTATAAATGTTGAAAATTGCAATGTCTATGACACATTATATTGCTACGAATAGTCGAATTCCCGAAAAAAAATCGTCTAATAAACATAATACCTACCTACTTTGGTGAAACTAATCACTCAGTACTTACAATAATTGTGCTCATTAATTCGTATCACAGTGTGTCAAAGATATTACAATTTTTCAAACATTTACAACAAATCTTTGATGTAAATCCTAAGACATTTTTTTAATTTTTTTATTCGTGATGGGTTTGCTCTTGACTCTAGTCTAGGTCAGAGGTGACAGAGACAAAGTCGACGATGGAGTGAGTTTACCCAGAAGAAGCCTGTTCACTCTATCTTTGAAGAGATTCGGGTTGAAGGCGTTCGGAAACACGGACGCAGGTAGTGAGTTCCATTAAATCGCTGTGCGCATTATGAAGGATGTCTGGAAGCGCTTGGTGCGAATTGGTGGAATGGCAACAAGGTAAGGATGGTAACTTGCAGTGCGTCTAGATGTCCGATGGTAGAAGGGGGCTGGTGGGATGAAGTCGTGGAGTTCTTGAGCACACTCACCGAAGTACAGTCTGTATAAGACCGACAAGCAGGCAACTTTGCGGCGATGAGCCAAGCTATGTAGCTTGGCATCCGCCAGTTCAACGTCGCCGATGAGCCTCTTGCGTTCCACCGAGTCAAGCGCGGCAAGCTGATACTTAGCTGAGCCATCCCAAAGGTGACTTTCCATGTGATTTGCTGGTAAGAGCCAGCAGTTAGCAATTATCACACATCATTTCGGGCTTTTACAAATACAAATATGTTTATTTATTAGTAAATTTGCTTTTACCAGTATGATTTGGTAAATCCTAGATTTTACTGGTAAATCCTAGTATTTACCGTATTTCGTTCTTTTACAGTAACACACATTCATTAGATGTAGTTAGTTCACTGTTATCTACTTAACTTTCTTCTAAGCGGGGATACGGAAAAATTTAATATAAAGGCCAAGTAAATATTCAAGATCCTCATATAAAGAGTTTATTTATAAAATCGTTCCTTTTTTTGCTTATTTTGTTACTATGAGATTCTCGGGACCCTAGGGTCTTGTTAGACATGTAGGATGAAATGTGAAACCAACCGGCATCAATCCCTATGCGCTAGTGAGTACCCAATAACAAATCCAGGATGGTGCAGGACTATTGCAGAATACGAAGACAAAACACGTTGGGCTATGGGTTTGGGAGGTTTCGTGGATCGATTACCTAAAACTATAGAAGGACTATTGGCCTCTGCCTGACCACTGTTGATCTACACCAGTGATGGGCAAAGTACGGCCCGCGGGCCATCTCCGGCCCACGAAAGCATTTTATCCATCCCGCCGACAATCCTTCGACATGAATAGTATGTGTTATATGTAAAGTAGCAGTGGCGATATTTTAAGGTTTTAACCTCGCTCACCATTTTAACATCAAGCATGCTAAAACCAAATATGCTTTAATGAATGACGCAGAAATAAAAGTGAATGCGGAAAACCTAAAACAAACAATATCTGGTCAAAATGCTTCTACACTGGCTGGATATATATGATTAAAAGTTTCAACACAAAATGCATTTCTCCTATAATTCTGGCCCTCCTCTGAAATTTCTTAAACCTTCTGGCCCTCCATTAAGAAAGTTTGCCTACCACTGATCTACACAGTTTTAATATGACAGGGGGTGACTGGCACACTCAATTAATGGGCCCCCGTAAAGGGTCGCTAGCATTTTAGTGACGAAGTGCCAAACAGGCAACATGTATATGTTATATGCGGAGGTGCTTGAGAAGTGGAGAGGTATACCACGGCTATCAGGACAATCCTGAAAGTACGGTCAAGATCCCTACCAGCATTTTACTGGGTTAACTTATTATGGAACTCATCTTACTTCTTATTTTTTTCACTATTATACTTTTTACGAAAAATATACAGTAAAAAAATACATATGTACATACAAAACGTAATCTCTTTTACACAGGGTGCGCAAAAAATATTAAAAATATTGCCCCTGATTACACTGTAAACCACTTTGCGAAGCTTAAATGCCTGTCAATACGTTTTTTAAAAGGTGACAAAATATAATAACGCTCTGTTTTAGCGCTGACAAAGTAACTGATTATTTATTCGAGGGATGAAAAATCAGTGATATATTTTGTTTAGTGCTATGTATTCTGTGATGGTGCTTCTAAATACATAACAAGCATTTATGTTTTAAAAAAGTATGTTTTTTTTTAGTCATAATTTCGGAATTGTTTTGAATTTTGGTAGTTTTACCATGTAAAACTTTCGCTTATATCTTTAGTTCTCCAATATTGAAACAATTTAAAAAAAGAGAGCCATACCTTGAAATATATAACTTTTTACTTAGGATATTCAGTTGAATCTATGCCACCGCGTTTTCTCTGAAGATTCTATGGTACAGTGCTAATTAAAATAGTAATATGGCCAAAGTTTCGGCTGAAATGATGAAGATGATGAAGAGGATATTTTTGCCCACGCCACTTAATTTTACCATAGAACCGTTGCAATTTATTTGAAACTATTTTCTTCCCAGAAACCTCTCACAAATGTACATATAGCTATAGATAGCAAAATATCTACCAATATTCTTTTCATGTCAGCGGAAAGTCAGACGGAAAGGTATTTCCTATCTCGTGTGTAATGCGTCCATGTGGGAGAAATGTCCTACATTCTTGAATAAAATATTGAAGTCGACGGACTTTTATTCGTGCACCGAAAGATATTTGATTGAATCTTCAGAGATGTAAGG
Source organism: Anorthoa munda (assembly GCA_945859665.1). Taxonomy (NCBI): domain Eukaryota; kingdom Metazoa; phylum Arthropoda; class Insecta; order Lepidoptera; family Noctuidae; genus Anorthoa; species Anorthoa munda. The sequence goes on along the minus strand of OX243896.1, from coordinate 18,625,979 downwards.
TGCAGCAATCACTTCTAGGATTTATATTTCAAAATTTGATGTAAAACTGTTGGACAATTAAAATAATTGAAAGAAAGAAAAACATCAGAGTTGATGGTCATACAATTTTCACAACACACATCATAACAACGATTCCGATCGCTGAATATAAAGTTGAGTTTATGTCAAACTATAATTTAGCTTGAAAACCTGTCAAACGTAGCCCATACCAAAATCAAAACCGGTCCTTAAGAGAGCCCTTCCCGGGCGGTCTATCGTTAATGCGAGCATGGTCGAAAAGCTTGTTGTTCCATCCAGTGCAATGTTTGAAAAAGAGGCAAAGTGAAATAGAGAGAAAGTAAAAAATAGTGTTCGAAAATTTCGTAAAATTTGTTCCGGGAAATACATGTTTTTGAACAAGCCTTACATGTTTGTGAAATAAATATTTCTCATTTAAAATCTCCATTACATGTGCAAGGTTTCTATCAAGATGATTTCTTTACTTTACAAATTTATGAGTACGAACGGCCAAAGTTCAGGTAAAATTTGTGCAGAACAGCAGATTTTTAAGGCATTTACTTAATTTGTTTTCCAAATTTTTATCATAGAAACCTAGATATAGTGCACAAGATACCTATTAGTTCAAAAAAAATAAAAATAGATACGTTTGTACGAAAAGTGTGACGGGTTGGCCGCTCTTAATTTTAATAACGGAAATGAATAGACATCTATCGTGATCCTCAACATTCTGCGTTAATGTAAAACATTCTACGTTTATTATTCGGGTTCCTACTTTTCGAAAAAGATCAATGACCGCTTTTGCCATGATTAAACGAAACGATAATACATTGTTGCGTGCAGAATCTACTATAGATAATCCCCAGTCAATATCCAAACAAGAAACAATTCCCCGAGCTCCCCCATAATTCCCGCCAGCAAAACCCAACAAACTTGGGAACAAAGTAAATAAATTTGGTATCTACCGACCCCCATTTCCTCGCATTCATCAAACCGCACGCAAACGATGGCGTGTCATTTGCTTCAGCCCGTAGTATAATGACAGACCAATAAATATTGCTATTGTTTCCCAAATTGAGAGTTCGAACACAAAATAGTACAGAAGGTTAGAATAAACCTACGCAGGACAGGCTCAGATAAACCCAAGCAGGCACTTTAATTTATTTCATCACCACTGCACTCAAAACGGTGAAAGAAAACATTGTGAGGAAAGTGGCATGATCTTGAACAAATAATTCGAAGACATGTGACATCTATCAACCCAGACTGGGCCGTGTGGTAGGTATTAGCCTACTGCCTCTGACAGAGAGCATATATTACAATATAATATATATAACTAAAAAACAAACAATCGAAAACATCGTGAGGAAACCTGGACTTATATAGTTAACGTAAGTCTGAAATAGCCAAGTCAGAGGCCTGTGGGGTTCCCAGAGGCGGCTTAATTAACTCTGACACCAGAGGTGGCCACACCTCACACGAAAAGAAGAAGACTAAAATCTAGTTATGCAAAAGAAACAGAATGTGCACACTACTTAAGGGCCTATATCCGCTATAGTGCCGTAAAACGGTTACTTTCTAAAGCAAGAAGGTTCAATATTGATATTTTGGCATCGAGCAGGCGCACTGTCAGTACTGCGTAATATTGGGGCGTATATATCGCCTTAAACCGATATCATCTGATAACTAGTTTGGATGCTGACAGATTCGGTATGCGCCAAGTGTATGCGTGCGCCTATTTTATCTCTTTGTATAGAGTTAAACTTCTGTGTAAGTATCTATTCAGTGAATATCCATTCTAAAGAGTTCCAAAATCAATGCTTTGATTCCGGGCTTTCATTTGTTAAATGAACTGTGAATTTGAGGGGATGGTTTTAGCCTGAAAGCCGAGATTAACAGTTAAAGCGCTGGCTTAGAGAATATTGAAATTTGTAAAAAAATACCGTTGTTATAAGGATTTTTGAGAAATACCTCATTGAAATTAGGAGGAAAATTGTAGAGCAAAATTTTTAAATTACAAAAAATTTACGATGAACTTTTATGACCGTACTGAAAAATTATGATGATTATAAGACTTTAGAAGAAGTAACATTAAGACAAACTGTATTTAATCTTGATATTAAGGCAGAATAATGAGTTAATTTATCAGCTTCAATATTATTATATATATATGTATATTACACCTATATGTTGAATTGTCAAGCGAAGCAATACTAAAAAACATTAACTAACAACGATAACAAAATAATGACCCCGTACAGAAGAACACTTCAGCAAGCAGAATTAGAATACAGAGGCTAAAGAATACCACATCTAAGACTCGAAATACAATAACCACCTGAAACCGAAAATACCTCCTACACGCTCCTTAAATTACAATAGAATAAATAACAATACACTGTGTAATAAACAAAAAGGAATTCACATAATCAAAATTTATTTGGTTAATAACGTCGTTCCTAACAAAGCCGGTGTATAAATTTTGACACCGCTGCCTAGAAAGTTTGGCACAATTTATGTGCTACGTGGTGTAATTAGCAAATGAGACAACGAGTGATGAGGGATTTCATGTATTAAATAGCAGAATTACATGAGATATTCTGGAGGAAAATTGTTCGCACCTGTATTTCGTACGTACAGTGTACAAACACGGGTATATTTACACTTGGTGCCAATCATTCTGATGGATTGGATGGTCTAGGGAACACGGGATGACAGCCAATGAAGTGGAGTGACCGAAAAAGTAAAATATACGCAAAAATAGCGTAAGTGGAACAATGATGTATAGAACATCTCAATACATACCTACCTAAAAATAGAAGGATTGTTTAAGGATATTATGAAGGTATTCAAAGAGCGTTGTAAAACTATGGGGGAGACATTTGCCTAGTTGTGGGACAACATAGATTAACTGAATATTACATTTCGTGTCGAGCATAAAATGTTGAGATTTTAACACGAGCGATGTAGCCAATTTCGATGTGAGCCGAAGGTGAACGTCAAAAGTTACATGCGAGTGTTAAAATAAAGCCTTTTTATGCGAGACATGAACGATTATTTTTCTACTACCTGATGAACTTACTTAATTAAATGCAAATAAGTTCCAACAAAAATTTATTAGAAACGTTCGGACTAAAAACCACAGACTATATACACAATCAACGCGCGCTTTTTCGAGAGGTAACAGGTTCAGTATCATTTTGCCAGTTACATAATGATCCATACAAAAGTCATTTCGTATCTGTTAGAATGTAATCTTGTGTCTAAATGTTTATATTTCGAAAATAATTTCTAAAGCAATGTGTTACAAAATAGAAAAGGTAGTAGAAAAAATATATATAATCATTTGTATCCTGCTGAAGGTTTTCTTCCTTCTTTGGTCTTTCTTTTTTCGTCGAGGCTACTCCCAAAAACAGAGTTGGAAGAGTTGGTGCCATGAGTTACAATTTAAAAAACTAAAAATGTTTTATTCTACTTTCTTGGGTTTGGGTTAGTTCTAGACGTACAAAACCTCGAACAATAAAAGTTTGGTTACTAATAATAACAGATGTTGTTGAAATCAAATTTAATTCGTCAGAATTCAAACCACAGCGTCAATTGAATCGTACCAGGAAGCAGACATCCACAACCGTCAATCCGTTGTTACGTTTACATAATAGAACTCATGATGTACGCAAATCGCTAGAGTGATTTCTAACAATGAGTCTAAGCGTCGCATTAACGATTACTTGAAAGTGCAGCGTTATCGCAATTTGTGTGAGTCGAGAGATATTGCGAAAATTACTATAATAATTTTCTAAGAATTTCAGTCACCGTATGAGAATTGAAGTATCCGGAAATGGTGATCAGTATCATGACACGCAAAATAACAATTTTAGAACAATACAATTGCGCATGATTTCGTTTGTACAATTTTCTTGATAAGCAAACGAATTGAAAGATAAAGCATTGTTCACGAAAAAGTAAATAGACAATCATGAATTTTGTCAAAATAATAAAAAATAGGCAATTATGGAAACTGCCGACAGAAGAGAAAATTTAAAAATTGGTATCATTAAAAAACCACGGTTATTCCGTCACACGTCACATTGGCATGTCACTGAACGTATAAGTGTTGCCCCTAAAAACCGCTCAACGCGGTTAAAGAAGTTTCTGCCTCAAAAATCTCGAAAATGTATGTCACAAACAAATGCTTAATTTCACATAAATATGCTCAGAGATGGAAATGTGCCTCGTTGCTCATTATGATTTTCAATGAAAAGTTATCTCCGTCGTTGTCCACACTTCAGGATGGCTTGACATTGGTTACATGATCTTGGAAGTCACCAGCTATATTTTGTGTTTGTATACTTCACAAATATCAAAGTCATCTTACGATAGGGTTATGACTTTTGCGACACCCTGTATAGGACCGAGGATACTATTCCCTAAGTCCCTAGAGCGAACACCAAAACACAGAATAGATAAAACACGAGACAAAACCTTTTCTGTGCCAATCGCACCTAATAGCCGTCACATAATAATTCTACCAAACAGTCACTATCACCCGCTATAGAGCGATAAAAATATAGCAGCATAAAAGCAAACGCCAAGTAATGACAGGATAACAGACATAGAGCTCGGAATCTTTTAGAAAGGCAACTAATCTGCCTAGCCTTTTCCCAACTATGTTGGGTCGGCTTCCAGTCTTAGCAGATGCAGCTGAATACCAGACTATCGACTTATCGATTATCGACTTTCAAAGCTCAGTTATTGGTCTAACACTAGTATTGCACCCTTTGGCAAGACTGTTGCCATTTCGGGAATCCGTCTACCCGTCTATCAAAATTTATTATATTAAAATTTATCATTACAGGTGGGATCGACAGCTTTACGTGCTTTCTGACGGACGTTTTTTTGCACGGAGGTTTTTTGGTATGTTATGGTCACAGATCCACAAAACGACCTCGGCAAGCATTTAATTCTAAGATCGACCTGTGTAGATGTTAATATTTAACCTCGGGCTCCAGCACCAAATCCTAGTTCCGACTATAATAAACTGTACTCCACGGGAACATACTACCACGCGGGATAAAAGTAGCATATATGCTGTTACGAACTATAAAACATCTCTGTGCCAAATTTCATCCAGATCCGTTCAGCCGTTCTGGCATAATTGAGTAACAAAGATACATCTATCCAAACTTTCACATTTATATTATTAGTAAGATTATAGTATAGCATATAGTAAGATAGAGATGACAGAAGGTAGGTACTAATAATATACGTAATGCTGAAAGTGCGCACAACTTATAATTTTTTTTTTTTTTTACTTAATCACTTTCTATACGTCATTTGTGTCGTAACGTAAACGGGCTACCGTTTTCTTGAAAAGATGTTGATTAAAAGTGTTGATAATACCAACTCTAGCAGTGTCCGCCAATACGTATCCTTGCTCTATGGCAGCACCACATTTCCTTGATAAATATTCCCCTGGCGCCCGCTAAACTTGGTCGTTTGTACCATAATAACACAACATCAGCGAAGCTTGTCCCGCAGGAGGTATTCACGATGAAAAACAATAAACGCTAACCTATCCCCCGGCAGTTTTCGTTTTCGTACGTGGTTTGTATGACCAATTGTTTTTGCTTGAATTTTAATTGCTTTTGTTGTGTGGACGTCGTAATTTGTCAAGATGGGTCTGAAATGTTAGGTAGTTTCGTTGTTGCTGAATAAGTGATGATTTTGTTCATTTGTTTTGTGGATTTTTAAAAGACGGAATAACACGGTCTGTAGTACGTTTGTTAGTCAAACAAACAAAATAATGCTAATCTCTCTGTAATATTTTAGTTTATATATCATTTTGGGAATACTTTCATTGTGCGTAAGGAGTTGATTCCTTGCCGGAGTATGTGTTTCCTGATAGCTACAACTTGGGGATATTTAAGTCAAAAGAGAATAAGGTTACTTCTAGGCAAGCGTGCTTCACCGTCGATTATATCGTCACTTACCATCAGGCCGCGTGTCCACGGCAAGAAAAATCGGTCTATGCAAGAATTCGTGTCGTTTCTACAAACGACTAGTGTACACTGCGTCGGCGCTGCACAAGATAAAAATCTTGTCTGCGCCAGACACGACGCGATCTGTAGGGGGCGGGGGGTGGTATGTACAGTGCACATGAGAACGTTTGAGCGACGTGGACAAAAAAAACCGGCCAAGTGCGAGTCGGACTCGCACACGAAGGGTTCCGTACCATTATCGCAAAACACTGCATAAAAATCACGTTTGTTGTATGGGAGCCCCCCTTAATTTATTTTATTTTAATTTATTAATTATTGTTTTTTGAAGTAAATATACAACTAAACATTCTGTGAGTATTTCAAGCGTCTACCTGTTGCCGTTATAAATATCGAGCAAAAAACGGCAAAAATATCACGTTTGTTGTATGGGAATTAATATTTAATATTTACTTTATAATGTTTTTAGTATTTGTTGTTATAGCGGCAACAGAAATACATCATCTGTGAAAATTTCAACTGTCTAGCTATCACGGTTCATGAGATACAGCCTGGAGACAGACGGACAGACAGACAGACAGACAGACGGATCGCGAAGTCTTAGTAATAGGGTCCCGTTTTTACCCTTTGGGTACGGAACCCTAAAAAGTAAAAGAAAGGAGGAACTTTTCTTCATACTGTCGCAGTTCAAAGTAGAAGTTAGCAAACTTATGTTTTTGACTTAACATAGGATGCACCCAGTATTTTCTCTTGGAGTTAGATTTCTTTTTAATTTTTCTATACTTATAATAGACAATCACCATTTTTTTTTGCTTTTAGTTAACATTATAACCCACAATTACACGTTACGATGTACACCCTACAATGTCTCAACCATGACTGAACGAAACAATTCGTACCGTGTACATACTATATTTTTTCTTGTCTGCAACAGACACGACATTCTTTCATGCACAGACCCGACAAAATTCTTCTTATGAACATGAATATTTTCATCTTGTCTGTAGCCAACACGACAAATTTCTTGCCATGGACACGCGGCCTCAGGTGAGACGTAAACGCGAACCTATCAATAAACAAATAAAAAAAAATAACTATATCCAGTAACTATTGCTGACTAAACTAGATTCAAGCCGTCCTCAACATTTTCTTATAAAAGTAGGCACGTATCTCGGCAACCATATAAATGTTAAAATTAATTCATTTGCCTATAGATTAGAGATCTTCAAATTCAATTAAGTTTTACTTTATTTATAGTCGCGTGAGGATTCCCGTAACATTTTCATTTTGATTAAAATTTATCTACGTATTAATCACGTTTACCTTTTAAGGCAAGCATGCCGTGATGAACTCAATTCCAATGTTTCAGTAACTATTAAGAAGGAGATATTCAGGATAGCCGTATTTTTGGCCCCGATTTGTGATTGTGAATTTTGGGTTGAGTATTTGTCAAACTTTCCGTTAGCCTGAAAGCCTAAACCTTAGGGTTTAAGGCCTGCCACGTCCCTAAGTCCAAATATAAATCCTATCGCCGATATACGTGGCGTGGCCGATACGTCGATAGACGTGGCTGAATTTTAGTCGAAACAAATATAAAATAGGAATCATCGATAGGATGATGCCTAAGAACACTAAATACTCAAATCAGTGACCGGCCCTTTACCTTTTTCTTATTAAAATCCCGAAACAAAAGAAGCTCATTTAGTTTTTAAACAACCTATCTAAAATATTTATAGAAAGAGTATACTCCTCTAAAACGACTTGGATTCAAAAAAATATTTTTACACAGAAAAATTAAATAGAATAAAAAAAGAATAGAAAAAAAAGGATAGAATAGAATATATGTAATGTGTGTATGTGTGTGTATGTTAGAATTTCTTCTTATCTACATAGAATATGTACATAAAATAATATTTTGCAAACAAAACTGTCCAAAAAAGCTACAAAAGTGCTCGGGAGGGGTCCCGAGTGCCACCGAGCGGTCGCACGGCCAGTACCGCGTTAACATTGGAGAATGTATATACGAGTATATACGTCTTAATATAAAATCAGGATTTTCGTAAACATATGACCTTTTCAGCGTAAATACATGAATGAAATTCTAATACAAAAGAAACTCATTCGGTATTTTTAACAACCAGAAAAAATATGTCTCTCTTCGTCGAACAGTTGTAAGGTTCCCGTCGCGTCGACAGCTTCGAACATCGTGTTTCTGTTTTTTACGACTAACGTTTTTGATTTCTATATTGTGCTTCACATGTTCGTTCACTAACGTTCTGTGGGACAACTCGTGTTTAGCTGTTGACGATAGCGGGGTTGTATTAAGATGGGAATGGCTGTCTTAGTTCTGCTTGACTAGTTATCATCTACATTGTGTATTTTATTACCTCTGTAAAAGATTTTGATCGATTGTATCCTTTGCTCAATGTGTCGACGTTTGGGGGTGGTCTTTATCTAGCAGTGGATGTCTTTCAATACAAATTATGATGAACACCGACAACTCCTATGTCAGATAGCACATTTATTTCAAAACACTTTAATTGAAACTTATCTTTTTTTTTTAGCGTGGAGAAATGCTCATGCTTACTCTAACCCACTAAAACTCCACGGTGCCGCTAATGGCGGGAACACGGGTCCGCGTTAGCACTCACCGCGAACCAACCGCGGCTGTCCATCACCGGACCCTCCTCTGGGGATTACCCCCATCACCGACGCACCAGAACACACTGTGCGCCGTGACCACCCCAGGGACCAAACCAGTACATGGGTGCCAGACGACCCCGTATATGGCACCCTTGGTCCCCTTGTGACGGGTCAATAAAAATGGTAGGTGGCCGCGCCACCTACTATGTTTTTTTGAACAAAAAAGTGATGAACAAAAAAGTGGCGGCAAAGTCTAAATTTAAACGACGGCCTACTGATGCTAATAGGGAAAAATATGCCTCCATTCGCAATCACTGTAATAAGGTGTGTAGGAATGCTAATCGCCAACACATTCATAACTCTGTCCTAAATGGGGACGCATCCAAAGTTTGGAATTTTCTTAGATCATTGGGGATCGGTAAAACTCGACAAGAGTCAATACCTAAGAATTAAGACCTCGATTCAATGAATAAACACTTTACAGCTTCGTCCCATTTCGATAGGAAAATAAAAATTAATACATTGGATTATCTTTCATCTCTTCCGAGCCCCAGTTATTCTCCATTTGTTTTTAGTCAATTCTCTGCATGTGATGTTAAGAAGAGCTTACTATCGATTACTTCCAATGCGGTAGGAAATGACTGTATCAGCCGTAAAATGATACTCCCAGTGCTGGACGTAATCCTTCCTGCCATCTGCCACATCCTCAACTTTTCTGTGTCCAGTGGTGTCTTTCCATGCTCATGGAAAGATGCTCAAATTATCCCCTTACCAAAAAAGTCCAATCCCACATCTTTTTCAGAATACCGTCCAATATCCGTCCTACCATTCCTGTCCAAAGTCCTGGAACGTTTAATCCACAACCAAATTAGTACATTCCTATCTAAAAATAATCTCCTCAATCCCTTCCAGTCCGGCTTCCGTCCTGGTCACAGCACCACCACAGCTCTTCTCAATATTACGGATGATATAAGGTCAGCCATGGAAAGCAGTAATCTGACGGTCTTGGCATTGCTAGATTTCAGTAATGCTTTTAATGCTGTCGATTTCGATGTTTTGCTTGGCATCCTATGCTCTCTTAACTTATCTCCATCGGTGATTGACTGGTTTCGTAGTTACCTGTTTGGTCGCCGGCAACGTATATGCATTGGAGAGACCTTGTCTTCCTGGTGTAGTACTTCTGCTGGGGTACCGCAGGGTGGCGTTTTATCCCCTTTACTTTTCGCAGTTTTTATAAACTCAATCTCCAGTGAACTAACTTCTTCCTACCATCTTTATGCGGACGACCTACAAATTTATGCGCGTGTTCCTCTCGGACAACTGTCTGAGGCTATCGTAACAATAAACCGTGATCTAGCCCGCATATGCGAATAGAGCAAAAGGTATGGACTTGCGGTTAACCCCACAAAGACGCAGGTTATAGTGGTGGGCAGTTCTAGGATGGGTTCAAAAATCGACTGGACTACTCTTCCCCAGGTTTATTTCGATAACTCAGTTATTCCGTTTTGCGAGAAAGTTAAAAACTTGGGGATTTTTATTGATAGGAATTTCACCTGGACTGCCCAACTGCAGGAGGTTAGCCGCAAGCTATTTGCATCTGCTGCGTCTTTGAGGAGACTTCGTAATTTTCTTCCGACTGCCACCAGGATTGCGCTTGCACAATCTCTTCTGTTACCCATACTTGATTATGCTGATGCCAGCTATCTTGACCTTACCCAAGAACAACTCGATAAACTTGAGCGGCTTCAAAATGTTTGTATAAGGTTCATATTCGGGTTGCGCAAATATGACCATGTTTCAGAATTTCGTGTGAAGCTCAAGTGGTTGCCAATTCGCCTTCGCCGGAATGCTCATATTCTTTCCCTTTTATATAATGTGCTCTTTACTCCTTCTACCACTTTTTACCTTAAGAAACGTTTCCAGTTTCTCTGCGATTCCCACACAAAATTTCTTAGGTTTGCACGACTTTTTTGGATAAATCCTTTACTGTCCAGGCTACCCGTCTGTGGAATGCATTGCCAGATCCAATCAAACGTGCTCAATCATTGCCTGTGTTCAAAAGACTGGTAAAGGAACATTACCTGTCGCTGTCTTCCTGTGTCTGTCTTAGCGTGTTGATTTTAAACAGACATTGTGATTGCGATTGTCAGAGTCATTCATAATTTATTTTTATTGCCGTTATATTTAGTATGTATGTATTTATGTATATATTACATAGCATATGTATTTATCTGTGTATCTATTATAATATAGTATTTTAACAATGTTATTGTCACACCAATGACAACCCCACTTCATGTCCAGACAATTACTGACCATACCAGGTTGCCTGGAAGAGATCGCGGAATGCGATAAGGCCGCCCATTGTATTTGTAATAATTTTAAGTTTCTTTTTATAATTGTATTTTAAGGTGTACAAATAAGCATATAATAAATAAATAAATATGTTTTGGCTGGAGGGGATAGGGAGAGCGGCGCACCGCAATACCGGCACTCCTCTCCAGCCGCGGCCTCCAACACTCAGCCGTGATATCGTATGGGTTTAAGAGACCCCACACGACATCACGGCCCGCCTCAGTTGCGATGTTGCCCAGGCAGCACCGCAACCTACATGTTGGCCGCTACGTCGTCGGCTTATCTGCAAAAGTCCTGACGAGCGGCCCCACCTCGAGTTCCTCTTCGCTTCACCGTGGGTGACCAAGCCACGGTTACTGAGCCCCCCCCACCCCCCCGCCTCGACAATGCGGGAACCCACCGAGGGGGAATTGAAACATACCTGACAACGAAACTAAATAATAGTAAAACCGTGTATTTTCCCTTAGCGAAAGCCATTTTACAACTTTAATTGCTACACACAACAATGTGTCCGCTTGCCGCCATTTTCCTGACCTTTGTTTTTTTCTGTTTATTTCGGCGCGCAAAAGTATTTGTGTATTCAGCCAATTTTGGAGCAGAGGTCTCGACGAGATGTATGAGGATAGGTTCATTGTCTTTTTTTGTTTTTTTTTTTATTTCTTCGCATTGTTACAGCATCGTTTATTTATTTTTGAAGGCGACGTTTCAGAGGTGAAACATTTTGAATGTCTTTTTCTGGCTTCGGTATTCAAACGAATACCGAAGCAATCAATTAGTAAGTTATTATTCTGTAATCAATAATGGAAAGGTTTGATTTTGAACCAGCGATGCTTAATATCTACTTTTTTCGCTATACTTGGTACAAAATAGACAAAAAAAAGCAGCTACAACTAACTGTGATGGCCAATCCGTACCATTAAGTAAATAATTGTCAACAGAACTGTAAACTTAAAACTTTGGACTACTGCTACGCATTGGCTACGGAAACTCCATGGGCGTCACGTGCCTACTCTTTGGAATATGCAACAGACTTCATCTTTCTGACTGATCCACCCCTTGACAATTCAATTGCCTGTAAATGATTAAGTTGAAATAAATACCTTTTTAATCACAATACAATAAGTAGGATCAACTTTCCTACCTACGCAATTTTATCTACGTGGGTATGCTACGTAATTTCATTTAAAAGATAAATTAAAATCCTTGAAATAAACCCTTAATAACATTTCTTGTCATAAAAATAAAATATTTCATCAGTAACTACTTTGATAACAGGATGACGATGTAAAAACGATGAAAACACCTAATTATAGCTTAAAATATTATTTTTTATTTGAAAGAGACAATATTGGATGATAAACGACTCGGGATGAACATCGATCTAAAATAAATCTTACAATTTGTTTCTGAGAATATTTTCATGTAAAAAATATCGCATATTCAGAAATAAAGCCGACTTGCTAGACTGTCTGGCTACGAAAATAATCTGGAGATATCATTATTTGATTTGTTTGGATGTAGTTTTCCCTTTCTACAACTAGAACTTGAGTACGTAAAGGTAACTGTTAGGGTACCCTAGTCGGTCATTCTTCCATATAAATGTAGTATAGCAATTACTCCACTGTTTGACGGTGTACGTTCAAAATAAAAAAAAAATACCAATTCGTCATCAATAACTAGCCCTGTATGGAAACAAAACAGTAAATAAAACATATATTTGAAAGTTATGAGCGTCGAAAGTTCCAGATTTTAACACAAATTTTAACGCATGTGTGGGCGGAATTAAATACTATAAGAAGAAGGAAAATTGCAAAACGGCCTCCATACAGGGATAGATTAGTAATTCAGCCATGCAAATATTTTTATTTTGAAAGTATACATTTAATCGTTTTTTCATGATATCTAGACTCCCAAAAGGTCTATTTATAAAATTTCGCGCACTCGTTTTCGTCCTAAATCACCATCCATATCGATACAAATTTTCAAAAGTGCTAATTCATACGCAAACTAGCTTCTTAATGCTCATCACAGCATCTATCTCTTTCGCACGTGTTGTCGGATGAGATAGCTTGCATTTTAACCTCGTGCACAAAATAGTTCGTGCCGTCGACTAGGACAACCTTAATCATAACTTTCAAATACAATTTTTTTACTTTTTTGTTTCCATACAGGGCTAGATAATGATGAGACAAATTGATATAACTTTTAATTTTGAACGTACATCTTCAAACAGTGGAGTAATCGCTAGACTACGTTTGTATGGTAGAATTTTCGACTAGTGTAACCTTAACAATTTAAATGCTCCAATAGAAAATGCTATGTTATTCCTTACATAAACGGGCTATCCTATTCCATGTTTAAACCGCTCATTGCTAACTTAATCAAGAAGGATAAGTAACGAAAAATGTCAAACAGCCATGTATTTTTCCATCTCCATGGCAACACAGTAATCTAATCTTTCCACAGAATTCTATAAATTCAAACATCTTATCTTTTCATAAAAAAACACATCCATATTTATAGATGAGGCCCTATTCTATTCGGGAATAATAAAACAGAAATCTCGAAATTCGGGATTACTTTTAATGAAAAACCGGACTAGCATATTGAAGGTTTTCTATGGGAGTACCATTGGCATATTTCTCTCCGTTTTGTTCATTGACAGTCGGGGGGACGGATGCCTCAAATATACTCGCTATTGGGGTGTGGCCTGTGTGTTTGTGAGGAGCGATAAGATGAATATCCGGAAAGAACACATACAGGGATACATTGGTGTACTGGTGAATCTTCATGTGTGTTATAAGGAAACATTACGAAATTAATGCATAATTATAATGGCATACTTAGTAGTATGGGCAGTGTGCTTACTCCAACATCATACGTTCGGATAGAAGTAATTTATAAGCCGGTTGCAGATCGTATTAATTCTATCAAGAGCGAAGTTATTTATATATTGCATGAAATTGTAATACCCAAATTCAGATTAACGAAAACTAGCAAGTGTTTTCTTATAAACAGCATACGCTTTTATAACAAGTTGCCAAAGTCAGTTATAGAATTGACCGAAAGTTCAAAAACTACATCAAACGTGTCCTTATTAAAAAGCATATTATAAAATCAAGGACTACGTTGAAGATAAAAATTTTAGCTCCTTCTGCGCATACGGCTTTCCTGGTAACTCATATACGGTACACATACTATTCTCAATCTCATTTTTTTCTTTTTTTCCTTCTTTTAATTAGACTTTTTACAATGATTTCAATAATCTTTATAGCCCTTTACTAAGAATAATTACAGCACTGATAACAACATTTGTGCCACATGTTAAATTTAGTCTTGTTATATATATATATTTTTTCCTTTGTATAGATTCTTTTACCGATTGTTTTGTGAATGTTTGAACATTGTAGGCCTTCTAGATTTTTAGATGCTTGTTAACATTTGTTAACTCTTTATCTCGTATATACAAACTTTTTTTTTAGTTTCTTACGACTTATTGTCGGGCCTACGTTGTCCCCCCATATCTAAGCACTAATGCTGTAACATGCACAAATTTAAAAAACAAACCAATTTTTTAAAAGAGTAACCGTGGAGTTTCTTGCCGGTTCTTCTCCTCAGGAAACGACCAACCCGAACCGTGCACCTTTTGTCGAAGTTTTATAAGTGCCCATGTAGGCCTATGTGAAATAAAAAACATTTGATTTGATTTATTTAACTTACACACACTATCTTACAGGTTGAACCCAATACAAGTACATATAGTTAGGATAAAGTGACTTAGAATAAATAGGTGAGGTAATTTTTCATAGATATAAAACATACGTTTACATAGTTTGCGGTCTGCACTCATGATAAACAAACAATAACAATAATTCCCTGAGCTGTGCGAACTTTGCTTGAGCCAACTTACAACCGGGGTTAAAATAACCAATCATCTAACTAATCTCTGATTTTTTGTTTCACTGACTAAACTGATATTTGGGGGCCTACCACTTTACCGTTACATAAAAATAGTGTCGTATCCTGAGTGATCGAAAGTTGAAGTAGATCGGAAATGGAAATATTTCACGGCTAAAAAAAAACCCTTTGTTAAGAAACTAGCTAAACTTAATTTCTACTCATTTATGTCAAACTTCATTCCATCGATCGCATTTATTTTATTGTTGATTTCATATTTGTTACAATTAAAGTTTATGTGGTATATGTATTAATACTAATGTATTAATGTATTATGTTAAAATATATTACGTCTATATTCATTTATTTACAGCAATTAGTAAAATTAAATTGAGGAGTCATGTCACATCGATTCCATAAATCACTTTTGATTGAGCCTTACCTACAACACCATGCTCCAAGCTTGCAACATTAAAAAAAAATAAGGTCAGTGGCAGCTGTTAGTTTATCTACGAAATTAAAAATCAGAATATAGTCTTTAATCTGAATACGATTTTGTAACGCAATAAAGTGAAACTTCTTAGATAAATGTCAAAATTTCGAGATTTCCTTATCAATCCCACGTCCGCTCCTCGCTTACAGCATTAACATACCCTAAAGCGGATTATTAAAGAAAGCCACGCACAGACCGAATAAAAATGTACCTATCGCGAATACGAATGAAATGTCGTAATATATGGAGAAAAATTGGTTTTTACGCCCTTGGTTTCATGACATCTGCCTTGAGATCTTACTAATAATATAAATATGAAATTCTGTATGTTTGTATGTTGGGTTTTTGATTATCCATCACGCATCAACGTCTAAATGGATTGAGCTGTAACTTGGCAAATATAACTCCAATAAAGTTGGGGAAGACACATGGTAAGGTGTGGTGAATACAGGTGGGGTAATGCAGTCACCAAGTGGCATCTGAGGATAGGCAGAAGGAATGTTAGTCGTCCAGCAGCGAGATGGGTAGACAACATAGATACCATTGCGTATAGAACCTGGAGATAAGGGTGACACAGGAGCGATTAGGAAAATAACGAAGGGCGATGTCAAACTGCGGGTGAAGATGATTATGGCATATTGGAAAACGATGACCTGGATTAGGATGGATAATAATATATGGCATAATTTCTATCCCGTCATGTTCTTCGTCCCCGTGGGAAAATTTTCAATTTTTATGCGGGCAAAACCGCAGGCAAAGGCTAGCTACATAATATTATGTTACTTTGGGGATAATCTTGACTTGAAGGGTTTTTACGACGCGTATTATGTCATTTGCAAATCTTCTCTGATGTTAGAAGGTTTTTTAATCAAAAATGAAGATGAGATTTTCGGAATGAAAAACGGTATTCATGTCGTGTCGAGTCACCTTGTGTTTTATGTGTTTTGATATATTAGGCGCCTGCTAGCTGTTGGATGAAATAAGAATAAGTAACCGTAGAGTTTTTTCCAGTATCAAGGTTTTGTAGGTTAGACAAGGAGTCGTTTCTTATAGCTACCAAAAATACTGGAATTTAGCTGCATTCAGTTGCTTCCTCATTTCAACAAAAAAAAATCCACTACTGGACAAATGTCACCCTTAAGTTTCGCCACATCGATCACTTCAATGCCTCTCGCATCCAGTGGATTGCCGCAGTCTTACTCAGATCATCGGTCCAACTATAGCGGGAGTTCTTCCAACGCTGCGTATACCGGTACATGGCATGGTCGCCACTCCAGTACTTTATGGCCTAATCGACCATCCGTTGTGCGAGTAATGTGCCCTGCCCACTGCCACTTAAGTTTGGCAATTCTTCGGGCTATGTCGGTATCCATGGTTCTCCTGCGGATGTCTTAATTTCTATTTCAATCACGCAAAGAAACTCCGAGCAGAGCCCTCTTTATTGCTTAACCTCAACAAAATTAGGAAAAGCTAGGTCCGGCAGATGATGATGAAGATTAATGTTAGGTTCGTATCAAGAGCTACAAATAAATTGAAAGCCGTTATCTTTCGACATCCAGAAGTTCAAACTAATGTCAACGTATTTCTATTTAATAAAACCTTTCCTAACAAAAGCAATATTGATTGCAGAACTGTATTGATTTGATGTAAAGCTCAATGTGCATAATTGGCAAATTGGAAGAAAAGTGGTCGTTGATTATAGCCTGTTAATTTGACGTCGCTCACGATATTGTCCCTGGAGAACAGTTGGGTAAACGACAATATAAAATATTTTTTCTTTATGTTTCTACTTTAGGGTTGTATTGACTTGATTTATGATCATAGATGTTTTTTTTTAACCATAGATGATGTTGAAAAAGATTAACAGTAACTGATTATTAAATTCAAAAGTAAAAATAACCTATCCAAAAAGAGCGCACCTTATTTTGATGTTCGTGATAATCATTATTGCTGATAGCAGCAATAATGAAGGGGATTGAATGAACTATCTAAATGTCATGCTGGTACTATACATGGCGTATTTGTACAAATGTTTGCTCCATATCTCTATCACAAAATGAAATTTATTTAAATAGTCGTAAGGTTTGTTTTGTATTGCTCAAATGGCGCAAATATTTGGCCGAATATGCCAAGAGTAGTGCCAGCACCACGAGATCAATCCCAAAACATTTTAAACTTTTTCAATCGATAGCGATTGAAAAAGTTCGCTAGAAAAGTTTTGTACCAGTTTAAAAGGTACAAATATTTAGGTAGATATCAAAGTTAGAACTTTGTTCATAATGATAAGTAATAAAACCAGCCAAGTGCGAGTCGGACTCGCACACGAAGGGTTCCGTGCCACTATCGCAAAACACTGCAAAAAAACACGTTTGTTGTATGGGAGCCCCCCTTAATTTATTTTATTTTAATGTAATAATAACTATTTTTTAAGTAAATATATAACTATACATTCTGTGAATATTTCAAGCCTCTACCTGTTGCCATTATTAATATCGAGCAAAAAACGGCAAAAATATCACGTTTGTTGTATGGGAGCCGCCCTTAGATATTTATTTTATACTGTTTTTAGTATTTGTTGTTATAGAAGCAACAGAAATACATCATCTGTGAAAATTTCAACTATCTAGCTATCACGGTTCATGATATACAGCCTGGTGACAGACGGACAGACAGACAGACAGACGGATCGCGAAGTCTTAGTAATAGGGTCCCGTTTTTACCCTTTGGGTACGGAACCCTAAAAATTTATATTTCATAAAAAAAAAACCTCACTGCCCTAATTCTATATCCATTAACACATATACATCTATATCTATTCAAATAACTGACTTAATTCACTCAAAATTAATAATCAAATCACGAAGCAATACCAAGTTTCATTAAAACAATTTATGTGCCATACAAACTGTATTTGGACGTCATAATCCGAATATTACTTTCGTGATACACACGGTCATTCCGGCGATCGAACTTGTGTTCGAGCCAAAAATACAAAAGACTGAAAGTGAAGATGACGACGCCTAAAATTCGTATTCTACTAAGAAAACGGAATCGCAATATCCGGCATTGACTAGAAGCTGTATTAGGCTCTAGACTGTGGTAACATTCTAACAAAACTTCTACTAATTATATTCTCTGCCGCGCTCTGTGTTCTGAGCACAAGTTTTCCCTGCCACATGCGTAGTCAGAATTGTCACGAACCGTCAATTTCTATGAGCAAACGATGACACTGACACTATTGGTTTGTATGTCAAGTTAGTGGCCGATGAGGTGTCTCCGTGCTCTGTGGTATTATGTTGTAATGTGTCTGGCAAAATTTAAAATAAATTGTATACTTTTAAACAAAATGGCGATTAAAGCGTTCTGTTTTTAAATTGTTTTTTTAATAATTTTTAACTAATGCTGTCGTTTGTCATTTTTATAGCGGTCAAAATTGCCGATGATTTCAGAAGTGTCTGTTTATTTGAATATGGAAGGTGATACAAATGAATAAGGGACAAAGAGTTCTTGGAATAAGACGGGATACAATTTATTGCTGGTGATGAAATTATTACCATGAAATGAGAATTTATTAAAATAAAACATTTTTTTTTTGAATTTTCAGTTTGTTTTGATGAAATTTTGCATTAAATTGCTTGTCACTAAAACAATTTTTACTATTTTCTGCAGGGTCATTTTCATAATTCTGTTTAATGCTGTGACAATCTAAATAAGTATAGGTTTTTTTTCAGGCATATCTACTACTGTCTGGAATATATTCATTTGTATTATAAGCGGAAATATTTTTTTTTAATTAAAAATATGTTCCCACTTCTGGGACACAGGCATAGGAACCCGTGATAGGGAATGGACCATAATCCACCTCGCGGGCCCAGTGCGGTTTGGTGGATGTCACATGTCTTCGAATTTTTGGTTCTAGGTCATGCCTGTTTCTTCACGATGTTTTCCTTCACCGTTTTGACACCAGTAGTGATGATATAATTTACACAAAGTAAAGCGCCTGCCTGGGTTCGAAATGACAACTTGTAAGTCGCGGTCATTACCACTGGGCCACCACTGCTCTTGCCAAATATCAGCCAATGTTAGCTGTTCATAACCGCAGTATGTACAACCCACTGATGTGTTTTCACTCAAGCAACAATATATTGGTCGTTATTATGCGGTGATGTGTGTATAAACGTGATGATATTCATGTGAATTATTAAATTATTTTTTTACATATAATATTTTCGTTACAACAAAAATACCAATGATTATGCGTCAATTGGAGGGAGGGGCGATGACTTGGAAATCTGGTAGACGCGAGACGCACGGGACCAGTCGATGAAGGGACACTTAGGGGAGGCCTTTGTTCAGCAGTGGACTGATGAAGATGATGCGTCAGTCCTTTGCGGTTACTGTGGTCGACCACCTGCTTTTTCCAGAATTGAAGCAAAGCCAATGATAGAGTGGTCTAGGTAGTTAAGACCAAGTAACCAATTGACATGAAGACATTAAAGATGGCCGATTCTTGGCTTTTTTATTTTATTACAATTTCTTTAATAGTCTGATTATTTCAATAGTGCACGGGTTACAGAAGGCTAGTTTCTCAAGCTAGGATAGCAAGATTGTGCTAGTTCACTCTCCTCTCGAGTAAGCAAAACTATACTCATTTTTGTTCGTGCCATACCAGGATGCTATTGCTTGCTAAATGTTTATGTCAGGAGCTTGTCCTCCATTTTTCAGACATAATAAGCATTGTCTGTTGAAAGAAAAAAGCGCTCAAGTTAGAGCGCCGGCAAGATTAAGAAGACTGTTGAAGCCAGCATATACTGAGAATTAAATATTGACACACACATTAACTGAAAGTCTCACATAGAACATATAAAAAAAACATATAAACAAAACTCTCCAGATAACGCTATATTTAAAAAATTAAACAAAGCACTAACCCACAAACAGCTATGGCTGCTTACTATGCATACGCATAATCATGGCTGAAGTATGGCGTCATGCTATGGGTAAATAGTGTTAACGTATATGAACTATTCATAATGCAAAAGAAGTGTATATGAATATTAGCCCAAATAGATAATACGGAGAGCTTCAAACTATACAGATTTAAAATATCAGATTCTAAATCTGCCGCCAATAAACATAATTGGCATACTTACTTGGCATTTGCTTATTTGTTTTTAAAAACATCGACCAGTTCACTAAAGTAGAAGATACACACAATGTCAACACTCACCAAAAAGAGGTTATAATATATGCACCATCCTCTAAACACTTTTATATGCTTAATAATATTAAGATAATTTTAGTTTCGGTTACAGTCAGTATATGTCTTCCTTCTTTTGCCTTTTATAAGCAATATTAGGGTAATACTAGATTCTGGCAGCAGCTTCGCCCGCGTATAAAGGATTATATCAGCTCAAGGGAACATTATATTGAGATAAAAGTAGCCTATGTGCTATTCCAGACTATAATCTATCTCTGTGTCAAATTTCATCCAGTTCCATTTAGCCGTTCTGGCGGGATTGAGTAAAAAACATACATCCACACATCGAAACTTTCGCATTTATAATATTAGTATTATTTTTTACGAACTCTTATATGCTGTATAATTCTAGGAAAATATGGATGTCTCAAAAGCCCCTAAAGTAACAGTGAGTTACTTATTCAAATATCCCTTAAAGATGTCAATATTTGCACCACATTCAGAAGAAGATTAATAAAACATACATACATACATAAATTGACGCGTTTTTCCCGTGGTGGTATGCAGAAACTACAGAACGCCATCCTTACATACTTCTTTAAGATTAATAAAACTCATCACTATTATTTACAGATCTTTAAAAATATCACAAACAACTCAAAAACAGCAAATTATCTTACCACAAAAGTCTTAACGATTACCTACACAATAGTCCAAGAATTTGCAAGATCCGAATATTCTGTGATTAAATTAATTAACATACATACATACACTGTCAGTCATCCTTTGTCTACACAATGGGACCGGCGGTCATTACGCGGATATATCCGCTCTGGGCCCCGCACTAAACGTGTGCTGATGTGAATAACTAATTGTATATTGTTTCTCTGGACTGCGAGTATTTGTGTTGTATGTATGAGTGAGTCATTATAACAGTATTAACTATACTGTATGATAGACCAGTGTCTATTTATAACTGGGTGATAAAAAAAATTGGCGACTAAAAGACCGCTATTTGCTTACCATCAGGTGAGATAGTGGTCAAACGCAAGTCTGTCATGGAAAGGTATCAATATTATCTAAAATTCTAAAATTACCTATGCAAAATGATATTGTGATTAAGTATGTATTATCAATACCTTCTTCTCTACCAGTTCTTTGAAGACAGTAGGAAAAACACGATTATATTTTTACTAGGATCGTAATAGAATTAGTAAATGAGGACGGACGGAGAGTGAGAGGCAGGGCAAAGAAAAGATTGTGTGAACAGTGAAATCAAGAAAAAATAATTAAGAAAATCAAAATACCCGACTGCTTAAAAAGCAAACTAAAAAGACGTAAACAAGAAGAAAATCATGCTGTGCAGTCGGAGCATACATATTCACGAGCTGGCGGACCAAAACCAGATGTGGGGGAAAAAAAAATTTACCCCTCCACAAAATGGCGCCCAAAATCCGCAATTTTTGTTTTTACCAATTTTAATGTAGCCAGTGACACTCGCAGGATTAAGACAAATCGATTGACGTAAGAATCATCAAAATCGGCCAACGCGTTTGGTCTCTAGGACGCCACATAGGACCAAACATACATACATACATAGACTGATAAACACATTACCCTCCTTCGGCAGTCGGTTAAAAAGGGAGTCAGTGATAGCGTGACGGTTGACATGATGGATTGGATGAAGTGTTGCACTGACCGCAAGTAGCATAAGACAAAGGTACAAAGAATCATACCTACCTACTTACCTTCATCAGATGATGATTGTAACAGCACCATCTCACCAAATGTTTTTGTAAGTTTACGATTATCCAAGATTGTATTATTGTATTCAGACCAAGGTAAGGTTATAACGCGGTTACATATCCGCTCATGGGCTCCGCACTAAATGAATGTTGTTGTAAATTGTGTGATGATATAATTTTCTGTTGTTTCGCGGTACTTCCAAGTGTAATGGAGCATGAATGACTCACTCAATGGCATTGTTTTAAAATGCAGATTAAGTATGATTAGTTTTAGTGATAATGTTTATTATTTTGGAATTGAATGGACTGACAATTTAATATGCAATAAATTATTTCCATGATTGGCGGCAGCCAGAGTGACAAGGGTCTTTCGATGGCGATAGTCGAAATGCCAAAATGAAAAAATGCCAATCGCTATCGCTACGCTTTCGATGTTAGAATGACACTTTGTCTTAAGGTTCCACTAGTGATCATTCTTCCATACAAACGTAGTCGCCAGACTTTACGAGATTACTCCACTTTTTGACGATATACGTTCAAAATAAAAAATTATATCAATTTGTCTTATCATAATCTAGCCCTGTATGGAAACAAAAAAGTAAAAAAATGAACTTTGAAAGTTATGAGTGTCGAAAGTTGGAACTTTCGCGTTTTGCGTTAAAATTAGTGTAGAAAAATGGATATTTCAACACTAATTTTAACGCATTTTTGGGCGGAAATAAATACCCTAAGAAGAAGGAAAATTGCAAAACGGCCTCCATACAGGGATAGACTAGTAGTTCAACAATGCAAATAGTTTTATTTTGTAAATATACATACAGTCCTTTTTTCATGATATCTAGACTCCCAAAGGTCTGTTTATAAAATTTCGCGCGCTCGTTTTCGTCCTAAATCATCATCCATTTCGCTACAAACTTGCAAAAGTGCTAATTCGTAAGCGAATTAGCTTCTTACTACTCATCACAGCATCTATCTCTTTCGCACGTGTTGTCGGATGAAATAGCAGGCATTTTAACCCCGCGCACAAAATAGTTCGTGCCGTCGACTAGGGCAACCTTAAGTCTCTGGATCATTGGGATTGATCACGTGACACTTCGATAGCGCATGTCAATCGCATACATTTTTCATATGTCGAAAATCGTTACATATTATAATATATTGTCACTTTTTCTTGAGGCTCGAAGTATGATTAGTTTTAGTCATAATCTATACTAATATAATATTATAAAGAGGAAAGATTTTTTGTTTTTTTGTTTGTTTGTACCGAATAGGCTCCGAAACTACTGGACCGATTTAAAAATTTCTTTCTCCAATAGAAAGCTACGTTATTCCTGATTAACATAGGCTATTTTTTAATCCCGAAAATGGGTCCTGTGGGGTGGCCCACGGGCATCTAGTGTTTAATATTTTGGAATGAAATGGACTGACAATTTAATATGAAATTTATTATTTCCACGAGTGGCGGCAGCCACTATAATATGTTGTCACTTTGTCTAGATGCTCTGGGGAGTTACCATAACCTCTTAAAGCAAGGTTATTTCCAGTACGCGTAAGGGTCAGATGTAGGTATATCACATAGATTTATCTTTAGATGTATACATCTGTTCCATTTTACCCGACTGCCGAAGGAAGGAAATGTGTTTATCAATCTATGTATGTATGTATGTTTGTTCCTGTGACATTCTAGAGACCAAACGCATTGTCCAATTTTGAAGATTTTTACTTCAATCTATTCGTCTTAACCTTGCGAGTGTCACTGGCTACATTAAAATTGGAAAATAGAAAAATGGCGGCTTTTGGGCGCTATATTGTGGGGGCCCAATATTTTTCTTCCAAACCCATTTTATAAAAGTTTTGACACTTGCACGGTAGACGAAGAATAATTTATTGCAAGATGAAGTTCACAGACACAGTAGAAATAATACAGAAGGCACAGATGAAACAATGTAGATTTAGATTTTAGATAATAGCGTGATAGTTAAAGTAAGCGCGTCAGCGAAACAAGTAAGGTACGCAAGGACAATCTGACGAAAAAGGGAAGTGGCGAGCCAACGGAGCCGAATATATTGGGTGCGCTACACGGCGGAGGAGTGGCCCTCCTCGCAACGTCAACAATGGCGCTAGCGCAGCCAGTGCAGCCACACAATGGCAAACTCGACCAGCCAGCGGTTCCGTTGTCTAATACGGAACTTGGTTCGCTTGTCCGCGCGTACATAGAGATTTACAATTTATTATTTACTACTAATTGCTAATACATATTAACATATATGCTTACTTATATACTAACAACTATTATTACGAATATATATATATATATATATATATATATATAAACATTTATTTATGCGTGTATATATAATTGCAAACAAGTATTTTTATTTTTATATTTACATTTGTTTATGGGTGAAATATAAATATACGCTACACCATCGTGTGGGATATCAAAATACAGAGTTTTAAGCGTTGATTTCAAAAATATATAACAGTTATATGTTTAAATTTACCTAATTAAAAAAAAAATAACCAAAAAGTTATAAATAAAAAAACAACATTCAAAAAAACCAAAAAGCCTGACTGCTTAAAAAGCGAATATGTATCCTCTGACTGCACAGCATGATTTTCTACTTGTTTCCGTTTTTTAGTTCTCTTTTTAGCAGTCGGGATTATTTTATTTTTTGTAATAACATTTTTTACACAGTCAAAACATGATAATTTTTAAAACTCCATGGTGCGTGATCCGGGCTGTCAGCTCTGCTACCAACACACCATGCCAATTGGCTTATTATATTCTATTATAAAATAAATTCGATGGCTATAGTTTAATGAACGTAAGCGCTTTTAAGCAGATAGTTCTAATCTATGCGTGCAATTAGACCCCAATTAGAGAAAAAGAATGAGAAAACAGTTTTTTTTGTTTATCGATAGGCTTGCGTTTGACCACCATCTCGCCTGAATTGATGGTAAGCGAAGATGTGGTCGACGGTGTAACATGCTTGCCTAGAATTAACCTATTCACTTTTGACTTAAAGACCCCAAGGTTGTAGCTATCAGGAAACAAAGACTCCGGCAGGGAATTCCACTCCTTAGCTGTGCGCACAATGAAAGTATTCGCAAAACGCTTTGTACGTATGGGTGGGATGTCCACCATATACCGGTGGCGCAGATTTAAGGGGCGATCGAAATGGCAAAATGTAGGGTTTTTTTTTTTTTTTTTTTGTCATTTTCCAATAGCTATCGCGACGCTTTTGTTCATAGAGTGGTAGAGCCTATATAATGGCAGTTCGTAACCACGTTGCTGGCACCCAAGGAATTGTAGATGCCTGTAATTGTAATATCCAACAAACTGGAACACAAGAACGTTGCAAAACAAAAGTTCGTTGTTGTGGGTCATGTTACGGAACGTGACTTGTATCGTGATGTGTAACATATTGTTGCTCAGTTTTCTCTTGTATCGGTTTGAAACATTTAAGGATAAAGTTCATATCGTGGCAAAATATTAGCCAGCCAACGAGGTAACCCACAGTGGGACAGATATAAAATGCATTGGTACTCGTGCAAACTTTTTTAATGATAATGACATAATTATATGTATTATTATGTGTATTAATTTCCGTACGCAAAATACGCAGACGTGGAGTTGAGGACACCAGCTCATCTTAACCTAACTTATTTGTGTGTATTTAACTAATATAACAGAGAGATAAAATTGTTTGTTTATATGATTGTCTTTCGATGCAGTCAGGTGATAATTTTGCTTTCTACTAGTGAAAGGATTTTCGGCATATGCTGAAAATCTCTGGTAGAAAGTTAAATTATCGGCGAGTAGGCTTCTTTTTATCCGGAAAATGCCCGGTTCCTATGGAATTGGCCACAGAAGCAAAGCCACGGAAGAAAGCTTGTAGAAAACAAATCTGATGTGAGTTGTATTCAAGGACTGGATGATGTATAGATGACGATGATGATGGGAAAGCTGGCACTGGGGTGAAGTTTGATAAAAGCAAACAGCATGCCTAACAGCAAATGCATTAGGGCTATGATTAATGATGATGACAGAGAATCTTGATCAACGAATCTGAGACAAACTACGACATGCAACTATACAAGAAACACGCAAAACAGTTACAACGGCATGCATCGAATGTTCAAACAATCTAATCTGATCAACGCCCACACTTTATACGAATTTTGTTAAGATCATACGAATCTGAGGTAGATCTAGCAGTGTTTTTTCGGCTTCATGTAGATATGTATAATGCCTTTTCAATAACAGCGTCACCAAATAACAATTACAAACACTACCCCAATATTTATTCAGCCAGGTGTTGTAAACAAAATAAACCTGTTCAATATTAATAAAATGGATGCAACACAGCAAACTCATTTGTAATTCTCTCAATGTGCAGGACAAATTAATTACAGCGACCATTCGTGTTTATGTGCGGAACCAACATTGCTTTAATTTTAACATTAAAATGTTATCGTTGGCGTTATTTGCTTGATGATGTAAGAAGGAGTGTTTCGGAGAAGTCTGAATGAATTTCTAAAGATACTCTCAATGGTTTCCTGGTTTTTTAAGATTTCGTACCCAAAGGGTAAACACGGGACCCTACTACTGAGACTCCGCTGTCCGTCTGTCACCAGGCTGTATCTCATGAACCGTGATAGCTAGACAGTTGTTTCACAGATCATGTATTTCTGCTGCCGCGATAACATTAAATACTAAAAACAGAATAAAATAAATTTTTAAGTGCACCCAACCCCAACAAACAAGATTTTTTTGCCGTTTTTAGCGATAATTTTTGGAACCCTTCGTGCACGAGTCGAACTCGCACTTGGCCGGTTTTTATATCAAAGGATGTGTTACGTGAGCTCATTTGCATACTTATCTACCTTACAGGTGCAAATATTATGAACACATAAATTGAAAATAAATAGAACTTAGGTATGTTACTTATACCTACAACCTGAGGGTTTAAATACCCTCAAGTCAAGAGTGAATAGGTTACGTCTACGCAAGCGTGCGTCACCGTCGACCACTTCAACGCTTACCACCAGGTGAGATTGTAGTCAAACGTGAGCTTATAAAAAAAGGTAGCAAACTGCACAAACGCAAAATTACGATCTTCAAGGTGTCGCTTTAATCGAAAACGCTGTTTTTTTTTATGGACTCAAAATGTTATGCAATATCATACCTCAACTAAAATAATGGAATAATCGTAACATAAACGTATCTTAATATATACGTATGTGTATTTTAAGCAATCCTATATCTTTTGTTGCCTCGTTTTAAACAATGCAACTGCCATGTTATCTCTTCACCACACTTGGTTGACTGGTAGAGAATGGCTAAAGCATTAAGTCCGCCATTGTACCTTTGTGCATGCAGTTTAAATAAATAAATAAATGAACGCTGCAAAATGAAGGACGTTGTTCATTAATGTAAGTACCTACTCATTATAAATCAAAAGTAATTATAGAACTGTGGTTACACGTAAATTGTGCGGCACTTGCGGTTCGTGGTTAGTTAGCACTAAAAATAATTACACACCACCCATTTAGGGCTATATTTACCCGACTGCCCGACACAAAGGAGGGTAATGTGTTTATAAGTCTATGTATGTATGTTTGTTCCTATATGGCGTTCTAGAGATTAACTTCTTGGCGTTACGTTGACATCAGCTCTTAATTTTGGCCCATACATTGAGGCTCAGCTGGCTTCCAAAAAGTTGGGGATCCTTGCAAAGGTGAGAAAGTACTTCACGTCGGGAACAGCTGCTCAACTTGTCTCAAGCGCAAGTTCGATCATGCATGGAGTCCTGTTCTCATCTCTGGGACGGATCTGCCAAATACCAGATTATGCACTAGTTTCGATTGAAAAGCGGGCCAAGAGGCTGATCGGCAATGAGGCACTGGTCAAGACAAAGATCCAGAGCCTTGAAAATTGCCAGCTTGTCGGTTTTTTATCGATTACATTTCGGCGAGTGTGTGATGGAATTGCAAAATATAATTCCACCTAGCCCGTTTCATCTTCGGACTACCAGATTTACGGCGATGCGCCATCGGTACATGGTGGATATCCCACCCATACGCACAAAACGTTTTGGGAACACTTTTATTGTGAGTACAGCTAAGGAGTGGAATTCCCTACCGGAGTCTGTGTTTCCCGACAGCTACAATCTAGGGGTCTTTAAGTCAAGAGTAAATAGGTTTTTTCTAGGCAAGCGCGATTCACCGTCGACCACATCATCGTTTACCATCAGGTGAGATAGTGGTCAAGCACGAGCCTATAATGTATATTAAAAAAAGCCATATCTAAATAAAAAAAAACAAAACCCTGACTGCTTAGGAAGCAAAATCATGCTATGCAGTCGGAGTACACACAAAATCGCGAGCTGACTGACCAAAACCATTTGTGGTTTCATACATTAACTTTTTTATTTATATTAAGTTTACCGTTTAGTTATGATTTATTTTAGGTTTACTATGTAAACTACTAATTAACAAACGATGAATTATTGCATCGACCTCATGTCGGTGTCTAAAAAAGTCAGAATGACCCGGACAAAGTCAGTAAGACTGACAAAAGACTGAAACACCTCAACCAAAGTCAGTAAAACTCGGTGGTAAAAAAAAGTCAGTTGTTCGGATTATTTTAGCTTTAAATACATTCTTTTTGTTTGATGTAATGATTTTCGTAAATAATTTGTAAGTTCCTTTAAGTAGAGGTTTTATCTATACTATAATATAATAATCTATACTTCTATACTAATACTAATATACTAATACTAATCTATACTAATACTAATACTAATACTAATACTAATAATATTATAAAGAGGAAAGATTTTTTTGTTTGTTTGTTTGTACCGAATAGGCTCCGAAACTACTGGACCGATTTGAAAAATTCTTTCACCAATAGAAAGCTACATTATTCCTGAGTGACATAGGCTATATTTTTAATTCCGAAAACGGGTCCTGTGGAGTGGCCCTCGGGAGCGAAGCCGCGGGCAACAGCTAGTTTGAGTATAAAAACACAACAGGTATCTACATCATGTAATCAACGAATCTGTACACGGTGTGTAAGCGTTTTCTTTGAATATTTCCACTTAATTATGAGTGAATTCAGGCTGAAAGCACTCGTATTTACCGAAAAAGGTCAATTGCGAGAAAAGAGATCGTATAATTGTATGACAGAGTGTCCGAATTTAATGTTTGATTGATTTCAATGAAACGAACCGAAAACTGGGCCGCCGGAAATTTTGTTGAATATGAAAAAAGCAAAATGATTGCCAATTAATTTTCATTTTCATAAGCAATTATTATTTTTATGAAAAGAAAAAGTGAAAGAAACTCCACTGTAATAATAATATTATTACGTAATTTTTGTATTATTATCTACTCATGTCTTAATCTGAAAATTAGTAATATAAATCATTATATTTCTGTTATTTACTTGTATTCTAGTTTATATGTTTTAATTCATGTTTCAAAATTATTACCTACTACGTAAGTACATAGTAATTTAATAATTTCAATTAATAAAATAAACAATAATTCGTCGTTTTAATAAAAATATAATTATTATCAGATTATTGTCATGACTAATAAAATTCAAACAAAACTAACATAATTACAATTAGCATATTTTATACACAATTCTGACTAAGGCATTGTTTTTTATGCAAATTTGAACTCAATGAGAAAACGTATGACTGAACATTGGTTTTACGATTCATTCAAATTGGCTTAAGACGAGCATACAATCACTTGGCAATTTCACTGCCGAGTGTTCGAATTATGACGATAATAAAATTGCAATTTGCATCTTCAATGATTGAAATGTGAATGACCTGACACAAAGTGATTTTTCAATGTATTTTTATTGAATGCATTTTAAGCTGTATTTTTGTCTGTAGAAGCTGAAATGGGCAGCAAATTGATTGGCATTATAATGAGTTATGGCGTTACTGAACCTGAAGACGAAAGATAGAGTCAAATATTGAAAGTCATAAGGCAAAAAACAAATATTAAAGACATGACATTCACAATAAAACAACTTAAATGGCTGTGGACAGGCCACACAATCAGAAGCAGAATAGAGAAGTGGGCCAGAGACGTTACTGAATGGTACCCGAGAGAGGGGATGAGGACGAGAGGGAGACTGATGCGCAGGTGGGAGGACGACCTGCGATCATCAGCAGGAGCGTCTTGGAGGAGAAAAGCACACGATCTTGCACTGTGGAAGGGTCAGGGGGAAGCCTATGCTAAAAAGCAAAAAAAACTGTTACAAAAGATAATAATATGTAAAATAATCAGTTATAAGTTTGTAAATAAAGGGCTATTTGAATTTGAATGACGTTAAAACTTTTATCCTGATGAGATTTGGCGTTTGTTCAAGTACACGTTTAAAGAACGCGTGGATTTAATTGGACTCGTGAAAAAGTGACATTCTATAACGATTGTAAGAAGTCCAAAATGTTTGTGATTTACCACACTGTAATTCGGTAGCTCATATCGATTTCATTCAATTTGAACTTTTTGGCAATCGTTCGTTATAGCTGATCATAAGCCCTAACCAACAAAATCTTCATTGGTTTATTGTTGGTATAATAATTTTCCTCAAAATCAAGCTGGCAGCTTAAAAGGTGTAGCCACGAACCTATCTACGAGTTTTTCGTTGTATCAATTTTACCCACTACTGAAAAACTAAACCGAATCTACCTTTTTTTTTATGTGGGGCGACCTTCAAAGCTGCTTGTACTTTTGGGGAAAAGACCATGGAGTGCGGAATTTTTATCTCACTAAAACCAACCCAGTGAGCACCACTCGGTTTTTTACCTCTTAAAAGGTCATTCTGGACCACTTCTGTTCAACGTCAGTTACGGCTCGTCCCTGGGGAAACTGAGAAGCATCTCCCTGTGCCTCAATGTGCACAGCAGCGTTGATCACTGTGCTATCGTCTTTCCTGGAGTCACTTGGTGGGCGGACAGATTCCCCAATCTGACCGCCCGTGACCCTGGAGTCAAATCTGCCCATGATGCAGGCGGGGTTTCAGTGTTTTTGGCATCGAGGCGGTTGCCTCCACGACGCCTTCATTCCAAGTGGGATCGGCCCGCTCTCGATCCCGCTCATCGACTTCTTTCTGGACCATCAAGGAAAGAGGCCATTTTTCTCCAGTTTTCTGTCTCTGCCAGCATGGACTTCATAACCGCTGGCAGAGGGAGGTCTCGTCCAATCCTGGCGACCAAGATCTGCCACTCAGAGGCCCACGCAGGGCACTCCTCGAACGTGTGTTGTACAGAGTCAAAGTCGCCTCCGCAGTGTTAGACTGGTGTATCTTCCTACTATATTATAAAGCATATTATATCTTACTTTTTCTGAGTCTCCTATTACCATTTTCAATTTTCTTTGAAAAACTCTCACGTCCAGAATACTCGTAATTTCATAATCCATTACGTGAGCATATTTCTGGATTATTTAATTTGAAATGTAACTCGTGGGCGTCTAACTTGTATGAAGTATGTAAAAATATATTATTAGAATGTATTAATATAAATTTTATTCCTAAATATAAATATTTTATTAGTGTCACATAATTATAGTGGTGTGCGTAACTGTATGAAAAATTTGCTCAATGTTTGTATATATATTTTGGAAAACAGTGGGAATGAATTAGGTGTATGCTTGTAGTTTGTATTGCCAGAAAAACTGATGAAGAATTTCCAAAATCCTGTCTGTATATAAATGTTAATTAGGTATCTTCTAAGGTATTTTATTAAAATGAAATAGGAAATATTAAATCTCGTATATTATTGTTCTAAGTTTTTTTTTTTATCGGTAGGCTCGCCTTTGACCACTATCTCGCCTGATGGTAAGCTATGATGTGGTTGCCGAAGAAGTTGAAGTTTATTTTGCTGGCATAACAGTTTTTCTTGTATCATGTAGGCACAAGCCAGATTAAAATCGACCGTTCTCGACTTTTATGAAAATCATTTTTTATTGGATTTTTCAAATTACCAGCAAGATTTCTTGATGGAAAACATCGATTTTCAAAGGAACATTATCGAAAGTAACCAAGATCGAGAGAGATTGACAGGCATTTCCACCGTAGCTATTTTCAAAGCGGATTATGTCGTACACAGAGTATAAAGATGCCACTGGATGCGGCATTGCAACAGTTTCCACAGAAACCAAGTCTGTCACCGTTTATTCATACTACGGTGAAATAAATTGAAACTGATGGCTTTCAATAGTAGTCTTTAAAAGAAGTTCTGTTCACAGCACTTTTGGCGCCAAGAATTTGTTTCAACTGCCGTCTCTTAGACTAACGGTGAATGAAAACATGGTGAGGAAACCGATGTACTCGTATCCTTGAACCAAAAATTCGAAGACCTGTGACAACTGCCACTACTACTTACAGAGAGAAGGCCTGTGTGATCAGCAGTGAGAACATTATAGACTAATAATGCCTACTCATTTTTTTTTTGGAGTGGGAAATCGTCCAATGACTTCTCCCGCTCTAGGTGAAGCGGAAGGGCGTGTCAGATTTTTACTGACTAAAACCCACCCGTGGTCTGTCAGTTGCTTGTGCTAGGGCCGCGGTACCCATCTTTCAATAAAAAAAATAACCAAAATATCCGCGACAATAATACCTTCTCTAGTGCGACAATTCTATGCTTTATGATAGTCAGTAAATAGGAACGCATTTTCAAACGGGCTTCAACCAACGCATTTCCTGCTATTATTTGATTTTTTTTAAATCAAAGAAAACTGATCTCTAATGACACCTGACGTGTACGAAAAAAATAAAGAATTCCTATAATGTTTTCTGGTGGGTGTAATGTTGGCGCCACACGCATTTAGAAAAACTATTTAGTATAAGACAGTCATATGTTTATTTTTGTAAGTCATTCATTATTTTTAAAGCATTTGGTAATTATTTTTTGTAAATTTTTAGGGTGAAGCTAGAGTAGCCCAGCGGTAATGCAATGGCGCTCAAACGGAGTTGCTAAAATCACGTTAAATTCGGTTCCATGCAATGATTATTAGATTGTGTCAGCTCATTTTAATGACGGATGACACACAAACAAGATTTCGGGTCACTAAAATTACGATACATTCAGTTTCATACAAAATGCGCTACACTTAAAAATAAAAAATGCGCTATGTTTGAAATCGTCAACCCATCTTGAACATGCATGGTGATTAGTTTGTAGCTTTTCTGTTTTAGAAGAGGTCGTTGCCCCGTAGTACGACAGTAACAGGCCATTACCTAAGTGTTTAATTAGGAAAATTTGTCACTTGCAAAAATCTACACTAATTTATCTACACTAAAATTATAAAGAGGAAAGATTTGTTTGTAAGTTTGTTTCTAACGGATAAACTCAAAAACACCTTTACCGATTTTGAAAATTCTCTCACCAGGAGAAAGCTAAATTATTACTGAGTTACACAGGCTATTTTTCCGAAAACGGGTCCATTCAGTTTCATACAAAATACGCTACACTTGATGCAAAATGAATCCGACAAAAATTTGAAAAAAAATCGAACGGAAATTCTTCGTCTAATTTTGAGCGATGCTTACGCTAGGTTATTCTCTTTTGGCACCACTCTATATATACATTAAACGTACAAGAATAAAACTGTCAATAATCAGTTAAACTGATTAGTGTTATGACGTAATCTTTAACAGACAGATGAAGGGAACAGTGATGGGCTATTTAAACAATAGCCCGTCACACCTAAAAATAACGATATTTTTTAATTTTCCGTTTGCTGAGATTATTTTTGTTTTTCGTAAGCGCAAATTGACGTCTTTCTTGTTAAGTAATGTAATAATATGGTCATAGGGATTATTTTTAAGATACCATATATGTCCACATATATTATGTCCATATTGCCCATTCATATACCAATGCTCTGCTCTCAACTTCAGCGCTAAGCCTTTGTGAAAAATTTATCAAAAAATACAAACTATATTAATTGTGCACACAATTGACTTTTGTTTTCTCACTGTAAAGAAATAGTGCCTAGTATTGGAAAAAGACCTCAAAAATTCTATTTATGATCGATTTATTTAAATACTCTGCAGTTCTGTGAGAAGACAGAGCAAGAGACAGTTTTAATGGTTTGCCAGTGTTCTAGACATAAATAAATAATAATAATGAACCAAGACATTATTTCTCTCATAAATATTTTATCAAAACTCTTGAGTTTCAGAATACATAATCTTGAAAGGCTTCAGATTATGCGAAACTTCAAACTATCGAGGTAAACTCTCTCTGAAATCTTAAACCAAGCTTGGTTCTAGAAGTGCCTAGTTCTTGATAATTAGTTATCTAAGTGTTAAGTTAGGAAAATT
The DNA here is from genome assembly GCA_945859665.1 of Anorthoa munda. Lineage (NCBI taxonomy): Eukaryota > Metazoa > Arthropoda > Insecta > Lepidoptera > Noctuidae > Anorthoa > Anorthoa munda. The sequence continues at coordinate 18,591,292 of OX243896.1, read as the reverse complement.
TTAACATGCGTTAAATACTTGGCTTGCTCTTGTCTATAAATTAGATTGAAACCTGAAATCTTTGAAGCAGTTTGTGGTGAAACGCTTGAACGAAAATGGCAAGCTATTAAATTATGATCCATTTAAATTATAATTGAGTGTAGGTTTGTGTTAATTGTGGCTAAGACGTCGCCTCTCGTGCTTGGTTGTCGTGGGTTCAAATCCGAGCAAGTACCAATATGTTTTTTTCAATTCATATGTACTTTTTAGGGTTCCGTACCCAAAGGGTAAAAACTGGACCCCATTACTAAGACTCCGCGGTCCGTCTGTCTGTCACCAGGCTGTATCTCATGAACCGTGATAGCTAGACAGTTGCAAATTTCACAGATGATGTATTTTTGTTGCCGCTATAACAACAAATACTATGATGTGATTTTGTTGCTTTTTTGCGATAATGGTTCGGAATCCTTCGTGGGCGAGTCTGACTCGCACTTGGCCGGTTTTTATTTTATCTTGGACATCGCTGATACCGGTAATGGCAAACATCGTAAGGTAATCTGGACTTAATATTAGTTTGAAATCTTCAACCCATCTTGAACATACGTGGTGATTAGTGTTCGTGGCTTTTCTGTTTTAACCCCCGACGGAAAAAAGAGGGGTGTTATAAGTTTTACGTGTGTTGTTGTGTATCTGTATGTCTGTCTGTGGCATCATAGCGCCTAAACGGATGAACCGATTTTGATTTAGTTTTTTGTTTGAAAGGTGACTTTATTGATAGTATTCTTAGCTATGTTTGAATAAAATCGGTCTAGCCATTCAAAAGTTATTCGCATTTTACTCTTTGCGTCTGGATTTTTTCGCAAGATATCGTATTTCGATAGATTGTCGATTGAAGCGTGTCTGCTACTAGGTATATTATATGCAGTTTAAAGTTTTTAAATTCGTAATTTTATCTTGTAAAAGAAGTCGTTGCCCTGCAGTTGGACAGTAACAGGCCAGTATTAAACGTTTAACTAGGAAAATTTATCACTTGCAAAAATATATACTAATTTATCTACTTATAAAGCGGAAAGATTTGGTTGTAGTTGTTTTGTTGTTAACTCAAAAACTACTAAACTGGTTTTGAAAATTCTTTCACCAGTAGAAAGGTACATTATTCACACACATTATTCACATTGAGTGACATAGACTATTTTTCCGAAAAAGGGTCCTTTGGGGTCGTGGCCCAATATAATACGAAAGTTTGGATGAATGGATGTTTGTTACTCAAACACGCAAGAACGGGTGAACGGATATGGATAAAATTTGGCACGGAGACTTTTATCCCGGCTTAATATGCGATCGGGATAATAAAACACTTTTCACGCGGGCAAAGCTGCGGGTAGAAGCTAGTGCAAAGTAAATACGAACTATTTGGAAGAACCAAGACAAAATACAACAAATTCCAATGTAAAGACTGAAGAATTTATGAACTGTAGAGTTATGTGACGACGCGAGGCACAGTAAGGTTACTCGTCCATTGACGCGCATCAAAATTATAATTTTATTCCAGTACTTGGGCTTTGATGTGATACAACAAGCGCTAGAAAGAGACTGTCACACTGGTAAGAGTGACAGAGACAAAGACTAATTTTAAGATTGGTCGATGTTTCTGGTGTTTACTAAAGAAACGATTGATGGATGTATGAAAGATAATATATGTGACTTGAAAGAAGGTAACGATTGAAACGACAGGAAACAGAGAGCAGAGAAGAAGAAGGCGTTTTATTGTTGACTAGATTCTGCCAGCGGCTTCGCTAGCATGAAATCGGAAAAACATCCCGAGGGAACATATTCCCGGGATAAAAAGTATTCTGTGTGCTATTCCTAACTATAATCTATCTTTGTGCCGAATTTCATCTATATCCATTCAGCCGTTTGAGTGTGAAGAAGTAACAAACATACACCGCACACACTCACAAACTCTTGCCTTTATAATACTACTAGTGTGAAACGCAGTACTATCTCACCTATTGTTACGTCATGATGTGGTTGACGATGACGCACGATGAGCACGCTTGCCCAGAACTAAAATATTCACTCTTTGCATATGCTGCACCAACCCTTAAAAATACGGATAAGGACAGGAAAATTATGATATGTCCGAAAATTATGGACGAGTATTGTAATTGGATGTAGGTGTTGACGAAGCAGTTGTGGCTTAAGTTTTGGTTGTGGATACGTTTATACAACTATTCAACGACATTATAATTTTTCTTAAGGCCATCCTTAGAAACCAAGCTCAGATCAAACACGGTTGATTAAACCTTGATATTACAATATAGAGAGGGTTGAGCGGATAAATGCGTACCTACCTAACAGAAACGATGTAGGTGGCATATTGTATTAAATTTTCTTTTCATCTCCACAAATAAATACGTAAATATAATAGATCTCTCAACATTTTCGTATTCAGCATCAATCTTTTAATAGAAAAGAGTTTGAATAACCCGCACCGTGAATAACCCTGAGCATGAATAACCCCTCCTTGCGAGCTTACATGAATACTCTGTTTCGTCCGGTTTAAATATTCCGGACCGGTTTTATTTACGGATATCAGGATCAATGGCGCTTCAGAAATAGTGCGTTGAGCCGTAAAATGATGCAAACGCTTTTTACGCCTTGATACGCATCGAGAGGCGAGAATTTACTTTCTTTTGAGCATTACGGGATAGTGTGTGCTTATTGGATACAAATATTGAGCATGCGAGTCGAAGATTAGGTAAAGGGTTGATCCGAGTGGATTTTTCTGGATCGCCGAGACTGACTTTTCAAGTAATGTCTCGTTATATTTGACTGAACTTACTTTGATTCTGAAAATGACTGGTGTGTTTACTTTTTCAACACAGAACGTGAAGGACATATTTATTTGGAAGTAAAATTTGTACAAAATGTTTTTATGTAGGTAATACTAATAACTATACATATAGTTAGATTTGATTTGACAGAGAACTGGGCGTACACAACACAAAACTTCTAAAACGCCTATGAATAGCAGTATTAATATATTTAGATGTAATTAGAACTTCCGAAACCAATTACTGTGATAAAAACTTTATTGAGATAATAGAGATGATTTGATAAACACACTATTAATTTTGAAATCATAAATCTAATATTGTCACAAATACCAATAAATTGCCGCAAATCGCCAGCAAACACATTTACATAACCCCGTAAAAAATATGAAATAATACCACACAACGTACTCTAACACTTTTATTATTTCCTGTGTCCTCATTCACATTGATAAATTATCCGTTCAATATCAAAGAAATATTTACGTTACGCCTCAGTGGATGGCGACGTTAAGAGTACCCAACAATTTACTATATTTATAATACTGTCATGACATACGACACAGGACCGTTGTAATTTCCTGGAAAGTATCCAAAATGCGGATCTGAAATAGAATGGATACTGCATGGATTTGAAGAAAAAGACCAGAAAAAATTGTATAAGTCCGGAGAAATGAGTTATGATCGGCAAACGATGTGTTTCTTATAGATAGTTACTTAGTGTCACGGGATCAGAGATTGATGATGCGACCTGTCTACTGGGATAGCAGCCTTAATGTAAAATTAAATGCTTGTCTATTAGTAGTTAATGTATTTTTTCTACGAGATTTTATTTACCTGACAAGCACAGAAGAAAAATCATGATTTTTTGTTGTTTTTAACTTAACCATTTTGTTGAGCAGGAGCCAGGAGGCCCAGTGGTATCGGCCGCGACTTACAAGTTGTAGGTCATGGGTTCGAACCCAGGCAGGCGCTTTACTTTGTGTAAATTATTTCATCACAACTGCTCTCAAAAACGGTGAAGGAAAACATCGTGAGGAAACCGGCATGTCCTAGAACCAAAAATTCGAAGACATGTGACATCCATCAACCCGCACTGGGCCTGCGTGGTGGATTACGGCCCATCCCCTCTCACAGAGAGGAGGCCTGTGTCCCAGCAGTGGGAACATAAATAGGATGATGATGATGATGATTTTGTTGAACCATTTCATCATCATCATCATATCAGCCGAAAGACGCCCACTGCTGGACATAGGCCAAGCGTCGCCACATTGACCGGTCCCTTGCGTCTCGCATCCAGCGGCTTCCCGCAACCTTCACCAGGTCATCGGTCCACCTAGTGGGAGGTCTTCTAACGCAACGTCTTCTGGTTCAGCCATTTACCTCATTATTATTAAAAATACTGGCAGAACGTATTTAATATTTTGTGTAATAAATGTAAGCAATTAGTTCAAGAAAGGTTTGTAAGGTAACAAATTTTACGTGCACTATGAAGCATGACGTTCTCATAACAGTATATGCAAAGTTATCAGAGCATATCAAAGTATAATATACATATATCTATAGACTTGCGTTTAGAAAGAATTTTAAGTTTAATTAGAAGACTTTACGTTTAATCTATGTCACTATTCACAGAACAGATGGTCAATGGGGCTGAAAAAATCGGGGTCTGGATTGTAAGACCTCCCTCAAGTTGAACTGATAACCTGGTGTAAGCTGCGGAAATCCGCAGAATGTGAGACGCACAGAACCATTCGATGTGATGACACTTGGGAGATGTTTGTGTCACAGTTAACCTATGTCTGCGTTCGGCAATGGACGTCTTTAGGATGGAAAAATGATGATGAAGTCACTCAGTGATAGACTCAGTGTTTTAAAATAGTTTTTGACATTGATTCTCGCCGTGATGAGAATCAGAATTAGAAATCTTTATTTGTAAGTAATAGGTACAGTGAATATAAAATGGTACGTACAATTTTAAGTTCGCTACAACCTTGTAATGGCATACAAAAATTACACAAATCAATGAGTTTGAATTTAAATTACTTAATTATGGTTAAACTTAACTTCTCTAATAGTAAACAAAAAAAAAAAAAAATTGAATTTAGAAATTAATATGCATTCAAAAATCAAAATCGTGATTTTGTAAAAAAAAACTAAAATAAATTTTGAATATAATAATAAAACATACCTAATACTACAAAATAATAATAACAATTCTTAAATGACAAGAAATAGAAGTGCATTACAGTCGATGTCAAAAAAAAATAAGAGACTGCGACATAAATGTCAAAATTTTTTTTAGATCGACTGTTGGCCTTCAGGTATTGTTCTTTTTTTACCCTTCGAGTCTATTCTTTAAAAATTATTTCTTGACGTACAATATTGCACAGTTCACGTCGCTTCCATAATTCCTACAGACGGATAAAATATGCTAATTATTCTATGCAAAACGTATGTCAAACGTAAATAAACAAACAAGATATGACATAATGTCAAAAAACATGAAAGATTTTAGTGTCAGCGGTTTTCCGTACAATAGGTGTCAGATATCATGTGTGAGTGGGACGTCAGCGAGAGCGGTAATCATTCAAATGAGAGGTGTGAAAAATTTGCTGTCTCATTTTTAGGGTGCCTTTCAATTTGTGTAGAAACAATAGGCTAGGAAGATTATCATGGTCTTTAATAATTCTTGTTTTCTTTTTACTTATTTCAAATCTCACATTTAATGTAATACTAGCTTCTGCCAGCGGCTTCGCCCGCATGAAAGCCGAAAATTATCGCGAGGGAACATATTTCCAGGAGTTTCTTGTGCATAACAAGCTACTTTTCCGAATGCACGGTAGAATCAATTTTTATTACTCGTGAATTTTAATTGTTAACGTTCAAAAGTGTCGCTTAATGGCTTAGTTGAAATAAATATATTTGACTTTGACATTTTGACTTTGACCGGGATACAAATATCTTACGTGCTATTCTTGACTATAATCTATCTCTCTGCCAAATTTCATCCAGATCCGTCCAGCCGTTTGAGCGTGAAGAAGTAACAAACATACAAACACACTCACAAACTTTCGCCTTTATAATATTAGTGCGAAATGTGATGACAACCTGTATGATGTGCGTAAAAAATATTGATCGGTACTTACATTTATGTAACTATTAAGATCTGTTTCAATTCATTTTTAATGATATAAATTAAGTAAAACTAAAAAAAACTTAAAATTTCGCACACGTATTCCTCTTATGACGTAAGCATCCACTAAGGAAGGATTTTTCAAAATTCAACCCCTAAGGGGGTGAAATAGGTGATAAAAGGTTGTATGAAACTTTTTATTAAAAAGTCATCTGTAGGACCACGGATCACGCGAACGAAGTCGCGGGCGAAGTGCTAGTTATAACAGATTTGTTTACAAGTCTTTTGAAAGTATTTGAAACAAGCTTCACAGTGTTCTCAGCAATAAAACAATTGAAGCCAGACACTAAATTAGAACGAACACAAAATGAGATGAAACCAACTAAGATCGGAATTGCACCAAGACATTATTGCACTTCTAACAGTCTTGTGGGACCTAATTGGTCTAATGAAGAATAAATGCGGCTGTAAGTTTTAGTAGCTCAGGTCAATTTAAAAATGAGAACGAGAGGGAATCTAACTAGCATCTTAATAAGTTTTTTTGCCACTGTTACCCAAAGTTGTAATCTTAGTTATTGCTATATACATACATATATTATTTACCATGCAAAAGCACTTAAAAGCAACAATACAACCTCTGTTTCCATATGCCATGTAATGTGTTGTTGTTCTTTATGTACTTATAAAATAAATAAATAAGTAAAAAGGCGCCTAGACTTTTTGAGGAAAAGACCAGGGAGTGCGGGATTTTTACGTCACTAAAACTACACCGGTGTTTACATTTTGTATACAGATCTGTGTGTAGCTATATACATACCTACAGTACAAAACTTAAAGTCACACCCATGTGTGTCTCGAAAATTTTGTTTTTGAGCAAATGGCAAATATATTTTTGAGACGCTTACCTTAATCTTACTTACCATATACTGGTCACAAAGGTTAATATAGTCTTTCGTGAAAAAAACTGAAATGTTAGGGTTCAATGCCAATCTACTCGGACGCAGCTGAAAACTAGTATTGTTTATTAAGCTTTCACTTATCTGACCTTTGCAACTCAGTTACTCGGTAACACGAAAAGACACTCTAAACAAATTGTCATTCCATAAGCGATGGCGATGGTCGAAATGCCAAAATGTCAGGGATTCATCACGTGACATTTTGATAGCGTTTGACATTCCTATTCATTTTTGATATTTTTCCAATTGCTATCGCGACGCTTTCGTTGATAAAATGTCACATGTCTGGCCTAGCGTCATTCTTGCGATGGTGGTGGTTCTTCTTCTTCCACCTCGCCACTTCCCGTTACTCGGGGGTCGGCTTTCCTGGTCATGAGGCGCAACTGCATCGTTAGTAGATAGGCTGCACTTCTTCATGTCCTTCTGGGCAATCGTCATCGAAGATGTCAACGGTCTACTTCTGCCTCTCTTTTGTGTCGTCATGGAAAGGCACTTTTTCACGATGTGATCATCGGGTCTCCGCACCACATGACCGTACCATTGAAGCCAAAATGATTCATCATGTGACATGTGACATTTCGATAGCACTTGTCATTCACATACATTTTACCAATCGCTACTGCGACGCTTTTCTAATAGAATGTTACTTGTCTAGAGGCAGAATAACAGCCTTTACCTATTTGTAGAACTTGTCTAAAACGATGTAACACGATTTATTTATACCTATAAATCCTTCATCGCCTTATAGGAGAACCTAAGTCATAAGCAATAAATTTTCTCCTACAGTGATATTAAAAATAGTTCTCAAATATTTTCAAAAACAAACTAGTGAACGACAACGGAAATTAGCTATTAGTAGTCCAGACAGAATTCTAAATGATGCAACGACAGAAAGATGTGGTTTTAAGATAAAAAGTAAACGAATATTCAACAACAATCATAATGATGACAAATACAAGATAAATCATGCACCGGACAATCCGATAACGTAATCGTAGTGTTGAGTACAATTATGGCTTTGGATGAAAAAATCACACAAATATTATTAACACGAAAGTTTGTGAGTGTGTTTGTATGATGGTTACTCTTTCACGCAAAACCTACTGAACGGATCTGGATGAAATTTGGCACAGATTATAGGATGGAATAGCACATAGGTTACTTTATATCCCAGGAATATATTCGCTTGAGATAATTTTCAACATTCACGCGGGCAATTCTGCTGACAGAAGCTAGTAAATTCATAAACATTCAACTGCTTTCGTTGAAGGATAAGACAGAAGTGTACCTATTGTATAGCCATATTTCGTCAGTTAGGTTTAATTTTAATGTAGTAGAGGGCGAGCATATTGCCATTACTGAAAAAAAATGTTTATTGTTGAACCTATGGTGCAGGCGCTTGCAACCACTCGAACATCGAGGCACGGGGTCCCAGCGCTAAGAAAGGTTTGGTTTGGTTCATATAAATATCACTAGATGGCACGATATGCATCGATTTGTTATTGAATTGTGTGTATAATCAACGTTTTTCTGAAATTGATCATGAAAAAAAAAATTTTGTTCTTGTTAAATAAACTCTCTTAAGCATAAAATTATGGATATTGTGCTCTTAATTCACATTTCAAAGATTATTTAAATAGTTCATTTAAAATTGATACCAATAGATGGTGCGGTTTTAAATTTCTGAGGCATGCCCCTCACTTTTTTAAATTGTATTGTAGCACATTTTGATACCTACAATGAAAAACTTGCAAAAAAATACTATAAAACAAATCACTGTAAGTCACTGTATTGAAAGAAAAAAATAATCTCGAACAGAGTAAACTCAAATTATTATTATTATTTTATTTACTTGCAAGTCACTGCTAATAACCGTGTATATCCGTGTATATCTATAGCCGTGGAACGGAACCGAACGCGATCGATGTACTTTTAGTAAATATTCCGTATAGTCTATCGAAAAACGGTAGTTATGTCGGCACACTTTCTTTGAATGGGATGCGGCATCTGCATGCTAGTATTATATTATCTGTGACCACAAATGTGTAAAAACAAAAAATGTACATTCCGTTGCCTTAACATTGTTGGGCCTTACATAATGATTAGTGTAAGGGAACAATGTGTTTCTTCAGCTACAAAGTACCTACCTACTTATTGAACCAAATCCATTAAGCCTCGAAAACTTCGAGCAAACTTTACCGGAATTCTACCAAGTTCCGACGAAGGTAAATTCAGTTCGACGTACTTAACGAGTTTTCAATTAATGGCATCAATAATTTAGGGCACAGGTGATTAAGTTTTTAATGAGTTTTTAGTCTTATTTTATTAATAGTATACTATTTCTCTCCTCAGGTCTTCTAATAACCATAAACACTGCTTGTAAACATTTTTTTATAAATAATTAGTACAGACGTTGCTGTATTAATCTATACTAATATTATAAAGAGGAAAGATTTTTTTGTTTGCTTGTTTGTTTGTACCAAATAGGCTACGAAACTACTGGACCGATTTAAAAATTTCTTTCACCAATAGAAAGCTACATTATTCCCGAGTGACATAGGCTATTTTTTAATCCCGAAAACGGGTCCTGTGGGTTTGTCCACGGGAGCGAAGCCGCGGGGAACAGCTAGTAATAATAATATATCTATACTAATAATATTATAAAGAGGAAAGATTTGTTTGTTTGTTTGTTTGTACTGAATAGGCTCCGAAACTACTGGACCGATTTAAAAAAATCTTTCACCAATAAAAAGCTACATTATTCCTGAGTGACATAGGCTATTTTTATCCCGATAACGGGTCCTGTGGGGTGGTCCACGGGAGCGAAGCCGCGGGGAACAGCTAGTTGTTTATAATAAAATGATTACAAGCATTTTTTTAATTCTTTCATATAATGAAATCTGGGTGTACAATACCCATACTAGTAGGTATAAGTGTAATACTACAGCTGAAAAAATATCCATTAAGTACCGTATTTCTGAAAAAAAAAGAGAGGTCAGGGATACCATGCGGTGTCAAATCTATCATGGTTCGACTGTGAAAAATGGATACTAAAGGTGAACGAATAGAATAGAATAGAAAACATTTATTTGACACAGACACAACACAACAACAATAATCACAAAGTAACAGAGAAGAATAGTAAAAAGTACAAACAGGGTTTCAGAATCATTGTGCCGGGCGTGCCCACACCGAAAGGGTTACGAACTCAGCATTTGCTGGGTGTCAGACACCCAGCGCTGATTTTCAGTTGGCAACCCGCTAGTGACACACGGACGTGGGTAAATAAAATAAATACTTAAAATAATAAGTGAATATAGATACTTAAATAACGCGTGCGCGTTCACCTTTAGTATCTAGACTTACCGCAGGAGCCGCAGTCATCGTATTTTATAAATATTTATATGAAATCCACCTGTATATAAGTAAAGCTATACCCAACCTTTCTAGAAATACTAGCGTGATGATGAGCTTTAAAAATAGGGAATATTTAGATCTTTTTCGAATTTGAATATAACCTAAAACTTTACGTTCTATTAAAGTTAAAACTTTTACTATGCGTACAGCAAAGAAGTGGAATTCCCTGTCGGAGTCTGTATTACCTGATTGCTACAACCTGGGAGTCTTTAAGCCAAGAGTGAATAAGTTTCTTCTAGGCAAGCATGCTTCATCGTCGACACCATCAGGTTACATAGTGGTCAAGCGCAAGCCTATCAACAATTAAAAATAAAGATACCAAGAAGTCATCCTAGCTATTGCCTAACTATGTCGGGTTCAGCTTCCAGTCTAATCGCATGCAGCTGAACAGGTACCAGTAATTATTACCTGGAGCAACTGCCTATCCGACCTTCACAGTCTTCTAATTGGGTGATACAATAAATCACAAATTAATAAACATCTGTTCGTATCACAAGTAAAAATAGTCAAAAATATCAAAGAAAATCCTCTAGATTTATGTGAAAATAAACGCACGGAAAGACTGTATTTCACGTACACACACACTATGTCACCTCATATACAAACATAAATATCTAAAGATTAGCCAATTTATTGAAATAGATACAATTTATTTGAAGAAACACATTTTTCCGACTTCCACACTCACAGACAATAAATTTTGAACAAGTATCGGGCCCTTTAACATCTGTGCTGGCCACCTACACATGGAGTGTCACCTTTATAGTTGTTCAACAAAACTCAAAGGGTTCTGTTCAAAAGAAAATAAACTAAAGGTTGATTGTCATGAGTGGGTCTCAAAGAATATTATTGTTGAGTAAACAGCTACTGTTTTACTCAACGACTTTTGTGTGCTAATAAAGGAAAGTAGGTATCATTTAAAAGAAAAGTTGAGTTTTAACTGCAGAAGAATGCAAAATTATTTTGTTTTATTAGTCGGTAAGGATTTAAAAGAAAACATACAGGTTTTTGAATTGAGTAGTTGGAGTTAATTATGCCAAAGTTTGTTAGGTTCTCAGGCTAAAGTAGAGTTTGACAAATACTCAACTTGATATTTTTAATTCAGATATCGGGTGTTAAGTTGCAACTACACCATTAAATCATCACATAAGTGTTGTTCTAGTTTTGTTTATGATATCATCATGAAAAATTAGATGGCATTGTTATTTCATCCAGAGATGAGAAAGATATGTCAATAGTTTGGTAACAAATGACTAACTACTGTTGTCACATCTTATTTAATGTACCTACAATCTATGCAAATAAACGTTTACTTTACTTTACCTTTACTTTACTGTCGAAATACTGAGCATGCTTGATTTAGCACTGAACAGCTAATACTTGATTCCAGAGTTGAAACTTTTAAATAACTTGTGTGGTTAAAACCTTCTTTAATCAAAAAGTTCGGCAGGTTTTTGGGGTAAAATAAAGTTAGACGAATACTCAACTTTAAATTCTAAGGACCGATTTCTGAATTAAGTATTTGAGTAACCTCAAATACTTAATTCAGACAAAAACTCAACCTAACGAGTTGAGTTTTTGTCAAACTATGCCTTAGCCTGAAAACCTCTCAAAATATGGTACTAAGTAGGGTTTGACACGTTCTTAACCTCAAATACTCAAAGCAAAAATCGGCCGTCAGAACTCTTTTTTAGAAATCAACGTTAAAAAGAAAAAATACGTAATTTACAAAAAACTTGATGAAACAGACAAGATGATGACAACATAATTTAGGAAAATTATAACAAAATTCATAGAATTAATGAACGAACTCAACAATAAAGTAAGTTTATTGATTCTGCTAATTATGTTTGTGTTCAATATAATATTTATGATGTTTCGAAAGACTTTGATATTACTTCGAGATTTCTCAAAGCGAGATTCATGGAAATAATTTGGAGCATTTGATAATTACTTGACGAATTGTGTCAAGACGAATGAATTATGCCTTAAACTTAATAATTTGCAATGTTTTAATGAGCTTTTCAGTAGAGAATATTATTACTACCCCACCTTTTATGATTATTCTATTTTGTTTGATATTTATATCTTCTATTTTATTTTAATATTTAAGTATTTACTGTTTCCGTAAGTGTGTCCGTGGGTGGCATCATGGGCCCTATCAGAATATCAGCACAGCGTTATTTCTGTTTTGGATATCGCTGCACATGCTGAGTTAGGGTTTTTATTTTTATTATTGTTTGATTTTATGCTTATTTCTCGTGTCTCCTGTGCGGGTCACAAATAAATATTTTTTATTTCTTTACTATAATCAATTTAAAAAAAATAATAATTATAATGTTAATGTTGTAGTAATCAGCAAAAAAAACCCTTTAACACCAAACCCATTCACAAAAATATATATTATATAAGTTGAAAAATATTATTCCAACTTTCTGTGTGCGAGATCGGTCGCTGTTACCCAGTTTATTGTTTTTTGTTTAAAATATTTCAGTATGGATTTAAAAAGAGTTCCAAATGTTTATAACAAAGAAGTAATATTTATATTCTATACCTAATTTTAAAAATGACAGATATTGGTGACACGTGTTATCAAAATTACTCATTTCCACATATTTTTAAACTGCTGCGCGGATTAAAATATTTGTGCCACGTCAACCCTCATAGATATCGAAAAACTGGAAGGTAAAATAAAAACACGGAGCAAACATAAAACACAATCTTTACGACTCAACGTACGGGAACTTGAAATAATATCGATAACAATAATTATTTATTGTGTTTAGAATTAGATGCCGTTTCTAGCAGCAATGCTTACTGTTATTAGACTTGCAAATTTTGTTTTATTACTTTATCACAGTAACAGCTTATTTTATCCGAAAAAACTGTAATTGGAAATGTGTTTTTGTAATTCATAATCGTAACTGAAAAAATATATTTTAGACTTTTCTGTAGTTTTTCTTTTGACGAGTATTTACTTTAAACGAGTGAACTTAATTTATTCCCTACATTCAAATACCGATGAAAAACATGTATGAGGTCTATTATGGCAACATCTCTTTATTGTTATTTTAATTGTTGGCGGTATCTCAACTTTCGCTACAAGACCTAGACAGGTGGCAATCGTGTTCAAAATCTTTTTTCTCTAAACAGCAATTGTCAACAGGATTGACATAAGGTTTTTCAATAGCTCAAGTTAATCTAATATCATAATCATAATATATTTTCATATATAATAATATTAAAACTAATATTAGTATTTTCGTATAACCATTCAACGGTGAACCATGCTTTCTGTAGACAATTATATCGTTCAAGGGTAATTCTATAAACCGTACGGGACTCATAGAATCTAATACATATTTGACTTTTCTGTTATCGTTATCACTCAATTTTAATCAAAGCCTATGGGTTGTCGTCTCCTTTGTTGTGATCCTAACAACTTGAACCACGCGTTGCCTCCTCAGAACTTTGCGACCTCTTCGGTCATCCGTGCTGCGGCCAATTTCCCCCTTGCTGCTTAACTTTGAACAACCACTAATCCTTCTTCAATTCCCTTATGGCTTTTACTCACTCGAATATCCATCATATCAGTACAGCCCAAACAATTACCTTATACTGATGCGGCCGTAATCGTCGACCTCGAGGCTAACCTTGGTCGGCTGAACCCGTCGTGGCGTCGTGTAACGAAATGAGCCCGAAATAGTTTTGTCCCCACTCGTAATGAGCGAAGATGGACGATTGCCAATAATATAGTATTATCAGTTCAGTAGCGGTGCAAACACGGTTGGGAGGCGGAAAAGAAAAAAAACGTGTGTTTTTTTAAAGTAATGACCAATATGCCAATATGAATGGGTGTCGAAAGGTAGACTTTACCTTATTCAGAAGTTTTAGACTAGTAACATTCTTTCAATGAAAGCATCGAGGATAAACGTAAAAAAAATATGAGATTGCCGAGTGCTATCTTACTGTCACGTGATCAATCCCTCACTTTTTGTCATTACGCCCAACGCCATCAGGTTAAAGTTACCACCAGGTTAGTGGGTAAATAGCAAGAAAATAACAGTCTCATACAAAAATCCTTAAGTTGAAGAAGGAGACAGAAAATATTAAGGGAGGAAGAATACTGTATCCCGACATATATGATTGAAGTTCCAATCTAATATAGAACTGTTGAACAAGTATGGAACAAAGTAATCATACGTCCTAAAATCAACCTTCAATCAAATTTTTATAAAAATATATACATGTTTTAAAAGAAAGGTGAACAAGTACCTACAGTCATTGTGATAGATGCATATTTTATCAATATTCCCATTTACAGGATCAATAAAAGAACGTGTGTACAATATGCCTACGTACCCGCCTATCGACGCAATTTAAATTTCTCGCGCCAACAGGAAAGTCCCTTACAGTGTTTCTTCTGCTATATTGGGATATAATTTAAAATATTAACCCAAAATAAAGGCTACTATAATTATTTTTACAAAAACATATTTCGCAGCAGAATTATTTTTGATTTCCCTAACTTGGTCTCGGAAGCGGTCGCGGCGTGGTGTGCGAGAGCGACGGATTACTAATATTATTAGCCACTTACTCCCCGGATTCACGCTCCCATTTCTATGTTGTAGTGCCATTTCTATGTTGACTGGTCTAGAGCCTCAGATACATACCTTTTTTTGACGTCCAACTTTTTAACAAAAATATTTAACAATTTTATAATCCATAATATTATTATGATTAAGTTAAACTTTGACTAGCTGATACTGAATTAAAATTTTCTATAGATAAATCGAATAAGGAATCCGCTAATCAGTATAAGGCTGAAAGTGATACTGAGGTTATTTTTTTTATAAATCTGTTTGTAAAGCGACTTACTGTGAAGTGAAAGTAATGATCCCCTAAGGAAAATTATTTCAATTATTTATTTATTTATTTAAAACTTCATGCAACATACATACCTACCTACTACTATTTAATGTGTTCTAAGTTATTTTTTAAATTCTCGTTTCAGAAATAAAATATTATACGCTAAAAGGTTTAAACAATTATTTCTCATAAGAACATATTTTTTTTTTTTTTAATATATCTTCGTGTAATGACGAGGCATGCAAAGGTAAAAACAAATACAATAATTATTTTCACAAACAAAGATAATGTGTACTTCTAAACACAGCTGGCTAACTGGTCATCACCACGGTACCCACATATTTATTTTGTTAGGAAAAACTGTTTTCGATTGATAAAATATATATACGCTAAAACTGTTTTATATTGACTCAGTAGTTACAAGACTAGAACATTAGCAAATAAGGGCCGAAAAACTTTAAAGCTTTCGGTTGTCTATTTTAACTCTAAAAGCAAATCGATAAAAGTGTCATGTATATATGTCGTAGTAAAATTATCACAATGATGTCAAAACAAAATAATAAGTTACAATTCCGGCTAAATCGTGACATCACGGTAGATACAGGCTTGATAACTATCGACAGGATTGGTCCGCAACTGTCCAAAACTGGGAAGAATGAAAGAACAAAGGCAAGTATTTACTCTGCAGTGGGTAAAAACAAAAATAAAATAAAAATCATAAGTATAGGTAAATGCGAATGATGACATCAGATTTATTTCAAATTACATTCATTTGACCTAACAAAACGGTGTTCATTGGACAGATGGAAATTGTAAACAAAAATGATTACGAATTTAACCTACTTAGACTAAAAATCGTTTAATACAGAATAATTTTGTAAGTGGTTGGTGAGACTGAAATAAGCTATGATAAGAATAATTAAAAAGATAAACACAGCAATACATACGAGTACTACTCTGTCTCTTAAATAACAGAACAAGAGATTCAATTAGTTTCTCCTCTTACCTTTGCCTCAATCGTTGACACTTTGGATAAAGGAAAATTAAAAAATAAACTTAATGATGTACCCAATGTATGTACACGCACGCTGGTTATGAGTACTTCCTGTTTTATGAACGTAAATTAAGGCGCAGATTCCCTTGAGTAGCTGATTTTAAAATGAGAATCACGTCTAAACGGCTAGTCGTAATTTTTTGTAAAAAATATATGTTACATTAAACCATTTTCTTAATAATTTGATTTAAGCACATTTTGAGTTTCATTCGTATAACACAGTGTAATTAATTAGTAAAGTTATGTCTAAAACGGACAAAAACACGGCAATCGCACCAAAACCGCTGGGCGTATATAAATGAAATCGACACCATCTCAAGGACAATTTAATTATCTACATTTTGATCTGAGGCTTTTTTTTTAAGTTATATAATAATAAGGAAAGTACAAAAAAACTACTAAATTTTGGGTCGCGCGGGTGTGAAACGGGTGCGCGTTTTGTTCCCTCAAGGTCGTTGGCGTAAGTCTTCGTCTTAAGCAAAAGGAGTATTTAAGAAACGCGAGCACGTGGAGGATTACGTAGTGTTCTGTAGTTTATGCCTTCATTGTAAAAAGGCGTGAGTTTAGGTAAGTAAGTATAAAAAATATGTGAATTTAACACTGGCTCATTACAGTGAGCCGATGTATCGAAATCAGTACATTATGATGTCTACATAGTTACTATATTTTTTCCGTGGCCAATTTATCGAAATATAAGTAAACTGTGACACTCAACAATAGTGTGGCTTTCTTCTAATGAAATAATTTTTGGAACTGGATGAGTATTTTCTGAGATAAATACGTCCTACAAACAAACAAATAAGTTTACCCTTTATCATATTAATGTAGGTATATGACTATGAGGCAAATTTTCAAATTAAGATGACTTTGGGCCGAATCTGACAATATAGGTCAAACCAACCTGTTTATTCGGCTGATAAATGAATTGGACATTCAGTCGGGTAACAGCATTATTAATAATATTTCACAAAATAATTGTAGTGTCGACCATAAAGTACATTAAACATGTTTGCCCTTCGTTTGTGAAGTCATTCATGTGAGATCGCACATAATCTACATTGTATCGATTTGATAAATTCCAAAGCGACAGTTTGACGGTTGTGTTTTTGGACAAAAGCATTATTCTTCTTTTGGAGGTTGAGCCGCAGTCTGGTAAAAATAACGTAACTTCTTTTTAATGCTGTAGATGTAACATATTTGATTTCAATTACCTTAAGCCCCATATTTTAAGTCAGTTTCAAGGACCACCACTTGATTTAGTCGTCATGACAGTGGCAAAATTCTCGATTAATGTCAATAAATAATATGTTAAACTGTCAACTTGAAGATTCAAAGTGGACTCAAGTTGGAAGACATGAACTTGAATAAAAGGGGTTACTCTTGAAGTGACTTAAGGGATTGTGTCGTTAAGCTGAAGTTCGTAATAATACGGCAATGATTTGTAATATTTACGATATTTTGTCATTTATGACCATGGTCACTTCCTTCCGTATCAAGTAGGAGACAGAATAGATCAAAGGGATATTTATAAGCCGAACTTTTTTCTATACTCAGCCTGTCATAAGAAAGGCTGTATACTAAACTTGTATATGCACCTGCACTCATTATCCTGACAAAACGATTAGATTACATTCCGTCACACTCTTCCAAATATTTTTACAAAAAAATTACATTAACTTTCATGTTCAAACGACGAATGCGATAGTAAAATTTTAATTGGAACGCGTAAATGTACAGCAATGACATCCGTATTATATGCGGAACCATCATATTAAATGTTTGAAGCTGTGCCAAGTTTGTGACAAAATATATGACATGAGTGTTCTTTTGTAAGCGTGTTTTGTGTTTCACTGTTGATCTTGGTTTCAATGTGAATGCATCAGCTGTTTTCGTTTCGTGATATTTTCGTATTGAGGCGAATTTTGGCAATGTTCTCTATTTATTTGTTTTCATAAACTGTTTGGGATGTTTATTAGGGAAGCTTTTGGTATACTTCTAGATTGGTATCTGATTTTTCTTCTACTGATATAAGAAGTACAATGTGATGTTGAAGACGCTATGATATTGAATAAGTTTAATTCTTAGTTAAATAAGTTAGCTTTCACTTATATCTAAGTGTTGACGAAAGCTCCACGTTTAAAAAGAGCATAAGCATAGCTGTTAGCATATTTTAGGTTATTGAAGATAGGTACTCTTCAATAACCTAAAATATGCTAACATAAAATAGGCTAATTCTAACAAGTTGTGTATCAATAATGTTTAAAAATCATAGTACCACAACTAGGCGACGACATCTAGTATTATAGATACTAGAATTATCATGTCTTACCTGTCTGGGAGAATAGAATTGATTATGTACAAGTAAGTTACACATCTGTTTTACAAAACTTAAACACTTTTATCATCAATATACAAAAACAGAAACCTTGACGCATGTATAAATGTCTTAAATTGTTATCTTAGCATTACATAATCTTCTTAAGTTATTCCCACAATTAAAGTTCATTAAAAACATTAATACTAAGGTCACTGATTCATAGTCTACCTTGATAATGGTCTAGGTCAGGAGTAGCCACGTGTATGAGTCGAGTGCCAAGCGCGAACGCTTAATTATCTTCCCACAGTACTATGAGAACTATGTAAATGTATATATTTGAAGATGCGTTTAGAAACCGGAAGAGTAAAGCATTCCACGTTCTTAAAAGTCTTGCTATTCAAGTGTTTTGCCATCATATCTGTAATATGACACCATAATAAGGAACTGCCATCGGAACTGCACGGGTGTGCAACGTTTTACCTCAATCTGATTACGAGAAGTGGGCAAACAATCAACCATTAGATTTGAACAACATTTAGAGAGAAGAGAAAGAAAGAATTTTTTAGACGGCTATGGAACTGAATAATGTAAATAAACCATTTTCATGGATTCAAAAGATTTGATTTTAGTCGTGACAATAGAAAAAGCCGGATTTGACAGCTATAAAAATACTTAATAATGATTAAACTTGATGTTTACGAATTATACTCGTATTTACAGTTCTTCTTCGTCGTATCGATGATTCCAAATTTAAATATGTTTTGACCAATAATTAGCCACGCCAACAGCGTTGTCATTTGCCTCACAAAGGTCTTTTAAGGTGCAGGTGTTGTTGCACAGAGAGCACGACAAAAGGTGAGGCATTTTTTGGGATCTGGCTCCGCAATCGCACTGTGGGTCATTGGAGTACCCCCATCTAACTAAGTTGTGCCTGCAGCGATCCACCTGGCTTCACAGTCGGTTTAGAGATTTCCAGATGGGCCAAGGCAGTTGGTGGCCCGCATAGCTTTTCTGCAGGCTCAACAGTGTATGGGTGTAACATAGTAATTAATTAGGATTATGAATTTGACTTTTCAATTTCTTACGTACAAAGTTATCGTGGCATTTAAAATGAGAAACATAATCGGACTTCTTAGATTATCACGATTATAGTCTATCGTGAAAACAGTTATTTGCGCAGGAATAATATTGATCGTTGGTCTAATGGTCGCAAACAATACAGTTAATCATGATAGGTTCGATACCAGGATTGGAGTCTGTATTATTTGATTTTTCCATTTCAAGCTTCTCAGTGGCAACCCAGAATCTGGAGCTAATTTGGTAAAAAGCTCGCCTGCAATGGGAGCCATTTGAATTTTCCGCAACGAGCGCTGGTGTGGACTCCTCAATTACTTCAAAATGTCAAATTTCATAGGTTTTTTTATGGTAAATTAATAACCGAGTGAAAAATAATTATACTGAATGGGCGCGGACTATTATACTAAGTAAGTGAATATTTATCCGGTTTGAGCAATAATACCTTTTAGGAGGTTTTTGTGAGCTGCGGCAATAATATTATTACATACCTTAATTGTATTTGGGGTCCTATTTTCCTATGTTAGCATATTATTCTTTTGAAAATAGCATAAAAACAGACGAGGCGATATCGATATGCAGAGCGCGAGTTCAGATGTATTCGTGTTTTCAAAGAATTAGTCCAAGAGCGAGCGAAGCGAGCTCGGTAACTTAGGGCACCCCAACACGGTTACTTAAGACCCTGCAGACATAAAAAGGAGCTCCTCTCAAAGAAGGCTCCGTCGACAAACTTTTATTTTCAAATCGCTGTTTTAAACATTTGTATTCGCCCACTGTTTGTCGCCCACTTAGTATTTCAGTATTTTCTACACCTTTAATTTGAATTTATTTTCGCTTGTTTAAATACTATCCTTTTTTTATTGTTGTGAATACTTTCCAAATATGGCAGATTAAGATGGGTACGAGATTTAATAATAGAATATTATGTATCGGAAAATTTTATCCCCTTTTCTTCGAAAAAATAGGGGCTGTGGTCCTTTTTTTTTGTTTATTTATTTATGGACCTTAGTCAACGGTGACGCCAACTGGTGAGTAATAACTCCTTAGCTCCGATTTCATGGGACTTAAAACATAACTGGAGAAATGTTGGTGAATAAAGGAGAGTTCGCCAACAAAATACTCTAAAATTAAATAGTAACATTTTCTTCCTATTCCACTTGGCCTCATACGATGCCAAAGCCCCTGGCATTGACACACATACATCTCGCGTACTACTAGTTAATTAGCACACTGTACTGTTGTGTTTCCACGTTTCCCGTAGATAGGCCAGTGAGTGGGCGGTGACGATTGTAACTGTCAGTGACGTCTGATTGTGCACTTAAGTGTACGTTGTCACAACATGCAGTTTGTTGCAGGAATTGTTTGAATTTGTGATATTTATGAGGCTAAGACTACGGTTAAATTGAAGAAGGGTCTTGTTCGTTTGCCAAATTATACAAATTTGTAGTGTTATTTGCTAGTTCGATAGCAGACATGAAAATAATAAGAAGCAAATTATAATACTCACAGTGGATCTTTGCGTCTCTGAAGTTTGCTGCAAGACTCTGCGCAGTTGCTATTTTTGAGTCAATGTTGAAGTAAAAGATAGCATTGTATAACTGCCTCTGTCACTTGCTTTGTCGCTTCGTCATGTCTCGCTTACTCTATGCAGTATACTTGATGACAAACTGTTTCTTGCGCAATGGTTCGCGGAACCAACTTCAGAGACACAAAGAACCGCTGTGAATACTATCACATCACATCATCAGCCTATTAATGATCCCACTGCTGGGACACAGGCCTCCTCTCTGCGAGAGGGGATGGGCCGTAATCCACCACGCGGGCCCAGTGAGGGTTGGTGAATGTCACATGTCTTCGAATTTTTGGTTCTAGGACATGCCGGTTTCCTCACTATGTTTTCCTACACCGTTTTGAGAGCAGTGGTGATGAAATAATTTACACAAAGTAAAGCGCCTGCCTGGGCTCGAACCCACGACCTACAACTTGTAAGTCGCGGCCGATACCATTGGGCCACCACTGCTCTCCTACTATAACTTTTTTGAAAATTATTGAGCTACCTGAGGTTCAAGAAAATGTGTCGTTCTATCAGGGAAGGTGATGTTCGAACCGCCAAAATGTACAGAATTGGTCATGTAACATCTCTATAGCGCTTGCCACTCCACGCTGTTACAATCGCTATCGCGACGCTATCATTGGTAGAATGTCACTTTTCTAGTGCCTCTGGGTATTAAGGTTTCCCTAGTCGTCGGCATGAACTATTTTGTGGGCGGAGTTAAAAGGCATGCTATTTCATCCGATAACTCGTACAAAAGGGATTGTCGCTGTAATGAGCAGTAAGAAGCTAGTTCGCGTACGAATACACACTCATGGTATATACATAATAAATGGATGATGATTTAGAACTAAAAGGAGGAGCGCGCGAAATTTTATAAACAGACCTTTGGAAGTATGAGTATCATGAAAAAACTACTGAATGTATTTGTTTAAAATAAAATTATTTGCATTTTTTAACTTCTGATCTATCCCTGTATGGTGACTGTTTTACATTTATTTTTTATTTAATGGTATTTATTGCCGCGCAAAGATGCGTTTATTGTACACCATAAAAGTAACACATCTATTTTATAAGAAAAACTGAATTGTACGGGTACAAAGGCGGTCTTATCGCTGACAGCGATATCTACCAGACAACCTTTGGATGACAGCAGTGGAGAGCAGTGGTGGCCCAGTGGTACCGGCCGCGACTTACAAACTGTAGGTCGTGGGTTCGAGCCCAGGCAGGCGCTTTACTTTGTGTAGATTATTTCATGACCACTGCTCTCAAAACGGTGAAGGAAAACATCGTGAGGAAACCGGCATGTCCTAGAACCAAAAATTCGAAGACATGTGACATCCACCAACCCGCACTGGGCCCGCGTGGTGGATTACGGCCCATTCCCTCTCACAGAGAGGAGGCCTGTGTCCCAGCAGTGGGAACATTAATAGGCTGATGATGTGATGTGATGTGAACCTTTGGATGGACTGAAAGAACTAAGAATGAAAAAAAGGGGGTAGTCTGTGGTGTACTGCTATTACATTAAAACATAAATATATACAAAACTATATAAGCACGTACGCTATATACGCGTGTACGTACGTTTGTGGAATGAGTTGCCGTTGCCTGTTAGACAAGCTCAGTCACTGGCTTCTTTTAAGTACCTAGTTAAAAACCACTTCCTTTCTCTCTAACGCTCTTATATATGGATCAAATTTCTTTCATCATTAATCAATTTATATATATATATATATTTTTGTTTTTTTTTATCTTGTCTTTGTATTTGTTAACATGTAGTATTATGTATGTAAGTGTATGTGTATATAAGTTTATGGATAGTATTTATTATAAAAGTAATGTTTTGTATATATTTATGTTTTTAATATAATAACAGTACACCACAGACTACCCACTATTTTCATTCTAAGTTCTTTAAGTCCATCCAAAGGTTGTCTGGTAGATATCGCTGTCAGCGATAAGACCGCCTTTGTACCCTTATAATTAAGTTTTAATTGTATAAAAGATGTGTTACTTTTATGGTGTACAATAAAGTATATTCTATTCTATTCTATTCTACGCCATACTATGTTTGTATACTAGGTCAACCTAGTGTCACAAGACAAAGTGACACTCTAAGAGCGATACCGATTGCAATTTTCGGGCCTAAAAAAAAAAGCCTCTGCAATTTTCGGCTTTTTTTAAATTAATACTTTTTAAACTACATAATTTATCTAGTACTAGACACGCTTCGATCAACAATCTATCGAACACGATATCTTGCGAAAATACTCCGTTTCAAACAGAAAACAGCCCATAACTTTTGAACGGCTAAACCGATTTTCACCAAACATAGCTAAGAACACTCTCGACAAAGTCACCTTTCAAACACAAAAATCTAAATTAAAATCGGTTCATCCGTTTAGGCGCTATGATGCCACAGACAGATACACAGATACACAGCAACACACGTATAACTTACTAGCTGCTCCCCGCGGCTTCGCTCACGTGGGCCACCCCATAAGACCCGTTTTCGGGATTAAAAAATAGCCTATGTTACTCAGGAATAACGTAGCTTTCTAATGGTGAAAGAATTTTTTAAATCGGTCCAGTAGTTTCGGAGCCTATTCGGTACAAACAAACAAACGAACAAACAAAAAAATCTTTCCTCTTTATAATATTAGTATAGATATAGATAACACCCCTATTTTTCCGTCGGGGGTTAAAAATGTAATCACGTGAGATTTCCGTAGCGTTTGTCAACCCCATACAAGTTTACCTTTTTCAGAGCCGTTATCACTGATAGACAACCCTCATTAAAACATTATCTGCAACTCTTTCAACTCTACTCTCTCTACTCTCTCACTTGGGGCTGGGCTGTGTTAGCAAACTTACGCTTTGAGCTTTCAGCGACAAGCCTTGTGGGGCTTGGCTTTGTCGATGCAGTCCTACCTTGTCTGGCTCCTTTAGAGAAGGCAAGGTGGCGTGGTCTTGAGGGAGAGCGCTACGGTCGTGTAGATCCTCAAGGCAAGTGCGGTGGGTTTCCTTCACGTGGTTGCCGCCCTGTTTTTGGTCTAATTCCCTATGAAATAGACGTAACAGAAATCACCGTGCGCCTTATCACAGGGGTGGCGAGGTCATGCCCCTGGGTGTCCACCATCGGATGATGAATCAGATGATGGATAGTAATGACCTCCTGCGTGTTTTTGCCGTGCGCGGGGACCCGTACGGGGGGATGAAGGGATCCTGGTGGTTGAGTGGAGCAGGCTGCACACAACACACCACTTTGGCCCGGATTTCCTCTCACACGGGAGGTCGTGGGGTAGCTACCCACGATCAACCGGCTGAGGCATCCCATAAGCGGGATGTCAAGCGAGGATCGGTTTAGTGGGGGGGGGCAGCCGGCGTGGCGTGGGGTTTCGGGATGAGTTGCGGCATAGTCTCGTGCCGTATACAGTCCCGTGATCTTCCGTCGCGTGCAGGTTCGTCTACTTTTCTCTAAGCTGGTCCTATACCGAAGGAGTAGCTCTGGCGTCGCTTGTTGAACGAGCGACGTCCCCGACTGAGGGCTCCGTGGCGGGTGGAGAGCTCCAACGGTGAAGATTTAGAATCCAAACTCATGGATAAAGAGACTTACAAAACAAAAAAACTCAAAAAAACAAAAGCTGCGTCCCGCTCGTCGGATGCGCTTACACTAAACACACCAAGGGCCGCGTCTTCAGATGCGCCTTTTACGACTAACCCAAGGGTAGCGTTTCAGGATGCGCCTAAGCAACAACCGCCTAAGGCTGCGTACTCAGATGCACCCAAAACACACAAACGCTCGGCTGCGTCCAAGGATGCGATGAGGAAGGCAACCGCAAGGGATGCACCACAACAGGCTGCGTCCCAAGCAATCCCCACCTCATCCGCGTCCATGGATGCGCCCCATAACACATCCCTGACCGAAAAGCCAAGGACAGTTCTCGCTCACGGCGACTCGAAGAGCACTGCAAACGCAGATGCGCCCAAAACACGGGTTGCGTTAGCGGCTGCGGTCTCTGAGAGGGACCTGACGAAGCTAACCGAAGGCCCACTGGCAGGATCACCTAACGCCAATAAATGGCAAACAATAACAAACAAAAAGACGCTCCCCAAGACGGTGACTGCTACGGCTGATACACCAACTGGCGAGGCTGCCACCGGCGCTAAGCGCAAACGCAGCACGAGACCAAGAGGGCGTAAGAAACAGCAAAAAAACAACACTGAACAGCCGGCTAGGGCGCAGAAGCGTTCGCGTCCCGAGGATTCCGTCACACCAACTGGGGTAAGCAAGAAGAGCAAGCCTGCTCGCTCCCATATGGTTGATGGAACCCTGGTGAGCTACGCCGAAGCGGCCGCGTCGTTCAGGAACAACGAGCTGTGTGTCGCCGTCATGACCGAGCCCTTCATGGACATGACGCAGGAGCAAGCGGAGGGGATCCGACAAACCATTGAGGACCAGCTCCGGGCTCTGCTGTAGGCAGTTCCTGAACCAGCCACCCCAACCCAAAATACCGCGATCCACTTCAGAGGTCGGGCCCATTACGCCGAAGGCGTCCTCAAAACATGGTGCGAGGACGACTTCACACTGGCCTGGCTCAAGGGGGTCATAAACAACACACCGTCCCCGTTACCGGGGACCAAACTCACCGTTCGGCCTCAAGCCGACATACCCAAGAAGGTTTTGTGCATGCTGTATGTCCCTGAGAACAGCGAGGACACTTCAGACCTTCTCGGGATGCTGGCGAGGCAGAACCCCAACCTGAAAATTAACACCTGGACTCTGACACACGCAAGGGTTATTCAGGAGCCACCGAGCACCTGTCTCTACTTTCGTGTGCCGGAGTCCATGGTAAAAACCATAAAGGACCAGCAGCGGCGAGTATACTACCTTATGGGTAGTATATACATCCGGTTCCTGAAGGAGGGTGGAACCAAGGAAGATGCCGCTGCGCCATCAACCTCAACAACCTCGGCTGCGCCTGGGGCGGAGCTTGATCCGCCGCCGCCTGGGCGTTCCCCGTCGCCTCTCGCGACGGGGATCGCTGGGGAGGCGGTGGAGCTGGCGACTTCTTTGGCAGCGCTTGAGGTTGACTCAACTGAGGGATCAACACGGGATCCACCCTCGCCCGGACTAACTTCGGACGAGGACTGCTTTCCGCCAGGGGAGAGAAGTGGGGACGAGGACAGCGACCTCTGCTCCTCTCCTTTGCGGGAAGACTAGGATCCTGCAGACTAACCTCCAGCACAGCCAAACTGCGTCGGCTACTTTACGCAGAGTGCTGGAAAATCAACAAGAGAAGACCATTGCCCTCATCCAAGAGCCGTGGATTAGAAGTGGCAAAATATGCGGTCTTGCTAACATCGGAGGTAAGTTGCTGCTAGACACCTCCGTAAGTAATCCGCGTACCTGCATATTGGTCCCAAAACATGTACCTAACCTTTTAATTAACGAATTCTGTTCAAGGGACCTGACAGCAACCAGGCTTTTCCGAACTAAACAGGAACTCCCGGACATTGTACTAGCCTCGGCATACCTGCCAGGCGACGCGGACGTGCCTCTACCAGAGCTCGCCTTGCTGGTGGAGTACTGTGAAAGGGAGAAACTTGAACTAATCATCGGCACAGACTCCAACGCGCATCACACGCTCTGGGGTAATGTCAAAACCAACAACCGAGGTGAGGAAATGCTTGATTTTATTCTTAGCAATAACCTTGTACTACTTAACAAGGGTTCTGAACCCACCTTCATAAACGCAAGATCGCAAACAATAATAGACCTAACGTTAGCAACTTTAGGTGTATCCAACTCCATCCAGGACTGGCATGTGTCCAATGAGATATCATGCTCAGACCATAGATGGATCCGTTTTACAATTAACTTCAACTTAACTACACCACAGCCAAGAAGGGTTCCTCGCAACACAGACCAATCGAAGTTTATTAGACTTGTAGGGACTGAACTGGGTAGGTTACCCTCTCTTCCGGCTGAAATAACGGTAACCAATATAGACGAACACGTAAACAACATCACTTCCATCCTCTTATCTAGCTATGAACAGTCGTGTCCCCTCACCATACCTAGGCGAGGAATCAGGCAGTCCTGGTGGAGTCCTGAACTGGAGAGACACCGACACAAACTAAGAAGGCTATTCAACAGAGCTAGGAACACACGGTCGCCAGAAGACTGGGACCGGTACATAACAAACCGTAAAACCTACAAAAAACTAATTCGCCTCCGAGGAATAACAAGTTGGAGGCGTTTCTGTACTAACATTGAAAACAACAACCAGGCAATAAGGGTCAAAACATGTCTTGCTCAAGAGACAGACCTTTCTATAGGATGCCTGAAAAAACCAGATAATACTTATACAACAAACGACGCCGAAACTAGCGAACTACTCCTAACTACCCACTTCCCGGGCTGCCTGATTGCCACCCAGCAAAGCTGGGAACCGTACAGGGAGAGGGCTACGAGTAGTTTGGACTGGGAGGTGGCGTTAGAAGTTATCGACAAAGATAAAATAACGTGGGCAATCAACACCTTTCTGCCATTCAAGGCAGCGGGGATGGACGGTATCTTCCCAGCTCTGCTCAGGTGGAGCGGTGGTCTGCTGGCTGATTACCTCGTCAAGGTCTTTCGAGCCTGCCTGGCTCACCGCTACATCCCCTTGAAATGGCGTGAAGTAAAAATAATATTTATTCCGAAACCAGGTAGGGGCGACTACACTCAGCCCAAATCTTTCAGACCTATAAGCCTCTCCTCGTTCTTTCTGAAGACACTGGAGAGGCTGGGGGATAGGAAGATAAGAAACCAGATTTCGATACAAAAACCTCTGCATCCCAACCAACACGCCTACTGTGCAGGCAATTCAACTGAATCAGCGCTCCACAGCGTAGTCTCACGCGTAGGAAATGCTCTCAAAAACAAAAATCTAACCCTAGGCGCCTTCATCGATATCGAAGGTGCTTTCGACAAAACTAACTTCACCAGCATCGGGCAGGCACTCGCCACGCACGGTGTTGCGCCGACGCTCGTAGAATGGATTAACAACATGCTAAAAAACCGTGCTATTCAATTTACTGTAAACACTACCACACGAGGAATCGTAAGTAGGGGCTGCCCACAGGGTGGGGTGCTGTCACCACTTTTGTGGAATTTAGTCGTGAATGAGCTCATTGCAGAGCTCAACGCCAGCAGTCTCTACTCGGTAGGATACGCAGATGACATAGCAATTCTAATCTCGGGGAAATTTGAGGGCATCTTATGTGATCTCATGAGAAAGGCCTTCAAAATAATCGAGAGCTGGTGCACAAAGCACGAACTATCGGTTAACCCCTTAAAAACGGAACTAATAATGTTCACTAATAAACGAAGTCTTGGACCGCATAGGCTTCCAAAACTTTTTAACACAGAATTAACACTTAAAGAGGAGGTCAAGTACTTGGGGGTAATCCTAGATAGCAAATTGCTCTGGAACAAGCAAGTAGTGTATTATTGGGCATTCTATGCCACTATCGGCAAGTTGCTCGGCGAGTGCGCCTCGCTGCCGATAGTGGTATAGAATGCCCAATAATTGATAATCTACTCGCCTCTCCACTCGACCGAGACAGTACATTGTACTGAGAACTTGATTTGGAACGATAATTCGAGCAAATCGATACTCGACTCGCCACTCAACTCGACCGATACACTCGAACGAGACAGTTCATTTTGTCGCGTACTGGATGAGCTTTACTCGACCATTGACTAGTAACTTACTCCTTACCACTATATTCCATACGTCTGACCAGTATGCGGCGTTTCGGAGAACGATGAACTGTCAACTATCAACTCGACTCTCCGTTTACTTACTGCACTCGACCGATCACTCGAGTTTGTATTCGCTGTTAACAGAATGTCGAGCGAGAGTGATGGTGGCCGATGATTGTAACAAACCAAAGCTTGTGACTAAAGCGTTAACGGGTTGTTACTGTAAATAATAAACAACTGTAACTTAGGTACTTGGTTTAATTATCATAAAATGTTGGTTTGTCTGGAAACAAAATATCAGCCGCACGCACGAGCTCTTGTAGTTTTCGCCACTGAGGAGAGTCCGCGTCGGTCTGGAACTTGATTCGGACGAGCGCTTTCTTCCACAGCTCGGCGGAGTCGGTGAGGCGAGCGTCGTCAGCCTTGTACACCTTGCAGTCGATGTAGTACTCTCCGTCGGTGCTCGTTGCTCGGCGCTCACAGCCGCTGGCTACGCGGTTCACAAAGAATGAAGTTAGGTGATCCGATGAATGTTCTTTGTGTGGGATGTCGCGGTTTTTACTGATGCCGAATATGTCCATGCCAGTGTTGGTTTTTTTACTGAAATAATAACGAAAACTGTTATTAGTTAATGTTTACAACGAGAGATGCAGGGGCAAACAAAAAATAACAACGGTGTGTAAGCAGCGCACACAATCGCATAATATTTTATGAACGACACCACGGATATTTCTGTAGAAAATATTACAAGTGACTAATCAGCGAATGGAATACTTATGCAAATTGCACTATTATAATTCAATTAGTGGAAACGTACTACTTTACTATTTTAATTTAATCAGAACTAGGAGATAATAAATTCAAAATATTATTCACCTGCTACGAGTTACGGTTGTTGTTTGTGACTGCATCTTGCGTTTCCCATTGCTGTCTGCAGACGGATTGCGACTGGCCTTCACTTTGTGTCCAGTGATCGATGCTTGCGAGTAATCACACTCAGAGTCTGACCTGAAATAAAGATAGAGGAAATGTAGTCACACAATTATTATTAATTAATCCAATGGAGTAATGTCCATTGCGCTGGGCATACTATAGGACACAAGTGTTCGGGCAAACACTGGTTCTCTAATATTTAAATGGGATAGCACTGAGACTGAGCTAACTATGTACAGATCGGGTGATCTGTGAAGTAACGCGCTCACAAACAAATATATGTAGTTATAAATGACAGGCTAATCACAAGTGTGATCCATGAAAACGAACAGACTATTTTATCAGACTTACATTATTTTCCGATCAGAAGTTCCACTCGGTTTGATGACTTGGCTGGTGATGACAGCAGCGGATGGCTATCGACAATGCCGTCACTGATATTGTAGGCGACACGGAGTGTTTGTAGACCGATTATACAAGAGCACTTCGTTGCACTTGCAGACTGCGAAAACTTTGTACCGAACAGAAAAACTTGTGGCTTATAAGTTAAAATCGAATTATAAGTTAGGAATGTTAAATCCACTACAATCAATCCGGTATTGCTTTGTTAAAGTAACTTTTTCTATAGTCGTATTATACGCGTTGGTAAAATGAAGACGAAGGAAAATTTTATACTGTATCGAATGTCGATGCAGCGAAATAAGCTAGGGCTGACCAAACGATAGCGTGAACGGAATCGCCACAAACCAGATAGATTTTATTATTTTAAAGAAGTAAATAAATGTTTCCAAGGTAATTATTTCATCATCTACATTTAGGTTTCGTGTAGAAAAAATGAACTTACTACCGTCTACCGCGTACTTCTCTAGATTTCCTAAAATAAATAGATAATATAATTCCTGTAACTACGGTAACGGGCATGACAAAACCATGAACGTTATATGATATCGTCATCGTCATGTCGTCTATCGACATACTATGATATATTTTAATCGATTAAGTGCATTGTGTGAAATTTGTATATTTGAATGCCTACCAAGTTGTTACCAACCCTAACCAAAATAGCTGATTATTGTGATTGCGAAATAAATAATTATGTTTAGCACACGTGTAACAATTAGGCAATAACAACTTTTATGATGAAATATTTTTTCTGCTTTGTAGACAAAAAAGAAAACAAAAAAAAATCCCTAAAATATTATTTATTACCTCAAAGTCTCTCGGAGCGAGCACCTTTCTAAACTGTTACAGTACAATCAAGTTAATTATTATAAATAAATATTTAATTGATCTCACACCAGAAACAACAACAATTTCAGCTACTGGAGCAACTGTGTTCGTTATATCGGGGTGCTGAAATATACATACATATTTGGATCACGCAAATACATAATCTTATGTATGAATCATTTCATATTGTGCAGGTAATTATCAAATATAACACAACAATAATACGATAACTATTTAGAACATTACAATAATTATGACTATTTTTCATTCTAGAATTTACAGCTTTTTACCTAATTCTTCATCGGTACCAATAAACCATTTTTTTTAGTTTCAGATACATTCTGCCTAAACATAATATTAATTACTGACTTGCCTGTGAAGAATTATTAAATTACTTGAAGTATAACTACATATTTGGACCACGCAGATACACGTACTCTTATGTATACATAGTTTCATATTTTGCAGGTAATTATGAAATTTATTTTTCTTCCCAGAATATACCATTATCTTACCTAATCAGATTATGTACCTAATGCATCCATTTTTTTTTCAGATACATCCTACCTAAACATAATTACCGACTTGCCTGTGAAAAATTACACAAGGATCTTGAAATCAGCGTAAAATTGTCCTGACCAAGTTGTACTAATTATATAAAATATTTTGTCTGGTATACCTAAGACGGTGAATATTAGTTGTAAGTATTATCTAATCCAAATTTATTGAACTAATAATTTCAAGTGTTCTTTGATTTCAAACAATAATATAATGCCTCACTGCTCTGATTGTAAAGTATTTGTAGACAATCGTCGATGGTCTGGTCATTTACGTAGCAATGTACATAAAAACAATAGTTCTATCCCTATGTATGATAATGTTGCAATTATTAATTCTTCTTTTAAAGAACGAATCAAAAGTTACAAAATCATAGCGACAGGTGAACAAATACATAGTTTTCCTGAGGTGTTTCTCAAAAGTATTAGTACACAAGTCAAACATTTAATAGACAATTCAATAGAGAAACACACCTCTGTCAAAATAAATTTTGAACTGTTTGCTTCGTTTCTTATGTATAAAAATGATCAACAAGAAATAAAATCATTCCGTACAAACAACATTATTACACATTTTAATTACGATTTTGATTCTATTTATAAACTAACTATTGATTTACTACTAAAAAAAATTGAAGAATTTGAGGAAAGGGATAGTGGTTGGACTTTTTTATGCAATTCACATTTAGAATTAAATATTAATAAATATCAACCTCTCAGCGGATCTAAATTTTTAACTTTGCCGAAATTCATAAAAAGTAAAAGAGCTTGTTTGAATATTCGGAACAATGATGAGTATTGCTTTTTGTGGTGTGTTGTGGCGGCATTGTACCCCACAAATAGACATCCCGATAGGATTTCGTCTTATCCCCGCTTTCAGGATGTTTTGAATGTTAATAATTTGACATTTCCAATCACATTTTCGGACATAGCTATCTTTGAGAAAAATAATCCTTCTGTTAATATATATGTGTATGGTTTAAAAAACGAGAAGACAATTATTGGACCGCTTTATAAAACGTTGAATAATAAGTCTAATAAAAGTATCCATCTACTGTTTATAGAAAACAATAATAATTCTCATTACTGTCTTATCAAAGATTTATCTCGTTTAGTTAGAAATCAGATGACCAAACATCATGGTAAACTATATTTCTGTGAAACTTGTTTATTGTTTTTTCCAACGCTTAGTCAAATTGAATCCCACTTGTGTGGGGGGATCGTCACAGTTTTACCAGAACAAGGTTCATTTTTAAAATTTAAAAATTATGATAGGAAACAAAACATTCCATTCGTCATATACGCTGATTTCGAAACGTTACTTGAACCCATTTCCGGCGATGATTTCAACACCGCTAATACGTCATACTCTAAACGCCACGTGCCGGCTGCATTCGCTTACAATGTCGTGTCATCAAATAAAAATGATAGCGTTGAAGGCTATAGAAGTTATCGCGGCAATGATTGTGTTTCAAAATTTATAAATTTTCTTACTGAGGATGTAAAACAAATACATCAGATTATATCCAAAAGCGAGCCTATGATATTCACTGATGACAATTCTCTAGAGTTCAAACGTGCCGTTAGGTGTCATATTTGCGACAATTTACTCTTGACCGATAAAGTAAGAGATCATTGTCATATTACAGGCCTGTATCGAGGTGCAGCACATCGACACTGTAATTTGCAACATAAAGTACCAAAATTTATACCAATATTTTTTCACAATTTATCCGGGTACGATTGTCATTTATTTATAAAAAAGTTAGGCGAAATTCCAGGCCCAATTAAAATAATCCCTAAGACTAAAGAAAAATACGTCGCATTTACCAAATTTATTCCTATTGCTGATAATGAGTTTATTTGTATAAGATTTTTAGATTCATTCAACTTTTTAGGGACAAGTTTAGACAAGCTCGCTAAAACATTGCAGGTGGAAGATTTTGTTAATCTTCGATTTCATTTTTCTAAAGACAGACAGTTTAATTTATTGACAAGAAAAGGTATATATCCTTATGATTACATGACCAATTGGAAATGTTACGATCAAAAATCATTGCCGTCTAAGGGTAATTTTTATAATTATTTGACTAACGAAGACATTACAGATGAGGATTATAATCACGCACAGGCTGTTTGGGCTGAATTCAATATTAATAACCTCGGCGAGTATACGGATCTATACTTAAAAACGGATGTGCTTTTGTTAACAGACATATTTCAAAATTTCCGGAAAACCTGTAAACAATATTACAGTCTTGACCCAGCGTTTTACATTACTGCACCTAGTTTATCTTTCGATGCAATGTTGCTAAAAACGGGCGTTCAGTTAGAACTCGTGTCGGACTTAGCTATCATCAGAATGATACAAAGCGGTATACGCGGCGGTTTGTGCATGTGTTCCCATCGGCATGCTAGAGCCAATCACAAATACATGCCTGAATATAATCCATCACAACCTGAGAGTTTCATAGTATATTTAGATTGTAATAATCTTTACGGTTTTAGCATGTGTCAGTATTTACCATACTCTAGTTTCAGATTTTTAAGTGATAACGAATTAGCAAATTTTAATGTTACCACTATAGAGGATAACGCAAACTGGGGCTTCATATTAGAAGTCGATCTATTGTATCCCGAGCATTTACATAATGACCATAATGACTTACCATTTTGTCCCGAAAAATGTGTACCCCCGGGAGGTAAAACAAAGAAATTAATAGCAAATTTGTATAATAAGTACAACTACGTGATTCACTACGTTCATTTAAAAAAATGTTTAGAACATGGTTTAATATTACGTAAAATTCATAGAGCAATTACTTTTAGACAGAGTCCGTATTTAAAACAGTACATAGAGTTAAATACTCAATTAAGACAGAAAGCAAAAAGTTCCTTCGAACAAGACTTTTTTAAGTTATTAAATAACAGTGTTTTTGGAAAAACATTAGAAAATACTGAAAATAGAGTAACCGTACATTTAGTTAATCAATGGTGCGATCAGTCCAATCGAACTAAGAAATTTATATCCGCTGAGAAACTTATAGCCAACCCCTATTTCCACAGTGCATCTATTTTATCAGAAAATTTAGTTGCAATACAAATGAAACCTGATCAAATTATTTTAGATAAACCTATATACATAGGTTTCACTGTATTAGAACTTTCAAAAGCACACATGTATTACTTTCATTACAATATTGTAAAGCCTTTTTATAAAGATCGAGTGCAGCTATGTTACACAGATACCGATTCCTTTGTCTATAAAATATACACCAACGATTTTTACAATGATTTGAAATATAATTTTTTACAATATTTTGACAGCAGTAACTATGAAATCACAAATGATTTACAGATACCGCTAAAAAATAAAAAGGTTCCCGGTCTCTTTAAAGATGAAATGGGAGGAAAATATATTACTGATTTTGTTGGTTTGAGATCGAAACTTTACTCTATAAGAACCCCTAATAGTATCATTAAAAAAGCAAAAGGAGTAAAATCATGCGTGGTCAGGGATTTAAACTTATCAGACTATGAAACCATTTTATTTAATGGTGGAGTAATCCGGAGAAAAAATAATATGTTTAAATCAATAAAGCACGAAATATTTACTCGGACTGTCAACAAAGTTGCTTTATCTAGAAATGATGACAAACGATCGATATCTGTGGATCAAATATCAACCCGAGCCTGGGGGCATGCATTTATTTTTAAGAATGAATTACTTTGATCATAATTTTAAGTTAAGTGTTACCTACTCATAGTTTAGTTTTAGGAAATAATAAATGTTAATATTATACAAAAAATGAAATAAAGTGTGAATTATTATAATTATTGACTTGTTTTATTTCTGAAATCCTGTTTATTTCAAAATATCATCAACAAAGTTAACACTGATTGCAGTTATCTCACTATGCACCTAAAATACCATGCATCATAAGGTTGATTTTCGAATAACTAACGTTTTACGATTAAGTAACATGCTTACAAGGCGTTGTTTGTCATTGTATAAGTGTTACCTACGTTGCAGTTCATTGGCCTTAGTCTTGAGACACAAACGCTTAGTTGACAATATTAGTATGACTTGTAATTATTTAGTTATTTTGTCATCATTTACGAAATATTATTCGGCGCGAACACCTGTTTAATATTTTTTTAACTTCCATCAAAAGTTATCATGTCGGTGAGTAAAATATTTTTAATTCGTTTTTTTTATGATTGTTTTATAATTAGAGATTGTGTTCGCAGCTGTGTTGTGTTGCATTTTTCCAGAGCCTTTTGTCACTAATCTAAAGTAAATCTAGACTTTCTCGATTGAAAACCCAATTAAAACGCTATACTAGCGGAATAGTGGTATAAATTGTGTTTATATTTTGTTCCAGAATTCTGACACCGAGATTGTATTCAGCCAGTATGCTCAGGATCCTTACGAGGGATTCTCCGAGATGTTTCGCAGTGAACCCGGGCAAAGCAAACAAGTCACGAAAGATAAAAAACCAAAACAACGGTGCAGGGAAAAATCGAAAAAGCAAAATCCTACAAAATCCTTCGTTATGAGTCGACTACATCGAAAAGGGATTAAGTTAATAAAAATTTCAGTGGTAGATCTGTGTAACAACAATCCTCAAACCATAGACAGTGATAGTGACAGTGAAAACGTTATTATAAACGCTCAATATATTGTTCAAGATCCCATCGACAGTGTTATGGACGAAACTGAGTCTTTAGTTAAGAAAATATCAAAATCTTTAATAGGTACTGACTTTTATTAACCGTTTTTGTAAAGTAGTTAATATTTGTATTTTCATTATGATGTTTTTATTTAATTTTGTATTAGGTTGTGTTATTTGTGGAGTAGCGTGGGGGTGTTTAACAAAATAAAAGCAAATTTACATTATTTTGATTTTTATTTAAAAACCTTAAAACCAATAATCT
Organism: Anorthoa munda; assembly: GCA_945859665.1. Taxonomy (NCBI): domain Eukaryota; kingdom Metazoa; phylum Arthropoda; class Insecta; order Lepidoptera; family Noctuidae; genus Anorthoa; species Anorthoa munda. Next base: position 18,554,690 of record OX243896.1, on the reverse strand, counting down.
AAATACATTACACATATGAGTACATACATTTATACCCATTCTAAATATTTCCTTAAACAAAGCACATTTTTAAGGGCACATTGCTTTAGATGTTTATTACAATTAAAATTAGATCTTCCTTCACAGTATTTTTTATGCAAAACAGAGAAACTAAGACATTGTTCTGTACCAAGGTCTGATACTTTACAATTCACACACAGTTCCTTTATCCAATTCACCTTCTCCAAACCATTTACAATAATTTCCTTATTTTCTAGATATGGAACGATTATACGCCGAAATTCTCTATAGTCAATATATCCTTCATTCCAATAAATACCTCTATTTCTTTCCAACCATTTAACTTGTCTCTTTTCGTCACTTGTTAAGTATTTAAACAAGTATGGCGGTTTTATTAAAAATGTTTGCGTATAATCACGACTTGCAAAAGCTAATTCTTTTATTATAAAATTATTGTTCAGGTCTTTAAACCCTTGAACATCTAAAATAATAGTATTCGGATTCATGATATTTTTCTCACAGTATTACTCAATGGCTTGTACTCAATTATGCAGTCGTTCAATATAAGACAGTATGCAGAAGTTTGATCTGGTATATCGGAATCACTCTCAATTTCCACTCTTACATCCACAATAGGACCTGTCTTTACATTATCAGCTTGTCTAGAGCAATCTATGACAAATAGCGGCGCCAAATCTTTGAATTGTTTCTCACTTAATAAGGGTTCCGAGCGACGTCCGTAATAAGACTGTTGAAATCTGATGTATTGCTCGTATAATAAAGCGATTCTGTTATTCGCGAAGCTGACATTTAGGTTTTCATACGGGAAGTAAGTTGAGTTTAAGTATACTCTAACGTCACGAACATGACAGTGATCGAACTGGGACATATCAGAACTTGAATTGTTTTTTCTATTTGTTTGTAGACCCATAATTATGTATCTTGGTTTCTCTATTTGTGAGGAAGTTTTGATAGACCAGGTATGTTTTGTAGTTTTAGGTAAAGCTGGATATTCGTACAGATCCCAATTTCTGAATATCATCTGGAGTGGTCGATCTTTTTCTAACAGTTTTAGCAAACTTATTTTTTCTTTGTCGGACACTTTAACATGCGGTACACGCCAGATGATTTTATTTATCTGAACGTCGTCTACAAATTCCCCGGTGTTAAGTTTCACAGCATTCAGATTAGTGTTACTTCGTAGCAATATCAGTTCGTGCCTACTATTTATCACGACTTTCTTGAAATCTTCTGCAAAACCGATAATGTTACAGAGGGGTATAGAAGCAGAAAAACTACCCCCATTAATATTTTTTATTCCATCGATATTCCAGCCCCATGCATTGGCTATCTTTGATTCACCTTCACTCATTGATATTAACGATTTCATGGTGGTAGTTATGCCAGCGTTTTTTATTCTATCAATTTCCACTCCATTCAGCTCATATCTTATATCTTGGAATAAGTAGAGTAGAGCATTATTCGTAAAATTAACACTAGTGGCTTTCTCTTTCATATCCTTTTTACTTACGACAACAGTTCCTTCCAAATACAAGGTACTAGCTGAGGGAAGTATATACAAGTCCTGTTGGTTAATAGGTATGCGGATTTCATCGTTTCTATTGAAACTAGTTACGTAGGGCTTGTAAGAATGAAATTCGATTCCTTCAACAGTGTTGTCATAAGTCGGAGCAGATAAAACGTCTAAGATATTCATTTTAGCAAACCGATCGCTTTGAGAAATGCCTTGTTTTCTTTAGTTAATTTAATTTTCTTCTTAGAGCGAGCTCTTATTTGGTTGGAAGCTTGAGCGGAACTGATATTTTTGATTTGTTGATGCATATATTTATTGTAGTCAATCATTTTTTTCTTCTGAGATGCAAATACAGCTGCACTTCTTCACCGCGCAAATTGATTAAGCGGTTATTTATATCTAACAGCCTGATATGTATACAGCTAATGTTGTTTTGGTTAATTGGAAAGTATATCGCGTTTTTCGGGATTTCTATAATTCTATATCCGGGAGGCACGTTGAGAGCAAATTCGTGGATAATGTGACTGGGTTCTCCGTTTGTGTACGAGCCGCTTACAATATCACATTCGATCCTGATCACTGTTGTAGGTAAAATGTTGACTGGAAAGTGCGATACATGCCATTTATTTGCTTTTAAGATCTGCTTATTAAACCCTAACAAATTCCTAAACGTACCTTCTTTATTAAAATTTATGTCTTTTGTACAATATACAGCAGCTTTTAAAGTATTGTTATTGCACTGTAGTTTGATTGATGCATCTTTCATTTCAGATTTTAAATAATCATTAATATCTTGCAATTCATAGGTGCCGTCAGGTATTTCAATAACTTCGTTAGAACCATAATAGAACTTATTATTCGTTTTGTCAATGTTTGGAATAGAATTAAATGTTGCGAAATGCAATAAGGCACACTCATACTGTTCATATAGTTGCAACGTGTTAGGATAGTAAGTAGATAAAGTTGACGAGTTTCCAGTTATCGATAATGTGAGTGACATCTTGCAAATGATTCAAATAAAAGAAAAGCATAAGTTTTATACGTTTTATTTCCAAAAATTCCATAGATATTCTAAACATAAGTGTCCACAATTTACAGTGTTGAATTTCTGATATCTTGTATAATTATAAAAAACATTACAATTCTTAAAATATCGCATTAATTCCATTGGAGGTTTTAAATCTCCAAAGCTATCAAAATATTCACAATAATTGCATACTTTTACATAAGCTACCCAATGCGTGCCTTCGTTCTTAGAGTCGTCCAAGTTAACGACACCACATTCAACCCGTTTTGGCGTCCTTGGTAACTGATCCTTCATGTATACTCCTCGAAAGTGAGGGATGTTGCGTGCATACCTTTGGATGTCTATATTAGTGAGAGGACGATTAGGTAGCTTATTTTTCAGTTTTTTGAAGACTTAATGAATAAACCATTACCATTTTTATGTGACTTAATGTACAAGCCCTGACCTAACTTTAAAGACTCCATAGCCTTATTATGTCGTTGTGTTTCTCGCAAATTTTGCTGACCTGCTTTGTAATCGTTAACAGTTTTTGCAATACCAGCCGCACCACCAGCTAAAGTTCCTAAAGCTGATAAACCCGCAAAAATTGGGATTAAAGGTAGAATACCTCCAGTCTTTGGTAAGGGTATCACTCGCGGCACTCGAATTTTCTGAATGCATGGGATTATTTTTTTTGCTGCTGAGTAAGCAGCGTTAATTAAAGCTTTACTGTCCTTTGGATTCAGTTTCTTTATTTTTGCTTTTATTTTTGACACGAAACTTTTAAACGTTTTAATGCCAGAACCAGATTTCAGTTTGGCTTTCATAACTTTGCTCACTAACCATGAACTAAGTTTTTCACCTTTCCCAGCATCGCTCGATTTAAGTCTTTGTTTAGCCATATTTAGTAGTTGCAAATCAGCTTTGTGGCGATTGGGTAAGTCTGTATGGTTTGCATATGCAATGTCGTGATGCATACAAGCTTCGTCTAGCTTATTTACACCTCGGTCACCTCGTAATAAACGTTTCTGCAATTTAGTTCCGGGACCGCAATAATTGTAGCCGGGTAAATGAAGTTCGAACGGTAGATTATTAATTAAGGTATTAACAAGTTCACCTCCTTGCATTGTCTAATGTGTAATGAGAGAAATGATGCAAAAGTAATCGTTATATAATTATTTTAATCCACTATTGCAGTTTTCTCGATCCAACTATTTTCTTCGTTGTTTAGACCCAACCATTTCACAAACATTTTTGATCCTTTTCTTTTTAAAACCCTTTCTATCAAATAAATACCAGGATAGTAAGATTTCTGAAGTTCTTGCTCGTAAAAGGTTCCCATTATGGCCTGCTTTCGCTGATCTTGTATATGATATGTTACTGGTATGGTATGGTTAATTTTTTTTATAGTAAATATTTCAGTTGACCAATTAGGTGTATAACCTTTTTCAAAATGGTGTTTGTATTTACTGATACGAACAAAGTCACCTACTTTGAACTTAGGTTTTCTACGGACGGTTACATGATTTAAGGCTTTTTTAATATTTTCTTTTATAACAGACTCGCAAGATTTATTTACTTCAATTGGTTTAAATTTAATGGTACGATGTTTTGTGTTGTTATATATCTTTAACGTAACCTCTAACGGTATACCTAACCACATATAGTTTCCGTTCAGACTAAAATATTTATATATTTTATTTTTAAGAGTTTTAATCAGTCGCTCTACGATCGAAGCTTTTTTGGTAGAAAACGTTGAGTAATGGTTAACATTGTAAGTCTTCATAAGCGTTTGAAATGAGTTGTTATAAAATTCTGTTCCCATATCAGTTTGTAAATTAACCGGTTTGCGATTGCTGTTAATCAGTATTCGTTTAAATGCATGAGTAACATCAAGTTTATTTTTTGATTTTAATGGCTCTGCCCAAGCGTACTTTGAGAAGCAGTCAATCACCACTAAAATGTAATTATGACCTTTATTATATTTTCTTAAATTTTGCATGTCCATCAGATCAGCTTGCCACAAGTCATCGATCCCCTTTAGAATGACAGGACGTCTAACGAAATTTCTTCGTGCTGCTTTATGTATTTCATTAACAATTTGCTGTTTTGCCATTACGGAGTTTTTTGTAGTAATTTATCTACCTCTGCTTTGGTATAAAACTTATCTTCCAAATGAGTTGAAATCTCAGGTATCTTTGCTTTTAAAGTAGCCTGAACTGTCTCCTTTGTGTCTTTTATGATTTGAGAGCGCAATGAACCAATCATGTTATTAAATTCTTTTAACATATTAGCATTCAATCGATCTACATAATCCTTGTTCACGGTCAGGTTATTTAATTCTTTTAACATGTTAGCATTCAATCGATCTACATAATCCTTGTTCACAGCATCGCCTGCTTCTACTGGAGATCGGACTCCTCTTAATCTTGATGTTTTTAAATCAAAATCTCCGTTTTCTAATTTTAACAATGCGTTCTCATTAAACTCAAATAACTCTGATAAACGCATTCTTTTGTGAATGTAGTGTCCGAATTTGTCTACGTTCATATTTAAGGTGTATTGTATCGAGAAGCTGATAATAAAATAAACACATTTTAAAATATTTATTTATTTATAACTTTACTTTCACGCAATTCTTCAATGATAGATATAATTTCATTATCTAATCCTGTGTTACCAGCATCTCGAGATGCAATTAGTAATTTTAACCTATCTACCAATTCATTTGGATCGTCCCAATAAACAAAATCAACATTTTTCTTCCACATTTTTGTAAAGGGTAGTCCTTTTCCTTTCGTTTGGTGGTCCTGAATTGTACTTCGTAGTTGGAATAGAGGCTTAATAATTTGCAAATATTTTTGTCCTTTATTACTTTTGATTGGTTTACTGGGCTCATAGTCCCGTCGATGTGCGTTTGTGTCAAGTAGCATCGACTTATAATGTTTCATATCACTCTCTGTAACCAAGCTTAAATCGGCATTCTTTTTCAACAGCAACTGTTTTAAACCAGGCGTATTTCGGTATTTGCGTCCAGCTACGATGATATACTCATCACTGATCGTTATACGAGCAGAACCTAACATCAATTTTCCGCCCTCTTTTCTGACACCAAACGGAATATCGGTCAGAGCTTCTGAGGACACTGACCAGGATGACGAATCAATAACTTGGTTGTTTTCAACTAATGATTTGTACGAAGAGTCACTTTCGATATCAGATTCATATTCGTCTTCATTGTCGTTATTATCATTGGTTCCTTTACTAATTGTGGGTTCTTTTTGCAAAGTTTTATCGATAAACGGAACTTCGGTTTCTTCATTTTCTATATTATGCGGAACACAAGCCTGCTTACTGACATTAGCAATTTGGTTGAGTGGTTCTGTTACCGGCTTGAAAACTGATTCCAGTACTTGCTGATTGTTAAGCTCAGCATCTCTCATCTTTCGCACCTTCTTCTTAACAGCATCTGCAGCCTCAACAATTTGTCTTTTCAGTGATTTTTCCATAGTAACAAAAAGTTCGTGATTGATTAAGCGATGTCTGAAGAATAATAATAATATCGCGAGGGTAACACTCTTAAATATAAATATTTTTAATCAAAGACAACAAAAGTGTCAAATTTATTTCTATAACATCCTTTATTTTTGGAGCAATCCTTATTAATCACTACATAATTGAAAGGTTCACTCCATATTTTCGAACACATTTCACGAAATTCAATCCATGTCATATCAGTGTTGACATGTTCTTCATAAATATGCCGTAAATTAATTTCATCTTGTTTAAAAAGTATGATTAAGTTCGCATTATCTCTTACTAACTGCTTGAGGATTTTACTATATGTTTGGTTCAGATAAAAACAATCTATGCATTTGTGTCTTCCCATTGCAAAATAATCACGCATGTTATTTTGATTTTCACAAGCAACATCATCAAAAATAATCACGGAGTTGGGTTTTGCGTCCTGAACGCTTAGTACTTCCTCATTTCCCTGATATTTCTGGAGGGAAATACCGGGAACCCGTTGCAAAACTCTTTCTAAGAAAATGTACTTAGGTTGGTGCAGAGTTTTTGAATAAACATAAACATTTTCAAATCTTAATCCATTTTCGTGTATAAGAAGGCCAATTAATAAATTGGTTTTTCCACAATTGGATGGACCACAAATGATACATCGTACTGAGTTAGGTAATAATTCCCCATGACGAAAACTAGTCTTACAAATATCATCGCAGACTGTATCAACATGCAGCGATTGCGGTTGTTTTACAAATTTCATGATTACTGTTGGAAATGAACCGATTAAAAATGAGTGAATGTATATAGTACGTTAACATTTATAAACTTACCACAACCTCTTTTGCGTTACTGGTCATTGATCGAGTGGATTGTTCATTACTAAGCATTCTGTACCACCCTTCAGAGCGATAGCAAACTCGCATGATCATTGGTTGTATACAGTTATACACTAGAGAGTAAGTAAACGGAGAGTTGATGGATGATCATCGTTGCTCATCAAGTACGCAGCAAAATGTACTGTCTCGGTCGAGTTTATCGGTCGAGTGGAAAGGCGAGTCGATTATCAATTATTGGGCATTCTATACCACTATCGGCAGCGAGGCGCACTCGCCGAGCAACTTGCCGATAGTGGCATAGAATTCCCAATAATACACTACTCAAGCATCTTGACTACAAACTCAATAAATGCACAATCGCACTATATCAGTGTAAAAAAATGCTAGGAAAAACATGGGGGCTGTCTCCAAGAATTACTCTGTGGCTATACACAGCGGTGATCAGGCCAATGTTGGCTTATGGCGCTCTGGTTTGGTGGACGAGGACCGAACTTTCGACCACCATTGCCCGACTCCAACGGTTCCAGCGTCAGGCCTGTTCAGCTATCACCGGCTGTATGAGAACTACCCCAACAGCAGCCATGGAGATAGCCCTACAAATAACTCCCCTGGACCTGTACATACAGCAAGAGGCAGCGCTAGCTGCCATCAGGCTCATGCATCTAGGCATATGGGGCAATAACCTCACGAGTCCACACGCTAAAATCCTGGACCGGGCGATTGAGTATCAACCTCTCATCGCTGCTCCGTGTGATAGGATACAAAAACAACCTATGTTCAACAAAAATTATAACATACAAACAACAGAGGAAGAAAGGGATCAGTCAGGAGCCAATGAAGTGCGAATCTACACAGATGGCTCAAAAACTAATAACGGTTCAGGTGCTGGCGTACATTCCCTTGACCTCAACATTAACTTTCACATACCACTAGGCACACACAGTTCGATATTTCAATGTGAATGTGTCGCCTTAACACAAGCCGCAGAAACCGTAAAGCGTTTAGGTATCCAGAACTACGGGATCAGATTCCTATCTGATAGTCTGGCTGTGCTCAAAGCTTTAGAAAACAAACTGACTAACAACAAACTAATCTTTGAGTGCCACCTCGCCCTGGAGAGTATATCGAAATCCAATCGAATTACGCTCCAGTGGATCAGGGGGCATAGTGGATCCCTAGGCAATGATGCCGCAGATGAACTTGCGAAGAGAGGCTCCGAGATGTTAGTGCTAGGCCCGTACCCACTTATCCCCTTGCCTTTTTCGCAATTTCGTGCATGGATTCGTCAAAGATCAACAGAACTACACAATAACAGATGGTCACGGGCAACAGACTGCAGACAGTCAAAAATGGCTTTGCCAAAATTACACCCGCGTCTCACTAAAAAACTCCTCAGCCTGAGTAGAAATAACCTCAAAATAATTATAGGGACAATAACGGGCCACACCCTTCTTAACAAACATTTATTCAACATAGGCGCCACGGACAGCCCACTTTGCAGGGGCTGTTTTAACGCCGAAGAATCAGCCGCCCACGTAATCCTGGAATGCGAGGCCGTGGCTTCTCAACGCGAAGAAATCCTCGGAACAATGAGGTCGCTCCGTGAAGCCTGTGAAGCTCCCAGGAAGCTTCTGTGCTTCTGGGCGGAGTTGGGCTGGCTATGTTAGCCAGCACCCCCACGCACAACGGACCAAATGGGAGTCTAAGTGCGGAAAAGGGAGTCCCTACTACTACTACTACTACTACTCTACTCTCTCCTCTATTTCTACTTTTATTTGCAATATCAGGTGAACTCTGAAGAAATTAATATTCTAGATATTTATTTTTGAAAGAAAGTTCCTTAACACGGCTTGCGATAGGATTTGCTTGGTGGAAATCGTCACGTAACACTCTCAAGACGTTCAGTTCCTTCCGGCGTAGTTCGAATATTATCGTCAATGGCTGGCCGCCATATTTGTTTACATCATTACGTGTTAGTTAAATGAGACTTTTGGTAAGAGTTTATTACCGTGAAATAAAATTGGTTTTTAATAACTAATAATTTTGTTCGATTTTTATTTTATTCGCATTATATTCGTAGTTAAGTAGGTAAACGGACGGAGATTCCTTGACCACACACGTATTTTTTCGTAGGAATATAAAAGAGTTTGAAAGACAGGATTTCGAGGATAAAGTCGTTTTTAGTATGTCATTGAGTCCTTACGGTTTTATAATAAAATCATATATTTGCAATAATAAACTTACTCGGTTTATGATAAACCCGTGTACAGTAAAACAAAACCCCTTGTAGCCATGATGTACGATGATCGCACAAATTCTCGTACAGTCGTAAAGTAGACTCGAATATCTTCTCAGAATCTATTCTGCGGTGGATATTACAGATATCGACACTATGAGGTAACCGTAAAACAGTCTTAGAAATACACAATATAGAATGGAATATAATATTTTGTTGATATTAATTTATGTTTACAAAAAAAATAAGGCAAGTTGTAAGAAAATGATACGGTTCTAGTGTTTCGAAACCTATATTCGTGTCAACATCATCTGCTTAGCCTATTTCCAAAAAAGTTCTAATCAGCTTCAAGTTTTACTGTATACTGTTAAATAGCAGGCGAATGCAATTTCAAAAAATTAGACGAACTTGGACAGGAGTGATCGCTACGAGAAAATGGAACCTCCCGAACACCACATCTCCCGCCGCCTGAACGACGGCGGGATTCAGTGCTGGCTCCTGTCTGATGAAGACGGATTATTTAAATTTATGAATGGAAATGATGACCAAATTGTTCTCACCTAACCTATATTTTAACATGACAGTTACTTATTTAAAAAACAAATGTTGGACACTTGATAAACATGTAATAATTAGTGTTTGTTTAAGCACAGTAGTTTGTTTATTTGTGACACTGTAGCATTTTAAACTATTTATATTGCTATACCTTAGCAGGGTTCATGTATGAAACCTTTATTTTTTTAACAACTTTGTCAACTACATGAATGCAATAAATGATTATGATTATGAGGGAGGGGACGGCCGAAGAAAAGATGGATGGACTGTGTGAGGAGTGATATAAAAGAAAAGGGAGTGAGTGATGGCGTGACGGGGGACAGGACGGTATGGAAGAAGAAAACGTGTTGCGCCGACCTCAAGTGACATGGGACAAGGGCAGGAAGAAGAAGAAGATAGGCAAGATGTGTGTCTTTATGTGTTGTCTCTGTGCATTATATTGTGTGTACAATAATTATTAAATAAATCATCACACCTGCCTTCTACGCCGAAGGGTTAAACAGAGTCGTGCTTATAATACAAGGTGTATTATAAGCACGACTCTGTTTAACCCTTCGGCGTATCGCTAATATATAATACACCTTATCGCTAGTTAAGTTTATGTCCCGAGTAAATCTTCATTGAGCTGTTCAGCCAGTCGACTCTGTAAAAAATCTCATTGTGATAAATTAAGAGATGTGGGGATAAAATGAGCTATCATTCCAAATGTTTTTTTATTTTTTTTATATATATATATTTTTTTTTTGTTTTCCCTTTGTATAGATTCTTTTACCGATTGTTTGTGAATGTGTGAACATTGCAGGCCTTCTAGATTTCTACATGCTTGTTAACATTTGTTAACTTTTTATCTCGTTTTACTTATTTTTTTTTGTGGTTTCCTACGACTTATTGTCGGGCCTACGTTGTCTCCCCATATATACATACTAATGTTGTAACATGGAAATCTTGTAAAACCAACCATTTTTTTTATTTAAGTATCCATGGAGTTTCTTGCCGGTTCTTCTTCATAGGAAATGACCAACCGGAACCGTGCACCTTTTGTCGACGTTTTAGAAGTGCCCATGTAAGTGAAATAAAAAAAACTGATTTTGATTTTGTTGCTATAAATTGACATCTCACTTCACCTGATTGATCAAGGTGAGAATATTACAGAATAGCCCGACAGCAGCGCTTGAGGCCAACGGGGCAGTTAATACATAACACGATATATTTATTTTCTGCATCTAATAATACTTATTATAAAACTTATACAGTGTAGACATTTAGAATGTTCTACATGAATATTAATATCCACATAAATAAGATCATTGAGCCGATAAGTGACACTCACAATAAATAATATGTATCAAAACCTATTAATAAATGACTAACGAATTATAGTACGTACATTTCCACACGCACTATATACATTTTATACTTATATGTATATTTGGGGGTAATCGTTGCCAAATGACGACGAATCTCCGGATGTCACAGAGAAGCCATCCAAAGTATTTTTATCAAAATGTTTGTATTATAGATATAAACACAGACGATATGGATGTCATCCACAGGGATGAAAAGACGCCATATCTGTGGACTGCGTCAAGATTTAGTGATTTTACTTAGTTAAATATTAAGTAAATAAATATAGTTGGTATATCCTCAAAGGCGCAAATACTGTAACCTAATTGGTAATTACAGTTTTGCGCCGTTTGGGGTCGAAACGCGTGCGTGACCAGAGGGCTGGATCTTTCTTTGCGCAGAGAATCAGCATTACCATTCAACGTGGCAATGCTGCCAGTATTCTGGGCACTTTCCCGGAAGACAGCGATGTGGAGGAGTACTTCGACACCTAGGTGTACCTTTCTTTTGTATATAGTGTAAATTTTTAGTTTAATTATAATTTTGTATAGTTTACTTTTGTTTAGTGTTTAAGTATGTACATAGTTAATAAACATATAAAGCTTTTGGTTTTAATATTTAATGTTGGTTTTGTTTATTATTTGAATTGATTGTTTTTTTTAATGGTATTTCTTTTTATCCGACTGCCGAAGGAGGGTAATGTGTTTATCAGTCTATGTATGTATGTATGTTTGTATGTATTTATGTATGTATGTATGTATGTATGTATGTTTGTTCCTATGTGGCGTTCTAGAGACCAAACGCGTTGGCTGATTTTGATGATTCTTACGTCAATCGATTTGTCTTAATCCTGCGAGTGTCACTGGCTACATTTAAATTGGAAAAAACAAAAATGGCGTATTTTGAGCGCCATTTTGTGAGGACAAATATTTTTTTTTTCTTCCAAACCCATCGTGTGGGGTATCAAAATAAAGGGTTTTAAAAGGCAATTCCTAAAAAATATAGCACTTATATGTTTAAATGCACATAATTCTAAAAAAAAATAACTAAAAAGTTGTAAATAAAAAAAAATAATTAAAAAAATCAAAAAACCCGACTGCTTAAAAATCAAACTAAAAAGATGTAAACAAGAAGAAAATCATGCTGTGCAGTCGGAGGATACATCTGGTTTAGGTCCGCCAGCTCGCGAATAAGTATCTATATTCCCATAGACGTAAAGTGGGGATGTATTCTCATCTATCCCATGGTGTGGGGTGACATTGGATAGACCATTCAAAAATATTATGGGTTTGTTAAAACAATTTTTCAATTCAGAGAATCGTTTGCATAAAATTAAGCTAAAAGTTGCAAATTTATGTTAGAGTCAAGTGTGTGTGTCCCCCTGCCAGCGAAATGGTTACTCTTGGCTATGTGAAAAAATTCACGGCAGTAGTAAATATAACGAAATTAAAAGGAAAAAAAAGCCTTGTTATCAAGGATAACAAGGCTTTACAAGTTTACGAGTAATAGTCGACCAACTTATAAAATGTACTTGAAACAGTAATTTTTTTTTACAAATGCCATTAAAAATTACTTAAATAAAGTTGATAGCTGTGTGAAACAGAGTAAATATAATGCCTACGAACCATGTAAAAATATACAAAAATGTAATCATAACAGGCTTTGCAAGTTTACGAGTAATAGTCGACCAACTTATAAAATGTACTTGGCACAGTAAAATTTTTGTACAAATGCCATTGAAAAATTACTTAAATAACGTTGTTAGCTGTGTAAAACAGATAGTAAATATATGCTTATGAACCACGTAAAAATATACAAAATTAAAATCATAACATCGTTAATAATAATAATGATTTCTAAATTAATAATGTTTAAGCTCGAATAACGCATTGGCTTGGCCGGAGTCGTTGGCAGTACCCGTCCGTAGTCTATTTGTAGAGTCTTTTTTGTATTAGTGCAGAAGTATTTTCGACGTTTTGTACTTAAAACGTAAAAGTAAAGTCAAATTAGATTCGATTTCCAAGCAAATTACTTATTTTCTTTTGTCGATATCCTTCTATAAAGTCAATATTCGACCCGACTTCATCACTAATTGAGTAGCGTAAAACTTTCCAGAATGAAATAGTGAATACCGCAGATTAGAGGATTCACCTCTAATCTGCATTAAAGGAGATTAGAGGTGAGTACATACGATTTTTTTCTAATTCCGAAAGAGAAATAAACAAGGAGCGTGCACGCAAGGATCCAGGAACGAACTATACCATTCCCCGTGGCTCTAACGCGCGCTCGTATCGGCTCCTTTCACAATTCGCACCCGCGGTGGTACTCAATAAATAATATTTTTCTAACTTCAGTTGCGAAGTTGGATTTTATAAATCCTTCTTCAGTTACCAGTTAGTCCTTATTTAGTTTAAGTCAAGAGTGAATATATTAAATCTAGACAAGCATGCTTCACCGTAGACCACATCATCGCTTACCATCAGGCGAGATAGTGGTCAAACGCGAGAATATAGATTAAAAAAAACATCATCCTATGTGGGCCTGTTTGTAGACTTTTTGAGCCGCTGAAACCGTTCTAATGTTCATGTAACAACAACAAAACTCTTTTTAGTCCGCATTATTATGCAACTTCGGAACCCTATTAATGTGCGTGGCCCGACACGCACTTGGCTGGTTTTTATTTTATTTATACTTTACTGTACACCAAGATAAAACAATACATAAAAGAAACCTTAGAATAAACATACAACAACCGATTTTGTCGTATTCTGCGATCTCTTCCAGGCAACCTAGAATGGACAGAAATAGCCTTCTATACCTTTATATTATGTGTTTAAATTTTACCCTTAAATAGCCTACATAGTATTGATTGATTCAAAACTCATTATGGACTTTCCATAGGCAAAATGGAGGGTTAATAAGGGCCCACTTAAATTATAAAGAGAGCTTTGTTTTTGATGAAGTTCAATAGACAATAAGGGTGCTTGTGAATGATTGGCGTGGGTTCAAGTTTGTTATTAAACCTTTAATTTGGACTTTGAAGTTGTTATGAATTTTTAATTGATGTTTCAAACGGTTTGGTTTTGTTCTGGGAATGCAGCGAGGGATTGTTTGAAAAAAATGTAGTTTTAAGGTTTCAACAGATATGCGAGACGGAACAATGCGTTAAACATGCGACAACCACTTTTCATAGAAATTGATTTCGCCTTTCCCAACTGTTTTGCGGTCAGATTCCAATATAACCGGATGCTTCTGAGTATCAGTATTTAAAATGGAGCAACTGCCTCCACAACCCAGTACTGGACAGCATCAAATCTTTGGGTAAGACTGGTTTTTGGTCTTCTAACTAATCTTAAGACGACGACAGTCGCCGACCTTGAGGGAACACAACGCGCACTCGTTTCACACCCGTGCGACTCAAAATTCAGGAGTTTTTTGTACTTTCCTTATTATTCTATGACAGCAGTGTGTACAACAGTGTGTACAACAGTGTTCCCAACAATAATTTTAGAATTCCACATCCACTAAGCGTATTGTGAATTTACGCCAAAATTTCGTTGTACTTACTTTATTCCGTCAATAAAACCGTCGCAATAATTAGTTGCCTTAGATTTTAGAATATGGCTGTAGAAAAACTGAAAAGGCAAATTCACATAATTGTATGGACAGATTTTGTATTAGAAAAATAAATTTGGTAATTCAATATTATATCAAGATTCAATATTGCAATACCAGGGGGGTGACCATAAGCTCTTAGAGTAAGGTTATTTTGAGATCGCGTAAGTGACAGATGTATACAAGTCATATACAACCATGGGTCGCGGATAAATTTGAACAAGCAACTAAAAGAATACGGGTGGGTTTTACGCAGTAAAAGTCTGACACGCCCTCCCGCTTCACCCAGAGCGGGATATGTCTTTTGATGATTTCCTTATACCAAGACGTGTTAAAACTATCACAGTACGTCAGTGAAAAAGGGACAGAGCTATTTTTCTTGTATAGCTCCGTCCTGCTCCTGTTTCTATGATCCTATCTATCAACAATTAAGGTCGAACATCTTTTAATCATTATCATATAATATGACTCATAGATCTGTGATCCTAGATATATGATAGTGTAATATACCCCACTTACATCATTTTTTGTACCCCAAAGCTTGAACACGCTTCGCGTTGCTATTATTTATCACTCCAGTTTCCAAACACACTCAGTTTATTAGTTTACTCATCGAACGACAAACAAAAGACAAGGACGGAAAGAAGTGTGACTCAATTACTTAGTTTCACCGCTATTTTGTTTTAGAACTATTTTGTTCGTCGTTTTGGAGCAGGTGGATGTAATGTGCTCTTCGTAATGTTCCTTGATTTATTTACTTTGTTCCTTTCCGCCATCTTTACTGAATGGAAGAGTATTTGCATGTTTCTTAATACTGTCAAAACCATTTTGCTTTTTTTCATTGTGTCTGAACTGTTTAAAAACTCCCAGAGACATATGCGAGGCGATTTTTTAAATATTTGTTCAGTGAGAGAATAATATTATAAGGTCTGTAAAAAGCGTTATCGTATCACACCTGTCTCCGGGATTCTAAATAGATCCTAAATAACATACAAAAAAAAACAATACATCCTTGACCAATAAATACTGTAAAAGACGAAATAGTCTCTTTTGATTGGCTAAATCAAGTGTGGCAATGCCAAACACGTACAGGACCAGTCCATGCGGCGTCACTTGAACACTTGATCAGGCCTTGTTTAGGTTTGGACATCCCGCCCATACGCACTTAACGTATTGGGAATACTTTTATTATGCGTACAGCTAGGGAGTGGATTTCCCTGCCGGTGTGTAAATTATTTCATCACCACTGTTCTAAAACGGTGAAGAAAAACATCGTGAGCAAACCGGCATGTCCAAGAACCAAAAATTCGAAGACATGTGATATCCAACAACTCGTACTGTACTCGCGTGGTGGATTAAGGCCCATTTTCTCTCTCACAGAGAGGAAACCTGTGTCCCAGCAGTGGAAACATTAATAAGCTGATGATGATGAGGCAAACGTGCTTCACCGTCGACCACATCATCGCTTACCATCAGGTGAGATAGTGGTCAAGCGCGAGCCTATAGACAATAAAAAGAAAAATCACCTTTAAGTTGAAATGATGATGAATGCAAGCGACGATCGAAAATATATTCTTTGAATATAACTGCGTCATCATTGATTTTTTTTTGTATCAATTAATCTGCCAAGCCGTTTCCGAGTCGGCTTATAATCCAAACGAATTCAGCTGAATACTAATATTTTACATGAAATGACTGCCTATCTGACCTCCACAGCCCAGTAACTGGGTAGCCCGAAATCGCTCTGCAAGACTACTGTTATTGCGTATGGCTTTAATAATGACTGTCGAAGATCTTTTGAGAAAGTCAAAACCGATTCCACCGTAAGATCACGGGAGTCCCCTGGTTCGTACGTAATCAGGAACTCCATATCGACTTTAGAATCCCCACGATCAAGTAGTTTATGAAACACATTACCAAGCGCTTTTTTGACACTGCGGTCAAGCACAGTAACTACCTAATTCAAGCGGCCACCCGCTACGAACCCTCTCGAATCTCCCAAATTCGCCGACTAAGGCTCACTCTCACTACACCTAATGACGTCACTACCCTGCTCCAAGAGAGCAATAAGGAGACCAGCACACTGAGAAAACACGTCGCGTTGTCCCCGTCCAAGTTCAAGCCAGCCCGCGAATAGCTGAGCTTTAGAAAAATTAATAGTTTTAAAAGAAGTTTCTTGTCCGTTCTTCACCACGTAAGTATTTTCCGAACGCATGGTAGAATTACTGAATCAATATACAGCCTTAGTTGTCCCCCCAGACACGCCCTGAGCCGAGGTTCGACCCCATAGGGGGTGGCCCTCAGCATGGTCGTTTAGGTTAAGCCTTTGATGCTCTGGCTGGAGGCTTAGTTTAGTCTCCACAGGAAAGGCCTGTTAAGCAGTAGCCAATCACTTTGATTGAACTGCGAGACCACTTTTAAAAAAAGCTATTGAGTAAGAACAGAAAGATGATGAATTTCTTTTTTAGCAAAGAATGGTAAGATAGTGTGGATCTTATGCCATAATATATTCTTTTTGAACAGTTCAAGGAAGATTTTCGTCTTCAGTGGTATTCTATGTTCTGTGACCAATGGAGACATTAATATGCTTTTAGGGATGTAACATGATTTATATCAAGAGATATGTCACAAAGTTACTCCGTATGTCCGGGTAAGTAATGTGAAGCATTCCTTTGTATGTCCTCGGTGTAACATTATGTACTTCTCAGTATTTTGGTTCGGCTTCGGTTTCATTATGAAGGAAGGAGACTAAAGTTGATAAAGGAAAATCAAATAATACACGTTGTAAGTTTGTCTGGAGTTATGTTCTAAATATTTGTAGCAGAAACCTTTTATTAAAGTAACTGATGTCGTGGTGGTCCAGATCTCGCCTCTCGTGCTTGAGGTCGTGGATTCGAATCCGGGCAGTTACCAATGTGACTTTTTCAATTCATATGTGCTTTCTAAGTTTATCTTAGAATCTATTGCTGCAAGGCGTTCCATTGCAAGGATAAACGAATAAATAATAAAACTGGTAGACAGCATGTCTAAGCGACCTCCCTGATGGTTCGATAAGATTCGTTTTTTTTTCAAAGTTAAGCGATTTGTATCAAGAAAAATTGGCCGAAGGGCAAATGCACTTGAAATTTCCTTAGAAAGTACTTGTACTAAAACAAAAACTGTGGGATTGAGTAGTGTTAGTATGTACTTTAAACGTACGCATACTTGCAAGCTTGTCGCAACAGCCAGTTTTCAGCTATCAGGTGCTAAAGGTACGTAAAAACCGATTTTCAACCGACGTCAAAAGGGAGGAAGTGCCCATTTTGACCATTTCTTTTTATGTTTGTTACGCGATTACTCCGCCAATTATGAACCGTTTTTGAAGATTCTTTTTTTATTTGAAAGCTAGTGCTTCTCAAATGGTCCCATTTAAATATAGTCTAGATCTGATGAGACATTTTTAAGTTATCCTTAATAATACCTATCATCATGGTAATATAAGGTACCAAAAACTAAAAAAAACAATGACATTCATCTGCTGTGATCAAATATCGGAATAGCCCGGACAAGGTTAGGCAAGACACAATATTCTTAATATTATATACCTTAAACAATAATTAAATACTTTTGTAAATTAAGTTAATGTAGGAAGATTTATGAGTAAACTACATTTATCCTTGAAAATTTACACATTTTCTGCTTAAAAACTATCATTTCTAACTTGTTTGTCTATATAGCGTCCTGAAAGTAAATTAGGTCGATCATCAGCCTTTTAATGTTTCCACTACTGGGACACAGGCCTCCTCTCTTCGAAAGAGAGAAAAATATATAAGGTTAGCTAAAGTAAATCCTTCTTCACACTTTATATTCGAAATAAGTGGAGAATGCAGGAAAAATACGATTTTTCTTCTGCGCCCTTCGTTCCCTTTTCACGCACATATTGGGTTCAAATTGCAGTTATATTTTACAAACTTTATGTGTCGTTCTTTTTCATTTGTTTCAGTTAGCCTTTTTGTGATTTGCTTTATTTTATTAACCGCCTTCTTAAACAAGAGGTTTTATATTTACTTACCGAGTGAAGTACATACGTTCTGAAACAAAGAAACATAAATATTTAGTAAAGTAAGCAGACAAATTATTAGGTTTTAAAAGAAGCGAATTACTTAATAAATGTTTAGTACCTAACTCTAAAATTAAATAAACTTTACATAAAAAGAATATTTTCTTTTGGTTGTTATTGAGTTTTATTCAAATAAATATATTTGGTCCTCTATTTGACACGCCCCACATACCTTTACAACCAATATTGGCTTTAATACTGACAAACATTAAACCTGAATATTTTAAGCATACCAAAGAATACCCTTAGCTTTCAGAAAATAAAAGTAACACAAAGGAAAATAGGAATTTGGTATGAAAAAAATTTCTTTGGTTGACCAAATAACAAATATTTTAGGTTATAAAGGTATTAGCACAAAAAAACGATTTTGTTTCGTGATAAAATAATCCCTAAGTTACCCTGTAAGACCAAAATATCAGCACAAATACGAGACGAAACACCGTAAATAAATACGACGTAAAAGTAAGCTTTATTCCGGAGCTAAATTGATTCGCGAACTGGCATCGTGTACCTCGCGTGTGTTCGAATTAAAAAAAAGAAAAAACAGTCATGGGAAAAGCTGGCAGAAGTGAAAACTGGAATAAATGGCACAAAACGTCACATGACGTAGCATGTAGCACCGACGTAGCATGTCGGTGACGCGAGTCCATAAGTTTTATGGATTCGCGTCACCGATATACCCTACCAAAAATCGCTCAACGCGGCTAAATAAATTTTCACAAAAAAAATGCGATTGACATTCGAATACACGTATTTGAACGTCAATCTGACAGAAAAAACATCTTGATAATTACGATTATCACGATGTTTTTTCTGTCAGAAAACCCAAAAGCGTTGTCGCGCCGAAAAAGGTCGCCACCTAGTTTTCCGAACAAATCAGTGACAAATGATTGTAATTATCGCGTCGTCGTGCGACGATCGGTTGATTTAGGAAACGGACTGAAGAAAAACGAGCATTCAGGGTACTTTTTATAATAAAAGCAGTATATAGGCTTTTAAATTTGAATTTTAAGCTTTTAAAATTAGATGGAAGACGTAACAGAAAAGTTGAAAGGAAACCGTTTGTCCTGGTATGGTTATGTGATGAGGAGGTATGAAACGCATGTTACTAAAATAATTATGAATATAAATTTAGATGGATACAAAGGGAGAGGAAGGCCAAACGAAAATATGAATGGACTGTGTGAGGAGTGATATGAAAGAAAAGGGAGACAGTGATTGCGTGACGGTACGGTATGGAAGAAGAAAACGTGTTGCACCGACCTCAAGTAATATGGGATAAAGACAGGAAGTTATATACTTTATATCATTTACTGCCTCGTTGATCTAGTGATCGCAAGGGCTACTGCTGATCATGATGGTCCTGACTTCGATTGCCGGCTCGAAAAATATGTTATTAGGTTCTACCATCTAGAATTTCACAGTAGCAGCCCGGACCCTGAACTAGTGCCCAGTTGCTGGCAATAGCCGCCTATTACAGGTACATCGTGTTATTTCTGATCTTATTCCATTTTACTTGGGGATTCCAAACCGTCCTGTCCTTATCACTGACTCCCTTTTCTTTCATATCACTCCTCACACAGTCCATCCATCTTTTTTTGCCCTTCCTCTCCCTCTCCATCCATCCACATTATATTACAGGTACATGGGACTGAATTATAAATGTATGAAATAAAATACTTGGGTGTAGTTGTGTGAAAGTTTGCCTCAACCTTTGGGAAATACGGTCATGATATTATATTATGATTTTATTTACATTCATTATTATAGCAAACAAAAAGATAGTTTAATCGTATTCCAAACGCATATTGAAGCACTCCTGTAAAACCAAGCTCCCTTCTATCTTAAAAGCATAAATCAAAAGTAATTTTAATAAACCCACCATGTTAGAATTCCCACCCTCCAGCAAAAACGAGGGCAAGAGCCCATATTTCTTTCAGCAAGAAATACCTACGCTATATCCAGTGAAGTACTATGTTACGGCTTACGGCCTAGAAAACCATTTACTTTGAGGCGAGCGTTTCTAAAAGACATTTTTATTCTTGCACTGAATATGCGGTTTTTCTTCGCGAATAATACGGTGGCGAGGAATTTAAAATTTTAATTTTAGAACTGGAATTAAAAATGAGGATAGGGCTGGCTGGTTTTTGAATAGGAAAAAGACCACTAGGGACTATTCTTGCAGGTGATTTTAAAGGGTAGTTGGGCAGGCTTATAATTAAAATGGAACTTTTTTGTGTTAGGTACACCTTCTCTGAATTTGCGTATAGTCTGAATGACTGATCGCAAGATTTAAAACACAAAAAAGGTACACAAAAAATGCCAATTTGCTCTTTTCTTTACCTTAAAAGGTAAATTTACAGTCATGGGAACCCCACACTTGTGTGCCAAAAATGCGATATAAAAGGGATGAACTTACTCATAGAATTCAGTCATTATTTTGGGAAATTACTGTAAAAGATTTACAAAAATAATGTTCAAGCTTTAAAAGGACATAATATTACAGAAACTGATACAGACGGTCCCCATTCCTACATTTCCATTCCGCCTTTTGTTAGCACAACAGAAAACAGACTCCAATCTACTTAGTATATAACATTATGTATTGTGTATGCTGTAAACTGTTCTGTGTTACGACCTAGAAAACCATTTACAATGAAGCAAAAGATTTAAAAGGAGACATTTTTATTCTAGCCAGCGAATGCAAACTTTTTGCTGATGTTCCGTATCGTTGCGGGAAATTTCACGTTTAACCACTGTGTAAAAGGAGACTGCTTCTATTGTAGCACATTTTGTCACACTTTATAGACAATCTAGGAAAAGTGTATGTAAGTTATCGTCTCGTACACGTGCGTGCATTTTTATTGACAGTAATCATCATAATTTCAGTTGAAACTTATGAACGCCTCTGACGCTGCGATTGGCCACCTACTGGGCCCAAACTTTTGAAGAGTTTCCATTGGCACGAAAAAAAGAAGAAGTGCCGAAAGACGTCCACAGCTGGGACGTCACGTACTTATATACAATAAAGTACATAATATATACATAGAGCTCCCCCAAGCGTCGCCACATAGTTCTGTTCTGTGCTTCTTCAACTGATTCCTGCGATCTCCTCCAGTTCCACCTTATGAGAGGCCTTCCAACGCAACAAACGCAAGTAAGCAATCGCCATTCAAGAACTTTCGGGTCCGTTGGCCATCATTGCAGTTGTTTATAGTATGTGCTGCCTACTGCCACGTAAGTTTTATTAGTCTTGGAGCTGTGTCAGTACGTATCCTTGATTGACATTATAGAACATGATAAAAGACAAAAATAAGATAAAATAAATAAAAATTAAAGAGAGCATTAAAGTATTAATAATAATAATAATAATTTATTTCACCAAAGTAATACAACAAATAACATAAATTATTACAGGCCAATACTTAAAATTATGCAACATGGGAGCATCTGTAGCCGAACTAGGACGAGTCCTGTATCTCGGCATACAGCTCCCGACCCTCGATTTAGATTATTATATTTAGCCCAATAGACATGCAAAAAGACGTATCTATGAAATTATACAATGTCTTGATTTGTTCTAACATCAAACAATACTAAAAATGTGTATATGTGCCTACGTGTGGTTTTGTGTAAATGTAGAGTAGTGAGAGGTGTTGGGTAGTGTAGTTATGATACATACATAATACCGAGAATCTAGAGATGCATTAAATTAACAAATTTATTGAAACTGCTTTTTTAACTGAATAAAGAAATATTTAATCGGATTTCTTACAATCAAGTAAAGCTGATTTGTCGGCTTTTTTGCTAAGTATGAGTGTAAAGGCTTAAAAATTTAACGAACTTTATCATTAAATATCTGTTAAATAATCAGGCTGCGTTGCTAAAAAACACAGTAAGTTCGTGAATCCGTGATTCATCAGACGAGATTACCGTCAAAAACTGGCTTATCACAAAATAATATTAAAGACGAAAGTTGTCAGAAAAGCCGCAAAATAAAAAAAGTTTGTGACAGTATACCTTCCATTAGTAAATAAAAAGTACGTCAGACGCAATTATGTGGGTATTTACAACATCTGTGAGCAATTTGAGAAAGTCATGACGAATCAGAAATAAGTTCGGCCTTCGTTCAACGAAGAGAAAATAATCTCAATGATAACCTTAAGAAAAACATTGAGGAAGATTCTTAAATTATTATCTCTGTCGAGTACATTTTTATTTCCTCTGACTAATGATGTGGTCATTTAAATTATTTAAATTTAGACAGACAGATGTAGAAAATATAGAGAAACATGTTTTGTCATTAATATCGTTTGAAATAACTGTTCTTCACTCGATTTGAAGAATCCTTAAGTTTTTCAATAGTTATCATCATCATATCAGCCGAAATACGTCGACTGCTGAACCTAAGCTTCCCCCATGTTTCGCCACATCAGTCGGTCCTGTGCATCTTGCATCCAGCAGATTTCCACAGCCTTAACTAGGTCATCGGCCCAACTAGTGGGATGTCTTCCATCGCAGCGTCTTCTGGTACGCGGTCACCACTCCTGAAATTTTCAACACCATCGACCGTCCGTTTGGCGAGTGATGTGCCCTGCTCACTACCACTTATGTGTTGGCAATTTTTCGGGGCTATATCGGTAACTTTGATCGTTTTCAAGAAAGGCTTGATACTTGTATCATAGTATGGGACATCGCATCGTACCTAGGACCAAAAGTTAGAAGACATCTACACATATGGTGGATTACGGTCCGCACCTTCTGGCAGAGAGGAAGCTTGTATCTCAGCGGTAAGAACATTAACAGGGTGATTAATGTGTGTTTATTCCCGTACATATAAATGTATGGAAATAAACATGAAAGTACGTAAGTACCTGAATTACTAAGTTGAACTCTGCCAATTTGCAGTACTATACCAATTAGCATAATCATTAATGTTACTACTGATAGACCACAAGAGTGAGTGGGCTGTCATTGGAGCCTACGTCAAAGATTGTCTTCTCTTATTTCGTCTTCGAATTTTGGGTTATAAGACTTGTAAATTTTCACACAATATTTTGCTTCAACTAAGAGACCTTCCTAATTGCGCAATTTAAATTGCGTCGATAGACGATATGGCGCACCTACATTCTAAGAAAACTTCAATTACAATTGTCAGTCGTATCGCATTGAATCCATGTGAACGTATCTGCTATTTTGTTTAGTAGAAATCGCTTATGTGTGTTATAAATCGAATTGCGTCGAGCCATCAAGAAGATTGAACCTGTCCTTATTATACGCAATTTTCTTAGTTGCCCATCTTTTTCATATTGCAATTTCTCTGGTTCAAAAGTGCCCGAGCTTCGTTATACAGGCATTATTATCCGATCCTTAAAACCATTGTCGTTAATAAAATCTAAATTAAAATTTTAATCTCGTAACAAGGGCACGTAATATCAGTTGCGACAAAGATTCCTAAGAAATTATTATTAATTAAATCCAATCTCCCGTAACGAACCTTGTTACATTACAAAAAAACATCAGAAGTATAATTTTGTAATACTAAACAAAAATATTTCTGAAGGCAAAATGCGTTCTTGAAAAACGTTCACATTCAAGTCGTAACAATTTTTTTTGACAGATTAAGACTGAGTTCAGAATGCGAATGGTCTCTTGAAATTAAAGGAATTACAGTATGGACGATAAAAATTGTGAATTTGAATACAAGGAATTCTGTTACGAGTATTTAGATAGGTATATTGTCATGTAAAATAATAGAAATAGAAAATATTTATTCAACAAACAGAAGTCAACAGCAACAATCACAAAATAAACGAGAAGAAATAATATAATAAAAAAGGTACCGGCCTATTAACCGGTAGGATATCAAACAAGGAAACCTCAAGGAACCTTCAAGGAAATTACCTAAATTATTGTTTAACTCAGAGAAGATAAGGATATCGTCCTCGAAAAAAGCTGATGTCAGATTTAACACTACATTAGTCACAACATTCACACAACACATCAACATTTCACATTACTTCATCACTACTTCATTATTTTCATCATTTTTAGGGTTCCGTACCCAAAGGGTAAAAACGGGACCCTATTACTGAGACTCCGCGGTCCGTCTGTCTGTCTGTCAACAGGCTGTATCTCATGAACCGTGATAGCTAGACAGTTGAAATTTTCACAGGTGATGTATTTCCGTTGCCGCTATAACAACAAATACTAAAAACAGAATAAAAAAATATTTAAGTGGGGCTCCCATACAAAAAACGTGTTTTTTGTCGTTTTTTGCTATAATGGTACGGAACCCTTCGTGCGCGAGTCCGACTCGCACTTGGCCGGTTTTTATTCTTTATCTTCTCTTCTTTTTTATCTTCTTTGAATTTTTTCTCATTTTTTATTTTTTTTTCTTTATAAACCGTTCTGAAACCTTTCATCTCGCTACGGTTTCAAATTGACGAAAAGATAGACCGAAAGTCTGAGAACTAGTCTTACCAAAGGCTATCGTGTAACCCGCAATGGGGTTTTGGATTTGGAAGTCAGTTAAGCAGTCCTTCCATGTAAATGTAAATATTTGAGAGACGAGGAGTACGTATTGCAGAAATCATAACAACTACCTGAACTTAGGAGAGGAAGAAGACGACCTCCGGATACGTGGTGGTCTAGCATGATAAAACTCCTCTCAGAAGAAGAACTGCCCGACCCGACAAACCAGGATAGACTGTACTGGCGCGTGGCGTAATGAGGAGAGGCGACCCCACCCTAAGTGGGATTGAGCTAGAAAGAAACGCATCTAGCTTTATCCAGTTTTATAGAGTGAAAAACTTTTGAGTTCTGTTAACCTTCCCGCACACTTGCGTCGGTAGCTGCCGGTGCGTATGTAACATAGCCCGACTTGGGTAAAAGCTGGGCACATTATGACGAAAAAAGACAGTACAACCATAATAAGAAAGCAACCAAAGGAAACTTCATCTTCTTTTCTGCCATTAATCTTCAAAACACCGTGAGTCTTCTAAACTCCATCCAATTAGGTCTGTGATCAGTACAGCCAGTTAATTATTCATCGTCCCCTTATATCTTGAGCCTTCGAAGTATATTTGCGACAAATTGCTTCGGGGCTCGCGATTTTATAATCCACGACATGGATACGATTCGACGCGCGAAGTTTGCGGGTGGAACAGTAAAAATGCGATCGTTAAAACTTTTGAGGCTGGATTTGAAGCTAAGAAAGGGTAATTAGTTTTTTATTTACTTATTTTATTTTAGTTATTCTTTTTATGGCTATTGAAAGGTTTCCGAACTTTTTTGGATATAGCAATGAACATTGAAAAATTAAAAATTTATGTTTTAACTTGAAGTAGGTGGGTAAAATTCTGAAGACTGTTTAAAATTTTAAATACGAATTCAATGACCCCATTTCGCTATTAATTTACTAAGCTGAAAACCAGACATTGCCTTAAATATCTCGAAATAATAAAAAAAAATATTTATGCTTCAATAAATAATATAAACACACAAACAGCGGCTCCGGCCAGTGTAAACGGGTTGTTTATGGAAAGCAATAAATACATTATCGTGTCTTTTGAATTAAGAAGGGACATAAACAACCTTATTTTGAAACCGGATACAAGAATTTAGATGAGAAAATTAAAAGTATTTTGAAGAAGAACCTAATACAATCAACAAAGCACTCTATTGGGTGGATTACATCCATCACTTTCTCTTACAGAGAAAAATCCTGTGTCCCAGCAGTGGGCACATCATTGGGTGATGATTGTGCTTAGCTAAAGTATATTTCCTAGAATATCTTCTAGGAAATATTTTTTCGAGCGGTACCCCGCTCGATCATCCTAGTAACAAATTATGTGAGCACTAAACGTTGGATAGATTGTGAGAAATCAGATGTGGCCAAAACGTAGATGAAGTATTATTATTTTATCATTTTATATACATATGTATTTGTGATATTTTTTAATATTAGCGCAGAAAAAATGTTAAGAAAAATCATTTAAAAATATAAAAATATAGTAGCCCACCAGTATCGGGAACAGGGTCCAAGCTACCGGTGGTCTGGGCTCTTGAGAGAGGAACCACCTGACTATTCGCTCCGTGACCAGGAGTACCAAGTCTCCTCAAAGCCTCCTCAGATGTTCGTCGATGCTCTGGGGTATTACTTTGCCATTGGCCGTCACGACTATTTGACGTATTCACATCTCACATGTCAACAACCTCGCGAGCCAGATCAAGATACTTATTACGTATGGTTTTTAAACTTTACGTTCTCAGGTAAGAACCTGGTGTTTTTATTGAATCTCACGGGTGTAAACCAAGGTGAAATCCTAATTTTCTATTTGACATGTTATGTTATGTTATGTTATAATTGAATTAATCCTTCTTTGACATTATTGAAAGGTTCATTGCTTAAATATGACGCGCCATTGATTCATTTGATAGATTTGATGACTGATTTGCCTTATGGCTTTGAAAAGCTGTGTTTGGTTACGAATCACTGATTAAAGATGTCATGGTGACTTGTGAATTATCCCTTCATAAACTAGGGCTTACCAACCCACTCACTCAGGGGTCACCACTTTCAGTAGGGGTCCGTTTCTTATTTTCTTAGCTTCAGCTACCCGCTGCCCCCAACAATAAAAAATGTAATCAATAAAAGATTACATTTTTTTATTGATTTTTATTCAAATATTAACGTGAAAAATGTTTTGCCTTGAACTATCCGTCCGAAGCTTAGACTAAAATTGGTGCCGGCTATTGTCATTGAATCTTAGAGATGTTCATCTTGGAAACTACCTGGACGCGAGAAGCAAGGGATTGATCAATGTGGTGATACATGGGGGTGGCCTATAATTAGCAGTGGACGTCTTTCGGCTGAAATGATGATGTTGGAATCTATCTTGGATAGGTCTGCACATAATAGGTTGGCGGCAGTCCGCATCCGGACCGCGGACCGCCATTTGGTAACCCCTGCCATAAACTATACGTAAGCCATGTACTCGATCGAATTTTCCATTGGTAACTAATCGGAGAATCCATGAGGTTCTTGGTTCAATGCCCGGGTCGGGCAATGTGTTATTGGGTTTTTCCATCTGGAATTTCTCATGAAATGTCAATGTAACAAAAAACTTTTACTTATAAACATTAAATCTAAGAACCAACTTCGAACTTCAAAATTGACAAAGTTTCAATAATCTTCCATAGGAGCCTATTACAACAACTTCATGAAAAAATATGCAAATATCCTTAATTAGTACAGGTAGCCTATAATAACAACTGCAGGCAAGAAATAATGCAAAAATCATTACTTAATACAAGTAGCCTATTATAACAACTTCAGGAAAAAAATATGCAGAAATCCTTACTTAGAACAGGTAGCCTATTACAACAACTGCAGGAAAAAATATGATTATATCCTTATTTAGTACAGGTAGCGTATTATAACAACTGCAGATAAAAAATCCTTAATATGCAAAAATCCTTACTTAGTACAGATAGCCTATTATAACATATGCACGAAAAAAATATACAATAAACCTTACTTAGTACAAGTAGCTTATTATAACAAATGCAGAAAAATAAATGTAAATATCCTTACTTAGTACCTACAAAAACTCTTAATACAAAAAAATGCATGGATTAAAGCTATACGACCCGGAAATCCGAAGACATGTGACATCCACCAACCCACACCGGGCCCACGTGGTGGATAAGGGCCCATTCCCTCTCTCACAGAGAGGAGGACTCTGTCCCAGCAGTGGGATCATTAAAAAAAGGCTGAATTTGATCCGGGCATCGAAACCTCACGCTTAGCCTTAGCGCTATGTTCAGCAATGTACGTCTTTCGGCAGAAATAATAATGACAAGAGAATATTCTATTACATGCATGTTATTTTTTGTCAATAACCCATTAATAAAATTCAAAAGCCATCACTGTAAGAATTGGCTTGATTGTCTTCTGAAATAAACAATCGGGAAGTCAATTTATTTTGTTCGAGGCACCGGAGCTCTCATAGGCGTATATTGAGTGCAATTTCAAGCTCTACTTCCCATAAAGGTGTATCGGAAAAATGTAGATACTTTTGTATAATCCGGCTTACAGGAAAATCGAGTAAAACGCGCCAAGAGCGCTGAATTTTAAAAATCATCGTCCTTGACATAACTGTTGCCAGCGTCAAAATGGTATAACAATACAAATGCCATTATAAACTTTTAATTATTTGCTTGCGATTCATTTCGAAGGGATCTTATTTATGTATAGGATTTATACATATTAACTTAAGCCAAATATAAAAACAATATCTGCCTATGATTACCCTTTCAGACTTAAAGGTACGTTCGTACTGATAATGGATGCATCTTGGTCACCACACTTGCTTAAGACGACGACTAACGCCAACGACATTGAGGGAACAAAACGTGCACCCGTTTCACACCCGCGCGACCCAAAATTATACAGTATTTTGTACTTTCCTTATTATTCTATAACTTAAAAAAAAAGCCTCTAATTAAAATGTATATAATTAAATTGTTTTTGAGATGGTGTCAATTTAATTAAAATACGCCCAGCGGTTTTTGTGCGGTTTTCGTGTTTTTGTGTTTTAAAGATAACTTTACAAATTATAAACACTATGTTATACGAATAAAACTCAAAATTTTCTCAGATCACATTATTAAGAAAATGGTCTAATGTAACATATATTTTTTCCAAAAAATTACGATTAGCCGTTTAGACGTGATTCTCATTTTAAAATCAGCTACTCAAGGGTATCTGCGCCTTAAGGCACTTTGGTTATTTCAGATTACTACAAGCACGAATAATTTAATCACCTTACCAGCATATGTGTGAAGTGATGTTTCTGAATTAGGAATTATTTATTAGTTATAACATAAAATTTGTTTATTCCGAAGCCAAAAGTTTACAAAGTAATAAATGATATTGGTATTTCAAAGGAAAAATACTTTTGAATTAAAAAAAATTATTAACACGATATTTTTTCGCTTCTTTTACATACTCACATGATGACATTTTCACACAGAAAAATTGATGGTTAAAATTTCTTCTTAACCTATACATAGGATATGTAAATCAAAACTTATTTTTGAAACCAAGCTGTCCAAAAAGAGGTCCAATATTGATATTCTGGCACCGAAAGGGCGCACGGCCAGTACTGCGTTAACATTGGGGCGTATATAGCGCCTTAAGACGATCCCCATTATCCTGAATGACTTAGACAAGACGCGTTAAGTTACCTTATAAAAAGGGCAAACCATTATCCTGTTTACCAATGACAATATAAGTACTGGGACCACCTATGTTATTTATCATTATTATAATTATCATATTTAATATGTAATCATTAACGCCTAACAGTTTCACTGTTCATTGTTTCATTTAGGGTGTGGCCAAAATCAAACCATTCTTTGCCAAATTTTGTATCAGGGATTAACCAAAGAGTATCCAGTGGTGGCCCAGTGGTAATGTTTCTCCAAAATGGTGATGGAAAACATCGTTAAAAAATCGAGCAGTACTGGAATAAAAAATTTGTCGAAATGTGTCATCTACTTACCCGTCCCGGACCCGCATGGGGAGTGTGGCACAATTCCTTTGACAGTAATTAGCCAGCCGGTTCTGTAGACAGACAAATTATTATCACAGAGATGACTTAGGCCGTTTTTTTATACGTCGTTAACCCAACCATTGGTTAAACATTGGTTGCAAATTTCACTTTCATTGTTTTTTCAACAATTTTTAGTCTAAAAAATTACAAAATAATTAACTCTCCAACTTATTTGACCATTGATGAATAATCACATTATACCGAAATTTGAAACTATTGGTAAGGATATTTAACCATTCGTTGAGTTAACTTCGGATCAAAAAACTGGGCCGTAGGGATGTGAGCTCAAAGTGAACCGACATTACAATGGCTAGGGATTGACAGTTCACTTCGTGCAAATATGTCATCACGGTGAAATGTCTAGGGAATAGCACTACAGCTCTTAGTTCCAACAGAGAAAACCGAAATAGATTGAATTTGAATTTTCCCAAGCCTGCTTTATTTTGCACATCGCAACTTTTGATTTAAAGCAAAGCCGCTGAGCATAGGATTCAGGGCTAAGAATCGAGCAAAGTGATCAGTGATTATATGGAATGTATCAGTATCAGACGGGAAAGATGACAATAAGCTACCCCCTCACACCATCAACACGTCTCATCATCACTACCTGCGTAGCCTTTTCTCAAATATGTTATAGTCAGCTTTCAGTCTTACCTGAATAGCTATAGCTATAGCTGAATTGGTACTAATATTTTACACACCAAAGAAACTCAAATGGACTGCCATTTAAGTTTGGCTAATTCAGGACAGGGCACATTATGCACATTGCTCGATGATGCATTGATGATCGATGGGGCCAAAAAGTCCTGGAGTGGCGACCGCGAACCGGAAGACGTTGCGTTGGAAGGCCTCCCACCAGGTGGTCTGATGACAACTGGTGAGGGATGCGGAAGTCCACAGGATGCGAGACACACGGGACCGGTCAATGTGGCGATACTTGGGGATACCTATATCCAGCAAAAGACGTCTTTCGGCTGAAATTATGATGATGATGATTTCACACACTTCGTACTCCAAGGTGGACCGATGACCTGGTGAATTGTGCCGCTGGATGTGAAAAACAAAGGACCAAATAATGTGGTGTGTCTTGGGGGAAGCCTGTGTCCAACATTGGCCGTTTTTCTACTGAAATTACTGATTACTGAGTACCCAGCAGGCGTTCTGCTATGTTGTCAAATTTAAATATATTATTCCTCCACTCCAATCGAAATGAAAACAGAACAAATTTGAATTTCATGTTAATTAAATGTTTTAAACATAATTTTATTCAACGGCCCCTGAGAAACATCAGGTGTTTGCTGTCGCAAACTCATTTACAAGTCTTTTTCGAGTTTGAGTTTCATTCAATGTTCCTGTTTCAAGTTTCTCTACATTAGCTATTCGGGGACACGTTTGTTAATCAAATGTTTGAGTGGGCAAGAAAGCTTTTATTTGATTTTAAAGGTGATTTAATAGCCTTTGTGTGTTTAATGTAGCTGTAACTTTGTCCTGGCGATTTATCAGTTACTACCTTTTCTTCCGCAGCTTTACTCTTGGCCTATTTCACCTGATAGGAACTTTGAATTTTATTTTAAGATTTATAAAGATGTCAGCGATGCCCGTAACTATTGAAAGGCGTACGATACAAATAATACTGAAAGCTAAATATATACTATAGATGGTGCATTTTAGCATGGCACATCAAAATTTATTGAATATTTTTTATTTCAAACATGGAAATAAAGGCACAAATTCGTCCAGAATCTTTATTAATTGTGATCAAAATTATTTACGTATGTAAAATGATACACAGTTTATATACTATTCACATCCCGTTTACTTATTTCTGGGCTGTCTTCAAGGCTTATTGAATCATGAAGGTTTGATTGTATTCCATCTTCCGAATCATAAATAGATACGTCAGTCTGGTAGGCATACACAACCAATAACAAATTGTTAAACGAATTCCGTATCGGTATGTAACATTATTTGTAGTCAGGCCACGCTGCCCTGCCCACGTTTGAATATTATGCCAGCGCAGCCATTAGCTAGAATAGCAGGAAATTAGAGAGAAATAAACTTTATTACTAAAACGGATTTTCATAAGCATAAATATTGTTTCGATATTAAATTGACTGGCAAATATTATAAATTAAGAAGTAAATTGTATTTTAACTAAGTTACGAAAAAAGAGGCGGTTTCTCAATTCGACCGTATTTTTTTTTATGTCTGTTCGCGGATAACTGCATCGTTTATGAACCGATTATGATGATTCTTTTTTTGTTGGAAAGAAGATATCCCAAGAGTATATAAGGCAACCAGGATCTGATGAGAGAAATCGAAGGAACTCCACAAATAATATATAGCGATTTCGGTATTTTCATCAATAATGCAATCTCTGCACACAAAATGTATCATTTGGTGAAGTGGAACTGATGAAGAAGACCACAATGGCCACTAGAACTCCGAAATAAAACAATTTTGAACACATATAGTTTATAACCTTAATAACCTAACCCAAATAGGATTAAAACACATATTATACTTTTTTTCTATAAATTCGGTGTAAATAGATATCGGCCGGCTTATTACGTATCTTTTGCAAGAGCAAAACGATAGCAATTTTTGCGCAATATTGCTCTTCAATACAAAAGTTTAAGAGTTATTGGCGGTTTTTTTTAAATAAGTGTATATTCATATTCATTTATTTGCTCAAACATGTGTATAAATTTTTATACATTGTGTGTAGTGCAATTGACAAACAGCGAGCGATTAATTAGCAAACGATTGTGTCGTTTGCTAATCGCTCGCTGTTAGTTCGCAAAATACAAGTTTTTATTCATAATGTGTATTAATTTTAGGTCTATAAGTAAAAAGTCGTAAAAATTATCAAATTTTAATATTAAAACCACAACTTTCGAAACTTTTCGTGACCTCGACTGAATATTGATGGGACATGAAAATTGAAAAAAGGAAATGAGTTTCTTTACGAGGTTTTCCTTCATCGTTTTCACATGTGATGTCTAAGACAAAATGTTTTACCATTATTGAAAAAGTTTAGTTGAATATCAAGTTGTAATTACCTACCATACCTACAATGCAGGTAATACCGACTTTTATGCCATAAAGTGCGTGATCGCTATCGTTTTGCATGCCGATCTCTTGGAATAATAAAACACTTTTCACGCGGGCGAACCCATGTACTAGGAAAAGTAGAAATTATTATGAAACTAGTAGAAATTATTTTTGGGGCGCCTTTGACACTAGCAAGGAATAGGTTCGCTTCGTTACAAAGGACATCAATAAATATTTAAAAATAAATAATATGAGGGTATAGGTACTACAGGTCCACCTCTGCATGTGACCCTTCAGGAAACATAAAGGCGTTGTGATAATTGTAAAGCAGATACTACAATAAATTAAAACGAATAATTTAAAAATTTAAGAAATTCCCGAGACATTTTTATTGCATGCTACATAATTTATCTAGTATAGTAGACGCTCTTCGATAGACAATCTATTGAACACGTAATTATGACACGATATCTTGCGAAAACACCGCGATTCAAACAGTAAAACGGCCAAAAACCTTTAAACGGCTGAACCGATTTTCATCAAACATAACTAAGAACACTTTCAATAAAGTCACCTTTCAAACAAATAAAACAAAATCAAAATCGGTTCATCCGTTTAGGAGCTATGATGCCACAGACAGATACACAAAGACACAACAAATCTGTGTTTAATATAGATCTGCATCACTGCCCAAACCTTCAGGGAATATAGGAATGAATATATGTAATTGCCCTTTGGCTGACTTGTGAGCGACGACGTTTCGGTTCCATAAAAAATCATTGGCAACACACACTGGTCATAGAGTTTCGTCTTGAGACACTACGGTAAGTTGGACGAAAAGATACCGCGCAACTTTCCGAATGTAGCCCAGTCAAGTCAAATTCGACGGTTGACCTATTTCTCGATGTTGAACCTACCTAATTGGACCGTTTGTCACAGATAGACATAATCGTCCACAACTTCGAGTGTAGAGTCTCCGAACTTGACAGTAAATCCTTGGTAGTCACCCAAAGGGCAATCAATGGCTCTCTAGCTATGCTTGGAGTTTCCTTGCGGGATCGAATCAGTAATGAAAACATCCGCAAGAAAACCAAGGTTACCGATATTCCCCGAAGAATTAGCAAACTCAAGTGGCAGTGGGCAGGACACATTGCTCGCAGAAAGGATAGCCGTTAGCACCGAAAAGTTCTGGAGTGGCGACTGCGAACCGGAAGACGTTGCGTTGGATGGCCTCCCACTAGGTGGAACGATGACCTGGTCAAGGCTGCGAGAGTCCGTTGGATACGACACGCACAGCACCGATAAGTGTGGCGATTCTTAGGGGATACCTATGTCCAGCAGTGGATGTCTTTTGACTGAAATGATGATGATGATGAATATGTGATGTTATATAAACAAAATAAACCAGTTAATTAATTACAAAGAAAACTCCGGTCCGTGTGTAAATATTGCAAATAATTTAAATATACATTTGTTATTTCAGAATAATGATGTGCAATTATTGGGCATCCGGTATCCGGGCAGTTGAGCGAGGTTTCCTTTGAAGTAATGCTCTACCTTATACCTATATATTACCTTATTATGCTCTTTCAAGCGTTCCTCTCGTATTGCCCGGGTCATATTTCCTTCAATATTATATGAAGTAAATATTACCGATACGTCTTTTCAACTTCGTCTTTTTAACTTCGAGTGCTATAAAATTGTCTGTGCTTTTTTTATTACGAGCTTTATATGACGTTGCTTTCGAATGTCTCTGGTAACTAGTAATCGATTTTTCAAGCACTTCCTGGCATCCGAGTTGCTTTAGAAGTTGCATTTTATGTTTCACTAGCTTCTGCCAGCGGCTTCGCCCGCGTGAAAGTCGAAAATTTTGCGGAAGGAACATATTCCCGGGATACAAAGTATCATATGTGCTATTCCAGACTATAGTTTATCCCTGTACCACATTTCATCCAGATCCGTCCAGTAGTTTGAGCGTGAAGAAATAACAAACACACACTCACAGACTTTCGCCTTTATAATATTAGTGTGATAGTTTTAATTTTTTTAATTTTGAAACCTTGTTTTATTCATATAAATCCATTGTAAGCCAATATGCACAATACAATTAGAAATATGATCATTTAAAGTTGTGTGAGTAATTTGCTCGCGCGCGCCTCTCCGTGTAACAAACTGAGGCCCGCTTTCTTACGAGCTAAAACTACAACTTTCCCATCAAATAACGTCCCGAATACTAACCATGCGTGTATTTTAAACTCCCATTCGATTTCATAAATAAGCGCCCACTTTTCCCTTATAGGTCACAAGAGTAGTAGTGGAATCGAACCTCCTTTGGTTTGCACAGAGCAACAAGACGCCTCTGCGGGCACTCAAGAAGGAATTGCCAAAACTTTTTATAAAAACCAAACGTGTCCATGAGTCACCGTATTCACATAAAAATTACGAGCCCGTTAAAAAAATTATAAATACAATAAAATATAATTTTTCATTATTCGAGATTTCATCACTCAAAAACCAAAAACCAGTAAAACTACTTTATTAGTAAGCACTAACATTAACAACATAAAACAAAACAATACAACAAATAACAGTGCATCGCTGATTCGACAATTAAATCGAAATTACTAGCACGTATTAGGCATTGAATTGCGGCACCACCAGCATTGAATTAGTTTTTCTATCTTTAAAAGTTGTGGGTTACGCGTTACTTTACAGTGATATTGCTTATAACATCAGGTGTTATAAGCTATAGTACCTGCGTGACCAAGCTCTGCTCGGGTGAAATTAGAGAAAACAATGTTTTTTAAAAATGAAATCTAGCTAGATCGATTTATCGCCCACGAAAAAAATACAAAATTTCATGAAAATCGTTGGTGCTGTTTCCGAGATTCAGATTATATAATATATACAAAAATTGCTCGTTTAAAGGTAGTAGATAGATTACTGTATGTAAACTCTTATAAAAATCCGTTAAGAGTTTAATTTTATTTTGTAACAATAGACTAGTAGTAGGACATACAAATATTTGTTCTGTACGGGAATCGAACCCGCAAACCACAGCGCGCCAGCCTATTTTTCAAACATCCATCCATTCTTCCATCCTCGCAAACTGTCGTGTTTACAATAGTTCAGTAACTTACCGTCACTAGTCACTGCCAGCAATTTCGAGCTCTGTGGTTTAGTGAATTGAAATGTGAACGGATTAGGAAGTAGTTCTAGGCTTCGAGAAACGAAAGCGGATAACGAGAGATCAATTATTGGAAATTGGATTAAGCCATACGGTTGTTGGCTTGAGCTCTTTTCCACGACTACATTTAATGTTTTATCTTGTTCATAGGATTTCATGTGTGTCATCTATGTTGTTAAATCCCATGTTAGTTCCTTCATTATCATTTTGATCATTTTTAATCGTTTTGATAATTTTGTGCACGGTAAAACTCTAAATGAGTTTATGTTGGCATCAACTTAAATACATAAAATGTATGTGCTACTACTGAATAAATAATTTAAATCCCTTTGGTATTTTTACGACTGTATTACATGGGCCAGTCTACGCATGAGGGATCTATCTTCTTTAAGCAATTTAAATTACGTCGATAGGCGATCCCGCGCACGTATTTTCTAATAAAATGTCAAGTGCAGTAGTTCACTTGAAATTTTAAGCGTCCATGCTATTTTTGCTTATAAGGAGGTAAGTAACTTATAAGAGTAAGGGCCGCTTAGTAGCTTACATTCGTAAGTCCATCAATGCCTAGTTGTGGCCAAGGCTTGTATAATGCTTTGCTCAAATAATGCGCGGAAATTAAAACTAAGTAGCACCTAGAACTCATTTTGTCAAATACAATTATTTTTCGAATTTAATGACGAAAAACAACAACAATCCCGTGTTAAAGTGTTTTTTTTTTTTTTTTATAAAATTCTTTCTATATGCAAGCCAGTTCGAAATTTAAATAAAACCTTTGATAAGTTACCTCCTTGGTTGCCATGTTTCGGAGTAAAAGATCGTTCCATTTTTATATTACACGACAGATATGAGTTTACTATGTAATTTATTTGGCCGCTAAACACGACAGATATGGATTTTCATAAAACTTTTGCCGGCCGCTGCTCGCATGTATATGGCCAGTACAGCAATTGCGATTTATCTCGAAGAAGGTTGTCCAAATAATGCTCAAATTTCCAAGCATGTTTGAGAAATAGTACATAACTGCAGCGGCCAGCAAAAGAGGCATTGATGGACGAGCGTGTACATATACGTCCATCAATGCCTAGTTGTGGCCAAGGCTTGTGTTGTGCTTTTCTCAAATAATGCGCGGAAATTAAAACTAAGTAGCACCTAGAACTCATTTTGTCAAATACAATTACTTTTTGAAATCAATGACGAACAACAATAATTATACCCGTGTTAAAGTGTTATTTTTTTCTATAAACAGCTTTCTATACGCAAGCCAGTTCGAAATTAAAATAAAACCTTTGATAAGTTACCTCCTTGGTTGCCATGTTTCGGAGAAAAAGATCATTCCATTTTTTAATTACACGACAGATATGAGTTTACTATGTAATTTATTTGTAAACACGACAGATATGGATTTTCATACAACTTTTGCCGGCCGCTGCTCGCATGTATATGGCCAGTACAGCAATTGCGATTTATTCGAAGAAGGTTGTCAAAATAATGCTCAAATTCCCAAGCATGTTTGAGAAATAGTACATTACTGCAGCGGCCAGCAAAAGAGGCATTGATGGACGAGCGTGTAAATGTGGGCCGAGGCGAAGCCGAGGCACATATACGTAAGTCCATCAATGCCTAGTTGTGGCCAAGGCTTGTATTGTGCTTTTCTCAAATAATGCGCGGAAATTAAAACTAAGTAGCACCTAGAACTCATTTTGTCAAATACAATTACTTTTTGAAATCAATGACGAACAACAATAATTATACCTGTGTTAACGTGTTATTTTTTTTCTATAAACAGCTTTCTATAACAAGCCAGATCGAAATTATAATAAAAACTTTGATAAGTTACCCCTTGGTTGCCATGTTTCGGAGAAAAAGATCGTTCCATTTTTTAATTACACGACAGATATGAGTTTACTATGTAATTTATTTGGCCGCTAAACACGACAGATATGGATTTTCATACAACTTTTGCCGGCCGCTGCTCGCATGTATATGGCCAGTACAGCAATTGCGATTTATTTGAAGAAGATTGTCAAAATAATGCTCAAATTTCCAAGCATGTTTGAGAAAAGGATATTTTCTTATCCCGAAAACGGGTCCTGTGGGGTGAGCCACGGCAGTGAAGCCGCGGGGAAAAGTTAGTAATAAATAAAACGTGAACGGTCTAGTAACAAGGAGTTGTAGACTTTCTGGAACGAAGGCGGATAAAGAGAGATCAATTAGACGGAATTGGATTTAGCTATTTATACGGTCGTTGAGTTTTGCTCCGTCTTGTAACTTGTACCGATTGTTTTGTACGTGTTTTCTGTTAGGTTTAATACCTTTAATACTAAATATAGTACTATCTGCCGCCCGCGGCTTCACCCGCGTGGTATTAGTACTTCTCCCAGTATCTTTATAAATTATAGCCTATGTGTTATTCTGATATATAAGCTATATTTCTGTAAAGTTTCATCAAAATCCGTCCAGTAGTTTTTGCGTGTAAGAGTAACAAACATCCATCCATCCAGGCTCTATGAATGAAGAAGTGAGATGAGCCTATAGTTCTTCAGCCGGGCATTGTCGCACTTCTTGAAGAAGAGTACCACCACACACCTGCACCATGCCTGTGGCGTTTTGCCCTCGAGTATGAAGGAATCAAACAACTTCCGAAGGGCCTTAAGGACCGGTTTCCCAGCCGCCTTCAGGCTGTCCCAGCAGTGGGAACATTAAAAGGATGATTATGAGGGAAACCTAAAAAATACTTAAAAAGCCCGTGAATTTTGATGATAATCTATCTGCGAATAAATCCTGTCTAATCTATAGAATATTATTACGAATATCCAAACCTATTACGCATATTAGGTATATATCCAACCCTTAATCACCAATAAGTCAATACCTCTATTTACAAAAGCTCCATAGAAGAGCTTAATAAAGGCTTTTGTACAGAAGAGAGATTATCGGCCTAATCTCTATGCTTAACGGAAAAGGTAGAGACGGCTAAGATGGAAATTAATTACCGTTTTGTTATCCATTGACCTAGAAATGGTTCAGCCAATATCATCTGTACGCTTCGTTTAATTTGTTTTTGGGTTAGGACCCTTTAGCTTATGATGTACGGGGCTAGACAAAGTGACTTTCTACAAGCGATAGCGGATATCAAAGCGTCCACAATGTATGAAATTAATTTTATCTACACTCACAACGTAATGTTCCAAATATGAATAAAAAAAATATTGTATAAACACGTACTTTATATTCATGGTTAGGTAAAATTAAAAAAAACAACCATTACAATGCAACATTTTCCTTCGATTTTTAAACAACTGCATCATAAAATAACTTTTTAATTTTTATAGCACACTTTTACTTTTTAATTTATTGGCGCTTATGGGCTCATTGAAGTACTGTCATTATCTAAGGAGGCGTGCGCTGCGCAGTCATACGCAATGAGAATCTAAATTGCCCGCCATACCATATATTTTTCCGTTTCCACTTTTGTTTTATTGCAACTGTAAAAGTGAAGATAAAGTAGTGTATGCAATAGCATATAATTAGGTATTAAAACACTCGTGTAATATTGTTATCAAATTCGGCTTCGCCTCATTTGATAAACCTACGCTCGTGTTTTAATAACCCCTATTATATGACCATTGCATAAACTACTATTATGTGGTTATTCCAAATGTTTTAGACATTTTTCATTTTTATCACTGATAGATGTCACTATTGCGGGGTTCCACTGGTTGCGAGACGCACGGGACCGGTCAATGTGGCGACGCTTGGGGGAGGCCTATGTCCAGCAGTGGACGTGTTTCGACTGATATGATGATGATGATGATGAGATGTCACTATTTATAGTCTATCGTTGCTATATGATTGTAAGCTAGTTTCAACCTAAGTAAGATGAGCCAACAATAATAATTGTTGTTAACAACAACAACGTTGTTGTTGTACTTTATTGTTGTTATTAAATACTTTTCTTTCTTTTTCTCATTTCTTTTCTTTACAAGTTTATATTTCGTTGTCACGCAGTGGGAGCCGGCAGAGGGACGTGCGTCGTCGCCGAGGAAGGTTCAGAGGCTTTAGACAAGTGTAATTCGATATCAGTAATGGAGATGGTTGAAATGCCAAAATTTAATGAATTGATTACGTGACATTTTGATAGAGTTTGACGTTTCCATACATTATTTATTGTCATATTTTCAATCGCTATCGCAACAGTTTCGTTGATCTTGTCTAGGGCCTCAAGTTCATGTTTACATTAGTTTTTTTTAAACAGCTAAGCATACCTTATGTATCATAATTTTTTGCCCACAGTACAATTTATTTGGAGTCGATGCAACAAACAATAACAACCAACATTAATAAACAAACAACAACAACATCATCTCAGTAATTACTCCCTTTCTAGAGGTAATGTAATCTTTCACACAATTCATCCTTTTCTTAGGCTTCTCCTACTCAATACCTAGAATAACTAAAGAGCTTAAATATAGCACTCATAAAAGATCATAGGTATGGTTATTGTATCCATTTTGCACTGACCAATCAGAAAAAGAAGCAATAGAATTCGTCAGCAGATTGCTATCTGACTACTCGTTAAACTTAATTAAACGAAATCCCACAGTTAGCACTAAAACGGCTCGGATTATTGTAAAGTCTGTTAACTTGCTATCTTGCTGGCCTCATCTCTATGAAAATTATTTCCAAACAACAAAGGCTAAAATAAAATATGATTTAATGTCTAGAATTTAAAAGCCATTATTACCGTTTGAGATTCTTTCGGCGTTTTTTGTCAGATATAGCATTTTGTAACCTTCTGTAGATGAACTTTTGAAATTAATCATCAAAACTGAAATGGCTTAAAGGGAATGTATCAGAACGTGACGGTTGAAAGGGGAGAAAAGATAAAAAAAAGTAATTAAAAAAATCAAAAAAACCGACTGCTTAAAAAGCGAACTAAAAAGATGTAAACAAGAAGAAAATCATGCTGTGCAGTCGGAGGATACATGTTCGCGAGCTGTCTGACAAAACCAGATATATCCTCCGACTGCACATCATGATTTTCTTCTTGTTTACATCTTTTTAGTTTATAACTTTTTGGTTAATTATTTTTTAGAATTAGGTACATTTAAACATGTAAGTGTTATATATTTTTGAAATAACCTCTTAAAACCCTTTATTTTGATACCCCATTAAGATGGGATTGGAAGAAAAAAAAAATTTGGGCACCCACAATATGGCGTCCAAATGCCGCCATTTTTCTATTTTCCAATTTTAATGTAGCCAGTGACACTCGCAGGTTTAAGACAAATCGATTGACGTAAGAACCATTAAAATCGGTCAACGCGTTTGGTCTCTAGAACGCCACATAGGAACAAACATACATACATACATAGACTGATAAACACATTACCCTCCTTCGGCAGTCGTGAAAAATACGTGCTGCACTGATCTTAACATGGGACAAGGGCCTGGAATATGATGATTTAACTATAAGCCAAATAAGTGATCAATAATGCAGTAGCCTTTGCGACCCACGAAGATCCACGAAGACCCACGAAGACCCACGAAGCAGTCAAAAACTGCAAATCACATACCAAGAACGCACCCAAAATAAGGCAACAATATTAAACATGTTGAATTGAATAAAAATGTTCGTTATGTCACGGTTGGCTATTAAATTCTCTAGTACACCAACAATGAGTCCCTCAATTGGTGCATCGGAATGAATGCACAATCGAATGTGGGTCGCAGACACAATGATGATTCAGAGTCAGGAAGGGTATTGTTTGGATATGGTAAGGCCGCATCGATTTCTTTCTTTGAATTTTCTAGATCTATTGAGAAACTGTCTGATTTTTTTTAAAGTAATAGTAGTAAGTAGTAGTAGTTCTTTGTACCCATGCGAGTTCGTGCTTCCTCTATGTATTTCTACTTCTTCTCTTTCAATACATATACAAGTAATGTTAAGAGTAGGTTTCTTCCATTGCACACCACTTTACCTACTCCCTTTCTAAGTTTCTAAGATTGAGCACGCATTGAAAAGTCCTTGGCTTTGTAGGAGATCATTGTATTAAGAGTGTGATAAAGTCTTTGAGGACTTATAAGGATGGCGATGATGAACGATGGCGTCCAATAGTTTCCGTCTGCCTCAATACTTCGTGGAATAAATGTGTTTTGTATCTCACAAAGAGTGGGTTATATATAAATTGTTATAGTATATTGTATATTTTTATGACAGTTTCAGGTTTTGAATCATTAAAAACTACACCGTATACATTTAGTTACCGTTGAAAATTATGAATTACGAGTACAACGTGTCTTAAATGAGATGAGAAATAAACGTTATAATTAGCTATGAAATAGTCACCTTAATCTTGCATGATATTCAGACATGTATTTATGAGTTTGACCTCTGGTTTAGTTTTGTATGTCGAAGTTTTTTCTCACTTGATCCGAGTAAGCGTTAAAGCTAAACAGTTTGAGTACATTCGCAGGGGATCAGGTTTACCGACATAGGCCTAAAAATTTTCTTATTTGCAAGTACAATGGCAGTGGGCAGGGACTTTGCTCGCAGAACGGATGGTCAATAGGGCCGTAAAGACGTTCAGGAGTGTTGGTAGTTCTTCCTCTAGGTGGATCGATGGCCTGGTTAAGACTGCGGGAAGCCGCTGTATGCGAGACCCACAGGACCCACCGGTCGAACGACACTTGGGGGAGACTTATGTTTAACAGTGGACGTCTTTTGGCTCAAATGATAAAGAAGACTTTCTGTAGGGTTTTCCTTGGTTTGTCTGTTAATTTTGACAATAGTTGTTTCGGTGTTTTATCCATGAGTTCACACGCATTCAAACGGTGTATATTTTGTAGTACTGTATCGTTGACTTCGCAAATGGTTGACTGTCGTATTTTGCAAGTCATAAAATATTAAGGTCTTCTTTAATCAATTATGTTGAATAGTGTAATTTAAATTTCAAATTACTCGGAGTTTTTGACAAAAGTGGT
Source organism: Anorthoa munda (assembly GCA_945859665.1). Classification (NCBI taxonomy): domain Eukaryota; kingdom Metazoa; phylum Arthropoda; class Insecta; order Lepidoptera; family Noctuidae; genus Anorthoa; species Anorthoa munda. Next base: position 18,511,097 of record OX243896.1, on the reverse strand, counting down.
AAGGCAACAACAGAATCGACTTGACAATACCACAATATAATAATTAGACGGTTTAGTATTACCAAGGGATTTCTTCGTACTCAATGTATCTGCGAGTTATTGTTAACAGTATTGACATCTGCAGTATTGATCTGCCACATAAGCTCCCCGTGGGATTCCAATCTTGATATTACAGCATCATAGAATTGATTCCCACTGCTCTTCGCTCTGCATATAGGCTTCGATGCTTCGGTATAATCTGGGTCGTCTGTTTCAGTAAATATGATTATTGAAGGCGCGAAGCAAATTGAATAAATATTGAGGATCAGGCCCAGGGGTAACGGGCGCGAATTACAAGTTTTTGTTAATGTAAATTTCAATGTCTTTGTGTAATTTATTTCATCACCACTGCTCTCAAAACGGTAAACGAAAACATCGTGAGGAAACCGGCATGTATTAAAACCAAAAATTCGAAGACATGTGACATCCGCAGAGAGAGGAGGCCTGCATGCACAACGGATCAAATGGGCATCTAAGTGCAGACAAGGGGGTTCATCTACCCTATTTTTTGCCTTCACAATGTAACTGAAGTGAAAAGATGCTTGCCAAAATACAGCAAGATGAATATTTGTCCAATCTATGTTTTGATCGGCTGCCAGTCTAAAGGAATACAGCACAAGATTATTTTCTATAGAGTTATTGCCTTTTTGATCTGTATAATCAGATGACCTAGACAAGTGAGATTCTATCATCGAAAGCGTGGCAACAGCGATTGTCAAAATGGCAAAATTGTATGGGCATTGACAAGCGATATTGAAAAATCACGTGATCAATCCCTTATTTTAAAACGTTTCGACTATCTCCTTCGCTGACATCAAATGCCACTTGTCTAGAGCCTTGTAGATCGTCGACTATATTATCGCTTACCATCAGGTGAGATAGTGGTCAAGCGCGATCTTACAGACTGTTAGACTGGTTGTTAAACTTTCGGGTATCGATTGTCAAAGATCTAGGAATAAAAGCCGGGATGGCTTGTCCTGCTTTACTAAGTGAATTCTGTCATATCGACTAATATGTAGATATGAATAGACAAAATAACCCTGATGCATCAAATTGGGTGCATCATCATTTTGATGTATGCATCATAATCATCAATCAGACTGCCTCGTTAGTCTATTATTAGCACGATTGTAAAACGTAAACTTCTGACTAAAATCTTCGATCGATCAAACTGGATTTGTATAAATGGCAAAAGACGCGCCCGGAACTTTCACATAAATGTAACCGTCAAGAAACATATATATACAAGCGGAATTGTTTGGTAGTTTATCTATTATCCTGCATACCTGAGGGCTCAGAGTAAATAGACATTTACTCGACAGCTTCACAGAGCAACATGGTGTGCAATTTGCTAACAATATTGAACCGGGATTGTGTCCAAAGTTGTTTCATTGTAACATTTATTAATTTAAAACTAATTTTCTGTTGAGGAGAGACTTTTTAACAATTTTCTCATGTTCACATTATTTCGGTCCTCGATATCTTATTGTTTATACGTGGTGAATTAAAGTACGAATTATTTATTAAAATCAGTTAAACAAAACTTATCTGGAAGAGGAGGCACAAGTCGTAAGGATCATAATAGATAGTACAGTTTATAATAAACCAGATTTTCTCAACTAGGCTGAAGTTGGCTTCTAACTGTTTGGAGTTAAATACCAGCGTTTTATACGGAATGAAAGCCTATCTGACCCTTAGAATCTAGTTATTTACGATACTCCTTGGAGAGAGAAGATTGGTTGCTAGACTTTCAAGCATTTAATTGCTCATAATGACATAGTGATTTTTGCGTATCGGCCACAAGAATGATAAGATTACAAACACATTGTTATGTGGATCGATAGTGAGGTATTTTCCGAACGGATGGTAGAATTACTTTATCACAATCCAACCTTTTTTGTCCCCCCAGCGACGCCCTGAACCGAGGTCCGACCCTATAGGGGATCGACCTCAGCGTGGTCGCTTAGGTTAAGCTTTTTGAGCCTGGCTGGAGGCTATAGTTCAGTCTCCACAGGGAAGACCGGTTAAGCAGTTAGTAAATCGTAGGCGCCACGAATTAAAAAAAACCGGCCATGTGCGAGTCGGACTCGCACACGAAGGGTTCCGTACCATTATCGCAAAACACTGCAAAAAAACATGTTTGTTGTATGGGAGCCCACCTTAATTTATTTTATTTAAATTTAATAATTATTATTTTTTAAAGTGAATATATAACTAAACATTCTGTGAATATTTCAAGCGTCTACCTGTTTCCGTTATTAATATTGAGCAAAAAACGGCCAAAAAATCACGTTTGTTGTTTGGGAGCCCCCCTTAAATATTTATTTTATACTGTTTTTAGTATTTGTTGTTATAGCGGCAACAGAAATACATCATATGTGAAAATTTCAACTGTCTAGCTATCACGGTTCATGAGTTACAGCCTGGTGACAGACGGACAGACAGACCGACAGACAGACAGACGGATCGCGAAGTCTTAGTAATAGGGTCCCGTTTTTACCCTTTGGGTACGGAAACCTAAAAAGGGAGGGGAAGGCCAAAGAAAATATAGATGGAAAGAAAAGGGAGTCAGTTATAGTCTGACTGTATACAGGAAGATATTAAGAAGAAAACGTATTGCGCCGAATCCAAGTAACATGGGACTAGAGCAGGAAGGTGATCGTGATGTTCCACCCAGCTGATTTCATCAAAGAGCAAAACACAATGCTACACATGAACACTTAAGTAAAAACCACCAGTCGCTATTCAGTCTACACCTTGGCACGGCTACATGAATGAATGGACAATTACATTTAATTATTGCCAACAAAACTGCCGTGTCCTATAGCATTTATTGTTAATGTATAGTGTGCGCAGATTGCCAATTACATGTCTTCCGTTCATAGTTCAATCTTTTCATTTCGTTCATTCGTTGCTGTACCATGTAGGGTCACAATTGTCATGATTGATGATGTATGGGAAGTCCAGTTATGGCAGTCGGATTATTGTGCGACCCAATGAATATTAACAGATTAGATTAAATATGTATTATTTTAAGCAATGTTGACTTTGAATTTTGATTTGTGGGTTGTGTTTGCCCGATTGTGGTGTTGCGTAGCGTAAAATATGGGTACCTAATGTTTTTAATGAATATGATAACTTGATTCGTAATTGATGAACTTAATTGGATTGGTGAGATAAAGTAAAAGAGAGTTTATAATTATATAATGCTTACTTAAACTTGCTTACTTAAATACAAGGAAATCAGTCATTTAGGTGCCATTTACTGATATGGCAACGTATCTATTCATCGACATTTCTCTGCTATAAATATCGACGTTCAACTTTAATTTTTAGAATGTTGTGTTACCCGCGACATCGTCTGCGTAGCATTAGTACATTGAATAGCTTATTATTTTTATATCGCGCCATAATAAATTATAGGTGTGTGGGCCGCCTGACTTAAGAAATTATTAGTTCACCATACAAATTTCTACTCCCTTGTCCACCCTCTTTAGTACGATTTCCGGGATAAAAATCCTATGTCCTACCCAGGGTCTAAAACTGTCTCCATATCAAATATCATCTAAATTGGTTCAACGGTTTAATCGTGTAAAGGTAACTTACAGACAGACAGAGTTATAATATTAGTATGGATTTTATGTGAATCCTCCAGAACAAATCTACGACTATACAAATCGCAAAACTTTGTGATGATGGATGGATTAATATTCGTAACTCTTTTACGCTTAAACTACTGAACGGATTTTAATGAAACTTGACAGTAATATAGCTTAGTTATTCTGATGTAGGTGACATCAGAATAACACTGGCTATAATTGATGAAGGTATTGTGCAATTTGAAAAAGGGGAAAATACTAATTCCCGCGGGTAGGAACAAGCACTTCAAATAGTGACTGAACTTGATTTAAAACTTTTGTGTAGTTTAGAAGATCTAAGCAGTCATACAGACAAATATGAAAAGTGACTTTGTTTTTTACAATTTACTATCTGCTCCCGAACCGTGACATGTCAAAATTATCATAGTTTGACTGTAAAAAAGGGACAGATGTATATAAGTCATATAAATCTGCCCCTTACGCACACTCAAAATAACCTTACTCAAAGAGCTTATGGTCACCCCCCTGAACAGACTGCGTTTGTGCAATATGAAATACGAGACAATTTTAAACTCGGAATTTAATATCAGAAAGAACTCATTCATAGATAGCAACTGTAGTGAAACGCATCTGAAACTTCAAGGTCTATCGGCTCTTCATATAAATAAGATACAATGTTTATTAAAGCAATCATTGAATTCAGCTCATATTTTTCTGGATCAAGTCGCTTGGGTTCTTTTCAATCAATTGGTACCTACTTGAGCTCTTTGGAAAGGAAAACTGGCAACCGTATTCATAGGTCTCAGAGAGTCGTTGACGGTAGTCAGAAATTCTGGGAACTAGCCTTATCAAGTGACCCAGTAACTGGTCGGTAGAATTAGCGCTGTCCTCGCTAAGGTCTTGCATGGTGCAGTTGTTATTGTATAAGGAGTAGGACAAGAGATGCGGTATGTCTGTGAAGTGGTTCCGCAGTCACATTGTAGCTAAGGATATCGACGTGGCTGATATCATCATCATCATTTCAGCCTAAAGACGTCCACTGCTGGACATAGGCCTCCCTCCTTCAGGCGTCACCATATTGTCCAATCCCGTGCGTCTCGCATCCAGCGGATTCCCCAACCTTAACCAGGTCATCAGTCCACCTAGTGGGAGGCCTTCCAACATATCGTCTTCCGGTTTGCGGTCGCCATTCCAGAACTTTTCGGCCCCATCGGCCATCTGTTCTGCGGGCAATGTGCCCTGCCCACTGCCACTTAAGTTCTGCAATTCTTCGGGCTATGTCGGTAACTTTGGTTCACCTGCAGATCCTTTGTGGCTGATCTGTTCGAAGAAAATTTAGAAACGGAATCATTGACACGACGAAGAAGAAGTAACTAGTTGGGGAGGTTAAAATAAGCAGTCGTTCCAAATAAAATACTAGTATGCAGCTGTTCTAGGTAAGACTCGAAATCGAACCCAACAACAGCTTCTGGTGGTCGCAAAACCAATTATGGGAGTCCTTTTCTACATTCTCAGAAAGTGTAACGAAATTTTTACGATTTCATCTTCGACATATTTTCAGGCAGCATCACTAAGTTTAAAAGAGCTGTGCTTAATCCGTATGTAATTCTTGCTCAGTTATGTTTCTATTCATTTATTTTTAAATGTGTGTATGCTTTTTTTACCCGACTGCCGAAGGAGGGTAATGTGTTTATCAGTCTATGTATGTATGTTCCTATGTGGCGTTCTAGAGACCAAATGTGTTGGCCGATTTTGATAATTCTTACGTCAATCGATTCGTCTTAACCCTGCGAGTGTCACTATGGCTATATTAAAATTGTAATAGAAAAAAATGGCGGATTTTGGGCGACATTTTGTGAGGGAAAATATTTTTTTTTCCTTCCAAACCCATCGTGGGGTATCAAAAGAGGTGATTTCAAAAATATATAACACTTATATGTTTAAATGTACCTAATTCGAAAAAATAAAAAAGTTAATTAAAAAAATCGAAAAATCCGACTGCTTAAAAAGTGAACTAAAAAGACGTAAACAAGAAGAAAATCATGCTGTGCAGTCGGAGGATACATCTGGTTTTGGTCAACCAGCTCGCGAATATGTATCCTCCGACTGCACAGCATGATTTTCTTCTTGTTTAAGTCTTTTTATTTCGCTTTTTAAGCAGTCGGGTTTTTTGATTTTTTGAATTAACTTTTTTTTTAAATTATGTTTTTATTTAAAACAAACTTATTTAATTTAACTTAATTCAAGTTGATTGTAAGTATATAAGATTATTGATATTGATGATACTATTGTTAACCTTGATTATGTTTATTATTATTGTATAGTGAGATCTAAATAAAATCCTGTGCTTAATTTAGATGCATGCAGTGCTACTATATTTGTTATTGATAAGTATTATAAATGCCCTTGTGTGTATTTAGTTGGTTTGCCTAAACAAATAAATAAATAAGTCTTACATACCTGTTCATTTTGTCCTTTTGCGAAACCGACTTCCATTTTTTTTTGCTTTGGGAGTCAAGTTTTATTTTTTTGTGAAAAGAGTTTTATTTTTCTCTTTTAAGTTTTGGTATACCATTAATTAAAAGTGAGCAATTTATAAATTAAGGTATCTAAAGGATAGATAAAATATCCAAATTTACTTTGTGCTATTTTTCAGTAAGGAGTTTGATTGTATGTTCCTTATCTTAAAAACTGCTTAACCGGTTTTGATGAAACTTGTAACACTATTCGATAAGTTGAGAGATGTATAATCCAATTAAAAAAAATGATCACGAAACGGAACCAGTTTCGGAGAAATGCGTGGACAAACATACAAACATTCATACATACGTACATCTATAAAATTTTGTATTACATTTGTTTGGAAGCCCTAATAAAAGATACGTGAATATTTTGCAGGTCCAATAAAAATACATAAATACGTCGAATTGATTACTTCCTTTTCTTTGATGTCGGTTAACAAATCAAGCAAGCGGATTGAAGATAGAACAAAGTACTCCATTATCTTTATCTAATTAAAACTTATCACGAAGTTCATTATCGCCTTAATGAACTGTTCATAAGTTCGTTTTTATCCTTAAATATACATAAGTATATAACGTCTTAATAAGTGAAGACAGAGTGGAAGATTTTTTTAATGATATTACTGAAAGGAGACATTTAAAGATCTTTGACAGTCATTACGGGTAGTCAGAACCTTGAGATCTGACACCAGTCTTACCAAGGGGTACCGTGTTACCAAGTTACTGGGTTGTGGAGGTCATATGATAGGCAGTCGCTCCATGTAAAACAGCTGAATCCGGTAAGACTGGAAGCCCACCCCAATATAGTTGGGAGAAGGCTAGGCAGATGATGATGACTGAAAGGAGACAAAAACATAAAATACTATCTAGATATCTATCAGAGACTTGAACGAAAACCTGGGATAAAAGTACCTGATGTCTTTTTTAACCGACTTCAAAAAAGGAGGAAGTTTCTCAATTCGACCGTATTTTTTTTTGTTCGCCTATAACTTCGTCGTTTATGAACCGATTTTAATGATTCAAGGATGATTCTTTTTCTATGGAAAAGAGATATCCCATGGGTGATACCATGATAAGGAAACTGATGATGGCAGCCCAGAATCAAAATCAAATCGAGGGAACTCCTCAAATATTATAGGCATACATATAGCGATTTCGTTAATTTATCAACAATGCAATCATTTACACTCAGAAAGTGTCATTTAGTGAAATGGAACTAATGAAGAAGGCCAAAGATGGCCACTGGCACTCCTTAATGCTAAGTATGTCACGGGTATAAGATATATCGAATAGCTAACCGACTATGATGAAGAAAATACTTCTAAAGAAATGGTACTAATGAAAACGGTAACATCGATCTGATCTGATGATGAAGCCGGTAGGCACTGGAACTCTGAAATAATACAAAGGATTCTAGTTGTGTTTGGGCTTATTGTTATCGTCAAGAGATTTACTTTGGCTATAAATGATTTTCATAATATTTGGAGGTACCTACCTCCAAATATAATGGAAATCATTTACCAAAACTAAAAAGAGATAAATACAAATCTTTTTAACAAAAAAATCTATATATAGATATTTCTGTTAAAAAGATTTTTTTCAAGGTCTAATCTATCTTTAAACAAAAAATCATCAAGATTGATTTAACGGTTTAGCAAGAGTCTTATCTACTATTTCATGGAACTTTAAACATGACTGGCCAAAAGAGGATGTCTATCACTTCTAACTCCCGTTTAAAAAATTACAGGTATAATGTAATCTTGATCACTTAGTAGTTCCTTAATCAATTCGCTTGACTATCAAGATCTCATTAAGCCTTATCAAGTATTTTTCCAATACGAGTTCATTAGTATCTTCTAATTTTAACACTGTTTGGTCGCCGATACCGACTCTAAACAGATATTCCTTATTATTATAAAGTTTAAACAATGAGGGATATTTTCTATTTCTTTTTAATTCTTGGACTTTGTGGTAAGCATTTTTATCGCATTTAATATAGACGATACAAGTAGGAGACGAGGTCGCTTACAATGGGCCTCATCAGAAAGCTTACAGTCACTCAAAGGGCAATGGAGAGGGCTATGCTCGGCGTTTCCTTGCGTGATCGAATCAGAAATGTATAGATCCGCAAGAGAACCAAGGTTACCGACATAGCCCGAAGAATTGCCAAACTTAAGTGGCAGTGGGCACGGCACATTGCTCGCAGAACGGATGGCCGATGGGGCAGAAAGGTTCTGGAGTGGCGACCGCAAACCGGAGGACGTTGCGTTGGAAGGCCTCCCACCAGGTGGACCGATGACCTGGTGAAGGTTGCGGGGATACGCTGGTTGCGAGACGCACGGGACCGGTCAATGTGACGACGCTTGGGGGAGGCCTATGTCCAGCAGTGGACGTCTTTCGGCTGATATGATGATGATGATGATGAAGTAGGACTTAGTTAAAGTTTGGCAAATTTGTACTTGACATTTCCACGCTCCACGGGCGCTGAGGAAGTATGGAAGCGGGGGTGGTAAAATGTGCGCGTGGGCTGGGGGTCAACTGAAGGGAGCGTCGCGGCAACGTCGCGTCATCCGCGCTGTCACATCAGGCGGTAGTAACGTCCTCCGCCACCTGCGAGGACCATGGGTTTGTCACGTATGAATTTGCCAAGCTAAAGTCTTGACAAAATAAAAACGGCATCTGGTTAGCGTAGAAGCCAAACCCAAAAAACGTCAAATCAAATAAAATTAAATAAGTTGATTTGTGAACACGTTTAATTTAATTTGTTTAGGTAAATTACTTTGTGTTTTAACGATAACTTTGTAAATATCGGATCATTTTGCGTGCTTCACCGTCGACCACATCATCGCTTACCATCAGGTGAGGTAGTGGTCAAGCGCGAGACTATCTACAGTACAAAACGGGCCAAGTGCGGGTTGGACTTTGCACATTCACGGTTCCGTACCAAAGAAAACATCTTTTTAATATATTTAAGATTTATCAATATATTGGTATTTGTTACTAAAATATACGTAATACATTATCACCAAATTTCAAGTTCATAGATCTGAAGTTCATAGAATGAGCAGTTAAAAAAAACTAAAAAAAAATTATGGAAAAAATTAACCATAAAACATTTCGAAACAAAATTGTGTGACAGACGACAGACAGACAGACAGTCGGACGGACAGACAGACACGTGAGTGACAGCAATAGGGATCCGTTTGGACCCTTCGAGTACGGAATACATAGAGGATAATCGAGATAAAATATGACTGAAAACGTTTATTTCTATGAGACCCAGTAACTGAGGTCGAAACAGTTTAGACCACGGTAAACGGAGGACCATGCAAAACCGACTCAGATCCTAACGTCAAAGACTTCATCATCTGGACAGCCTGAGCCCCGTTTCAAGATAAGTTTTTTTTCAGTGAACATGTGTCCATCACAACATACAAAAGGAACAACACAAGGTTCTCAAAACAACTTGGACAAAAATAATGAAGAAGAGCCATACGAGGATTATGATGACCCTTTTGTTGGTGCTGACTGCTATTTAGAAGAAAATTACTGCAATTCGGCCTTGTACGTTTTATAGGGTTCCGTACTCAAAGGGTAAAAACGGGACCCTATTACTAAGACTCCACGGTCCGTCTGTCTGTCTGTCCGTCTGTCACCAGGCTGTATCTCATGAACCGTGAAAGCTAGACAGTTGAAATTTTCACAGATGATGTATTTCTGTTGCCGCTATAACAACAAATACTAAAAACAGAATAAAATAAATATTTAAGTTTCCCATACAACAAACGTGATTTTTTTGCCGTTTTTGCGATAATGGTACGGAACTCTTCGTGCGCGAGTCCGACTCTCACTTGGCCGGTTTTTATTTATCTGATTTTATTTCCTCAAATGATGACGGATTAATTTCTAATCCATACTTAAATTATAAATTCGAAAGTAACCGTCTGCTTGTTACTTTTTCACGCTAAATCGGCTGAAACGGCTTTGGTTGAAAGTTTGGTCTACCCATTTTGCCAATAATAATATTAAATATATATATTATATTTTTAACAGTGTGTGTTTTATAAACATATTTAAAAATGTACCTAATGAATAAGAAAGACAATGCAATAAAGGAAATATTAATATAATTATATTATTATTCCATTTATTCATTAGTAACACGTATTATTTATATTTTTAAATATTATCATATAAAAAACATGTAACAATGTAAAAAAAATGTAGTGCACCGGTATCGAGAACATGGACCAAACCACCAGTGGTCATGGCTCCTAACAATACGCACCGTGTCTAGAAGTACCGCTTGCTGGATTAAGCCCTTAATTCAACTGCCCAACGAGGCATATTATTATTATTATTGTCCAATGGGTAGACCATGTCGTGCATCAGGACGTAGGATACGTTTTATCTCGAGAATAGGTTCGTCAAACCCAACTATAGAAGGTTAGATGAGCAGTCGCTCAATCCAGCTGAAGTCTTTCCTAACAAAGTTGGGAAAAAATTAGGCAGATGATGAGTAGAGGTAATAAAGACGCAGTGTGTGACGCCGTCGACGGAGTGACTCTGTCAGTCAGAGAAATGGAACTTTCGAGAAGCCTAGGTCCAGCAAACAGTTGACTCAGTAATTACGGCAAGGACAATAAAAAAAATAAAAAAATATATACATTAATATCATATATTAATATTAATATATATATTAATATATATCTTAATATCATATATTAATATTATATATTATTATTAATATATATATTATCATTTTAATATCGATAAAAAACTGGCACTGGAATTTCATTTTGTGCAGTTAAAAATGTTCCATTTATTTTTCAGAGAACTTACCCCTAAACGTTTATGCGTTTATAAAAAGAATTTGGGATTGACAAACTTTTTTGGTATGTGTTCAATAAGACTTCATAACTGTTTAATAAAGCAACAGAAGAAATTAAAGGATTTTACCGAATCTCAACATGGTACGTAATTTTTAGATTGAATTTAATACAGCATAGCACAGCATTATTGGCTTATCATGTTCTAACTGTTGGGACACAGCTTTCCTCTACGGGAGAGGAAGCTTGTGTTGGGTTGGTGGATGTCACATGTCATAATTTTTTTGATTTTAGACTGTCCTCTCTGTAGATTGAATATGATTTTAAATTTTCAAGAATAAATAAATTAATAATGAAAAGCACGTATTTAATCGAGTGTCTCATTTTCCCATTTTGATTGCCTTAATATTCGATAATCTTATAGACCTTCACTATTCGTATTTTTTTATTTAAACCGTGGCTTAGTCACAGTTTTGGATCTAATCCAAAATTGTGTTCGGACTGCCTTCGCTAAGTTATTGCCGCTACAAAAAGTTTTCAGAACGATAAGATCAAACAAATAAAAGAGAATCATTAAGTTCAAAAGTCGATCATCATTAGAAAATCAACAAGTTTCTAAAAGTAGAGGTCAAACACGACCCTATAGCTAGTAAAAAAAAAAAAATATAAATTTGCATTTTTCCTTTACAGATGAAATATACTACAACGGCAAACATTTCGACTGTTCGTATTACGGAGCCCGTTTTAGTTCTGAGAGACAAGCAATTATATGGTACTTTAAACTTGGCGGTCTCGATGCAGAAACTGTAAATATTACGCAACCGTTTGAAAATATAGTTTAAGGTTTAAAACATACAAATACATTAACACACATCTTTTTTTTTCATGGTATGGTGGGTGAACGCCAACTTTGCTTTGTTGTCATGCATACGAACGTTAAGAGATATTTTTATTGAAGATTTAGAACGTAAAGATTAGAATAACGCTTTTAAGGTTGATGATGCTGCCTCGGTTCAGTAGCGCATCAGGGATGTTTGCCGAAATTCGTGTTGATCACTTTTATGCGTTAGGCCTCTGCCTCGAATCTTGCAGGCAGCGGGGCGGCGGCGTCGGCGCGGGCGCGGCGTTATCTAATGAGTAAAATCAAATGGAACGGCCATCGAAAACAGCGGCGCGGGCGCGGGCAACGAGCGGTGCACTCCAGCCAAGCGGTGACCGCCCGCGCGTCTGAATTGCAGTGCTGTGCAATTTATTTTTGTGACGTGTCGAAATGTCCTCGGACGTGCTAGAGAAAATTATTTCAGCAATTTATGAGAGGACACCGATATGGAACAGCAAAGATGTGAACCATAAAAATAGAAGAGTAATTAACCAGTTCAATGAACAAATCGCCCTTGGTAGCTTCAATAGTCAAAAGTTTCTACATTCATTCTGGTGTAGACGTATAATTTGTCAGGACATTGTCTGTGTTCTTCATAATTTCGATAGATAAGGATTCACTTCTTCTTTTGCCCACAATAAATCGAGCGTTAGGAATAAATTTGAATCAAAAAAATGTTGTCACCGTTGTTCAGACATTTCGTTCGCGAATAAAAACAAATATCTCGACGACACAACCACGAACACAACACTCTCCGCTCTGCCCGCTGGTTTCGAGAACGGGTCTGCATTGCCCGCCCCGCTCTCACGCCACCGCCGCACTGTGGATCGAAAAACGGCTCTAGAAGACATAGGAACTTAAATTTAAAAGTGTCGGTTTTTTTGCTTGTAATGGGTTCTAATAGCCAATATCATACTTATATATTTCGTAGGACGCAATCTGGTAGGCAAAAGGGCAAGTTTTATTTTTTTTGCTAAAAAAATGTATGGAGCTTATATAAAAAATGCATAAATCTCCGGAACCGCAAGACTAACCGTAATATCCTTGCACCAGGTTATAGAACTATTTATTTATGATTTTTTGACATACTTCATATAACGAGAAAGACTGCGTTTTTTTTTTTTAAAATCCTCAACTTTTTTTACCTAATATATGCTATAAATAGAAATAGACGTGTTATGTGATGTGTCTATCTATCTTAAAAAAAATATTTAAAATTATTAAAGATATTTTGATGTTTATTAACCGACTTCAAAAACGGAGGAGGTTCTTAATTTGTTTGAATTTTTGTGTATGTTTATACAGAGATATCTTCGCCAATTATTAACCGATCTTGATGATTTGTTTTTTGTTTGAAAGAGTATGGTCCCGGATTGGTTCCAGTTAAATTTGGTAAAGACCTGTTAAATAACTTCGGAGATATTCAATGGAACTCTTCAATAAATGACGGTAAACCACCATAGATTGCTGCAATCGCATGTCTGTATATTGTTAACACCATTTCATAACATAACATCGCACCAGTAGACTCTGAAGGGGTACGCAGATGTGTACAGTTCACCCTTCTACACTCTCATTTCATCAGTTATGTTCAAGTTCCCTGTTATTGGGGTTATCTATTTGGGCATAGCATTTTTGTTTATTAACCGATCTAGATGATTCGTTTTTTGTTTAAAAGAGTATGGTCCTGGATTGGTCCCAGTTAAATTTGGTAAAGATCTGTTAAATAACTTCGGAGATATTCAATGGAACTCTTCAATAAATGACGGTAAACCACCATAGATTGCTGCAATAGCATGTCTGTATATTGTTTACACCATTTCATAACATAACATCGCACAAGTAGACTTTGAAGGGGTACGCAGATGTGTACAGTTCACCCTTCTACACTCTCATTTCATCAGTTATGTTCAAGTTCCCTGTTATTGGGATTAGATATTTGAGCATATCATTTTTGTTTGAAAGAGTATGGTCCCGGATTGGTCCCAGTTAAATTTAACTGGGACCAATCCGAGACCATACTCTTTCAAACAAAAAACGAATCATCTAGATCGGTTAATAAACAAAAATGCTATGCCCAAATAGATAACCCCAATAACAGGGAACTTGGACATAACTGATGAAATGAGAGTGTAGAAGGGTGAACTGTACACATCTGCGTACACCTTCAGAGTCTACTGGTGTGATATTACGTTATGAAATGGTGTTAACAATATACAGACATGCGATTGCAGCAATCTATGGTGGTTTACCGCCATTTATTGAAGAGTTCCATTGAATATCTCCGAAGTTATTCAACAGGTCTTTACCAAATTTAACTGGAACCAATCCGGGACCATACTCTTTCCAACAAAAAACAAATCATCAAGATCGGTTAATAATTGGCGAAGATATCTCTGAATAAACATACACAAAAATTCAAACAAATTAAGAACCTCCTCCGTTTTTGAAGTCGGTTAATAAACATCAAAATATCTTTAATAATTTTAAATAATTTTTTTAAGTTAGATAGACACATCACATAACACGTCTATTTCTATTTATAGCATATATTAGGTAAAAAAAGTTGAGGATTTTTAAAAAAAAAAACGCAGTCGTTCTCGTCATACGAAGTATGTCAAAAAATCATAAATAAATAGTTCTATAACCGTGTGCAAGGATATTACGGTTAGTCTTGCGGTTCTGGAGATTTATGCATTTTTTATATCAGCTCCATACATTTTTTTTGCAAAAAAAATAAAACTTGCCCTTTTGCCTACCAGATTACGTCCTATGAAATATATAAGTATGATATTGGCTATTAGAACCCATTTCAATAAAAAAAACCGACACTTTTAAATTTAAGTTCCTATGTCTTCTAGAGTCGTTTTTCGATCCACAGTGCGCCGCCGCCACCCCGCTGCCCGCAAGATTCGAGGCAGAGGCCTGAAAGACGTGCAAGCCCGCATCATGCTGCGCATGATTGCTGAAAGGCTGGACAATTTGTAGTTAATCGTTGCTCCAGTATTTCGACTGGTATTCATTTATGTGTTGTTGTTATAGTATTCACTACTAACACAGCTACTTATAAGTTAGTTTATTTATTTTTACTATTACTATGAGTCTCATTGATACTTTAAATAAATAAAAAACATTAAAATAACATCTTTGTTTCATTTACTTTTATTTCCATCATGGGTGAGGGGGAACTGGCATGATTTTTGTGCCAGTATATTCAGGGCGAAAAGCTGATACCCCCACTGCCTTTTTTATGCGACACACGGACGATTCTTTTTCTACTACCAGATGAGTTTACTTAATTAAATGCGAATAAGTTCCAACAACAATTTATTGGAAACGTTCACACTAAAAACCACAGACTATACACACAATAAACGCGCAATTTTTCGAGAGGCATCGCGGTTCAGTATCATTCTGCCAGTTACATAATGATCCATACAAAAGTCATTTCATAACTGTTATTAGGTATTTTTTTTTATAATCTTGTGTCTAAATGTTCATATTTCGAAACGATCTTTTTAGGCAATGTGTTACATAATAGACAAGATAGTAAAAAAATAATTATATGCGAAGAGAAGAAATTGTAGGCTTGCCCTAAATTTGTCGACTTCGATTTGGGCAGTTTCTAAAAGTCACCAGATTTAGAAAAATCCCACAATTTCCATATGGCGTCAAGCCGCATACGGTTTCTTGAAACTGAACGGCCCTGCCAATTAAGTGTCCTTTTTGGAAATTAGATAGTAACATATTCTCGGTGTTCTCTCAGCAATGATTTTCAATTGGATGTAGGTATGTCTATTTCATTGGTAACGTCTGTAACTTAAATCGACGGATATTGTTACGAGCTGGGGTTCAGATATAAATTATTTAAACAGCAGACTTTCTTTGATCAGATTTTAATACTGAAACACTTCATAAACAATGTTATAACTTCGCACTATTTTTTTTTCGTTCGCACTGTCTCGCTTCCAAATCGAAACTGTCCCACGACGAACCCGACCGCCCTTTATATAGCACGAAAGATGTTTCTAGATTGTTCCATATTGCACTAGATACATCAAGAACTATCCAGGATATTCGTCTTTCCAACCTATTGTTCCCGAAGCGACAAGAAACATCCAGAATGATTGGTTTGAACATTTTGGAAAGTTCAATTCGAAACGAGCTTTCAAGAAGATTAGTCCTACTATGCAATACTAGATGTCGGTACTAGCTACTTCTAGTTTTTTCCCTCGACACTAGATAGCGTTGCCTTAACTTGTAACAATATTATAGATGTACCAATAAAGACTGCCTCGTTGTTCTTGCGGTCGTAAGCGTCATAGCTGGTATTATTTTCAGGTCAGGCAAAAGTGTTATTGGATTTTCCCATCAGGGACCTCACAGTAACTGTAATTTTTTTTTGTATTGCATATCATCCAATGACTTCTCCTGCTCTGGGTGAGGCTCGAGGGCGTGTCAGACTTTAACTGACTAAAACCCACCCGTGTTCCTTCAATTGCTTGAACTAGGGCCGCGGTAACTCTTTTTCAAATTTATATATTTGAAAAACAATTACAGTTAGAGACCTCGCAAACCCCGTCAGTTTTGCTGACATCTCTTTGGAACACAACGCGCCGTCGACTTGGGCCTGGTCCTTATCGGACGGCGAGCTGCCCATTAATCGCCATCCACCAGCCCGCGCCTACGGTGGCCGGGAATCGGCTTGCGACTCCCGACGCCCAGGGCGTCTCCTACAGTGGCTAGGGGCGTGAGGGCGTCTCCGTTGCGTCTCTCTCACGCGTTCCGCTGCCTCCTTCGCGAGCATTACTGCTTCGCAGAAGGAGGAGACAGCTTCCCATGCCCTCTCGCTCCGTAACATGGCCTGAACCAGGGCCGGATACACCGATCGCCTCCACGAGGACACGGTGGTGCCCAACCCAAGCGGGACAGATCTCCACCGTATGCTCCACCTTGTCCTCCGATCTCAGTATCTGCCTGGAGTCTGTATTTATGCCCTATTGATGGCAATAAGCTCACACCTGTTATGTATGGGACTTAAATATAACTGTATGTTAAAAGGTTCTACACATCATCACGTCCTAGTCCCATGACGCACATATTATTATGACATTTGTGATTGTTATAACTATTATTTTGCTATGTAGACAGTGAACCTGTTAAAAACTATCCAAAATAAAATTGCGACTGTTAACTACTAGAAATGGATATGAATCAGCTAAAATTCATTCAACATCTGATTTGGCACCTTATATTGGCGGATTGTTTTGGATGGATTGAAACTATTGGCATGTGGGTAGACCATGGTTTAGATTAGGACATTGAACACTTATCACGTCATCATCATCATCATTTCAGCCGAAAGACGTCTACTGCTGGTACATAAGTGTCCCCACTTCGATCAGTTCTATGCGTCTCGCATCCAGCGGATACCCGTAGCCTTGACCTGGTAATCATTCCAACTAGAGGAGAGGGTCTTCTGGTACGCGGTCGCCACTCCAGAACTTTTCGGCCCCATCGACCATCCATACCGGAAGCAATGTGCGCTGCATTCTCTTTGATGTCTTCATTTCTATTTCAATACACAAGAAAACGCCGAGTATAGTCAGCTTTCTGATGAGGTTCATTGTGAGCGACCATGTTTCGGTTTCGTATTTCAT
Source organism: Anorthoa munda (assembly GCA_945859665.1). Taxonomy (NCBI): domain Eukaryota; kingdom Metazoa; phylum Arthropoda; class Insecta; order Lepidoptera; family Noctuidae; genus Anorthoa; species Anorthoa munda. Next base: position 18,493,568 of record OX243896.1, on the reverse strand, counting down.
CACTGGCAACACACTCTGGTCATATACTTTCGACATGACACTTATCTATATCAGTACATTTATATGACATCTTGAGATGTCCCTGCGTAGTAAGTTGCTTCAATAGAATAAGACAGCTTATACCTAGAATTAATATTTGCTTCGGGATATTTACCATGTATATTTTGTATTTCGTTGAGAGCTCGATATTTCGGCACCGTTACAAGCGCCATGATCACGAGAACTGACGCTTATACCTACTCGTTTAAGGGTTATCTCACGTGTCCGTCTGTCTATCACAGATTTTTTAAAGGTTTCTTGTCGTAGACCACTAATAGGTAAATGCTTTCCCAACGTCTTTTCAGGTACTATTTCTTTTTAAAAAAACAGAGGTAGCACTGTTTTGCGAGGATTTCATAAATCGTTTTAATTAATTTCAGATTATACAGATTAGAACCAATTTAACTTCATCATTAGTTCATTAACTTCTACTAATTAACTTCTAACTCATTGACTTCATCTATCGATAACTTAACCGCTCAGAGCTTGACCGACTGGTAAAGAGTTGACAATGATTCTCAAAAATGATGTTATTTTTTCTTTTTGGGTGGTTTTGTCCATTTTGTGTTCTTTTTTAGGTAAGTATTTATACTAATATTGAATTTGGTAATCTCCGGAGGTACTGTACTCTAATTTCGTAAAAAACATGGCGCACGCGTGTTTACTTATATTCATTGCTTCATTATTCAAAAAATTGTCTACTCGAAAGCGTAAAACACGCGACGAATATTGTAGTTATGAAAATGAAAGAGACCGCGCGTGATTCAAGCTGTCAAAACAATTATTCAATTAGAGTGCTGGTTCGATTAAGAAAATTATTTCTCTGACAGAAAGATACATTGTTGCTAAGTGTCATAGGCTATTTTTTATCTGAGAAGAAATGCCCACGGATTCTGCAGGATATCCCACGGGGGTTAGCAATCATTATTTGGGTATGAAACAAAAAAACCTCTCAGAATTTGATCCTTACTCGTATTAGTCCTATCGATTGGTGTAATACAATGTCTGTTTTTTTTCAAAATCTACGTTTTGGATACCTGGCTAGGAATATTGATTTTACACATAGTCAAACATGCAGTTTTAGTTTTTATCAAAATTGGGCCCGCGACAACTTTAATATTTTTCAATAAATCTTATAGTTTATTCACAGTTAGGATTTGGTCAACGCCCAGTTAAAAAAAATCACTTACATTTTTAAGGTTCCGTACCCAAAGGGCAAAAACGGGACCCTATTACTAAGACTCCGCGATCCGTCTGTCTGTTTGTCTGTCCGTCTGTCACCAGGCTGTATCTCATGAACCGTGATAGCTAGACAGTTGAAATTTTGACAGATGATGTATTTCTGTTGCCGCTATAACAACACAATACTAAAAACAGAAAAAAAAATATTTAAGTGGGGCTCCCAAACAACAAACGTGATTTATTGCCGTTTTTTGCGATAATGGTACGGAACCTTTCGTACGCGAGTCCGACTCGCACTTGGCCGATTTTTTTATTGTATTAGAATAGATCTTTGAAATTTTATTCAGAAAAATTACAAAGTATTGAATGAGAAAAAAAAAATAACTTTATGTGACGATTTTCAGTATGTGTTTGGACTCAAGGAAATAAGGTGACCACAATCGGCGCTCCTCCAAAACCTCGTATTATAAAACCCGATAAAAAAGAATACAATAATACTGAACTTAAATCAATGCTGGAAAGTCACATAGATATTCCACCGCAGCCTCTTGTAACGCTCTCTCAGCCTATAATATTTGAAGGAGTGGATTATGATCACTTAAAGGAAAACGGTACAAATAATAAACTTTATGATGATTATTATGACTGCTACTATTGGTTTACGAAATGCGTCAGAGACATGTAAGTATTTTCGTTTGATTCTTTTGTTCAGACCAATTACACTGCGTCACAAATTAATTAACCAATAAAAAATTTCATATTTATTTATTCATACAAATCATTTATTAAGAATACTTAAGTACTTTTTAGGGTTCCGTACCCAAAGGGTAAAAGCGGGACCCTATTACTAAGACTTTGCGATCCGTTTGTCTGTCTGTCTGTCTGTTCGTCTGTCACCAGGCTGTATCTCATGAACCGTGATAGCTAGACAGTTAAAATTTTCACAGATTATGTATTTCTGTTGCCGCTATAACAAAAAATACTAAAAACAGTATAAAATAAATATTAAAGGGGGGCTCCCATACAACAAACATGATATTTTTGCCGTTTTTTGCTTGATATTAATAACGGCAACAGGTAGACGCTTGAAATATTCACAGAATGTTTAGTTGTATATTCAATTTAAAAAATAATACTTATTAAATTAAAATAAAATAAATTAAGGAGGGCTCCCATACAACAAACGTGTTTTTTTTGCAGTTTTTGCGATAATGGTACGGAACCCTTCGTGTGCGAGTCCGACTCGCACTTTTATATACGCTACTATGCCATCATTTTGATTTGGCATAATATATTTAATTATAATTTTTTGAAGTGATTATACAACTAAATATTCTGTGAATATTTCAAGCGTCTACCTGTTGCTGTTATTAATATCGAGCAAAAAACGGCGAAAATACCACGTTTGTTGTATGGGAGCCCCCCTTGAATATTTATTTTATACTGTTTTTAGTATTTGTTGTTGTAGTGGCAACAGAAATACATCATCTGTGAAAATTTCAACTGTCTAGCTATCACGGTTCATGAGATACCGCCTGGTGACAGACGGACTGTATCTAGAATGTTGCTGTGCCCGACAGGGTCCATAATTGTTTCTGTAACCTATATTTAACACCTGTATGTACATTATGGATGCAATAAATTGAATTTGAATTTGAATTTGAATTTGAATTTGGACAGACCGACAGACAGACAGACAGACGGATCGCGAAGTCTTAGTAATAGGGTCCCATTTTTACCCTTTGGGTACGGAACCCTAAAAAATGCCAGTATAGATTAACTTAAAACATGCTCTGCAAATAACCACCTCAAACTGCACTATAATTGGGATTTACCGGTCCGGGTAACGTCACCAAAGTTGTTTAACATCTAGTTTGACAGCTTAATCGTTGAACTCAATAGCAAAAAAATCGGATATCGCATTGATGACGTAAGTGTCAATAACATCAGTTACGCTGACGATATGGTGCTGCTTAGCAGTTAGTGCTAACTTGTTATGAGGGCTATAATGCTCAAGAAGCATGGCTTTATCTACAATGTTAGAAAGAGCGAGTTCTTTATAGTCTTTAAGGCGGTCGGTGGTAAATGTCTGGCATATGCCCCCGATTAAGCTTAATAAGTACTTGAGGTACTATGTCACCGACAGCCTTTATAATCAAGTAGAGATTGAGAGGGAACGTAAGGCGCTAGCAGTCCGTTGTAACATGTTGGCTCGCAGGTTTGCACGTTGTAGCAAGCCAGTAAAAATAACGCCTTTTAAAGCTTATTGCCAAGTATTTTACATGTGCAGCAGCCTGTGGAGCAACTACACTTAATGGACTATATATGCCCTACGGTTCTAATATATTCAGGACGTTGATGGGGCTGCCCCGTTTCTGCATTAGTATCGTTAGTGCATCAGGTTAGTTCGCGGAATCTCACGATTGCCATGCCATCGTCAGGCTGAAGTCTGCCTTTGCACTGCAGAGTGCGTGTTAGTTCCAACTTCATCCTGAAAACCTTAGCATGGGATAACGAAGTGTGATACTCCACACTCCGTTATTAGGGGATGTTGTTCTGAAATGCATTTGGGACAACATCCTTGTTACGAAATTAGATTTTTTATATAGTGATGATAAGTGTAATTAACATATGTATAAGTTTTCTCGTTTACCAATGGATGTTACTTGTCTGAAATAAAGTTATTTTTTTATTGGAATAATTAATTAATGTGGTCTTTTTTTCCAGGACACATTTTCATACAATTTGTGCTTATCGTAGTGGTTTTTCATATGTCCACTTTTCGAACTCTTGCCAAATGGAGCTTGAAAATTGTAAATATAGAACGTCAAAATTTGGCAAGAAACATTATCAAGGAATTTATGGACAACACGGGTGGAGTAGTTGTAAGTATCTACATTAATTTCACTTTATCTTTAAACAATATTAAGTGTTACTTATTATGAACCAAAAAAAAACCGACGTGACTATTATAACGATAAGTTTTACTCTTCGTGACGTTGGGTTGGAGCAGCAGCTGAATGATGAACGAGAACGTCAGGTGTTTTACTGTAAGGCCAAAAACGCACTAAAAGTTGACGAGTCACCTGGCTAGTAGTGGAATCAAACATAACAGCTTCTAATGTTAGGACCCTTTAATATTAATTCTTATTTTTATCCGTGGTGCTAGGCAACTGGGCTTATCCCAGTTGTAAACGACCCTTTGTGCCTAGTGGCCTTGTTTGTTCTGGTTCCTGCTTGATATGGAGGGAAGTGGAAATTTATGTTTTTTCTTACTCCTCCGTTATTCTTTTCTGATTAATTTCGTTGCGGGATCCAAGACAGTTAAATTCATTCTCCGGGACTTCATTGCCTCGGCGCTTTTCTGGTGGTCACCACTGTTGATTCTGGCTTTCAGGAGTTGCAGTGATTTGGGAATAGTGCGATGGGAATGTCCCAAAATAAAAAAATGGCTAGTAGTAAAGTGAAACAAACGTTCTAAAATCCTCACAACCAGCCGCAATGAGCGCTTAGCGCCTTTGCGATTTACGATTCGCCTAGCGTGTATCAGTGTCGCAGCTATCCATCTTTGCAAATAGTTAAATTGAAAATATTAACGTTTTTTAAATGAGAGTTTAAGTGCGGCAAAAGGAGTCTCTACTATTACATCTACTAGATCACGAAGAGTTTCGCAAGAAGATTTCCAGAGTATACGAAAAATCGCTTTTCATATCGCGTAAAAGTAGATCTCATGATTTAAGGGTTGCATTGTCAACTGGTTTAAGAGCCCAGAGCCCCAAGACGTTGACTACTTCTTTTTACACAAGCTGTGTGGAATAATGTATGTATAAACGTACGCTTACGTGCTAGTTTGGGCCGACGGTCAATTTACAGGTACTATGTGCTAAGGATAAGCAAAGAGGTACTCACTTTTCGTAAAGTCTTAATCGTGATTTATATGTACGATTTACAAAATATTGAAAATCCATAATAATTAAATAATATTTAACTCCTAATAGATAAACCTAAGAGCCGGTCGCAGCCTCACGTGAGGTATTCACAAGGCTGACATTTGATTACTTTCATGCATAAATGTAAATAATTAAAATACCTAATATAAATATTATTAAATGTTTATTGATTTATCAATATTCTGTAAATCGAACAAAATAAATCAGCGCGCCGACTTTAAGTTTCTTTTTTAAATAGCGCAAGCTTATAGAAGACAAAAAAAAAATAAAAAAATATGTTTTTGCGTACCTTTAGCACCTGAGGCTCTAGACAAATGTCATTCTATTATTAAAAGCGTCACTAAAGTGGTTGGAGAAATGTATGAGAATATTGTTGATTTGATTAGATTTGAATGTCAACAGCTATTTAAATGTCACGTGACGAAACCATCATCCATGTTATTTTAACATTTTGATCATCGCCGTCGCTGATAGCACAAAGTACGTAAGCGGCGGCGCGCCGCAGACAGAGAGTTCACTACGAACAAAGCGCTATTTTGCACGCACACATTGACATTACCATTTTACATGGAATAACGAGCAGTATTGGACAGAGCTCAGTCGCAGCTGACACTGGCTGTCACGAGTGCTAGCGCGGCACAGTGTTTTATAGACCCAAAAAAAGTGACATCGGCTTTTTATTGGCTATTTCTACTTAATAGTTCATTACAAATGCAGGAGTAGAACTCCCATGTGCCAATTTTGAATACCTGATTTTTAAAAAAATCGCAAAATTGTTGTGACCTTTAAGGTCAAAAGAACAAAAAAAAATCGTATAAAAAAAACTGTACACAATTGAATTTTGTTTGTATTGCAGTTTTATTAAGCAAGTCAAGGAGAAAATTATGCCGTGTTTAAATAATCAGAAACGATAATAGAACTCGCAAAAAAAAATGTTTTACCGAAATCAGTATTTATTTTTTTATTCATATTCTAGCTCGAAGTAGAACCTCTGTCTGGTACAAACAGATTCCTTATACTAAGGTTTATCATCCATAAAAATATTACTTGCAACTTGGGCCTAGGTTTTGAGAAAATGATTTTCAAAAATATGTGTTAGGGTTGTCTCTATTTTGACCATTTGTGACGATTAGTTTTTATCACATAAAATCAGCAGGTCTTTTATCTTCTATAATGGTATAATTCTAACAATTGATTTTAAAACACTTTTCACGTGAAATTGTACACAAAATATATAACCAACGAAGTAAATTTAATTGAATAATAATCAAGTAATTCTAATTCCCATTTTTTCCGATGGGAACACGATATAAATCTCAATAAAACTAATTATATTCATATAGTATTAATAAAGGCTTATTTTATTTTTATTTTATTCCATTTAATACACGCAATTATTTTATTTAATCAAATGATGGCAGAGATTTCTCTTTTGACAACTGTTCCTATAGTCCCGTGACTCTAGCTTCATTTTTGCTGACAATTCAAAAGTAACTTTTATACGAGTCAAAATAAAAATGTATAAATATTTTTATTTCAACTAATCCAAGTTGTAAGAAAAATGTTTTGAGTTTTTGATTTTGACTCGGACAAAAGTTGCTTCAGCGATGTAGGATCGAACCAACTTTAATGTACCTAGGCTGGGCTTGTGGAAGACATGTAACCGACTCGTGTAATGATGTTCTCTGCGACGAGAAACACTAAAAACAGCATTAACATTTTCACAGTTTGAAAAAATTCACTCTAGTAAAATCGATCCCTGTCTGTCTATATACACAGGAGTCCCGCGATTACCTTCTACTTAACCTATCTGTGTTATCATGGGTGTTGTTGTTTACGATTCAATAGACTATATCTGCATCGTGCACTTTGATCGATAAGTCATAAATACTTTTAAACTAAATTATAATTAACTTTAGTTGATTATAAAACGCCAATATTAATTGACCTTTGTGACACCCCTAAATTTGGAATTTTGACCTCGGTACATAAAAATCAATTTCTCGAAACCTAGGCCCAAGTTGAAAGTAATATTTTTATGGGTGATAAACCTTAGTAAAAGCAATCTATTTGTAGCAGACAGAGGTTCTACTTCGAGCTAGAATATGAATAAAAAAATAAATAGTGATTTCGGTAAAACATTTTTTTTCGTGTGTTCTATTATCGTTTTTGATTACATAAATACGGGATAATTTTCTCCTTGAATTGCTTAATAAACCTGAAATATTAATAAAGCTCAATTATGTACAGTTTATTTTTTACGATTTTTTTTTGGTCTTTTGGGCTTCAAGGTTACGAAAACTTTACGATTTTTTTAAAAATCAACGACACAAAATTGACACATGGGAGTTCTACTCGTGCATTTGTAATAAACTATTAAGTAGAAATAGCCAATAAAAAGCCGATGTCACTTTTTTTGGGTCTATAAAACACTGTGCGCGGGCGTTTGTCACGTTATTCAGTCTTTTGGAAGGAGTTCAAAATATATTTTTTTCAATGCCTTACATATGTTTCCACATGATGTATTGAAAGAAAATGCGAGTATTCTACACATTGGAATACAAAAGTCCTGGATTTAAACAAGGTCGCAATCGATGACTTATAATTCTAATCTAACAGTGGTCTTTAATTTTTTTAAACACAACAGAGGTACACTAAAATTACAATACACTTTCTTGTTAAACACACACGCCCGACACACGGCCTCACTAATAATTTACAGGGCAACCTAAACGAAAATCGTAAGTCCTTTGGCATACTAGGTACGCGGGTCCGACTCGTACTTGGTTAGTAATCCATATTAATATTATAAATGCGAAAGTAACTCTGTCGGTCTGTCTGTTACCTTTTCACGCTTAAACCGCTGAACCAATTTAGATGAAAGTTGGTATGTAGATAGTTTGAGACCCGGGAAAGTGTGTTAATTTTGTATGTAACTTCTTATCATGCAACTTTTTCTTTATGAACAGATTTAGATGAAATTTGGTATGGAGATAGTTTGAGACACTTGAAAGGACATAGACTACTTTTTTTTGCATAAAATACGAAGGTGGAGAAATAGGGGGAGGGTTAATTTTGTATGTAACTTCTTATTATGTAACTTCTTCTCATTATGAACCGATTTAAATAAAATTTGGTAGAAATAGGGTATGGGGCTTTAGTTTTGTATGAAACTTATTAATAGTGCTTAAACCGATGAACCGATTTAGATGGAATTTGGTATGAGAAAAGGGGAAAGCATATTCATACGTCGAATCACAATATTCCCCACTGACCTATCATTTAAATTCAAAAGACTCCAGTTTCTAATCAAACTTAGTTTTGCTATTACTATTAACAAATCTCCAGGGTAGTAAGGGTGCATTTGCCGAGCTTTACCCACGGCCAGCAACATCTAGCTGCTGATGTTCGCAGATGTCCAGGGCCCAGAATGTATATGAATTAGCACCAAATGAAAGTATATACAGCATAGTATAGAAGCATCCTAAAATTTTGTACCCATGATTAACGGCATAATTAAGGAATGTCAATTAACTGTAGATAAAATGTATGATAGAGTGGTATCTTCAATACGCAGCAAAGCAGAACTAATGACTCTATAGTTTATTTATTTCCTTTTGTAACTATTTAACCTATACCTGTATTGACCAAGGTCTTCAATTAAATAAGTAAATTGTTTTTACGTTAATACTTCCTGTACATATACAGGCTGAATTTTCCAAGTGGGCGTGGATGGCCAAATCATCACTATGAAGAATAGCACAAAACAATTAAAGGAGTCACGGGGCCGATTTTGATTAAAATTAAAACTGCAAACATGGATTTTTCTCACCCTGTATGTCGACAACCAGAATTGATTGACAAAATCTATATTAACGCGGGCGAAACTGCGGGTAACAGCTAGTGGTTGTATCACGTCAGTGAGCGATGTAGGTACAGCGAACGTAATGAAGCCTAAAATTACATAAAGATGCTTACTGTAGTTTTAAGTTATAAAGGTACAAAAAAACAAGATCACTATTTAAAAATTCAATATCTAAGAAACTAATAAATTATTTTAAGTCCATAGACCAAATTGTACATTGTAGCTTTGTTTAAGGAAAGTGTGCCAGAAAGCGTTTTATAACATTAAAGATTACGTTGAGGACAAAAAGGCTTGGGATTGAGCTGCTCCAATTAATTTAGTTTATTTTTTATTTTGCACCGTGAATTTGGTTTTTAATTTTTATTTTATTTTTTTACTTGCCGGCCTACCCAAATGTCCTTTTTTTTGGTATTGTTCGTCAATTCGTAGAGCTCCTTAAATTCTGAGTTGAGCTGCACGGTTTTTGACAAATGCGTGCACTGACTGGGCAGAGCCACTCAATCTGGCTGGTTCTTACCTCAAAAGACCATTTCAGACATCAGTCTACATGGTCTTCACATGATCTAACCAAGATTTTGTCTGGACTTTAAAAGAGACTGAGTTTGTTTCGGCCTTTCTTCTCAGAATACTCAGACAGGAAACGCCGACCTCATCTAGTTTTAAAAAATATGATCGATATGTAAAAGTGTTTGTACAAACCAACTTACAGAAATAAAATCATTTATCATTAAAGGCTATTAAACTTATCACCCTTCTAGATGTCAACTATTCTTTGTCGAATTTTGTGCCTTTTTCACATTTATGTTTTTCTCGAGATTGGTGCCTTTTCGCATTTTTATGTTTTTGGTGAGATCATTATAATATTACACCATTGTTATGTCTTGTTACCTTCCAATCTTCGTCGTATGTGGCGTCGTGAACTTTAATGATAGATGTCTGTCTACCCTCTAAGGCATGTAAGCATGATATGATGTTTGTTTAGACGAATCGATGTATTTGTGTTTGTATTACATACTCCTTTTTAGGGTTCCGAAGTCAACAAGGAACCCTTATAGTTTCGCTATGTCCGTCCGCAGCTTAGCTCAGAGACTCTTAGTACTAGAAAGCTATAATTTGGCATGGATATACATATTAATAATTCCGACGAAGTGGTATCATAAAATCATGAATAAGATATTATTTTCGGTCACCCCCTATAGACGTACAGTGGGGATGATTTTTCTCGTCTATTCCATGGTGTGGGGTAACGTTGGATAGGCCATTCAAAAATATTACCCATTTTTTTGATTCAGAGATCCATTTGCGTATAATTAAGCTTTAAATTGAAAATTATTGTTAGAGTCAAGCCACAGCCAGAGAAATGGTTGCTTTTGGATATGTGAAAACACTCACGGCAATAGTATATATAACGAAATTAAAGGAAAACTATCACAGCTATGTAGGCTTTACAAGTTTAGTAGTCTGAGTAATAGTCGACCAACTTATAAAATGGGACAGTAAACATTTTGTAAAAATAACGTTGTTAGTTTTGTAAAACAGATAGTAAATATATGCTTATGAACCGTGAAAAAATATACAAAAATAAAATGATAACATCCTTAATAATAGGAACGAACCATACCATTCCCCGTGTCTCTAACGCGCGCTCGTATCGGCTCCTTTCACAATTGACGTCCTTCATAGATTATTTATTGCAGCTTATTTACGTTGGTTGTTTGTTCCTATCATTGAATAATTTGATTTTACTTTTAGGTAGCTGAGTAGGTTGTTTGAAAATACTCATACTAAAGTATTTGTTTTCGGTTTGTAAATATTTGGAGAGTATAACGAAGACTATCTCCGTAACGGCAATACTGCAGTATTCAAATTATTTTTCGCGACTACTTTTCTTACGTACATGCGTAGGTACGAAAAACGCGTCAGAGGTTAAGTGACGCTGATTATAAATCTTTATTTCAAACGCCCACCGCGTTTACTCATTGTTATTATGCAACTACGGAACCTTATTACTGCGCTTGGCCCAACACGCACTTGGCCGGTTTTTATTTAAATTCAGAATCAATATGGTATCAACCCTAGTGAATCTATCAAGTTTAGGTAACAATTTTCGAGGATGACAGGAGTGGTCCTTCTGTATACTTTGTATTTTGTGCTGATAGTATGCAACTTTGTCTAGAGCCCCCGTAAACTGAACGTCGGCCCGTATATAGACTACTCTATCCCACCAATTTTATGTAGATAGAGTTGGAAACGTCTGGCGCCTCTGGGATGTTATTCTATATGTCGGGTTAGTCAATAGTACGGACGTCAAAACAAATCGCAAGCACGCCATCTGGCAGCAAAGCAAGAACAACTACGCTTTGGCGCGCCTTCTCTAACAACTTTCGTGGTGGAGACAATAGAACATAGCAGTTGAGCTAAAATGTACTGGCAGTTGAGTACTGACAGCCTTAGAGCTAACACGTCGTAGAATCAGTGTCGATCCGTAATACTAGTAAGCAAGAATGTAACTTGTGTCTATTTGAATATACTCAGTGTATCGAATAATTTATGTGATTTCATTTTCGCGACTGTACCCACCTACCTGCCCACACACGATGTCTTAACCTAAGGGAATACATCCTGACTTCCCGATGGTTTGCATCTATAGGCCAGCCTTGATGCGACATATATATATATATATAATTATATATATATATATTCTGAAACTATACCAATATGCCTCATATATAATCGATGGTGCAGGCTATTGTCGTATACATATATAATCGATTTAGGAAATATGTATTAATTTTTCACAACCTACTCATAATTCTTTCGGCTGACATCGCCATGTTGAGCGTTTTGTTAACTTTAGTTTTTTAACCGACTTTTTCTTGTTTGTATTTCTTGTGCGTGTCCCAACACATTTTTGATATTAAAAAGAATATTTATCTTTATTATTTTACAAAACCTAAAATATTGTGTTTTAGATGATGATGGTCACGTAAACTGGTATCTCGGCGATGGGTGGAGATGTAAGTATAATTTCAGACGTAATGGACATAATGTGCCAGATGATCAAGTGAACTTTTACTACGAAGATGAGCAAGGAAAAGAAATATTAATGCAATGAAAGAAATTATACATCAAACAGATGTATGTTGTTTCTAGTTAGTACGATTTACAAGGTTAAAGCTATAAAATCGAGTGTAAGTTGATGACAACATAAACTCATTACATAAACTTTTACCGTGCACCAAAAACCATCGACTGCATAATATAGACAAAATAATAACCACTTAAGTAGGTACTTAGGTAAAAAGTAACAACAAAAATAATAAAAATTACAGTGGGTATATGCGAAAAATTATACATCAAACAGATGTATGTTGTTTCTAGTTTGGACGATTTACAAGGTTAAAGCTAAAAAATCGAGTGACCGATATACAAGGGTTTATGCGAAATATTATCCAATACTAACAAGTGCACATCAGTAACCACTCCACCCTTCCATCCTTAAAACAAAAGTGTGGAGAGTTTTTAAGTTGATACAGGCTGTTCCCAAAAAAAAACCTAATGTATTTGGTAATTGTTAATTCTCAACTTTATTTGTGTTACGATATTATTGTTAGGTATTATTTTTGTTTTTTTTTATTGCCTTAAACTCCTTATTCAATTATCATCCCTATCCATAGCAAAGCCCTCCTCTAACGCACAAGAAGATCAGGACGAAAATAAACTATCATCTACAAGATCATCTGATATAAAAATATAAATATTATAAATTAAAAACTACTCTAAAAACTAAAGACAAACAAAATTAATTCAAGTAATCAAACCTGGTTGCACACGCCCCGGTTACATTATAATTAATTAAAATAAATTTGACATACAAGGTTTATTTTCGATGATAAAGGATTATCCTTTAGTATCAAAAATAAACCTTGTATGTCGGTCACTCGATTTTTTAGTTTTAACCCAGTAATTTATTTGTGTTTTGATGACCATGTAAGATGTAACTGTCACTGTCACAGATCAATTGATATAAATTTCATGTTTTATCAAAGTTACGTTCGGAAACACACTAACCTACTTTTTGCTTTTGTTTGGCTTATTGGCTTTTTAGTCATTTTATTTTAATTAATTGTAATGTAACCGGTGAGTGCAACGAGGTTTGATTACTTTAATTATTTTTATTTGTCTTTGGTTTTTTAGAGCAGTTTTTAATTTATAATATTTATATTTTACTTTGTCAGATTATCTTGTAGATGATAGTTTCTTTTCGTGCTCATCTTCTTGTGCGTCAGAGGAGGGCTTTGCTATGGATAGGGATAATAAATATAAATAAAGAGTTTAAAGCAATAAAAAATAAAAAAATAATACCTAACAATAATATCATAACACAAATAAAGTTGAGAATTAACAATTACTAAATACATTAGGTTTTTTTTTGGGAACAGCCTGTATCAACTTAAAAACTCTCCACCACTTTTGTTTTAAGGATGGAAGGCCGGAGTGCTTACTGATGTGCGCTTGTTACTATTGGACAATATTTCGCATATACCCTTGTATATCGGTCAAACGATTTTTAGTTTTAACCTTGTAAATCGTCCAAACTAGAAACAACATACATCTGTTTGATGTATAATTTTTCGCATATACCCACTGTATTTTTTAGTATTTTTGTTGTTACTTTTTACCTAAGTACCTACTTAAGTGGTTATTATTTTGTCTTTATTATGTAGTCGATGGTTTTTGGTGCACGGTAAAACTCTAATGAGTTTATGTTGGCATCAACTTAAATATATAAAATGTATGTGCTACTACTGAATAAATAAATAAATAAATATTAATTCTCTTAATCTTTGAGACCACCTTTCTTCTACATTTACAAATTATCGCAAGTTCTTCACCGCTGTTCACAAGCATCCCTGCTCACTACTCTGTCCTGCTATATATTCCTTCTCGCTTAAGTCTCATTCTAGTTTCTGACCCTAATTAAGTAGCCACACATGGACAGCTTCCTGCTCCTTTTTCCTAATATGACCTCATTTATCTTCCCTACAAAATTCGACCTCCTAAACGCAAGCACCTGCGAGGATGACTTTATGGTGTCAACCTTCAGCAGGACTAAGCTGGAACTATATGAGGTACATGCTCTTCTTAAAAAGGTGAGAGTAAAACACCACGACGCACCATGGCTACACCCACCAATTAAAAACCAGATGGCTAAGCGTGACAAGGCTAAGCGCTTGTACAGAAAGCAGCCCACCGAAGAGAAATGGTTTTTTTTTAAGAAGTAGTGGAATCGCTGCGGTCGTCTGTCTAGAAATGTAAAAAGGGGCCACATTCATAACTTAATTGATAATATCAACCCAACACAAGTATGGCAATTTTTAAAAACTCTTGACATTGGCAAAGCCTCTAGCGAGAGTACTCCCGAAAAGATGGACCTCAATGCACTTAATGGACATTTAAGTAAGTAAGTCACCTATCACCCTCGACAACCATGTTAAATCCTCCACTATCAAATCTTCTTTTACCAGCAAATACTTCTTTCTCTTTCCACCCAATTGCTGAACTAGATATTAAGCAATGTATCCTATCCATCTTCACTAAGGCTGTAGGAGATGATGGCCTTCAACTCTAAATGTTCTTGCCTATTTTGATTGAAATAGTTCCTGTCGTAACTCACATTGTAAATTTTTCAATTTTCACAAACTCTTTTCCTACAGCCTGGAAGAAGGTTCAAGTCCTAACGCCTCCTAAAGTGTCAAATCCCTCCTTACCATCCTAGTTCTATCCAATATCTATCCTCCCAATTCTCTCCAAAGTCCTCGAGAGTATTGTCCAGAAGCAGCGGTCTTGTTATCCTCTAATGGCCTGTTGAGTACTTATCAATCTGGATTCAGATCTGGCCATGGTACTGTAACAACTTTTGTTAAAATAACTGACGACATAAGAATGGCTATGGAGAATAAATCTCTTACTGTATTGGTTTTACTGGACTTCAGCAGTGCCTTCAACTCAGTTGACTTTGACATTCTCTTAGGAATCCTTTCCACTCTTAATGTCTGTGGTCCAGTGGTTTAAATCTTATCTTCGGGGTCGCTCGCAGTCTGTTCAATCCGATAAGTTTTCCTTTAAATGGTGTGACTTGACTGCGGGCGTTCCTAAGGCTGGCGTCCTCACTCCTCTTCTCTTCTCTATTTTTATAAATGCTAACACTAAGGTCCTTTCTTCTAACTATTATCTCTATGCAGACGACTTGCAGTTGTATCGTCATTTTAAAAAAGGTAAACTAGTTGAGGCTGTGGCTGCTATCAACAGTGACCTTGAAAATATTAACAAGTGGGCTAAATCCTACGGACTCTTACTGAACCCAAATAAATCGCAAGCGCTCATTGTTGGTGGTAGATACATGCTCAACCTATCGGATCGCCGGTCTCTCCCGCCGATAGTGTATGATTCAGTGTCCATAGATTAGAATTCTAGGCGATAAAAGGACACTAACCACTCTAGGGAGGTCCATATTGCAAATTTGAGTAAGAGGGTCTTTTACTCCTTTGAGTCCCTTAAACATCTCCAAAACACTAAGGTTACTCTTGCACAATCCCTTCTTCTACCGCTCATAGACTATGCATATGCCTGTTTTCTAGATGCAACGGAGGTAGTCCTTAATAAACCCTAAAACAAATAAAAATACTACAAAGTGAAAAATAACTTCAATTTTAGAATTAATATTTGTTTCGGGATATTTACCATGTATATGAAACGACGAAAAACGACGATGTGTAAAACGAGTGAGGAAGAGGGTAGACAGATATGTCAGTTCGTAAATATCACCCACCCGCAAAGACTTTAGTTCTCGTGATCATGGCGTTTGTAACGGTGCCGAAATATCGAGCTCTCAATCAAATTCAAAATATACATGGTAAATATCCCGAAACAAATATTAATTCTAATGATTGTGACCATGTCAGCTTAAAAACTTAAACTTCAATTTTGGATGTCAGTGTCAAAAAACGAAGAAACGGGCCTATCTTTAATAATAAAAAAATAAACAAAAATATATCAACTTCTACGACACTATTTACGAGGGCGAAACCGCGGGCAGAAGCTACTTCAACAGAAAAACAAAATCTGCAGCAAAAAGTTCGAGATAAACTTTGCTTCCTGAGATTTATGTACATTAGCTGGGTGGAACCGGGTGTTCTTTATTAGTTGAATCTTCGTAAAGTTGTCAAGCGCACTCAGTTTATTACAGGAGATTTTCAACGGCAATGTCCTTTATTGCAAACAGAAATTAAAAGTGGGTAATGCTTATAAGGAGAAGAGCAGTGGTGGTCCATTGATAACGGCCGCGACTTACTAGTTGTGGGTCGTGGGTTCGAACCCATTTAGGCGCTTTACTTTGTGTAAATTATTTCATCACAATTGCTCACGGTGAAGGAAAACATCGTGAGGAAAGGGCATGTCCTAGAACAAAAAATTCGAAGACATTTGACATTCACCAAACCACACTGGGCCCGCGTGGTGGATATATCCTATTCCGTCTCTCACAGGGAGGACGCCTGTGTTCAAGCAGGCAGTGGGAACATTAAATATGATGATGATGAATGCTTTTTACCAGACTACGGCGAAGCAAAAGGGAGGGTTATGTTTTTGATTGGTATGTGTGTATGTATGTATGTTCACGTGTTCCCTCATAACTACTCACCATCTTTATCATATTAGCCGAAAGACGTCCACTACTGGACATAGGCCTCATCCAAGCGTCGCCACATTAACCAGTCCCGTGCGTCTCGCAACCAGCGGATCTCCGCAACCTTCACCAGGTCATCGGTCCACCTGGTGGGAGGCCTCCCAACGCAACGTCTTCCGGTTCGCGGTCGCCACTCCAGAAATTTTCTGCTCCATCGGCCATACGTTCTGCGATCAATGTGCCCTGCCCATTGCCACTAAAGTTTGGCAATTTTTCGGGCTCTATCGGTAACCCTGGTTCTCTTGCGGATCTCTACATTTCTGATTCGATCACGCAAGGAATCGCCGAGCATAGCCCTCTCCATTGCCCTTTAAGTGACTGTAAGCTTTCTAAACTACTTAATATAATTTGACAAATGAGGTGTTGTTGGAAGCATCCACTGGTTTTAAGCGAGTAAACGGCATGTCCTAGAACTAAAAATTCGAAGACATTTGGCATTCACCAACCCGCACTGGGTCCGCATTGAACCCATATTTATATTGCAAAAGAGCTGTCAGATCCATATATAAGTTAAGTCACTGAGAATATCTAGGAAACTATTTAAAAATATTAATATTATGACAGTTTCTTGCCAATTCATTTATGAAAATATTATGTACTAGCTGTTGCCCGCGGCTTCGCTCCCGTGGACCACCCCACAGGACCCGTTTTCGGGATAAAAAAATAGTATAGATGTAAGGAAAAATATACATCTCTTTAAGTAGGTAATTGACACAATTGTAATACGAGAAATAAATATAAGTTAGATCAACCATCTTATAGATTAGCAAAAGTACACTCATTTTTCATGGGATACTGTGTTAAATTCTATAACAAAATACCTTGTGATATATTAAAACTAAATGAAAGTAAATTTAAAACCTTAGTTAAAAGCACACTTTGTAAATAAGTATATGACAAATTAGATGATTATATTCAAGATACAAATGCTTGGAAACATGCTGGTCCTGCTCCATAGGGCAATCTTTAGTGTAGACAAAATCAAATTTGTGTGTGCATTTGTTTTTAATAATTGACTCATACTCTGTTCCGTTGTTGTTGAGTTAAGTATTTTACCTATGTTTGCAATATTTGTAAGTATGTGAGAACCATGTTCCTATTTATCAAATTAATGAATTTATCTGATGCTTTTAATTTTTTTACCTATACGTAGTATAGTATAGTATGTAGCTATTCTGGGTGCATCGTCCGCACATATAAGTGCAGAGAGTAATTGTGATAAATAAATAAATATATGAATTAATAATGTATGTGCTTCTGTAAATATTGTAAACCACTTATTTTTAAGAGTAAGTATGGAGTTTCTTGTGCGTTCTTCTCCATAACAAGCTTCTTTTTAGAATGCACGGTAGAATCAATTTTTATTACGTGTATTATTTAATTGATGACGTTCAAATTATCTGATGTTTTTAATAATTTAAACCTATACGTAGTATAGCATAGTATGTAGCTATTCTGGGTGCATCGTTCTCACATATATGAATTTATTAATGTATGTACTTATCTAAATATTGTAAACCACTTATTTTTAAGAGTAAGTATGGAGTTTCTTGTGCGTTCTTCTCCATAACAAGCTTCTTTTTAGAATGCACGGTAGAATCAATTTTTATTACGTGTATTATTTAATTGATGACGTTCAAATTATCTGATGTTTTTAATAATTTAAACCTATACGTAGTATAGCATAGTATGTAGCTATTCTGGGTGCATCGTTCTCACATATATGAATTTATTAATGTATGTACTTATCTAAATATTGTAAACCACTTATTTTTAAAAGAGTTAGTATGGAGTTTCTTGTGCGTTCTTCTCCATAACAAGCGACTTTTTGAAATGCACGGTAGAATCAATTATTATTAGCCTAAGGCCTAAGCCTGGCCTAGTTGAAGTAAATATTTTTGACTTTGACTTTATAAGTCTAGGCTTTTTTCGAAGGTTTCGCCCAGATAACATCGACTGGTACCTATAAATACTGGTATTAAGGGTTAAGCTTGTAAAAATTGCTCCTTTTCAGGTATATGGTAAACAAAAACTAAGCTCGTACAACCCGAAATTCTTACTTAAATACCCCAAGTATCCTTAAATTATAATTGATTTACCCCTTTTGTGAAATCATCCAATATACCCAGACCGCGATACCGCGGTTTTGCCCGAAACTAATAATAAATTTTCTGAAGGAATTTCTCCGAAGATTCCTCTATCCTATATACTTCTGCTTTATTAACTTTTCGGCGAAATTGCTTGATACTCTTTTTACTTACATTTGTTATATTTTATGCCTTGCCTAAGAAGCCATTATGAACCATTCTGACATGATACAAATCATAGGTGATTTAAAATCCTCACTAAAAAGCTTGATACATTATGTCAAAGTCCAAAGACCTGGTGAAGGTTGCGGCGATCCGCGGGATGCGGGACGCACGGGACCGGTCAATGTGGCGACGCTTGGGGGAGACCTATGTTCAGCAATGGACGTCTTTCGGCTGATATGATGATGATGATGCTCGATGATATGTCAAAATGAAATACGGTGTATTTTGTCGTCCAATATTTATTTATCAAGTAAATCTTCTATTCAAAAAATCTAACATAATATAATTTCTAACATAGATAACCTAATTACGTAAGAAAAATCTCGTGTTAAAAACTCCGTGGTCCGTCTGTCTGTCTGTCCGTCTGTCACCAGGCTGTATCTCATGAACCGTGTTAGCTAGGCAGTTGAAATTTTCACAGATGATGTATTTCTGTTGCCGCTATAACAACAAATATTAAAAACAGAATACAATAAATATTTAAATGGGGCTCCCATACAACAAACGTGATTTTTTGCGATAATGGTACGGAACCCTTCGTGCGCGATTCCGTCTCGCACTTGGCCGGTTTCGTTTTCATTTCATTTCATTTTAAAATACTTTTAAAGTGGGCGAAACCGCGGGTGATGCTGCGGGCAAACCATGGGCCAAACAGCGGGCGAAATCTATTCCTTATTCATAACCACTAGCATGTTAAGCTGTTGGTCCCGGCTCTCATCTGTAGATTTTTGACCGTCGTAACGGTAGTCAAGCCGGTCAAGACTGGTGGCAGACTTCCTGAGTCTGCCACCAGTCTTGACCGGGATATCATGTTACCCCAGTTACTGGTTTGTGGCTGTCATTCAGATAGTCACTCCTTAAAATACTGATACTTAGATTCATCCCGTTAGACTGAAGGCCGACCCGGACAACGTTTGGAAAAATCTCAGCAGATTAATTGATTGATTGAGTAGTCAAGAGGGGTCATATTAAACACGACCTTCAGAAACAAAATTGTGATTGTTAAATTAATATAATTGATCAACCAATTATGCGATAACGGTTTAATTGATTTTAATTTGATTGCGCACGAGCAATAAGTGATGTGCTCTATCAAATAATAAGACTAATAACAAAACAAACCTATATACAATGGCGAGATGCAAAAGAGCTCACTGCGCATCAAAAAATTTGTCCACATCGATGTCAATAAGAAACGTGCCCAAAACGCTGGCAGCATTGCCACGTTGAATGGCAATACTGATTCTGTGTTGGAAGAAAAGCCCAGCCCTCTGGTCACGTGAAGGGTCGACGATCGTTTTGCTAATGTCTCGAAAAATTTAATGAGCTCTCGGATCTGGGGTCTTAAGGTTTCAACCCCAAACAGCTCAAACATACAACTTCCAATAATGTGGTTGTTATATTTGCGTCGTTTGAGATTTTCTTCACGCCAGCCGCCAAAAAATAATAGAGTGAGCTGTCCCTGTTTTGGTATGAAGTGAACATGGCCAGAAAAGTGTATTTTTAATCGATTTCCCAAAAAGGAGGCGGTTCTCAATTCGGATGTATTTTTATTTTTTATGTATGTTCGGGTGTAACTCCGTAATATATAAATGGACTTGCAACATTTTCAAATTCCGAAATGGTCACATTTAAATTTTGTAAAGATCCGATGAAGAACTTCGAAGATATACCACAGAACTCTTCAATAAATGACGGCAAATATCTCGGGATTGCTGCAATCGCATGTCTGTTTATTGTTTACACCATTTCATAACATATCATCACGCCAATATGCTCTAAACGGGTACGCAGATGTGTACAGTTTACCCTGGTACACTCTCATTCCATCGGTTATGTTCAAGTTATATGTTATTCGGGTTATCTATTCTGGCATCACTGTGGGCATTATATGTACCTTACTCTATAGTAAGGTACCTATATATAATATATAATATACAACATACATAATATATATGGTACATAATGAACAAATTCTATAACTTGTTCATTATATACCACTAAAAAATAAAAAACATTTTAACTAAAAAATACAACTGACTTCAAAAAAAAACACTACATAGTGAAAAACAACTTCAATTTCGGAAGGCGGTGACAAAAAACCAAGAAACGAAAACAGGAACACCGACTTCCGAAATTGAAGTTATTTTTCACGTTGTAGTGTTTTTTTTGGTAGTCGGTTGTGTTCTTTCTTCTAGAATTCAGTCACATGCTTGCAGGAACGAAGGCGTCCTGTGCATAGATAAAGATAATGTGAATTAAGACGGGCATTGACTGCAATGACACTTTCCGGCATTCTCGCATTAGTCAAATCGACAGTTATACACCATGGCATTTTAGTCGTCTTACAAAAGTCACTTTCCCGTATTCTCGCTTTAGTCAAATCGACAGTTATACACCATCGCACTTTAGTCGTCTTACAAAAGTCACTTTCCCGTATTCTCGCATTAGTCAAATCGACAGTTATACACCATGGCACTTTAATCGTCTTACAAAAGTCACTTTCCCGTATTCTCGCATTAGTCAAATCGACAGTTATACACCATGGCATTTTAGTAGTCTTACAAAAGTCACTTTCCCATATTCTCGCATTAGTCAAATCGACAGTTATACACCATGGCACTTTAGTCGTCTTACAAAAGTCACTTTCCCGTATTCTCGCATTAGTCAAATCGACAGCTATACACCATGGCATTTTAGTAGTCTTACAAAAGTCACTTTCCCGTATTCTCGCATTAGTTAAATCGACAGTTATACACCATGGCACTTTAGTCGTCTTACAAAAGTCACTTTCCCGTATTCTCGCATTAGTCAAATCGACAGTTATACACCATGGCATTTTAGTCGTCTTACAAAAGCAGTCCATTTCTTTTGCCCATATATATGAACAACTTTCTCCATGGAAGACATAGGCAACTCTCAAAAAAAATTTGGATGTTCCATACAAAGTTGTCGTCAGCTGATTAAATTTGTATGGGAGATGTAATCTCCTTTGATCGTTCAATTATTTGCGTCAAATCAAGACTAAGCACACAAGCAAGTATTACGGTACAAGATAATGTGAAATGCACAAAAAAGAAAAAAATGTGTCGGACACTGGTTCAGAAGTTAGAAGGGTTTACGTTACAGGGTGGCCCATCTGGGACGCTTATATCTCAAAAACTAGGGCTCCTAGCGAAGATCTGTTTTCGCCCAAACTTTATCGCTAATTAGTTGCAATGTTTCGCCAATTCACAGATTTAGTCAGAAGTTAGAATGAGTATAATTTTTAAGATATAGTCCATCTAGTAAATTGTTTTCGTGGCAATAATTTGCAAACTCCTCGATCTAGCTCTTGAACAAAATTTTGGCAAAAACATACATTCGCTAGGTGCCCTAGTTTTGAGATACAAATGTGGCCAAGCTGGGGAGATTCTCCCCAGATCGGCCACCTAAAAACCCTTATAACTTTTGAATCAGTGACCGAAATATTTTGATATTTGCCAACAAATTTCGACTAATGAGTGAACTGTCATCAAGTGTCATCAAAATTAAAATCCTTGATCTTGGCCATGCCAGTGTCAGTCACATGGCGTGATTGATTAACAAACGTTAGTAAGGACATCCTGCTATCAAAACAAGTCCATCGACAAATAATAATATTCTACTATCCCTAATCTATTTTTGTATAAAACAAACAAAGGCCGCACCGCATACCACTTGAGGAATGGGGCATAGATATTAAATCCCGCAGATTCCCCACAATTTCCTTTACAAAAGAGATACCCGTGACATATGATGTTTCAAATGAGGAAAAAATGAGTCTGCGAACAACAAAAAGAGAGAAAAAAGTACAGAAACACTTTGTGTAATGTTTCGTGTATATTTTTGATGAATGCTCAGAGATTGCTTCCGTGGCTTAGAATAAAATGCGTGTTCAGTTTTTGTTGGGATCTAATTTTATTTTTATTTGTGATAGGCTCGGCTCGCATTTGACCAGTATCTCGCCTGATGTTAAAGAAGAAAAAAAAAGAAAATTAAAATGTTTGTGACCCGCACAGGAGACAACAATAATAGGTTTGAACATTCTCTGTGGAAGTATTGATATAAGATATTGACGGACGTAAATTCATTAACTTTGGCATGCCAACGTTTGGCTAGAGACGGAATTTTCAAACATGTCAACCGTTTTTTCTTTCGGCATCTATTTTTGTTGCTAAGTTTACCCTTGCTTATTTAAGATAGATGATAGATAGTGCCTAAAAGTATGAATATTTTTGAGGTTGTAAAAAACAAAAACTTATGACTTCAATTAAATAGATTTTGTAGAAACGTATCGCCTTCCTAACAGAAAATTACGCTATCTCCGATAGACTGAAACACTAAATTTTCCTTGCGAAAAGAGTCCACAGAGGTGTGTAACTTTGCCTTATCCTTGGAAAAACACAGACGCCATGTTGTGTTATTACAGAACAAAAACCGCAATATAAAAGCGTGGTGTCAGCACATAAAACATCAAAACAATAGCCGTTTTACAGACAAAATCCACACATTTTCCACACTTTTTGATAAAAACAAAATTACATACAGAATGAAAACGTACACACAGCAAAATGATGCAGAAAATTGTGGGCCTCGGACAATGGGACGCTGACGCATCGCCCGCGCATTGTAAGGAGTTCCCAGCTTTTATTATATACAAACTAGTTAAGTGGGGATTGTACTGTGCTCAGTTTTGATGGGATTTCATTTGTTTAGTTTACTTTTGTCAGTTTAGATGGGAGAGGCCTTAGTTTAACTGTTTGGTTGTCGAAGTTACTACTAAAAATGTTTTGTACTGTGAATTTGTGGGAAGAAACCTGCAAGTCCTAGAATAAAAATATTAAGAAAATGACTTGTGACATCTATAAAAGCGCACTGGATTCGCGTGTTAAGTTACTCCTACAAACAGAGAGGAGGCGTATATCGCAGCAGTGAGAACGATATAGGCAGATTATGTTAAGTAGAATTGGACTTTGATACTAAGCTACTACAATAAAACTTTACATTTGTAAATAAACTTTTGTATTATATTATATTACACGATTCATGATGTTTAGTGGAGTTAGCTGCCTGAAATCGGAAGGCAGGCAATAGGAAGCAGTGGTAGTATATTGATTCAAAAATGAGACGACCTATACTCAGCAGTGGGTGAAGTCGTGCAGTGATGATATGTAATTTTGCTGCTGGCACAATAGCTAAGTAGGTTACTAAACATAGAACTGTAACAGACGACTTCTAAATCAATAGACTCTAACAAATTTATGACAAACACAAATCCAGAATCGTTCCCAAGAGAACAAACGAAGCAGAACTATCCTAATAAAGACGAACCCGACAAATTTAGAACCACAAATCAACGCAAATACAAACGAATAGGTAGTTCAAACATCTAAAACTAACAGTGGGAGTTTTAAGCACAATTTGCACCAAGTTATCGCAATAAAAGCTTTGAATTAAGTGAATAATAGTTCCCTTGGGGACGCCATACCACATTGCCATTCGCTGAACGTTATGCAAGGAATGTCCCACATTCTCCATGAACAACTCATATCGCTTTATTGAAGTCACTATATTGTTAGGTATTAATAAAAACTGGCCAAGTCCGAGTCGGACTGGCACACCGAGGGTTCCGTACAAACAGGTTCATTCACCAACATAATTAGGTAAAATTACTGAAGTTCATAATAATTAAGTAAAATTTTGGATGGCCTATCCAACGATACCCCACAACATAGGATAGACGAGAAAAAAAAAACATCTCCACTTTACGTGTACAGAAGGTAAACTAAAAAATGTATTTTTTATTTCATTTTACCACTTTATCGGCATGATAATTATGTACTAAATTACATTATTAAAATACTAAATTAGAGCTTTCTAGTACTAAGAGTCTCTGAGCTAAGCTGCTGATAGACGGACAGACGGACATGGTGAAATTATAAAGGTTCCTTGTTGACTACCAAACCCTAAAAACTGGGCCTTTCGGTTGGACTGTAGAAGTGAGATCAGAAGTGTGAGGCTTATGAATAATTTGTTGTAGGTTCGTTGCAATTCGATCTTGGATTCTATGACATTATTTTTTGCTTGGGCATGGTATATTTATTGTGAGGAGCTCGTGGCTAAATAATAACAGCCGCACGGGTCGATCTCCAAGGTTAAGCAACGCTTGACGAGGTCGGTCCGTGGATGGGTGACCATTTCAACATACCGAGATTCCTCCGTGCCTTGGAAAGCACGTTAAGCCGATGGTCCCGGCTGTCATTTGAAGATCTTTGACAGTCGTTACGAGTAGTCAGAAGCTTGAGATCTGACACCAGTCTTGCCAAGAGGTATGACGGTGACGGTATATGAGGATGACGGTTAGATAGGCAGTCGCTCCATGTAAAACACTGGTACTCAGCTAAATCCGTTAAGACTGGAAGCCGACCCCAATATAGTTGGGCAAAGGCTAGGCAGATTGATTGAATGTATATTTATTGCGATGCGAAAAAATATTTAAGTCCAGCCAGAATTTAAATACTATTTGGCTTAAAAACGAGTAATGTTTACACTTAAAATCATGCTGGTAACTGCTGCTTTAGAGACATATTGCCCGCTGAACGGATGGAAAGGTTCTGGAGCGGCAACCATGTACGCAGCTTTTGGAAGGTCTCCGACAAGCTGAACCAATGATGGTGAGGGCTGCAGGAGTTTGTTAGAAGCTACGAAGTAGAAAGCTGAGTGATGTGGCACCATGTTGCGGAGGCCTATGTTCAGGGGTGGTTCGCTTTCGGCTTAACGATTAACTGCTGTACCAACCTTGCAAATACATATATTTCGCCTATTAGGGCCAGGGTAAATACATAAATAGTCTAAAGAGTAATTAAAAACCAAAAAAAGAACAAGTCGCAATCTTATCTCGCATCTAATTGACAACCAATGTCAAAAACTTGTCAGAGATTTGTCAGATTGGTACTGACAATTAGAATGTGAAGTGGAAGAAATGTGTTTCTTTTATTTATCGATAGGCTCGCGTTTGACCACTATCTGGCCTGATGGTAAGCGATCCTTCTAATATTATTGTGCCCCTAGGTAAAGCTAGATAGCAACTGAATATTAGTAAACATTTGTTTAGTCCCGCCCATTACCTAATTAATCGCACAGCGAACATAATACATAACATCAATCTAGTCGAAATTGATACATGTGTAGGTAAGCTACCTAATTGATGAACAAAATACAAATTAATGAGTATACTTCTAATGTTACAGAATATAGAATAGCTTTTGTTCCATTGAACAGCTATCAATTTATTATGAAAATCAATTCTATTGAAATTAAGAAATACATTTTAAGACTCTCACGGACTGGCGCGACGTGACAATGCGACAACGATGCGATGATTTTTCAAAGAAATTGTAAACTTGTGAAAATATTCATATTTTTTTAGGCTTGTCACATAAAAAGCACTAAGATATACTATTGTTATTATACACATACTGTGTTCTTTTTAGCAATTGGTGGATCCAATATCAATAATATAACGCATTTGAAATCGCAATTTAGCAAAGGGCGTTTGAATACATATAACATATTTATCTGACTAGTGTGTATTTTGTATGTGGCTTCTGTATATGTAATATAAGGAAGAAGATAAATGCATCAAAGCTATTGTATAATATATTACTGTCAATCTTACGGTACTTGGGCTTAGAATAGACCATCACATACATCAAAGATGAGCGAACTAATCAAATGCATGGTAATCAACGCACGGTATACGCAAACAAACCTGATCTACCACAAGGTGTATAAAACGATTGGACAGAGATACCGTAGCGTTATGGCTGTCATAAACTAAATAATATTATATAAGAGTATCTTTCTGAAGATGCGCAGAGTCATCGAGTACTACAAATGTGTTTTTGATGATCAATAAAATTTCAAATCAATTTTGGCCATAAATGTTTACACGTGCTACAAAACGTAAACATGTCAAGATAAATATTGGGAATGTAGAATAAACAACCAAAAATAGCAAAGAATTTAACCAAAAGAAGATTACAAAAATACTGAAGAGAAAAATCAAAGATAAAAAAACTTCAATCGTAAAGATGATTCAATACTATTGGAGCGTAAAGTAAGCAAAATTCTCGATGACATTAAAGAAAGTTACAACAATTTTTGTTCAACAGAATTGCGTGTTATCTACATAACATACTAAGGTACAAACGCAACCCAAGCTATGTACACATTAAAGTTTATTTGGCAAGCAAAGCTCCCTATCGTACGAATCGTTTGACGAAGTGCGTACAAAATACATACAAATATTTTACTCAAACAAATACAAGGGGTAGAATAAATGTAATCATTTAATATTGTGTGAATGTGAGCCTGAGTTGTGGTTCTCTGTTACTGTAGGGACAGACAAATAATATAATAATTTGTTGTTGTAGTTTAAATCAAAGGCAAGGCAACATTATAGGTCTATAAATCACTCTTCAGGATTTTAGATCTCTCGTTGATTTTAGTCTCAGTACTAATTCTAGCAACCTAGAAAAGATTTCAAATATGTTCTGGATGATACTCGCATACACTAGGGCAATATGGTACAAAATAGATGAGAGCATACTCGGCCTGCAGTGGCTATGATTATAGCATTATTGCATTGTCATTTTCTAATTTGTATTTTAATTTTGACCAATATGCTTAATTTAAAAGCTGTAAATGTTTTATAGATGGCGGTGATTATTTTTCTCTAACTTCTGCCCGTGAATTAACCCGACAAGAAAGATTTAATTCATATAAATCTGTCCTTGTAATTAAATCCGTTATTATTAAATCGCGTTTCAGTATATTTGGCAACCTTGCAAAAAGCTGATCATCGTCTATTCACTTCGTTTTCTGCTAAGCAACTTTTAATGGAATATAATTCGGTCTGACCTCGAAAGAAAACCCTGGTCAGATTATGTGCTACCGAATGTACTTCCGATTGGCAAAGACCTTGACAATACTTTAGACTTTGCAAACACTCAAATAAAGAAAGCTAATAAAACAGACCCAACAAAAAGAAAAACTAATAAAATTTAGTTTTTACTCTCATCAAAATACATAATGCTTGCAATAAAACGCTTCAACAAAACCCGGTTCTTCAATGACGTCATCTTACAACCAATCATCGTAACCAGTATTCCACGATAATAAAACAATTTTATAGTCTTCAATATAAAGAAAGTCTATCTTGAAAGAGATGAAAGAAAACATTTTATCAGCTTATTATAATATCGGGAATAAGAAATAAAAGATCTGACTTATAAATACATGACTTGAAAGAATAAATAAAAAGTAATGTTATGTCATCGTGAAATTGACAAGCAGACTATATCAAGAGATTTTGAAGCAACGTTTGAAAGTCATTCATAACTCATACCAAGGGGTATCCTTACGTTGAGTTCACCTGGTCACTAAGTAATGACGTTTAGATAGACAGTAAGTCCATATAAAATTATGGTATCTAGCTGCATCTACTTAGACTGGAAGCCCAACATAGTTGAGTAAAGGCTAAGCAGGTAATGACGATTTCATAAGGTGTCCAAGAGTCAGTTATCGCAACATTCTAGACCGATGACAATTTATTTCGACGGACCTAGAGCAATATACAGTACATCCCGTCTATCCCACTAGGTAAATTACTGAATGAACAATCTTTACAACCTGCATGAGCTATTTGCCTCACCATCTCAAAGCGGCAAAAAAGGACAAACACATTTAATTTCTAAGACCAAACTTAATGAACGCCTGATGTAATATAATCAGCAACATTAACTGTATTCCATTATGGTCACTATAGTTACGTCCACAAACCCAATAGATTTGAATAAATTCGTCAAAATGCAACTACTTTTTGACACGACTGTCCAAAAAAGAAGTGTTAAGTTTTTCAGTTCAAAAAGCCAACCAATATTGCACAAAACGTTATAAAACTAAAACAAAATAGTAGACGTAATCTGCGCATTCAGGGCCGGAGTCATTGAGCGGTCGTTACGGTCACAATTGTGAATGGACACGATATGATCTTACGTAACGTAATACGTTAGGGATCTGTGTGATTCAAATTGTTACTGCAATACTAGTGTTTCACACAATTCACTGAACAGTGAATAGATGTAAAAAAAAAGATGCCACCGCAGATACAGATGAAGTATTTGAAGTCATTTACGTGTGAAGATAATTTAAAATATTTGAACACATAAACATGCTGATTATGACTGATGATGATTTATAACTAATGAAGGAATAAGGTCATTACATCAGACATAACATAACACATACGAATATGGCAGGACGATAATGATTATCATAACACAAGACAATTAAATCATATTAATTGAAATATACAGTCATAATATACCGGAGCGCGTGTATAATCTAATGTATGAAAATATATGAAAAAAAAGGAGTACCTACCTAGTAAGTACCATAGCAGGTAACGTTCTGTATTTTCTGAGATTAGGTATATTGTATATGCCATCATAGATAATGAAAATAAAGACAAAATTAAAAATAGACATAGATATACTATAATAATTCTAATATATCATTATGGTAATATAGTCATAACTATTTTAAATGAAGCTGCACATGCAAAGCATGATGACAGTGGTATTGCAATAATAATGTAGTTCTATTAATACGATACATCAACAGTTGCATATCAATGTCCTATTGTCTTATAAAAAGTTGATTGCTTGAAGATCTTTAGTGATATACAGTGGAAATATAGTATGTACTACGTATATAGTATGGGGAATGAAGAATAAGAAATAACTAATGGTCGCTCTGTGTTCAAAATTCGACTGTAATTAATATAAAATAAAGGCTATTGTATTTTTTCGTCATATTTAAAAATTTTATATAAAATATTCCAAATCTCACACGGAACTTCACTTCAAGTATTAACGGAAATACATATAGAAACGATGGGGCGCATACAAAGCATGATGACCAATAATAGTGTGATGCTATTATTTACATCTATTAAGACGGCGACTAACGCCAACGACCTTGAGGGAACAAAACGTGCACTCGTTTCACACCCACGCGATCTAAAATTTAGTAGCTTTTTGTACTTTCCTTATTATTCTATGACTTTAAAAAAGGCCTCAGACCAAAATGTAGATAATTAATTGTCTTTGAGATGGTGTAAATTTTATTAAAATACGCCCAGCGGTCTTGGTACGATTCTTGTGATTTTGACCGTTTTAGACATAACTTTACAAATTAATTACACTATGTTATACGATTAAAACTCAAAATATTCTTAGATCAAATTATTAAGAAAATGGTCTTATCTATACTAATATTATAAAGTGGCAAGATTTTTTTGTTTGTTTGTACCGAATAGGCTCCGAAACTACTGGACCGATTTAAAAAATTCTTTCACCAATAGAAAGCTACATTATTCCTGAGTGACATAGGCTATATATTATTTTTTATCCCGAAAACGGGTCCTGTGGGGTGGCCCACGGGAGCGAAGCCGCGGGGAACAGCTAGTGTAACATATTTTTTCCAAAAAAATTAAGACTAGCCGTTAAGACGTGATTCTCATTTTAAAATCAGCTACTCAAGGATATCTGCGCCTTAATATGAGATTTTAACTAATGCATAGCATATCAATGCTACTACTGTCATGTAAAACTCTAATGCTTTGCTTGATCTGAACTCATAATCATAATATAGAAAACGAAGGAAAAAAAATAAAAGAGTTCACAATTTTAATGATCAAAGAAAAGTAAGAAGTCAAAATGTTTTAGCCAGGACAAAATCTGATGACACAGCTATTGAAGGTAAATCTATGCTAGAGACACCGCCAACAAGAAAATACTTGTTAGCAATTCATTTCATCTAGGAACCCGGACACCAATTAAAAGTCAGCGGCATCAAATTACTGAACAGAGGATTGTCGTTTATAATTACTAGTTAGTTTTAGATGATTGCGTTTTTCCGCTGGATCGGATCAAATGGATTAATTGATAGTGGGAACAATGTTTGATATTTCAATTTATTCCGGTGAGCTGGTGGTAACATTGTTTGCTATATTGATGCTTTGTTGTGGAAATTTTACCCAATTTTCATTAAATGCCAATGTTTTTACAATGAGGTAATTTAATAAACGGTAGATAGACACAATTTAATTTATAATAGGAGAGAAAGAAAAAAACTCTATATAATTGGTCGGACATCATCGATACGAGATGACCGACACCAGTGGTAGTTAGAAGAACAAGAATGACAAAATAAATCAGAAAATATTCATTAAAATGTTTGCCGTCTAAGGATTGACGTAAGATACACAAAAACTCAAGATATCATGGTTGAAATGAATAAACTAGGTCAACAGAAAGATTTAATAAAAGCAACAAAAATAAAGTTGCAGGCAAATCTCTATCATATTTTAGTGGAATCCAACATGGCGGATGTAGGTGACATTTTGATTAATCCGTAAAAACCTCAGTGTTACTCTTAGACATCATAGTTTAAAGCGAACAGACCTTATAATATGGAGTTACGATTGATAATTCAATGGCAAACGAGAATTAGTACATTTAGAATATTTTTCTGTGGCAGCTAAGGACTAAGCAAGGACGATAATCAAATATATATAGAAGCCCGACCTTTTCTTAGTATCTACAATGACAACAAGACTTACCAATTAGAAGATAACAAGATAGATCGATTGTAGATACCTGAAATAAAAAAAATACATGTAGAATAAACAAATAAAATTGTTGGTAAGTAAAACATTATCCCCAAATCTCTTTATATCAAAATCTTCTCGTAACAAATGCTCGACCCTCATTGTCTAGTATTCATATCGAATCCTCTAAGGCAGAACAGTAGTACCCCTTGGCTAGAAACACAAATATAATTATACAATATTCATGATACCCATGTCACCTCGACAGCTCATAAGACGTGGATCCGGGATGTCTGTGTATTCTTGACAGAACGGATTCCTGATATTGCTCGGATGTCCAGGTATGAGCAATATAGGGTAACAATTTTGTGTATCATTATCATCCTTATATCAGCAGACGATCATGATTATCATCCTGGTAACTATATTGTATTATATTATATTATGTTATATTATATTATATTATATTATATTATATTATATTATATTATATTATATTATATTATATTATATTATATTATATTATATTATATTATATTATATTATATTATATTATATTATATTATATTATATTATATTATATTATATTATATTATATTATATTATATTATATTATATTATATTATATTATATTATATTATATTATATAAAAATTAATCCCTATTTCCCTTGGTCACAACATCACGCGTGAACAGCTGGACCGATTTCGCTTATTCTTTTTCGTTGTGTTTGTTATTGTTAGGAGATAGTTCTTATGAAAAAAAAAAAAAAAAAATGTCGGTACCTTACCTACATAGGTACCTACCTAACCTACCCTAGGTTGGTAGGGTAGGGTAGGGTAGGGTAGAGTAGGTTGTGTAGGTGAATGTTTGGTGTTTTTATGGCAAAACAAAGTTTGCCGGGTCAGCTAGTAATAATACAGTTATCAATTTGTTGTGAGAAAAAATAATAAACCAAAAGGTAGAATGACGGCTAATAAAAATAAATACAAAATATAAATGAAAAAAATTTCTTGATTTACTTTGTAAAAAATATCTTTTATTTTTTACAAAGTAAATCAAACGATGGTAAAACTAAATAAACAAACTTCAAAAGCCATAAATCAAAGTACACATTTTTTTCGGGGATCCTCCTACTGGTTTAATATAGGATAAGTAGAGAAAAGAAGGAAAGAATGGCCGAAATGCCCCATTTCTTATCCATTACCTAATTAATACGCGATTTCCTCATAAAATATATTAGTCCTTGGTTCCTGAACCTAAAGCTGTTGATACGGATTTGCCGGCGAATTTACTACAGACCCGGAAAAAGTGATCAGAAAATGATCCGAGTCAGTAAATCTCTTAGTAATTTAATGGGCCTTTTACGAAGGTTTGGGGGTAAAGGAATCATTGAATGTGTCAGCTGTTTTTTAACCTAAATTGTGAATGATTTAAGAGTTTGTAGTCGACATTAACCTAAAAATAAATCACTAAAATGTGCAAAATAACTTTCATTTTGGAATTCAGTGTCGCAAAACGATAGAAACATGGGGTACGAAAGACACCGACTTACGAAAGGAAGGTTATTTTGTACTTTTTCGTGTTTTGTTTTGAAGCCGGTATGTTTTTTGAGAAAAAGTTTATTCTTGTATTTTTATTGTTGACTAGCTGTGCCCGCGGCTTGCTCCCATCTACTGCCTGTACTTACCCTACCTACTTATATATACCTACTTTCCCTACTTACCTACCCTACCTTACTTGCCTTGCTAACTTACTTGCCATTCTGCCGCGGGGAATCTTAACACCGCCATTCAGAAAATTATGTCAAATGCACAACGCCATCTAACGAATATGGAGTTCTACTGTCAGAGTATCTGAATTGCGTGTGTTGTGGTATTTTTCTTGGGGTTCTGTTGGTTATCCTGTTTTATGGAAATATTTTTATTGTACATAAACAACTTTTCTACAGATTTATTTTATGTATTGACTGGCTCGCGATTGGTCAGTAGCTCACTTGATGTTAAGCGATGATGTGGTCAACGGTGCAGCATTCTTGACTTAAAGCCCCCAGATTAGGAAGTATACTGCACCAAAGTTGGCATAATATGTGATCTATAACTTTCCCACTGCTTGGATGCAGGCTTATGCGGTGGTGTCCCTTAATCAAGCACTCGAGTCCAGGTCAAAATTACGCAGTAGTGGATCATCATCATCATCAGCCTTTTAATATGCCCACTGCTGCAACACAGGCCTCCTCTCTGTTAGAGGGAATGGGTAATCCACCACGCGGGCCAAATGCGGGTTGGTGGATGTCACATATATTCGAATTTAAATAAAAAAGATTTATTTTTAAATAATCTTTAGGATTTTTTTTTAAAGATACGCTAGTATTATTCCAGCTTTAGGATTTTATTCAAGTACGCAAAGTGATTGCTTTCTATGAGATTCTTAAATTTTCAGGGAATTTTCTATATTGAAATCACGTATGCAAGGTTTTCTACATTCAAAGTAGCTTCACTTTGAATGCAGAAAACCTTTTCAACTCTTAGAAACAAAATTTTAATGGATGTTGAAGAAATATTGCACTGAATCTATTTAAAATAACCTTTTTTTATGCAATGTATTTAAATTCAGCAGAAGTAGGTATCGTATTCATAGCGAAGACCGTATTATATTGAAATATAACATATTAACTTAGAAACAGCAAAGCAGTTTGAATTTCATTTTGACACACAATTTATTTTGTTGGCCTGAATCTAATATCTTTGTATAAATAAACTAAACTGAAAAGGAATATTCTTTTTCAATTTAGGTTATTAATCCTACATTCAGAATAAGAGCAAATCTACTTAGGTTTTATTTTCCTAGTTGATTACAAAAATGTTTCTTTTAAAGATGCGTATCCGACTGAAGATATGCAGACAATAAAATAATTTATACAAAAAACTTTTATTTTTTATTTTTACGTCTACAACGCGTGTTTACAACTAACACACGTCAAAGCAAAAATTGTCTTACATTACTTATTCAAGAAAACCTGTAAAAAAATCACGAAATGAACATGTAAAGGACGATGCTCAACAAAAAACACGACTCCAACCAAAATAAAACGTTCCACTCGACTTGACGTAACAACGAAAATTGTTAGACAATGTTAGGTTGGGTGTGGTATAAGTGACAAGAACTTTTATTTATAAGAATCTCAACTAATATTATAATGGTTTTAACCGTCTTGAAAATAAAAATAAACTTAAAAAAAAAAACATTAAACTGATTGCCACTTTTTTATTTTTCGTTTTTTAGTTTTGGTATCTCAAATTACCATGAAAACTATTTCTAGCCAAAGTAGATCCCATGACGATTCCAATAAGCCCAAACACGAATAGGATACATTGTTTTATTTCGGATTTCCAGTGCCTAACTTCCGGCTTCATCAACAGATCGTTTCGATGGTATTATTTTCATCAATACCACTTATTTATAAGTATTTAGTTTTGCTTCATCATAGTCTGTTAACTATTGGAAATATCTTATATCCGTGACATACTTATAATTAAGGAGTTCCAATGGCCATGTGTGATCTTCTTCATCGGTTCCACTTCAACAAGTAATACTTACTAAGAGCAAGTGATTGCATTATGTTGATGAAAATACCAAAATCACTATATATTGAAAACTCCTCAAATATTCATAGGATTCCATCAACAGTTTCTGACTTGATGAGAAAAGGACTACCTCGGGAGTCCACCAACTACCCATTCAAACACAAAAATAATTTTCAAAATTGTTTCACAATTGACGGAGAAATCGGTGAACATAGAACCTCCTCCTTTTTAGGAAGTCGGTTAAAATGAGAAGGTTTTCAATTCGGTTGTATTTTTTACACAGATAGAAAGCTTCAATATGCATTGTTCAATGTCATAATTAATGTTGGGGCGTGAAGCTCAAAACCGCTCGCTATGGAGGACTACTGTGGACGCCCTCTGCCCCATCTAGTATTATTCCAGTTTTAGGATTTATATCAAGTAACTAATAATATTAATCAATAATTCCGAGTGTCATAGTGGTGGTATAGTTGCCCAACTGCTTCTCAACTTTCTTTCCAATTAATATGCAGCTTTATAATTTTAGCTTTATTTTTAATTTATTATTTAAAATTTTATTTTACATTTGGCACCTACGGATCAGTAGGTACTGAGACGGTTTTTTTGGAGGACTTCTATATCAAAAAATCGATTAAAATCAGTAGAGAGTTTAATTACATGATAAAAATATAACTTCCTCTTTTTTAGTTAGATGTTGTTTAGTTTGTTGAATATTAATATTAATGAAACTCCTGTTTCGACCGGATCGGATGAAACTCAGCGGCCAAAACGCCTACTAAGCCAAAATATCCAGAGCAAATACTTAGAATTGCATTGCATCCATGTGAACGTAATTGCAATTTTGCTTGCTAAAAATTGTTTGTCGGTATAATATAAATCGAATCAGCAAGGTTGCTAATAGAATATACTGATCAGATGAACAAATAAATCAATGATTCGAACACTAGGACAAATAATAAACGCAGCCATAAAATACTTCTGACAATTAGAATTACTGTAATACATGCATACATTTGAATTTTAAATCGTTTCCGACTCGATTGACTACATTCATAATATACTGTTAGACTCGTCATTAATAATAGTTAATTGATTATTTGTCGATCCTTTTATATTGAACACAGCAGCGTGATATATTCATGTTTTAATTAGTTAAATAAATATTGATACATTGTTTTGAATAGCGCTGAACAAACAAACCGTTAATCCATTAGGCCTAATGCTTTTTATTTCAATTGTATTCTGATTTGATTTTGTTTTGGCACATACCACAGCTATTTGATTTGTAGTTGAAATTAAATTCATTCGTTTAGCAAAAATCTATCTAGTTCAATTTGTTATTGTTTTTGTTCATTCCGTACGGGTGCACTTTAATATCATCCACGAGGCAGCATTTGGTCGTCTAGTTAAATCGTATTTTTGGGAACAGAAGTCAAACTTTTGAGGGTCTCGACAAGCGTCATTTGATGTCATTGATGGCCATGATCAAAATGGCAAAATGTAAGAGAATGATCACCTGACATTCGGTAGTGCTTGGCAATCCTATACATTTTTGTAATTTTCAACCCGCGACAGAAAAATAGGGGTGTTATTAAGTTTGACGTGTGTACTTGTGTATCTGTATGTGGCTCCATAGCTTCTAAACGAATGAACTGATTATGATTTAATTTTTTGTTTGTAAGGTGACATTATCGAAAGTGTTCTTAGCTATGTTTGATGAAAATCGGTTCAGCCGTTCAAAAATTATGCGTGTTTTATTGTTTGCATCGGAATGTTTTCGCAAGAAATCGTGTCATTATTACGTGCTCAAAAGATTGTCGATTGAAGCGTGTTTATCTAGATAAATTATGTTGCATGCAATAAAAAATTGACAGGGGTTTTTTAAATCTTACTTGTTCCAATCGCTTTCGCGACATTTTCGTTGATATGATGTAAATTAGCTAGAGCTTCAGGACATACTACTCTGAATTAACTAACTTACTTTGGGGTCTTTACGTCAAGAGTGAATAGGTTACTGGTCAAACAGGAGTAAAACGTTAAAAAAAATAAAAAAATAGTTAATAAATCAATCCGATCCTTACGTCTCTGTCTAATTAGGCGGCTTACTTACTGAATGCCATTGTACTGGCCTGAATTCAAAAACTGAGACATTAGACGACTCGTCCAATTTGAATCACCCCTTTTCATAAATATTCGTTTCTAGACAGTGAGCCTGATGTCTACTTAGCTAATGAACAACAAAAGTGTGTGGAAAAGGAAGAAAGAGGGCTTTGCCAAGCGATATTATAATAGGCTAGATTTAATATAATAAAATAATCTATCCTCATATATGATGGGCGATGATTGAGTTGCGTGTCTTATAGAGCATCTGACCTTTGATATTGGTCTAGAAGCACGTGCAATATTTTTTCTGTAATCTGTTGTTTACACATTAGGAGAAATTTAACAAAGTTTTCCTTAAACAGATTTTTGAAGAGTTACACATTAGTGATCTTACCAGTGTTTACTATTGTTTGTGGTTTGGATCCGAAGCAACAGGAAATTTCTACGCGACAGGTCAAAAAATTGATGAGCTAGACTTTATTAAAGAATTGATTCACAATCGCAGTAGAACGGAAAATGTGATAAAAGGCCTTGTATGGCGTGATAGTTTCACCAAAAGAAAACTTCGATAAAATTTTGGCATGTAAACGACCAAATACTCTATCTCACTTGGATGCAAATATCCAAATTAAATTCAAGCCAGCGGCTTCCATACATGTGGAAACTTGTTAGCTTTCAAAGCCAAATAGTGCCAGCTGGTGCTAATGTAGAATACATTGCACCTCTGTGCCAAAAACAAGCCAAATCAGCTGTTTCGGCGTGATTGAGTTACAAAATTACTTAGTTTTGCATTGCCTTTTTAATAGAATAATTGCAATGAATCTTATAAAGTCAGAAAGTTAGATACATATTAATGAAAACTTGTTTCCAACACTTTCGTTATCTTAGGATGTGTATTCCAAAAACTGAAAAGTTATTACACACAATAAAAATTAAGTGTATTGTTAATATGAATATTTTTGCCTGTTTACAAAATTGCCTTTAAGTCAGGAGTGAATAGGTGACTTCTAGTCTCTTCTATCGCACTTCATTGTCAACCACATCATCGCTTACCATCAGGTGAGATATTGGTCAAAAGCGAGCCATTTCACAAGATATGCACCGTCTTTTTCTTTGCGGGCTTCTCTGCCCGGCACAACATTTTATGCACAACCACCTTCACCTTCCACTCACAGGCCAACGACAGATCTGTCCGATCGACACGCAAAGAAGAAGAAAAAAAAAAGGTCTTTTAGACTTCATCAAATAATGAAAATGTTCTTGAAAGTTCTCACGATAATTTTAACCATATAGATAACAGATGGACAATTCAATTTTTAACAATGGTTGCGTTCTAATCTCGGTTTGAATCTATCAAAACTACATCTAACTTCTTACATTTATGACCAAATGTTGACGTTGATTGTGGCTGAGATGAGTTGGTGACTTAAATTTAATAGTTTTTTAAGTAGATACGGCAATTGACCTTCTGCTTCAATCGTCCTGTTCTAGACAAATGACATTCTGTCAGAAAAAGCATAACGATAGCGATTTGAATAACGCCAAAAACCTATGAGAATGCCAAGCACTATCAAAATGTCACATGATAAATTCCTTATATTTGGCATTACAATCATCTCCAT
Organism: Anorthoa munda; assembly: GCA_945859665.1. Taxonomy (NCBI): domain Eukaryota; kingdom Metazoa; phylum Arthropoda; class Insecta; order Lepidoptera; family Noctuidae; genus Anorthoa; species Anorthoa munda. Next base: position 18,454,465 of record OX243896.1, on the reverse strand, counting down.
CTCTGATAGAACGACACTTTAGGCTCTATAAAAGTGATATTTTATCAACAAAAGCGTCACCATAGCGATTTGAAAAACGTCAAAAACCTATGGGAATGCCAAGCACTATCAAAATGTCACGTGATCGATTTCTTACATACTAAAATTATATTCAGTTTATATTCTATTTACCCACGTCCGTGTGTCACTAGCGGGGTGCCAACTGAAAATCAGTGTCGGATGTCTGATGACCAACAAATGCTGAGTTGGTACCCATTTCGGTGTGGGCATGCCCAACGCAGCTCTTCTTGAACCTTGTTTGTACTTTTTTACCGTTCTTCCCTGTTACTTTGTAATTGTTGCTGTTGTGTTGTGTTGTGTCTGTGTCAAAAAAGTCTTTTCTATTCTATTCATTTTATTCTACGTTTTGGCATTTCGTCCATTTCCATCGCTGATAGAACGACACTTTGTCTAGAGCCTCAGATTTTGTCACTGATTTTGTCATTAATTTTGTCATTAATTTTGTCATTGATTTTGTCATTAATTTAGTCATTGATTTTGTCATTGATTTTGTCATTGATTTTAACATTGATTTTGACTTTAATTTGTAACTTATTTAAGTAGAAAAATAGGCCTTCTGCTTTTCACTTGGACCAAAAACGTTAACATTATTTATCACCATGGCTGTCAGTGGCAAGTTTTAGACACATTGTATGTAGCTGAGCGGCAGACTTTTGTCTCCGAATATCGTCATAGGTCCGATGGGGTTTTCTAACTCCGGCATTGTTCAACGTATTTGTATGAACACCATGCTTTCTTAATATTTTGAGTTTGCTTTCGAAGCATTTTGAATACGTACCTACGTTTTTCTTTTAAAATAATACTAAGAGGTAGTTATCCTCTCGTATTTAGCTACATTATCTAGGAGTTCTCGGCTAGTATTTAAGTATAATTATATTTATGTGTACACGTTGAAATTTTAATGGTTGTTTTCTCACAGCAAAATAAATTCGTCTTGGTAATACAATCGATAATAAAATTGATAAATAACTAAACATTAGCATCAAAAAATGGCAGATTAACAACAAAGAATTGTGAAATACAAAACACGAAAGCGACGTCAAATCAATTGTAACCCACGAGAGCTAACCGGCGAACCAAAAGAAAGGTGTGCCGCGCGGGCCGACGGGCTGCGCGGTGATTTACGTCTAAGGAATTACTATTGGTTCTTACGCTTTCGAGTTGATGAATATTATTTTTAAAACAATACCATTTTTACTTATTACGTTTAACACTATGCTTCGATAGTACAACTGATGGCAAATCGTACTGCCGCGGGGAAACAACCATTCAAATTTGATTTCAATTCCATTTATTTGGAAGAACAAAATAGTTTTTAAAAACATTGCGTTATAAATTATAGTAATAGTTTTGAAAACCATTTAAGCTTGTTACATATAAACCATAGTTCTTGTTTTTATTATTTATATTCACTATATAGCCCAAATTTTCAAATCGTTTTCTTTAGAAAATAAACCAGTGCGTACAATATCGACCTTTTCAAATATAATTGTGTCGGATACCTGTACAGTATTCAGAAAAAAGGCCATTAAAATGTAATAAAACTTACGTCAGACAGAACCGATCGTATCTATGATGAAGAAGTATAACATCAAAATAATTGCTGTTTGTTTCGCATTTAACTTATTGTTTTATTTTTGTGACGTAGTTCCTACCTCAATATGTTTAAGTCTTTAAAATAGTTTTGCATTCAAACCTGTTTATATATTAAAAATATTATGTTTAATTTTAACGAAGCGAAGTTGGTCAAAAACGATTTTTTTTCTTTTACCTAGTTCTAGACAAAACAGCTATGATGACAAGATTTGATGAAACCATCCATGGATAAGTCATTGCGAAGAGTTAATGAAGTAATAATAATACTTACTACACTTAGTTAAGATTTTAAGCCTATCTTAAGAATCATAACGAGACCACTGTCAAAAAAATCAACGCAGTTGAAGCACAATACGCAATTCGAATCTGTAGGATATTCTATTTTTAGGGTTCCGTACCCAAAGGGTAAAAACGGGACCCTATTACTGAGACTCCGCGGTCCGTCTGTCTGTCCGTCTGTCTGTCTGTCACCAGGCTGTATCTCATGAACCGTAATAGCTACACAGATGAAAATTTCACAGATGATGTATTTCTGTTGCCGCTATAACAACAAATACTAAAAACAGAATAAAATAAATATTTAAGTGGGGCTGCCATACAAAAAACGTGAATTTTTTGCCGTTTTTTTTGCGATAATGGTACGGAACCCTTCGTGCGCGAGTCCGACTCGCACTTGGCCGGTTTTAAGAAAGTCCTCGAGATAAAAATAATTGACTCCCAAATTATTAACCCGAACGGTTAACTTTAGAATAAACTCCTCTACTAAAGTTTAAGTCCAAATTGTAACACCGGTCATGTTCAAGTACATTCTTGGGGCTTTAAAACTGCGGCCCGGCCTCCAATTTCAGTTAAGTCCTCTGAAGGTTTAGTTATAGCATCACAAGACCTCCGGAGGCCTTTGACATGCATGTCACGTTCACGTGCCTTTGAGGATTATTGCTAACTTTGTGGCCATCTCAATATTATTTGAGGTGGTTTGCACTGTCATTCCTGGTGTCCTCAACTCTAAGTTTTCTCTTACTTAGGATCTGCATGGAGATAAATTTTTACTAAATTTCGTTTCGTTTTTAATGACATAATCATCATGTATCTGTCTAGCGTTTGCTTCAATAAATATACTGTCCAGTCTTCCCGTGGGCTCCGTTTCATCTAAATCTCTTTTGCTGTTGAGACATAATTGATGTAAGCAGGATAGAATGTTGTGATGGCTTATCCAAATACTTCAAACAGCGGGCATCTTTTTACCCGACTGCCGAAGGAGGGTAATGTGTTTATCAGTCTATGTATGTATGTTTGCTCCAATGTGGCGTTCCAGAGACCAAACGCGTTGACCGATTTTGATCATTCGTACGTCAATCGATTCATCTTAACCATGCGAGTGTCACTGGCTACATTAAAATTAGAAAATAGAAAAATGGCGGATTTTGGGCGCCATATTGAGGGGGCCCAAATTTTTTTTTTCATCCAAACCCATCGTGTGGGGTATCGAAATAAAGGGTTTTAAGAGGAGATTTCAAAAATATATATCACTTATATGTTTAAATGTACCTTAATCGAAAAAAAATTATATCTAAAAAGTTATACATAAGAAAGTTAATTAAAATATCTGGTTTTGGTCAGCTAGCTCGCGAACATGTATCCTCCGACTGCACAGCATGATTTTCTTCTTGTTTACGTCTTTTTAGTTCGCAGTCGGGTTTTTTGGATTTTTTAATTAACTTTTTTTTTTAAAACCTCTGTGACAACAAACCTGTATCACATTTTTTGCATCAAAATAAAAAAAGACATTAATATTTCTCATAACGTATTACATAAATTATTTGCTACTACTATTCATGATGATGACGAATGCTGCAGTCCAAATTGCCTGCGGAATTTGAGCTAGAATAATGAGCGTGCCTATATCGTCGGCCTAGCTTCCATAGGCGACATTAATCGGTTCGCAGCAACGCGAGTCACTAACGTTGTTAAAACACTGCGAAGTTACTCATATGCTGTTGATTTATTACACAACAATTCTAGTTTCTGATTAATACGCGGCAGTGTCTGAGATTTTCAAATTGTTTACCATAGACTTTTATATTTCATCATCTTCTATTCTCCTCGGTCAATCTTCACTCTATAATTCACTTCCTTTTCTGTAATTTGTCTACTCACACAATCCATCCTCAAACTTTTGCTGTGATTTCTTCAAATATGGTTTGTTGTTTTTTTTTTGTAGATAATTGTTTTCTTCTTCGTTGGATTTTATGCCAGCTTCCAGCCTAAATAAATGAACAAATCTAACAAGCTCATTGCAGTCACCATGAGGTTCCATATTCAAGATTGGTGGCCCATTTCTGTTTTATGGTCATCATAAACACCACATTGAGAGTGAGTATATTATGTCCAATTATCTCGTCTGCTAAAACATCGAACTGTACCCTCTGATTCGTCATTACAGCAATTTTCTTTGACCGTTCTTTCTGGCGGTCATTGAGAAGTCAACGTACAGCCATTGACGTTTATGAGTCAGCATTATAATAAACTCGTAAAATTATATTATAATAAGGTAGCATTGTTTTTTTGTTGAAAGTAATCTAAGAAAGGATCTAGGACCAGTAAGGAGAAACTTTCAATGTAATTAATTATATTATTAGAAATATGTATTTCTTCATCATCATCATTACAGCCAAAAGACGTTGACTGCTGGACATAGGCCTCCCTCAAGCGTCGCCACACTGTCTTTAAATAAACATAAATTTGTATTTATGAGCTTAGGTATTTTATGTTTTATTATTTAATTAATTTTATTTTACTCTAAAATTATATACTGAATCACTGCCCTCTATTATGATCTCTAGCCTCAAAGGCGTGCTAGAATAACTCCATTTAGAGTCAAGCTCGCCTTTGTTTACAATAAAGAATTAAGAAAGTAGCCTGATACAATCACGAAACTTTTTTCACTGATATATAGCTGTATCGCTGAGTGTTATAAGGTACTTTTATCATGAAACAAACGCCGTGTGGAATAAGATACGGGAGCGAAGCTGTGAACAATTTGATATAATAGATAGATAGATAGATAGATAAACTCTTTATTCAGTGCACACAAAAGACAGAGCACAACACACAAAATCACAATATTTTTTAATTTACATGTAGGTATTTGGAAACAATTTAAGGTGCCGACATACAAAAAATAAGAAACAGGAAAAATACATTATACAAATAAAAGTGACACAAGTAACATACCTACTTCAATTATTAGTTATAATGATTAAAACACAGTGCGGTGTGCGTCTCAAGGTTGCACCAAATGGGAGTCCAGCTCAGCACGTGTCAGGCAAATATACCTGACGCTGATATTCTGCTGGATCCCTGCAGTGACGTACGGTCGCTGAGTAGTCGATAGGTGTTTTTGTTATTACAGTGTTATGCGGGGTATATAGAAACAGTTGTTTTTCTAATGTGTCTGCTAATATCACTCAGGGGGTAAACATGTTTACAGTAAATAAATATACGTAAATAATATGTGTATTAAAATTAGTAGGTATCCAACAAACGATCCGCAAGTTATTAAATTACCAAGTGCCCATATCCTTTGCTTACCCGTAGGTTTTGACCACGAGATACACCAAATAGACAGATTGGCTCGGGAAGGACAAGACAGCCAGCTATATAATGGACGTGTTCGAAACAGTCATCCCCAGTTTTTTCTGCGAGGCGATAAGAAACTGCCGCAGTCGAACTCTGAACGTTTCAAGACATTTAAGATTTCTTATCGGCGGGGGAATATTGTTCCAGCATTTGGATGCGGCGTATCTAAAACTTCCCCTGAAAGCCGCTGTCTTGTGTGAGTGTGTGGAGAGTTGCTGTGAGCACTGTCTACTTGTACATTCTCTTCTACTAGCGATCCAGCTCAGTTTATTGTACAGATAGGTCGGCTGCTTGTGATTTATAACTCCGAAAAGTAGGCATGCCAAGTGCAACTTACGACGCGACTTCATCTTGAGGATTGAGTGGTGATTTAAAAAAGGTGTTACGTGACTTCTAGGTGGGATTGAGAAGCAGAATCGAGCGCAGGCGTATAATGGAGACTTCCAGGAATTACTGCCATAGGTTATGCAGATTACACTGATATTATAAAGGCGAATGGTTGTGAGTGTGTTTGTTACTACTTCACGCCAGAACGGCTGAACGCATCTGGGAAAAAAATTACACAAAAATAGATTATGGTCTGGAATAGGATACTTTTTATCCCGTATTATAAAGGCGAATGTTTGTGAGTGTGTTTGTTACTACTTCACGCCAGAACGGCTGAACGCATCTGGGAAAAAATTGACACAAAAATAGATTATGGTCTGGATTAGGATACTTTTTATCCCGAGAATATGTTCCCTTGGGACTTAAGACATTAACGCTGGCAGAAGCTAGTGATTTATAAGTGTAAGGCCCACTTGCCACCCTGGATTATCTTACTAACTCCGAGTTAGTAGCTAACACGGGCCCATCTACCAATATTATAAAGAGGACAGATTTTTTTGTTTGTTCGTTTGTACCGCATAGGCTCCGAAAACACTGGACCGATTAAAAAAAATATTTTACCATTAGAAAGCTACATTATTCCTGAGTGACATAGGCTATTTTTTTATCCCGAAAACGGGTCCTGTGGAGTGGTCCACGGGAGCGAAGCCGCGGGGATCAGCTAGTTATGTATAATATAATATTATTGTCAATTTACCTCGTTAGCAACAAGGATAGGATAGGTATTTATTTAATTATTTATTCGTTTATCCTCGAACTGGAACGCCTTGCAGCAATTACACCAATGGAGCACAATCTTATAATAAACTCACTATAAGTCCAAGTTTCCTCACGATGTTTTCTTTCACCGTTGTCAGCGATATCCAAGACAAACTTAGAAAGTACATATGAATTGAAAAACTCACATTGGTACTTGCCCGGATTCGAATCCATGACCTGAAGCACGAGAGGCGAGATCTTAGCCACTGGGCCACCACGACATATAGATAGGACCTTTGGACCCCCTTTTCTGCACTTGGACTCCCATTTGCTCCGTTGTGCGTAATCCACTACGCGGGCCCAGTGTGGGTTGGTGGAGGTCACATGTCTCTGAATTTTTAGTTCTAAGACATTCCGGTTTCCTCACAATGTTTTCCTTCAACGTTTTGAGAGCAGTGGTGATGTAATAATTTACACAAAGTAAAGCACTCAGGCACCCAGGCAGCAGCCTGGGTTTGAACCCACAAGATACAACCTGTAAGTCGCGGTTATTACCACTGGGCCACCACTGCATTGTTAGCAACTAACTTTGAGTAAAATTTTAGGAGCAAGTCCTATAAGTCTCTTTCTCCTGTCTCTTTCTCCTGTCTTTTTTGTGATTTTCTCTGATACGTTATGATTTTTGCAACAAAAATGTTGCTGTTATGTTGCGTTTGTGTTGAATAATGTTTTCTATTATATTCTTCTTCTTAACTTCTTAACTTCACCAAAAAAACATACTCACGCTTTCCGTATCATTATCGACTAGTCGGATTTAACTTTTATTCTGCGTCATCTAAGTCAGCAAGTCAGTTAATGGCAGCAAAGTAATTAACAATGGCCAGATTCTTCGCAAAAAAAATTGGTTTTATCTTAAAAACAACCAGTTTACATCAACTTTTGATTGATGTTTGTAAACAAGTTTAAATGTTTCCGGGCGTCTAAAATGTGGTATGAACTCATCAAATCAGCTGTTCGTCTTTGTATGTCAGTTATTGATAGACAAAGCATTCGTTCGCTTTTTATTATTGGCATTTCGGTTGCATCATCTGTTGTGACTTGAGGCATCTTATATAAGTTTTGATGAGTTCTTATTTTAAATCTGCAAATCTTTTTGTCGTCGCATATTTTCTGTTAGTCAGACATCTCTTCCCTTTATCTACTATTCTGCTCTCGTATTTAATATTTATCATTTAAAAAACTCACTCCTGTTTCCTGCATCATTGCCATTGATTTGATAAAATCTAAATTCGCACTCAAAGCAGCACTTGCGCTTGTATAAGAATTAAGACTCATAAAATGTAAAATCCTAACGTTTAAACTTTACTACCTACATACCTACCTACTACACAGTAAAAACGAAACCTAATATCAATCCAGTTCAATCTATAGGCTACGTATAGGATTAACGTGAACAACTCGAACTTCTTTTGTTTCTGACACGAATACCAGGAAAAATACATTTTCGAACCTCTATCAAAATAGACTTGTATTACTTGCCAACCTTATAAAACACCGAAAAGTAAACTGGATACAGATTTTTCCTCGAACCCGATGAATGGTGGCTAACGTAGTTCTATAGATATGGAAATTAGATGGACTAGTCAGTAGCGTAACGAAAGAGGCAAGCAGCCGAATATCGGCCTTCACAAACAGGTAAGTACAAAGGGAATGCAAATTCAACAAGACATTATTACCATGTAGTTTTAAGTTGACAACTATTATTGCTGTAGTTACAATACAATATGTTCAAACGTTTAACTAGTTGGCAGCGTTTGTGAAGATTTTGATGTGAGATAAACAGATCATGAAGGCAATGATTGTAACGTAGTAGATACAGCTACGGCAGGTAGAGTCAAAGAACTGATTAGCTTTGCATAGATAGCTATTGTACTTATGCAAGTGGTACCCCTTGTATAAGTACAACGTTGTACAACGTTTGGAAGATAAGATTAATTACAGAATGTTGCATGAGGAAGTTTAAGGAAAAACTGTTTTGATCATAATAAACAAATAAGAAACGCTCAAGATTCAAATGAAAATATTTAATAGACGATTCCAAAATTTCCACAAGTGTTTGTTTGACTCGGAAATTCCACCCAGAATTCTGGCGTTTAGTTTAATACAAACAAACGATGATGATTAGTATGGCGGATATAGGTAAAAATAGGTGCTCATACAATGATGAGTAATCAATATATGAGACAAGCTAGAATCCAAGTTTGTTTGTATTCCGTATCAGTACGTAATCATTTAGAATACAAGAATAAATATCACTTGTTCCGTAATAAATTCTATTATTGTAACTATTGTATCAGACGACAATCGGCAATTTGTTTAAATGACTTCTAAAGACTATTGCACTTAGTTTTATTGGTATTTGATGTCTAGATTGTATGCCTTGACGTTAAACTAGTCAGATTTGTTTATGGCTTATGTTTAACTTACCACCAGATATAGTAACATATAACAGACAAAAATAGTAAATGATCACCAAAATTAAACCCGCATCTTATTGTAAAATTATAACCAAAGTTTTAACATCTCGCTATCCTGTTTAGGCAAAATGACTCCAAATAAATCATTGTTAACCCAAAAGTAGTAAATGATCACCAAAAGTAGTAAATGATCACCAAAATTAAACCAATGACCAAAAAGATTATAAAATTTCTGGGAGCAACTTGGAAGTAGCGCTCGCCGGCCGCTGCCGCGGCACCGCTCGCTTTGCTCGCTCGGCTCGCGCGCGGTTGGTCACAGTTCTAACCTAACCTAACCTATTTTACAACATTAAATAGCGCAATAATTTGCTATTAAAATTTGGTGATCAATTTACTAAATTTGGTGATCATTTACTATTTTTGTCAGTATATTACTAGATTTGGTGGTTAGGGGTTATCGTCACAAAGTTTTTTTTGGTGGTCATTATATTTATTCCCTTTGTTTATTATCGCTCATCAACTATGTCGGGGCCGGCTTCCAGTCTAATTAGATGCAGCAATGTTTTAAAGGATGTGACTACCAACCAAAAAATCTGCAACCCAGTAAATGGGTAACATGGTACCTCGCATTATGTGTTTCAGACTTGTTTCGCGACCAGTGAGTTCATATTGTAACTCAATTACAATACTTACAATCGACTTCATTTTGACATATTCAACATTATTAAAGACAATGCTATTATTTTGTAATATACAATAGCTATATAAATTTAGATATATACATTGCTGTAAAATATTTTGTTTTTAGCACGTATTTATTCGTCTTCTCTTCACCGTAAAATGCGGAGAAAATGGTTAAGATGTAAGGTATTTTGTTTGTGAATGTGTTTCACAATCAAGCTGCTAGAATACCTATCTACCAAAAATAAGAATCTCTTAAGTATTAGGCTATTTGTTTGTGTACTAGTTTGTTTGTTCAATAGTGTAAATAGCCTAAACCACTGAACCGATTTCAATAAATTAGATGTTTCTGTACCTACTTGCTTTGTTATAGAGTCTAGACTTCTAGAGAGTGTTCTTAGCTGTATGATAGTCACAATATATTCAATATGGACGAGGTTTGACATCATTATTTCATATTTTGGCTCAGTTTTAGGCATATATTTCTTTTGATCTTCCAACTCATGTTGATTAGTTAAGTTCTTTTGTGTCTTGTTACTCTAATTCGTAATTTCGTACTCAAATTTCGGAATGCTACTGGAACTCTAGACAAAGTGGTGGTCTATCAGCATTACCCTTTCAGTATGGACACGCTTAACACATATTGTCTTTGTAAATTTTTAGGGTTCCGTTCCTCAAAAGGAAAAAAGGAACCATTATAGGATCACTTCTTTATCTGTCTGTCCGTGTGTCAGGACTATTTTCAAGTCTCAAAAAATCAAACTTCTAAATCAAGGCAATCAAAAGATACGGCCGTTTATGTCGCATTTTTGACAAATCGCAAGGGAACCAAATCCTATCGGATACTTCTCATCATATTGTTTATTATGTTTTAAGTGTTTAAGGTTTCAATAAATATATTTAACCTATTTCCACACAAACAAATAATTCAACAAAGAAAGTGAAAAATTCCATCTTTCCTTCAGTGTGCTTTATTTCTCTTAATTACTATAAATCGTTGGACAATCTGGACGTTTTAAAGCTATCAATTCAATTAACTACCAATTAATTTAAGTTGTAGATAACACTGCAACTCGCAAGCGATGAAATTAAAGTGAATGTGGCCGTCTGACCAATAGCATGCTAGCAATAGCAATAGATTATGCTGTGATGAATAAGCTCAACCAATAATAGTTTGTGATTATGTTGTGATGAATTCAATTGTCCAATGGCATGCGAAGATTATGCGGTCGTGTTGTTATACGCGTATTGTAGATACTAAGTTATAATATCAATGGAAAATTATTGATTGTGAAATTAGTTTGCACGTTTTGAATAGGTTTTGGACGAGTTTGGTTCGGGATCAATCTAGCTTAGGCAAACAATTAGAATATTCATGCCTGGTGTGTCTATCACTAGGTGACACCTTAAATACTACCAAAATTGCGGTGTTAGATTTTCAGATCTTGTCAGTTAAGCAAGAGTTAAAAAACCAACAGCGTGACTTATTTTAGGCATTTGTTTAAGCAACATGTCTTCTAAGTGTATTACTCTTATACAACGTTAAGTTATCTAATCCCGCAGATAACTTTTATTGACCGAGCGAGAGCGAAGCGTCTCCGTTTCAGTTTGGGCAAAAATACTTTCGTATGTCCAGCGGATGTCCGGCTGTTCTCCTCTACAAGTCGCATTTCTCAACTGGTTCTCGTGAAATTTTGTGAGCAGCAATAGGGTAGTTGACAAGAAATATATATTTAGTCATTTAGATAACCTAAAAATATTGGATACGTATTTTTTCTTCTGCCACGTAAAAAAAATTACGATGGTACAGTGCGTTGAAATATCGTGTGACGTCACGGTGTGCTACACTTTGTACTGACAAAGTGACGTCACAAGCCTAAACTTTATCTTTGTCCATTTTTATTTATTTGAGAAAGCAATAACTACGGCTCCAATATTTTTTGATAATCTCTCTAACGGGCTAATTTGGGCGCACGGTTGGCGCAGTGGTTGAGCGATTGACTGCTGCGCTGCGTGTCGCGGGTTCGATTCCCGCACGGAACGAATATTTGTATGACCTACAGATAGTTGTTCCGGCTCTGGGTGTTGTGTATGTGAGTTTATATGTTTGTAAACGCACCACAGGAAGAAATTCCTAGTGTGGGGCAACGTTTTTTTTTAAATCAAATCAAAATCAAATCAAATCAAATAGAAACATCCCTATTATATGGAAAGAAGACAGACGCGCGAGATCTACACCTCATAGAACCACTTTATGAAAACACTGGTAAGCATAACTATACATATTAAAATAACATATTTATACTTTCCGAAAATAATATAATATAATTATCATCACGCCTGTATACCCCGAAGGAAAAGGTGGAGCTACACTTATAGAAGCACCACCACATATTCCACCAGTTATGTTTCAGCACCATGCAATAAAGGGCGAGCTAATTGCGATCAACCAGACAGATAGCCAGACTCCAGGCTGCTACTGAGATATGCCAGAAGGTCATCATCATCTGCCTAGCCTTTTCCCAACTATATTGGGGTCGACTTCCAGTCTTACCGGATTCAGCTGAGTACCAGTGTTTTACATGGAGCGACTGCCTATCTGACCTCCACAACCCAGTAACTGGGTAACACGATACCCCTTGGCAAGACTGGTGTCAGATCTCAGGCTTCTGACTACCCGTACCAGAGATATGCCAAAAGGTAAACCCCAATAAAATTTTACCCGATCCAGGAACTCAAGCTTAGTAGTAACGCTTGCGACCATTAAACCAGGAGGAAAATAATTACGGAAAAAAAAAATTGTGGCACAGGTCATTAAACTACGAGTTTTCTAGCTTTGTTGTCAAATTACCCATAACCTTTTCTCATTGTCATTCTCAAACTAAATTCAATAGATGTATTTTGTATTTTATTGTTGCTTTGAGAACGTAGTCTATGGAGGTTTAGTCTTACAAGATCATCAATCATAAGACTAGTCGTCAGAAACTCATCGGTCATTGTACAGCTTGGCCAGAAAGAGTAGAAAAAAATTGAGGTCGCCACTATCGTTTATATGGCATCATTTATACTATAACATAAATGAATTTGATACTTGAAGTATTTTTAAAGATAAATCAGAATGGGGAAAATCGTTAAATCAGATGATAACTTTTTTTATTTTTCTAACTGTTAAATAAAAAGCCTAGGAGAGTAAAAACATCTTTATTATAGTAACAATATATTTTCTAATCACTATCTAAATATTCTACACCCACCTCTATGCTTGGCTGTTGTTGCAAATTTGCCTTCGTTTTTATTGCCTTCGTTTATTTTGCGTTGAACAGTGCTTTCTGAGTTTCCTGTAATCAAAATAAAACATTAATGTAGAATGATGTACGTGACTATCAAAAATTGCAGTCGCTCTATACCTAGTCACTGTGTCAAAGTACTTTCCCTATGTAAACATAACCTCTAAAATTAAATTAAATCCAAAAAAACTTCGATGATGTGTTATATTTTAAAGACCAAACCGACTTTTACTGTAACTTAGATCATGAACTATGTATATAATATAAAATTAGATTGAATAAATACCTGATATATCAGCAACTCGTTTGTAAAGGTCATCCAATTCTCTTAGAAGTTTTCCGGCATGATATTCCTCCAAACACCTCTTAAAAACATTGTAAATAACTTCTCTGGCACCACTTTTTATCGTCTTTTCCATTTTCAATAACAATTCACCGACTAATACGTTTAATAACTACCAAAATCACATTAATTCACGATACACTTTTATTGTTTTGGTAGTTTGACTGATGTTTGACATTTCTTTCATGTTGCCATGTGTAGAAAAAATTAGTTCACATTTATTTAATTTCTACTCTTTCTGGCCAAGCTGTAAGGCTGCACCGCGTGCAAGAGAATTTAATGGTTGACTAGACTAAGGAGTAAAGGCTCAACTTAACTGCTGCGTAGTAGGTGCACGGAGAGGTCAGATATATCAGCTGTCGCTAAGAGCCATCGGTGGCGTAGCTTGCACGAAAGTCACATTAATCTGAGCGATGGCGGTTTTTGGGGGAATCCCCGTCTTGGTATACATTTTAAGGCATAATATTGTTTGGCATAACGTTTTCGTATTACTTGTTTTTGCATTATGATACTGTGGCGTAATAATACTTTGGCATACTGCAAAGGTTGGCATAACTGTTATTTGGTCTAATTTGTTTTGGCATAATTTGAAGTTGCATACTTTATTAAGGCATATAAGTGACGCAAGAGCCATAAATATAAAAAGTCATAATTTTGTGATTGGGTGTAAGTAGCCAATAATTATTGTATGTTGAATGTAAGTTACTATGTATATATTATAATTTGGGCTTTGCTCTATTAGATTAGGTTAAAGTTTTTTTTAAAGCTGCAGCGATGGTGGACCTGGGTCCACCATCGCTGCAGCTTTAAAAAAAACTCCGAGCCTCCCTTGAGCCGCGAACATGTTTGTTTTATAAAAAGAAAGAAACAAGGAAAAATATAATAATAGCCTTTATATATGTTATATCAATTATGTGTAAATATCGTTATGTGTTTGTAACATAATGCACTTTTTTATGACACGATAAGTAGCAATGGAGTTGTGCCTTAACCCTAGTCTACTTATGTACGAATCTACCAGGAAAATTCTGTCACAAACAAACTTGTATGCAATCTCACGAATTCAATTTAGCATCCTTCAACAAACTGTGTTATAATATAAAAGGGTAGTGTCAACACAAGGCGTTCGTTTTGAAATGTTTAGTGCAATTCATAAAGATAGCCTTTATATTATAGTTATAATGTAAGAATTGTTTTATTTCTTAAATCATTTTCTGCACTCAGATTCTATCAAGATTTTATTGGTCTACATGGACAGAGCCGAGAGCTAAATTAAAAGAATAATAAGAAGAAAAACGAAATTATTTATGTCAAACAAAAGTTACGCAAAATTATTGCGACACTTTATTTTTAACATACAAACAAAATTGTTTCCAGTAAAACAAAAAACATTTTTCAAATTTGTAAAATGTGTTTTAATAAAAAAACAAAAGACTAGCTACGTTCCAAATACAAAAATCCTTTGCTAATCGAGCTGTGTGGTCTAGTAGTCCATGCGCTACAGCCGAGCAGGACCTGGGTTAGATTCCCGGGTCGACAAAGTGATATTGGTATTTTCCATCTGGAATTTCTCAGTAGCCTGGAGTCTAGATTTATGCCTGGTTAATGGCAATAAGCTGGCCCTTTACATGTGACTTAAACATGACTGTGCGAAATGTGGATGTACCTACTATTAGGTGCACCTCTGCTGAACCCGTCATCGTATACAGGCGTGATGTTATGGTGATGATTATCAACTTTCCTATTTGAGATCTCTCATCAATATCACCATCCCTTTTATCCTAACTGAAACCTCATACACCCTTCTCTATCGACACCTTATTGATTTAATAACATCAAACGCTAATAGAGATAGTAAGTATACAATAATGAATGAATGGTACCTGACGAGAGCATAGATAACGTCTGATGATAAATGGTTTTGTATGGCCGCGTCGATTGTGTCCCGAATCGTTTGAAACGTCCAAGTATTGACATGTCAGTCAGATTCAAGCTGTACTTTCTGCTAGTTTGTAATATCAAAGGTTCTGAGAAGTATACAAAGTGGAAACGCTTGGCATGTGATGCGGCGAATTTTTTATTTTATTCTTTATTAGTAAGAATAAAAATTTTAATAATTAATTATGATCTAGCCTAAAAGACTAATAAGCAATTTATCTCTAACTTAATATGTTACGTTATAGATTATGTTAAAACTAAGAATAGTGTCCATTTGCACTTTAACACAAGTCCGTAGCACTTTCTTAGTCTGATATAATTTATAAAAACACTATGTTCATGTGTTATATGTATAGCACAGCGTTGTCACTATTATTCATTCACTTTGTTCACTACACTAATTCAAAAGGTTTAGTTCTTTTTAGCCTACGCACTAAGTCTGTATTGTCTAGCAGCTGGATAGCCTCAACATTCACGTGTCGATGAAGTCTGTGTTTGTGGGCAAATTTTTGGATGGTGGTGGTGACGAATTCCTTTTTAAGGTCACGGTGAAGATCGTCATTTCTTATGTACCAGGGTACATTTACTGCATCTCTGAGCACTTCATTTTGGAATTGTTGGATTAATTTCACGTTGCTTTGTTTAGTACAGCCCCATAGTTGGATACCATACGTCCAAATTGGCATCAGTAAATGCTTGTATATGGTTATTTTATTATGTATTGATAGACAGGATTTCCTTCTGAGTAACCAATACATACTTTTATAACGTATGTCGAGTTCCTGTCTTTTCTTTTTGACATGAGCTTTCCAACGCAACTTGGCGTCGAGAGTTATGTCAAGGTATTTGGCTGTATTAGCATAAGGCACTTGCATGCGGCGGAATGAGTAAAATTTCGTGAATACATTTTTAGTAAGTAATGACGATGACAATAAGTTGAAGGGAATACCAAACAAACGATGGATGGACTGTGCCAATGATGATATGTCTAAAAAAGGTAGTGACAACTGAGATAACGTCGTATAAAGAAGTATGGAACAAGTAAAATTTAATAAACTTGAAAAATGCGTCGGACATTTTTATTTCATGATACATAATTTATCAAGTAGTAGACACGCTTCGATCGACAATCTATTGAACACGTAATTATGACACGATTTCTTGAAAAGAAAGCAAAAATATTTAATTGCCACAAAACGACATACAAATATTAGTAGATTACAAGAACAGTAGTAGTAGATTTTGCAAACTAAACCCGTAACACAAAGAAACACTCCGATTGGAACAATAAAACGACTATCATCCGAACCGATTTTCATCAAACTAAGCAACAATCTCGATAAAGTCATCTTGTAAACAAAAATAAACTAAATCAAAATCGGTTCATCCGTTTAGGAGATATGATGCCACAGACAGTTACCCAAATACACAAACACACAGGTACACACGTCAAACTTATAACGCTCCTCTTTTTCCGTCGGGAGTTAAAAAGAGTATGTTGCGCAGACCCCAAATGAATTGGGATTCGCCCAAAGAGGATAATGATGTTGATATACAAAGGATAGAAACAGACTGATGTGGTCGTGTGTGTTTTAAATCCAGTATTTCTAGACCTAGTCTATTCGTGTTAAGAACATAGTGAGTTGCCCAGACCTGCGTGTCTAATATATAGTCCATTCGCGTTATGAAAATAGCGGGTCATCGTTGTGCCTAGCCCTACCCCTCGACCAATCGGGTCGCAATAAATTATCACTGTTAACTAAGCTTTCTAATTTGTTGCGACCTGATTGGTTGGACTCACTATTTTCTTAACGCGAATGGACTACAGTGGGTTGTTAGAAGTGTAATAGTCTTGTTCTTGTTAGCGTCTACAAAAGACAAATCTCTCACCAGACAAGCAATACTCGTATAGATCATACAACAACAAAGCCAAAGTCTTTTCAGTCAAAAATATTTATTTCAACTAGGCCATTAAGCGGCACTTTTGAACGTCAACAATAAAAAATAACAAGTTATAATAATTGATTCTACCGTCCATTCGAAAAAGTAGCTTGTTATGGAGAAGAATGGACAAGAAACTCCATACCCACTCTTTTAAAAAAAATAAGTGGTTTACAATATTTACATAAGCACATACATTAATAAATTCATATATGTGAGGACGATGCACCCAGAATAGCACTACATACTACGTACGAGTATAGATATAAAGTATTAAAATCATTAACAGGTAAATTCATTAATTTGATAAATAGGAACATGGTTCTCACATACTTACATTTGCAAAACATAGTCTACCTATATGTATACTTAATTCAACAACAACGGAACAGTGTGAGAGACAATTTCTTAAACAAAAAGAAGGAATACAGTAACTATGAATAGGTATATATATTAAAAATATTGATTTTGTCTACACTAAAGAGTGCCCTATGGAGCAGGACAACATTCATAAATCTTTGACAGCCGTTACGGGTAGTCAGAATTCTGAAAGTCTGAAACCAAGGGATATCATGTAACCTTGTAAAATATTGCAGTACTTAGCTTTTGATACGGTTACAAAGATCTTAGCTCATGCTGTGAACTAAAACAGGTAGTGATTACCTATTTTTCGAGGGTTAATTCCGTGGTCTCGATCTCACAGGAACCTTTGATCTATGGCATACAATCACAGTGTAGATTTCAATATTAGTACTACCGTAGATTACATCCTTAAACAAAACAATTTTAGTTATAAATATTATTATTACTTTAAAAGAAATACAACTCATCAAACACAGGGTTTCCCTAAGATTCGAGCACAATCTTCACCGCGGAAACTCGTGACTCACGAACAAATAAAAGACGATCGTAATATATATTCATTTGTTTTCTTGTCAATATGAGTATCAGTCAACAGTGTTTTTTTGCTGGCACGTCATAAAAAGTTTTTATATTACTACTATTTGTAATACAAGTAGTTGGTTGCTGGTTGTATTATGTTACGGCTAGGCAGAGGTTAAATATCGGTTTTAGTTTTAAGATTTAGGCAAATCGGCCTTTTAAAAGCGATAATGATTGTTAAAAAAAAACTAAATGTGTGGGATTGACATGTGCTAGCTAAATGTCCATCATCGTTATGGTTGATTGAATATCATTTTGCACAGACTTGGCTTCTTTGTACAGACCGTTCACTATAACTTGTCCCTTGCTGTCATGTAGCAGTTACATCTGTTGAAGTTCGTTCTGTCGACAGCAAAGTGCTGCTTGTCTGTTTGACGCCTTATTTTCAATATTGAAACTAACAATATCTCGTAGTAACAGTGCTACCAATCGCGTCACGGGACATGTTATAATGGACGCAATGTATCTTTGATTTTATGAGTTTATAATCGAAGCCTGTGACGATAGAATGTTTATGGAAAGCAGAAAAAAAAATTGCAATATAAACTTTTTTTTCTAAAATAGTCGGACTTAGTTGCCTTCTAATTCGTTCAGATAAGTTTTGAAGCAGGCAGTAAACAAGAAAACAAGAATATGAATAAAATATTGAGCTTAATACTAAACAATTACTAGAAAGTTGAATACCCAACATAGACATTCATTTCTTCGTTTGACATCTTAACTTTGACAAAATTCTAGGAGATAAGTAAATATACATGAATTCTAGAATTTCTAGGTATCTCTTGGTGAAAACATTGACCCGCAGTCTCAGCCTAAATAAACTTTAGACACAAATTAGGACGAGTTTAAAACAGAAATGGTTAAATTAGATGTTATCTGAGTAAATTTGGACAAACTTCATTTGGCCGAGATAAAATTTGAAAGATAAATTTTCTAATAAGGCTAGGTAGGATTACTTTACTCTTTTTGTTTTGAAAAAATTAGAACTCTAATATACTTTTTTGGGCCCAAATATAGTAAGGGAGATAATTAATGGGCAACAATTTTGCCGCTCAAGTTACAAAATTGTATTTTTTTGCAAATAATGAATGTTTTTTAAAAACACGTAATCTCATTTGTAGTAACATTAGCAAAGATGTGCATTTAATTTTAAATATCGTTCCAATTTTAGATTATCGATATGAATAATGTGCTGATTATCTGTTTTTTTTCTCTCTAAGGCTTTATTTTAATTAACAAAGTAAATTAGGATGATTTTGGTATAAATGTACAAGCATACAGTTACGAGTCAAAACACTGCATTGCGCTAGTCCTCAGGGACAAAGTTAAAACAACAGTTCTATAATCCTGTAGTTTTGTTGGCACCTATGACTCTGGCTTAGTTACCCAGCCATGGCAATCTTTCTGAACGTGGGAAGGTATTCAAAAAAGGTTGGTTCTTCTCTCTAACAACATAACCTAATAACCAAATCTACGTCAAACACGAAGTCGTTATTATACAAGGAAATAAATTCGATAGTCGATATATAATTTCAAGGACTGTCAAAATTGCATTTTATTTATCAATAGCCGTTTATTGCGGCATTTCGCTACCGTAAAACACTTAGCAAATTAAGTGGATTTATTTATCATTCCATTTGTGCTAATCTCAACAAGCACTTTTGTTATCATATATTGTTTTTTTTTATCTTTTTAGCGGCATGCGTCTATGGTCACGATCGTTACTGATAGTAATTTAGCGATACAATTAATTATTATTTAGTAAAGGTCGTGTGTAATGTAGATGAAGTCAAAAATTGCTATGTGCCAAGAAAAATAAGCTGACAAAATAACAGAGCCTTCTATCATTCTATCAATGATATTGGTTGTTGAACGCCAAAAAGTAAAGGATGATGTCTGTCTTCATGATCACGCTATCACCGACTCCCTTTTCTTTCATATCGCTCCTCACACGGTCCTAGAGAGAATGACCAAATAAAATATGGATATTTTATTTGGTAATTCTCTCCGTCTCCATCCATACATACACATTTATATTCATAACACTTTAAGTAACCAATGTTTCATCCCTCCTTATCACATGATACCTTATCAGGACAAACGGTTTCCTTTCAACTTTTCTGTCACTGGCGCCACTTTTAAACGTCCTCTAATATACTCATTTCTCATTTTTTCATTCTCACTTTATCCACTCTCGTCACTTCCATCAAAGGATATCACGTGACATTTCGATATAAATTGAAATTTTCATATACTTTAAATTTTTGTAACCGCTATCGCGATGCTTTCCTGGCTTCTGGGTCGCTGTCACCAGGTTCACTGATTAAGGGCAAGGAGGAAGATGAAATAAATCATGGACGGGTTGTTAGAATTATGAAATAAGGAATTTGTTTAATGGAGACGGAATAATTGAGAAAGAACAAATCGTGCTGAACCAATCCCAAATAAATTAAAAGAAAAGCAAGACGATGATGACGACTTGTTTTGTACTCGATTCCTCACAAACTCTTCAAATAAATCTGAGTACCAACATTGAACCGTCCATACTATTCGTGAATATATCAGTAGCTACAGGCGAATCAATAAAATATAGGCAAAAACGGATATTTCTTTCATCATTTCAGAAACTGGGCCATCAAACGCGACGGTATCGAAGTCAAAGGCTTCTTCACAGCAGAATATTGCCGATGCAATTCTGAAATGTTTAAAGGAAATGTGACAGTGATTTTGCCTTTGGTTATATCGATACAAGATTCCGCCAGCTGCTTCGCCTGCTCGGATCGCTAACTCAAGTTTGATATCTCTGACCCAAGAATTTTTTTGGGATTGAAATCTTCGATGCCTTGTTGTTTTAGCTCTCTGACAAATATAATACTGTATTGTAATTTTATTACTTTTAACTAAAAATCTATCTAACAATATCAGCCAATTCGTTCAATCTTGATATATGTACATATAGGTAGCACAATCTTAAATGATAGGAAAACCCATGGGCGAAGCTACTAATAGCTAAAGATCTAAAACACAAACCAAATTAATAATTGACAGCACTCGACTATTCATTAATCAAATTCAATAATTAATCAAATACTCAATTTCAAAGACATACCAATATAATCCATCACTTTCACGAAACGAACTCATTTACACTAAATAATATTAGGTGAAGAGAATATCATAACGATGGATATGTGACTCATCAAAGCTCTATGTCTACGTAAATAAATAATATTTCGACACTTGATTCCAATTTATCGACTATAAATCTCGCTTATTTATGTTAAGGTGGTGCACATATTGAAGTCAAAGCTGTTTTGACTATTGTAACTTTTATTGATACTAGCAATAATCTTTATTCTAGTGGGGCAGTTTAGTGTTAAACATCGCAATGAAATCGGCATATCTAGAAACTTCCACCAGCCCAGGTATAACCTCCGTAGTCAACTTGAACTCCAAATACTAAATACCTTTGGCTCTTGGACATAAACACGCCAAAACAACTCGAAGATTGCAGCAACCCGCTGAAAGCGAGAAGCACAGAACTGGCCGGGCGATCGATGTGGCGAAGCTTAAGGGCCTACATACGCTTTAGTGCGGTAAAACGGTAACTTTCAAAAGCATTCTCCTTAGTAACAGCTAGGTTAAATGGTTTGAAAAAAAAATATTATAGATTCATGTACTTAATTTTGAACACAAGGTTTTTTCGTGTAACTAATAGTTTTGCTTTAAAAAATAATTAACAATACGACATTTTTTTGCAACTTTTGGAAACTTCTCCAAAATGACTTGGATGTTTAAAAATATTTTTACACAGAAAAATTGATGGCTGGAATTTCGTCATAACTAACATAGCACATGTAAATCAAATAATATTTTGCAAACAAAACTATTGAAAAGGAGGTTCAATATTGACATTTTGGCATCGAGCGGGCGCACGGCCAGTACTGCGTTAACGTTGGGGCGTATATAGCGCCTTAAGAAAACCCTACCCTACTCCATATCCAGCAGCGCATGTTTTTCAATTTCAATGATGATGATATAACTAGACAAAACTTTGACTAAACAGTTTTGATGCGAGTTTCAGTAGGATTATTTCATATAAGCGGTAGATCTGCCTTTTACAGACAATTTTAACTCAAGTCTGCACACATCCTTAGAATCATTTAAGAAATAATAATTGAATGGCTATTTTTACAGGTGCCGATGTTATAAAGATAGCTGTGTGTTATTTCAATTAGAATGGGGCATCCCATATGTTGCTGCCAGGGCTAGGGCAACTGACCTAACAGTTTATGATAAAAACTTTTAAACAAAAAAATTAACAGAATTCAAAAGAAAAACCCTAAATAGTGCAAAACAACTTTCGTTTCGGAAGTCGGTGTCGAAAAACGATAAAAAAGGAAGTACCAAAGACATCGCTTTGAAAAGGTTTTTTCTCTTTTTAGTTTAAGTACTACCTTACCTTACTACTGTACCTTCCTATAGAACTCTATAGTAAGGTACCTACAGGATTGACAATATACCCAATATAAATAAAGGGGGATTGTTAAGATATTAAATGCTTTTTTTTCACAAATACAATTTTTTCAAATTTTTTACTGTAATACAAACACAATAACAAAGTTGTCGGAGTCCATTTAGAAAGCTTATTCGTTGGTGAGATAACTAATCCGCAAGAAAACAAACAAAACAATACAAATGCAAACGAAGACGAATTTTGAATTACCAACTTATGACAGATAGCCACCATGCTATCACATGTCAAATTCGATTTTACCACTTATCAGACAAAAAAATTGATATCGATTTTTATTTGAATTATAATTGCTGTCCCAAAGCTGTAAGATATATTATATACAATTCCCTAATCAAATCACATCTGACCTATTTAATCGAAGTATGGGGCTCTGCAACCAAATCCAACTTAAAAAATATACAAACAACTCAAAATAAAATAATCAAATTACTCTTTAATATTAACTACCTAACGCCAACAAAAACCGTCTTCCAAAAAACCAAATTAATGACACTTGCACAACTATATAAATTCCATACATGTATCCTAGTAAGGAAAATATTGACAAAAGATACCCATTCTCAAATTGTATTTACCAAGAAGTTGCAGATCCAAACCCGACTGCTGCGAAGCGCTAACGATATCTGCCTATTCGGTAAACCACGGACAAATTATGGTATAAGAAATATTAGATATGAAGGTGCCGATATGTAAAACAAACTTCCGAAAGATATCAAAGATATACAGTCATTACCTCTATTTAAAAAGAAATTAAAATTCCATATCCAAAAAAGTTTTCTCTTATTTTAAGTTCATGTAGTTACCTAGACATGAAAAAAAAAAAGAATGAAATGTATATATATAAAAAAATATAATTATATCTATCAATACAAAAAAAAATAAACTTACGATCAATGTTTTAATAAATTAAGTAAAATAACAAGAAACAAAAAGTTTAAAAGCTTAACAACAAATGCCTTCATTAGCAACTCTGATAGAAACTGTGTTTCGACACTTAATTGGGAGCACGCCACGGGTACTTATCTCACTTAATTTATTTTGGCTTACCCACAGAACAAAATTAATAATTTTTAATAATGTACAAAACTTGTTATCCTTCCAAGATGGTCTTTTGTTACTAACATAGCATTAAGCTAATCACTAACATTCTTTATTTGCTGTATTATTTTGTACATATTAATTGATAACGAACTGTTTCCGCTACTCGTTTGATGTTTTTTTTATTGTAACTATTGTTTCTCATTGTAAGTGAATGTATATTCTGTTTTTGAGAAATAAAAAAAATTTCTTAAACCATATAATTCAACACGAATTAACGAACGAATTAATTAAACGAAGATTATTATTTTGCTTCTTTTAGTTTTTTGAATTCTATTTTAATGTATTTTGAAGAACAGATAAGAATGGCAGTTAAATTGTGTAGTAGCATTTTTGTTATGATCTAAAGAATTTATGGTAAATCAACTAGGAATTCGCTTGTTAAAATCATAAATTTCAAAAAAATAAACGAATAATATTGCCATTATAATAATTAAACACATCATAAAAAATCGATTGGAGAAAAGAGAATCGATTATATTTTGAACGAAATTATTAATTGGCAACACATTTTATTTTATCCACAAACCAATAGCTTCCGGATTTACCTAATATCACTTTATCTTTTCAGTACTTTTTATTTTTTGCAAAAATGTTGCAATCTTGTTTGGATAAATAAATACCGCGATTAATAAACATAAAACAAGATGTTTTTTTTTAAGAAAAGCAAATTGTTGGGCGTTTCATGGCCAAAAAAGGGCATTTCCCTTAACACATTCATGCTGTATTTCGCCAAGGAGTTTGGATGTATGTTCCATATCATGACAATTGCTGAAGCGATTTTGATGAAACTTGCACTATTCCCTTAGTTGAGAGATACCTTATCCGATAAAAAAATGAAAACTAATTCAATAAAAAAATGGTCATGATCCGATAACTAGTTTCGGGGAAATGCGTCAAAAAACATATGTAAGTTTGTCGACGTGTCATGTCGTGTACATACAAACATATAAAATCCAAGAAAAAACCCCGTTGTTAAGAAGCCTAATTACAGTAACAATATTGGGTAATTCCAACAATGATATATGATATCGATATCGAATTGATTACCTCCTCTTGTTTGAAGTCGGTAAAAAGATGGGAAGTTATGTTCTCCTTGAATTATTACTATTTTGATCTGATAGTTAAAGGCGTTGATTCGAGTAATGTTCAAGATCGTTAGTTTTATGTAAATATTAAAAAAGAAACCCATTGTCATTGGGCTTAAAATGCCATGTCCAATGAAGATGGTGCCTCTTTTTTCGCGGTAAAGATACTATGTTGTAAAAAAATAATGTTAAAACTGTTGTAATATTTTTCAAGTATTTGAGAGTAAATCTTATCTCAATGGCTCAAATTAAATTTATTTAATATTCCTTTTCATATGGTCATGTTAAGAGCAAAACCAACGAGCGAGCAAATTAAAATAATATAAAACCTCACAAATATGAAGAAAAGACAAAAGATTAAAATAAATAACAAAACAATTCAACAACGAAATCAATTAGCGCATCGCAGTAATAAAAGGTGACAAATAACGTAGAATATACAACGGCATAATATTGTTCATATATTATGTCAATTGTCCATAATATATTCCTGCTATGTATCAGTTTTCCAAATAATAAAAAGATATCATAAACTAGTAAAGTACAGTTGTAAGTCGTTGTGCGTACCTAACTTATTGATAGTCTCATTTGAATAAAGCTGATTTGGAAGTGTTAATGTCTACCACAGGTATCTCGATAATTGGAAAAACAGTTCTGGCTACTAAACTAAACTTTCAAGTTTAGGTACCTAAATTACAATAGGAGAAAGAAGAAATATTTTCATTTATATAAATGCGCACACTTATTATAAATTTTATGTTTATCCGCAGACACTTATTTAGAAACACCCCCCTTCAAACTAAAGTAATGGAATCTGCTAAGCATGTCTACTATATTAAGACGAAGAATCTTCGTAAATATTTTCTTTCGAATGAATCTCTTCACATCATTTGTAACTATGATTTAATCCATGGTTTCAACGATTTTTTTGGCTTCAGAATTTTGATTTCTGCAACGTAGAATATTACCTTCTGATAAATTATTATCAATTTTATCCTCTTCATCATCTATTTTATTTTTTTTATCATCAACTTACGTACCTTTAGTTTTTGTAGGTCCTTGCAGTTCAGATGAATCTGAAAAAGAAAATATATCATTAGTCAAATACTTATTTAAATAAACTTATAAAATCACTGTTCAGTACAAAAAATTTACGAGATAATAAAAGCATTTATCTCTTAGGTTTAAGTTTAAAATCCGTTTATCACTTTTATAGCTCTTTTTAAAGATCATTTGTCTGGCGAGTGTTAGACGGGAGATGGGCGGTCAATGATTTTTGAATGGGCCAAATTGGAGGGCGGTACAATGACAAGAACTGTTGTAGTGTCATTATTTTTTACATCGCACGAAATGGCTTTGTAATACAAAAACGAAATTGTCGTATTCGAAAAAATTACATCACTGAAATAGCGAATTTTTTGATGCAATTTTAATTGTGCGAGATGAGACACTGTAAGTAACTTGGCATTGTATGGACATAATTAGAGACCGGATTATATGCATTTGCATATGGAATTGCATATTTACACCATTCTCAGCAGGAATTGTATATTATAGTTAGTGATGATGCATATTTTCGCAATTTTTTTTGGTAGTTTACCCTATTGATACGTGTAATAATAAACTATAACCAAAATTTCGCCCATAATATACACTAACAAATTTAGAACACCTACCTACCTGATTGTTTACGTTTACAAAAACGTCAAATAATTTTTCATTTTTGTCATTATAAACGTCTCCAAATTTGGTATTGATAATTTATGATTTAATAATTCACTGATTTAGAAATAAAACCAATACTTTTATACTTTTTTATCGTTTTCTATAACTTAAATGTTTCTTATTTTACTTTTCATGCATATTTGCATACATATTTCAAGCTTTTTATGTTGCATATAATCCGGTCCCTAGTCTTAATAATTAAGAGCCATCAGCTTTCCCGTTTTTCCGAATATTGGACTATTATTATTAACGTACATAATTACTTAATTACCTACCCTTGGATTGGTAGGCGAATTTCGTTGCTCATTTACCCGGCTTATAGTCTCATCATATATGAAATAATTGGTTGAATGTAGGCCTTCATAATTGGCCAATGAACGCCAACAATGAATGACAGTAATGGCTACACTTTGAAATGAGATTTGAGATCGCCTTATTAATTGTGTTATAAGAGGTTTTCTGTTTATGCTTATCTTCTGTATGTTCAAGCTTTTTATCCATCTACCTTCAACTATTAAAGTAACTTTACTTATATAATGATCTTGTAAGCTTCATTTAATCTGATATTCCTGTTATGTCCACCATCTGGACAAACGCCCTCCCTGTTTTTTATACACACATATCTGTAAAAGACTCCATCTATTGTATCCTATTAAATATTATTATAATAATATTGTTGTTGTAACAGTCTTTCATCATCTACCAATAAATATCGGTTTCTTATTTTGAATATAAAGAAAAATATATAAATAAATAATAATAATAAAATTGTTTATTGATACAAAATACAGGTGTAACATACTTATTTGAAGCCCTGGCTCCTGTGCTAGGTAGCAACCTGTGTTACAGGAGCCAATAAATGATATCATTAATTAAAATAATATAATTTATCTTATGATAAATTGAAATTGTAAAAAACACGATTATTAACATCCCAAACGATCTTGTTACTTGCACATATTATTACCAAAAACATTCATGTATTTTTGTCCTCTGACGATTGTTCACACAATGAGTGTAGGTTAACCCTCACCTTGGTGCTATTAAACTCATTCATCTGCCCATACAATATACATATAACAAGACAAGTGCACTTTATCTTCGAAGTAATCTGCAGTTGTTTATTTTACATAGAGAAACTTTTGTAAACAGTTTTGTAGTAACATTGTAGTAGTATGTGTTTTTAGATAATAGATTTCTCCAGTGGTTTTGTCCACTAGAATGTAAAAAATACAGAACCGTATTATTGAAAAAATAACAAAGAAAACTTGTGTACCAAAGTCCATATAGCCGTTGAGGCGTGATAGATTAAGAAATATTTAAATAAACGGTCTTTTAATTTTTTTATATTAAGTATGATTATCCAGCTTACAATATTATTGAACAATGTTTTAGGTAAATATAGAATCTTTACTAGAAATAAAGGAAAGTTATTGTCTACGTTCATAGAATCACAAAAACTGTATGCAAAAATAAATGCTCGGGGTTAGTTATATTTGCAGAGGAGATATCGAAATTTTGGACAAAGGTATATATAGCATGTTTCTCCATTCACCAATATTTTTTGTAGACCAACAAAGAGAGACACGGAGAGAGGATCGGAAAGAGGTTTCCTGGTAAACCCATAAAATCTTCTGAAAGAAAACTAATATTTCTGAAACCTACATACATATATATGTATCATACAAACAAAGGCCTACCTAATAGGCCAAATCTTAAGTCCAATGAGATTTCTGCTACCGATCACCTCTTATTACGAAAAATTAATGACCCATATACGGCAAAGAATTATTCAACTGAAAATCTGTATATTTGTACTTGAACCGTGGTTATTAAATTGGCCTTCCTAATGTTCAAATAATAAATGGTTTACGGGAACAGAAAATACGTAGTTTACGTAGGTTTTATGAGTGGTCAGCAATTCAATTGAACCGTTTTATTCAAAATTGTTTGCCCATTTCGATTTGAAAAGCCTTTTTATGCTCCATTTTGGATGTCTGTATGTAATGGTTTACATTTTTTCTCATTTAATATATTTTTCAGGCTTTTGTTGCGATTAATTGTGAGGGTTTTTAAGGTTATTAATAATATTGCTATTGCGTTCAGTAATCTTCCATTCAAAGGGTTGTTTGAATATTATGTTTCAATTGTGCGAGACCTAAGTCAACGTAGGTACTCATAAAGTAATCAAGTTAGTACATGTATTGTAATGAAATAAAATGAAAACGTTCATAATACAAATCTCTCTAAGCAAATCAGATAAAAGCAGCACAACCGTTTAACTCCATCCCATAAAAACGTATAACAGAAAATCCAATCCAAGATTTCGGTTCCAAATCTCCGAGACAGGCCCAATATCTATTTGGCGAAAGACCTCTATTGATTTGGGAACCCAACTTAATAAAGTTAGGGATGCAACACCCGAAAAAATTGCCGGGAAAAGTAGAAGTTTCAAATGGAGAACATCAACGATGGTACTGAATTAAGCTATCAAAATCGGGCGTCAAGGGATCTTTGGCAATCGGGATCTCACGACCAATCTCCTTCCTTAATGTCGTTGACGTGTATAATGTGTACATCTACGAATAGATCCGCCTTTGCCTTGTAATGTCTGTGGGCTACCTTATTTACTTGGTACCTTTTTGCTAACGAGGAGGGTTCCGAATGATGATTGGAAAAACTAATTTTCGGGGATGCAGTAGCTAGGCGGGGTTTGTGTTTGATTGTGTACAATCATGTTGGTTAAAATTAACTGCTCTTGAGATAAAGAGATCTAGGCTGCTTTTTTCTGAGTTCGTGACTAATCTGTTTCTTTCTTTTTCCTATACCATAAACTATTATAAAGAAGAAAGATAATATTATGAAGAGAAAAGATGTGATTGTTTGTTTGTAATGGTTAAACTCAAAAACGACTAAACCGATTTTGAAAATTCTCTCACCAGTAGAAAGCTACATTACCTATTCCTGAGTGACATATGCTATTTTCTTTTTTCCCGAATCGGGTCCTGTGATAACTTTGGAATTACCGCGTTTTCTCATGTAATAAGATTATAATCAACAGTTTGTGTTTAACGTGTGATGACAGTAATTTGAAGCCCAGCTGCCCTTGAACTCTGGTGAAGTGATTCAGTGCACCGACCACGCGACCACGCGGTTCCAGAAAAGGTTTGAGCCCTACGCACCACCATTTTTCTTTGGTGCTTTAACCAAAAAAAAAAAATAGGGCTGGTTTAGTGGACTGTATCTGCGGTGCGGAGAAAAACGATTGACAATCGCCTGATGATAGGTAATTCGAGTTGCAGGGGTGTGGGTCGACAGAATACAACCCGTAAATAATTAGAGAAGGAAGCACAAACCTTTTCTGGAACCACGTGGTCGAGTAGACGGTGCAATGAATCACTTCACCACAGTTCAAGGGAGCGAAGCCGCGGAGAAAAGCTAGTATGTTCTAAGTTGGCAAACAAACTGGCAGCCTACCTGAATTAATTTGCGTTCTTTTGGAGACAGTTTTCTTTTCAAACAGTGGTTCTAGGAAAAAAGTACTGTGTTCTAGTGTATTGGACGGTTACGTATAAAACGACCAGTAAATGCGATAAAATTGGGTGCTAACAACTTTTCTAAGTGACAAGTAGTGAATGAATGAATGAGTGATACGATTGAATGTGAATGAGTAAAAAAACTGATGCATTCGCTGATAGTTTCAAAGTTAATGCCCCAACGAAACTTAAAGATAATTTTAATTGTTCAAAATCTTTGAACCCAGAAATACCCAACGTGCAGCGTAATACAATAGGAAGCAATTATGTAGAACTATGCTATTATCTTAACTGCGAGTTTTTGACGTTACCTTACTAACATTAAGATTATAGTCATCATTAAAACAGCTACAGACCATTATTGTCTATTTAAATTACCAAAATTTATTACCTATGCCAAATCAAAGATTAAGTAATCAATCTGCCTAATTATATGTAACTGTAACTGGAACCTTGTGGGAATCTGTTGTTCTATGGTTGAGGAAGACTATCCGCTCGTGATACAGTTTTATACTAGTACGAGGGGATAGGGCGAATCACTCCAAAGACAACCAAGTCTACCTTTTCATATTTTCCAACTGCCGACCTGTCTAAATTTTATTGTCAAAATTATTTTAAACGATTTTTGTCTATTATATGTTAATTATTAAGTTACTTTGTATGGTTGTCTCTTATTCATGAATAAATAAAAAAAAAAAAAAAAAAAAAAAAATTGCAAGCTAAAATAGCAATGGTGTTTGGTAATAATTGGGATGTTTATGAAATAAGATTAAAACGTTCTCTTTACCGGTTTTAGTTTCATTAAAGATTAGCTTTTTTCCTAGCTCTCTTATGAGAGAGCTTAGCTTTAATCTATGTGTCCCACAATAGATAAATGTGCATTTTTCGGGATTTAGACGAGTGTGTTAAACAATGTAGAGATCCGCAAGAGAACCAGAGTTAACGACATAGCCCGAAGAATTGCCAAACTTAAGTGGCATTGGGCAGGGCACATTGCTCGCAGAACGGATGGCCGATGAACGGATGGGGTAGAAAATTTCTGTATTGGCGACCGCGAACCGTAAGACGTTGCGCTGGAAAGCCTTCTACTAAGTGGACCGATGAACCGGTGAAGGTTACGGGGATCCGCTGGATGCGAGGTGCACGGGACCGGTCAATGTGGCGACGGTTGTAGGAGGCCTATGTCCAGCAGTGGACGTCTTTCTGCTGATATGATGCTGATGATGACTAAGCAATAGTGTAGCCTACAATCAGTGTAAGTGCGTTTCCTGATGGCGTGATGCAATTTGATTTATATCACACCGATGAACTATTTTTATTAAGTTGCAAGGACGCAATGCAATGCAATTTAGCCGATACGCACATAAATATTTCTCAAAAAAAAAGTGCGTGATATCACCTATCAACGCATTTTAAATTGCATCGTGACATCAGGAAAGGGCCTAAGAATTTTCGGATTTATAGGCGATATTTACGACGCGACACATGACACGACAAAATGTGGTCAACTGTCAGAGTTCCATATATTTGTATGGATCGTTTGTTCATTGCACGACACCGCACCACACGAGACACGATTTACATACGGTTTTTCGGCTATATAGTCGATGCCGCTATGTAGGTTGCGACTTTTTTGCAGTGACGATTTAGCGGCTCTACAATACAAGTAGGAGCTTGTTGACGACACGATACATTCCACCGCATGACTCACGCGTATTTCGTCACTCACGCGCTTATAGAACAATACAAGTGCACTGCAGTGTCATTGCAGAATGGTGTCTAGTGAACAAATGAACGGACGACAGACCGTCTGCAATGTGTCGTGTGTTAAAAATCATGACCGCAAATCGTGTCGTGCGGTGCTTCGTGAACAATTGTCCTTACGAACAAACAAAAAATGTTGCCTTTTATAACATTATAGATTACAAAAACAATAAAATATAATGATATATTTGACTCGCCCTAACAGGCATTAGCAGACTTATTTGTGTCCCAATAAAAATAAAACAGTCTGACTTTTATTCCCCACGTAATTCTTGACATTTTGTTATATCCAAATGTCACCCCGTTCGATAATCCATTCGGCAATAGTACGAGTACGTGAAATATCACAATGTGCTTTTATGTTCATCTAAATTTCACGTGCTATAGCATCTGCCAAATTGTCAATCTTTCCATCAATATCGGGCGACGCTGCCAGTAGACAACTGGTTTTAGTTTTCACTTTCGTTGGACATATTTGGCAGGTGTATTAGGTATTAAATATGGGTAAAGTCATTAATTGACGTCTAAATGACGTTATAAATTACACATGTCAACGTTTCAAAGATATTTTTAATCTGTCGCTTAACGATTAAAATTATTATTAATGCTTGCATTTTTGTCAAATATTCTCTTGAATAATTTAAGTTCATTAACGTTACCAATTGTAACGGTTACTTAATCGTAGTTTTGTTAAAGGCTTTATTTGACTAATTGTCTTTAGAACGTCTGTTAATGTGTCAATAAATCACAGCTGATTCGGAACACGTGTTTTAAAGTTCTTAACAATATTTATTTCAATGTCGAAAAGTTTATTCTTTATTCAGTTCCAAGCCCGTCTAGCTTACAATTGAATCTTGTTATCAATATTGTAAGTTTAGCCCTTTTTCCATGCGATAGGGATTTTTTTGCTTATCCATCAGAATATTTTATTGTGTCAATTACGAACTTTTACAATATTTTTGTGTCATATAGATGTTGCTCAGTACCGAGCATTTTAATTATAACTGTAGCTCCTACCCGTGGGTTCGCCCGTGTGAAAGTCGAAAATTTTCTCAAGTATATAATTACTGGGATAAATAATGTCCCGATTTATGACATGGTCTACCAAGTTTCATATAAATCCATTTGGCTCTTAAGGCGTAAAAAGGTAACAAAGAGACCGACAGACAGAGTTATTTTTGCATTAGTATAATTATAATAATAATAGCAAATATGGATAAACGAATAAATTAAAATCTACGTAAAATTATCTTACTAAGTATTGTCAAACAACTGATGTTTCTAGAATGTCTTCTAACAAAATTAAAATACAACATTTATTTTTGTAGCACTATTTTTGATACCAGAGGCGGTGTAGCAACATTTTATTATTTTTTTACTTCATCGAATATAGCGTTACATTCTGCCAGTCGCATGAGTGCGTTTTTTAGGTTTCCACGAATGAATACTCTAACAAAATTGGATTATTTTATGTATGTTTCCTTTTGAATGAAAAATACTACTGTCCAACTAGTATTTTTTATAAAATGTATTTCACCCACAACTGACGAAAAACAAACATGTTTTGTTTCTTTGTTGGGGCAAAATGAAATATAGAAAAAATAATGTAGATATAAATTCAGTAGTTTTATTTTATGAATTAAAAAATGTAGAAATAAACGAATTCTGATGGATATCTAAATGGAATATCTCTGTCTGTGATAATCAAATCAAATTAGTGTCCATTATTCCAATTAAAATAGTCTCGATTCAGCATTCAGCAGCATTAGGTAAGTACTTACCGGGCGTTTCAGACAGATTAAAGAATGTTTTTGCCTAGCAACAATGAGATTCCTGCTTTGTCCTCATTATGTTTATAGCATTTAATTTATAATCAAAGTTA
This sequence comes from Anorthoa munda, assembly GCA_945859665.1. Lineage (NCBI taxonomy): Eukaryota > Metazoa > Arthropoda > Insecta > Lepidoptera > Noctuidae > Anorthoa > Anorthoa munda. Next base: position 18,420,845 of record OX243896.1, on the reverse strand, counting down.
TAAGAAGAAAGAAAGAAGAACAACTCTTTTCTTTAGAGTTGTTAGAAATGGAAATTTGTATATTTTCCTACTCCTCCGTTATTCTTTTCCGATTAATTTCGCTGCGGGATCCAAGACAGTTAAATTCATTCTCCGGGACTTCGTCGAAGTTCATTGCCGCGGCGCTTTTCTGGTGGTCGCCAAGATTGATTCTGGCTTTTAGGAGTTGCAGTGGTTTGGGAATAGTGCGGTGGGTTTAATTTAAATTCATTCTCCGGGACTTTGTCGAACTTGATCGCCGTGGCGCTTTTCTGGTGGTCGCCAAGATTGATTCTGGCTTTAAGGAGTTGCAGTGGTTTGGGAATAGTGCGGTGGGTTCAAGTAAAGTTATCTTATAGAGACCTACTAACACTTGCGAATGTGAAACTAGCTTCATTTTTAGGGTTCCGTACCCAAAGGGTAAAAACGGGACCCTATTACTAAGACTTCGCGATCCGTCTGTCTGTCTGTCTGTCCGACTGTCTGTCTGTCTGTTTGTCCGTCTGTCTCCAGGCTGTATCTCATGAACCGTGATAGCTAGACAGTTGAAATTTTCACAGATGATGTATTTCTGTTGCCGCTATAACAACAAATACTAAAAACAGTATAAAGTAAATATGGAAGGGGGGCTCCCATACAACAAACGTGATATTTTTGCCGTTTTTTGCTCGATATAAATAACGGCAATAGGTAGACGCTTGAAATATTCACAGAATGTTTAGTTGTATATTATCTTCAAAAAATAATAATTATTAAATTAAAATAAAATAAATTAAGGGGGGCTCCCATACAACAAACGTGATTTTTATGCAGTGTTTTGCGATAATGGTACGGAACCCTTCGTGTGCGAGTCCGACTCGCACTTGGCCGGTTATTTTTGTTTGACAATTCAAAAGTACCTTTAAATGGTTTAGTTGAAATAAATTACTTTGATTTTATTTGATTTCATTTGTTTACGAATTATCTTGCCGATTAGCTTATATGACAAATATATACATATTTTTATAGAAAACCAGCACTACACCGCATAAAAAACTGAGCATCTGAGTGAAATGGGTTATATTAATCCAGCTATAAGTCACTGACCTTTCATAAATAATTGTATTAATAGGAACGTCGATAATAATAAAATTTATTCTTACTTATGATTTAATATATAAACAATACTAGCTTCTGCCAGCGGCTTCGCTTACGTGAAAAGTGTGTTCTTATCCCAAGGGAACATTATACCGGGATTAAAAGAAGCCTATGTGCTATTCCACAAAATAATCTATCTCTGTACCAAATTTCATCCAAATCCGTCCAGCCGTTTTAGCGTGATTGAATAACAAACATACACACATTCATCCAAACTTTCGCATTTATAATATTAAGTAAGATAAGACGAACATTAAAAATATTATAACAAAACCACCGGGTGATCTGTTCGACGTAAAAAGAGAGAACGCGATCAATATTATATTTTTATAGATCCAGAACAAAAAGGTGAATCCAAAGATAAAGGGCCAAAAAATTAGGTCAATTATATTTTTGTTCAAAGACTTTGGACGATTGCCAAATATTAATGGTGTGTTAGAGATAGTATTCGTAAAATATGTCAATTTGTATATTGTTTTTGTTAATGTTATAATAATAGGCACAGCTGCTGTATTCATGACTTGATTCTTTAAATAAATGCTGTGTGATTTTTTTCCGATTAGAAATAGTTTCTTAGGTAGATCATAATTATTTAATTATACAAAATCCCTTTTTCGTATAATTAATTTGAGTAAGTTTGTGTATTCAGTGTATAGGTTAAATAATTTAGTAAGCCTATGGATACTAAAACAGCAATATGCCTAATAGACTAATTAAAAACTCGTATTTATTTCAAAGAAACCACCATCGGATATTCTTCATAATGCGCACAGCGAAAGATTGGAACTCACTGCCTGCGTCTGTGTTTTCGAACGCATTCAACTTGAATCTCTACTGTGTTGAACAGGCTTATTCTGGGTAAACTCACTCCATCGTCGACTTTGTCTCTGTCACCTCTGACTTAGGCTAGAGTTAAGAGCAAACTCATCTCAAATAACAAAGAAAAGTTCGTTGCCAAGGTCTAGTGGTTGCAAGCGCTACTGATGAGCAGATCCTGGGTAACCCGTACGGGCAATCTGTTACTGGATTTTTCCATCTGGAATTTATCAGTAGCGGCCCGGAGTCTGGACTTGTGCCCGGTTGATGGCAATAGGCTCACCCTTGCCCGTAATTTATCAGAGAACGCTACCAACTCGAATGTGCATGAGCTCATGACTAAGCAACACAGGGAAAAGTTCCTAGTGTACTGTGTAAATGTGGCCTCCACAGTCATTGCACGAAACCGAAGTTGAAGCGGCACTATGCTTTACTAGTATTATTATAATATTTTGTAAGAAGCATATAAATAGCACGCACAAAACTGCAGTGACAAACGGTGCACTGGGGTAGTACCTAATAAAAACAGATTGTCTGTGTGGTGAAAAGCACAGTTGTGCTTCTTATCCTTAAATTGTAAGGCATAATTTATATTTATTTGATTTCCCTGTGATAAATAGCTCTTTTTTGTATTCTGACTGTGATACACTTCACTACTGTGTGCACTTCTTGCACATTTTAGCGATAAACCGCACTTTTTGTATAGTTTTGCACTTTTGTATTATTTTAACCTAAATTTTATGATCAATAAATAAAGATGCCCATATTTAAATAAAGTGGGATTTCCACCCACTGTATACAAGAAGATGTAAGCAAGAAGAACAATTAGTATGAAGAATAAAGGTACGAGGGGCATGAAAGAGGAATAGTATGAATAAGTTGTTTGCACAGAATAGGCGCCAACTTCGTGGCGGGATTCCGGGGGAATCCGACCGGACTTACACTCCAGAAAATAAAATAAAGAAATAATAATAATAATAGGCTCACCCTCTTGTTCTGGACTTAAACATAAATTATTGTTGTAAAAACTTTCTGATTTATGAAAAATACGTTGTTATAATACTCTATCAAAACAACAGTTTAGTTCAAGTTTATCGACTTACAACATTGATAAGAAAATATTGTTCTAAGTAGAGTCAACAAATGACCATATGTTACCTATTATTCATTGATCGGCGTAACAACTGTGCTAATAAAATTATGACGTATACGTTTCATTGTTTTTAATTTTTTACCTAAATAGGCAGAAAATTTTCAATAATTATACGATTATAAAATGTTTTGAATATGGCACAATTTTGTACAACCTCGCTAGGTTAAAAAAAACTGTCAAATTTGTGATATTTTCAAAGCCTGAGTAAGTTATTTTAATGACATTAGTTTTACAGTTAGCCCACTAGAAATGAGTTCTGGACTTTCAGTTTTTTGAATGGGCCAGTTAGGAAAAACTTATTTTTTGGGATGGCTCAGCGAAATATCAGCTTCCTTGCCTTGACTCGGTGGAACGCAGAGCTATGAGGCTAATTGGTGACGTCAAACTGGTGGATACCAAGCTTCACAGCTTGGCTCATCGCCGTAAGGTTGCCTGCTTGGCGGTCTTCTACAGACTGTACTTCAGCGAGTGTGCTCATGAACTCCACGACCTCATCCCACCGGCCCCCTTCTACCATCGGACATTTAGACGCACTGCAAGTTACCATCCTCACCTAGTTGCCATTCCTCCAATTTGCACCAAGCGCTTCCAAACATCCTTCATAATACGCACAGCAAAAGCATAGCATTAATACAACCCGAATCTCTTCAAAGTTAGAGGGAAGAGGCTTCTTCTGGGTAAGCTCACTCCATCATCGAGTTTGTCTCTGTCACCTCTGACCTAGACTAGAGTCAAGAGAAAACCCAACCTAAATAAAAAATAAATAAAAACGTGTTGCGAAAAACGTGCGCTCCGCGAACCTTGCGAAAAACTGCAAAATTTGGGGATACTCGTATTTTATACTTTTTGCTTTAAAGGTCGTAAATTATAAGTTTTTCGACAAACAAAATTCAGTACCTTTTTAAAATTCGTTAAATAAGGAAACATTTAAATCCAACCGCAGCTCTTGAATCATATAGGTGAAAATGGATTTTTAAAGAATTAAGACTAAGCCCTCTGAATACCTATTTAAGTACATAACTGAACACCAAAGGAAAGTGCATAAAATTGTGTATAAAGTCATTCTAGCCCGACTCTAAGGTACCCTGCATCCCTTATTACATTTGCAGAATAAGATTTTGAGAAGGTGTGGTGAGAGTAGCCCGTTTTTAGTTGCTAGTGGGATGAAGCCACAAGAGCTCATTTCCCAACCCCACTCGCGGGGTCCTTCTCTGCTCCCAGCCATTTTTGCACTTGGTGGTAAGCGCGGAATGCATGGAAATCTTGCAAATCTTCGAAGGATAATAGTTTTAGAGCTGCGGTTGGGTTTAAATTGTTCCATATTTAATTAAATTTAAAAAAATACAGTTGTTTTTTGCCGAATAATGTTTAGGTAGTTTACGGCTTTTAGAGCAAACATTTAAAAAGTAGTATTCATAGTGCACAATGAGCGCACGTTTTTTGAAGTTGCAAATTTGTATTCAAGCTACTCTGACTGGCCCATACAATATATTCAAAATGAAGAACTACATAAAGCTTTGCGATTTTGATGTCCTAGTTGAACTACAAAAGCTTAACCTGACACTACTGGGAATGTTAGTATTCAACTTCATATAAATGTGAAAGAGTGTATGTTTGAATGTTAGTTACGTGACCCGCCTCATGACGTGAACTAGGATAAAACAATTTTTAAATAAAGTATTGGACTATTTTTCGAAATCAGCTTTATCGCAAATATTTTGTCTTACTCAAGTCTAGTATAAAACTTCAATGTAATTATAGTTTTTTTGTAGAGCACAGTAGTTCTTGTCCGTGACATTGCTCAAGAAACATTCAAACGCTTGACTAAGTCGTTCCGTTGAAATCGTGCCAAAATTATTCGGTCAATTCGAAATTTTAATTTTGTCGATTGACTTCTTATTTATATAGGCATTTGTAAATATTTTCCTGTTCACTAGAAGAGTAGATAATCTTATTGTTTAGTAAAAGGTCGATTTGGTATTTCTTTGAAGTAGATTTTCGAGATTAGATTTTGCTAATTTTGCCTAGTTTGTAGTATTTCTTGATTATTACTGAAATGTCAAAAGTTATGATATGCCATAATTTGATATTTATTTTTGCTCAACAACGAACAAGTTTTATTAAAAATTAAGTTTGTTTGAGCGGAGTAGCAAAAATGTCCTAAAAATAAAAGACACATATATCACGCGATGACGTAACAGCAATAATTTAGTAGATTATATGGTTCCAATTTTAATATATTGAAATGAGTGTTGTATAATTATGTGTTATATATTAAAATAAGTACAAAACCGTCTCTTAAAATTAACATAAAATTAAAGTATAAATCAGTTAACCGTTAAATGACATTGACTAACAAAATTAATATGTAAATACAGACAATATTATTTTTTCATTACCCAATTGCTTTAAACTGTGTTATTCAGCAAAAGAGCTACTTAGGCTGAAACGATGATCAATAACGATATCATCATTTAAAGATGATTTCTAATTTTGACATAATTATTTGACTGTCCGTATTATTGTCGAAAATCTATTAAATTTTTCACGTATAATAAATTAATTTCTCCTACTTTACAGACTATTGTAATGTATAAATTAAGTTATTGTTCTTGGTACAAGAGTAATAAATATTATTTATTGCATAAACGTCTGATTTGTCCTTTGGAAATATTCTAATCAGTAAGCATCTATGTAATTGTTCGATGTGGTGACCCTTGGAGAAGCTCAAGTTCCAGCAGAAAACGTCTTTCAATAAAAATAATCTAAACATCATCATCTCATCTTCAGCCTATTAGTGTTCCTACTGCTGGGACACAGGCCTCCTCTCTGTGAGAGGGGATGGTTCGTAATCCACCATGCGGGTCCAGTGCGGTTTGGTGGAAACCACAAATGTCTTCGAATTTTTGGTTCTACGACATGCCGGTTTCCTCACGATGCGCGACGTTTTCCTTCACCGTTTTTGAAAGCAGGGGTGATGCAATAATTTACACAAAGTAAAGCGCCTGCATTCTAACTCACGACCTACACCTTGGAAGTCGGGGCTAATACCACTGGGCCACCACTCTATAATCTAAACGATCTAACTCAATTAGAATAGAATAGACTATACTTTATTGTATACCATAAAAGTTACAAATATATTTCTCTCAATTTAAGTTACGAAACAAAAATATTAGTTTTATCTGATAACAGTCCATAAAATAGATTTAAAAAAGTAAAACCCAACTACAAAAATAAATGTGTTATGATGTATTTTTTTAATTTACAAGTAAAAGTGTTATTTTTTATCACATCAGTTTATATTTTTGAAATGTACGTATGAAATCGTTTTTGATAACAAACTCTATACATGTAAATATTTATCTCTGTTGGCTCGAGTATCAGGCGCAACATTAGATTTAACGACACCTAACTTGTCCAAATGTGACAAGAAGTTAGAGAAACATGAAAGAAGTAACATTTGACCATCCATACACACATAGACTAGCAACTCCAATTCCTCCCAGAATACAGGTTATCATTATTTCTAATAAAAACGTAGAAAAAAAACAATAATCACAGATCCAACAATCGTAGCGAAAAGCGAATTCAAAGTCTTTGGTTTCAACAGAATTTCAAAATCATGTCATATACTTTTCTCTAACCAAAGTCTTTGAATAAATAATCATCAACAACAAATAATAATCTTGAAAGCTGTTTATAATCCACGTTCAGCTGCCCTTACATTCATCATATCACTCCGAAACGTTTTTAGATTTACGACTGACGAAAATAAAAAAATTGGCATTGTCTTTAAGCGAATGTTTTTACTGCAGACAGATTTAATATAGTCGTAGAACTAGAATGTATGGAATGATAATATGATCTATTCATTTTGGATGTACTGGAGCTCTTTGTGAAGAAGCTCGACTCGGAAAGCCTTTTACCAACTATGACGGGGTTCCAGACTAAGTGGATGCAGCTGAATACCAGTATTTTACATAATTTTAGTAGTCACTATCTGACCTCCACAGCCAAGTTAAAGAATAACACGATATCTCTTGGCAAGACTGTTTTCAGATTTAACGTGGCAGCTGGGACTAAGATTTAACGTGGTTTCCGGGATTCTCGTTTTTTATATTGGACACATCTATATACCGATATCGACGAGTATTCCTTAAACTTGAAGATCAACTCATGCCGCTGCTAATATTTAGCCAGGAGCCCCTCTTCATACATACTTCCTTCATTATCATTAACATTAGAAGCGGGATATTTACCATGTTTACTGTTTGTTGCAAGTTTCTGATATTTTAGTGCTGTTGCAAGCACCATGATCACGGATAAACTGAAGTTATTGTTTATGAGGAGACAAATCGGTCTACCCTCTTTCTGGTTCGTCTAACAGTAAACATGGAAAATATCCCGCTTCTAATGTTAATGTTAGTGTTAGTGACCATGACAGTTTAAAAACTTGTACTTCCTTCATGTTTAACGTTATTTGTACCTTTATAGATAACACCAGCATCTAGAACGAATCATACTTAATATGTGAATGTGATTAATGACCTTATTACCTTAATTGTACTAATTCGTATTATTACCACCAAATTAAGCATCTGTATTTTCTCCATTGTTTTACTCAAATCTACATCCTACAATTAAAATTCTGATCTTATCAAAACTTGAAACAATGAATTGTATGCTTGAACGATATATTTTTTCTCAAGATTAGTTTCTGTTTTGTCTTATTAAGTTGTAGGGTAGCAAACATATCACTGGATAAATTATATTATTATAAAATATTTTTTACACGGCAATTTGTTAGAACAGTTACTTGTTGTCTAACTTTTTCTTCACTAAGTGCCGATTTTGGAATAATCTGATAACTTTTAATTGAGGAATAAAAATGGCCGTTTGACATAATATGTTCTATACAAAAACTATCAATTCGCCTTTTTTATTCCTCAGTTAAAATTATCAGACTATTAAAAAATCAGCCCTTAAAAGATAGAATGAGAAAAAGAAAATCGTTTTAAAAATTACAACAATCATTTTATCAACTATTATGTTCCTAAAGGTAAGACCTAAAGGCAATATAAGTAGGATATCCGCAAAAAAATATTATAATATGAATTTTTTAATTATTTGTCTTGTGAGCCTTCCAGGCTGACCTTCATGACGATAATCCAAATAAAGCAATGCAAGCGATAAGCAAATAAAAGTATGCTATCCCCACTAAACCGGACTAGGTATCCATATAATAGTATTGAAAACATAATTCGTAACCACAATGCTCACATTTTATTTCTGTGGAAATATTGTAATCTACCAGTAAACCGCTTAGCGTGATAGGAATATGAAATAAGATATAATATTATGCATTCTTTTTGCGGAAAAAAATAAAAGAATAGAAGAATGGCGTAAAAATGATAGACGCGCGTAAAGTATGCGGGTGTAACGTAAAAATGATAAGGCTTATAAGCCATTTGATAAATAATAATATTTGCGTATGTGTCTAGGATGGAAAGGGAAAAATAAAACTTTATTGTAACAATTGCAGAATAACTGTGTTAGTAAAGGTAGACTATACATTTTTAGATCACAGGAGTAAGATATCAAAAATGAGTCAGAGTAACTTAAAAAAAAGGAGAAAAACTTTGTGAGAGTCGTTAAGGAGTAACCCAGTTTGAAACCACAAAAATCTACTGAGCATGTTCACGTTGACTCACCTATGATTCAACGACGTGGCACAAAGAAATACGAGTACGATTGGTCCTCAGGAAAATATAAAATAAATTTCTTTTACTTCAACAAAATTTGACAGCATTTTTACTCATCAGTCACTTGGGTAGATTTTCGGGAACCAGAGTTACTAACGAACACTTTTCTCAGAAACTCACCCGGTGAGATCGCAATAGCCTTCTCAAAGATATTAGAAACACGACTGGATGTAGGTACAACACTTATACGAAAGTAATAACGTAAAAATATTCTCAATCACTAATAAGAAATAGATATATATATATAATATCTATCGTGTGTGTGTTATATTTTCCTACGAAAAAAGGAATGATGTCAATCTCTCCTTTTTCTTACGAAATTATAGTAACTTACTAAACCTCGCCAATATTCTCGGCCTTATGATTTCTCCTACGAGTATATTATTACGTACACTACAATTGCTCGCTAGTCATGAGCACGTACGGGCCTTTTACATCTAAAACACTTCAAATAATCCTTTGTTCTTTTACGATAAAACAGTAAGACCCTTTTTTCTGGGTAGCACGTCTTTCCGAGGCGTTTCCCTTGATCCAATTCGTTAGTTCGATTTTTTGTACCTTTCTGAGAAAAAAAAGCCTAAGTCGGGGTAATATGCCTCTGGCTTTAAATAATTTGTTTTATATCGGTTAACGGTTACCTTGGACTTGAAATAATCTCTAGACTTTATAAAAAGAATATGCCAATGGGTTGGATTGGCAGATAAGACGATATGAACTCTTCTTAAGAATAAATCCTTGAATTCTGGATTCGAAAACTACAAGCAAATAATATTTAACTAACAAAAACAAGTCCACAATAAGCAGCACTATGTTATAACTCAAGAGTCTATGTATTAATTACTATATAAGCCTCTGCACGCCCCAAGGTGACCAGGTAAACGTCCACGTCCTCGTGGGATACCACTGGTTATGAGAAGCATAATACGGGTCAATAAGGCGACCATTGGAGTTAGGCTTAGTTCACTATGTTTAGCATTCCGCTTCTTTGAGCTGAATGACAATGATGGATAGCTTCATCTCTTGACGCCCAACCTTATACAAGGTATGTTGTTCCAACGCCTTAAAACAAAATTTTCATAGCTCATTCCACCATAATTTTCGCCATCAAAATTAACTCCCAAAAAAAACTTAAGACACCAAGCATCACCGAGTACTTTAACACTAAACGTAGCAGAGTTAACGCAATTAATGTTACTACCAGTTCCACTCTCCCTAAGAGAAAACGCGCTAAGTGAAAATAGAGGCAGTTTAACTCAACTTAAAAGCAACATCACACGAGGTCCCAAGTGTATGTGCATTTGCATTCAGTTTCAAGTTTAGTGTATAATTTACGTGACGCTTATGAACTTTCGGTAGTTGCATGTTGGGTCTGGGATATCAGTTGGATATTCTTTACCTTTGGGATTGGGTAATGCTTTGAGGATGTACAAGTCAGGAATTAGGAGAATATATTTATTTACTACATCGCTGAATGAAGAAACGCAAGTGAAGAAACATCATCAACGAAAAATATTTGGAAGCCATAATGTGGCCACGATCCCCAGCAAGGAAGTGGAGGAAGATAGCTAGCTTAAACTATCTTACTGCTGGGTACCTTCCTACATTATTTCCATCGCTTCCAGTTTTAACACCACGTCATCTTCACTTCCTTCCTTTTTAAAATTCCTCCTAAAGTTTTAATAGTTTTACTCACGCCTATTGACGCTTTAGTTTTCATATGGGTAATCTCATTAATAGTTTCCCTTTGGGAAGGCAGAAGAATGTGTCGCTATATCTATTAAATAACATACAGTGACAACCCGCACCACTTAAGGAAAAGGGCTCCTGACTGTGTTGTGGTACAGTCCTCTTGAGTTTGCTTTAAGCACGAGTCATGACCCAGAGAAATGAAGCTTAACTGTAACTTAAAACTGCTAAATTACTCGTACATTAGTTGAAGACGATTTATATTTTACCTAGAGAAAATTTATACAATCCTCTCACAGAAGTCCTGACATTGACGTGTTCGTCTTTCATTCATCCCTGATCACATCAAAAGAACTTCGGAAAATTTTAAAATACAGAGAAATAAAAATATTCATAATGCTACTGCATCTTTAGAAACATATGTACGATGTTTTCACCTTCCATATCTTGAAAAAGATAACAGATTGAACATAGTAGTATTCCACATACAATAATAATGATGAATGAAAAACACAACACTACCGATCACTAGAAATATGACGTCTATATCATACTAATATTTCACACATTATAACAGTCTAGCTCGTGTACGAAAGACAAATTGGTCCACGTCTGGTCCCGAACAAATGACGGACACGTTTCGGTGTCACCTGTAACCACAGAGGCATCATGGCTTCACAGACATGTTACATGTTGTATTACACTAACCAGTAGGGCAACGCTCCACATTAGTTCACGGGTACTCTACATGCGTGTACTTGGCTACAATTTGTGTTGAATTATATACGGGTACACTGTGACCCATGTCCAGATACATGGCTGGCAAACGAATGTCAAATCTCTGCGAGCATATTCTGTGTAGCCGTGAATGGTTGACATTAAACGTAAAGTACAATAAATTGCTCTATATGTACATGTTCGGGTTGAGCGTGTTTGCACATTGAGATTCTCTATCGCACAATCTATACTTATATACAAATACTAATCTATACTACAAATAAATAAAATTGAAGTGTCTTTATGTAATATCAAAATAACGTTTTATTGAATGCACGTGAAAGTATATACGGTACTAACAACAAATAAGCAATTTTTAAGATTTTTGTCTGTTTGTTCCGGGTAATCTCCGAAAAGGCTGGACCGATTTTGACGGGACTTTCACTGGTAGATAGCTGATATAATAATGAGTAACATAGGCTACGTTTGATCACGAGAAAATTTATAGTTCCGGCGGGAAATTAAAAAAAAAAAAAAAAAATACGAGTTTGACGCGGACGAAGTCGCGGGCAACAGCTAGTAATATCATAAAGAGGAAAGATTTGTTTGTTTTTACCGAATAGGCTCCGAAAGTAGGTGACCGATTTTAAAAATTCTTTCACCGATTGAAAGCTACATTATTCCTGAGTGACATAGGCAATTTTTTTTTATCCCAAAATCGGGTCCTGTGGGGTGGCCCACGAGAGCGAAGCCGCGGGGAACAGCTAGTCAATAATAAATGTATGAAGTTGCCCTTCTCCAAGTTCCAAGAAACTTGGGCAAGCACAAGTCCTGTTTTCATACAGGAAATGTTTTGATAACTAGCAAAAATATCTTCACCAACATCAACGCCTCGTCATTATTATACCAGCCAAAGGCCTTGTAGGAGGCTTGTATCTACTGCAGCAAACAGGCCTCCCACAAGCGAGATTACATTGACCATTCCTGTGCTTTTTGCATCCAATTAATTTCCATAAAAAAAGCAGGTTTCTTTCATGGTAAATTATTTAATACCTTTGTATAGTCACAGTTTATGTATTAAGAATGAACAATTAAGAAAAGGTTAAGATCATATTCAAAGTCTAATTATTTTTGGCTGTACCCGCCCTAACTAAGCAAATGGGTTTGTATGATGAAACAAGACCCCACTTATATATTGAAGGTCACGTCTTGGCAATGAAGTATCCAAGATCTAACGTACTCTACGTACCATTAAAATTCGGTTGACTTTTACGATTCTTACGAAAAAGTATTTCCTATTTTAAGCCGCAACCACATGTCGCTCATCGTCATCATCATCTGCCTTCTATGAACTGTTTAAATCGCCTTTCAGTTTACCTAGTTGCAGCTGAATGCCAATATTTTACATATCTGATTCGTCATCCTCATCATCATTTCAGCCAAAATGCATCCACTTCTGGACATAGGCCTCCCCAAGCATCGCCACACTGATCGGTCCTGTGCGTTTCGCATCCACTGGACGCCTGCAGCCTTGACCAGGTCGTCGTTTCAGGCCTTCCTACGCTGCGTCTTCCGGTACGCGGTAGCCACTCCAGAACTTTTCGCCATCCGTTCTGCGAGCAATGTGCCCTGCCCACTGCCATTTAAGTTTGGCAATTCTTCGGGCTATGTCGGTAACCTTGGTTCTCTTGCGGATGTCTACATTTCTGAATCAAACCTTCATAACCCAGTCACTTACATGATACGTATTGGCAAAGACTGGCGTTTGATTTACTGGCTTCTGACTACCCGTAACGACCACCAAAGATTTACAAATGACAACCTGGACCAACGGCTTATCGAGTCAACTCCTAACCCATTGAATTTCGTATACATCAACCAAGCTCGACCAAAATCACCCATTCAGCTGTTTTTCACACTACCGACAATATTTACTATGGCAACTTGTTCGTATATCAACAAAGTAACACTATCTTTTGTGTCAAGACGTTTACAGCTGTTTTATGGGTTCCCATTGTGGTGTGGTGTGTTTTTCTGAACGTTTGCTCTACAATGTTGAATGGTGATTTCGTTGTAACTGTAAATAATTCTGACGTGCTCTGACGTAGGCATTGTCTTGAAATTTTATGTTGCAATTTTTCTAAGTTGATTGTGGGTAGAGTCATTTGCGCGTGGTATTTATAGATAATTCTGTAGCATCTGCAAGCGCATTATAAACTCTTCTTTCTTCGATATAAGAATCAGTTCAGTTTTATGATTGGATTGTAGACGTATTTCTTTAGTTATACCTTAATTTTTTCACTACGATAATTAAATATAGTATTCATGAATATTTTGTTGCGAACCGAAAGACGATGCGTAGGAAGGCCTCCCGCGGTAATCCGCTAGATGCGAGACACACGGGATCGGTCAATGTTGCGACGCCTGGGGGAGGCCTATGTCCAGCAGTGGACGTCTATCGACTGAAATGATGATGATAATGAATAATTATAACAGTGTAACTACTAATACTGTGTATAGTGGTCTCATGTATAACAAAGGAGATTCATGAAACAAATTTTCTAGAACTGTATTATAGACAGACAAATTTTGAATTGAAGTTCATAATAGTGTAAATAAATAAGACATCCCAAAAATGAAAATTAATTAAAAATTATATTTAAAATTGGTCTGCCAAACACATTTTAAGATACATATAATGTTTGTTCAAACCGGGGGACCACACAAGGTAATGGATTTGCATAATATTACAACGATAAATTAGTTTCATACCTTCGGCCTTCGATTTGCAACGCATCGAATGAACATGTAAATTGTGTTTGAGATTCTACGCGTAGAATCAGTTGGTACAAACAAATAATGTAACATAGTATTGATAAAGGCCCAGAACTCAGCAACTGGGTTGTGGAGGTCAGATAGGCAGGCAGGAAAGTCAAACACAACATAATAATATACACCGTGACATTTACTTATATTCAATCAATCAATCAATAAGCCCTCTATCCTGAACTTCCGTCTGTTTGAAGTGTTTGTTTTCCTCATTTAGAGGATATCTCTCAGTTCAGTGTACCTTTTGGCAAAGGCCTCCTCTAACATTTTCCTTTGTGTTCTATCTCTGGCAACCCTTCTCCAGTAAGGGCCCGCTGTAAGTTTCAACTCATCCTCCCATCTCTTAAGTTGTCTTCCCCGCTTCCTTTACCCATTTCTGGGATACCAGTCTGTCACACTTTTCCTGAGTACCCATGTGGCCTGTCCATCTCCATTTTAGTTGGTCTATCTTCGTAAGTATATCCATAACTCTTGTCTTGGCTCTTATATAGGTGTTTCGTTTCCTGTCTTGTTTCTTGATGCCTATCATGCTTCTCTCCATCGCTCTTTGACAGTATTGCAGCTTATCTCGGTGGTGTTCTGAAAGAGACCATGTCTCGCAGCCATATGTGATACAAGGCAGAATGCAAGTGTTGTAGACTTTCCGTTTTGTACCGACGCTAAGGTCGTTGGCCTTCATGATTTCTTTAAGTGACCAGTATTTTTTCAAGCCGTTTGCTATTCGTCTTTTGATTTCCTTGTCTGTCTGATCTTGGAACGAGATGATCTGTCCTAGGTACGGTAGGTACTCTTTCACGTATTCGAGGGGTTCGTTATTTATTGTTATAACTCGGTTATCATAGTTTGTCAGGAGCTTGGTCTTGGTAATATTCATAGATAGCCCTATTTTCTCGCTTTCTCTGTTTAGGTCTTGGATCATTTTCTCTATATTTTCAGGGTTTTCTTCGGCGACGACAATATCGTCTGCGAATCTTAGGTGGTTTAGTCTTCGTCCATCTATGCTTAAACCAAGTTGGTCCCATTCCATCTTTCTGAATATACTTATATTAATCGTGATAAAAAGGTGATCCCCACTCAATGTATCCAACATTAACTTTCTCTAGGAACGGCTTTTTTTTACAAATTTTTGTTTATTTTATTTACAAACTGTCTGTGTATCTTATTTTTCATATACCCATGCACTGAAACGCCTTGCAGCAATTACACCGAACCAACAATAAGCCAACTATACGTCCAGGTTTCCTCACGATGTTTTCCTTCACTGTTGTCAGCGATGTCCAAGAAAAACTTAGAAAGTACATATGAATTGAAAAAGTCACATTGGTACTTGCCCGGATTTGAACCCACGACCTCAAGCACGAGAGGCGAGTTCTTAGCCACTGGGCCACCACGAGACTACTGAGAACACAAAGATTTATTTCTTATTTTTATTATCGTATATTCTCTATACGATAATAAAAAATAAGATAAAAAATATATCTTAGTTTGTATTCGTTTGATCACTATCTCACCTGATGGTTAGCGATCAATCACCTGATGGTAAAATTGCAATAAGAAACACATTTTTGCACTAGTGTGAATAAACTCTGATAAAGATGTCACTAGTCACCACCCCTTGAAACTCACGGACCGCGCTCACTATTTGTTGTTTCAAACTACGTTATACGTCATAATAGTTAATAATATTATATTTTTTTAATTATTCAAATGTTCATAAATATATTTTTTTTTTTGAATGTTTTTAGTCATATACATGATGTGGGCAGCTTTTGTAAGACGATTAAAATTCCACGGTGTATAGTTGGGAAAAGGCTAGACAGACCATGATGAAATGACCCTATTGTTTATGGGTGAATATTGTAGAACAAAACGTGACTTTGTTGAATTCTACTTTTATTTTAAGGTGTAGTTTAAAATAGCTATCTAATTATTTTAAAATAAAGTGGATTTCGTTATTGTAAGTTAGATTTGCAAGTAAAATCGAAAGTCTGCTTGCGATTCGCACACTATACGTAGTTAGGTATTAAGTTTAAATTCATCACAGGCAAATAACATTCCGAATTATAATAATTATAACTTTTTCTAAGTTTTCTTAGGGTATTGCTTGTTAAAAATATATATTTGGGTAGTGATTGTATTACCAACTTAATAAAACCCATTTAGAGATAATATCACTACCTAATCGTGACCACAGTACTAATTAGTGAACATAACATCAAAATAATGGTTTGTAAAATAAAATTTACGTATGCAGTAGTAGTAGACGCCTGGGGGAGGCCTATATCCAGCAGTGGATATATTTCGGCTAAAATGATGATGATGATGATGCATTAGAATTTATTGTTTAAATGTAATTTTGTGTAGCGTATGTTCCTCAATTTATAGGTAAGTACCTATTTTATTAACAATTCAGTCAATCGTCCGTCGTGCCTGACGCAAATAAACACTTTCTTTCTTTCCTTCTTTGTTTCTTCCTCTCTTTCTTTCTTTATTTCTTCCTTTTCTTCTTTCTTTCTTTCTCTCTTTCTTTCCATCTTTATATCTTTCTTTCTTTATTCTTTCTCTCTTCCTTTCCTTCTTTCTTTATTTCTCTCTTTCTTTCCTTCTTCCTTTCTTTCTTTCTTTCAATCAGCCAAAGATAAGATTGCCAAAACAAATGAATATTCGGCCACAACCAAATGTGATCAAATCGAATAAACCGTAGACATATCACCGTGATAGCGTGGAGTGAGCTTTAAGTGAGTTCTCAATCCCTAACATCAATCGAATTGACAGCTTACTTTAACCTCATGTCCACGATGAGTATTTTTACAGAATCGATCAGCTTGATAACAACTAGGCGTCCAAATTAGTAACATCTTGGATCCTAACCAACAGAGTAATTTTAAACAGAGTTATCAATCAAATAACCAATTAGTTTTATTGAAAAACAGTTTTATACTAGAATTTATTGGTGAAATAATCTTTGGTATTTTTAGGTTGATCGGATTATGATATTAGAATGAAGAGCACGAATAAAAATTTCACCACCTACACAAAATAGTTTACATTTTTTTACTCCAATACCTACCTATAAATCATGACTTTTTTGTGTGTTTAGAATCATTATAATATGTGTGTGTTTAACTCACAGCCGAATTATTAAACAAAAAATATAATTTAATAAATAAAAAATAAAATAATTTATTTATAAATTCATCTCGGTGATCTCTGGTCACTGGCATTTATCAAGGTCGTAGGCAACATTATTAAAGGGAATATTTATTCGATATCTTGTCCATTATCTACCGGTAGGTAGATATTTTAATGGCAGTCCTTGTGTCCGTACAATAACATGCACATTGCAGGAATAAAAAGTATAAACAAAGGCATGTTAAGCATAAAAACAAAAAGCGTATATTTAAACACGAGGAGGTTCCCAGCAATCGGAATTTTATTATGTTGCCAACTCTACTGCAACATCACAAACATTTTACAATTTGCCTGCAACATGCTTGTCTCAGTACAAAAAAGTTTTGTACAAGTTTTGTTTTGCATGAATAGGTACTTGACAAAGCGACAGTATACCAGCTGTGAACGCCGGTACTTTACTGGTGGATTTTGGTGGAAGAAATGATGCGACGATGACTTAACAACACGTTTATTCAACGGTTTTACAATGAGAAATTTAAAATAATTGAGTGCGTGGTGACTCGACGCTGTCGTTGGTCGAATGAGGCGCGCGGCGGGGTAGCGCCGCTCGCGCGCGGGTGTCGTGTCTACACGTCGTGTGCGTGTGTGCGTGAGACGCCTGTGCGCACACATGCTAGGCGTTAACATGTTGCCGCCCCAGGAACGCAGTTCTGGTCCATGACTGGTAGCGGGCAGAGTCGGTTGAAGGCTCGTCGAAGAGTCCCCGAAGTGGTGATCACGTCGGCCACGCGGGTCACGCCGTCGGAGCCGGGGTACAGGCGCACTATGCGGCCTAGCAGCCATCGGGTGGGAGGCAGCCGGTCATCTTTCACCAGCACCATTTCTCCAAGCCGGAGTTGATCTCCTTGCTTGCGCCATTTCTGTCGTTTCTGAAGTTCTGTAATATATTCTATATAATAACGTTTCCAGAAATGGGCTTTCAGTTGCTGGATTCTCATGTATCGTGAGAGAGAAGGTATCACCGCAGGGTCAGTGACCTGAGGAGAAGGCAAAGCTGTGAGTGGTCGTCCGATTAAGAAATGTGATGGGGTGAGCGCCGTGAGATCAGAAGGGTCTGATGATAATGGAGTGAGAGGCCTAGAATTCAGAACACCCTCGATCTGTACAAGAACTGTATTCATCTCTTCATAAGTTAAGTTAGCTAAACCTAAAACCCTCTTTAAATGATATTTTACAGACTTTACGGAACCCTCTGCTAATCCGTTAAAATGTGGGCTATACGCTGGTGAGAATTTGAAGTTGATATGCGAATTAGACGCTTGAGAGCTAATTTCGTTAGAATTTGACTTTAAAAATCTAGACAACTCATTACATGCGCCGACAAAACAAGTACCATTATCAGAGTAAATGGTTTGCGGTCGTCCTCTACGGGCAATGAACCGGTCTAATGCAGCTAAAAATGTGGTGCTGCTTAAGTCGGTGACAAGCTCTATATGTACTGCTTTAATGGCCAGACAAACAAATATACATAGATAGGACTTTATGAGTGTGCTTCCTCTGCCCTTCCGGTTCAGTATCATGACGGGACCGGCATAGTCGACCGCTGTGTTTGCAAACACATACTCGGTATGCAGGCGACTGGAAGGAAGGTTGCCCATGATAGGTTGAATGCCTTTTCCTGCAAAACGACAACATTTGATGCATTTTTGAACTATCTGTCTGGCAAGGTTTCGACCATTAATAAACCAGAATTTATGACGAAGTGTGAAAAGTAATAATTGCGGAGGCGCATGCAATAAAATTATATGATACTGTCTAAATATTAATGTGGCTAAATGATGCCGTGAGTCAAGTAGGATGGGGTGTTTTGTGTCAAAATCATAAAATGAATTTTTAAGTCTACCACCTACTCGTAATAATGTGTCACCTTTGTTATAAAATGGATTTAATTGAAGTAGTTTATTTTTGACTGATAATTGTTTATTGTTTTTTAATAAGTTGTATTCTGAGTTGAAAATTTCAAGTTGTACAAATCTGCACAGTGAAGTTAATGATGAATTTAATTCATTAATTTTTATGAACCCAGTACGTTTGTGTTGTGGGTGTAAACAATTGTGAATGAACCGATGCACGTATACAATCACACGTTGTAATTTACTAAAATTAGAGAAACTCTTTATGAAGGCAGAGTAATGAGTAACATAATCGGTACAGTCAGCTGTCAAATTACATGTAACCTTGAACTCTGGTAAGTCAGGCTCTTGAAGGTGTGACGGTTGGTTAGGCCATGACTGTTTGTCATGTAGAAGGAATGGCGGCCCTGACCACCATAAACTACAGTTTTGTAACTGTTTGGCATCTGCCCCACGTGACCCAATATCAGCTGGGTTATTTTTAGTGGGCACATAACGCCATCCACATGATTCAGTTTTCTCAGAGATTTCACTGATTCTGTTAAATACAAAAGGTTTAAGCAGGTGTGCTTTAGGTGAATGTATCCAACCGAGGACAATAGTTGAATCACACCAATAGACACACCTTTCAATATTTAATCTAAGTGATGATTTTACTTTATCTGCCAAGCGGACGGCGAGGAGAGCACCGCACAGCTCTAGCCGGGGCACTGTCATGGGCTTCAGGGGAGCGACTCTGCTCTTTGCAGTCACCAAATGAACAGACACACAATTATTATTATTGACACTTTTTATATATACGCACGCGGCATAAGCTTGTGTACTAGCATCACTAAACACATGAAGTTCGATTGATATAGGACTATCAACCAAAATATGTCTAGGGATTCGAATATTGTTTATGTGAGCAAGTGACGTTATAAATTTAGACCACATGTTTACTATATCCAAAGGCACAGATTCATCCCACGTTATCTGTGAAGACCATAGTTTTTGTAGAATATTCTTTGCTAGCAGTATACATGGGTTTATTAAACCTAGTGGGTCAAATATTTGTGACATAAGAGATAATATTGTACGTTTAGTTAGAGTTTCGTCTTTGTTAATATTGACTGAGAATAACAAATTGTCCTCCTTGGACGACCAAAGCAAACCTAATGTTTTTGAATGGTCATTATTAGATAGGTTGAGTAATTCGTCGCTAGTACTTTCACCAACGATTTCAGTGACAACATGAGCACTATTTGAATGGAATTTACGTAAATGAAATTTTGCTTTTTCTAATTGTCTGATTACACCCTTACATGTGTCTATGAGTTGCGATTCAGTAGCGGCACCTGTGATTAAATCGTCGACATAGAAGTCATGTAAGATGACTTCCGAGACGGTTTGGTCTAAGCATTCGTTACCAAGCCGCGTCAAACACCTTGTCGCGAGATAAGGAGCAGACGCGGTTCCGTACGTAACTGTGTGTAGTTTATACTGCCTGAGTTGTTCGTGAGGTTCGAATCGCCATAAGATTTGTTGAAGCATTTGTTGTGATGGTTTGACATTCACCATTCTGTACATTTTCTCGACATCTGCAGTCACGAGAAACCTATGCTGGCGCATTCTAGTTAAGATACTAATTAGGTCATCTTGGACTGTAGGACCTACCATTTGAATTTGGTTGAATGAGACACCAGAGGTTGTCACCGCAGATGCGTCAAATACTACCCGTAATTTTGTCGATAAGCTTGAGTCACGTAATACACCGTGGTGGGGTAAAATATAAGTGAGAGTATCGTTTTCTGGATTTTTATTTAATGACATATGATTTAATGAAATGTACTCTTTGATGAAGTTACAATATTGCTCTTTAAAATGTGGTTCGCGTTTGAATCTGCGTTCTAGGGATAAGAATCTGGACAAAGCTTGTTCATAAGAGTCGCCCAGCTTATCAGGCGAATCCTTTAATGGAATCGTCACTTCGAATCGCCCATCAGGCAACCGAGTGGTATTATTTACAAAACTTTGTTCACATTCCAGCTCTTCCTTAGATATTTGTTTGCGTGTAGCTACTGTTTCTAGTTCAAAGAATTGAGATAATTTATTATGTAATTGATCGTCGTTGTTTTGTAAGGTAATATGATTGCAGTGGACTGTATTAATGAATTTCGTATGTTGTGTTGGGACTGGGCCTGAGATTAAGTAACCCAGTTTAGATTTATTAAGGGTTGGTTTATTCTTACCCAATGATATATTTTGGGAACCTATTATGGTCCAGAAAATATCAGCGCCAAGTAGCATATCGACTGGAGCAGGTATGTGGAATTTGGGGTCCGCCAACGTTATGTTAGGCGGTATATTTAGTGTTGTACGGTCAACTTTTGTAGTTGGCAATAACTGAGTGATGCGCGGAACAACATAACAGTAGATGCTCTCGCTATAATTATTAAATAATGACGATATGAGTACGTCACAACGCTTTGACAAGCAAGATATTTGAGAATTTAACCCTTCAACTACGGTCGAAGTGGAAAATGTAGGTAAGTTGAGTTTAGCACATAAGCTTTCAGTTATAAAACTGGAGGTACTTCCACTGTCAAGTATGGCACGCACTCTATGACATATGCCATTATTGTCTGTCACATGGACTAAGGCTGTGGATAAAAGGACACAGTTGTTTTGAGTGGCTGACAAAGCAATGTCCTGCGGAGGACTAGGAGATTGTCCTTGACCTTCAGGCTGTGGCAAAGAGTGTAACATAACATTATTTGTTGAAGGTACAGGCGCAGACGGCGCAGGAGCTTCATGCTCGTGTAATAAGCTGTTGCACCGCAGGCCACACAAGCGACATGGCCCTAACCTGCATACATTGTCAGCATGACTTTGACGTAAACAATTTAAACATAATTTAAGGGCCTTAGCCTTTTCAACCCTAGTTGCTAAGGGTAATGATTTGAATTTTTGACAAACATAAAGTGCATGGCCACCTTTGCAAAGTGGACATGGGTACCTGCGAGCAGGCTGAGTTTCTGAGTTGGCCACAAATGTTTTATGACGAACATGTGTAGGGTCACTTGACCTACGTTTTTTATGAGTATTCTCCATTGTTTCCAAAAAATCAGCACGATCTTTTAGAAAGTTATGAAACATTTTAAGTGTAGGGAACTCTTTCACCTTGTTGCGATAAGATTCCCACTTACTGCTTGTGACTATGTCAAGCTTGTTTAACAGGACTTGAACTAATAGTACATCCCAGTGTTCAGTAGGGAGGTTAAGTGTTTTGAGTGCTCTGAGGTTCCTATTAACTGTATCGATTAAGTTACGCAATGCTTTAGGTGATTCCTTTGCCAACGGTTCCAAATTAACAATGGCTTGAGAGTGATTATTGACCAATGCCCTTTCATTATTATAGCGGTCACAAAGTAGCTCCCAAGCTACTTCATAATTACTACTTGAGAAATCTAAAGACTGAATAATTACAGCGGCACTGTCTTTCAATGCAGCCCGTAAATAATGAAATTTATTAATATTGGGTATTGAATTGTCTGAGTGAATGAGACTGCTAAATGTGTCACGGAATTCCAACCAGTCATGATACTGACCCGAAAAACTAGGCAAATGTATAGTAGGAAGTGCAAGTTTTGGCCCACCTTCACGCGCAGTACAACAAGAACCTGTCACGGACCGGTCGCTGCCCGCAGGGCCGGCTGGAGCCAGCAGACCACGAGCGCGTGCGATCGCGCCGAAGTACTTGGCCTCGAAAGCCTCGCGTTCCTTGTACTGCTCATCTGGAATATCCATGCAATTTTCTATATCACACTGAAATGAATCAAACTCGGTATAGACTTCTTCAATTTTTGATAATCGGATGTTCAATTCATTTATTTGTAATTTACTTAAGTTGTCACAACTCTCAACAGTTAGCAAATAATTTTCAAATATTGTAAGCTTAGCCTTGCATGATGCACGCCTTTTAATTAAAGTTTTATCATCCATGGTGAAGTAGGTATAAGAATATTTTTAAGTAAGAATTGAAATTAATGTTCAAAGGCGACTATTTATGACAATGAAAGCTGAGTCTAAGCCAAAATGAAAAAGGATTGTATGTATATTACACCAAGCAATGCGATGAAATGAGTTGCTAGAACAAATCACAAACGAAATTGCAATGCAGTCAATTAATAGAAAAGAAATGGAACTGTTACTTAAATTATTAAATGTGAAGCGGAGTGAGGGTACGCGTAAAATGTGCAAAAATCAAGAAGCGGGTGGTGCGCAAGTAGCAGGCTAGCAACAGCGCGGCCCGCTGGTCCGGCCCGCCCGAACCCGTTCGCAGCGCAGGCGACAGGCAGCGGTCGATCGAATGCACTAGAACATGCGAAATAGCAATGATTAATTATGAGATATCATACAGTTCCCGTACACACCAATGGAATCTGAAATGCATAGAACCTCTGAAATGAAACTGACATTAGGTTACGAATAAACACTTGAGTTTTAGTTTATTACGTGATAAGTTTTATACATGTGGGTATAATTTTAGTGAGATTTTACTGAGCGAAATAAATGAGTAATTAGTTTAAGGATAGTTATGAGCAACGGTATATTTATTGCGCAAATGCAATAATGAGTGGCTTGCTAAAAGAATGACGGATCTTTAGCGTACCTACGAAGTGGTTCACAAAATGAAGGATTTGTGAATATTCACTGATTAATTTATCACTAAATGAAGGATTAGTGATTGTTTTAATGAGAATTGATACAATAATCACAAAATGATGGATTTGTGACTATGATTCACGGCTCAAAAATGAAGGAATTGTGGCGGGAATTAACAGCTAGATTTACGGACAATTAGATAAATCGGAACGAACTCACAGTACAGTAAACCTTTCCTCACGTTTGACCTTCCTTGTAGAATTAGGTATAACGTCTCATCGTATACGTCGTCGCCGCCATATGTATTCGGAGTCGCCGACTCGCCGCCATCCACGCAGCGCAGTACTTCCTTTGTTCTTTTTCCTGGCTATGGTTGAGATTATCCGGCTCAAAGGACCAAATTGTGAACGCCGGTACTTTACTGGTGGATTTTGGTGGAAGAAATGATGCGACGATGACTTAACAACACGTTTATTCAACGGTTTTACAATGAGAAATTTAAAATAATTGAGTGCGTGGTGACTCGACGCTGTCGTTGGTCGAATGAGGCGCGCGGCGGGGTAGCGCCGCTCGCGCGCGGGTGTCGTGTCTACACGTCGTGTGCGTGTGTGCGTGAGACGCCTGTGCGCACACATGCTAGGCGTTAACACCAGCGTTAAAGATTGTCGTTAATGTATGCTTGGAATTAACATGCGCCATCGAAATGTCACATGGTCCAACCCAAATAGAGGCTCTAGTATAGACTATAAGTAAAATTCTAATATCGAAAGTGTCGCCATAGCGATTGGAAAAAAGAATATGAGAATGCTGAATGTGCTTTCGAAGTGTCACGTTATCATCATCTTTCTGCCCTTATCCCATGTCACTTGGCGCAAAACGTTTTCTTCTTCCATACCGTCCTGTCTGATGTCACGCTTTGTCGCATCGCTTTGTCGCTTTGTGACATTTTCTTTCATATTACTCCTCACACAGTCCATCCATCTTATCTTTGGTCTTCATCTCCCTGTCCATCCCTGCACATCTATTATCTTTTAGTAACATGCCTTTCATCCCTCCTCATCACATGACCATACCAGGACAAACGGCTTCCTTTCAACTTCCTTGCCACTGGCGCCACTTTAAAACTTCCTCTAATATACTCATTTCTCACTTTCTCGTCACTCCGCACATCCACCTTAACATGCTCATCTCTGCTACATGCAATCTCTTTTTACCCGACTGAAAGGAAAGGGTTATGTTTTTCGCGCGTATCTTGTATGTATGTATGTTATATTCTTTATTACCTCATATCTTTTGAACCGCTAGACCGATTTATATAATTAAGACATCGTTAGGTAAGTCTTGACCGCCCAAGTGTCCTTAGATAGGTGAAGTTAAAAAAAAACAAACATGGCGGATTTTGGGCGCCATATTGTGCGGGGCCCAATTTTTTTTTTCTTCTATACCCTTTATGTGGGGTATCAAAATGAAGGGATTTAAGAGCTGATTACAAAAATACATACCACTTATATATTTAAAAGAAATACGAAAAAAATTATAACAAAAAAGTTTTAAATAAAAAAGTTAATTTAAAAGTCAAAAACCCGACTGCTTAAGAAGCAAACTAAAAAGATGTAAACAAGAAAAATCATGCTGTGTAGTCGGAAGATACATATTCGCGAACTGGCTGACCCCCTGATCTGATTTGAATTAACTTTTTTATCCATCTTTTTCACTGTCTAACATTCTGATCCATACAGTATGAAAGTACACGTATAAGTCACGTACTTGTACTGATTAAATCTGAAAACTGGGCTTGGCAAACCTGAAGCTCCAGAAACATTGTATAGAGCTTCACTTTTGCCTTCATACAATGGCTATCGCTGCAATATTGATCGTCACTTCGTCCAGAGTCCCACTTCAGAAGAATACATTTGTAAAAGGTTTCCTAGAATTTCATGGAAAATATTTCCACATAACTGTTGTTCAATAAATTTTTCATTAAAATCCTTAAATACATCAACACATATACATTTGCTATATAACCCTTCAAACCTACTGTCATCCCTTACTCTCGCTATAACCCATCTGTTTAACTTTAGTGTTATTTAAATTAAATTTACAACTTACAAAATTTGCCGAAACAGTATCTAATTACAGGTTCTAAAAGGTTCACTGTATCCCTTATAATTAAATAAGGTTCGTCCCTCATAGATAAATGTATAGCAATATACAGCGTGTTTTGTCACTCGCGTAATTCCTTGAAACGAAGTGATCTATTAAAAATATAATATAAATTATTTATTAGCGTCAAAATTTACAAAAAAGTGAAACCCTGTCCCCTGGCACCTTTATTTTAGGGGCCAATATAATATTGAATAATGTAATGTTGAAATATTGATGTAGAAACCTACATTTTTTTTTTTATGTAGGTATGTTTGTATGTATGTTTATTATTTTACCATTTACTTAGGTGCGACATTTTAACTGAAATTAATTAATAATTATATCTAAAGTACATTATTTACAAACTAATATTAGGACTAAAATAAGAAAAACTAATATGTACAATTACGGGGCGTCAAAAAATTCGTCCACATCGCTGTCAACAGGAAAAGTGGCCAGAAGGCTGGCAGCGTTGCCACGTTGGATGGCAATGCTGATTCTTTGGCCAAAAAAGACACCAGCCTTCTGGTCACGTGAAGAGTCGACCAACCGCTTGGCGATATCCCGAAATAATAGGTGTGCACTCGGACCCCATGGCCCTAGTGTTTCAACCCCAAACAGCTCAAAAACATAATTACCAATTAAGTTGTTGTATTTGCGCCGTTTGAGGTTTTCAGTACCTGCAGCAGCCGCCCCAGCGCAGCCCACCGTGCTAGGAAGATGGGATGGTGCAAGGGTGTCGACGCAAGTTGCATCCCACACCAAAGACCTACCCAACTTCCATGGCATTATGGTCATACCATCTGGTCTCTTCCCATCGACACGTGCCAGGCCATTGGGTTCTAAGACAGCTGGCACCCTGGCGGTGGCAAGAGCACGACGGATGAGATCATTAATGCTAGCATGCCGTGCAATCCGACCTGCACTCTACAAACCTACATTGAATTCTTTAAGATTTAATGAAAAACGTGAAGTTTTCTTGGATGACCTAGTATAATTTTTTTTATTTGTGATAGGGTCGCGTTTGATCACTATCTCGCCTGATGGTTAGCGATGATGTGGTCAACGGTGAAGCACGCTTGCCTTGGAGTTCACTCTTAACTTAAAGACCCCTAGGTAGTAGCTATCAGGAAACAAAAACTCCGGCAGGGAATTCCACTCATTATCAATATCATTATTATTTAATAGCTGTTCAACTACACAATCAAGGAATGCTGAATACCAGTTTTTCACATGGAACGACCGCCTATCTGACCTCAGCAACCTAGTAACTTTGTAACACGGTTAAACTGGTGACTTTGGCAATACTAATCTATACTAATACTAATTACTAATATAGTAATCTATACTAATATAAAGAGGAAAGATTTTTTTGTTTGTTTATACCGAATAGGCTCTGAAACTACTGGACCGATTTAAAAAATTCTTTCACCAATAGAAAGCTACGTTATTTTATAATCCCGAAAACGGGTCCTGTGGGGTGGCCCACGGGAGCGAAGCCGCGGGGAACAGCTAGTTTTGATAATCTGGCTTCTGACTCTTTGTAACGAATGCCAAAGACCCCAAAATAAATGACAGCAAAGAGCAACGATTTAAGACGACGACAGTCGCCAAAGACCTTTAGGAAACAGAACGCATACTCATTTCAAACCCGCGCGACCCAAAATTCAATAGATTATTGTATTTTCCTTATTATTTTATGACTTTAAAAAACCGGCCAAGTGCGAGTCGGATTCACGCACGAAGGGTTCTGTAATATTATCGCAAAAAACGGCAAAAAATCACGTTTGTTGTGTATGGGAGCCCCAGTTAAATATTGATTTTATTCTGTTTTACGGCAACAGAAATACATCATCTGTGAAAATTTCAACTGTCTAGCTATCACGGTTCATGAGATACAGCCTGGTGACAGGCAGACAGACAGATAGACAGACCGTTAAGTCTTGGTAATAGGGTCCCGTATTAACCCTTTGGGCACGGAACCCTAAAAAAATATCTAATGTGATTGATGACTGTGAGAATGACTAATCGTTTGACGTGATTCTCATTTTAAAATCAGCTTCTCAGGGGTAGCTCTACCATAACGTGCTTACAGGCATGGAAGAGTCTTTCCATGTATGATAATGTGTAATCACTAGTCACTCATTTACGGACCGACCACGACAAGCGTCAAAACGTGCGCCTGTTAATATTTATCCACCTCATTCTGTCACAGTAGATCACTTAGTGGAAATGAATTACACACTCAGGTCCGTACACCCTTAATATAAATACAATAAACCTACATAAACCTATCGAGCCATATCGTAGGGACTTAAAGAATTGACTGTTTGGTTAATGTGTAAGTGATATCGGTCGCTTTCAAAGACATGATAGGGTCTACTAAATAGCAGATTACTGTGAAAAGTAGCCGTATGGGTCTTCATGGTAAGGGATGGAATAGATTATTAGTAGCTTATCACGATATTTAGAAGACTGTGGGTAGTGGACCTTAATTCTGTAAATTAATTCTACGATGAATGATGCATTCGTATTTGTCGAATGCTACCATTTGCCCACGATTCCGCTCTCGTTGCAATTTTCTCGGAACAGAGCATTAGCAAGTATAATAGTGTAGCCTACAACATTTTTGTAGAAGTATAAGTACTCTTACAGAGACTAGCATTTATATAAAAAAGTCAGCCAGGTGCGAATCGGACTCGCGTACGAAGGGATCCTTGCTATTATCGCAAAAATCGGCAAAAAAATCGCGTTTGTTGCTTAGGAGCCCCACGTAAATTTTTATTTCTTTCTGTTTTTTGTATTTGTTGTTATCGCGGCAACAGAAATACATCATGACAGACGGACAGACAGACATACAGACAGACGGACCGCGGAGTCTTAGTAATAGGGTCCCGTTTTTACCCTTTGGGTACGAAACCCTAAAAAATGGTGAGTACATTACCTGGTCCTGTGCTTCACGCGTCTAACGAACTTCCAAGTCCCACGGGCTATAGCAGATCATCGGTCTTCCTGATGAAGGAACATGCAACACTGCATTTATTATAACGTTAATAAATGTAGCGTATCTACTTAATTGAATCATCGTCACTTGTGAGCAAGGAGCATATTTTATGTACGTAAGCCTGTGTTACGCAGAAAGCTAAACTTACTAATAAAATTAAGTTAAAACAAAAAAAACCTAAGGATAACTTTATTAATATTTGCGCCCTAAGTCAGCATTTTCAAAATATCTATTAAATCATCTCTAAGCTTCCCTTTTAATATTATTAAACCCTATAATTTACTTAATTTGGTAGCGTCTAGAAGCGAATACTTTCCTCGTAACTTTTCGTAAATTTAAGAGTACCGTTTAATGAAACATTGTTCCCTTTTCCCTTTAAAACTGAAATAGAGGTCTGACAGTCGCTTGCGAAGAATTTGCCTATTTAGGACCCGACCTTTTGGCGTGTAAAATCTAGTTTATGTTTTCGTTAAATAGGTAATGGTAAAGTTTGAAGTGTGATATAAATAGACTTGGAAAACAAGCGGAAAATTTTGTATTTTGGTACAATTTTAATAAATAGCTTTTCGGACATTTAATATGTATGTATGAAACGGTGAAGGAAATCATCATGCGGAAACCGGCATGTCCTAGAACATAAATTCGAAGGCATGTGGCATCCACCAAACCGCACTGGGTCCGCGTTGTGAACTACGGCCCATTCCCTCTCTCATAGAGAGGAGGCCTGTGTCCCAGCAGTGGGCACATTAAACTGCTGATGATGATAAGTTTTCTATTTATTAATATAAGAGTAATACCTATCTAAGGGTATTTGGAAAAACCTACTGATCCGACTGTAAATACTCTTTTAGTGATAGAATCCAACTTTTAGTGAACATTCACTGAGTATTAAAAGATTCAGAAGAGAGTGAAGCCACGGCAAATAGCTAGTCACAGATAAATTATGAGGGTTTTAACTACAAAACCATTATGTAAGATGGCCGTTTTATCAGGTTAATTAATTGTTATTGCATCAAATCAAGATATAATAGGTATGCAACCTCTGATCGCAAATTAATGCACATAGAAAAATGTAATTCATTTAATCCAATTATTGCATTTTTTTCAATGAAATAACTGAGATATTTGTAAATTAAATCCGTCTGACTAATTAATTACTTCATAATACAGTATCAAATAACATTTTTATGTCTTACTAGCTGACCCGGCAAACTTTGTTTTGCCATAAAAACACCAAACATTCATCTACCCTACCTACCCTACCCTACTTATTAGGATAGGTGGTTTAAGGTAGGCCTACCTACCCTTAACTACCCTATCTACCTTATCCTACCCTACCTACCCTACATACCCTACCCTACGTACCCTACCCTACCTACCCTACCATACCTTCCCTACCCTACCCTACCTACCTACCCTACCTTCCCTACCCTACCTACCCTAACCTACGTACCCTACCCTACCCTCTCCTACCCTACCTACCTACCCTACCCTACGTACCCTACCCTACCTTCCCTACCCTACCTACCCAACCCTACCTACCCTACCCTACCTACCCTACTCTACCTACCCTACCCTACCTACCCTACCCTACCTACCCTACCCTACCTACCCTACCTACCTACCCTACCTCAGGCCCTACCCAATATTTCTTTTCATTTTTTTTTCATAAGAACCTTCTCCTAACAATAAGAAACACAACAAAAAAAGAATTAGCGAAATCGGTGCAGCCGTTCACGCGTGATGCCGTGACCAAGGGAAATAGGGATTCATTTTTATATATATAGATGATAGTTCTACCTTTAATTAACTATCTACTGCCTGCGACTTCACTGTAGTGGACTGTCCCGAAAGAGATCTGCATTATTTCGGGATGGAGAGTATGCCTATGGCTTTTGACAAAAATGTTTTGTAATTTGACCAATAGGTACTTCCAAAGATCATCTTCAAATGCAATCTAACCTCTTCAAAATTATACAAAGCATCTAACAAACCTTGGTAATTCTTATAATAGTTCTATCTAAATATAATTATCATAATAACAAGCACGGCAACAAAGTTGAATCTGCGGATTTCCCTTTCTATAAATAATAGTGTATTTAAATGAGCTTGCTAATAGCAACGAGTTTAATCTTTTGCGATCGATTTGTATCGGTTATTCATCATCTTCATCATCAGCCTTTTAATACACTCACTGTTTTTAAAGGTTCCGACTTACGGGTCTTTCGAACCCAGGCAGGCGCTTTACTTTGTGTAAAATTATTTCATCACTACTGCTTTAAAAACGGCGAAGGAAAACATAGTGAGGAAACCGGCATGTCCTAGAACCAAAAAATCGAAGACACGTGACAGCCAAGACAGACCAACCCGCACTGGACCCGCGTGGTGTATTAAGGCCCATTGCCTCTCACAGAGAGGAGGCCTGAGTCCTAGCACTGGGAACAATAAAAAGCTGATGATGATGTATCGGTTATTAATAAAATTTTATTATTTTTTTAGTCTAGTGGACACGAGAGACTGTCGAGCTCATGTTACGATGATCGATCCATTTTCTAACGATGATTTCTCAGTAGCAGGACACTGTCTGTATTCAGAATTTGTGTCTTAAAAATAGTAAAATTAGCAGATCTTTACTTTGTGTTAATGATTTCATCACCACTGCTCTAAAAACGGTGAAGGAAAAGATCATGAGGAAACCGGCATGTACTAGAACAAAAATTCGAAGACATGTGACAGTACAACCCGCACTGGGCCCGCGTGGTGGATTTTGGCCCATAGGTTGCATAAAGAGGAGGCGTGTGTCCCAGCAGTGGGAATGTTAAAAGTCTTATGGTTATGGTAAATAGCAAAACTAAAAGGTTTAAGGTTACCTCTTCGTTTTGAGTATTAAAATACTGAACTAACTTTTACTCCTTTGAAGAAAACAGACAGTGTTTATTGTGTTTTATTTAAAGAACATAAATATATCTTTATCTATCACGGAAATTGAGCCCCCGACCCGAAGAAAGTGTACTCCAGCGCTAAGCCATTAAGGTTAAGTATAAATCAAAAAGTACTGATAATAGCAAATTAGGAGAACCATTAGCTACAGATAAAACAGCTTAGATATTCGGTATATAAAATGCGGCCATCTATTTTTACCACAGTAACACAGTGACTATGACTAATCAAAGAACTTAACCTCAATGTAGGTATCACTTGAGATAATCTACAAAAGTGAAATGCCATTTACTCATCAAGAATTGTGATATTATCCACGCAAAAACTGCAGTTAAGTCGTCGTAGCTTGTATGGTGTATATGTCCGCAAGAAATCGGCTGTGTCAGGTTTAATAGTAAATTGAAGACCTTCATGATTTAGCTCAAAAAATCCAAAGTATCGAGCAAGATAAAGATAGATATAATGGTAACATCTGTTACCGATAAATGTTTCCCACACCACACTGTGTGTGAGACCACTAGGTCTGCTGAGTAAAATGTTATTGGGTGTTAACTTCTAGTAGCAGCTCGGACTCTGGATATAAGCCATGTTGCTGGCAAAGGCTTGCCTATAATATGACTGAGAAATTGTGGACGTACCTACTATTACAGGTACACTTTTGCAATACAGCTGCCTCCGAAAAAAAAAAGTGATATTAACTTATATTGGTAACTTATCATCACTGAAAATGAATTGGAGTGTGAAGTACGATTTTAATTCTTAATTCTTTATTGTACACCAAAAACAACATTACATACAGTGTGATTATAAAGTACTAGCTGTTGCCCGCGGCTTTGCTCCCGATCTTTTTCCGAAATCTTTCCTCTTTATAATATTAGTATAGATATAGATATGTACAAAGGCGAGCTTAACTCAATGTTGAGTTTTCTTACAGCAAACCCTAGGATGACAGAGAAAGATGACATTAAAGAGGGCAGGATCCAGTGAACAATTTTAAAATAATTTATGACAAATTAAATAAAATATACTTACATAAATACATATTTTTACATACATACTAATATTATGTCATTGTGCAAGGAAATTATCCTTAATCTTCCTCTTGACGACCTCCAGAGAAGGGCTGTCGCTGTTATTTTGACGACATCTCTTCCTACATTCCACAATTGTAAATGCTAAATTATACTAACTGCAATGTCAGTAAAATTAACCTTTGCAAGCAAAATGAACCCCAAATTTATTTCGTCAGATTTCATCCACTCACACAGATTTCAACTGTCCTATATTCCGCGATACATTTTTTCTAATTAGATCCGCTGGCTAACAAATTGGGTGCTTCATTACATAGCCACAGGCTGTGCCCAAGACTGATGTCGAAAAGAAATGAGATTTTTTGACCGTCAAACGTAATGTCAATGTATATAAATAAAAAATTAAGGCGTTCTACAAATGTTGTGCATATTTCATTTGAGTGAACGAAAAAGAAGTTTTTTATAGAAATGAAGATTTTTTTGGCAGCGACTAAGAATGTTTCATTGATCTAGAATCTAAATAAGGTACTTAACTGATTAAAACATTCGAGTCTGGATATGGGGTGAAGTGAGATTAAAGTATTTCGTGCAAAAATAATATGTACGTAATGACGATTTTTTTTGGCAGTGACTACGAGTGTTTCATTGATCTAGAATCTAGATTTAGTATCTGGCAGGGAAAAAAAAACAATTCTGGATATGGGGTGAAGTGAGATTAAAGTATTTAGTGCAAAAATAATAATTATGTACTAGTGAAAACAATTTAAAAAAAGTAGATTTAAGTAGAGTGTTGTACCAAATCTGTTAAGTTTCTTGTTCTCAAGATAAACTAAAATTTTAGATATAGATTGTCAAAAAGTCCTTTATAAAATGTTTGAGATTGACAACGTGAATTTTTGGTAGTGCATGTCAACTCTGTACCTACATTTTTGATAATCGATATAACTGATGCAATGGTACATTGTCTTCAACTCCAATGAATGGTGTCTGTGCATCGAGCCAAGTTCATCTATCTCAAAACCACACTCCTGTAATTGCGATCTTTTATCTTTCAAAATAAGAAAGAATAAATCCGAGCAATATATAGCCTAAATGTTCCCACTCAACCTTCAAAGATACATAACAACAATGTTGAGAGGATCTCGGCTTGCCAAACATGTTTGCTTTTAAACTAATATCAAATATTTAACCCTAAATGTCAGTATAAAACTTTTAAACGGGTTAAAACAACTCTTGCGTTAATAAAACTGTTTTAAACTCTGTCTCAAAAGACGTTGTTCAAAGTTCTTTTTTACCGCAGTCTTTTTTTTTTGTATTTGCTTTGTTCTTTAATGTTTCTTCTAGTTTTGGACAAGATATAATGTTTTCAGTTTTTTTTTGTCGTTTCCAAGTTATTCTTTAAAAATTACTGAAATGTTATTTTTGTTTTGTGGCCCCAAGTATACAAGATTTTTAACTTATACTTTTAAATTATTCTTGCAAAATGTAGGTAGCTTTAATATTTTTTCGGATGCTACTACAAATAAGTCACAAGTCATAAGTCATTTATTTCGTAACAAAATACATTGTGTCGAAATTAGAATAGATAAAACATTACAATAGATAAAAATTAAAATAAAAACAAAAAAAAAATCCTCTTCTCTTATTAACAATAACTTTCAATAACAATAATAATTTATATAATTAATGAACGATTTAATAGAATGTCAAGAATAGAAATTCAATAATAATTATAAATAGACAAAAATTTAAAAAAAAACAATAAATATAGTTACCCACAGTCAACGAAAAATAAATTAAAATGTGTGAGATAAAAAAAACTATTATAATTATGAAAGATCAATAAATATGGCACATCCATGTTTACAATTCAGTCAAAGAAAAAAAAATATTGTCAAGGGTAAAAAATAAACTGTAAAAATAATAAAATCAATAAAAATAATAAAATCATTATTTGTGTAACAAATACCATAACAAATCCAAAATAATCCATGTTAAATCAATTCTCGTCAAATAAAAAAAAAATAATACAATGTCAAAATTAAAATTACACACAATAGCAAATTTAAAATCAACTAAAACAATAATAATAATCCATATTCTATTTCAATTAATTACATTTGTCATCCAGAAACTCATCGACACTGTAACCCTTTCTCAATAAATATGTTTTGAGCTTGTTTTATAACAAGTTAGCGCTTTTTATACTTTTAAATTCTAGGGGTAACTTATTATATTGGAAGACTGATTGATATCTGGGACTGTGATGAACCACTTTTAATTTGGGTTGGATCATGTTAGGTAATTTTTTCCGTCGGGTGTTATCTCTAGCTAATCTTTGCTCATTGGTTTCAAATTTGTGCAGATTTTTGACAAAATTGGATAGCAAAACCAGAATATAGAGGCATGGCACTGTCAAAATTTGTAGTCTAGTAAAGTGGTCCCTGCACGATTCCGTCTGTTTCAAGCGGAGCATTGTCCTTACAGCTCTCTTCTGAATGACAAATGCAAATTAATAGCATTCTTTTTGAAAGCATGATTTATAGCCGAATGGCATCGTATACGGTCATTATCACCCTACACTATAAATTTATTTTTATCAGTGTCTCTTAATTTAGTTATTCAATAAGTATTAAAGGTCGTTGTCCAACCGTCTTGCACCAAGCGAAAAGGACACTGCCAAAATTCTGCTGCGAATTCCAAAAAAAGAGAGAAAAATTCACTCAATATTTTTCTCATTCATAAGCAAATTGCAATGACACCATAATAACCTTTTATTAACATGGTTATATTTTGCCATTTTTTTGTCATCGTTAATTATTTTTAACTACATAATAATCTGCCAAGATAATAATAATAATTAATTATAAATTATATGCATCAACTTTTGTTAGTATAATTACTAAGGTAGCATAATAAAAGTTGAAATCTGTTATTATTTAAAAGACCTTGTCAAATGTTTGTATTCATTTTTGTTTTTCTCTACAAACATTTAAAAACCTACATAATTATCTTTTTTACCTACAAAATCCTCTTGTGTTGAGTAAAAAACGTGTCTAAACATTCCGTGAGGAGTATTTACTATGTTGTATGTTTACATATACTTCATTATTTATGCAATATGAGAGCATACAAACACCTATATAAGATTGAAATAAGTATAGAGAATAACTTAGTAGAAGCATAAACTGTGCTTGTGTATCTAGACGATGTACCTTTATTTACAGGTATTTTAAGGCTCAGTAATTTTGAGAAAACTTGGGACTTAATACAAATAACAAAACAGATAGTGGTAAAATGCCTGCAAAGAGTAATTTAAATATAATTTGATTGGAAACTCCTGGATTCAAGCATTACATAATATTAAAAATAATTATGTCTTCTTCTAATTCCTTGTCTTCATTTCTGAAGGTAGTGCCCATCTTGGAACTTTTTGATAGAGTCATTGACGACCTGCTTCCACGCCACTCTATCTTCTGCTCTTCTCAGGGCTATGATCACCGTGAGTCTTGTAATCGCTCTTATCTGGTCTGACCAGCGAGTAGGTGAACGTCCGCGCGGTCTTTTACCATCCACCACAACCAGCTTTTTGAGGTTGTCTGGCTGTCTCCGAGCGATAAGACCAAGGTAACTCAGGACTCTCTGGTAGCATATCGTGGAGAGCCTGGATTTGATGTGCAGCTGGTCGAGAATGGACTTATTAGTGCGCTTTTCTGTCCATGGTGTGCGCAACATTCTTCTCCAGCACCATACCTCAAAGGCCTTAATCCTTTTTTTAATTTGAATTGCCCAGGATTCGGAGCCGTACAGAAATATCGAGAGTTCCAAATTTCTCACAAGTCTCTTCTTTGTGCTGTTAGAGATCTTTCTATCTTGCCATATTCTCGACATCTTGCTTATGGCACCTATGGCCATCTGTGTACGCCTCCTAACTTCCCTATCACATCCTCCCTGATCGCTGAAGAAAAAAATATGGCTTAACATTGCTCACGCTTCGTATGCATGCAGGATTTACGCCATATAATTTTCTTGCACTTAATAAAATTACCAATATTATATAAAACACCGTGACCCAAATATTTCAATCATAAATAATTGTTTCGACACTTGCTAATGTACGACAAGCAAAGGTGAGCCATTTTTTTTGGAACAATTATTTGATTTCATTGACCCTTATTGATGGTATCTTACCCCAGATTTGTGAATTAAGAATTTGAAGTTGATTATTTGTCTAAAGCTACTTTAGCTTGAAAACCTGTCTAACTTTGGAATTTTAAAAGCGTTTGATACCACCATACAAGTATTAAGTCTTATGTAAAGAAGAAAAACTGCTTCCATACCAAGTAATTTTTGAATACAGAAATGCTACAACCAACCAATCAATGACCCTGGTATAATGCTTCATACACCTAATAACGTTCGTATCGATTTATAGAACCTTCTTACCACTTTTCTGTCACTCAATATGTCATTATGCTAGACACAGACAAAACTACACTTTGATTTTCTTTATCACCAAGCAAGTACACTTTAGATTCTTTATAATAATGATTATGCAAGTGTCAGTCTTATTGCTTTGTAAGTGACGAATACGCAAATAATCAAATCAAATCAAATAATCTTTATTGACATAATATTTGGTTACAATAACTTTGAAGCCTCTGACTCCCGAACTAGGCGGACCTGTATGACAGGAGTCAACGCCCACCCCATTTTATTTCATCTTAATATCTAATGTCAAATCAAATTAAAAATTTAAATAGATATAACATTTTGAAAGAAAATTAATAAGTAATAATAATAATAATAAGGATGAGGTTCCTCTCTCTGGAGCCCTGACCGCCGGTAGTTTGGACCCTGTTCCCGATACCGGTGGGCATCTATTTTTTATATTTTTAAATGTTTTTTTTTTAATTTATGTTATAAAAATATTTTAAAATGTAAATATTATGAAATGTATTGAATAAAGGAGATAATAATAATATAAAATTTTAGCATAACAACATAAAATTCAACGAAAATAACTAAAACTAAGTCTAAGTCGTGCTGTGTGTGTGTATGTATGTACGTGTATGTGTGTGCGTGTTTGTGTATGGTGGTATGGGCAGATAACTGAAATTATGATTGAATAAGTTTCTGTAAAAAATAAACTAGATTGAT
Organism: Anorthoa munda; assembly: GCA_945859665.1. Taxonomy (NCBI): domain Eukaryota; kingdom Metazoa; phylum Arthropoda; class Insecta; order Lepidoptera; family Noctuidae; genus Anorthoa; species Anorthoa munda. The sequence continues at coordinate 18,382,752 of OX243896.1, read as the reverse complement.
TTAAATATTAATTATTAATAAAAATTAATACTGTAAAACATTACGTCTGTATGCCTCGACGTGTTAGGCAGAGGTGCTGTATATATATATACATATATACATCCACGCTTTACCAGTTATGTTTAGTGGTCTAAGTTCCATTTACCAGGAGACGGTCTTATAGCCATCATTGGAGCACAAAGCCTGAATCCTGGCTGCTTCTGAGAAAAAGGAATATTGCGGCATTGAAAATAAAATCCGCCGTACTTTTATCGTTTCGTTTTTATCGATTGATACAGGTCAAAATATTCAGATAATAATTATATTTCCACTAGCTCCTACTAGCGGCACCGCCCGCGTGAAAAGTGTTTTATCATCCTAAGGTAACATTTATTTATTTATATATATATACAGTTAAAACATAGAAAAGGAAACCTAAAACTAAAATACATACAACGGGCGGCCTTATCACATACCGCGATCTCTTCCAGACAACATTATACCGGAATAAAAAGTAGCCTATGTGCTATTCCTGACCATAATCTATCTCTGTACCAAATTTCATCCAGATCCGTTCAGTAGTTCTAGCGTGATTGAGTTACAAACATACAACCATCTAAACTTTCGTATTTATAATTTATAAGTAATATTTATTTTTCATCTTGTGATATCTTCAGCATATTGTAGGAAATACTTCACTGGTGCTCTAGACTAGTGACACTATATCAACGAAAATTTTGTCATAGCGTTTGAAAAAATCTCAAAAATGTATGGAAACATAAATCACTATCGAAATGTCACTTAATTTTAATGGTTCCCACTGCTGGGACACAGGCCTCCTGGCCAGCAGTAGGAACCACCCGCCGCCGCAGAGAGGACTCTGTGAGAGGGAATAAGCCGTAATCCACCTCGCGGGCACAGTTTGGGTTGATGGATGTCACATATTTTCGAATTTTTGGTTCTAGTACATGCTCAAAGTCAAAGTCAAAGTCAAATATATTTATTTCAACTAGGCCAATAAGCGGCACTTTTGAACGTCAAACATTAAATCTAAATTAAAAATGTACAAGTAATAAAAATTGACTCTACCGTGCATTCGGAAAGTAGCTTGTTATGGAGAAGAACGCACAAGAAACTCCATACTTACTCTTTTTAAACCTGGTTGCTGGCTGGTTTCACCTTTGTTTTTTGAGAGCAGTGGTGATGAAATAATTTACACAAAGTAAAGCGCCAGCCTGGGTTCAAACCTACGACCTATGACCGCGCCGCGGCCGTTACCACTGGGCCACCACTGTTCTCCCAGTAGTCTTAGTAGTGTTCTTAGTACTTTCAGCGATATTTTATAGCAAGCCAGATAGAATGAAACACACAAAATCAGATAGAATTAAATGCCTAAATATCCTTTTATCTTACCAAAAAGGTTTATCCAGAGATAGAACTAACCTTTTTCTCATTTCTGGCTAGTAATTATGCCTTCACTACCGTGCATGTTTCAGGAACGCCCAAATGGTTCCGGTCTAAATGTAAGCTTTTAACCATGAGCTCTTCCCGTATATCTACATTAACTTACTCGTACCTAGGATAAATTTTCCTACCTATTGTACTTAACAGTATCTAGCCTTTATCAAAGACAGGACAAGTTTATTGCCAAGGTTAAGTTTAGCCTCAGAGGATTTACATACTTAACGTCACTGACCCTGCAATTAACGTGGCCACACACCGAGTCTAAAATATTTAAAGAGTTTTGCATCGACACCAAAAGAAAAAGATGAAGGTACACGTTTTATAAAAACAGTCTATTTTTAACCCCTGAAGGAAAAAGAGGGGTGTTATAAGTTTGACGTTGCTGTGTATATCTGTGTCTGTCTGTGGCATCATAGCGCCTAAACGGATGAACCGATTTTGATTTAATTTCTTTTGTTTGAAAGATGATTTTGTCGAAAGTGTTCTTAGCTATTTTTGAATAAAATCGGTTTAGCTGTTCAAAAGTTATTTGCATTTTACTCTTTAAATATAGTTTTTTTCGCAAGATATCGTGTCATTATTACGTGTTTCAATAGATTGTGGATTGATGCGTGTCTGCTACTAGGTATATTATAAATTTGCAATTTTATTTTAGAAGTATTTAGATCGAATTTTGTAGCAGCTGCTAGAAATATCGATTTTTTTCAGTCTCGCCCCGTATTTCTTGATCTCTCTGTCTACTACTTGAAGGAATGTAGGCGTGATAATATTTATGTTATTACTAGGGGCATTATTTACAAAAATCTCTGACTTGTTTAGCAACTGCTCAGCAGATTCGAAATTTTAATTCTCTACAGAAGAATAAAGAATGTGACAAGCAATCGGTAAATTGTGTCGGGATTTTTTCAATATAAGGATTTTGATGTTTTAGATGTTCCAGCTTGAAACGCTATTCAAACACGCGAATTCAATGGGCACCATTCTATTAATTTCTGTTTCATTCACAATACGAATTCGCAAAATGTATGGACGCAAGCGTGGCAGCATTTTTAAATTTTCGTGATAATCCAGGTCTTGACCACAATATCATCTGATGGAAAGCGATGGATGGAACGGCCGAAACCAGGAGATTTTTTTGCTAACTACTTACTAACATGAATACAAATCAATTTCTATAGAGATAGAATACTATACACACCTAGCAGATCTGAAATTTAAAAAAGTACTGATTTTAAAACTAGTAAAATTTCCAAAGACGTGACACATCTCCAGATTTTCTTCAAAATTTCCATTTAATTTTATTTCAAAAATAAATGAATTTCTTAATTGCAAAAGTTCCACCTTTTCTTTCTATCGTCATATTTCTTATATTTTATGGATCACCGTTTTTCATCAAATATCAATGTATTGCAATAAAAGCGAACGATAAAACAAACGCCATTTCAAAATCTGTCTCTTTTATTAAGAAAAACTATAAAATTAAAGTCCCCAGTCGTGTCACAGTTGTAATAAAATCATTTTACATTTTAGTAATCGTAAAAATACGTTTTTAAAAATAAACCTCATAAAATAGTTTGAGATCTTCATTATAAGAGACCCGACTGACATGATTAATCAATCATAAGCTTTGAGCTAAATTGATTGGTCAATCAACGGTCACACTCATTTTAATCTCAAATACAAAGGCATTATGTCATCCCGTGTCGAGAAAAAATGTTAATTGTTGTATGGAGAGTATTTTTTAATTAACATAAATTCTTCAATCGGTAAATATCTTAATATTTTCCCAAGCATTCCGCGAAATCCAACTCTTAATCCCGAAAAGGGGCAAATATTTCTAATTACTTTACTCACCCTTTTATCTTTGTCTCGCAAAAAATCACAGGGAATCACATAGGTAAAAAAAAAATCTTCACCACATTCACATCACTAAACACTCAAAAAAAATTGGATCTGCACTGTCACACTCGGTATTAATTTATCCTTCACAAATAAATTGTCTAAATATACATTTTCAGTCACTGTACGAGAATAGTGCGGGCACCCGAAGAGCGAATTTTACTGGCTCAGTGACGAACGCGGGGACGTGCGAACGGCGCGACAATCCGCGAGCGACTGGCCTGGGGCTTGGCTTGATCAAAAGCGCGGGAAACGCAGGCGAAAAACGCGCGAAATTCACCACAGCCATAATGTATTCGCGCCATTGCGAATTTGTTTTTCAGAGTTCCGCAATCGTGAGGTTGAATCTATCGTTTTTCTATTACTTATGATCTTGAATTCAGCTGTAGTGGAGTGCTCTGTAAGTGCTTATTCGTCTAATTTGGATTAACAGTCCTCTATAAATGGTGTCATAATAAAACTGTAGCTTGTATTACTAGGGTAAAATTTAATCAAGTTTCAATCATCATTAACATTTTTAGTGAGAATCTGTCTTCGTTTCGTTTACATTTCTAACTACATCAAGTTGAGTGCATGCATTAGTGTGCCCAAACGTTTGAAAGAATATAAGACTTTAAAAGCGACTATGTCAGGCTCCATAATTAAACCTTTTTGTTTCGAGCTCTGCATTGCGTCGCGTCGTTATGCGCTTATTTCGACTAATGAAATATGAAATCACTAAAAAAGTAGTTTCACTTAAAATTCTTGCTTTTATATTTTGTTCATATATCACGTAGATTTATTGTTTAATACTGGCGCAGAAATAAAATAATAAATTTTCTGGTGTCATAACTGAATGTTTAAGATCGTACTGATATAAAGTGGTCACTATGCCATTATTATTAGCAAATAATTTTCCCACTATATATTACTAGCGCCTGCCAGCGGTTTCGCCCGCGTGAAAATTGTATTATTTTTCCAAGAGAACATTATACCGGGATGAAAAGTAGCCTAGTATAATTGGTGTAATTGCTGCAAGGCGTTCCAGTGCGAAGATAAACGAATAAATAAATAATCTATATCTGTGACAAATTTTTCCCAGATCCGCAGGCTTATTACGTATATTTTGCATGAGCAAAACGATAACGATCAAACGCTTTTTGTCGTAAAATAAGCCTACCGTTTAGGCGTTTTATTGTGATTGAGTAACAAACATACACACATCCATCCAAACTTTTGCATTTATAATATTAGTAAGATAATTAATAAACACACACCGGCAAAATTACCGAAACAACATAAATACGTCGAGTATCATTACTATAAAACGTCGCTTCGCAGTTCACCCACATTGAAAGGTGCAGGGATATGAATTTTACCCTTCATTTTAGCAGGTCCCAGACGTGGTCTTTCGGAAGCATATCTGGTGATCTCACCGGTAATTCCAAAACTGCGATATTGGCCTTATTAAGATAGACTGCAGTTGAAAAAGTGGTATGTGGCCAAACATTATCCTGCATCAAAACGAAGTGACCTCTAATAAAGGGGCAATTGATATCACATTTTATTCTTGAACAACTCTTTTGTAGTGATCTGCAATAAGATCTCCTCCATCGAACTCAACCAAGTCCGCACGAGCACCCAAACATATCCTACCTGAATCCAATATTGTTCCTGTACCATATGCCACAGTAGCTTAAATAATTGTCACATTGTTTCTCTTATTCATTAAACGCCATCCGTCAATTCAAATTAAATGTCTTCACACTCATTAAGGGAGTCAGTGATGGCATGACGGGGGCAAGGGTGATATGGAGGAAGAAAACGAATTGCGCCAACCCCAAGTATAGGCAAGGGCAGGAAGATAATGATACTCATCACTAAACAATATTTTACTCCATTAGTCCATGGAACAAAGTCACTGTTCTCTAGCAGAAGTTATTCTGTTTCTAAGGAGGTTTGCCTCAAGTTTTGGACCTTCGGCGGGCACAACCGAACCAAAACCAGCTTAAACCTCCTGTACCGTAAGCTTTCATACTGTTGCACCTCGAAATTCCCTAGGACTCATTTCTGAGTTGAACGGCCTTCAAACGCAGGTTTTTGTAAACGAGAAACTGAATTATTCCTGTTAGAAGAACAGGTGATCTGCCTTGATCTTTTTCCAAAAAAAAATTGTCCTTTTGAATCATTGGAAACTCCAATAAATGGTTGACCTGTTTGTTACTTGTTGTACACGATGAATTATTATGCAGATCATCTGCAGGTTTCATTATTTCTCCTCATCTCAAGTGCCCTGGGCCTCTCAGTTTAGAATAAGTTGGGCAAGTTTCTTTTTCTATTTATTTTGCAGTCATTTTTCTTTCACCCATAATCTATTCTCACCTATGATCCGACTTCATTCACAGCTTTGCATATACTTCTTTAATCTTCACGCTTCTGTACAAACCTATAGCACTATTTTAACCGACTTACCAAAAAGGAGGAGGTTCTATGTTCGATTTAATGTATATATATATTTTTTTGTATGTTTACCGATATCTCCGTCAATTGTGGACCGATTTTGAAAATTCTTTTTATGAGTATGTTTCGAAATTGGTCTTATTTTAATTTGGTGAAGATCTGATGAAGAACTTCGGAGATATACAACATAACTCTTCAATAAATAAAGGCAAATCTCTAGGGATTGCTGCAAATGCATGTCTGTTTATTATTTATACCATTTCATAATATAAAATCACGCCAGAACGCTCTGAAGGGGTAAGCAAATGTGTACAGTTCACCTTGATACACTCTCATATCACTGGTTATGTTGTTTTCTGGCATTATAGGTACCTAACTTAACTACTTGCCTATTAGGTAGAAACTAATAAGTGAAAAATAAAAAAAACTTTTTTACAAAAAAAAATACTACCGATTGCCAAATAAGAAAACTACAAAGTGAAAAAAAACTTTAATTTTGGAACGGTCTATTTTTTTGTATAAAAGTTTTTTTCTCCTGCCCATCTCGCCGTTGGATGACAAAGACTTATTTGCCAAATCCACACGTCATATCAGAGGCCTGCACGGGACGTGGACAGACCGTGCCCCGTCAGGGGCTAAAAAAATATCGGTGGGAACATTTTATATGAACTCGTTCACACACGTCCGTGCACGGTACGTGCCCGGGCCCGTGCACGGACGTGTGTGAACGATGTCCCGGGCACGGCCCTGATATGTGTGGATAGACCTTTACTCTACCCGTTGTCACCGCGCTTTGGCAGGTGATCTGCCCAATTCCATAAAGTACTGTAAATCTTCATATCAAACACAAATCCTAAAAAAATCCCCAAACATATTCAAACGCGGAACCCTCACGACTCACGGCGACAGCATGTACATTTTTTATTTCTTGACAAAGGAAATCTTTGTCCGAGCTGTTAATTATGAATGTCAAACGTACTGAGTTCGTTACAGGGTAAAAACGTTTTCATTTCGACAGCTCACGTCCGTGACTATGCTTGAGGACAGTTGGTAGATGTCAATGGCATCTGTCAATTTAGCTGTAGCGTGTAAATCGTGCTTATTTTTATCTAGATTTAAATGTTGGCAGAACGAATTTGTTACGTATAGTGTTACATGTTCGGGATTAGAACTGTCAGCCACACTTTGTGAATTTAGATGTTTGTAGTTTTGCAGATGATTTCATAGTAAAAGTGTTCGTGTGGTTTTTGGAAATGTTTTTGCTTGTCGTTTTTGTAATAGGGATAAACTATTTTTTGTACTTGCTATGACGTATTCTACATTGGGTACCCGTTTTAACGGTACCTGAGGTATTCCAAAGGAGGCCAGAATCATGAAGAAGCCTTGGTATTTGCGTGGCTGGAATGTTCACCGGTAAATAGTAACTTAAGTACCAGGAGATTATACATACATACATAAACTCACGCCTTTTTCCCATGGGGGTAGGTGGAAACTACAGAACGCCACCTGCTACGATCCTTACATACTTCTTTTGCTTCACTCACATTCATACATCTAGTCATACATACACGCCGGTTATGAGTACTGCGCACCTGGCCTTTCTGAAGAACATCACCTATAAGGTCTATGTATGTCTTTCTAGAGCGTCCCCTCCCGGCGTTTCCATTGTCTTATTACCTCATTCCTCAATCTATCATTTAAAGTTACACCACACATACTTCGCAAAGAACGCATTTCTACTGCATTAATCCTACTTTCATGTCTTTTTTGCCATACCCAACCTTCACTTCCATACATAAGTGTAGGCACCAGCACACTAATGTGAACAGGAGATTATAATCTTGAGAAAGTATTACCGAGGCTGGAATCATGAGATGTAAAAATAGTACCGGCAGATTTTAGACTCTGACCTCCTGGTACTCTTATAATTCTGGGTCCGCGAATACTTCTTCATGATTCTGGCCTCCTGGTAGTTTGGGTATAAATGCTAATAATGTTCAACATCTAACTATAAATCAAAAGAGGAAGTTATATTTTTACGAGTATCATGTTATTAAACACTACTGATTTTAATCATTTTTAGGGTTCCGTACCCAAAGGGTAAAAACGGGACCCTATGACTAAGACTCCACGATCCGTCTGTCTGTTTGTCTGTCTGTCTGTCTGTCACCACACGTCCATTATATAACTGGCTGTCGTGTACTTCCAGAGACAATCTGTATATTTGTCTATTTAGCGTATTTAGGGGTCGAAACCTGTGAGCAAAGGCTAAAGGATATAGGCACTCAGAAATTAAATGATTTGTGGATCTTTTGTGTACACATGTTATTTACGTGTATTTATTTATTGTAAAGATATTTAATTTTAGTCTAGTCAAATCGTTGACATTATTTGGACCTACGTCCTACGCCATCATTTATTTATTGGTTATTGTGAGATTATTTATATTTTATACATTATACATTTAATTTTATGAATACATAACCAAGTAATCAAAACGAATTTATGACACAATCAACACGCCTAAGAACTGAAAAAATCTCTGCATAAAATAATATATTTTTTATTGTAAGTAATAAATTGAAGTTGCGGGTATACTTACGTGAGATACTCGTCGCCTACCTAACACTGTAACAACACCAACATACCACGTCTGCTTAGCGACCATATGTCACTGCAGGGATCCAGCAGAATATCAGCGTCAGGTATATTTGTCTGACACGTGCTGAGCTGGACTCCCATTTGGTGCAGCCTTGAGACGCACACCGCACTGTGTTCTGATTGTCATACATAAAGTTACCGGTGTCACTTTTACTTTTATTTCAGTAGGTATGGTTTCCTTTTTTCTTTTTATGTTGGCACCTTGTTTTTAAACATACATGTAAATTGTATTAATTTAATTAAGATTTTGTGTGTTATGCTGTGTCTTTTGTGTGCACTAAATAAATGATTTATCCATCTATCTATCTATCTATCTATCTACCAGGCTATCTGTATCTCATGAACCGTGAAAGCTAGACAGCTGAGATTTTCACAGATGATGTATATCTGTTACCGCTATAACAACAAATACTAAAAACAGAATAAAATAAATATTTAAGTGGGGCTCCCATACAACAAACGTGTTTTTTGCGGTTTTTTGTGATAATGGTAGGGAACCCTTCGTACGACTCGCACTTGGCCGGTTTTTTTATTAAGAGTCTTTAAAAAAATAAACGTCCCAACACTAATACCTACTGATCCGTAGGTGCCAAATGTTGAATAAAATTTGAAATAAAAAAAATATTCCATTATTCCTGCGAAAAATATCGATATATGCCGTATGTGGAATGCATCAGGTGCCATTAAATCAGCTGCCGTTAAAACGGGTGCCCAACGTCCTTCCTATCTGTGATTTGATATTATTGGCCGCAATTTATTGAGATAGAATTCTAATTTCCTAAGTATATCTTTAATTATCAACATTTCAACCAAAAGACGTCTATTACTGATCATAGGCTTTAATACCATTATTAAATTCTAATTGATACATAACTAATGTAGTGAACTACCAAAGTACCAGCAGGGCTAGGACAAATAAACTACAAGCAAGCAATAATATTTTATTATATTGTTTTCTTAATTCTTTATTGTACACCAAAAAACATACACACATCTTCACATCATCAGCCTATTAATGTTCCCACTGCTGGGACACAGGCCTCCTCTCTGTGAGGGGGAATGGGCCGTAATCCACCACGCGGGCCTAGTGCGGGTTCGTGGATGTCACATGTCTTCAAAAAGAGAAGAGCAGTGGTGGCCCAGTGGTATCGGCCGTGACTTACAAGTTGTAGGTCGTGGGTTCGCGCCCAGGCAGGCGCTTTACTTTGTGTAAATTATTTTCATCATCATCCGTTTTCGGGATTAAAAATAGGCTATGTTACTCAGGAATAATGTAGCTTTCTATCATCATCATCATCATATCAGCCGAAAGACGTTCACTGCTGGACATAGGCCTCCCCCAGGCGTTGCCACATTGACCGATCCCGTGCGTCTCGCATCCAGCGCCTATTGGTCAAAGATTTTTTTAAATCGGTTCAGTAGTTTCAGAGCCCATTCGGTACAAACAAACAAACAAACAAATCTTTCCTCTTCATAATATTGGTATAGATAAAATAATATGAAAATACTGAACGATACTCACTTTACCGATTTATTTCAACAATCACACTGTTTCTTAATAAGTAGGTATTACAACTAAATATAGACTACTTGAAAAAGTAGACCTGGTTAAGATTGCGGGGGTCCGATGGAAGCGGGACCGGCCAATGTGGCCACGCTTGGGGCAGGCCTATGTGCTGCAGTCGACGTCTTTCGGCTGATATGATGATGATAGATTACTTAAATATTAGGTACACTTTCTGTAAAATAACCAGCGTCTACGTCCGAATGTGAACTGAGGCTCTAGAAAAAAAAATCTATAAGCAATGGCGATAATCGAAATGCCATAAGGAATTGTTCACGTGTCAAAGTCAAGGGTCAAGCGCTTGGCAATCCTGAGGCCCTATACAAGTGAAATTCTACCATCGAAAACGTGGCGACAGCGATTGGCAAAATGTCAAAATGTGTGTGTGTGGGAATGTCAAACGCTATCGAAATGTCACGTGATAAAATTCCTTACATTTTGGCATTTTGACATACGCCATCGCTTCTTCTTCTTCTTTTTGTTTCGATGATACATTCGATTAAATGGTTTAGCCCCAGTAGATGGCCACGTTTATTGGAGCGTCAGAGGCACTGTACAAATGCCCTAGTCAAGTGGCTTTCTACCATCGAAAGCGTGGCGATAGCGATTGTCAAAAAGGCAACATTGTATAGGATTGACAAGCGATATCGAAAAATCACGTGATCAAACCCTTACATTTTGACATTTCAACTTCACCTTCGCTGACATAGAATGCCACTTCCAGAGCTCCAGGGCACTAGCAAGTGGGACATAGAATGTCAACGCCATCGTCGACATCGAATGACGCTTTCGTTAACAGAGGCCTTAGTGCGAGTTTTTACCACGCTCAATCGCGTTGACATAAACGATCTTTTATGTCAAAATATATACAAAAAAAGAGGTTTTTCCTTACCGTCACCAGACGGCGCTTATCCAATTTCAATACAAATTAACGTTTACGTTAACGCGATTGAGCGTGAGTAAAAACTCGCACTAAGGCCTCAGAATCTTACTTATTTTGAGCCTCTGGGGCGGTAGTATTACGTGTCAAGGCCATTATGATTCCGCTGTGAACAATTGGTAGAGCTCTTCGTTCTTTATAGCTCCATCTCTCTCTCACAGTGGAACCATGATAGTTCTGGTAAATTGGAATTAGGCCTCTGTGCTCAAGTCCGAATGCTCGTCTTCCTCCTTATTCTCAATACCATTAATATTTTCAAACCGTTATTCAAACGACCTCCGCACAAGCAACTGAAGGAACACGGGTGTGTTTTAGTCAGTAAAAGTCTGACACGCCACCCACAAAAAAAAGCGAGCACTTGAATTAATTTAAATGTTTCCAAAAATTTAGTTATTTTTTATGTTCATTTTACAATTTGTAGGTTTTAATAATATCTAACACTAGCTTTAAACTGTGGATTCTCTCCGTTTCACAAACCGTGCATTTTTCCAGGACAGCAATTATTTAGCCTATGGACTTAGCAACGATGTCATCATCATCATCATCATATCAACCGAAAGACGTCCACTGCTGGACATAGGCCTCCCCCAAGCGTCGCCACATTGACCGGTCCCTTGCGTCTCGCAACCAGCGGATCCCCGCAACCTAAACCAGGTCATCTGTCCACCTGGTGGGAGGCCTTCCAACGCAACTTCTTCTGATTCGCGGTCGCCACTCCAGAACCTTTCTGCCCATCGGCCATCCGTTCTGCGAGCAATGTGCCCTGCCCACTGCCACTTAAGTTTGGCAATTCCTCGGGCTATGTCGGTAACCCTGGTTCTCTTACGGATCAAACAATGATGTGTAGCATTACAATACTTTCAGAGACTACCCTATATAAACGTAAACAATCAAATACTGCAGATTTAAACCATTTATGACAGGATCACTCACCAACAAATGAGAAAGGTGTCAACGTAATCCCGTATACAGAATTTTCAAAAGCTTTCATAAACGGAATATATTTTGATACTCTATTGTCACTGAGGTATCAACTTTCAAATCAAAACACTAGCTTTCATCAGTCAATCTATCTGAATGTATTGTTTTGTAACTGATTGAAAATATTGTTTTGATGAATTGGCTACATATCCGATTCAATCATTTTGTTCACGAGAGCATAATTTTGTTACAAATCTGTTAGGATACATTTAAAAAAAATTGAAGTTTGCCTGGATAATTATCACTTTAAAACCTTTTACTGAGATAAAAAGATAACTATTTATAGTTCCAGGACATACCTCAAACGAAGACAGCATAGACAATCATAAGAGGGCTCTAAGTGTAAAATATCGCCGAAATTAGAACGTCTGTTTTGATTTTAGTATTCCCTTTATTAATTGTCACTGGCTGGATAGTATAATCCGACTCTCGGCAATTTTTTCGGGGGCCTGGGAGCGCATAGGCGCATTTTTTGATAAATTATGTAAAATATTAGGAATTACAATGAATAAATCCTATATTTACCGCTAGTAAAGCGTATTTTTACTAGATAGACTTAAGTGCTGCACAGAACCAAACCTGTTAAAGTCCCACTGCAGGTCAAAGGCCTCTTCTCATACAGAGAAGGCACTACCATTAATCATCATCATCATCAGCCTATTAATGTTCCCACCGCTGGGACATAGGCCTCCTCTCTTGGCTCAATCATCACGCTTGCTTAATGCGGGTTGGGGGTTTGGAGGTAGGTGGAACAGGGTGTAAAGTCCCATAAATCTCTATTGAAAATGGAGGATCCTCCAACCAGGCGGGTGTTGTGTCTGGTCTGGGCGACTACCCAACGGTTAGTATCGGACTGTTGTATGTGTTCAAATCGCACCGAAAACTTAGCTTGCGCGATGCAGGATTTGTGTGACGTCTTGTTATTAGTTCGTAAGTGGTGGCGTTGGTGCCGCTACATCACTCCTCTCCGGAGACTGGAGGTTGATAGCAGGTTGAGTCGTCCGTACATCTTGTGATGCGTGCCATGCCAGTGGAAGGTTGGTTCCCGTGAGTCGAAACCGGAAGTCGCAGAGTTCGCGGTGAGTCGGAACTGTATGCGGTTGTGACCCAGTGAGTCGGACTGATGATATCCCAGTGAGACGGGATAGTGTTGCTGGCTCCAATGCGTCGGGGCTATGTTAGAAGCTGAGGGTGGTGCCCAGGAATGCGCGTCCGCTGCATGCTGATGGCCAGGATACCCCCGTAGATGCTTTGGGTACTGGCTGGCTGTATGACTCGTTGCTCGAAACCTTTGAGGAAGTGCTGATGACGTCACGATGAAGTAGCTCTGCACGAAGGCTGTGCTGATGTGCTGTTCATGTTCGAGGGTCACCAGTTTGGGGGTATGTGGAAGAGTGAAAAGTCCCACAAACCTCCATTGAAAAGGGAGAATCCTCCAACCATACGGGTGTTGTGTCTGCTCCGGACGACTGCCCAACGGTTATTGTCGGACTATTGTATGTGTTCAAATCGCGCCGAAAACTTTGCTTGCGCGATGTAGGATTTGTGTGATGTCATGTCATTAGTTCGTAAGTGGCGGCGTTGGTGCCGCTACATCAATTTGGAGGTATGTGGAATAGTATGTAAAGTCCCACAAACCTCCATTGAAAAGGGAGGATCCTCCAACCAGACGGGTGTTGTGTCTGGTCCGGACGACTGCCCAACGGTTATTGTCGGACTGTTGTATGTGTACAAATCGCGGCGAAAACTTTGCTTGCGCGATGTAGGATTTGTGTGATGTCACGTCATTAGTTCGTAAGTGGCGGCATTGGTGTCGCTACATCAGTTTGGAGGTATGTGGAATAGTATGTAAAGTCCCACAAACCTCCATTGAAAAGGGAGGATCCTCCAACCAGACCATAGATAGGAACCATACAGCGCTATCTCTCTTTCTAAGTAATATTATTATTTTATTGGTATAAAAGAGATGCAGAAAATACGAAGTAACTCCATTTGAAATAACATTAGACATTTTTACAACCCCTTTTTACAGTCCGTTCAACCGATTTTGAGATCTATCCCGTAAATATAAGTATGGCATAAAAAGCATAAACCTGTTACTAAAACGAATTGTTTAGTATAGCTGCCATTTGTCTATAACTGTAAAAGTGTGAGTTTGCGTTTGCTTTAGTTCGCGTTCGTTGTTAGTTTGCTCATCTAAATAACATGTTAACTTATGCAAACTGTACTACTGATATCGATATCTGAAAACCATTTTCGATATTGAAAACTGTGTATCGGTTACATAACCGTTTGCGCAAAAAACTGAAAACGCCCATCTCTACTGCCGAGTCATTTCATCCTCCTGCCTTTATCCAAATTCGTTTGGGGTCGGCACTGCATACATTTACTCCCATACATTTGTATTAGCCATCATCTCAATTACCGTCAAACGGGGTGAATAAGAACGCAGAGGGAATTTTAACTATGATACTATTTTATTGGTTTCAATCAAAGCATAGTTTTTTAAATAATTATTTAATATATTGGAGTACCTACTAAAATGCTACAAACAATAATTAAAGTGAAAATTCCCTTTAAAGTTTTGTTTCTATTCACCCCTGCGTTCCTATACACCCCGTTTGAATGTAGTCATCTCCTTTATTGCCATGTCACCTTTAACACAGTCTATCAATCTTTTCTATGGTCTTCATTTATCTTTACAACCTATTGTATTACTAATGCCGAGAGGTCAAAGTCGCGGGCTGGAACTCTTCGGTTTCAGTTTTGTATAAATGAAAACGGGTAATGCAAAATACGAATGGGAAACCCATCTGAGCTAAATCAATTGCGAACCCAGGTGAGCCACTGCTGGCCGCAAAAACAACCTAGCCGAATGGATATAGTCCCTTCGCAAGATATGCACCACATTTTTAGGGTTACGTACCCGAAGGGTCCAAACGGAATCCTATTGCTGTCACTCTTGTGTCCGTCTGTCCGTCGGTCGGTCTGTCCGTCTGTCACACGGGTTTTACGGCCAAACAGTTGTAACTACAGTCTTCAAATTTTCACAGTATAAGCATCTTGTTGACCCAAAGCCATGCAATTTTTTTTTTTTATTGGGTCTTCCATACAGAAAAGGGGGAGTGAAAAACAAATTTGACCCATTTTGGGGTATCGTTGTTTAGAACTTGTTGAGTAGACAAATATTATATTTAATGTTCTAAAAAATTTTGGATAACAAAGGTAATTTTAAGCCGAAGAATTTGATGATAATGTTTATTATTAAGTACATTTTACTAACAAATACCAATATATTCATAAATCATAATTTTTCTTTGAATTGTGCGGTTTGGTACGGAAACCTAAATGTGCGAAGTCCAACTTGGCCGGTTTTTTTCTTGTCGTTCATGCCCAACCACCTGAACCTTTCAGGATCTTAACGTGGCAAATGACAGAGCTGACCAAGTAACCACATATTGGTCGGAAAACATTTGAAGAGTTGGGTAGTCAAATTGAAACGAAAACAAGAAGATGGTATTGATTTGTTATCCTAATGAACACTATCCTTTTCTGAAAAATACCACCTGAAGGGATTAACCCCTACAAAGTACTTATTCCAGCCTAAACCCAACAGATCGGATTAGTATGTAAATATTCTGTCAAAGTTTTGCAGTAGGTAATTGAATTTTAGATTCTGTTTTCAATTCGTTAACTGAACTACGTTTGGGCGGGGCGCATCTGTCGCCTGCTTGATAGTTTATGGGCAAATACAACGAGCGATGGGGCCTTGACCAGTCAGGCTGGTTTGACAGTTTAGAAAAACTCTCTGGTAGCGTGAATTATTGAGGGAGATTAATCAACTGACATAATATATTTGCGAATTATTTATTATGTTATATACTAAATTCTACACCACTTAAATAATTACAGGACAAAATATTTATAAAGATAAGTGTAGAATGGGCAGTCTTATTGCACAGGGCTTATTTTGTCGTAGTAGAGGGGAAATTATTGAGTAGAATTGCAGATTTAAATAAACTTATCAGTGATGAAAATAATGCAAATTATATCTACCTATTTGCGTGAAAATCTCAACGTATCTTAAAGAAAATTTTCTTTAACATACGTTGAAGCAAATTAAAATTAACTAAGTATGGTATTCGCTTCACGGTTAAACAACACAGTCTGAAACCTGAAGCATGTAGGTTAGTAGATATACTTAAATAGTTGCAGTTTAAACGTGTCGCCAAACTTGCCTTATAAGAAGTTTCCTCTTCAAGTGCTAACTTGTTAGTTTGAAAATTGCTCCAAACTCTTTGCCTCTATATCTTGATACATTGACGTTCATAAGACAGAAACTTAACTCTTCTTGAAAATCTCTTTGTCGCAAATTAAGCTTCACCTTCTATCCTGCCCTTAGTGCCCCAAAACCTGCAACCAAAGCAACCTATAAGTTGCTACTGATGATGCGAAATTTTGAGCCTGCAAAGTATTACTGTCTGGAGAAGAACAATATGGTGGTGCAAATATTTCAATGTTTCTTGACCAACATGATTATTCTACTTCACTATCTATCATGAGAATGCTGCATGAGGTTACTGCACTCGAAGCTATTGTTAGCCAGTTGATGGGCCATTCGTCACCAACGTTTCAATACATAGTTGTCTTGAAAGAACAGTGTTGTATTAGTTGACATAAGTATTCTAGATAAAAATAAATTGTGTGTGACCATTTTAAGTTATTAAAATACTATGGAAATATGTTTCAGGACTGCAACTTCCTGTCGTGATTTTTAAGGAGATAAATTACTTAGTATGAAACACATAAAACTGTGGTGTACAGGGGTTACCAGATATAAATTATGCAGAGGTGATCCAGAGATATTTGTGCACTATTAAAATGTTCGTAAAACAAGTAAACCTAATGTTATTAACGTTAAAATATTTTATTTTGGAAAACCTTAACCGTTCTTTCTACAACTAGAACTAACACAGTGGTCATTTTGGTAATGGTTAAGCCCACAAACAACCACTTTAGTCTAATCATGAAAAGTTTATTTACTCATTGAATGTGTCATGTCATCGTTTGGGCCGATATTACATTCAATAGTTTTCATTTCTCTAATATTTTCGATTTTATTAGAAATTAATTTGTCATCAATTTATTCGTGCCGCGTAACATATTAAGTTACTTAGAACACAATATTCCCCTCAAATACCCTTTATTCTAAAATTCATTGTTCAATGATCACTTTGTTCCTATTTTCGGCATGTCCACATCATAAGGCTAATTATCATATCTTTAAAAGTAAATGCAGGCTTCAAATTACGTCATTCAGTTTATGAAAGACTTCAATGTAAGTAGGCTTTTGTTTTTAATATGAAAGATAATGATTGCTTGTATTGTTGACCGGTCGCTTCTTTGTATTTGCGTTGCGGATTTCTGGGTTTTGAATGTAAATGATTTTTGAATACTTTAGATTTTGCTGCTGCATACTAAATTAGCATTGTGAACTCTGTAGTTAATCCGTTTGCCAGGATAGTTTTATTTGTGTAGGTAATCCACCAAATCAGCAAGACATCATCAGCTTACAGCATTGCAGTCCAGTGCTAGACAACAGTGGTGCCTCTCCAATCGCACGACATTTTCCTCGATTCTCGGCAACTCTCATTCACCTGCTACCAGCCACCCTGACTGTGGTACGCCCTGAGGCTAGGTGAATAGTCACCCCACCAAGCCAGAGGTCCCAAATTACGCTTACCAATTTGCCGTCTCCACTCAAGAAAATTAACGGTCATCGGTTCAGTAGTTAATAAGGTCAGCTTTATTTCTTATACTGTGCTGTGAGCAACTTTGATTCTCTGTCGGATCAAATACCATGCAGTATTTCAGTTGTTAGTTAATTCCTATTTAAATTGTTTAGATTGATTATCCAATAAAATGGGATAAAATTAAATGGTCTACTAGAATGTAAGATTTTGATATTTTCTTTTACCGAAACAAATGCCAATCAGACTGGACAAAATACATTTATTTTGATGAATAAACGAGTCGTTTTCATAAAGCAAACTTTTTGGATCCGCTAGCTTGTAGAATTAGACTTTGTCTTTTTATTTTTTATTTACATATGTACATTATTATTTACATACTGGAGAGTGTTGGCCTGAAATTGAGCAGAAGCAAAACTGAATACTTGTTTTGCGATTTCGGCGGTCTCTCCAGTTCCGTGCCCATAGCTCCGACTTCCGGTACCTGGGGTCGCTTGTCCAAGGGAATGGCGAGGTAGACCAAGACGTTACGCACCGGATCAACTCAGGATGGATGAAATGGCGACAGGTCACTGGAACAACTTGCGACCCACGGATGCCCCTCAAGTTAAAGGAGAATATCTACAAATCCGTGATTAGACCTGTCATACTGTAGATCGGAATGTTGGGCTGTGAAAAAGATGGATAAAAGGAGATTGCATGTAGCAGAGATGAGAATGTTGAGATGGATGTGCGGCGTGACGAGATTGGATAAAGTGAGAAATGAGTATTTTAGAGGCAGTTTGAAAGTAGTGCCAGTGGCAGAAAAGTTGACAGGAAACCGTTTGTCCTGGTATGGTCATGTGATGAGGGGGGATGAAACGCATGTTACTAAAAGAGTTATGAATATAAATGTGGGTGGATGGAGAGGGAGAAGAAGGCCAAAGAAAAGATGGATGGACTGTGTGAGGAGTGATATGAAAGAAAAGGGAGTCAATAATAACATGACGGTGGACAGGACGGTATGGAAGAAGCAAACGTGTTGCGCCGACCCCAAGTAACATGGGATAAAGGCAGGAAGATGATGATGTACATTATTATTTACACACTAATATTAGAACTAAAATAAGAATAAAAATATGTACAATTACAGGGCGTCAAAAAATATGTCCACATCGATGTGTAACAGGAAAAGTGCCCAGAAGGCTGGCCACGTTAATGGCAATGCTGATTCTTTGGCCAAAAAAAGGCCAGTCCTCTGGTCTCGTGAATAGTATATTATATTATTATATTTTAGACTTTGGTTCGTCAAAAACTTTCATATTGACGTTAAATAAACGTCTACTTTCGCAAAATACTCTTGGCCTAATCCAGCAACTTTCAAAACCTTTCAAACTTTGCCACACACTACAGAAAACGGTCTCAAAGATTCTTCTAGACCAAACTTGATTGCTGAGCAAATTTGTTTTTCCTACGCCAAAGGGAATTCAAGTAAAACGTGTTAGGATTAGGTTATATAGTAAAGGTTGGTATAGCCGGATCAATCCAGTTTGATCTTGTTATCAAAACACAGGCTTTGGACTAAAGTGATTTGAGAAGCTGAGTGAATTTCTTGGTTATTGAATTAGAATAATGAATTTTATAGTTTGAGGTATCATGAGATTTGTTTAGGGACAAATTTTCATTGAGTGCCTATTTTAATTGGACTTATTCAATTTTAATTATATCATACATATTTATAGTGGTGTTCAGAGGAACTTAGAAATATTAGAAATTCCGTGAACGGATGACGTTTCTTTTTTGTTCTTGTCTTCGTGCCCCCAGAGGGCTCCATATTCAAATTTAATGTGACTTCACATTGCCTATAACCGGCAGACAAACAAACGGCGCTTCCAATGACACCACAGTTTTCAAATTATGATAAGTAGTTTAGGGAAGTTGATGAGAATTTATGAGGGAAAAGATGAACATACATAAATACACATATACCGGTCAAAAACATAACCTTTCCTTTTGCTTCGCCGTACTCGAGTAAAAATGGGGTGTTTTGGAGTACCTTTAAAATTACTTAAAATATAGGCCAAGAGTGTATAAGTATGCCCTGTGCATTACATTGCAATCACAACAAAGAAATGAGTGTTTTCGGAAGTAAGCTAAAAATATACATGAAACTCCCCTGATTGAGACATCTTTCCTTTATTAACCCTCATACAAATAAAAGCAAAGACCCAAAACATTTCGCACGGATTTTTAGAGCCGAAATAAAAGAGAAAATTCTAAATTAGTCAATTATCCGTTACGATCCGGTCCAAATTCCCAGCTGTCACTGATGGCGCTATTTCGCTTTTGCTCCTAACTGTACTAACGTATTGTCTGTAATTATGTGCCCGATTGTACTCCAGGAGGTAGGGTGAGATTTTATATTTCATCGATTTTGTATAAAAGATTTTTATATCAACTCTTATCGACTTCCGTAATTACTCGTAATATTCTAAATTCAAAAGTTAGTCTGTCTATTATTCAAGGCGCTAACAGATTTTGATGAAACTTACACACGGGTAGACTATGGGCCGAACTCTGAATTGAGTATTAAAGCATTAAGAATTTGTTAAACCCTACTTTAGGCCGGTATGTCCAGATGCTCATACTCAACTCAACTCAAACTGGCAATGAACAGTGGTTGGCTTGTTTTTTTGACATTAACGTGCTCAAATCCAAGATCCTAGACGCTCAATAGTTATCGAACTTTTTTAACACAAAATCTGTGGAATTGAGTAGTATTAGCATGTACTTGGAAGTTGGACTTCCATTTTCATTCAATACCTACCACATATATATATATATTATATATACATATTTTGTGTAGAAAGAATTAAGTAACGTCTGGGGCGACAGGCTTCCAGGCTAAAGTACAGTTTGACATTTACTCAATTTCAAATGCTAAGTCAGAAAACGGGGGTAAGTCTTGGTTTAGGACATAGATCACCCTCAAAATGAAAGTGACCTAACTCAAAAAAAAACCGGCCCAGTGCGAGTTGAACTCGCGCACGAAGGGTTCCTTACCATTATCGCAAAAAACGGCAAAAAATCACGTTTGTTGTATGGGAGCCCCACTTAAATATTTATTTTATTCGCTTTTTACCCGGCTACAAGGAAAGGGTTATGTTCTTTTTTTCTGCCATACCCATCGAGAGGGGTCATTTTTTAGGATTTTTGAATTAAGACACTTTCATTGTAATGGTACGACTTTAGGATACTTTTCATGTTGGTTATAAGTTCCTATGGGATAATAAAGCACTTTTTAAGCAAGCTAAGCCGTGGATAGAAGTTAGTAAATCTTTACTTTCGTGTGTATTCTAGGCAATCCATATACCTAGTAGTAGTAGTTTTAAAAGTGTATTTATATTTGTTGAATAGTTGTAATTGCATCAATTCAACTGAATATAAATCTTGTATTGCTAAGTCGAATATCATAAAATGATAATAGAAATAGTTTGAAAGATGCCATCATAGAAGTTGTAGAAATAATCTTTTTTCAAAACTCATTTAACTTTTCAAATTAAACTTCTTGATTTAGATGTGTAAAGAGTTTATTTGTAATCAAGAAGATTGAACAAAGTAGTCTTATCTTTAAAAATACAGCATTTAAAATCTAGAACTATAAGTTTAATAATATGAATCTAGCCTCCAAATTAAGATAAAGAATAAAGGCTTTTACTGGGAATTGTTTACCACTGAATATTGCTTATTGAATTGCAGGCAGGATTCATTTTAGGGAGGTATTTTCCCACTGTATTGTTACAGTTCTGGACAAAGATCTACCCTATACTAAGTATTTCAATATTCTTTGTTATTTGTTTTCTCCGGCCAATTGATAGGGAAAGAGTCCAAATTATCACATTAGCGTTTCTTAGGCCTATCTCGGTAACGACACCTATCTTCAGGCACCTATCTTCCCGCTGTGTGACGATCCTGGGATCCGGGATCCCAGCGGTTTTGATTAAAGAACCTTATGTATCTACATTAATATATGCTCAAATTAAATCTAGATTTTAACCTGAAACCTTGTGCTAATGAAAGAAGCGTCTTTGTAACGAGTAACCAAGAATTTTCTCCAAATCCTATCCAAAATTTGCCATGATTTCTATCAAATTCATAAATCAAAAACCAAGTCTATGATTACTGTGTTCACGCCTGCCCACTTTCAAATCTAAAATATACTGAATAAATAATAAAATACTTGTTGTACGCAAAGAAAATTGTAGTGTGTGGGTCGTGATTGATTTCGTTGAGGTAGTTTTCAAAAGATTAATGATGTGTATTTAGTTTGTTTTTATGTGTTTTTCCTACAGTGTACTAAAGATAATTACAAGATGGAAAACAAATGGAAACACTAATTATCTTAATGTTTTGACCTGCATCAATCGTTGCTACGTCGAATGCCTCATTAAGTATGTGGTGATAAAGAAGAATATATTGTAATGTTCTGTTTAATTCTGTTCTGTTTTTATTTATTTATTACCGATATTTATCTGATCTATGTTTTATTGTCGCACACAAGTATTAAATCGATGATAAATCATCGCAGATTCTTTTCTTTCAATAGTTTGTACACAGATCCTCACTACACTCTAACATCCACCTTCACACAAACTAACACCCCCACAGTTTAACTACGCACAAATTTCCACACTCGAGAAATACTTTCAACAACATCTTTAGTATTATTTGTTATTTTTAACCAACTACTTGTACTGATAGTGTTATTAATTATTGCTATATTATGGAAGAGCGGAGTTTCCTAACACAGGCATTATTTGCTTAAAAGGAGGCTCCAAATACTAAACCTTTATGTAGACTGAAGCATTTCATATCATTTTATTTTATTTTTTATTTACAACGACGCCCACTGTGTATTGTTGAAATCGAAGGAAATTCAACTATAAAGTGTAATAATTTTATTATAAAGCCATTAACTAAATTAAAACAAAACTCTTGTGGTCCTTGCATAAAACAGTAGATTTTACTGTAAGTTAACAACCATTGTGTGAGTCTGTTTCGCCGTAGTTTATTTTTCCTATAGGAGGACTGCGACCTAGACTCAATCAACAGTTGCAAACAGTAAAATCTAGAATCTGTACTAAGGGCACTTATTGCTCCAAAATTTAAGCCTATCTCCCGAACTACAATCGGGGAGCGTTTGCAATTAAACAGCCCGATCTACTCGATCAAGAGGCGGCGGCATGTCGAACACACTCGTCCTAACTGACGTATACTACTACATAGCCCGGAGCAATGTCCAAACATCAAACCGAGGCTGGCTTCCACAGATTTGGAGATAGTACGCCTGTTTGATGATAAAGAACTGTCAAAAACAAAACGAATTGAGATCTTTTAGTGATTTTTTATCGTGTTAGTTTAGTAAAAGGAAAATGTGAGACATGTTTGAAATAGGTCTTTCGAGTTCCGCTAAAGAAAATGGTCAAAGAATATTCGGCAAAATTGTTCTTCGTAAAACATTTGTATTGTGTAAAAAAATATACATATGGGTAGAAAAGAGATGAACAGTAAGATGATGGCATATAAAGATTTATAGATTTATGGAAGAAGAATAACTAGAATAATATATTTTTAACCGACTTCATAAAGGAGGTTCTCAATTAGACTGTATTTTATATTTTATTTGTGTTACTTACTTCAAAACTTTTTGCCAGGTGCCGAATTTGATAATTCTTTTTTTATTTGAAATCTGTTGGTTTTTATGTGGTCCCATTTAAATTTTATCTAGATCTGATGGAAAAATCGGAGAAATACAACCGAACTCTTCAATAAATGACGGCAA
The DNA here is from genome assembly GCA_945859665.1 of Anorthoa munda. Lineage (NCBI taxonomy): Eukaryota > Metazoa > Arthropoda > Insecta > Lepidoptera > Noctuidae > Anorthoa > Anorthoa munda. Next base: position 18,359,254 of record OX243896.1, on the reverse strand, counting down.
ATCTATCGGGATTGCTGTTATCGCATTTATGTTTATTGTTTACATAATTTCATAACATAACATCACGCTGGTATGCTCTAAAGGGGTACGCAGATTTGTACAGTTCACCTTGGCACACTCTAATTTCACCGGGTGTGTTTATTCAAAAACAAAAATAAATAGGTAAATAAGTAACTTTTTTTTTTTGCTACCTTAACCGCACCGAGTAATCACTGTGAGAGCATGAAATGCACGATTGCAGTTTACGGTGGCCCTTTCAGACAGTTCCATGCATTTCTGTTAATTTAGCATTTTAAGTAGCAGTTAGTCGAAACATGTAACCGATAAGATTAGATCATTAAATGAGAGCATCTGCTTCTGCTCACACGTATTCCTATTCTTTTATTTAAACGTCACAACGCTCCCAGAAACTTGACTGGCGCATCCGGTAGGATCGCCGAATAGAGCTGCGCCGTCCTTCGCGTTTTTTCGGAATTAAACTTTTTCGTCATACGCATTCGCCCTGAAGGTAGCTATGGTGATTCTACGAACCAAATAAATTTGTCGAGGCGGAGCTGAAAATGAGAAAGGCGTGCAGGTGAGTCCAAATTTTCACCTTCCTTTCCTATTTCCTTTTTGTTATCTTGCGATTAGAAGTCTCGCGTTATAACGTTATCTGGTTTTGCATACAATCTGTAAGGCTAGTTTTGTAATAGATAAAAGTTATTTAAAGTGATATTCCAATTTGAAATATTGTTAATGAATTACAAAAAAAAAATATTCAGATAAATTGTTTAAAGTTCTATTTGATTAATGATTACGTAAGCATTATTTTTGTTTATTTTTTGTTAAATGTGTTTAAAGGAACTCAATACTTTTTGCTTTTGTACTTTATATTATTTTTGTGTGTTAAAAATGGAAGATCACGGAAAAATTATTTTGATTCCAAATGAAATGATTAAAATTATTCCGCTTTTTGACGGCGATAAGCACCATTCAAGTCTTTTTATACGTAAAAGTGAATATATTATAAATAAGTACAGGGGAAGTGACGAGCAAAACTTGTATGTAATGCATGCTATAACGAGTAGATTAGCGGGGAATGCAGCCGCGCTTATCAGTGAGCGCGAGGATATTGTTACATACTTACATGGGAAGAGTTTAAAGAGTTATTAATACAACATTTTGGAGACCCAAGAAGTGAAGAATTAGAGCTATTGAATTAGAAACTTTGCGTATAAGATATGGTGAATCACTTTTGTATTTTTGCAATCGTGTTCAATCAGTGCGTAGAATTTAATAACAAAAGTTAATAGATTATCGAGTAGTATGCGTGAAAGGGAAATAACTATTTTTATAATAATACGTCATTAAAATTGTTCTTTTATAATTTATCAGAAGATATGGTGCGTATTGTGAGATTAAAAGCGCTGTCCACTTTGGAACATGCTTTATCTTTCGGTTAGAAGAGGTCAATTTCGATGAACAATATAATGTCCGAAATAAAACACTGCTGAAGTCCTCCGGTAAACATGCTATTCCAAATAATACAGAAACGTTTAAATTCGGCAGAAATAATTATAATAAAACTATTAATAATGATACACCTATTTTTACGCAGCCAAATACACAACCCAAATTATAATTAGGTAACTCCCAAGGTCAATAATTTGAGATGCGTCCACAACAATGTGGGATGCGTCCGCAACAATTTGGGATGCGCCCCCACCAATTTGGGATGAGCCCTCAACAATTTGGAAAACAACAGCAATTAGATAATAGATCCTTACTGCCATTTGGCAACTAGGACCAATCGTTCAATAGACCTTCACAGTCATTCGGTATTCAGCAACCTAAACTTCAATCTAGTGACGTCACAATGCGTACGGCACCTCCGGCCCAGGTCCATATAAAAGGATTTAAATTAAATGAGCTTGACCTTGATCATTACGATGATAGTCAGTCTCCCTGCGATTACCAATCTAACGATTAATATTATCACGATTATTACCCTTTTACCGAAAATCAAGATTAGAATTATTTGGAAGGAGTTAACAAAAAAGTTTCATGGGAAAATAATGAGGCTTTTCAATTATTAGCCTCGGAAAACAAATAAATAATACAATTAAATTGCAATACATGCCTTAAATTACCATACATATATATACCCGAAATAGATGCCAAATTTATGATAGATAAGGAAAAGGCTTATTACTATTTTTACGATAATATTTATCATAACCCATTTGAAGTTAGAATTAAGTACTCACGGTACAACCCAACACGAAGAAGTACTTTCCATTCCAGCATTTCCGATTTTTAATGTTAATGAAACTCACAAATTTCATATCTATGAAGTCGGCCATAGCTTCGATGGTTTACTAGGTAATGATATTTTACATAGTGCAGAGGCACTAATAGATTTGAAAAACGAGGTCTTGAAAACTAAAACTACGGTAATACCAATTATGCACGATAAGAATAAACATAATCGCAGTTTGGTCGGAGGAGAACTGTCTGTCGCTAAACCCCACAAAAACAAAATATATGGTGTTTGGAACCAGACAGCAGCTCTCTCGACTACCAACGACTATTGACGTACAACTAATGGGCAAACAAATTGAGCGAGTGTATGAGGCGCGAAATATAGGTCTCATCATGGACAAAGACCTAAGTTTTGAGAAACACGTAGCATTCTCTTCTTCGGCCTTACTTATCTGAATCGTTGCGGGAACAGCTGGTTGAGACTTTGATTCTATCTAGGTTGAACTACGCAGTCACTGTGTATGGACGGCGTCTGTTAGCTCGTACAGATAGGCTTATACAAAGGGTAAAAAACGCGTGCGCTCGGTTCTGTTATAACATTCCTCGCAGAAGTTATGTAACACCATTTCTCAATAAACATTTTGTTCTAAAAATTAAGTCCAGGCGCAAATTACACTTGGCATGCCTTCTGTTTGGTGTGGTTAAATATAAAAAACCGAACTATTTATATGATAAACTTGGTTGGATAACGAGTGGACGGGAATGTGGGAGAAGGTGATGCCCGCAGCAACTCTCGATGCAATCACATAATACAGCAGCGTTCAGAGGCAGCTTTCGTTATGCGACTTCCAAAGTTTAGAATAATATGGCTTATGTTTAACTTACCACCAGATATAGTAACATATAACAGACAAAAATAGTAAATGATCACCAAAATTAAACCCGCATCTTATTGTAAAATTATAACCAAAGTTTTAACATCTCGCTATCCTGTTTAGGCAAAATGACTCCAAATAAATCATTGTTAACCCAAAAGTAGTAAATGATCACCAAAAGTAGTAAATGATCACCAAAATTAAACCAATGACCAAAAAGATTATAAAATTTCTGGGAGCAACTTGGAAGTAGCGCTCGCCGGCCGCTGCCGCGGCACCGCTCGCTTTGCTCGCTCGGCTCGCGCGCGGTTGGTCACAGTTCTAACCTAACCTAACCTATTTTACAACATTAAATAGCGCAATAATTTGCTATTAAAATTTGGTGATCAATTTACTAAATTTGGTGATCAATTTACTAAATTTGGGTTTCATAGTACAATTTTAGGTAATAGAGGTTATGGTCACAAAGTAATTTTAGGTGGTCATTATATTTATCCCCGAATAATATTCCACCAACGATCAGAATAACCAACGCAATGGGCACATTTAGGAGACGTTTACGGAAGTATCTGGTGGAAGCGCAACGTAATCTGGATATGGTCGCACTGAATGCCTCAATTATATGACACATTAGCCTACCTACCCACACCTCATGACAATAATGTCACACTCACCTTATTTATTCTTATACACTACAAACTACTCGTATTTTCTTATTATTTGTAATATACACTTACAACCCATCTATTTTTATCTTTTATATAAGTAAGTACTTTTATCACAAACACATTTAGTTACTATAAAACTGCTTTACGTCCGCCACGTTATAAGTCACAGGTCCAGTTGAAAACCAGCGTCGGGCACTAGTTGCCCGACATTTTGCTGAACTGGTTTGGCACAGCCGTGGGATACACAATATATTGTGTATTGATATAAACACTTTTCTTTTGTTTTATATTATTGTCGTTTAATCTAAATTTTCTTTTTTTATGTTTATGTTGTGTGCTCTGGCTTGTGTCAAATAAATGTGTTTTCTTTCTTTTCTTTCTTCTTTCTATAAAAAAGAGTTGGCACCTCGATCAGAACAAAGAGTTAAAATTTCTGCAAATTATCATTCTGGTAATGCTTTAGTGTATTTTAGAGAACTTACGGAAGGTGTGCGTATGCCCAATGCTTTAGTTAAATATAAGATGACAAACAGAATACAAATACTGATGCCCTGTCTCGTATTAAATTAAATGCATTAGTTTCAGATGAGGACGCGCATTATCTATGAAAATAATGTAGATGAGAAAGAACAAAAACCGAAAAAAATCCGATATACTCACAAAATAAAATAAATAAATTGATTACGATAGTGATCAGTCTAGAACAATTTCCACGGATTTGTCTGCTTCTGGAGCAACCAGTTCTAAATATGATATAAATTAACCAATTAAGACATAGGACAGGATTAAGTGAAATTACAGTGCATTCAGCTGAAAATTTGGTATCTATTGGTATCCCAATATTACAAGACTCAATAGACACTAAGCCCAACTAGATTAATTAATGAGGAATTAATTAAACAGTTTTTAAAAGATTATGTTAAATATAAAATTAAATAAATAATATATTTTGAAAGCTTAGAGCATAGGAAACAGTTTAGCAAAGTTATTATACAGTTATTTAAAAAGGGAATGGTAGAATTTGTGGAATGTTCAGAGTGTGTAGTTTTTGTTGAAGATGAAAACAAACAAAAATAAATCAAGTCAAATGTTTTTTATTTCACATAGGCCTACATGGGCACTTATAAAATGTCGACAAAAGGTGCACGGTTCGGGTTGGTCGTTTCCTGTGGAGAAGAACCGGCAAGAAACTCCACGGTAACTCTTTTAAAAAAATTGGGTTGTTTTTACAATATTTCCATGTTACAGTATTAGTGCGGGACAACGAAAATCATCTTACAACACCATGAAGAAAAAACGTGTCACAGAGATATAATACAGACCATGTCCAGGATAAGAAGAGATTATTTTTGGAATAACATGCAAGAAACGATATCAGCCATAATGAATTATTGTGAAGCATGCCGTAAAAGCAAGCATGACAGGAAACCCATAAAGCCTTTTCTACAATTAACACAAACACAGCAATTATTAAAAGATCATGCGAAGCGTAATAAACGTCTCTATAGTTACATATCTGCTCAGATGATAGAAACACAGCAGAAGATTAGAATTGGCAAGGGTGGTGAGATAAGCACAAGGATTGAAATAGGCGACAAAATTTATGCAAAGGTAAGATTAAGTAAGGATAAGCCACGTTATAGGCAGGCAAATGTCAGCGGTTATGTAGAACATAATGTTATCCCCGTTACAATTGGAACTAGAAACCAAAACCACCCAATGATGCCTGACGCTACTGGCAGTAGCGCAAATAACATGGGCCCTTCAACTTAAAAATATTGAGAAAAACCCCGGTATCCTTCCCGTGAAACAAAGGCTGGTGTCTAAACACGAAGAAAGGTTAACTATAAAACTTTTAAATTTAGATAGCTTAGGTAATGATCTAGAATTAAGTTTAATTAAATAAAGGGTCTTTCAACAAGGACGGGTCGATGTTAAAATTGAATAAAACAAGATGTGTGTTAGATATTAACGAAATTTATTTTTTATTTAAAAGGCCCATTTATGGCAATTATGGATGGAATATGACATCGTTCAAACGTCCGCCGCGGCTTCGTATGGTGGCACGAATCCGAGAGGTCCAATTTTTAATGACTCTGCTGCATAGATCAAGCTAGCGCTACAGATCAATGATAAACAATTTCTTTTGGCTTGAATTGAACAATATGGACGTGAACGACATGTGGTTCCAGCAAGATGGCGCTACTTGCCACACAGCGAACGACACAATCAAAATTCTGCATGAACGGTTTGAGGGTAGAGTAAGAGTTCCGCTAGACTTTTTCTTGTGGGGTTTTCTGAAGTCGCAGGTCTATGCCAATAAACCACATTAGACCGTTGCCCTGAAAGCCAACATAACGCAGGCCATCGCTCGGATTCAGCCGGATCTATGCAGCAGAGTCATTAATAATTGAACCTCTCGGATTCGTGCCACTATACGAAGCCGCGGCGGATATTTGAACGATGTCATATTCCATCCATAATTGGCATAAATGGGCCTTTTAAATAAAAAATAAATTTCGTTAATATCTCACACACATCTTGTTTTATTCAATATTAACATCGACCCGTCCTTGTTGAAAGACCCTAATGAATTCAGAAATTAGTAGATGTTAACAAACCTTACAGCCATGAGTATTTAGGTATTCGTAGTCAAACGGATTATCTAAAAGATAGGACTATCGAAAAATTTCAGCAACTTGTACCAGCTAAAATATTTAAGCGAGGAATAATTGATCCACTTGGGTTCATGATAAAAATCGTTACAGGTAATTTAGATCATAGTGACGCAATTCGATATGATTTTCTCATCTCTCAGTTGAAAAGCAATAAATTAATAATAGATAGTAAAGTAATTTTGGTCTCTAAAATGTTAAATGGTTTTGTTAACAGTACAGAAATCTTACATAACAATATATTAATTTTAGATGAATGATAATTGATAATAGATGAAATATTTGAAAAGGATTGAGATATTAATTAAAAATATGATTGCAAAACAAGAAAATTATATTTACTCTACTGTAAGTAAAGTAAATATATATATTAATATTTTAGGAATGTTTAATATGTTCTTAACTAATTTTATAACAATTAATATAATTTTAAGTGAGATTGAAACGGCCTTAGCCTTTAGTAAGGTGTCAGTACTGCATCGAGCGATTGTTAATTCCACTGAATTACTGCACATGTTATAATCTATAACCAAGACAGAAAATCTGTTATATCCTGTCAATGAAAATAATTTAGTCAAATTTGAAGATTGTTTCACTGTTAAAGGTTTTATTAAACAGAACGTTCATAATAGAGATCCCACTTATTGAAAACAGTACTTATAGTTATTTTGAACTTTAGTCTTTACCTATTTTTAACACAGGTTTAAACGAAACTGTAATAGTAGTTCCTAAATATCACTACCTTTTGGTGAAAGACTCAGATTACATACCAGTTGTGAGAGCCTGTGTACAGATTGCGATAGGTGACAAATTCTTAAGTACCGATGATGATGTGTTGACCCATCTATAACCATTAAGCGAAGAACAGTTGATGAAGTTCCCTCTCTAATACTAGTGCATGCGAGCAGCATTCAGTCGACATTGAAGATTTTAAAGTTCAACGAATTGACCGTTGAAGTTGGATTCTATATAAAAAGAATAACAATATAGCAAGTAGAAAATGCTATTATGACGTCATGAGCCACGAGTCTCTACAAAGAACATACATAGTTATCCTGGACGATGCTTGTAAGGTTAACGTTGGGCACATACATCTACAAAATCACAAATCTTCTCTTACACACCTCAATTATCCAATAAATCCAATCATTACCCTATCTCAGTTGAAGCCTAAAAAACGTACTAACAGTGTCAGTGCAGTGAATATGAAAGGTATAAATCTAGATGAGTTGAAAGAATTAGCTCAAGTAGTGAAAATTAACAAAGTGAAATACGGTGAAAATGATAGTGCGGTTGACACAAAAAATATTAGTGTAGGTACGGTAATTCTATATGTAATTCTGCGACATGATCTTTCTCGTTTTTAGATATAAAATCATATTGTTAAACTGTCTGCGATCATCAAAATCCTAACAACTCTGATAATTTCGTTCTTGAGGAGGGAGAAGTTATGCAACCTGAACCGCACCGAGTAATCACTGTGAGAGCATGAAATGCACGATTGCAGTTTAGGGTGGCCCTTTCAGACAGTTCCATGCATTTCTGTTAATTTATCATTTTAAGTAGCAGTTAGTCAAAACATGTAACCGATAGGATTAGATCATTAAATGAGAGCATCTGCTTCTGCTCATACGTATTCCTATTCTTTCATTTAAACGTCATAATGCTCCCAAAAACTTGACTACCTTCAAAAGACATCAACTTCCGAAAAGAAAGTTATTTTTCGCTTTGTAGTGTTTTGTTTTTGTAGTCGGATATTTTTTATTGATAAAAACATATTTATTCAATATCGACTGGTACTCAAACCATCCATTCTAGATAGCAAGAATATCACAGAATGTCAGCAGTCCCAAGGCTAAATTTTTGCCCAATAGGCTCAAACACAAGAGTGCGTCACGATTGACTGAAGCCCGAAAAATAATCATTATGGCGATCGTTCTTCGAGCGTACGATCATTCGGTGGAACGTGCTTCGGTCAATTAAACTCCAGGCAACAGTAACGTACTTCAAACATAACACAGGAACTTAAAAATAACTAGCAAAATGTTGGTGTGTTTATCCTATCCCTCTGTCTAACACTTCAGGAATCCAGGCGTGACGTTGTATACCTATCTGAATGTTTAATCAGCCAACAGCCTTATATCGATTTGTCACCACACCTGCTTCCAATACCTCAACCTTCCAAGAAACACCAGGTACCGCAAGCAAACATACATAATTATACATTTACATATTTAATGGTACACACGAAACACGTATTGTACCTACATCCTACGGGATTTGCGGCGAGCGCTTAACACAACAATCAGGGCAATGACCACTACGTAAGTATGGCTACTTAGCACAGACATAACATATTAGCTATGTACCTAAACCTACCTTAGAAGGAATCCTTTATGTCGTTTGTAATATTGATGTGTGTTTGTGGTAGGCCTGAACTAAATATCGGAAACTTTGAAGGCATTTCTGTGTAGGTATTCAAATGGTAGTGAATTTTAGATATAAGGATTGAGAGTGCTTCATTGTGTAAAATAATGCCGTTTTTCGGGTCGAATAGTTCGTTCCTTAAAGATAAAGATGATTTATTTGTCAAAATATGTGTTTACATACAATAGGCATGAAGGATGTTCAATTGTTATTTTGCGCTTACAAACATGTTTTGCATAATGAGGCGTACAAATATATGTTTTACAAATAAAATATGTATAGCAACGTCAGATGATCGTCTTAATTAAATGTCATAAAAATCAATATTAATAAAATGACATAATGTCAAAAAAAGTAAAGAAAATAAAATCTGAAATACTTAATTAATTCATAAAAAACTAAAATAATAAATTCAAAAAAATGCCAAAAATGATATCAGAAAAATTAAAACAAAAAACACAATATGCTGAATGTCATCCTTATTAAATCATAAAATGTCATAAACAAATCGAAATAAAAAAACATAACAAAATTTGCTTAATAGCTTCCTTTAAGAGCTTAATTGCTCTGTTTAGGACACATTCATTCATCCAAATAATAGGTAGTTACATCAGCATTATATTATTACAGAAATGCATCTGCAGAAATAAAAGCTTTCGTTAATGTTCGACTCTACGCAAGATAAAAGGCTCTAGACAAATGGCCTTCTATCACATAAAACGTCGCAATAGCAATTGAAAAAATGACAAAAATTGCAGTGCATACAGGGATAATCGTAGGTTGGTGTCACATTTCCTGATAAAGCACGTTAAGCCGTTGGTCCCGGCTGTCATTTGAAGATCTTTGACAGTCGTTACGGGTAGTCAGAAGCCTGAGATCTGACACCAGTCTTGCCAAGGGGTATCGTGTTACCCAGTTACTGGGTTGTGGATGTCAGATAGGCAGTCGCTCCATGTAAAACACTGGTACTCAGCTGAATCCGGTAAGACTGGAAGCCGACCCCAATATAGTTGGGAAAAGGCTAGGCAGATGATGATGGTGTCACATTTCCTGATAAATGAGGACAACCCTTTCAAAGGACCGGGACCGGAGATTGTCAAAGGACTTAATAATAATGTTTTTTTTTTCGTATGATTTCTTACTTTTCTTTCTTTTTATGCATGGCCATTTTAAGTTTACCTGAAAATAATGTACTTTATAGAATAGAATAGAATATAATATTTACTTGCTAGAAACATGGTGTTTACAGAGGTGTTCATGTCATAACATTGCATAGTGGTACATGTCTCACCGTTAACAGCTGAAAAAGCAATTGAAAAACCTGGTGTTTCGGGATTTCGTAAAAACGTGTGTTAGGAATATTTTTTTCTAATTTAATTTGAGCAGTTATCAAAAATATGTAAAATATGTCTATTTACTAGATAACTATGTGACGCAAAAATTTGCATTAAAAGATTTATCATATATCTTGTAGTTATTGAGAAGTTTGCGCTGAAAAAGTAGCTGTTTTCTGTTTTCAGGTCGTGAAACTTATGGGGCTCTTAAATATAAGTTTATACGAATCGGACTATTCCGTATTAAAAATTGCGCGGATAATTTTTTTTTTGGTCAACGAAAATTATTTTATCAAATTGAAATTGATTTTGAATTTAATATGATATGAAATTTTTATCGCACGCTGCATTAGTTTTGTAAGATTCATAAATATTCTGTGGAAAATGTCGTTGGTTGTACATTTGCCACGCCGTTTTCTTTAAATTTAAATTTATACTGTGATGTGTAGGTAACCGTTTGTTTTCACAAATGAAGAAAAACATAAACGTAATAAAAATCCTTTCAGATCAGACGAACGTTTTTCAACATAAAAATGTCTTTTATTTTTTCATCAATTATTCTGTTTATTATTACTAAAATAGATAAAGTTTAAAAAAAACTAAATACGCGCTTTAATAGAAAACCAAACTAAAAAGTAGAAAATAATTTACAATAAATTTTAATGATGAACAGTGTGATAAACAAAGAAAAAAAGTTTTTTTTTATGTTTTTGAACTATTATTTATTCAATCAATCAATATCTAATCCTGAAGATCGGTCCTTGATTAGTGTTTCAAATTAATCCGACGTTTTGAAGGGCGTGAAAATCGCGTTCAAAGATTCCATTACATTGATACATAGATACATACATACCAAGCTAATAAAAGCGTGTTAAACAGTATGTATTTGATATCTATGACACCACATACGAGCTAAAATCACATAATCCTGCTTCGCGCAAGCAGAGTTTTTGGAGTGATTTGAACAAAATAAAACAAACCCACATCAATAGTTGGGCAGTTGCAAGGACCAGGCACAACACCCGTTTGGTCGGAGGATCCTTCCTTTTCAATGGAAGTTATGGGACTTTACACCCTATTCTGCATACCTCCATAAGTAGTTAAAACAAATGACCATCTCCTTCCATTATATTCTCGAATTCATCCTTAACGACAAGAGAGGTCGCATTGACCGCCTTAGCAACAAAAGTACGTAACAATGATGTCAAAACTTTAAGTGCTTACCCCATCTGGCGCGTAGTCGCTCTAACAGCGATACACCTGATTTTATATATTAAGTTTGGATCACTTAAAATGATAGATTTTTAGGGTTCTTTTGAAAAGTGTGGAAGAAAGTCTAAGTTTGTTCGGCTAAGTATGCTGTAATGGTTTTTTAGGATTCTGTAGCAGATTGTCCCCCTCCACATTTATTTATTTTTACAGCCAAACTGACTCACGGAACTTTCTACAAGCGTCTGTATTCTCTACCAACTTTAAGTCCGTCGATCTAGTCAAGGTTGCGGAAGTCCGATGGATGCCAGACACACGAGATCGATTATTGTAGCGACGCTTGTGGGAGGCCTATATCTAGCAATAGACTGTATTTTGGATGAAATGATTATGATGATGATGATAAGCCTTCAAAACAAGAGTGAACAGAGGCTCTAGACAATTGCCATTCAATCCAAGAATAAATAAATAAATTAAAATGCCCTTTAACTAATTCCACTACTTACAATTTTTAAACTTAACTAAGTACACAAACACGTTAAACATATTACAAATACTTCTAAAAGATACCATTAACTCTTCTTCTCAATCCGCTTCTTCTTTCTTTTGCTTTCTTTTACTAGTGTTTGACATCGCTGATCCTCTGCGGCGTAGGCTTCCCCTAAATTACGCCACATGCTTTCTGTTGCCCGCTTTTTATTTTCAGTCCGGTCCACAACGTCGGGTAAAAATGTCTTTCCATCTCTTTCTTTCCGTCTTTTAACTACTAAAAGGATCCATTCTTTGTCCATCTAGTACTTTCCAATCTACACAAAAGCCCTACCCAGTTCCATTTCAGTAACTTAATTGTTTACGTTACAACTGTTAATTTTGTTTTTCTCCTAATTATTTAGTTTTTTACTTAGTCCGATTTTTCATGTATAGTATGCTATACATAAAAAATGGACTAAGTAAAAAACTAAATAATAACGAAATAAGAACTATATACTACTAGTTAAAGCGGTGAAGTGCTGGGTTTTGGCGCCATTCATACGTTTTGCTGTACTGAATTTCATGAGTTTTGTAAATCTTGCTTGAAAATGTCTGATATCAGTGAATGGGATGAAAATTTGACTCCAGCCGATATTTTAGATGCGGCGACTGAAATTACTCATAAACTACCAGCAAAGTCGTGAAAATTAAATGATAAATACTATGACAACTTTATGGAAAATGCAAAAAAAGGTATTTAGTAGGTTCAATCCCAATGTATGAGTGTAGATAAAGTAGTGCATGAAACTGCACATAACTAGGTATTAAAACTATCGTGTGATATTATTAAACTCAAACTCATGTTTTAATACCCCTTTGTATGCAATAGTTTCATAAACTACTATTTTTAACCTTTAAGCTAATTTCTTTATTCTTCATTTATTCTTTTAACCCCCAGTATTTCTTCCAAGCTAAAGCTATTCTTCTTTGCGTCTCTTTGCCTATTTGATTTTCGAATGACACCAACTGCCCTAGGTAGATAAAGTCATTAACGTATTCTATTTTCGTGTTCTCTATTAGGACGTCTTAACACACGGACACTCAAACAGACAACGAATAATCCTATAAGGGTCCCCATATTTTCCTTTTGAAAAATTTATAAAAAATGTTTACTACCTGCTAGTCTAATAACCACTTTGAAAGTGTTTATTTCAATTTTTCTTTGACAAGCATAACATTTGATAAACTATTTTGCACATAGTTTCTTCCAACTATTTAATATAGGTAGCATTTATTTCTCCAAGACCTTTCCACCATGCAAGACCATCTTTTCCTGAGGTCATTTTCATGAATACCCCTAAAAACAACCTCACGTCTCCTTCTGTTATTATCTATAGTAGCGTATCCAACCCAATCAAAATTTATAACTGCTGTTTTAACTGGCATTTCAATACCAACCTTATTTTAATCAGGTAAGGTGGTAAATGGATCACGAGGCCAATTAGGCTTATTTTCGCCAATTGCGTGTGATTTCTCATTTAGCGTGTTCATTACGTTTGGGGTACAATTTAAATTTTGGTTCATGTACCTCGCTTTTGGTTTGCTTACCTGTTTGTAAGCAATGATGCGAAAAAAATTGAGAACAGACGTGTCTGTCTGTAATCTCTTTTCATATTATTAAGCACCGATTAGTTGTTTTCGTTCTTCAGTTGTTTTCTGTTGTCTGTTGCTATTCGTATAACAGTATATTGCAAATGTGTGTTGTTTGTAAAAGGTAATATCTGGAAGTCTGGACCAGATTTCGAAAATTTACTTACTGATGAAAACTACATTATGCGCGATAATGTAGTTTTCAAGATAATTTATTATGTAGTCTTTCTTAGAGCGGTTACGCACTGCATCCGATCCAAATCCGAGAAATTTTTGTCCGAAGTAGCCTTAGTATTTCTTGTAGAGGAGGTTACGCACTGTATCCGAAATCCGTACATCTGAAATCAACTCAATCATTTCCAATTCGGATGGAACTCGGATCTCGGATTCAGATAAAAATCGCATGCATTGCGTGAATACCCTTATAGTCACTGTCCGATTGTCCTGTACCGTCCGGAAATTCACGTTGCGTATGCAGTGACCTTTTTGTGAACTACTCTATTGCGTAAGTGAATTCAGCAAAGCGAAGGCTTTAATCCCATCAATCGACCAATCACGTGCGAGAAGAAAGACACGTTGTGGATTTCCGTCTATGTGATTGGCCGATTGATGGATTTAAATCCTTCGCTTTGCCGAATATCTAATATATTAATGCCGTGCCAAATTCACTTACGTAATAAGGCAGTTGGTTTCATGGGAAAAGCTAGAATGGTAAATTTATCTATAGTTTTCTCTGCACATTCTTTTAAAAACTACTCAATTTGTTAGTAACGAATGCAAAAATCGTAGCTGCAGCAAATTCATTCAATCAATATTGGTAACATATAAACAATATTAGTTGAATTAATATATCCATTCATAACAATTCTTTTCATGTGAAAAACACACATTTTCATAGGAATAAATTTAAACCTTTGAACAATACTTAATTATGAGTGCGGTGAATAATGACCTGTAAAATTATTATTTTAACAATCGCATTCGGATCGGTAAGTAGCTTCACAATTAAATAGGATTTCTTTGGCATCAAATAACATGGTGAATTAAATTAATTAATTGAAATAAATCATATTGTAAAACTGTTTCTCTTTATTACAAAGGCTTCTTGTCAAAAAGCAATCAAAATGAATACACTGAAATCATAGTGTGTACGATATACTTTTTACTAGAAGAAAGGAATCTCTCTATGACACTGAGGTTTGCTGTAAGAGAACCCAATTATTGGTTAAGCTCGCTTTTGTACTGCTGTCCTACTGTATTTGTATAAGTAATATTTATGTACAACAAAGAATATGAATATAAGATTCTTCTCGATGTTTTTCATCAATGTTCTTATGTTAGTGAATCCAGAAGTAAGTTTAAAAATCGTCGTTATCAGAATTCTTCCTGTCTCTCATTCTTTTGTCTCAATGCATTTGGAGCTCGCATCACATGGTATCTTCCTGTTTTTAAACATCTCTACCAGTCATTATCTTAGGAGTCGGTATAGCCACCTCCCTTTTCAAAATGTCCATCTTCTACCCGATCCATCCATCAATAAAGATCTCGAGATTGTCAAATACAAAAATAAATATCTAATATTTTTACAACCGATGTTGATGGATATATTAGAGATATTGCGGAAGGGAAAAATAGAAACAAGGGCATCTTTGCTCGCCATATTGCGTGGCAACAGCCTCCTGATAGCTGACAGGCTTGATGGCTTTTCAAAACTAGAAGCGACTTCCATAATTTAAATACACACAGTAAGCATGAAATTGTAATACCCAAATTCAGATTAACGAAAACTAGCAAGTATTTTCTTATAAACAGTATACGCTTTTATAACAAGTTGCCAAAGTCAGTTATAGAATTGACCGATGGAAAGTTCAAAAACTACATCAAACGTGTCCTTATTAAAAAAGCATATTATAAAATTAAGGACTACGTTGAAGATAAAAATTTTTGCTCCTTCCGCGCATGCGGCTTCCCTGGTAACTCATAAACGGCACAAATATGTGGATGTCTCTAACTACTCTCTATCTCATTTTTTCTTGCCGGTTTTTCTTCATAGGAAACGACCAACCCGAACCGTGCACCAAAGTGTCGACATTTTATAAGTGCCCATGTAGGCCTATGTGAAATAAAAAACATTTGATTTTGATTTTAAAGTGTCATAATGGGTATAAGTACTTACATAAATCATACGTCATAATCTTACTAATATCCTAGTTTATAAGTACTCAAATAGGTTATTAGATTTATTGTTACTAACCCCCTTTAAGTATTTTTGTTTTTAGTCGGTGTGTACCTACAGCCTTTTGTTGCCTGAGAAATAAATAAATTATTATATTGTTATACATGTCGCATCAAGGCTGGCCGATAGATGTAAACCATTGGGAAGTCAGGATGTATTCCCTAAGGTTAAGACATCGTGTGTGGGCAGGTTGGTGGATATAATCGTGAAACTTGAACTTCCTTGCCTTAAGGAAAAAAAGGGTGAAAATAACCGACTCAATAGATCTTTTATCAACAAAAACAAAATGATTTTGATAAAAGTTTAGCTTGATTTCAGGGAAGGGGGAGAGTTTTCCTTATTGTAACCTTCTGGTGCATTTTCGAGGTTAACTGTTTCATTTATCCTATTTTTTTTTTTGTAATGACTTTCTCTTTATGTTGCTGAAAACCACCTTTACGCGGAGGGTGTTCTTTCACACTGTATTTAATTTTGGAGGAACCAAAACAAATATAAACTTATTGATACAATTCTTACAAGTTTTAAGTTTTTCCAAGGCTGGTTTTATAAGCGGGGAGAAACATCCTTGAAGAAGACCGGTAGTTTGGATCGTATGCGGAGGGTGTTCAACCGTTGTGAAAATGTTTGCGGGACACGTAAGCCAACTTTTTTCTGCTTTATTAATGCGGATTTATACTAAAAAAAGCGAACTTGATTTACAAGCCTTGGCGTTTAGTTTAGTTTAGAAAAATTCTTTATTATCATAAAAATTATACATACCTGGAGTACTTAAAAATAAGTAACAGTTACACTAATATTAATAACAACACTTTTACAGGCTAGGAACACCTTTATAAGTATATAATAATAACGGTTACAAACTTATTACAACATGAGGGATTTATTAATCAAACCTTTAATATTTATATATGAAATTATTGTAATAATTTCATTTTTATAAAATGTGGGGGTAGCAGCAAATACTACTACGCGCTCAGCATAGGTGCGACCGGTGCAAGCGGTTGCTCAGGTGATCGCGCGTGGCCACCAGCGGCGCACGAGCTACCTCGCCTCCCGCGAGCTCACTTGTTTACGGTGAGTGCGGGGAAGCGCTGGCGCATCGTGCGGGCCCAGCTACGACGCGTTATCAGTATTGTGCGCAAACAACACGTAGTGATGGGGAAGCTTGTATGTACCGTATCCATCGATATGTCGCAAGTCCTTCAACTTAATTTGACCTATGTTAGCAATCAATGTATTTTGATGACATTTATTTTTGCTGTAAAATTTACGAGTTAATTTTAGGATAAATTTTGTAATGTTAGGTAACTTAATGTTTGTGTGTAGTGCTTTAAGGTTAGTTTTAAACGGAGTATTAAAGGCAATTTTAACTGCTTTATTTTGAATTATTTGTAACAGGTTATAATTAGATTGACAAGTGCTACTCCATACCGAGCACGAATAAGTGATGCAAGGTCTGATTAAAGTAGTATATAACCTAAGTTTGGTGTTAGCGCTGAGCTTACTTTTTCGGTTAAGTATAGGACTGAGAGAACCGAGTGCTTGAGCCCCTTTAACGCGTAAATTATTGACATGCTTTGTCCAGTTGAGCTTTTTATCCAACGTAACGCCAAGATAGCGAACTTCTGTGTTCCACGGAATCAATTGCCCAGCGATTATTAATTTTCTTTTTGGGGTGGTACGTTGGCGTGTGAAAAGTATCGCCTCAGTCTTTAATTCGTTCAACTTCAACTTCCACTTGTTGAAATAAGATTGGAGTAGATCAAGTGACAACTGCAGTCTACTTATAATAACGTCGAAGTCATCGTCGCTTGTGTACGATGCTGTATCGTCGGCAAAACAGGCCAGATGAGTACGGACCTGCACAGGAATGTCACTCACGAATAAAATGAAGAGATAGGGACCGAGCACCGAACCTTGAGGAACTCCTGCCAATACCGTCCGAGGCGAAGACCTGTCAGCACCAATATGCACCACAAACTTGCGGTTGTTAAGGTAAGATTGGATGAGTTTTACTAGCTCAGTTGGAATGCCGTAGCAGATGAGCTTGTATAACAGGCCTTCGTGCCAGACGGTATCGGAGGCTTTTTCGATGTCCAGAAGGAACATACCGGTAGACTGCTTAAGATTAAGATGATAGGAAATGTGTTCAGAGACTCGAGCCAATTGTTGTACCGTGGAGTGAGAGGAACGAAAGCCAAATTGCTCGTTCATAATGAGCTGCTCAGAGCAACGTAGCAAGCGATTATAAATCATGACCTCAAACAGCTTACCTAGAACGGGAAGAAGGCTAATGGGCCTGTAACTAACTGGCAAGGAGGTATCTTTTCCAGGCTTCTTAAGTGCAATAACCTTTGCAGTTTTCCACGTATTGGGAAAATATCCTAATTTTAAGCAACCATTGAAAATTTTTGTGATAAATACAACAGATTTTTGCGAAAGATTTTTGAGCATAATGTTGTTTATACCGTCATCACCTGGAGCCTTCCTGGCCTTGAGTTTACGTATAACTTTCCAGACCTCAGTTGGCCGCACTGGTAGATGTAATTCATTTATGACGTGATCATTTAAGTGAGTAGTGGCTGACTGAACATCCCTATCGACGCTATCGCTTATCCAGCCACGAGTAAGATTTAAGTTCGTCTCGAAAGCATCAGCTAGAGCATCACACTGTTCAGGGACATTGGTTGTATAAGTTCCCTCAGGTTTTTTAAGTGGAGGTATTGAGCCTGATCTGGGTTTTAATGACTTTGCCAGTCGCCAAATATCGTTGCTAGGATTGTCAACTTTTGAAAGTTTAGTGTTCCATATTTTATCTTGATGTTTCGTTATAGCCAAATTAATCAAATGTTGTAATTTATTGATAGTTGATCTTAACAGTCTTTTCTCTGCAAGGGACACTTTTTGTTCCTTTCGACGAAGTTGATTTTTATACTTGATCATTTTTGCAATATAATTTGGTAGTTTTTTGCAAGTATTTACGTGTACTTTACTAGGAATAAATTTGTCCCTGGCAGCAGTAAGACACTGATGTAGGTAGTTTACGGCGTCATCGATTTCAGGTTCGGACTTAAACACTTTCGAGTTTAGTGTAATCTTTTGGTCAAGAAAGGACCGGTATTTATCCCAGTCAGCGTCACAATATCGATAGTGTTTGGATTTAGGTTTACGAGAACATGTACCATTCACTGTGAACAGTATAGGAAAGTGGTTAGATGAAAGGGCTGGTATTGCACGAACCTCATTTAAACTATTTACATTTAGTGCCAGAATTAAGTCAGGATTTGTAGGGTTAAAATCAGGTCTATAGTTAACCTGAGTAGGTGAGTCAGGGTAATGTATCACATACTCGTGGTTAAGCATGTGGTGAAACAGTACATTACCACGGGTATTGACATAACTACTATTCCAATACCCGTGATTGGCGTTAAAGTCGCCCATTATTATAACATGAGGCCCCAGGGAAAATAAAATATCTATGTCCCTGCATTCGAGCTGCAAATTTGGGGATTGGTAAGCTGAAACAAAGACATAGTCCTTCCCGCTAATTTTCAAACCAATAGCAACCGCTTCAATATGCTTTGTTTCGGGAACAGCGATCGATCTAACCTCAAATCTCTCATTGACCAGAATGGCTACACCTTGACCCCGCCCACTGTGGTGTTTGTCTTGTCGATAACAGTTAAATCCTGGTGTCGTTAAGGGAGTATCACAAGTAAGTTTAGTTTCACATATAGCTATTATATCGATGGATAAGGCACATACCGCTAAATCAAGTAATTCATGAATTTTTGAGCGAACTCCATCGGAGTTCCAAGATAAGAGTCTTAACTCATTACTATCATACATAGTGTCCAAGATGAGAAAAAAAGCCTTGGCGTTAAAAATCAATCAAATTGCATCGTTGCGAGATGACTGTCCGTCACCGGACCCTCCTCTGGGTAGAACCCCCCATCACCGGCGCACCGAACACATTGCACGCCGTGACCACCCCAGGAAACAAACCAGCACATGGGCGCCAGATGACCCTTGATCCCCCTGTGACGAGTCAGATCAGTGGCGGCGGAGCCCACCACATTTCGGCCGCAGGGGATATGGACTTCCCCAGCGGCCCCACTGCGTCCGCCATCAGACGATGGTGAGCCCGTCCAAGCCGCGGAAGGTAGGGAGAGCAGCGCACCGCAATACTGGCACTCCTGTCCCGCTACGGCGTTGGCTTAATCGGCATAAGCCCTGACGAGTGGCCCCGCCTTGGGTTCCTTTACACTTCACCGTGGATGACCAAGCCACGGCTACTGAGCGGTCCCGCCTCGACAATGCGGGAACACACCGGGGGGGATATTATGAATGGTTTTCTCTCTTTTAGACAACTTTTGGCGACTGAAAGAAATGTTGTCGTGTGTTAAGACTACACATTGTTCAGACAATATTAATTGCGACGTGCTTTGCTCAACAACAAGACAAGAATAATATTACTTCCTCTATTGAAACAGCAAACTAAGCTCATATCAGCGTAAACTAGACGGGCATCAGAATGCAGTACATTATAAACTTGGTCTGCCATCGTCAGCCCGTTGACGAATAATTTTAATTGCAAACTACCCTCCAGTAGTTAGCCAAGCTTTCGACATGTTAAATTGAATAACACAGTTTAGAGAAACTAAATAGATTTAGTACTTACCGCAATGAATAGAGGAATAGACTGAGCGATCACATCTCAAAATTGACTACTCTGTAGAAAGTGACAATTTGACTGTGCGAACAATATCTGTCTCTTTTCTGTAGGTGTGACTACGACTCTCTCCCTTCTTCAACCCTTGCCTGCTACTTTGACCAGCATGTCGGTCCACTTAGTAACGAAGGTGAAACTGCATGTTTGTAACTTAGACCAACATAAATTCTGAAAAAAGACAACTTCAGCCCCTATGACGTTGCAACTCCATCATTATTTCGTTTTGGAGCATAATGCTGACCTTACGATTGCAATGAAGGGCGGGCAACGCTCAGTTCATTCCTCTACGCAGTCTATGCTCACCACTAACAGATTAAAAGGTGTTATATTATCTTCTAAATGTGTAATAAACGTCTTGATTAAGTAATTTTGTGGTGAGTTGTTTCTTGACAAATTAATTCGGAGATGTTTAATTGAAGCCAGCTGTAAATCCATCGTTGTCTAGCTTTAAGAAGAACATATAATATTTGTTTTCATTTATTATTTTTGTTTTACTAATTTTATGGAATAGGTATAGGTATTTTGGAATACATCACTCAATCAATTAGTCTAGCCTTTTTCCAACTACGTTAGGGTCGATTTCAGTCTAATCAGGACACCAGTCCTGCAAAGGGGTACCGATACCTTACCAATCCAAAAATACTATGCAATAGAATTTTGGGATTGGTAAGGTAAAAATTATGCCATTGTTTTGACATCATCATAACGTAACGCCTGTATCCCTCAATGGTTTAGGCAGAGGTACGTCCACATTTTTCTAGTTTTGTTTGTCATGGTTTAGAAAAATGGGTTTCTTGATAATATACCGTGGATAATACAGGGCATTTTATAAACTCTAATGAACGATATTATAACATAAAACATTTTTTTTCGAAACGCTGTCATTAATTTCACAGTTTTGGGCATCTTTAATAATTTATTAATAAAAGAACTTAATTTGATATCCAATAGAAGCTAGAACTTCGTTAAAATATTTCACATCACACATCACATCATCAGCCTATTAATGTTTATTTATTTATTTATTTATTTATGTACATACAAAACACTTTACAGAGAAAATAAAGAATACAGATAGAAGAGCACAAAGGTACTGCTTATTTCAATAGAAATTTCTTCCAGCAGACCTGCGACAGGAAAGTTGGATGATAGACGAAGACACAGTGTGTAGAAAGAAGTAAGGAAACCTAAAATAGACTATAATAACTTAACTAATTATATATAAATTACACATACATTAACTAAATATAAGTATAGAAGATAAAGAAAAATATATATACATACATATAATATACAAAATTACAATATGGTAGAGAGATAATGTTCTTTGACTTGTTTTTTGAAAAGAGATACGTTTTGAGAGTCACGTATTTTAGGTGGAAGTGAGTTCCACAATCGTACTGCATGGACAGAGAAGGAGTGGGAATAGAAATGAGTTTTATGGGATGGGAAATTGAGATGAAGTTTAAGGCGGGATCTACAAAGAGCATCGGCAGGGCGAGTAAACGTAAAACGATCGCGCAGGTAGCTAGGGTATGCAGGGTTAAAAAGGATGTTAAAAAGGAGACATAATATGCGAGTGTTCCTGCGAAGACGGATAGGGAGCCACTTGAGATCCTTGCGGAACTGAGAGACATGATCGTATTTCCTCAGACCAAAAACAAAACGGATGCACAAGTTTTGCAAGCGCTCAAGCTTATTTAAGAGCTCCTCGGTGGCATCCAGATAGCAGGCATCAGCGTAATCTATGATCGGCTGAATCAAAGTTTGAGCTAAGTAAATTTTAGTTTTAAAGGGTAGGAAAGTTTGAAGGGTTTTTAATGAGTGAAAGGAAAAATGCACCTTACGACTAACTTCATTGACTTGTGCTCGCCAAGAAAGGTTACTGTCAATTAAGACACCGAGATTCTTAGCCGTTTCGGTGTAAGGAATGGTCGAGCCGTTAAGGGATAATGGTGTCAAGATAGATATGTCAAGCGCTGAGCGATAACATCGACTGCCTATGATCATGGCCTGGGACTTGGAAGGGTTGATCTGTAAGCCATAAGACTTAGCCCATTCACTAATTCTCTCCAGGTCATCGTTCATGGCATTAATCGCTAAGTCTATGTCTGCAAGCAGAAAATGTCGATAAAGTTGCAAATCGTCTGCGTAAAGATGGAAGCTGGAGGTGATCACCTTGGTTACAGTGTTTATGAAAATAGAGAAAAGAAGAGGAGAGAGAACGCCACCCTGAGGAACACCAGCAGTGAGATCACACCAATCAGAGAAAATCTCTTCAAGACGAACACACTGAGAGCGACCCCGAAGATAAGAGTCAAACCAGGATAGTGCAGAGGAAGAGAAGTTAATAGACTGAAGGACCCCAAGCAGAATGTCAAAATCCACTGAGTTAAACGCACAACTGAAGTCAAGCAGGACTAACAAGGTGAGAGATTTATTCTCCATAGCCCAGCGGATGTCGTCAGTGACCTTCAGAAGTGCGGTAACGGTACTGTGACCTGCCCGGAATCCAGATTGGAAAGGACAGATAAGAGTATTAGACGAAAGGAATCTGGAAATTTGACCATGAACAATGTGCTCAAGAACTTTAGAGAGGAAAGGAAGTATGGATATGGGTCTAATGTGGGATAAAGAAGAAGGATTACTTATTTTGGGAAGTGGTATTATGTGTGCCTGTTTCCAGGCTGAAGGAAATATGCCAGAGAATAAAGAGTAGTTAACAATATGAGTGAGAATGGGCAGAAGTTCCGGGAGAATAGGAATTATCATTCGCGAACACAGATTATCATGGCCAACAGCAGAGGAAGAAATAGCAAGGAGAGATTTTTTGACATTGTCATCAGAGACAGAGTTTAAATTAAATATTGGGCAATTCGGTAACGGCAATTCGGAGAGTACAGACAGAGTGGAAGTTTTGACACTAGGGTCCAAAGAAACAGGTGGAAGAGAAAAGTGCCTATTAAGAGCCGACAAGTCGACATCTTTACAGGTATTAATGGGAGATTTGCCGATACCGACAGACTTTAGAAATCTCCAGACGTCAGAAGACTTGCGATCGACCAGAGATTCGTGGAAAAAGCGTCTCTTAGCATCCCTACACAGACGATTGCAATGATTACGTAGAGCTTTAAAATGAGCAAGATTCTGATCCGTAGATCTACGCTTGTACCTGCTCTTTGCCTTGTTCTTACGAGAAATAGCGTCTTTAATTTGAGTAGTCATCCACGGAGCAGGATCATGCTTAACTCTAATTTTCCGACGCGGTGCATGCTTGTCGTATAAACTCAACAGTTTGGCATTGAAGTACTTAACTTTATCATCGACACAGGCGCTTTCGAAGACGAGAGTCCAGTCGATATCACCTGCATCACGCTTTAACGCCACCAGATCAATGCCGTTATAATTACGCAAATAACAGATTTGAGGTTTGCGTTTAGGAGGTCGAATACGATAAGAAAGATAGATGAGATCATGGTAAGAAAAAGTTGCAGTAAGTTGCCCAAACTCAGCAACATTGTGAGGGGAAGAAACAATCATAAGGTCAAGAAGAGAAGGCGTGCAGTTTGGAAAGTTATGAGTCGCAGAAAGAGGTAGAATTTCAAGATTAAAAGAAGATAAGAGAGAACGGAGTTTTAGTGAACGAGAGTCATTTTTAATGAGACATGTGTTAAAGTCTCCCATCAAAATAACATGCTCGTACAACGGGCAAAAATTATTTAGTGACGATTCCAAAGAGTCAAAATAGTTTATGTGAAGGTTAGGGGAGTAAAATACTGCAAGTAATACTTTAGCATGGTGTAAGGTGATCTCTAGGAACAAGAATTCAGCCGACCCAGAGTACCGAGATGGAGACGCACTCACAACTTTGTGCGGTATATCAGCACGTATATAAATGGCGACACCACCACCACCCTTGCCAGTCCTATCATTTCTGACCAGATCAAAACCAGGCAGTGCATAGTGCGTAGAAAGGAGAGACGGCTTAAGAAAAGTTTCAGATATAAGAAGTGCATCAAGATGAGCACTGCTAAAGGACGCCAGAAGGTTGGAGTAGTGACCAGGAACACTCTGAGCATTAATATGTGCTATATGGAAATTTTTTGGATACTTAGAAAAGATAGTGGAGATGTTATCATGCAGAGTATGAAGCGAACACTCACTTCCTCCAGCACTAACAAAACTACAAGTCGAAGAAGAACAGGAGAAAAAACTGTCATCTAGGTTGACAGGATCATCCATAGACAAATACTTAAATAAAATAAATATAATACGAAGAAAAGAATACAACTAAATTTATATAACAAAACTAAAACTTATTACAACTAAGTGTATGGGTTGATTGCTATAGCAACCACCCTAACTCACTGGTGAGAGACAAGTCATTCAACGAGGAAAAAAAAAAAACAAATTAATAAAACAGCGAACAAGGAATGACATTCAGGCATGCACAAAAACCGACAATACAAAATGATGAAAACGGAACGTTGCACATCTCTAGATTGCTGTCAAATTGGCATTGACAAATTGACAATGACAGTTCAGTTCAGTCTAGCCGGTTGAATGACTTGTCGTAAGATTCTCGCCACAGGTGTCTTGGTGTACACGTGCTGTTCCGAGTAACTTGTGGTTTTAATCAATTTTTGTTACTTTTGTGACGTGTTTGTGTATTTTAAGTGTGTTGTCCTTGTGTGTCCAGGTTTGTATTGTGATTGTCCTCCCTTTTACCTCTTACATTCATTATGGATAAGAATAAGCCTCCCGATCCTGATCCCCCTGACATACCAGCCTCCCTATCTCCTCTTCCTCTCTCTCCGAATCCACTTTCGCAGTTTGCTGATGTTGTCTGCAGCATATCCGAAATGGAAGTCTTACAAACACAGCAAGCTACTCGTAAACGCCCTGGTAATTCTGTAGTATCCACTCCTTCATCCCCCAACAAGCAGGCAAAAAGCCAAATTGGCCGGGTAAAATACTCAGTCATGGATAAGGGTCCATACATAGTTCATGTTTCTCGCGTGGAAACACAACCAAATGCAGGCACCACACTTCACCCCGTCAACTTTGGCAAGTTTTTAATAGGACATAAAATTGCGAATGTCGTTCGTGATGGAGTCAACAGAGTTGGTCGTAACAGGGTTTCTGTTGAGTTTACATCCCCTCAGGATGCTAACGCATTTCTTGTGAACACATTGCTATCGAAACACAGTTACACTGCATCAATCCCGACATTCAACATCACCAGGATGGGTGTTGTGACAGGCGTCCCCGCAGAGGTATAAGTGAAGAAGAGGCGTTTTCCTACTTATCTGTGCCCATGGGTTGTGGACAAATTTTAAAAGTACGCCGTATTAACCGTAAGATCCATAAGGAAGGCATTGTTGAATGGAAACCTACTGAAACATGCGTTCTAACTTTTGACGGGCAAGTTTTACCAAAGCGGGTATACTGCTGCTACACATCCCTTCCTGTAGAACAATACATCTTCCCAACCATTCAATGCCGTAAATGCTGTAGATTTGGACATATAGCAAACGTATGCAGGTCGAATCCGCGCTGTAGTAAATGTGGCCACGATCACCCCGGTGATGGTTGCAACATTTCCGAGGGCGAGGCCTTCTGTGTGCTTTGCTCGGGAAACCACTTCGCTAACAGCAAGTCTTGCCCCGAGCATGGTAGACAGAAGGCTATTAAGACTGTCATGGCGGAGAAATCCATTTCTTATGTTGAGGCTAGCAAAGCCATTCCGACAGTCTCCCGCAATTACGCTAATGCCGCTAAATCTCAGTCTTATCGTAAGACTGTCACCCTCAAGCCCAGGACCCATGCCCCTCTTTCCCAATCTTTTGACAAAGCAGCTCATCAACAGTTAGTAAGCACTCCCCAATCTTCACAGTCTAATGGCTGTGCTCTTAATGATAAATATGTCCCCTGCAATAGTACTGTATCCATTATTGAACTTCTAGTTAAACTATTACCTACTCTTATTTCCTCTTCTAGTAACTCCCAATTACCGTCCAACGTTGCCGAACAACTTATCTCTCTTATTCTATCCATTAAAAATGGCGTCCCATCTAACATTTCTCCAGTGGAATGTGAGGAGCGTGTGGCATAAAAAGCACGACCTCATATTCCTCTTGAACAAATACAAGCCACTGGCTTGTTCCATAGCTGAGACTTGGCTCACCCCAAGTCTCAGCTTTCGTATGCCACACTATAACACCCTTAGATGCGATAGATCCGATGGGTACGGAGGGTCGGCTCTCTTCGTAAATAATCGGGTCCCACATTCTCCTTTATCCCTTCCCCCCCTTCAGGGTAATTTGAGTGTAGTAGCAAGTATGGTTGAGGGTATCACAGTGTTTTCCATCTATATTGCTCACCCTCACCCTGATTTTCTGGTCACATTGAAAAACATGTTTAGTAGTGTACATGGTCCATTGCTGGTTATGGGTGATTTCAACTGCCATCATTATAGATGGGGTTCGGAACGCTGTGATGCCTTTGGTGCAGCCCTAGTGGAAATCTTGGATGACCTGGATCTCTGCGTCTTGAACAATGGCTGTCCAACCCGCAGATCTCCTCCCGGACAACAGAAGAATTGTGTTGACCTCACTTTTTGTTCAGCAGATCTAGCAGCATCATCCCACTGGGAATGCACATCCTTGTCGCATGGTAGTGATCATTACCCTATAGTTATCTCATTATTTAATAGAACTTATTTAGAAAAAGCTTCTCCTCCACTCTTGAAATATAACTTGTCCAATCCAGATTGGACTAGTTTTGTATCATTATTGGAGCAGAAAATTGATAATCTTCCAAATTTAAATTCATGTTTATTTGATACTTCTGATCACCGCCATGCCAAGAGCTGTTATGAAGGTTTTGTTGAGGCCGTAACCTCTAGTGCAGATTCATGTTTCGCTCTGAAAAATAGTGCCCGGAATAAAATCCCATCTCCTCCGTGGTGGGATCAGGAATGCACTTTGATGGTCAGGTCAAGGAACGAAGCTGAAAAACGATACAATCGTGAGATGAGCAACCAAAATTTGTTAGCCTATCAGCAGGTTTACGCCAGATCTAAACGTCTCCTCCGTAGGAAGAAACGTGCGGGTTGGGTTAAATTCTGCACCTCCTTATCCCCCTCCACCCCAATTTCACTTGTGTGGAAGAACATCAATAGATTTAGACGTGGTTGTTCTCCATCAATCTCTTCACCGATCACTAGGGAAACAGCTGAACTTTTTTTTGACAAAATTGCTCCACCATATGTCCCTCTCCCTTCTGAACTCCTTACCACTGTGCCCTCACATATTGTATCTGATGATCCCTTTGATACGCCATTTACTATGAAGGAACTGAATTTGGTGCTCAGTCATGTCCGGGACTCAGCCCCTGGGATTGACGGTGTTCCATATTCTTTTATAACTCATTCTGGGGATAAAACAAAGCAATATTTCTTAAATTTAATTAATTTTTTTTATAATCACGGTTGGGTTCCAGATCATTGGAAACTTCAAATAATTATTCCCCTACTGAAACCAGGCAAACATGTGGATGATCCGAATGGCCTTAGACCTATCGCCTTGTCTTCAGCCTTAGCTAAAATTATGGAACACCTCATTAAAAATCGACTAGAGTGGATAGTCGAATCTAGAGGATTACTGCCGAACTACCAATTCGGTTTTAGAAAGGGGCTTAGCACAATGGACAGCGTTGGTATTTTAATAACAGATATTCGCTTAGCGTTTTCAAAAAACGATTCTGTTGTAGCAGCCTTCCTAGACATTTCCTCTGCATATGATAACGTTCTGCTTCCTGTCCTCAGGCAGAAATTGCACCAGCTGAGTATTCCAGTCAAGATGATCGAATGCATATGTGGACTTCTCTTGTCTCGCTCCTTGGTTCTGAGAGTCCAGGGCGAGGTTTTCGACAAAAGGCAGACTTGGAGGGGCCTCCCGCAGGGCTTCGTCCTCAGTCCTTTACTCTATAACTTATATACAGCCGATATCGGGTCCTGCCTAAACGACAACTGTCAAATCCTTCAGTACGCTGATGACTTAGTTCTCTATGTGTCAGATTCCTCCATAGTTGACGCCGCGTCTTCTCTTTGCCTCTCTCTGGACTCTTTGAACCATTGGCTTTTAAGCCATGGCCTGACGCTATCCGCGCCCAAAAGTTCGGCAGTAGTCTTTTCTAGAAAAAGATTAATCCCTCACATCTCAGTGGCCATTTCAGGCAGCGTGATTCCTTTATCAAATAAAGTTAAATTTTTAGGCGTCTTTCTTGACTCTAAATTAACAGGTAAGTACCATATATATTTGGGCGCACGGTTGGCGCAGTGGTTGAGCGATTGACTGCTGCGCTGCGTGTCGCGGGTTCGATTCCCGCACGAAACAAATATTTGTATGACCTACAGATAATTGTTCCGGCTCTGGGTGTTTGTGTATGTGAGTTTATATGTTTGTAAACGCACCCACGATACAGGAAGAAATTCCTAGTGTGGGGCAACGTTTTTTCTAAAAAAAAAAAAAAAAAAAAAAAAAAAAAAAAAAAAAAAAAAAAAAAAAAAAAAAAAAAAAATATAAACTACTTAATACAAAAAAGTGAACGAGTCATTCCGATTTTGAAAGTTCTTGCGGGCGTCTGGTGGGGTGCCCACCCCTACTCTTTAAAATTAGTTTATAATGCCTTAGTTCGTAGTATATTAGATTATGGGACGTTTCATCTGATTCCGTGTAACAGGGGTGCCTTGGCAGGACTGGATAGGATTCAGTCTAAGTGCCTTCGGATCATCTCTGGTTGTATGAAGTCCTCGCCCATTGGCGCGTTGCAGGTCGAGTGCGCTGAACCTCCCCTGGCCCTAAGACGGCAGTATCTGGCCGCCCGTTTTTTATCTAGAATAATATGCAGATCTAACCACCCTCTTATTACCAAACTGAACGAGTTAAATGCCATATTCAGACAATCAAATTATTGGAAAAATAAAGAAATTCCCTTAATCCTAAAACATTTTCGCTTAATACAAAATTTAGAATGTCCGATCATCCAGTATCCAAAATTACCCCTTTTTAACTTCGAATATGAAGTTTTATGCTTTACTCCAGAAATTTTATTTAACATCGGCATTCCCAAAAAGTCTCCTTCAGCGAATTCGACTTTCAACGCGTTGGTGGACGAGCGTTGGACTGGTTTCCAAAAATTTTTCACTGATGCCTCAAAGTCCACTGATTCTAGTTACGTTGGAGCTGCAGTATATTTCCAAGACTCCAGGATTATTTTGCAATATAAATGCCCAAAGGAGTCCTCTGTATTCACGGGCGAATGTGTGGCTTTATTGGAAGCATGTCTTTTTATAGAGTCACACCATAACATTGATAAAGCCGTTATTTTCACAGACTCCCTTAGCTGTCTACAAGCTATAGTTCAAAACCCCTTCAAAAGCAAATTGCATAGCTCCCTTATTTTGAAAATTAAACATTCCTTATTTTCGTGCTCTAATAGTCAAAAAGAGGTTCAGTTAGTTTGGATACCTAGTCATTGTGGCATCAAAGGTAACGAATGCGCTGACTCCTTAGCCAAGGATGCTTGCTCGTCAGCTACAGCTAATCTCGCCCACAATTCTTACCAGGGGTATGACCTACTGAACATGCCAAAAGTCAATCTTCTATGTTCATGGCAGGAACAGTGGAATGCCACTGGTAGGAAGAAGGGTAGGTTCTACCATGCAGTACAACCTACTATAAGACCAAAACCGTGGTTCTACCCATACAAAAAAGTGTCGAAAACCGTTGTATCCGTTCTTTGTAGAATCCGCTTAGGTTTTTGTTGTACTCCAGTTTTCTTGGCAAAAATTCGCGTTCGGGATTCCTCCTTATGCGAATGCGGTTTGGAAAATGGTACGTTGGACCACATATTTTTTGAATGTTCTAACAACATTCCTCCTTTAGATTTATATAGCCGTCTCCCTAAACTCAAGATCCCTCTCCCAATTAATTTCCCATCCCTTCTAACTTATTCTTCCCCAGACCTGCTTGTGGTGCTGATGCGTTTTATCCGCCACAACAATATCAAATTATAATCCCTAGTGCCAACTATTGGGCCTGTAGATGTGGTGTATGTATTTTAATGTTTAATAACTTTAATATATTTGTGTATTTTTATTTTTTTTTGTTTTTTTCAGTCCCGTACTAACCCATGAAAATCATATAATCAACTGTACCAAAAATAACTGAGTTTTCGCTTCATAAAATTATCAATCTCGGACACTTGTATTCCAATTCACTTTAGACATTGGCAGAATAGTCGACACCGGCTTTGCTTGCCATATAAAAATATAGAATAGAATAGAATAGACTTGTCGTAAACATAAAATATTAAGAAAAGTTATTATACCGACATCATATTATTAACAACATAAACTCATAATGTAGGTGATGCGGAAAATACCAATTAAATAAAGTACCGGCACAGAAACAAGTATAAGTATACCTACTCTTCATCATAATCAAGAAGCAGGTAGCTTGCGAACGAAACAACATTAATTACGCCGACGCGCCTTCCTTTGGTCTCTGGAGGGTGTAGCAGAAGTCTCAGTGGCGCTCACATTCTTTGGAGAAGAATGTTCCACCGTCTGCGTAGCGTCACGTAGGCCGCTAGATGCCTTGGGAAACCTCGACACCAGAGCTTTAAGTTCACCCGGAGTCTCGATCTTGTGACGTTTGGTATCAGGTGTTATGATGACTATCCTGCCCTCCACCGACCAGCAATTCTGCATCCCAAAATGTTTGCGCGCGTCCATGAAAGTCTGGTGTCTGCTGTGCGTCAAGAATTCGGAGATGGTGATACCCTTTCCTTTCAGGGACTTCTTGCTCTCCCAGATTAAGTGACGGTGCTCAGTGGTGTATAGCCTGACCAATATAGGCCGAGCTTTGCCTCGTGTAGAACCCAGTCTATGGCAGACATGGATCCTATCCTTCCCAATCTCAGGTAAGTTCATTTGGTCGGCTAATACCCTGTGAACCACTTCATGCAGCTTTTCACCAGGTTGCTCAGCTATCCCATGAAACAGGAGAACCTTCCTCCGCATCAGAGTTTCATGCCTGTCAAATCCTAGGGACAGCATCTCTATTTGGCTTTTAAATTTAGAGAGTGCCTGCCACACAAATGTTTTAAAATCAGCGAACTCACTTGAAAGTGCTGATAGCTCCAGTGTAGGCCGAGTTTCAGTGGAAACATGCTTGAGCTTGTTCTCATACTCTGCCATCCGCGAATGGAACAGTTGCTCCAGGTCTTCCAGACTTGTTGCTAGTTTTGAATCCATGGTGTGATTGAGAAGAAGTAATTAATTAGGTAGAAGTAAAAGATATCAGAGAGATATGGAAATAATAAATAGTGAGTGTAGGGTGGTAAATATCAATAAAATGTAATTAAAACATTAAAAATTCAATTAAAAATAAATTAAAATTAATTAATACTGGGAGCTGTCTATAAGGCGTGTTAACTCTGTGTCTACCCACACAGGAAAATGTTCCCACTGCTGAGACACAGGCCTCCTCTCTGTGAGAGGGAATGGGCCGTAATCCACCACGCGGGCCCAGTGCGGGTTGGTGGATGTCCCATGTCTTCGTATTTTTGGTTCTAGGACATGCCGGTTTCCTCACGATGTTTTCCTTCACCGTTTTGAGAGCAGTGGTGATGAAATAATTTACACAAAGTAAAGCGCCTGCCTGGGCTCGAACCCACGACCGACAACTTGTTAGTCGCGGCCGATACCACTGGGCCACCACTGCTCTCAAAAAAACACACTCACATTAAAATATTTAGCTCGTTAAAAACCGCTCACTATTAATTTGGAACTTATTTACGATAATGAAGACTATTGTTCAAAATTCTTAGAAAATATTTTCACAAATTATAATATTTACTATGAATTCAAAAGATAGAATATTTGATTACTACTTATTAAATTCGTCATTTACTATTGTAGTTTGACTTTGAAGAGTAAAGACTAGACAAGAGACGTTTTTCAACGAAAACGATTGGCAAAATGCCAATAAATTATGGGATTGCCAAGAACTATCGATATGTCACGTGATCAATCCCTAGCATTAGGCCATTTCGACAATCACAATCGCAGTTAGAATGACTCTTTGTCTTAAGGTTTGTTAGTAATATCTCCATGCACAGTCGCATTAAAAAAAAAACTTTTGTCTAATATATATTTTAAATAAGAAATAATTCAACAAAAGAAAGTTAGGGTCAGCAAATTATTTTATAATACCAATAACATATACCAGGGTGAACTATTCACATCTGCGTACCTCTTTAGAGCGTACCAGTATGATGTTATGTTATGAAATGGTGTAAACAATAAACAGACATGCGATTGCAGCTATTCCGAGTGATTTGCAGAGGCAGAGTCAAAAACTGTCGAATTGAGAACCTCCTCCTTTTTGGGAAGTCGGTTAAAAAGCGAAAAGTCACTCACTCACCGCTTGACGTATAAAGATGAAATTTGGCAGGCGTTTCCGCACTAAGAAAGGATTTTTGGAAATTCTACCCTTATGGGGGTAAAAGGAGGGTTGAAAGTTTGTATGCAATTTCAACAGACTGTAAGTTGGACACGTGAAATTTTAGATTTACGCTGTTGGTTGATAAAAATAATTTTAAGTGTTTATTGGTTTTTGGAAAATCCACCCCTAAAGGGGTAAAAAAGGGTTAAAAGTTTGTACAAAATTTTTACAGTTTGTAAATTGGACACATACAATTTTAGATTTACGCTCTTTGTTAATAAAAAGAATTCATGTATTTATTGGTATTTTGGAAATTCTACTCCTAGGGGGATAAAATAGGGGTTGAAATTTTATGTGAAATTTCTTAGATTTGGAATGTAAAACATCTGAAATTGTTGATTTACGCTCTTGGTTAGTACAAAAAAAAGAGTTTTTTTTCGGGTAATTTTCCCTAAAGGAGTAAAAGGGGTTGAAATTTTGTGTGAAACTTCTACGCTTTTAAGTGTGACACGTGAAATTAAAGATTTTCGCTTTTAATTGATATAAAGAATTCAAGTATTTATTGGTTTTTGGAACTTCTACCACTAAGGAGGTGACAAGGTGGAAATTTGTTTGGCTTATATATCTGAAACTTGGCATAAATACTAACCTAAGTAAATAGTAAAGGTTTTAATTATTAGTTTTTCAAAACTACTACTAAAAGACTTTTTAGGGAGAGTCAAAGATATAAGAAGAATTTTAATGTACAACAGGGCTTCTTTTCATGATGCACTTCTTTTTATGGAGCATAAGAAGTGACTTTTGGCAATTCAACCTTTAAGGGGGTGAAACTAAAATTTATCTGTAGGATAAAATACGGATCATGCGGGCGAAGTTCTAGTTTATAATAATCTGTTCATCCGTATGTACTCGTACGGTAATCACACCCCAATTCCCCCATTCACCCCAAAACCCCTAAACGAAAACCTTAATTTTTGCTTTTTAAAAGATGAAAAAAAATAACCAAACACAGCATTTTATTTATTCTCTGCATTTTCTCCAGTAAATGTGCTGCATGTGGGACAGTTTGTCTACAAAGAGCTTTGTTTCTCCTCCATGCATTTACTTCTACGCCCCACCGCACTATAACCACGAACTACCCACAATATGTGTAGTGTATTGTAGTTCTCAAAACAGTATATTCAAAGATATTACGTGGTCAATATCAAGAAACTTTGCATTCAGTAAACGCTTGGCCCAAGTCATAAACTCAAGAAATTTTGCTTGTCCTAATTTTGGTACGTTGGGGTCTCTGAAGGAATCGTAAAATGAAGGTTGATAGTAAAATCAATGCGAACGTAAATCTGGTTTTATGTTATGTCTAACAAAGTTTGGGTACAAAACTATCAGCTATCTAATAGCAATAAAATAGGTTAGGTTTTTCTACGAGACAAACAGGGATATTTGGTACAGATTTATGTTATGTACTCCAAGAAAGTAATACAGTATAGTCTCTTGAGAATCTGCGTTTATTTTGTTTATTGAAAGACTTTGGTTAAATTGTAATTCAGTAAGTAGTGATGCCCTAAAAATCTGCACACTTAAAAAATAAAAAAAACAGACAGATTAGTGTGGGTAACACCAACTGGAACAGGACTGAGTTCAGTAATAATACAACGATTATACGAAACTGTCTTATATTTCACTTGAACTGCACATGAAAAAATCAATACTTAGCACTAGGTACTTATTTACAGGTTACAGGTTATTAATAACTCTAACACAACCTATCACGTCGAGTCCCAAAACCCAAGAGAGCAGCGCAACCGGCCAAACGTTGCGTTAGCCCACGTTGACCCATCCATTTTTAGCGGGATTAAGCGAGTTTTTTGATTGGTTCCCGCCATTTTGCGACAGCCAATCACAGAGTGACCACGAATATAATAATAGGGTAAAGTTGCCAGCGTAAAGTTTATAATGAAAGCTCTAATAATACGGATATCGATTAAAATTATCTATTAGCAAAATCAAAATTCACAAACCCGAACATAAGTTGGAGCCAAGTGATTGCTAGCGCTATTAGTTAAAGTTAAAATATATTGAAGTAAATGCAAACACCAGATCCACAACAAACAAACAACGAAAGGAATAATATACATAGGTACCAAATAGAACAAAATGTATTTTCAATCATTCAGTTGGTGTTATGTGTTTGACAGGAGAGATTTTATGTAAGGCAATATTTTTAGTTAGTGCCATATCATAAAATTGTAACACAAAATCTTTGCGTTAGCTTAATTCATCCGTTTTTATAATGCTTGTTATGTTTAGCCCTAAGATAAATTTTTATTTTCTCACGGCTTCACTACCAATGGTAATGGTAAGTAAATGTACTTACCCGCAAAAAAAAATCCCTGGATCTAAAATAGCTTGTAGCACTTTGCAATAGACCAGCTTTTTAACAGTGAAAGAACTTTCTTTATCAAATCAGTAAATTCCAAAGATTACCTCCTACAAAAATAACTTTTCCCTTTATAGAATGTTTTTTTTTTATAAAACACTACGAAGCGAAGTCCGGTATTTTTTTTTTCATTTTTACACCGACTTCCGAAAAGAAAGTTATTTTTCGCTTTGTAGTTTTGGAAGTCGGTTTATTTTTTTATTAAAAACGTTTTTATTTTTCTCTGTTTAGTTGTGGTACCTCATATTACCATTAAAATACGCATTATTAAGGATAACTTAAAAACTACTCGTCAGATCAAGATCAAATTTAAACGGAACCACATGAAAAGCATAGTTTTCAAATAAAAAATAATCATCAAAACCGGTTTATGTTTGGCAGAGTAATCGCATTACAAACATACAAAACATTTAGTCGAATTAAGAAACTTCCTCATTTCTGAAGTCATTTGAAAAGAGCAGTGGTGAATCAGTAGTAGTAATAGATGCGACTTAAAAGTTGTATGTCGTGGGTTCAAAAACAGGCAGGCACATTACTTTACACAGAGCTGTGTCCCAGTTATGGAAATATTACTTACTTCTTCTATCATCTTCGACCATACTATTGACGTACCGAACAATAGTGAAACTTACCTACTACTCAAGTATCGCAGCTTGGGTTCTGCTGCCAAAGTCCTCATGAAACTTTCAGTCGTTTAGTGTTTATGCACTATCTGCCAAATTTCTTAGCACGACAGGTTATCAAATCAAATCAAATCAAATCAAATCATTTTTATTTGCTCAAACATGAGTACCATACATACATAACAAATTGTCAGCATGAAGAGATGATAGAATACAAAATACTAGAACGTCATGTTTGCCTTGGAAAATGGCATGCAAATATTATAAAAAAGGAATAGTTAATGTGCCAACTTGACGTGGCTTATGAAGTTGTGAAAATATAATATCTATTGGATTTTTGAAGTCCGTCGTTTGAGCGTGAGATGATGTATTGTGGAAATAGCGTGGGGTATTGGTGAATATTTTTAACCAACTACAAAAAGGGGTAGGTTTCCAATTCGATATTTTTTTTATTTGTTTTACCTCAAAAATCTTATTAGGTGAACCGATTTTTATGATATTTTTTTTTATTTGAAAGCAGGTGCTTGTGGTCCCATTTAAATTTGGTGATGATCTCATGAAGAACTTCGGAGATATACAAGAGAACTCTTATATTAACAAAGGCAAATCTCTCGGGAGTGTTGCAACCGCATATCTGTTTATTGTTTTCGCCATTTCATAACATAAAATCCGCCGGTACGCTCTAAAGGAATAAGCAGATGCGTAGAGTTGCACCCTGGTACACTGTCATTTCACCGATTATGTTTCAAGTTTTATGTTCGGATAATCTATTCTGGCATAACTTTCTCCTTATAGGTGGGCAAGGTGGACAATAACTTAGAGCAACTTAACTAAAGTTAAGTTGCTCTAAGTTATTGTCCACCTTACAATAGATTTTGTTCAATATGTATTACAACTTTTCAAGATAATGGATTTTACTAGTTTGAAGGACAGGGATCGTATAATTATGTGTAATACCATGTCCATTTTCGTAATGCAAACACTGATGTCCCTGCTTATTTTTCTTCGTTTTTGACACCGACTTCCGAAATCGATAATAGCTGCATGGGTTGATCTGCCAGGATCACATGATCTGGGCATTTTTTCGGGACAAAAAATTGCCTATGGCACTCAGCGATTGTGTAGCTTCCTATCAGTGTTAGGTCTTTCCTAATCG
Source organism: Anorthoa munda (assembly GCA_945859665.1). Classification (NCBI taxonomy): domain Eukaryota; kingdom Metazoa; phylum Arthropoda; class Insecta; order Lepidoptera; family Noctuidae; genus Anorthoa; species Anorthoa munda. The sequence goes on along the minus strand of OX243896.1, from coordinate 18,321,999 downwards.
ATTCAGTATTTCCAAAGATTACCTTCTATCATATTTATTAGTATAGAGCTCCAGTGTCCTGGTCAAGTGACAACGGACGCGACTTACGAGGTTTCGAACACAGACTGGCACATTATTTTGTCTAAAGTAAAACACACTACAGAGACAGAGAGAAACAAAGACAAAGCCACAGAGACACAGCCACAGCTACAGAGATAAAGCCTGTGTGTCCCAGCTGAGTGAGTATTATTAGCTAATTACATAATACTTAGGGCCAGTTTCTGAAGTCGATGTCACATCTCAAATCAGCTGACAATTTGTCACAAATTAACCAGCCGTCAGTTGTCAGTGAGTTTCTCAACACTTCATCATCGAGAAATTACGTAATCGCTTGTTACATTAAATAATCGACATTAATTTATTTCGGTTGGCTACCCTAGCTGGTATTCATTCACTTCATTCACTACTATGACGTAATCAGTAACCGCCAAGTTAAGCAAAACTTACCAAGGTCGATTTTTGGATTGGTAACCACGTTTTTTTTTAGGTTTTCTTGTTTTTGGGTAGGTGACCCCACACAGGTTAAGCAACACTTACCAAGGTTATTCTTTGGATGGGTGACCGCTTTTTTTTGGTTCGTTTGTTTTGGATGGCTGACACCGCCAGGGTAAGCAACATTTACCAAGGTCAGTCTTGGGATGGGTGACCACTTTTTTTTGGTTCGCTTGTTTTTGGATGGGTGACCCTGCCAGGATAAGCAACACTTACCAAGGTCCGTGTTTGGATGGGTGACCACTTGTTTGAGTTCGCTTGTTTTTGGATGGGTGACCTTGGTAGATGTTGTTTAACCTAGCGGGGTGACTTTAGGATGGGTGATCAAAATTTTTGTGGTGATGGTCACCCATCCAAAGACTGACCTTGGTTAGTGTTGCTTACCCTGGCGGAGTCACCTATCCATATAGAAGCGATCCAAAAAAAAGTGGTCACCCATTCCAAGACTGACCTTGGTAAGTGTTGCTTACCCTGGCGCGGTCACCACCCTAGCCGCTTTAAGTTAAACACAAACCTATCCAGAAACTGACCTTGATAAGTACTAAGTACAGGGTACAGTCAACACTGACCTGGGGATCGAACCACGCGCATTTGCGTGAGGAAGGTTCCCAGGTCAGTAACAGTTTGCTTTTTTATTTTTTATTTACATAAATACAAAATAACTATTTTTGATAATTGTGTCAAGTTTTTATAATATAATTAATTTAAAAAGTTTATATTAACCTATTTTAATCTTGGTAATTAAATAATTTATCTTAATTAACATATGTTTTATAGCTCAACCCTTACCATAGTTTTCGCCGACCCCTATTATCTTTTTATCGTAATATAAAGCCTTCAAAATCATAATATTAATTTTAATCTGCGAATAATGGACCAATTTCCAAGAATTATAAATTAGGCTCGACAAGAGATTAAATTGAAAAAGGTGTTCAGAAACCCAAAACTGCTGTAACATGTGGTTAATTCGAGATTTTTCTCAAATGTGACAAATTGTTGACGATTTGTCACACTTGGTGTTGAGAAACTGAAAGTAGAATTAACCGGCAATTATTCGTCGATTACGTTAACAGCCCGATAATTCTGAGCTGGGAAACCGGCAGTTAGTGAGATTATTTAAATTCTTTATCTTACAACTTGTACCACACTATTGACGTACCGAACAATACTAAAACTTACCTACTACTCAGTGTCGCAGCTTGGGTTCGGCTACCAAAGTCCTCATCAAACTTTCAGTCGTTTAGTGTTTATGCGCTATCTACCAAGTTTCTAAGCACGACAGGTTAATGTTCCAACTTAACGTGGCTTATGAAATATCTATTGGTTTTACGAAGTGCGTCGTTTGAGCGTGCGATGATGTATGTTGGAGATGAGGAGAGGTGGGGTATTGGAGAATATTTCGTTCATACATTTGAAATACAGGGATTCTATTGTCAGCGATAGCGATTGACGAAAAACCTAATTGTATGAGATTGACCACGGACATTTCGGTGTCAACAATGTCAATCTCCCAAATTGTGGGGTTTAGGTTTTTGAGGAGAGAGAGAGAGAGACTCAGGCCTGGTGGATGAGGCGACACTTGTGGGATTTCTATGTCCAGCAGTGGACATCTTTCGACTGAAATGTTGATGCTATTCTATGCTGTTTTGTAGTAAAACTAAGGGCATTATGACAGAACCTTTGCACTGAATGATCGTTAAGCTTTGTCGTGAAAAACACCATGGCAATAATAACACCAGTCTGTTATTGTCATTCTACAAGTCAAAGGCTTCTTCTCATACAGAGAAGGCATGTGTGTTTATATATCATACTGATTTCTTAAGGTAGATTGGCGATTGAAAACAAAACATAGAATTAGAAAACTTTTGATTGGTTTTCATGGTTTAAAAACCTAGCTCCAACGATAGACATTATCTACAAGTAAAGTTCTTTCAGTCGATAAAATGTTATACGTACACGAAATTGCTCAGACTAGGTAATTTATCTTCAGGTGGAAGCAGGCAGCTTGCCAAAGTTCTAAGGTTAAAATGGAACGCGAACAAAATAAATTTTTGGTCAAGTTAGGAAATTATTTTACAGCGTTTTGTTGATTGCAAATTTTTGTACCACACACTGTGTATTTAGCAGCCAAATGTTTCTATAGTATTGCTGAGTTTCTAATGGAGAAAACATAATAATTCGAATGTAGTGGCGAAGTCTGGTTCTGTTAACTATTGTAATTATTTTATTTTGATTTTGACATTTTAATTAATAATAATAATATGCATAGTAATGATAATATATTTTTGTTATTGTACTTTTCTAATTTAATTGATGTTTAAGTTCAACTACTTTATATTTAAATTTAATTATATTTTTATATGCATGATAATTAATAGTTATAATTAATGTTATTGTTACACATATTTGTACGCCGTTAAGGTAAAACATGACTGTGATCCTTTCTGCAATGTACATCACATCTTGCATGCTTTGTGTGTGCATACTCATGTTTCTGACAAATAAACGATCTTTATCTTATCTTAGAGTTTTTTTATAACCTACAATAGTTGTTGTCGATCAATCGTCCTAGCCTTTTCACAACTCTTTTGGATTCTACCGCTAATAAGGTGGGTTTTATGTAAAACAACTATTTACCTGGCCTCCAAAACCCAGGTTCTAAGATGTTTTGTGCTTCTGGCTACTTGTAACGACTGTCTAAGATTTACAAATGAGTTTCTTCAACAGTTTTGTGTGCCATCTAAATTTAACGTCATTGTTGTCAAAAACAATCATAGTCGCAAATGTTTAAAGGTCTATCCACACATATCAGGGCCGTGCCCGGGACGTGACAGGGCCGGGCCTAGGTATTGAAGCTGGGACGTGTGTGAACGAGTTTATATAAAATGTACACACCGATATTTTTTTGAGCCCCTGACGGAGCACGGTCCGTCCACGTCCCGGGCACGGCCCTGATATGTGCGGATAGACTTTAACTGTCTCAAAACGAATCGATTTGAAATTCTCAACATTATCGCTTCAATAAATTGCAACATTTACCAGCAAACTCCAACTTTACGGTTAAACTTACGGGAACAAGGAGAGCAAACTGGGCGTAATAAGTTACTTTAGTCCCCTATACTTGTATATTACCTATAGGAAAGTGTTCGGATTTCTTGGAAGAATCCTAGGATCTTCAAATAGCGAGCACAAGTTGGTATTAGAGATTTTAGATCGTGACTTAGAGTGCAATTACTGATTGAATGCCTGAGTTTATCTTTGATCTTGGTATGTTGGATATCGTTCTTAGATTTTGCTGTGTAGTCATGTATGTTAGGCAATATCTACGACATATGATAAGGATAGCGTTGGGATGAAACGAATGTTGTTAAAAGAGTTATGATTATAAATGTGGTGGATAGAGAGGAATGGGAAGGCCAAAAAAAAAATGGATTGTGTGAAATAAGAAAGAAAAGGGAGTCAAAGATAGCGTGACGGTTGACTGGACGGAATGGAAGAAGAAAACATGTTGCTTCGACCCCAAGTAACATAGGGCAAGGGCAGGAAGATGAAAAAAGGCAAAAACATTGTAGATGTACTTGGGGTCGTAGCAAATGATGTTATTTAGTTTAGCCTTTACAGTAGTGAATTTGTGTGAGTAGGCATAATAATTTCTTAGAATCCTTCCGTAGTCAAGTGGTCCCAGCTATTCGGGCAGTGTTATCAGGATACCTCATTGGAAAATTCTCAGTAGCAGATCAAACTTTGGGTTTACTTATTTATTTAGACTTCATGCATAAAAAAGTTCAAAGGCGGACTTATTGCCTTAGGCATTCTCTACCAGTCAACCAAGGGTGGTGAAGAGATAACAAGTCAGGTGCATTGTTTAAAAGATTTCAAAAGAAAAAAGTTGTTATTGGCATACTTAAATAGGTATAATACACGTACATATATATTTAATATAGTATATACTTATATAAGTAATAAGTATATATAATTACTTAAAAGAAGAATGAGAGATGACTCTCATTAACTGTGCTGAAAATAAATCCGCAATTTCCGCTTGAATGCAAACTGACTTGTAGCTGTCCTGATCTCTAGACGAAGCGCGTTCCAGAGAAGAATGGACTGAATATTGAAGGAAGGGTGAACAAAATCAGTAGTATGAGAAGGACAAAGCAAGAGGAGATTATTGGAAGAACGCAGATTCCCAGCATGAGAAGAACATAGATATTGAAATTTAGACATAAGATAGGAAGGAGGGAAAAGGTACACACCTTTTACGACTCAAAAATCAAAATAAAAAGATCAAATGTTTTTTATTTAACATAGGCCTACATTGTTGTGGTCGGTGTACACAATTAATAAGACTTGTAATTAGATAAACTGGTATGGATTATTATATAATTACACATAGGACAAGGTTGGGCCTCCACACACCAGAGACAACCAACGCCATCATCTTCGACCATAGAGTAATCATAATCAACTAGTGATGCGTCATAGCACTAGTGACGTACTCATAACATCCTCCTTATTCAGAAATCTAAATTATTATAATTTTACAGCTTGACAAATTTACAAAATTAACCAAACTCGTAACAATAACTTTTGACAACTTAACACAGACTGTATAAGTAATTAAAAATAAAACCATTTGTATAACTAAGACTTTTAGACAATTCTAGACTTCACTAAATCAACAGTCTTTCACAGTCATTGTTAGACAATTGTGCTTATTACAAACATCCACTTAACTAAACATTAACTTTTTTATTTTATTTTATTTACAAGTCTAACCGTCTTGGTGGTCTTATGACTCTTCCACACCTAGTGCGCATTTCAACTGGAGTTGTATGCTCTTCAATAGACGGTGTTACTGTATGTGACTTAGGAGATATATTGACATTTGGACTTTTTTGTAACACATCTTGAGATACTGTTTGAGATGTCTGTGGAAGCTTCAAAATATGCTGTCTGTTTCTCCTTCCTATAAATCCATCAGAACCTTCAACAATATAAGACTTAGGCTGATCACACTTGGACCTTACTGTGCCCGTAATCCATGGAGTGTCTGGCATTTTCTTAAAATATACTTTTTCTCCTTCTTGTAATTCTGGTAATGGTTTAGTCTTTCTGTCATAGTATTCTTTCATTTTATTTTTATTTTCTTCCTTAGTTTTTATATAGTCTTCAAATTTTACTGTTCTTGGTTTTAAATTTTTGGTGAGTGTTGGTAATTGCGTTCTAAGTGATCGAGACATTAACAATTGTGCTGGAGATGGTAGATTTCCTCTAGGTGTATTCCTGAATTGAAGTAGAGCAAGATATGGATCTGTGCCCGACTCATCTGACTTGGTAAGTAAACGTTTACATATCTTTACTGCTGACTCTACCAACCCATTTGACTTTGGTATGTAGGGACTTGACGTATTATGTTGTATTCCCCATTCAAAAATAAAATTCTTAAACTCTGCCGAATTAAATGGTGGTCCGTTGTCTGAGAATAACTCAACTGGGATACCATATCTACCAAAAATACTTTTAAGACTAACAATTACTGTTTTGGCGTTAGTACTGGCCACTGACATTAATTCAATATAATTTGAGTAATAATCTTGTACTACAATGTATTTTTTAGTTTTATAATCCATAAAATCAATACCAACTTTTTCCCATGGTAGTAATGAAACATCATGTGGATGAAGTGGTTCTGGTGCATTTGAACTTCTGTGTGACAGGCAAGTATGACAGGACTGAACAATGTTTTTTATATCTGTAGACATAAATGGCCAAAAAACATGTCCCCTTGCAAATGCTTTTGATCTTTCAACTCCCAAATGACCACTATGTATTATTTTCAAAATATCTAGCCTTAATTTTTTAGGTATGACTATACTGTTACTTCTAAAAATCAAATCATTTTCAGTATGCAAATCAAATCTATATTGCCAATATTCATGCAGATCTCTGTGCACTTGAGTTTTACTTGATGGCCATCCTTCTTTACAGTATGTTTTCAAAATCTGCAGGCTTTCATCATCATTAGTACCTTTAATCAACCACTGAAGACGTTCTGAGGAGACTGGTAATGACTTAATCAATAAATTTACATGGACAATGACATCATCATCTAATTCATCTGCTATTGTTTCAGAAAGTGCTGCCCTTGACAAGGTATCAGCAATGTACATGTGAATACCTTTCTTGTAAATAACATTTAGACTGTAAGCTTGTATTTTTAACATCATTCTTTGTAGACGTGTTGGAACCTCGACTAAAGGTTTTTTAAACAATGTTATTAAGGGAGCATGATCTGTCTCTACAGTTACAGTTTGTCCATATATAAATTGATGGAACTTAATGCATGCAAAAACGATTGCATAGAGTTCTTTCTCTATCTGAGCCATTTTTTGCTGTGTATCTGTTAAGGTTTTTGAAGCATAATATACAGGATGTTGATTTTGCAACAACACTGCTCCAACAGCACTGTTACTAGCATCACTCTGTAGGACAATAGGATCATGCACATTAAAATGAGACAACACCGGAACTTGACATATTAATTGCTTAAGACGGCAAAATATTTCTTCATGGTTGGCAGTCCACTGCCAATCAGTAGACCTTTTTAATAATTGACGAAGTATTTCAGTTTCAACTGCCATGTTTTTTATAAAGGGACTCAAATAATTAAGCATGCCTAGAAATCTCTGTAAATCTTTTAGACAGGTAGGAGATGGCATCTCTTTGATTGCTCTGACCTTATCCGGATCAGCTGTGATTCCATCTGCTGAAAAGATATGTCCCAGATATTTAACACTCTCCTTGGCAAATGAACATTTTTCTTTATTAAATTTGACATTGTATTCCTTCGCCCTTTCAAATACCTTATTAAGTCGCTCATTATGCTCATGTAATGTTTGTCCACTTACCAAAATATCATCGCTATATACTGCCACCCCTGGTATATCACCAAACATTTCAGTCATGGTTCTATGAAAATACTCTGGGGCGCTGCTTACTCCATATGGGAGACGTTTAAAGCGGTATCGACCAAAAGGTGTATTAAACGTTGTGAGATAAGAACTCTTCTCGCTTAGTTGGCACATCCAAAATCCACTGCTTGCATCCAAGGTGGAGTAAAATCTTGCACCTGCCACCTTGGCACGAACCATGTCCACTGATGGAATAGGATAATGTGTCCTATTAATTGCCTGATTTAAATTACGGGGGTCTAAACATACCCTTAATTGACCATTCTTCTTTTCAACTAAAATTAATGAACTCACCCATTCTGTTGGCTCTGTGACCTTGGTAATGACATCCATTTTCTCCATCTTCTCAAGCTCTTGTTGAAGTCTATCATGTAGTGCAAATGGTACCTTCCTTGGAGCATCGACTTTTGGCTGCATCTCAGGATTTGTACTTATGTGAAGCTCACCAGGAAGACAACCAAGACCGGTAAAAACAGAATTATTACATTCAACAAGTTTATTTAAATCTATATTTTGTGACTGACTTGACTGTAATGAAAATGACTGTGACTGACTTGACATACTTTTTGTGACTTTAGGACATAGCACTTGACTTGATTTTGACTGAATAATGTTAGACAATTCACCAACATCACTTTCTGATGTTTGCATGCTTGTAGTATCTACACAAAAAACCCTTTTAATTAGCCCAATCTCTGAGCAAGTAGCTTTACCTAGCACAGTTGGAGAGTTTACATTTGCAATTATGAAATTAATTTGTTTTGTCATATAAGAATTATTCAATTGGAATTTACACTTCAAGTTTTGTTGACCTAATACCTCTAGACTATTACCTGTATAAGACTTAATTTTTATAATAGTTTTTGACAATGAATTTTGAATATTAAGTGAATCATAAATATTTTTTGACATAATATTTACATCACTGCCAGTATCAATTATACAATGTATTTGTAATCCATTTATCTGTAAATAAATTGTCCATTCACTTGACAATGACCTTGATGATTGGATATGACCTATGAACAGTTCTTCTTGTTCTGACTGTTCCTGCTGCACATCACTGTCTGACTGTACATACTTTACCGACCTTGATGGAAATGACCGACAACAGACTGCAAAATGACCAACTTTTTCACATTTCCTGCACTTTGCACTTAATGCTGGACACTTATGTCGATGCACCTGTGCACACCTTGTACAAATTTCCTTTGACTGTTGACTTTGTTGACTGGTACTTCTGGACGTTGACATTGATCTTGAGCGTGACATTTGAGCTTTGTTATATAGAACTGAACTTTGTTCTGCTGCCAGTTGATCTGTGTGATGCCTAGAAGCAAGCATGGCTTTTGCCATCTCTAGGGCCTTATCAAGATCAAGCTTATCTTCTAGCAATAGTTTTTCTCTGATATAATTGTATTTTTGATGCATGTTACATATGAACATAATTTTAGTCAGACGTTCTTGTAGTTCTCCCAACTCACAGTTCTGTGATCTCAGTTTTAATGTACATGCGAAGTCGTCTAAAGATTCATTCTCATTCTGTTTATATGTGAAGAAATTATGACACTCATAAGTAAGGTTAGCTTTTGGGGCGAAATGATTTTGAAACAGTTCTATGAGCTCAGCGTATTTGATATCATCCTCATTTTTGCCAAACGAGTTGAATATATCTACTCCTTTTTCACCAATGACATGTAAGAATAAAGCTACCTTTCTGCCATCATTTTCTTCATCCAAGCCAGACGCACGTAAATAAAATTTAAATGATTGAACCCATTTTTTCCATTTTTGAGCCAAATTGCCGTTCATCACCATGGGCTGCGGACTAGACATTCCAGAAAGCTTCTTGGACTTTTGATTTTCTTGAGACATGACGACTTTTCATACACGAGGAGGTACTGAACTATTTCTTTGTATTTTATGACGAATAGATTGCGATCCCAATTACTGACACCATGTTGTGGTCGGTGTACACAATTAATAAGACTTGTAATTAGATAAACTGGTATGGATTATTATATAATTACACATAGGACACGGTTGGGCCTCCACACACCAGAGACAACCAACGCCATCATCTTCGACCATAGAGTAATCATAATCAGCTAGTGATGCGTCATAGCACTAGTGACGTACTCATAACATACATGGGCACTTATAAAACATCGACAAAAGGTGCACGGTTCGGGTTGGTCGTTTCCTGTGGAGAAGAACCGGCAAGAAACTCCACGGAGAATCTTTTAAAAAAAAATTGGTTTATTTTTACAGCATTAGTGCTTAGATATTGGGGGATAACGTAGGCCCGACAATAAGTCGTAAGAAACTCAAAAAAAAGAAGGTTGTATAAACGAGATAAAGAGTTTACAAATGTTAACAAACGTCTAGAAATCTAGAAGGCCTACAATGTTCACACATTCACAAAACAATCAGTAAAAGAATCTATACTATAAAAATATATAACAAGACTAAATTTAACATGTGGCACAAATGTTGTTATCAGTGCTGTAACTATTCTTAGCAAAGGGCTATAAAGATTATTAAAATCATTGTAAAAAGTCTAATTAAAAGAAGGAAAAAAGAAAAAATTAGATTGAGAATAGTTAGAGACATCCACATATTTGTGCCGTTTATGAGTTACCAGAGAAGCTGCATGCGCAGACGGAGCTAACATTTTTATCTTCAACGTAGTCCTTGATTTTATAATATGCTTTTTTAATAAGGACGCGTTTGATGGTTAGGTTAGGTTAGTTTTTGAACTTTCCATCGGTCAATTCTATAACTGACTTTGGCAACTTGTTATAAAAGCGTATACTGTTTATAAGAAAAGACTTGCTTGTTTTCGTTAATCTGAATTTGGGTATTACAATTTCATGCTTACTTAATAAATTATGGAAGTCGCTTCTAGTTTTGAAAAGCCCTCGATTTTTTATCAAGGAAGACTGTTTATCAAGAAAGGTTTAATATTAGCTATCTATTTTAAAAGGAAAAAATGCATACAGAAAATCTGACATGAATCTTGCCGAGTAATATCGTGCTACGTAGGTATTTGGTTGTGGAGGTAAGATAGGTAGGTATTCACCAGTAAGGTATTGGTATTCAGTTGCATCCGTATAAACTGGAAGCTGACACAAACATAGTTGGGAAACTGTATTTTTTTTGGGACAATCCCACCGCACTATTCCCAAACCACTGCAACTCCTGAAAGCCAGAATCAACAGTGGTGACCACCAGAAAAACGCCGAGGCAATGAAGTTCGACGAAGTCCCGGAGAATGAATTTAACTGTCTTGGATCCCGCAACGAAATTAATTAGAGAAAAATAATGGAGGAGTAGGAAAAAATACAAATGGCCACTTTATTATTTATTTATTTATTAAAGTACAAGTTTATAACATCTTAACTTAAGAACTATGCCCCACAAAACCGTTTTCACGGTTTGTCTGTGGGAACCAAACAAACAGTATTATAAATAAAGTTTATGTGCGGACACTTAATTTTACAATAACTAACAATAATATATTTACAATAAATAACAATAATATTTCTCTTCATATCAAGCAGGATACAGAACAAATAAGGCCAATAGGCACAAAGGGTCGTTTACAACTGGGATAAGTTCAGTTGTTTAAATTAGCATTAATATTAATGGGTACTAACATTGTGAGCTGTTATATTTTATTCAAATAATAGGTATGGCAAAAACTTTTGAAAGCACGGCAATTTTTTCTAATTTCCAGAAGCAGCCTGTACATTATTCAACATAGTGTTGCGTTCATTCTGTCAAAGACGAAGATATGATGTACAGATTGTACAAATTCGCAGTCAGATGCAGATCACCGACATAAAGGCGAGGCAACGAGCTTGAAGGAAAATAATTTACTTTTAAAGTTACCATGCCTGTGAGAAATTGGGCAACAAAGTGCGATCCACCACGAGCCACGTCCTGGCCAGCCGCACGCGAATGGTAAACTGTAGCGAAGCGTAAGCGAAGCCAAATAAGTATGCAAGGATTATAGCAGGTGGCTTTCTGAAGTTTCTCCCTAACCCATGTGGTAGGTAGTCATGTTACATATATACAAAAGTGTATGTATGTACCGGGAACTTTCAAACCAAAAGAAAGGAAAAAACTTCAATCCATCCGAATATTTTTTCCTAAATCAACAGAAACTTTAAACATCATTAGATAGACAAAAAGAGTTATGTCCATCTACATTACCCCGTATTTGTTTAGGTATGTTTGTACAAAACTATATAGTTTCTAAAACTTCCTCGTCAATTTTAAATTACTTCGTTATAGGCACAGATATAAATCTAACTAGATAACGCATTTCCTTCCATCTGTATCAAAACCAAGTGTGCCACTTTTTCACACATAATTTAAGAATAATACTTACCGATGAAGGGAAATCCATTGTCTTGGTTAGGCAATTAGGCAGTTTTCTAGATTTTGGTTAATGTCTGGTGCTGATAACGCTAAATGAAACAGCGCAAAGTACGTGACCACGGACGCGACTTACGAGGGTTCGAACACAGACAGGCACATTATTTTGTCTAAAGTAAAACCCACTCTCTCTCACAGAGATAAAGCCTGTGTTCAGTTTAGGAAGATACAGGTACAAGTTACAAGTACATTATTCAACATAGTGTTGCGTTCATTCTGCCAAAGAATAAACTACCATAAGATATGATGTGCAGATTGTACATATTCGCAATCAAATGCAGATCACTGACATAAAGGCGAGGCAACGAGCTTGAAGGAAAATAATTTACTTTTAAAGTTACCATGCCCTGTGAGAAATTGGGCAACAAAATGATCCATCTCGAGCCACGTCCTGGCCAGCCGCACGCGAATGGCAAACTGTATTAGAAAAAAGCGTGTATGAACCTAAGCGAAGTCAAATAAGTATGCAAGGATCATAGCAGGTGGCTTTCTGAAGTCTCTCTAAACCAAGGGGTAGGTAGTCATGTTACATATATACAAAAGTGTATGTATGTACCGGGAACTTTCATTTGGTATGAAAGGAAAAAACTTCAATCCATCAGGATATTTTTTCCTTAATCAACAGAAACTTTTAAACATCATTAGATAGACAAAAAGAGTTATTTCCATCTACATTACCCCGTATTTGTTTAGGTATGTTTGTACAAAACTATATAGTTTCTAAAACTTCCTCGTCAATTTTAAATTACTTCGTTATAGGCACAGACATAAATCTAACTAGATAACGCATTTCCCTCCATCTGTATCAAAACCAAGTGTGCCACTTTTTCACACATAATTTAAGAATAATACTTACCGATGAAGGGAAATCCATTGTCTTGGTTAGGCAATTAGGCAGTTTTCTAGATTTTGGTTAATGTTTGGTGCTGATAACGCTAAATGAAACAGCGCAAAGTAATAGCACTGCACTCACTCTAAAGCTATGATTCCGATCTCGGCTGCACGCAGCAATTCTGCCGCAGCAGTACTGCCAGTTCTGCCACTGTGGTCTTGCGCAGCAGTGCTGTCTGCCGCGCTGATTCCGATCAAGGCGTTAGTGTTGCGCTGTTCGTACTGATGCGCTGTTGTGTATTCATTCAGTTGCTATAAGTTCACAAGAAGTCGATTGAGCATCAACTTTTATTTATATTGTTGGAAAAGAAAGAAGGTGACGATGATGTGTTGTTGTCAATAGTAAAATAAAAGCAACAGAATCGTTTTATAAAAGCAGACAACGGGAAGGATGTTACAAGACGCCGGTTTAAAACAATTTAATAAGTGATGAGCAAAACTTCAGAGAGTACTAACGTTTAAATAAAAAAACAGTGTAAAGTTATTCACGTAGGTACTATCGCTGCAGCGGACACGTCACTACTGGTTAGTCGCGGCGGCGGGGCGACTCTTCCGCGCAGCAGTGCTGCCGCTGTTTTGCTGCCGCAGCATTGCTGCGGTACTCGGAATGTAATCTCATATAAACCTATAGAGAATATAAGGGAACCAGTAGTGCTGCAGCAGCATTGCTGCGGCAGTGCCGGCAGCACTGCTGCGTGCATTGGAGTTATTACTCTCTTAATCATGCTATGCAGTCGGAGGATACATATGGTTTTGGTCAGCCAGCTTTTTCTTCTAGTTTACATCTTTTTGGTTCGCTTTTTGAGCAGTCAGGTTTTTGATATTTTTAATTTACTTTTTTTATTTAATTAACGAAGTTTTTTCGGGTCATCTAGTTAGATTTATGTCTGTAGTTTTAGGTCCCTTTAATTAAACAAAACTGGATGACTTTTCACTCATTAGCATTCCTCTGGGGTTTAGAGTACTACTGAATATTCAGAACTAATTTTACTGCAGGACCGCTCTGAACCGTCGAAAATAAAGTAGGTTTCGATTCATACATATTGATTGATTTGACTAAGAGTTTTTTTGTGTAAAACAGCTGTTTTTTTGATATATCAGTGTAGGCTCCACGAAAAAAATAGTCCATGAATACATATGTAATCAAACAAAGCCAAAGAAAAAATCATGAGTAAATCCCATGAAAGAAAAGGGAGTGAATGATATGATTATGGTTGGCAGGAGAATAGAAGAAGAAAAAGTGTTGTGGCGACTTCAAGTAATCATTTTAGGGTTGCGTACCTAAAGGGGACCCTTAATAAGACTCAGCAGTCTGTCTGTCTGTCACCTGTATCTCATGAACCGTGATAGCTAGACAGTTGAAAATTTCACAGATGATGTATTTCTGTTGCCACTATAAAAACAAATACTAACAGAATAAAATAAATATTTGAGTGGGGCTCCCATACAACAAACGTGATTTTTTTTGCGATATTGGTACGGAACCCTTAGTGAAACCGGCTAAGTGCCAGTCGGACTCGCGCACCGACTGGCACTTAGCCGGTTTTTTTACTTTTGATGACTTGTGGCTTTAGGTTCAACTCACTCCTTTCAATAATACATATAAACTGCTATTATACGAAGTTACACTGAAACAATAGTTTTCACAAGATTCTGTGTGTGCCTTTCGGCAAAGGCCTCGTCTAACTTTTCTCAATTTTCCCTATTCTTTGCTAGTCTAAACGATCACAATAATATGTTATGAGACGTATAATGATGGCTAAAAACAATAATATTTAACAGCTTTGCTTACAACTAAAGATCTATCCACACATATCAGGGGCGTGCCCGGGATGTGACAGGGCCGGGTCCCATCAGGGGCTCAAAAAAATATCGGTGAGAACATTTTATATGACATCGTTCACACAAGTCCGTGCACGGTCTGTCCACGTCCCGTGCACGTCCCGGGCACCGCCCTAATATGTGTGGATAGATCTTTAGTCCTGCACATAACACCTCAAATTATATTACTTAATTCATAATTAATTTAACCTTAAAGACCAGACTATATCCAAATCAATAAACTCTCGATAACCACCCAGCAGGGTGCAATTAATTTGTCTATAACAGTAACGGCTAACCAACGCTTAGTGGGGGTACGCCCCAATGCTCACTTAATACGTGGACTCAAAATAGAATGAGACACAGAAGGTCCACTCCATCATCGATACAACGAACAAAAATGCACACACAAATTATACGTTTTATGAACAGGGAATGTAAGTGGAGTCCCGAATGGCAAACGTACGAATTGCATCTGATCCGAATCTGAATTTTTAGTTCCGTGTTCTATCCGAATTGGAAATGTTTTGAATTTGGTGGACGGAATTCAGATTCATACGCAACCGTTTTTACAAGGTGTAGTTACTACAGCTAATTCGATCTAACATTACTCGAATTCGTATCTTGATGCAATGTGATGGCGTTTTAAATATGTTCATTATTTAATTTTTGCTTGTTGCACAGAAGTTGCCTCGAGAACCGACATTGTGAACACTTTCCATAACAAGTATAATTTAAAAAACCCCCGACACATTCGTAATTTTGACACGATATCTTGCGAAAACAACCTGATTCAAACAGTAAAATTTTTATACATAACTTTAGAACGGCTGAACCGATTTTCATCAAACAGCTAAGAACACTCTCGATAAAGTCATCTTTCAAGCAAAAAAAAACGAAATCAAAATCAGTTCATCCGTTTAGGAGCTATGATGTCACAGACAGATACACAAACACGTCAAACTTATAACACCCCTTTTTATCTCAATATCGTTTACTCACACTATGATAAAGATGACGTATAGATACTGACAGCTTTAATGATCATTCGAGACAGAAGTGATTCCTTATTGTATGAAGTTGGCCTTCTGTACTATTTCGTGGCGTTAGTGAGACAAACCATTAATTTGTGTTTCGGTCAGCCCCGCCTAAGTTTCGCCAAAGGTCAGTTTTGGAACGACGATTAGTGATTGATTCTGTCTACTTATCTTGATGGCCTCGGGAAGATTCTACGGCGTTTTGGATAGATTAATAGTAGTGACGTCACTAGACAATAAGCTTTTAGCGGAGTGAAAGAATAGGTCAATTGTTATATTTTTGAGCTTTTTAGTACACGTATTATATACTTAATATCTAATCTAATATTAATAATATTATATATATATATATATATATAATACCTTTAAACGAGTGATCTTGTATATTTATATATAAACTGAATCTCGAAAACGGCTCCATAGAGTTTCATGAAATTTAGTATGCAGGGGCGATAAATCGATCGAAAAACATAACCTTTTCCTTGCAACCGGTTAATAAATATTCAAAGAACGTTTACACTTCACTGATAGATGGCAGCACATCGATATTATTGTCTTCTAACCAGAGAGGTGCAGACGTGCATTAATTCAGAAAGTATTGGCTTTATGAGCCATCCATGAAAATATTATCAGGTAAAGCGTATCAGACTTTTATCCAGAGAATTTATAGAGACCTGATGTAGGTCTTGGTAAGAGAAACAAAGAAAAGAAAGAATAGTTTAAATATTATTTTATCACCACACTGCTCTAAAAACGGTGAAGGAAAACGTCACAGCATATCCTAGACCACAAAAATGCGCGCCTAAGGTTGTTTGGTGAATGACAGCACACTTTCTCACACAAAGAGGAGGCCTGTGTCCCAGCAGTGGGAACATTAAAAAGGCTGATTAATATGATGTTGATTATAAATGCGAAAGTTTGGATGCGTGTATGTTTGTTACTCAATCACGTTAAAACGTCTGAACGGATCATGATGAAATTTGTCACAGAGATAGATTATAGTCTGGAATAGCGCATAGGGTAGAGAATATGGGCCCAAATTCACCACGCGGATCCAGTGGTCGTTGGTGGATGTCTCGTCTTGGATTTTTTTGTTCTAAGACATCCTGTTTCCTCACGGTCGTACCTTCTCTGTATAAAAAGAGACCTTCGCCCTGCAATGGGACATTACCAGGTTGGTGTTATTTATTATTATTAAACATACAGACTATCACTTTTACGTTTTTAGTAGGATGCATTCAAAGATAATAACAGCGACTCAGCCGTTAGCGTAAACACAAAGTTTTACTTGAATGCACCGCAATAAACTTTATGTGGCACGGAATAGTTTGGGAAGTTGCCAAATACTTTCTAAACTGCGGTAAAGTTACTTAAAAGTACATGATTATAATGGAAATGGACAGGTCATAATAATATGATAAGAGAGAAAAAATAAAAATGGACGAGATTAATAACCGAATCCAAGAGAGGTATCCAAGAGATGGAAATAGAAATAAAGGGCGTCAGACCACACGATGGGAAGACGAAATAAAAAGAGGAAATAGGAATAAAGGGCGTCAGACCACACGAACGGAAGACGAAATAAAAAGAGTAGCTGGTCCAGAAGGGACAAGAATAGCAAAAGATAGAGTTGAATGGAAAGCTTAAGAGGAGGCCTTTATCGAAAGACAAGCTAAACCGGTTGTCGATTAAGATGAAATAAATTCAATTTTTTTTCAAAGTTATTTAGTTTTAAGGCATGCAACAAACATTGTAAAAATTGAAAATATTTATGAAAAGCAATAAAGGCTATTTTTATTTTTACATAGGTATCTACTTCATTTTAGACTTCACAAACAGTTATTATATCACAGATAACTCAAGCGCTTGCAGTAAAAGATTTGGTTCTAGGTGGTACCCGGTAGGAGTATACCCGGTTTCTAGATAGAAATTAGTAACGCGCCTCAAGCCAATGATATTATTATATATACTGAGGTAGATACGTTTACCGACGTCTACAATAAAAACACAAGTTGACCAGCTTGAGTGGACTCAGTCCGTTCTGCGTCTGGCCGCGACACGAACGTACATTTAAAAAGTATGTTTATCTCTTTCTGACAAGTTCCATAGGTCATATGTAGGTAGCCAAAGTAAAATATCGCCATGTTTTTATTTCTTTACAATGAGTATGATGTCTCTATTAGTAAAATCTCATTGCCTCATCAAAATCTAACGCGTGTTTGACAATTTGCTCCATTACTTTTGCTATAATTTTCGTTCCAGGATCTGGACATTAGATCAGTTATTAGATATCCTGGCGATGATTGCTAACATACTGGATTGCCCATATATCCAGCAATGCTGCAGCACACATATTGTTACCTTGTGATTGTTCGTTTTTAGGGTTCCGTAGTAGGGTAAAAACGGAGGTCCCGTTTTATTTTTTATTACTAACACTCCGCGGTCCGTCTGTCTGTCTGTCTGTCTGTCCGTCTATCACCAGGCTATATCTCATGAACCGTGATAGCTAGACAGTTGAAATTTTCACAGATGATGTATTTCTGTTGTCGCTAAAACAACAAATACTAAAAACAAAATAACATAAATATTTAAGTGGGGCTCCCATACAACAAACATGTTTTTTTGCCGTTATTTGCGATAGTGGTAGGGAACCCTTCGTGCGCGATTCCGACTCATAGCTGGCCGGTTTTTTATGTATCTGTTTGTTTATGAGTATTGTTACTTGAAATAAACTATTTTTATTTTATTATACCTCGTAATTTGCTTTACCACACTAAAGTTCAATTGTCACTGGTTTAACATAAAACAACCTTAGTAAAGTTTCAATTAACTAAATATTGTCGTCAATATCTTATACAAATACCTAGTACCTACCTAAATCTTTGAAAACACGCACAAAATATTTTATGGCCAAAATGTATTCCAAATGCGACGTGATAGATATGCTTTTAGTCAGATATTTTGCAGGAAAAATATGTCTAGACTTTACACACAGTTCTGAAAGATAAACAAACGTGCTTAATAGCTTGTCTCATGTCAGTCAATGTAGCATGTAGTACTATTTGTTTCAACAAAGATTTCTCGCGACTTTGTTTGCATACAATCGTCTAGGCTGGAGGGTAAAAGAATGTAAGGGGTGAAGTATCAATAGTACATTACTGCAGCGGCCAGCAAAAGAGGCATTGATGGACGAACGTGTAAATGTGGGCCGAGGCGAACCCGAGGCACACATACGTAACTCCATCAATGCCTAGTTGTGGCCAAGGCTTGTATAGTTATGTTCTCAAATAATGCGAGGAAATTAAAACTAAGTAGTACCTAGAACTCATTTTGTCAAAATCAATGACGAACAATAATAATTGTTCCCGCGTTAGTGTTCTTTTGTTTTTTTTCTTCAATAAACAGCGTTCTATTTGCAAGCCAGTTCGAAATTTAAATAAAACCTTTGATAAGTTACCTCCTTGGTTGCCATGTTTCGGAGTAAAAGATCGTTCCATTTTTAAATTACACGACAGATATGAGTTTACTATGTAATTTATTTGGCCTCTAGACACGACAGATATGGATTATCATACAACTTTTGCCGGCCGCTGCTCGCATGTATTTGGCCAGTACTGCAATTTCTATTCATCTCGAAGGTTGTCAAAATAATGCTCAAATTTCCAAGCATGTTTGAGAAAAATATATTTTAAGTGCACGTTTTACATTCTGAATAATGTATTAGAATGTTTAGTATTTCATGTAGCATAAACAGTTCTACTGCTGGGACTCAGGCCTCCTCTTTAATTGACAGAGTGTGCTGTCCACTGACCAGTTTTATGGATAAGGTTTATATGACGAACCCCTTCTTCAGAAACCGTGAGCACAGGAAGTGGACCTGGCTCGACCTCGACCTCGGCCTCGACTTTGTGATGACCTATAGCACTGAGACGTAATCACTCACAATGGGCGTCGTAACCTAAATCTTAAAGTCACCCAAAGGGCAATGGAGAGGGCTATGTTCGGTGTTTCCTTGCGTCATCTAATCAGAAATGAGGAATTGCAAAACTTCGAAACTTCGCCGACAAAAGAATTGAGGTATAAATGGGTGCCAAGTTCTGTAGATAATCCTGAAATTTATTTATAAGAACATACAACATTCTGATATAAATAAAATTAAAACACTATTTCTTGCTTTTCCTGCTATTACAATGTTTCATTTTTAAAAATATAACTTCTTAAATTTTAACAGGCGAATTATTTACACAAAGCAGAACTTAGGATAAGTGAAAGCTCAAGATTCTTTGTCTTTTTTCTGTGTGATTCTTTGTAAAGCTCAAGTCAACAACAACGCAAATACTTAATATTGAACTTGCCTTCCATTTTCACATTATCAATGTTTTTGATGGGATAATATTTACGCTAAAGTGCTTGCGTATTTCTTTCTATTCTTTGTTTATGCCCAAGACCTACGTCAGATCTCTATAAATTCTCTGGATAAATGTCTGATACGCTTTACCTGATAATGTACTCATGGATGGCTCATAAAGCAAATACTTTCTGAATGAGTGCACGTCTGCACCTCGCTGGTTAGATGACAATAATATCGATGTGCTACCATCTATCACTGAAGTGTAAACGTTCTCTGAATATTTATTAACCGGCTGCAAAGAAAAGGTTATGTTTTTCGCGCGTAACTTGTATGTATGTAATATTCTTTACTACCTCATATCTTTAAAACTACTAGTCGGATTTACGAGTATACATCGTAGACATCGCTAGATACATCTTGACCACCCAACTGTTCACGGGTAAGCGTCGTTAAAAAAAACCAGACATGGCGGCTTTTCAGCGCCATATTGGGGGATCCAAATATTTTTTTCTCCCACACCTATCGAGTGGGCTATCAAAATTAAGGGTTTTATGAGGTGATTACAATAATATATACCACTTATATGTTTAAAAGATTTTCGATTTTTTTAACTTAAATGTTATAAATAAATTAATAAATTCAAAAATAAAAAAGTCCCGTCTGCTTGAGAAGCGAACTAAAAAGATGAAAATAAGAAAAAAACATGCTGTGTAGTCGAAGGATCAGTTGATCAGCCAGCTCGTGAATATGTATGATCGACTGCACGGCATGATTTTCTTCTTGTTCACTTACTCTTTTTAGTTCGCTTATTAAGCAGTTGGTTTTTTTTTATTTTTAAATTAAGTTTTTTTTTACGTAGCAGTGCATTTATTGATCATGATTCCTTTAGTTTTCTTTTCAGTTTCGTTCCGGGTGAACGGAGAACGTGCTTCAGATAGAGAATTACCGCTCAATGTGGCGATACTTGGGGGACGAATATGCTCAGCTGCTGAAATGATAATGATGAAACACGACTTAAATAAATTGGGAAACCTAGGCATCAATTCAGTTCTATATTACAGAGCAATGAAACAATCAAATACAACGATATGAGGTTTTCTGAATAAACTGGTTAAACAACACTTTTACTTGTCCGTTTTTGAATACACTTACTAAATCAGTCATGTTGTATCAACCTAGAAATCTATGCCGGCTAGTCTATAAAAGTGTCCACATAAAACACAGCATCCAACGCGCCACATTCCTAACGTACAATTTTTTTTTTATTGTCTATTGGCTTGAGCTTGACCACTATCTCACCTGATGTGAAGCGATTTTAGTGTTTTCACATTCATGGCTTTCATTCATAACCTTTTGGAGCGTTTCTGGTTTGAAAATATGTGGATACAAACCGCTTTTGATATGACTTTGAATCAAAAGTTTTTTTGCAGGTTTTAGCAGCAAAACTTCGTTCTGCGCAAAATAGGGCACTGAAAACAAAGAATCGGTTATTCGCATTCTGGAAATCTATTTTTGCTAGAAATAGGTAACCTTTGTGGCCGAACTTTTATTCCGCTTTTGTGGCCTGTTCCACAGGGAAACGTATTTATTGCCGAGATTAAAAGCAGTTAATGATACTTAACGACCGTGTAGCTTTCAATTCGTGAAAGCATTTTAATAATGAGGTCAATACTCAGCAAAGACATCCTAAATAAAATTGTGTCTCTTTGTTTATTTATTTTATAATTAATGTACACACAGTAAATAAATAAAGACAACACATCAAGACAATAGAGTACAAAGGTACTTCTACTTAGGTCTTTAATTCTGGTATAGAATTTTAATAATTAATAGGTTTTTAGGTTTAGTTGCTGCAAGAATATTAGCAAAATTGCTGATTGTCTCGGCTGTACCCACATCGAATCAGCTGCCCGACCTGTGGTTTAAGCCCGAAGTCTGTATTTATTCCTAAATTGAGCTCAAATAATGCCAAATAAAGGTGTTTAAAATTGCCTACGATTACCCTTTACCATTTTGCAATACTAGAAGTCTACTGATGATGATAGGCTTATTTATCTAACTCAAACCAACATTTGGCTTAAGATACACATAGGTAGATGCTTCAAAGGAAACCAATAATTGTGTTCAAATAACCATCAGACTCGATCAACATCGGTTCATGTTTGTATTTAATTTAAATACATCTCATACTAAACCGCTTTCGTGTGAAAAGTCATTATCGAATGTTTCGATATAATTATCGTGCAAATATTCGGTGTGACGTCTGTTGCAAATAAGGTTTTAAATTACATTTCTTTTGTCGATTTTCTTTGTTAGCAAAATTATGGGTGTCTTTATATGCATAAAGAATGATGTGAGTGTTATTACAAGCTAGATGTCTTCCTCTAAGCTTCGGTAAGCACTTTAAACCGTTGGGCCCGGCTGTCATTAGACAGTTGACATTCGTTTCGTCGTACGCAGTATTTGCCTTAAGCAGGTTAGATACGAAGTGTCTTTATGAAAAAATCGGCACCTACTGATACCTATACAGCACCCGATGGTACTGAAAGCCGACCCTAATATACATAGTTGGACAGATTGAATATGCGTAACCGACTCCCAAAACACGGATTCCACAAAAAAAAATTGCTGTGTGAGCTATATTGGGATGAGTGAAACTCTGACTAGGAATTTTAAATATTCAGACGGTTACGTTCGGATACAGATCACTACATATTATGAAATAAAATCCCCGCCGCGTTTGGACGTGATAAACTCAAAAACAACGGATTTTCATGCAGATATCACCAATAGAAAGAGTGAGAAACGAGGAAGGCTTTTGTGCATAATTTGTCACGGGCGAGAAAGAGGTCAACCGTCGAATCCGACCTGGCTGGGCGGCATTCGGGAAGTTGCGGGGTATCTTCTCATCCAATTTACCGTAGTGTCTCAAGACAAAAGTCTACGACCAGTGTATGTTGCCAGTGATCACCTATGGGACCGAGACGTGGTCGCTAACAATGGGCCTTATCAAAAAGCTTAAAGTCACCCAAAGGGCAATGGAGAGGTCTATGCTCGGAATTTCCTTGCGTGATCACGTCAGAAATGATGATATCCGCAGGAGAACCAAAGTTACCGACATAGCCCGAAGAATATTACTCGCAGAACGGATGGCCGATGGGGCTGACAAAATCTGAAATGGCGACCGTGAACCGGAAGACTATACGTTGAAAGGCCTCCCACTAGGTGGACCGATGACCTAGTTAAGGTTGCGGGAAGGCGCTGGATGCGAGGCGCACGGGATCAGTCAATGAGGCGACGCCTGGGGGAGGCCTATGTCCAGCAGTGGACGCCTTTCGGCTGAAATGATGAATGATGATGATGAAGCCGGGGCGGGTTGCTAATTTACAATAATTTAATTCTCGTGACAAAATTAAAAGTGCCCAATATTGAAGTCATTATTTTGCAGTGCATTGGTAAAAAGGAAATAGACTAGAGAATCAAGTCAAAGTGATATTCAATTTACGATAAAGATTGTCCAAAGTCCAAAACTTAATCTTGGCCCTAAGGTACCTACTAAACTTCAAGGAAGCATTATCACAATGCTGCAATCAGATTACAATTTATAAAACAACAATTCTCACAAATCGATCACTATAATATCCCGGAACCAACAAAGTGGGAGAAAAGTTATTACAGTTTAAAGATTAACTCGCTGACACGTCTAAAATGAAATCCGCTTAGCCAATCTCTCCTCCGAACAAAATGCTGCAAAGAAAAAATCGTAGGAGTGAATGCGACAGCTTAATAATTTATTGCAGAAGAAAATAACTAGTTTCTAAACGAGAAAGGATTAGATTTGTCGTTCAGTAAGCGAATCGGATTTTCTTCGGTATGAAACTCGACTATTTTTTTGATAATAGAGATGCTCGGTAACTGTATCGTATCAAATCCATACCATCAGTTCCTTCCGAAACCGGTAGTGTCTACTATTCCTTGCTTAATCATGATTGCTATAATGAAATAGATATCAATACCGGACAATGAAACAAGATTTTGCGTCGAGTTATGCATCCTTGCATGTTGCAAAACTCGACGCAACATTTTGTTTCATTCATACAGTTATATATAACGTGATTATTTATTTCGTGGACTAAACTGACATTTGGGAGGATGTCACTTTATAGTTACATTAAAATAGTGTCGTACCCTAACTATCCTGAGTGATCGAAAGTTAATCGAAAATCGAAGTAGATCGAAAATTAAACTATTTCACGGCATAAAAAAATAATTTGTTTAGAAACTAGCGGCCCATATTTAGTTTCTACTCATTTATGTCAGACTTAATTTTATCGATTGCATTTATTTTATTGTTGATTTCATATTTAACACAATAAAAGTTCATGTACTATGTGTATGAATACTGTTATATTTAAATATATTACGTTTATATTCATAAAATATTTATTTACACCAATTAGTAAAAATAAATTCAGGAGTCATGCCACATCGATTCGATTAATCATTTATGATTGAGCCTTACCTACAACACTATGCTCCGCGCTTGCAACATTTAAAAAAAATAAGGTCAATAGCAGCTGTCAGTTTAGTCCACGAAATTAAAAATCACAGTATAGGTATTGTATTTCTGTACAGTATATATACGTAGAGTACCGCTATCAAACCTTACCCGTACATATACGTACGTAGTTACTGCAACGATTGAGTTTCTACGTTACAACATGGTGAGCAAAGTCCTTTAGCCTAGTCCGAAGACTCGGCAAATTTGTTGAGATTACATAATAAAAATGTTCTATTAAGACATCCCGTTATGTGCTGAGCCAAAGATTTGCCTAAAGCTTGAAACATTTTTGTTATGGCTCCTTTTATTGGTACTTCTAAGAGCAATATTATGATTCGCTGATCATTCGTATTGGGCGATCATGTTTTTGAAGTAGTTACCAGTTGATTTAATGTCAATTATTATAGGCTGGTATTAACTCGATGACCTAATTTTCTTAATTGCTGTAAGCGTTAACTTTGTCTTGGGTTCATCAATTTGAGTCTAGATTATATTAAGCTCGTTACTTTATTTAAAATACAGTACCTGGGCAACCTGGGCGGAGGTCTGCTCGGGTGAAAATAGTGAAAATGACTGTTTCTAAAAATGAAACCTAAGAAACCCCCTGCATACTAAATTTCATGAAAATCCTCGGTGCCATTTCCGAAATTCAGATTATATATATACACATATACAAGAATTGCTCGTTTAAAGGTATTATTATATAGATAGATAACATTTCACCTATTTTTCTTCGCAGCACCCTACGGACGTCCTTTTGATGGATGCGAATGTCCAACATACTCGTCTCGCATCCATCAGGACAGCGAGGGGGCTTCGCTTCACCAGAATCCAGGCGTGAGGATTCCGAAAAAAGAGAGGCAAACAAGTTTGCTTTCTCCTCAGCGGAGTGGGCAAGCGTTCCGTCGGGTTTCAGCAATGGTGGTAGTGAGGGCCGGCAGAATTTTGATTCAACCGACTTAGCCAGGACCAGAACGCTTTACTACCGGCTGGGTAGGAAGCAAGTTTGGTCCCAAAAAGGCATATGTGGTCAAACCGAGCCCTTCGCAATACCCTCTTGAAACCTCTTCACTTAATGATGATATGATGATTACATCCACCTTAACTCACTCACATTTCACCAGCTAGCTATATTTAAGTTCCATGTAATATGGAGCAAACATTTATAAACTTAGCTTATTCTGTAATTTTATTGAATAAACTTAACATCGCATTTTTTTCATAAAGTTTTCGGCCGATGTTGCCGATGCCGATTGACGAATACGTAAGTTAAACTAAAAATAACCCTTATTCAAAAATCTCTCCCCAGCAATCCGATTGATTACAATCTTCAAGTCCACTTTCACAGGCGCAAAAACCAAATTAACCCTCAAACGCGTCGGTCCTTTTTTAAACAGAAAAACCGTAACGCAACTGCACAAACCGGCTATAATACAAAACCAATCGGGGCGGATTCGAATGAAAATTCCGGCGCTCAGCCTATCTGACGTACGAAAAAAAACATTTCTTTTTTCATTCACTGCTGACCCGTTTATTGAAAGTTTCAATGTATTTTTCGTGTAAACTGCAGTGCAATGCATTCTCTACGTACCGGGATGTAATATTTTTTAAATAATGACTGATACGATTGAAATATGTGACGGCTCCACGCAGAATTTGCGGGCGTTGCTTTTTAGGGTTCCGTACCCAAAGGGTAAAAACGGTACCCTTTTATTGATTTGCTTTTTTTATTCAGAATTATTACAAAGTATTGGATGAGAAAAAAAATATATACTAAAACCAGATTAAAATATATATTTAAGTGGGGCTTTTATACAACAAACGTGTTTTTTTTTTCGTGATAATGATACGGAACCGTTCGTGCGCGAGTCTGACTCGCAATCGGCCGGTTTTTTTTTGCTGTTCAGAATTGAATTCGCATTGTATCAGCTTTTAAACGATAGCTGTTACCGTGTTTTTATACGTTATTGCTTTGGGAGTATTTGTGGGATATTGAAGCCAATGCTATCTGAGGTATTTTTTATACATGTCTATTCTAATTTTAGTACTGATTGCCACTTCAGGTGTGATGGATCTGGTACACTTACCTGAAAGGCATGCAACTGTCTTCCGCTAGTAGATTCGTGCAAGTTTCACATAATAGCCCTTTCAAGCAAGTGTGTTTTCGCCCAAAAGTCTATTCACGCAAGTGGCCTTTCGCGTAAGTGGTTTGACGCAAGTGTCTTTCACGGAAGTGTCTTTCGTGCAAGTGTCCTGTAACAAGGAGATATTTTGGTTTAAACTAATTTGACAGCTACGTACAGCTAGCAACGTAACTAAACCAAAACCTATATTTAACACAAACCTATTGATACAGGATGTGTCCAATTAATAGCTAATGTAGATGGATGACGAGATACATCATGTTCAATAATATAATCAACGAGGTAATGTGTTTGCCGTAGTCTGCGTTTGATTGATGGTGGGAACACCCTTTAACGGAGCGTACCAGATTAATACGCAATCATCGACGGGTTAAGTGAAAGACGTGTCACGACGGTTTAAGAGGTCGGTGTTAGAGGGTTAGGTGTCAAAATTTTAGGGAAATCATTTTTATTGGTGATGTAAAAAGTTTTTGAAGAGGAAATTTTGTTCGGGTGAAAATTACCTCGTTAATAATGGTAATTATGGTATTATGGTTGGTAATTTTACTAAATCCTTGTTATTACAAACTTAACTAATCATGGTGGCTAACTAAAGTTTAATTATAGATAGAACATTACCTAATATTTATTTACTTTGACTGCTTGCATGAATTTTGACTTTAAATGTTCTAATAAGTTCTATGACTTATTTGCACGTCAAAATGAAAGGCAGAGTGACATCATCATCATCATTTCAGCCAAAAGACGTCCACTGCTGGACATAGGCCTCCCCCAGGCGTCCCCACATTGACCGATCCCGTGCGTCTCGCATCCAGCGCCTTCCCGCAACCTTAACCAGGTCATCGGTCCACCTATTGGGAGGCCTTCCAAGATATCGTCTGCCGGTTCGCGGTCGCCATTCCAGAACTTTTCGACCCCATCGGCCATCCGTTCTGCGAGCAATGTGCCCTGCCCACTGCCACTTAAGTTTGGCAATTCTTCGGGCTATGTCGGTAACTTTGGTTATCCTGCGGATATCATCATTTCTGACGTGATTACGCAAGGAAATTCCGAGCATAGCCCTCTCCATTGCCCTTTGGGTGACTTTAAGCTTTCTGATAAATCCCATTGTGAGTGACCACGTCTCGGTCCCATAGGTGATCACTGGCAACACACACAACATAGTGACATATCTGTAAATATTGCTTGGAAGTCTCTGTACCTTTTTGAGAGAAATAAATTATTTGATTCGATTTCATTTATGCCTAGCAGTGAACGTCTTTCCCTTGTTATAATGATGATATTTATTGTATTATAATTTTTCAAATATATACAAACTCAACTTAACTTTGTCCCTGGGATGTCTATCAAATGCTTTTGTGACCACTTACATGATGGGTCGTCCAGTTATTTACCATCCAACAACATAAAAGAAACTCCAGTTTCAGTTTTTGCCGAATTTGCCTACCCTGCTTTTGTTAGCGTTCTTCACCTGTTTTTTGTTACAACCTCTGCCATTTTTTGTCGCTATCTGACTTGTCAAAGGCCTCGTTAAGGCCATGTCAGATGTAGTGAGTCCCTAACTAATCCTAGCCGAAACAAAACCGGTTTATGACCGGCTGGTGCTTTGTCCCTGTGTGACGGATTTAGCTGTATTTGCATAGATAAATGGGAATGGTTAGATCACAATGTTTTTATATAAAAATATATAGAGACTAATTATTTCTATAGTATTCATAAGCTTATAAAAATAAATATATATAAGCGGCGATAAATAGATTGTATTTTTAATCACACTAACATTTTAAAGGCGAAAGGTTGTGAGAGGTTGTGTGTGTGTTTGTTGCTTCTTCACCATCAATCGGCTGCACGGATCTTGATTAAATTGGCATAGAGATAGATTATAGTCAGGAATAACACATAGGATACTTTTTATACCGGGAATATGTTCCCTCGGGATAAATTTCGGCATTCACGCGGGCGAAGCCGCTGGCAGAAGCTAGTTTTTCTAATATTTGGTTTGAATGGCGGTCACATTTCTCAATTAACATATTACGGTTTTACAGTAGTATGTAAATGTGAAATGCAACCTTTTGGGTAATATTACTCATAATAATTTTATAAACAATTGCCATTTAAATAAACATACTGTTATCATCCCAAACTCAAAATAAATACAGCAATACCCTGAATACTTTTATAATCTCAGAACGTAATTATATTGCACTGCTACATTGATATTTATTATTTACCTTATAGGATAAACAATTGTGTATTTTCCTGCTTATAACAACAACTTCCTGTCTGTATTCCCCGAAGAGATAATGACTCAAGTGTCAATTAGCAGACACAATAGAAATTACCATTGTTTTAATCCGATACGGTAATATGGACAATCACATTTTAACTCGCTTTTATTACCTTGATATGTATTTTTCTATGTATGTTCAATGTTAGGGGGTTTGGTTTCCGCACTTCCATGGCGAGAGTTTGGTGATTATTCCAACCAGCCACCTCCCTCCAGAAGTTGATTAGAGCGCCTGGGTGACCGAGTGTTTGTGTTTTTATCTGGGTAACACCTGTGCATTCAAAGAGAACGTGCGCGACGGTTTCCTCAGCCTCTATGCATGCCCTGCACAGAGGACTGTCCGTTATGCCTATTATGTGGAAGTGTTTGTTAAGTGAGTGAGTAGTGTCCCTTAATGGTCCCCGTCACCTATCCAGCCCACCCAGCCTACTATCCAAGGATGGCAAAGCATCTTTGGACTGCCTACAGCCAGGTGTCGAGGTCCACCAATTCCCTGCCTGTGTCTGGGCGAATTTCTGTAGCCACCTTCGTATTTGGTTGAAGGGGATGGGTACAACAGGTTCGGGTTTTATAAACCGCCGTACTGGATCGGCGTCTCGCAAGCTCGTCAACCGCGTCGTTGCCCAGCGATCCGCTGTGTCCCTTTATCCATTGCAGTGTCCCTTTATCCATTGCAGTGTCACTGTGTTACGACTAGATACAGTTATTTGTTCTAGTGCGTTGTGAAATTTTTGTAAGTAAGTAAGTAAGTAATTCTTTATTTTGCAAATATGGGTAGATTACATGGTGATAAACAGATAAAAAGCCAATAGGTATAAAATAGGTTCGGCCATATTTTACCAAGAGGCATGCAAAAGTTATAATATGACGCTAAAAATATAAATTAAAGCAATAAACAGACACACCGAATAGTTTTAAATCACAACTTATATATCTTGTATAACTTATACTTATACTTATATATATTATACTTATATAACTTATACTTATATAACTTATATATATCTTGGTCACCGGAACACAATTTATATAATTTAAAAATATACCACAATAAATAAATAGCAAATAGAATGTCAAATTAATCAATTTTGACAAAAAAAAACAATTAACCAGAATATCGATTCATTCCAATATATCTCATAAGCAATTAAAATATCAATAAATAATTATGTCACGAGCAATTAGAATGTCAAAGTCAAAATAATCAATAAGTCACAAACATTATTAGAATGTCAAATAAATCCAGTTTATGTCCCAAGAACTATAATGTCAAATAAATCCAAAAATATGTCACAAACAAATTAGAATGTCAAATTAATCCAATATTAAAATTTATATTATAGACACAATTCATTATTATATACAATACTTATTCAAAATTCTTTCTCGGTGAGGTATTCGCTAATATTATAATATGCTTTATGCGCTAAAAAGCTTCGTAGCCTGTTTTTGATAATATAATATAATATAAATAGCGGCAATTCTTTCCATTGCTTAGGTAATTTATTATAAATGACCGAAGCCATGCAGTAGACACTCTTTCGCATCTGTGCCGTTTTGGCGGGATGAGAACATAGAAGGCTATTGTCGCGTCTATTACGTGGAATTTCGTCAACTAGACGCTGAAATCGATTTGAGTTCGATTT
The DNA here is from genome assembly GCA_945859665.1 of Anorthoa munda. Taxonomy (NCBI): domain Eukaryota; kingdom Metazoa; phylum Arthropoda; class Insecta; order Lepidoptera; family Noctuidae; genus Anorthoa; species Anorthoa munda. The sequence goes on along the minus strand of OX243896.1, from coordinate 18,291,313 downwards.
CACAAACACAGCTACTTCCATTATGTACAGACTAGGTAGTGTTAATATTTTGTGCTGTTTAAAGTATGGCATGCAACTATCAGTAGATTTAAGTTTAAACATCGCCCGTAGACATCTTTTCTGAGCTTTAAAAACTGTTTCTCTTTCGGTTGAATTTCCCCAGAATATTAAACCGTAACGTAAGTGGGATTCTACTATGCCATAATAAGCAGTAAGAAGTGCCTCCATGTATACTATTGGAGATAGTGTATATAGAGCGTATGCGGACTTACTAATTTTCTTAACTTAAATTTTCAGTATGTGCTTTCCAATTTAGGTTTTTATCTATTACCAGTCCCAGAAATTTAGTATTTTCTACTTCTTCTACTGTTTCATTGTTGTAGTGTATATTAGGGCTAATTCTAGGAATCCGCTGACTAAAATGGACAACTTTTGTTTTTTTCAAATAGTTTTCTTTTTTTTTTTTTTTTTTTTTAATTATTCTTCTCTAACCAATTAACAACATTTTTTAAACAATTATTAATGTCCGATTCATATGTCTCCTCACTTTTACATGGGATTGTCACAGTACTATCGTCCGCAAACAGTGTTATTGGTTGTTCAACGCACATTCTAGTATCAGTTTCGTTGTAATATATTTTTTCAGTAAGGATTGGATTGGTAAGGACTGAGGCGCTGTCGGAGAGTATACGTATGGACCGCTTGTATGAGGCCCACACACTCCGCCTGATAAACGCTGTTGAACCCTCCTAGCGATCTGGATATATTTATATTGATATCGTGTGAGAAGACTCCGACTCCGGTACCGGAGTCAGTCTTCGATCCGTCGGTGTATATACTCATCTCTTACGGGTCTGAGTAGTTACATCGTTCTTCTGTAAGTATTATGTTGTAGTGCTTATGAAAGTGGTGTGTTTTTGGGGCTTTGCCGCATGGTGATGCTAACATTGGTTCACTTGATTGCATCTTCCTTTATGCGTGTGTGCTTAACTCTGGAGTCTTTATTTAGGGTACCTGATAGATAAAAGTGGCCTAAAAGTGGCCAGGGCTGCCTCCTCCCGAACGATAAGGTGCAGAGGTGGCAGTCCCAGCATTGCCTGTAGGGCGGCAGTGGGTGTGGTTCTGTTAGTGATTGCAATGCAAGCGAACCGTTGCAGTTTTTCGAGATCTCTTTGGGCTGTGCTGAGGTCTGTTCTAGGCCACCAGACCAACGAGCCGTATGTGATGATTGGTCGGATAACTGTAGTGTTTAGCCAGTGGGTGACCATGGATCTAATCCCCCAATTCCTGCCTAGCAGTCGCTTGCACTGCCACAGGGTGATATAATTCATGTGTTTTGCCCAATTTAGTCGTTTGTCCAAATAGATGCTCAGGTACTTAGTTTCGGTTGAAAGGCTTAGGGTTGTTTCAAAGAATCGCGGTAGTTGCAGTGACGTCGGTTTTCTCTTTTTTGTGAAAAGAATAAGTTTATTTTTTGTGGGGTTCACTGAGAGTTGGTGCTCGCTGCACCATTTCTCTGCTATTTTCATGCATACGCATGAGATTGCATAGAGTGTTTTCGTTGGTCCCGTTTATTATTATATTTATGTCATCCGCGTAGCCAATGGTGAAATAACCTTTATCGTTGAGTGTTTTGATGAGGCTGTCTGCTAACAGGTTCAATAGAAGTGGCGAAAGGGCGCGCCCTTGTGGACAGCCCTTCGTGACGATGGCCTTTGTACTGCCGTTAACCGTGACTTGAACCACTCTCAGTTTGAGCATGTTGGTGATCCAGCCCCCTAGGGTCGTGTCTTTGCTGTGTCTGTCGAGGATAGATCTCCTACAGCCATGGTGTTGGATAATCTACCTCCCACTGCAGTAGGGCTGGGAAAATGCCATCCAGCCCCGCCGAGTTGTATGGCTGAAAGGTGTTGATAGCCCATTTTATCCGGTCTACTGTTACTATATTGTGGGCTCTTGACCAGTCTTGTTCCGTTGGAGTCCATTCGGGTTCAGCCTCCCACGTTCTGTCCTCCAGGATTTGGCAGTCCGGGAAGTGAGTTTCGAGGGGGACCTTGCTGGTTTCATAGTTAGTTTTTGTGTTTGAGTTGTCGGGTTTTTTTAGCGCGCCGTGAGTTCGGTCCTGATAAGTTGATAGGATCTTCAGCACCCTTGCGGCCTCATTATTTGTTTCAATGGATTCACAGAATTTCCGCCATGCCGACCTCCTGGCGGTTCTAATCTGTTTTTTGTATACATATTGGGTATCTTTGTATATCTCCCAGTCTCCCGGAAGAGTCAGAATTTCCGCCATGCCGACCTCCTGGCGGTTCTAATCTGTTTTTTGTATACATATTGGGTATCTTTGTTTATCTCCCAGTCTCCCGGAAGAGTCTCGTGTTTTTTTGCTCTGTCAAATTGCTTGCGCAGCATATCTCTGAGTTTACCAAGTTCAGCGTTCCACCAGGGGTTCTTCTCGTTTCTGTTTTGTGGCGCTCTTGATTTACAGCAAGCGTGGTAAGCTTCAGTTAGGTATTTGGATAATTTTGTTACGGTGTGTTCTAATTGTGCTTGGTCCCTTACGGTTAGCAGTGCTAGATGTCCAGCTAATAGTGAGGCCAGAAGGCTTTTATACCCGGGAATATTGGTACGCTTCGGGTTTCGCCTCGGTGCGGGTTTTTTGTGTTTGTAGTTAGTGTAAAGCGGATCCTTCTGTGGTCTGAGCAAGAAGGCTCGTCCGATACGTGCCAGTTTGTGATAAGGTTTGTCGCGTTTTCTGTAGCGAGTGCTATGATCGTTTGTCCACGGACCGTAACCCGAGTGGATTCTGAGCCGCGGTTAACAATGTCACAGATATTATAATACTAGCAAAGAGATGCCTCATCCTATACAAAGAAACCGTGCCGACGTAACTAGCGTTTTCATCTGATTATACCGATTATTTTTTGTAAATCGATCGCGTTCGGTACCGTTCCATGGCGATAAATATATCACCATCTAAATCCGTGGAACGGAACAGAACGGAACCGAACGCGGTCGATGTACAAAAATAAGAAAAATAATCAGTATAGAACGTCGGCACGGTTTCTTTGTATGGGATGAGACATTGACAATGTTATGATTAGTAGAGAATAAAAAAGTGGATTGTACCTTTCCCCAGAGCGGGTGGTGGGCGTTCGAATTGGTGCAGACGACCAGGTCCAAACTGGTGCGCTCACATTGTTGCACCACGTCAGCTAACTCCTTTGGCGGGCAGTCTGTGTCCTCGCCTGGCATGTATGCCGAGGCCAGTACTATGTCCGTAGTGCTACCTTCAGTTTGAAGCTTGACAGCTGTCAGGTCTCTGGAACGAGGTTGGCCCTTCCCAACTGGATCCAGTTGGGAAGGGCCAACCTCGAGAAAGAGGTCAACCGTCGAATCCGACTCGGCTGGGCAGCGTTCGGGATGTGGCGCGGTATCTTCTCGTCCAACTTACCACAGCGTCTCACGACGGAAGTCTATGACCAGTGTGTGTTGCCAGTGATAACATATGGCTCTGAGACGTAGTCGATTATAATGGGCCTCATCAGAAAGCTTACAGTCACTCAAAAGGCAATGGAGAGGGCTATGCTCGGAGTTTCCTTGCGTGATCGAATCAGAAATGTAGAGATCCGCAAGAGAACCAGGGTTATCGACACAGCCCGAAGAATTGCCAAACTTAAGTGGCAGTGGGCAGGGCACATTGCTCGCAGAACGGATAGCCGATGGGTTACAAAGGTTCTAGAGTGGCGACCGCGAACCGGAAGACGTTGCGTTGTAAGGCCTCCCACCAGGTGGACCGATAACCTGGTGAAGGTTGCGGGGATCCGCTGGTTGCGAGACGCACGGGACCCGTCAATGTAGTGACGCTTGGGGGAGGCTTATGTCCAGCAGTGGAAGTCTTTCGGCTGATATGATGATGATGATTATGATGATATTATATTATATTATATAATATAATATTATATAATATTATATTATATTATATTATATTATATTATATTATATTATATTATATTATATTATATTATATTATATTATATTATATTATATTATATTATATTATATTATATTATATTATGATGCATTTTTTTATTTATAAGCTGGTTTATAAAAAGCTTTGAGTATTGTTTATACTTGCTTATATTTCGCAATACATTTTTACATTCTATTTGATATCAGTAGTTTTTACCTTCGTAAACTTAATAATATACGACGTACGTATAGCATAAATCGGTGAATGTACATACGTATGACAATATGGTAGCAGTGTAATCGCTTTATAATACGTTAGTACGAAGCAACTTGGAAAGTAATGCTATCATCCTTATGAAACGAAATATTCTACGATGGTGGAAAAAATGTAAAACAAATATACCCGGTACCAATAGATGAAACAATTTGGTATCTACCCTTTCTACCCGCTTATGTATCCAACCGTCTTTGTAATAGGAATGGTTGGGTACTATAAGTTGGAAGTAAGGCGCAACCTCGCCCTTGTAAAATATGTTTTCATGGTTTTTCGTGATATGCTAAATCAGCCACAAATATTAGAATCGTTGGGATACTAGCGTTTCTCTGGGTTTGGAAAAAATTTCTTGCTTTTTGGCGGCATTCGAGAGGATGACACTTAGTGTGTTGTCCACTGTGTAACTTGTGCATCTACCCAGACCCGTTACTGGGACTGGCCAACTGGCAATTTGTGACTACGTTTGTTAGCCTTGGGTCTTACCTGTAAAAATAAATGTACATGTTAATAAATAAATAAGTATGGCGGCCCCATATAGCTCTCAGGTTTATAACACTGCATTTTCACTGTGAAATAGTACCCGTAAATAGTTGTAGCTGTAAATCTTTTCAGGATTTAGTGGTCCCCAAGCGATCGGTAGAGATATATTATTATTAGTATACCCGTCGTTTGCTTAAACTATTTTGTACATAGCATCAAGCACTGTAATATGTAAGGCAATTATGTGGAGTTTCTTGTCCATTCTTATCCATAACAAGCTACATTTCCGAATGGACGGTAGAATCAATTATTGTTACTTTCAAAATATATTTTTTTTGACGTTCAAAAGTGCCGCTTAATGGCTTAATTGAATAAAGAAATTTTGATTTTGATTTTATGATTTTTTCAATGAAACTTGAATGACATTTGCAATAAAGGTAGTAAAATGAAAATTCTAAAAACGAATGTGTTCGCAGCAATCGTTCAATCATGTCCAAAGGTGTATATTATACGAATTGCCGCTCGTTATGTTATATTTTACCTTTTCTAATGAAGTGAGCCCATTTCAGACTGTCCTCATTATGCTGTAGAAAGACTTCCACTACTGGCTTCCCTCAATCGTCGCCATATCGGTCGGTCCTGTGCTTTTCGCATCCAAGGACCTCCCCAAGTCACAGTAAACCTTCCTTCTCAATCTAAGGAATTAAAACTCTGTACTACTACTAACAGAAATAAAAAAATCAAACCGACTTCCAAAACTAAACACTACAAAGCGAAAAATAACTTTCTTTTCCATAGTCGGTGTCTTTGGTACCTATTGTTTTCATTTTTCAACACCGACTTCGGAAAAGAAAGTTATTTTTCGCTTTATAGTGTTTTGTTTTGGAAGTCGGTTTGATTTTTTTGATAAAAAGTTTTTTATTTAATACTACTTTGCCCCAATTAGTTCAAGCCAGGTCCTGCTTAATAGATCCGCTTATGAATAAGCCTATTATAATCGTTAACTAACGCTTCATTGAATGGGGTAATCTTATTCTGATTATATATTACACTAGCGTTTTCCCGCGGCTTTGCTGCCGTGGCCTATTCCACAGGATCCGTGCATTTTTCGGGATAACAAATATCATGTGGCACTCAATGATAGTATACATTTTTGTCAGTTAAATAATGTATCTAATATAAAGCTCTCCCAGAGATTTTCACCCACAAACAAACAAACAATTTAACCTCTTTATAATATAAGTTAATTTTCTGAATGGGATAATGGTATTCGAAATCCACTATCAGCTAACTATTACAGTAACAATTTGTACGTTACATGATAAGCCTAGTTAACTTACTCCATGTAACTAATTGATTAATTAGATTGCTAACTATAATCACCAATAACTTCGTTAATTAGATACGATGAGATCCCCTACCAATGTAATGGAGAGATTTTTTTACTCTTTATAAATTATTAGCATTCTGCAATGGAATGGAGTGAAAGTTAATCCTATACCTAATAGTCATATTGCAGTGGTGGCCTTTGAGCAGTTATAAACAGCAATGATTTACAAGTCGTCGGTTGTGGGTTTCAGGCAGACACTTTACTTTGTGCAAAGAAATATTTTATCAATGTTGCTTTTAAAATGATGAAGAGAATCGAGGGGAAAATTGGCTTATCCTACAACTAAAAAAAATCAAAGGTACGTGGATTTCACCAACACGCGCTGAGGCCGCTCGGTGGATTACGACCCACTTCTCCAGTTTTCATTTTTGGCTTTAACATATGCGTCATATCTGACACAAAATACCCCACACAGAGAGAAGACCTGTGTCTCAGCAGTGGAAACCTTAGAAGCTAAAGTTACGTTTCAATCATAGCATACATAAGTATAATGCACCTTTTAACAATGATTTTGATTACGACCTGTTTGACAAAATAACAGCCAAATGTTACATTCAAAGGATAAACCAACTGTCTTGGGAAATCTATTGGTTCCAATTTACAATCCAGTTAACAGTTCCACATATACATGATTGGATTCCAGACCATGAAGTGCATCTAGTAATCGTTCTGTGACACTTAAATGCTTTAAGATGAATTACTGCATATCCATTTGCGTATTGAAATGGTTGACGTAGAATGTTGCAAACCTTTGGCAAGATTATTGTCGTGGTGGCCCAGTGGCTAAGACCTCGCCTGTCGTGCGGTCGTGGGTTCAAATCCGGGCAAGTACCAATGTGACTATTTCAAATTCATATGTACTTTCTAAGTTTATCTTGGACATCACAGGCAACGGTGAACGAAACATCGTGTGGAAACCTGGACTTATATAGTTGATGTAAGTCTGAAAAAGCCAAGTCAGAAGCCTGTGGGGTTTCCCAGAAGCGGCTTAATTAACTCTGACACCAGAGGTGGCCACACTTCACATGAAAAGAAGAAGAAGAAGGCAAGATTATGGATGTGAGACTGAATTTCACTTGTTTGTTTTACCTGCTCAAAATTGTTAAACTGGGTGCGGAAAATGTTACAATTTGATATACTAACTCGCTGACTGTGAGGTGCACAGGACCTGTCAATGTGGTGGCACTTGGGGGAGGTTTATGTTCAGCAGCAGCGGTTGAAATGATAATGATTTCAAGTTTAGTGTAAACCTCACAAAAGTGATTTTCTCCTATATTAAAACTATATGGAAATCATTTTAAACGTTCCTAAATTCAGTCAAACGATAAGTAAGTCATTCTAAAAAAATATAATACTCTGGCAAAAAGGTTTTCCAATACAACATCTTCCAAAATTGATACCCAATAATAATATTAATATTAATTTCTTCAACCTTTCAAATGGTAGGGTCTCAAACCAAACACTTCAAAGACCGTAAACCTATTGATTTTGACTAGAAAATTAGATTCGCTAATCATTTATAACGCGGTCGATACTTGACGGAAATGGTGATACATCACTAATATACGTCTATTCTGATTTTAACAGCATGTAGTAGTAAGAGTAGGGACTCTCGTTCCCGAACTTCGACTCCCATTTGGTCCATTTTGCGTGGGGGCACTGGCTGACATAGCCAGCTTAGCCCCGACCAAAAGCACAGAAGCTTCCTGGGGGCTTCACAGACTTCACGAAGTGAACTCACTGTTCCGAGGATTTCTTCGCGTTGAGATGCCACAGCCTCGCATTCCAGGATTACGTGGGCGTGTGCATGCAATACGATAATCACTTTTTAACACTTACTCACATATATAAGGAATTGAGTAAGTAGAATAACTGTTTTGTAATGCTCATATTTTCGGGCATTATACCATATCACATTATGTCACAGTTTAATGAGCAAAATACCTGACGCGTGAGTCAGGAGGAAAATGCTTTTCAATTTCAAACTACTTACGAAAATTACAACCGAGCATCATTTCCAGCGGGTAATACACCACTCAAATTGAAGAGGTAAATGAATTTATTTAATTTCCATTATCCAAGTAGTTAAAATCTGGAATCGTTCTGTGAGGAAAATTCTGAAATTGTAATATTTGCGAAAATGTTGCAATTTAGCATTCTTTATTTTATTGATTAAATTATAAATGATTTTATTTCTGTAAGTTGGTTTGTACAAACACTTTTACATGTCGATCATATTTTTTTAAACTAGATAAGGTCGGCGTTTCCTGTCTGACTTCTCTGAGAAGAAAGGCCGAAACAAACTCAGGTCACAGTCTCTTTTAAAGTCCAGACAAAATCTTGGTTAGATCATGGAAATTGATGGCTGAAATGGTCTTTTGAGGAAAGAACCAGCCAGATTGAGTGGACCTGTCCAGTCAGTGCACGCATTTGTCAATAACCGTGTGGCTCAACTCAGAATTTATGGTGCTCAACGATTTGACGAACAATACCAAAGAAAGGACATTCGGGTAGGCCGCATAAACTACTCAAACTGCCAGACCATGATTAAAAAGTAACTGAGAAAAATTTAAATAAAAAACAAACAATAAAAATATATAATGATCCGCATAATCTTCACATTCACAATAATTAAAATAAAATAATATAACAATTAAAAATTTAATATTCTTGTCATTGCAAGAAAACCAATAAAAAAACAAAATAGTGTATTTTTTTTGTTTTGTATCTACCTACATAAAATTTAATTCATTTCTGAAGACTGTTTACGAGTGTTATTTCTGCACTATTATTGTAACTTTTTGTTGGAATTTAGTTTTTGCATGCTGTGTCTATCGCATCATATTGTACACTTAGTTTATATTATTTCTTGTATTATAAGATTATTATTAGTGTAACAATTGTAGATAGGCCAATAAATAAATAAAATAAATAAATAAAATTCAGGAAGCAAAAAAAAATAGAACAGCTGAAGCCTTTTTGTCCTCAACGTAATCTTTAACGGTATAAAATGCTTTCTGGCCCAACTTAAGTTTAATGAATGATTTGAATTTATTAAGGCTTAGACCTTGTACGTGACTTGTAAGCTTAAAATAAAAGCGTATACATTGACATCTAAACGAGCCACCTATTTTCTTAAGCCTTGTTGTAGGTACTACAAATTTGTGATTGTTCCTAGTATTTATGTTATAGATATCGCTGTATTTTTAAACAATTTTATATTTTTATGGGCATATAAAAGATATTCATAAATATACTGAGAAGGCACAGTCATAACATTAGTCTCCTTAAATTTCTCTTTGAGAGAGTGTCTCGGGCTTAATTTATAAATTGATCGAACAGCTTTTCTGCACTACAATGATAGTCTGAATGTCAGCAGCATTTCCCCACAACAGAATAACATACGACATCACACTATGAAAATAGTTAAAGTACACTAAACGGGCTGTCTCTATGTCAGTTAAATTACGAATTTTTCTAACAGCATATGCTGCGGAGCTTAGCTTTTTTGACAATAATTCATCTATATGCGGACCCCACAGAAGCTTAGCATCCAAAATTAACTTGATTTTTTACCTGACTTTATTTTTTCGTAGACGTGAGTTGAAGGGAAGAGGTCTAACCCTACAAGAGAACAAGAAATTATATGACCAACTCAGCACTGAAGTTCAGAAAAGATGTCGCAAGGACAATTATCAACACATCAACAACATCTGTGCTGATCTCGAACAGAATTATGCGAGGAATGAAACAACGGATCTTTTTCGCAAGGTCAAAGAGCTTACTACTAAATCTCGTAATACGAAAACCTGCACGATGGCAGATGAAGTAGATAACATACTGACTGAAAATGACCAGGTTCTGGAACAATGGAAACAGTACTGCACCACACTTTATGACACTGGTCAACCTATCACATACGGCGCGCAGATAGACGTATCACCGCAGGAACCCGAAATTCTGCAATCGGAGGTCGAACATGCCATTGGATGCCTCAAGGACAGAAAATCTCCCGGTAAAGATGGAATTCCCGCCGAGTTACTTAAAAACCTAGATTCCAAAGGAGTAAAGCAGATTTTAAGCATCTGAAATTCCATCTGGCAGACCAGAAGATGGCCTGAGGAATGGACAGAGTCCGTTTTTGTTCCACTTCATAAAAAGGCTCTACCAAAAACTGCAGCAACTATAGGAACTTAGCACTTATTCCACGTATCAGCAAGATACTCCTATACATAATAAATAATAGGCTGAAACATTTTCTCAATCCACAAATTCCAGAGGAACAAGCATGGTTCGTTAAAGGCAAAGGAACTCGGTAACAAATCCTGAACGTTCGCCAAATCATAGATAAAGCCGGGAATTTAACAGCCCTATGTTAATGTGTTTCATTGACTATAAGAGACTAAGGCCTTTGATTGTGTGTAGTGGGATAAGCTGTGGGAGGTGCTAAAGGACATGGGTTTGCCTCAGCATCTTGTTGACTTGATCCGATGCCTCTACATCAGTAACCGCTCTTTCGTCAGAATAGACACCAATTGTTCAAATGTGTTCTCCATCAAGAAAGGCGTTAGACAGGGATGCATACTTTCACCCTTACTCTTCAATGTATACGGAGAATATATAATTCGGAAAACTCTTGGTGGAAAGCGCATCTCCAATCTGCGCTACGCTGACGATACTGTTACTCCTTGCTACAACATATGACGACATGAAGGAGATATTACATAGATTGGAGGTGGAGAGTGGCAAGTTGGGGCTTGCAATAAATAGGCAGAAAACTAATCTTATGGTGATAGATCGTGCGGAAAAGCTATCGGGCGCCTGCGGAATCCAAGGCATCGAAGTTGTGGATGGTTTAATTTATCAGGGGTCTATTATTAATACTGAGGGCAGCTGTGTACCAGAAATAAAACGACGGATAGGTATGGCCAAAGATGCTATGACACGCTTGAAGAACATCTGGAAAAATCGTGCATAAGTTATAAAACCAAAGCCCGTTTAGTCAGAGCATTAATTTTCCCCATTTTCCTCCATGGAGCTGAGACGTGGACAATCCGAGCAAGGGAAAGCCAGAGGGTAGACGCATTCGAAATGTGGTGCTGGAGGCGGATGCTCCGAGAACCATGGACAGCCAAACGCACAAATGTGTCTATACTTTCCCAACACTCGATATCTAGACCAGATTGTCTACAGTATCATCATCATCATCATTTCAGCCGAAAGACGTCCACTGCTGGACATAGGCCTCCCCCAGGCGTCGCCACATTGACCGATCCCGTGCGTCTCGCATCCAGCGCCTTCCCGCAACCTTAACCAGGTCATCGGTCCACCTAGTGGGAGGCCTTCCAACATATCGTCTTCCGGTTCGCGGTCGCCATTCCAGAACTTTTCGGCCCCAACGGCCATCCGTTCTGCGAGCAATGTGCCCTGCCCACTGCCACTTAAGTTTGGCAATTCTTCGGGCTATGTCGGTAACTTTGGTTCTCCTGCGGATATCATCATTTCTGACGTGATCACGCAAGGAAATTCCGAGCATAGCCCTCTCCATTGCCCTTTGGGTGACTTTAAGCTTTCTGATAAGGCCCATTGTGAGCGACCACGTCTCGGTCCCATAGGTGATCACTGGCAACACACACTGGTCATAGACTTTTGTCTTGAGACATTGCGGTAAATTGGACGAGAAGATACCACGCAACTTCCCGAACGCCGCCCAGCCGAGTCGGATTCGACGGTTGACCTCTTTCTCGAAGTTGGGTCTACCCAACTGGATCGTTTGTCCCAGGTAGACATAATCATCTACAACTTCAAGTAAACAGTCTCCGATCTTGATAGGAGTGGGTGTTACATGGGCATTCATCATGACCTTGGTTTTGTCCATGTTCATTTTAAGACCCACTCTTTCGGAAGCTCTATTGAGGTCATCGAGCATTGTACTGAGGCTCTCCATGGTCTCAGCCATGACCACTATGTCGTCGGCAAACCGAAGGTGAGTGATATACTCGCCATTAACGTTGATGCCAAGCGACTTCCAATCCAGAACCTTGAAGACATCTTCCAGCGCAGCAGTGAACAGTTTCGGAGAAATGACGTCTCCCTGTCTCACGCCGCGCTGGAGAAGGATTGGTTTCGAGGTCTGATCCTGAAGACGGACTGACATAGTGGCGTTTTTGTACAAACACTTCAACATCTCAATGTACCGGTAGTCAATCTGGCACCGTTGAAGAGATTGCAGTACTGCCCAAGTCTCGATCGAATCGAAGGCTTTCTCGTAGTCCACAAACGCTAAACAGAGAGGCAGGTTATACTCTTCGGTCTTCTGTATGACCTGCCGCAGCGTATGTATGTGGTCTACGGTGCTAAAGCCTTTTCGGAATCCGGCTTGTTCGGGAGGCTGGAAATCGTCAAACCTGCGCGCGAGACGATTCGTGATGACTCTTGAAAACAACTTGTAGACATGGCTAAGAAGTGAGATGGGCCTATAGTTCTTCAGTCGGGCATTGTCGCCCTTCTTGAAGAAGAGTACCACCACACCCCTGCACCATGCCTGTGGCGTTTTGCCCTCGAGTATGACGGCATCAAACAGCTTCTGAAGGGCCTTAAGGACCGGTTTTCCACCCGCCTTCAGGAGTTCAGCCGTGATTCCGTCATCACCCGGCGCCTTGTTGTTTTTAAGCTGTTTCAGAGCCATCCTAATCTGGTACAGGCTGACGTCCGGGATATCTTCGGTAGTGTCGGGTCAATCTAGCTCTTGGGTCGTTTGCTAGACTCGCAACGGGCTTGCTGATTGATGTGTACAACTGCCCATAGAATGTCTCGATCTCCCTCAGAAGCTCCGGTTTGACGGATACGATCCTGCCATCGTCGGTCTTCAGTCTCGTGAGCTGGCTCTGCCCAGACGCCAGATCCCTTGCAAATACCTTGGAGCCTTTATTTCGCTCAATCGCGTTTTTAATACGCTCGGTGTTAAAGCGGCGGAGGTCTCTTTTCAAGGATTTAGAGATCTGTCTATTGAGCTTCCGATATTTGCACGCCTCATCTGAAGACTGCAGGATCATCTCACGCCTCTCCTTCATAAGCTTGAGAGTAGGATCAGAGAGCTTTTTGTTTCTATCTGTACGACGGGTCTTGAAAAACTTAGACCCGACCGTATGGACAGCTTCCACGAACCCGTCATTGTATTCGTCCACTGAGCTCCCTAGGCACTCGAAACGATTCTGGAGTTCGAGCTGAAAGCTCTCGGGGTTTTGGACCTGAATCTGTGCTGGACGGAGCGTGGACTTCATCAGTCGAGACCTTTCAAGCTTAATATTAATGTTCAATGTGCCTCTTGCCATGCGGTGATCGCTCCCGGTTTTTACCGAATTGATCACAGAGACATCATTGAACATTTGCTTCCTGGTTGACATGAATGGCGGGATACCGCGCCATATTCTCATATTGAACGTATTGACACACAGATAGACCCATTATTATAAAATATTGTGTAATTGAGAAGCTGACATACCTTTTTGCGAACTACATGCCAGTATGGGCCAGTTAATATTATTATCAATAATTTGTGAAAGATCGACTACACAAGGCTAACGCAAGTTATTTGATATTATAACTTTATTTTTGCTAATGGTTGTGTTGAAACTGTATCTATATCATACTATGGCCTTTATTCCTAATACATTTTAAATAGATTTAAGGGCTAGTCTATATTCTTTGCCTTATCCTTGTTATTTTGATTCTATAATATTATAAATACTTTATGTGGTTGTAAAATATATCGATAAATACTACGAATGAGCTTCCGTAGAGTTTGTTGCCCTTCATCTCCACGAGAACTAATATAGCGACTGGGTGGTAAGCTCACTGAGACTTCTAAATATGAGGTAATTGACAAGCCTTATTTAAATATACACCTAGTCTTGTGTTTCTGTGCTTTTATTCATAAAACACTTCCCTTACAAACCACATACATTGGAAATCTGATACACAGTAAATAACCAATAACCATCTTCATTCAAAGCTTGCTACCTTAGTATCAATACTTTTATATAGAGTTCCTTTCATGATTCTAACACGTTCAAGAAGTAAAATATCACAACACACGCAATTTAGTTACTTGGACAGTTGAACTTCATATTTCATAGATGGATTTGTGCATTTGACGTCATTTTCTGAATGGCGGTGTTAAGATTCTCCGCGGAAGAATGACACTAGAAATTGGTAGGTAAGTACGGTCGAAGGTAGCAAGCAAGGATAGTAAGTAAGTAGGGTAGGCGAGGCCGCGAGCACAGCTAGTTATTTAATAAACATAATTTCATATACAACAGAACTAATAAAAAAAAAAAAATGTTTTGCACTAGCTTTTCCCCGCGGCTTAGCGCCCGTGGCCCACCCCACTGCACCCGTTTTCGGAAAAAAAATAGCCTTTGTCACTCAAAAATTATGCCATCACGCCATTTTTATATTCTCCAATTTTAATGTAGCTAGTGACACTTGCAGGGTTAAGACAAATCGATTGATGATTAAGAATCATCAAAATCGGCCACGCGTTTGGTCCCTGGAACGCCACATAGGAACAAACTTACATACATATATACATAGACTGATAAACACATTACCCTCCTTCGGCAGTCGGGTAAAAAGAGAATGAATTTTTGAAATCGGTCCAGTAATTTTTAAGTTTATTAGTTACATACAATAATACAAATCTTTCCTCTTTATAATATTAGTATAGACAAACAAAGAAATTTACAAATAATCAAATCTTTCGTCTTACTAATATTAGTGTAGATAACATAACACAAAACCACACCTGTGTTCCCCGAAGGTTTAGGCCAATGTGCACCCACAGTACACCCACATATCGCCAGTTTTGTTAAAATCCCATATAATAGAGGCAAGCCTATTGCTTTCAACCGGGTATTTATTTTACACATAAAACAAATGTACTATAAGGGTCAAAAGTGCAGTCACACTCTACCAAAACAGAAAAGGCAATTTTTTTGTAGGCAGCAGAAATTCAACTTTTCGCGATTGGTAGGAATAATCTATACTTTCATTTCTATACAAAATATTAAATCAGTTGTGGATAAATTAACTTCTTCTACAAAAACTAGCCATTTGAGTTTTGGGAGAGTATGACTGCACTTTTGACCCTTGACTGTACCAACTCAATTAGAAAGCTACCCATCAATACAAGCATCTAAACCTCTACAAGTTCGTAGGCGGCTACGCGCCCTCGTAGCTCGTAGCGGATTAGTTTGCTACGATCTGCTACGAGTATCTACGAGTTGCTACGATGTGCCTCGAGAGGGCTACGATACCCTGTAAACCGCACATAGCTAGCTACGTGCGGTTTACGGGGTAATGTGGCGTGTTGACTGTAGAAGATATCATTATTATATGATAGACTAGCTTCTACCAGCGGCTTTACCCGCGAGAATGTCGAAAGGAAACATACTGCCAGAATAAAAAGTATGCTATCCTAGTGGCTTACCTTTTAAAACACACAGAATGTGTCAAGGATAAGACAAGGAGGGCATAACATCATTCATTCATAGATATAGCGGCGGTTTATTGAATTATCCGGCGAGCGACCTTATAAGGTCGTTTTTTGCGCTTATTTTCAAGTGCTTTAGTTTATTGCTACACTTACAAACTGCATCAATTCTTTCATAATATGTTAGCTTATTTCATAACGATTCCAACGACATAAGGGCGCACGGTTGGCGCAGTGGTTGAGCGATTGACTGCTGCGCTGCGTGTCGCGGGTTCGATTCCCGCACGGAACAAATATTTGTATGACCTACAGATAGTTGTTTCGGCTCTGGGTGTTTGTGTATGTGAGTTTATATGTTTGTAAACGCACCCACGATACAGGAAGAAATGCCTAGTGTGGGGCAACGTTTTTTTTAAAAGAAAGAAAGAAAGAACTTGTAAACAGCTCCTTTGAATAGTTTAGGTGATATCACTATTTTAATGACACGCGCCCATATCGCAAGAGATCACCTAGATGTTACGTGACGGCTGCGCGGGCGGCTGCGTGGACTGCGCAAAAATAGCCGTAGCGGTTGAAGGGCTATGTGCTATTCCTGAATAATGTTTCATAATTGACGGAGCAATCGGTGAAAAACACAAAAAAAACCACGTGAAGTCGAACATAGAACCTGCTCATTTTTAGAAAGTCGGTTAAAAATTTTAGCTTCGTGACGGGGCGACAGGCTAGAAGAGTATAGTAGTGCTTGTCTCAAAAATATGCTAGGCTAGCTTGCGAAGACAAGCTTGACGCCCCCTCGATCCTAGCGCCCCAGGCCATAGCCTTTTTAGCCTGTGAGTAAATCAGGCCCTGGATTTTGGCGGTTATGTTTTATTCCGTGAAATTCCATTGCCATCAAACGAGCACAAATCTATAAAAGGGCATGTACTAAGTGTAATTCAATTATACTAGACTTTGAAGTAAACGTCCCATTTCCCAGCAATTTTTCCGAAGTTACAATCGTTTATTTTGTTAAAATATAAAGAGACATTTTTTGCCCCTTTTTAGAATAAACCTTTAAAAAACCTAACCTTTAACCTTTTATTTATTACCAGTGCTTCAGAAACAATAGAAGTAACCACATCATCGCATACCATCAGGTGAGATAGTGGTCAAGCGCGAGCCTATCTACAATAAAAAAAAAAACAAAGATAGACTAACTTAATTACTACCTATCTCTGTGAAAAATTTAGTCCAGATCCGTCCAGCCGTTTGAGCGTGAAGTAACAAACATACAAACACACAGAAAATTTCGCCTTTATAATATTTGTGTAAAGTGTGATATAGCATTTATTTGTTTGAGTTGTTATACATAATAAAACACAAATGCAGTATTAGTTTATCGCTTGAGAGAAAGATAAAGAAGAAGATGAAGAAGAATGATGAAGAATGATGAGAAGATGTTTGCGCGCTCTATCTACGCTTTTCTCCCTACTCAACTCTTCCAGCCCAGCTTCTTACTTTATGTCTCACTTTCAATATTTAAGGTCTTCTCACGCTAGGAGTCTACGTTCTTTATACAATCTTCTCCTACTCTGTCCTTCTCATACTACTGATTTTGTTCGTTCTTCCTTTCATATTCAGTCTATTCTTCTTTGGAACGCGCTTCCTCTTGAAATCAGGACGGCCACCAGTCGGTATGCTTTCATGGGACAAGGTCATCTTGATAACTTATTTTTATTACTGTATTAAATATATATATCTATATATGTATGTCCTTACCATCTATACCAATATTATAAAGAGGAAAGATATTTTTGTTTGTTTGTTTGTACCGAATGGGCTCCGAAACTACTGGACCGATTTAAAAAATCTTTCACCTATAGATAGCTACTTTATACCCGAGCCAATATAACATTTTGACTATAAATTATTTTCAAAAAAATTATAAATCCTTATGAAAATTGCATTAATGTAACTCAAAATAGCAAAATTTCAATATGTTGATCGGTAGGGCAGGTGAGTAGGTTGGTAGGTAGGTAAGGTAGGTCAGTAGGGTAGGTATTTAGATAGCCAGTTGACGGGAGCAAAGCCGCGGGGGTCAGCTAGTATTTTATAAAATACTGCTGTTGCCCGCGACTTCGTCCGCGTCAAACTCGTAAAAAATATATTTTTATTTATTTAGTTTCCCGACGGAACTATGAATTTTCTCGTGATCAAACGTAGCCTATGTTACTCGTTATTACATCAGTTATCTACCAGTGAAAGTCCCGTCAAAATCGGTCCAACCGTTTCGGGGATTACCCGGAAAAAACAGACAGATAGACAGACAGACAAAAATCTTAAAAGTTGCTTATTTGTTGTTAGTACCGTATATACTTTCACGTGCATTCAATAAACCGTTGTTATTTTGATATTACATACAGACACTTCGATTTTATTTATGTTGTATGTTTATTTTATAATTTTTTGATGCCACGTTTTAAACAATGCACCTGCCATGTTGTCTCGTCACCACTCTTGGTTGAATGGTAGAGAATGCCTAAGGCATTAAGTCCGCCATACTTTTGTGCATGAAGTAGTTATAAATAAATAAATAAATACAGAGAATTGGAAAGATCTGCGGCCTTTGCCTGGGACAGCTGGTTAAGGGACTATATAAGCTGAATAAAATAATATTTTATTTAAATAAAGATTTTGTGTTTTTCTTCAATGGCACAACTTTGTTTTATATAAATTTAAATTATTATTGGGTCACTGAAAAAATTATGTTGGAAGTTTTCGAATTTAGTTTTTACAATCCTTACCAAATTTTTTAAGAGTTTGCAATATGAATTAAGGTAGGTACCAACTATCCACTCCAAATGCAATTATATATATATACAAGCAATCTCCCCCAAAAGAGTTTCCCTAACATTTTTTTTTTTTATTAATAGGATGTTTTTGAAGAGGATATTTACTTTAGTCACGGGGTCTCATTGCTAACAAAGAAAATTTGGTTCAAATAAATCTCACTAGATGGCGCGACGTGTAGAAAAAATTCAAACGGGCACACGGTTGGCGCAGTGGTTGAGCGATTAACTGCTGCGCTTCGTGTTGCGGGTTCGATTCCCGCACGGAACAAATATTTGTATGATCTACAGATAGTTGTTCCGGCTCTGGGTGTTTGTGTATGTGAGTTTATATGTTTGTAAACGCACCCACGATACATGAGAAATTCCTAGTGCGGGGCAAAGTTTAAAAAAAAAAAATAACACAAAAATAATTGTGTGTAAAATTAACATTTTCCGGAATTGAACATAAAAAAAATATGTTCTTGTTTAATCAACTCTCCTAAGTACAAGATTATGGAATATTGGGCTCTTAATTCACATTTCAAAGATTATTTTAACGGATCATTTAAAATTGATGCCAATAGATGGCGCATTTTTAAATTTCTGAGGCATTCCACTCGATCGTTAAAATTTTCATTGTAACACATTTTGGTGCAAAAAAAACTGTAAAAGCGTGCAAAAAAGTAATATAAAACGAACCGTTAATGTATTTAAAGAAAAATAAAGAAAAAAAAAATCACGAACTTAGTAAACCCTTTTACTTGCAAGTCGCTGCTAACACCATCTATTGCCGTGACACGGGATCGAACGCGATTGATGTACTTACAAAAATAACAAGATTAAGCAGACGAAAAACGCTAGTTACGTCGGCACGGTTTCTTATTTTTATTATATTTATTTTACCTTTCTGTTTTTACTATATTATCTGTGCTTTAGTCAAAAGTATCCTTGGCAACTCAATATTATTGTAGCTGCAACCACACTTCCACACTTATCGTGCTACGAATCTCGTAGCAACATAGCGCCGTAGCACGTAGCTCGTAGCCCGGATTAGTTTGCTACGAACTAGTCTCCGGGGAGCTACGCAGCTATGTGTGGTTTTCGGGTTTCGGTTTAATACCGTTGGGTTATGTTTGACCACAGATTTTCTATTCTGATTGGGATTGCTTTTATTTCTGTAGTAAAGTTTGAAGCGAGAGCTTGTAAACTAACTTTATCACATCACACACATCACATCATCAGCCTATTAATGTTCCCACTGCTGGGACACAGGATTTCTCTCTGTGAGAGGGAATGGGCCGTAATCCACCACGTGGGCCCAGTGCGGATTGGTGGATGTCACATGTCTTCAAATATTTGGTTCTAGGACATGCCGGTTTCCTCACGATGTTTTCCTTCACCGTTTTGAGAGCAGTGGTGATGAAATAATTTACGCAAAGTAAAGCGCTTGCCTGGGCTCGAACCCACGACCTACAACTTATAAGTCGCGGCTGATACCTAACTTTATACTTAACTAAAATATACCCTAGCTCTCTTGTTAATAAACGGAGTAAAGTTACAACCAGTATTAACCATTGATTTTTCAACGTTTAAGTTTGGCGTAACTTCTAAGCTAAGCTTACGACCAAATGTTCTTCGGGCAATCGTTCGGTGGACCAACAGTTCTTCGGTAAAGCTGAGGGCAATCGTGATGTACTCAAGCCAAACCTTGGTCTTGACAGTCATGTGGAGTATTTGCCCAGCCGAGGCTGTGTGCCGTAGGGAATTAGAGTTTCGGTTTGATACCGCTGTGTTAGATTTTCTTTTCTAATTGGGATTGCTTTTATTTCTGTATTAAATTATCTTTCATCATCATCATTTCAGCCGAAAAACGTCTACTGCTGGACATAAGCCGCCCCAAGCGTCCCCACGTTGATCGGTCGCTTACGTCTCGCATCCAGCGGATCCCCGCAACCTTTACCAGGTCATCGGTCCACCTTCAAACGCAACGTCTTCCGGTTCGTGGTCGCCACTCCAGAACCTTTCTGTTAGCAGAATGGATGGCCGATCCATCAATTCTGCGAGCAATGTGCAAATTATCTGTATGCTGGGCTAATACCCAAGTTAAGAGAGATTTCGATGGTTTCAAAAAAGCAGCTGATTGAAACTTTGAAGCTAGTTTTTGGCCAAATGTCTTTGGTCAATCGTTCGTTGGACCAACAGTTCTTCACTCAAACTCAGGGTAATCGTGACGTGTTCTAGCCAAACATTGGTCTTGGAAGTCATTGCCTAGCCGTAGCCATGGGGAATTGGAGTATCAGCGTATATCACGCCGATACTCCAATTCCCCACAATTCCTCGCATTGTGTTATGTTTGTTCACTAATTTTCTTTTATGAATGGGATTGCAGATTGAAGAATACATTTCTTAAACTTTGCTGGTATGGTTTTTATCTGGACTTCATTTTTACTGGTGGATCCGCGATGTAAGAATTATCTTTTATTCATTTTTAAGGCATCATCTGTGTTCCCTACCTTTTACTTCACAACTCGTCACGCTTGAAGGCTTGCCTTGTGTGAATAGGTATCTTCACAGCTCGCGTGTTTCATCGTAGACTTCATCAATCGCTTTTCATCAGGCGAGATCGAGGCCAAGAGTGATCTCATCAGAAACAATCTGAGCTATATAATTGAATATCATACAACCAAAAAAAAATCAATGCCTAGGCTTTTCTCAACTATCTCAACAAACTATTGGGGTCGGCTTAAAATCTTACCGGATTCAGCTGAGTACCAGTTTTTTACATGGAGCGACTGCCTATCTGCCCTTGGCAAGACTGGTGTCAGATCTCAAGCTTCTGACTACCCATAACGACTGTCAAAGATCTTCAAATGACAGCCGCGACCAACGGCTTAACGTGCTTGCCGAGGCACGGAGGAAACTCGTTATGTTGAAATGGTCACCCATCCACAGACCGAACTCGTCAAGCGTTGCTTAACCTTGATGATCGACCAGTGCGGCTGTTATTATTTAGCCACGAGCTCCTCTTCCATCATACAACCAGAGTAATTTATTTAATTATGTAAATTTAATAAATAACTCAGTTTGAATAATTTTGTATCAGGGTAGGACTGGCCCCATGGAGTACCGGGACTTATTCCGGTAGGCTGGTCCCTCCTTGGGCCGTTCCGGTCCGCCAGCCGCACCGACCCGGGCCACAGCATGAAAAGCCCGCGGAACGGCCCGATAATATATAGGCATAATAATATCGTTTATATTGCACTTATGTACATAACTGTAACAAAAACGATATACGACTTAGATTACTTCCCACTTCTTACTACTTGGTATATCTCAAAAGAATGGCACTCCTGTAATATATTCACCTTTAGAAATAAACTTTTCAGAACTGAAAACTATTTTAAAAGAAATTTCACGATGCTTGAAAGTTATTTTGAAAGAGAGAACTAAGATAAAATTCTATTTTCTTTGCCGAGTTTGATTCCCGGGCGGGGAAAATGTTATTTGGTTTTCCATTTGAAAATTCTCAGAAACAGCCAGAATTTTGCCTTTTGTGCAAAAAAAAGTAATTGGCAAAAAGCTCGCCTGTACCCACACATTGATTTCATTGGTGAAATGTGGGTGTCGGCATTACAACTTTTCTTAACAAAACAAGTAAAAATTAAACCAAAAAATCCCCAAAATTTTTACTTCATGCTACATAATTTACCTATTAGTAGACACGCTTCGATCGACAATCTATTGAAACGTAATTATGACACGATATCTTGCGAAATCATTCCGTATCAAACAGTAAAACGCCCATAACTTTAGAACGGCTAAATCGATTTTCATCAATTTTTTTGTATTCTCGCGCTTGACCACTATCTCACCTGATGGTAAGCGATGATGTGGTCGACGATGTAGCATGCTTACCTAGAAGAAACCTATTCATTCTTGACTTAAAGACTCCAAGGTTGTAGCTATAAGGGAATACAGACTCTGGCAGGGAATTCCACTCCTTAGCTGTACGCATAATGAAAGTATTCCCAAAACGTATGGTGCGTATGGGTGGGAAGTCCACCATGTACCGATGATGCATCGCCGTACGTCTTGTAGTCCGATAATGGAACGGGCTAGGAGGAATTAGTGCTATGATACCACAGACAAATGTCTACTATACAAATAAACATATACAAAAATACACAGGTACACCCGTCAAACTTATAACACGCCTCTCATACTCTTGTTCGATGGTTAAAAATAAAATCGACACTTCTCTCATAAAAAATTGAACAAAGTTTCATGACTAATCCATTTGCCAAACATGGTTCTGGAATCTCGAAGATCCAACAGAAAGTCCGATGATCCACTAAGGGGCTTCG
This sequence comes from Anorthoa munda, assembly GCA_945859665.1. Classification (NCBI taxonomy): domain Eukaryota; kingdom Metazoa; phylum Arthropoda; class Insecta; order Lepidoptera; family Noctuidae; genus Anorthoa; species Anorthoa munda. Next base: position 18,268,530 of record OX243896.1, on the reverse strand, counting down.
AGAGTCCGCTGGATGGGCAGCGCAGGGCCCGTCGATGCATCAACGCTTGGGAAGGCCAGTATACAGCTCTGCACGCTAGATATCGTACGACTAAAAATAATCTTGATGATGATAAATCCATACAAATGTAAATATATCATTAGGATTTTTTATGGAAAACGAAAGGCCTATTATTAACGGCACAGTTCACCTGAAGCTCTTTTCCGAATATACTCTTTGAACCTTAATTTGATCCGATCTCACTTAAATCCTTTGAAGTTATTTTTAAAACCTGTGATCGAATCCAAAAATAAAAGCTATGAATGAGTTGTATAACTTTTTTGGTGTTCAATAAAGAATATTCTGTCTATACTTCTATAAAAAATATAAATCTTTTCAATCGTGCCCTAACTAGTTACTAAAAACTTAAATTGAAATGGTAGTTTTGTTTTTGTAATTTCATTCCCTAGTTAATAAGCTTCATAACTATAATAATAATACTGTGATAAAAATGAACACTTATATTTTTAATATTATAAAAGCGAAAGTTTGCCAGTGTGTGTCTTTGTATGTTTGTTAGTTCGTCATGCTCAAACGGCTGGTCGGAGCTGAATGAAATTTGGCACAGAAATAGATTATAGTCAGGATCAGAACATAATTTTAACAGAACGGATAATTTTCGAAATTTTCGCGGGCGAAGCCGTTGGCAGAAGCTAGTAATATTATAAAAGACAAAGTTTGCGAGTGCGTAAGAGTGTTTGTATGTTTGTTAATCTTTCACCCAATAACTACTGAAAGGATCTGGATGAAATTTGGCACAAAGATATATTATAGTCTGGAATAGCACATAGGAAACTTATTCTCACGGGAATATGTTCGCTTGGTATAATTTTCGACATTCACGCGGGCGAAGTCGCTGGCAAAATTTGAATTTATTTCACCGGGTTATTTGTCCGTTATATTTTATTTATTTGTTTGTATTTATTTGATGTTGTATTTATTTATTTGTTTGTATTTATCTATGTGTGATTTTGTAGTTATTATTGAATAATTGAATTCAAAGATGTTTTCTAATATGGGTTATAACTGTTAACATTTATAACTGTTAAATGCTTTTTTTTTTGTTTTCCTTGAGACAAAGCGTCTGGTAGTGTTTGACAAAACACAGTAACACTGCGTTCAGTGGTGGCAGGTACTTCTCCTGATGAGCTCCGTTAGGAAATATGTATTCATAACTCATTTGCAACTACTAAAAAAGTATTTTGTCATTTAGTTGGCGACCGCGATACTCTTTGTAAAAGGCCTTGGTGTACGCGATAAGTTGGCCACTGGTCCACATCGCGAGTTGTTGTAGCGGTCAGTAGAAGCTAAATGTGTTTCCTCACGGGAAAACAAAAGTCGATGGCTCGCTAGTATGCCGCTTCGGCACGTCATGCTTGGAGCCTACCATAGTCACTTCAGTATGAATCCAAATGGCGGTTTCAAATATTTAGATACTTTGCGTCAGCCTTAGCACCGGAATTAATAGGAGCATTAACATTCAAGATCTACCACATACAGTGAGAAGCAAGCTATGGGAAAAAAATAATTTTTCACCACCCGAGTTCTTGAAACTCCAGGAACACTGCCACAGGGACCGTGAACTGCAGTGGCCTATATGGAAAGCACTCAATCGATTGCGTACCCAGGTAGGCTGCTGCCCCCCCCCCGGTGGGTTCCCGCTTTGTCGATGCGGGGGGGCTCAGTAACCGTGGCTTGGTCACCCACGGTGAAGCGAAGAGGAACCCGAGGAGGGGCCGCTCGTCAGGGCTTTTGCCGATTAAGCCGACGACGTAGCGGCCAACTAGTAGGTTGCGGTGCCGCTTGGTAACGGTCGACATCGCAACTCAGGCGGGCCGCGATGTCTTATGGTGATTCCCAGGTCGCAGCTGAGGGTTGGAGGCCGCGGTGGGAGAGGAGTGCCGGTATTGCGGTGCGCCGCTCTCCCTACCTTCCGCGGCCCGGACGGGGTCGCCACCGTCTGATGGCGTACGCGGTGGGGCCGCAGGGGAGGAGGAGTGTCGGTATTGCGTTAGCCGCTCTCCCTATCCCCTGCGGCCGAACAATGGTAGGTGGCGGGGCCATTGACCTTGACCCGTCACAGGGGGACCAAGGGTGCCATACACGGGGTCGTCTGGCGCCCATGTGCTGATTGGTCCCAAGGGTGGTCACGGCGTGCAGTGTGTTCTGGTGCGCCGGTGATGGGGGGACTCCCCCGAGGAGGGTCCGGTGACGGACAGCCGCGGCGGGTTCGCGGTGAGTGCTAACGCGTACCCGTGCTCCCGCCATAAGCGGCACAGGAGGACACCGTGGAGTTTTAGTGGGTTAGAGTCCCACATAACTGCACTATCTCCCCGTGGTAGTGCAGTATGCATGAGCATTTCTCCACGCAAAAAAAAAAAGAAAAAAAAAAAAAAAAGAAAAAAAAAAAAAAAAAAAAAGGTAGGCCGCTGCAAACACTATCGACAAAATGGGGTTTTGTAGACCTGTCTAACACCCAGTGTCAGTGCAGTACCCCAGTGATCAAAAAGTATTTGTAACACAATCAACACACCTAAGAACTGGAACATTTCCCACTGGAAAAATTCGACAAAATTTTAAAAAGAACAACCTGTCTACGAACGGGCCATGATTTGTCGCCATGTTGGTGACGTCATAACGTTCAAGGAATTTCATGATAGTACAGTGTCACGTGAACTGACTAAAAATATCCGAAAATTATTTCAATAATATTATTTATAACAGCAAATTTTATTTAGACATGTGTGATAAAGGATTCATAAAGGCTAATTTCGATAAGATATCCATCTGATGGACGATTTGGAAAAAATGAGCTTAAGTAAAGTAGTCGTAATGAATATTACGTGTTAGTGGACCGCGACCGGTGTTTGTCATTGTTGTTTACACAATACATTTAGAAACATAATTGTCATAATGTAATTGTTTTTACATATGGGTAGGTGATATTCGTGTAAAATAAAAAGCTAACAAACACGATTGGCGCGCAACTTCGACTTTAGATATCAACAAACTTCATAGGTACCACTAAATATTATTAAACCCGAAATCTGTGGAGCCTTTATTTTTATTTATTTTTTGCATAACATCCTTAAAATTTTCGGTATTTTTCATTATTTGCATATCCCTTTAATTTTAATTTATTTTAATATTAAACACAAATATCTATAGAATATAATTACAAACACTAAAAAACTTTGTAGAACAAAAACGTAAAAATATTTATTCGGTACATTTTCAAATATCTCTTAAATGCGTCAACCGATTTTCACAATTCAAACAGAAATATTAGTTTTACGACTATATCCGTCATATAAAATTAAAATAATGAATATATCTCCATAAACAAAAAATCATGTTCTCAAGTTACGTAATTATACAAAAATGTCAACTTTGCTCGAAAGTTCCCTTAAAAATTTACTTTTCTCAATCTTTAATGATCAAATTTAGAAATTAATCAGAATCTAATACTAAATTAGAACAAGATAACAACATAATGAACATATTCTAATTGGAATCTAGTTAGACATAGAACATTTCTTATAGCTTTAGTACAGTTTGCTAGGTTGGGTATTGCGCGAATCACATAATAATGGGGAGTTATTTGTAATATTCGTACATAATGATGCGAAGCAAGCACGATAACTTTTAAGGTTCGATATTTATGATCAATGTATTCGATATTCATCAATATATTGACGATAATAACAAGATGGAATTGGTAATAAGTCAAAACACTGTATAAGCTATGTGCCACAATGAGTAGAAATGAACGTTGTGACGTCACACGGGCTCGGCTTTGTCCGGAAAACTGTCGGGGTGTTTTCGGTACTGGATTCAAAAAAACATTTTCGATTGGATTTTACTTTGTAATTACAATGGAAAAAAAAAACAAAAAATAGTTTTGTATGAAAACTTATATATGATCTTTCCATTTATTACAAAAAAAAAGTTGGTTCAACAAACCAATTGTGGTTTTGTGTGTTGTGCTGTCTTTTGTGTGCGCTAAATAAATGTTTTATCTATCTATGTATCTATCCATTGCAGAATATGACACACATGCTGGAGTGTCCCAAGTATCCAAATACCTTCACTTTGAAAGATCTTATCCTCGCCACTGACGCCGCAATCAGCACGGCCATCTACTGGGCCCAAAATATTTAAAGAGATTTCCATGGACAAAAATAAACAGTACCAGAAGATCCTTACCCTAGCTGAAGCAAAGAGATTGCAAGGTATTTTACCAGAAAAACCTACACTCAAACAAATAACTAAAACAAAAGAAGACCGCTCATTTGAACACTACAATTCAAGTAGCCCTGTTAAACGCGATAACACTGTATCCCTTTCTAATCTCCCACGTAAGAAAGGGATGGACAACCATCATTGCTTAGGATTTGTCAGGGTTGTAGAGGCTGGGTGACCCTTGTAATCCTTTGGGACGGATCAGAGTTTGACGCTGAGGATTGGCACAAAGGTCGAGTTTCTTCGAGACACTCATTTGTCATAATACGTTGGGTTAGTAAATATTTACTGTTCGATGACCTTTAATAACAGTTAAAGGAGATGGGTATATTTATAGCATTTGGCAAACAGATTATGTTGTAGTTCTTTTTATTGGCGGACGCTGGATGCTTTAAAGTGACATGGCACTTAATTCTACTACGACGTTGTGATCATTAGCATAGTAGGCCATTAAGGTTCTTACTGCTGGGACGTAGACCTCCAGACTCTCCTTCTGACAGTAATATTAGAGGCAGGCCGTTATCTATCAAACATGTCCAGTGCACATCACGATGTAGCCATCGCTTTTTTTTTATTAAGGCCATGATATCGCCTTAGTACATGAAGTCTAAATCCGTCTATGTACCTGCCTTAGGCATTTTAAAACCTGGTTGACCAACCAGAGGTGGTGAAGAGATTACATGGCAGATGCATGACGTTTTCCCGCGATATTTTCCTTGACCATTTTTAGTACTGGTGAGAACATTGCTAAAGGTTTTCCTTTCGATGAACGTTAATATGTTTATTGGGTACCTAAGCCAGGTTTGAAAATGTGTAAATATCATGGTCATCTTTCACAAAATCAATGTGAAAGCTATTATTACTCGAAACCAGACGGAAAATCGCTCATTATTATGTAAAAAAAATGTTGAACGCCGGTCACCCTTTCAGCAGCCAATTTTGGAGTGACAATGATATGGGTCACCGAACTCAATCGAAAGAAGAACGATATTTTTATAAAAATAACGATGAAATGTATAGAGGGGGAATGATTGACGTGGGTGACTTATAGCATAAAAAAAATGAAAGAGCGGTCAAGTTTCTGCTTTAAGCACCATCTTATATCAGAAATCTAATGTTAGATATTGTCGAATAACAAACAAAATGAGATTTAATAAACATTTCAGGAACCAGGCTTATTTAAAAAATAATATATTTTACAAAAAAATACATGATCTCTTTACAGTTTATTATTTTGTGAATCAAACTCAAAATCAAATGATTTATTTCAATGAAACGATTTAATGATAGTTTTAAATTGACAAGCAGTCGGTTGGAGTTTAAAAGTACAAACTAGTTGCACATGATGCGCAAACAGATCTTTATGAAGAAGGATTAACAAAAATAATTGAGATCAATATATCATTGTGAGACCTGGCCCTTGTTTTCAACCAAATTAATACACATTTATAAACTTTTACTCCTATATCCTCTCATTAACTCCACTTGAATCAAATTGACAGTTGCAAATTCCATTTATCCGTGGTTTTCTTCCGTTGCCGGGGTTAAATTTTTTTTTTTGTTTTTCATGGGTATACAATATGACTTTCAGGATAAGACTAAGGGCACGATAGGACGCATAGAATTAGCTGTGGCTCGAACGAGGCTGCAAAATTTGATAGTGAAAAAACCTTCCTACTTATTTTATGAATATTATAATAATAATAATAACTTTATTTCAAAAAGTTAATTAAAAACATCAAAAAGCCCGACTGCTTGAAAAGCAAACTAAAAAGACGTAAACAAGAAGAAAATCATGCTGTGCAGTCGGAGGATACATATTCGCGAGCTGGCGGACCAAAACCAGATGTATCCTCCGACTGCACAGCATGATTTTCTTCTTGTTTACGTCTTTTTAGTTTGCTTTTCAAGCAGTCGGGTTTTTTGATGTTTTTAATTAGCTTTTTTTATTTACAACTTTTTAGTTATTTTTTTTTTAGAATTAGGTACATTTAAACATATAGGTGTTATATATTTTTGAAATCGCCTCTTAAACCCCTTTATTTTGATACCCCACACGATGGGTTTAGTAGAAAAAAAAAATTTTTTTCCCCACAAAATGGCGCCCAAAATCCGCTATTTTTGTTTTTACAATTTTAATGTTGCCAGTGACACTTGCAGGATAAAGACGAATCGATTGACGTATGAATCATCAAAATCGGCCAACGCGTTTGGTCTCTAGAATGCCACATAGGAACAAACATACATACATACATACATATATACATACATACATACATACATAGACTGATAAACACATTACCCTCCTTCGGCAGTCGGGTAAAAAACAGGTATTTGTACATTATTAATGGGTACTTAATCTATAATATGAACATGTAGTAGATTAGATTATAACAAATCTGTGGGTGTGATTCTGTTCTCCTAGGTAAGTTGCAATGCAACCTGTGTTTAGGAGAAACAGTGCCTGCCCCATAATTGAATATCGATCAATGAATAACATGTTACAAAGTAAAGTTAAAGAGGTTAAACAATTTCAAGTTTTTTTTACAATTTTGGTTAATTAAGGGTAATTAAGACTTAATCTAAATTTGTGTAGGTGAGTTTAACAGCATGTGTGTGTAATGTATTTGTGTCTGTATATTTGTGTAGTGCATGTTAATGTATGTGTTATGTAATGCATGTATTGTGTAAAGTTGTAAACCGATTAACAACAATAGTAAGAATTAAGGTACTAAATAGGGCTTAAGCCCCAAATCAATTTCTCAATGCCCAAAATTTTTGAAAATTTTTGATTTCTAATTTGAGAGAAATTCTTCTTGTTAATATAAGAACTAAACTACCTTCTTCTTGTCTTCAAATTACACATTTATCACCTACCCACTCATTTCTCAAAAACACCATCTTATCGCGAAATAGAAGACACTCAACAATAAATATACTAGCCCGATAAAGATGTTTAAAATGGGGGAGATATTTCAAGAAATCTCTTCACTGGCAGCCCGTCGACTTTATTTCTCATCCCTTAAAAAACAAGGAATTTTAATAAAGGTACAATGATGTGCATTTGCAGATACGGGCATAATACCACATGTGATTCTCTGGTTCAAAAAGACACAAGAGTACTTTTTTTGAAAATACGATGTGACTTTTAGAATTAGACCAACGCGACGGCACGATAGGACGCCTAGACCTTGCTGTAAGTGGAACAAGTTGCACCCATTAAGCACTAAAACCAAATTTATGTACAATAGTATTTATGCAATGGCTCCAAAACTTTATAATAAATTACCTGATCAAATTGTGTCAAGCAGTAACATGAACGAGTTTAAACGTAAGCTTTTGAATGACTGAATGACAATGCGTATTATTCCGTTAATGAATATCTTAATGATAAATTTAAATAATTTGAAGTGTTTTATATCTGTCTGTATAATTAAAATGTTAATGATATTCTGACCTGACATTTTTATCTCAATTATTATTGTATTAGTATCTATTTGTTTTATGTGCCGTCTTAATTTATTGATACATTATTATTAACTATTATTTTATGACATGAAATTGTGACATCTACTTACTTTAAATTTTTGATTTTATTTTGTTATTGTGACATTCGATTACCTTTTACCCAAATATTTTGTATGCCTTCTGGCGGGACATAGTATGGACCAACATTTTTTTTTTATTTAACCATCTTTAATTTTACCCTATGTTCACAAAATATATAAATTAATTTGAATTTGAAGGCTGCAAAGGATGATGCTGACATGACATTCCAACTTATTCGTTTATCTATTAAAACTGAACCCCTGTCGTAAAATTACACCTAAACAATTTATTACCTACACTTATTTCTGAAAACCCCCTTACCTCAACATTAACGACACTCAACAAAAAATATAGTAGCCCGATAAAGACGTTTACAATGGGGGAGATATTTCAAGAAATCTCTTCGCCGGAAGGCTGGCGGGTTTCCTTATCCGACGGAAATGAGTCGCCGGATGCAGCGGGCCACGGTTGCCCACGTTTCACTTTGCGGCTGATGGGAAGTAACACACGAATAAATACTTTCAATGGAAATTATATTATTGGATTAGATGGTTGGAAGAAAGTTCGGAAAAATACTTTTCCAATAGTTATTTTTATTGTTGGTAAGATCTAAAAGACTGTTAGTATTACTACTAACAGTAGCCCAGCAGCCTTGTTGCGTAAGTGAATTTCAATCCTCCAATCCAATAAATTTACCCAATCACATAGACGGAAATCCACATTGCGTCAATCATCTCGCATGTGATTGGTCGATTGTTCATACCCTTTTCCCTTTGCCTTGTCGAATTCGCTAACGCAATAAGGCTGCAGGCCTTTGTGGGAGATTGTCCACTAAACCACAAAATTGTGTCATATCAGTGTTTTTTTTATGGAAATACTAGCTGACCCGGCAAACTTTGTTTTGCCATAAAGACACCAAACATTCATCTACCCTACTTACCCTACTCTACCTACCCTACTCTACCTACCCTACACTACCCTACCCTACCTACCCTACCCTACCTACCCTACCCTATCTATCCTACCCTACCTACCTTACCATACCCTACCTACTAAACCCTACCTATCCTACCCTACCCTACCTACCCTACCCTACCCTGCCTACCAACCCTACCCTACCTACATACCATTGTTTTTTTCTTAATTATTTTTTCATAAGAACCTTCTCCAAACAATAACAAACACAACAAAAAAAGAATAAGCGAAATCGGTCCAGCCGTTCACGCGTGATGCCGTGACCAAGGGAAATAGGGATTCATTTTTATATATATATAGATAGATTTCGCAATATAGATTATCATCAACACCAATTTATTTAGTATTTAAAAATTATAAACTGAGTAAATAGTAATAGCTTTCGAAATCGTTCACCTCTGTCTGATATGACGTAAGAGCGGTATTTCCCGTATCTGTATGTTCTTCTTCTAATCTTTGTCTCAACGTATCAATAAGCAAAATTTCAAAATCTAAAAAAATCCCCTACACATATTTATTTCATGCTTTTTAAACTACATAATTTATCTAGTACTAGACACGATTCGATCAACAATCTATCGAACACGTAATTATGACACGATATTGCGAATATACCCCGATTCAAACAGTAACACGATCATAACTTTTGAACGGCTGATCAAATCAAACATAACTAAGGACACTTTCGATAAAGTCACCTTTCAAATAAACAAACTAAATCAAAATCGGTTCATCAGTTTAGGAGCTTTGATGCCACAGACAGATACACAAACACGTGAAACTTATAACACAATCTTATTCCGTCGGGGGTTAAAAATACTTTCAATCTCCTCATACTTTGACATGTTAATAACTTGTCATAATAACATCATAATATGGATTGTCGTGGAAATGAGATAACCACTTTAATTTCAACTCAATTTTTTTTAGGTACGAGTACGATTACAAGTAAGGTAATATACACTAACCATTGAAATGGCGTCAGTCTATTTATATCATCATCATCATCAGCCTATTAATTTTCCCACTGCTGGGACACAGGTCTCCTCTCTGTGACAGGGTATGGGCCGTAATCCAACACGCGGGCCCAGTGCGGGTTGGTGGATGTCACATGTCTTCGAATTTTTGGTTTTAGTACTTGCTGGTTTCCTCTCGATGTTGTCCTTCACCGTTTAGAGAGTAGTGGTGATGACATAATTTACTCAAAGTAGAGCGCCTGCCTGGGCTCGAGCCCACGATCTACAACTTGTAAGTCGCCACAGATACCACTGGGCCACCACTGCTCACGTCCACTATTATTTATATCACAAAATTTATATTTAGCACCACCTGCTAAAATAACTGGTCATTGCATATCAAATTTTATATTATAATTTTTTATTTATCAAATTCACAAACTACATTGCAATACCAGCAAATCTAAACTAAAATCAAATTTATTTGTCCATGCGAAGTTCGATTATCCTAAACAGTAATTGAATATTTGGACGATCAACGCTCGCAGCTTCCGAGAGCATTACCATTAAGCGTCTCGGTTTCAATTGATCTCATATACATGGTGATATGCAGTGGAAATGTGCCTTTTTTAAATTGGGGATACGTTTGTAGGAGTAGTGTAAGTCGATGTGTTTTATTGTAGAAGCAATAAAACCGATATTTTGGCACAATAAATCTTCTAAAAACCGGCATAGTGCTTGCCGTTTATTGCACATTTAGGGTTCCGTACCAATTTATCAACATATTCGACTTTCTTAGTAAACTATACGTAATAATAAAAAATATCACCAAATTTCAAGTTTATAGGTCAATGGGAAGTTAAAAAAATTTTCGGAACAAAATGATCTACAACCTTTTTTTTTTTTTTTTTTGGGTGGGAAATCATCCAATGACTTCTCCCACTCTGGGTTAAGCGGGAGGGCATGTCAGACTTTTACTGACTAAAACCCACCCGTGTTCCTTCAGTTGCTTGAGCCAGGGCCGCGGTAACTCTTTTTCAAATTTATCCGCGACCCAGGCAGGCATCGGCCCTAGCGGACCCCGTCAATTTGCTGACATCTCTTTGAGGCGCGCGTGGAACACTACGCGCCGTCGACTCGGGCCTGGTCCTTATCGGACGGCGAGCTACCCATTACTCGCCGCCCGCAAGCCCGCGCCTACGGTGGCCGGGAATCTGCTTGTGACTCCCGACGCCCAGGGCGTCTCCTGCGGTGGTTTGGGGCATGAGGGCGCCTCCATTGCCTCTCCCTCACGCGTTCTGCCTCCTCCTTCGCGAGCATTACTGCTTCGCAGAAGGAGGTGACAGCTTCCCATTCCCTCTCGCTCCGTACCATGGCCTGAACCAGGGCTGGACGCGAGAGGTCGCCACCGCCGATCGCCTCCACGAGGACACGGCGTTGCTCCACCCAAGCAGGACAGACCTCCACCGTATGTTCTACCGTGTCCTCCGGGCGATCCTCACAATGGTGACACCCGGGCGTTTCCTCCCGCCTTATCCTGAATAGGAACCTCCCGAAGCAGCCGTGTCCGGTGAGGACCTGCGTCAGGCGGAAGGTGAGGACGCCGTGACGCCTCTCAAGCCACTCCTCAAAGAGGGGCATTATCGCCACAATTGTGGCGTGCCCAGCGCTGGGTTGCGACAGTAGCCCTCTCCATGTCGCCATGAGATCCTGCCGGAGCTCTGTCCGCCAAGCCATGATTTGTCGCAGCAACGGAGTTTCGCCCCGGCATTTCGCCTCCTCGCGCCATTCCCATATCTGCGCGAGGATTTTTGCCTCTAGATCCCATGGCGGCAATCCAGCAAGGAGGCTCGCCGCCTCGCCGGAGACCGTGCGGTATCCCCGGACCAGCCGGATGGCCATGACCCTTTGGGACGCGTTCAACCGGCGTGCTGGTCGCCGCCTCAGGGAACGCGCCCATACCGGTGCCCCATAAAGGGCCATGGACCGCACGGCCCCCGCGTAAAGCCTCCGGCAGGAGGCGTTTGCACCCCCTAGATTGGGCAGAAGCCGCTTGAGGGCAGCCCCGGCCCTCTCCAGTCTGGGAGCCAAACGTCGGAAATGCTCCTCGAAATTCCACCGGCTGTCGAGGACGAGTCCCAGGTACTTTATCGTCGACCCGACGCCGATGTGAACCCCTCCTACCGTTATTTGGGAACCCGGCGGTGGCGCGTTCCGAGGACCGTGAAAACACATGGCCTCGGACTTGTGCAGGGCCACCTCGAGTCCCAATTGCTGGATCCTCTCGACGATTGTCGCAACCCCGCGTGTCGCGTTTTCAGCCGCCGCCTGGTGCGAACTCCCCTGTGCCAGGACCAGCGTGTCATCAGCGTAGCAAACCACGCTGACGCCACTGGGGAGATCGGCGCGCAGCACCCAGTCGTACCCGATGTCCCACAGATGCGGCCCCAGGACCGATCCCTGTGGGACACCGCACGACATCTCTCGCCGATTCCATTCTCCCTGGTGACCGGGGTAGATGACGGCCCTGTCCGTCATATAGGCCTCGACCGCGCGACAGAGGTAGGGCGGCATCCGGTGATAACGAAGTGCCTCCCTTATGCAGCTCCATGGCAGGGTGTTGAATGCATTGGCGATATCTAGAGACACCGCCAAGACGACCCCACCCCGGGCCACTGCGTCCCCCGTCTTGAGGGCTCGCACGCGCATGATGGCGTCCACCGTAGAGCGCCCTCTGCGGAAACCAAACTGGCTCTCTGCCAGATCCGGCCCCACCCGCATCAGCTGCCCGACGAGGCGGTCTGCAATGACTCTTTCAAAGAGCTTGCCCACCTCATCGAGCAGCACGATGGGCCGGTAAGCGGATGGAGAGTCCGCAGGGCGCCCCGGCTTCTTAATGAGGACCAGTTTCCCCGTCTTCCAACGAAGTGGGTACTGGCCCCTCTCCAAACATGCGCTAAAGAGCCCCCTTAGTTGAGGCCCGAGAGCCTCCAAGGCCAGGACCCAGGCTTTTCCAGGTAAGCCATCTGGTCCTGGGGCGGTATTTTTAGCATTCAGCCTGCGTACCGCCACTCTCAGCTCTACCTCGGTCACCTCCGAAGCATCGTCGTCGTCGTCGGCAGTGTGGTCCGCATTAGGCACCGCAGGAGGCGGAGCCATGGGCGGGGGAGTATGATCCCCTCGCGAAGGGAACAGAGTGCTCACCACGCCCTCTACGAGCTGCGGCCGGAGACTCTGCGTCAGCGGGGGAGCCCATGGGCGGAGTTTATCCCGCACCATTTTATAGGGGCGTCCCCACGGATCCCTGTTCAGAGTCTCCAGCGATTCCTCACGGGCCAGACCCTTGGCCCGCTTGATTTCCGCTCGGAGGGTGGTTCTCGCCGCTCTGTACCTCTCGTATAGCTCCGCCTCAATGGTTTCCGTATCCGGAGGGCGGTTACGGAGCCTGCGGTGCCTGGTGTACCGGCGTCGCGCAGCAACGCACGCCTGGCGCAGAGCCGTAAGCTCCGGCGACCACCAGTACACCTGGCGCCGGGCGCGTCCTTGCTGGACTCGGGGCATCGCCACGTCACATATGTCGGACATGGCCTCCCGGAACCACTCCGCCTCGTCATTAATGTTAGCAGGCCTATCCGGTGATGGCACCCAGGCCTGCACAATCGAGGCTTCCAGGAGGAGCTCCCGTTCCAGCTGCTTCAGCGCCCACCGCGGACCACTCGGGGTCTGTCGGACCGGCACGCTCGAGGTCTGGGCGGAGACGTCAAACCGGATATACCGGTGGTCGGAATAGGTCTCCACCTCCTCCATGACGCGCCAGTCGACGACACGTGGAAACAGAGCTGGGCTGGCGAACGAAATGTCTACCACCGATTCGCCCTGCATCCGTACACACGTGGGGACAGAACCCCGGTTTAGGACGACCAGGCCTGTCTCCAGAGCCCAGTCCTCCACCATCCTGCCCCGTGAGTCCGTATACCGGGAACCCCAGGCCACATTCTTGGCGTTGAAGTCCCCGAGGACGAGCACAGGGAGGGAGCGGTACCCGACGACGACGATTTTCAACTCCGCAAGGGAGTTGTGGAACTCGGCGAGAGTTCGGTTCGGGGAAGAAAGAAAGAGTGAATAGGTTTCTTCTAGGCAAGCGTGTTACATCGTCGACCACATCATCGCTTACCATCAGGTGAGATAGTGGTCAAGCGCGAGCCTATCAAATATAAAAAAAAAATGTGTGACAGTCGGCATGACAGCGTGAGTGACAGCAATAGGCCTCCGTTTGGAACCTGGGTACGGAACCTTGAAAATATAAAATAGTTTGTTTCTTTATTGGAATCTGTTTCTAGAAGTTCTTAAAAAAAATTATAATTACGCTGAGTGATACTTTTTTTTAAAAGGCGGCTTATTCTGGGATAGGCCACGGAATTGAAGTCGCGGGAAGAGGCTAGTAGCATGCACAATAAGACATTTTGATTTAAAAGTAGCCTATACGATAGTAAAGGCTATTTCTATCAGAGTAAGAATTTTTGTAATCCGATCCAAAATTACAAACATTCAGAAAGTATACATCCAGAAATTAGGTCATACGCACAAAAAACAGTTCTACCTGCTTATAAAATTATTTATTTATTTATTATATGCTTTATTGTACACCTTAAAATACAATTATAAAAATAAACTTAAAATTAATACACATACAATGGGCGGCCTTATCGCATTCCGCGATCTCTTCCAGGCAACCTGGTATGGACAGTAATTGTCTGGACATGAAGTGGGGTTGTCATTGGTGTGACAATAACATTTTTAAAATACTATATTATATTAGATACACAGATAAATACATATGCTATGTAATATATACATAAATACATACACACTAAATATAATGGCAATAAAAATAAATGATGAATGACTGACAATCGCAATCACAATGTCTGTTTAAAATCAACACGCTTAGACGAAGACAGCGACAGGTAATGTTCCTTTACGAGTCTTTTGAATACAGGCAACGATTGAGCACGTTTGATTGGATCTGGCAATGCATTTCACAGACGAGTAGCCTGGACAGTAAAGGATTCATCCAAAAAAGTCGTGCAATGTGTTGGAATTTGAAGTCGTAAGTTGTCTGATGACCTAAGATATTTTGTGTGGGAATCGCAGAGAAACTGGAAACGTTTCTTAAGGTAAAAAGGGGTGGAATGAGTAAAGAGCACATTATATAAAAGGGAAAGAATATGAGCATTCCGGCGAAGGCGAATTGGCAACCACTTGAGCTTCACACGTAATTCGGAAACATGGTCATATAAAATTAGTTCAGAACAACGGAAATTCTAAGGTAGTTCCTAGCCAATAGCATCCAATCGTCCTATAACGTATTCTGCGGTCACCAATTGGTCTAACAAGGGAAGTGGATATGGAAATTGGCCGTTCATTGAGAGGTTCATGTGCGGAAGTGGTTGTGGTATCTACGAATATCTGATGATATCAACTGTTATACTAATCAGCAATTCATTGCCATGCCCTTTTGCTAATTTATTTGACGTCGGCTTTATGTATTTTTATCTCCTCGCCATTTTTTTCCTACCCGCTTACCATGTTACAATAATTTTTCTTCTTGTAAACTACTAAAATACAGAGGTCAAATTAATACATATTCAATTAGTTAAAGAAAGAAAACACATTTGTGTGTCCCACGGCTGCGCCAACTAGGACCAGTTCAGAAAATTGTCGGGCAACTAGTGCCCGACGCTGATTTTCAACTGGATCTGTAACTGATGACGTGACGGACGTAAAGCAGTCTTATAATAACTAAATGTATATGTGAAACAAGTACTTACTTACATAAAATATAATAATAGATGTTTAGTATGTGTATATTACAAATGTTTACTACCGAGCTGGTAGTGTTGGACTAACACACTTGTGTGAACACTAATAGGGTTAAAATTGAAATAAAACCAAATTGTCCTGATCTAGGCTGGCATTTATTTTCTAAAATACACTCGAACCCAATTGGGTTAATGATTTAATTAAATCACGGTAGAGAAACCATCATTCATCATCATTTCAGCCGAAAGACGTCCACTGCTGGACATAGGCCCCCCCCAGGCGTCGCCACATTGACCGATCCCGTGCGTCTCGCATCCAGCGCCTTCCCGCAACCTTAACCAGGTCATCGGTCCACCTAGTGGGAGGCCTTCCAACATATCGTCTTCCGGTTCGCGGTCGCCATTCCAGAACTTTTCAATGTGCCCTGCCCACTGCCACTTAAGTTTGGCAATTCTTCGGGCTATGTCGGTAACTTTGGTTCTCCTGCGGATATCATCATTTCTGACTTGATCACGCAAGGAAATTCCGAGCATAGCCCTCTCCATTGCCCTTTGGGTGACTTTAAGCTTTCTGATAAGGCCCATTGTGAGCGACCACGTCTCGGTCCCATAGGTGATCACTGGCAACACACACTGGTCATAGACTTTTGTCTTGAGACATTGCGGTAAATTGGACGAGAAGATACCACGCAACTTCCCGAACGCTGCCCAGCCGAGTCGGATTCGACGGTTGACCTCTTTCTCGAAGTTGGATCTACCCAACTGGATCGTTTGTCCCAGGTAGACATAATCATCTACAACTTCAAGTAAACAGTCTCCGATCTTGATAGGAGTGGGTGTTACATGGGCATTCATCATGACCTTGGTTTTGTCCATGTTCATTTTAAGACCCACTCTTTCGGAAGCTCTATTGAGGTCATCGAGCATTGTACTGAGGCTCTCCATGGTCTCAGCCATGACCACTATGTCGTCGGCAAACCGAAGGTGAGTGATGTACTCGCCATTAACGTTGATTCCAAGCGACTTCCAATCCAGAACCTTGAAGACATCCTCCAGCGCAGCAGTGAACAGTTTCGGAGAAATGACGTCTCCCTGTCTCACGCCGCGCTGGAGAAGGATTGGTTTCGAGGTCTGATCCTGAAGACGGACTGACATGGTGGCGTTTTTGTACAAACACTTCAACACCTCAATGTACCGGTAGTCGATCTGGCACCGTTGGAGAGATTGCAGTACTGCCCAAGTCTCGATCGAATCGAAGGCTTTCTCGTAGTCCACAAACGCTAAACAGAGAGGCAGGTTATACTCTTCGGTCTTCTGTATGACCTGCCGCAGCGTATGTATGTGGTCTACGGTGCTAAAGCCTTTTCGGAATCCGGCTTGTTCGGGAGGCTGGAAATCGTCAAACCTGCGCGCGAGACGATTCGTGATGACTCTTGAAAACAACTTGTAGACATGACTAAGAAGTGAGATGGGCCTATAGTTCTTCAGTCGGGCATTGTCGCCCTTCTTGAAGAAGAGTACCACCACACCCCTGCACCATGCCTGTGGCGTTTTGCCCTCGAGTATGACGGCATCAAACAGCTTCTGAAGGGCCTTAAGGACCGGTTTTCCACCCGCCTTCAGGAGTTCAGCCGTGATTCCGTCATCACCCGGCGCCTTGTTGTTTTTAAGCTGTTTCAGAGCCATCCTAATCTCGTACAGGCTGACGTCCGGGATATCTTCGGTATAGTGTCGGGTCAATCTAGCTCTTGGGTCGTTTGCTAGACTCGCAACGGGCTTGCTGATTGATGTGTACAGCTGCCCATAGAATGTCTCGATCTCCCTCAGAAGCTCCGGTTTGGCGGATACGATCCTGCCATCGTCGGTCTTCAGTCTCGTGAGCTGGCTCTGCCCAATAGCCAGATCCCTTGCAAATACCTTGGAGCCTTTATTTCGCTCAATCGCGTCTTTAATACGCTCGGTGTTAAAGCGGCGGAGGTCTCTTTTCAAGGATTTAGAGATCTGTCTATTGAGCTGCCGATATTTGCACGCCTCATCTGAAGACTGCAGGATCATCTCACGCCTCTCCTTCATAAGCTTGAGAGTAGGATCAGAGAGCTTTTTGTTTCTATCTGTACGACGGGTCTTGAAAAACTTAGACCCGACCGTATGGACAGCTTCCACGAACCCGTCATTGTATTCGTCCACTGAGCTCCCTAGGCACTCGAAACGATTCTGGAGTTCGAGCTGAAAGCTCTCGGGGTTTTGGACCTGAATCTGTGCTGGACGGAGCGTGGACTTCATCAGTCAAGACCTTTCAAGCTTAATATTAATGTCCAATGTGCCTCTTACCATGCGGTGATCGCTCCCGGTTTTTACCGAATTGATCACAGAGACATCATTGAACATTTGCTTCCTGGTTGACATGATGAAGTCGATCTCATTTTTTGTTGCACCATCGGGGCTCTGCCAGGTCCACTTCCTATGTTCACGCTTTTTGAAGAAGGAGTTCATCATATAGAGGCCCTCCTTCTCCATAAAACTGGCCAGTAGGTGACCCCGGTGGTTCCGACGTCCAACTCCAAATTGCCCCACTTGCAGCTCATCCTCGTCTCGTTTGCCCAGTTTCGCGTTGAAGTCCCCCATGACAACGGTGAAGTGAGTTTTGAAACCATGCATGGCTCTGGAGATATCCTCATACATGGTCTCTACCTCGTCGTCGGGGTGTGCCGAGGTTGGGGCGTAGACCTGTATGACCTTCAGCGAATATCTTGCGGATATTCTGAGTATCAGGTACGCCACCCTGGTCGACACACTCTCGATCTTCACCACGTTGTTCACAAGGGACTTGTGGACGATAAACCCGACACCACCCTGGGACTGCCGGTCACCCTCTCGGAAATAGAGCAGATTGCCGGATTTGAGGATTATCGAGTGGAGTGGATGGAGTTCATCATATAGAGGCCCTCCTTCTCCATAAAACTGGCCAGTAGGTGACCCCGGTGGTTCCGACGTCCAACTCCAAATTGCCCCACTTGCAGCTCATCCTCGTCTCGTTTGCCCAGTTTCGCGTTGAAGTCCCCCATGACAACGGTGAAGTGAGTTTTGAAACCATGCATGGCTCTGGAGATATCCTCATACATGGTCTCTACCTCGTCGTCGGGGTGTGCCGAGGTTGGGGCGTAGGCCTGTATGACCTTCAGCGAATATCTTGCGGATATTCTGAGTATCAGGTACGCCACCCTGGTCGACACACTCTCGATCTTCACCACGTTGTTCACAAGGGACTTGTGGACGATAAACCCGACACCACCCTGGGACTGCCGGTCACCCTCTCGGAAATAGAGCAGATTGCCGGATTTGAGGATTATCGAGTCCTCCCCCTCTCTTCGGACTTCAGATAACCCTATAATACTCCATCGCAACCTGCTCAATTCCTCTTCGAGTTCGGTGATCTTTTCGTCGGTCCGAAGTGTGCGCGTCTTGTATGTTGCCAGGTCCAGTCGTCGGTGTTTGTTGGGGTAGCCGGATCCCGTCCGGAGATTCTTGGCACCCCTTGCCATGCCGTAACCTCGACCGCTACCGTAGTCGAGGGTAGGCAGGCTGCCGGGCACTAGGGGCCATTTTTTATTTGTGCTATTCATGGTGGGGGTTTTGCCATAATCGCCACGCTTGGCAGGCGGGTTGGCGATCGCAGTATGGTTGTTATAGAAGCACAGAGAACGCTGCTGCCCATTCTCTGGTTTGTCCCTTAGTCGCCTCTTACGACACCCACGGGAAGACATGGGATGGTGGAATTCTTAGAGAAACCAAAGCGAGATCTAATTTGACGCCAACGTCATCTATCGAGCTTGAGGTCAAACTTTTGAACCTTTACAAATTATCACTAAGGTTTCTGCGTTAACAACAAATAATAAAAATACATGTACACTACATAAGAATAAATAAATAAGGTGAGTGTGACAATAAATGAGGTGTGGGTAGATAGGCTAATGCGTCATATTATTGAGGCATTCAGTGCGACCATATCCAGCTTACGTTGAGCTTCCACCAGATACTGCCGTAAACGTCTCCTGAATGTGTCCATTGTGAATTACGACTATTATCAGAAAGTGAGGAATGAACTATCGCGAAATGCAATCGTAGGCTACTTTTCTCCCAGAAAATGCACGATCCCTCTAGAAAAGCCCAAGAAAGCGAAGCCGTGCGAGAAAACTAGTGTTCCATATAATCCAAAGACCCTTTCAAAACATTCACACCCATTTATGCATACCAGTAATAATTACAAACTAAACCAATATAGGTTAACCGAAATATTCTCCGTTTCGTGAATTTCAAATTGACAGATTATGCAAATTAAAGGTCCTTTCCCATACATTGTTTAAGTTTAATGATGGACCCTACATTTTAATGATATGCCCCATAATTCATAGGGTAAGATAAGAAACTTGTAATGGTCTTACGCGTCGTTGGAAGACGGTGGGATTGGGGTCGGGCAAGATCTATGAAGGTATGAATGTACCCGTGTACAAAGTTTATATACGTAGGTATTTGTCTGCAGGGTAAGTATTTCACAGGGATCACTTCGCAGCTCGCACAAACGTAGCTTGTCTATCATTAACGGCCTTTGTCTCTATTCACACGCTCCGGTTTCCGGGTAGCCGGTGCCGAGTAACCGGTGGCGAAGTGTATCGGCATGTATGTTAGCTTCCACACGTTTCGGCGTCCATGGCTATACATTCGCCGCCTGTTATCCGGCATCCAGCTACCCGGCAACCAGAGCGTGTGAAAAGGGGCTTTGGCTACCCGTCGGCGGCGCCTCCATCAATATGTGAGGGGGTAGCCAGAGGCCGTTGAAATTAAACATTGAATTACTTTTATACGTTATATTTTATCATCTTCGTCTTCACGCTTTTACAGACCACAAAAGCTAAACAAAAACATCTTCAAACATTTTCCGAGCGTTCTAATATCAATCACCTTCTAAAACTGGTTATCAGGTATATATCTGGTTACAGTTATCTGTTGCCAGTTTTACAATAGGCTAGGTTACCATATCAGCCTAGAATTATCCACTGGGCCTAAAGGCCTCATTTCCTTTCTGCCATGCTGCTTGGGTCGTAGCTTCCCTAAGCCAGGTGATTCCCAGGACTTGGGTAATATCGTAGATATTTCGCGCTTTTGGACGCTCTTGATTTCTATGGTCCATCCTTCGTCATCAATCGGTCAACATCGTACATCAGGTTTTCTATAGAAAATAAACTTTTATTTTAATCAACGACGGATCATAGTATGTGGGTAGGTACAAGACATAACATAGCAATAGCTACAGTATACTTAGGTATAGGCCAATATACTTATTTCAATGTCTACCTATAGCAGCGTTAATTTATAAAAGATGTCGACCGTTTTGGTGTTTATAATAAAATCGAGGTTTTTAAAGACTTTCGAAATGTGGTTCTTTTCTGGGGGAAACAATTTAAGGAGTGTTTTTTCTCAAAAAATTAATATTACAGCTCTGTACTACTGGCATGAATCATCATCATCAGCTTCTTAAACAGCTCGTTTCTCCACTGCTGGGACACAGGCCTGCTCACTGTGAGAAGGAATGAGCCTTAATCCACCACGCGGGCCCATTTTACGTTGGTGAATTTTTGGTTCTAGGACTAGGATTGACGATCGGACAACTCAGCTGATGACACGTACACTCGCTCCATACTATCGTTCTTCATACTAGCGAGTCATTTACGTGTAACTTTATAAAAAATAGTTGAATCTTTACCACTACGAGTGTGTTTATAAAAAAAATATAGATTCAGTGTTAACCCCGTATTGGGGTCCAACGTCCTGGTTTAACCACCTGGGACTGTCATCAGAAGAACCTGCCGACAACCACTTCATCGTAAACTCTGCAGGACGTCCTCCTGCTGGCACCTAGTTCCCGGCCTTCCACGTCATCGTGACCGCTTCTGCTGCCAGGCCAGGATAGTACTAGCGCCTACCTCCATTTAGAAGTTGAGAGATTGAATAAGAAACGGCTTTTGTACCTGCGACCCTTCTATTAAATTTTATATTGTTAGTGCTGCGTATTATTTATCTCTTTTTTAGATAGTTAACCCGCAACGCTACACTAGCACACTCCTTAAAAATAATGAAAACCTTTAATATCCACTTCTATCCATTTCTAAAAGTTGACTCCACCGTCCGTAGTCATAGTTAATCCCTGATAAAACCCAGCCTGTATACAATCAATGTACTTACATACCGAGAGAGGGCTTAGTCGCGAGTACTTGCTAGGAAGGGTAGGATTTTCTAAATCAGTAGCGTCGTTTAGAAACGAGGGGAGATTGCCTTAGAAAAGAAGTCTTGAATGTGAAAGGTTTTCTCAATGTCGTAGTTGACTGTTGAAAAAAAATTGTGACGGGGTTTCATGTTTTCTCTGAATGTGGTACCGGTTTTACCAGATTTTTGGTTAAACTACTTTGTCCATTTGAGGCCAAAAATAACTTGTTTGTTATAGAGTTGAGTACGTTTTCTTCTAACTTAGCTTATAGCCTTTATTTTGGTGATTTTAGGTTCACGAGAATTACACTATGCAGAACGGATGCTTTTTAGGGTTCCGTACCTAAAGGGTAAAAACGGGGCCCTATTACTGAGACTTCGCGGTCCGTCCGTCTGTCTGTCACCAGGCTGTATCTCATGAACCGTTCCCTACCTCTAAGCATTTTCATTAGATTCAGCCACTTTCGTTAAAACTAAAGCGTGTAGTTTATTTACCTAAGCTTAATAATTAATCTTAGATCTTTTGATATTTTACGTCTGTTTTGTCTAATTTAGCTCTCATTGTGTAACAAGACGTTGTTTCTTTGTATGACGTGAATGCCAGAAACACAATAATTAATTGTACGCGAGGAGAAGAATTTCAAGACATTTGTTGTATCTAAATTCGGTCTTGAATATTGTAATACTGTTAAGTGTTGTTTATTTATGGTTATGTGTGTTGTCATCATGTTTCTGTGACTCGTGTCTCTCTTTGTTATAAGCTAAATAAGGAGTGACTTTAAAGTCTTATGTAGGTTATGTTTTAGGAGTTGAAAATACTCATAATCATTAAGATGATTTTACAATAGGCTTGA
Source organism: Anorthoa munda (assembly GCA_945859665.1). Taxonomy (NCBI): domain Eukaryota; kingdom Metazoa; phylum Arthropoda; class Insecta; order Lepidoptera; family Noctuidae; genus Anorthoa; species Anorthoa munda. Next base: position 18,245,832 of record OX243896.1, on the reverse strand, counting down.
ACTTAAAACAGCGAAAAATAAATCAACTATATCATTTATTTTGGCGACTCATAATAACTCATAATATTTTTTTTGTTTTTATGACTTCTTTCACTCCCTGAAATATTGGCCAATGAATTAAAAGGCACCTTGTATATTTTTACCTGACCACGGCGAAGCCAAACTGGTTATGATTTTAGCAGTCTATGTATGCATGTTTGTATTTACGATGTTCCTCAGAAGTTCCTAAATTATTCATCCGATTTTGATGAATAAGGTGTCAATCGATTCGTTATTATGGCCCGGGTATTATAGGCTAAAAATAAAGTAGGCGTAGTCGGGTAACTGTTTTTAATTAAACTTTTTGCTTGTGTTGGATTCTTATTCTTAGCGTTTCGATGACAAACACAGGCTCTTCTTAATTAAATCCCTTGCCTGGCCCAATATTTATTGGATTTACAATGGAGTTGCTTTGGAAAAAGTACCTTTAACTGTTCCTATCAAGTAGTATAATATTCTGTGGTCTAAATTACTAGCATTAAGGTCATAGCCGACTTATGCGACACCGCTCCCACCCGGCAAAATAATGTTAATGGAAATGTGAGCTTCAGGGCGTCCTCTGTAGACATACTTTATATTGACAACACAAATTAGCAGACAACTCGCTATAACCTAGCATACCGCCATCGTACCAATGGACAGCTGGCTTCTCGCTTACCGCATGCTTACCACGCGCTTCATGCGGGCGAACCGCGCGGTGTACACACGCAATCACGCATACTGCTCGCTTGAAGCACGTTGCTAGCTTGTCGAAAAAGGAATGACGAAAGCGCTCGGCACGCGGACAGTGTAGTTGACTGCTAGCTGTAAGCGCGTGGACAGCTGGTTGCCTACTAGCAGTCAGCTCCATTTGAGGCGGTGGTGTGCGGGAGCGGTGTTGGTGCGTGTAAGTGAACTGAGTGAGTGGTTCATCATATTGATTTGGTGATTTTATGTTCATAGACAGACTAGAAACTTACCGAGACAGCAAAACCCTGCCTCACTTCAGTCTCATGTTTTCCTTGCGTACCAAACTGCGCCATTTTATCTAACTTCGTACAAGTCCATTGTCTAATCTTGAGGCCGATCGTGGCTTAACTAAGATAGGGGAAAGCCTTCAAGCTAACCTTAGCTATAATTAAAGTTAAGGTCACATGGCTTACTGGAGGTCACCGAAAGGTCTAAATTGTTAGTTAAACTAGAAGACCCTGTTACTAGTTTGATGGACTTGACTTAATGGTGGCGGTAATCCTTTAGAATAGCTATAAATAGGAATACTGATTAGTGTTTCACAAATTTAAGGCTCAAGTAAAAATATTTTATTATTAGATAAAATTAAGAAAGTTTCCAGACAGTCAGAATTATGGACACATTTAGTTGCATTTCTAATTCCTCTATCAGATTTGTTTTTTTTTGTAATTTTTTATATATTAGTATTTTTCTGTATGATAATTAGAATGATTTCATGGACTGGTACAATGTGACACTTTTAAAGATATTCAAAATTTTAGTGGCACAAAATTTCTATCAAAACTAATTTTCACATTAACGCTTCGCACCTGTTTGCGATAGCCTTCAAACAGGGTATGTAGTAAATTATACGAACCCTAGGTTTTACTAGCTCCATGTGATAAATTGCCACTGTATGTAAACTCGTTATAAAATGTATTCGAGAAGAATATCGCAATTACCTCTGTGGCAACACCAGGCGATCTCATCTGTGTATGTGGAAGGCTTATCAAGTAATCAGATTTCAGGCCAATTACGTAGGTACCCAATAGCCTAGATGTGTGTACACTTTAATCTCCTCTGTACCCAATTAATTACGGATTTGGGGTACGGATCACTTTTGTTGTAAAGCAAAAAGAACTGATAATATATTTACGTAGAAACTGCCTCTGCCCCCGGCTCCTCTCGCTATTCTGTTTTATGCTAAACACAAAGCAGAAAATATACCCCAATTTTTCCATTGAGAATTTGAAGAAGCAGAAGCGAAAGGAGTGGGTACGGATCGTAGTAGGTGCAAAAAGGCGTGAGTTTATGTCTGCATGTAATTTGGAGTAAAAGACGCGTAAACCCTAATTAATATCAATTTAACCTCGTGTTAGCAACTAACTCTGAGTTAAGATTTTCGGGCAAGTAGGCCTTAAATACAAAAGTTTGCCAGGTTGAAGTAGAGTTCGATAAATACCTACTCAAATTCAAATCCTTACATTTATAAATCGCCAGTCATCTGCATAGCCTTTATCTATATTGCGATCGGCTTGCAGTCAAACTTGATGCAGCTATTCAGCTGCGGGTATTCACTGGAGAGCAGATAACATATCCATGAAATAAAACTCGCGCAACTAGGATAAGTGGGTCTCACGTTCTAGCGTGCATGCGGATAGATTGAGAGGACGTACCTACCTAACATTAATGTAACATACATGCGGTCCACGCCGACTTTGCTCAGATTTTGCATACAAATTATGTAGCCTCTGTCCATTTGAGGCTTAAGACAAGTGATATTCTACAAATGTTAGAAAATTCTATAAACGTCGGCTGGTGGCAAAACATTAGATTGCCGACCAATATATCCATCCGAACCGTATCTTCGAAAATACCATCAGGTAACAGTACTTTTTCATATCAACACAATGTTTGAAGACCACCAGGAATAGATGCACCACAGGGAGGGGGCTTTTATGTATTGGCGAGTTCAGAGAAATAGGCCTAAAACACATTTTCAGAAAATGACTGGGTATTATTCTTTCTCTTCATTTGTATGAAACTATAGTAGGCAGCTCAGCACTTTTCTCTTTGTTGTTACTAAAAAAATACTGTATTACCCGGTTAAATATAAAATGCTCTGTTTACTTGCAGAAAAGTACTAATTGAACTTTATAGGGATAAATAATCCTATTACGCACAAGTGTGTAATATTATTGCGTACGTGTGTGTTATAGCTCGGTTTATGGCCCTAAAAGCAATGTAAAAAGGCTTACTTTACGAGCAAATGTGTTAAAAAATTATCTAGTAGTAGACACGATTCTATTGAACACGTAATTATGACACGATATCTTGCGAAAACACCCCGATTCAAACGCCCACAACTTTTGCATGGCTGCATCAAACATAGCCAAGGAACGCTCTCGATAAAGAAACCTTTCAAACAAAAAAAACCGGTCAAGTGCGAGTCTGATTCGCGCACAGAGAGTTCCGTATAAACAGCTATATTAAAAAAATATTAAATAACATTACTGAAGTTCATAAACTATGAGGGCATCGAACACTTCTCTAACTATAAGATAAACAGAATTGAGAAACAAAATTAACTTTGCCGTTGCAATACTGTCGTCCTACTACATTGACATCAGTCGCGGTCAGTTTACCAACAGCAAGTTAATAATCTTTTTTTATGTAGGTACAAATTTACGGTTAATGGATGTTTTCCTTTACTGATGCTATAATATATTGCTTCTTGCCAAATTTCATAACTCTAGGTCAACGGGAAGTACCTGTAGATTTTGATTCCCTTGCGAGTTTAATATATATGCCTCATTAACGGCTGTATATCTTGATTGCGTTGATCTAGAAGTTTGATTTTTCACAGCTGCTTTAACGGTTGCAAACTTCAGTATACGATATTAATTTCAACTTGATACCTCCACGCGTTCCCGAGATAAAGGGTCTTGACAGACAGATGGACAGACATACGGACATTCAGATGGACAGCCATACGGACAGACAGACGGACAGACAGACGGACAGACAGACGGACAGACAGACGGACAGACAGACGGACAGACAGACGGACAGACAGACGGACAGACAGACGGACAGACAGACGGATAGACAGACGGAAAGACAGACGGACAACAAATTGAACCTATAAGAGATCCGCTTTTTTCTTTTGAGGTACGGAACCCTAAAAAACGAAATCAAAATGGTTTCATCCGTTAAGAAGCTATGATGCAGATACACAAATACACAGGTACACACGTCAAACGTATAACACCCCACCACTAATGTGGGTGCGTTCACAAACATTTAAACTTACATAGACAAACACGGCCAGGCCCGGAACCACTATATGTGTCATCCAAATATTAAGCTTCAAATATATATAATGGGCTTCGGTAATTACGGTACACAAGAACACTACAAGTGCACGCATTTGTCAATAACCGTGCAGCTCATCTTAGTATTTAATGAGCTCAACGAGTCGACTAACAACACCAAAGAATGGACATACGGGTAGGCCGCATAAATTACTCAAACTGCCAGACCATGATTAAAACTAACTGAGAAAAATTAAAATACAAATCAAACAAAAAATAATAATGATCCACATAGTCTTCACACTCACAATAATTTAAATAAAATATTATAATACCTACTTTAAAAAGTAAATATTCTTGTCATTGCAAGAAAACCAAAACAAATAACAAAGTTCAGAATGAATAAAATAAATTAATACATTAATTGGAGCAGATCAATCGCAAAGCCTTTTTGTCCTCAACGTAATCTTTTACAGTATAAAACGCTTTCTAGCACAACTCACGTTTAATGAATGATTTGAATTTATTAAGGCTTATATCTTGTACGTGGCTTGGAAGCTTATTATAAAAGCGTATACATCTAAACGAGCCACCTATTTTCTTGAGTCTTGTTGTAGGTACTACAAATTTGTGTTGTATAGCTACAATACCGTTGAGTGCCCTAGGCTATACTTATTGTCTCGAAATAGTACATGGTTCCTGTGATATAGGGCACGAGAACGAAGCTACTAGTAAAAATCATAATCATAATCATTTATTGGCACTAATTAAAAATGGTTACATCAAAGTTTACACATTAGCATTAATTATCACTTATTTAAATTTGCAATTAGGTTGATGCGAAACTCCCTGACCCCCGTACTAGTTATAAACTGTATTACGGTGGGCCAGTTTATTCTTCCCTGTGCACAATTGTAGTAATAATATAAAATATAAATCCATGCATAAATTCATTATATAAATTCAATAACAATAATATAAATTCAATAATATAAATGCAACAATAGTATAAATTCATTGACATAATAGACTGACAAGTGAGTGATACCTTACACAAAATAAACCAATTCTATACTCATTCGGGATGCATTTTCTTTCTTTCCTTTTTTTTCCCACATTGGTAATTTACATAAATTTCATAACAATACAATATTCCCATTTGCATAATTTTACACCCGATAATATTATTTCAATTACAAAAGTATTTACGCTTTATTGTTAAATGTATATCAATAAGAGCAAGCTATGGAAGAACAAATTATACGTAAGAGATAAACAAATAGAACATAATTATTTTCTTTTCCACCCTCAGGTCACTGTGTGCTGTGTGATTTTGTGTTAAAAGCGTTTCGCGTTATCTCATTATTTCCTCCACCTGAAAGTAATCCAGCCCCTCAAGAAACCCACCAATAGCCTTCCTACATTCACGACTTCTAAGATTCCTTAGCTTAAGGTTTTTGCTAATCTTATTGTAAATGCAAGGGCCAAGATAATTTCCAAAGGTTTGAGCGAACGCAGTCCTGCATTTCGGAGTTTTATAAACTATATCCTTTCTTCGCTCAGCCCCGGAGTCAGGTCTAATTTTATGCTGTGCGATAATCAGCAGCCGGATGAAGAGCTTGCGTACAGAAAGTACCCCACTTTCTCTGTATAAGAAAAAGCTAGACTTTCACGTCCAAAATAGTATAATTTAAAGAGTAATCCCTCTATCATTATCTCAGGTTTCATTAGCTACTTCAAACAGCAAAAAAGACGCACTTACGACGTTCAACCTTAAAGCTAACCTCATAATAAAAAGCCAAACAAACCTCAAACCATATAAAAGGAAACATCACAGACTCTTATATAGAATTTTAATCAGCACTCTTACAATCCACTAATTAGCAACGACGGAACCAAAAAGGAATAAAAACCAAAAGCTTTTGAGATAAAAAGAGTTTTTTTTTTAATACACCCTGGATCCTCTTGCGCTCATTAAGATTGTTCCTCCCTAAGGGTCTTTTCCACAGTGAGATGCGCGAGGCGGTGCGCTAGGAAAAAATACACCACTTCATTTTCCTAACCTTATCTAGACATAGCGGAGCTCTGAGGCTCTAGAAAAATGTCATTCTGTGTATCACACACACACATGCACGTGCTGGGTATGTGTGTGTGTGCATACGCATAGGAGCCTTTTTGGTCTCGCACGGGGTTTTTTTTATTATTGTTTTTAATGTGTTTTTACTTATCTCGTGTCTCCTGTGCGGGTCACAAATAAATATGTTTATTTTCTTTCTTTCTTTATCAACAAAACTCTCGAGATAGTCGAAATGTCACGTGATTGATCACGTAGGGATTGATCCCTTACATTTTGACATTCCGACCATCGCCATCGCTGATAGAATGACTGTTGTCTAGAGCTCGATCGTGATTCCCAAAGTGATCGATATTGACCCCTTGGGGTTGAAATCTGTTTCCCAAGGTCGACATAAACGAAAACTGATTTTGGGGGTCGTCGAGGTCCAAAAATCGACCCCTATTAATTAACACAATATCTTATTTGAAACTTTCAAGATACTGTATAAGTTGTGTTACGTGTACCAACATGTTATAAGAATCACTAATATTTTAGAAACAAGTACAACTATTATAAAAAAAAAACAATTTTTTTTTTCTTTTATTTTTATTAATATTATTTTTTTGTTTTTTTTTTATAATAGTTGTACTTTTTAAAAACTCATCAAGATAAGCGTGCACAAGTTCGTACATGATGATAAACTCGGCAAATCAATAAGCGGATTTTTAAAGTTATTTGGCTATGGGGGTCTGAGGTATCAGTCATTTTGGATAAGGGGTCTCTTGCCCAAAATAGTTTGGGAATATCTGGTCTTAGAGCCTTTGATGGGAAAAGGCTAGCGGCACCGTAGCATTTTAATCATCTTAGAAAAGCAGTGCAGAGGATTTTCCATACAAAGTTGTCATCAGCTGATCAAAATTTGTGTGGGCGAAGCATTTTTTTTAGAGAATTGGCTATGAGTTTCATGGAGAAAGTTATTCATATACATGGGCAGAAGAAGTGGGCTGCTTTTGTTAGATGACTAAAATGCCACAGTGTATACAAAAAAAAACGAGAGATGAGTGAAGGATGCAGGCGAGGAATACGGGCCCCTCAAAAGTGATGAACCGAGGGGAGTGCTAGGAACTTGATAAGCGCACAACGTACCCCGTCCGCATACTGTAGAACAGAATCCGATACGCAACCTCGCACCACTAAGCTGCACATATTTTCACAGCTTAGCTACACATCACATGCACGGTAGAATCATTTTGATGTAACGTTCAAAAGTGCCGCTTGGTGGCCTAGTTGAAATAAAATATCTTTGTCTTTGTCTTTGTCTTCATCCTCGCATCGCAAAATCTCCTCGCACAGCTTTGGTGGAATAGAAAGAAAGAAAAGCATAAAAATTTATTTGTCAAGCACAGCACAAGAATATAAAATTGTATAAAAATGTGACAACAAACAACAAAACCAAACAATCAAAAACATCCTCGCACCGCCTAGCTAGCTCTTATGGAAAAGCATCCTTAACGAGGAAAATGATTATCACCGTAATAAAGATCAGACGTCGATTTTTGAGAAAATGAAACAAAATGCTGGCAACTTTGCTTTTTTTGCGAGACTACATTTCGCAGGAAACAGGTAGACGAGAATACAAAGCTAAGCTTTGACAATGATATAGAGGTGCTACTTTCAGAATTTTCGCGCTGGAAAAGTGTTTGGAATTTTATATAGGTCGGTAGGTATTGAAAAAAATAGTTACCATAGTAGCGAATTTTTTGTGTTGTTCTTTTTCTGACTGTAAGCTTCACACCTTGTAACTTTTGACACCTGATTTTTCCGGTAAAAGCTGGGAACAAATTATCGGACGCGGCTGACGGACGCGACTGACAGCCGCGACTTATAGAGTATCTGTGTAATGAATGTACATTACATTGCGCAAACTATCGGACGTAGGTCGCGGACGTGACCTTGGGCGTTCGGACGTCCGATAGAGATCTGGCCCGCCGGATGTTTGTGTCAGCCGAAAACGTCCGCGGACGGTGTGCACGGGGTGCGGGACGCGTCCGGGCGTCAGAACAATTTTGACTACGCGATATCTCGCACGTGCGTGCGAGATTATAAATAAAAATAGAAGAAAATCTTATCGAGTGTGTTCGCAGTAAAGAATGGCGTCCATAATTTCACTACTCGAAATGTTTCTACGTACCTAAACATAATCTTCGTTGAATAAGCTATATTATCTATAGAATAAGCGCTCGGACGCATCCGCAAGGCGCGTCCCAAACGACTGTGCACATATGTCAGTCGCGGCTGTAAGTCGCGTCCGTCAGCCGCGTCCGATAATATGTTCCCAGCTTAACAGTCGTCTAAATTAGTACAGTACAACTGTTTTCTTAATATCCCTTGGCAAACTTCGTGTTTCGTCAGTCGTCGGATTTCTATCAGTTGTCCTTTGCACTTAAGGGCTTATTACACTACACGGTATTCAGGGCCCTAAACCCTAATTCAGTGTAGTGTAATAACTGTTAGAGAGTTAGGGTTGCCATAATATCGACCTTATTGCTTCGGAATGATTTAATGACCCGGTATTCAGGGCCCTGAATACCGTGTAGTGTAATAAGCTCTTAAGTGCAGACCGGACGTTCTCAATCAACTTGGAAGTATATAGAGTTGTTAACACTCTTTTAACTTCATATAATTAAAAGATTATGTATTTTTATGGCCTACGGATAGTTGTTCTGTCTTGTGTATGTGAGTTTAAATGTTTGTAAACGCACCCACGATACCTTTAGAACAAATTTCTAGTGTGGGGAAATGATATAAAAAAATATGGGAGGAAACAGTAACACAAAGTTTGCCGAGAGACAATAAGAAAATAGTTGTACTGAAGAGCAACTAAGATACACTATAGACGGGCACATTCTTTCAAGTAGTAAGTAGGCAGCCCTTTTGATGGTAAATGGATACTGCCTACAAAACTAGAGGCTTCAAAGTGTGTTGACATTTTAGACATAATACTAACTCAATATTTCATTGGTTACACCGACAAGCTTTAAATCGGTAACCGTATTTATATTGGAGTTGAATTTTTTGGTGGGTACTTCCCCGAGCAATTATTATTCATATTTACTAACATAAACGCACGCCTCTTCCCACGAGGGCAAGCAGAAACTATAGAAAGACACCTGTTAAGATCCTTACACCATCGTTTTGCTTCGTTTATTAGATTCATATCATAGTGGTCATACACGTGCCAGTTATGAGTGCATCACCGGCGCACCAGAACACATTACATACCGTGATCACACGAAAGACCAAACCTGCACACGGGTGCCAGACGACTCCGTGTATGGAATGAACCACCTACCACTTTTCGGCCGCAGAGGATATGGACTTCCCCTGCAGCCCCACCACGTCCATCAGATGGTGGCGACACCATTCAGGCTGTGGAACTCCTCTCCCGCCACGGCCTTTAATCCTCAACCGCAAATAGTATGCGAGGTCCTATACGACATGGCATCCCTCCTCAGTTGCGATTTTGCCTTTGTTACCAAGCGGAACCGCAACCTTGTTGGCGGCTACGTCGTCGGCTTAATCGGCAAAAGCCCTGGCGAGCGCCCCACCTCGGGTTCCCCTTCGCTTCACCGTGGGTGACCATGCCACGGCTAGATACTGAGGCCCCCACCTCGATAATGCGGGGACCCACCGGGGGGTGGTAAGCACCTGGACTTTTTAAAAGTTATTCACCAACAAGGTCTGATTATGTCCTTTTGTGGCGTTATCACTCCCGGCGTTTTCGCCCATTGTTTACTATTACTAATTTTCGATATCTACCTTAATATTACCAGTAACTCTAATTGCCTGCATAGCAATAATAACAGTACATTGTGTTTCTGAGAACTGTCGTCTATTGACAATGTTCCTGATAGATAATTACACACCTAATCTGAACCTTGACGTGTTTGTAATTAATTAATTTTGTTAATCAAATTAATACATAATCATTTGCACTACTGTGTTATTGTCTACTGTCTATTGAAACGCAAAGTGTAATTTCCGTAGGACCAATACTTAATATATTATAATAGGCATTTAATTAAAAGTTATTTTACTAGTAATTTAATAAGTGCTTGTTAACACTAATATTATATGTGAAAGTTACTCTGTTGGTTGGTTTGTTTAATTTTCTCGCCATAACGGCTGACGGAATGCATATTTTTTTATTCCGATAGTATGAGAAATTAAAACACTTTCTCGCAAGCAAAACCGCAGGCAGAGGCTAGTAATAACTATGAACTAGGTTGACTGATGTACTTAGATAAAATAAAGTACCATTGACATAGAGCCAATTTCAACAAAACTACTCGTATAAAAATTAAAATATTATTTAAAGAAAAATTTCTCATAAAATAATTGAGACAGACACGTCCTGTGAAACTTTAAAAAAAACAATAAAAAACTTCTGCTATTGTTTTTGTTAAAAAGGCTTTTTTTCGCTTTTTAGTTTACTTAATTTCAACAAAACCGGTACAAAGTTGGAAATTCAGTAGGCAAATTATCAATAAATCCTTTTTTCCTACCTTTAGGGACGGATATTATTTTTGAAATTTAAATGGGACCAACTATGACTCTTTAAATAAAAACGCATTTTTGAAATCGGACTAAAAGTTATGCATGGTGATATCTAGTCCAGGGGGGTGACACTCAAAATAACCTTACTCTAAGAGCTTATGGTCACCCCCCTGCTCCACAACCACTAGGGCGTAAAAACAAGTGATAAGCAGAACATTATTATTTTGAAATATTTTGTACCTGCTGAAGACTATGAATACATTAATTTGTATTGTATAAACTCAATTTATTTTGAAGCAATGAGTAGTCGAACTATTGTTTTTCGAAATTGAGACTGTGTCGAAATAATTAACTGTCGAAGTTCAGAATGACACTCGTGTGAGAACTATGTACCAACTGTAAATCTACCATTTACTGTACCTATGTGTCGTTCGTTGACTTGTGTGTGCCCAGACAGTTGAGAGTGTGTCATGCTCTCTCTAATGTATCTCTGATGGTGGCAGATGTATTGGATCATTATGTTCCCTTCATGATGGTTGAGCTGAGTGGTACCAATCCATGTGTCATATTCGTGAACCGGCGCCAACAGTTGGGATTGGTCATAACTTAACTGCTTCGGCCTGCTTTTAATTACGTACTTAATTTATTTTTGAATTGTTTGTTTTACTCTAGACGCTTTTACGTGCACGTCTTTTTACATCGTTCTCACATATGTATTTTTCCAACAATAATAATGTAACCAAATAATTGTAATTAAAACTGATGGAAAAGAGCGTCTGTGGAGTTTCTTGCCCATTCTATGCCAGAGAGACCTACTGACGCTTGCGAATGTGCAACTAAATTTATATTTTATTTAACAATTCAAAAGTACCTATATAAGGTTTAGTTGAATTAAACATATTTTGATTTTAATATAATTTATACGTTTACTAACAGGTGAAATAGAGGTCAAGCTCAAGCCTATCAATAGTAAAAAAAGAAAAGTATAGATACCTACATGTTCGAAATTTCGTTGTTTAAAAATATACTTAAATATTTTTAAAAACCCTTACCGCGGCCCCTGGCCCAAACAACTGAAGGAACACGGGTGGGTTTTTGTCAGTAAAAGTCTGACACGCCCTCCCGCTTCACCCAGAGCGGGAGAAGCCATTGGACGAAATCACACAAAAAAAAAAAAAAAGTTCGGGTTAAGACTAAGGACACTCACCAAGAACCGACAATACCTCTTTCCTCTCCACCATTTCCCTTCGCCTCTAAAACTATTAATCGTAGCACTCAATAAACACATTACCCTCCTTCGGCAGTCGGGTAAAAAGCCTCTAAATAGTCAACCAGTCGGGTACCTATTCAAAGGACTGCCTTATTCGCTTCTGGGACAAGCTTTTAAGACTATATTTTGTAAAGTGCTCTATATAGTCCTTGCGAAACTTAATGACTCAACTCTACCAGACTCAACTCAGAAATGTATTTTGCTTGGTAAAAGATCCACTATTTTACATTGCAAACTTTGTTGGATTTGCTATTAGTACGAGATCCCGCCTCAAAAATCTGTAGTCAAAACTTTTTTTTATTAAAACTATTTTTTTATGAAGATACTTTATAGAAGAGTAGATCAAAGCAGGGTTGCGTGGCAATATATAGCCACAATACATTTTTTTGTTTTACTGTACTCTACACATAGCATTTCTCCTGTGACGCGGAAGCGTAAAGCGTAAGCAATATCAACCAGCTTTCAGTTAACTACAATTTATGGATTGTCAGGTGTAAACAGCTTAGCTAAGCTTAAAATCCATAGATTGCGGCTAACTGCGAGTTGACCACCTTTTTTAGGGTCCGTACCCAAAAACGGGACCCTATTACTAAGACTCCGCGGTCCGTCTGTCTATCTGTCTGTTTGTATGTCCGTCTGTTACCAGGCTGTATCTCATGAACCGTGATAGCTAGACAGTTGAAATTTTCACAGATGATGTATTGCTGCTATAACAACAAATACTAAAAACAGAATGAAATAAATATTTACGTGGGGCTCCCATACAACAAACGTGTTTTCTTTGCTGTTTTTTGCGATAATGGTACGGAACGCTTCGTGCGCGAGTCCGACTCGCACTTGTGTTTCTATTTTCTAAATCACTTTCTTTCAAATGACGTTAGATCTACTAGAAAATCTTATTATATATCTGGGGTGAAATATCAGCACATAAATTACAATTTATTTTATTACGTTAATTATTAAAATCAAGTAGGTACTGTCAATTATCTTTCATGAAAATTAAGTTTAATCAGAAACAAATATGGATGCAGATATTAGCAGTGGTATCTTAGGCTAACTTTGTTGGAGTTGCTAAAGGATTCTATCAAATAGCGATGTACAGCCGTTACTTTTAAGTGGTTACTGCTACTTGTTTCTTAATGTATGCTTGCAATCTTCTGAAGATCAAGATAACGCTTCTTTGGAAACTACTTTAGGTAAATGCTAGGTTTTTTTTAACATTGATGTTTTAAAGCTAGCTGTTTCAATTTAATATTGAGATTGAAGTGACTTTGATAACTTGGATATTTTTGAAGTAATATGTATCTGAACTTTTATCTATCTATCTAATCTAATACCTTTAAAATAAGCACCTATATATTTTAACACCTGCATGTACATTATGGATGCAATAAATTGAAATTGAATTTGTACGAGGCATTCTTGTATATGAGTATATATATAATATATAATCTGAATTTCGGAAATGGCTACAACGATGTTCACGCAATTTAGTATGCAGGGGGTTTCAGGGGCGATAAATCGATCTAGTTATGTTTCATTTTTAGAAAAGGTCGTTTTCTCTTTTTTTACCCGAGAAGAGCTCGGTCGTCCAGGTACTTCACGTAAAAGCTTTGACGTACGTTAATGCAATTGCATAATAATTTCAAAATAAAATATGTCGACAATTTTATTTTGCAATTATTATGCAATTGGTTGGCGTGGTGATTAAGCGATCGGCTGCTGGCCGGGTGACGCGGATTTGATGCCGTACGGAACAAATAATTATATAATAATAAATCGTTTTTAGGGTTCCGTACCCAAAGGGTAAAAACGGGACCCTATTACTGAGACTCCGCGGTCCGTCTGTCTGTCGGTCTATCTGTCTGTCTGTCACCAGGCTGTATCTCATGAACCGTGATAGCTAGATAGTTGAAATTTTCATAGATGATGTATTTCTCTCGCCGCTATAACAACATATACTAAAAACAGAATAAAATTAATATTTAAGTGGAGCTCCCATACAACAAACGTGATTTTTTTACCGTTTTTGCGATAATGGTGCAGAACCCTTCGTGCGCGAGTCCGACTCGCACTTGGCCGGTTTTATTTTGAATACACACTTTTATACATTCAATTATTATATACCCACCAAACTGCGCAACAGTTTGTCGGCGGGATAAGCGCTCGTATTAATCATAGTAATATTCCATTTTGATCAAAGGGTTATTAATATTAAGAGTACTTCATTCATTTTCTCATACAAATTCAATAAATAAATCAAATACAAAATAAATTAAACATTAAAATTAAATTAAATCATTCAAATAGGTACAATGTCAATACAATAAAATAAAATCAACAATAAGTTACAATGTATCATTAAAATCAAATAAGTTATAATCATTAATATCAAATAAAATAAAATCAGATAAAATAAAAACAAACAGGACCAATCAAGTTCCTAACATCCATGTTTTGAAAACATTTCAAAAATAAAATAAATAGATATGTTTTAAATTAAAATGTTATTTATCATCATTCATTACAGTTAGCGGCTATTTCCTTGAGCAGTATATTTTTCAATTTATTTCAACAGATGTTGCTCCGGGTCTGGTTGTTTGTGCATATGAGTATATTATACGAGTGTTTGTAAATGCAACCACGATACAGGCGAAATACCTAGTCTGAGACAACGTTCTTAAAAATAAATAAATAAATTTTGATTTGGTATAAACTGGATAACAATAAAATTTGAAATAATCCTCCACAGCTAAATTAGAGTTGTTTCAGGAACAGAAACTACTTCTAGAGAAGAGAAGTTACAATTTTGCAAATTGTATGCAACAAAGCTGAAATTCGCTATACCACTCGCTGACAATAAAGTAGCAAACAATAAATAAAGCAGTTCTCAGAATCACTTAAAACTTCAACTAACAATAGTTTCCTCAAAAACCCGAAACGATCTATTTATAACGATAATATCAAATTAGTTAACAGTCTAAAACTTTGTTAATAAACTTGCTCCACCCACTCGATTCCGTACTCGAAAACTTCCGTGGTAGAACACAAAACTTTAGATCTAAAATAAATTTAAAAAACAACTCTAAAGCTATTAATTTAAACTCGAAACTACAACTGTTCAGGCTTAATTGGCGCCTACAGCTTTTGTTTGAGCATTGTTACGACTATTAGCGTTAAATAGAGAACCCACGTAATATCCATATTGAAAATGGGGCGCAAGGTAGATTGTCTATTTGAATAGAATCGTAGTTTTGAGTTACTGTTGGGAATTGTACCTCACACTTCGGCCATAAATATTGCCAATTTAACTCGTGGAAGAAATGAGTGGACTGTATAGAAAGGTGAGATTTTAAACCCGGTATATTTAAATTACATTCAATCTGTCCCGACCAAACGAAACATACATAAATAAACTCACGCCTTTTTCCCTTGAGGGTAGGCAGAAACTAATACTTCTTTTGCTTTACTCACGTTCATACATCTAGTCATAGGCGCACACCGGTTATGAGTACTGCACACTTGGTCTTGATGATGCAAGCGGGCGCGGGCCTTAGAGCTCTCACTTCAATTCTTTGATCTACTCAAAAAACATGGTAATTGGAATATTTTTTTTTTAGACCCAATGCCTACAGTAAACTTAAATTCAGATCATAGAGACAAATCATCATCTGCCTAGCCTTTTCCCAACTAGGTATATTGGGGTCGGCTTCCAGTTTAACCGGATTCAGCTGAGTACCTGTGTTTTACATGGAGCGACTGCCTATCTGACCTCCACAACCCAGTAACTGGGTAACACGGTACTCCTTGGCAAGACTGGTGTCAGATATCAAGCTTCTGACTACCCGTAACGACTGTCAAAAGATCTTCAAATGACAGCCGGGACCAATGGCCGAGTTTCCTCCGTGCCTCGGCAAGCACGTTAATGCTTTCCGAGGCACGGAGGAAACTCGGTTTGTTGAAATGGTCACCCATCCACGGACCGACCTCGTCAAGTGTTGCTTAACCTTGATGATCGACCCGTGCGGCTGTTATTATATAGCCACGAGCTCCTCCTCCATCCAGATCATAGAGACAAAGTCAAACAAAATTTTAAAGGCAAAAATAACTTAGCCATTTCAAACTATTCTAATGTCGTAGGCGGTAACATTTATCCACATTACATTAGCGAAACTACCATCACACAAGTGTCACCCTTGATTAGACCGTTATTGTATCCTAAGTATTTAACTGAATTCTAGTTATTAGCCTTGTATGTATTTAGTTGTAGTCCTGAGATAGGCAACTTTGAAGGTGCTTTGTGAAAATCTATCTCTCAATTTCAGTCAAGAGTGATTAGGCTACTTAAAGCGCGATCCATCGTCGACCACCTCATCGCTTACCATCAGGTGAGATGGTGGTCAAGCGCGAGCCTATGTCAAATAAAAAAAAAATAAAAAAAAACTGGTGAACAACTTTGAGTCAGAATAAACCATAGACATGGTGAATGCTTGAGATTGTACTTCAATGTGGAAAATATGATAAATAGAGCGGTTAGGTTTATATTTCCAAAGCCATTTTTTTTTCTTTACCTGTCATTGGTATTTGCTGAGGCTCTAGACAAGTGAAAATCTATCAAAGAACGTGTCACGATAGTATTGGAAAATGTCGAAGATGTTTGGGATCGTAAAGCGCTGCCGAAATTTCACGTGATCAATACCTTGCATTTTGCCAATTTGAATAGGTATAGTCATCAAATATCAGCCTCTAAGGCTCGTGACAAGATAGTTCTATTTTTAAATCGGGTTACACTCAGCATCACAAAAATCGCAATTTCTTCGAAAATAGCTTGTCCTGCCAGAAACACATGCATTAAACAAATAATTAAATCTGCTGAAAGTATGTTTTATGACCTTTAAATTAACAACAGATTTCGTAAATAACACAATTCTTTAGAGCATTAGTCGTTAAACATCTTTTGTTAAAATATGCATTCCAGGAGTGATCAAATTGGACCACCCTAGAAGGGTATAAAACGGTTGATCAAAGTCAAAAGAGAGTAATTTAGCCTCCAGACTTTGAATTGAGCACAATTAAACAAATCCAGGCAGAAAAACAACCCTAAACAGATTTTTCCGTCATTCCGTTAATCCATTTTATTTCATGCCTTGGTAAATAGAACCAAAAACCCTTAACGTTTTCTGAAAGATGAAAAAATTGTCTTTCAAAAAAAAAAAGGTGTGATTTTTGTGATACGTCTATACTAATATTATAAAGAGGAAAGATTTTTTTGTTTGTTTGTTTGTACCGAATAGGCTCCGAAACTACTGGACCAATTTGAAAAAATCTTTCACCATTAGAATGCTACATTATTCCTGAGTGACATAGCCTATTTTTTTAATCCCGAAAACGGGTTCTGTGCGGTGGGCCACGGGAGCGAAGCCGCGGGCAACTGCTAGTAGTGTATATATATACACTAAGTATCACAAAAATCACACCTTTACTTCTGCTAATCTTTTCCAAATAATTTAAATCATAATTTAAATAATTTTAAGATAAAAGTATGTCTATGATACACCATTTCGAAGACAATTGCTTATGAAGCAGATAGTAACCATATTATGGTTACTATCTGCTTCATAAGCATAATTCACTTTTTATGATCCCACTGTTGATACACAGACTTTTTTCTGAGAAATGACAGGTCATTTTCCAAAAATAACTACATATATTGATTTGCATAATTCTCTTAAAACCACTCCACTTCACGGCCAGAGATATTTTTTACGTAAGTCCGTCTATGGGAAGTCAGCCCCACTACCGTTACATGAGCTTGGATTACTTATTACTCTACAGGTCGACTCGTATTTTAAAGAAATCTCTATTAATTTTTATTAATCTTATTCTTGATCTTATTTGTATTATAATAGCAGTAAAAAACCTATATTAATAAGTAAAGTTGCTCCTCTCATCCGTACCAAGGAAAGTGTTTGTTCTGCAAGTCATAGC
Source organism: Anorthoa munda (assembly GCA_945859665.1). NCBI lineage: Eukaryota > Metazoa > Arthropoda > Insecta > Lepidoptera > Noctuidae > Anorthoa > Anorthoa munda. The sequence goes on along the minus strand of OX243896.1, from coordinate 18,227,900 downwards.
TCGCGGCAATGTCGGCGCCGTCACTTAATTAGCTGCTTGAAGTCTCGTTATACTTAGATTATACCAACTAATCTAATCACGAGGAAGTTTGTTTTTACTTGCAAGTAAGAGTTTCTTGTCGTTATCTGAAGATTCTTTATTGCATCAGTAGTAGATAAATTCTATATACAATTTTTTTTTATATCAATTCCTTGTTGCAAGTTATAGTTTTAGTTTTTCAGGATCGGTGTCCCTAAATCCGGAGAGCTCGAGATTTAATTAATGGTCCAGGATTATATTCCAAAATGAAGTTAGTAAAAATATGTTACACTAGTTTCTGCCCGCGGCTTCGCTCGCGTAAAATGTGTTTTGTCATCCCAAAGGAATACAAACTCTCATATGTCCTTCTCAGGGTCTCAAACTGTCTCCATGCCAAATTTCATCTAAATCGGTTTAGTAGATCCAGAGATTACCCCCTACAACCTCACAAACTTTACCTCTTTATAATATTATAGTACTCGTATATATAATAATCTGTACCTATCAAAACGCAGAGGCTTATGAGGAGAACATAGTCATTGGATATAAGAATTTTCTAGAAGGAATGTAATTAGTGTTACTAAGAGATTATTTGTGAAAGGTAAGTACAGGGGGGTGACCATAAGCTCTTAGAGTAAGGTTATTTTGAGTGTGTGTAAGGGACAGATGTATATGACTTGTATACATCTGTCACTTACGCGATCTCAAAATAACCTTACTCTAGAGCTTATGGTCACCCCCCTGGGGCCTTTCCATGACGTGTCAAAAATGTCTTGGTGCGACTGTGAATTAATTTAAAAAAATTAAAATCCCGACTGCTTAGGAAGCGAACTTTTTTCAACATAATTAAGATTTAATTTTTGAACTCACCTCTTAGAACCGAGCGAGCAAAAAAAAAACTGAGCGTCCACAATATGGCGCCCAAAAGCCGCCAATTTTTATTTTGCAATTTAATGTAGCCAGTGACACTCGCAAGGTTAAGACGAATCGATTGACAAAATCGGCCAACGCGTTTGGGTTCTAGGACGCCACATAGCAACAGAAATACATACATACATAGACTGAAAAACACATTACCCTCCTTCGGCAGTCGGGAAAAGGGACACAGCTATTTGTCTTGTGTAGCTCCGTCTGTCTCTCACAGTGGAACCATGATAGTTTTGACACGTCATGGTAGGTCGAGAACGAAAGTTATACCATCGCTGAGTGTAGGCTACTTTAATAGGAACTCCTGTGGCATCTGCAAGCCACGGGAGTGAAGCCTTAGGAAACAGATAGAACATTCACATATCAATAGATGAAATAAACTAATTTGTATCTTAGTTATAACTGGTGGAACATAAGGCGCAATAAAAAAAATACCCTAAAATTACATTTTAAATTAAATATAAAAAAATTACACAAAACTAACCCAATCGACAGAAAGCCGCACTTCCATAGCACGAATTTGTCACTACACCCACGTGATGAAGCATTTCTCTCACCTATACCTAACCCCGGATCACCTTCACTACAATACGGCCCGTAATGCAGTGCTATGAAAATCTTATTACCTTCAGGCACGTATCACGTTTTGCATACATTGCCTATGCAACGCATGAACGGGGTACGCATAGCCCAGAATTACTGATACACGTTTTACTAAAATATTAGCTCTTAGGATTTGCTCACATTGGGGGAGGCTTACTTTCGTCAGACGGTTTTAGTTTTTGTTTGAATGAAAGAAAAAAAAATAAACTGAATATAAGCATATAACAAAAAAGGTGTTTTAAATAAAATACTGAATGCCAGCAGTGACTGCCCAAGCTTCTTCTCTAGCCCAGTTTAGGATAAAGCCAAAAAACAACAACGGAAGGGCGTGTCAAAGGATTAAAAATCAGTATGAAGACATAGAACATAAATAATGTAGTTACCTATCCTATGAATGGTGAGAGCGGGTAAGCGCGGTTAAGCAATTTTTACTAAGCAAAATTTAATTACGTTCACATGGACGCAATGTAATGCAGTTCGATAGATTTGCTATTGTTGTCTTCTTTTTAGGGTTCCGTACCCAAAGGGTAAAAACGGGACCCTATTACTAAGACTTCGCGATCCGTCTGTCTGTCTGTCTGTCCGTCTGTCTTCAGGCTGTATCTCATGAACCGTGATAGCTAGACAGTTGAAATTTTCACAGATGATGTATTTCTGTTGCTGCTATAACAAAAAATACTAAAAACAGTATAAAGTAAATATGAAAGGGGGGCTCCCATACAACAAACCTGATATTTTTGCCGTTTTTTGCTCGATATTAATAACGGCAACAGGTAGACGCTTGAAATATTCACAGAATGTTTAGTTGTATATTCAATTCAAAAAAATAAAAAAAATAAATTAAAATAAAATAAATTAAGGGGGGCTCCCATATAACAAACGTGATTTTTATGCAGTTTTTTGCGATAATGGTAGGGAACCCTTCGTGTGCGAGTCCGACTCGCACTTGGCCGGTTTTTTTAAATATTTACGGATATGTGACACGAAACTAAAGACCCACGATTGCAGGATCGTATCCGCCAAACGGGAGGTTATGAGGAAATGAGAGGTTCTATGAGTTGTACACGTCATTGAGTAAACCCGTTGCGAATCTAGCAAACGACCCATGAGCTAGATTGACCCGACACTACCGAAGACATCCCGGACGTCAGCCTGTTCGAGATTAGAATGGCTCTGAAACAACTTGAGAAAAGGTTTTAGCACCGTGGACCACATACATAAGCTGCGGCAGGTTATATAGAAGACCGAAGAGTATATCTCTAACTATTCACTGCTGCACTGGAGGATGTCTTCAAGGTTCTGGACTGAGGGCTAGGTATCAACGTCAATGGTGAGTACTCACCTTCCGTTTGCCGTCGATATAATGGTCATATGGCTGTGACCATGAAGGACCATGGAATGCCCACTCACCAGTAGAGATTCCGAAACAGTGGGTCTTAAAATGTACATGGACATAACCAAGGTGATGTTGAATGCCTGTTTTGCCACCACACCTGCCATGGTCAAAGACTACACTCGAAGTTGTGAACGATTATGTCTACCTGGGACTAACGGTCCAGTTAGGTAGGTCCAACTTCGAGAAAGAGGTCAACCGTCGAATCCGTTTCGGCTGGGCAGCGTTCGGGCAGTTACGCGGTATCTTTTCGTCCAACTTACCATAGTCTATGATCAATGTGTGTTGCTAGTGATGACTTATGGAACCGAAACGTGGTTGCTCACAATGGGCCTCATCAGAAGGCTTAAAGTCTTCCAAAGGGCAATGGAGATAGCTATGCTTGGAGTTTACTTGCGTGATCGAATCAAAAATGAAGACATCCGCAATAGGACCCAGGTTACCGACATAGCCCGAAGGATTGCCAAACTTAAGTGGTAGTGGGCAGGGCACATTGGTCGCAGAACGGATGGCCGTTGGGTCCATAAAGTTCTGGAGTGGCGTACCGCATAACGGAAGACGCAGCGTTGGATGGCTTCCCTCTACGTGGAGCGATGACCTGGTCAAGGCTGCGGGACTGCGGTGGATGCGACACTTACAGGACCTATCAGTGTCGCAATACTTGAGGGAGGCCTATGTCTAGCAGTGGACGTCTTTTGTCTGAAATGATGATGATAGGTGTTATCGCCTATCGACTCAATTTGCATTGTGCCACCAGGAAGGTCCCTTCGAGGTTGATTTTGTTACTATTGTAACCAAGGCTCATACAATACTTGTAAATGCCACTTTAGTCAATGTGTATCGCATACTCATCATATTAAATAAGATAAGCATCGAATGCTTTGATGATAACGATGCTCATTTGAGAGAAACGCGTAGTAGACCGTATCTCGATTGAATAAGTCGCCAGGGGTAATCAGTAGCAGGAATTTCAGATCAGGTCACAAAGCTTCCTGTTATCTTAATCTTATCAAGCTATTATTTATCTCTATCTTATAATTTAGTGATAGTATTCTGCTTCCTTATAAACAAAATGTGTAACGTAATTCTTTCCATCCGTTCGCGTGCGGATGGCCAGGACGTGGCTGGAGGTGGATCACTGTGTCTTATGGGAGTGTATTTTTTGGCAGAATTAACGTAATATTATGTTGAATAATGTAGAGGCTACCTCAGGAGTTGTTTACTATACGGACCTTGTGGAAACTAGAACAAATTCCCGTGCGTTCAAGCGTTTTTGCCATACCTATTATTGGAATCAAATATAACAGCTCACAATGTTAGGGCCCATTAATATATTAATTCTTATTTATTATTCGTGGTGCTAGGCAACTGGGCTTATCCTAGTTTTAAACGTCCCTTTGTGCCTAGTGGCCTTGTTTGTTCTGTCTCCTGCTTGATATGGAGGGAAGTGGAAATTTATATTTTTTTCCTACTCCTCCGTTATTCTTTGCTGATTAATTTCGTTGCGGGATTCAAGACAGTTAAATTCATTCTCCGGGACTTCCTCGAGCTTCATTACCTCGGCGCTTTTCTGGTGGTCGCCACTGTTGATTCTGGCTTTCAGGAGTTGCAGTGGTTTGGGAATAGTGCGGTGGGATTGTAAAACACAATGTCTTTACACAGCTGTAATGGAAAATTTTGGTCATATTTTAATAACTTCTACTGCGCAAGCAAATGAGCAACTATCTCCAAGGAAGTCAAAGAAAAATCTCAAAAATAATTGTATCTCCCATACAAATTTAAGTCAGCTTATGACAATTTTGTATGGCAAATCTAATTTTAATTTTTTGAATTGTAAGTATATCTTCCTTACAGAAAGTTTTTAAAAAAATCAATTTAACTTTCCCCGTTTTAATTCTCTCTGAACACATTCCCAAAGAACATTACAAGTTAGACAATAACTTCAACACTGACAAAACTTCAAGCAGAGCAGTAATGCAGCAACCCAATTACGAAAATACACCAAAACTCAAATGATTTAGACAAAAACATACCTGCCGGGAACACTATTCCTACTGTGAACCTCCAAAATGTGTTGGTCCTCATTTACTGAAGCGAGCTGGTATAATTAATTCTGCCAGAGAAAATCGTCATAATATTAGCGTTGTTTTATACATACGAAAAAAAATCAAAATGATTCATACCTTTTTACTTTAATGAGAGAATAAATTGCAATACATCTTCAGTAAAAGAACACGATAAGTAATAAACCTAAATCTCAACATCACGCAGACTAAAAACGCGCACCTCCTTTTTCACACACAGACAATCACCATATTTGCGGTTATTTTATACGATAAAAGATCAATAATTTTCATATAATAATAATTGCAGAAAATGTTATAAAGTTAAGTACTTACCTGGGGTAATCACCATATCACGTTAATATAAAAAAAACACTTAATTTTGAACCAATATACCAAAGTAAAATACATTTGAGAATAATAAAGCTTAAACTTCAATACATAGCCTCCTCCTTTTTAAAAATTGGCTACAAAAACTCGAACTACTCAATTACCAGAACACACCAAATCTCAAACGATTCAGCCAAAAAAACATGGCTGGCGGGAAACACCATTCCCACTGTTCCCTACGTACCGTTGTACCTACAAAATGTTTTAGTCCACATTTACTGAAGCGAGGTAGTGTATTTTGCGCCGCTATTTTTGTTTAGTCACCCGAGGCTAGTTGCTAACTAGCGCGGAAAGCCCTACCATCATATCCGAAATATAGAACGTCTTTTAGATGATTTTCTGACATTTTCTTTGCATTTTTCTTGGCCTTGTACAATATTTTGTGGAAGAATTGTGCTTGAATATGTTATTTTATACTTCAGCTACAATGTTTAGCAAGTGCAACACAACAAAGAAACTGTTTTATCTATTTGTTTATATTGTACTACTTGTGTTGTAAGAATACTATAGCGATGCCATAATAATCTTCTAGTCTAGTTTATCGATGAGTTAGGTGGCATCGCTTAGAAGGCAAATAAGACAAAAAGCGATGTAGACATATTTTGCAAAAATTAAACAGGTGAACGATATTGTCAATGTAGTAGAAAACAACTTTTTTATTTTTTTCGTGGAGAAATCCTCATGCATACTGCACCACGGGGAAATAGTGCAATTATGTGGGATTCCAATCCACTAAAACTCCACGTTGACCTCCTGTGCCGCTTATGGCGGGAACACAGGCATGCGTTAGCACGTACCACGATCCCGCCGCGGCTGTCCATCATCGGACTCTCCTCTGGGGAGTACCCCCCATCACCAGCGCACCAGAACATGCTGTACGCCGTACCAGCCCACCCCAAAGCCCAAACCAGCACAAGGATGCCAGAGAATCCCGTGTAGGGCACCCTTGGTCCCCTTATGACGGGTCAAGGTCAATGACCCCGCCACCTACCATTTTTCGGCTGCAGGGGACAGGGAGAGCGGCCATCGCTATACCGACACTCCTATCCTACGGCCCCACCGCGTCCGCCATCGGACGGTGGCGACACCGTCCACGTTGCGGAACGGCGCACCGCAATACCGGCACTCCTCTCCCGCCTCAGCCTCCAACCCTCAGCCCCGATATCTTATGGGTGTGGGAGGTCCCATACGACATCGCGGCCCACCTCAGTTGCGATGTCACCCAGGCGGCACCGCAACCTACTTGTAAGCCGCTACGTCGTCGGCTTATCGGCAAAAGCCCTAACGAGCGGCCCCTCCTCGGGTTCCTCTTTGCTTCACCGTGGGTGACCTAGCCACGGCTACTGACAATGCGGAAACCACCGTCGGGGGTGGGAAACACCTAGAAGATATACGCAAGAAACCAGGAAGTATGGCACAAGAAAGGCGAAGACGAAGATAACCAGTAGTTTTTGATGTCATGATCAAATCACGGTGATGGCGACGAAACAGGTGTGTACCTGTCCATGAAAATATGTTCATTGACCTCCCTTAAACTTCGTCACGATGAGTAGTCTTGGGCAGCCCACATTAGGGGAATGCCCAAGAGACGTATTATGTATCTTCCTAAATATTATTTAAAACAAAGTTTCAACAGGCTTCCCCTAATGGCCTCATAAAACTTTTACAATATAAATATTATAAATACCTTATACGCAAACATACATTATTTAAATCTCTAAAGTATACGAATGAAATTTGTACTCACAATCCGGCTTGCCCACGATTCTTTTTTTGCCGAAGTTAAAAAAATGCAGATCCTAAAAAAATAAACCAAAAAGTTTCGAAGCAATTTTTTGCCTCGGTGGATAAAGAAAAAGAATGATCTGCGTATATTGCAGGGGACAGGCGAAAACTTTTCGCTTTGGTGTAACCACGATGCTCGAGAAAGTCGTTTTGGCAATTGTTTTAAAAGTAATATTGTCTGGGGACGATAAATGAAGACTGATGTGATAAAAAGTTAAAACATTGAATAGGGCAGTCTTCTGACTCAATTACTTAATTCTATAATAACCAGCAGATTAAAGATTAAATAATTATTTTAAATTTTTGTTTAAATTATTGTGGTGCACTTCTGCATGACGGTGTCATAGTTAACTTTCGCTACCTCCAATTAAAAACTCGGCACATTTACATTGAAAGTTGGTATAACCTTCATATATTAATTAATCTACGCCAAAATCTGGTCCTCAGCTACAAACAAGTTACCTTCACCAAACCACAACCATGTTTGGCCCAATCTCAGAAATTGCAACAAACTCTCCCTTGAGCGCAACCAATATTTACAATGTGTACTAATTTTAAACTTGGACACTTCCAACATACGGTCGCTTGTGTAAAATATTTTTACTCGAACATAGACGATACCCGGGTACCCGACGATACCCGGGTAGGTGAAGTAGGGTAACTTGGAAATAAAACCGTTGGTACCGTCGTGTTACCGAAGTTGGGGATTTAACGCTCGCTGCGACACCGGCCTGGGGTCTGGTGTGAGGATTGAGCGGTTAGGAGTTTGGATATTGCCTTAAATGCTGATTCAATTTAGTCGTCTCTCCCTTAGGTTGATGAATCTGGGGTGGGCCTTAAAGTGTAAACGGCCATGTAATTTTGCTATCATAAAATTATTTTTTCTTGGATAGAGAAATTTAAGCTAAAAAATAATCTATATATCGGAGGAAGGTAAATGATTCGCTTGAAATCGCTTGTAAACTAATTACTTCAGGTTTGTTTAATTGGCAACATTTAGCTTCTGATCAATTCTCAGTTCGATTTTATTCGATTGACAACACTTTTTCTTATGTCAAAATACTCGATTTGGATTGGATAATACAAGCAGTACCTACTTTGCCGGATGTGTTCTTGAACCAATGAAAAGCGAGGAAAGTCTATACGGATTTTCTAGAGTGGGTTTCTCCCGCCATATTGTGTGGTGAAGTTAGAAAAGATACGCGCGGACGCGCTGTTTTGGGAGTTAAAAAGAGTTGAGAGAAAAAGAGTTGAGAAGTAGCCTAAAGTGGCGTGTGTGAACTTGAAGAAGTGTGTTTAAGTTGGGAAAAAGCGAAACGATTGGTGGCCGAATCCGCTGCTTTGATAAAATTGGAACAAGAACTATCTCTTAAACGGCATAAGTTACCTGCTTTGTGCATCGCATACCCACGATATGCCCACAGACCGAGGGTATTATTGAAGATAGGCCACCTATCTCCGATATATATATTTTTTGCTTTCCTAACTACGCGTTGTGCAATGTTCTACGCTTGTTTTTTTGATGATTGGCTAAATTTTGCCCACTTTAACATGAGTCGTCGTTCTTTGACCAAAGAATCAGCATAGCCTTTGGTTTGGCAATGCCAATCTTCTGGGCACGTTTCCGGGTGACATTCGTACCTACAGGAATATTTATATGATTATTTCGACGCCTCAGTGTGTATGAATAGAATAATTCTTTATTTGCGCAGAAATTAGTTACATGTTACAGATGTTAGGTTTAAAAATAAAGATCCTTATACTAACTACCTTAACTAAGGCGTGCAAACAGTTTAAGCTATAATAATGCATACTAGTTAGGTTAAGTATAAATAGTTATAATTTACTTATTCCCCATGTAGATTCATATAAGCACTAAACGAGGAACAATATGTTACGTAAACAAAAACGCCGGTACTATACTGACGAATGTGTAATGACGTAGTTGGGTAATTTTTATGGCCCTGAACGATAAAAGAATTTTAAAAAACAACCCGCTATCACCTGTCACACAGTCCACACTCAGTGCTCTACTTTCAGAGGGATCTCGCGATGACAACGTTCTACGGGTCTTGTGCCACTCTACCGCTATCTTCACATATACGATATGACAGAAATCAGTTTACTTTTCTCAATTCTTAGCCGCGTTTTCGTGGATGGAATTAGCTTTTTACGACCTGGCTATACGGCTATAAAGTTAAGTCGAATATAGTTCTGGGTTTGACCCTATTTTTTTCTTCATCTTCTTCGTCGTATTGATGATTCCAAATTAAATATATTTTCACCATAATTCAGCCACTTCGACAGCGATAGAATATGCCAAACAAAGGTATTTCAGGGTCCAGATGTTGTTACTGAGACAGCATAACAAGAGATGAGGCATTGTTTGGGAGTAGCTCCAACACAATCGTACTTTCGGTCATGGGAAAAGAAATAAAACACGCTTATTTAACACAAGCCACTTGAGCAAATGACATAAACATAAAAAAGAAAAAGATTAAGGAATCTATATACAAAAAGTAAATTAAATAACGCAACTGCCCCATACATCTATGTCTGCATAGCTTGGTAAATTGTATTGAAGAGGTGATTTTTACTTCGCGATGTCAAGGTCGGTCTTGTAGTAAAAGCTTTTCATAATTATGGGTACAATGACTCCTTTTTAGGATGTGTGTTGTTTCAGTGTTACTCTGTATATAAATGTTTTAAGTCCTAAATAAGCTAGCTTTTTCGTTTTAAATACTTAGGCCTCTTTCCCATGAGGGTAGGTAGAAATTATAAAACGCCATCTACTAAGATTCTTACATCTGGTTTTGTTTCATCCATGTTCATATGTAAAGGTACTTGATAATAAAAATACTTACTGTTCAGTCTAAAAATCATCCGTTACATACATACCTATATAGTAAATTAGTAAAAGCCTACTTACAACCATGATTCAAAATATTTTATTTAAGAAAAACTTTTAGAACATCATTCTTAAAAGTTGGGTAATATGCTACGTTCCCAAGTATGATGCCACTTAAATTTTTCATGAGGAAGATTTTTGTAGTGTTCCAAAGGTGTTTGAAAAAGCTCACTTTGCTCTAGCGACTTTTAAAAGTCCCGTATTTGTCGAAAGCAACTTAAAATATAATATTATATTATAGTCAACATTTTTCAACATTGTAATTTTTACTCATTAGCAATCTTTTAGAGTCTTAAAGCACTGATAAATGTGAAAAACTGTCACTAACACCAAAGACGCAACATACTTAAAAATCACTTTGTAAAGGTTATCGCCAAAACTTCATAACATTCCTTTATCTGTGGCCACCAATCAGCTTTCTAGAACATCTAGACTAGTTCATTCATTAATGCCAACTTGTTACCTACAAGCATGTCACCCACCCCACATCCATCTCTTAAATTGATTGAGATGACAGCCAGGGCAAGTGTTGCTAGTCCTACACGGACTAACTAGAATTGGGTCAGCAGTAACTTTGCCACAATAACCCATTTCATACAACGATAGAACACGTCGGCTGACAAGAAACCAATATGTTACTGTATTAGGAGGCCGTTCCTCTGATTGTGGTTTTGATTGTTATGTAAGAGGGAAGTTGTGTGTATGATCAATAAAGCAGCTCATAATATACACACCAGTATTGTGGTGCTACACGGTCATAATGACTGCTTGGAACAATAAATCTCACTCTGAGGTTCGAATCTCGCTATTGGCGCACGTGGTGAACGCGTGTATTTTGACGTACGAAGTGCACAGTTATTTCAACCGAGTAGTATTAAATCTTGGGTGTGGCAAAAAAAAACAAATTTAAATAGAAACCCTCACACCCTTCATGTGTCTTAGAATCTAGTCTTTCTCATTGTTGTTGTTAGTATTGCCCGAAGGGTTAGGTAGCTTAGTAGTGTTATTTTGTAATAATCACACCAAGATAACTTAGGGGAAGTGATTTGTCAATATCTACCATGCATTGGAATACCTACCTTTTTTAACGTGTTGTAATCCTCATGGAAGTCCTCCGCCTTGGAGCGAAAGGAGACCCGAAGGGTTAGAGTCTAGCAGACGCCAGACTCTAACCAGCTAAAACCACTCGGTGTTCTGCAGCTACCTTTGGCCAGGGCACTGGAGTGCTTGCGCATTTCATGAATTCATATGGACCCCGTCCGCCACAATTCCTCTAGAGAGACGTGCGTGGAACGAACACGGCGCACCGCCGTTTTGTCCTTTGACTGTTCAGGCAACAGACTCCCGAAGTTGTTACCTGGAGACCACACTCTATGGCGGTTGGAAATTGTTCCGCGTCCTCCACCACCCGGTGCGTCGACTACGGATAGGGAGGGAGGTTGTATTCTCTCTCTCCCTTTCCGCCACCGCCTTTGCGACTACCATTTCCTTGCAGAAGGAGGCGACGGCGTCCCACGCACTTGGCTTCCATACATGGTCCACACGATCGAAAGCGAGAGGTTATCCGCAGCACGCGGTGAGGTCACGGTGCTGGTTGCACTGCTCAAGCTGGGCACTCCTCATGGGTGTGCGTCGGCTCCCGACCTATGCGGCACAGGTACTTCCCAAAGCACCCATGCCCGGACAGTACCTATGCTAGCCAGAAAGTAAGGGCGCCATGCCATCTCTCCAGCCGCTCCCTTCAAAACGAATTACCGCTTTACCACCGCTATAGTGTTCGGCCCTATCAATTGGAATACCTGCTCACTTCGCCTAAGTTTTCACGCTGAGTTTATTTACAGAATCGATGCGCACACACACATCCACATTTCGCCAGTTGTCTTTTTGAAGTTGCCAGTAATAGGAAGCGAGTCTATTCCCATTAACGGGACTGTTACTAAAAATGAGATACATATTTCAGATTAAAAAATTCACTAGTGAGACAGCTCGTTGATGTAAAACCTGACTGTTGAAGATAAGGTTCTATAATAAGGTCAGGCTAAGTTATTTTGTGATTAACCACTGGGATTTTTCATCGCACCACGAAGTCCAAATTTGTAACCCACTGATGGTTATAAGCTCTCTTAAAACATGGGACCAAACCGTAACTAGCAAAAACTAAGATAAATTAGCGTGACTTACAAACTGTTTACAAAGGCCAAACGTATATTCCGTATGGAGTAAAAAAACTTTTAAGATTTTACAAAAACACAGGCTGGCTTAAGTTTGTTCTCATAAAAAAATACAGGGTCCTTACGCAAACGGCTTCAAAAATACATGAAAGCGATATGAAATTCTCATGTGACTGAGTTTCCTTTGCTCATAATAGGACTGAGCATTCGAGAAAGTTCGATGTTTAATATAAAACGTCATCCCTAAAGGGTTGATGTCCATAAGTAGTATAGTAGCAAGGGAACTGAGAGTAATACTCGGGTTTTTAGGAGTTGTATAGACTTAGAGAGCTGGAAGGATTTGTAAGGACATGTATTTTTGTAGCTGAAGCAGTTTTAGTTATTTAATACTAAAATACTGTTTTGGAAACGATGGAAAAAACAATGGTTTTGTAAGATCACGCCTAAAATTCCCAATTCGAACAGGTGGCTTATAGTTTCACCATGTCCGTCTGTCCATCCGTCCATCCACAGCTTAGCTCAGCGACTCTTTGGCCCAGTTTTTTGATCCGTAGTTAACCAATGGTTGAAAATTTCGGTAAACCGCGTTTATTTGTCAGTTGTTTGTATCAGAAATGGTTAAATATTAAACTCTCTAACTTATTTGACAATTTGTGAGGCTAGAAATTGATGATAAAACGCATATTACCGAATTTTGTAACCATATTTAACCAATGGTTGTTTTTTTCTCGTCTTTCCCATGGTGTGGGATATAGTTGGATAGACCAATCAAAAATATTACGGATCTGTACAAGCCATTTATCGATTCAGGGATCCGATAGCGTAAAATTAGCAATTATATATTTTAACGTATTATAACGAAATTCAAAGGAAAACTAAACAGCTAAGTAGACTTTACAAGTTTACGAGTAATAGTCGACCACCTTGTAAAATGTACATGGAAAAGTAAACATGTTGTATATGTTTATGGGGACAACAGTTTTCGTATGCCAAAGTTACCTCCGTAAGAGCAATGTTCGGTGCTTTAAAAGTTTATGAACGTTAGTCAATCTGCCTAGCCTTTTCCCAATTGTTGTTGGGGTCGGCTTCCAGTCTTCGCTAAATAATAACAGCCGCACGGGTCGATCTTCAAGGTTAAGCAGTGCTTGACGAGGTCGGTCCGTGGATGGGTGACCATTTCAACATACCGAGTTTCCTCCGTGCCTCGGAAAGCACGTTAAGCCGTTGGTCCCGGCTGTCATTTGAAGATCTTTGACAGTCGTTACGGGTAGTCAGAAGCCTGAGATCTGACACCAGTCTTGCCAAGGGGTATCGTGTTACCCAGTTACTGGGTTGTGGAGGTCTGATAGGAAGGCGCTCCATGTAAAACACTGGTACTCAGCTGAATCCGGTAAGACTGGAAGCCGACCCCAACAATAATTGGGAAAATGGCTAGGCAGATGATGTAACATGAGACAACTGATTGACGAAAGGTGCTAGTAATTGTTAATAAGCGCAAATTTGCAAATTGCCAGGCTGCTTCTGAGAATTTCTTGATCAAAGAATATATTTTTCTCATGTTTATGTTCGTTTTTGCTATCTATTAAAAAAAAAAACATTTATTTCAGGTCTTAAACCCATATCTGCAGACAACATCTTTAAATTAAATTATTCAACAATAAATACAAAATCACACATAGATAATTACACAAAAATATATACAACATCAATGTGTTGACATCAAATTGATTGATTGAAAAGAGTAACCGTAGAGTTTCTTGCCAGTTCTTCTCCATAGGAAACGACCAACCCGAACCGTTCACCTTTAGTCGACGTTTTATGAGTGCCCATGTCGGCCTATGTGAAATAAAAAACATTTGATTTTGATTTTGAAATAAATTCATATTAAATAATAATCATATTAATTAAAGTAGTCTCTTACGTGCGTCACCATATGTAACTTGTCTGTCACAACAGTGTCGCACATAAGGACAGTCCAGCCTATTTGCTATCATGCTCAGAACGGTATTGGAGCTGTCCCGCAATCTGCTCACAAGAGACGCGCAGCGCTTCCGCATGATCGCAAGAAAACAGTCTGTGCGCGCCCGTGTGAACTTACCCGAAGCGATGCAGTAGCGAGGCAGACCCAAAATCGTCCTGAAAGCGTTGTTAAATTGAATGCGGTGGGTGTTGTAGGTTTTCTGCGTGTAATTAGCCCAAAGGCTGCAGGTGTACATGGACGTGCAATATGCTCGGAAAAAAGTTATTTTCACGCCATCCAAACAATGTGCGAACCTGCGGGCCAGCACATTAGCTCTTTTAGATAACGCCCTCCGCTCCCTTTCGAAATTAGCATGATCCCTGAGGTCAGCCGTGACTATTTGTCCTAGGTATTTAAACTGGATTCACCCTGTCTAAGGGTACACTATTCAGACGTATATGTGGTACATAGTCAGGACATATAGCAACTCCAGCCTCAAAGACCATGTACTGACTTTTCCTAATATTATAAATAAGTCCATGTTTAGTAGCGTAATCCTCACATGTCGCAACAAACCTCCTTCAGCAGAAACATGTCTTCTGCATGCCTTAAATTGTTAAGACACTCGTCATCTACATGAAGCTGATATGCTGACTGCTCAGCGCGACGATCAGTGCGTCCATGTAAAGCTTGATGACAGTTGAAGGTCTATGACAAAAGATAAACTTTAATAAAAATGTAACGCTTAAGTAAGTATACTTGTATTTCATCTAGCAGCTTTGTATCTTCAACTTCAAGCTTACTTGCGACAAGCAAATTGGCTATTATATAGGCAAACATTATTATTTCATATTATATTCTTTTACGTCTCAAGGATCAGGATGTTACATGTCACATTTATTATGTCCCCCATTTCAATAAGGTAATAAGTCTGGTGTGTTTTTTTTCAATGGCTAATGTTAGACCTTTGAAATTGGAAGTTTTATTTGTTTTGTATGTATAGATGTAGAAGATACATTAGTAACACACGTGTTTGTTTTCTTCATTAAGTTTTTGCTCATTTTGTATTTATGTTATGTAATGTTGTGCGATCAAGCTTATTTGAATAATCAACACGCCTGGACGCCTGGCAGACCAAATCGGTCTTCTGGTGAACATTACCAATAAAAACCTTATTGTTAAACATTTTAACCCTTTTTCTCATATGTTTGGTTTAAGAACTATGCTTAGGTACAGTATTTTCAATTTTAAAATTTGAATCTAATATCTGAAAAATTATTAGTTTTTTTTATAAATAAGACTGCACGGTCCGTGCATGTCTTTCTAGGGCGTCCTTACCTTATGTTCCCAGTCATGTCTACCTTGTAAAGCCCTGTTGTTAGTTACCTTTCTATTCAACCTCTCGACCAAACTAACCACAAAATAAAATACTTACCTCTGAGACATTTTTATTTCATTATGATTTTTCTAGTAGTAGACACGCTTTGATCGACAATCTATTGAACACGTAATTATGACACGATAACTTGCGAAAACACCCCGATTCAAATAGTAAAACGGTCATAACTTTAGAACGGCTGAACCGATTTTCATCAAACATAGCTACGAACACTGTAGATTGAAATCAAAATCGGTTCATCTGTTTAGGCGGTATGATGCCACAGACACACAAATACATAAGTACACACGTCAAACTTACAACACCCCTCTTTTTTCGTCGGGGGTTAAAACATGTTACTACATCTTTTAAACCACAAAACTGTATTCACTTTACTTTCATTATTAACAAATTATAAGTATTGAGTAAATTTCGTCTACCAGGCGTGATGTTTAAATCAATTTGTTTGATCGTAGGCAAAAGTATTATAGTCCTTAAAGCAAGAGTGAACAGATATCTTCCAGGTACGCTGGTTCTCCTTGGCGTGGTCAATGTGTTCTGGGTTCACCCCAAAGGAGGGCCCTGTAACGGACAGCCGCGGAGGGTTCGCGGTGAGTGCTAACGCGTGCTAGTGTGCCTGCCATATGCGGCACAGGAGGACACCGTGGAGTTTTAGTGGATTTGGGTCCCACATCGCTGTGCTTCGCAAGGACATCGCTTCACGGATCGCCAAAGCCCGAGCTACCTTCGCGCAGCTGAGACCTGTTTGGCAATCGCGGAAACTGACCCGAAGGATAAAACTCAAAATCTTTGGGTCCAATGTCAAATCCGTGCTGCTCTACGGGTGCGAAACGTGGAAGGTCACAAAGGACATCTCACGCCAAATACAAGTCTTGGTCAACCGCTGTCTCCGTCGCATTCTCGGAATTTACTGGCCCGAGACCATCTCCAACGTAGAGCTGTTGGAGAAATGCTACGAGAGCCCGATCGACCGTCAGATCAAGCGTCGCAAGTGGAGATGGATTGGCCACACGCTCCGAAGGGGTCCCAATCACATACCCAAGCAAGCTTTGGACTGGAATCCCCAAGGGAAAATAAAGCGTGGCCGTCCCCGTCAAACCTGGCATCACACCGTATTGGCAGAAGCGACGAGCATCGGAATGACGTGAAGCGAGGTGAAGCGTGAAGCTCAAGATCGATCACGATGGAGGACATCTGTGGACGCCCTCTGCCCCATCTAGGGTTTATAGGACATTAAGTCAAAGTAAGTCATCGCTGTGCTATCCGTGATAATGCAGTAAGCAGAAGCATATTCCAAAGCATGAAAACAAAATGGCATGCTGGTTCCATCATATAAAATAAGTTTGGGCGAAAAAAATGTTTGTCCATGACTTCGTGCCCCCTAGAGGGCGCCATATTCAATTTAATCATGTAATGACGTCACATAGTCTACCAGCGCACAAACAAGACGCTTCCAATGACACCTCATTTGTCAAATTATATTAAGTAGTTTAAAAGTTATGAGGGAACATATGAACATACATACATACATACCGATCAAAAACATAACCCTGCCTTTTACTTCGCTGTAGTCAGGTAATAACATAGATAACTCACACATCGCAGAACTGACAGACAAGATCGTAGTCACGGGGCTATACACAAAGTAATGTTCTACCAGGGATTGTGGGAATGGTACGGTGATAATTTGCTCATTTTGGAATTTTTGACAATCGTTGTTGCTGTGAAGCTGTGAGAATGACACTTTTACTTTATCTACAGCCCCATAATCACGATCTCACGTGATGGACTATAAAATATTTTATTGTCTGAGCCCTAACAATGTGCTAAGAGAAAAAAAAAAGACGTGTGGCACTCGGGGACTGCCGCGGTAAAGCTATTGCATAGCATTTTGTATCAACTTATGCAATTATATTTTTTTTTTATTTTTTTTTTTATTCATGCAGTATTGCTTTTTCTTTGAGTTACACTTTTTGAGCGTGGTGACCGATAAGAAAACAAATTTTTCTATTATTAAATAAATAAAAATAGTTAATATTGTTTATTAAACGAAAATATCTAGGTATAAATAATAGGTATAAATAATTAGGTATAAATAGTGTAATGACACACCAAAACATTCATTTCATTTATAAAAAAATAACAATATTAAGAAGTGATTATCGAATTTCGCGCGATGTACATTTATATAGATATAATATCATATATACTTTCTCTGCGCGGCATTCATGTGCATTATCTATACACCAAAAACAAGTTTCGTAGAGTCGTACAATACGTCTAATCGCACACAACGCCGTGTCGAAGACTGCCGAACTGAAACGACGTTAGACGAGGCACGGCCTTCAAGCCACACCTCCTTGCCCGTCGGAGTGGGGAGCGTGAGGTTTTTTTTCGTTACGGAATTTCTGGATTCGGTCCCCGCGCTCAAGGCCCGAGATAGAAGCTATGCAATAGCTTAAAAAAAACACTAAATTATTCACAAATTGGTATTGTTTTTCGGATTATCTAAGTTCAATAGCAAAAACGATTTTCTTTTTCATAAACAAGTCGTTTTTCATGAACCATAATAAGAATACTTGCTTGTTAAATTCCGAAAATAAAAGCGAAAAATGCGATCTAATTACAACACATGTTGATGAAAAAGCAATTAAGTATTAAATTTCCATGGAAGTTATCGAAGATTTTCATTAGCGATCAATAAAATTGACGTCGGTTCTTAATTAAAATGGAATTCTATTGTAATAGCGGGCACATGGAGCACGTAATTTAAGGAGATATGCCAATTAAGTCTGCTAGTATTGAGTAAATTTAGGTAATCCTATACTCAGTTACGTCTTACGTATCATCAATACTATAAGTTAGGGCGGAGCGAAAGAAGAAAATTTTATTTTTCCATTTGCATCTCCTGTGTCGCTAATCGATGAACAGATAGTAAAAATTTATTCGTACGAAAAATCTAAAATCTACGACTTTATTTTCAGGTTGCGCACCGTAAGAGCAGTTTACAAAAAAACCGGCCAAGTGCAAGTCGGACTCGCGCACGAAGGGTTCCGCACCATTATCGCAGAAAACGGCAAAAAATCACGTTTGTTGTATGGGACCCCCACTTAAATACTTATTTTTTTTTGTTTTTAGTATTTGTTGTTATAGCGGCAACAGAAATACATCATCTGTGAAAATTTCAACTGTCTAGCTATCACGGTTCATGAGATACAGCCTGGTGACAGACGGACAGACAGACGGATCGCGGAGTCTTAGTAATAGGGTCCCGTTTTAACCCTTTGGGTACGGAACCATAAAAACAAAAAATTTTGTTCTAAATTATTGTACCAGCAAAATTGAAGTAATTTCGTAACTCGTATTTCGTATTCTTAACCGTATCTCGCATATAAACGTTTTAGCTTGTTGTAAAATATCAATATTTGCTTTTGCAAATATTTGCATCTTGTGAATTTTTCTTCGTAACAACTGCCGACAGAGAAGTGAACTTTATGTTAAATAGTTTATAATACAAATGATTGACAAGTGTCTTGACATGAAAGTAGAAGCAACTGAATCCATTCCGGAAGAATTGCCGCATCTGAACACAGATTCGTGAAGAACCAATCAAAAATATCTAAAATCAGATGTGCCTGAATTTCTACTGTTACGGTCTCATCAAACTTGGCCAACAAAGACCCAGGAAAACTGGCACATTGTCGATGGTTGAATTTGGCAAGCAGGATTCTTGGTTTATTTATTAGATCAGCAAAACCAACGAAAAGTTTGATAGAACTAGCCACTTTTGTCATGTAAGTCTACGCGCCCACCTGGTTTGATAAGCAGACAAAATCGTCTTATAAATATGTTTTATAAATGTATTTAATATTATTAAAAGCTGTTTTTATTTGCATGGTAACCTGAAAACCATTTCCTTCTTTTTCTTCTTCTTTTCGTGTCGATAAACTCAAATTTTGACTCAACTATTCACAAATTTTGTCTGACCAGTATGTAGCTACCTGGACCGCTCTGTCATTTACACGTTCAGGACGTGAAAGGTGTTTCAAAAGTATCAAAAGAAATGCCACTTAAAATGTGTTTCTGGTCATGTTCCAAGATGATGAGTAACAAGTAAGTGAACTGGCTGTTCAGAGAGTTTTAAAGGCAAGAAATCAGTGCAAAGGTAATATAGTTTGCGAAATACCATTTCCGGAACTAAAGGTTGATGCGGTTCCATAACAATGAAATACAAAGAGACAGAAATTTTAAATATTTCCTCAGGAGGTATATTGCTTGAAATTGAAAAGTATCCTTGTTAAACTCAGGCAGTGGAGATGTGCGCGACTCTCGTAATAGAGGCTTTTCTGTTTGCGGACCAGAAACAAGAGATGGTTTTATTAATATGAGGATAAAAGCCAGCTAAGACATACCACTTCTCGACACGAAATCTCAGTATTTTCGTCAAAAACAACTTCTGATGTAGAGCATTAGAAACGTATTTTTTATAATTATTCATTCCTTTAGTAATTTTTATTATCAATATTGTAGAAAAGATAAGATGTATTCGTAAACAAAAGTTCTGTTTGTAAGCCAAAAATAGATTTATTTCTAAATTCAAACCTCATGCGCCACCTCAAAATATTGATATAAATAGCTGAAATTTTGTGTGACCGCTTCTAATTCAATACTACGTATCATCGACTGGTAGTCAGGAGTCTTACAATTTTAAAAGCAATTTTTCACTCCACCCTACTGTAGGTACATATTTGTGTGTAATGTAATTCTGAATCAAAAGTAATAGCTTTTTTTTTTTTTTTTTTTTTTTTTTTTTTTTTTTTCTGCGGGGCGTCTCACAGCTCAGTCAGAATGACTGGTAGCTGCTTAACCGGACTTTCCTTCGGAGACTAAGCTATATAGCCTCCAGCTAGGCAAAAAATTACTAAACCTAAGCGACAACGCTGAGGGCTACCCCAGTTGGGGTCGGACCTCGGCTCAGGGCCGTCGCTGGGGGGACAAGCAAAAGCTGGATCTTGACAAGTGATTCTACCATCCGTTCGGAATAAGCCTACGTGGAGAAGAACGGACAAGAAACTCCATTTCATATCTAATAAATTAACTAATGCTCAGCTACGCGGGCTGGCAAGATTTTAATTGAAGGGATACGCGACGAGCCTCGGCGGCGAGGACTGACGAATCGGTTTGTATTTCTACGTTTGTATATTCTACTCCCTAGGCTCTTAAGGAGCAGAGTAGAGATCGTGAGGGGTCAGAGGTGAGCCTCAATTGGCGAAACTTGGTTAGAAACGGTGTAGGTGCGACTTAAATGCGCACCCATTGACCGTTTCTATAAACGAGGCTGTCTAGCTCCTCGGTTATGTTAGGGTACCGTTTGAAGGGGTGCGGGTCAGGTAACCTCCACGTTGGCCTGGTTGGTTGCTGGTCTCTTTCGGATACGTCCGGGGGGAAGAGCAACCCGCTGGGCTGGTGCACTCTGGGCACCGTCAATAACTTCCCATTCGTGGGTTCTTGTTGGCGGTGGCGAATAACCTGACAGGGGGGGATGTCGTTCTGGGTGTTCCTCTGATTAGTAGAGGACACACCAGATGTGACATGGGGTTGGGCTAGTCTGGGTAGGTAGGTAGGGGTAGGTTAGGTTAGGTAGGTGAGAGGTGGGGCTCGCTTCCGGGCCTCTGGGCGGGCCGCCTTCCCCTGCGGGGGGGGGTTGCCCGGGTGCACTGACCAGCTCTGCACCCTGCTCTGCCCAGCTCTGCACCCTGCACTGCCCGGCTCTGCATCCGGCTCTGCCCGCTCTGCACCTGGCTCAGCCCGCTCTGCACCTGGCTCTGCACTCGGCTCTCCTGCGGTTGGTTACCCGAGTGCACTGACCAGCTCTGCACCCTGCTTTGACCAGCTCTGCACCCTGCTCTGCCCGGCTCTGCATCCGGCTCTGCCCGCTCTGCAACTGGCTTAGCCCGCTCTGCACCTGGCTCTGTGCCCGGCTCTCTCTCCTGCGGGTGGGGGCGACCGCCGCCCGGGGGCGGGAAGGGAGCCCTCGATGGTGTGCCGCGGATGTGCGGCGGGCGGTGATGACTTGTCGTCGCCGACCCTCCTTTGGCGTGGGATGGTCGGCGGGGACAAGTCGGTGGAAGGAGGAGGCGGCGGAGCGTCGGTCTCGACGCGCCGCCGCAGACGCGGTGGGCGGCGTCTGGCCTTCGCGGGCCGGATGCCGCAGACGCGGAGGGCGACGTCTGGCCTTTCGCGGGCCAGATGCCGCAACGTAGGGGACCGTGGGCGGAGGACCGGTGTGTCCGACGTCCACATAAGGGTCCAACGCGGTGGAGGGCACGGCGCAGCACACCGTCTAGGTGTGCCCAGCGGGGGCGTAGTTGCGCCGTGCCCTGACAAGTCCTCTCGCTTCCCGGTGTGGTAGTATCCATGCTGGGGAGCGGGTGGGCCTGGGCGGCAGTTGCCTCCTTTTGCGACGACGCCATGTCGCGAAAGGAGGCGGCGGAGAAGGGGTGGGGGTGGGCGGTTGTACGATCGCCTCCTCCCACCTCTTGGTGGTGATTAGCGGGCGACAGGCGTGGGGGCGCCTCTCGTCTGCATTGCACAATCACCACCCTCGTTGGGCGTTCCCGTGCCCCTCCACTAAGGGAGGGGCGTGAAGGGCCCGCCATAAAGGTGGGCAGTCGTCGGCGGAGGACTGGACGTAAAGGCTGTGCCGGTTTCCCAGTCCTCCTCCACTCAGACGATGTTTAAAAAAAAAAAAAAAAAAAAAAAAGGGTACCGTTTGAAGAGGTCATTGGATTGGGCTTGGGTCATATCCCCGGCTGCCTCGATCCTATTGATCTCGGCAGCCAGCGATCTGGCCTCGTCATCCAGATTTTGTACGCACTGATGATGGTATCAGATACGCAGCGTCTGGGTTTGGGCGTGGATAGAGACGGGCTCTTAGCAGCGGCAGAGGTGGGAGCCTCCTGTCGGCTTTGAGCGGGCATGGGGGCTACGGGTGCCTGAGGGGCCGGAATGGGATGATCCATCAAGCCTGGAAGCTGTTGGACGGTCTGGGGAGCCACATTCTGGTGGTTGAGCTTGCCCCATGGCGAAGCCCTCTGAGGGGCTAGCCGGGGAGGGGGTTTAGTCGAGGGAGCTTGGCGTGCTTGACGCTCAGCATGGATTTTGGCCAATCTAGGCGCAACTTTGGGGGCTTTAGGACAACCCTTGTAGTTTGCCGTGTGACCGACTTGGTCACATAGCACGCAGCTGGGAGGCTCCGTGCATTCGGCAGGGTTTTTGGGACGGGTGCACTCTTTTGTGCCGTGATCCCCTCGGCACTTAACGCACCTGGGGCGGACAAAACAGTGTTTTTGGCTATGGCCATATTGTTGGCAGTTGTGACACTGACCAACGACAAAGGGACGGTAAGGTTTCTCTATGGAGAACCCTGAAAGGGAGCATAGGGTTTTGATTTTGAAGATAGGGTTATAGGACTCGGCAGGGTCGCACTCGACCATTACCATGTCGTATTCCTGTCCACCTCTAGCTTTACGCATGCGGTGGACGGCATTGACAGGGACTTTTTGTGCGGCGAGATCCGCATAAATTTCGTCAACGGGGATTTCCTTCGGAATGCGCCGGATAACCACACGGGTGGGCGCTTCCGATGGGAGAGAATAAGTATGAAACTCTATCCTCAAGGTTTTAAGGAGCCTGGTAAGGTTCCTGAAATCAGTAGGGGTCGGGAGTAGGATTTTAATGCCCACCTGGCAAGCGGTGGCACTAAGAAATTTGATTTTGCGTTCATCGCAAATTTTAGAAACTTCTGTCCACTTGGCCTTATCGTGGAGGAAGATAGGAGGGCATTTCTGCTTCTTGGGAATAGCAGCAGGACTGTGGTCGCGGCTCGACATTGGGGAAGCGTCGGCCTGAGTTAGGGGACTACGGGAGCGACTCCTGGGGGCTGGGGAGCGATCTGAGCGCCTAGACCGCTGGGAAGCGGTGACAGGGGTGGGCTGCACGTCGGAGGAGGAGGTGGACGGCAGAGTTGGAGGGTTGGTCGAAGCGACCTTTTTGGGCTTGGTGGCTTTGGGGTGGGACTTGCCCTTCTTCCTCTTCCTCTTCCCCTCAGAGGTAGCTTGACAGCTTTCTGAGGAGGAATCGGCGGAGGCGTCATCAGTAGTGACATAATCATCGGAATCATCCTTATGATCATCACCGGACATGGGTTCGTCAACGAGTGGACTGTCAACGTTCGGGGAGGCAGGATTTTCCGAGAAATTAATCGGAAATTTGAGAGTTGGGGGTTTAGTGGGCGCAAGCGCCGAAACGGGGGCGGGCGCCGGGGTGCCGATGGGCATGGGCTCCGGGGCGGGTATGGGAGGAGGGGGGGGGGCATGTAGCAAGCTTATGCAGGATGAAATTAAGCCTTTGCTTATTCACGCTGACCGGACTGGGATCGTCCGACAACGCGTCCTTGACGAGCTCTATCAATGCTTCGACAGGATGCATCCTGTCGCTATTGATAGAGCCAGTACAAGTGAAGGGAAAAGGGAGTGAGATATTCCCCGGGTGGACAGGCCCGGGGATGTGTGCAATCCTACACTCCCAGTCGGGTTAGACTGGGAGGTGAGTATCTAGTGAGCCCTAAGCTTGTTTACCTGCCACCAATCTTATTGGGTGGCAGGGCCCTAAGGTACCGGTAAACCCACCGAAGGTGGGCCACCCACCACTGTGTACCAAAAGTCTGGTACGTCGGGATAGAAAACACCCGACCGTGCCAGGTGTAAGCTGTGGGACGAAGCGGGGGTTGACTAGGCTATCTACCAAGGCCAACTGATCCCGCTCCCGACTCCAATGACTGCCGTGTCCTTATGGGACTTGGCGGGTGCTTGGGGCACACCCTCACTGGCTTGTTAGCACCGCTAGGTTTCCCGCCAGGGACCACACAAGATGTGGATTTGAGCTGCCACTACTAGTAACCAAAGTTACTAGTAGCGACACCTTTGGAGCGGCGTGCGAAGACGCGACGACCGCAGTGACGTCACGCAGAGGGGCGCGACGAGACGGAGAATGGGGGCGCCGGAGAGCGCGGTGGGGCGACGAGCAGCGAGACGTCCGCACGGAGCGACGGCTGGCGAGCTACAAAAGTAATAGCCCCGACTAAAGTGTCTTATAGTGTCATGTTGGTCGTGACTCGTGGGCTTGTACCCAGGTAGGACCCGTTTCTTCCTTTTCCCTTGATGTTGAACTTCTTTACATCAATTTTTGCTCTTTATTTTTGTGCAATTTACTTCTTTGCCATTGTTGTCAAAACGGTGAATGAAAACATTGCGAAAAAACAGCACATCCTAGAACCAAAAAATCAACCTACACGGAATGGTAGATATGGCCCACGCCCTCTTACAGAGCCCAGAACCCCAGAACTAGGAACGTTTTATTCTATTATTATATAATTCTAAGTCACGGGGTCCTTGTGTAAATAAAACAAATACCAGTACCTACTTACATTAAATACTAGCATCTTAACTTTGCAGATAAGATAAAAGAAAGAAGAGTAGTTTTTTTTTATTATTGATAGGCTTCCGCTTGACCACTATCTCACCTGATGGTAAGCGATGATGTGGTCGACGATGAAGCACGCTTGCCTAAAAGAAACCTATTCACTCTTGTCTTAAAGACTCCCATGTTGTTGCTCTCAGGAAACACAGACTCCAGCAAGGAATTCCACTCCTTTGCTGTACGTATAATAAAAGTATTCTCAAAACGTTTGGTGCGTATAGGTGGGATGTCCACTATGTACCGATGACGCATCGCCGTACGTCTTGTAGTTCGATGATGGTATGTATGGCCTAGGAGGAATTAGTCTGCGCAGTCTGGCGGTTTATTTCCGCCAGGTATAACGCTGGCCATAAATATCTACAAAAACAGAAATCCAAAACGAAAATCTTATACTAATTGGGAAAATTTACGTCTCGTTCCCGACAAACGGCCATCGCTCAGCATGATGAAGGCGTATTCCCATTCAAACACCAAAATAAAGAAATAAATAAACTAAGGTTTTTCGGGTCGATGGTCACCTCCACATTTATGTTACGCTCTATGTAGCCCCATATTGGAAGTCCACTGGTTATCATTCGTTAATGCGTCCGAATCGCTAAATTATTGGATTTATAGCGTTCCGAGTGTTCATTAAAAATAATGCGGTGATTTATGTTTTCGAACCGAATATTTGCGCTGTATTGGTTCTTCAACTTTGTAATAATGAAATGTGGTTTTGTTGGCTTCCAATCGTTTTTCAGGCTGTTATTTACTGAGCCAAAGTTTGAAATTAATGAATACCTACTTGAAACGTTAAGTTGGAATATTTGAATAAATTTTATTTATAGGCTCGGTTTTACGTAGGTCTATATTTTTGTCTAGCTATAGTTGTGTCGTTTTAGCCTGACAATAGCGGTCGTTGGTCTTTCCCTAACATCTCTTTGTTCTCATTAGTAAAACAAATTAAGATAGTTGATGGTTACTTCTAAGCAAGCGTGCTACGCCGTAGACAACATCATCGCTTACCATCAGGTGCGATAGAGGTCAAGCGCGAGCCTATCCATAACTAAAAAAATGAAGAGTCAGGACGGCTTTTTGCCTTTATTTGTGTTATTTTTTAATATAGAATGTCTACAAATTTAGATGGGTTAGTGACCAGTATTGCCATACTAAATTGAAATATATATATATATATATATTATGATGGATGTTATCTATATTTAGATGCAAAATATAGTACCTACGTACGCTAGCTGTAAGATGTAATTAAGATTTTCAGATCAAACTATTATTGCTGGTGACAGAAGTAATTAATATCTTGGAGCAGGGACGATTGTTTGAGTCACAATGCGAATTTTTAGCAAAACTAAATTAAAACTTGAGTATGCCATCGAATCTAGAAACTCACGATAGACAAGCACGTTTGTTTGAACCACATCGAACAACATTATTGATGATTCTTATTTAAAACAGAATACCATAGAGAATTATACGATACAATCATGTTATTCTTAACTTCAGAACACGGAATAACAACGCTGGCAGTGAGTAGTAACGCCAACACCAATAATACTCGTGCCTGAGCAATGCGCGCTAAGCACAAAATGCAATTGCCATAAACATAGTCAGAATTATCACGGACAGTCAATTTTATGAAAAAACGGTTACACTTCTTCGTCGTATCGATGGTTCCAAAATTAAATACGTTTTGCACTTACTTACGGGGGGTCATTGGAGAACCACCATCTAACAAAGTTGTGCCTGCAGCGACCCACTTGGCTTCATAGTCGGTTTAGACATTTCCAGGTGGGCCATGGATGTTGGTGCCCTGGGATGTTTGAGGAACCACTGTTTTTTCTTGCCTCACTAGATCTGCTGTCGTTAATTGGTTTAGTTAGCCTCAGAAAGTTTTTCCGACTCTTTGATCTGCCCCTTGGCTTCTCCTTATTGTATAAACGATGACACTGACTGATATGTTTGATTTGTTGTCTAGCAGTAGCCCCCGAAGTGAATCGGTGCTTCAAAATAGAAGTCTGTTTAGATACACACTTCTTTTTTGAATCCAGAACCGAACCTTTTTAAACTTTCTCGTTAATAACGAGAAAGTTCAATAAACGTTCGGTTCTTGTTCTTCGAGAAAGTTCAAAAAAAGTGGTTTACATTTTTGTTTATCTAATTCATGAAACAAAACACTATAGTTCTCTTTGCAACGTTCAATCTTGTTTGTTCGAAATTAAACACAATCGCGGCTTTACAATGGTCTAAACCTGCTGTTTGTGATCTCAACAGAAATAGAAAAGCAGGCGACTGCGAGCCAGGTTAATAGTACTGTCATTAATTTCATTACGGTAACCGTGGAGTTGTGCCAAAGCGGTCTAAGTTTGGGGATTCGTTTACACCGTTAAGTAATATTTTGTAAACAGGGTGGTAATTAATTCACACTAATATTTTAAATGCAAAACTGTATATCTGTTAAGTTTTCACGCTTAAATCGCAAAACCAATTTTGATTGATGTTTGGCATAGAGATAAATTAGACCTCGGACTTTGAAGAAGGACAGATACTTTAACTTGCACAATGGCGAAGCCGCTATCAGGCAAGTTTTCACGAATCTTGTGTAGTCCACAAACCCGATCTGAAGCTCAAGAGTTCTAGACAAAGTGACATCAGCCATATTGATAGCCAAAATTTCAAAATGTTTGGGATTGATCACGCGACATTGCGGTAGTGCATGTCAAATTATTCGCGTACCATGAATGCTAGTTCGAGACGGCATGGGAAAAGAATGTCTGGAAAAAATTTGGGGGAGGCCTTTCCCCAGCAGTTGGACAGCAATGGCTAGAAAAAAAAAAAAAAAAAAACAAACCCATAGGTTAGGCCTTTTGACGATCGTTATGATCGCGAGTAGCTCGCCATCCGATAAGAACCAAGCCCGAGTCGACGGCGCGTAGTTTTCCACGCGTGCCTGAAAGTTATGACGGGTGGGTTTTAGTCAGAAAAAGTCTGACTCGCCCACCCAGAGCAGGAGAAGTCATTGGATAATTTACCATCCAAAAAAAAACAAAAAGGAACGTCAAACTATCACTATACTAGGTGTTTTTTTTTGATATCCCATAACTCTAGGGTATGAATGAGACCATAACAAAGAATCAACTTTTTACATATTTCATACATAGATGCAAGTCGTCGCAGCAACAACGTATGAAAAATGCAAAAAAAATATGATCATTGAAAAATAATGGGGACTATATTTCTTGTTACCAGAATTTATATTTGTCATCAAGTTGTATCACCTAATAAATAGATCTATCGCCACGAAATATTTTCGTTTTCAGATAAACAAAAAGTGTTCCCAGGTATGAATTATCAAATTAATGTTAATATATATGTAAAATAAGAGATGGATTACCAATAAAATGTTAGTGCATTAGATGAATATAAACTTCGTTCTTATAATAATAGTTTTATTACTTAAATAATGGGTTTGTGCTCAGAATGGTAGATCTGTCACCAAATGTCCAAGAGCAAGCGAAGCGAGCTCGGGAGCTTAGGGCACCCCAACACGGACAGGTTAGGTTCGAAGGAGATGACGGGAGCTGAAGTGAGCGAGCAAAGCGAGCGAACAGCTCCCGTCATCTCCTTCGTGTAAGGTTACTTTAGACCCTGCATACAGAAATAGGAGCCCCGCGCAGCGGGGCTCCGTCGACGAGGACAAACCTATTATAATACATACAAAAACATTTATGTGGTACTAGACCCTATATCGCCATGATTTTAGGTGATTTATTGTGGAATTGATTTTATATTGTTTGGTGACTACATTTTGGTGACAAATCTAAGCATTCATACGTCCACATTTATATTCGTCTCTCTTTTAGTCACATATAATATTTCTAGTCTAGAAGTTAATACCTCTTACTTCTCTTATCCTAGCCAAAACATACATATGCAGAACTGACCTACATACCGCTACAGTACTGTCTGATCCACGGCCCCAGGTAAAGGGGTGGCTAAGCAAACCGGCTTATCGCGAGCGGCTGACAAGCATGGATTTATGGGCTAACTTTATCTTTTCCGTTGCGCTCGCTTTGGAGGCCGATGGCACTAGTGTTCGTTTGGCGGTTGATCTTCGGTTTAGTTGGTTTATTAAGATTAGTGGCGAAGTATTCTGGCCAGTAAAATTTAGATGTCAACAGTACAGTGATTATGACTGCACTTTGGACCCTTGAATGTACCATCGATACGAAGAAGAAGATTAGCATTAGTTTAGGACAGAAATATAGTATTGGTAAAATAATTTCAATGCTTCATAAATCATCATTACTACATCGTCACCAGAAAGGCAAAAGTACTAAAGCGCCATTTTAGCTAAAATGAGTTTTATGTATGGTTGGATAAGTTTTTTTTTGTCTACACATTGGTCTTGGGCTTGTAGTAATTTGAGTATTATTTAAGAAGTTACTGGCGCTTTAGCAGTGACATTTTTCTTTTTTCTCGATATGTCACTGTTACTTACCTAGGTGAATTTTCATGATATTTATTGATATTGTCGGTTCGTTTTTTTTCCTTACCGCCATCTGCCTGTCGACCCTTGATTAGAAACCTAAAATGCGTAATTCGGTTAATTGATGTTGTTCACTCTAAATTTTAAGAGATTCGGGTTGAATGCGTTCGGAAACACAGATGCAGGTAGTGAGTTCCACTCATTCGCTGTGCGCATTATGAAGGATGCTTGGAAGCGCTTGGTGTGAATTGGTGGAATGGCAACCAGGTAAGGATGGTAACTCGCAGTGCGTCTAGATGTCCGATGGTAGAAGGGGACTGGTGGGATGAGGTCGTGGAGTTCTTGAGCACACTCACTGAAGTACAGTCTGTAGAAGACCAACAAGCAGGCAACCTTGCGGCGATAAGCCAAGCTGTGAAGTTTGGCATCCACATACCATCACACATCACATCATCAGCCTATTAATGTTCCCACTGCTGGGACACAGGCCTCCTCTCTGTGAGACGGAATGGGCCGTAATCCACCACGCGGGCCCAGTGCGGGTTGGTGGATGTCACATGTCTTCGAATTTTTGGTTCTAGGACATGCCGGTTTCCTCACTATGTTTTCCTTCACCGTTTTGAGAGCAGTGGTGATGAAATAATTTGTGCAAAGTAAAGTGCCTGCCTGGGCTCGAACCCACGACCTACAACTTGTAAGTCACGGCCGATACCACTGGGCAACCACTGCTTTCCCACATAGCATCATCCAGCATAATAATCAGCAGAGAAGGACGCCGCTATAGTAGAAGGTCCTAAATCGTCAGCGGGAACGGAAACAAGCATGGTGACGTGTCAAGCGGTGACGACGACACGGCATATAGCGGGCGGGGCGAAGCGCGGCTGGCAGCCAGGCATCTGCTTCTAATATATTTCTCAGATACCACCGAAACCTAGAAATGACAAGCCACTCAATATTATGAAAATATGAAATACTAAGTAAGAGTAGAAAATACAAAGCAAGAAAGAAATGAAAAGCCCAAAAGTGATATGATAACATTATTTCGTAAAAGAATATTATTTTTAGGACAGAATAATCTCTCAGTCAGTTTAATTTTCTTTGCATGACGAAATAATCCTGTCTTATGAAAAGAAAAAGATTAAGATACAAAATAAGGAATGGAGTTTTCTCGAAATTTAATTCTTATAATTTCAGCTTCGAATTGAGATAATTATCCTGTCATAATTCCTATTAATATTCAGCATTATAAAAAAAAACTTTCTAACAATAATTATGATTTTGCGGTGCAACAATGATACAACATAGATGGAAGAAAAACTAAAAAAACCGGCCAAGTCTCCTTAAATATTTATTTTATACTGTTCTAAGTATTTCTTGTTATAGCGGCAACAGAAATACATCATCTGTGAAAATTTCAACTGTCTAGCTATCACGGTTCATGAGATACAGCCTGGTGACAGACGGACAGACAGACAGACAGACAGACGGATCGCGAAGTCTTAGTAATAGGGTCCCGTTTTTACCCTTTTGGTACAGAACCCTAAAAAGTACCTACATAATAATATGATTAAGTTAAACACTGATTGGGAGATTCTTAATTCAAATTCTCATTAGAAAATTTAAATTAAGAATACGCTAATCAGTGTTTAAACTTATCTTATGGTTAGAAAGTCTTTATATAAGGCCCTTTATAAGTTTGTAATCTAGCTCTTGGGTCGTTTGCTAGATTCGCAACGGGCTTGTTGATTGATGTGTACAACTGCCCATAGAATGTCTCGATCTTCCTCAGAAACTCCGGTTTGGCGGATACGATCCTGCCATTGTCGGTCTTCAGTTTCGTGAGCTGACTCTGCCTAATAGCCAGATTCCTTGAAAAAACGTAGGAGCCTTTATTTCGCTCAATCGCGTCTTTAATACTCTCGCTATTAAAGCGGTTGAGATCACTTTTCAAGGATTTAGAGATCTGTCTATTGAGCTGCCGTATTTGCACGCCTCATCTGAAGACTGCAGGATCAGAGAGCTTTTTGATTCCATCTGTACGACAGGTCTTGAAAAACTTAGATCCCACCGGCCCGGATACCGGAGGGCCCCGGGTGTTAGCCAGATCGCATGACAAAAACTCGCTCTCTTTATTCGACATTTCATAAAAGGGGGGGTTGGGAAATAATCTCATAGCACTTTCCCAAGGCACTATGGCCACTCTTCAAGAAGGTATCTAGGTCTTCTTGTTGCTCGTTTTGCACCACCCGAGGGATACGTGTACGGTGGGTGTTTGCGACGAAGCGACACATAGCTTATAGTTTATATACTCGCCTATGTACCATTGAAATACTTAAGTTATTATAAGTAAGCAATGTATGTAATAGCATAGGTAAATAAATAATTTATTTCTTTTCGATTAGGGGTCCCCAAAAAAGCGGGAGCGCAAGTAGCGCAGGGTGCGATCTACTCACGAACCAATTCGTATTATTTACTTTACACACATTAATCTGTTAGGAAACACAATCTAAGGGTATATAAGTTAAAACACCTAGTGTTCTAACTTAGATACCCTGGAACACTAGATACATACACATTTTCTTTCAAGTAAGTGGTAAGATAACTCGTTATAAGCGATTCAGCGCTTCTAGGTAACCTAGATATCTGCCTAGGTCATGTAAACATGTAGTATTCATATAATTCTAGTAAAAAAAGGCCACTTGCTTGGGATAATGTGTTTGTATGCACAAAACATAAGTGTTTCGAGCGCTTGTCAGCGGGCCCGCCCGCCTTCAGGTACCTTCTGAACCTGAGAGGTTATAGATTTGCTTTCTGGAGCAATACCTTCGGGATCTGGCAGGCAGGCGCCCGGATTCCTTCATAGGCCCCAGGTCCTCTGACCATCAGGCGGATCATGAAATCTGTGGGTCTTTCTGGGCCTGGCAAATATTTCCCCTTTCGGCCGCTTCCCGGCATCCAAACCACCAGAAGGGTTTGTGGTACACTCATGAAAGTCACACCATTCGATTCCTTGTTTCTTTACCTCCCTGACCACACTTTTGTAAGGAGCCTAGCTCTGGTGGCCAGGGAGGTAACCCCCGGAATGTGATGCCTGGTCCCGGGTCACTCTCATTTTCGGACACTCCAGGGTGAATACTGCTTCGAGGGTTGAAGCCACGCCCATCAGAGTACTACCATAGGGTAGCCTGTCGTGATGGCTACTGACTGATACTTGGTGGGTGGGGATTCCACAGGTACCCTGAGTACAAACTAACTTCAGAGTTGATATAAAATGTACGCACCGATATTTTTTTGAGCTCCTGACTGGGCACGGTCTGTCCACGTCCCGTGCACGTCCCGGGCACGGCCCTGATATGTGTGGATACACCTTTACTTTTAGCAATATTTAAATTTTCATCATTAAGGCTATCTCAATTACTTGCTATTTGATTCCTGTAACGACTTATACAAAATTATTAAGATGTACAAGTTCTTATCATAATTAAAATTCTTCTGAACTGGAATCTCTCTTTGATTTGCACAACGTTGTATTATTGGAGTATTTTGAAATGCGAAAAAGACAGAAATAGGATCAGTATGATAAATTCCGTCTTTGTTGCGACAAATATTTGTCAAATCTCGCTTTGTTGTTCGTCCAAATATTATTTAATAGTGTTTATTACTGTTTATTCTGATAATGATCTTAATAATTACACGAATTAATATTCGATAAAATGGTACTTCCTACTAATTTAATGATATACCTAACGCTTGAATGGTTCTATGCCTCAACGGATAAAATAATTTTAATGAACTTTGGGGCACAAGTAGACCATGGTTTGGATTAGGAACAATATACAATTTTCTTACCGGTAGTACCTACGCTATCGTGGTAAAATAAGTGTTATTTGAAAAATGTTAATAAATAGCTTATTTGCTTTGACGATAATTGGATGAATATATAATTTAGTAAACTAAATAAAATAATAATTCTAATAGGGTAATTCTTGGCAATAAAATACTCCAAAAACTTTAACTAAGGTTAAAATTGTGCAACCAGCTGCCACAGAAAGAATTTGGAAAACATCGTTTTAGCAATGCAACAAAAAAAAAAATTCTTTCATCGAAAGCGTGGCCATAGGGATTGTCAAAAAGGTATACCTAATTGTATGGGATTGACAAGCGATATCTTAAAATCACGTGATCAATATCTTACATATTTGATATTTCGACTTAAGCCTTCGCTGACAACGCAAGCCACTTGCCAAGAGCGTCTACTTCTGTTCAAATACATAAAAAGATACTGCAAGCTGTTTCGTCGGACTAGTTTCTATAAAAGTTACAGCTGAGAACATAGTTGAGGCTCTAGAACCTCAACCATGTCATCAGCTGTGCTGTGTTGTGTTGTCTAGACAAGTGTCGATGTTAGCATTGACGACGACGGTCGAAATGCCAAAACGTACGGGATTGATCACGTGGCATTTCAATAGCGTTTGACATTACCATACATTTTTGACATTGTTCCAATCGCTATCGCCACGCTTTCGATGGTAAGCAAAGGTTATAAGGTTTTTCATTTGGGCAATAATAATAAGCCCGGAGTCTGGATTTGTGCTCAGTTAATGGCAATTATAAGCTGATCCCCTATCAGAAAGAGACTTATATGTATCTTGCAAAATGTACATACATACTTACTAGAGTTATACCTCTACCTATAGTCATCGGCACGTAACTTGGCAAGGTTTTGGCGTAGTGGGGGTAAACTTGCGCATAGTGCGCGAACTGACCAACCACCGTATAGAGCCATCGGGACGTGGACGCGACTTGATTGGTCAGTCGATCCTTGTGTCAACTGACCAACCAATCGCGCGCTCGGAACGGTGCTAAACGTACCCCGCGTCCCGCTTGGTAACCAAAGAGACCTAAAAAATGACTTGTGCGCATCTAACGACTCTTGCCAAGTTACGTGCCGATGACTATAACCCTTTGGGGACAACAAGTGTTATCATCATCAGCAATTTTTAATGTACCCACTGCTGGGACATAGGCCTCCTCTCTGTGAAAGGGCATGGGCCGTAATCCACCACGCGGGCCCAGTGCGGGTTGGTAGATATCACATGTGTTTGAATTTTTGGTTCTAAGACATGCCGGTTTCTTCACGATGTTTTCCTTCACCGTTATGAGAGCAGTGGTGATAAAATAATTTACAAATAGTAAAGCGCCTGCCTAGGTTCGAACCCACGAACAGACTTGCGTAATATTATATTGTAAACAAATATTATATTGTTGCAGCTTCAAAATTCTAGCTATATCTTTGACGTATGCCATGAAATCATTTATTGTTTGTGTTTGTCTGTATATAAACACCTGAGGCTAGGGATTTTGTTCAAATTGTTGGTTATATTTCGACATTTATTTTGAGTTATCGGTGGGTGATGTCAAATATGTATGCAGAGTGAAATCAGGAAACGGACAAAAAGGAACATTATTGTTGTAATCATAGACGAATTATAAACGTACTAAAAGCTTTGTGAATACTTTCATTGTGCGTACAGCCAAGGAGTGGATTTCCCTGCCGCAAGCTGTGTTTCTAGGTACCTACAACCTGGGGTCTTCAAGTCTAATAGGTTACTTTTAGGCAAACGTGTTTCTACGTCGACCACATCACCGTAAGCAAAGATGTTGTCGGTCTCATGTTACCAATGTTAAAAGCTTATTTTCTTAGTGGACTGTAAATGATATAGGCTGGTAAATTGATACAATTTGCTTGTTTTATTAATTTGAATTTACTATAACTCACATGAATACGTGTTGGTCATAGACCACAAGAAAAAGGAAGGGACTACGACAGATTTTTTTACAACAGATACAAAATATCATAGATCAGGTGAGATAGTGGTCAAATGCGTGCATATTAACAATACCTCGTACTCAGACATCATCTCAGCGATAATCAACGTCAAAATTATAAGAAAATGTAAGGAAAAAGAGGTGTTTTTGACATAAATTGTGTTGTGTTGAGATTGAGAAGGATGCGACCGTTCTTAACAATACGGCAGTCGTCCCCTTAGATGATTGAGGACTCGAATGATTCAAGATATTTTCCGCAACATTTTCCACATCAGCTTGCCTGATATAACCAGAGGTTGCTGGTTACGAAGTTATTGGGCCATGCGAACTTTTATCTTATTAGCAACAATGCAGAGTTTTGCTAATTATTTTTGTATTATTTATTAAAGTTTATTTTCTAATAACTAACTTGTTCGGTTATAACTTTTTTTTATCAGTGCACGTTTTCATAATATTAGACTTATATTCGCTGGTATAACGATATGAAAGTGAAAATTTTAAACCTAACAAATTACGCCCAAGTTACATGGTATATAACCACCAATCTTTCTAATTAATTTAGCTCAAAATTCGCAGACTACCATTCGTAAACTGTCAAAGTATCATAGTCTACATCTGCCTACGTTTCTAAAGATAAAGTAAGTTACATAATAACTTACCCTTTACCTATTTCTACAATTTAATTTTAGTGCTTCAAGGTAGACTAGGTAAGTGGAACACATTAAAGACCCGCTTCCACGAGCGAGTGTATCGTCAGTTATATTATCGTCTTGCTTCTTCAATGAAGAAGACAAGTCCTTCAGAGACACGTCCATAGAGTTGCTCTAGAATCTTCATTCTCTAATAACTCGTTCGTTCGTTCTTCGTTTTTCGAATACTTTCATTGTGCGCACAGCTAAGGAGTAGAATTCCCTGCCGGAGTCTTTGTTCCTGATAGCTACAACCTTGGGGTCTTTAAGTCAAGAGTGAATAGATTATTTCTAGGCAAGCGTGCGACGGTGAACGTCGACCACATCATCGCTTACCATTAGGCGAGATAGTGCTCAATCGCGAACCTATCAATAAATAAAACTATGGACGTGTCTTCTCACGGCGACACTATTGCAGCGATGCAACGAGTGACACTGAAACACTAATGAGTGAGTGCGAGCTAGTGAGCGAGTTAGTTTTAGCTGCAGAGCACCAACTTGCACGGACGTATCATACGATTTAACCGCACTTGCGGCAAGTCAAGCGACTGACAAACGATTTCACAATGCCACAGATAATATAATACAATGCTCTCTACTGTTTAGTTAGCAGTTTGCACTGTGTAAACCAGGCATTACTCGCAGCGCGCTCGTCGTGAGACGCGGTCTACTTGCAACGTACTCCTTCTGAATATTTTATACAAAACAACAGTCCAATGAGTCATTGTGGACACGCGGCAATCCATCACTACTCACGTCGAGTCATTGTGGTCACGCAGATGAAGCGAGTCGCTACGATACACAGACGGAATAATTTTCATCTCGTGAAGATCACCCGACAATAGCAGGACTTCCTGAAATCCCAGGAACACCAGCCACCTGGACGTGAACTGCAGTGGCCTATATTATGGAAAGCACTTGATTGCGTATCCTGGGCTGCTGCAAACAAAACTTGGATTTTATACATCCACCTTATACACAATGCAAGTGCGGTGCCCCTGTGCAGAATATGACACACATGCTGGAGTATCCCAACAACCATCAACGCCACTGACGCTGTGATTGCAAAATATTTAAAGAGTTTTCCAACGGCTTGAAAAGAAGAAAAATAAACAAGGCAGACTCGTTGCGGTAAACTCGTAAGTGGAACTGAAACCTTAGTTATAACTGTGTATCAGTACGCACAACTTAAGTGGTTTTACTCTTATCTTGCTAGCAAGAGGAATATAATCTAAATGGGAAGGCGGGTAGAATCCTCATAAATTGTAGTTGCTCGTAGTATAATATTAATTTGAATGGCTAATAGAAATGGGTTGCGCCCAAGGTTGTTTATTAATGTTATATTGTTGTGTCTGGACTTGATATCTAAAATTGAGTTATGTTTTAGAGAAGGGGGTAATTTATTTTGAGTGTAAAAGATTATTAGCGGCGTTTGTATGTTTTCATGGCAACCATGTGTTTCCAAGATCCTTCACATTAAATTTACGAACAGCCAGCGGTGTATGAATTACCTTTTATTATCACACTAGCTGACCCAGCAAACTTTGTTTTGCCATAAAAATACCAAAAATTCATCTACCCTACCTACCCTACCCTAACAACCCTACACTACCTACCCTATCCTAACTACCCTTCACTACCTACCCTACACTACCTAACCTACACTACCTACCCTACCCTACCTACCCTACCCTACCCTACCCTACCTACCCTACCTACCCTACCTACCCTACCTACCCTACCTACCCTACCTACCCTACCTACCCTACCTACCCTACCTACCCTACCTACCCTACCTACCCTACCTACCCTACCTACCCTACCTACCCTACCTACCCTACCTACCCTACCTACCCTACCTACCCTACCTACCCTACCTACCCTACCTACCCTACCTACCCTACCTACCCTACCTACCCTACCTACCCTACCTACCCTACCTACCCTACCTACCCTACCTACCCTACCTACCCTACCTACCCTACCTACCCTACCTACCCTACCTACCCTACCTACCCTACCTACCCTACCTACCCTACCTACCCTACCTACCCTACCTACCCTACCTACCCTACCTACCCTACCTACCCTACCTACCCTACCTACCCTACCTACCCTACCTACCCTACCTACCCTACCTACCCTACCTACCCTACCTACCCTACCTACCCTACCTACCCTACCTACCCTACCTACCCTACCTACCCTACCTACCCTACCTACCCTACCTACCCTACCTACCCTACCTACCCTACCTACCCTACCTACCCTACCTACCCTACCTACCCTACCTACCCTACCTACCCTACCTACCCTACCTACCCTACCTACCCTACCTACCCTACCTACCCTACCTACCCTACCTACCCTACCTACCCTACCTACCCTACCTACCCTACCTACCCTACCTACCCTACCTACCCTACCTACCCTACCTACCCTACCTACCCTACCTACCCTACCTACCCTACCTACCCTACCTACCCTACCTACCCTACCTACCCTACCTACCCTACCTACCCTACCTACCCTACCTACCCTACCTACCCTACCTACCCTACCTACCCTACCTACCCTACCTACCCTACCTACCCTACCTACCCTACCTACCCTACCTACCCTACCTACCCTACCTACCCTACCTACCCTACCTACCCTACCTACCCTACCTACCCTACCTACCCTACCTACCCTACCTACCCTACCTACCCTACCTACCCTACCTACCCTACCTACCCTACCTACCCTACCTACCCTACCTACCCTACCTACCCTACCTACCCTACCTACCCTACCTACCCTACCTACCCTACCTACCCTACCTACCCTACCTACCCTACCTACCCTACCTACCCTACCTACCCTACCTACCCTACCTACCCTACCTACCCTACCTACCCTACCTACCCTACCTACCCTACCTACCCTACCTACCCTACCTACCCTACCTACCCTACCTACCCTACCTACCCTACCTACCCTACCTACCCTACCTACCCTACCTACCCTACCTACCCTACCTACCCTACCTACCCTACCTACC
Source organism: Anorthoa munda (assembly GCA_945859665.1). NCBI lineage: Eukaryota > Metazoa > Arthropoda > Insecta > Lepidoptera > Noctuidae > Anorthoa > Anorthoa munda. Next base: position 18,188,699 of record OX243896.1, on the reverse strand, counting down.
CTACCTACCCTACCTACCCTACCTACCCTACCTACCCTACCTACCCTACCTACCCTACCTACCCTACCTACCCTACCTACCCTACCTACCCTACCTACCCTACCTACCCTACCTACCCTACCTACCCTACCTACCCTACCTACCCTACCTACCCTACCTACCCTACCTACCCTACCTACCCTACCTACCCTACCTACCCTACCTACCCTACCTACCCTACCTACCCTACCTACCCTACCTACCCTACCTACCCTACCTACCCTACCTACCCTACCTACCCTACCTACCCTACCTACCCTACCTACCCTACCTACCCTACCTACCCTACCTACCCTACCTACCCTACCTACCCTACCTACCCTACCTACCCTACCTACCCTACCTACCCTACCTACCCTACCTACCCTACCTACCCTACCTACCCTACCTACCCTACCTACCCTACCTACCCTACCTACCCTACCTACCCTACCTACCCTACCTACCCTACCTACCCTACCTACCCTACCTACCCTACCTACCCTACCTACCCTACCTACCCTACCTACCCTACCTACCCTACCTACCCTACCTACCCTATCTACCCTACCCTACTTACCCTACCCTACCCTAAACGGGATAAAAACCTATGTCCTTCTCCTGGTTCTTAGCTACCTCCCTACCAATTTTCAGCCAAATCGGTTCAGTTGTTCTTGAGTTATAAATAGTGTAACTAACACGACTTTCTTTTATATATATAGATTTGTAAATCACCTTTTATTTTTGTCCCTCTAGGTGGAGCAACGACCTGGTCAAGGCTGCGGGCCTCTGCTGGATGCGAAACGCACAGGACCGATCAGTGTGGTGACGCTTGGGAAGGCCTATGTCCAGCAGTGGACGTCTTTCGGCTGAAATGATGATGATGGTGATCCTTTTGCATCGTTGCTTATTTTGGTACCCGTTAGAAAGCCTTTCTCAAGGTGATGACCTGGTGAGATGCAAAAAGTATTGTCTAGCAACTGGTCTATGTGGCGGCTTGTGAGATCGACAGTGGACATCAGGCTGAGATGATGAAGACGACGATAATGACTATGTATAATAATGTCCACAGCTGAACATTCTTCTCTGTCTTCCATTCATGATAAAAAACTGTCTTACAGCTTCTCAAATCCTACCTACCTGTAACCATAATCTAATTGCTTGCTAAAATTAAACCGTTGTTTAATCGTCACTTAGGCACCTATTCAAACAGTATCGCTTGGACTAATCTAACTAATCCGTCAACTGCTATTAATGTAGCTAACCGTAACCTGCTTAACGCGGATCAATTTAAATGTAAACACAGGCCTGACATATTATGAGTATAAGCCGGTTTCACACTACAAGATAAGTTAAGTTAGTTTATGTTTGGCTCATAAAGCTGACGTAGCTTTTTAACCCCCGAAGGAAAAAGAGGGGTTTTATAAGTTTGACGTATGTTATTGTTTATTTGCGTGATTGTGTATTTGAGTATTTGTGTATTGGTGGATTTGGCATCTGTGTATTTGTGTATCTGTGTGTGGCATCATAGCTCCTTAGTGGAAGAACCAATATATATTTTTAACCAACTGCCGAAGGAGGGTAATGTGTTTATCAGTCTATGTATGTATGTTTGTTCCTATGTGGCGTTCCAGAGACCAAACGCGTTGGGCGATTTTGATGATTCTTACATAAATCGATTCGTCTTAAGCTTGCAAGTGTCACTGGCCACATTAAAATTGGGAAATAGAAAAATGGCTAATTTTGTGCCAAAATCTCTTTTTCTTCCGAATCCTTCGTGTGGGGTATCAAAATAAAGGGTTTAAAGAGGTGATTTCAAAAATATATAACACTTTTATGTTTAAATGTACTTAATTCGAAAAAAATGTTAACTAAAAAGTAATAAATAAAAAAAGCCTAAAAACCCGACTTTTTTTTTGGTTGAAAGGTGACTTTAGTAAAAAAAAAAAACATTATTTAATGAGATGCAATGATATTATGAGGTGCATTCACATAACAATATATAAAATTAAATGTCTTAGTACAATATAATTGATTTATTATCATGAATATACCTAATCATCAGATCTTGATCAAATTTAAATAGGACTACATGAGAAGCACCAGCTTTCAAATAAATAATTGGTTTACCTAATAAAAAGTTTTGAGATAACACATAAAAAAATACAGTCGGATTGAGAAACTCTTCCTTTTTGAAGCCGTTATAAAAGTTTCGAGTAGGCAGTCGCTCTTTGTAAAACAACTAGCCTTTACCTGCCACTTGTATAACGTGGCTTATCAGTTATCACGCAGAAACCGTGGGATCTTTTTCTGAGACAAAGTGTCGCTCAACGATAGTAAAGCTACACTATTGTTGATAATAAAGGGGAAGAGTTTTATTATTTGTTTGCAATAACGAGGATGGTTAAGGACGAAAAAATGACAAATTAGATGATTATATTCAAGATACGAATGCTTGGAAACATGCTGGTCCTGCTCCATAGGGCAATCTTCAGTGTAGACAAAATCAAATTTGCTGATTTATATTCCTATTCATAGTTATTGTATTCTTATTTTATTTTTATTCGTCTTTCAGAATTTGACTCACACACTGTTCCGTTGTTGATGAATTAGGTATTTTACCTATGTTTGCAATATTTGTAAGTATGTGAGAACCATGTTCCTATTTATGAAATAAATGAATTTACCTGTTAATGCTTTTATTACTTTATACCTGTGCGTAGTATAGTGTGTAGTGCTATTTTTGGATGCATCGTCCTCACATTATATGAATTTATTAATGTATGTACTTATGTAAATATTGTAAAAGACCTTTTTTTTTAAAAAAAGATTAAGTATGGAGTTTCTTGTGCGTTCTTCTCCATAACAAGCTACTTTTCCGATACAGGGTAGAATCAATTTTTATTACAAGTAAATTTTTAATTTTAAATTGTTTGACGCTCAAAAGTGCCGCTTATTGGCCTAGTTGAAATTAATATATTTGACTTTGACTTGAGGTAGGGAAGGTAGGTAGGGTAGGTAGGTGTGTATGATAGGGTAGGTGGGTGTGTATGATAGGGTAGGTGGGTTAGTAGGTAGTATCTTATATTCTTCCAGAGATTACCCATCACATCTTGAGCCTATTAATTGTTCCCACTGCTGGGACACAGGCATACTCTCTGTGAGAGGCAATGGGCCGTAATCCACCATGCAGGCCCAGTGCGCGTTGGTAACCCAGTGCGAGTTGGTTGCCAACCCGCACTGATAGAGATTACCCATAACCAACTTATAAACACACATTTTCCTATTTCTAATATTAGTTTAGCTTCTGAAACCCCAAAACAAATTTCTCGTAATAAACTTAACCTCTGCCTACCCTTCAAATTGAACGCGACGATAATACTCGCACAAATTGCATTTGCTCACAAAATTACAGTACCCTACTTAGTTCCGCGCAGTTGAGACTGAATCCGGCCCCACATACAGTTGTCACGCTCCGAACAATAAATTGTGGTGTTCGGGAAGTGAGTCCAAAAGTTACGGACCAACTCCGAACTATTTTTGGACATAAATGCCGCTTAATATGTGTGTGGTGTGTTTGTAAGGCTGTGTTGAGAGTTATGTTTCATTTATTAGTTTAAAATTATGATTCATTATATTTAAATCTGAGTTATGTCATAATAGTTATTTATGCTACAAGTGCGGAAGGTAGGTGATTTCCGATGAGTGGCATTTTTATTCACGAGCGAGCGAAGCGAGTGAGTGGATAAATCGACACGAGTCGGAAATCATCTTACGTACGTGTATCATACAACATTTTACTATGCACTGTGCGAGAAAATAAAAAGATATATATGAACCAAGCAAGAAATTAATAAAATGGCGGGCTTATTCTAGCGTCCTCAGCATACCACAGATTAACTAATAGTTCCTCGGGCATATCTACTGCGCATGTTCAATTAGCTGTCACGTCGTAACGCAAAAAGGCACGAGCAAAATATACGTTCTGCCAAACATATTTGATGAATATTTAAAATTAATTTAAGGACCAAAATCTAAATCTAGAGTAATTAAAAACGCTTTATTAGTTTTATTTTACCTTTTATATGAATGATAATCTATACTTAACTAATTTGTAAAACTTTTCTCAAATAATAAAAACTCTATGCGTCGGGCTGACGTTGGAGTTAAAAATTAAAAAAATACAAAAAAGTAAAAAGCACTAGTTAAAAAGTGACACTTTCCGCACAGTTTGGCTGCTTGGAAAACGCTCTTTTCGAGGACATGCATTGTAAAATAAATTATATACTATTGAATGCCAGCAACAACTCTTTTTTACTAACATCTTCTAGTATAAAATTGATTCTTATGATGACAAACAGTACCCAAATGCGAAGCATTTAACGTTATGCACGATGTCAGACCATAAGTGTTCTTTGTAATATACTGCTATTTAGTTTTTACTACAGCTACGCTGCTTGTCGCGGGTTCGCTTCCCGCACGGAACATACAACACTAGCCTCCGGATAGTTTTTCCGGTCTGGTTGTTTGTGTATGTGAGTTTATGTGTTTATAAAGACACCTACGATACAGGAGAAATTCCTAGTATGGAACAAAGTATTTTTTTTTAAATATAAGAAAAAAATAAGCCTGTGAAGTCATAACTACAAATCGATTCAATGCACAGTTATCAATACGCTGGCTCGAAATCTGTGGCTTTTCAATCTGATATTCATATTGCTCAACAAAGAGCTTCAGCCTCACGAAATACAGTGAGCGAGCAAAGCAACTGCAGTGGCGCAACAGAGAACAAATCTACCCATCCACGCCTACGCCAAGCATATTATGTATTTATGTTCTGTTTGGACGGAGCTTACGATTACAATATACTATCCTACAATATAACATCACACATGTATATACCTCGAAGGAGTAGAAGTGAAAATAACAGCCACATAGTTATTTTAGGCCTCAAATAATGAGGTCGAGCCTATTATCACCAACCGGGTACATTATGTAACCCAATCCAGATCAAAATCGATCGACAGAAAAAAGAAATTGGGCGTCCAAAAACCGCCCTTTTTCTATTTTTCAATTTTAATGTAGCCTTTGACTCTCGCAAGGTTAAGTAAGACAAATCCATTGACGTAAGAATCTTTAAAATTGGCTAACGCGTTTGGTCTCTAGAACGCCACATAGAAACAAATATACATACATAGACTGATAAAACATTACCCTTCTTCGGCAGTCGGTTAAAAAAGGGGCATTCATTCAAGACCCATGCCCTCTTATAGAGAGAAGGTTTGTATTCCAGCAGTGGCAGTGGGAACGCTAAAAGCAGATTCTTATGCCATTTTTTTTTTTTTTCGTGAACCTTTGAGACTCATACTATACTTAAATCACAAAATAAACATTTAACTCTAATCACAGTTACCCGCTCAACTGTCCATGTGTGAATACGAATCGGATTACCATCATCATCTGCCTAGCCTTTTCCCAGCTATATTGGGGTCGGCTTCCAGTCTTACCGGATTCAGCTGAGTACCAGTATTTTACATGGAGCGACTGCCTATCTGACCTCCACAACCCAGTAACTGGGTAACACGATACCTCTTGGCAAGACTGGTGTCAGATCTCAGGTTTCTGACTACCCGTAACGACTGTCAAAGATCTTCAAATGACAGCCGGGACCAACGGCTTAACGTGCTTGCCGAGGCACGGAGGAAACTCAGTATGTTAAAATGGTCACCCATCCAAGGACCGACCTCGTCAAGCGTTGCTTAACCTTGAAGATCGACCCGTGCGGCTGTTATTGTTAAGCCACGAGCTCCTCGAATACGAATCGGATTATAACAATGGTAATTTCTATTGTGTCTGCTAATTGACAGTTGAATCTTTATTAGTCACACTAGATTCGGTCACTTATACTAACCCCTATAATGCTAATGCTAATTTCGTGAAGCAACATCAACAACCAGTATTTAGTTCCACAGCAGCTCGAGACTGGTTCCGGCCAGTTGTCTCGGTTCGAGCAATTTATTGCCTGCCTTACGAATGATATACACGAGTGTTTGTATATGTTACTGTCATGCTAGTGATTTCTGGAGGAGAATGCAATCCATGTGGAATTAGTACGTTAGATAGCAGAACAGAGCTAGAGGCAATAACTTTCAGACTCGCGCCCGAAGGGTTCCGTACCATTATCGCAAAAGACGGCGAAATAATAATGTAACAAAAAAAAACTGAACAAAGTCCTGTCTACACGAAGGCAGAGTTACTAGCTTGTTAGTTTACCTGTAGAATATTGTCATCCAAGTTTGAAAACTGGCCAAGTGCGAGTCGGACTTGCGCACGAAGGGTTCCGTACCACTATCGCAAAAAACGGCAAAAAAATCATGTTTGTTGTAAAGCACTTAAATATTAATTTTATTCTGTTTTTAGTATTTGTTGTAATAGCGGCAAAAGAAATAAATTATCTGTGAAAATTTTAACTATCTATCAATCACGGTTCATGAGATACAGCCTGGTGACAGACAGACAGACGTACCGCAGAATCCTAGTAATAGGGTAGCGTAGCTACTTCTTCAATTTATATAAATTATAAGGTGTTTTCAGTAAATTAAGTCAGTATTGTATTAACAAACAAAGCAATAGTATTATTTACATTAATTTATACATTACTTACATAACTTTTATATATTAGATATATATTAGATTTAACACTTAAATCTAATATATACACCAACAAACTTAATTATAACCTAATATTATACAAGTTTCGTTAAAGCAATAAATTAAAAATTAAGACATCAGTACAAATAGATAATTTTGTTATTAGATATTTTTATATAGCTATGTGGAATGCAAACCGGTTACCAGAGCGAGCGCCCGCCTCTTGTCTAGCTATCCCTTTCTAACTCGTGGCACTCGGGGAGATCAACAGTCGAGAATCTTCAGTACTTCAGTAGTCGCATGCGCACGTCGCTCTCACTGGTACTCGGTAAACGTTCGACCTTAGATACCTAGGGTTTAGTTCTTAATGTATATATATTGACGTGCCATATAGTGTGTAACTCCTAACTGTGTTAGGAGTGTGTTTCTTGCTGTGCCTTTCATTTCACCTTCTGTCATGTTATCTGTGTCCTATGAACTTTGTAAACTATTTGGACAATATATTTCTTCCTTTCCGTAAGCTGTGTGTTTGCTTATTGATTGCAACCCTATGCCGCTTCAATACTTCCGTTTTTACCCTTTGGGTACGGAACCCTAAAAACGGTGCTTACTCAAGACTACGTGACCGTAGAAAATTGCTACGCCGTAGCACTAAGGTGCTACGCAGATTTAAGATAATCTACCAGTAGAATTATTTAGAAGTGTCTGTGTTTTTGGAAGGTTAAATATTTGGGTGATACTTAAGGGCCTACATGCGCTTTAGTGCCGCAAAACGGTAACTTTCTAAGGCATACTCCTTAGTAACGGCTAGGTTTGAAAAAAATATATGTTTATTATTGATTCATGTACATAATTTTGAACACAAGGTTTTAACGAATAGTTTTGCTTTAAAAAAATAATTAACAACACGATATTTTTTCGCAACGTTTGAAAACTCCTCCAAAACGACATGGATATTTAAAAATATTTTTACACAGAAAAATTGATGGCTGGAATTTCTTCATAACTAACATAGAATATGTAAATCAAATAATAATTTGCAAACAAAACTGTTCAAAAGGAGGTTCAATATTGATATTTTGGCATCGAGCGGGCGCACGGCCAGTACTGCGTTAACATTGGCGTATATATCGCCTTAAGTTCGTAGCTCATTTACACCACCCCGCTCCAATTACACCGCTCCCGCACAACACTGCCTTATACAGGCGAATAAGATTTACTTTCAAGTTATTAACGTGCAAAATGGCGGGGTCAAAAGTGCAGTCATACTCTCCCAAAACTCAAATGGCTACTTTTTGTAGAAGAAGTTAAATTATCCAAAACTGATTTAATATTTTGTATAGAAATTAAAGTATAGATTATTCCTACTAATCGCAAAAAGTTGAAATTCTGCTGCCTACAAAAAAAATGCCTTTTCTGTTTTGGTAGAGTATGACTGCAATTTTGACCCTTATAGTACCTACCTACCTGCTTATCATCGTTAGAAAAGTAATTAAATACCTCAATTTATAGTGCTATTCCAATCGAAAGCCTTTCAATCTAGTGTCTCAATTACACAAACAAAAACCTGTCCGTAAACCAGAGCCCCGAAATACAGCACAAACTTAAGCAGTAACTGATTGCAAGCACTACATAAAGTTGTCGCGTTTGAGACAATTTATAGCTAGCAGTTTAGGAAATGTATCTAGGACGGATCGTAAGTTAGGTACAAATGTACTGGCGGACAAATAAGTGGGCAGTTGGAGCTAGATTGGAATTCGTTTGCACGTTATAAGCAAACTTATAACAGGTAAAGTAAATACGATAAGTTGAAAGTAGTTTGAAAAGTCATTAATTTTTTTACCCATATGCATACAAATTGATTCATCATTCAAATTATTTGCATCAAAATTTTTCTGTAGAGTAAATACCTTAACATAAATTAAATTTGTCGTAGTGAAGTCAATCAGGCTAGATAACACAAGCCTAATTTTTCCGCCGTACCCAAAGGGTAAAAACGGGACCCTATTACTAAGACTCCATGATCTGTCTGTGTGTCTGTCCGTCTGTCACCACAGCCTGGGGCTGTATCTCATGAACCGTGATAGCTAGACAGTTAAAATTTTCACAGATGATGTATTTCTATTGCCGCTATAACAAAAAATACTAAAAATAGAATAAAATAAATATTTAAGTGGGGCTCATATACAACAAACGTGATTTTCTTGCCGTATTTTGCGATAGTGGTACGGAACCCTTCGTGCGTGAGTCCAACTCGCACTTGGCCAGTTTTCAAAATTGGATGACAATATTCTACAGGTAAACTAACAAGCTAGTAACTCTGCCCTCGTGTAGACAAGACTTTGCTCAGTTTTTTTTTATTCGGCTTAATAATCCGGATTAAAAAAAACTACTTTTTCTTCATAAACTGCTTGACATTAGATTGTTCCAGTGAACTTGTTATTTTCATAGTTACAAAAGGTATTTTTGTCAGATAAGAAATATTCCCAATTTTGTTTGACTAAGTAGGACTTTTTTGGGTGACCGTACGTACACAGGCAGGACTGTATCCGCCTGCATTAATGTAGATATAGGTGCAGCTTTGTGTCATCCAACGTACGTATGATAATATGTATGTAGGTTAATAAAGTGCTGAAGAATTTTTAGTTTGTTATTAATTATGTTTTCACCCCTTTTTCCACCCCTTCTCTTTTGGATCGTACGATTGTTTCCAGAGCTAATAATGTATCAGTCCACGGTGAACTCACTGCCGGTTTTTCCTTCGGTACTACAAGGGCATAGACCTGGAGGTATTGTTGCGAGATGCTGGATCATCGATTCGATGGATGTTTTCGAGAGTGGAACTCTATCAAACATATGGTTCATATTTTAAATTATAAAATCCTTGACGTTTACGATCGTCGGCTCAGTTCTGCCATTAAAGATGCGTTGGCAATTAGGGACCTGTGTTACGACCACAGGTCGGATGCACCCTAAAGAGATGCGTAATCGTGGTAGTGGAATGTGTAGAGATGCAAAGACAAGCTCCTTTCATAATTGGACGTCCACGGAGCTCCCTAGACACTCGAAACGATTCTTGAGTTCGAGCTGAAAGCTTTCGGGTTTTTGGACCTGGATCTGGGCTGGACGGAGCGGGTGTCTGTGGTGATCGCTTCCGGTTTTCACCGAATTGATCACAGAGACATCATTGAACATTTGCTTCTTGGTTGACATGATGAAGTCGATCTCATTTTTCGTTGCACCACGTCTGCCAGGTCCACTTCCTGTGTTCACGCTTTCTGAAGAAGGATTTCATCATATACAGGCCCTCCTTCTCCATAAAATTAGCCAGTGGGTGGCCCCGGTGGTTCCAACGTCCAAATCCAAATTTCCCCATAGCCCCATCATCGTCTCGTCTGCTCAGTTTCGCGTTAAAGTCCCCCATGACAAAGGTGAAGTTAGTTCTAGAAATATCCTCATACATGGGCTCCACCTCGTCGTCGGGATGTGCTGAGGTAGGGGCATAGACCTGTACGACCTTCAGCGAATATCTTGAGGATATTCTGAGGATAAGGTACGCCACCCAGGTCAACACACTCTCGATCTTCACCACGTTATTCACAAGGGACTTGTGGACGATAAACCCGACACCACCCTGGGACTGCCGGTCACCCTCTCGGAAAAAGAGCGAGTTACCGGATTTGAGGATCATCGAGTCCTTCTCCTCTCTTTGGACTTCAGATAACCCTATAATACTCCATCGTAATCTTCTCAATTCCTATTCTTATTCTTTATTGTACACAAAACATAAAACATACAAATACAATAGGACAGTTTATATACAAAGGCGAGCTTAACCCATAGTTGGATTCTCTAACAGCAAACCTCAGTTGCGTAGAGAAATATGCATTTGAGGATAGTACATCCATGTGCACAACAAAAGCTTATTGAAAACTCTTAACAATTTAAAATACTTACTCACTAAATACACTAAATAAATACGTGTGTAACACACAATGCATAAACATAATACGTAAAGTATATTATATAATACAAAACTAAAATATTACAATTGTAAATACATAAATTAATGAGTCATGTTGACAGGAAATATTCCCTAATTCTTCTCTTGAAAACCGCCAACGAAGGGCTATCTCGTATAGAGTGAGTGAGTTCGGTGATCGGTCCGCAGCCAGGTCCGTTGCCAGGTCCAATTATCGGTGTTTGTTGTGGTAGCCGGATCTTGTCCGGAGATTCTTAGCACCCCTTGCTATGCCGTATCCCCGACCGCTACCGTAGTCGAGGGTAAGCAGGCTGCCAGGCACTAGAGGCCATTTTTTATTTATGCCATACAAGGGGTTTGTCATAATCGACATGCTTGGCAGGCGGGTTGGCAATCGCAGTATGGTTATTAAAAATACACAGACAACGCTGCTGCTTTCGGATTTTGTGTCTGCTATTTTTAATCCTTCATAACCCTATAACACCATCCTACCTCTGTGAACGCTTCTCCTACTCCCGCCCTTCGGATGCACCTTGCTGGTCGCGCCTTAAGAATCTCCTTGATACTCCTTCCCACACAACCGACTTCTACTCCTACTCCTTTACTGTGCACGCGGTGCGGTTGCGGAATTCGCTACCGCCTGACATTAAGGACCGCCAAACTCTTGCTGTTTTCAAAAGAAGAGTGAAAGAACACTATTTTTAACTTCACATTACCTTTCCGTTTTAGTGCATATAATATTTTTATTATCTTTTTACATATAATAGTTTTATTTTTGAGATTCTCGGGACCCTAGGGTTCCAAACCTTTGAAAGGCATACCAGGGGCTGAAACCAACTCGCAGCGGCCTTTTTTTCTTTTTTTTTTATCTATACGCTCGCGTTTGACCACTATCTCGCCTGATGGTAAGCGATGATGTGGTCGACGGTGAAGCACGCTTGCCTAGAAGTAACCTATTCACTCTTGACTTAAGGATCCCAAGGTTGTATCTATCAGGAAACAAAGACTCCGGTAGGGAATTCCACTCCTTAGCTGTACGCATAATGAAAGTATAGTATAGTATAGTAAAACGCTTTGTACGTATGGGTGGGATGTCCACCATGTACCGGTGGCGCATTGCCGTACGTCTAGTTGTCCGGTGATGGAAAGGGTTAGGTGGAATCAAAATGTGCAGTTCCATCGCACACTCCCCGAAATGTAACCGATAAAAAACAGACAGACTGGCCACTTGGCGTCGATGTTCGATGTTTGAGGCGACCAGTGCTTCGTTGCCGATAAGCCTCTTGGCCCGTTTGTCAATCGACTCAAGTGCATCAAGTTGATATTTGGCAGATCCATCCCAGAGGTGAGAGCAGTACTCCATGCATGACCGAACTTGCGCTTTATATAGTTTGAGCAGCTGTTCAGGCGTCTCAACATTGCAAGGATCCCCAACTTTTTTGCAGCCAACTGAGCCTTTGCCTCAATGAATGGACCAAAATTGAGGGTCGATGTTAACGTAACACCAAGAATGTCGATATAGTCCGTTATCGGCACGGTTACACCACGGAATGATGGAGCCGGGTGGAATGGGCTCTTTTTTTCTGGAAAAAGACATGCCTGGGTCTTAGCAGCATTGAAACTGACTAGATTGGCATCGCCCCATTCGGAGACTGCCTCCAAAGACAGGTTCAAGCGCTCAACCATGGCCTCCCGGAGAGACCGGATCTCAGGCCCAGTAGCCCGTGCGCCGGACACGTATCTCTCAGCAACCGTGCTGTCGTCTGCGTACCCAAAGGTCCCGGGTTTTAGCAGGTCATTAATGTGCAGAAAAAATAGTGTAGCCGAGAGCACCGACCCCTGAGGAATTCCGGCGTTAATATTTAACTGACCGGACGAGCAGCCATCTATAACCACTCGGATGGACCGATCCCTCAGGAAGTCAGCAATCCAGTCACACAGACCATTAGGCAGACCAAAGGAAGGAAGCTTACCAATAAGGCTCTCATGCAAGACCCTGTCGAAAGCCTTCGAGATGTCAAGGGAGACAGCAAGCGCCTCTCCGTGCCTCTTGATGGCCTCACTCCAGACGTGAATGGCATACGCTAGAAGATCCCCAGTTGACTGATTTTGGCGGAAGCTGTATTGGCGGTCACTGAGGATGTCGTTGTCTTCTAAGTATGCCAGGAGCTTATTGTTAAGCACACGTTCCATACTCTTACAGAGGATGGACGTTACCGAGATGGGTCTGGCCTTTTTACATGTACGATGAAATGTGGCACCAACCGGCAATTGGGTTGTTGAATTTAAAAAAAAAATACGATTTTTTAAATGTATTTTGAAACTTTACATATCATAAATTATATTGTCGTTGCAGAAATCTCTTAAATATTTTTTTTCAATTTATTATAAGCAATTGAAAATCGTTTTTTTTTTAAAAAGAACCACCTGTCTACAAACGGGACATGATTGGTCGCCATGTTGGCGACGTCATAACGTTCAAGGAATTTCACGATAATACAGTGTCAACTGCACGTGAATTGACTAAAAATATCCGAAAATTAGTGCAAAAATATTATTAAACAAATTTTATTTAGTCATGTGTGATAAAGGATTCATAAAGGCTAATGTCGATAATATACCCACCTGATGGACGATTTGGAAGTTTCGAGCATAAATAAAGTAGTCGTAATGATTATTACGTGTTAGTGGACCCGTGTTAGTTATTGTTGTTTACCAGGTACATTTAGAAACATAATTGTCATAACTTAATCGTTTTTACATATGGGTAGGTGATATTGGTGTAAAATAATAAAACCGTCCAAGTGTGAGTCGGACTCGCGCACGAAGGGTTCCGTACCATTATTATCGCAAAAAAACGAAAAATTACGTTTGTTGTATGGGAGCCCCACTTAAATATTTATTTTATTCTGTTTTTAGTATTTGTAATTATAGCGGCAACAGAAATTCATCATCTGTGAAAATTTCAACTGTCTATCTATCACGGTTCATGAAATACAGCCTGGTGACAGACGGACATACAGACAGACAGACAGATGGACCGCGGAGTCTTAGTAATAGGATCCTGTTTTCACCCATCGGGTACGGAACCGAAAAAAAGTAAACAAACACGATTGGCGCGAAACTTCGACTTTGGATATCAAAAAATTTCATTAGATACCACTAAATATGATACACATAAACATAACATTTTCGTTAATTCACATTATTTACATATACCTTAATAATATTAAACACTAATATCTATATTACATATTTACAAACACTAATAAATTTGTAGAACAGAAACGTGAAAATACATTGAGGTATTAATGTACTAATGTGAAAATATTAACTTGGTAGATTTTCCATACACTAATTCGTCAGTAAATATCTCTTAAATGCGACAATCGATATTCATAATTCAAACAGAAATATTAGTTTTACGCCTATATCTGTCATTTAAGAATAAAATAATGGATATATCTCCATAAACAAAAAATCATGTTTTCAAGTTACGTAATTATACAACAATGTCAACTTTGCCGAAAGTTCCCTTAAAAATTTACTTTTCTCAGTCTTTCATGATCAAAGTAAGAAATTAATACGGATCTAATACTAAATTAAAACAAGATAACAACATAATTAACACATTATAATTGGAATCTAGTTAGACATAGAACATTTCTCAAATTTAGTACAGATTGCTAGGTACTTGGCTATTGCGCGAAACACATAATGGGGATCTTTTTGTAGTTTTTGTACATAATGATTCGAAGCAAGCACGATAACTTTTAAGGTTCGATATCTATGATCAATATATTCGATATTCATCATTAAATTGACGATAATAACAAGATTGACTCGGTTAAAAGTTAAAACACTGTATAAGCTATGTGCCACAATGAGTAGAAATGAACTTTGTGACGTCACACGGGCTCGGGTTTGTTCGGAAAACTGTCGGGGTGTTTTCGGTACTGGATTCAAAAAAATATTTTCTTTTGGATTTTACTTTGTAATGAAACAATGAAAAAAATAAAACTAAAAATAGTTTTGTACGAAAACTTATATATGATCTTTCCATTTTTTTGAAAAAAAAAATTGATTCAACAAACCAATTATCCCTGTATGCACTAGTCATTACGCATGAGCACCCAATCCCAGAGATAATCCCAGGCTGGTGCAGGACTATTGCAAAAAATGGAGACAAAACACATTGGGCTATGGGTTTGGATCGATTACCTAAAACTATAGAAGGACTATGTAAAAGATCATTTGACTTTGTAAAAGTACATAGGATAATTTTATCCCAGGAGGATGTCCTTGGGATAATTTCCGATTTCCAAAAGCTATATTTTCTTTACCTTAGTTTGTGAAATCAATTCCTTAAATAATGGTTCTATAGAAAATCGAATGTGGGACACAGATACTAGGACATTACCTTTACCAGATGGAATAATGATCATAGCAGGTTTTATAAATCGACAAATACACCCTGTTTGCCAATCTCTCCTGACATTTACTTAGTTACCGTTTGTAACGCCCACTTTATATTTAATTTTACTTCCATCTATACCAATCTATAAATAATTTAACGAAGCAAGTCAACCGAAATAATTAAATCTATTTTGATTTTATGAAGCAAATATTGAACTACGCTTGAGAGAACTTATATCTCGAAATAATATTTATTCTTACAAGGCAGAAACTATAGTCTATCGTTTTGCTACCAAAGATACGGAAAGATACTGTTCCTTTGGGACATATATATATATTGGAACGAAAATCGTAAATCTCGACTACAATTTCATCTTCACTTTCGGCTTGACTTCTTTATTACATCCACTACCAAAAGTACACACGGCAAAAGAGTTTAATTGCAGGATCTACGAAAGTAACGCGTGGCTAGTTTTGTGAATCTTCATGGGTGCTGGAACACGCAGAGTAGCTGGAAAAGCGTCAACAAGGCAGACCGTTGAGCTGGTGACGGCCTCGGCAGTCTGCTGGATGCGAAAAGAACAAGACCGGTGGATGTGGCGTCTGAATTTATGATGATGAGTACTGGTACATTTCGAACTGACCACACTTAAATATTATGTATGTAAATATAAACTGTATGGTTTTTTCCCACATATGTGCAATCCAAATATAATTGCTGTTAAAAGTTAGGGTTAAGGCTTTCATTCGTCAATATAAAACTTCATAGAATCTTATAAAATTGTTTGAGCCTGTGTACCTAGATATCAGTTGGCCATCTGTACTTAAACTACTTTTAGGCGTATATTGGAAGTACGCTCAGCAAATATGAGAGCCACTTTCATTGGAAAGGATAAGTACTTCAATGAATTTAGATGAAGTGGAACCGAGTACATAATAATAGAACTTAGTAGGGTGGAAGTAGCTATTGACCTTCTGACTAGTTTCCGCTTTATATAAGGAAGATATAATAAGATATACTTGCAATTGCCATCGGCTTCGTCTGCGTGAAAATCGATGATCCTCCCATGGGAATGTACCTACTACTGTGGTAAATGAAATTTATCTTTGGATTGTTAGTTAGATTATTATCAAAAAATGTTGGACAATAAAACAAAACAAAGTTTATGAATCTATGTGATAGTTAGTTTATGTTCTAGAAATTGTTGTCTAAAATTGAATTTTTTTTTCCTGACTTATGAATATTATTTTCTCTTTAACAAAATATTCTCATAAAAGTTTCAATGAGAACTGTTATTTTATAATTACCATTCACTTTGAATTGTGCCCTAATAAATTTTAAGGTCTACTTTTCAATTATTTCTGCTGAAGTGAATAAATAAATAAAATTATTCGATAAACACAGACTTTAGCTGACATTGGAGTATACAGGCCACAAAATAGTTTTATAATTTTATTTTGATGACACATAATTACTTTTTTTCTTATATTATTAAATAATAGTCCTCTTGATTGTATCTAAGAGACTATAGCCATCGCCACCAGAAAATATTATGGTGCACATATCTGTAAGCAAACAGAGAGGCACTCTCTAATCCAGGAGCCACCAATTACTTTCATGTGGGGTCCGTTTTTAGTGTTCCGTACCCAAAGAGTCTAAACGGAGCCATATTGCTGTCACTTCGTCTGTCTATTCGTCTGTCCGTCGCCTGTCACAAGGGGTTTTACAGCCAAACGGTTGGAGCAAATTTTCTTAGTATAAGCATCTTGTTCACCCAAAGCCATACAAATTATCTTTTTTTAATGTTTTTAAGGGGACCCCCCCTTAAAAACATTAAAAAAAGATAATTTGTTTTTGTACATAATGATTCGAAGCAAGCACGATAACTTTTAAGGTTCGATATCTATGATCAATATATTCGATATTCATCATTAAATTGACGATAATAACAAGATTGACTCGGTTAAAAGTTAAAACACTGTATAAGCTATGTGCCACAATGAGTAGAAATGAACTTTGTGACGTCACACGGGCTCGGGTTTGTTCGGAAAACTGTCGGGGTGTTTTCGGTACTGGATTCAAAAAAATATTTTCTTTTGGATTTTACTTTGTAATGAAACAATGAAAAAAATAAAACTAAAAATAGTTTTGTACGAAAACTTATATATGATCTTTCCATTTTTTTGAAAAAAAAAATTGATTCAACAAACCAATTATCCCTGTATGCACTAGTCATTACGCATGAGCACCCAATCCCAGAGATAATCCCAGGCTGGTGCAGGACTATTGCAAAAAATGGAGACAAAACACATTGGGCTATGGGTTTGGATCGATTACCTAAAACTATAGAAGGACTATGTAAAAGACCATTTGACTTTGTAAAAGTACATAGGATAATTTTATCCCAGGAGGATGTCCTTGGGATAATTTCCGATTTCCAAAAGCTATATTTTCTTTACCTTAGTTTGTGAAATCAATTCCTTAAATAATGGTTCTATAGAAAATCGAATGTGGGACACAGATACTAGGACATTACCTTTACCAGATGGAATAATGATCATAGCAGGTTTTATAAATCGACAAATACACCCTGTTTGCCAATCTCTCCTGACATTTACTTAGTTACCGTTTGTAACGCCCACTTTATATTTAATTTTACTTCCATCTATACCAATCTATAAATAATTTAACGAAGCAAGTCAACCGAAATAATTAAATCTATTTTGATTTTATGAAGCAAATATTGAACTACGCTTGAGAGAACTTATATCTCGAAATAATATTTATTCTTACAAGGCAGAAACTATAGTCTATCGTTTTGCTACCAAAGATACGGAAAGATACTGTTCCTTTGGGACATATATATATATTGGAACGAAAATCGTAAATCTCGACTACAATTTCATCTTCACTTTCGGCTTGACTTCTTTATTACATCCACTACCAAAAGTACACACGGCAAAAGAGTTTAATTGCAGGATCTACGAAAGTAACGCGTGGCTAGTTTTGTGAATCTTCATGGGTGCTGGAACACGCAGAGTAGCTGGAAAAGCGTCAACAAGGCAGACCGTTGAGCTGGTGACGGCCTCGGCAGTCTGCTGGATGCGAAAAGAACAAGACCGGTGGATGTGGCGTCTGAATTTATGATGATGAGTACTGGTACATTTCGAACTGACCACACTTAAATATTATGTATGTAAATATAAACTGTATGGTTTTTTCCCACATATGTGCAATCCAAATATAATTGCTGTTAAAAGTTAGGGTTAAGGCTTTCATTCGTCAATATAAAACTTCATAGAATCTTATAAAATTGTTTGAGCCTGTGTACCTAGATATCAGTTGGCCATCTGTACTTAAACTACTTTTAGGCGTATATTGGAAGTACGCTCAGCAAATATGAGAGCCACTTTCATTGGAAAGGATAAGTACTTCAATGAATTTAGATGAAGTGGAACCGAGTACATAATAATAGAACTTAGTAGGGTGGAAGTAGCTATTGACCTTCTGACTAGTTTCCGCTTTATATAAGGAAGATATAATAAGATATACTTGCAATTGCCATCGGCTTCGTCTGCGTGAAAATCGATGATCCTCCCATGGGAATGTACCTACTACTGTGGTAAATGAAATTTATCTTTGGATTGTTAGTTAGATTATTATCAAAAAATGTTGGACAATAAAACAAAACAAAGTTTATGAATCTATGTGATAGTTAGTTTATGTTCTAGAAATTGTTGTCTAAAATTGAATTTTTTTTTCCTGACTTATGAATATTATTTTCTCTTTAACAAAATATTCTCATAAAAGTTTCAATGAGAACTGTTATTTTATAATTACCATTCACTTTGAATTGTGCCCTAATAAATTTTAAGGTCTACTTTTCAATTATTTCTGCTGAAGTGAATAAATAAATAAAATTATTCGATAAACACAGACTTTAGCTGACATTGGAGTATACAGGCCACAAAATAGTTTTATAATTTTATTTTGATGACACATAATTACTTTTTTTCTTATATTATTAAATAATAGTCCTCTTGATTGTATCTAAGAGACTATAGCCATCGCCACCAGAAAATATTATGGTGCACATATCTGTAAGCAAACAGAGAGGCACTCTCTAATCCAGGAGCCACCAATTACTTTCATGTGGGGTCCGTTTTTAGTGTTCCGTACCCAAAGAGTCTAAACGGAGCCATATTGCTGTCACTTCGTCTGTCTATTCGTCTGTCCGTCGCCTGTCACAAGGGGTTTTACAGCCAAACGGTTGGAGCAAATTTTCTTAGTATAAGCATCTTGTTCACCCAAAGCCATACAAATTATCTTTTTTTAATGTTTTTAAGGGGGGGTTTCCCATACAGATATTTTTTTTTTTTTACAATATTTTGTTGCGAAGAAGATTTGTTTTTTTTTTATTTTGCGGTTTGGTACGGAACCCTATATATGCGAAGTCTGACGGATATTATGACCGTCGCGGTCCATAAGGGTAAAATCCAACCCCCCCTCCCCTGGCCTTTACAACGTCACACGTGTATTTACTTTAAAAAATTCAAATAATAAACTTAAATATGTAACATTTAGTTAAGTCGTGGCCAGATCTTACAATTAAATTACTGATACAATATCAATGAATATATGAAGATTTTAATGGCTAAGCGCGCGATAAATGCATAAATTACGCATGTAACAAAAGTAAATTATATTGTACTGTTTAATAAGGTCCACACAAAATAAGTCAGTGGTCCGGATCCGGCCCGCGGTCCCCCACTTGGTGACCCCTGCTCTATTCCATTGCTCTCATAGTATAGTGGCACGACAATCGGCAGGCTTATTACGTATCTTTTGCAAGAGCAAAACGGTAGTGATCAAACGCTTTATGTCATAAAAGTCGGCATTACCTGCAGTGTATGTTTGGTAAGTCCTACACAATCGTTTGCTAATCGATCGCTGTATTTCAAATCAAATCAAATGTTTTTTATTTCACATAGGCCTACATGGGCACTTATAAAACGTCGACAAAAGGTGCACGGTTCGGGTTAGTCGTTTCCTGTGGAGAAGAACCGGCAAGAAACTCCACGGTTACTCTTTTAAAAAAATTGAGTCTTAAATTTAAACAAGTTGAATATTGCTTTTATGATCAACAATACTATGTATATACGATCTTCTTGAAAACTTCTAGATATTTATTTTTCTATTTTATATTGTTTATATGTTTGTAAAGGAAATTCTGATTCGATTACGTAGATTCTATCATTGATGGCAAACTACGCTGTTTTAGATTTTCACAATTCACAGATTTTCCCAAAAAAAACGGGCAATATTCTGTAGGATATTATGCAACGGGAGAAAAGCCATCTGAAAAAGCTAGTATCATCGGCATCAGCCTTTTTAACCGACTGTGCGACGCAAAGGTGGGTAATAAGTTCTTCAGTCTAAGTATGTATGTTTGTTTTGAGACCTAACGCGTAGGCCGTCTTAACCTTGCGAGTGTCACGTGCTACATTAAAATAGAAAAATAGAAAAATGGCGGCTTTTGGGTGCCATATTGTAGGTGAGTGACTAGTAAGAGTGAGGTGACTTTATCGAGACTGTTTTGTTGTTGTTATGATTAACTTTTTTATGGCTGAACCGATTTTTTTGAAAGAAAATATTGCAGCTGTTGTCACAACCGATTTTCATCAAACAAAGCTATGTTTGATGAAAATCGGTTGTGACAACAGCTGCAATATTTTCTTTTGTAATGTTTCCATCATCATCAAATCAGCTGAAAGACGTCTATTACTGGACATAGACCTCCCCCAAGCGTAGCCACAGTGACCGGTCCCGTGCGTCTCGCATCCAGCGGATCCCCACAACCTTCATCAGGTCATCGGTCCACCTGGTGGGAGGCCTTCCAACGCAACGTTTTCCGGTTCGCGCCACTCCAGAACCTTTCTGCCCCATCGGCCATCCGTTCTGCGAGCAATGTGCCCTGCTCACTGCCACTTAAGTTTGGCAATTCTTCGGGCTATGTCGATAACCCTGGTTCTCTTGCGGATCTCTACATTTCTGATTCGATCACGCAAGGAAACTCCGAGCATAGCTCTCTTCATTGCCCTTTGGGTGACTTTGAGCCTTCTGATGAGGCCCGTTGTGAGCGACCACGTCAGCCACAGATGTCATGTAAATAATATAAATTCTGTCATCTACGAAATTGATTGTATTTTCCCTGGACGCATCAGTCTGAGGCGAAAGAAAAAACGTAAATTTTTCTTTCGCCGTTGACACTACATTGATGTTTCTTTTTTGAAGTCTCTATGGACATAAGAAGAAATATACGTTGAAAATCATAGGTTATCTATGATTTTCAACTTCAAAAATCCCTTGGTAAAAGTTTTTAAATAATATCGATACTGCCCAGAAATGTTACAAGCTAAACTTTGATGTTGATGGCTCATCAATCAATCACTCCGTTGATTACTGTATCTAGGGCATAATTTTCCATTATTTGAGCCTCAAAGCTATCAACAAAGTACTTACCGAATTGACAGCCTCGTTGGTCTTGTTGCTTACAAGCACTACTGATGCGCATGGTGTGGTCCTGGGTTCGACTCCCGGGTTGGTCACAGTTTTTTGCATTTTTCCACCTAGAATTTCTCAGAAGTAGCTCAGTCTGGTTAATGGCAACAGACCTCACCCCTCACCCTATTTATGTTGTTGGTGCTCCTCTGCTTAAACCTTCAGCGAATACAGTTGTGATATTCAGTTCCTACTGATTGGGCCTGAACAAGATAAAGATACTCCGATCAAAAATAATAACTGAATCCTAAAAACTCACGTTTCCTCACACAATCATACATCATTCAATTCCCAATACAAGAAAAATACTTTTGAAACCTGAACCCCGATCACGTATGAGTGTGATTGCCAACCATAAAAATACATTTATTTCACTAGCGTTGCTTCAGAAAACTCAGAAAGGAATTTTTCGATGAAAATACTATGCTATTTGGTAGAATAGTCTCTTCAAATACTGTTGATATTATCGGTAAAGTCACAACGAGAAAAGATTTTCAGTTCCGAAGTGAATTTGTGATAAAATTGTTCTGCTTTGGGTCCCGTTTCGTTTACCATCATCATTTCAACGTCCACTGTTGGACCAAAGCATCGTCTAAGGGCCACCTCTTCGACTTGGCCTCACCATCTTCCTGCCCTTATCCCATGTTATTTGCGGTCGGCGCAACACATTTTCTTCTTCCATACCGTCCCGTCCCCAGTCACGCCATCACTGACACCCTTTTCTTTCATATCACTTCTCACACAGTCCATCCATCTTTTCTTTGGCCGTTCCCTCCCTCTCTATCGATCCACATTTATTTTCTTAACTCTTTTTGTAACATGCGTTTCAGCCCTCCTCATCACATGACCATACCAGGACAAACGGTTTCTTTTCAACTTTTCTTTTACTGGAGCCACTTTCAAACTTCCTGTATACTTTTTTCGTGTGAGGATATTTATTATTTTATTTATTTTATTTTGATATAGGCTCGCGCTTGACCACCATCTCACCTGATGGTAAGCGATGATGTGGCCACCTCTGGTGTCAGAGTTAATTAAGCCGCCTCTGGGAACCCCACAGGCCTCTGACTTAGCTATTTCAGAATTATATTAACTATATAAGTCCAGGTTTCGTCACGATGTTTGCCTTCACCGTTACTTTTACTATCCAAGATAAACTTAGAAAGTACATCAACTTCCTGTAATATACTCATTTCTCACTTTATCCATTCTTTTCACTCCACACATCCATATCAACATTTTCATCTCTGCAACATGCAATGTCTTTTCATTCATATTTTTCACAGCCCAACATTCTGATCCATATAGAACGACAGGTGTAATCACGAACATATAAAATTTTCCCTTTAACTTGAGGGGCATCCGTGGGTCGCAAGTTTCTCCAGTGACCTGTCGCCATTTTATCCATCCGTCTCGGTCTTCCTCGCCATCCCCTTGTACCAGCGACTCTAGGTACCAGAAGTCGGAGCAGATCGGTATGGATCTTCCAGCGAGAGCTATGGGTCTCTTCGACTTGGCCTATGTACAAATTATGCATTTTGCACTAAGCGCAGGGGGCACCCGCAGCTTCGCCCTAGATCATCAGTACACCTTGTGGGAAACCTTTCAGCACTATCTCCTATGAATCTTTAAACGTTTTTTTTATTTGCCTATGCAACTATAGCAAAAAGGAAAAAAGATAATATTATCTCACTTCTTAAGCATGATTTCCTTAAGTAAGTTACAATTTCAGTGATCTAAGATAAAGGGAAACGGGGTACTTAAGTATCCACTCAGAATGATAAACCTTTGTGGATTTGAAAATGATTAGGAACGAGTTGATAGAATATCACTTGTCTAAACAAGTGATATTCTATCAACTAAAAGCGTCTTTATAGCGATTGAAAAAATGTCCAAAATGTATGGGATGCCATGCGCTATCGAAATGTCATGTGATCAATCCCTTTCATTTACAATTTCGACCATCGCTTTTGGTGATAGAATGACCCTTTCTATCAAGATCCTCAGGATAGCAATTGATTGAGACGTGTTAAGTATCCTCAATATTCTTTTTCTTTTGCAAACAAAGCAAAACAAAATCAAAACCGTAATCAGATCTCCAGCTTCCATTCTAAAAATCTCAGCTACCCTGATCCCTTCGACCCAGTCACGTATAAGTATGATTGCCACCCACAAGATACATTAATTTCACTCGTCCCAACTGCGAGGGACTAAGAAAGAAATCCCTCGGAAAAATATAATGAAATAGTCCGTCCTAATCTCACGCTTGTGTTGGGCAGATAATGATGTCGCAGGACCCTAAGCTTGTGGCGCAATTGGGGGAATTAATATTGAAAGGAGGGTAGATAGTATGGGAAGGATTTTTTACAATGTTGGCATGATAGAAATTTGAAAGAAGGTGGGTAGAGACAGTGCGTCAACTCAATTTAGAAAAGAACACTAAAACTGAATCTTTTTTATATTTCATGAGGATACATCCGGTGCATATAAAATAATTAGTCATCTTTGAGAGCCTGTCATATTGAATTTAGAATTGTGTCACTTAGTTAACCGTCAATGACAACCACCCTTTTTTTTCTTGGAGAAATGCTCTTTCATACTGCGCTGCCACGGGGAGATAGCGCAGTTATGTGGGTCTCTAGCCCACTAAAACTCCACGGAGTTCTCCTATGCCGCTTATGGCGGGACCACGGGCACGCGTAAGCATACATATGCAAACCCGCCGCGGCTGTCCGTCACCGAACCCTTCTTTGGGGAGTAACGCCCATCACCGACGCACCAGAACACACTCTACGTCGTGACCACCCCAGGGACCAAACCAGCATAAAGGGCGCCAGACGACCCCTTGGTCCCCCTGTGACGGGTCATGACAGTGGCTCCGCCACCTACCACTTTTCGGCCGCAAGGGATAGGGAGAGCGGCCAACGCTATAATGACATCAGACAGGGGCGACCCCGTGCAGGCCGCGGAGGATGGGGAGAGCGGCGCACCGCAATACCGGCAATCCTCTCCCACCCAAGCCCCCAAACCTCAGCCGCGATGCCTACCATACCACATCGCGGCCCGCCTCATTGCGATGTCGCCCATATGGCACCGCAACCTACTTTTTGGCCGCTACGTCGTCGGCTTATCGGCAAAAGCCCTGACGAGTGGCCCGTCCTAGGGTTCCTCTTGAATTCAACGTGGGTGTCCAAGTCACGGCTACTGAGCTCCCTCGCTTCGACAATCACCCTTTTTTCCTCAAATCCTCATTGGATGTCCTCCACCCTGGGGGGGCGGAAGGGTCTGTCAGACTCCTAAAACTCACCCCGGTGTTCCATCTCACACCTACGCTGGGGTGTGCCCCCAACTTGTGACGGCCCGCCTCTGAGGGCCTCGATCTCGGGTTGGGGATGGGGGTGAGGTGTTGGACTCCCCCCGCGACGTCAAAGAGGGGCGCGCGTGGAACACTACGCGCCGCCACCTCGGGGCCTGATGTGTGGGACGACGCCCGACGCGCCTTCTGCGGATCGGGTGAGCGGATGAAATCTCCCTCTTCCTCTCCGCAGACTCCTTCTGCGAAACAGTCGTATGATATATATACGTATGATGATAGGATACCACCGCGTCCCAGGACTCTTCGCTGCCGACCATAGACTCGATTACGGCTGGCAGCGACAGGTCACTGCCTACTTCTGAGATGAGGGCACGGCGTGGCTCCTCCCGAGCGGCACACTCTGCCAGCGTATGCTGCGCCGTGTTCTTCCGGCAGTCGACGCAGTGGTGACGCCGGGCGTCCGGCTCCCTGTTTATACGACACAGGTACTTCCCGAAGCAACCATGCCCCGAGAGCACCTGCGTCATCCAAAATGACAGGAAGCCTCCTCCCGAGCCAGCGCTCGAGCACTGGCCGGATCGCCTCGATGGTAATGAACGTGAAAGCCTGTTCCGCCATCCCGCCACCAGGACCTCGCGAACCCTAACCCGACGTGTACGAATTTAAGTTGAATTGGTTGGAGATAACTGTTTGAAAATTCAGTTGCAAGGTTTGAGCCATACCCGTACCTAACAAAGCAAGTTAAATAATATCTTGAAACAAAATTTTGAATAACACCTACGAAAATATTTTTATAACAGGCAAATTATTATATTTATACCTACTAACATTTATATAAATAATAATTAAGGTGCTTATATAATTATTTAATGGCATTAAGTAGCGTCCAGAGGCAAATAAGGAAAACAATTTTAATATAAATGAATACTTAAATAAATAAGTAGCAATAAAATTTATTTAACGTAAAATTAGAAGCTTTTCCGGCATTTATTTAAAACTGAACAGACCATAAAATTATAATAAGATCTCATGGATACTATTCCCCATACTTTTTACTTCCAGATAAAACATTATAAGAACCTCTCCTTCTGGGGCAGTTGGGTAATCAAACAAGGAGCTTAAACGATCAGTAGATTAATTTCAAAGTCACCTCTTACCAAATTTCAAATGATGGACCACTATTTATACTCCTCAGGGAGTTCTAAGAGGGAACTTAAGCTGTTGTGGCCAGTCTTCTCTGATTCGTATAACTTTATAGACTCAGCAACTGTAGGCAACTTAGCCAAATCATTTTATGACAGGCTCGGGCTATTAAATCAGCCTTGAATCCATCGATCTCATAGTTGATCTGTTATCATTCTTCAAACGTTTTAGTACCAGTTGCCAACCAAATACTTTTAGAATTCACTATGCTTCACATACGTAAAATGTAACGAGGCAATCTGTAGGTACTATATATACTTCTATATCTATACATACATACAAATAAATAAAATTGAAGTGTCTGTATGTAATATCAAAATAACAACGTTTTATTGAATGCACGTGAAAGTATATACGGTACTAACAACAAATACGCAATTTTTAAGCTTTTTGTCTGTCTGTCTATCTGTCTGTTTGTTCCGGGTAATCTCCGAAACGGTTGGACCGATTTTGACGGAACTTTCACTGGTAGATAGTTGATGTAATAACGAGTAACATAGGCGTTTGATCACGAGAAAATTCATAGTTCCGGCGGGAAACTAAAAAAATAAAAATATAATTTTCACGAGTTTGACGCGGACGAAGTCGCGGGCAACAGCTAGTCTATACTAATTTTATAAAGAGGAAAGATTTGTTTGTTTGTTTGTTTGTACCGAATAGGCTCCGAAACTAGTGGACCGATTTAAAAAAATATTTCACCAATAGAAAGCTACGTTAGTCCTGAGTAACATAGGCTATTTTTTTTATCCCGAAAACGGGTCCTGTGGGGTGGTCCAAGGGAGCGAAGTCGCGGGTAACAGCTAGTAATATTATAAAGAGGAAAGATTTGTATTTTTGTATGTAACGAATAAACTGAATAACTACTGGACCTATTACAAAAACTCTTTCACCGTTGTGAAGCTACACTATCCCCGGGTGACATACTTTTTATCCATGTAACTGCGAGGCGTCCGCTAGTATTTAGTAAAATATATTATGAGTTTGTATATAATATGTGCTGGATAATATTCGCAATACTGCAAATATTTGTTAAATTCTTTCACTTTTTGATAAGCACATTATTCCAGAGTATCTAGACAAACCGCGGTGAAACCACGAGGCGTCCGCTTGTTTAGTTATAAAATACTATTAATGAACCATATTCTGATAAAATAATCATGATTTCTTGCCACATACAATCACATACCAACGAATATTGGGTTTGCCCTATACAACCGATCAATATACCGAACATGGATGTAATCTATGTCCAGTTCTGTTGGGTGTGTTGGAGTCCAAAGTTTTTGATAAAAGACCATACAGAGAAAGAGGAAATTATACAAATATTTCAAGCGGGTTAAAACTTCAATAAATACGCCATTTCTTATAACTTCAACCGCTGTCCAGATTTTACTCAAGTCGTTTACCAAGGGATGCTCTCGGTAATATCATTTCGTTGATTATGAACTCCTCTCTCTCAGTACAATGGACCTCGTTTTACATCGTCTTACTAAATTGCACTATTGCTATTTTTTTAATGTAATTTGTTGGAGCTAGGGAAGAGTCCTTGACTGTGAAGGACAGTAATGGTTAGTATTTTGTGAAGTTGTATTGGCAAGATTTTATCTTATCTTACTCTTACTAACTTATAAATGAGAATTTGTATAGATGTTACTCAATCACGCCAGAACGGCTGCATGGATCTGGATGAAATTTGCCAGTCAGTGGTTTAGTAACAACAACAAAGGCAACATTTATAACACAAAATTGATAAACATAATTCCAGATGTCCGAAGCTGATCGTCTGGTATCCGCTTAACAATATCAAACTAGTCACCCACCACAGTCCAAGTCCAAGCTGAAACTCGATCATCCAAAGATGTATTACGAAAACTCTTAAAAAAAGTAGATGAAGATCTTATACTTCATAAAAGATAGCTTGATCTCTGCGACAGCTGTCAGTATCAATACAGTAACAAAAGCGCTTGACAGGCTTACAATAACGTAATAATAACGTATACGTCAGTTTGACATATGTCGCAGAGATCAAGCTATCTTTTATGAAGTATAGTGTGGTGCATTCTATGATTAATTTGACACACTGTTGTGATAATTATGCTGTTCGAATATTAAACATTTATACAATTACGACTGCTCTACTAATTAGTGATAATCAGCTGTGAAATGATTTAGGGTTGTCAAACGTCATAATAAGCAACCTGAAATGGAAACAGAAGAATTAATCACCTTTATGACTGACGCGTTTTCAGAAATCAGCAAACGAGGAATAGGAAATGGAGTTAGGTGGAGTGACAATCTTCACATTGTGGCTGGTAGCAGCTGGATTAGAGTATCCAACCGAATATAAACAGGACTTTCCAGTTTTGAATTTCCATATAAAACCAGAAAACTGTATTTACGCATCAGTAATCATCTCAAGGCTCAGCAATTCTGTATAATATAAAAAACTTTTTTTACAAAAAAATTGTACCTAAAAATAAATAACTTTATTTTTGGAAGTCGTTGTGACTTCCAATAATAAAGTTATTTTTCACTTTGTAGTTTTCTTATTTGGAAGTTGGTAGTTTTTTTTTTGTAAAAAAGATTTTTATTTTCACTTTTTTGTTGTACCTACCTAATAGGCAAGTAAGGTAATATAATGCCAGAATAGATTACCCGAATATCATGAAATTTAACATAACCGGTGAAACGATAGTGTACCAAGGTGAACTGTACACATCTGCGTACCCCTTTAGAGCGTACTGGCGTCATGTTATGTTATGAAAAGGTATAAACAATAAACAGACATGCGATTGCAACAATCCCGAGACATTTGCCGTTATTTATTGAAGAGTTATGTTGTATATCTCCTAAGTTCTTCATCCGATCTTCACCAAATTAAAATGGGACCAATTTCGAAACATACTCTTTTAAACAAAAAAAGAATTTTAAAAATCGGTCCCCAATTGACGGACATATTGGTTAAAATACAAAAAAAAAAATGTCGAACATAGAACCTCCTCCTTTTTGGTATGTCGGTTAAAAATGCAATCAATTCTAAAGATCGTTAATCATAAATATTCGTTTACAGTTTTCATTTTCCATGTAACGAGTTACTTAAAGAAATACGTAGTAGGCATACTAAATCAATAAATGAGCACTAATACAATGCCGAATTCACGCATTTTGTACCCTCAAAACCTTGCTCCAAGGCAAATCCAACACGTTTTTCCCCGCTTTTCCTCATTAAATGCAAAGGACCACCCCTACAGCTGCCTCGTAAGCGTACTAATTTGAGCTTAGTCGGATATTTCGCAGTTTGGGCCTCGGCAGGCCAACGTAATTAGTTTGTCTTGTTAGGTAAATTAATAATTAATGTCTAAATCATTTGTAACAATGCCGCAGTTTTGGAACTGGCTGTTAGCTCATGCTACTATATTGAGTAGGGAAGAAACGATATGAGTAAATACTAGTGGGTACATACTCGATACAAATTTTTCGATACTTAATACTTTTTATATAGATACTTTGAAAGCACTCGTAAGAATCAATTAGGTATAGGTCAAAAGTACTCGTATCAGTATACCAAATCCACGAATTTATTTTTAAGATATTAACATTTTTAACGCATCTTTTCTAAGATCTAGATTTATGTAGAACAGTTAGCATGCTTGTTTGTCTATACGCCATATTTATTTATTCGTCATTGACTTAAAACATAATATTTTTTAATTGATACTAGTGTAACTGCAACGGCAGCTGGGTGTAGATGAGGAGCTCAGTCGCTATTGCAATCCACGCTTTACTTCCTACCCTGCCCTTTGTGCCCCAAGAGACGCATCCAAAGTGAGCTATACGCTGCCAACGATGATATCAATTAGCAAAGTCTTAGGCGAAATATACTGTCATGCCAGCGACTGAGAGAGACTAATAATTGATACCGAGTAAGTTTCGTCCTTTACGACGGATACTGCATTGAGTAAAAGTATCGATACCTCAGTAGTATTATTCCATCATTAACATTGAGTAATGTTCCTAGTTTATTGGTGAAGTTTTGTGTGATTACGTCATAATAATGTTCTTGGGAAGAATTTTAATAAGATACCTAGAACCGGAAGATGTGGTGTAACTTTGTGGAATTAATAGTAGCAGTAGAATAACTGTGTGGGTGACATGAGCATTCAACATCATCTTGGTTTTGTCCATGTTCATTTTAAGACCCACTCTTTCGGAAGCTCTACTGAGATCATCGAGCATTGTACTAAGGTCCTCCATGGTCTAAGCCATAACAACTATATCATCGGCAAACCGAAGGTGAGTAATGTACTCGCCATTGACGATGATGCGTAGCCCTCTCCAGTCCAGAACCTTAAAGACATCCTCAAGTGCAGCGGTGAACAGTTTTGGAGATATGACGTCTCCTGGTCTCACACCTCGCTTCAGAAGGATAGGTTCCGAGGTCTGATCCTGAAGTTGAACTGACAAGGTGGCGTTTTTGTACAAACACTTCAACACTTTGATGTACCGGTTGTCGATTTGGCACCGTTGGAGAGACTGCAGTACAGCCCAAGTCTCGATCGAATCGAAGACTTTCTCGTAGTCTACAAACTCTAAGCAGAGAGGCAGGTTGTACTCTTCGGTCTTTTGCATAACCTGCCACTGCGTATGTATGTGGTCTACGGTGCTAAAGCCTTTACGGAATCAAGCTCGTTCGGGAGGCTCGAAATCGTCAATACTGCGCGGGACCCGATTCGTGATGACTCTTGATTGATGGGTCTATAGTTCTTCAGTAGGGAGTTGTCACCATTCTTGAAGAAGAGTACCAACACACCCGAGGGGAAAACAAACAGCTTCTGAAGGGCTTTACGTACTGTTTTTCACCCGACTTCAAGAGTTCGGCCGTATTTACGTCATCACCCGGTGCCTTGTTGTTCTGAAGCTGTTTAAAAGCAACCCTAATCACGTACCGGCTGACGTCCGGAATGTCTTCGGTATGATGTCGGGTCAATCTAGCTCTAGGATCATTTGCTACATTCGCCGTTGTACTTTAATTATTATAAGACATTTAAATGAGCTTTGGTAGAAACAGGTATACTTAAAAGTAAATTTTACCCATCGACAATATACGACTTGTATCTCACTCTTTAGAATCACAAAACTTGCATGCATACTCGTACAAAATGACAACATAGAAACCATCCTAAGAAATCCATCTTATATATTCTCGATTACACGTTCCACCCATATTGAAAACGTTAAATAAATGTTTCATTACCAGTATATATATGTTACGACCGTCAGCTAACGTGACTAACCGTAGCGCGTAGGCACAGTAAAAATATACAAACAGTATGGTAACTACCTATAAACGCTTATATCTATACATATCATTGGCGACGAGGATGGGATCCGAACCCACGCGTGCAAAGCACTAAACTAAACTTAAACAAGTTTTTTCAACGTTTGGCATACCGAATGTGTTGGTATCAGATAATGACGTCAAGATAAATTCGGTTGAGTTTAAGACATTTTGCTCTTCTAATGGTATCAAATATATGACGTCACCCATTTATCATCCGCCCAGCAATGGTCAAGCCGAAAATTCGGTGAGAACTTGTAAAAAAATGTTAAAATGTATATTAAAAGATAACTTACCGGTACACCAAATTGGTGAATTGTTACTGGGATATTTATTTAATTATAGAAATACGGTGCATTGTACCACCGGGGAAACGCCAGCCAAGTTAATGTTTGGTAGAAATCTACGAACCCGTCTCGATTTAGTCATTCCAAGTAAATCTACTCATGATGAAACATCTGCGGTGCGAGGCAGAAGACAATTCACGATTGGCGATGTCGTTTGGACCCGATGGTACAGTGCACGAAAACAAACGTGGCAGTTGGGAACAATAAAAGAAAGAGTAGGAAATAAAATGTACAACATTTATATTAACGACTTAGATGTCAACTGTATTAGACATGTAGATCAGCTGTTGAAATATACAGGTAGCCATGACCCCACAACTACTAGTTCTGCACAGGTGTCTCACCAGCAACAATCGCCCGACATTTCGGCTACCACGAGTTCAGGCCAAATGACTGCATTACCAGCAGTATCTAGCGAGCAATTGGCTATGAATTCATCCGTTGCGAACGAAACATATAATGCGGCAGTAGCACCAGATGCGGAATGTATCGTAGATGGTGATAGGGAGGAATGGCGGGGTTGTGGGGAGATTGTGAGTGAGGGAAGTGCAGCTGATGGTATAGCTTCATCGACGCTACCAGCGCAGGTCGAGGTTTTGGATACCGAGGGCACTCAATCTCGAATTACGGAGGAACGCGAGGTTGACGTACCACCAGCACCAGCACCCACAACCTCACGCCAAATGCGTACTAGGAATAAAGTAGATTATAAGAAATACTTTTAAACGCTTTGTTTTGTTTATGTGTAAACTTTTATACGGCTTACCCACTTACCCTTTAATAAATATTACGAAGTTTGTGTTTGAGGGTACAATGATATTGTTATTTTAGTTTATAAGGTTTGTAGTGGGTAAGAAGTTAAAAATCAAATATTTGGTTATTTATGAAGTATAATAAGTATAAATATTGTCAGCAGGTTTCAAAAACTGAGTGGGAAGGAATGATATATACGCGTGCGTGTGTGCCGACACGTATGTGTGTGAGCCGACGCGCGCGCCCGCCAGCTCCATCTTTGTGTCAGTAATAAACGAAGCTCAGTACCAGCCAGTCGTATTATTGCGCCCCGCGCATATCCTTATATCTATACATATCACAAACATACGCTCCGACGAGACCACTCGGGCACTTCTGCGGTGCTGTCAGCACTGAACACCGCGACGCGACGAGTGAACACGTATGTTTGTGTGATTGTGCCGTTTCAAGCGTTTGTAGATAGTTTCCATACTGTTTGTATATTTCTACTGTGGCGTAGGTAAGACCTATGTTTAACGAGTGGCTTGCATATCTACAGGAGCCGAAGAGGGTTTCATCTTTCTTTTAGCTTAGCTTGAAGGTATTCTACGCATGTTTGGGATTCTAAATGTCTATTAATGAGAGTAGGATGACAGAAAAAGGTTTCTTTTCATGGTCATTTCATTGTGCCCGTGGGTTATATTTAGAAAAAAATTGCGATTTTTTTTCCTAATCCCGGATAATTTTCTATTTGTCTCAATCATCCCCATCTGACTATGAGAGTTAGGAAAAAGAAGTGCATCTAACTGTGTTTGCGCTGAATTGTGCACTACATCTCCGGTGTCGATGTCAAAATAATTTCAAGCTCTATAAATGTGCCATGCGCCTTACAACCTCCTGCACCGTTCATCATGTTGCCACTGACAATGTTATGCAGGTGGCATCATAATATCGCACCAAATTTGTGTAAAA
Source organism: Anorthoa munda (assembly GCA_945859665.1). Classification (NCBI taxonomy): domain Eukaryota; kingdom Metazoa; phylum Arthropoda; class Insecta; order Lepidoptera; family Noctuidae; genus Anorthoa; species Anorthoa munda. The sequence continues at coordinate 18,155,162 of OX243896.1, read as the reverse complement.
CCGATACGAAAAGTAGAAGTTTTCTCATCGCTAATTACATAAACTAACTGCCTAAGTAAATTCAAAATCTGAACACACACCAAAATTGAGTTGCTAAAACACGCGTCTCATCTACATTATACAAACTTTATACCATTACCTATCGTTGTATGTGCACTGAGATAGGTATGTAACGAGTGACATTTATGTTACACTAGCTGTTCCACGCGGCTTCGCTCCCGTGGACGGTCCAACAGGACCCGTTTTCGGGATTAAAAGTAGCCTATGTCACTCAGAAATAATGTAGGTTTCTATTGGTGAAATATTTTTTTAATCGGTCCAGTAGTTTTGAAGCCTATTCGGTACAAACAAAAAAATCTTTCCTCTTTTTAATATTAGTATCTCTCTCTCTCTTGGTCGGTCCCTCATGTCTGAGGATCGTGATCAGCATCAAGGTTGCATCTGGAGCGGATGATCTGCCTCCACCGGTTTCTATCCAGCGCGTCCCTTACGACCGTGTAGAATTTGGAGGCCGACGAGTCTTTCACTTGATCGGTCCATCTTGTTGGTGAACGACCGCGCCATCTTTTGCTTTCGGTGTTCGCAACCACAATCAGCTTTTCCAAATTCTCGTCGCCTCTGCGCATTGTGTGACCGAAATACGCAAGAATGCGTTGTTGGCAAATAGTGGACAAGCGAGTCTTTATTCGGAGCTGGGTCTGGATCGATGCATTGTTGCGTTTCGCTGTCCAAGGTATTCTTAGCAAAGATAATAATTAGTAAATTAATTTAAATTTAATTAGGTAATATTAGTATAGATTATAATTATATATTATATAGTGTAGACTAGTATAGAAGTCTAGATCAGCACCCTAGACCCTGCACAGTCGCTTTTTTGTGTCAATGTTGAACTAGAAAATAGCATTGTATAACTGCTTCTTTCACACGCTTACTTTTGTCGCATTGTCCTATCTCGCTTGCTGTACGCAGTATACTCGATGACAAACTGTTTCTTGCACAATGGTTCGCAGAGAAACAAAAAATCGCTGTGTGCGACTACTGTACATAGCTTACTGAATGAAGATGATTTATCTCGATACACTTTATGGTTTGACACCCCCACCATAGATAACTTATAAGATAACATAACACCGCGCCTGTGTTCCTAAAAGGTTAGGCAGAGGTACTCTAATGTACTATAAATTACGTACGCTACATCGGCGAAGAATTCCTTATATGAATAGATTACAAATAACCCTTCCTTTCGGCTTCGCCGTCGTCGGGTAAAAAACGTAAAATTAGAATAGTCAAACCAACAAATTCCATTTTCAAATTAGGCGCTGCTGTACCGATTCCAATTTTGAAATGCTTATCATTCATTCCATTCATTCATTTTCAACACCATGTGTAGATACTACAGTATTACTGGAAAAATATTCTCCTCGTGGGAAAATTGGCGGACAAAATAGTAAAAAAAAAATTGTGTTATATTCACACGAAAATTGCAGCTGGGCACAGTTTTACGTGGACTACCACGAGCCAATGTATGAATTTTGCCACAACTTTCATCCCATTTATTACAAAAGCTCTCCTGCAATCAAAACTAAAGTAACATATTCTTCTTCCTCGCTTTTTACCTGGAATAACTCTTAAGTGGAGCACAGCCCAGAATGCATTATATAAGGGTCAAGGCTGCCTTGTTTTCATTGCAAGCTCTTGGCGCCGTTCAACTTAGACTGAAGGTCATAAATAAGAATTTAAATTACATTCTTCGCAGCGGTTTTAGTTCATGAGTAAGCTTTGAACGTATGAATGATTTAAATGGAAAATGTTGATAAGAAATTCAAAGCTGATTTTTCAATCGACAGATAGATAAGTTTTATATTAGGAATAAGTATCTGTAGATGTTTCAGATAAAAGTTTTCTGGCAATTGATAAATTGGTTCAATAATGTTATGAATTTGTGAATCGGGGCCGAATTTTAGTCATGGTGAAGACCACAGCTTTATAGTAGACTAGCTGTTGCCCGCGGCTTCGCTCCCGTGGGCCACCCCACAGGACCCGTTTTCGGGATAAAAAATAGCCTATGTCACTCAGGAATAATGTAGCTTTCTATTGGTGAAAGAATTTTTCAAATCGGTCCAGTAGTTTTGGAGCCTATTCGGTACAAACAAACAAACAAACAAAAAAATCTTTCCTCTTTATAATATTAGTATAGATTAGTATTAGTATAGATTATATTAGACATAGACGCAGGTTCGAGTTGAGAACCTGGTGATCCGTCACACAGGGCATCCTAGAATGGACTCCAGTCTCTCACAAAGGATCATATTTTTTATGCAATTTCTTTGTAGTTATCTTTTAAATGTACTATGTAAGTATATACTGACGTGAACCTTTGTGAAGAGTGAAATAAAAAGGATGTATTATAAAAAAAGGGATTTATTACAGCTATAGACGCGGGAAATATTGTAGTTCACAGGTGTACTCTCTTTTTAACCGACTTACCAAAAAGGAGGAGGTTCTATATTCGACATTAAGTATGTTTTTTTTTTTTTTTAATTTCTGGTGAACAACTTCGGAGATATACAACAGAACTCTTCAATAAATAACGGCAAACCTATCAGGATTGCTGCAATCGCATGTCTATATATTGTTTATACAATTTCATAACATAATATCACGCCAGTACGCTCTAAAGGGGTAAGCAGATGTGTACAGTTCACCTTGGTACACTCTCATTTCACCGGTTATGTTCAGTTTCATAATATTCCGGTAATCTATTCTGGAATTATAGGTATCTTACTTCACTAATTGTCTTTAAGACAAGGTACAACTAAAAAGTGAAAAATAAAAAAAACTTTCTTGCAAATAAATACTACCGACTTCCAAATAAGAAAACTACAAAGTGAAAAATAACTTTATTTTTGGAAGTCGGTGTCCATAACACAAAAAAAATGGTACCTACCAAAGACACCGACTTCCAAAAATAAAGTTATTTTTCACTTTGTAGTTTTCTTATTATTTTGCAAATTGTTTTTTTATCTCTCTCGAATACTCCGATGAAATACTATACCTTGTGTTTTGTTTCTCTTATTGTTCTTTACAAAATTATGAAATAAACCTGCACCATTTTTATATATATATATATATTTTTGATCTTGTCTTATTATATAAAAGCAGCCTCCATCTTACCAAAATCGTATTCCATCATTAGTTACTAACTTCCGACTGTCTCCGAATTAGAACACAATTTCCTTTCAAATTATTTTATTTCATTATTGTTTATCGCTTCATCAACATTGAAGACGCTAATAAACAGACTAAGACCAACCTCACACACCCAAAAAAACAGCAGACGATCACACCCACCTTCCACACTATCTACTAAGTACATGTAAAACCTTCAGAAGCTCGCACGCGTACCTTCCACACGAACTTTTACGAACGAAACCACGACGCAAGCACTCTGTCGACACCTTAATTGCCTTCATCGGGTGTTTATCACGCCACCAAACTGCGTACTTCGTATAAATTGTGTTCTATGTAGTTAGTTAGTCGCTGATCTATCGCTTGTTTGTGTGGATAGGATTTTATTGCCGGCGGGCATTTTTTGTTGCGATGAAGTTTTTGAATTTGGAACTATTCATAGTGGCCGGTTATTTGGTACACTGTATTGCGTTTGACATGTGAAAATACAGTCCGTTGACAGCTATTTTACCTCTGACAGCAACCAAATAGCAACCTTATTCTAAGGAGAATAAAGACCACTGTAATAAGAAGAAGAATCACAGGTAAAATTGTGAATGGACTGTATACCTACGTGGAAACATTAAACGGTTAAACAAAATACTCTAAATGAAACCAAAATAATCTGTCCTATATCAGTGCAGGAATTTCAGTAATTTGTCTGTCAAATTTTTTTCACCGATGTTATAAATATCTTCAACTATCGAAGTCTTGTGAGTTTGAGTCAATAGGCTTTGACAAGTGTCGGGACCCTTATCCTGTCGTGTCGGGATATAATAGAATAGAATAGAATATAATACTCTTTATTATGTACACTATATAAGTTACAGAAAGTATAGACGAAAAAAACATTACACTGGGTGACAAATGGACAAAAAATGGAAAAAATGACAATGGGCTTATCGCTAAAAGTGATAGCCTACTTCTTTGTCTGCCCCTCGTACCCTGCCGCCTGCATCATTTGGAATTTTAAAGTGGCGAATGATAGAGCTGTCCAAGTAGCCACATACTGGTTGAACAAAATTTGAATAGTTAAAACTGAGTTGATCGATGCAAAAAGCAGAATATCCTATATTGCAATGACGCCATAACAAAGCAAACAGATATTATTCCTCAAAAATGCAAAGAAAATATACTTACTAAATATAAATATACTTATAGTCTTTCTGATCGCATCACAAAAGGATAAGATAATAAAGTTCCGAATAAATTATTCAAAATTCCTCCATTATGTGCCTGAAAACAAAGTTGTATTTTATACATTACACTAACATGCAAATAAAAGGAAAACTTTGCAAAGCTTATAGTAAGAAGCAAAGAAGTTTGCAAGTACGCTCATACGCTTGATACCCGCTGTAACTTTGGACCAACTTGCGAACACGCATATGGGTCGTAACTACGAGGGTTTACTAATGATAAGCATAAAACATATTGCCATAATTTACATTGGCATAACAAAATTCAGCATAATGATCATTACGCATAATATTATTAGGCATAAATGTTTTGCCATAATGTATATTGCTATAAATACTGTTGGCATCATAATAATGAAGCATAAATTTATAAAGCGTAAAATTATATTTACACATAATGTTCTTTGGAATAAAAAAAACATGTTCACGGCTAAAGGGTGACCCAAGGGCCACCCCCGCCGTACCTCAGCCTAATCCAATTGAATCCTAATCTTCTTTTTTTTTCTCATGCAAACTGCGCTACCACGGGGAGATAGTGCAGTTATGTTGGACTCCAACCCACGACGACTCCACGGTGTCCTCTTGTACCACTTATGGCGGGAACACGGGCACGCGTAAGCAGTTATCCGGGAATCCGCCGCGGCTGTCCATCACCGGACTCTCCTCTGGGCACATCACCGGCTCACCAGAACACATAGCACGCCGTGACCACCCCAGAAACCAAATCAGCACATAGGCGCTAGACGACCCCTTGTTTGGCACCCTTGGTCCCCCTGTGACGGATTGGACAGTAGCCCCACCGCCTACTACTTTTCGGTCACAGGAGATAGGGAGAGCGGCCAACGCTGTACCGACACTCCTCCTCCCTTGCGGCCACACCGCGTCCGCCATCAGACGGGGTTGACCCAATTCAGATCGCGTAAGGTAGGGAGAGCGGCGCACCGCAATACCGGCACTCCTCTCCCGCCGCGTCCTCTAACCCTCAGCCGTAATGCCTCGCATACGACATTTCGGCCCGCCTCAGTTTCGATGTTGTTTAAATCGGTTTATTGGCAAAAACCCTGATGAACGGCCCCTCCTCGGGTTTCTCTTCACCGTGGGTGACCAAGTCACGTCTACTGAGCCCCCCGATTCGACAATGCGGGAATCCACCGGGGGGAATTGACTCCTAACCTAACATTCAACATAAAATGATTATGACGAATAAATATTGCATAAAATTTCAAATTATGCCAAAACAAATTAGACCAAAAGACATTATGCTAAAGTTTTATTATGCCACAGTATTATTCTGCTAATAAAAGATATGCAAAAACGTGATGCCACACAATATAATGTCTAAAAATTTTATGCCAAGAGGAGGATTCTCAACTACGAGTAAATCGCTTAATCCTACTTCCTACTAATAAATATTATTCACGTAAAAGGCTGTATATTTGGATGTTTGTTAATCAATCATACATCAATGGCTGATTAGCAACTCGGCACATAAGTATACAATGACATGGGAAATGACATAGGATACTTGTATCCGGTTAATAAGTTCGTGAGGGATTTTCGACTTGTTTGCGGGTAGAGGTCGTGGCTAGGAAAGGATAGCATAGATGGACCCCTTCGGCACTCCTTTTCGGCACTTTGACTCCCATTTGGTTCGTTGTGCGTGACTCCTCTCTATGAGTGGGAACGGGCCGTAATCCAACACGCGGGCCCACTGCGAGTTGGCGGATGTCACAAGGTTTAAGAATTATTGCGCCGGGTTTACCCATACTGAAAGGGTTACCAACTCAGCATTTGTTGTTTATTACTGTTTGTCAGAAGCCAGAAAATCTGGCACCAGTTTTGCCAAGAGGATAGACCTTGGCAAAACTGGTGCCAGATTTTCTGTTACACTACAACTTACCCGAAGGATTAAACTCAAAATCTTCGGGTCCAATGTCTAAACCGTGCTGCTCTACGGTTGCGAAACGTGGAAGGTCACAAAGAACATCTCACGCGAAATACAAGTCTTAGTCAACCGCTGTCTTCGTAGTATTCTCGGAATTTAATGGCCCAAGACCATCTCCAACGTAGAACTGTTGGAGAAATGCCACTAGAGCCCGATCGACCGCCAGATCAAGCGTCGCAAGTAGAGATGTATTGGCCACACGTTTCGAAGGGGTCCCGATCACTTATCCAAGCAAGCTTTGGACTAGAATCCCCAAGGAAAAATAAAGCGTGGCCGTCCCCGTGAAATCTGGCGTCGCACCGTGTTGGCAGAAGCGACGAGCATCAGAATGACATGGAGCGAGGTGAAGCGTGAAGCTCAAGACCGATCGCGATGGGGGACATCTGTGGACGCCCTCTGCCCATTAAGTCATTGTGTTACACAGTTAATACTGGGTTATGGTGGTCAGAAAGGCAGTCACTCCAGATAATATACTGGTGTTCAGTTACGTCTGGTTAGACTGGACACTGACCCCATCAAAGATAGAATATAGTTGGCAGATTGATGCGGGTGGAGCCGATAGCAAAACCTAGCCATAAAACTGACTAGTAACTAAACTAGTAACTAGCTGTACTACTTCAACTAGCTCGTCCTACTTAAAAGCCAACTATTTCCTTATTTGCCGCAAATTCAATAGAAACTTGCACAAAGTGAGTTATGGGATGAATGTGAGAACTTGATGCGGATCTAAGTTATGATTGAGATTAGTTTGTTCTATCATTTTATTAGGGACAATTTTGTTTTATGACTTGGTGTGACTGTGAGACTCTAGATAAGAGGCATTCTATAAAAAAAACAAAAACCCGACTATTAAGCAGTCGAATAACTAAAAAGAATACCTATCTAAAAAGTTGTAAATAAAAAAAGATAATTTAAAAATAAAAAAACATACATAAATAAAAGATACGCGCGAAAACCATAACCCTTTCCTTGCAGTCGGGTAAAAAGCGATTGGAAAATACAAAAATATATGTGAGTGCCAAGCGCTATCGAAATTTCACGTGACCAATCCTTTAAGTTTTGGTATATCGACAATCGCCCTAGAGAGAGGCATAGAATAGGAATCACTGGCCAGTGATTCCTAAACTAGGGGGCGCGACAACATGTAAAGGGGGCGTGAGTCTGCGGGACGAGTGGACAGTACACCATCGCCCGGGCTATAATTTTATTTCTAATGATCTACGATGTGCAATTTCTTTTATTCAACCCAGAACTGGGAGTCATGTCATAAGCTTACCTACCTATATGTGGGGTAACTTGCACCATAACAACTTCTACCTTTCCTTTCTTAAGCTTTGCCTTGCTCCTCATTGACTACATTATCTAAATACAAACACAAATACAAAAGGTGGGGAGGGCGTGGGTATTTTCTTTTTCGTTGTAGGGAGGCGTAACAAAAAACACTTTGGGAATCGCTGAGTCTAGACTCTAGAGCCTTTGATATAACTTTGCTTTAGGAGCAGTTTTTTGATTCAGAAATAATGAGTTTTATCGACGATACCGATTGTCTAAATACCATCATTCTTGGGATTAACTACGTGGAATTTTGGTACCGCATGTCGAGATCATACATTTTTGGGATTTCGACATTCATTATCGCTGATATAAGGACACTTTGTCAAGAAGCTCTTGACATTTCATTACTTTGTTTCAGTAAGTTCAGAAATGTTAGAACAATCAGGAAAAAGCTTATGTTATTAGAAAACTACACAGAAAATTTCTCCGAAGCAATCTGTTACAAGAACATTGGCTTATTAAAGGACACAAAAATGTGCCTCTACCATACGGGGAAAAATGTTTTTTTACAGTAAACAAAAACAAGTTCCCATCAAATCATTGCCTGTGGGTGCTCATTGGCAAGAGGCAACATAGCAATTCGAAAGTAGGAAAACGTGGGACCATTCCACTGGTACCACCAATCCGCCTTCAATTCGTAGCGCGCCGATTATGCAGATGTCAAGACCATTTGTTGAAACTGTGATACCGGGGCATTTGCAGTCTGCAGTTGGTTATTATCTTTATTCGAAGTTTGATCCTGAAATTGGGAACTGTATAATTATGTTATTTGTTCGACAATAAATCCATATTCTTAAGCAACTGTTGTAGTTTTCCGTGCGTAGTAACGCATGGCAAACTATGATCAAAATTTTATAAGTAGTAGATTTATTATCCTCAAAATTTATTTTGAGTTTTGACTGTTTGACTCAACAGTTTTAATCTTAGCCACGACACAAAAAAAAAAGTTTATTAAAAAAATTAAAAAACCCGACTGCTTGAAAAGTATAGTATTCATCTGGTTTTGGTCCGCCAGCTCGCGAATATGTATCCTCCGACTGCACAGCATGATTTTCGTCTTGTTTACGTCTTTTTAGTTTACTTTTCAAGTAGTCGGGTTTTTTAATTTTTTTAATAAACTTTTTTTATTTACAACTTTTTGGTTATTTTTTTTTAGATAGGTACATTTAAACATATAAGTATTATATATTTTTGAAATTGCCTCTTAAAACCCTTTATTTTGATACCCCACACGATAGGTTTGGCAGAAAAAAAAAAAAAAACCCCCCACTAAATGGCGCCCAAAATCCGCCATTTTTGTTTTTCCAATTTTAATGTAGCCAGTGACACTCGCAGGATTAAGACGAATCGATTGACGCAAGAATCATCAAAATCGGCCAACGCGTTTGGTCTCTAGAACGCTACATAGGAACAAACATACATACATACCTACATACATACATACATAGACTGATAAACACATTACCCTCCTTCAGCAGTCGGGTAAAAAGTTATATAATAGATCTTTGGATGTCTATTTTTCTCCACAGATAGACTAGACTTTAGTAAAATCAGCCCTCATAAAACATGACTTTATGTATTTATTTATTTCCACAGGAATTCGGACAGCAGTTAACTAAGACACACCGTTCTTGTTACCAACTCATTAAAGATATATTAATTCCACCTGCTCTAATTAAATACCCAAATCCCCGAGCACTACCTAGAATTACCGATTCCCAACACCGGCAATCGAGAAGTCCCCGTATTATTTTAACGGTAGGTATTTGTTTAACCCTATTTTGCCAGTTTGACCTTCGGGACCGGATTGGGACAAATATTTATTTGTGCAATCCGGAAGGACGTCCTTTATTGCCGTCCCCTAGGGTCAGTTCACACCGAGACGCGACGCTATGGTGCGCGCATTTTTCAAGATAGTGATACAATATAGAACTTTATTTTCTTCACAAAAACTTATACATTTCAGTGAGATAATTAATACATAAGTAAACTACCTAAGGCACGGGCGTCGCGCAGCACCTAGTTGCGCCTTGAGGCGCAGCAAGACGCAGCTTGAGGCCGCTTGTACACGCTAAGAAAAGTCACCGGCCCTACGCAAGAATTCGTGTCGTTTCTACACACGATCTGTGCTGAACAAGAAAATATCTGGTCTGTCGAAAGAAGATTCGTGCCTAGGTCCGATAAAATGATTGTCATGTACATGATGAATATGTCGTGTGTAACGCGACGCTTTTTTTTTGCGGGCTGACGCAGCGGGTTATGTTTTTTTTTATTTCTACTTGAATTTGTATACACCCCGTGGCTTCTCGAGGTGCCTCGCTGCGTTTCGCTACGCAACCCGAAACAATTAGTTGAAGAAACATCGTTGTATCGCGTCGCATTTCAGTGTGAGCTAACCCTTAGATATAACGGTGATTGTAATAGTAAAACTCCCATTAATCGGCAAGGGGAATGCCAAGCGCTTTCATTCGTTCCGAGTTTCAGAAGTTGTTACAATTTGTGACAGCTTAGAATGAGAAATACACGGAAGTAGATATCTTAATTTGTCCCTAAAATTGGCAAATTCGGGCAAATCGTACAGTACTTTTTAACCGACTTCAAAAAAAGGAGGAGGTTCTCAATTCGTCGGAATCTTTTTTTTTTATGTATGTTCCCCGATTACTGTAAGACGCCTGGACCGATTTGGAAAATTCTTCTTTTGTTTGAAAGGGTATACTTTCCAGTTGGTCCCATAGTCATCAGGTCAGGATCTGATGATGGGATCTTGGAGAAATCGAGGGAACTCCTCAAATATTATAGGCATACATATAGCGATTTTGGTATTTTTATCAACAATGCAATCATTTGCACTCAGAAAGTAACATTTGGTGAAGAGGAACTGGTGAAGAAGACCACAGATGGCCAATATATTTCCTTAATGCTAAGTATGTCATGGGTTATAAGATATCTCGAATAGTTTAACGACTATGATGAAGCAAATACTTATAAATACATAGAGCTGATGAAAATGGTACCATCGAACTGATCTGATGATGAAGCCGGCAGGTAGGCACTGGTACTCCGAAATAAAACAATGTATACTAGTCGTGTATGGGCTTATTGTAATCGTCAAGAGACGCACTTTGGCTATATATGAATTTTATGGCAATTGGAAGTACCTATCAAAACTAAAAAGAGATAAATAAAAAACTTTTTAACAAAAAAGTCGGTTTGTTTTTTTGTTAAAAAGTTTTTTTCTATGGGATTTTTGAATCAACTGAGTTTAGACAGGACAACTTGGATTAGCTGGAGCACGTCTCACGAAAGAAATCTCGCAGACGCGGTGCTTGGAGTTATGAGGCTCACAGGGGGATCAAAGGTGCCATACTCGGGGTCGTCTGGCGCCCATGTGCTGATTGGTCCCTGGGGTGGTCACGGCGTACAGTGTGTTCTGGTGCGCCGGTGATGGGGGATACTCCCCCGAGGAGGGTCCGGTGACGGACAGCCGCGGCGGGTTCGCGGTGAGTGCTAACGCGTGCCCGTGTTCCCGCCATAAGCGGCACAGGAGGACACCGTGGAGTTTTAGTGGGTTAAAGTCCCACATAACTGCACTATCTCCCTGTGTTAGTGCAGTATGCATGAGCATATACCCAAGTAAAAAAAAAAAAAAACGCTTTTATGAGGCTAAATGGTAACCTGTAATTCAATCTGCCTAGCCTTAGCCTAGCCAAAAAACCCAACTCACGTTATTGCCAAAATTATTGGACTCTCTCGAAAAAAGTATCTTCACTAATGAAAGCTTCAAATAATGTTTGGCTATACCGAAAAATTAAAGAGAATTTGTCATACTCTCGTCACTATGGTGTATGACAAAAAAATAACATATTTTTTTTTTACCTTTGCCCTGCCGTACTCGCTTACGCAAGTAGGCTGCTGTATCAAATCTAACCGCTTGTATAATATATTGCCAGGGATTTTCAAGACTGACTGTAGTGCTAAATATGAAATTGGTTTTTCTTTTCAAAATATGCTATTAACTTCTTAAATCCTCAAAGAGGGAAGTTGCCTAGCTCTTACAGTAGGTAACTTTTTATTTATTTCTTTACATAGAATTCAAATAACACAAGCAATATAAATACATCAAAAGGAATACATTATTATCGAAGTTGTTGGAAAATAAAACTGCCTAGCTAGGCACTTCAAACCTCGCTTTACCGAATTTATTTATTTCAGTACAATTTATGTAAATATCCGTTTTTCTTTGTAAATGTAAATAATAATTGTGTGCAGGTAATGTGTTCGGAATATTGTGAATCATTTATAACGTTTTTATTTGAAAGGAAAATAAGTGAGCTGTGGAAAGATAAGTGTGTTAGGCGGTTGGAGAAGATGTTTCTTTTAATAGAATTATGTTTTGAGAGTAATAAAAGCGCATACATAATGTTGGGTTTTCTTTGATAAACACATCTTTTATTGGTTAATAGTTCAATTTAGTTTTTTTTTAACATAGTATACTCAAATAGTATTTAAAAGTTGTTAAATTGATTACTCTAGAATATATTCGAATGTCAAATGACGTCACATCTGATGACGGTTGGAGGTGTTAAGTGAGTTGGGTAGTCTGATCAGGACGTACGTGGAAGATGGTTGTGTTGACCTAAGTGGATATATTGTATTTAGTTTTTGGTAACAGTCCAAACCGTGTGTTATTCTGAATTACATACACGTGAGTATTATTTATTTGTACTAGCTCTGTTTCCTGTCTAGTGTTTTATTACAATAATGTTATCCCTACTTAGTAAAGTGGTCACAAGCATATCTGCTGAGCATGAGGTTCTAAGTTTGGTTCCCGCCTTGTTCAGAGATATTGGGTTTTCTCACCAGGAATTTCACATGACCAGCATGGAGTCTAGAATTTTACCCATCACTGATCAAATGCCACTAGGTACCCACAACTCTGTCAAACTCTTCGGATATTAAAGTCGTGATGTTACGTGTCATTCTTTGACAGTTAAATGAAATGACGTACGAAAAATGCCGTAGGGTCTCAAACTGATAAACAATTATTTTGCCTGTTTGCAGAAAGAAAAACTTTCAAAGAGAACTAAAACTCTTTAAACTTCAGACATTTAATCTCATTTAAATACAAAAACAGTGTAGAAACTTTGAAAAAACTATCTTCACTACTGCAATACAATTCCTGCTTCCTTTGTTACTTATTTATAAGAAAGAAAAACTAGTCGAGCTTCTAGTTATTCATGATTCAAAGCAAAAATACACAACAAAGAAGTACAATATTAAACTTTTGTATTTTAATTTATGTTAGTTTTTGATAAAACTTTTGACTGGAGGAATTAAATAACTTCAATTGTTGTCTGAAAGGTACTTTAAATCAGCATTTGAGTGACGTTAATATGTTTTCTAGAAAAACCAAGCCTTTATACAATTAGAAGTTCGGTACCCTGTCTTACTGAATGCAGCTGAATTCAACTAGGTATATTACATCGAGTGACTGCCTTTGTTTATAAATTTATTAATACCAATCAATCATTCTCACGTTTTTCCAACTACACTGGGTTTGACTTTTAACCTTACCAAATAGATCAGAATATCAGTATTATAAATGAAGCTACTGCCAAGAAAGCCGTCGTATCTAAACATCTTAATTTATGAAATTGTTGTCAGCTTCACTACCAAACTTGTCGACTGACTTATTGTTTTTCCACAGTAATAAATTATTCTCAAAACCCCGTTGGTGTCTGAACACAAAAGGATACATCTATACTAATATTATAAAGAGGAAAGATTTTTTTTGTTTGTTTGTTTGTACCGAATAGGCTCCAAAACTACTGGACCGATTTAAAAAATTCTTTCACCAATAGAAAGCTCCATTATTTCCAAGTGACATAGGCTATTTTTTATCCCGAAAACCGGTTCTGTGGGGTGGTCTTCGAGCGAAGCCGCGGGGAACAGCTAGTATTTTATAAACACTCGCTTGTGCTTCACATATATCAAACTTTAAAAGGAGATTTTCACACGCATTAATACACTAAATTTTGATACACTATAGAAATAACAGCTTCATTTGAGAAATGTTTAGATTTCTGATAGTAACGGTTAGTAACGTTCGCCTCAAAAAAGAACAAAAAAATAACTCGAAATATGACCAACCGAAAACCCGGAATGTCAATTTAATTTAACGAATGTACATCAGTTTCGCTCCAAGCCAATTGCAGTTAACCGTAAAAAGTTTTTTCGAAACCCGCCACCTAGAAAAAACGTGTACATACCTCTCTAGATGCATTCACTGTTATATTGGAAAACCTTTACAAACAAAAAACTCGATGCGATCGAGACCAGACTGTTCGTTATCGCAATTTACGGTTGGTTCCCTACAAAAGCAATTAAGTTTTTTTTTCATTTCTCTTCCACTACACACTACGCTATTGGTTACTTGTAAGGAAATCCTGCCTATTAATACATAATCTATACAAAAATTTACTGATGCCAATCTGGACGTATGGTACCTAACTTTGGGCTTTACTAGACAAAACAACGTCAAAATAATTCAACAATTCCAAAATAAAGTCCTCAGGGATGCTGTACATGCACCCTGGTACATAAGAAATGATGATCTTCACCGTAAACCTTAAAATGGAATTCGTCACCACAATAATCCAAAATATTGCTTAGGAACACAGACTTCATCGACACGTGAATGTTGAGGCTATCTAGCTGCTAGACAACACAGATTTAGAGTGCTGGTTGCAATCCTAAGAAATTGGTTATCGATTACTAAGAATTTTAAACAAAACAAACACAAAAAAATCTCTTCCAAAGGTCTCGTATAAGTTTTACAGGTGCTCAAAGGCATTTTAGCAATGTAAACGTTGTTCTCGATTCGTCTAGGAATGTTTGAAGTTTTTACGCCATTTTAAATTGTTTAATGATTTATGCATACTTTAGTCTAGATGTACGGGTTCACAGGTCATAAATAAAAGCTTTTTAGTTCTAGGACATGCCGGTTTCCTCACGATGTTTCCCTTGACCGTTTTGTGAGCAGTGGTGATGAACTAATTTACACAAAGTAAAGCGCCTGCCTGGGCGACGACGACGACCTACAACTTGTAAGTCGCGGCCGATACCACTGGGCCACCACTGCTCTACTATTATATACTTTTTTTAATTTGTTTGTTTTGCGAATTTGCAACTAGAGGCATCTTTTTATTAATTTTTTGTTTGACAATTCAAAAGTACTTCTAAAGTTTCACATCATCATCATCATCATCACATCATCAGCCAGGGAATGGGCCGTAATCCACCACGCGGGCCCAGTGCGGGTTGGTGGATGTCACATGTCTTCGAATTTTTGGTTCTAGGACACGCCGGTTTCCTCACGATGTTTTCCTTCACCGTTTTGAGAGCAGTGGTGATGAAATAATTAACACAAAGTAAAGTGCCTGCCTGGGCTCGAACCCACGACCTATAACTTGTAAGTCGCGGCCGATACCACTGGGCCACCACTGCTCTCAAGCTTTGCCCACTGCTTCTAAAGTTTACTTGAAATAAACTATTTGATTTTGATTTTGACTACATAAAATAATGATTCTCAAATCTTGTCGATATCAACACATGCTACATAAATGTCACGTAGTAAATCCGCAAATCCACATTTTTATTAATCATATATCATTTAAACTATAATTTAATAGAAGTTTTATAGTAAAAGCCCCTTATCCTACATCTCGATTAAAAATCGCACCATCGTAGGTGCTGGTTTCAATTTCCAAGTCGATTAAAAAGTCTTAATAGCCAGAATATAGATTCATATTGTTTGTTGTGGCAGATATTAGGCGCCTTATCTCGCTATATTTGGTTATTATACCTACACTTCTGCCCATCCCTTAGTACAATCGAAGCGTAAAGTTTACCTAATTTTAGCTAGACATTATGCCATCGTCCAATCCGTGAAAACTACCGTAATCAATATGGAATGTTGTGACAGGACTCGCACGTCTCCCTGCCTGCTATCACCAAACTGCCGAAATTGCGCCGCACATACGGGTATTTGAATGATCTACGCGGCCAAAATTATTTCATTGTCAATATTGGTTTTAAACAATATTAGTAAACAAAACAAATGTTTTAATATTACATCGAGTCATATTTAATGAAATATTGAAAAAAAATAACAAACAAAAAATCCTCAAACAAACAAGAAAGTCAGTTTTTCTTCCAAATTAGGCAAATCAAAACTCTTTTTGCGGTCGAACAGGTATTTACGGGTCACAGTTCTATTTTGTGAACCTAAAATAAAATAAAAACAGAATTTCTATAGAAATGCACTTCACATAAGTTTTTAAGTTTTCTTAAAAAATACACTATAAATTAGGTACTTATCCGCGACTTTCCACGGCCATTTTTTTTATTATTTACTACTGAAAACATAAATCTTTCGACTGTATCAAGAATTATTACAGGATCTAACTTGGAAGTATAACAAATTTCCTATCAAACACAAATCGTAGCTAAAAATCCTCCATAATAAGCGAGACTTTCAGTACACTAAAACCAATCTTTTAAATTACAAAAAATATCCAAATTCTATTTTAACTAGTTGATAATTACCTACTGTATCAGGATCCATAACTTTTTCTTTCGATATAAACGCACAATAATAAATATTCATTTTTTAAGTCTTCGTTTGCACACGGACGCCGAGAACAGAAATATACACCAAACGGGACGATTGAATTCCACTGCATGTGGAAGCGCGGCATCCACGAACGAGGGACAGGAAGGGCTGGGTATCCTTCTCGGACCTGTCCACTGGCTCAAGCAGTCGTTCTTTTTTATCTTTTCAGAATTTTGTAAATTTATATTATGGCCACCTAGATCATTCAAATACCCGTATGTGCGCCGGTGGGATCTTAGGCGAGGTCGAAAATTGTTATATTAAAAAGACGAGAGAAGCCGTTGGTGGACCCCTAGGCCCGGCGGCGGCCCGCAGATATATTCTTAATAGCATTCTGGAATATAGATTCATGTTTGTTATGGCAGATATTAGGCGCCTTATCTCACGAAATTTGGTTATTTTACCTTCATTTCTGCCCATCCCTTAGTACAATCGAAGCGTGAAGTTTACCTAAAGACGTGATCTTCCAGCCCAAGCATTTAAAACAAAGGAAGCCCTCTTAAAACAAATGGTCATTGAAGCAATTTTATCTATATCGCACGAGCGGAATTAAGTAGATTGTGAACGATCCTCCCGAATGATTTACTGGTGTTTCGGGGCTTAAGTTGAAAATCGTAGTACACGCCATTAATAGCTTTGCATTTTCTGAAGGTATTTTATAATTCGTTGAATTTCGGTTCTGGATGCCTGGTTGCCGAAAATTTTGTCTTGATATTTTGTAATTAACTTATTTCAATTGGTTTTAAACAGTAAGCAGTTTAGCAATCCTGCTTATAAAATACTGGCTTCTGCCCGCGGCTTCGCTCGCGTTCAAAGTTCAAAAAAAATGCTCCGATCACCACCAAACTACATGGATTACAGGATTATTCGCTGGGGCAATCTTAGGATTGTCTGAAAATTTCATTAAAATCGGTCCAGCCGTTTCGGAGTCTATAAGGATCATATATACATACTTTTTATTTTATATATATATATATAGAAGATAGAAGATATATAATATTTTTTGTTGTAAACAGTATTTCAATTTAATAAATAGTTTTTTGGCAGAATTGGCTATGATAGCATTCTGACACGGCCGGATAGAGATCAGCCGTAGGTTTTTTTTTTATTATTTTTTTATTTGTGATGGGTTTGCCCTTGACTCTAGTCTAGGTAAGAGGTGACAGAGACAGAGTCGACGATGGAGTGAGCTTACCCAGAAGAAGCCTGTTCACTCTAACTTTGAAGAGATTCGGGTTGAAGGCGTTCGGAAACACGGACGCAGGTAGTGAGTTCCATTCGATTTGATTTGATTTGAATGATTCATTCGCTGTGCGCATTATGAAGGATGTTTGGTAGCGCTTGGTGCGAATCGGTGGAATGGCAACAAGGTAAGGATGGTAACTTACAGTGCGTTTAGATGTCCGATGGTAGAAGGGGGCTGGTGGGATGAGGTCGTGGAGTTATTGAGCACACTCACCGAAGTACAGTCGGTAGAAGACCGACAGGCAGGCAACCTTGCGGCGACGAGCCATGCTATGAAGCTTGGCATCCGCCAGTTTAACGTCGCCAATGAGCCTCTTGGCTCTGCGTTCCACCGAGTCAAGCGCGGCAAGCTGATACTTAGCTGAGGTCCAAGACGGATGTTCTTGTTCTCCGACGTTTTACTCTTGACAGAGCGGTCGTGGTCACGTCGAGGCGTCCACGTCGGTGATAGATGCGGACACAGCTCTCCGCAAGATCTCCCACCATCTCTCCCTGTTGGCGGACTGTTTGGCGCCGTCAGTTATGCGGCCTCCTACTGCGGATTTCACTTGGTCAGTACAGCGCATGGGTGACCTGCCGCGCGATCTGATTCTCTCTACTTTTCCCTCTACGACCAGCCGGTCTATGGAGTCGCCATCTTGCCTAGAGACGTGTCCAAAGTATTGAAGTATGTGTGGTTGTTGTGTTTGCATTTTTTGACCTTTCTAAATACCGGCTGCCACTTTCAAAATTCCTAACACGCGGAAAACTCTTAGTAACTGTTTACCCGACCTGGTCCCAGGTTCCAGGAACATTGAGCTGACACACTTGCGAACGCGAGATAATATGTAGTATACCCCAAAAATAAAATCATGTTACCATTAAAAGTATAAGCCAAAACAAGAACACAGTACCGTATTCAAGAAGAAAACTTGCATAGGTAAAAAGCGTCAACCAATTTCATTCAAAGATGCTGCAAGGAAAACTGCAGCAATCGTGATTGTAATTTTCACTCAACTTATACGTCGTCCACTAGAGTACCTAGCCACGAAAATATACAGTTGAAGAAGGCTCACTCTGAATAATATTTTATTTTAGCAAAGTTTTTCGACATTTCAATTTCTATGCTGCCAGCATGTAGCAATTGAAACAGAAAAAATAAATACTCGATTCTGATTCACAATAAATATATTGACTTCCAAACACTACAAAGTGAAAATAATTTCAATTTTGGAAGTCGGTGCTTCTGGTTTAATTTTTTCGTATTTGACATTTAAGACTGAACTAGCTTCTGCCAGCGGCTTTGCCCACGGGAATGGCGAAAATAATATCAAGGGAACATATGCCCGGGATAAAAAGTATCCTATGTGCTATTCCAGACTATAATCTATCTCTGTGCCAAATTTCATCCAAATCAATTGTGTAGTTAGTTCTGTTTTGCGTGAAAGAGTAATAAACATACAAACACATTTCAACACTCACAAACTTTCGCCCTTTTATAATAGTGTGCTTAGTAGGAAGTAGGATGTTGCAGAGTAGCTAATGAAACAGCAGTCGTTAAGACATCATTACAATTTCAGCTGAAAGACATGCATTGGTTCTCTCAATCCATCGACCACGATTGTGCTTCTCACATCCAGCAGACACCCACGTCCTACATTGGAACCTCACGAGATCTAAGACATTTCCACATAAATACTTTGGTTACTACAGGCGCTGGGGTGGATCGAAGGACCATTTATCCCACCGGTGCGGAATATACGCGCTTAGGCGTCGAATTGCGGACACCAGCCCGTTTAACTTAACAAGAAAAAAAGGTTAATTTAAAAATCAAAAACCCGATTGCTTCAGACGAAGAAAATCATGCTGTGCAATTGGAGAATACATATTCGCGAGCTGGCTGACCACCTGATCCTCCGACTGCACAGTATGATTTTCGTTTTGTTTACATCTTTTTATTGTGCTTCTTAAGTTGTCGGGTTTTTGCTTTTTACTAGACTGCAGGAAAAGCGTTTGTTTTTTTAAATTAACTTTTGTATTTACAACTTTCTAGTTATCATTATTTTTATTTCGAATTATTTTTAAACATGTAAGGGTATATATTTTACTCCACTCGATGGGTACGGAAGAAAAATAAATTTGGAACCCTACAATATGGCGCCCAAAAGCCCCCATGTTTGTTTTTAGGGTTCCGTACCCAAAGGGTAGAAACGGGACCCCATTACAAAGACCGTCTGTCTGTCTATCTGTCTATCACCAAGCATCTCATGAACCGTGATAGCTAGACAGTTGAAATTTTTACATATAAATAAATAAATAAAAACGTTTATTCATCTCCACAAATTACATACTTATCTTAACTATTCACGCAGATAGATATTTTCACAAAAGTTGTAATTTGTGAGAGATCTGGAGTCTAAATTAACCATTAAAGTATTTCAAAACTCCAGGCCCCCCATTACATCGATTTAAATAGAGATTGTCAAACCAGAACTAACTAATACAAATGAGTGATGATGTGTGTGGATGGTGCGTATGTGTTTGTGCGTTTATGTGTGCATGTGTGTGTATGCGTGTGTTTGAGTAGTGTATGTATAATAATTAATAATTTATTGTACTTAAACATTACATAAATATATTTAACATAGAAATATATTTATTTATTTTATACATAGAACGTATAAAACCATAAGATCGACATATATCATAAGAATAAGATGATGCATTCCAGTTGCCGCTATAACAACAAATACTAAAAACAGAATAAAATAAATATTTAAGTGGGGCTCCTATACAACAAACGTGATTTTTTTGCCCTTTTTTTGCGATAGTGGTACGGAACACTTCGTGCGCGAGTTCGACTCGCACTTGGCCGGTTTTTTTTTTAACGCACCTATTTAAGAACACTTGGGCGGTCAAGACGCATCTAACGGAGTCTTTCTATCTATCTACCTTTAAACGAGCAATTCTTGTATATATATATAATCTGAATCTCGGAAACGGCTCCAACAATTTTCATGAAAGTTAGTATGCAGGGGGTTTCGGGGGCAATAAATCGATCAAGCTAGGTTTAATTTTTAGAAAACGTCCTTTTCTCTATTTTCACTTGAGCAGAGCTCGGTCGCCCAGGTACTTATATAAATCCATCTAGATAGCGATTTGAATGATATGAGGTAATAAAGAATATGGCCTCCTACTAGGTGGACCGATGACCTGGTGAAGGTTGCGGGGATCCGCTGGTTGCGAGACGCACGGGACCGGTCAATGTGGCGACGCTTGGGGGAGGCCTATGTCCAGCAGTGGACGTCTTTCGGCTGATATGAAGATGATGATGATGAATAAAGAATATTACATACAAACAAACATACATACATTCAAGTCATTCTTTGCAGTCGGGTAAAAAGATTAACTTACGAATTTTTTCTTCTGTATATATTTTTATTCAATGTCAAAATGATGTTGATTCCAAAGAATTCGCCTTTACCGCACATTTTGGAGCAAGCGACGCGAAAATTGCGAAGTGATATCTTGCGACAGTTTTATTTCAGCAGTCTTGAGCTCTCTTTGATATTTCGCTGCACTTTTGTTGTTTTTAATAACACGTCTTGAATACCTTTGTGGAGAGTGATTTTGTATTGAGAAAATATACAAAGTAACTGAGGAAATGTGGGCATAGTTTCCAAATAAGAAAACTACAAAGAGAAAAATAACTTTAAATTTGGAAGTCGGTGTCTTTGGTAGATTGGTACCAATTTTTTGCGTTATGGACACCGACTTACAAAACTAAAGTTATTTTTCACTTTTTAGGGTTCCGTACACAAAGGGTAAAAACGGGACCCTATTACTGAGACTTCGCGGTCCGTCTGTCTGTCTGTCTGTCTGTCTGTTACCAGGCTGTATCTCATGAACCATGATAGTTAGACAGTTGAAATTTTCACAGGTGATGTATTTCTGTTGCCGCTATAACAACAAATACTAAAAACAGAATAAAATAAATATTTAAGTGGGGCCCCCATACAACAGACGTGATTTTTTTGCCGTTTTCTGCGATAATGGTACGGAACCCTTCGTGCGCGAGTCCGTCTCGCACTTGGCCGGTTTTTAGTTTTCTTATTTGGAAGTCGGTAGTATTTTATTGGGCTTTTTTATTTTTTACTTTTTAGTTGTACCTACCTAATAGGCAGTTGTTTAGTAAGGTACCTATAACGCTAGAATAGATTACCCGAATATCATGAAACTTGATCATAATCGGTGAAATGTGAGATCTGCGTACCCCTTGAGATCATACTGGCGTGATGTTATGTTATGAAATGGTATAAACAATAAACATACATGCAATTGCAACAATCCCGAGAGATTGCCGTTATTTATTGAAGAGTTCCGTTGTATATCTTCGAAGTTCTTCATCAGATCTTAACTAAATTAAAATGGGAACATAATTTTCAGAAAAAAAAAGAATTTTCAAATTCGGTCCACAATTGACGGAGATATCGGTGAACAAACATAAAAAAACATAATGTCGAACATAGAACCTCCTCCTTTTTGGAAAGTCGGTAAAAAATCAAAATACAATCATTGAAATTAGATAACAAAGGGATGCTCTTCATGAAGATAGGAGTACAAACAGTACCAAGCAGTAACAAAGAACTTAAAAATAGTTCGCGAAGGTATTCAAAATAAAATGTATACCTTTGCCTGTTGGAGCAGAAACTTATAATGAGTTTCTCGGACTTGTAGGTAGAACCTAGTGAAATTGAGTAGCAAACACTTTGAAACATGGCGTTGCTAGAAAAGGAACTTTCTGTCTAGGAAGTACGGTTTAAAATGTTGTTGGCAGACGTAAATAACAGCCGGTGCAGTGTAGGTTGTAAACTAGTTTTATTTTCTTCGTTTTTTTTTATTTTCCGATTAATTTTTACACAGACCTTTGATGCGTTTACGTTTGTATTTTTTCTTGACATTGCAACTGAGGCGGGCCGCGATGTCGTATGGGAGGCATCGCGGCTGAGGGTAGGAGGCTGCGACGGGAGAGGAGTATCGGTATTGCAGCGCGCCCTTCTCCTTACTTTCCGCGGCCTGGACGGGGTCGCTACCGTCTCATGGTGGTCGCGGTGGGGCCGTACGTAGGGGAGCAGGAGTGTCGGTATAGCGTTGGCCGCTCTCCCTATCCCCTGCGGCTGAAAAATGGTAGGTGGCAGGGCCACTGACCTGACACGTCACCCGAGGACCAAGGGTGTATACACGGGGTCGTCTGGCGCCTATGTGCTGGTTTTTCACGGCGTACAATACATTACATGGTGCGCTGATGATGGCGGGTACTCCACAGAGGAGAGTCCGGTGACGGACAGCCGCGTGTTCGCGGTGAGTGCTAACGCGTTCCCGCCACTAGCAGCATAGTAAGACCCCGTCGAGTTTTCATGATTTGGAGTCCCACATAACTGGACTATCTCCCCGTGGTAGTTCAGTATGCATGAACATTTCTCTACGCAAAAAAAAACACCTTCTTGTCTTGAAAATTAGCCGCCAGCCCCAACTGTCTACCAGGACCCGAGGTGGCGGTGCGTAGTTTTCCACGCACGCCCCTCTTAGACATCGCAGGGGAAGCACCTCAACCCCCAAACCCGACCCAAGGCCGAGGAACGCGGGCGCGGGATCCGAGGTTGCCGAAGGACCGTACGTTTCCGCGACCCCCGGTGTAGGTGTGAGATGGAACGCCGGGATGGTTTGAAATCAGTAGGATTCTGACAGACCCCTCGCCCCCTCCCCCAGGGCAGAGGACATCCAATGAGGATTTTCCAAACCGAACAAAAAAAGGCTTCCTGTCGTGCTGGATGCAGCTGAATACTATATAGCTGTATGTACCACGATATGACTGCCTACCTACAAACGTTAGATGAGTTTAAGATTATGCATTGGAAGTCTTAAGAATACAGAGATTTGGCTACCTCTCTAATTATGACTTAGTTATTTAAATTTCAATGGTATGTGAATAGGCGGATTTAAAACATTCTCTTTTACAAGTTTCATTTTCAAAACCCCAGCAAATCAGTTACAAAATGAATCGTCAAATTACGTATTTGTAACACAACACGTTTTATTTATGCCACTTGGACTTTAACGGCGCCATTTTGTAAACAGTAAAAGACCATAAAATCTAAGAGGTTATGTCAGGAAACGAAGCGGGGCGTGTTGACGCAGAAGCGGATGGCATACTGGCTTTTAAAAACTGGGTTGCACATATTTTTGTTTAAGGTTTTTTGAGATAAAGAAAAGAACTACATTTTTCTTTCTGTGTACGAGAATGGAGGTATTAAATTTGGTACTGTACGGGTGTATAAGGTAAGTCAAGTAAAGTAGTGTTTTTCTATTCTTCTGTAAATAAATTCTTAGAGCTTGGTTGTTTAATAAATGGTTTTAACCTACTGGGTGGCCGAAAAGGTCAGAAGACTTTGAATATACTTCAGATACACATCTCTAACTCTACCCTGAAACCCGCTGGTACCCTCTATTAAGTGATATTGTTCGGCAGTGCGTAAGAAACAATAAACTAGACATTCTATCTCTCGAAAAGTAAAAATATTACGGAATTGACCCCGTGACTTTTCAGGAGTCAGTGCTCAGTCAGTGTGTCAGTGATGCTTTTACCGATTGTTTTGTGAATGTGTGAACATTGTAGGCCTTCTAGATTCCTAGATGCTTGATAACATTTGATAACTTTATATCTTCGTTTTATTGTCGGGCCTACGTTGTCCTCCCATATTTAAGTAATGCTGTATTATGGAAATATTGTAAAAACAAACCATATTTTTAAAAGAGTAACCATGGATTTTCTTGCCGGTTCTTCTCCATAGGAAACGACCAACACGAACCGTGCGCCTTTTGTCGACGTTTTATAAGTGCCTATGTAGGCCTATGTAAAATAAAAAAAATGATTTTGATTATGAGTGCCACACACACATTTTGTACTTTTTGAAGATCGCTTTAGCACGTAGAACACAAATACACTAATAGAATGTCCCATAGTCTAGATTCTCGGTGATAATTTCTAAAGCATTACACTCTTCCACTGTACACCTATATATCTGAGCATTAAGAGATATAGATACCTCACATTTCAGTTCAAATTAGAATTTTCGATTAAAAAACTCTGTTCGCTTATCGCTTACTACAAGCTCAAGCTTGTTCAAGTGCTTGCTATTAGCTGTCGATATGGGCATTAAATAGATTTATCGCGGGTCGATCGTAAACCCGCCTTAAGCTCTTAAGGGCAAGCCAAGCTCTTTATGGAGGATGTAATTTGTACCGTCTGATGCTGGTGTTGTCTGATTTTCGCATCATTACTTTGGAAAAAAATAGTTAAATATGTTTTGTAAGTTCGTAATAAGTATTGAGTAAAGCCTGGAAAAAATTCTTCATCAAAAACACTGCGACACTGCGTTAGAAGGCCTCCCACTAGGAGAACCGATGATCTAGTTTAGGTTGCGGAAATCTGCTGGATGTGATGCGCGACGCACATCACATCACATCACATCATCTGCCTATTAATGTCCCCACTGCTGGGACACAGGCCTCCTCTCTGTGAGAGGGAATGGGCCATAATCCACCACGCGGGCCCAGTGCGGGTTGGTGGATGTCACATGTCTTCGAATTTTTGGTTCTAGGACATGCCGGTTTCCTCACGATGTTTTCCTTCACCGTTTTGAGAGCAGTGGTGATGAAATAATTTACACAAAGTAAAGCGCTTGCCTGGGCTCGAACCCACGACCTACAACTTGTAAGTCGCGGCCGATACCACTGGGCCACCACTGCTCTCAAAGAGACGCACGGGACCGTTCAATGTGGCAGCGCTAGGGGAGCCCTCTGTTCAAGGGTGGTTGTCTTTCGGCTAAAATGATGATGATGATGATGATGAAAAATGATAATTCTAAACGAAACTTGAAACTAATGACTACTGATGCGTTTAGCTCCGAAAAAGTTTAACAGACAGATATAAGTGCAATAAACCGTCCAAGTGCGAATCTGACTCACGCACTGGGAGTTCCGTATAAACAGCTTCGTTCACTTAAATAAAAAGGGAACATTAACGTTCATAAACAATAAAAGCTCCGAACATTGCTCTAACGAAGAGACAAAATATACTTTGCAGTTCTAAAACTGTTGTCTCCATACAATTACATTTTACAAGTTGGTCAACTATTATAGTACTTGGCAAACTTCTGGGCCGCCCTGAAGTTAGCTTTTCGGTGCATAAGGCATAGATCAGTGCTATTTTTGTATGAGATTTATTACTGCGCAGCCATTGTAGCCAACTTCAGGGTGGCCAAGAAGTTTGGCGAGGACTATACTCGTAAATTTGTAAAGTTTACTTAGCTTGATAAGTGATAGTTTTCCTTTTAATTTCGTTATATATACTACTGCCGTGATTTTTTTCACATATCGAAAAGCAGCTATTTAGCTGGCAGGGGGGGGGGGCTTGACTCTAACAAAAACCGGCCAAGTGCGAGTCGGACTCGCGCACGAAGGGTTCCGTACCATTATCGCAAAAAACGGCAAAAAAATCACGTTTGTTGTATGGGAGCCCCACTTAAATATTTATTTTATTCTGTTTTTAGTATTTGTTGTTATAGCGGCAACAGAAATACATCATCTGTGAAAATTTCAACTGTCTTACTATCACGGTTCATGAGATACAGCCTGGTGACAGACAGAGAGACGGACAGCGAAGTCTCAGTAATAGGGTCCCGTTTTTACTCTTTGGGTACGGAACCCTAAAAATGAGCAATATAAAGCTTAATTTTATGTAAACAGATCCTTGAATCGAAAAATGGTTGTGACAGACCCATAATATTTTTGAATGGCCAATCCAACAATACCCCACACCACGGGATAGACGAGAAAAAAAATACATCCCCCCTTCACGTGTACAGGAGGAAGCCTAAAAATATTTTTTTTCATGAATTTATTTTACCAATTTGTCGGCGTGATTAATAATATGTATATCCATGCCAAATTATAGCTTTCTAGTACTAATAGTCTCTGAGCTAAGCTGCAGATGGACGGATGGATGGACAGACGGACATGGCGAAACTATGATGTTGACTACAAAACCCTAAAAACACATACACAAGCTGTGCTGCCTGGATTGGCGGATTTCCCATGGCTAACTTCTCAGCCTTAGAGGATGACTTTCCAAGAAACCAATAATCCATTCAAACTTTCATACCTTAATTACCCTTTTTAAGGGTTTAAATACTTTCCTTTCACCTCCTCGCTAGTCTTGTTGGTCTAGTGGTCGCAAGCGTCAATGGTGACTATGTGGTCTGGGGTTCGATTCCCGGGTTTGCTTGGCCTTTATTAATAAAGAGTTAACTTTTAAAATAAAGCTTTTATTTTTAATTTTTAATACAGAGGTGTTATTAATTAAATTTAATTCTAAACTCGCCAAACATTTACGTTTGATGGCGAGAAGCGCTCTTTAAGTGTTATTATGTTTTTCATCTAGAATTTCTCAGTAGCAGCCCGGCGTTAGAATTTGTGCCGGGTTGATGGCATAAGTAACAGGGGGCTATACTTGGGACTTAAATATAATTGGTGAAATGTGGGTGCAGCACTGCCTAACCTGGCCGGTGTTACAGGCGTGAATAGGGTAAACGGTATAGTTATTGGCCAGTTAAGCTACCTCAAGACGCTATTTATAATATAAAAAATATAAAACGGATAAATGTAAAGGAAATAATTTTTAAAATATACAACATTAAAGTATTTATTCAATGGTATGGCTTGCATACTCCTTTTTTATACACTTTTATTAATAAAATCTACATAAAGATACAAATATTGAAATAACAGTTATTGGCCACCATAATCACAGTAATTGGCCATGTAATCTTACAGTTATTGGCCATAGAAAACAAAATAATTATTAATATTCAAAAACAAAAACTACTAATTAAAAATGTTGTAATCATCAGAAGGCTCGGAATTATAGTTACTTACGTAACTTTTGTGGCATATAAAATCAACAAATTCGTCAGCATCCGGGATATTTTCTCGATGATTATTGGGTATGCAGTGATTAGCCATTCCTTGAGATTATTGAGTAGCGATTCCTTGATAGAATCTTCTTTTTTATGAGTCAAATACGGCGTCGGTCCAAACTCCGATTTATAGTGGGATTTTTAAGTTTAAATTGTAAAGTTGCCCTGGTAATATTATATTTTTTCGTAACTGCTCTCAAAGACATTTTTTTATTCTGATTTTTATCTAACACCCCATCTAGGACTTCTTTGGTGTACTGAGGTCTTTTGGCATGATTATTTTTAATTTAATCTGTTAGAACAGAAAAATAAGCATGAGAGATCTTGTCCAAAATAAAAATATTTTAGATAGTGGCCTCCTTTTTTGTATTGAAAATTATTCCAGACTTCATAGTACTTGGCCTAGGACAATAACTGTTTACACAGCCCTAAAATTAGTGACAAACGAATATGATGCCTAATATAACAAACAGTAAAGATTCAATTCATTATAAACGCATTTTGTTTCGGATGAAATGAATATAGTTATTGGCATAGGTGGCCAATTACTGTAATGTTATTTAAATTATTGGTGCAGTAATTGGCCACTACATTTTTAAAGTTTATGTTATGATTTTGCCATTTTACCCTTCAAATACGCGTAGTATGCATTTCACTCTATATATTTTACAGATTTTTAATCACTGAACTATGTAAATTTACTTCAAAATATCACATCCTAAAATTGTATGAACTTAACATTTTTTAAACAAACTTACCCATTTTCGATACCGCCATGTAAAAATCACAGGCTACAAAAGAACGAATACATGTAGCGGTGTTTTGACGAAACTTTTAGACAGTCAACAATTGTGTTGCCTTAATGCATTTTAATATTTACCATTTAGTAATGTGGGTTGCTAGTTTTTCAATACCGCTGGTGAAATGGCTAATAACTATATAGGGGCCAATAACTATACCGTTTCCCCTATTTTTTCTTGTTCCTTCCTTAGTCTTCACCTACGTTTGCACAAAATATCATCATATAAAGATCTTATAAACAAAATTTTAAAGGTTCAAAGACCAGATTTTTTATTTTTACCGACTTCAAAAAATGAAGGCGGTAATCAATTCCGAACATATTCACGTATGATATTCTATGTGGGCTCTAAGCACGTGTGCCAAATTTCATAAGTGTGTGTATGTATGTTTGTCCACGCATTTCTTAAAACTAATCATTGGATCGTGATCATTCTTTTTGTGTTGGATTGTGTATCTCTAAACTTAGAGAAAAGTATAAGTTTCATCAAAATCTGTCCAGCAGTTTTGAAGATATGGAGCATACAACCGGACTCTTTAACGACATAAGCACAAATGTGTAAATTGAGTTATTATAAATATTTTGTTAATAAAGGATTGGTACCGTACTATAGAAATTGCTCATTTTTTATTAAGTACTAGCTGACCCGGAAAACTTTGTTTTGCCATAAAAACACCAAACATTCATCTACCCTACCTAACCTACCTAACCCTACCTACCCTACCCTACCCTAACTACCCTATCTTTCCTACCCTACCTACCCTACCCTACCTAGCCTACCCTACCCTACCCTACCTACTTTACCCTACCTACATACCTACCCTACCTGTGTAGGTTAGGTAACAATTTTTTGTAGTACCTTCTCCTAACAATAACAAACACAACAAAAAAAAGAATGAATGAAATCGGTCCAGCCGTTCACGCGTGATGCCGTGACCGTGCCGTGAAATAGGGATTCATTTTTATATATATAGATCATTTCTTGTCTAATGCTGTAACAAGGATTATACACACACACAAGTAAACCCTGTCCCAAAAATCCCTAATATTAGGTAGAGATTTTCGGCTCCTAATATCGCTACAGCGAGACCATAAACATTTATGAGTCTACCCTTTAAAGTCATACCAATGGAGATCAATAAATAATACATAAAACCTCTGTCAGGAGCATTTCGTCCTATTAATAAAACGTCAGTTTTATTGCCAATACAGTATAATTACTGATTCCATCAAGTTAAGGGTTTGACATTGTTTGACGGGTACCTACGGA
The DNA here is from genome assembly GCA_945859665.1 of Anorthoa munda. Classification (NCBI taxonomy): domain Eukaryota; kingdom Metazoa; phylum Arthropoda; class Insecta; order Lepidoptera; family Noctuidae; genus Anorthoa; species Anorthoa munda. The sequence goes on along the minus strand of OX243896.1, from coordinate 18,125,454 downwards.
TGTAATGGTCTGTTACAGCATTGTTGAATGGCTGAAGTATCAGTTTAACGGTGTGTTATAAAGGTTTTGATTATTTGATAAACGGTCTTTGATAGACTTCTTAACAAAGATTGTTGAGCAGGGACAAGAGTTTTATGATTACTTTTGACAGATAATGTTTTTAATGCGTAGAAAATAAGTAGTTACGGATGGTCAGGAACCTGAAGTAAGAAAGAAAAGAAAAGAAAGAAAAAGTGTTTATTTGTCACAAAACGACATACAATATAAGAATATACTTAAGCTAAACCCTTAAAATAGTATTAGTAGTACTTAAATTAAGTTAGTAAAGACGAGAAATAAATCAAACAATGATAACAAACAATTATAAACACAAAAGAAATAGGGTGAAAAATATGTAGGCAGATGCATGTCGTGAAGTGTGGGCTTCTTTGACATACCTTATCAACAGTTTTATAATTAGAGATGAAACGGATATCCGGTAACTATCCGGTATCCGGACTATCCGGCCGGATACCGGATGACAAGCACCTAGCCGAAAAAAATATAATTAAAAGTTCAAAGGCAGTTAGGCAATCGCCTAGCGTGCGTCACTGCTGATCATGCACCGGATCCGCGCGTGAAGCATTGCGTAACTGCACGATTGCAGTTTTACTGATTTAGCAATAAGTTTAGTTTATAGAATAATTGTAACCTTAATTTTAATCTTGTAGTTCTAATCCTAAAGAAAACATTGTATTTTAATTAAATAAACCTTTTTTTAATAATTATCAAGAGTTTTATAATTACGCTTGGCAGTTAATGAAGATAAGTAGTTACGGATGGTTAGGAACTTGAAGTGTGGGCTTCGTTGTAAATTAACAGTATTATAATAAGAGGTTCAACGGATATCCGGTAACTATCCGGTATCCAGACTATCCGACCGGATACCGGATGAGAAGCGCCTGAAAAAAAAACATTAAATTTAATTAATTACAATCAACATCACTCAATAAATACAATCAATGATGACAAAATTTTCATGATACAATTTAGAAAAATAATAAGTTCTCATAATGCACTAAGAATTAATAAAATTCTCTGCATTATGAGTTAAGATTGCCCTAGTCGACGGCACGAACTATTTTGTGCGCGGGGTCAAAATGCATGCTATGTCATCCGAAGACACATGCGAAAAAGATAGATGCTGCGATGAGCAGTAAGAAGCTAGTAGATGAAAATAGTACCATCGAACTGATCTGATGATGAAGCCGGAAGGTAGGCACTGGTCCTCAGAAATAAAATGATGTATCCTAGTCGTGATTGGGCTTATTGGAATCGTCATAAGATGCACTTTGGCTATAAGTGATTTTCATCGATATTTGAGTTAAGTAGCTACTAAAACTAAAAAGTGTAAAATAAAAAATCTTTTTTACCAAAAAAAATAAACCGACTTCCAAAAAAAAAACACAACGAAGCGAAAAATAACTTTCGTTTACCGAAGTCGGTGTCAGAAAACGAAAAGAAATAGGTACCTACTAAAGACACCGATTTCAGCAAATAAATTTTTTTTTCGCTTTGTAGTGTTAGTTTTTAGTGTTAACTGAATTGCGTTTGCCGTAATGTTGACATTCGCGTCGTAGGTCGACATTTAGTAAGACTACATCAGTATAGTATAACACAATTTTTTATTTACATTATCGATATCTATAGATACCCGATTTCTTAATTCGAAAAAATAAGACGAGTAAGTTATTTTTTAATTTTTAAGTTTTATCATCATCATCTTCCTTCCCTTATCCCAAGTTACTTGGGGTCGGCGCAACACATTTTCTTCTCACAAATTAGTACCTACATAATTTCAAATTGATTTGATTTATAAAAAAAAAAATGGACTCTCTATACTAATATTTTATAATATTATAGTATAGAAATATTAAATTAATTATTTTCTTTTGTTGATGTCCGTCAATAATGTCAATATCCGACCCAACCACATCACTAATTGAGTAGTGAAAATCTTTCGAGAATGAAATAGTGAATACATTCAATTTTTGATAAATTCCAAAGAGAAAGAAACAAGGAGCGTGCGTGTGAGGATCCAGGAACAAATCATACCATTCCCCGTGGCTCTAACGCGCGGTCATGTCGGCTCCTTTTGCAATTGACGTTCTTCATACAGATTATTTGTTGTTGTTGTTGTTGTTTGTTGATTATACGTTGATTGTTTGTTCCTATCACTGAATAATTTGATTTCACTTTTTGGTAGTTGAGTAGGTTGTTTGAAAATACTCATACAAAAATATTTGTTTTCGGTTTGTAATTAATATATTTGCAATTTTAGGTATTTCGTTTTTTCTTATCATTGTTTTCTTAAATATATACTTAGTCGGTGTTTCGGCGAAACGAAAGTAATTTTGTGAGTCGCGTAAAATGAGCTGAATTTACGTTCAACTGAAATTCGGTTAGACTGCCAGACGGACGGACGTAATTTCAGTTGCTATTCTACGTTTGTACGGGCGCTTGCCTCACTCCCTTCCATCACCTCGAGCGCAAATTTAGTCAGGAATAGCACATAGAATACTTTTTAGCCCAGAGATATGTTCCCTCGGGATAATTTTCGACATTCATGCGGGCAAAGCCGCTGGCAGAAGCTTAAGCATACATACGAGTTAATTTAAGCGATCGGACTACAGAGCCCTAAAAAGGACGGCTATTTTTCACACACATAAGCAAGTTATACCAACACAATTAACTTGTTCCAACATTAATTGAAAACAAAGATCAACTTTGCATAGTCAGAGAAACTAGCTAACTTCTATAAGTGCAATTAATAGATACAAACTTTCTCTATACCCCATGCGTTAAGGCACTGCTACACAACAACTAACAGCTAAGCGGTGGACTTAGCTTCGCTTTGTATGAAAATTTTGGTGGGAACTGGAAGCGGCAATGTGTTCAAACCAAACGTGTCACCGTTTCGTCATACTACGACACTGATGACAGAGACAGAATTTTATTAGTATTAACATTTCTGTCTCTAGACATTGCCTTTGCAGTGATTCCGTGCTCTGTAGTGGGATTATCCACTGCAAACTACGGGTGCACAATTACGTGGCTAGTAAAGCAATGAACCGTGTAGCTAACGTGGCAAACATCCTAGGTACAGTCGACGTAGCAGTGGACGACAGAAAAACCTCGGTGGCCACTGCTATAAACAGTATTGTTAGAACTGACCATGCAAACCAAGTGTATCAATACTCATAGAAATTTACAGCCCGTGACCATTCAGTCTATGGCTATGACAGCCGAAACTTCTGTTTAGCGCACATTGCGCGAGCACGAATTTACTTAAGCAATAGCGTCTGTAGTCGCTGCGAGTAGCGGTGATATCGAAAGAAAGGAAAACGAAAGAAAGACAAAAAAAATATTTGCGCCAGGCGTGACACAAACGTAAAAACATTTTCACAAAAAAAATTACTGATTTCAAAAGCAAAACATGAAAATGTTTTTAATTCTCTCTTTTTAGTTTTAGTACACCATCACTAAAAATGAGCAATTTATATAATACGGTACCTAAAGGGTTGACATAATAACTCAATTTACACATTCGTGCTTTTTGTTCGTAAGGAGTTCGGTTGTATGCTCAATATCTTGGAAACTGTTGGACCGATTTTGATGAAACTTGCACTATTCCCCAATTTGAGAGGTACTTAATCGAACACAAACAAAAATGATCACGGTCCGATAAGTAGTTTCGGAGAAATACGTTGACAAACATGCATACATATATACATACATAAACTTATGACATTTGGCACACGTGTTTAGAAGCCCATAAACAGTAACATATGGGAATATTGTGCAATTCCAAAAATATTACATATATACGTGTCGAATTGATTACCCCCTTTTTTTTGAAGTTGGTAAAAACATATAAAAGAAAAGCACAAATAGGAAAAGTATGCTTCACGTCACATCCGCGCAAAACGGCCATCGCTTAGCATAATGCTGGGACCCAAGTGTGAGACAGAGCCACAGCGCTGGTTCTCTGTGCAGTGGACGACGAACTTTACTAAAGCGTAACCCATTTACACTACGAGCCAGGAATACCAACGGTGCACTAAGTGCATGCCGTATCAAATACTGTTCAAACGAACTTTACATACACTGTAGAGGTGTGTTTACAAAGTGATAGACGTCGGGGAAGTATTTAAATAGCCTGTGTCTGTGCATGCGATGATCACCCAACTTGCTCAGTCGGTTTTAACTACATCTAAACTAATATTGTTAGATGTTTACATTGTTTAGGTATACAGTATTATGTTTTAGGAGACATCTGGAGGTACTTACACGATTACAACAATTGTTTTCCTGCTGCTAGCTACACTATTACCAAGTGCCATACAGTGTTTTATAACTTATTTTTCAACACACTTGCTCGTAAATTGAGCCTTATTACATCAATTGTAGGTCCATAAACCGAGATATTACACACACTTGTGTGCGTAATAGAATTATCCCTACAAAGTTAAATTAGTATCTTTCTGCAAGTTATATGCGAGTAAACAGGGTATTTTCAATTTAACAGTATTTTGGTGTTCCCCATAATCAATTTTAAATTTTAAAACTGTAACTCAATTTTTTTTTTATCAATCCCATTCGTGGGGGTATCTATGGATAGGTCTTCAAAAATGATATTGAGGTTTCTAATATATTTTTTTTTCTAAACTGAATAGTTTGCGCGAGAGACACTTCCAAATTGGCAAAACGGTGAAGGAAAACATCGTGAGGAAACCGGCATGTCCTAGAACCAGAAATTCGAAGACATGTGACATCCACCAACCCGCACTGGGCCCGCGTGGTGGATTACGGCCCATTCCCTCTCACAGAGAGGAGGCCTGTGTCCCAGCAGTGGGAACATTAATAGGCTGATGATGTCAACAATTGATAGAGTTAACCCCGCCAGGAATACTTAATGAAGCGCAAAATGCAAGCCACGAAAAGTGCTTAGCTGCCTACGATAGTTTCCTACAATGGAAGAGCAAGAATAATACCCAGTCATTTTCTGAAAATGTGTAATGGCGTATTTCTCTGCCAATACATAAAAGCCCAGCTCCCTGTGGTGAATCTATACCTGGTGGAGCTCATACATGGTGTTGATATCAAAATGCCATCAGGTTACAGTAAACCTGATGGCATTTATGAAGAGATGGCTCGGACGGTTATATTGGTCGGAAATCTAATATTATATCACAAGCCGCTGAAAATTTTTTGAAAGAGGCTCCGAATAGTCAGTACCTAGCAACAAAGTTACGTTGAATATTATAAATTCAAACGAATCTCAATAATTTCGTAACCTTAACATAACCTCTTAGAACTAATTAATTGATTTCGTTGCAGGTTACTTTAATGTTCAGTGTTATTGGTGCGTGTAGACGACAAGAGCTTTATAATATTACTAGCTTGTACCAGCGGCCTCGCCCGCGTGGGTGTCGAAAATTATCCGGTGGGAACATATTCTCGGGATAAAAAGTATCCTATGTGCTATTCCTGACTATAATCTATTCCTGTGCCAAATTTCATCCAGATCCGTCAAGCCGTTTGAGCGTGAAGAAGTAACAAACATAGAAACACACTCACAAACTTTAACCTTTATAATATTAGTGTGATAGACAACAAAGAATGTAGAAACCCGAAAGCAGACTCTATTCATAACTATGCGAAAATCAGTGACAAAATAAGGCAAGCCATTAATTTGGAGCCAAAGGCAAAAAGTTTTGCCCCAAACCACAACCATGTACATCTCGTAGCATGAGTTATTTACTTCCTATTGTTCTATGATGTGCCTTTGTTGCCGTCATTTACATAAGAAGAAATCGAAAGTATCTATTAGAGAAGTGGCAAGCAGCAAAGTTACACAAACTGTGAATCATCCAAATCAATCCAATATCGCTTTGAAAATTGTACTTTCACCAATTATGATAATAATTAAACGATATAAGCAATACATGTTTGTTTTTTCCTCGCAAATGTATTGAAAAACGTCGTATGAAATACGTAAGCTCTCCTCATTACACGCTCGACTGAATTACGTCCTCGCCTACGGCTCGGGCTGCAACCCACAGCCTCGTGTGTAAGGAGCAACTTAGCTCACTTGTATCATAATATACTATTTCTTCTTTTCGCATTGATTATTTTCATGTCTCAACTATTCTTAATTTCGTGCGATCAGAGCTACCTGAACAGATCTGTCATTCGCCAGGTTCAGATCCCGAAAGGTGCAGTCGGCTGGGAAATACATTATAATTATTATTATGTCCACGTGAACAAAATTAATTCAATTTAATTATTTACTAACACGAGATAGTTGTCAAACGCAAGCCTATCATATATATAAAAACATAAAAAACCAAAGTCGCAGGCTGAAGCTGGTATTTTATTCGCACAAAATTTTTACTATGAATACCTGCAGACAACTACAAAGTGGTTACAAATTGATAGCTCCATTATTCCATAGCAGTATGATTTCTAAGTTTGACGTGCTGTTGACTCTACTTCCTTAAATTATACTTTTATTGATTTATTTTTTTCCGTTTCTATTAAGTATGCTTATACAACAATATTTTATCTAATCAAGTGCATTCGACAAAATAAATCAGCTTATAGACTGGATAGGCAAAGGCATGCTTATAACTGTACAAAAAAGCAATTACTGTACAAAATGTTCGTCTTTATTGCATACTCGCATTTCTTACAGCCTCTTTACTACCTTAAGGGCAAGCGGTAAAATAAATTGTTCCTATTAGCGCCTGTACTAAGTTTTTATTAACGCCGCCGCGCCGTTCTGCTATAAATAGCCAGTAACGTTGTATTGCGGGGTATATTTTCCTTTTTCTGTCTATTTTATTGCATTGTTTTCCATGATACCTACTTAAAAATCATGGATAGAATGAGGGATACTTAGAAACTAGATTTTGAATTCTTCCGTGTTCAATTTCCTCTGATTCAGGATGGATCATTAAATCATCAAAACAAATGAGTTTGCTATAGAAAGTGTCTCACTTGAGCGAATTTGGAATTTAATTTTACAGAATATAGCTTTATTATAAAGAGTATGACTGCATCTCATAAAACACATTAACATTCCCTTTATTTGGTATTGTTCGTCGAATCGTTGAGCTCCTTAAATTCGGTTAGTTCCGCTATGCTCTATCTACTGAAAAGAGCCGCTATGCCCGAAATTCATCGACTCTACTTTAACAATGGAAGCTACAATTGGAAGGAAAAGTGTTTGAATTCGGCTTAGTAGGCGTTTCGGCCGATGAGTTACGCCCGATCCCGCCGAAACAGGAATTTCATTATTATTAATATTTTTGAGTGGTGTTTCGGACTATACTTTTTTTAAGCAATTTTTGTACAGTCAAAATAAAAAACCGTCATATTATATTATTTAAGTAAAAGTCAGGCAATTTTTTGGAAAAGAAGAAGCTTAATACCATTACAACAATCAACAGTAAACATGATAAATCACAATAATCAGCTTTTTACATCAATTAAAAAGCGTTCAAAATGGCACCAGAGGTATTCCACATACGGCACCTATCGATATTTCGCAGGTGCCATAAGTGGAATAATTTATTATTTAAAATTTTATTTCACATTTGGCAGCTACGGATCAGTAGGTACCAGTGTTGGGACATTAATTGTTTTAGGATATCAAATATCAAATGGATTTTTGCGTCCGAAGTAAAAGTTTCTGTTTCTTTTCTATTCTATTCTAAAATCCAAATTTTGATTAAATCAGTTGAGAGTTTAATAACAATCATGATAAAAAAAAACTTCCTCTTTTGTTTTTTTTTGTTACATATTGAACATTTATACACAAACTACCAGGAGGCAAGAATCATGAAGAACTATTTGCGGGCTTAGAATCATAAGCGGTAGATACTAACGGAGTACCAGGAGATCAGAATCTAAAATCTCCCGGTACTCTTTTTACATCCCATGATTCCAGCCTTAGTAATGCTTCCTCATGATTATAATCGCCTGGTACTTAAGTTAGTCTTTACCGGTAATGATTCCAGCCCCGCAAATATTAAGATTTCTTCATGATTCTGGCCACCTGGTAGTTCAGTTATAAATGCTTATAATGTTTAACATCTAATTAAAAAGTAAAATAGGAACTTATATTTTTATCATGTTATTAAACTCTCTACCGATTTTATGTTTCTGACGTTACTTTGCCTCTAAAATAGGATTCGTCCTAAATACTACTCAAAAATATTAATAATAATGAAATTCCTGTTTTGGCCGGATCGGGCGAAACTCATCGGCCGAAACGCGTACTAAGCCTTGAATTCAATTAAGTTAAGCAGGCACCTGAAAAATATTGAAATTAAACTAAAAATATAGAGTAAGGAGATAAGTTTAAATTTCTCTTTTACGGAAAGACGTTTTGTTTTTCACAGTTCTATGGAATGGATGATTGAGTGGCGGCGAGGCAAGTGTGCTTTAGTATGATGAAACGGAACGTTTAATCTCTTTTTTTTTTGCGAATGTAATAGCATTTACATACTAGGTTTTCTTAATTTGCGTTTTAAATGGTTAAATAAAATATGACACTGTAAAACTTTTCTTCATTGCTGCCCGCGAATGTGATGTCGGGCATAGCGGCACCTTTCAGTAAGTATTTTTCAAGTTGACCATAGCGGGACTAGAACATAGCGGAACTAACCGCTTAAATTCTAAGTTGAGCAGCACGGTTATTAACAAATGCGTGAGACACGTCTAATCAATCTGGCTGGTTCTTTCCTCAAAAGACCATTTCAGACACCAATCCACGTGGTCTTCACTTGATCTTTTGATTATCTGGACTCTAAAAGAGACTGTGATCTCGTGAGTTTCTTTCGTTCTTTCTTCTCAGAGTAGTCAGATAGGAATCGCCTCCCTCATCTAGTTTAAAAAAAATTGGAAAAACTTTAACTTATCCCTGGCCTAACATTTTCATAAAGTCGGCCACGGTTACGTGTACTCTTAATCACGTACCGATCATGAGGCAGGACCTTTACAATTTTATATGGCCCGTCAAAACGCGGCACAAGTTTACCACTACGTAAACCCTTACGAATGATCTTTCTTTCGGCAAGAACTAGATCACCTATCTTAAAAGGAGGTTCATAACGCCGTTTTTTATCATACTTGTCCTTTGCCTGCTGAGACAATTTAGCTGATCGGGTGACAGCAACTTCCCTCAACCCGTCTAAATTTGGTGATCTTTCGGGCACAACTATGTCGCCTACTAGTCTAGGTCGAAACCCATAAAAAAGTTCCAATGGAGCCTTACCCGTACTATTATTTATGTTAGAATTTAATCCTAACTGTACCTTAGTACATGTAAAAGTGTTTTTACAAAACAACTTACAGAAATAAAATCATTTATCATTAACATTATTTCATTCGTTTGTAGCACTCATAATCGGCGGGCATGTATGACCGAAACCATAGATAATATAATACTCGCATACAGATGCCTCAAGCCATACAAAGAAACCGTGCCGACGTCACTAACGATTATTTTTTGTAAATCGATCGCGTTCGGTTCCGTTCCACGACGATAGATAGATCACCATTTATATCCATGGAACGGAACCGAACACGATCGATGTACAAACAATAATCAGTATAGTACGTCGGTACGATTTCTTTGTATGGGATGAGACACCACTGCCGAAACACTAACGTTAACAAAGCAAAATGTCAAGGATCGAAGCAGGTGGCGTCCTATAGTTTCTTCCTATCCCCACGGTAAAAAGGCTTATGTTTATATATGGATTTATTAGTTCGTTGAACCCCGAGAACTCCCTAGAAACCACCGCACTAATAAAAACAAAACAAATTCTCCTTCACCGCTTCCGAATCCGAACACATAAAACATGTGTCCCCATTGACTCCCACGGCTATAAAAGTTTCTTTCTGAAATGTCTAGTTTCAAATTGAATTATATGTCTCAAAGGGGCTGTCGCTTTGACGTTTTTTATTGACCTGATTCAATTCGCCACTCCGACGGTAGGTTGGTCCTGTTTCAGTTAGTGCCTATACGTGTAAATGTGTTTCAGTTTTAGGTTTACATAGGTCTAGCTTAAGAATTGTGAAACTTAAGTGGCAGTGGGCAGGGAACATTGCTTGCAGAACGGATGGCCGATGGGGCAGAAAGGTTCTGGAGTGGCGACCGCAAACCAGACGACGTTCCGTTATAAGGCCTCCCACCGGGTGGACCGATGACCTGGTTAAGATTGCGGGAGTAAGTCTTAGAGTAAGGTTATTTTGTGATCGCGTAAGTGACAGATGTATTCAAGTCATATACATCTGTCCCTTACACACACTCAAAATACCCTTACTCAAAGAGCTTATGGTCACCCCCCAGATATTTCAGTAGTACAAGGCAATCCCATACAATTTTGACAATCTCTTTGAAAATGTCACTTTGTATAAGCGTTGTTATTCTTAATTATATTTTCATGTTTATTCTTTTTTTTTATACTTTGCTATACACTTGGAATTTCACCTGTATTGTGGGTACGTTTACAAACATTTAAACTTACATACACAAAGTCGGAACAACTATGTATAGACCACACGAATATATTTTTCTGTCCTGGTTTCAAACCCGCGATATGCAGCGCAGTAGCCACTCAGCTGTGCCAATATGGCCATTACTATGACGCAAAATGACTTACATATTTATGTATTAGTAACTCCCTATTCTACCCATATTAAATCTCCATCCATCATTTGATAGTTTTGAGAGTTCCGTAGTCTACAAAGAACCCATAAAGTTTCAAAAGTATGTCCGTCTGTCCGTCCGTCCGGATCTTTGCTCAGAGACTTTTTTTAGAAAGCTATAATTTGGCATGGATATACATATTAATCAAACCTACATAGTGGTATAATAAAAGAATGAAAAAATATCGTATTATATTATATATATATATATTGGATGAGAGCAGTGGTGGCCCAGTAGTATCGGCCGTGACTTACAAGTTGTAGGTCGTGGGTTCGAGCCCAGGCAGGCGCTTTACTTTGTGTAAATTATTTCATCACCACTGCTCTCAAAACGGTGAAGGAAAACATCGTGAGGAAACCGGCATGTCCTAGAACCAAAAATTCGATGACATGTGACATCCACCAACCCGCACTGGGCCTGCGTGGTGGATAACGGCCCATTCCCTCTCACAGAGAGGAGGCCTGTGTCCCAGCAGTGGGAACATTAATAGGCTGATGATGTGTGTGTGTGTGATGTGATATTGGATATCGTTGGAAATGCCATTTAATAATATTACGGGTTTGTCAAAACCATGTTTCGATTCAGGGATGCGTTTGCGTAAAATTAAGCTTTAAAATGGCCTATTTTTGTGAGTGTCAAGCGTCCGGCCCCCCCCTGCCAGCTGAATGGTTGCTTTTGGATATCTGATAAAATTCACGGCTAAGTAGGCTTTCAAAATTTACGAGTAATAGTAGACCAACCTTATAAAATGTACTTGGAAAAGTAAAAAAAATGTATAATTATGTATGGGGACAACAGTTTTTGAACGGCAAAGTTAGTTTTGTCCCTTCCTTTGAGCAATATTCGGTGCTTTAATTTTTTATGACCGTTAGTAATATTACTTATTTATTTTGGTGAATGTAGCTGTTTATACGGAACCCTCTGTGCACGAGTCAGACTCGCACTTGGCCGGTTTTAAGATCTTTTTCTCTACGCCACATTTATACTCGAAACATTCCTTACAACATTAGTAATTTGCTAATGAATAAACATCATGCTTGCAAGACTACTCGCCACATGCACGTGCATGCAATATATCATCTTCATTTCAAGTTTCAACACACTATTATTAACGTCTAACGAAACAATTATAAATTAATTGAATTAAGTTCCATTCTTAGAATACATTAATTGCAGTAGAGGATCTCGATAAGAGGTGATTTATTTCTGTGAATAAAGATTAAAATTACTAATACTCATTAAATCGTGAAGACATACATGTTATGGATAAGGCAATACAATACCCGTAATCATCATCCCCCTGTCCTTATCTTTATTTGGGTCACCGCAGTGAGCATATTCCAGTTAGTCCCCCTTTGCTCTAGTCCCGTTATGCTCGACTCATAAAATACCAACTAAAAAGTTTCGCTATACACGAAATCACATTCGCGGGCAGTGATGAAGAAATCGGTTACAGTGTTATATTTTATTTAAGCATTTAAAAAGTAAATTATGAAAACCTAGTTTAAGTAAATTTCGTTATCTTCGCGAAAAAAAGTTTAAAAACGTTCTGTTTCATCATACTAACGCACACTCGTCTCGTCGCCATTCAACACGTCGCATCATTCATTTTAAAAACAAAGTGTCCATCCATTTCATTGAACTGTGAAAAACGAAAAAGAGAACCTTAGCCTAAAAATATTTCGATATTTTTAGTTTAATTTCAATATTTTTCAGCATCCTGCTTAATTTATTTGAATTCAAACACGTTTCTTTCCAACTGTACCTTCCATTGTTAACGTAGAATCGAAGAATTGCGCGCATAGCGAAACTTTTTAGTAGTTATCGAGTCGAGCATAGTGGGACTAGAACATAGGGTAACAAACCGGCATAATCTTCTTCTTCGCACACACAGTACATCTCTTATTGCCGTCATCCTAATAGGTGAATATTTTTTCTTTCTAGCCATACCTTGTTCACACGGTTCATCCATTTGTTTCTTTGTCTCTCCTTTAACATCATTCACATTTATAATTGAACACTTTCGTTAAGACATGTTCCTAATTTCGGATCACATGCCTATACCAAAATTCACATAAGATTCATAAAATTAATTTTAAACATGACCTCTTCATCTTGTTTTCGGTAAATTAAATGGTACGCCTTCAAATAAACAAATTCATTTGTTTTAATAGGGTCATAACATAATATACCCAATGTTCCAAATTAGTGCAATATCTACGAAACACAAATTAAACCTCCAGCCAATTTTATCATGCCAGTAAATATAACCCAACTTCAGCACAAAATCCATTGGATTTTAAAATTAGGAATTCTCCTACCGTAGCCCAGTAACAGCCAAGGGGAATTTTAAAAGCGTAATCGTTAAGAACCCGTGAATTCTTTATATTGCTCCACAACACTATTTCTGTAGGAGATTGTTTATTTAAAAATGGAGGAGATATAAGGAAGCGCTTAGTCCTGGGACAGGACGACGGGATTTTGGTAAATTTATAAGTAAGAAAGAAAGGAATAATTCACGTTTCATGGTGTCCAGCAAGGATATTCTGTAGCTACCGTGGTTTATTATTATTATATCTTATAGGCAATCGTGTTACACCTTCGATCACATCATCCCTTACCATCAGGTGAGATAGTGGTCAAGCAGAAGCCTATCTACAATAAAAAATATAAAAACAAATTCATTTAAAAAAAACATTTTCGGACTTTTTAAATTGTGTACAAGTGCCATCACTCTTCATTCAGCAGTTGTTTAATTTTAACATAATATTTTTTTTACCTACTCGTGTTTGCAGATGATTCTTTATTTGATTAATAATACCAGCTCTTATCTGTCCTAATATCAGAAGAGGCATTCACTTTAATGACGTATGCCACATAGCCAAATGTGGAACAAAATTGTAATAAATTATTCCACTAATGACACCTGCGAAAGATATAGGCGCCATATGTGGAATACCTCAGGCAGTGTTGTCTCATCCCATACAAAGAAAGCGTGCCGTCGTACTGTACTGATTATACTGATTATTTTTTGTACATGGATCGCGTTCGGTTCCGTTACACGGATATAGATGGTGATCTATCTATCGCCGTGGAACGGAACCGAACGCAATCGATTTACAAAAAATAATCGGTATAACCAGATGAAAAACGCTAGTTACGTCGGTACGGTTTCTTTGTATAGGATGCTAGTATTATATTATCTGTGCGCCAGGTGCCAATAACTCAGGTGCCGTTAAAACGGGTACCCAATGTGGAAAACGTCACTTTAGTCACCATGTTTGCTCAAACCAGATGATATTTATTATTTTTACTAACAATACTAATACTACACAAATATTAAACTATTTTTTCCCATTTATTAAACAATATTCATGTCATTTCAAACTCCTAATTCAAAATTGATAAATCATTTTTTTTTATGAAATGTATCTAACTGCTAGAGGGTGGAGACCAGCAGCCGTATTGCGTAAGTGCGCAAAGAAGTTAAACTTTATCCAACCGACCAAATCGACCAATCACATGCGAGATGAATGACGCGATGTTTTTGTGTGATTGGCCGATTTGGTCGGTTGGATAGAGTTTAACTTCTTTGCGCACTTACGCAATATGGCTGCTGATGACCTGAAACACTGGCCCTTAAAGCCTAGCTTAGGCACCAGGCTCCCACAGTAAACTAAACCATATCATGTACCGTAAGTGTAGCAATGTATGTAATGAATATGAAACAAAAAATAAAAAAATTTGGCCCGCAAAATTAAATGTATATAGCAAAACCTACAGTTCAGACCATTAAGCTTTCCGAGTAAACCACCTAAATTATGAGTATGTAGGTATGAATCTCAAGTAATTTACTGTTATTCAATCAGACACGAGCCTAAATATTTTCCCAAATACCAGAAGACATACATGTAATTCTCAAGTAACATTTCGAGAGCTTCATTAAGGTGCTAAAGATATTTCTAAAGAGCTAATGAGCTATAAGGTTCGCAAGATATTATTAGGGCTCTTAAGGAAAGATGTTAGAAGACATTATACAATATGAGCTCCTGTATTAAGTTTCTTAAGAAACCATTTTAATGAGTGAAATGTGAGTGTTTTTCATTTCTGCCTACGCTTTTCGAGAATAAAGGGCTTATTACACTACACGGTATTCAGGGCCCTGATTACCGGGTCACTAAATCATTCCGAAGCAATAAGTTCGATATTATGAGAACCCTAACTCCCTAACATTTATTACCCTACCCTAAACTAGGGTTTAGGGCCCTGAATACCGTGTAGTGTAATAAGCCCTTAAGCTGACTTAAAGTCACCCAAATGGCAATCGAGATATTTTTCACTCCGGAAGCTGTAGGTATGCGTCAATGCTTCGGATTTTCAGCAGACATGTTCTCTACTATTTAGCCCACTCCCAATTCAGCTGACTTAGTGATATTGAGTCAAACAATTGACTGCTGCCGTGCGGGTTCGATTCCCGTACGGAACAAAATTTTGTATGACCTACAAATAATTGTTCCGGCTCTGGGTGTTTGTGTATGTGAGTTTATATGTTTGTAAACGCACCCACGATACAGGAAGAAATTCCTAGTGTGGGGCAACGTTTTTAAAAGAAAATTTAAATTATTTAATTTTTATAGCCAATCTCGCTTCATGGCTTTGAGGACAAATCTAGCAGGACAAATTTAACCAAGTGTTTTAATTTACTCCGGGCAGATTCTGCTCATTATCCGTTTGTTATCATCCGCAAAGAAATTGTGGCTTCCAATCCCTTATCTGTATGGTATCTATTAATATCATATTAAATTCATCAATATCCCAACAACTCGATAGATATACATAACAAAGCCCTGTAAATTGACACAAGGTATGCCCCAGGGGTTGTAACTATGGCAACCGAGGCACAAAAGGATTAGTGACCACAATACGAATACCTACCTACACTATTGATGAAAGATGTCAGAGAATAGATAGGTGGATACAGAAGACCGACTCGATAAATTCAAATTGAAATCTTTATTGCATAACACATGTGTCATGTGTGTGTAACAAGGTCTTATAAATAGCAATATAGTTCACATGGACCCTGTCGAAGAGCAGTAGTGGCCCAGTGGTATCGGCCGCGACTTACAAGTTGTAGGTCGTGGGTTCGAACCCAGGCAGGCGCTTTACTTTGTTTAAATTATTTTATCACCACTGCTCTCAAAAACGGTGAAGGAAAACATCGTGAGGAAACCGGCATGTCCTAGAACCAAAAACTTCAAAGACATGTGACATCCACCAATCCGCAATGGGCCCGCGTGGTGGATTACAGCCCATTCCCTCTCATAGAGAGGAGGCCTATGTCCCAGCAGTGGGAACATTAATAGGCTGATGATGTGATGTGTGTGATGTGTGGACCCTGTCGGGCACAGCAATTGAGTAAAACAATCATCATCATCATATCAGCCGAAAGACGTCCACTCCAAGCGTCGCCACATTGACCGGACGGACGGGCCGTCCCGCAACCAGCGGATTCCCGCAACCTTCACCAGGTCATCGGTCCACCTGGTGGGAGGCCTTCCAACGCAACGTCTTCCGGTTCGCGGTCGCCACTCCAGAACCTTTCTGCCCCATCGGCCATCCGTTCTGCGATCAATGTGCCCTGCCCACTGCCACTTAAGTTTGGCAATTCTTCGGGCTATGTCGGTAACCTTGGTTCTCTTGCGGATCTCTACATTTCTGATTAGATCACGCAAGGAAATTCCGAGCATAGCCCTCTCCATTGCCCTTTGAGTGACTGTAAGCTTTCTGATGAGGCCCATTGTAAGCGTCCACGTCTCAGAGTTTTTATGTCATCACTGGCAACACACACTGGTCATAGACTTTCGTCTTGAGACACTGATTGTAAAAGTGTGATGAGTAAAACAATAAGTTCATTTAATATTAGGTACAAATTAGAAAAAATAATTTAAAATTAAATTAAATGATGCTTCAGAATAACAATTGTAAAATAAAGAATGTCAGTTAAAGATTAAGTATAAAAGTCAAATATATGTCATAATAAAATGTCAAACAAAGTAATAAACAGACTCGTATGACGACTTAAGAAGGTCTCTCAAACAAATGACAGTCGCGAGTGCGCTTGCTATACGTGAAGTGTGTTTTTTGTCGTGGCCAGATCTTAGAATTGATCACTTCATAATGTGGCCAACCATTTCATGAAATAGAAATTATCCGCTACGCACGTCATGGTATGGTCTGGCCAAATCAATAAATAATCAAAGTTTGACGGTATGAACAGCTAAACGCACGTCTACTTCATGATGTGGTCAAAAATGTGTGACCATTGTGATAATAAAGCTAATAATAATGCACCAATTGAAGATAAAATTTAAGTGAAATGTCGTTACAACACAAAGCTATTTGAATTTATTTATTATTTATTTATTTAAACTTCATGTACAATGGCGGCGGCTCTTTATACATAGGCGGACTTAATGCAGCAATACATTCTCTACCAGTCAACCTTTTGGTTAAAAAGGACACAACAGTGGTAGGAGTACACATAATAAATAAAAAATTTACAATAATTAAATTTCGGATTCACGAAAATTTTAAAAGAAAAATTAAGCCTTTGCTATCATGAAAACCCTTCATTAATGATATGGCTAAACGTGGATTGACCTATAATCAAACGTTGACCTTTAAACGATATGGTCAGTTTTATCTGGCCATACAACCATTTTATGAAATGGTCAGTGACATCATTAAGTGATCTATTCAATGATCTGGCTACAACATCTGTATTAAGTGCGCGGGTTTTCTCTCGTTATAACTATTCAATCAATCTGTTTAGCCTTTTCCCAACTATATTGGGGTCGGCTTCCAGTCTTACCGGATTAAGCTGAGTACCAGTGTTTTACATGGAGCGACTGCCTATCTGACCTCCATAACCCATTAACTGGGTAACACGGCACACATTGGCAAGACTGGTGTCAGAAGATCTCAAGCTTCTGACTACCCATAACGACTGTCAAAGATCTTCAAATGACAGCCGGGACCAACGGCTTAACGTGCTTTCCGAGGCACGGAGGAAACTCATTATATTGAAATGGTCACCCATCTACGGACCGACCTCGTCAAGCGTTGCTTAACCTTGATGATCGACCAGTGCGGCTGTGATTATTGAGCCACGAGCTCCTTCTCTCGTTATAACTATTATTATTGCAGATTATTTATGCAGATTACTCTCTGTGCCTATTTTAATATGCCTAGCCTCTTCCCAACTATGTCGGGGTCGCCGAGCTTTGGAAGTACAGTCTAACCAGCAGAATACTGGTATTCTTTTTCATGAATGGACTACCTATCTGTCCTCCACAGCCCATTAATTGAGTAACACGATACCCCTTGATAAGGCTGATGGCAGATTTTCTAGATTCTATCTATCCATGTCAAGAATAGTCAAATGACAGCCAGGACCAACAGCCTTACGCGGTATTTGAAGTCCGAAGGTGTCTCGAAATGTAATGAATGATCTCATCACCTTTTCACGCACGGACTAAGTTTGGCACGCGTTGCTTTACCTTGAAGATCAACCATTGTCATCATCATCATCATATCAGCCGAATAACGTCCACTGTTGGATAAAAGCCTCCCCCAAGCGTCGCCACATTGACCGGTCCCGTGCGTCTCGCTTCCAGCGGATCCCCGCAACCCGTGTGGCTGTTACCGCAGATGAGCTTTTCACCTTCTGCATCTATATAATTATCCTCATTGGACGTCTTTTGTGTGTACTGTGAGGACTCTGCCTAAAAGGCAAACTCCTTACATATATTAAGACTGGCAACCGTTATACAGTCTTGAAAGGTGATTGAATTTCGATCATAAAATAAATGAAGATGTTTTAGTTTGACTTTTTCCATGTATATAAAGACACCTCTGTGCTTTGATTGTGATTCCGATAGAAGCCGCCCATGAGGCAGGCACGCTGCTTCTCGAAATATACGTTGAAAGTAAATAAATTTGTCTATCTTTACGTAGCGCTCTGGCTACGTCCCCACATTTGGCGGAAATGCGCCGGGTACGATAAAATCCCGATGAAAATAAAAATAAAGAAGTAATAAAACATATTTCGCGTGTATACGGCGTACAGTATACGTATAAGTTAATATATAAAGAAGAAAGTGTTTAAAGACGGTATAGATCGCGTGTGCATGGCGATACAGTGCACGGAAGTCCTTTGAAGTACATAAGGCGAGATAAATAATAACAGAGAGGGCTGTTACCTCTCATTCCCTCCCGTAAGCGGATGGAAATATAAGAAGTTGGAATAAAGCTAAGTGGTTTTGTTATTTGGTGTAATTTAGCATAAAGCAAGCATGATGAATAATTATTATTCAGGCACGGACGGATACTGCTTGGAGGAATTCTTAACCGAATTCAAGTCCGTGGCCGAATTAAATGAATGGAGAAAGAGTGACTATAGCCTGATCGTAGGAATGTTTTTACACGGAGCAGCATATTACTATTATCGTATGATTTTTAAATATGACATGGACTTTGCAGTGTTATGCGATTGCTTGAGGAGTGAATTCTTAAAATTTCACCGCAGATGTCGTTATTGCGAACAGCGCATAATAAATGAAATAAAAGCCGATAAACAACCTGGTGTAATGTGTGAGGATGTTAATGCACATTTATTTTCTAGTATCGTGATTAAGGACGAACAAACACAAAACAATATTCAGTGCAGTGCGAAAAGCGTTGACCACATTGTCGGAGAAGGCGACGCAACTGATGGCGATGGCGATCACATCAATGGAGAGAGCTGCATGTTCGAGGACGATGTTGACCAGACCAGCAGAGATGACAGCCCAGTTGATGTCAAGTTGGAGGTGGAGTCGGTGTTCCAGGACGAGCGCGCGGACGGCCCGGCTGACGACGAGTTGGACCCCCTATCCAGCAGCGAGAGCGCGGACGAGGGTATAGTAATGTGTCGGTCTAGTCCAATTGATTCCAATAATTCCGTTGATCTTACAGAGCACCACGTTCAGATTCCTACAGAGCAGCAGGTTGGGGTTCCATCTGATTGCCAGAGCAATATTGATGTAAACATATTGAATCCCATTGATTTCGAGCATAATATTGGAAATAATATCGAAATGATTCAATCTGACATAAAACAAAAATTTATAAAAGTCATTTTGAAAAGAAACAAATTGACAGCCATTAAGAAAAGTTTTTCCCAAATTAAACCGAAAGAGATCCGTAAGAAATTTAAAGGAGTCTATAATAAGGTTTCTTACTGCGCCAACAAAAATTCAAATAAGGCGGTCAATGAAAAGGTTATGAGCCGAATTAAATACAAAAGAATTTGTAATAAAACTTCTTGGGGAGCTAGGTTTGGTACAGAGAAGATTACTATGATTGTTGCTAAGAAAAATTCGATTCATGTCTGCCTTAGATGTAAATTAGTGTTAGGATATTTGCATTGTGATCACATTAAACAATTTAATCTCGTAAAATGCAAGTTTTGGAAATTTTATAGAAAGAAGATTAGGGATAAATACAGGGTTGTAAATAATTTATTATTGATGAGATTCTTGTGATGTCTTATTTTGTGTTTTATTAACCAATGTTTTCTTTTTTCATGTCATGCAAATGAATACGATCCAACCTAGAAGGAATTTGCGATGCGCGCTGGGCATCGAAAGAAACTTAATGCAATTATTTGAATGATTTGTCTGTATATGTTTTGATGAAATTAAATACTCTTCTGTCTTGTCTTTCTTTACAAAATAGGATTAGCATATGAAACCGCAGACAAAGTCCAAATACAAATCCATAAGGACTAAGTCTGAAACAGTAATAAAAATTCTTTATCAGCCCATAAGGCAAATAAATGCTATGAAAGCATAATGTCATTTTAATAAATGGTATGACACATAGTGCCACAGATAACACACAAAAGCACGGTGTCAAAACCTTATCTAAAGGTAAAGCATAGTTTTCATTATAAGAATAGGTTCGACACGTTGTGCTATAAACAACACAATAAAGCACAGTGTTCATCACATCAGAATTAGATTTATACTCTTTGAGCCGTCTCAGCCACAGATTAGATAAGCCAGACCATAGATAGGAATAGGTAGACAATAGAGAATTAAGATCCATTCCAGACAGTTAGAAAATTGGAAACATAAGCTAGTTAGGCTAGTTATACATATAAATAGAAATTGGTAAATAGGAGAGTTAGGCTTAGATTAGATATATGTAAATAGGTTAAGGTTATTTAAGTGTCTTAGGTCCCCTTTATTATTATTTAGGAAAAGGCTCGTTTACAAATTTAAAAATAAATAGGAATGTCAACTGTCAATATGACACATTGAAGTTAGTAGGGATGGGGAAGTAGAAAAATGTATCGATAGTTTTAATGTCGACCTTTTTAAAATAGTATCGATATTAACGAATGTTATCTTTTGCATGTTCTGATGTGCTGATGAGTTGTAAGCTGCTGGGCGAAGAAGAGGCTGGCAACGTTGGCTACGCATCGAAGAAAATGTTTATTTGTTATGCGAATTAAGGCATAGGCTAAAACCAGGGTATTAGTATAAACCCAGTTGGTTTATTGAGGTAATAGTTATAACTGATACCGACTTTGCTAACGGGGCATAGCCTTTGCAAAGGATGTCGAGTTGACATCATTGGTTCAGTTAGTGGCTGTTGTTTAATTAAAAAGTAAAAGCATTTATAAATTTAAACCCTGGTGCAAGTTCTATGAATAGGATTAGAAATTCGATGCGATCCAGCCTTTCCTTCTCTGGCCTGATAAATGCACGAGATCGAAAAATTGTATCATGTCTGAATTTTTGAAATTTAAATCCCATCCGGGTCGATGTGAGTTGACGCATCATTCGTGTTTGTGTCGGGAGGACGCCTTGTTACTTTTTCGGAGGTTTTGTGCAAGGAGGTTCAAGCATGACGGCGTTAACTTGTCAGTGTAATTATATGCACATAAATTGAATGAAAGTACATATACAGTAATTCGTTTGTCATGACTTAAGCCTACCCCTTTTAAGGGCCGTACCTCAATTGAAAATTGATCCCTCCGTTAGGTAAATGTTCGGGTTAGGATAAGGTAGGATTGATTACCTTTCAAAACTTAGAATAGTAGCACCTCATATGATTCTGCGCGACTATTCGTAGGGGCGTAGCTCATGTGAGGACTCTGCCTAAAAGGCAAACTCCTTACATATATTAAGACTGGCAACCGTTATACAGTCTTGAAAGGTGATTGAATTTCGATCATAAAATAAATGAAGATGTTTTAGTTTGACTTTTTCCATGTATATAAAGACACCTCTGTGCTTTGATTGTGATTCCGATAGAAGCCGCCCATGAGGCAGGCACGCTGCTTCTCGAAATATACGTTGAAAGTAAATAAATTTGTCTATCTTTACGTAGCGCTCTGGCTACGTCCCCACAGTACTATAGATAGTACTGAATGAACCATTTCAGTACCTTTGTTGTGGTTTTTGGTACAAGTTTTTGGTACAATAGTTGTTCGTTTTGGGATGGCTTAAGCCTCTAGTTGGAAGTTTTGTGGCTTTTTAGAACAGACTTTTAACCCTTTTGAAAGACAAGTTTTAAAGTCTAAGTCAGTATTTATGCCCTAGAAATTCGTCTCGCCACCATAGATTTTTGACACTATTTTATTAAGAATATATTTTTTCAAATATTTGAGAACCTAACAAAGTTACAGAGTGTCCATTTTTCAGGCTTAGCTGGGCCACAGAGTATTTCCCCCTCAAATAATAAATTAAAGTAAACGAGCGAACAATAAAGCCTCGTTTTGTCGTCCTTGGGAAATTTTCCCATAAATCAGCACCTGTACATCATGCTTTTATCTTTTACATTGGCGGGACAGCCCATGGGTCCTATCATATTCCCTGAAGTCCCATTCACCAAAAATATTGACGGCACTTTGGCACTTCCTCTTTTGCAAAATAACCCTTATGTGGATACGGTAAGGTATACTTTAGAGTGCAGCCAGTGACGTGATTGCGTGCTTTTGGTTTTAGGCTTTGGTTTTTCTTGCAATTTATAGGGTTTGCTATAAATACTGACCAGTAGAATATTTAAGATTGTTATTTAGTAATAAATATGAAATGAAAACTCATGATATTTCAAAATAAATAAGTAAATAATTATCAAAAAATATTACCCTTTTTTGGGTTCCTCCACAGACGAATAACAACACAGTACATTAGATTAACTACCTACTCGAAAAACCATACCTTCATTTAATAATATTTCTCAATGTTTATGGGACAATTTTTATTGGCTAAACCAATATAACTGATCAAAACGTATAACTTTGCATACCTACATAAAGTGATTAAGATTCAAATAAATAATAAATAAATATACTCTGATATTTTGATCTAATTATTTCTGAATATGATTCTTAGAGTGACCCTTTTAGAGATACCCTTTTAATGGTGTCCTATCCGTCTGTCCGAACACTCCAAACTGTCCGACTATTGGCTCTTTAAGTCCAAAGAAAGCACTATTCTATCAGCGATACAGATGATTGAACACTCGAAATTTTAGTTCTAATGTACCTAGGTACCGCATGTCAATCCCATACTTGGACTTCATAATCGTAACCACTTTAATATTGCTTTAACTAAATCCAAAAAACTGTTTAACAAAAAATCAAACCGACTTCCAAAACAAAACACTACAAAGCGAAAAATGACTTTCTTTTTCGAAGTCGGTGTCGAATAACGGAAAACAATGGGTACAAAAAAAACTTTGTTTGTTTGTGTAAGTTTTGGAAGTCGGTTTGAATATTTGTTAAAAAGTTTTTTATTTTCCTTTTAGTTATTTTTAGTTTTTTTTTTCTTTTGAACCCATTGTTTTCCGTTATTCGTTTTGGAAGTCGGTTTGAATATTTGTTAAAATTTTTTTTTTTCCTCTTTTTAGTTTTAATAGTACTTAGACTTAAGTTTGAAATGTACAAATTTATAAAGTAACAGTGTACTCCGTGTTGAAAAGCCTAATAATAAATAAATATATCTCCAACTAACATGATAATAATTTATAGCCAAAGTACATCGCATGACGATGCCAATAAGCCCAAACACGACTAGGATACATTGTTTTATTTCGAAGTTCCAGTGGCCATTGTGGTCTTCTTCATCATTTCCACTACACCAAATTATATTTTCTGAGTGCAAATGATTACATTATTGATGAAAATACCACAATCGCTATATGTATGCCTATAATATTTAAGCAGTTCCCTCGATTTCTCTGGGATGCCATCATCAAATCCTGGTTTCCTTATCATGGTACTACCCTTGGGATTTCTCCTTTCCAACAAAAAAGAATCATCAAAATCGGTTTATAAACGACGACATTATCCGTGAAAAAAAAATAAAAATAAAGTATTAAAAAAATTACGGTCGAATTGAGAAACCTCCTCCTTTTTGGGAAGCGGTTAAAAATGTATCCTAAAAACCTGAAAACAATGTTGTACTGAAATAACGAACACAGGAATTAGAAATGTTTTTAATGCAGCTTAAAAACTACTGACCATTCCAACTTTCTACATAAATCTAGATTTAAAAGTGTAACATTTCATAACACCTGGGAACTACATAATTTCATTTATGAAAGAACATACACACAATTTTTCATCACCCGAGTGAGAGTAAATAAGATTTACAAGATAATAATTTCGGTGTGGGTGTGAATTTATCGCTAGTAGCACCCTCTAGTAATATGAATGTTAAGATAATTATTTTGTTAGGGCCAACCTGTATATGCAGAGGCGAGCAATTTGAGTTTTAACTTTGCCATTTGCATTCTTCATTTTTAATGAAACATTAGGAGGTGACTAAAAGTGTGATGAACTATCAAAATAACTGTGCACTTGCGAGCTGTCAATGTTACTCTGACGTTCGACTCTCGCTTTTGGCGCACGAGGCGGACCCGGGGCGCCGCGGGTAGGCGGGAGAAGGGTCGCTTGACATTTGATTTGCACATAATTTTGACCGTATAGTACTTAAACGCAGATAGGTGGCACGAAAGAGAGATCAGAAAAACAATGGATGGTTAGATAGAGAAATCACATGAAGAAATAAAAGTTAAATAAAAAAATAAAAAAAACCCGACTGCTTAAAAAGCGAACTAAAATGCCGTAAACAAGAAGAAAATCATGCTGTGCAGTCGGAGGATACGTATTCGCGAGCTGGCTGACCGAAACCAGATGTATCCTCCGACTGCACAGCATGATTTTCTTCTTGTTTACGGCATTTTAGTTCGCTTTTTAAGCATTCGGGTTTTTTGATTTTTGAATTAACTTTTTTATTTATAACTTATTAGTTATTTTTTTTTTAGATTTAGGTACATTTAAACATATAAGTGTTATATATTTTTGAAATTACCTCTTAAAACCCTTTACTTTGATACCCCACACGATGGGTTTGGAAGTAAAAAAATTTTTGTCCCCCAAAATATGGCGCCCAAAATCCGCCATGTTTCTATTTTCCAATTTTAATGTAGCCAGTGACACTCGCAGGGTTAAGATAAATCGATTGACGTATGAATCATCAAAATCGGCCAACGCGTTTGGTCTCTGGAACGCCACATAGGAACAAACATACATACATACATAGACTGATAAACACATTACCCTCCTTTGGGCAGTCGGGTAAAAAGGGAGTCAGAGAGGAGGAGTTGATCCCAAGTAACATGGAATTAGTGCATGGAGATGATGATTATAAAGTGACGACTACGAGAATAGCTCATCTACACTACAACAATAATATATCTTAATATATATAAATCTCGTGTCACAATGTTTGTCCTCAATGGACTCCTAAACCACTTAACCGATTATAATAAAATTCGCACACCATGTGCAGTTCGATCCAACTTGAGAGATAGGGTAGGGTAGGGTAGGTAGGGTAGGTAGGGTAGGTAGGGTAGGTACGGTAGGTAGGGTAGGTAGGGTAGGTAGGGTAGGGTAGGTAGGTAGGGTAGGTAGGGTAGGGTAGGGTAGGGTAGGTAGGGTAGGTAGTTAGGGTAGGGTAGGTAGGGTAGGGTAGGGTAGGTAGTTAGGGTAGGTAGTTAGGGTAGATGAATGTTTGGTGTTTTTATGGCAAAACAAAGTTTGCCGGGTCAGCTAGTAATATTATAAAGAGAAAAGGAAGTAAGGATCGTAGCAGGTGGCGTTCTGTAGTTTCAGCCTACCCCCATGGGAAAACGGCGTGAGTTTATGTATGTATAAAGAGATTTATTTTTATTTTTGTATGTTTGTAATGAATAAACTCTAAAACTACTAGTCCGATTTTAACTATTTTTTCACCAATAGAAAGCTAAATTATCAGAAAGTAACATTGTCTATAATTTATTTTCAATAAATTGGAAATCTTTAAGAAAATTGCAATAATGTAACCCAAAATAGCAAAATTGTGACTAAAAAATTGATTATTTGGCGTGCGCTGAGAATACTATAAATGATGCATAAAAATTATGTACTACGTAGGTTGATAAGTAGGATATGTAGGAAGGTAGGTGGGTAGGTAGGGTCAGAAGGTAGGTAGGTAGGTTAGTGTAGTGTAGGTAGGTCCGTAGTCAGTTGCTGGGACCGAAGCCGCGCGGGACAGCTAGTGCTTTAGTAAAAAAAAAGAGAAGCTTAGTTAGGTTAGTAGCCGGGCTATTTGCACAAAGTTACACCGCAGTTATTTCTATTGTCACCCATAAACGATATTTTAGTTCATAAAGTCATATTATTAATACACCTTATATTAGATGAAAGGCCATTTCATAACATAGGTAATATCACACCCGTACTCCCCAAAAAAACACACGCCTTTAATACACGTATAAGTTTAACACATAAAAGTAGAAAATAATTTTCAATATATTTTAATTATAAATTTATTGAAAATTATTTTCTACTTTTTAGTTTAGTTTTCTATTAAAGCGTGTTTTGTTAGAATAGAATTTCTCTATAAACAAAAAAAAAATATTCTAAAAAGGCGGTTGATGGTAATTGTTATCAATATTTTATTGACTTTAATTGATATTGGTAAATGTAGTAATTTTGAAAATATCTTATAAAGCACCGTTTAACATTTTTTTAAGCTTTGTTGTAACTTTTTTTTTCTCCTTATTTTAAATTTATTGATTTTTTTTTCTACTTTTTAATTTGGTTTTCTATTAAAGCCT
Organism: Anorthoa munda; assembly: GCA_945859665.1. NCBI lineage: Eukaryota > Metazoa > Arthropoda > Insecta > Lepidoptera > Noctuidae > Anorthoa > Anorthoa munda. Next base: position 18,098,471 of record OX243896.1, on the reverse strand, counting down.
GATTTTTTGTTTTTTTTTTTAAATTTACAATGTATTTCGAAGCAATCATAACCATTACACTCGGCCTCGGCGTAGACTTATCTATATAGGTCACCGCATTGCAGTTTAATCATCAGACTTTTGCGGTTCTCTGCATAACTATTTATTTTTCTTAAATCTTTACGGTTTTCTACATACATACATAAACTCACGCCGTTTTCCCACGAGGGTAGGCAGAAACTACAGAACGCCACCTGCTACGATCCTTACATACTTCTTTTGCTTCACTCACTTGCTTCACGGTTTTCTACTTTCTAAATAAAATTCTAGTAAAAGTTAGGTCCGCCATTGATAGCCATACCATGCAGTTGATTAGTAAATATAGATAACGACACTTATATTAGGTAATCAATACCCAGTGAACGAACTAATCATAATGAACCAATCATATGGATGGCTTTCATATTGGTAAAACTGGGTATTGATTACACTGTCATTATTTCAGCCAATAGCCGTCCACTGCTGAACTTACGACTTTCCCAAATGTCGCCACTTCATTGACCTGTCCCATGCATTTCGTATCCAGCACATCCTCGCAGCCTTAAGGGCTTATTACACTTCACGGTATTCGGGGCCCTGACTACCGGGTCACTAAATCATTCCGAGTCAAGAAGGTTGATATTTAGGGAACTCTAACTTCCTAAAAGTTATTACACCACCCTAAATTAGAGTTTAGGGATCTGAATACCGTGTAGTGTAATAAGCCATATAATAAAGACAGGTGGACTAATCACCTAGTGATATGGAATTCACCGTCAAATAGGGTTAAAAAATGTCTACTACAGTTAGTTTCACTATATACCATCTAACTGACATGCTCATATTTTTACCATGGCATGATTTATCCCATATAGTTCAAGCCGATATAAGATAAAAATATGACAGAAACACATAGACAAACACTATGACTGTCATCACTCATAACACTTCCTCACTCAATTTAGAAAAACTGGCGAAGTACGAGTCAACTCGCGTACAGAGGGTTCCGTATAAACAGCTACATTCACCAAAATAAATAAGTAATATTAATAACGTTCATATACAATTAAAGCACCAATATATTGCTCTAACGAAGGGACAAAATTAACTTTGCAGTTCGAAAACTGTTGTCCCCATGCTAGTAGTTTACTTTTCTAAGTACATTTTATCTATACTAATACTAATATACTAATAATAATATTATAAAGAGGACAGATTTATTTGTATGTTTGTTTGTTTGTACCGAATAGGCTCCGAAACTACTGAACCGATTTAAAAAATTCTTTCACCAATAGAAAGCTACGTTATTCCTAAGCTACTTTTTTATCCCGAAAACGGGTCCTGTGGGGTGGCCCACGGGAGCGAAGCCGCGGGGAACAGCTAGTAAGTTATAAACTTGTAAAACCTACTTAGCTGTGATAGTTTTCCTTTTAATTCCGTTATATACACTACTGCCGTAATTTTTTTCATATATCCAAAAGCAACCATTCACCCTTGACTCTAACAAAAATTAGCAATTTAAAGCTTAATTTTACGCAAACAGATGCCTGAATCGAAAAATGGTTTTCACAGATCGGCATTAGTTTTGAATGGCCTATCCAACGATAAACCAAACTATGGGACAGATGAAAAAAAAACATCCCCGTGTACAGGAGGTCGAGTAAGAGAAATGTTTTAACATATACAGGAGGAAGAGTAAAAAAAAAAAAATCTTGATTTTATTTTACACTTTGTCGGCGTGATGTATATCCATGCTAAATTATAGCTTTCTAGTATTAAGATTCTCTGAGCTAAGCTGCGGACAGACGGATTGGTTAAACTATATAAGGGTTCCTTATTAACCCTAAAAAGGAATCATCGACACGATGAAAAAGAAGAATCAATTTGCCTAGCCTTTTTCCACATGTCTGGGTCTGCTTCCAGCCTACTAGGATTCAACTGAATATAACTATATAACAAGAATTTATGGGTTCCGACTACCGCAACTACTGTTAAAGATCTTCAAATGACAGCCGGGACCAACGACTTCACCTATTTTGCACGAAGGAGGCTAGATATGTAAGGATGGTCACCCATCCACGAACCAACCTCGGCAAGCGTTGCTAAACCTTTAAAATCAAACCGTGTGATAGTCATCACTTGGCTACTAACTCCTCATAAAACTTTATATTGCCACGTATGACTACACTTCTGTCACCCTTCCACAGAATATCCGTGTGACATTACCCAGCAAATGATAATGTATCAAAGCACCTGTGCGAACTCTGGCATCCGCTGCTTTTCGCAATATACAAATTGTTTTGCGTGATGCATTCGATAGTTCGGTGCTACTGTTGTTGCGATATTCCTTTTTTGGTCACTTGTCTGTGAGAAGGCGACACAGCGTTGGAAGGCTTCGCACTATTTAGGTGGACCGATAACCTGTTTGAAGACCGATCAATGCCACCGACACTTGAGGAGGGGCTTTGTTCTGCAGTGAATGTCTTACGGTTGAAATGATCACGATGATGTCTGTGAGGGATCTAAGCAATAATAGATGCACAGGTCGATCCTCAAGATTAAGCAACGTTTGCTGAAATAGGTTTGTGGACCAAACAATGCCTGTCTATAGATACAAACATTAATTGGAAATCACATATTGATAAGATAAAATCAAAACTATCCAAATTTGCATATTATGCCCTGCGTGAATTCAAAAAAACCACTAACCTTAAAACTGCACTTGTTACCTACTATGCCTATGCATATGCGTGGCTCAGTTACGGCATGATATTGTGGGTAAACAGCACAGATGCACCAAAACTTTTCACAATGCAAAAAAGACTCATAAGAATCCTGGTAAATATAGAAGATACCGATAGCTGTAACCCTCATTTCCAAAAACAAAAATTACTTACCCTCCTCTGCCTATACATTCTAGAAATGTGCAAATTCGTTCGAAATAACCAACACTATTACACGACAAGAGAAAATATACAATCAAGATACACATTACGCCATAAAAACAGGTTAAACCTACCAAGCTCTAAGCTAAAAATGCACTCAACTCGTACATTAGTAATGTCAATGAAAATATATATTAGATTACCAGAAATAATTAAGGAACAACAAAAATTTAATCCATTTATTGATAAATTAAAACAATTTCTATTAACTAAATGCTATTATAATGTAAATGAATACTTAAATGACAAATTTTAAATTAAACTAATTGCAATCTAATAAATAAATAAATACTTAGTCATATAAAAGCCCTCTTCCTCTCCTACTTTTGCAGTGCCTAACAGGTTCCACAATGGTCTAAATTTGTAACCTACCATCTAAGTTCACATGTGGAAGCAATAAATGTCAAAGTATTGAGTATCAATTCATACTGAAAGACGAATGTATCGATTTTGCTTTTGTGTATCGATTCATAGATCTTTGAACGTTGCGCGTCTTTTCGGGTAGTCAGAAGAAGTCTTGAAAATCGTACAATCAGTTTTCAATTAAAAGTTATCAGAAAGACAGACATTCAGTGTAAAATACTGATATTCAGCTTCATCTGGTTAGACTCGAAGCCGAGCTCAACGTAGTTTGGAAAAGACTGGGCCGATCATGAAACGGCATAAAAAACGGACAAAATGAACCATCATCGACCACATCCTTGCGACTTTAAGATCAGGTTAGGTAGTGGTCGAATGAAATGCCTTTCAATACGTACATACATACATAAAGTCAATCCTTTTTTCCCATGCGGTTAGGCAGAAACCACAGAATGCCACCTGCTACGATCCATACATACTTCTATGCTTCAGTCACGTTCATACATCTAGTCATTCACGCACGCTGGTTATGAGTACTGCGCACCTGGCCTTTCTGAAGAACATCACCAATAAGGTCTATGCATGTCTTTTAGGGCAGCCTTTCATTCATCCTCTCATCATGGCCAAACCATCTTAGCATACTCTTTTAAATTTTAGTCACTACATCTTCTTTTAAACTACAACGTTGTCTTATTACATCTTTCAACAATCTATCATTTAAAGTTACACCACACATACTTTACAAGGAACGCATTTCTACTGCATAAATCCTACTTTTATGTCTTTTTTGCCATAACCAACCATCATTTCCATAGATCAATATGAAAAAAAATGCCCAAAAATTAAAGAATATCGACTCGACAATAATGTATTTTCTAGTTCCCATAGTTGGGCCACATGTGTTTGGAATTCAGTTTATAACGCGGCAGCTCTTCGAAAATATTTGTGCGAATAGCTTGAAAAATATCCCATCCAATCTGGGCGAGGCATTTGTGCAGTATGCACTTCCCTCCGGCGGGAATGATATTATAATTTACACTACCTACTTTACATTAGCTTCGGAGTGCGCAGTAGGGTAGAAGCTGTATAATTTCGCTGTTATTCGGGGAAAAGTTGTGTGTATGTAGTTGTCTTTTGTTTTGTGTGGTTTTTGTTTTGCGGAAAAAGCTTCTGTTGTTTTTTTAAGGATACGCGACCTAACATTTTTACCCGACAAAAAAAAGGAGGCGTTTCTCAATTCGACATGTATATTTTTATGTATGACCACGCTTAACTTTTATAGAGGGTCAGATTTCAAAAATTCTTTGTTTATTCGAAAGAGTATAACTCAAAGTTGGTCCCATTTAAATTTTATAAATAAAAGGATTTATTGATCATTTTCCCCCTGAATTTTTAATTGTGAACCGATTCTGTTGAAATTTAGTAAACTGAATAGCGAAAAAAGAAACCTTTTACCAAAAAAAATTACCGACGAAATAAGGAAATGAAGAGCAAAGAAGACAAAAAAACTGTTAGTATAGTATTTTGTTTTCATTGAGATTTTCATCGATAATTGTTTTTGTTAAAAAGGTTTTTTTTTGGTCTGCAATTTGCTGACTGCATCGCGTTTTGGCAATTCGCGTTGGGTAATTGTTTTTATAAAATCGCTGTGTTTCCAAAACTCTAGATGCCGATTTCATATTAACATAATCACCATTATTGCCTAGGTCTGCCGCGATGTCTCTGTACATTTTCCAGGACCCACACTGTGGTAGCTTTTAGGAGAAGATGGTGGGCTGAACTTGAGACCTTCAGAAAGAACTGGTCTACAGTTACCCTAAACCAGGAGAAAAAGAATGGGAGGTTATTGCCCTACAGTGGGATAATTCAGGTTGAAAATAATTAATTATTAATCACCACCCCTTGTTTCCTCACAGAGGCCTGCCTAATAGTACCTATGTATATTATGTTGATGTATGTGTCGTAAATCATATTTAAAGCAATAATTTTAGCGTTAGTCAGAAAGAAGAAGACCAATTGCTCATTCCAAAGCGCAAACGAGTGAGAAATTTAATAAATCCGGTCCATTTTTTTGCAATATTCTTGTTATTTACTCCTTCCAATTTTCATATCACTGCTCGTCAGTCAACTACTCCCATAAAATAATGCACTCTAATCACACACCTTCCCTACAAACCCCAAGTAACGCTGACGCAGCGAGTTAGCGCACCATTGATTACATGAGCCGACATAGATGGAGCGAACACTCGCAGATTGTAATTAACGTAGCAGAGTGAGTTGTAAGCCACGCTGAGTAAGAATGGCAATACTCCATCACTTCAGTTTAGCGTGATAAATTCATCGGAAGGGCTTGCGTAATCGAATCAGAAATGAAGATATCTGCAGGAAGGCCAAAGTTACCGATATAGCCCGAAAAAATGCTAAACTTAAGTTGCAATTGCAAATTGGCAGAGCACATTGCTCACAGAACGGATGGTCGATGGGGCCTAAAAGTTCTGGAGTGGCGACCGCCTCAGAAGACGCAGCGTTGAAGACCTCCCACTAGATGGACCCATGACGATATAAATAAAAAAATAAATAAATGACATGGAACAAAACTGCGGGATACGCTGGATGCCAGACGCTTAGGACCGGTCGATGTGGCATCACTTGGTAGGCTGTTCATCAGTATAGATAGATGAAGCGAACAATCGCAGATAATATAATTAACGTGTGAGTGATTTATAAGCCACGCCGGGTAACTATGGCAGTACTCCATCACTTTAGTTGGGTGTGATTAGGTTATATGAAGCACGGCAGATTGGACCAAGCAAAGCATTAAAAAACAAAAGCTCAAATAACTAACTAGCTTATTCCTTCAGGTTCTCATCTCTCAGAAACTGTGCATTTTTTCGGGATAAAAAGTAGAATAAGGGACTCAGCGATTTATTTCTGTTTATTTGTGATTTCCTAAAATGCTGCAAAAACAGAACTTGTTTTTAATGCGAATAGTTTTACCTTTTTTATCGTGGGCACTATTCCTATCATTATTTGAGACCCTAAATTATACCAAACTTTCTTAACATCATCCTCAAAACCTAAAACTCCGCCTACCCTAAGCACAACAGATAATTGCAGCCTACCCTCAAAGGTGAAGGTACCACACGGGTACCCGGGTACCGCTACGTGCCCTCGCATAGATCGAGCGACCCGGTTCTAATTAACGTGGAGTACCGCCCGCTATTACCCGACGAGAGAGGCCTTTGGTTCCTGTGTGATTTATTTACGTGGTGGTTCCTATATTGAGGAACGGATAGGTTTTGGTATCGTGTCGTCTAGTATTGGGAGCTGTCTGGCTGTAACTTTGAATAGGATGCTACAAATGTACCTAAAAACTTCTTAACTTTGACAGTTGGAAGATATTAAGGATAATATAAAAATACAAAGTTTTGAAAGACAATTTGGAATATGGATGATTAAATTAGAAAAAGTTAAACTGTATATAATTAGAGAAATCTTAGGAATCGCCCAAAGGTTGCACAAAAAACTGATATCTTTTTCAATCGATTCAACTTGCCGTAAATTTTGATAATATACAAAAATATTTATAATTTTAACGTTTAAATACACTTGATTACCGACTTTTAAAAAACGGAGGTAATCAATTCAACACGTATCTATATCATATTGTGCATACATAATATTGTTGGAATTGCACAACTTTCACATAATTATATTACTCTGTATAGGCTTCTAAACACGCGTGCAAAAGTTTTTTAAGTGTATGTTTGTTTGTATGTTTGCCTAAGCATTTCTGCGAAACTACTTATCGGATCGTAAGATTTTGTTTTACTGGATTGGGTATCTTACCTTAGGGAGCTGTGCAAGTTTCATAAATCAAAATTGGTATTCAAGATATTGAGCATACAACCGAACTCCTTAGCGACAAACAGCACGTATGTGTAACTGACTGAAAACTAAAAAGAAATAAATAAAAACATTTTAGACTTCCAAAACGAAAGTTATTGTTGCACTTTTTACCCTACTACGGCGAAGCCAAAAGGAAGGGTTATGATTTTAGCAATCTCTATGGATGTATAGTGCTCGCCAAACTTCTTGGCCGCCCTGAAGTTGGCTACAATGGCTGTGCAGTAGTAAATCTCATACAAAAACAGTACCGTTTCGTGCCTCGCGCATCCGGTAAACCAACTTCAGGCCGGCCAAGAAGTTTGGCGAGGACTATATGTATGTCAAATCAAATCAATCAAATAGATCCTATAGGTACTGTACTGACCAGTTTAGAGGCAACCTCCTTGCCTATTATAAGACTGGCAAGAGATAACTATTTAGTTTTGGAAGGTGATTGAAAACGGAACGCTAGGAAAATAATTGAAGATGTTTTTGTTTAGTTTTGCTTATCACTTCTAAACCGCCTTAGAGCAGGCACGTTATTGATTCAATATAATATATTAAAGTAATTTCTGCTTATCATTTGAGCCCCCAGAGCCAACTTCCCACATTTGAATAAGGTGTCAATCGAATCGTTATTATGGCCGGGGTAAAATAGGATAAAAAACTCGTGTTACAGTTTTAAAACTTTTTGCTTGTTAATTGTTTCAGATTACGGCAGCGAACGTGTTGGTATTATTAGAGATTTTAAAATTGGGCGATAAAAAACTGTAAAGCTTTAATTTATAAATAAGATGTCCCACTATCAATCGGACACTAAAGGTTGCCTTTCTTTTAAAAAAAAACTGTGCCCCACACTAGGAATTTCATACTGTATCGTGGGAGCGTTTAAAAACATATAAACTCACATACACAATACCCAGAGCCGGAACAACTATCTGTACGTGATACTAACATTTTTTCCATGCGGGAATCGAACCCGCGACACGCAGAGCAGCAGTCAATTGCTCAACAACTGCTCCAAATGGATGATGGCAATGAATAAATTTTAAAGATGAATTAGATCGCCCAAAAGGTAAAGTTGGCTATCTCAAGGACTGGAGCACCGTGCTTCCTAAGTTTGTAATTACTTTACGAGTTCGTCTCGGGCTTTATTTTCAGTTTAAATAATATTTTATACTAGATTCTACTCGCGGCTCCGCTCGGGTGTTATTTATTTATTTATATTTATTTACATATGCTTTATTGTGGGTGTACATGTTTAATTTAGTCTTGTTATACATTTTTTTTTATTTTTTTTTACTTTTGTATCTTAGATGCTTTTACCGATTGTTTTGTAAATGTGTGAACATTGTAGGCCTTCTAGATTCCTAGATGCTTGATAACATTTGATAACTTTATATCTCGTTTTACTTTTTATTTTTATTTTCTAAAGTTTTATTGTCGGGCCTACGTTGTCCTCCCATATTTAAGTAATGCTGTTACATGGAAATATTGTAAAAACAAACCATATTTTTAAAAGAGTAACCATGGAGTTTCTTGCCGGTTCTTTTCCATAGGAAACGACCAACCCGAACCGTGCGCCTTTTGTCGACGTTTTATAAGTGCCCATGTAGGCCTATGTAAAATAAAAAATAAAGTTTTTTTGATTTTGAGGTACACCAAGTTAAAACATAGAACAGGAAACTTAAAACTAAAATACATTCAAAGGTGTTAAAAAAGGTGTTGTAAGGTGTTGGGGGGTGTTATTATATTGATTAAAAACGTGTTATTATTGTCCCAAGGGTATCTATGGGATAAAAAGTATTCTATATCCTAATCCAGTCATGGTCCACCCGTGCACCAACTCAATCCGTCAGCTATGAGGCGTAGAGTAGTATAGAAGGGAATAAAACGCAAGCGTAGCTCCACCCGAAAGCACAGAGTCGGGGCTTCACAAGCTTCGCGGAGCAACCTCAATGTTCCGAGGATTGGTGCAGATTGTAAAGCCACAGCCTCGTATTCTAGAATGCCGTGGGTAGCTGATTCCTTGGCGTTAAAGCAGCGCCTGCAAAGAAGGCTGTCTGTGGAACTTAATTAGAAAGATGTTTGTTGCCTTGAATCGTGAAAAGAAAACAAACACACAATTTTACTTTTGCATCTATAATATTAGTAAGTGTGAATTTCAAAGTTCAAAAACTTAAAAGTTTTAGATGACATTATGAAGATTATTTTATGCGATGATGAATATAAGTCTAAATATTACATTAATCTCAATCTCATTAATATCTTTCAAACAAATAATGCTTTATTCAAATGTCATGATAATTTCAAACAAAGATAATTATTTCAATGAGCACATGTCACCACGCTTGGTTTGGGTTGAACTGAAACAATATATCATTGTCTTGAATTATAAAGCGTTACTGAAATATTAGAATTAATTAAAATTAAAATTTTAGAAGTGTTTACTTTATTCGATAATTCTATTATTTAAGAGAAGAATAAATTCTGCTAAGAATAGTTACTGCACTGATAACAACATTTGTGACACAAGTTTTTTTTTTTACCTTTGTATAGATTCTTTTACCGATTGTTTGTGAATGTGTGAACATTGTGGGTTATTGGACGACTCGCCCGAATTTACGCTATCAGGTCATTTCGACACCGATAAAGACTAACTTAAGTACCAGGAGATTATAATCATGAGGAATCTAGGCTGGAATCATGAACGGTAAAAAGTGTACCTGGCGATTTTCGATTCTGAAGCCCTAGTACTACGTTAGTCTCTTCCGCTAATGATTCTAGCTCTGCAAATACTTCTTCATGTTTCTGGCCTCCTGGTAGTTTGAATTGCTTTCCTAGTTTCTAGTACAATATCTATTAACTTCGATAAATTCTGCATATTATTACCGAGACGGGTGAGCACGACTGTACTTTTATAATGTTTGTTCTCTAAAATAAAATTCGGGCGAATCGTGCACTAAATAATTTTGGAGTGGTCAATTCGCCCGTCGATAAATAAACTTCGGGCGAATCGACACAGAAAAATAAATATTTTTAATAGTGGACAATTCGCCCGATTCGGGCGAGTTAATTTCGGGCGAGTTAATTTCGGGCGAGTCGTCCAATAACCCAACATTGTAGGCCTTCTAGATTTCTAGATGCTTGTTAACATTTGTTAACTTTTTATCTCGTTTTACTTAATTTTTTGTGTGGTTTCTTACGACTTATTGTCGGGCCTACGTTGTCCCCCCATATATACATACTAATGCTGTAATATGGAAATATTGTAAACTAAACCATTTTTTCTAAAAGAGTAACCATGGAGTTTCTTGCCGGTTCTTCTCCATAGGAAACGACCAACCCGAACCGTGCACCTTTTGTCGACGTTTTATAAGTGCCCATGTAGGCCTATGTGAAATAAGAAAATTTGATTTTGATTTATTTATTTCTTTATTTTTACGCCTATCACGTGGTGAATTACAGCCCATTTTCTCTCACAGAGAACACACCTGTATAAGTTGATCATAATTAATATTATGCTATGCCGAACTTTACATTTGTTTTTAACCGACTTCAAACAGAAAGAGATTCTCAATCTGTAATTTTTTTATGCTTGTTGCCTCAGCAGTTTATACTAGGTGAACCGACTTTGAAATCTTTTTTATTTGGTAGCTAAAGCTTCTCATGTGGTCCCATTTAAATTTGATCGAAATCTGACGAGTAATTTTTGAGTTATCCTTAATAATGCGTATTTTCATGGTAATTTATGGTACCAAAACTAAAACGAGAAAAATTTAAAACTTTTCAACAAAAACAATAACGACATCAAAACAAAATAATACAAAGCGAAAAATAACTTTCTTTTCGAAAAACAAAATATCATGTATGACACAGACTTCCGAAAAGAAAGTTATTTTTCGCTTCGTAGTGTTTTGTTTTGGAAGACGGTATATTTTTTTTTTTCTTTTTTGTTTGACATGTCGGTTTCCAATACTGTCTATCATTATTTTCTTTAAACGTAAGTAACGTATAGGTATACGTTCAGGGAGTCCTTTAATATTTTTGCTTTAGCATAAATTAACGAGCTGGCCCTAGGGCCCAGTTTGGGGTAATCCGGTGGATGCGAGACCCACGGAACCGGTCAATGTGGCGACACTTAGGGCCGATTTCACCAATGAAATCTAAACTCAGTTTATGCAAATACAGAGTTCTGATTGGTTGAGACCGCTGAGAAACTACCAATTAGTACGCTGTATTTGCATAAACTGAGTTGAGCTGAACTAATCGCGATTAGTTTCATTGGTGAAATTGGCCCTTAGACAAGGTCTATGTTCAGCGGTAGACGTCTTTCGGCCCAAATGATAGTGATAATATTAATATCTTAAGAAAACGCCCCCGAATGTTCATAGTTTCTATTGCCAACCAAGACAATTAAATCCTAAAATAGAAAACTTCTAAAATCTAGACGAAATTACGCAACATAGGGGTGAACGTATGAACCTTGATTCTTTCACCCGTGAATATAGTCTGAAGGTGAATTTACCGATTTTTCCATTTAATTATGTTCCAAGTGGATTTCATTCCTAATGTTATGAATTTGAACTCATAAACTTCTTGAATGTGTAATGTGATTTTAAAACAAATAGTCAAAGACAAAGTCAAAGTCAAATATATTTATTTCAATTAGGCCAATAAGCGGCACTTTTGAACGTCAAAAATTAAATGTTAATTAAAAATGTACAAGTAATAAAAAATAACTCTACCGTGCATTCAGAAAGTAGCTTGTTATGGAGAAGAACGCACAAGAAACTCCATACTTACTCTTTTAAAAAAAAATATGTTTTACAATGTTTACTTATGTACATACATTAATAAATTCATATATGTGAGGACGATGCACCCAAAAATAGCACTACACACTATACAACGTACAGGTATAAAGTAATAAAAGCACTAACAGCTAAATTCATTAATTTGATAAATAGGAACATGGTTCTCACATACTTACAAATATTGCAAACATAGGTAAAATACCTAATTCAACAACAACGGAACCGTGTGTGAGTCAAATTCTGGAAAATATAAAAAATAACCTAAGAATACAATAACTATGAATAAGAATACAAATTAGCAAATTTGATTTTGTCCACACCAAAGATTGCCCTACGGAGCGGGACCAACATGTTGCCAAGCATTCTTATCTTGAATATAATCATCTAATTTGTAATATGCTTGTTTACAAAGTGTGCTTTTAACTAAAGTTTTAAATTTACTTTCATTTAGTTTTAATATATCACAAGGTATTTTGTTATAGATAAATATTTTCAGAATAATTTAGGTTATCAAAAGAATCAACAATTGGTGTTAGTAGAGGATAACTCCAAAGATCACATCACGAGGCGAAGATTATGTATGATGTTATTTTAAGTGATCTTATAAGGCGAGAAGAAGTCTCCCCTCTTCGTCAAATCAAACAAAGAAACAAAAAGTAAAATTTAAAAAACTCTCGATATATTTTTATTTTTTATCTAGTAGTAGACACGCTTCAATCGAACACGTAATTATGACACGATATCTTGCTAAAATACACCGATTCAAACAGTAAAACGCTGAACCGATTTTCCTCAAACATAGCTAAAAACACTTTCTATAAAGTCAACTTTCTAACAAAAAAAAAAACTGGCCATGTGCGAGTCGGACTCGCGCACGAAGGGTTCCGTACCATTATAGCAAATAACGGCCAAACAATCACGTTTGTTGTATGGGAGCCCCACTTAAATATTTATTTTATTCTGTTTTTAGTATTTTTTTTGTTATAGCGGCAACAGAAACACATCATCTGTGAAAATTTCAATTGCCAAGCTATCATGGTTCATGAGATACAGCCTGGTGACAAACAGACAGACAGACGGACCGCGGAGTCTCAGTAATAGGGTCCCGTTTTTACTCTTTGGGTACGGAACCCTAAAAACAACTAAATCAAAATCGGGGGTACATATTGCAATATCTAAAATTAAAAGAACTAACGTAAAATAACCTACGATCAAAATCGCTAAAATCTAAATACCGAATGTTTTCAAATACCTAACTAGCAACTAACTAGCAACTAGCAACTAACACCTACCTACGAATTACCTAAGTTTAAAATACTGATTGGACTAAATATCTAATGTTTAAAATATCAACAGTTATTACACCTAAGTTTGATACACCAACATTTGAAATACCAAATGGTCTAAATACCTAAAACGATGCCTCACTTGCGAGCTATTTGTATGAAGTAGTAGATCAGGTTCCGCGAGCGTAAAAGAAAGTAGATTGATTGAGTTCATTATATTTACTTTAAAAATACCGACTCGTTAGAATATCGAACAAATTTTGATACATGTATGTGGTATGAGTGGAAAAAATGTAGGTAGATTTACAATTGTCACACTGCCAACACATTGCTATTAGTCATTGGTTTGTCCTCCACTGCAAACATTTAACGTATTGTTGTTGATTCCCGCACGGAACAAATATTTGTATGACCTACAGATAGTTGTGCCGGCTCTGGGTGTTGTGTATGTGAGTTTATATGTTTGTAAACGCACCCACGATACAGGAAGAAATTCCTAGTGTTGGGCAATGTTTTTAAAAAACAAAACAAAGGACCTTGCGTCATTTTGGGCCCACTTTTCAACATTGTTCAACAGTGATGAATTATATGTCATATGAAAGCTCTTGAACTGTACTTTAATTCATTATATGGCAGCTAAGTTCAAATCCAGCGCAAAAATGGTGTTTTGGTGCGTTTTAGAAAATCTGTTTTGTTTTGATATTACATTATAGTGAGCTGTCAGTCAGCAGCTCGGATTATAAATAGCTCTTATTTGACTAAAAATACAATAAAAAGATCAATATATAGTCTTAGAGTGCCCTGGTAGCGTAGGTAGGCAGATTGGTAGGTAGGTAGTGGGGTAGGTAGGTAGTAGGGTAGTAAGGTAGGGTAGGGTTGACGGGAGCGTCATGTCATGTACATTTTTTGTGCTCGCAGCTTTACTACCGTCAACCATACCTACCTACCCTACCTACCGTAACTACCCTACCCTACATTTTTTATATTTTTTTGTTACGGGGTGCAAAATCTTCATTGGATGTCCTCCGGAGGCGGATCCATCTCACACCTACGCCGAGGGTCGCGGGAACTTACGATCCTTGAGCAAACCCCGGCTAGTGCCGGCCCGCATCTGCGGGGCTCGACCTCGTGTTAGGAGTGAGGTTTTTGACTCACCCGCGACGCGTAAGAGGAGCACGTGTGGAACACTACGTGCTACGACTTCGGGTGGGGTGACGGACGTTCCAGAGTCCGTTGCCCCTGAACTCATTTGGGGGGGCTGTAAGACGGCGTTTCTGCCCTCCGCCGAAGCCCGGCGCGTCTGCTGCAGATCAGATGAGTGGATAAAATCTCCCTCTTCCATTCCGCAGCCTCTGTCGTGAAACTGTCGTCTCGCAGAAGGATACCTACGCGTCCCACGAGTCCTCACTGCCAACCATAGTCTCGACTACGGCTGGCAGCAACAGGTCAATCCCAGGTAATTCATGGTTGACTCAATAGCGATTCGAGCACCCGGTGCCCGCCGGTGGACATGAAAAACCATGGCCTCCGACTTTTTGAGGGCCACCTCCAGGCACTGTATGTGGCTCACCACCTGTGAGACCGCAGCCATCGCCAGCAACGCTGCTTCCCTGTACGAACTCCCCCGGGCGGTGACCAGCGTATAATATGTGCCGCATAACACGTCAGGTCTACGCCCGATTGGAGTTCACCCCGCAGCACCCAGTCGTACCCGATGGGAAGCCGAACAGAGATGGGCCCAAGACCGAGCCCTGTGGAACACCGCACGACATGCGGTGCTGATTTACGACGCCATCAAATCCCATGTAGGTGACACACCTCACCGCCAAATAAGCCTTATCTACATTCTACATTCACATTGCATTCGCATTTTTCATTTACAATATATTTTTTTGAACATATCAAACCGCCATTTTCGCGCTGGATTTGAACTGAGCTGCCATAGAATGAAATAAAGTACGCGCCAAGAGCTTTCATATGCCATAGGTTTCATCACTGTTGAACAACTTTGAAAAATGGGCCCAGTGTTCATACAAAAGTGCCCATGGTCCTTTAACGTATTATTTAGCGAATATCATATCATGTCGGAAAACGGCTTGGAAGTTTTCAAGCACTCGCCGGCTGCTGCCGCGGCACCTTTTTCAAACAAAAACAAAATCTGAAGCAACTTAATTAAGAGAGTCAAACCTAGAGATCCTCCATTGAATGCAATCAAGGAGTCGCGAAACAAAAACTAGATCATAACTTTATAACGGGCTAACTGTAAACTTGAATAAGTTCAGTTCTTAGAGAAGCAAGGGTAAATACGAGACACTTCTTCAAAGGCAACTATGAAGTTTGAAGTTGATAAGGAACGCAAAAGATATTTTGTTACAAAGAACTTTTGATAGAAAACTGTTTGACAAGCTTTAAATGTCAATTTTGTAAAATTAAGTAGAAAACTCAAACTCTAAGCAAGTGTTTAAATTAAAACATTTACAGACGCTTTTGAATTGTCAGGGAGTTAGTCAGTCAAAATGATGGGAAGACTAAGTAATTAAGTTCTATTGGCAAAGTGAGCTCAAACTCAGGCAGGAGCTTTACCATGATTGTGAAATCATCACCACTGCTCTCGAAAACGGTAAATAACATCGAGAGGAAACTGTACTACTCGTAGTATGGCCAAGAACCAAAAATTCTATGATATAATATTACATTCGCCAACCCACACTGAGCTCGCGTGGAACATCCATCACTCCCTCTCACAGAGAGGACACCTACGTCCCAGCAGTGGGGACATTACAGGCTGATTATTTATTTAATCAAATCAAAATTAAATCATTTATTTGCGAAATATGGGTAGTTTTCAGGGTGACATTTTTATAAAAGTTCTAAAAAATAGTAGTAGTTCTGTTCTAATAATTAATTTACGTATGTGCTATACGACTATAGCACAGAATAAATATACAAACAGTATGAAAACTACCTACAAACGCTCTAAACGACACACTCACACAAACATGCGCATCGACGAGACCCCTAAACGTTTCGCACTACTGACAGCACTACAGAAGTGCCTTAATGGTCTTGTCGGCGCGTATGTTTGTGTAAGTGTACCGTTTCAAGCGTTTGTAGGTAGTTTCCATACTGTTTGTATATTTTTACTGCGACTATAGTGACCGGTGACGCCTTGACTGTCAAAATAATCAAATCACTATCAGGGTAGATATGTTTTTCAAGTTAAATCAAGTTACCAACATTGAGTTATCCGAAAACACGATAGATTTACAACATCCGTAGATCTCTCACAACAGTACAATAGGAACTGAAACAGTACAGCCAAAGATTTATTCGTATTGTTCCCCATTCTCCCCCGCTTAGGGGCGAATCGGGCAAAACGAAGCTGCCCAAGCGAAATTGGGTCAATCACTTTTTGTCGTAACCCACACTTGTCTTAGATTATACTACTTCAATATCAAATACGTACTTAGCTACATCTGGATTTCATTTACCAGGCTTGCAGATCGATAGGGAACTGGAAAATAATACAACATAATATGAACTTTGTTTTTTTAAGGGTAAAGTTCAGATTTGTGTGGTGAATTTAAATGAGAAAAACAATGTATCAGCTGGTTATCTGGTGCGTAAATCCTAAGGCTTGACTGGATGGGGTTATGGGCTCGAAGGCGTTGGCCCGACAACCTAGGATAATAATAATCTTTGTTTCTAAATCTCTGCGTACAATAGTAACTGCCTTACAGGATTCATTCTGGGATTAAACACAAATATGCTAATGGCCAATCTGGTCGATTTAGAATAAGTTTTGGTAAGTCATATAAACGTGTATGAGTCGCTGATATAGGCACTGGAGATCCTTCGAACCATCAAACTTAAGAGTACTTATCAGGGATCGGAATTAGGTGAGCTATACTTCATAAAATATAGCTTGATCTCTGTGACATATAAATGTCAAACTGACGTATAAGTTATTGTTAGCCTGTCAAGCGCTATTATTATTGTATTGATACTGACAGCTGTTGCAGAAATCAAGCTATCTTTTATGAAATATTATATACCTTATGTCTAAAGAACAGAGTCAAAAAAGTGGCGACATCTTTATGACTATAATTTTTTTTTTGTTTATTTGGTTTCGGGACATCACTTAAGTACATATTAATGTTATTAATACAGAAAACTAAATGAATTCATTTTCCATTTTAACCGAATTCAAAAAGCAATGAGGTTAATTCTGTATACGTTTGTGACGCCCCCGGCGACCCCAAGTAACATGGGACAAGAGCAGGAAGATGATGATGATTCTGTATACGTTTAGTTCCAATACTTTTACAAAATGAATAAATTGTATGAAATGCTATAAAATTGATTTTTACCTTCTTAGTTATAATTATTAAAGCTGCAGCCTTATTGCGTAATGAATTCGGCAAGACAAAGGGCAAATATTATGAAATATCGATCAATCACATTTGAGATGAAACAGAGACACGATGTGGATTTCCGTCTATGTGTACTAAGTGGTGACCACTTAGTCTCTGTTCTTTTTCGAACTTTGTGTATTTCAGCTCACTATACATCATCATCAGACGTACCAATATAGAATCATCGCGGTCACTTCAGAGAGGTTTGATATAAGAGACACGCTGAGGTCAGTAAGCAAATTCAAAGACCGTCGAAAGAATGTCGAATAATTAACCCAATAAAGGCAAGCCTCAATTTCTTAAACGAGAAACTGGTCTTTTTAATATGAGTACCTGGGCGAAAATAGAGAAAACGACGTTTTCTAACAATGAAACCTAGCTAGATCGATGTATCGGCCCCAAAACCCCCATGCATGTGTGTGTCGTTCGCTGTGTGGCAAGTAGCGCCATCTTGCTGGAACCACATGTCGTTCACGTCCATATTGTTCAATTCAAGCCAAAAGAAATTGTTTATCATTGATCTGTAGCGCTCGCTCGATCTATGCAGCAGAGTCATTAAAAATTGGACCTCTCGGATTCGTGCCACCATACGAAGCCGCGGCGGAATTTGAACGATGTCATATTCCATCCATATTTGGCATAAATGGGCCTTTTAAATAAAAAATAAATTTCGTTAATATCTCACACACATCTTGTTTTATTCAATTTTAACATCGACCCGTCCTTGTTGAAAGACCCTTTAGATATACAAGATTTGCTCGTTTAATGATATTAGATTAGACAGATTAGATAACGAAGGCATATCTCAATAATCCATTTCTGACATCATAACGTCACGCTGTCAAACACGCCATTTACTACACAGTAAATATTATAGCAGTATCATAATTCTTGGTAATGTACTCACTATTTAATAATTATGTTAAACAAATCATCAATATAATGACTATATGAATAACTTCGGTACAATAATTTTGTACTACAGAGCATTTATCTTTTGTAAGTATCAATAATTATTATTAATTGATCGTCCAAAATCTAGTTATTGTGAGTGTATTGTGTTGATTATCAGAATGAATTATGTCGAATGAATCATATATGAATAATGTTTTTATGAATTACTAGCTGTTGCCCGCGACTTCGTCCGCGTCAAACCCGTAAAAAATATATTTATATTTTTTTATACATATTTATATTTTTAAATATATTTATATTTTTTTAGTTTCCCGCCGGAACTATGATTTTTCTCGTGATCAAACGTAGCCTATGTTACTCCTTATTACATCAGCTATCTACCAGTGAAAGTCCCGTCAAAATCAGTCCAGCCGTTTCGGAGATTACCCGGAACAAACAGACAGACAAAAATCTTAGAAATTGCTTATTTGTTGTTAGTACCGTATATACATTCACGTGCATTCAATAAAACGTTGTTATTTTGATATTACATACAGACACTTCAATTTTATTTATTTGTATAGATGTATAGATTAACACCATTACTGGGTAAAGAGGCATACTCTTTGATGCCACAACATTCAATTTAAATCTCAGTCACTCGCACCCAGCTGTATTAATAATACTCTCAAATCGCCCTTCAAACATCGACGCTCTTCCTAGCTTTAGGTCCTTATACCCTAGGTTTACCAGTTTATAGCTTCCACTTAAAACCAGGTCTACTGCAAACACAACAAAAATACCGGCCAAGTGCGAGTCGGACTCACGCACGAAGGGTTCCGTACCATTATCGCAAAAAACGGCAAAAAAACACATTTGTTGTATGAGAGCCCCACTTAAATATTTATTTTATTCGGTTTTTAGTATTTGTTCTTATAGCGGCAACAGAAATACATCATCTGTGAAAATTTCAACTGTCTAGTTATCACGGTTCAAGAGATACAGCCTGGTGGCAGACAGTCGGACAGAGTCTTACTAATAGGGTCCGGTTTTTATCCTTTGGGTACGGAACCCTAAAAAGAATTAGCGAAATCGATCCAGCTATTCACGCCTGATGCGTGACTAAGGGAAATAGGGATTCATTTTTAACAGAGTTTTTATAAATATGGATACCGAGCCAAATGCACACCATATGTGAAATAACTCTTCATCACCATCCTTTCATTTTCTCACCACAAACCACAGTGTGTTATTTTGTCTCAGTTGCGGACATGCCCGTTTTATTTTTTAACTTCATAGATTTAATCCTAATAAATCATTAAAAAAAAATCTCGTTTTGATATTTCACTTAATTTAGGAGATAAAAATAAATTTGTGAAAGTTCATTGATCTGCCCGAAAAAGTTTTTCGTCTGTATTTCTTGAATAAATTAAATCTCAACCTTTTGTATAAATACAGGTTAGTTGTTGGTTTTAAATATATCAGGCCTGAAAATTTCAAGTCCCTAACATCACAGGAATAAGAGTAAATAATTATTTTATAAATAAACAAAAAAAAATTATTTAAAATTAACTATTTACTGGTCGCGTTTTTTTTTGTTAGCATAATATACTTATTTATAGTACCTTCAACTTGAGAAAATTCTAAATATGTAACTAGTGAGATCTCGGAGATATTGCGTTTCTAAGTTTTTTTTAAATTTCTATGGAAATAGGGTTTTCACAAACTAGTAAACATTTCAGTTGATTAATTCAATCGATTTGAACTCGTTTTTGACGGATTGGCCGGTGAAGGCTATGGGGGAGGCCTTTGCCCAGCAGTGGGATAATATAGGCTAATTTAAAAAAAAAACTTTTAAACTAGTTATCCTCTGAACGGTTATGACATAACCTCACTATCAGATTCAATTACCATTTCGTCAGTCGTCAGCGTGATATCATTTGCTTCAAACTCGCACTCGCATTTGCTTTTTCGCACTTACAGATAAATTTGGAAATACTCTCTTTAAGACTTTTGATTTGTACATCAACATTGTTAGGAATACCCGTTGGATATAATGCATTTAAAATAATCATGGATCGTTCGTTAATTTCAAGGTTACCTGGTCTATGTTTTGATCCATATAGTCGGGCTTTTTCTACCAAAACATTATAAAGGGTCTTTCAACAAGGACAGGTCGATGTTAAAATTGAATAAAACAAGATGTGTGTGAGATATTAACGAAATTTATTTTTTATTTAAAAGGCCCATTTATGCCAATTATGGATGGAATATGACATCGTTCAAATGTCCGCCGCGGCTTTGTATGGTGGCACGAATCCGAGAGGTCCAATTTTTAATGACTCTGCTGCATTGTTGAAAGATCCGTATTCAGGCTTTGGTCGTCGGTAATAATTGCCACTCGCTGACCAGTATGAAGGTTGGCGACCTCATGCCCCCCTTGCATTAAGTCCTCTGGTTGGGGCCCAGACGGACATTCCCCAGCAGGACGGGTCAGTGACGGGACGGGCCTGCTGAGGCAAAGCAGTGCCATGGCTCTTTGACGGCCCATGACATCTCACCCCCGGTTCTCCAGATATTATGTATAGCAATTGGTTTTTAGCATTTGCCTGATGAGAGCAGATCCCTTCACAATTCCGCATAATATCCTTCATCGAAGATAGAAAATCTATGGACGGTACTAGGTAAACAAAAGTGGTCAAAATTAAACTATTATTAATTTTAGCTTTCCTCAACTATTTTTCCATAATTATAAACTTAAACTATCTAAACTAGGCACGAAACAATTTGAACCGGTAATTGCTAATATCTGAGTCCAAAAATAATGTTTTTATAAAGTAATTGTATGTTGCTCACAGGTTTATTGACAACCTTAGCCCACAATAAAAAAATTGATATTTCCGAAATCCTGGGTTTGTTGCGTCTGGTTTTTTTTGTGGCGATAGTTATTATAGTAATCAACATATATACATTTAAAAAAAACACGACCATGAAGAGACCCGCCAGAAAAAAAATAATTTCAGAATCATATAAAAAAAATATTTACGCCTGGGTGAACAAGATTATTAAAGTTTTCGATAAAAAAATTGTTCCTATAGTAAATTCCTATCATACCTTAAAACATTTAGTGTAAAATTTTAATCCAAATACGAGATATTGCGTTTCTATGGTTTTTAAGGCATTTTCTCAATTTTCTTAATTTCTCTTAAAGTATAGTAGTTAGAGCCGGCGGAGTTTTAATGTGGTGTATGATTAATTGATAGCTTTCCAAAAAAAAAAAAACTAGCATGTCCGCAACTAAGGCAAAATAACACACTGTGCAAACGCGTGATAAATCTCATACAATGTTGTCAGATCCCATCAATAATGTCTTACAAAACCCATTCATATTTGAGCAATTCGAAATGCAGCCTCCTTTTAAACGGGTTAACGGTGGTAGGGAAGACGGTGTTAAAACCTCTTAACGTGTTCGTGGTGGGTGAATAAATAAAATTCTTGCTGCTTAGGCACTGATACATAAAGCTTTGGAGCTTAGCTTACTTGTTTGCTAAGTTCATGTTTGTCTCTAGCTTTCATAAACTACTGTTTCGGTTCTTTATTTTTCATCCTAAACATTCATGCTAATGAAATAGTTAAAGCATTGAAATTACGAAGCCAATCCGTCTATTGCCAAACAAGGGCTGCCTATTTAGAAACGCCACAATAGTCCTTTAAAATGCTTACACTCTTTGCGCTGTAGCATGGTGCGGGTGACAGTGGTGTTTTATTTGTAGACTAGAAAATTCTGGTTGGGTTTATTTTAATTTACTACAGTTATTAATGATTTAATATATTACGAATGTGGTACAGCTGAAATCTTTCTCTTCAGTCGGTCCCTCATTACTGAGGATCGTGGTCACTGGACCCCTTTAAGCGGACTATCTGCCTCCATTGACTTCGGTCCAAAGTTGCCATCACCACCTGCTAGAATTTGCTTGAGGACGTAGCTTCCTTCACTTGGTCAGACCATCGTGTTGGCGACCGGCCTGGTGCTTTCTTTCCTTCGGTATTGCCAACAATGACCAGCTTTTCAAGGCTGTTATCTCCTCTTCGCACAGCTGAAATACTAAGTCATAATTTGTAAAATCGCGGCAACTTTCAAGAGTGAAACGAAATGTCACGCACCATGCTACAGCGCAAAGAGTGTAGGAGGTGTAAATTGTAATATATCCTCGTTTCACCAGTTATTAATAGAGGGCGGGCCTAGTGCAATTAACCCAATAACACTTAACGCGACTTGGAAATCGAACTCGGGATCTCATGTAGTATAAACAAATCAAAAAACGGGCTAAGAGGCTCATTGGCAATGAGGCGCTGGTCGAGAAGCTTCAGAGCCTTGAACATCGTCGTCGAGTTGCCGGTTTATCGGTTTTTATCGGTTGCATTTCGGGGAGTATGCGATGGAATTGCATGATCTAATTCCGCCTAGCACGTTTCATCATCGGACTACAAGACGTACGGCGCTGCACCATCGGTACATGGTGGACAAGCCACACATACGCACTAAACGTTTTGGAAATACTTTCATTATGCGTACAGCTAAGGAGTGGAATTCCCTGCCGGAGTCTGTGTTTCTAGGCAAGCGTGTTACACCGTCGACCACATCATCGCTTACCATCATTTGAGATAGTGGTCAAGCGAGGTTGTTTCATCATCATTCTGCTTAAAACTATGCTCAGTAAGAAACAAGTTCCAAGTCACCTGCTAGAATGTAAAACTTAGACATCTATTGAAATTGTAATACCTTTACATACATATACACCCTTTCAGTTGTTCCATAATCCTGCTCGTATGTCACAAGCCCAAAGGAGTTCCCGCGATTTTATAGCGTGTCTCAGAAGGTCTATACATCCCAGTGCCAACCCGAAGACATCTTTATAGATCTCGCCAACGACGATAATTTGCACACTGTGCTGTTCTGTTGGGTAAACGATCAGGATAGCTTTGAAGTATATACAGTGTTGTGTTGTTAGCCAGGTTTTTGTTTTGGTACAAACAATTCTAAAATAACTAGCAAGAGACTCAGATTTTAAAAGGATCTGATAAGTAGCGGAGTTGAGAACGACTAATAACTTACTATCTTTATGCATCTATACATGGTGACTATTCATTGGTTATCTTTCAGAACGTAATTTTTTTTTATGAATGTGGGTAGGTAATAATGGTATTTTTTCACAAATCCTTTCACCCACTGAAAGATTTCCAACGAATTAAATGTCTCCCTGTATACTCGTATGATATTATTAAAATTAGGGTTACACAATGATTAGACAGTATTAAGTTTGCATCGAATTCCATTATAGTTTTGAGCAATCTACTGGACAAACGCCATTTAAATTGTTTCCTTGATCACTCACAACCAGTTTCTTCTAGCCACCTGGCAATTATTTTAGAACATCGTGATCGTAATAAATACTATTTTGAGATTAAAATATTTTATAGTTTCTTTAATGTTCAACAAAAGTTCTAATCAAACGAGCTTGATCACAATCATCAAATATTTTATTCTTATTCTTCGAATGTTGGTGCTTTAAATATAAAAATATTCCAGAAAACTTAGAAAAGGCAATCCTACGTTATAACCACACGCCTTTGTGAAAATATAACCGAATTATATTTTATGAAGAAATAAGTTTGATAAATTGATTCCATTTAAAACAATTTGGGCGACCCTAACTTTCTTTTGTTGAATTATTTCTGATTTATAATATATTTTGTACAAAAGTTTTTTTTAGTGCCACTTTGCATGGAGATTTTACTAAGAAACCTTATGACAATTAAGAGTCATTCTAACTGCAATTGTGATTGTCGAAATGACCTAATGCTAGGGATTCATCACGTGACATTTCGATAGTTCTTGGCAATCCCATAATTTATTGTCATTTTGCCAATCGCTATCACATCGCTTTCGTTGAAAAAATGTCTGTTGTCTAGGGCCTCTTTACTCTTCAAAGTCAAACTACAATAGTAAATGACGAATTTAATAAGTAGTAATCAAATATTTTATCTTTTGAATTCATAGTAAATATTATAATTTGTGAAAATATTTTCTAAGAATTTTGAACAATAGTCTTCATTATCGTAAATAAGTTCCAAATTAATAGTGAGCGGTTTTTAACGAGCATAATATTTTAACGAGGTTCCAGCTTCTATTGGATATCAAATTAATTACTTTTATTAATAAATTAATAAAGATGCCCCAAACTGTGAAATTAATTAAATCGTCGTGAAAAAATGTTTTGCTTTATAAATATCGTTCATTTGAGTTTATAAAATGCCGTGAGTTATCCACGGTATATTATCAAGTAAATTTTTTTTCTGAACCATGACAAACAAAACTAGAAAAATGTGGGAGCACCTCTGCCTAAACCACCTGTATCCCTATACAGGCGTGGTATTATGATGATGTCAAAACAATGGCATAATTTTTACCTTAGCAATCCCAAAATTCTATGGTATAGTATTTTTGGATTGGTAAGGTATCGGTACCCCTTTGCAGGACTGGTGTCCTGCAACCCTTTGCAGGACACCAGTCCTGATTAGACTGAAGTCGACCCAAACGTAGTTGGAAAAAGGCTAGACAAATTGATTGAGTGATGTATTCCAAAATAACTACTATTCCATAAACTTAGTAAAACAAAAATAATAAATGAAAACAAATACGTTCTTCTTAAAGCTAGACAAAAATGGATTTACAGCTGGCTTCAATTAAACACCTCTGAATTAATTTGTCAAGAAACAAAGCCGTGGCTTTAAACATGAGCCTGTAACAACTCACCACAAAATTACTTAGTCAAGACGTTTATTACTCATTTAGAAGATAATATAACACCTTTTACTCTGTTAGTAGTGAGCATAGACTACGTAGAGGAATGAACTGAGCGTTGCCCGCCCTTCATTGCGATCGTAAGGTCAGCATTATGCTATTCATCCATTATAGCTCCGTCTCTCTCCACAGCGAAATTATGATGGTATTACCACGTCATAGGGGCTGCAATTGTCTTTTTGCAGAATTTTGATTGGTCCAAGTTACAAGCTTGCAGTTTCACCTTCGTTACTAACTAAGTGGACAGACGACCTGGTCAAAGTAGCAGGCAAGTGTTGAATGTGTGAGGTCTAACCGGATCAGATAAAGTGACATGTGAAGGAGGAGACCCACACTCAGCATTGGGTGGCTAAGGGTTGAAAAAGGGAGAGAGTGTGTGACTACGACCTACAGAAAAGAGACAGATATTGTTCGCACAGTCACATTGTCACT
Source organism: Anorthoa munda (assembly GCA_945859665.1). Taxonomy (NCBI): domain Eukaryota; kingdom Metazoa; phylum Arthropoda; class Insecta; order Lepidoptera; family Noctuidae; genus Anorthoa; species Anorthoa munda. Next base: position 18,072,551 of record OX243896.1, on the reverse strand, counting down.
TTCTACAGAGTAGTCAATTTTGAGATGTGATCGCTCAGTCTATTCCTCTAATCATTGCGGTAGATTTTCTAGACTGTTATTCAATATAACATGTCCAAAGCTTGGCAAACTACTGGAGGGTAGTTTGCAATTAAAACTATTCGTCAACGGGCTGGCGATGGCAGACCAAGTTTATAATGTACTGCATTCTGATGTCCGTCTAGTTTACGCTGATATGAGCTTAGTTTGCTGTTTCAATAGAGGAAGTAATATTATTCTTATCCTGTTGTTGAGCAATTTTTTTTTTTTTATAGATAGGCTCGCGCTTGACCACTATCTCACCTAGTGGTAAGCGATGATGTGGTCGACGGTGTAACACGCTTGCCTAGAAGTAACCTATTCACTCTTGACTTAAAGACCCCGAGGTTGTAGCTATCTGGAAACACAGACTCCGGCAGGGAATTCCACTCCTTAGCTGTACGCATAATGAAAGTATATCCAAAACGTTTAGTGCGTATGGGTGGGATGTCCACCATTTATTTCTTTAACACAAGAGCACGTCGCAATTAATATTGTCTGAATAATGTGTATAGTGTGTTAAGCACACGACAACATTTCTTTGAGTCGCCAAAAGTTGTCTAAAAGAGAGAAAACCATTCATAATATCCCCTCCGGTGTATTCCCGCATTGTCGAGGCGGGGCGGCTCAGTAGCCGTGGCTTGGTCATCCACGGTGAAGCGTAAAGGAACCCAAGGCGGGGCCGCTCGTGAGGGCTTATGCCGAATAAGCCGACGTCGTAGCGGCCAACTAGTAGGTTGCGGTGCCGCTTGGTAACAGATGCGACATTGCAACTGAGGCGGGCCGCAATGTCGTATGGGGCCTGCCATACGATATCGCGGCTGAGGGATGGAGGCCGCGGCGGGAGAGGAGTGCCAGTATTGCGGTGCGCCGCTCTTCCTACCTTCTGTGGCCTGGACGGGGTTGCCATCGTCTGACGGTGGACGCAGTGGGGCCGCAGGCGAAGTCCCTATCCCCTGCGGCCGAAATGTGGTAGGTGGCAGGGCTACTGACCTGACTCGCCACAGGGGAATTAAGGGTGCCATACACGGAGTTGTCTGGCGCGCATTTGCTGGTTTGTTCCCTGGGGTGGTCACGGCGTGCAATGTGTTCTGGTGCGCCGGTGATGGGGGCTACTCCCCAGACGAGGGTCCGGTGATGGACAGCCGCGGCGGGTTCAAGGAAGAGTGCTAACACGTACCAGTGTTCCCGCCATAAGCGGCACAGGAGGACACTGTGGAGTTTTAGTGGGTTGGAGTCCCACATAACTGCGCTAACTCCCTGTGGTAGCGCAGGATGAATGAGCATTTCTCCACGCTAAAAAAAAGCATTCATAATATCGATTTAACTCCATTCAGACGGCAATGCGCTTTAATCTAGCAATGATGCGATCTGATTGATTTTAACGCCGAGGGTTGTAAATCAAGTTGGCTTTTTTTAGTTTAAATCCGCATTAATAAAGCTGAAGAAAGTTAGTTTACGTATCCCGCAAACATTTTCACAACGGTTGAACACCCTCCGCATAAGATCCAAACTACCGGTCTTCTTCAAGGATGTTTCTCCGCGCTTATAAAACCAGCCTTGGAAATACTTAACACTTTAAGAATTGTATCAGTAAGTTTATATTTGTTTTGGTTCCTCCAAAATTAAATACAGTTTGAAAGAACTTTGTTAAGGTGGTTTTCAGCAACATAAAGAGAAAGTCCTTACAAAACAATTTTATAAGTTTTTCGCTTAGGAAAAAACAGGATAAATGAACCAGTTAACCTTGAAAATGCACCAGAAGGTTACAATAAGGAAAACTCTCCCCCTACCCTGAAATCAAGCTAAACTTTTATCAAAATGATTTTGTTTTTGCCGACAAAAGATCTATTGAGCCGGTTATTTTCACCCTCTTTTTCCTTGTGGAAAGGAAGTACTACATTCACCTGAATTATTATTACCGTTCCCATCTTCACTGAGAGCGGTACTTCCCAATTCTTACAATAAAAAAGCCTTTTCTCTACTAAGCAGATGATTATGTATATAACAATATAATAATGTATTTGTAGGGAAGACTGTGTAATTGTCAGGAAAAGCCATTATTGCATGGGTTCTTTCGGGCTAGATGTTAAACAAACTAACTTCTTTGCTTGTATATAGGCTCACAATGTAACTAATCACGTTATGAATTGGCGAATAACTTAAACGACATTCCACTATAACACATAGTTTTATCTACACGAACAATCGGTAACTCTCAATGTATTTCTCTTTAGGTTTTTATCACGAATTCACAACTCAATCCAACCCGCCATATTGTCACTCGATCTCATGTGTTCGCGCCAAAAACTAGCGTTTAGTGTTAACGTCAAGTTAACATCTGTCAAAGTCATTTGAAACCATAGCGCTCTTCAGAACGATATCTCAGAAATGCCGACATATTTATTTCTCAGACAACAAAAGGTCCACACTGATCAAAACAAAAATATTTAAAGGGGGTTAGTAACAATATAACCTATTTGAATACTTGTAAACTAGGATGTTAGTAACAATATGACTTATGATCTATGTTAGTACTTATATCCATTATGGCACTCTCATCAAGCCTGTCAGCTATCACCGTCAGGAGGCTTTTGCCACGCAATCTGGCGAGCATAGATGTCCTTGTTTTTATTTTTTTTACTTGCGTCTTATGCAACGCGAAGAGAGAAATGTTGATGGTTATAAAAGTATTAGGTATTTATTTTTGTCTTTAACAATATCGAGACCCCAGATCTTTAGCGATGGATGGATCGGATGGAATTTGTAAAAAATAATGAGAGAGAGAAAGAATCTGATAACAATGATTTTTAAACTTATTTCTGGATTCAATAACATAAGAACATTGATAAAAACATCGAGAAGAATCTTATTTTCATATTCTTTATTGTACACAAATATTACATATTATACAAATACAGTTGGACAGCTTATGTACAAAGGCGAGCTTAACCCATAATTAGGTACTCTTACAGCAAACCTCAGTGCCATAGAGAGATTTCTTTCTTCTGATAAAACATATATATAGCTACATTCTATCATCGCACTGCTCACCACAGGCAGGGAGTTCATCCTCACACATTGCGACCTCAGACGGTGCGCACTGTGCGGTATAAAAGAAACTTCATCCCACGCACACTCAAGCTGTGGAATGAACTTCCTGCAGCGGTTTTCCCCATCGCCTACAATATGGGGTTCTTCAAGAAGGGAATTAGAAGGTTTCTTCAGGGTCGGCAGCGCAAGTGTAACGCCCCTGGTGTTGCACACGTCCATAGTCCACGGTAACCACTTCCCATCAGGTGGGCCGTGTGCTTGTCTGCCAACTAAGAGGTAGAAAATATATATATATATATATATATCGTACGCAGCATGATTTCAGTGTATTAATTTTGTTTTTTTTTTTTACAATAAGCCTTTGTAATAAAGAGAAACAGTTTTACATACAAAATGATTTATTTCAATTAAATTCACCATGTTATTTGATGCATAAGAAATCCCATTGAATTATGAAGCTACTTACCTATCCGAATGCGATTGTTAAAATATTAATTTTCCAGGTCATTATTCACCGCACTCATAATTAAGTATTGTTCAAAGGATTACATTTATTCCTGTGAAAATGTGTGGTATCACATGAAAATAATTATTATGAATGGTTATATTAATTCAACCAATATTGGTAATATGTAACCAATATTGATTGAATGAATTTGCTGCAACTACGATTTTTGCATTCGTTACTAACAAATTGAGTAGTAACATTCACAGCGGCTAATTGTCCTGGTGTCATTAGATATAGAGGGCGCCTTCGACAGCGCATGGTGGCCAGCTATCAAAGTCAGACTGGCTGAGGAAAAGTGCCCGATGAACACCAGGAGGCTACTAGATAGTTACCTCGACAGCAGAAAAGTTAGGGAAGAATGCACAAGAGAGACAAATAAAGGCTGTTTTCAAGGGTCTATTGGCGGTCCAATATTGTGGAACTTTGTCTTGGATCCTTTGCTCAAGGATTTAGACCGAGAGGGAAACTTTGTCCAGGCATTTGCGGACGATATCGTGTTGGTGGTGGATGGCGACACGGCTGTGGAAGTCACCAGAAAAGCTAATGCAGCCCTCGCCCGTGCTCAGGACTGGGGTGTCCGAAATAAGCTTAGGTTCGCACCTCATAAAACCTGTGCGATGGTCATAATAAACAAGCTGAAGTACGACACTTCGGCCCTGAGCATGGCCGGGGTCAATATTGAAATGGTCAACAAAATGAAAGTACTGGGGTTGACCATCGACAGTAAGTTGACCTTCAACGACCACTTGGCAAGCGTCTGCAAACGGTCCGCAGAAATGTACAAGCAGCTATCTCGAGCGGCCAAAGTCAGTTAGGGGTTAAATAGTGAAGTTATCCGCACAATATATACCGCTGTAATAGAACTAGTTGTCACGTACGTGCGGCCGGTGCCTGGGCTCCCGCCGTGAAAAAGCTTGGGATGCGGAAGGCCCTAGGTTCCGTCCAACGAGGCTTCGTCCAGAACCTCTGCAAGTCTTATCGTACTGCCTCTCTTAACTCGACACTGGTACTGTCCGGGTTACTGCCTCTAGACCTGCGCATACAAGAGGCAGCCGCCATGTATGAAGCAAGGAGAGGGTTGTCTCGGTTTGTGCCAGGAGACCGGGAGATTGAGAGTGTCGTGAGATTTGCAGAGACGTCTCACCCTGCCAAATAAATGGCTTTGGAGTTCATGTGCTTGGCAGACCAACAGCTTGTGGACAGCAACAACGTGCAGGCAGTGCGAATATTCACTGACGGCAGCAAGATTGAGGGGAAGGTCGGAGCCGCATTATCCCTGTGGGATAATGAAGGTGAAATCCGGAACCTCAAGCTTAGCCTCGCCGCGTACTGCAATCTACCAAGCGGAACTTCTGGCTATTTGCAAAGCAATGCACGAAATCCTCAAGCGCAAAGAGATGACCTATGGCTTGTATAGCGACTCAATTTCAGCATTGCAGTCGCTTGTAAGCCATGGCTCTCTCCATCCCCTGGTAGTCCGAGTGCGAACAAACCTGACTCAGGCTCTGGAACAGAACAAAGCTGTCTTTGTTCTGGATCAAAGCCCACGCGGGCCTGCCGGGGAATGAGCGTGCGGATGAGTTGGCGAAGAAAGCAGCATTGTCGTTACGGAGGAAGCCGGATTATGACCAATGTCCGATTTCATTCATTAGAGGCCAGATCCGTTTGGGATCGCTCGATGAATGGAATTGGAGATATGTGTCTGGCGAGACTGCCTCGGTGACGAAAATGTTTCTTCCCGATGCCATCGCGGCTTTCCGCATTATAAGACAGGTGCGGCCAACAGGCGTGCTCACGCAGGTCCTGACGGGGCACGGTGGGTTCTCCGAATACTTGAATCGCTTCAAGTGTAAAGAGAACTCATCGTGCATCTGCGATCACGATGTAAGCAAGACAGTTCCACATGTGCTACGAGTATTAAGCTGTCCTGCACACGTAGTTGAGAGGATTAACCTGGAACAGGAAATTAAATTAGAATTAAAAGAATGTAACATTGCGGAAATAATGAGCGGTAAAAACAGAGAGAAATTTTTAGAATATTGTGTTAAAATAGCAAATATTGTAATAAAAAGAAATAAAACGGAGGCATAAATCTATGTTTCATAGATATAAGTGTATATTATATGTAAACATAGAAAAGTATGTAGAATTAAGATACATATTATATTAAAGAAAGTAAATTAAGTTTGTAATTAAGATATAAGTAATTAGTAATTAATAAAAAACTGTAATAGACTAAGAACAAAATAATAATAGAACCGAACTAATAAATAAATAAAGTAGAGACTAGGTAGTAGGTAAAATGGGAGTCCCACCCATTGGACTGGCAGGAAAAGAATGATAGAAAGATATAGAATGAGGAATAGAAGTGCGAGAGGCATAAAAGCGAGAACTGGTAAGAATGAGAACAGATTTGAATAGGCGTCAACTACGTTGACGGAGCTAGACCAGAAAAAAAAAACATTCACAGTGACATTTAAAAAGAATGTGCAAAGAAAACTATAGTTAAGTTTACCATTCTAGCTTATTCCATGAAACCAACAGCCTAATTGCGTAAGTGAATCCGGCAAGGCATTAATATATTAGACATTCGGCAAAGCGAAGGATTTAACTCCATCAAATGACCAATCACATAGACGGAAATCCACAACGCGTCTTCATCTCGCACGTGATTGGTCGATTGATGGGATCAAATCCATTGCTTTGCCGAATTCACTTACGCAATAGGGTAGTTAACAAAAAATATTTATTTAGTCCGTCAGTTAGATAACCTAAAAATATTGGACAAATATTATTTCTTTATTAACTTTAAAACTTTCGCGTTTCATAATGAAACGTCGGGTTAAATAGGTAAATAAATAATCTAAATCATCGCGTTAAATTCCCGTGATATATTTGTTAGCGATATTTATATTTAATTGATCACACTAAGTGATTTTTCTATGTTGGCAATAATTTGTTGATATTTTTACGCTTGCAACAAAGATGTACTGCTTTTTGTCAGGTTGGTAAACGATAAGTTTGCACTTCTCGTTTCCCGCCCATTCCGAGGTTATGAATAGTGTGGCTCATGCCATCAAAGGCCGTCTATTTTTGATCGAGGCGTCATTAATAAGAATTAGGGTAAGTGCTTTATAAACTGTATCCTATAAACTATGTTCTATAAACTATTTTCCATAAACTGTGTTCTGAGTAACTGTGTAGTTGATATGAGAATACACTGGGTGAGTAAACCCTTTTAAGCATTTTTAGGGTTCCGTACCCAAAGGGTAAAAACGGGACCCTATTACTAAGACTTCGCGATCCGTCTGTCCGTCTGTCTCCAGGCTGTATCTCATGAACCGTGATAGCTAGACAGTTGAAATTTTCACAGATGATGTATTTCTGTTGCCGCTATAATAACAAATACTAAAAACAATATAAAATAAATATTAAAGGGGGGCTCCCATACAACAAACGTGATATTTTTGCCATTTTTTGCTCGATATTAATAACGGCAACAGGTAGACGCTTGAAATATTCACAGAATGTTTAGTTGTATATTTACTTCAAAAGATAATAATTAATTAATTAAAATAAAATAAATTAAGGGGGGCTCCCATACAACAAACGTGATTTTTATGCAGTTTTTTGCGATAATGGTACGGAACCCTTCGTGTGCGAGTCCGACTCGTACTTGGCCGGTTTTTATTTACATCGCCATCCCCGCTGAAATATCCACACAAGATTTTAGTCTTTCAAGTAAAAGACAACATATTGTTTTCTATTATTTCTTTTGCCACGTATACAAAAAAATACGACGACACAGTGCGTTGAATTATCGTGTGACATCACGGTGTGCTACACTTTATCCAATATTATTTGATAATCTCACTGACGACTAAATAGAATTATCATTTCTCTACCCAGGAAATAACCATATTAGGCTTCAGGTAGCCTAAAGGCCACTGCATACGTAACGTGTTTTATTCCGGACAGAACGGGATGATCGGACGGCGATATTAAGGGTGTTCACGCAATGCATCCGATATTTATCCGAATCCGAGAATCGTCCGAGTCGATTATTCTCAATGTCCACTTTGTGGGCTCCTACAAGAAGTACCGAAATTTCTCGGATTGGATTGGTTGCAGTGCGAAATCGCTCTTAGATAACTATATATTATTATCTAGAAAACTATAATATCGCTCATAATGTAGTTTTCAATCAGTGACAAAATTTTCGAAATCTGGTCCAGACTTCCAGATATTACCTTTTACAAAGAACACACATTGCAATATAATGTTATACGAATAGCAACAGACAACGGAAAACAACTGAAGAACGAAACAAACGAATCAGTACTTAGGAATTTAAAACAAAAACAAAAATGGAAAGAGATTACAGACAGACACGTTTGTACTCCATTTTTTTCGCATCATTGCTTACAAACAGGTAAGCAAACCAAAAGCGAGGTACATGAACAAAAATTAAAATTGTACCGCAAACGTAATGAACACGCCAAATGAGAAACCACACGCAATTGGCGAAAATAAGCCTAATTGGCCTCGTGCTCCATTTACCACCTTACCTAATTGAAATAAGGTTGGTATTGAAATGCATGTTGAAACGGGAGTTATAAATTTTGATTGGGTTAGATACGCTACCAAAGATAATAACAGAAGGAAACGTGGGGTTGTTTTTAGGGTTATTAATGAAAATTACCTCAGGAAAAGATGGTCTTACATGGTGGAATGGTCTTAAGAAATGAATGCTACCTATATTAAATAGCTGGCATAAACTGTGGGCTAAATAGTTTACCAGATGTTATGCTTGTCAAAGAAAAACTAGAAATAAACGCTTTCAAAGTGGTCAATATACTGGCAGGTTGTAAATATATTTTATACATTTCTCAAAAGGAAAAAAAGGGAACCTTATAGGATCACTTCATTGTCTCTCTTGTTTGTGTATCCATGTGATAAGACCTTTTTTTCTGGAACGCCTGAAATTGTCAAGTTGAATTAATATTATATACTCTGATCTGCAAGCCCTTGGAGCTGTGACTGAACTTCTAGATTTACGCAATCATTATATTTTATATTATATTCGATAACGCTGTTTATGTCGCAAATTTAATGAATCGCAGGGGATTCAAAACCTCCAGAGACCTAGAATCATGAAATTTGGAAAATAGTTGTGTGTAATAGCTCAAGTAAAGGTAAAAATCCGAAAGTTGTAAATGCGTAACTAAATAAAAAATAAGATTACTTATTAATTTATTTGCAATAGGTAAAATTACTCTTTGGGTACAACAGTTTTCCAACGACAAAGTTAATTTTGTCTCTCAATTTAGTTTATCTTTTCTTTAGAGCAATGTTTGGTGCCTTTATAGTTAGTAGAAATTCAGTAATGTTACCTCATTATTTTGGTGAATTTAGCTGTTTGTACGGAACCCTCGGTGTGCGAGTCCGACTCGCTCTTAGCCGGATTTTTTATTGTTGATAAGCTCGCGTTTGACCGCCATCTTACCTGATGTCAAATGATGATGTGGTTGACGGTAAAGCTCACTTGCCTAAAGGTGTGTAGTTAAATGTCAAAACCCGATAAATCACATCCCTACCTGAAACTGAACGCGAATGGCGCCAAATTAAAAAATTTAAATACTCTTGTTTCGTTATTTAGGGTTCCGTACCCAAAGGGTAAAAACGGGACCCTATTATTAACTTCACGACTTCACGGTCCGTCTATCTGTCACCACGTGTATCTCATGAACCGTGATAGCTAGACAGTTGAAATTTTCACAGATGATGTATTTCTGTTGCCGCTATAACAACAAACAACATATCACATCAACAACTAAAAATTAAGTGGGGCTCCCATACAACAAACGTGATTTTTTTGCGATAATGTTACGGAACCCTTCGTGCGCGAGTCTGACTCGCACTTGGCCGGTTTTTTTCAAATTCCGATACATTTCGCTAGTGTACATCAAACACCGGTATGGCCATATTTTAAACTGATTTCCTATATAAACCCTTTATTTAATGTTTTTTTTTTTCAATTCTAATATACACAAACCCCTACATGAATGGGCGTTCAATATTAAAAACCCATAATTTAAAAATAAAACTATAGTCAAAACATATTACTTTCATTGCCCACTTTTCATTTAGAGTAGACGTACTGGGTTTTGATATTAAACAAAACAAGTAACATATTCACTCTTGAGTTAATGACCTCTATGGCCTCTATGTATTTCCCGATACTAAAGCCTACCATCATCATCGTCAGCCTATTAATGTTCCCACTGCTGGGACACAGGCCTCCTCTCTGTGAGAGGGAATGGGCCGTAATCCACCACGCGGGCCCAGTGCGGGTTGGTAGAGATTCAACTTATATATAATATTACCCTACCGGAATCTGCTCCGGCAGAGTAATATTATATATAAGTTATGCTATGTTAAACATTACCAATTGAGAAACAAATTAGTTCTTTGGTACTCAATACCCGGCACCAACGTGCAAACTATTCTGTGAAGGAAATTTAATTAAGTTCTTTTAATGAAAATTGTTTCAAACTTATCCAGAATTTGGTTTTAGGCAATCCTGTCCTACTTCTGGTCAAAAACTTCTCAAGTCCTTCTAGAAACTGTTAACGCGCTTTGGTGAAAAGTTCCTATTCAGAATACCTACATCAATAAATTTGATATTATAATTCCAATGACTGATTTAATTATGATTTTATTTTAGATAATCAAAAACAAAACCAATAGGTATGATTCCGGGGTAAAATTATCAAAAGCTATGGCCCCTTTTTTTTCTCCATCACCGCGCAACAAAGTTCAGGGTTGTGACGTCACTTCTAAGTAAAAAATGTACTAAGGCGTCACGCTAAATTTCAACGCTTCCATTATCATGTCGTCATTTTTTGTTTACGTGACAAGTGAAAAAATACATTTTGTTCAAGTTTTTTTAGGATCTACCCTATTTATAACTACTTCTTTAAATTCACATCAGCTAAAACTTCGATAACAGACAAAGTATACCATCACAGCATTTTTTCTATCTATGTAGCCTTTGCTAAAGGCTTCGTAGCTAATGATGGAAAGAAAAAATAGACTGCGGGTGAAATCTCGACCTCTCACAGACAGTATTGGATAGGATTGGGTTTTTTCTTCTATTTGTAGTCTGTATTAGGTCGTTGCGTTCAATCCTTTTAGAAGAAGTTTTTCTTGTATTCATTTTAAAAAGTTACATCTGATTCCTTATTGGTGTTTATTTTTTGGTACATTTGTACCTATGAATGTGTTGGTTATGGTTTCATAGTCGTTTTAATGTAGGTGAAATCTGTAGAAATGATCGGGACTTGACACCGCTAACTGTGTCGAAATATGCCCTTTTCTCTGCCCCATAGCACATACAACCCAAATAAGTAGCCCCATAAATTGTCTTTAAAGTTAAAAAAAGACAGACCCATGTAGATTTAGATATTCTCGTTAGGGTATAGAAGTTCTTTTTCTTTTTTATTAGCTTTGATATTCTTTTGCAAAACATGCCTTACCGGTATTTGCTGGCGTACTTCCGGTTGAACTTGAAGTGCAGCGACGTGCTGCAATGTACTATTCCGCACGAGAGACCATGGACGCGGACTTTTTAACGCGGAGTGACTGTGAGAAAATCTCTAGATTAGTTAAACTACTTATTGACGACTGGGAGGAACTTTTATCCGAATGGCAATGTAGGTGGGATAATTCCATCAAAGGCCTCCACCAATTCTTTCCATACGTTCTCGTGCGGCTGGCCAGGACATGGCTGGAGGTGGATCACTGTGTTGCCCAATTTCTCACAGAGCATGGTAACTTTAAAAGTAAATTATTTTCCTTCAAGCTCGTTGAATCGCCTTTATTTCAGTGTTCTACATCTGACTGCGAATATGTACAATCTGCACATCATAATTATCTTATTGGATTGTATTCTTTGGCAGAATGAACGCAATACTTTGTTGAATAATGTCCTGTACATTATTCAACAAAGTATTGCGTTCATTCTGCATCAGGAGCTGTTTACTATACGGACCTTGTGGAAACTAGAACAAATTTCCGTGCGTTCAAGCGTTTTTGCCATACCTATAATTGGAATAAAAAAATATTTGTACTTAGCCTCACAATGTTAGGACAGTAACAGGTTGTTACGTTTATTAATGCTAATTTTTATCCGTGGTGTTAGGCAACTGGGCTTATCCCAGTTGTAAACGAACCTTTGTACCTATTTACTTGTTTGTTCTGTCTCCTGCTTGATATGGAGGGAAGAGGAAATTTGTATTTTTTTCAAGTCCTCTATTATTCTTTTCTGAATAATTTCGTTGCGGGATCCAAGGCAGTTAAATTCATTCTCCAGGACTTCATCGAGCTTCATTACCTCGGCGCTTTTCTGATGGTCGCCACTGTTAATTCTGGCTTTCAGGAGTTGCAGTGGTTTGAGAATAGTGCGATGGGATTGACTACTGAGCACTTAATCTGTTACAGAACTTTCATAAAAAATGAACGCCTCTCGCATCTGCCAATTGTGTAGATCGTCTCTCTGACGGCGTGGACACATCACAACGGCGCGGCGCCGCCACCGTGATACGGCACGGTGCGCCTCGCTCCGAACCATCGGTTCACATCATCAGCCTATTAATGTTCCCACTGTTGGGACACAGGTCTCCTCTCTGTGAGAGGGAATGGGCCGTAATCCACCACGCGGGCCCAGTGCGGATTGGTGGATGTCACATGTCTTCGAATTTTTGGTTCTAGGACATGCCGGTTTCCTCACGATGTTTTCCTTCACCGTTTTGAGAGCAGTGGTGATGAAATAATTTACGCAAAGTAAAGCGCCTGCCTTGTTTCGAACGCACGACCTACAATTTGTAAGTCGCGTCCGATCTCACTGGGCCACCACTGCTCCACACCATCGGTTCAAACGTGTCAAACTTGCAGTTTTTGTCTAGATTTGGACCGTGAACGATGTATTAATTAATAAACAAGTCAACATCGATATTTCTAGCCATTTTTTGTACTAACACTTGCGAACTTAGCGACAGTGAATAGAATAGAATAGAATAGAATAGAATAGAATAGAATAGAAGAGAAAGAAAGAAAGAAAGAAAAATATTTATTTGTGACCCGCACAGGAGACACGAGAAATAAGCATAAAAATTACACAATAGTCAAAATAAAAAACCCCGTGCGAGACCAAAAAGGCTCCTATCTCAGCATGTGTAGCGATATCCAAAAAAGGAAGAAAAAGAAAAGAAGGAAGGAAGGAAGAGAATAGAATAGAATAGAATAGAATAGAATAGAATAGAATAGAATAGAATAGAATAGAATAGAATAGAATAGAATAGAATAGAATAGAATAGAATAGAATAGAAAAGAATAGAATAGAATAGAATAGAATAGAATAGAATAGAATAGAATAGAATAGAATAGAATAGAATAGAATAGAATAGAATAGAATAGAATAGAATAGAATAGAATAGAATAGAATAGAATATTACTTATTTGCTTAGAATGTAGGTATTTACAATAAGGTGGTTACAATAATATTAAGAATCCTTGTACACTCTACCATTTTGGCATGCAAACATTGATGCAATTTATCATCAAATATAGAAACATTGATATTATACAACACACTTAAAATTTATCAGCTAGAAAATCCGACACGGAATAGTAACATTTATTTAATAAAAGTATACTTAGTTTATTTTTGAAAGTTGTTACTGATTCCTCTTTTATGGAATTAGGAATGTGGTTAAAAATAACTGGTGCCATACCAAAAACACTTTTTCTCAACAAAGCAGTCCTATATCCACCTGTGCGTAACAAGTTTTGGTATTGAGATCGCAAAGTTACGTTTCGGCATCTGCTTTCCGATAAAGTTAAAAATAGATGTCGATTACATTTAACAAAAAGAGCAATTTCTAAAATGTAAAGGCAAGGGAATGTCAACAAATTATGATTTTTAAAAATTGGAACACAACTGTCAGTAACTCTTAAACCAAATATTGCTCGTAGGCAGCGTTTTTGGGCCTTAAAGATACTCTCTCTTTCGGTACAATTGCCCCAATATATAATACCAAACCTTAAAATAGAAACAACAATACTATGGTATGCCAGTAATACTGTTTTGATATTAACTTTTTTTTTGAGATTATAAAGTGCATAAGCAGATGCGCTAAGCTTTTTACAGATGTCCTCTGCCTGTGCCTTCCATGTCAGTTGACAGTCAATTTAAATTCCTAGAAATTTTGTAACATCTACTCTGTCCACATTTTGACTATTATAATTAATATTTAGATCGTTGATACGAAGTCTTTGGTAAAAATGCATTATTTTTGTTTTTTGTAAGTTTATTTGCAAGTTGTTAGTATTTAGCCAATTTATTATAATTTTAATGGTGTAGTTTGTCATTTTCATAATTTTCATTACTGACGCATTTTAAGAGTACTGTACTATCGTCAGCAAACAGTACCATGGGATGGTGGATTTGGCGCGGGAGGTCGTTAATGTAAATTAAAAATAACGGCGGCCCAAGAACGCTTCCCTGGGGTACACCGAATTTAATTTCTCTGCTGGAAGACACGTATTTTTGTTCTAATTTAGACTTGACGCATACTTTGTTAATTTCTGTCATCTGTTTGCGACCGGATAAATATGTTTTTATTAGGTTCAGTATATTACCTCAAATGCCATAGGCGTTAAGTTTTTGAAGCAGTATGTTATGGTTGACATAATCGAACGCTTTGGACATATCTGTATATATAGCACATATAAGCATTTTAGTATCAACATTCGACATAATAGTATTCAACAGGTCAAAAATTGCCATGTTTATGTTCCTATTTTTCCTGAACCCGTATTGCTCATGGCATAGTATATTATATTTAGTCAGGAAAGATGATATTGCTTCATATATGACTTTTTCTATTATTTTAGAAAAAATGGATAGTAAAGCTATCGGCCTGTAGTTCGACATATCATCTTTACTGTTCTTTTTATGAATTGGTTTTACAATTACAGTTTTTAATTTGTCAGGAAATGTTCCTGACGATATGCTAACGTTAATAATATGAGATAAAGGGCCGGCTATACTATTAGCAACAAACTTTATGACTTGAGTGGAAATCCCTTCATAACCAAAGCTCTTTTTATTTTTTAGTGATTTAATTATCCTGATCATCTTGAGGTATGACTGGTGGCACAAATATTGAGTTTGGGTTATAATCTATTTTCTTAACGTCGTGCATTGGGTTATTAGGTAAATTAGTAATTTGGTCTATGAAATAATTATTGAAAGACTCTGCTATTTCTTTCGGATCCGTTAGTATCTGATTATTATTTCTTATCTGTGTAATTGTGAAGAGAACAACTGCTGAGCGCGGCGTACCGTACACGGCACCGCACCGTGGTGATGTGTCCAGGCCCTGAAACCTTTCGGCTCTATCGGCCATCCATTCTGCTCAGCCTACCGCCACTTTAGTTTTGCAATTCTTCGGGATTCGTCGGTAAATGTTTCTCCTGGGGATTCGTTCATAATCTGATTCGATCACGCAGAGAAATCCGAGCATTGCCATCTATTACCCTTTGGGTGACTTTCAGCCTTCTGATGAGGGCCATTGTGCGTGACTTAGTCTAGTATACTTTTCTATACCAAATTTATTACTTAGTTAAGAACGAAATACTTTATCCATAGATCCTAACCACGTAACCCAGTTTAAATATTCACCCGTGAATCACCCAGCACTTTTACCTCTCAATTTTAATGAACAATAAATTCTATTTGAAATACATGGTATAAAAATACACACCCCAGTGGTCCGATAATTGCCTACCCTCAAGGGCAGAGCAACCCCTGCCCATAACTTTATGTGATTTATTTTGGGGCGGACATATTTTTTCCAAAATTACACGCAGCCTTGGGCCTGTAGGAGCTTAATATCGGAGCGGATGGAAAATATTTATGGAGTTAGATGGATATGGATAAAAATAATAAATAATGAGGTGTTGTCGAAGAAAAATGTGAATGGGAAAGCCTTAATGTGAACTTTAATAATAAATTGCTAACGGAACGGAATAGACAGGCTCTTAATGTGGTAAGTGAGAACAATTTCTAAGTTATTGATTGGTTCCTTGAAATTATTAAGAACCCAATTTCAAATAGCTTTCACACGTGACTTTTCTCCCGTAGCCTGTCTATCCCACAGGAAATGTCTATTTTCTGGCATTTGAAGCCTATAATACTAAGCGAAAGTGTGTCTTTTTATTAGTACAAGAATTTTTTATAATCAAATTTGTATTGCTAGAGACTTTTTACAAACAAGAGCTGCCTTTATCCAATAATAATATGTAGTTTAATCAATCTGGTCCAAGTCTAAAACGGCACCTTTCAAAAACTACCAATAACCTATTCATAGTGAGTATTTATCTAATTGCTATACTAACGAGATTTTATTAAACTAAAATGAAGCTGCTTACAAAAACTGTAAGCTCTTAAAACTTCGAAGTTGTACGTGCATACGGTGTGCACTTAGTTCTATTAAATAGGAAGCCTCAAAGGTAGGTAAATAAAAGACGGGGTGAGCAGACGGGAATTCAAACAAGGTTCGACGTAGTAGGTATTGACGGGAACCCACTTTAATTTCTATCATGTTTCATATAGAAGTATTAAGAGAGTATTGAAGATAGTTTACTATAGGTCCTTCTAGTATTAATATAATTTTACTCATATTGTAAATGTGAAAGTTTTAATGGATGTGTGTGTGGATGTATGTTTGTTACTCAATCACGCCAGAACGGCTGAACGGATCTGGATGAAATTTGGCACAAAGATGGATTATAGTCTGGCATAGGACATAGGCATTATATTTTATACATTCATCCCTGTATAATGTTCCCCTGGGATAAAATAACACTTTTCACGCGAGCGAAGCCGCTTTTTTTTTTTTTTTTTTTTTTTTTTTTTTTTTTTTTTTTTTTTTTTTTAATACGTGGCGTCTCGCAACTCAGTCAGAATGACTGTTTAGCTGCTTAACCGGGCTTTCCTACGGAGACTAAACTATATAGCCTCCAGCTAGGCAAAAATTTACTAAACCTAAGCGACAACGCTGAGGGCTACCCCAGTTGGGGTCGAACCTCGGCTCAGGGCGTCGCTGGGGGGACGACAACTAAGGCTGGATCTTAATAAAGTGATTCTACCATCCATTCGGAATAAGCCTACGTGGAGAAGAACGGACAAGAAACTCCAATTAACTAATTAGAATTAACTATGGCACAGCTATTCGCGGGCTGGCTACATAAATAATGACTGGGACTTCGCGGCGGGGCCTCGGCGGCGAGGACGGACCAATCGGTGTGTATGCTACGTTTGAATAGGTGTTCGTACTATTTACGAACCCATTGACCGTCCTTGTAGACAAGGCTGTCAAGTTCCCTAGTAATGCACTCGTACCTCGAGAAGAGGGCACTGCATGAAGCGGGGGTGAGAGAGCCTGCATTCCGGATTTCTGCATCCAGAGCACGGGCCTGAGGGGTCATCCATATGGAATACGCGCTGATAATATTCTCAGCGACGCTCAAATATGGCTTGTGCCCGGAGGGGGCTACAGGGGGCGGGCACATGGCGGCGGTGGTGGTGGAAGCCACCTTCCGGTTTTGTGCGGGCATGGGGGCAGCTGGGGCCACTGGGTCGGGGACTGGATTTGGGGCTGCAATGGGGTGGGCCATCAGCGCTGGGATAGGCTGGGAGTAAGTCTGAGGAGCCACACTTTGGTGGTTCAGCTTACCCCATGGTGAAGTCCTCTGAGGGGCTAGACGGGGGGGTGGTTGGGAAGAGGGAGCCATGCGCATTATGTGCGCATTATATCGCTTGGCCATTTTAGGCGCGAGCTTGGGGGCTTTTGGGCAACCCCGGTAATTAGCCGGGTGCCCGACTTGGCCACAGAGCACGCAGCTGGGAGGCTCCGTGCACTGTGAGCGGTCTTTGGGACGGGGACAGTCCTTAGTGCCATGATCACCCATGCACTTAACGCACCTGGGTGTTGCATAGCAATGGGCCTGAGAATGGCCATAAAGTTGACAGTTGTGACACTGTCCTACAAGATGGGGGCGGTAGGGTTTCTCGATCGAAATGCCCGACAGGGAGCACACGGTCTTTATATTGAAGATCGGGTTGTAACCCTCAGTAGGGCTACAGACAACTAATACAATATCGTACTGTTGTCCGCCTCTCGCTTTATGCAAGCGGTGGACTTAAGTGACGGGGACATTCTGGTCAAGAAGGTCCTTACGGATTTCCTCCGTAGGGATCTCTTTTGGGATTCGCCTAATGACTACACGGACGGGCTTTTCCTCAGGGAGGGAGTAAGTATGGAACGAGATGTTCCTATCTTTGAGGTACCGGGTTAGATTCCGGAAATCAGTGGGAGAGGGGAGTTGGATTCTGATGCCTTGTTGGCATGCAGTGGCTTTCGTGTAGTTGATTTTCCGCTCAACACAAGCGTTTGAAACATCGTTCCACTTGACTTTATCCTGAAGATAAACAGGTGGAGGGGGACGGAGCTTCTTGTTGGTAACTATTACCATGGGACTGGGGCTGCGGTTGGACCGCTGAGAAGAAGCAATGTCAGGGGTGGGGGTGATTTGCCTTACGGGCGAGGCCGGTGGCAGAACTGATTGAGGAGAGGTTTTTGCTACCGCCTTTTTGGCCTTGGTAGCATTTAAGGGACTATTCCTCTTTTTCCTCTTTCCTCCAGAGCAAACTACGGAGTCACCATCGGAGGAGACGGTGTCATAGTCGTCTGACCTATCGGGGATATTTGAGTCTACTGGGTCGTCAGCGACTGAGTCAGATTGGTCAGCCATAGCTTCCCATTCATCGTCAGTGCTGAGGGTAGCTCCCTCTTCCATGGGGGAGTCATCATCGTCCGCCCAGATGTTCTTGGGCTTGGACTTGGGTTTAGATTTATGAAGGGCGGCTATGCGCTCCTTATAGCTTTTATAAGCTTTGACCTGAGAGGATATGGGAGAAGGAAGATCTCTCCATGATCGGGTTTTCTTAGGCTCAACGGCCGGTTGAGAAGAAGTTTTAGGAGAAGGAGGATCTCTCCATGAACGGACAGTAGCTTTAGGCTCGACGGCCGGAGCTGGGGGCTTAGGTAGAGTCGGCTCACCAGTCCCAGAAGTGAGCCTGGCTACCGGGGAGGGCGACCTGGGCGAGACCTGGGCTTCGCTCGGCACGGGTGCCTGGCTAGGTCCAGGGGCCCCGGTCGGGCCCGAAGCGGGCACATAAGAGGCTAAAGCCTGACTTACAGCATGGCTGTATTTTTTGGAAAGTTTTTCCTTCTCGAGAATCTCGTGAAGGAGTTCAATTATTGCCGCGAGCGACATAATTGAGAATTATAGGTCCGGTGAAGCCGGGAGAGGGTATCTTCCCCGGGTGGAGGGGCCCGGGGATGTGTGCAAACCTACCCTCCCAGTCGGGTTAGACTGGGAGGTGAGTATCTGGTGAGCCCTAAGCTTGTCTACCTGCCACCAATCTTATTGGGTGACAGGGCCCTAAGGTACCGGTAGACCCACCGAAGGTGGGCCACCCACCAATGTGTACCGAAGAAGTCTGGCACGTCGGGGTAGACACACCCGACCGTGCCAGGTGAATGCTGGGGGACGAAGCGGGGGTTGACTAGGCTATCTACCAAGGCCAACTGATCCCGCTCCCGACTCCAATGACTGCCGTGTCCTTAAGGGACTTGGCGGGTGCTTGGGGCACACCCCACTGGCTTGTTAACACAGCTAGGTTTCCCGCCAGGGACCACAAAGAGTGGATTTGCCCGGAAGGGCCAAAATAGCTGCCACTACTAGTAACCAAAGTTACTAGTAGCGACACCTTTGGAGCGGCGTGCGGAGACGCGACGGCCGCAGTGACGTCACGCAGAGGGGCGCGACGAGGCGGAGAGTGGGGGCGCCGGAGAGCGCGGTGGGGCGACGAGCAGCGAGACGTCCGCACGGAGCGACGGCTGGCGAGCTACCAAGCGAAGCCGCCTGCAGAAGCTAGTATTAATATACATTAGAGAGCAGTGGTGGCCCAGTGGTATCGGTCGCGGCTTACAAGTTGTAGGTCGTGGGTTCGAACCCAGGAAGGCAACGCCATCTACTGGCCGCTAACAGAAGCTAGTTTCATTAAAATTTATAATGTGCTCGTAACTACCAAATTATATATTTCCTATTTGCTCAAATCAACCAATATTAGTTTATCTTTCATCAGCCGACACGGAAGTCTACACTCAACACAGAGATTTACATCAAATCTTGCCGAAATAACCTGAAAACTAATTAAAGTTTCTCGACTAATTAACGTTTTATCGCGTCGGCATCGAACTTGGGTTTGATTGATTTAATTATAAAATAAAAGTTGCTACTTACCTTAGGGCTTGTACAAACTACCGATTTTAAGGTGACTACAGCTGCTTATAACCTTGAAGGAAAAAAATGGACACGAGCTTCACACCCGCGCGACCCAAAATTTTGTCGAAAGTACAACCCCGCATATTATTATTCTTTGACTTTAAAACATAAAGCCGTAAGTATACAAAAATATAGGTAATAAAATTGTCTTTGAGATGGTGTAAAATTCATATGCCTTGGTCTAATTTAAAACATTCCCATGTCAAATTATTAAAAATAATATCTATACTCCATTTGCGATAACATTAGACGTTTAAATTAGCCCATTTTAAAGCTCGTTCAACCGATTTTGAATTCTATTGCGTTGGTGATACGGCAAATGGTAGCTGTAGTAAATAGTTGGTTTTGGTAACAGGTTTATGCTTTTTATGTCATCCTTATGTTTACGGGATAGAATTCAAAGTCGGTTGAACGGACTGTAAAAAGATTTGGAGACATGTCTAATGTTATTTCAAAAGGAGTTTAGCTTAGCTGTGTTTATCAGTCTATGTATGTATGTTTGTTCTTATGTGGCGTTCTAGAGACCAAACGTGCAAGCCGATTTTGATGATTCTTTTGTCAATCGATTCTTCTTAACCTTGCGAGTGTCAATTTTTTTATTTCTTCTTTCAAACTCATCGTGTGGGGGTAAATATTTCATAGATAAATATTCACTTATAATTATGTTTAAATGTACCTAATTAAAAATAACGTTAACTAAAATGTTACAAATAATCGGCGGATACATCTGGTTTTGGTAAACCAGCTCGCGAATATTTATCCTCCGATTTTCTTCTTGTTTACATCTTTTTAGTTCGCTTCTCAAGTAGTCGGATTTTTTGATTTTTCGAATTAACTTTTTTATAAAAATGTATGTCAAGTCGTTTAGACGTGATGTTCATTTTAAAATCAACTATTGCTAAAGTCGTAGGTATATATGCCAATTAATAGGTGACTGACGTTATCCAATGATTGGTACAGCGAATGACAGTTGGTGTTCAATTTCCAATATTCTGAATGTTTCTAGTGACTTAAGATCGATGGCATTGACTTGTCTTGGGCACCAGGGTTTTCTTTGAGCTGATTTTTGTAAATCAGCTATCAGTATTATCTAATTGCCTATATAGGAAAAGAGGCACATTCAATCTTCACATTAGGTATAATTGTAATATTTCTGCATAGCATAGGGATGCAATACAAAGGTCTCAGTATGAGGTTAAGAGAAGGATTGTAGCAAAAGCCAACAATTTGTATATAAATTGCTAATAACTATCAACTACAGTAATCTATCATGATAGATTTAGGTACGATCAAAGGGAGAACCATCATTCTGCAGTCCACATAATCATCTCCACTGAGATGATAAAGACTGTGAAGTTTCTGGCCCATTCTTCTCCATATTAATAAACATTTTGGATTGTACAATTTGGCAACTAGAAACAATTACCTATTTTTTTTTTTTTTTTTTTTGTTTTTTTTCCAAACTCTTTAAAAGGTGTTATTGAAACAAGTAATCTTGAATTCGACTTCGACTCAAATATTTCCATTATTATCGTATCAACAAAGATTGGCTCTGTCGTTCGTCTGCCCACCCGCTAAGTTGCGAAGCTATCCTCTTCTCTTTGATGGGCAATTCGGAAGATTTTAATCTGAGTAAATAATGGACGGAATTAATCAGCCCGCCATTATCTCAGTTTAGAATGAGACGTTACTAATGGATCTGGAAGAATTTAATTTGGATTGCGAGAGAGTTTTATAAAGATATCTTGGTTTTTATAGAACTTATCATTAGCTAAGATTTAAGGCTTTCTTTTTTCTTTTCAACCAAACTGATATTGAAAGAGGTTTTACAAGTCCTATGTAAAGTCTAAACCCTCGCTCACAACCTCAGATACTACGAAGTACGACGCGATACGCGTCAAGTGAAATGCGCGCGTCAAATTGTTCGAGTACTTGTTTCTGTCCAGCGATACGTTCCAACTGTCGCGTCGCATTATCGCTTCGCAATTCACTTCGCGGTGACTCTTTGGTCTCTTGATCGGAACGCAAAACGCTGCGGTATGCGATCCTGGACACATAATTATCGTCACCGCTGACGCATACTGTACCGGAACCAAAGGCCATTCTAGACGCGTTTCATACAATTGTTTTGTGTGACCAGAGTTTGACTCGAGACATGCTATATAAACTTCTTTTAATTATTTCTCCGAGGTCGCTGTCACAAGATGCATGTCGCTTGAGTGAGCAGCTCGTGGCAGGAGTGATTGATCATAATCTTAGAAAGAAGAATTTGCCTAGAAAACTGCTCTTGGCATAAGTCGATTCATCTGAAACGAAGTGGATCCGTAATGAGCTAAAAGAAATCATATTTAAAGGGACCGTCTTACTATGATAATTTCTTAGGAAACGAAGGCCTTAGCTCGAGCTTCGAGGAAGGAATTTTTGAGATTATAAGGATTTTGGGAAAAAAAATATATATAATTAAATTATTGTCCCACGGAGAGAACCTAACAGAGGTTCTCTCATGAGACATCACTCACGCCATAAGAGTTATCAAGTTTTTGCTGTGATTGGCTTAATGAATGTCAACAACCCGTCGAATTATTTTATTTGTGATTATTGTTGACGCGTCGATAGAAACGTTCCAGAAAATAGGGGTTACATAAGTAGTTATAATAGTAGACCTCTAAAGGACCGAAACTTTCTGGAATGGCGACTGCGAACCGGCGAAGACGATACGTTGGAAGGCCTCCCACTAGGTGGACCGATGATCTGGTTAAGGTTGCGGGAAGGCGCTGGATGCGTGACGCAAGAGATCGGTCAATGTGGCAACGCCTGGGGGAAGCCTATGTCTAGCAGTGGACGACTTTCAGCTGATGATGAATGACCACGAGCAAGACGCGTCATGTTTTCAACTGAGAAAAGTGATCATGCCAGCATCCTTTTTCTGGCTTCGCTGTAGTCGATGTTTTTAAATCAACTCTTTAAGTTCTATTCTATTCTATTATTATTTAATTCTAAGATGAGTAACTTATTTAATCTTAGATTGTACCTACTAATATAATTTTAAGAAACATCTCTCTCAAGATTATCAATTGTCCTTCCTGGTAGGGGCAATAAAAGCTTTTTCTTGTCGCTATAACGATTTCAAAAGGCTACATGAATCTTTCAATCACTCCAGAGGACCGGAGTTTATTTTCATTATACTGTTCGTTCATCCGGCGTCGGCAATTTGATAAATTGCCAAACGAAACAAATGAAAGGGGAATTTATGCAAAGTATAAAAGAGGGAAGCAACGCAGCGCTGGTACTCGTATTGACTTAGGTGTACAATGAACCATCGTAGTGAAACGTCAACAGTCGACAGATAAATAAAATTAAATGTGTAGAGTCTGGCCAACGAAAGTGTGGTCTGAAAAACGCGGCAAATTCAAAAAATCCTAATGTGGTATCACCAACTATACCTCTAGTTAAAAGTTTTGATACTTGTATTATTTGTATTTATTATAATTTTTTTTTTTATTTATTGGCTCCGTTTGGTGAAGTGTGACTGTTTACGCAGAAACCGTAGTGATAATTTGTAAAAGGTCAAAAGTTTGACCTTAAGCTCGATAGATGGCGTTGGCGTCAAATTAGATCTCGCTATGGCTTCGTTACCGTGATTTAGTTGGGTTCGGGTGTGTTTTTGAAAATAAATGCCAGCCTAGATCAGGACACAATTTGGTTTTATTTAAATTTTAACCCTATTAGTGTTCACACAAGTGTAATAGTCCATCACTACCAGCTCGGTAGTAAACAGTGACAGAGCCGTGACTGTCATGGATGTTAGTTAAAAAAGAGTGTGTAGATTTATTTATTAGTATGTACATAATATTAACCCACTTATCATTTAATTTATTAATTACTTTTTTTTTTTTTTTTTATTATTGATAGGCTTGCGCTTGACCACTATCTCACCTGATGGTAAGTGATGATGTGGTCGACGATGTAGCACGCTTACCTAGAAGAAACCTATTCACTCTTGACTTAAAGACTCCCAGGTTGTAGCTATCAGGAAATACAGACTCCGGCAGGGAATTCCACTCCTTAGCTGTACGCATAATGAAAGTATTCCCAAAACGTTTGGTGCGTATGGGTGGGATGTCCACCATGTACCGATGACGCATCGCCGTACGTCTTGTAGTCCGATGATGGAACGGGCTAGGAGGAATTAGTTCATACAATTCCATCGCACACTCCCCGAAATGTAACCGATAAAAAACCGACAGACTGGCATCTTGGCGCCGATGTTCAAGGCTCTGAAGCCTAGACTCGACCAGTATCTCATTGCCGATGAGCCTCTTGGCCCGTTTTTCGATTGACTCTAGTGCATCCAGCTGGTACTTCGCAGATCCGTCCCAGAGATGAGAGCAGTACTCCATGCATGACCGAACTTGCGCTTGGTACAAGTTGAGCAACTGTTCTGGCGTGAAGTACCGTCTCACCTTTGCAAGAATCCCCAACTTTTTGGCAGCCAGTTGAGCTTTTGCCTCAATGAATGGACCAAAATTGAGGGTCGATGTCAATGTAACGCCAAGAAGTTCAAGATGGTCCGTTATCGGCACGGTCACATCACGGAAAGAAGGAGCCGGGTGGAATTGGCTCCTTTTAGCGGAAAAAAGACACGCCTGGGTCTTAGTAGCATTGAACCTGACCAGATTGGCATCACCCCACTCGGAGACTGCCTTCAAGGACAGATTCAAGCGCCCAACCATGGCCTCCCGGAGAGACTGGATCTGAGGCCCAGTAGCACGCGCGTCGGATATGTATCTCTCAGCAACAGTGCTGTCGTCTGCATACCCAAAGGTGCCGAGTTTTAACAGATCATTTATGTGCAACAAGAACAATGTTGCTGAGAGTACCGATCCCTGAGGGACCCCGGCATTGATATCCAGTTGGTCAGATGAGCGGCCATCAATAACCACTCGTATAGACCGGTCCCTCAGGAAGTCCGCGATCCAATCGCACAGTCCACTGGGCAGACCGAATGAAGGAAGCTTACCAATAAGGCTCTCGTGCCAGACCCTGTCGAAAGCCTTCGAGATGTCGAGGGAGACGGCAAGCGCTTCCCCGTGCTTCTCGATGGCCTCACTCCAGATGTGAATGGCATACGCTAGAAGATCCCCAGTTGACCGATTTTGGCGGAAGCCATATTGGCGGTCACTGAGGATGTCGTTAGCTTCTAGGTATGCCAGGAGCTTGGAGTTGAGCACCCGTTCCATACTCTTACAGAGAATGGACGTAACTGAAATGGGTCTGTAGTTGGCCGGGTCAGCCCCACTGCCCTTCTTGGGCACAGGCTGAACGTTAGCTTGCTTCCATGCATTCGGCACTTTTCCAGTCTCATATGAAAGGCGAAACAGGCGTGTCAGGATCGGAGACAGTTCAGGCGCACAAGTTCTCAGAACAATTGCCGGTATCCCATCGGGGCCACTAGCTTTGTTCACGTCAAGGTTGCGCAGCACCCTACGGACGTCCCTTTGATGGATGCGAATGTCCGACATACTCGTCTCGCATCCGTTAAGGGAAGGAGGGGGCTGCGCGTTACCAGAATCCAGGCGTGAAGATTCCGCAAAAAGAGAGGCAAATAAGTTTGCTTTCTCCTCAGCGGAGTGGGCCAGTGTTCCGTCGGGTTTCAGCAGTGGTGGTAGTGAGGGACGGCAGAAATTCGATTCAACCGACTTAGCCAGGGACCAGAACGCTTTACTACCGGCTGGGAAGGAAGCAAGTTTGGTCCCAATACGGCTTATGTGGTCAAACCGAGCCCTTCGCAATACCCTCTTGCAGGACTTGGCAGCCCTATTAAAGGCTCTCTTCCACTGGCTCACGTCGCTAGCCTTGCGCATCCGAGCGTCGACCCATGCGAGGTACGCCTCATGTTTAAGCGTGTTGGCGCGATTGCACTCGGCGCCAAACCATGGCCGGTCAACGCTAGACATTGCTACGTCAGAGAATGGAATGTAGTACTCCATTCCCTGACGCAACACATCGGTTACGGCGTCCGCACACGACGAGGGATCAGCTGAAGAAAAGCAAGTGGGCCGCCAAGGATAAGAAGCGAAAAACGAACGCATCCCATCCCAATCTGCTGACCTGTACCGCCAAACCCGCCGAGTGCCTCTTGGGCTGGGATCGGGCGGGGAGTAAACGGATACAGACTTCACCAGACAATGGTCGGAGCTACCCAAAGGTGAAGATACCGACACAGAGTAGTGGTCTGGATCTGTTGTCAGCAGAAGGTCCAAGCAATTGGCAGTGTGCGAATCAACATCCGGCACCCTCGTTGCTCCCTGGACCAGCTGGGCGAGATTTAACGCAAGCGCAAGCTTTCGCGTCTCTCGCCCAGCATGATCAGTGTACTGGTATGGGAAGAGCCACTCCTGGTGGTGGGCATTGAAATCCCCCAGTATCACTAATTGGGCAGAAGGGTACCGCTGCTGTGCCGCATCAGCCGCCTCACACAGATGCTCCGTAAGCCTGGTTGTCTCCTGATCTCCACTGTGCGATCGGTAGACACAGGCGTAGATAATTTTATCTAGGCCTGTGTCCACCAGTGCCCAGAGCACGGAAAACCTTGAGTCCTCAAGGTTTCGGAGACGCCGATAACAGATGTCGTCTCGGGCGTACATGCAAACACCCGCGCGTGGTTTAAAATTGTGCTCCAGGGTAAACCCTGGGTATGATAAGTACGACACGTCTGACGGACATCCGATCTGCGTCTCCGAAAGGAAAAGAAGAGCTGGTCTATCAGTCTCCAGGTGGTGATGGACTGCTTCGAGATTTGAGTGCAGCCCTCTTATATTGCTGAGGTGCACTTTGTGTGACAGGGAGTGCTGCCGCTGTACAGCTTTTCTTCTGTGTTTCTTCATTTCATTAGTCAGAGTGAAAAGGGGAGGAGAAGGCAGTGAGATGAGGTTCCACGCTGGCAACCCACAGACACGCACTGACAGGACGCCATCAATAGGGGACTGGTCTGGAGACTGCGGGTTCGCCCGAGCCCCCCCGGGAATGTCCATCGGGCCCTGTCTTCTGGTCGCCAACCAGCACGATGGTGCATTCCGGGATTTTTCGACAGTTGGCGGGGCAGCCTTTCGTGTGTGGCTGGCACACTACTTGGGCCCCCAACTACCTGCGGTCGGCCAGCGGCGCACCGTGCCTCGGATCCCGCTACCTTCCGCGACCAGTCTCCCGATACGCCCATAACAGCGCGCGTCAGACCGGTCCGCCTGCAGTGGAACAGCTATCTCAACCCAACTCCTCTAGTTGGCTACACCGAGCATCGTACCGGAACACGGCTAGGCCGCTTGGCGGTACGTCTTTGCCCGGTGGGTGGTCGCAAGCCTTCGGCCGTAACCTACCACCAGTTAATGTCACCTGATTAGCACCACCCGGGGGCCACGTGTAGGGAATCGTATGGGGTGCTCTCCTACGGACGAGGGTGACTCAGCCCCCAAAATCATCATATTCAAAATCATAGTCCAAAAATTCAACCTCTAAGTATTCATCTGTATCTGAATCATCATCTACACTTATATAAATTTTTCCAATACTTCTTCTGTTAAGTGATCTCTTTGTTTATATTTATTTGCCACATTTATTACATGGTACGTCAATTTTGCCAGTCTTCTGCAGTTATTCGGCCGAATGAGGAACATTGAAACATAAACATAAGAAAAGGTATCATCATATCGTAAATATATAACAATCAGCCAACATGGATCAAGATTACCAAGTCATACTAACAATCGCAATCACAGACAATACACAGATTAATAATGTTGCCATACCCCAACTTTGAAAATACCCCAGATCACGCTTTCGTTGGCCAGACTCTATACTTCTTACTTTCATAATTAGGAGACAAGTTGGAAACCCTAATCTTTCTCTTCCTTCAAACCAAGGTTGTCACAATATGTCTTCTATTTCTATACGTCTGTACTGTGTGTGTGTGTGTGTGGCTGTGCGTTGTTTTAAACGTTTAGATATTATGTATTAATCCATCATTTCTCAATGGAAAATAGTTTATTTGTGCAAAGTATGACGCATACCATAATATAAGAATAACTTACAGAAATTGGAAAAATATGCTACGCGCAAAAAGGTGTTTGCTCAGCATAATGCTGGCGTGTGTTGTGTACGAGACAGAGCCACAGCGCTGGTTTTCAGCGATAGTTGACTGTCGTCGACCGGAGCCGCACATTTTTTTTTAAATGATCAATATTATATTTATATGTATCTACAACAAGTAAAATTTCAAAATTAAAAATCCCCCGATATATTTGTATTTCATTCTACATAATTTATCTATTACATAGTAGATACGCTTCGATCGGCAATCTATTGAACACGTAATTATGACACGATATCAGATTCAAACAGTAAAACGCCCGTAACTTTTGAACAGCTTAACCGATTTTATTCAAACATAGCTAAGAACAGTCTCAAGCAAATAACCTTTCCAACAAAAAACTAAATCAAAATCGGTTCACCCGTTTGGACGCTACGATGCCACAGACAGACACACAGATACACAGCAACACACCTATAACAGCCCTCTTTTTCCGTCGGGGTTTAAAAATAAGACAATAAACCCGAATAAATGATTTTTTAAATGGCGACACTTACGCCTTATCGGATCGGATTTCCTTGCTTGAAAAGTTGGCAGGTTGTGGCCTAGATTTGAACATAGAATTCATTTTATTTTCGACCTTTACGTGGGTGAAGTCCCTAGCAAAACTTAATTACAAAATAATTCGCAAACTTTTGATGTTCGACAACTTTGATCACAAATTTCTCACAACTTACAAAGGACGTTTCAGACACTAATTTCTCTTTGATGCCTCTAACTGTATTACTTTAAACAAACTCCACTTAATCCTTTTATGGCGAATCTTTGTTAATTATTTAATTAACGAATGGGATCATCTTAAGTAAGTTAGTGCCACAGACATAAATCTAACTAGAAAACGCAAGTCCTTCCGTCTGAGTGAAGACAAAGCGTACCATTTTTAACCGACTTCCCAAAAAGGAGGAGGTTACCAATTCGTCTGTATTTTTTTTATGTGTGTTACCTCAGTACTTTTTATTAGGTGAACCGATTTTGAAGATTATTTTTTATTTAAAAGCTTGTGCTTGTCATGTGGTCCCATTAAAATTTCATCAAGATCTGATGAAGAACTTCGGAGATATACATCAGAACTCTTCAATAAATTCACTCTTCACGTCAATTCTTTTTCTTTCTCGGACCTTACTTATACAATAAATTTAATGATATCCTCAACATCTATTTCCGGACTAAATATAAATTTAAAGCATTACTAACTACATATCTTAAGGCTCTGGACTACGAAGGAACCGAGAAATTACTGACCCCTATGAAATAAATGCTAAGGCTTGTCAAACGAAACATCCCCTCAGCTGCTTTGCTCCTTTAACCATTGCGCATACTCGCACCTCATACTAAGATAATTCCCACAACACACAACCTCAAGCTCTTAAACAACATCACACACAAACACAAACTTACTTTCTTCATGCTCACTCTGTTACTTACAAAAAATGTAATAACTAAACCTTTAGAACTTATTGTATAATATTTTATCTTTTTCATCGTCTTTCCTTGTATTTCCTTATTGTAGGTAATTTGTATTTTAAACTGTTATCATATTTCTCTATCATCCATGTATTTATTTATTTATTTTATTTATTATATACTTTATTGTACACCACTTAAATAATAACAGGACAATATTTTTAAAGATAAGTGTACAATGGGCGGTCTTATCGCACAGGGCAATCTCTTACAGACAACCTTTGGATGGACTGAACAAGAGGAGATAGACATAGGGCTGTCAGTGTACAAAAATTATCTTGATAATATTACTTAGATATTACATAAAATACATACATACCAATAAAATAATATACTAATAAATATAAAATATAGAACAGAGAAAGGAGAAGAATAGTTACAGAGAAAGGAAATGCTCCTTCACCATTTTTTTAAAGGTAGGTAATGTTTGCGCACGTCTTACCTCAATAGGTAATGCATTCCACAAACGAGCTGCTATAACCGTGAAAGATTTGTCGAAGAAGGATGTGGAATGCATAGGAATGCTTAATTTTAGGTTTTCCGATGATCTCAAGGACCGAGAATGTGTGTCACAGAGGAACTGAAAGCGTTCTTTAAGATAAGAAGGACTAGCAGGATTAAAGAGCACATTATAAAGCAATGAAAGTATGTGGGCATTCCGGCGAAGGCGAATAGGAAGCCATTTGAGCTTTGTTCGAAATTCAGAAACATGGTCATACTTGCGCAAGCCAAATATGAACCTGATACAGAGATTTTGAAGTCGCTCAAGCTTGTCCAACTGGTCTTGGGTGAGATCAAGATAACTGGCATCGGCATAGTCCAGGATAGGGAGAAGAAGAGATTGTGCTATCGCAATTTTAGTGGTGATGGGAAGAAAGTTACGAAGGCGTCTCAGGGAGCCCGCAGACGCAAACAGTTTCCGACTGACCTCCTGCAGTTGTTTGGTCCAGGAAAGGGTGCTGTCGATGTAAATCCCCAGGTTCTTCACAGTGTGAGCTATAGGAACAACGGTGTTGCTGAAAGAAACCTGGGGAAGTGTCGCCCAATCAATCCTAGATACCGTTCGGGAACTTCCCACAACAGCCACTTGAGTTTTCGTCGGATTGATTTTCAGCCCAAACTCAGCGCTCCAGTCACCAATTCGAGCCAAGTCCGTATTAATAAACTCAATAGCGTCTGATAACTCACCGAGAGGGGCTTGAGTATAAATTTGGAGATCATCTGCATAAAGGTGGTAGAAAGAAGATAGCCGTTGAGTGATAGCATTAATAAAGAATGCGAAAAGTAGAGGAGATAATACGCCACCCTGCGGCACACCGGCAGAGGTGTGACACCAAGAAGAGAAAGATTCCTCAATGCAAATACGCTGCCGGCGGCCAAACAGGTAACTATGAAACCAGTCAATTACCGAAGGAGATATGCCAAAAGAGCACAGGACGCCCAGCAAAATGTCAAAATCAACCGTATTGAAAGCATTGCTGAAGTCAAGTAGAGCAAGTACAGTTAACTTTCCCATTTCCATGCCAGACCTTATGTCATCCATAATATGCACAAGTGCTGAGGTAGTGCTGTGTCCCGGACGAAAACCAGATTGGAAGGGATTTAGCAGCTTGTGTTTGGAAAGGAACAAGCTGAGTTGATGGTGGACAAGTTTTTCAAGGACTTTGGATAGGAAAGGAAGAATAGAAATGGGACGATAGTCAGAGAAAGATGCAGGATGAGATTTTTTAGGTAGAGGAATAACATGGGCATCTTTCCAGGCTTGAGGAAAGACACCACTGGAAACAGAGAAGTTGAGGATGTGAAGGATAACAGGAAGAATCTCATCAAGGATGGGGACAATCATTTTACGGCTAACACAGTCACTACCAACAGCGTTGGACGAAATCGATAGAATACTCTTTTTAACATCACAAGCGGTGAATTGACTTATGACAAAAGGGGCAAAATCAGGTACCGGAATGTTTGAAAGATTACTTAGCGTAGTAGCTTTAGTGGCCCTATCCAATACAGGCGAAGTAGAAAAATGACTATTAAGTAAATTGAAATCCAAGTCTTTAGGAATCATATTGTGAGACTTTTTTCCGATACCTAATGATTTGAGAAATTGCCAGACCTTAGCTGGATCACCGTTCTGAACTGAACTATGGATATATTGGCGATTAGCGATTCTACACACCTTACTGCAGTGATTTCTAATCGTGACGTATTTTTCCCTGTTGACGTCGTTGGGCCGAATTTTAAACTTAAACTTCGCAGCTGCCTTTTTAGTTAGTAAAAGTTTAATTTCGTCGGTCAGCCAAGGCGCTGGAAGATGCTTGACTCTCACGGCTTGAATAGGTGCATGTGTGTCGTAGAGATGAACCAGGGCAGAAGTCAAGACTTCAACTTGTACGTCGATGGATGAGGAAGTTACTAGTGGCGTCCAGTCAATATTACTGGCATCCTCTCGAAGTCGATCAATGTCCATACCATCAAAATTGCGAAGCAGAAGAGTCCTGAACTTATGCTTAGGTGGTCGAATTTTGTATGAAGTATAAATTAAGTCATGGTAGGAAAAGGCGTCAGCAGAACATTGACCATGTTTAGCGACGTGATCAAAAGATGAGACAACAATAAGATCGAGAAGTGAGGGAACAGAGTTAGGAAAATGGTGAGTAGCACCAAGATCGAGAATAGAGAGATTGACAGATTCAATAATATGACGAAAAGAAGAAGAGCGGGAGTCTTGTTTAAGAAGACACGTATTAAAGTCGCCCATTATGATACTATGACTGTAAGAGGGCATTAAATCTTCCAAAATACGTTCGAAAGAAGAGAAGAAATTAATCCTTAGAGAAGGGCAGTAGTAAACGCCAAGAAGAATCTTAGAATGATGCAATTCAACTTCCAAGAAAAGATGTTCACCAGCGTTCGGCGGAGGCGGCTGCGCGGACATGTTAACAATAGAAAAAGGAATATAATTACGAAGATAAATAGCCACACCGCCACCACCACCGACCGCGCGATCATTTCTGATAAGTTGAAAGCCGGGAAGAGAGTAGGAGGAAGAGGGAAGACAAGGTTTTAACCATGATTCTGAAACAAGAATCGCATGGATATTCTTACAGTCAAAGCTTGCCAGCATATCGGGGAAGTGGGCCGGAATACTCTGGGCATTTATGTGGACTACATTAAAGTTCCTTGAGACATCGGCAAATAGTGAACCAAGGGTATCAGCTAAAGAAAGAACACTATCCAATGAATTAGATGAATCAGCATCACTGCTGTCAGGGCTGAGCATAAATATAAAAATATAAATAAATACTTATTAAAATATACTTATATAAAACAGTAAAGATTACTCGGTTCAAAAAGTCCCGTCCACCCGCCAGTGTTACAAAAGTTGAGAAAAGAAAAAATACACAAAATAAAATCCGATTTTGTAGTCCAGGCAAAAAACAATTTAAAAAATATATAACAAAAGAAAAAATAAATAAAAATAGGACCGTATAACAGAACGAAATTAAGAGTCTATGGGTGCCTTTTGTCAACGCATCGCAACATGAAGTGTCAAAGTCAAAAAGTGACAGTGACAGTTGACAACAAAGATTAACATTAAATAAATGTATATGACGGTTAATCCCAGATTACCCCGATCCCAGATGACCCCGTCCCGGTAGACCAAAGCGGTACTTTTATATTAAATTGACAAAAAGTCAATTTAATATAAAAGTACCGCTAGCAGATAATATGTTAAATAAAAAATTATTACTTACTCAAGTATAATACTAACTTTAAGGATCAGGAAAAATTAACTATAAATAATCAACTTTAGTAATAAAAGTTTTAAAAATCAAATATTAACATGTTCAATCAGACTTTTCAAAAAATACAAAATCATTCTTCTCACTTAAATCTGATAATTATTAATAATTCAGTTTAAGTAAAAAAAAAATATTTAACAAACTGAACTTTAACAATTTGAATCAGTCTTTTAGGCATTATGAGTAGGAATTTGCTAAGGTCTTCTAAAAACTTAGTTAATGCAATATGTCTTTCTTCATAGTCCTTTGTCAGATTTGCGAAAGCTTTTTCGTTGAGAATACTTCTGCGCTTTCTTTTGGTGATGGATGGGTTTCACATACATTTTACGTGTTTACGCCAAGCACATAGAAACTGCACCGATGACGTCAATCCAGCCACGAACCGCCGACGCAGCAAAATTGTACATTAGCGCTAAGTTATTTTTAATATGTAAATGGTCATTCCATATTCTAACATCGAATAGGTTTCACTAATTATATTGTAATAATTTATTTTTAATTAAATTAGTTTAAAATCATTTTGGTTTTTTTTCGATCCTCCGTCTGCAGCTTACGTAATTCGGATAAGAAAACCTAAAACAATAATAAACAATTAAAATAAATAACCCCGTGCGAGACCAAAAAGGCTCCGATCTCAGCATGTGCAACGATATTAAAAAGAAAATAACGCTGCGCTGATATTCTGATAGGGCCCACTGTTGATGCCACGGACACATTCACGGAAACGGATCATATTTAAGAAATAAAATAGAAAAAAACAAAATAGCAAAACAAAACAGTAACAAAACAAAATAGTATAAATAAACACAGAAGGTGAGTCACAGTATGTATGTGTATAACGTATAAAACAAATATCTAAGCCTAGAGAACTGGTCCATTATGGACCACAACAAAAAAGGGAAAAATAAAAACTTTTTACAAATAAATACAACCGACTTCCAAATAAAAACACTACAAAGTGAAAAATAACTTCAATTTCAGATGTCGGTGTTCCTGATTTTGTTTCTTTGTTTTTTTTTGACACCGACTGCCGAAATTGAAGTTATTTTTCACTTTGAGTTATAAAGTTAGTTCACCGGTGAAGTGTAAAAAGTTTTATTATTTCTCACTTTTTTTACACACAATTTAAGATTAAATTTACCTATTATTTTCTCGGCCAACTATTTTTGGAGAGCTTTTACAGTTCAATAGAGCACAATTTGACCGGTACCGATAACGCTAAATGAAACAACGTCAAAGAAAGAACATTGAATTGAAAACATTGAATATTGAATTGAAAGAACATTTGACACTCGAAGTACATATTATTATATTCGCGGCATCTAGTTAGATTTATATCTGTGGCTTGGTAGCTGTCTTATTAACGTAGTCAAAATTTAGATTTTGTTATTATTAAGTGTAATAATGAAGTTTTGAAGATACGGTGTAAGGGGTATTTTGGTATTAATGAAAGTGGTGTGTTAATTGGTTTGACGATAAAGCATCTCTTAATAACGATGTTGACATTTAAACTTATTGTGTCTAATTAAATTAGAACGGCTATTTATTGCATTAATGATACCTACTTTTGTTTAACTTGAGCTTGATGGCATTTTTATTACTTACAGCCAAACTTGAAAGCTGGTTGCAGACGAAGAGCTTAGGTAATGTTGTTAATAACTAAGGTAATTTTTCATACTTTTATCTGATGGTACCTACAATAAATCCTAGAAAATAAGGACCTATCAGACAGCGATGGAAAGGAGCATGCTCAATATCAGGAAAACTGACATATTAAGAAATAAAACAATAAGAAAGCGCACGAAAGTAGACGATTTCATAACCAGGATTCGTAAACTCATGTGGAAATGGACAGGTCACATAAGAGGTACTGAAAAATGGAGTAAAACCTTAGTTTTTTGGTATCCGAGGAACGCAAAAAGTAAACGCGGCAGACAGTTTCGAAAATGGGACGATGACATAGCTGCAACAGCAGGAAAAGCATGGACCGGCAGGCTTATTACGTATCTTTTGCAAGAGCAAAACGATAGCGATCAAACGCTTTATGACATAGAAGTCGGAATTACCTGCAGTGTATGTATGGTAGGTCCTACACAATCGTTTGTTACGAGTAGGATCTACCGGTAAAT
This sequence comes from Anorthoa munda, assembly GCA_945859665.1. Classification (NCBI taxonomy): domain Eukaryota; kingdom Metazoa; phylum Arthropoda; class Insecta; order Lepidoptera; family Noctuidae; genus Anorthoa; species Anorthoa munda. The sequence continues at coordinate 18,036,908 of OX243896.1, read as the reverse complement.
CATAGGTTTGACCGTATTTCGGGCTTTTACAGTAAACTATACATCTGGATTACTAATCGTTCGCTGTTTGTTAAATGCACTTATTTAAAAAAAAAACAGTCGACAACTCTAAAACTTCTGTATGGAAGAGCAATTATTGCGCAAAAATCGCTATCGTTTTGCTCTTGCAAATGATACGTAATAAGCCTGCAGGATGGCATTGGATAAAAGATAAGGGAAATAATTGGAAGAGGCCTTTGCCAAATATGGGCAAACAGACCAAGTTGTCGATGTCGACTCACGAGTCATAATTTAATTAAAATGATTGTGTCAAAATGTAAATGTGTCTGAATAAAGGCTTATATTATTATTATATATTATACAATCAATCCGTCTAGCGTTTTTTCCAACTATGTTGAGGACGGCTACCAGCCTGACTAGATGCAGCTGCGGAGCGTCTACCTGTCATACCTCAACAGCCCAGTAACTGAGTCTTCTCTTCTTAAGACTAGTGTCAGATTTTCTGTCTTCTGTTACGAATACCAAGTTCTACAAATGACAGCCGGGATCAACATGTTTACGAACCGACCTCTCACTCGAACCCCGAACCCCGAACTCATCCATCTGCGAACCGACCTCGGATGACACTACTTAACTCTGAATCTCGACAAGGATCTAGCTTCAGAGTTAAGCAGCGCTTGCACAGCCACAAGGGTAGCTATTATTACTTAACCACGAGCTTCACCTAATAAATTTTCCTAGAACTCGAAAACGAAAATATTAAAGAGCTATCTGAAACACAAATTCCACGAAATTGTGGAAGCTAATCGACGAACATCCAACCTTAAATATTTAATAATAAACCGAATCATTCCCGATTCTATTTAAACTATACAATCTCTTGAGAACAATAAATCTGTGATCGAAAATCCCGTTGAGAACAATAGTCGATAAAATATCGACACTCAATTGAAGTATTCTCCAAAGAAATATCTTGGGGACGTGAGAGATAATAATATTTAGAAATATAGACGCAGGCTCCTGATTACACTGACAGTTAACGGTAGATTAACAGCTCTACGTCAATAGTCAACTACGTCAATAGTCAATACGTCAATAGTTGTCTGTAAGAGATTGCCTAGTGCGATAAGACCGCCCATTGTACACTTGTATATTTGAACATTTGTCCTGTATTTTTTTGTGGTGTACAATAAAGTATATAATAAATAAATAAACTTATGTCCATTACATTGTGACCATGTCGACCTTTTTTTTGGTTCAAATCATTTTGGCGATCTCTTAAAAATAAAAATTCAAAATTCATTGATGGAATGTCTGTCAAAAAGCCTCGTTTTTTTCAAGGGAGCTGTCAAGAAAAATAGCTCTGGCCTGCTGACACTCAAGGCATTAATTTAAATTTTATATTGGAAAAATTATTATATTATATTAATATATTCGGTTTATGAACTGTGTGTATTGCGTTATATTGTGATTTCTAGTACCTACTTCAAGGTGCCCTTTGGGTAAGTTATTTTGTAATTGTGTCTATGTATTGAGGCTTGAACGAGTATCCATTTTGTAATCATTTATAATTTTTATTGTTTTAGGCACCTTTATAAACCTTTAATAAACGAGGAGATTTGGACGCAGTTTTGTTATTTCGAACCCGACTTCCCCTGCCCATCAATTCCGCTGGCTGGCCGTGGCAGTGGCGCCTCAACGTTTTTAAGGCTCTCAGGACCTACTGAAGAACCAACACTGTTTCGCTGGAGTCAAACTGTTAGTCCTCATTTTCTAAATTCCAAAAGCCTTGCGCACCTTTTTTTTTTCCTGACCCTCCTTCTTTGGCAATAGATGCATACTTTTATTTAGCTATTAGCTATATACAAATAGAATTACTTAATTTAAGAACCTAACTTAAACCCACTCTCGTAATCACCAATTTGATTTACCTACTTGTACCTTTATGTTGATTTTATTATTGTGTTGTAATTAACTATTAATTCAACAACAATTTATTTGAGGGATTTTACATGCCATAACATTACCATAATTTATTTTTGTTGTTTATCGTCACACCGACATCAAATTGTAAACAATTTGAATTGACATTTGACATATTTTTATTCTTGTTTGTTGATTCCTGATATCTGCTGGCCGCTTTTCTTAAAAAGTTTTTACTTAAAAGAAATTTTTAATTTTTATTACGGACTTGTTGCATTAGGGTAGTTACACACTTGCTACAACGGTACATACGACTTATGCGTATTATCTTTTTAATATTCTGACTTTTATCGTTTCTTACTTACACCCTAACGTTACTTAACGTAATTTTTAACAACTTTAAAATATTACCCAATTTTTAAATATGGACTTAAACTTACTCAATAAAAATGAACTAACTTACGAAGTTTTGTTAAGGGGTGCTATTCCGGCGATTACTGCGAACTTACTCCGTCAACAATTATCAGATCTCGTTTCTACCAATTCTGTAGTATCTGATGCAAGTCCTCTCGATTTAGACCAGGACTTGTTACAAATAAACAAATGTTTGGTGGATTTAAACGCAAAAATCTTACTCTTTGAAAACAAACCAACAGAAAGTTCGAAAAATAAAATTTTAACTTACCTTTCTCACCTACAAGACCGGCTTAACAGGATCGACACTTCTGAAGCTACTACTGAAGTGTTAACCATATTTAACGAAGCTTGCAAATCTCTTTCACTACTGCATAAAACTTTTAATTCTTTGACCATATTTCCTTCTTCTTCGTCCTCTCAGGCTTCTTTTGTGTCGGCACAGGACAAAGATCATACTACTTCTGTTGTTGATAAACTTGTAGAGACGTTTGCCTCTCTGCAAGACAGACCTCGTGTTAACGAAATAAAACGATTTACGTTTAAAGGTGATACCTGCCCTAGGGATTTTATTCGTCAAGTTGAGGAATTCGCTACTGCTAGGGAAATTAAATACGACAAACTACATAAGTACATTTATGATATCCTCGCAGGCACGGCACTCGAATGGTACCGTTGTAGGGTCAACACCCTTACTACTTGGGAATCTTTTAAAAATCAATTACTTAATGATTTTGAAATCGATGACTACGACTATAAAGTGCTCAAACAAATCGATGAACGGAAGCAAAAGCCTGGCGAACGTGTCGCCTGTTTTTTTACTGAGATTGAAACTTTATTTAGTAAACTTAAGGAGCCGCTTTCCGAACAAAAGAAAATTGATACTTTGGTTCGTAATCTCTACCCGTCTCTTAAATCTCGTTTATTACCGGAAAATATTTCTTCGGTCTCTAACCTATTCAAAGCGTGCAAGTGGTACGAATCAATGACTTTAGGCCAAGTCTGGGTACAATCTACTCCAAGCTACTCTGGTACTCACTCTATTCACGTGGTCAATAATTCTAACAATCAGTTCTGCCCCAGATGCAGGAACAATCAACACTCTTTGAGATCATGTCCGAAGAAGGACATAGTTTGTTTTAAGTGTGGTTTAAAGGATTTTAAAGCCACCAACTGTCCTAATTGCGTTACTAGTAAAACTGAACCAAGTTCAAAAAACGCATAAGTCAGGATTGTGGAGAGTGGCAACAATGGCTTAATTACATTAAGGTATTCATGAATTCTTATAAGACCTCTACAGTCCTGTTTAAAAATGATACTGATACTTTGAGACCGTACTGCAATGTTCAGCTTAAACACCTTACTCTTTGTGGACTACTCGACAGTGGTAGTCCGATTACTATTATTGGCAATAATGCTTATAAAGAACTTCTCAAACATGATTTTATTATTAATACAAAATATAAAATAAGTGGCTCGGTAGCTAACGGCCAACCTATTAACTCTATAGGTACGATTGAATTACCTATTATTTTTAAAAAACAATTTAAGATTATTACTGCTCACGTGATTCCTTCTATTACTCAACCCCTTATTTTTGGAATGGATTTTTGGAAATCTTTTAACCTAGCTACTGATATTCTAGAACTTATATCTTTTTCTAAAAATACTAACCCGTCAAACTTTCTTGCTACTGTTGAAGCTTCTAAAGTTTCACATTACGACACCTTGACCCCTGTACAAAAAATGGCAGCGGATCATATTATAGAACAATTTAAAATAAATTCTACGGAAACACGACCTTTAGGTAGGACGCATTTAGCGGTACACCGCATTGATACTGGTGATCACGCTCCTATTAGGCAACGTACTTACCGCTTATCACCTGAAAAGCTAAGAGCACTTTCACACGAGGTTGATATGATGCTTAAACTAGATGTAATCGAACCTTGCGAGAGCCCATGGTTGAGTCCTGTTTTAATTACTCTTAAAAAAGATGGCTCTTGGCGTTTTTGTATTGATAGTAGGAAACTAAATTCAATTACTATGAAAGACGCATATAAACTGCCTTTTATTGCTGATATATTAGATAATTTAAGAGATGCAAAATATTTGTCTTCTATTGACATCGCTAAAGCTTTTTGGGAGATTCCCTTACATAAGGATGATAGGTTGAAAACCGCATTTCACGTTCCCGGTCGTGGGATGTTTTGTTTCAAAGTTATGCCTTTTGGTTTAACTAATGCACCTGCAACACAACAGAGGTTTATAGATAACTTACTTTCTGATGAATTTGATAACAAAGTCTTTTGTTATCTCGACGATATTGTAATCGTTTCTAATACTTTTGAGGAACATATATCTCTTCTTCAGAAGGTTTTAAACAAACTTATTCAGGCGAACATTACCGTCAATTTTAATAAGTGTTCATTCTTTAAGAAAGAACTAAAATACCTAGGATTTATCGTTGACGAGTTCGGATTACGCACAGACCCAGATAAAGTCAAAGCTATTCTTGACATACCTGCCCCCACTTCTCGAAGAGAAGTTAAGAAATTTTTAGGCACTGCAAGTTGGTACCGTAGGTTTTTACCAAACTTCAGTACTTTAACTGCACCACTTAACGCGTTAACCTCTACCAGTAAAAAAGCTCCTCCTTTCAAATGGACGGTTGAACATAATAATGCTTTTATTAAGCTAAAACAAGCGTTGACTACTACCCCGGTATTGTCACGTCCTAATTTTAATGATCCTTTTGCGGTACATTGTGACGCGTCTAGCTTTGGTATTGGAGCTATGCTTACGCAGGACATCGATGGCGTTGAAAAACCTATTGCTTACATGAGCAAATCATTAACTGGTGCTCAAAAGAATTACTCTATTACTGAGCGCGAATTACTTAGCGTTATTACAGCCCTTGAACACTGGCGTTGTTATTTAGACAACGGCCAGAAATTTACAATTTACACTGATCACTCTTCTCTACAGTGGTTTCTTAATTTAAATAACCCTACCGGTCGTTTAGCTCGCTGGAGTATTCGATTATCTGCTTTTAATTTTGAAATGAAACACAAAAAAGGTAAAGACCATCTGGTTCCTGATGTTCTTTCACGTTCTGTTCCTATTTCTTTAATAAATTATGACCCTAGTCAATCAGCTGATGCTTGGTATAATGAAATCAGGGCTAAATGTATAAACAATCCTGCTGCTTGTCCTGAGTATATAGTTAGGAATAACAAATTATACAGGTATACTCGCACTAGCACTATTCTTACTTCCGAGTACAATTGGAAAGAAGTGATACCGGCTGAGCATACGACGGCTCATATAGTCGAAAATCACTCTACACCTACCACTGCTCATTTTGGTCTTCTTAAAACGTATAACAGACTGAAACTTAGATACTTCTGGAAAGGTATGTATAGGGACGTTGCAAATTTTGTTGCCAAGTGTGAGACATGCCTTGCTTACAAACATCAAACACAAGCTACTATCGGTCTAATGGGAAAACCTAAGGTTTGTTCAAGACCTTTTCAAGCTATATCTATTGACTTGATTGGTCCTCTTCCTATGTCCAGGAAGTTAAATCGTTATATTTTCGTTGTTACTTGTTGCTTTAGTAAATATTGCCTTTTGTTTCCAATTAAGCGGGCAACTTCTGCTATTATTGCACACATTTTAGAAAATCTAGTCTTCATGAGCCACGGTATTCCCGAAACGGTTATCCTTGATAACGGGCCCCAATTCGCTAGCAATGAACTTGCCGACATGCTTAGACGTTACAACATTCCAAAAATTAGCTTTACACCGCTATATTGCCCACAAGTCAATACAGTCGAACGTTACAATAAAACCATAATTACAGCCGTAGCATCCTTTGTCGATCAAGACCATAGGACTTGGGACTTACAATTACATAAAATACAATTTGCAATAAATACCGCAGTAAATGAAGTCACTAAATTCACACCAGCCTTCCTTGTTTATGGTCGTGAACTCGTTTCGTGTGGTTCAATTTACCCAAATCATGACACCTTGGAAGATTTGATTTTCGCTCCTCGTGACGTTTTCGCTGATAACGTAGGTTCTCTTAGCCCTATTCTTGCTGAAGTTCAGAATAGGCTCTGGCTTTCTCATCAAAATAATGCTGCTCGGTACGATGAGAAACGCCAACATATAGTTTTCAATGCAGGCGACATAGTGTGGAAACGTAATTACGCACTAAGTGCGGCCGGCAGATATTATTCAGCTAAATTAGCTCCCAAATTTATTAAATGCAAAATCATACAAAAAATCTCTCCTCTTGTTTATGATTTAGCAGACTTAACAGGTCGTCCTATAGGTCGATGGCATGTTAAAGATATCAAACCTAGACCTAGTGTTTTACAATAATTGTTCTTTTATTCATTTATTTTCTTTCGGTTAACATTGTCTCAAATTTTTCTTAATTTATACATATTTCTTTTAATTAATTAATATTACGCGAGTTTCTCAAGTTTAATTTAATTATATTTATATGATGTAAACCTAAAACATCACCCTCTTATTACTTTTCTTCTATAATAATAAAAGAAGAAATGATTCTAAAGACCTTTTGCGCATTTGAGCACACATTTTGTAAATACTTTACATCATTCACCATTATAGAGCGGATGGTGACTCTTTAAATAAGCCTACACTGATTGCAGAGTTGCGTCGGAGTAGCCTGTACACAGTTTTCAGCTACTTCATTTGCGTGATGTTTTAGGGCAATATTTTATACCTAAGACTAATATTGATAGGTTGTATGATTGTATGATTGAGTGCTTGTAGGACTCAGACTCTGTTGTAATATTCACATTGTAAATATCACCCCCATCTCTAAATTTAGCATTTTGTAATTTTTTTTTTTTTTTCCTCTCCTCATCAAATTTCTCGGCCTACCTCCAAATTTTTTCAAGGGGCGGCGGGGTATTGTGACCATGTCGACCTTTTTTTTGGTTCAAATCATTTTGGCGATCTCTTAAAAATAAAAATTCAAAATTCATTGATGGAATGTCTGTCAAAAAGCCTCGTTTTTTCAAGGGAGCTGTCAAGAAAAATAGCTCTGGCCTGCTGACACTCAAGGCATTAATTTAAATTTTATATTGGAAAAATTATTATATTATATTAATATATTCGGTTTATGAACTGTGTGTATTGCGTTATATTGTGATTTCTAGTACCTACTTCAAGGTGCCCTTTGGGTAAGTTATTTTGTAATTGTGTCTATGTATTGAGGCTTGAACGAGTATCCATTTTGTAATCATTTATAATTTTTATTGTTTTAGGCACCTTTATAAACCTTTAATAAACGAGGAGATTTGGACGCAGTTTTGTTATTTCGAACCCGACTTCCCCTGCCCATCAATTCCGCTGGCTGGCCGTGGCAACATGTTCATCACTAGATACCGGATTATAATAATCATTTGCATGTTTGCATAAAACCCTAATTTTTTAATGTTATTTTAGTACTTTTTCATTGAAAGTGCTAATTTTAGTAGTTTTATGTGTCAGCGGTGTTGTATTATTAATGAAATGCTGTTCTATATAAAACCCCAGTTCTTTCCTGAAAAGATTTCTTCAGAAATGGCGCCAAATTTCCGGTTCTATCTTATAACGTCAGTGGATGTTGTCATTTTCACCCTAAAGTAAAGTAAAGTAAAAAACGTCACAAGTTTGATCTAAATCTAGAAAAATATTTATTTGTTACAAAAATTACAACTGATAAATAAATATATTGTGACTATAACATGAATTTTATTCTTATGACAAATGTATTTTGATAGTGCATATTTTGTGCATATTTCATCCTTTTTACCCGACTGCCGAAGGAGGATAATGTGTTTATCAGTCTAAGTATGCATGTTTGTTCCTATGTGGCGTTCCAGAGACCAAACGCGTTGGCCGATTTTGATGATTCTTACGTCAATCGATTGGTCTGAATCCTGCGAGTGTCACTGGCTACATTAAAATTGTAAAATAGAAAAATGGCGGATAATAACGAATAAATTATAAATAAAAAAAAATAAAAAAACAAAAATCCCGACTACTTAAGAAGCGAACTAAAAGACGTAAAAAAACATCGGGTTTTGGTCAGCCAGATCGCGACTATGTATCCTCCGACTGCACAGCATGATTTTCTTCTTGTTTACGTCTTTTTAGTTTGCTTCTGAAGCAATCGGGAATTTTGTTTTTTTTAATTAACTTTATTTTTCAAGCTTTTATTTAACCATGTAAAATCCATGAATTATTTATTTTATTTATTTATTGATACGCTCGCGTTTGACCACTATCTCGCCTGATAGAAAGCGATGATGTGGTCGACGGTGAAGCATGCTTGCCTAATGTACATTAGGCATATGTATGTAAGTGTGTTCGGGTCAAATCTTGCAACTGAATTTTAAAGTATTTATCCTCCACCGATTATGATGAAGTTTTGCAAGTAAATTCGACTAGGCAAAGGTTTTGACCCCATAAAAGAGTATGAGCAATTGACCAATCACATGCGAGATAAAATACGCGATTTGGATTGCCGTGTGATTGGTTACTACTATTGTTCATACTCTTACATGTGATCAAATCCTTTGCCTTGCCAATCTACTTAAGCAATTAGGCTGCTTGTTTCTTTAAATACATTATCGACGAATTATAACTTAAATTTTAGTTAAATAATGCAATTACCTGTTGAGAATTCATTCTACCAATCATAGAAGCTAAATAAAAATGTACATGAGTCCATTATAAATATATATTTTTAAACCCTTTAACCTAGCCGTTACTAAGGAGTATGCTATAGAATTTTACCGTTTTACGGCACTACAGCGGAGTAAGGGCCTTAATGTTAGTGCCACATTGAGTGATGTGAATTTTGCAAGCTTGGATTTACAAGGCAAACGTGACGTAATTTGGCCTAATAATGTCAGTTGCGTATTTACCGCAGATATATACTCCTGGAGAGCAGTGGTGGCCCAGTGGTATCGGCCGAGACTTACAAGTTGTAGGTCGTGGGTTCGAGCCCAGGAAGGCGCTTTACTTTGTGTAAATTATTTCATCACCACTGCTCTCAAAACGGTGAATGAAAACATCGTGAGGAAACCGGCATGTCCTAGAACCAAAAAATTCGAAGACATGTGACATCCACCAACCCGCACTGGGCCCGGGTGGTGGATTACGGCCCATTCCCTCTCACAGAGAGGAGGCCTGTGTCCCAGCAGTGGGAACATTAATTAATAGGCTGATGATGTGATGATGATGATATACTCCTATATAAGAAAATATGTTACAAAACTGATAGCAGCAATAAAGAACCACAATACCAAAACAAAGAAGAAAAATCGAAGAAAATCCCAAACGAAAGTTTAACAAATGGTGCCGTCGATCAATAGGTATCGTCACAAAAGTAAAATAAAGATAACAAGCGGGCTACCTCAAGGGACCCAAGAATAATGAGTGGGTTGGGCTTTCGACAAACTTGATACAAAACCAAACACAATGGCACAAAGATTAGTTATTGAAACCTGGGAATTGAATGACGAAAAATTAATCAACTGTTACAAAAGAGAAATACTTATATATTTTTTGGATTAGGTTGAGGGAGGGGAGGAAGTTGAGGGAGGATTTTGGTAAAATCAATTATTTAAATATGACGTAAGAAAAAAGGCTATACGACCCCTAATTAATTGGGTATGAATCAATTAAAAACCAGTCGGATAAGATAAAATATTGGACTAATGAAAATTCAAAAATAATAAAAAATTCTTGGGCGTAATGAACTCTAACTTTCAACAAAAATATATATTTTGAATAAGTTACAATTTACTTTAAAGTGAGTTTTCTTGTTTCTGTTTTGAATAACATAATATATATCAGCATTAGTAACAGCAACCTTTACTCAAAAGGAAGGAAGGCATCAATTCAAATTTGCATTCAGTCCTTTTGAATTTAAAATAATATCTTATGATTATGCATAAGAAAAAATCTTATGACGCACTTCAAAGAAAATTATATTACTACTCGTAAGTTTCAGGATTCATTTTTCTGTATTTATTTTGCAATTAAGGAAAAAATAATTTTATTTTATTGTAGTTTTCATACTTGAGAAGATTATTGTAATGTATTTCGAAATAAATAGTGATTGTTCGACCCCTGAGATGCCTGGTTTTGCATAATATAAGTCCCATTTACAGTAATTCTAGACGAGATGCTTCAACCACACCGTATAAAATAATATTTCATGTTCAATTTTAAGTTTTTTGATACCACTAGACTGCTCTGGATTTATGAATACTTAGTTATGTCGCACAGTGTTTTATAGACTCAAAAAAAGTGACATCAGTTTTTTATTGACTATTTCTACTTAATAGTTCATTAAAAATGCACGAGTAGAACTCCCATGTGCCAATTTTGAATACCGGATTTTAAAAAAAATCGCAAAGCAAACAAAAAAAAATTTTATAATAAAAACTGTACACAATTGAATTTTGTTCGTATTGCAGTTTTATTAAGCAAGTCAAGGAGAAAATTACGCCGTAATCAAAAACAATAATAAAACTCGCAAAAAAAAATGTTTTACCGGGTTCAGTATTTATTTTTTTATTCATATTGTAGCTCGAAATAGAACCTCTGTCTGGTACAAACAGATTCCTTATACTAAGGTTTATCATCCATAAAAATATTACTTGCAACTTGGGCCTAGATTTTGAGAAAATTATTTTCAAAAATATGTGTTAGGGTTGTCTCTATTTTGACCATTTGTGACGATTAGTTTTTATCACATAAAATCAGCAGGTCTTTTATCTTCTATAATGGTATAATTCTAACATTTGTTTTTAAAACACTTTTCACGTGAAATTGTACACAAAATATATAACCAACGAAGTAAATTTAATTGAATAATAATCAAGTAATTCTATTTCCCATTTTTTTCCGATGGGAACACGATTTAAAACTAATTATAGTTATATAGTATTAATAAAGGCATATTTTATTTTAATTTTATTCCATTATAATTATCATGTAATTATTTTATTTTATCAAATGATGGCAGAGATTTCTCTTTTGACAACTGTCCCTATAGTCCCGTGACTCTAGCTTCATTTTTGCTGACAATTCAAAAGTAAATTTTATACGAGTCAAAATAAAAATGTATAAATATTTTTATTTCAACTAATCCAAGTTGTAATAAAAATATTTTGGGATTTTGATTTTGACTCGTACAAAAGTTGCTTCAGCGATGTAGGAACGAACCAACTTTGATGTACCTAGGCTGTAGGCTTGTGGAAGACATGTTACCGACTCGTATAATGACGTTCTCTGCGACGAGAAACACTAAAACAGCATTAACATTTTCACACTTTGAAAAAATTCACTCTAGTAAAATCGATGCCTGTCTGTTTATATACACAGGAGTCCCCGCGATTACCTTGATTACTTAACCTATCTGTGTTATCAAGGGTGTTGTTGTTTACGATTCAATAGACTATATCTGCAACGTGCACTTTGATCGATAAGTCATAAATACTTTTAAACTAAATTATAATTAACTTTAGCTGATTATAAAACGCCAATATTAATTGACCTTTGTGACACCCCTTTTTTGACAATTTGGAATTTTGACCTAGGTACATAAAAATCAATTTCTCGAAACCTAGGCCCAAGTTGAAAGTTATATTTTAATGGGTGATAAACCTTAGTAAAAGCAATCTATTTGTATCAGACAGAGGTTCTACTTCGAGCTAGAATATGAATAAAAATAATAAATAGTGATTTCGGTAAAACATTTTTTTTCGTGTGTTCTATTATCGTTTTTGATTACATAATTACGGGATAATTTTCTCCTTAAATTGCTTAATAAACCTGCAATATGAATAAAGCTCAATTATGTACAGTTTATTTTTTACGAATTTTTTTTGGTCTTTTGGGCGAAAACTTAACGATTAAAAAAAAAATCAACAACACAAAATTGACACATGGGAGTTCTACTCGTGCATTTGTAATAAACTATTAAGTAGAAAAAGCCAATAAAAAGCCGATGTCACTTTTTTTGGGTCTATCTTCTGACGTCGTAATTACAAATCTTTGATGTGAAGAAGAAGTGAATGAAACTATCAGAAGTTCGTTCGTTGATCGTCATAATTGGTTTAGTTGTTTGATTGCTTGAAGCTTTAAGTCATTCAAAAGTTGGGAATAGATTTTGTTGAATGCATAAGTAGTAGTAGCATAAGTAAAGCATTAGCATTTCCAAGCAGGTATTTCTTTTATCATCATCATCATCAAGCCTCATAGCCTTTAATGTTCCCACTGCTGGGATACAGGCTTTCTATCTGTGAGAGAGGGAAATTTCCTCTATGAATAGCAATAAAGATTGAACTGGTGTTACTCAATACAAAAAAAACTTGTTCATTTTATATTATGAATTGCCTTCGAAATTTTATATCAAAGCCATTAACCCCTTCTGTTATTGGCAGTCTAAATTAAATTTAGACATCTAGGAACCTGTACTCATACTTGGTCTCATCGACGACGTCAGAAGACCGCAAGTAATCTAAAAGACAAAGGGGAGTAGGCTTGGAGTTTAACCACATGTTCGAGTCAAAAATGAAGAAGAGGTTTAAGGTAATCGACACGGCCCGAAGAATCTTAAGCGGCTGGGCCGAAAGGTTCTGGAGTAGTGAACGCATACTGGTAGACTTGGGTGGTTTGGACAACTGAGGCGTGCCGCGATGTCGTATGGGGTCTCCCATACCCGTGCGATGTCGCGGCTGAGGGTTGGAGGCCGCGGCGGGAGAGGAGTGCCGGTATTACGGTGCGCCGCTCGCCCTACCCTCTGCGGCCCGCACGGGGTCGCCACCGTCTGATGGCGGACGCGGTGGGCCGCAGGGGAGGAGGACTGTCGGTATAGCGTTGGCCGTTCTCCCTATCTTCTGCGGCCCACCCGCTGCGCAACCCGCGCGCACCCGGAAAAGTGGTAGGTAGCGGGGCCACTGTCCTGACCCGTCACAGGGGAACCAAGGGTGCTACACACGGGGTCGTCTGGCGCCCATGTGCCGGTTTGGTTCCTGGGGTGGTCACGGCGTACAACGTGTTCTCGTACGCCGGTGACAAAGGAGGTCCGGTGACGGACAGCCGCGGCGAGTTCGCGGATGTATGCTTCCGCGTTCCCGTGTTCCCGCCATAAGCGGCAAAGTAGGACACCGTGGAGTTTTAGTGGTTTAGAGTCCGACATAACTACGCTATCTCCCCGTGGTAGCGTAGTATGCATGAGAATAATTACAAGCAAAAAAATAAAAATAAAAAATGGGTTTGAAGGCCAAATCACATGGCCAGTTAACGAGGCCAATGCCTACATCAGAAACAATGATAATGATCTGTGACTCTAGACAAACTAACATTTTATCAGAGACGGCGATTGTCGAAATGCTAAAATGTCAGGGATTGAACACGTGAAATACAATAGCGCTTGACAATCCTATACATTTTTGAAATTTTACCAATCGTTATCGCGACTCTTTAATTGATATAATGCCACTTGTATAGAGCCTGATCGAGCACAATATCAAGTTTGTTTGATAACATCACCGGCTTCAATCATGGAGGATGTTGTTTCAGCTTTAAACGCGATTAAGCAAAGAATATAGTCTCGCATACATGATGAACTTCACAGTTTACTCTCAAAAGATAATCGTTGAATGTAATATGTCGTTTAATGAACATCATTTAGGCATCCCGCAGTTTCTAAAACCGTGCCTGGTAAGTATATTATACAATTTGCATGCTTTAAATATCTTGTAAGGGGAACGAAGGTATTATTCTGGGCGATGTGTGAGAATGTGGGATATCGTAGGTGAATACTTTTGGAATTTCCAAAAAAATACATATTTACATACAAAGATATACATATAACTCACGTATTTTCCCATGGAGGTAGGCAGAAACTACAGAACGCCAGTTACAACCCTTTTATACTCCTTTTGCTTCTGAAACACTTTTATATTTTATTTTAAACTATATAATGTCACTGTTTTCTATTCGACTACTTTGAGAAAAACACTGAAACGAACTCAGTGGTCACTGCCTTTTCAAAACTCCCGACATTACCTTGGTCAGGTCTATGATATCAGGACTTTTGATATTTATATTAAGATGGTCGTTAGAGAAGAGAACCACAAAGATATCGAGTGTACCTAGTCAAGATTTTTAACTATTGTTTTATACCTACATATATCGGGTTGGAATCCCGCACTGTACATCCATGCGCATAATTTGCATACGGGTCCATAATTCCCAATCCAATTCTTAGCTTTTAACTAAAGGTCCTATCAGTTTTCAGATTCAGAATTGTGAGCAAAAATCTATTTTGTAGACCGTAGTTTTTGTACCTATCTGTTCCACCCAATCAGCTTTTAAAAACCGAAAGGCATCCATTCATGATCTCAAACGTAGTTTGTATTCAAACCAAAACGATTTTCTACAATATAAACTACGCTCAATACAAAAAACACACATTCACCAGTCTTTGAAGAACGTTTTAGCATATTTTCTATTGATATTATAATTTCGAAAGTACGTAGGTGTGTTTAGATGTTTGTTACCTAATTAATCGCGGACTCAACAGCTGAATAGATTTCTTGGCACACAAGTAAAACATAGCATAAATTAGGACATAGGATTCTTTATAACCCGGTAATTTATGTTCTCGAGATATAAATTTAGTCTTTCAAATGGATGAAGCCACTTGCTAGTAGAAAATATATCTTGAACGTAGAACTGAAAGGTAGATTAAACGAAGCCAAAATTATTGATGAAGTAAACCCACTTATTGATAAGCTCCTTAAGTCTTAAAGCATTTATAGCATCGTACCAACATACCTACATAGTTTCAAATGCTTCAAGGCAGCATTCTCAAGTCCGTTGGAGCAATATTGATGAAGCTCACATTCTGAAGCACATTATTGGAAAAAGATTTGGGGCTATAAACCCCCACGCTCTCTTGCATTAAACTGACTTGTATTACAAAAACTGCTGGCACTTGAAATTTTATACACAGAAGCTGAAAAGCTTAAGGAGAAAACTTACTAAATAAGTGTTCTTACGTACGAAATTGGTATATTCTCAGAATTATAACTTTGGTATATGCCAGAAAATTCACGTTCATGAGAACCATAATGATATACGGCAACGCTGTGGGTATAAAGAAGATGTGGGGACAAAAATTGAAGAGAATAAGGAATGATGGTCTGGTCATGTTGAGAGGATAAATGAAAGGCGAAAAACAAGGCACATGTAGATGAAAACCGCGGAAGGATACAACTTATGAAGCAAAATTTATGAATACATTATTTTTAATCAAGATAATGCCTGATTATATAATATAGTTCTCAGTCATTGAATATTGCCGTGGGATACCGACATCGTGAAGCCCACCAATATCGGCTTTGACTATGAGTAAAGTAATTAAATAATGTGCTATATTAGTTACACTAGTTATTTAGTGGATAGACGTTCTATCTGTGGCCTCATTATTTCCAAGTTTGGGGTGGATCTATTTTTAGGTACTTTAAACACCCTCGAAATATTCGATTATAGATTATAAGAGGGTCTAAACAAAGTGATGTCATAACTCATAATGTAAGGCAATAACCACGTAATATTTCGGTATTACATGTCAATAAATCCACAGCACATTTCGTGCTTTTAAACAACCGATAATATTAATTCGAAAGCCTATGTTAGCATTTAATTGACACTATCGCCAATCTGTCTCCCAAACTATGTCGTTTTTAGGGTCCGTCTGTCCGCAGCTTAGCTCAGAGACTCTTAATACTAGAAAGCTATAATTTGGCATGGATAATGGATATACATATTAATCATGCCGACAAGTTGGTAAAATAAAATCATAAAAAAAAAATTTTGGGTACCTCCTGTACATGTAAAGTGGAGATGTTTTTTTTTCTCGCCTATCCCATTGTGTTGGTCATCATTGTTTAGGCCATTTAAAAATATTACAAGCCTTTGAATACTTTTTTTCGATTCAGGGATTCGTTTGCGTAAAATTAAGTTTTAAATTACTAATTTTTATTAGAGTCAAGTGTCCCCCACCCCCCTGCCAACTAAACTAAATGGTTGCTTAAGGATATGTGAAAAAATTCACTGCATCAGTGGTTTAAATAACGAAATTAAAAGAAAAACTATCACAGCTAAGTAGGTGTTACAAGTTTACGAGTAATAGTCGATTAACTTATTAAATATACTTGGAAAAGTAATATGTTTGTATATTGATGTATGGCGACAACAGTTTTTGAATGTCAAAGTTAATTTTGTCCCTTCGTAAGAACAATGTTCGGTGCTTTCATTGTTTATGAACGTTAGTAAAGTTAGCTATTTATTTTAGTGAATGTAGCTGTTTATACGGCACCCTCTGCACGCGAGTCAGACTCGCACTTGGCCGATTTCATTCCTTCAAGATAATCTATTCGTCAATTGTAGAAGATTTGTGATAATCCTTTAGCAAACCCCTTAGCAACACCACCCAAAAATAATTAAGTAAAAATTATTTAAAAGATGACTTACCCAAAACATTTTCAAGCTACTTCAAATCACTAACGACCTGTCAATCGCGTTCGCACCAGAATAAGTCCTCAAGACTATATAGCGTCTCATTGAAACGCAAATTGGATCCGACGCCGGAGCAAGTGTCCCTTTTCCTGAGATTTGCATAAGAAACTCGTGTCGTGACGTCATCGGCTCAGTTCCATCAATGCCAACCCAGGGACAGTGTTTCTCAAGCGATACGCCTACAGCCATGATAGTATGGACGCCCATTTTACGAGCTAGGGAATTTGTAATGTAGTTTGAGATGTATAGACTGTTTTAGTGAGGCTCTTCATTGGAAGATTGTGGTTCCTAGTCTATACTATAATAATATTAATATAATATTATAAAGAGTAAATATTTTTTTGTCTGTTTGTTTGTACCGAATAGCCTCCGAAACTACTGGACCGATTTAAAAAAATATTTCACCAATAGAAAGCTACGTTATTTCTGAGTAACATAGGCTATGTTTTAATCCCAAAAACGGGTCCTGTGGTGTGGCCCACGGGAGCGAAGCCGTGGGGAACAGCTAGTCGTTATATGAAAATGACAACAAGTATTGCAGAATGTTTTTTTTTGCATTATGATGGATGGTTGGAGAATAAGAGGCAGGCTAAAAACAAGATGTATAGACTGATAGAGAACTGATATTAAAGAAAAGAGAGTCAGTGTTAGCGTAACTGATGACAAGTTCGCTCTATAATAGTTATAATATAACACAGTGTGAAAATTAGCGAAGTATTGAGAACGATGACGATAATTTATTCCTATTGTTATATTTCTATAACTTCAGTCAATTGTTTTTAAAACTATAACAGAAAATTAAACAAACAATAAAAAAAAAACAAGAAATTACAAAAAAAAAACAAAGTTCTTCTTTATTTAATTGATAGAACCGACCTAGATTCAATTCCGGTGGCCGTACACATACCGAACTGGTGAAATATAAGTGTACCTAGGAGGAACACGTATGTTATATTTTTTCTTTTATAATATTAGTAAGAAGTATTTTTACGTTCTAAATAAATAAACATTGAGATCCACTGAGTAAAACGAATGTAAAGACTGTTCGAGACATTTGTGAGAACCTTTGATTTGGGTTAAAGTTTGAAAGAAAAACGTGTGTACATATTCTTGTGGAGTCGACGCCAAAGGTTCCCTAAACATGATAAATCTAAACACTTTTATTTTCGTAAAGACTTAATAAATATAGGTTTCCAATAGAAGACGAGAATTTTTGTGAGAATGATATTCACTGAATAATAAAGTTCTAAACATCGGCGGCTTATTATATTTATTTTTTCCTTAATATTTTGTAATTGTATTATTTCTATTATTATCTTGTTATTGTATATGCGACATTTACTCATCTTTATGTTTTTTTTTATATTGTTAATGAATTATACTTTTTGTAATGGTTTTTTTTTCTGTAGTGATTTAGACAGAATTTGGATTTTTATCATTTAACCGTTTTTTCGTGTCGTGTGTGGGACTTTATTAAACGGTTGTTTTTTATTATTATTTAATTCAATTTTATTTGATGAATTTAAAATGGAAAGTAAATTATTATTATATTTAAATTTTCTATTGTTATATGTGGCATTATTGATCTTTTTATAATTATTACTGGTACTGAAATTTATATTAGATTCTATTTTTTTAATCAAATTATTTATAAATGATTGACTGACGAGAATGAGACTGAGAATTGAATGTTGTAATGTTACTGTATTTTTAATGTTTTCACTCAATTTAATCGATCCTTTTTTTACACAATGTATGTTGTTTAGAAATAAATGACTTATGACTTATGGTTAGGCAATACTCTAAGTCGAGTCTTGATAAAATTTCGACAATAGGTATTTGTTGTAAATGTTTTAGAAATATGACGGGTTGGGACTGCCTTATTTTCGCTGTTGGTTTATTTCTGATTAATTTCGCTGCTGTATCCATGATAGTTGTAACTCATCGAACTGCCTTGAGGCTTTTCTGATGATAGCCTCTGTTGATTTTGGCTTTCAGGAGTTGCACTGGTTGGGAATAGTGTCTCCTTTACTATGAATAGCTACATTCCAAAACAGTAACTTAGCCCTTCAATCGTTTTGCACGGTGTTCACAAAATGAGCTTTTAGGTAAAAATATCTTAGGTATGCGAACTTAGTCAAACAACCTATGGTTAGTGCTCGGTCTACGATCGGGGTACTTAAGAATATTATTTATTTACAGATCGATGGTGATTCTCCTAAATATTTTTATTTTATTTTATTTTTTATTGCATATTGGCTTGCGCTTGACCACTATCTCACCTGGCGGTAAGTGATGATGTGGTCGACGGTGTAGCACGCTTGCCTAGAAGTAACCTATTCACTCTTGACTTAAAAACCCCGAGATTGTAGCTGTCGGGCAACACAGACTCCGGCAGGGAATTCCACTCCTTAGCTGTACGCATAATGAAAGTATTTTTTTTTATTATCTATAGGCTCGCTCTTGACCACTATCTCACCTGATGGTAAGCGATGATGCGGTCGACGGTGAAGCACGCTTGCCTAGAAAAAACCCATTCACTCTTGACTTAAAGACCCCTAGATTAATTAATTTCCACAACGTTTAGTGCGTGAGCAGTGGTGGCCCAGTGGCATCGGCCGTGACTTACAAGTTGTAGGTCGTGGGTTCGGACCCAGGCAGGCGCTTTACTTTGTGTAAATTATTTCATCACCACTGCTCTCAAAAACGGTGAAGGAAAACATCGTGAGGAAACCGGCATGTTCTAGAACCTCGAAGACATGTGACATCCACCAACCCGCACTGGGCCCGCGTGGTGGATTACGGCCCATCCCCTCTCATAGAGAGGAGGCCTGTGTCCCAGCAGTGGGAACATTAATAGGCTGATGATGTGATGTGTGATGTGTAGTGCGTATGCGTGGGATGTCCACTATGTACCGATGGCGCACCTCCGTACGTCTTGTTGTCTGATGATAAAACGGGCTTGGGAGAATTATATCATGCAATTCCATCGCACACTCCCCGAAATGCAACCGATAAAAAACCAACAAACTAGCAACTCGGCGACGATGTTCAAGGCTCTGGAGCTTTGACTCAACCAGTGTCTCATTGCCGATGGGCCTCTTGGCCCGTTTTTCGATCGACTCTAGTGCACAAAGTATTCAAAATAAAACAAAAGAAAGCCTAGTTCACAATATTTATATTTCATTTTATATAATTTGATAATAACTTAAATTACAAATAACGCAGTCCACATTCAATATTTTACAAAATATAATACTGTCAAACATCACGATTTTATATTATTTTAATATAAAGAAGCAATAGCAATGTGTGATGCATTACTAATGTTCCTGTTTGTCCCTTTTAATAAGGCTAGTTTTTAACAATTAAATAGTACTCAATCAAATAAGAAAACTATTCTATGAAAGAAAATATACTAATTTATATGTATAGATTTTTGAACATGGTAGGTGCTATATGTAACGCATTTTAATCGGCTAGAATTCAGAATCGTTTCTTTGAAAAGAGACAAAAAATATGAAGATAGGACTGATATACGATCTTAAGGGTACACTAGTCGAAAATTCTTCCATACAAACATAGTCTAGCTTTTACTCCACTGTTTGACGATGTACGTTCAAAATAAAAAATGATATGAATTTGTCTCATCATTATCTAGCCCTGTATAGAAGCAAAAAAGTAAAATTAAAATTTACTTGAAAGTTATGACCTTCGAAAGTTCCATATTTTAACACTAATTTTAACGCATATTTGGGCGCAAATAAGTACCATAAGAAGAAGGAAAATTGAAAAATGGCCTCTATACAGGGCTAGATTAGTAGTTCAACAATGCAAATAATTTTATTTTGAACAGATACATTCAGTCGTTTTTTCATGATATCCAGACTCCCAAAGGTCTGTTTATAAAATTTCGCGCGCTCGTTTTCCTTCTTAATCATCATCCATTTCGCTACAAATTTGCAAAAGTGTGTATTCGTACGCGAACTAGCTTCTTACTGCTCATAACAGCATCTATCTGTTCCGCACGTATTGTCGGTTGATATAGCACGCATTTTAACCCCGCACACAAAATAGTTCGTGCCGTCGACTAGTGTACCCTTAAGATCCAATTTTTCAATTACCAAATAACTTTGCTAGATTTGTAACTGTAATTTTTTGATAGGTGCCTTTTGTCTGAATTCAAAATACTGAAGTTCTATTCTATACAATTTTTTTTGGATTGTCTTTATGTGTTAATTTAAAATAAATAACAAATATAGACAATCCACAATAACAATAACTCTCAAATCGCCATTATTATTCCTCAAATAAAACTTAGCTTGTCTACCAATTGAAAATCGAAATTAACGCTTTAACGTCTTTTTATATTATGTACAATTACATTCTCGTATACAAAAAAAATATATAATTAAGTACTCTACAATGTAATAACGATTACAGATCGCACTTATAAAAACCTCATTGTTCTAACGGCATTAGTATCTAAAAATATAAATAAACAATAATAATATCCTTAAAATTATAGAGCGATTAATTTAACCACTCTTATTTATATCTTAACAATTAATAATAGTCTAAATATAATTTATATTTACAACATACGTGCTATTATCACATGGATAAAAAATCGTATTAAACGATTATTTTTATCGACTTTCCGCCATTCTTAAAATTATCTGATGTGATTAAAATCGATTAATTGACATTTTTGGAGTATACTGTAACTAGTTTCTTCTTTGAAATATTTAAGTAATAATATATTTTATTACTTTAAAGGCAAGACAAGCATTTGAACGATTAATAGTTGGTGAGCTATTATTTAAATATTTTTTTCTTAAATCTAAAACAGCTTCTTAATAAGTACCTTTTAATACTAATTCAAAATCATTCATCACAACTCTAGTTTTTACAATGATATATCATTCAAACAATTTTAGCAGTTAAGCACCTAATCATTATCATCGTCTTCCTGTCCTAGTCTTATTTTTTTATGGAGTCTGTTCAACAAGTTTTTTTCTTCAATTCTCCCCGGTTAACCGTCACGCTATCAAAGGCACATTTTTCCCAGTCAGCCAGTCCCCATGCCTTACTTGAATTTTGAAAGTAATTTGGGAACAAAAAAAAATCAAATTGTTAAATATATTGAAAATATTTTTATCTACTACACTAAACTACACTATACTATTAAATGCCTAAAGCCTATGCCCTGTATCCTCATATTGCTTCAAACCTTATATTTCATAGCTTTCCAAATCTTGTAAATAGATTTTTTCTTAATTACCAATATTTTTTGATAAATTTAAGGTCTTCAATTGTTTGAACCAAAAGTTTTATTCAATTGTAATATGCTAGTAAACTTAACCAAGAACAATTATTACCAATGATGTCTCAATTTTTAGCAAATAATTTTGAGATTTCTGTATTACACTCTTCTTCGATATAATTCACCCTATCTGACATTTACTTCTTCCTTTTGCAATCCAATCGTGCTTATCTACTGCTACTCTAAAATGATGATTTGGTGAGCCTCCATTTTATTCAAGTTATTTTAATTTTCTATACATGTGTTTCAATCACTCATACGTAAGCAGACGTCCCTTAGACTATTGGTGGCATTAAACATTTTAACTGCAAGCAAACAATCCATGGTTACCCTAAAATGGCACTTAAGTGCACTAAGAATAAGGCTCTAAAATACTTAACCAAGAAATCACAACCGTGTTCTACTCCTACTGAGCGAAGGCGTTGGTGATTGTCTGTCATACGCATCGAATAATCGACTACCCGTTGTTACAAAAACCGTTTGTTTCGGATCTAAAGTCTCATTTGGTGTTATATCAGTAATCGTTTCTTCGGTTTTCTGTGAAGCGTCTTTTTCTGCTTCAATCTCTTCGGCAGTAGGTGGTTTCTCAGTAGTGTAAAACCGTTTCGGCCCTGGTAACTTTCTAGCAAGTTTGGCTACTACAGGATGAAGGAGTCTTTCATCGAAGGCATCACTTTTGCTGCCTGTTATGAGACCGATGATGTTACCCAGGACCACGCAGATGACGGTGCCGATGACTGCGTACCACATGTAAGATATGGAGTAGAATTTGTGGAGTTCTGACATTCTGTAAAATAAATATTTCAATTTAGCGATAATGTTATAAATATGATAATTTTTTTGTGTCCTATATATGCGCATATAAAAAAAACCGCGACTATATATTCTGATGCGAGATATTCTAGTCAAGTGCTCTAGTGAGCCAAGGTGCGAGTTTAGCCCGCGACCGCGACGCGAGACCGCGACGTGCAACCGAGGCACCCTGCCTTGGCCTCGCGTCGCGGTCGCGCGTTGAATTCGTTCCTTAAGGTTTAGTTATTGCATCAGAAAAAAATATTTTATCTAGGCATAAGATGCCTAACAGCAGATACGAGTATTAGTCATTTTCTTAAAAGAACAGATTCTACAATGAATCCATATAAAGTACAATCCCCTGGAAAAGATGTGTGATTTATAAGTCGTATCGAGACTTAAGTCTCCAGTCAAGCAGATGATATTCGAGATTATTGTAATACTGGCAAACTGACATAAATTACTTACACAGGAGACATAGTCGGAGCCGGATGGGTAAGATTGATGGACTGCAGCAATGGTGCTAGATGCGTCAGAGTGAGATTCACTTCCACTGGGAGAGCTTGGTGGGTCATCGTCGATAGAGTAGCGTTTGGACATTGCTGGAAAATAAAATAAAATATTGTACAAACCTTTGACAAAATAAATTATTGTCAAGAGGACCAGCCAGTATTTATAAATTAAACTAATTTGAATGTTTGCTAACTTATAATATATTTTTTGAAACGAATTACAAATCTAACGTATCAAAACTCCTGCTCCAGTTTTCAGGTTTTCAGGCTTCCAGTCTTACCGGATTCAGCTGAGTACCAGTGTTTTACATGGAGCGACTGACTGCCTATCTGACCTCCACAACCCAATAACTGAAGACTGGTGTCAGATCTCAAGATTCTGACTACCCGTACCGACTGTCAAAGATTTTTAAATGACAGCAGGGACCAACGGCTTAACGTGCTTTCCGAAGCATAGAGGAAACTCGGTATGTTGAAATGGTCACCCATCCACGGACCGACCTCGTCAAGCGTTGCTCGACCCATGCGGCTGTTATTATTTAGCCACGAGCTCCTCATGTATCAAAACTAGCTATACGAAAATAATAAAAATAGCATAGAAAGCAATTTACTAATATCCTCTCATATTGCGTCTACACACGAGGTGGTGTTAAGAGAGATCTTCAATAGAATGTGGTTGTTCTACTGTACTTTGATCTATTTTAACCTAGATCATCTGTAATGTCTACATTACTAACATCACTGACAACTTTGCAAGTTTAGTAAGTTTGAATACCAACCTCAGTAGACGTAGGCAACATAGCCACATCCTTATTCACATACAGAAGCCTTCCTGCGGCCATCCACGTAGTAACCACATGTGAGGCAATCATTCCCCATAAGGCCCCCTTTCCATTGGCTATAGGACAGAGTGCCGCAAGGATGAATACTCCTAGCAAGGCGCCTGATGTTGCTGAAGTGACTAACAAGGAACCTTCGACGACTCCTCCCACCATGCCCACGCAGAGTGAAAGACACATTATGATAAGAGCTGGAAAGAAGACATGATAAAGATTATTTTTTGTCTCAAAGACATTTAGTTTTCTGTTGTAGCTGTATAGCAATTAACCAGCACCGTATATATTTCGATTGGGTTTCTATAAACTTTCTAGATGTTTTGTTGTAAAAAAATGTTGAATGTTTTGTTTCGAATGTGATATCTAGAGGAGGTTGTCTATGGTTGTGAATCAAGAATACCTAATCCCTTATAAATAAAACAGGCAAAATCTTTAACAAAATAAACTCCAAAAAATATATGGTTAATCTGAAGAATATAATGGTTTTCACTTTACTCCGTGTTTATAAAAAGATGTTCAAGTTCGGTTAGTGTAGTATTAACTATTAAAATCATCAACAAACCTCAATTACAGTACTCATTAAGCACTGGGCCATTGTTAAAAGACTTTGAATAATTAGTTTCTTAATACATTGTTATGGTTTCGAAATGCGTCATAGCTGTTTGAAGGAAAGGAAATGATACATGATTTTGATAAATACTTCACAATTGAGTTTTTTTTGCACGCACGGAAGAGAAAAATTTAAGTCTAAGGCCCAGTTTTTTTATCAGTAGTTAACTCAACCAATGGTTAAATATTCTAACTAATAGTTTTAAAATTCAATAAACAAGGTTATTCATCAATTGTTAACCTCACAAATGGTCAAATAAGTTGGCGAATTAATTATTTTACCATTTAAGAAATGCAACAATGGGGATGTGAACTCAAAGCTTAGCGTAGATGTCGCTAGCGGCGCAATGACTGCTGTCAAATAGTTTTTGCTTTGTTACAAAAAAACGTGATGTACACGTCTTTTTGTTATTTTTTGTGTTTAAACTGGTCTATAATAGTTATTGATAATATTTATTGTCCCTGGAAGCTTAAGGAATTGAAAGACGAACAAAAAAAATGGGGAACAAGGATTACTGAAAAGAAAACAGAGCTTTAGCTGTAACGATATAATTCTTACTTGACTCATGGTAGGAAAATTTACGAAAAACAAGAGAACATTACTTTAATGTGTTGGTATTCTTTACTTTACTTAACTTCTAACCTAAAAGGTTAGAAGTTTTATTTTATTTCGGCAATCAAAGGCTTCCAGCTTTTGAAAGCCAGGCAAATGACATTCCTGCTGTAGAACTTTATCAATACGTTAATAACTCCACTATATCGCCGAAGATTACCAAGCAATATAATCAGAGTTACTTTGACAGATACATAACTTAACCTATAAGTATGTACGTATAGCCTTTTCTCAGTATTTTAAGCGTTAAATCTCTGGGCAATAAATGAACACCAGGGTTGGTACATCCTGGTACAGCACACAGATGCATCTTTCGAGAAAATTAAAATTTGTTTTGAGGTTACAAAATTTATGGATTTGACAGATTTTAATAGCCATAGCGACGATGCGCCATCTATCGTGAAAAAATGGCAGTTCACATCCCCATTGATGAAAAACATATTTACGTTGCGCTGGTTAACATATTTAACCATTGGTTGAGTCAACTATGAATAAAAAACTGGGCCTAAGATGACGATAAAGAAAATAAGTAAATCCGTCAATAAACAGACTCCTTCATATTTACGCCTAAATGATAGTGAAAGGATAATGATGATAATTTTCAGTCAGATTTATGAAGGTAGGGTAAGCACAGTAGGACCGTAAGTCAGAGTTTACAAAAACAGTATATACAGTATGTTAGGCCAGCTCAAGGACAAAGTTCCCATTGATATTCTATTGTACCTACTATAAAAACATTGTAAACATACCATAAATAACTCCAATAATTTTGATAACAGTCAACTGTTGCTTGTCACTGATGCCCTTGAAGGCTGGCGCGAAGGAAACGAAGTCTTCCCACGTCACCGTTGACAGGGAGTTCACGTTTGATACGAGGAAGCTAGAATAAAAAGAATTTATAAAAATACTGTGAAAAATGGAATAAAGATAAAATACAAAATTGCAAATGTTTCAAACTTAAGCAGAAAATTGGCAGCAGGGTTGGATTGAAGAATATGGCAGTACTACTAGCATAACATACTGTGATTGGTGCCCACGCCTCTCTGATAGAGATGCCCCCAAACTATGTCGATAATATAGTATGAAGTAGTTTAATATAGGTATGTAATTTACAGAACAAGTCTGGAGCAAATATTATTTTACTATTTAAGACCATGGATTTTATTATAGATATATAAATAGACTTAAGTTATGTTTATGAAAATAATAAACACTCACCTCAAAGCCCCATTGAACAGACTCCCCAAAAACAGTCCAAGCATCCCAGGCAAAAAGTTAAACTGGTCCTGGACATAAAACGGCAAGACCTCATCCGGGGCCGCAATCTGCCCCGAAGCCAGAGGATCGCAGTACTTGTACATGGCATAGAGAGTCATGCCAACGACCCAAGAGAGGCTGAAGAGAACAGCTACAGCAGGAACGTTGGCTAGGAGGGTCCTCCTGACTCTGGCTTCACTGGACATAGAACAGTAGCGCTGGACGAAGGTCTGTTGGCAACCGTAAATGGAAACAGACATGAAGAGCTGGCCGATGATAGCAGAAAGAGTGTCGACGCGGACGGTTGGGTCTCCGGTTATTCTGAAAAGAGAAACGGTTTTGTTAGCACGTTACTGTAAAAGATAGGTGGTTAAAAAGATTTCGGAGATCCATAAATATACCTACATACTCAATTTTTTATAACTAGTGGCTGCCCAAAAGTTTTGCTCTTATTGCTACGTGCATATCGTATATGGTTTCAGTACTTAGCAAGTATTTACAATTGCAACTTCTTTAGATTATTGGTAAAACCGTTCGTTATTTCAAGCTAAAGGACATCCTTCAGCCAGGTCAAGTATTTTTTTGTGAAAATGATAATAATATAATATTTCTACAATAATTTTTGATTATTTTTTTATTTGATTTATTTTAAATAGTTTTAATTAATTTTATGATTGTATACTTGATTATTTTTTGATTACTTATTTTTTTACTTTTTATTAAATTTGTCATTTGACATTAGGACAATATAAAATGGGGAGGGCGCTGACTCCTGTCATACAGGTCCGCCTAGTTCGGGAGTCAGAGGCTTCAATAACTGCTGTAAAAACATATGTCAATAAAGATTATTTGTATTTGTATCGTTAACATGCAGCTTATGATGAATTATGGATCTATCCCTCACAGAAAAGTATTGGTAGTTTTTACTTACTGGAAGAACTTCAACCTTCCTCCTTCGATGTTGTCTTTGACTACTTGCTGTGGGCCTCCCGCCGTGATGGTCGCTTGAATGATGAAGGCACCGCTTATTAATATCATCGTGAGAGTTTGTATAACATCAGCCCTGGAAAAGATAAAGTATTTTTTGTAGTTTTCATTGACGATTAAAAACATTTGAATTCATCTTTTTCTTTGTGTCTTTGATTTTTTGTTCCTAATTCAAATTTAACATGAACATATAAATAATATTTTTATCTAATCGTCTCAGAGTGGTATATTTCTAACTGGTTTTCATGAAAAGCATTAAGATTAACTTATAAGCAAACTGAATCGTTTATGATTAAATTGACTATTAGTGGGTTGAAAACCTAGCGTTTACCGACCGTAGGTACTATCATTAGAGTACTTTGAGGTTACTTACTACTGAATATACTTTAGTTTGTGTGAAAATTCGTATTTTTTTTTTTTTTTTTAAAAACGTGGCCCCACACTAGGAATTTCTTCCTGTATCGTGGGTGCGTTTACAAACATATAAACTCACATACACAAACACCCAGAGCCGTAACAACTATCTGTAGGTCATACAAATATTTGTTCCGTGCGGGAATCGAACCCGCGACACGCAGCGCAGCAGTCAATCGCTCAACCACTGCGCCAACCGTGCGCCGCATTTAGAATGGGATAGATTTGTCAACAATAGTAAGGGCGCCTGAGAGCGCATAGGCGCGTCTGATTTGATAAATTATGTAAAACATAGTAAATGATTAGGAATAAAGCCCTATATGTCGCAATACCATATATTATTTAGTGGATAGGCCCGCTGGCTATCATAGTACCTACAATTTTTTTAAGATTTTTGTTACAAAAACAATACAATAAAAAACTTTATGAGTAATGAGGAGACATTACTCAAAAAGTTATTTATTGGATGTTGTTTTAAATTAATTCAATCTTCTTTCTTACTAAGCGAGAATGTACCAACTTATAAATCTCTAGCCCCTCAACTCAGTACATTTGAGGCCACCGCATCGTTTTTTTGGTATTCTCCTAATCTTATAGCCATCCACAATTTATAAATACTGCAGATCTTACATTACACATTTCTCATCATCATGAAGAATACTAGCTGAATACTGAATTAATACTTCCCCCACATCCCCCATTTTGACCAAACTGCACAATATCTTTATAAATTACTAGCTCCTGCCAGTGGCTTCGCCCGCGTGAATGTCGAAAATTATCCCAAGGGAACACATTCCCGGGATAAAAGTATCCTATGTGCTATTCCAGACTATAATCTATCTCTGTGCCAAATTTCATCCAGATCTGTCCAGCCGTTTGAGCGTGAAGAAGTAACAAACATGTAAACACACACATACACACACACTCACAAACTTTCGCCTTTATAATATTGCGTTATTGCATTGTGTAATCTAATATAAAGTCTCATCAACATCCATTCAGTAGTTTTTGCGTGAAGGACATCAACAAACATCCAATCAGCCTTCCTCACAAACTTAAGCGTTTATAACAGTATATAGAATAGCATATTTACCTGATAGCCGCAGCCAATCCACCAAGCAAATTGAACACGATCCCCACAATAGTCAACGCAGCTGCTGATGCCCAATGAGGCAACGCCAATACAGCGTGAAGAGCTACTGTCGGCGTGTAGACAGTTACTGACAAGTTTAGCACTTGTCGCAGGAGGAAGGTTGCCGCTGCCATGCGTCGCACCCAGCGGGAGCCGAAACGCATCTGGAATTGATAATTGGTTAATGTGAAACTATGTTGTGAAATATGTTTTTAGGGTTCCTTAACTAAAGGGTAAAAAGGAAACCCTATTACTAAGACTCCACGGTCCGTCTGTCTGTCTATCCGTCTGTCACCAGGCTTTATCTCATGAACCGTTATAGCTAGACAGTTGAAATTTTCACAGATGATGTATTTCTGTTGCCGCTATAACAACAAACTAAAATCAGAATAAAATAAATATTTAAGTGGGGCTCCCATACAACAAACGTGATTTTTTTGCCGTTTCTTGCGGTAATGGTACGGAACCCTTCATGCGCGAGTCCGACTCGCACTTAGCCGGTTTTTTCAAGCGCGATCCTTACAACAATACATTTTTTTTCGGTGAACTGGCGTGAAACCTTTCAGCATATTTTTAAGGTAATCTTTGAAAATTGTATGATTACGGTACTCGTCATCGTCATCTCAGCCTAAACCTATTCAATTCCGGAATAACTACCCAGTTACTACCACGACGGCCAAGCTCTTTAAAAATAAAGAAATTCCTGCCGCTATTTCATTTTAACATCTCACAATTGCTCTATCCACGAGCCCTATTTGCAAAAGAAATTGCCGGTATATCAAATCAAGGCATTTTACCATGGTTTTTGAATTAAGTTCAAATACTATCAAAGTCTACTTTAGCATGAAAAACCTGTCAAAAAGCAATAATGTAAAGTTTGGCTCGTTCTCCATTCCATTCAGAAACGTGGGGGTTAATATGTCATCTTCATCATCATGAGCCTATCAACGTTCCCATTGCTGGGACACAGGCCTCCTGTGTGTGAAGAGAGAATTGGCCTTAATCCACCACGCGGGCCCAGTGCGGTTTGGTGGATGTCACATATCTTCGAAGTTTTGGTTCTAGGACATGCCGGTTTCCTCACTATGTTTTCCTCCACCACTTTTAGAGCAGTGATGATGAAATAATTTACACAAAGTAATGCGCCTGCGCGTTACCACTAGGCCATCACTGCTCTGTAATGAATTTAATATCATGTAACCCACCTGTAAATACTCATACACGGAGTTAGTATGTAGCCTGTAGTACACAGGCACAAATATCCAGCAGACCAGGGGGAAGGCAATGATGATGCCGTACAGCGTCTCCCACATCGCAGACCCATAGTACACCAACTCAGATGGGAAGCCTGGAATATAAAAAAATATATCATTGGGACGGATGTTGACTAGATTTAAAGCACATTAGGCTGTTGGTCCCGGCTTTCATTTGTAGATCTTTGACATGCTGAGATAGGAGCCTTTTTGCAGCCTAATTGCGTAAGTGAATTCTGCAAAGCAAACAAGTTGGAACCTTCCCAAAAACGACTTTTTGTATTGCATATTACACTCTGAAACGGAAAGGTTATGCTCCTTTCATTACCAATATTTTGACGTAGAATTGATTGTAAAAGAATGAATGAAAGCGGAATCGAGATAAAACTTCACTATTGGTATTGTATCTCTAAGTAGTCTATGTTCAACTCAAAGGAGGATTTGGAAAGCTAACGCTAGCTTTCCAATACCGAAAAAGTTGAAAGAAATGATTCTGATTCTTTGAAAGAATCGACTTGTTTCCTTTGCAGAATTCACTTACGCAATTAGGCTGCAGGGTCTCGCATGGGGTTTTATTGTTTAGTTTTTTTGTTTTTCTTATACCTCGTGTCTCCTGTACGGGTCAAAAATAAAAATGTTTCTTTCTTTCTTTAGGTGTTAAGGGGAGTCAGAAACCCGAAAACCAAGTAAACAGTCCCACCCAGAGGTAACGCATTACCCAGTTACTGGATTGTGGAGGTCAGACAGGTAGTTGCTCCATATCTATTATTGGAATCAAAATAACAGCTCACAATGTTAGGACCCATTAATATTAATCCTAATTTTTATCCGTGGTGCTAGGCAACTGAGCTTATCCCAGTTGTAAACGACCCTTTGTGCCTATTGGCCTTGTTTGTTCTATCTCCTGCTTGATATGGAGGGAAGTGGAAATTTTATTTTTTACTACTCCTCTGTTATTCTTTACTGACTAATTTTGCTGCGGGATCAAAGACAGTTAAATTCATTCTCCGGGACTTAGTCGACATTGCCTCTGCGCTTTTCTGGTGGTCGCCACTGTTGATTCTGGCTTTCAGGAGTTGCAGTGGCTTGGGAATATTGCGGTGGGATTGTACCAAAAAAAAACTGTGGCTCCATTTGAAAAAAAATAATATCTTGTTCGTCATTTGACATGGAAGATGAATGATGAAACCATTCGTGAAAAGAGTACATGTTCCTGTTATTTCTATTGAGTTAAATTTAATATTTCTGTACGGTTTTTTTTATTTTTTTATTATGGGAGATTTATTTACATAGATACAAGTATATACAGTGTATAAAATACTTTATTAACTAAGACTACAAGCATAAACACTTAAACCAAAAACTACTCACTAACTAAACCAAAAAATATACTAATCTAAAATATGGCGTCGAAAAACTCCTTCACATCGTTGTCCACTGGTAATGTGCCCAAAAGACTGGCAGCATTGCCACGTTGTATGGCAATGCTTATGCTTATGATCTTATATCTTTATGGTCCGATCACATCCGATCATCGATTTACGCCGATCTATTGCCATCTTTTACAATAGATTTTGAATGACTAATAAGTAATTACAATA
Organism: Anorthoa munda; assembly: GCA_945859665.1. Taxonomy (NCBI): domain Eukaryota; kingdom Metazoa; phylum Arthropoda; class Insecta; order Lepidoptera; family Noctuidae; genus Anorthoa; species Anorthoa munda. The sequence continues at coordinate 18,004,605 of OX243896.1, read as the reverse complement.
GGGATGCTTCCTGAGTAGAAAAACGATAAAAATTGACAAAGATAAAGCGTATCAAAGTTCAGGAGTGGGGGCTTTTGACGTCACTTTGTCAGTATAAAGTGTACCGCACCACACTGTACCATCGTATTTTTTTGTTTAGGTGGCAAAAGAAAAATATGTGTCTAATATTTTAGGTTATCTAACTGACGGACTTTATAGATATTTTAGTCCACTACCCCATTTAATGATAATCTGGGGCAGCATACAGAGTGAAAAAGAAAGTTGTGATCATATCTTAAAAACTGTTTCTGCTTCTGCCCATATAAATATGAGCAAATTTCTCCATGACTTGATAGACTAGTGTTTTTTTACAAGTTCATGAGATCAGCTGACGCATAATCCACGATGCAGCTGACGACTTTTTAACTCAGTATGATTTCAACTATTTATGAAACAATTTTCAATCTGCGTTCTATTACTTTTTTTTCCTCTTTTGTAAGTTCCCACACCTCCCACTCTCCTCTCCTCCCTTCTTGAGCAGCTGACAGCTGGTTCACATATTAGTCATCTATGATCAACTATCGTTGTCAATAATAATAATAAATTGTTTATTCAGGAAAAACACATGTACAGGATCATAGAAATAAATACATACATTTTTAATAGTGAACACGGAAAAAGAGAATCATTGGTACCTGTACTAATGAAAATCATTGTATCACAGGCACCAACGTCTTACAGAATAGAAGTTCACCAAATTAAATTCAAATCCTAAGCACAGTCAAAACCAAAACACTAAATTGATACTATGCAATTATAAATGTTTAAATTTAATTTTAAGCAACTTTACATAGTACAATAGCAATAAATAATTTAATTTTGCCACTTTTGCAAGGTCAAAGTTACCGAAACCCGAAATGACAATGACACTCGGAATGAGAAACCCGAAATGACAAAATATGACATCAATCATTTCATTAAACAAGAATTTAATAATTTCAATATAAATGTAAATATCAGCAGGCATAGTGTAACTTTTGTATTTGCAACGCTACCGCCCGGACTATTAGTGAATATATTGAGTTTTCGGATCTATAAAATGATTATTTACCTTTTTTTTTTTTTTTTTTTATTTATTTCAATATTCTACCGCGGACATGTGGCACTCCGCGATCTTTTTTATAGTGGTTTTATTTTGTTTGTTTCTTATTTTTTCATAAACGTTACAATTGTCTGACTCCTACGTCGGACATTATTTTTAGGCTTACTTAACTAACTTAAGTCTACGTGAGTTCATCCCTCACTAAATACTATATATATATATATCACACACCGGCATTACAATTTAAGTTTCTATTTGCTACTTATATTAATGTTATTTCTATTTTGTTGCTTATTTCTATTGATACACTGCTTATGTTATTTTGTTTTCTAATATCTATTGGTACATTTTCGGGGAAGATGCATGGCAGTGCGAGCAGACCAGTCCCGGCCGACGGTTCCGGCTATAGAACCCCGTCGTTAGGACGTTAAGGTGTGTATGACTGACTCGCTCCACCATGCAGCTTTACAGATATATATATAATTTTTTGCGTTTCAGGGTTTAGACAGGGTGATGGTTTGGGTATGTGTTTGGGTTGGAGTTTTTGGATGGGACTTGTTAGGTGGTGTTTTGGTGATGTCTGCTGACCAGGGACTTCACCAGCGTGAGCAAGGCCTCTATGACGACTACGTCTCGATGCTGCATGGCCGTCTTAAGATTGTAGTTGACGACCGTTTTAGTCGGCGCATCCATCGCCCTCTTAGCAAGGCGGCCTGCGGCGTCATCGGCGTCGTCGGTGTAATAGACGCAACTGACTGTATGTCTGGACACCGCCACTACCGCGTGGGAGATGCTGTCGTGGACCTGAAGCCTCCTGGACTTGGTGTTGATGATGATGACGCTGTCGTAGGTCAACCCCTGAGCCTCGTGTATGGTTAGCAGGCGCGACCCTTCACCGGACCCAAATCCCTGGCTCGCAAGAGAGGCTTTCTCCTCCTGCGTATGAACCAGGAACAGGGTGTTTTGGGCAGTGCTCGGTATTTGCGCCCCTGTGTAACCTTTCACCTTCAGGGAGTGGACCCGCGACAGCGACGACTTGGAGGAGTATATACCGGGGTATATCTCACTCAGTGCAAACGCCACGTCCATTGGATTGCGGTGTGTGCAGAGAAACTCCTGGGTGATGCCAGCCACCAAGTCTGGACGGGTGTACCTAAGCTCGAAAAGGTTCTCTCTGTCCAAAAATGGGAGCTGGTTAACGTCTCCGACGAGGACAAGCTCGCTAGCTCCAGACAACTTTACTGCCATGACTACTGCCCCAAAGTGGTTCATAAGAGCCTCGTCTACCGTAAGACGGTAGCATTTGTCTTGGCCCTTGAAACCGTTTGCTAGGATTGAGGCCATAGTGCGCACCTTGGTCTTTGCTCGGTCTCCTAAGCGGCGCGCAAGCTTTTCCCTAAGGTCTTTGGCAGCTTCTGTTGTCGTGGTGGCTATCACGTCCCTGTCCTCGTCGAAGTGCTTTACCAGCCAGGTTGTCTTACCGCAACCCGGAACTCCGTTAATCCACCTGATATTGGGTACCGCCCAACTTTCCTGCGATGCCGGGATACCTGGGGTCCCCGAAATGGACTGTGCCATTTCCAGGATCTTATCATCCGTCATGATCTTAGTACATTTGGCGGTAACCACTATCGGGTCGTCATTTGGCACACTGAACTTGAGTTTGCCTGAGCGCTCCGTCTCCTCCTTGTCCAGGGCCACAAAACCACTCCTCGCGCTGTTGGCTGCCATATACGACCCCGTCATTTCCCCTTTGATGACTTGGGATGTGACGTTGTCGTAAACCGCTGCCCCTGCTTCCTCGAGCAGTATCCTTAACAGACCCTCTGTGTCTCTTTGGAAGGTCTGCTGGATCTTCCTGCATGTCGTAAGATTGACATCTCTGGTCGCTCTTACGATTGCTACGTACTCGAGGAACGCGCTTTTTACGTGGTCCGTGGTACCCGACTTTACTGCGAGGGTCGGCGGGCTGACTTGCCCTTTGTCGGCTCGTGTTGGCTTAGGCTTTTGCTGGGTTGGTTCCTTTGGTGTTTTTCTGAGGAACCTCTCCAGTGCTGTTTCCTGCTTGTGAGATGGTGTTGCATGGCTGGTGCTTGCGAGCAGTGCACTGAGGAAAGTGCCAAACGCTTTCAGGCGACTCCTCGACCGGGCCCGGTCCTCCGGGTTTATGGTGTTGCACTGCTTCTTAGCGGCTTTTTCGGCTGCTGCCTTCTGCTGGGCCCTTTCCGATCCGCTTTGTGTGGTGGGGCTTTTTGTGGAGCTCGTCGCGCTGGCTGTTGGTTGTCTGAATTTGAATAAAAAATTAATTAATTAATTAATTAATTTGAGGAAACTTAGGGTTTCCCCTCTATCCTCGTAGACAACGACCTCATGATGTTCTGAGGCCTTTAGACAGCCAAAGCGGTCTGCGACGTCTCCTCTTTCTCCTCCCACCACCATTGCGTCCACACTTATGGTTCGGGCCGCGGCTGACGTGTAGTATCCTGCCTCCCCGATCTTCTGAAGCAATGAGCTTGCCTGAGCAAATGGAGTAGCCTCTCCCCACTCGAGTAATGCGATTGTTTTCCCTTTAAATCGCATTAGACGGCATCGGTGAGTGGCCACTTCCACTTGAGGTAGTGCAGCATACTTGCTGCCTTTTATGCTCGTTTTAGTGGTGCTTCCGTTAATCAAGGCGGCAAGGCCCGGTGAAAGGTGTATTCGGGCCGTAGCTCGACTTGAGCCTATGCAGAAGCCTATGCCTAACTTCTCCTGTTCCCTGTTCATGAACAGAGCGACGCCTCGCAGTCTGATGCCAGGGACTCCGTCTTCTCCGCATGCCAGGAATTGTGTGGTAGTCATGCTAGAGGCTGGTTGTAGGCTGGCTGTTGCTGCTACCACTGCTGCTACCGTTGATAATGGCCGTTGGTTAGAATGTGTGTGTGTAATTTGTGTATCAGTCAATTGTGTGCTTGTTGTTGCTTGTGTAGTTGTGGTTGTTGTTTGTGTGTTTGTGGTTGTGGTTGTTGTTGTGGTTGTGTGTGTTCGAATGTGTGGTCGACTTCGCAAGGTTACGTCCGTTTTGTTAGCCCTTGCTGCGATTGTGGCGACTTTGCTCGCGAATGCCAAGAATGGAATCCTAGTAGCCAGTCTCCCCATGATGGTGTGGAGTGTGGACTGGCTAAGCTGGGTTTCGAATTTTATTTCGAGCTCCATTCTGTCTTGGCTGAACCTTGGGCATTCGAAGAGCAAGTGCCAGACTGTCTCTTCGCAACTCGGGTCACAGACGCACGAGGGACTATCTTTGAGATGGAAATTATTTACCTTTCACATGAGAAAATTCATCATGTGAAAATTGCAAGTTTCTAGTTTGGCACAGACAACTTCTGTCTGTTTTCTGCACTTAGTAAATTCCATAGAAAGATTAATCAATCATTTTGGTCATTATTCAAATAGAAGTTTACCAACTGACCATGTGGACAATTTTAGATTTCTGACGATTACATTTTGGGCTAATAATGTGTGGACCATATTAGTCATTTAAGATCGAAAAACTCTGGGAGAAACCATTGTTTTTCTGATTAATCAACCGTTTCAAAGAAATTGTATTTCCCAAGAAACTATATTTTTGTCAACAAAATGTAATTAGTATTTTTGGCATACAGTCAAAAATAAATGTTTGGTCAGTAAATGTACTCTTTGTATATTGGTGCCAAATAAAACATACTGCAATTGAAATGGTTCTAGTGAATTCTACAAGGGTATTCCCAAAGTGGATCACGTGAGTAAAGTGTGAGTTTATTTGGAAATGCCGCGTCTTGCTTCAAACATTATTGATGATGTCGTTTACTGTTTTGTTTGTTCGCAGATATACATTATGCAGACTCTTATTTTTTTTTTTTTATTTTTTTTTTTTTTTTTTTTTTTTTTTTTGTTCTGAAATCATCCAATGACTTCTCCCAGTCTGGGTTAAGCGGGAGGTCGTGTCAGACATTTACTGACTAAAACCCACCCGTGTTCCTTCAGTTGCTTGAGCCAGGGCCGCGGCAACTCTTTTTCAAATTTATCAATTTGCTGACATCTCTTTGAGGCGCGCGTGGAACACTACGCGCCGTCGACTCGGGCCTGGTCCTTATCGGACGGCGAGCTACCCATCACTCGCCGCCCGCAAGCCCGCGCCTACGGTGGCCGGGAATCTGCTTGCTACTCCCGACGCCCAGGGCGTCTCCTGCGGTGGTTTGGGGCGTGAGGGCGCCTCCATTGCCTCTCCCTCACGCGTTCTGCCTCCTCCTTCGCGAGCTTTACTGCTTCGCAGAAGGAGGTGACAGCTTCCCATTCCCTCTCGCTCCGTACCATGGCCTGAACCGGGGCTGGACGCGAGAGGTCACCACCGCCGATCGCCTCCACGAGGACAAGGCTTTGCTCCACCCAAGCAGGGCAGACCTCCACCGTATGTTCTACCGTGTCCTCCGGGCGATCCTCACAATGGTGACACCCGGGCGTTTTCTCCCGCCTTATCCTGAACAGGAACCTCCCGAAGCAGCCGTGTCCGGTGAGGACCTGCGTCAGGCGGAAGGTGAGGACGCCGTGGCGCCTCTCAAGCCACTCCTCAAAGAGGGGCATTATCGCCACAATTGTGGCGTGCCCAGCGCTGGGTTGCGACAGTCGCCCTCTCCATGTCGCCATGAGATCCTGCCGGAGCTCTCTCCGCCAAGCCGTGATTTGTTGCAGCAACGGAGTTTCGCCCCGGCATTACATTATGCTGCCTGGCACAATGATGCCAGGTTAAGCATATCTTTATACAGAGAAAATGTGAATTAACTCCGGATAAACCTACAATGATTACTGGAACTTGGCCTGAGTCTGCCCTCTGAGAAGAGGGTAATAATATCCACGTAATAATATTGTCTGTGATATCCACCCAGCAGGCCCAGTGCGAGTTGATGGTGGCCCCAATGCGAGTTGATATACAGTTGCGTTAAATCTGATTTAGATCCACTCATACTTAATTTAGTGTTGGCATTTTTAAAAGCTAAGAGAATCAGGGCTTTTTAAATTTCTGAAGCGTTACGTCATAAGATTATCTACACTAACTTTTCTACTTTCTAATTATTTGAAAAACTAAATTACCCTCCTGGCTAATAAAAAATCGGCTTTAGTTACACGCTTTAGTATAAGGGATTAGCCGTTAAGGTTAATCGTTCAAAGGTTTAGAAACCAAACGACGTTTAGCACGTGTTGAAAAGTTCACAGTTTTGACCTTGTAATTACTTGAACGTAATCACTAATCGTGCCGTTTACAGGCACTTATGGTGGAATATTTTAACCTGGGGACTGTTTCAGGCTATTAAATGACTAGTACTTCACTGTTTTATACACTTTTCTATACTCACGCACGATTTGCATGTTTCAATGTGAGTTAAGTGATAAAGTTGAGTCACTTGTCTTCAAGACTATCAATGTCGACGCTAGTTAATTTACTATTCAAAATACAAGTAATATTCATGTCTATATTCCGAAAGTTAAGGCAGAGATTATTTATACATTAGTCACCCACAATAAGGTTTGTAGCAGGTGGTGTACCGTAGTTTCTGCTTATCCCCATGGTTAAAAGACGTGTGTTGGTGTATTTCTGCATGTGACTCATTATCACAGACATAAAAATAACTAGATAACGCAATTCCCTCCATCTGTATGAAAACCAAGCGTGACACTTTATCACAAACAATTTAGAAAAAAAAATTACTTACCAATGAAAGAAAACATTTCCAATGCCTCTGCCAACTTTTTCTATACATTCTTTACAGCTCAATATGGTATAAAAAGGCATTTTTCTAGACTTCGGTGGATTCCGGTGCCGATAAATGTATAATAATAAATTAAAAGCTCAGATTACGATCATTGATCGTAACTTTACTCCGTTTTTTGACACGCGAAGTACATACAATCGCGTCATCTAGTTAAATTTACATCTGTGGTCAGTATGTTTATGTGCCTACGGGTGAACCTATTGCCTTAAACCGGAATAAAGCCAAGAATCTTGGCTACTACTGAGAAATTGTAGATGCAAAAACCTAATAAAAACTTGCCTGACCCGTAAATCAATATCAGGACCTCGTGTTTAGCAGTAGAGTGTGCTATAATCTAGTAAGGGTACGTTCACACAGAACATCCGTATTTACAAAATCGTTTTTAACGGATCCGTCACTATTGGAGTTGATGTTCACACCGCACTTACAGTACCGTTTTAACGGATCTGTCGCTACTGGGGATAATGTTCACATAAAATTTAGTCAGTGTACTTTCACCAACCGCGCCGTGTTCCCGCAACCCCGTGTCACGCCCCGCGTGGTTTCGGTCCGATAAAACGGATCAGTATTTTAATAGTGTTATGTGTGAAGTCGCTCATACTACCTACGCCATTGCCGAATAAAAACGTATACGATAAAGTGGATCTATAAAACGGCTTACTACTCCACATTAATTGTATCTATTGCGAATACGGTGACAACGATGTAGTTAAGAATGTGTTTTCAAAAAGATAGTTGAATTTTGATTGACTTTTCATTTTTATCACGATACCGTATCCGTTTACGTCACGACATGAGACCTATTGTTAGATTAATAGTATTAAGTATAGCCACAGTATAACATCAAACATGCTGTCCTCCGCGGCTTCGCTCCCGTCAGCTGGCTACCTAACTACCCTACCCTACCTACCTACCTACCTAACCTATCCTACCCTAATTACCTACCTACCCACCTACGCTACCTACCTATCCTACTTTACCTACCTACCCACCTACGCTACCTACCAACCTTAGTACCCTACCCTACATACCTACCCTACCTACACTTTATTTTCATTCGTTATGTACTCTATGTCCTAAGCATTATTTTTTTTGTTGGGCTATCATCATCCAATGACTTCTCCCGCTCTGGGTGAAGTGCGAGGGCGTCTCAGTTTACTGACTAAAACCTACCCGTGTTCCTTCAGTTATTTGTGCCAGGGCCGCGGTAACACTCTTTCAAATTTATCCTCGACCCAGACAGACCCTACCCTACCTACCTACCTAACCTATCCTACCCTAATTACCTACCTACCCACCTACGCTACATACCTATTCTACTTTACCTACCTACCCACCTACGCTACCTACCAACCTGAGTACCCTACCCTACATAACTACCCTACCTACACTTTATTTTCATTCGTTATGTACTCTATGTCCTAAGCATTATTTTTTTTGTTGGGCAATCATCCAATGACTTCTCCCGCTCTGGGTGAAGTCATTGGATGATTGCCCAACAAAAAAAATGGCGTGTCAGTTTACTGACTAAAACCTACCCGTGTTCCTTCAGTTATTTTTGCCAGGGCCGCGGTAACACTCTTTCAAATTTATCCTCGACCCAGACAGACCCTACCCTACCTACCTACCTAACCTACCCTACCCTACTTACCTACCTACCCACCTACACTACCTACCTACCCTACATACCTACCCTACCTACATTTTATTTTCATTCATTATGTACCCTATGTCCTTTCCCAGGATGCCTATCTATCTATCTATCTTGTTGCCAAATTTCATTGAATTTCGATCAGTGGGTTCAGTGTGAAAAGGTAACCGGCAGACAGACGGACAGAGTTACTTTCGAATTTATAGTATTAGTATGGATAGAAACACGAAACAAAGACAGAAAACCAATAGAACAACTAATTTAAAAGGGTTGTCGCATTGTTGCCATGCGTTTGTCTGTGAGGGCCTTGAAAATGAGTCATCCCAATCAGCTGATTTTCACAAAGAAAATGTGTGATAATTCACACACATTTGTAAACGTCGTGCTAAGTACCTATCTATATGAACTCACTCAAATATCAGTCATCGGATTCATTTGTTGGCAGTCAATGAATCCAAGTCACCGGACAAATAGATGGAATGCCAAGGGGCGCCTCATGCGCCGCTTTGGCGGTAATATTTTAAAAATAATTATGATTAGTACATATTTCTGGTAATGTGCCATACTCTGTTACCTGCTGGACATGCATGGCCTCAGTGATGGGCTTGGGTCACGCATTTTATCACGGTTTTTGCTCCCAAACTGTGTTAAAAATGTGTGACTCAATCCTGTCACAGTAGGCCGTGCTCGCCCCGCAGGTTGATGTCCTAAAAGGACGTGACCGCAGTCTTTTTCCACTTTTCTTTTTCCATTTATGAACCCACACATTCTGTTATACCTATTGGGGAATATTTAAAACCCACTTCTTCCTTCCATCCAAGAAAAACGAAAGGTTTCTTGCCCGATGAAACCACCAGGGTAGCATATTTCAGATTACAGTGATGATAATAAAAATACGAGAATGATTATAATAATTTTTGGTTGAAAAAGTGGTACTGTCAAACCAACTCTTGTTTAACCCGAAACGCCATAATCAGTATGGCGATAGGCAAATCATTTTCAAAAATCGCATAGTGTTTGATAGATTTAATTCGAGGCATTTTCAACTATCTACAGTGATCATCAACTTTCTCCTGTGAATCTATGAAACACGCAGCAAAACAAGGTTATTATATTATTATTTAATACCGTTAATAGTAGCGGAAACTGAAAAGCCATCGTTCCGGACTGGATGTTTTCGGGTTCATACTCGTACAATGTTGATAGAATAGAATAGAATATACTTTATTGTACACCATAAAAGTTACACATCTATTTTATAAGAAAACTGATGTTGATTTCAGAGCAGGTTTTCTGTTTTGACCATAGATTTAGAATTTTTTTGCTACGGTTTTGACAGTGTGAAGTCAATATTGCCGTAGTATAGTAGATACAAGATTAAATTCAGCTATGGTTTTGACAGTGTGAAGTCAATATTGCCGTAGTATAGTAGATACAAGATTAAATTCAGTCATCGATATCCGCCTTGGCGAGGCACTTCTAATTGCAGGGTTATTTTTACCCGACTGCCGAAGGAGGGTAATGTGTTTATCAGTCTATGTATGTATGTATGAATGTTTGTTCCTATGTGGCGTTCTAGAGACCAAACGCGTTGGCCGATTTTGATGATTCTTGCGTCAATCGATTCGTCTTAATCTTGCGAGTGTCACTGGCTACATTAAAATTGAAAAAAACAAAAATGGCGGCAAAAAAAAAAATCTGCCAAACCCATCGTGTGGGATATCAAAATGAAGGGTTTTAATAGGCGATTTCAAAAATATAAAACACTTTTATGTTTAAATGTACCTAACTCTAAAAAAAAATAACCAAAATGTGGTAAATAAAAAAAAATTAATTAAAATATCAAAAAACCCGACTGCATACATCTGGTTTTGGTCCGCCAGCTCGCGAATATGTATCCTCCGACTGCACAGCATGATTTTATTCTTGTTTACGTCTTTTTAGTTTGCTTTTCAAGCAGTCGGGTTTTTTGATATTATTAATAAACTTTTTTTTAAATATGTACTAACTAGCGGATGCCTCGCGGTTTCACCCGCGTAGTTCCCGTTCCCGTGGGTATACAGGGATAAAAAAAAACTTGTCTTTGGTAGGTACCAATTTTTTGCGTTATGGACACCGAGTTCCAAAAATAAAGTTATTTTCACTTTGTAGTTTTGAAGTTTTTCATTTGGAAGTCGGTAGTATTTTTTTGCAAAAAAGCTTTTTTTTATTTTTCACTTTTTAGTTGTACCTATCTAATAGGCAAGTTGTTTAGTAAGGTACCTATAACGCCAGAATAGATTACCCGAATATCATGAAACTTGAACATAACCGGTGAAATGAGAGATCTGCGTACCCCTTAAGAGCGTACGGGCGTGATATTATGTTATGAAATGGTATAAACAATGAACAGACATGCGATTGCAGCAATCCCGAGAGGTTTGCCGTTATTTATAGAAGAGTTCTGTTGTATATCTTCGAAGTCCTTAATCAGATCTTCACCAAATTAAAATGGGACCGATTTGTGAATATACTCTTTCAAACAAAAAGTAAGTATTTTCAAAATCGGTCCCCAAATGACGGAGATAACGGTGAACATACATAAAAAAAAATAAAAACATACATGAAGTCGAACATAGAACCTCCTCCTTTTTGGTAAGTCGGTTAAAAAGTAGCCTATATCACCCGGAGATAGTGTAGCTTCCGAACGGTGAAAGAATTTTTTAAATCGATCCAGTAGTTTTTAAGTTTATTCGTTACATACAAAAATCCAAAAATACAAATCTTTACTTCTTTGTAATATTATTAGTATAGATAAGTTAATAAAATTTTAGGAGATGACAGTAGTTTACTCACAGATTTAAAAAATAATGTGAGACCAATTAATGCTGAAATATATTACAGAGTATCTGAGATATTAGGTAGAGAACTGTTATTATCTACGGAACCCACTCTCAAAAACCGAAAATAAAGCATTTGGATTATCCTGCAGTTAATTACAGTTTTTTGAGGAATGATAATTTAATTCTTCCTTATAAATTCCTCTTCAATCAGTATTAGTGAACTGCTTTTGTTATATTTACCCAAGTACCACATACCGTGAAATATATTTCGAGGTCAGACAATAAAAAAGTAACATTTGCATTAGATTGAATATTTATTCCAACATGAGTTACACATTGATAAATTACAAGTATTTAAAAATTAAGAAAAATTCGCACGGTAGGCTGATCCGCAAAGGATAAAAATGCAAGAAAAAACCACTTGTAAACTTCAAAGTACCAAAAGGATACCTTTTTGTTCGAATCGAACACGGGTTTTTTACTTTATAATTACCCTTATCAATTACCTAAAATCTTTCCATCTAATTACATAATCCACCTTAGGCTCCCACAGACATGTCCGACACAACAATGCGACAGCAGCATGTTAGGAAAGTTGTTCTCTTTATAGAATCATTTAAAAAAAAAAGTTAATTAATAAAATCAAAATACCCGACTGCTTAAAAAGCGAACTAAAAAGACGTAAACAAGAAGAAAATCATGCTGTGCAGTCGGAGGATACATATTCTCGAGCTGGATGACCAAAACCAGATGTATCCTCCGACTGCACAGCATGATTTTCTTCTTGTTTACGTCTTTTTAGTTCGCTTTTTAAGCAGTCGGGTATTTTGATTTTATTATTTAACTTTTTTATTTATAACTTTTTAGTTAACATTTTTTTCGAATTAGGTACATTTAAATACATAAGTGTTATATATTTTTGAAATCACCTCTTGAAACCCTTTATTTTGATACCCCACACGATGGGTTTGGAAGAAAAAATAAAATTGCCCCCCCACAATATGGCGCCCAAAAGCCGCCATTTTACTATTTTCCAATTTTAATGTAGCCTATGACACTCGCAAGGTTAAGACGAATCGATTGACGTATGAATCATCAAAATCGGTCAACGCGTTTGGTCTCTGGAACGCCACATAGGAACAAACATACATACATACATACATACATATATACATACATACATACATACATACATACATACATACATAGACTGATAAACACATTACCCTCCTTCGGCAGTCGGGTAACAATGCAATTGCGTTGTCGCTTTTTCGTGGCAGGCCTGTCTTGGGAGCCTTCAACAGTATATTTGAGACATCCCGTTTCATGACCAATCGTGCCAAACTCTATAATTTAAAGACCCAGTCCAAAAACAGCTCAAATTTTAATGACCTGTCAAACGATGTGACCTTGGAAACTAGTGTTTCCTTCGGTTTTCAGTACAATGACAGAGACGTAAACTTTTAGCGTAATCTTCGACATTCAGACCGAATAGTTCACGGTGAAGTCCATGATTTATTATTATAACTACATAATATCAATAGCTATTACTCAATGGCTTAGAAAAAATCATGAGAAAAGATCTGAGTGAATGTTGAAGGCTGTGAGAGTAGGGGGAGAACGAAGAAACAATGAAAGAAGTTACTAGAAAGGGGGGTGGAGGAGGTAGGTATTATGATAGCCGACTCAAAATAAAATTCACCTCCACAGCCTCCACTCTACAAATAAAAAATACAGCTCAAAGGTTATACAGTTAAACAGAACAAGAATTTATTTTACACCAACATAATTCTAGCATAGACTGGATGAATTTACCTAGAGCAAATAGTTATTGTAATTTCTACATGAGTCTTTCGTGGCAGCTAAAAAGAAACTTGCTATTGGATAGAATCTAGGTGTGTATCAAAGATAAATGATCTCGGAGGTCGTTCATGTTTTCCCAGCTAATCATGACTGATTCAATTAGCACTATAACGATCAAATGGGTGAATGACTGATCATGATTATCCTCTATCTTGGTAGGTCATTGTTCTGATGACCTGAGACTATTTTTTTAAAACCAATATTAGTTGACACTACTTCAAGTCAACAACCATGATAGTATAGATTTATAGTAGAAAAAATAAAAAAAATTGTGTTAGAGTGAGAGTGAGTGTGTTGTGGTAGGTGTAGTATGTGTAGTGTGTGTGAGTTATATACTATAAATGAGGGGAGATCTGTCTTAGGCATATGGTAAGAGCAATTTCTCGGTTTCGTCATACGATTTCTCAAGCAGCCATTCTTTAACTGAATTTTTGCATTGGTGATAATTTAAGCTAGCGTTCGGTTCCGTTCCACGGAAATAGATGGTGATCTATCTATCGCCGTGGAACGGAACCGAACGCGATCGATTTACAAAAAATAATCGGTATAATCAGATTAAAAACGCTAGTTGCGTCGGTTTCTTTGTATGGGATGAGGTATCTGTATGCTAGTATTATATTATCTGTGCCCCAGTCAAGCCAATGGATACCATATTACCCAGTTACTGGGTTGTGAAAGTCAGGCAGTCACTCCTCGTAAGATACTGTTACTCAATTGATGGATAAACTGGAAGCCAGACTGAAAATAGTTGGGAAAGTACTAGACAGATTAATTGCTGGGCAAGCAACGCATCTGCAATACTTAGCCACCTTAACCCGTACTTCATCTCATCAAGTCAGTGTTGTTGACATTTTTCTAAGCACTCTGTTAGTTCATTGGTATTTAAATTGGATTCGCCGGCCGTGACTTAGGTAATGGTCGCATGCTAAACGTCATTACAGCTTAGTCGTAGAGATGATTAGATTTTACTGTTTTTGTACACTATTTTCTTGATAATTATTTAATTAATTTTAATTTTGAGGGAAATATTATCGTCTTCGTATCGCTGGCACGACAGTCGTTAAATTTTGTTTGGCCCAAAACTTAAATTAAATATATTTCAATTTCAGACAATTTTGGAGTTTGTTAGTATACAACCTTATAATTAACTAGCTTTTGCCAGCGGCTTCACCCCAGCGCGTGAAAGTCGCAAATTATCCCCAGGGAACATATTCCTGGGATGAAAATCCCGTAATAGTAACCTATGTGCTATTTCTGACTATCTCTGTGCCAAATTTCAACCAGATCCGTCCAGCCGTTTGAGCGTGAAGAAGTAACAAACATACAAACACACACGCACACACACTCACAAACTTTCGCCTTTATAATATTAGTGTGAAGTGTGATGTTAGTAATCAGTACATGACACGAAAACAATTTAAAGAATTTATATCAATTACAGGGATCCACGTCACAATTAAATAAGAAATACATAATTTTAAATTTCGATTAAAATTGTCAAAAAATATAAATATCACAGAATTAAAATGTCAAAAAATAAAACAAAGTTCATAAAGCTAATATGACACAAACTAAAATGTCAGAAAACTTAAAATTAAAATGTCCAAATAAAAAACTTAACCACCTCCAAGGCGTCATCTGTGGCAGCGGATAGATCACCCTGGTTGCATGTTTTGGGGTACAGAGGTCAGGACAGGAAGTGGAGCTTGGTTTGCGAATCAGCACAACATGCATCTGTAACCCTATTTTGCGAGGTTGGTGTTACACCTACCTACCTGAGTTCTGAGGCGGTTCAGGGACTTAGACGTAGACCACGGAAATATTATAAAAATAATGAACTTAACTCTATTTTTGGAGTTTTAGAAGATCTGCCACTGCTATGTCTGTGGATAGACGAGAACCTGATTCATCATCATTATCTTCCTGCACAAACCTATATTACTTGGGTTTGAGTCGGGGTTACGTCCTGTCAACCCTTACGATATCACTGAGTCCATTTTCTTTCATATTATATAGAAAGCTGTTTGTAGTAAGAAATAAATCTAGATAGTACTTTTATAGCCAGTTGGCAATGACATAATAATTGTGTTGTATTTCATCATCAGCCTTTTTAATCATTCCCACTGCTGGGACACAGGCCTCCTCTCTGTGAGAAAGCCATTCGCCTTAATCCACCACGCGGGCCCAGTGCGGGTTGGTGAATGTCACATATCTTGTCACATGTATTGTATTTATAACAATAAATAAATCAATTTCAATGTCAAATAAATATTAAAATTCCGAGCGATGACTATATTCATTATTCATATTATACATTATTTTCACACGATCTTCTTTAGGTAGTTGCTGCAAAACTGAAGTGGGATTGAGTAGGACATTTCTATCGGATGCCTTCAACTATGGACCCGTATATCGCAAGACTAGAGCCCTGACACTGTTAGACAGGGTCGCGCAGACCAAGGCTTTCTTGGGAATTGGAGAGAAGAAGAGTGCTTACACCGAGAGTAATGGGACGTATGAGGGAAGCCTTTGCCCAAGTGTGGGAACAGGCTAACAATTAGTTGTTTTTAAGTAATCTGCTAGGAAAATGGTACATAAACAGACCTTTTTTATTTCCTCTAAAGTTGAATACAGTCATTAGCGTAATAAATATAAAATCACATGACATCTTCATTTTGTAAAACTTTTTGTTCATATGAGGCATTAATTTTTTTGTTTTGTTTTACCTTCATTAGTGAAAATTATGATTGACAGTGTAAACTAAATAAAAAATGTTTTGTTTGATGTTTTTCTTCGTAAGCAATAAGTAAATTTGGTTGAGAAGATACGCAGATAACAGATTAGGCGAGTAACACACTGACCGTGAGGACTGGTTCAGATAACTGATTGTGTACACCTGACCTAGTACAGTTTTAAGTACACCTTTGGTTAGGAGAACTGTAGATGACACTGTTATTATCTTTTGGCAATTAATCTTAGGCACTTGCCCCACTGCCGACGAGTAAACGAATAGCTATCGACTATCCTTAAACTATGATGAAACTGAAAAGCTATTCAGCATACTTGCATAATTTCTTTGTGTAATAAAAAATATATTTAGTTTAGTCGTTTATTTATTTATGTCTTAAATGGCAGAATTAAGTGGACGATAATACATTGATACATGAGTACAGCACCTACGTTATTCTTCTTGAAAAAATCTATATCCTAAGTTTTCTCTGGCACACACACACGCACGTAAACATGACACCCACACACAAACATTACACTCCCACACACCCAACACACACACATATACTCAAACACCTCTATACTCACCAGCAGACACCATTTAAGTTTTTATTTTTTGTTTGTTAATTTAATTCTAGTTTGCACCTAATGGTCCCTAATTATTTTTGCTAGGTAATGAAACTAATCAAAATTATGAGACTTCCTGTAATGAAAGTACATGTTTTATTTGTTTTTGATCAGCGGCTACAATTTGTTAACGAGGGTGGGCGCTGATACCTATAATTACAAGATATTAAGTTATCTTAGTTTAGGTATTGGCTGCAACTTTAACTTACAACTCTACTTACCTTTGGCATATTTTTATCGCAAACCATACCATTTTTGTGTTTTTACTTGAAGGTGCAAATAAACTATTTTATTTTATTTTATAATTTTGTCGCCGAAGAAGAGGACAAAAGATATAAATCCCGTGTCAAGAAAAGAGACTTATATTAATAACTAACTGATGGCTGCCTGTTCACACTGCCGGCGAAAACTCTCTCACCATTAATTTGTCGCAGCGACATGCGTGCGAATAATCATCCGTTGCACAAGAACACTGAACTCGCTTATAGCCGAGCGACAAAACTATCGGAACTACACACTCGCTTCTCGCTGCTCGCCAACTCGTTTCTAGATTCTAGCTCTCCTCGCTTCTCGCTGATCATCGGTTGTAAATGGGTCTTATTTTACTTGTTTTTTTGGATACTGCCTGTTTATTATTATAGTATTTTTGCTTGGGCTACCACCAAACATTACGACCTAGGATCGATTCCCAGATCGGGGAAAATATTATTGGAATTTTCATAATTTTCAGTAGCAGCCCGGATGTTGTTTTTTTTGGCTGGTTGATGACAAAAGGCGGGGAGCCTTTTGTAATCAACCAGGCAAAAAAAACTTAGGACTTTAACAGAACAGGTGAAATGTAGGAGGACCTACGAAAGGTACTCCCCTGGACGGGGTCCAGATGCTAAGAAAGAAAATTTGATTCAAATAAATATCACTAGATGACGCGATGTGCATCGATTTGTTATTGTATATTTTGTAAAATTTACATTTTTATAGAATTGATCATAAAAATTTATGTTCTTGTTTAATCAACTCTCCTAAGCACAAAATCATGTAATATAGTCTCTTAATTCACATTTCAAAGATTATTTGAACGGATAACTTAAAATTGATTCGAATAGATGGCGCGGTTTAAAAATAATTAATTTAAGCTTAATTTCTGAGGCATTCCACTCGATTTATTTATTTATATTGTAACAAATTTTGGTGCAATAAAACTGTAAAAACGTGCAGAAAATACTATAAAACAAATCATCACTGTATTTAAAGAAAAAAATATTCACGAACCGAGTAAATCCTTTTACTTGCAAGTC
This sequence comes from Anorthoa munda, assembly GCA_945859665.1. NCBI lineage: Eukaryota > Metazoa > Arthropoda > Insecta > Lepidoptera > Noctuidae > Anorthoa > Anorthoa munda. The sequence continues at coordinate 17,986,747 of OX243896.1, read as the reverse complement.
GCTGCTCACACCATCTATCGCCGTGGAACGGAACCGAACACGATTGATGTACTTATAAAAATAATCATTTTAGTCAGACGAAAAACGCTAGTTACGTCCAAACGGTTTCTTTGTATGGGATGAGGTATCTGTATGCTAGTATTATATTATCTGTGCCCCTGGCTAACGTGATGTTACGTTATGTTTTGTGTTGGTTATTAAAATCCGTGGAAATTTAGATTCTGTTTCCCTAAAGTAATCCCACATCTAGACATTATTTGAGACATATTGCCCTACTACGGATTTTAAAAACGGAAATGGTTGAATTTTCTTTGTCCGACAAAACCTATAATCTGCAGTGAACGTCCATTTGTAGAAACCATGACCATGTTTATAAATATTATTATTGTAGTTCTTCAACAATTACTCGAAAATTATAGTATCAAGTTTGTAATTACGTTTTTAGAGTTCTACAGCGGTTGACGAATTCGGAAAACTTTTTTTTTGTTTATATTTGTTCATATTGACTCCTTACAAACTTTTAAATTAAGTTTATGTTCCCATGGGTGTATGAAAGCTTTGAGGAGCGGTCGATCGAGGTTAAGCAACGCTTGACGAGGTCGGTCCGTAGTTGGGTGACCATTTCAACATTCCGAGTTTCCTCCGTGCCTCGGAAAGCACGTTAAGCCGTTGGTCCCGGCTGTCATTTGAAGATCTTTGACAGTCATTACGGGTAGTCAGAAGCCTGAGATCTGACACCAGTCTTGCCAAGGGGTATCGTGTTACCCAGTTACTGGGTTGTGCAGGTCAGATAGGCAGTCGCTCCGTGTAAAACACTTAGCTGAATCCGGTAAGACTGGAAGCCGACCCCAATGTAGTTGGGAAACGGCTAGGCAGATTGATATTGGGTGTATGAAAGTTTAAGAAAATAATTAAATTCTTGTTTTTTAATGATTTATGGATATTCCTATCCAACCTAAACTGGCTGATCCATAGTTTAGTCATAGTGTGTCACTGATAAAGAAAATATCCGTTGCTGAAAATAGAGGCCCCAAGATTTTACGTAAAACGCACACACATCATCAGCCTATTAATGTTCCCACTGCTGGGACACAGGCCTCCTCTGTGAGAGGGAATGGGCCGTTGACCACACGGGCCCAGTGCGGGTTGGTGGATGTCACATATCTTCGAATGTTTGGTTCTAGGACATGCCGGGTTCCTCACGATGTTTCCTTCACCGTTTTGAGAGCAGTGGTGATGAAATAATTTACACAAAGTAAAGCGCCTGCCTGGGCTCGAACCCACGACCTACAACTTGTAAGTCGCGGCCGATACCACTGGGCCACCACTGCTCTCGTAAAACGCATCCCAACAAAAATATTTTATATGCACACAAAATAATTTTCTGAAAATTTTCGGAAATGTTACCTACGGAACTGAATGCAACCTGTGCCCTGTTTTTTGTCTAAACATAGTATAATTAGAAAAATAAGTGTGTTATGCGTTTCACAGTCCAGTGTCCACCGTAATAGTACCTATATGTTTTTATTGCGATGACATTATTTTAATAATGACGATTATTTTTATGTATTTGACGCGATTGTTCGCTGACTGTCGTTTGAGCTCGAATGTTTTTATTCTAAAAGAGTAATTATGGTCTGTGATAAACATGGAGTAGAATTCTGGGTTTTCTTAAGGGGTGTGAAAGAATTTCGTATTATTTTCTCTAGTATCGAGATTAATAATACGACAATAGCTACTGATAAATTGGATAAAAAAAATAGATTTTGGTCTTACTGTCGATTGCAATGCAAATAATAAAAAGAAAAAGAAGCTGCTGACATAAATTTAAATAATTGGAATTTTGTACCTTTTTGAATAAATTTTATTATTTATTATTATCATTAAAAATATTACGTTTATCAGCTACCTGTTTTTATACGGAGATAACGAAAAAAAACCGACCAAGTGCGAGTCGGCTTCGCGCACGAAAGGTTCCGTACCATTATCGCAAAAAAAATATTTTTGTTGTATGGGAGCCCCAATTGAACTTTTTTTTTTTTTTGTTTTAAGTATTTTTTGTTATAGCGGCAATAGAAATACATCACCTGTGAAAATTTCAACTGTCTAGCTGTCACGGTTCATGAGATACAGCCTGGTGACAGACGGACAGACAGACAGACGGATCGTGGAGTCTTAGTAAAAGGGTCCCGTATTTACCCTTTGGGTACGAAACCCTAAAAACAAAACTATAGACGAAAAAGAAAATTGTAGAGATTACCGTTTCATTCTCTAGATCTATCTATAAATTTCTTCAACGCCTTTTAAGATATACTTCCCATAATAACAAATTGTAAATGTTTTCCTAATCCTAGAAGATCCCTGAAGTAATTGGACCTAATATCAACATCGCCGTTTCATGGAAAAAGCTTTTTACCCGACTGCCGAAGGAGGGTAATGTGTTTATCAGTATATGTATGTATGTATGTATGTATGTATGTATGTATGTTTGTATGTTTGTTCCTATGTGGCGTTCTAGAGACCAAACGCGTTGGCCGATTTTGATGATTCTTATGTCAATCGATTTGTCTTAATCTTGCGAGTGTCACTAGCCACATTAAAATTGGAAAATACAAAAATGGCGGCTTTTTTAGAATTTATTCGCGAGCTGGCGGACCAAAACCAGATGTATCCTCCGACTGCACAGCATGATTTTCTTCTTGTTTACGTCTTTTTAGTTTGCTTTTTAAGCAGTCGGGTTTTTTGATTTTTTTAATAAACTTTTTAAGAAGATGAACTATCTTTACACAGAATGTTTATAATGCATAGCTATGAAGACTCGCGGGATTGTTGCATATTTATTATTTCACGAATCGAAGACGAGTGCGATTGTTGCAGTATTTGCTTTAATATTCTGAAACGTATTCTACAAAAAAAAAATACATCCCCACTTTACGTCTATGGGGGCGTATAGATTACACGAAAAAAAAATATTTTCATGATTTTATGTTACCACTTTGTCGGAATTATTAATATGTATATCCATGCCAAATTATAGCTTTCTAGTGCTTAGATTCTCTGAGCTAAGCTGCGGACCGGACAGAGCGAAACTATAAGGGTTCCTTGTTGGCTTTGGAACCCTAAAAAGGATAATGAATGAATTCAAGCTGCTAAACAATATCACTATTTTAATTTCTTCGAAAAATAAGGAAGGTATAAATATAGTGATGATTCAACAAAACAAAGTTCATTAAAATGTGATTCAAACGGTTGAACCTAAACCTATAAAAATATCATACTTTGGGGAATATTGACCACAACAGTTAAAGGGTTAGATTTAACTTTGAACCCTCTGACAAATCAATGTGTCATTATGATTGTCTTGGTAACCCACTTATCGCTTTTAAAGGTAACATAAAGTTATTAATTGATATTTGTCATTTTGGTTTTTCTAATGACTTAGCTCCTGATCGGTATTGGATGTGGTTAAGTATATAGGTTTATCATATTTTAAGTTTCGCACTGGTAAATAGGTAGGAAGTGTTGAATAATTGTTAACTACTTAAGAATCTAGTGAGTACGGACGCAGTAACGTTTTGTAAAAATGGGTAGTTATATTTTCTCATTCTAGAAAGCTTAGTAGGCTAATAGCTTTTGACCGAGTCTCAAAAGTCCAAACTCAAGGTTTGCCAAAGGGCGATGGAACATAGCGGACCAAATTCGTAAAATCGCAATACGCTCCAAAGCAGGAATCGCCTTTTGTTTTTCATTTTTACTTTTAGTAATCTATACAAATAAGGCGATGATAGCTCAGTGGTAGTGACGTCGGATACCGAGACGAAGGTCGCGGGTTCGAATCCTACAATGAGCTTGAGCTTTCGGTGAAGGAAAACATCGTGAGAAAACCATAGCACGGTGGTAGGGTACTTTGTAGTACCCGCCTGGCTGGCAACCACCCTCAAGTTGAAAATCTGTCGCCAAGCACCTTCCGGTGTGTTCCGACAGCAGCACTTGAGAGCCAGTTCCCTTCTAGGCTTTGTGTGTGCTTACCACCATCGGCCACATCATCACTGACACGGTGAGATTGTGGTCAAACACAGGCCTATACATAGTAAAAAAAAAAAAAAAAAAAATATTGTCTATATGTAATATCAAAATAACAACGTTTTATTGAATGCATGTGAAAGTGTAAACGGAGCTAATAACAAATATGCAATCTTTAAGATTTTTGGTTGTTTGTCTGTCTGTTTGTTCCGGGTACTCTCCGAAACGGCTGGACCGATTTTGACGGTACTTTCACTGGTAGATAGCTGATGCTATAAGGAGTAACATAGGCTACTTTTTCCCGGCAAAATTAACAGTTAAAAAAAACGGGTTCGACGCGGATAAAGTCGCGGGCAACAGCTAGTTCTATCATAAAATCAAATGTTTATCATCCTTTGACCTTTCTCATAATGAATTTAATAGGTTGGTTATAAGTTAAACACTAACGTAAACTCCCAAACAGCAGGGAGAATATTTTGCCAAATAAAACTACTTTCTGACGCCGACAACGCACCTAATTATGCAAAATAGCGATCAAATGACTCAAACTTATATTAATTACAACAACAATACTTACTTACACTTAATTAAATATTGAATTGGTAGATCGTAAGGGGCGCGTGTTTTTGAACATCATACATTATTAAAGGCAATGAGTGGGTAAGATACCTACATTAATATGAGAAAATTTATTAATTTGGACTACGAATAAAATTATTCGTAGTCCAAACTACTGGCTTTTAATAGGATAATCGATATTCTCACCATTAACGATGAGGATAAATCTAATTTCAATTTTTTTTTTTTTTACATCAAATTAATATATTTTCTTGAGTACAAGTGCACCGATAGGCATATCTATCAATACGCGAACACTTAAGGGCCTACATACCCTTTAGTGCCGTAAAACGGTAACTATCTAAAGCATACTCTTTAGTAACGGCTAGGTTAAAAGGTTAAAAAAATATATATTTATTATTGATTCATGTACATAATTTTGAACACAAGGTTTTTTCGTGTAACTAATAGTTTTGCTTTAAAAAAAAATTACAACACGATATTTTTTCGCAACTTTTGGAAACTCCTTCAAAACGACTTGGATGTTTAAAAATTTTTTACACGGAAATTCAATACGGAATTTTTTTTAATTTCTTCATAACTAATATAGCATATGTAAATCAAATAATATTTTGCAAACAAAACTGTTCAAAAGGAGGTTCAATATTGATATTTTGGCATCGAGCGGGCGCACGGCCAGTACTGCGTTAACATTGGGGCGTATATAGCGCCTTAAAGAACTCTGTTTAGGACTCATTTATTAAAAGTTACTATCCTTAAACACCGGAAAAGTTTCTCCTCCTGTTCTCTATCACTAGAAATTATTCAAGGACATTCCTTGAACTTGAATTTGACATTCCTTCACTTAGAGACTCCATATTCTTCTTTATACAAAGAAATAGGCCATTTTATTAGTCATGCAATAGTATGACGCATAGCGGATTATGGGATCCACAGAAGATAATATTCGATTAAATCAAGTTCAAAAACTCGTTGACACTTACCCAAGAAAGACCTAACGCCCAAGGTTCCCCTGGCTACCGACAGTATCATAGCCAGGGTAGACACGCCGCCTCCAGCGAAAATGTAGGCTTGCTTAGCGCTGCCACCAGCATTCGCATCTTTTCTCCGCCTCCAGAGAGGGGCACACGATGAGGCACATACGAAAATGCCGAAGACGATGCATTCCCACGCTAGCCACCCGGAATTCATGTTTCTGAAAAGAAGAAATATGAAGATAAGGCAAGAATCTAGGTTTTGATGACTGACAAAGAAGATTTATCTTGACAAAATACATTCTCAGCGATGAATTTTGTCAAAAGGTTCAAAATGTATAGGATTGGCATAGGCTACTGAAATTTATCGAGGTCAATCCCAAACAATTTGGCATTTCGATAATCGCTATTACCGATTGAATATGACTTTGCCTTGACCCCAAGAGCAAGTAAGGGTTTGTCACAAATTCCCAATTAAAGATAAACAAAGAAAGCAGAACAGATAAACAAAAACAAACTTATTGTTGCCTATCCAAATTATTCTGTCACAATATGTTTTTTGTATATTCTTGATATTAATAAAAATGAAAAGGTCACTTGTATGACTCACTGATATGAATCCTACAATTTGAAATTCTCTATGCTTAGCACGCCTCAACGGTTAAACTTTGGATAAATATTTTCACACAGGTCGATTATGACCCTATATTCCTGTCCTAGGCCACTTTTATGCTAGTAGAATGTACCCGTGGGATAATTTGTTCGATAAAGCCCATAAATACCAATTCGAAACGCTCCTTACAATAAGTAGATACGCCGTTTTACAATTAAATAATTTTCTCGACTTTCTGTTTGTGAGTTTGATCCGAAACATCTGTGTGTGCACATGTTCTTAGTTCAAATATCAAACATGGCGTCGTTTCGCTATAAATGTCATGTGTCATTTTTCAAAACAATAGCAATTATATTTGCTCCTTCTGTAATGGTTAGGTATGAACGATGATTATTGTCATAATTACATGTTGTGAATAAAGTTGTTATGTGAAAAATAAATATAACACACCATTGATGTGTTTGTTTGTTTCTAAGACAATTATATAATCGCTGAAATATTTATTTATTTATATTTATTTATAAATACCTATATAACACCCATTCATCCAATGTCTCCCATCAGTGGGAAGTCCCAACATTGAATATTAAACTGATTATTCTTTTGATAAAACAGTAAGTTCTGGTAAAGCATAGGATACTATTGGGACGGTAATGTTAGATATCATTACCGTGCGTGAATTTTTCGGTCATGTATTTTTAAAGCAAAGTGGCCGGAACGAGCGACTAGTTTTTTTTTTAATTGTTGGCGTTCGACCACTATCTCATCACATATTAAGCGGTGGTGTGGTCGACAATGGCACACACTGGCCTGGGAGCAATCTATCCATATGAATGAAGACAAAAATGTTAGCTCCTTCTGCGCATGCGGCTTCCCTGGTAACTCATAAACGGCACAAATATGTGGATGTCTCTAACTATTCTCAATCATATTTTTTGTTTTTTTCCTTCTTTAAATTAGACTTTTTACAATGATTTCAATACTTAATCTTTATAGCCCTTTGCTAAGAATAGTTACAGCACTGATAACAACATTTGTGCCACATGTTAAATTTAGTCTTGTTATATATATATATACCTATATATTTTTTTTCTTTTGTATAGATTCTGTTACCGATTGTTTTGTGAATGTGTGAACATTGTAGGCCTTCTAGATTTCTAGACGCTTGTTAACATTTGTTAACTCTTTATCTCGTTTATACAAACTTTTTTTTTTAATTTAGTCTTATTGTCGGGCCTACGTTGTCCCCCCATATCTAAGCACTAATGCTGTAACATGGAAATATTGTAAAAACCAAACCATTTTTTTTTTAAAGAGTAACCGTGGAGTTTCTTGCCGGTTCTTCTCCACAGGAAACGACCAACCTGAACCGTGCACCTTTTGTCGACGTTTTATAAGTACCCATGTGTATGTGAAATAAAAAACATTAGATTTGATCCACTCTTGATTTCAAAACCTTCAGATAGTAGCTATTGAAATGCAGACTTCAGTAGGGAATTCCACTTCTTACTGTATGAACAATGAAAGTAATCCTAAAACGAATCCTTTACAAAATATGCATTTCATCACAGATGCTCTTCCAATTGTTACCACGGTTATATAATTTTCCTGAGACCAGTCGTGATATATGTAAACGATATTGTCATAAAACAATAATAGATGAAAGATGAAAGCTAAATAAGAATAGTTAAATGAATGAATATGTATAATCCATAAATTTTCCGATACACATTATGGTAATATATTATACGGTTCAACTAAACGGATTTTTGTTGAAAGGCACAGAAAAGTGTTCCACCAACCACATCATTAGGGAGATAATGGTAACCAGACAATGGACAAGATCATCTATTGGCTACCCTACACACTTTATACTTTAGAAAATGGGTAACCAGTAGATGTAAGACAGCCCTACTTAGCCCTAATTAGGTGATTTTCAAATTTTTTCTTGGACATCTCTGACATCGGTGAAGGAAAACTTCGCGAGGAAACCTGGACTTATTATATTTAGTATAAGTTTGTGCTCCATTGGTGTTGCGTTCCAGTGCGAACGAATTAAATAAATCTAAATTGATAGGCAAAGTTAAACCGTGTAATCCTAACATAAGGTTTTCTTCTGAAAATCAGTATCAACTGCATGTGTTCTTTTAGTCTTTCACAATAGACTCACGCTTCAGAACACAAGGAAAATAACTCATGAATATGTATTCATTGGAAAGATTTTATCCTCATTTTCCATCAACTATTAATAGCGTTAGGAAATATACGGAAGCACATTCATACTTTTAGAATATGTTTGAATAGCTCTTTTTCTGCTTAGGACTATTGGAAATGCTACCTACTGAATGCAGATATCTATTATATTATTACAGGATTGTATTTATTTAAGTTGGAGGAAAGTAAATTGAATGTTTCTTCACGCTGTGTGTATCTGCATAGTAAGATCGAAAAGCGGGCCAAGAGACTTATTGGCAATGAGGCACTGGTCAAATCAAAGCTCCAGAGCCTTGAACATCGTCGCCGAGTTGCTAGCTTGTCGGTTTTTTATCGGTTACATTTCGGGGAGTGTGCGATGGAATTACATGATTTAATTCCGCCCAGCCCGTTCCATTATCGGACAACCAGACGCACGGCGATGCGTCATCGGTACATGGTGGATATCCCACCCATACGCACAAAACGTTTTTGGGGACACTTTTATTATGCGTACAGCTAAGGAGTGGAATTCCCTGCCGGAGTCTGTGTTTCCCGATAGCTACAATCTAGGGGTCTTTAAGTCAAGAGTGAATGGGTTTTTTCTAGGCAAGCGTGCTTCACCGTCGACAGCATCATCGCTTACCTTCAGGTTAGATAGTGGTCAAGCGCGAGACAATTGAAAAAAAAAAAAAAAAAAAAAAAAGTATTCAGCGATTCAACATCATTGATTCTATTATTTACGCTTTCGACCAATCGAATATTTCAACCAATAATAAAGAAATGGATTAAGGGTCTTTTGTGCTTCACCGAGGGGAGATAGTGGACAAACGGGAGCGACCATAAAACATTCTCGACAATCCTTAGAATTCTGATTGGGCGTACAAACAACAACAATAGTACCCTGATCGCGTAATGTATTACGCGATCAGGGTAATATTGTTGCGTCACCTAGGCATTGGTTTTTATATGATGATTCATAGGCAGTAGGTAATTAATGAAGAAATGGGTATGAACAACTAGCTCTACTACATAGCTGCCTGACTAATTTAAACAAATATTATTACGAGGTGCAGTTTAGAAATTAGGATGTAAGATGTCTGAAACTATTAATTCGAATTTATCGACGAAACAAAGCTAGCACTATCGCCGACTGTCATATATCCAGCGAATTACATGGTTACTATGGTCATGGGAGCGAAAACGCGGGATAAAAATAGTTTTTTACTAAGGGCGAGAGCTATCTATTTTTTTAATAAAACTAGTGCATGAAATAAGCTGTGATCCTAAACACATGAAGAATATCTGCACGTGTCAAAACTGTTTTATGAGGCGATTCTAAAGGTTTATTGACCAAAGTACCATATTACGGCAAATCTACCACATTTATGCCAAAAACAATAGCTACTTACTTTTATTAAGTTCTTAGTAAATCCATCGAATCTTTGCCAAACGTATCACGAATGCTCTCAAATGGAGTGCATCGCGTTTGTTTTGATGGAAAATCACAATATACAGTCCGAATAGCGTATATAACGTTCCCACTGCTGGGACATAGACCTTTGTCCTCTGTGAGAGGGAGTCGAGCGCCCAGTGCAAGTTAGTGATTATCAAATGTCTTCGAATTTTGGTTCTTGGATATGACGTTTCACTTCACCGTTTTGAGTGCAGTGTTGATGATATAAATTGCACATAATAAATTTTCTGCTTTGGTTTGAACCGACTACCCAACGGAAGTCGGAGTCTCTACTATTGTGCTACTATCTTATAGATAAGTAGACCAGTAATGCGATAAGACAGTATATTTTTTTTCGTTTCATTTAGTGGAGTGGTGGTTTTTTTTTGGATTTCAGACTAGTGACATTATATTAGTGACAATGATTGCTAAAATGTTATAAATGAATGGATTTGATATGTGCTACCTACTGAAATATCACGTGATCAATCACATACATTTTAAACCCCCCACGGGAAAAGAGGGGTGTTATAAGTTTGACGTGTGTACCTGTGTGTTTGTGTATATGTGTATTTGTGTTTCTGTCTGTGGCATTTATAGCTCCTAAACGGATGAACCGGTTTTAATTTAGTGTTCTTAGCTATGTTTGATGAAAATCGGTTCAGCCGTTCAAAAGTTATGGGCGTTTTACTGTTTTATGAATCGGGGTATTTTCGCAAAATATCGTGTCATAATTACGTGTTCGATAGCTTGTTAATCGAAGCGTGTCTACTACTAGATACATTATTTAGTTTAAAAGCAATAAATAAAAAAATAATGTTCAAGGGTTTTGGAAATGTTTAATTTTTACTTGTGGCATTTAACCACCGCCATTGCCGAAAGAAGTACACTTTTTCTAAGGTCTATGGACGTTCTAGTTGGATTATATTCCGCTTTTACACTGTTGACGCCGTTGACATAACCATTAATATGAATAACTGACTCAATTATTTTCAAAGATGGCTTCAACTAACTTCCCTTTGCAAAATGTGCACTCCTATTTCTCAGATTCCTATATCCAGCTTGCACCCGTTACTTTGTATAAATAAGATCTACAGACATTTCAAGACTTATTAGTTAGAAAGCATTTATCATCATCAAGTTAAAGGATACATTCGATTTGTTTCTATTTTAGAGGCATCTATCATATAAGTCATAAAGGCTAGGTTGGATTGAAAGCGATTAGAGATTTGAATGCCTATACATTAGTTTAGGTTTTTTGTTGTGTAAAACGGCATTATTTTAAATTCTTTGCTACTTTATTGTGTCTTAAACGAGCCCGCGCTTTTAATAAATTATTGTATTTAAAAAAATCGTCGTGGTTTTTTTTTTTGTATTTTTAGTTATAAAGAGAGCATGAACAATACAGTTTCGGCAAAGTGTTTTTACAGGGAAATCCTCTACACAGAATTTCGCAGAAGTACCAAATTAAAGTCCACCTTTTTCCTTGATACAATGACAAGCTTTATTGTTATTTAAAACACATACATGACTTACATTTAATGGAACATTTCGTACAGTCTCGGTTTGCGGTTCAATGCTGTCGTACACTTATCCGATTGAGGTGTTTGTTTAAAAACTAAATTCTGTTTTGTGAAACAGCCATTTTTTTGCTCGTCATTACATGTTTTGCCACTGCAAAAGATGCTTTGAAAACAATGACATTGTTGAATACATAAACTTCTTAGTATTTTGTGAATGGATGGTATTTTTGAATAATTAACTATGGATTATTATATTTTTGGAGGAATTTTGCTGCACGTTTTCTAGACAATATGAAATTTTATAAAAATCACTAAAATATGGGCAGCCTACTACGAAAATAAATAGACTGTTATATATTGTTTGTTAGATCAGATCGTTTATCTATACTAATATTATAAAGAGGATTTTTTTTTTTGTTTTTGTTTGTACCGAATAGGCTCCAAAACCACTGGACCGATTTAAAAAATTCTTTCACCAATAGAAAGCTACATTATTCCTGAGTGACATAGGCTATTTTTTAATCCCGAAAACGGGTCCTGTGAGGTGGTCCACAGGAGCGAAGCCGCGGGGAACAGCTAGTAAAAAATAAAGGTAAAAGTATCTCTATAATAAGTATGTCATAGTACAATAATATAAATAAAGATAAAAACATTGCTCAAAACAAGCTCTTAGTTCTTTTTTTAATCAAGATTTAAATAAAAAAATACATTGTCACGAAAAATGCAAATTTTCAGCTCAATCGGACAGTGGGCACTGGTTCAGCTTTTATTACAAACATCGGGAAAGGAGAAATCAAATACACGTAATAAATAAAATTATAAATTAAACCTTCTTTTTTTAAGACAAGCTTTTTTCGTATTTTACTCAGCAAACCCTTTCATCTGATACCCATATCATGGCAGTGCACAAAAAATAACTAGTCCGCCATCTTGGGCCGTACGCCATATTGGATTTAGAATGACGTCACTTAGCTAACCATGCATTTTCATCCATATTAAACCTGTGTGCAAAATTGAATCTTAATCGGTGGAGCATAACTGCTTTAAAATTCAGTTGCAAGATTTGACCCGAACACACTTGCTTACATACACACGTTGCAAGTTTAATAAAAGCTTGTTAAAATCCCGCTTTCATACCGACCTAGCCTTACCCTACGCTAACAGCCTAAAGGAACGTTACCCAACCTGTAAAACTCGTCACTCGTCCCGTTATGCTGACTTATCCAGATCGCCTCCATTTCTATAAATAGACTTCTGATTTAGAATACTCACGAAACTTCTATGTGTACGAAGCCCTATACAGCTCAGGTTATGGTGGTAGTTCTGGGAATGCTGAGACAGACTGGTTTATGTTGATCTGTTTTGTAGTTCAGGATTAAATCATGATGCTTGTCAGTATGTTAGTTACTACGATGCACTATAATGGATGAGAGTCGATGTTAATGGGCATAGATGAAGGAAATGCTTCTTGAAAGACGTAATTTGCATTTATGCGCTGTTAGTTCATGGTTTTTTTTTTATAGCCTGGTCAAGACTCAAAGAACAATGGCGAAATCTAGCTGACTTAAATTTGAGCGTCTGAAAGTGAGTTATATACGAAAGAAATTCCATTGATTGTCCTCGTTTTTTCAAAGTACATTGACTGGTTCACCACGGATTTGATTGATTTTTTGGAAATTGATTTGATTTTTTCGTCAACTTACATTAACTTAGTGATGCCATTTTATACTTATTCTGCCAAGCTAGAATATCATTATTGTATTTGTTATAATAAATAAATGGAGTAAATAAATAAACAATAAATACTGTTAATTTTAAGTGTAGGTGTTTCTCGCAGGTAAGTAAGAATACTGTAGTGTAGTAGAAATAAATAAATTACTTTCAATTAATGATAGGCAAAAGACTAGTATCCAAGTCTAAAAAAATATAGATTGGTTGTTGACGACGACCTTTGAGACATTTTGATACACGTCAAAGTCACTTAGTATAAGTAAATACATTATTTCCAAAGAGTATATTTTACAATTCAAGCTGAAATAACTAGGTAAGGGACAATTAGGGTAGGAAAAGGACAATTTCGGATTAGTATTTACTAATGCAAAATTGTCCTTTTACTTCCACGAAAATGAATAATATTCCCTATTAAAAACATTATTAAAAGTTACCTAGGCATAACCTACAAAACTTCATGACTGAATATCTATTATTATCAGCATTCATGAATAAAAAAAATTGCACAAACTAATTCAGAAGATGACCCTGAGTTAAACCAGAAAATTAATTTAATCTCAGCTAAAACAATGTATGGGCTTCTACCATTGTCCTTTGTAGTATTCAATCCACAGATCACAGAGACGCCTTGGCAGTCATTGTATCTTCTGCTTCTTCTTCTTTTCGTACCTGGACAGATCTGTCATTCGCCACATTTAGATCCTCTGCTAGAAACGACATTGTCTAAACTTTCCTTCTGTACCAAGCGAGTCAGTGAATGTCAACGTTTACTCCTATAAATTGACGGCCCTTGTCAATTCCGACTGGTTGTGACAGCCGAGATTAGTGCTCAACGCACATTACACGACCACAAATATTAGAAGTAATGGCATAGTCAAATTACATGATTGGTTGCCTAAAATAAGAATAGAATTGTCACTTCAGTCAGTCAACGGGATTTAGGTCTTAATAAGAAATCATAAATTAAACACTTTACTGACCTACGGCCGCTTTCACTTTAATTAATTATAGTATCGAATGCGTTGGCTTATGGCCATAAGTGTAATGATCTTGAAATTATAAATATCCGTATATAATATAAATATATGAATGAGTGAAAATATCCCCGAGTTGAAACAAAGAGGCATTGTGAGTATATGACTTTTTGTAGTAACTCGGTTATACGAATTTTTATCGTTTTTCGCGACCGATTTATGCATTTAAAAAAGTTTGACGTGTGTACCTGTGTATTTGTGTATCTATATGTTGCATCATAGCTCCTAAATGGATGAACCGATTTTGATTTAGTTATTCGTTTTTTGTTAGAAGGGTGATTTTATCGAGAGTGTTCTTAGCTGTGTTTGATGAAATCGCTTCAGCCGTTCTAAAGTAATGGCGTTTTATTGTTTGAATCGGAGACAAAAATTCGAAGACATGTGACATCTGGTGGATTATGGCCTATTCCCTCTCACAGAGAGGAGGCCTGCACGTACAATGGACCAAATGCGAGTTTAAGTGTGGAAAAAAGGTCCATCTATCCTATCCAGGCTATGCATATTCTACGCACATAAGACAGATGTTTTTCAACAAATCACTTCGCAGTTCTAATCCAAGAATTCATAAGCTATTAAAATCTTGAATCGAGTTATGACTTCATGCTAATCAATTTCTAGTTTAATCGTTGTTGCCATTTACGGAAGTTAAAATTCTCCAGTTCGTGTGGAAATAGTTCGGTTTTATTTGGTAAGTACATAATGATGAATCTGTCTTTCATTGTCCCTCATCATCATCATCAGTCTTTGAACGTTCCCAATGCTGGGACACAGGCCTCCTCTTCGTGAAGTAGGAATGGGCTATAATCCACCACGCGGGTCCAGTGCAGATTGGTAGATGTCATGTCTTCGAATTTTTTGTTCTAGGACATGCCGGTTTCCAAACGATGTTTTCCTTCACCGTTTTGAGAGGTGGTGATGAAATAAATTACGCAAAGTAAAGCGCCTGCTCGGGTTTGAACTCACGACTCGTAAGTCGGGTTCGCAACCACTGGGCCACCACTGCTCCTAAATTACTATAAGCGGTAATATAAAACCACAAATTTGTAACTAAAACTACGGCCATTTCTATTTTTAGCACACTTCAGCGTCGTGCATTAGAAAAATAAACATAAATAGTAATTTGTGTCGTTGGCCTGTCGTCCTATAGTGTTGTTCTGCTAATAGAGGGAAGCAGACACTTTTAACACCTACACTAGGATTCCTAGGTATATCTGTAAGTGTGACGTGCTAGGATATAGAAGAAGACTGGTTTCCCCATTGGTGCAGTTGTTAAGCGATTTAGACGTTCATATTCCCCAATTTTAACGCAGTACTGGCCGTGCGCCCGCTCGAAGCCAGAATATCAATATCGAACCTCCTTTTTACCCGACTGCCCAAGGAGGGAAATGTGTTTATCAGTCTATGTATGTATGTATGTATGTTTGTTCCTATGTGGCGTTCTAGAGACCAAACGCGTTGGCCGAGTGTCACTGGCTATATTAAAATTGAAAAAAACAAAAATGGCTGATTTTGGGCGTCATTTTGGGGGAAACAATTTTTTTTTTTTTCCGTACCCATCGTGTGGGGTATCAAAATAAAGGATTTTAAGAGGCAATTTCAAAAATATAAAACACTTATATGTTTAATTCTAAAAAAATATAACTAGAAAGTTGTAAATAAAAAAAGTTAATTTTTTTTATGGACAGTTTTGTTTGCAAAATATTCTTTGATTTACATATGCTATTTCAGTTATGAAGAATTTCTAGCCATACATTTTCCTGTGTAAAAATATTCAAGTCGTTTTGTCGTTACTTTTGGATACGAGGAGTATCTCGTGTTGTTAATAATGTTTTAAAGCAAAACTATAAGTTACACGAAAAAACCATGTTTCATAAATAATGTACATGAATCAAACCTTTTAAACTCGCCGTTACTATGTAATATGCTTTAGAAGGTAACCGTTTTCCACCACTAAAGCGTAGGAAGGCCCTTAACCTAATGAGATATTACCAGGATTACAGGTCTAATTTTGGATATACTATTTAGGAAAATATACCTCACTGAAATGATGTGCAGGAATTAAAGTGAAATTTAGATTTGTATAGATTTGCGTTGCATGCCTATCAACTATCGAAAACTACTCCGAGCACAAACTTAAGCAGGAAAGTAAAACCGTCGACCACATCATCGCTTACCACCAGGTGAGATGGTGGTCAGACACGAGCCTATCGTTAAATAAAAAAAAACCGGCCAAGTGCGAGTCGGACTCGCGCACGAAGGGTTCCCTACCATTATCGCAAAAAAACTGCAAAAAAAATCACGTTTGTTGTATGGGAGCCCTACTTAAATATTTATTTTATTCTGTTTTTAGTATTTGTTGTTATAGCGGCAGCAGAAATACATCATCTGTGAAAATTATAACTATGTAGCTATCACGGTTCATGAGATACAGCCTGGTGACAGCCAGACAGACAGACAGACGGACCGCGAAGTCTCAGTAATAGGGTCCCGTTTTTACGCTTTGGGTACGGAACCCTAAAAAGGGCAAAAGTGATTGACTGATGTATCAACGCACAGGCCAAACCCTTAGGGCTAGAAACTTAAAATTTCGCACACGTATTTCTCTTATGACGTAAGCATCAGCATAAGGGGGTGAAATATGGGATAAAAAGTTTGTATGAAACTTTTTATTAAAAAATCATCTGTAGGATAAAACACGGATCACGCGAACGAAGTCGCGGGCGAAGTGCTAGTCGTTAAATAATGACAGTTGAATGAAAGTATTTTTTCGCTTTGTAGTGTTTTGTTTTGGAAGCCGGTTAAAATTTTTAACCCACAACAGAAAAAAAAGAGGGGTGTTTTAAGTTTGATGTGTGTACTTATGTGTTTATTCTGTATGTGGCATCATAGCTACTAAACTGAACAACGCGACACATGGCGCGTGGCGCGTGGCGTTTGCGTATATTTTTTAAAAATTTTTTGTCTATACTATATATTTACTATATAATATAATAATTTTATAAGGAGGAAAGATTGTTTGTTTGTTTGTTTGTACCGAATAGGCTCCAAAACTACTGGACCGATTTAAAAAAATCTTTCACCAATAGAAAGCTACTTTATTCCTGAGTAACATTAGCTATTTTTTAATCCCGAGAACGGGTCCTGTGGGGTGGCCCACGGGAGTAAAGCCGCGAGGAACAGCTAGTAATAATTTCTTTTTAAACGGATGAACCGATTTTGATTTAGTTTTTTTTTGTTCAAATCGGTTCAGCTGTTCAAAAGTTATGGGTGTTTTACTGTTTGAATCGGGCTGTTGCCGCACGATATCGTGTCAAAATTACGTGTTCAATATAGATTGTCGATCGAAGCGTGTCTACTACTAGATAAATTATGTAGTATGAAATAAAAATATGACGCGGGTTTTTTTTTTAATTTTTCTTGTCTTTTTTAGTTTTTGTACCTTATATTACAAAGAAAATAGGAATTATTAAAGATAACTTAAAAAATACTTATCAAATCTTGATCGAATTTAAATGGGACCACATGAGAAGCACCCGCTTTCAAATAAAACATAATCATCAAAATCGGTTCCTAATTGGCGAAGTAATCCCGTAACAAACATACATACCGTCGAATTGAGAACCTCCTCCTTTTTGAAGTTGGTTGAAAATAAAAAGACAGTGTCATCTATCTACTAACGCGAACAGCGGTCGTGTTGTGGATGACGGCTCGCTCCTTCAAAGAAAGGGGAGGATCCAGGAGCCCCAGCAGTGAGAACGTTACAGCTTCATTATACGTATACTCGTAACACTCTCGACGACGACGACAGTCGCCAACGACCTTGAGGGAATAAAACTCGCACTCGTTTCACACCCGCGCGACCCAAATTCAGTACTTTTTTGTACTTTTCTTATTATGCTATGACTTAGAATAAAAGCCTAAGATCAAAATGTAGATAATTAAATAGTCTTTGAGATGGTGACAATTTGTCCGTGTTAGACATAACTTTACAAATTCATTACGCTACTTTTTACGAATAAATCTCAAAATTTTCTAAGATCAATTTATTAAGAAAATGGTCTAATATAATACATATTTTCCAAAAAAAATCTAGACTAGCCGTTTAGACGTGATTCTCATTTTAAAATCAGCCACTAAGGGGTATCTGCGCCATAAATTGTTTTAATAATGACTGACCACACGTAAGTCCACAAAGTAAATAGGTGAGTACTACATAAACAATTTCCGTAATAAATCGAATATTACAGATCTGCAGCCTAATTGCGTAAGTGAATTCTGCAAAGCAAACAAGTCGATTCCTTCAAAGAATTAGAATCATTTCTTTCAACTTTTTCGGTATTGTGAAACTAATTTGGAAAGAGTACAAACATCCTCCTTTGAGTTAAAGTTCATGTACTGCGTTATGTTTCATCAAACTCGAATAATTTATTTCTAAATCATTAGTACATAATTTCATTACACAATACCAATAGTGAAGTTTTATCTCGATTCTTCCGCTTTCGTTCATTCTTTACAATCAATTCTACGTCAAAATATTGGTAATGAAAAGGAGCATAACCTTTCCTTTTCAGAGTGTAATATGCAATACGTAAAGTCCTTTTTGGGAAGGTTCCGACTTGTTTGCTTTGCAGAATTCACTTACGTAATTAGGCTGCTGGCTCAAACATCCACAAATCATGCCATTACCACGTACCTAAAAATACATGTACATAGATACCTACGAGACTTCTATAGTATATAGATATGTACATACCTAGATAGACTTGTCAAAGACGTCACTTGGCACTGAACTTGCATCGTCACACGTAGTGAACAACCGTTTTATATAGACAGAAGTCAGTGAAGCAATGACTTATACTTTGTCTGATGAAGATAAATTAGGAATCATTGATATTTTACTTAGGTATTGTTTTTTTTAGGGTTCCGTACCCAAAGGGTAAAAACGGGACCCTATTACTAAGACTCCGCGATCCATCTGTCTGACTGTCCGTCTGTCACCAGGCTGTATCTCATGAACCGTGATAGCTAGATAGTTGAAATTTTCACAGATGATGTATTTCTCTAGCCGTTATAACAACAAATACTAAAAACAGAATATAATAAATATTTAAGTGGGGCTCCCATACAACAAACGTGATTTTTTTGCAGTGTTTTATATATTTTTTATATGATAATGGTACGGAACGCTTCGAGTGCGAGTTCGACTCGCAGTTGGCCGGTTTTTATAAATATAGGCTTGTGCTTGACCAATATCTCACCTGATGGTAAGCGATGATGTGGTCGACGGTGTAGCACGCTTGCCTAGAAGTAACCTATTCACACTTGACTTAAAGACCCCGAGGTTGTAGCTATCGGGAAACACACTCTCATTCCAGCCAAATTCATTATCATTTCAGCCAAAACATTTCTACTTATAGGCCTCGCCCGAGTGCCACTAGATCGGCTGGTTGGAGAGGACTTTGGCCAGGGGGTGACCAAAAGCGCTTAGGGTGTTACTACACCAATCGATCGACATCGGTCGACGTTGATCGATTGGTGTGGTAGCTTTAATTGATCGACGGATACCGGTCGACTAACCAATCGATCGATTGCCGGTCGATGGCATCGGTCGACGGACACCGGTCGACTAACCAATCGATCGACGTCGACCTATCCATTCTACCATCGATCGATGGCATCTATCGGCTATCGATCGATTGGTGTGGTAGAAACTATCGATCGACGTCGACTAATCCATTCTACCATCGATCGACGATCGCTGGATTGGTGTGGTAACACCCTTAGAGTAAGGTTATTTTGAGTGTGAGTCATATACATCTGTCCTTTACACACGCTCAAAGTAACCTTACACTAAGAGCTTATGGTCACCCCCCAGTAGTTGACTTTTTTCGGCTGAATGATGCTATAAGACGATTATCTTTCTGCCTGAGTCCCACGTTACTTGGGGTCGGCGCAACACGTTTTCTTCTTACATTTAGTTTTATCAACTGTTACGCTATTACTGACAGAGCTGGGCAAAATACATGCTTTGGTTTAATTAAAATACAAATTACAAAATACTATCTCGCATGTGTTTAAAATACCAACTGTATTTTTAAGTCGTGTATTTAAAATACTAAATATTTTTATTTTATTTAAAATACAAATTAAATATAGTCAAGTGTTTGGTTATGACAAGATACTTGACAATTTGACGTACAGTACCATATACAACAAAATAGTACATTACTGCAGCGGCCAGCAAAAGAGGCTTTGATGGACGAACGTGTAAATGTGGGCCGAGGCGGAGCCGAGGCACACATACGTAAGTCCATCAATGCCTAGTTGTGGCCAAGGCTTATATAGTACTTTTCTCAAATAATGCGCGGAAACTAAAACTTAGTAGTACCTAGAACTCATTTTGTCAAAATCAATGACGAACAACAATAATTGTTCCCGCTTTAAAGTGTTCTTTTGTTTTTTTCTCAATAAACAGCGTTCTATTTGCAAGCCAGTTCGAAATTTAAATAAAACCTTTTCCTTGGTTGCCATGTTTCGGAGTAAAAGATCGTTCCATTTTTAAATAACACGACAGATATGAGTTTACTATGTAATTTATTTGGCCGCTAGACACGACAGATATGGATTTTCATACAACTTTTTCCGGCCGCTGCTCGCATGTATATGGCCAGTACAGCAATTTCGATTTATCTCGAAGAAGGTTATCAAAATAATGCTCACATTTCCAAGCATGTTTGAGAAAAAAAAGTTAACAACCCAATTCTATGGGGGTCAATCCATTGTGTATGTCTTCTTGTAATTTAATTATTTAATAATGCTTAGATATTGCATTCAATTCCCAGGTAAGTTCAATATTGTTGTTTCTACAATCTATATCTATCTATTCTCTTCAAACTATTTTCTTCTATCTCTGGCAGACATGAAATAAGTGTGGACCAACGTCGGCCATTGTGTGCATAGCACATCACATTCGCATCGGCACGTTTACACCTGCTTTTGTGGACACACGTGCGATTCACGTGAATATTTTGTCTTATAATAATAATAAATGGACTGTGTTTAAACTTAGAAACTTTAATATACATTCATTTATTCAAATTACGATTATAAATGGGAGCTATTTTCCGTTTCTTCTATGTTATCTAAAATAACGGCTAACAGAGTCTTCACACAGTCGGTCTTCACACATTCAGGGTTCCGTACCAATACATTGGTATCATACATTGGTATTTGTTAGTAAAATATACGTAATAATAAACATTGCCATCAAGTTAATAGGTCAAAGGGAAATTTAAAAAATATTCAGAACAAAATGTATGACAGACGACGGACAGACAGACAGAGAGACAGCAATAGGGCTACGTTTGGACCCTACGGGTAAGGAACCCTAAAATGACAGACTCACACACTGTTTTAATGACTCATCAATTCCAAGGCGAAACCCTTGGTCCTAGAAAACTGAAACTGTACACTGAGGCTCTCTTTAGACTGTGGTTTGAAGTAGGTCAGAAAAAGATTACATGATGGGATTTGGAGGAGACCTTGGCCCAGCAGTTGGACAGTATGGTTTAATATAAAAAAGGAAGGATATTTCGAAATCCAACTCCTAAGGGGGTGAAAAGTGGTAGGGATTAAAAATATTTTGTTTGTTCATAGAATATTTGAGCTGGTTTTATTAGGAATAGAATCAAAAATTGTAATATTAAGGTCACTTATTCAATTACTTTTCTTATTAATTACATTTTAAATGTTTTATTAAAATAAATAAACATTTAATATTATAAAAATCAAGCCCATGATCCAACCGCCTAACGAGAGCCTCCTAAGTTGTTGGCCGAAGCTCGTGGCTATTAGCCATTGGCTGACACAACTATCGGTACAATGATCGCTGAGTCCACAACAAAGAAAAAATTTAATGATTATGGTAATTATTAAAGTTTACCATGCTGCTATTTCGTCAGCAAAGTTTCAGTAATATTTTCTCACGCCTTGAAATCTTCATCATCATTTCATTGATTTTAGTACCGTACAGCGTGGAGTAGTTCTATTTTAGTATCATTATCGATTAGTCCACCAAGACGAAATAACCGGCCAAGTGCGAGTTGTACCCGTGCATGAAGGGTTCCGTACCATTATCGCAAAAATCGGCAAAAAAACATTTTTGTTGTATGGGAGCCCAACTTAAAAATTTATTTTATTCTGTTTATAGTATTTGTTGTTATAGTAACAAAAATACATCATCAGTGAAAATTTGAACCGTTTAGCTATCACGGTTCATGAGATACAGCCTGGTGACAGACAGACAGATAGACGGACAGCGGAGTCTTAGTAATAGGGTCCCGTTTTTACCCTTTGAGTACCGAACCATAAAAAAGGATTAAAGTCGAAACAGGGTACGCTTTTTCTATTAACCAAATAAAAAGCTTAAGGTACCAGTTGAATGAGAGAGAAGGACCGAATTATTAATGACATATCTGAGACTTGTGAGGCCTATACCAACAATTGAAAGCTATAGACTATAGACTGATCCAGACGAAGACACACGGAAAATTTATACAATGTATCTTGATTAATATTTCAGAGCAATGATGACACCGACAGTTCTCGAACTCGGTTTAGATGTGCTTCTTATTTTTAGAGAGTCAATGGCAAATATTACATATTATGTTTGGCCCAGATTGCAGATGTGCTGATTGAAATTCTCCCTAAGGGCGGTTACGCAATACATCCAATCCGTGTCCGTGGAATTTCGGTTCCGAAGTTGCCGTAGTATTTCTTGTAGGGAAGCTTACGCACTACATCCGAGCTCTATCCATAACAATCTGTCATAATTCAGAACATTTTGAACTCGGAACTCAACTCGGACCACGGACACGGATCACGGATCACAGACACGGACATGTAGTGCGTAACCGCCCTTAAATATCATCCAGTAATTTTTTTTTTATGGAAACCGGCATGTCTTAGAACCAAAAATTCAAAGACATGTGACATCCACCAACCCGCATTGGGCCCGCGTGGTGGATTACATTACGAACCACTCCCTCTCAAAGAGAGTAGGCCTGTGTCCCAGCAGTGGGAACATTGGCTGATGATGATGATGATTTCTATATGATTGAAAATCTCAAAAACATCGATACAAACAAAGTATTGTCTTACAAACTTTTGTCAGAAAATCAATGCGGATGAACGAATGAACTCCTCAGGGTCAGGCAGACTGCCAAGTGACAAACACTGAAATATAAGTTCAAGGAGTTGTAACGATCTTTCTTTGACCAAGGAGGATTTTGTCTTTAGAAATACTGGCAATTAACATTGATTTGATATTTAACGACCCTTTGTATACTGCAACCGTGTTACAGTTATATATTTGCGCAGTGAATGCGCCAGGTTAGCCCGGAAAATTATTTTTTTCTTAAATTTTTACAATGTTCAGTTCAGTTTCAGCTCGTTATTTAAAAAGTTATTCGGTAATGTAACAAATATTGTTAACCGATCATTAAAATGATCAATACAACTCGCTGAGTTCAAGTTCAATGATTATTCACTGAACTCAGAGACATAGCAGGGATTTTTTTTTAATGGCGTTTGGGCCGGTTTCAACTATTCTGTCTGCCAGTGTCTTGGGGATGAAAGGGTTATTTTAACGAAGATATTTGACAGTTGCTTGTGTCAAAATCAGTACATTTGAGATTGGTAAATTATTTTGCCGCTATCATTTTAAAATGTTAAAGGTTTAAGTACTTGTATGTTTAGTCATGGTGAATATGGGTTAAGAAAATGCTTTAATTGTCTTTGTTTTTTCAGCCTTCCTTGTAAGAAATAAAACACATAAACAGTTCTATGCTTCAGTGACCACTCATAATAAATTATTTGGTCATAAACAGTTCTGAATATTCTTCTGTTTATCGTTTGAATTAGGTTACTAGGTTTCCTTGGCAACCTAACGTAAACAGCTTACATAATATACACATGGGGAAATGACAAAATAGAAAATTTAAATCTGAGAATATTCAATTAATATTAATAAATAATTCATTTATTTTCAGTCGCAGTCCATAATATTACATTAAATAAAAATTTATTATTCCAAATAAAAATTAAAAAATTAAAAAAAAAAATATTGCTGAAATTTTTTATACCAGGCCAAGGTAAAATATTTTCAGGTACTACGCCCCTACATATAAAATAATAGACATTTAACTTAAACGCAGTCATTAATTAATCAAACTTCCAAACACTGAATTTCAGAAACCATTTCCTTTCCCACGGGAAATTATCACCGCTTTCCACACAAAACGACATCCTCAAACACATCAAAACATAAACAAACAAAAACAGGAATCAAACAATACTCACGAAGATACACGATCCAAAAATACACAATAATTGTTGGCTTTCAGCCACTACAGTACTTCTTTCACAGACCGATTGCAACGCGTGCGTTCGCGAGGACGTTCGACACACGAATGCGTCCGGCTCAGACAAAGGACGCAACGGAACTGATGTGTTGATGCGTCTTTGCGTCTTTTTATGTAGCGCATGTTGTTTGATATGTAAACATGTGTCGTTTAGGACGTAAATGCGTCTCATGTGATTAGGATTGAGGGTAGTGCAGCAGGTCGCGGCTTTGATTAGCATGTCACGCTGTTTTTCCTGAAAAGTTGTGCAGAGGAGCACCTACAGTACCTCCAAATTTGTGCAGTTATGTTTAAGTTCCGTGTAATAGGAACCGATCCTATTGCCATCAAACGGGCACAAATCCTGACTCCGGGGTACTACTGACAAATCCAGCAATAACACTTAACTTTGTAAGGTCATGGAATGTTGTGAAATGCATGATTTTCGGGTAGTTGGCTCTGCGAACCATTGCGCAAGAAACAGTTTGTCATTGAGTATACTGCATAGAGTAAGCGAGATAGGACGATGCGACAAACGTAAGCGAGAGAAAGAGACATTTATACAATGCTAGCTTCACCTTCAACATTGAC
Source organism: Anorthoa munda (assembly GCA_945859665.1). Lineage (NCBI taxonomy): Eukaryota > Metazoa > Arthropoda > Insecta > Lepidoptera > Noctuidae > Anorthoa > Anorthoa munda. The sequence goes on along the minus strand of OX243896.1, from coordinate 17,961,630 downwards.
AAAATAAAAAAGGTTAATTCAAAAAAACAAAAAACCCGACTGCTTGAAAAGCGAACCAAAAAGACGTAAACAAGGAGAAAATCATGCTGTGCAGTCGGAGGATACATATTTGCGAGCTGGCTGACCAAAACTAGATGTACATAGACTGATAAACACATTACCCTCCTTCGGCAGTCGGGTAAATAGCTACTGCGCAGGGTTTTGCACCCAATTCAGAGACACAAAGATCCGCTGTGAGCAATATAATTGACAGTTAATTGGTTTTTCCAGGAAATGTATCGGACGGAGAAAAACAGCAAAGTTTACGAAAAAAAAAACCCAAATGATAAAAATTTATCGATTAAAATTATTTAGATAAGTGTGTTATGTATACTCGTCATCATCATCATCATCATGGTTTTATCGTAAAGACGTCGACCGTTGAACATAAGCCACGTCTCGCCATAATCGACTGGTCCTATGCGTCTCGCATCATGCGGATTCCCGCAACCTTAAGCAGGTCATCGGTCTACCTTATAGAAGGCCTTCCAACGCTGCGTTATCCGGTACTAGGGGTTAGTCCCAGATTACCCCGATCCCAGATGACCCGAGACAGTAGACCCCGATTTATTTTTCTATAGAAACTCAATTAAAAGTCAATTTAGCTTAAAAGTACCGTGAGCAGATAATATGTTAAATAAAATTTTATTACTTACTCAAGTTATAATACTAACTTTAAAGGATCAGGAAAAATAAATTATAAATAATCAACTTTAGTAATATAAGTTTTAAAAATCAAATATTTATATGTTATATAACTCTCCTCACATAAATTTGATAATTATAAATAATACACAGTCAGTAAAAAAAAAAAAACTTTAACAATTTTAATCAGAGGCGTTATGAGCACGATTTTAATAAGGTCTTCTAAAAACTTAGTTAATGCAATATGTCTTTCTTCATAGTCCTTTGTCAGATTTGCGAAAGCTTTTTCGTTGAGAATATTTCTGCGCTTCTTTTTGGTGATGGATGGGTTTCACACATATTTTAGTACTTTTTATGTCGACCGTATAAGTTAAAAACGATAGAAAAAAAAAAAGAAATGTAATCATATTTATCGTATTCGGGGTCTAACGGGACGGGGTCATCTGGGATCGGGGTACACTGGGTGTAACCCGGTACGAGGACGCCACTCCAGAACTTTTCGGTTCCAACCACCCGTTCTGCGAGCAATGTACCCTGACCACTGCCACTTAAGTTTTTCAACATTTCTTCCGATACCGATATGGCCCGAAGAATTGAAAAACTTCGTAGGTATACTGGGTAATCGGAAATCCGTGTGAAAAATCGCTGCAATAGATTAATTTTTAACCGACTTCCTTAAAAGGAGGAATTTTCTCAATTCGACCGAATATATATATTATTTATGTGTGTTCGCGGATAACTTCGTCATTTATAAACCGATTTTGATGATTGTTTTTTTGTTAGAAACGAGATATCCCAAGGGTGGTACCATGATCAGGAATGAGGAAACAGGATCTGATGACGGGATCCTAGAGAAATCGAGGGAACTCCCTAAAATATTATAGGCATACATACAGCGATTTTGGTATTTTCATCAATAATGCAATCATTTGCACTCCGAAAGTATAATTTGGTGAAGTGGAACTGATGAAGAAGACCACAATAGCCACTGGAACTCCGAAATAAAATAATGTATCTTAGTCGTGTTTAGGCTTATTGGAATCGTCATGAGATGTACTTTGGCTATAAATGATGTTCATGATAATTGGAGGTACCTACCAAAACTAAAAAGGGGAAAATAAAAACTTTTTAACAAAAAAACAAACTGACTTCCATAACGAAACAATACAAAGCGAAAAATAACTTTCTTTTCCGAAGTCGGTGATGAATATCGGAATTTGAAAGACACCGACTTTGGAAAAGAAAGTTATTTTTCGCTTTGTATTGTTTTGTTTTGGAAATCGGTTTGTTTTTTTGTATCAATCAGTATCAGTAAGATATGTCCCTATTTGTATTAAGTCTGAGTGTCGACTATGTCTTGTAATATTGTTAACTGTAGGTATTGTCTTCCGATTACATCACACTCACACCATTGTAATCTGAAGGGTTCCCATGGTGCCAGGTCCGCTTGTTCTTGGTGACCTATTTCCTTTTGATAATCACACTATATAATATTGATATAATCTTACTTAATAATATTATAAATGTGATAGTTTGGATGGATGTGTGTTTGGATGTATGTTTGTTACTCAATCACGCCGCAACGGCAGAACGGATCTGGATTAAATTTGGCACAGAGATAGATTATAGTCAGGAACAGCACATAGGATACTGTATACCCCGGGAATATGTTCCTTCGGGATAATTTTCGACTTTCACGCGGGTGAAGCCGCTGGCAGAAGCTAGTGACACTAATATTATAAAGGCGAAAGTTTGTGAGTGTGTTTGTTACTTCTTCACGCTCAAACGGCTGGACGGATCTAGATGAAATTTGGCACAGAGATAGATTATAGTTGGGACTAGCACATTTATCCCGGGAATATGTTTCCCCGGGTAAATTTTCGATTTTCACGCAGGTGAAGCCGCTGGCAGAAGCTAATTCTATTATAAGCATTGATCAACCAATTTGTCTAGCTTCTGTCCAACTATATTGGTGTCAGCTACCAGTTTAACCAGAAGCAGCTGAGTACCACTATTTCACATGGAGCGACTATCTGACCTCCACAACCCAGTAACTGGGTAATACGATGGCAAGACTCATGTCATATTTCCTGGTTTCTGAATATCCGTAACGACTTACAAAGATCTACAAATACAAAACGGCTTAACGTTAACTTTGAGGCAAGGAGGAATCTCGGTTCTCTGTTCAGATGGTCACCCATCCACAGACTGACCTCGCCAAGCGTTGCTGATCGACCAATGCAACTAATATTATTTGGCAAAGAGTTTTTTTTTGGACAATCCCACCGCAATATTCCCAAACCAAAATCGACAGTGGCGACCACCAGAAAAGCGCCGAGAAAATGAAGCTAGACGAAGTCCTGGAGAATGAATTTAACTGTCTTGGATCCCGCAACGAAATTATTCAGAAAAGAATAATGGAGGAGTTGGAAAAAATACATATTTACACTTCCCTCCATATCAAGCAGGAGACAGAACAAACAAGTCAATAGGCCCAAAGGGTCGTTTACAACTGGGATAAGCCCAGTTGCCTAGCACCACGGATAAAAATGAGCTGCTATATTTGATTCCAATTATAGGTATGGCAAAAACGCTTGAACGCACGGAAATTTGTTCTAGTTTCCACAAGGCCCGTATAGTAAACAGCTCCTGATGAATTTAACGGTCTTGGATTCCACAACGAATATAATCATTAAATAATAACGGAGAAGAGCCAAAAGCTCCTAATGTTAAATATTGATCAAATATATACAATTAAAGTGCTAAAATTATGCTGACGAATAGCATATCACTTCATGATATCCGTCACTTGTTTTTACTAAGACCGGGGCAGAACACTGCAAAACAAATCGTAAGTATTCATTAGCAGTAATTACTTCTTAATTGGCATAAAAAATGTCTGGGGCATTAACGGCAGCATTTTGTAAGATCAACGTCACAATTTCATATGAATTTAAGACAATAGTGTTCTTTGTCCATCGACCATGGAGGGAAACTCGGAGCATTGTTCGCTCCATTATTCTTTGAAAGAATTTCAATCCTTTGATGAAGTCCATTTCGAGCGATCAAGTTACAATGTCATAAAGTCATAATTCACACCGAAATCTAGCAGTGGGATTTTTTTCGGCTAAAATGATAGTGGTGTGTTCTTTCTTCGAAATTATTTTCTAAGAGAAAATGAAAAGTCAATAAAATAGGGAGCCCTCAGCAATTATTAGGTCTTTAAAAACATAGGTGCAGTATTTTGTGTTAACCATTTCCAAAATGTAAGGAAGCAGTTCTTCAAACACAATAACAGATCCTTCATGCCATCAGTTACTCTAACAATAGTTGCCTATTCTTACTGATATAATTGACCTCATAATTGCGATAACTCAAATTTTGAATGCCATTTGCACGTTGGCAACAAGGTTAACTGACATGTTTTGGACAATCCCACCGCACTATTCCCAAACCACTGCAACTCCTGAAAGCCAGTATCAACACTGGCGACCACCAGAAAAGCGCCGAGGCAATGAAGCTCGACAAAGTCCTGGTGAATTAATTTAACTGTCCTAGATCCCGCAACAAAATTAATCAGAAAATAATAACAGAGGAGTAGGAAAAAATACAAATTGACAACAGAGTGGAAACATGGAACGACTGCCTAATCTGACCTCTAAAATCTAGCAAACAGGCAACACGATACCCCTTGGATAAGCAATTGAAAAAGATGTACAAAATGACAGACGGAAAGCAATTACAATTATTAAAGACAGGTGGACTGAGGATTCAATTTTCATTTGTCAAAAGTTGCAAAAATGCGAACTCTACATACACATCAAAACGAAAACAAAGCGCATATCGCATTCACACTCGAACAAAACTGCATCATTACTAAGAAGCGACGTCTCACACGCAACGCTACGTCACGAGCAGAACTACGTGTGCGCAAGCGGTGCAGGTTCACGAACGTGCCTAATTGCACTAAATTAGTAGCCTTTGCAATAACATTGTTCTTTTAATGTTAATCAATTAAATTATCGTTTTTATGTTATTGTTGTTTTTGGCTTTAACGCTTTGGGAAATTACCTTCTTAGGTACATTTTTTTGTTTACTATATAATACCCACGTGAACAAAGCAGACGAACCTTAGTCACAGCTATAGTCGTGACAATCTATGAAGCTGGAATTGACATCTATAAAAATACTTAATAATAATTAAATTTGATGCTTACGAATAATACTCGCTGTTATTATCATCATCATCAGCCTTTTAATGTTCCCACTGCTGGGACACAGGCCTCCTCTATGAGAGAGGGAATGGGCCGTAATCCACCACTCGGGCCCAGCGCGGATTGGTGGATGTTACATATCTTAAATTTTTTGGTTCTAAGACATGCCGATTTTCTCACGATGTTTTCCTTCACCGTTTTGAAAGCAGTGGTGATGAAATAATTTATACAAAGTAAAGCGCCTGCCTGGGTTCGAACCCATGAACTACAACTTGTAACTCGCGGTCATTACCACTGGGCCACCAGTGCTCGTCGTTCTCATAGTACTCGTAGTAATTAATGAGGACTATGAATTTGATTTTTCAATTTCTTCGTACAAAGTTATCGCGGCATGTAAAAAAACGATATGTTGTAATAGAATTATATATATAATTCGATTATAAGTAAGTTAGACTTGTAATATTGAAAAAGCCGGCCAAGTGCGAGTCGGACTCGCGCACGAAGGGTTCCGTACCATTATCGGAAAAAACGGCAAAAAAAACATGTTTGTATGGGAGCCCCACTTAAATATTTATTTTATTCTGTTTTTAGTACTTATTTGTTGTTATAGCGGCAACAGAATTCATCATCTGTGAAGATTTCAACTGTCTAGCTATCTCGGATCATGAGATACAGCCTGGTGACAGACGGACAGACAGACAGTCAGACAGCCAGTCAGATAGACAGTCAGACAGACAGTCAGACAGTCAGACAGTCAGACAGTCAGACAGTCAGACAGACAGTCAGACAGACAGTCAGACAGACAGACAGTCAGACAGACAGACAGACAGACAGTCAGACAGACAGTCAGACAGACAGACAGACAGACGGATCGCGGAGTCTTAGTAATGGGGTCCCGTTTTTACCCTTTGGGTACGGATCCCTAAAAAGAGTTACCGCGGCCCTGGCTCAAGCAACTGAAGGAACACGGGTGGGTTTTAGTCAGTAAAAGTCTGACACTGCTTCACTCAGACGGGGTCACCGATGATTTCATACTGCGGGTCCTACTTCTTATCAAAGATGTCAGTAGCGCATTTCTTTGAAGCCTAACAATCTGAGATAAAAATAGCCTACAAACCTAAGAGCTTACTTTTATTAACTCTTTTGATTGCATTAAATTAGGCTGCCGGTCGCATTGCCATAAAACATGGCATGTTACCTACTTTTGTTTTTAATAAACAATTATGGTAGGCACTCGATAAACTTGCAATAGCGGTCATTGACCTACATTTATTCATCATCATCTCCTAGCCTTTTTCCCAATTATTGTTGGGGTCGGCTTCCAGTCTTACCGGATTCAGCTGAGTACCAGTGTTTTACATGGAGCGACTGCCTATCTGACCTCCACAACCCAGTAACTGGGTAACACGATAACCCTTGGCAAGACTGGTGTCAGATCTCAGGCTTCTGACTACACGTAACGACTGTCAAAGATCTTCAAATGACAGCCGGGACCAACGGCTTAACGTGCTTTCCGAGGCACGGAGGAAACTCGGTATGTTGAAAATGGTCACCCATCCACGGACCGACCTCGTCAAGCGTTGCTTAACCTTGAAGATCGACCCGTGCGGCTGTTATTATTTAGCCACGAGCCCTACATTTATTGACATCCTTAATTAATTTAAATCACAGAAGGCATAAACGCTTTTCTTTATTTTTATTATTAACATGCTTTTATTACCTTGATATGTATGTATCAATGTAACCGTATCTTTGAAAGTGATTTTCACCCCTTTCAAAACGTCGGATTGATTTGAAACTTTACACACATATCATGGACCGATGACAATGCAATAGTTAAAATAGTTTGTCCAATTATCTTTTGTGTGTGACCTTCTGTCACACACAAAAGGACGCGTAACGTAAGTAAACTTCTTCTTCCCAGTCTTTTGCCACTTTAGGTGGGGTCGGCTCTCCTTATTTCACGGCGCCAAGACTTTCTGTCAAGGGTTGTCGGGTCAGGCAATTTTTCCTTCTTGAGGAGCTTCGTCATACTGGTCCACCATGTCAAAGGATGTCGTCCTCGGCCTCTTTTGCCCTCAGGTAGGCTCAGAGCCGTTCTCACGACGTGTTCTTCTGTCCTTCTCATGACGTTTCCATACCATCTCAGTCTACTCTTTGTCAACTTGTCCTGTATTGGAGCCACCCTTAAAGTGCCTCGGAAGTATTCGTCGCGGACCCTATCCGTTCTCGTTACTCCGTAACGTAAGTAAACAAATTTCGAAAATGAGGTAATTTTTAGTTACTATGGGGAACAAATTATAAAATAAAAATCTGCACCGTGCAGTAGTGAATACGTGCGGCCTAATTAATTTAAGAAAATACTTAAATGGAAACTGACCACGCCTCCATATTGTGATACAAAGAGTTTATCTAAATCTATCTAGTTGCATGCATGAATGAATCACAAACACGCCGAAATTTATTAGATTTACTTTATTTATTTTTACAAATTTATTTAACTCATATCTTAAACATGATAGGAAAATGATGAATATAAACTGATGATAGTACATTTCAGAGCAATCTTGTTTCCGGTTCCAAGCATGTGAATCATATCTTGATAGTTCATTTCCGATCAAACGAGTTTCGGTTTTGCAGACAGATGAATCATTTCTCTGAGACTCCTACTCCCTCTTGTACTTCTTTATCTTATCATCAAATGATTGACCGCTACCGTAAATTTTTGCTTGTTTAGGAGTTGCAGCAGTCAGTTGCATTTAAATGTCGGGCTTGACCACGTTTTCTATTCCATTTATAAACCTAATGTAAGTACCTAAACTGTGATTTTTTATTTCGTAGACTAAACTGACAGCTACCAATGACCTTATTTTAAGGGTAAAAACGGGACCCTATTACTAAGACACGATCCGTCTGTCTGTCCATCTATCCGTCTGTCACCAGGCTGTATCTCATGAACCGTAATGGCTAGACAGTTGAAGTTTTCACAGATGGTGTATTTCTGTTGCCGCTGTCAAAACAAATACTAAAAACAGAATAAAATAAATATTTAAGTGGGGCTCCCATACAACAAACGTGATTTGCGTTAGTGGTACGGAACCCTTCGTGTGCGAGTCCGACTTGCACTTGGCCAGTTTTTTATTTTATGTTGCAACCGCGAAGCATAGTGTTGTAGGTAAGTCTTAATCATAAGTGATTCATCGAATCGATTTGACATGACTCCTCAATTTAATTTTGCTGGTGTATATATCATGGGTCGTGGGTTCGAGCCCAGGTAGGCGCTTTACTTTGTGTAAATTATTTCATCACCACTGCTCTCAAAACGGTGAAGGAAAACATCGTGAGGAAACCGGCATGTCCTAGAATCAAAAATTCAAAGACATGTGACATCCACCAACCCGCACTGGGCCCGCGTGGTAGATTACGGCCCATTCCCTCTCACAGAGAGGAGGCCTGTGTCTCAGCAGTGGAAACATTAATAGGCTGATGATGTGATGTGATGTGATGTGGTGTAAATAAATGTTTTGTGAATATACTTAAATATACGTAATATATTTAAATATAACAGTATTCATACATATAGTACATAAACTTTTATTGTTTTAAATATGAAAACAACAATAAAATAAATGCTATCGATAAAATGAGTAGAAACTTAATAAGGACCGCTAGTTTCTTAACAAATGTAATATTTTTGCCGTAATATTTTCGATCTACTTAGATTTTTTATCAACTTTCGATCACTCAGGATAGTCAGGATACGACACTATTTTTATGTAATGATAAAGTGACAACCCCCGAAATGTCAGTTTAATCAACGAAATTAAAAATCAGAATTTATATACAAATCTTCTTCTCCATAAAAATCTATGTTCTGGGATGTGTCCATAGCTTCAACTGTCTGACTGGCTATACGAAAGTGCTATATGGTTTATTTGCCATAAATGCATTGAGTTTTCAGTTTGAATTTTGAGACTGCGTTGGAATAAAGAGGCTTAAATGCAATATTTGTGAATAACGCTTACACCCTTATTTATAAAAACCTCGACAATGTTTAGTACATTCCAAATTCAAATTTTTCATAGAGAATTTATTTATTTATTTGGCCAACCAACAATTGTACATACTGATACATATAATTTCAAATTTGTTTATGTCTAAGGTTAGTATTATAATTTCTTAAAGGTTAGCACCGCATGCCTCATAAAATAATAGTTACAAATCAAATTAAAATCCAATGAAAAACATATGTCAACATAATCAAAAAATCAAAAATATAAATCAATAAAATCAAAAAAATATAAATCAATAAAATCAAAATTATAATTAATATAGAAAATTGAATTTGAGTACTTATAGGATATGCTAAGCAGTTTGTAAACACCAAGAGATTTTTATAAATATTGGTCCTTGTAGAGCATAAATAGTGTGATAGTTGACAAGGCACAACTGAAGAAAAAAAGAGAGACAATTCAAAAATTAAAAAACGACTGTTGTTTACGTCTTTTTAATTCGCTTTTTAAGCAGTGGGGTTTTTTAATTTTGTGAATTACCTTTTTTATTTATAACTTCTTAGTTATTTTTTTTTTCAAATTAGGTACATTTAAACATATGTTACATATTTTTGAAATAAACTCTTGAAACCCTTTATTTTGATACCCCACACGATGGGTTTGAAAGAAAAATATAAATTGGAACACCACAATACGACGCGCAAAAGCCACCATTTTTCTATTTTCTAATTTTAATGTAGCCAGTGATACTCGCAAGGTTACAATGAATCGATTGACATAAGAATCATTAAAATCAGTCAACGCATTTGCGCGTTTGGTAAAAAGGGATGCACCTTTACCCCTCCTCCAATTACTGAATGAGCCTGAGGATACCTGTCAAGCTTTGGTTTTTTATTAAAGCAGGATTTGACACTTTCTTAACTCTTAATACTCAATTCAGAAACTAACTATATAAACTCAATTTATTTTTAGTATTATATAACTGCACAGCACATATGTGAGTACTATGTACCAATTGTAAATCTACCATTTACTGTACCTATATGTCGTTTGTTGACTAGTGTGCCCTGGCAGTTAATAGTGTGTCATGCTCTCTCTAATGTCGTTCTCTGATGGTGGCACATGTGTTGGATCATTCGGTTCCCTTCATGATGGTTGATCTGAGTGGTGCCGATCTATTTGTCATGTTCGTGAACGGGCGCCGTCAGTTGGGATTGGTCATAACTTAGCTGCCTCGGCCTGTTTTTAATTGCCTATGTATTGATATTTTTTTAATTGTTTGTTTTACTCTATACGCTTTTACGTGCACGTCTTTTTACATCGTTCTCACATATGTGTATTTTTTTCCAACAAGAAATGATGTAACCAAATACTTGTAAAACACTTTTTATTTTAAAAGAGTAAGTGTGGAGTTTCTTGTCCATTCTTCTCCATAACAATCTACATTTCCGAATGGATGGTAGAATCAATTATTGTTACTTTGTTTTTTTGACGTTCCAATGTGCCGCTTAATGGCTTAATTGAATTAAGAAATTTTGATTTTGATTTGATTTTTGAACTCCAAGTCACGTGGGACAAGGGCAGGAATATGATGATGACTTAGACCCGCTTGCGCCACCCTGGGTTATCTTACACAGGCTCATAATGCATGACATATTTTAGTTTAACCTCGTGTTAGGAACCAACTCTGAGTAAAGTTTTGGCACTATCAGGCCGTAAAATAATTTAATCTTAAGAATGTTCGTCACAATCACAATATTTGACAGTCATGTGACGATATCTAACTTCATGACGCTTATTCATTCACGCTAGACACGGCGTTTATCAGAGATCTGTCTCGTTATCTGCATGAATGAATCATGTGAATCAAAAACACACAAAAGTATTGACATAAGATTCACTTCCTCCGACTTTATTTTATCTGAAACCGTAATCGTGATAGGAACATGATTTTGTGATGATCATTAGGTTATCATGATTTTATGAGGCTCATCTATGGATAAATTATGACTCCTAATTGATGAGGAACATGCCCATATTTTCAAATAACTAGGCATCCACTCTCCAGACTACCATTTAGGGACCAACTGATGGCGTAAAGCAATAATTGCGTCGATAGGCGATATTTCGCACGTACACCTCACTAACATTAGAGGTCTGCACCATCACCTGGAGGCGGAGAAACCAGCGCCCTTTTTCTTAACGGAGACGCAGAAAGCGAGTCCGTCAGACGAGTCGTACCTACTTATCTTACCCAGAGGTTATCCTGGAGCATAATTTTGAACCACTCACGATAAAGTCACGCCGACGCGCTTAAACATGGGTCGACGCTCGCGCAAAACGAGTGACGTGGGTCATAAGGAGAAGGCCTTCAACAGGGCTGCCAAGTCCTGCAAGAAGGTGTGGCGAAGGATCCGGTTCGGCGACATTTGGCGAATAGGGACCAAACTTGCTACTTACTCAGCAGATAGTAAAGCGTTTTGGTCCCTGGCTTAGTCGGTCGAGTCGAAATACTGCCGTCCCTCACTACCACCACCGCTGAAACCCAACGGGTCGCTGGCCCACTCCACTGAGGAGAAAGCAAATTTATTTGCCTCTGTTTTTGCGGGATCTCACGTCTGATTCCTATTGATGGGCGACCCCATCCTTCTCTTGGTGGGTGTGAGACGAGTATTTCGGACATTCGCATCCATCAGGTTGCTGTATTGGTTAAGACCAACCCTAAGTTGTTTAAAAAAATGTCGGACATTAATAACCGAAGTCGAAGGGATAACGTAGCTTACGAGTATGCGTAGGAAGGTTATAGAAGAGAATAGAAGAGAAAAGTGTATTTTGCATGGCGCCAGACATATTTAACCACTTACCATGTTCAATCAAAGAATTTAACGTGAGCTTATTTAAGAAACGGCTAAAAACCTTACTGTTGAGCAAAGCATATTAGACATGCTAATGAAATACATGACTGTTTGTCCTTCTAAATAATTTTATATATAGACATATTATTAGACTTATTATTTGTTTTCAGATTGTGCCTTGACATGTACTGTATTGTTATTTTGTTTTTATATTATTGTTATTATTATTTTTTCTCTTTTTATTGACATTGATTTCTATTGTATTTATTATAAAGTCATTTGGATTATGCAATTCTTTGTTTTTTTTTTTTATGGTCCAGGCTTAGTTTATTTAATTATTGAGACTTTGCTGACTGTTTTATTTAATTACTTACAAAAAATTGTACGCCCTCTGAAATAACATAGCGCACTCTTTATTACCTTGATATACCATTATTATTGTACATACGTGAAAAAAAAATTACTTATGATTTATCAAAAGGGCGTCCTTAAGGTGCTGTGTAACCTCGACGTGAACAAGGCTAGCTGCTCTGACGGCATACCAGCAATAGTTCTTAGAACCTTTCCGACCATGGCAAGCCTAATCCGCATTAAATAATAAAAGAAAAACAAAACAATTTTTCTTTCTTTCTAATGCTTGGAAGCAATCTAACGTACAGCCCGAGCCCAAGAAGGGCAGTCGAGGTGACCCGGCCAACTACTGACCCATCTCTGTAACGTCCATTCTCTGTAAGATTAAGGAACGCGTACTAAATAGTAAGCCCCTGGCATACCTGGAAGCTAACGACATCCTTAGTGACCGCCAATACGGCTTCTGACGAAATCAGTCTATTGGGGATCTTCTAGCGTATGCCATTCACATATGGAATGAGACCATCGAGACGCACGGGGAAGCGCTTGCCGTCTCCTTCGACATCTCGAAGGCTTTTGGTAGGGTCTGGCACGAAAGCCTTACTGGTAAACTTCCTTCTTTCGGTTTGCCCGGTGATCTGTGTGATTGAATTGCAGACTTCCTGAGAGATCGGTCCATTTGAGTAGTTATCGATGGCTGCTCATTGGACCAATTGGATATTAATGCCAGGGTCCCTCAGGGGCCGGTACTCCCAGCAACATTATTCTTGCTGCACATTAACGATCTGCTAAAACCCGGCTCTTCCTTTGGACATTTAGCACTGTTGCTGAGAGATACTTGTCTTACGCACAGGCTACCGGGCCTAAGATCCACTCTCTCCGTGAGGTCATGGTGGAGCGTTTGAATCTGTCCTTGCAGGCAGTCTACGAATGGGGCGATGCCAATCTGGTTAGTTTTAATGCTGCTAAAACCCAGGCGTGTCATTTTGCCGCTAAAAAGAGGAAATTTCACCAAGCTCAAACTTTACGAGATGTCACAGCTTCTTGGTGTCACATTAACTGGATCTAAATTTTAGCCCATACATTGATGCAACGGCACAGCTGGCTGCCAAAAAGTTGGGGACCCTTGAAGTTAGAAAGTTAAAGTAACTTTCTAACTTAACGCCGGAACAGCTGCTCAGCTTATATTAAGCGCAAGTTCGATCATGCATGGAGTACTGTTCTCATCACTTTACAATCTGCACATCATATCTTATGGGAGTGTATTCTTTGGTAGAATTAACGCGACATTAAGTTGGATAATGTACAGGCTGCCTCCAGAGTTATTTACTATACGGACCTTGTAGAAACTAGAACAAATTTCAGTACGTTCAAGCGTTTTTGCCATACCTATTATTGGAATCAAATATAACAGCCGACAATGCCAGGACCTACTAATATTAACGCTAATTTTTATCCGTGGTGCAAGACAACTGTTGTAATTATCCCAGTTGTACCTACACACACACACTTTGTGCCTATTTGCCTTGTTTGTTCTGTCTCCTGTTTGATATGGAGGGCAGAGGATTTTTTTTTTTTCCAACACCTCCATCCTTCTTTTCTGATTAATTTCGTTACGGGATCCAAGACAATTAAATTCATTCGCCTTCTTCGAGCTTCATTGCCTCGGCGCTTTTCTGGTGGTTGCCACTAATGATTCTGGGTTTCAAGAGTTTAGCGGTTTGGGAATAGTGCGGTGTTCTCATCTCTGGGATGGATCGGCCGAATACTAACTTGATGCACTAGAGTCGCTCGAAAAGTTGGCCAAAAAGCTCATCGAAAATGAGGCACGGGTCAAGACAAAGCTCGAGCCTTGAACATCGTCACCGAGTTGCCAGCTTGTCGATTTTTTATGGGTTAAATTTCGGGGACGGTGCGATGGAATTGCATGATCTAATTCCGCCTAGCCCGTTTCATCATCGGGCTAGCAGACGTACGGCGATGCACCATCGATACATACACTCTATAATATAGCTTAATAATATAGCTTTATTTACATAAGAAAAAGAATACAATTCAATGAAGTCCATGACTCCCGTGCTAGGTGATTAACCTGTGTTACAGGAGCCAGTGCCCTCTCCCGGCAACAAATACAGTTTAATCTTATGCAATAATTATCAAAATTAAAATCAAAATTGTAAAGAGATAAACAGAAAAATAAAAAGTAAAAGGTTTGTTAGTAATAGCTGTAATGGTGAGTGTGTGTGCGCGTGTGTGTGTGTGTGTTGTGTATGTGTGGTGTGTACCTACATCAATTGTATGTACTGAGGAAAAGATAAAAATCTGGTATCACAAGAGCGTTATTAAAATCTGCTCAGTTTCTTCGTATCTGAGAGACATTAGCCATGACCTAAGGTTCTGTTTGACCCTATGCGCAGTTAGTTTGTATATAACTAGAGTCTTGTTTATTCGGTTGTAAATGTGGGAGCTTTGGGCACCATAGTGTCGTCGCGCTAGTGCAGAACGACATTGAACGGACGGACATACAGGAAAGCCTATTCGTCGACCAGTGACGTTACTGTCTAATGGCATCTTGGAATGACGACGCAAGACAGTGCGGAGAATGTATAGCTGTCTCACCGTTAGTACCTTGGCATCGGAGTACAGCTGGGCGGTGGGGTAGTCTCTTTGACGGAAATACATCACTTTGAGTACAGCCCGCTGAGCTCGTTCCACCCTAAGCATAACGGTTTTCAAAGTCCCACCCCACACAGGAATGCAGTAACTCAGTATAGACTCACACAGGGAACGATACACAAGAGAAGCCGTTTTAATGTCAGCTGAGTGTCTGAGCTCCTTAAACAAGTACATAAGTTTACGAAGCCGGGAGCACAGGGAATCTGTATGAACACGCCAATCCAGCCTTTCATCAATGTGAACACCTATGTATTTAATGCTTGGGACCATAGTCAGACAGGTACAGTTGCAAGATGCTGCATCGTGACAAATATGTGCAATTACTGTTTTAGAAGTTGAAGGTGGTTTAGGTGCGTTTGGCGGTTGATACTGAATTACTTTGGTCTTGGATATATTTAACGTCAGTAGGTTAGTGGAAAGCCACTTCATAACAGTTCGCAAAGTAAGTTCAGTTCTATGCTTAGCTTTGTCCCAGTCCTTATCGCATATCAACAGTGCTGTGTCATCTGCATAAGTAAAAATGTCACATTGAATGAGCGGTAACTGACAGAGATCGTTAATATACATTTGAAATAGCGTGGGTCCCAAAATACTTCCTTGAGGTATGCCGTAGCCGATAAACACTTCGTCACTAAAAATAGAATCAATCTTAACACTTTGGCTACGCCCACTGAGGTAATCTTTGAAAATATTTAGGGCCACACCACGTATTCCCATGTGCTCCATTTTGGCCAAAAGTCTGGGAATGGAAACTGTATCAAAAGCCTTGGTTAAATCTAGGAAGACACCATAGCATTTAAGGCGATTGTCCAGCTTGTCGACCAAGGTGTTTGACAAATCAGAGACAGCGTCTTCCGTGGAGACTCCTGAGCGAAAACCGTACTGGTTGTTTGCGATAAGCTTATTTTTTAATAAAAAATCAGACAGATTGGTGTTGAGGATTCGCTCAAGCACCTCTCCTAAACATCACTCTGGTCGTGATGTTTAGGACTCACTTCCCAGAATGTACGAGTATACTGCGCAACAGCGATAAAGAGGAACCAGTCACAAGGGACGAGCTCACAAGGCACACGTCCAAAAATAATTGGCTCACGGCAAAGAAAGTGGTAGATGAAAATAAACTGAAGCTTGCCATAGCGGGCTTCCAGCCTCTCAAATCCCCTGGTCCAGATGGCATCTACCCAATACTATTACAAGAAAGGGCATCTGCTTTGATACCATGGTAGTAAGGCTCATTTACATTAGGTCGTTTTCACCGATTCCTTTGCAGCCCGTATTTATTTATATATTAAAACTTTATGCATAAGTACAAAGGCGGACTTAATGCCTTAGGCATTTTCTACCGGTCGACCTTAGGGTGGTGCAGAGATAAAACAAGGCAGGTGTAACTAAATTTTAGGATGAATAGAGAAAAGAGTATATATTTATATAATTATATATAAAAAAGGAATAATAAATATATACTTAGATACATACATACATATAAACATTGTTATAGAGAATCCGAAACGAACAAATCAATTTTGTGATGATTCTGCAAACTTCTTGCGAATGTGTCACCAATTAGTGTAAACGGGTTTTCGGTTAGCCGTATTCAACCACAGCCCGTATTCGGTCACCGACTAGTCTAAATTAGGCTGCAGACCTTTTTCGGTAACCGAACTGGGCTGACCTGTTGAAACGCGCCACTCATTGTGAATTAAAGAATGGCTAAATGCGGTCACCAAATACGGCGACCGACTTAATGTAAACAGCCCAATTCGGTTAACCGATCCGGTTTAACCGACAATGATCGCCGTATACGGTAGCCGACCTAATGTAAACGTGCCATTACGCTTTATCATTTAACTCAGACAGTGTGACTGTACACACTGTACTCAGATGTTTTCACAGACATGTGAGTAAACCATGAAATTGTTTCCGCAGTCAACTGAAAGAAAACAAACAAAGGGCGCTTAACTTCAAAATATTCAACTCAGCTACGTCAATTTGATAATCCTGCAGTACTATTTTTGTAAATACACTACTATGAAAGTAGATAAAGTCAGCAAAGTCAATCGGTTGACATCTGAATTTTTTTACTATTGCACGTTATAAATTTATTGGACACAGTATAAATAAAAAAATGCGTTTCATTTAATTATGTATTTCGGATGCATGCGGAGTTTTAAAAATATAAATAATCAAAATACCCGACTGCTTAAGAAGCGGACGTGAATATGTTTCCTCCGAATATGTAACATGGTTTTTGTTTTTTTAATTCTTCTTCTTCTTCCTTCCCTTATCCCATTATTTGAGGTCGGGTCTCCTCACTTTCCTGCGACAAGTTATTCTGTCTTGGGTTGTCTGTTCGGGCAATAGGGCTTGCTTGAGGTCTCTTTCTATAGTGGACCACCAGGTCAATGGCGGGCGGCCTCTATCTCTTTTTTGTTCCGGTAGGCGTAGAGCGATTTGCACCACATGGTCCTCATTACGTCTCTCGACGTGCCCATACAAACGACACCTTCGTTTTCGGTCATTTTATCGGTGACAGGTGCCACTTTGAAGCTTCCTCTTATATGTTCATTTCGCACTCTGTCAAGCCGAGTCACACCTCCCGCCCATCTAAGCATCTTCATTTCGTTGGTATGGATCTATTGTTCATGCGTCTACAGCATTCTGACCCATATAATAACGCTGGACGGACTGCCGTTTTGTAAACTTTGCCCTTTGTTTTTATGGGAATATGTGGGTCACATAGCACACCAGTAAGTGACCGCCATTTTTGCCACACCATTTGATTCTGTGACATACATCCGCATTGACGTTAGCGTCTGCTGTGAGTATAGAGCCGAGATATTTGTTTTTTTTTACTATGGGAATAGGCGTCGACCCAATTTAGATAGTCTCCGAAGTCGCGTTTCCGCTGAAGGGACATTTCAAGTACTCGGTTTTGCTCCTGCTAACCCTCAGGCCGTACCGTTCCAGGGATTGTGTCCACGTATTCAAGAGGTCCTGCATATGTCTCGATTTGTCAGCGGCCAGAACGATGTCGTCAGCGTAAAGCATAGTCCACGGAAGTGGGGACGGTAAAGCCCCGGTGAGATAATCCATCACCAGGTTAAACAAAAGCGGACTCAGACCAGAACCCTGATGGACGCCCAATTTGACTTCGAATGCTTTACTAAGCCACGCTAGGCTTCGAACTCTTGTGATGGCGCCGCTGCACATATCCCTGACTAAGTCAATATGATACTCTGGTATATTCTGAGCACGAAGAGCCTTCCACACTATCTTACGCGGTATTCGATCGATAGGTTTTTCTAGATCGATGGATGTTAAGTCCGCCTATGTACCACTATTGTACATGAAGTTTAAATAAATAAATGTTAGGTGTAGGTCTTTTTTGTTGGTCCTATATTCCATCAGTATTCTGATTGTCTGAATTGCGTCAGTGGTCGATCTGGATGCAGTAAAACCAAACTGATTTGGAAATATTAAAGTGATTTCGGTGAGACGTTTATTGATGATTCCTTCCCATACTTTAAGAACTGATTTTATTAATTAACTTTTTTTATTTATATCTTTTTAGAAGTGGTATATACTTTGAAATCTTCGAATAAATTCTTAAAATCGTTTATTTTGATACCCCACACGAGGGGTGCGGCAGAAAAAAAATTGGGCTCCCACAATATTGCGCTAAAATCCGCCATTTTCCAATTTTAATGTAGCCAGTGACACTCGCAAGGTTAAGACGAATCAATTGACGTAAGAATCATCAAATTGGCCAACGCGTTTGGTCTCTCGAACGTCACATAGGAACAAACATACATAATACATAGACTTTTCATAGGCTTTGTTAGCGAATGCCCAGCTATACTCCGGCCAAGATGAAGGTACAATATTTACTAACAAAGCACTGACAGCTCAATCAGCTGACAGCAGGGGTGAACCCTCCTTCGGCAGTGGGGTAAAAATAGAACGATCGTAGATTAATTCTAATAAAAATAATTATAACCAAAATATATAAAAAAACGTAACGTATTTTTTCCAATAGGCAAGTGACCTTTAGTTGTTTTATTTACTAATTATTTTAAAGTAAATTACTTGAAATAAACTTTCGAAAATATCAAAGGTTTTTTATCCAGTTTCTTTGCTAACCGTAGGTACCTATAGTTAGGCTCTAGTCACGGCGTGCATGCATGGTTCGAGACTTCGAGTTCATGATGCCATGACGTCATCATGCGGTATAATGTTCACGCGTAGAACGTATGGGGTTGGCAACGGAATTTGCCAGCAGATTTCATAGACTTTCATGTTTGGACAGCGAACACGCGAGGATCGTTTTAGCAAATAGTGCCAAATTTTGGAGATTTTTCCACGATCCGCAACCGGTTTGGGACTTTTCGAGTTACCCAGTTATCCATAACCTAGGCTTTAAAGATCAGCCGGGATCACAACTCAATGTTCATAATCGCCTGCACGCGAATGGCGTACGCGAGCCTGTTCAAACGTAGTCCTTTAAATTCGTCACTGACATTGAACTAGTCGTAGTCGTAGCTGAGTTGTGAGGCTGCGCTACTTTAAAACCGTTGGCATGGCTTCAAATCACAGCAGCCCAAACTACTTTTTTTTTAATATGTATCCTACTCTCATTGTATGTAAGAAACAATGCAAAAAGATTATTACCTTATATTAATACCTAATAATATTATTTGGTTTAATAGGATAAATGAATTTTACAAAAAATAGTTATATCCATGAATCTGTCATGATAGTTATATTTTTTTTATAATAAATTTAGTTTTAATTATATTATTGACTATCTTTTATTAAGGTTAGGGTTAGTTATAGCTTAATTATTCATTTTTACAATGAAAAGAGGATTGAAGCTTGACCTCAACATAATATTAAATATTTGCTATTGTTTTAAAATTCTATAACCATTGATTTAAATAGTATGTAACAATATTTTTACATAACATAAATACCAATTGAATACCTATTGTAATACAATTAAAATATTTCTTATATAATTATTGAATAATTAATATAAAAAAGATTATTATAGCTTAAATATTATTGCGCACAGTGTTTAACATTATGTTGTTAATAACTTTAACGTTAGGTCCTTAGGAACTTGTCTACCCGCATATTTTATTCTCACTTCTACCTGATTCTGTGGTAGGAATAATATTGTTTTCAGACTAAAGTGTATTCTTCGCGCCATGAATGAAGTCTTGCTTTTTTACCCGGTTGCAAGGAAAGGGTTATGTTTTCTTCTACTATATTCCCCGAGTTGAAATCTAAGTACGTCTCGATCTCGTAGCGACTGGTTGGCTATGCTATAACTTCATGGCGTTGTGACTACAGTTCACAACCTGATAGTATCCATACATTTTAGATGAAATTAATGTTTCGTAATTGTGGTTATGCAAATAACGTGCAGTCTTTAAGCCTTTTGGGGTTCTGAATCATGATTCGTTCAAAAGTATATTGGGTCAAGATCCTTTTGGCGCCCATGTGCGAGCTTTTAAAACTTTGCTGTCTGTATCCAAATAGACTGACGACGGTCCGGATCCGGACCGCGGTCCGCCATTTGGTTACCCCTG
Organism: Anorthoa munda; assembly: GCA_945859665.1. Classification (NCBI taxonomy): domain Eukaryota; kingdom Metazoa; phylum Arthropoda; class Insecta; order Lepidoptera; family Noctuidae; genus Anorthoa; species Anorthoa munda. The sequence continues at coordinate 17,941,246 of OX243896.1, read as the reverse complement.
TGATAGGCTACATTAGTCCCTATAATTTTACAGAGTTTGTGGTAAAGGCCACAAGAGCAAAGCCGCAGGAAAAAGTTTGTCTCTATTATTAATGGTGGCTAAAATAATATATTATTGGTTACCTATCATAAGTTCGAAAAACATTTGACCGAATTTCATTTCACCTAAAACTTTTCAACTATTATCGTTTCGTTTTTTTTTATTTCATCGAAGTCACGTCTGCCACTGTCTCAGTTGACCTATTATCAATTCGATTTCTTTCGTTACTCCGACGTTTCACTTGGTCGAAAAACTTTTACCGAAGTTACACTTAGCCGAAATAACATTTGTTCGAAATATTTATTTTAAACGCATATCAAAATTCACCCGGCTCCAACTTTCCGCGATGTAACCGTGCCAATAACTGACCATCTTGAGCTTCTTGGCGTTACGTTGACATCGACTCTCAATTTTGGCCCATACATTGAGGCAAAGGCTCAGCTGGCTGCCAAAAAGATGGGGATCCTTGCGAAGGTGAGAAGGTACTTCACGCCAGAACAGCTGCTCAGCTTGTATCAAGCGCAAGTTCGATCATGCTTGGAGTACTGTTCTCATCTCTGGGACGGATCTGCCAAATACCAGCTTGATGCACTAGAGTCGATCGAAAAGCGGGCCAAGAGGCTCATCGGCGATGAGGCATTGGTGAAGTCAAAGCTCCAGAGCCTTGAACATCGCCGCCGAGTTGCCAGCTTGTCGATTTTTTATCGGTTACATTTCGGGGAGTGTGCGAAGGAATTGCATGATCTAATCTCACCCAGCCCGTTTCATCATCGGACTACCAGACGTACGGCGATGCGCCATCGGTACATGATGGACATCCCACCCATACGAACTAAGCGTTTTGAGAATACTTTTATTGTGCGTACAGCTAAGGAGTGGCATTCCCTACCGGAGTCTATGTTTCCCGATAGCTACAATCTAGGGGTCTTTAAATCAAGAGTGAATAGGTTACTTCTAGGCAAGCGTGCTTCATCGTGGATCACATCATCGCTTACCATCAGGTGAGATAGTGGTCAAGCGCAAGCCTATAACAGATAAAAAAAAAAATACTAAGTGAGAGAGAAACTGTGGGCGAATACAAATGTTAAAACAGCTACTTGAATATAAAAGTTGTCGGCGGGCTATTTCTGTCTGCAGGATCTAAAGTAACCTAACACGAAGGAGATGACGGGAGCTGAGTTCGCTCGCTTTGCTCGCTCACTTCAGCCCCCGTCATCCCCTTCAAACCTAACCTATCCGTAGAGAATGCATTTATTTGTCAGAATATTGTACAAAGCTGTTATGAGAATTATATATTACGATCATAATATTCTGCCGTTTCCGGCGTACAAATATTTGTAAAATTATGGGGCATCATTACATTAAAATTAAGTCATTAGAATTAGAATTACAAATAATTTAAATAAATTGAACAATAATATAGTTGTAAAAGAGATTAATTATATAAGTCAAAATTCAATGAAGTCAAGGAGATAAAATATGATTTAAAGTCAAATATTTAGGTAAATTTTTCATTCATAAAATCTTCAGTTGAGTAATAACATTTGCTTAAAAGAAAGTTAAATAATTTAAATTTAAATGTTCTGAGGCTGAGAGTTTTGAAGCCATCAGGTAATTTGTTATAAACAGTAATGGACATGCAGTATACACCATTAGAAAACAACTTAATTCTACGCCTAGGAACATTAAGCATATGCACTTTGCGGCTGGGTCTGGATACAACATCGTTATGCAAGTCAAATTCATTTCTGTTTTGGTGTACAAATATACAAATTTCAAAAATATATAGAGCCGGAAGTGGCAGTATTTTGAGTTTTTAAACAGTGGTACACAACTGTCCAGTGAGTGCGCTCCACAAATTGAGCGTATACATTTTTTCTGAGCTCGAAACACTCTATTAAGGTCAACAGAATTACCCCATATTATAATGCCGTAACGTAAAACTGATGAGACATAGCCATGGTATGCACACAGTGCCGCATTAACACCAGCCACACGTGTTAATCTATATAAAACGAAAACAAATCTATCTATCTTCTTTCATAGATCATCAATATGAGATTTCCAGTTACAGTTTTTGTCAATTATTATCCCCAAGAATTTTGCGTAATCAACCTCTTCTATTGTCTCTCTCATATTGTATTATAAGTCGTGGACGCGTACTGTTATATGTCTGGAATTGTATCATTTTTGTTTTCTTAATATAAATATTATTGTGTTCAAGCCATGTAATAATTTTATTTAATGTCATGTTTATTTCATTTTGATACTCAACAATATCGTCATTTTATTTTATAATACTGAGGGTCGTATCGTCAGCGTATAGTATGCAATTGTGGGCAGTTATACCAGGCAAGTCGTTAACATATAGCAAGAATAAAGGTGGCCCCAGTATGGTCCCTTGAGGAACACCGCAGTTATTTTCGCGATAATGAGACCTATATGCGAGCTTTTGATTTCCTGACTGTCCCGAAATCTCAACACATTGCTGTCGATGTGTAAGGTAGCTTTCGAGCCATTTCAACGCGTTTCCTCTTATACCATATCGGTCTAATTTATAAATTAACAGTTTATGGTTTACGAAATCAATGTCTAGAAAAATGGAGACAATTGGTAGTTTATCATTGAGGCTTTTCGTTATTAATTTTAATAGAGCAAAACAAGCTGTTCTGGTCGATTTATTTTTTCTGAAACCAAATTGATCTTCACTTAGAATTTTGTATTTGGATAAAAAACCGCAGAGTTTTTCATGCATGACCTTTTCAAAGATCTTCGATAATATTGGAATAAGTGTTATGGGGCGGTAATTATTCATATCACTTCTATCACCTTTCTTATGGATTAGTTTAACAATTGAGAATTTTAACCGTGAAGGAAATAAACCTTGCATAAATGACAAATTAATAATGTGGCTAATATGAGTTGATAAAAATGTAGAGCATAATTTAAGGATTTTTGTGTTAATGTCATCATAGCCTGTAGAATTGGTCGATTTTAAAGAGTTTATTATCTTATATACATTGGTGTCATTAGTTGGGGTCAAATACATAGTATTTGGGTGATAAGTCATCTGTGGTGTGTAGTCAATAGATGGGTCAATAGTATTATTAGTAATGTCATTAAAAAAATTGTTAAAAATGTCAGCTATCTTTTCAGGTTGTGTGTAAGTTTGATCATCTAATTGAATTTTATTTATCTTATGAGAATTTTGTTTTTCGCTGGTATTACTTTTTATTACTTTCCAGGCAGCCTTACATTTGTTGCTGGATAGGGACAAATAACGCGTGTTCTCGCATTTTTGTGCCTGCAACATGCATCTTTTTAGAATACTAGTATATTTACAGTAGGTGTTTTTATGACGTTTTTTATTTGCTGTTGAGAGACGATATTTTAGATATAGACGCCGTTTGTTTATACAACATTCTTTTATGCCTTTTGTCATCCAATTATGTTTTAAGGGCTTAATAGTTATTTTAATCTTGATTTGGGGGAAACATAAATTATAAAATAATAGTAGAATGTCATGGAAATAATTAAATGCAATTTCAGTATCTTCAGTCTGGTAAATATCTGAGAAAGACAATGAAGATAGACAGTTTACAAACTTATATATACCTATTACCTTGATTAAAATCGCGTCTTTTTTCAAAATAAAATGGTCTTTTAATATTTGCGGTGTCTACCGTTACATCAAAGCATATAGATTGTCCTGTTTCGTGATCAGATAGAGCTAGGTAGTGTATTTGGGGTTTAACACTTGGTATATTACTCGTAATTAAGTCAAGGCAAGATAGTTTTCTCGTTGGATTGGTAATATGATTATTTATGTTATAGTTTTTTAAAATAGATTCTAGCTCTTTGAAATGTTTATCTGCTTTTATAACGTCTATGTTCCAGTCACCACATAATATGATGCTTTTATTATTTCTTTTCATAATCTTTTTTAAGAGGAGGTTTAAATTTTCAAAAAATAATTTAATGTCTGAGTTTGGTGTGCGGTAAATGCAGATAACAAAAAGTTTTAAGGTTGTGATTTCATTTGCACAGTATTCGAAATAATATAACTTGGGCTCAATTAAATTACTTATAGGTTTGCAGTCAAGGTTTTTTTTGATCATTATACGTTTTATAACTCACTAAATGGATCAAACCAGTACCATATTTTCTCGTTCTAATGCAGCTAAGCACGTTCATCCAAATAAATTCACGGAAAAGAACTAGGCAACGAACTTTTTTATCACAGCCAATTAATGTTACTAACCCAAATTTTCATAAATTTTCCATTCCAAAAACAGATACTTACAAAAATATTTATGCCGCATTTTATTTCCGTTTAAGGTCGTTGAGATAAGAGGTGGAAACTAGTTTTTACCCGAATGCCTCAGAGGGAGGCTAATTTAGTTGTAAAATGATTTAAGATTAGGTATGCATATTTTACCGGAAAGCATAAAACAAGTAAATAAAACCAATGTATTTATAAATAAATTAAAACAATTCTTAATTAATAAAAGCTATTACACTATTGACGAGTATCTGACGGATAAATTTAATAATAAATAAAAATAATTTATATCTCGATAAGTACCTAAATGACATTAATAATTAATTGACTCAAAATATAATATGGACATGATAAGTATTAGTTTTTATTAAAAGTAAAATAAGTTAGATAACCTATAGAATTAATTGACTCAAAATATAATATGGACATCGTTATTAGATATTAAGTATTAATTTTTATTAAAATGAATATAATTGTTAATTCGATAAGTAAAATACTACGTTTAAAAAGCTAATAAAACAATTAATATTAAAGAACACACTTTCTTTGAAATAGTCTCGAGCCACATCCAGTTGCGCTTGTCCGTGTTGTATTTGTAACTGACGTTGACATGTTTACTTCAATGTTTGAACCAGTGTCGAACCAAAATATTGTTGTATTTTTTGTATACCCTCAAAATTTAATTTAATTAATTACCTACCTCTGTATTTACGCCCAACAATATTTAATCTACCTACTGTTATTTTTAATATTTCCGGTAATATTCACATGTAAGTGAATTATTGCATTCTTTTGTGAATAAAGATTTCTCAAACCTCAATATAAATGATTAATTGACTTAAAATATAACATGGACATATTGAATACTTTTTTTTTTTTTTTTTTTTTTACTATATATAGGCCTGTGTTTGACCACAATCTCACCGTGGTCAGTGATGATGTGGCCGATGGTGGTAAGCACACAAAGCCTAGAAGGGAACTGGCTCTCAAGTGCTGCTGACGGAACACACCGGAAGGTGCTTGGCGACAGATTTTCAACTTGAGGGTGGTTGCCAGCCAGGCGGGTACTACAAAGTACCCTACCACCGTGCTATGGTTTCCTCACGATGTTTTCCTTCACCGAAAGCTCAAGCTCATTGTAGGATTCGAACCCGCGACCTTCGTCTCGGTATCCGACGTCACTACCACTGAGCTATCATCGCCTTAAAAAATAAAATTAATAAATTAATTATTATTTTTAATTATTTAATTGTATTAAATATAAACTATAAATAAACTAACTGTAATACAAAAATTTAAGCAAATAAATTATTAATCAATAATTATTCATAATTTAACATGAACATAGAAAGGCACAAACATATTGGTAGATTTAACCAAATAAATGCAGATAGATAGGAAACGAATGACTGAAATTTTAATTATAAAGGAAAATATTAAGCGCTATTCCTCTCTCCTAGACACTTAACTGTATCTAAAATGTTGCTGTGCCCGACAGGGTCCATAATTGTTTCTGTAACTAATATTTTACCACCTGTATGTACATTATGGATGCAATAAATTTAATTTGAATTTTATCATCATTCCACGATGGGTGATAATAATGAAACCATTATCGAAAGTGAGAGATTTACAAACACTTTGCTACTTCATTGCTCTAGAGGTCGCAACCGCTACTGAGAGTCTGGGATTGATTCCCACCTCGGCTAAATTGCAGTGGACTATTAGTGCAAAAAATACATTTTTTTTTTCTTTTTTGTTTGGCTTGCGCTTGACCACTATCTCACCTTTCGGGAATGCAGTGTGATGTTATGTTATATCGAGTAAAGTCTCTAGATAATGAAATTTTCTTACTTCTTAATTTTCAAACGTCTTTGTAATCACACAGCGTTCGCCGGGCAGTTACAAACACGGAGTTGACATAACTGCTTCGAAAATCCTTTGCTAACTGAATGTCTGCTTGCAATCAGAGTGCAATTCCAAAGCAATTACGAATTCGTCTTTCTTTTTATGAAAACGTTGACCCACACTAGTCATATCTCCTGTATCGTGGCCTCGTGGGTGCGTTTACAAACATATAAACCCACATACACAAACACACAGAGCCGGTACAACTATCTGTAGGTCATACAATTTGTTACGTGCGGGAATCGAACCTACGACGCGCAGCTGTCAAACACTCAGACCCTGCGCCAACCGTGCGCCCGATAGCCATTAGATATGGCAGTCCCGGGAATAAGTAACAGTAGTGTATTATTGAACCGAGTGGCCAACGGGTGCGAGCGGCGAGCAGCGAGCACCGACGGAGAGTACTACATAGACTGCAAGGTGTACAAGGCTGACGACGCGCGCCACACCGAATCCCTGGAGCTGTGGAAGAAGGCGCTCATCCGACTCAAGTTCCAGACCGATACAGATTCTCCTCAGTGGCAAAAACTACAAGAGTTCGTTCGTTCGGCTGATATGTTGTTCCCAGCAAAACCAAAGTTTTATGACCAATAAATTAAATAACTAGAAATACGTGTTTGATTTAGGTACTATCAAAGTCCGATGGCGTACTGGCATGATCATTGGTCGAGTACAGTAATACACTAGAGAGTCGAGTCAAACTCGCTGTTGTTCAATCATAAATTCACATAACTGATCAATGACCAATTCGTTCGTTCATTATTGAGCCTATAGTCTGCACTACTATCTGAAGCGATGTTGTACTGGCATGATCATTGGTCGAGTACAGTAATACAAGAATCGAGTCGATCGTTCAATATTGGGCATTCTATATCACTGTCCGTAGCGAAGGCGAACTCGCCGAGCTACTAGTATCTACCCAGTCAAATAGAGTCCGCTATATCCCATTGGGCATCCTAGAACATCGCACTAAGTATATCATCTTATGCCAGTTAATTATAGTAGGTACAAGCTTCACACGATATCCGCCATACGCAATGCGCCTATCTCCGGAAGGATGACACAAAGTTTGTTTCCAACTGTTGTGTGCTCTGTGTCATCAAGATAACGCTGTCTGGTAGCGCCAGTTCAGAAATCTAGATTACATTTTGAGTAATTATTACAGAAATAAACCCAAAGAGATTATGTTGGAGGTGCCCTGGTCATATCTTTGTACTACCTACCTACTTATTTGGGTAGGTGCCGCCTTCCGGGATAGGAAGAAAAGAGACTTTGACATATTGAGGTAGGTAACTACATTTTTAGTAGGCCTGAATAGGTATTTTAAGTGGTAGTGGGCTCACCAAACGGATGTTCAATGGGCCCAAAAATACCAGCAGCCTTGTTGCGTAATTAATTCGGCAAGGCAAAGGGCAAAGAGCAGGGCAGTAAGGCTACAGGAGTGGCGACCGCGTACCGGAAAACGCTGCGTTGCTAGGTGGAGCGATGAAATTGTGGGATTCGGTAGATGCGAGACGCACAAGAACCAGTCCACGTGGCGACACTTGGGAGAAGTCCACTGCTGAACATAGCGGCACTGGAGTTCTTTCGGCTAAAATGATGTTGATGATAATTGTCTAGGTAGGTACTTATAAACATGCAGTTTTATACAGCACCTGCCTACTTATACAGTTTTAAGTATCAGTAGAAATTTAGTTTTTAACTTTACTGGTTTAGGGTCAGCCCACACTGAAACGCGATACGACGCGACGTTACTTGATGAGGGCAGTAAAGTACGCGGCAGCGCCGCGCTATGCGATATCTTGCAAAATTTGACGAGTAGCTTGGACTTACCTAAAAAAACCGACTTACCTAAAGGAGTCAATATGATATGTACATGTACATTTTAGACCGACGCGTCACTTCACTTTGACTCTGTCCTTATGTGCTTTGACCCTATAAGTTTAGCTGATCCATTTGTCCTAGAGGTCGTAGTCCAATCAGATAGTCAGACCAAGTCCGCACATTGTTAAATCCCAAATTCCACGATGGTCTCCACGACGCAAAAGTCAGAAGCGGATGGCGCAAATTGGTGAAGGAAAAGTTTTTGCCACGACGACCGGGGAATCACGACCTTAAGTAATGAGGAACACGATGCGAGATAATCTGTTTAACTGACTGCGGGAGGGTAATGTTTTTCGAGCGTACATATTATGTATGTATGTATGTCCATTTTTATATCCGCTCTACAGCCCAAGGCAAGGACTTTTTTTTAGACACACCCACCGCACTATTCCCAAACCACTGCAACTCCTGAAAGCCAGAATCAACAGTAGCGACCACCAGAAAAGCGCCGAGGCAATGAAGCTCGACGAAGTCCCGGAGAATTAATTTAACTATCTTGGATCCCGCAACGAAATTAATCAGAAAAGAATAACAGAGGAGTAGGAAAACAAAGTAATTTCCACTTCCCTCCAAATCAAGCAGGAGACAGAACAGACAAGGAAAATAGGCACAAAGGGTCGTTAAAACTGGGATAAGCCCAGTTGGCTAGCAACACGGATAAAAATTGACATTAATATTAAAGGGTCCTAACATTGCTTTTTTTTCTTTTTTATTAGAGTCCATCAGATAAATGGACCCTAACCATATTACAATCTAGTCTTATATATAGACTAATAAGTAATTTAATTATAACTTAAACTATTAAATTGTCTTTATTAAGAATGTGTCCAGTGGCATTTTTTCTATTGTCTCTATTAAGGCGAATACACTTCGTTCTTGTGTTTATTTCGTAGTACTTTTGCACTACACACTAACACAAAACACCAACTCGAACAGTTTTGTTCTTTTTACCCGACTGCCGAAGGAAGGTAATGTGTTTATCAGTCTATGTATGTATGTATGTAAGTATGTATGTATGTCAGTATGTATGTATGTATGTATGTATCTAAGTATGTATGTATGTATGTTTGTTCCTATGTGGCGTTCTAGAGAACAAACGCGTGTGCCGATTTTGATGGTTCTTACGTCAATCGATTCGTCTTAACCCCGCGAGTGTCATTGGCTACATTAAAATTGGAAAATAGGGAAATGGCGGTTCTTGGGCGCCATATTGTGGGGCCCAAATTTTTTTTCTTACAAACCTATCGTGTGGGCTATCAAAATAAAGGATTTTAAGAGGCGATTTCAAAAATATATAACACTTATATGTTTCAATGTATAAAATTCGAAAAAAAAAACTAAAGAGTTATAAATAAAAAAAGTTAATTAAAAAAATCAAAAAACCCGTTTGAAAAGCGAACTAAAAAGACGTAAACAAGGAAAAAATCATGATGTGCAGTCGGAGGATACGTCTGGTTTTGGTCAGCCAGCTCGTAAAATGTATCCTCCGACAGCACAGCATGATTTTCTCCTTGTTTACGTCTTTTTAGTTCGCTTTTCAAGCAGTCGGGTTTTTTGATTTTTTTAATTAATTTTTTTTAGTCTTCTAACTTTGTTTGTGCTGTCGAGAAGCTGGATTGCCTCGATGTTCACATACTGACGAAGTCTCTTTTCATGAGCTTCTGCAAATTTCAGAATCACTTTTTCGATGAACTCTACTTTTAGGTCACGATGGAGATCATCATTTGGAATGTACCAAGGTGCATTTACAATGTCCCTTAGAACGTATTTCTGGAATCGTTGTATGATAAATATATTGGTCCTACAATAGAGGACTGGACGAAGGGACTCGATCCACCAGAACAAGATAGTCTGGTGTGGTACACTGATGGATCTAAAATGGAATCAGGTACAGGAGCGGGAATATACGCAAAGGTTACAAATGTAGCAAAAGCTTAGGGAAGATGGCAACTGTTTTCCAAGCAGAAACATACTCATATACCATAATAACCTGTGCTCAAGAGAATCTAGATAGAGGAACCAGAGGTAAATCCATATATATTCTTAGTGACAGTTAGGCTGCAATCAAAGCCATGGCATCCTACAAAGTGGACTTCGGACTTATTCTGGATGCTATCCAAACCCTTAACAGGCTTGGGAAGCAGAACAGGATAATACTGATGTGGGTCCCTGGGTACAAAGGAATCCATGGTTACGAAGTGGAAGACAAACCGGCAAGAGAGGGCTCAGCAAATGGTTTTGTGGGTCCAGAACCATATGTAGGCATTTCGACGTGTCTCGTAAAATCCGCATTTAGGTAGTTTGCAGATCACAGACAACGAACTTATTGGCTGTCTAATACCGGTCTACAACACTCCAAGAAATGCCTAGGCTCTACGTTCAAAGCCCGGGAATGCATTTGGAACATAAGCAGGGGACAAATCCGCTACCTGCTTGGGGCCTTTACTGGGCACTTTGGAACCAACGACATGCTCATGAATATGGGTCTAACCGAGACACCCATGTGCAGGTTGTGTGGGGAACATACGGAACGCATGGAGCACCTTCTGTGTACATGCGATGCACTGGCTGGTAAGCGAATGAGTCTCCTAGGTTGGATATCCAAAACCAGAAGGCTCATATCTCCTAGTTTCGTTGTAAAACCCATGAAAAGAGTTTTCAACGAGATTGGGGAGGAGTAAGTTGTCTAGGGGACCACAATTGATGACAATGGGTGGAAGTGTCCGACTTATTTCTCGGCCCTTCCACAAGATAAGATAAGAATATAATGGTCTATTTGGTGAAGCCCCACAGCTGAATATAATATAATATAAGCTGAATAGCCCAAATTGGCATCAGGACTTGTTTTTATAATAATAGTTAGTTTTGTACAACAGAGAGAGCAGTGGTGGCCCAGTGGTATCGGCCGCGACTTACAAGTTGTAGGTCGTGGGTTTGAGCCAAGGCAGGCGCTTTACTTTGTGTAAATTATTTCATCACCACTGTTCTCAAAACGGTGAAGGAAAACATCGTGAAGAAACCGGAGATATCCTAGAACCAAAAATTCAAAGACATGTGGCATCCACCAACCCGCACTGGGCCCGCGTGGTGGATTACGGCCCATTCTCTCTCACAGAGAGGAGGCCTGTGTCCAGCAGTGGGAACATTAATAGGCTGATGATGATGATGTACGAAAAGCATGTAGTATTGCCCAAGCAGCCAATACATACTTTTAAATCGCAGGTCGAGTTTATCGTGGGCTTGCCAGCGTAGCTATGCGTCAAGGGCCATACCGAGATACTTGGCTGTATTCTCGTTTGGGACTTGTTTATTATTAATGTAAACTGGAGAATACTGTTGTTTTTGTTGGTGAAGTCTATGTGAACAGATTTGGATTCATTCAGTTTAATCCTCAATTTTTTGGTCCAGTCATAAACTTGATTTACAGCCATTTGTACCTTTTATACTGCTTCTTCGTGGCTATTGCTCACATCCATTATGGCTGTATCATTAACAAAGGACCCAATCGTGTTTTGCTCTAATCCTGGAATATCGCAAATGTATAGAAGTACAGGACCGGACCTAACACACTCCTTGCGATACGCCAGATTTAATTTCTTTCAATTCCGAATAGGCGTCTTCTTGCCTTATTCTGAAGACTCTGTTTAGAATGTAGGACTCTAATATATCTAAAAACTGCTTCGCCAACAGGCTCTTCAACTTAAGGCCTTCATGCCATATTTTATCAAACGCTTGCGCCACGTCTAGGAACACAGTAGAACATTCTTTCTTTTCTTCAAGGGCGTTTTCTATTACGTTTGTAATCCTATGCACTAGATCGATAGTTAAATGTTTTCCTCGAAAATCAAACTGGTGGTATGGTATTATGTTCTTGCTATCTATTATTGGTTTAAGCCGTTTGTGTAACAGCTTTTAAAATAACTTGGACATAATTGGTAGCAAGGAAATAGGTCTGATATGTGTGTGTTTTGTGAGCCGGTTTTCCAGGCTTAGCAATCGTTATTACTTCAGCCAGTTTTCATAAGTCTGGAACATATTTTAGCCGTAGTGCGGCATTGATGAGGGTTGTTAACTTAACCAAACCCTTTCTTAGTAAGTTATTTATTTATTTACTTTAACAAAACACGACCAAAGGCCAATTACATTAGTTAAAGAAGTACTTACCCTGTTATCAAATCGTAACCTGCTCTTGAGCTTATATTATGTTCTAGATCTCGTGCGACTTTTCTCTCGGTGTTACTAGTTTTATGGTAACTTCATTTTCTGATGTCACAATATTTACCAAAGTGCGATCTTCAATGATTTCACCGTCGTTTGGTTGAAAGATGTTTTCTAGGTATTCTGCAAACCTCTTAGCTTTTTGCTCATTAGTAATTGCCCGTGTTTAGTTGCCTTCCAAAGGAAGTCTGTCTTTTGGTGTAGTTACTTAGGTTCTGAAGGGTAGCTATTGGTGAGTCATCTTTAAAGTCTTGGATTAGTCTTATTACTTTTATTGTCAGATTATTTAGTTCTTTTCAATTAAATTTTTCAATCATTTAGTTCGGACCATGATCTATAATTTGTGAGTTATTAAATTAAATTAAATTATCGTTTATTTCAGAAAGTTTTTCCCATATAAAACACTACAAATTACATTGAATATACATAAGAATTCATACATTAATTAACACATTAATAACACAATAATAGCATTTAATAATTCACTTAATAAAATAATAATAATTATAAAACGATTGTCACTTAATAAATGGTGAGGAACTGGCATGTAAGTTCATCCACCTCTCCAACAACACGGAGTCCCACCGCCACCGCTTGGAAAATTCGCTTTGGGTATCTCCTGTACCTACACGTAAAGTGGAGATTTTTTTTATCGTCTAGGATTGTGTATCGTTGGATATGCCATTCAAAAATATTACGGGTCTGTGAAAACCATTTTTCGATTCGGGATCCGATTGCGTAAAATTAAGCTTGAATCGCAAATTTTTTTAGAGACAAGTGTCCCCCCTGCCAGCGAAGTGGTTGCAGAAAAATTAAGCCTCTGCTAGCTAAATAGTTAATTTTGGATTTGTGAACACATTCTGGGCAGTAGTATACAATATAGAATAGTTAAGTAAGATTACTACTTGAATGATGATGATGAGTTCGCTCGATTTGCTAGCTCATTTTAGCTCCCGTCATCCCCTTGAACCTAAGCTTGGTCCAGGACATATGTAGTTAACGAAATTAAAAGGAAAACTATCACAGCTAAGTAGGCTTTACAATGTTACGAGTAACAGTCGACCAATTTATAAAATGTACTTGGAAAAGTAAAAATGTTGTATATTTATGTATGAAGACAACAGTTTTGAACGGCAAAGTTAATTTTGTCCCTTCGTTAGAGCAATTTTCGGTGCTTTCATTGTTTATGAACGTTAGTAAAGTAACAATTTTTTTTTGGTGAATGTAGCTGTTTCTACGGAACCCTCTGTGCGCGAGTCAGACTCGCACTTGGCCGGTTTTGTTTCAACGCTATCGAGATCTTTACTCACTCGCACTAATTTTGAATTACGCCTGTAGTTAGATGAAGAGGAGGGAATGGAAAAAGGTGGATTTAATCTTACTGATCCCTGTGGAACATTGAAATGCAGTTTATGCAGGAGATCAGGACAGTCGATCTCATTTGATAATATTTTTAAAACATATGTGCAATCTGCCATCCTGCAACGATTCCTAAGTGGTTGCAGATGGAATTTCTTGCAAAGGTCCAAGTAATTTTTAGAACGATATTAACATATAAGGTGGCGAAAACTCATAAAACGAAGGCGTCTTTTTTGGATACTTTCAATACGGTCTATGTAAACTGCCGAGCAATGAAAAAGTTTCACCAATTTATTTTTTTCACATTTAATTTAAAATTTGAACACTACATTTACGTTTTTAGTTGGTAATATTCTGATTCGCTGTTAAATGTAATTCAATATTGCAGACGGCGTCATTAAGCTAGCCTTTCCCGTTTAGGAGTAATTTGGTGCTATGTCACTGGAACTCTTTCATTGCTCGTTAGTGTATTTATTGTAACATGGGTTCCAAATTTGAGACGCATATTTAAGGCGCAGGCCGCACAGAAATGACGTCGGGCGCGGACATGGCACGGGCGGCTTCCTATTCCATTAAAATATCAAACAAAATGCATGGAAATAAAGCAAAATTAAAATAAATCAAAATTAAAATTTCAGCTCAATCCGACATCGGGAAGTGGTTCAAATCTTACTTGCAATATTTGAACTTAACACATATACCTACTACATACCAACCCACCCACATACCTACAAATGTTTAGTAAAAGCTTGTAATAACAATAAAAAGGTAAAAACACAGCATGTAGTACCCTCTTCTTATCAGAAAGGGATCATACAATTAAATAAGGGTACTTAATAGGCATCCACTAAGAAAGGATTTTTGTGAATTCCACCCATAAGGGGGAGACCAACACTATAACTTCAGTGACAATGCAATAATATGATAGATATAACCTGATGCTGCAGCCAGGATTGTCTCCTCACTAGGGAACTCTTCAACGGGTAGTAGCATGGACTGGAAACGTTGCAGGCATTTAAATTTAATTTTGTTTGCTAAACACGATCTCCACCATAAACTGCTGCAGCAGACAGGATAGTCTCCTCACGAGGGAAACTTTATGTTAGATTCAGAATGTAGCACACCATTAAAAGAAATAATAAAATATTAAAAAACAAAAATTATAAAAAGAAAATAACTAGAGTAAGTAATTTGTAAAGTATTCTGTCATACATAATAAATAATAAAACTATTTAACAAATGTTTTGTTTTCACTAATGTGACAACCCTACCAAAACAGGTAACAATTTTGCACGTTCTTAGGAAGCTTTGTCTCAGTTCCGTTTATCTACTCATGTGCTTGAAGTTTCAGCTGTAGCTGGAGATTTTCTATGCGACTTTTTATGTCATTTAGGTTTTATACAGCTCTTCACGCTGTTTTTGTTCTTCATAAAGGTACCTACTTGTACAACAGAAGTTCAATTTCTGTTTTTAAGTTTACGCTAATAGTGCCCAGTGTTGGCTTTTTCAAACCCATTGTAGAGCGAGTATTAACTTCGCCTTAACAATAATATTCGCTGACAGCAGTCATCATTAAATAATAACTAGGTCATTGCGGTGCATCCGACTGGACTGGGGGCTGGTATGTGTTAGCAAACTTACGCTTTGAGCTGTCAGCGACAAGCCCTGTGGGCTTGGCTTTGTTGATGCAGTCCTACTTTGCCTGGCTCCTTCAGAGCCCGCAAGGTGGCGTGGTCTTGAGGGAGAGCGCAACGGTTGTGTAGATCCTCAAGGCAAGTGCGGTGATTCTCCTTCTCGTGGTTGCCGCCCTGTTATTGGTCTAATTCCCTCTGAAATAGACGTAACTGAAAACACCGGGCGACGCAACGCAGGGGTGGCGAGGTCATGCCCCTGGGTGTCCACCATTGAGCAAGATGATTGACAATTGATGGATAGTAATGACCTCCCGCGTGTTTGTGCCGTGCGCGGGGACCCGTACGGAAGGATGATGGGATCCTGGTGGCTGAGCCGATGAGCGTAGGTAGTTTTAACGTCTCGGAGGCAACACTCCATTTGGCCCGGATTTCTTCTCACACGGGAGGCCGTAGCCTAGCCAGCTACGGTCAATCGGCTGCGGGGTCCGGTCAGACGGCCCCCAGGCGAGTTCACTCCCATTGGGGGCTTGCAGACGGCGGCGCTCGCTCTCATCGCTAGTGGTAGCGGTGTGGGTTGGTGCCGTGCAGTCTCGTGAGCAACTAATGGGGGGGGGCTATATCCCTCGACTAATCCCTGGTGCTACCGTAGCATCGCCACTTGAGCACTCCATGGCGGGTGGGGATAGTCGAGGGATGAAAATTAATACCAGGATTTTTAAATGGATTTTAAACATAAAAAAAACCACAAGGCGAAAGGACCGGCGAAAGCTGGGACTGCGCTCCAAAAGGCGGGACCGGCGAAAGCTGGGACTGCACACCAGAAGGCGGGACCGGCGCAAGCCGGGACTGCACTTTCCTTAGCAGGAACGCCCAGAGGCGAGACTGCAGTGGGATCGTCTCGAGGTGGGGCTGTGGCGGGACTGTCAAATGACGGTACTGCTGCGGCACTGTCGAGGGTCGGCACTGCTGTGGGACCACCGAAGGGCGGAACTGCAAACCAGCCCACCGGGCATAAAGGTGCTGCCAAAGCTGGCGCGATACGGGACCCTTGCGTTAGAGGTCGAATGACCTCGGACCTTGGGGCCCCGGACGCGACCTGCAAAGACAGCACCTCGTCGTCTCCAGGTGGCTGGAATGAATCAGGCTGGCTTCCGGTTGGACGATCTGGGGCGCAAAGGAAAAAGCGCCAAAAGCTGAGACAGCAGGCGGCTTTAGAGGGGACTCCTACGGAGGGCCCATCAAAAAGACCGCGTGCTGCTCTCAGCGGTGACAGCGGGGACATGGCGGCCAAGAGGATGAAGACCCAAGGGCAATCATCCTCAACCGGATCCTTTAGGGATGCGGTGGCGGCTGTGAAACTCGCTGTCATCACAGTCAAGTACCCGGAGGAGTACTTGAAGGTGGAGGACTTGGTGCCGATCCAGGAGCTCATAATTGAGAAACTGGAAGTGGCGCCAGATCCTCTGCCTGTTCTCACGGTTGCTTCCGGAGTTGTCGCGGGTGCAGTTCATGTATCCTGCGACAACTCTGAAGCAGCAAACTGGTTTCGGGGTGCCATCCACAATGTGGAACTTGGCTCCCTGAAACTCAAGGTCGTCGACGCCAAGGACCTTCCAAAGCCAGTCAAAATGGCATGGAAGAGCAGGAACTTGGCGTTGAAAGACTCTGCCCGGGCCATTCGACTGCTCCAGCGGCTTAACCCTGCCTTGAGGACGGACGACTGGAAGGTCGTGAATACTCTCACTGAGCAGACCGGCATCCGTCGTATCGTCCTTATGGACGGGGTGTCCGCTGGGGTCATCAAGGCCGCGGGCTACTCTCTTCCAGGAGGGATTGAACGTTATTCGTTCAAGCTCCTGGAAGAGGACAAGGGAGAGGTACCCACTGCGGAAGCAGGAGTGGAGCCCTCCGATGATGGTCCACCGCAATCTGAGGAGGACATCGACGAGGCCTCTGCTGACGACGTAGCGCAGGGGGCGGAGATCCAGACCGGGGCGTCAGAGGCGGACCTCGAGGATGACATCCTTGAGGGCCTCGATACACTGGGGATTGAGTCGCCTACTGCTCTCGAGGAGGGTGCGATGGAGGGGGAGCCTCAAAACTGAGGCACTCAACAATAACACAAACCCATCAATTATTCAAGATGGAAGGACTAAGGTGTGTACAAATCAATTTGCATCATTGCAGAGCCGCTACTGCCCTTCTGGCTCGGCAATTGAAGTTGAATACATATGACATTGCCTTGATACAGGAACCTTATCTGTATAAGGGGACTATAAAAGGCTTAGGTGGGACAGGAGGCATGGTGCTCTATGACTGTCCAACTAATGACGCGAGGACTTGCATCTATATCAGGGGCGGTATAGAGGCAATGCCCTTACGTACTTTCTGTTACAGGGATCTCACAACAGCTCTGATCCAAGTGGGGGCGGGAACAGAGAAAAGGAGAATTATCCTTGCCTCTGCCTACCTCCCATATGAACAAAAGGAACCAGTAACACCTCAAATCAGAAGACTGGTTGACTACGGCAACCAAGAAAATCTCGACATGATACTTGGCTGCGATGCAAATGCTCACCACGTCGTTTGGGGCAGCTCAGATGTCAACAAACGAGGCGAGGATTTGTTGGACTTTGTGGTAAGCTCTTCTTTACAAATCCTTAACGCAGGCAATAAACCTACTTTCAGGACCTCTGCGAGAACTGAAGTTATTGACCTGACACTGGCTTCAAACAGGGCCAGCGCTCATATTGAAAATTGGCATGTATCGGACGAAATCTCTCTGTCTGACCATAATTATATATGCTTTAGGTTTAGGACGGCGGGAGAAGCCGAAACTAGACGAAGGAGAAACCCAAGGCATACAAATTGGGACTCATACAGGAGGGACCTTAAAGTAAATCTAGGGAGCCCTAAAGGTAAGCTTAATTCCATACTGGATATACAATTCGAAGCGGACAGAATCAAGGCGGGCACCATCGGCGCATGGGAAGATAACTGCCCAGAGAAAAAGGCCTTTTGCAAAAAGGTACCATGGTGGACTCCTGAACTAGTCAAAATACGTCAGGAAACACGACAGGCCTTTAATGATGCAAAAGCCAGGAAGGATTTTTCTGGCTATCATAGCATGTTAACGAGGTATAACACGGCGGTACGCAAGGCCAAAAGAACTAACTGGCGACAGCATTGCACCTCCATCGAAACTCTGCCAAGTGGAATGAGGTTGTGCAAAGCAATGTCCATGACTAAGACAAACCCACTATCATCTGTAAAGGATGAGAATGGGTGTCTCACGGAAACTGGACAGGACACTCTGGGTGTGATGTTTAGGACCCACTTCCCGGAATGTATACTGCGCAATAGCGATGAAGAGGAACCAGTCACAAGGGATGAGCTCACAAGGCACACGTCCAAAAGTAACTGGCTCACGGCAAAGAAAGTGGTAGATGAAAACAAACTGAAGCTGGCCATAGCGGGCTTCCAGCCTCTCAAATCCCCTGGTCCGGATGGCATCTACCCAATACTATTGCAGGAAGGGGCATCTGTTTTGGTACCCCATTTGAGTAAGCTCTACAGAGCTTGCATAGCCTTTGGGTACGTACCCAAGGCATGGAGGGAGGTCAAAGTCACTTTTATACCGAAGGTGGGTAGACCGACTTATGAAGAAGCTAAAGCTTACAGGCCCATCAGTCTATCATCTTTTCTCTTAAAAGCTCTGGAGAAACTGGTAGACAGGTATCTAAGAGAGGGACCACTGAAAGTATTCCCTCTACATAAACTACAGTGCGCCTACAGCCCGGGCAAATCTACGGAAACGGCATTGCACTTTGTTGCGAGTCGAGCCGAGGCTGCGCTAGAGGGACAAGAGATTTGTGTCGGGGCTTTCCTCGACATAGAGGGAGCCTTCGACAAAACAACATTTGAGTCCATACGCATTGCTGCAAAGGAACATGGCATCAACGATATCACGTGCAACTGGATTGACTATATGCTGAGAAGCAGAATAGTCAGATCGGAACTGATGGGAGACAGACTTAGTGCAAAAACAACAAGAGGTTGCCCGCAAGGCGGGGTGCTGTCACCATTATTGTGGTGCTTGGTAGTAGACTCGCTACTTACCAAACTCAATACCGGACCATTCTACACAGTAGGTTATGCAGATGACATAGCAATAATGGTCAATGGTAAATTCCCGAACATAGTGTCTGGATTATTACAACAGGCATTGAGGATGACAGAGGAATGGTGTAAAAAGAACCACCTCTCTATCAACCCAAGCAAAGCAGTCATTGTTCCATTTACGAGGAAGAGACAACTACAACACCTAGGAGAGCTCTCCCTCAATGGAATAAAGCTGCCCTGGTCCACCGAAGTTAAATATCTGGGCGTAACGCTTGATAAAGAACTCAGGTGGAAAACTCATGTGGAAAATATAACGACAAAGGCCTTACGAGTGTTCGGCATGTGTCGTTCCACCTACGGTAAAACTTGGGGGTTAAAGCCCAAAGTGATACGATGGCTGTACCGGACAATGATAATACCTATTATCACATACGGCAGCCTAGTGTGGTGGCCAAGAACAAAGCTTGCTTCGTGCAAAGCGCCACTCACCAGGTTACAAAGAACAGTGTGTCTCGGCATCACAGGTGCTTTCAGGACAACACCAACGGCAGCGATTGAGAGATACCTCAATATCCCTCCTCTGCATATGATGGTTGAATTCGAGGCAAGGAAGACATTACATCGTCTTGCTGTTGCTGGACTATGGGATGCCTCTAAGCCAAAGACTAACCATACAAAGTTCGATGAGAATGAAGGCCTGGATCGGGTAACAAGCATGTTATCCGATAAAATGCAAACTAAATTTGTGTTTGAAAGGTCTTTTAAGGTCCAAATCCCTACAATAGAGGACTGGAAGAAGGGACTCGATCCACCAGAACAAGACAGTCTGGTGTGGTACACTGATGGATCCAAAATGGAATCAGGTACAGGAGCGGGCATATACGCAAAAGGTTACAAATGTAGCAAAAGCTTAGGGAAGATGGCAACTGTATTCCAAGCGGAAACATTTGCCATAATAACCTGTGCTCAAGAGAATATAGATAGAGGAACCCGAGGTAAATCTATATATATTCTTAGTGACAGTCAGGCTGCAATCAAAGCCATGGCATCCTACAAAGTGGACTCCGGACTCATTCTGGATGCTATCCAGGCCCTAAACAGGCTTGGGAAGCACAACAGGGTGAGACTGATGTGGGTCCCTGGGCACAAAGGAATCCATGGTAACGAAGTGGCTGATGAACTGGCAAGAGAGGGCTCAGCAAATGAATTTGTGGGTCCAGAACCATGTGTAGGCATTTTGACGTGTCTCGTAAAAGCCGCATTTAGGGAGTTTGCAGATCACAGACAACAAACTTATTGGCTGTCTAACACCGGTCTGCAACACTCCAAGAAATTCCTAGGCTCTACGTTCAAAGCCCGGGAATGCATTTGGAACATGAGCAGGGGGCAAATCCGCTACCTGCTTGGGGCCTTTACTGGGCACTTTGGAACCAACGACATGCTCATGAAGATGGGTTTAACTACGACTCCCGTGTGCAGGTTGTGTGGGAAACATACGGAACGCATGGAGCACCTTCTGTGCACATGCGATGCACTGGCTGGTAAGCGAATGGGTCTCCTAGGGGTTGGATACCCAAAACCAGAAGACTATAGGCTCATATCTCCTAGTCTCGTTGTAAAACTCATGAAAACGGTTTTCAACGAGATTGGGGGGGAGTAAGTTATCTAGGGGACCACAATAGATCCCAATGGGTCGAAGTGTCCGAGATGTTCTCGGCCCCTCCATAAGATAAGATAAGATAAGATCCGACTGGACGGCGTTATTATAATGCGTAAGCACTTTTACACTGTGGTACGCGCGCAATCGCATGTAATTACCGTTAAGGCCTCAGTACTTACTGACCTGGAAGCTTTGCATAAGAATATCAAAGCAAAACCCAATTTTTTAATTAATTCTCTTCGTACCGCCCCTATGGTGGCCCTATCGGTCCAAACAGGTGCCTCGTAGCACATACAACCCAAGTAAGTAGCCCACGTAGATTTAGACATTCTCGTTAAGGCACAGAAATTTATTTTGGCTTTTCACCAACTATTTTAGTATGATCTATGGTGCGATGGAATGCTTGACTTAGGAGTCTATCACAATTCTAAGCTTTTATTTAACACACACGTGGAGCATATTGTGGCTAAAGCCTCGAAGTCACTCGGCTTTGTTATGAGACTTGCAGGATGCTTTATGAAAGCTAATACCCTAAAGATATTACTTATTTCTGCGGAGTCACCTTAGGCGCAGGCCACATAGAAATGGCGTCGGGCGCGGACATGGCACGGGCGGTTTCCTATTCCATTCAAATTTCATACAAAATGCAAGGAAATAAAGTGCACGCCCGACGCCATTTCTGTGTGGCCTGCGCCTTTAATATGCGTCTCAAATTTGGTACCCATGTTACAATAAATACACTAACGAGCAATGAAAAAGTTCCAGTGACAGCACCAAATTACTCCTAAACGGGAAAGGCTAGCTTAATGACGCCGTCTGCAATATTGTAGTACATTTAACAGCGCATCAGAATATTACCAACTAAAAACGTACATATTGTATTCAAAGTTTTAAATAAAATGTGAAAAAATTAAATTAAGGTGTTTGTCGGCATTTTGTGGGTGGAACTTTTTCATTGCTCGGCAGTTTACATAGACTTTATTGAAAGTATCCAAAAAAGATGCCTTAGTTTTATGTGTTTTCGCCTCCTTATATGTTAATATCGTTCTGAAAATTACTTGGACCTTTGCAAGAAATTCCATCTGCAACCACTTAGGAATCGTCGCAGGATGGCAGATTGCACATATCTTTTAAAAATATTGTCAAATGACTGTCAATCGGATGTCCTGATCTCCCGTATAAACTGCATTTCAATGTTCCACAGAGATCAGTAAGATTTAATTCCATTCCCTCCTCTTGATCTAACTACAGGTGTAATTCATACTTAGTGCGTGTGAGTAAAGATCCCGATAGCGTTGAAAAAAAACCGACCAAGTGCGAGTCTGACTCGCGCACAGAGGGTTCCGTATAAACAGCTACATTCACCAAAAAGAAATTGTAACTTTACTAACGATCATAAACAATTAAAGCACCGAACCACAGATAATATAATACTAGCATACAGATGCCTCATCCCATACAAAGAAACTGTGCCGACGTAACTAGCGTTTTCATCTTATTATACCGATTATTTTTTGTAAATCGATCGCGTTCGGTTCCGTTCCACGGCGATAGATAGATCACCATCTATATCCGTGGAACGGAACGCGATCGATGTACAAAAAATAATCAGAATAATCAGTATAGAACGTCGGGATGGTTTCTTTGTATGGGATGAGACTCCTCTGACCGAACATTGCTCTAACGAAGGGACAAAATTAACTTAGCCGTTCGAAACTGTTGTCCTCATACATAAATATACATCATTTTTACTTTTCCAAGTACATTTTATAAATTGGTCGACTATTACTCGTAAACTTGTAAAGCCTAATTAGCTGTGATCTTTTAATTTCGTTATATATGCCATGGACCAAGTAATTAATACACACTATGTATAATGCTCGAGCATTATGAATTTAATCAATTTAAATCGGGCAATATAATGAATACTGATTTATACTTCTATATTTATCACATTGTCTGGTCATTATGAATATTGCTACGTAACGGTTGGGCAATTCGATAATTATGGGCAATGAAAGTTCAAGAGCGAGCGAAGCGAGCAGGCACGGATAGGGCACCCGACACGGATAGCTTAGGTTCAAGGGGATGACGGGAGCTAAAATGAGCTAGCAAATCGAGCGAACTCATCATCATCATTCAAGTAGTAATCTTACTTAACTATTCTATATTGTATACTACTGCCCAGAATGTGTTCACAAATCCAAAATTAACTATTTAGCTAGCAGAGGCTTAATTTTTTGCAACCACTTCGCTGGCAGAGGGGACACTTGACTCTAACAAAAAATTGCAATTCAAGCTTAATTTTACGCAATCTAAATAATATTTGCGAGTAAAGCGAGCGAACTCATCATCATCATCTCCTTCATGTTAGGTTACTTTAGAACCTGCAGACTGAAATATGTGCTCCGTCAACTTTGTTGCTTAAATAGTAATCTTACTTAACTATTCTATATTATATACTACTGTTGACATATCCAAAAGTAACCATTTAGCTAGCAGAGAGGCAGGAAACTTGATTCTTACAAAAATTTGCCAACTAAAGCTTAATTTTACGCAATCGGATCCCTGAATCGAAATAGTAGTTTATGCAATGGCCATGCATATAATAGGGGTTATTAAGGCGCTAGTATGCCCCAATGGCCTTGAGCATCCCGGCGAAGCTAAACTCACACACCGGCACGGCTCACGCATACATAGCGAGCGCGGACTGCGATCAAAGAGTATGCGTGGACGCAGAGATGCGACTAACAGGTTGCATTCTTGCCTACGATTCCGTAAATAAATATTAAGTTTTACTAGACATTATTTTTATATAATGTAGGTCGAACAAGTAAAACAAAATAGGTTACATTAAAACTCTACTTACGTACCTGCAGCCCCCGTACCATGACGTGTCAAAACTATCATGGTTTGACAGTTTATTTTGAGTGTCCCTCGACCGGCAAGCGAACATTTATGGCACCCGTTTTAATGTTTTTCTATTGTGTCTGTAATTATGCCGGCTGAGTTAGCACAGTCAAAATAAACTGGCTATGAGCTTACGGTCGGCTCCTGATGTTTTAAGTTATTATATTCGTTTAAAAATACTAAGTAGGTCATCATCTGCCTGCCCTTGTCCCATGTTACTTGGGGTCGGCACAACACATTTTCTTCTTTCACACAGTCCTGTCCCCCGTCACGCTATCACTGACTCCCTTTTCTTTCATATCACTCCTCACACCTAGTCCATCCATCTTTTCTTTGGCCGTCCCCTTCCTCTCCATCCATCCACATTTATATTCATAACTCTTTTAGTAACATGCATTTCATCCCTCCTCATTAGATTACCATACCAGGACAAACGATTTCCTTTCAACTGTTCTGTCACTGGCGCCACTTTCAAACTGCCTCTAATATTATACCTACTCATTTCTCACTTTATCCCTTCTCGTCACTCCGCACTTCCATCTCAACATTCTCATCTCTACTACATGCAATCTCTTTTCATCCATCTTTTTCACAGCCCAACATTCTGATCCATACAGATGCATGGTTCTGCAGTGACGTAGCTAGGGGGGTTCCGGGGTGACACGTTTTTTAATATAATTTAGGTTTGAAGTTATTTTAATCAAGTTATCCCAACAAAATAATTTAATTTATCAATTGAGATTATATAAAAATGCACGTATTATTTTAAATAAATGTTAACAAGAAATTATTTACTCTGACCACACATTAGACCATGACTTTTTTCCAGTGTAGTGGGGTTGTGCAGACAAATACATTGCTTTTGGCAAACACTGAAGAGTTGAAATTAGCTGTATCGCAATTTACTGGTTTTTATGATGAGATATCAGAAACAGATTTCCTTTTAGAGATACCGAGGTTGAGAAGACATTTAAAAGCGGCCAAAAACATTGGCAGTTTCTAGCTGGGTGACTCTAGACTTCTTGAAATTCATCGTGGAATGGGACTTTACAGAATCTCTTCTGAATCTTATGGTCGCACTTAAGTTATTTATGACAATTTGCGTATCACTGAGAGGAGTTTCAGCAAACTAAAATTAATTAAAAATTACTTGCGGGCAACAATGACCGAAAACAGACTTAACAATCTTGGCATATTAACAATAGAACATGAGGTAACACAAAAAATATATATTTTGATGATATGATTGCCGAGTTTACAGCTGTTAAAGCTAGAAAAAAGAGATTTTAGTGCTTGTACTTAGATTAGTATAAACAAATGTAGGTTAAGTAATTAGTAACTATTATTATCAAAATTTCTATTGTAATTATGAAAGACTTATTTGTAATAATTAAATAAAAACATACTATACGTTTATTGAATGTTTATTCATTTTAACAGATTTCATTATTGGGTGACACCACAATTATGCGCACCGGGTGCCACCCATGCTAGCTACGCCACTGACAGTGTGACAGGTCTAATCGCGGACTTGTAAATTTTCCCTTTTTACCCGACTGCCGAAGGAGGGTAATGTGTTTATCAGTCTATGTATGTATGTATGTTTGTTCCTATGTGGCGTTCCAGAGACCAAACGCGTTGGCCGATTTCAATGATTCTTACATCAATCGATTCGTCTGAACCCTGCGAGTGTCATTGGCTATATTAAAAATGTAAGATAGAAAAATGGCCGATTTTAGGCGCCCTAATGTGGTGTCCCAAATTAATTTTTTTTCTTCCTATCTCATCGTGTGGGGTATCAAAATAAAGGATTTCAAATATATAATACTTATATATTTCTATGTACCAAATTCGATAAAAAGTAACTAAAAAGTTATAAATAAAAAAAAGTTAATTAAAAATATCAAAAACCCGACTGCTTAAGAAGCAGACTGCTTAACTAAAAAGACGTAAACAAGAAGAAAATTATGCTGTGCTCCGACGATACATCTGGTTTTGGTCAACCAGCTCGCGAATATGTATCCTCCGACTGCACAGCATGATTTATTTTGATACCCCACACGATGAGATAGGAAGAAAAAATAATAATTTGGGACCCCACATTAGGGCGCCTAAAATCGGGCATTTTTCTATCTTACAATTTTAATATAGCCAGTGACACTCGCAGGGTTCAGACGAATCAATTAATGTAAGAATCATTGAAATCGGCCAACGCGTTTGGTCTCTTTCTAGTTTGCTTCTTAAGCAGTCGGGTTTTTGATTTTTTTTTATTAACTTTTTTTTTACTTTAAAAATAGTAAGTAGGTAATTTAAAATAATTACGTTAAAAAAACTCAATCTGGAATGATATATAACTATAAATAATAATACAGCATAAAGTCATAATTTCCAGTTACTTAGGCCAAGTTTCTCATCTCTAAATTATCGCAGAATTTATATGACAAATAGTCAAGCACGCGTTACCTGCGGTGATTCGCTGTTGAATTCATCCATGCGGTGAGAAACTCGGCCCTAGCCTCTTTCAAATTTAACCAAGATCGATTCAGCTTTTCAGAGTAACATTCTTACCCCGTACTCACAATTTTAGAAATGATTTCATTTTAATCATTTGCATAGACTGTAATTACTGACTTACATAAAAACCGGCACAGTGCGGGCCGGACTCACGCACTGTGGGTTTCGTATAAACATATTAATATAAAATATTAAATAATGGGTTCTAATGATAAATACCCCACATGCTTATGTGCATTTTCTTGGATTCATCATGTGATTTTTTTTGGATCCCATAATTAATATGACTACCTATAATGTTTCCATATTTCTAAGTGAGTTTTTAGCACACATAAGTGACATATAAGTTGTGTCGTACTTTACCCAGTTTTAGCAACGTTAGTGGTAACAGTTTATTACTCAATACTCTCTATATAAGGTTACAAATAAAACACTGTTATTCTAAAAATCTGTAAATTTTAATACTCTTGTACGGTTTTGTTCTCTCTCTCTCTCAAATCACGAAATCTGAGGTTATGCAATATGAAACTTTGTGAAAGTGTTTTACAGAAGAGTACTACATGTAAAAAATATCCGTTATATATATTATAATCCGTTGCGTGGTTTAGAAGTTAGCATTATGATTTATTTACACAATGCACAATATAAATAAAAAGTATTTACAAATTCGCATAAAAAAGTAGTCCACAAATAAATAAAAATAAAGCGAACACGCGCACGATTACGTAGGGTCCTCTGCGGCGAGCGAGCTAGTCTGTGAACGCACACTAATACACAATCTAAGTAAATATTTGCACTAACACGTGCGAATGCGCTTAGTCGGACGAAAGCGCGGCGGAGCAGCGAGCGACACAGCCTTCCCGTGCCAATGCTAATGCGCTACTGGCTTCGCCCCCGTAGAGAGCCAGAATATATACATTGGACCTTACTTTGCAAGACTTTCTTTGCAAAATATTGATTGATTTAAATAAGCAAAGTACCATCTAAAGAAACTCTAAATACCAATCTGTCTATCTAAAAATATTTTTAAACATACAAGTCGTTTTGGAGGAGTTTCAAAAAGTTGCGAAAAAATATCGTGTTGTTAATTATTTTTTTAAAACAATACTATAAGTTACACGAAAAAACCTTGTGTTCCAAATAATGTACATGAATCGATAATAAATATATGTCGGAGGAAGGTATATCGCTTGTAAACTTATTACTTCAGGTTTGTTTAATTGGTAACATTTAGCTTCTGATCAATTCTCAGTTCGATTTTATTCGATTGACAACACTTTATTTTTCTTATGTCAAAATACTCGATTTGGATTGGATAATACAAGCAGTAATTTGCCGGAAGAGATTCTCTTAGCCAATAAAAAGCAGGGGTGTCATAGAGGCACTCTGAGTGGGTTCTCCCGCTATATTGGGTCGTGAAGTTAGAAAAGATACGCGCGGACGTGCGTTTTGGAAGTTAAAAAAGGAGTTGAGAGAAAAAGAGTTGAGAAGTAGCCTAAAGTGGCGTGTGTGAACTTGAACAAGTGTGTTTAAGTTGGGAAAAAGCGAAACGATTGGTGGCCGAATCCGCTGCTTTGATAAAATTGGAACAAGAACTATCTCTAAAACGGCTTAAGTTACCTGCTTTGTGCATCGCATACCCACGATATGCCCACAGACCGAGGGTATTATTGAAGATAGCCCTCCTATCTCCGATATCGGAAGTGAAAACAATGCACGCACAAAGCGATGATGGACCAAATGAGACGAGTAATGGTTGGCGCGCTCTGGTGCGCGAAAATTAGCATGGAAGTACCTACCTACCTAATGGAGATGTTTGCCGGCTACTAAAGACAGAAATATCATGTTGCCCGAGTTCAACCGTATCGTGTGGCCTATCCTAGACAATATGCGAAGTCGGGTTGCAGATAATGATGAAGTTAATGATGACATCGACGCAAACGAATCGACGGAACAATCCTGACTAGATACTTGGGAAACGCAACTGTGGTGGTGATGTTCAGGGAAGTATAAACTTAAGTATTCCGACAATAATAAGTACCAATCTAATGCCTTATGAAGTTCAGCCACAATATTGTTTTTCTTGGTTTATAGTGGCTAAAATTTAAAATAAATTGTTATTTTCGTTATGATGCTAAATGAAACAGCCAGATTCATACTGTCAGCGGAATTCGCAAGAGATTAAGACCACTTGTGCAAATACAGTGCAAGAGAGCAAACATCCTAAGCTACAACTTGATTCAATAAAACTATAAGCTTGTGGAAATCTTGCTCATAGACATGAATTTTTCAGCCATTCACACAATATGCAACAAATAGCACGGACGTCTGAGCCCTTCAACATGGCTGTGGATATCACAAGACCTGTTGTGACCGGCTGCGTGTAGTGCTACAAGATAAGTGTGGAGCTCAGGTTCCATTTCAAGAGGCAACATACAACCTGCAGTCTACAGTGCTATGAAAGAGGAAATTTAGTGGTTTTATTCATGCCGCTGCGGTGATCAATCAATTTAATATTTTGTGATAGCACCTAGGAGTCTGGACATGTGCATGGTTGGCACTGCTGCCTGACCTTTCCGGGTGTACAGGCTTAAAGGTATGTTACTTTGATCTGCATTCAACTATCTGTGCATTGGCATACATTTGTGGCAGCCGAAGTATGTATTGGATTTGGAAGTACCTAAGTTTTATAATTAATTGTTGCATTAATTGCAATTTATAACTATTGCATTATGTTGTTTAATGGAAATGTTTAATGTAAGTTACATGAAAAGAGTAGAAAAATCAAACAGCGCCATCTATGTAATGGTATTGATACTGTAGGTTTCTTTCAATAATCATCGAAATTGGATTCGGGACCCCATTATGCTGTGATTTATTGCTTGGGGGAGCTTATTGAATACGAGCATGTTGTTTTTTCGTGATCAATTTAAAAACAAACAAATAATTTTTGCATAGACAGAATGAGAAGTCCGTGCATGTCACGCCATCTTTTAAATCTTTGACGGGCTCAAGCTTGGAAATATTTTGTTTCAAGTATTTAATTGTTTTTATTTACCAACAAAATAAACAATGAAACGATTTTTGCAATTTCATCTTTCTAATGTACTTGGAGCATTGGAATGTGAGAACAAAACGGAAAGAAATTAGATTTCATTACATTATTTTATGTTGCATGATGTTAGAACAATATACGGTTTTGTGACCACTAGTGCTGTCACAAGAGTACACACATTTAAGAATAGGTTTTTAGTTTACTCACTACTGATAATCGAGAAGTAAAGATACTAGGCATTTTAGCCATGCATTCATTATTAATAGGTGTCACTTCAGATTGCCCGTAAATATTATTACCACTGAGTTTGTTGTTGATTTGATCTTCAAGGAAATTTGTGAATATGCTTTTCTTTGAAAATAACGTACATTCTAAATATTCGCGTTGGTATTTTTAATGCAAGTGTGAATCCAGTTATGGAAAGTAAAAAGAAAAAATCGTAATAATAGTGTATCTTTTCACATCTTTGGCTGATTGGGATTGTTTTTACAACTAAATTAAAGTATCAGGTAAAAGGGAAAGAAATTTATTTTGTTAACGTTGAATTCAAATATCTTTGTGTAATACATTCGACTATTTTTAAATAATATTTTGGTTCATATCAAAACAGAAAAATCGAATCTCGATATTCTAGGGCGAAATATCGATACGCTGGATCGATTCAGTACTGGATATCGATTGAAAAATTGTTTGTTTATTTTTTGCCTTTAAATCGATTCGTCGATTAATTGATAACAGATCGCCATCCCTTACTCATCTCTATTAGACAGTGACATGTAAGTGTCAACATTCGAAAAAGTTCGAAAAAAGTCGGACAAGACAAAACATAAACAAATAACTTTTAACTGTGATATGATTTTGAACTTATAAATTACTGGATAAAGACTAGATTATTAATAAGTCGTTACAAAGTGTGAGTCACTGTGAGGATTAGACTTTTAACTTTTGCTTTGTTGCAAAAACATGCAATAACTTTCAGTTAAAAGTTATATGATCAAGATTATTTTCAAACCGGTGTTAAAGTTTAGTTAAATAGTTTGTTGGTCGACTCGATTTGCAATCTTACAACCTGCAGACATCACGAGGATTAACGTTAGTATAGCCAATACAGTTGGCGTTTAGTTTTGTTGCTACCAACGGTTGAATAAAGGTAAAGTTAATGTCTGTAGTTGTTATAAATCACTATGTAGGGAACTAACCACCTGATAACATGTCATTCTAACGATACCTACACATAAAAATTATTTAAGTGGACTATGGCAAATGAAAAGTGCAACTAGACATGTAGATGGTGTCTAGAAGACGTATTCAGGTATTATGAGATGCCCGAGGGCCAATAACTGCTGAAGTTGTGGCTGAAGATGAGATAGATGTTCAATTGGCAACATTTTAATTTACATAGAACAGTTTCGTGGGTCAGAGAGATGACAGAGTCAAGAGTTAATTCGGCATTTAAGTTGAAAGTGCATTCTGTGCAGGTAAATGTATTTGCTAAGTTATTGTTGATTGTGGACCATGAATGGGACACTTAGGTTCTATTTGATTTGCTTGGTACAGGAGCTTTTGTTTTTTGGAGGAAACTAGGAATAGTTTCCTTGTTCTGTGTTGTTCAACGATGCTTGGCCTCGGTAATCTTGAACATTGTTCAAAAGTTTTAATAATTGTAACATCTCTTTAACGAAAGGTGTGAATTGTGTGATTGTGTGGTGTCATGTAGGCTAGTACCTACCTTGAATAATAAATGTGGAATTTAAAGTATACTGTCAGTAATGGTTGTGGTGTTCTAACTTGTTGAATGTTCTGTGCTGGTCATTGTGAACATACCTAACGTAATTTTGTTTTATTTGCTATCTGAGCAAGTTGGATAAGATAATGTTAACGCAGATGTAAACTCGGTGACATGCGGTGCATGATTTCATTTTCAATTTTAGTTTGCAAAATTGGTAATGTTTGATGTTGGTAGTTATTATACCTATCACACTGAGGGTTTGGTATGAAATCATGAACATAAAATGGAGTTCTTGAATATGCTTTTGGCAGGGTAAGAAATCCTGAATGTGAAGTTGCCGTTGTATTCAGTACTGAGAATGAAGATTGAAATAACTAATTTGATTTTGGTTTAGAGGTGCTGTTTATGGTTATTAGAGTTCTGAATGGTGGCAGCTATGTGTTGCATTAAAGGCTTTGGTTCATGATGAGTTAGAGGAAAGCTGAAAGATCAAGTACCCATTGAAGTAACTGAATGTACTGTGTTGAAGACTGATTCAAATCAATCTAGCAATGGTGAGGTCGTGTGTATGGTCAAAGGACTGACTGTACGGTGATGAGTAGTCGCTGCGGTGACTGCTGTAACCGAGGTGGGTTACGAGGTGAGTGGTCAGAGATGACTGCTGTAACCAAGGTGGGTTACGAGGTGAGTGGTCAGTAAGATGACTGCTGTAACCGAGGTGGGTTACGAGGTGAGTGGTCAGAGATGACTGCTGTAACCAAGGTGGGTTACGAGGTGAGTGGTCAGTAAGATGACTGCTGTAACCGAGGTGGGTTACGAGGTGAGTGGTCAGTAAGATGACTGCTGTAACCGTGGTGGGTTACGAGGCCTGGTCAGGATGACTATGGTTGCAGGGTGGTCACTGGGTTGACCATCAGGAGCTACAGCGATTGCTGTGGGACCAAGAAACATTGCTGGATTTGTCAGGGGGGAACCTGGTCCCTCTGGGGCTTTGGAGTCCTGTTATCTGTCTGGGGAAGCCTGGTCCCTCTGGGGCTTCGGTGACCTGTTGTTTAGTGTATATGGCATGGGTATCTGGCAGTCTTGTTGCTTCGAGAGGACCGGTTGTCTGGGGAAGCCTGGTCCCTCTGGGGCTTTGGTGACCTGTTGTTTTGTGTATGTGGCATGGGTATCTGGCAGTCTTGTTGCTTCGAGAGGACCGGTTGTCTGGGGGAGCCTGGTCCCTCTGGGGCTTCGGTGACCTGTTGTCTGGGGGGAGCCTAGTCCCTCTGGGGCTTCGGTGACCTGTTGTATGTCTGGGGGAGCCTGGTCCCTCTGGGGCCTCGGTGACCTGTTGTTTGGTGTATGTGACATGGTATGTTGTGTTGGGCGTTTGGGTGGTTTCTGGCACACTTAGTGCTTCGAGACCGACTTGGCGTTTGTTGGGAACCTGGTACCTCTGGTGCTTCGGTAACCATTTAGAATGTGTTAATATGGTTGTCTAAATGGTGAGGTGGCTGGTTCGATAGTACGACGATGGTTGTGTACGGTGTATGGTGTGGAGACCTAGATTTACATGGAGAAAACAAATGAACAGTGTGAAAGCTATGAGAATTCAGTTTTCTTGAGTAAAGATGTACTTGAGTTTTGTTGTAGGCTGGTAATATAAG
Source organism: Anorthoa munda (assembly GCA_945859665.1). Classification (NCBI taxonomy): domain Eukaryota; kingdom Metazoa; phylum Arthropoda; class Insecta; order Lepidoptera; family Noctuidae; genus Anorthoa; species Anorthoa munda. The sequence goes on along the minus strand of OX243896.1, from coordinate 17,908,283 downwards.
GTGTTGATTGAAGGTTTCATGTGGAAGATGTTACGACCACGTTATTTTTTTTATTTGGTCAGGAGCGGCCGAACTTAACCTATTACCTATTTTTTTATCTCTTGGTTTTTGTTTTTTTTTTATTGAGTAACGATGTTGCTCGTCGCTTTACATCAAACGTGGGACCGTTTGAATGTCAAGATGGCCGTGTCGGAGGAAGGTATATCGCTTGTAAACTTATTACTTCAGGTTTGTTTAATTGGTAACATTTAGCTTCTGATCAATTCTCAGTTCGATTTTATTCGATTGACAACACTTTATTTTTCTTATGTCAAAATACTCGATTTGGATTGGATAATACAAGCAGTAATTTGCCGGAAGAGATTCTCTTAGCCAATAAAAAGCAGGGGTGTCATAGAGGCACTCTGAGTGGGTTCTCCCGCTATATTGGGTCGTGAAGTTAGAAAAGATACGCGCGGACGTGCGTTTTGGAAGTTAAAAAAGGAGTTGAGAGAAAAAGAGTTGAGAAGTAGCCTAAAGTGGCGTGTGTGAACTTGAACAAGTGTGTTTAAGTTGGGAAAAAGCGAAACGATTGGTGGCCGAATCCGCTGCTTTGATAAAATTGGAACAAGAACTATCTCTAAAACGGCTTAAGTTACCTGCTTTGTGCATCGCATACCCACGATATGCCCACAGACCGAGGGTATTATTGAAGATAGCCCTCCTATCTCCGATATATATATTTTTTTCAAACCTTTTAACCTACCCGTTACTAAGGAGTATGCTTTAGAAAGTAACCGTTTTACGGCACTAAAGCGCATGTAGGCCCTTAAAACACGAGCGTAGGTTTATCAAATGAGGCGAAGCCGAATTTGATAATAATATTACGCGAGTGTTGTAATACCTAATTATATGCCGTTGCATACACTACTTTATCTTCACTCATACAGTTAAAATAAAACAAAAGTGGAAAGGGAAAAATATTTGGTATGGCGGGCAATTTAGATTCTCATTGCGCAGCGCGCGCATCCACAGACAATGAAACTTCTTTACTACAGCCCATACGCGCCAGAAAAATAAAAAGTAAAAGTGTGCTATAAAAATTAAAAAGTTATTTTATGATGCAGTTGTTTGAAAATCGAAGGAAAATGTTGAACTGTAATGGTTTTTTTTTTAAATTTTACCTATCCACGAATATAAAGTACGTGTTTATACAATATTTTATCTACACTCACAACGTAATGTTCCAAATACGAATTCGAAAAATATTGTATAAACACGTACTTTATATTCGTGGATAGGTAAAATTAAAAAAAAAAACCATTATAGTTCAACATTTTCCTTCGATTTTCAAACAACTGCATCATAAAATAACTTTTTAATTTTTATAGCACACTTTTACTTTTTAATTTTCTGGCGCGTATGGGCTCAAGTCATTGTCAGTTGTCTGTGGATGAGCGCGCTGCGCAATGAGAATCTAAATTGCCCGCCATACCATACCACATATTTTTTCCTTTTCCACTTTTGTTTTATTTCAACTGTATGAGTGAAGATAAAGTAGTGTATGCAATAGCATATAATTAGGTATTAAAACACTCGCGTAATATTATTATCAAATTCGGCTTCGCCTCATTTGATAAACCTACGCTCGTGTTTTAATAACCCCTATTATATGACCATTGCATAAACTACTATTTTGAATTCGTATTTGGAACATTACGTTGTGAGTGTAGATAAAATGGTTTTCACAGACCCGTAATATTTTTGAATGGCATATCCAACAATACACAATCCTAGACAATAAAGAAAAATCTCCACTTTACGTGTAGGTAAAGGAGATACCCTAAAAAAATTGTTTTCATGGTTTTATTTTACCAATTTGTCGGCGTGATTAATATGTATATCTATGCCAAATTATAGCTTTCTAGTGCTAAGAGTCTCTGAACTGAGCTGAGACGGACGGACGGACAGACAGACGTACATGACGAAACTATATGGGTTCCTTGTTGACTACGGCACCCTAAAAACAAGTACTAGTTATAATGTATACATTTTTTTTCCGATACCACTGGGCCACCACTGCTCTAACGTATAGATTAAATATTATTAGGTACAACTGCAGGCACAAACAAAAATTATAGAAATACCAACAAAACTTCGTACCTATAAATTAGGGTACGCAGGGGACCCGAAGAATAATATCTGTATATTTTTGTTTTGATAGGCGTAAAAACGTCGATGTATAGTCAGATAGAAAAGTGTCGCTTGCACCAATGAGAGTGTAAAATCCAAATAATGTTTGGATAAACAAATCAATAATTAAACAAGTAAGTACCTCTTATCCTTTTTTAATAGGTATAGTATTCGCTTTAGTAATAGTAAAAATTACAGACTATTGTTAATTATCATTACAATCATATAACTAGTGGCACAGTGGTATTTATAAAATCAGCCTTTATACGTGATTTTACTAATTATTAGGTTGAAAAGTAGGTAGTTACCAACTTCTAAAAAAACAAGATTGACAAAATTATCTTTAAAAAACAAACATTAGGGATCTTAAAGAATACAGAATTAGGTAGGAATACACAATGAATTGATTAAAGATTTCAGCAATATAAAATCAACAATTAAAAAATAAACAATTTTCTATACATAATCAACATTCAAGTAAGAACATAAAAAATTTAAGATTACAGATTTCAGTACAACACAATAAATATTCTATGTATAATAACTTAGTAAGTTATTTAGAATTAAAGTATCAATTTGCCTTACTGTACAAATGGCACTGAATTGGTAGTAAAATATCTGGTATTATTATTCTTTGGGACGAGTCTAAGCGGGTCGAGTGGGCGCGGACCCTTAAATTTTACCTAGTAGGTAGGTACTTGTTTGGCACTGAATTGGTAGTTAAAAATATCTGGTATTATTATTCTTCGGGACGAGTCTAAGCGGGTCGAGTGGGCGCGGACCCATAAATTATAACTAGTAGGTAGGTACTTGTTTTTCTCTTCTCAGTTAATTATTATTTAGCAGTCGAATTTTTTGTTTTTAATACACTTTTTACACTTCTTATAATACCAGATTAATCATTTATTTTAGCCGTCAAAAAACCATTAGTTAGTTCTGCATTCCGCGGTTGATAAATGCGTGGATTTTTCCTTTTGTAAACATCTAAATTGTATTGGTCATTAGGAATATAATAGGTATTAAGAATTGTTACCGTTTCTGAGATGGCAATTAATATTATTAGTTTTTAGTAATAGTTGCTATTTTTATAACGTAGGTACCTAAACTCCATTGAAATAACATTAGACATGTTTCCAAATCTTTTTACCGTCCGTTCAACTGATTTTGAGTTCTATCCCGGGAACATAAGGATGACATAAAAAGCATAAAACTGTTACCAAAGCCAACTATTTACTACAGCTACCATTTGTCTTATCACCAACGCAATAGAAGTCAAATTCGGTTGAACGGGCTGTAAAATGGGCTAATTTAAACGTTTAATGTTATTGCAAATGGAGTATATCATTGGGTAAGATAAAAAAGCTGAATGTGATCATTTATATCTATTCCGCATTCATTGATCCGGTCCTAAAGATTATCGAAAACTTAATAATATTACAAATTCACAAGTGGGATACCAATTCATTACCTATAAACTAAGTGGTTAGTAAAATTCCTATTGAAATAAAATTATTCATTAAAAACACTTTATTTTAAACAAGCTATAGTATTCTTCTCAGCACCCATATCATGGCAGTGCACAAAAAATAACTAGTCCGCCATCTTAGGCCGTCCGCCGTATTGGATTTAGAATGACGTCACTTAGCTAACCATGCATTGTCATCCAAAATAAACGTGTATGCAGAATGTCATCTTAATCGGTGGAGGATAACTGCTTTAAAATTCAGTTGCTAGATTTGACCCGAACACTCTTGCATACCTACATACATTGAAAGTTAAATAAAAGCTTGTAAAATGAACATTGATATCATAAGTTACCACAATATTGATCTAGCTGGTCGTAATCGTAATGGCTATACCCTGAGGATACCTTCAGAGAAGGTCAGACGGGAAACCCACATAACGTACTGTTAGAATGGGTATTTAAAACCACTTTTTAAAAAACAAAATTGTTACTGCTGGAATTAAGGGATTTATTTAATTTAGTAATTCACAATAATCGAGGATGCGCGGCACAGATACATGTGCATGGTCTGACGGATGGATGACGACTGACTGAGGGAACGAGGTCTGGACACGGGAAGCATGAGGAAATGATGATGAGGAGCTGACGGTGCTGGTTAGGTGCTGGGTAAGTATGTTAGGGTACATCGGATAGATATAACAGCCCCCCGATTAGGAGGAAACTTACGGGTTAGGGGTAAGTTGACGGAAAAGTTAAGTTTTCTGGGGTTAAGTCATGCGGAGTCTAGGAGCAGGGATTTCGTCAGAGTCAGGATCTGGAGATGTCATTTCTATGGATACTACAGGATTGGGAACATTTTTAGATGCCTTAACTAATTTACAATGTTTATATATCTTATACATAACTAATAATAATATGATTAAAATTATTACTATAGTGGCGTAAGAATAATAATCGCCATAAAGTACTATGTGAGGTTTTGTTATAATATCATTGAGGTTTGTTTTAATGTGATCTGTTACTTTGTTATAATCTGATAAGAGTGTCTCTAAATTATCTATGTTTTTTAATTCTACAAAAGGAGTTTTATTCATATCTTTTAAGTAAGTGTCAGAATTACAACAAGTATCGTTAATTAGTTCAAAATGTAATACTATTGGTTTTATTTTAATCTCGATGTTATGTTTGGGTATCAATTTATTATTTTTACAATAAGCAACACAATTGTCTGGTAGGGTTAGTATACCAGTTCCGAAAATAGAAGTTTCAAATAGATCTTGTTTAAGACATTCTATGGTGAGTTTAGAATTTTGGCTTATAAGGTAAATCCATTGGTTATTATGTAATTTGTGGAAAGCTTCCAAGTTACCATTTACAAATTTAGTATTACATAGATGTGGGACAGAACTCAATGCTTTAGAAATAACCTCAGTTTCACATATAGGTGCGGCTGATGTGGAATATACATTAGGCATTTCACATATATAGTATTGTGTGTTAATGACCTTGCAGTGGCTAAGACTGTTTGTTTTACAATAGGTTGACTTATCTCTAGTTATTCCAAGATATTTGGTAGATGGAACAATAGTGGTATATAATGTATTGTTAACAGGTTTAAGAGCAACAGGATAGGGTATAGTATGATATAAGTCAAATTCTTCAGTATTTACTAACGGTATTTGTAATACAAAAATAATTTTGTTGTTTGCATAATAACTGAATACATCGGATATGTTTTCTAAAATGTGGATATTTTCTAAAAGTAGAGGGGTCGGTAATTGTTTAGAGCTAGGTAGGAACCTATAGTTGTTTACAAGGTCAGAAAACAATTGTTCTGGAGTAATAATAGATGGGTATAAAATATTAGACTTACTAAACATTATAGCACTAATAATATCTTCTAACTTAAATGATAATGTTAACAAACTACTTTCTAGGATATTTAATAATTCAGATATTCTAGATCTTAATAATAACTTATCAGAAACTAATGTTAAGTTTTTAACATCTTGATTTAATACTTCAATAGCATAACTTAAATTTGCTTCATTTGCATCAATTTTATCAATAATTTCTTTAAGTGAGGACAATGTTGATGTTGTAATCATTATATTTTCTTTCATTAGAGATGCCAGTTTGGTTTGATCGTTTTCTAAAGCTTGAATAGCATTGCTGTATTTAATAGCATCATCTTCGTCCATATTTCCGAATAGATGTTTAATTAGTGTACCAATTCCACCAAACCAGGCTGACCTTTTATATTTCTTTGACATAAGGTAAGATATGGAGTTAAAATCTCTAACAATATCGGAATAACGAGATGATAGCGGTTGAAACATGTAATGACATTCATCTTCATAAAAAGCGTTACTTTGTTTACAAAGATATTTGGAAGTTCCTAAAATGTCTTTAATATTTTCAAGGTGTGGCTGAATGAAGGAAATGTCTATCGGTATGATAATGTCTAAAGTATCATCAGTTATTTTTAAGGAGCCAATTGGGTCGAAATATATACCTGCGTCGTTTGATGCTGGTTGTATATATTCTTGATCAGTTGACGCCAAGATGGGATAAATGTAAACGAGTCTGGAATAAGAAGTAATGTAAATTAACTGTTTGTTATTAACGTAGCTGGTTTCATTTCGTCAAAGTGGTGTTTGACTTGACGCCGGTTTATTAATAATGATGCGGTGTTATTGCCGTGTATTTTTACGATTTTGTAAGGACCTTTCCATATTGGGGAAAGAGCCTTTCTGAGGCGCACATGGTTTTTTAAATATGCATAATCGCCAACTTTATATTGGATCGGACGTGTACGCGTGTCATAATAGTTTTTAGAATTTGTCTTAGATTTTTGTATATGTTCTATTGCTTTCATTCGCGAATATTTTAATCTATTTTGAAGTATACGGACATATTCGGGGTAAGTAGCATTCGACGTTTCTTCATATATAGAGTCTGGTATATAAGGTTTATTACCGAATAGGAGTTCATAGGGGGAATAATGAGTAGTAGAATGGACTGCCGTGTTATAGGCCAACATAGCTGTGTAAACGAAACGAGGCCAATTATTTTGTTCATTATTTATATAAGATTTCAAGTATTCTTTTAGTGTGGAGTGGCTTCTTTCTAGAGCACCCTGAGTTTGAGGATGATAAGGAGTGGACCAGAGTTGTTTTATCTTTAGGAGATTACAGGTTTGTTTAAAGAGTTCAGCTGTGAAGTTGGTACCTTGGTCGGTGAGTATAGTTTTAGGTATACCGAACAATGTGATGAAATGAACTAAACATTCACAGGTTTCTTCTGCCGTAGTGTTGATAATTGGATAGGCAGCTGAAAACTTAGTAAGGTCATCCTGAAGTGTAAGGATATATTTATATTTGTCATTACCAGCTTCGGGTAATGGTCCTACTATATCGAAGGCTACACGCTCAAAGGGTTGAGTAGAGAGCGAAGTTATCTGCATAGGAGCACGATTTATTTTTCTAAGTGCTTTATTTGTTTGGCATTGTGAACACTTTTTAACATAATTCTCAATGTCAATTCGCATATTTTTCCAATAATATTTTTCTTGTATGCGTTTTAACATTCTGGAAAGGCCTAAATGACCGGCTATAGGTAAATCGTGGTTTTCTTTCATAATTTTAGGTATTTCGCTTAACGATGGGTATATGATGGTATTTTTATAAATATGTATTGTTATTTCTGAGTTGTGAAATAGGTATAGGAGCATATTATATAATTTGAGGTACTGATGGTTATCGAAGGGATTATTAAAATCAGATATAGCTATTTCGGCATTTTCTTGGCCTAATAGTGTAATTATTAATTCATTTCTAATGGCTTTAATACTTTTATAGATGTCTTCATAAGTACAGGTATCAAAGTGATTAACTTTAGTAAAAAGGAAATAATATGTTTTATTATCAAAATCATATTTCAAGAAGGAATGTAGTGACCTTTCTAATAATGCAAATTCATCTTGGTTAGGAAAATTGCATATTACTTCTTGTATATAGGGAACAGATTCGTCCATGTCTATGGATGTAGGAATAATAATTATTTTCTTATCAGTTTTGGATAAGCTTTGGTTGTGTTCAATGATAGTTACATTTGGGTTGAAATCTTTAGAAGCGATTTTAAGGAAATCTGAGTAATTACCATCTAAAGTACCGAAGCTACTAGGACTTGGGATATCTGGAGGTGTTGGAAGGTTTGATGTATCAGCGGAAGATAAAGGTGAGTTATTATCTCGATTTATTATCTCTAGGTCATCTAGATTACCTAATTCTGGTAAACCTTCAGGTTGAACGAGGGGATCTATTAGATCTTCAAGTTGGATAAGATCATCAGAAGGGATAATTGGAGAGTTATTTGGGTTGGACAACTCATTTGGATCAGGTAAGTTTATTTCCTGATTAGAGGGTTCAGGTATAGGATTTATAGGATTTACGAGTTTAGTAGGAGGATAGCGAGATAATGCATCTGCAGCGTTATTTAATTTTCCTTTGCGGTAGATTATCTCATACTCATATTCTTCTAATTTAAGTCTCCATCTTTGGAGTTTACTGCTAGGATCAGAATGGTTGAAAAGCCAACGTAAAGGACGGTGATCAGTAATGATCAGGAATTTTCTGCCATATAAATAAGGGCGGAATGTTTTACAGCCGAAAAGTATTGCAAGCAATTCTTTCTCCGTTGTGCTATAATTACACTCGCTCTTATTTAGAGTACGGGAAGCATAAGCAATAGGCTTGTCTTTGCCTATATCACCTTGAGACAGGATAGCGCTAATCGCGTAATTGGATGCGTCACAAGTTAGGATAAACGATTTTGAAAAATCTGGATATATTAATAATGGGGCTGAAGTTAATTTATTTTTTAAGGTTTCAAAGGCTAATTGGTGTTCATTTGACCATGAGAATTCAACGTTCTTTTTTAATAAGTTTGTTAAGGGTTTAGCAATATTTGAAAAGTCGGGGATAAACCTGCGATAATAAGAAACAAAACCAAGAAATGATTTTATGTCTTTAGGAGATGTAGGTATAGGAAATTCATGAACTGCTTTTAGTTTGTCGGGATTTGGTTTTACGCCTTTATCTGTAATAACATGACCCAGATACGAGACTTCTTTTCTCAAGAATTCGCACTTATCTGGTTGTAATTTTAACTGGAATTGTCGGAGTCTATAGAATACATTAGATAAGTTATTAATGTGAGAGGGGATATCATAGGAATATATTACAATGTCATCTAAATATACAAAACATTGGATACCTTGCAGGCCGGATAATGCTGTATTCATAAGTCTCTGAAAAGTAGATGGGGCGTTTTTAAGTCCAAAGGGCATACGTATAAATTCGTAATGTCCTGTAGGTACGGAAAATGCTGTTTTAGCAGAATCATTAGGATCCATATTAATTTGGTGAAAACCGGAAGCTAAATCTAGGGTACTGAAGTACTTGCACTTGCCTAATTGGTCTAGGATTTCGGATATATTAGGAATAGGATAGGAATCACCAATGGTTATATCATTAAGCTTTCGATAGTCGATCACCACACGCCATTTTCTTTGGCCAGAAGCATCGAGCTTCTTGGGTACCACCCAAATTGGTGATGACCATGGGGACATAGAAGGTTTTATGATGCTTTGTTGTAACATTTTGTTAACTTGGGATTCGACTTCCGTCTTATGACATTCAGGAAATCTATATGTCTTTACATGTATGGGGTTATCGGAAGTGGTTTTGATTTTATGTTGAATAGCATCAGTAGAAGTTAGCTGATCATCGGGTAAATGGAATACGTCGGAGAATTGAGAACAGACTGAGTATAATGCTTCAGTCTCTTCTGAGTTAAGATGGGATACTCGGAGTAGCTCTAGGACTTTCTCTGTTCGTTCAAGAGTATGGAATTCAGACATTGTAGCTACTAGAGTTGATGAGTTTATTTCGAAGGGTTCTAGGTTTAATCGAAGGTCAGAATCAATCGTTATTGGTTCATTGGAAGTATTGACAACAGATACATTTACACGATTATTATTTTTCACTTGGACAATGCAGTTTGCTACTAATAGGTTTTCGGATAAGTGTTGGTTTAAAATTAAACCTTCTTTAATTTCTGGATTCGCAACTGTACATTCTATTACTGTTTCACTACGTGGTGTAATAGTGTAGACTGGTTCATTAAAGTACATCTTAAGTTTTAGGCTTTTTAGGTTAAGTGTACCTTTTACATAGTCGATTTGACATGAGCAATCATTAAATATATCGTTACCGATAACACCATCGTAAGGAAGACTGATTTTGTCTATTACGTTGAATGTGTGGGTTGAATGTTTGCGAACATCATTATCATCGTATGTCGTAATGGATACAGGAATTTGTCCTAAAGTAGATAAACTGTTGTTGTCAATAGAATCAATTCCTTTTATTTTATATTTGATTGATTCGTTGATTTGTGTCATATCATCGATTACTGATTTTTTTATTAGACTTATGGAAGCACCAGTGTCAATAAGGAGAGATATATGACTGGCTGAAATAGTAGATTTTATTTTTACATAAGGTAAGTATCTACTTTTTGTATTGGATGTAAATTCGTATATTTCATGGTTAATTATATTTTCTTTTTCAGGTTTTTGGATAATAGATGATGAAGAGTCTACGGTTTGGGGCTGGTTACCCTGTTGCTTGACTTTCATCGGAAGACCGCGAGTTTCGGGCTGGATACCGTGTCCATGGGTCTTTAAAGGAGCTATTGGATGACCTCGAGTTTCGGGCTGATTACCGTGTCCATGGGTCATAGGATTAGAAGATAGACCACGAGTTTCGGGCTGGTTACCGTGTCCATGGGTCTTTAAAGGATTGATTGGATGACCTCGAGTTTCGGGCTGATTACCGTGTCCATGGGTCTTTAAAGGATTGATTGGATGACCTCGAGTTTCGGGCTGATTACCGTGTCCATGGGTCATAGGATTAGGAGATAGACCACGAGTTTCGGGCTGGTTACCGCGTCCATGGGTCTTTATAGGAGTATTGGTGTCGTCTTTTATTAGATAAGGCTGTCCCGTGCGACACCTATGCGGGACATTGGCTAGTTTAAATCAGTGTTATCCACTGTGTCATAGCCTTCTTCCTCATTTAAATAGTTGATTTGAGGTTTAAATTCTGTTTTGGGTTTAAAGTTATGTGAAGGTTGGGCGTTTTGGTTAAAGTACTTGTTTTTATTGTTATTATATTCCCTAAGCTTGCAATTTTCTAAGTTGTGCCCTGGTTTTTTGCAATACCGGCAAACGGACAAGGACGAAGGGAATTGAGGCTTTTGGACTTTATTATTGGAAATGTTCGAGCTATTACGGCGGTCACTATTTTGGTTGAATTTATTAAGTGCGTTTTGTTTATAGGTAAACTGTTGGATTTTTTCTTCGGAAATTGCATAATTAACTGCTTCATTTAGGTTCTTAGGGTCTCTGCATCTTACGATGTTAGCTATACGAGGTTGTAGGCCTATGTTAAATGTATGTAACGCTAGGTCTTCCATTGCAGCCACCCTACCGGAAAGTTCGCACTTTTTGGAATTAGATATTGTGACTTCAGTTAAAAGTTGGGACAAACATGTTTCAATCCGTAGGTGGAATTGACTTACAGTCTCTTGGCTACCTTGCCTACATTCTTGGAGTTCGGTTAATAAGTGAGCGTAATGTTTGCGTTCACCGAATTGTGCTTTTAGGAATTCTTTAAGTGAGCACCAGGTGTCGAACTCTTTTATTGAACATGCACTTTGAGCTTTGTCTTCGAGTTGACTAATTATGAATTTGAAGACAATGTGCTCTTGTGAGGAGGACGCTAGAGAAATTGCATTGTCGCAATTTTGGATAAAAGCATTAAGTTTTTCTCTGCTACCACTAAAAGGTTTAATAAACTTTAGAATTACATTAAGGGGAATTTCGTCGTCTTTAACTTCTCTAAGGTCCTTCTTTGAATCGGTTTTAGCCATTTTACTTGTTAAAATAAGTCACTTAATAGGATAAATTAATATTAAAAATACACAAGCAAACCCAAATGGATTAGTATGTTAACCAGTCTGCAACGGTTATCAGTATCTAATAACAACGGATGTTTAGGCTAGAGTCGTCGCCGTCGTCTGGGAACCGTTATCTTGTTGCAGATTGATTGGAATGCGGTTAGATGATTTACACTTTATGTTGTCACTCACAGGGTCCAAAAACACTGCATTTTCTAGATGCTGGAACTGGACTGGAACACTGGAGTACTGGAAACCTGGAGCACTGGAACACTGGAAATCTGGAACACTGGAACACTGGAAATCTGGAACACTGGAACACTGGAACACGCCTGGATCTTCGTCGGTGCTGGGTGTAGGCAGACCCGTAGGATGCACAGATAGTGCTGCTGCCTGTACCACTGCACAGTGGACTGGTGATGAGACGGTTTTCTGGAGTTTTGGGCAACTTTGACCCGGATAATTATGATGGTGATGAGTGTCACTCAAGGTTATATGCACTGCACAACACTGCAATCCTCTTGGTTTGGTTTTTCGCGAGACGTTTCCCGGATTTTAGAATCCCTTTTACGCTGCCACCAATGTTAGAATGGGTATTTAAAACCACTTTTTAAAAAACAAAATTGTTACTGCTGGAATTAAGGGATTTATTTAATTTAGTAATTCACAATAATCGAGGATGCGCGGCACAGATACATGTGCATGGTCTGACGGATGGATGACGACTGACTGAGGGAACGAGGTCTGGACACGGGAAGCATGAGGAAATGATGATGAGGAGCTGACGGTGCTGGTTAGGTGCTGGGTAAGTATGTTAGGGTACATCGGATAGATATAACAGTACGGTCCACAGACCGTTTCGTGACCTGAAATTCCAACTGATCCTGCTCGTCTCCTCTTCAAGTCACTTGTCCCATTGGAACCCCATCCTTTGAAATGTCTTTTTCTGATAAGATGACGATCTGTTTGGCCCAAAATACGCAGCCACAAGATCCTCAAGTATACAGGTGACATTGCAACCAGTGCAAGATAGAAGCGAGGCCATTGTCCGCTGACATCGGCCTGTCTTCTTAAACCGTTTGATTGTTTTTTGCGTGTATACAAGACTTATTTTTCTTATTCATGTCGCTGGCAAGACAAACATTCATTATTCCCATTCATTACCTACTCTGTGCCCTAAAACATTCAGGCATTATTCTTGCCTGTATGTTTTAGGGCACAGAGGGCAGGACAGGAGGTGGACCATGGTTTGCAACTCGGCTCCGCATGCTGCTGCTGTTTCGTCAAGATAGCCCAATTTTGCGATGTCGAAGTTACGCCTTCCTACTTGGGTTCTGAGGCGGCTCAGGGACTTCCAAGTAGACCACGTAGACAGACTAATAGACATATGACGCATGTAAGTAGACATACTAATGTGTCTATTAATTAAAAAAGTTGTTTTTAGCAATAATGGAAATGTTGATGGTTTGTTTACATTGCCTTATCGATGTAGGTGAAGGTCTGTTATGTGTGGTTAAAAGACAATTAAGAAGTTGTTATATTTTTATATATCTTATCACGCTTAGGATGCGTGGGGTAAACAAAATACCTTTTTTAGTGTCTGCGATCGAAGAATATTTAGCTTCAACGAAGCTGGCGTTACGTTACTCGAGATGTCGCAAGAGTTCTGAAGTAAGGGTTTTGAGTTCAGTTTTCAAGTTGTGTAAGGTGTAAGTGGGTTTCTTTCAATCAGATATTTATCAATAGCAGAGGCTGGCATTTATGCCCGATTGATGGCAATATGGTCACCCTGTTAGAAAACTACATGTGACTTTTACCTCATCATAAGTAGTTGAAGCGTTGAGGATTAGCAATAGGCCGCGGGAATCCACTGCATACGAGATGCACAGAACGATCGATGTGGAGACACTTGGGGGTGGAATATATACAGCAGTAGACGTCTGTCGGCTGAGGTGATGATGAATACGAACACTCCTCATTGAACCAAAATACTAAAAGTGCGTGAAATGGGTGTACATTTCTACCAAACCCATCTTATTAAGTACAAGCGAGATGGTATGTGTATATCAACACAATGAACACACCTGAAACAAATGTAGGCAAGCAGTTTATTTCAGTAGGCAAACATTTCAGGTTTATTTGCAGGCCATTCATTATACAACGGTTGTAAACTTGTTTTCTGTTGACATATATATTTTTACGAAACTGTGATATTGTGACGGTTATTGCCCTCGTAAACATGTACCTAAATAACAGCCTAAGGAATGTCATATAAAGCATTTATTTACTTCAGTTATTTGCTTAAGTTATGTAAAAAATGTTGCATGAAAATGTTATTTCGTAATGGTTATCTCAGAAAATTGTTTTTTGAGTAAATAATTCATAGCACGTATACCACCACGACTGTATTCCCAGAAGGGCTTAGGCAGAGGTGAGCTTGTAGCACACAAACATTTCGTCAGTAATGTTTTAAGTCCCATGTAGCAGGTGGAGAGCCTATTCCTATCAACTAAATAAATTCAGTGCCCGAGCTGCTACTGAGAAATTCCAGATGGAAAAAGACTGCTTAAGAAGCAAACTAAAAACTCGTAAACAAGAAGAAAATCATGCTGTGCAGTCGGAGGATACATATTCGCGAGCTGGCTGTGACCACACCCAGATGTATCCTCGTTCCTGTTTACGTCTTTTTAATTCACTTCTTAAGCAGTCGGGTTTTTATATTTTTTTAATTTACTTTATTTATTTATAACTTTTTAGTTAATTTTTTTTTCCTAGTATTTGGTACCTTCATTTAAAAATATAAGTGTTATATATTTTTAAAATCACCTTTAAAGCCGTTTATTTTGATATCCCACGCAATAGTTTCAGAAGAAAAAAAAATTGAGCCCCGACAATATGGCGCCCAAAATCCGCCATTTTTCTATTTTCCAATTTTAATGTAGCCAATGACACTCGCAAGATTAGGGTCTGTCCCAATAGTCCCATTGGCCCAGTCCCATGAGAATAATAAATAATAATAATGTCCCAAAAGACGAAACGATTGACGTAAGAACCATCAAAATCGGCCAACGCGTTTGGTCTCTAGAACGCCACATAGAAACAAACAAACATACATATACTGATAAAAACATTACCCTCCTTCGGCAGTCTGGTAAAAACACAATAACACTTTGCCCAACCTGGGAATTGAACCCAGGACCTATGCTATGCTGAGCAGTAGAGGTTGTAATTGCGCTTTATTTCCTTGCATTTTGTATGAAATTTGAATGGAATAGGAAGCCGCCCGTGCCACGTCCGCGCCCGACGCTTTTTCTATGTGGCTTGCGCCTTAGATTAAAAGCATGATAGATACATCAGGAATCAGGATGTTGTACCCTGATAAGTAGGTAAATAGCCCAGAGAAGGCAGAATAATATTGTAAAGCATTATGTAGGTAACCATATGTAGATTGTTCCCTTCACCAAAAGAAAAACAGTAAAACAAACACATACTATAAAATATCTATTTATTTGCTGGTAATAATTATTAACTATTGCGACGTGAGTACACAATAATATCGGTATACTTATGTATCTAATAATATACAAATACAATATACAAAAACACAACAATCGTATATTTGGTGTAGTATGGCCGCGGAACGAGGATTTTACATTTTTTATTTTATTGAAGACTAATGCAAATAATATTAAAAAGTAAATTATTTGTGTAATGTTCTATTTTGACAAGCTCTTATTTACTTTTACCTGACCCAGTGTCTGTAACAAAATCTTGCAAGTTACATTTGATCCACTACCCAGTGTTGGACTGAGTTTAGATCGTGACAATGCATTTATTTTTTATTAATATTTTTTTTTTGTATAAAAGCTTGTTTTAAAAAATCTGTTTTTTTAATATGATAAGTAGCTTGTTCCCTATATAATCATGACTTTTTTAGGCTTTACAGCTTTATATAAAATCTTCTATGACGACCATTATCCCGAGAATTTGTTTTAAATGAATCGTTACAGAATTTATCTTTGCCTTATAAACGCTCCGCGATTCACGAATGAAAAAATCAACAATAACTTAATATTAAAACTAAATGACATAATCATCAAAATGCTACAAAATATATAAATAAACATCGCTAATTCTAGTTTGATCTGTTTATTTCAAATTATAAATAACAAAAGGATGTACAATCAACCACAAGATATCATGAACTTTCTTTAAAACCTGTCACAATTGTGTGTGGCTGACTGTATTTGAACAATCTTTTATTACTATTTCTATTACAATATAGCTTATACATTATTGTCAAATAGATCGACTTATGTACCTAATAATATACAATGCTTATATTTATATACAAAACTTTTTTTTTGTATATTTGGTGCTACGTATGGCCGCGAAATGGTATAAGTGGAAACTAAAGTTCCTTTTACTTAAAAATTATTTATTTTTAAAAAATATTTTAATATTTTAACAGATGTATATTGGACATACAAGCTTTAAACGGAAGCATGCGTAAGTAGTTTACTACTAAAATGCCTCCAGTGTTGCATTTGAAAATGGAATATATATGCAATTTCTAATTTGACTGTGATTTGCAATAATACAATTTGGGACAGATTAAATACATTTAAAAGCATTATTTTTACACGATTTTGAGTATAATGATTTATGTGAAAATATCATGTTATGTTTTATAAATATGGCGACAATATGAGTACGAATAATAAAAATCCAATAATGATTTTTCCCAAACAAATTTTCTAACTTATATAATATTTACGTATAAATAAAAATACTGAAAAAAACAATTTCTTAGCCTAAACTTTTCGTGATTTTAAGACATCGATTTATTGATAAGAAAAAGTACTTTAATATTTAGAAAATAAAGCTTATATCAGCTCATCGAAATCATCAATAAGTTCCTTATAATATCTGTTTTCGGTAACATGTTCAAATATCAATGTAAAAACTTTGGAACAATGGCATCTAGTGAATTTTAATATCACAAAAAATATCATTAAAATAAGTATGTATAAAATACTATAAACTTAGATAACACATAAAACTTTTTAATTTTCTAAAATTTCTCGGTGGCTTTTTAGTCGGTTGAATTTTGAATGGCTTTTTCCCCTTATTATTTTAAACTATTCACTGGCTCTAATAATTATAATCATAATATATTCCAATAAAATATTTTTAATTTATAATCATTATAACTTTTTAAAGCAGACTTGCCTGCCTGCATGCCAAGCCTTTTCCCAACTTTATTTGGGCCGGCTTCCAGTCTAACTGGATTTAGCTGGATACCAGTATTTTTTTTAAGCAGACTTTTTCCTAGTTTATTTGAAAACGAAGCTACTTAACGATGAATCTTTGTCTCTGCAGTAACAATCTACTTTTTCTTTTGTTCATTGTTTTTGAAACAATATTGCCTACAAAAACATGAGCTCTATTTTTTATGAATGGTAACATTTTTAAAAGTACTGCAAAAAGCGGATAAAGGTGGGTATGAAGACACTGACAGTTAGAAGTCGACTTTATTGCTTTGAAGTAAGGAATAATTTTAATTACCTGCAAAATCCACTTAACAAATAAATAACAATTGGAATTAGTGTTCTGTTTAAAATCAAAACGCTTCTGATATTATAAGCGTTTTTATTGCTTAAGCTTACATAGTAATATTAAAAATCCATTAAAATAGCATTGAAACGGTACCAATCAAGTAGTGAAAGTTGTTCTTTATAATGATTAGTACAACTACCTACCCCTTTTGTTTTATGGTTAACAAAATCTAAGGCCCGGGTTTTAGACGGAAATTATCGACGCGTTACTAATTCAACGCAAGTCAAGCAAATGACTGTTGAAACTTCATACAACCAATCACAGCACCTAACGCTCGTTTTTCCATTTGCCACATTAAGGAACACTTGCACGAAAAACTTAACGCTAGAGTTAGGTCCTAAAACGAGGTTAAATTGGCAATATTTTATGACAAACTGTCAATATTATATAACAATATTGTATGACAAACTGTCAATATTATATTATTATGACAATATTGTATGACAAACTGACAATATTATATTATTATGACGATATTGTATGCATAATTTTCAATATTAAATTATTATAACAACATTGTATGACAAACTGTCAATATTAAATTATTATGACAATATTGTATGACAAACTGTCAATATTATATGTTATATGACAATATTGTATGAAAAAATGTCAATATTATATGAAAATTTTGTATGACAAACTGTCAATATTAAATTATTATGACAATATTGTATGACAAACTGTCAATATTATATGTTATATGACAATATTGTATGAAAAACTGTCAATATTATATGAAAATTTTGTATGACAAACTGTCAATTTAAACTCGTGTTAGCAACTAACTCTGAGTTTCTCGTGCAAGTGGACTTAATTTTGCTATAATATTTAAAATAATTAGGTTAATAATTTTCGTACCAGAATCTAGGCCTAAGTCTGTGCATTTCTCTTCTTAGGAGGCGGCGTAGGCGCCTTCTCAGTGTTCGTATTCCGTCTCGCTATAGAGTTGTACAGGAATGATCCTCGCGGCGCCCATACGGTATCGTAGTTGTGTCTGGGAGGGAGGGGGTTTGAGTCCCCGTTGTTGTTCGTGTCGCTGTCAAGGTCCATGCTTCGGTGGGCGTACTTCTTTGGTAACGGGGGAGGCTCCTCTTCTTCTTGATTTGAGTCTGTTGTTCCTGGGTTTTGAGAAGATAAGGTTAGGGTGGGTTTTGAATAAATTGCTGCTTTTGAAGATTGTATGTTTTTTTTATGGGTTTCCTCTTGACTCTAGCGTAGGTCAGAAGTGACAGAGACAAAGACGACGATGGAGCGAGCTTACTCAGAAGAATCCTATTCACTCTAACTTTGAAGAGATTCGGGTTGGATGCGTTCGAGAACACAGAAGCACAAATTTGTTGCCAAATCTTTTCCTAATTATTTGATGCAATAAATTTGAAAGAATCAGGTAAGTTTTTACAACATATACACATAGCCTTTCAGAAGTTAACGGCTACTAGGTATTCAATGTCTCTAGCTGATTTGAGTCAAATTGATGTCTATAACATTGTTCAGATATAATATAAAATATGGCAGCAGAACACAGACAATAGTGTAGTTGCCAAAATAAAACTATTTAGTCTGTCAGTTAGATAACCTAAAAATATTTGACACTTATTTTTTCTTTTGTCACATAAACAAATATTACGACGATACAGTGCGTTGAAATATCATGTGACATCACGGTGTGCTACACTTCATACTGACAAAGTGACGTCACAAGCCCCCACTCTTGAACTTTGATGCGTTGTATCTTTGTCAATTTTTAATTTATTTGATAAAGCAAAAAATACGGGTCCAATATTATTTGATAATCTCACTGACGGACTAAATAGAATTATCATTTTTCTACCCAGGAAACATCCCTATTGCAATGGCGTAGCGTTGGCTGGAAAACGAGAAGGCTTTATACCTAAATACTCATTAGATCAGAAAATAGAACGATTGAGTATCACAACGCTACACAAGGCACATTCGTGGCCATTCAGATGGTTTAATAAGTATTAGTCTTGTAGACCACTGTACTGAAGAAGGCACTAAATACTGAAAAGAACAGCAAATTCTTCGTATAGCCATTACTAGAGAAAAAACAACAAAATATACAAATTATACGCTAATTAACAGCCACACAGTAAGAGCTTTCGAGTTACATTTAAATTGCGTATCTTTCGTACTTTTTAACAACATTTTTATTTATTTTTTGACTTTACTTCAGGCTGGCTACGTATTCAAATCATGTGACTTATACCCTGTTCATTCTATGACAATTTTCACTTTTGTATCATAAGTTTCAACGCAAAACTGTCAAATCATAAACAATCCTGCAAAAGATGCGATGCTACATAATAAGCATTTAGCATTATTGTTAAACGTGTTAGAAAATCATCATAAAATCAACAGAGAAAAGCGAAAGCTCTTACAAATAGAAAAATAAATAATACTTTGTATAGAAGCAAAACAAACATGGCGTTTCATATGCTTTGCTGTAAGCTAAAAGCGCGTTCTTCGTAATTTGAACTTTATGGCAGTGCGTATCCACCAGTATTCAACCTTAGGGCGGTAAAGCAATTACTACCTTAAGGTTGAAAGTCACTTGCACTTCTTAAAACGTCAATGTCTATTTCTGCTTTAAGACCGCGGCAGATGCGGCTATTAAAGTGTTTGAACCTTAGTGAAGTTTCAATTTACTCTGAGTTTTGACTAAAGTGATGAAGCAATTTTGAACGGAGCGTAATTTTTGCTGCCATATAAAGTATTATTTTTCAACTTTAATATTAAAAAGGTAAACAAAAACACTCACCCATAGAGTCTCGATTCGAGGGTGGTGCGGAAGAGGTGATGAGACTAGTTCGTTGCGACAGACGCCGCTCGCGTTCCACCTCAGCGCGAAGAGGCCGTTCAGTCACCAGCTGACAAGCGAATTGAATTTACAATCTACTGCCATTCAAATATCTACTATAGTGTTACATGATTACGGTTGATTTTTGAATGACCATTGGTAATGATAACTAATGACATACATGTTTTGCGCAAAGGAATTTGATCTCTGTCTTGTAACAGAGTAGGAAGCTAAGATACCAGTTCGTTGCGATAAACGCCAACTGATAAGCGAATGCCAAACCTCCGCCTATGTCCAGCAGTGGACGTCGCCAAACGCTGGACATAGGCGGAGGCCTTTTGGCGCCTATGTTGATGATGACGCAAGTTTTCTTGCTTGTGCGAACTAAAGTTACAGAATAATAGAGCCTTTATTTGGTGCACTACTCGTATATACAGGTGGAAATTTGCAAATACGGCTACTAATGAAACCGATATTTTTAAAACTATCAAGAATATATATATGGAGTAGTAATCAATCATAAGAAATCACTAGTATAATCCGTTTTACATAGGCATAAAGCAAAGCAAAATTAGCATCATTCGTATTAGTCAAAGGGTTATAGCCCTCGCCAAACTTCTTGGCCGCCCTGAAGTTGGTTTACCGGATGCGCGAGGCACGAAACGGTGCTGTTTTTGTATGAGATTTTCTACTGCCCAGCCATTGTAGCCAACTTCAGGGCGGCCAAGAAGTTTGGCGAGAACTATACATTGCTTAAAAAATTTTTTAGGCACTCTTTAAATAATCATTGGTCGAAATATAAAATATGTATGTTGAATGCGTAATATCAGTGAGGCGAATATTGAAGGACAGGTACTATAACCAAATCAAAGGATTTAAATTAACCCTACTTTTAGTTTAAGAACTCAGATCACGAATCGAATCCTACTATCACAGAATAAATATACAAACAGTATGGAAACTACCTACAAACGCTCGAAACGGCGCACTCACACAAACTTGCGCATCGACGTGTTCCTAAGCGGCTCGCACTACTGACAGCACCGCAGAAGTGCCCGAGTGGTTTGTATATTTTTAGTGTGCTACTATCCTGCTTACTAAATATTATGGTTTGAGATCCGGTATAAGAAACCCACCCTCATATGTATTTGATGATGGTAAGGTAGATAATATTAATCTGTTCTCACCGGAGAGCAGTGGTAGCCCAGTGGTAACGGCCCGACTGACAAGCTGTACGTCGTGGGTTCGAACCCAGGCAGGCGCTTTACTTTGTATAAATTGTTTCGTCACCACTGCTCTCTAAACAGTAAAGGATAACATCGACATGTCCTAGAACCAAAAATTTTAAGACAAACGTACTGGGCCCGCTTGTTGGATTACGCCCCATTCCCACTCACAGAGAGGAGGCCTGTGTCCCTGCATTGGGAACATTAAGGGCCGATTTCACAAATAATATTAAACGCGATTAGTTCAACTAAACTCAGTTTACGCAAATACAGCGTTCTGATTGGTTGACACCGCTGAGAAACTACCTTATTTTATTACTTACCAACAGGTAAGATAGTAAGGCAGTAAACGAAAATAAAGCTTGAACTATTGAATGTCTTAAGATTTTTGACGTAACAACGGAAACTAAACTTTATTTTTAGGCGTTAAAGTTGCTTTTCAGAAAACATAAATTGCGTGCTCATTAAAATTCAAAATCGAAAATTCTTCAATGTTTTCCCTACAATCCTTTGGTTAGTTACCGCAGTCAATGCTACTAAGAAACTAATTCCATAGCATTTTATTTGACTTTAGAACAAAAGTTAGGAACATTTTGTGTTACCAAATTTTAAGCTTTATATCGCACAAAATAAAGCTGTAAATACAATGCAATCAAAATAATCATAGGAATGCCTACCCACATTCTGTTAACCTTTTTTTTCGTGGGGATCTCCTCAACGATACCCTCAACAACCTGGGGAAAATCGAATAGTTTTATTAATTTTTATTTTCTCAGCTACTATGAAAGCGGCATATAGGGCAGCGACCAAGAAGGAGCAATGTATCGTCTGATATCGAATAATAAACCTTATGATTCAAGTCATATAGTATATTATTCAATGATTTTTTGAAAACCTTTTTGGTTCTTCCACACCGCTGTTTAATAATGTTTACAAACATTAGTAAACAGTTTCTAAACAAACATTTTTCCTAACATTTGTTAGTTCATGTATGTAAACATTTTTAACAGCGGTGTGGGAGCACTATTTCGTTCGCACTCCTATTTAGTCTGCATGAGGCCTAAAGCAAAGAGATGTTTAAGCCCTATTGAAAGCGGTTAACAAGAACAAAATTAACGTATTCACATATTATAAACTAAGTTCTAAAAACGTAACTATCTTAATCCTAACTAATACTATACTATGAAGTGGTAAAATTATTTTTGTAAAGGCACGGGGTCCCAGCGCTTTGAAAGAAAATTTCGTTGACATAAATCTCACTAGATGGCGCGATATGCACCGATTTGTTATTTAATTTGTGTGTAAATTTAACATTTTCTGGAATTGAACATAAAAGTTGTATGTTCTAGTTTAATCAACTCTCCTAAGCACAAAATTATGGGCTCTTAAAACACATTTCAAAGATTTTTTGATCGGATCATTTAAAATTGATCCCAAAAGATGGGCGCGGTTTTAAATTTCTGAGGCATTCCACTCGATTGTTTAAATTTGTATTGAAACACATTTTGGTGCAATTAAACTGTAAAAACGTGCAAAAAAATACTATTCAACAAATCGTCACTGTATTTAAAGGGAAAAATATTAACGAACCGAGTAAACCCTTTTACTTGCAAGTCGCTGCTAACACCATCTATCTGTCGCCGTGGAACGGAACCAAACGCGGTCGATGTACAAAAAACGCTAGTTATGTCGGCACGGTATCTTTGTATGGGATGAGGCAGCTGTATGCTAGTATTATATTATCTGTGGTAAAGGTAACCTCTGTAAGGAGGTACTGGTCCAATGACGAAAATTCTTCATATGGTACACTATCACCAAGTGTCATAGGTATACTTTTTATCTTGTCGCGAGAAAAGGCTAGTTATCATTACGGCATAAGGACAGTCCTATTGTTATTTTGATTACATTGAATTCAATTTATGCAATTGGGTTGTTGAATTTAAAAAAAAATACGATTTTTAAAATTTATTTTGAAACTTTACATATCATAAATTATATTGTCGTTGCAAAAATCTCTTAAATATTTTTTTTCAATTTATTATAAGCAATTGAAAATCGATAAAATTTTAAAAAGAACCACCTGTCTACGAACGGGCCATGATTGGTCGCCATGTTGGTGACGTCATAACGTTCAAGGAATTTCACCATAGTACAGTGTCAAGTAAATTGACTAAAAAATATCCGAAAATTTGTGCAAAAATATTATTTATAACAGCAAATTTTATTTAGACATGTGTGATAAAGGATTCATAAAGGCAAATTTCGAAAAGATATCCATCTGATGGACGATTTGGAAAAATTGAGCATAAGTAAATTAGTCGTAATGAATATTACGTGATAGTGGACCGCGACCGGTGTTTGTCATTGTTGTTCATTGTACACATTACATTTAGAAACATAATTGTCATAATGTAATTGTTGTTACATATGGGTAGGTGATATTCGTGTAAAATAAAAAGCTAACAAACACGATTGGCGCGCAACTTCGACTTTAGATATCAAAAAACTTCCACTAAATATTATACAACCCGAAATCTGTGGAGCCTTTATTTTTATTTATTTTTTGCATAACATCCTTAAAATTTTCGGTATTTTTAATTATTTGCATATCCCTTTATAATATTAAACACAAATATCTATATAATATAATTACAAATACTAAAAAACTTTGTAGAACAAAAACGTGAAAATATTAATTCGGTACATTTTCAAATATCTCTTAAATGCGTCGACCGATTTTCACAATTCAAACAGAAATATTAGTTTTACGTCTATATCCGTCATTTAAAATTAAAATAATGAATATATCTCAATAAACAAAAAATCATGTTTTTAAGTTACGTAATTATACAACAATGTCAACTTTGCTCGAAAGTTCCCTTAAAAATTTACTTTTCTGAATCTTTAATGATCAAATTTGTTAACATTCAATGTAATAACTGCTTTATTTAATACACCGCCTAACGGTGTAGAGTTATTATCTGTGGTTGTAGAGTTATAATATGATGTTATCTGTGCGCACTCTCCAAAACTTAAACCGTTGGTATCGATTGTGTGTGATCGTGCTAAGTGCTATTAATAAATAAGAAAACTAAGAAGACCTAGACTTTTACTTCCAAAACTATATATTTTCATCAGGTTATGGGCCCAGTCCATATACCAATAAAAAAGTCTAGTTGAAAATACCGGGAAAAAAAATTGCAACACGTGAATAGTGTGGGTTGCAGTTGAAAGTCAAGTTGCCGGGAAGGAAAAATTACTTGCTAGAATTGAGCTGCAAGGAAGGATTATTAGCAAGAATATAAAAGACACACGATGGACGGAAATAGTACAGTTATTAAACTGGAAGGAATCAAGAATTGGAACGTTTGGAAATTCCAGACAATGGTTTTACTGCGAGGTCAAAGTCTAATTGACATTGTTGAAGGTAGACTTAAAAAAGGAGAAAATTTGGAGGAAAGAAGGACATGGGAGAAAAATGATGCTAAGGCGCAAACTATGTTGGTGACCAGGATGACCGAAGAAGTAATGCTACACATAATATCCTGCACAACTTCTTCTCAGATGTGGCGAAAGTTAGCAAGTATCTTTGAACAAAAAAGCGAAACAAGTATTCACATAATCCAGCAAAGATTTTTTCAATATAAGTATGAAGAAGGAATGGAAATGTCAATATTTCTGTCGAAAATACAGGAGTTACAAAACCAGTTAAAACAAATGGGTGAAGAAATTTCGGAGAAGTTTGTCATAACGAAGGTTTTAATGTCATTGCCGGATGTCTACAAACACTTCGTGTCTGCGTGGGAGTCTGCACCGGACGACAAACAAACCTACGATAATCTAGTCGCTCGTTTGTTGGTGGAAGAAGAAAGAGTGAAGGAAAAGGGTGAAATCGCCTCGTCATCATCCGCGTTTATTGCAAAGAAAAATGCCCCAAATAAAAGAAATATCAAGTGTTTTAAGTGTAACAAGATGGGTCATTATCAAGCTGAATGTACGAAAAATGAAAACAGTAACAAACGTAATAACTCAAACATAAACAAAAGTGAGAAAAAGTGTTATTATTGTAACAAGATTGGGCACAACAAAAGTGAGTGTTGGTTTAAAAAAGGGAAAGATAAAAATGCGTTCGTAGTGCAACAAAACACTACAGAACCGTATCAACAGTCAAAGTGGTTGGTGGACACAGGTGCCAGTGAACATATGTGCCAAGATAAAAACCTATTTTCAACATTCTCGCCGTTATCATCACAAAAATCCGTTATAATTGGTGATGGTACTCAGATTAGTGTCATTGGTTGCGGACAGGTGGCGCTAGAAGTATATAATGGACACAAGTGGATTGAGTCGACCATAGACAATGTACTTTGTGTGCCCGACTTAAAAATAAATCTATTCTCGGTAAATTGCGCGGCAGATAGAGGGTATGTCATGATGACAGATCAAAAAGTTTGCAAGTTTTACAAGAAAAACAAAGTTCGGGCGGTTGCAAATCGCGTCGGAAATATGTACATCATGGACGTACGTTATAAGTACGGTTTTGCAAACATAACAGAAGTTAAATCGAGTTTAAGCGAGTGGCATGAGAAACTTGTACATCAAAACATACAACACGTAAAAAATGTGTTAGCGAAAAATAACGTTAAAGTGTTTGACGAGCCTCTTGTGAAGTGCCAAGGCTGTCTAAGTGGTAAAGCACATCGTTTGCCATTTCATAACAGCGAAACAAAAGCGATGAAAACATGTGAGCTGATACATGCCGACCTCTGTGGACCGATGGAGGAGATGTCTGTTGGAGGATCAAGGTACTTTTTAATATTAAAAGACGATTACTCTTGCTATAGAACTGTATACTTCATTAAAAGGAAGGATGAAGTGATAAATTGCATTAAAGACTTCATAAACAAAGCAGAAAATGTCACAGGTAACAATATAATTACCTTTAGAAGTGACAATGGCCTAGAATTTATTAATGGGGCTGTTATAAATTTGTTCTCAGGGCGAGGTATAGTACATCAAACCTCTGTACCATACACACCGCAGCAGAATGGCAAGGCGGAAAGGGAGATAAGAACCCTGACAGAAGCGGCAAGATCAATGCTTTATGCCAGGAATCTTCCAAAGAAATTGTGGGCTGAAGCAGTGAACACCGCAGCATATGTACTAAACAGAACAAGTAGAAGTCATGACCCAGGTAAAACACCTTATGAAATATGGACAAATAAACAGTTTGACCTCAGTAACTTACATATCTTTGGTACACCTGTATCTGTCCATATTCCAAAAGAAAAAAGAAGAAAATGGGATTCTAAAGGGGAGAATGGTATTATGGTGGGTTATGGAGAAAATGTTAAAGGTTATAGGATATTTTATCCAAAAACAAATCAAGTTCAAGTGAAAAGGGATGTCATATTTATGGAACCAATAATTGAAAAACAAGAAAGAGTAAACACAGACTCTGTAACAGAATCAGTAAATAATGAGACATCAGTATCTGAACAAAACTCTGAAGAAGAGGTTATGATGGATTCAACCCTAATAAATGAGACGGCAGATGAAGACCAGCAGAGTTTATATGAACCTGAAGAAACAAGCAATGAGTATAGTGAATGTGAGAGTGATAATGCGTCGCAGCTAACTCCATCTCGTCGCATTACACGCATCAGAAAACCAACACAATTCTATACGTGTCAAAACGTTTATACTGCAGAAACAGAACCAGGAACCTATAAAGAAGCTATGCAGAGAAGTGATGCTTTTCAGTGGAAGGAAGCTATTAACCAAGAACTTGAGACTCTAAAAGCAAACAATACATGGACAGTCTGTCCAGTACCTGAGAATCAAAAGGTCATAAGCAGTAAGTGGGTTTTCAAAATTAAGAAACTTGATAATATTGTGCAATATAAAGCTAGGTTGGTTGCCAGAGGTTTTGAACAGAATGATTCATTAGATTTGTATGAAATTTATTCCCCTGTTGCCAAATTGTCAACATTTAGATTGTTTATTTCAGTTGCTACTAAATTAAATTTAGCAATACACCAGATGGATGTCACTGGGGCCTTTTTATATGGGGATATTAAAGAAAATGTATTTATTAAATTACCAGAAGGGGCATATAATGGGTGTGAGAATATTGTAAAACTAAATAAATCTTTGTACGGATTAAAAAAATCACCCAAATATTGGAATGAAAAATTTAACAGTGTAATAAGTAAGGTAGGTTATGTAAAGTCAAAGAATGATCCATGTTTGTTTAATAAATGTAGCCAAGAAAACCAAACCTATGTGTTATTGTATGTCGATGAAATTTTAATGTTTAGTAGTAATGAAGAACAGATAAGTGATCTTAAATCACACTTACAGAAAGTATTTAAAATGAAAGATTTGGGATTAATTTCAAATTTCCTTGGCATAAATGTTAAACAAAATTTGAAAGATAGGGTGACTGAATTAAGTCAGAAATCCTATTTAGAAAATGTATTGAAAAAATTTTATATGGAAAATTGTAAACCTATATCTACCCCTATTGATCAAAACTTTAATGTAAAAATCTTAGAAGTAAAAGAATGCAAGTCAGACAATAATATTGAAAACACATGTAGAAAAATTATTGGAAGTTGTATGCAGTGCTAGGCACTAGACCAGATCTTTGTATTGCTGTATCTATACTGAGTAGGTACCAAAATAATGCTAGTGAGGTACTGTTAACTCATTTAAAAAGAGTTTTAAGATATGTAAAATACACCTTAGATTATAAGTTGGTTTACAAATGTAATGATGATGAGCTTGTGGGGCATTGCGATGCAGATTGGGGTGGTGACTTAAAAGACAGAAAGTCTACCACTGGCTACTGTTTTAAGTTTTCTAACTGTCTTATATCGTGGTGTTCCAAGAAACAGTGCTCAGTAAGCCTATCATCAACTGAGGCTGAGTATGTTGCAGTCAGTATGGCGGCTAGTGAATCTTGTTGGCTAGCTAGTTTATTAAAAGATTTTAATATCATCAATGTGTATCCAATACCTATGTATTGTGACAATCAATCCGCCATAATGGTTGCAAATACAGATAATATTAAGAGATTAAAACATATTGATATAAGGTATCATTTTATTAAGGATTTGATTAATGATGGTAAAATGTGTTTAATTTATGTAAAAACACAAGATCAAATCGCTGATATGTTCACAAAGTCATTAAATAAAGAATTATTGTTTAGGTTTGTTACAAGGTGTGGTCTAAAGTAGATTGCTTATTATTTTTTTGAGTTTATGTATTGTTAAGTTATACATACTTCATTATATGTATTACATTGAGTGGGGGTGTTAACATTCAATGTAATAACTGCTTTATTTAATACACCGCCTAACGGTGTAGAGTTATTATCTGTGGTTGTAGAGTTATAATATGATGTTATCTGTGCGCACTCTCCAAAACTTAAACCGTTGGTATCGATTGTGTGTGATCGTGCTATACTCCATTTATTATAACATTAGACAAAAGAGGCTCGCAGAAGCAGGAGTACGAAACCTTTTATTTTCAAGTCAAGTTCAAACAATTTTAATAAATAATGTATGTGATGTTTTTGTAAGTAACAATGTATGGCATACAATAAAGCGTATTCTATCTACTCTTCACGATGCTTGGATAGGTGCATGAAATGAAAAAAAAATAGTAACAATCATTTTATTAAAAACAACTTTATCACAATATCTCTGTATTATGTTTTCAATAAACCAAATAAATACGATACAAAACACCACTTAACAATTTAGTCACTGCTACCATCAGTCATCACACATTATAATAATTAATTGACATGGGTGGTAACAAAAGTCATAATTTTTACTATAATAATAAAGTGGCCCTAAGATCTTTTTCCTCAAAAGGAATATTTTTGTTAGCCACTCCTGAATATCTGCCTTTCGTGTGGCTGTAGTTGGCAGCTTCTCTAATTTCCTCAAAGGTATGGCGCATTATCCATAACAATAACTGTACCACTCTCGACTTTTGATAATATTAATTTGAACCACTTTTCAAAATTGTGTGCATCCATTTCAGAATGGCTTCAAATATTAAGTCACCATCCATCAAAAACCCATCCGTTGATCCTGTGAAATGAAACAAAAGCAAATCAATAATTGTGTACCGGTGGCGTAGATTACTTGATCGCTGGAAATAGATTTTAACCTTTAAGTAGCAACCGAACTTAACTGTATCATTACTGTCATTGAACAGGTTAATCTACAACCATAAACATCTTTCTCCGAGGGGAGGCATTAAGACTTAACCAGTTTTCAGTGACGGAGAACGGAGTGATCATTTTATTAATGATTTGGTAAAGTCACATTAATAATAACATAGCATAATTGGAAATTATCAAAAGAAATACATTTAAATCAAGTTTTACCAATATGGCCAATGATAAGCCGTCTTCCAATTTGTTCTTGATTAATTTGTATAAAGTGCTTCTTTTAAAATCAGGTAGAGACTCATCGCTATTAACGGCTTCCAGAAACTTGTCCAACGTTGGTAACTCATTATCAAAGAAAAAAGAAGATTTTTTCTTCGTATTCCACTTAATGTTATATCATCATAATCGTCAGATTTTGAGTATTTCCGTTGGCGAGGAGGGGGTGATTGCAGGCGACCTTCTGTATTGTACTCTTTCAGTACATTTTAGACTATTGTACGAGATATGCCTATAAAATAAGATTAATAATGTATGTTATTACCTCACAAAGCATGTTACTTTCAAATACATTTATTTATAATAATAATTTTATGATCCTTACCTGCAATGCAGTTTTGTTAATTAATTGCGTCCTATAAGCAGGAGTACCTTCGGGCCTGGACCCCTTAACATCTTTATAAATATTTATGACTGTTTTTTTTTCTGCAGCACGAATCGGTGTTTGCTTTGTTCTCTTTTTCTTGGGAGACAATATTTTAACATCATGATCAACGTTGGGGCCACGTATTTTTCGCTGTTGACACTGATCAGCGTTACCAGCAGTTACAGAGCTTACAAGTTGCGCTTGCAAACTACTCGGGCCTGCACCGGGATCGTCCCTGTCCATAGTTCAACAAAACGTACCGCTTTGTACAAACAACACAAAACTAACACTAATAACGATAACAAAACAATAACAACAGAAAAATAGTAACAAATAACAACTAAACCACGATAATTCAACAATAACAACGAGAAAAGGCGTAGCATTCACAAGTATCCACAAGCGAATGACACTAATGACAGTATGACAATTGACAAATGCAGATTTCATTATTTACGCAATTTGACGGATAGATGACATCGTAAACCGACAAAATAAAAAACACGTGCAGCCACAACTTATGAACGGAACAGGTAACATTTTAGATTTGGTTGAGTTATAGTGACATGAAAAACGTTCCCGGTACTGTCCGCCCCTGCTTCTTTTAGATTTTAAACATTGACACGACATTATTTTATGTAAAAACTAAATAATATTAAATGAAGGCCTTGTAATTTCAGAAGGTAGATAGGTTAAATAGATGCAATTAAGTGTGACAGCTGTTATTTAAATTGATTATATTTAACTCCACATCAATCTTGACTGTAACAGTGTTTGTTGTATTTTTATTACAAAGTGTGCACCTAAAAGAGCCTTTTTTAACTTCTGTCTAATGCTATAGTAAATGGAGTATAAGTGCTATTAATAAATAAGAAAACTAAGAAGACCTAGACTTTTACTTCCAAAACTATATATTTTCATCAAAATTAAGAAATTAATCAGAATCTTATACTAAATTAGAACAAGATAACAACATAATTAACATATTCTAATTGGAATCTAGTTAGACATAGAACATTTCTCAAAACTTTAGTACAGTTTGCTAGGTTGGGTATTGCGCGAATCACATAATAATGGGGAGTTATTTTTAATATTCGTACATAATGATGCGAAGCAAGCACGATAACTTTTAAGGTTCGATATTTATGATCAATGTATTCGATATTCATCAATATATTGACGATAATAACAAGATGGAATTGGTTATAAGTCAAAACACTGTATAAGCTATGTGCCACAATGAGTAGAATTGAACGTTGTGACGTCACACGGGCTCGGCTTTGTTCGGAAAACTGTCGGGGTGTTTTCGGTACTGGATTCAAAAAAATATTTTCGATTGGATTTTACTTTGTAATTACAATGAAAAAAAAAAAACTAAAAATAGTTTTGTATGAAAATTTATATATGATCTTTCCATTTATTACAAAAAAAAAGTTGGTTCAACAAACCAATTATGAAAAAGTGCTCAATGTGCATCAAGTGCTCAATTTGCATCAAGTGCAAAATGCTCTGTTTTTATGTTTTGTAAATTCTGCTATATTTATCTAATATACTTACGTAAAGATCTTTTTTTTTTAAGTGAAACTTCTTAATAAGAGAGGTTTAGTGTAAGAGCAGCTAAGAGTTATATCGTTCATGTCTCTGATGTAACAAAATGTGTCTAAACGTGACTTCACTCTCAACTCTTGTCAAATAATCGCATCGCCACCTGGGCCGATTCCACCAAAGAAACTAATCGCGATTACTTCAACTAAACTCAGTTTATGCAAATACAGTGCTCTGATTGGTTGAGACCGCTGAGAAACTACCAATCAGAACTCAATTTGCATAAACTGTGTTTAGTTGAACTAATTGCATTGGTGAAATCGGTCCTAAGAAGTTTCACTTGAAAAATATTTCACATTTTTTGTTATTCTTAAAAAATTAACAGTGGGCATAGCCGATAAGGTTAACATACATTAGACACATAAATCCGTTAAATAACTGACATTCAACACTCATAAATGTATCCATATCGACTGACCTTAGAAATGTGCCTCACCTCTTGCCTCAACTCCCTCAGGGGGGACGCGGAAGGCGTGTCTGTCTGTGTGTTGATGCTGGTGACGCTGGTGTTGTTGTTGTTCGTGTTGTTGAGTGTTGTTGTTGAGCTGTTGTTGAGAGAGCCGTTCGGGGTGGAATGGGAGGTGTACCATTGGCTGCCGCTGGCTTGGGTGCCGACTTCGCTCTGTGGAATAAGTAAATAGGTTATAAGAAATTCCTCCAATGGGGATCAACACGCAAAGCTTAGCGAAGATGTCGCTACCGGCGCGATGGCCGTTTTCAAATCGTTTTCAGTTTGTTTTGCATCAGGTTTTTTTGTTTTGAATCCGGTCCACAATCGTTATTGATAATATGCATTGTACTTAAAAGCTTAAGGAATTGAAAGACGAACTAAAAAACAAGGAACAAGGATAACTGGAATGAAAACAAATCTAGAATTTTATATAATAAAATATTCCATTAGTGATATGCTCTAGATTTAGATATTTCTTTAGTTGTAACGTATTATTTCTTATTTGAATCATGGTAGGAAAATTTACGAAACATGAGAGATTTTTTTTTTTTCTTTAAAAAAGACGTTGCCCCACACTAGGAATTTCTTCCTGTATCGTAGGTGCGTTTACAAACATATAAACTCACATACACAAACACCCAGAGCCGGAACAACTCTCTGTAGGTCATACAAATATTTGTTCCGTGCGGGAATCGAAACCGCGACACGCAGCGCAGCAGTCAATTGCTCAACCACTGCGCCAACCGTGCGCCCTAATATTACTTTAATGATAAATGGTATTCTTTAAGTTTTACGTTGGAAGTTTTATTTTATTTTCGCCAAGCAAATGACATTCCTGCTGTAGAACTTTACAAATAACCATGGCGACGATGCGCAACCTAAGGTAGGTTAAGGGGAAAATGTCAAATTTAGATCCTCATTAGCAAGGGACAAGGGCAGGAAGATGATGAGCTCTGTCTAGTAACTAACGTATTTCGGCAGAAAATATGATAAGACTTATTCAAGTTTTGTGCATTATCAGAATGCATGCATGCAGCTACATATAATATAATATCACACATGTATGCTGATATTTCGGCAATATGTTTAAAGTCCATGTGGGGGTTTGCTACTAGCGTTGAAAATTGCGAAAGATATATTTTGTTTCTTTTCGAAACTTTGTGTAGTCATCGGCACGTAACTTGGCAAGGTTTTGGCGTAGTGGGGGTAAGTTCGCACATCGTACACTTATTGCCACAAAAATGTGATCATTTTTATTTCTTGTAATTTTTCAATGGTTATGGCCATCATTTATTTTTAATCATGTATGTTTAGAAGAAAGTTAAATAATGGAGAGGAATTCGTGAAGTTTATTAGGTGTTATATATAAAATATAAATAGTTAAAAGTTAAAAAAAATATTCGATAAAGATATTAATATTAAGCATTATGTGTCCTATCAAAATAATATTAATATGTAATATTTAAAACAATAACAACTACTCCTAACAAAAACTCAACATAAACAAAGGGTACAACTTTCGTGCTCACAAGTGTAATCGGGAGCGAACGGAGGGGAAGGACGCAGTGCGGGAGGCAAGGGTCGACTGAGCCACCAATCGCGCGCTCGGGTCGGCGCGACCTTGTACCCCGCGCCCCGCTTCATTACCAAGGAGACCTAAAAAACAACTTCTGCGCATCTAACGACTCTTGCCAAGTTACGTGCCAATGACTATATCTTTCCTTTAAAATACATGCAATTATCGAAAAAATAATAATTTACATTTGTCTTAAAAATACAATCATACATGTATAATACTTGTTTTATACTGTGTATCTTTAATATTTAACAATCAAAGGGAAAATATCTTGCTTATTAATATTAATTGAACACATTTACCCTCAAAATAATATCTTATTATATTATATTAATGCGAAAAATACATGTAAAAACTTAAACTTGCGAAAGATTCAACCGAAGATCCGCAAGGAAAGTTTCTGTATTTCATTGAAAACTAGCTGTTCCCTGCGGTTTCGCTCCCGTGGACCTCGCAACAGAACCCGTTTTCGGGATAAAAAATAACCTATGTCACTCAGGAATAATGTAGCTTTCTATTGGTGAAAGAATTTTTCAAATCGGTTCAGTAGTTTCGGAGCCTATTCGGTACAAACAAACTAACAAACAAAAAAAACTTTCCTCTTTTAACTAGCTTCTTTAACTAGCTGTTGCCCGCGGCTTCGCTCCCGTGGGCCACCCCACAGGAACCGTTTTCGGGATTAAAAAATAGCCTATGTTACTCAGGAATAACGTAGCTTTCTATGGGTGAAAGAATTTTTTAAATCGGTCCAGTAGTTTCGGAGCCTATTCGGTTCAAACAAACAAACAAACAAAAAAATCTTTCCTCTTTATAATATTAGTATAGATATAATATTATTATTATTATATATTATATTATATATATTAAGTATAGAATACATGGGCGTTTGAAAAATACATGTACTTTACATGTTATTTTCAACGCTATTTGCTACTATTAGTAGCAAATAGCGTCCGGAATCGGGCACAAATCCCGACTCCGGACTGCTATTAAAATAACCCTATTGAAAAAAAACTATAACATTTAAATAACCTCGAATTGAACCCGGTGTGTTTAAATCAAAACTGATGAAGCCCATTAAATTATAAACGCAAAATAAATTATAAAATTTACCTTTCTCAAATTCCTTTTATTCCGTCGACCGGGAGAGTTTTGTAAAGTCGCGAAGCGGCTCACAACACCAGTGCTACTGTTTCTATGAACATACATGATATTTTAATATTTAATAAATATTTATGAATGCATTAGTTATTCAAAATTAATTGCAAAGAGGCAGTGTTACCTTGCAAGAGGGTTAATTGCAGCGTTGAAGCTGAAAAACCGGCCTTTCGATGAAGTTCTGAAATAAATTGAATCACATGACTTTACTGTTTATTTTCAAACAATCACCTCTACATTTGAATTGCAAAATTGTAGATCGGATGAAGTTAACATAACTGTATCGAAATCACCAAAAGAAATAGTTACTACCTTTGTCTCTGTCTGTCGCTCATAAAAAAATAACCGGCCTAGTGCGAGTCGGACTCGCGCACGAAGGGTTCCGTACCATTATCGCAAAAAACGGCAAAAAAATCACGTTTGTTGTATGGGAGCCCCACTTAAATATTTATTTTATTCTGTTTTTAGTATTTGTTGTTATAGCGGCAACAGAAATACATCATCTGTGAAAATTTCAACTGTCTAGCTATCACGGTTAATGACATACAGCCTGGTGACAGACCGTTCCGTCCAGTTTTAACCCTTTGGGTACGGAACCCTAAAAACAAACACTACAGTGAGTAATATTGCTTGCTGATCTCATGGGGGAATTTCGGTCTCCTAATGTTGAAATAACGAATTTGAAGTTAGATAGAACCAGAGTCACTATGCGTTATAGATTAGCAAATTCGTACGTGACACTCATGGACCGCGGGCGCGGGGGACGAAAGGCAGCGGGGGCGGTGGCACGTGCGCGCGGGACGGGGGTCATCTGACGGGAGCGTCGTCGCGTCATCGCGCCGTCACGTCATTGGGTAGTAACGTTAATGTTGCCACCCGCGCGAACCATGGGAGTGTCACGTACGAATTTGCCAAGCTATAGTACCAAATGAAGAACATAATAAAGAGAGTTTAACAAGCCAAACTTTTTCAAAACGCGCAGTACGCTGAAACAAAAAATAAACATGCTAGTACTCACTCAGTGCCAGTGGATATGTCAGATATCCTGTTGTTGGTGGAATTATTGGAGTCTATGTGGAAGCTGTCGCGGAACGGATGCATGCGCAGCTGTACCTCGGGTGAGCCCACTTCTATGTCACAGTTCTGTAAAAAAGGGGCGGTTTGTGATGGTGCAGTTGGTAAACTTGTCAACATATATAAATCCTCGATCAAGGTAGACAGATTTGTGGAACATCACAACGTAAAATAAAGTTAATTCAAAAAAGCAATAAACCCGTCTTTTTTTATTTATAACTTTTTAGTTAACACATTACCCTCCTTCGGCAGTCAGGTACAAAAAAATACTGTTTCCACCAGAGGCGAGGCAGGATAGAGCATGACGGAATGGACTCTACTAAAAAATATGCCCGTCTTAAGGTCTATCCACACATATCAGGGCCGTGCCAGGGACGTGGACGGACCGTGTCCCGTCAGGGGCTCAAAAAACGATGTTGGGTATATTTTATATGAACTCGTTCACACACGTCGGTTGAATTAACTCACTCAGGTCTGCCCACGTCCCGGGCACGGCCCTGATATGTGTGGATAGACCTTTAGAATCTATAAATTTTATACGCGCCGTCGACGGGGTATACGCGCTGATTATTCAAGTTTACCAAACAAGACCGACAATGTTCGTATCAAAAACTTCGTGTAAATGGACGCCTAACTTAACAAAAAAATTGTGTTTACCTTCCGTCCATATCGTTGATGCACGTGTTGCTGCACTCTTCGGAAGCACCGTAACAAATGCGCGTGTAACTCTTCTAGCTCAGAGGGCGCGCGGCTGCCGTGCACGTCCAGACCTGTGGGGAATTTTTTTTAAAGGTAAGGCGAGGTAGGATGAAGTGAGCGAGCAAAGCGAGCGAACTCAGCTCCCGTCATTATTAGGTTACTTTAGACTCTGCAGACAGAAATAGGAGCCCACTTACATATTCGATATTTATATATTCTTTATTTAATAAACGCAATAGTAAACACACTTACATATTCTATATTTATATATTTATCATTTATATATCTTTTATAATTTATATATTTATTCTATTGAATGTCAACATTAAAATAATTTAAAAGAACACATATTTTATTACCTGGCCCAATAAGTTTTGAGCTCTATTTAGAAAGCCCGGTTAATTTAATTATTTCAATAGTTTTTATCATATTGCCTACTCATATTGGGCATTTTTGATACCAAACTTATCTATCTGATCAGCGATAAGGTCCTTCAGCTCGTTGAGTAAGGGCACATGGTCTGGGTGTCACGCTTCGTATGCCGGCGTGAAGAATACGCTCGTGTGTGATCACTATACCGCCTTGTGTATCAGTGTATATCAACAAAGTCTTAATATATGTAATACTTACCAAACTTCAGAAGCGGTATCTGGTCAGCGATGAGGTCCTTCAGTTCGGTCAGTAAGGGCACGTGGTCTGGGTGTCTCGCTTCGTAACCAGGCGTAAGAAAAGCGCGCTCATAGTTCACTATGCCGCCTTGGACGGCTGGGTCTAGGATACCTGTGAGACAAGACAAAGAAAATTGATATAACAAGTTTTTATATTAAAAAAATGCATTGTCACAAG
Organism: Anorthoa munda; assembly: GCA_945859665.1. Taxonomy (NCBI): domain Eukaryota; kingdom Metazoa; phylum Arthropoda; class Insecta; order Lepidoptera; family Noctuidae; genus Anorthoa; species Anorthoa munda. The sequence continues at coordinate 17,870,712 of OX243896.1, read as the reverse complement.
AAAGCAACGTGTGTGCCAAATTTCAAGTCAATCGGGCACTGGCAAGTGGGTCAAGTTTAAATTGCAAGAGTTGCAAGGTTTGATTACAGGAAGTCTACTCCCTAACCCCGTCAACGAAGTTACAGGCCCATCCGAAAGTACTCCGAAACTTTGGAGTGCTTTAAACCCAATTAATTAAAAATTAAAGTAATTAATTGGCTGTAAAGTAGTACAATAAGTGCGTTAAGGTATGATGAACGATGAAAGTGTGAATGATCTAGAATCATGATGGAACTCCATAGAAAAGTATCGATATCAACCAGGTTATCAAGCTTGGAATGTCAAGATGGTTGTTGGTTATTTACTGTGTATTTGAGTATCTATGTATGTGGTGTATAAGGGAGAAGTTTTATGGAGAAAAGCACAGAAAGACAAGACTAGGTATTTATTTCAATTAGGCTTATCAATTAATTCATATTGAGAAGGCTCATAGAGTTTACCACCCGATCGCTAAACTTGTTCTCGTGGAGAAGAAGGGCAAGAAACTTCACGGAAGCTCTTCTATAGTATTTATAGATATCTTTGACAAATATATAAATATCGTTTATCACAATAAAGATCTAATTATATGATAAACATTATATGATAAATCTTGTAATATTTCACAATGTTACAGAAGCAAAACAACAAGGGCAAGGCAAAGAACATGACTAGCCCTTATATCAATTTAACATATTATTAGGAATAAATAAAGGCCATAATATGATACAGATACAGTTTCAACACAACCATTAGCAATAACTAAGTTATAATATCAAATAACTTACATGAAGTTTGTGTAGTCGATCATTCACAAAATATAACTCAGGAAGACAATATCACTATCACACTCACTATATAATATCTGGCCTGTACTGGCTTGTAGTTCGCAACAAAGTAAGTCAACTTACGAATTACACATTATTTTATAGTAACGAGTCGACCTGTCTCAATACGTCAAATGTGAGAAAATGGCGCGGTATCCCCACCTATTCCACATTGCTATAAATAATCTCACAATTAGGTCAATAATCAATTCTTATGTAATGAAACCATTTTAATCACGTAAAATGTACGAAACCAATGTAGATAACTTTTATACATAAAAAGTGTGCGTAACTTGAAATATTATTTAGTTTTTATTTCATCGCAATAAGTTCACTCTATCAAAAGTTAGATGAATTTAAAATGATGAAGAAGTAAAATATCACAACCCACGCAATTCAGATACTCGGACAGTTGAACTCCATATTCTATATATGGCGTTGTGCATTTGACGTCATTTTCTGAATGACAGTGTTAAGATTCTACGCGGAAGAATGACACTAGAAAAAATATCGGTAGGTAGGTATGGTAGGTAGCAGTACAAGTAGGGTAGGCAGGCAGGTAGGTCTAGGTAAGTAGGTAGGTAGTTGACCGGAACGAAGCCGCGGGCACATCTATTAAAAAAAAATATTGACGTGGCATAAGCGTACTTACCGCTAAGTCTCATAGTAAGAGGATGTAACGGGGCATCCGGCGATCTGGCCTCTATGATAAGCGACCTCAGCCTTCTGTTGGTATCCTTAAGCGCTTCCACAGCCGCTGTTATCGGTGACACCTCGTATGTGCGCGTTGACATTACTGGGAACCAGCGAAGAATGCCTGCGAAAGTAGAGATTGTAAAAATTGTTGTTAAACTTTTTTTCAAATACTTTCAAGTGTACCAAACAAAAATCGAAGAGCATCGAGCACCAAGTATGCTACTGGCAATTTCCTGATATTTCTTGGTCCCCTAATCATTTCCTTCATGTTTTTTTTTCTTTAGCAGGGGGCTTACGGCGTTTAAGCACTCACTCGTATTTGTGATTACTTAGAAGGATAAATAATTCGTATCAATATATATAAAAATCAATGCCAATTTTTGTTGTAATTTTATAACTCAAGAACGGGCTCACCTATCCAAACCAAATGTTTAGGCTTTGTACGGACTATTTAGTAGATGGTATATGTGAAGTTTGCACAAAATCGGTCGACCGGTTCTTCATTTATCACATTTTTTGTAACAAATGAATTCAATAAATGGCGAATCATTTTGTTAATGGGGATTTTTCTGTCAAATTGAAACTTTTTTCAGATGTAGGGTGGTAGGGTTGGTAGGGTAGATAGGGTGGTATGGTAGGTATGGTAGGTAGGGTAGGTAGGGTAGGTAGGATAGGTAGGGTAGGTAGGGTAGGTAGTGTAGGTAGGGTAGGGTGGGTAGGGTAGGGTGGGTAGGGTAGGTAGGGTTGGGTAGGTAGGGTTGGGTAGGTAAGGTAGGGTAGGTAGGTAGGGTAGGGTAGGTAGGGTAGGGTAGGTAGGGTAGGGTAGGTAGGGTAGGGTAGGGTAGATAGGGTAGGGTAGGGTAGGCAGGGTAGGGTAGATAGGGTAGGGTAGGCAGGGTAGGGTAGATAGGGTAGGGTAGGCAGGGTAGGGTAGATAGGGTAGGGTAGGCAGGGTAGGGTAGGCAGGGTAGGGTTTTTTTTTATTTTTTTTATTTTTTTTTTAACACTAATCCCCGCCAACGATATTGGCGCCTTATTTGCTCAACCTCAGTCATTCCGGTCAATCTTTTATGCCTCTCGTACTTTCATTCTTCATACTAATTCTTTCTTGCATTCATCATCTTATATTCTGTGGGCAGGACTCCCACTTTTATTTAATCTATTCTATGGGCATGATTTATTTCTTATAAAAATAGTTAAAATACAATAAAACAGTGTGGTATATTACATCTGAGCAAATGGTGCTGTTATCACATTGAGCAAAAGGTGCTATTATAACAATTGAGCAAACAGTGCTGTTTATCACAGGTATACAGTGAGCGGTATATCACAGAAATTATGTATACAATATCATATTATAATTAAGGATAAAAACACAAGCACAGTTATCAAAATTATCACAGTAATATTACACAGTTTATAAACTTAGGTACTAACATGAAATACTGCCGGTTACACATGTCCAGGCTGCATTCCGTGCTTGCATTTAAATATCATACATAATACTAATGAAGCACGGTGCGCCTCAGGTTTTATTTCGATGTATAACCGCAGTGGCTACTCTAATACAGTATTCCAAGAATCTTTCCCTATGTTTCTTGTCCATGAGCCCATGCAGGCTCTCCCTCGTTATTTTCCTGTCCAGCTCACATTCAAGTTGGTAGCGCTCCCTGATAAATAACGGGCATTCTACAAGTATGTGCTGGACAGTCTCTGCCACGCCTGGATCGCAGACGCACGATGGGCTATCCTTACACTTGAAGCGATTCAAGTATTCAGAGAACCCACCGTGCCCCGTCAAAACTTGCGTGAGGACGCCTTCGGGCCGCACCTGTTGTACGATACGGAAAGCCGCTATTGCATCCGGAAGAAACATTTTCGTCACCGAAGCAGTCTCGCCCTACACATATCTTCGATTCCATTCATCAAGCGATTCCAAACGGATCTGTCGCTTGATAAATGAAATCGGACACTGATCGTAGTCCGGCTTCCTCCGCAACGACAATGCTGCTTCCTTAGCCAACACGTCCGCTCGCTCATTCCCCGGCAGGCCCGCGTGGGCCTTGATCCAGAACAAAGTCACAGCTTTGTTCTGGCACAGGGCGTGAGCCAGGTTTGCGCGCGCGCGAACTGCCAGGGGATGGCCAGGAGTTCCGCCTGGTAGACTGTGCAGTACGCGGCAAGGCTAAGCTTGAGGTTCCGGATTTCGCCGTCATTATCCCAAATGGATAATGCGGCACCGACCTTCCCCTCAATCTTGCTGCCGTCGGTGAATATTCGCACCGCCTGCACATTGTTACTGTCTAGTAACTCTTGGTCTGCCAGGTACATGAACTCCAGGGGCGTTTGTGTAGCTGGATGAGGGGCTTCTGCAAACCTTACCGCACCCTCGATCTCCCTATCTCCTGGCACAAACCGGGATGACCCTTTCCTCGCTTTATACAGGTCGGCTGCCTCTTGTATGCGCAGGTCTAGAGGTAGTATCCCAGACAGTGCCAGTGCCGAGTTCAGAGAGACAGTACGGTAAGATTTGCAGAGCTTCTGAGCGAATCTTCGTTGAACAGAGCCTAACTTCTTCCGTATACCCAACTTCTTTGCAGCGGGTGCCCAGGCGGCGGCTGCGTATGTCACTATGGGCTCAATCGTTGCCGTGTAAATTGTGTGGTAGGGTAGGGTAGGTAGGGTAGGGTAGGGTGGGTTGGGTAGGTAGGGTAGGGTGGGTTGGGTAGGTAGGGTAGAGAAGGTAGGGTAGGATAGATGTATGTTTGGTATTTTTATGGCAAAACTAAAGTTTGCCGGGTCAGCTAGTTAATTATAATTATGTTCGTAAAAAAACATGAATACGCGTGGGACAAAATAAAGAATGGTACATACATTTTCCATTATAATGGCAGAGCTTTTTGCTTATAAACGCATTTATCTATATATATAAAAATGAATCACTATTTCCCTTCGACACGACATAACTTTAGAACGACTTCACCAATTCCATTCATCTTCTTTTTTATGCTTTGTAGTCTGTAGGTTCTTGCGAAATGAAAATACAAGAACAAAGAGAAATGGTGGGTAGAGTAGGTAAAGTAGGGTAGATAGGGTAGGGAAAGTTTTATTGTTCACTTGCTGTGCCATAGTTTAACAACCATACTTTCTATAGTCTAGAAAGTTTAGCTAGAATCTAGACTACCACAATAGTCAAGAAAGTTTTAAGTATGGTTGTTAAACTATTGCACAACTAGTGAACAATACAACTTTCTAGACTACCACAATAATCAAGAAAGTGTTAATTATGGTTATTAAACTATTGCACAACTAGTTAACAATACAAATTTCTAGACTACCACAAAGTATGGTTGTTAAACTATGGCACAGCAAGTGAACAATATAACTTTCTAGACTACCACAATAGTCAAGAAAGTTTTAAGTATGGTTGTTAAACTATTGCACAACTAGTGAACAATACAACTTTCTAGACTACCACAATAGTCAAGAAAGTGTTAAGTATGGTTATTAAACTATTGCACAACTAGTTAACAATACAAATTTCTAGACTACCACAAAGTATGGTTGTTAAACTATGGCACAGCAAGTGAACAATATAACTTTCTAGACTACCATAATAGTCAAGAAACTTTTAAGTATAGTTGTTAAACTATGGCACAGCTAGTGAACAACATAACTTTCTAGACTACCACAATAGTCAAGAAAATTTAAGTATAGTTGTTAAACTGTGGCACAGCTAGTGAACAATATAACTTTCTAGACTACCACAATAGTCAAGAAAGTTTTAAGTATGGTTGTTAAACTATTGCACAACTAGTGAACAATACAACTTTCTAGACTACCACAATAGTCAAGAAGGTTTTAAGTATGGTTGTTAAACTATTGCACAACTAGTGAACAATACAACTTTCTAGACTACCACAATAGTCAAGAAGGTTTTAAGTATGGTTGTTAAACTATAGGTGGTTTACCTGGTAATTTTTCGCTAATCTCAAGTTCTGTTCTTTCGAGCCATCTTGTTGCGAATTCGTTTTGATTCGATAGATCATCTGTTGAACCATCCAGGGACTCTTCTGTGAACAAAAAAACTATTAGTGTTAATTGCTTCCAGTAATTTAACCTACATAGGAAGTTATTTTTCCTTATACGTTTAATAATTGATAAATTTAATGTGATTTTGATGAATGTTAATTATCATGATAATCAACCACGTTTCCTTTCCTGTTAATAAATTCGGCCTATTATAAAACTTTTTTAGGGTGCCGTACCTAAAGGGTATAAACGGGCCCTATTACTAATACTCCACTGTCCGTCTGTCTGTCACCAGGCTGTATCACATGAACCGTGATAGCTAGACAGTTAAAATGATCACAGATGATGTATTTCTGTTGCCGCTTTAACAACAAATACTAAAAACAGAATAAAATTTATATTTAATTGGGGCTCCCATACAGCAAACGTGATTTTTTTTGCCGTTTTTGCGATAATGGTACGGAACCCTTCGTGCGCGAGTCTGATCCGCACTTACCAGTTTTTTTATTTGCCTGTATTATACCACTCTTGGACAAAGGCCTTCCCCAATTCCTTCCATTTCTTTCGGCGTTGTGTTTCGTCTCTATAATTCTCGAAGAAGTCATCCAGTAAATATAACAGAACTATTTAAGCTACCCAATTTTGTTGTGAAGAAAACTGTATTTGTCTTGATTCGCTGCACATCTCTCTCAAATTGAAGCAATTATAGCTCTAACATTTCATAGCGCCTTGACGTCGTCTTCTTGAACTAAAGTCCCCGTCACGAAAAGCTACAACTTTGTAAATAAAAAAATACTACTAAGTTAGCGACACTTCAATCGACAACTTTAATAATTCAAAAGTCAATCAACTCAAAGTATATGTTACTACGTATAATACAAAACTAACGAGCAATTTCACTTGGTCTTCTAATGTATTGTGGTTCCACGAATCAGACTCGTCCCCGTACCACAAAACAATAGACGTCAGTGCTTTATAGCGCTAAAATATAACCCGACCAAGTGAAATTGCTCAATAGTTTCGTATTACACGTATGTTACTTTGAGTTGATTTAATTTGGAATTATTTGTTGTTGATTGAATTGTCGCTACGTAACTTAGTAGAAGTTCTTTATTTACAAAATTTATAGCTTCTCGTGACGGGGACTTAACGGTAGTACAGGGCTGAACGGGCCCGCTTTACCTATCATATACCTCACCAGCAATGATCGTGATCAAGAGTGGGCCTATTCTATTTTGCCTTTTCCCAAATATGTTGCAGTTGGGGTCCAGTATTTTACATGGAGCGAATGCCTATCTGACCTCTAAGACCTAGTCGAGCAGAGTCGTGTTACACGTTAACTAGCAATTCGAATATTCGAATACTCCGAATATTCGCCCCATTTCACTATTCGAATAATGATTGCGGAAATTCGAATATCAAATTGTATACGTCATTGGTTCTTGCAAACAAAATAACCCCTAGCGATGAAACAGAAGCGCAGTAAGGCGTTCGTAAGTGGTCGGCTTTGTTCGGAAACGTTCGAGTAGACGAACTGCCGAGCGGCATGCGTCGTTGAGTATCGGCTGATCAGTCATTTTGTTCACTACTCTACATAAAAAAAAATACAGGCCCTACTTCAATATTTATTTTATTCTGTTTTCAGTATTTGTTGTTATAGCAGCAACAGAAATACATCATCTGTGACAATTTCAACTGTCTAGCTATCACGGTTCATGAGATACTGCCTGGTGACAGACGGACAGACAGACGGATCGTGGAGTCTTAGTAATAGTCCCGTTTTTACCCCTTGGGAACGGAACCCTAAAAACGAATATTCGAATATCAAATGATACCGAATATTTGCAAGCCCTAAACACGACACCCCTTGGCAAGACTGATGTGATATTTTCTCTTCCGACCCGTAATAATAGTCAAAGTAAATCTACAGTTGAGCCCATTACGTTTTATAAAATATTTAAAAATACATTACCTGCTCTATGAAAAGGCCTGGAGAACTCAAACTTGTCAACGTTATTATGCTTGTAGTACTGTAGAATTTGTTCTGCTATCGGCTTGCCGGAGAGACGCTTCAGTTTGTCGCCCATCACTGGTTCTACAGCGTTTATTTGTAGGTCTGTTTTGTCATTAAGGATTTTATATAAGAAGACAGTAAAGTAGTTCGCAATGCAAAATAACCTTATGAATTAGTGCATTTTCAATAAATATGGATGATGACTAAAAAATTATTTTTAGTCCGTCAGTTAGATTACCAATAAATATTGGACACGTATTTTTTCTTTTGTCACTTAACAAAAAATGATGACGAAACAGTAACAGCGCGTTAAAATATCGCATGACGTCATGCCTTGGTACACTTTTTACATAGAAGTTACGTCACAAGCCTCCACTCCCCAAATTAGATGCGCTTTATCTTGGTGATTTTTTATTAATTTGAATAAGCAAAAATACGTGTCCAATATATTTTGATAATTTGATCGGCGGACTAAATATAATTTGCTGTTTCGTATCCCGTCATCATCCCTATTGTTACACATAAGAATTTTTACTAAAATTTGATACTCTTTCACGCAAAAAGTACTGAACGGATTTTGATGAAACTTTAAAGTAATAAAGCTTATACATCAGAATAACACATAGGGTATTTTTATAAAGGCATTTGGGTAAGTACTAATTTAACGCGGGTGGCAGCTTGTATATAATAAAGATTAAATTCCTTCAACATGTATTCGTTTGTATGGTCGGTTTTCACGAGGCACCGCACGATTGCGGTAACAATATTTAATACACGACACACTGCAGGCGATCTGTTGTCCGTTCGTTTTATCACTAGATACGATTCTGCAACGACACTGCAGTACACTTGTATTGGTCTATAAGCGCGTGAGTGACTAACAACAGCCGCTAAATCGTCACTACAAAAAAGTCGCGACGACATAGCGGCATCACCGACATAGCCGAGAAATCCTTTGCAAATCGTGTCATGTGTAGTGCGGTATCGTGCAATGAACAAACGGTCCATACAAATGTGTAAAGCTCTGAATCGTGACCACATTTTGTCGTGTCGTGTGTCGCGTCGTGAACAAACGGCCTAACTTTTATTTAAAAAGTCCATTATTAAAAGGTTACATTGGCCGTCAGACTCGGTAATCTCCGGGCCGGGCGGGTCCAACTTCGGCAGTACTTCGGCATCCGGCCATTCGTCTAACAGGCGGTCCTTGAACTCTTGCAGTTGCTCGTATTCGTTGCCTCTGTAGATGTAACCCTGAAAATGAAGATAGTGTATTGTTTGGCCCGAGTTCAGATAAGAATACATAAGTTATTGTGAATTGAACTGTGCTTGAATGCAGCCATATTTCTCTTTCATATCAATTAATTGTTTATATTTCTTTTGCTGTTGATATTTATGCTTTTATAGGCTTGTTTTTTTAGGTTCTGCACTATATTACTTCAGAGAGATATCTAATAAATTTGTCGTCAAAGAAAACCATTACGATGTGTATTCGAGTTTTTTTTGTTGAATTTTAACTGTGTTTTTATTTTTATAGCGTATGGTATGGATGTCCAGATTAAGCGCGCTGTCGAGTATTCAACGCGTGAATCAACGCAGACTTGGTAATCCAATAATAATTTAAGTGTGCCAAGTGTTTGTAAAAACGAGAATTTATTTTTATTCTTCGTATAAATAATATTAGAGTGTTGGTAAAACCTGCCCTATAAGGAAATGAGTATACATAATAACTTTACTTACATTAGGCGTCCTCAGCAACTCCGGGAATCCTTTCCCGTGATACACAACTCTGTAATACCCTGGATGGGACCTCGGCGTCCTCAACATCGCGTCATACAAGCTCGCTAGTTGTGTATGAAACTCCGCTAGCGGTGCGTACCCTAGCGCTTCCTCTTCGTAGACGGACACTAACTCTTTGATTATCTCAACTGCTAGCTCCCATTGACGGCCTTTGTTTAGAAGTTCTGCTATGTCGAGGTATAGGTCTTCCTGTGGGAAAATTTGTGATATTTAGTTTAAATACTAGCTCACAAGCATGATTTTACGCAGTGGAGCAGTGTTGGCCCAGTGGTAACGTTTCATCACCACTGCTCTAAAAACGGTGAAGGAAATCACCGTGAGGAAACCGGCATGTCCTAGAACAAAAATTCGAAGACATCTGTCATCCACAATCCCGCACTTGAGTAAAGCCCATTCCCACTCACTGAGAAGAGGCCTCTGCCCCAGTGGGAACATTAAAAGGTTGATGAAGATTTTACGATGATATAGACATTCTTGGGGTTGATGTTTACAAATTTCAGGTTTTCGCTATCGTACGTTTCACGTGACTAAAAGTTACTAAACTTAAATTTGTGCGGTAAGCCTACAGTTACTACTAACCTATCATAATAGCTATATTATAACATACCTTGAGTTCTATATGTGTAGTGTGACTATCATGTTCTATGTTAGGATGCCTCAGTCGCGTCGGCAGCGTGTCGTGGCTCCAAACTAACAGTTTTGCGTGAAGTCTACTACTATCATAATAGCTATATTATAACATACCTTGAGTTCTATATGTGTAGTGTGACTATCATGTTCTATGTTAGGATGCCTCAGTCGCAACGGCAGCGGGTCGTGGCTTCAAACTAACAGTTTTGCGTGAAGGCAACTACTAGCATAATATCTATATTATAAAATACTTTGATTTTCCTATGATTAGTGTGACTATCATGTTCTATGTTAGGATGCCTCAGTCGCTTCGGCAGCGGGTCGTGGCTCCAAACTAACAGTTTTGCGTGAAGGCTACTATTTTCATAATAGCTATATTATAACATAACTTTGAGTTCTATATGTGTAGTGTGACTATCATGTTCTAAGTTAGGATGCCTCAGTCGCAACGGCAGCGGGTCGTAGCTCCAAACTAACAGTTTTGAGTGAAGGCCAGCGGGTCGTGGCTCAAGCTAACAGTTTTGAGTGAAGGCTACTACTATAATAAATACTAAAATGTAATTGAATAAATAAATAAGTAAGAATAATACATCATTTAACATACACACAGAAAGACACACACATATTAGTACATTTAACCACATAAAATCAGAAAGATGGCAAATAGATAACTTAAATGTTAATTATATAGGAAAATTAATAAGCGTTATTCCTCTCTCCTAGACACTGACTGAATCTAGAATGTTGCTGTGCCCGACAGGGTCCATAATTGTTTCTGTAACTATATTTACCACCTGTATGTACATTATGGCTGCAATAAATTTAATTTTATTTGATTATAATAATAGCTATATTATAACATACCTTAAGTTCTCTATGTGTTGTGTGACTATCATGTTCTATCTTAGGATGCCTCAGTCGCGGCGGCAGCGGGTCGTGGCTCAAGCTAACAGTTTTGAGTGAAGGCCAGCGGGTCGTGGCTCAAGCTAACAGTTTTGAGTGAAGGCTACTACTATAATAATAGCTATATTATAACATACCTTAAGTTCTCTATGTGTAGTGTGACTATCGTGTTCTATGTTAGGATGCCTCAGTCGCGGCGGCAGCGGGTCGTGGCTCCAAGCTAATAGTTTAGCGTGAAGGCGCAGAGAAAGGCCAGCTTCGGCCCACTGTTGAGCTGCGCGGTGCATTTTAGCTAGTTTGTGGACGTAGCTAGAAAGGAAATGTTTGCGTTAGTTTATTTAAAGGTGAAATAAGGCGCAGATAGATTAGGCGTACTTAGACTACTGAACTGAAGACATGAACACACAGCTATAAAAAATGTTTTACTTGAGTTTTAATATTCGTACGTAAATTTTCTTCATATTCCTACGCATACTTGCGAATTCAAGTACGCTTTATAACTGTCAGCCTAAATACAAGAATCCTAACTCGTACGTTTAATTTGCTTTGAAAGTTCTCATCAATCTCATAAAGTTCTGATAACAGGGATTCCTTGAAATTTGTCTAGTTTTATATATTCTGAGCAGCTCCTTAAATCAAGTATAGTGCAGCTTCTTACCGTATATACATATGCGGCCTCTCAATCTGCTGATAAAAGTGCAGTACACAAGTCGTCAGATGCATCCTATGTGGGGTCGCCGACTTAAGCGCAGCGGCCCTGTACTGCAACAAAGCGTCCAACTGACGCGCCGCCGCAGCTACAAGCGCTGCCGCCGCCGTGCGCAGACCGGGCGGGGCGGCACCACAGAGGGCGCCGCAGAGAGACACAAAGCGAGCCCGCCAGACTGTGTCCCCGTAACCTCGTTCGACTAATACGTCTACTTTGTCTATCATTTCGCTTTCAAGCTCTTTTAGAGGGCTTTCGTCTGTGGAGAAATTTGGTTTATTCGTTATTATTCTAAAGACATATTTTTATCAAACATATCTGATTTATAACTTTAAGGCTCACTCTCACTTCAAAGTACAAGTAACTTTAATAGTTATTTATGCAACTGTACAACAGTTGCATAAATACAACAGTAATAATGGTTATTAAAACACGTATGTGGGTTTAACACACGAGGCGATAGTGTGATAATAGTATCACATGAGTGTTTTAATACCTAATTGTGTAAAGTTGCATACAAGACTTTATCTACACCCATGATCCTCTACAAAGGTTTCTGAAACCATAGGCTGTTGAACAGTGTTGTAAGAACGCTGTGTAAATTCATGGAAAGTTGAATTGCTGACTATCTAAAACAAACAAACAAACTATGTATACGCTTGTATCACTCATTTTTGTAAACAACAAAGTAATAAAATTTAACATCGAACAAAAATAGCGGGATACGACGTGAATTCGAATATCCTATAAGTTTTTTTTAATTATGGCGCTGTGGTAGTGAAACGCGGGTGCAAGACAAAGTATTTTTTTAACTTCATAAAGACACCACAAATTGGGTAGTGTAGGAATGTGGCTCTTTGATGAGTAAGGAAAGGATCGAAAAAGTAAAGGAGTATAATGAAATTTATTACAACATTATAAAACTCGTTTGGATGATATTATGGTTATTATGACAATGGCTTAAATGACTTGGGCGCAACCGCGTAGTTGTTGAGCGTTTGACTGCTGCGCTGCGTGTCGCGGGTTCGATTCCCGCACGGAACAAATATTTGTATGACCTTCAGATAGTTGTTCCGGCTCTGGGTGTTGTGTATGCGAGTTTATATGCTTGTAAACGCACCCACGATACAGGAAGAAATTCCTAGTGTGGGGCAACGTTTTTAAAAAATAACAAAAAAAAGCCGTGGTTGTTTTAACGTTTGCAATAAGCTAACTGTTTCAGAAACTTTTATAGAGGATTTATAGCGGTGTTGTAGATAAACAAAATAAAAAACAAAATTCTATGCCGCAAACTCTCGAGAGATCTCAAACATAGGAGTAAAGTCAGAAAATTTTGACAGAGTTATACATTCAATCAAAGAGACAGAATTTATCAACTTATGAAAGTCTATTGCAATCATAATTATCTAGAAGTCGATTTTATTCTAGCCATTATTTAACATTAATTTAGTCTCAAACTTGAGAATGCTTGATAAAATTAAATGGGTCTGAATTGATTCTTACATTCGTAATGTATAGTATAATAATTTTCTACTCACTAGTTTCTCCATGTAGCACACTATGACTGTACTCCGTCTGCATCATATCGAAGAACAGCGGGATGGTTTTGTTGCGGACTTCTTCGTCCCGTAGGAAGGACACCTCTAAAAAGGGACCTACTATGCACGGGATGAACGAGCGCTTGTGATGTTCTGCGGACAATAGTGGAACATGTTACAGAAAGGTTTTGACTTAAGATAGTTTTAATTTGTTGGTAATTTATGATTTACTAGCTGTTGCCCGCGACTTCATCCGCGTCAACACGTTGAAACAAAAAAAATGGGTTTTAATTTAATTTTTACGGAACCCTAATTATATTTCAAAATCTAAAGTAAAAGTAGCCTGAGTTACTAATTAAAGCACCAGCTATCTGCAAGTGAAAGCACCATCTAATCTGCCTAGCCGTTTCGGATATTACACGGCAAAAACAGATAAAAAAAGATCGTTTTATTTTTTTGTTATAAGTGACGTATATACTTTTATGTGCATTTACTAAAAAAAAAAAATTTGACATTACAAACAGACACGTCAATTTTATTTATGTACGGATTATGATTTTTGTCAAATTGTCAGCATGATTTGTAGAACCATCGCATTTACAGAATGATTTACTTTGTAGTCTCGATCAACAGACAAATTCTAATAGCTGTGCTTGCGAATAAATGCTCGTTTCTCGAATGAACGTTCGTCGCGTAACAAAATGAATTTACTAAGCGAATACTCATGGTGAGTACCATTCATTACAGTAAGTACAAGTTTGTGGCAGCCGCGGTCATAAAACGTAAGAGCGAGATGACGCGGTGTTTCCCGTGTTTAATATTTACTGTTCTATTCGCACGTTTCATAACTCGAATGTTGCAACACTCGGCGGTAGTATAGTATGCTATAAACTTGCAAAAAATATAAGAAAAATCAAGTGTATATCAATTTAGGCTCGCGCTTGACCATTATCTCACCTGACAGTAAGCGATGATGTGGTCGACGGTGGAGCACGCTTGCCTAGAAGAAACCTATACACTCTTGACTTAAAGACCCCTAGATTTTAGCTACCGAGAAACACACGACTCCGGCAGGGAATTCCACTCCATAGCTGTACGCATAATAAAAGTATTCTCAAAACGTTTACAATTGTTATCTAGGTGACAAAACCTAATAACAATCCGTCATTTGCGATTAAAAATTTACGGCGTCAGCCCCAAACAACGTGGAAAATCATTCTGGAAAACTTACCCAAACCGAACCACATCTCGCTGAGACATTCGGCGATGCCTCTCCTAACGTCACCGTACAACGCACTGAGCCTCTGTTTCCTTGCTGCGGGTAATGTCTCCAGTTGTAAGGGCGATGAAGTTGCGAGGGTCGCTCCGGCTTCGAACCAGGTTCGACATAGAGAGTGGATGGCTGTTAGTGTTTCCGTGTCCGCTTCGTCGGTCGAGTGGAGGCGTTCGCGGAGCGTTGTGGATAGTAATCTGAAATGAAGAAGGATTTTAGAGATTTTGTGATGAGGAATAGTGATTTGTGCTTTACATACAGACATTTTCACTAAAAGAAATAGTATTAAAAAAAAAGATAAATAACAGTGTTCTGCTTTATAAATGTTTAATATACCTAGGTTTATATGGCATTTGAAAAACAAAACTGGAAAGCATTTGCATAATCTAAAAATACAAGTCTATGACTATAATTGAACAATTGTAGCCTCTAGCAGCATTTTGGCCTGAGTTAAAGTTATCAATGAACCATTATGCCTTTCTGAAAGGTAGTCTACCTTCACACATAATTTCATTCCTGTTCTTCTTCGTTTCGCTCTTGAAAGAGCGGTCATGGTCACAATGAATTTTGTCCGATCGCTGGTGTTCTTGTCACTCACATCACGATCTCTCTCCATTATTTGGTGAGAGCTTGGCACAATCATTTATAGAACCTCTAACCGCAGATTTAATTTGGTCGGTCCAATCTCATAGGTATCAGGTACTACCAGGCGCTAAACAATTTCATTTAAAGACATCATATTCTCTACGGCAGATGAACATGAAGAAATTAACCTAACTCCAGACAAAAAAATAACTTACCTCAGCGCATGAAGCATAACATAATGCTGTAGATGCAGCATATCAGCCCAGTGTGGCCTGAACACTGGCCTCTGGAGTATCGCCAGGAACAACGACAGTGCATCGGCAACCAAAGTTCCTGAACCACCCGCATTCTCCGCTTCTAACGATCGTACTACCATGGAGTATTGGTTTTCGGACATCTGTCGTACCATGTCGAGTAGTACTGAGAGAATTCGTCTCTGAAAAGATAATAAATAATAGTTATTAGACTAAAACATTTTCAAATCAAATATTTTTCCAAATATTTTTATTGACCAATAAGTATTTAGAACAATATATTTGAAAACCTGTCTTCTGAGCTAGGTAAAAACTTGTGTTACAGAAGCCAGTGACTTCTTCCCTTGTTACACTTCTTCACTTGTTTACATTAGAAATGAAAATCAAATAAAAACATTCAAAACATGCTCAACATAAAATTAAAATAACATACATTTAAAATTAAATAAGAATAAAATTAGGTAAAATTTGCAATTAACTTAAATTAAAATAAAATTATAATAAAATCAGAGTAAAATAAATTCAAAATAAATGCCAAACTGCGATTAAATCAAAATAATAAATTCAAAATTACAATTAAATAAGGTAAAATTAAATGAAATTCTGTACGAAAATTTTGTATGAAAATTTTGTACAGTTAACCACTTACGAACAACATTATGCACATATTAATGAAATATATATATGTATGTGTATTTTAAGCAACGTATTATATTATCATTACTTTTTGTTGAATAAACAATAATGCTTTCCATGGTTTTAACAATGCACGGGCCATGTTGTCTCTTCGCAACCTTTTCTTGACTGGTAGAGCATGCCTAGGGCATTAAGTCCGCCATTGTACTTTTGTGCATTAAGTTTTAAATAAATAATTTAAAAAATAAACAATGACACTATTGTTAGTTTCTAAAATGTCATTGTTCATAACGTTGTATATGTAAAGAATTCTGGTAGCCAAGGAATGATTTTTCTTGTGTTATGGGTACCAGGATTCTGACACTTGTGTTTCATAATGTAAGTTACATCGGAAGTTGGAGAAGTGATGAAACAAATGCAAAAAGATAGATATTCTTTACTGTTAACTGAGAGGATGATGAGGAAAATCCAACATACATGAGAACGTCGCACAACAGCACAATTACCACACATTTTTCAATTATTAAATAAACTAAATAAATGGTTTCAGATTTGGGTATCCACACACACTAAAAAACTGTATTGTTATCCGGTTAGGCCAGTAGGCAACATTCCGGGATGGCCCTGTCCCGTCACAATATTGAGATGCGTCATGATTTAAAATTATGTAACTTTTTTTTTCAATTAATCAAAGTTTGATAACCGCTTCCTTGTTTGCGTCATTTGATTGTAACAAGTCACGTTATCAAATAGGAATATACTAAATTAGGAGTGTGTCAGTGTCAGATATCTTTTTTGCTTTGGATAACATAGTGAATTACCTACACCTATTTTATAAGTTTAGAAGATCAAAGAATATTATATCTGCTCGATAGTCTGACAAGGCTACTAGGGGTGAAAAAGGTTCCAGCACTTAGGCCACTAGCGTGTGTCCCAGTAATTAGGTTTTGGAGGTCTGTCACTATATTTAAAATATGTTATTCAGCTGCATGCTACTGCCGGGCGAACACGGCCTACTGTGACAGGCTTGAATCACACATTTTTATCAGTTTGGGAGCAAAAACCGTGATAAAATGCGTGACACAAGCCTACCACAGAGGCCGTGCTCGCCCGGCAGGAAGCTGACTCCAACATAATCGGGAAATATTAAGCATAATTATGATGATGACATAATAAAAGGCATTGCCGTTTTGTAATCATAGTTCGATTCAAAGTTAATGACGTCTGTGGAATTCAATATTCGCTGCGCAGTACCCCTCACCCCCGCCACATGCATTTGCTACAGCGCAGCGACTCACGGAGTGTTCTAATATTCTAAAAGCCATATTTAAATTAAAAACTGTAAACTCACCAACAAAGCATCATCAGCACTGCTAGTCGATCCCACGCTCTTGCGATCCCTCAACATAGTCGCTGCAGTCTTCAGCACAGTTGGCAGTAGCCTTCGAGCCAATTCCCCTCGGTCAGCCTCGACCGGACCCACGTCATCACGAGCGAGGAGAGACATCACCTCGCCCAGAGTTTCCACGCAAAGCTCCACCTAATATGGGACTTTATTAGCGCCGTGTTTTATGAACTGTATTAAAGACATATCCCCCACTTTCCTGAAAGAGTTCTGATGTGTATTCTCATGTTAGATATTGAGACCAGTTTTCACTTATTTTCAAAAGGCTTTCAGAAACTAGAGGTAAGTAATTTTACCAGCGCGTTGGTGGATTTAATGCTTTTATAAAGAACAATCTGTACCCAGTTGACCTTCAACACTGGAAATATGTCGCTTTAGATTTTGTGTGTACGCTCATAGAACGTTACACGTGGATATTTCATCATATCATTACGAATCAATATCACAGCATCTAGTCAAAACGAGATATGGCTTTTCCCTGTCAATGTAGTAACAATGTCTTCAAAAGCTAGGAATCCAAATATTTTTAACGGAGTCTTCTACATTTTAATGGAATGAATGAGTAATGAATTTGATCTTCTACGCAATACATTTCAATTACATACAAATATTATTATAAGCCGAATTAAGCAGTAGATATTATTATTAATTTAAATATTAGTAATGACAACATTGTATATTAAAGTTTTACAAAGCTTTTAAGACCCTTGTGTCCAAGAACAAGTCAGATAATTATTTTTATCATAGAAATATCCTTGTCTTTTTTTTGACGTCGCTAAATTCATACTTACACTATCCCATTGAGCGATAACACGGCTGCATGAAATCAGAATATAATTAAACTATCTTTTTCATTTAATACATTAATTATTTTAATAAGCACTGGGAATAAACGCACTGTACAAGTTATATTAAATACATAAACAATACAAGAGACAAAGCAGCTGACCACGACACGACAATTTCTGGCATTCCTGTTTATAATATGTACATGGGAAAAGCAATGATGTATTTATAAAATACGATAAGGAAGTCGCACGAAATTTGTGATAATTTCAGTCGAATTACTTTATTAAGGAAAAGCTGAAATAAAATGCAAACAAACAATTATGAGTAATAAATTCGATTTTAGTTAGGTTTCGGCGATTTTAGACGTATTAGTTGTAAAATATGTTACATGATTTGACTATGCCTCGAATTGAGTAAAAATATCAGAAGTAGAAATCTTACTGAAAAGCAAGAATTACACTTAGCTTAATAAAATGAATCATCAAGAAAAACAAGGCACACATCGCCACAAAACTCAAACCGAGGCACAAACGACGCATTCTACTCAAACCGAGGCACAGATTCCAAACTTAAATTCTAAAGGCGTATACATACGATCTGTTGGCGATGCGTGTGGTCATCCAGCCTCGACGCTTCGGGTCCGAGCACTCTCGCCACCTTGCCCACCGAGCGCAACTTGTAGGCGGCCTCGTGATCCCTCTGCCACACCCACATTGCTAGCGTACGCTGACTTATTCCCGAATTACTTAACTCAAGGCAGACTTGGGATGGATAGGGTTTTTGTGTCACATTATGGCGTATTTTTCTTTAGGCAATAAATACTGACATGAATATAAATATAATATATATAATCATAAAAATATATATATGTATGATTATATATATTATTTATATATATATTTATGAAATTACTTTTAAAGCTATAGTAATTTCATGAAACACGTTTAAATGTGTACGCCATAATGTTACCATTCTAGTCTAGGGCCAATAAATAGGTCGGATCGGGAATTCGTCTTAAGCGTACACCAATTGACTGATCATTATAAACCATTGTTTTACTCCCAATAAAAAGTGTTTACTATCTCCATTACAGATCAAAAATATCAAAGTATAATTTAGAATTTATAACGATCAGTCGCCACACTAGCCAGTTGTCAGATGAGATCTGTCACTGACAGATAAAATATCATGTGTCACTTTGACAGCTGTCATTTGACAACTCGCAAGCGCACAACATGCAACACATCAAGAGTTTGCACACAATTTAGTCTTCAAGCGACATCGAAGGCGCTTGTTATTTTTATTATTTTGCTAATTTATTTTTAAACACCAACATCAAAAAAAATGTTGCAATATTATTTTGAAAAAAAAGGTCGTCAAGTGTAAATGAAGTTGTATATGTATGGATACTTATAATAGATACGAATAATAATAAATTATAAGTAAAATTAGATAATTTTATAAATAGTGCAAAAATATATTCCGTAAATATTGTGAGAGAAGTTACAGAGTATTAGTAAAGGTGTCCACACAGACAAACACACTCAGTGGCATAAGCTAGGTTCAAAGAAAGTAATTCAATTAGATTCAGTTTCTCTGACGAATTTAAAGATAACCCAACCCTAAAAGTTTCCATTATATTACTGCTATGATTTATTTAATTTCAGGATACTTTGTTATTTTTAAGCCATACAAATATGTACTATTATTCTACTAGTCTATAATACTAAAACTGACCCAATCTCCGAGTAGGCTCCCAAGATATGCTCTAATCTAGATGGTTTTTATTTCTTTTTTAATCCTACAATAAATTTAATCTTAATTAAAAAACCCACATTTAACATTAACTCCATTTTAGTCCCACAAATTATACTAAATGGCAAAAATAATACCCAAATTACACTAAATGGTACCCCGTTAAAAAACATGAATCATCTTTGCCTATTTAATGGAGAAATTGTGCTGCACACAACTACACACAGTGTATCACACTACATGCACACACACAAACATAAAAAGTGATGTTAGTAAATACATATTAATAATGCGAATATCGTAAGAGAGGGTAGGTATAGCGCTGTCGCGGAAAACGAAGAATTTTGTACACTGACATATAAATACAATACGGTTAAAATAACTGTGCACATGGACTGTCATCGACCCCACTCCCGCCTACCCGCGCGGCGCCCCGCGTTCGCCTCGTGCGCCAATAGCGAGAGTCGAACGTCGGAGTGATGTGACAGGGAGAAGTGTACAGTTATTTCGACCGAGTAGTACGTGTCTCACTAATATTGCTGTCTAGTTCACACGGACACGTATGCATTCGCGAGATAGCGAGACAATTACATTGTAGGCTAAAAAAATACGAATGCATAGGTCATTGTACTAAATTCCTCGTGCTAATTGATCACCACAGACCAACGAGACGCCTCGGCGGCCACTGCTAGAGACGGTTTTGTCTAAACAAACCATTATCCACACAAACCAAGTATGTCAGTATCAGTACCCTCAATTTCTATGTGTAGGTAAACGGTAAGCGAGCGTCATGGTTTACACATAGAAATTGACGGACAATGACAGTTCCGACTATGACTATAAATGCAACAATACACAATTACATATGCTGCAATCTGCTTGAAAATGTGCAAGTAGCTTGCATGCCATTGTGTCATAATAAATTCTGATTGTTGAATGTCACAATGGCATGCAAGCTTCATGAACACTTTTATGCAAGATATAGGCTGTGTAATTGTCGTTCTACCAGCCAAAACTTATGCTCAACGCGCATTGCGCGGGCTCAAATATTATTAGCAATGGCGTCTCTAGTCGCTGCCAGCGCGGCGATTCCGTACTCTGTGTTGACCGCAATTTAGTGGTACTTACTGTATAATATTCAAAAATTTGAGTTAAATAATAATTAATTTATGTATTATTCTTTAGAGTGATGTTACTGAATCACGATTTGTGTGCATATCTCAAGATGCTGGTGCGACGATGGCACGGTATTTTGTTATTATAGTTTAGGTTCGTAGAGTATTTGATAGGCGAGTCAGACAAAATGCGAACAGTTTTCCTATGAAGCTTCACAAATTGATACACCGAAGCATGATCGGGGTGCTGTTGTTTTGACGTTTTTACAATGATGTATCTTATGACCGCATCGCTTCACGTCCAAACTACATACAACCTCTATATATCTGAATACAACAACAAAAGACCATATATTTTGGGTTACTTTTAACAAATAAAACAAATGCATATCGATCGCGCCATGCCACATTGAACTGCGTGGTGTGCCGGTCAAAAATAGGAAGAAAAGTTCAACTATTAGAGTCGTATTTTGTCTGACTTGCACGCCAATATTGATGAACTGAGATGCATGTTCATTTGGGGCGCGATTTTAGTAAAGACTCATTTACATGCAAGTCTTTACTGGACTACGCTATACATATTATGAAAAGATAGTATGTGTGTATTTAGCCTCATCTACTCCAGTATTTTTTAGTGAAAATTAATTAGAGTCAACATAATGCCACAGTAAAAATATACACACAGTACGGAAACTACCTACAAACGCTCGAAACGGCACACTCACACTAATATACGTAACCACTCGTCGCGACGCGGCACTCAGTACTGACAGCACCGCAGAAGTGCCCGAGTGGTCTCGTCGATGCGTATGTTTGTGTGAGTGTGCCGTTTCGAGCGTTTGTAGGTAGTTTCCATACTGTTTGTATATTTTTACTGTGATAATGCAATATAATGTGTATTTTTGATCTACCCTCAAAATTGAATTATATTGTCCTATTTTCTGTGTATAATACTCCCAACAAAAATTAATCTGTTATTTTAATATACACATAAAGATTCTCAAACCTCAAATGAAACATCGCTTTTTGAACTCTCCCTTTCACTAATGGGTCGTATGAATTAACGTAGTGAAGCGATGTTATCGATAAACTTCAAAGATTTATCGATATGTTGACCCGATTATATTATCATGTCACAGCAATACCCGAAGTAGTTGAGGCTTTTAATGTAGATACTTTTGCAGTGTTATTATGCTAAGTTAGTGTGATATATATTTGTTAATTGCATGCTAATTACATGAGTATACATGGCTCTAATGTTAGTTACGAGTATTTAATAATGTGGTTAGGGAAGCTATCTTGAGATTCTCTTATATCTACTATTTTAATGTAACTTTTGATTTTAAACTGTATTAATTAAAGGGTCTTTCAACAAGGACGGGTCGATGTTAAAATTGAATAAAACAAGATGTGTGTGAGAACGAAATTTATTTTTTATTTAAAAGGCCCATTTATGCCATTATGGATGGAATATGACATCGTTCAAATGTCCGCCGCGGCTTCGTAATGTGGCACGAATCCGAGAGGTCCAATTTTTAATGACTCTGCTGCATAGATCGAGCGAGCGCTACAGATTAATGATAAACAATTTTTTTTGGCTTGAATTGAACAATATGGACGTGAACGACATGTGGTTCCAGCAAGATGGTGCTACTTGCCACACAGCGAACGACACAATCGACATTCTGCATGAACGGTTTGAGGGTAGAGTTATCTCTTGAGTTCTCTTTTTCTTGTGGGGTTTGCTGAAGTCGCAGGTCTATGCCAATAAACCACATTCGACCGTTGCCCTGAAAGCCAACATCGCTCGGATTCAGCCGGATCTATGCAGCAGAGTCATTAAAAATTGGACCTCTCGGATTCGTGCCACCATACGAAGCCGCGGCAGACATTTGAACGATGTCATATTCCATCCATAATGGCATAAACGGGCCTTTTAAATAATAAATAAATTTCGTTAATATCTGACACACATCTTGTTTTATTCAATTTTAACATCGACCCGTCCTTGTTGAAAGACCCTTTATTTGCCCAAGTTAGCTATTCAATTATAAAGGCGAACGGCACGCTCTTATGGGAATTTTGTACAGCTAATAAAATTTTGTTTTGTAATTTTTTCGTTTTAATTGGTAGTCAATATGATAGATAATCCCTTTTTAAATTCTTAGATTTTTAGAACATGGGACGTACAAGTTATAACCAGTTTTATTTTTTAAGGTTATGTACTAGTGTACCAATGTAAATTGTTACATATAGGTAAATGTTCTGTAAATGTTTGTTGTTTTCTTTTTAGTGTTTTACTTGCCATTAATTAGGTACATTGAGATAAGGATCGTACCTACTCAGTGCATTAGGAGATACCTATGTCCAGCAGCGGACTACTTTTTTTTTTTTTTTTTTTTTTTAAAGTCGAGAGCACATGAAGCTTTTCACTTGTAGTACGAGCCTTACATCTACAGCGATTGTAATAATAACGGTACAGAGTCCACGAGTTCTTGACTGTACAATAAATAAAACTTCTAAATAAGTTATTACTGTTAGAAAAATAGAATAAAAATAATTTGGGTGTTTGAATTTGAATATATTGTGTATTTTCTTTTTGTAATTATGTACCAGATTTTAATATTATAGTGGTCAAAAAAAATTCTTTTTTGATTATTATGGCTTCGGGGGTTTTTTGAAAACTTTTCGACCACTTTATTATGAAAATCATGTAAATTTCCATGAATAAGTTTTCTGTGCACACTCATCTTAGGACCAGACCATCTTAGGACTTTGGTTGCTTTACATTTGGCAACTTTTTTAGAATCTCTAGGGGGGGGCAGCGCCCTTGAGTTTAATCATATTTAATGTTATTTCTATTTCTAAATAATTATTTACCATATCATTTCGGTCAATGTGTCGACGCTTGGGGGAGGCCTATGTCCAGCAGTGGACTTCTTTCGGCTGATATGATGATGATGATGATTTCGATATTTGTGTTATTTTACATAAGGCAAATTCTAAAATCATAACTGCGTTTAGTTTACGATTTGATTACGTTTATTTATTAAAGTCATTTGATTGATATTATTGATTAATCCGAAGTTCTAAAAACGGTAGATTTACTTGAAAATATATGGCTTAGTTGCCTTAATAAGTGGTACAAATTCTATAACCAAACAACAAAAAAGTATGCTGTACAAAATCTGCCGTTCACCTTTAGATGTCTAGTCCTATGAATGTGATTTGCGAGTGTATTATGAAAAGTTAGGCTATATATTAAAGGTAAGTATCTAAGTTCTTGTTAGAGGTCTAGAAATATTTCCAAGTTAAGAAGGGGCTAAGTTTAAACTACTGTACCGTACCTTCATACTGATCTACTAATCAAATGTTAGTTGTGTGTTTTCACTGCGAACAGTTACGAGTATCAAATTCAAGTATTTAAAAAAAAAAGTGTGTTTTAGTGTCTCAAGCAACGTTTTGTATAAAGTATACAAAATATTTGGTTGGAGTGTAGCCTTAAGGGCACTATGACACGAGGACATATTTTTTTTAATTCTTTTTTTTTTCTTTTTGACCCATAATTCAGAAACAGTGCGTCGTAGGGCTATGCTTCTCAGAACCTAAATGATTGTTATAGTTAAGGTCAACCCGGTACTGCAATAAATTTGGGAAATTTCCGAAAAATAATTTTTTCATGAAAATTTACTGCCCAATAAATTTTTTTATACCAAAAAATCTTTTTTTTAGTTTTCATTGCTGCTCATAGTGCCCCTAAGCGTATACTCCAACTCCTAAAACTCCGCCCCTAAGACGACCCACAGACCAAATATTTTTTAAACAACTTGAGAACCACCCTAACCTAAAGGTATTCAATCAGACCACAACACTATATGGTCATAACTTATTTTATAACGTTTTGTACAAGACTGCTCATATTTGAAAGTGACAAACATAATACCCCGATTATTTTAAACTATTAGTCACTTGTGCAAATATCAAAATAGAGTTCTAACTTTTTATACAAGTCGCAGTGAAAACTACAATAATAACCTCTACCACATACGACACAGGGTGCAAAACGGGCTGCATGCATCGGCGTGCGTGCTTACCTCGTGATTCCGCGACGCGCCAAACGGACACAAACATACCTGACTGGCTCCAATAGTTTGTGGGAGACGAATGATAAAAGGACAACGTTTTAAACTAGATCCTGGTAGAATCTAGTTTAGGCCAGAAGTAAGTCATTTTGAAGCGAAGAAGAAATAGGTTTAAAAAAGATAAAGCAAAAAAAGGAGCACTAGGTAGGTAGAAGGTGTTGCCCCCACATAAGGAGAGTATTGAAACCTCTACGGTGACTACGCACGACAGTGGATTTGAAATGAGATAGTCTGTGCGGCAAGAGAACCGCCATAAGATTTGAGGGTGCAGCTGTGTTTAATTACCGTGGTTGTTACGTCATTATAGTGCGACTGTAACATCTTGATATTTTTTAAACTATGTTAGAAATATTATTATAAAGTTTTCTGTGTGTTTATTATAGTTTTATAAAAATCACAATGTTAGTTCCATTTTACGCCACGATGGTTCTCTCTAAAAAGGCTATTTGTCATTACATAATGCACAAATTAATAAACATGTTATACTGTTCTAGAACTAATTAAAAATATACTAAAATAAATCAAATTGCTTAGCAAAAAAAATTGAGAATCATGAGTTTTAACAATTGAAATTAAATGTGACAATCTTGTTACATGAAAAACGTGGAGTATTTTTGCAACATTACCCTCCATCAAGGTAACTCAGATGAAAACGGCCAAAGAAAAGGAGGACCAAGTTTGATATCTCAAGATATAAATTGCCATCATTCGTCTCCCACCATCACCCTTCCTTGATCGCGTAGAACACGTCACAGATAGTACACAATATATCCACGTCACACGAACACGAACACAAAACGATTACATTACCTATTACAGTGCGGTGCTCACATTCACACGTACCGGTGGGGTTTATTCACTAGACGTACACATTGTTATTGACGGACTAACTTAAGTTGGAGCTTTTGAGTGTAGCCAGAAAAATAGTGTTCTATTTTTTACGTAAAGAGTTCTAATCTAATTAAAATTTCATAGCTGGCTGGAAACAACAGATAATTCATAAAAAACAATTCGAAAACAGAACACAATGAATAATATAATTTAGAATGTGATTAAAAAAGGATTGGTTCTGGCTACACTCAAAAGTACTGCCAGTGCAAAAAATAAAAATACTT
Organism: Anorthoa munda; assembly: GCA_945859665.1. Lineage (NCBI taxonomy): Eukaryota > Metazoa > Arthropoda > Insecta > Lepidoptera > Noctuidae > Anorthoa > Anorthoa munda. The sequence goes on along the minus strand of OX243896.1, from coordinate 17,844,482 downwards.
ACCTAATTATTATGCTATATTTTATTTCGACAGGTGACGTTACTTTTGACTTGGTATGAATCATAGAACCGGAAAATCAACAGTCGTTAAATTTATATCGAACGTCGCCTTTCGAATATTTGTAACCATTTGCATGGAATGTATGGAGTGTGATGAATCCCATTAAATTGTGTACAAAGAAATCTTGATACTATTGCATTTTCATTAATAATTTATTTAAAAAAATCAATTAGTTGTTTTTTCGTATTTATACTATCGCAAATGTATTTATTTTCTCTGGTATAGTTTTTTGAGTATTCTTTGGAATGACACAATGTCACTTGTCAAGATTATGTATATTTTTATGTTAAAGTCAAGTAACATTGACTCATGAACAGTTTTAAATGTGTGTGTATAGTGTGTGTGAATGACATCTATGTAATGCTTACTAGAACCTTGAATAACGTAGATATAACCGAAAAAAGAAGTTCAAAAAAGTCTGTAACGCCATAAATAGCTGTCAAAGTTTCGCCTTTTTTTTATTCTTCAATAATATAGTTCTCGCCAAACTTCTTGGCCATTTTGAAGTTGGCTACAATAGTTGCGCAGTAGTAAATCTCATACAAAAACAGCACCAATCCGTGCCTTGCGCATCAGAAAGGAAACTTTAGGGCGGCCCAGAGGTTTGGCGAGAATTATACTAAATTTAATTTTGAAACAACGCTCAATGATGCAGAAATGTCCAGCTTATCCTAGGCACACAACCTTTCGCTAATAATTACTATTATTTGAGCTACAGTCAATTATTCTTGACTGGTTCTTGACGACTTGGAGAGAAATAAAAATTCTGTAGGAAAATTTTCAATCAATGCCTGCTATTCCTACTCTTACAGTGCGGTGTAGAGTTTATTGTTCAAATTTCTCTTTGTAACAAAAAGCTTTTTTTGAAATCGGACCACTCTATAAAGTTAGGCGTAGTCATACATAAATAAAATTTCTCATTAAAAACTTTTTTGAATAAGCTTTTGTCGTATTCTTCTCAGCAAACATCTTTCAACTAATCCCTTTCATTTGATACCCATATCATGGCAGTGCACAAAAAATAATTAGTCCGCCATCTTGGGCCGTCCGCCTTATTGTATTTAGAATGACGTCACTTAGCTAACCATGCATTGTCACCCAAACTAAACGTGTATGCAAAATTTCATTTTAATAGGTTTAGGATAACTGCTTTAAAATTCAATTGCAAAATTTGAACCGAACATACTTCCATACATGCATATATTGCTAGTGAAATAAAAGCTTGTAAAAAGTATATATGTCGAATTAAGAACCTCCTCCTTTTTTCGTCGGTTAAAAAACTGAGAGAAATTACTAATAGTCTAGTATGCACTACATAAACCTCATCAGTGTATACCAAATACTCCAAACAATCACCTCAGCCTTATCCCTGAGCAAAGCGCGCGTGGTGGCCGCTAGATGTGGCAGCAACAACGCTCGAGCTGACGCCTGCGAGCAGAGCGGGCCGCGGACCAGTTCCAGTAGAGCTAACATCCGTTGTTTGCTTAGACGTCCGAGTGGTAGATTTTCTAAGGCGCGTACTATGTAGGCGCTGGAAGTGATTTTATTATGAGTGGCAGGAGATAAGTTGTCTGGAAAAAGATCGGCAAGCCGTTGCCCAGCTGTGGGACAACATAGGCTAAGCATAAATAGCAAGCAGTTGGTAGTTATTGGTCAGCTTTCCTTAAGAACCGATGTACAGTTCGTTCCCCGTTATTTAAACTCTAATAAAGATTAGAGTAAAAATAAAATATATTAGGTTGCTGATGAGCTTCTGTTAGAAATAAAACAACTTTAAAAACGGCTTGCTTAAGAAGCGACCTAAAAAGCTATAAACAAGAAAAAATCATGCTGTACGCCCAAAATCCACCAAATTTGTTTTTTTCAACTTCACCTATCTAAGAACACTTGGGCGATCAAGACCTAGCTAACCACGGAACAGAAAAAACAGTGGAAGTGCAATGCAGCAATATTATTATGGCAACCAGTGTCGCCAAACTCACACAAATAAACTGATAATCATATAAACCGATCGTGTGATTTGTTATATCGCGTTTTAATTTTAGTCAAAACAAGCATAAGTCACAGATCCTACATATGGAAAGAAATCTTCACTCTCTTTAAACAGGATTTATTTTGCGTTAATGCAAAAAGTATTTACGACGTTTTATAATCTAAAGTCAAACTAGAAACGATTGCCAAGTAAATTCCTCTACCCGACCATAGATGGCGTTATTCTCAGTGGTTGCAATTATAAACTTTATTGCGTTTAATGTAAGGTTGACATTCGTGTCATAGGTCGATATCTACTGCTACTCGACCATGGAAGTAACATTACATTTTGAATTACATTATCGATATCGATAGATACCCGATTTCTTAATTCGAAAAAATAAACCTTGTTTGTAGTTCAGTAAAAACTGTTGGATGAATGGCGTAGCATTATTTAAACATAAAATATTATATGTATAAAAATGTATTACTGTTCATTAGTCTCGCTAAAATAAAAAACAGCTTAATAAATCAACTTCTAATTAATTTGGATGACATCCAATTAAATCTACCCGTTGCATCTATCCATTTCTCTTTGACGCTAGCGTCTTTGGGAAATCTAAAAATCAGAAGGATTTTTCATTAAGTGATTTCAAGAAATTGCTGCACAAACAATCATTGTAATAATTATTATGCATGCAATACAGCATACTGCAATTTTTTTGGAAATGTTTGATCCACCTAATATAATAGAAAATATAGGTCCCCGTTCTTTTATCGATATCTATCATTAAAATCAATACCCGACCCTACTACATCCCTAATTGAGTAGCGAAGAACTTTCGAGAACGAAATAGTGAATACATTCAATCCAAAATAAACTTTATTTTAATCGCGTAAGGTTGATTTTAACTAGACGTTATTAAATTATTAGTAAATTAAAATTTACTAAGATTTTATTAGAAACCAAATAATATCGTTGGTACCGATGATAGGAAACACCTCCATTTTCAAGATTCTTTTTCCTACTATCATTTTTGCACTCCAAAATGGAACAAAACGGAATAGTTAAGGAAAAATAAATTTGTCGCGAGACTAGCAACTCGACGCGATGTTAGAACATGACTGGATTCAGACTTGCGTGCAAGCGCTTATTATTGACACGCGTGCCACGCCTACTTTAAATTTCCACTGTTTTTTCTGTTCCGTGTATCTAACGATGTCTTAATTACAGGAATCCGTCTAGCGGTTTGAAAGATTGTGGTAATAAAGAATATTACATACATACATACAAACATACGTACAAGATACACGCGGTAAACATAACTATTTCCTTGCAGCCGGGTAAAAAGGCTGTCACTGAAATGAACTGTTTATCAAATCGATACACTACGTAAATTTGCCGTGTTACAGCCATTTCATACGCGCGGAGCGGAGAAAATAGGTGCGAAGCCAACCATGTGAATTGCATAAAAACCGCTTTAGTGGATTTGAAAACTAGTTTCAAAATTCATATATATTACGCGGTGCAGGGCCGTAGAGATGAGAAACAGCAGTGAGGCGGAGCGGGGGTGCGGAGCGGGGAAGTGGAGCGGCGAAACGGAGGGGAGAAACGAGTGCAAAAAACACAGTCCGCTACTCCGCTCCGCATTTCTTCCTCTCTCCGCTCTGCTGCCTCGCTCCGCTCAAGTGGACAGGCAGCCTTAAAGTTGGTAGTAATTTGCTAAACTATGAAATGCCATGACTTAAAGCTCGTTAATCGTAAAATCGTTCACACATCTTACGTATTGCAAGTTAAGCGCTTTGATTTGTGTCACAAGTCACTTCCAATTGCGAAGTTAAAGCAGTAGACTCAGATAATCACTCACTTTTTCTAAAACAGTAATTGTAATATAAAACGCAAGAAAAATAGCAACAAACCTGAGTTCTGTATCAGGATATACTTTGATGATGTGCGGTACCGCATGCGGGAGGTATTTCAGCGCAGATCCTTGGCATGTAAGCGCGTGGTCGCCGCAACGCATCAGCCATACTAGCTTTTCTAGAAGATCCTGTAAGAAAAAATAAACCTTTTGGTAAAATGTCTCCACTTCGGTGCCCGCACGGAACAAATATTTGAATGGCCTAGGCTACAGATAGTTGTTCCGGATCTGTCGGTCGGTCGGTCGGTCGATGATCGTTGTCTTGGGTATGTGAATTTAAATATATGTAAACGCACACACGATATAGGAAGAAATTCCTAGTGTGGGGCAACATATTTTTTTTAAAGACCTAAAAATTAAGAAGGGAGTGATGATTTTGACACTTGCCCCAGTTGCCATTCAATATTATAACTGGACTTTGTTGTTTACTATGACGAGTTCATGCAAACCGTATAGTTGGTGGTCGATTGAGTAGTTTAGTTCAAAAGTTTAGTTCTATACTTCCTTACATAGTATAAAACAAAGTCGCTTCCCAATGTCTGTCTGTCCCTATGTATGCTTAGATCTTTTAAACTAGGCAACGGATTTTGATTCGGTTTTTTTTTTAAATAAATAGAGTGATTCAAGAGGAAGGTTTATATGTAAAGGGTCTTTCAACAAGGACGGGTCGATGTTAAAATTGAATAAAACAAGATGTGTGTGTGATATTAACGAAATTTATTTTTTATTTAAAAGGCCCATTTATGCCATTATGGATGGAATATGACATCGTTCCAATGTCCGCCGCGGCTTCGTATGGTGGCACGAATCCGAGAGGTCCAATTTTTTATGAAAATAAGTAATTTGCTTGGAAATCGAATCTTATTTTAACTAACTTTACTTTTAAGTTTTAATTACAAAATGTCGAAAATACTTCTGCACTAACACAAAATGGACTCCACCGCGCGCATGCGCCGTATGGACTACGTTCTGGTACTGCTAACGACTCCGGCCACTCCAATGCGTTATTCGAGCTTAAACATTATTAATTTAGAAATCATTATTATTAAGGATGTTATGATTTTATTTTTGTATATTTTTACATGGTTCATAAGCATATATTTACTATCTGTTTTACACAGCTAACATCGTTATTTAAGTAATTTTTCAATGGCATTTGTACAAAAAATTTACTGTGCCAAGTACATGTTATAAGTTGGTCGACTATTACTCGTAATCTTGTACAGCCTGTTATGATTTTATTTTTGTATATTTTTACATGGTTTGTAAGCATTATATTTACCCTGTTTTACACAGCTATCAACTTTATTGAAGTAATTTTTTAATGGCATTTGTACAAAATTTTTACTGTTCCAAGTACATTTTATAAGTTGGTCGACTATTACTCGTAAACTTGTAAAGCCTTGTTATCCGTGATAATTTTCCTTTTAATTTCGTTATATTTACTACTGCCGTGAATTTTTTCACATAGCCAAGAGCAACCATTTCGCTGGCAGGGGGGGGGGACACATGACTCTAACATAAATTTGCAACTTAAAGCTTAATTTTACGCAAACGAATCTCTGAATCGAAAAATAGTTTTAACAAACCCATAGTATTTTTAAATGGCCTATCCAACGATACCCCACACTATAGGATAAATGAGAAAAAAAAAACATCCCCACTTTAAGTCTATGGGAGGTACCCGAAAAAAAATATTTTTCATTATTTTATGTTACCACTTTGTCGGAATTATTAATATGTATATACATGCCAAATTATAGCTTTCTAGTACTTAGATTCTCTGAGCTAAGCTGCGGACGGACAGACGGACAGAGCGAAACTATAAGGGTTCCTTGTTGACTTCGGAACCCTAAAAAGACATCAAAATGGGTACAATTTATCTATCCTAATCAAAAACACTGAAAGACTAAGACTTTTTGGTATTTAAAGATAGAGTGAACGACGATGTCTGTACTAGTAACAATACAAGTTACTGGAACTTACCTCAAAAATATTGCAGAAATCATGATCCGACGCTCTGTCTCCTAGCGCACTTCTCAATTGCCGACTCCTCACGATCAGTCGAATGAGGCTCTCTATGCACTTCATACACATGAGTAGTCGCTTCAACGCGGCGTCACCTGCATTCGCCGCTGATATCACCCATACCATCACTGAGATTAATTTCCTGTGGAACGATGACAGAGAATTGGTATTAGAAATATGCGAAAGAATAGCACATGGTAAGCTCTGGGCAGTTTGAAACATTTCGAAAAGTCTGGTACTCTCTGAGTATTTATTAAGCTTTGTAACAGCATTCTTTGCGTTCATAAAATGCTTTTTTGCAAAATATCTATTATAGATGCCATAATGGTTGACCTCACAGATTAAAAGTATTATGGATTTGTGATCAATGCAATCAAACGTCTTGCACAGATAAGCAGCAGAAGTACAAGGATGAAAAAAAGAAGCAAATAAAGAATGCGAAGTACCAGGTGTCCATAACTTTGAAGAAGTTATTCATTGATTGTACTCTTAAGCCAATGCGTCGCAGAAGCTGTCATCAATATAAACGTACGTACGTTGGAAGGTAGAAGATTGTACTTACTCATAAGCTAATGCGTCGCAGAAGCTGTCATCAATATAAACGTGTAGCACCGGTTGGAAGTGTTGGTACTTGTGGTCTGCTACTAACGATATAACTCGAAGTAGACATTCGAGTACTAGCACACCATAACTGTTGTCTGTGTAGTCGTTCGCTTTGTGATCTTCTTGTACCTGAGAATGATACACAATTGTATTAGATGACATGTCCTCGAAAAAAATAAATTGTGATGTTTGACGTTTCCTTAGCACAAAATCACGAGTCATAGTCAAATGTAGCAGCATAATGATGTCCATCTTGTTTTTAAGAAGGTGTTGCAAAGAAATGTTTTATCATGTTCAACTAGACGCATATATATCTATATATTAAGCATTATTGTATCTTTATTTTATTTATATATTTAACTTACACACACTATCTTACAGGTTGAACCCAATACAATAGAGTGGTTAAAATCTTAATCTAAAATCAGTTTTTACATAAATGTATAATAATTATATACACCTAAACTTCTAACACTATTAAAAATCTTCTAAACTTATATAAAATAAAACTTTACTCATCGAAATTTTAACTAGCAAAATTCAACGAAACTCTTGCGAATCCACTCAAACTGCACGAAAATATGTCTAGCCTCTCATGTAATTCGTTGAGCATACAGATAGTGCGGGTGAGAGGTGTTTTTGCCAATAGATTGCTTCTAGCAGCAGGCACGGCTAGCATGCAGCTTTATATTAATTATTGGTATAGTTGCACCACTGACAACCCCATGTCATGTCCAGGCAATCACTGGTCATTCCAGATAGCCTGGAAGAGATCGCGGAATGCGATAAGGCCACCCCTTGTATATTTTTTTAGTTTTAAGTTTCTTTTGTTCCTGTATTTTCTGGTGTACAATAAAGTATATATAAATAAATAAATATATCACAAACAAAGGATGGCGGAACCACAGGGGCATGAGATTTTAAATATTTGCTTAAGGAAAATACGCATCGGCAAACGCCAACCAACGCGGTAACGGTACAATCAAACACAATCGAAATACAGTGGTCATAAATTTCCTTTTCAATACCAACAATTTAATTTATTTACTCACTTATTTTGAGGCAAATATAAGGACCAAAATAATAGGAGTATTTATAATATAAAAAAATATATTATAGCAATAATACCTGTGTAAGTATACTGAACAAGGCATCCAGTATATCCTGTAGAAACTTGACTAGTTCTTCACTGGGCACGACTAGAAGTTGCGTCAGCGCATTCCGAAGCGTACCTTCGGCGTAATGAGTATTCCATTTTAATACACCCAGAATCTCCTCTGTAAAGAAGAGAAAAGAAGAATGAATTAAAGATGAGTGTTACGCCGCGCCGGGTCGCTTTCTAGCTAGATCGCTCCGGCTCGTGCCCGCTATTGATACTACAGTATTGAAACAAACAGTGGCTTCATATGTTTAAAACCTAGCTTGCCTTAGCACCCGTATTGTAAAATACTAGTACTCAACCAGGGGGGGTACTCCGCAGTTTAGGTATGATCGACAGGCGCTCTAAGTGAAAAGGAGTATCGCAGTAGGTTGCCGCTTACCGCTCGGCTCGCACGCTAGCCGCGTTATTGAACGATGACTTCTAAACGATCTTATAATGAGTCCTATAAAACAGGGCCGCGCCGCCTCTGTGTGTGAAGTGTGCGGCACACACAGGCGCCAGGGCAATTGGGGCGCCGCCCGGATGAAATGCCAGCGCCAATGATTTAATTATTTTTGTCACTTAAAAACATAATTATTCTTCATAGTTTAGTATCGATAAGTAAGTAGATACAAGTCTCCCAAAACAATAACATCGCAAAAGAACCACCGCAATCGCTATAACAGACGACAATTTTATTACAAAAACCGTGCCGTGGATGAGTTTCTGAACACAACCCCAAGCGATGCGACGCGAGCGAGCTGTGGTCACCGGGGATTCCCCGATTTAAATATTTCTCGGTTCAACTGTCCACGTTTCGAAACAGAAATCAGTTATTCATCGATGAAAGTGTTAAAGTTAAAACTGACCAAAAAATGCTTTAAGCAGTGGTATGTACCTACTTTTTACCCGACAGCCGAAGGTGGTTAATGTAATGTTATTGGAAAGACTCCAGTAATGTTCTAGGCTTCGCCAAACTTCTTGGCCGCCCTGAAGTTGGTTTACCGCATGCGCGAGGCACGAAACGGTGCTGTTTTTACCCGACTGCCGAAGGAGGGTAATGTGTTTATCAGTCTATGTATGTATGTATGTTTGTTCCTATGTGGCGTTCTAGAGACTAAACGCGTTGGTCGATTATGATGGTTCTTACGTCAATCGATTCGTTTTAACCTTGCGAGTATCACTGGTTACATTAAAATTGGAAAATATAAAAATTTGGCGCTTTCGGGCGCCATATTGATGACCCCAATTTGTTTTCTTCCTTATCCATCGTGTTCACTGATAAACACACTTTCGGCAGTCGGGTAAAAAAGAGGCGCTACACAGGCTTCGCACACAGGCGCTGCCAGGGGTCGGCGCGGCCCTGCTATAAAAGATACGTGTCTATATAATAGAGCAGTGGTGGCATATTGAGAGCAGTGGTGGCCCAGTGGTATCAGCCGCGACTTTCAAGTTGTAGGTCGTGAGTTCGAACCCAGGCAGGCCGCTTTACTTTGTGTAAATTATTTCATTACCACTGCTCTCAAAACGGTGAAGGAAAACATCGTGAGGAAACCGGCATGTCCTAGAACCAAAAATTCGAAGACATGTGACATCCACCAACCCGCACTGGGCCCGCGTGGTGGATTACGGCCCATCCCCTCTCACAGAGAGGAGGCCTGTGTCCCAGCAGTGGGAACATTAATAGGCTGATGATGTGATGTGATATATAATAGTAATTAAACTCAATCATTTATTTCGGACCATGATTCATAATAGTAATAATTATGCTCATTGAATAAAAATAGGTACCTAGCTGTTAATAATTTGTTTATTTAGCACAAAGCTGAAATGAGGTAGGTAGGTAGATAGGTACATACAAGCATACATTGCAAACTACCTAACTAATTTATCGTTTAAATACCTGTAACTAAATATAGTTCTCGCCAAACTTCTTGGCCGCCCTGAAGTTGGCTACAATGGCTGCGCAGTAGTAAATATATATAAAAAATCAAAAAACCCAACTGCTTAAAAAGCGAACTAAAAAGACATAAACAAGAAGAAAATCATGCTGTGCAGTCGGAGGATACATCTGGTTTTAGTTTTCTTCTTGTTTACGTCTTTTTAGTTCGCTTTTTAAGCAGTCGGGTTTTTTGAATTTTTATAATTAACTTTTTTTATTTACAACTTTTTAGTCATTTTTTTTTTGAATTCGGTACATTTAAACTTATAAGTGTTATATATTTTTGAAATCACCTCTTAAAACCCTTTATTTTGATACCCCACACGAAGGGATCGGAAGAAAAAAACCCCCACAAAATGGCGGCCAAAATTCACCATTTTTTTCTTTTCCAATTTTAATGTAGCCAGTGACACTCGCAGGGTTAAGACGAATCGATTGACGTAAGAATCATCAAAATCGGCCAACGCGTTTAGTCTCTAGAACGCCACATAGGTACAAACATACATACATACATACATAGACTGATAAACACATTACCCTCCTACGGCAGTCGGGTAAAAACAGCACCGTTTCGTGCCTCGCGCATGCGGTAAACCAACTTCAGGGCGGCCAAGAAGTTTGGCGAGGCGTATAACATTACTGGAGTCTTTCCAATAACATTACATTTTCAGATAAGGGATCCCGGTTCTAGTTGTGTAATGTGTGAGGCCGTTTCTTGTTCGTGGACCTACCTATCTTGTCTAGGAAACTACGAAACTGTGATAGGTAGGTTATTCTAAAACAGTACCTACCTAATATCACAGCACAGGTAATATTTAGTTTCGTGGTTTATAAAAACTTAAGCGTATTAAGGTATCTGTTTAATTTAGAATAGATAAGCAAACAGCCATAGTAAAATAGATTTCTAATCGATTGCTACGTATCTTTAGGTAGGTATTTGAAATGCAAATACGAGTATAACTATGGTTGATAAAAAAATCTGGTATACCTTTCTGCGCTTCAAAACGGAGATGTACTTATTACAAACTATGACATTATCAACCATATAATATATTTGAAGATGGATTGTCGCAAAACGATTACGCAGAAAACTATTTACTATTAGAAATGCAATTGTTCACAAAACGAACAAGATTTGGACATATATAGATATGTAGCATACCTAGACCCAACAGTATATTAATTTTATTATTATTAGACAATTAATATGTTGTCGTAAGCGAAAGCAGCAAGCAGACAACTCTTGCGAGTCGTGTCACTCCGCGCCATACAGCGACAGAGTTATGCGTTAGAAGAGAACGGCAACGTTTTGGTAAATACCGTGTTAGGCATTGTCCGCTTAAGCGAGCTGAATTGCACTTTGTAGTTTAGCAGCAAGAGTCGCTATTTCTATAAAATGTTGCGCGAAGTGACCCTTCTGTGCTGTACTATTATTTATTCTGTGTCTCAACTGTATCCGGTCGGACTGGAAGACGACCCCAACATGTTTGAGAAAAGGTTCGACAGATTGATTGTTCGCCTTAGCACCGAGCCATACCAAGCTTCTCTACCTGGCCGGAGACATCCGCATGCGCACAAGTTGTTTTTAGGTATCTTTGGTTACCAAGTGGGACTTGCGGAAAGTTTGGCACCGTTTCGATTTGTTGGTAAGTTGACACAAGGATCGACTGACCAATAGCGTCGCGTACACGTTGCGTTCGCTCTATATGGTGGTTGGTCAGTTGGAACACTGCGCGAACTTACCTCCACTACGCCAAAACCTTGCCAAGTTACATGCCGGGGGCTATACTGTGAATATATCATGTAATAAGTTACCTCTCTGTGTCAACTTGGTGGAGCACAACTTGGTATGCACGGTGAGTGAATCCCGTGGTACAAGTTGTAGTACCCCGCGCGCTAGTCCATGCTCTGCGCCCTGCGGTAAGTCGTCCCGGCGGGATGGCAGGAACAGACACGTTTCTTCGGCCTCGCCTGCGTTGGCACGTTTATCGATCTGGAGACAAATTTGACAGTTATTATTTCAGTGGTATAACACAGTGCCTACACATAAGGTACTAAGGTTCGCTAGAGTCCTCCGGTACCGTTTCACAGCATGTCAACACCCTTGCCACTTAGAGCATCTCGCACGCTCGGTTTGCAACTCTCATAAAAAATAATATAACATAAAATCACACTTTATTTGACCCGAAGTGTCAGGCAGTGGTGCACACGTCTATAGTAACTTTGTAAGCGGCTTTGTTTCGTAGCGATATCGGACGTGTTGCAGTTGAAGTGTTACAACTGACGTGGAGTGTACCGTATTTATAGCACACGCACATTTAATCACCCGTAAATCAGCTCGCCAAGGAGCCGATTCCCAACCTATCAACCCATTTAACCGACCTGGCAATCGAAGCAAGGACCTAGTGCTCAGCAGTAGCGATTGCGACCTAATCGCCTTGACTGAGTCGCTTGCCTCACTTTTGCTGAATCGCCTTGAATTGACTGGCTCGTAGTCAAAACATCAAAAATGTAAAGATCTCGTTTTGGTTGAATCGCCTTGAATTGAAGGGCTCGTAGTCAAAACATCAAAAATGTAAAGATCTCGTTTTGGTTGAATCGCCTTGAATTAACGGGCTCGTAGTCAAAACATAAAAAGGTAAAGATCTCATTTTAGCTGAATCACCTTGAATTGACTGGCTCGCAGTCAAAACATCAAAAATTTAAGGATCTCGTTTTGGCTGAATCGCCTTGAATTAACGGGCCGTAGTCAAAACATCAAAAATGTTGGCCGAATCGCCTTTAATTGACTGGCTCAAAAGAAAAAAAAGAAAAATTGGCAGTTTTATTTAGAGTAATAATATTTACCTTATAAACACACAAGTTATGCTGTGTATCCGGGGTCGTAGTCCCTTCGCGTTGCATCAGTCGTAAGTAAGACAGAGCGAAGTGTCTCTCCGCCCTGTCTTTAGCCTCGTTTGACGATCGATGCCGACAGAGGAACACGAGGTGAGCTTCTTTGAACTCTTCGATGTTTAGACACACCTATAGAACAAGTAAAATTTAAAAAACCCCCAACACATTGTTACTTCATGCTACATAACTTATCTAGTAGTAGACACGCTTCGATCGACAAATTATTGAACACGTAATTATGACACGATACATTGCAAAAAACACCCCGATTCAAACAGTAAAACGCCCATAACTTTAGAACGGCTGAACCGATTTTCATCTAACACACTCTCGATATAGTCACCTTTCAAACAACAAAAAAAACGTAATCAAAATCAGTTCATTCGTTTAGGAGCTATGATGCCACAGACAGATACATAAATACACAAACACACGTACACACGTCAACCTTATAACACCCCTCTTTTTCCATCAGGGGTTAAAAAGATCAATTCATGAGAGATTTGACAGAAAAATATTGGTGATTACTTTAAACAACATGACTTCTCTTTGATGCATTCGCAGAGTAATGGAAGCTAATTTATTATCAACTTTATTTCAAGAATTCCAAAGTCGATGTTTGTTTAGCAGTGAGAACCGCGCAACACTTCAGTCTAGTGACACTTGGTAGAAATAAAAGGAGTATTCTTACCTTAAAAACTTCTTGCCATCTCGGTTTGTCGTCGTGGTAGTACACGACAGATGTGTACTCATTGGTTAAAGATACTCCAGCGCCTATCGATATAACACCCTGGGAATAAAGGAGAAACACAACTCATACAAATATTTAAATTTTGCACGATTACTAATCGTAATCTAATAGAAATACGTTTGCAGTGACCGATTGTCTTGATCACGAATCATCAGAGCTGCGCCAGAGTGATAACCCCCTAAATTACATTCGAAACTTAAAATTGATTGTTCGTTACATTAAGGTCTTTTTCTCAAACATGCTTGGAAATGTGATCATTATTTTGACAACCTTCTTCGAGATAAATCGAAATTGCTGTACTGGTCAAAAACATGCGCGCAGCGGCCGGAAAAAGTTGTATGAAAATCCATATCTGTCGAGTCTAGCGGCCAAATAAATTCCATAGTAAACTCATATCTGTCATGTAGTTTAAAAATGGAACGATGTTTTACTCCGAAACATGGCAACCAATAACTTATCAAAGGTTTTGTTTAAATTTCGAACTGGCTTGCAAATAGAACGCTGTTTATTGAAAAAAAAACAAAGGAACACTAACGCGGGCACAATTATTGTTGTTCGTCATTGATTTTGACAAAATGAGTTCTAGGTACTACTTAAGTTTTAATTTCCGCGCATTATTTGAGAAAAGTACTATACAAGCCTTGGCCACAACTAGGCATTGATGGAATAACGTATGTGTGCCTCGGCTTCGCCTCGGCCCACATTTACACGTTCGTCCATCAATGCCTATTTTGCTGGCCGCTGCAGTAATGTACTATTTCTCAAACATGCTTGGAAATGTGATCATTATTTTGACAACCTTCTTCGAGATAAATCGAAATTGCTGTACTGGTCAAATACGTTCTAGGTACTACTTAGTTTTAATTTCCGCGCATTATTTGAGAAAAGTACTATACAAGCCTTGGCCACAACTAGGCATTGATGGACTTACGTATGTGTGCCTCGGCTTCGCCTCGGCCCACATTTACACGTTCGTCCATCAATGCCTATTTTGCTGGCCGCTGCAGTAATGTACTATTTCTCAAACATGCTTGGAAATGTGATCATTATTTTGACAACCTTCTTCGAGATAAATCGAAATTGCTGTACTGGTCAAATACATGCGCGCAGCGGCCGGCAAAAGTTGTATGAAAATCCATATCTGTCGTGTCTAGCGGCCAAATAAATTCCATAGTAAACTCATATCTGTCGTGTAGTTTAAAAATGGAACGATGTTTTACTCCGAAACATGGCAACCAAGGAGGTAACTTATCAAAGGTTTTATTTAAATTTCGAACTGGCTTGCAAATAGAACGCTGTTTATTGAAAAAAAAACAAAGGAACACTTTAACGCGGGAACAATTATTGTTGTTCGTCATTGATTTTGACAAAACGAGTTCTAGGTACTACTTAGTTTTAATTTCCGCGCATTATTTGAGAAAAGTACTATACAAGCCTTAGCCACAACTAGGCATTGATGGACTTACGTATGTGTGCCTCGAATTCGCCTCGGCCCACATTTACACGTTCGTCCATCAATGCCTATTTTGCTGGCCGCTGCAGTAATGTACTATAGGGACACCTTGGACCCAATGAAATATGAACTTTGTCACGTTAGATATTGAGTTTGTTATATCAAAACTTGCACAATGAGCTTTTTTTGCCGTCTGCCTTTTGTATTTGTATATAGGTTTGTTTTTCTTAGAATATTCAATTGTATATATGTTAATAAATAAAAAAGTAACACAGAACATAAAAAAAAAAACAAAACTTGATGAGTATTTATCTGAAATTCTGAATTGAAGTGACGCCGAATGCTATTTCATGAATATCCGTGTGCTAAGGGCGTCTTAAAAAAATTAGTTTATTTCTAAATTCGAATTAGCCAATTTAACTCATTGTAGTTAAAATAGATTTTTGTGTGACCATTTTTAAGATTCCAAATTTTAATAATTTTTTGTTGCAATGGAATTTGAACTTTCACATGTTTGATATTGGGTTTTTTGTTCCGGAATTTGATAACTAGGCACTTATCTGAGATTCTGTACTGAAGTTTACCGCGTTGCCTTTGCTATGGGGATATTTGCCGTGATTCACCGTGTAAATGAATTCTTATCGGCGTCATAAACTTAGAAAGGGAAAAGCTTACTGGAAAGGTTTGTTCATGTATATCGACGACCTTGGCCATGAGTTCGAAGTTCCTCTCGGACGACTTCCCTCCTCTCTTAGAGAAGAAGCCCCCGCACACCGTGACGTGCAGGTCAGTGCGCGGGTCGCCCGGGAGGATCACTTCGAGAAGTCGACTTTGCCAATTATCGACTTTAGTTTTATGTTGTTAAAGTTGATATTTGTGTGACCATTTTTAAGATTCCAAAAAAATTTGTTTACCGAAACTTGTTAAAACGTTTACCGTGTTTCCGACTGCGCTCTTGGTGAATCTCCGAATGATGGATTCTTAGTGGTTTATAACATTAAATTTCGTTTGAAAAAGAAAAACTTACAGGATAAGTCTGTCCATGTTTATCGACGACCTTGGCCATGAGTTCGATGTTCCTCTCGGAGGACTTCCCTCCTCCCTTAGAGAAGGAGCCCCCACACACTGTGACGTACAGGTCGTTGCGAGCATCACCTGGTAGGATCACTTCGGGGAAGCCCATCTTTCGCGCTACGGCTGTGTTGCCGACTACGATGTGGGGGTTTTCTTCGCGTATCTGAAAGTGAGGTAAGAAGTTGAAAGGTTGTTTTGAGGCAATAGAAATTGGTACAAGAATTTCTGAATCAGCGTCTTCACACAGAACGTATGGTAAGCGAAAGCTGCATTTACGCCTTTTTTACACGCACACGCTGCATCGTATTTATAATTATTTTAAATGGTGCTTTTGCAACTGGCGTTGGTCAAACGTAAACAAAGTTCTACACTTTCAATGCAATCCAACATTGCTTTGATACAATCATGTCTACACGTCGCTAGTGCAATTTGTATGCTACTAGCTGACCCGGCAAACTTTGTTTTGCCATAAAAACACCAAACATTCATCTACCCTACCTACCCTACCCTAACAACCCTACACTACCTACCCTACCCTACCTACCCTACCCTACCTACCCTACCCTACCTACCCTACCTACCCTACCCTACCTACCCTACCCTACCTACCCTACCCTACCCACTTAGGGGTATGAAAAATAGATGTTAGCCGATTCTCAGACCTACTCAATATGCTCACAAAATTTCATGAGAATCGGTCAAGCCGTTTCGGAGGAGTACGGGAACGAACATTGTGACACGAGAATTTTATATATAATAAGATTACGCAACAGTCGGACTGACAGATAACAGTTTTATTTTAACCTTGGTAAAGTTTTAATTTAATCGAGAAATTTTATCAAAAGCTTCACAAAATTACCTAAGTAAATAGCGTGCCTAGAGCTGAGCTCAAGGCTGAAGGTTTGAGATGTCTTTATTTCCCATAAGAAATTTCTTATTTTCACTTACATGAGAAATGATTAACTAATTTAAATATACATTATTAATTTACGTACAGTTTTGGCAAAAATAAATTACATATACAAAAATATTCTGATCGTATAAGTGTAGTCTGAAATATATAAGTGTAGGTGATGACACGAGCGATGTAGCCAATTTCGAAAGCTACATGTGAGTGTTAAATGTCGAGATACGAACGATTATTTTTCCACTACCTGATGAGCTTACTTAATTAAATGCAAATAAGTTCCAACAACAATTTATTAGAAACGTTCAGACTAAAAACCACAGACTATATACACACAATCATCGCGAGCTTTTTTGAGAGGTAACAGGTTCAGTATCACTCTGCCAGTTACATAATTGTATCAAAACTCCATACAAAAGTCATTTTGTAACTGTTATTATGTAATTTTGTTTTTTTTTATTATTTTTTATAATCTTGTGTCTAAATGTTCATATTTCGAAACGAATTTCTTAGGAAATGTGTTACATAATAGACAAGGTAGTGGAAAAAAAATACACAGCCAAAACGTATACATACACAGAGCGGGCGCAACTAGAAGTGATATTTAAAGTACTAAGGTGCGCTCGATTTTTTAAGTATAGAGGGCTAGGGCTCGCTAGATATCGCAATAAATCTACTTAACCTTAGAAGAGTCGATCGAAAAGTCGGTTTTTTTATAGGTTAAATTTCGGGAAGTGTGCGATGGAATTGCATGAACTAATTCCTCCTAGCCCGTTCCATCATCGGAATACAAGACGTACGGCGATGCGTCATTGGTACATGGTGGACATCCCACCCTTACGCACCAAACGTTTTGGGAATACTTTTATTATACGTACAGCTAAGGAGTGGTATTCCCTGCCAGTCTGTATTTCCTGATAGCTACAACCTGGAAATCTTTAAGTCAAGAGTGAATAGGTTTCTTCTAGGTAAGCGTGCTACATCGTCGACCACATAATCGCTTACCATCAGATGAGATAGTGGTCAAGCGCGAGCATATGATTAATAAAAAATAAATTACTTCATACCTGCTTCAAATCCCCCTCAACCAGTCTCACAGACACCCACAATCCCTGCGAGTGCTTAGCATCTTTGATATCTCGATTAGCAATCACTTTCTTCAACAAACAGTCCAGATTCTCCTTCTCATATCTGTAATGAGTTTCATATCTGCAATGTAACTAGGTTAGGTATCATGGTAATATGGTTGGTTGGCCTTTAAGGTAAAAAGCACGCAGCTTAGCCTTGGCGTAGAACGCAAGTTCATGACATGGCTCCTCCATACACTAGCTAAAGCTGGAAATTTTCATTGGAACCAACAAATTAGAAGAATTCCAATGTGGGTTTTAGTTTAGTCAAAAGCTCTTCAACGATTTGATTACTGCAGAGCGAAGCTAACACCGGGTTTCTTAAAGCTAAATTAATGTGACAAATAGGGATGTTTTCTGGGTATATAAATGATAATTCTATTTACTCTGTCAGTGAAATTATCAAATAACATTGGACACGTATTTTTTGCTTTACCAAATCAACAAAAATTTACAAAGTTAAAGCGCATCAAAGTTCAGAAGTGGGAGCTTGTGACGTCACTAAGGCAGTATAAAGTGTACTAGCGGCGTGGCGTTTCACGATATTTCAACGCATTATATCGTAGTCACTTTATGTTTACCTGTCAAAAGAAAAAATACATGTCCAATGTTTTTTATTAATCTACCTGACAGACAAAAAACTAATTTGCAGTAAACTACCCTATTGTTAAGCGCACGTAATCTGCTGTGATTGGTTATTGAAAATTCATTCAACCAATCACAGCAGTTAACCGGCGATTATTAGTCGATTGCATTAACATCCCGATAATCAAGCTTCGAGAAACAGGCAGGTTTATTACGTATCTTTTGCAAGAGCAAAACGATAGCGATTTCTGCGCAATAACTGCTCTTTCATACAGAAGTTTTTGAGTTGTTGGTGGTTTTTTTTTTATTATGTGCATTTGACAAACAGCGAGCGATTAGCAAACTATTGTGTAGGTCCTACTATACCTACACTGCAGGTAATTCCGACTTTTATTACATGAAGCGTTTGATCGCTATCGTTTTGCTCTTGCAAAAGATACGTAATAAGCCTGCGGGCAATTGCATAGCTTAGCCGACGGCTGATGTAGAGTGGCGCCGTCAAATAAATACTGCCCGTTTCTACTAACACTCAAGAAAGCACCTAAATTAATCGTAATGTTGCGTTTTCAACGCTCAGCTCAGCGTCGAGAGTTAAAAATACCACAGTACGCTTTCATTTAGGTATTTATTTAAGTGACAGTAAAAACAGGCACAAAAATCTCACAAAAGCAAAACTTACGCATAAAAAGGCACTTGTATATGTTTGTCGGGACAGTCAGCAGTGACGTATCGTTTGATATCGGCGCAAGCGACGCCGAACGGACGACGCATGGACCGGCCGGACGTCGGGGCTGGAGGCGTTTGGGCTACTGAGCTGCGTCTGTGGATCAAATGATTATTGTGAATAAATCAATCCGCAGGGGTCAAGAGATGTCAGCAAAATCTGACGGGGTCCGGTAGGATAGATGCCTGTCTGGATCGCAGATAAATTTGAAAAAGAGTTACCGCGGCCCTGGCACAAGCAACTGAAGGAACATGGGTGGGTTTTAGTCAGTAAAAGTCTGACACGCCCTCCCGCTTCATCCAGAGCGGGAGAAGTCATTGGATGATTTCCGACCCAAAAATAAAAAGGGGTCGATCTTGTTAACGTTAAGCAACGCTTGCCGAAGTCGATTTTTATTTTTTTCTCCGAGACTTCGTCAAGCTTCATTGCCTCGGCTCTTTTCTGGTGATCGCCACTATTGATTCTGGCTTTCAGGAGTTGCAGTGGTTTGGATTTCCGAAGTCGATCAGAGTATTCATTACATACAGAGACTCCTTCGTGCCTCAGAAAGCACATTAAGCGGTTAATACCCCCTGTCATTTGATGATCTTTAAATCATTATTGGTAGTCAGAATCCTGAAAATCTGCACCAGTCTTGCCATCATATACCCCAGTTACTGGGTTGTGGAGGTTAGATAGGCAAACGCTAACAGCTGAAAGACAACTAAACGAATACATATTTTTAGAATCTAGAAATCTCTTAGGCTTGTTCATGTGAGATTGCGACACAAGAATTTCCTTTAATTATGAAAACAATATTTTATAAAGAAACTTACCTATTATCAATATTCTGGACGTCCATTGACCCTATCCGGTATATGTTAGACACCAAGTATATTTTTTCACTCTTTAATATATCGCTACCGAAATCCTGAAATAAAAGGAAGAAATTAAATAATATCTCATATTTTTTCTTTTAGAAATTATCTTCGGTATAGGTGGCGTATTAAGATCCGGCTCGAAGGACCAAAATGTTAAATTGTGAAGATGTTCTTAATGAATTTTGATAAGGGTCAAAGCACGCTCAGATAGAAGCGAAGCGACGCGAGATAGTGGTCAATGTGCTATGTACATTTATAGACAGATGCATCGCTTCGCTTCGGCTCTGTCTCAATGTGCTCGCATATCTTGTTTTGCAAGAACTTCAGAGATTCTTTGATTAATCGCGTCCAAAATCACCTGAATACTTTTTGTGCGAATATACTCACAGTAAACACGACTAGCGCGGAGCTAATGTGGTTGGTAGGCCACCGGAGTAGCAAATGTTCAGTGAGCTTAGCGCCCGAAGCGTCGTGGAGAGCTAACGCGAGTTCGGCGGGCTCGTTCATTCGGCACACGAAGTTGTGAACACGGATGGCGATCGTGTATGTTCGGGCGCCTGGGGGTGTGGCTGGTGGGGGCGTTGCGGGTGTTGTTTCCTGAAGAATATACATAAAATTTTTGTTAAAAGAGTCTTCATGTGTCCAATTTTGGAACAAAACGGACGAGTGATAAAATATTTATGGCATAATAGCTGTTGCCCGCGACTTCGTCTGCGTAGAATTAGTACTTTGAATAGCCTATTTTTTATATCGCGCTATAATATTATAAGTGTGTGGGCCGCCTTACTTGAGAAATTATTAGTTCACCATACAAACTTCTACCCCCCTGTCCACCCCTAAAGGATGACTTCTGGGATAAAAATTATCCTATGGCCTTCCCAGGGTTTCAAAATATCTCCTTACCAAATTTCATCTAAATCGGCTCAGCGGTTTAAGCGTCATATTTTGCTACTTCAATCAATGCTTTCAATATAAACATAGACGTAAAATAAAAATAAGAAACTCACCATATTCTTCTCAATACGACTATTGGCTTCATCGTGCAGTGCGTTTAGCTTATATGTGGACACTTTCAACGGATCAACCAGCTGACCGTTCGCTGTTCTGACTGCCAGCTCCATGCCTAGGGTTCTGTGAAGAAATTTATGCGATGATATTATTAATATGATGATACATGTGCTAGGTATTTTAAAGTAGGAGTAGGAGACAAGTAACAGAGCTTAGATTTCAGAGACCAATGGTTTTTATGCTGAGATCTTATAGGAAGCCTAGTGTACATTTACGTACACGAACGATTCCTTTACCTGATGAGCTTACTTAATTAAATGCAAATAAGTTCCAACAACAATTTATTAGAAACGACTAAAAACCACAGACTATATACGCACAATCAACGCACGCTTTTTCGAGAGGTAACAGGTTCAGCATCATTCTGTCAGTTACATAATGATATCAAAACTCCATACAAAAGTCATTTCGTAACTGTTATTATGTAATTTTGTTTTTTTTTTTATAAATTTGTGTCAAAACGTTCATATTTCAAAACGAAGTTCTTAGGCAATGTGTTACATAATAGGTATTTGCATAGGTCGGAAACACACCTACTACTCATTCACAATAACTGTGCACTACCGCCTGCCTACCCGCACCCCGGGTTCGCCTCGTGCGCCAATAACGAAAGTCGAAAGTCAGAATGACGTCACAGCGCCACTGCTCAGGTATTTTCCGAGTAGTATGTTATTGCAGACAACTTTAACACGCGATTTCTAGTCACTTCCGGCCTGTAAACCTGTCTACAATAGGGAATATGCATAAATAAAAAAATTGTTATTTAACCAGTTTATCGATAAAAAGACTAAAAAAGGATACTAATAGTGAAAACAGAAACAAAATTGATCGAAAAACGAAAGATTTATAACAATTTAAAGAAATACATCTGTCCCTCTCTAGGAAAACACCGATTTCTATGGCAGCTGTATGGACGTCGTACCATCTGACGTCATGTGGCACGTCGGATTTCTCCTTCTAATTCTCAACTTTGTCGCTTTTTAACTTCGTGTCTCATCGAGAAACAACAGAGACGAAGTTATATCTTAACTATAGTTAAAAAGTATTTCATTTAGCAAATAAAAAAATACATGCATATTCCCTATTGTCGTGACTCAACATAAAATATGAAGTGTTTTCAAATACCTGTTCCCTTTATCTATGGTGAAGACCGCGGTCCTGGCGACTCTGCGCAGTTGGTCCTGAGGTAGAGCACCGGACGCGGCTTGAGCTCTCAACTCGAGGAGAGCTCGCATGCTCACCTCCATAAACTTGAGACGTTCATCGTTATTCTACAGTAGAAGAAAGATAAACAGTTAGAGGAATATAACCTCTGTAATAACATTAACACAACACCTATATACCCCAAACGGTTGTTCAAAGCAGAGGTGCACCTAGTCACGGGTTATCAGCGCAAACAAAAAAAAAATTCAAATAAATGTCACTAGATGGCGCGATAAGCATCGATTTGTTATTGAATTGTGTGTAAAATTAAAATTTGCTAGAATTGATCATAAAAATTGTTGTTCTTTTTAGGGTTTCGTACCCAAAGGGTAAAAACGGGACCTTATTACTAAGACTCCTCGGTCCGTCTGTCTGTATGTCACCAGGCTGTAACTCATGAGATCACCGTGATAGATAGAATAGTTGAAATTTTCACAGATTATGTATTTCTGTTGCCGCTATAACAACAAATACTAAAAACAGAATAAAATAAATATTTTAGTGGGGCTCCCATATCAACAAACGTGATTTATTTGCCGTTTTTTTTGCGATAATGGTACGGCACCCTTCGTGCGCGAGTCCGACTCGCTCTTGGCCGTTTTTTTTAATCAACTCTCCTAAGCACAAAATTATGGAATATTGGGTTCTTAATTCACATTGCGACGATTATTTGAAAGGATCATTTAAAATTGAATCCAATAGATGGCGCTGCGATGCGATATTTACGCTACGTAAATTCGATTAACTGTGAATTTTAATTAATCTGAATAACGGAGCAAAAGAGCACGTCGCTTCACTACTGTAAGCGTCCATGTATATTGCATTTTATTGGCTATGGTTGCCTGTTAATAATTATGAAATGTCATAGGCATGCATCTGTCAAAAGTAAAACAATAGAATGGACGGAGAGTAGTGGTAGACCTCCACCTTATATCCCCTTTTATGAGGTAGAGCCACAGAGTGACAGAGATTGTCAGAAAAGTCACTTGATCAATCACTTAAATTTTGGCATTTCAACCATCACAACGCTTATAAAATTACACTTTGTCTAAAGTTCTACACCCTCTGATGGAAGGACTTGACCTACAAATTAATATCGCCTGACTCGCAAAGTACACCTGCATACCTTTTCCCCGTCTCGTCATTGACTCATTATATATTTAAAATAAAGCAAATGAATATTCAAACATTACTGGCCGAATAATTATACAATGATGGCACTCATGTTTATGTAATTCAACAATAAAAAGTTGTATTAATTTGTTACTTGTTACGACATTGTGTAGGTAATGGTGTGTGGTTTAATCACAGATATAAATCTAAATAGATGACGCGATTGTATGTATGTATAGTGCTCGCCAAACTTCTGGACCGCCCTGAAGTTGGCTTTCCCGATGCGCAAGACATGAAACGGTGCTGTTTTTGTATGAGATTTACTACTGCGCAGCCATTGTAGCCAACTTCAGGGCGGCCAACAAGTTTGGCGAGAACTGTACTTCGCGTGCCAAAACGGTGTAACTGTACACCGTTTTTGCTGAAACAAATCTGAGCTTTTCATTTAGCATTATCGGCACCGTAATTCACCGAAATCTAGAAAAATGCCTTTTTATGCCATATTGAGCTGTAAAGAATGTATAGAAAAAGTTTTATTTTGTAAATGTAAATTTGTTTTTAAATTGTTTGTGAAAAAGTGGCACGCTTGGTTTTCATACAGATGGAGGGACTTGCGTTATCTAGTTAGATTTATTTCTGTGGGTTTAATATACCGAAAGAAAGCAACTGAATCGAAGCCTGTTGCTACATTCAAGTCAATTATTGGCAACATTTTGGTTGTCAATGAGTTCGCCTAGAAGTAAGTTCCTTGCCCGCTCTAGTCCATAGAGATCTTCGTTTTGTATCTTCAACTTTTCACCCAGATCATTCAAAAGGGAAAATAGTTTCTTTCAGATATGTAACTGTTTCCTAAAAGAACTGCTTTGAATTTAACCTCAAATCGATAACAGCTCATTCCCAATCTCGAGATTATTTTTTTCCTGTACCTAAACAATCAATGAGCAATTTTGCAATGCGTTACTTTAAAAGGATGAATCACAAACAACAGTTCTATATATACGATACATTAATGGGTTCGGCCGTTTCAATATCGGGAACTCAGGCTGCATTTTGATGCATATAACATATTTGTACACAGTTCACTCAACTGACTTAGTTGTCTACTTACAATGTACAGCTTCTTGCAATGCGTCAACCATTCTCGGAGAGTAACAGCGATGTCGTGTACCACTCCGTTTCCTCCTGCAGACGCGACCACTGTGCCACCGCATCTGAAAAAACAATATAATTATTGTTGCTATGTTGAGAGGATGAATGAAAGCCGACCAATAATAGTAGTTTATGCAATGGTCATATAATAGGGGTTATTAAAACACGAGCGTGGGTTTATTGTGATAATAACAACACGCGAGTGTTTTAATACCTAATTATATGCCGTTGCATACACTATTTTATCTTCACTCATACAGTTGAAATAAAACAAAAGTGGAAACGGAAAAAATATGTTATAAGACGGGCAAAGTAGATTCTCATTGCGCATGACTGCGCAGCGCACGCTTTCATAGACAATGACACAACTTTTCTACATTAGGCAATGAGCCCATAAGCGACAATAAACAAAAAAAAATGTAAAAGTGTGCTATAAAAATTAAAAAGTTGTTTTATGATGCAGTTGTTTGAAAATCGAAGGAAAATGTTGCACTGTAATGGTATTTTTTTTTAATTTTACCTATCCAAGAATATGAAGTACGTGTTTATACAATGTTTTTGAATTCATATTTGGAACATTACGTTGTGAGTGTAGATAAAATGTATTTACAAGGCATACGTGGGTGGAAGGAAATGCCGGTAAACCCTAGAAGGATATTCATGGACCTTATTGGTGATGTTCTTCAGAAAGGGCGGGTACGCAGTACACATAACCAGAGTGAATGCAATTGAAGGAAAATACGTAATATAGAGAATCAAATGTAGCTAATTGAAAAGATTTCGTCACAAACAATCTGTCCACAGGATAGGGTTAAAATTTCAATTACAAAATTTGGCCCAAAAAACAGGGCAAGCTAAATAAAACCGTTTAATAATAATTGTTTTTCATCAAACTCCAAACAACTTAAATAATGAGATACTAAAACTCATCTACAAATCCTAAATACAATCAGAATTATACAAGTTATACTTATGCTTGTGAAACAATAATAGTTACAGACTTGGCAGGCCAAAATATATGAAATAAGGAAAGTTCTAGAAGTTTGAAAAACAAAACAATGATTGCCTTGTCCCTGGTTACTGAAGTTGTAATGGAAACATAACAACCTTGTGGGTTGTGACTGTGACATTATGCTTTACTTGTGATATTATAAAATGTTTTCTTGTTATTATTCCCTAAAGTAAGCAGACTGTTGAGCACTAGATATTCATTGCCTAAGCCACTAGTATAAATCATTATCTGTGCCTAATCTTTCAAAGTTCAATGTCTGGGTTGCCAAATTAGGGATAAAGATTTTTATTTGCTTGCAAATTTTCATCCACGTCTCCACCGCATATATTTTGGGTAGTTAAACGCATATTATAAGAAGTCCTTCTGTTTCTGTTATCGTCGGACGATTGACAGAAATAAAACGATACCTAATTTGAATTAGTTTAGCGTTAGATGCACTTAGCGATTGGTTGTGCAAATGGGCCTTATGTTAGTCCCAAATGCCTAATATCCTACTTAGAAAGAGCTATGGCGTGTTGTGACCAATTGACCATATTAAGACATGAGAATCAGTTCAATCAATTTCGGAAATCGCTCTTGTGAGACCAACGCATTGAAAGAATTCTACGAGCGTAATTCGATTTAGTTATTTTTCGGACAAAAGGACCAATTAATCTAAACAAATAAGTGAAAAGCGATAGATGAGGTCAACAATGTAACTAACGCATCCAGAAGATGACTGTTCACCCTTGCTTGAAACTGTATATTATGGGGATTGGGAACACAAACGCTGGCGGAGAGTTCTACACATTGGCTGTGCGCATAATCATATGGAGAAGAAGCTGACAACACTGGTTTAATTGACTGTATGTACATATAATCATTACCAAAGAATCTGTTATGCATAATAGAGAGTTGTATTCATTATAATTGAATCACTAAGTAATTAATAGCTTGCACACGATTGATTTAAAACTGGGGAATTTTATACCGGATGATTCAAATAAAATCAATTATTTATAAATTGTAATCCATCAGGACTTAGTACGGTATAAACCCTTTGGGTAATATAATTAATAATTTTACCGTGTATACGTCATTAAAATTTATACTATAGGCAAGAATTTCCTTTTAAGCAGTACGCAAGCGTGAACTGGTGACAAAGTTCCTTTTCTGTGGGAAATAAATCCTTTTGTCCTACTTACATTGTAAATGTAAAATATAATAAAATGATGTACAGAAATATTATAAGTAAATGTGTGTATGATGGTGTGTCTGGATCAGGGTTGATATGATTTAAATCACATGATTTAAATCAGTGATTTATATCGAAATAAAAATAAAATGATATAAAATAAAAAACAAAGATTTAAATCAATACTTTTTTACTGCGACCAAATCAGCCAAAACTGATGACATTGGTGCACAGCAAACTAAGAAACTGATTAGCCACCGAGAAAGCAGCCAAATTAATCTTCCTTTAAAAAAAACTAAATTCGAAAAAAATACAAGGCCAATAAAAACTTCTATTAATATAAATAAAATAAGTGACTGAGACAGCGGTAAAACACAAATGGCTTTATGTCCATATTAATTTAAAGCCTATTTTATTTTCTTTGTTCATATTTGATAAATATGACAAAAAATTGTGTGGTTAAAAAAAATATTGGATTTGAGAAGAACTTTTTGATACTTTCATAATATTTTTTGAAAGTAATATTTATGTTTTTTGTTAATTTTATTAATAAGTAAAATAAACAAATATTATTTTGTGTTTCTTTAAATAAATAACTGACTGGAAGTCAGTTATTAAAAAAGATAAGAATGTAAAAAAAAACGATTTAAATAAAATAAATCCGACCTTTTTGTATTTTTTTAAATAATCGTGATTTTTAGCAAAACTGGTCTGGATGTGTGTTGATCAATGACGCCTCAACAGCTGAATGGATTTGGATGACATTTTGGTAACAAGGGGAGACCATGGTCTGATACTAAGGATACTTTTTACCCGACTACGGTGAAGCAATAGGGAGGGTTATTTACCCCAATTGTAGGTTCCCGTGAGATAATTTTCGACTATTACGCGAACGTTGCAGCTGGCAAAAGCTCTATGCCCGCAGAGGTTCCTATGACTTATTTATCAAGCAATCCCTACTCCCATTTTTGTAATAAAAGTTAAATACAGCGCCGATTTGTTTTATAGTAAGTTTTTGCACTTTTACAGTTAAATTGTAGGTACTAATGAAAAAAATCGATTGGCATGTAGAATTTAAAAAACCGCGTCATCTATTGGAATTAATTTTAAATGTACCGTTTAAATAACGTTTGAAATGTGAATTAAGAGCCCAATATGCCAAATTTTGTGTTCAGGAGTGTTGATCAGACAAGAACATTAAATTTTTATGATAAATTCTAGAAAATGTTAAATTTACACACAACTCCATAACAAATCGATGCATATCGCGCCATCTAGTGATATTTATTTGAACCAAATTTTCTTTCTTAGCGCTGGGGCTGGGACTCCATGCCGTGACATAATTTTCGACTATCACGCAAACGTTGCAGCTGGCAAAAGCTCTATGACATTAACCTCCCGCAGAGATTCATATGGCTTATCAAACTATCCCTAATCCCATTTTTGTAATTAACCTAAATAACTCCAGCCCGGAACATTGTTCTTTATATTTGGCTATCATATTTTGTACCTACTTATTCGTTCCGTGACAAATTTGACAAAACCCTACAAAAGTTTTTCCTCGCGTCATAAAAATGTTATTGTTTTAAATAACAGTAAGTACCTGGTAGGTATCTCTTTTATCGAAATCCTTAACCATAATATGATACATTCCTTGACTCATACAACTAGACAATCAGTCTACACATGTCACCTAAGAAAATGATTTATATATCCTTAACATTTCCGACTATATTCAAATGGCCTTAACCAAGGTTCCCAATATCCGTAGGCCTAGAATCAGGACATCACTAGTTCACAATTACCATAAAAAAATCTACACTAATTGACGAGGTCAATGACCGTGATTGATAATCGTTGCCCATTGTCGTATGAATCACTACTACAACACAATGTGTGAACGTTTGCGAGGAAGTGAGTGTGTGCGTATTACGTGAGTTTGAGTAATACGTGTGTGAGAGTTCCCGCCCCGAAGCTGTTTAATTGGAATATTATCAGTTAGCAGTCATTATTGCTACTGTTATATTGATTGTATGTAATGTTATATGTAGTAATCTCATCTCGTGTTGGTATAAACGTTTAGTGAAGTACACGTTTAGTGAAGTACACGTTTAGTGTTGTTGGTGAGTTTTATTAGCACTGGGAATCTAGGTCTAAATGATGCTTTGACTGACTGGGTGCTGGTTTCAAGGAGTGACTGCCTAACTGACCTACACAACCCATTAAATGGGTAACACATACCCCTTGCCAGGTGCCTTGGGCAGTATTTGAATTACTTGTAATTAAAATACGTAATTGAAATACAAATTTGTATTTCAATTACTTCTTAAAAATATAATTTGTAATTGGTATTTCAAATACCGTCAGGTATAGCTGAGGTATTTTGTAGTTAGTATTAGTATTTCAAATACTTATGACTTCAAAACACATTTAAACATAAATACATTTAACGAGGGTGCTTTCTGTAGAAAATAGCGCTCGATAGCTTTCGTAAGTTTTGCTTACTCACAACCGCGTACGTCAAATTATCATTTTCATTTCAAACGCTTATTTTTACGAAACTTCTGTGTATTATTTGACTGTATTTTGTAATTTGTATTTTTAATAAAAATTGTTAAAATACTGTATTTTGTATTTTATATTTCAAATACACGACTTACTAATATTTTGTATTTTATTTACATGCGAGTTAGTCTTTCTTATTTCTTTCTTTCTTTCATTTTGTAATTTATGTTTTAATTTAAAAAAGCATGTATTTTACCCTTGCCAAGACTCATGTCAAATTAACCAGAAACAGACTATCCAGAACAACTGTAAAAATTCTACAAATGACAGGCGGGACCAACAGTTTAACGTGCTTTTCGAGGAACGGACGAAGGAATCTTGGTACGTTAAGATGGTCACCTTGAAGATCGACCGTTATTACATAGCCGTTGGAACATGAAATGTTAATGGAACTCGTAGGTACTTCTAAACCTCACTAATGTAGGTAAGCGTTAACATCACAAATTAGGAAACACAAATTGGTCCCAAGGGTAGGCGTTCCCAGGACCCATTTGTGTGCCTATCCTAGATCCTAACGCGTTCCTCAAGGACTAATTTATTCTCTTTAGTACCCCAGGACCAGAGTTTTGGTAGATACATCAAGTATATATCTAACTAAGTTTGTCACCTAAGAAGAAGGAAACAAAAACTGCTATTTAAGGTACACGTATCTAGGATCAATCTGTGTAGGTATCCCAGTTTTTATCGTTATTCATCCCCTCTTTGGTACCCCAGTCCACTTAGTATGAATGATCCCGTTGTAAAAAAAAAGTTAATAAAAAAATCAAAAACCCGACTGTAAAATGTTTTTTCTTCTTGTTTACGTCTCTTTAGTTCGCTTTTTAAGCAGTCGGGTTTTTGATTTTTTTAATTAACTTTTTTTATTTACAACATTTGTGTTTTTTTTTTATTTTAGAATTAGGTACATTTAAACATATAAGTGTTATATATTTTTGAAATCACCCTTTAAAACCCTTTATTTTGATACCACACACGATGAATTTGGAAGAAAAAAAATTTGTTTTCTTCCACAAAATGGCGCCCAAAATCCGCCACTTTTTTATCCAATTTTAATTTAGTCAGTGACACTCGCAGGGTTAGGATGAATCGATTGACGTAAGAATCATCAAAATCGGCCAACGCATTTGGTCTGTAGAACGCCACATAGGAACAAACATATTACCCTCCTTCGGCAATCGGGTAAAAAAGGTTTTCGTCATGTATAGATCCGTCTCTAACAACCCGATTCCCGCACTAGTAAGGGGCAGAGCTTGTTTCGGCACATATTACATAAGGGTCAAACAGCTTACCTGTCAACTATACAGTCTCTTATCGTCACGTAACTCTTAGGGAAGGCGCCGCTGACATCCTTCGTGAGGCTCTTGCCCCAATACCAGAATTCTGTTTCTCTCTCGATATGCAGCAACTCGCCAACGTCGAAGGACAGATGCAGGGAGCCTGGTTTGGCCGTGTAGTTGTAAATGGCTGTGGAAGAAGAGAAATTGGGCTTAGTCATTATAATCTCAAAATGTTAAATGGTAAACATCTTGAGGAAACCGACCAAATCATAGAACTAAAAAAAAACCGGTCAAGTGCGAGTCGGACTCGCGCACTAAGGGTTCCGTACCATTATCGCAAAACACTGCATAAAAATCACGTTTGTTGTATGGGAGCCCCCCATAATTTATTTTAATTTATTAATTATTATTTTTTAAAGTAAATATACAACTGAACATTCTGTGAATATTTCAAGCGTCTACCTGTTGCCGTTATTAATATCGAGCAAAAAACGGCAAAAATATCACGTTTGTTGTATGGGAGCCCCCCTTTAATATTTACTTTATACTGTTTTTAGTATTTGTTGTTATAGCGGCAACAGAAATACATCATCTGTGAAAATTTCAACTGTCTAGCTATCACGGTTCATGAGATACAGCCTGGAGACAGACGGACAGACAGACAGACAGACAGACAGACAGACAGACGGATCGCGAAGTCTTAGTAATAGGGTCCCGGTTTTTACCCTTTGGGTACGGAACCCTAAAAAAACACTCGTGTTATCCACCAGCCCGTTGTACGAGGCCCGCAAAGTTTATTATGGTCCACCTCGTCTCCCAAACAAGGGGTCTATGTCCTAGCAGTTGGAACATTACTTAGGTTGATGATGCTTATGCATCAGCATCTAAGTACCTGGTCTTTTAGTTGAGGCACGGTATTTCAGCGCTAGCAAAGAAAATTTGGTACATATAATTGTCACTAGACGGCGCGATATGCATCAATTTGTTAATGAATTGTGTGTAAAATTAACCTTTTTTTAGAATTGACCATAAAAATTGGATGTTCTTTTTTAATCAACTCTTCTAAGCACTAAATCGTGGAATATTGGGAAAATACAAATTTCCACTTCCCTCCATATCAAACAGGAGACAGAATAAACAAGGCCAACAGGCACAAAGGGTCGTTTACAAATTCATTCTCCGGGACTACGTCGAGCTTCATTGCCCCGGCGCTTTTCTGGTGGTCGCCACTGTTGATTCTGGCTTTCAGGAGTTGCAGTGGTTTTGGAATAGTGCGGTGGGATTGTCCCAAGTAAAAAAAAAAGATAATTAAAAAAATCAAAAAACCCGACTGCTTAAAAAGCAAACTAAAAAGACGTAAACAAGAAGAAAATCATGCTGTGCAGTCGGAGGATACATATTCGCGAGCTGGCGGACCAAACCCAGACGTATCTCGATACTCGCAGGATTAAGACGAATCGATTGACGTAAGAATCATCAAAATCGGCCAACGCGTTTGGTCTCTAGAACGCCACATAGTAACAAACATACATACATATATACATACATACATACATACATAGACTGATAAACACATTACCATCCTTCGGCAGTCGGGTAAAAACAGCGACTTCCTATCTTATTTTCACAACCAAGGTACTGGGTAAAACGATACCTCTTGGTAAGACTGACTAGGGCTTAGTTCGTTGGTGAAATTGAGCTACGTAGTCCTCAATTGAAATTAATTGAATCCACGTCGTGTTGAATGAGTAATTGTATTCTGATAGGTCATAGCCTCCAGCTGGTCGAATTAAATAAAGTTGATAATATTCTGTACCTACAGTATGGGCTGTAACAACTACAGACAGGCTTAAAAAAGTATTTGCAGAGAATAGTCAACTAAGAGTAACCGCATACCATGACCTAAGTCCTACAGTAATATACTAGAACATGATATAAATAGGTACCATATTAATTATCCTGTATATGGTTTCCTTTAGTGGATAAATTGCTGTTTATAAGTAGATATTAAGTAGGTAGGTCCTTGGAATTATTGTAGACCTCATCATCATCATAATCATCTGCCTATCAATATTCCCAGTGCTGGGACAATTGTAGTAATCCACCACGCGGGCCCAGTGCGGGTTGGTGGATGTCACATGTCTTCGAATTTTTGGTTCTAGGACATGCCGGTTTTCTGACGATGTTTTTCTTCACCGTTTAGAGAGTAGTGGTGATGAAATAATTTATACAAAGTGAAGCGCCTGCCTGGACTCGAACCCACGACCTACAACTTGTATACCACTGGGCCACCACTGCTCTCGCCTTGTAGACCTCACTTGAGTTAAATTAAACGTAGTTTTTTCTCTCTTAAAACTTAGCAATTGCCCAGCTTATTAAGAAGCTAAGAACGTACTCGAAGTCATATATAATGCAATATATCGAAGGCAGAATTTAATGTCAATTGCAACTTATTGTACAAAATATTTACTTAACTAAATAAATAGCGAATAAACTTGAACATCTACTAGGCCTAAACCGTATGACTAAATGTACTGTCGACACAAAAGAAGAAGATTGACAAATATTATTCGCAAATCCTGGCATCACCATATCCACTGCGAATAAGCTAGGTATAAAAAATTAAGTAAACACAACGCGAAACCCAAACAGACCGTTACCCACAAAACAGATGCTAATGGCTCGTCAAATACTACGTCACGTCATAATATATGACGTGTTTATGGCTAACGTATCCTGTGGCAACAATCAAGGAACGTAATGGCAGTGCTTTCCAATTTGGCACAACAATACCTAACCTTTTAGCGATAGAAAGAATGTGTACAGTCGCCGGCGAAATTGTTAATCATCTGCATTATTATCTCTCCTTTTTGTAATTCTTGTTTGTACACCAAAAACAACATTTAATACAATATCAAACTCTAAGTTAAGTTTTCTTACAGCTAACTCTCTCTACTGTTAAAAAACTGGCCAAGAGCGAGTCGGGCTCGCGCATGAATGGTTCCATACCATTATCGCAAAAAACGGCAAAAAAAACACGTTTGTTGTATGGGAGCCCCATCTAAATATTAATTTTATTCTGTTTTTTGTTATTATTTTTTGTTATAGCGGCAACAGAAATACATTATCTGTGAAAATTTCAACTGTCTAGCTATCACGGTTCATGAGATACAGCCTGGTGACAGACAGACGGACCGCGGAGTCTTAGTAATAGTCCCGTTTTTACCCTTTGGGTACGGAACCCTAAAAAGGCTGTCCTCAATAGCGTCACACTATGTTATGTTTCCTACATAACAATTTTCTGTTCCATATCTATATAATTATATAAAAGGCAAAAGTGATTGACTGATGTATCAACGCACAGACCAAACTCTTAGGGCTAGAAACTAAAAAAATCGCACACGTATTCCTCTTATGACGTAAGCATCCACTAAGGAAGGATTTTTCAAAATTCAACCCCTAATGGGAAATAGGGGATAAAAGTTTGTATGAAACTTTTTATTAAAAAAGTCATCTGTAGGATAAAACACGGATCACGCGAATTCTGTCAATCTTTCTGCTTTCTTCTATATTTTCCCAACTATGATGGATTCGGCTTTCAGTCAAACTGGCTGGATGCAGCAGAATATCAGTATTTTGCATGGAGCGACTGCTTATCTGACCTCCAAATCACCGTCTACCAATTATAGACTCACTCCCAAAAATACTCCCAACTCCCACCATCGTTCCAATGTGAAGCAGTTGCGATTTCCTTCTCCAAACTCCCACAGAGAATTAGCGTGAGACTGGGAGCCAAATCGTCAAACGATCCTTGAAAACAGACCCGTGAGAAAAAACTTCAAACCATCCCGTAATCATACCAAATAGACGTTAAATAACTTCAACCTTGGCGACGACAGTTAAGTAACTCGACTACAGCGGCGGTCTTAAAAATATCTACAAACACGCGGTCGCAAATTCATTAATTCGACATCAAGATTAAATAAGCCCAACAACTAACGACTCGCATCCTGTACAAAGGAATGCGCAAAAAAACGATATTAAATATGATATGAAGAAAAGGCGTGTTTAACATTCATGATACTTACACAAACAATTAATCCGGGACAATAGGGGCTGCACGCGTGTGGTGTGAGTCACTTCAGAGACAGGCGCGAGCGCACCAAAACCGCGTTTGAACTCAACTTACGCGCGTTCTGAATGCTGATGCGAGGGGCGTTAGATCTAGGAACTGTGTAGATGGGATAGACCCAGTATATTGACGGATTTATATTTTGATTTTGTGATATACTGGGTGTCTCAGAAGATTTTGTGATATATTGTGAGTGCCTCAGAAAAACTTTTGTAAATACATAAAAAATATAACAAATATACAAGTTAAATTACAAAAGCAGAAACTGAAGACATGGGAAAATTGGTTCACTAATGTTTCACACATTGCTCGCAGAACGGATGGCCGATGGGGCAGAAAGGTTCTGGAGTGGCGACCGCGAACCGGAAGACGTTGCGTTGGAAGGCCTCCCACTAGGTGGACCGATGACCTGGTGAAGGTTGCGGGGATCCGCTGGTTGCGAGACGCACGGGACTGGTTAATGTGGCGACGCTTGGGGGAGGCCTATGTCCAGCTGTGGACGTCTTTCGGCTGATATGATGATGATGATGAATGTTTCACCAAAACACCATTGACATTTTTTTGTTTACAAACAACGTTCCGTTCTATTTATTGCACAAAGAAATTATTCCGCGAATATTGTATATTATACACTCGGTTTACAAACATTTATTTTGCAAATATTTCTCTTTACAAATGTTTCGGATGATATTTAATCATTTAATATTTAAATTATTTTTATTCAAATGTCTTCCTTCGCGGACCTGGCACTCTCCAAAGCGATCTCCTTTACAACTAAACCAAAGAGGTGATGTAGATGACGACAATATCGTAGCAGGGAGAAACTCTCCGCTAGTATTTTCTTTACTGAAAGCTGGATCTAAAAGACGTGTTGCCTTTACACCAAGACTTCATAAATCTAAAGATATTCGATAAGTCGTTAAGGAAAGAGAAAGGTTTTCGCCGTGAGAGGATCCATGGAAGGCGTGTTAATCACAAACTTCGTAAACAACCTAATTTTTGTGAAGTCTGTTAAAAACATACTGAACTGCATTACATGAAATAAGATTTCAATTCAGATAAATCAGTCGACCAGCCTAATCATGTAACAATTGAAATAGATTTGTCGAGGTAATTGTACAACTAAAGGATTCTATTGTGATTGGAATTAAACGTAAAATTTATTGAGCAGAGAAAGTTGCTTTTGGGTTTGATGATATTCTGAACACAGGTCTGATAGATAAATTGAGTTCTGAAAAAGTTACAAGCACTTTCTAAATGACTAAAACGATAAAAAAAATTACAAGCGATAAAGAAGACTACTTATATTTTTATAGAAACGTCTTTTAATAAACTCACGAAATCTTTCGGACTTAAAATTCCTTAACACAAGTCTTATAGATAAATTGAGCACTGAAAAAGTTTCAAGCACTTTCTAAATGACTGAAACGATAAAAAAATTAACAAGCGATAAAGAGACTACTTACATTTTTATAGAAACGTCTTTTAATAAACTCACGAAATCTTTCGGACTTAAAATTCCTTACCTAAGATCCATCCGAGCAAAAACACTAAATCTCTATCGAATCACTTACCCAGGATACCCCTGAATCTATCAATTTTACGACCCAGTCTATAAAACGGCGCGTCTAAGAGACTTATAAATCTATCAGACATCAGATCCATGCACATGTCACCGATACTTCATGTAACGAGATACCCGGTGCTATACATCAAAGTTGTTATGGATATGAAATTTCGGATCTGAATATTATACCGGTTTTAGATATGGTTCATCATCGTTACTTCAGCCAAAAGAAGGTCACTGCTGAACATAGATGCCCAAAAAATTTCATGATTGCGGATAGACGGAATTATTTTGAATTAGCCGATAGTTTAGATTTTAAGGAATTGTAAAAGTAAAGAAAATACAAATTAGGTACTTGAATAAAATTAATGATTCGAATTGTAAAAGTAAAGAAAATACAAATTAAGTTGCTCATCATCATCATATCAGCCGAAAGACGTCCACTGCTGGACATAGGCCTCCCCCAAGCGTCGCCACATTGACCGGTCCCGTGCGTCTCGCAACAAGCGGAACCCCGCAACCTTCAATAGGTCATCGGTCCATCTGGTGGGAGGCCTTCCAACGCAACGTCTTCCGGTTCGCGGTCGCCACTCCAGAACCTTTCTGCCCCATCGGCCATCCGTTCTGCGAGCAATGTGCCCTGCCCAAGTTCCTACTTGAATGAAATTATCTTGTTTAGATTTCGCACCTATGCGAAATTATTCGTATCTTTGTAACGGATTCAGTTACGGTTTCGGATAATTTTTATTTCGGATATCCGATAGTTTCGGTTATGGAGCTCCATAACATCCCTGCTATTATCTATACTAGTGACCCACCTGGTATCGAACGTTTTCGGATGACAGCATTAATGGTACAGGTACCATTTTATGGATCATTGGGCACATTGTTCAGTGCAATTAGTGTTTCGTTTATGAGCAGAAGTTAATTTATGTATTGTGAATTGAGTTGTAAAACCGATTCTATGCATTATTTGTAGAACTTGGTGAGTCTCGCCTCGCTGATTTCATTAAAATGTCATGATTACCAAAAAAAACCGGCCAAGTGCGAGTCGGACTCGCACACGAAGGGTTCCGTACCATTATCGCAAAACACTGCAAAAAAATCACGTTTTTTGTATGAGAGCCCCCCTTAATTTATTTTATTTTAATTTAATAATTATTATTTTTTGAAGATAATATACAACTAAATATTCTGTGAATATTTCAAGCGTCTACCTGTTGCCGTTATTAATATCGAGCAAAAAACGGCAAAACTATCACGTTTGTTGTATGGGAGCCCCCCTTAAATATTAATTTTATACTGTTTTTAGTATTTGTTGTTATAGCGGCAACAGGAATACATCATCTGTGAAAATTTCAACTGTCTAACTATCACGGTTATTGAGATACAGCCTGGTGACAGACAGACAGACAGACAGACAGACAGACAGACGGACAGCGAAGTCTCAGTAATAGGGTCCCGTTTTTACCCTTTGGGTACGGAACCCTAAAAACCATCTGTAGATCATCAAAAACAAAGTGACCAAAAAAGGTAACTGAATCCACCAATAGTAGCCAAGAATGTCCCTATTTTTTATCGATCTACTTCCGATTTTGGTCGCTATCCGATGCAGTTATTTACGCCAACTTAACACCAAACCGGATTGATATTTTTAGCGACACAGTTCTCCAAAAGTAACGGAAACTTTTTGCGACCAGTCCATTAAATGTGTGTCATCATAAGTCCAAAAAAGCGAGTAGCATACCAAATGTTAAACAAAAACATATGTTGTTCACTTGCGACTCTTGCGCATGAGCAATGGACACGAAAAATCAATTGAATCATTTTTATTACGATGAATTGCTGATTGGATGACATTATTGGCGAAGTGATGTTTTGACAGACATAATTGGACTTCCTCAGGTGACGGAAGGGGACTGAACGCAGCGATTGGCATGTAGGGACATGTGCGAATAATAGTACATGCGAGTAGGTACAATATTAGTTTGAATACATTTGGACGTGATGGAATGTATCCATAACGTGTTACACACAATTTATAATCAATTAATTTCAATTAATAAAGCAACTGAAGGAACACGGGTGGGTTTTAGTCAGTAAAAGTCTGACACGCCCTCCCGCCTCACCCAGAGCGGGAGAAGTCATTGAATGATTTCCCATCAAAAAAAAAAAAAGGTACATCTTCATCAGTCCTTATCATGCCTATTGCTGAGACACAGGCGCCCTCTCTGTGGGAAGGACTGGGTCACAATGCACCACATGGGTCCAAAGGGGATTGGTAGCACTTTTTAGTAAGACCTGCCGGTATCCAAAGATCCAGCAATCTGGAGTCATCATATTATCCCAAACACCCACTGAAATTATAATTACCTAAGCCGTTGTCCAAATGACCTTTGCCAAACAAAAAAATTGATGAAAGAATCCTGAATGTGTGCTTAAGCAATCCTTTCAATTAGCTATCATAATATGAAATCTGTCACAAAATGTACTAGCATACCACACCGGAAAGGTCTGCAAACATAATTATTTAAGAAACCGATATACATATGACGGCTAAGTAATTGAGTACATCTGGTATCCTGGTACGCACTACCGTGAGATGTGTCGCGGATTTCGCGAGTCAAGCCGGTGTGGGCGTCAATATGTGAGTGGACCAGACGAAGTGACGCAGTCAACTATAATAATTATCTCGACAAAATCATAGGTCTTCATTGACGTCTGACATATCCGTCCAAACACCTACATGTAAATTAAAAAAATATTGTGATTTTGTGTGTTGTGCTGTGTCTTTTGTGTGCACTGAATAAAGAGTTTATCTATCTATCTATCTACATATAGACCGACCAGACACAGGAGCTGTTTCAAGCGTACCAGGAAAGGTCTTGCAGGAATTGGTTAATTGCAAACCTATACCCACTTTCGTGTTCAATTAGTAGGGAACCAGCCACCAAAGACCCGAAGATCATTCACGTATTCTAGTAAGTACGTCTGACCTTCCGATTTTGTGCGTCTCACATGCAATCTGGACAAATACAGCAACATTTTATTTTATTTTGGAAATCATCCAGTGACTTCTCCCGCTCTGAGGGCGTGTCAGACTTCTGACTAAATCCCACCCGTGTTCCTTCAGTTGCTTGTGCCAGGGCCGCGGTAACTCTCTTTCAATTTTATCAGCGCCCCAGACAGGTGTCGGCCCTAGCGGACCCAGTCAGTTTTTGCTGACATGTCTTTGAGGCGCGCGTAAAACACTATGCACCGTCGAAACACTCGGACCTGGTCCTTATCGGACCATTACTCGCCATCCGCAAGCCCGCACCTACGGTGGCAGCTTGCGACTCCCGAAGTAATACTGAAATACGAAATACTGGATCCTGTCAACACTGTATGTCTATGTCATCCAGAGAGAATAGATCATTAGATCAAAGCAACGATGCATAGCTAGACTGTGTGAAGAATGATATACTTAGACAGAAAGGACGTGCATACAGAGATAATATAAAATTATATGGAAGAAGATAGGCTGCACAGATCCCAAATAAATGGAGATAAAGACCATTATATGCAAGACGTTCCATCCAGCCAAGTAGCTATAGACTAGGTATAACTCATGGAGTCTGTCCGATCGAAGACCATTGTGATGTGTTTCAGCTTAGTCAAGGAGTTCGCAATTTTGCAAGACGAAAAAAAATACTTAACTAAAAAAATCAAAAAACGGAAGTCGGTGTCTTTGGTAGGTACCATTTTTTGCGTTATGGACACCGACTTCCAAAAATAAAGTTATTTTTCACTTTGTAGTTTTCTTATTTGGAAGTCGGTAGTATTTTTTTTTTTAAAACGGAAGTCGGTGTCTTTGGTAGGTACCATTTTTTGCGTTATGGACACCGACTTCCAAAAATAAAGTTATTTTTCACTTTGTAGTTTTCTTATTTGGAAGTCGGTAGTATTTTTTTGCAATTTATTTTTTTTCTCATTTTAGTTGTACCTACCTAAAGGCAAGTAGTTAAGTAAGGTACCTATAATTCCAGAATAGATTACCGGAATATTATAAAACTGAACATAACCGGTGAAATGAGAGTGTACCAAGGTGAACTGTACTCATCTGCTTACCCCTTTAGAGCGTACTGGCGTGATGTTATGTTATGAAATGGTATAAACAATATATAGACATGCGATTGCAGCAATCCCGAGAGATTTGCCGTCATTTATTGAAGAGTTCTGTTGTATATCTCCGAAGTTCTTCATCAGATCTTCAAAAAATAAAATTGGGACCAATTTCGGCACATACTCTTTCAAACAAAAAAAGAATTTTCAAAATCGGTCCACAATTGACGGAAATATTGGTGAACAAACATAAAAAAAAAAAACGTACATAATGTCGAACATAGAACCTCCTCCTTTTTGGTAAGTCGGATAAAAACACTCATCAAGTGGATAAAACGCTAAACTTCAAGGAATTTGCGAAAGTACATATTAAGTATATCACTAGCAGAAGTTCGAGTGCTATTAACTAGAAGTGTTTGTATTTTGAGTGTACTCGAAGTCAAGTGCATTAATTACAACCGTTCATTATCAACGTATCACACCTGCATAGCATTCCTGACAGTCGGAACGAGCTCAGAAGTCAGCCTCTTGGCTCGAAATCGGCTTGGCGGATTCGTGAATAGTTCTTACTATTCATGATTTCAATCTGTTGAATATTAAGTAGAGTCTGGCAAACGAAAGTAGAGACTGAAAAAGCGCGGCAAATTTAAAAAATATCAGCATAGCAACCCTAAAAACTAGTATGAAATACCTGGAATAACCTAATTTGATACTTTAGAATTATTTATTTTACTTCAGCTGAATAAAAATACTATAGGTCCTTTATATAGGTAATACTTTAGATATTATGTAACCAGATGAATAAAACAAAAAAACCGTATTCTATAATAATTTTGGTTTATTCACACCACACGTACACAATCTTGTTTTTGTTTGAATTCGGCGTCTTTCACCTGTTGTATTTCTTGATATTTAGACATCATGCGAAACAACATCTCCCGTAATCGACTTTTAATTGTTTTATTCAATTTTCACATAATAAATGCTATTATCAAGACTATAACAAATCAGTTTGTCATTAGTATAGTATTGCCATATAAAAAGATTGCAAATAATTCGAGTGTCTACTTACGTTTGCCAGACTCTATACGTTTGGATTGTGTGACAAATGATATGACTATTGAGATGACATCAAATTGAAGACCTGCTGACACGCCGACCCCAAATAAATAGCCATAAGAGCAAGAGGTCGATATGATATGATATAGGATTTTACTTTGAATGCCTATTTATTCTGCCTCTAGTAAATATCACATCAATCGGAATTCTGAAATACTTTGAATTAAGGCTAACATTTGCCGTTTGTCTCGAATGAGACCCTCCTGCGCATATCACAATCTAATCGGCGCAAATGTCTTATGCCATACCATACTATCACCCGTCATTTAAATGTCGTGGTAGCCCAGTGGCTAAGAACTCGCCTCTCGTGCTTGAGGTCGTGGGTTCAAATCCGAGCAAGTACCAATGTGAGTTTTCAATTCATATGTACTTTCTAAGTTTATCTTGGACATCGCTGAAAATGGTGAAGGAAAACATCGTGAGGAAACCTGCAGCCTAATTGCGTAAGTGAATTCTGCAAAGCAAACAAGTTGGAACCTTCCCAAAAACGACTTTTCGTATTGCATATTACACTCTGAAACGGAAAGGTTATGCTCCTTTCATTACCAATATTTTGACGTAGAATTGATTGTAAAAGAATGAATGAAAGCGGAAGAATCGAGATAAAACTTCACTATTGGTATTGAGTAATGCAAATGTCCTATATCTTCAACTCCGTAGCATCTCTAAGTAGTCTGTGTTCAACTCAAAGGAGAATTTGGAAAGCTAACGCTAGCTTTCCAAATTAGTTTCGCAATGCCGAAAAAGTTAAAAGAAATGATTCTGATTCTTTGAAAGAATCGACTTGTTTCCTTTGCAGAATTCACTTACGCAATTAGGCTGCTGGACTTTTAGTTAGTATTTGTAAGTTTGTACTCCATTGGTATAATTGATGCAAGACGTTCCAGTGAGAAGATAAACAAATAAATTTAATAAAAAATAAATCACACTCTTCACATCTTCCTCCATTATAATCTTTCTCATCGAGATAAGTCTCCCAACTAGTACCTAATCCTGAACATAAGTGTTCTTGCTAAGACCTCTTAAAACTTTTCCACTAAACTTTCCCACAAGTCTAGACCAAATCTAATAACACTATCACGACATATTTCTTCATAATGGAATCTACTGAACTATTATATATTAAGGTCACAAAATAACACGGTTTCTTGTACTGAACCAGAAATAGATTTAAATTGTACTGCATGACCCGCGCTATCAAGACAAAGTGTGTGACGATTGAATGCGAAGATTAGCGGTACCTAACTATCTCTATTGATATTGTGTTAATTGCAAGTTATAGGTCAGTAACGACGTGAACTGAGTTTGATCTAGTTGGGTATTTGGGTTGCTAGGTCCTTTAATCTAAGGCCACAGTTCGGTGCATGTGGACTACTTTCTAGTCTAAATAATCTAAAGTCCCCGTCACGAGAAGCTATAAATTTTGTAAATACCTTCTACTATACTTCATAAAAGATAGCTTGATCACTGCGACAGCTGTCAGTATCAATACAGTAACAATAGCGCTTGACAGGCTAACAATAACGTAATACGTCAGTTTCTACTCTGCCATTTTTATTTC
This sequence comes from Anorthoa munda, assembly GCA_945859665.1. NCBI lineage: Eukaryota > Metazoa > Arthropoda > Insecta > Lepidoptera > Noctuidae > Anorthoa > Anorthoa munda. The sequence goes on along the minus strand of OX243896.1, from coordinate 17,801,395 downwards.
GGAAAACTGTACATCCATACGATAGATAATATAATACCAGCATACAGATGCCTCATCCCATACAAAGAAACCTTGCCGACGTAACTTGCATTTTTTGTCTGATTAAACTGATTATTTTTGTACATCAAGTCCATAACCTATCTCACAGCAACCGTGTACTTTGCTAAATAAATTTTGTCGATGACACTTATTTAGCCCGTCATTTTATAGTAAAACTAGCTGTCCCACGCGACTTCACTCCCGTCAACTGGCTACCTGGCTACCCTACCCTACCTACCCTACATACATGAATGTTGCGTAACTTTAACCGCTTACGCAGAGCACGCGGAACCTCTCAAAAACGATTTTTTTTTACCGGTTTTTGCAACATTTTTCATTTATGCTCCGCTCCTATTAGTCGTGGCGTGATATTATATAGCCTACAACCTTCCTCGATAAATGGACTATCCAACACAAAAATAATTTTTCAATTCCAACCAGTAGTTCCTGAGATTTGCGCATTCAAACAAACAAACTCTTCAGCTTTATAATATTAGTAAAGATAACTAATAATTCGTTAATTTCACTCATCCACTAGATTACCTACTTTCTACATGGAAAACGTCAAGATTTCCCGCGCAACTTTGGCAGCAAATCAGAATGTTCGACGAACATTGCAGGTGCAGGCACGCACCCAGTTAGCGAGTGCCGAAGGCCGAATTTGTTTACAGATTAAACCGGTATGTGATTCTAAGGTCACGCACAGATTGGTATTAATTACGTCATTAACATATTTGGACTTAATAGTCTCTTCAACAGCATGATTCTCGTTTTAAACAAAAATAAATATTAAAAACATTTGAACATTTTTATAAATAAAAAATTGTTGTGCAGTCGGAGGACACATCTGGTTTTGGTCAGCCAGCCCGCGAATATTTCTCCTCCAACTGCACAGCATGATTTTCTTCTTGTTTACGTCTTTTTAGTTCGCTTTTTAAGCAGTCGGGTTTTTTGAATTTTTTAATTAACTTTTATGGTTATTTTTTTTTTTAATAAGTATCATTTAAACATATATGTGATATATATTTTTGAAATCACCTCTAAAACCCTTTATTTTGATACCCAACACAATGGTGGGTTTGGAAGAAATATTTTTTTTTTTCCCCCAAAATGGCGCTCAAAAGCCGCCATTTTTTTCTTTTCCAATTTAAATATAGCCAGTGACACTCGCAGGTTTAAGACGAATCGATTGACGTAAGAACCATCAAAATCAACCAACGCGTTTGGTATCTAGAACACCACATAGGAACAAACATATATACATACGTACATACATAGACTGATAAACACATTACCCTCCTTCGGCAGTCGGGTAAAAAATTGTGACGGTGTTTAACAACAGATCAGCAGATCAGAGAGTTTAACACAGATTTTCTAACTCACACTATCACACTAATATTATAAGACGAATGATTGTGAGTGAGTGACGTTGTGTGTGTTTGTATGTTTGTTACTTCTTCACGCTCAAACGGCTGAACCGATCTGGATGAAATTTGGCACAGAGATAGACTATAGTGAGGAATAGCACATAGGATACTTTTGAGCCCGGGAATATGATACCTCGCGAAAGTTTATGAGTGTGTGTGTGTATGTGTTTGTTACTTCTTCACGCTCAACCGGTTGGACGGAAAGGGATGAAATTTGTCACAGAGATAGATTATAGTCAGGAATAGCATGCATATAGGATACTTTTTATCCCGGGGGCACATCCGCACATCCCTCGGGATAATTTTCGACATTTACGCGGGCGAAGCCACTTGCAGAAGCTAGTTATAAAATAAATGCACACAATGAGACACAACAAGACTACACACCCACAGACAACATAGAGACAACACAACAAGACTATAGAAAATTTGAAATTAGAATGTTTTAATCAGTAGCTAAACAACTCAGGATATTTCATAAATAAGGAGTGAGGACATATATAAGAGCAGTGATGGCATGTTTATTTGTAAACATACCATCATTAATACTAGAAATACCTTTAACCTTTCAGTGGCATACAGTCAAATAGCCACTTACGAAGTCAAGGGCGACCAGTGTTAGCTGTGTTAGATTAAAAGTGCATTTTCTCATTTGAATTTAGGTCTAGTACAGTGACGGGCAAAGTGCGGCCCGCGGGCCAGCTCCGGCCCGCGAAAGTATTTAATCCGGCCCGCCGACGGTCCTTCGACATGTATAGTATATGGTCTGCGATAATTATATTTTGACGATCCAGACTCCAGAAGTATAAAGTAGATTCTACTTAGTAGAATAATAGACGCATCGGTAAAGGAGCCAGCTAGACTAGCCGTGCAGTTCATGATTGTGTTGCGGGTCGCGGAGCGCAAAGAAGCGTGCTGAACTTACTTATGAACAGCTTTTCGCGCTGCTGAAAGTTACTTCGTCACAGGTCGAACCTGCGTTCGAAAATATAATGACAAATCAAATCAACCATGGCAGGGGCCTTCGAATAAAAGTTAAATTGTATTTTTTTACATTTGTGCAATTGTGTAATGCTTAAATCATGTAATGTTTTTATATGATTAAAAGTTTCAACACAAAATGCATTTTTCCTATAATTCTGGCCCTCCTCTGAAATTTCTGGCCCCCCCCATTAAGAAAGTTTGCCCACCACTGGTCTAGTACAACAAGAGCCAGAACTTCTACCAATACACCTGAGCAATCAACTATACCAGGGATGGCGAACCTATGGCACTCGTGCCTATGGTGGCACACGACACGACAAAATATTTTGGGCACGCTAAAATGAGGTTATTTAGCATCTAGGTAATTTGCAACAGCAGAAATGATACCAACTCCTACTTTTATTTAAATACAACATAAAACTGTAAATAAATATTAGGATTGCTGTAAGAACTTCTGGGTGCAAATAAAGAATTGATTAATTCATAGCATTTAAAGTTTTATTTTTTGTCAATTAAGACAAAGTCAAAATTCTTTGGTGGCACTTCATTGCTTCATAAAAAAGTATATAATTTAATTGGCACGTTTTCTAATAAAGGTTCGCCATCCCTGAACTATACTTTACGAAGTTGTTAATTAATTCTCAACTTTGACTAATAATAAATAAAACATATTTTTGTTTACTTTGATTTCATCAGCAACAAAAATCAAGCAAGTATGACAGGTATAAAAGGTATAAAATAAGATGATCATGGACATGGACCAACCTGGTGTCGGTACTGGACAGATATAATATTGTATTTTTTTTTTGTCTACAATAATAACAGGCTTTGCCTACTATTAAGCCGTAGTAAACTATAAATATAAACTGTAACTATATATATATAATTTTATAATAACTCTTTATTAAGGATGTTATTCTGGTGGGATGGGTATGTAGTATCATAAACATAATACATATTTCATTTATTATGTTTCCCTGTAGAGTTTCCTTGTTTTTACTGATACTGCAGCATCCAATTTCCATGGTAATATTGTGTTTTGAGATTTATAAGGCAAAATTATTCTCAGTACATACATTTTGTTGTTTACTACTCATATCCAGCAGGAGAGCATGATTTTTCATAAAAAAAATAGAAGAAAACAGAGTGAAAAAAGTATTGAGTACTAGTTGTTGCCTGCGACTTTCTCTGCATAGCATTAGTACTTTGAAAAGCCATTTTTTTTATATAGCGTCATAATATTATAGGAGCGCCTTACTTGAGAAATTATTAGTTCACCATCCAAACTTCTACTCCCCTGGCCACCCCCTAATTCCCAGGGTCTCAAACTATCTCCATACCAAATTTCATCTAAATCTGTTCAGCGGTTTAAGCATGAAAAGGTAACAGACAGACAGAGTTACTTTCGCATTTTTATTATTAGTATGGATGAATGGAGATGGCTATATGAGTAGAACAATCCATGCACAACGGACAAATGGGAGTTTAAGTGCGGAAATGGGAATCCTTCTTTTCTATTCTATGAGTAGAGCAAGACCAAAGGGATGATGGATAGATTGTTGAAAGAGGTTTTGGCTTGATAGGGCCTCACTACTGAGATGATAATTAATAGGTAAGTATGGAAGAAGATACATGCTGCGCCAACCTCAAAGGATAGGAAAGATGGACCCCCTTTTCCGCACTTAAGACTCCCATTTGGTCTATTGTGTGTGCAGGCCTACTCTCCGTGAGAGGGAAAGGGCATAATGCACCACGCGGGTCCAGTGCTGGTTGGTGGGACATCCACATGTCTTTGAATTTTTGATTCTAATCACCATTTTGAGAGCAGTGGTGATGAAATACACGAAGTGAAGCCTGCTTAGGTAAGATCCTAAGAACTACAACTTGTAAGTTGCGGCTATTACCACTGGACCAACACTACACTCATACCGACCCAAATAAATGGGGATAAGGATAGGAGAATGATAAATATGAACTTTAAAAGTGTTAGTAGATGCTAGGTATTGAGAACTATGAATAATATACATCCACACTACCTTACCTTTATTATATACTATATCTTTGACTTACAATGAGAGGAAACTCCATATTAAAATGAACCTAATTCACACATACCTCGAAAGGGAATAACCATGAATGAAAAAAATACATGCATTCCTTTCCTATACAGGGCAAATAAAACTATCTAGAAATTCCAAGACAATTATTTTTCCTATTCAATTTATAACTAAGTACTTATTGCTACTATAGTTTTTTGTATTCATTAAAGACAGTAGCTAAGTGTGTGACTAATCATTACCATTTTTGCTTGACCTTAAACTGCATAGAATAATTTATATGTACATGAGAATAATCATGTTTTTCTCAGGGGAGAAGGTAGGAACATATAGGTAATGATTTTAGTATTATCCCAGATTTATTACTGGAGTTGATGGAAAAGTTGTCCGCTTACAGGGTTTCAGCAACCACAATGCTCAATCATCAATCAGTAATAAGGAATTGATTGAAGAGCAAGAAGAGTGCTATCCCGAGGCATGGCTACTATGGTCTATCCCACTGGTTACTGTCCATTTTTGTAGAAAAGTATGGCATGGGGCAACACTGCAGTTTTATGTAAGTGAAAAAATGCTTGTAAATGTATTTTCAGAGATTAAGTGAAATAAGCTACGTCATCAAGCAATTTAAGAAGGTGGTCATGGCACCTTAGGTCCGGAATTGATGGATACAGATTGTCTGCTTAAACGGGTCCAGTGATAAAGATACTCAGTAATGAGAGACCAAATGAAGAAAAAGAAGCACTCACACGTCTCACACCAAACAATTTTACTCCTTCATAATAAAAGTTTCAATAACTCTTGCCGCCAATCCTGACATACATTTTTTACATCCTGTATAGGACAGAACTATACTGATAAGTTTAGTTTATTTGCTCATTTCTTACTGGAGTGTTCTATCAACTCATGTTTCTCTATTAATGCAGAAATAGTTCTTTAAAGAACAGAAATAAAATTCAATGGGGAAATGGAGCATTACATCTTTTCAATAAACTAGGAGTGAATCTAGAATATTTTGATATTATATATTGCAAGCAAAATGTCTCGTCCAACTAATGGTTAATTAATAATCAATATTGAGTACAGTATAAATTACAATTAATTGTAAGAGAACATAAAAAACTGATTTAAATAAAGTAGGTATTTAAAACATGCCAATAATTAATCACTCATGATCGTACGATAACTTCTGTTTACATTCAATTTTCCCAAATTCAATTAAACTCATTCCAATGTCAAGTAAGATACTTTATCTCATATGACATAAGGAAAACATGATAAACCATATATAAATAAAAGAATTTATAAGCCCAGTCAACTTTATCTATGATAGCGAATCAACTCATAACATTAATCAATACAATAGTCACATTATTTGTGTAAAAAAGGATCGAGTGAAAACATAACAGACATTACGTTCAATAAAGCATTATGTATAAGCTAGCAATGGGCTTATTTAATCACACCTTTGGGGAGTGGCCAGTGACAACAGAATAAACGAAAATGACATTTAAACAACCTAGTTCTAGTAAATTGTGAAGTATTTCTAACAGGATAACTGTTCGAGGACCTATGGGCCGTACATAGCACGTCTGATTCAATGTTTATATTTATCTCTTCTCAGCGGGAGGTAAACTACATGACTATTATACGACACCAATACATCAGTTTTCATTAAAAATAAGCGGGAAGTGAATAGAAATACTCACCAATAGCGTATACTTCTCCATCTTCGAGTTTGCGCCAAACAGTCATTGTGATAAACACACGATTATTTAAATATATTTTTTTATTGAACAAAAATTGTGTAGCTCGTCATTTTTATCAAACCAATATTTGACAAATTGTGACACAGCCAGCGTGACAGCCACCGCAGTGTTGCCATATTGCTATTCTACTAATTGTATTGGTAGCTTTGTGCAGCTATACGCAACATTTTGTTGTTTAGTTGTTAGTCTTCAATCTGAAACAAAGTAATTGTTTGAAAAGCATAAAGAATCAGTTTTTTTATAACAACACTTTAAAAGAGAAATAAACAAGGAGATACTGAATATCAAAATTAAAATATCTGGGGTAGGTCCATTATTTATTTACAGTAATGGTAACTGCGTCCGGATTCATACGAACTTGTCCGGTAATTTCATTGAGCTAGGAAAAACATGGAGGCACCGCGATGTTCTATACATACATTAGCTTATACAACTATGGGTGAAATACGATACGGAATGTGAAACATCGTTTTGTTTCATTCTTTCTAATGCAGTAATCGTATTTGACAAAAGAGCTAACAATATTTCAGTTGTTGCTCATTATGGCAACATTTTGATAAGACGTAGAGACAGTTGTAGGTACGTGACATATTCGCCATAATAGGTGCCGAATTTTGTGGTTGGGTTCGTGGTAGTCCTGCTGTCAAATGGTTGTTAACTTTTTGTATTATTAATGTGTGTGTGTTCCGTGATTGACACAACCATAGCATCGGCAGCCATTTTATGTGCCATTTTAAGGTTTAGGTAGGCACGTTTTTTTTGTAGGTATGCCCAGTCCATATTATTTAATATGTCTATGGGTAATTTGGCGTCGTGTCCGGACTTTGTCCGGCTTGCTAGTTAGTCCGGCTTTTTCTCTTGGATGGACAAATTAGTTTTTTCATGCGACCACCACGATGCTCTAAGAATAGTTTCTCGTTTCAAATTTTTCAGGTAGCGATTTTTTTTTGAGTCGGATTTTAATGTCAGAAAATAAGTTGTTTTTAAAGTATTTTTTTTAATTTTATGTCCAGACTTATCAATGTCCAGCTTTTTGTCTGGACATTTTGTCCTAAATGGTAACCCTATTTAATGTAATCACACCAAGACGGGATCACGGCTGATAATCTTCATAGAACGAAACGCTCGACGTAGCGCCATTTTGTTTTAATGATGCATGACGTTTCTGCTTGGCTGTGATTGGCTGTCGCAGGCACCGGTAGGCCGCCATTTGTTTTTGTATCATTTGAATTTTGCAATGACATTACAGGACAGTTTAAATATTTATAAGTTTTTCCATTCCAGAGAAACTTATATAAATATACGGACACTGGACAGTTTTTTCTGCCATATTAGGTAGGATGTGGGCTGAAGCTAATTGCATTAATTTGTGTCCAAGGAGCTGCTTTTCGATCTGCTCTAAGAAGCCTGAAAGCAGACACAATACGTGAGCAATTACTTGTAAATCAAGAATCAGGTTAGTTTTATTTAGTTAACTTTTCCATACTAGCGGTCCATATATTCAGAAACATTGGTGAATGTTCATCTTCTTAGTCGTTATGTGTGAATGTTCATCAATAAGGGTAAAATTGCTGGCTTTAATCAACTGGCTCAGCGGTGGGCACGTCGTTTAAGGAACTTGCCTCGCAAAGATGTACAACAACCAATGTTTTTAACCATATTTACATGAATACTGTAAAACTTGGTGGCACTTAATTATAATTTGGTTCTATATGTTAATAATTTCAGATGGCACAGTCACAGTAAGCGGAGTCAATCTCAGTATTGTATATGACCCGTCACACCTTATAAAGAAACAACTTTTTGAACAAAAATATCTAAATGGCAAGATATAATAGATGTGTATGCAACGGAGTGCCATCACACAGAAACCAGACTACTATATAAATTGAATAACCAGCATGTCATTCCTGATTAAGGTAGGTTTTAAATATTTTATTTAGCTAGCTATTTATATTCTGCTATAGTGACCACCAGATTATATTATGACAGATTTTATAAATCATTTTTATTTTTCAGGTAAAATAGTGTAAAGGTCTTAAGCAAAACTGTATCTGCAGCCTTGCCATATACAGCAAAATTTTGTAAGTATATAACATTATATGAAAATAAATGTTTTGCATAGTTTTATTTAGTATAGGTGTCCCCCGCACGGTAGAAGGTAGGCATATGGCATTGCTTCAGTTATAATAAAACTACATACATACATGAATTCACGCCTTTTTCCCATGTGGGTAGGCAGAAACTACAATCGCCACCTGCTACTATTCTTACATACTTCTATTGCTTCACTCACATTCATACATCTAGTCAGTAGATCATATTAAGAGAAATCATTCCGTAGTACATACATTGTTTTCATATAACTCTAGAGACTAAGTCTGTACGCAGGGCGGTGGATTGGTTTATAATGTTAAACATAACACCTTTTTTTTTCAGCTCATTATACAGATGGAAGACCTGTCAGTAGCACATTACAAAATACAGCAGAGGTAGTTTTATTTTTGACCAACCATTTCAAAAAGAATCAAGGGGAAAATCCTGAGAACAGCAGTGGTAGAAAAATCACCTCACCACCAGTTTTAGAAAGAGGTAGTTAATAAATTGGAGAAAATATATTGATTCCAATGGAAAGGAAAAATTTGTGCCATCTTTAGTTAATTTTATTATAACACTAAAAAGTTACATGAGGCTGTGGCAGATATTTAAAAGCAGTAATATAAAAATAATGTTACCTAGATATTTTAATTCTGATCCTATAGAAACCTATTTGGTCAAGTAAGGGCATATTATTACCGTAATAACCCAAGCTGCCACAGCTTCAATTGCACCTTCAAGTCATTATTCATAACCAGAATCATAAAGTTTTACATGCAAATGTTTAATTGTGAGGATGACCCGGCAGACCAAGTAATGCAGTCTTTGTTTACTGAAGAATTAAAAGAATTGGTCAAGCTGGGTCATTCAAGTACAGGTCAAAATATTAAAATGATTGTGGAGCAGGCTCGCCGAGAACGATTGAATGTCCACTCGCGAGCCTACACTGCTGGATGGGTAGTATAGTATGCAAAATTTTAAATAAATTTACTTTAAAATGTAATTCTTGGAAAAAATAGCCTAACAAGTAATGAAAGTAGTATCCACGACTGGTTAAACCACCGGGAATACACGGCAGCATAAAAAAGCCTAAACTACCCAAGGTGCAGTGAGGTGTTATGATACAGTAAGTAATAACTGAATCAAATGCGTACTTGCAACAACACAATGCCCATAAAAATAATGTAGCATCAAATGTAAATGATGTTTTTGTTTCCAAATAATCATTTGATTGTATTGACTGTACTGAACAAGACAATTTCCTTCATCATATCATTTCCTTAGTTGTGAGGATTACAATAATGAGAATTGTGCAATATTTATAATAGAATTTTAAAGGGTGTGGAGTGTATGTTCTATGTTCGGAGATTGCAAAAAAGTTTTTGTAAAATATAAAAAGAAATTAAAAAATAAATCATTTAATAAATAATTCTTTGTTTTAATTACTCATCCGCAAAATTAATTTCAATAAATTAATAAGTTTGCCCCCACATTGGGGCAGAAATAGCAAATAAAATAAAAAAAATAGTATAGGGCTCGACGTTTCATGCTGTATCCGTTTTATTCCTTTGCCTTAGTACAATAATCGGACGAAAAAAAAAAAGAAACGTCATATGACATTAAAACTCAACGATGAGAATTTTTGTTCTACAGTTGGCAGTCTGATACGTAGTATCTCTAAGTAGTCTGTGGACGGGATTTTAAAAAAGACAAAACCAATCATTAGAATTATTATGTGCTGATGGTTTTTTATAAAATGATTACGAAATTCAATATTTCTGTTTACATTCAATCGTGAAAATCATAATGGCACTATTACTTCAATGAAGTTGTCAGACCGACCCTGTTAACTGTCCATATTTCTTTTTATTATTATTATAGCTTTATTTATCCATACAATTAAACATTCCATTTTTAGTAATGTACAACAAATTATTTATGTATATTATTGTATGGCCCCTGTAGGGTAAAAAGCCTCCTCTATCCTTTTCCACTTTTGTTTGTCTTGGGCGGTGGTAATCCAGTTTTTCCCAGCCGTTTCTACGATATCATCGACCCATCGTTTCTTTTGCCGTCCTCTTTGTCTTTTTCCAGTGGGACCTTGCCACTTCGTTGTTTGTAATGTCTATCTGTTATCCTGGTACCTAGCTATGTGGCCTGCCCACTTCCACTTTAGTGTCATGGCTTGTTGCAGTGCATCGGTGAGTTTTGTTTTGTTGCGTATGTCAACATTTCGTGTTTTATCCATTCTTCTTAGTTTCAGGATACTTCTTTCCATAGCGTGCTGGCATGAGAGGATCTTGTTCTTTGTCCTGTTAGTGAAGGTCCAAGACTGACTTGCGTATGTTAAGGAGGGCAAGATGCATGAATCCATTATGATTTTCTTTAGCTTCAGACTGTAATTTCCTTTGAGGATTTCTTTCTGTGCCCAATACTTTTTCAATGTTGTGATTATTCTTCTGTCTACTTCATTCTCATTTTTGCTATTGTCGAATGACATTAGTTTCCCGAGGTATACATATTCGTTGACATATTCTATCGTGCTTCCTTCTATATTTATTGGGGTTTGGATATTGTTGGTCATGGAGAAGAGTTCCCTATAGAAAGAGGTGTAAAGCAGGGAGATCCGCTCTCGCCGAAGCTATTCATAGCAGTCCTTCAAGATATTTTCGAAAAAATAGATTGGACTAACAAGGGGGTATGGATACTTAATAGACGTCTAACTCATTTAAGATTTGCTGACGATATAGCTCTTTTTAGCGAAACTGCCACTGAACTACAAAATATGCTTCAAAACCTCGACAAAGAAAGCAAAAAAGTGGGACTAGAAATGAATCTGGTATTCATTTCTAGTCCAAGACAAAATAATGACCATATTTCTTACAACACTCAATTGAATTAGAAATGCTGTGGTCTGCTACATTACAGTGTGCTTGTTCATAATAACAGAAGAAAAATCGCAGAAAGGTAGAAGAAGATACGTTGAAAATTGCCAGAAATATTGCCTCTGGCAATACAATTTGTACAGACCAGACATCAGAGACATTGTCTCTGGTACAAATTGATGAGTACAGATAATATATTTACTCTGGGTACAGTTATCGAAATTCTTAATCAAACTTTTTATAATATTTTGAGTTTTTGTTGAGTTTATGAATTGGCAAAAAAAACTACAAAATTACCCAGAAAGTACCTACCTATCTACATCGATAAAAAATTATGGGCTTGTCAAATTATTTGCATGTTATTGTTTAAGCGCGATTTTTAGGTATTCAAAAAAACCGGCCAAGTGCGAGTCGGACTCGCGCACGAAGGGTTCCGTACCACTATCGCAAAAAACGGCAAAAAAATCACGTTTGTTGTATGGGAGCCCTACTCAAATATTTATTTTATTCTGTTTTTAGTATTTGTTGTTATAGCGGCAACAGAAATACATCATCTGTGAAAATTTCAACTGTGTAGCTATTACGGCTCATGAGATACAGCCTGGTGACAGACAGACAGACAGACAGAGAGACAGATAGACAGACAGACAGACAGACGGACAGCGAAGTCTCAGTAATAGGGTCCCGTTTTTACCCTTTGGGTACGGAACCCTAAAAAGGGGCTGACTACGAACCAGAGTCAACAAAGTCCTAAAAATATTTGCCTATCCATATTGATGCAGGAGGTGGATAATATTATCACAATAAGTAAACATTGGCCTCGATAAAAACTCTCACATCCATCTCTCAACCCGAGAGGCAGGATACGATATGCATTATCTGTGCCATAGGCAACAAACAATTTGAAATGCCAACAACCCAACTGTAGTCTAAACTTACCGTAATAGATAAAAATCTGTTATCTGCGGTGATGACGATTTTGGATAAAGGTACAGATACTGGTTTCTACTTCTGTATTGATAATAATTTTCGAAGCTTACTCTATCACATTTTTCATTTAATTTTATCTAAAAAAGACTAAGTTTAGACAAGCATCTCCTGTAGTAATAAATCTATAGGCCACATCCTACATAATAAGTATATAACTCTTATCGTTATCACAACGGGTAACCTACCTACGTAAAGGGCTTATTACACTACACGGTATTCAGGGCCCTGAATACCGGGTCACTAAATTTTTCCGAAGCAATAAGGCCGATATTCTGAGAACCCTAACTCCCTAACAAAAAAACCACACACACCCTGAATTAGGGTATGAGGCCCTGAATACCGTGTAGTGTAATAAGCCCTTAAGATAATCGAGCACTTAAAAAAATAAAAAGGTTCTTTGATCTAGGTACCTGCACGTGTGAGCTGAACATTTTGACCGGCACATGTTAAACTAACAAAAACATTTTTTTTATCAGTAAATGCCTAGTGGTTAAAAAAATACATTTTTGTTTAGGTTACCGTTTTTAGGGTTCCGTACCCAAAGGGTAAAAACGGGACCCTATTACTGAGACTTCGCTGTCCGTCTGTCTGTCTGTCTGTCACCAGGCTGTATCTCATGAACCGTGATAGTTAAACAGTTGAAATTTTCACAGATGATGTATTTCTGTTGCCGCTATAACAACAAATACTAAAAACAGTATAAAATTAATATTTAAGGGGGGCTCCCATACAACAAACGTGATATTTTTGCCGTTTTTTGCTCGATATTAATAACGGCAACAGGTAGACGCTTGAAATATTCACAGAATGTTTAGTTGTATATTCTCTTAAAAAAATAATAATTATTAAATTAAAATAAAATAAATTAAGGGGGGCTCCCATACAACAAACGTGATTTTTATGCAGTGTTTTGCGATAATGGTACGGAACCCTTCGTGTGCGAGTCCGACTCGCACTTGGCCGGTTTTATTTTATTTTTGTTGCTTGCTTCATGACTACTTTTGTCTAACTGCTATTTTAGGCATTCGGTTGATCGCGCAGTTGTTAAAAATTTAAACACATGAATTATTCTTAGGAATCGCTGGGGGTGTGGTTGAGAATTTAATCGTCAAAAAAATAATACCTACACAGATGAGACTAGCTTGATACCTTGAACGACATAGTAGATACTGAAACAGAGACGGTAATTTTATAATTTAACTCGAACTCGGCAACAATCGCAGTAGGTAGGTATTCTGTGGAGGATGGTACGCGTGCGTAACTACAACCACTCCGTATGGAGATATAGCCTGCCTACCCCATCCGGAAATAGCTACAGCCTTGATGTCAGTCAGCCAAAAATAAAGTTGTGACAATCACATCTCTGCCACTCAGAATCGTCCCTAACCTAACTCGACAGGTCCCAGGTAAGTCTACAAAAATAACGGCAGTATTATTTTTAATCTGCTAACGTTTGCAGTGGGAGTAGGTACTGTGATCCTCTGACCTTTGCCATGCGCAGAAATAAATATTTATTGAGGAAAATAAAATAGTCCTATACACAGTGGGTACCTACGTACCTACACATGAACCCTGAGTAGGCATGGTGTCATGTCATCAACCTGAATTTGCGAAAGTGCAAATTCCATAGGTTCCTTCGTCTTAGGGCTCCGTTAATCATTTTTGCTTACCATGCAGAAATTTTCAGGAGGCAACGGCTGTATGGCTTTAACATTTTCTACTTTGCCTCCACTAACTATTTTCCTTGGCGTGAAAATAGTTAAGTTAGTCAGGCAGATATTTCACACAAAAACTTCTTCATCCTACAATATTTTTTTATCAACAAGTTGTAGTAAAAGGTTAATTTAAAAATCAAAAAACCCGACTGATAAAAAAGCAAACTAAAAAGACGTAAACAAGAAGATAATCATGCTGTGCAGTCGGAGGATACCTACATATTCGCGAGCTGGCTGAACAAAACCAGATGTATCCTCCGACTGCACAGCATGATTTTCTTCTTGTTTACGTCTTTTTAGTTCGCTTTTTAAGCAGATGATGATGATGATGATGATGAAACATATCAGGGGGCTGACCATAAGCTCTAGAGTAAGGTTATTTTGAGATCGTTTAAGTGACAGATGTATACAAGTCATATACATCTGTCCCTTACACACACTCAAAATAACCTTACTCTAAGAGCTTATGGTCACCCCCCTGTATTATATATTTTTGTAATCACCTATTAAAACCCTTTATTTTGATACCCACACGATGGGTTTGGAAGAAAAAAAATAATTGGCCCCACAATATGGCGCCCAAAATTCGCCATTTTTCTATTTGCCAATTTTGATGTAGCCAGTGACACCCGCAAGGTTAAGAAGCATCGATTGACGTAAGAATCATCAAAATCGGCCTATGCATTTGGCCTCTGGAACGCCACATAGGAACAAACATACATACATACATAGACTGATAAACACATTACTCTCTTCGGCAGTCGGGTAAAAACAAGAGGTAGAACCGATGCGCGATGCAATGAAAGCATCCAGTTTCAATGTTATTTACAAAAAAATATATCTCCGTGCACACGTTGCTAATGTTCTTTATTCAGGCGTCGCATTACTTTGCTTGACATTAAAAGTTTCTTAGTAATTTCGTTTAATATAGCCATATTATAATTGACTTATGTAACCTACTTTATTAATGGTTTGTGATTAACATTAATTTGTCTTTGGCACTTTCCTGATCGACAGGCGATATCGTACAACAAGTTTCTTAGAAATAAATATGTCAAGTGCAAATCGGTCAAATTAAGGTCAAAATTGCATCGTATTACGACCATGTCATAGTACTGTTTGTCCATATATATGCTGTGACCATGTGAACGTAGTTGCAAGAACGCTTAATAAAAATTGCATAGCGGTGTCATTTAAATCGAATGCCGTCGAGCCATCTGAAAGGTCGCTTACTCTAAAAATCTGTCTTCGAATGTGCTGTGCTATTTGGCTAAAACACACACATCATAACTGGACAATATTGTAATTTTCATATAATCCTTACCTGAATAGCTAGTTTTGTGGAATGTCAATATGAAACTTTCCAATAACAGTGAAGTTATCTTATCACAAAACTTGCACAGGCGCTTACTTGCACAATGAACATACGTTGCCAGCAGTATTTGTGCAGGCGTGCAATGTCGAAAATGCATAATATCTTTAGTCAAATAGAAACAAGTAAACGACACTTAAACTTTACAACTGGTTGTTGTAAAGTTTGTGTGTGTGTTTGTCTGCAATTTCTAAATGAGCGTTGGAATAAAGTAGTTGCACTTGGTTTTCTCTGCAGTGTATTTTCTCTGTGAGGTCTTTATGTGAAACCCGCAGCCTTATTGCGTAATGAATTCGACAAGGCAAAGGGCAAAGAGTATGATAAATACTCTTTGCCTTTTGCCTTACGGTACGATCTCGGCAACCCGGACATATTTTACTTAGTTTCCTAGCATGGTTAACATTTTTTTTATGTTTTCTATAAGATTGCATAAGTTTTACATTTTTGCTAAACAATTCCGATAATGAATTAGGTCGAAATACAAACCAGAGTAACCAAATTCACAATACAGGCATACATTATACAGTCACATCCGACCAAAATAGACACCAGAAAGGAAGGCCTATTAAGTAAATAATAAATGGAACAAGGTGAGAACATTTCTCCCACGATTTCTCGCACAATCCTTCAAGTAGATTTATTTTGTTTCCTGTTCTCACCTACGGGAGTTCCTTTCGGTGAATTTTAATGAAATTGTAGAAGTAATTGTACTTGGAAAATGTTGAGCAGGGGAATGTGCAGTATCTTATTGTAGGGGACTGTGAGAAAAACGGCTTACATACTAAAATGGTCCTTACTACATCAGAGTTTAATTGGTTTTGGTACTTATGCTTACACCAGTGGCGTAACTATACCATCTGGGGCCCGTGGAAAATTCTTTTGATGGGGCCCTATCAGTAAAAATCGTCACGTTGTACTCAGTTTAATTTTAATAAACTTCGAGATTTTCAGCGATCTCAATTACACGTTGTATATGACCCACTAATGGCCATAGGCCTCCTCTCTTAGGCGAGAGGGAATGGTCTGTAGTCCCCACGCTAGTCCAATGCGTACTGGAGACTTCACATACGTCCATAGAACATAATATCTCAATGCATTCATCATCTATTCGCTAGCTTTTCGGTGAAGGAACAACATCGTGAGGAAACCTGCATACATTTACAATGAAATAAAAATAACAATTTAATTTCAATAAGATATTTATTAAGAAAAATATTTTTTTCGAGCTTTCTGTTCTGCAAAAGTATCTATAACATCATCAAAGTTTAAAGATCGGGCCATAGAATTTTCAATAGACAGAATAGCCAAGTTACATAACCTGTCTTGTCTCATAGAGTTTCTTAAATAGGTTTTTATCAATTTTAGTTTTGAAAACGATCGTTCAGCACTAGCTGTAGTCACAGGAATTGTAAGAAATAACATTAATGCAGTGCATACTTCAGGAAAGCTGCAGGACATAAAATGATTTTTTATTATTAATAAATCAGCAAGGTCTCTGATACACGAATATTTTTCTATTTCGTCTCTGAAAGTGGATCGAAAACTGAGAATTTCTCTGGCAAATGATTCAGATATGTCTTTTTTATATATCTCAACAAATTCTAAAGCTTTTTTTAATAGATCAGTGTCATTTAAAACGTTTAAAGTGGAAGGCTGCAAGACACTGAAATTTGAAACAATTTCATTCATTGGAAGGAAACGCGATTTCAGTTGGTTTATAATGATGTCCAATACTCGATAAAATATGTTCACTTTGAACAAACTTTCCGGATCTTGGAGACGCTCATCTTCGCAAAGCTCATCAAAATGGCGTTTTACCTTCCTCTGACGAGTTTTAGAAAATTCAGGGGTGATGGACCATTTTTCTGCTACACTGTTTGCTTCCATTTTTAAATTTTCAAATTCATGTCGATAACTTTCCAATTCTTCTAGACAAATTTTCAAACGTTTTAAGGCATTTGAAAGATCGGTGGCTTTAGACTGAAGTGCTTTAGAGGCTGCATCGATAGTAAGTAGGATCTTGCAATGGAAAACCAATAACATAATAAAATTATAGTTTTCGATCTTCTTTTTGAGTGAAACAGCTTCATTTTTTTCATCTGATTTGCAATTTAACAGAATTGTTTTCGTTAGCGCTTTTTGGACTTCAACAAACCGAACTTTTAAAGCAAAAACGGCATCATAACGTCCTGCCCATCTAGTAGGGTTTAATGTTTTTAATGTTATTGAAGTTGAAGACTCACTTTCTTTATTAGATATAAAACTTGATAAAATATTCCATCTTTTGATACTATGCCCAAAAAAATTATAAATTTGTTGAACTATTTCAAAAAATATTTGCATATCAATAACCTCTCTCACTGCATCATTGAGTTCTAGATTTAAATTATGAGCAGCACAGTGAACATATACGGCATTTGGCTCGACATCTTTTATGAGTTTTTGAACTCCACCATAAGTCCCTTTCATTGTGTTAGCACCATCATATCCTTGTCCTCGACACTTATTTAGAGGAATATTTTTGTCATTTATGGATTTAATAATTTGCTTGGACATTGCTAAGGCAGTTTGATCCTTAACTTCATGAAATCCTAAAAATGTTTCTTTAATGACAAGTGCCTTTGGGATCCCATTACCATCTTTTTCGATTATACAATAACGGTAAAGTTCACACATTTGATAAATTTTAGAAATATCTTGAGTTGTATCGAATATGATAGAGTAGAATGGTGCGGCATTTATTTCATTTATGAGTGCATTTTCTACTTTTAGAACCAGGACAGAAATCAGCTCATTTTGTATTTTTGGACTTAAGTATTTTATCTGGCCCTTTGGTTTACTTAACAATTCTTGTAAAATCGGATCGTATTTTCCTAATAACTCAACAATACTCAAAAAGTTTCCTTTGGATCTTGGATCACTGCTATCTGCGTTTTCTCTGTGGCCACGAAAGGCTAAATTACACGTTGAAAGTGTCAGAGTAACATCAAGGAGCCTAGAAAGTACTTGGCGCCAAAAAGATTTTTCTTTTTTGATCATAGACTCTTGCTCTTCATCGAGTGTTCCATGTAGCCGCCACTGTTCAAACGTAAGACAGGAATCCAGATGAATTTTTGATGTCTCGTGTCTTTGTATGGCATCTACAATATGTTTCCAGTCGTCATAGCCCTCAATCCAAACATTTCGTATTTTCTTAGATGCCCGATTTGCAAATAACCAACACGGTTCACAATACGCCTTCTGAAGTATTAAAGAATAGGATAGCCATGTACGTTCAAGTTTCACGCCAGACTTGGAAACAATATAGTAATGTTTTTCTAGAAAAGATCTATTGTCACTATCTTTTAAGAAAGGGCCCTTAGGTTTACAATGTCCGTTTTCAATCACGAACCTTTTCACTTGATCAGTTAGCTCTTTAAAATTACCCTTATCAGTAACATATGGCGAAGATACAATATTGTTCATGCTAAAATATAATTCTCTTTGATTTTTGCTAGTACTTTGTTGTGGTTGTTCTGGATCTGCATAGTCACTGGTGTTGGGTGCTGCATCTGATAATTCTGGTATACTTTTAGTAAGGTCCAATTCTTCGCTTTTGGAGCACTGTTCACTCGACTTTTCATTATTTAAGTCATCATTTTTCAAGTACTGACTAATTTTAGGTAGCTTTTTATTTTTTTCTTCAGTCTCCCTCTTTCTCTTTCGTTTTTCGCTTCCACTTAAATATTTTCTGGAACTAGACATTTTAATATCTAACTTTCACAATCAACTTTACTTTGCCACCATTTTCATATTCAATAAAAGAACAAATACGAAAAATCAAAGATACATATCACCAAAATATCAAATCCGGAATTTCTCTAACATAAGTGTTGCTAGCTCGCCCCAGCAGCAGCGCCACGAAAAAAGTGAAAAAGAAATGGGGAATTCCCCGATCGTCAATGCTCACCCGCGCTGCCAACGTACCGCGACAAAATATGTAGAAACCAATGGATGCGTTCTAAAATGAATAGAGATGTGCAATTACCGGTATTTTGACGGTCATAAGTACGTAAAATTACTCGTCATGGGTAACGTGTACATCCCTAAAAATGAATCAACATCTTTTTGTTAAGGTTGGTTGAAATGCTTAACGATTAACTCGAAATTGTATTATGGTCTATAGTTGTCTCACTTTGGATTTTAAGCAGAACTTGAAAATATACTTTTCAAATAAAATAAAATACTCAGGTAAAATGCAAAAAAATATTTTTGAACTTGCGGCCCCTTGGACCGGGGCCCTCTTGGGTCGGGGGCCCGTGGCATTTTGCCAGCACTGCCACCCTATTGTTACGCCACTGGCTTACACTTTAATTGGTATGGTACCTAAGCGAAGGATTTGTGCAAAGTGGAATTACGGTATGGATATAGATTACAAGCAGGCATAGATATGTTTATTGTTTTTGTTGATCTGTTTTGTGTTTATATGCAGATAATTATATATCGACCTGTATATAGAATATAGCTACCGGCTCGCTTTAATTTACGAATTACGTGCATATAAAGTAGTAAGATGGTAGATATTGTTTTTATTAGGTAAGTACAAGGGGGTGACGATAAGCTCTTAGAGTAAGGTTATTTTGTTTGTGTGTAAGGGACTGATGTATATGACATGTATACATCTGTCACATACGCGATGTCAAAATAACCTTACTCTAAGAGCTTATGGTCACCCCCCAGCTCTCTGTATGGTAACAGTGGTAAAGCTCCAGTTCTTAACTCTACTTAAGTAGATAATTGTTTGATTGTCACGCTGTTAGTTTTCATGACTGCCAGTATAGTATGATGGATATGAAAGCTGGTGATAATAAAACTACAGTCATGTCTCTTGTATTTGTAGATTTTTGTAGCTGGCGGAGCAATATCAATTAAGAGCCGGTTTTCACCCCGAAAAACCGAGATGTAAAATGCTAACTACTAGTTACCGGGACAAACAAACGCAACGCTGGCCTTTAAATATTACGCGAACACAGAAACACAAAAAAGCGGATAGCCAAAAATTTTTCTGAAAGTTCACAGTTACACTTTGTGCCACCTCGCACAATTTGTTGTTTGAACGTGAACGCAACGCATGCCGTATTGCGTTTTAAAACTCGCTGTGAAAGTTCGCAAAGGGCTAAACGTTTTGAATGAGTTTGTGTGTTTTTGTTTGTTTTAATAGGAAGGTGTGATTATTTTAGAATAGGTACTTACGTGTGAAAGTTTTCTTGTTGTTGATCTTATTAGTTATTATGCGGCTAACGCCATTGCTTCATACAAACCTTAATTTTTTCTGGCACCATGGTGAGTACCTAGTACTCAAAGCCTGGATTTCGGTTATGTTTAAGCACATAACTGAATAGATGTTACCAAAGGTGCTGTAGGTAATCCACAGCATACACAAAACTCAAACAAGAATAATTTATTTCAACTACGCCCATTTACAGGCACTTGTGAATTTGTATCTCTAGTAGGGAACGTAACGTTATTGAAATCGACCGTAAATCAGCGACTTTTAAGTATTATAATGTTAGCTACCAAACTACCAACGTATTCTTCATCAAAATATTTCTGTAATCACTCAACTGTGACTCGGAGCAATATCAAATTATGCAAAACAATGCTCGTAGGAAAGCTTCAGGCGCCCGTTCTTGTATGAACAATCAAAGGCTGACATGACGTCACTCGCCAGTATGGTGTGTAACGAACCGGTCAGTCCATTGTCGTGTTGAAACTGAAACGTCCTGGAGTTAAAAGGTTTTGTGATGATAGGTTAGAAGGTTACTTTGAAGTGCTTCTTCGTGTTTTTAAGTGGCTCTTTACCTACGTCCACGAGATGTGACCGCCTGTTTTTGAGACAAACTTGTCTCATTATTTCCAACCACTGCAACTTCCAAAAGCCAGACAGAATCAATAGTGTCGACCACCAGGAAAGCGCCGAGGCAACGAAGCCAACTTGTCCAGCTGTAACGATTGAACTGTTTCGGATATCGCAACGATATTAATCAGAAAGGACAGCATTAAGAAAAATCATAATTTCCTCTCTACAGAACAGAGCTAGGTCAATAAGCCCAAAGGGATGTTTCCGACGCCAATTTTGAATTTTGGACATCAGTGGGTTTGCCCACAACGTAGGTAAAATAGTAACAGCGGATCTTTGTGTCTCTGAAGTTGGCTGCAAGTTCCTGTGCAGTAGTTATTTTTGTGTCAATGTTGAAGATGAAGACAGCATTGCATAACTGCCTCTTTCACTCGCTTACGTTTGTCGCATCGTCCTATCTCGCTTAGGTACTCTATTCAGTATACTCGATGACAAACTGTTTCTTGCGCAATGGTTCGCAGAGCCTATCTTCAGAGAGAGACACAAAGATGTGACTACTGGACGTAAGTATGTAACTATCTACGTTGTCGTAAGAAACAAAGAAAAGTCTTCTGTGGTAAAATACATCGCTAACGATATAGAAAAACACAGTAGGTTAGTTCTTCTTCTTTTTGTAGCGATGACTCATATTTTATCCACGCAGTACGTAGTGACATGCACCCTAATTATGTAAGTTCGAAGAATAGCGCACGGTACGTTTTCCTCGCATTCCCTGCTTCATAATTATGTTCAAAAATCCGTCTATTCGACAGCGTAAACACGCATTGAATAGTGTTGAGTTATCAAAACGAAAAGGAAAGAGTGACCTTCGTGGTGTTCTTAACAGATTTGCAATTAGGATGCTGGAGGCTCTCAGCTCTGGATCAGTGGGTCGTCTTAGGGGCTGTCTTGCCACATGTTCATAAATGCCTGGAGAGTCTGGTCGTTTTGCGCTACGGACAGGAGTGAAGATAATTATTATCTTGTGACGGAGCTCAAATATCACACAGTGTTAGGCGGCTTAATGACCGGGTCGAGACGCGTGTTTGTGCTTGGTAAAGAATATGTACCGTAACGGCTCAGTCAGGAAGCTCTCATTTAATTACAAGCACTCGTTAAAGAATTTGTACCAAAACGACTCAGTCAGGAAGCACTCATTTAGTTACAAGTACTCGGTAAAGAATTTGTACCGAAACTACTCAGTCAGGATCAAGCTCTCATTTAATTACAAGCACTCGGTAAAAAATGTGTACCGAAATGACTCAGTCATGAAGAACTCATTTAATTACAAGCACACGGTAAAGAATTTGTACCGAAACGACTCAGACAGGAAGCTCTAATTTAATTAAACAATCAAAATGCTAGACTAAATTTTTTTTTTTTTATTTTTGCTTTTCAGTTCGTTATTTCGTCGGTTCCTTTTTTTGCTAAAATTTATTTTTTACAGCAGAACATTAATTCACAGTCACATTACCATTGTAACAATTTTTTTTTATATTAAAAGAGAGTCTTTCTGACCTGCTGCTTTCCCTGTGTAACATCCGTCCCTTTTTAGCTCGGCTAATAGGGTCCAACTTATGTAGTACGAAGCGTACTTGAGAATTTGTAATTTTAATGTAGAAAGTCCTTTCTGCCCTTGATTGTGATTCAGGACCCTTTAAGCGCCTTTTGAGTAACCGAACTCAAATACTTACAAGTGCTTGCTGTTCCCGTTTGGCTTTGTCCGCTTAGACACGGTGTAATGTGCTTGGGTATTGTAGTCGTGGCTAAATAATAACAGCCGCACAAGGTCGATATTCAAGGTTAAGCAACGTTTGTCGAGGTCGGTCCGTGGATGGGTGATCAATAACCATCTTTACATACCGAGATCCCTTCGCGCTTCTGCAACCACATTAAGCTGTTGGTCTCGGTTGTCATTTGTAGATCTTTGATAGCCTTTACATGTTACTTTTTAACCGACTTACCAAAAAAGGAGGAGGTTCTATGTTCGACATTATGTATGTTTATTTTTTTTTATTTTTTTTTTTATGTATGTTCACCGATATCTCCGTCAATTGTGGACCGATCTTGAAAATTCTTTTTTTGTTTGAGAGGATATATTCCGAAATTGGTCCCATTTTCATTTTGTGAAGATCTGATGAAGAACTTCGGAGATATACAACAGAACTCTTCAATAAATAACGGCAAATCTCTCGGGCTTGCTGCAATCGCATGTCTGTTTATTGTTTATACCATTTCGTAACATAACATCACGCCAGTACGCTCGAAAGGGGTATGCAGATCTCTCATTTCACCGGTTATATTCAAGTTTCATCTTATTCGGGTAATCTATTCTGTCGTTATAGGTACTTACTTCTCTACTTCCCTATTAGGTAGGTACAACTAAAAAGTGAAAAATAAAAAACATTTTTACAAAAAAATACTACCGACTTCCAAATAAGAACTAGAAAGTGAAAAATAAATTTATTTTTGGAAGTCGGTGTCCATAACTTAAAAATTTGGTACCTATCAAAGACACCGACTTCCAAAAATAAATTTATTTTTCACTTTCTAGTTCTTATTTGGAAGTCCGTAGTATTTTTTTGTAAAAATGTTTTTTATATATAATAGAGTAAATATAGATAGCTCAAAATACATACACTTGCCAACATCAGTGCAGAAATAAACTGAAAGTTTGGTTGATAGAACAAAGCTATGACAAAATAGAAAATCTGCTAATTGCCACAAACTTTGCAAGATAATTACATTTCTCCACACCCCCTCATACAACTACACAACGTCACACACAAACGCACCATCACACACACACACACACCATGATACGGATACACACACGCACACTATTACGATTGTAACCATCTATAAATAGGAACTGACTTCCAAGTCAAAGGCAATACCTAAGCCTAGTTTGGGAGTCAGGCAACTTGTTACTGTGCGTATAATGTAATGTATGTATAATGTAAATAATATTATTAAATGTACTTACCTCAAAATTGATAAGAGTGATGCTTTTCAGCAAATTATTTATTACAGACAGAGACAAAATGAAATTGTTTCTAGATATGTCAGTCGGTATAACAATTCTCGTTTACATTTAAAGTCTAGAATACCGAATACTGTAATACCTACTTACATCTAATTTAAATTGTAAATGATACAACGTAATGGGGTGTCACTTTCATCATCCTTAGGCTTTTCCCGTCGTTGTTTAGTTGCCCGTTTTCCATAAATATCATTATAGAAAGAAAAAATAATAGAAAATTTAAAAAGAACTGGCCAAGTGCGGAAAATTTCAACTGTCTAGCTACAGCATGAGATACAGCCTGGTGACAGACGGACAGACTTTAGCAATAGGGTCCCGTTTTTACCCTTTGAGTACGGAACCCTAATAAGTGCCCTTTGTATGACCAAAACAATGATGGCTTGCGTTTCACCCTCTCTCTTTCTGGTGTTAAAAGTAGGTATATTTACTTACTAGCTGTTACCCGCGACTTCGTCCGCGTCAAACTCGTAAAAAATATATTTTTATTTTTTTAGTTTTCCGCCGGAACTATGAATTTTCTCGTGATCAAACGTAGCCTATGTTACTCGTTATTACATCAGCTATCTACCAGTGAAAGTCCCGTCAAAATCGGTCCAGCCGTTTCGGAGATTACCCGGAACAAACAGACAGACAGACAAAAATCTTAAAAATTGCTTATTTGTTGTTAGTACCGTATATACTTTCACGTGCATTCAATAAAACGTTGTTATTTTGATCTTACATACAGACACTTCAATTTTATATATTTGTATAGTTTTGGAAATTGATAAATCTTGACGTTCAACTGCCAGCGTTCAATTTGCTCCAACCACAAAATATCAGAATTTACACTAGGTCTTTCCTTAGCATATATTTGAGCACCCTATTTCATGGATCTTACGCAAATATAACTGACATGCAGGAGCCCGTAACCTTTCGGGGATTACGACTAACAACCATGTATGAAATACACTAAAAATAACAAGAAACGAAATATTGTTCTGAGTTTTATTAACACACGAATCCGCAAGTCTTCGACTAAAACCTTTATTTATTTTTTATTATATTTGTACTAACGGATGGAACCCAATTCCTTTAGAAATTTGACTTGTTTAGCCTCAAGCAAACAAGGGTTAGGATGCGGACTTCGGTCAGATTCCTAATTTACAAGATTTTCTTTGGCTTTTGGTGAATTTGTCAAGTTAATTTAAACAACTTCCTCTGGGGCTATTAGGTTGTGACTCTGATGTACTAAGTCACTGCATACACCTTTTGCTTCATCTACATGTACGTTCTTAGGTACATAGTCGTACAAGCATCAGGAGGTCGACATTTTCAACTCAAATGTGCGTTTAATTCTAAAGGGGTGTAAAGAGTGTTTTACTACCTAGATCTGTTGTTTCTTTCTTATTATTAAATTATTATTATTTTGGAATTAAAATTATTGTTAATATTATTTGAATATTTGTTTTGTTGATATTATGTTGTTACTATTTGATTATTTGTTCTGTTGATTATTTGTTATGTTTTGATTATTTGTTTTGCTGATTATTATGTTATTACTGTTTTATTATACTAATTGATTTTATAATCATATTATTATGTAATGGTGAAATTGTTGACTCTCTGCACGTGTTGGGTCAAACTGTAAGTGCAGAGAGTATAGCCTTAGCGCTAACTTAACATAATTCCTAGTTAAACATTTATCGTCGAACCAGGGCTCACGAGGAGGTTCGTTTTGAATGACTTTATACCAAATGCCTTTGTCTTTGGATATTTCATTGAAGTATTTATTCCATTTGTCGTAACATACACTCTTAAACCTGGCGAAATATTCCCAGTAATCGGACATATATGAGGTAATATTTCCCATCTCAACTGCCAGTTTCGACAGCCGGTCAGCCTCCTCGTTGCCTCGTAACCCTATGTGCGCTGGAACCCATTGCAAGACAAACCTAATGTCGTCTTTGTTGTAGCAATGAATTAGTTTAAGAATATCATAGGCTATCGATGCACCTCTGCAACCAGAGGCGCATCGAGCCATGTTGTATAGCGCTCTTGCTATCGGTTAATATAACTACTTTATTTAGATTTTGACTAAGTGCATAAAACAACGCTTGATATATTGCAATGAGTTCCAGGGACATTATACATACATTTGCATTAATTTTATACATAGCTTTATAACCTGTACTTTGGAAGAAAAAAGCAGCTCCACAGCCATCTATACTCTTTGATCCATCTGTGAAGATTTTACACCAATCACCATATTTGGAAGCTAATTCAGATACCACTTCGTGTACCAATGCATTGTGATTATAACTATTTTTTGGGTGCGTTACACATTCTAAATCACTTTTAATAGTCTTTAATTTGTAAAGCTGATACCCATATGTCTAGAGAGAACATTCTAAGACTATCCGAGGTATTAATTTGAGGCTTTCCTAATTCTTTAAATGCTGTAGCCAGAAGGGGTTTTCTTTTATTTGTCCAATAGCTATTATTAATTAGGGAGTCTAATTCTGAAATTGTGTCTATGGTTATATTATTAGACCATGCCAATGATTTCAGAATTATCTTATAAGCGAGATATTTTCTCCTCAAAAATAATGGTGGTATGTGCAGTTCACTCTCCATCACATGGATGGGTGAGCTTCTTATGAAACCCCCTACTATTCTAAGTGCTTGGTTTTGTAATTTATCTAGTTTGCTTGTATGTGTTTTTGCACTAGAATCATACAAGTAGCAGGCATAATCAAGACGACTTCTTACTAACGATATGTATATTCTACGTATATGTTTTGTATGTACGCCCCAAGAAGAGCCTGCCAGTACTTTTAATATATTAAGGTATTTTCCACATTTACTAATAATTTCATTTATATGTTTCCTCCAGTGTAAGCTTCTATCCAACCAAACTCCTAAATATTTAACACATTCCACAACTGTTAACGGCTGATCATACACTTTTAATGAAGGCAATATTTATTTATTTATTTAATACTTCATGCACACAATCGTACAGAGGCGGACTTAATGCCTTAGGCATTTTCTACCAGTCAACCTTTGGGTGATGCAGAGACAAATAGAGGTAGGTGCAATATTGTAAGCAAATCACGACAAGGTGGGTTTAATCAAATACAAAGATATACATACATACTATAAAATACGTAAAATATATATAAAAAAAAATATATATATATATATACTAAATACACGAATATACTTAAACAGTTAGTAGTAGCAGATAATTGGAAAACATTATCGCTGTGACGATACTACTGCCAACTTCTTACAAACGTGCTCGCGAGCCTTCACTTTGAATGCCAATCGGTTGGTTGCCATCCTGATTTCTTGGGGGAGCGCATTCCACAAAGAGATAGACTGAACGAAGAAAGAACAGTGAATGAAGTGCGATGAGTGGGACATTGAAGAAGACGGTTATGTGAAGAGCGAAGATTTTTGTTGTGGTTGGCGCAAGTATATTGAAAGTGAGGGGCTAGATAACTAGGGGTATTGGAAGAGGTAAGAAATGAAAACAAGGTAGTAAGTGCCCTTAACTCTCTGCGTTGACGTATGGGCAACCACTTTAGAAGTGACCGATGCGCAGAGATTTGATCATATTTACGCAGATTGAAAACGAATTGAATGCAGTAATTTAGAAGACGGTCAAGTTTGTTGAGGAGATCTGCATTCAGGTCATAATAGCACACGTCACCATAATCGATGATAGGAAAAATTAGGGCCTGCACAAGCATTATCTTCGTGTTCAAAGGCAAAAAAGAGATAGACCTTCTGACTGACACTGGCAACTTGAGTACGCCAGTTAAGGGTACTATCGATGCGCAAGCCTAGGTCCTTCACGTCAGTGCTAAATGGAACAATCGTACCGTTGAACAGAACAGGTGGCAAAGTTGCACCATCTACCTTAGCGATGCTGCGAGGACTCCCAATGATGATCGACTGGCACTTATTGGGGTTTACAGCAACGCCAAACCTATCAGACCACGCTTTTTTCGCTATTAAGTCCGCATTTAACTTGGCGATAACGTGCGGTAGTTCGTCGACACTCCCTTGACAATACAACTGAAGGTCATCTGCATACAGATGATACGCACACTCAAGTTCGGAAGTAATGAGGTTAATAAAAATAGAAAACAGAAGAGGAGATGAATGAAATAGAATATTCGCCTTCGGCCCCTACTAAATATACAATAATTAGATTTGGTTGTTGACAAAGTCAATCCAATCTCACCCAGTAATGTGACTATACAGTTTAAGGCATCCTGTAAATATCGCTCACATTTGTTTATTTGCTTGTCACTAAAATAAATAACAAAATCATCTGCGTATTGCGATACCATAACGGTTTTTATTTGACGGCAGATTTGATGCGTAACTAAATTAAATAATAAAGGCGACAACGGGTCACCTTGTGCCAATCCTCAGTTAGTCAATCTTGTTTCAAAACCTTCACTATTAAACGATTTAATTGATAATTGCCTCTCATTCATAAACGACCAAAGATAAATACATACTCGAGATCCAACTTGAACTTCATCCAATACTTTTGTAACAGAATCAATTGAAACGTTGTTGTATGCATTTTCAATGTCCAAAAAACAAGCAACAGTAGGTATGTTTTTCGTGAATCCAACCTGAATGTAAGAAACTAGTCGGGATAGTGCATCTAAACATGATTGTGCCTTTCGAAATCCTACTGTGCATGGAGACAGGAGTTTGTTTTTTTTTCTGCAAACCATTCTAACCGCTTACAAATCATAAGATGAAAGATCTTACACACACACGACATCAGCGAAATAGGCCTTAATTTAATCTCACTATTAACATTGTTTGCAGTTTTGGGTATGGGAATAATTTGAATATTTCGCCATTGGTGAGGAACAATACCGAATTTATATATATAATTGTATATCTTCAGTAGAAGAAACTTTCCTGAGTCTGGTAAATTGTACAACATTGAATAAGATATAGCATCCTGCCCCGGGGCGGAATCCTTTTTTTTAAGGCAATTTTCAAGTTCTTGACGTGTAAATTCGGATTCTAAAATTTCATTTCAGGATTTAAAGCTCGGAATCAAATTAGGAACATAGTCTGGAGTCAGAGAACGTAGAAGATCAACTTGTTTGTCAATGGGAGGGCACCATCTTTGTTGTTTAAAACCTTGCATCCACTTCATACGGCGCCACATTTCTTGTGTCGATGTAGCTTCGTCTATGGAATCACAAAATGTTTGCCAACCATGGTACCTAGCTTTCTTAATTAATGTTTGAGATTCTAAAGTTTTGGATTCTAGTTTATTTAAATTATCAGGGGTGGGATTTTTACGGAAATTTGATAAGGCCAACCTTCGCTGTGCAACTATTTCAGACAATTTAGGGGACCAGTAATTTTTTTGTTTAAACTTTTCGTTTGGCTTTAAACTGAATTTAAAATAGGGTATATGTTTACTAGCCGCAAATTCAACATAGTTCATAAAAGAGTCATACATTTGTTGCACGTTACCATTAAAAGATCCTTCATTAAACGTTTTAATATTTTCAGAAATCGTTTGACGATATTCACCCCAATTTGCATTTTTTAAATTACGTTTTTTAACCATATGTACATTAAAAGATAAGTTAGCTGCCATTTTAATAATCAGGTGATCACTACCCAGATTTTCATTAAACACCTGCCAATCAAATTTTATTGCAACGTCAGAGGAGACAAACGATATATCTGGCGACGTCTGTTGCACGTTACCATTTACCAACTTAACTCGAGTTGCGATGCCGTTGTTAAGCGATATAAAGCCATTTTCTAGGGATGAATCCATAATTTGCGTACCTCTCACGTCCAATTTAACCGACCAATTAGTGTGATGACCGTTGAAGTCCCCAGCTATTAAAGTTTTACTAGAAAAGTGACCAAAAATATCATTCCAATCGGAAGGTTGAGTCTGAACAGACGAAGGACAATAAAGTGATACAATATATTCTAAGTCTTTGCAATTTATATATAATAATATATACCTACATTATTACTATTAAATGACACTGGGTGAGACTGAATTGTCTTGTGCACCAGGATAGCAACACCACCATAACAATCGTATCTATCCTTCCTATAAATATTAAATCCACTAATATTTACGTTAACCTCACAATCAAACCATGTTTCGCTAATTATTGCAATATGTATATTTTCTTGTATTAGCAGATCCGAAAAAGATATTAATTTAGGACGTAGACTCTGTGAATTCCATTGGAATATGTTTACCTTTATTACTTCTTGTTTTCTATCCATTACTAAGGCGACTTAAATATCTCAACATATTTTCTCCAAATATAATACTAACCAACAGAGAGTAATTGTGATAAATAAATAAGCACGGCGGTTATGAGAACTGGATGTTACAGCGCACCTGACCTTTCTGAACACAAAATTAAGACCCGTGTGACGCCGGCGTCGTTTCTACAAATAAGTTATACATGAATAGCAATTTCATACTAAGACAAGTAATGCGAAATCTGCTGAAAACATATCCAATCAATCACAGGTAGTTAATGTAGGTCTTTGACAACTTGTCATATTAATTTTGAGTTTTGATCCAGAAACTGAAAGCCAGTTTCTAAATGGAGATATTTAAGTTAAGAACTTTTCAAACCCTACTTTATTGCTAAAGTTTGTCATCATAATATTAAGAGCAGTCATATATAATAAGATTTAATTCGTTTGTTCCGGTCGGATCCCCTCGATCTGATCCCCAATACTACAATAGATGCCGTATGCAGAAACAATCAAAACAAATCTCTGCTTCCAATTTTAAAATCACCCAAATCGTTATGAAAGTCCATTGCATGTTCCCAATTCTGAAAACCGATCCCGAGTCTCCAAGGTTTCGATAACCGATAATGAACTGACTTCCAGTTCACAACGATCTTCACAGATATCCATACCAATATTTTAAGTGCGATAGTCAATGTCTGTCTGTTTGTGTGTTATGTTTTCAAGCCTAAACCGGTGAGTAATATTGATGAATTTATAAAGGCATTGCTGAGGGCCAGAAATGCTTTTATAAGTTCATTTCTGACCAGTCGTGGAACACAATCGAAGTGTTTGCTCAATGGATTTTTGAAACAAATTATTAGGTAAGTAATGTGAATTCTATTAATGTCTTTCAAGTTCTAAGTTGAATTATAAATTATTATGTTGTTGAATCACTATTTCAAGCGTACGTTTTTCTGTGAAATCTATTACGCCTATGGCTAAAATTTTAACGCGCCTCTTGAAATTGGAATATTTACACATTAATATTTAGCGATGCGTTTAGCAAATTATACAATTCAGCTGCCATTTTAGCAGTTCACGTTTTGACGTGCTATATAATAAGGACACTTGATTTTATAACGGCATGTGTTAAAAGCAAACAACCGCCATGTTCTTACCAAATTATGGGTTCTCAATAGCAATACTCTTGGTTAAGGCTCTTATAGGAGTCATGAGATTATATCGGCCCACAGATGTTCTCTTAAAAGCGCTTATAAGGAGTAATTACTCCTCAGTGTATATACTATGGGCATTGTCTCTTATAGGAGTCATCAGATTATATCGGCCCGCAGATTTACTCTTGGTTTATGCATTTATAAATAAGATTCTTGGGCCTATAATGGCCAGAAAATATGTTCTTGTAGACGGTTACAAGGTAAAGTTATAGTAGTAAATGTACTAACGTTGAAACAACATTGATTTATGTTGTTAAAAGTGCAGTAGCAAATATTGAAGCCATAATCAGAGCTTTATAATTCAAATAGTCTTAGAAAGTACGCGTTCCAGGATAATTTTCCTAGTTGGTAGGATACTTTCAGACTTTCACGCGGGCGAAACCGCAGGCATAAGCAATTTCTATAATAAGTTTGAACGTATTTCCAATGCAGCATTATTTTCACGTCATTTCCTTTGGTCTGGATCTAAACTACTGTAGTTAGAAGTTCTACGATAGTTAAGTAGTCTGTTCCTAGTACTGGCTTGTGTTATCGAAAGTTGTTTGAAGGTCTTAGTAAGAAGTTTGAGCAGATATGGCTAACCAGCCACGATACGATATTTCATAGATTTTCCAAAGCAATGATAATTGTGTTGTGGTTAGCTCATTTGCCTGGAGAGATGAGATGAATGATTGTCTTAGAGTCAGTTCGGTTATCCACGCTTGTGCACTATTATATCGCCCGCGCCGATGGCTAGTCTACGTAGTGATTGGCCACTGGCCGAAATCGGTCAGGAGGACTATTATTACGGTTATCTAGCCGAAATCACTGATTACGCTAAGACCACCCCTGAATTGTTTGTTTGTAGGTATCAGAAAATTATACACACTATGTGCCACAGGCTTTTCATTACTAGCACTTGTGTTGTATGGAGAACCGAAGCCGCGGAAAAAAGTTACAACTTTCTATGATATGATTGCTGATTTGGCATTATTGGGGCAAATGGGTAAGTATTTTTCACAACGAAAACATCTATCCAGAAGCTAACTATCTTCATAAGAGAATCAACCAAGTTAATGGCGGCACGGTTCTATTCAATGAGATAGTTACTAACTCGCATAGTTTGGCAATTCGCCACATAACACATCTGGATGTAATAACCGCTAGTCTAGGTTTCGACGAATAGTTCTGAAACTTTAGATCTAAGTTTACTTTGAAGGACTAAGTGTGCAATATATTGGTATCTATTTGATATACGTGTTCGATTCTATAATAACTTTAAGGGAATTATAATAAAATAAACCGGCGAAGTGAGAGTCGGACTTGCTAATAATTAGGTAACATTACTGAAATTCATAAACAATGACATCACTGTACATTGCTCCAACGAAATGATAAACTGGATAAAGGCCTAAAATTTACTTTGCTGTTGAAAAACGGTTGTCAAACTTAGTTTACAAACTAGAAATAATTTAATACGTAAACGTTTTTTTATGTAGCTACAAATTTACGGCTTTCATTTTTTTCCTTTGTTGGTGCTTTAAGACGTTGCTTCGTGTCATATTCCATGATTATAGGATAACGGCAAATAAATACCCTATAGGTCACTATGACACCCAAAAAAGAAATACGAGAAATGACACCCTAAAAAGTGGAAAATGGAAGAAGCCAACGTTTTGCGCCAACGCAACTGGTGTATAGATAAAAAAAGAAAAAGATTGAGTGAGAGAGATGATGAAGATTGAATATTTAAATTACATCGTCATTCATTTACCACTAAATTAAAATAATAATTAAATTGTTTTTTATGCATTAATTTTTAACAAACAAGTGACGCCTAAAATTATTTGAATTCGGCGCAGCAATTCATGTTCCTCAAAATAAATTATATTGCCTCCTTCTTTCCATTGGACTTTCACATTTTCACCTGTTGGTGTGTAGATGTTCCTACTATCTACCTAATTGGTATCGATTACATTCTAACCCAGAATTAATCGTAAGAAGTTGCCAAACCTCTGTTCTTATAAACTACTTGTAGTTAGTTTGAACGGCCGCATAACTTTACTTCTGGGGGCGACAACACACATTAGACAAGAACAACTTTGTTGCTAACTTTAGCTTAATGAACTTTTGTTTTGTTTACTTTACGGTGGCAAGAATGATACTCACATAATAGGTAGATACTTGTAGGCAATATTAAATAATAGGTAGTTATCTCATCATCATCGTCATGATATCAGCCGAAAGACGTCCACCGCTGGACATAGGCCTTTTCTGCCCACCGGCCATCCGTTCTGCGAGCAATGTGCCCTGCCCACTGCCACTTAAGTTTGGCAATTCTTCGTTCTATGTCGGTAACCCTGGTTCTCTTGCGGAACTCTACATTTCTGATTCGATCACACAAGGAAAATCCGAGCATAGCCCTCCCCATAGCCCTTTGGGTGACTGTTAGCTTTCTGATGAGGCCGATTATGAGCGACCAAGTCTCAAAGCCATAGGTTATCACTGGCAACACACACTGGTCATAGACATTCGTCTTGAGACACTGGGGTAAGTTAGAAAGAAAGAAAAGAAAGAAAAAGTGTTTATTTGTCACAAAACGACATACAATATAAGAATATACTTAAGCTAAACCCTTAAAATAGTATTAGTAGTACTTAAATTAAGTTAGTAAAGACGAGAAATAAATCAAACAATGATAACAAACAATTATAAACACAAAAGAAATAGGGTGAAAAATATGTAGGCAGATGCATGTCGTGATTGTGGCAATAAGGCTTCCACTCAGCATAATGCTGTACCGTGGGGGACCCACAGCACGGCGCTGATTTCAGTGGTCGCCTAGGACGTAACGTACGGAAACCAAATCTGTTGTGTATGTTAAAATAGATACAAATAACAAACAATTAATAAAGTAAAAAATAAATAAAAATAAACTACCCAAACTTATAATGTGACCAAAACCAAAAACGCAACACGCAACTTCCTGAACGCTGCCCAGCCGAGTTAGTAGGTAGTTATCTAAATAGTATATATTTCTATTTGCAATAAATCAATATGCCTTATTTTTTCCAACTATCTTTGGGTCGCCTTCCAGTTTAACCGGATGCAGCAGAATACCACTATTTACATGCGATTGCCTATCTGACTCCTACTATCCTGTAACTAGATAACGAAAACCCTTGAAAAAACTGGTGCCAGTTTTTTTGGTTTCTGGCTACGGTAACAGCTGTAGATAAATCTACAAATGATAGCCTGGGACAGCGGCTGGGAACCTCAGTATGTATATTATTATTTTTTGGACGTTGCCCCACGCAAGGAATTTTTCCCTATATCGTGGGTGCGTTTACAATCATATAAACTCACATGCACAACATCCATAATTCCATACACATGTCATATCATGAATCATTCAGATTACCTATTGTAGAATTGCGTTACAAACCATAACGATTTAGCTTGTTTTTTATTTGTCACTGGTTTTATTTGTATTTTTTTTGTTGAAAACTTCACTCGCGGAAAATTAATGGCAAATAAATCAACAAACAAATTATTGGTAATTCTATAGCAGCTTTTCAAAGCGTTGGTATTATTAGAAATGGCGAGCAAGATGGTCAGTTAAGCGACACGACAACCGGTGTCGTGTCGTTCACAGCGGAGCGAGCATGGGCGTACCCAAGATATTTGTGACAAAGACATGATAAATTATGTCATGTCTTACAATTTGTCTTAAATGCTAGCACGGGTCAAACATGTGACATAATTTAAAGGCGCGACATGCCTTTCTTGTTGCTGCCCGGCGAGCACGGCATACTGTGACATGGCTTGAGTCACACATTTCATCGCAGTTTGGGCGATAAAGCTATTTTGTCTTAAATAGCTTAGCACCGGCCGGCGGCGTGAGAAAATTTCCTGACGTTTATTTGGGACTCATCGGGTCTTGATTGCTAATACTGACGCACCCATTTTGTCACAAATGTCACATTTTGACAGATGATTAAGAAAAATGTATCACTTTCGTTCGAGGTGCTGATAAAATTTTACAGATGGAAAAAAAAAATCCTTCTAATTACTGCACCAAATGGCAATAAATTTATTTTGTGTGTGGTGATCAATGCTTATTAATTAATTGAAATGTTACAGGATTATTAATTAATTCTAATTTATTACTTTTTTATAATTGTTTTTTTTTATTGTTATTCTTATGTTTAATTGTTATTTTTATTTTGATTATTACTTTTTTATAATACAAAAAATTTGATTGTATGTATTTTTAATTTTTTGTGTGTTTGTTCCACAATTACTCCGCCGATTGTGGACCGATTTTGAAAATTCATTTTCTGTTTGAAAGAGTATACTACCGAGGTGGTCCCATTGACACTAAGTCGGAATCTGATGGGGATCCCATGGAAATCAAGGGAACTCCTCAAATATTATAGGCATACATATAGCGATTTAGTTATTATATATTTTTCATCAACAATGCAATCATTTGCAATCAGAATTTATCATTTTGTGAAGTGGAACTGATGAAGAAGACCACAGATGGCCACTGGAACTTGATGTTAAGGTTGTCACGAGTATAAGATATCTCGAGTAACCGACTATAATGAAGCATATTCCTACTCATAAATAAATGGTACTGATGAAAATGATACCATTAAACTGATCAGATGATGATGCCGGAAGGTAGGCACTGGAACTCTGAAATAAAACAATGTATCCTAGTCGTGTTTGGTTTTACTGGAATTTGCATGAGATGTTCTTTGACAGAAGAATTGTGTCATTACTACTCAGTGCAAGAGATATCGGAGAACACTGGGCAAAGGTGGATCTTAAATTTGCTTTTAAATGAAGCAAATGCAGCTAACTATAAATGAGGCAAATTTGGCAAACAAGCTCAAAGAAAATCTGCTGGCATTATCTGCCGATGGGATGTTGCACTTGGAATTCAATTCTGCCAATTTGAATTCCTTTTGGTTATAAAGAAAAACATAACACCCAGAATTAATAACACAGGCTTTGAATTGTTTGATTCTATTTGTCACCTGGTACTTGTGCGAGTGCTTGTGAGATTTTCATCAATGGCCCAAATAAAAAGTTAACAAAGAAATCGCCTAAATTTGGAAGACTATTTAATTCTCAATCTAGCAAAAACGGATCCATTTTGGGAGAACTTTATTAATGAGAAACATGTGCAACCTTCGCAGGACGAGTAGGTCCTTATAGGTTATTTTTTGTTAATTTGTATTAACATATAAATGTTATATCATTTAGGTAACAACTTCTTATTAAATCTACATTTTTAAACTTTATTGTTTTTTTACCGAGGTAGTTTTCGCGACCTCTCGCGACCCCCCAGTAAAGGCTTCGCGACTCCCGAGGGGGTCGCGATCCACAGGTTGAAAAACACTGCACTAACCGACCGAACCTCAAAGTTCAACCCATGCGGCTATTAAATTATTACCTGGGTGGTTTTTAGTCAGTACGAGTCTGACAGACCCCTCCGCCCTCCCCAGGGCGGCGGACATCCAATGAGGATTTTCCAACCCGGAAAAAAAAAAAAAAAGAAAGATGATGTCATACACCGTCGCCAGCATAAATACTGAGAGGGGTTCGGGTTCCTTGGGTTCGAACTCTAGGTTAGACAAAGTTATAACTAATCTTTATGGTTACCGTCTAGTCATCGTTTTCAACAGACGTTATTGACGTCTGCGGAGTCTATAACTACTCGTTAAGAATGGGATTTAAGATCGACAGCAGATGTTTCACGATAAACCAGTGTCACCGGTAAGAATTTTACGAGTATTATAATAGAAGCTTTTAATGTGTAGTAAAATTATACTGCTCTGATTTGTGCATAAAATGCAATGATTCGATGCATACTGTTGAAAAATGAGAGCTACCGGCCATGGGGCAGCTACTACCACGAGTGCACACGGAGCATGTTTAGTTGTCACAACTACCAACTTTAAAACAAAATCCGTTAACGGTTGCCATTTTCAGCAACAAATAAGACCAGTAACCGAAACTATGACAGTCAATGTCATCATGATTCCGTCTTGAAAAAACGATAGCGCTATTCGTCCTGCATAGCTCCTCTAAGGCAGTGCGCAAACGTGGAGACTTTTGTGTCTTGTGTCAGATACGAGCTACCGCTGATTATTTGATTTCTATAAAACCTGTATTATTGTGTCCAGTTGCTTCCACTTAACACATATTCATGACGAGCAAAAAGTGTTCGGTGTCGGTAACTGGCAACAAAAAGTGTCTACGTTTGCGCAGTGCCTTAAACAACGGAATGTTTGCTGGGTAGAAAAACAAAATTCTATTTAGTCCGCCAGTGAAATTATCAAATAATATTGGATCCGTATTTTTTGCTTTATCAAATAAATAAAAATTAACAAAGATAAAGCGCTTCAAAGTTCAGGAGTGGAGGCTTCTGACGTCACTTTGTCAGTATAAAGTGTAGCACACCACCAAACACGTGCAAACAGTGCGTTGAAATATTGTGTCGTCACACAATATTTCAACGCACTGTATCGTCGTATTTTTTTGTAGAAGAGGCAAAAGAAAAAAATACATGTCCAATATTTTTAGGTTATCTAACTGATGGACTTAATAGATATTTTTTGTCAACTACCCTATTATGATAGCATTGACTCAACTATGACGGTTGTCAGTTTTCAGTTGCTGTGATTTTCGTTTAGCAAGATTAGCAAAGGCCGAAACAAACCCTTCCAAAGAGGTTATAAAAGCTTTTCAACCTTAGCTGAAATTGGCATTTTTCAAGGACCACGTTGAACGTGTCTAATATTATAAACTAGTTTTTATTTGCCGTGCTTTCACTTCCGTGACCCATCCGACAGGAACCGTGCTTTTTGCCGGCATAAAAGTAGCAGCCCTATATTAACTTGTATCATCATCATTATATCAGCCGAAAGACGTCCACTGCTGAACATAGGCCTCTCCAAGCGTCGCCACATTTACCGGTCCCGTGCGTAACCAGCGGATCGGACGGTTGACCTCTTTCTCGAAGTTGGCCCTACCCAATTGGATCGTTTGTCTCAGGTAGACATAGTCGCCCACAACTTCGAGTGTGGAGTCTCCGAATTTGATAGGAGTGGGTGTAACATGGGCATTCAACATCACCTTCGTTTTGTCCATGCTCATCCTAAGACCCACTCTTTCGGAAGCTCTACTGAGATCATCGAGCATTGTACCGAGTTCCTCCATGGTCTCAGCCATAACCACTATATCGTCGGCAAACCGAAGGTGAGTTATGTACTCGCCATTGACGTTGATGCCTAGCCCTCTCCAGTCCAGAACCTTGAAGATATCCTCCAGTGCAGCGGTAAACAGTTTCGGAGATATGACGTCTCCCTGTCTCACACCTTGCTGCAGAAGGACGGGTTCCGAGGTCTGATCCTGAAGTCGAACTAACATGGTGGCGTTTTTGTATAAACACTTCAACACTTCAATGTACCGGTAGTCAATTTGGCACCGTTGGAGAGACTGCAGTACAGCCCAAGTCTCGATCGAATGGAAGGCTTAAATGAAGAATGAATGAATGGAGAGGGACTCCCTTTTCCGCACTTAGACTCCCATTTGGTCCGTTGTGCGTGGGGTTCTGGCTAAAGTAGCCAGTTTAGCTCCGTCCAAAAGCACAGAAGCTTTCTGGGGGCTTCACAGGCTTCGCGGAGCAACCTCACTGTTCCGAGGATTTCTTTTCGTTGGGAAGCCACGGCCTCGCAGTTCAGGATAACGTGGGCGGCTGATTCCTCGGCGTTGAAACAGCCCCTGCAAAGTGGGGTGTCCGTGGCGCCTATGTTAAAAAGATGTTTGTTAAGAGGGGTGTGGCCCGTAATTGTCCCTATGATTATTCTTAGGTTATTTCTAGTTAGGCTAAGGAGTTTTTTGGTTAATCGCGGGTTTACATTCGGTAAAGCCAATTTCGACTGCCTACAGTCTGTTGCCCGTGACCATCTGTTATTGTGCTGTTCGGTTGATCTTTTGCGGATTCACGCACGAATTTGCGAGAAAGGGAGGGGGAGAAGTGGGTACGGGCCTAGCACTATCATCTCAGAACCTCTCCTTGCGAGCTCATCCGCGGCATCATTCCCCAATGAACCACTATGTCCCTTGATCCACTGGAGGGTGATCCGGTTAGATGCCGATATACTCTCCAGGACAAGATGGCATTCAAAGATTAGTTTGCTGTTGGTTTGTTTGTTTTATAGAGCTTTTAGCACAGCCAGACTATCGGATAGGAATCTGATTGCATAGTTATGGATGCCTAATCGCTTTACAGCTGCTGCGGCTTGTGTTAGGGCGACACATTCACATTGGAAGATTGAACTGTGTGTGTTTAACACATCCATGTAACGGTAGTCAATTTGGCACCGTTGGAGAGACTGCAGTACAGCTCAAGTCTCGATTGAATGGAAGGCTTTCTCGTAGTCCACAAACGCTAAACAGAGAGGCAGGTTGTACTCTTCGGTCTTCTGTATAACCTGCCGCAGCGTATGTATGTGGTCTACGGTTCTGAAGCCTTTATGGAATCCGGCTTATTCGGGAGGCTGGAAATCGTCAAACCTGCGCGCGAGATGATTCGTTATGACTCTTGAAAACAGCTTGTAGACATGGCTAAGAAGTGAGATGGGCCTATAGTTCTTTAGTAGGGCATTGTCACCCTTCTTGAAGAAGAATACCACCACAACCCTGCGCCATGCCTGTGGCGTTTTCCCCTCGAGTATGACGGAATCAAACAGCTTCTGAAGGGCCTTAAGTACTGGTTTTCCACTCGCCTTCAGGAGTTCGGCCGTAATTCCGTCATTTTCCCGGTGCCATGTTGTTCTTAAGCTGTTTCAGAGCCATCCTAATCTCATACAGGCTGACGTCCGGAATGTCTTCCCAATAGACAAATCTCTTGCAAAGACCTTGGAGCCTTGTTCCGCTCAATCACGTCTTTAATACTTGTCGGTGGTCGCTTTTCAAGGACTTTAAGATCCGTCTATTTAGCTGCCGGCATTTCAACGCATCGTCTGAAGACTGCAAGATCATCTCACGCCTCTCCTTCATGAGATTGAAGGTAGGATCAGAGAGCTTTTTGTTCCTATCTGTACAACGGGTCTTGAAAAACTTAGACCCGACCCTATGGGCAGCTTCCACGAACCCATCGCTGTATTCGTCCACGGAGCTCCCTAGGCACTCAAAACGATTTTGGAGTTCGAGCTGAAAGGTTTCGAGGTTTTGGACCTGGATCTGTGCAGGACAGAGCGTGGACTTCATCAGTCGAGACCTTTCAAGCTTAACATTAATGTTCAATGTGCCTCTTACCATGCGGTGATCGCTCCCGGTTTTCACCGAATAGATCACAGAGACATCATTGAAAATTTGCTTCTTGGTTGACATAATGAAGTCGATCTTGTTTTTAGTTGCACCTTCGGGGCTTTGCCAGGTCCACTTCCTGTGCTCACGCTTTCTGAAGAAGGAGTTCATCGTGTAGAGGACCTCCTTCTCCATAAAACTGGCCAGTAGGTGACCCCGGTGGTTCCGACGTCCAACTCCAAATTGCCCCACTTGCAGCTCATCGTCGTCTCGTTTGCCCAGTTTTGCGTTGAAGTCCCCGATGACAACGGTGAAGTTAGTTTTGAAACCATGCATGGCTGTAGAGATATCCTCATACATGGCGTCTACCTCATCGTCGGGATGTGCCGAGGTCGGGGCGTAGACCTGTATGACCCTCAGCGAATATCTTGTGAATATTGTGAGTATAAGGTACGCCACCCTGGTCGACACTCTCTCGATCTTCACCACGTTGTTCACAAGGGACTTGTGGACGATAAACCCGACACCACCTTGGGACTACCGGTCACCCTCTCGAAAATAGAGCAAGTTACCGGATTTGAGGAATATTGAGTCCTCCCCCTCTCTTCGGACTTCAGATAACCCTATCCATCCAGATCCATCTATTCTCCATCGTAACCTGCTCAATTCTTCCTCGAGTTCGGCTACCTTCTCTTCGGTCCGGAGTGTTCGCGTGTTATATGTTCCCAGGTCCAATCTTCGGTGTTCATTGGGGTAGCCCATTCCGCGGATTCTTAGCACCCCTTGCCAAGCCATTGCCTCGACCGCTACCGTAGCCAAGCCGTACCGAGGGTAGACGGGCTGCCGGGCACTTGGGGCCGTTTTCTATGTGTGCTATTCATTAGGTTTGGGGAGGTTTTGCCATAATCGCCACGCTTGACAGGCGGGTTGGAGATCGCAGTTTGTTGTTAAAGTGCACAGAGAACGCTGCTGCCCATTCTCTGGTGTGTCCTTTAGTCACCTCTTACGACACCCACGGGAAGATATGGGATGGTGAAATTCTTTACGTCCGTCACCATACGGCAGTATTTCAGCTATAGTGTATAAGCGTGCGTGTGTGTAGTGTATATTGGTATAAGTAGAGTTTTTGTAATCAAATCAGTAGGTTCATCATCATAATTCACAGCCTGAATTCATCCACTACTTAGTATAGGCCTATCTTTTCTTGTACCAATACCCACGCTCCAGAGATTACTTCCTACAAATAAGTTTTTACCTCTTTAAATTATAAGTCCATAGTTTTCATAGGCATATTGACGTCATATCGATCATACTAACGAACCATCATGATTATAAATGAAAATAACATAGCTAAACAATTAATCAGCCTCTGCAAATATGCAAACCACAATTCTAATGAACACGGCATAAGGCTCTCTGCAAACTAACGAGCATAATTTGGCAAGCGACGGTACATCTGTTTTGGACGGGCGACAGTCTATTTGCCAAGTTTTAGTCATAGCCATCCAGTTCAGACCTAACTTTACCTTGGCAAACTTTGATTTTCATAGATTGTTGAGTTCCTGTAGTTTAGATATTGTCACGGATGAATTTATCCAGATTTAATAAGTTCTTCAGCCTACATCGTCAAAACTATAATTATTTATATCCTAAAATGCACTGCTGCACTCGTGCCCTGCACAGAGCAAAGGCCTCTTCTTATACAGAGAAGCACGAACATTTATCACCACCTTTCCTCAATGCTGATTGGCGATTTGCAAATTATAAAGATACTATAAAACTTACGAATGGTAATACTTTACCGAAGTGGTGGTGGCTCCTCATATTTTCGGATGAAGAACTGTATGACAGACTAAGTACGTATGTCTCTTCTACTTTTCTGCCCTTTGTACCCAAAACAAAACAGTCAAAGCGACCTATGCGCTGCTATTAATGATGACGTGAAAATTCAGAAGCCAAAAAAAACCATGAAAAAAAAAGTTAATTAAAAAAATCAAAAAACCCGACTGCTTAAAAAGCTAACTAAAAAGACGTAAACAAGAAGAAAATCATGCTGTGCAGTCGGAGGATACATATTCGCGAGCTGGCGGACCAAAACCA
Organism: Anorthoa munda; assembly: GCA_945859665.1. NCBI lineage: Eukaryota > Metazoa > Arthropoda > Insecta > Lepidoptera > Noctuidae > Anorthoa > Anorthoa munda. Next base: position 17,758,246 of record OX243896.1, on the reverse strand, counting down.
GATGTATCCTCCGACTGCACAGCATGATTTTCTTCTTGTTTACGTTTTTTTAGTTTGCTTTTTAAGCAGTCAGGTTTTTTGATTTTTTTAATTAACTTTTTTTATTATCAGATCTCATTTCTCATTCTCATTTCTCATTTTAAAAAACGTTGCCCCACACTAGGAATTTCATCCTGTATCGTGGGTGCGTTTACAAACATATAAACTCACATACACAAACACCCAGAGCCGAAACAACTATCTGTAGGTCATACAAATATTTGTTCCGTGCGGGAATCGAACCCGCGACACGCAGCGCAGCAGTCAATCGCTCAACCACTGCGCCAACCGTGCGCCTAAAATCAACTTTTTAGTTATTTTTTTTTAGAATTAGGTACATTTAAACATATAAGTGTTATATTTTTGAAATCGCCTCTTAAAATCCTTTATTTTGATACCGCATACGATGGGTTTGGAAGAAAAAAATATTTTTTTTTCTTTGGAGTGGCCGGTGTCGTTGGCAGTACCAGAACGTAGTACATACGGCGCATGCGCGCGGTGGAGTCTATTTTGTGTTAGTGCAGAAGTATTTTCGACGTTTTGTAATTAAAACGTAAAAGTAAAGTCAAATTAGATTCGATTTCCAAGCAAATTACTTATATATTATCTTTTGTCGATATCCTTCTATAAAGTCAATATTCGACCCGACTTCATCACTAATTGAGTAGCGTATAACTTTCCAGAATGAAATAGTGAATACCGCAGATTCACCTCTAATCTGCGGTATTAGAGGAGATTAGAGGTGAATACATACGACTTTTTTCTAATTCCGAAAGAGAAATTAACAAGGAGCGTGCACGCAAGGATCCAGGAACGAACTATACCATTCCCCGTGGCTCTAATGCACGCTCGTATCGGCTCCTTTCGCAATTCGCACCCGCGGTGGTACTCAAATAGATAATATTTTTCTAACTTCAGTTGCGACGTTGGATTTTATAACTCTTTCTTCAGTTACCAGTTAGTCCTTATTTAGTTTTAGTCAAGAGTGAATAGATAACATCTAGGCAAGCGTGCTTCACCGTAGACCACATCATCGCTTACCATCAGGCGAGATAGTGGTCAAACGCGAGAATATAGATTAAAAAATCCTATGTGGGCCCGTTTTTAGACTTTGTGAGCCGCTGAAACCGTTCTAATGTTCATGTAACAAAAACAAAACCCTCTTTTTACCCGCATTATTTTGCAACTTCGGAACCCTATTACTGCGCGTGGCCCGACACGCACTTGGCCGGTTTTTATTTAATTACATACTTCTAAAAACCCTTCACTTTGATACTTATTTTTCTTTCAAACCCATTGAGGGGCGATGGGTTTGAAAGAAAAATAACGAAGGCCCCACATTATGTGGCCCAAAATTGGCCATGTGTGATTTTTTATGTCACTTATCTAGGAACACCTTGGCAGTCAAGACGTATCTAACGATGTCTTTATTATATAAATCCGTCTAGTGGTGTGATATATTTGAGGTAATTAGTGAGAATGGTTGTTAACCACTCTTAAACCATTATATATCCTAAACGGATATTTGAAATGAAAAATGGTGAAGTGAATATAAAGATGATTTAAATACCTATTCAACGATACCCCCTTGACATAGTTCGCCGATTTTTTTTTCATTTTATGAATATGGAGTCTGTTCGATCATACTCCTACTTTTCGGGGTGCGTCTGTTCCTGTGACTGATCGGCTCGAGCTCCTAGGCATGGAGTTGACATCCAATCTCAACTTCGGCGCCTCCATTGAGTACAAAGCCCAAATTGTGGACAAAAAACTGGGCATTCTGAATAGAGTGAAGCGTTACTTTACGCCTGGACACAGTTCGCTCAGCTAAGTATCAGCTTGCCGCGCTTGACTCGGTGGAACGCAGAGCCAAGAGGCTCATTGGCGACGTTGAACTGGCGGATGCCAAGCTATATAGCTTGGCTCATCGCCACAAAGTTGCCTGCTTGTCGGTCTTCTACAGACTGTACTTCGGTGAGTGTGCTCAGGAACTCCACGACCTCATCCCACCAGCCCCCTGGTAGACCATGGTAGATCATGGTAGCCCCATGGTAGACAATCGGACATCTAGACGCACTGCAAGTTACCATCCTTACCTTGTTGCCATTCCACCAATACGCACCAAGCGCTTCCAGACATCATTCATAATGCGCACACAATGAATGGAACTCACTACCTGCGTCCGTGTTTCCGAACGCCTTCAACCCGAATCTCTTCAAAGTTAGAGTGAACAGGCTTCTTCTGGGTAAGCTCACTCCATCGTCGACTCTGTCTCTGTCACCTCTGATCTAACCCATCAAAAATAAAAAAATGGCGTCTGGCGGTCGCTGTGTTGAACTTTGATTACTGTCATGTCTTTAGTGGTACTCGCAAGGACAATTAAAGACGAATCGAATGACGTAAGGTCTCTAGAACGCCACATAGAAACAAACATACATAGACTGTTAAACACATTACGGTTACGGTACGTTAGTCGGGTAAATATACAATCTATATTCAAGATCCTTTCTTTCTACACTAATTTTGAACATTATTCGTCAAAGCCACGACCGAACAAGATCCAAAAATATGCAGCTCACATCCTCGTTACCTAAAACTAAGTAGATTCCTAAAATTCTCTACTCAAAGGAACTGTAGTGAGTATTTTGTGGTGCTCTAAACTACAAGCGTTATTTTCAAAGAGGATTATTTTGAGTCGCATTGTTGCCTAGCGGTTCAGTGGACCACAAGAAGGCTCTACGCTATACTAACGGGTTTTTGAACTACTTGAGTTCGGTAATTGCCTATTGATGTGAATTATTTATTTTTATCGTCGTTTTTTGTGTATCGATACTTATTTGACGGTATTTTATACGTGACTTCAAAGAAAAAAAGCCTTACTTAATTATGATAATTTCAGTCGAAAGACGTCCACTGCTAGACATAGGCCTACCGGCGGATTCCCGTGGCTCTAACCCGTCTATCTAGCACCAAGCACTAAGAAGATACAATTTCTAGGCAAGCGTGAATTAAGTGATTGACACTCGAGTAGTTTAAAAATAAACTTTATTTAGACGTACAGCGTTACAGTAATTAAGATGTCTATTCTAATAAGGAGACATGTTTTATATTTAATTATTGCTCAGTTAACAATATTCTTATACACTACTTATTTGCTACTTTTAGGTGGAGGGGGATTTGCTGATAAAGCGAATAGCGTTAGGGTCGTCACATTTAACTCGTGCTTCACCGTCGACCACAATATCACTTACCATCAAGTGTGATAGTGGTCAAGCACGAGACAAAATTTAGAAAAAAATATATAAAAGGTGTTTATTTTTAATTGACCAATAATGCTTATGATAAAAGAATTTCATCAAAATATAGGCATGGTTTACTTATTTGGCCTCAAGAGACCACTCTGAGTTCAATGAAGTTTCTTTCTGCGCATTTTACAGACTATTGTCCTCAGGTAATGTGGTGTTCATTCCACATGTCTTAGTTTACTTACGTTTTATAAATTTCATCTTTATAACTTTTGAAGATACAATTTCAAAAGTTATAAAGATGAAATTTTCATCTCATGTTTCCCATTTTTTATGTATGTTTACACCTGAAAAGCATCCAGAAACTTGTTTTACTACTAATTTGTAAAAATTATAGAATATTTTATACTCTGACATTTTTTATCTGACATGACATTTGTCTGTTTTATTTTCTTAAACCATAGACATAAGATACCATTCTCTATAGCTTATTTAAGCTCGTTGTAGATTATAATTTTCATAATAAGGGCAGCGGCAGACTGCCCCTCTGTAAACCGTTATTATTCGTTCATGTTTTCTTAATTGATATTTGAATTTAAAATTTAGATGACATGTCGGAACGAAGAAAAACGGGCGTCACTTTTTTAGTCTTGAATCTGGACGGAACGCTGAAAGTCCGTTTTCTGTTTAATACTACCAGGTGTATCTAAAAACTCTTTAAAAAATCTATTATATATAAGGCCTGTGAATGTAACAAAATCTTCGAAGTGCAATATATATAATTTATTGAGTGTGGAACTTATATGTGTAAACATTTTACTGGTTTATAAATTTCGTCGGTGACCGCTTTATAGTAAAGGGCTTGATTGCTCGGCATATTAAGCCACAGCCCGACCTCCACACTTCTATCTACCAGTGCCAGCCTACTCTACTGCCTAACTGACTGCCTGACTATTAGTTTAGCTGCCTTGACCATCCATCTGTATGCCTGCCTATCCGTCCTGCTGCCTACACTACAGCCTACCTATCCGTTCGCCTGGTTCTCCGTTGTGGTGACTGCTCACCTATCTACCTCGGGCACTCCACGAGTTCCTGCCCGATCTACTGCCTGGATAACTTCCCACGACGTGAGAAGCCGGACCTTCCTAGCTGCCCACGTCGTGCGAAGCCGGACCTTTATTTGTTATATAAGTTTTTGAGAGGGTGGTCTATGACCAAGTGTATGCTGCGCTCAGTCAGTCTTTTAGTCCCTTGCAGCATGGATTCCTCAAAAGCCGTTCAACTGTTTCTAACTTGACTCTGCTTAATGACTTCGTAACGGAAAGGATGGATGATGGGGCACAGGTGGATGTGGTTTACACGGACTATAGCAAAGCTTTTGATAGAATCGATCATAACATCCTCAAATCGAAGCTTTTTGATAACGGTATAAGAGGTGATTTACTCCGCTGGTTTTCCTCATATTTAGAAAACAGGTCCCAAGCAGTCGTTGTCAGTAACTACATCTCAAGCTGGGTTTCGGCTCCCAGTGGTGTTCCCCAGGGTTCTCTGATGGGTCCGTTACTTTTTATCATCTATGTGAGCGACATCGGCTCGTGTTTTCATCATTCTAACTTGCTCTGCTTTGCTGATGACATGAAGATATTTTCTTCAATTTCATCGTTGGATGATATGGATGCTCTCCAATCAGACTTAGCACGTTTGGATGATTACTGTCGGATCAATAAATTGGACTTGAACCCTTCTAAATGCTCTGTAATATCGTTTACCAGAGGACGTGTGCCACTCCCTACTACTTACATACTTAAGGGGCAGCTACTACAGCGATGTGATGGAGTGCGTGACTTAGGAGTCTATCATGATTCTAAGCTTTTATTTAACACACATGTGGAACATATAGTGGCTAAAGCCTCGAAATCACTCGGCTTTGTTATGAGACTTGCAGGATGCTTTAAGAAAGCTAAAACCCTAAAGATTTTGTATTGCTCATTTGTGCGGAGTCATCTTGAATATGCGTCTCAAATTTGGAACCCTTGTTACAATAAATACATAGACCGTATAGAAAGTATCCAAAAAAGATTCGTTCGTTTTATGTGTTTTCGCCTCCGTATTCAATATCGTTCTGAAAATTACTTAGACCTTTGCAAGAAATTCCATCTACAACCACTTAGGAATCGTCGCAGAATGGCGGATTGCTCATATCTTCTGAAAATATTGTCAAATGAAATCGACTGTCCTGATCTCCTCCATAAACTGCATTTTAATGTTCCTCAAAGATCAGTAAGATTTAATCCACCTATCTCCATTCCCTCCTTTTCATCTAACTACAGGCGTAATTCATACTTAGTGCGAGCGAGTAAAGATCTTAACCTATTGTGTAAGGAATTCTCGTTTGATGTGTTTACCACTAAAAGCTCATCAGTGCGTAAGCAGCTTAACCTTGACTTTTTCAAAAATGGATAGTGTGCAATATTGTCCTTTAGCGTTAGTGATTTAATTTTTAATTAATTTAATTTTTCTGATTGTTGTGCCTGCTGCTAGTGATCCCTAAGATCTCTTTAGAATTATTATATCTCTAGCCGTGAGAACCTGTAATTGGCTTAATGTATCATACTCAACTTGTTTATTAATTTTATGTATAGCTGTTGGTTTTCCATCTAATAAATAAATAAATAAATATATATCCTTTTTCTTAGTTTTAATTTATAATTACTTTACTTTTATTAACGTGGCTTACATATAGCTCTTCTGAGCTATACGTAACGCTACAGTAACAAGCCTGGTTTATTCCATCCCTCTATTTAGAAAAACACCAGTTAAATTGGCAACAGTACTGAAGACCAAGGTAATCTTAATAAAATCGATTAGATAACTTTATATCGTAGCAGTTGAACGTTATTCTAGCTAAGCCATTTGTTCTAGCCTACTTTGGGCTGTTGCCAACACATTAGAGCTAAAATGCTAAATGTGTTAGAAATTACATTGTTGAGTGGTAATGGCTAATGAGATTCATTTGTTTCATAATTAAGTGATTCATTGCAAATTATTGACTCTTTGATCCTGATTTGAACGCACAACGCTGCGGTATGCGGTGCGGTTACTTGTACTATTATTTATTCTGTGGTGCGGTGCAAAAAACGCTACCTGCTATGATTCCTATATACTTCTTTTGGTTCGTTAAGGTTCATACTTCTGGTCATATATATTATGCCTATTGTGTGCATAGGCCTTTCATCTTTTCTTTTTACCCGACTGCCGAAGGAGGGATATTTGAAGAACATCATCAGTAAAGTCTTTGTATTATGTGTGCGCGATACATTAAAAGATCGACCCTCTTCTTCCAATCGTTTATTCTTTTTCAACATTAGTATAAAGTACAGAAAATATACCGTGTCGCGACAAAAATATGGTGGTGCGTTGGAAAGCTATCTTGAGTGAAGTGAAGTCCGCCGTGAAGTTGCAGTGAATCTCGCCGGCGTGACGTAGGATGCGTTCATGAATAAAGTGAAAGAGCTGTGTGCGGCGTAGACACTATGTATGTCCCTGGGTGCATCCACTAACATCGGCCTTGTAAACACATTATACTTACCTATCATATCTACCCTTTCAAAGTCATAACAGAAACTTCTCCAATAAATTTAAAGTTATAGATTGGTAGCGCCTAAATAAGAAAAGATTTATGAAAAAAAAAACTGTTTCTCAAATAAATTTACCACATATTGGATTGAACTAATATCACGAAGTTTTAGCAATAAATCTACCTCACGTCTGGCTGTCAACAAGTTTTTAAAATATCGTGTGGCAATACCTTAACTTTGGCGACTGTATTCAATTTAGTCATTGAAAACTTTTTATACCTTGGAAAAGGTTTGAAGAGAGCAAAAAGTACGGGCTTTTTGCGTATTTGAAGGTGTGCTATGTTAAGTAAGTATTCAAAATATGTATTTACATTAACAAAGGCTATTATCTTTTTCCAAAAACGAGTATATTGAGGTCAGCTTCGATTATATCAGGATGCAGCTGTGATACAGTATATTTCTTGAAGTGACTGCTCAAACAACTTGATATTAGATGCAAACACAGACTGCAAATTCACACGCACATAAACTTTGAAGCTTCCCCGGTTTGTCCAGTATTCTAGTGGGAGAGTAATATAGTAATAGCTTGTATGTACGTATTAAACTGATGTGCTGTGTTTCTTTCAGACAAAATTCATTTGTTTAAAGCCAGAAGGTCCATTTTAAATGAAGAAAATTAAAGTTAACGAAGCGATGGATCTTAGTGAAATGTTACCTAGGGGAAATATCTGCGGCAGACCAGGAAAATGTCTCGGTTTGTTTCCTAATGTTTGTGTTTAAGGTTACAGTTAAAAAAAGAAATAAGGATTTCTATTGTACCTTAGGCGACCAGTAAGGAACCAGTATAAAGAATGTACGAATGAAAATTGCAAGCTTATGAATAAGATTTTACAGTACCTGGCTGAAAATTTGGGTCATAAAGTATTTGAAAAAGATTGGCTATTAAAACTCAAAATTTTTATTTGTAAATCATAGGTGTATATGTAGGTTTAAAACATAGGTGTATAAAAAGGTGTTGTGAAAAAAATTACTTTATTGACCGTCATCCCTGAGTCGTCTGTATAGATGACGTCTTTCAATACAAGTAGTATTTTGATAACAAGAAAAGACCCGGTTCTCGTGATTTACAGGGTTCTTAGGCTTTGATAAGAAAAATGTGACTACCTCTTTACTTTAATTGGGTAGTGATTTTCATTCACTTATAGAGTAAGATCCCAGGGCCACCAGACATCACGTATTTTCTGACGAAGGAAATGTGGACGATTGAGTAGTGTTAGTATGTACTAAGAACGCATGCCTACCTGCTAGCTTGTTTAGACGGCCAATTTTCAGGTATCAGGTAATCAAGGTACATAAAAACATTACTTACCTCACGTAAATTCTCCAAGCTGATTTTTACGTATATTTTAGGCAATATCTCTTTTAAAAATAAGTCGCCAATACTCCCAGACACTTTCCGTCGGCCGTATTGCTTTGCAGACGCTTTAAAGCTCCCAAAATAATTACTTAACTCCACGTAAATTCTGATACTCAATTTTTATATAAGTCCACCAGACAACTATTTTAAAACCTTTTACAAGAAGACAGACCGATCCAAGGGGCGAATCATCCTCTAAACTCAATTTTAATGCCTCTGTGCGTAGGAGCGCGCAGGCATTATCCACGCGCATGAAACTGAGTGAGACATGTATTAGAATATATTGACTTCTCTCTCTCTCACTCTCTTACAGTTTACTCATATCAATTTACAATTAATATTAAAAAAATGCTAGTCTTTGGAACTATGAAGATGATAAATATTTTCAATCCCAAAAATAATTTGCTGGACATTAAAATATGGTACATATGATTTTCATTTCTTCGATGGAGAGCAATTACCGAGTTTTTTCAGTGAGTCGCTGGAAGAAAAATTAGGGAATTTATTTTCGTTTCTCATATTTTTTGTGTCTCTTTAGTTTTTTCAGATCTTCATTGTTTGAATTGTTTTTTACAGTGGAACGAAATGAGGATAATGCTGATGATGACAATGACGATTTAGATATGATACCTTAATTGGCCGTCTAAGCAAGCTAGGTAGGCATGCGTTATTAGTACATACTAACACTACTCTATCGTCCTCATTTCCTTCGTCAGAAAAGACGTGACGTCTGGTGGCCCGGGGATCTTGGACTTTTTACATCCTCTTGAAGATATCTAACACATATCTAAGGAATTTGTATAGGAACAGAGTCAAAGCTGGCTTGGTCATTTTCACAAACTAAACACAAAATAGACAAGATTTACCTCTTGAGTACCCAATAAATGCCCAAACTACACATCCCACCTACGTAAAACTGTACTATGACCCGCAAAAATCCTGCCGTCAAGCTACCCGACCCACAATGTCCTATAATGCGACCAAAGGCACTCGCCAAGTATTTGGGACCTCCATTCACGAGGGTAGGACCTTAGTGGACTTTCTCGGTTTATTACGTAAAGTTTTGTTGCCCGTGTAATACAATTTGGGGCATTCAAAGTGTTTGTACAGAGGATTATGAGTTGAATAAAGGAACATTTATGTAAAAAAACCTTACGTAGTTTTGTACGGTATAGAATTTCGGTTTAAAAACAAATGTTATGAGATCATATTTCCGTGCGACATTTTCTGAAAAAAAAAAACGCCGAAACCAGGTATCAGGAACTTTATAGCTTGGCTGCATGTGACTCGAATTTTTATGCTCTGCTGGAAAATCATCTGCCAAGTTCACGAATACTGTAAAATGAGGGTCTTGTACTACTTTTATTGAAAACATTATCGTCAACAATTCAACCGGTGGGTTCCCCCAGAGGAGGGTCCGGTGACGGGTAGCCGCGGCGGGTTCGCGGTGAGTGCTAACGCGTGCCCCTGTTCCCGACATAAACGGCACAAGAGAACACCATGGAGCTTTAGTAGGTTGGAGTCCCACGTAATTGCGCTATCTCCCCGTGGTGGCGCAGTATGCATGAGAAGTTCACAACGAAAATAAAAAAGTTAAAACCAGATGTATCTTTCGACTGCACATCATGATTTTCTTCTTGTTTACATCTTTTTAGTTCGCTTTTCAAGCAGTCGGCTTTTTTGATTTTTTAATTAACATTTTTTATTTACAACTTTTTAGTTATTTTTTTTAGAATTTAATGGCGCCCAAAATCCGCCATTTTTTATTTTCCAATTTTAATGTAGCCAGTGGCACTGGCAGGGTTAAGACGAATCGATTGACGTAAGAATGATCAAAATCGGCCAACGCGTTTGGTCTCTAGAATGCCACATAAGGACAAACATACATACATACATACATAGACTGATAAACACATTACCCTCCTTCGGCAGTCGGGTAAAAAGGGAAACGTTTGGTTTCCACGACACGTCACCGCAACGCGGCGCAACGTCGTGTCGTGTGGTTTCGTCCTTACTCGAAATAGTTACAATCATTTTTCTTTCTTCTTATTTAAATTCTTCTTAAAATTACCAGGGTCGCCCGGAACATGTTTCTTCTTTGGTTAATGCCAAAAGATAATTAGTTAAGGGCGAATATAACAACCCTATTGGAAAATATAAGTTTGAGCCGTTTGGGGTTGAAACATTAGGTCCATGGGATCCAAGTGCGCATCGAGTTTTTCGATACATTAGCACTAAGCTCGTCGACTCTTCACGAGACAATAGGGCTGGCCTTTTCTTCGGCCAGAGAATCAGCATTACCATCCAACGTGGCAATGCTGCCAGCGTTCTGTGCACATTACCCTCTCTCCTTGTATAGTTTTTTTCTGAATATTCAATTGTATATACGTTAATATATTTTTTATCTAACTATTTTTTAAAGTCCAGACAAAAACTTGGTTAGATCATGTGAAGACCATGTAGACTGATGTCTGAAATGGTCTTTTGAGAAAAGAACCAGCCAGATTGAGTGGACCTGTCCAGTCAGTGCACGCATTTGTCAATAACCGTGCAGCTCAACTTAGAATTTAAGGAGCTCAACGAATTGACGAACAATACCAAAGAAAGGACATTCGGGTAGGCCGCATAAATACTCAAACTGCCAGACCATGATTAAAAACTAACTAAGATAAATTAAAATTTAAAAAAAAGAATGATCCACATAGTCTTCACATTCACAATAATTAAAATAAAATAATATAATACTTTAAAAAGTAAATATTCTTGTCATTGCAAGAAAAAATTAAAAAATAATAATAATTAAAAACTAAATTCACATTGCAAAATAAAAAAAATAAAAATCGAAATTAATTGGAGCAGCTCAATCCCAAGCCTTTTTGTCCTCAACGTAATCTTTAATGTTATAAAACGCTTTCTGGCACAACTTACGTTTAATGAATGATTTGAATTTATTAACACTTAAACCTTGTACTTACGTCGCTTGGAAGCTTATTATAAAAGCGTACACATTGACATCTAAACGAGCCACCTATTTTCTTGAGCCTTGTTGTAGGTACTACAAATTTGTGTTTGTTCCTAGTATTTATGTTATGGATATCACTGTATTTTTTAAACAATTTTATTTTTTTATGGGCATATAAAAGATTTTCATAAATATACTGAGAAGGCACAATAATTACATAAATTTCTCTCTGAGAGAGTGTCTCGGGCTTAATTTATAAATTGATCGAACAGCTCTTTTCTGCAAAACAAAGATAGTCTGGATGTCGGCGGCATTTCCCCACAACAGAATACCATACGACATTACACTATGAAAATAGCTAAAGTATACTATTACAATTTATCTATATGTGGGCCCCACTGAAGCTTAGCATCCAAAGTTAGGCCTAAGAATACTGTGCTAATAATAATATGCATAATATGCTAATGTTATGCGAAAACATTATTCCAAACAATATTATGTCAGTAAAATTATGCCAAGTAGGGTATTCCCCGATATTGCACTTTTTTAATATCCCTGACCACCGTGACTATGTTTCATTAACCCAAAATTCCTTTTTTTTTACGTATTTCTAAAATTAAACCTTAATCCGAAAAAATACGACTCTTATTAGATAAAAGCATTATGACATGTCATTTTAGTATTTTTAATAGATCCGCAGACTCATTATTATAGATAATTCTACAGTCACATTCGACAGTCTCACTTACCCAATAAACGGGGGTAATGAAGCAAAACCATAGTTTGCTTGAATTTGATGCTTTCATCGATAAACGGACGACTATAGGGCTTCGAACTCGTATCAGAGACGGCTGTTTACGTAAAAATAAAAGTAAAGTATGTTTCACTTCCTTACCTACCTGACCTTATAAGAACGTAATATTTCTATGGATAATGCCGTTTCTATACTTCATAAAAGATAGCTTGATTTCTGCGAAAGCTGTCAGTATCAATACAGTAACAATAACGTATACGACAGTTTGATATATGTCGCAGAGATCAAGCTATCTTTTATGAAGTATAGTAGTGGCCACCGAGGCGACTCAGTGCTCTGTGGGCCACAGCCATTTTAAGGATATTGTACAAAACGTTGAAAATTGCTCCAAAACCTTACATTACTTGAAACGCTAATATTTGCTTAAATTAGGTTCGGTACACATGAATAGATATCAAAGACGGTAATTGGAAATTGGTTTGTCGCTTGCATGGATTTTAAATAACAAAAATGATCGCTTAGGTATCCGTTTGGCTACTATGCATGAATGATAATTTAACTGCTTCATGTTGGCATCAATTTAATTTGACATTGCTAAATGTACTCTGGCAATTTAAGCATAATAAGTTAAAAGTGCCAACTTCAAAGAAAGAAGAAAGAAACAGAAGATAAGTTATACGAATATATGCCCATCATGCTTTTAGGGTTCCGTAGTCAACAAGAAACCTTTATAGTTTCGGCATGTCCAGAGGTCCAAGTCTGTCGCGTACAGGCAGACGTCTATCCGCAGCTTAGTTCAGAGACTCTTAGTACTAGAAAGCTATAATTTAGCATGCATATACTTATTAATCACGCCGACAAAGTGGTAAAATAAAATTATGAAAAAAAATATCACGGCAGTAGTATATATCACGAAATTAAAACAAAAGCTATCACAGCTAAGTAGGCTTTACAAGTTTTCGAGTAATAGTCGACCAACTTATGAAATGGTACCACATGACAAGCACCAGCTTTAAAAAAAAACAATAATCACAATCGGTTCACCCAGTAAGAAGTTCTGAAGTAAGGTAAACACATAAAAAAATACAGATGAATTGATAACCTCCTCCTTTTTGGAAAGTCGGTTAATAAACAAATAAAGGCTGGTTAACAAACCATTTTTATCCACATTAAAGTAGGTAACGAACCTTTAGGAGTTTTTTTCTACATTAGTTTTTCATTAGGGACCTACTAAAGAAAAATTTCTGAAGATCTTACAAGTACAATCATCATCATCAGCCTATTATTGTTCCCACTGCTGGGAAACACGGCTTCCCTCTGTGAGAGGGAATGGGCCGTAATCCACCACGCGGGCCTAGTGCGGTTTGGTGGATATCACGTCATGTCTTCGAATTTTTGGTTCTAGGACACGGCGGTTTCCTCACGATGTTTTCCTTCACCGTTTTGTATTTAGCTATCGAATATAAATTGAAAGAGTTTTAATTTATATTAAGTCCAAAACGAAAACGGAGCCTAATACAATGTTTCAATAGTGGCTGAAGAATGAAGAACCATTTCTTTATAGGCTGGAGTGCTGGACTTGTAAAAGGCTACAAAAGGTGGGTATAAAAGGGACATTCCATTGTTCTTAAATCTCTGGACATAAACAGATTACATTCACTTCAAAAACACTCACTTGCACTAAAACATTTATCAAAACAAAAGGGTACTAACAAAGAAAGGTCCGAGCGAATAAGTGCACGAAGAGTCCCGAAGTTAGCCTAAAGGTGAACGCGCACCTAGCCGCACCGCAGGAGCCGCACGCGCCGCAGTCATCGCATTTTATAAATCTTTATATGAAATCGTATGCAGCCTCGCGCACCTGTCCGCGCCGCACGCGCCGCATTTCAGCAAAATGCTGTAGGTATACGGATTCCACCAGCGCGTGCTGATGACGTCACCAGATTCGGCGCGTTCGATGCTTGCGGCGAGTGCGGTGCGGGCGGCGCGGAGACATCATGCGTACAGTGATGCCAGCTTAGCTACTTTATAGCTAAATCAAGCTATTTTTTAGCTACTATTTGATAAAACTGGTAGCTAATTTATTAACTATAATTTCTAGCATTTTTTATAAGACATGAATGCTTTCGAGATTGTAGTGGGACACCGGATCTTAATTTAAATTATCTCAAGTCAGGAAATAATGTGCGATACTCTCCATCTGTACCCATTTTAAGTTAATGTCATGAACCCATATTTTTTTCTTTCATTCCACCTCTTCTACCGCAAAACCGACAATAACAGGATCAAGTGCCATAGTACACTACGTACATTCGTTCTATACAGAAAATATTCATATAATAAGATATACAGAAGTGAATATGATTCTGACAACACTGTGCGTGCGGTACTTTCGGCCATTCGGCGCGTTCGGCGCGTACGGCGCGTTCGGCGCGGATAGCGCGGGGCCTTGAGAAAATGCGATGACTGCGGCGCGTGCGGCTCCTGCGGCGCGGATAGGTGCACGTTCACCTTAAAACATACCAAACAAAAGAGTACCCAATGACAAAGAAAGGTCCGAGCGATTCCGAAGAGAGACGAAGAGGGCCCGAACTGCCCCGATGTTGAACGAGCAAACCCGCAAAGACACCTGTCAAGAAGAAACATTATCTTAATTACAATCAGTCCTTATTTAACCTCACAAGTAATGGAGCAGACATAGAAACGATGTCTGATGCTGGACTTTTGCTGATTAAAATAATAATTGAAAATGTGAAGCAACATTCTCGTAAGTCTTTATTAATATTATAAACGCAAAACTAACTCCTTTGTCTTGCAGTGGGACAATACAGGCTCAAAATAAATAATAATAATCTATACTAATATTCTAAAGCTGAAGAGTTAGTTTGTTTGTTTGAACGCGCTAATCTCAGGAACTACTAGTTGGAATTGAAAAAATATTTTTGTGTTGGATAGTCCATTTATAGAGAAAGGTTATAGGCTATATAACATCACGCTACGACTAATAGGAGCGGAGCATAAATGAAAAATGTTGTAAAACGGGTTTTTTTTTTCTTTTTGAGAGCTTCCGTTGCGTGCGCTGCGTAAACGGTTAAAGTTACGCAACATTCATGTATGTAGGGTAGGTAGGGTAGGGTAGGTAGGTAGCCAGTTGACGGGAGCGAAGCCGCGTGGGACAGCTAGTAAATAATAAAGTAACTCGTCTATTTGTGGGCTTATTCAGAGTTTTCAACGTACTCGATCCTGATAACGTAAACGATGTCTTATGCCAAAATGTATAAAAAAGAGGTTTCTCTTTACCGTCACCAAATGGTGCTTATCCAGTTTCAATAAAAATTGTCGTTTACGTTAACGCGATTGAGCGTGAGTAAAAATTCTCACTAAGGCCATTCTCTCTGTTTGGTACAAATTTAATGGATTTTGAATAGAGATAGATAAGATCTTAGAAAAGGACGTAATGATACATTTAACACTGGAAGTAAGTCCCGTTGGGATAATTTTCGACATTCACGCGGGCGAAGCCGCTGGCAGGAACTAGTTTGTCTGTTAAAAGTATGCTCTGAAAACTACACTATAGCTGATTATCCAATTTTAACTTATGTCCCAGAAAAATGCACGGCTCTTCTAAGATGGGCCTCTAAAATAAAGTCTAGTATAAAGCTAGATAGATAATCTACTCTCTAGTATAAAGCTAGATAGATAATCTACTCTCTAGTATAAAGCTAGATAGATAATTATAAAGGGTCTTTCAACAAGGACGGGTCGATGTTAAAATTGAATAAAACAAGATGTGTGTGAGATATTAACGAAATTTATTTTTTATTTAAAAGGCCCATTTATGCCATTATGGATGGAATATGACATCGTTCAAATGTCCGCCACGGCTTCGTATGGTGGCACGAATCCGAGAGGTCCAATTTTTAATGACTCTGCTGCATAAATAAAAAACCTTAGCCTTAAAAGCCTTTTAAATAAAAAATAAATTTCGTTAATATCTCACACACATCTTGTTTTATTCAATTTTAACATCGACCCGTCCTTGTTGAAAGACCCTTTACAATACCAATATAGTAGACACCATATTATGGAAGAATCTCACATCATTATGTAAACATTGGCATAAAAGGGCCTTTTAAATAAAAAAATAATTTCGTTAATATCTCACACACATCTTGTTTTATTCAATTTTAACATCGACCCGTCCTTGTTGAAAGACCCTTTACAATACCAATATAGTAGACACCATATTATGGAAGAATCTCACATCATTATGTAAACTTTGTAAGTTTTTCAAATGACTTAACGTTAATTTTCTTATATAAAAGGTTAAATTTAGACGCCTTATCTCAAATTTAAAAATTAACAAAGAAAGTTCCACCACTTCCCTTAATAGCCTTTTACCTAAACCAACAAATTTCGTCTCACTTTACCAAACTCTTTTAAGGCACTTCTAGTGTGCAAATAAATTTGCCATCATGTGTACAAGCACTAAGAAAGTTGAGACCATCAAACGATACTGTTTACTTTTCAACAGTGGAGTGTTTAACTTGCTCGCCAGTGTACTTGCGACATGTGTAAATTATTCTGACGGATTCGACGTGTTCAGAAATGTTTGGTCAAATATTTGGGACTGTTGAGCGAGCTGAGGAATGTTGGATCATGGCTTACTTGAATTAATATTAAATGTTTGGAAGATTTAGTGCGATGTGTTTATGACGGTCTTGTGAGAGGACTTATCAGGGGTACTGTCACCTTAATAATTATTTCTGTTGTGAAATAACATTGTTGTGTCCTGAGACTCTCACTAGTGTCATTATTTTTTTGTTTATTTAGCGTTTGACCACTATCTCGCCTAATGGTAAGCGATGATGTGGTCGACGGTGAAGCACGCTTGCCTAGAAGTAACCTATTCACTCTTGACTTAAAGATCCCTAGGTTGTAGCTATCAGCAAACAAAGACTCCGGCAGGGAATTCCACTCCTTAGCTGTGCGTACAATGAAAGTATTCGCAAAACGCTTTGTACGTATGAGTGGGATGTCCACCATGTACCGGTGGCGCATTGCCGTACGTCTTGTTGTCCGGTGATGGAAAGAGCTAGGTGGAATCAAATTATGCAGTTCCATCGCACACTCCCCGATTTGAAGTCAGTGATGGCGATGGTCGAAATTCCAAAATGTAAGGGATTGTTCACGTGACATTTTAATAGCGTTTGACGGTCCCATACACATTTGGACGTTTTGTCAATCGCTATCATCACGCTTTCGATGATAGAATGGCACTTGTCAAAGGCCTCTGGTTTGATTATTAAAGGTCTATCCACACATATCAGGGCCGTGCCCGGGACGTGGACGGACCGAGCCCCGTCACGGGCTCAAAAAAATATCGGTGTGTACATTTTATGTGAACTCGTTCACACACGTCCGTGCACGTGCCTGTGATTTTTTCTTTAAATTTTTTAATGACGAGTTGGTAATAGAGGCAGAACGCATATATAGAGTTTTGTACGTCTTGTACCTCTTCCATTTCCTCTTCATCTAGAGCAATTGCAATCGCAATCAACTCCTTTGTATTAAACAAAGACATAACGTATATTGCGTTACTCTGATACGAAAACAAAATGGTGACCGAGGGGCATAGATGGAAGGTCGCGGCCTGTCCACGGTCCTGCCACGTCCCCGACGAGTGTGAACAGAAAGTCCCTGACGGGACATGGATGCACGGTATTAGCACGGCCACGACCCTGTCACGTCCCTGATATGTGTGGATAGACCTTAAGGGTAGGTACAGTCAAATGAGACTGGTATGTTGCATGTGTCGTTTTTATTTTGTGGCATTGGACACTTCGTGGTGTGCAAATGTACCTATAAGAACGGAGTAGATCTCTAAATTAACATTACATGGCAGACCTTTTTCATCTCAACCTATAGCCTAACACAGGCTGCATGTTGCAGCTTATTTTTAGGGTTCCGTACCCAAAGGGTAAAAACGGGACCCTATTACTAAGACTTCGCGATCCGTCTGTCTGTCTGTCCGTCTGTCACCAGGCTGTATCTCATGAACCGTGATAGCTAGACAGTTGAAATTTTCACAGATGATGTATTTCTGTTGCCGCTATAACAACAAATACTAAAATAAAATAAATATTTAAGGGGGTCTCCCATACAACAAACGTGATTTTTTGGCCGTTTTTTGCTTAATATTAATAACGGCAACAGGTAGACGCTTGAAATATTCACAGAATGTTTAGTTATATATTCACTTCAAAAAATAATAATGATTAAATTAAAATTAAATAAATTAAGGGGGGCTCCCATACTACAAACGTGATTTTTTTGCAGTGTTTTGCGATAATGGTACGGAACCCTTCGTGTGCGAGTCCGACTCGCACTTGGCCGGTTTTTTTTCAGACTTCCCAAAAAAGAGGTTTCTCAATTCAACCGTATATATATATTTTTTTATGTGTGTTCGCGGATAACTTCGTCGTTTATGAACTGATTTTGATGATTATTTTTTTGTTGGAAAGGAAATACCCCAAGGTTGGTACCATGATAAGTAAACCAGGATCTGATGATAGCACCCCAGAGAAATCGAGGAAACTCCTCAAATATTAAAGGCATACATATAGCGATTTTGGTATTTATATCAACAATGTAATCATTTACACTCAGAAAGTGTCTTTTAGTGAAATGGAACTGATGAAGAAGACCACAGATGGCCACTGGAACTCCTTTATGCTAAGTATGTCACGGGTATAAGATATACCTATCGAATAGCCAACCGACTATGATGAAGCAAATACTTATAATTAAATGGTACTGATGAAAATGGTTACAACGAACTGATCTGATGATGAAGCCGGAAGGTAGGCACTGGACCTCCGAAATAAAACAATGGATCTTAGTCGTGTTTGGGCTTATTCGAATCGTCATGAGATTTATTTTGGCTATAAATGATTTTCATGTTGTTTGGAGGTACCTACCAAAACTAAACAAACATTTTAATTTGATTGACATTTTTAATTTCAGTTGTTGATATTTTAATTTATTTGATTGACATTTTTAATTTTTATTATTGACATGTTAATTTATTTTATTGTCATCTTTTTTTTATTAATTCTTAAAAAAAATAAAAAAAACTAATTAGATAATTTTGTTTATTTATTGTCGAGTTTATAATCTGACAATTGAAATTATTGGAATTTTAGTTATTGACATTTAAATATGTTTGTTTGACATTTAATTTTATTTATTGGCATTTTTAATTTTAATTGTTGACATTTTGATTTATTTAAATTGTATAATTTGACAATTGAAAGTATAGTAATGCATCAATGTTGTTTTGGTTTGATCTATTCAATTTTTTTTTACCTTTCTTATGTTTTTTTATCTAATTTTTACGATTGTGTTATGGGTATGATGTCTAAATACTTGATGACTTTATTATTGAAAGTAATTTGCACGCCTGCTTGCAGGCAGAATACAATAACTATTAGGCTTTAAGATCTTTCCTTGTTAAACTATGTATTTTCTGGCAAATAAATATTTTGATTTGATTTGATTTGATAAAAAGAGATAAATAAAAAACTTTTAACAAAAATATCAAACCGATTTCCAAAACATAACAGTACAAAGCGAAAAATAACTTTCGTTTCCGAATTATCTTTGGTACCTATTGTTTTCCGTTTTTCGACGTTCGAAGTTTTTTTAAAGGTAGTTTTACTTTTAAAATATTACTATATTTAAAAAAACACTTCTGGGATAAGTATCTTAGCTAGATTTACACAAAATAAAGATTTATTTTGCTATGATGAGAAGCTCATCATGTGCAAATGATATTCACACACACGACCACAACCACTACTAACCCCTGAAACTAGTTGGGCCTCTGCCCATTCAAATATAAGTAAAATAAATTCCCCATTACCGTAAGCACATCCAAGCGTACTGACCATTATTCTAGAATTATTAAATAACATTATGCTAAGCATTTTTGATATAAAGGAAGGGATTGAGCATGGCTAGATTCCAAGTTGCTTTCTTGCCAAGAATTTAGAAGAACTTATTGACTTGATTTCATTGTTGTGATTGTTGGATCGAACTGGACAATTGCTTGTAAGTAATGACAAATACAGTGGTCCGCATCCAGTACAATTAGGTAAAATCCCAGCATGTTACAATACCACTGCAGGACAAAGGCATAGTAAAAATATACAAACAGTATGGAAACTACATACAAACGCTCGAAACGGCACACTCACACAAACAATTTAACAAATTTAACCTGGTACGCCTGTGATGGGGGTACACCCCATAGAAGGGTCCGGTGACGGACAGCCGCGGCTGGTTCGCGGTTAGTGCCAACGCGTGCCGCTGTTCCCGCCAAAAGCGGCACAGTAGGACACCGTGGAGTATTATTGGGTTGGATTCCCACATAACTGGGCTATCTTCCCGTGGTAGCGCAATATGCTTGAGAATTTATTTACACAAAAAAAAGAGGCAGCTACTGAGCAATTCCAGAATATGTTAACATCCAATAGGTAAAACTGTGCCCGATCATGGCATCCAAGACCTCATAGTGAGGTAGGTGCCTAAAATAGATTTTATTCAAAAATTGTATTAGGTTACCTAAGATTGAAAATACCTATACAATACAAAACATTAATACAAGCTTGTACTATTATTTATACAAGTTAACAAAACAAATGAACTCAACACAAACTAGACATATAAATATTCAGTACATTCACGAGTCGACATCTGGAATCCAATACAAAAACGGAATACACAAAAATCCGATAATATCATGGCAATCGAACCCAAACTGGCCGTTGCGTTGCAGTAAAAGGAACGTCAACAAACGTATTACATTCTTTATGAGAAAACAAAACACGATCTGCATTAAACAAAATCGTCACGTTCGCGTACAATATAAAAGGCCCTAAGCCTACCCTATGGTACCGAGACGCTTTGGCGGGTACTGCTAGAGACGCATTGTCAAAACTCTCCATACAAGCCAAGCGTGAGCGTTACCGTTCAGTCATAGAAACTGATACCCCGTGACAATTCTGACTATGGCTATGACTGCCAAAACTTTTTGTTTAGCATAATTTACACGGGCTCTGAATTTTATTAGTGATACAGGCTCTCGAAGCTCTTAGCCGAGTAATAACAGTCGCACATTGATCTTCAAAGTTTAGCAAAGCTTGCCTAGGTTGGCCCGTGGATAGGTAACCCATATTTGACACGCCGGGACTTTTTGTTGCCTCGTGAAGCCGTAAAGCACGTTAAGTCGTTGGATCCGGATATCATGAGCAGATCTTTGACAGTTGTTACGGGTAGTCAAAAGCCAGAAAATTTGACAACAGACTTGTATCATGCTATCCAGTTACTGGGTTATGGAGTTCAGATAGGCAGTCGCTCCATGTAAAACACTAGTATGGGTAGCAGATAAATTTGAAAGAGAGTTACCGCGGCCCTGGCACAAGCAACTGAAGGAACATAGGTGGGTTTTAGTCAGTAAAAGTCTGACACGCCCTCCCGCTAAACCCAGAGCGGGAGTGCGTCATTGGAGGATATCCAAAGCAAAAAAAAAAGATCTATCTGGTAAGATTGGAAGTTGACCCCAATATCGATAAAAGACTACAAAGAATGAATGACTTTAACAGTGATTCCCAACATAAAGGAGTCGCCCCCTAGTTTGGGGGTAAAACCCAAAAAAAACGAACATCGCTAATAATTACAGATTGACACTAAGCTAAGTGATTCCGTACTCTGTAGGCCACAGGCACAGATAATATAATACTAGCATATAGATCCCTCATCCCATACACAGAAATCGTGTCGACGTAACTAGCGTTTTTCGTCTATTGTATAATTCTAGAAAATGTTATTTTTACTCAAAATTCAATCATAAATCGATGCATATCGTGCCATCGCTCGTGGTTACGGTAAAATAAAAGCCACGCCACGGTTCTTCACATAAATATTCCGCGATTATCTTCCGCGGGACATAATAACGCAATTTAACACAAACTATGGCGCTTCATAAAAATGTGACAGGCTTGCAGCTGGTCGCAGCCATCTTGGATTATTTATTACTTTGATATTGTTCGCATTTAGTCGTTATCTTATCTTATACCTTTAAAATTAATCTGAATCTCGGAAATGGCTCCAACGATTTTCATCTTATCTTATACCTTTAAACGTGCAATTCTTGTATACGATTTTCATGAAATTTAGTATGCAGGGGGTTTCGGGGGCGATACATCGATCTAGCTAGGTTTCATTTTTAGAAAACGTCGTTTTCTTTATTTTCACCCGAGCAGAGCTCGGTCGCAAAGATACGTTGGTATCAAAGACAAAATATGATGGACCAGTGGCTAAGACCTCGCCTCTCGTGCTTTAGGTCGTGAGTTCAAATCAGCACAAGTTCTTTTTTTCTTTTCATAGGTATGTACTTTCTAAGTTTATCTTGGACATAGCTGACAAAGGTGAAGGAACACATGGTGAGGAAAACTGGCTTACAGTTAGTACTGAATTACTGGCTGAATTCTGGGCCAGACACAATATTTAAATTTTTATATTTGCCATCGACACGCTAAGAAGAAGTTATTACTAATATAATTGTATGCTCTTTTGGTGTAATTGCTGCAGGGCAGTAGTAGTACTAGTAGTTAAATGTAACCGATAAAAACTGACCTTCCAATGGTCCACTTCAGAAGGACTTTACGCAGGTGGTTAATAGAGAATTCCTTCTATACTATAAAAGAGTTCCTTCAGTTTAAATTTAAATGACTTAATTGCATACTAACCAAAAATTTGCATGTCATTATGCTATGATTAAATATGTTATGCAACTATTATACTACATTGTAAGAACTTTTGTAACCATATTTATCTGCAAATAAATCTTTGACTTTGCTGTTTAAGGGCCGTTTCCCTTGAGTAGCTGATTTTAAAATGAGAATCACGTCTAAACGGCTAGTCGTAATTTTTTGGAAAAAATATATATGTTACATTAGACCATTTTTTTAATAATTTGGTCTAAGAAAATTATGAGATTTATTCGTATAACATAGTGTAATTAATTTGTAAAGTTATGTCTAAAACGGACAAAAACACGACAATCGCGCCAAAACCGCTGGGTCTATTTTAATGAAATCGACACTATCTCAAAGACAATTTAATTATCTACAGTTTTGATCCGAGCCTTTTTTTTTCAGTCACAGAATAATAAGGAAAGTACAAAAAACTACAACATTTTAGGTCGCGCGGGTTTCAAACGAGTGCGCGTTTTGTTCCCTCAAGATCGTTGGCGTTACTCGTCGTCTTAAGGATCTGGAATTTCCATCTAGAATTTCTTAGTAACAGCCCGGAGTCAGGACTTTGTACCAGGTTGTTGGATATATCCTCACCCCCTATTACATTGGACTTAACCATAACTGACGAAATGTAAGTGTACATAGATATGTAGGTAGGTGAACCCCAGCCTAGTCATTCTGGGAATACAGGAATGATTCATGTTATTTTATGTTTGGTTATATATCTACGTCTAATGACTCAATCGCTTTATCTAGTTAGATTTATATCTGTGATTATAATAGTAAGTACTTGTTCGCTTGTGTGTTTGAATACATTCGCAGCGGACGCGACGAACGCTTCATAGTTTTAAACGTAAAGCTGGGTCTACGCTAGCTAGTAGCTTTAGTATTCACTGCTCTATATCTTTATAAGTAGTAATGGATTACATTTGATTTTAATGATGTTAATACATTCGTTCATTGGAAACACATTTAGGACTCGTATAAAATACGACAAAATACGAGTTTATCCCTAGCGTAAAGGATAGTCATCATTTAATCAGGGGCTGGTCTGCATTTGTGCTATGCTTTGATTAGTAGTATAGATGTAGGCCTACCTTGCCTCCTCCTTCAGAGGCGACAAGGTGGCGTGGTCTTGAGGGAGAGCGCACGGTCGTGTAGATCCTCAAGGCAAGTCTGGTAGTTTTCCTTCACGTGGTTGCCGCCCTGTTATTGGTCTAATTCCCTAAGAATTAGACGTAACTGAAACTGCTGGGCGACTTATCGCAGGGGTGGCGAGGTCATGCCCCTGGGTGTCCACCATCGAACAAGACCAGATGTTGGATAGCAATGACCTCCCGCGTGTTTGTGCCGTGCGCGGGGACCCGTACGGGGGGATGAAGGAGTCCTGGTGGTTGAGTGGAGCAGGTTTGCACACAACACGCCACTTTGGTCTGGATTTCCTCTTACACGGGAGGTCGTGGGGTAGCTACCCACGATCAATCGGCTGAGGCATCCCATTAGCGGGCTGTCATGCGAGGATCGGTTTGGTGGGGGTTGGCAGTCGGCGTGGCGTGGGGTTGCGGGATGAGCTGCGACATAGTCTCGTGTCGTCAGCAGTCTCGTGGCCTTCCGCTGCGTGCGGACTCGTCATACTGTCATCAAACTGGTCCTATACTGAAGGAGTAGCTCTGGCGTCACTCGTAGAGCGAGTGACGTCCCCGACTTGAGGGCTCCGTGGCGGGTGGAGAGCTCCGACGGTGAATGAAAATAATTCATTAACTATGGATAATGAGACAATTTCACACAAAAAAAACAATCGGCCTGCGTCCTCGGATGCGCCAACAACAACAAACACAACTAAGGCTGCGTCCTCGGATGCGCCTAACACAAAAAAACTTACGTCGAAGGATGCGCCCAGGCGACAACCGCCCAAGGCTGCGTCCTATGACAAAACCAACAAACCAAAACTTTCGGCTGCGTCCAAGGATGCGATGAGGAAGGCAACCGCCAGGAGCGCGCCAAATCAGGCTGCGTCCCAAGCAACGCCAACCCCATCTGCGTCTATGGAAGCGCCTCACAACACTACCCTGAACACAAGGCCAAGGGCAGTTCTCGAACAAGGCGACTCAAGGCAACCTGCTGACGAAGACGCGCCCACAACCAGGGCTGCGTCGACGGCTGCGGTTTCTGAGGGGAACCGGACGAGTCTGGCTGAGGCCCCACTGACAGGCACTCAAAACCCAACCACAACTACAACAACCTGGACGACCGTCACCCGTAAGAAGTCCTCTAAGAGACGTCAGCCTACTGTCGCCGAAGCTAGGCGGCATGATGACGTGGCAAACACCGCGACCCGCGAGCAACCAGCGGGGAGCAGTCACTGCCCTGCGGAAATGTCCCAAACAACCGGGACAACAGCAGGCGCGGTTGCCACGTCTATCAAACGCAAGCGCGGCAGGAAGGCGAGGGGTAAAAAACTACCGAAAACCGACGGAGAACCTAATGCTCGGGCACAGAAGCGTTCGCGACCAGAGGATACCGTCACGCCTACAGGGGTAGGCAAGAAGAGCAAGACTGCTCGCTCCCTCATGGTGGACGGGTCCTTTGTGACATATGCTGAAGCTGCCGCGGCGTACAAAAGCAATGAACTGTGCGTCGCCGTCATGACCGAACCTTTCGAGGACATGACGCAAGGGCAGGCAGAAGGTATCCGGCTGAACATCGAAAACCAACTAAGGGCAATCCTCATGGCAGAGCCGGACCCAACCAACCTAACAATAAACACCGCGATCCACTTCCGCGGTAAGGCCCACTTCGCCGAAGGCGTACTGAAGACATGATGCGAGGATGATTTCACGCTGGCCTGGCTCAAGAGGGTCATTGTAAACATGCCTTCACCAATAAATGGGACCAAATTAACCGTTCGGCCTCAAGCAGAAATACCAAAGAAAGCTTTGTGCATGTTGTTCGTCCCGGGCAACAAGGAGGACACTCCAGCACTGCTCAGGCTACTGTCGAGGCAGAACGCTAACCTTAAAATCAACTCATGGACGCTGACACATGTGAGGGACAGACAGGAGCCCCCGGGAACCTGTCTGTTCTTCCGTGTGCCAGAGCCCATGGTAAAAACTATAAAAGACCAGCAAAGGCGCGTCTACTACCTCATGGGAAGCATCTACATCCGCTTCCTGGAGGTGGATGCTGCCGGTGGGGTTGCCGCCGCGCCACTAACTTCAACAACCTCCGCTGCGCTTGAACCGGAATCCGCGCTGCCTCTACCTGTGCGTTCCCCGTCGCCTCCCGCGATGGTGACCGAGGAGGAGTTGGTGGAGAGGGCTACTTCCATGGCAATAACGGAGATGGAAGAAACAGAAGATCCAATACAGGATCCTCCCTCGCCCGGGTTAACATCGGACGAGGACTGCTTTCCTAAAGGGGAGGAGAGTGAGGAGGATGACAGCAGCCTCTGCTCTTCTCCCCCGCGGGACATGTAGGATCCTACAGACCAACCTCCAGCACAGCCAAACTGCGTCGGCCACCTTGCGCAGAGTGCTGGAAAAACAACATCAAAATACCATCGCCCTCATGTCTGCCCTATGTTTACAAATAAAGATTCTTATTCTTATTCTATTCTTATTCTCATTCAAGAGCCGTGGATCAGGGGCGGCAGAATATGTGGTCTTGCAAACATCGGGGGTAGGTTGCTGCTAGACACCTCCGTAAGTAACCCAAGAACCTACAGTACTGTGTAAAGGAGAAACTTGAGCTAATCATCGCGACAGACTCCAACGCGCATCACACGCTCTGGGGTAATGTCAAAACCAACAACCGAGGTGAGGAAATGCTTGACTTTATTCTCAAGAATAATCTTGTATTACTTAACAAAGGTTCAGAACCTACCTTTATAAACGCTAGATCACAAACAATAATAGACTTAACATTAGCAACCATAGGCATAGCTGACTCCATTCAGGACTGGTATGTATCCAACGGGATTTCATGCTCAGACCATAGATGGATCCGGTACACCATTAACTTTAACCTACCCAAACCACAGCCGAGAAGAACTCCTCGAAACACAGACCAGTCTAAGTTTCTTAGACTTGTCAAAGCTGAGTTAGGAAAATTACCTACTTTACCAGCTGAAATACCTGTAACTAACTTAGACGAACACGTAAATAACATTACATCCATCCTTTTATCTAGCTATGAACAGTCATGCCCCCTCATCGTACCTAGGCCTAAGTTAGGCAGTCCTGGTGGTGTCCAGAACTTGAAAGACACCGTAACAGGCTAAGGAGACTGTTCAACAGAGCTAGGAACACACGGTCGCCAGTAGACTGGGACCGGTACACGCATATACGTAGAACCTATAAAAAACTAATACGCCTCAGGGGTAAGACTAGTTGGAGGCGATTTTGCACCAATATTGAAAACAACAACCAGGCAATTAGGGTTAAAACCTGTTTGGCTCAAGAGACGGAACATTCAATAGGATGCCTGAAAAAACCAGATAACACATACACAATAAACGACGCGGAAACTAGCGAGCTGCTTCTGACCACCCACTTCCCAGGCTGCCGGATTGCCACCCAGCAATGTTGGGAGCCACATAGGGAAAGGGACACCAGCAGCTCAGACTGGGAAGTAGCTTTAGAAGTTATAGACAAAGACAAATTAACGTGGGCAATCAACACCTTCTTACCTTTCAAGGCAGCAGGGATAGACGGTATCTTCCCAGCTCTGCTTAGCCACCTAAGCAGAGCTGGGAAGATACCGTCTAGCGGAGACCTACTGGTGGAATACCTCGTTAAGGTTCTTCGAGCCTGTCTAGCCCACCGCTATATTCCCTTGAAATGGCGCGAAGTAAAGATCATCTTCATTCCGAAACCGGGTAGGGGCGATTACACCCAGCCCAAATCCTTCAGACCCATAAGCCTCACCTCGTTCTTCTTGAAGACGCTGGAGAGGCTGGGGGATATGAAGATTAGAAAACAAATTTCGGTACTGAACCCTCTACACCCTAACCAATACGCCTACTGCGCGGGTCGATCAACCGAATCAGCACTCCACAGCGTAGTCTCACAGATTGGAAATGCTCTTAAAGTCAAAAACTCAACCCTAGGCGCTTTCATTGACATAGAAGGTGCCTTTGACAAAACGAACTTCACCAGCATCGGGCAGGCACTCGCCAAGCACGGTGTTGCGCCAACGCTCATAGAATGGATAAATAACATGTTAGAACATCGTGCTATTCAATTCACTGTAAACACCACCACACGCGGTGTCGTGAGTAGGGGCTGCCCACAGGGTGGGGTGCTGTCACCACTACTGTGGAATTTAGTTGTGAATGAGCTCATCGCAGAGCTCAACGCTAGCAGTCTATACTCGGTGGGATACGCAGATGATATAGCGATTTTAATCTCTGGGAAATTTGAAGGCGTCTTATGCGACCTCATGAGAAGAGCTTTCAAGATAATCGAAAGTTGGTGCACTAAGCATGAACTATCGGTCAATCCCTCGAAAACGGAACTAATAATGTTTACAAACAAAAGAGTCCTTGGATCCCATCGGCTCCCTAAACTTTTCAACACAGAACTAACTCTTAAAGACGAAGTCAAGTACTTGGGAGTGATCCTTGATAGCAAGCTACTCTGGAACAAGCATCTTGACTACAAACTTAACAAAAGCACAATCGCACTCTATCAATGCAAAAAAATGTGGGCTCTCTCCGAAGATTACGCTTTGGCTATACACAGCGGTGATCAGGCCAATGTTAGCTTATGGCGCTCTGGTTTGGTGGACAAGGACGGAACTGTCGACTACCATTGCCAGACTCCAAAGGTTCCAAAGACTAGCATGTTCAGCTACCACTGGCTGCATGAGAACCACCCCGACAACGGCCATGGAGGTAGCCCTAGAAATAACTCCCCTTGACCTATATTTACAGCAGGAGGCCGCGCTAGCGGCCATCAGGCTGATGAATCTGGGTATATGGGGCAAAAACCTCGCTAGCCCACACGCTGTTATCCTGGACCGGGCGATAGAGTACCAACCACTCATCGCTGCCCCGTGTGATAGAACACCTAATCAACCTATGTTCAACAAAAAGTATGCAATACAAACTGTAGAGGAAGAAAGGGATCAGTCTGGAGCCAGTGAAGTACGCATCTATACAGATGGCTCAAAAACACATAACGGTTCAGGTGCTGGCGTACACTCCCTTGACCTCAACATCAACTTTCACTTATCACTAGGCACACACAGTTCAATCTTCCAATGTGAATGTGTCGCTCTAACACAAGCCGCAGCAGCTGTAAAGCGATTAGGCATCCATGACTATGGAATCAGATTCCTATCCGATAGTCTGGCTGTGCTAAAAGCCCTAGAAAACAAACAAACCAACAGCAAACTAATATTTGAATGCCACCTTGCCCTGGAGAGTATATCGGTATCTAACCGGATCACCCTTCAGTGGATCAAGGGACATAGTGGTTCATTGGGGAATGATGCCGCGGATGAGCTCGCAAGGAGAGGTTCTGAGAAGATAGTGGTAGGCCCGTACCCACTTCTCCCTCTCCCTTTCTCGCAAATTCGTGCGTGGATCCGCAAAAGATCAACCGAACAGCACAACAACAGATGGTCACGGGCAACAGACTGTAGGCAGTCGAAATTGGCTTTACCGAATGTAAACCCGCGATTAACCAAAAAACTCCTTAGCCTAACTAGAAATAACCTAAGAACAATCATAGGTACAATTACGGGCCACACCCCTCTTAACAAACATCTTTTTAACATAGGCGCCACGGACAGCCCACTTTGCAGGGGCTGTTTCAACGCCGAAGAATCAGCCGCCCACGTCATCCTGGACTGCAAGGCCGTGGCTTCCCAACGAAAAGAAATCCTCGGAACAGTGAGGTCGCTCCGCGAAGCCTGTGAAGCCCCCAGGAAGCTTCTGTGCTTTTGGACGGAGCTAGGCTGGCTACTTTAGCCAGAAACCCCACGCACAACGGACCAAATGGGAGTCTAAGTGCGGAAAAGGGAGTCCCTCTTCATTCATTCATTCATTCAAGGATAGTCATCCCGAGTTTTCAAAGGGTGGATGCCATTAGGGGCTTCAATCCCTCTATACTGTAAAAGCCTTGTCAAAGTGTTATTATATTATTTTTTGACTATTTTGATACTTACTAATACATACTGTAATAATAGGGGTTAAAGTATGAAATAGCCGTTTTATTGTAATAGGTACTTCGAATTGACATAGAACCTTCATGGTTTGAGATTTTTGAGTGAAACTTTTTTTACATGGTACCTAGGAAGTTATTCTTTAAAAAAATGTACAACATTCGATTATCGATAGTTGTTTTTTTTTGTCAGCTTAGACAAGAAAGATGGATACTTTGAAAACTCGAGTTATTTTTGAATACGAGTGCCGACGCGGAACTAACGCGGCAGAAACAGCTCGCAATATCAATGTTGCGTTTGGAGAGGGGATTGCTAATGAACGCACCGCGATTTTGGTTTAAACGCTTTCGTGATGTAAACTTTGATTTGAAGAACGAACCACGTGGAAGACCTTCCACACAGGTGAATAACAATGATTTGGAAGAGATGGTGGAAGCCGATCCGAGCCAAACTACCCAGGAATTAGCGGCATGGTTTAACGTTAGTTTACCAACAATATTGACTCATTTGCGTCAACTCAATAAAAAAAAAAACGAAAAATTGGTGCCTCATGATTTGACTGATCTGCAGAAAGAAACACGTGTTGAAACTTGTGTTGCCTCGTTGAATCGATACAGAAATGAAGGAATATTGTATCGAATTGTAACGTGATGAAAAGTGGATTCTTTACGATAACCGTAAGCGAAAATGCAATGGCTGAAACGCCGCAACAGTGTCCTAAAGCAAAGATTACCAATAAAAATGGTAATGGTAACTGTTTGGTGGTCTCAGCATGGTGTTATTCACTATAGCTTTCTCCGATCTGGTCAAGCAATAACGGCAGATGTCTACTATGCCGAATTCCGAACAATGATAGCAAAACTAGCAGTAAAACATCCCCGACTCATGAATCGATCTTGACCATTATTGCTCCATGATAACGCGAGACCTCATACAGCACGAGAAACCGACTCTCGATGACCTTCCTATTAGATGGCAGCAAAGTAAAGATAATAATGGTAATTATTTTGATTAAATAAATATGTTAAATAAAAAAATAAACCAATTTAAATTTTTTCACTACAAATTTGCAATTTTATACTTTAACCCCTTATATCTGTGTAGGTACTTACTTGCATGTCAATTAATTGTTTTATTTGTGCCTTCTTTGCTTATTGTAGGTGAGCCATGCCAAGGCAATACAAAAGAAAGGAGTTCTAGTAATGTCTTGGACAACAGAAAATCAAATCATTTTTAGGGTTCCGAAGTCAACAAGGAAGTTTTGCTCTGTCCATCTGTCCATCCGCAGCTTAGCTCAGATAAACTAACTACTAGAAAGCTATATACATATCAATAATTTCGACAAAGTGGTACACTAAAATCAGTTAAAAAATAACCTATTTTTTTTTTCCTATAGACGTAAAGTGTGGCTTTTTTTTCTCGTCTCCATCCCATGGTGTGAGGTATCGTTGGCTAGGCCATTCATAAATATTATGGGTTTGTTAAAACCATTTTTCACTTCAGAGTCAAGTGCCCCCCCCCCTGCCAGCGAAATGGTTGCTTTTGGCTATGTGAAAAAATTCACGGCAGTATAGTAAATATAACGAAATTAAAAGGAAAACTATCACAGATCAGTAGGCTTTACAAGTTTACGAATAATACTCGACCAACTTAAAAAATGTACTTGGCACAGTAATTTTTTTGTACAAATGCCATTGAAAAATTACTTAAACAGATAGTAAATATATGCTTATGAACCATATAAAAATATACTAAAATAAAATCATAACATCCTTAATAATTATTATTTCTAAATTAATAATGTTTAAGCTCGAATAACGCATTGGAGTGGCCGGAGTCGTTGGCAGTACCGGTCCGTAGTCAATACGGCGCATGCGCGCGGGGGAGTCTATTTTGTGTGAGTGCAGAAGTATTTTCGACGTTTTGTAATCTAAAGTCAAATTAGATTCGATTGTCAAGCAAATAACTTATTTTCTTTTGTCGATTTCCATCTATAAAGTCAATATTCGACTTGACTACATCACTAATTGAGTAGCGTAAAACTTTCCAGAACGAAATTGAATACCGCAGATTAGAAGGAATACATACGAAATTTTTCAAATTCCGTAAGAGAAATAAACAAGGAGCGTGCGCGCAAGGACCCAGGAACGAACCATACCATTCCCCGCTCTAACGCGCGCTCGTATCGGCTCCTATCGCAATTCGCATCCGCGGTGGTACTAAAATAGATAATATTTTTCTAACTTCAGTTGCGAAGTTGGATTTTATAATTCCTTCTTCAGTTACCAGTTAGTCCTCCTTTAGTTAAAGTCAAGAGTGAATAGGTAACTTCTAGGCAAGCGTGCTTCACCGTAGACCACACCATCGCTTACCATCAGGCGAGATAGTGGTCAAACGCGAGTATATATATAGATTAAAAAAGAACATCAACATTCTATGTGCGCCCGTTTTTAGACGTTGTGTGCCGCTGAAACCGTTTTAAAGTTCATGTAAGAACAACAAAACCCTCTTCTTACGCCGCATTATTGTGCAACTTCGGAACCCTATTACTGCGCGTGGCCCGACATGCACTTGGCCGGTTTTTATTTATGTCACATAGGCCTATATGGGCACTTATACAAAGTCGACAAAAGGTGCACGGTTCGGGTTGGTCGTTTCCTATGGAGAAGAACCGGCAAGAAACTTCACGGTTACACTTTTAAAAGAAAAAGAAAAATTGGTTTGGTTTTACAATATTTCCATGAGTGAGCAGCTACAGTCAGCTTTTGAAGAAATTGATAAAAAAGAATTGGGGATCAATAAAATATCCAGACGAAATGAGATCTCATCAAAAACAAAAGATAAAAACAAAACTAAGTTGACTTTGGGAAAACATCCTGTCCTGCGTTTATAAAATTAAAAAAAGTTGGTAGCGTAAATTTTGAAGCTTGGCAATGCAGGATTTCCCCCAGATAGACAATCCTATATGTACGTTAGCTTACCAGTTTGCTGAAAAGCTGCAGACTCCACACAATTTTGATAATGAAAACCAGATGGTTGGGAAAGAATGGCTTAAAAGTTTTATTGACTGAAATCCAGAGTTGTCTGTCAGACAAGCAGAAGGTTTAACTGTCGCCAGGGCTTAGCAGAGAAGAAGTAAATAATTTTCATGAACTTCTGACCAAAATCCTGATTAATAATGACCTTATGGATAAGCCTAAAAGGATTTATAATATGGACGAATCAGGAGTTCAGCATAACAATAAACCTGGTAAAGTTGCAAAGAAAAGCGCAAAAATAGTCAATACAGTAACATCTGCGAAGAAAGGTGAAAAGGTGTCATAGCTTGATGCAATACCATTGGTAGTTTTCTTCTAACCGTAATAATAATTAAAGGTGTGAATAAGAAACCAGAATTCGAGGACGGTCAAAAGTGCTAGGCTCAAAAGTGTACATGAACAAAAAGTCAACATAAATAAATACTGATCTTTTCTATAAATGGCTCACTGAACACTTCATAGCTCATAAGCCGCCTGGTAAGTTTCTGCTTATTTTAGACGGGCACTCATCATATTGATCTGCACCTGACATCCTTCAAGTTGCTTCTGATAACTATATTATTTTAGTAAGTATACCCAGCCACACAACCTCAGCTTTACTTACGTACGCCGCGCCGCTTGATTTATCTGTGTTTGGGCCGTTTAAAACTTACTTTTCAATACAGTTGTTAAACATGGCGTACTTTCAGAGGCTGGGCGATTCCGCTATAGACGATTCTCGACATGAATTTTTTAATCACGTTATTAGTTGTTTTTTTTGCGAATAGTGCGAAGAAGAAAGTCGAAATTTAATTAAAAAAATATATTTTTTCTATTTTACTCCATATTAAATTCTTTGGAGCGTTTGAAAATATTACCATCCAAAGCGTTGGTACAAACTGAAAATCATACCTATCAACACTGACGCGATATAGCTGTTACTGACAATTTATGGTAATGTTTTACCGGTCAAACATGAAGTGACTATATCCATTTATCTTTCTGTTTCAAGAAAATTAAGCATTTGTTGTTATTTATTAAAAGCATTATTGAGTGCTAGAATACATTGTTAACTTGTTGCACCCGCGATACAAAAGATAAGAAAGTTTACTTTTTTCACAGAAATTAAGAGCTAACATTCTGAAATTTTGTAAAAGTAAGAAGAAATCAAAACTCAACTTAAATTAATAGCTTTTAAGAGTATAATGTTTGTTAGGTTAAAATAAACATTAACTTAATTTGGTTGCACCCGCGATCTCAATGTCAGATCGCGGGTGCAACTTTTTGTCACTTATCCTTTTTATGTGATTAATAACATATTTTGTTGTTTTTATTTGCTTTGACTAATAACATATGCTTAATACTATTGATGATATAATATATATATACATTTAATATGTGTCTTTCTATTATATTCTGTATGTTTTACGAGCTTTATGCCAAACACCTCCGTCGGGAAAGGGCTGGTGATTCAAAACGGAGAGAAGTAATGAAAGAGAAAATGGAGACAGATACAGATTTGAAAACCGGAAAATCGGCATTAAAAAATTACTCAATATCGTTATGTGGGGGTATTTCAGAGCGATATGGATGAAGATGGAGAAACCATAGTACAATTTATGACGACGATTGATGGCAAACATTTCACAGAAATCGTAAATGACATAGCATATGTACAATTTAAAGTAATTTTCGTGAAATTGGAAGCGCCAGAGAAAAACTGATGGAAATAATACGTTCATAGAATTTTGGCGAATATTGACGTATTTGAAAAGAAATAATTAATATAAGCGACAAAGAAAGTGTACTAATTAGTAATAAATATTGTTTAATCTCTCATTTTGTCCCTATATAAGTTAAATTGACGTTTATGTTCACTTCAATTAGACTGGTTGCACCCGCGATAATTTGATGTTGCACCCGCGATTCGGTCAAAAGTGAATAATTAATTGTTTATTTTTGTTTTCTTTAGAATTTGTATTTTATGTTCATGGTTACTTAAACATCTTACGAAATATAAAGGCATATTATATTAAATGTATCACAATTAACAGATTTATAAGTTTATTTTCTATGATCTGGAATGGTTGGACCAAATCTGTTGCACCCGCAATGGCAATTTGAACCTTCCTTCTGGCTTTTAAAACATTATTTTAAAATCCTTGTAAATGAATATTAAAAGAACATATTAAAATGTAATCATTCAAAGTTTAATTCAATTTAAAATGTTTTTTATTTAATTACATGAAACTAAAACATGCGTCTAAATGTTGCACCCGCGATAATGGAATGACCCGGCTATAATTATGATTCGAAAATTAAATCTTATGCATAGGCATCTTTCTGTTACGCGGTCGTGACTTTAGTTTACGAGCTTGATCATTAGTTTTGCAGTTTAGTTTTAAATTTATAGGTCAATTTAAAAAAGTTTAGTAGCAAGGAGTTTTCATACATAGAATAAAATGGGATAGATTTTATACGAGGAAAAATGAATGATTCCGTACGTTTTAGCATTGAACTTTCAAAAGTCTTTTAAATGGTTGTTTAATATATTTAATTACCAGTTTTAATTTAATTATTTTCACATCAACATTTGTCTAAAATCGAATAGGCTGTATAGACTGTTTTCGTTGTAAAAAAAATCCAGTTTCAAAAACGCGCCTTTAGTTATAAGTCAATTTAAAAAAGTTTAGTAGCAAGGAGTTTTCATACATAGAATAAAATGGAATAGATTTTATACGAGGAAAAATGAATGATTCCGTACGTTTTAGCTTTTAATTCTCAAAAGTCTTATAAATTAAATTGAAACTGGTAATTAAATATATTAAATATTTAATTACCTGAAAATGCTCTTCGTAGATTTAGAAGCAGCGGCATTTATGCACTAAATCCTAATGCTTTACCCGATTCTATTTTCACTATATCTGATATTGCGTACCGCTGTTAATATGATCCTAATCGACCGTGTGTGCTATATCAAACTACAACAGCACTGCTCCAGACATCTTCTTTTAACGAAAATGTAGATCCTTGTGAACATTTTGAAGTTGAACGTAGAACACAAACACCCATACTTCAGATTCCATCAATTCATTGATTAATGGGATTTGAAAAGGAAAATATGAATGTCACAGACCAGAACAAAAAACCACCAAATATGCTATCGACTTTATTCAACCAAAACTCACCTAGCATTTTGATTGATCCTGAGATTTTAAAAGATATTAATTAGTTACTGTTGTCCGTGATGAAACACTGAAACAAATTCTAGATAGCATGGAAGAAAAAGAAACTCCTTATTTTTTTTTCATTGACGCCTCACTAAGACCATAAATTCTAGAGTAAAAAGAAAAAAAATAATAATTAATACTTTAATTACTAATAAGGTTAAACGAAATTGTTAATTTTCATTTTGTAAGAGATGCATATGAAAGTAGATTTAAAAAAAAAACTACCTTAAAACGGGAATGTAAATGTTTCGTTATAGACGATTCTATGAAAGTTTTATATAATTTATCTCTCAAAAAGAATTTATTGCATGTTTTGTTAAAGAAATGCATAATATTTAATTATGGTTATGCGTGTCATGTTACCTATTTTAATAATATGAAGATTACAAATAAATCTTACATTTTGATAACATTTTTTTGTTGATTATTACAAGGGCATCTATTCCCCATCACAGCCATATACATATCCTTATAAACGATTTCATAGAAAGGGATCTATCCTTTCCCCAATAAAATGATCTTGCAAGAACTTAATTTCTACAAAACCAGTAACAGTACTCCTTTACAGTGCACGCGGTGCGTTTGTGAAACTTGCTGCCGCCAGACATTAGGGACTGCCAAACTCTTACAGTTTTCAAAAGAAGAGTAAAAGAACACTACCTTTCCATTCCGTCATAGTTGCATATAATATGTATATTATCTTTTTATATATTTTAGTATTTATTGTTATGATATGTATACTTATATGTATGTATATGACAATATATTTTATTAGTTACATTATAAATTACTAAACCGTGAATTGTTTTATGTCTTTATTTTTCCCCTCCACACACAATGTCTACATCTCTTTTTTTATCATTTTCCTTTCGCAGGTATACTGGAAGAGATTTCATTAGAAATAAGCATCACCTCTGTACCTAATTTTCTGTTCTTTCTTCTTGTCCTTGAATTATGTGTGTGCACAAAAATTGTTAAATAAAAAAAATAACAGTTACATAAACAAATACAGATTATAAAGTTATGTAAATTATTAAACTAACTATTTAACAGTGGTAATTATTAATTTATGCCAATATATTTGGTATTAAAATAATGAGACTCTTTCAAAAACTGGGGACCAAATTTACCCTTCTACACACTCAAATAAAGAAGCCTCAGTGTCAGCTATATTTACAGTTTCATACCCATCCGTGTCCCGCAAACCCCTATTAACAAAACTGACAGACATATTGCTATTTCACACCCTGTCAGAGCCCAAACATTGATATAACCCATTCCTTTTCTCCCAAAAAGGTTTGATATAACGCATTATTGAGCACCAAAGAGCATATAAAGTCACGGGCCGACACTGTCGGAGCAAATCCGTGATAGCGGCCTATAATAAATCGTGGGACTAACCTGTCAAACATAAGATTTATCTCTGGAAACACACGGGGTGGAGAGCTGTTAATTTTGGACTTTCTTGCTCGGTATTAGAGGGTTCGCGGTTAGTGAAATGTGTTGGAATTTTGGTGCTCTGTTTAGTTGGTAGTTTTGTTTTTAGAGCATTGGTTTGGTAAGTTTATTTCGAAGTAAAAAGGTGTCATGATGAAGTGAACGGCCCTTAAACAACGTGTCAGCTGCTGCTCTTATTTCACGTTTGAAAATCGTAAATTATCCCACAAGTACTACCGGAATGAAAAGTAGCTAAACTATATGGCCTAAACCAGGCTATGGTCTACCCGTGTGCCAAGTTTTTAAAATTCCATTAAGAGTTAAAGCGCGATTGGTTAATATTACCAAGATAGTGGGATGGTGGTTAAACACGAGCCCATTATTTATAAAAAAAATAAAGATAGTTGGAATTTGCAATAGCCTTAGACTAGATCCAACTTTAATTTAGAACTTAGGAGACTGCTGCAGTATTGTAATCAAACTTTATGAACCTCAAGCCAGTCATGGTAAATGGCGAAATTATCCTTTCCAACCCGTTTGACAAACGTGTTTCTTATAACATTTAACACAAACCATTACGAAAGCACTCCAATAATTCCCGACAAATGCACGTGCAATTTGAGAACACTGTGCACCGATCAGAAATCGTATTAAGTGGCACATGTTCAGTTGTTCACTTATATGAACTCATACTAATTGCGATATGTTTCCACGTATCCAGTTTGCCACGACTGCCACGTGTTACAGGCTCCTCCGGGAAATATGGCGAACGTACCGTGGAGTTGCGGAACAGAATTTATATGCCAGAGGAAATTAGAAAGGGAATTAGGGTGATCATTTAATAAGGAGTACGGTGTTTAGGCTTTGTATATATCTTTCTTAAGCAAAGAAAAATAAGAAAAGTATCTCTTAAAGTATTTTAACTGCCCTGGTTTCGGTGTTTTATTTGCCTGCTATAGTTAGATGATGAAAAATTTTAGTTGTTCCATCGTAAAAGTTGTTCATAAGAGTGAGTAATTACACGCCTTTTTAAAGTTGTCAATGATTAATTAAAAATCACCTTGAACTGGTAAACACAGATGGCATCACGACCAAAGACGGCTACTATGATCTACTTAATAAGGGCTAGATGCTACACTAGATAAAAACTACCTACTATGAGACCATTCTGCAAGCATATTTATTCTATTAGACCCACACTTTTTTAGAAAAAAGTTAAGGTCAACATCATATTTTCTTCACTGAATGCAGTGGATCCTCCAAAGGCACATATTTCCTCGAACCCTATGTCAGGGAAAACCCCTATAAATTTTTGTACCGAGGTTTGTATATCAGGAGTCAATACATTTCCAAAAGGAGCAAGGAAGTCACTCTGGTTTTGCCCGGAACATTACCATTTTTTTGCACAGGCCTCTCTGACGTTTTTTCTTGTATTTATAAAATTTTCTATAATTGTATGCATAAATCTTATTCTATTTATTCAACTGACAGCATTACGTAAAAAAATATTGCAGACATAAATATTTCCATAGATCTTTGGTAAAACCTGCCCTAAGAAAAAAATAATATTCTAAAAATATTAAGGACCTTAAGCCTGCAAGGCTATCCGTTCAGTAAATTAAATAAAGAACTTGGATAACATTTTCTGCAAAATAAATTACCTGTTACTAATCTAGAAGCCAGAAGTTGCGGGGAAAACAACTACCAAAGTGCATTAGACCAAATAATTTCAGTAAAATGCTGCCCTGATGTTTGGATATAAAAATTTAGTTCTCTTCTTGCCCGACTTGCTACGAACCAATGAGAAATATACCATCGAAAATACTTCTTCAAGACTATATTTTTTCGCACCTCTTGCCTGGGGTGAGTATAAATAAATCTCTAGCTTATAGCTCAGAGCTGTCCGTGTGCGTATCTCTTATATCAGCGTGGTACGTACCTACATATAAAATGTAATGATTTACGCCCTTGCGTTCTAGGGAAGCCTTATTTTAGGAATGTACATTCGAGTTTCTTTCGAATATCTTGTTTGAAAGATTTGGTACTAATTGTTACAACATTGGTATATTTTTGGATGCTATAAGATATTGTTACTGTTAGCGTTTTGATGGAAAATACAACAGTTGCTGAATACGTTTAAATATTATTTTTGGCCCATGATTCAGCCAAGTGAACTTCATTAGCTGATCCAATCATAAGATCCTCAATTGTGTAAGTACAGGAGATAAAACAAGATGGAAGTTGTCAATTGGTTGCGAAGAGTGCTCAATCTGAGCTATCTGTGGCTGCTATGTGAAAAACTATGTCTTTAAACATATCGCAGTATACAATTTTAGAAGATTTTCACAAGTACAAAGATTTACCTTTCAAAAATACGACATTATGACTGAAATTCATAATAAGGAGGTTTTCACGCTTTGGGTTTCCTTTCAGCAAGGGAAAGCCGAAAAATAATAATTTTATTATAAGTTATTCTTCCGGTAACAGGTAAATTATTATTGTTCAAAAATATTCAAAATAGGTGCGATAGCAGCCTTTAACTGAAAATAAGTTTTAATGAAAAAGTTAAATAATTACTTACCTTATACAATCTGCTTTGATCAAAACAAAATAGAACATTGAGCTCTAAGTGCTGTTTTAATAAAACGCCAAGTTAATAATTATGAATTTGCTTTCATTAGAAATGGTGCCTAAGAAGCAATGATGAAAGATAGACAGCGTAAAATGATTCTACAGATTTTATTGGTTGTTTTTTAGGGTTCCATACCTCGCAAGGGAAAAAACGGAACCCTTATAATGATCACTTTGTTATCCATCTGTCTATCAAGATCTCGGGAACACGTAGAGGTATCGAGTTGAAATTAATATCATATACTCAAATTACCAGCCCAGTAGTATCGGCCGCGACTTACAAGTTATAGGTCGTGGGTTCGAGCCCAGGCAGGCACTTTACTTTGTTTAAATTATTTCATCACCACTGCTCTAAAAACGGGGAAGGAAAACATCGTTAGGAAACCGGCATGTCCTAGAACCAAAAATTTGAACATGTGACATCCAATAATCCGCACTGGGTCCTCGAGGTGGATTAAGGCCCATTCCCTCTCTTACAGAGAGGAGGCCTTTGTCCCAGCAGTGGGAACATTTAAAGGTTGATGATGATGATGAATATTATTTAAGATATTTTTAGTACACTGACAGCCCTATCTCAACCTCCTCTCGTTCAGTCCATCCAAAGATTGTCTGTAAGCCCTGTGCGATAAGATCGCCCATTGTAGACTTGTCTATTTAAATGTTTGTCCTGTAATTATTTAAGTGGTATACAATAAAGTATATCTATACAAATAAATAAAATTGAAGTGTCTGTATGTAATATCAAAATAACAACGTTTTATTGAATGCACGTGAAAGTATATACGGTACTAACAACAAATAAGCAATTTTTAAGATTTTTGTCTGTTTGTCTATCTGTCTGTTTGAGTCTGTCTTGTGTTTGTTCCGGGCAATCCCCGAAACGGCTGGACCGATTTTGATGGTACTTTCACTGGTAGATAGCAGATGTAATAACGAGTAACATAGGCTACGTTTGATCACGAGAAAATTCATAGTTCCGGCGGGAAACTAAAAAAATCAAAATATATAAGTTTTACGAGTTTGACGCGGACGAAGTCGCGGGCAACAGCTAGTAATAAATACATTTATGAACATATAAACCCCCACACCTTTTTTCCGCTTTTTTTTTGGCGGTAGGTAGAAACTATTGAACGCCATCTACTACGATTCTTACATAATCCTTTCGCATCGTTTATTGTGCTAAATACTACTGTTTATTTACAAATTCTACTAACACATTCCTCGCTCCCAATTTCTTTTTCCCTTTAACTAACAAAGATTGCCTTACTTGCAGTAAACGTGCACAAAAACAAAGGAATATCGGACATTTAATAAAAAAAAGTTTGTTATTGTTTTACCGATGATTGGCGAGAACTCACGAAGCTGTGCTAGTTAGCCGTGAAGCCGTTTTCCCTAATGCAAAAGTTTACGACGTTTCCTTTGGTAAACTTAGGGCGTTATTACACTGGCCAATTGCGTCCGTGTTTTATGTTCACAATATTCCTCAAAATACCATTTCATACACTAATATGCATGGTCCTCAATTAATGATCGACCTAACCAAGATAATGTTATGTTTAAAAAACATTGTGACCTCTCAGTCTTTTCGGTGTTTCTTTTTAGAGTGATCGGCTAGGAATCGCGAATGGTTACGAATAGCTTTTTCACCCGGAATTACTGAAAAAATTAAAAAGCCTTTGTGTCTTGCGTGAATCCACGTTTCGGGCATTCGAGGGTTTAATCCAACTTCAGACAATAAATATCATGTAAGCCGTGCTAGTAATGAGTATTCTCGGACTCTTAAAAATTTAATCTATACTATTACTATATTTACTATATTATAATAATATTATAAAGAGGAAAGATTTGTTTGTTTGTACCGAATAGGCGCCGAAACTATTGGACCGATTTAAAAAAATATTTCACCAATAGAAAGCTACTAATCCCGAAAACGGGTCCTGTGGGGTGGTCCACGGGAGCGAAGCCGCGGCGAACAGCTAGTGATATATCAAATAATAAGACAGTTTAATTTGAAAGATTCTCTAGTAATAGCACACTGATGTCAAATCAAAGGATTTGAAAATAGAATGACTATGGGAATAATATGCATAGAGCCGAAATATTGAGAAACGTTGACAGCGTTTTCCAATACGGTGTTTCACACAAATCACTTCGCTGGAAACGCGCTTCCAAATCATGAGTGTGGTAAGGCTCTTAGAGCACTTAAACATGTGAATTACGAGTCGGTTAATAAAACATGCAATCAAACATGCCATGTTGCCATGACGTCACTCATTATAACTGAGTGACATGGAAGGAATTGGCTCTTAAATTATTTAAAGGCAATGGAGCTTCTCTTCATAATTATGAACATCACAAAAGCCATTGCGAAGTAATTAAATTATCGATGGTAAATGATTTTCAAAAGGGTTAATTTTAACATCATATTTTGTTCCTTGTCGTGGTAGTCCAGTGGCTAAGACCTTGCCTTTCGTGCTTCAGGACGTTAGTTGGAATCCGAATAAGTAGCCATGTCACTTTTTCAAATTCATAATAATGTATGTACTTTCTATGTTTATCTTGGCCATTGTTGACAACGGTGAAGGCAAACATCGTGAGGAAACCTGGACTTACATTAATTAAATCTGGAATCGCCAACCCGCCTTGAGCAAGCGTTTTGATCAATGCTCGTGCCTTCTCAGTATGTAAAGTATATTATATTTTGTTGCTTGTGTTGTACAGGAATAACCCGTTTATTGGTGAAAAATCAACTCTTTTCAGCTATCACACTGTTTGCGCGTATAGAGCCGGCCACGAAGAAGCTACTTTTCTCGTATTTTTAGGAATAAAGGCTCAGAAGCCTGCCTTTGTTTGCAATCGCGATGTTCGTTAGTGATATTGGCTTTAACGATTACTTATTCTGCGGCTTCGCTCCCGTTGACTTTATCGAGAGTGTTCTTAGCTATGTTTGAAGAGAGTCGGTTCAGCCGTTTAAAGGTAAAGGGTGTTTTACTATTTCAATCGGGGTGTCTTAAGATATCGTGTCATTATTGTGTTCAATTGATTGCCGATCGAAGCGAGTCTACTACTAAATAAAATATGTTTTTTTTATTATTAATAGGCTTACGCTTGACCACTATCTCACCTGATGGTAAGCGATGATATGGTCGACGATGAAGCACGCTTGCCTAGAAGAAACCTATTCACTCTTGACTTAAAGACTCCCAGGTTGTAGCTATCGGGAAATACAAACTCCGGCAGGGAATTGCACTCTTTTGCTGTACGTATAATAAAAGTATTCCCAAAACGTTTGGTGCGTATGGGTGGGATGTCCACCGTGTATCGATGACGCATCGCCGTACGTCTTGTAGTCCGATAATGGAACGGGCTAGGAGGAATCAGTTCATGCAATTCCAACGCACACCCCCCGAAATGTAACCGGTAAAATACCGACAGGCTGGCAACTCGCTTTTAATTTTAGTTGTTGCATATTATATTAACATTTTATTTTGAGTAGACCTACTTCGAACAAACAATTTGTCTTCTTTATAATGTTAGCTAAGAATTATATTATGACCCCAATGTGCAAGATAGGTCTGATATCCAAAACAGGCGATCAATATTGAGGCAAAGAGTTTCTGTACCGTTCTGTGGATTGGGAATAAAAATATCAACGCTGTGTTTTAGCAAACGACACCCGCGGGATATAAACTGTACAGCGTTGCATATCCTGTGCTGAACTGCTGAGGAACAAACAACTATTTTTTATATTTTCGTGTTGAACGTTTTAAATATACGGGCAAAAATTTAAAATATCGTTTTGTTTTACTATTTGAGAATAACACTTGTTAAAACCATTGTTAGTAAAGCTAACATGGGCGTACCCAGCTTCTGGCCTAGGGGCGCGGCTGTTTTGTCGTATGTAGTGTAGTGTGTAGGACAAACAACCGCAAATGATCCTGCTTTATAGGTTGTTAAATAAATAAAAGTAAATTTTCGAATGTCCATATCTATCTTTTTTATTGCTCAGCAGAATGTATGTGCGTATAGTTCTCGCCAAACTTCTTGGCCGCCCTGAAGTTGGCTACAATGGCTGTGCAGTAGTAAATCTCATACAAAAACAGTACCGTTTCGTGCCTCGCGCACCCGGTAAATCAACTTCAGGGCGGCCAAGAAGTTTGGCGAAATCTATATCACAATCACAACACAATATCAATCAGACAGATTTCTATACTTTAATATAAACATTGAATGAATATATTTTAAACACCTACGTTTGATTTAGTTTTAGCTCCTTCAAAACAATAACATGTCAAATGAAATAATTTATTTCAAATAAATGTTAGTCGCTCGCAACTCCCTACCGAAGATTACCGAATACAGCCGAGCGTAACGTTTAACGCTCGGCTAGATTCGGTAATCTTCGTCCGCCATCGTCGCGCGCGGATTTTTGTCAATTGCACCATGCATTTTGCCAGTCTCTACTGCGCGGTTTATTTCAAAGTTAGAGCATAAGGCCCCGTTTACACTTTGGTTAGTAATTAGGCTAGTTCATACATGTTCTGCGAGATTTCCAGGGGGG
Source organism: Anorthoa munda (assembly GCA_945859665.1). NCBI lineage: Eukaryota > Metazoa > Arthropoda > Insecta > Lepidoptera > Noctuidae > Anorthoa > Anorthoa munda. The sequence goes on along the minus strand of OX243896.1, from coordinate 17,713,388 downwards.
GCAGCTGCCCCTCCCTGCCCCCCCTGGGTACGCCCATAAAAGCTAATATACTTATAATATTGCCTAGTTGGCTGGGGGCGACAGGCACTGGATTGGTCGATGTGGCGATACTTCGGGTCAGCGATGTTCAACAGTGCGTGTCTTTCGACCGAATGATGATGATGGCTACCTAGTTATCAAAAGTCACGCATAAGTATTGTCACTTGTTAAGGCTTTTTAATGTTACTGTATTTGGGCATTTTGGAAATTGTAACTGAAACAGGATAAAGTATGACCACATTCATAGAAAAACAGTGCTTGTAATACTTTATACCTATATTTAGTATAGTAGTGCTGGGTGCATCGTTCTCACGTATAAGAATTTATTAATGTATGTACTTATGTAAATATTGTAGAAAGCCTATATTTTTAAAAGAGTAAGTATGGAGTTTCTTGTGCATTCTTCTCCATATCAACCTACTTTTCTGAATGCACGGTAGAATAATTTTTTTATTACTTGTAAATTTTAAATGTTTAACGTTCAAAAGTGCCGCATAATGGCCTAGTTGAAATAAATACATTTGACTTTGACTTTGAACAAGGAAAAACAATTAACTTTACAAAAAATCAGAAGCGTATCCAGGTTGCAAGCGTTACTGCTGAACACAAGGTACCGGGGTTCGTTTCCGGGTTTTAGCAATGTTTTGGGTGGGTTCTCCACATGGAATTTCTCAGTAACGACCCGGAGGTTGGACTTTATGCCCAGTTGATGGGAATAGGCTCGTCCCTATTACATGGGGCATCACCTTGAGTTCCTAATACGTGAATCCACGCGAGACTTGATAATGGTAATTACACTCATCCGGTTAAAACATAACTGGCCAAATGTGGATGTACTTTAATTTAATTTATTCATCGAACAACATGATTCATTATTTATTAGTAGAAACACCTTAGAACTATTGTTAGTAACAATACAAAAATAAAAAAAAAAGTGCATAAAAATTTACAATAAATGAAAAAATAAAATTTCGAATAAAATATTAAAAATGTCAAAAATAAAAGTCAATAAAACCATTGAAAATTTCATTAAAATGTCAACAATGGTGTTATAATAACGAAATAAGAAAAAAAAGTTCACCAGTGAGACCACTGCCTTAGGAAAGGGCCTAAAATAATTATGTAAATAATGTCCAAGGGCTTACAAATCCGCAGATACCTGTAAGGACCCGACTTCCGACCCTTCGTAAACGAAGGCCCTCCAGGGTCGGATGAACAGGTATTTACGATGGTGTGAAACATGGAAATATTCCAACGTTTTTTATGAGATTTTCCTCTCAATTTTGTTTTATTGTAATGTTTATGCGGGTGTTTTTTGTGTGAGTTGTTATTTGTTTGGGTTAAAGGACTATGTAAATATAGAGAAGATTTATTTAGAAATGGATGAAGGTTTATATTTTTAGTGTGAGGTTCGCTTAAATATAGGCAGGTTATGTCGGTGTTTGGTTATGTATATTTACTCCCGAGTCCCAAGATATAAACTTAATTTTTAGTTTAAGACTCACTAGCAATAATATCTATATAATCTAGCTGTAAATAATATTAAAGCTACTTTGATATTTCCACTTGTTTATAACTGTGTATCAGCTACTATCTGGGTCTGGACAGTGGTGTCTCATCCCATACAAAGAAACTGTCCCGACGTAATGTACTGATTATACTGATTATTTTTTGTACATCGATCGCGTTCGGTTCCGTTCCACGGATATATATGGTGATCTATCTATCGCCGTGGAACGGAACCGAACACGATCGATTTACTAAAAATACGATTATTTTTTGTAAATCGATCGCGTTCGATCGGTATGATCAGATGAAAAACGCTAGTTACATCGGCACGGTTTCTTTGTATGGGATGGGGCATCTGTATGCTAGTATTATATTATCTGTGGTCTGGATAATAAACGATGTTTATTTAAATTTCTGCTTTACAGATAGAGACATATGGACTGCATTTCGCATCCAAATAAATAGGGAAGGAGGCGAGGATGGTTATTTTTTTTTGGGACAATACTACCGCACTATTCCCAAACCACTGCAACTCCTGAAAGCCAGAATCAACAGTGGCGACCACCAGAAAAGTGCCGAGGGAATGAAGCTCGATGTCGTCCCGGAGAATGAATTTAATTGTCTTGGATCCCGCAACAAAATTAATCAGAAAAGAATAACGGAGGAGTAGGAAAAAATAAAAATTTCCACTTCCCTTCATATCAAGCAGGAGACAGAACAAACAAGGCCAATAGGCAGAAAGGGTTACAACTGGGATAAGCCCAGTTGCCTTGATCTTAAATCTTGAGCATAATTTGCATAGCTGCGTCTTCAACCAAGCTTCATCTCCTACCCTGCTCTCAGTGCCTCAAAACATGTAGCCGTAGTAATATCTGCACTGCCTGATATATAATTATATATATTCTTATTCTTTATTGCACAAAAAACATAAAATAAAGATACAAATACAATGGACAGCTTATGTACAAAGGCGAGCTTAACCCATAATTGGGTTCTCTAACAGCAAACCTCAGTTGCTACTGGAAATTTGCGTATGAGGACATATGTGATTGTATTGTGTGTATATATTTCTGTAAGAAGTATCATCTGCTACCACTGGTAGATCGACGTAAGATTGCTGACTGTTTATTCTTGTTGAAAATCCTCAATAACAACATTGATAACGCCGAATTATTGTCAAAATTTTATTTCAATGTGCCATGTAAAACATTTCGGTTTAATCCACCCATACGTGTACCTCATACTTCTTCGAACTATAGGCAGAACAGTTATATTGTGCGCGCAAGTAGAGACTTCAATGAAATATGCAAGGAATATGATTTGGATCCATTCACAGTCAGTGTAAATTCAGCCAGAAGGTGCTTAAGCCTCAAATTTTTCAAGTAGTGGTAGGTTATATTGATTGTTTCTGTTTTGATTAATTTATTATTTTCTTTCTCATCAGTCATATAATTGCTAGCCAAGTATATATATTGCTTCTTACTTTAATTAAAGCTGTGAGATTTTTGTTTTTGTTCTCACACTATAAATTATTATTGTAAGTCTATACGTGAGGATTTGTAATTGGCTTTCTGTTGACTATGGTTTCCTTTTTGTCTGTATTTATTAGCTGTAAGTCTTCCATGTACTAAAATAAATAAATAAATATATGGGATTTTCACGGTGCGATATCGGTGCGGAGCAGTGGTGGCCCAGTGGTAAAGGCCGTGACTTACAAGTTGTTTGTCGTGGGTTCGAATCCAGGCAGGCGCTTTACTTTGTGTAAATTGTTTCATCACCACTGCTGTCAAAACGGGGAAGGAAAACATCGTGAGGAAACCGGCATGTCTTAGAACCAAAAATTCGAAGACATGTAGCAGCTCGTGGCTAAATAATAACAGCCAAACGGGTCGAGTTTCTTACGTGCCCCGGAAAGTACGTTAAGCCGTTGTTCCCGGCTGTCATTTGAAGATCTTTGACAGTCGTTAGTCAGAAGCCTGAGATCTGATACCAGTCTAGCCAAGAGGTATCGTGTTACCCAGATACTGGTTTGTGGAGGTCAGATAGGCAGTCGCTCCAAACACTAGTACTCAGCTAAATCCAGTTAGACTGGAAGCCGACCCCAATATAGTTGGGAAAAAGGCTACGCAGATGATGATATCGGTATATGACACCGTGAAAATCGCGATATTTATTTATGCCACAAAATTTTTGTTACTTTTCTGCAAGCGATACGAAGAAGATATAAAATCTTAGTCTAATGAGATCAATAATACAGCAATTGCTGCCATAAGTTATAGCTAGAGAAACCGATAAAAAAATTGCCCAACCAAATTTCCTTCAAAATGAGCTATCGGAGTCTACTCACCCGAAGTTGAAAATTTCACCCCTACACTGGTTCAATAGTCCCTTCTCAGATACAAACTAACTTGAAAACGAGGTTAGCGTACCAGTCTAAACTAATATATTGCGTAGATATAGAGAGTGATTTTTTTTTGTTTGTTTGTGGTAATCTCTGGCAGTACTGCACTGATTACGAAAATGATTTCACTAAAAGACAGCTACACTGTTGCTGCATCAACAAAGGCTACTTTTTCAACCAGATCTTCTATGCCTCGCTCCATTTCAATACTTCCATTTCACTACTTTTTCAATGCCTCGGAAAGCACGTTAAGCCGTTGGTCTCGGTTTTCATTTGAAGATATTTGACAGTCGTCACGGGATATCAGAAGCCTGATATCTGACACCAGTCTAGCCAAGGGGCATCGTGTTAACCAGTTACTGGGTTGTGGAGGTCAGATAGACACCATGTAAAATACTGGTACTCAGCTAAATCCGGTTAGACCTGTTTTATTTTTTAGGGTTCCGTACCCAAAGGGTAACAACGGGACCCTATTACTAAGACTCCACTGTCCGTCTGTCTGTCTGTCACCAGGCTGTATCTCATGAACCGTGATAGATAGACAGTTGAAATTTTTAGAGATGATTTATTTATGTTGGCGCTATAACAACAAATACTAAAAACAGTATAAAATAAATATTTAAATGGGGCTCCTATACAACAAACGTGATTTGTTTTCCGTTTTTTGCGATAATGGTACGGAACCCTTCCCGCGCGAGTCCGAATCGCACTTGTATTTTATTGATCTCTAGTAATAATTATAAATTTTATCTTTAACATTCAATGAGATATCACTGACCTTTTAATAACAATATGTTTATTATATTCTGCATCAACAAAGGCTACTTTTTCAACCAACTTCAAAAAGGAGGAGGTTCCCAATTCGATTGTATGTTGTTGTATGTTTGTTTCGCGATTACTCCGCATATTAAAAACCGATTTTGATGATTCTTTCTAATTTAAAAGCTGGTGCTTCTCATGTGATCCAATATCAATTTGGTCAAGACCTTTTTTTTTTTTTTTTTTTTTTTTTTTTGCGTGGAGAAATGCTCATGCATACTGCACTACCACGGGGAGATAGTGCAGTTATGTGGGACTCTAACCCACTAAAACTCCACGGTGTCCTCCTGTGCCGCTTATGGCGGGCGCACGGGTACGCGTTAGCACTCACCGCGAACCCGCCGCAGCTGTCCGTCACCGGACCCTCCTCGGGGGAGTCCCCCCATCACCGGCGCACCAGAACACACTGCACGCCGTGACTACCCTAGGGACCAATCAGCACATGGGCGCCAGACGACCCCGTGTATGGCACCCCTGGTCCCCCTGTGACGGGTCAAGGTCAATGGCCCCGCCACCTACCATTGTTCGGCCGCAGGGGATAGGGAGAGCGGCTAACGCAATACCGACACTCCTCCTCCCCTGCGGCCCCACCGCGTCCGCCATCAGACGGTGGCGACCCCGTCCGGGCCGCGGAAGGTAGGGAGAGCGGCGCACCGCAATACCGGCACTCCTCTCCCACCGCGGCCTCCAACCCTCAGCCGCGACATCGTATGGGACCTAGGAATCTCCATAAGACATCGCGGCCCGCCTCAGTTGCGATGTCGCCTGTTACCAAGCGGCACCGCAACCTACTAGTTGGCCGCTACGTCGTCGGCTTAATCGGCAAAAGCCCTGACGAGCGGCCCCTCCTCGGGTTCCTCTTCGCTTCACCGTGGGTGACCAAGCCACGGTTACTAAGCCCCCCCGCATCGACAAAGCGGGAACCCACCGGGGGGGAATTTGGTCAAGACCTGACTTGTAGTTTTAAAGTTATTCTTAATAATGCGTATTTTCATAAGGTACCAAAACTAAAAAGACAAAAATAAACAACTTTTTAACAAAAACATTAAACCGATTTCCATAACAAAAACACTACAAAGCGAAAATTATTATTTATTTTTTTTCGAAAGTCGGCGTCAAAAACGAAAAAAAATCTGTACCAAAAACTCCGAGTTATTTTTCGCTTTGTTGTGTTTTGTATTTTCCCTTAATTTTTCAAGATGTACTTTCATTGTGCGAACAGCTTAGGAGTGGCATTCCCAGCCGGTTTGTGTTTCCTGATAGTTTACTTCTAGGCAAGCGTGCTTCACGGTCGACCACATCATCGCTTACCAGCAGATGAGCTGATAGTGGTCAAACGCGAGCCTATCAATAAAATATAAGATAGGTTATCCTTTGGAAGCACAGAACCGATAATTAATTTACTCATACAACTACAATATTGCCGTATATTTTAGTTTGTACCTTGGGCTAATGGCGACGGGTTATTGGACGACTCGCCCGAATTTAACTCGCCCGAATCGGGCGAATCGATCACTATTAAAAATATGCATTTTTCTGTCTGTCCGACTGTCTGTCTGTCCGTTATCTGTCACACAATTTTGTTCCGAAGAATTTTTTAACTTCCCATTGACCTATGAACTTGAAGTTTGGTGATAATGTTTATTATTACGTATATTTTACTAATAAATACCAATATAATGCAAAATCTGCCGCACATCCGACACGCACTTGTCCGGCATTTTTATATTTCAAAGTTGATCCCATAGGAAAATATGTCATGAGTAGGTACATATTCCTCCTAAAATATTGCCAATTCCTTTAGCTACAAAGCATAATTTTGACGTCAAAAAATTTTGTTTATTAGCAGCATATTTGTTTGGGATGAATTGCCGAACAGAATTCGATAACGTCATCGTAAGCCAATCATAGCACAGCTAAATGACGCGAGAGCTTGTAGTGATTGGCCCGTTTGTTCCCGTCCCTTTTCCCTTGATTGTAGTACTAATACAGATACTTAAAAAATGTTTTATTTTAATCTCAATAACCCCATTAAAAACGCCAAAGTAGTAGCTAAACAGATAGTTCTAATCAGCACTGAAACACATCTAAACACTATCTCAATGTGAATAAAATCTGAAACCGCAACATCGCTTACCATCAGGTGAGATAGTGGTCAAGCGCGAGCCTATTGACAATAAAAAAAAAAAAGTAACGATAAAAGTCTACTTTTTAACAAAAATATACATAAATGTTAATCCCATAAAACAGTGCACAATGTAAAACACTACAAAAACTCCACTTTAAAAACAGAACACAGCTGCAAAAATAAACAAAAGCAAAATACATGTTCCAGCCAGCTTATAATTTACCAAAAAATTAACAAGTTGAAACCAGATAATAGCGTAATAAACTCCTTTGTCGCAGTTTCAGTGCAGTGTCATAAAGTTCATGTATTTTAACCCAACGGCACTCTGGGGGTTGCCTATAGGTAGTGCCGACATGTAGTTGGAGCGGGGATAAATAATAAAAGTGTAGTTTGAGGGGAATTTTCGACGAGGCCCTGAACAAAGTATGATTCAGTTTAGCTGGCAAAGAGGTTAAGAGCAACCTCATTATTTTAGTTGGTGGGTAAAAATTCTTACTTCAAGGGAAAATTATAGTGTATAGTTTTTGTGTCTTAGATGTACTGTGTATTACATTCTGGATCCAAAAGTTCATTATGTGAAACCCCATCCCTAACCCATGCTTCTTCCAAGCGTAGAGAAGAGAAAAAAAACTGTAGCATGTTGGGAAAAGGATTGTTCACAGCTTTTATTGAGACAAGTTCACCCCTGAAAGCAATGAATCGACAGTGGTGACGAGTCCCGGCGAAACGATTAAACTGTTTTAGATATCGAAAACAAATTACACAATCAGAAAATAACAGTAGAAAAGTCAAAAAATCACAGGTATCCCTCCTTCTTCCTATGAGATTTTTTTAACCAAAAAACAATACAATGAATGATTGAAACAATAAGCTCCAAATTATTGTTTAGTTAGAAGATTTGAAGGCAACGTCTGCTACTCGAGACAAATCTTGTACTTCAATAGCTCTTCAAAGAAAAGGTACGTACATAAGTATACAAAAAGTGTTTTTATCTAGACTACGTAGGCTCTATTTCAAAGTTTTTCTGTTAGCCTCACGAGCAAGTTAAAGAGAACACGAGTACATGGCCTCAACACACTTCTGTCACGGAGTAGGGAAGATACAGAAGGCTCACGAAAGATAACGAAAGGGGCTGAATCCTGAAATGAAGACTGAAAGTGATGTCCGGAAATAGAAGAAATACTGCGCTAGTTAAAATTTTTGGATATCGGCTAGAAGGAGGAACGTAACTAACGAAAACTCGCCCGAAGTCAATCAAATTGCGAATTGCTACGTCGTACAATCATGGCTTCCTAAGCGCTCTTATATCAAACCACGGTGGTTGCATACATTCTCATGAACATTCGATCGCTCAAACGACGCATGATTAAGACCAGGTCTGCCATGGATAGGCTTAAAAAATTATGGAGGAACCGCAATGCCATCAAAGCCACAAATACCCGGCTCTTACGGGCACTAGTGTTTCCCATGTTCCTGAACGCAGCCGAGACGCAGGTCTCGGCTGCATCCAGACGCTGCTGAGAGAAACTGAATAGCAGTAAATAGACGCTCTGGAAATGTGGTTTTGAAAGACAGTGCTTGGAGTATCTTGGACTGAGTTTCGCATCAAGCAGTTCTTTGGTCACGTGTCCCGACGAGGCAACGATTATATTGAGTGGCTTGTGGTCCAGGGTAGAGTGGAAGGAACGAGAGGGCGCGGCCGGTCTCCCATGTCATGGACTGATCAGATCAAGTCTGCAGTGGGTGGTTCATTGCATGAGTGCACTCGAGTAACAGCCGACAAAGAGGGATGGCGTAGAATCGTGAGTATTCGTGAGGCGAATCATGTAAGCCTGAAGTCTCACTGCAACATGATGACCACGACCACTCTGTCAAGAGTGTACCGATGAAGAAGAAGGAGGAGGAAAATGCAAAGACCCTTTAGACTAAGCGATAAGATAGTGACAGCCTCATGTTCGTCGAAAAAGTGCTCATCAAAACACTGTCCTCTTTAGTTTTAGTATTTTCTTGTGAAAAATAAGGATAACTTGCAAAAAAAATTGTGATGGTTGATGAAATATTTACCCTGGTTTTACGAACTTGCTAGTAATTATTGCCATTGGTGTTATCATGGCTTCACGTTTCAAGGCGAGACAGTCAGTCCATAGAGCGGTTAGTTGTCCAAGGAAAAGTGGAAGGCACTAGGCCGCGTGGTTGACCCATTCGTTGGACCGACCAGATCAAGTCTGCTGTGGGCGGTCCCGTGCACGAATGAACCCGGATGACTTATAATCGGAAAAGGTGGCGAGACATTGTGAGACGCATTACATCTGCCGCATATACTACAAATACATCATGACGACCACGACCGCTTTGTCAAGAGCGTAACGACTAAGAAGAAGTTAGTTAAGAGGTATCTGAGATCGCAATCTTAAAAATTATTCAATGAGGCTCTTTTACCACACACTTAATAAGCTTAACCAACTTGTACCTACAAAATTATATTTGACGCTTTTAGACATTGTGAGGAGTGAAACTTTTGTTCTATTGTCTGCTTTATTTTTTTCACCACAGCCCATACCTACTTCAAAGTTAGACAGGCTTTTAACCCGTCTTTGCTTACAATTGAAGCTGTTGTAAATAATTTGGTTCATATATTTCTTGCAATTCTTTTTATAATACTTAATGGACCCTTTAAATAAATCTTTGTAATCTTGAAGAAAAGTGCTTCGCTATAATAATTAGTTATTTATGGCTTATGTTTAACTTACCACCAGATATAGTAACATATAACAGACAAAAATAGTAAATGATCACCAAAATTAAACCCGCATCTTATTGTAAAATTATAACCAAAGTTTTAACATCTCGCTATCCTGTTTAGGCAAAATGACTCCAAATAAATCATTGTTAACCCAAAAGTAGTAAATGATCACCAAAAGTAGTAAATGATCACCAAAATTAAACCAATGACCAAAAAGATTATAAAATTTCTGGGAGCAACTTGGAAGTAGCGCTCGCCGGCCGCTGCCGCGGCACCGCTCGCTTTGCTCGCTCGGCTCGCGCGCGGTTGGTCACAGTTCTAACCTAACCTAACCTATTTTACAACATTAAATAGCGCAATAATTTGCTATTAAAATTTGGTGATCAATTTACTAAATTTGGTGATCAATTTACTAAATTTGGGTTTCATAGTACAATTTTAGGTAATAGAGGTTATGGTCACAAAGTAATTTTAGGTGGTCATTATATTTATCCCCGTTATTTATTATCAATTGTTTGTACCTATGCAAAAGAATAAAATAAATTTCATTCATTAGCTTAAGTAAATTACAACAGAAACTAAGGTATAAAAAATAAAGTACGGGCCTTAGCTTAGCAAAAGTTTAGATGGCAACACTTGGTGCTACTGTAGGGGACGTAGCCAGGGCGCTACGTAATGAAAGACATATTAATTACTTTTATCTGATATAATATTTATATTAATTCCACAATATGCCTGCCCTTAGGCGGCTTCCCTAGAATTCACATCCAAGCTTAGCAAAAAACATCTTCACTTATTTTATGTTCGAAGTTCAGTCTCCTTTTAAGACTGTTTATCTGTTGCCAGTCCTAATATAGGCAAGGAGTTCTCACACTACCATCTGACGCTAATTTTCAACTGCAGCCCATGAAAGATAGAAAGCCTGTTCTGTGGGCCTTAAGGCGTATATATTTCCCAATGTTAACTCAGTACTGGCCGTGCGCCCGCCCGGAACCAGAATATCAATATTGAACCCCCTTTTGGACAGTTTTGTTTGCAAAATATTCTTATATTCACAAAATATGCTATTTCAGTTATGAAGATATTCTGGTCGTCAAATTTTCTGTGTACAAATATTTTTAAACATTTAAGTCGTTTTGGAGTAAGTATTCAAAATTAGCGAAAAAATGTCTTGTTAATTAATTTTTTAAAGCAAACTATTTGTTATACGAAAAAGCCATGTTTCACAAATAATGTACATGAAACAATAATCAATATGTATTTATTTCAACCTTTTAACTTAGCCGTTACTAAAAAGTATGCTTTAGAAAGTTACCGTTTTACGGCACTAAAGCGGTTGTAGGCCCTTAAAGTGGTGGCCCAGTGGTATCGGCCTCGACTTACAAGTTGTAGGTCGTGGGTTCGAACCCAGGCAGGCGCTTTACTTTGTGTAAATGATTTCATCATCACTGCTCTCAAAAACGGTGAAGGAAAACATCGTGAGGAAACCGGCATGTCCTAGAACCAAAAATTCGAAGACATGTGATCGACATCCACCAACCGTGGACCACCGACAGTGGTGGATTACGGCCCATCCCCTCTCACAGAGAGAGGCCTGTGTCGCAGCAGTGGGAACATTAATAGGCTGATGATGTGATGTGATGTGATGTGTGTGGACGCTCTCAATCAATTTGGAAGTATATAGATTTGTTGGGAAGAATGAAGAATGGGAAGAAAACTGCTAAAGTCGATGATTGCCGAGGGACATTAAGAAAATTGTTGGTCTTTAGAGCCTTTGGAAATTAAACTTAAGGCTTTGTTAGAAGAAAACATAGGTAACATACTACACAAAAAAAAAGTGATTTTGTGTGTTGTGCTGTGTCTTTTGTGTGCACTGAATAAATAGTTTTTCTATCTATCTTATATATGGCTTAAAATATAGCCCACCACTAATATTTTAAGCACTAATGATTAGCTGGTATTAGAATTGCAGCAAATTAAAGGGTGGTCTATATGAGTGGAATTATATTTTAGTTCTAGCGTTGTTTAGTTTGGTTTAAACGTGGTTTATTTTCAGTCGTGGCAGTTGGAGTTCCAACACTAATGTCTTCTGCATTTACGTTGAAATTAAGATAGTAGGAAATAGCTTGTTTGAATTACTTTGGGTTATTTAATTGTTACTTAGATATTCTTCGTTGTTTGGAAAAATGATTTTGTTGGCTGTTGAAAAAATACCTACAGTTGGTATAAACTGGCTCTTAGTTTTTTTTTGTAATAATTTATTTCTTTCAATTACTCTGAATAATTTTATTAACGTTTCCTTTATCCATCTCTTTTCTTATTAATTACATTTTTAAATAATTTTATAAAACATATACAAATAAGAAAAACATTTAAAAATATAAAAAATAGAGGCCTATCGGTATCGGGAACAGGGTTCAAGCTACCGGTGGTCAGGGCTCCAGAGAGAAGAACCACCTTACAATGCGAGCCGTGTCCAGCAGTACTGCTTTCTGGATCAGGCCCTTGACCCAGCCGCCTAACGAGAACCTCCTAAGATGTCATTATTACGACAGGCAAAGCGAAGTTCATAAAAAAGTCCTTCAAAAATATACGAAGAACATGCCAATCACCCCACTAGCTAAAAGTGAACATGGAAAACTGTAAAAGAAAGTTCGAAAGACAATTTATTAAAGAAACCCTCCGGTAAACATCCCTATTTTATGTAAAAAAATAATCGAATCTTGCGAAAGGAATGGAAAGTAGACAAAATTTTCGTACAAAAATAAGTTATCTTCATAGAAATATATATGTTACTGTAAAAGTCCGAACTACGGTAAAACCCAGGAATTCCCGGTAAAACCTAAGTCTTAATAGAAAATGTCTGGAATGGTCTATGATAATCGCTTATTTCGGGCTTTTACTTGCAATCACGCGGAGCTTGTGGCTAAATAATAACTGCCGCACGGATCAATCTTCAAAGTTAAGCAACGCTTCACGAGGTCGGTCCGTGGATGGGTGAACATTTCAACATACCGAGATTCCTCCTTGTCTCGGAAAGCACGTAAAGCCGTCGGTCCCGGCTGTCATTTGAAAATCTTTGACAGTCGTTACGGATAGTCAGAAGCTTAAGTTCTGACACCAGTCTTGCCAAGGGGTGTCGTGTTACCCAGTTACTGGATTGTGGAGGTCAGACAGGCAGTCGCTTCGTGTAAAACACTAGTACTTAGCTGAATCCGGTTAGACTGGAAGCCGACCCCAATAAAGTTGGGCAAAGGCTAGGCAGATTGACTTGCAATTACGCGGTTAATCATAGAATATACCTCAGAGTAAATGTTGAAAAATTGTAATGTATACACATTATGATACGAAATGATTTACCAAGTCATACTAGTTAATCTTAGGTTTCACCGTAGTTCAGGTTTTTATTGGAACATAGATCATACGTTGACAAAAATCTCAGTAAAAGGAACGTATGTAGGTGCTTGTCGCAGAGATATTTTATTTTTATTACACCTTTTATGGGTGAAATAACAAATATACTCTCTTTCTAACTCGTGTTATAATTTATATTTTTATCCCGCTCGATAAGTAAGTAAAGGTGATTTCTGGGAACAGTGTCGACAAATGCTTTTTGGGAAATTTTGAGACTTATATCACGAGTTATTAGGTCTACTTAATTTGCTGTTTGCAATCAAAGTGTTTCACTTATTTTCATTGCTTTTAGTTTTCTTGACAGATATCTTTAGCTTTTACTCCTTACGTCAGATTTTATACTTTTTTGTTTATTTTTATTTTATCTGATGTTAATATTTATTTTGAATGTAGTACTTATATTGTGTGTCTTTTAGTCTGTGCTAAATAAATGTATTTTCTTTCAATCTTTCTTTTTTCTTTTAATGGGTATAGATTTGGATGAGAGTGGGTACATATAATATTATTTTACAAGCATTTTATTAACTTGCAATGTATGTATGTTCGAGTCAAATCTTGCAAGGAAATTTTTAAGCAGTTATCCTCAACCGATTAAGATGAAATTTTGCTTACACGTTTGGTTTGGATGACAATGCACGGAAAGCAATTTTTTTTCTTTTAGTTTTATTTTTCTCTTTCTTTCTTTTTAATTGGAAAAACATAATTTAAATAAAATGTTCAATGTTACCCGATTATGGAGGTCAGATAGGCAGTCGCTCCGTGTAAATACTGGTACTACGCTGCCTCCGGAGTCCGGTTAGACTAGAAGCCAATCCCAATATTTTTGGTAAAAGGCTAAGAAGATTGATTAAGAGAAGTTATGAGCGTCGAAAGTTCCATATTTAAACACTAATTTTAACGCATCTTTGGACGGAAATAAATACCATAAGAAGAAGAAAATTGCAAAACGGCCACAATATAGGGGTATATTAGTAGTTCGACAATGTAAACAATTTTATTTTGAAAATATACATTCGGTAATTTTTTCATGATATCTTCTCTCTGTTCTCTGGTCTGTTTATAAAATTTCGCGCGCTCGTTTTCGTCGTAAATCATCATTCATTTCGCTCCAAACTTGCAAAAGTGGTAATTCGTACGCAAACTAGCTTCTTACTCCACATTACAGCATCTATCTCTTTCGCACGTGTTGTCGGATGAGATAGCATGCACTTTAACCCCGCGCACAAAATAGTTCGTGCCGTCGACTAGGGCAACCTTAACCGCGTGATTGCAAGTAAAAGCCCCAAAGTAGCGATTATCATAGACCATTTCGGATATTTTCCATTAAGACTTTAGGTTTTATCGGGAAAGTCTGGGTTTTAACGTAGTTCGTGCTTTTACAGTAACATATATATTACCTTATTTTTGTACGAAAAGTTTGTCTACTTTCTATTCCTTTCGCAAGATTCGATTATTTTTTACATAAAATAGGGATGTTTACCGGAGGGTTTCTTTAATAAATTGTCTTTCGAACTTTCTTTTACAGATTTCCATGTTCGCTTTTAGCTAGAGGGGTGATTGGCATGTTCCTCGTAAATTTTTGAAGGTTTTTTTTATGAACTTCGCTTTGCCTGTCGTAATAATGACAATAATAGCTGGCAACACTGAAATGTCAAAATGTTTGCGTTTTTCCTTCAACGTACAATTAATTTTAAAATTTCTACAACCATAAAATTTGGACAAAGTACCCAACAGAAGTAACCAATAAAAAAATAAAACCAATTCACCCTAAACCTATAAACCTATTCTACTCAAACAAATCAACAACAAAACTCTATCTATTGCTGAAAATGCAGTTTTCAGCAATAGATAGAGTTATTCAAGAGAAAGGTCTATATGTAGTATACATGCATATTAGTGTAGACCAAAAGCCGAAATTCAAAGATTTGTAATATAATGTCGTAACAAACATATTTTTGTGCGCTTACATTGCAAAGGCTGGCTAAACCTTACGAGATAGATCAAATGAATGTACTACGGAATTTTATATCTTAAAAGTACGCGATGGTATATGTATATTTAATCTCCTAAGAATAACCCACAGTAACCTTTTTTATCACATCCATATAACAAAAAAATATAGGTACCAAGCTATTTTAAACAATACTGTATTATTCCTTATCCAATTAAAAACATTAGATATGTAGTGCATTTCATGTAGATCAAAAGCTTTTTACAAAAATTTTTGGAAGTCGGTGTCTTTGGTAGGTACCATTTTTTTGCGTTATAGACACCGACTTCCAAAATAAAGTTATTTTTCAGTTTGTAGTCTTTTTATTTGGAAGTCGGTAGTATTTTTTTGTAAAAAGCTTTTTTTTTTCAAGTTGTACAAGTTGTTTAGTAAGGTACCTATAACGCCAGAATAGATTACCCGAATATAATGAAACTAGAGTATTACCGGTGAAATGAGAGATCTGCGTACCCCTTTAGAGCGTACTGGCGTGATTATGTTATGAAATGGCGTAAAAAATAAACAAACATGCGATTGCAACAATTCCGAGAGATTTGCCGTAATTTATTGATGAGTTCTGTTTTATATCTTCGAAGTCCTTCATCAGATCTTCACCAAATTAAAATGGGACCAATTTCGAAACATACTCTTTCAAACAAAAA
This sequence comes from Anorthoa munda, assembly GCA_945859665.1. NCBI lineage: Eukaryota > Metazoa > Arthropoda > Insecta > Lepidoptera > Noctuidae > Anorthoa > Anorthoa munda. The sequence goes on along the minus strand of OX243896.1, from coordinate 17,697,683 downwards.
AATAATTTTCAAAATCGGTCCACAATTGACGGAGATATGCGTGAACATACACAAAAAAAAAAAAAAAACAAACATAATGTAGAACATAGAACCTCCTCCTTTTTGGTAAGTCGGTTAAAAATTGGCCTTCACAGCATTTCATAAAAATGAATATCTTAGGAGTTATCGCAAAATAAAAACAAACGCGCGCGAAAATAAATTCAAGCGGGCGGGCATCACACCGGTGACGGGGTCCTACAAAAGAAAAAGAATGATAGGATCTACAACCCGTGTGAAGCCGGGGCGGGTAGCTAGTAACTAATATTGGGTATAAGTATTGTTGATTGTTTGTTTATGTTAGGAAAGGTAATCTCTGGAAATACTGATCCGATTTTGAGAAACCTTTCACTGATTGTAAGCTACATTATCGCTTTGTGTCAAGGCTACTTTTTATCCCAGAAAAATGCGGACCTCTGAACCTGCGGTCGGATTCGTAGGAAAGACAGGAGTGAAACCGCGAGGAAAATGCTATATGGTAAAATAAGAAAATGAACGAGATAGTATTGTCTAATACGCAATTATCTTTCCAGACATTGCATTATCTAGTACTCTAACAAGACACAGAAACTTAGCAACTCCTTAAAGGTAGATACACAATCAAAACTTATGAATTACAATATCTTTTCTCTTAGGACATAAGATGTCAGTTCCATATTACCTTATTATGAAACAATTTGAAGTTAATTCTTTTAAGGCCGGCAGCGTTTCGCATTACAAATGTTGTTAGGTAGAACAATTTCAGTTACGCACAACATCCGATCCGTGTCTGTGAAATTTCGGTTCCGAAGTAGTCGTAGTATTTTTTGTAGTGAAGGTTACGCACTACATCCAAGCTCTATCCGTCATAATTCAGATCATTTTGAACTCGGAACTCAAATCACAGACACGGATCACGGATACGGACATGTAGTGCGTGACCGCCCTTAGGGTAGATAGAAAACAAGGCAGTCTTTTGCGAATATGATTTGAAAAGTTTGAGATTAGACTTAGAATTATTATGTGTTTTGTGAGAGGTTTTTGACGATCAATGGGGTGAATTCTCGACTGGATCGCAGCAAGCAACTGTGCAGTAAATTTAGAAAATTTGAATATGAGCTGACGGGCAGTCAGTGTGTCCAGTCATCAACCGGGGTCGCAGCAGTCCAAAAAGGAGTTGACGAAAAGAACTACATAGATAGGTTCGGTAACTTAGGTAGAAAGACGCACAGTCTTGCGAAAACTTGAAGAACTGGAGCGCCTTTGCAGGAGAGGAATAAAGCTAGCTATAAAAAAATAATTATATGCTGGTAATTCACGGTCACACTACGCTTATTATAATCTGGTTAATTGTTACCCTAATTTGTCCGCAAGATATTGTCAAAATAAACTTATAATAATGATTGATTTTGTTATTTTAGACACAAAGATTATATTGAAGTTTGTTAGCAGATTAACTGATTTGAGACTTTATCAGGCTTACAGAATCTGCGAGATAATATTTCCCAATAAGCCTCCGTGTTTTGACTATGTGCCTATGGAAATTCTCAGTTATGATCAGTGTTTTTAGCGCACAATTTACATAAGCGATGGATTAATTACCTATATCCAAACTAATACATTGGTCGGTCTGTTAAGTTTTTACGCCTAAACCGCGTTTTATAGCTACTATAAATCGCGGTTTAGGCGTAAAAACCAATGTACCAATGTACCAAGGGGGGCGGGGTGTAAGAGGGGGGGGTGTGTTATTATGCACCAAGGGAATAAAACACTGTCTTACATCACGGGTAGCATATTGAACCCTGAGCGTAACGAGGGACTGAGTCCTGAGTAAAGCGAGGGGTTTAAGCTGCCCAAGACGAAGACAGGCTTTATCCCAGATACAGATCATATAATACTACAGTCACAGAGGAGCATATTCTACTTTTCACAGCTTCTGCGAAGCAATAAAAAGCCGGTGTATGTAATGATAATATGAATATTGTGTTTAGTGCTTATTGTATTTGAGCATTGAACAAATGCACCATAGGCTGCTTGACTTTCGAGTTTTTACTAAATGTTGGAAATAAACTAAAAGGACGGATCCCGACACTTTTGTTGTTCTCCATTGAATAAAATCGTTATAGGCTTTTTCGTATCTGTGTTTTGATAAACTCTGAAGTAGAGTCACTATCGCTCGACATTATTTGTTAACACAAATATTGCAATAAAAATCACTGAAACTCACAGCACCAAACACCGTCTTTTGTGTCACATTTTGAAATCGCGCCTTTTTTCTTTTCTCATAGTGGCCAGTTCGATTTTCGAAAAAACCTCTTTACAATACCATATGGGCATTTTTACTTACAGTTTCCACACGAATTTGACGTTCCAAATTCAAATCACTTTACTCCCTTGGGAGTTATATACAACTTTGCCTTCTTTGCTTTACTTTACGTTGAGATTGCATGATATTTTATTGGTCATTGTCGAACAGGTGGTGTGAAAATGATTTTTTATAGAAATGTTGTACTTTGGAGAAAGACAAGGCCGAATTCTTTTTATCCCAGGATCAAGAATAATTTCCGACTTTCATGTAAGCGAACCCGTGGCAGAAACAAGACCGTCATAAAATAACTTACAAAATGTGGTTTTTCTGTACTACAGACTTTTATATCATTATATTTCTCTTCGATAGATGCAGGCCACCAATACTGAAGATATTTCCTGAAATTCCGCCAAGACAAGCAGACCAGTACCCGCTAGCTAAAAGCAAGGCAATTTACGATGTTTCAGTGTACGGATTAACGTAAAAATAAACCGTACTTTACGACATCCTACCTGTTACTTTATGTTACTGCAAAAAATAATAACTTTCACCCCCGATGTACTTATGGCGGCTGTAAAGCTTCGTAAATAAAGACTTTCGGGACTCAGATTTTGCGGTCGTAAACTAGGAAATATATGAAAGAGGATTAGACGGAAATTCGATGTTGTTTTACTGATTTTGTTTGCTAACCGGACAGTCAGTAAGATATGTATAGTGATTTTAAGTTTTCTATAAAAAAATAAAATTTAATCTTTCGTGTCTCTCTAAACCCTTTGACGCAAAAATATTCAACTTACTTTTCAATAGATACAAACCAACTCGCCAGGGACCTGGTAAATAATAATAACCACATCACAAGGCTGAAACGATGGCAAATATTGCAACTGGACCAGAGACACTAAATTGAGGGTGGACCATTCTGAGGATGGGAGGAGAGTATTTGCTAAAATACCTCCTGAAACACAAAAAGAAGACAGACAATCTGATTATGGCTGAATAGCCGAAGGCAGATATGAAAAGTATGAAAAAAAAAAAAAAAACTTACTTTTCTCTGGCGTAATTCCAAACCTCGTTAAACATTATAGCCACAGAATCCGGAGCATATTGCTGTAAGTAGCAGCAAGTGGACAAACATCATCAAGGAGAAAATTTTGAAACTATAATGCGGTAACGAACTCACGAGCCCCAGCATTGGGGAATCGACTCAAGGATGAGAATCTTGCGTATGCGTATTTGATAAAGACGACCACAGGCCGGACCAAGGTCGTTGCCGCCTTGATGGAATAAAACGCGCACTCATTTCACATCTGCGCGACCTATAATTCAATATTTTTTTATACTTTCCTTATTATTCTAAGACTTTAAAAAAACTTTAGATCAAAATGGAGATAGTGAAATTATCTTTGAGATGGTAACAATTTCATTAAAGTTCACCAGACGGTTTTGGTGCGATTGTCGTTTTTTGTCTGTGTTAGACATAACTTTACAAATTAATTACATTAAACTCATAATTTTTCTAGATAAAATTATTATATTTTTTTTTTTAGTTGAATAATTTATTTACAAAGATACAAGTATATACAATGTATAAAATACTTAATTAACTAAGACTACAAACATAAACACTTAAACCAAAAACTACTCACTTACCTAATCTAAAATATGGCGTCGAAAAACTCCTGCACATCGTTGTCCACTGGTAATGTGCCCAAAAGACTGGCAGCATTGCCACGTTGTATGGCAATGCTTATTCTCTGACCGAGGTAAAAGCCAGCCCTTGGGTCACGCGAAGTGTCAACTAAGCGTTTGGAAAGATCTTTAAACAAAGCGTGAGCACTCGGACCCCACGGACCAAGAGTTTCAACCTCAAACGGCTCGAAAATATAACTACCGATGAGATAATTATATTTCCGCCGCTTGAGGTTCTCTGCAGCCGCAGCGTCAGCGCCAGCACAGCACGACGAGCTGGGAAGATGGGATGGCGCAAGAGTATCGACACAAGTAGCGTCCCACACTAATGGCCTACCCATCTTCCATGGAAACAAAGACATCCCGACCGGTCTTTTGCCATCGTCACGTGCCAGGCCATGGGGTTCCAATACGGCCGGAACGCCGACGGTGACGAGAGCACGTCGGATGATGTCGTTTAAGTTTCCGTGACGCGCTATGCGACCCGCACTTCGGCTGCATGATAGACCGTGGTGACCGAGGCTGTTGACAACTTCGCCACAGTGACAACGATGAGGAGTACAGCAGGGAGCGCCAAGACGTAGGGAAGCAGCGAGGCGGAAAGTAGTGTCGTCAAACAAGGTGCCTATGTTCGACGACGGTAGTGCGTGAAGCCAGAGGCCCGACTCCCACTCACCCACAGCCAGCAGGCGAGCGCGCTCGGCAGGAGTGGCAGAAGTGGCAATTTGGTGCTCCTGAACTGCTCTGCATAGCGGCTCATCCCACCGTCTCTGGGATGATGGGTAGTCGGGGAGATTACAATTCGGGCAAGCGAGTCTCCAAGCATCAATAGCCTCGGTGAAGCACGGCACATCAAAATTAATCAGTATGGGTGCTAGGATATTCCTGATTAATTTCTCAGTACCGTGGACCGAGGATATAAGTGCCGGTAAACTAATACTAGAAATTTTGCGGACGCCGAGGCCCCCCATACGGATGGGAAGAGTAGCTTGAGCCCAAGCTCGGTCGTCCATGGCCACATTTAAAATTAAAGTAAGTGTATGACGGATAATTTGGTCCATTTTTTCTAAAAGATGAGGGTGCTTCCAAAGATGGGAAGCACGAAGGAAATATGTTAATTTGGGGCCAAAACAACAAAAGCGGATTATGGTGATAGCCGAATGCATCTTAATTTGGAGCAATCTTTCCGAAATATTGTTGAAATTTTGAATTTTTTCCTCAATAAAATCGGGAAAGGAATCATCGAAGACTGGGGATCCAAGGAGACGAAGAGAGCTTTTTTCAATAATTTTGATTTCGGGGGCTATTTTATTGAATTTTGAAAGTGTCACTTGTCTGTCGGTACTGTCAGAAAAAAATAACTCACATTTAGAAAAATTTAGATCCAGTCCTATAGAATGTAGTTGGTGTTTTAAAAATTGCAGGTCATCTAAAACTGTGTCTACATCGCCTCCCAGGGTTCCATCATCGAGATACCAAACGTTAAATTTGGAATTTAGCTGTCGAATAATTGGGTGAATAGCCAGACTGAAGATCACTGGCCCGAGAGGGTCACCTTGTTGACAGCCTACAGCGGATTCCAGAAGGTTGTCCCGATAAAGTAATTTAGATGGGTGCCTATAACATTGCCAAAGAAAACTAAAAATGTGAGGTATTTCTTTTTTAGTTTCTGCCAGCAAGGTGTCCCTATTAACCGAATTAAATGCGTTTTTAATATCAACCTTCAGGATGACCTCTCCTTTGCCAGAATTTAGGTAGGTCGATAATGCATGTACGGCAGCCTCACAGCCCCCTTTGGAACCGTAACCAAGCTGCAGGGGCTGAAATTTATCCGAAACTACCTCACCATACAATTTACAGCAAATCTTGGCTGCCATACGCTGGTAAGTAGTTCCTACGGCAATGGGACGAATCACGCCATCCCTCTTGCGTAGGGCACATAAATTGGCCCCGTACAAGACGTCGATGACGGACTCGTTTACCTTACCGGAAAGCATAAGGTTCATCAGAGCTGTAAGCTCCTTCAAGAGCAACTTACCAGCTTCCCCAGCGCCTGAACACATAAGATCCTTTAAGTGCTGAGGACTCAGGCCGTCGAGGCCGCCAGCAGAGCCACTCCGGAAGGAACACACGACTCTGATCACCTCTCGACCTGTAATGGTGAGGGTATTAATATCAGGATCGGGGGAAAAGAAAGACCATCCACTGGGGCAGGGTGTTTGCTCTCCAGAGCTGCAAGAGTATCTGGAGAACACGGTGCCACCACATCACTACTAAAAAGAATCCTGGCTGCTCCGCTAATATCACCTTCCCCTAATTTCGATTCGACCAGGTGGGATATACCTCTTGAAGAGGTTGAAGTGCATAAATGTACTTAGCATTAAGAAACCTTTATGTTAAGTTTAGTCAGTAATAAACGCTTGTCTTGAACGAACGTGTTTCTATCAACCTCCATACTTCATGGCGACCCTGCCACACACGTTCCGGGAACTACGCTTGCGAGCTATCCGATAGCGGGCGCAAAGTGCAAACGCGGCGGATTCCTGTGTGCCTCGGTGCTCCAAGTTATAATGTTTATCGAATGGAATATTATAATCACGACGGAAATTGACTCTAACTGTGTAATATGGGACGTGAATATTAAACAAAATGGGCAAATATTACTCAAAAACTGAGGATAAGGAAGTTATCATCTCCCAAAACGCTTCGGGAGGTAGTAATAGTGCCAGCGATTCGGATCAAGAAATCCATATAAAATTTAATAACATCTTAATTACGACGTTTCTGGTGCTGATGGTAATTGTGATTATTGCCTTAATTTACAAGAAAATATTAAAAGGACAAAAGGATTGGATAGACCAGCAAGTGGATTCTGCATTTATGAGAAGGATGCGGCAGCGTTTATCCGGAAGGAGAGACCAAACTCAAGCTGAAGATGTTTGAGTGCAGCCAATTCAATTCGGGAGAAGAGTTGTGGTTACTTATGTGATAAGAAGAAAAAGTGTGTGAAGTGAAGTGTTTTACGCGTAAGAACATTAATAATCTTAGATTTAAAGTATGTAAGTAGAAATATTAAGTTCTAAAAATAGATTGCGAGTCGCAGTACCATAGTACGTAGAATTTCGACTCAGCATATTTTTAATCGGTGCATTGCATGAATGTGCCTCGAGTTAGATTCATTTAAATTGTAATGAATGAAATATGATATTATGGTACAACAATTTTATTATTCTCCAAATTATAATGTTTTGCTAATTATATTATGGCTGACGATTTAATCGAATTATATGAAGAATTATTACTAATACGGAAATATCTTATAAAAAAAGGCCAGAGTAGATATAAAGGTTCTATATCGTCAGATAAGTTGCAAGAGGCCGAAATATTGTTAAACAAAAGTAAGACATTATTTTCTACGTTAGGTGACATAAAAAAGGAAACGGAAATTGAGTTAATTAATGTCACATACAATAAGATTTGTGCTTTATTTCAAGAAATATCTAAATTGTGTACTTTGGCAAGCTCAGAATTAACATCAGATACGATGGAATTTGATATGAAAACTGCTTGTATGTTAATACCTATATTAGATGATAAAGAAAATACAACAAAGCAATTGATTGATGCGGTGGAGATGTATGCAGACATGCTTAGTGATGTAGGTCAACAGTTATTAATTAAGTTTATACTAAAGGGTAGGTTATCTGAAAATGCCAAGTTACGAGTAGCAGACACTTACTCCACAATTAGTGACATGATTAAGGATTTTAGGAAAAAACTATTAATAAGAAAGTCCTTCACAGCGGTTCAAAATCAAATTCAATCTCTGAACCAAGGCTATAGGACTATTGAGGAATACGGGTCGGAACTTGAAAGATTATTAACAGATTTAAATATTTCTCAGGCTGAGGGAGACACTGCCAAATGCGCTATTCTGAAACCAATAAATGAAAAAATGGCCGTGAAAAAGTTTACAGATGGACTTAAGAGTGAAAGGTTGGGCACGATCATCGCTGCACGCAACTACACAGATCTGAAGGACGCAATTCAGGCAGCCAAGGACGAGGCCCAGCCATCATCGTCTTCTGCCAGGCCTGCTGAGGTAATGGAGATGACGTCAACCTTTCGAGGTAGGCACAATTATCGTTTTTCTAAGCCCTCGAGACAAAATAGGGGACGTAGTCGTCTTTATCAAAATAACAGAGGTAATTATCAAAATAATTTTAATAATTATGGTTACCACTCAAATAGATACCAAGGCCATTCCAGACCTTTTGGGTACGGCCCCCGCGGCAGAGGACAGCATAACAGACCGGGTTATTACTATAATAGACATGGTGGCCAAGGATTTTACAAAGTGACGATACCACCACAGAGTGATAACACTCAACCACGAAGTACGAATAGTTTGGAACAGAAGTCTGATAAGACTCAGTTTTTTCGTGATTAATAATTTTGTTTATAATACCAATACAGGTAATTTTAAATTTGTTAACTTCTATATTAACGGTAAAAAGCTTATACTATTATTAGATACAGGCGCATCCATTTCGATTATTAAGGAAGAAGAACTTCCAAAGAGAACCCAGGTGTTTCGCAATAATTTAGCAGTCAATGGAATTGGAGGTAAGGTTTGCTCCACAGGATATGTAGTGCTCGATTTATATGCTTCTGAAACTGATTCATTTCAAATTAAGTTTCATATTTTTAAAACTTTACCAATTACCGTTGATGGAATATTAGGATTAGACTTTATGAAAAGGTATAAAGCTAATATTGATTTAGACACAAATTTGTTAACGCTACAGATAGGAGAAAAATATTATAATCAACCAATATTTGACAAACCGGATTACAGTAATTCATTACTGATCCCACCACGAAGTGAAACCTTCCATTACGTTTATTTAAATACGGAAGTGGAAGGTGATTGTTTTGTTAGCGCTAGAGAGTTAGAAAAGGATGTTTTCCTAGCAGGTACTATTGTTAGGCCTAAAAATAAAAGAGTGCCTATAAAAGTTTTAAATACTCGAGATGAAGAAGTAAGTTTAAAAAAAATTGTATTAAACGTAGAGCCCTTAAAAGACTACCACACTTTTGAATTTAGCAAACATGAAAGTAGTTTAAAAAGAGCCACTACTTTATTACCTATTTTAGAATTACAACATTTAAACAGAGAAGAAAAAGAATCTATTGAGAAAATATGTACTAAATATTCTGATATTTTCTTTTTAACCGGAGATAAATTAGAAACAACGAACATTTGCGAACAATCGATAACGTTGAAGAGTAACATTAATCCTATTTATAATAAACCGTACAGGTTACCACAAGCCTTAAAGCCGGAAGTAAATAAGCAAATCGATAATATGCTTAAGGATGATATTATAGAAGTATCAACTAGCGAATGGTCTAGTCCAATACTACTAGTTCCAAAAAAGACAGAGGGATCTCAAAAGTGGCGTTTAGTAATTGATTTTAGGAAATTAAATGAAAATATTGTAGATGACAAATTTCCTTTACCGAACATTACTGATATTTTAGACTCTTTATCTGGCTCAATCTATTTTACTCATTTAGATCTTCAACAAGGATATTATCAAGTGAAACTGGCACCTGAAAGCCGTAAATATACTGCATTTTCAACCAGTACAGGACATTATCAATTAAAACGATTACCGATGGGTCTTAAGACTTCTTGTAGTGCATTTAGTAGAGTTATGTCAATTGCGATGTCAGGATTAGCTTTTGAGAAGTGTTTTGTTTATTTAGATGAGGTAATAGTTTTTGGAAGATCTTTAACTATACATCATCAAAATCTTATTGATGTATTTGAAAGACTGAGGAAGGTAAATTTAAAGTTGAATCCTACTAAATGCCAATTCTTAAAGAAAGAAATTTTATATTTGGGTCATGTAGTTTCTGCTGACGGTGTTTCGCCTGACCCTGACAAAACTAAAGTTTTAGAAAATTTTCCAACACCAAAAGACGTGGATGAAGTGAGACGGTTTGTTGCCTTCTGCAACTACTATAGGAAATTCGTACCGTCCTTTGCAACAATTACTATGCCTTTAAATCGTTTACTAAAGAAAGATGAACCTTTTGTTTGGAGTTTGGAATGTCAAAATGCATTTAATTTTCTAAAAACGTCATTAACGACGCCCCCTATATTACAATATCCAGATTTCTCGTCAACCAATGAATTTATATTACAAACAGACGCATCTGATCTGGCAGTAGGAGCTGTATTGTGTAACAAGAATATGAAACCTGTTGCTTATGCCAGCAGACCATTAAATAAAGCAGAGAAAAATTATCCAGTAATACAGAAAGAATTAACAGCTATAGTATGGGCAGTAAAATATTTCAGACCATATCTATTTGGTAGAACGTTCACTATTATGACAGACCACAAACCATTAGTTTATTTATTCGGTATGAAGGACCCTTCTAGCAGACTAATTAAATTCAGGTTAATACTTGAAGAATATGATTTTAAGATAGTGTATGTGAAAGGTAAGGACAATGTGATTGCGGATGCATTATCAAGGATATGTATAACATCGAATGAATTAAAGAATATGAAAGAGCAAGTTTTAGCTGTAACAACTAGAGGACAAAAGAGGAGGTTGGAAGAGAGTTGTAAGGAAAAACAAACTGTGCCTAATAAACCCACCGACAATTGGCCTGATCAACCAAGGGTCGTGGAATTACTAAGACAGCCGTGTGATTCTATTGAAATGAAGTTAGTAGAAGAAAAAAAAATAAGGAAGTATAAAAGAGAAAATATAATAGGGGAACAAAAGGATTGTTTCGTTTATATACCTAGCAAAATGCTATTGTGTATTAACCTTGACTTTAGATTGCAATTCTCGCGAGCCGAATTTGCGACTAAGTTAAAGGACTTTTGTAAAAGAATAGAAGTAAAAGAACTATGCATAGTGAAAGATGATAATAATAATGAATTTATCAGAGGTTTATGTAGTGAAATTAAATCCTTAAAGAAATGGACTGGGCCCCGAATATGTATTTTGAGAGGAATTGAAAGAATATATGATGAAAAGGAAAAAGAATTTATATTGAATAACTATCATTTATTGCCCACCAGTGGACATGCGGGTATGAATAGAATGGCGAATAATATTAAAAGAAAATATTATTGGCCAGGTCTTGATATGGATATTCGAAAGTTTATAAGTAAATGTGAAATGTGTCAGAAAATGAAACAAAGTAAATATACGAGACAACCCTTGACTATAACTACTACAGCATTAGCTGCCTTTGAGAAAGTTTTCCTAGACTTAGTTGGACCTTTGGATAGGGACGAGTCAGGAAATTGTTATATTTTAACCTTACAATGCGAGTTAACAAAATACATAGAGGCATATCCATTGCCAAATAAGGAAACAGTTACTGTAGCAAAAGCTTTCGTAAATAATTTTATTTTACGATTTGGTATCCCTAAATCCATAGCTACGGATAGGGGGACAGAGTTTATTTCTCAAGTTATGGAACAGGTATGTAGGCTATTAGAGATAGAAAAGTTACAATCTACTGCATACCACCATCAGTCAATCGGTTCACTAGAGATAGCTCATAAACATTTAGGAGCGTTTTTAAGAACATATTGTAATAATGTGTATCATTCATGGTCAGATTGGTTACCTTTCTGGTGTTTTAGTTTTAATACTAGTGTAAACACCCAAACTAAATACACACCTTATGAGCTTGTATTTGGAAAACAATGTCGTTTGCCAAACAGTTTAGATTATGGTGTAGAACCACTTTATAATACTGATAATTATTGTTTAGATTTAAAATATAAGTTGCAAGTAGCTTTAAGAGATGCAAGAAATAATTTGTTAGCTTGTAAGGAAAAAAGAAAAGACAAATATGATAAATCATGTAATCCTGTATTTTATAAGAAAAATGATCTTATTTTAGTAAAGAATGAATGTGCTCGTAAATTAGACTGTATTTTTGATGGACCTTTTGAAGTGTTAGGTGTTAATGTAAAGATAATTAAAAATGGTAAGGTAGATGTAATACATAAAGATAGGACAAAAAAATTTAGAAAGTAAGTTTTTCTTTTACTTTTATTATGTAATTTTTTTATTTTTCTTTCACCCCCGGAGGTGAAGTGCATAAATGTACTTAGCATTAAGAAACCTTTATGTTAAGTTTAGTCAGTAATAAACGCTTGTCTTGAACGAACGTGTTTCTATCAACCTCCATACTTCAAGGTAAACCTCTGTGTCGATAATTTTGTATCCAAATTATGGGCCGAAATGTTACAATTTTCTTTAATTTTTGAAGTTAACGACTTTTTGCTTGCCAAATTCTTTTGAACATTTAAAATTCTGTAAGGGAAGGTGAGAAGTTGTTCCCAAGCACTTTGTGAGTTCTCCCGGACGGCTAGGCGGATGCAACCTGCAAGATTTTGTGCTACTAGAGGTCTAGCGCCGCGGGGAACTCGTTTTAAAACCGGAATAGAATTTTTCAATTTTGAAAGTGTCACTTGTCTGTCGGTACTGTCAGAAAAAAATAACTCACATTTAGAAAAATTTAGATCCAGTCCTATAGAATGTAGTTGGTGTTTTAAAAATTGCAGGTCATCTAAAACTGTGTCTACATCGCCTCCCAGGGTTCCATCATCGAAATACCAAACGTTACATTTGGAATTTAGCTGTCGAATAATTGGGTGAATAGCCAGACTGAAGATCACTGGCCCGAGAGGGTCACCTTGTTGACAGCCTACAGCGGATTCCAGAAGGTTGTCCCGATAAAGTAATTTAGAAGGGTGCCTATAACATTGCCAAAGAAAACTAAAAATTTGAGGTATTTCTTTTTTAGTTTCTGCCAGCAAGGTGTCCCTATTAACCGAATTAAATGCGTTTTTAATATCAACCTTCAGGATGATCTCTCCTTTGCCAGAATTTAGGTAGGTCGATAATGCATGTACGGCAGCCTCACAGCCCCCTTTGGAACCGTAACCAAGCTGCAGGGGCTGAAATTTATCCGAAACTACCTCACCATACAATTTACAGCAAATCTTGGCTGCCATACGCCGGTAAGTAGTTCCTACGGCAATAGGACGAATCCCGCCATCCCTCTTGCGTAGGGCACATAAATTGGCCCCGTACAAGACGTCGATGACGGACTCGTTTACCTTACCGGAAAGCATAAGGTTCATCAGAGCTGTAAGCTCCTTCAAGAGCAACTCACCAGCTTCCCCAGCGCCTGAACACATAAGGTCCTTTAAGTGCTGAGGACTCAGGCCGTCGAGGCCGCCAGCAGAGCCACTCCGGAAGGAACACACGACTCTGATCACCTCTCGACCTGTAATGGTGAGGGTATTAATATCAGGATCGGGGGGGTCGGGAAAAGAAAGACCATCCACTGGGGCAGGGTGTTTGCTCTCCAGAGCTGCAAGAGTATCTGGAGAACACGGTGCCACCACATCACTACTAAAAAGAATCCTGGCTGCTCCGCTAATATCACCTTCCCCTAATTTCGATTCGACCAGGTGGGATATACCTCTTGAAGAGGTAAACCTCTGTGTCGATAATTTTGTATCCAAATTATGGGCCGAAATGTTACAATTTTCTTTAATTTTTGAAGTTAACGACTTTTTGCTTGCCAAATTCTTTTGAACATTTAAAATTCTGTAAGGGAAGGTGAGAAGTTGTTCCCAAGCACTTTGTGAGTTCTCCCGGACGGCTAGGCGGATGCAACCTGCAAGATTTTGTGCTACTAGAGGTCTAGCGCCGCGGGGAACTCGTTTTAAAACCGGAATAGAATTTTTCAATTTTGATAGTGTTTTCCAAAAAGTGTCAAATGTGGATGTAGGTGGTGTAGGAATACGAGTAGGAGGTGTAGAAACAACAGGGTCTGAAGTGGTTGCATTTTGGGGCTTATGTGCCTTCCCAATATGCACGTTCAGACCCCGCTTACCTTTAAAGAAACGTGCCTGGGTGCACAGAGGACACCTCTCCAGGATGTTTAGTGATGAAAAAGGTTGATACGCACTAATGTCCACCACATCACTGCTACCACTTAACATATACCTATCTATTTTAATTGGAACACTTGGTTAATATTTACAAATAAAACAAATAAAAAACTAAACAATAAGTACAAAAAACACTAAAAATTGACAACTAGTGTCAAAGCGGCGCACATAGACTAATATATATAGATTGGCGGCGCAGACGCGCTGGCGGCCTGGGGCACCGCGAAGTCCAGAAGGCAACTCGGTTGCGGCGCCCTGGGGTTGCCGAGTTGCACGCAGGCCGGCGTCGCCTCGTCAGCTCCGCCCGTTTAGAACGAGCGCGCAGTGAAGAGGCCGATTTTTCTGTTCTGAATTTTCACTCTCGGGAACACTTGAGTTCGATTATCATTGATCGAAGAGATAGATTGAATAAATAACGGCTTTGGGGTTAATATTGCAGTCGGTTTTGTACTCTGCATTCTTGAACGAGCGTCCTCGCTTGCATGTAACCCAGCATTCGTGGATCGGTCACTGCTTGAAATTGATGGGAAGCTATCACAATCCCCGAGTGACATAGGCTACTTTTTATCCCAGTATTCCCACGGGAACGGGAATTACGCGGGTGAAAGGTTGTAAAATTAGAATGAAAAAGTAACTTTGCCTGTCTTTTTGTTACAATTTCACGCCGCTGAACAAATTTAAAAATTTTACTTAACGTAAAAACATTTTATTTCTCCTAAACTGTCACTGTCCAATCACAGATCCAATCCATTCCGAATAATAATTAACAATTAATTATAATTATAATATAACAAATATTTTTTCCAAAAAGTTACGACTAGCCGTTTAGACGTGATTCTCAATTTAAAACCAGCTATTCAGGGGTATCTGCACCTTAAGGGCTTGTAAGTATGTACGAAATATCGTGCCACATTCTTTAGGTTAAAGTTAAGATAAGGTAATAAAGAGAATACCTCTTCCTAAGTCTTACGACAGAACTAAAACATAGTTACTAAACTTAGTTGTCTTTAAACGTTCAATCTAAAAAATAAGTTTCTAAGGTCTACTTTCATTAAGAATTTTCGAGGGCATCTATGGGTAGACGAAGGTTGTGACATTTTATGTAATATCGAAAAACCACCTCCTTTTATAGGGGATAAAGATTGTTAACTTTTTTTCCTTCTATTGTGTAAAATATGTCATGCTAAGGCTCTTTACAAAATATTGAATACAACATGTAGACCGTACTTCGTTCACGGCTCGTTATCCCATAAAAGTAAATAAAATTATTGTTGGCATACTCTTTATATTATAAAACCAACTTTATTAACTCCAAGATCTCAATCCAAAATATCAAATAACTGTCAGATTTCCATTAGGGAGGCATCTGTCACAACGTATCTTGCCCAATATGCGTAATTATATTTTAAGTACCCCCGTAGGTACTACAAGTAAAATCACATTTCAATGATTAGCTCCATTTTGTGATAAATTGATTTAATTATCTTATTACTCACTTTTATGGGATTTCATTGAGAGAAAATTAAGTTTGTAAGCTTTCTTTTGAATTTGAATGGTAGTACGCTTTGATTAATACTATCTTTGGTGAAAATATAAAATTATGCATTCAGAACTTTTTATTGGGTGAACCGATTCTGATGATTCTTTATTTATTCTTTATTTTAATGGGACCATTTAGATTATTAGATCTGATGAAGAACTTAGGAGATATACATCAGAACTCTTCAATACATTACGGCAAATCACTCGGGATAGCTGCAATTGCATTTCTGTTTATTGTTTACACCATTTCATAACATAACATCACACTGGTACGCTCTAAAGGGGTACGCAGGTATGAACATTTCACCATGGTATACTCTCATTCCACTGGTTTTCTTTAAGTTTCATGTGATCGGGATAATCTATTCTGGCTTCACTTTGGGTATTATATTTAAGTACGTAATGGACTAGTTCTATAAGCTAGTTTATAGAACTAGTCCATTACGTAAGTACCACAGCTAAAAAGTGTAAAATAAAAAAATATTCTACAAAAATTAAAACCGACTTCCAAACAAAAACACTATAAAGTGAAAAACAATTTCAATTTCGGAAGTCGGTGTCAAAAAACGAAGGAACGAAAACAGGAACACCGACTTCCAAAATTTTAAAGATTATAAAAGTAACTGAGTTTATTGTATTATATCGTATTAGAATTTTAGTGATCTGTTTGCAATGACTGTACCATCAAATAATCAGATCCTTGTACAGATTTTTCGTTAAATTTGTACTAATTTTTCTTTGTGTATTTTTGGTGAGTATTATATACTCAAAATTTGTTCAAACTATTTTTATTTATTTTCACATATTTTTTAAATCTCTTCTAAAATATCTATAACATAGATTCACATATTAACACCAACAAAATATCACACACAATTTTTGGCAAAGCTTAACCAAAATCCTCTATAACGAAACGTGCGAGAATATAGCCCCGGGCTCTGTATTCAAAATATGGAATATATGGATGTGTAGAAAAAATGGGAGGCTGATACCCTGCAGTAGGAATAAAACATCTTGTATTGAGCTGGTGGAAAAATGTTTGGGTTTTTCGCATGGCTGTAATCTGGGATGGAAATAGAAAATGATTTTAGGAATACCTACGTACGTTTTGATATTACTGTAGGGGTGCTGGTGTGGTCTGGTGTGGATAAATATGTAGAAATCATAGCGGATGGCATTCTGTAGTATCTGCCTAGCCCCGTGGGACAAAGCGCGATTTTATGTGATGCCTATAACAGTTTTTTTTGCTTATAACATGATTTTATAGGCAATGTATGGAATCAAGAATTCTATACAATTCCTAGGAAATCCATAGAATTCCTAAAATCGATCGGAAAATTTTGAAATAAATTGTATTTCACACTTAACCTAGGCATTGTATAAAATTCCTAAACGGCAATAGGAAATCTGTTAAAAACAGAAAATCGGCCCGTTATGGGGTAAACGAGAGTGCGCGAGGTTATTTATTAATTTGCTCGCTTGATCGCAGGGGCCAATCACAGCTCAGGGAGCACACGCGTCGTGCGAAATGCGAAAGTTTTTGGTTCGTTATAGCGTCCGAATCTCGCTTACCAAGTTCTGAAGAAAACACTTATTACAAGCATTTAATTAACTTGTAATGTATGTAAGTGTGTTCGGATCAAACCTTGCACCTGAATTTTAAAGCAAGAGAGACTAGAGTCAAGAGCAAACAAATCTATACTAATATTATAAAGCTGAAGAGTTTGTTTGTTTGTTTGAACGCGCTAATCTCAGGAACTACTGGTTGCAATAGATTTTTTTTTTTTGTGTTGGATAGTCCATTTATCGAGGAAGGTTATAGGCTATATAACATCACGCTACGACTAAAAGGAGCGGAGCATAAATGAAAAATGTTGCAAAAACGGGCATATTTATTCCTTTTTGAGAGCTTCCGTTGCGTGCGCTGCGTAAGCGGTTAAAGTTACGCAACATTAATGTATGTAGGGTAGGTAGGTAGCCAGTTGACGGGAGCGAAGCCGCGTGGGACAGCTAGTCTTAAATAAAATTAAAAAAAAACAGCATTTGTCCTCCACGGATAAGGATGAAATTTTGTATACACGTTTAGTTTGGATGACAATGCATGGTTAGCTAAGTGACTTCGTTCTAAATTTAATATGGCGGACGGCCCAAGATGGCGGACTAGTTATTTTTAGTGCAATGCCATTATATAGATGTCAAATGAAAGCGTTTGCTGAGAAGAATACGGAAAAAGTTGTAAAAAAAAAAAAAAAAAACGCTCGCTCGAAGCTAAATTATAACAGCCGGGTCGATCTCACAGGTCCGTGGATGGTTGACCATCCTTACATAGCATCCTTACAAATTCCTCCGTGCCTCGGTAAGCACGTTAAGACTTTGGTCCCGGTTGTTATTTGTAGATCTTTGAGAGTCTTTCCAGATAATCAACCAGGGCAGGAAATCTGACACCAGTATTTCCAAGGAGTATCATATTACCCAGTTACTGGGTTGTGGAGGTCAGATAGGCACTCGTTCCATGTAAGACTGGATGCCGACCCCAAAGTTGTCGAAAAAAAAAATGGAAAGGACTTCACAGAAAATTAAAATAAAAAGGGTAGGCAGATTGATTGCTTGACTGAACATTTTTAATTGTTACTAAGTTTTACAAAGATTTTTTTTTTATAGTGTGTAACCATTTTTTTATTTTTAGTATTTCATAATAGGAATGAAAATATTGCACTGAGAATCTTAATGAGCAGTGGTGGCCCAGTGGTATCGGCCGCGACTTACAAGTTGTAGGTCGTGGGTTCGAGCCCAGGCAGGCGCTTTACTTTGTGTAAATTATTTCATCGCCACTGCTCTCAAAACGGTGAAGGAAAACATCGTGAGGAAACCGGCATGTCCTAGAACCGAAGACATGTGACATCCACCAACCCGCACTGAGCCCGCGTGGTGGATTACGGCTCATTCCCTCTCGCAGAGAGGAGGCCTGTGTCCCAGCAGAGGGAATATTAATAGGCTGATGATGAGTGATGTGATGTGAATCTTAATAAAAACAAGTTTTGCATATGTAAGCAAGTATGTTATGGTATATTATTCACCAAACCAATAAAATAATACAAAGATAAAGCGCATCAAAGTTTAGGGGTGGGGGCTTGTGACGTCACTATGTCAGTATAAAGAGAGATATTTCAACGCATTACATCGCCTTCACTTTATGTTAACGCGTCAAAAGAAAAAATACGTGTCCAATATTTTTTGTTAATCTATCTGACGTACAAAATAAAGGTTTCAGTAAACGTCCTTAAAGATTGTGATAAATGCAATGCATGTTACACAGCAATCCCATGCACCTAATAAATACATCCATTAACTGACCTCCAAAATCAAAGCTTCCATGTCATTTGTCATGAGAGCAGTGGTGGCCCAGTGGTATCGGCCGTGACTTACAAGTTGTAGGTCGTGGGTTCGAGCCCAGGCAGGCGCTTTACTTTGTGTAAATTATTTCATCACCACTGCTCTCAAAACGGTGAAGGAAAACATCGTGAGGAAACCGGCATGTCCTAGAACCAAAAATTCGAAGACATGTGACATCCACCAACCCGCACTGGGCCCGCGTGGTGGATAATTGCCCATTCCCTCTCACAGAGAGGAGGCCTGTGTCCCAGCAGTGGGAACATTAATAGGCTGATGTTGTGATGTGATGTGATGTCATTTGTCATCTCAATTAGACTGTTAACTTTGTTGGAGCTGACTCCAATCTAACCGAATGAAAATGAATACCAGTACTTTACAAAAAATGACAGGACTATCTGGCCACCCAAACAATGTGATACTAAGACTACCCGTAACAACTTTCAAAGATCTATTGACTGTATAATTTTGTCCCAGCTGTAACCTGAGTCTCTTTAACGTTCTGCCCGAAGCAACTTCAGGGTCTCGATATGGAAGATATGCCATCCAACGACCGACCCTGCCAAGAACCCTTAACCCTGAAGATCGATCTGTTCGACTGTTACTACTTAGCGAGTCTCTCGCTTCCATTGTCGTCTATTATCATAAAATCATCCCGAAATCCGTGTAAAATATCATCCAAACACAATCGAATGTCTTGTGTAACTTGAATGTGTGTGGTGTGGAATGCCCGTGAAGGGACTTCGCGAAGATTACCATAGAACGTGAGCTGACTCGAGATTAGGGCTGGCCGTAACGAGTAGAATATTATGCTGATAAATTTTTTGGTTGATAAAGAGAAAAAAATGGTTTTGATCTAATAGACGAGGAGGGGAATACTAAGCAAATCTTTGAATACAATAGTTTTTGATGTCGATCTGAAATTGTAAGTGATTACTCAGAAACATCTATTTTGTGTAAATTATTTTATCACTACTGCTCTCAAAACTGCGAAGGAAAATATTAAGTAACCAACAACAACCAACTCATACATCAACATCAACAACAACATCAACAACAACATCAACAACATCAACATCAACAACAACAACATCAACAACATCAACAACAACAACATCAACAACATCAACAACAACAACATCATCAACATCATTGTCATTCAACTTTGACATGATTATGTCTTCAATAATTTGAAGACATGTGACATCCACCAACCTGCGATGGGCCCGCGAGGTGGATTACGGCCTATATCCTCTCACAGAGAGGAGACCTGCACGCACAACGGACCAAATGGGAGTCTAAGTGCGGAAAAGACGGTCCATCTATCCTATCCTATCTTACTCAGAAAATAAAATGAAAACTATCTAATATCACAATAGATTATCACATCAGAGTTTAAATGACTATTAGGTATGAATAACTGTACGGGCCCGAGTATCAGGCGGTACATTTGCGCGCTAGTTCTGGGTGCAAAATGAGACGCAGTGTTCGTGATGATAATTTAGTCTATATAATCACGTAGAATCACAGTTTATGTACAATTACACGATCAAATTTACTAGCTAACCACACACAATACCCTATCACTAAATAAATACTAGAACTTAACTATTACAATCTGTATTACAGTATTATCACTATTGACTGTTACGGAGGACACACTTTATTTATATACTAACACGAGAGTGGAAGCCAGGAATACAACTACCCGCTGCCGCCTTGTGCGGAAGTATTTAACATTATTGAGACGTATGGGGTGCGGGAGGGGATTGTAAATTCCGCGTCGTTGCCAAACTTCTAAACAAGAATTTCGGAGAATTTCTGCGCCCGTACATTACCAAATATGGCAGTGTTTTGGATAGTAGGGTCCGTTCCCTGTTGCAAAACCTCCTGTTAGAATTTAAAAGGCCAATCAGGGTGCGTAGCGCTCGTGCATTACCAAATATGGTAGCGTTTTTGGAGTTTCGCATCTAGTTATGACGACCAATCACGAGTCACTTGCTCGGGACACGACACACCCCCAATGTATTTCTAGAAGTGCTAGGCCTACTTACAATAATAATATGTTTTGTTATGACTTCCTGTTCTATTCTGAACAATAACATTGAAAACCGATAAACATTTCAATTTCATGAATCCTAATTATTTATTGTAAAAAGTATCTTATGAAAGTCAAAACAGAAGTAAAGTTTAATGACAGTGGTAATCGTATTTCGTTGCTTACCACATTATCAACTTCTAATCCGCGTGAAAAGTGTTTTATCATCTTAAGGGCCATACTGCCGGCAGTGGCGTAGCTTGGTAAACAAGGGCCCTGGGGCAAATCACAAAATGGGGCCGACTGCTATCTAAACTGGTTAGGTTTTAGAAAGTAAAAATATTAAATATACAAATACTTTAAAAATGCTAAGCTATTTTATCAACAGCTCTTTTTCGTGCACTGCAGGGCAGGTAATAAAAATATTAGACAGTAACAAAATAAATTACAATTAATACTTGGATTGGTTACTTTGGTATTGGGCAATAAAACGAAATCGAAAAGATTCAAGGGTTTATTTACTTTACTAAGTTCTAACTACTTTCTAAGGGTTTATTATATAAAGGTGGGACCTACCAACTGACTAAATAACAATTATATTTACAATATTTTCCTAGCTTTAGTTTTCGCAAAAGTATCAATGACTTCGGTTAAATCCAGGCTTGATGCAGTTTTGTTTTCAATTGCTATTAGCGATAAATGTCGGAGTCGAGTTTGGCCCATACTATTTCTTAAATAATAATTTATTATAATTAATTTGCTAAACGACCTTTCAATACTAAAAAGTTTATTGACATTAGCTTACTTACTCCTGATACAGCATAAATTTTATAATCGTTCTCGAAAATAAAACTTGACTCGAATTCACAATAAATCGCACATCGATGAATAACAAAACGCACATATCGTTATCCGTCAAATTGACAACACTGCCACCCACAGAAAGAATTTCGGGGAATTCCCCAGGTATAACTTTCGAATTACTCTCAATTGAGTTGCCTTGATTAAGTCTGGTTGCAACCTGTCATATTTGTTTTGAAAATGGGAGAAAACTTCAAAAGTTCAGCTCGATCGAGATTTTCTGGTAAGGATTCGAGGGCCCCCTGAGCTTGAGGGCCCCGGGGCACTGCCCCTCCTAGCCCCTAGGTAGCTACGCCACTGACTGCCGGGATAAAATTAGCCCTATGTGCTATTCCAGACTATAATCTATCTCTGTGCCAAATTTCATCCAGATGCGTTCAGCCGTTCTGGCGTGATTGAGTAACTAACTTACATACATCCATCCAAACTTTCGCATTTATAATATTATTACTAGCTTCTGCCAGTGGCTTCGCCCACGTGAATGTCGAAAATTGACCCGAGGGAACATATTCCCGGGATAAAAAGTTTCCTATGTGCTATTCCTGACTATAATCTATCTCTGTGCCAAATTTCATCTAGATCCTTTCAGTAGTTTTTGCGTGAAAGAGTAACAAACATACATACATCCATCCTCACAAACTTTCGCACTAATATTAGTAGGAAGTAGGATAGTAAGATATTGTATGAATTCAGTGTTTTATACCACTTTATACACACAGATCTGAAAATATTTCGTCTTTACCTCCAAAATACTGGCAATTTTGTTTACCATAAATATTGGGCAAACTGGCAAAATGGCAACCCTAGTGACTGGACAAGCTTCGTCCGAAATCCGTTCACAGTGTATAGCGTCGAAATGAACGATAGCCGCGATTTTTACGTCGTTTTTGTTACTCCGCCTGAAGAATAACATATGAGTGCTTTTATGAAGAGTTTCTTGGTTTAGTGCTTTATCTGTGACCTGCTTTTTGAAATGTGTAGGTTTTGACTGGATGGATTGTGGCCCAAAAGGGATAAGACAGGTGGAAAGTACGCGGAGACGATTTGGCGGCCGCTTTTAGAGGTGATATTGCTAACACTTGCCATGCAAACCAAGCATCCGTGAGTGTCACTGATTACGAGTAGAGAGGATAGTGATAATAAGTATGCTAGAAAAAATTAAAACCTAAACGACAAATATTATTATTGATGGTACCCATTGATGTATTAAAAAGGGGAAGATACGTTACGCGCTAACATCGCGATCAAAAAACCTGGGCTCGGCGCACCAGTTATCGGCAACCTACAGTTACCGATAGACAAGGACAGAGATAGGAGACGGCGCTGTAGTGCGAGCGAAATCGCCTCAGTGCCCGCTACGGGCATTCACTTAGTCTAATAGCGCTGTGTTCAGTACCGTATCTTCCCCTTTTTAATACATCAATGTTGGTACCTCTAATCACTGCCGCCTTAACAAATCCTGTGCGTGCTCTGTAGATAATCCTTAAGATGAAAACGAAGTTAAAAATAGAAGACTTACAAGTGGAGGCTACATGCTAGGCGCCTTTTGAAGGATTACATCGTTAAAAAAATGTACCTAAATGAACAACTCAATTTTTCGTAGCATGTCGGCTAAGTCGTAGCACAAAGCAATCTACGCCGTAGCATGCAAATAGCACGAACCGTGTGTTGTTATGTTATACGCGTGTAGATTTTTTTTTTTTTATATTTTGTTTTTTTTTTTGATAGATCTCTTTAACAATCACTTTCTAGTTTACTCTTTTACCGTTCATGATATCTAAATTATATGTTAAAAAATCTTATCATTTTCTTAGAAAAGTATTTTTTTTAGCATACCTCTTTGCGCTTTTACCTTCATCTATTTTTATCTCTTCCGTACGGTTATAAGCAGCTTATGCATTATGTTTTCTTTTTTACTCTCGAAAAAATGGTTTGTCATAAAAATATAGGATCCATCGAGCTTCTTTTTGATTTTTATTCGAAAGGTTAGGAGGAACACTTTATGTTACCTGATCTCCTCTGCTCAGATATTACATTAAGCTATACTGGGCTGATGTTTTAAGTGGTTTTAGACATCAGGGCTTTATATCGAAGACTTTAAGCATATCAATTTTGTAAGGTTGCTTTTATTTTTTAAATAAAAAAGGTCATTAGTTCTTCAATACTTTAAGCACTAAAGGACCTTTGCCCAAACATGTTTGGAAATTTGAGCATTATTTTGACAACCTTCTTCGAGATAAATCGAAATTGTGGTCAAATACATGAGAGCAGCGGCCGGCAAAAGTTGTATGAAAATCCATATCTGTCTCGGTTTAGCAAAATAATTCGTAGTAAACTCATATCGGTCGTAATTTAAAAATAGAACGATCTTTTTCTCCGAAACATGCCAACCAAGGAAGTAACTTATCAAAGGTTTTATTTAAATTTCGAACTGGCTTGCAAATACAACGCTGATTATTGAAAAAAAAAACAAAAGGACACTTAAACGCGGGAAAAATGATTGATACTCGTCATTGATTATGACTAAATGAGTTCTAGGTACTACTTAGTTTTAATTTCCGCGCATTATTTGAGAAAAGTAATATACAAGCCTTGGCCACAACTAAGCCTTGATGGACTTACGAATGTGTGCCTCGGCTTCGCCTCGGCCCACATTTACACATTCGTGTATCAATGCCTCTTTTACTGGCCGCTGAAGTAATGTACTATTGCTATTTAAAATCAGCATCATTATAATCTGAGAACCGCAGGGCATGTTCTGCCGTTCTACTATATTGATGATGATTTGCCAAATGTGGCATTGCATCGCCATCGGCTGATTTTATAAGCAGTCGCTTATAAAATACTGGTATTGAACTGCACCAGGTTTGAAGCCGACCCTAATCAACATAGTTCGGGAAAGGCTAGACAGAGGCTAGAAAGTACTGGTGCTCCTTTTATTAATTTTTTTGGCGTGGGATATCGTCCAATGACTTCTCCCGCTCTGGGTGAAGCGGGTGAAGGGAGTGTCAGACTTTAACTGACTAAAACCTACCCGTGTTCCTTCAGTTGCTTGTGCCGCGGTAACTCTCTTTCAAATTTATCCGCGACCCGGACAGGCATCGGCCCTAGCGGACCCCGTCATGCCGCACGCGAGAGGTCGACACTGCTGATCGCCTCCACAAGGACACGGCGGTGCTCCGCCCAAGTGGAGCAGACATCCACCGTATGCTCCGCCATGTCCTCCAGGCGATCCACACAATGGTGACACCCGGGCGTTTCCTCCCGCCTTATCCTGAACAGGAACCTCCCGGAACTGGAACTGGTGCTCCTAGGACTAGAAAGCAGTGATATAACGTGTGACGGAGGTGGGTACGTGGGGGTAAAAATAAGACCACGTATCCAGGTCAACATAAAAAAACAATATTTTTTTTTAAATAAGAGAAAGGGGTAGGTAAGTTTATGGCACACGAAATTTTTCCAACTTCCTCGGGCATCGTGCTCCTGGCTCAGCCTGGTGCGACGATGCCTCAGCGGATGTGCCACGCTGCTGACGCCAGGAATGGTGACGGTCGGCGGTTGTTCGTGCCAGACTCGTAAGGAGCTCGACGTGGCCAAGCTGGTGCAGAGGTTCCCAGCACGGAGCTCGATGTAAACCCGGATTAACCGGAGCTTTGGTGGAATGGTAGCCGGAACTATGGACCCTGGAAATAGCGTCCAGTGTGTCATAAATTGGCCAATGGTCATCTCCGCTGATTGTGACACCAAGGCATAAGCAAAGCGAGATGTACAATGCGCTAATGAAGGTGATGTATGGTTGTCACAATCAGTACGGAGTTTACATGTTGAAAATGGAAATGAGATGCACGACATTACTTGCACATTTTGAGTCATGACAATTATGTAGGTAGGTACATTAAATGTGCAGAGCTAAAGGCAATTAGGTTGTACAATACATAGTTAAAGGCACAAGAATATAGCGGTTCAGTGCAAATAGGCGCACGCCCTAAGATAATCTAGATAGGTAGGTACACACACAATATAATATATAATTAGCTGTTCAACACTTACCCAGTATGGAGTTACGAAAACAATTAATAACGTTGTATAATATGAGTCAATAAAAACTGTTGCCCGCCTTAGGCTTAAACAATTATGAAGACTACGTATGTAACGTCACAAGTGATATAGGATCAAGCGAATACGTAAGTCTTCGCCCGGAGCAGGAGTTCGAGTGACTCGTCATCGTGAGTCGAATGTCCGCAGAGGCTAAATGAAGGTTACCGGTCCTCATCCACTCGTTCGAACGCGCCGACCGCGCACATCACTAGCACGGACAGCTAACTAATTGCGTTAGTAACTTAAGATGTCCCTAATGGTATAATATCTGTAGTTTGTCCTGTCATTTATTGTTGTCAATATGTTGTTTATGTAAATAATAATGTACAACGTTACAAACGGCTCTGACTTATAAGTTATTATAAGTCAGAGCCGTATTACAGTTACCAAAAAATCAAAGATATGTGACATCTATCGTGAGTCGCTTTCCGACCAGATGGGCAGATCTTATTAAAGACATCACCAAAGCTACAAGGACCGATTGTTCCCACAATGCGTCCAACAGAGCCGAATAGCAAGTGCCATCAAGCATCAGGACCCACCCATGACCACGACCACTCAGCCAAGAGTACCCGATTAAGAAGAAGAAAAAGAGAATGTGGCATCTAACAATTTGCGCTGGGCCGACTTGGTGGATAAAGTTAAATTGCTCTCACAAAAAGGAAACCTGACCCTGTTTAAGCAAAGCACATGATGCATTCAGCTTACGACGGAGTTATTTGGTGTTGTATATATAGCCAAGAGCTGCATAACACATCAGCTTTTTAATAACAGAAACAATATGAACATCTGTGAGAGCGGACAAAGCCCCAAAACAGGGGGAAATCCAATTTCGTTCCAACCTACAACACATTTATTAGACGTCATTAATCGTGAGTGACATGTGTCAAAACTCGTGTTAAACGTTGCAATTAAGGTTGCGTGGAAAAGAAATATGTGTAGGTGTCAGCCCACATGCAAAGGTACTTTATAGCTGGCATGGATTTTTAATACTCATAATATGGCCATAATCTGAAATTAAATGGCTATAGATATAAATAAAAACTCATAAATCGCAGAAGAGCAGTGGTGGCCCAGTGGTATCGGCCGCGACTTACAAATTGTTGGTCGTGGGTTCGAGCCCAGGTAGGCACATTACTTTGTGTAAATTATTTCATCACCACTGCTCTCAAAACGGTGAAGGAAAACATCGTGAGGAAACCGGCATGTCCTAGAACCAAATATTCGAAGACATGTCACACATCCACCAACACGCACTGGGCCCGCGTGGTGGATAACGGCCCATTCCCTCTCACAGAGAGGAGGCCTGTGTCCCAGAAGTGGGAACATTAATAGGCTGATGATGTGATGTGATGTGAAATCGCAGAAAATGTAATAAACAAAACAAAAACAACTTATGCACGTTCACAAAACTGCTTATTTAAGTTACACGAAATACGAGTTGAAAATAACATGACCACAATGTTATTTAAATTACTATTTATTTCTGTAAGCAAAAATAGACATATTTTTTCACGTTTTCACAAAACATTAAATTATTGCCCAAACTAAAACCGGATGACACAATGTTACGAGAATGTAAAATTAACAAGGATTTATTAAAGCTTCGTAACTGTGGTCTGTGTCTTGTGATGTTATGTTTTAAGGCTCGCTACCAGCTGTCTGTCTACCTAGCTGACTGGTTAACATTTTCTGTACGACATGAGCTGTTCTTGTATAGCTTAGCGCTGCCACACGAGGCGTCAAACAAATTGTAGTACTGCAAATTCGTGAGCTGCATGCAATTGTTTCTATTACAAAAAGAGGAATTGAAGAAGATGAATCATATAAATAACCTGATTAAATGCTCTGTACATCTCTAGAAGTAATGATACGATGTAAATTACTTATATATTTTTCAATACTTATTTTTTTTTAATAATTTTATTTTCTTTTTCAATAATTATTTTTATTATTATAATCATCAGCCTTTTTAATGTTCCCACTGCTCGGACACAGGCCTCCCCTTTGTGAGAGGAAATGGGCCGTAATCTACCACGCGGGCCCAGTGCGGGTTGGTGCATGTCACATGTCATCGAATTTTTGCTTCTTGGACATGCCGGTTTCCTCACGATGTCCTCCACCATTTTGAGAGCAGTGGTGATGAAATAATTTACATAAAGTAAAGTGCCTGCCTGGGTTCGAACCCCTGACCTACGACACGTACGCGGCCGTTACCACTGAGCCACCACTGCTCTATTTTCAATATATATTCCATACATGAATATTTTATTATTATTTTTAATTATTATTTCCATAATATCAATCTCTCTGCCTAGGCTTTTCCCAATTATATTGGGGTCAGCTTCCAGTCTAACCGGATACAGCTGAGTACCAGCATTTTACATGGAGCGACTGCCTATCTGACCTCCACAACTCAGTAACTGGGTAACACCATATCCCCTGGTGTCAGATTGCCTGACTTCATTGCAACCACAGGATAGTGTTTTAGGTTAAAAGAAGAAACTTTTTTCAAACCAAGTCACGAGCAGAAGCAAGTTTTAATGTAATTTATCCACAAAATGTTGACACATCTGTGATATTACGATTACATTTCAACTCTACAGACAAAAGAAATAAATCATTATACCAGCCTCTCAACCTGCATTGAAATCGAAAGCCTATTCTTATATCCATAAAGTCCAAAATGCCTCACTCCCAATTTGTTACATATATATTTATTTACGCTCATACCCGACATTTACATGGCAATAGAAAACACGTTCAGCGTCAAAAGCGCTGAAACGCATTGAGTTGTTGTAGGTACTAGGTAGAAAGGATATAAATTGTAATTTGTCAAATGGAAGCGGCCGAGCGTAGCAATGCGTGCGTCTGAGTGGTGTTCGGGGTAAGGTAGCTTTATTTGCACCTATAATCGTGAAAATCTAATAACCGATGACATTTCTCTTTTCAAATGCCGTATTAACTTTGTACGTAAAGCCTACCTACACACGCTTGGTGTTTGCCACAAACAGACACCAAACACGTGCCAAACACTGACCACAATCATCCAACACAAACACGGCATCCACAGGCTTGGAGAACGTGCTAGTATATTCCGGATTGGCAAACATGGCAGCGATTACTTTCGGGTTAACCTCCTCAGACCAATCAGACATTTTTCCTTATAATTTAGCTTAAGATACACAAAATGTCACGATTCGTAAATTTGACCACCACTATTAACTCCGTCCGCCGCCCGCAAGCTCGCGCGTACTGTTGATAAACAGGCAGACACAAACAAACACTGGGAGTCTTTAAGTCAAGAGTGAATAGGTTTCTTCTAGGTAAGCGTGCTACATCGTCGACCACATCATTTGCTTACAATCAGGTGAGATAGCGGTCAAGCGCGAGCCTATCAATAATAATAAAAAATAAAAACACCCATCCATATGTTCGAATTTGTTGTTTTGTGTTTGCTGTTTGCTATTGTTCGCCAAGCGTGTGGAGCCGACTTAAGAAATTGAAAAATCTAAATAATAATTCTAATAAATACTCTGTTACCCATACACTATAAAACGAGTATCATTAGTAAGCATCATGTTTAATTATTATTAAGTATTTTTACAGCTGTCTATTACGACTTCTTTTATTGTCACGACTATATTATAAACGCCGGTCTGTCAACTTAGTAACTTAGTAAGGCTATGGGGAGACCTTTGCCCAGCAGTGGGAGATCATAGGCTAAGTAAAAAATTATAAAAAAAACATTTCATATGTGTGTTACCACATACGAGATTGAAAATACATTGACAACGACGTTTATATTTCTATAATTCTCTTCTAAAACTAGACCCTATGAAACCAATCTCGAGAAAGCTGCCATGTTGAGCCCAATAAATGCATAGATACTATTTACCCATGTTTAGTGGCTTATTTGTATGCTTTTAAAAAATAATGGGTCGAATACATATTGAGTAACGAGAAAACCTATACCTTTCTTACATTGAAGGAGAATCACGTATATTGTAGATCAAATATTAACGACGCAGAAGGACCGAAC
The DNA here is from genome assembly GCA_945859665.1 of Anorthoa munda. Lineage (NCBI taxonomy): Eukaryota > Metazoa > Arthropoda > Insecta > Lepidoptera > Noctuidae > Anorthoa > Anorthoa munda. The sequence continues at coordinate 17,667,688 of OX243896.1, read as the reverse complement.
ACGACGGACCGACACAGCGTCTGTTGTGGGGTAACCAGAAAACCATCTAAAGTATTAAAGGGACAGGTAATTGTGAGAAAGTTTGGTATTTCTTTTCATGAATTCAATTATAGTAACAACTAAGAACGTAAGTTATTGATTTGTATTGAAATTTCACACCCTTGAAAGTGACCTAACACAAAAAAATGCAATTTGTGGGCAACGACCACAAAGTTAAAAACAAGTGCGAGTCGGACTCGCGCACGAAGGGTTCCGTACCATTATCGCAAAAAATGGCAAAAAAAACACGTTGGTTGTATGGGAGCCCTAGTTAAATATTTATTTTATTCTGTTTTTAGTATTTGTTGTTATAGCGGCAACAGAAATACATCATCTGTGAAAATTTCAACTGTGTAGCTATCTCGGTTAATGAGATACAGCCTGGTGACAGACAGACAGACAGACAGACAGACAGACGGACAGCGAAGTCTCGTTTTTACCCTTTGGGTACGGAACCCTAAAAACCGGCCAAGTGTGAGTCGGACTCGCGCACGAAGGGTTCCGTACCATTGTCGCAAAAAAACGACAAATAAATCACGTTTGTTGTATGTGAGCCCCACTTAAATATTTATTTTATTCTGTTTTTAGTATTTGTTGTTATAGCGGCAACAAAAATACATCATCTGTGAAATTTTCTTTTATTTGCTTGCGTCTACGAAGACGACGATGTCGTGTTACAAATGCCATATTTCTTGTGTCACGTCGTAGATTAGCCAGCTCGAAATTGTAGCAACAATAAATCTACTTACCCCTAAACCGTTCAAAAATAAAACAAAAGCCAACAATGCCCCATCCAAAACCAGATAACAGCAACAAACCGAAACAAATGACCAATCTACATTGATGTCCGTATCGATGGACCTGATCGACATAACCGACAACCGACGATTTGTCGGCGTCCGACCAGTCCAACAGCAGCACAAATTAATTGAATGATTAGATCATTTATAACAGGCGATAGTGCTGAAACTATTTCTCTTGTGTGGTTTGGCAACTGGACTTAATTGATGGCAAATGTGGTATTAATTTTGGTCGAGCGTGTAATTTGCAATATAAAAACCCCGTCCAATAAATATTGTAAACAAAGAACTTCTACTAAGGTACGTAATGAGTAGTGACAATTCAATCAACATCAAATAATCCTAGATTAAATCAACTCAAAGTAACATACGTGTAAAGGGTTTCCTATCTGGCAGAATCTTGATGCTCCGAAATTTGTTTGGCATAACACACTTGGCATAATCTTCTTTAAACGAATATTTTACGGCATAAAAATTATTTGATATAATTATTGTTTGGTCGAATGTTTAAATGTACGAATTTACAATGGCATGGCAGAAATTCATTTGGAATAATTTTATGGCACAATATTATTTGATCTTCTAAAATCTAATTGATCTATTTTAAATAAGCACTTTTAAAAATAAAAGATGTAGTTTTTAATGTTTAATTTTTATATTAATTATTGCGTCTATATTAGTAATTGATCTATGAATAAATTATAAATGAACTGCATTCAAGGTAACATGATAATTATGTTTAAACATACTCAATTAATATTTGATACATATTATTATACAAAAATAATATTTGATCCTCTTTTTTATTTACTACGTAACGGTTGGGCAATTTGATAATTATGGTCAATGAATCAGTCCAAGAGTGAGTGAAGCGAGCTCGGGAGCTTAGGGCACCCCGACACGGATAGGTAAGGTTCGAAGTAGATGACGGGAACTGAGTTCGCTCGCTTTGCTCGCTCACTTCAGCTCCCGTCATCTCCTTCGTGTTAGGTTATTTTAGACCCTGCAGGCAGAAAAACCGTCGACTTTGTTGCTTAAATACTAACCGTACGTACCTATTCTATATTAAAATCAATGTCAACATTAAAATAACTTAAAAAAACAAAACACATTTTATTACCCGGACCAATAAGTGATGGCATTATTCAGAAAGCCCGGTCAATTTAATTATTTCAATAGCTTTTATCATATTGCCTACTCATATTGACGAAAGCACAAAAAATATCAATCATCAAATTATAAATAGACAAAAAAGTAATTTAGATAAATCGAATTACATAAAAAAAACATCGAAATATTCGATATTGAATGCTAATTTGTCTTGGTTTTGGGGCCCAATAAGTAACTATCAGACGAAATTTCTACATCTCAATACATTTTTGCGTAGTTCTAAACAGATTAAAATATCGATTGATGTAATTTATTTTATGTCTTAAAGAAAGAGGATCAATCATTAGAAAATATAACCGTTTAGATTTATTTGCTTGCTGTTATTGCAAAATTAAAACGATCGTTTAAATACATGCCTAATTTTATTAGGCATTTCTATAAAATATAATTTTTGAATGAACTATGTTTTTTTTTGTAATGTGATAGATGAGTATTTCAATTATTATGGTTATGAAATATATGCCAAAAGATGATTCTGACTGTAAACTTTCTGCGTTATGATGGTTCTGCTTTTAATGAAATTTATGCCTAAAGATGATTCTGACTTACAAAATTAAGAGTTTTGATTGTATGATAAATGAATGTATGCCAAACGACTTTCTGCGGAAAGAAGTTTATGCTATCCGTTGTTATGCAAAATATATATAATATGTCTTATGACATAAAAAGTTAAAAAAATTGTCGCTACGTAGCTTAGTAGATGTCTATATTTACAAAATTTTTAGCTTCTCGTGACGGGGACTTTAGTTGTATATTCGTTTGGTGTTATTTTAATTGATATTTCGTGTTGTATTAGCATAACATAGGGCAGATAAGCAGTCAATCCATGTTATTTGTACTCAGCTGTGTCCTAACCGGAAGACCATAAGCTGATAACATAACTAGGAAAAGGCAAGGGATATTGATTTGATTAGCATAACATTACGTCTATTTCCCGAAGTATATAGACGTTTGTATATGGGACGCCCGAATTTTGCAAGTTATGCTTATTGTTTAATTTCTATTAAATACAGACTCCAGGCTGGTACTTAGAAATTCCAAATGAAAGACCCAATAACATCTCGACTCGGGAATCGAACCAAAGACCTTATTTATTTATTTATTATATACTTTATTGTACACCACAAAATATGTACATGAACATGACATGTGTGTATGTTTATACTCAGCAGTAGCGCTTGCGACCAGTACATAGAACTACGAGGTAGTTGCATGTTTTTATAATCGATTATCAGTGGCGTATCTCTACCATTTGTGGCTCATGGCAAATTCATCGGATAGGATCTCCGATGAATGGACCTTTTTTTAACCGACTTTTTTAGATGTCTGTCCGTCTGTCACAGCTGGATATCTTAAGACTTACTATCTATCGCTATCAACTTGTTTGGAATAGTTTTACATGACATTTGCCCTACTATTTTGTAAATAAGAAAGACATTTTTTTTGCGACGGACTGAAAGGAGGTCTTACAAATTTGAAGTTTAGCTACTAGTGCATGTGGGGTATCATATATCAAAGAGCGCTATTTGCACATTCTCAAATCTATTTTATATTTTTTTTTAATAATAAAACTCAAAAATAACTTTATTTTTGGAAGTCGTTGTCTTTTGTAGGTAGGTACCAATTTTTTGCGTTATGGACACCGACTTCCAAAAATAAAGTTATTTTTCACTTTATAGTTTTATTATTTGGAGGTCGGTAGTATTTTTTTGTAAAAAAGCTTTTTATTTTTCACTTTTTGGTTGTACCTACATAATAGGCAAGTTGTTTGGTACCTATAACGCCAGAAGAGATTACCCGAATATCATGAAACTTAAACATAACCGGTGAAATGAGAGATCTGCTTACCCTTTAAGAGCGTAAGAGCGTATTGGCGTGATGTTATGTTATGAAATGGTATAAACAATAAACAGACATGCGATTGCAGCAATCCCGAGAGATTTGCCGTAATTTATTGAAGAGTTCTGTTGTATATCTTCGAAGTTCTTCATCAGATCTTCACCAAACTAAAATGGGACCAATTTCGAAACATACTTTTTCAAACAAAAAAGAAATTTTCAAAATCGGCCCAAAATTGACGGAGATATGCGTAAACATACACAAAAAAAAAAAAACAAGCATAATGTCGAACATAGAACCTCCTCCTTTTTGGTAAGTCGGTTAAAAAATACCGTTTGTCTCCGAAGATTGCATAGAGGAAAATCTTTCTTTTAAATCTTACAACAATCAATATGTTCCACTATTTTAAACAGGTTCCAAATTCGAATCACTCCTCAAACAACCAGAACAATTTTTCTGCCAGACAGCATATTGCAAGGTTCCTCCAGCCACCAAATAATTAATTACGATGTTAATCGGTCTCATACAATCAATACAGATGAGAGTTCTCAGGCCATTGGGGTCGCTATCAAAACGGGTCACGGTCCCAGTGGTCTAATAACTCATGTCCTTCGTTTTGAATTCAAATCGAATGACGCCCTTATCTCACCCCAAGGGGGCAGGCTGTTAAAACACCCATAAATAAGCCATTTGCAGTATTTTATTTAAAATTCACCACGTTTTATGCTGCCCGTTTAACACGGATAAAATGTCCCCCACCCATATTTCTTGTTTTTAGGGTTCCGTACCCAAAGGGTAAAAACGGGATCCTATTACTAAGACTCCGCGATCCGTCTGTCTGTCTGTCTGTCACCAGGCTGTATCTCATGAACCGTGATAGCTAGGCAGTTGACATTTTCACAGATGATGTATTTCTGTTGCCGCTATAACAACAAATACTAAAAATAGAATAAAATAAATATTTAAGTGAGGCTCCCATACAACAAACGTGTTTTTTTTGCCGTTTTTTGCAATAATGGTACGGAACCCTTCGTTCGCGAGTCCGACTCGCACTTGGCCGGTTTTTTAATTCTACGTTTTATTCGTCATTCTCACGTCTTGGTGTGAATTATCGGAGGCATTTTCTTTTTAACAAATTCAGTCTTGTGATTTCAACGTCGTAGTTATTTTACTTAAACATTAATCTAAAATCTTCTTCGGGATCTCGTTCTTTGAAAATACTGAGATTTTATTTAAAAAAACTGTTTCTCCTCTTAGAATAACGTATAAGTAGCTTTTTCAGAGGGTAGGAGTTTTCTTCTTACATACCACCGTCATGATATCACTGACTCCCTTTTCTTTCACATCACTCGTAACAGGATCCATATTTTCTTTGACCTTGCCCTCCCTCTCCATCCATCAATCGGAACAATACTATTGCACAAAATAAATAAACACTTTATGTCTGTAAAATAGATATTAGAAGATTAGTCTTATTGCCCAACCTTTTTGCAACACGCACAATGCGTACTACAAAGGCATACCCAGCACAGTTCGGTTAGGTACGATATAAATAATGCTGTCCACGACGAGACGTGACTGCTGGCATTGCGGCTGGATCGAGACAATAACTCTGGATACATACACGATATGTTCCTGCAATATTGAATACCCGTTTTTATTATTTGCGAAAAGTATCACAAGTAAATGTGAGAATAAATTTTTTTTTGGTCACAAATTACAATACCTATGTCAAAATTGATAGCTTATTTCAATCAAATTTCCTAGCCTTTTATTTTTTTAGACTTCATGCACAAAAGGTACAAAGGTGGACTTCCCGGCGGCTTTTCCGAATGATTCCTTTTTATTAGGGAACGTTTCCGTATTTGCATCGCAGTCGCAATCTGTCAAAAACACCTCTAATGCCGCGGTCCCACGGCCTGATTTTTCACAGGCCAGTTCACGCCAGGACAGGCGGACAGGCGGTGGGAACTGAAGCGTCCGATGAATCCTGTGGTGGCCTGTCGTCGCCCGGATCAGGCGGTAACTTAATCAAAGTTAATTTAAAATTGTTCTTTTGATGCATATAATATATCTTGATTTAATTTCGATAAAGCATTCTATAAATAATAATTTATTCGAAAGGTTCTATAGCTTGGCTGTCGTACTTTCCTGAAAAACGATTACATACTTATGAATTTACTTCAAGTTGACATTGTCAGTGTGGTCCGCAATTTTATTGGTCAAAGCATTTTTATTTTTTTCCCAGTATGATTTCCCCCGACGAGTTACCTACGAAGACAGCAAGGTGCTAACGCATACGAAGTGAGGGTACGTCGACAATTTGGCACCGAGCCAGGAGCCTGCAGACTAGCTGCCGTAGTTGAATTTATTGCCGTCATTAGGAACATGGCGAGGCCAATATGTTTGTTGAATATCTTACAGAGAAAAGACATGATTTAATTTCAGTTTTAGTAAGATGCAGATTGTTTTTGATTGAATTTGAATTGGCAGGGAATGGGATGATAAACTATTTAGATTGAATTTAAGTTGGTTGGCAAATACACAAGGTATGAATGCCTACACATGAATGTGTAGTTTTTTTTTTTTTTTTTCTTTTTTGTGTTTTGCGTCTCATAGTTCGGTCATAATGACTGGTAACTACTTAACCGGACTAGCCTGAGGAGACTAAGCTATATAGCCTCCAGCCTAGGCAAAAAAATTCTAAACCTAAGCGACAACGCTGAGGGCTACCCCAGTTGGGGTCGAACCTCGACTCAGGGCGTCGCTGGGGGACAAGCAAAAGCTGGATCTCGACAAGTGAATTTACCATCCGTTCGGAAACTACCTACGTGGAGAAGAACGGGTACCCTAAATACGATTACATTATATAAGGTTCTTAAGAATTTTATTTTATTTACATTGCTTGAGAAATAGAGGGCTTTGAAACCTACTTATGGACCAAGATTTTTAAAGGCTTTTTAACTCATTTGCGTGAAAAACATAACACACAATTAGATATTGTAGGATAATATGTCAATTTAATCTCGTCTTAATTCTTGAGTTATTTTTTTTACGCAAGTGGGCCTTAGAGAATTATAAAAGACTGAAAAGATTTTGGTACAATATAATGCTTAAATAAATGACGGCTTAAGACAGAAGTATGGGTAAAGAATTATGATAATTATGCTTAAAGACTTTTATCTACACTCACAACGTAATGTTCCAAATACGAATTCAAAAAATATTGTATATACACGTACTTTATATTCGTGGATAGGTAAAATTAAAAAAAAACCATTACAGTTCAACATTTTCCTTCGATTTTCAAACAACTGCATCATAAAATAACTTTTTAATTTTTATAGCACACTTTTACTTTTTAATTTTCTGGCGCGTATGGGCTGTAGTAAAGAAGTTTCATTGTCTATGGATGCGCGCGCTGCGCAATGAGAATCTAAATTACCCGCCATACCAAATATTTTTCCCTTTCCACTTTTTTTTTATTTCAACTGTGTGAGTGAAGATAAATTAGTGTATGCAACGGCATATAATTAGGTATTAAAACACTCGCGTAATATTATTATCAAATTCGGCTTCGCCTCATTTGATAAACCTACGCTCGTGTTTTAATAACCCCTATTATATGGCCATTGCATAAATTACTATTATCTACACTCACAACGTAATGTTCCAAATACGAATTCGAAAAATATTGTATAAACACGTACTTTATATTCGTGGATAGGTAAAATTTAAAAAAAAAACCATTATAGTTCAACATTTTCCTTCGATTTTCAAACAATTGCATCATAAAATAACTTTTTAATTTTTATAGCACACTTTTACTTTTTAATTTTCTGGCGCGTACGGGCTCATGTCATTGTCAGTTGTCTGTGGATGCGCGCGCTGCGCAATGAGAATCTAAATTGTCCGCCATACCATACCACATATTTTTTCCTTTTCCACTTTTGTTTTATTTCAACTGTATGAGTGAAGATAAAGTAGTGTATGCAATAGCATATAATTAGGTATTAAAACACTCGCGTAATATTATTATCAAATTCGGCTTCGCCTCATTTGATAAACCTACGCTCGTGTTTTAATAACCCCTATTATATGATTGCATAAACTACTATTATCGACAAAAAATATAAAATGCACCACTGATGTCCACTCAAAAATGTATCTAATATTTATCAAGTGAAAGTAAATTGTTGAAGCTTTCTTTTCTCTAATCTGAGTTACCAATATGTCTTTTTTTGCAATAATTAACCAACTTCCCAAAAAAGAGTAGGTTATCAAATCGACTGTTTTTTTTTAATATGTGTTACCTCAAATCTTTTTAATAGGTGAACCGATTTTAATGATTCATTTTTATCTGACAGCTGATGCCATTGTGATGTGGTACCATTTAAATTTCATCAAGACCTGATGAAGAGCTTCAGAGATATACATCAGAACCCTTCAATAAATGACGGCAAATCACACGGGATTACTGCAATCGCGTGTCAGATTGTTTTTTTTTTTTTTTTATATCGCTTAGGTGGCAGACAAGCACACGGCACACCTGATGGGAAGTGGTGACCGTGGCCTATGGACGTGTGCAACACCAGGGGCGTTACACTCGCGCTGCCGACCCTGAAGAAACCTTCTAATGCCCTTATTGAAGAATCCCATATTGTAGGCGCTTGGGAAAACCGCTGCAGGGAGTGCTGTTAAAATATAACATCACACTGGTACGCTCTAAAAGGGTACGCAGGTGTTAACAGTTCACTCTGATATACTCTCATTCCACCAGTTTTGTTTAAGTTTCATGTTTTTGGGTTAATCTATTCTGGCTACTTTGGGAACAACTAAAAAGTGAAAAATATAATCTTTTTATCCAAAAAAATACAACCGACTTCCATTTAAAAACACTACAAAGTGAAAAATAACTTCAATTTTGGCAGTCGGTGTCAAAAAACGAAAACAGGAACACCGACTTTTGTTTTTACAAATGCTACGCAAACGACGTATTATTTTGAACTTGCACAATGAAAAAATGTTGTCAATGCGATTGGCCTATGATGTTTGTCAACTGCTGAGATACAAGCTTCTTCTCTATAAGTAATACTGGGTCGCAATCCACGCGGGTAGATATGGTGCGGGTTAGTAATATTCGATATTTTGAACTTCACCGACATATATTTTGTTTCACTTCTGTCTACAATTCATAATGGCTGGCAGATGGTGAGCGTAGCTACTAGCTATGATACTGCAGGTTGCTTGTTTTAATCTCACAGTTGCGTCATAAGGCCTTACTGCTGACAAAACAGAGCTGTTTAATTAGGAGACAATGTTCTAGGACTTTGAGTGAGCTCTTACGTTATTTTCAACAGTATTTTTAACCCCGGATGAAAAAAGAGGGTGTTATAAGTATTACGTGTGTATTTATGTATCGTTTTTTTTTTATAATCTACTAGCTGACCCGGCAAACTTTGTTTTGCCATAAAAACACCAAACTAATCTACCCTACCTACCTTACCCTAACAACCCTACACTACCTATCCTACCTTCCCTACCCTAATTACACTATACTACCTACCCTACCTACCCTACCTATCCTACCCTACCCTACCCTACCCTACCCTACCTACCCTACCTACCCTACCTACCCTACCTACCCTACCTACCCTACCAACCCTACCTACCCTACTTACCCTACCCTACCTACCCTTCCCTACCCTACCCTACCTACACTACCCTACCTACCCTACCCTACCCTACCTACCCTACCCTACCTACCTTACCCTACCTACCCTACCCTACCTACCCTACCCTACCTACCCTACCCTACCTATCCTACCCTACCTACCCTACCCTACCCTACCCTACCCTACCTACCCTACCCTACATACCCTACCCTACATACCCTACCTACCCTACCCTACCCTACCTACCCTACCCTACCTACCCTACCCTACCTATCCTACCCTACCTATCCTACCCTACCTATCCTACCCTACCCTCCCTACCTACCCTACCCTACCCTACCCTACCTACCCAACACTACCTACCCTACCCTACCCTAAACGGGATAAAAAGCTATGCTATGAAAAAAAAAAAACATCTTTTTAAATAAAAAAAAAAATACTCTATGTCCTTTTCCTGGTTCTTAGCTACCTCCTTACCAATTTTCAGCCAAATCGGTTCAGCCATTCTTGAGTTATAAATAGTGTAACTAACACGACTTTCTTTTATATATATAGATATGCTCGCGATTGACCACTATCTCACCTGATGTTAAGCGATGATGCGGTCTACGGTGAAGCACGTTTACCTAGAAGAAACCTATTCATTCTTGACTTAAAGACCCAAGGTTGTAGCTATCAAAGAACAAAAGTCCGGAAGGGAGTTCCACTCCTTAGCTCTTATCTCTCTGATCTCTCTAATTAATATTTTTATTTTGTTAGAAATGTGACTTTATCGAGAGTGAGCTATGTTTGATGAAAATCGGTTAAGTCGTTCAAAAGTTATGGGCGTTTTACTGTTTGAATCGGGGTGTTTTCGCAAGATATCGTGTCATAACTCATAATTACGTGTTTAATAGATTGTCGATCGAAGCGGGTCTACTACTAGATAAATTATGTAGCATGCAATAAAAATATTGTATTTACATATTTCGTAAATTTTACTAGTAAACGATAAAACTTTCTATAAAAATGTTTCAAGTGTGTCAATTTTATTTGAATTTTTCTTATCTTTTTTCCAGCAGCCTCACTCTTTATCGTTTTACCCAAGTACCGATATTATAGGATAAAAAATTTCCTATTCAAAACTCAGCGAAAGAGGTAGTTTATAAGTGAAATATCTTTCGATTTTTCAGAGATTACCTCGTACAAACAAAGAAACAATTTGACCTCTTTACAATTTTAACTTTGAAGTTTAATTAAACTAATTTGCTTCTAGCGTCTGTCTGTGGGTTCACCCGCGTGACAAGTGTTTTATTATCGCATCGAAAAATTATATTGGGTAGAAAAATATCCTATGCCCCAATCCAGGTTCTGATCTATCCAAATCAATTCATCCGCTAAGGCATGAAAGCGTAGTTAACAAAAACCGGCCAAGTGCGAGTTGGACTCGGGCACGACTCGGAGCCCCGTACCATCGCATAAAACGGCAAAAAACTCACGTTTGTTGTATGGGAGCCCCACTTGAATATTTATTTTATTCTGCTTTTAGTATTTGTTGTTATAGCGACAACAGAAATACATCATCTGTGAAAATTTTAACTGTCTAACTATGAAGGTTCATGAGATACAGCCTGGTGACAGACGGACAGACAGACAGACGGACCGCAGAGTCTTAGTAATAGGGTCCCGTTTTTACTCTTAGAGTACGGAACACTTAAAACTATCAAACTCACATTCGCATTTATGAGTTCGGGTGTAATGCGGTAAAAGACACTACAAATATAGTCTATATTGAATACTTAAGTAAAACTAGGTACTATTATTTAAAAATTGGCAACTTACCAGCAAACGACTTGCTGATCCATGGTTCCAAAGTTTGCAATAACAATTTGTCAGGCGAGTTTATTTACCAACCTATAAAATTAACTGCAGGAAGTAAATCTCTTTAATGTTCAAAGCTAACGCCACGATGTCATACAAAATGTATTGCAGCTATTGTAAACTTAAAAACAAAAATCACAAAAAACTTAAAAACAATGTGTATATAATACTTTCAATTTCAGAAGTCGGTGTTCCTGTTTTCGTTTCTTCGTTTCTTGATACAGACTTCCGAAATTGAAGTTATTTTTCACTTTGTGACTTTGAGAGAGAGTGTGCGCTATCGAGCAGTAAAGACGTGTTACGGGTTGCTAACAAATTTAAATAAAAAAGGCGGTTCAAAGCTACGAATAAGTTTCGTGTTATATACTAAAGTGAAGATCATCAAACGAGCTAACCAATGGTGATAAGTGCAAAACTATAAATAAAACCAACAAAGAGATATAAGTGTAAACATTTTAAAATTTTATTCTAACGAACTGTGTTCCTGACCTACAACAACCCGCGCATCGCCCACTGAGGTGAGTCACCAAAGCGACACATTCATCGTGACACTCAATATTTCTTCGCCTAACTCTTCTACCCTACACCAACAAAAATGAATTGCGCGAGTTGTAAACATCAAATAGCTCGAGGAGAATTGCTCAGCTGCAGTACTTGCAATTTACTGTACCACTACCGATGCATGAATATAACTTCATCCTACTATATTGAAAATAAGAGCAAGTTAAGCAATTCTTGGCGCTGTCCATCGTGCAAAAATATTACGAGACAAAACAGAACTGACGTCACACCTGTTAGGAGACATTCACCACCGACACTTGACGACACGATAATGTCAGCCGACGACCAAACACAGGAAGACCAAAGCATTCTAGGAAACACCAAAGATTATGATTTATCCCCGATTATTATTGACAACCCTACAACTACATCACCGACCCTATTGACTAAAGAAACTATAACTTTAAGAACAATTAGCGAACTATTAGACAAGAAATTAGAATTGCAGCATCAATCAATTTTATAAGCAATTAGTAACACTGTCCAATCAGAAATTAATAAAGCCGTATCAAAATTTCAACAGGAAATAAGCCAGAGAATTGAGAAATTTTCGCTAGAACAAACAAAAATTAACACTAGCATCAGTCACATAAACGAAAAAATAAAAAATCTGGACATTGAAAACGAAAAACTTAAAACAGACATAGCCGAGCTACGAAACAAAAACATGAATGTGAGCGTGAACGATACTTCCATGAACGATACATCCAAGACATTTGTTATCCACGGCCTTAACGAATATATAACGAGACTGAAAGAGACATGGAAGATAGGATAATATTTGCCTTTCAAGATACATTGAATGTCAATCTCACTGGTTATATCGAAGAACCTTAATAGAATAGGGCGAAACGGACTTAGACGGCCGCTGCGGGTGGAATTGATTAGCAAAAGAATGACCAAATACATACTCGAAAACGCGGGTTATTTGAAAGGTTTAGGTTTAAGTGTATCTGAATAACTTGATAAAGAAACATTACAGAAAAGAAAGAAGAGATGATATTTCTATCCTCACATCATGCCAAATAAATGATAATATTAACGAAAAACTTACCACCATTCTTAATCAAATAATGGATAGGATGAGCGAACATAATCTTGAAATTAACTTCACCAAAACAAAATTAATTACCTTTCACCCCCGGCAAAAAAATCCAATTTATTTAAACTATACGTACAATGAACATAAAATAGAAGCAGTTAATGATTAGGAGCTGATAAGAATAATAACTAACATCGAACAAACAGACAGTTGCAAGCCTTATTTCCAGAAATACAAAATCCTTACCTTGACTGGTATTTATATTTTAGAATTATGTAAACTAGTCCGCAAATACCCAGATACTTACAACACTCGGGAAGACATGCAAACAAATTATTCTTTGCGCCACAGAAACAGACTAGATCTACCCTCCTCTCGCCTTAAATTGCTCTCTTCTAGTCCGTACGCAATGTCGATAAAAATATATAATAAATTACCGGAAAATATAAAACAAGTAAATAAAAACAATAGATTTATAAATAAATTAAAACAATTCTTAATTAATAAAAGCTATTACACAATTGAAGAATATTTGACGGATAAATTCAATAAAAAATAAAGATCACTCATTTGACTCAAAATATAATAAGGACATATAATTAAATAAACTATGCATTTCAAATATACTAATTTTAAATCAATTAACGTGAATTAATTAATAAATAGATAATTATAGTACATGACATGACATGACATAAAAATATGAAAATATAGATATATTAATAGGTACATTAAACCAAATAAAAACAAATTTTAAAAACATTTGACGGATAAATCCAATTAAAAATAAAGATAACTCGTTATGTAAAACGACATTAATAAATAGACATAATAAGCATTAATAATAATTTTATTTAATAATTTTATTTAATATAAATTATGCATTTAAAATATACTAATTTTAATTCAATTTAGGTGAATAAATTAATAATTAGGTAATAATAGACGATAATAGTACATAACATGACATGACATAAAAATAGAAAAACATAGACATATTAGTAGGTACATTATACCAAATAAATACAACTGAAATGTTATTATGCAAAAATATTAAGCGCTATTCCTCTCTCCTAGACACTGACTGTATCTAGAATGTTGCTGTGCCCGACGACAGTGTCCATAATTGTTTCTGTAACCTATATTTAACACCTGTATGTACATTATGGATGCAATAAATTGAATTTGTAGTATTTTTATTTGGCAGTCGGTTGTATTTTTTTGTAAAAAGTTTTACATTTTTCACTTTTTAGTTGTGGTATATAACGGGCCAATTCTATAGTTAGGTACCTATAATGCCCATACTGATACCAGAATAGTTATAAAATGTTGTAAATAATAAAGACATCAGACATGCGATTGCAGCTATCCCGAGTGATGTGCTGTCATTTATTGAAGAATTATGTTGTATATCTCCGAAGATCTCCATCAGATCTTGATGATCTTCCAGAATTTAAATCCACATGACCAGCTTTCAAATAAAAAAAGAATCATCAAAATCGGTTCATCTAGTAAAAAGTTCTGAGATATCAACACACATAAAAAAAATACACGCGAATTGATAAACTCCTTCTTTTTTTGAAGACGGTTATAAGCTCATAAAACATATACGACGATTCTAAAAGGGAACACTCAATAGTGAATCGAAAATTTATAGATTAGAGTTGTTTTAATAATATGTTGTAGCGCGCACCGTTTCCAAACGTCTCAAAACCAAAACAGCGCCGCAAAGTTGGTAGCGAGGACGCTCCAGGACGCCAACTTAATAATTACCGCGTCCTGTCGCCCGCGCCTCATACCCCTCTCGCTTTCTTTTTCCCGGGTAAAATCATAGGACACGCACGTCTGTTCTTGTAGACCCGACGACATTTTTTATATATAACTTCCTGCTGCCAAATTGTTAAAGTTTGTGTTAACTGTGTGTTTTTTACGAACAATAAACTGTTTTAAACGAGTGTGCGGACAATTTCAATTCCACGAACCCTACAAGTGGCGCCCAACGTGGGGCGAGTGTTAATAATAAGTGCTCGTTCGAACTCAATAATTTCATAATAATCTGTGTTATTCGTGTGTTTTCGCCATCACCATGCGGAGAACGCGCGGAGATCGGGCGGCGGCGCTCTCAGGTGATGAAGCCGAGATCGAAGGCGACAGTGAAAACGTTGCAAGTTTTTCATCAGGACAAGTGGCTGCCATGATGGCCGCCATGCAGCAATCTCAAACGGAAGCGTTCGAGCGCCTGTTAGAAAAAGTTATCAGTCGCCAACCGCCATCCCCAGTTCCAAACTCTGCGTCTGCATTACCGACTGTCGGCAGCGGCACCTTCACGCACTGCACCGCCCGGTTCGGCGGTGACGCCGACGAGTCCGTAGATGCCTTCATAGACGCCATCCAGAGCTACAAGGACTGCGCAAATGTCTCGGAGGAAAACGCCCTCAGGGGCCTCTCTATGGTGCTCACGAATAACGCCGCAATTTGGTACCAGGGAGTGAAGAAGGAGATTCATACATGGAATGATGCCATAGAAATGTTAAACAATACCTACGGTGATAAAAGACCCCCGCATCGTATCTACATCGAACTATTCGAACAAAAACAAGGCGATCAAAATACCGATGTTTTCGTCGCTAAATGCCGTGCGTTGCTTTCGAAAATTCCAGCAAATGAAATATCGGATAAAGCACAAGTAGACATGGTATACGGCCTACTTGATGGACGTATACGTAAACACCTGAGGAGAGAGGACTTTACGAATTTTGCGGGTATGCTTCGTCTCGCCCGTTCCATTGATATCGAAGTTGCCGAAACGCGTACTCAGACGCAGCCGCAGCCCAACCCGCCATCCAGCGGCCGCTTCACAAAGTCGACGAGCGCTGTCGCCGCCGCCGGCCCCGCCAACCGAAACGTCAGCACAACGCGGGCGTCCGCGCCGCAGCCGCGCCGCTCCACAACGCCGAGCGCGGGCAGCGCAGCACCAACAGCGACGTCGAATACGAGTGTTACCGCTAACGGATCGATTCAACATACGAAGCCTAGATGTGTTTATTGTAAACAATATGGACACGTGCGTGACGAATGTAATAAATTAATTAATAAGAGCGGTGGTAATAATGATAAGTCTCTAAATTGTTATGGTTGCGGAGCGAAAGGAGTAATGAGGTCGCAATGTGCTAAATGTAACAATAACTTGTCATTTTCATCTGTTACAATCGAAACTTATTCGTCGGATTTGGTAAGTGAATGCAAATATGTTAATCCTCCTACATTCTCAGATATCACTCCAGGTCATAATATTGCCCGTTGTCGTAATAATAGCGTTTATCTAAATAAACAAAACCGCGATGCACATTCTAATAGTTATAGTAAGTCGCCGTGTTTACAATCACAACCATGCGAATGCATTAATAATAACAATTTTTGTTGCGATTGTCGAACTCGTATTCATTGTGATAGTGACTCACCTGTTAGAGTAAACTCACCTGTTATCGTCTCGACTCGTGGATTGTGCTGCTCAAACGTCGACCAGTTTGACATGCCTTCGGTAGTTTCTACATTTTGCGCCGACACTACGGCGACTACTACCTTGGGTGGTGTTACTTCTACGGTCCCTCTCTCTGCGTCACACGTTCCTCTGATGACGACCGCACGTTCAAAGCAGCAGAGGCCAGTGCTCAGTATCCAGATTCTTGATTTACGGGGTATGGGTCTCATTGATACAGCCGCTAGGTGCTCCATAGCGGGACATAAACTTTATAAAATATTTAAGGAAAAAGGACTTAGCTTTGGTTCCAAGCAGGTTAGCGTGAAGCTGGCTGACGGAGTCGTCCGCTCACGCGAAGTTCTGGAGGCATGCGTCGATGTCATCATCTCTGTGGACAAAAGTGTTCGAGTGGACTTCGTGATTTTTCCGGAAGCTGATAACAACGATACGCTTCTTGGTATCGACTTCCTCAATGCTGCAGGTATGGTTCTTGATTTTTCTGCTTCTTCTTGGCACTTCTCTGGGTGCACGCAGTCTTACCCACTCGAGTATGAGGGTGAACCAATGCCACAGCCCAACCCAATCTCTGTGTCTTCTGTGTCATTAAGGGCTGACGAAGGTTTGTTGCTTACTTGTGATCAACGCCAGCAGCTCACTGATTTACTTCATCACCATGAAGATGCCTTCCGTCTAGGAGGAGAGGCTACTCGTTTCGCCGAGCATCATATTGATACGGAAGGTCATGCGCCTATTGCGGTTCCCCCTTACCGCCTCACGCCCGCGAAGAGGGCCATAATGGAGGCCGAGATTAACAGAATGCTGAACGATGGTGTTATTGAGGAGTGCGAGTCAGCGTGGGCTGCACCTGCTCTCCTCGTCCCAAAGAAGGATGGCACGACTAGGTTCTGCGTCGACTATCGTCGGCTCAATGCTGTTACTAAAAGTGACACTTACCCTTTGCCGGTCATCGAGGATCTTCTTCACGCTACCAAAAGGGAAGGTTACATGAGTACCATAGATCTCCGGTCAGGCTACTGGCAAGTAATTGTATCTCCTGCAGACAGGGACAAGACAGCATTCGTGTCGCCTTTTGGTACGTACCGTTTTATTCGCATGCCGTTCGGTCTCAAAAACGCTCCCGCCACTTTCCAGAGGTTAATGGACCGATTTCGATCTGGAAGTGCCTTGAAGGACGTTACTTTATTAGTTTATTTAGATGATCTGCTGATCCTGTCAGAGGGGCCGTTCCAGAAACACCTGGAAGACCTGGACGCTGTGTTCAACCGCCTTCGTGTTTTTGGGCTACGTGCCAACAGGGATAAGTGCAACTTTGCCTGTAACCAAGTTAAGTACTTAGGTCATCTTATTACTCCCAAGGGTATAATGCCCAATGAGTCCAAGGTGCAAGCTATTCAACAGATGAATGAGCCAACCAACCTCAAACACCTGAAATCCTTCCTACAAACCTGTTCGTGGTTTAGGAAGTTTGTGCCAGGTTTTTCCGAAATAGCTCAACCACTCACCAAGCTTACTAAGAAAAATGAACCATGGGCTTGGACCGAAGACCAGCAGCAGGCCTTCAATGAGCTGAAGAAGAGGCTAATTACAGCACCGGTCCTCGTACAGGCGGACCACAGTAAACCTTTTATAATCCATACAGATGCCAGTAATTACGCTCTGGGTGCCGTCCTCCTGCAAGGTGAAGGTAACGACGCGCACCCCATCGAGTACTCTAGTCGTTTGCTGACTTCTGCTGAACGTAAGTATTCAACTACCGAGCGAGAAGCCCTCGCCGTAGTCTGGGCCGTAGAGAAGTATCGCCCATACATTGAGGGTCACCCAGTAATCTTACGAAGTGACCATCAACCACTGAGGTGGTTACTAACCTTAAAGTCTCCCAGTGGCAGGTTGATGCGCTGGGCTCTAAAATTGCAAGCTTTTGACATCAAATACGAGTATACTCCTGGTAAGGTAAATGTCATTGCCGACGCACTTAGCCGACCTAACTGCAATGAGTCTTCACAAAAAAGCTGCGGGGTCTGTTCGGTGATCATAGATGTACCACGCAAAAGTCCAGCTGATCTGCGATCTGCTCAGCTACATGATTCTGAGGTGAGTAAGATCATCAAAGATATAGAAAATACCACTGACCTTCTGTCTTCTACTCGTTGGTTAGAACGCGGTTACCTTATGGACCAGGGTGTCCTCTATCGTCTAGCTCCTGAATCGGAATCCGAGGAGCCGCAATTGGTAATTCCCAGATCCATGCTTAATGATGTCATGGATGAGTTCCATAACGCCCCTACTGCCGGTCATCAAGGTGTGGATCGTACAATTGATCGTATCAGACAGCGATACTACTTCACAGGTATGCGTAAGTACGTTACGGACTATTTAAAGAATTGTATCGACTGTCAAAGGTATAAGTTCTCCAATCAAAAGCCCGCCGGTCTTTTGCAGACCCCTATTCTACATCAAAGAGGTGAAGTACTGGCTGTTGATCTGTTTGGGCCCCTACCTGAAGCTGAAACTGGAGAAAAGTGGGTATTTCTTGTCGAGGATACTGCCACTAGATGGGTGGAGTTATACGCCCTCAAGGAGGCTACAGCTGAGGTATGTGCCAAAATAATGATTGACGAATACTTCCTTCGACATGGTTTTCCCAGGCGAGTCATCTCCGACAATGGAGTGCAGTTCATATCTGCAGTGATGCAACAATGCATGTTTCTATTCGGTGTCAAGCAGAACCTGATACCTCTATATCATCCAGAAGCCAATCCGGCTGAAAGGAAGAATCGGGACTTGAAGATTCAACTGGCAATGCTGGTCAAGAATGAGCATCGTACTTGGCCTCAATTCTTATCACAGGTACGGTTCTCCCTCAACACTGCTACTTGTTCGACCACAGGACTAACACCAGCGTACATGACGTATGGCCGCGAAATGCGGACACCATTCGATGCACAGCACGATATGCGTGCAATTCTGGATAAAGAAACGTATGTACCTCAGGCTACGCCATACTTGTCAAAATTTATCGACTCTTTGAAGGAAATCCGAGATCGGGTCGAGAGATGCCAAGACCTTCGAAAAGAGTATGCTGATTCTTCCCGACGCCAATCTCCAGTTTTCCAGGTTGGTGACCAAGTATTGCTAACCACTCATTCTTTAAGTAATGCACCAAAAGGTTTAACTCGAAAGTTTATGCCTCAGAGAGATGGACCGTATACGGTAAATAAAGCTATTAGCCCCACGACCTACGAGTTGGTCGATAGTCAGGGTCAGTTGTTAGGTCGCTATCATGTTTCGGATCTTATAGCTCTCATTAGTAATCAGCTTGACCCTATAGAGCCGGTCCAACCTCGCCGTCTACGAGGAAGGCCGCCTAAAGCCCAAAAGAAGACGCGCTCTTAGTTTTATGCCAAATCACTCTCGGGCCGATATCGTGAATTGGAGGAGGAGAATGTAGCGCGCACCGTTTCCAAACGTCTCAAAACCAAAACAGCGCCGCAAAGTTGGTAGCGAGGACGCTCCAGGACGCCAACTTAATAATTACCGCGTCCTGTCGCCCGCGCCTCATACCCCTCTCGCTTTCTTTTTCCCGGGTAAAATCATAGGACACGCACGTCTGTTCTTGTAGACCCGACGACATTTTTTATATATAACTTCCTGCTGCCAAATTGTTAAAGTTTGTGTTAACTGTGTGTTTTTTACGAACAATAAACTGTTTTAAACGAGTGTGCGGACAATTTCAATTCCACGAACCCTACAATGTATAAAAAGCATTTTTACAAAAAAATACTACCGACTTCCAAATAAAAAAAAACTACTAAGTGAAAAATAATTTTTGGATTTCGGTGTCTTTGGTAGGTACCATTTTTTTGAGTTATGGACACCGACTTCCAAAAATAAAGTTTTTTTTCACTTTGTAGTTTTTTTTATTTGGAAGTCGGTAGTATTTTTTTGTAAAAAAACTTTTTATTTTTCACTTTTTAGTTGTACCTACCTAATAGGCAAGTTGTTTAGTAAGGTACCTATGACGCCAGAACTACCTACTACTCTTACAAACGAAAAAAGAATTTTCAAAATCGGTCCAAAATTGACGGAGATATGCGTGAACATACACAAAAAAAAAGAAAAAAAACAAACATAATGTCGAACATAGAACCTCCTCCTTTTGGTTAGTCGGTTAAAAACCTACACCTGCTTGTCATTGGGAGGAGAAATATATAAAGAATGTATTATTTTTATGTGTTTTGGATGATATCTATGGCTATTTGCAGAATTTGTGATACGGAAATGCTGCTGCAAAAATAGTCTAAATTGATATGGTAATTAAATAAAAAATCAATAGAAAATTATCGTCACCCTATCTTTTAAGTGTATCAGCCAGCTTGTTTAAAGAAAAAGAAAGAAAAAGTGCCACAATACGACCTACAGCCTTAGGCATCTAGGAATCTTCCAAGAACTATTACTATCATGCAAGTCGTCCATTGCATTTTAGCCACAAAACTAAGCTCAATATAAAGGACGATTCTAAAAGCGTACCTACTTTAAAAGTCGTCTATTATTCAATATTGCATTGAGTCTACACAATCTACGTGTAATGCACGGGCGGACACGATAAGGAACATACTATTGCCGTGTGCAATGCGGGCCCATTGAATACTAACATAAAGTTTGACGTATGTTAGGATCGCTATCGGTGGCGACGTTTCATTGGCTCGTAGTTTATAGATGCGTAGTTTTTGAAAAGGTAAAGTTATTTTAACACACTTTTATTAGCTTGGCATGTAACGGAATCTTTGAACGTAATTTTCACCCCCTTCAAAACGTCTGATTAATTTGAAACTTTGCACACTTATCAAGGACCGATGACAATGCAATAATTGAATTAGTTTGTTGCAATATCCTTACCAGGATCTTAGTGATTTTTTTATATTTATTTATTTGTCAGGAACAATTTACATTGTGTTTGATACATTACTTAACATTACATTACATTCATCATTATTAATAATATTAATATAAATTCTAAAAATACATGCAAATAAAAAAAAAAATAAAAAAAAATAAAACATAACCAACTAAAAACAATTACAATAAATACCTTTTTTTACATAGAAAATTTCAATATTATTTCTAAATTACAATTCTTCTATCGAATACAAGTTTTTATCCAACAGAAATGCTTTTAGCTTAGCCTTAAAAGAGCTAGTGTATAACAACATTTTTTAATCCGCCGGCAATCTATTAAAAATTTGTGCTTGGTAATGAGGGCTATGCTTGACAATGTTGAAATTAGGTACAACTTTATTTTTAAAATCCTTTCTACGAGTGTTTTCCCTGTCTATTCTTTCTTCCCCAGATTCGTATTCATGGACATATTTTTTTAAATTAACTAACAACACAAGTATAGTATATTTGATTCCCGGTAGTGTCTTTGTGCCAGGTCCTAAGGCAACACATATTTTAAATGTGAATTGTAAGTAGTTTTGCATAAATTTTATTTAATCTTGCTTCAACTCCTGAAGGGATTTGGGCAGATTTGTCCATCTAACGGAATAGCTGGAATATAATGGACATAGGATACATTTTATCCTACGGGCGTAGCCGGTGGCAAAAGCCAGTAAAGAAATTTTTCTAGAATTATATTTTCTTACTGTAACTTTGTATATAATTATGAAAATGGCAAGGAGTTCTATTGATCTTTCTAAATAATACAAACTTATTTTAATAAAATACGAGCAAAGAAAATTTTATAAAATTCCTATCTCCACACTTCATAAGATTGCCAATGAGCCAAAAGAAAACCAATATAATGTAGTTATGAGCAGTTGAAATTAGTTTGCCGATGTTGAACGTGACCAATTAAAGGTTTCTTTCTTCACGAGGCGAGGAGGCGACTCTTGAATATGGTCTTAACAAGAAAGAAAATGTATAAGAAAAACGATTATTATACAAAAGCGGTTTTAGGTATTCAAAGCTTAATAAGTTTGTGACGTTATAATAATGTTTTATTACTCACAACGTAATGTTCCAAATTTGAATTAAAAAAATATTGCATAAACACGTACTTTATATTCGTGGATAGGTAAAATTAAAAAAAATACCATTACAGTGCAACATTTTCCTTCGATTTTTAAACAACTGCATCATAATAGTACATTGTGATACAAGGGTGGAAAGTAGGTTATTGCAAACGAGCTGTCATTAACAAGCCCGAGCCGAGGGCGAGGGTTTTTAATGACACGAGTTTGCAATAACCTACACGCCCGTGTATCACACGATATTTTTCAATACAGTTGTGGGAAATAGTAAAAACAAATCAAAGAATTAGATTTGTTAATTCACAACAAAATAACGCGTTTTTGTGCAATAACCTACACGCCCGTGTATCACACGATATTTTTCAATACAGTTGTGGGAAATAATAAAAACAAATCAAAGAATTAGATTTGTTAATTCACAACAAAATAACACATAATTAAATTGAAACTGGTAATTAAATATATTAAACAACCATTTAAAAGACTTTTGAGAATTAAATGCTAAAACGTACGGAATCATTCATTTTTCCTCGTATAAAATCTATTCCATTTTATTCTATGTATGAAAACTCCTTGCTACTAAACTTTTTAAATTGACTTATAACTAAAGGCGCGTTTTTGCAACTGGACATTTTTTACAACGAAAACAGTCTATACAGCCTATTCGATTTTATAAAAATGTTGATGTGAAAATAATTAAAATAAAACTGGTAATTAAATATATTAAACAACCATTAAAAAGACTTTTGAAAGTTCAGTGCTAAAACGTACGGAATCATTCATTTTTCCTCGTATAAAATCTATCCCATTTTATTCTAAGTATGAAAACTCTTTGCTACTAAACTTTTTAAATTGACTTATAAATTTAAAACTAAACTGCAAAACTAATGATCGAGCTCGTAGACAAAAGTCACGACCGCGTAACAGAAAGATGCCTATGCATAAGATTTAATTTTCGAATCATAATTATAGCCTCTGAAAGTACGCCATGTTTAACAACTGTATTGAAAAATAACTTTTTAATTTTTGTAGCACACTTTTACTTTTTAATTTATTGACTGACGCTTATGGGCTCATTGAACTGTCATTGTCTAAGGAGGCGCGTGCTGCGCAGTCATGTGCAATGAGAATCTAAATTGCCCGCCATACCAAGTATTTTCTCCGTTTCCACTTTTGTTTTATTGCAACTATATGAGTGAAGATATAGTAGTGTATGCAATGGCTTATAATTAGGTATTAAAACACTCGCTTAATATTATTATCACATTCGGCTTCACCTCATGTGATAAACCTACGCTCGTGTTTTAATAACTCCTATTATACGTCCATTGCATAAACTACTATTATATTGCCCTAGAGAGTTAAAATAAATTTTGAAAACAAGTGGCCATTCTGTTATTTTTTTCGTGGCTTGATCAGATGATTAGACTCTGGACATCTGAACATAGACGACCCGCAAGTTGCTCTATTTTTATAGAGCTGTCGCTATCGTAGTCTGTCAGCACCTGATGGTTATCCACCAGGAGCTGACCGGCTACGACAGCGGAAACCGATTTCTGCCATTCGCAATCCGTATTCTGCCTGTCAGTCTCAGTTCAGTCAGCTATTTTTGTATGGTCTTCAACTGTTTCCCAACTTCGCCGATTTGAAAGCCTTTTAATAAACTGGCACTTATATCCTCTAAATAGAACAAAGAAGATACCTGAGGCTACTAGCAGGTAAACCTAAATCCCAAAAAGCATTCACAAAAGACGTCGCTGTTCTTGTAAACAAAACGTAAGTACCTACACGGCATTTCAAACAAAGAAAAATTAAGGCAGACAATACTTCTGCCTTGTCATAAGGAAGTACTCCAAATGTTGGGTAAATTGTTGACCAACAACCCCAAGTTTTGTAATCTATTGCGGACTCTCTGAAACAGATTCGAGACTGAGTAAGCACTATTAGGTAAGGGCGTCCACAGACAGACGATTGTGTCAAAAATTATATTAGAGAAGTTATTTATTTTGAATAAAGGCATTATTTCACTTGTAGTAAGCTACAGTCCCCCGGCATGTAACTTGGCAAGGTTTCAGCGCGAACTGACCAACCACTCTTGCGCGAACTCGGACGTGATGCGATTGTTCAGTCGATCCTTGTGTCAACTGACCAATCAATCGCGCGCTCGGAACGGTGCTAAACTTTCCCCGCGTCGCGCTTGTTAACCAAATAGACCAAAAAACAACTTGTGTGCATCTATCGACTCTTGCAAGTTAAGTACCGACAAAAAAACCTACAAACCTACTGTTTATTCCCCAAAAATGTACGTGTCCTTTGGGACACGAAGCCAAACGCAGAAAAAGTACTCTGTGAACGAACTCTCGGGATAAAACGTATCCTATATCATAATCCAAAACCTAATCTACTAGTCTCTCCGTGTGCCAAGTTTCATCCAAATCCATTTAGCCGTTAAGACGTAAAAAGGTAACAAATAGACAGATGGACAGATATACAAAGTTACTTTACTAGATATACAGCATTTATAATATTAGTATTATGGACCCAAAACCGCAGGAGACACATAATAGTGAAAAAAGGCCTTTAAAAAAAACCAAAAAAAAAAAAAAGAAAGAAAGAAAGAAAGAAAAAAAGAAAGAAAGAAAAAAGAAAAAGACCGAAAAAAAAAAAAAAAAAAAAAAAGAAAAAAAGAAAGGAAAAAGAAAAAAAAAAAAAAAAGGAACCTAAGGAACCTCCCAGGAGGAGGAAGGAAGGAAGAAAGGGACCTTTGCTTTGTTTTGGAACATATAAGCTGCACAGTCGGCAGTCTGCAGACACCCTTACAGGAAGTGAAGGGCAAGAAACCCCTGCCACTTCGAGTCACGCGCAGTGATAAGATGTCGAGTTTACTGCACGTGACAAGTTGTTTGTTTTCCTATAAGAAACACGCTTTCTGTACCAAGTTTTTCGGCAAAAAAAATTGCATGGGATTTAATATTTTGGGCCTTTTTGTCATTGTTCGTATTTCGTTAAAAAACCCCTTATCATTTTGAGATGAAGTGGATTTTCATCAGTCTTTTTTTTTAAATTGTCTTTTAGACAAAAGTCTCCCACGAAGATTCCACAAAAAATCTTTACATGGTTTTTTAACAAATCCTAACTTCAAGCTTGTTATCGCAGAAAGACTACACAGGTTATAGTTAGTACATCCTCATTTTGCTATTTATTGCGTATTTATT
Organism: Anorthoa munda; assembly: GCA_945859665.1. Taxonomy (NCBI): domain Eukaryota; kingdom Metazoa; phylum Arthropoda; class Insecta; order Lepidoptera; family Noctuidae; genus Anorthoa; species Anorthoa munda. The sequence goes on along the minus strand of OX243896.1, from coordinate 17,641,956 downwards.
TATTAATAGGAGCACCAACAACACGTTTACAGAAAAACATACATAAAATTATACATAAAACACCATTCCGTGCAAACATGTCACTTATAAGTGAACACAACATATACAAATTAGATTTTCGGTAATTCATAAAATTTTATGTAAGACTGATAAATTAATAATAACAAACTTATAACTTATTTAATTATGGATTATATATAAAATTAAAAATTGATATTTAAATTGAAAAACATTTGATTGACAGTATTAGTAATAATAGAGGCCCTAGACAAGTGAAAATTTATCGGAAAAACTACAAAAATGTATGGGAATGTCAAGCGCTGTCGAAATGTCTCGTGACCATTATTATCCTTCATTTTGGCATTATGACCATTCCTATCACTAATATCGAATGACACTTGTCTAGAGCCACAGGTGACCTTCAGTAGTTTCTGCCTACGCCCTGGAAAAAAGGCGTGAGTTTATGTATACAAAGTTCAACACTATTGTTAGTGGTACTACAATCTATGAAACTTATAGAAGTGTAACAAAACTCGTGAATAAAGTTTTAGGTCACTCAGAAATGTATTACCTGTGAAACCATTATAACTTTCAAGAAGGCTCTCTTAGCTTTTCTCGAATAGTTCCGATAGTTCTTTAAGTGGTAACAGAAATCGTTCTATTTAAGTGATGCTTAAAATAAGTAGTGGTATTTGCATCACACACAATAAGTAGTGACATTTTAATAATATTTTTTTTTCTGTAGGGGATGCGCACGAAGATAATTTATTGGTGTGCGAATCAACAACTCCAAAAGTATGAAGTAGGCAATTGGCACATATTTTATTTTCATCATCATCATCATATCAGCCAAAAGACGTCCACTGCTGGACATAGGCCTCCCCCAACCGCCATTTATTTATTTTAGAGAACAAAAAAAAAGTACTGTCGTGCTCATTCATCTGGAAAATAATATAAAGAATTAATCGAAGTTCCAGTACTGCATCCGCGAACATTCGCGCTCCTGATCTGTTGTACCCTAGACGTCCTAGGTCGCGTGGCAGAAATGACGAACGCTTGCGAGTTATAGATTCGCTTAAATCTAGCTATCTATTATAGCTAGACAAAAACAAAAAGCTGAATAGACAGAAAGATGATATAGTAAAAAATGTGTAACGCCTTTGAAGCTTGGAACTCGCGTTTCAATAGATTGGTAAGACCTAAACCAAACATGATGTTTTTAGATACTTTACGCAAATATTCCAATTATTATTTATAATAAATATATATTATTATATATTTAGATTGAAAGTCCTAAGAGAATAAGGCTGCAGAAAAGAATCGAAGATATTTAGAATATCTAAGAGAAATTATCCTAAGACAATTTCTTTGCGGTGAAATAAATATAAGTGCAACTTTGTATCGAAAAAATAAGAAATCAGTCTGCTGATAACATTGTATATATACTGTGATTTTTAATTTCGTAGACTAAACTGACAGCTGCCAATGTCCTTATTTTTTAACTGTTGCAAGCGCGGAGCGTAGTATTGTGGGTAAGGCTTAATCATAAGTGATTCATCGAATCGATTTGACATGACTCCTCAATTTAATATTACTAATTGGTGTAAAGAAATGTTTAATGAATATAAAAGTAATAAAATTAAATATAACAGTATTCATACACCTAGTACACAAACTTTTATTGATTTAAATATGAAATCAACAATAAAATAAATGCGATCGATTAAACTGAAGTGTGACATAAATGAGTAAAAACTAAATAAGGACCGCTAGTTTCATAAGAAATGTAATTATTTTGCCGTGAAATAGTACCTTTTTCGATTTACTTCGATTTTCGATCAATTTTCGATCACTCAGGATAAGTCAGGATACGATCGTCGTATGTGGAGTCATGATCTTTAATGGATATTTGATGCTCTGTCTACCCTCTAAGGCATGTAGGCATGATATAATGTATGTGAGAGATAGAGACGAATCGATGTATTTATGTTTGTAACAACAACCTACTCTTTTTTTAAATTCGGAATCAATATATTAGCAACCCTAGTGAATCTGTCAAGTTTCGCTGTCAATTTTCGAAGCTGTGGGAGTGGCCCTTCTGTAAACTTTCTATTTTGTGGTTTAGTCTACGAAATTTAAAATCAGAATATAATAATTTTTACTGTATGGTATTTAAACATAACAGAGGCTCTATACAAGTGTTATTAAAGCAACGATAGCGTTGCCACAGTTATTGAAAAAAATTCAAAAATGTATAGGAATGTCACGTGACTGATCCCTTACTTTTTGGCATTTCGACCATTGCCATCGCTGATAGGATGTATTTTTGTATAAAGCCTCTGGAGAAATATGAATGAAAATCTTCTCTGGAAACTTGTATCGGTGTGATGTTATGTGTTTTGTGGGGTCCAATAAATCATATTCAGAGCATTATCTTTCCTCTCAAATCTGATCTTTATAAGCATATTTATATATATTTGGTATGTATATATTTTAGAGTTATGTATTTATTTAAGTATGTATCACTTACACTATATGTGTATATTTTTATATCTTAGGTTAGTCGTTCACTTTTCTTCTCTTCCTGTTCTCACACACTATTTGTCTACATTTCTTCTTCATTTCTCCATTTCGCGGGTCTGCCGGAAGAAATTTCTCAAGAAATAAGCAGTACCTGTGTACTCCTTTGTCGTGATGTTTTCTGTATATATTTTCTGTGTGTACATTATTAATAATAAAATAAATAAAAATTCGGAGTTATAGGTCGTTCGAGCGAAACGTGACTGGTGACCTATTGTGTGTCTTCACCACATACAATTTTTAAATTAACATGTGTTCTTTTATTTATGGTTTCTTTTTATACTGGCAGTTTTATTTAGACGTTTCTGTTTATACTACTCGTACCATCCGGACGCAGAAAGTTTACCGATGACGTCATGACGTCACTCTGACGTTCGGAGAATGCGGGGCGCCGCGTGGGTATGCGAGTGTGGTAGTCATCGGCAAACTTTCTGCGCTCGTGTAGTATTATATCATGGCTGGTTTCTTAATATGTTCTCAGTGACAGATCTAATTAAGAACATTGAATATGCATATAATTTTTAGGTTTCCGTACCCAAAGTATAAAAACGGGACCCTATTACTAAGACTCCGCGGTCCGTTTGTCTGTCTGTCTGTCACCAGGCTGTATCTCATGAATTTTCACAGATTATGTATTTCTGCTGCCGCTATAAAACGAAAAAGAGTAAAATAAATACTTAAGTAGGGCTCCCATACAACAAACGTGATGTTTTGCAATTTTACCGCGATAATGTTACGGAACCCTTCGTGCTCGACTCTGACTCGCACTTGGCCGGTTTTTTACCCACTGTTACGCTCTCGTTTCCTATTCCACAGGAACCATACATTTAAGGGATAGCTTAGGTAGCACGGTAGAATCAATTTTTTATAACATGTAAATTTTTTAACGTTCAAAAGTGCCGCATTGAAATAAATACATTTGATTTGATTTGATTTGATTTGATTTCATAGTACTTATGACATTCAAATATTTTGTAGCATTCGGTCAGTGTACTTAGAATTTTAAGAATCAACTTTTAAAAATATAACAAACAAATAAAATGCTTAATCATGTTAGTCTAGACAAGATTTCTGAAGTAATTAAACAATTTATCTTTCCTTTTTTCTTCCTAAAGAATTCAGGTCCAGGCTCTCAACAGCCAATAACTCAGAATTTTGTTGGTAAAGGCAGACGTCTTCCGATTTTTAACTTTATATAAGCATTTGGCTGCCAAACTGGCAAGGGGCCAGGTTTCGTACAATATAATGCGATTTCTACCTACGGTTAATATGTTTGAAAATAATTTAACTTTTTGATGTATCGTTCGAAGTACTTGCATGTTTCTGATGAAATATGGGAAAGATTGGGTTTTGAGGAGGCTTGAATAGGGTAAATATATGTGTAGATACTTTCAGACTACCTCATTATTTATCTGATAAATAATAAATACTTAGTGGCTCTGTGAGCTGGATGGACAATAAAAAATCATCGATAATTATAATCGAACCTGCCCACAAAGCTTCACGAGAATCGGTTGAGAAATGCGATCTGTAGATGAAAACAGCGGGACATCCGCCGGACATCCGGACATACGTAAGCATTTTTGTCCAAGCTGAAACGGAGACGCTCCGTTTGAGACGCTTCGCTCTCGACTCTCGCTTTGCGCTCGTTCGGTCAAAGAGATCATTTATATACAACAGTGCCGACCTACACGTGATGTGATATTGCGAGAGATTTCTTGGAACTTTTGTGAAAGACTACATTTATTTATTTATTTATGAGGTAGACGAGTCTGTATCTATAACTTATGTATTAGGAATTCCTTTGAAAAATAGTTAGGTACTCCTCATTTACCAACAGTATCCATGATTCGCCACAGATTTTAGCTTTCGAAAATATAGAAGAAGTAGTAGTTGCAAAACAACATTTTTATCAGGGACCTACTCATCTATAAAATATTTTACTAAAACTTAAAACCGATTAAGAAGATACTATAAAGTCCTAACAAATGTTTTATTTTCCAAAAACGACTTCAAATAGCTTTAACAAAACAATTTATTCAAATCAAATCGCGAGTCGGCAGTGTGTACGGCATTCCAATAAAAAGAAGCGAACGGTCTAACCGCGTTGAGAACAAACGATGCACTACCTACTAACATAGACCACGGAAACGTCTCGACTCGACGCCTCAACAGTTATTCCATGTAAAATACTGGTATTCAGATTTGACTGGAATCCGACCTCAATGTAGTTGGGATTGGTTCTTTTCTGGTTTGTTTCGTCGCGTGATCTAAAACACTAGAATCTCTTCTTCGGGACTCGTCGAATTTCTTGTGACCGTTACTGTTGATTCTGACTTTACGGAGTTGCAGTGGTTGGGAATAGTCGGCGGCCCGACAACACATTCTATACTAACCAAGCGTGTCAGTAAGTATCACCGTTTACTCGTCCTCTCATCACACAAATGACGCACTTTCGGTGCCTGGCTTTGCCCGCGTTGATGTCAAGAATTATCCTTCGGAAACACACTACCGCAATAAAAATGATCCTATGTGCTATCCCAAACTATAATCCAACTCTGTGCCATATTTCATCCAGATCCGTTCAGCGATTCTGGTGTGATTGAATAACAAACAATCATCCATCCATCTAACTATCAAATTTAAATCTTTGTTGCTCAACACAGTACATTAACATATTGTTTACGCATTTATAATAATAGCAAGATTGAGTAACAAACATCCACTCATCTTACGTACGACGTAGGCTATATACCTACCGCTTGTAGGTAATTCCGTGCACTATGGCCGGATACGAACTACGGATAGTTCGGAAAATTATTTAGAAAACAAAGGGCGAGTGTAATGGAATTTTAACTAGCCTGCCAGTGGTATTGTGTACCATTTGGCTATTAATATAAGATTTGGATAATATTAACATTTAATTCTGTTGTTTCTAATTTATTAACAAAAATGTCATTGCAATATGGTGTTTTCGTAATTTTAGAGTTTTACAGATTCGAGAGCAAACGATAATTGAGAGCTCTATTGTGCAAGCAAGCAAATAAAATTGGGAATGACTGATTTCGGGCAAGAGTTTAATAATGTAATACGAATTTATTCAAAAAATTTACAACATTGGTGTGCTAGTATAAGGTGCTTAGTACTAACAAAAATACTTTATTTTCTTTATATACAAAGCACCTTATGTATTGTGTATTACCACAGAATAAATAATAGTACAAGTACAGAAGACTCACTTCGTGCAACAATTCATTGAAATAGAGACTCCTGCTAGTTAGCAACAAAGTGCAATTCAGCTCGCATAAGCGCTCAGTGCCTAACGTGATATTCACCTAAACGTTGCCGTTCTCTTCTAACGCGTATCTCCGTCGCTGTCTGGCGCGGTTTGACTCGGCTCGTAAGGGTTGTCGACTTGCCGCTTTCGCTTACATCCACTATCTACCTACTTAACCACGTAATCTTTCTTATGTTTGATGCCTGTTTTTTACACGGTCAAGTAGGTAGATAGACAATGAATATTATAGACCGTCATTTTGTTTGGTACTTAACAAATGAAAACTAGATTACCTAAACTTCATTCACTATAACATTAGACATTTAAATAAGCCCATTTTACAGCCCAGTCAATCGATTTTGACTTCTATTGCGTTGGTGATACGACAAATGGTAAACAGTTGGTTTTGGTAACAGATTTGTGCTTTTTATATCATCCTTATGTGTACGAGATAGAACACAAAATCGGTTGAACGGGCTGTAAAACGAGTTGTAAAGACGTCTAATGTTATTTCAAATTGAGTATAGGTACCTACCTCTTTGTTTACTCTTTAGTGATAGTTTTTGTTAGTTTATTTAAAGTTGGCTTGAAGAACTCTTACGAAATATTTTTTGTTTGTTCGTTAGGTATAAGTAAGTACCTAGTTTTATATACAAACGTTAACTTTAACAAGTGCGTACACTTACTCAGGCTATTGGTAAATTCATAGGCTAAGTAGGTAACTACTTAGGCAATTATAATTTATTTTAAACTGGATCTAAAGCGTTTATTTTTATGTTAACAAAACAGTAACCATTCAATAAAAAAAAACAAATCAAATTATATTTGTGAACAACACGAAAATCTAAAATATCTAAGTAGGTGGGTACCTATTTAGGTATTTCACACACCTATTCATTCTTTTAGGAACACCAAAATGCTTAATATTTATACAAAACTCGTACACATTATGCACCTACTACCGATAGTTACAGATTATTTATGTAATGATTTAAATAAGTACAACAAAATAGCTTACCTTTCAAAATCTTTCGGTACTTTAAAAAAACTTAATATCGATTCATTGTTCTTTGCTTTATTTAAACACCCGTAAACACAACAATATCTTTTAAAGGCCTTAGAAGTACGTTTAGAAGTCATCGTTATTTGCTGCATAATATAAATAACGTGGCTAACGTGCGAGCCGAGTGGTAAGCGGCAACCTAATGCGTTATTCCCTCTGCAAGGTACCGCCGGCCGATCGTACCTAAACTGCGGAGTGACACCCCCCTGGTATTACTATGTGTATAAAAATGTATTAAACCATGTTTTTATTACATTTAAAAATACAATCTATGAGCGATATTTCTGATGACTCGACTCGAATCTATTTATTTTTTTCATTATTGATAGGCTCGCGCTTGACCTCTATCTCACCTGATGGCAAGCGAAGATGTGGTCGAAGAAGTAGCACGCTTGCCTAAAATAAACCTACTTACTCTTGACTTAAAGACTCCCAGGTTGTAGCTATCAGAAAACATAGACTCCGGCAGGGAATTCCACTCCTTAGCTGTATGCATAATAAAAGTATTCCCAAAACGTTTGGTGCGTATGGTTGGGATGTCCACCATGTACCGATGACGCATCGTCGTATTCTATTTATATAACACTAATAAGTGATTTTTATTAAGCGTAATTGCAACTACGTTCACATGGACGTAATACGATGCAATTCGACCAATTTTCACTTGTGATTTTTCCTTCTCTTGTGAATTTCAGCTTTATCCCGGGAGAACCCTTGGATGTTGATCGAGATTGCACACAAGAGCGGTTTTGTTAATGGACTGTTTGGCCTCGGGAAAGGCCGATTTGAGCTTATATTTGCCATGCGTTGGGCATTTGGGCAAGCGTTGCCATGGCTGACATGGAAAACTCTAAATAAACTTCGCTCTCAGGTCGGCCGCAGAAAAGACAACCTTCACAGGATTCTCGGATGGTGCCGATATGTTATGCCCAGTGTTTTTCTCCGCAGACCATGGCCGGCCTTTCATCCTGCACTGCATGCCCTGTACCTACATGTTTGCGTCAGCGACTGTGTTGCCGTAGCTGAATACTGGGCAAAACATAAAATTTAAAAGCTAAATTTTTCACCGACACGCTACGAAGAAGAAACAGATAGGTATTTAATTAATCTGTTAAAAAAGTAATCCGTCAAAATGCTTAAAAGTTTATGATTGAAGATTCGAAGAATGCTTATAAAATTACGCAGAATTGTTTAATTAGTTTTAAACTTAATAAGAATTAGGAACGAAAATACTCTCTCGTCACAACAAAACACCGGTTTACTACTTAAGGGCTTATTACACTACACGGTATTCAGGGCCCTGAATACCGGGTCCCTTCCCCATTCCGAAGCAATAAGGTCGATATTATGAGAACCCTAACTCCTTAACAGCTATTACACTACCCTAAATTAGGGTTTAGGGCCCTGAATACCGTGTAGTGTAATAAGCCCTTTAAACAGGCTGTTATTTAATTCCTTGCAATTTTCTCAATGGATTCTGGAATATAAATAACTTTTAATATGGAGAACATCGAAATATAAAATACCATATATACTTATAGGAAAAGTGCATGTAAAAAAAAGGATACTTCAGTTATATTATTATTATATTTATATTATATTTATTTATTCCTCCATAAAATTTTACTATTTTGAACATTATGATTAAATTTAATTATTAAAGCAATTACATATACGACAAAAAATTAAAATGAGCAACTGCGCCTGAGCTAAGACGAGCCTGTATTTCAGGACGCAGTTCACTTGCCAGACAATGTGAACAATATAACAGTGGTTACGTTTATATAATATTATATAACTTCAAAGCAAAATAACATTTTACAACAGATATGGTGAGTGTTGTGTGTGGTGTGATGGTGTGCTTGTGTTGAATGTGTTTGAGTGAGTGTTGTGTGCTTTTGTTTGGTGTGTTTAATAGTTTAACTTTATCTTAATGTTTTAAGAAGTTCTTCTGTAGTTTCATAAATACAAGTAATTAGGAAGTTCAACAGTTTGGTTTTGCATTCACGTTTACTTAAGGTATAGATATTAAGGTTATTATTTAATTTATTAAATAAAAAAGGACCACTAAAGCAGAAAAACCTATTAGTAAATTAATGTTTAAATTGAAAGGACTGGGGAACAACAACATTTCGACGACGCTTATGAAGAATATTCCTGTCAAGAAGGGTAAGGGAGTGTTGCTTTAGGATTGTAGTTATGATATTATGTAGTATGATAAGTGAGACAGAAATACAGATTGTTAATATAATTCTTAGTATAATTACGTAATAGAGGCGTAATCACAAAATAGAAAGTATACAGAAGGACCACACCCTCCGTTTCGAAAATTGACAGCTAAACTTAGCAGATTCACTAGGGTTGCTACTATATTGATTCCGTATTCAAAAAGAGTAGGTTGTATAAGTTAAAAATATAAATACATCGATTCGTCTAAACATAAGTTTCCTTTTTTTTTTAATATCATGCTTATATGCCTTAGAGGTTAGACAGAGCATCAAATATCCATTAAATATCACGACGCCACATATGACGAAGATTGGAGGGTAACAAAATGTAAAAGTTGTGTAATAATGATCTCACTAAAAACATTAAATTGTGAAAAGCACCAAGCTTGACAAAAACAAAAAGGAGACAAAAAAAAGGTAACAAAACAAAAAACCCGTCTGCTTAAGAAGCGAACTAAAAATATGTCCAAAAACTAGAAGAAAATTATGCTGTGCAATCACAGGAAACATATTTGTGAGCTGGATGACTTAAACCATATTATTATCACAAATTTCATAGCCTTTCCAATTTCATCTATGGACTTAAAATAACTTATTATATTCCTAGATATTCAATTTCTAAGTTGTCATCTTGAAAAATGTAATGACCTGCAAACCTTAAAAATTAATGGATTAAAAAGAAAAAAAGTATATTCGGTCTGTAACAATTAATAAAGGTAAAAACAACTTCGTTACAGTACTTTATGTATGAATGACGTGACAATGCCCGCACAAAGCATTCATGACAGCCGCGACTGAGCACGGTCCAATATTGCCCATTATTCCCTGTAAAATCGCAATGTCAATGTGTGTGTGCAAAATGACGCTTTGTTCAGAGTGGCTTCTCTGTCTGCAGCGCGCCGCCGCTTACGTACTTTGTGGCGTAATAGAGGTACAAGTGTCAGTCGATGTTAGCGAAGGCGATATTCGTAATGTCAAAATGTAAGAACTGGATTGATCACGTGATTTTTCGATATCTTGTCAATCTCATACAATTTTGCCTTTTTAACCGACTTACTAAAAAGGAGAAGGTTTTATTTTCGACATTATGAATTTTTAATTTTTTTTTATATATTTTCACCAATATTTCCGTCAATTGTAGACCAATTTTGGAAATTCTTTTTTTGTTTGAAAAAGTATGTTCCGAAATTGGTTGAATTTTGGAAATTCTTTTTTTGTTTGAAAAAGTATGTGCCGAAATTGGTCCCATTTTAATTTGGTAAAGATCTAATGAAGAGTTTCGGAGATATACAACAGAACTCTTCGACAAATAACGGCAAATCTCTCGGGATTGCTGCAATCGCATGTCTGTTTATTGTTTATACCATTTCATAACATAACATTACGCCAGTACGCTCTAGTGGTTGGTACACGAGAGTACATTACAGTACATTCTCTCATTTAAAGCGTGGCGATAGCAATTGTCAAAAAAAAACTTTTTGCAAAAAAGTACTACCGATTTCCAAATAAGAAAACTACAAAGTGAAAAATAACTTTACTTTTAAAAGTCGGTGTCTTTGGTAGGTACCATTTTTATGCGTTATGGACACCGACCGCCACGCTTTCAATGAGAGAATATCACTTGTCTAAGGCCCTAGATCTGACTGTCCTATCGACATGTCACAAGATAAATCCTTTTGACATTGCGACCACCACCTTCGCTATTATAATAACACATTATCTAGAATCTCTAGATGCATCACATATACATTTTTGTACACACTAACACCCACAAAGGTACTTTTCACATGACATCTTCACAAATAGACCCCTATAGATCGGTACAAGATATTCCTTATATTCTGTTCCTTTTAAATATTTGAATAACAAAACAAGTATCTAGCTAAACTTATTAAAAGCGAAGAGGAAGGGAACAAAGCCTCGAAAATTGGGCTCATTACGAAGCAGCCAGTTTATCGCAAACAAGGTTCCGAACGATATTCTCTTCATTGATTTTAGAGATGGCTGAACGATAAGAATTGGGTACAAACTTAGTAATCTTGGAGACCCTTTAGGGTTTTAAGGGGCTGAAATAATTTCGGACTTATGCAGCTGGGAATTAGAGTCTAACGGTTTACCGGCAGAATCCAATAACGTATCTGCCAGTAGATTTGCCTATTCGTGATAGAATTTTGACATGCTAGTTATGTACAATTGAATCTCTTGTAAACCAATCTACAGATTCGTTATTGCATTCGTTATTACCCGTTAGTGCGTAAGGGGGCTAAGTAAAAATTTTGTTTTTTTTTCCTTATTCCGCCGCTGTTCTTTTCTGTTTAACTTTGTATCCAAGAAGGTTGAGTCGTTTCTCCGAGACTTGTCAAGCTTCATAGACTCGGCGCTTTTTAACCGACTAAAAAAAAGAAGGAGGTTTCTCAATTCGAAAATATATATATATTTTTTGTTTTCTTCTTTCTTCTTTTTCTTCTTTTTAATTTGTGTTCGCGGATAACTTTGTCGTTTATAAACCGATTTTGATGATTCTTTTTTTCTTGGGTAGGATATATCCCGAAAATGGTACCATAATAAGGAAACTAGAATCTGATGACTAGGATGGCATCCCAGAGAAATCGAGAGAACTCCTCAAATATTATAGGCATACATATAGCGATTTTTATAAACAATGCAATCATTTACACTCAAAAAGTGTCATTTGGTGAAATGGAACTGATGAAGAAGACCACAGATGACCACTGGAACTCCTTAATGCTAAGCATGTCACGGGTATAAGATATATCGAAAAGCTAACCGACTATGATGAAGCAAATACTTATAAATAAATGGTACTGATGAAAATGGTAACATCGAACTTATCTGATGATGAAGCCGGAAGATAGGCATTGGAACTCCGAAATAAAACAATGGATCCTAGTCGCGTTTGGGCGAATAGGAATCGTCATGCGATTTTGGCTATAAATGTCGAAAGTCGGTGTCGAAAAACGGCATACAATAGGTACCAAAGACACCGACTTCGAAAAATAAAGTAATTTTTCGTTTTGTAGTGTTATGTTTTGGAAGTCGGTTTGATTTGTTTTTCTGGTTGCCATTGTTGATTCTGGTTTTCAGGAGTTAGATGGTTAAGAACAGTGTGACGGGCTTTTCAATAAAGTGCGCCAAGATTATGTACAACTTTGCGTTCGCCGTTCACGCTCGGGATATACATCAGTCTCTTTTAACTTAAAATAGATTATTTTAAGACTAGCTTGAAATTCGTAAGGCTAACTGTCGTAAGGGTTCATTTTCGGGTGGTGTATAATAACAAGAAAACGTATTCAAATCGCTAATTCTTCTAACTTGCATACCAAAAGTAAAAGGGTCTCCCTTTAGGGTTTTAAGGGGCTGAAATAATTTCGGACTTATGCAGCTGGGAATTAGAGTCTAACGGTTTACCGGCAGAATCCAATAACGTATCTGCCAGTAGATTTGCCTATTCGTGATAGAATTTTGACATGCTAGTTATGTACAATTGAATCTCTTGTAAACCAATCTACAGATTCGTTATTGCATTCGTTATTACCCGTTAGTGCGTAAGGGGGCTAAGTAAAAATTTTGTTTTTTTTTCCTTATTCCGCCGCTGTTCTTTTCTGTTTAACTTTGTATCCAAGAAGGTTGAGTCGTTTCTCCGAGACTTGTCAAGCTTCATAGACTCGGCGCTTTTTAACCGACTAAAAAAAAGAAGGAGGTTTCTCAATTCGAAAATATATATATATTTTTTGTTTTCTTCTTTCTTCTTTTTCTTCTTTTTAATTTGTGTTCGCGGATAACTTTGTCGTTTATAAACCGATTTTGATGATTCTTTTTTTCTTGGGTAGGATATATCCCGAAAATGGTACCATAATAAGGAAACTAGAATCTGATGACTAGGATGGCATCCCAGAGAAATCGAGAGAACTCCTCAAATATTATAGGCATACATATAGCGATTTTTATAAACAATGCAATCATTTACACTCAAAAAGTGTCATTTGGTGAAATGGAACTGATGAAGAAGACCACAGATGACCACTGGAACTCCTTAATGCTAAGCATGTCACGGGTATAAGATATATCGAAAAGCTAACCGACTATGATGAAGCAAATACTTATAAATAAATGGTACTGATGAAAATGGTAACATCGAACTAATCTGATGATGAAGCCGGAAGATAGGCATTGGAACTCCGAAATAAAACAATGGATCCTAGTCGCGTTTGGGCGAATAGGAATTGTCATGCGATTTTGGCTATAAATGTCGAAAGTCGGTGTCGAAAAACGGCATACAATAGGTACCAAAGACACCGACTTCGAAAAATAAAGTAATTTTTCGTTTTGTAGTGTTATGTTTTGGAAGTCGGTTTGATTTGTTTTTCTGGTTGCCATTGTTGATTCTGGTTTTCAGGAGTTAGATGGTTAAGAACAGTGTGACGGGCTTTTCAATAAAGTGCGCCAAGATTATGTACAACTTTGCGTTCGCCGTTCACGCTCGGGATATACATCAGTCTCTTTTAACTTAAAATAGATTATTTTAAGACTAGCTTGAAATTCGTAAGGCTAACTGTCGTAAGGGTTCATTTTCGGGTGGTGTATAATAACAAGAAAACGTATTCAAATCGCTAATTCTTCTAACTTGCATACCAAAAGTAACCTTAAAAAAAAACCTTGAAAAATTTTTGTCTGATTTTCGTTTTCCGGATGAACAGTCCAATGGGTCCTGCAGGTGGCGATTTACGGGTCTTCGCGGACTTTTAAATGTTCGATGAAGACCCTTTTATGGGTCTTGAAACAATGTCCTGAACTAATGTTATAAAGAGGTCAAAAATTATCTTTTTTAGTAAGTATGTAAATAAAATCTCCGGAAGTAAGTACTAATTGGATTATAATTCTATCACAAAGTTTTAAAGCAGTATTGCCGAGTATCATAGGATATAATTAATGTAAAACACAAAAAAAAATCAATGAGGAGAATTGGTGCCTGCGTAAAATATTACCTGGGTTTTTTTTTCCATCTGATATTCATCAGGTTCACAAGACAAAATTAAAAGCGTATAGACGGAGAGACATTGCCTCTTACAGTCTTTTCACCAATTCAAAAGTTAGCAATTATAGTTCGTTTGCGTTGAGGGTCAAACCCACAACCCAAGGCAAGACAGAGGCAGGCAGTCAGGCTTTCCCCACTTGTAAGTCGCGGCCAATACCACTGGGCCACCATTGCTCCCACTGGTACTTTTTATTACGGTAAATTCACGGATCCAGTGGGTCATGTTAACGTAGCCGTGGGACAATACTAGTTGTGATATTTAACACATAAAATTCTGGGTGTCATTGTTTCGGTGCCAAAAAACATGCCAATATTATACCAAACCGACAAATGAAAGATTGGTCTTAGTTTCCCGACAAAGGGGGTACTTCCTTTAAAAGTATTCACTCGTAAAACTCACTTAGCCAGCATCAATTGTTTGAAGAACAAATGAGATTGCTACAATCGGCTCGGAAGTCTGAACTACACACAGTATACCTACACGACTTGAAAGCAATATTTCGATTTACTTAGGTACTTTATTAAATTCTAGGTTAACTTTAGTTCCCACGTACTAAATATATTGGAATTTGCAGAAAACTTATGTAATTTTGTGGATTTAAAGTAGAATGCACCTATAATAGGTAACCAATGTTTGATTATTAAGTGAGATGTTTCACATCATCACATCATCAGCCTATTAATGTTCCCACTGCTGGGACACAGGCCTCCTCTCTGTGAGGGGGGATGGGACGTACCTAATCCACCACGCGGGCCCAGTGCGGATTGGTGGATGTCACATGTCTTCGAATTTTTGGTTCTAGGACGTGCCGGTTTCCTCACAATGTTTTCCATCACCGTTTTGAGAGCAGTGGTGATGAAATAATTTACAGAAAGTAAAGCGCCTGCCTGGGCTCGAACCCAAGACATTTTTTTTTTTTTTCTGCAACTTGTAAGTCGCGGCCGATACCACTGGGCTACCACTGTTCTCACACCAGTGAGACGTTTATAGTATTAAATCCCTTTATCACGATCAATTATGTTGATTCATATCCCCCCATGAGATTTCCGGGTAGCCAATCACAAACTTCAAACCTTTTTGTTGAAAAGCTATCTCCTTCAACAGCTGTGATAGCCTCCCTACATGTGACGTCACTCGACCGGACACAGCTCAATCGCGTGCATATCGTACATCTGCCGCTTTCCTACCGTTTAAGGCAGGCGCTCACCGAAGGTATGGCACGGCACGCCTTGACAAAGGATTTTTCTTGGATAAATGATTTTCGAAAGCTGAAATTCCTTTATTTCTACAAGAATAGACCGGAATGTCACATGATGCCGCGTCATGTAGCGGCAGAATTCCATGTGCTATGCCAGTCAGTGAGCGCCAGCCCCTAGAGTGACGTGAAGTAGAAATATGTGCATTGTACCGTATCGAAGATAGTGCGAGTTAAGTCGACCATCTTTTGTTGCTTTGGTGCACGGAGAGACCAAGTTAGTTGCGCCTTATATATGTTTGATCATACGTAGCGTGATAAAAAGTTTCTAAGGCTTATAGAACGTTACTTGTTCTATGAAAAATATATAAGGAAATGCCATGTCCTATCGTATATACTTGGTCAGTCCCTTAATTCTGTGTGCTTATCCCGAGTTTTTTATACAAAAAAAAGGTTTCTCCTTACCGTCACCAAACGGTGCTTATCCAGTTTTAATACAAATTGACGTAAACGTTAACGCGATTGAGTGTGAGTATAAATTCGCACTAAGACCTATGGTGACTATTCTTACTATTGTATTAGTTTGCTTGTATTTCAAATGAAAGTGAGATAAACCAAACGCGTTATTAGAGATATGGCTGGGCGCATAGTAATGTAGTTCCGTATACGACGTTGATGGCGCTGTTTGCGCTCTGTCAGCTGTGTTTGTGAAATACTTTGGTCACCCTACAGGCTCTATTTATCCAATCATGGTTGGGTAAATGTTTATTAACTTAACGTCTTTATATTAACTTGTAAAATAATGTATTATCTAAACTTCATTATATTTGCTTGTACTTTGGTCACCCTACAGACTCTATTTATTCAAGCATGGCTGGGCAAATAGTCAAACGTTAATCGTCGAACGATAATATGGCGGTTATTAGACAGGCAAATCAAGAAATGCCCGTGATGTGCCCAGGCAGATCTCGATCGGCCTAGTTCAACCATTTGGCCTACGACATATACAAGAGGACGCTCCTTTTTTACCTGACTGCCAAAAGAGTGTAATGTGATTATCAGTCTATGTAGATATGCATGTAGGTTTGTTCCTATGAGGCGTTCCAGAGGTACCAAACGCGTAAGCCGATTTTGATGTTTCTTATCTCAATCGATTCGTCTTAACCTTGCGAGTGTCACTGGCTACATTAAAATTGGAAAATAGAAATATGGCGGATTTTAGTCGCCATATTGTGGGGTCCCAATTTTTTTTTTCTACCAAACCATCGTTTGGAATATCAAAATAAAGGGTTATAAGCGGTGATTTCAAAAATATATAACACTTACATGTTTAAATATACCTAATTCGAAAAAAAAAGTTAAACCAAAAATAAAACCCGACTGCATAAAAAGCGAATTAAAAAAACGTAAAAAAGAAGAGTAGCAGTGGTGGCCCAGTGGTATCGGCCACGACTTACAAGTTGGAGGCCGTGGGTTCGAACCCAGGCAGGCGCTTTACTTTGTGTAAATTATTTCATCACCATTGCTCTCAAAACGGTGTAGGAAAACATCGTGAGGAAACCGGCATGTCCTAGAACCAAAAATTCGAAGACATGTGACATCCACCAACCCGAACTGGGCCCGCTTGGTGGATTACGGCCCATTCCCTCTCACAGAGAGGAGGCCTGTGTCCCAGCAGTGGGAACTTTAATAGGCTGATGATGTGATGTCATGTGATGTGAAAAAAGAAGAAAATCATGCAGTGCAGTGGTAAGATACATCTGGTTTTGGTCAGCCAGCAGCTATGTATCCTCCGACCCGTTTAGAATCAAGTTACTACCGAAAAAACACGGCTTCAGCCAGCACATTCATGCGGCGCCACCGGTCCGTTATTTTTACTGGACTGTTGCCGGATACCTATGTGTTTACCGTCCTGGCTTTATTTGTTCGCACAGTAAAATCTCTCCGGTGAAATAACGTTATTGGATTTAGATTCACGTTTTAACTGGGTTTTAGGATTCCGTACCAACCGGCATAAAACCAGAAACTTGTTACGGCTCCAGTGTCTGTTGTCTGTTCATTTGTCCTTCTGTCTGTCACAAGGTTGTACCCTTAGAACTGTAATAGGCAATCACTTAAAATTTTCACCGAATATTTGTGATACTTATGACTACTAAAACGACAAAATAACAGAAATAATGTTTAAATTAAATGTATGTATGAGATATAATAAAAACGTTTAATTTAAAAGTTAACGTCCACAAACAACAACCAGAGCGTTTTTCTTCGTTTTAGCGCTGTTTTTGTATACGCTCTATTTTTAAAACAGCAATACATTCTCTTAAAGTATAATATTAATCAGTCAAATGCGAGTTGTACTCTGCTCCCAAGAATTAGCAATGGCGCATATTTGGAGACACGCAAAATTTGTAGAATAATTTATAGAAATAACATGAAAGTCAAGAAACAAAGTCTCTCAAAGGTACGGAACGTATGTGACTCTGACTCAAATTTGACCGGTTTTTGGGGTTCCGTACCAGAAGGGTCCAAACGGAGCCCTATTGCTGTACTCACGTGTCTATGCGTCTGTCTTTTTTTTTTATTTTTTTATTTTTTTTATTGTCTATAGGCTTGCGCTTGACCACTATCTCACCTGATGGTAAGCGATGATGAGGTCGACGATGAAGCACGCTTGCCTAGAAGAAACCCATTCACTCTTGACTTAAAGACCCCCAGATTGTAGCTATCGGGAAATACAGACTCCGGCAGGGAATTCCACTCACTGTCTGTCTGTCCGTCGCCTGTTACACAATTTTGTGCCGAAGAATTTTTTTACTTCCCATTGACCTATGAGCTTAATTGATAATGTTTATTATTACGTATATTTTATTAACAAATACCAATTTTTTTTTTATAAATCATAGGCTTGCGCTTGACCACTATCTCACCTGATGGTAAGCGATGAAAAAACAGATTTTTTCTTTGGTGCGGAACCCTGAATGTGCGAAGTCCGACACGCACTTGACCTGTTTTTTACATAGGACAGGTAGGTGGGTACGGGTGTTGGTCGATCTAACGATCCAATAAAAGTTGTGATAGGTTTTATGATTGGGCATAAAGGCTATTGTTACATACATTTGTGTGAGCAAAAAAGGCTTTATGATTTCGTAGAGAATTTAAAATTCATGAATTTTTGATTCCAGCGCGTATTGTATTAAAAATTACATGTTTTGTTAAAACGTTTTAGGAATACCTACTTTCATTCTGCGTATAATACAGCTGCAGGTGCCAATTCCTTGCCGTAGTTTCAGTTTTTGATAGCAATAGTATGGGGGTCTCAAGTCAAAAGGCAGGAGGAGGTCTCCATAATCGCTTACAAAAAATAAACACTACAAAGTGAAAAATAACTTCAATTTCGGAACTTCAATTAATTTTTAACTTTGTAGTATTTATTTTTGGCAGTCGGTTGTATTTCTTTAAAAAAAAAATTTTTTGGTGGTAGTTGGATGGTTTTTTTTTGGAAATCCGTTTAAAATATAATATTAATATTAGTATTTTTGTGTAAAAAGGTTTTTTAATTTACCCTTTTTATTGATACATAATGGACAAGTTCTATAGTAAGGTACCTATAATGCCCACAGTGATGCCAGAATAGATAACCCGAATAACATATAACTTGAACATAACCGGTGGAATGAGAGTGTACCAGGGTGAACTGTACAGATCTGCATACCCGTTAAGAGCACACCGGCGTGATGATATGTTATGAAATGGTGTAAACAATAAACAGACATGCGATTGCAATAGCAATCCCGAGAGATTTGCCGTCATTTATTGAAGAGTTCTGTTGTATATCTTCGAAGTTCTTCTTGAGATCTTTACCAAATTTTTCTTGACATTGTCTTAGTATTGACAGTGTCTAATGTTCTGATAATTATTGAATTACTAGTTTCTGCCAGCGGCTTCGCCCGCGTGAAGGTCGAAAATTATCCCGAGGGAACATATTCCCGCGATGAAAAGTATCAGTGCTATTCCTGACTATAATCTATCTCAGTGCCGAATTTCATCCAGATCCATCCAGCCGTTTGAGCGTGAAGAAGTAACAAACATACAAACACACTCACAGACTTTCGCCATTATAATATTATAGTGTGATAGTGAGATGTGATGTGATCACTTTCACCGATCGAACGGAAGGACTCTCCCTCATTATCATAATTTCAGCTGTCAGATGACATAGGCCTCCTGCAAGCCCCATTGCATCGACCTGTCCTGTGCTTCTCGTTCATTGGTTCAGTTTGTCGGAAGCCTTCCAATCCAACTCTGTGGCTCTATCGACCATCCAATCTGCACGAAAAAATAATTGAACCTACTTCTGTGGCTACTTCTTAAAATCACTGCAGCATCCATATCCATATTTACTTACTACATACTTAATATCATCACACTAATAATATTATAAAGGAGAAAGTCTGTGGGTGTGTATGTTTTTTACTTCTTCAAGCACAAACTGCTGGACGGATCGATAAAAAGTCGAGGGCTTTTCAAAACTAGAAGCGACTTCCATAATTTAAATACACGCAGTAAGCATGAAATTGTAATACCCAAATTCAGATTAACGAAAACTAGCAAGTCTTTTCTTATAAACAGTATACGCTTTTATAACAAGTTGCCAAAGTCAGTTATAGAATTGACCGATGGAAAGTTCAAAAACTACATCAAACGTGTTCTTATTAAAAAAGCATATTATAAAATCAAGGACTACGTTGAAGATAAAAATTTTGGCTTTAGCTCTTTCTGCGCATGCGGATTCCCTGGTAACTCATAAACGGCACAAATATGTGGATGTCTCTAAATATTCTCAATCTCATTTTTTCTTTTTAGGGTTCCGTATTTTTCTTTCTTTTAATTAGACTTACAATGATTTCAATAATCTTTATAGCCCTTTGCTAACAATAGTTACAGCACTGATAACAACATTTGTGTTACATGTTAAATTTAGTCTTGTTATATTTTTACCCGACTGCCGAAGGAGGGTAATGTGTTTATCAGTCTATGTATGTATGTATGTATGTAAGTATGTATGTATGTATGTATGTATGTATGTATGTTTGTTCCTATGTGGCGCTCCAGAGACCAAACGCGTTGGCCGATTTTGATGACTCATACGTCAATCGATTCTTCTTAACCCTGCGAGTGTCACTGGCTACATTAAAATTGGAAAATAGAAAAATGGCGGATGTTGGGCGCCATATTGTGGGGGACAAATTTTTTTTTTACATTCAAACCCATCGTGTGGGGTATCAAAAAGAAGGGTTTTTAGAGGAGATTTCAAAAATATATGACACTAATATGTTTAAATGTACCTAATTCGAAAAAAAATGTTAACTAAAAAGTTATAAATAAAAAAAGTAAATTTAAAAAATCTAAATACCCGACTGCTTAAAAGGCGAACTAAAAAGACGTAAACAAGAAGAAAATCATGCTGTGCAGTCGGAGGATACATCTGTATGTATCCTCCGACTGCACAGCATGATCGTCTTTTTAGTTCGCCTTTTAAGCAGTCGGGTATTTAGATTTTTTAAATTTACTTTTTTTTTTATTTTTTTCCTTTGTATAGATTATTTTACTAATTGTTTTGTGAATGTGTGCACATTGTAGGCCTTCTACATTTCTAGAAACTTGTTAACATTTGTTAACTTTTTATCTCGTCCATACAAACTTCTTTTTTTAAAATATTTTTTACTACTTATTGTCAGGCCTACGTTGTCCCCACATATCTAAGCACTAATGCTGTAACATGGAAATATTGTAAAAACAAACCATATTTTTAAAAGAGTAACCATGGAGTTTCTT
Source organism: Anorthoa munda (assembly GCA_945859665.1). Classification (NCBI taxonomy): domain Eukaryota; kingdom Metazoa; phylum Arthropoda; class Insecta; order Lepidoptera; family Noctuidae; genus Anorthoa; species Anorthoa munda. Next base: position 17,620,721 of record OX243896.1, on the reverse strand, counting down.
GCCGGTTCTTCTCCATAGGAAACGACCAACCCAAACCGTGCACCTTTTGTCGACGTTCTATAAGTGCCCATGTAGGCCTATGTGAAATAAAAAACATTTGATTTTGATTTTGATCTGGATGAAATTTAGCACAGGGATAGATTAAAGTCTGGAATAGCACATAGGATACTTTTTATCCCGGGAATATGTTCCCTTGGGATAATTTTCGATATTCACGCGGGCGAAGCCGCTAGCAGAAGCTAGTAATATTATAAATGGGTAAGTAACTCTGTCTATCTGTCTGTTACTTTTTCACGCTTAAACCACTGAACCGATATAGATGAAATTTTTGGCTATTTGAACTATTAATGCTATGCAGACGAATTCGCGCGCAAAAACTAGAAAATAATATGTTTATTCAAAACCAGTTCAAAACAACTTCATACAGTCTTCTTTACCCCATTCGTCTTTTCAATATTTCATATTTATCTTACAAAAGGAAAACGTCCCAAACTAAGTAAGCAATATTTTGCAATCTTACATACAAAACTCCTTCAATTTATACTCGTAACACTAGAATGTGGCAGAAAATATGGTTTCTCAAAATCTAAGGATATGCAGGGTGACTTTTAAATTCAGGGGTCCTCATGGAAATGAACAAATTTCTCTTTGGGTTTGTCGCTAGCAAATACATGAAAAATATACTAAAATAAAATTATTCATTAAACAATTTTTTTTAAAACAACTTTTTTCGTATTCTTCTTAGAAAAACTTTTCATTTGATACCCATATCATGGCAATGCACAAAAAATAACTAGTCCGCCATCTTGGGCCGTCCACCATATTGGATTTAGAATTACGTTACTTAGCTAACCATGCATTGTCATCTAAACTAAATGTATATGCTAAATTTCATCTGAATACACATATAAATTCAATCAATTCATCATCATTAATTTCTTCATTTCATTTTTTTTTCAATTTTGCTACATATATAGCTGCTTTAAAATGGGTGCTAATTAAACAGGCTTCTTTTTAATATCATTATTCGCCCCCAAAAATGTATGTTGCCTTCTAAATTACTAAGTCAGCCACAATTAACGAGCATCTAAATAATACTATGTTAGCCACTAGTTATCTTCTATGTAAACCACTTTAAATACAACTCAGCATGATGGTTATTTTTTAGCATCTAAATTTTTAACATGCATTCTAACAGTTAATTTCTAAAATACTATTAAATGATATCAAAAAATATATTTATTTAGCTTCTAATTTTTTAACTCAGTACGTTTAAAATGTAACTCATCCCATATTAATTGATCGTAAAAAATTTGTAAAAACATTTCATCAAATAGTATATTGGCCACTAATATTACCAGAAGCTATTGAGGAGAGCCTAAATAAAAGACTTTATTTTTTTGTTTTAATATAGAATAGGTGCAAGTTGGATTAGCGACAGAGTAGACGGAGCCCCGCTGCGCGGGGCTCCTATTTCTGTATGTAGGGTTTAAAGTAACCTAACACGAAGGAGATGACGGGAGCTGAGTTCGCTCGCTTTGCTCGCTCACTTCAGCTCCCGCCGTCTCCTTCGAACCTAACCTGTCCGTGTCGGGGTGCCCTAAGCTCCCGAGCTCGCTACGCTCGCTCTTGGACTTATTCATTGACCGTCATTTATTATTTTAAATATAATATATTATTTAAAATTCCTCGTCAGAACAGTACAGTGGTACTTCATTTTCACTTTTAGACGTCATAACTAATTATTACTTATCGAAAACTTTAATTTAATTACAGCGAAAACAATTGCAATACGAACGCACGAACGACAATAAACAATTACATGTGATCAACTCAACTCGTCGTCACATGAATCGAATGGCGCTCTCTGATTGGTGCAAATCGCCGGTCGCTGTCGTCTCGCGTACTCGCGCCAAATCATGCAGTGGCTATTTTCACGATAAAAGAATATGATGTATTGTTTTACATGCTAAGTTATAATAAATGATGCTTTCTGTAGAAGCTTGAATTATATTTTTTTGAGGATATTGCGTTGAAGCTGTAAAACGTAAAATGGTGACAAGATATAAAATCCGTGGCTGAGTTAGTAAATTACGTGGCAATGTATAAATAAGAAGGACAAGTCACAATAATTGATGATCTTTACTTGACGCTTTCTGTAGAATATTTAGTTGGCGTTGCAAAAAAGACGAATTAGTTTATTACAGGCTATGTCATTTTCCCGTTGCTTAGTTATAAAATTAGAAGTTTAATCACGTGTCCAATAAATAATTTTGTGGCTAGACTAATAATTTCCCCTTTAAAATTTAGTTGCAATGTTTGACCCGAACACACTTACATACTTAAATACATTGCAAGTTAAATAAAAGCTTGTAAAATGAATGACCATTCTTTGATATTGTACGTCGAATCGTTGAGCTCCTTAAATTCTGAGCTGCTCGGTTATTGACAAATACATGCACTGACTGGACAGGTCCACTCAATATGGCTGGTTCTTTCCTCAAAAGACTATTTCAGACATCAGTCTACATGGTCCTCACATGATCTAACCAAGGTTTTATCAGGATTTTAAAAGAGACTGTGAGCTCTGAGTTTGTTTCGGCGTTTCTTCTCACAGTAGTTTTAAAAATATGATCGACATGTAAAAGTGTTTGTACAAACCAACTTACAGAAATAAAATCATTTATCATTTAAGTGAAGTCATTGTTAATACTAATTAAAAAAAAAAAATATGTCACACATACACAGTTTGGTCAGCTGGTCAATCGGTGTGGCTACGCTTGGGGGCTATGTCCAGCTGTGGACGTCTTTCATCTGAAAAGATGATACTGGCTGCAGGTGGGAATGTTCCTTAATACGACAACTAACGCCAACAACCTTGAGGGAACAAAACGCGCACCCGTTTCGCACCCGCGCGACCCATAATTTAGTAGTTTTTTGTACTTTCCTTATTATTCTACGAATTTTAAAAAAAACCTTAGATCAAAATGTAAATAATTAAATTGTCTTTGAGATGGTGTGAATTTAATTAAAATACGCCCAGTGGTTTTGGTGCGATTGTCGTGTTTTTGTCCGTTTTAGACATAACTTTACTAATTAATTACACTGTGTTATACGAATAAAACTCAAAATGTGCTTAGATCTAATTATTAAGAAAATAGTCTTATGTAACATATATTTTTTCCAAAAAATTACGATTAGCCGTTTAGACGTGATTCTCATTTTAAAATCAGCTACTCAAGGGAATCTGCGCCTTAAGGGCCTTTCACCGCTTTAGTGCCGTAAAACGGTTACTTTCTAAAGCATACTCTTTACTAACGGCTAAGTTAAAAGGTTTGAAAAAAGTATATATTTATTATTGATTCATGTACATTATTTTTTCGTGTAACTAATAGTTTTGATTTAAAAAAATAATTAACAACACGATATTTTTTCGCAACTTTTGGATACTCCTCCAAAACGACTTCGATGTTAAAAAATATTTTGACACAGAAATATTGATGGCTGGAATTTCTTCATAACTGAAATAGCATATGTAAATTAAATAATATTTTGCAAACAAAAGTGTTCAAAAGGAGGTTCAATATTGATATTTTGGTTGCCAGTACTGCGTTAACATTGGAGCGTATATATCGCCTTAAACATCGTCACAACTTAGTGTGTACTACTCCTAAAGGAAATAATACCGATAGATTCGGTATTCGGTACAATCAGTCTGAAACTTTGCTAGCTGCAGATTCTGACAGAAAGCTTCGCTTTAGATCCAACTGTTCTGAATATTGAAAGCCTACCTACAGATTTGGTTTGAATTTGGTAACTGGAACTAGTTTGAATATTTCAAATTAACTTGATTTGTCGGATTTGTATGATGATTAGTGGATTTCTGTACTAAAGGAAACTTAGTCGGTAGAATAGAACATACTTTGTACCTGAGTCTTTGGTTCCTATTGTTTATCGTTTTTCGACACCGACTTCAGAAAAGAAAGTTATTTTTTGCTTTGTAGTTTTTTTTGAAGTCGGTTTTTTTGTTAAAAAGTTTTTATTTTTAGTTTTGGTACTTCAAATTCAAAGTCAAAGTCAAAGTCAAATATATTTATTTCAACTAGGCCAATAAGCGGCACTTTTGAACGTCAAACATTAAATCTAAATTAAAAATGTACAAGTAATAAAAATTGACTCTACCGTGCATTCGGAAAGTAGCTTGTTATGGAGAAGAACGCACAAGAAACTCCATACTTACTCTTTTTAAAATATTTTACAATGTTTACTTATGTACATACATTAATAAATTCATATATGTGAGGACGATGCACCCAAAAATAGCACTACACACTATACTACGTACAGGTATAAAGTAATAAAAGCACTAACAGGTAAATTCATTAATTTGATAAATAGGAACATGGTTCTCACATACTTAAAAATATTCCAAACATAGGTAAAATACATAATTCAACAACAACGGAACCGTGTGTGAGTCAAATTCTGGAAAATTATAAAAAATAACATAAGAATACAATAACTACGAATAGGAATACAAATTAGCAAATTTGATTATGTCCACACCAAAGATTGCCCTACGGAGCGGGACCAACATGTTGCCAAGCATTCTTATCTTGAATATAATCATCCAATTTGTAATATGCTTGTTTACAAAGTGTGCTTTTAACTAAAGTTTTAAATTTACTTTCATTTAGTTTTAATATATCACAAGGTATTTTGTTATAGAATTTAACACAGTACCCCATGAAAGATGAGTGTACTTTTGCTAGTCTATAAGATGGTTGATCTAACTTATCTTTATTTCTCGTATTACAATTGTGTCTATCACTGACCTTACTAAAGAGATGTATATTTTTCCTTACATACATAATATTTTCATAAATGAATTGGCAAGAAACTGTCATAATATTAATATTTTTAAATAGCTCCCTAAGAGATTCTCGGTGACTTAAATTATATATGGCTCTGATAGCTCTCTTTTGCAATATAAATATGGATTCAATGTCAGCCGCTCGGCCCCACAATAAAATACCGTATGACATAATGCTGTGAAAGTAACTAAAATAGACCAAACGCGCGGTCTCCACATCCGTCAACTGTCTTATCTTTCTAACAGCATAAGCGGCCGAGCTCAGCCGACCCGCAAGAGATGTTATGTGAGAACTCCATTGCAATTTGTCGTCTATAGTGATTCCCAGGAAAACCGTTTGATTTACAAAGTCCAGCTTTTCGCCATTCAATATGATGTCGCATTCGCTACTTCTAACATTCGGCAATGTGAATCTAATACATTTGTTTTTTTTTTCATTTAGTACCAAATTGTTTGCCGTGAACCATATTTGGACCTGATGAATCGAGTTATTCACATCATCAAGATTTTGTGACCGCCGATCTATTTTAAATATCAAAGATGTGTCATCAGCAAACAACACCATTTTCGGTTGATTTTGTAGTAATTGGGGTACATCGTTAATATAAACTAAAAAGAGGAATGGACCCAATATCGAACCTTGAGGAACACCCATCGTCATTTCAGACCCTAATGAGTTTACGCCGTTTACCTGAACTTTAACTTGTCTGGCTTTTAAATATGATCTAAGTAACCCAAGGGCTGTATGTCTAATTCCATAGTGCTCGAGCTTCAACAATAGTGTCTCATGGTTAACGCAATCGAACGCCTTCGAGAGGTCGCAAAAGATTCCAATGGCGTATTGTGCTTCCTCCCAGGCGTTAAAGATGTTCTTTATTAGGGTGACACCGGCGTCAGTTGTGCAACGCCCTTTGGTAAAACCGTACTGTTGATCATAAAAGATAGAATGTTTGTTAAAATGACGCAACAATTGGTTGAGAATTAACATTAAAATTAATTACCATGAAAATCATTTATAGCCAAAGTAAATCTCATGAAAATTCAATATAAGCCCAAACAAGACAAGGTTATTGTGTTATTTCGGAGTTCCAGTGCTTCCCTTCTGGCATCATCATCAGATCAGTTTGATAGTAACATTTTCATCAGTACCATTTATTTATAAGTAAATGCTTCATCATAGTCGGTTAACCATTCGAGATATCTTATACCCGTGACATACTTACTGAAATAGTAACACATCTCGTAGTTATATGTATAATATCAATCCAATTCAGCCTATTTTTTTGCGTTGATAATTGCTTATGCATACTGTACTACCACGGGGACTTCAGTTATGTGGGACTCCAAACCACTAAAACTCCACGGTGTCCTCCTGTGTCGGTTATGGCGGGAACACGGGCACGCGTTAGCACTCACCGCGAACCCGCTGCGGCTGTCCGTCACCGGCAGGCGTATTACGTATCTTTTGCAAGAGCAAAACGATAGCGATTTTTGCGCAATAATTGCTCTTCAATACAAAAGTTTTAGAGTATTTAGCGGTTTTTTTTTAAATAAGTGCATTTGAGAAACAGCGAGCGATTAGCAAACGATTGTGCAGGACAAACCATACCTACACTGCAGGTAATTCCAACTTTTATGACAAAAAGCGTTTGATCGCTATCGTTTTGCTCTTGCAAAAGATACGTAATAAGCCTGCGGATCCTCCTCTGGGAAGTACCCCCCATCACTTGCGCAACAGAACACACTGTACGCCGTGACCACCCCAGGGACCAAACCAGCTCATGGGCGCCAGACGACACCGTATATCACCCTTGGTCCCATCCAATTCAACCTAGCCTTTTTTAACAATGTTGGGGTCGGCTTCCAGTCTTACCGGAGGCAGCTGAGCAGCAGTATTTTACTTGGAGTAATTGCCTATCTGACCTCCACAACCCAGCAACTGGGTCTGACTTCTGACTACCCGTAACGACTATTAAAGAGCTACATAATGACAGCCGGGAAAAATGACCTAACGTGCTTTCCAACGCACGGAATTCATCAATATTTATTGCCTAAATTACACTGTCGACTTGTCGAGAAGTTGAATTTTTCAATCATTATGAAGCAGTTATGATGGATGTTTCAAAATCCTTTGAATTGTATTCATTTCAACCGAAAGACGTCCACTGTTGAACATAGACCTTCCCCAAGTATCACCACATCGACCGGTCCCGTGCATCTCGCTTCCACCGGATTCCAGCCACCTTAACCAAACCTTTGGCCCTCCTAGTGAAAGACCTTCCAACGCAGCGTCTTTTGGTACGCGGTCGCCACTCCAGAATGTTCCATTCCCATCGATCATCTGTTCTGCAAGCAATATCACTTAAGTTCACTGACACTTAAGCTCACTGTCACTTAAGTTTGGCAATTCTTCGGGCTTTGTCCATAACATTGGTCCTCTTGCTGATATCCTGATTTCTGATCACGCAAGGAAACTCCGAGCATAGCCCTCTCCATTATCTACAATAACATATTTTTCACTTCAGAAGAAAATACTACTTAACTTACAGAACAGCGATTAAAGCGAAGTATTTTCATTAAAAAATCCGCTTGAAAGCCCAAAGTTAGTAGAGTGGAATGACAACAATTTAATTTTACGCTTGATTTTATCCGACAAAAGTCGGACATTATCCGAATGAGACTTGGGACCGCCGTCGACACTAAGTGGGTTATTTTCGTCCAATAATTGGAAAACATTTCTATTTATCCTTTTAGAAGGAGCTAAAGAGACTGGCACTTATTTATTATAAGATGCTCATGCTCATACTCAAATCAACTCAAACTGAAATTGCACAATTGTGATTGGTTGGCTTGTTTTTTTGATATTAACGTGCTAAAGTCCATGATCCTAGACGCCCAAAACGTTACCGAATTCTTTTAACACAAAATCAGTGGAATTGAGTAGTGTTAGAATGTATTTGAATCGAATTTCCTAAGTTGGACTTTCATTTTTAGGGTTCCGTACCCAAAGGGTAAAAACGGGACCCTATTACTAAGACTTCACGATCCGTCTGACTTCACGATCCGTCTGTCTGTCTGTCTGTCCGTCTGTCTCCAGGCTGTATCTCATGAACCGTGATAGCTAGACAGTTGAAATTTTCACAAATGATGTATTTCTGTTGCCGCTATAACAACAAATACTAAAAACAGTATAAAGTAAATATTAAAGGGGGGCTCCCATACAACAAACGTGATATTTTTGCCGTTTTTTGCTCGATATTAATAACGGCAACAGGTAGACGCTTGAAATATTCACAGAATGTTTAGTTGTATATTTACTTCAAAAAATAATAATTAATAAATTAAAATAAAATAAATTAAGGGGGGCTCCCATACAACAAACGTGATTTTTATGCAGTGTTTTGCAATAATGGTACGGAACCCTTCGTGTGCGAGTCCGAGTCGCACTTGGCCGGTTTTTTTTTAATCAATTTCTTTCACAAATTTTGAGTAGAAAGAATTCAGTAACTTTCGTTCTTCGTCCAGACGCCCCAGATGTTACCAGAGCCCAGGCTCTTGCTCTATTGCACATACATATGTCAAGCTGAAGAATCATATGCCAAACCCGAGTGTTGTGATTTGTTCGTAGTTGATTGGTATGTCGTGGTGGCCCAGTGGCTAATAAGACCTCGCATCTCGTGCTTGAGGTCGTGGATTAAAATCCGGACAAGTATCAATGTGGCATTTTCAAATTCATAATATATTCTTTCTAAGTTTATCTTGGACTTCACAGGCAACGGTGATGGAAAACATCGTGAGGAAATCTCGACTTACTATAGTTAATGTAAGTCTGAAATAGCCAAATCAGAGGCCTGTGGGGTTACCAGAGGCGGCTTAATTAACTCTGACACTAGAAGTGGCCACATCACACACGAAAGAAGAAGAAATTAATTGGTAGCTGTTGCTAATTTTGAGTTTGAGTCGAGTCTGAGCATTTGGACCTCCTATCGACTAAATCAAATTGTCAGTACACAACACAGTATAAATATGACAAACAGTATGGAAACTACCTACAAACGCTCGAAACGGAGCGGTTGTCGCGATGCTGTCCTGTCAGTAGTGCGAGCCGCTTAGTGGTCTCGTCGATGCGCATGTTTGTGTGAGTGTGGCGTTTCGAGCGTGTGTAGGTAGTTTCAGTACTGTTTGTCTTATTTATACTGTGGTTATATTTTGGTATTTATTGACATTAAAAGAGGGTGTTTTGCGTTGTCATGGCGACTGAGTCGGTTGGAGTGGTATTTTTACCCGACTACGGCGAAGCCAAAAAGGAAGGGTTATGATTTTAGCTGTATATGTATGTATGATAATATTTACATATGTTCCTCCGTAGCGCCTAAACTATGCATCCGATTGTGATGAATAAGGCGTCCATCGATTCGTTGTTATGGTCCGGGTAACATAGGCAAAATAAATCAGTGTCGGGTTACAGTTTTTAAACGTTTTGCTTGTTAATTGAACAAAGCCCGGAACTCGTACTGGAAACTGAACTGGCAAAATTAATTGTTTCAATAAAAAAAATAAGCTGTCCGTTCGTTGTCATCCATACCAAAAGTGTATGCAAAATTTCAGTAAAATCGCTTAGGAATACTTATTTTAAAATCCAGTTGCAAGGGTTGACCCACACCACAGATAATACAAAGACTAGCATACAGATGCCTCATCCCACAAAGAAACCATGCCCACGTAACCAGCGTTTTTCGTCTGATTATTCTGATTATTTTTGTCAGTACATCGATCGCGTTTGGTTTCGTTCCAGGGCTATAGATGGTCTTAGCAGCGGTTTTTCTGTTTGCGACAATTTTTTTTTTTACTTTATGTACAGTGACGATTTGTTTTATAGTATTTTTTGCACGTTTTTACAGTTTCATTGTAAAGTGTAAGAAGGCACATTAAATAAAAACTTGTAAAGAAGTCGGTAAAAAGTTGCCCCTTAATACAAAATTCATTTAATAACGTTAAAAGTTCCTATTTGGGTCACAGATATATTCTCGTATGTACGCCAATTTCAACGTAATCGGTCCAGTCGACTCGGATCAATTTGGCTGTGATAGACGGACAGACAGACCGACATATATTATCTGTCCGTCTTTCGCAGCCAACAAGGGTTCCATTTTTTCATTCGTTCCTATGGAACCCTAAAAACAGGTCATCATCATCACTAGATTCCAAAATCATTTTCTACCGCGTAGTTTCCCCGCATAATTTCTGAGCTTCTTTCAGTCATGACTGAAAAAGAAAACACATTTTAAAAAATGGAACGCGTTTCGTGTATTGCTCGCGTATAGTACGTGCCAAGAAAATTGAGACTTGACCTACCCGCCCTCAGACCTCATACCGCTAAAGAGACCTTTAAATCTACTGCGCAAGTCAAACCACGTGGTGTGTCACGTCTTATCTTTCGTGGCACGCACTACAAAGCATCTAATCTCTCTCCGGTCATGTCGGATTGCCGCCCCATGGGACTATGAGGGTGAGGGAGCAGAGGGTGCAACTGTAATGCACACTCACTTGTACACTATTTCACGCGCTGATGGCTAGTCTCTGCTGGTATTGGCCGCCGTGTCCGAAACTAGGTTTGGCGAACTATAATTATGGTATTGGTACACACGCTACCGTAACGTCACGTAGTCAATGCTTAAGGAACGCTTCACGATTTTGCGTGTCATCCTTGCGCAGGGGCCATGCTAAACTTCTCTGTATCGTTCCAATTTTAGTATATGTACTGCCGAATTTAACATTTCGTCAACCCTAAAGCCGACAAAACATAATATTGTCTTGAAACAAAGTGTCATTCTTCAATAAATATTTTTATCAAAATTTCTAAACTTATCGGGTTATTGGACGATTCGCACGAATTTAACTCGCCCGATAAGTGCGAATCGACCCTTGTTAAAAATATTATTTTTTCTGGGGCGATTCGCCCGAAGTGAATTTATCGGTGTGCGAATCGACCACTCCAATATTATGTAGCAATTGGCACACACATTGTGTTTTATGCAATACCGTTAACATAAAGTGCACTCAAGTACAGAAGTATTAAGGGCTAAATATTTTTATTGATATGAAATGAGAAACGAATTAATCAAAAATGTCTTTATTAAACTAACTACTCTATGATTTGAGGACGTATTCCACATTGGGCACCCACTTAAACTGAAACTGATTGAATGGCACCTGAGGTATGCCACATACGGTACCTATCAATATTTTTCGCAATTTTATTTCACAAAATTAAATGGCACCTACGAATCTATAGGTAGTGTTGAGACGTTTATTTTTTTAGTACGTCAAAATCAAAGATTCCATTAAATTCAGTAGAGAGTTTTATAACATAATAAAAATATAATTTCCTCTTTTGCTTTTTTAGGTTTGGAATTTATACCCAAATTACCAGGAGGCGAGAATCATGAAGAAGTCTTATTATTTGCGGGGTTGGCATCATTACCGGTAAAGAATAAGTACATCTACCAGGAGGCAAACCACCAGGAGACCAGAATCATGATGAAGTATTTGCACGGCTAGAATCATAACCGGTAGAGACTAACGGAGTACTAGGATTTCAGAATCGAAAATCGTCCAGTGCTCTTTTTACCGCTCATGATTCCAGCCTAGCTTCCTCATGATTATAATCTCCTGGTACTTAAATTAGTATTTACCGGTACCAGAATGAGCTGATAGCGTATAGAGCTTACTCTTAAATTTTTCTTTGATGCGTAAATGCTGTCTCCCTCTTATTGTTGTGTATATCTTATCTAACTTACATAATATCTCCACGTTTTAAGTGGCGTAGTAACTTATTTAATTCATTGCTTTCCTAGATTCAAGTAAAATATCTATGAACTTCGATTAATTCTTCATATTATTTTCGAGACGGGTGAGCACGACTGTATTGTTTTATCTTTTGTTCTCTAAAATAAAATTCGTGCCAATTGCCTACTACATAATTATAGAGTGGTCGATTCTCACACCGATAAATTCACTTCGGGCGAATCGCCACAGAATAAATAATATTTTTAAAAGGGGTCGATTCGCACTTTTCGGGCAAGTTAAATTCATGCGAATCGTCCAATAACCCAAATTATCCACTATCACACTAATATTATGAACGTGAAAGTTTCTGTGTGTGATAGTGTTTGTATGTTTGTTACTCTTTCACGCAAAAACGACTGAACGGATCTGGATGAAATTTAGCAACTTTTATTCCTTGGGAAGATTAAACACTTTTCAAGCGGGCGAAGCCGCTGGCAGACGCTAGTGATATATAAACCATAGACATAATAATATATAGGTCGAGAATATACTCAGCGATCCCTATCCAAGTATGAAGAGGATACGGGAAGAAAGTATGAAAGAGATGAAGCGATCGTGCGCCGGCGAAGTAGTCTTTTTCTTGAATACGGCCTACAGAAAAGATACAGGTATTACCTGCACCGTCGCGTCGCTTTGTCTCTTTCTACACTCAAGTGCGGTCAATTATGAGAAAGTGTTCCTCAATACATTCTCTATCTGTCGATCGGGTTGTCGTTTGAAAAACCATGTGACATTACAGTAACGCATGTCAGTGTCATGCATTTATGACAATTCGACAATCTTTATTGCAGATAGAACATCACTCAGGTGAGATGGTGGTCAAGCGCGAGCCGTTGTCAATTTTTTTTTTTTTTTCTTTATGTCATTTGGGCACTTACCCAAACCACTTGACCGTAACTTGAGATGAAGACACTCTCCCATGTGTACGGCTTGCCACACTGTAGAAAAAAAGATTATAATTGTTTCGAAATTCATATTAATCTCTACCTAGCCTTTTTTGAGACTTTTATTTTAATCGCATGTAGTGACGACCAGTAGCCTAATTGCGTAAGTTAATTCGGCAAAGAACACGTATAGGTAAGGGTGACGACCTTTCGTATTGCTTAATACACTCGCCCCTTTCGAGTGTATTACGAAATACGCAAGTAATTACAGGTCATGGAAAGGATATGTGAATTCAACCCATAGGTGGAGGCAAGTACCTTTTCTAAATTATTAACGCAATACCGAAAACCATTTAAAGGAAATGTGTAATTTTTCATGGAGTTGTTCCCTTTGCCATACCGAACACACTTACGCAATTAGGCCTCAGTATTTACATTGAGTAACTGCCTGTCTGACCTCCACAATATATCGTTCACCAACCAGCCATTATTAAATTTACACATATATCTCAATTTTTTTTTAATAAAGCTTTATAATTTTTCACTTCGGTAAATTGTTAATAACAAAACGAAAATTAACAAATTTTTAATTTTCCTGCGGGAATTTTTTCTAAGACCTTTGAAAAATAGCTCCACGAAAGGAAAAAAATCTCAGATTAATAGTTTAACAATTATCGCACTTGCAATGTTAATGTTCTACAAAAAATTGTTAATTAGTTAATGAATAAGTTATTGAAAAATCGCGATAAAAATGTTTGACTTCGGATTATTGTTCATTGATCTATCCTGCAGGCGCCTGTATTTTTTCAATTTTTAATTTTCATATTTAATAAGTTTAAATAATATTTATTCTTTAAAGGTCCGAAAGGAGCGTGGCTTGCCCGCTTGTACCCGTTTTCAGGCGTATTTTCAACCCTCTGGGAAAATTATAAATATTGGTCCTACAGTTCCTTTTTATTTAGGAAATTTTCTCCTCTTTTTGGATCTTTTTTCAAATTTGAAATTATCTTGAATAGTTTTTGAGATATTGACGAAAAATCAAAACCACTTTTTTTTTTTATTTATTATAACTACTGCAATTTTTGCGAGCGGCCTTAGCATTTTCTCAAAAACTATCTACATGCCATTCCGAATTGAATGACACCTCAATCATAATTTTCGGAAAAGGCGAAAAAATTTTGACCTAAAAAGCACTTGTTGACTGGACTATATCCCCACAAAGATAATAATGCCAAATGACAAGTCAGTTAGAAGGATCTCCATTCGACTCAGTGGTCGAAAGCAGTCGATAACTTAGAATCTGATTCGCGACATCCCCTCTACGGACACTACACAAGCATAAATATAAATAAATTACTTATCACACGCATAAAAAAAACCAAATTCTAATCTAGACTTAAATTTAATGTTTATATTATTTTCTCATAATATATGGTTTCCTTACATTACAGTCAAGGCGCACGCTCCTTGACACAATGACTCTATACAGTTTATGCCGAAACAAATTTGATTGGCCCGACTTGGTGAACAGTTTAGTAGGTAACACAAACTGTTCACTAAGTGAAGCGAGCGAGGTTCCTCGAACAGTGCAGAGGCGGGAGGGCGCACCTCCACCAGGCAACTATTCGCTACTATTTCACTACTAACTCTTGCAAATCTAATGCTGGTATGCGCTCACCGCTACGCCGTTTAGTTGACACATACAATAAGATATTTTGTGAAATTGATATATTATTTGTAAGCAGATATTGCTTTATTTATTTACTCCATAAAATTGTACAAATTGAACAATATCATTATTTTTAAAGCTATTAAGAATATGCACAAGAATGAAAGATGAGCGACTGCGCTTGAGCTAGGCCGAGCCTGTATTTCAGGACGCAGTTCACTTTACAGAAATTTTGACCAACAGTAGTTTCGTTTAATATAATATTATATAGCTTCAAAGCAAAATAAGGTTTTACAAAAAACAGAATAAGTGTTGAGCGAGTGTTGTGTGTTGTATGCTTGTGTTGAGTGTGTTTGAGTGAGTGTGGTGTGCTTGTATTAGGTGTGTTTATGTGAAAGCTTTGAAACTGACATAATCAAAATTTTTAAGGATCAGCAATAGCTTCTAATGTTTCCACATACCCTGACTACAATAACGTTTGCTAATCAGTTTGTCTTAGTGTAAGTAGTAATCTGTGGAAAATGTAGTGGGTAGTATATTTATGTTAAGTCATATGTTTAAGACACTTTGTATATTTTTAGTATACTATTGTTTGTTTTCCCTAAAAAAAAAAAAAATAAGCTGTGGGAAGCTTCACCCACCACTACCCGACTTCGGTCGGCCAAGTAGGCCGCTGCAAACACAATTTGGAAGTCGGTTTGTTTTTTTTGTTAAAAAGTTTTTTATTTATCTCTTTTTAGTTTTTTTAGGTACCTCCAATTGCCATAAAAATCATATACAGCCAAAATGCATCTCATGACGATTCCAATAAGCCCATACACGACTAGGATACATTGTTTTATTTCGGAGTGCCAGTGCCTAACTGCCGGCTTCATCATCAGATCAGTTCGATGGTACCATTTTCATCAGTACTAAATATTTATAAGTATTTGCTTCATCATAGTCGTTTAACTATTCGAGATATTTTATACCCCATGACATACTTAGCATTAAGGAGTTCTATTGGCCATCTGTGTCTTCTTCACCAGTTCCACTTCACCAAATGATACTTTCTGAGTGCAAATGATTCCATTGTTGATGAAAATACCAAAATTGCTATATGTATACCTATAATTTTTGAGGAGTTCCCTCGATTTCTCATAGACCCCATCATCAGATACTAACCTGATGACTATGGGACCAACTGGGTATACTACCCTTTTAAACAAAAGAAGAATTTTCCAAATCGGTTTAAAATGGAGTTTTATAGACCCGTTTGATGCCCATGCTGACGTGTACCCAAGTGCCTACTGGGCCAAATACTTAAAGAGTTTTCAATCGACTTGATTTATGAAGAAGTGAAGATATAACTGCCAATAACACGATTCGATCTGGAGTCGGGTTGGAGGACATGACTTGGACTATGGGGTTAGAGTACGCACCTTCATATTTAATTACGCAATTCGCAAAATCCAACATGCAATAGTTCTTGAATGTATTATATTGATAATAAATTGTTTTGCCGCATACTTTTCCAGTTCTGGAAAAAAAAGCTGACCGTACAAAGTGATCTCTGTTCTTTAGAAAAACATTAACGCTGGTGCTTAATATTTCATGTATACAGCGTGTCCCGAAATTAAACTTCAAGTAGGTACTGGGTGATGGGCTAGGTTGTACCAGTTCTGGCAAAATTTAGAAAATAATACTAAGGCACTGCGTTAAGTTATAATTGGAATATTATGTAATGAAATTGTTATTTTTTTTGCAACTTTTGGAAATTTCTCCAAAACGACTTGGATGTTTAAAAATATTTTTATACAGAAAAATTGATGGCTGGAATTACTTCATAACTAACATAGCATATGTAAATCAAATAATATTTTGCAAACAAAACTGTTCAAAAGGAGGCATCGAGCGGGCGCACGGCCAGTAGTGCGTTAATATTGGGGCGTATATATCGCCTTAATACAGTCAGCTGAGTAAAGAAAATAATGTTATTGTAAAAAATGTTTTGTTAGCTAACTTTTACTTAATTTAAAAAAGTAGTAGGTATAGAAAAGTAAAATTAAAAACCGGCCAAGTGCGTGTCGGGTCACGCGCAGTAATAGGGTTCCGAAGTTGGATAATAATGCGGAATAAGAAGAGGGTTTTTTATTGTTACATGAACACTAAAACGGTTTCAGTGGCTTCTAAAAACAGGCCCACATAGGACGATAGTAACTGAAGAAGGCGTTATAAAATCCAAATTGACACTTGTCACCGCGGGAATGGGCACGCGTTTTTTATAGAGATTTTTAACCAGCGTCACTTAATAATTTGAATACTGCAGTATTGCCGTTACGGAGATAGTCTTCGTTAAAATCTTCAAATATTTACAAACCGAAAACAAATACTTTAGTATGAGTATTTTCAAACAACCAACTCAACTACCAAAAAAAAGTAATTAAAAAAATCAAAATACCCGACTGCTTAAAAAGCGAACTAAAAAGACGTAAACAAGAAGAAAATCATGCTGTGCAGTCGGAGGATACATATTCGCGAGCTGGCTGACCAAAACCTGATGTATCCTCCGACTGCACAGCATGATTTTCTTCTTGTTTACGTCTTTTTAGTTCGCTTTTTAAGCAGTCGGGTATTTTGATTTTTTTAATTAACTTTTTTATTTATAACTTTTTAGTTAACACTTTTTTCGAATTAGGTACATTTAAATATATAAGTGTGATATATTTTTGAAATCGCCTCTAAAAACCCTTTATTTTGATACCCCACACGATGGGTTTGGAAGAAAAAATAAAATTGGCCCCCCACAATATGGCGCCCAAAAGCCGCCATTTTTCTATTTTCCAATTTTAATGTAGCCTATGACACTCGCAAGGTTAAGACGAATCGATTGACGTATGAATCATCAAAATCGGTCAACGCGTTTGGTCTCTGGAACGCCACATAGGAACAAACATACATACAAACATACATACATACATACATAGACTGATAAACACATTACCCTCCTTCGGCAGTCGGGTAAAAAGTAAAATCAAGTTATTCAATGATACGAACAAATGATCTGCAATAAATAATCTATATAAAGTTCGTCACTTGCGATACGAGCGCACCACAGACGTCCACTGTTGGATGTGTAAAGAGCAAGTGCTTAGCCACCTTTAGTACTGCTCGTTGCGGTCTTGCCACTAGGATAAGGTGATTTCTATATGCAGCTCCCCATGCGCAGAATAATATAATAGTACCTTTGGAAACCCCCCCGGTGGGTTCCCGCATTATCGAGGCGGGGGGGTCAGTAACCGTGGCTTGGTCGCCCACGGTGAAGCTAAGAGGAACCCGAGGAGAGGCCGCTCGACAGGGCTTTTGCCGATAAGCCGACGACGTAGCGGTCAACATGTAGGTTGCGGTGCTGCCTGGGCGACATCGCAATTGAGGCGGGCCGCGATGTCGTATGGGGTCTCCCATACCCATACAATATCGCGGCTGAGAATTGGGGCCGCGGTGGGAGAGGAGTGCCGGTATTGCAGTGCGCCGCTCTCCCTACCTTCCACGGCTTGGACGGGGTTGCCACCGTCTGATGACGGACGTGGTGGGGCGCCGCAGGCGAGGAGGAGTGTCGGCATAGCGTTCCGGTGGAGTGAGGAGGTTCCGGTGACGGACAGCCGCGGCGGGTTCGCGGTGAGTGCTAACGTGTGCCCGTGTTCCCATCTTAAGCGGCACAGGAGGACACCGTGGAGTTTTAGTGGGTTGGAGTCCCACATAACTGCGCTATCTCCCCGTGGTAGCGAAGTATGCAATAGCATTTCTCCGCGAAAAAAATGCACTTTTGGCGGCATATTTATAGAAAAAGAGCCCTGGTAGAATACTTGCTATTTAAGTTTTTTATCAACCTAGCCCATCGCCCCATATTTCGGAACACGTTGTATGCAATAGGGTAGTCGGCAAGAAATATCTATTTCGTCCGTCAGTTAGATAACCCAAAAATATTGGACATATATTTTTCTTTTGCCACGTAAACAAAAAATTACAATTATAATGAAATATAGTGTGACGTCACGGTGTGCTACACTTTATACTGACGTCACGAGCCCTCACTCCTGAACTTTGATGAGCTTTATCTTTGCCAATATTTATTTATATGATAAAGCAAAAAATACGGGTCCAATATTATTTGATAATCTCACTGACGGACTACATAGAATTATCATTTTTCCACCCAGGAAACATCCCTATTATACAACCAATTTTTTTAAACACCATCTAATTTTGTTCTGGGTTTAGGTAACAATCAAACACGATTTGTGCAAAAATCAACTCGTACGTTTAGGTTTGCATAACTCAATCATTGTAGGGAACATGTTGTATTTTTCGTATTGATTAATAATGGTTTGTCTACGTCCACTGATCGGTCCTATGCGTCTCGCATCCAGTGGATTCCCGCAGTCTTGACCAGTTCATCGCTCCACTTGGGAGGCCTTCCAACGCTGCATCTTCTGGTACGCGGTCGCCACTCCAGAACTTTTCAGCCCCATCGAATACACGTTCTGCGGGTAATTTACGCTGCCCACTGTCCCTTAAGTTTGGCAATTCTTCGGGCTATGTCGGTTACCCGGTTTATTAATACATTAATAAATAATATAATTGGAACATTTCAGAGCAGTATTATGTCGAAGGTATGTTCCGTCGAAATAGAGATCCGCTGAACAAGTGCATATCGAAGAAGGGTTCTGTCGAAGTAGTGTTTTTCGAAGATGTGTGTTTTCGAAGTATAATCTGTCGAACTAATGCTAGTCGAATACATGTTCTGTCGAAGCAATGAGTAGTCGAACTATTGTTTTTCGAAATTGAGACTATGTCGAAATAATTAACTGTCGAAATTCAGAATGACACTCGGAGAAACATTCATAATTTTATTTTATTTTATTTTATTTATTTAGGTAACCAACAGCGATACTTAAAAATAATTTACAAAATATGCGTGTTACAATTTGTATGGCCAATTATAGGTTTCCCTGTGTAACTGGGATAAATGTATAAGACATGCGAACGAACTAATGCCACAAATTTAAATTAAAAGATGCAATACAATCCAAGTTTACATAAGTTTAAGTTAAATCACAATTTTGAAATGGTAAAAACAAAAAAAGGTTGAATAACAGAAGACAGGAGAAGATAGAAGATCGGTTGACTGTCACTCATCTCCATCTATAGCCTTTACTTTTCGTTTTTTGAATGTAGGTTTATTACA
The DNA here is from genome assembly GCA_945859665.1 of Anorthoa munda. Lineage (NCBI taxonomy): Eukaryota > Metazoa > Arthropoda > Insecta > Lepidoptera > Noctuidae > Anorthoa > Anorthoa munda. Next base: position 17,601,219 of record OX243896.1, on the reverse strand, counting down.
GTTAAATATATCAACTTCTGAGAATTCCGAGTTATAAATTCGAGCAATGCGAGTCAGTACACAGTTCTTGGCATAGTTAGTGGAGTGCCGAGGAACGTGTAACATTGGCGTGTGGCGAGTGCGCCGTAGGGGAGTGTTAAAAGTTATCTGTGCGACCAACTCTGGGCAATCAAGGCGTCCATTTAGTATGTCATAGAGCAGACACATATCCATCACTTTATGCCTTTCTTCGAGTGTTAGCAGACAATATGTTCGACAGCTATCTTCGTAAGACATTGGAGGTTTACGAAGGCGATAGTTAAGGTGGTTAATAAATTTCTTTTGAATCTTTTCTATTTGGTTCTTATAAATTATGTATTGTGGGGACCAGATTGGGCACGCATACTCTAAAACGCTGCGCACATATGCAAAATAAACAGATTTAAGAGCCCCAATGTTCTTAAATACCTTACATGACCTAAGCACAAATCCCAGATTCTTATAAGCTTTTGTGCTAATAAGGTCTATGTGATCTGAGAACATTAATTTACTGTCAAACATAACTCCCAAATCCCTTACTATCTGGACTCTATTTATGACAATTCCATTAAAATTATATAAGTAAACAATCGGGTTCCTCTTACGTGTGTAACTGATGCATTGACACTTTGCAACATTTACAGTGATCTTGTTTTTTGTGTAATAATTATTTAAGTGATTAAGATCCTCTTGAAGGGACTTACAATCATCGGATGTTCTTATTTTATAAAATATTTTTTTGTCATCAGCGTACATTATGTGATCAGAGTGTTCAAAACATTCAGTGATGTCAAATAGATATGCATTGTAAAAAAGAGGTCCTAAATGAGATCCCTGTGGTACACCGCTAGGGACTTCAATAAAGTTGGAACGGTAACCTCCTAGTACGACAGCTTGTGAGCGTTTAAATAAATACGACTGCACCCATCGTAAAAGATCCCCTCGTATACCCAGTCTATACAGCTTACTGAGCAAGATGACGTGATCCACACGATCAAAAGCTTTTTCGAAATCCGTGTAGATCACGTCAACCTGCCCCCCGCCATCTGTATTCTCAAGTACAAAGTTTGAGAAACTGGCTAAGTTAGAGACAGTCGAGCGTTTCCTTAAAAAACCGTGCTGATTGCAAGAGATTCCTCTGAGGATATATGGATAGATAGCGTTGTATACCAGTTTTTCAAATACTTTACCAATTGTATTAAGTATAGAAATACCCCTATAATTTCCTATCATTGTCCGCGAACCCTTTTTATGTATTGGAACAATTAAAGCTTTTTTCCATTCATTTGGAAAGGTGCCTTCTTTTAAAGAAATATTAAAAATAGTACTAATTGGAGCTGCCAAAGATTTTGCACAGTTCTTCCAAAATATTGGAGGCACACCGTCGCATCCAGGGCCCTTATCAACGCTTAAGGCACACAACGACCTCTCCACAGTTGACGAAGTAAATTGTAAGTTTGAAATTATGTCAGGACAATGATCATTCCCGTCCGCTATCAATGAACTAGCGAGGCTATAGTCAGAGGGTTCACCAAATACGTCGTGAAAGAAGTCATTGAAAGCCTCACAAATTTCCCGACCCTCAGAATAATTGACGTTATTGTGAGATAACATTTTTGGATAATTGGAGCCTCCACGCATGTTTTTTAAGTAAGTCCAAAACTTTTTTGGTTCTTTTTTTAAACTGCGTTCCATTTCCTGCACGTGTTTATTATAACAAATCTCGTGGACTTCTCGCTGTCTATCTCGTAATAATGCGAATTCGTCGTAGTCTAATAGGTTACCATACCGTTTCCATCGCGAGTGTGCCTTGCTTTTTTCTTTAATTATTTTAATTAAAGAGTTGCTATACCAGACAGGATATTTATGTGATCCTGACCTTCGACCAAAAGGTACGTATTTATCAACTCCTGCTTGAATTATTTCATAGAATGTATCCACGGCAGCATTTATTGATTTATTGTGTAAAACTGAGTGCCAATCAAGTTCAGAAAAATAAGTGTTCAACAGGCTGAAGTCCGCTTGGCGGTAGTTATGTCTAGGAGTGGACAACTCACGGAGCGGAGTAACGGCAAGGTCAGACATTTCGATTGTAATTACCGGATGAGGTAGGTCAGTCCTCACAAGGGGTGATAGACACTCAGTTATTTCAAGTGGCAAGTTGGAGAAAGCTAGATCAAGAGTATGCCCCTTGTGGTTAGGTAGTGTATTGTACTGTGTTACGCCCAAAAAGGACAAATCATTTACTAAGCGCGAGGCAGCGTTCTGCACTTCGACGGCACCTTGTTTAAGAAAAGTCGGTCCGTTTAAATTCCATTTTATACATGGAAGATTGAAATCGCCCACAAGTAGGCAATTCCGTGTATTAGTGCTGTGAGTAAATGCATTCGCGACATTAATAAATAAATAACTATTGCAACATAATGTGGGTAAGTTGCTAAAAAGTTATAAAAGTTCGTTGTAAGATAGCTAACATGTAAAACACATACGCTACGCGTAGGTGCGTCCCGATACAGTGCGACTATAGCAGTAGTAATGATTTTATATTCTAGGCAAGTCATATGAGTATGCATAATGCCCAATATAAGATTCCCATGTAGTTCCATATAATTGTCACGAAGGCAATAACATGTACCCACATAAGTTGCCAGACTATATTTTTTTAAGAATAACTTTTTTTTAAATATTAGAATAGCCACAAAATCGAAATAACATTTAAATAAACTTTTTAACATCGTATTTTCGTTCCCGTACCAATCACATCCACGAGCAAACAAATTATGCAAGTATGATGCGTACCTCAATCGTCGCACCCTCACTAAGCGCGTTTCCATTACACGATTTTCAACTACCGCACATTGCTCGAACAAAACACAGAACACGGAAAACACAGACTCGGCAAAAACGAGTGACAAACAACCAACCTCGCTCTCATCAATATTTAGTAAACAATCCTGTAAAAAAATACAAACAAAAATATAACGACAAAACAAAATATCAACTTTATAAACAGTGAATGGAAGACTTGCCCGACAATTTAAACGATTTTTTTCAGATCCTCTTCGTCCATGATAAATATAGCAGGAATAGTAACTGCTTTCCTCACGTGGATTTTGCAGTTTTTTGTCCACGTGAACTGATATTCCTTAATTTTGGCCATCTCTTTAGTTTTTTTTAGTAGACTTTTATTGAATACTGTTAAGTGCTCATTAACATACACCGGAACACTTTTGCCGTGAATTTCCAGGTCTTTGGTTGACAGACGACGTTTACGTGCTTGAGAAATAATATTGTCTTTCAGCTGACGATTACGTAATTTCGCTACTATATTTCTTGGCCTACCCTGAATCTTAGACTTCGCAGTGACTCTGTTTACTTGAAGAATATCATCCCTTGTTACTTCTATATCAGTATGTTTACCTATCTTTAAGATAATTTCATTCAAGTTTTCGTCCTTATGTTCAGGTATGCCAACAATTTCAATATTCAATTGCCTTTCACGTTGCTCGTTTGCGTTTACATCAGATCTTAGTTTCCTATTCTGGTCCTTGATTTCCGCCAATTCAGTTTTAAGAGTATTTAAATACTTTAATTCTTTAGTATGAACTTCGAGTTTCTTCTTTACGTCTTCATATTCGTTGCTGTGGAACTGCATCGACTTTTGAAGTGAATCAAGCCCCTCTGCCATCTTGGTCTGTCTAGACTCCAAACTATGAACGGTATTTTTCATCTTTGTATATTCTTCTCTGATACCGGCTTTTTCTGACTTTAATTCCTGGGTGCTTTGGTTGAGATTCTTCATCGTTATATTGATCTCTGATATGTCTCGTCCGAAATCAATTTTCCAATCGCTTAGTATTTTCGATATTTTATTGGTGTACTCCTCAAATCGCAGGTCGCATTCGGCATCATGCCCACGCTTATATGTGCGGCGCTGTGTGACATTTTCCTGTGATCCTTCAGATGTTTGGTCCACGGAGAGATCCGGCAGTGAATGCGCAAATGTTTTTGGTGAGTCCGACATCTTGAAAGCCTGACTGTCTATCCGTTCACAGGTCTGTGGCCAGAGCGATAAGACAGGAATATGACGCCGCGCGACAACTTTGAGTTTTCGGGGCCCGATAATAATGTCCAATTTTGAGTGAAGATAATAATTATAACTTTAATTTAATTGTTAAAAATAGTGAACGCGTCCGTTCGCAGCGACTCGCGCGGTAATGATTATAATTATTATTATTTATTTTTTTTGCCTTTATTTCCACCTTTGTACCTTTGTGCATGAAGTCTAAATAAATAAACATTCGACAGTGTTACTTACTGGAAAGCTCTCAAACATGTCAGAGCCAAATAGTCACAAGGATCGAGTGCTGATTCGAACCACTTCGTCGTACGATGACGCTTCGTGTATCTTTTCTTAATTGTAGAGAATCTGCAAGCAAATTTAAAATTGCCATTAACAATGGATGATACTATCCTACTTCCTGCCAATCATACTAATAATTTGTGTATGTGAAAGTTTGGATGGATAGATGGATATTTGTAACTTAATCACGTCAGAACGGCTGAACGGATCTGAATGAAATTTGGCACTGAGACAAATGATTATAGTCTGGAATGGCACTAAAAATTTACTGATTATTAGAATGAGCTTTGTTTGATTTGTAACCGTATAACGAGGGTATTTGTGTAGCAAACTGTTACCAGGCACAGACCACTCACAGTGAAGAGTTTCATAGTTAGGATGTATATTATTGGTTTTTATCAATCACAAAAATAAGTTTATTATATATATAAGAAAAACAAAGTAATCTCTGTGGTTGTAACCGAAATTAGCCCTTATCTCACAACCATTGACATAAATAAAAAAAACACTAGAAACATCATAATCTTTTTAATTATGGAATCCAATAGTACGTCACACACGTGGTTTCATGGACGGATGCAAAAAAATGCACCTAAGCATAAGGTACTTATCATTGGGACCCATTACATAAAAAAATACTTAATTATGTTATTCATTTGTGAGACATGGTATGTTTCTAGTAACAACCACAAAAATAACTTAGCTTATTACAATTGTTTTGATAAATTCAATGAAATGCAAAGTTACTTTTGGTTGATAAAATCAATCCTGTACCTCCTTAAATATTTACTCGTTTACGGAACCATTCACAGTCTAAATCTATGGTAATGAAGAACTCTATTCTAAAGAAAATGCTCGAAATCATTTTTAAAGTTTTGCCGTTGGGATTAAAATGTAACTCTATAAAAAGCTGAATCGATCATGGTAAAATAGATAACTGTATTTAACTTTATGCTATATTGATACCATTCCAGTTTGACTTATTTTTTTAAGATTATAATTTTTAAATCACCTACTTAGTATTTACAAATATATTAACTAAAAACATCTGTACGTAAGTAGGTTTACGTACAGATGTTTAGGTGTTTAGGTGGTAGGTTAGTAGGATTAGACATGTAGTGCCTAATTTTGAGATGGATGGATGTGCGGCGTGACGAGATTGGATAAAGTGAGAAATGAGTATATTAGAGGCAGTTTGAAAGAGGCGCCAGTGGCAGAAAAGTTGAAAGGAAACCGTTTGTCCTGGTATGGCCATGTGATGAGGAGATGAGACGGAGAGGGAGAGAAAGGCAAAGAAAAGATGGATGGACTGTGTGAGGAGTGATATGAAAGAAAAGGGAGTCAGTAATAACGAGTTGACGTAATAAAATGTAATAAAAAATAATATGTAAATATTTATTTACCGAATCGTAGGCAATAATTCCGCCGAGATACTTCCACGCATATTTATTGATCATAGTCCACGCGCGATGGGCATTTCTATATATGCGTGGGCCACGCGGGTTTGTGAGTTTAGTTCTACCCGGATGCTCAAGGCCATTGGGGAATATTAAAAGCCTTAAATTTAAAAGGTATGACAAAAACCACTTTTCCACAAAATACAACAGACTTCCAAATAAAAACACTACAAATTGAAAAATAGATAGTAGATGATGACGATGAAAATGTCACGTTTTATAGCACATACTTCTTTAAATTTTCAGCTCGGCCGTGATCATCAGGTTTAACGGTCCAGTCCAGAATATTTTGTCGAAGATTGTTTTGGTACCGTAAGGGCATGACTCCTTGAGCTACAGTCGGTCTGGTGGTAATGGCTGATATGAATTCGCCTTTTACTCCGTCATTGAGTAACGCTAAAAAAAGTAAACTTTTAGTGCCTTATTACAAAAAGCGGTTTTACCTGGGTTTTTAGTAACAGTTTCTGTGGCATTTAGCTTCGTTTCTGTTGCCTGTTTATCTAGACTCCTAAGTTTTTTCGGTGTTTCCTCGTCGAGGATTTCGGTACTTCTTTCGACTTACGTCGCCGTCGTGTAAAATTTTTGTATATGCATATATACAAAAAATTTAAATATGTGCATATGGGTTCCCTCTATCTGGCAGAATCTTGATACTCCGAAATTAATTAGGCATAACACACTTGGCATAATCTTCTTTAAACGAATATTATTAAGGCATATTTTTTTTTAAATATAGTCATTGTTTGGCCGAATGTTTCTATGCCCGAATTTACAATGGCTTACTTTTAAGATGGCAGAATTTTATTTGGCATAATTTCACTTGGCATATTATGAAGATGGCAGAAATTCATTTGGAATAATTTTATTAGGCATTTAAAAAAAGAAATATTGTCTTAAAAAGTCAATATGTCGCGTTACAAAAGTTCGTGACAGAAATGAATCGCTGCAAAACAGACTCCACGTAGTCTTGTCTGCCCTACCCCTAGAGTGTTATTTAAGCCCGCGTAGGCGCGTAGGGGCGAGGCGGCCTGCGAGCTGAGGAGCAGGTGGTTTAATAAAAAAAACCATCTGCGACGATAAGCTCGCGTGGGACCGCCGGAGCCCCGCAGCGCCGGAGCCGTGACAGAAACCATGACTGCTGCATGCTGCATACTCAATTGCATTCTTGCTTGCATGTTACATGCTTGCTGCATGCTCACTTGCATGCTAGCTTGCATGCTTGCTGCATGCTCACTTGCATGCTAGCTTACGTGCTTGCTGCATGCTCACTTGCGTGATTGCTTGGATGTTGCATGCTTGCTGTATGCATGGTGTATGCTTGTTTGAATGCTTGCTGCATGCATGGTGTATGATTGTTTGCATGCATGGTGTATGCTTGTTTGAATGCTGCATGCATAGTGTATGCTTGTTTGCATGCTGCATGCTTCATAAAGCGTATTACAACAAATAATAAATCGTGTTCAATCAATCTTTTATTATGATAAAAAATACAAAATTACTCTAACTATGAATTATCTGTAATGTGATAGATATGCCAAAAAAAGATTCTGACTGTTAACTTTCTGCGATATGATGGTTCTGCCTTTTAATGACTAACGATATGAAAATGCCTAAAGATGATTCTGACTTACAAAATTATGAGTTTGAATGTATGATAAATGAGTGTATGCCAAACGATTTTCTGCGAAATGATGTTTATGTTTATGCTATCCGTTGTTATGCATAATAATATTATTACATAAAAAGTTCTTAAGCGCCCTTTTTGCTTAAGATGGCAGATTTGTGCTACTTAGATACTTAAAACCAAATAAAATATGAACAATACTTACATACAAATACTGCTGCTTGGAGAAATAAGAACAAATTATCGTTCCAGAGCGTAAAATGATTTTTTGTTGTAACATTCTCAGTTTTTAAAGGATAGTGAGAACTATGTTTGAAACTGCAAACAATTCTGAAAGACATTCTTCATTGTATTAGGTAAAGAATAAATACTAGAAAATTAAAAGGATCGATTTTATTGCATTTTTATTGCGCTTTGTTGCAACAATGTTAATTGAATTAAGTTATCGACTTGAATTTGATTTCATTGTAAAAGTTATTAACCATGAAAGGACAATCGGCAAAAATGTATGAAAGTTGGTTGCAGGACCAACTTTCATACATTTTTGCCGACCTTTAAACCGTACCAGATGTAATATATTCGTAGGCGTCTCATTTCAAACCTCTGTGTGAATAAAACATAATAAAATCAAAAAACCCGATTGCAAAGATGTAAACAAGAAATAAATCATGCTGTGCAATCAGAGTATACATATTCGGGAGCTGGCTGACCAAAACTATAACTATCCTCCGTATGCACAGCATGATTTACTTCTTGTTTACATCTTTGCAGTCGGGTTTTTTTTATTTTATTAAGTTTTTTTATTTACAACTTTTTAGTTATCCTATTTTTAATAACTTTTAAACATATAAGTGGTATATATTTTTGAAATCACCTCTAAAAACCCTTAATTTTTATACCACACTCGATGGGTCCCGAAGAAAAAAAAGTTGGCAACCCCTACAATATGGCGCCCAAAAGCCGCCATCTTTCTTTTTTTTAACGACATTTATCTAAGAACACTTGGGTGGCCAAGACCTATCTAATGATGTCTTAATTATAAAAATCCGTCAAGCGGTTTGAAAGATACGAGGTATTAAAGAATATTACATACATACATACAAGATTTTTTCAGTTTTTTCAGGTTGAAAAAACCTTTTGGGGTAAAAACGGGACCCTATTACTAAGACTCCGCGGTCCGTCTGTCTGTCTGTCTGTCCGTCTGTCACCAGGCTGTATCTCATGAACCGTGATAGCTAGACAGTTGAAATTTTCACAGATGATGTATGTCTGTTGGCGCTATAACAACAAATACTAAAAACAGAAGAAAATAAATATTTAAGTGGGGCTCCCATACAACAAACGTGATTTTTTTGCCGTGTTTTGCGAAAATGGTACGGGACCCTTCCCCATGTCATGTCCAGGTAATTTCTGTCCATTCCAGGTTGCCTGGAAGAGATCGCGGAATGCGATAAGGCCACCCATTGTATGTTTTTAGTATTAAGTTTCTTTTTTCTTGTTTATTATGGTGTACAATAAAGTGTACATAAATAAATAAATAAATAAACCCTTCTTGTGCGAGTCTGACTCGCACTTGGCCGCTTTTTTTTAAACTTGCAATGTATTTATGTCAGTATGATCGGGTCAAATCTTGCAATTGAATTTTAAAGCAGTTATTCTCAACCGATTAAGTTGAAATTTTGCACACAAGTTTGGTTTTGAAGACAATGCATGTTGAGCTAGGTGACGTCAGGGTTTGCTAAGAAGAATACGTATATATTTTTTTTTGTGAAGCAATAATATTTATTTATTTACATATGTACATTATTTACAAACTAATATTAGAACTAAAATAAGAATAAAGATATATACAAATACGGAGTATTTCTTTTTATTTATTAATTTATTGTTTTATCCTCGCACTGGAACGCTTTGCATCAATTACACCCATGGAGCATACACACACTTATACTAACTATAAGACCAGGTTTCTTCACGATGACAAAAAGCTTTAAAAAAATATTTTACATTGTTTAATTTTATTTTATTATACTTGCCTCAACGGATAAATGAATTAGATGACATTAGGGACACGGGTTGAAGATGGCCTTTATTAAGACTCTTTTTATCCAGGTAGCACATTTCGGGTGCATAACTGCATAGGCAGGTATGAAATGTACTGCCGGCACCCGATTGTACTACCCCACGACAGCCCTTCTAGTAATACAGGAGCACGGTAAAGATATCTCACAGTATTCTATCTTCATACGAACGTTCGGAACGCGAGTCATCGCGTCTCGAGTTCAGCCAACACTCGATACACTACAATCACAAACAGTCACGAACGGTGTGATGGTTTTGTAAGCAGTAAGCGTGCGATTTGTGAATATTTGATTGAAATACGTACAAGTACTTACTTAATATGGCACAGAGTAATATATATTATGTTGTGCTATTTTCGGTTGCTTGAATTCTTCTATAAGGCACCCAGAGATAACTTTTTTTTAAATTACCTGGAACCTCCGAAAGGCAAAATCTTATTTTTATTTATTTTTTTAATATGTAGGTATTTCGCTTTTACCACCGAGTAAAATACCTGGCATTAGTAAATTCTGCAGTCAGAGGTCGAACATGCCATTGAATGTCTCAAGGTTAGAAAATCTCCAGGTAAAGATGGAATTCCAGCCGAGTTACTCAAAAACCTAGATTCCAAAGGTGTGAAGCAGATTCTAAGCATCTGCAACTCCATCTGGAAGACCAGGAGATGGCCTGAAGAGTGGACAGAGTCCGTATTCATTCCGCTTTATAAAAAAGGCTCTACCAAAGACTGCAGTAACTATAGGATACTGGCACTTATCCCACATGTCAGCAAGATACTCCTGTACGTCACTAACAACAGGCTAAAACACTTTCTCGGCCCACAAATTCCAGAAGAACAAGCCGGGTTTGTTAAAGACAAAGGCACGTGGGAACAAATCCTGAACGTTCGCCAAATTATTAAAAAAAGGCGAGAATTTAACAGCCCTGTTTTGTTGTGTTTTATTGACTACAGCAAGGCCTTTGAATGTGTGCAGTGGCATAGGCTGTGGGAGGTTCTGGGCGACTTGGGTAAGCCTAAACACCTTATTGACCTAGTCCGATGCCTCTAAATCAACAACCGCTCTTTCGTCAAAATAGACACCGACTATTCAAATGTATTCTCCATCAAGAAAGGCGTTGGACAGGGAAGCATCCTCTCACCTCTGCTCTTCAATGTATATGGAGAGTATATAATCCGGAAAACTCTTGAGGGCTGGGAAAGGGGGTTTGCTGTTGGTGGAAAGCGCATCTCCAATCTGCGTTATGCATACGACACCGTTCTCCTTGCTACAACTTTTGACGACATGAAGGAGATACTGCACAGACTGGAAGTGGAGAGTGGCAAATTAGGGCTTGCAATAAATAGGCAGAAAACTAAGCTTATGGTGATAGATCGTGCGGGAAAGCTTGCGGGCGCCAATAGCATCCAGAGTATCGATATCGTAGACAGTTTTATTTATCTGGGCTCTAGTATTAATAATGAAGGCAGCTGCGTCCCGGCAATAAACCGATGGATAGCCATGGCTAAAGATGCTTTGACGCGTCTCCAGAACATCTGGAAAAATCGTGGTGTCAGTTTCAAAACCAAAGCGCGTTTGGTCAGAGCACTGGTTTACCCGATTTCCTCTATAGAGTTGAGACGTGGACAATCCGAGCAAGAGAAAGACAGAGGATAGATGCATTCGAAATGTGATGCTGGAGGCGGATGCTCCGAATCCCATGGACAGCCAAACGCATGAATGTGTCTGTCCTTTCACAACTCAATATCAAGACCCGACTGTCTACGGTTTGCTTACATCGTATTTTGACTTACTTTGGCCACATAATGCGAAGAGGAGATAACAGCCTTGAAAAGCTGGCCATTGTTGGCAATACCGAAGGAAAGAGAGCACGAGGCCGGTCGCCAACACGATGGTCTGACCAAGTGAAGGAAGCAACGTCCTCAAGCAAATTCCAGCAGGTGGTGATGGCAACTTTGGACCGGAGTCGATGAAGGCAGATAGTCCGCTTAAAGGGGTCCAGTGACCACGATCCTCAGTAATGAGGGACCGACTGAAGAAGAAGAAAATACCTGGATTCATCATTTCAGCCAAAAGACGTCCACTGCTGGACATAGACCACCCCCAGGCGTCGCCACATTGACCGATCCCGTGCGTCTCGCATCCAGCGCTTTTCCGCAACCTTAACCAGGGCATCGGTCCACCTAAATACCTGGATTAATAAATAAATAAATGGATAGGGTGATAAAGTGACACACGAGTGACCTGCCTACGCTCGGGTTAAAAAAAAACTAGTAGGTAGTTTCCTAGGCCAGGCTATCTACTTACTTATGTACTTAGCTACTTACATATATTATTGAATTAGACGAAATGTCATTATGAAATGATTACCTATGAGAGTTATATAAATGGTAGGTACCTACCTAGTAAGATTTAAAATAAGTATAATTAAAAATATAATAGGTATTTACCTCAAATTAGTGAAAAGAATCTAAGATATTTACAATCACAAAACTAGAAAGAAACTCAAGTAGGTAGAGGCGGGCAGCCCTAAAGCGTGTTTACGTGACGCGGGCTTTCAGGTACTTATTTCAAGGACAGGGCCGAGTCACAAACTCACAAGACTGTTATATATCTTTGCCGTGAAAGGAGTGTCGTGTTATCTTGTAATGTACATTTCCGTAGTATAATTTTCGACTTTCCAGTGTGCAAGCACCTGGTAAAAACTAGTTTTCAAATAAAACAACCAACATTGTATCAATTCATGTATTCTATATAATGTAGAAGATTTGCTATTACGTTTATAGTGTGTAGGTTAAGTATGGCGTGTAGGTAGGTAAGGAGTGTCCAGAAAAAGTAAACCAAGAAGAACATTGGGAAAAACCAACGGGAGAGTACGAGTCTAAACAGACGGGCTCCATACTTCATGCCAGCTGAGAAATTGCAGTTTCAATGCATATTCTGTGCAGTTGACATAAATAACACATCTGTACAACTGCATTGAAACTGCTTACCGACTGTGCAGTCAACTAAAATGCAAACGGATTGCAGTTCAAATGCAGGCTGTCTGTTCAGAGCCTTATAGATAAAAAAAATGGTTAACCTGTTACTGTTGCATTAGTCCTTTCCAATGATCTCTTCGGTGTGCTTTCTCTGGATACTCCTTGAGGAACGAGTGAACCTAGTACCTATTGTATATCATCATCATTTTTAAGCCTGCCTCAGAGACGACGTCACTTATCAGGAACCTAATGCGTGGCTATGATAATGGCATGTCTGTACTATACCCGCTACACTGAATTATACGGTTGGCGCAGTAGTTGAGCGATCGGCTGCTGCGCTGCGTGTTGCGGGTTCGATACCCGCACGGAACAAATATCTGTATGGCCTACAGATAATTGTTCTGGATCTAGGTGTCTTATAGGTTTGTAAATACACCCATGGTACAGGAGAAATTACTAGTGCGGGGAAAGGTTTTCTTAAAAAATATATTGTAACGCCTGCCAAAGATGTCGCCACTAAATTGCCAGCCAGCCGCCATTGCCATGACGTAACATCCTACCACGAAGCCTAAGTGGAGGGGTGTTACAGTCGCCGCCAGCCAGCCAGCCATATAAAAACGTATTGCGCCTTTGCATAAGGGTCATTATCATTTGTAAAATCAAGGAAATATAAGTGATCGCGTTTATACCGCTTTTTAATTATTCCTACGCCTACCTTAGTTTTTACAATATGATTAATAGCGACCTGCTCTGGCTTTGCTCTTTACAGTTTTGTTTTTCCTGTAGTAAGAAAATCATCATAAACAACAAATTACAATAAGCCTCTCGGTGATCCAACATTTACTATATCCACCGCACTAAACTAAAAGTTTTAGTTAATAAATGTTATCAAAGTTTTGGTTTCTTTTTATTATTTTTTAATAAAAAGGAATCAAATCTTTTTTTTTAAATTTAATAAAAAAAAAAAAATATTTCATTTAAGTTTATTTTGTAATGATTTAAGTTTGCTTAAATTTAAAGTTATGAAACTGTTCAGTTATACTTTTTTTTCAGTGAGTTTTTTTGCAAGTTTAAAATGGCCTAGAAGCTATACTTGTATTAAATGGGTCCATGGAAATGCAATATGTTGTATATCATTACAAATTAACATAAAATGATTTATTTATTTATGTATTCTTTATTGTACACCTGATTAAAACGAAGAAAATTAAACTTAAACTAAAATACATACGACGGCCGTATCGCATTTTGAAATCTCTGCCAGCCAACCTGGAAAGGATATTGATTGCCTCAACACAAAATTCATCATTCATTCATTTGTCATTGGTGTAAAAAAACTCTCTTTGATGGTCCCTCATATGTGAGGATCGTGGTCAGCATCAGGATTACATCTGGAGCGGATGATCTGCCTCCACCGGTTTCTGTCCAGCGCGTCCCTTACGACCGTGTAGAATTTGGAGGACGACGAGTCCATCTCGTTGGTCAAAGACTGCGCGTTCTTTTACCTTCGGTGTTCCCAATCACAAACAGTCTTTTCAGATTGTCGTCGCCACTGCGCATTGTGTGGCCGAAATACGAAAGAATGCGCTGCTGGCATATGGTGGGTAAGTGAGTTTTACTCGGAGGTAGGACCAGATCGATGCATTGGTGCGTTTCGCAATTCAAGATACTCTCAGCTTTCGCCTCCAACACCACATCTCGAATGCATCGGCCCTTTGTCACTCTCGGGTCAAGATTGTCCACGTTTCCACTTCATACAGGAAGATAGGGAATTAAGAAGGGCTTGTTTTGATACCAATTCATCGTCATTACAGATTTGGGAGCCAAGTTACCACGTAGCGGTCGACGATATTAATGCCAGGAATGTTGCAGGTGACATTTGCAAGCCTTTCGGCTCGATCCACTATCATCACCATGGTTTTCGCTCTGTTAACTGCGAGACCGATGTTGTCACTTTCTAACACGAGTTTTTGGAACAGCTCACTCAAATCGTCCATGGATGTTGCCAGAAGAACGATGTCGTCAGCATATCGAAGATTTGATAATCTTTTTCCACCTATAGGAAACCTCTTCTCCCAATTTTCGATGGTCTGTAATGTACTCTCCGTATATGTAAAAAAGTGCAGGGGACAAGATGCAACCAAAGGCTTTTGTGTAGTCGATAGCAGTGGTCCTATACCACGGAGCTGTTGTATTCCCTGTTCTTCTCGATGATTTGGCGGACGTTAAGTATTTGCTGCCGTGTTCCCCTGCCCTTAACAAAGCCTTCAGGTGTCTGTCGGCTTAAAAAGTAGTTGAGACGTCGATTAACTACATGGAGGAGGATCTTTCTCGCATGTGATATTAACGCAATTGTCCTGTAATTTTCAGAATCTTTTGAGAAGCCTTTCTTATGAAAAGGTATAAAAATCGATTCCGTCCAGTCTTTTGGCATCTTCCGGTAATCCAAATGGTGTTACAGATTTCGGTGATAGGCTATCACCGAAATCTGTTAAGCCTCGTTGACCTAGGGTTTTGAGTATTTCGGCCGTAATTGTACCCTTACCCGGTGTAACAAATAACAATACCAATGTTGACTATATAGATATAATAATTGTAATTATATTCAAGCAAAAAAAAAAAACTTCGGGAGAAAACCAACATGTCCTAGCACCAAAAATTCGAAGACATGTGACATCCAGCCACCAGCCCGCACTGCTGAGCCCACGTGGCGGCCACGGCCCATTCCCTGTCGCAGAGAGGAGGCCTGTGTCCCAGCAGTAGGAACTTTAAAAATGCTTATGATGATGATGATATTCTGACAAAAAAGGGCAAATTAGAAAACTTTTGAACTGACTTCAAAAAAAGGAGGTTATCAATTCGATATGTATTGTAAGATTGTTGGAATTGCACAATATTCACATATCTTAGGTTCTCTATGTGGGCTTCTAAACATGTGTGCCAAATTTCATAGGTGTATGTATAATAAAATATAATATATATATATGTCGCATCAAGGCTGGCCGATAGATGCAAACCATCGGGAAGTCAGGATGTATTCCCTTAGGTCAAGACATCGTGTATGGGCAGGTCGGTGGGTACAATCGTGAAAATGAAATCACACAAATTATTCGATACACTGAGTATATTCAAATAGACACAAATTACATTCTTGCTTACTAATATTACGATTACGGATCGACACTGATTCTACGACGTGTTAGCTCTACGGCTGTCAGTACTCAACTGCCAGTACATTTTAGCTCAACTGCTATATTCTATTATCCCCACCTCGCAAGTGGTTAGAGAAAGCGCGCAAAAGCGTAGTCGTTCTTGCTTTGCCGCCAGATGGCGTGCTTGCGATTTGTTTTGACGTCCGTACTATTGACTAAACCCGACACGGCCATCCTGCGAGACAGGCGTCCTCGTCTGTTCCTCATTGTCAGGTTTTAGCAGTGTATCGAATCATGTGGAAATCCTCAATGTATGTCCTCAGCCCTTGGGGAAAGCTGAGGGGTCTGTCAGACTCCTACTGACTAAAACCACATGGTGTTCTCTAGGCCGTAGTTCCTCTTGAGAGGCGAGCGTGGAACACACACGTCGCCTTCTCGGGCCTCTCTCAGGTGACAGATCCCCAAATCTATCACCCGCAGGCTTCATCATCTTGTCCTCACTCCATGCCAACTCATGTCGTGTTGCGCCTCACGTCCTCTTAGTCTACTCTGACCCGCCAGTCTCCCATCATACAAGGGATGTTTTTCTGAAACACAAAATTTCCAAACAGTATTCACTCGTCCAATCCTGACGCATACTCTAGGTGAGTGACGAAACATTTTGAATCAATCAAACATGATCGTTTAAATGTCTCCTTTACCTTTGCAAGGAAAGAGTATTTCTATTTCCAATTTAAAGAAAATAGTAACTCAATCATCGATTTGGTACCTAAAAGCACCTAATCTTCGTGATCACAAAGTCCAAGTACCACTGATAGTCATAAATATCACATTAAATCAAACAAAAGAAACAACCAGGTATCTTATTCACGATATTTAGCTATCTCATAGCTCTCTTAGCAATCACAATTGCTCTACTCGAACATCTCCACGATGTCGAGTCAACTCAACTCTCTGAACTCAGAAACTGTTCACACAGAGATTTAGTCTGTCCTATGTTACGTCAATTCATTATCTACCATCTCAATTGGTACTTGAAATTTGTGTGTCTTACTAACACAATTTACGTAAAGTAATCAAAATTAGAAAACCAAAATTTCAATTTTCGTTATGAGGGCTTGACGATTCGAACGTCATCAAAATTATCATGGTGACCTCACCAAACGCATGGCTGCGAGTTTACTTTCTTTTAACCTCATGACTCAATAGGAACTTTCTGTAAGGTTCCTAACACAAACATGAATTTTCACGCCAGACATAGTGTCAAAGTGTTGCCATACAGGCCTTCCGTTGCTACACGGGCCTTCCGTTGCCACACAGGCCTTCCGTTGCCACACAGGCCTTCCGTTGCCACACAGGCCTCCCGTTGCCACACAGGCCAACAGTTGCCACACAGGCCAACAGTTGCCACTCAGGCCAACAGCCGCCACTCAGGCTCACAGTTGCCGCACAACGCTCGGCTACTCCTGACCAAACTAGATTGTTGGGTTCGTGAAAATAAAGATTTTAGAACCCTACTCTTTAATAATCCGTTACCCTGGGCCATATACCACAGTCATTCCAAACAAACTTTAAAACTTATTCTGCAGCAAAAACTACCAAGCTTACAGAAACTCTCGAGTAAAACCTCTAACGCCACGGCTCTATAGCCGACTAGCAATTATATTGCTCTCACAAAACGGTCTCTCTAGACCCCGACCTCCGCCAGAATCCACTGGTACGGTCAAACATAATATGGCTGATAGACTCAATTACTCGACACCTTAAGCTTGCTCATTATCATCAAAATCCTTTTGACATCAACATCGACTGGTACATAACCCGCTGGCATCTTTCTTAACCTAGTATGCATACTTGTAGGTCCTAAGCGTACCTATTTAAAGCTTTCGGTGTATAACGCTCACCATCCTGTCATAATCACCTATCGCGGACTTAATACAGGGCCTATTTAGTTTTCGTACTAGAGATTCCCACACAACACTATTCATTAGAAAAAAGGTCCGACGATCAACAAGTTCAACTAAACAAAGTAATTGTAACAATTCTGTTACTCTTTACCATAATTCAAAAGCAATGCATACTCAACTCATGAAACCTCTTCGTAGACCCATCGCCACATGTTACGCATGAGGTGCGGTTCAGAATTTGTCTAATGAGCAGAAATGTTAATCAGATTTGGTTTCACTACCACTGTTATCAACTATGATGTCCAATTCTCAAGGAACTTGGTGATCGGGGATCCTTCTCACAAGATTCGCGCTTTTTACTCAATGATCTTGGAACATACCGACTGTTAATTAAGCCTGATAATATTTGCTTCTTAATAGCTCGTGTGAAGGGACTTCACGAATAACTCGGATCAATATCATTAAAATCAGATTATCAACAGTAACCCTTTACTATTTCATGTAAGGAAAACGATTGCGAATTCTGCTACTATCAAAATATCACTTTAAAAGTAAGCAAGTAAATTCAGATCTGAAGACGGCTGTGTAAGTCGTAACGCAACAAGATCTTTTCTGAGTACAGGTAAATTAACAGTACCGTTACTAACTCGATACAATTTCGTTATCACACGACATTACCAACTCGCTTTGCCACTGAAAATTACTAGTTATTCAGTCATTTTGGATATCTCATCCTTAGGTTCGTACTAAACCTAATATTGAAACTAGGAAAGTACTAACTAGCTAATAGGAAACTCATTAGCTACTTGCTTTTTACTAAGTGTGTCTTAATTACCTAGTGATAGTGCTAGATATAACCACGACCAACTCAGTGGTCAAACATGAACACTCTTAAAGCTCGAACTAGCATCTCTTCACTAGAGAACATTCGACCTCACTGTCGAAATAACATGGAAGCGACTCACCGAGTATTCCATTCCAAACTTGCGCACGCTCGTAAGTTCGGCAACCACCTGTGAACTGCTAGCCTGCAGTTCCTCTTAACCTCAGGTGTTGACACGTCAGCCTTCGCATACAGCAACTGAACCGCTAGACTGCAGCAGAGGCTCCACTGCGACACAATATGGTATCTGAAACATGAAAAGTACTACGAGATTACATGTTCACACAACTCAACTTTGATGGAAATTTAACCGGTGCCCCGGTGTAGTAACCTAAACCATTCAATCTGCCCAGTAATGCACAAAAGTAAATCAATCTGCCCAGCCTTTTCCCAACTACATTGGGGTCGGCTTCCAGTCCTACCGGATTCAGCTGAGTACCAGTGTTTTACATGGAGTGACTGCCTATCTGACCTCCACAACCCAGTAACTGGGTAACACGGTACCCCTTGGCAAGACTGGTGTAAGATCTCAGGCTTCTGACTACCCGTAACGACTGTCAAAGATCTTCAAATGACAGCCGGGACCAACGGCTTAACGTGCTTTCCGAGGCACGGAGGAAACCCGGTATGTTGAAATGGCCACCCATACACGGACCGACCTCGTCAAGCGTTGCTTAACCTTGATGATCGACCAGTGCGGCTGTTATTATTTAGCCACGAGCTTCTAGTAGTAGTAGTTACCTAAACCGGCATGGCCAAATAGGTTATTATGGACACCGAATTTGAGTGCAGAGTTCCTGTCCAAAACATGAACCACACATTACAGTGTCCCAAGTGTCCAGGTAGGTATATGGGCTTTAGAGAATCCAATGAATACAATAGCGGTCACGGCATTTAAGCCTCAATATGGTCTGGTAGGGTTTACTACGTAAGAGAAGAAAACCATGCTTCTTCTCAAAATTAACTCTCACTGCATAAAACTGTCACAATATCAAAACGAATCAAAATATTTCATTTGATACTATCATTATTGCCAAAATGATGTGTTTGGTACGGCAATGCTACTACATCGTTCTAAAATCCGAACAATAACAGCCAAATAAGGACTATTTACCAGTGATAGTAGAATAATATCTCTTCAGCAACACTAAAACTTGACCAGTGATAAGATGAGATTATGACTTGACACGGGCTACCCCAACGATCCACTGACTGCCATACCGTACACAAAACCAGAATTTTGAATAACGAACACTTGGCCATAGTCACAGTGATGTGTTGATATTATTTTGTATTTATTTGTTTGTATTTATCTGTGTGATTTTGTATTTATTATTGAATTATTGATTTATTGTCTGATATGGGTTTAAGACCTGAAATAAATGAATTTTAATTTTAATTTAATTTAATAACAAAATGAAAACGACTCACCAGATTCGCATAAAGATCCGTGTTTATGGAATTCGCCACAAGTCCACAGCTCCTCTTTGACCTGTCCAGCTCCTCGGTTGTAACTAGCTTCCTTGCTGCTCCGCTCCGTTATTGATTATTCAAGACTGAGGGTAGTTGCAACTGACACCGCGATTTTTTGCAAGAATGTAACCGCCACTTTCACTAGCTTTGTTTTTACGTGTGATCTCATTAGCACGACCGAATCTCAATTCAGATGTCGCATCAAGGCTGGCCGATAGATGTAAACCATCGGGAAGTCAGCATGTATTCCCTTAGGTTAAGACATCGTGTGTGGGCAGGTCGTTGGGTACAATCGTGAAAATGAAATCACACAAATTATTCGATACACTAAGTATATTCAAATAGACACAAGTTACATTCTTGCTTACTAATATTACGGATCGACACTGATTCTACGACGTGTTAGCTCTACGGCTGTCAGTACTCAACTGCCATATTTCCCACCACGCAACTGCTTATAAAAAGCGTGCCAATGCGTAGTTGCTCTTGATTGCCGCCAGGGGCATGCTTGTCATTTGTTTTGACGTCCGTAGTATTGACTAAACCCGACATATAATATAATATCGTTTATTTATAACATATTAAGGCACATTTCATTTCATTTTTTTTTTGTATTTATGTATATTGATTATTCTTCTTTTATTGGATTATGTACTATAAAATTGTTCACTTTTTTAGTTATGGTGTACAAAAACTTTAAACAAGAGATACCAAAGGCACCCGCCCTTCACTTGGAAATAAAAATGAGAATATATGTCCCTCAAAAGTGGTCACATATTCAAAATTTATTTATTAACGATGCGTGTCTGTGTTTGGATAACAGAAGTTGACTGAAAAGAAGCGGCTTCTGTTTTTTTGTTCGGGTGTACGGCATCTAAGACTTTGCGTAGCTTAGCAGAATTAAATCTTCTGCCATTAAATTTATCTTCAAGTATATAATAATCATCCAGAAAAGCGTCATCATGATACACGTAATCTGAAAAATTACAATTTCTATTAATGTTGTTATTGACAAGTAAAATTTAAAATATTTAAGAACCCCCGATACATTTTATTTCATGCTTTTTAAACTACATAATTTACCTAATAGTAGATACGCTTCGATTGAAAATCTATCGAACACGTAATTTTGACACGATATCTTGCGATAATATCTCGATTCAAACACTAAAACGCCCATAACTTTTGAACGGCTGGACTGATTTTCATCAAACATAGTTAAGAACACTCTCGATAAAGTCACCATTCAAACAAAAACAAACTAATTTCATATCGGTTCATCCGTTTAGAAGCTATATCAGTTAGGCCGCTTATACAAATGTACACGCCAAGAAAATTCGCCTTTCTGCTGAAGACAAGACAAATGAGAACGTGCAAACGATAAGAGTGTCGTAAACAAGTGTCATTCTATTAAAGAAATTGGCAACGGAGCGTTGAATTAAGAAACGAACTAAAAATTTGTGTCCATTCATTGAGGCAAAGGCTCAGTTGGCTGCAAAAAAGTCGGGCAAAGGTGAGACGGTACTTCACGCCTGAACAGCTGCTCAAATTGTATAAAGAGCAAGTTCGGTCATGCATAGAGTACTGCTCTCACCTCTGGGATGGATCTGCCGAATATCAACTTGATGCACTTGAGTCGATTGACAAACGGACCAAGAGGCTTATCGGCAACGATGCACTGGTCGCCTCAAAGCTCCAGAGCCTTGAACATCGACGCCAAGTGACCAGTCTGTCGGTTTTTTATCGGTGACATTTCGGGGAGTGTGCGATGCAACTGCACAATTTGATTCCGCCTAGCCCTTTCCATCACCGGACAACTAGACATACGACAATCCGGTACATGGTGGACCCACCCATACGTACAAAACGTTTTGCGAATACTTTCATTGTACGCACAGCTAAGGAGTGGAATTCCCTGCCGGAGTCTTTATTTCCTGATAGCTTCAACCTTGGGGTATTTAAGTCAAGAGGAATAGGTTACTTCTAGGCAAGCGTGCTTCACCGTCGACCACATCATCGCTTACCATCAGGCGAGATAGTGGTCAAACGCGAGCGTGGTCGGCCCCTTAGACCCTAAGATTGTTCTCGTGTAGTCGTACGTAGGGTATGGTAGCGTGCACTGGTCAATTCTGTTATTCTAACCGACGTAATAAATTGGTTTCTAGTAGCAACAACAAGTCTACGTGTACAAACGTACGCAAACTAGCTGAAATACCTCGCCTACCTCGCCCCTCAGAACACAGAGCTCTCTTTGTTGTTTCGTATTTAGCATGATTCTTTTCTTTACAATAAATTGAAAATTAATAACAGAGTTGACTAGTCTGACTGCCATACTCAACACGCGATTGCACGAAAAAGAAACGATGACTGAAAAGCTGTGAAGCTAAAATGTAATTTTTGATTTTGTTGGTTATTTTTAATTATTTTATTTCTAATTTTAATGTTGTACATTGTACAATACGACATTGTACAGTATCACACCAAATCTGCCTATTCTAAATCTAGGGCCACTAAGTTACATGGGCCATGGCCACTTCCATTGTGCTATCGAGCTTATTTTTTGTAAAAAATGTTTATTTGTAATAACTTGTGAGTGCCAATAAATAATTATTTCAATAAACTATTATTTCAATAAATTATTATTTCAATAAACTATTATTTCAATAAATTATTATTTCAATAAATTATTATTTCAAAAAAATATTATTTCAATAAATTATTATTTTGTAAAAACATGGACTGGCTGGGTGGACTGGTTCTTCTCCACGTAGGTAATGTAGGTATATTCTGAACGGATGGTAGAATCACTTAATCAAGATCCAGCTCTAGTTGTCCCCCCAGCGCTGCCATGAGCCGAGGTTCGTATCCCATAGGGGATAGCCCTCAGCATGGTCGCTTAGGTTCAGATTTTGTACCTGGCTGAAGGCTCCAGTTTAGTCTCCACAGGGAAAGTCCGGTTAAGCAGTAGTCATCACTTGATTCAACTGCGAGACGACAATCAAAAAAAAGAAAAAATAATAACTTACGAATATAATCTTCAACATACGGAACATTGAAACACTGACCCATGTGAACAACTTGCCACACTGTGAATGAGTTAAAAATAAATTAACAATACACGAAAGCAACCCCTTTTGAAGCAGATGAGCTCGTGGCTGAATAATTATTAAAAATCCGCACTGGCTTATTGGGAATCAATCCCAACACATCTAAGGCAGCCAGCGCGCGCGAGCCTCACAGCACATAAAGCTGGGTAATAGTAATAGTAATAGTAAGAGTAATAGTAGGTAATAGTAATAATTTATTGACAAAAAGTACAGAATTTCAAATGACACTTAACTTAGGATGCAATTGGTGAGGTACAAAATACACGATCTATGGTGGGTATCGCCGATATATGGGTGTATCGCCGCTGATCCACACACCATCGGCGTGTGGATCGGCTGCAATACAGTGCGGCTCGGCTAACACACGCTTCTTCAACGGACGCCACCACGACAATCGACATCTCTGCCTAAATATCTCATTGTTTGTCCAGAACAGTTTAATTTGTAATGACCATTTCATTAAAAGCATACGCAAAAATATTATTATCATCATCACATCAGCCAAAAGATGACCAATGCTGGACACAGGTCTCCCGCAAGCGTCGCCACATCGACCGGTTACGTACGTCTTGCATCCAGCGGATTTCCGCAACCTTAACCAGTTCATCGGTACACCTAGTGGGAGACCTTCCAACGCATCATCAAACATCATCATCAACCTTTTTAATGTTTCCACTGCTGGGACACAGGCTTTCTCCCTGTGAGAGGGAATGGACTTAATCCACCACGCGGACTCAATGCGGTTGGTGGATTTCACATGTATTCGAATGAATGGACCAAAACATAGTCCACTTTAATTACTACCTCCACGAGCTATAAAACTGGATCTTCTAACGTACTCTTGCTGGTTCGGTCCATGGATGACCTTTCATAACATACGAGACTCTTTGGTGCCTCGGAAAGGATGTTATGCCGTTGGTCGCGGCAGTAATTTGTAGAACAGACTGTTGTTACGGGTTATCAGAAGTGTTACTGAATGACGACATCATCATCATCGCCTGCCTAACCTTTTTCCAGCTGTATATCTTAAGGTCGGCTTCCAGTCTGACCGGATGCGGATATTTACATGGCGCTAATCTACATGACCATGTTAATGGGCGACATAACTGACTGGTTGTGAGACTTTCGCCTAATTACCAAGGAAGAAAGCAAAAAAAAACCGGCCAAGCGCGAGTCGGACTCACTCACCAAGGTTTCCGTAAAATAATTAGGTAACATAACTGAAGTTCATAAACATTGCTTTTATTTACCGAAGATTTTTCTAACAAAAAAATAAACTGGATCGAGGGACAAAATTAACTTTGCCGTTAGAAAACTGATGTTTCCATATATCGATATAGGTCGCGTCAGTTTACCAACTGCAAATAAATTAAAAATCTTTTTGCTTTTGATGTAGGTACAAATTTTAAGGTTTTTGGATATTTTTCCTTTACTTGTCTTAAAGCACGACATTGCTTATTGCCAAATTTCATGATTCTAATTAACGGGAGGACCATGTAGGTTATGATTTCCTTGTGAGTGTCAAATATGCGTCTAAAGCGGCCGTATATTTTAACTAGCTTCTGCCAGCGGCATTGTCCGCGTGAAAAGTGTTTTCTTATCCCCTGGGAACATTATATCGGGATGAAAAGTAGTCTATGTGCAATTCTAGACTATAATCTATCTCTGTGCCAAATTTTATCCAGATCCGTTCAGCCGTTCTAGCGTGATTGAGTAACTAACATACAACCACACACACATCTATCCAAACTACTATACTCGTAGTATCTAAGATTGTATTGATTTAGAAATTTTATTTTTCATAGTCCAAGAGATTTTGTTCATATTCATTTTAACAATAGGACCAACTAGCGCCTCTTAAAACGCGACAGCTGCGCTATGATTGCGCAATTTATTGCGGCTACTTTGCTTTGAAGGCCCTATGCGACTTTTATTTAGCCACGAGCTTGTCATTATAATTATAACCACGACATGGCTTAAAATACATACTTTCTTGATGCTCTCTGCAGTTGACGAACTCCATCATGCAATAGTTATCAAAAGATTGGTACGTATAATGAATTGTTCTGGCGCATAATTTTCCAGTCCTACAAAAAAAAAAAATCCCGAATTAATTATTATTTTTAAATAAGGTGTTTCGTATTACTAGAAACCCTTTCCTTTTTTATATCTATATCCTGGGTATACAAATCTTTCGGGTGGGCAGTATTAAGCCACTCAAAACACCTACGTACGCCCAATGTAGGTTGTGAAACATATATATTGAAAAAACGAAATAGGATAAGGTCTCTTCCATAATAGGCCTTCCATCGTTGTTTGAATTAGGTCTTCTCCAACCAATCCGTCAGAAAACGAGTCTAAAACGTCACGCCAGCGTTGCTTAGGCCTTCCTCGGTTCGTCGAGACACATGGCGTAAACGATCTCTCGCTACCTACGTTTTCATTTGTACCTGCTTACAGCCTTCACTTCAGTGGAATTTAGGCAACAAAGGCTGCTAAATATAAACAGTCCCACTTTATCCTCTCAGACTTATCGCCAACTTCGGCGATGGGAGTCTAGGAGAGTACTAAGCAGTTGCAAGTTCGATTGGACAGTTTAATTTTTAGAATGCTATGCTCCATCGCTCTTTGGCAAATTGCTCTTGAGTTTGGACTTCTGCAGTTCGGTCAAATATCAATTCTAAGTACCATAGTTTATCTTACGCTTAATGAAATAGAAAGGTCGCCCTTCATCCAGTGTCTTCATGGACAGGCAAATTTTTGATATATGGTTTATTAGATTTTATGAATGTAATAAAAATACTTCAAAGATTTATTCATGAACAAGTGTACACCGAATGCATAGTAACGAATACGCGTATACATAATAGCAAACTTCAAAAAACTGATTATTGGCCATTTTTTAAGTATCAAATACTCGTTATGTGCGCTGATTCCAAATATATATAAGTTTTTTTTTTTTTATTAACTCTTTTTTTTTAATAACTCATTTTCGGCAAAATATCCTTTACGACAGTTGAAATTGCCGGTATCGTGTGATAATCAGATATGATACACTGGTACTCAGCTGAATCCGGTAAGACTGGTAGCCGACCCGAAAATAATTGGGAAATGGCTATGCAGATTGATTGTATGATAATCGTTATTAAGGCGCTCGATGGTACTAAATTCAAAACTTTGAAATGGAAATGGTCTTGGCACACAAGATTAATAAAGCAAACACTATGGCATCTAAAAGAAAGGAAACCCCTTAAAAGGTAAGAAGGTATTGGACTAGACTAGCTAGGGAGAGGCGTAGTACTATTCCACGCGCGTCTAATACATAAAATTGGAGGTAACACCTCACACCCTTCAACGACGAAGCTTGCCGATGGCAGGCCGGCACTAGTCTGGGGCAGCGAAAGTCACAAATGCACCCACAGTCCACGACGCAAGTGTGCGAGGGAACACTGGGGTGGTTTTAGTCAATAAGAGTCTGACAGAACCCTCCACCCTCCCCCAGGGCGGTGAACATCCATAAAAATTTACATCACAAAAAAAACTAGCTAAAAGGCAAATGAGAAAAGTAGTAGATCTTTACCAAAGGGCACATAAAAAATCAATCGAAAAACTTTAACTTACGGCTCCGAAACTATGATATAAATAAAAAATGGTACTCACTTGTAACCATGTAGGCAGGGATTTATCCAATGGTCACAATAGTGAGCTCGTGAAAATTGGGCAGGAGTAGTTCGCCTCACTTTTTTGCGGCGTTTATGTGGGCTCACCGAGGGTCTGCAATTTTTATTTCTTTTTAGCTTATCTTTTGCACAACAGGAGTTAATAGAACAAAACTGAAAATTCATTTCATTTCATTTAATTTATTCATAACAAAGCCTTACAAGGACAGTATAAAATTACGTGTGAAATATAGAACAAGGCAAAAAAGCAACGATGAAACCCTGATTCCTAAACTAGGCAGTTGCCTGTATCTTGGCAATCAGTGTCCCTCTAGATAAACAATACTAGTAATATACTCGTATAACAGAGCAAGGCATGCATGTACAATATTTAAATCAATAAAAAATTAAAACAAAATCCAATAATAAAAGTAAAAGTAAAAATCCAAAATTAAAATATTCACAAATAAAAACCATAAATTAAACATTCAAAATAAAATAAAAAATTTCAAAACATAAAAACTCAAATCAAGGATCAAAAGTAAATGGATAACAATAAAATTGTTAAATTAAATCATATTATATTCGACCATTAATTACAATGACAATAAAATTTACTTAGATCAGGGATTGAGAATGTTACTATTCTAGATAAGTCCGTAGTGTGGGTGTAAGTATGTAATAGTAATTGCATGTAAGACAGGTGTTTATAAGGTGATACCCTGTCTTTCGGCTCAATTTCAATCACAGTATTTCAGTATTTTATATTAAGATAGCCTCTAATATTCCTGCTGGGAAACAGACCTCTCTGTGAGAGGGAGGGAGCCTAACTCCACCAAGCGGGCCTAGTGCGGGTTGTTGGATGCCGCATGTCTTCGAATTTTCCTCGATATCGGTGTCCGTCACTGTTTTGTGAGCAGTCGTGACGAAATAATTCTCACAAAGTAAAGCGCCCGCCTGGGTTTGAACTCAAAACCTACAACTATAATGTTACAGCTGTTACGAAGAGGCCACCACCCCGCTCCACTGAATACATGTTTATCTACTCACAACGTAATGTTCCAAATACGAATACAAAAAATATTGTATAAACACGTACTTTATATTCGTGGATACGTAAAATTAAAAAAAAAAAACCATTACAGTTCAACATTTTCCTTCGATTTTCAAACAACTGCATCATAAAATAACTTTTTAATTTTTATAGCACACTTTTACTTTTTAATTTTCTGGCGCGTATGGGCTGTAGTAAAGAAGTTTCATTGTCTGTGGATGCGCGCGCTGCGCAATGAGAATCTAAATTGCCCGCCATGCCAAATATTTTTCCCTTTCCACTTTTGTTTTATTTCAACTGTATGAGTGAAGATAAAGTAGTGTATGCAACGGCATATAATTAGGTATTAAAACACTCGCGTAATATTATTATCAAATTCGGCTTCGCCTCATTTGATAAACCTACGCTCGTGTTTTAATAACCCCTATTATATGGCCATTGCATAAACTACTATTTTCCCTCTAGAAATGACTCGCTCTGAAGCGTAACAGAGGTGTTAAGAATTAGGCGTTATTCATACATATCGGTGTCTGAGTCCTATCAGTGTTCTGTCAGGGACGGTAAACATTTTGTATGAACTTGTTCCCACAGTTCTTTTTAAGACTCAGCCCTAGCCGTCAGGGTCCCGGAGGATACTCCACACTGACGGAGCTCGGAAGGCCCTGAAGGCCGCAACATATCTACCTCACGAACTGTCGTCAAATGAATGTTTCTTTCATTATTTCTTTCAAATGCGTGGATAGCGCTTTATGTTAAATATGTATACACTTTATACACTGTTTTGAAGTATTGTTGGACTTGTTGCAGACTGTTTGAATATAATGTATTGTATAAATTCAATTTCTTTTTATATTATAAGTTAGATAATACAAAAATAAATTGAGTTTGCATTTAGAGAGCACAGCACATAATATGTGAGTACTATGCACCAACTGAAAATCTACCATTTACTGTACCTATTATATCGTTCGTTGAATTGAATGCACCCTGGCGGTTAAGAGAATGTCATGTTCTCTCAAATGTCTCTGTGATGGTGGCACATGTGTTTGATCATTCGGTTCCCTTCGTGATGGTTGAGCTAAGTGATGCCAATCCATGCATCAATTTCGTGAACGGGTGCCATCAGTTGCGATTGGTCATAACTAGGCTGCCTCGGCTTGTTCTTAATTACTTATTGTATTTTGG
Organism: Anorthoa munda; assembly: GCA_945859665.1. Classification (NCBI taxonomy): domain Eukaryota; kingdom Metazoa; phylum Arthropoda; class Insecta; order Lepidoptera; family Noctuidae; genus Anorthoa; species Anorthoa munda. The sequence goes on along the minus strand of OX243896.1, from coordinate 17,572,278 downwards.
GGTTGTTTGTTTACTCTAGACGCTTTTATATGCACATCTTTTTACATCGGCCTCATATAATTATGTAATTTTCAAACAAAAAAAATGTAACCAAAATACTTGTAATTAAATTGTATTTATGGAAAAGAGCGTCCGTGGAGTTCCTTGCACATTATTCTCCCTAGAGACCTAGCGAATGTGCAAGTAACTCCTTTCTTATTACCGATTTCAAAAAAAGAAGGAGGTTATCAATTCGAAATGTATGAATGTAATATTGTTGGAACTGCACAATATTCACATATATTATTTTATCAAATTTTATAAGTGTTTGTATGTTTGTTTGTATGTTGGTATGCATGTATGTTTGTTTGTCCACGCATTTCGCCGAAAAAACTTATCGGATCATGGTCATTCTTTTTGTGTTGGATTAAGTATCTCTCAACTTAGGGAATAGTGCAAATTTCATCAAAATCGGTTTAGCAGTTTTGAAGATATGGAGCATACAACCGAACTCCTTAGCGACAAACAGCACAAATGTGTAAATTGAGTTATTATGGGTATTTTGTCAATCCTTTAGGTACCGTACTATAGAAATTGCTATTTTTTTGTAATGGTGTATTAAAACTAAAAAGGTAGGCACGTTTTAGTGTTTTGCTTTTGAAGTCGGTTTAAAATCTTCCACTCTCAACGATCTCTTTAATCTTCCATTGCCAGCAAATACTTTTTTCTCTTTCCACCCAATTACTGAACTAGACATGAAGAAATGTATCTAATCCATCTCCATTAAAGTGGTAGGTGACCATGGCTTTCAACTGCAAATGTTCCTACCTATTTTGAGTGAAATAGTTCCTGTCGTAACTCATATTGTTATTTTTTCTCTTTTCAATAACTACTTTCATTCAGCTTGGAAGAGGTCTCACGTCCTACTGCTTCCCAAAGTTTCAAATCCCTCCTCACCATCCCAATTCCGTCCAATATACATGCTCCCAATCCTCTTCAAAATCCTCGAGAGTATTGTCCAGAAGCAATATCCTGTTATTTATCCTTTAATAGCCTGCTGAGTCCTTAGAGGTCCTTTAATAGCCTGCTGAGTCCTTTAATAGCCTGCTGAATTTATTAGAGGCAGTTTGAAAGTGGCGCCAGTGGCAGAAAAGTTGAAAGGAAACCGTCTGTCCTGGTATGGTCATGTGATAAGGAGGGATGAAACGCAAGTTACTAAAAGAGTTATGAATATAAATGTGGATGGATGGAGAGGGAGAGGAAGGCCAAAGAAAAGATGGATAGACTGTGTGAGGAGTGATATGAAAGAAAAGGGAGTCAGTAATAACGTGATCGACAGGACGGTATGGAAGAAGCAAACGTGTTGCGCCGATAAGAGCAGGAAGATGTTGATGAACCTGCTGAGTCCTTACCAATCTGGTTTTAGACCTGGCCATAGCACCGTTATGACTCAAGTCAAAATATTCGATGACTTACGACTGACTATGGACAATAAATGTCTAACTTTATTGATTCCACTGGACTTCAGCAGTGCTTTTAACTCAGTTGACTTTGTCATTCTCTTAGGAATCCTTTCCTCCCATAACGTCTCTGCTACGGTAATTGAGTGGTTCAAATCTTATCTCTGGGACGCTCGCACTCTGTTGGATCCGATGAGTATTCCTCTGAATGGTGTGACTTGGCTGCGGGTGTTCCTCAAGGTGGTGTTCACTCTCCTCTTATCTACTTATTTTTTATAAATGCTATCACTAAGGTCCTAACTTCTAACTTTCATCCTTATGCAGACGATTTGCAGTTATATCGCCATTTTAAAGTGGGTGGACTCGCTGAGTCTGCGGCTGCCATCAATGAGAATATCAACAAGTGGACTCAGTCCTTTGGACTCCTCTTGAACCCAACTAAATCTCAAGCGCTCATTATTGGTGGCACATACATGCTCAATCTATTGGATCCCCAGTCTCTTCCACCAGTAATGTATAACTCAGTGTCCATATATTACTATTAATATATATAATAATTACTATTAATAGGTAAAATAGGTAGATAGGTGAGTTTTCTGTGACAGTAACAACTTATACTCTAGGGCAGCTAGGATATATATACCTGGAGATCCATAACATGGTTGCCCTAGTACGGACTCCAGTCTCTCGCATATGAACTTCTAACAAGTGTAATAACTAAAAAGGTTCTAAGATGACATTATATTACTAACTGTGGCAATAACATTCTGGTGGTTACAATTTCACCAGGAGAAGATGTTGTTGGTGTTTCCATATAGTGTAATCGTTGACGTAGTGCTTTGTCAAACAGAACAAATGAAGAAGATTCTTCAGCACCGTGCACTTGTCGATCAGACAGCCCTGAAACTAAACACGTAGGAGTAAATCGTATAATAATACCAGCTTGTTACTATCCCACTTGACTGCAAAGCAAAACCTCTTCTAGTACAGAGAAGGCACCATGCTTGCTCAAGGCGGGTTGGCGATTTTAAATTAGTGGGTTGGTCGGTTGATTGGGTTGGTTGGTGATTATAATATTAGGTTAACAAGAAGGTACAAACTCCCAAAGTTAAAATATTCAGAATTAAGTATCACTTTGCCTGATGTGCATCTGGACCGAGGGCCCATTTTTTAAATCCTTGCGAAATGAAATAAAGGCAAGGCAAGTATTTGCATAGTTGTTACAAATAGTTTGTAATTAAATTGTTGTTACGATATCAGAGTATTTTTAGATTAAGTGAAGTAAATAGTTTTCATAAATTTATACCAATTGTGTTTTATTCATCGAAATGAATTTGATTGATTTGCGGATTGCGACGTCTCTGGTGCTTCATATACTGTCCATACGACAAAATTTTCTCCTATGAAAAATTTAAAATCTATTTTCTCTTAAAGTATTGCATTTAGAAGAACGGACGATATGTGGCATTTTAATAAAAAAATAGTAAAAAAACTTATTTTTTATTAAAAAAACTTATTTGACTTAATCTATGAGGTTGAACTTAGTCAATAAAGCCGAAAATATTGGGCTCTCAGTTCAGACGTTTAAGTAAAATTCGATTCTCATTTACTTTTTAACAATTCACTTTTGTGTCATTATTTCTTTCTAACTAATTTACAGAGGTATCTAAGCAAAATATATTAAAGTTCTATTAATATATATCTTCAGATAAATTCATGTTTTGCAGATTCCTCAGTAGAGACATTAAAGGATTGAGGGCCCTAGATATACCGCCATAAATCTATAATGTCATATTCTACAGATTTAGGAATTTCTTAAAATATTTAAGAAATTCTTAACTAAATGCCTAAATAAAAATTATTAATCCAGAGATAGTACTTTCTGAGATTTAGGCTATGCCAGCTTATGCACGCGTCTGGATTGAGGGCCCAAGTTATTTAATCATAACTGTTTTAATTCACGTTTAAGAAATTCTAGGCCCATTGCTTTATGTTTTTACTATTTTTTACTATTTCCCTTTAAGTCTTATTTCATTTCGCAAGGATTTAAAAAATGGGCCCTCGGTCCAGATGCACATCTTTGCCTGACTGTACTAATGGCACTGAATTGGTAGTAAAACTTCTGGTATTATTCTTCGGGTTGAGTCTAATCGGGTTGAGTGGGCACGGACCCATGATTTCTTTCGTTGTGAGTAGGACATTGAAGAAGGTGGTTATTTGATGATCGTAGATTTTTATTGAGGTTGTCGCAGATGTATTGAAAATGAGGGGCCAGATAACTAGGGAATATTTGAATTTGAATTTGTTTTATTAAGGATATAGGTAATTTTGTATCGTAATTTTTTACCAGGAGCATGAGTCGAGCAAAGTAGTAATTGCCAGAGTCTGTACTCTGTTCTGATTTTTATCATCAGGCGAAATAGTGGTCAAACGCGAGCCTATCGATTATAAAAATAAAATAAAAATGTTTTTGTTTCCCGATAGCTACCTCGGGGTCTTTAATTCAAGAGTGAATAGGTTACTTCTAGGCAAGCGTGCTACATCATCGATCACATCATCATTTACCATCAGGTGAGATAGTGGTCATCCTATCTATAAAAAATAGTATTATTGGGTATTCCATCTAGAATTCCTCAGTAGCAGCCTGGAGTCTGGCTTTTTAGGGTTCCGTAGCCAAATGGCAAAAAACGGAACCCTTATGGATTCGTCATGTCTGTCTATCTGTCCGTCCGTATGTCACAGTCACTTTTATCCGAAACTATAAGAACTATGCTGTTGAAACTTGGTAAATGTATTCTGTGAACCACAAAAAATTTAAAAAAAAATTGGGGTTCTCCATACTTAGAACTGAAAATCATTTTTTTTTTTTCATCACACTCATACGTGTGCGGTGTGGGTATCTAGGGATAGGTCTTCAAAAATTATATTGAGGTTTCTAATATAATTTTTTTCTAAACTGAATAGTTTGTGTGAGAGACACTTCCAAAGTGTTAAAATGTGTCCCCCCCCACCTCTAATTTTGGCCCATTCCCTCTCACAGAGAGGAAGCCTGTGTCCCAACAGTGGGAATAGGCTCATGATGTGATGTGATGTGTTCATTACCATGTAAACTTCCACCGGAAATTGATTTGAACGAGATCTAATAAGTAGATTTTTTTTAATACCTCCTAAATCGTAAACCGCAATTTACCAAGTACGGAACCCTTCGTGCGCGAGTCCTACTCGCACTTGGCCGGTTTTTCTGTCTGTGGGTGTACTATGGGTTTGCCTGTGCCTAACTGGCGTGATATAATGTAATTTTATTCCAGCAGTCAAGTCTTTTTTTTCGCATCTTCAAAATAAATTCTAATACAATGTCGTTGTTATAGAAATTACACAGCTATATACCCTTCTCTTGAGCTAGAGATAGCATCAACACAGTTTTGACAATATTAAATGAATAGTTTACTTCTAGGCAACAGTGCTTCACCGTCGACCACATCATCGCTTACTATCATCGGTGAGGTAGTGGTCGAACGCAAGCCTTATTAATAATAACTAAAAAAACTTACATGACAATTGTAGCATAATTAAATATTTGATGTGCTTCAAAGAGTAACGCATTTCTGTTATAGGTACTTTTTTTTTCTAAAATAAAACTAAATTATTTGCACAAAGTATTTTGATTTCAATTTAAACATATTTTAATTGAAATTAAAAATGTTTGTGCGGAGTAATCGTTGCTTGTGAATCCACTGAAATTCGACGAGTAATTCCTTATCGGTCTCGGTAGTTATAAATGTTATAATGGAATCGTAACGTCAATCCAATAAATAGAGACCGGTTTAAATGCATTTGCATATTTGATATGCATTTGCATATTTAGCCGCTTTTTACTGGTTATTGCATATTTTAACAAAAAACTCGTGGTGATGCATATTTTCGTGCATAAATGCATGTAGATTCGACCATTCTTTTCTTCATCGGATCGAAGAGACAATCTTACTTAAGGCGCTATATACGTACCAATATTAATGCGGTACTGGCCGTGCGCCCGCTCGATGCCAAAATGTCAATATTGAACAGCTTTGTTTGCAAAATATTATTTGATTTACATATACTATTGTTAGTTATGATGATTTTATTTTTAATTATCAATTTTTCTGTGTGTAAATAGTTATTTATGCTACAAGTGCGGAAGGTAGGTGTTTTCCGATGAGTGGCTTTTTTCCGCCGACACGAGTCGGAAATCATCTTACGTACGTGTATTATACAACATTTTACTATGCATTGTGCGAGGAAATAAAAAATATATCTGAATCAAGCAAAAATTAATAAAATGGCGGCCTTATTAAAGCGCGCTCAGCATATCCACAGATTAACTAAAACATGCGCATGTGCAAATAGCTGTCACGTCGTAACGCAAAAAGGCACGAGTAAAATATACGTTCTGCCAAACATATTTAATGAATATTTAAAATTAATAATTTATTGATCAAAATCTAAATCTAGATTAATTAAAAACGCCTTTAATGAAGTATTAGTATTATTTTACCTTTTATATAAATAATCTGTACTAAACTATTTTTTTAAACTTTTCTCAAATAATAAAAACTCTATGCGTCGGGCTGACGTTGGAGTTAAAAATTAAAAAAACAAAGAAAAGTAAAAAGCACTAGTTTATAAAAGTGACACTTTCCTCACAGTTTGACTGCTTGGAAAACGCTCTTTTCGAGGACATGCATTGTAAAATATTTTTAAACATCCAAGTCGTTTTGAAGGAATTTCCAAAAGATGCGGCAAAATATTATCGTGTTGTTAATAATTTTTTTAAGCAAAATGAGTAGTTGCACGAAAAAACCTTGTGTTAAAAATTACGTACAATCAATAATAAATTATTATTTTTCTAACCTTTTAACTTAGCCGTTACCAAGGACTATGCTTTAGAAAGTAACCGTTTTACGGCACTAAAGCGCATGTAGGCCCTTACTAACTTCAACTTCGATAATCTCTGAATAATCTACACAATGTAACATTTGGAATAGTGTGTGTGTCTGTGTTTTGCGGGTAATACCCGCAAAACACAGACTGACACTTTTTATGTTTTCGTCAGTAATTAAAGATACTCGCGTTTTTGGTTCAAGTTACTTCATAATTTTGGGTAGTTTATTTTTATCTTACTGTATATATAATTTATGTCCTTTGTATCTATTTTTACATAGGTACACGACAGATTTGGTTTCCGTGCGTAACGTCCTAGGCGACCACTGAAAATCAGCGCCGTGCTGTGGTCCCCCCCATATGGGCTTTAAATATTGCTCTTTAGATATATTTTACATTAGCATCATAAATTAGCAGACAGCTCGCTGTTAGCGAGCTACCGCCGTCAGACTGCTCGGTAGTTGACGCCTTCCTGGCCGCACGTTGTAGACGAGCGGTCGGTGCGGTGAGTATATTAAAATGTACTCTGTGGTGCGGTGTCCGCGCGCTCACTGCTAGCAGTCGTTGCGCCGTCGCCGCTCAGCTGCTCGCCGCCGCGCCGCGCCGCGCTCGTCGTCGCGTGCTGATAGCTGGCCGTCTGCTAGCTGTCACCGCGTGGACTGCGAGCAGTCGTCTTAGTTTCGGGCGGTGTTGGGTGGGAGCGGTGTTGGAGCAGAGTCATTTAAGTGTGCTATGACCTTTATGCTGAGTGGAAGCCTTCTTGCCACAAACACGACATGCATCTGCCTTTATGTATACTGACTTTTTTAACATAATTTAAGAACTACCTACTAACACTATTGTTAAGGGATTAGTTTGTAAAATCAGCTACCACTGTTCTTGTAATGTAACGTTTGTATGTCGTTTTGTGGCAATTTAATACTTTTTCATTCTTTCTAGTCCGATATTTTTCCGATTGTTAAATGATAAATAATTTATTTCTGTAAGTTGGTTTGTACAAACACTTTAACATGTCAATCATCTTTTATAAAACTAGATGAGTTCGGCGTTTCCTGTCTGACTTCTCTGAGAAGCAAGGCCGAAACAAACTCGGAGGTCATAGTCTCTTTTAAAGTCCAGACAATATCTTGGTTAGATCATGTGAAGACCATGTAGATTGATGTCTGAAATGGTCTTTTGAGGGAAGAACCAGCCAGATTGGGTGGACCTGTCGAGTCAGGGCACGCATTTGTCAATAACCTACTGTTGAGCTGCACTCAACTCAGAATTTAAGGAGCTCAACGATTCGATGAACAATACCAAAGAAAGGACATTCGGGTAGGTCGCATAAACTACTCAAACTACCAGACCATGATTAAAAACTAAGTTAGATAAATTAAAATTAAAAAAAAATAGGATGATGCATATAGTCTTCACATTCACAATAATTAAAATAAATTCACGGTGCAAAATATCAAAAAATCAAAATTAATTGGAGCAGCTTAATCCCAAGCCTTTTTGTCCTCAACGTAATCTTTAATGGTATAAAACGCTTTCTGGCACAACACAACTTACGATGTTCGACGGGCTTATACTCCATTTGAAATAACATTAGATGTCTTTACAACAATTTTTATAGTCCGTTCAACCGAATTTGAGTTCTATCTCGTACACATAAGGATGACATAAAAAGCATAAACCTGTTACCAAAACCAACTGTTTACTACAGCTTCAATTTGTCGTATCACCAACGCAATAGAAGTCAAAATCGGTTGAACGGGCTTTAAAATGGCCTTATTTAAATGTCTAATGTTATAGCAAATGGAGTTTAGGTCCCGTCATAAAGCTTTGGTCTCTTGTTTGGTACGCACGTATGCGTATGCGATGCCGGACACATAATCGTATGAATTTGCCAAAAACATGTTTTTTTTACTGTTGATACTTTTTGCTAATTCGTTCACCTGTCCAAAATTTGAAGCAGCCAACTGCAACCAGCGACCCTATAAATATATTTACTTTTTTGTGACGTGTTTCTAGGGTTTCACAAAAATAAACATTTATATTCCAGTATTTTTCCTTTATTTAGCTGCCAGCTTTATTGTTCCCGAAAAGAAATCACGTTACATCGGCTACGACTATCATTAATTTGCTTAGAACGGGCAAGTAACCGAATACGATTATTTATGGGTTTTACCTCGGTAAGACCTATGCCCAGCAGTGGACGTCTTTCAGCTGATATGATGATGACCTCGGTAAGCTAGAAAGCTAGTCACACTGGCTGCGAGTACCAATACAGACCTGAATTATTTTTTTACGGGCTACATTAGGATAGAAGAAGAGTTAGAAGTCAGAACATAACCTATTCGCTTTCCTAACTTCAAAAAAAAAAAAAAATACTACCGACTTCCAAATAAAAAACTGTAAAGTGAAAAATAACTTTATTTTGGGAAAAAACTTTTTTGCAAGATAATACTAACGACTTCCAAATAAAAAACTACAAAGTGAAAAATAAGTAATAACTTTATTTTTGAAAAACGGTCTTTCGTAGGTACCAATTTTTTGCGTTGTGAACACCGACTTCCAAAAATAAAGTTATTTTTCACTTTGTAGTTTTTTATTTGGTAGCCGGTAGTATTTTTTTGCAAAAATGATTTTTTTATTTTTCACTTTTTAGTTGTACCTACCTAATAGGCAAGTTGTTTAAGGGGATAAATATAATGACCACCTAAAATTACTTTGTGACCATAACCTCTATTACCTAAAATTGTACTATGAAACCCAAATTTAGTAAATTGATCACCAAATTTAGTAAATTGATCACCAAATTTTAATAGCAAATTATTGCGCTATTTAATGTTGTAAAATAGGTTAGGTTAGAACTGTGACCAACCGCGCGCGAGCCGAGCGAGCAAAGCGAGCGGTGCCGCGGCAGCGGCCGGCGAGCGCTACTTCCAAGTTGCTCCCAGAAATTTTATAATCTTTTTGGTCATTGGTTTAATTTTGGTGATCATTTACTACTTTTGGTGATCATTTACTACTTTTGGGTTAACAATGATTTATTTGGAGTCATTTTGCCTAAACAGGATAGCGAGATGTTAAAACTTTGGTTATAATTTTACAATAAGATGCGGGTTTAATTTTGGTGATCATTTACTATTTTTGTCTGTTACTATATCTGGTGGTAAGTTAAACATAAGCCGTTGTTTAATAAGGTAAGGTATATACGCCAGAATAGATTAAAAGATTACCCAAATATCATGAAACTTGAACATAACCGGTGAAATGAGAGATCTGTGTACCCTTAAGAGCATACTGGCGTGATGTTATGTTATGAAATGGTACAAACAATGAACAGACATGTGATTGCAGCAATCCCGCGAGCTTTGTCGTTATTTATTGAAGAGTTCTGTTGTATATCTTCGAAGTCCTTCATCAGATCTTTACCAAATTAAAATGAGTCCAATTTGGGGACATGTTCTTTCAAACAAAAAGACTTTTTAAAATCGGTCCCCAAATGACGGAGATATCGGTGAACATACATAAAAAAAAAAAACATACATGAAGTCGAACATAGAACCTCCTCCTTTTTGGTAAGTCGGTTAAAAACTAACCTCGTGTATCCAGGACATAAGCGTGGCAACGCCTCACGGAAGGATTTTCTCTGCTGCCTGTCTTGAACCTCTACTTGCACTCTCGAGGACTAAGATAGAGCTGTCCTGCACGCTGATTGCATAGCTATTTTGACAGCTCGTAGCACACACGCTTCCTTTAATTTTGACAACCCAACAGTATTAATTGCGTGTTTTACGCTGTCAATTATGCGGATTTATGAACATAATATGGAGAAAGTTAAGCAAGCAAAGCACGCGTACGCCATTAGTTGAATTAGGATGCAGGTTACTACGTACTGGTATAACCAAACCTAAAAACGGTTCGAGTGCGAGTCGCTGCGCAGTAGCAAATTAATGTGACAGCGGCGTTCAGAGCTGGGGTACTGCCACAAAATAGATAGTATACAGAAGGGCCACTCCCGCCTTTTCGAAAATTGACAGCTAAACTTGACATATCCACTAGGGTTGCTACTATATTAATTCCGAATTAAAAAAAGAGTAGGTTGTATAAGTTACAAACATAAATACATCGATTCCTCTAAACATAAGTTTCCTTTTTTTTATTATTTTCTTATCATACTTATATGGCTTATAGGGTAGACAGAGCATCAAATATCCATTAAAAATCACGACGCCACATATGACGAAGATTGGAGGGTAACAAGACGTAAAAGTGGTGTAATAATGATCTCACTAAAAACATTAAATTGTGAAAAGCATCAAGCTTGACTAAAATAAAAATGTGACAAAAAAGGTAATACAATCAAAAAACCCAACTAAAAACTAACACAAACTAAAAAGATGTACAAAAACTAGAAGACAATTATGCTGTGCAATCGGAGGAAACATATTTGTGAGCTGGATGACTTAAACCATATTATTATCACAAATTTCATAGCCTTTCCAATTTCGTCTATGGACTTAAAATAACTTATTATATTCCTAGATATTGAATTTCTAACTTGTCATCTTGAAAAATGTAATGACGTTCAAACCTTAAAAATTAATGAATTAAAAGGAAAAAAAAGTATATTCGGTCTGTAACAATTAATAAAGGTAAATGCAACCTCGTTACAGTACTTTATGTATGAATGACGTGACAATGGCCGCACAAAGCATTCATGACAGCCGCGACTGAGCTCGGTCCAATATTGTCCATTATTCCCTGTAAAATCACAATGTCAATGTGTGTGTGCAAAATGACGCTTTGTTCAGAGTGGCCTCTCTGTCTGCGGAGCGCCGCCGCTTATGTACTTTGTGGTACTGCGCAGTGAAACGGAACTTCACAAATATCATTAACTTTAAATTATTCGTATTTCGAACAAAATATGTGTCATCGACACTAGAAGAAGTTCAGTGACTGATGTTTACTAGGTCATCATTATCATCATCATATAAGCCGAAAGACGTCCACTGCTGGACATAGGCCTCCCCCAAGCGTCGCCACACTGATCGGTCCTGTGGGTCTCGCATCCTCCGGATTCTCGCAGCCTTAACCAGGTTATCTGTCCACCTAGAGTATATCCCTTAATCATATAGAATGAGAGTTCATGCTGAACCTACTGCGCTACCTCTCGATATCAGGATAGCCACCAGACAATATGCATTTAAGCGGAAGTTACGGCATTAAATGATAAATGATTTTATTTCTGTAAGTTGGTTTGTACAAACACACACACATGTCGATCATATTTTTTAAAACTAGATGAGGTCGGCGTTTCCTGTCTGACTACTCTGAGAAGAAAGGCCGAAACAAACTCAGAGATCACAGTCTCTTTTAAATTCCAGACAAAATCTTGGTTAGATCATGTTGAAGACCATGATCTAACCATGGTCTTTTGAGGAAAGAACCAGCCAGATTGAGTGGACCTGTCCAGTCAGTGCACGCATTTGTCAATAACCGTGCAGCTCAACTCAAAATTTAAAGAGCTCAACGAATTGACGAACAATACCAAATAAGGGACATTCGGGTAGGCCGCATACATACTCTTGCCCTCTTCTCAACTGCCAGACCATGATTAAAAACTAACTAAGATAAAATAAAATAAAAAAAAGAATGATCCACATAGTCTTCACATTCACAATAATTACAATAAATTATTATATAATACTTTAAAAAGTAAATATTCTTGTCATAGCAAGAAAATAAAAATAATAAAATATTTAAAGATCTAAATTCACGGTGCAAAATAAAAATAAAAAACTAAATTAATTGGAGCAGCTCAATCCCAAGCCTTTTTACCCGACTACCGAAGGAGGGTAATCTGTTTATCAGTCCATGTATGTATGTATGTATGTAAGTATGTATGTTTGTTCCTATGTGGCGTTCTAGAGACCAAACGCTAGGGCCGATTTTGATGGTTCTTACGGCAATCGATTCGTCTTAACCCCGCGAGTGTCACTGGCTACATGAAAATTGGAAAATGGCGGTTCTTTGGCGCCATATAGTGGGGTGCCAATTTGTTTTATCTTCCAAACCTATCGTGTGTGGTATCAAAATAAAGGATTTTAAGAGGTGATTTCAAAAATATATAACACTTATATGTTTAAATGTACCTAATTCGAAAAAAAAATAACTAAAAAGTTATAAATAAAAAAAGTTAATTAAAAAAATCAAAAAGCCTGACTGCTTGAAAAGCAAACTAAAAAGACGTAAACAAGGAGAAAATCATGCTGTGCTGTCGGAGGATACGTCTGGTTTTGGTCAGCCAGCTCGCGAAGTTGTATCCTCCGACAGCATAGCATGATTTTCTCCTTGTTTACGTCTTTTTAGTTTGCTTTTCAAGCAGTCGGGATTTTTGATATTTTAAATTAACTTTTTTTTTTCAATCCAGCTCAATTCCATTATTTTCTACACCAGTAGCAAAGTCGTCTCAATCACCTTTCTATTACTTTATAAATGGGCGGCCGAGCTCTGCTCGGGTCAAAATAGAGAAAACGAGGTTTTCTAAAATTAAACCTAGCTAGATCGATTTATCGCCCCGAAACCCTCTGCATACTAAATTTCATGAAAATCGTTGAAGCCGTTGCCGAGATTATAATTATATATATACATAATATACAAGAATTGCTCGTTTAAAGGTATTAATAATTAATATAAAGATATATATATGTATGTATTATAGGTAACATATATTTGTTTGTTTATTTTAACTTTAATATATTCTTCAATTTCACTTTTATAATTATTACTATTTTTTATGCACCTGCCATGTTATCTCTGCACCACCTTTGGTTGACTGGTAGTGAATGCCTCAGGTATTAAGTCCACCTATGTACCTGTATGTTGCATGAAGTTTTAATAAATAAATACTGCATTCTAGTTTTCTGCTACTTCATCATCATCACATCACATCATCAGCCTATTAATGTTCCCACTGTTGGGACACAGGCCTCCTCACTGTGAAAGGGAATGGGCCGTAATCCATCACGCGGGCCCAGTGCGGGTTGGTGAATGTCATATGTCTTCGAATTTTTGGTTCTAGGACATGCCGGTTTCCTCACGATGTTTTCCTTCACCGCTTTGAGAGCAGTGGTGATGAAATAATTTACACAAAGTAAAGCGCCTGCCTGGGTTCGAACCCACGACCTACAACTTGTAAGTCGTCTTCATAATTTTATAATTTGTATGAAATATTACTAAAAATAGAGTGAACGCTTTAGAAGTAGAACAGTAAAACGGTGCTAGCAGAGTTTTGAAGCTCTATTTTTAAACTAGCTGTGCCCGCGGCTTCGCTCACGTAAACATAACCACGATCCAATGCAAACTAAAATCCAACGAATATAAAACCGGTCAAGTGCAAATCAGACCCGCGCACCGAGTCTTCCTTGTAAGCACACACAAAATTAACTTTGCAGTTGGAAAACTGTTGTTCCCATTCATCGACATAAGCCTCGCTCAGTTTACCAACTGCAAATAAGTTTTGAACATTTTTTTTTTTTTTTTTGGAGCAAAGAAATCAAAAAAAAAAAATAATTATCACGGTTATTATTCTCCTAGAGCTTTCGTCAATTAATCAAGTTTTTGTCATGTTTTTGTTTGACAGGGAGAACATAAGATTATAATAAACGTATGGATGACTTTCCTAGCAATCTATAAAGATTGTTTCTAGTAATATGTAATGCTGAATAGCTGAATATTAGTATTTCGTATGAAAACGTTGCAGAAACTTTTTATATACAATCCTGAAAATAAAATCATAGAATCTCCTTCAACAATAGGGCTTAAGCGTAAGCGTTTCGGCCCCTGAGTTTCGTCCGATCCGGTCGAAACGAAGTGGTGTTTCGGACGAATTCTTTTTTAGAGGCAAAGTAACATAAGAAACATATAAATTAGAGAGTTGAATAACATGCTAAAAATATAACTTCTTTCGCTTTTTTAGTTAGATGTTGAACATTATAAGCATTTATATCCAAACTACTAGGAGGCTAGAATCATGAAGATGTCTTAATTTTTGCGGGGCTGGAATCATTACCGGTAAAGACTAACTTAAGTAACAGCAGATTATAATCCTGAGGAAGTAGGTATTACCGAGGCTGGAATCATGAGATGTAAAAAGTGTACCGGAAAGTTTTTGATTCGGACCTCTGGGTTCTCCGTTAGTCTCTACCGCTTATGATTCTAGGTGCGCAAATATTTCTTCATGATTCTGGCCTCCTGATAGTTTGGGTATTTTAATTCAACATGTTACTAAAAACGCAAAAGATATAGTTATATTTTTATCATGTTGATGTAAACGTGTCAACACTAATACCTACTGACCCGTAGGTACCAAATGCGCAATAAAATTTTAAATAATAAATTATTCCACTTATGGCACCTGTTAAAATTATCGATAGGTGCCGTATGTGGAATACCTCAGGTGCCATTTTGTACGCTTTTTAATTGATATATAAGACTGATTGTTGTGATTTATCATGGTTACTATTGATTGTTGTAATGGAATATTACTTAAGCTTTATCTTAAATAATATAATCCTTCCTAAGGTTTTTCAATCTGACTGTACACAATTTGCTTAAAATAAAATATAGTCCGAAACATCACTCAAAAATATTAATAATAATGAAATTCCTGTTTCGACCGGATCGGACGAAAATCAGCGGCCCAAAACGCCTACTAAGCCATCAAAAGGTTTATATGGGCGCGAAACCATTAGTCGATTTAATGTTTCTGTTTTTATTTTTAATATTGTTACATGCTGTTGACAGCTAATATGGATTTAATTTGACCATTTCCTTTCTTATTATTTAAAAGATTGCGATATCCGGTTCATTTTATCTATCTCTACCGTCGGAGTAAATATTGTAAGGATTTATTTTGATAACTTCCTTTTTGATGTTTTCCGCTAGATTGTGATGTTTCGCGCCTAAACTTTATGTTTACCCGCTTAATTTTAATAATCTTTACATCCGCTGTCAACTTTATGCTTGTTGTTGTCTGTGTATAAAAACCGGCCAAGTACGAGTCGGACTCGCGCACGAAGGGTTCCATACTATTATCGCAAAAATCGGCAAAAAAACATGTTTTTTGTATGGGAGCCCCACTTAAATATGTTTTTAGTATTTGTTGTTATAGCGGCAACAGAAATACATCATCTGTGAAAATTTCAACTGTCTAGCTTCCACGGTTTATGAGATACAGCTTGGTGACAGACAGACAGACGGACCGCGGAGTCTCAGTAATAGGGTCCCGTTTTTACCCTTTGGGTACGGAACCCTAAAAACCGATGTAATTGTGGAGGAAGATCACTCTTTCACTACCCATGGATTAAACACCCTATACTGAACTAAAGTATTTCTTTATTCGCCATTTAAAAATGTTGGTGCAAACCAATATTATGTGTGAACTCAACAACGATGGCGACCACGCGCCGACAATATACAAACTTGTAAAAGAATAAGATTTCGCTATGATTTAGCCTAGGCGTTTGTTACAAACTTCAACAAACAACTTTAGTTCACAAATGAGGTGGGCGAGGCACTGGCAATTTTTTTAGATAACTCTTCCTGCTCTTGTCCCATGTTACTTGGGATCGACGCAACACGTTTTCTTCTTCCATCACGTCATGTCCACCGTCACATCATCACTGATTCCCTTTTTGAATTTTAAACAAGTACCAACAAAAAAATCTATTTTAATAACTGGTCAACAATAAATTGCTACTTTATTCAAAACAATTAATAAAAGGTAAGGCAAGGCACAATCAGATTAATTTATCTACTGGAGGAGTTCCTTTTAAATTATCCAGTAGATAAATTAATCTGATCGTGTAACAGCACTTGGTTAAGTTTAACCAAGTGCTGGTAATCACCAAACAGTTGATAAACAGGCCACGCCCCTTTTTACTATGTTCTAGACAGTTCTATAACTGTGACTGTTTTTGTATTTTTTTGGCACAGGCCGCCAAAATATTAGGGACTTTAACAACTCCGACTAAAAATCCCAGTGATGGTCATCTGCAACGGTGTCTCTATCCAAAAAGCTATCATTAAGATATTCGACATCTGAAAAAAGAACAATCTCCCATTTTAAAAATTAAACATGATTAGCGGTATAATTACCCCTTTTCTGGTTTAGGGTTATATATTTTTATACATATCTATTCTATGTTAATACGTTGACTGTGCAACTGAAAATTAGACATTGACCCCTCAAGTGTTTCAAGGTTTTTATTTACAATTTCATAGCCCACACGTGTAAGGCAGGTGGAATGCTGGAGGATGCTGCGGGGAGTGACCCCCATGTGGTGCACTCACGCCTCATCTTTACCACGAAATGCCTCGCATGTGGGTCACGCACTGGGAACTTGTTAAGGTACTCGTGGCTATGAAATTACAGCCGCACTGGTCGATCTTAGAGGTTAAGCAACGCTTGCTGAACTCAGTCCGCGGATGGGTTGCCATCTTCTACATACCGAGACCACTCGGGGACTCTAAAATCACACTAAGCCTTTGGTCCCGGCTGTAAATTGTAAATATTTAACAGTCGTTCCACAGAAGTTATAAAACCAGACACCATTCTTGCCAAGGGGGAATATAAAAGAGGGCAAATATACTTACGATGGTAATCTGTTATATTTTTCAGGGTGTAACATTGACCCATATGTGCGATTTGCCACACTGAAAAATTCAAAAATAATTTTCAACTCGGTATCAGGCTGAATGTTATTTTATCATAAAAGGTTACTTGGTTTGATTGTAAAAGGTTACCTACAGTGCTGCATGGGCTTCGAATATGTGCTGCACGGTAAACAAAAATACATAATTAAAAGAAGGGCTTAGTGCGAGTTTTTAACGTACACAATCGAGTTAACGTAAACTACAATTTGTACTAAAACTGAATAAGCACCGTCTGTTTACAATACCGGCAAATTTATATTTTAACTCCGACGGAAAAAGAGTGGTGTTATAAGTTTGAGGTGTGTTGCTGTATCTGTGTATATGTGTGTGTCTGTGGCATCGTAGCGTACAAACGGGTGAACCGGTTTTGATTTAGTTTTTTTTTGTTTGAAAGGTGACTTTGTCGAGAGTGTTCTTAGCTATGTTTGAATAAAATCGGTTCAGCCGTTCAAAAGTTATGGGCGTTTCACTGTTTGAATCAGGGTGTTTATGCAAGTCATCGTGTCATAATTACGTGTTCAATAGATTGCCGACCGAACCGTTTCTTCTATGTACTAGTTAAATTATGTAGCATGAAATAAAAATGTGCCGGGGGTTTTATAAATTTTGAAATTTTATATGATCCGTAGTTAACTCAACCAATGTTTAATTTTTTTTCTATATAATTTGACATAGCGAATGTTTACGTTAACGCAATCGAGTACGTATAGAAACTCTCGCAAGGTCTTCTGAGAAAAACCGTGAGCACAAAAAAAAACAAGGATACTCCAACAAACGTGCAAAAAAAACGTCCAAAGATATGGTCCCTTAAAGAGTCACCCTGCCAATTGTTGTCCAGTGTACTATGTGCTATTCCTGACTATAATCTATTTCTGTGCCAAATTTCATCCAGATCCATCCAGCCGTTTGAGCGTGAAGAAGTAACAAACATACACACTCAAAGACTTTCGCCCTTATAATATTATATAGTGTGAAGTGTGATATTATAAAGAGGTAAAGTTTCTGAGGTTATAGGGGGTAATCTCTGGAGCTCCTGAAGCGATTTAGATAAAATTTGGCATGGAGATATTTCGAGACCCTGGGAAGGACATAGGATAGTTTGTATTCGCTTGGAATGATAAAACACTTTTTACGCAGGTGAAGGCGCAGGCTGAAGCTAGTGTAATATAACTAGCTCAAATTAACATACGCACAGATTTAGTACAAAAAATAAACACAAAATATATCTTATTTTGGCTCATATCTCAAAAACTAATGATCATTACTGAAAAGATTCAATAAGAAAGATAAGAATGCAGAACTTTTTTGTGCACAATTGAACAAGGAATAAACTTGCCTTAGCACAAATTGCAGTTAAATCATAACTTGCCGAGACACGATATTTTATAAGACTTTTGAGACTACTTTTAGAATGCCAAAATGTAGGTATATACGAGTTTCCAGCTCATTATCTCTCATTCCGAGGTTGTTTCCTAATTTATGCTTGAACGACTGGACTAATAAACACGGTTGCGGCATACAATAATACTACCAGAACTATAACTGATGTCGATATATTTGGTTGTATACTTTACAATACAGAACTTTACGGAACCATAAAAATAAACTTTTTATTTTCTATAATGTTAGTTTTTGGAGACATACCTCACACACACAAATACACGCACCACACCATACAAACACACACACCACACACATACACCCACACACAAACGCACACACATTTAATACACGCACCAACGTCACTTGACTCACACTTTTGCACACACTGCAAGATACCATGCATCCCCTTATTATTATTTTTGTTTTTGTTTAACTTATCCTTTTTGTTATATATGGCTACAATAAAACACTGTATTCCTGAACTATGATGAAAGAGACTGGCCTCCACGACACAGGGAATCCTAGTGTGGAGATCAGTGATTTATGTGTTATAAAATGTATTTTACTTGAACAATAAAAGAAATTATTATCTCCTTTATTTAATTGTCTTTCTTATTATCTACATTTTTAAATATTTTTATAAAATAAATTTAAAAACAAACACATTTAAAAATATAAAAAATAGAGGCCCACCGGTATCGGGAACAGGGTCCAAGCTACCGGCGGTCAGGGCTCAAATTATTATTATTATTATAATATCTAGAGATATTTCTGGTCGATTTTTTTTAATTTCTTTTTATACGTACTTTCATATCTCTCCACGCAATTGACATAATCCAACATACAATAGTTCTCAAAAGTATTGTAAATGTATAATACGCTTCTCCCGCATAATCTTCCTGTACTGAAATAAATTATATTTTTTAAACATTCATCATCATCCTTTTAATTTTCCCACTGCTGGGACACAGGCATCCTCTCTGTGCGTGGTAATGGGCTGTAATTCACCACGCGGTAATTCAGAGCCGCGGGCGGCAGCTCATCCCCAATACTATAACTCATACAAATTTGTCTAGAGTTTCAGAAGAATAGAATAAAATATACTTTTTGTACACCAAAAAGTTACACATCTCATTTACGAATTCTATGGGTACAATGGCAGTCTTATCGCTGATAGCGATATCTACCAGGCTACCTTTGGATGGATTGAGAGAACTTATAGAAGAGGATCGCTTGGGGCTTCGGTCGTCTTATGCCGTGAAAGTGACATTTAATCTTAGGGTTGTACATAAATAACCACAGAGTTCGTGAACGATTAGTTCGTTTTTACTTAGACTAAGTTCCTTTTCACACGCTCCGGTTGCCGGGTAGCCGCTACCGGGTAACCGGCGGCGAATGTATAGGCATGTACGCTGGTACGTGTGAAAGCTTACATACATGGCTAAACACTTCGCCGCCGGTTACCCGGTAGCGGCTACCCGGCAACCGGAGCGTGTGAAAAGGGGCTTAGGCTTTGTAACAATAAGCTCTTGACAAGAACTATCTATAAACTCTATTCGTTGGAGCAAAAAATAAAAGGTTAACAAACAAACCTCAAACGGATATAATCCGACTAATTTTAAAAATACAATCGAACAACGCAAAATGGTTAATTTTGTAGTACTCTTTAATTTATTATCATAATAGTTTCGAGATGCTTTTTAATGTCGGCTATTGGTTTTGGTTTTAATAATACCATTTTGTTTGTTTATGCATTGTGAATATTGATATTGTTGTAAAATACAGTTAAGAATTGGTGCGAAGTGGTGGAAGCGAGCAGTAGTGGCCCAGTGGTGTCATGTCTTAGAACCAAAAATTCGATGGCATCTGTCATCCACCAACCCGCACTGGGCCCGCGTCACTACGTGGGCCCAGTGCTTAAGGCCCATTCCTTCTCAAACACAGATGAGGCCTGTGTCCCATCAGCGGGAACATTAATAGGCTGATGATGATGACAGTTAAGAAAAGAATAATTTAAATGTTTGACATATTTGTGCATGTGTGTTTCGGTCGTTGTATGTGAAATAAATTTTAAATGATATTAGATACATTGTACCTAAATGCATAAATTAATGATTATTTTTATTTAGATTTTCTATTTCATTTTATGTTAATGATGAGGAATTCTGACTGTTTTTGGTTTTATTGATTCAAGGTATTTTCATGTTAGTAGCTTATAAGTATTAGGTCCTTACCTATAAAATTGGCGTTTTGTCGTACTGGTTACTTTGATCTCAAATATCTCCTCTTTGGGTTTGGAATTCCAATTTTAAATTTATACAGCTATTTACTCATGCTTTTGTGTTTGGAAAACCGTAATTCATTTATTTTTTCTTCTTTTGGTTTTATCTTTGCGCCAGTCAGTTTACAAAATGGAAAACTTGAAATATCGCGTACGAGTTCCATCATGGCACCAGTGCTGCAGAAACGGCTCGAAGGATTAATGATGTGTATGACGACGGTGTCGCAAAAGAAAACACAGTGCGTTTTTGGTTCCAACGTTTTCGTTCTGGAAATTTCTACCTGCAGACAAAGCCCCGTGGACGGCCGGAGACCAAAGTTGATAATGAAGAATTGAAGGCTATTGTGGAAGCGGATCAATCGCAAACCACGTCCGAGTTAGCTGAAGGCTGCGGTGTTAGTAATTTTCTGTTTTGATCCACTTGAAGCAAATTGGGAAGGTGAAAAAGCTTGAAAGGTGGGTACCTCATGAATTGAGAGCAGCAAACCGACCGACCGAAACGCGCGTCGACTGCTGCATTACATTACTCAACCGGCACAATAATGAAGGGATTTTATGAATCAACACCTGTAATGAAAAGTGGATCCTCTACAATAATCGGCAACGCTCATCACAATGGCTGAACCCTGGTGAACCAGCCAAATCCTGCCCCAAGCGAAAATTGACTCAAAAAAAATTACTTGTGAGCGTTTGGTGGACTAGTGCCGGTATCGTTCACTACAGCTTTCTTAAATCTGGCCAGACGATTACGGCGGATGTCTATTGTCAGCAACTGCAAACCATGATGAAAAAGCTAGCTGCTAAACAACGTCGTCTACCCGCGTAACATGTCAAACATAATAAAATGCACTGGCTGCAATCTCATCGTAGATGAGTTGCTATGTTATGTGCAACAGAAAATCTCGATCGCAGACGAGGAAACATTAGTTCGAATATGTACTTCGGCTTTTACTAGTGACGAAATAAAGAAATCCAAGACGCTGTTATACGAAGCTTTACCAACAGATAAGAGAAAAATTATCCGAAAGAATAAAGGCAAAGAAGAGCGGGATCTGGCGGATATTATCAGCCTTTTCAAATCCACGGAACCAGATGATATCCCCGTGTTTGTTCCGCGACAGTTGGATAAGTTGCCCCCAATACTGTGGGACCATTTAGATTGCTCGAAGGTGCTGAAGGATATATTAGTAATGAAAACGGAAATTGAGAACATAAAGATCAATTATGCAACTAGTGACAGCGTACAAGATATTAAGACCGAACTTTTGCGAATAAGAAACGACTCCTTACCACCAACATCCGCTTTGAAAATAAACACAATACGTGGAGCGGGGCTAGATAGTGGACCTGTGGGGTTATCGCATGAATACATCAGTGACTCGACAAATGTATCCACGAATAACATTACACATTTACCTCAATATAGAAAATTGGAGGTAGACGATGGAAAAAGGCGTAATTATCTTGAAGAGAGAAGCGAGCAGCGGCGGTCGCGAGCTACGGAACGTAAGCAGGCAAGCGCGGGCGTCGCAGGAGGGGAGAGATCGCAGGCACCTCCGGCGGTGGTGAGTCAGCCGGGCAGCGCACGGGTCGGCACAGCGAACGCTGCGATGACGTCATCAGTACATAGCCCAGCGGTCACTGCTACACCGCGGGCTTCCAATCAGTTGACGGCTGCTATGGACGATCATGAGTTAGACAGATGCGGCCGGCCGATAGTTGGGATGCATGACACGATAACTATGACAAATGAAAATAATGACGACGCGGACGGCGAGGGATGGCAGCAAGTTTCTCATCGCAAACAAAATATAAAATATCGATATGTGGGCAAGTCCGGGATAGCGAGGGACATAGAATGTTCATTTAAGGCGGCTGAGAAGAAAATTCCGATATTTATTACGAACGTGCATAGTTCGACCAAGGAGTGCGACATAGTCCAGTATATACAAAAAAGAACCAAGGAAACTGTATCTCTCGAAGTTGTAAACATGCGAGTGCTGCGAGGGTACAAAGCCTATAAGTTTTATATAATGGAATCTAATCTATCTATGTACATGGACGAGAAACTATGGCCGGTGGGTGTCATATTTCGACGGTTCGTTCGTTACAGGCGAAGAGATATGAATCAAGAGAAAAATCCTGCTGGCGGCACAAATAAGCCAAATAATGGATAGTCGGTCTTATCGCTTGGCAAGTTACAATTGTAAAAATGTGAAACGAGCTGTACACGACATCAGAGATCTGTGTAGTACGTGTGACGTAATATGCTTGCAGGAGACCTGGCTGCTCCCGCACGACATACCTTTTATAGGTACGATTGATAGCGGATTCGGCTACATGGCGACGTCGGCCGTGGATACTTCGGCAGGCATTTTGCGCGGACGCCCCTATGGCGGCGTCGCGGTGCTATGGCGTTGCAATACCTTTCAAGAAGTGTCGGTCATTCAGTGTAGTGAGCGTATTTGTGCTATTAAACTAGCGGCAAACGATAGGCCAGTGTTAATTATAAGTGCGTATTTGCCAACGAACACCGTGAAAAATTTACCGGATTATATTGACTGTTTGAGTGAAATTAGTGCGATTGTTGAGGAGAGTAACATCGAGTCTGTTTTTGTTTTGGGTGATTTTAATGCGGAGCCGGGTGAGTTATTTTACAATGAGCTTATTAGTGTGTGTAGCGAGGAGAATTGGTCGTGTATAGATGTAGAAATGTTAGGGAGAAATTCCGGTACCTATACGTACATCAGTGATGCGCACGGGACGCCCAGCTGGCTTGATCATTGTGTTGTGACTCACGCGGCGAAGCAGTCTGTTACGAATGTTTTTGTTGGGTATGATACTCTATGGTCAGACCACTATCCTCTCATTGTAGAATGCAATCTATATGTATTGACGCCTAAGATAGTAACACGTACTGTTTGTGATGAGAATATAGATATTCTATGGGGAGAAAGAAATGAGGAGCAGGTCTTACTGTATAATGAGGAGTGTCATAGAAGATTAAAATTAATAGATTTTCCTTCAGAATGTACGCAATGTGCGGATTATTTATGTAGTAACCGTGACCATGAGCGTGTCCTAGATAGATTATACTCCGACATTGTGTCTGCCCTTCAGGGAGCGGCAATGGTGAATGGGGGAAGCGCGCGTAAGTGCGGGCGTGGTGCACGCTTGGCGGGATGGAACAGGCATGTGGGCGAGGCTCACAGGGTGGCCAGGCTGAGGCTGAACGAGTGGGTACTGTGTGGCAGACCTAAATCCGGTTGTGTGTTTGTGGAGATGCGAGAGAGTAGAAAAGTGTTTAAGTCCAGGTTAAAGTGGTGCCAGAATAATCAGGACCAGATCCGGATGGATGCCCTCGCTGAACATTACTCGAAGAGTGAATTCCGTAGCTTTTGGCAAAAAACGAAAAAAGTAAATTCTCGGCCTGGCCTTCCTGGGAGCGTTGGCTTAAGTGATCCTAAAAGCATTGCGAACGTTTTCAAGGAACAATTTTCGGTCCGGTCGCCGCTTGGTCCGGCGACTGGGGTGCTAAATGCTGACCTGAACACGAAAATTGTAGGAATAAATTTTCTCGCGAAGGATGTCGCTAAAACCGTAACCCAGATTTCGCGGGGAAAGTCCCCTGGACACGACGCACTCAGCATTGAGCACCTACAGCACGCCGGACCGCACCTGGCGAGAGTTCTTGCAATGCTATTCTCGCTGTGTGTGTGCCACTCCTACCTGCCTGCGGACTTTATGAAGACAGTTGTAGTGCCGGTGGTTAAAAATAAAACAGGCGATTTGGGGGATAAAAATAACTACAGGCGTATATCGCTTGCAACTGTAGTGGCGAAGATATTTGACGGTGTGCTTAACACGCAGTTAAATAGACATGTGACACTTCATGATAACCAGTTTGGCTTTCGACCAAAACTGTCCACAGAGAGTGCAATACTGTGTTTAAAGTACACCGTTAAATATTACACGACGAGAAAGACTCCGTTATACGCGTGCTTCCTCGATTTATCTAAGGCCTTTGACCTCGTCTCGTACGATATCCTCTGGGGGAAGCTGCAGAGAACGGGCTTACCGTGGGAACTCATCAGCATACTCAGGTACTGGTACGCGCACCAGGTCAATAGTGTCCGATGGGCGGGGGCGATGTCGGACACTTATATTAGCGAATGTGGCGTAAGGCAGGGCGGTCTGACCTCGCCAACATTGTTCAACCTGTATGTTGATGAACTGATCGTCTCGCTCAGCAGTCAGCATGTCGGTTGTTATGTGGACGGAATTTGTGTCAACAATATGAGTTATGCGGATGACATGGTGCTGCTGAGCGCGTCGATATGTGGGCTGAGGAGGCTACTCAGTACGTGTACGGATTACGCGCATGGTCATGGGTTAAAATATAATGGGAAGAAGACCAAATACATGGTTTTTCGGGCCATCGGTGTGTCGAGCCCTATTAACATACCAGCTGTTAAGCTTGAGGGTGCTCCGATAGACCGAGTGGATCAATTTAAATATCTAGGGCATTTACTCACCGAGGACCTTAAAGACCATGCTGACATTGAGCGGGAACGGAGGGCACTCTCGGTGCGAGCCAACATGATAGCCCGCAGGTTTTCGCGTTGTTCTGTTGGTGTGAAGGTCACGCTTTTTAAAGCTTACTGCACATCACTGTACACATGCAGCTTGTGGGTTGACTATACTGAAAGGGCGTACAGTGCCCTCCGTGTCCAGTACAATAATGCGTTTCGGGCGGTGTTGGGGCTGTCCCGTTTCTGTAGCGCATCAGGGATGTTCGCAATGGCGCGCACTGATTGTTTTCACGCTGCTATGCGTAAGCGTTGTGCGTCCCTGGTGCGCCGGGTGCGGGCCAGCCCCAATACCATCCTGGCAATGATCGCTGACAGGCTGGACTGCCCTTATGTCCGGCATGGCTGTAGCAAGCATGTTGCGGTTCCAATGCCGGTTAGAAAACTTTAATTTTTATGTTTTATTTTATTGTATAATTTTAATTTTAGTGACAATTTTTTATCTAATTTAATTTATAATTTAATTTATTTTTAATGAATCAAATTTTAATTGTTTTGTATTTATTTGAATTTAATTAATGTGACTGCGTGTGCTGCTTTTATTGTTATTATGTTATGAGTCTGTGTTACTTGAAATAAATAAATTGAATTGAATTAAACAGCCCCTCGGCTGTTTAATTCAATTCAATTCAATCAATCGCTCTAGGCCACTGCTGCTTCAGGACAACGCTAGACCACACACTGCACAACAGACGGCTACCAAATTAGAGGAGCTTCAATTGGAATGTCTAAGACATCCACCGTACTCTCCGGACCTTGCCCCAACAGATTACCGTTTTTTTCGAAATTTGGATAACTTCTTGCAAAGGGAAAAAAATCAACTCCAATGGGGCAGTCCAAGATGAGGCAGTCCAAACCGCCTTATTATTGATTCCCGTTCGAATGGTTTTTTTTGTAAAGGGATCAACGAACTACCTATGAGATGGCAAAAGTGCATAGATAGCAATGGTACATACTTTGATTAAATAAATACATTATATTAAAAAAAAAAACGACTTTATGTTCCTCCCTTACGAAATGCCAATTTCATATGTAATGACACTTGTACGTTCTAACAAAACTATGGATTTTTTATCAGACACAAAAAAAAAATAAGACACTGTAAAAACCTTTTCTATGGTTTGTTTACCTTTTACCTTTTGCTCCAGCGAATAGGGCATAGTTATAATCCTAACACAATCCGTTGGTCTAGTGTTCGCAAGTGCTACTACTGAACATGAGGTCTTAGGTTCCACTACCGGGTTGATCAGTGTTATTGGGTTTCTCCATCTAAAATTTCGCCGTAGCCGCCTTTTTCTTTACCCGACTACGGCGAAGCAAAAAGGAGGGCTATGCTTTTGACTGGTATGTGAGTATGTATGTTCATCTGTTCCCTCATAACTTCTAAACTAGTTATCATAATTTGACAAATGAGGTGTCGTTGGAAGCTTCTTGTTTGTCTGCTAGTTATAGGTAATGTGACGTCACATTAAATTGAATGTGGCGCCCTCTAGGAGGCACGAAGTCAAGAACAAAAATGTTTCTTTTTCACCCAACCCTATCATGTGTGGTATTATTGAACAGGGATTATAAAATGAAGGTAGTTTGGTACATCATATTTTTGTCAAGCGTACCGTTTGCGAGACATATCCCGTCACGGTAAGTACCGCTATGCTCGACTCGAAAAATACATACTAACCGCGAAACTACCTACGCACGAAAGCACATTCGCGGGCAGTGATGAAGAAAAGTGTTAGTACAGTGTAATATTTTATTTAAAAAGTAAATTAAGAAAATTTTAGCATGTGAATTTGCAAAAAAAAATTATTAAACGTTCCGTTTCAGCATACGCACACCCGTTTCGCAAACACTCAATACGTCGCGTCATTCATTTTAAAAACAAAGTGTTCATCCATTCCATAGAACTGTGAAAACTAAACGCCTTGCCGTAAAAGAGAAACTTTACCTAAAAATATTTCGAACTAAGATTTCGATATTTTTTGTTTAATTTCAATATTTTGTCAGCTTACTGCTCAATTTAATTGAATTCAAACACTTTTCTTTCCAACTGTACTTTCCATTTCATACGTAGCATCGAAGAATTTCGTGCATAGCGGAACTTTTTAGTAGGTATTTTTTGAGTCGAGCATAGCGGGACTAACCGTCCCGTCAAAGTCATGAAAACGATTTTTTACCCGACTACGGCATCGCAAAGTGTTTGTTGATCGTTATGTAAGTATGTATGTATGCAATTAATTTCATTTGCTCCCTCAGGCTCTGCAAAAACCCCAAATTACTTTTGAAATGCTCATGCATAATGCGCTACCACAAGGAAGATAGCGCAGTTACGATACGAGGCTTTTGGCTAATTTGTGAATTTGGTGAATGCCACTCTTTTTATTTTGTATTGTGCGTTTAGTTTGTGCAGAATAAACAATTTTTCTTTCTTTTTTCTTTTTCTTTCAGTTATGTAGGACTCCAGCCCACTAAACCTCCACGGTGTCCTACTGTGCCGCTTATGGCGGGTACACGGGCACCCGTTAGCACTCGTCCTTGAACTCAGTAGCCACCTGGAGTTTGGATTTTAGTGAGGTAAAAATCCCACAATCCCTGGTCTAAGTCCAGGCGCTTTTTGCGGGGTTTCCGCCCGTAAACAAAAAAAAAGGGCCTCGCCATAAAACTTCTACGTAAAAAACGTACGACGAACGTACGATACGACGGTACGGTACATACGATACGTTAATCTTAAATTCTATAATTATGATAAATTATATTACTTATAGGACTTTTGGCAGTACTTTGATATTAACTTGCATTGTTCCTCCACGCTTTGGTTGAACGTTTCTCGTTCAGGAATTGTGCGTCTAATAGTCCGTATAATTGATTTTGTCAGCCTTGTTGCAAACCTGCCAAAAGGAGATAAAATAAAAATAAAAAATCTTGAGACAACTCAATAAAAAATTGTATCAACAACTTTGTCATCATCATCATCATTTCAGCCGAAAGACGTCCACTGCTGGACATAGGCCTCCCCCAGGCGTCGCCACATTGACCGATCCCGTGCGTCTCGCATCCAGCGCCTTCCCGCAACCTTAACCAGGTCATCGGTCCACCTAGTGGGAGGCCTTCCAACATATCGTCTTCCAGTTCGCGGTCGCCATTCCAGAACTCTTCGGCCCCAACGGCCATCCGTTCTGCGAGCAATGTGCCCTGCCCACTGCCACTTAAGTTTGGCAATTCTTCGGGCTATGTCGGTAACTTTGGTTCTCCTGCGGACATCATCATTTCTGACGTGATCACGCAAGGAAATGCCGAGCTTAGCCCTCTCCATTGCCCTTTGGGTGACTTTAAGCTTTCTGATAAGGCCCATTGTGAGCGACCACGTCTCGGTCCCATAGTTGATCACTGGCAACACACACTGGTCATTGACTTTTGTCTTGAGACATTGCGGTAAATTGGACGAGAAGATACCACGCAACTTCCCGATCGCCGCCCAGCCGAGTCGGATTCGACGGTTGACCTCTTTCTCGAAGTTGGATCTACCCAACTGGATCGTTTGTCCCAGGTAGATATAATCATACAACAACTTCAAGTAAAGAGTCTCCGATCTTGATAGGAGTGGGTGTTACATGGGCATTCATCATGACCTTGGTTTTGTCCATGTTCATTTTAAGACCCACTCTTTCGGAAGCTCTATTGAGGTCATCGAGCATTGTACTGAGGCTCTCCATGGTCTCAGCCATGACCACTATGTCGTCGGCAAACCGAAGGTGAGTGATGTACTCGCCATTAACGTTGATGCCAAGCGCCTTCCAATCCAGAACCTTGAAGACATCCTCCAGCGCAGCAGTGAACAACTTTGTAATGGTATATTATTATTTTTTTGGCCATAATTTCCTTGGAAAAAGTTGTTCATTTACATAGGCAAAAGCATTCTTTAGTGTTTCGTACGTCAAAAGGAAAAAACGGAACACTTATAGGATCACTTTCTGTCAAGACCCTTTACCTCGGGAACGCGTGGAGATATCGAGTTGAAATTAATATCGTATAATCAAATTTGCAAACACCAGCAGCTGTGAAAAAAAAAAAATCTAGATCAACGCAATCAAGAGATACAGCCGTTAGTTAATGACGCTTATTTTTCACTCGCAAGGGAATTAAAATATACAGGGTATCAAGTAATTTGGCAAGAAGCAATGTCTTGTAGGACAAGTGAAGAAAAATCCGAAAACGGTAAATTTGTACCTACATAAAATTGCAGTTGGTAAACTGACCGCGACTTACTGCTGGGACACAGGCCTCTTCTCTGTGAGCGAGGAAATTTCCTACTTATTATTGTTACTCAATTCACTGAACTTTACTAGAAATTGATTTAATTTGTTCCTTACCTTCCATAGTTTACTTGTCTCCGATGGTTGTTGAATATTTTAGAAAACAACCCTCCAGTAAGCGTAGATTGGCAGCTCAGCACTATCAACATGGTAAACATTGGAAAATCAGTTCGAATTATGGATTTCTCAGTTGGTTTATCTGGTTTTATGAAGTGTTTACTCTCCAGTCGGAGGATACATATTCGAGAGCTGGCTGACCAAAACCAGATGTATCTTCCGACTGCAAAGCATGATTTTAGTTTTTTTTTAGGTACATTTAAACATATAAGTGTTATATATTTTTGAAATCATTTATTTTGATACCCCGCACGATGGGATTGGTAGAAAAAAAGAATCCCCCACAAAAATGGCGCCCAAAATACGCATTTTTTCTTTTCCAATTTTAATGTAGCCAGTGACACTCGCAGGGTTAAGACGAATCGATTGACGTAAGAATCATCAAAATTGGCCAACGCGTTTGGTCTCTAGAATGCCACATAGGAACAAACATACATACATACGTAAACTCATAAACACATTACATAACCTTCGGCAGTCGGGTAAAAAGGAACAGTTATAAAGTAAACTATGAAAAAGATATAGTGGAATAGTGGACAGGGGAACTATGATAGTTTTAAAAACGTCATGGTAAGTCCCCAAAACTTCTAATTTATCACAACATCAAACTCTACTGGAATTCTACTGGTACCTAAATGTTTCTCAGCATCTTTTCGCTCTAATGCGTCTGTCATCTAGATCTAAGCTGAAGCTGAGTAATTTTTTTATAGTATGCCTATAGTAGCATTATCAACTTCTAGATTTTCCACTGCTGGGAGACAAGAAACCTCTCTGCCTATCCATAAACCGGCGCCCTCAGTGTGGGTTGGTGCATGTCATATGTCTTCGATTTTTTATTTCTAGCACATATCGGCATTCTCATATTGCTATCCTTCACCGTTTAGAGAGGGGTAGTGACGAATATTTACACAAAGTGAAGTGCTTAAGTGGGTTCAAGCCATAACTCGTAAGTCGGAGCTTCCCTACTAGATTGGCTTTGATTACATGGAGCGACTGCCTATCTGACCTCCACGACCGAGTATCTGTGTAACATTACATCACATCATCACATGATCAGCCTATTAAAGTTCCCACCGCTGGGACACAGGCCTCCTCTCTGTGAGAGGGATTGGGCCGTAATCCACCACGCGGGCCCAGTGCGGGTTGATGTCACATGTCTTTGAATTTTTGGTTCTAGGACATGCCGGTTTCCTCACGATGTTTTCCTTCACCGTTTTTGAGAGCAGTGGTGATGAAATAATTTACATAAAGTAAAGCGCCTGCCTGGGCTCGAAACCACGACCTACAACTTGTAAGTCGCGGCCGATACCACTGGGCCACCACTGCTCTTACAATTGTAACATTATACCTTTGCAAATCTTCTTCAACTAACTTCTATTAATGTCAAATTCAAATTTATTGAATCCATAATGTACATACAGGTGGTAAATATAGTTACAGAAACAATTATGGACCCTGTCGGGCACAGCAATATTCTAGATACAGTCAGTGTCTAGGAGAGAGGAATAACTCTTCTAAGTGCAATTTAAGGCGGGAGGAGGGTAGATATAGTCTGTTTTTGTAGCGCAACGAATAGTTTGTCTGCATGTCATCACGTGTGTTAAGACTCTGGGTATTTGCGAACTAGTTTACTTGTGTGACAACAAGACGTCGTCTGTCTGTCTGTCATCTTTAAATACATATTATTGGCCGATCGATCAATATCCGGCTGATAGAGACTATTGCGTGAAATTAAATACTTACATGTTATTTCTAAAACAAACAGTAACATAAACAAATATATCTTATGTTTTGGAATGTCCATTTTGATAGCAAATTAATTTATTACGACGCAATTATTATTTTCTTTAAATGCACAAAAATGAACTTCACCATTCACCATACTTTAATTTTTCTTGTAAAGGTTTATTAAAATGATGTAGATTTTTTGTTTATATATTTTTTTTATTCAATGAAAATCATGCGCAACATTCAATCTTGTTTTATTAAAAAGTTAATCGAATCAAAGTTTTATTGATAAGCTATTAATTGTTTTGATTAATGAATATTTCAGTTATATCATATAACAGCTGGGTTTTTGAAAATATACTGACATAGTAAGATTGAAATAAAATCACTGCTTTAATTTAGAGATAGAATTTACGTAGATATGTCATTTTTATATCAAACCAGTAGGGAATTAATTTAAATATCGTTTTGTCAGCAATAACAGTAGTGTATTATTGGGGGTTCTGCATCACTTGCTCTCGCTTCGCTCGAGCGCGTTATGCAGAACGCCCCAATAATACACTACTACTATGGTCTGCCTCAAATTTTGACACAATTTATGTGAAACAAATTTCATTCCCTGGCAGTATCTGGTAGCAATCAATATCTTCTAATGCAGGTAAAACTAACGCACGGGCTGTATCACTCTCCTGATGAAATAAATCTGCTGTTGCTGTCGATATACTACTCCCACTAGTCTTTGACGAACTCGCAATCGATTTTTCATTATCAACCTGTTTGTTGATAACATTAACGAATGTGCGAAGAAGCTCACCAGACTCGCTTTTGAGTATAAGATACTTAGTATTTTTCAATTTAGATTTCTCTGGATCTTCCAACTTCTGGTAAAATAAATCTTCTGTTTGTGTTTTAACATTATCCTGGTGTTTTAATTCACCTACGTCCGATATTTTTTTTTTAGGGTGCATATCTTGAATATGTATTATCTCACCCCTAGCATTCTTGAAAATCATTTTACGAATGCCATCTAAATTAGATTTCACTGAGTGAAACATTATAAATAACATCAATAAATGTAATTATTTATTTAAGAAATAAATTTAATATTGAACCTTTGCACTGTAATATTCAAAGTTAAATTGCTGTGATGCACGACGCCTATGTAATATATACCCATAAATTGACTCATTTTTAAGTGCAATGTGACATCCTATACATATACACTTTAATAGGGTAAGTATTCCAAACACTTTTTTGTAATATAGTTTGTGCCCTTCACAGCGTTTAAATAAAAACATTTAGGAAAATGTATGGCATGTTGCGTCCAAGGATCATCATAAATCTCCCAATCTTCAATAACACCTCCACATGAGAAACATGCTGCAATATCATTTATACTATTTCCATAATAAAAGAATCCTGCGTCAGCCATTTCCATCACTAATCTTTTCTTTTTATTAAGTGTCCCCCAGTAATAATTAAATGAAAATTCACGCATTTTAAATGTGTTATACATGTCATATCGAGGCTTGTATTCATTTTGAGACATGTTTTATTGACTTTCTAATTCAATTAGGTACAAATGTATAATGGTATGGTCCAGCTTTTGTCAGCAACATATAAAGACTGGACAGAAGTAGGAGGAAGGGGAAGAAAACTAAGATGCATTTCACCTAACTACAGAAATAAAAACAATAAAATATTTATTTTAGAATTTTATTGTCAACACACCACTTATTTAAACACAATACATTTTTTAAAGCACATACAGAGTCATGATAAATACAGTTATATAAATCTTGAGAATATTTATATTGATCGTATAAGCTTATCAAACTTGAACATCCTTTATCTTCTAAATTGAATATATTACAATGACTATTTCCTAAAATATGCTTTAACCACAACACTTTTTCTAAACCCTTAACGTAGATACATTTATCTCTTAAAATATCTATAACCAAATTCTGATAATTAGAATAGGGAACAAATCCTTCACGCCAGCGTATCTTTCTGTTACGTTCAATCCAACTTACTTGTTTTTTTTCTTGCTTCGTTAATTTTGAAAATGGAAATGGTGGCTTAATTAAAAATATTTGTAATGTTTTATTATACAATATGGCGATTTCTTTTATTATAAATTCATTTGTTTCTGTTTTAAAGCCTTGAATATCCACAATAGCAATCATGATAACCTGCGCACGATGTTGCTGAGAGGTTTGTATTCTACAAGTCGATCGTTTATAATCAAACAATATGCAGTCGTCTTATCTGGTATTGCTGTAGAACATTCAATTTCCAACCTCACGTCCACTGGACCAGTTTTCAGGCTATCGTTTTGTCTTGAACAGTCTAAGATAAAGAGAGGGGCTTTTTCTTTGAATTCCTTTAGGTCAAGCAACGGGTCTACTGGATAGTTGTAATACGACTGACGAAATTTCACAAACATTTCGTATAATATACTATATTTGTTCTCAGAAAACTTTAAACCTAAAGGTTCATAAGGATAATATTGTGAATTCAAAAAGAGCGTAACGTTTGTTACTTCACAATGATCGAATACTGAACTATCTTTAGTTTTATTATTTTTTCGATTAGTTTGTAAACAAAAAATTACATATCTGGGTTTTTCTAATTGTGAAGCAGTTTTAATAGACCAAGAATGCTTTGTTGTTTTAGGTAGTAATGGATACTCATATAAATCCCAATTTCTATACGCCATCTGAATAGGTTTATCTTTTTCTAAATGTTTTAAAAGTGACAGTCGTTCTCGGTCTGATACTTTTATGTGTGGCACCCTCCACTGAACTCTTTGCACATCTATTTGAAAATTAGCAATATCATCAGTAAGGATAATGCTATTTAAATTAGTGTTACTTCTGTTCAGTATAAGTTCATGTTTACAATTTATCACTATTTTATTGTAATCCTCTGCAAACCCTAAAACTTTATTTAGTGGTATCACAGCACTAAAATGCCCATCACTTTGAAATCCCTCTAAACACCAACCCCATAGGGCAGCAACTTTATTTTCTGCTTCATTTAATGAGATGTATGATTTTATTGTTGACGTTATTCCAGAATTTTTTATGCGGTCTATTTCAATACCATTCATTTCGTATCTAATGTCTTGAAACAAAAACATAACAGGGTTGTTAGTGAACGTAACATTTTTCTTGATTGGATTCCCATCTTTACCGAAGAACTTCGCCTGTCCTTCGATGTAAATTGAACTGGCTGATGGTAGCACGTATATGTCTTGCTGGTGGAGGGGAATTCTGATTTCATCGTTTTCTCTAAAGCTGCTATTGTAGGGATTGTATGAATGGACTTCATAACTTTCGATCGAAGTGTCAAAGTGCGGTAATTCAGCAATCTGTAGTATATTCATATTTTAAATCCTAGAGCTTTAAGAAAATCTTTATTTACTTTAGTCAATTTCTTAACTTTTTTCTTGCGTCTTTGCACCTTAGCAATCGCAGAAGAACTAAGACGTTTTTCATTCGCTTGAGTTACTTTGGTGAAATGCTAATATTCTATATATTTTTAACAGTTGTAAACCATTATTTAAGCATTCTTTTAAATGAATATAATGAATAACATATCTATGTTTATTGAAAAGATTAGCAATAAGTTTAGCATTTCGACTACAGAACGGAACAAATTTTTCGGGCGCAAATGGTAAATCGGAATGGTTATCATGCAAGTAGTCAGGGTAATGAAGATCTACTTCTAATATAAATCCAATATCAGAATCAGATGATAAGCTCATAACATCAAAATTTAATATTTCCTTCTGAAGGAGAAACCTAAATCCTCCTACTGGAAGCTTTTGCATCATAGCATATCCATATAAATTAACACAATCAAGATAAATTAGAAAACTATCAGGTTCTTCACTATTATAGTCGGTAAGATATTCATTATTTGCCTTAGCATATCTGAGTGAACATTGAGCAAGTCCTCCTCTTATACCCTTTTCTATCATTTGATATATTTCTAAGTCAGAGATTAGATCTAACTTGATTTTAGTATACAATAACATAGCATCCCAACTTAAGGATGGTGATGAAACGTAATAGCAAGGATCCAGACCATAATTATTTAAACTCATTTTCCTAAATTTTTCAAAAACATCGCACAGAAGTAAAACGTCACATTTAAGATACAAATCGGTATATTCACCCAAATTTTTTATATCAAAAGTTTTCCAAACATTTAAGGCATGCTCATAGTCTTTATCAGATATAGATTCAGATGTAAGTTTGTTGAAAAATTTTGATGGTTCTGGTAATTTATTCTCATCATATCGTTCCCAGGAATCTATGTAATCGTAACAATAAATGCCTTTTCTTCGAACAATATCAAATAAAGTATTATTATTAAAAAAAGATTTTAAATGTTTGAAATCTTCAGGGTTCATAGTCTTAACCAATTTGTCCATACTTGAGCTTAAAAAATTATATGAGTCAATAAATTTCAATTTTACAACATTTGTTGCATTGATGGTTATGAATTTTGTAAATGAAATATATTTCTCTTTAGTTCTCGGTATGAGATGAATTCGACCGTTTATCTTTGAAAGTTCATTAATAAATAAATGACTGTCATAACCGGATAAGTTATGAAACACTATGGGTATAAAAGTGCATTGCTTTGCATTTAAATTGCATATATCATGCGCAGGTCCTCTATATTTTCCAGTAAAGTGATCATGGTCCTTAACAATATTATCATTACACGAAAACTTATTTTTACAAATATGGCACTCAGTGCTGTTGATAAAACATCTATGTTCATCCTCAGTAAGCGGTATCATATTTTCACTCTCTAATAATACTTTATATAATCGTTTTACATCATTAGTCAAAGATTTGACAAATTTCTTAGAACAATCTGGCCCTCGGTAAGATACGAAATCATTTAATTCGGGATTTGAATTACAACAAATATAGTAAGCAAAACACGTAGCCTCATGAACTTGAATATTTTCTACATGTGTTGATTTATGTTTGTCAGAATATTCACGCAATAAACTTTCAAAATCACCATAAATCACTATTGGTACTCTTTGAGTTCTTTCATAATTTATGAAACTTATTTCAGTACCCTTCTCAGGTAATATGGTTTGTATTCCGGCACATTCGTGACAATTCAATTTCTCTTCAGTGTGAAAGTAAATAAAACATTCATCACATAAATATATTTTACTTTTATGTTGGGTCAATTGCTTGTGTACAAGTTTTTCAAAGCTTTTAATTAAACAGAAATGACTCTTTCTATTGTTGCTAATGTAAAGCAAATTGACATGGTATAAACGACGTGATTTTGTTTTATATAAGGGACCTGTAACTGTAACATTATTATCTAAACCGTATATATTGATACTGATATTAGAATTGTTTATTTCAAAGCGCTTAATGTCATTGAAACTAGGGGGAAAACTCATGTCAGAAATATTAAATAATTCGGAATAATGTGGATATGAAGAAGTTCTGTTTGGATTGGTCTTTGCCGGAAACATATCAGCTACAATACACCAAAGAAAACAATGTTGGTCTTCATTTTTTATGTTTAGGCATGATTTAGTATTGACAATACGTTTAGGCAATGGTAAATAAGAACCACCTCGCAAAGGATTATATTTTACGATATTAATTTCTAAATGACTGATAGACTCAATTGTCCAACCTGACTCAGACAGTTCAAATTCGGAACATTTACAAATAAGTTTACCACAAAATGATTTATATAAGGACAAAATATCTGTGTTTTGCACGACTACATTATACTTTGTGTTAAATGACTTTAAAGATTTTTCATAATTTTTTGGTAATATATACCAAACAAATAGTTCAAAATTAACTTTTACCGATTTATGTTTTTTCATCTGGTCTTTGATAAGGTAACAAATCGTTTCAGAAATTTGTGTTAAAAATAATTCAAGTGAAACGTTAACCATTCTAGGATTCACTCTATAACTGATTATCCGATTTCTAAAAGCTGTTGCTATTATATGAACATTATCAAAACGTGTCTGTAATAAGCAATTCGATTTGTGTACATTAGTTTTTTTGTGTGCAGAATATTTCGGAACTGAAACGTTACAGACTTCACAGAAAAACATATTTAGATAATTGTAATTGCAAAAACTATCTTAAAGTATTTAAATATTCTGGATTTCGGATATTAATTTCCTGTAAATTATTATTAAAAAACGAAATTTAAAGTGGATAAAGTTTAAATGTAAAACAAATTACAAATCGAATATTATAATTAAAATAATATCGAGTATTCTCAATGTTGAGATTTCTCAGAATCGAGTATTTTTAATATCGAGTATTCTGTTTCTTAGTATCGAGTTTTCTTAGTATCGAGTATTCTTAGTATCGAGTATTCTTAGTATCGAGTTTTCTTGGTATCGAGTATTTTTAGTATCGAGTATTTTTTGTATGAATTTTAAAGTGGATGAAAGTTTAAATGTAAAACAAATTACAAATCGAATATTATTATTAAAATAGTATCGAGTTTTCTCATTGTTGAATTTTTCTCAGATCGAGTATTCTTAGTATCGAGTATACTTAGTATCGAGTTTTCTTAGTATCGAGTATTCTTAGTATCGAGTTTTCTTAGTATCGAGTATTCTAAGTATCGAGTTTTCTTGGTATCGAGTATTTTTAGTATCGAGTATTTAGATTTTTAATATTTCATATATTTGAGCTTCCTGTAAATAAATCACAATTAATAATATAATGAAAATAATATTAATAAGTATATTATATGGATTACATTTGTTTAATAAGTAATGTTTTAGTATAAGTCAGTATCGAGTATTCTAAATATGATATTTTAAAGTGGATGAAAGTTACAAACAAATTACAAATCGAATATTATTATTGAAATAGTATCGAGTATTCTTAGTGTCGAGTATTTAGATTTTTAATGTTTCATATATTTGAGCTTCCTGTAAATAAATCACAATTTAATACCTAATGTAAATAATATTGTGGATTACATTCGTTTAATAAGTAATGTTTTAATATAAGTATAAAGAAGAGTATATGAGTAAAATAGGTATCACAATAATATTATTTTATTCCATCAAATAATATTATTTGGATACAGAACAGGCTGCACGCCCTTAAATTCTGCTTTCGCTGCAGATACAAGATTATTAGTGGCGCGCCAAGTCGCTGAATCGGAGTATACAGAGGCCCTATACGTGAGGAGCGCTTGCTTCCATCGGTCCTTTCCGAATTTTTCAGCGTCCCTATGGTTATAAATACGGAGCTCGATATAATAATCACCGCTCCGTGTTAGGTCCTGCTGATAGGAGTTTCCAGAAGCTGTTCTTCTGGACAGGGACGATCGCAGTGCAGCTGCCCTCACCGGTTCAAGATCTCCCTCTTCCTCCTGTAAACATTGTTATAAAATAGCATTAGATAAACATATTTGAGAGGAGCAGAGGAGAGCAGTGGTGACCCAGTGGTAACGACCGTGACTTACAAATTGTAGGTTGTGGGTTCGAACCCAGGCTAGCGATTTACTTTGAGTAAATTATTTCGTCACCACTGCTCTCAAAACGGTGAAGGGAAACATCGTGAGGAAACCGGCATGTCCTAGAACCAAACATTTTAAGATATGTGCACAGGGCCCATGTATCCGCCACCCGGGCCCACTCCCTCTCACGGAGAGGCCTGTGTCCCAGCAGTGGGAACAAGCCGTCAGATTGAAATCCTATAGGTAATTATAAATCTTAAACACATGTTTGATGAAATATATATTTTTTTTACTCACCGAGGAATCAGCCACACAAATCCGCTTGATTTTCTTAGGCCTCTTTGGTGAAGTATCGGTTTCGGAATCAGACTCACTGCCAAATAATTCTTTTACAGGTGGAGTTGAGGCCGCAGCTACTTTCTTCGATTTGCCTTTGCCTTTAGCCACTTTTATTTTCGGCTTTGTATTTCTTTTTGGTTTAAACGATGTAGAGGGCTCGTTGGGATGCGACTCTACATCGGATTCAAATGGATTCACAAATGTCGACCTAAAATAAAAAGAAATAGTATATAAGAAGTTATACAAATGAACGATTCCTAAAAGGATAGACAGAGTAATAGAACACTCTCTATAACAATTTTCTCTATCTGGAAATCGATCCTTGAATACTTAGAAAATTGAATAAGTCGTTATTTGGTTCTAGAACTCAGCGTCAATACTTCATGTTGTGAAATGGTAGTAACGGTTATTAAACCACTGCACGAGAAGCAAACAAAATAACTCAATAATAAATTTTAATTAGATCTGGAATCGAACCCAAAACTTTGCATTCGACGGTGACACTGATGTTGAATGGGCTACAGGGAACGTAAGAAATAAAAACAATTAACACATTAAATATTTATACCTTGGAGTCGAGCCAAAGATTTTACGTTCAGCAGTTATACTTGTAGTCTACATCATCACTGAGTTACTAGTAAGTTTAAACCCGTAAATAAACAATACTTAAAATTGGGAATCGAACCCTAGACTTAACTTTCGATTATTGCATTTACCATCACTAAATTGCAAGTGCAGTAAGTTATACAAAAAAATAATGTGATACGTACATACTTGTTGTGGAAGATATAAATTTGCACACTTAATCACTGAAGATGATGGAACTCGTCACCAACACAAGAACACCAACAATTCACAAATAACTGATTATGATTGATGGATGCGTCATTGAAGGGACTTATTTATAACACTTTTACGTAAGGTAGCGATTATATTAATATTTGCAACTATTGTTTTAATGTTTCACTAATATTTGACTTGTAAATTATATTTTCATCACTCCTTAAATAAGGTCTATAATCATTTGTTCTTTATTAGACACTATGCACACAGCCTACAATTCCATTTTTGGGGCGGTGGCGACACTCTGTCGCAGCAATCTGAGACGAAAATCTAAAAAGGAAGTTGCATGTACCTTGACCATTCAATATCGGTCTATGAAGTCTCACATTAAAATGGTAGCAAGAGGTTTTGTAAACACTTACCAAAATAAGTTAAGCCTAGACATTACATTTAGGAAAATGTATGGCATTTTACATTCAAGGATTATCGTAAATCTCCCAATCTTCAAAGCGATCCAGTATTTTGTCACATTTTTCGACGACACGTATGGCGCATTGCTTAAGAGCTCGTCTCGCTGCATCACAATGTAAATATTAGTTTATAAACGTGCTGCTACTAAATGTCCCAAGTGTCGCGGGTTCGATTCCCGCACGGAACAAATAAGTATTTGTTCCGGTCTGGATTTTGTTTTCATGTTTTATTTTTACCATTATTTAATTTAATAATAATAATACTCTGAAAAATGAGCAAGTATGAGCCTGGCTCAAAACATTCTTTAGGTACTTACTTAATGGTAAGGAGGTACGATTGGTGCAGTGGTTAGATTGACTTCTGCCCTACGTGTCGTGGGTTCAATTCCCACACAGCAAATATTTGTATGATCTACAACTAGCTCCGGGTCTGGCTGTCTGTAAAATGTATGTCTGTCAACGAAAGAAATCTTAGGATCGTATCGTTTTATTCTTGGCTTTGTGCTAATAGTCTGCTGATATCTATTATTTTTTAATAGCATAAAGTGTAACGTCGGTTCCCATGTGCCTAATGAACCTGCTGGAATTTATCGGGTGCAGATCCAAACTACTCGCTATTAAGAATTACGTTATAGAAAATAAAATAACACTGGACCTTGGAAATCAAACTGGGTTCCTCATGCTCAACAATTGCAAAATTAAAATCGCTAGACCAAAGAATAAAATAGATAAAATGCAAGTAAATTCTTGAACTACTAATTGATGCACTCTACATTGTTTTACCTAACTACTTTAAAAGCATCACACTTTCGTCAAGTAATATAAAATATAGGGACATAAGTTGATCAAACGAGTCGAACTTGATATGGTTGTTTATAAATTTTTAGTACACATCGCACCGTTGATTGAGGCATTCTGCATAACGCGCTATTATTTATTCCAATGTTCGACATCGCACCGTTGAATGAAATAAAAATATTCAGCCCGTATTGCAAATTTGAGGCAGACCATAGTAGTAGTGTATTATTGGGGCGTTCTGCATAACGCGCTCGAGCGAAGCGAGAGCAAGTGATGCAGAACCCCCAATAATACACTACTAATAACAACTGAAAAAAAATTCAC
The DNA here is from genome assembly GCA_945859665.1 of Anorthoa munda. NCBI lineage: Eukaryota > Metazoa > Arthropoda > Insecta > Lepidoptera > Noctuidae > Anorthoa > Anorthoa munda. The sequence continues at coordinate 17,530,587 of OX243896.1, read as the reverse complement.
AAGCTTTCATTTTATTAACTTGCAATGTATGTATGTTTGTTTGTATGTAAATGTGTTCGGGTAAATCTTGCAACTGAATTTTAAAGCAGTTATCCTCAACCGATTAAGATGAAATTTTGCATACACTTTTAGTTTAGGTGACAAAGCATGGTTAGCTAAGTGACGTCATTCTAAATCTAATATGGCGGACGGCCCAAGATGACTTGTTATTTTTTGTTCTCTGCCATGATATGGGAATCAAAAGAAAGAGTTTGCTGAGAAGAATACGAAAAAAACTTGTTTTAAAACAAAAAAAATTGATGAATGATTTATTAATTGGAAATTTAATGGCGTGGCTACTGAGCTCTTTAGTCAAGGACTTATTATTTTTTTTAAGTTTCTTCTTTTTCTGTATTAAAATGCGATTGTAAACGTTATGATGTGTTTTTGAGTATTTCACAGCAAATATATCGAGCCACGTCGCTATACTTTTATGGGGAAGTAGATACTACAATAAAATTCCCAGCTCCACTTGCCCGATATTGCGCCTGTTTCAATGATTCCACATATTTTCCCGTCTCACAAAAAACCGGCCAAGTGCGAGTCGGACTCGCGCACGGAGGGTTCCGTACCATTATCGCAAAAAACGGCAAAAAAATCACGTTTGGTGTATGGAAGCCCCACTTAGATATTTATTTTATTCTGTTTTTAGTATTTGTTGTTATAGCGGAAACAGAAATACATCATATGTGAAAATTTCAACTGCCTAGCTATCACGGTTCATGAGATACAGCCAGGTGACAGACGGACAGATGGATCGCGGAGTCTTAGTAATAGGGTCGCGTTTTTACCCTTCGGGTAAGGAACCCTAAAAACTGACTTCAAAAACAAAACACTACAAACCGAAAAATAACTTTCTTTTCCGGAGTCGGAGTCTTTGGTACCTATTGTTATCCGTTTTTCGACACCGACTTCGGAAAATAAAGTTATTTGATTTTTGTTGTTAAAAAGTTTTTTACTAATCTCTTTTCAGCTTTGGTAGGTACTTCCAATTACTATGAAAATCGTTTATAGCCAAACTACATCTCATTACGATTCCAATAAGCCCAAACACGAATAGGATACAGTTCAGGAATAGTTTGATGGCTATATTCTCATCAGTACCATTTATTTATAAGTATTTGCTTCATCATAGTCTGTTAACTATTCGAGATATCTTATACCCGAGTCATACTTACCATAAAGGAGATCCAGTGGCCATCTATGGTCTTCTTCATCAGTTCCACTTCACCAAATGATACTTTCTGATTGCAAATGATTGCATTATTGATGAAAATATCTAAATCGATATGTGTATGCCTATAATATTTGGGCTTAAATATTACATGAGTACGGAGTTAATTAAGAATGTTCAAGAATGCCTCGGGATAATATACTGCAAAATATTTGTACTGTACTTATACCGTTCAACTATTTTCTTGATATCACTCGGCAATCATCACGTTTCCGAATACAAACGAACGCTAATTTCCATGTCTATCAATTATTAGATTTATCGTATATATTGATTTGAATTCAGAACTAAGTACTTTATTGTTGTTTTGTTTTGATTTTCGTGTGAAATATATAGAGCTGTAAAATAGCAGCTTTAGCAACTATCATCCCATTTTTAAATTAAATTATACTATATAAGAGTATTAACAACTCTATATACTTCCAAGTTCATTTAGATCATCCGGTCAGCACTGAGTGCAAAAGGCAACTGATAGAAATCTGACGAATGACGAAACACGAAGTTTGCCGAATGACATTAAGAAAATGTTTGTATTGTACCTAAATAAACCTTTGAGAAGATTGTCACAAACCATTCCCACATTTCACAAGACCACAAGACCACTCCTGACATATCACTGTTGTGATAAATAGCTCTATTTTCTACGTGACTGCAAACTCCATGCAAATATAGGCATTATGTGTTGTAGGTACTTTGCTTTGCGATAACATTTTTAGGGTTCTGTACCCAAAGGGTAAAAACGGGTCCTTATTACTAAGACTCTACTGTCCGTCTGCCTGTCTATCTGTCACCAGGCTGTATCTCATGAATCGTGATAGCTAGACAGTTGAAATTGTCACAGATGATGTATTTCTGTTGCCGCTATAACAACAACTAAAAACAGAATAAAATAAAGATTTAAGCACTTAAATTAAATAAATAAAAAATCACGTTTGAATTTTTGCCGTATTTTGCGATAGTGGTACGGAAACCTTCGTGCGCGAGTCCGACTCGGTCTTGGCCGGTTTTATTGCGATAATGGTACGGAACCCCCGCATTATTAACAAAAACTTGAAACCACTAACCAGATCTTAATCAAATTTAACTGAGACAACATGAGAAGCACCACCGTTCAAATAAAAAAAAGAATCATCAAAATCGCCGATTGGCAGAGTAGTCACTTAAAAAACATACTGAAACATACAATCGAATTGAGAACCTCCTCCTTTTTGAAGACGGTTGAAAAAATAAAAAAAACCAGCTTGTAACAATTGAAGTGCGGATTGAAGTAAGTTCTCGCTTTGTTATTAGACTTTTCTGAAGAAGTTCACGTCTTAATTGATTCAATGTTAATAACACAGACCTTATTACTAAACACATAATGGACAAAATATACGAGCCATGTTAAATTTAGTTATTTCAATCTCGCTATAATAATGTGCCATATCATAATTCAAGCACCCGGGTCATTTAAATAATGCTGTCCTTGAAGGGATTAATGCCAAAATTTGCATATTTTCATGCATCCTTAATTCCTTGTATAATGCTCAGTTTCGTGCATTGTAAGATTGTTTCAGCCAATTAAATATTCGTGGCTTTAACAAGGGTTGTTCCTTAAGCGTGAAAGGGTGTTTGTAATAAAAATGCAATTTGTTATAATGTTTTATTGGGGTAGGTAATACAGCTTCCTGAAATGTGTAGTTACAGTTCTAGTCTGGAGACCCGGCCGATGCCCGCTGCAAACTGTGACAGGATAATTTTCCCCCACCCACTCAGTATTTACTACCAAGCGAGCATCTTTCCGCAGGGTCTACCTGGAAGTCCCTGAACCGCCTCAGAACCCAAGTAGGAAGGTGTAAGCCAACCTCGCCAAATAGGGTTACCTCGACAGAGCACTAGGGTGTGCATGTGGCACCGAGTTGCAAACCATGCCCCACCTTATGTCATGTCCTCTGTGCCTCAAAATATGTGATCAGGGTGATCTATGTGCTGCCATCGACCACGCTGCGGAAGAGTCTATGTTTTGGGCCAATCAAATTTGAACGACTGTCGTGCCAGCGATACGGAGGAGAAGAAGATTGGGTAGTTGGTATTATGCTAAGTATTGTGAATAATTAATTAAGAGGACAGTGACTCACTCCCTTAATCTTAACCTCATCATTAGCCTTATAATGTTCCCACTGCTGGGACACATGCAACTCGAGGAGAGAGAGGTAATGGACCTTAATCCACCACGCAGGCCTAGCGCGGGTTGGTGGATGTCACATACATGTCTTCATACATTAACACGATTAACACACGATGGTTTCCTTCACCGTATTAAGAGCGGTAATTAAATAATTTACAGCGACTGCCTGGGTTCGAACTCATGACACGTGAATCGGGGCCTTTACCACTGGGCCACCACTGCTCTTCACTCCCTGTTTCGCTGGAAAGTCGTCACCTGTCACTATACTATTTTGAAACTGGGACTTAATTGTGTCACTGCCAACTTTTTATATTGTGAGATCTTTAGCACTTATTTTAGGATGCTTTCAGCTTAGCTTTCATTGCAGACATGTATCGAAATTATTATTACCTTATTAACAAAAATACCTATAACTATTGTCTGTTGAACGTTTAGTTTCAGCTTGCCCTAATATATATAGGTTTTGTTAAGCAAAATAAATTAATTTCATCTCCAAATATAAATTAAATTCTGCATATTTTGAGTGTAGTTGTCACACAAACACACAACGAAATTTTAAGCCACACTGGGAACGAAGTGAAATGAAGCTAGGTTTATGTAGTCATGTATTTTGCTACTTCGGTTCACACCATGCGAAATAAAGAACTAAACTACTGGAGAGCTTGGCGATATCAGCGAAACATGGGGTGAAAAGCGTCCCCCGCGCTTGACAATCTACCTAATATAATTATTATTGGGACAAGCCCACTACATTATTCCCAACCAGTGCAACTCCTAAAAACCAATATCAACAATGGAGACAACCAGGAAAACTCTGAGTTCACTGCTTCAGTGCTCGACGAGGCCCAGCGAATAGATTCTTAAGGGTACACTAGTCGAAAATTCTTCCATACAAATGTAGTCTGGCTTTTACTCCACTGTTTGACGAATAACGTTCAAAATAAAAAATGAGATCAATTTGTCTCATCATTATCTAGCCCTGAATGGAAGCACAAAAGTAAAAAAAAATTTACTTGAAAGTTATAAGCATCAAAATTTCCATATTTCAACACTAATTTTAACGCATTTTTGGGCGCAAATAAGTACCATAAAAAGAAGGAAGATTGAAAAACGGCTTCCATACAGGGATAGATTAGTAGTTCAACAATGCAAATAATTTTATTTTGAACAGATACATTCAGTCGTTTTTTCATGATATCCAGACTCCCAAAAGTCTGTTTATAAAATTTCGCGCGCTCGTTTTCGTTCTAAATCATCATCCATTACGCTACAAATTTGCAAAAGTGTGTATTCGTACGCGTGCTAGCTTTTTACTGCTCATAACAGCATCTATCTGTTCCGCACGTGTTGTCGGTTGATGTAGCACGCATTTTAACCCCGCGCACAAAATAATTCGTGCCGTCGACTAGTGTAACCTTAAGGCTTGGAACACGCAACAAAATAAATCAGAAAAGGTCATCGGAGGCGTAAAAAGATCCAAGTGTTGTTGTTCTCACTTCAAGTAGCTCGCTTAGCTCTTATAGTAGGAGACATGAGATAAGCTAAGCGAAATATTGACACACACACATCGGTGTATGTGTTTGAGTCATATCTCTCAATGAATTTTGAATTCAAATGAGAGTTTAAATGTTTGTAAAGGCACCCACGATACAGTGGAAATTTCTAGTGTGAAAAAAATACTTTCTTAGCTTTGTTTCGCTTTGTTCCAGTGTGGCTTGCGCTTTACGCTTGTAAGCGAGGTCGCGAGCGAAATTAACGTTCAATTTGCAGCCAAGCGTTATGTCCCCACTCTTGCACGCTCCTTAAAGCACTGATGAGGGTAAATTATATGAAAATTAGCTTTACAGTTTAAATTGTTGAGGGTTTTTAATGTTGTTGAGCGACAAAATGGTGGATGATGGTTTATGTTTTATTTTTAGAGCATTTTTAGAAGTAAATCTGCTGTTTTACTATAATTTTATACCAGATTTTTTATTCAGCCCGTATTAGGCTTTTGAGTAAATTATTCCTTACCATGTAATAATTATTATTCCTTATTATTCCTTCATATTTATTTTATTGTACCCCAGAAAAAAACAGCAAAAAAACGGCCAAGGGCGAATCGGACTCGCGCACGAAGAGTGCCGTACTTTTATCGCAAAAAAGGCATAAACAACATGTTTGTTGTATGGGAGACCCATTTAAATATTTGTTTTATTATGTTTGTAGTATTTGTTCTTATAACAACAGCAATACATCATCTGTGAGAATTTCAACTGTCTAGCTATCACGGTTCATGAGATACAGCCTGGTGACAGATAGACAGAAAGACAGGCAGACGGACAGTGGAGTATTAGTAATAGGGTCCCGTTTTTACCCTTTGAATACGGAACCCTAAAAATAAATTTAAAAAACGTTTTGCACAGATACATTATTTGGCACGTCATCATCACCATTTGCATAGACTTTTACCTGACTATGTTAGAATTGGCTTCCAGTCTCACCAGATACAGGAGGGAGGAGAGAGAGTCATCTCGATAACAATTTTTCATTACTTGATTAAATATATATGTGTATTTTAAGCAATTTATTATTATCAATTTTTTGTAAAAAAAAATGTTGCCACGATTTAAACAATGCACTTGCTATGTTTTCTGTTCACCAGCCTTGGTTGACTGGTAGAGAATGCCAAAGGCAATGCCTAAGGCCTAAAGTCCACCATTGTAACCTTGTGCATGAAGTTTAAATAAATAAATTAATAAATACAACTGAATTTAAGTATTTTCCATGGAAAAACTCCCAACCTGACCATCACAACCCAACAAGGTAGGTATTGAATAATATTAAGATTGCGTAATTCGAAGACATATGTCATCCACCACCCCACGCGGGGTGGTGGATTACGGCCCATTCCCTCTCACAGAGAGGAGGCCTGTGTCCCAGCAGTGAGAACATTGAAAGGCTGATGATGAAGATTGCATAACATAACATCACGCATGTATGCCTTGAAGGTTAGGCAGAGGGGCAGCTTTTTTTCGTTTACTGGGTAAACCTTCAAAAGGGTCCTGGACTTTTGGGGAAAGACCAGGGAGTGTGGGATTTTAACCTCACTAAAACCACCCCGGTGATCACCATCAGCACTTGGAAGGGGTCTCGTCACCTCTTAAAATACCACTCCAGAATCCCGTCTATGCAACGCCTGTTAGGGCACTTCCCTGGGGAGACTGAGAAGCGTCTCCCCTGAGCCTCCCTGTGCATGGCAGCACGTGGACACTGTGTGTGTGTCAGAGGGGCACCTTGATTGATTTTCGACTTTTGGGCTTCTGATTACTTGTAACGACTACCACACAAGCGACAACTATAAAACATTATAAACAATAAAATTCATAATAATCAAGCAGCGTTTTCCCTTCTTCTTCTCTTCCCTTCTGTTGATATAAACACGCGCCGACTAAAGAATCAGGTCGTTTTGTGAACTCACGGCTGGTGACGACAAAGCGTACTGATTCTAATGCCGGCGACGTGATTCTCTTCTTAGATGTCTTCTTGCTTTTTGGTACTCTTCAGGGATCTGTAAAATCGATACAAAAAAATCATGTCAACTTACAATCCACTTACCGAAAAGAAGAGACGTTATCCAACTGCAGCGAAGTCCAAAAAGAGGGTTATGGTTTTTCACCTGTCTGCAGCATGTAGGTGTATCCGTTACTGAGTTATCACCTAGAGACTGAACTATCGCATTGAAAACCAAATATCAGGTCAAGATCTGTATGGTTTTTTTTAGTATCTAAATTTTTAGTTCGCTTGGTACTAGGGAATAAAGAAACACACCATTTTATTTTATATTATGTCATTGAAAAGTGAAGAAATAAAATCTAGTTGGATTTTTTTTTTTTAATTAGAGTGGGTTTGCTCTTGACTCTAATCTAGTTCAGAGGTGACAGAGACAAAGTCAAGTCAAACAAATCAAGCTTCCACATAATATGAAGTCATAAAGACCAGTTTCAAGATAATGAATTTATTTTAAACTGGCTTGAAAGGTTGCCAAGTGTTGATAAATGAAAAATAAAATTTATATGCATAAAAAACTGCCCAGCTGGTTAGCTCTCATACATATATAAAGATAAATGGACTGTACCAGATGCGAAAAACTAGACAAATAGAGCAATACAATACCAGAGAGAGAGAGAGAGAGAAAGATAGAGAGAGCAGAGCAATACCCTGTACATATTCAGAAGAAATCTGTAATCAAATGTAGTGAGCCTTATTCGATATTTCATTATTTATCTTCTACCGAATCAATCTACTAATACAATCAAATATCTCTATGATTTGATCATTTCGGTAGACGGATGAATCTGGCAAAATATTTCCTTAGGACAGAACAAATAAGGAAAACCCAAAAACTGTTTCCAGCCGTTAAGAAACATGGATTTTTAAGATAGGGACTGTAGACGGATTTCTGAATTGAGTATTAGGACTTAAAAAAATATCAAACCTTACTATAATGCCAAAGTTTGTCAGGTTTTCAGACTAAAGTAAACTGTGACAAATAGTCAACTTCAATTTTTTTAAATGAAATCCGGAGTACGTCACACTGATGCTTTTGACAGAAACTCGATGTTGCAGTATACAAGGTGTGTCAGAAGCAACGCAAATCCTGGGGGTCATTACCTGGGGGTTATTAACTAACGATTATGAACAAATTTTACAATGGCACCAACCCGAAAATCGCTAATAAAATCAGCTGTTCTGCACATTTTGTCCAATTATGCAAACATTGGAAAGAGACTATAGGGCAGTTGATTTTTGGAATAGTCCGATAGCAAAAGTTGTTCAGAATAATTACTCATTATGTATACAGTATAACATGTATTAAAACGCCACAAAATGAGATTTATCTAATGTAACAGGCCATGACCTAGACTAGACAAATGTGATTAGAATGGGATAATTACTAAACTTCACTTAAATAGGAACGTAGGAAAAGTAATGGTTAAGGGTGAAGCAACCCCCAGCGAAAGTTTGGAAAGAGACTTCGTTAACAACCCCGCTGAGCTCATAACTCCAGATTGAAGTTCGTTTCGACAAAAAAAAATCAAAAGTTTTGTGAACTGGAAAATTATTTTCGACTTCACAGCCGTAGGTACGATGGATGATTCTACCGATTAAAGAAAAGGTGATTTTAGATTTAATGAAGATACTTTATCGAACACAATAGACGTGGATGGAAATAATAAGGCTAAGTAATAATAGGTAGATATAATAAAGAGGCTACAAAGCAGCATCATGAGCATGAACTAACTTGGTACCATAATTATGATAATTATAAATCTCGTAGGTATAGATAATGGTCAAATTGATAGTAAAAATTATCATATCACAAATTTAGAAGAACTAACTGCGTTATGAATGCTGCAGATCGGGAGAGGCTTATATCAAATGGACTGTAATAGGCTGAGTTGACCTACATTATCAGAATAAAAGTAGATAAAAAGACATCGTAAATGAATGATAAATTGGTCTTTATTTAGCTAGGAAAAATTATAACTAATAACAGCTTTCAATACTTTAAAATTGTACAATAAAACAGACATTTATAATAAAATACTGGTAAAGCTAAATATTTATTTTAGAGTTGAAAGGAGAATTAAAATTGGCATACACTTGGCTTGGCTAACCTCCATAATCATATTGAAATAAACGCTACATTTACGTCAATACAATTTAAAAAGATTTTCAGTTTATTTTAGACGATAATTCAACCATCTTATAAAATGCTGCATTAATATCTCATAATACAAAAAATAACATCTGTTACACAAATCCTGGCTTACGAAATTCTCAATTTTAATTCTCAATTTCATTTTATCTGAAATGGAATTTGCATTAAGATGAAATATCTTACCTCGTTATCCAATCATAGTACTGTAAACTAAGCCACGCGAAGTGTATCCAATTTTGGGTTATCCAAGAAATTCCATTACACGGGTTTTGAACAAGTTATTTCGGAAATATGAAGGAGATATTACATAAATATATATCAGTGAGAATCTTTTTTCTGAACCCATGAAATACCTACTCCATTTTTCCTTTTAAATTATCTTAACAAAGACAGAGAAATATAACATTTGTCAGCCATTTAAAATGTTTAATGCGTTACGTGACGTTTTTGTATAACTTTAAAGTGACTTACATAAATATTATTCTTACTCTAATTATTGATTATAAATTTGAATTATATTATAATTTAGAATATTTCAGCTTCTTGATGTTACGTGATAAAATTACTATAAAGCGTTAGTTTAAATAATTAATGTTCTTTTAGCGAATATTGTGAATATTTTTTTGTGATGTTTAAAAGTCCAAGTAGATTTATCTAAAGTACTTTCAGTTACTCCTTTGTCATATTCGTTAAGAGAACAAAAATTATTTTATAATTATTAAAATACGTTGAAATTATATTAAATATTATAGTCTATTATATTGTAAGACATAATATCAATTAGGGTAAGATGATTCTAATTTAAAATTAGGAACTGTATGAACCGCGTAGGTTGACAATTAGTGCGTTCACCCTAAATTCATATCATGTCTAGGCACTGTAAGATTATTACTTAAACTATTTTATAAAATAAAATGTTACTCTTATTATTTTAACTCAATACATTTTAAACTTTTCTTTTTAAATAAACACTGGTAATATTAAAATAAAAGAGAAAGAACAGGGCTCATATTTTTTCGGGCGTAATAATAACAATGGGAGTCTCTTTATGTCTGCAACATTAGAAAAAGATACCGGATTAACATATAACCGACAACTGGAGTTTGTTCTGTATTTTTATTTAATTTTTGTACTTTTTTTAACCATCATTAGATGAGCTAGAATTTTACGGAAAATCTATTTCTAAGCATGTCGCAGGGATCCTAGCAAATTTATTTTACAATGCATGTCCTCGAAAAGAACGTTTTCCAAGCAGCCAAACTGTGCGGAAAGTGTCACTTTTTCACTAGAGCTTTTTACTTTTCTGTATTTTTTCAATTTTTTACTCCAACGTCAGCCCGACGGCGACGCATTGAGATTTTAGTTTTTGAGAAAAGTTTAACAATTTAGTTAAGTACAGATAATCATTCATATAAAAGGTAAAATAAAACTAATACTTCATTAAAGGCGTTTTTAATTACTCTAGATTAAAATTAAAATTTATTTTAAATATATATTTAATATGTTTGGCAGAACGTATATTTTGCTCGTGCCTTTTTGCGTTACGACGTGACAGCTATTTGCACATGCGCAGTAAATATGCCCGAGGAACTATTAGTTAATCTGTGGATATGCTAAGCGCGCTTGAATAAGCCCGCCATTTTATTAATTTCTTGCTTGATTCAGATATATTTTTTAATTTCCTCGCACAATGCATATTAAAATATTGTATGATACACATAACATAACATTGATGATTTCCGACTCGTGTCGATTTATCCACTCACTCGCTTCGCTCGCCCGTGAATAAAAATGACACTCATCGGAAATCACCTACATGCCGCACTTGTAGCATAAATAATTAATTTCTCATCACCAGTTATGTTTTCTACAACAACATTATCTTCTCATCCAACTAAATCTTCAACATTAACATGCCTATAATCTGTATCTTCGTAATCCAATCCCGTATAAGCTGGATTGCTATTAAACACGGTCCAGTGAATTGGGCGCTTCGCGGCTGCCCACTGGATTACTCCTTCACTGTCCGAAGCTAAATGTGTGGACTACTAGCGAGAAATGAGATAAATTAGGATAGAGAGACAAGTTTGTTTATTTAACTTTATATATCGTGATAACAAAAATGGTAAACACAACTCAGGTCCCCAAGATACAGGTTCTACGTAGTTTGGGGACTACCATCCATAAAAACCGATAGTTACAGATAAAATAATTATGTTATAGCTCTAAGATTCCCTTTCTAACAATGTACGAGTACAGATACACTTTTGAGTCAATCTGTAGTATGTGGTATCAGCCGTCAACCAAATAGCCTTTCGGCTACCTATCTGTGTATTGTTATGTGACAAATATATATTCGCCGTGGTATCCTATGCTATTTGTCAGAAGACTAAGGGCTCCCACACATAACTGCGATGCGATGCGATGCGATTTCTATATGTTTAGTACGTGCGAGCTCGCAGATATTTGCGATACGTTGCGAATTCGCAGTTATGTGTGGGAGCCCTTAGAGTCCGGGTGAAATAAAATGGAAGAGTAATTGTTAGATAATAATAATCCGGACATGAATCATGGATGTATATGTAACAAAATAAAATCAGAAATACTAGAAACAATTCATGAATTCATTCCCAAACGGCTTGCCATATCAAATGCAAAAACATGCTCTATACTGAATTAAGGAAACTCCTGTAACAGTGATACAGAGTATTGGCTTCGCAAAAGTTATCAAAATATAAATTCTATTAAATAAAGAGGCTCACAAAGTAAACTGTATTGAATGTTAAATGAGCTTGTTCTCAAAATGTGATCACGTAGCCTCAGATACTGTTTAAGCATCCCAATGTGGTTTCTAGGCTGCTATACGGACGCTTAAGTTTTATTCTATTTAGGTACGATGGAATAAATCTGATTTAGCCTCGATAAAGTTGCTTAATCGACTTGCATTATGTATAAAGGTACACTATTTGAGAGCTTTATTAATATAACGTTTACTTTTAGCGCTAAAATCTATTGTATTAGAATTTTCTTTTGCTGTATTTTTTATCTTATACTTAGAGAGATCTGATACAACCGGAAAGAGATCAGGCGCCGGACCAACGACTTAAGGCGATATATACGCCCCAATGTTAACGCAGTACTGGCCGCGCGCCCGCTCGGAGCCAAAATATCTATATTGAACCTCCTTTTGAACAGTTTTGTTTGCAAAATATTATTTGATTTACATATGCAGTTTCAGTTATGAAGAAATTCCAGCCATCAATTTTACTGTGTTAAAATATTTTTAAGATCCAAGTCGTTTTGGAGGAGTATCCAAAAGTTGCGAAAAAATATCGTGTTGATATTTTTTTTTTAAAGCAAAATTATTAGTTACATGAAAAAACCTTATTTCGAAAATAATGAACATGAATCAAACATATTAATAATTGGCAACAAAGAAGTATCGCTTTGTAAACTTATTAATTCAGGTTTGTTTAATTGGCAACATTTAGCTTCTGATCAATTCTCAGTTCGATTTTATTCGATTGACAACACTTTATTTTTCTTATGTCAAAATACTCGATTTGGATTGGATAATACAAGCAGTAATTTGCCGGATGAGGTTCTCTTAGCCAATAAAAAGCAGGAGTGTCATAGAGGCACTCTGAGTGGGTTCTCCCGCCATATTGTGTCGTGAAGTTAGAAAAGATACGCGCGGACGCGCTGTTTTGAAGTTGAAAAAGAGTTGTGAGAAAAAGGAGTTGAGAAGTAGCCTAAAGTGGCGTGTGTGAACTTGAACAAGTGTGTTTAAGTTGGGAAAAAGCGAAACGATTGGTGGCCGAATCCGCTGCTTTGATAAAATTGGAACAAGAACTATCTCTAAAACGGCTTAAGTTACCTGCTTTGTGCATCGCATACCCACGATATGCCCACATACCGAGGGTAATATTGAAGATAGCCCTCCTATCTCCGTTAGGTAGATAGGTAGGTACTTCCATGCTAATTTTCGCGCACCAGAGCGCGCCAACCATTACTCGTCTCATTTGGTCCATTATCGCTTTGTGCGTGCATTGATCCCACTTCTGATAACGGAGATAGGAGGGCTATCTTCAATATTACCCTCGGTATGTGGGCATATCGTGGGTATGCGATGCACAAAGCAGGTAACTTAAGCCGTTTTAGAGATAGTTCTTGTTCCAATTTTATCAAAGCAGCGGATTCGGCCACCAATCGTTTCGCTTTTTCCCAACTTAAACACACTTGTTCAAGTTCACACACGCCAATTTAGGCTACTTCTCAACTCCTTTTTCTCACAACTCTTTTTCAACTTCAAAACAGCGCGTCCGCGCGTATCTTTTCTAACTTCACGACACAATATGGCGGGAGAACCCACTCAGAGTGCCTCTATGACACTCCTGCTTTTTATTGGCTAAGAGAACCTCATCCGGCAAATTACTGCTTGTATATTATCCAATCCAAATCGAGTATTTTGAGATAAGAAAAATAAAGTGTTGTCAATCGAATAAAATCGAACTGAGAATTGATCAGAAGCTAAATGTTGCCAATTAAACAAACCTGAATTAATAAGTTTACAAAGCGATACTTCTTTGTTGCCAATTATTAATCATTTACCGTCCTCCGATACATATTTTTTTTTTTTTTCAATCCTTTTAACTTAGCCGTTACTAATGAGTATGCTTTAGAAAGTAACCGTATTACGGCACTAAAGCGGTGGAAGGCCCTTAACGTGCTTTTCGAGGCACGAGAACCATAGAAGAGGGAGTACACCAGTGTTTACGCACACAAGTGTGCACTACAATACTCGTATCTCTCGAGCCGATGGCTAGTCTCCGTTGAGATTGGTTACCCGCCGGGACCGAGATTGGTCAGGAGGACTATATTATTATTATTAGTGCCTGCAGACGTCCTTTTCTCTCGGATCAAAACATTTCAGCAAGTAAATTATTAAATTGGTATCATATTCAGAATCTACTTGAAAAGTTTTGTCCAAATTCGTACTCCATATTTCCCTCTGGTGTTAATTTATGAACTTATTCTTGTTTGTCCAACAAAGTTTCTGAAAGTTCTTAGCATCTATTGTATCATTAAAGGCATTGTTATTGTGATAAATAACACCACTGGAATATTTAAAGTTGTTTATAATTTTAAATCCTTCGTAATTTGAATTATCATTTGAAGTTTTATACGCTGGGGTCCTGGGGCAAGCTTCCTTGCACTAAGAACTCATGGCCATGGTGCTGCCATACTTTTACGAGTTTGTTTATGTTTTATGCTAGTACTTTACTTGGCGTATTTGTACAAATATTTGCGCCAAATCTTTATTGCAATTGAACTTTGCAAAATAGCCAAGTGTAGTGCCAGCATTACGTGTCAAGACGCGCGAAGACAAGTGTAGATTTTGCCATTAAAACAATTGCCTTCACTGATATAATGACACTATGTTGAGACATGCTATCAAAAAAAGCGCCGCGATAGCCATTGGAAAAACTTAAAAAATGTATGATAGTGCCAAGCGCCATCGAAATGTCACATGATCAATCCCTTATATTTTGGCTTTTCTACCACCGTCATCGCTAATAGATTGTCACATTGCCTAGAGCCTAAGGCCTACTATCCACGGACGCGTAGGTTTATTTATTTACTAGGCCCACCAACAATTGTTAACACTAACAATATTACAGTAATTATTCACTTAAGGTATAGGTTATGTAAGGTTCATAGACGCTTCAAAATACGCCGTGCAGCTGGGAAGCCCAGCGTACTGAACTCTGTCTTCCAGGTGTATTACACGCGAACGTTTTCAATATTTTTAACAAATGTCGCTGCCGTTTTCGCCATTTTAACAAAAAATTAACACGTGCGTCCACGCGATGTACGCCCCGGCGGCCTATCCTCGATTCGCATGGACTAAGGCGTAGACCATGCGATTCTTGAAGCCTGCATGCATTGACACGACGCGAGCGCGACTTTGACGCTCCGTCGACATTGATTTGTATTTAAGCTGCAAGCAGAGGTCCACGAATACGCGTCTGTGGACAGTAGGCCTAAGGTGGTCTAATATTTTGCCCATTAGTTGTTTATTGGACTGAATATCTTTATATTTCCTTAGTCCAAACGTTTTCTGCTTTTACTTATAATAGAGACTTTTGATTTACAAACATTTTCTTACAGATGTTCTACCGTGAAATTTCCACCAAAAAGTTTATCAAGATATGTTTCTGTTAAGAGACATCCCCGGCTAATTCCTATTCTTGCTCTTTTATCATTTTTATGTCATCGAAAAAATTTCGTAAAATAAAGAAATTTCATAAAAATCTAATAAATACATCAAATCTCCTATTCATCTAAAAACGATACAGTGAATATTATTATTTTGTACATCTATTAGTTACAGCTAGATATAGAAAAGAATTTGATTGTGATTTACTTAATAAAGCGTCAATCGTGAGTGATATTATTCTATTTACATTTAGGTACAACTATCTATTGAAACCATATTTTATATTTTGCTCTACAATTTTTCAACTGTGAAGATCTTATGAATATAATACAACAGATTCCCTGAAATATAAAACCCTAGCACAAAGAAAATACAGAAACAAAAATCTAGGAGTCTTCAATATATAAAAGAATCTTACAAATTGTATGTAGAATTAAAAAACACTTCACACTGTCTATTTCTGATAACCAAATTTCTAATTATAAGTCCTCCAAGTTACAATTAAATTTTAGCAGTGGAATGGTGTTAGGATGGAAGATCTGAGTTCCAAACTAATTTCATTTTTAAACAACATAATCTTAATCACACACAACGACAAAAACAGACTTTGAAATATCTTACTTAAGAAAACATTATCAAGGATAACCTTCAAAACAATGATAGTGAAAAAAAATCCAAGAAAGAAACAAATTCTTTGAAACAACCCTTTTACTTCATTGAAAACGAAAGTCTCATAAGTGAGCATATAAATTTGCTTACTCACTCTCTCGGATTTACTCGGGCACCTATCAATCCTTCGGAAGCCCATAACACAACAGTCAGCAAATGCACCCTAATCATAAAATACGCTTTAAAAAACCTTTAAATAAAGTAAATTAGATTTTCACTTAAGTAGAGTTTAGAGGATGAGTTTAGTATTAAATTACAGTGATGGATTTGGTACGTCAACTTAATTGCAACGTAAATCATTTGAACGATAGCCATTAGCATTTGTAATGGTTATTGAAGTATTGCTATCATATGATATTTATGGAATTGTTAACGCAGCAGAGGATGGCAAAATTAAAATAATGATACAATGAAAATTAGTACTGCTGCAGGCAAAAGTTACTTTGTACTTGTTGATTGTTAAAAACTTTATGAACATGGAAGACGGAAAGTATCGATCTTATTTTCTTCTTTCTTTCTTTTATTCATTATGTAAGTTAAAGATCTTCTACTGGTTTTAACAAAATTTTATCTTTGGCATTTTAAGATACAGGTGCCACCTAGTATAGGGTTAACTATTGATTTATTTATGATACAATAGCGCTTGTTTTATTTATCGAATCCATTTGCTAACTTATCCATTTTTTTTACATATACTTAAATAATATTAAATCAACAAATAATTGGATTAACTGTTAACGATTTCATATTAGTAAACTATGGTGAAAATGCTTGCAACATTTTCTAGATGTATGGTTGAAGTAACTTTTCCAAGAAAAAAATCTCCGGTCTATTTTATTTTTGGTTCTTCTATAAATACATTATAAGCAAAAGGACCTTCGGTTTTATTGTTTTGTAGTCCACTACATTTGGGACAGATGGCTCCTTCGGGGACAATACCTTCGAAATCTTCGATCCTCAATCAGCCGCCTTGATATTTTATATGGTTCCTTTGTTTTCCAATGGTACTTTATTTTTGATAGGCAATTTTATTTTGTTTTTTTTTTGTAAAACATTTTCTTTTTGTTATAGGTTTTTTTATGGGGCTAGTAATATCAACTACACAATTCTTGTTTGAATGTCATTTGACAAATATTAAAATTGATATGAGTTTTTTGAAAGTATAGTTTAGTTTCCCAAAGATTGACTGGTCGTCTTGTGACTTAATTCTGTATTGCCACCATGTGAACAATGAACTTGGCAGAGCCAGTTACAGTAAAACAAAAACAAAATACGAATACCCACTAGTGGAGCTAACTGAGTAAAGGCAACGAAAAGACCGAAACAACCGACTATTTTTAAAATTGATTTTATAGTGTTTTATATATCCCTAAAAGTTTTCCTTAACTGCATTATATGAAATACTTTTTTCTTTAAATTGCTTTCTGTTTTTCATAACTAGTGGTTGTATATTTACGTTGTCGTCTTAATTCGCTGCGATGTGGAGACTATTTTGCATGTTTATAGCAGAAATGGCAATATCCATACGTACTACGGTTTCCTTTACTACTGCGTTCTGTTGGAACATCTGCTTTTTATTATCATTTGGAATTCAGGGTCTAACTGTATTGGCAAAACAGTTGGCATGGCTTACTTATATTTCTTCCTATTCTATTAGTTTCTTTAAATTTTGTTCATCATTATAAATGCATTGCAACCAGACATTATGCTGTTGAAGATATTCTTTTTTGTACATAACAATTTCGATATTTCTTAAATATTATAATTCCGTCACTGTATTTTAATCTCAACATTTTGAATTGTGATTAGGGCCATAGCTGTTGATGATATAACTTATATAAGTTTTGTATTTATTTTATTGTAGTTAAGGACACATGGAAGTTTAGATATTCGTTTTTATTTTTTCAATCTATTTTATAGTACATGTTCGATATAACTTAAGGCAAACAGACTATGTATTTGCCTTAAGTGGATTATAAAAACAGGTCCGACCTACAGAAAAAGGTATATGTTAATAAGTTGTAGTACAGTATATGGTAATAAGTTTTCAAGTGACTCAAATTTCTTCAATACAGGAGTAACATAATATTTAGTTTAACAACAATAAATAAATCTTATAGATGATTGGTTAAGACGATTGATCATACCAAAGAAAAATCTGTAATTTTCATCATTAAGTACCATTGATGTAGTAACTCCAATTTCATGATCTCGTTTCACTCATTCCAATTCCATCATTACGAAATAATCGAAAAGTAAATAAGCAATGTCTAGCCTATTTACAAAGAACACATTACCTAATATTATTTGATTCATCCATTTATTAACTAATCAGATATTTGTGATCAATCGTCTCACACCAAAAAGAAACCATTCACTGAAGTAGTAGTTGACAATTTGAATAAATTTAAAACTATTAATTCAACAAAAACCTATGAATAGATAAAAAATAAGTCAATTAAAACGTTTAAATAAATCTTAAACTTCTGAATCAAATAAACAGAATTTGTATTAATCAATCGATCTTAACTTTGGTCTTACAGGTGGTTATGGAGCGGTCAGCGCGCGGCCAATGCAGTGATCAACACTGCTATGACCGATAGTATTGTGAGGGGCTGCGTTGTGTACGAGCTGTTGCATTCGTCTGAGTCGCAGCAGAAGGTCCTAGCACCCCACCATTCTGAAAATAAATAAATATATGTATAATAAAGCCACAACATAACTAATCTTAAACTACTTCAATTGTCCTCCTGACCGAGTTTCAGCCATGACAGCCAGTTTCAGCGGTTACAGTCGACGCGGGCGATATTATAGTGCACAGATATGTGTGCAAACACAGATATTCTCTCTATTTCCCCATTATCTATGTGCATAACTCCAGCTTTTTCACAAGTTGTAGAATAATTCTACCTATGCCAATATTTAAGGCATAATAGCTGCAATCAAAGTGTCCAGTCTTAATCTAGCTGCAACAAAAATTTCGTTATTATAAGTCGTTTAGTATGTGTTAGCTGGAGTGACGTCACCCCAGCTTCCTCATTCAATACAGACAAACCAGTGAGGTTAGGGTTTTGGACTATAGTCAGAAAAATAAGACATACACAGAAGTTTAACCTATATTTGTGTGGTCTATTTACAAAAAATAGAATACTCCCAAAATCTTAAAATAACCAACGAGACACGAAAAAAGTAAAGAACGTAATAAATTAATGTTCTGAGATGCCCAAATCAAATGATTTTTTCATGAAACAGAGACTGATTGATTGATTCAGAACCAATTGTTCTGTCAGCAATGTGATTGACGTATGATTTACAAATAACTCAATCAATGATTAATATGATTTTAATGAATTAAACATTCATAATAGCGATCCGTGGTTGAGCTTGTCAAAATCAGAATTAATTACTTTTGGTATAATGATACGGGACAATCAATACAATCAGGGTAATGGCATTTACAATCACAATTTGGCGTATATCCGGCGAAGTCAGAATGTAAATTTTCAATACGTAAGTACTTCATATTTTCTAAGTTTATCTTAGACATCGCGTCGCTTCGGTGAAGGAAAAACAATTGAGGTAACCTGCAGAGTTATTTCGTAACACAAAATCAATGGCAATATGCCTTTCATCTAGCTCAGGGGTCGGCAACCATTTGAGTCGGAAGAGTAAAAAATTACAATTTACAAAATTTCAATTTTTTAAAGAGCCTCAAATTTTTTCTTGCCGACAATATAAAGTACTTGCATAAATAAAGTTGTTTTGATAAAAAAAAAACTAATCTATTTATTCATATATAAGAAGTGAATTTTCACAACAAATTAGATAAAATATGTATATGGTATTATTAGGTAATCATATATTTAAGTAAAAAATTAAAACAATTTAACATTTACTTACATCACTAACTTGCACTTCAATAACAAACAATTGAACAAACACAAGAGTAATTTTGATCTTTAAAGTGATTAATTTTTTTATTTACAACGGGGATACTTTTCGGGGAGTGTGTGATGGAATTGCATTATCTAATTCCGCCCAGCCCGTTCCATTACCGGACTACCAGACGTACGGCGATGCGTCATCGGTACTTGATGGAAATCCCACCCATACGCACTAAACGTTTTGGGGACAATTTTATTGTGCATACAGCTAAGGAGTGGAATTCCCTGCCGGAGTCTGTGTTTCCTGATAGCTACAATCTAGGGGTCTTTAAGTCAAGAGTGAATAAGATGTTCCTGTGGGAATACAGGGATAAAAAGTAGCCTATGTTACCCGGAGATAGTGTAGCTTTCCAACGGTGAAAGAATTTTAGAAATCAGTCCAGTAGTTTTTAAGTTTATTCGTTACATACAAAAATACAAATCTTTTCTCTTTATAATATACTAGCTGCTTCGCGCGGCTTCGCTCCCGTGGGCCACCCCACAGGACATGTTTTCGGGATAAAAAATAGCCTATGTTACTCAGGAATAACTTAGCTTTCTATTGGTGAAAGAATTTTTTAAATCGGTCCAGTAGTTTCGGAGCCTATTCGGTACAAACAAACAAACAAACAAAAAAATCTTTCCTCTTTATAATATTATAGTATAGATTGCATTTATTTATTTTATATACATATTTTTACATTTTTAAATATTATTCTATATAAAAAATAATAATAAAAACATTTAAAAATACAAAAATAGTAGCCCACCGGTATCGGGAACAGGGTCCAAGCTACCGGTGGTCAGGGCTCCTGAGAGAGGAACCTCCTGACTATACGCGCCGTGTCCAGGAGTACCACTTTCTGGATCAAGCCCTTGATCCAGCTGCCCAACGAGAGCCTCCTCAGATGTTCATCGAGGCTCTTGGCTATTATACCATTGGCCGTCACGACTATCGGCACAATGACTGCTGTATTCACATCCCACATGTCGACAACCTCGCGAGCCAGATCAAGATACTTGCTTTTCTTATCTCTCTCAGCCTTCACGAGGTTCTCGTCATGGGGGACCGCTATATCAACAATCATTGCGCGACGCTCTGGTCGGTCTATCACCACTATGTCAGGTTTATTGGCAACAATAGTCCTGTCAGTGATGATAGACCGATCCCAATACAACGTGACATTGCCATTTTCGAGAACTGGGTCGGGCACATACTTATAGTAAGGCACTTCCGATTCCACAAGATTGTATTTAAGAGCAAGTTGCTGATGGATAATCCTGGCTACAAGGTTGTGTCTATGCAAATAGTCTCCGTTAGCCAGACTAGAACAACCGGAGATAATGTGACGGATAGATTCACCCATTATTATTATATTAATATTATATTATAAGTATATTAGTATTAGTATAGATTACTCTTTATATATTTATAATATATTAGTTTAGATAAGTCTGTAATCGCTTGCTCCCCTTGAGCAATCGTGGTGATTTATACATTCATCATTCAGACTCAGCTCATTTAGACTTCATGACAAAGGTACAAAGGCAGACTTAATGCTTTAGGCATTCTCTATTAATACTCGTGCCTTCTCTTTGTGAGAAGTATCCCCTTGCAGTGGGACAGCGTAGTAATCTGGGTTTATATACAGAAGAATTTAACAAATTAACTATTTCAAGTAAGTCGTATCTAGAAGTGAATATGTTAATGAGAATCTCATATTCCGTTTTCACAGTAACACGTTGTGTTTTTAGGTGATAACGTAACACATAATTAACAATGCTAGTTTGGGTGTTGAAACACTTCAAAATGTAAAGCGAATTCGTTGGTTGGTTGGTTGGTTGCGGTGCCCGATGCGGACCACACCGACGACGACGACAATTCTCCTGAGATGACTGAGGTAGAACTGAGAGTGGCGGTACGTAGGCTGAATGCCAAAAATACCGCCCCAGGACCCAACGGCTTACCTGGTAAGGCCTGGGTTCTGGCCTTGGAGGCTCTCGGGCCTCGACTAAGGGGGCTCTTTAGCGTATGCTTGGAGAGGGGCCAGTTCCCACTTCGTTGCAAGACGAGAAAACTGGTCCTCATTCAGAAGCCAGGGCGCCCAGCGGACTCTCCGTCCGCTTACCAGCCCATTGTGCTGCTCGATGAGGTGGGCAAGCTCTTTGAAAGAGTTATTGCAGACCGCCTCGTTGGGCAGCTGGTGCGGGTGGGACCGGATCTGGCGGAAAGCCAATTTGGCTTCCGCAGGGGGCGCTCTACGGCGGACGCCATCATGCGCGTGCGAGCCCTCACGACGGGGGATGCAGTGGCCCGGGGTGGGGTCGTCTTGGTGGTGTCTCTAGATATCGCCAATGCCTTCAACACCCTGCCCTGGAGTTGCATCAGGGAAGCACTTCGGTATCACCGGATGCCGCCCTACCTCTGTCGCGTGGTCGAGGCCTATTTGACGGACAGGGCCGTCATCTACCCCGGTCACCAGGGAGAGTGGAACCGGCGAGAGATGTCGTGCGGTGTCCCACAGGGATCGGTGCTGGGGCCGCATCTGTGGGACATCGGTTACGACTGGGTGCTGCGCACCGACCTCCCTAGCGGCGTCAGCGAAATTTGCTACGCTGACGACACGCTGGTCCTGGCGCAGGGGAGGTCGCACCAGGCGGCGGCTGAACTAATGACACGCGGGGTTGCGATAGTCGTCGAGAGGATCCGGCAATTGGGACTCGAGGTGGCCCTGCACAAGTCCGAGGCCATGTGTTTTCATGGTCATCGGAACGCGCCACCGCCGGGTACCCAAATAACGGTAGGAGGGGTTCACATCGGCGTCGGGCTGACGATGAAGTACCTGGGACTCGTCCTCGACAGCCGGTGGAATTTCGTGAAGCATTTCCGACGTTTGGCGCCCAGACTGGAGCGGGCTGGGGCTGCTCTCAAGCGACTCCTGCCTAATCTAGGGGGTCCAAACGCCTCCTGCCGGAGGCTCTACGTGGGGGTCATGCGGTCCATGGCTCTTTACGGCGCACCGGTGTGGGTGGGTTCCATGAGGCGGCGACCAGCCCGCTCGTTGAACGCGTCCCAAAGGGTCATGGCCATCCGGCTGGTCCGGGGATACCGCACGGTCTCCGGTGAGGCGGTGAGCCTCCTTGCAGGGTTTTTGCCATGGGATCTAGAGGCTGCCGTGACAAATCGCGGCTTGGCGGACAGAGCTCCGGCAGGATCTCATGGCGACATGGAGAGAGCGACTGTCGCAACCCAGTGCTGGGCACGCCACAATTGCGGCGATAAGGCCCCTCTTTGAGAAGTGGCTTGAGAGGCGCCACGGCGTCCTCACCTTCCGCCTGACGCAGGTCCTCACCGGACATGGCTGTTTCGGGAGGTTCCTGTTCCGGATAAGGCGGGAGGAAACGCCCGGGTGTCACCATTGGGTGGATCGCCCGGAGGACACGGTGGAGCATACGGTGGAGCATACGGTGGAGGTCTGCCCCGCTTGGGCGGAGCACCGCCGTGTCCTCGTGGAGGCGATCAGCGGTGGCGACCTCTCGTGGCCGGCCCTGGTTCAGGCCATGGTACGGAGCGAGAGGGCATGGGAAGCTGTCACCTCCTTCTGCGAAGCAGTAATGCTCGCGAAGGAGGAGGCGGAACGCGTGAGGGAGACGCAACGGAGACTCCCTCGCGCCCCTAGTCACCGCAGGAAACGCCCTGGGCGTCGGGAGTCGCAAGCCGATTCGGTAGCTCGCCGTCCCATAGGGACCAGGCCCGAGTCGACGGCGCGTAGTGTTCCACGCGCGCCTCAAAGAGATGTCAGCAAAATTGACGGGGCCCGAGGAGGCCGATGTCTGTCTGGGTCGCGGATAAATTTGAAAGAGTGTTACCGCGGCCCTGGCACAAACAACTGAAGGAACACGGGTGGGTTTTAGTCAGTAAAAGTCTGACACGCCCTCCCTCTTCACCCAGAGCGGGAGAAGTCATTGGATGATTTCCCACCCAAAAAAAAAAAGGGCTTATTACACTACGCAAATCAAATTAGATTCAGGGTTCAGTGATATCAATGTGCTGCTTAAAAAGTTAAAGTTACACGAAAATAACGTAAGGTGGAATTTTTTCTCTCAAAAAGGTCCGCGATAGAATTATGTAGAGTAAAAAGGTGCTTATAGCAAGCAACAAAACTGTCATTTTTAGGGTTCCGTACCTCAAAAGGAAAAAAGGATACCTTATAGGATCACTTTGTTGTCCGTCTGTCTGTCAAGACACTTTATCTCAGGAACACGTAGAGGTATCGAGTTGAAATTAATACCGTATACTAAAACTTGCAATTACTTGCAGCTGTGAAAAAATAAAACTTCTAGATCTACGCAATCAAGAGATACAAGTTATTGACGCATATTTCACAGTGGCAAGGGAATTAAAATCTACAGGGTACTTACTTCCCATTGACCTAGACTCATGAAATTTGGCAAGAAGCACTGTCAAGCAGTGTGTGTGCAAGTAAAGGAAAAATTCCGAATACCATATATTTTTACCTACATTAAAATAAAGATTATTAACTTATTTGCAGTTGATAAACTGACCCCAACTTATGTCGATGCATGGGGACTACAGTTTTCCAGCGGAAAAGTTAATTTTGTCCCTCATTTCTGTTTATCTTATCGTTAGAGCAATGTTCGGTGCCCTCATAGTTTATGAACTTCTGTAATGTTATTTAATTATTTTGATGAATGTAGCTGTTTGTACGGAACCCCCGGTGCGCAAGTCCGACTCGCACTTGGCTAGTATTTTTTTTGTTTGACTCTGCTTTGTTTCAAAAAAGCTCATTAATAATATTAATAATATAGCAGTGTCCACGTTTTGACAAATATTTTACCTCTTGCTAACACCTGGAGATGCAGCTCGGTTTTTTAGGTTATTTCGGAATAGTCTAGATTAAGTCAGAATGATAGTCAGTTTTTTATTAGAGGAGCTCGTGGCTAAATAATAACAGCCACACGGGTCGATCTTCAAGGTTAAGCAACGCTTGACGAGGTCGGTCCGTGGATGGGTGACCATTTCAACATACTGAGTTTCCTCCGTGCCTCGGAAAGCACGTTAAGCCGTTGATCCCGGCTGTCATTTGAAGATCTTTGACAGTCGTTACGGGTCGTCAGAAGCCTGAGATCTGACACCAGTCTTGCCAAGGGGTGCCGTGTTACCCAGTTACTGGGTTGTGGAGGTCTGATAGGCAGTCGCTCCATGTAAAACACTGCTACTCAGCTGAATCCGGTAAGACTGGAAGCCGACCCCAACAATAATTGGGAAAAAGGCTAGGCAGATGATGATAGTCAGTTGTTTATTAATATGTGATATTCTGCGCAGTTTTCTACTGTTGTGTGATTCATTATGGACACATATAATTACGTTTGCCTGCATAGTCAGAGAGATAAGGGACGTGCACGCGATCCTGTCTATTATCTCGCCTGATATGACTAACAGGACACATTATAGTATCTGTAAAAGTAATAAACTAGAAACTAATGATAAGTTCGTGGCACGGGTCGCTGGTAGTTTAAACTGCAGGTTATCGATTTTACTTACTGTCGCATAATAATTATGATAATTATATGTAGTTTAGCGGTTTGCCAATGATACTGATGGGTGTTATAAAAGGCAAAGGCTGGGTTTCTCAACGATAAATTATCGCATAATTAATGTGATAAATTCTGCTGTGATTGATTGAATTAATTTTCAACAGCCAATCACAACAGATAACCGGTGATTATTCGTCATTAGATTCTAGACTAAACAAAATGGTTTAAAGAGCAATTTTGCTCTTAAAGGTGACTAAAATTTTTATTTACAGCGGGGATACTTTTCGGGGAGTGTGTGATGGAATTGCATGATCTAATTCCGCCCAGCCCGTTCCATCACCGGACTACCAGACGTACGGTGATGCGTCATCGGTACTTGATGGAAGTCCCACCCATACGCACTATAAGTATTGGGGACACTTTTATTATGCGTACAGCTAAGGAGTGGAATTCCCTGCCGGAGTCTGTGTTTCCTGATAGCTACAATCTAGGGGTCTTTAAGTCAAGAGTGAGTGAGTAGGGTTTTTCCTAGGCAAACGTGCTTCATCGTCGAACACATCATCGCTTACTATCAGGTGAGATAGTGGTCAAGCGCAAGCCTATAGATGATAAAAACATTACATAAGATTATATAAAAAAAAAATCTTTTAATATAATGCTTTATTTCTAAATACGTCTTGTATTTAGAAATAAAGCATTATATTAAAAGTTTTTTTTTAATGTGAGGCAACCTTAAAAGATAGACTATGAAAAAACAGATCTTTATTTCATGCAAAATATTCCACATAAAACTGAGTTCTAATCTATATATCTATTTAAGTATAATCTAAAAAGGTAAATCTCGAAAACTAAGTTTGTTTTCATTTGAAATGAAGTCGGGGTAAATTTATCTACAAAAAAATCTTTGCTCTGTGTAAACAACATAGGACTATAATGAGGTTTTCCACGACACCTTATATTCCCGGGAAAATTCACATCTGATAAACAGACTGAAGAACTTTTCTTTTTTTACAGACCGAGTGTGAGGGACTAGAGTTTTACCATTTATAGTTTTGGTTTCCTCTCTAAAACAGTTTTATTTATTAAAACTTTATACACAAGTACAAAGGCGGACTTAGTGCCTTAGGCATGTTCTACTAGTCGACCTTTAGTGTGGTGCAGAGATAAAACAAGGCAAGTGCAACTGAATGATAGGATGAAATGAGGAAAAAAAATATGTACAGAAAAAAAGAATAATAAATATATACTTAGATACATACATACATCATCATCTGCTTAGCCTTTTTCCCAATTATTGTTGGGTTCGGCTTCCAGTCTTACCGGATTCAGGTGAGTACCAGTGTTTTACATGGAGCGACTGCCTATCAGACCTCCACAACCCAGCAACTGGGTAACACTGGTAAGACTGCTGTCAGATCTCAGGCTTCTGACTACCCGTAACGACTGTCAAAGATCTTCAAATGACAGCCGGGACCAACGGCTTAACGTGCTTTCCGAGGCACGGAGGAAACTCGGTATGTTGAAATGGTCACCCATCCATGGACCGACCTCGTCAAGCGTTGCTTAACCTTGAAGATCGACCCGTGTGGCTGTTATTATTTAACCATGAGCTCCGCCGAGCTTTCAGATACATACATACATATGAACAATATTATAAAGAATCCAAAACCAACTAATCAATTGTGTGATGATTCTGCAAACTTCTTGTATTTTTATTGTTTCTTGTATTGTTCTTCACGTGCCTTCAATTTTAAAGAAAACCGACTTGTGGCCATCCTGATGTTCAGAGGGAGCGCATTCCAAAGGGAGATTGCCTGGACAAAGAAGGACGAGTGGATAAGCCCAGAGCGGTGAGAGGGAGTTTTGCTTTAATTCCTAACACAAGCAAGAACTTAATTAAATAATGACAACATAACAAAACAAAACTGATGAAATGCGGTTGTTCTATTGTTTTGATATACTATGTGACTTTGCAAGACTAGTATCTGATTTCCTGGCTTCTGGCTAACCTTAAATATTGTCAAATTTCTACAAATTTCAGTCGGAAACAACACTTTAACGTAATATTCGAGGCACAGTGAAGTTTCGGTTTGTAATTTATTGTGCTGCCAGCACTTGGTTGAAATTCACAAAATAAACACCAAATAAATCTTTTCTCCTTTATTGGCGCTCATTTTCCAATTAATATTTCACGCAGCAGGTTTTCAATAATGAATTAAAACAATACGGTTTAATTAATACATTAACCACTATGTTGGTAATTACGGGCACCACTAAATAATAGTGTGTACTTAAAACCGTATAAATAAATAAACACATTTTCAGTCAGTATCATGGATACTGTTAAAGGGAGGCGGAGTTTTGTTAATTAATCCAAATATGTTTTTAGTTATGTTGTTATTTGGTAGGCTGCGTTAATAGGGAATGCACTTTATATATTTTTTGCCTGGAGAAATGGTCATGCATACTGCACTACCACGGGGAAATAGTGCAGTTATGTGGGACTCTAACCCACTAAAACACCACGGTGTCCTCCTGTGCCGCTTATGGCGGGATCACGGGCACGCGTTAGCACTCACCGCGAACCTGCCGCGGCGGGCCATCACCGGATCCTCCTCGGGGGAGTACCCCCCATCACCGGCGCACCAGAATACACAGTACGCCGTGACCACCTCAGCGATCAAACCAGCACATGCTGGGCGCCAGACGATCCCGTGTATGGCACCCTTGGTCCCCCTGTGACGGGTCAAGGTCAATGGCCCCGCTACGGTAGCGGCGCTACCTACCATTTTTCGGCCGCAGGGGATAGGGAGAGCGGCTAACGCAATACCGACACTCCTCCTTCCCTGCGGCCCCACCACGTCCGCCATCAGACGGTGGCGACCCTGTTCAGGCCGCGGAAGGTAGGGAGAGCGGCGCACCGCAATACCGGCACTCCTCTCCCGCGCGGCCTCCAACCCTCAGCCGCGACATCGTATGGGACCTGGGTTGCTCCATAAGACGTCGCGGCCTGCCTCAGTTGCGATGTCGCCTGTTACCAAGCGGCACCGCAACCCACTAGTTTGCCGCTACGTCGTCGGCTTAATCGGCAAAAGCCCTGACGAGCGGCCCCTCCTCGGGTTCCTCCTCGCTTCACCGTGGGTGACCAAGCCACGGCTACTGAGCCTCCCCGCCTCAACAAAGCGGGTACCCACCGGGGGGGAATAGGGAATGCCCTAGCACTGTTAATACATACATTAGACATAAACAGTATTAAACAGGGCAGTCAGTAATGCTACAACCAAAAACCAGTTTAATGGTTTTATTTTATTATTGATAGGCTCTTGTTGAGCACTGGTGACCCAGTGGTAACGACCCCGACTTACAAGTTGTAGGTCGTGGGTTCGAATCCAGGCAGGCACTTATTTTGTGTACATTATTTCACCACCACTGCTCTAAAAACGGTGAAGAAAAACATCGTGAGCAAACTGGCCTGTCCTAGAACCAAAAATTCGAAGACTTGTGACATCCACCAACCCGCACTGGGCCCGCGTAGTGGTTTACGTCCCATTCCCTCTCACAGAGAGGAGGCCTGTTTCCCGGCAGTGGGAACATTAAAAGGCTGATGATGATGTAGGTCTTATTTGGGAACTATCTCACCTGATGGTAAACGATGATGTGGTTGTCAGCGATGGTGTGTTAATGACAGCTCGTTTGCAATAACCTACTTTCCACCCTTGTATCACAATGTACTATTTATTACTTTTTTTATAATTCTCACCGGTATTGAGAAATATAATTACTTTTAAGTAATTATTTTTAAGTAATTATTAAAATTTTCAAAATAATTACATCTTTCTAACAATACTTAATATGTTATCAAACAAACAAAGAAAAATAAAGTGTGCATAAGTCTATGGTCGTGGGTCAAATATTAATTTGTTCCCAACAAAATTAAAAAGTATTTTATCTGTATGAACGGCACACTTTTATAAGTATTATTTTATTTGGTCGTCTATTCAGATTATGTCGCACTATGAAGTCAGCTACAAGAAAGGCATGTCGCGTCTTGAAACTATGTCACATGGTTGTCCCGTGCTAGTATTTAAGACAAATTGTAAGACATGACATATTTTATCATAGCTTGTCATGACCCAAAATATTTTCTGTTAAGAATTTGTAGTTCAAGTCGAAAATAAAGCAAAGTAAAAAAAAAAAATATTTTTCATAAATTCATTTTGGGATGCTGCTAGCATGGAGGTATCAAAGGGAGGGCTAAATTTTGGTTATTTTTTGCCTAGGACTTACCGTTTTCGAGATATAGAGCGTTTTATGTAAAATAAAATAAAATTCGGAGGCCCATAATTCGGAAATAGTGCGTCGTAGGACTATGCTTCTCTGAACCTAAATGGTTTTTATGGCCAAGGTTAAACCGAAACTGCCATAAAATTGGCAAATTTCCGAAAAACAAAACAAATAAATGTCAAGAAGTTATGCCACAAGTCAAGAAAATATCTCACGCCGCTGTGCTAGCATTCAAGACAAAATGGCTTTATCGCCCAAACTGTGATAAAAAGTGTGACTTAGGCCATGTCACAGTAGGCCGTGCTCACCGGGCTGGTTCAGCTTTTAAGCACAGCAAAACTGTGCTTAGACGAGAAAAGGCTTATTATGGTATTGACGGTTGTAAAAAAACACGTTAACTTTTGGTCGATAAGAAGATGGAGGTCCTACCAAACATTTTGAGATTGTTTGTCAAAAATGCCCACTAGATGTTGTGTCTTGTTAAGAATATGACACTATTTACACTAATAAAATTACATCGATTGTGCGTTGTGCGTCCTGGACTTTCTAATTAATTAGTTGTTATTAAATCCAAACTATGTCTCTTGTTAAGCTTGAGAAATAAATGATATATAAACCAAAAATTCCTCGTAGAAATTACGAGGAATAGATTTATAGATTTAGGTAGTTAGTACAAAGCAACGGACTGGTCAAGGTGCTGATTCTTGAGGGCCTATGAACTGCAGTGGACGTCTTTGGGCTGAAATTTTGTTGATGATTAAATGTAATGGTTCGGATGTATTATTAGATTAAATATTCAATTCTTAATTGCAAACACCTTTCTAAGTGTTTCTACAAGTTAATCTTAGAACCAAAAGACGCACCCACGAAACAGGACCTTAAATAAAAATGGAGGAGGATAAAAAACATTCGAATCACAACAATAAGAACACCCTTGTGCTCATCTATATTTATAATACACTTTCTCTTTTAAGTGTTTTTGTGTAAATAAATAAATAAGAGCACAAAGCGCAAAGGTGCCACACGTATCAATCTAACAACAAGCTCCACGTAAAAGCGGTGTCACACAAACTGCTCGTCACAAATTAAAGGCAGGTAAACATGTTTGACAAACACGGATCGCGAGCGGGAATAAGTGACGAAACGAACACGACGTGACGTGTTTAGGAAGTTGTAAATAACCAGGAACTAGGGAAGGACAGAAGGTCAACTCAATGGAAGTGTCTAAAAGTTGATAGAAAAATCTAACAAGTCTTGAATTGGATCGAATTGAATCTCGAATCTTGGCATGATCTGTATGCAGATTAAGCCACGAATAAAGCGTTTAATAATTATTATGAAAAAATAATAAATAATAAAAATTACGCAAATTAAGTGAAATAAAAACTAGAACCACCACAATAACATTGACAAATTGATTGAACAAATTGATAAATTATTATATTCGGCGACAGTTTTTTTATTATGAAATTAAATTAAATTTTCTTAATATGAAATTGCGATTCGTTAAAGTCCGCTTTGTTCTGAGCCGGTTTTTGTTCTTAACTATTTTGTTGTCGTTTTCTATTCTAACAGGATGTAGCTGAATATCAGTATTTTATAGCAAGTTCTTGTAAACATGGAGCGGCTTCAGTGTATGACATTTACTAATGGCCATCATTAAAGTGGTAACTGTGAGCCTTCTGCTTCCATATTTCTGAGACACCTCCTTCAATTTTATAGCATGCAATTTTATGCGATAAATTTACTTGGTGAGGACGAAGATATTTTTTATTTTTTCGTTGGTATTTGAAATTTTTGCCCTCCCTTGAAACGTCACGGCTTTTTTTGGAGCTGTCAGTGCATTCGGCTTAGAACATCTGTTTTTTTTTATGCGATTAGGCCGCGTGTCATTCAAACGACGATATCTCCTAAACTATCCAAGGGAGCTGTTTTAAAGTTATATCGTTGTGATCATTATGAAATAAGCTACCATGTTATGAATGGTTTGGGCTAGTTTTGTCTTCTAATATATTTTAATTCTATTTTAAAAATCAGCGTTAGCGAAACTTGCCCAGTTTATAGTACAAAAGTAGGTAGAAATAAAAAATAAACCAATATTTCAATATTTTAATCATTGTTTTTACATAAATATACCCTATTTCACATTAATCAATCAAAAGAACACATCTCCCCATACATTTTTTTTATGCCCCAAGCTTTACAAAATTACGCCTCAGGTAGTTGACCCGGCCGCCGACCAAAAAAGTTGGGTATGTTTAGATTGCAGTTCCACGAACTCTGTAAGAGAAATGCTTGTGTTAGTATTTTTTTACTATAGTTTGGTACACAATCTTATCGCAGATAAAGTATTAGGTGTTAGAATTGTTTAGTTTACGAATAATGAGTCACATTGTAAACACTTGAAATAGAGCGCTACAAAAGACCCTTTTATAATTTGGGTCACAGAGCAAGTACTATGGCATTTATTTGAAATATTATTTCACAATTCACATGATGATGATATATACTAATGAAAAAACACAATACAAGGGCATGTTGCCTAAAAAACATTCCAGGAATCTAGACCCGTATCTAGACCCGAATCTAGACCCAACAGACAATTTTAGTACTAGAAAACTATAACCGGCAAGTAACCGTATATGGTTACTTGGGTTACTTTGTACTAGAAAACCATAACCGGCAAGTAACCGTATATGGTTAGTTGAGATAGGGTTTTTTTTATTTAGCTTTTACGCAAAATCTTATCGAATTTAGAGAAACTAAATGCTTTTAACCTATGCGGAAACATATTTACGTATTGGTAATGACGATAGTTTGAATGCACTAATGTATTTTTAATTCGGGAATGAAAAAAACAAAAGAGGATCGTTGATTTGGCGCGCACGATGTTCGAAGAAAAATCAATTTTTGCACAAAATCTTTATCGAATACAGAATTTAAGTATTTAAAACGGTTTATTACTTACCTGTCCATGTCGTTTTAGCACTGGAAATTTCACACAACGAATTTACGATAATTTTATCACGCACTTTTTAAGTCTCCTTACACGGCATCAGATGGCATCTGTTTGCGCAATGGCGTCGACAAAAGTGCCACAGAAAACATTTAATATTCCGCTACTGCCCTGCGCTAAGCAGAAATCGAAGGATTGGTTGATATTCTCGTCTTATCCTCTACCATTTTTAAGTATTACAACACTGTAAATAGTCCACAGATATTTATTTTCGCGCTTTTAGTGAGTCATAAAAAAGGAACCATATATGGTTACCGCCGGTTGACACTTTTTTTTTTTGCTAACCGAATTCGGTTCCTGCCGGTTAAAGGGTTAAAGTAAATTTCTTGTCATGTTTTACAGCTTGCATCCATTTCGGTGAGTGTCTTCCACAATTTACATTTCCTTCGTTTGTCTTTTACAGCTTCGGAACAGTGATGAATATATTAGACGCTGAGCAATTTTAAAAAAAGGAGCTGGAAAAGTTACGCTTTTCATGCTGCAATTGAAATAGAAATAAAATTAAATTGGCAGCATAAAAGACACGAATTACAGAAAATGGGTATTGTATGCATGATTGTTGCAAGTGTAAGAGCAGTATTATAGCAATAGACCAGTAATGAGAGCTATCACGTTTGAATTTGCCGCTAGGGGCGCTGGTTAGTGAGGTCTTCAAAATGTCAAATTTCATAGGTTTTTGCCTTTTAGCGCGAATTTATTTACAACTTTTATTGTTGTGAATATTTTCTTAATATGGCAGATTAAGTTAGGTACAGGTTTTACCAATGACTTCTTTAATATAGTTTAATGATTCGGCAAATTTTATCCTAATTTTGTCCGAAAAAAAGGAGCTGCGCAAAACTGCAGCATACTCGATTTTAATAATAATATTTTTTTTATATATATTTTAAATGTTTTTTTATACTGTCTAGTATCTACTTAAGAAATATTTAAAAATGTTATATAATAAGAACAAAGATAAATAACGACATAATATTTTTTACTTTTTTTTTGCTTAATCGCACGTCTACGGCATTAGAAATGATTTTAATTCAAACTTTGCTTCCGTGCACGTAATAACAACGTTTATCAGCTATATTTCAGGATCTTAAATTTCAGTGGCGCAAACTCGTGAGCACAAAAACGGAAACCTTCATTGGATTGTTAGGTTATCTTTAAGGGCTCCTTCAATTTAGACGGCAGAAGGGCGGTGCGTTTGTTGTACTGCGCACAACCGGCTGATCATTTTTACAAACGTTTTGAGTCAGATAAGCTATTTGTTTAACATCACATAGAAAGGCTTTTAATTGTACGAGGGCGAAGACAAAGTGACTTTATATAAGCAATATAAAACGATTTTCAAATAGTCCGAAATATATGGGCAATAAATTATTAAGTAGCGCATATGCGCTACTTAATAAATATCACGTGTTCAATAACAAACATTTTGATCTTTGAAAATCGTTATTACTTGACATTGACCTTTCGAATCGATTTTCAACTTTCTAGATTATTTGGTCCAGTAGGTATTTAGCTACGTTAATAGCGGCGTCAGTAGCGTTCATTAGGTCCTCAAAGGGGCACTTCACCATTTGGGTAATATTTTAGACAGCGGCACCGAACTCACGTTAAGTATCAGACGCCTCTATAAAGCTCTGTTTGCGAAGTGTGTATGTAGCGGTCGCACCTGAGTGTGAAAACGATTAGGTGATCTTCAAGTAGGTCGCTGCAGTTAATGTCCAGGTAGCAGACGTTCCTGGGATTGCAGGAAGTGGTGGTGGAGTGTGTTGTTATTACCTCAGGAGTGCACAGTAAACTGGTAATTTGTCGCCTTTTGAACAGTGGGCCTTATCAGAACACCAGCGCAGCGTTATTTTTCTTTTAGTTATCGCTACACATGCTGAGATAGGAGCCTTTTTGGTCATGCATGTGGATTTATTTGTTTTTGCTTATCTCTTGTCTTCTGTGCGGATCACAATTTTTTCTTTTTTTTTCTTTTCCCTACTATGTTTGGAGTACCAGTATTTTACATGGACAGACTACCTATCGGACATTCGAAACCAAGTTTCCAGGTAACACTATACCCCTTGGCAAGACTGGCGCAATATAATCGGCTTCTGACTACAGTAACGACTGTCTATGATCTTTATATGACAGACCAAAGGCTTAAAACGTGTTTTCTGAGGCACGGAGGAATCTCAGTATGTTCAGATGGTCACCCATCCATGGACCGACCTCAGCAAGCGATGCTTAACCTTGAAGATCATGCGGCGATTTAGCCACGAGTGCAAATAAACCACAAGTTAAAATATTCAACGTCTATACTTAGTAAAATATCAGCCAATATCATCGAAATCAAATAAAACTGCTAAAATACAACGTCTAGAATGACAATAAAACAAAGTGTACTTTTAACAGCCATTTGTAGACCTTTATGGTAATAGGAGATGTCGGAATTGCGGTTTTATTCAGAGCCGCTCAAAGCCAACGACTCTTTATTATGTAATTTGTTGTGTTGCAAGTCGGAATCCGGTCCGATGTTAAATTTGCCGGGAAATCTTGGGATCAGTGTGGTTGCGGTAAAAGTTTACACTTTTAGAGGTTCGTTTTTGTTAGTGGTCTACCTAATGGCTCGACACAATTCTTATATGACAACGATAAGCGATTTTTATGAGCGAAATTGCAGGCATGTTCACTTGAACGCAATACGATGCATTTCGAGCGATTTGCACTTGAAGTTATTGTTTGAGTTTTAATTGAACACTTAGCGAAAATGCATAATTGCATCGATTGCGTTTGAGTACGCACTGCGCCCGCGATGGGTCTTCTAGCATGTAGCGATGCACGCGGCGGCGGACGCGGCGATGCACGCGGTGGGTAATAAATTATCTTCTAATAAAATCGATAAGGTCTAACTCCACTATTGACGTGGATCACGTCTGCGTTGTGCGATTTCCAAGCAAAATTGGCAGAAGGTTCCGCCACGGGCACCGCTTTGGGCGCAGTAGCGGGTATCGCCGTATGTTCAGACCGCCAGATGCGCCGCTCGACGCGCCGCGTCCCCAAAAACGAGACCTTGTCCTAGCCTGAGGCCTATTCGTGGTAAGTTTTTATTTTTTTACCAACTCAAACCCCATGGTACCCCATGGTTCTAGTATAATGACTTTGATGGCAGACTCGATAAGGTGAAGCTTTACTTGCAAAGGTCGGTTCGTCGGTCGGGTCAATTGGTTACATATCCATTTCATACAGACCACCCTCCATGCCCTAGTTAGTACGTTAAACCGTTGGTCACGGCTGTCATTTGTAAATCTACTACAGTCGTGTCCTTGCGAGCCAAAAGAACCCAGAAATATAACCAGTCTTACCAAGGTATCGTGTTACCCAGTAACTGGTTAGTGGGGGTCTGATTGGCAGTCGTTTTAAGTGAAATATACAGCAGCATCCAGCTTAGCTCTCCAATATAGCTATAAATTAAAAAAAACACGCCTGCCATATCTTAAAATAAACTAACCATTTGCACGTACCTTTTTTTTTTTTTTTTTTTTTGTTGCGGGGTGGAAAATCCTCATTGGATGTCCTCCGCCCTGGGGAGGGCGGAGGGGTCTGTCAGACTCGTACTGACTAAAAACCACCCCGGTGTTCCATCCCACACCTACGCTGGGGGTCGCGGGAACAAAGATACTTCCGCAACCCCCGGCTAGTGCCGGCCCGCCTTTGCGGGCCACGACCTCGGGTTGGGGGGGGAGTGAGATGTTGGACTCCCCCCGCGACGTCTAAGAGGGGCGCGCGTGGAACACTACGCGCCACCACCTCGGGTCCTGATGTTTGGGGGGCGACGGACGTCCCCGAGTCCGTCGCCCCTGGACCCATTTAGGGGGGCTGGAAGAGGGCGTTGTCCGCCCTCCGCCGACGCCCGGCGCGTCTGCTGCGGATCGGGTTAGCGGATGAAATCTCCCTCTCCCTCTCCGCAGCCTCCTTCTGCGAAACGACTGTTTCGCAGAAGGATACCACCGCGTCCCAGGACTCCTCACTGCCGACCATAGACTCGACTACGGCCGGCAGCGACAGGTCACTGCCAACTTCAGAGATGAGGACACGGCGTGGCTCCTCCCAAGCGGCACACTCTGCCAGCGTATGCCGCGCCGTGTCCTCCCGGCAGTCGACGCAGTGGTGACACCGGGCGTCCGGCTCCCTGTTTATGCGACACAGGTACTTCCCAAAGCAACCATGCCCCGAGAGCACCTGCGTCACCCGAAACGACAGGGAGCCGTGCCTCCTCCCGAGCCAGCGCTCGAGCACTGGCCGGACCGCCTCAATGGTATTGAGGCCGGCGGTAGGGCGTGAAAGCCTGTCCCGCCATTCCGCCACCAGGACCTCGCGAAGCTGCGACTGACGCAACTCCATGTGTCGCTGCATCAGCCCTTCGCCCCGCGCCCGCGCTTCCTCGCGCCACCGATAAAGTGACGCGAGTACCTTCGCCTCCAGGTCCCAGGGCGGGGATCCGGCCAGTGCACAAGCCGCCTCGTAGGAGATCGTG
Source organism: Anorthoa munda (assembly GCA_945859665.1). Taxonomy (NCBI): domain Eukaryota; kingdom Metazoa; phylum Arthropoda; class Insecta; order Lepidoptera; family Noctuidae; genus Anorthoa; species Anorthoa munda. The sequence continues at coordinate 17,493,253 of OX243896.1, read as the reverse complement.
CGATACCCCCTGATGACTCTGACGGCCATCGCTCTCTGCGGCTTTCGCAGGACAGCGATGCTGCCGGCCGTCAGGCCAGCCGCCCAGATCGGGGCCCCGTACAGGGCCATTGATCGCACGATCCCCACGTAGAGCTGCCTACAGGTAGCGCTCGGGCCCCCCAGATTGGGAAGCAGCGTTGACAGCGCCCCAGCCGCGCCCAACAACTTGGGCGCCAGCCGCCGGAAGTGGGGGCCGAAATTCCACCGGCTGTCGAGCACCAATCCCAGGTACTTCATGGTTGACTCGACAGCGATTCGAGCACCCCCGACGACGATGTGGGCATCGGGTGGTGGCGCCCGCCGGGGGCCATGAAAGACCATGGCCTCCGACTTGTTGAGGGCCACCTCCAGGCCAAGGCGCCGTATGCGGCTCACCACCTGTGAGACCGCAGCCGTCGCCAGCAACGCTGCCTCCCTGTACGAACTCCCCCGGGCGGTGACCAGCGTATCGTCCGCGTAACACGTCAGGTCTACGCCCGGTTGGAGTTCACCCCTCAGCACCCAGTCGTAGCCGATGTTCCACAGGGGCGGGCCCAAGACCGAGCCCTGTGGAACACCGCACGACATGCGGTGCTGGTTTTCGACGCCATCACGTCCCACGTAGGTGACACACCTCTCCGCCAAATAGGCCCCGACGATGCGGCGGAGGTAGGGAGGCACTCGATGATACCGCAGTGCCTCCCGAACACAACTCCAGGGCAGGGTGTTGAAGGCGTTGGAAATGTCCAAGGACACCGCCAACATCACCCCACCCCGGGACACCGCTTCCTCCGCCAGGACTCTCACGTGCGATATCGCGTGGATGGTGGAGCGCCCATGCCGAAAACCGAACTGGCTTTCGTCCAGGTCCGGCCCCTCTCTGTACAAGTGGCTGACGAGGCGGGCAGCGATTATCCGCTCGAACAGCTTACCCACCTCGTCTAGCAGCACTATGGGCCGGTACGCGGACGGCGAGTCCGCAGGGCGCCCCACCTTCCTGAGCAGGACCAGACGACCTGATTTCCACAGAGTGGGAAACTGGCCCCGCTCAAGGCACGCTGTGAAGAGTCCTCTCAGCCAGGGCTCTAGCTCCTTCAGAGCGAGGGCTAACACGTGGCCGTGGATTCCGTCGGGCCCCGGAGCCACGTTCTTGGCCCGGAGCCGCATCACGGCCGCCCCCATCTCTGCCTGTGTCACCTCTGGGACGTTGATGGCATCCTCCTCCGTAGACTCTGCGGCCGTGGGCAAAGCCATCGGCGGCGGGATATGCTCCGCTCTCGCCGGGAAGAGGGCTGCGACTACCTCCTCCAGCAGCTCGGGTTGGAGACTCTCCGTAAGTGGAGGCGCGGCGGCTCGAAGTTTCCCTCGAACCGCTCGATAAGGGCGCCCCCAAGGATCCCTGTCTAGAGTCTCCAACATCTCCTCCCTGGCTCGCTTCTTCGCCTCGCCGATGGCCAGCCGCAGAGTCTCCGTCGCCGCGCGGTACACCTCATACAGCGCGGCCTCTTCGTCATGGACCCGACGACGTCTCCTCCGGTATCGGGTGTACTGGCGTCTGGTCGCTACGCACGTGACACGCAACTGTGCGATCTCGGCGGACCACCAGTACACCTGGCGCCTCGCTGACTGTGCGTGGACCCGGGTCATGGACGCGTCGCTGATTTGCGTCATCGCCCCGCGGAACCACAGCGCCTCCTGTTCGACGTCGACGGGTCCGGTTGTTGCCGACTCCCGGATCCAGGCCTGGACAATGGTGGCCTCCTCGAGAAGTTCCCTGTCGATGCGCTTGCGCGCCCAGCGCGGACCGTCCGTTCGCGGGGCCAGCGCACCGCGGCCGCCGGCGGTCTGGGTGGAGACGTCGAAACGGATATATCTGTGATCCGATAACGTCTCCACCTCCACGGCGACACGCCAGTCACGGACACGGCTCGCGACAGCAGGGGTTGCGAACGATACGTCCACTATTGAACCGCCCCGCTGTCGCACGCACGTGTGGACCGAGCCCCGGTTTAGGATGACCAGACCAGTGGTGACTGCCCACTCTTCCAGCACCTCGCCCCTAGCATCGGTTACCGGAGATCCCCACGCCGAAGACTTGGCGTTGAGATCCCCTAGCAACAGCACAGGGCGAGGGTGCAGTCGGCCTACGACGGCGCCCAACTCGACAAGGAAACTCTCGAAGTCGGCGAGACTCTTGTTGGGCGAAAAATACGCGCCAACTATGCCAACGCCGTCCGCGAGGGCGGCCACCCAGCCGTGACCTCGGGACGGGCTGACTAGAGCCCCGCCAATGATGGCCACCAAACCGTCGAGGTCTCCAACCCAGTTATCCCTGGGTGGGACGAAATACGGCTCGGCGACCACAGCCACGTGAATCGACCACTCTGCCATGCTCTGGAGCAAGACATCCTGAGCTCTGGCAGAGTGGTTGATATTGCCCTGGAGGAAATGGTAGAGCGTCATTATGCGCAATCCATTCCCTCCACTCCATTCCTAGGCCGGGAGTCGGCCGAAGAGCAGCCAGATTGACGAGGGGGTAAAGAGCCCCCGGCAAACTTGGCCCTCCTTCTCCTCTTCTGCTGCGCGGGTGCGCCACAGGCCTTTCCACCCGCTCTGTGCCCAGCGGGCCTCCCTGCAGCTGTACAGAGGCTGCAGTTTGGCGCCGCAGAGCACTGGGCCGCCTTGTGGCCAGGCTGACCGCAGCGATAGCATTGCTCGCTGCGGTCTGTTTCGGCGGTGCATCGTGCCCTGACATGCCCAATGTCCAGGCAACGATAGCACCGCAATGCCCTGGGTTGCAGCAGCTTCACCCGTGCTGAAACCCACCCCACCAACAGTCGCCCACCGTTAGCGACCTTGTTCGCCGCCGCCACCGGGCACCGCACCCAAATCATGCCGAGCCCGGTAGCGTCGGCGCGAATTTCACCCGTCCGCACATCCTCGGATGGACATCCGCCGGCTCGGGCGATGGCCGCTGCGACCTCTACTGGGGTTGTCGAGTCATCCAGACCGTCGATACGTAGCTCAGCCGTCTTCATCGGCCTGGACACTCGGACGTCCTCCGGATTGAGGACCTCCCGCAGCTTGGCGGCCAAAATGTCCGCCTTTTCGGCGCTTGAGGTACCCGACACCTCGAGCAGCCGCGCCCCCGTAATCGCCGGCCTCATTTTGAAGCCGGACGGTGTACCGAGGTCGGGGAACGCGACTTTGGCCCTCGCCTCTGTCAGGACCGCCTTGTAGGAGACACCCCTTTCGACGGCTCCGGGCTGCAGCGTGATTACTACAGCCGCGGAGCGTGGGGCTCTGACCCTCGGTGGTCCCGCGGCCTTATTTGGTGCCGGTTTCAGTGCTCCAGAGGGTGCCTGCGGCGCTGTCTTCTTCTTACGACGGCGGCCCCTCTTGACCACCGTCGTCCAGGCCTCCGTGGAGGGGGCAGGTGGTGAAGCCGAGGTCGCAGCCACTGACTGGGAGGTGGGCGTGGACCTATCCTCCGCGGGCTTGCCAGCCTCCTGCCCGGCTCTTCTTGGCTCAACCGCTGCTGCCGCCGGGCCCGGTTTTGCGGGCGCCACCTTTCTCCGCTTGTCTCCAGCGAGTGGTGGGCGAAGGGATTCGGCCGGCAGTCTCGCCTCTATGGCCTCCAACCGGGCACCCACCATTTGACCGCACTGCATCATGCAGATGCGCGCGATCTTCTCAATATCAGTATCTGCAAGTGCTGGGCCCGATGATGGGGCCGGAGATGGAGCCGACGATGGGGTCGGAGATGGAGCCGACGATGGGGTCGGAGATGGAGCCGACGATGGCGCCAGCGGTGGGCTCGTGACAACAGTGGCTGCCTTCTGGGCGGCAAACTGCCGCTTGAGGTCCTCCAACTCAGATCGAAGGCGGCTGTTCTCCTCCCACAACTTCGCCGTCTCTTCCGTAGTTGTGCGGCTACTGAGGACCTCAACCGCCTCCTTGATGCTGTCCACCGCGTCCTTCAAGGCACGCGTGAACGTGCCCTTCAGGTTGCCGGATTTGGTGGCAACCTTCAGGACGACATCCAGGCCGTCCATCACTTGGCTACTTAGCGCCACCGCCGATGCATCCGCCGTCCGAGCCGAGCGCCGCTCTCTGGCCTGTCGGGCCAACTCACCGACCTCATCGGCTGCGACAGCCCGTCGCTGCGCCCGTTTTGCGGCATTCGCTTCCGCCTTATTTCCCCCTAGCAAGGACGTGGTGGAGCCATCGCTTTGGTCCGCACTCATGTGCCCAGGGTCGCTCTGCACGCTCTCTGCAGGGGCAGGCGTGTCGGGCCGAGGCACGAAGCGACCCCGCACGTCGCGTTCCGGCACACGAGCGGTGGCAATGGCACGACCCCGCCCTCTCCGCCCCGTTGACACCTTCGGGGCAGACAGGTTCTCCTCGCTTGAGGAGAGACCTAGCGACCCCGAGTCTTTGCTGCGCGGACGCTTCCTCCAAACTTTGGAGGTGCACCCGCGCGAGTCCTGGTCGGACAAATTGTCCGCAGGACTTGGGCCTCCTCGGCCCTTGTTGCCGTCGGCGACGGCAAGCGGTGCGTCCAGATCGCGCAGTTGCTCCAGGTCAGTCGGGAGCTCCTTTTGTCGCTCGTGGCTCTCTTGGTGCAGGTCGGCGGTGGTCTGCCGGCCCGCGAGACTATTGGTGCCCCCCTCAGATACGATGGGGCTGCCCTCTAGGAGATTCCTAGAGGGGCGGGACTCGCCCTTGCGTTGCGCAAGGGTACCCGCCTGAGGACTTTTTTCCTTTAGTCTATCCATGTTGTTGTTCCTTTTTAAGGGTGCGGTCCCTCTCCCTGCGCTAGGGACCGGATACAAACCCTCCGGCCATTCATCCCCTCGGCACGCTAGACCTTGGGATTGGGTTCCATCTCTACTACACGCCCACTCGACCTACCCTCTGACAGCAGAGGGGGGAGTAGGCGTTAGATGGCCACCGCAGCAACGGACTACCCGTCCCGCCTCTAGCCCGGTTCCCTTCACAGACCATCATGGATGATGATCTGTGTTTGGAACCGTGACCTTTCCTCGTGTGTTGAAATTAGCCGTCCGCCCCAACCGTTGAACCTCCGACTTCGCCGTCGCCGGCTAATAAAAAAACCGACCAAGTGCGAGTTGGACTCAAGCACGAAGGGTTCCGTACCATTGTCACGAAAAAACGGCAAAAAATCACGTTACATACGTACCACCCACTTAAATATTTATTTCATTCTGTTTTAGTATTTAGCGGCAACAGAAATACATCATCTGTGAAAATTTCAACTGTCTAGCTATCACGGTTCATGAGAAACAACAGGCGACAGACGGACAGACAGACAGACAGACGGATCGCGGAGTCTTAGTAATAGGGTTCCGTTTATACCCTTTGGGTACGGAACCCTAAAAAGAAATTGAACGATTTCAGTGTTCAATGGGAACAAGGTAAGAGTAAATACTAAATAGATTATTAATGTGTACAATATAGTAAATTCTATTCTATATTTTATAGCTTTATCAGCCAGAAATATTATTGAGAGACATACATAGCATCAGTATTCATGCCTTTACAGAAGCTACTAGACTCATAAATGCCTGAAGCCTGGTCTCTACTAGTTACTCGTAACTGGATGCATCGAGCCAATTTGAGGTCACAACCGAGACGTTCCCAGTGTGTGTCTAGTTAGTAACTTTATGCTTTGTACCACAAAACTAAAACTTAAGGCTATGTTCTGTACTGAGTGCCAATTTGAGGGTACCATCTGTTCTTGTATCGTTACGTGTATTGTGCTGTGATTTAGTTTAAATTTGTGAGAGAGTGCTTGCACTGGGGGTAGTTTTACAGGGATGGGTAGTTACCAACACTAGCGCACACTAACAGTGCATTTATTTGAAACTGAAAGGAGCTCAGGGATAATATAGTTTTCTGTCAAAAATACTGCCCCTAACCAACCACTGACCGAATTATGTAATCGCATCAGAACTTCTAGATATTACTTCGCCTAGTTATCGGATAGAATATGTTTTTTGTAACATTAAAGTTTAGATTAAGATAATAAACGATTTAACAGCCAGGCTCTAGACATGTGTCATTCGATGCTAAAATGTAAGTGTTTAATCACGTGACATATGTCATTCTATGTCAACGATGGCAATGGTCAAAATGTAAGTTTTTAATCACGTGACATGTGTCATTCGATGTTAACGATGGCAATGGTCAAAATGCCAAAAGTAAGCGTTTAATCACGTGACATTTCGATAGCGCTTGAAAATCCTATACATTTTTGTAATTTTCGCTAGCGCGACGCTTTTTAGAATGTCACTAGTCTAAAGCATCTGATAGACGTCATTGTTAGTGTGTGATGCCACAATGTAGACTTTATAGTATAACTAGCTTCTGCCAGCGGCTTCGCCCGCATGAATGTCGAAAATTATCCCAAGGGAAAATATTCCCGGGATAAAAAGTTATCATATGTGCTATTCCAGACTATAATCGGTCTCCGTGACAAATTTCATCTAGATCCGTTCAATACAAACACACTTACATACTCACAAACTTTCGCGTTTATAATATTAGTGTGATCACAGTCCCTCTTTCATCTTTCCTAAGAACCCATATAATTATATTTAAACAAGAAATGTTTAACAGCAGAATTTAACCAGCTATCAATATTACTTACAAAACGCTACACAGTAAAAATAAGTAAATGCACAAAAATTTTGTTACGACAGCACGTGTTTGCAAAACTAAATTCTAAATGCAAAAATAGTTTTCAATAAGGCTCACTTTCTGAATCTCTCCAATACCAGCGGAGAATGGAAATGCAATTCCGTTTGATACCAGAAATCATTGCAGACGTGAGAATGTGGCGATACACTTGAAATACAGCATACAAAGTAGGTAAACGTGCTTTAGTATGTGATCCCACCGCAAGTATTATTTTGCGGGTTGATTTAGCCAGACACACGGGGTCGTCTGGCACCCATGTGCTGGGTTGGTCCCTGGGGTGGTCTTCTTATCTTATCTTGTGGAGGGGCCGAGAAATAACTCGGCCACTTCGACCCATTCTCTATCTATTGTGGTCCCCTAGATAACTTACTCCTCCCCAATCTCGTTGAAAACTCTTTTCATGAGTTTTACAACGAGACTAGGAGATATGAGCCTATAGTCTTCTGGTTTTGGATATCCAACCCCTAGAAGATTCATTCGCTTACCAGCCAGTGCATCGCATGTGCACAGAAGGTGCTCCATGCGTTCCGTATTTTCCCCACACAACCTGCACATGGGTATCACGGCGCACAGTGTATTCTGGTGCGCCGGTGATGGGGGTTACTTCCCAGAGGAGGGTCCGGTGACGGACAGCCGCGGCGAGTTCGCGGTGAGTGCTAACGCGTAACCATAAGCGGCACAGGAGGACACCGCGGAGTTTTAGTGGGTTGGAGTCCCACATAACTGCGCTATCTCCTTGTTGTAGTGCAGTATGTATGAACATTTCTCCACAATAAAAAAAGACAACCTTGCAGCAATCTATTCTACCATGAATTATCATGAAAACTTTGTCTTGTCAAAAATACCTTTTTTCTACAATTTCGCTCCCGTGGCCCACCCAACAGGGTCCGTTATTTTTTCGGTATAAACAGTAGCCGCCACTCAGGAATGTAGCTTTCCATAGGTGAAAGAATTTTTTAAATCGGTTAAGTAGTTTTTGAATTTATCCATTACAAACAAACTTACAAACATTACATTTTTTTCTTTTTATTATATTAGTTTAGTCAATCAAACCTTTCCTTTTTATAATACTAAAGTAGGTGTAATTCTACTTGCAGATTTTAGCGGTGGGATCTTATGCTAATATGAAAAGATGCTCATTTGTCAACATCTTGAAAATGTTGAATTCGAATTTCAATTGATTTTCACTACAATTTTTTCAGAGCCATTATGAAAACGATTGAACTCATTCTAAAATAAGGAAGAGAAAATAAGTGCTAAAGGAATGGAAACGAATTGAAACAATTCTTTTGTAAAAAATCGAATCTACGTAAACGTTGATTTTATCGCAAACTTTGGTGAAGGTAACATTAACTTTTAATATTAAGAGCTTATTAAAGTTCATATTTCAAATTCAACTTATTCATGATTAATGAATTTGCATTACAAAGGGCTAAGTTGCTAATCTTCAAATTATAGTCAAGGTTCTCACGTTAATTAAACGGCTTATATTGGATCTCCAAATGATCGCTTCGTTTAGTAATGAAGTAGTCAAAAATAATCCTGTAAAGCTGGTGATAATAGTTAACAATTAGACGCGACTAAGATGATGCCAAGGGGCCTACATCCGCTTTAGTGCCGTAAAACGGTTACTTTCTAAAGCATACTCCTTAGTAACGGCTAGGTTAAAAGGTTTGAAAAAATAATATATTAATTATTGATTCAAGAAAATTATTTTAATACAAGGTTTTTTCGTGTAACTAATAGTTTTGGTTTAAAAAAATAATTAACAACACGATATTTTTTCGCAACTTTTGGAAACTACTCCAAAACGACTTGGATGTTTAAAAATATTTTTACACAGCAAAATTGATGGCTGGAATTTCTTCATAACTAACATAGCATATGTAAATCAAATAATATTTTGCAAAAAAACTGTTCAAAAGGAGGTTCAATATTGATATTTTGGCATCGAGCGGGCGTACTGCCAGTACTGCGTTAACATTGGGACGTATATATCGCCTTAAGCAATCCATTGCATTGCAATAGACACCAAGGAACCGCGTATCGAAAGACGTAGCGTTGGATGGCATCCCTCTAGGGCATAGAGAGAGGTCTGCCAGACCTAGAGCCTGGCAGGATGTGGGAATCCGCTGGATGCGAGACGGGCAAGGCAGATCGATGTGGCGACAATTGGGGGAGGCGAAAGACACTATGTGCAGCAGTGGACGTCTTTCGACTGAAATGATGATGATGATGGAATCAGCTGAAACTGTTTCCGAACGCCTTCAACCCGAATCTCTTCAAAGTTAGAGTGAACAGGCTTCTTCTGGGTAAGCTCACTCCATCGTCGACTCTGTCTCAGTCACCTCTGACCTAGACTAGAGTCAAGAGCGAACACATCCCAAATAAAAAAAAAAATTAAAAAAAACTCGTACCTAGGCAATGAGAATATCTAAAGTCCCTACAAGATCGACCTTCCTGTCTATACGGTATAAACATTGTAACGATAGTTCACCTTAGCGGGCTGACCACTGTTTATACTTGGAAATCCTCTCCGTGCAATGGAGAGCACGTTAAGTTACGTCTGCCCGAATATTCCCGAATACCTTACGATCTTTGATGAGAATCTCGAACTCTCAATGTTGTTAACCCAAATTTGAAGGTAGGATGGTTTTAGCTTTTGTAGGGCTCAATGAAATAACTTTCTGAATCATTCATCGTAAGTTTTATCGATACCGATATAAAATAAATAATTATGGAAAACTGTGTTGCAGTGTTCCATAAGAATAAGTTACTTCTAGATAAATCGTTTCCTCTAGATTTTGAGGAACTCTAGCAAAAAATTGCTTCAATAGAGGTACCTATATTCCGAGATAAAATATTTTGAACTAGCTTTACCGGCTAGCTATGTTGGGCTTCATTCGCTTGGAAGGAAACCATGTATTTTCCGGGATAAAAATAGTATCTTAATTAGATTTTGGTTTTTATTTAATTTGATTTTGATTTAAGTATTGATTGATTTAGTTCTTATTTATATCAATTTTTTTTTTCATTTCTAATTTTAAGTAATTAATTATATTTTTTTGAATTCAATTTTAACATTAATTTTAATTTAGTTATGATTATGCTATTAACAGGCTCTGTATTATAATATTTAGATATGGAAGAGAGAGGTCCTCTGGTACAGGTATATCCATACCTAAAAGCTTCCTCTACAACTTTAATGTAAAATCTGTTAATTGCGAAAATAAAATAATTGAAAAGAATTTAATTAATAACACTCAGTGATAATTCAGCTATGAATCAGTGAAATATTTTTCTTAATTGGATCAGAACAGAACCTCCAGTTTACCTTTTAAAAACATATTTTTGAAATATTATTTTATATTTTGAGTTACTATGATTAATAATAATAATATATGTTTATTCATCAAAAATTACAGATAGTTACAGCAACAATCAATGGGTAGAGAGTTATACAGTTGTCATTAGGTTCGTCGTAAAATCTGTACTAATTTTTTTAAAACCCTGTCTCTCAATCTAGGTACACCTATATTTTGAATCGTTAGGAATTTAAAGAATTCTAAGCTGTTAAACTTCCCTACACAAATACTAACGACGGTACCAAAACGAGCTCTGGCAATCAGCCGAAAACACTATAAGGAAGCTTATATCCAAGTAACTAATGAGCCAAACGATGAGGACACAATACAAAGCCAACGACAACTCACTAGCGCATTGTCTGTTAGTACCATTGTCCAGACATTTCTTCCTGTCATCTTAGCGATGATAAAGGATGGCCAATTTATCATTTGTTTTAGGAAATGAAACAATAATTAGTATGAGACACTAGCTTTGCCAGCGGCTTTCACCGCGTGAAAGTCAAGAATTATCTCCCGCGAATATACTGCAGGGATACTTATGTATCGTATGTTCTAATTCAGGTCATGGTCTACCCATTTTTCAAATTTGATTTAACTCCGTAAAGCCATTTAGACGTGATGATTTGACAAACATACGGACAGACTGAGTTACTTTGGCATTTTTAATTTTAATATATCACACTATTATTATAAAGACGAAAGTTTGTGAGTGTGTTTGTATGTTTGTTACTTCTTCACGCTCAAACGGCTAGACGGATCTGGATGAAATTTGGCACAGAGACACTAATATTATAAAGGCCAAAGTTTTTAAGTGTGTTTGTATGTTTGTTACTTCTTCACGCTCAAACGGCTAGACGGATCTGGATGAAATTTGGCACAGAGACACTAATATTATAAAGGCGAATGTTTGTGAGTGTGTTTGTATGTTTGATAAAGTCAAAGTCAAAGTCAAATATATTTATTTCAATTAGGCCAATAAGCGGCACTTTTGAACGTCAAAAATTAAATGTAAATAAAAAATGTACAAGTAATAAAAATTGACTCTACCGTGCAATCGGAAAGTAGCTTGTTATGGAGAAGAACGCACAAGAAACTCCATACTTACTCTTTTTAAAAAAAGTATGTTTTACAATGTTTACTTATGTACATACATTAATATACTTCTTCACGCTCAAACGGCTTGACGGATCTGGATGAAATTTGGCACAGAGATAGATTATAGTTGGGAATAGCACATATAACTTTTTATCCCGGGAATATGTTCCCTCGGGATAATTTAAGACATTCACGCGGGCGAAGCCGCTGGCAGAAGCTAGTCAATAAATAATATGGACGCCTATCCAGTTACCAATACAGGTTCTCCATTCTCTAGCCTGTCTCGAAACTAAAGCCATGACGTCACCACATCAAACAGTGAAGGAAAACAACAAAGTCAAATTCAGTTGACGTCACTAGCTGAGAAGTTAGAGGCTTTCGGACAATAATTATAAAGGCTTAGGAAATGACAGTTGCTGATCGGTGACATTAGAAAGATGTCAGGAGATAGAGGAATTTGAACTGGATATTTCAGTGAATTTTAGATCAGTTTATGTCAAGCGTTGCTGATTATGGTTTGGTGGAGATCGTGTCGTTATTGAATGATAATAAACAGCCAGACTTATACATCTATACTAATATTATAAAGCTGAAGAATTTGTTTGTTTGATTGAGTTTGAACGCGCTAATCTCTGGAACTACTGGTGGATTTGAAAAAAAAATTGTGTTGGATAGTCTATTTATCGAGAAAGGTTATAGGCTATATAACATCACGCTACGACGAATAGAAGCGGAGCATAAATGAAAAATGTTGCAAAAACGAGAAAAATATTCCTTTTTGAGAGATTCCGTTGCGTGCGCTGCGTAAACGGTTTAAGTTACGCAACAATCATGTATGTAGGGTAGGTAGAGTAAGTAGGTAGCCAGTTGATAAAGTAGGATAGGATTCAACAGATACCTATTTAGTGACACACAATTCGAAAGATTTGTCTTAAATGTCTTAATGATAGGTAGGTAGGTTTATGGACCTTTGACATTGCAGTTTTAACATTTGGCGCGTGGCCGGTACGTACCCGGCAAGGTACCTCAAACGCGAGCGCCGGCTGCATTTTTTTTTATTTTTCGGCGGGCCCTCAGTAAAAGTGAGAAATCAGCAAGTATTGCTATGAAGCATGTTATATTATTATACTTTCTTGGCTTCCTTATGAGTTTACCTAACTATTTATACTATTCAATAAGCAAATAAAACTGACCTCATCTCGCAGTGATGAAATACGGTAGCAAATTAACACTTTTATAATTTTCAATCGCATATCTTTCACTTGCACCATAAAACTTTATCACAATATATCGAATTCACACGCATATTTACTAAAAAAACACTTCATTACGATAAAACAATATGTGTAGATAATGTTTAGACAAGTAATTCCAAATAAACAGAACTCAACAATAATAAAATGTAATAAAATCTATTTTGTTTACACAACGAAAAAACATGGCGCATTCGCAAAAACTACAGACCTATTTTGTGAATTTTTTCTTTCGTTCATTTTTAATGATGGTTCACTAAAATGTTACCAAAGTTGGTGAAATATAATTCGATTGAACGAATGATACAGCCAGAAAGTGTTGCAAGTGAAGATTTTACCTCAAAAACCACCGTCCAATCCGAGCTGTGAGTAACGTACTGGCGTATGTACGTAACACGTTTCTCGACTACTTTTCTTACGTATGTACGAAAAACGCGTCAGAGGTTAAGGCGAGTATAGACTAGAGCATTTACTTGTAACAGAACAACGAGCATTCGCTGTTTTTAAATTTACTCGAACCACACTTCGAACATGACGCTCGATGTGTTGTTACAGCCTGATTTTTAAAACCAACGAGCGTTTTGGTGTAATATTTTATCGAGCAAAGGCACGGGCGCGGGTGACGAGCAGTTAGGTCAACAATGAACGCAAAGAAATGATACAGGTAAATGCTCACTCGCCGTGAGCATTACGTCAAATGCAGCCCCGAACATTAGCAAGAACGTTACATTACATGGAAATGCTTCAGGAAACTGAGCTCATGTCTGTATTGTACCATTCGAAAGAACGTTACGTAACATTGTAATGCTCACGAAAATGCTCTAGTGTATACATACCTTTAAAATACGTGTGCCTATGAAAACTCACCCTTACTTGGCTTTTACTGAGGCCCAAGATAAAGCAGGCGTACCTAATTATTCCTTTTTTGATTTATGAATGAAACGGCTAAGAAAATTAATTTAAAAAAAATCTAAAATTCATAAAAATAAATCCTTTCCTTTTTACCAGCCAAATAAAAGATAAAAGCCAACCCTACATTAAAACCCTAAACTCCTTTTAAATAATGGGCTGTTTTCATTAAAACGTATCGGCTGTGATCCTGAAATTAATTGTTATTTAATTTCAGGAGTACAGCTGACGGCCCGTAATTAGGTATGTAAATTTAAATTGATTGGATCACTTTGTTCTGTTAAACGTCCGCTTTGTTACTGTTATGTTTTGAGTTGGTACTAATTTTAGGAGGAAAAAACATGTGTTGGGCAAAACCAGCGTAATTTTTAAAATGTGAATATCGCCAGCATTATTAAACGGCTGCCTCGTTATCCCCAAATTATATAACACTAGCTGTTGCCCGCGGCTTCGCTCCCGTGGGCCACACCACAGGACCCTTTATCGGGATTAAAAAATAGCCTATGTTACTCAGGAATAACGTAGCTCGCTATTGGTGAAAGAATTTTTTAAATCGGTCTAGTAGTTTCGGAGCCTATTCGGTACAAACAAACAAAAAAATCTTTCCTCTTTATAATATTAGTATAGATTAGTATAGATATAGATTATTATTAGTAATTAGTATAGAAGTATAGACTATCAGTCTGCCACCCGCGGCTCCACCTGTGTGCGTGTGTGCTGCGTGTACTTCTCCCAATCCTAGTAGGATTATAAATTATAGCCTATGCGTTATTCTGATATATAAGCTATATTTCTGTAAAGTTTCATCAAAATCTGTTCAGTAGTTTTGCGTGAAAGAGTACAAACATCCATCCGTCCATCCATCTATCCTCACAAACATTCACGTTAATAATAGTAGTAGAATAACATAACGTCACGGCAGTATACCCCGAAGGGTAAGGCAGAGGTGCACTTTTGTACACCGACATTTTGTCAGTTATATTCAAGTCCCATGTAAAAGTGGCCGAATCTTATTTTGAAATAATAATTATTCTGACATATTAATGTACCGAACCTTCGAATTTTGAAGTAATAATTATTCTCATATATTTTACCGCAGCTACTATTTTTGAAATAATAATTATTCTCATATATTGTACCGCAGCTACGAATTTTGAAATAATAATTATCCTGATATTATTATACCGAACCTCAGAATTTCGAAATAATATTATTTCGATATATTATTGTACCGAACCTCAGAATTTTGAAATAATATTATTTCGATATATTATTGTACAACACACACTGGTCATAGACTTTTGTCTTGAGACATTGCGGTAAATTGGACGAGAAGATACCACGCAACTTCCCGAACGCCGCCCAGCCGAGTCGGATTCGACGGTTGACCTCTTTCTCGAAGTTGGATCTACCCAACTGGATCGTTTGTCCCAGGTAGATATAATCATACAACAACTTCAAGTAAAGAGTCTCCGATCTTGATAGGAGTGGGTCTTACATGGGCATTCATCATGACCTTGGTTTTGTCCATATTCATTTTAAGACCCACTCTTTCGGAAGCTCTATTGAGGTCATCGAGCATTGTACTGAGGCTCTCCATGGTCTCAGCCATGACCACTATGTCGTCGGCAAACCGAAGGTGAGTGATGTACTCGCCATTAACATTGATGCCAAGCGACTTCCAATCCAGAACCTTGAAGACATCCTCCAGCGCAGCAGTGAACAGTTTCGGAGAAATGACGTCTCCCTGTCTCACGCCGCGCTGGAGAAGGATTGGTTTCGAGGTCTGATCCTGAAGACGGACTGACATGGTGGCGTTTTTGTACAAACACCTCAATGTACCGGTAGTCGATCTGGCACCGTTGGAGAGATTGCAGTACTGCCCAAGTCTCGATCGAATCGAAGGCTTTCTCGTAGTCCACAAACGCTAAACAGAGAGGCAGGTTATACTCTTGGGTCTTCTGTATGAAATAATAATTATTCTTATATATTATTGGACTAATACTAGTGATCGCAAGTGCTACTGCGGAGCTAAGAGATCCTGGGTTCGATGCCGGATTGAGTAAAATGTTATTGGGATTTTCCATCTGGAATTTGGTTGGGTGGTGGTTTGTCGATTTCTGCCTGGTATTAATTGGGACTTAAGCATAACTGGCTAATAAATGTAGATTTTTCATCTGACTAACCTTTGCGGGACTGAAGGCGTGATGTTTTACTAAACTTGTTATAAGATTGAAGTGTGTACCTGTGTGTTTGTATATTTCTGTATCTGTCTGTTGCATCATACCTCCTAAACGGATGAACCTATTTTGATTTTGGTTTTTGTTTGAGAAAAACTGGTTCAGCTGTTCAAAAGTTATGGGCGTTTTACTGTTTGGATCGGGGTGTTTTATTTGAACGCAAGATATCGTGTCATAATTACGTGTTCAATTGATTATCGATCGAAGCGTATCCACTACTAGATAAATTATGTAGCATGAAATAAAAATGTGTAGGGGTTTTATAAAATTTTACTTTTTATAACAATTTATTGGTAGGAGGGAATGGCACATTATAAAGGTTTACCCCATTCACAATTATAAACAAAAAACTGTCGCCACGGCTGAAACAATGCATTGTCAGGCTATTGGGGTCTCGGCTCTTTATTGGTTTACCCAACCAACAATATAAATTATGTAGATTATTATAGCATTTTTTAGCATAAATTGTATGGCTCGTTTTGCAGGCAGTAGAGAAATATAACCACGGAATGAAAAGTGAGAAATGTGATTTTATTATTCTCTTTGGCAAAATCCTTTAACGCCATAAATTAAAATGTTAATTATTCAAACATAAATCATTTGATTCTTAGGAGGCAAACTTTATAGAGGTCATTTTTTTTTGGCTATTGGTACGAAAATTCTGTGGATCAGAGTGAAATCAGCTTTAAATATGGCACATAAAATTTTAGAAAAAGTTCAGATATATTATTATAGGATGTAGGATAATATAGTCTTTTATCGATCGTTATAGATCGATGTTTCGTTTTTCCGCCCAGACAATAAATTTTTTTGTTTTCGCCATTTTTGACATAATATGAAGTGACCCTGGAAAGTCAAATTTGTGTTAATTTCAATTCCTGGCCCATGTAAGCGAGTCTTCAAAAGTGTTTCAATGCAGTTAAAAATATTAAATTTGCCACTAAGAAAAATTTGTATAGATAGTTCAACTCAACTTTGCACGCGGCATCATGTGTGCGTGCGCTTGGGCGCCACACATGTGTTGTGTTGATCGGACGACGACTGGCGCGTCATTGCCACACAAGTAAAGCTGTATAGTTACAAACGCACGCACACATGGCGCCGCGCGCAAATTTGAGTAATCTATGTTTAGAACTGTCTATATTTAGGTTACTTTCCCTCCAAGACCCTCTTCAGCTTTCCACCCTGTATACATAGATAATGAATTCTTAGAAAATCTCGTTTAGCCTCCCTCTTCCTCTCCATCTCTGTTTAAAAAATGACGTCCTTTTAATACGTTACCTTTTTCACTGCACGTCGGCACGCAGTCTCTCACGGTCGTCAGTTCACTCACATATTTCTGAAACAAAACCATGACGTAAGCAAAACACGTGCGAAGATTTAATTAAGGTACTAGTACAGAGGAAAACATACTTTATAAAACAAATATTAGGACAGCTTTTCCATTAGCCCGTTTTACGTGAGGTGAAATTTTTGGGAAGTAGAAGTAAAAATTTCGGTCTAATGTGGCAGTGTTTTCTGTTTTTTACGCCATAAATGTTTGGAAAATGGTAACCCTCTATTCTTTATAAGAATTTATATTTAGTTGAATACTTAGAGTATTTTTGAACCTTAGACAAAGTTTAGGCACAATATAAGTAAAGATTTTTGAATATTTTAGGCACAGTGCGATATTCCGCAATGCGTATTGTTTTATGTGTTTTCACCGCGTTACAGTAAAACAAAGAAATTCTTATAAAATATTTACTAAGTGTACTTCAAAAACCAGGCCGTCCTTCTTCTGTAACCAAACAATCTCTTTAGCTTCGTCCTTTTGGATCACAAGTAGGTATAATCTGACTACTACACTGTATCTGAGAACCCCAGTAAAACCAAATAGGATAGCTATTGATTCTATAAAGCTAATACTTTAAAAAAAAAATTCATAGGCTTGCTTTTGACCACTATGTCACCGATAATGGTAAGCGATGTGAGGTGCGAAATCTGCTATAGAAGTTCTTAATTAGCACATTTCAGAATCGCAATATCGATTCCATCTAATCGTCAAAAAGCTGTGTTGATTAGTAGAGTGTTGATTAGATCAATTATTTATTAGAACAATTTAAATAAAATGCGGTTAAAATACCTCAAAAACTAAATTCAAGTAAAATTAAATTCAAGTAAAAACTCTGTCAAAATTTAGGGCAAATACATTGTTATATTAACTTTAAAACTTTTGCGTTTCATAATTAAATCATCGCGTTACATTCCCGTGATATATTGTTGTTAAATTACATTGTTGATTTCTAAATTAAGAATTTGAAGTTGAGAGTATTTGGAAAATTCTACTTAACCTGAAAATCTGATAAAAAAATAATCAAAGCAGGATTTAACACGTGCTCAACTCCAAATACTCAATTCATAAACCGGTCCTAAGACAGAATGAGACTGAAATTAGAAAGCGAATCTTCCTTTCATAGCTATACGGGAATTACGCCTCAGGTGTAAGAGATATCTAACAAAACGTTGGATAATTACGACAAAAGGTATTGCTGCAATAAAAACGACAGAAACAAAACTAGTGCACGAAAAGAGCACAGTAAACGTAGTAAACGTCGGAAAATGGAACAAAGTTAAATAGACGCCCAAATTTTCGGTACAACTTGTTTCATTGCATAATGTTGCTCTCAATTTTTTTACCCGACTGCCGAAGGAGGGTAATGTGTTTATCAGTCTATGTATGTATGTATGTATGTATGTATGTATGTAAGTATGTATGTATGTATGTATATATGTATGTATGTATGTTTGTTCCTATGTGGCGTTCCAGAGACCAAACGCGTTGACCGATTTTGATGATTCATACGTCAATCGATTCGTCTTAACCTTGCGAGTGTCATAGGCTACATTAAAATTGGAAAATAGAAAAATGGCGGCTTTTGGGCGCCATATTGTGGGGGGGCAATTTTATTTTTTCTTCCAAACCTATCGTGTGGGGTATCAAAATAAAGGGTCTCAAGAGGTGATTTCAAAAATATATAACACTTATATATTTAAATGTACCTAATTCGAAAAAAATGTTAACTAAAAAGAAAAATTATAAATAAATTATAAATAAAAAAGTTAATTAAAAAAATCAAAATACCCGACTGCTTAAAAAGCGAACTAAAAAGACGTAAACAAGAAGAAAATCATGCTGTGCAGTCGGAGGATACATCTGGTTTTGGTCAGCCAGCTCGCGAATATGTATCCTCCGACTGCACAGCATGATTTTCTTCTTGTTTACGTCTTTTTAGTTCGCTTTTTAAGCAGTCGGGTATTTTGATTTTTTTAATTACAAATAGATATTTAGGTATTTACATTGCGGAGTCTAGTGTGATGGACATTACATATTGACCGCAAAACCGGTTTTTTTTCATTTTACTAACGTTATCCCAGTTGTAGTTGTTTGTGCCTATTGGTCTTGTTTGTTCTGTCTCCTGCTTGATATGGAGGGAAGTGGAAATTATATTATTTTCCCTACTCCTCTGTTATTCTTTTCTGATTAATTTCGTCTCGGGATCCCAAGACACTTAAATACATTCGCCGGGATTTCATCCAGCTTCATTGCCTCGGCGCTTTTTTGGTGGTCGCCACTGTTGATTCTGTTTTTCAGGAGTTGCAATGGTTTGAGAATAGTGCGGTGGGATTGTAACCAACGATTAAATTCTATTAGTGAGGAAATATAAAAATAGCTTGGCTAGATGTCAGAACAGTTAAAATGTACATTCTAGTAGCAATTAAGATCGCAAAAGTGAAAATTTTTTAATTAATTGGGGACTGACATGCGCTATCAAAATGTCACATGACCAATCCCATAAAGGAGAAGGGCAAGACTCTATAGTATTCTGGGCCCAGGTGTTAACTCAATCAAACTAGCCAATAAGGCTAGTTTGATTGAGTAAGAAGATATATTAACAAGACCTCGCTGAAAATTTGGTGAAATTTGGCTATCCAGGAATCAAGTTATATGAAGTTTTGTAAAAGTGAGGTTACAATACAACATTGTAGTTTTTTTATGTTATTTGCGAAATATTTTTGAATGGCTTCAGTTGTGTAATGGTTTTATGTATGGAGTGCAAGTAGAAAATACATATAGAACACTTGACGAGGTCGGTAATTGGATTGGTGACCATTTCAACATAACAAGATTCTCCGAACATCGTAAAGCACGTTAAGCCGTTGGTCCCGGCTGTCATTTGAAGGTCTTTGACAGTCGTTACGTGTAGCCAGAAGCCTGAGATCTGACACCAGTCTTGCCAAGGGGTATCGGGTTACCCCGTCACTGAGTTGTGGAGGTCAGGTAGGCAGTCGCTCCAGCTCTGTCTATATCTACTCAGCTGAATCAGGTGAGACTGGAAGCCGACCCCAACATAGTTGGGAAAAGGCTAGGCAGATTGAGAAGAGGAAGTAAAATAAAACACCAATATAATTACGTTTTGAATATTTATTATTCATCTTCAATAATTATTAGAATATTATCTAAGAATTGTGCAGGAGGTACGATATTTTCTAGGTATCTTGCCCAACTGAGATACCATATTATGCACATTACATGGGCACAGCAGCCTACAGTCCTTCTACCTACAATACACTTACAATAATAATCTAATATTGAATCTCGTCCTCTTCGACACCTGTCAACTAAATCGTAAACAAAATATGTTTTGCGACTTATATGGCGGGATTGTATACGTTCCCGCAATAACCAAGAAGTATTTGAAGCCGTAAGCTGTCGAAGAAGGTTGCCTCTTGCCTCTCTTCTCTTACTCTCTTGCCTCTGGGTTGACCAACTTGGTGTGATGCTTCAATCGGACATCTCCCAAGAACCACGTCTTGGACCATGTTCCAACATGCTTGGCATACATAGTTCTCACTGGTAACCTGAAATAAGTGAACTATTTAAATCATGTTCAATCAAATCGCTGCCTGGGACCGAACCTATCTTATTGTGATAAGAAAGAGATTAAGTCTTAGATTATTCATTAAGTCTTTCTTATTTTTTATGCTATCCACCAAAAAGAAAGCCGACATACATGACGCCGAAGACCGTAAATAGTAGGTATATCATAAGTCTGGTTTTGTTCGCTTGAAAGGCTAAAAGTTCGATTTGAATAGGTACTTACAGGCTGAGATGCACGCCACTGACGAATATTGATAAAATCGCCTCATCGTCCAAGATTCTTCTGCAATAGAGTTATTGCGACCAGTCGCAATGGTACAATTCACACAGCGATCCATGTCGTCAATATCCGATCGATAGGCGTAATCAGTTGTCCAAAATAGAGAGCCAGGTAATTCAAAATAGTAAGATCCGTCGAATAGTCCTATAAAGTATGCAAAGCCGAGGTGGTGGGGTTTTACAATGAAACATGGAAAATATGTGCGCACTCAGAACGAAAGAAAACGAACGAGTGCCAGTTTATTTTTTTCTGCCTGTCATCTGTCTGTCAGCAGTCAGTGACCAGTATTGCGAACTGAAAAAAATTAACGAAACTCGATTCGCTATGAATCGTTTCCACTAAACGATTGATAAGCACTTGTCACTCGATTTTCATACATTAGTCTGAGATTTAACCGACTTTTTTTTATCGATTATTTAGTTTCATAACTTAATTTAACTTTTCTCGCTTCCTAGATAGAAACATGGTACTGTATTTTGTGATTTCCTTTAGAAAAATATAACGGATTTTTTAATACACATTTCATCTAGTTAACTGGTGGGCCCAG
Organism: Anorthoa munda; assembly: GCA_945859665.1. Classification (NCBI taxonomy): domain Eukaryota; kingdom Metazoa; phylum Arthropoda; class Insecta; order Lepidoptera; family Noctuidae; genus Anorthoa; species Anorthoa munda. Next base: position 17,471,900 of record OX243896.1, on the reverse strand, counting down.
AAATGCCCGTCTCCTTTTAACAATCGTTTCTGGTTGAATGTCATTTTTTCTTGGGGTCTACACATGGCTATCGAAGATATCGCTAACATTATCTTCATAACACACAGATGCTTAGCTAAGCAAAGTATTCGCCTAGCTATTAAAATACGTAATCCGAGTCCCCTTTGACTTCATAAATTTGCTGGAAAATTTGCTTCACCGAGCACGACAATATTGCAGCGAAGTTAAACCTTTTCAAACCTTTCCAAATTGCAATACAAAAACCTGTCCTCTTTCCTTCACACTTTCTTGCACCATCATAATAAACTACGAGTAACTGCCAACCTCCATTTAAAAGGCTTATTAAAACCTGTTACAATTTACGCCATTCGAGAAATATTAACAGGCAGTACCAGCATTTACTAGGTTACTTAATATTCTGCAAAAGGAAACTCAGAAAGCAGGGCCACTGTACAGAATTTCCACAGAACGTGCTGAAAAAGTAAATTATACAGTAAATATTGCGCTACCGCTGAAAGCTTTATGTCTTCGCAAACAAAAAGGCCAGTAATTTTTTTAAATGGAATGATGAACCTTTTTGGATAAAATTAATTACGCGGGGATCAGTCACGTTGCTGGCTGATGACGTTTGTTTTTTTTTTCATGAGTGTATGTTTAAATGTTTACTGCTGTTTTGAAGTGCCAGCTGCATATTTATGAAGCTCCAATGTGTGACTACTGTATGATTATCAAGTTTGCTTTTACCTAAAGGTTAGTCTAACATGACGGATTTGGTTTTAGCAGCATTTTTATTATAACAAAAAGTATTTTTTATTGCTTTGACAATTATTGTACGCGAGAATGACGAAACTAGAAGTTTCTTCAGCCTTTTACCAACTATACCATATTTTTACTTCAGATATACTGCTCATTGCGCCGCAAAAAAATTGACACCAAATTGGAAATTAGCAACCAAACTAGATTTAGTAAAGCTTGAGCAAAGCTATTCAACGTGCCAATTCTGCTAGTGTTTTGGACACTTTTTATTAACGACGGAAAAAGAGGGCGTTATAAGTTGGATGTGTGTATCTGTGTGTTTGTGTATTTGTGTATCTGTCTGTGAAATCATAGCTCCTAAACGGATGAACCGATTTTGATATCGTTTCGTTTTTTTTTCCCGACTGCCGAAGGAGGGTAATGTGTTTATCAGTCTATGTATGTATGTATGTATGTATGTATATATGTATGTATGTATGTATGTATGTATGTATGTATGTATGTATGTATGTTTGTTCCTATGTGGCGTTCCAGAGACCAAACGCGTTGACCGATTTTGATGATTCTTACGTCAATCGATTCGTCTTAATCCTGCGAGTGTCACTGGCTACATTAAAATTGGAAAAAACATAAATGGCGGATTTTGGGCGCCATTTTGTGGGAAAAAAAATTTTTTTTTTCCTCCAAACCCATCGAGTGGGGTATCAAAATAAAGGGTTTTAAAAGGCAATTTCAAAAATATATAACACTTATATGTTTAAATGTACCTAATTCTAAAAAAAAATAACTAAGTTGTAAATAAAAAAAGTTAATTAAAAAAATCAAAAAACCCGACTGCTTAAAAGCAAACTAAAAAGACGTAAACAAGAAGAAAATCATGATGTGCAGTCGGAGGATACATCTGGTTTTGGTTCGCCAGCTCGCGAATAAGTATCCTCCGACTGCACAGCATGATTTTCTTCTTGTTTACGTCTTTTTAGTTTGCTTTTAAGCAGTCGGGTTTTTTGATTTTTTTAATTAACTTTTTTTTTTAAACGTGACATCGTGATATCGAGAGTGTTCTTAACCATGTTTGATGAACATCGGTTCAGCCGGTCAAAAGTTATGGGCGTTTTACTGTTTGAATCGGGGTGTTTTCGCAAGATATCGAGTCATATTAACATTTTCATTAGATTGTCGATCGAAGCGTGTCTACTACTAGCTAAATTATGTAGCATGAAATAACAATGTGTCATGGATTTTTTAAAATGTTACTTTTCCTTCTTTATTCCCAATGAGTTCTACAACTCTCCCCCGTTAATACGAGCTTGTATATAATTACGAGTATTGTTATCAGTTTCTAAATACTAACTTATCCCCTTGTGTGCAACTGGGAACTTTGGTTCCCAGAAACAATTGTTTTTTTATTGCACTCAAGGGATTATCTATAGTCACTATTGTAGTTACATTCTGTTGTATATAAATTCAAAAATAACACTTGACAACAGATATACATCTAAAATACGTGTTAATTCAAATTGCCACTGCAAAGTCCTCTATCTCCTGACAATTTCACGGGTCAGAAAATGACAATTCCTAAGCCTTTATTTGTAATTATTGTCCAAAAGCCTCAAATTTTTATCATCTGGAATTTAGAGCAATGGTTGCCCAGTGGTAGTGGCCGCGACTTACAAGTGTAGGTCGTGGTTTCGAACCCAGGCAGGCGTTTTACTTTGTGTAAATGATTTCATCACCACCGCTCACAAAACGGTGAAGAACAAGATCGTGAGGAAGCTGTCTTAGAACCAAAAAATCGAATACATGTGTCATCCACAATACCTCACTGGGCTCGCGTGGTGGAATACGCCCCATTCCCTCTCACAGAGAGAAGGCCTGCACGCACAACGGACCAAATGGGAGTCTAAGCACGGCAAAGAGGGTTCATCTGTCCTAATTCCTAATTTCACAGCTGGTGACGTCAACGTGAAGTCGACTTTGTAGTTTGCCTGCTCTTTTTGATGTGGTGACGTCAAGGCTTTAGTTTCGAGACAAGCAGGGATGGCGAATAGTTATAGGTAACAAGCTTATCCGTACTATACCTATCTATATACTCCACTAATATATAATTGCGAAAGTAATCTGTCTATCTGTCCGTCTGGTACCTTTTCACGCTTAAAAGTTTGGTATGGAGATAGTTTGAGAGCTTGGGTAGGACATACGATAGTTTTTTATCTCAGAAATCATTTGTGGAAGTTTGTATGGTGTGCCAATAATTGTTTATTTTTAATGCGGGCGAAACCGCAGGCAGAAGCTAGTACTAAATACATACTATCCTAATTGTTTGTTTGTCAAGCTTTCACGTCTTAACGGCTGATTTGAATGAAATTTGGCACACGGGTAGACCATGTTAAGGATTAGGATATAGGATACGTTTTATCCCGGGACTATATTCCCTTAGGCTAATTGCTGACTTTGACGCGGGTGAAGCCGTGGGCAGAAGTTAGTAATCGATACTAATATTATAAAAGAAAAGTAACTGTCTGTCTGTTACCTTTTCACGTATTAATAACTGAGTGGATTTGGATTAAACTTGGCACACGGTTAGACCATGGCCTAATTAGAATAAAGGAAACTTTTATTCCGGGCTTAAATTATCCCAAGGAAACATCATCATCATCGTTTCAGCCGAAATACATCCACTGCTGGACATAGGTCTCCCCCAAGCGTCGCCACATTGATCAGTCCGGTGCGTCTCGCATCCACCGGACTCCCGCAGCCTTGACCAGCTCGTCGCACCTAGTGGGAGGCCTTCCAACGCAACGCCTTCCAGTTCGCAGTCGCCGCTCCAGAACTTTTCGGCCCCAACGCCCATCCGTTCTGCGAGCAATGTGCCCTGCCCACTGACGAGAGTTGAGTTGAGTTTGGCAATTTTTCGGGCTATGTCGGTAACCTTGGTTCTCTTGCGGATGTCTTCATTTCTGATTCGATCACGCAAGAAAACTCCGAGCTCCCTCCATTGCCTTTTTTTATAATCTTGTAATAAATTATTTTAGTTATAGTTTACATATAAGCTCTATTTATACCATTGTTTTAGAAATTAAACTACTGCACATTTGTATGTACATTTTTGTGAACGTACTTACTTTTTAATAAATTATTCTTATTCATTGGGTGACTGTAAGCTTTCTGATGAGGCACATTGTGAGCGATCACATCTCTGTCCCGTAAGTAATCACTGGCATCACACACTGGTCATAGACTTTCGTCTTGAGATACCACGCTACTGCCCCAACGCTGCCCAGCCGAGGGAACGCCTTGGTATAATGTCAGATATTTACGCGGGTGAAGAATCTGGCAGTAGGTAATATCTCATACTGCCTTTATCGGTATATTGGCGTGCCCCTGTTATTTTGCCATATGCCACCACTGGAACACATGTCACAAGGTTCGCCATCCTAGAGCGTCATTGTTATGTACTTTTGATAAAACAAGCTGGCCTAGCTACCAAGCAATTATAGTGTTGGCACAATTTTGTGGACGTTGGGAAATGCTAAAAGGTGTGAGTACAGAGAGTATTGGACCGTAGTGACAAAGCAACGGCTTTATCTTGCTAGTAGGTGCGATTTTGAATGATAAAGGGTTTGGAGATTGAGTGGTAAAGGTACACGAGCGTGGGGATTTGCACAAGCAAAGAGGAGGCTATGCCAAGCAGTCGATAAAGTCGAGCTTTGAGTGATGATGACTTGTATTGCTCAATTACTTGCTAAATGCCCAGTTGCGTAATATTGATGAATCATAAATCCGGCACTGTAAAACTATTGGTTTGTCCAATCGTCCTCGAATTGTTTGAGAAAGATTCCCGCCAAAAGATTAGCTAACAAGTAAGGTTATCCAGAGAAATACAGAGATAAAACAAAAGAAGTTGCCATTACTCATCATCATCATCAGCCTTTTAACGTACCCACTGCTAGGACACAGGCCTCTGGGGTAATCCCCAGAGGAGGGTCCGGTGACGGACAGCCGCGGCGGGTTCGCGGTGAGTGCTAACGCGTACCCGTGTTCCCGCCATAAGCGGCACAGGAGGACACCGTGGAGTTTTAGTGGGTTAGAGTCCCACATAACTGCGCTATCTCCCCGTGGTAGCGCAGTATGCATGAGCATTTCCCAAAGCAAAAAAAAAAAAGGGATCACAGGCCTCTGTGAGAGGGAATGGGCCCTAATCCACCACATGGGCCCAGTGCGGGGCCTTCAATTTTTTTGTTCTGTGACATGCCGGTTTCCTCACGATGTTTTCCTTCACCGTTTTGAGAGCAGTGTTGATGAAATAATTTACACAAAGTAAAGCGCCTGCCTGGGTTTGAACGCACGACTATTTTCCTATTAGCCATTACTCAATCATATAAATTGCATGCCTTCTAAATTGCATGATTATCATCATCATCATCAGTCTATTAACGTGCCCACTGCTGGGACACAGGCCTCCTCTCTTTGAAGGGGGAATCAGCCATAATCCACCACGCGGCGGCCACGCGTGTATGCCTATGCATGCCCTAAAATACATCATCAATTCCTGCCCTTGTCCCATGTTACACGAGGCCCTAATCGAGTGAGAGAAAATCAAAAAAAAAAAAAACCAACTGCAAAGATGTAAACAAGATGATTTCATGCTGTGCACTCGGAGGATATTTAAAGTTTTGGTCAGCCAGCTCGCGAATATGTATGTCGGGTTTTTTGATTTTATTAACTTTTTTTAATTAAAATCTTTTTAAGTATATTTTTTTTCGAATGACTTTTAAACATATAAGTGGTATATATTTTTGTAATCACCTCAAAAAAATCTTCATTTTGATACCGCACTCGAGGTGTGCCGAAAAAAAAAATTGCAACCTCTACAATATGGCGCTTAAATAAGAACACTTGGGCGGCCAAGACTTATCTAACGATGCCTTAGTTATACATATCCGTCAAGTGGTTTGAAAGATAATTATGACTTAAGAAAGAATATTATATACATACATACATACAAGATACGCGCCAAAAACATAACCCTTTCCTTGCAGCCGGATAAAAATTACTAAAATGTATGGTCATGTCAAATGCTAACGAAATGTCACATAATCAATCCCTTACATTTTGGCATTTTGATCGTCGCCATCGCTTACATCGGATGACACTTGTCTAGAGCCTCTGGGGTCCCTTAAAATACATATCAAACAAACGAGACATTTAATTTTATCTAGAGAGGTTTCCTCCTCCTTGCGTCGTATTCCTCAGTATTGAGGGTCGTGACCTCCCTTTTGAATCACCTTCTCTCGAATAATCTTTCCCTGAATTTCCCTGCCAATTAAAACCGTACATATAACCTTTTAACGTCGTTTCCAACCCATTTAACTGACAACGCGGCAACGTCCACGCGTCCTGTAAACAGCTAGTTATTTTAAAGCCCCATTATTTAATTACTTTTTGAGCTTTAAATTAACGGAACTGTTTCGAAAAGCGACAAGTGCCATATGCGCTTTTTGGAGCATAAAATACATAAAGCAGACAGTTAATTATTAAACTGGTAGATAAATTTTAAATAAATTGAACCATTTTGCCCCGGAAGGTTGAGCAGAGCCGTATTTTATTAAATAACGCGAGTGTGTGTGAATGACCCATTTAACAGGCGGTGACCCTTATTTACCCAACTGCCAAAGGAGGGTAATGTGTTTGTATTGTAATTTGTACCTATGTGGCGTTCTAGAGACCAAATAAAACGCGTAGGCCGATTTTGATGATTCTTACGTCAAGCGATTTTTACTAACCTTGCGAGTGTCACTGGCTACATTAAAATTGGAAAATAGTATGGAGGTATCAAAATGAAGGGATTTAGGAGGTGATTTCTAATAGTAGTTTATGCAATGGACGTATAATAGGGGTTATTAAAACACGAGCGTAGGTTTATATGATATATGATAATAATATTAAGCGAGTGTTTTAATACCTAATTATAAGCCATTGCATACACTACTTTATCTTCACTCATAAAGTTGCAATAAAACAAAAGTGTAGACGGAGAAAATATTTCGTATGGCGGGCAATTTAGATTCTCATTGCACATGACTGTGCAGCGCGCGTTTTCTTAGACAATGACAGTACTTCAATGAGCCCATAAGCGTCAATAAATTAAGAAGTAAAACTGTGCTATAAAAATTAAAAAGTTATTTTTAAACAACTGCATCACAGTTGTTTAAAAATCGAAGGAAAATGTTGCACTATAATGGTTTTTATTTTTAATTTTACTTATCCACGATTATAAAGTACGTGTTTATACAATATTTTTTGAATTCATATTTGGAACATTACGTTGTGAGTGTAGATAAAATATATTATACTTATTTGTTTAAATGAAAACAATTCTAAAAAAAATGTTAACTAAAAAAAGTTAATTAAAAAATAAAATCCCGACTGCTTAAGAAGCGAACTAAAAAGACGTAAACAAGAAGAAAATCATGCTTTGCAGTCGGAGGATAGATCTTGTTTGGTCAGCCAGCTCGCGAATATGTTTCCTCCAACTGCACAGCACGATTTTCTTCTTGTTTACGTCTTTTTAGTTCGCGTCTTAAACAGTCAGAGTTTTTGATATTTTGAATTAACTTTTAAGCTATTGCTATAGCTTTCATCGCGGGCTTTGAGCTTTTATCACGGGCTTAGAGCGCGGCGACCGATTGAGCGCGGCGACCGAATCAAGAAAAAACAATTTTTTTCGTAACGAAAATAATCCTGACACCCCGAGCTGCTCCGAAATCGGACGATGGATTCCGAGTGTGTGAGTGGGTGAGGGGAGAGGGGCAGGAGGGGTTTGTTGCGCGATTTTGTAGATTTTCTTTTTAAAATTTAAAATGTTTCCTGTGATACCGTAACAACACAGTTTGTTTAATAAGACGTCGTGCTTTACATAATCGAAGGCTTTGGTCATATCTGTGTAAATAGCACAAATATGAGCTTTTTGGTCCACTGCTAACATAATGCAACGCAAAAAATTAAAAATAGCCATGTTGATTGTGGTATTCTTTCTAAAGCCATTTTGTTCCTTGCCCAATAAGTCAAATTTATTGATATAGCAATACAGCGACTTATAAATGATTTTTTCGAAAAAATTTGAAAATACAGAAATTTTTGCTATTGGCCTATAGTTCTTCATATCACTTTTGTTATCTTTTTTATGAAGTGGTTTAATAATAACTTTCTTCAAGTCTTCAGGAGTAGGGTCCCGTTTTTACCCTTTGGGTACGGAACCCTAAAAATTATGTTCATGTTTAATTAACTCTAATTCACATTTCAAAGATTATTCGAATGGATAATTTAACATTGATTGCCATAGATGACGCGGTTTTAAATTTTTGAGGCAGCCACTCGATTTTTTTAATTTGTTTTGTAACATAACAAAAAATACTATACTATACTAACAAATCGTTGCTGTATTTAAAAAAGTATTCATGAACCGAGTAAACCTTTTTATTTGCAAGTCGCTGCTAACACCATCTATATCCGTAGAACGGAACCGAACGCGATCGATGTTCTTAGAAAAGTAATCAGACGAAAAACGGTTACGTCGGCACGGTTTCTTTGTATGGGATGATGCTAGTATTATATTATCTGTGCTATTACAAAGGCTTTATGGACTGAGATTCTAGACACAATTGTTTTATTGTGTCTAGAATCGAGAGTGATTAAATTTGCTTGGTCAACCTAAGATTCCTTTTAATTTTGTTAAGAACTGAAAGGGATCGTGCAATATACTGTCTGTTGCTTCGTTAGTATTCCTGCGGCGTGATCTTTATTTTAATTTAAGAACTGTTCTACTGATAATGCTGCCATTTATCAAGTTAACGACTATCTCCTAAATCATCCAAGATTATATAAACTATAATTCATTGGCAGATTACTTGTAACTATCGTCATAACTCGAAATTCTATAGACGATGTCAAGTCAATATTATAATAAATGCGATCGACAATAGGGATTATGACTAAAAATATATTTTTAGTCCGTCAATTAGATTTCCAAAAAATATTGGACAAATGATGACGATACATTACGTTAAAATATCGCATGTCGTCATGCCTTGGTACACTTTTTACATAGAATTTACGTCACAAACCCCTACTCCCAAACTTTGCGCTTTATCTTGGTGATTTTTTAATGATTTGGATAAGAAAAAAATACATGTCCAATATTTTTTGATAATTTAACCGGCGGACTAATTAGAATTTGCTGTTTCGTACCCCGTCATCATCCCTATTCAAATGTACTGTGTGTGTAGGTGAACCGTACCTTGCGCAAACAGCTCTGTAGTGCTATTCTGTAAATATGTGACCGTGATAGCTTAGATGGATTGAGCTTGAAGAGAGCTGTCAATTCTTAGCATGAATGACAGCTCACTGTACCTCTACTTCACGTACTCGTTCTTCACGACCAGTTTTGTTACAGAGTTACCTTTTACAAGTACGCTAATATTTTTCATCAGCATCATCATTCCAGCTCCACGTAAGACGTCCACTCGACTAATATTGTGTGCCTTGCATCTAGTGGATTCCTACAGCTTTCACGAGAATCTCGAATCTCGTGTCTACATTGTGTATTGGGTACCGGTCCACACACCAAATGTCGTCTGATGAAATTTTTACCACGGCATCAACAGGCTCAAACTGTCCAAAAACTGGCTCAATCCGTGCCGATAAAGATAAGTAAAACCCAGTATCAGGAAAAAACACTCAAGCGGTCAATATAATTGTATTTCCGTTATAGTAGTAAGTCTGTTTGTTTGTCGTGCTTTTACGCCTCAGCGGTCGAGCCAATCGATGGATTTGGCACACGGTTAGTTGGCACACTGAGGTGGATAAAGGCTTTACTATAGACACTGGCAAAGCTGTATGGAGAAGCTGAATGTCAATATGATGCCAAATCCTACTATACTGTGATTTTTAATTTCGTAGACTAAACTGATAATTGCCAGTGACCTTATTTTTTTTAAATGTTGCAAGCGCGGAGCATAGTGTTGTAGGTAAGGCTTAATCGTAAGTGATTCATCGAATCGATGTGACATGACTCCTCAATTTATTTTACTAATTGGTGTAAATAAATGTTTTATGAGTATAAACGTAACATATTAAAATATAAAAGTATTCATACACATAGTACATTTACTTTTATTGTATTTAATATGAAATCAACAATAAAATAAATGCGATCGATAAAATTAAGTCTGACTCTGAGTCTAGTAGAAACTAAATAAGGGCCTATAGTTTCTAACAAATATATTTAAATTGTCCTGAAATAATTAAATTTTTGATCTACTTCGATTTTCGATCAACTTTTGATCACACAGGATAGTCAGGATACGACACTATTTTTATGTAACGATAAAGTGAAAACCCCCAAATGTCCGTGTAGTCCACGAAATTAAAAATCAGAGTATAGAATTAAGTGCCAAATGCCAAGTGACCAAATGTTTAACAAGACACATCATTTTTTCACCTTTTAACATTCGCACTACTGAGACAGGTCTCCTCTCTGTGAGTGAGAATGAATAGGCTGTTATCCTCCACAAGGGTCTAGTGGGAGTTAGTAAAGCACACATGGTTATAAAGGTCGTAGCCCACTTATACGACACCGCTCTGACCCGGTAAAATAATGATCTTTGAAATGTGAGCTTCAGGGTCTCCTCTGTAGACATACTTTACATTGACAACACAAATTAGCAGACAATTCGCACCTTATTACCACTCGATAGTTGACGTCTCGCTTACCGCATGCTTACCATCAAGCGGGCGGCCCGCGCGCTGAACGCACGCAGACTGCTCGCTTGAAGCACGTTGCTAGCATGTCAATGAAAGGAAGGCGAAAGCGGTCGGAGCGTGTACAGACAATTGACTGCTAGCTGTAAGTGCGTGGATAGCTGGTCGCCTGCTACCTGTCGGCGCGTGGAAAGCGAACAGTCATCTCCGTTTGAGGCGGTGATGTGCTGGAGTGGTGTTGGAGCGGGCTCGTGTAAATGAGCTTCAACGTTTAGGAATTTCTTCAAAAATGGAACAACCAATATATATATCACGGGCATTTAACGTGATGATTTCGATTATTTATTTACCTATTTCAAATTCTCGTGAATTACGTTTACCATATCCGGGGGATTGGAAAGAAACCGAAATGACACTTATAACTTTTAATTAATAAAGTTAATAACAACTGATTAATCTACGGATGTCCACACCAGGTCGATGTGAGAGCATGGAGTGGTTACAACTATTATTTAACAAAACGAATTACAACTAGCCTACAAGTATTCATTCCAACTCGAGGTAGGAATATGGAATGCCTTCTTCTTACAAGAAATGATCTTAAATATTAGTTCGTTATCGATGGATTCCTTGACGTCATGGTAGCATAGGTTTCGAGGTAATTGCACCGTCAGTAACCTCCTATATCGATACTACGCAATTTCTGAGTCAGCAAGTCAGCCAATCCCTAAGTTATGCGTATCGTGCTCAAGGTAACTGCACCGTTGCAAGGTCTCTGAACACTTAGTTTCCGCAATGTCAGCAGATTCCTAAGCATACGTAACACGTGTTATATAATAATATATTGTTTTTAAATTATGAAACGCGAATTTTAAAGTTAATAATGGAACAACCATTTGATACGAAACGCGTTAATTTTTTTCTTGCTTTATTTTGACACCAAAACTGTCTGTATAACAAACTCTCATCCCTTAAATGAGAAATCTTTCATAGTTTTTGATTTCTGAAACATAATTCCTTAATTACTAAAAAGGACGCTAAAATTGTTTCTTGAGTTAATTAAATTAAATACTTAAGTAGCAACTACGATATTAAGAAGTTTTTCAATCCAGTAAGATATAATTAAACCAAAATAAGGTTTATGTACTTAATTCAATGAGCACAAAACAAGCCCATATATAGTATATTAACAGCTTCACAAAGAGCCTTTACATTAATTGGGTATGGCCAGAAACTTCTCTCATAATTGAGTTAGGGGATTACACAGTATATTGTGTAGAAACTTATTTACTGGTTACGGTAAACTTACAAACAAAAACATATGAAAAAATATTGTTATTTTATCCTCTGGGATCAGCGGGATTTTATTTATTATTATGAGTTTACGCTCAACTGCAGGATCGAAATTTGATCATGATTTTAATTTGGCAACGGTCAGTTATAAATTTTACTTATTTATATAAATTGGCATTTGACATCTTGAGTGGCAGTTCTCGTATTTTTACCCGACTGAAAGGAATGGGTTATGTTTTTCGCGCGTATCTTGTATGTTCGTATGTATGTAATATTCTATATTATCTCATATCTTGCAAACCACCAAACGGATTTACATAATTAAGACATTGTTAGATAAGTCTTGACCACCCAAGTGTTTTTAGATAGGTGACGTTAAAAAAAAAACAAACACTACGGATTTTGGGTGCCATATTGTGGGGATCTTAATTTTTTTTCTTCCATACCCATCAAGTGGGGTATCAAAATGAAGGGTTTTTAGAGGTGATAACAATATTTTTTTTTTTTTTTTATTTGATATAGGTTCGCGCTTGACCACCATCTCACCTGATGGTAAGCGATGATGTGGTCGACGATGGATCGCGCTTGCCTAGAAGTAACCTATTCACTCTTGACTTAAAGACCCCTAGATTGTAGCTATCGGGAAACACAGACTCCGGCAGGGAGTTCCACTCCTTAGCTGTACGCATAATAAAAGTATTCTCAAAACGTTTAGTGCGTATGGGTGGGATGTCCACCATGTACCGATGGCGCATCGCCGTACGTCTGGTAGTCCGATGATGAAACGGGCTGGGCAGAATTAGATCATGCAATTCCATCGCACACTCCCCGAAATGTAATCGATAAAAAACCGATAAGCTGGAAACTCGGCGACGATGTTCAAGGCTCTGGAGCTTTCACTTAACCAGTGCCTCATCACCGATGAGCCTCTTGGCCCGCTTTTCGATCGACTCTATAAGACTATTTAAGAGTAATTCGTAAAACGATAACAACTAAAAAATTGTAAATAACAATAGTTAATAAAATCAAAAAACCCGACTGCTTAAGAAGCCAACTAAAAAGATATGAACAAGAAGAAAATTATACTGTGCAGTTGGAGGATACTTATGGGTTTGGTCAGCCAGCTCGTAAATAATCATGTATCACACAGCATGATTTTCTTCTTGTTAAAATCTTTTTTGTGCAAGTTTAGCAGTCGGTTTTTTTGATTTTTATAAGGGACGTTTGCATTTATATCGTAGTCACAATTTATCAAAAACACCTCTAACTACCCGTCACTTGGCATTTTTTGCCGCTGAGAATCAAATGATATTGCGACTTGAATTTGATATTTTTAAAGTACGAGAATTGGTCTTCAGGTGAAAATCAGCTACATTGGCAGGGTGAAGACTGATCAATACCGTGATAAACTCGATGCATTGCATGTATGAAGAAACGGGTACTTACGTTATATTACTCCAGACAAAGTAACATTTAATGAACGATAAAGATTATCGAAAAGTCAAAATGAACTTTTGACTTCTTGACATTAAGGTAGCGCATAAGCCCATACAGCTAATAGAATATCGCTCCGTCTGTCTATGGTAAGCTCACAACTAAAATTTCGCTATATTGGGAAATTGTCCGGTGCTGTTGAGACGTAGTCAAGAGAGTGGTGTAATTAATTGCCCATGTAAGCATATCTAAGAGGCTGTCACTTACGGCCTGCTGATGACATTTGAATTATACTGGGAATACGTCCAATATAATTCAACCAACTATCAGTTTACTATCAAGCAATGATTATGCCATTATTCTTTAGCATTTACCATCATCATCATCTAATAGTTTGAATGTGAAATTCTGAATGTTTGGTGGTTTTTTAATCAACTAGCTTATGCCAGCGGCTTCGCCTGCGTATAAAGTGTTTAATTATCCCGAGGAAATATATACCCGGGATATAAAGTATCTTATGTACTTTTCCAGACTATAATCTATCTCTGTGCCAAATTTAATCCAGATCTGTTCAGCCGTTCTGGCGTGATCGAGTAAAAAACATACATCCATCCAAACTTTCACATTTATAATATTATAGTAAGATCGTAGTATCCTCGCGGCTGTCATCCGTGTGTCTGAGCATAGTTTTAGAATACTTCGGCCACATCGCAAGGAAAGACGGTGGAAAACTTCGAGAGGCTCATTGTGACCGGCAAAGTAGATGGGAAAAGGCCTCATTGTCGCAGCCCAATACGCAGGTCTCACCAAATCCGCACCGCTCTTGACTTTACAGTTTACAACGCCCTTCACACCGGCAGAGACAGAAACAGATGGAGAAAGATCATTCGAGAGAAGACGCAGAAGGGAGGTCACGACCCTCAATACTGAGGAATACGACGCAAGGAGGAGAAAGATCAAACCTCAATAGGTGGAAGAATTTGGATGAGATTTCAACTTAGGAATGGATTAGTACATAGATTACTATTTATCCCAGTAGTAAGTTACCATGGTATATTTTTTGGGTTCCGTAGCCAAATGGCAAGAATGGAACCCTTATGGATTCGTCATGTCTGTCTGTCTGTCCGTCCGTATGCCACAGCCACTTTTTTCCGAAACTATAAGAGCTATGCTGTTGAAACTTGGTAAGTAGATGTATTCTGTGAACCGCATTAAGATTTTCTTACCAAAAAAAGAAAAAAAAAACAATAAATTTTGGGGTTCCCCATACTTAGAACTTAAACTCACATTTTCTTTTTCATCATTCCCTTACGTGTGGGGTATATACGGATAGGTCTTCAAAAATGATATTGAGGTTCCTAATATAATTTTTTTCTAAACTGAATAGTTTGCGCGAGAGACACTTCCAAAGTGGTAAAATGTGTGTCCCCACCCTGTAACTTTTAAAATAAGAGAATGATAAAACTAAAAAAAATATATGATGTACATTACCATGTAACGTTCCACCGAAAATTGGTTTGAACGAGATCTAGTAAGTAGTTTTTTTTTAAAACGTCATAAATGGTAAACCGCAATTTACAAAGTACGGAACCCTTCGTGCGCGAGTCCGACTCACACTTGGCTGGTTTTTTCACCTTTTACGCGGGTAAAATCGCTTACAAAAGCTTGACCTTTCAAAATCATCTAGTGGTATCTCACACACTATTTGTCTTCGCGGTTTTACTGGTAGAAATTTCTTAAAAAATAGGCAGTACCTTTGTTGTCTTAATGTGTTTTCTGTATGTATTGTACTGAGTGTACTTCAATAATAAAATAAATAGTTCTAGTCAAAGACATTCTCTCCAAAATTAGGGGTACTTTACCCTTATCAGACTTTAACCATACGCGCGAAAAGTAAACAATTAACCCAACCTATTTTAATACCAAAGGGATAATTGGACAATGTCCCAAACAGAATAAGGGTAAATGCACAAAATCTAGGGATACCTAAATCAAATTTAACCACTCTTCATTAGCATAACGACCTTTAGGCCCAGGACATGGTGAAGAGTATACGCGGGTGGTATGACGGGCGCAATGTATAACAAACTAGCTTCTGCTACTGCTTAGCCTGCGTGAAAGTCGAAAATTATACCGAGGGAACAAATTCCCAGGATGAAAAGTATCTTATGTGCTATTTCTGACCATAATCTATCTCTACCAAATTTCATCCAGATCCGTTCAACCGTTTTAGCGTGATTAAGTAATAAATATACACACATCCATCCAAACTTTCGCATTTATAATATTAAAATATCAAGATTATTATTATTAGTGGTGACCCAGTGGTAATGCTCACATTGCTCATTGCTCACAAAACGGTGAAGGAAAACATCGTGAGGAAACTGACATGTCTTAGAACCAAATATTTGAAGGCATGTGACATCCACCAACCCGCACTAGGTCCACGTGGTAGATTATGGCCGATTCCCTCTCAAAGAGAGGAGGCCTGCACGCACAACGGACCAAATGGGAATCTATGTGCGGAAAAGAGGGTCCATCTATCCTATCCTCTCTATCCTAAGATACCTCTCTACATATTGCGTCCTCCTAATCGCGCCCGCCATCGCATCTTCACCCGCCCTAGTCACCACTTGTTCACTCTTGTACAACTTGTACAAGGACGTATATTTACTAAACAGTGAAGAGTTCACTTTTCTCTCTTTCATCATCAGGATCTTGCTGTCCTATGCTCCTTAAAAACAAGTTTCTCTGATCACCTAATCGCGCCCGCTACCACGCCCGAACCGCTCTGGATCAGGCCTATGTTATTCAAAGTGTGCAACAGGGATTCGAACCCGAATCACCGAAGACCAAACCCGTTGATAGTGCTACTAATTAATTGATACCATGATAACGATCTAATTATCGAATTGGTTATTAGGGCTCTAATTGTTGCACATGCATGTATTATTGGATGCTTTACAAAATTTTGCCAAGGGGCTTTCAGCAATTCAAAAATAACAACAACAATACTGACCGCGCGCGTACTGTCAGCAATAACCGCCGCAGCAACGCAGCAGTCCGCAACGTCAATCGATTCGTCTTAACCTTGCGAGTGTTACTGGCTACATTAAAATTAGAAAATAGAAAAATGGCGGCTTTTGGGCGCCGTATTGTGGTGGCCCAATTTTTTATTATCTTCTAAACCTATCATATGCGGGTATCAAAAAGGGTTTTTAAAATGTGATTTAAAAAATATATGACACTTATATGTTTAAATGTAACAAACTCGAAAAAAAATGTTAACTAAAAAGTTATAAATAAAAAAAACCCGACTGCTTAAGAAGCGAACTAAAAAGACGTAGACAAGAAGAAAATCATGCTGTGCAGTCGGAGAATACATATCCGCGAGCTGGCAGACTAAAACCAGATGTATCCTCTGACTTCTCAAGCAGTCGGGTTTTTGATTTTTTTGAATGAAGATTTTTTTTGTACATTCTTAGAGTTAATTAAGGAATTTGAATGATTTGCGTAAACAGATTATAACTACTTATATGGAATATATTAGATCTGATAAATTTTATAATTCAAATAATATGTACAACTGACTATTCCTAAACTAAGGAATTAAATTAAAAATGAAATTCATCTCTGTCGTCAAAAAATAGGTTCTGCAGGTTGCCCTAAAACATAGTTGATTTAAAATTATGTTAAGTTGTGCCCAATAAGTAATGAAAAGCATTTTGTCTTGATGTTAATTTCAGAAGAGAGCCGTTTTATATCAATATTTGAATCAAGTTATCTAGACAATCCCATTAGTTATCAAAATCAAGTTAATTCGGTGAATATACTTTTACATACCCTTTAACCGGCAGGAACCGAATTCGGTTAGCAAAAAAAAAAAGTGTCAACCGGCGGTAACCATATATGGTTCCTTTTTTTTGACTCACTAAAAGCGCGAAAATAAATATCTGTGGTCTATTTACAGTGTTGTAATACTTAAAAATGGTAGAGGATAAGACGAGAATATCAACCAATCCTTCGATTTCTGCTTAGCGCAGGGCAGTAGCGGAATATTAAGGTTTATATAGACATAAGTTCTGTTGCTTTACAAAGAACTTAACGTCAGTACCAAAGCTCTAAGGAAAGTGGTTGACCTCCTTTCAAAATTAGGATTAACGAAGTGAAGTTGCACTTGCACTTGTACTGCACTTGTATTGCATATCTAGGATTCTAGGCAAAGAGATATTCTACCTAGTAATAGCGATAACGATTGTCTAAATGTTTGAGATTGACCAAGGCTTCGAAATGCCAAAATGTAAGGGATTGATCACGTGACATTTCGATAGCGTTTGACATTTCCATAGATGTTTGATGCTTTTCAATTGCTATCGACACATTTTCATTGATATAATGTCACTTGTCTAGGCCTCTGAGGCTCTAGGCTTTCTGATTTATTTATTTATTGCATAACTATTATACCTAATTACTTGAGGCTCCTTATTTTCTCGGAAGTCTTGTGAAAGGCAATCAAAAGAGTGCTAGTTAATACAATTAGTTGGACATGGAACGACCGTGGTGAGGGCGGAACCGACTAACTAGATGATTTATTACACTAAATTATTCTATTAAATGCTAGCATAATTAATATAAAAGATTTTGCAGGCTCAATTAAAATCTACTTACGTGATACAAATCGTTTTTTTTTTATTGTTGATAGGCTTGCGCTTGACCGCTATCTCACCTGGTGGTAAGCGATGATGTGGTCGACGATCAAGCACGCTTGCCTAGAAGAAACCTATTCACTCTTGACTTGAAGACTCCCAGGTTGTAGCTATCAGGAAAAACAGATCGTCTTTCTACGATAAGTTTTGAAATTTTATTCAAGCAGAACTTTTTTACGTGTATTCTTCTAAAACTACTGGACATATTACTTATTCTTTAAATATTATCTTTAATATAATAATCACACCAACAGCACTGTCACTTACAATTCAAATAAAATAACATCTTATATCGGCATTTCAGTAACCATGCAAATAATAGCTATGCATGACATTGACTTAATGAATATTAGAGAGAAATAAAAAGTGTGTCTAGTACCTAGACCTAAATCTAGAACACTACAAAAACAAAACAAATTGAGCTACATAGAAGTACATTGTTCGCACTGTTTATATAGGGAACGTCTGCATGAAGCGAAGTTTGTTATTAGTGTAGGTTAGGGTGTTTGTTGTTAGGTGTGTGTGTTGTTTGTTGTTAGTGTGTGTTGTGTGTAGTGTTTTTGTTAGTGTGTTGTGTTGTGTGTAGTGTTTTTGTTAGTGTGTTGTGTTGTGTGTGTGTAGTGTGTGTGTTGTAGATAAGCCAATAAATAAATAAACACATAGAGAAAATATCGATAGGGTAATCCGTCAAGTTTGACCTTTCATTATATAGCCTTGCCATACATGTTAGGGGGCTATTGAAGGAAGTATTTATTTGGGCGCACGGTTAGCGCAGTGGTTGAGCAATTGACTGCTGGGGAGTGAGGAGGCCTGGGTGGCGGTAGCCTCCTTTTGCGAGGTCGTGATGTCGCAAAAGGAGGCGGCGGAACGTGCGCTGGAGGACGATCCTCTCGCGCCGCCGCTCCGCAGGCGAAGAAGGGGTGGGAGAAGGCGGTTGTATGATCATCTCCTCCCACCTCCTGGTGGTGATTAGCGGGCGACAGCCGCGGGGGCGCCTTTCGCTCGCATTGCACTAATCACCACCCTTGTCGGGCGGGAACGGCCGAGCACTCGCGGTCGTTCCCGGGCCCCTCCATTAAGGGAGGGGCGTGAAGGCCCCACTGGAAAAGCGGGTGGTCGTCGGCGGAGGACTGTAAGTAAAGGCTGTGTCGGTTTCCCAGTCCTTCTCCAATCAGACGATGCGGGAGTGCCGCTGGGTTATTTTAGTAAGTATTTATTATAAGGTTAACTTGGTTTATTAAGTTAACAGATAGTTGTTCCTGCTCTGGGTGTTGTCTATGTGACTTTATATGTTTGTAAACGCACCCACGATACAGGAAGAAATTCCTAGTGTGGGCAAAGTTTAAAAAAAAAATAAGGTAGATGTAGGCAATTGACAAATGCGATGATGTCGCTGGCTACGTTGGCTAGTCCTAAAGCTTATATATTTAATCAATTGCGCATCTATGGAACCATTTATATTTTGTGCAGTAAAAGTAAGTCAGAATTGATTCGTCTATCTTTTAAGCTAATCGTCTTGTAGTGTCTTGTATCTTAAAAGGGTTTCCATAAATTATCCAACTTACTGCTTTAATGCCTTATGAGATCCGTTTATAGATTAAATATATTCCAGCCATATAATAATGTCCTTAAATGCATATAGTTTATGTTCAAAGCCAGGTGGGGCTAACGATCTACGCATATCGGAAATAACACGCGCACAGAATATCATATTAATTTAGCTTACCCGAATTATCCCAATTTTTGGATCTAATTAGTTTAATTTAAATTGTGATATCTCGGGTGTGATACGATTGTATTCATACTAAGACGTAAGTCAAAACATCATACTTCTTTCTTTCTTCTGGTTTAGGCTGTGCATTATGGGTCAGTGATTTTCAGAACTTTATTAGATGCTGTAGACCGAAAAGATGACTCCACAACCACAAAATAAAAAGTATACAGAAGGGCCACTGCCGCTGTTTCGAAAATTGACAGCTAAACTTGACAGATTCACTAAGGTTGCTACTATATCTATTGATCCCAAATTTAAAAGAAGAGTATGGTTGTATAAGTTACAAACATACATCAATTCGTATAAACACACATATTATATCATGCTTACATGCATTAGAGGGTAAACAGAGCATCAAATGATGATGATGAAAATGGATGGTTTCAAGACGTAACAATGGTGTAATAATGATCCCACCAAAAACATAAAAATGTGAAAAGCACCAAACTCGACAAAAATATAAATGTGAAATAAAAGTTAATAAAAAAAACAAAAAACCCGACTGCTTAAAAAGCAAACTAAAAAGACGTAAACAAGAAGAAAATCATGCTGTGGAGGATACATCTGGTTTTGGTCCGCCAGCTCGCGAATATGTATCCTCCGACTGCACTACATGATTTTCTTCTTGTTTACGTCTTTTTAGTTTGCTTTTTAAGCAGTCGGGTTTTTTGATTTTTTTAATTATCTTTTTTATTTACAACTTTTTAGTTATTTTTTTTTAGAATTAGGTACATTCAAACATATAAGTGTTATATATTTTTGAAATCGCCTCTTAAAATCCTTTATTTTGATATCCCACACGATGGGTTTGAAAGAAGAAAATTTTTTTTCACTCCACAAAATGGCGCCCAAAATCCGCCATTTTTATTTTTTCCAATTTTAATGTAGCCAGTGACACTCGCAGGATTAAGACAAATCGATTGACGTAAGAATCATCAAAATCGGCCTACGCGTTTGGTCTCTAGAATGCCACATAGGAACAAACATACATACATACATACATACATACATACAAACATACATACATACATACATACATAGACTGATAAACACATTACCCTCCTTCGGCAGTCGGGTAAAAAGCACAAAGCACTCATGACAGCCGCGATTGAGCTCGGTCCATTATTGCCCAATACTCCCTGTAAAATCCCAATGTTAATGTATGTGTGCAAAATGAGGCGTTGTTCGTAGTGGCCTATCTGCGGCGCGCCGCCGCTTACGTACTTTGTGCCACAACCAAGTTATTGGGTAATTTTTACACGAAGCAACTGCCTATCCCTGCCTATATATTTGATTCCGCCTAGCCCTTTCCATCATCGGACTACAAGACGTACGGCAATGCGCCGTCGGTACATGGTGGACATCCCTCCCATACGCACAAAGCGTTTTGCTAATACTTTCATTGTGCGCACAGTTAAGGAGTGGAACTCCCTTCCGGAGTCTTTGTTCCCTGATAGACTACAACCTTGGGGTCTTTAAGTCAAGAGTGAATAGGTTTCTTCTAGGCAAGCGTGCTTCACCGTAGACCATGTGGTCCATGGACCATGACATGGACCGTGTGGACCATGTGGGCTCGCCTGATGTTAAGCGATGATGTCATCGCTTAACATCAGGCGAGATAGTGGTCAAACGCGTGCCCATAGATTAAAAAAATAAAAACTACCCACGACAACCCAGATACTGAGTAACACAACCTCTTGCTAAGACACAACAACAAAGTCATTATCATCGTTTAAATGCAAAAACAGATGTAATAAAAAACAAATAAACGGGACAGAAGATCTGTTCCAAACGGGTCCAAACGGCCCCATTTTATTTCCTACTTACTGAGCAGAAATTTCTTGTTTTGAAACAAACGATGCAACCTGTTTATAATAACAGCTGCCTTTTGCAGCACCCTGTATTTGTTTGATGTCTTTTGTTTGCATGGATGAGATGATTGGTACGCTGTCTTCTTAGGTATTAGTATTTTACTGGTGCAAAAGGTTGAGACAGTTATGAGATGTTTCATTATAACATTTAAGGTTTTGATGAACTTGAACGTTTGGTAATTAAAATCTATGTATTTGTTCATATCTATAATTCAAAAAAGATAGCTTGATCTTTGCGACATATGTCAAACTGACGTATATGTTATTGTTAGCCTGTCAAGCGCTATTGTTACTGTATTGATAATGACAGCTGTCGCAGAGATCAAGCTATCTTTTCTGAAGTATAGTTGTTTGTGTCCTTTCTGGGTATTGAAGTTGTAAGTTATGGTATAATCGAGCCTATAGACATGTGACATTCTATCAACGAATGCGTCTTATACCCTATTCTATGGAGCAAAAAATAAAAGGAAAACAAACCATAGATATGGTTTTTACAGTGTCTTTGCTGTCACTAAAATAAAAAATCAAAAATATCCTAAGAAGATGTTTATTTCAAACAGCAACTAAAAAAACAAATGCACAAATATGGCAAACATTAAAATTATTATTTTTTAACTGTATTTTACAAGAATATCAATAATTTTAATGTATTAGGGGTTTTAAACAAAAAAAAAATTATTATTAAAACCAAAACCAATAGGCGACATTAAAAGCATCTCGAAAGCTTGGAGTTCGGAACTATTATGATAATAAATTAAAAAGTGCTACAAATTTAACCATCTTGCGTTATAAGGTTGTATTATTAAAATCAGTCGGATTATAACTATTTAACGTTTGTTTGTTTACCTTTTATTTTTTGTTGCAGCGAGTAGGTTATAGGTAAATTTAATATCAACTGTCAAAAGCGATTTGCGATTGACCAAGTGACCTTGTGGTAGCAAATGTTATGTCGTCGTACAAAGGAAATTCTTGTTGAAATATTGCAGAACTCCAGAAGAATGACAAACTAAGCTAGTAGTTTCATGAAGTCACCTTAATCTATATTCTCCTTAAGTCGACTAGACGCCTACTGTGTACCTTAGGGCTAATTTTCCCAAAGCTCAATTTCTTTTTTTTTTATTAATCCAGTTTCGATAAATCTGCCAGTGTCAAATTGACATCAAATATCTTTTCTCCAGATAAAATTCACATTTTTGGAAGATTATCCATAATGCCAAAACTGTCAGTCGTCAATATTATTCCACAGATTAAAAATATCTGCCGGCGAAAAATTCAGCCCTCAAGACGTTTATTATCCTCCTTTAAGTTGGTCGTAATTTATAAAGCAATAGCTGGACGATAAAAAAATTAAGGTTCTTCATAAAATTAAGTAAAGTCTATCCTTCCAGCCTAAGTACACATTCAAGAATATTAATATTAATTATAATAGGCACTTATAACTTACTTAATAGCCCATATTGTTAATAGCATTGCTATTAAATGAAAGCGTGTAATATCATTAAGGTTTATTTTTATCATAAACCCTATCGTGGGCAGCCTCGATAAGTTTTAGGGTTCATAAAAATATGGTAAAGACAGGCTGACTATATTTTGGCGAGACTTTTCGGGATTCCGTAGGTGCTGTGAAAGAAGATAAATGAAACATATTTTTTTTATATGTAGCTCAAATTAACATATATTGCTGGAAACGGCAACTTTTTATTGAAAGGAAGTGGCAATTGAGTTTTTCTTACATCACTTTTCTTTTCTGGTAAATCGCTTTTCTTTGCCACTGTTGATCTCGTCTTTCAGAAATCGCGGAGTGATTGGGAGTAGTATAGCGAGCATGTCTCAAAAATAATAAAGTTGTAAATGATTTTAGCGGTACCTTACTTGACGTGTTGTTGCCCAACCTGACAGGTATTATTTTAAGCCTAACATCCTTATATTGAAAGTTTTTATTACGTGTTCTAGGTGGTTGAGTGGCTTGAATGAAACAACAGTATTGTATTTCAAAGATGCTTTAAAAATATATAATAAGCCTACCCAGTCGCTCCACGTATAATAATAGTATTCAAATGCATCTGGTTAGACTGAAAATTTACATCAATATATTTGTGAAAAGGCTAGGCAGAATGACGTCATACCTACACAAACCTGCGAAGTTTGGCAAAATCAGAGGCCAAGCATAAATTTACATAGGTTTTTTCATTTAATGATAGGCTCGCGTTGGACCACTATCTCACTTCCATCAAGCGATGATGTGGTCGACGGTGAAGCAAGATTGCCTAGAAGTAACCCATTCACTCTTGACTTAAAGGCCAAGGTTGTAACTATCAGGCAACAAAGACTCTAGCAGGGAATGCCACTCCACAGCGGTAAAAGTATTAGCAAAACTCTAGATCTTACCAAAAGGTAGAACCTAGATAACTAGGTAACCTAATTCTGCAAAGAACCCCAACCGACAATCACTTACCATAATTAAATGAACAAAAGAAACCTAATAATAAGCAAAATAAAGACAAAAAGCTTTCTCCAAGACAAACAAGAAACGGCAAAAGTTAGGGTGAAAACACCAGTTATCGTCCTTGGCGGAACAAACTGCGGAGCAATAACTTCGCTTTGTCAATACGATCGGGTCATTGGGTCGGCTAAATGGCGCTCGATGATTGGATGTGTCACGTTATAGTGATTGTCACCCTAAAGTTAGTTAAAGGATGATAGAATACCAATTGCGAGTGCTTTTGTTTTGTTTTTCTATTAGGGTATTGTGTGTTGTGAGAAGTTAATAAGAGGAAGATAAATGTTTCAGGTTTGGTAATGGTATTGGACGATTCGCACGAATGTAACTCGCCCAAAATGTGCGAATCGACCCTTTTTAATAATATTAATTTTTCTGTGGCGATTCGCACGAAGTTAATTTATTGGTATGCGAATTGAACACTCCAAAATTATGTAGTAGGCAATTGGCATACACATTGTGTTTTATGCAATACCGTTAAAATAAAGTACACTCAAGTACAGAAGTATTAAGGGTTAAACATTGCTATTGATATGAAATGAGACACAAATTAACCAAAAATGTCTTTATTAAAATAACTACTATATGATTTGAGGACGTATTCCACATTGGGCACCCACTTAAACGGTAACTGATTGAATAACATAACATAAATATTAAGCTATTGCATAGCTTTTATCGCGGGCTTTGAGCGCGGCGACCGAATCAAGAAATTCCGTAACGAAAAAAACCTGACACCCCGAGCTGCTCCGAAATCGGACGATGGATTCCGAGTGTGTGAGCGGTTGTGGGGTGAGGGGGGAGGGGGGAGGGGCAGGAGGGGTTTGTTGCGCGATTTTATAGAAGTTTCATTTTGATATTTTTAGGCAGAAGCAAAAAAAATTTTCCGGTGGTAAGGTAAAGAGTTACTATTACATAAAAGCGCAACATTAGTGCATAGGATTTATCAAGTAATGTTGCACTTTTATGTAATAGTTTGTAAGACACCTTTGCTTCTTGTATATCTGAACTAGGAAATCCTGTCACACAGATTACCAGCCCCCTCCACAAAACTTCGATTATTAATAATTTATTTACAAATATTGGGCTTTGGTAAAGGACAAGAGAAAGGAAGGAATACAGTAACTAAAATAATTTAAAATTGTATAATTATTATAAAACTATTATTAAATTATCATAAGAAATATTAATAAATTATTATTGGATTATTAATAAATTATTATAAAATATGAGGTGTGAAGGTCGTAATGGTATGGTGTGGAGGTCGTAATGGTGTGGTGTGGAGGTTGTAATGGTGTGGTGTAGAGGAATGTCACCGGAGGTATGCCACATACGGCACCCATCGATATTTTTCGCAATTTTACTCCACAAAATAAAATGGCACCTACGTGTCAGTAGGTACTTACCAGTGTTGGAACATTATTTTTTTTAAACGTCAAAATCAAAGATTCGATTAAATTCAGTAGCGAGTTTAATAACATGATAAAAATATAACTTTGAATAATAAGCGGTAGAGACTAACGGAGTACAAGGACTTCAGAATCGATAATCGCTCGGTATTCTTTTTACCGCTCATGATTCCAGCCTAGCTTCCTCATGATTATAATTATATGCTTTGCTTGCCTACATTCAAGTAAAATATCTATTAACTTCGATTAATTCTTCATATTATTGCTGAGACGGGTGAGCACAACTGTACTTTTTACCCGACTGCCGAAGGAGGGTAATGTGTTTATCAGTCTATGTATGTATGTATGTTTGTTCCTATGTAGCGTTCCAGAGACCTAACGCGTTGGCCGATTTTGATGATTCATACGTCAATTGATTCGTCTTAACCTTGCGAGTGTCATAGACATGGTTTTGGTCAGCCAGCTCGCGAATATGTATCCTCCGACTGCACAGCATGATTTTCTTCTTGTTTAAATCTTTTTAGTTCGCTTTTTAAGCAGTCGGGTATTTTGATTTTTTTACTTTTTATTCTCTATAATAAAATATGTGCCATATGCCTACTACATAATTTTAGACTGGTCGATTCGCACATCAATAAATTAACTTCGTGCGAATCGCCACAGAAAAAATACATTTTCATTTCATTTAAGTTAAATTCGTGCGAATCATCCAATAACCCTTTCGGTAGTGTATGTTTTGTTTTCATTAATGTAATCTACCTTTCACTAGGGACTTAAACAAAACTGGAATAATATAAACCACTGCCTTACCTTTTGTGGGATATAGGTGTGATGATTTTATCGTGTTATTTTAAATCTCACGTAGACAGCCCCAACTCAACAAAGTGACAACTATGCGGAGACAATTTTTCATAGAAATTGCTTTACAAGTAATATTATCACTTTCCATAGTAAAATTTCAATGTCACATGAAATACCAGGCCTGGATACAAAACCTCACATTTCACCAGTTAATTATAAGTTCAACGGCATCAGACGTTAATTATTACTGCCACTTTAAGGTACCTAAAGTCATTTAGATGTTGCGTTTCGGCACTAATCTGTACAATTTCTTGTTTATCATGTCCTGGCCGTTCCGCATCCAATAATGGCATACGTGGTTGGCACAGTTGGCTCAAAACTCATTGGGCATACGGCAATGCCTGCTAGTTTCATTTTAACTTTGCGGTTTTTGGAGCCATGTCGGGCACAGTGTTTTCGATAGGAATTTTAAAGTGGAAGACAAGCCTACTGTACTATTTCCAACTCTTGGAAATTAAAATCAACAGTCTTCTTCTTAGCGTGTCGATGGAAAATATAAAAAGTTTTAAATATTGTGTTTGGCCCAGAATTCAGCCACGGCAACACCATTCGGTGACGCAGTCATAAGGTCTTCGTACGTACAGGTGACAGGGCATGCTGCGCACTCCGTGAGATGGGCCATGGTCTGCGGAGAGATGCTGCACAGGCACTGAAGACTAATGCTGAGATAGGAGCCTTTTTGGTCTCGCACGGGTTTATTTTTTTTATTATTGTTTGTGTTTTTCTTATCTCGTGTCTCCTGTGCGGGTCACAAATAAAAATGTTTTCTTTCTTTCTTTCTTAGTGCCATCAGAGAACCCCCACCTGTGGAGGTTGTCCTTGCTGCGGCCAACCTGAGTGCGGAGTACTATTTAGGGTTTTCCAGGTCGACCACGGCAGAGTGTGCCCAGGCGGAAGGCTCTCCGATGGCCCAATGAAATTTTCAGGAGGCTTGAGTTTCTCGCGCCAAAGGTCGCATCTCGTCGAAGAGTAGTTTCCATCACATAGACCCACGCATCCTAGAAAACTTTAAAAGTTATGCATTGGATGGCGTGGGTCGGTCTCTAGTTTCGTCCTCTCTGTGCGACTTGCTATAGTATATAGTCCTGCGAATTTCCGGGGGCGCAATGCCGATGAGATCAACCGATCAACAGTGGTGACCGCCAGAAAAGCGCCGACTCAATAAAGACGAATCCTGGATCAACGATGCAGCTGTCGTGGTTTCCGCAACGAAATTAATCAGAAATTATCAGTGTCGGAGTAAGTGAAAAGAAACAAATTATCTAGATACTGGCTTCTGCCAGCGGCTTCGCCCGCATGAAAGTCGGAAATTGATCCACGGAAACCGTATGTTTTTCAGGGAGAAAAAGTAGTCTATGTGATATTTCAGACTATAATCTATATTTGTGCCGAATTTCATCCAGATCCGTTCTGGCGTAATTGTGTAACAAACATACATCCATCCAAACTGCCGCATTTATAATATTAGTAAGATTTGCAAAAGCTCTATAAAAAAAAATATTTTCTATATCTTTACTGTAGTATATCCGTCTCAAGCAGAAATATGAACCGTCTTCTGTAACTTTTGAAACTAAGTTATTTTCTCTCTTAACTTTTGAACCCCTAAGGACTCAACACGTAATTGACCGAGTTTTCTAGATTCAGATATGAAATATGGATGTATGTAGAATAGTGATGTCCATCAGCCAAATAAAAATCATTAATTCAATGATAGAAAATACACAACCCAAGTTCAGGGGCTTGGGTTGTGTATTTTCATTTTGTGCAAGCACAAAATGCATGTTTCTTTTTTAACGAATTTGAGGAAGTATTAGGCTCTTAGGCTGTATTTTTGTAAATATATCTATTAAAGAAGTTAAATCGTATCTTAAGAGGTTACATTCTCTAAAGGGGTTAAGATTGGGATAAAAGATTGAACAGAAGTTCTTTATTTTTTTTGATGACAACATCATCGAGTACATGACTTTTCTTTCACGAATGTCTTGCTACGCGCCGTGCTACGCACTGTGCTACGGCGTAGCATGCGGCTACGAAGGCGTAGACATCATAGGGCTTATGTCGATAAATCAGTGTTTATTTTTTTTTGGAATAGACTATGCCACACAAAGATGTCGCACTTTTTACACATAAAAATATTATTGTTATTAAACATTTAAAAATACAGGCCACTTGTTCAGAATACCAATAACAACGAAATTGTCAATGTATTAAATCCAGTACCATTTGAAAATCCGGGTACCACATAACAAAATATCGTTAATAAATGCACAAATAAATTGCAATGGACAGCAATACATTTCCAAAGTCCACTTATTCACAATTTAGAAATTATTAACGGCTTTATTAAACATTAATATTCATGGCGTTTCCTAAAATAAATGTCAAAATAAGCTGTTTCAGAATATATTGAATCGTCGCGTAAAAAATATAATATCATCCACCAGATGTTCTGAATTCATGAGATGCGACAAAAAGCATTTTATAAATAAATTAGTTACAACCAATTTACAAAGGTCGCCAATTAATTTGGACAACCTTTCATTCAAAGTTAAGTGAAAAAAATTCTTTGATAAAAACCTTGTTCCTGTCAAAACGACAAAAAAATATAAAGAAATCAAGAGGCTTTTACGTTAGAACCTAAGATATGAAAACAACTTTTCTTCTAGGTAAAATTTTATAACTGTATCATTCCATTTATTTACATAAATAATTGTAGTTTATGCAATGAACATAAAATAGGGGTTATTAAAACACGAGTGTAGGTTTATCACATGAGGCGAAGCCGAATGTGATAATAATATTACGCGAGTGTTTTAATACCTAATTATAAGCCATTGCATACACTACTTTATCTTCACTCATACAGTTGCAATAAAACAAAAGTGGAAACGGAGAAAATATTTGGTATGGCGGGCAATTTAGATTGACAATGACAGTACTTCAATGAGCCCATAAGCGTCAAGAAATTAAAAAGTAAAAGTGTGCTATAAAAATTAAAAAGTTATTTTATGATGCAGTTGTTTAAAAATCGAAGGAAAATGTTTCACTGTAATGGTATTTTTTTTTAATTTTTCCTATCCACGAATATAAAGTACGTGTTTATACAATATTTTTTGAATTAATATTTGGAACATTACATTGTGAGAGTAGATAATAGTAGTTTATGCAATGGTCATATAATAGGGGTTATTATAATATAATACCTAATTATATGCCGTTGGGTACACTACTTTATCTTCACTCATTCAGTTGAAATAAAACAAAAGTGGAAAGGGAAAAAATATGTGGTATGGCGGGCAATTTAGAATCTCATTGCGCAGCGCGCGCATCCACAGACAACTGACAATGACATGAGCCCATACGCGCCAGAAAATTAAAAAGTAAAAGTGTGCTATAAAAATTAAAAAGTTATTTTATGATGCAGTTGTTTGAAAATCGAAGGAAAATGTTGAACTATAATGGTTTTCTTTTTTAAATTTTATCTATCCACGAATATAAAGTACGTGTTTATACAATATTTTTCGAATTCGTATTTGGAACATTACGTTGTGAGTGTAGATAAAAGTATAAACAGTGTATAAAATACTTAAATAACTAAGACTACAAACATACACTTTAACCAAAATCTACTCACTAACTAAACCTAAAAATATATTAAACTAATATATGGCGTCGAAAAACTCCTCCACATCGTTGTCCACAGGTAATGTGCCCAAAATACTGGCAGCATTGTCACGTTGTATGGCAATGCTTATTCTTTGACCAAGGTAAAAGCCAGCCCTTCCAGTCATGCGAAGTGTCAACTAGGCGTTTGTCTTTAAACAAAGCGTGAGCACTCGGACCCCACGGACTAAGAGATTCAACCGCTAAACGGCTCGAAAATATAACTACCGATGAGGTTATTATATTTCCGCCGCTTGAGGTTCTAAATTTTATAATATACTAGCTTCTACCCGCGGCTTCGCCCTCGTTAAAAAAAATGCTCCGGTCGCCACCAAACTTTACAGCATTATCTGCTGAGACAATCTAAAATAGGAACATTTTCAAAGCTGCTAGAAATCGATGTAATCAGGTGATACGCAACGCCAAACGCCGCCATATTCTAGAAAACATTTCTTCTGCTTCTCCTGCCGATATCTGGAAATTCCTCGGAACTCTCGGTATCGGTAGGTCTCGTCGTGTGGATTTTCCCAAGACGATTGGCCTGGATGAAATCAACCGTCACTTTACTACCACTTGCCATTTAGATGCCCAAATGTTGTCTCAGACGGTCGATTCCATTACTGGCCTACCCGGTCCTATCATAGAACCATTCCGTTTTTCGCCTGTTACTGAGGATGAAATTAAAAAGATGATCCTTTCTATAAAATCCAAGGCTGTGGGCCATGACGACATTAGTCGTTATATGGTCACCTTGATCCTTGAATTTCTTCTTCCTCCGATTACTCACATATTAAACTTTTCCCTAGATTCCGGTCAGTTTCCTTCCCTGTGGCGAATGGCCTATGTCCGTCCACTTCCAAAAATATCAAATCCCTCCCTACCTAATCATTTTCGACCTATTTCCATACTCCCTTTCCTGTCAAAAGTGCTCGAGGCCTGTGTCCACAAGCAGTTTTCGGGGTTCGTTCACCGAAACAACCTTGTCAGCTCATTCCACTGCGGGTTCAGGCCTGGGCACAGTACTGCATCCGCTCTCCTAAAAGTGACTGGTGACATCAGAGAGGCAATAGAGGATACCAAGATTACCGTTTTGGTACTTATTGATTTCTCCAATGCGTTTAACGCCGTCAGTCACGATATTCTTTTATCTATCCTCTCACATCTAATGGTTTCTTCCGAGGCGCTGGAATGGTTCTCTTCTTATCTTCGGGGACGTCAGCAGTCGGTTCGCGTTGACGAGAATTCGTCGAGTTGGCGTGATCTAGGTGCTGGTGTTCCACAAGGCGGTATTCTTTCTCCATTGTTATTCTCGATCTTCATTAATTTTATTAACATCTACCTTCGGTGTTCGTATCATCTTTATGCCGATGATCTCCAACTATATGCAGCTGCGCGGGTAGAAGGTTTATCGGACGCTATAGAAGATGTAAACGGAGACTTGGATGCCATCAAAATTTGGTCTGATAGATTTGTTGTGGCTGTAAACCCTTTGAAGTGTCAGGCCATTTTAGTGGGAAGCTCGCGTATGATGGGTAGAGTGGCGGTCAGCTCTCTTCCTCCTCTTATTTTCGATGGTACTGTTATTCCCATTAGCTCTAGCGTAAAAGATCTCGGTTTGCATCTTGATTCGACGCTTGGCTGGCAAAGTCAGGTTACTAGTGTCAGTCAAAGAGTCAACGGCACTTTGCGATATCTGTATCGTCTGAGGAACTTTTTGCCCGCAAAGACGAAGACTATGCTTGTGCAGACTTTAATTTTCCCCATAATCGACTATGGTGACGTATGCTATTTCGACTTGAGTGCGGTTCTGCTGGATAAGCTTGATAGACTCCTCAATAACTGTATTCGGTTCATATTTAACTTGAGGAAATATGACCATGTGTCGAGCTACAGGTCTGAGCTCAAATAGATGCCCATTCGCCAGAGAAGATGTTTGCGTGCTCTAACTACGCTTTTCTCCCTACTCAACTCTCTAACCCCACCTTCTTACCTTATGTCTCACTTTCAATATTTAAGTACGTCTCACACTAGGAATCTGCGTTCTGCCAACAATCTTCTTCTACTCTGTCCTTCTCATACTACTGATTTTGTTCATTCTTCCTTTCATATTCAGTCTATTCTTATTTGGAACGCGCTTCCTCTCGAAATCAGGACGGCCACCAGTCGGTATGCTTTCAAGCAGAAATTGCGGTATTATTATCAGCGGGGGGGAAGGTCAGCTCGGTAACTTCATTTTATTAAATATAAGTATATATATATATAGGTATGTATTATATAAAATATGTATGTATGTGTATTTAATGCAATCTATTATTATTATTTTTGTTGCCACGTTTTAAACAATGCACCTGCCATGTTGTCTCTACACCACTCTTGGTTGACTGGTAGAGAATGCCTAAGGCATTAAGTCCGCCATTGTACTTTTGTGCATGAAGTTTAAATAAATAAATAAATCTAAAGATTGTCTGAAAATTTCGTTAAAATTGATGCAGCTGTTTCGGAGTCTATAAGGATCATACATACATACTTTCTCTTTTATATGTATAGATAGATAGATATAGAAAAAGAAGAAGAATATAGAATATTGTTAGTAGATATAAAAACTTAACTGATTTAGCTGCCTACTGACATTATTTATTAACATATATACAATTGAATATTCTCGGAGCTCGTGGCTAAATAAAAACAGCCGCACGGGTCGATCTTCAAGATAAAGCAACGATTGACGAGGTCGGTCCGTGGATGGGTGACCATTTCAACATACCGAGTTTCCTCCGTGCCTCGTCAAGCACGTTAAGCCGTTGGTCCCGGCTGTCATTTGAAGATCTTTGACAGTCGTTACGGGTAGTCAGAAGCCTGAGATCTGACACCAGTCTTGCCAAGGGGTATCGTGTTATCCAGTTACTGGGTTGTGGAGGTCAGATAGGCAGTCCCTCCATGTAAAACACTGATACTCAGCTGAATCTGATAAGACTGGAAGCCGACCCCAAAAATAATTGGGAAAAAGGCTAGGCAGATGATGATATACAATTGAATATTCTATAAAAAACAAACCTATATACAAATACAAAAGAGAGACGGCAAAAAAAGCTCATTTTTCAATAAAAAAATTCGTCCACATCGAGCATTGCCATGTTGTATGGCGATGCTGATTCTCTGGCCGAAGAAAAGGCCAGCCCTCTGGTCACGTGAAGAGTCGACGAGCTTTGTACTAATTTCTCGAAAAACTCAATGCGCACTCGGACCACATGGACCTAATGTTCCAACCCCAAACGGCTCCATCATATAACTTCCAATAAGGTTGTTATATTTGCGCCATTTGAGGTTTTCTGCACCGGCAGCAGCCGCCTACTTATATACCTAGATAAAACTGCAAACCTATTAAAGCAGTTTTTCAAAATGCTGCACCAGAACTTCAAGGCGATGGCAGCATAAAATCATCAATACTAATGTTTATTGGTACAAACTTTAAACTAGTTGAGCCAAGATAAAGTTGTCAAAATTTAGCTTGTGAGAATCCCTCTTGACGTCCCTCTAAGTAAATATATGTACGTTAGTACATAATTTAAAAAGTGAATCTAATTTAAAAAAAAAACTAAATGGATGAGACAACAATTTTTTTGGATTTCAGCGTCAGTTATCGCCCAGAGCAAAACTCATTTTTAATTTTTGCTTTGTTTTATTGAAAAGTGGAGTTAAGTAGTATCTAAATACGTTGCATAGCCCAATTTAAAGCATAAAAAAGCTAGCTGAAATATAAAATGCCCCAGGTTTAAACCAATGCAAAGTATCGAACACGGAAGCTTGATTATTAAATCACCCGATAAATTCCAGGCACGGCGCAGTATTATCAGTGTTTAACACGATAACCCGATACCCGCTATTTATAAGTATCGATGGCTATAAATGGATATCGAATAAACGCATAATAGGTTAGGTATGGAATAGGGATGTGACAGAGGCCCACTTTGCGGAGATGGAAAAATTAAATTTCAATATTAATTTTAATTTTTTCATAATTATTTTGGTTACGATGCCCTAGATAAAGTGAAAAACATTCTATCATCGGTAACGATTCTCAAAAAGTCCAAAATATGCCTAGCAGCAGGAGTGACATGGGAGCAAAAACTTGAAACTATATATCACCATATTCAAGTCTCCGCTTAGTTTGAGGCTAATTATTATTAAACCCGAGTTAAAATTCCACTAAAAACTTGCAAAATTGAAGTGCCTTTACAACCTTTTTTAAAAAAGAAAGAAATAAAAGAAAGAACAAATATTCATTTGTGACCTGCACAGGAGACACGAGAAATATGCATAAAATTAAACAATAATAAAAAATGAAAACCCCGTGCGAGACCAAAAAGGCTTCTACCTCAGTGTGTGCAGCGATATCCAAAAAAGAATTACGCTGCGCTGATATTCTGATTGTTGATGCCACGGACACACTTACGGAAACGGAAAATAATTAAAAAATAAAATAACAAACAAAATAGAAATAGAATGATCTGCCTAGCCTTTTCCAAACAATGTTGGAGTCAACATACAGTCTAGCTGAATGCAACGGAATACAGTATTATTAAACGGCTTCAAAAGAGGAGAATCTCAATTCGACTGTATTTTTTTTATTGTGTTACCTCAGTACTTTATACTAGGTGAACCGATTTTGATGATTCTTTCTTTATTTGAAAGCTGGTACTTCTCATGTGTCCTCATTTATATTGATCAAGATCTGATTAGTAGTTTTTGAGTTATCCTTAATAATGCGTTTTTTCATGGTCGTATAAGGTACCAATACTCATTATGATTTCAGCCGAAAGACGTCCACTGCTGGACATAGGCCTCCCCAAGCGTCGCCACACTGATCGGTCCTGTGAGTTTCGCATCCGACGGACTCCCGCAGTTCTAATGCTTGACCGCGTTCTAATGCTTGACTAGGTCGACGCTCCACCAATAGGTAGGCCTTCCAACGCTGCGTCTTTCGGTGCGCGGTCGCCACTCTAGAACTTTTCGGCCCCAACGGCAATCCGTTACCGTACAAATACCAAAAAGAGAAAAATAAAAACATTTATAAAAAAAATTAAAATTGGAAGTCGTTTTTTTTTTTTGTTAAAATGTTTTTATATATGGAGCGACTGGTTGTCTGACCTCTAAAACGCAGTTACACAAAGAAGCAATAGTAGTTGTTGGACTTTCGGGCTTCTGAATACCCGTAACGACTTTCTAAGATCTTAAAATGTCAGCCGAAATTAACGTGTCTCGGTTTGTAACGGATAGACTTTGGCAAGTGTTGATTAACCTTAAGAGGAAATGCGGTTGCAGACATACGACTGAATATTTTAAGTAAAAATTCATAATTCGAGGTTTGGCTCTCACCTATTACCTCCTCCAAAATTTAACCAATTTAAAAGATGTTCCATAAATTATACAAAAAAGATATATGATGTGCTTCCACGTTTTTCTTTATGTCAAATTTGTACACTATACTTCATAAAAGATAACTTGATCTCTGCGACATATGTCAAACTGACGTATACGTTATTGTAAGCCTGTCAAGCGCTATTGTTACTGTATTTATACTGACAGCTGTCGCAGAAATCAAGCTATCTTTTATGAAGTATAGGCAATTTTATCAATTTTTGAGGGTTAAATGCTTCTAAAGATAATGTATCATCAAAAATTAAAACAAAGGGGTACAGTATATATCTTTCTTATCTGTTTATTGAATTAAGGATCTTCATGTGCGGTTGTTATTTAGTTTGAGCCTAGCCACGAACGAGCCCTCGTCACAACCCTAGCATTAAGTGCAATAAATGGTAAGCAAATAAACAAATAATACTCGTAGTTATCGAGAGCTATAAATGCGAATAACAAATGAATATAGCGAATAGCGAATGAACAATTATCTGAGATTCTATCAACATCGCTCCGGCCCAGTTAATGCGCGGAGTGCATTCCGGTGTCCGCCGCGGTCAATATAGACTTTGTTTTCAAAGCTACAGCAGTTAGATAGCATTTTATATTGGATGTTTGTTTTATAAACGGTTTGGAAGAGGCATGAAAGCGTATTTTTTGTTGGTTAAACTTTGCTGTACCTACTTAACTGTTATCTCCAATCTCTTATCATCAGCATTCCGTCGACTTAGCCCAATGTCTCTAATGAGAAATTTAAACGTGCTTAATTAAAAAAAATGATTCGATTAGAAATTATGAAATATAACTATAATGACGAAGTATGAATTATCTCTTTGGATAAAGAAAAACACTTGATTTAATAAATCTGAAGAATTCACATATAACGCTCAGTAAAATTGTAAAGCCAAGCTCTAAGTATTAAAGTTTTACAAAATTAGGTACAGGTATAATAGTCACAACGGATCTTTGTGTCTCTGAAGTTGGCTCTGCCAACCATTGCGCAAGAAAAAGTTTGTCATCGAGTATACTGCATAGTGTAAGAGAGATAGGACGATGCGACAAACGTAAGCGAGTGAAAGAGATAGTTATACAATAGTATCTTCACTTTCAACATTGACACAAAAATAGCTACTGCGCGGGGTCTTGCAGCCAATTCAGAGACACAAAGATCCGTTGTGTGTATTATACCTGATTTCCCTTCTAAAAAAATGTAATTACGATGCGTAGTAAATAAGTGCTGCACCGTACGGAAGTCCGTTTTAAATAAACAAAAATATGTTTTTAAAAGAAATAGCTTTTACACCATTTTTCCATATAATAGTTTTCTAAATTTTTTCTGCTATATTAAAATAATTAAACCACAGGCGATACTATTACAAGTATCGGCAACACGGAACGTTAAACATGCATAAATTGCACGCCACTTATCTAAAATTAAACAATAATTGGTTATTATTAACTTTAATAATAAACTAGGTAGGTAATTTAAAAGAAAAACCATGTTTTATGTAAATAGGTCAGATGGTTATCACATGGAATTAATAGGAAACTCACTCTTACTATTGCATAATGGATTAAAAATAAAATAATGCACATGCACTGAAAGTGCGTCATTTTCCAAAGGTCACATTATTTATTAACATGTTTTTCTCAAACATGCTTGGATATTTGAGCATTATTTCGACAACCTTCTTCGAAATAAATCGAAATTATTGTACTGCCCAAATACATGCAAGCAGAGGCTGGAAAAAGATGTATGAAAATCCATATTAGTCGTGGTTTAGGGGCCAAATAAATTAAATAGTAAACTGCAATCTCGCACAGCTAATCCTGAAGCGCTGAATCAAGCGACAGACTAAAGCTTTATAGCGCCAGCGAAATTTTACTTGCAAATAATTTGCGCTTTAAATAACGTTCTGGATTCGAAATTTCCATTTCTATTGGTAGATGGGTCTTTTCTCTTATTGGAGGAGGTTTTTGAGTATGTGCTGGCTGGTGATGGTACTTTTAGGAGGGAATTGTATGGTAATTTAGTAGTTTGAAAAACGTAAGTTAAGTCCATAAGCTGTAGAGTGAAAATAGAAGGTGAAAACATCATGGTATTCGTATAATCTGAAGCTCAAAATGGGACACCGAAAAATACGTATTGTTGCAGTAGTTTGACGAAGAGATACCAAAAAAGATCACTTAATAGATAAAAAAATAACTGACTTAGGTCCAAAATATATTCGTAATAAAAATGAATCAGTGAAAAACATGTGGTAAGATTTGGTATGCGATATGACAAGACAGGTTCAATAAAAGAAATGGAACTTGATTGATGATGATTGATCAGAATTAAAACATTGAGAACTGAAAATATAGGTTATTTACACCAAAATCAAAATGATAGGAGACAATATCCAATCAGAAGTTTTTATACAAACATTCAAAAGTAGAACAGAAACAAACACTACGAATATCAATTTCATTTACATTCAGAAACTCAGCATTCAAGTTGGCCAGTATTGAAGAGATTGCAATTAATTACAAATAGAACTGGCGACTAGTAGCAACTTTGTGGCTATAATTATGGCTATCAGCCTTTTTGCTGATCACTTTTATATAGCTTGAAGTTGTAATAAAATGTCTTTAAAACTCTTTAGTTAGTTTTTAGACTGGAGTTACTGCAGCATTTTAAATTGAGTTGATTGGTATTGAGTATTCGTTTTCATTAGATTATATTTTATTTAAGTGATTTTCCGTACTTTTTGTCCACTCAAATCGCAGTCTACTGCAGGATAAATGTACATTTTGACATGTAATTGTGAAGACTGGCAGCTATATTATGAGTATGGCCAAATCTATATACAAAAAAGGCAAAAGTGATTGACTGATGTATCAACGCACATGCCAAACCCTTAGGACTAGAAACTTAAAATTTCGCACACGTATTCCTCTTAAGATGTAAGCATCCACTAAGGAAGCATTTTTCAAAATTCAACCCCTAAGGGGGTGAAATAGGGGATAAAAGTTTGTATGAAACTTTTTATTAAAAAGTCATCTACAGGATAAAACACAGTTCACGCGAACGAAGTCGCGGGCGAAGTGCTAGTATAAGATATTTATAGTTTAAAGTGTCGGTTGACAGGTGGAAACGGAAGAAGAAAATGTCGTGTTGTGCCGACCTCAATTAACTGTATTAAAAAACCTGTATAAATAAGGATAGGAAGATAATGCCAATTTTTTTACTTTATAACAAATATGATAAAAAATATTATTGATAGTAGATAAGTCACTGTTTACGAGGCTTCACTTTTTTGCTGAATTAATTCGTTAATAAATGCTTTTTGTATTCCAGAATCCGGACCTGACCCGATAACCTGATTCCGGAACCAAGCATCCACTAATAGGCACCGGTATTTATATTTTATTATCCCCTTAACCAAACAAAGGCTAAGAACCGAGATAAACTTTCAGAAGTAGTCCACCAGTAATAATAGAACCCAAACATTCCATTGACCCAATAATACACCATTGTTATCCCAGACCCTTATGAAGAATACCCACAGACCCCTTATTAACCTAAGACCAATAAAAAACACACAAACGGTCCATGTTTGTATACCAATATGACCCACACACCCTTGTCGTTTACTGCAACCTTCTTTACAGTTCAAATAAACTGTACAAAGGTTAAGCACAAGGAGATTTATTTTGTTTACTAACAAAGTAGTAAGTTTTAATCTAAAATTGAAAATTATACATGCCTATGTTCTCCGAAAATTTGGGCAGAGTTGTGTGTACATCTATAAAAATCCACATCTTGCCAGTTATGTTAAATACCGACGCTGAGCGAGCCTACAACCATTAATCAAGCACACATTCAAACTCCAGGGGCCTATTTAATAAACGTGACAATCCGACAATTTTGTCACTATTTTATAA
This sequence comes from Anorthoa munda, assembly GCA_945859665.1. Lineage (NCBI taxonomy): Eukaryota > Metazoa > Arthropoda > Insecta > Lepidoptera > Noctuidae > Anorthoa > Anorthoa munda. The sequence goes on along the minus strand of OX243896.1, from coordinate 17,432,532 downwards.
ATATGTTTGTAGCGGCACCGGCGCCGCCACTTACAAACTAATGGCATGACGTCACACAAATCCTGCATCGCGCAAGCAATGTTTTCGGCGCGATTTGAACACATACAAAAGTCCGAAAATAACCGTCGAGCAGTTGCCCGGACCAGACACAACACCCGTCTGGTCGGAGGATCCTCCCTTTTCTATGGAGGTTTGTGGGACTTTACACCCTGTTCCACCTACCCCCAAAAGTTGAATTGTCGCGATACGTGCTCTTTAATAAAGATGAAAATGATGTCCAAATGCGACAAGTAAATGCTGACAAAATTGTCAGACTAAAAACCCGTTTATTAAATATACCAATTTTCAGATTTTATCTGTCTAATTACTAAGAAGGAAATTGAAAATTTTTTCACTTTTTGTGACATATTTATTAAAACACAACATCAAGATATGCATATGAGAGAACATGAGAGTAATATAAAAAAATATAATGATTTAACTTTTGGTTTTGACTTGTACTTGTTTTTGTTTGCTATTTGTAACGCCAAATTAACAATTTTAGGCCTGATTTATGATAACAGAGACGTTTTATTCGGCAAATTTAGTAGTAATTTAATGCACGATATAAAAAATAATAAATGGATGTACTTTTTTGCGGCTCGGGCCAAGTGCGAGTCGGACTCGCGCACGAAGGGTTCCGTACCATTATCGCAAAAAACGGCACAAAAATGTCGTTTGTTGTATGGGAGCCCTACTTAAATATTTATTTTATTCTGTTTTTAGTATTTGTTGTTATAGCGGCAACAGAAATACATCATCTGTGAAAATTTCAACCGTCTAGCTATCACGGTTCATGAGATACAGCCTGGTGACAGACAGACAGACAGACGGACCGCGGAGTCTCAGTAATAGGGTCCCGTTTTTACCCTTTGGGTACAAAACCCTAAAAACCTAATAACACTTTACTCGAGCCGGGCATCGAACGCAAGGCTTCATAGTACGCAGTACCGTTCGAGACTACTAGAGGCAAAATTATATGAAACTAGCACCTAACAAGAAATCTTTCTCCTCAATCAGCATTTTAGTACATAAAATCCGTCTGCCAATCTTTGGGATGATGGAAATATCCTCTTAGAGTCAGTAAACTGCAGTCTTTTCTCATACTGCAATTTTCACCGTGCACTTCTTTGTACTAAAATTCTCCTCCCTGTATATACAGAGAAAACAATTTATTTTTATTGTGACGACGACCCCTCACAGTAATGATAAAGGGAAAATAACCTCTCAAAGGAATTATTCAAATACGTTGAATAGTTCTGAAATAAACTCGCTTTTGTTTGAAACAATATGTTGTACTAAATCTAGCGGAAACGACCATGGGCACTTTTGTATGAACACTGGGCCCAATTTTCAAAATTGTGCAACAGTGATGAAACCTATGACAAATGAAAGCTCTTAGCGCGTACTTAATTTCATTCTATGGCAGCTAAGTTCAAATCCAGCGCAAAAATGGCGTTTTGGTATGTTCAAAAAAATATTGTAAATGAAAAATGCACATGACTTATTGGTAGGTAGGGTAGATAAGGAAGGTAGGGTACCTCCGCCGCATCGTCGGGGCTTATTTGGCGGCCAGAGGTGTGTCACCTACGTGGGACTTGATGGCATCGTAAACCAGCACCGCATGTCGTGCGGTGTTCCAAAGGGCTCGGTCTTGGGCCGGCCTCTGTGGAACATCGGGTATGACTGGGTGCTGAGGGGTGAACTCCAATCGGGCGTAGACCTGACGTGTTACGCGGACTATATGCTGGTCACCGCCCGGGGGAGATCGTACAGGGAGTCAGCGTTGCTGGCGACAGCTGCGGTCTCACAGGTGGCGAGCCGCATACGGTGCCTGGAGATGGCCCTCAACAAGTCAGAGGCCATGGTTTTTAATGGTACCCGGTGGGCGCCACCGCCCGATGCCCACATCGTCGTCAGGCGGGGCTCGAATCGCTGTTCAACCTTGAAGCACCTGGGATTGATGCTCGACAGCTGGTGGGACTTCGGCCCCCACTTCCGGTGGCTGGCGCCCAAGTTGTTAGGCGCGGCTGGTGCGCTGTCAACGCTGCTTCCAAATCTGGGGAGCCCAAGCGCCACCTGTAGGCGGCTCTACGTGGGGATCCTGCGATCGATAGCCCTATATGGGGCTCCGATCTGGGCAGCTGATCTGACGGCCGGCAGTATCGCTGTTCTACGAAAGCCGCAGAGAGTGAAGGCCGTCAGAGTCATCAGGGGGTATCGCAAGATCTCCTATAAGGTGTATTGTGTACTGGCTGGATCCCCGCCTTGGGACCTGGAGGCGAAGGTATTCGCGTCACTGTATCGGTGGCGCGAGGAAACGCAGAGGGTGACGCGACCGGCCGATACAGCGACATATGGAGTTGCGTCGGTCTCAGCTCCGCGAGGTCCTGGTGGCGGAATGGGGAGACAGGCTTTCACACCCTTCTGCCATTCCGCACCATCGAGGCAGTCCGGCCAGTGCTTGAGCGCTGGCTCGGGAGGAGGCACGGCTCCCTGTCGTTTCGGGTGACGCAGGTGCTCTCGGGGCATGCTTGCTTCGGGAAGTACCTGTGTCGCATAAACAGGAAGCCGGACGCCCGGTGTCACCACTGCGTCGACTGCCGGGAGGACATGGCGCGGTATACGCTGGCAGAGTGTGCCGCTTGGGAGGAGCCGCGTCGTGCCCTCATCTCTGAAATAGGCAGAGACCTGTCGCTGCCGGCCGTAGTCGAGTCTACGGTCGGTAGTGAGGAGTCCTGGGACGCGGTGGTATCCTTCTGCGAAATAGTCGTCTCGCATAAGGAGGCTGCGGAAAAGGAGAGGGAGGTTTTGTCCACTCATCCGATCCGCAGCAGGCGCGCCGGGCGCCAGGGGAGCGCGGAAACGCCCTCTTACAGCCCCCCTAAATGGGTCCAAAGTGTGACGTGTAGTGTTCCACGCGCGCCCCCATTTGGCGTCACGGGGGGCGTCAAACTACTCACTCCTCCCCAACACGAGGTCAAGCTTAAGCCCCGCAGATACGGGCTGGCACTAGCCGGGGGATGCGGAAGGATCGTACGTTCCCGCGACCCCCGGCGTAGGTGTGAGATGGATCCATGATGGATGAGAGAGTAGGCAGGGTAGTTACGGTAGGTAGAGTAGGCAGGCACGGTAGGTTGGTAGGGTAGGCAAGGTAGGTTGAGTAGGTAGGGTTGACGGAAGTGAAGCTGCGGGCACAAAAATTGTACATGACATGACGCTCCTGTCAACCCTACCTACCTAGATAGGGTAGATACCCTATCATACCTTCCCTACCTACCTTACCTACACAACTACCTATTAGCAACCTACCTACCTACCCTACCAGGGCACTCTAAACTTATAATATTGATCTTTTTATTGTATTTTTAGTCAAATAAGAGCTATTTATAAGCCGAGCTACTGACTGACGGCTAACTACAAAACAAAACAGATTTTCAAAAACGCACCAAAACACCATTTTCGCGCTGGATATGAACTTAGCTGCCATATAATGAAATAAAGTACAGTTCAAGAGCTTTCATATGACATATAATTCATCACTGTTGAACAATGTTGAAAAGTGGGCCCAAAATGACGCATGGTCCTTTGTATTCCATGTGTTAAATTGTTTGGGTTTAGATGTTATTTGCTGCTGTTTCTATATACTAAAGCCGAAACAAATGCTCGAACAGGTAGATTCAAACTTAAAGGCGGCTCAAAACATAAGGCGACTCGCTGCGAAGTAGCGAATTCATGTGTATAACTTTACAGTTCACTATATCGTTGGTATGCAAATAACATAATATTACAATAGCGATAGCGGAAAATGCTTGTTATTTGCTAGAGCCGCTCTAGCTACAATCGTTTTGACAGTTTAAAAGTCCCAAAAGTAAAAACCAGACATCTATACTACAAATAAATAAAATTGAAGTGTCTGTATGTATATAATATCAAAATAACAACGTTTTATTGAATGCACGTGCAAGTATATACGGTACTAACAACAAATAAGCAATTTTTACGATTTTTGTCTGTCTGTCTGTTTGTTCCGGGTAATCTCCGAAACGGCTGGACCGATTTTGACGGGACTTTCACTGGTAGATAGCTGATGTAACAACGAGTAACATAGGCTATGTTTGATCACGAGAAAATTCATAGTTCCGGCGGGAAACTAAAAAAATAAAAATATATTTTTTACGAGTTTGACGCGGACGAAGTCGCGGGCAACAGCTAGTTAGTAATAAATTTGGTACGCCAGACTGGCATGTGTATTATGTGCTTTAAGAATACTTAGACCGAATAAAAAATAATAAAAAAATATTTCCGACAGAATGAAAGATCCCAGAATATATAACACAAAAATATCTGTAGATAGCAACAAAAAGCGTCAAAATTTCTGCAAGTAATATAAACGTATAGAAATTAGCAACAAAATTATCATACAGCATATTACAGGATTTGAAACACACAGAATTAAGTTATCAGTAAAGCCTACTGTGCTCAAAGAGGATGAAGACAAAACTTGGCAATATCCCAACAATGTTAAGGCCTTTTATTGTATGAATATTTATTTTACAGTCCTTAAACTCTTACAAAGTTCAGGTAATCTCATGATACCGTACTGGGTTAGGAGTGATATATGTATAGACACAGAATGAAAATAACAAACATATAAGAACTTAAAAAAATAGCAATTTAAACTGCCTCTTAAGTTGAATAGTAGTATCACATCACATCATCAGCCTATTAATGTTCCCACTGCTGGGACACAGGCCTCTTCTCTGTGAGAGGGAATGGGCCATAATCCACCACGCGGGCCCAGTGCGGGTTGGTGGATGTCACATGTCTTCGAATTTTTGGTTCTAGGACGCGCCGGTTTCCTCACGATGTTTTCCTTCACCGTTTTGAGAGCAGTGGTGATGAAATAATTAACACAAAGTAAAGCGCCTGCCTGGGCTCGAACCCACGACCTACAACTTGTAAGTCGCGGCCGATACCACTGAGCCACCTCTGTTCTTTCTTTTTTTTTGAATAAAAAAAAAAGAAAGAGTATGGGTATGGGTTGCGGATAAATATGATAGAGAGTTACTGCGGGCCTGGTACAAGCAACTGAAGAAACACGGGTGGGTTTTAGTCAGTAAAATTCTGACACGCCCTCTCGCTTCACTCAGAGCGAGAGAAATCATTGGAGAGTTTGGAAACCCAAAAAACAAAAATATTGATGCAAGGGTCGAGCAAAAGATTAATGGAATTTTATTACATGAGAATATTTTTGTAAAACACCAGTATTTAGCTTCATCCGTTGACACAATAAGCTGACCCCAATATAAAGGGTTTTTCAATTGGCGCGGGTAGATTTTGGCGGCCCGTGGCGGCCATTTTGTTTTGGTGACATCTATCAATTCTTTTGTTTATTATTCAGTTACTCATGCAGAAGTTTTATCATTTGAACAGCACGTTCAAATGATAAAACTTCTGCATACGCAATTTGAGGATAAGATTATCTCTAAGGGGTGATGTGAATTGGCCACCAAGGTCATGCGATTTGGCCCCGCTAGACTTTTACGTGTGGGGTTTCTTGAAGTCGCAGGTATGCAAATAAACCCCAATCAACCGATGCCCTAAAGGTGAACACACACACACACAGGCCATCGCTCAAATTCAGCCGGATCTATGCAGTAGAGTCATTGAAAACTGGACCACTCGGATCCGTGCCACTGTAAATAGCTGAGGCGGGCATTTGAACGATGTCATATTCCACACTGAATGGCATAAGTGGGCCTTTCAAATAAAAAACTGGATTTTGTTAATACTTCGCACACAGCTTGTTTTATTTCATTTCAACATCTACCCGCCCTTATTGAAAAACCCTTTAAACCGTTTTTTGGGCAAAGGCTAGGCAGATAAATTTTGATTCATAGTATTAGCCCGGGGTACTTTTTTATAATTGCAATAGCCGACGAAAATCACCTGCTAAGTATAAAATAAAATCAGCTGTAAGAGCCATTTAATAGTAGCCATTTTATTAAAATGAAACAGGTCAATAGGAGCTCATGAAAGTAAAACAAATGAATGCACACCGGTGGTATCCACAGAGCATAGAACACCGGCGATTAGAGAAGTCATTGTTAAAAATATTCGTGACCGCGCCACCCACCTACGTTATTAATAGGAAATATGCATAATCATATTATTGTTATCTAACCAGTTTTTTTTATTGTGCTTAATGTATCTAAAGAAAGGTATGTCAATAAAAAAATATCTTTATTTATCGAACACTATACTAAAATAAAAACTGGCCAAGTGCGAGTCGGACTCGCGCACAAAGGGTTCCGTACCATTATCGCGAAAAATGTTAAAAACATCACGTTTGTTGTATGGGAGCCCCACTTAAATATTTATTTTGTTCTGTTTTTAGTATTTGGTGTTGTAGCGGCAACAGAAATACATCATCTGTGAATTTCAACTGCCTAGCTGTCACGGTTCATGAGATACAGCCTGGTTACAGACGGACAGACAGAGAGATAGACAGACAGACGGACCGCGGAGTCTTAGTATTAGGGTCCCGTTTTTACCCTTTGGGTACGGAACCCTAAAAACTAACAGTAAGAACTTTGATGTCAGAGTCTAAGACGGACTTTTATCAACTTGTATCATCTGTGAATTTCAACTGCCTAGCTGTCACGGTTCATGAGATACAGCCTGGTTACAGACGGACAGACAGAGAGATAGACAGACAGACGGACCGCGGAGTCTTAGTATTAGGGTCCCGTTTTTACCCTTTGGGTACGGAACCCTAAAAACTAACAGTAAGAACTTTGATGTCAGAGTCTAAGACGGACTTTTTATCAACTTGTATATTACTTCTTTACTGTAATTGTATTTCTTTACTAGAGCTAATAAGTATTGTATTTAGCAAATACAAAATTTCATGATCATCATCATCTGCCTAGCCTTTTTTCCCAATTATTATTAGGGTCAGCTTCCAGTCTTACCGGATTCAGCTGAGTACCAGTGTTTTACATGGAGCGACTGCCTATCAGACCTCCACAACCCAGTAAATGGGTAACACGATACCCCTTGGCAAGACTGGTGTTAGATCTCAGGCTTCTGACTACCCGTAACGACTGTCAAAGATCTTCAAATGACAGCCGGGACCAACGGCTTAACGTGCTTTCCGAGGCGCGGAGGAAACTCGGTATGTTGAAATGGTCACCCATCCACGGACCGACCTCGTCAAGCGTTGCTTAACCTTGAAGACCGACCCGTGCGGCTGTTATTATTTAGCCACGAGTTCCTCCTCCTCCTAGAAAAAGTTTTATGATATTCCCTATATAAACGAGTATACGGTAATTCTCACTCCCACCCGCCATTGATATGGAGCTCCAATAAAAAAGAGACCTCAAGCAACCGCAATTGATGGAACTGACAACACAAGACAGAACGAGTTGGCGCAGGAAAGTGAGGAGACCCAATCCAAATTTGTGGGAGCAGGAAAGGAAGAAGAGAAGGTAACACTCTGGGCTTACCTGGATATATTTGACATTGTCATCTCTAGCAATGGCCGCTTTGGCATCCCTTTGATCTGTGGGTACTATCAGGTATGAATCGCTTTATTAATTTAAACGCGTTCATTTGTCTTTTATAAGTGGTTCCACTTTTAGAGTTCCATGGTCAACAAGAAACCCTTATACATAGTTTTCCATGTTCGTCTATCCGGCCACCCACAGCTTAGCTCAGAGAGTCTTTCTAGTACAGCTATTATTTGGCATGGATATTCATATTAATAACGCTTTGCCAGCGTAAAGTTTTTTAAGTTTTTTAAAGTTTAATTAAAGAAATCTGTTAATTCATAGCTTTGAAGTAACCTGCAAAAAGGCGAGCCGCATTTTTAGGGTATGCTTTCGAGCCGCATTTTGGTAGCAAAACTAGTCTGTAAAGATAGATGTTCTCATCCATATGAAAACATGTATCTTTGAAGCAAGTAACAGGTTCCTACCTGCAAAAAGGCGACTCAGATTTCTAGGGCATAATACATTTTGGTAGCAAAACTAGTTTGTAGTTTTCTCATCCATAAGAAAACATTTATTTTGTCTTTTCTATTCAAAAGAAATTTTCAAGTGTAACCCATTGCTGCAAACTCTTCAATATTTCACATCTTATCGTTTCGAGCATTTATTTTCTCTTTAGGCGCTGCACAGAGGAGTATTTGACCTTAAAAGTCGAAAATTCGAATTTTGTTATATCGTTACAACTAATGTATATTTAAAGCCCAATAGCTATTACGTCACTAAACGGCCAATTTGGCCCCAACCCGCCCCTCCACTAACCGTAGGAACCCAGTCGTTGCGTGAATCGTATGTCTTCGTTTTCGGCACTACAGATAAAACGTGATCTTTTAATTGCATTTCGTTTGTGTTTGGTGAAATTGTGTGAACCATTATGGAAATTTTAGAAGAAAGTATGTAGTTACTTGATTTAAGTGACATTTTGCACCTTAAACGTACTGCAATGAAAAATGCATTTTTTTTTGATAAACTGTAATTAAAGGTGTTTTTGTTTATGAGTTAAGCCTAGATAACTTATGATTTTGGATGTAACGTATAGTTTCATTATTTTTGATAAGGTTTTTATAGGAACATGTTCCGCATATATCCGCCATTTTTATTTTTTTTATTTTTAACGGATTAAGTCGAATTCAGCTTTTATAAAACATTGTTTTACTTTTATTCCAGAATCTCCAATGATGTCGATAGAAATGACTAGAACACCACTCTATGAAGTCATAAAACAATGTTCGGACAAGCAGATAGACCAGAAGTTTGAGATTTTTGAAAATTGTCTTAAAATAAGGAGATTTTTTTGAATTCCGATACTTCTGCCCATGTAATGCTACAGGAGTTGACATTAATTTAATAAAAAAATGCAAAGCCATATTAGAGATTTTCAAGTGGATTAAGAATTGATATATAAAAATTTGCAAACTTTACAGAACAAACTGCAAAGCTATATGTAGATTTGTTTGAGTGATACCCTATGTTGCCTACAATGCACAAATTTTTGAGATACGGGGCCACAGTAATTGATCACGCTATTCTGCCTATTGGTCGGTTGTCGGAAGAGGCGGCTGAGGCCAGAAACAAACACTTCCGTATGTATAGGCAGAATTTTTCTAAAAAGTTTTTGCGAAAAGACTGTAATAAAGATGTATTAAACGGACTCCTGCTAACTTCGGATCCTTTTTTGAGTAGTACCAGGCAAAGGCACCGGAAAAAAATTGAGCCGTTTTCCAGCGAGGCATTACAACTCTTGCTCCCGGAGACATCGTACGTTTCGTCTACAGAGTTTGACAAGGAGGAGAAGGATGGATCTATTGAAGGCGAATCTGACTAGAATGATTTTGTGAAAAAAAACTTTTTATGTTAAATTTTATGTACGTATGGTGTTTGAAATACAAAATTATCACCGTAAACTACTTTTTATTTTGTATCAAATCGAAAAATATCACACAATAATTTTGGTCGACTTTTTAGGTCAAATACTCCTCTGTGCGCTGGGGGGAAAACGGATCCAATATTGCGAAATTTCGGATCCGTTTTTCTCCATAACCGTTGCAGTTGAGAATACGAAATGTTGTGGTTCAGAATATATTCTGTGCTGTGGTTTTTTAGTTCTCCTTCTCAGAATTTTTGTTCAAAATTTGATTGTAAAATCATTCCAATTTAACCTCGTGTCTTTTTACGTATTCGTTTTTTGGATGTTTCATTTTGTTGTTGATAATGCTGTAGTTATTTTTTATAATAAAATTGACGCTTTTTAAGTAATTTTACGATATGAAAGCTCTGAAATTCCGTCCGAAACATAAAGGATTTACTCAGCAGTTTTCAGCACCATAAAGAATGCAAAACAGAGCTTCTAGAAAATTCTGGCAACGCGCTGCTGCCATGATTGCGCTGCAGGTACAAAATAGCATTGTCTTTAAACGAACGACTTATCACGGAGAAAATGTCTCAATGAACAAATTCCTTTACTTAAGTTGAACATTTATTTTAAGAAAATGAGATATGTCCTTGGCGTTTCTGTTTTGTTTTTTCCTGTTGGAATTTTTAAAATGGCTCTTTAATTCTGTGTTATTTATTTATGGGGAAGTAAAGGGAAACAATAGCGGGTACTGTGAAAGGATCAGTTGTAGGTAGGGAGAATATAAAGGTCCTACATTGAAAATTTGCTTGAGCAGGGAGTCTAGGACTATTATGCAGCATTGCAACTCTAATAAAAACTTCTAGAAGGGGAATTTAGTTTTATAGAACTTTTTTTGATCCGTAGTATAAAATTGACGTCTGAAAGAAGTTATTGCATGGAAAAACTAACGAAAATTCAGGATTTGCATTTTCGAATTCGTCAAAACCGTTATAACTGAAACTGTTTGTTGAAACTGCTTGAAAGGTACCTAGGTACTAGGTGAGGTCCTCCTTGATGTAAAGGGGGACCACACCTTTAAAGAAGTAATGAAGAACAGAGAAACTAAGATAGCTGTCAAAACAAAGTTGTATAACACCTGTATACTCCCTATCTTAACATATGGCTGCCAAACTTGGCAACTCATCAAAGCACAAAATAGGAAACTGAAAACCTGTCAGACAGCAATGGAGAGATGCATACTAAATAATAAGGAAATCCGACAGAATACGCAACAATACCATCCGAAAACGCACGAAACTTTAAGACGTAATAACCAGAATAAGAAAACTAAAGTGGAAATGGACTGGCCATTTTATTAGAGGCATAGAAAAGTGGAACAAACAATTAGTATTTTGGTGCCCAAGAAATAGGAAAAGATAACGAGGTCGACCGTTTCGCACCTTCGAAACTGTCGAAAGTGTGACATGTTTCGAAGGTGGGAAGACGAAATATAGATCATAGCAGGGAAAATATGGACCAGGAAAGCGCTAAACAGAACAGAGTAGACAGAAATGGAGGAAGCCTTTGCCAAAGTTAGGCAAACAGACCAAGTTGTCGGTGTCACCAACTTAGAGTCGTTAGGATAAGTTTTAATGATTGTAAAAAAATAGTGTCTGAATAATGGCTTATATAATTATTATATTATTATTAGGTACTAAGTATAAAAGTCAGGTAAAATCCGTCCTAATAGGTTAAGAATTTAGTGGGATAATTTCATACTCTTTTATAAATCGGTTGCCAGTGTTAGTGTGTGACGCAGAACGGATGGTCGATGGGGCTGAACAGTTCTGGAATGGTGACCGCGAACCGGAAGACGATGTGTTGGAAGGCCTCCCACTAGGTGGACCGATGACCTGGTTATTGGGGGAGGTCTATGTCCAGCAGTGAACGTCTTTCGGCTGGTATGATGATGATGATGATGAGATAATGCATAAGTTACAAGTGTGGACTTTTTGAAGCCGTAGTCGGGTAAAAAATAGTTTTCATTATTGACAGGATATACCTCGCAAACGGTATACGCTTGACAAAATTATAATATAGCAAACCCTACCTTTATTTTAAAATCCCTGTTCAATGATGACACGTTGGAGTGGGGTGAAACATTTTGTTTTGTTCTTTACTTCGTACCACCTAGAGGGTGCCATGTTCAATTTAATGTGACTTCACTTTATTAATAACCAGCAGACAAATAAGACGCTTCTAACGACACCTCATTTGTCAAATTATGATAACTAGTTCAGAAGTTATGAGGGAACAGATGAATATACAAACATTAACATACATACACACATACCGGTCAAAACATAACCCTGCCTTTTGCTTCGCCGTAGTCGGGAAAGAGGTCAACAGTCGAATCCGACTGGGCTGGGCGGCGTTCGGGAAGTTGCGTGGTATCTTCTCGTCCAATTTACCGCAATGTCTCAAGACAAAAGTCTATGACCAGTGTGTGTTGCCAGACGAGTTGTTTACCTATGGGACCGAGACGTGATCGCTCACAATGGGCCTTATCAGAAAGCTTAAAGTCACCCAAAGGGCAATGGAGAGGGCTATGCTCGGAATTTCTTTGCGTGATCGAATCAGAAATGATGATATCCGCAGGAGAACCAAAGTTACCGACATAGCCCGAAGAATTGCCAAACTTAAGTGGCAGTGGGCAGGGCACATAGCTCGCAGAACGGATGGCCGGTGGGGCCGAAAAGTTCTGGAATGGCGACTGCGAACCGGAAGACGATATGTTGGAATTCCTCCCACTAGGTGGACCGATGACCTGGTTAAGGTTGCGGGAAGGCGCTGGATGCGAGACGCACGGGATCGGTCAATGTGGCGACGCCTGGGGGAGGCCTATGTCCAGCAGTGGACGTCTTTCGGCTGAAATAATGATGAGTCGGGTAATAAATCGGTTGCAAACCATAACATAATCTCACGTCTCGCGTTTTGTTTAATTCCCTTGCCATTCTAAAAGACCCAAGTCAATTGCCATTGGGCATTATGACAATTTCATTTGCCGTACACAAGTCCAGACTGCGGACAATCTGGTCACATAACATACAAAATAAAACAAAAAAACTCAAAGCCTGTCTTTCTATCTTAACCTAATAAATCTGTACTAACATAATGTGATAGTGCATCTCATCAGATCTAATTGCAATGAAGAATCCGTTGCAAAAAAGTGATAGTGCTATTGGTCCTGTATAGCTCTGTCTTTCTCTCACAACGGTATTGTGATGGCTACGGCACGTCATGGTTGGGGGCCTGTTCTTATCTTTGTGCACTCTGCTGCACTGTTTCAGTACAAAAGGCTAAGATACTTAGCTGGTTTAGACTCACCACACTTTGCAGATGGTATTTAGTTAGGAGAGAATTTATGTTAAAGAATTTTATTTTGAAGAAAGCATTAAGGTTACACTAGTCGATCATTCGTCCATACAAACGTAGACTGGCGATTACTCCACTGTTTGACGATTTACGTTTAAAATTAAAAATGGTATCAATTTGTCTCATCATTATCTAGCCCTGTATGGAAACATAAAAGTAAAAAAAAACACTAATTTTAACGCATCTTTGGACGGAAATAAATACCATAAGAAGAAGGAAAATTGCCACCGTTCAGGGATAGATTAGTAGTTCAACAATGTAAATAATTTTATTTTGAAAATATACATTAAGTCGTTTTTTTCATGACATGAAATCTAGTCAGGCAAGCATAAATAACAATTAAATTAAATTATGTCTTTTTAAAACCCAATGGCTTGGCACGCGACGATGGGAAGACACAGACAGGATGACCATAATGCCTTGGAAGGTGGGTAGGCCTTTTTTTTTTTTTTTTTTAAAAAACGTTGCCTCACACTAGGAATTTCTTCCTGTATCGTGGGTGCGTTTACAAACATATAAACTCACATACACAACACCCAGAGCCGGCACAACTATCTGTAGGTCATACAAATATTTGTTCCGTGCGGGAATCGAACCCGCGACACGCAGCGCAGCAGTCAATCGCTCAACCACTGCGCCAACCGTGCGCGCCTTTGTTGTGGGATACAACATGTGTCGACACCCTTGCGCCATCCCATCTTCTACGCATGGTGAGCTGGCTGGGGCGGCTGCTGCCGGTGCAGAAAATCTCAAACGGCGCAAATATAACAAACTTATTGGATGTTATATGTTTGAGCCGTTTGGGGTTGAAACATTAGGTCCATGGGGTCCGAGTGCACATCGAGTTTTTCGAGAAATTAGCACAAAGCTCGCCGTCTCTTCACGTGACCAGAGAGCTGGCCTTTTCTTCGGCCAGATAATCAGCATTGCCGTACAACGTGGCAATGCTGCCAGCGTTCTGGACATGTTTCCCATTGATATCGATGTGGACGAATTTTTTGATGCACAATGAGCTCTTTTCCGTCTCCCTTTTGCATTTGTTTATAGGTTTGTTTTTTTTTTAATATTCAATTGTTAATAAATATTTTAAGTTTCATATTAAAAAAAAGATAGTAAAAGTAGATTATATACAAATCAAATTTAAATTAAACTAAATTAAAATTAAATCCGAACAGTAAATAAAAACCAAAGTAACATTAAGGAAGAAAATAGAAAGTAGATGTGATATGGTGTAGTGTGTAAGTGTGTGAGTGAGAGTGTATGAGTGCGATGTATGAAAGGTGTGCCTATGGGTTTAAATAGATTAACGAATAGGCTTAGTACCTTCAGATAACACCTTTTACAAAAAACAAGCATACACACAATTTGTCGTCATTATAATAATAATAAAGAAAACGGTTTTGAAATGGGATGGTAACGGACGGTTGAATCCCCAGATACTGTAAACATGGGATATTTAAGAGATTTACATAGTTCGTTAGAGTCCGGTGTAGTAAAACTTTCCATCGGTCCATCCCCAGAGTTATCCCAAAGCGCTTCCTTAGGATACCCGTGAGACATACCCTTCCTTACCCAAAATAAGGTTGGGATAAGGAAACATCGTCTTTGTCAAACGCTATGTCTCTCTGTCCTTAATGCGCTAATATTTGAGATATATAAGTATATAGAATACATTTATTGTAAACTAAGGTTGAATAGAGTGTAACAATTATTAGTGGTGGTATCACTAAAAGCGTGTTTGTTCTCATTCGCAGAAAAAGTATTTGATATGGTTTTAATCAAACCTTATCAAAGACCATTTCTGCGAAGGCTGTAATACAAACTGTATTAACACACCTAATTCGTGGTACTATTTGCGATCTGAGCCGAACAAAAAAAATTGCCGCGGATAAGAAACGAGCTAAATCTATCCAAAGGAAACTGCTATAATCCCCGAGTCTTTCCAAAACAATTGGTACCACTGAACAGCCTTTCACAACAAATCGTTCTCACTAAAACCCGACGATTGTCATTCTAGCGACGCGCGCCTTATCGCGGGGAATACAGAGCACGGAACGCCTTGTTGGCAAAATCACTATCTTCATACTATAGCCCTTCATACTATATTTATATTTATTTGGGGTCAGCGAATTATTTCTTCTTCATCCATATTTCTTTTGACAAACCCGCCACAATATTTCACTGCAACTCCTGAAAGCTAGATTCAACAACGGCGACCACCAAAAAAAGCGCTGGATCAATGAAACCCGGACTGACAATTCAACTGTCTTGGATCTCGCAACGAAATTAATCATAACAGCGGAGGAGTAAGCGTTTGATCGCGCGATGATTGCTGATTGCTGTTTCTTGCGTAATAAGCCTGCATCTCTTTTTTGCCGTCATCTCAATAATCATCTCATTTCTAGCTACTCCAACTTTCACGTAATCCATCCATCATTTCTTAATACTTCTTCTAGCCTTATAAACATCCACATATCTGAAAACTGTCCATACTATTCGGGTGTCATACATAATAGTCATAATTGACACGGGTCGTCATTTTTTATGAGCGGACGGTGACATTCACTGACACGCTTGGTTTGTTTATTCTTAGTTCTTCTTCTAGCCTTATAACCATCCACATAATATCTGAAAACTATCCATATTATTCGGGCGTCATACATAATAGTCATAATTGACACGGGTCGTCTATTTATAATTGAGCAAACGATGACACCCACTTACAAGCTTGGTTTGTTTATCCTTAATGCTTCTTCTAGCCTTATAAACATCCACATATCTGAACACTGTCCATACTATTCGGGTGTCATAAATAATAGTCATAATTGACACGGTTCGTCAATTTTTATGAGCGAACGGTGACATTCACTGACACGCTTGGTTTGTTTATTCTTAGTTCTTCTTCTAGCCTTATAACCATTCACATAATATCTGAAAACTATCCATATTATTCGGGTTTCATACATAATAGTCATAATTGACACAGGTCGTAAATTTTTATGAGAAAACGGTGACATTCACTGACACGCTTGGTTTCTATGAAATGTTTTGACAATGCTGTCTCTAATAGAGCCTACCGAGGTCACTCGGTGCTCTGTGGCGAGAGACGTTTGAGTTCACAACGTAAGTCCCAAAAATATTTTACTGTCGCAGATTTGTTCTCGAAAAATAAATACACTCTTTGTAAGATGTAGGGTCCCTGAAATTGCGTTTAGGCTTATATGGAGTGTGAAGTTTCAGTGATAAGGAAGGTTTTGGTGTTTTTATTTATATACTTCACAACCTTCTGCCAGTGGTATCGCCTGGGTGAAAGTCAGAACATTGACTTTCGACTGCCGGGATAAAAAATAAGCTGACCCATATTATATTCAAATCGGTCTAACCGTCGAGAAGTGATAGATTAATAAACATACAGACATCACCTTTAAAATATTCAGTAGGATTCACCATCAGAATTTCAGCCAAAAGTAGACCACTTTTTGATCCAGCTGGATAGCCTGTAATCTAGTAGTAGTGGATAATATGATTAAAAAAGGTTGATCAGAAGCTTTCTACAGTTTCTGAAGAACAAAGGGTAGGGACTATCAACAAGTTTGATTCATGACCCGTCCTAAGCATATTTTACTACAAACATTCTAATTACAATTAGGTCAAATTTTGCTTAAATTGTTTATTTCCTTGGCAAAAACCTTGGTATCGATTTAATAAGAGAGTGATAATTAGTTTACCCATCTCACTGTTGTACAGTGTATCTTGCAGACGTTTTACAATTTCACAATTTACTTTTAATTTAAAATGTAAGCTTCTGTAACCGAAATAGTTAAAAATTAAATATTGTTCAGTACTTATACACAAACCATTGCTAACTTGCTGAAACGAACACAATGGTTAAACTTGCACGACTCTGTGCCTGTATTGATACAGTTTGATATTTATAACGTCCATAAGTGGTTTATCAATAAAACTTTAATATGTTGAAGTTTTCAAACGAATTATCGGCTGAATGGGACATGAATCAAACCGTTTGACTGTACATAGCTCACAGTATTACTGTCCTAAAAAATCTTTAATTAGGATATTATAGTGAATTACTGCCTATGACTAGTTGGTTTAGTTTTCAGCCTTAAAAGCAGCCCACAGACAGGCGTGTCGCGACAATATGATAGTATCATGCAACGGACAATTTTCTTAGAAATTCGGCAGGATTCGCATAGTAAAGTCTCCTTGACTTTTATTTACTGTTCTTTGCTATTACTTTGTGAGTGTTGCTTTAGCCTAATTGCATAATTTTATAGAAAGATCAAAGCACGCGCGCACGCTTTTATTTTGACAATCCAGCAGTATTCAGTGCGTATTTTACACAGCTGAGAATTATGAAAAAATAATGCAAGCAATCATAAGTACGCACGTTCTTTAAAGTTACGCAATAAGGATGTTTCCTGGGTATAAAAATGATAATTCTATTTAACCCGTCAGTGAGATTATCAAATAATATTGGACACGTATTATTTGCTTTACGAAATCAATTACAATACACTGTATATAATTGTATCTATGTATATAACATTCAATACTTCTGATTACAATACAATTAAAAATTTACAAACTTAAGTCGCAGCAAAGTTCGGAAGTGGGGGCTTGTGACTTCACTAAGGCAGTATAAAGTATACTAGCGGCGTGACGTTTCACGATATTTCAACACATTATTCATCTTCATCTTCTTAGGAGCAGAGGTGGCCCAGTGGTATCGGGCGCGACTTACAAGTTGTAGGTCGTGGATTCGAGCCTAGGTAGGCGATTTACTTTGTGTAAATTATTTCATCACCACTGCTCTCAAAACGGTGAAGGAAAACATCGTGAGAACGTCAGCATCGTCCTCGAACCTAAAAATCGAAGACATGTGACATCCACCAACCCGCACTAGGCCCGCGTGGTGGATTACGGCCCATTCCCTCTCGCAGAGAGGAGGCCTGTGTCCCAGCAGTGGGAACATTAATAGGCTGATGATGTGATGTGAAGATGTGATATCATGTTCACTCTAAGTTTACGTGTCAAAAGAAAAAATACGTGTCCAATATTTTTTATTTTTACCTGACGGACCAAAAACTAATTTTCAGTAAACTACTCTATTAGGTGATGTTGTGTTGTGTCTGTGTCAAATGTTTTTTATGCTTCTTTCTTAGAACTGTACCTATGTTTGCTATATAAATTCATAAGTTTCATGGAAACTAGTCCTTATTCTATATGCTCCCACAACTATATATTTAAATGTCCCCATTTATGAATTCTTAGAACCTCTTTGATCGTCGCAGTATTTTCTCAACGTGTTTGCTTTTGGTCTTAGTAATTGTTGATTTGCTCATTACTTTGATACGGCCTGTTTCTAGCAACTTAAATAATGAATGGACAAAAACTAAAAAAAAAATGTACAATTGTAATC
This sequence comes from Anorthoa munda, assembly GCA_945859665.1. Classification (NCBI taxonomy): domain Eukaryota; kingdom Metazoa; phylum Arthropoda; class Insecta; order Lepidoptera; family Noctuidae; genus Anorthoa; species Anorthoa munda. The sequence goes on along the minus strand of OX243896.1, from coordinate 17,414,234 downwards.
TTATTGGAATGCAAATAATTTATTTAGCTTGTCTAAAATACGAACAACATAAAGCTTGAAACTTTAACTTTACGTAAACATGAGGACATTTAATTTATTTCAGTAATAATTCACTCATTCTTTTTTTCACCGATTTGATATTTTAGTCAGAAATACCTGCCTGCAACCTTAGTCAGAGAACGATAGCGATTTTTACGCAATAATTGCTCTTCAATACAGAAATTGTAGAGTTTTTGACGGTTTTTTTAGAAATAAGTGCATTTGACAAACAGCGAACGAGTAGCAAATGATTGTGTAGTACCTACCATACCTACACTGTAAGTCAAATCAATCAAATCAATCAAATCAAATGTTTTTTATTTCACATAGGCCTACATGGGCACTTATAAAACGTCGACAAAAGGTGCACGGTTCGGGTTAGTCGTTTCCTGTGGAGAAGAACCGGCAAGAAACTCCACGGTTACTCTTTTAAAAAAATTGGTTTGTTTTTACAATATTTCCACGTTACAGTATTAGTGCTTAGATATGGGGGGACAACGTAGGCCCGACAATAAGTCGTAAGAAACTAAAAAAAAATTCTATAAACGAGAGAGTTAACAAATGTTAACAAGCGTCTAGAAATCTAGAAGGCCTACAATGTTCACACATTCACAAAACAATCAGTAAAAGAATCTATACAAAGGAAAAAATAAATAAAAATATATAACAAGACTAAATTTAACATGTGGCACAAATGTTGTTATCAGTGCTGTAACTATTCATAGCAAAGGGCTATAAAGATTATTGAAATCATTGTAAAAAGTCTAATTAAAAGAAAGAAAAAAAGTAAAAATGAGATTGAGAATAGTTAGAGACATCCACATATTTGTGCCGTTTATGAGTTACCAGGGAAGCCGCATGCGCAGAAGGAGCTAAAATTTTAATCTTCAACGTAGTCCTTGATTTTGTAATATGCTTTTTTAATAAGGACACGTTTGATGTAGTTTTTGAACTTTCCATCGGTCAATTCTATAACTGGCTTTGGCAACTTGTTATAAAAGCGTATACTGTTTATAAGAAAAGACTTGCTAGTTTTCGTTAATCTGAATTTGGGTATTACAACTTCATGCTTACTGCGTGTATTTAAATTATGGAAATCGCTTCTAGTTTTGAAAAGCCCTCAATTTTTGCGGACATACAAAATACATTCCAATATATAAAGAGAAGGTAGAGTCAATATATCGATCTCTTTAAATTTTTCTCTGAGGGACTCTCGTGGACTCATTTTATAGATTGCGCGGACTGCCCTCTTTTGTAAGATGAAAATTGAGTCAACGTCTGCTGCTGATCCCCACAGCAGAATACCATAAGACATAATACTGTGGAAATAAGCATAGTATACTAACCTTGCTGTGGCTACATCTGTTAACTGCCTTATTTTCCTTACTGCATATGCAGCTGAACTTAACCGACCCGAAAGAGTTCTAATGTGCGCGCCCCACTGCAATTTTGAATCGATAGTAATCCCTAAGAATACAGTTTCCTTTATAACTTCAAGATTTTTGCCGTCAAGATTTAAATTTAGGTCACGTTGTGGTACATTTGGTAAGGCAAACTTCAGACATTTTGTTTTTTTCGCATTCAGTAAAAGATTGTTAGCTGCGAACCATTTAGAGAGAACAATCAGACTTTCGTTGACATGTAAGACATCCGTATCTTTCCTATTTATTTTAAAAATTAGCGAAATATCATCAGCAAATAGAATTATATCCGATAATTTGGCCATCATAAAAGGGAGATCATTAATGTAAACAAGAAAAAGGAAAGGGCCGAGAATTGAACCTTGGGGCACGCCCATCTTGACTAGAGACCCGGAGGACGTCGCCCCATTAACATTTACTTTTTGCTGTCTGTTTGATAAATAGGAAAGCACAAGATCAGCAGATTTTCCTCGAATTCCGTAGTGGTGTAATTTACAGATCAGTGTGTTGTGGTCGACGCAGTCGAACGCTTTCGAGAGATCACAGAAAATGCCAATGGCATCCTGGGACTTCTCCCAAGATTCCAAGATGTGGCTGATGAGTTTTACTCCCGCGTCCGTTGTCGACCTACCTTTCGTGAAACCAAACTGTTGACTATGCAGGATCTTATTTGAATTGAAGTGAGACAACATCTGTTCCAGCATGATTTTATCATAGATTTTACTCAATGCTGGAAGCACGGATATAGGCCTATAATTAGAGGGATCACTCTTACAGCCCGATTTGAAAATTGGTACTACTTTACTGTGTTTCATTAAGTCAGGAAAAGTGCCGCTGTCCAAACATTGATTGAATATGCCTGTTAGGACAGGAGCAATTGAGTCAATAATATCTCCAAGAACCCTAACGGATATCCCCCACAAGTCTTCAGTATTTTTTACGATTAGACTTTTGAACGCGTTTTTAATTGTATCAATACATATTGATTTAAATTTAAAGGTTGGTATGTCTTTAGTAAAGTTTTCTTTAAGAAGAGCTTCAGCTAATTTAGATGAGGAGGGAAGAGACTTCGTAACCTCTAACGGAATGTTGGTAAAGAAATTTTCTAATGTCTCAGCGACATCTTGCTTACCAGAAATGGTTTGATTAGATATTTTCAAAGACAACTCATTCTGATCGCTTTGTTGTGTCTTTCCAGTTTCTCTATTAATTATTTGCCACACAGTTTTTATTTTATTATTAGAAACACCAATTTTAGTTCAAGATGTGAGTATTCAAGATGATATAGTAAAATAATACTATTCGTCTTCTCTTTTGTCGGCTCTAATAGTTTAAAGAATCTACAGTAGTATCCCGGTAGTAGTATCGGGAGAGCAGTGGTGGCCCAGTGGTATCGGCCGCGACTTACAAGTTGTAGGTCATGGGTTCGAGCCCAGGCAGGCGCTTTACTTTGTGTAAATGATTTCATTGCCCCTGCTCTCAAAACGGTGAAGGAAAACATCGTGAGGAAACCGGTATGTCCTAGAACCAAAAATTCGAAGACATGTGACATCTACCAACCCGCACTGGGCCCGCGTGGTGGATTATGGCCCATTCCCTCTCACAGAGAGGAGGCCTGTGTCCCAGCAGTAGAAACATTAATAGGCTGATGATGTGATGTGATGTGACAGTAGTATTATCAGAAAAACTAGATAATACTGTTAAATCACTAAACCTAGTCTCAGTTAAATCATCAATAACTGCGTGTATATTAAAAGCTAACAATGTAGCTAATAAATGTCGACTATTTTTGGGAAGAAACATATGGTTCCCAATCAAAACAAAATCACTAACAAAATTGTTGGTGTCAAAAAACAATAAACGGTCACTATGACGACAAGATAAAATATGCATCAAGTTATTTAAACTAGAAATGTATTTATTTTCCTGATCAAGTAACTTGTCAGAATAGGGCAATGCACATAATATTAATTTGCTTAATTTTAACTTAAGTAGGGTGTCGATACCATTAACTATGTCCCTTTTTGTTACATTAAGGCTATTTCCAAAAAGAAGAACTACAGTAGTTTGCTCATTCAATTGTGTCTGTTGAATTTTATGAACAAGCTCATTAAAATGCAGTTTATGAAAACAATGGTTCACTATTGTATGTTTAGAACGGTTATTTAACAAAGATCCAAAACCTGTTCCTAATTTATCAGAATATACTAAGATATTACTTTTGGTAGGGTTCAAAGTTTTTGTAGTGAGATCAATGGGTAAAGTTGTAGGTGCAACATGCTGTGACATGAGAGGTGGCGGAGCGGCAGCACAACTACAGGTGAGGTTGTTAGTCAGTGACTCATACCTCTCTGCATTATACTTAACCAGGTCCACCAACTCACAGGCCTCCTGCATGCGCTCACTCAACATCTGTTGACTACATTCATATTTACAAAATATTTCCCTTAGTGTATTTTCCCTACTCAATAATTCCCTTTGAAGGTTTTTAATGTAAGTAATTCCGACTTTTATGACATAAAGCGTTTGATCGCGCGACGATTGCTAATTGCTGTTTCTGTCGTAATAAGCCTGCCAGCCTATCTAATAAGCATCTGTCACCTTAGTGATTAAGCCTTACTTTAGTGATTTTGTTTCCAAATACCTACATGTAAATTAAAAAAATATTGTGATTTTGTGTGTCGTGCTGTGTCTTTTGGGTGCACTGAATAAAGAGTTTATCTATCTATCTAGTGATTAAGCAACACTCCGTCCAGTTTTCTCACAGTGGAAAACTGTGACATTACTTATAATACCAAAACTCTCTATCTCTTGAAATGCTTTATGGTTGGTTATTCTTACATCTATCATAGTTGTTATTCGAACGAACTCAAGCAGAACTTACAACTTAAAATTTCTTGGTAGTAACCACGGACATACATTTAAATAGATAACGCAAGTCTCTCCATCTGTATGAAAAACAAACGTGTCACCTTTTCGCAAACAATTTAAAAACAAATTTACTTACCAATGAAAGAAAACATTTGAAATGCCTCGACCAACTTTTTCTATACATTCTTTACAGCTCAATGTGGCTATAAAATAGTTATTTATGCTAGTTATTTAAGTGCGGAAGGTAAGTGATTTCCGATGAGTGGATAAATCGACACGAGTCGGAAATCATCTTACGTACGTGTATCATACAACATTTTACTATGCACTGTGCGAGGAAATATAAAAATATATCTGAACCATGCAAAAAATTAATAAAATGGCGGGCTTATTCAAGCGCGCTCTGCATATCCACAGATTAACTAATAGTTCCTCGGGCATATCTACTGCGTATGTTCAAATAGCTGTCACGTCGTAACACAAAAAGGCACGAGCAAAATATTCTGCCAAACATATTTAATGAATATTTAAAATTAATTTATTGATCAAAATCTAAATCTGGAGTAATTAAAAACGCCTTAAATGAAGTATTAGTTTTATTTTAACTTTTATATGAATGATAATCTGTACTTAACTAATTTGTCAAACTTTTCTCAAATAATAAAAACTCTACGCGTCGGGCTGGCGTAGGAGATAAAAATTAAAAAAATACAGAAAAGTAAAAAGTACTAGTTAAAAAAAGTGACACTTTCCGCAGACAGTTTGGCTGCTTGGAAAACGCTCTTTTCGAGGACATGCTTTGTAAAGGCATTTTTCTAGATTTCGTTGGATTTCCGGTGCCGATAATGCTAAATGAAAATCTCAGATTACGATCATTGATGTTGACGCGAAGTACATACAATCGCGTCATCTAGTTAGATTTATGCCTGTGGTAGTAACGTTTAAAAATGACACTTGAAAATACAGACACGAAAATCTTTTTCAAACAATGTAAACAACTTTTCGAACAAAAAATCGGTGCAGAAATCGGTCAATCGGTTGAAGTGATTCGACCTTCGTTATTTGACTGTGCAATATTATCGTGAAATACATTTGTGTCAAACTTCTTTTTAGTAGACTGATGTTTCTCAAAACTCGATTATCCGGCTGTTAACGTAATCGACGAATAATCGCCGGTTATCTGCTGTGATTGGCTGTTGAAAATTCATTCAACCAATCACAGCAGATCACACGTGCTTGACAAATTGTTACATTAATTTTGCGTTGTTAAACCCGCAGGCAACGCAAAATTATTAATTAAAACAAGGGCAAAACTATAGCGATTTTTGCGCAATAATTGCTCTTAAATACGGAAGTTTTAGAAATAAGTGCATTTAGCAAACAGCGAGTGAGTAGCAAATTAATGTGTAGAACCAACCATACCTACACTGTAGATAATTTCGACTCTTATGACTCGATGATTGCTGATTGCTGTTTCTTACGTAATAAGCCTGCCAGCCTATCTCTAACAATGTGTCAACACGACATGATATGCATAACATGTTGCTCATCGTGTTGAACGGCAACGTGGAACTTTTGTTTAGTAAACTTGTCTATCCATGCAACATCGAGCGTTGTTATGCAACGTTACCGAACATGTTGAGCGAAACGTGTTGCGCGTCAAATGTTAAAACCTATTTTATTACTAATTTTCCACTGTCCGTCTTTCTGTCTGTCTGTCACCAGGCTGTATCTCATGAACCGTGATAGCCAAACAGTTGCAAGTTTCACAGATGATGTATTTTTGTTGCGGCTATAACAACAAATACAAAAAAAAAAAATGTAGGGCTCCCATGCAAACGTGATTGTTTTTGCCGTTTTTTGTGATAATGGTACGGAACCCTTCGTGCGCGAGTCCGATTCGCACTTGGCCGGTTTTTGTCAAATCGGATGTGATGACAAAAAAGAAAGATGATAATAACAATTGCCCGAATCTCTTCAAAGTTAGAATGAACAGGCTCCTTCTGGGCTGGTAAGCTCACTCCATCGTCGACTTTGTCTCTGTCACCTCTGACCTAGACGAGTCAAGAGCAAACCCACCTCAAAAAAAATTGCACTGTAAAATTAGGTTTACTATTAATTGTATAGTGTAACTAAATAAACGATGCTGGTGATAACACGGAGTACTTTTAAATTTTAAAGTATTTAAATTACAGTATGGTTTTTATTTTTTTTCTTTGCCCCTCACTAGGAATTTCAGCCTGTATCGTGGGTGCGTTACACCGGCCGGACGGGAAATTACAATCATCTCCGAAAAAGACATGAATAGGATGTGGAGCCCATGTAACTTACAATGCAATAAAATCTGCTGCAGACATGCTACCCTTAGATTACGAAATCATTATTGTGAAGATATTTGTTTTTTTATATTTACACGATTCGAGTTGAAGCTCTAAAGGAGTTTCGCGCCGAAACCGAAACGGAATATCAACAAAGGCTCGGCTATAGCAAACCAGCTTGCTCTTATGCCCGCCTTGGAAAGAGTTTTAAAAATGTATCAGCCATTAAAAAACTACATTTTGAGCATTAAAAAATGACCACGGCAGAGTAAAAAAATAAATATGTTTGTTAAATTCTATTTCGAAGATCCCACATCCGTGGCCACTGTCCCGTTTAGAGTCAAAGAATAAATGGCCACGTTAAACATATACTACAGGGTATGAGCTAGTAGGAATCTATCTATCGCCACGATACAGTGAAAACATTCCCCTTCGTGTTTTAGTATCCTTTAAAACAGCATACAAGGCAGATACATTATTTTGTAAGTGTGTTCTCGTGTAATCGCAGTATTCCTTAAAGCGGCACTTTCAGAGACAACGTTCGAACAGCAAATGGGAGCCGACACGTCGTGACATTTGTCATGTTATTGTCGGTGTTACTTTGTGACATTATCGCGAGATGTCACGATAAACAAAACAGCTAAAATGTTTTGTGGTGAACGTTCGGGAAATGCCTATGGTTGGGAAAAGTGTGCTCGGCACTCGTGTAAAATCTTTCACAAACATGATATACCTTCACGCCTGTATGCCCAAAGGGTTAAGGGAACATCTTTCACTGTCTGTATTAAAACATTTTGGATAATAACAAAAAAAAAACAAATCGACTGCCAAAACAAAACTCAAAGCGAAAAAAAAAATAAACAGCCCCAGACGAGGATGGTTTATTTTTTTTTAATATTTCGTGTGCAATAAACATTTAATGTGATTTAATTTTGCATTTTTGGTAGATTTTATTGTAGATTTTATTAAGATATTTTTTAAAAAAGTAGTTTTTTTTAACTTTTCTTGTACTCAAGTTTTTAATTTTGTTTTATTCTGTTAGATTTTTTATTTTCTTTTATTTTTGCTTTTATTTTCTTCAATATTTGTACGCCTTCACGGAAAAACATAGCGCCTATTATAATTAACCTAAGATCTTTATGTAAATACGTATGTTTCACAAATAAATATTCTGATTCTGAAAAAAAAAAAAAAAAAAATTTACTCTTTTTAGTTTTGGTAGTTTATATTGCCATTAAAATCATTTATTACCAGTGTACATCGCATGACAATTACACTAAGCCCAAACACGATTAGGATACATTGTTTTATTACGGAGTTCCAGTGTCTACCTTGCGGCTTCATCATCAGATCAGTTCGATGGTACCATTTTCATCAGTCCCATTTATCTATTATTTGCTTAACTATTACCTGTGCCATACTCGTGACATATTAATAATTATCAAAAAGGAGTTCCAATGGCCATCTGTGGTCTTCTTCATCAGTTCTACTTTACCAAATGATACTTTCCAAGTGCAAATGCCATGGCCATGTTGATGAAAATACCAAAATCGCTCTATATTTGCTTATAATATTTGAGAAGCTTCTTCTACTTCCATTGAATCCCATTATCAGATTCTGACCTGATGCACACACTGAACAAAAGAAGAATTTTCTTAATCAATCCAGGCGTCTTTGAGTAATCGAGTAACATACGTTAAAGAAATAAAGATTCTGACGAATTGAAAACATCCTTCCTTTATTGAAGTCGGTTAAAAATAACAATTTTATTTCATGACATCGTAGGATCAATACGGGTAAACAATTTGAGACTGGACAGACATCATAATCTTGCAATCCAGAAGTATTTGAAAATACTTCTGGCTGCTTTTGAAGTGTCATGTGAGTTTGAAATCGATTTTATATATTAGAAAAACCAATCTATTGTTTAGTATTTGAGTAAGTCAGGCGAGTGGCTGTAAGCACAACTTATTCAGATGGAAGTACTCTAATAGTCGCGTCCAGACCGACCGAGCACGGCTCGCGCGGCAGCCTCGATGTTGTGCCAGATTCGCGCATCACCCCGGAACACAGAGGCGAGCCTCGCGAGGCAGGCCGAGCCATCAGAAAGAAAAGAATCAGACCGTCCACACCGAACGCACAGCGCACTGTTGGAATGGGTATTTAAAACCACTTTAAAAAAAAGGAAATTATTACTGCTGGAATTAAGGGATTTATTTAAACTAGTAATTTACAATAATCGAGGTTGCGCGGCACAGAAACATATGCATGGTCTGACGGATGGATGACTACTAACTGAGGGACCGAGATCTGCACACGGGAAGCATGAGGAAATGATGATGAGGAGCTGACGGTGCTGGTTAGGTGCTGGGTAAGTATGTTATGGTACATTGGATAGATATAACTGAGGCACCTTTGAGCAATCGAGGTGACCGACCTCGACGACTCGGTCACCAAGGAGGAGGTGGTGGCAGCGGTTGCAGCCATAGGGGGCTGCGACGTCGCAGCGGTGCAAGGCCGGGGCATTAGGCCCGGCCGCGGCGGCATGGGCACCATTCGCCTGGAGTGCCCAGTCGCCGCTGCCAAAGCCGTCCTTTACAAGGGACGGCTCGCTGTCGGCTTCAGCTCGGGTGCGGTCCGGGCACTTGTGGCCCAGCCACTTCGTTGTTACAAATGCTTCGGCATTGGACACACCCGGGCCCTCTGTCCGTCCAGCATCGACAGGGCGGACATTTGTTACCGCTGCGGTAAGGAGGGGCACAAAGTCGCCTCCTGCAACGCCGCCACGCCGAACTGCGCAGTGTGTGCCGCCAGTGGCCGCCCGGCGGGCCACGTGATGAAAGGGAGGAACTGTAATCCTCCCCCTAAGAGGGGCAAAGCGCAGGCGCCGACCCGGCCTGTCACTGCCACCGCCGTTCCAGAGGCTACGGCGGCTGTGGAGAAGGGGGGTGCGATGTCCGACTAATGCATAGAGTCGAACATCGCATCCTCCAGGCGAACATCAACCACTGCAGAGCGGCCCAGGATCTGCTGATGCAGACCGTGGCTGAGTGGTTGGTGGACGTGGCGGTGGTCGCCGAGCCATACTCGATGCCTGGCCGTTGGCTGGGTGATCGGGATGGCTTGGTGGCGTTGGTGTCGCGGCCTGCCACGGACTCCCCTCCCCTCTCGCTTTTAGAGAGGGGACCGGGATACGTGGCCGCCGCGTGGGGAGATATAGCCCTGGTCGGGGTCTATTTCTCCCCAAACCGCCCTCTAAGGGACTTTGGATAGATATAACTGAGGCACCTTTGAGCAATCGAGGTGACCGACCTCGACGACTCGGTCACCAAGGAGGAGGTGGTGGCAGCGGTTGCAGCCATAGGGGGCTGCGACGTCGCAGCGGTGCAAGGCCGGGGCATTAGGCCCGGCCGCGGCGGCATGGGCACCATTCGCCTGGAGTGCCCAGTCGCCGCTGCCAAAGCCGTCCTTTACAAGGGACGGCTCGCTGTCGGCTTCAGCTCGGGTGCGGTCCGGGCACTTGTGGCCCAGCCACTTCGTTGTTACAAATGCTTCGGCATTGGACACACCCGGGCCCTCTGTCCGTCCAGCATCGACAGGGCGGACATTTGTTACCGCTGCGGTAAGGAGGGGCACAAAGTCGCCTCCTGCAACGCCGCCACGCCGAACTGCGCAGTGTGTGCCGCCAGTGGCCGCCCGGCGGGCCACGTGATGAAAGGGAGGAACTGTAATCCTCCCCCTAAGAGGGGCAAAGCGCAGGCGCCGACCCGGCCTGTCACTGCCACCGCCGTTCCAGAGGCTACGGCGGCTGTGGAGAAGGGGGGTGCGATGTCCGACTAATGCATAGAGTCGAACATCGCATCCTCCAGGCGAACATCAACCACTGCAGAGCGGCCCAGGATCTGCTGATGCAGACCGTGGCTGAGTGGTTGGTGGACGTGGCGGTGGTCGCCGAGCCATACTCGATGCCTGGCCGTTGGCTGGGTGATCGGGATGGCTTGGTGGCGTTGGTGTCGCGGCCTGCCACGGACTCCCCTCCCCTCTCGCTTTTAGAGAGGGGACCGGGATACGTGGCCGCCGCGTGGGGAGATATAGCCCTGGTCGGGGTCTATTTCTCCCCAAACCGCCCTCTAAGGGACTTCGAGAATTTTCTCGAGGTCCTCACGGCGTCGGGAGGGCGGCACCACGTCAGGTCGCCGTGTTGGGCGACCTGAATGCTAAGTCGGTGGCCTGGGGCAATCCAGCCAGCTCTTGCAACGTCCGGGGACGCGCCGCCGAATTTTGGGCGGCTTCGTGCGGTGTGTCCCTCCTAAACAGGGGGGATGTTCACACGTGTGTGCGGCAGCGGGGAGGGTCAGTGGTTGACGTCTCGTTTGCCACCCCCGTACTAGCCGCCCGCGTTTTGAACTGGCGGGTGGAGATGGTGGAGACTCTGTCGGACCACCGATATGTGCGGTTCGACATCTCCACCCAGAGCCCGCGGGGGATGGCCCGCTCGGGCCAATCTCCCTTCCCACGGTGGGCTCTCACCCGCCTGGACCGGGAGGCAGCCCAGGAGGCGGCGTTCCTCCAGGACTGGCTCTCGCCCCCTGTGGAGGTCACCGACGTTGATGCGGCGGCAGTTCAGCTCCGAGGGTCCCTGACCGAGGTGTGCAACGCCAGCATGCCTCGGTCTCGCCGTCCGCCTCCCCGTCGCGCCGTCTATTGGTGGACGGAGGAGCTGGCGGGGCTCCGGACCGCATGCGTGGCGGCCAGGAGGGCCTACACGCGGAGCCGGCGGCGCACGACCCGATCTCAAGCCGGGGAGGACCGCCTCTACGCCTCTTACCGAGAGGCGAAGACGGTCCTCAAGTCGGCAATGTGCGCCGCCAAGGACTCGGCGAGGGCCGAGATGCTGGAGGGTCTCGACAGGGACCCATACGGGAGACCGTATAAGTTGGCGCGGAGCCAGCTGCGGCCCTATGGTCCCCCACTGTCGGAGACCCTCGAGCCAGCGTTGCTGGATGGGGTGGTCCGGTCCCTGTTTCCGCGCAGGACCGACTTCACCCCACCAGTGATGGACCCCCCGCGAGAGGCGGCTTCGCCGGAGGAGGAGATCCCCCCGGTGACGGTGGATGAAATCCACGAAGGGATTCTTCGCCTCCGCGCGAAGAAGACGGCCCCTGGACCGGACGGCGTCCCCGCACGGGTGGTGGCAATAGCTGCCTCCCAGATGGAGGACAGGTTTCTGGACCTCTTTAGCGCGTGCTTTACGGCTGGGAGGTTCCCGAAACTGTGGAGGGAAAGGCAGCTCTGCCTCCTCCGAAAAGAGGGACGCCCGGCGAACTCCCCCTCGGCATACCGGCCCATCGTTCTGCTCGATGAGGTCGGTAAATTGTTCGAGGGGATTATCGCCACCCGGCTAAATAGCCAGTTGCGGGAGGTAGGGCCAGACCTGTCGGACGCCCAGTTCGGTTTTCGACGGGGGCGTTCGACGGTCGACGCGTTGGCCCTACTCAGGGGCCAAGTGCAGGAGGCGGTGGAGTCGGGGGGCGGAGTGTTGGCGGTGTCGTTTGACATAGCCAACGCCTTCAACTCCGTCCCCCACTCGACCATATTGGAGGCACTCCGGTACCACGGAGTGCCCCAATATCTACGGGCGATCCTGGCCAGCTACCTGGAGGACCGAGAGGTCCTCCTCGTGGACAAGACGGCCAGGATCAGGCGCTATGGCGCTGAGTCCGGTGTTCCGCAGGGGTCGGTGCTAGGGCCCCCCTTGTGGAACATCGGCTTCGACTGGCTCCTGCGGGGAGCCCTCCTCCCGGGCACGAGTGTCATCTGTTACGCGGATGACACTCTCCTCGTTGCCCGGGGGAGGAATTATGGGGAGGCGGCCTGTTTGGCCTCGGCTGGCGGATCCTTGGTCGCAGGGAGGATCCGCCGGCTAGGATTGAGGGTGGCGCTGAACAAGACCGAGGCCGTGTTCTTCCACGGGCCTCGGCAGCGCCGCCCTCCGGACGCCCACATCGTCGTGGAGGGCGTCCGGATAGAGGTCGGGGCCCAGATGAAGTATCTGGGCCTCGTGCTAGACAGCAGGTGGCGCTTTGGCCCGCACTTCAGCGGGCTGTCGACGCGCCTGCTGAAAGCCGCGGACGCCCTCTCATGGCTCCTCCCAAACCTGGGAGGGCCCAAGGACAGATGCCGGCGCCTCTATGCCGGCATCTTGAAGAGTATGGCGCTCTACGGGGCACCCATCTGGGCGGACTCCCTCCAAAGGAGGGAGAATGCAACCGCCATCCGCAGGCCTCAAAGGGCCATTGCACAGCGGGTGGCGAGAGCCTACCGCTCAGTGGGCTACTCGGCGGCGTGCGCTCTGGCGGGCACCCCTCCCTGGGAGTTGGAGGCATGGGTGCTCGCCAGAGTGTACGAGTGGACGGCGCGGCGGAAGGCGCTGGGTGAGCGTCCCGCCGCGGAAGAGCGGGAGGCCGTGCGGCGAGAGGCGAGGGACGCCATCGTCCTCCATTGGACGGAGGACCTCGCCTCCGCCACTTTTGGCCGCCGGACGCTGGACGCGCTCGGTCCAGTCCTGAAGGGCTGGCTCGAGCGGCCACATGGTTTCCTCTCGTTCCGTTTGGTGCAGGTGTTGTCCGGACATGGTTGTTTCGGAACGCACCTGCACCGGATCCGGAGGGAGGAAACCCCGGCGTGCCACGACTGCGGCGCGTTAGAGGACACGGCGCAGCACACCCTCGAGGTGTGCCCAGCCTGGGCTGAGCTGCGCCGTGCCCTAACAAGTGAAATCGGGCAGGACCTCTCGCTCCCCGGCGTGGTCAACTCCATGCTGGGGAGTGAGGAGGCCTGGGCGGCGGTTGCCTCCTTTTGCGAGGACGTGATGTCGCAAAAGGAGGCGGCGGAGCGTGCGCGGGAGGACGATCCTCTCGCGCCGCCGCTCCGCAGGCGGAGAAGGGGAGGGAGAAGGCGGTTGTATAATCGTCTCCTCCCTCCTCCTGGTGGTGATTAGCGGACGGATGGTGCGGGGGCACCTTCGTCCGCATTGCACCAATCACCACCCTCGTTGGGCGGGAACGGCCGGGCACTCGCGGTCGTTCCCGGGCCCCTCCACTAAGGGAGGGGCGTGAAGGCCCCGCTGTAAAGGCGGGCGGTCGTCGGCGGAGGACTGGAAGTAAAGGCTGTGCCGGTTTCCCAGTCCTCCTCCACTCAGACGATGCGGGAGTGCCGCTGGGTTATTTTAGTGGGTATACCGGGCCAGTCAGCCCGGGGAGTCCCACATAGCCCCCCATCCCCCGATGGGCGGGTATGCGTAATGCATTTTTTCCCAGCGAAACAAAAAAAAAAAAAAAAAAAAAAAGGTGTTGTCCGGACATGGTTGTTTCGGAACGCACCTGCACCGGATCCGGAGGGAGGAAACCCCAGCGTGCCATGACTGTGGCGCGGCGGAGGACACGGCGCAGCACACCCTCGAGGTGTGCCCAGCCTGGGCTGAGCTGCGCCGTGCCCTGATCGATGTTGTTGGGCGGGACCTCTCACTTCCCAGCGTGGTCAACTCCATGCTGGGGAGTGAGGAGGCCTGGGCGGCGGTTGCCTCCTTTTGCGAGGTTGTGATGTCGCAAAAGGAGGCGGCGGAGCGTGCGCGGGAGGACGATCCTCTCGCGCCGCCGCTCCGCAGGCGAAGAAGGGGTGGGAGAAGGCGGTTATACGATCGTCTCCTCCCACCTCCTGGTGGTGATTAGCGGGCGACAGGTGCGGGGGCGCCTTTCGCTTGCATTGCACAAATCACCACCCTCGTCGGGCGGGAACGGCCGAGCACTTGCGGTCGTTCCCGGGCCCCTCCACTAAGGGAGGGGCGTGAAGGCCCCGCTGTAAAGGCGGGCGGTCGTCGGCGGAGGACTGGAAGTAAAGGCTGTGCCGGTTTCCCAGTCCTCCTCCACTCAGACGATGCGGGAGTGCCGCTGGGTTATTTTAGTGGGTATACCGGGTCAGTCAGCCCGGGGAGTCCCACATAGCCCCCCCATTCCCCCAATGGGCGGGTATGCGTAATGCATTTTTTCCCAGCGAGATCAAAAAAAAAAAAAAAAAAAAAGGCACCTTTGAGCACGGCCCGTTTGCCGACAGCCGACGGCTCGACCGTGAGGCACGCTCGGCTGAAGCAACGTGCGCCTGAGGCAGCTCGAACCACGTCCACACCGACCTAGGCATTGGCTCGCGAGGCTGCCGCGCGAGCTGTGCTCGGTCGGTTTGGACGCGGCTATTGACGCACAGTACGATTGAGGAGCTATGTCTTGAACAATGCCTCATCTCTTATCTTGCTCTCTGTGAAGCAACACCTGTTCCCTGAAAGACCTTTACGATGCAAATGCTATCGCTGTTGACGTGGCTGAATTCCAAACAGACTTATTTTTTTAATTGGAATCATCGAAACGACGAAGAAATAAATTAAAATAAATGATCTCTTTTCTGCATTATCATCAAATACAACAAAAAATGCCATATATTTTTCTATATATATACTTAACACGAAACATAAAATGTTAGGGACGATAAATTGTTATTATAAAGCGCCTCCAATTCGGGACACCGCATAAAAGTGGACATAACTGCGCCGTAACACTCGTGTGAGCATAAAATAAAAAAAGAACGGTTGTGGGCTTGTTACACGCCATGGTTTACGAGGCATAGAACATTAAATAGGATGTACAAGGGACATTTTTCACGTGTGTTTCTACTTTTGCAACTTTCCAAGATGTTTTTTTGTCTATAGCTGACACAAAAATTATACGATTTTATTTAATACTAGCTGTTGCCCGCGGCTTCGCTCCCGTGGGCCACCCCACAGGACCCGTTTTCGGGATAAAAATAGCCTATGTCACTCAGGAATAATGTAGCTTTCTATTGGTGAAATAATTTTTCAAATCGGTCCAGTAGTTTCGGAGCCTATTCGGTACAATCAAACAAACAAAAAAATCTTTCCTCTTTATAATATTAGTATAGATTTATAAGTCAAAAGAGATTTCGATTAACGTTTAAAGCATCAAATAAAATGACTTAACGAATATTTAAAGAATTAATGAAACATTGAAGTTTTCTACAGTTTTACAGAGCATTACCTGAAAAATCAGAGAAAAAAAGATTGTTTTTAATTTGAGGTCAAATCGAAGAAAATTAAAAAAACCCCGGCAGAGTGCGAGTCGGATTCTCGAAATCGACAAAAATATCACGTTTCTTGTAAGGGATCCCCACTTAAATATTTATTTTATTCTGTTTTTACGCTTTGTTGTTATAGCGGCAACAGAAATACATCATCTGTGAAAATTTTAACTGTCTAGCTATCACGGTTCATGAGATACAGCCTGGTGAAAGACAGACAGACGGACCGCGGACCTTTGGGTACGGAACCCTACAAAATACGTATATCCATGTTATCATTATATTTTTTAAGGGCTCAAAACTTTTAAATGCGTGAAGAACCCTTTAATTATAAACTCAAAAACACTCCAAAAATACGCTTAATCCAAGTTCACCCTTTACGTACTCCCCTTTTCACTCACCATCCGAAAAGATAAGCGGATTTGATCAAAAACCCCGTATTTCAAAATGGGAATAATAGCTTGGCCAACAGGGTTACGAGATCTGGATTTACAGCTTTAGTCATTTGACTTTTTACACCTTTTTCCGTTAAATGTAAGCCCGACTTATCGGGATTCCGACAAGCTTTTTTGCACGACACTGACAATCACTGGGTATCAGATGGAATTAACTCGTCTGTTCGCAGTGTGTATTTAAATGAACTGCATTTTAAATGCAAAACGTACGTAACGTAACGTTTTACTAAAAAAGAAAAACCCTTTTTATAAAAAAATACAACTGACTTCCAAAAACTACTAATCTACCAGGGTGACCTGTGCACATCTGCGTACCCGTTTAGAGCATATTGGCGTGATGATTTGTTATGAATTGGTAAAAACAATAAACAGACATGCGATAGCAGAAAAACCCAAGAGATTTGGCTGTCATTTATTGAAGAGTTCTGTTGTATAACTCCTAAGTTCTTCATCAGATCTTTACCAAATTTAAATAGGTCCATTTCGGAATAGACCTCTTTCAAAGAATTTAGCAAATCCGTTTATATATGACGGATTATGCACGAAAATACATAAAGAAAAAATAGAAACATCCGAATTGAGAACCTCCTCCTTTTTGGGAAGTCGGTTAAAAACTTTTAGTCTCAACTCACACGTAGGTAAAAAGTTCCAAAGCCCTTGATTAGAGGCGATGACCGATAACATCAAAAATGCAATCGCATTCAAAAATGGAATAAATAAAGGTAAAATGCTTTACGAAAACTATTAAGCAGATATGAAGCTTTTAAATGCCACATTTGGGTAGAATTATTGTTTGTGTGTGTGTGTTTTTAATGTAGTAGTACCCCGCAGTATTATTTTTATTTTATCCAATTATTATTTATGAGTTATTTTTAGGAACGTTTTTAATTTAATGTAATTATTTTTGAGCATGTTATGAGTTTAATTTATTTATGAATGTTTCTTTTATTTTTTAATTTAATGTAATTATCTTTTTGGGAATAAATGGCTTAATAATAATAATAAGTACCCCGCAGACTACCTCTTTTAATTCAAGTTCTTTCAGTCCGTGATATCACTGTTGTCGCCGCCAATGTTCCAATTTTTTTTTAATGTTTTGTAAAAATGTAATTAGGTTGGTGTAAAATAAATTATATTTAATTATATTCATAGATAGACAAACATTAGCTAAACATTTATTCGGTATAACATAAAAATACGCAAAAGAACATCTAAATTATTTCAAGTAGAATTTAAAAAAAACTCTAAGATATTTGTATTTCATGCTTTTTAAACTACACCACTACACCCACCACTACTGCTTTTTTTTTTAGATATTTGTATTTATCTAGTGGTAGACACGCTTCGATCGACAATCTATTGAACACAATAATAATTATCTTGCGAAAATACCCCGATTCAAAGAGTAAAATAACTTTTAAACAGCTGAACCAATTTTCATTAAAGATAGCTAAGAACACTAAATTAAAATCAGCTCATCCCTTTAAGAGCTATGATGCCACACACATTATACAAACGTGAAACTTGCAGTCCTCTTTTCCGTCGGGGGTTAAAAACTAAGCAATTATAATAAAAAATATGCTACACTGTCTAATTTTGATCAAACTCTTTCACCCATTAATTCGAATAATCAGGGCTTTAGCAGTAGATATATTTAAAACTAGGTGTTGCCCGCGGCTTCGCTCCCGTGGACCACCTCACAGGACCCGTTTTCAGGATAAAAAATAGCCTATGTCACTCAGGAATAATGTAGCTTTCTATTGGTGAAAGAATTTCTTAAATCGGTCCAGTAGTTTCGGAGCCTATTCGGTACAAACAAACAAACAAAAAAATATTTAGTATAGATAACAAGAGCTATGTATTTCTAGGTACATGAAGGTATAAAGGTCGAGACGAAGGGTTTGTTTACGTACATTAATCCCTAGTGCCAGTCTGTGTGATGAGTGCTTGTATTTGGTCAACCAAAGCTAAAAGGATAGACTTCGGGGAATGACAAGGGTCACAGACTAGTAAGGGACCGGACTTTCGTAGACTTACGTAGTACGTACGTAACACTTAGCAGTGTGGTATTCATTCAATTGATACTTACGTACGTATAGCCCTCGCCAAACTTCTGGGCCGCCCTGAAGTTGGTTTACCGGATGCGCGAGGCACGAATCGGTGCTGTTTTTACCCGACTGCCGAAGGAGGGTAATGTGTTTGTCTGTTATCTGGTTTTGGTCAGCCAGCTCGCGATTATGTATCCTCCGACTGCACAACATGATTTTCTCCTTGTTTACGTCTTTTCAGTTCGCTAACGCTTTTTAAGCAGTCGGGTTATTTGATTTTTTAATTAACTTTTTTATTTACAACTTTTTAGTTTCTGGAATTTCTTCATAACTGAAATAGACTATGTATATCAATTAATATTTTGCAAACAAAACTGTTCAAAAGGAAATTCAATATTTATATTTTTTCTCCGAGCGGGCGCACGGCCAGTACTGCGTTAGTAACGAAAAAAAAGAAGAAGAAGAAAAGAAAAAAAAGAAAAAAAAAGAAAAAGTAGAAGAGAAAGTAGAAGTAGTAGTAGTAGTAGTAGTGTAGTAGAGAAAGGAGAAGTAGATAAAAGTTTTTATCTACTCTCATAGCATAATATTCGAATTATAAACTTCAAAACGAGTTTATATTGACATACTTTATAAACACAATACCGAAATTTAAAAATAGAATTTTATTATAACACTTTTTCTCTAACAAAATAATGCTATAATATATTTTATCTACACTCACAACGTAATGTTCCAAATACGAATTCGAAAAATATTGCATAAACACGTACTTTATATTCGTGGATAGGTAAAATTAAAAAAAAAAACCATTATAGTTCAACATTTTCCTTCGATTTTCAAACAACTGCATCATAAAATAACTTTTTAATTTTTATAGCACACTTTTACTTTTTAATTTTCTGACGCGTATGGGCTCATGTCATTGTCAGTTGTCTGTGGATGCGCGTGCTGCGCTATGAGAATCTAAATTGCCCGCCATACCATACCACATATTTTTTCCTTTTGCACTTTTGTTTTATTTCAACTGTATGAGTGAAGATAAAGTAGTGTATGCAATAGCATATAATTAGGTATTAAAACACTCGCGTAATATTATTATCAAATTCGGCTTCGCCTCATTTGATAAACCTACGCTCGTGTTTTAATAACCCCTATTATATGACCATTGCATAAACTACTATTATCTACACTCACAACGTAATGTTCCAAATACGAATTCAAAAAATATTGTATAAACACGTACTTTATATTCGTGGATAGGTAAAATTAAAAAAAAAACCATTACAGTTCTACATTTTCCTTCGATTTTCAAACAACTGCATCATAAAATAACTTTTTAATTTTTATAGCACACTTTTACTTTTTAATTTTCTGGCGCGTATGGGAAGTTTCATTGTCTGTGGATGCGCGCGCTGCGCAGTGGGAATCTTAATTGTCCGCCATACCAAATATTTTTCCCTTTCTACTTTTGTTTTATTTCAACTGTATGAGTGAAGATAAAGTAGTGTATGCAACGGCATATAATTAGGTATTAAAACACTCGCGTAATATTATTATCAAATTCGGCTTCGCCTCATTTGATAAACCTACGCTCGTGTTTTAATAACCCCTATTATATGGCCATTGCATAAACTACTATTATCTACACTCACAACGTAATGTTCCAAATACGAATTCGAAAATATTGTATAAACACGTACTTTATGTTCGTGGATAGATAAAATTAAAAAAAACCATTATAGTTCAACATTTTCCTTCGATTTTCAAACAACTGCATCATAAAATAACTTTTTAATTTTTATAGCACACTTTTACTTTTTAATTTATTGGCGCTTATGGGCTCATTGAAGTACTGTCATTGTCTAAGAAGGCGCGCGCTGCGCAGTCATGCGCAATGTGAATCTAAATTGCCCGCCATACCAAATATTTTTCCGTTTCTACTTTTGTTTTATTGCAACTGTATGAGTGAAGATAAAGTAGTGTATGCAATAGCATATATTATTATTATTATTATTATAAACTTTATTGTACACCACAAAATAAAAACATAAAGGACAAACATTTTCAAACAAAGTGTACAATGGGCGGTCTTATCGCACAGGGCAATCTCTTACAGACAACCTTTGGATGGACTGAACGATAGGAGAAGAATTAAGGGCAGTCAGTGTACAATAGATAATAAATAATATAACTTACTTATACATAAAAACATAAAATACATACATACTATACTACATATCTAATATACTAATAAATATTGAATATATGACAGGGAAAGGAAAAGACTAAAAAAAAAAATTATAGTGAAAGGTAATGCTCCTTTACCATTTTCTTAAATGTTGGCAGTGTTTGTGCGCGTCTTATTTCTATAGGTAATGCATTCCACAATCGCACTGCTTGAATCGTAAAAGATTTGTCAAAGAAGGAAGTGGAATGCATACGAATAGTCAATTTTAAATTCTCCGATGATCTCAAGGACCTAGAATGGGTGTCACAGAGGAACTGAAAACGTTATTTAAGATAAAAAGGAGTAAAAAGAATAAAGAGCACATTATAAAGCAAAGAGAGTATGTGGGCATTCCGGCGAAGGCGAATAGGAAGCCATTTGAGCTTAGTACGAAATTCAGAAACGTGATCATATTTGCGCAAGCCAAATATAAATCTAATACAGAGATTTTGAAGTCGCTCAAGCTTATCCAATTGGTCTTGGGTGAGATCAAGATAGCTGGCATCAGCATAGTCCAGGATAGGGAGAAGAAGAGATTGTGCTATCGCAATTTTAGTGGCGATGGGAAGAAAATTTCGAAGACGTCTCAGGGAGCCCGCAGAAGCAAACAGTTTACGACTGACTTCCTGCAGTTGTTTGGTCCAGGCAAGAGTGCTGTCGATGTAAATCCCCAAGTTCTTCACAGTGTTAGCAATAGGAATAATGGTGTTGTTGAAAGAAACCTGGGGAAGCGTCGACCAATCAATCTTAGAAACAGTCCGGGAACTACCAATGACAGTCACCTGAGTCTTTGTTGGATTAATCTTCAGCCCAAACTCAGCACTCCAGTCACCTATTCGAGCCAGATCTATATTAATCGTCTCAATGGCATCAGGTAATTCTCCAAGAGGGGCTTGGGTATAAATTTGGAGATCATCAGCATACAGGTGGTAGAAAGAAGATAGTCGATGAGTGATAGCATTAATAAAGAGTGCGAAGAGAAGAGGAGATAAAACGCCACCCTGCGGCACACCGGCAGAGGTGTGACACCAAGAAGAAAAAGATTCATCAGTGCAAATACGCTGCCGGCGGCCAAACAGGTAACTATGAAACCAGTCAATTACCGGAGGAGATATGTTAAAAGAGCTTAGGACGCCAAGCAAAATGTCGAAGTCAACGGTATTGAAGGCATTGCTAAAATCAAGCAGAGCAAGTACCGTTAACTTTCCCACTTCCATGCCTGACCTGATATCGTCCGTAATGTGTACAAGTGCTGAGGTAGTGCTGTGTCCGCGTCGAAAACCAGATTGGAAAGGATTTAGCAGATTGTGTTTGGTAAGGAACGTGCTGAGTTGATGGTGGACAAGTTTTTCAAGGACTTTAGATAGGAAAGGAAGAATAGAAATGGGACGATAGTCAGAAAAAGATGCAGGATGAGATTTTTTGGGTAAAGGAATAATTTGGGCATCTTTCCAGGATTGTGGGAAGACACCACTGGAAATAGAGAAATTGAGGATATAAAGTATGACAGGGATAATGTTATCAAGGATGGGGATGATCATCTTACGGCTGACACAGTCACTACCAACAGCGTTGGATGTAATCGATAAAATACTGTTTTTAACATCACAGGCAGTTAATTGACTTAAGACAAAAGGAGAATAATCAGGTATCGGAAGATTTGAAAGATAACTAAGCGTAGTAGCTTTAGTGGCCCTATCCAATATGGGCGAAGTAGAAAAATGACTATTAAGTAAGTTGAAGTCCAAGTCTTTAGGAACCGTGTCATGAGACTTTTTTCCGATACCTAATGATTTCAGAAATTTCCAGACCTTGGCTGTATCACCGTTTTGAACAGAATTATGGATATGTTGGCGTTGTGCGTTCCTACACACCTTGCTGCATTGGTTCCTTATAGAGACGTATTTCTCCCTGTTGACGTCGTTGGGCCGAATTTTATACTTAAACTTCGCAGCTGCCTTTTTGCCTAGTAAAACTTTAATTTCATTAGTTAACCATGGCGCTGGAAGATGCTTAACTCGTACAGCTCGAATAGGTGCATGTGTGTCGTAAAGTTGAATGAGGGTAGACGTCAAGATATCAACTTGTTCGTCGACGGACGAGGATGCGACCAGCGGAGTCCAGTCAATGTTACTGGCATCATCTTGCAGACGATCAACGTCCATGCCATCAAAATTGCGAAGCAGAAGAGTTTTGAACTTATGCTTAGGTGGTCGAATTTTATAGGAAGTGTAAATTAGATCATGATAGGAAAATGCGTCGGCAGAACATTGACCATGTTTAGCGACGTGATCGAAAGAAGAAACAATAATAAGATCAAGAAGCGAGGGGACAGAGTTAGGAAAATGGTGAGTGGCACCAAGATCAAGGATACAAAGATTGGTAGATTCAACAATATGGCGAAGAGAAGAAGAGCGGGTATCTTTTTTAAGTAGACATGTATTGAAATCGCCCATTATGATACTGTGACTGTAAGAGAGGATTAAAAATTCTAAAATACGTTCGAAAGAAGAGAGGAAATTAATCCGAAGAGAAGGACAGTAGTAGACCCCTAGGAGAATCTTAGTATGATGTAATTCAACTTCCAAGAAAAGATGTTCACCAGCGTTCGGTGGGGGTGGCTGTGTGGACATGTTAACAATGGAAAAAGGAATATAATTACGAAGATATATGGCCACCCCACCACCACCACCGACCGCGCGATCATTCCTGATAAGTTGAAATCCCGGTAGGGAGTAGGAGGAAGAGGGAAGACAAGGTTTTAACCATGATTCGGAAATAAGAATCGCATGAATATTCTTACAGTCAAAACTTGCCAGCATATCAGGGAAGTGGGCCGGAATACTCTGGGCATTTATGTGGACTACATTAAAGTTCCTAGAGACATCGGAAAAAAGTGAAACTAGAGTGTCGGCTAAGGAAGGAGCATCACTATCCAAGGAGTGAAACGAATCAGTGTCACTGCTAGGACTGAGCATAAATATAAAATATATAAAATAAATATCTATAACAAAACAATAAAAAACTACGCGGCTAATAAATTTCCGTCCACCTGCCGGTTGTACTTAACATGAGAGAAAAGCAAAAATAACAAAACACATAATTAAATTCTGTAGTCCAGGCATATAGAATAATATAACAAGTTTAATAACAAAGCAAATTAAAATAAATGAAAATTAGGACCGTGTAACAGAACGATATTAAATTTAATGTATAAGAATGACATTTGTCAATGCAGTGGAATGGAACGCAAACATGAATAGACATTGACAGTTTGTGACATTGACATGACATGACATTGATGTGCTGTGTTGACGAAATGAAATCAAATTACAAAAACTGTACGGTGTGATAGTAACAAACGAGAAATTAAATAAGAGTAGGTGCGAACTAAAGGAAACATAACAAAACAGTTCCTACGGAAAAACACAACAAATACCTGGACCACCAAGAACAACATCGAAGGACTTTACTTCCTGGCCACAGTGCGCTTGGATTTTGAAGCGGCGACCTTTCCCATTGCGACCGGCTGCGCGACGCCCGGCTCCGGCTGTCCAGAGACCTGCTCCGGCTGGGCGGCCATCAGTTCAGATTGCTGCGCGATCCCATTGAGGTCGGCAGAGGAAGTGACTCGATGCCGAACGCCCTTCGAATCCAGTACCAATACAGTGCCCTCTGACGTCCAGCACTGGGTCACACCAAATCTGTCCCGCGCTGCCATGAAGATGTTGTGTCGGGTCTTCGTGAGGAACTCCGACACCGTGACACCAGACCCCTTCAGCTTAGTTTTGCCGAACCAGATTTTATCCCGCAGTGCCACATCATGCAGTTTAAACAGGATTGGTCGGGGTTTGTGAGATGTACTGCGTCCCATTCTGTGACACCTCTTGATGCCAGAAGTAGTCAAGTCAATATCGAGATGCTGTTTGACAATACGAGCCACCACTTGTGCAGTCACCTCGTCCTGCCCCTCAGACACTCCGTGCAATAGAAGCATTTTTCGCCGCCTACGCATCTCCATGTTATCCAGGTTCTGCCCCAACATGGCAACCTGCTTCTGCAGAGCACCAAGCGCCTGAACAACAAATGTCCGGAAAGAGGCAAACTCCGCTGCCAAAGTTGAGGTGGTGATTGCTGTGGTGGATGGAGTCTTCTGCAATTCCTTCTCAAATGCAGACATTCTCTCACCAAACAGACTGCTCATTTCAGCGATTGTGCGGTTGATTGCTTCCATGATGTTCAAATTTAAATGTATAAATATATAATAATAAATGTTGTGTTTTTGAGCTAATAACACTTCACCGGCAGGTAGAGGCAATTAACTAATAATATGTGTCATTAAATTATAAAATTATTATCTATTTCTATTTTTTTTATTAATTTAAAATCAAGAGAAGAAAAGAAAAGCATATAATTAGGTATTAAAACACTTGCGTAATATTATTATTAAATTCGGCTTCGCCTCATTTGATAAACCTACGCTCGTGTTTTAATAACCCCTATTATATGACCATTGCATAAACTACTATTTTTTTCTATTACGATACAGGACAAATCCAAGAAGTTAATCACTAAGGAGTTTTCATCAATAATTTTTTTGTAATGCCATTTTTATAGTACCTATTTAAAAAGATTTGATTCCAATTTTTACTTGTCTATGACAATGCCCGTCACGCACTGCGATTTTTATTCGCGCGAATTTTGTCTCTTTCTACCTGTTCATAGAGCTCAAAATATTCGCGCGAATTAAATTCGCGCCGCGGTGCGGTGGATTCTGTGGCAAAACACGGCTTTCTTGCGGTATTATTTCTGCACTGGTTTTTTACCGCAATGCGAGCAGCTTCATAAAATTCCATAGGTCGAGGAATGGGAGGAAAAAATTCGCGCGAATAAAAATCGCAGTGCGTGCTAAACCTTAGCGATGATGTGCTGGGTTTTGGAGCCATTCATACGTATTGCAAGTTTTGCTGTAGTGTATTTTATGAGTTTTTTAAATTCTTGCTTAAAAATGTCTGATATCAGTGAATGTGAAGAAAATTTGACTTCGCCCGATATTTTAGATGCGGCGAAAGAAATTACTCATAATCTATTACCAGCAAAGACGAGAAAATTATATGATAAATGTTATCACTTCTGGCATGGAAAATGCAAAAAAGGTATTTCACGATTCAAACCTAATGTATGAGTGAAGATAAAGTAGTGTATGAAACTGCACATAACTAGGTATTAAAACATTCGTGTGAATATTATTAAAAACCTCGCCTACGGCTCGGTTTTTAAACACACACTCATGTTTTAATACCCCTTATTATGCAACAGTTTCCTAAACTACTATTTTATGTAACTGTGTATTTGATATGAAAATACACGTGGGTGAGTAGGTAACTCTTTAGAAGCATTTTGACCCGACTACGGCGAAGCATAAGGGAGGCTTATGTTTTTGACCGTATGCTACTTTGCAGAATGTATTTTAGGTGGCATAAGACTACGGTTATCCTCTGAACAACAGTATGAATATGTATCAAATACAATACATTATTAATAACATGTAAGCTGTTTATTTAGTACCCGATACATATCGAACAGTGTGTACAAACAATTTCAGATGAGAATATTTTCTTGTTTCATACTTTTTAGAGCGGGCTTTTTCTGTAGTCGGGTTTTCAATTTTTAACTTTTTTTTGGGTTCTGTACCCAAAGGGTAAAGACGGAACCCTATTACTAAGACTCCACAATCCGTCTGTCTGTCTGTCTGACCGTCTGTCACCAAGCTGTATCTCATGAACCGTGATAGCTAGACAGTTGAAATTTTCACAGATGATGTATTTCTGTTGCCGCTATAACAACAAATACTAAAAACAGTATAAAATAAATATTTAAGGGGGGCTCCCATACAACAAACGTGATATTTTTGACGTTTTTTGCTCGATATTAATAACGGCAACAGGTAGACGCTTGAAATATTCACAGAATGTTAAGTTGTATATTCCCTTCAAAAAATAATAATTATTAAATTAAAATAAAATAAATTAAGGAGGGCTCCCATACAGCAAACGTGATTTTTTTGCAGTGTTTTGCGATAATGGTACGGAACCCTTCGTGTGCGAGTCCAACTCGCACTTGGCCGGTTTTTTATTATTTGCATCACTATTCCCGCTGAATATGTACACACAAAGTTTAAGTGGATTGTAGTCAAAAGACTACAACACTATGAACATTATCCTTTTCCCAACAAAGTTAAGATCGGCTTCAATTCTAACCGGATACAACTGAAAACCAATATTTTACAAGGACTTACTGCTTATGCCTATCTAACCTCCTTGTAAGCTGTACCAAAACAAGAAAAAATCATGCTGTACAGTCGAAGGATACATATTCGCGAGCTGGCTGACCCCCTGATCCTCCGACTGCACAGCATGATTTTTCTTGTTTGCAGCTTTTGAATTAAATTTTAAGCAGTCGGGGTTTTGTTTTTTTTTTATTAACAAATTTTTAGTTATCCTTTTTTTACGAATTCCTTTTAAACATATAAGTGGTATATATTTTTGTAATCACTCATCATCAATATCTTAAAACCCTTCATTTTGATACCTCACTCGACGGGTTTGGAAGAAAAAAATAATTGGGACCCGCACAATATGGCGCCCAAATTCCGTCGTGTTTTTTTTGTTGAACTTTACCTATTTAAGAACTTTTTGGCTGTCAGATATGAGGTAATAAAGAATATTACATACATACAAAAAAAATATCCATACATATTACATACATACAAGATACTTGTGGAAAACATAACACTTTCCTTACAGTCGAGTAAAAATAAAATACCGAAATTATTGGAAGAAACTAAAATAGACTACGAAATAGAAAGATACGATACGATATTCCCAGAAGTAACAAAATACATCAAAACCGAAAAGAGAACAAATACTTTTTGGATAAACTGTACAAATATTAGATCTT
Source organism: Anorthoa munda (assembly GCA_945859665.1). Classification (NCBI taxonomy): domain Eukaryota; kingdom Metazoa; phylum Arthropoda; class Insecta; order Lepidoptera; family Noctuidae; genus Anorthoa; species Anorthoa munda. The sequence continues at coordinate 17,386,751 of OX243896.1, read as the reverse complement.
GATACTGAATAACTATACCGTTTTGTTGATATTTCATAGAAAAATCTCCCTTGTGACACATAAAAAACTGTTAATTTCCTAAATTGATGTTCTATTATTGCTATAATGTTTTGCTAATACAGACTTCTATCAATAATACATAATAAAAGTACGATCTATCTGTCCTATTAACGAAAATATTTTTTAGAATATCTTATCTCAAGTTTTAGGGCATTGACCTCTGAAAATGAGGGTGAAGAAATAAGTAAAATCAGTATCAATTTAAACGATCTTATATCAAATAGTACTGAACTGAAACCGTTCGGAAACAAAACATAAACTTCAGCAAAGGATATGGGCGTATTCGGACGACCCCAATTCGCAGGGCAGATCGGCCAGCAGACATTTTACTGAGTCAAAATACCAAAGTATATAAGAGTACTTTGCACACGTTGATTTGAACGTGTGCAAAGGATATGAGCGTTTTCGGACGACCCCAATTCATCGGGCAGATCGGTCAGCAGGACATTTTACTGAGTCAAAATAACAAAGTAATTTACCTTGTGATTGAATGACAGTGGGTAAGACAAGCTAACCATATTGAATATTTTGTTTCGTCGAACTTATTATTATACCTCCCCAATGAGGATAAACTAATTAACGTCAGTTTAAACTTGGAACGTTGACTAAGGTCTCGAAGTATAGCTGACAAAGTTTGTTACGTACCTACTACAGGCGTGAAAACCAAGTTTACATTTAAATCATATTTAATAGCTTAAATCACTGACATTCATTGACCCACAACTCATATTTGTTTTGTATGTGTATTTAATAATATCTCGTAATTAGGAAAAACCCGCCCACTCACAACAGAAACAGTGGAGTTTGATATATCGGAGACCTTTAGGCACCAGCGGCGTATTCATACGCGGTGTGGGGGCTCCATTGAAAAAGATAGTTCCTAAATGTGATAATATTTAAGATCCATCACACACTTGTCTCACTCTAGCCATTCCAGCGGTCCACCACCTTTGGCCATCACCTTTTGGTCAATCCCCTTTATAAACGACAGAACGTCTCGCATATTATCTTAGCATAGGGACATTTCTCACGGTAATACTGTAAAAAGTTATTTAAGGCCTGCCACATGTTTGGACCTTCCAACGGTATATGAATTACGCGAACATTAAGGTCTGTTGTCGGCATTTTACAGTGTTATAAAAATAAGTTAAATTCAATGCTTATTGTCTTCGGAACTGTAAACGAACCCTCATTAATCTAATGGCTAGCGGGCCGCCTTGAACGATCCCAAAGACATTAACGTGGCGTGAGAAAAAGGTTATATCCCGTTGCATTGTCTAGTAGATTTCTCTTCTAAAAATACCACATGGATATTTAAAATAGGATTGACATAGGTGCCATGTGAGTTTTAGATTAAGACTACACTTGTAATATATATAAGAACTAGAGAAAAGGTAGCTAATTAGACAAGATTATGTATGTTTTCATAGCTCATAAGTAGAGTACTTAGAGTAGGTTAGGTTTAAGACTCTTGTATTGACCTTTTACACGTTTTATATTTTTTCCTAGGTAGAATTAAGTATGTAGATTAAAGAAATGTATAATTTGTGTAGATTTAAGTAAGATACGTTTAATAAAATCGGCATTTCTGCGATGCCGGGCCCGAATACCGTTGAGGGAGAAGGGCGCTATTGTTTGCGGCTAACGGTTTTTTGTATAAAAGCCGGACCGCTTGGGAGTTGAGACACAGTCGGTCTCCTGCTCTACAAGGGGTAACAAGTAAGGAATAAATTGAAGATACGAATCAAGATAGTATTTTCATTCCTCCAACAAGACCCCAACAAAACAACACCAATATACAGTCCACCATAGTCTGGTCCCTCGAGCCCGGATAAAGAACGAGAACCCGCGGCAACCAGTCCACTACAGTCTGGTTCTACGAGCAACGGATACAAGAAAGAAGAACCTGCGGCAACCAGGCCCAATACAGTCTGGTCCATCAGATCTGCTGCAACCAGAACCTCCGCGCTGCAGACGAAGTACGAAGACCTGCAGCAAGAGCGAAGAAAGGTACCCGGCTGTCAACGAGCTGCAGACGAAGTAGGAAGATCTGCGGCAAGAACAAAGCTGTACGGAACAGGACCGGTTTCGAACCTAACTGGTCTTGAACCTGACCGGCTTAAACCCAATCGAACCCGACCGGCTCACCGAACCGAGCCGACCGGTTTCACCCGAAGTACCAAACCGAAGAGGTACTAACCCGCCGTGCCAAACCGAACGTGCGGCTATACTCGAGATGGTGTTCACAAGGAGCCAGGGAGACGCAACCGAGATGGAAGAACAGCTACGCATCCAAGAACAGGAAGCGCGACGCGTCCAAGAACAGGAGGCGCGCCGCCAGGAAGCGGAGCTGATCGAACGGGAGCGAAGAAGAAGACTCTCACCGGACCCACCAGCATCACTATTCTCAAGAACAGCACACAACAGCGCAGCGGGGCCTTCCAGTGCTCAGACGACAAACACCGCGATCCCACAGCGAATGACGTCACCGACCAGGACAATGAGGTCGCAACGGTCAACGACAAGCGTCACAACAAGGCTACGGATGGCGGAACTGGAGGCTGCAGAGAAGCTAGCAGCCATCCGGACCCAGCAACTGGCACTGGAAGAAGAGCTAGTCAAGAAGAGACTAGCAGTGGAGGTGTCAGCGATCAACGATGAAGATAGCGTACAAGAGGAACAAGAGCCCTCTCGTCCTCGCGAAGAGCCTCATCGAATGGTGGATGAATGGCTGAGGACGAATCCCCTCAACTCACGGGGGGAGGTGGGACCAAGAGAATCCAAACAGCTACGCTTCACATCTAGAACGAGATCGCCGACCCCCACAAGAGCGAAGGATAGCATCGAGCACTTGGCAGCAACGCTAGAAAAGATGGCCCGACCTAGGCCTAGGCACACGGAGCTACCTACATTCTCCGGAGTGGCCAACGAGTGGCTGCCATTCAAGGCGGCTGTACGAGATTCGACAGACATGTACCAGGTAACAGCAGCCGAGAACGTACAAAGGCTGAGAAGCTGCCTCAAAGGAGAGGCAAGAGACGCCGTGGCCGCCCTTCTACATACGGCCACTGATCCAGGCGTCATTATGAAGACCCTTGAGCAGTGCTTCGGACGACCAGAAGTCATCATCGACCGGGCACTGGACGACCTCAAGAAGCTTCCGAAACCTGGTACATCGGCCACAGAACTCAACAGTTTCGCTGTCAAGCTACAAAACATAATTTGCGTGCTGCAAACAATCGATCGAAGAGGTTACTTGTTCAACCCTTTTATGACCCGGGAAGTACTGGACAAGCTCAGCCCGCATCTCCGATCCCGCTGGTGTGACTACGCCTACGATCAAGAAGGGACAGCGGATCCGGAAATCGTCGTGATGTCACGGTTTCTAATGCGAGAGGCGGACCGAGCGTTACGATATACGTACGCTCCGTCTACAAGCGCCGCCGCACCGAGAAAGGAAACTAGACCCATCGTGACACTCAAGAAGAAGGCGAGCGTGTTCGCTACGACAGAGGAAAGGGAAGAAGAAAAGGACAAGTGCCCCAAGTGCGAGCAAACCCACGTGTTGACGCGGTGTCCGCAGTACAAGGCGCTCACGGTAGAGCAGCGATGGAGCTTCCTGAAATCTAATAAGATTTGCTTCAAATGCGCCCAGAAGCAACACAGGCGCATAAGTTGCAAGGCGCAGCTGTGCGGCGTCGATCAATGTCGCCGCCCGCATCATGCGACGCTCCATCAAGCGGTACGCGAAGCGCAGACCAAAGACACGGGGAAGGCTGACCCACCGAAGGAGGAAGCGGTCCTGTCCGTGGCTACCCGACCCGCTACCGGGCCACGAGCAGTCTTGCTCAAGATGTGCCCTGTCATCGTGTCCGGACCACGGGGGGAGGTCAAGACCTACGCGCTCCTAGACGAAGGGGCCACGATCACCCTAGTGGACGAAGCACTGGCGGCAAGCGTCGGGGCAGAAGGGCCATCACGGCCGCTCCACCTGAGCGGGGTTAACATGTCGCAGCGAGATATGGGCAGCCAAGTAGTGAACATCGACGTGAAGGGACTGAAGAGTGAAGAGAGCTACAAGGTACGAGCGAGGACCATGAAGGATCTCCGGCTTCACCAACAGTCTGTTCCCGACACGCTGCTGGACTACGAGCACCTGAGGGACCTGACACCAGAAGAGGTGTGCTACGAACTGGCGCGCCCCGGGCTTCTAGTGGGTACAGACCACTGGGAGTGCATAGTGTCCCGCGAGCTCCGAATCGGCGGCCCTAACCAACCGGCCGCATCAAGAACGCAACTAGGATGGGTGGTGCACGGAACCGCACCACGCAGGACCATCATAAAAGAAGGGAACGTGTTGCATGTGTATGAACCCGACCGAACCACGGGTGCATGCAGCCAGGAACTCCACGACTTAGTCGAAGCCCACTTCAGGATCGACGCGCTCGGCATACAAGGAAAGCCGAGAGTCAAGGCGAGCGATCAACGAGCCATCGACATAGTCGGGAGGACAATCAGGAAGATTGACACCGGGTACGAGGTTGGGCTGCCATGGCGGCGAGACGAGGTCACTATGCCGCCCAGCTACAATCAAGCGTTCCGCCGGCTGAAGAAGATCGAGCAGAAGATGGACGCCGACCCACAGTTCGCGGCTGAGTACTCCAAGCAGGTTAACAACCTATTGGACAAGAAGTACGCGACGCCATGCGACGGGTCGGAGCGAGCGAGTGCCATCTGTTGGTATCTGCCACATTTCGCCGTGCAGAACCCGAACAAGCCGGGCAAACATAGGCTAGTGTTCGACGCAGCAGCGAAGAGCAACGGCGTCTGCCTAAACAACGAACTGTTGGAGGGACCCGACCTACTGCTGTCGCTACCAGGAATCCTGTTTAGGTTCCGAGAGAAGGCGGTAGCGATTACAGCAGACGTGCAGGAGATGTTCCTGAGGATCAGGATAAGGCCGGAGGACCAACCAGCGCAACAGTTCCTGTGGAGAGGTGACGACCGACAAGAGCCTCCGAGGAAATACAAGATGACCAGTATGATATTCGGCGCCGCGAGCTCCCCGTACATGGCCCATTACGTACGCAACTACAACGCAGATGTACATGGGCAGGAGTACCCGCGGGCGCTGGAGGCCATCAAAGGAAGTCATTACATGGACGATTTGGTGGCCAGCTATGAAGACGCCGAAGAAGCACGGAAGGCAGTCGAGGAAATGAGGGCAGTGCACGCGCACGCAGGGTTCACGCTGAGAGGTTGGAGCTCCAGCGACAAGACGGTGCTATGTGACGTGCCCACCGAGCTACACGCCACCTCTCCTACCCAATTAGGGGGTGAGCAGCCTGAGAGCAAGATCCTGGGGCTGCATTGGGACGCGGAGCGCGATGAGCTGGGGTTCAACACATCTATGAACCGAGTCCCGGCTGAAGTACGATCGAGAACGCGCGCCCCAACTAAGCGTGAAGCCCTCAGCGCCGTGATGTCCATATACGACCCGCTTGGGTTGCTGAGCCACTACACAATACGATCGAAGATCATACTGCAGAGCTTGTGGCGCCTTCAGACGACGTGGGACGAACAAATCCCCGAGGAAGAGAACGAGCTCTTCTCCTCCTGGCTCGCTCGCCTGACCGAACTCGCTCACCTGCGACTACCGCGCTGTTACGTGACGCAAAAGTATGAACGCGTCGACTTACACGTACTGTGCGACGCCAGCGAGCAAGCCTACGCAGCCGTGGCCTATTGGCGAATAAGAAACGTCGATGGGAGCCTGAAAGTCGTGTTGGTGGCCGCCAAAGCTAAGGTGGCGCCTCGTCGGGCGCAAACTATACCGCGCCTGGAGCTACAAGCCGCAGTGATCGGGGCGAGACTCGCCGAGACGATAAGAAAGGAGCACCGAGTCGACATCGGCCAGACGACCTACTGGACCGATTCATCTACCGTGGTGCACTGGATCCATCACGACGTGCGACGCTACACGCCATTCGTCGCGCATCGGCTGGGAGAGATCGCTGAATTGACCCAGAAAGAAGAGTGGCGTTGGCTGCCTACTGAGTGCAACGTAGCGGACGACGCCACTCGACTTGTCAACATGCCCATCTGCGCCACGGATAGATGGTTTCACGGGCCGGACTTCTTGCTACTGCCAGAAGAGCAGTGGCCCACGACGTCGACGGATGAACCAGAGGACGAGGAGGTCCTTCACACGAGTGAAGAAACGGAGCGAGACAGCTGGCTACCGAACCCGGCCCGCTTCTCGAAGTATGAGGACGTGCGACCCATGCAAGCTGGCGACGGTGGCTACGCGAGTACCTGCTCACACGGGTACCTCGCGGCGAGCCACGGAACACGTGGCCGATGGGAATCGTCGAGCGCACGCATCGCGGACCGGATGGCGGCGTTAGAGTCGTCGAGGTGCGCACCAGGACCGGCACCTTCCGACGCCCCGTGAGCAAGCTCGTCGTCGTGTCAACGAAGGAGGCTACGCGAGCTGCGCCGGGGGGAGAACTATAAACGACAGAACGTCTCGCATATTATCTTAGCATAGGGACATTTCTCACGGTAATACTGTAAAAAGTTATTTAAGGCCTGCCACATGTTTGGACCTTCCAACGGTATATGAATTACGCGAACATTAAGGTCTGTTGTCGGCATTTTACAGTGTTATAAAAATAAGTTAAATTCAATGCTTATTGTCTTCGGAACTGTAAACGAACCCTCATTAATCTAATGGCTAGCGGGCCGCCTTGAACGATCCCAAAGACATTAACGTGGCGTGAGAAAAAGGTTATATCCCGTTGCATTGTCTAGTAGATTTCTCTTCTAAAAATACCACATGGATATTTAAAATAGGATTGACATAGGTGCCATGTGAGTTTTAGATTAAGACTACACTTGTAATATATATAAGAACTAGAGAAAAGGTAGCTAATTAGACAAGATTATGTATGTTTTCATAGCTCATAAGTAGAGTACTTAGAGTAGGTTAGGTTTAAGACTCTTGTATTGACCTTTTACACGTTTTATATTTTTTCCTAGGTAGAATTAAGTATGTAGATTAAAGAAATGTATAATTTGTGTAGATTTAAGTAAGATACGTTTAATAAAATCGGCATTTCTGCGATGCCGGGCCCGAATACCGTTGAGGGAGAAGGGCGCTATTGTTTGCGGCTAACGGTTTTTTGTATAAAAGCCGGACCGCTTGGGAGTTGAGACACAGTCGGTCTCCTGCTCTACAAGGGGTAACAAGTAAGGAATAAATTGAAGATACGAATCAAGATAGTATTTTCATTCCTCCAACAAGACCCCAACAAAACAACACCAATATACAGTCCACTACAGTCTGGTCCCTCGAGCCCGGATAAAGAACGAGAACCCGCGGCAACCAGTCCACTACACCCTTGTTGCTTTTTCCCGCGGCTTCGCCCGTGGCCTAACCTAGGAACCCTGCATTTTTTCGGATAAAAAATAAGTACCCTATGAAAAAATGTTCGTAATTGGACCAGTAATTCCACATTAATGCAACCTTTTGCAAACATAAAAAATAAACAATTTCACTTCTTTACAGTGTTAGATGTTTTATGTTTTCAGCAGGCGTGGGAAATCCTCATTGGGCGCCCAAGCTGCCAGCTAGATGTGATACGAGCCAGTATGGGTAGTGTCGGATCACTTAGGTGCCTTTTTTTCTACCCACTAAAACACCACTATTTCCTTACATTGAATCCATTGTTTTAAAACATGGTTTGCTGTGGGCAACTCCACGTGCATGTGGTGATTACACCAGAGCTAGAATATAGTATTTGTGCTCGTACATTAAACACACTTGATTATTACTTAGATCTACGAGAGAGTATAGTGTTAGTTTAAAATTTTCCAAATAAAAACGCTACAAAGTGAAAAATTACTCGGGTAAAGTCGGTGTTCCTGAGTTCGTTCCTTCGTTTTTTAACACCGACTTCCAAAATTGAAGTTATTTTTCACTTTGTAGTGTTTTTATTTGGAAGTCAGTTGTATTTTTTTTAAAAGGTTCTTTATTTTCACATTTTAGTTGTGGTACATAATGAGTAAGTTCTATAGTAAGGTACCTATAATGCCAGAATAGATTACCCAAATAACATGAAACTTGAACAAAACCGGTGGAATGAGAATGTACCAGGGTGAACTGTTCACTTTTGCGTAACCCTATAAAGCATACCAGCGTGATATTATGTTATGAAATGGTGTTATCAATAAACAGACATGCAATTGCAGCTATCCCGAGCGATTTGCCGTCGTTTATTGAAGAGTTCTGTTTTATATCGCCAAAGATCTTCATCAGATTTTGATCAAATTTAAATTGAACCACATGAAAAGCATCGGCTTTCAAATAAAGAAGAATCATCAAAATCGGTTCTCCTAGTAAAAAGCTCTGAGGTAACACACAACGAAATAAAAATACATTCGAATTGAGAACCTCCTCCATTTTGAAATCGGTCCATAAATAAGATCCGGTTAAATTCAACCTAACCAATCCAACTTAACACAAAACTGATACAAAACGTGGTGAAAATCCCGAAACTTCGCAGGTACTGAAAGCAGCGGGAGTTGAACCGATCCGATAGTGGAACTTAGTGCGACGTTCATTGAGGCAGTCGTGTTATCTTAATAAACTAATCTCAGAGAACGCTTAGTAAGGGGCCACGGACAGCGGAGATTGAGCGGTAAATTAGACATTCGCATATATTTGGACGTTCTTGATTTTGTTTTAGGATTGACTGTACAAAAAAGAGTTTACATTCAGATGATCTTCATTTGTTTTTGTAGTGATGCTGTGTTATTTTTACAGGACTGGACTAAAAACAGACTAACAGACGGTTTAAATTGATTTTTAGGCTATAAAAGAGTTTGGAAAATCATCATCATCTCATATCAGGCGAAAGTCGTCCACTGCTGGACATAGGCCTCTCCCAAGCGTTGCCACATTGATCGGTTTCGTGCGTCTTGCATCCAGCAGATCCCTGCACCCTTCACGGGGTCATAGGTCCACCTGGTGGGAGGCCTTCCAAGTTACAACGTGACATCTTCCGGTTCGCGGTCGCCACTCCAGAACCATTCTGCCCCATCGGCCATCCGTTCGTCGGTAACCCTCGTTCTGTTGCGGATCTCTACATTTCTGATTCGATCACGAAAGGAAACTCCGAGCATAGCCCTCTGCATTGCCGTTTGGGTGAATGTAAGCTTTCTGATGAGGCAAATTGTGAGCGACTACGACTCAGAGCTATATGTTATCACTGGCAACACACAGTGGTCATACAGAGTCGCCCACAACTTTGACTGTAGAGTCTCCGACCTTGATAGGAATGGGTGTAACATGGGCATTCAACATCACCTTGGTTTTGTCCATTTTCATCCTAAGATCCACTCTTTCGGAAGCTGTACTGAGATTATCGAGCATTGTACTGAGGTCCACCATGGTCTCAGTCATGACCACTATATCGTCGGCAAACCGAAGGTGAGTGATGTACTCGCCATTGAAGTTGACCTAGCCCTCTCCAGTCCAGAACCTTGAAGACATTCTCCAGTGTAGCGGTGAACAGTTTCGGAGATATGACGTCTTCCTGTCTCACAACTTGCTGCAAAAGGACGGTTTCTGAGGTCTGATCCTGAAGTGGAACTGACATGTCTCTCACTTCGATGTACTGGTTGTCAATTTGGCACTGTTGGAGAATCTGCATTGCAGCCCAAGTCAAGATCGATTAGAAGGCTTTATCGTAGTCCACAAACGCTAAACAGGCAGTTTGAAAAATACTCAACTTAAAAATCTTAATTCAATAACTTTCCTTCGATAGTCGTGTTAATATCAGGAGTTATGTTTTTGGATAAAGTTACATTGAAGACTAGAGGCCCTAGACAAGTGACATTCATTCTATCATCTAAAGCGTGGCGATAGCGATTGTCAAAAAGACAAAATTGTATAGGATTGACAAGCGATATCGAAAAATCACGTGATCAATCATTTTGACAATTCGACTTTCGCCTTCGCTGACATCGAATGCCACTTGCATAGGCTCAATTTAAAAAATGTTACTGTCATTATAGCCAATAGGTACCTTTAGGTACTATAAATAAAATCAAGAACAGAACATGTCGTTGTACGAAAATGTCTTCCAGATAAGTCAAAGGCAAAATGCCTGGCACTGAGATGAAGATGACTGCAAAAACTTGAACATTGAGATTTATATTATGGTTAAGTGGGGAAGTGCCTTGAATTTGTCTAAGTATCCTGATAAGATTAGTAAAATAATCCTATTCCTATTTTGACATTTGCCATTTTATAACGTGTGCGACATAATGGAAAGTATCAAAACGTTTTGACGGTAATTCCCAGTATAATGAAAGTTTACTAAGGTTGAACAAAAACCGGGCAAATGCGTGTTGGGCCTTGCGCAGTAATAGGGTTCCGAAGTTGCATAATAATCCGGACTAAGAATAGGGTTTTGTTGTTGTTACATGAACATTAAAACGGTTTCAGCGGCACACGTCTAAAAACGGTGATGATGTTTTTTTTAATCTGTATGCTCGCGTTTGACCACTATCTCGCCTGATAGTAAGCGATGATGTGGTCTACGGTGAAGCACGCTTGCCTAGATGTAACCTGTTCACTCTTGACTTAAACTAAATAAGGTCTAACTGGTAACTGAAGAAGGAGTTATAAAATCCAACTTTGCAACTGATTAGAAAAATATTATCTATTTGAGTACCACCGCGGGTGTGAATTGCGAAAGGAGCCGATACGAGCGCGCGTTAGAGCCTCGGGGAATGGTATGGTTCATTCCTGGATCCATACGCGCACGCTCCTTGTTTATTTCTCTTTCGGAATTTGAAAAATTTCTTATATATTGACCTCTAATCTGCGGTATACACTATTTCGTTCTGGAAAGTTTTACGGTACTCAATTAGTGATGTAGTCGGGTTGAATATTGACTTTATAGATGGATATCGACAAAAGAGAATAAGTAATTTGCTTAGCAATCGAATTTAATTTGACTCTGCACTAACACAAAATAGACTCCCCCGCGCGCATGCGCCGTATGGACTACGGACCGGTACTGCCAACGACTCTGGCCACTCCAATGCGTTATTTGAGCTTAAACATTATTAATTTAGAAATCATTATTATTAAGGATGTTATGATTTTATTTTTGTATATTTTTACATGGTTTATAAGCATATATTTACTATCTGTTTTACACAGCTAACAACGTTATTTAGAGAGAGCTAGCATGAAATTGCGGTAGCAAACGGGTGATTGTTTAATTCGTTCAGATCATAAGATCGAGATTATCAGTTCATCGTATGAGCCTTTGATTACTCATTGTAAATATCACCCAATATATGTGACTGTGTTGTGGTTTAATCTGAGTTTTACTGGTTGCCCGACTGAACCCCTACATCATGGAAACTATACCAAGAAACGAAAAAGATAAATAATATTGCCACGCCCACGCTAACGCCGTCATATATATATATATATCTAATAGATTGCAAAAATAAACGAATTATTTATCCTTCATAACAATCATACCACGTACTTACTATTCAAAACACACAACCTTATTTAAACCTATCCTCAAAAAAATCACACTAAATTTAAATTTCGCGGCCGATTTCCCCGCTATCCATGAGACCATAAGCTCCAAAATCCGGGCAAAGCTGATGTCATCTCGCAAAACGTTTGCAAACGTCCGGATAAACGTCTTGCCGTGTTGCCGGATATTGGATGCGCCATCTATCGGCCAGTGGAGTAACTAAGATTTGAGGGAATTGTTGTTCTTGATTAAGGTATTAATATGGGTTTGGATGCAAGAGGGTCGAAGTTAGATAGAATATTTTTACATAAGGACACGATGTTGAAAAAACAAAGGGAAACCTTGCCTTTGATGAAAACAAAGTGAAGACAAAGTGATCGGGCAAATTGGTTGTTATTTAATTGATACACGATGTTCACTGTTTTATTTTTTTATCGTTGGAACTTACTGTTTTTATATTTATCTGTCATTCTTGGCACCTACGTAGGTACCTAATACGCTAGAACGTATAGTAGTCAAAAATAAGTAAGGAACCTGTATCTATTTTTGGCTAACTTCGCATTTGATTCCGGCCATACCAATGCCATCATCATCAAACCAAAATCTGTGTAACCTATTTCATATTCCAAACCTACTTCATTTTCACTTCTGACAAGATAGTCTTCTCTATTCAGATATTACTACACTATCACAATGTAACGTCAAACACACATACCGTAATGAAAACATAAGCATACACAACCAAGCAATTGCGAAAATTTAAGCCAAAATTATAGTTACACAACCTGGCAATGAAAACGAGATACACAGAATTTGCCAAACACACAAATCTCATAAATAACGGGCACAGTAGACTAGCGACTAATCACCGATCCCCAAAGACTTGCATGACAGATGCGGCGACCGAGTTGCTTTTCGGAAACTGGTTGCAGCGACTGCACGCATTGCACGTGTAATTTTAAAACAGCAATCGAATATATGTGATATATTTATATATTTGCATGCCAATTTACGGCGATGTATCGTTGTGATAATAATGCGTGTCTACAATTTTTTCTATCGCATTTAACCAAATGAGTGATTTTTTTAAATGAGTTTGACTTGAACTCAGAATCACGCCAAACCACGATGCTACATCGATCAAAGTAATAGCAAATAAAATTCTATTAACACGATTCCAAATGAAACAACAGACATTATTTAATTATTGGTCACAAGATGTCCACTGCTGGCCATACGCCACAGCAACTTTGATGCTGCCGCAAAATCGCCGAACGCCACTGCTAAAAGTTGTCAGTCTGCTTCAGTCATTATACTCAGTGTTGCCATTAATATAGCGCAAATATACCTTGAAGGAGTTTCCCGCATTTTAGAGTGTTTCTCGCGAGTTTCACTCACAAAGAAAGAGGCGTCGAGAGGTTGATTAAAGGCATTTAATTTATACCGGGATCATAATTGCCTGTACTGTGTTTTAATGATGCTATTTATTTTTGGAGATGCTTTTTATGGTTTTAAAACGTGTTTTGAGTTCTAAAGAAAGCTGAACCTCCTTGAGTACATATTTTTTATTTATGTTTCAGAAGCAAAAAGTTGTTGTTGCTGTTGTTGTTGAGTTGTTGTTAAAGTTTTGAAAGTATTCAACTAAGATTTTTTCGAAAAAAATGTCTCACTTATTTTCCGGGGCTATACTTACAGTTTGTGGAGAAAATGATTACGGTCCTAACTAGTTATTTTGACTCTTTGTAAATGTTTTAAACATTTGAAGCAGTGCATGGATGTCTATTTTTACCTGATTGCCAAAGGAGGGTAATGTGGTTATCAGATATGTACGTATGTTTGTTTCTATGTGGCGTTCTAGAGACCAAACGCGTTGGCCGATTTTGATGATTCTTACGTCAATCGATTCGTCTTAACATTGCGAGTGTAACTGGCTAAATTCAAGTAGAAAAATTTAAAATGGTGGATTTGGAGCGCATGTTTTACTCATATAGTGCTCAAGTTTCTGTAATAAGATTTATTGACCTAGCAGAGATGGCAAGTAAACTTGAGATCTTTCTCGTCGTTGTCGGCCAGGTAGATTCAATCGACAATACTATATTATTCGAACTGTAACTAATAATAATATTCTACAATAAATTAGATACTGCAAAGATTGAGTTTGCATTGAGTCCAAATCTTAAGTTTGTACTGGCATGAAATATTTATTTCTGGTGTTAATGAACTAATCATATTTCGAATACTTTGAGGGATTTTGTTTAGAACGGATATTCCTGCAATGATCTTCTGAGGCAACGCTTATCCACCAAGTCAAAAATGTGTATTTGTAGGTTATTTAATTTATTAGTATAGTTTCCCCCAGCTTTGCCCCTTATAATACGTAGTATGTATCAAGTGACTAAAATGAAAAAAGAACAAGTTCAAAGTACTCACAATACAATATTTAGCGTTGCTCGGGCACTCTTCAAGCCTAACAGCAGTCCTGTTGCTGCAGGGCGTAATGGAGCCCACGCCGTCGCTGTACTGGCCACACTTCCAGCACTTGATAGCGCTGCCAGCGGCTGCGAGGGACAGCAGGAAGTATACGGTTGCTAGCCGCGTTGTACTCGCCATTGTCTGGAAAAGAAGACAACAATGATTGGTGAGTTGTGTTCATTGCTGAATATAACATAGTCATAATTAAATTATCGCACTACATGTCTCGGCAGGCCATAGCCCACCTTTCACCCTGTACCGCATGCCCTATCACCTGTATCTTTGAGGACCTTATTGCTGCGTCAGCGAATGGTGTTGCCGGAGCTGAATACTACGCCAAATATAATATATTGAAACAGTTTTTGCCAGCACCAAGAGAGACACTTGTTTATGTACAAGACATCCCTCGCTTCACATCCTAACATATATCTGGTGGAAACGGACCATAATCTTGGCTAAGAGGCGTTCTTGAGCTCGTCCAGGAGTATTGTATCTGCGTACCCGTTTAGAGCATACTGGCGTGATGGTATGTTATAAATTGGTGTAAACAATAAACAGACATGCGGTTGCAGTAAACCCGAGAGATTTGCCGTCATTTATTGAAGAGTTATGATGTATATCGCCGAAGTTCCCCATTATAATTTTACCAAATTTGAATGGAACCATTTTGGAATAAACTTCTTTCGAACAAAAAAAGAATTTTGCCAATTTGTTTATACGTGACGGCGTTATACCCGAACATAAATAAAAAAAAATACATAATCATCCGAATTGAGAACCGCCTCCTTTTAGGGAATTCGGTTAAAAATAATTGGACCAGTTCTTAAAAGAGTCTCATTTCTTTGTTCACTATTCCTATATAGTCTCTGAAACAAAAGACGATCACAATTTGATGAATCATTACTGCTGGTATCAAATAAGTCTGTGTTTGCTACAAACACTGTCTGGTATGATTGATTAGCTCTAACCCTAGCCTGTATCTAGTTCGTATGAATCAAGACCAAGAGTGTATCAACTTCCTAAAGGACAACGGATATCCGTCTTGTAGATCGTCGAGTTCCCACTCAAAATAACAAATGATTATAAATTTTACCACAAGATAGGTATAGATAGTTCAAGTCATCTTTGCGCGCAGCGCTATGTGTGGGTAAGCATGTGTGGGTGGTTGTTTTTACTAGGACGAGGACTGCCGCGTTGCTGCCACACAAATGCGTAACTTATGTATAATTAAAAGCGCACGCACACATGGCACCGCGCGCACTGATGAGTAGAACTATCTAAACCCAGAAATCGAATTCGTGATAAAAAATGTAAACAAAGAAATGTCTTTGCCAAAGTGACAGTTCAGGGGTAGTCAACTTTTTCCTAGTAATTCAAATTAAGTACTTTTTTTATTTAGTGTTTTTGGAAGAAAGGTAAAACAGCGTGTCAAAATTAAAAATATGATAGTCTAAGGTAAGTCCCAATATTATAATTGAGGTAAATTGGATTTGGTTAAATTTAATTTTGATTTGACCGATTTATTTTTTGTTCTGTTCATAATATGTCAGGACAAGGTTTGTGTGTAAGAAAATTCTCATTTATTTTATTAGTAAAAAGTGCGCATGCGAAGCCGAGGCGTTTCGCTAGTCGAAAACACTAAATGAGCTCCAAATATTTAAGACCACTGCCTTATTGCCAGTAGTATAAAAATAATTTGCACGATTTTATTTCAAACAGTTATATTTTATTCTTGGATCCTAGTTTACGTCACTTTAAAGTTGAAAATTGTGTGCAATATTATATTTTAACTGTTTAAGATTTATTGCAACAATTTTAGCACTATGTTATCGTACTTTTCGGCAAACTGCACAATTGAGGTTATTATTTAAAATTGGCAACACCTTTCTTTACATTTCGATTTGGTTTCTTAGTTTATACAGATGTTCTATCTCGTGAGATAGAACATCCGAAACCGCCGTCCGCCGCCGTCCGTCATCCGTCGTGACGGCGGGTTAGTCTTAGTCGTGTGTGTGATGCATGTGCACATTGTTTCTGTGTGCGTAAGCTCGGGAGCGCTCAGTATCCCTGAGCACACAAAAACAAAGTGTATTTGCAAGTCCGCGCCTACGGTGGCCGAGAATCGGCGTCTCCTGCGGTGGCTAAGAGCGAGAGGGCATCTCCGTTGCATCTCCCTCATGCTTTCCGACTCCTCCTTCACGAGCATTAGTGCTTCGCAGAAGGAGGTGACAGTTTCCCATGCCCTATCGCTCCGTACCATGGCTAGAACCAGGGCCAGACGCGAGAGGTCGCCTCCGCTGATCGCCTCCACGAGGACACGGTGGACTTCACCCAAGCAGGTCGAACTCCACCGTATGCTCCACCGTGTCCTGCGGGCGATCCACACAATGGTGACAGCCGCGCGTTTCCTCCCGCCTTAATATCAATCTGCTTAGCCTTTTCCTAACCATGTTTGGTTCGGCTTCCAGGTAAACCGGATGCAGCTAAGTACCAGTATTTTACATGAACCGACTGCCTATCTTACCAACTCCATGACCCAGTAACTGGGTAATACGGTATTCCTTGGCAAGACTGTTCTCAGATTGTCTGGCTTTTGACTACGCGTAACGACTGTCAAAGATCTAAAACGAGGCACGCAGGAGTCTTGGTACGGTATGTCATGGATGATCCTCCTTCCACAAACCCATCACAAACCCACCACGGTAAGGTTAACCTTGAAGATCTACCCGTGCTGCTATGAACTATACATTACATATATATGAACGATAACCATACACCCATTGTTTGTTGGTTTATAAGCAGTCTGTATAAGGCTTACAATCCCACCACACTCTTCCCAAACCGCTGCAACTCCTGAAAGGCAGTCAGTATAAGGCTATTCTTTTTTATTCTTTACTAGCTGTGCCCGCGGCTTCGCTCTCGTCAACTGCCTACCCTACCCTACCTACACACCTACGTCCTACCCAACCTACCAATTTTTTTTCTAGGGTCATACTTACGGGCCCGCGTGGTGGATAACGGCCCATTCCCTCTCACAGAGAGGAGGCTTGTGTCCCAGCAGTGGGAACATTAATAGGCTGATGATGTGATGATGTGATGCATACTTCCGCGGAGAATCTTAACACCGCCATTTAGAAAATGACATCAAATTCATAACGCCATCTATCGAATATGGAGTTCAACTGTCCGAGTATGTGAATTGCATGTGTTCTTGTACACTTTAAATTCATCTAACTTTTCAAAGCATGAATCGATAGCGATGAAAAAAACTAAGTAATACTTCAAGTTAAGTACAATTTTATGCATAAAAGTCATCTGCATTGGTTTCATACATTTTACGTGATGCGTGCACAACTAAACAGATAAACAGACAAAAATTCTAAAAATGCTGGAAATGGGTCCTGTTGGTTATCTTTTAACACCCTGGCTATTCTTTTTGGAAATATTTTCGAAAAGTAATTCTGTAGAAAAGTCATTTTTTACCTGACTGCCGAAGGAGGGTAATGTATTTATCAGTCTATGTATGTATGTATGTACGTATGTTCCTATGTGGCGTTCTAGAGACCAAACGCGTCGGCCGATTTTAATGATTCTTACGTCAATCGATTCGTTATTACTGACTACATTAAAATTGGAAAAGAAAAAATGGCGGCTTTTGGGCGCCATTTTGTGGGGGATCCTTTCAAACCCATCGTGTGGGGTATTAAAATAAAGGGTCTTAAGAGGTGATTTGAAAAATATAAAACACTTATATGTTTAAATGTACCTAATTCTAAAAAAAAATAACTAAGAAGTTATAGGAGGAGGAGTTATAGGTTTAGTTTAAGTATGTTCCTATATTGTATGTCGTTTTGTGACAAATAAACACTTTTTCTTTCTTTCTTTATTAATAAAAGAAGATAATTAAAAAAATCTAAAAACCTGCCTGCTTAAAAAGCGTCCTAAAAAGACGTAAAAAAGAAGAAATTCATGCTGTGCAGTCGGAGGATACATCTGGTTTTGGTCAGCTAGCTCGCGAATATGTCGCTTTAGCAGGCGGGATATTTGATTTTTTAATTATCTTTTTTTGTACAGACAACTTTTCTACAGACTATTATGTATTGATATTTATTGATTATGATTGATTATATTGATGATTGATTGTACACAAAATCATAAAGACACAAGTACAATAGGACAGTTTATGTACAAAGGCGAGCTTAACCCATACTTGGGTTCTCAAACAACAAACCTCAGTTGCATTAAGAAATTAATTAAGGCAGTCATACAGGAATTGCGTCGTTACGTATGCTCAAAAATTCTAAAAGAATTTTAACCAAAATAATCAGGGGTCTACTCCCTAAGCACAAAGGCCGTTTCCTACTCCGGATCACATACGGACGGTTGATTCGTTCGAGGTCCGAACTAAGAATAAATGACAATATAATTTGACAGGTGTCCCTAATCCCGATGTGTTTTACCCGTCTGAAAAATTGAACTTGACACTTGTTTGAACGGATCTAGGAATACGGATAACTTTCGGACGGGCCCGTTATTTCATTGCTGTGGGGTGCTGTGGGGTTAGGGAATAGGCCCCCGAAAACGGCACAAATCCGTTCGAAACAAAACACGATTCATGACTTGTGCCGTCATACAGATAAGACTTAGCCACAACGGATACAAGGATTACCACAGATAGAGGATCATACGGGTAGGCTTAACCCCGCGATATAATACACCATAGTGAATTATTATGAGATGTCTTACGCCCAAAGCTACGTGTTAAAGCAATATTTGTTTAGTAACAAGCTATTCAAAGGATTAATGCCTTTGTTCCGTCAAATGAAAGCCGCCTTGCTGAAACTAACATGAATGATTTAAATTATAATGATGTATCGTTTGTATATGTGAGGAGGTTGTGGCTAAATAATAACGGACGCACGGGTGGAGCTTTAAGTAATAGTAGTAATTTATTTGACAAAAAGTACAGAATTACAGATGATACTTAACTTAGGATGCAATTTTTTTTTTTTTTTATATATAATCTTTGCCCCGCACTAGGAATTTCTTCCTGTATCATGGGTGCGTTTACAAACATATAAACTCACATACACAAACACCCAGAGCCGAAACAACTATCTGTAGGTCATACAAATATTTGTTCCGTGCGGGAATCGAACCCGCGACACGCAGCGCAGCAGTCAATCGCTCAACCATTGCGCCAACCGTGCGCCCCTGGTGAGGTACATACATACACGATCTATGACCCCCATGCTAGGAAATTCCTGTGTTACAGGGGTCATCTATCCGTCCATTATATTAACGATAAAATAAAAAAAAATTACAATGCAGAGTATAATAAAAACAAATCAATAAAATACCAATAAAATAATTAATTTAGCATAGTACAATTCGGGGCTTTGGAAAGGGGGGAAAAGGGAATGTCTTATTTGTGACGGGTGTGTAGTGTATGTCTGCTTGCCTTATGGTGTATGTAATTCTTCCGTGTCATCATAGTTGGATGGGTGGCCATCTTCACCCAGCGAGATTCCTCAGAGCCTCGGCAAGCACGTTAAACTGTTGGACCCGGGTGACATATCTTTTCTACTATCTTTGATAGTAGTTACGGATTTTCAGAAGCCAGTAAATCTACCACCAGTCTTCGTGTTACTCAGTAATTGGGTTATGGACGCCATGTAAAATACTGGTAGAGTAGTCACAGCGGATCTTTATGTCTCTGAAGTTGCCTGCAAGACACTGCGCAGTAGCTGTTTTTGTGTCAATGTTGAAGTAGAAGATAGCATTGTATAACTGCCTCTTTCAAAATTCATATTTTATTGTAAAACCAAACCATTTTTTACCCGACTGCTGAAGGAGGGTAATGTGTTTATCAGTCTAATTATGTATGTATGTTTATTCCTATGTGGCGTTCTAGATACCAAACGCGTTGGCCGATTTTGATAATTGCTGGTGTCACTGGCTACATATGTCGTGGTGGCCCAGTGGTTAAGACTTCGCCTGTCGTGCTTGAGGTCCTGGGTTCAAATCCGGGCAAGTACCAATGTGACTTTTTCAAATTCATATGTACTTTCTAAGTTTATCTTGGACACCACAGGCAACGGTGAAGGAAAACATCGTGAGGAAACCTGGACTTATATAGTTAATGTAAGTCTGAAATAGCCAAGTCAGAGGCCTGTGGGGTTCCCAGAGGCGGCTTAATCAACTCTGACACTAGAGGTGACCACACCTCACACGAAAAGAAGAAGAAGAAGAAGAAGAAGACTGGCTACATCAAAATTGGAAAATAGAAAAATGGCGGGTTTTGGGCGCCATATTGTGAGGGCATTTTTTTTTTCTTCCTAGCCCATCGTGTGGGGTATCAAAATAAAGGGTTTTAAGAGGTGATTACAAAAATATGTAACACTTCTATGTTTAAATGTACCTAATTAAAAAAAATATATCTAAAAAGTTGTAAATAAAAAGAATATTTAAAAATAACAAAAAACCCGACTGCTTAGAAAGCGAACTAATATGCGCGAGCTGGCTGACCAAAACCAGATGTATCCTCCGACTGCACAGACTGATTTTCTTCTTGTTTATGTCTTTTTAGTTCGCTTTTTAAGCAGTCGGGTTTTTTGTTATCTTTAAATTTTTTTTTTAAAAGAGTAACCGTGAGTTTCTTGCCGGTTCTTCTCCATAGGAAACGACCAACCTGAACCGTGCACCTTTTGTCGACGTTTTTTAAGTGCCCATGGAGGCCTATAAAAATAAAAATAAATGTTGTTTTTTTTTTCACTCACTTACTTTAGTCGCAACGTCCTATCTCGCTTACTCTATTCAATATACTCGATGACAAACTGTATCTTGCGCAATGGTTCGCAGACCCTAAATTCAGAGACACAGATATCCGCTATGACTACTGTACTCGCAGCTGCATCCGGTTAAAACTGGTAGCTACCTCAATATGATTGGGAAGAGGCTAGTCAGATTGATTATATGTTATGTAGGAATGGAGTCATGAGGCATAGACATCTGTGACATCTACGACGCCACATTAGGCCAGCGTGGTGGATTACAGTTCGCTCCCGCCACAAAGAGGAGTTCTGTGTCCCAGAAGTGAGATTTTTATGGTCTGATTTTAACGCTATAAGCGAATGACATTTAAATTTTTGAACCAGTTGGAAACGCCATAATCGCAGGAATCACGGAAAAAAGTAGTAGTCTTTAGCACAGCGTTTTTTGTGGAAATAATGGACTGTGCACTAATATAAATGCAAAACACGTAACGCGATTGGCTGTTCCAATTTCTCTATCATTTAACCTTAACCTTTTATTTTTTTGACCTTTGTTAAATCGATTTTGCGATAATCTTCGTACCAGAAATCGGGCTTATATCAAAAAATATTATAAGTATTTTTAAGTGCAAAAAACAAAAAGCTATCTAAAAAGTCACAAACTGCAACACAGTCAACACCGCGACCATTGTTCAAAATAATCCGATGAAAAATTGAACGAAAATCATTGAAGATCCCTCAATAGGTGCTCTAAAAATAAGTGCTCAAACGGGAATACTTCTTCAATAATGTAACCGATTTTAAAAAGCCAACTAACTGGCTGGTATTAGCATCCTCGATGAAACAAAGACTGGCCTCAATTTCCTATCCATTCAAGTTTCCAGACTTTGTGTTACGAAGCTGAAGTAGATAGAGATGAAAATGTAATTGAATAAGTTGTCAATGGAAATAAGATTTGTATGAAGTTCGGGAAGTTCATAATAAATAAGCAACTGTTTATCTTACTTCTTATCTTACTAATATTATAAATCTGATAATTTGGATGGATGTGTGTGTGGGTTTGTTACTGAATCACGCCAGAACGCCTAAACGGATCTGGATGAAATTTGGCATTGCGATAGATTATTGTCTGGCATAGCACATAAGCTAAGCTAATTTTATCCCGGCATAATGTTCCCTTGGGATGATAAAACACCCTATTCACGCGGGCGAAGCCGCTGCCAGAAGCTAGTTTAATACTTTTTTGTACACTAAGATTAAACAAAACAATAAAAAAAAAAAAAAAAAAAAAACAAGCATACAACAGGCGGGGACTATTGTTAAATGAGGACTATTCCAGACTATAATCTATCTCTATGACAAAATTTCGTCCAGATCTGTTCAGCCGTTCTGGTGTGATTGAGTAACACACACCCATCCAATCAATTTGTAAGATTTGTTTTGATGAAAGGATTGTTTATGGGTATTTTTAATTTGCTGTTGGGCAGAGGCCTTTTTCCTCTTCTCCCATTTCTCTTTGACCAAAGGCCCTAGACAAGTGACATTCTATCAACGAAAGCGTGGCGATAGCGATTGAGAAAATGTCAAAAACGTATGGGAATGTCAAACGCTATCAAAATGTCACGTGATCGATCCCTTAAAATTTGGCATTTCAAGTGTCGCCATCGCTGACATCGAAAGAACCTTGTCTAGAATCTCATAGATCTGGGCCTGCCGCAAATGTCTTTAGTTAGGCCCATTTTTAAAGAGATTTATCATCATCATATCATATGAATAAGAAAGAAAGAAAGAAAGAAAAAATGTTTATTTGTGACCCGCACAGGAGACACGAGATAAGAAAAACCATTGAAAAACACAAACAATAATCAATGTTCAATGTTGTATCAATGTGAATATCATTATGTTATCTCTCCACCCATGGTTGACTGGTAGAGAATGCCTATGTACCTTTATGTTGCATGAAGTTTTAATGAATAAATAAATATCAGCCGAAAGACGTCCACTGCTGGAGATAGGCGGAGGCCTACCAAGCGTCGCCACATTGATCGGTTCCGTGCTTCTCGCACATTGCTCGCAGAACGGGCTGGCCGATAGGTCAGAAAGGTTCTGGAGTGGCGACCGCGAACCGGAAGACGTTGCGTTGGAAGACTTCCCACCAGCTGGACCGATGATCAGGTGAAGGTTGCGGTGAGCCGCTGAATGCGAGAGTATTTATGTGTGGCATTAAATCGGGATTGTACCACTAGTATTGCTCATAAATAAATGTTAATATCGCAAACCTACTAATCTTCAAATCTTGATAAAATGCACGCGTGCATGCGTAGGTACAAAACCAAATAACTGTTTTCGTGTTTCATACCATTTCAAACGCCGCCGCGCCGCTCGGTGTGGCGACGCTTGGGGCAGGCCTATGTCCAGCAGTGGTCGTCTTTCGGCTGAAATGATGATACCATTCATACTAGATTTAACGAATATGCCTTTTTCCATTCAGGGTAGGCAAAAACCAGCCAAGTGCGAGTCGGACTCGCGCACGAAGGGTTCCATACCATTATCGCAAAAAAACGGCAATTAAATCACGTTTGTTGTATGGGAGCCCCACTTAAATATTTATTTTATTCTGTTTTTAGTATTTGTTGTTATAGCACAGAAATACATCTTCTTTGAAAATTTCAACTGTCTAGCCATCACGGTTCATGAGTTATAGCCTGGTGACAGACACAGACAGACGGACAGTGGAATCTTAGTAATAGGGTCCCGTTTTTAACCTTTGAGTACGGAACCCTAAAAGCTACTGAACCTACCATGATCCTGCTATTCCTTTTGCTTTGTTTACTCTAAGTTCATACATTTACAAGATACAGATTTAATAGCTCGGCCAAGGTATCATTGACATTTCGGATACTCACTTATTTTGACCGAGATATACCTAGTTGGGGGCCACTATCTTTACAAACTGATTGTTAATATATGTAGTTACAGATAGGATATTATTATGTAATAGCTCTAGGTGTTTTTGTAACAATGAAGAATAGTATATTATGCAACTAGTGAATAAAGGACGGATTTAATTCGAGGGCCGTAGATGAATCACGAACAAGTGAAGTACTCTAACAACTGAATCACGAGCATAGCGAGTGATTCAAGTGTTAGAATCCTGAGCGACGCGAGTGATTCATGGCCCTCGATATAAATCCGTTTTATTCAAGAGTTGCATACTATATTTTATACCATGACTACGAAAAAAAGAAAGATTTAAACAAGTAATTAACAAATAAATTTAATACCTTCAAAATTTACAAAAAATTAGAAACTTCAGGGTTTCACTTTTTTTTTAAATTGAACCTGTGTTTGCAACAATGGCCAGTGACCACCGTTACGTTACATAATTATAATTAATTAAACACCAATGCTATTAATATTAGAATTACAATACAAATAAGTATTCAATAAACATCCTAGACCAAAGTCAAAATCTTTATTAAAATCCTAAATATAAACAAACTCAAAATTAAATCGACGAAGGAGTTTGAAAGAATATTAATAAATAATTAACGAATATTCTTTGCACAAGAAGTTTGTATCGAGTATTATATGCGCATTGAGATGTAGGCCGAATATATATTGGTGTGTTCTAAACAGTGATTAAAAGTGTTTTTTGTTCACTGTTTTCAGTGAATAAAATAAGCTTTTTAGAGGGGGAATGGTATAAATAAACTTTTCTGTCAACGTACGTAGTAATGTTATCATTAATCACTACAAAACCGATCACAAAGGACGTATTTTTTGCTTAGAACCAAAACAGTGCAGAAATTGTATATGAAAACTCATTGTTGCACAGTTTTTCATGAATGCACTGTTTTTTATTTTTTATTTAAATATAAATTTACCACAGAGGTTTAATGTCTCCCATTAAGTTTATCAAAAAGATACTGGCTGAAAATTAGAATCGGCGGAATAAACCGATTTGACGGAGAAAAAAAAATTGCGCGCGTTTTGTACCATTGTAAAACTTTGATACTTCATACTTAGCAAGAAAAGTTAAAAAAATGGAAATGGACAGCGATATGAATTTATCTCCAGTCAGTATAAATACAGCTGCAAATTAAATTGTTAATATCTTTTGGCCGCAAAAGTCGCGGGATAAATATGTTTCCATTAACTTTAGTTTTTATTTTGAGTAGGTATATTTTATCACGGTAGGTAGATTGGTAGTTGAAAGAAAATTAGATTATGCACCTCGCTAAAATGAGTAATTAATGCACTCGTGTTAATTTATCAACATAACACTCATGCATTAATAACTCAGTTTGCGCTCGATTCATTTTGCGGATTCCGGTTGCGAATGAAGCTGGCGCTTCCTTATTAATAGTGTTACTTACTTACCAAGATAATTAAATACAATAAGTACCTAAATAACTTCCTCAATAAGGTCCCTTATGAACGCATAACACAATCAACCGGACGAAACGGTCAGAGATATTCCAAAGATATGAACAAAGTATTTCATATTGATCTATAATAAGGTATCGTTAGATATAGGTTGTCCGGCCCATAATTCATGAATCGGAAACAGGACCGGTTGAGATTATCAGTATTGCAATGGCGGTTGTATATCTGACAATACTGCATTGGTAAACAGGGGATTAGGTACGATTTTGATGTTTACTGGCCTAATTATTTGTTTACTAGCCAGCAGAGTTTATTGGCATAGAAATCTGACTACTCGTACTTAATATTGTGAAGTGATCAAATTGTTTTAGCCCATTAGTAACGTGCATCATGCACGTGAGAAAAATTTACATCTTTTTAGTAAAAACGGTGACAGACATAATTACATTACTAGAAATAAGGACCAATTATTTCTAATTAGTTCAACCAGGTTTCAGACTGGCTAAAGTAGCCTCATCTTTCATGGAGTACTGTACAAAATGTTACAATACGAGCTTGTATAAAACGCACACTATACATGCAAGCATATTATAAGTTGGGGGATTACATCAATAATAAAAATGCATGGCTCAATGCTATTCCTGCTCCACAACCACTAGGGCGCAAAAACAAAGTGATATGCAGAACATTATTATTTTGAAGTATTGTTGGACCTGCTGTATGAATATATTTGTATTATATAAACTCAATTTCCTTAGTATTATATAACTGCACAGCGCGTGTGTGAGTACTATGTACTCAACTGTAAATCTACCATTTACTGTACCTATGTGTCGTTCGTTGACTTGTGTGTGGCCTGGCAGTTGAGTGTGTCATGCTCACTCAAATATCTCTCTGATGGTGGCACTGTGTTGGATCATCCGGTTCCCTTCATGATGGTTGAGCTAGGTGGTGCCAATTCATGCATCATGTTCGTGAATGGGCGCCGTCAGTTGGGATTGGTCATAACTTAACTGCTTCGGATGTTAATGTTTTTCTAGTACATATAACTACACAGTACATGTGTCAGTACTTTAATACTTTATGCCTGTACGTAGTATAGAGTGTATTGCTATTCTGGGTGCATCATCCTCACATATATGAATTTATTAATGTATGTACTTATGTAAATATTGTAAAAAACTATTTTTTTTAAAAGAGCAAGTATGGAGTTCCTTGTGCATTCTTTTCCATAACAAGCTACTTTTCTGAATACACGATAGAATCCATTTTTATTACTTGTAAATTTTAATTGTGTAGCGTTCAAAAGTGCCGCTTGGTGGCCTATTTGAAATAAATATATTTGACTTTGACTTTGAAACCAACATTAAAACAGGCTAAAATCGCAAAGCTTGATGTTGTTCTGTATTTTGGTATGTTGTATGGAACAGTAGGGGTAGTGTATATCCAAATTTACAACTTCGAAAAACATCAAGACTATATAGAGCTTTGCGATTTTAATATCAATATAATAGGGCTATTTGTTAGTTTATTGATCCTTAGCATTGTCTCAGTATGTTTGTTTATATGTTTGTATAAGATACTGAACCGTATAAAAAAATATTTCACTGACTGTAAGTTGCATAATCGCCAAGTAAACCGAAAAACTGAACCGAAACAAAGCCGCGAGAAAAAGGTACTTATTAAATTAATAAAGAATTAAGAAACCAATCTTACACTTTCATTACTAAAGAAAAAAAGATAACATAAGGACAGCTAGCAGCTAGGTAGCTTAATAAAGAAGACTAAGATAATCGTAACAACAACAGTGAATAAATAAAAAAATTATAACTTCATGAAGAAGGATCGCCAAAACTTACTACTACTAAAGTAACTTACGAGTACTAGGTCAAAGTGAAGTGAATAATTTATAACACAAGAATACATGACCTAAAATATGAATTTAATACTAAACCAATTTCTCAAGCAGGTCTCAATAGATTTGAACTTGGGTGGAAACTGGGAAGTTTGAATATGAATAAATTGGACTATGCCTTGGTCGAAAGCTTTATATTTATTTCAGGATTACTTACCAGTCAATTCTGTAATATACGTAAGTGCCAACATTTATAAACTTCTAAACTTACAACAAGATAAAATTACAAATTAAAAAAACCCCCGATTTTAATTTTTATTTCATGCTTTTTAAACAATATATAATATACCTAGTAACAGACACGCTTCAATCGACAATCTATCGAAACACTTAATAATGACTCGATATCTTGCGGAAAAATCCAGATGCAAAGAGTAAAATGCGAATAACTTTTGAACGGCCAAACCGATTTTATTCAAACATAGCTAAGAACACTCTCGACAAAGTCACCTTACAAACAAAAAAAAACTAAATCAAAATCGGTTCATCCGTTTAGGCGCTATGATGCCACAAACAGACACATAGATACACAAATACACAGCAACACACATCAAACTTATAACACCCCTCTTTTTCCGTCGGGGATTAAAAAGGATAAATCATACCTTGTTTATATTAGAGTTCGCAAAAATCATCAAGATTCTCTAGATGTACGTATACATTATCGAGTATTCAATCCACTGAGTGTCAAAAATGCATGTTGTAGTAGAAAATTCCAAGGTAGGAAGGAAGCTGCGAGAAAAGCTTGTGTAGAAATAATCAATTAATTATGTTTTTATTACGATACATTTGATGGACACTTAAATGGGACTTTTCAGCATTTAATCATCGCAAATGGGTTAACAAACGAAGCACGAAAATAATTTTACTCAATTAAGGGCCGATTTTAGGGTTCCGTAGTCAACAAGGAAACCTTATAGTTTCACCATGTCCGTCTGTCCATCCGTCCGCAGCTTAGCCCAGAGACTCTTAGTATTAAAAGCTATAATTTGGCATGGATATACATAATAATCACTCCAACAAAGTGGTAAAATGAAATAATAAAAACATTTTTTTGTCTGCCTCCTGTACACCTAAAGAGGGGATGTTTTTTTCTGGTCTGTGCCATAGTGTGGGGTATCGTTGGACAGTTCATTCAAAATTATTACGGGTCTGTTAAACCATTTTACGACCTAGAGATCCGTTTGCGTAAAATTAAGCTTTATATAGCTTGTACGGTGTCATCACCGTACATTTTTCTGCATACTTTCAACCTACTTTAGGCCTACGATGTGCGTCATAATTTGCATCAGAAATCCGGAGCCGGATCATTTAATGTACGGGTCGTAAGTCCGTACACTGATTCGCCGTTAGTTAGTTGGAGAGATACACGTCACAGTTAGATCCACTAGTTAAATATATTTCAGTTGGAAGGCGATTATTTCTCTCTCTTGGTTTGGATAGTAACACGGCTATAAGATCACTCTCTACGTTGGTTGCTTTGGTATGATGTTTTATACGGTCAAATTATGACGCACATCGTTTGCCTAAAGTAGGTTGCAAGTATGCAGAAAAATGTACGGTGATGAGACCGTACAAGCTATATAAAGCTTAATTTTACGCAAACGGATCTCTAGGCCGTAAAATGGTTTAACAGACCCGTAACCGTACATAGCTATTTTTTGTTAGAGTCAAGGGTCCCCCCTGCCAGTTAAATGGTTGCTTTTGGATATGTGAAAAAATTCACGGCAGAAGAGAAATTAAAAGGAAAACTATCACAACTGTGTGGGCTTTACAAGTTTACGAGTAATAGTCGACCAACTTAAAAATGTACTTGGAAAAGTTCCATTGAACAGTTGCACAATAATGCGGATTATGAAGAGGGCATTCCTCTTCTTAGTCCGCATTATTATGCAACTATGGAACCCTATTACTGCGCGTGGCCCAACACGCACTTGACCGGTTTTTCAATAGTCTGATAACTTTCTATCGAGGAATAAAAAAGGCCGTTTGACATATTTTCTATTTATACAAAAGCTGTCAAACCGCCATTTTAATTCCTCAGTTAAAAGTTGAAAATATTAAAATGACCACGAATTTGTTTCATGAACAAACAACAGGCTTAAAAAGATGATTCCAGGTTGCCTGGAAGGGATCGCGGAATGCGATAAGGCCGCCCATTGTATGTATTTTTAGTTTTAATTTTCCTTTATAAATGTAACAATATGTATGTGTGCAATAAATTATATAAGAAATAAATAAATAAATGATATCCATTAATTTGTATTTTTTTAACTGTATTTTATTCCTACTTAAACAGTTAATGGCAGACTGGAATCCAGAGGAGAAGCAATAAATATTGAAAGAGGAGTCAGACAAGCTGAGCCCCTATCAGATCACCTAATCTGTTCATTGCTGTGTTAGAAAACATATTCCAAAACATAGACTGCCAAACCAGAGCTAAAAAAATAAACAACCAGGTTCGTAGACGAAATATTATTTAAGCTATCTAAACATCAAAAGAACAACAAGAAATTTTATGCTCACTTGACCAAGAAAATTCGAAGGTGGGACTGGAAATGAATGCGAGCAAAACCAAAATAATGACAAACTGCTTAAAACTACCTATCAATGTAAAAGAAAATTGCATAGAATATTTTGATAGCTATACCTACCTGGGCAAACCTAGGTAATTTACAAAATCAAACAACGAAGACGAAATTGAAAGAAGAACAAATATATATACTTGAAAAATATCATATTTGACATCTGCATACTGTCCTGTTTGGTATACGTTTGTCAAACATGGATATTCATGACAAGAGCTAAACAAATGATCAGAACAACACAAAGAGCGATGGTACGAAGTAATAATTATGTTAGTTATTTACAAATTGATTCATAATGTTGATATTTTTCGATGCGTTATTAAAAATAACCATTTTTTACCCAATATCACCAATCTATAATAGTAAGTCGGCTATACATCCATTTCAATTCAATCAAACGAATCAAATCAAATGTTTTTTATTTCACATAGGCCTACATGGGCAAGTGCCCATGTGCGTTTTATAAGTAGAAAACGTCGACAAAAGCTGCACGGTTCGGGTTGGTCGTTTCCTGTGGAGAAAAACCGGTAGGAAACTGACGGTTACTCTTTTAAAAAAAATTGGTTTTATTTTTACAATATTTCCATGTTACAGCATTAGTGCTTAGATATGGGGGGACAACGTAGGCCCGACAACAAGTCGTAAGAAACTAAAAAAAAAGTGTATAAACGAGATAAAGAGCTAGCAAATGTTAACAAGCGTCTAGAAATCTAGAAGGCCTACAATGTTCACACATTCGCAAAACAATCGGTAAAAGAATCAAAGGAAAAAAAAAATATATATATAACAAGGCTAAATTTAACATGACAAAAACAAACAACAACACACAAATGAAAAACAAACAAATGATAAAATGATGATGATGACAAATGTTGTTATCAGTGCTGTAACTATTCTTAGCAAAGGGCTATAAAAATTATTGAAATCATTGTAAAAAGTCTAATTAAAAGAAGGAAAAAATAAAAAAATGAGATTGAGAATAGTTAGAGACATCCACATATTTGTGCCGTTTATAAGTTACCAGGGAAGCCGTATGCGCAAAAGGAGCAAACATTTTTATCTTCAACGTAGTCCTTGATTTTATAATATGCATTTTAGGGTTCCGTACCCAAAGGGTAAAAACGGGACCCTATTACTGAGACTTCGCGGTCCGTCTGTCTGTCTGTCTGTCTGTCACCAGGCTGTATCTCATGAACCGTGATGGCACAGTTGAAATTTTCACAGATGATGTATTTCTGTTGCCGCTATAACAACAAATACTAAAAACAGAATAAAATAAATATTTAAGTGGGGCTCCCATAGAACAAACGTGATTTTTTTGCCGTTTTTTGCGATAATGGTACGGAACCCTTCGTGCGCGAGTCCGACTCGCACTTGGCCGGTTTTTTTATTTCACATAGGCCTGCATTGGGCACTTATAAAACCTCGACAAAAGGTGCACGGTTCGGGTTGGTCGTTTCCTGTGGAGAAGAACCGGCAAGAAACACCACGGTTAATCTTTTAAAAATATTGGTTTGTTTTTACAATATTTCCATGTTACAGCATTAGTGCTTAGATATGGGGGGACAACGTAGGCCCGACAATAAAAAGATTGTATAAACGAGATACAGAATTAACAAATGTTAACAAGCGTCTAGAAATCTAGAAGGCCTACAATGTTCACACATTCACAAAACAATCGCTAAAAGAATCTATACAATGGAAAAAAAATATAACAAGACTAAATTTAACATGTGGCACAAATGTTGTTATCAGTGCTGTAACTATTCTTAGCAAAGGGCTATAAAGATTATTGTAATCATTGTAAAAAGTCTAATTAAAAGAAGGGAAAAAAATGAGATTGAGAATAGTTAGAGACATCCACATATTTGTGCCGTTTATGAGTTACCAGGGAATGCATGCGCAGAAGGAGCTAAAATATTTATCTTCAACGTAGTCCTTGATTTTATAATATGCTTTTTTAATAAGTACACGTTTGATGTAGTTTTTGAACTTTCCATCGGTCAATTCTATAACTGACTTTGGCAACTTGTTATAAAAGCGTATACTGTTTATAAGAAAAGACTTGCTAGTTTTCGTTAATCTGAATTTGGGTATTACAATTTCATGCTTACTGCGTGTATTTAAATTATTGAAGTCGCTTCTAGTTTTGAAAAGCCCTCGATTTTTTAACGCCTTACTCAAATCCAAAAATCCATTCATTAAAAAAGCCAGACATTATTTCTTAGTTCACCTCGACATTTTACGGGTATTTTTAATTATTACAGCGGGTCGGCTGTCGTGGAGTAGTGTCGAGCACTTTCTAACAATGCCGAGCTTCACAATGATCTCTACAACACAAATGTTCCACACAGCACATTCTTCTGTTATTTGTTGTTTCGCCTTTCTGTTTTCTTATGTCTGGATTAGCGTGCTGAGAAAATGTTTTGGCTGGGATGTGGGTTTTGGATTGATGAATGAGAGTGGGAGTTTTAAGGATTTATAAATTTCGAAGTTTCGCTGTATATGTCAAGTGGATTGTCTACAAAGATTAAAAGTGTAAGCTGCACAGTCTTCTCTTTTGTCTTTGGATCATTAATGAAGATTTTTTTTGCCTAATGATAATTATTCATGACTAGGTAGACACCTTACCCATTGATACCTATTTGTTAAACTATCTCAAACATAGACCTATTAATTAATTAAAGATTTCTATGGTATAGCAAGTGCAAATAGCAAAGGATTAATACAGGGTGTCCCAGAAATCGACGTCAAGCCGTAAATGGGTGATAGACCAAGTTATAACAGTTCTCAGAAAAATACGAAAAAAAATCTATCTCATGTTTTTAAAATTTATGGTCACTTTAAAAATTTACTAAAAAAATCAATCCCTGTAATGGTTCTTTAACTCCAATTGCTACAAATCCCATAATTTATCTAATTTTTTTATTATTATGTAATCTTGAATAATGCTTGTGTAGATTTTTGCCTAAAATTCAAAGCCAACTCCTCCTACTTGGAAGAAAATTAAACTTTTTCAAAACCAAATTATTCAAATTTACTATTTCGCCCAACTTTAACTGACTGTACTGAAAAAAAAATGTACTACGCTAGTTTGCCAAGTAACATGAAAAATTGGCGCATTTAATAAGGATTCAAAAATGGTGTAACACTTGCTAGATTACGTTTTCAATAATTGGTCAAGTTTTTTTTTGTAAATAGTCTCAGTTTTTACACAAAATGTCCATACTTCCTTAAAATGACTTTAGCTTACCTAAAGCTTTGCTAAACTCCGTTTCTAGTTCGATAGAGACGGAGAGAGTCATTTTACGAAGTGTGAGCGAGACAGAGAGTGACGCCACCTTTATCAGTGACACAACCTTTATCATGAAACGGAGATACAATTTACCGATGAGTGCGAATGAGACAGCAGTAGTTATTGTTCTGTTTTGTAAGCGCAGACGCACACACAATTACAAATCAGTACGTTACGCTGCTTTGTTTACTGCGCATCTCCGTATTCGTTCATGTTGATTCCGTACTTACCACTTTTTGCGTTGTTTTCTGGACTTAATTGCTTGTGATTTGGACTGTTTAATTCCTCTTTCTGACGACCTGTGCTTTACTCTGGACTGTTGCTGATCCTGTGATTGTGTAGTACTACCATGGCTGTGTACACTGCATTGGAATATGCGAACATGCACCTCGTTTATGGGGAATGCAGATGCAATGCCAATGCAGCCGCTAGACTTTATCGTGAGAGGTACCCGAACAATCGTCACCCAGATCATCGAGTTTTTACCCGACTGCCAAAGGAGGGTAATGTGTTTATCAGTCTATGTATGTATGTATGTATGTATGTATGTATGTATGTATGTATGTATATATGTATGTATGTATGTATGTATGTATGTATGTATGTATGTTTGTTCCTATATGGCGTTCCAGAGACCAAACGCGTTGGCCGATTTTGATGGTTCTTACGTCAATCGATTCGTCTTAATTCTACAAGTGTCACTGGCTACATTAAAATTGGAAAAAACAAAAATGGCGGATTTTGGGCGCCATTTTGTGGGGAAAAAAAAATTTTTTTTCTTCCAAACCCATCGTGTGGGGTATCAAAATAAAGGATTTTAAGAGGTGATTTCAAAAATATAAAACACTTATATGTTTAATTGTAATTAATTCTAAAAAAAAATTACTAAAAAGTTGTAAATAAAAAAAGTTAATTAAAAAAATCAAAAAACCCGACTGCTTTAAAAACCAAACTAAAAAGACGTAAACAAGAAGAAAATCATGCTGTGCAGTCGGAGGATACATCTGGTGTTGGTCCGCCAGCTCGCGAATATGTATACTCCGACTGCACAGCATGATTTTCTTCTTGTTTACGTCTTTTTAGTTTGGTTTTTAAAGCAGTCGGGTTTTTTGATATTTTTAATTAACTTTTTTTTTATTAATGTGCACCGTTCACTATCAGAGGGACGATTCCCTAACCAAGTACATGGTGAAGGAAGACATCGTAATCCGTACGAAGACGTCGTACTACAAGCAGTCCAAGAAGACCCAAGTGCTTCTGTACGTGGAATCGAAACAAGCACAGGTGTATCTAAAAGTACCGCCCACCGAATCTTAAAAAAGAACGAGTTCCACCCGTATCATGTACAGCGAGTACAATCATTACTGCCACGGGATTACGCTCCCAGAGTTGCGTTTTGCCAAAGGATGCTAGAAAGGCACAGAGAAGACCCTCGATTCTTAGAGAAGATTTTATGGACCGATGAGTCAACATTTAAAAAAGATGGCTACATGAATTTGCACAATTTGCACGAGTGGCATGTAGAAAATCCAAATTTGATGAGGCAAGATAAGTCACAGTATCGATTTAAAATAAACATGTGGACCGGGATACTAAATGGCAAAATAATTGGACCTTTTGAGCTGCCAGAGATTTTGAATGGCGCAGTTTATTTGGATTTTCTTCAAAATACTTTACCAGATTTATTAGAAGACGTGCCACTGAACGTTTACAGGGAAATGTGGTTCCAGCAAGATGGCGGCCCAGCACATTATGCCCGTTTAGTAAGAGAACATCTTGATGAAGAATACCCGCTCAGGTGGATAGGGCGCGGTGGGACAATCTTGTGGCCACCCCGTTCGCCTGATTTAAATCCCCTAGATTTTTTTTACTGGGGAGCGGTAAAAGAGAAAGTGTACTCAAAAACAATAGAGAATTTAGCCGAGCTGCGGGAAAGAATAACGGAAGCCGTTGTCTTTGTAAATAGGGGAAGATTTGCCCGGAAAATAACCAGATCTTTTTTAAGAAGATGTCGTGCTTGCATTGCCGTCGAAGGAAGGCAGTTTGAACATTTATTGTAATAAAAAAAAAAAAAACTGATAAAGTGTTTTTTTTTTCTAAGATGAGAAAACTGGTCCTGACTTAAAGTAAAAAGGTTGAGTCACTATCATAACTTTGCTCTTAAATTACGTAAAATTTCGATTTCTTATCTCGCTCACACTTCGTAAAATGACTCTCTCCGTCTCTATCGAACTAGAAACGGAGTTTAGCAAAGCTGTAGGTAAGCTAAAGTCATTTTAAGGAAGTATGGACATTTTGGGTAAAAACCGATACTATTTACAAAAAAAAATTTGACCAATTATTGAAAACGTAATCTAGCAAGTGTTACACCATTTTTGAATCCTTATTAAATGCGCCAATTTTTCATGTTACTTGCCAAACTAGCGTAGTACATTTTTTTTTCAGTACAGTCAGTTAAAGTTGGGCGAAACAGTAAATTTGAATAATTTGGTTTTGAAAAAGTTTAATTTTCTTCTAAGTAGGAGGAGTTGGCTTTAAATTTTAGGCAAAAATCTACACAAGCATTATTCAAGATTACATAATAATAAAAAAAAATTATAAATTATGGGATTTGTAGCAATTGGAGTTAAAGAACCATTACAGGGATTGATTTTTTTAGTAAATTTTTAAAGTGAACATAATTTTTTTAAAACATGAGATAGATTTTTTTTCGTATTTTTCTGAGAACTGTTATAACTTGGTCTATCACCCATTTACGGCTTGACGTCGATTTCTGGGACAGCCTGTATAGCGTAATGACTTGAACAATTATGTGTCACACACTTTTCCTTCTCCCCAAAAGAAACCCGTTTGTTTGCGAACAAAATAATACTTTATTATTCAATACTGAAACTAATTCTCAAATTAAATTGCTATCTAAAGAAAACATCCCGCCGCACTATACATTAACTAGATTAAATTCAAGTAAACAACTTATTATTGTAATGAATAATTTATGTCTGTGTCTATGGGTTACTGGGACATTAGTAACTATAGAAGCGATGGATATACAAAAGTATATCCATCGCTAGAAGCGAAAGTTACTATAGTTACAAAAGTACACTGTAATAAATTCAAGCCTTGACTCATTAGAAAATTGTTTGCTAGTGTCAATCAATTAAGTTATCAAATTAATTAAAGCCCATAGCCAAAAGCTGTCAAACTCCTGAACTAAAGTGGTGCTAAGTCCGAACTCGTCAATGCTTTGTTTGACTTGGCAGACACTGTTATCTTTAGACCCGATCGTTCATGACTTGAAGATAAGCCAGAGAATAAATTGCATAAAATTAAAAAGGAACATAAAAACAAATTCGTTCAAGTTTGACAATTAATCAAGTAGATAAACGATTGGGATTAAATTGCTTTGACGTTTATTGTTTGGAAGGTAGCCATTTAATTTTGAAGTCCGATGTGGATCTAGATTAAAGACTTTAAGAGGGTATAGTTGGAATTAAATAAATAATTAGTGAGCCTTACTGCTATAGCAACAACAACTCATTATATCATCATATTTTTTAGAGGCAGAAATTACAGAATTCTGCCTGCTTCGATTCTTACATTCTTCTTTTTCATCGTTTCTATATCTATCATGCAAGCACCATGACAGTTGCAAACTGACCTTTCTGAAGACCTATATTTGATTTTTTCTTACTACATCTTCGTTTAAACCACAACGTTATCTTGAAACAACAATCCCATTCACACCACACATACTTTGCAAGGAACTCAAGCAACAGAGGATACTCGTAAATGACCACACAAGCACCCTAATACAATTTGGCTTTATAGCAACCGAGTTCCCCAAACTCCTGTCTTCCATTACCACCCCCATTTATTCACGTTTCAATGATGTTTATTTCTAATTTAATTAAAAGTTTACCTATTAAAAGCAACGATGCTACAACAACTCATTATATCATCAGAACAAATAATTGATTTATTTGCACAAATAAAATTAAAAGGAAAAATAAAAGAATATCCATATTGTTGCTAGCCAATGTCAACACCCGTATTAATAACTGCCCATTGATAAATTCCAGTGACAAAGCCTACTGGCAGCTGCTCAATACTGAAAGCAATCACTTTGCGAACCGTTGCCTGGCTTAAAAAATGGATGACAATCACAAAGAAGATTCAACTTAACCTCTGACACGTAAGGTCCATATTTGGATGTCATCCAAACTGGCATGATGCCAAAATCGAGAAATGAAAGCGATAGGCGGGCGTGCAAAATTTTAATGCGTTGTCGAAACTTCATGAGCACCCTCTTCTGTGGTATATTACTATGATTTGTATTCAAACTATTGTTTTAATAAATCTATCTAGTATGTTTGATAAAGCGATTTCAGCGCCAGAATGTGCAATTGACTCTTCATCAATCTCTTTAGGTAAAAAAACTTATAAAAGATTTTAATAGCCTAAAGACGTTTTTAAAAAAAAAACGTAAGAAAATATTGATGGATTCACATTTTTCTTTTCAGATAACTGTCGAATATCTATTTTGCAGAAGATAGAATCTAAAATGATTAAAGGCTTTTATATATTGCTAGATAACAAAGATTTATTAATTTTGACATATAAAATTGATCCAAAATGATTAAACGCTTTTAAAAATTGCTAAGTAACAAAGCTTTATTAATTTAATGAAAACAAAAACCTTTTTTGTTTTATCAATTGAATCAACAGATTCCAGATAAATTCCTTAATCAAATTTAAATATTATAATTGGATCTTGTACGAGATTAATACCGAGACCCCGAAGCGTTTTGGGAATAAACTCAACAGAAATAAAACCAACATTCTAATAGGGAAAATCTTGAAAGAGATATTTATAAAGACAATAATGGAAAAGGAAGCAAAACGAATATTGTATTTAACTTGGGATGTGATACTGAAGAAATTGTAGACCGTAATGTGCTTTGATACAAAGCTGGATTTAATTTCTAATTGACGATGGCAACAAAATGGATGACAAGCAACAACGTTTGCTTTAGTTAAATTATTTGCAAAAGTAATTTGAACACACCTAAGAACATAAACTCATGTTTTTTAGAGGCAGAAATTACAGAATTCTGTCTGCTTCGATCCTTACATTCTTCTTTATCATCGTTTCTATATCTATCATGCAAGCACCACGACAGTTGCAAACTGACCTTTCTCAAGACCTATAATTGATTTTTTCTTACTACATCTTCGTTTAAACCACAACGTTATCTTGAAACAACAATCCCATTCACACCACACATACTTTGCAAGGAACTCAAGCAACAGAGGATACTCGTAAATGACCACACAAGCACCCTAATACAATTTGGCTTTATAGCAACCGAGTTCCCCAAACTCCTGTCTTCCATTACCACCCCCATTTATTCACGTTTCAATGATGTTTATATCTAATTTAATTAAAAGTTTACCTATTAAAAGCAACGATGCTCATGTTTATGCAAAATCTCTATACCAGGGCATCAGGGGTTCACGACAACTTTGGAAAATTTAATAACGCTGGACACCAGTGGCCAGTTTAGGCTAAATAGTTATAAAGTTGGTGAAATGAGATTCGTAACGGCTGAAACTGTGGACTATTTGACAATCGTTGCAAGTTATAATTGTCATGCAATTGGGAATAGACAGGATGAGTCAATTTAGTTGGGAGGAGAATTAATATTAAACATATTGTAGGGAGATGGAAATGAAGAAGAAAAAGTGTTACGCCGACCACAAGTAAAATGGGACAAGGGCAGGAAGATGATGATGACTTTGAAGGAAGATAAGGGGCTCTAGACAAGAGTCCATTCTATCAATGAAAGTGGTTAACGAAATAATAGAATGAAAGGCATTGATCACGTGACATTTCGAAAGAGCTTAAGCAATATGTTACTTTTACTTTTTGACAAGCGCTAACGCTGGTAGGATGATTGGCTCTAGACAAATGGCATTCGATGTCAGTGAAGGCGATTTTCAAAATGCAAAATGGAAGGGATTGATTGTGATTTTTTTATAATCGTCTATCCCATACAATTTTGCCTTTTTGAAAATCTCTATAGCCACGCTTTCGTTGATAGAATGTCACTTGTCCAGAGGCTCTATACTTCATAAAAGATAGCTTGATCCATAAATTTAGAATTTTTTTGCTGTACATACTATATCTATGGCTTGATCTATGCGGCATTTTTGAACGTCAAGAATAAAAATTTACAAGAAATAACAATTGATTCTACCGTCCATTCGGAAAAGTAGCTTGTTATGGAAAAGAACGGATAAGAAACTCCATGTCAAGGGCCTTAGGGCCTCTTGTCTAGAGCCTAAGTAAGTCATTTCAATCAGATAAGTGCTGCTGGCTGAATATAAAAAGAAGAATACCGCAAGAGGTACTTAAAGAAAAGTTTTGCCTTTTTAATCAAATTACACTTATACTAATGATGAATATATACAAAAACAAAGTTGATAAATATAAATTGTTTGTGTGGAAGATGAAGATGATCGTTGATAGAGTTACTTAAATGTAAAAAAAAATATCCTACCTGCCTGTTAGCCTGACAATTAGTTCAGCTGCCTTGACCTCTAGAACTATCTGTGAGCCTGCCTATATGATTGCCTGTTCATCTGCCTACCTCGGGCATTCCAAGCCTACCTGCCGGTCCAGCTGTCTTCCTAGCTGTGAGATAGCTGCCCACGTCGTGCGAAGCCAGCCCATAGTTTTATACTCAATATCCTTTTAATTAATTTTAATTTATAGTTACCTTTATTTTTATTAACGTGGCTTACGTATAGCTCATTTCAGCTATACGTAACGCTACAGTTTGTTTGATTTTTTTTACGCTATCCTTAGTCTAAAATAAGGGCTCGGAAATAATGGCGAACAGTAACTGTGTCTTGAGTAGAAGAAGAAGTAAGATATTCTATTCCAAGTTTATTAACTCTTAAACAACAACAAATCTAATCTCGGTTGTCCTCACCAGTTATGGCGTACCTAAAGTACTAACAAACATACCATCCACATTTATAGCACCATTAAGAATTATGTATTCCTATGTAAAACGAACTAACTCCTAACTGTTAATGACGTGTTAGTTTTAAGGCCGGTCCCGAAACTTGTGACTAAGAACAAAGTTCTGAACATGCTTCTAAATTGAATAAACGTTACGTGCGAAGCTACTATGTGACGTCATCACTGGCTTGGAAGAGATTAAGGCTTTGATAGTACCATACTTGTTAGTGGTAAGCTCCTTATGCAAAGGTCATACCAGGAAATACTGGCGTAATAGGAACTTTGATCTGCGTTATCCTATAATGTTTAGCTTGTTGGATAGAATCAATTAGTTCGTAGGTACTGCAACGACCCCCCGGTGGGATCCCGCATTAACGAGGTAAGGGGCTCAGTAGCCGTGGCTTGGTCTGCCACGGTGAAGAGAAGAGGAACCCGAGGAGGGGTGACGTAGCGGCCACAAGTAGATTGCGATGCCGCTTGGGCAACATCGCAACTGAGGCGGGCCGCAATGTCGTATGGGAGGCATCGCGGCTGAGGGTTGAAGGCCGCGGCCTTGATGGGGCACCACCGTCTGATGGCGGACGCGGTGGGGCCGCAGGGGAGGAGTGTCGGTATAGCGTTAGTCACTCTCCTAGTCGCCACCTATCACTTTTTGGCCGCAGGGGATTCCTGCGGCCAAAAAGTGATAGGTGGCGGGGCCATTGACCTGACCCGTCATAGGGGGACCAAGGGTGCCATACACGGGTTCATCTGGCGTCCATGTACTGGTTTGCTCCCTGAGTTGGTAACGGCGTGCAATGTGTTCTGGTACGCTAGTGATGGGGTTGCTCCCAGAGTAGGGTCCGATGACGGACAGCAGCAGCCGCGGCGGGTTTATGGACGAGTGTTGGCGCGTGTTCATGTTCCCGCCATAAGCGGCAAAAGAGGACACCGTGGAGTTTTAGTGGGTTGGAATCCCACATAATTGCGCTATATTCCCGTGGTAGCGCAATATGCATGACCATTACTCCAAGAAAAAATAAAGTTCTTGATACGATTGAGTTGGCATAGTTATAGTTTACAAACCTTAAGATCATACTGGCACGAAATATTACTGCTTTAAAGGGGTTTTATTTCTAACGTATTTGAAAAGTTTTAAAACGCATTGATTTGGTGTAGGACTTATCATATTCTAAGGCAGTATACGTTCTTGATTTCTACGAGTCCTTAAGTCTTTTATTGTATTTCCTTTATAGAAATTTACGAAACTTGCATTGGATTCAATCACGGCACTATTTTGTCGTATTCATTGTCAAAATAAACCTTATATTTTGTAACTATTACACTCAGTCAGACATTATATTAAAATACGCCAAAACTATTTACGTATTTGCAAATTTCTATAAATGACATAAATTGCGGCTTCAAATAAATGTATTCGACCGATCGCTAAATAGTTCCGGTTACATTAATACTGGATAAAATGACTATCCACTATTTAGATGTT
Organism: Anorthoa munda; assembly: GCA_945859665.1. NCBI lineage: Eukaryota > Metazoa > Arthropoda > Insecta > Lepidoptera > Noctuidae > Anorthoa > Anorthoa munda. Next base: position 17,345,176 of record OX243896.1, on the reverse strand, counting down.
GTGGTGTTCAATCTTCCAATAATTATGTAAAATCAGGGCAATATATTGTTTACCACCATTGACACAAATTATCTGTAAATTGAAACTCCGCTAAAGCTGAAACTATATATCTATCACACACATAAGATTAAAACAATTGAAAAAAATACTGCCCAAGTGCGATTCGGACTCGCGCACGAAAGGTTCCGTACCATTATCGCATTAAAAGGCAAAAATCACGTTTGTTATATGGGAGCCCCACTTAAATATTTATTTTATTCTGTTTTTAGTATTTTTTGGTATAGCGGTAACAGAAATACAGCATCTGTGAAAATTTCAACTGTCTAGCTATCACGGTTCATGAGATACATCCTGGTGACAGACGGACAGACAGACAGATGGATCGCGGAGTCTTAGTAAGAGGTTTCCGTTTTTACCCTTTGGGTACGGAACCCTAAAAAGATCAAAGATAATGTATATGGGATTGGCATGCGAATCCAAAAATTATGAACTTTTAACAATCGTTTTTAGGGTTCCGTACCCAAAGGGTAAAAACGGGATCCTATTACTAAGACTCCACGACCCGTCTGTCTGTCTGTCCGTCTGTTACCAGGCTGTATCTCATGAACCGTGATAGCTAGACAGTTGAATTTTTCATGATGTATTTCTGTTGCCGCTATAACAACAAATACTAAAAACAGAATAAAATTAATATTTAAGTGGGACTCCCATACAACAAACTTGTTTTTTTGCCGTTTTTTGCGATAATGGTACGGAATCCTTCGTGCGCGAGTCCAGCTCTTACAAGGCCGGTTTTTTTTTATAGAATGTGACTTGTCTAGCTAACTGTATGATGTGCCAGTGACATTCAATCTTAAGTTAACAAAGAATTAATAGCGATGACTGTACAACGTTGAATTGTAATTTGTGTAGCTAAATAAGGTTATCATTTGGCTACACGCATCACATTCCAATATTGATGTAATCGGTTGCATTACGCACGAGCAAAGCCTCAAATCTATCTTGATTGAAATAATGTTTTGATCAGCCGTATATTATACATAACACCTGGCTTATCTAATATTATGTGTGAGTATTGTCTTACTTGAAACTAAATAGGGCTTAAGAGTTCTAACAATACGGTTTCCGTACTTCCAGTATTATGTCTAAAAATACACTCTTCTACAAATCAAATCATAATGGACATGCGACAAAAATAAAGATATTTATTTGCGTCAAGATTTACGACGATTCTTGGTACGCTGTTTACAATTTACATCTTAATAAAAATACCTTTTAAGCCATGATTACCTGTCACGCTTGATGTAGATTTCAGCCATCGAATATTCTGGAATCACTTAAACCATAAATACAGCCGCTGGAGCGCTTGATATCAAGCGAGCGACAGCTTGTCAATCTGCATTTTCCAAATATTAAAGCCGAGATATTGCAGTACAGGAGTCAGGAAATTAATTTTCGAGCTGTCTTAATGTCGCAGTTTTGCGATGGGGTGCAGACTGTACTGGTCGAGTTATAAGCATAATTATAATAATGTCTGTCCATATGAATAGAAACTTAATGAAGTGTTATAGAACTGTCCCCTAGTGCGGTACCGATGTTCTGAGAGAGACAAAGTTTAGAGACAGGCCAACAAAAAGATGGACGGATATTGTAACTAATAATATCAACAAAAAGGGAAAGGGAAATGACATTGTGGCGGTTCGTAGGGGAGAATGTAAGAAGAAAACGTATTACATGGGGCAAGGACAGGTAGATGATATAAAATATAACTTTTAGACCAATCTTGGCAGTACTTATTAACTCCAACAGAACTAGTGTAACTCAGGGTGTAATTGAAATAACATAAAACCTGAAAAGGGAACGTTGTACAATATCGTTGTGCATGATGCACTATTTTTACTATATGGTCTACCTTGAAATTGCGAAAAACTATCTTAGTAAAGGCTGAGAGAAGTGGTCGCCCAGTGGTATCGGTCGCGACTTACAAGTTGTAGGTCGTGAGTTCGAACCCAGGCGCTTTACTTTGTGTAAATTATTTCATCCCCACTGCTCTCAAAACGGTGAAGACAAACATCGTGAGGAAACCGGAATGTCCTAGAACCAAACATTCGTAGACACCCACCAACCCGCACTGGGCCTGCGTGGTGGATTACAGGCCATTCCCTCTCTCACAGAGAGGAGGCCTGTGTCCCAGCAGTGGGAATATTCAAAGGCTGATAATGATGATGATCTTAGTAAAACAATGAAATCGAAATATGTAAAAGACACCTAATATCTGAAGGTTAGATAAGAACTTCTTTGAGACAACCCTCCAGTAAATACGTAGGTTTTCTTTTAAAAGATTTGTGTGCCAAACAAAGCCTTTTCGTCAAGTTAAAAGAACCATTTACCGAATAAACACTCAGACTGATAAATTATTCAGAAAATGTAATATCTTATCTCTACCTTTACCCACTTGCATTTTTTATGACAAAGGAAATATCAAACAAGATGTTTGCAAATAGAAGATGGAATAATTGTATCAGATATATGTAAGTAAATATCAACCTATACAAAAAGGCTTTTACTTAATTGACTGTATTATTATCAAGTCATAATTATAATGGAGAATCTAGCTAGGCTTATAAAAAATATCCATTTTGCACTTTCTCCTCCATATAATCCATTAGAAACCTACCTTTATAACTTGAAAACAGCGTCAACTTTCGACTAACTGACCGATTTAACCACCTACACTTTGGTATTTCGACGATATTGTTACCGTCGATAAAATGGCGTTTCGTCTGGAGGAATCTGTAAATTAGTTTAAATAGGGATGATGGCTAATAAAATATTTTTAGTCCATCAGATAGATTTCCAAAAAATATTGGGCACGTATTTTTCTTTTGTTGTTTAAAAAAAAATATGACTTTATTTTTTTATTTTTTTTATTTTTTTTTCGGGTTAAAAAACAGGAGTACAATTAAATGTGATACATACTATCTAATTAAACAAAATACTTAGTATACTACTAGCAACATTATCCACTTATTACTAATTTGATGATTATTACTGCTATGTGCTAAAAAAAAAAGAGAATACATGAGCAACGTTTCTAACAACGAAATTTAAAAATAAAGTGCGTTAAAATATCGCATGACGTCATGCCTTGGTACACTTTTTACATAGAACGAACTATGGTGCGCTTTATCTTGGTGAGTTTTTATAGATTTGAATAAGCAAAAAATACGTGCCCAATATTTTTTGATAATTTTGTCCGCGGTCTAAATAGAATTTGCTGTTTCGTACCCGTCATCATCCCTATTAACCATTTGAATTTTTGATATCCCATTTCATAGATTATGCCATAGATCCCATTTCAAACTAGAAATAGATGACATTACTTTTTTATATTGTCCTATACTATCTCACTGCTGGGCCCTTCCCTAAATCCTTCCAAGTATTCTTTACCTGAAACACCTCGGACCAGCCACTGCAGTGGGCGTCTAGGTCGTCTCGCCACGTCTTTCTGTGACGGTCTCGACGGCGGCGGCGCCGACAACTTTAAATCACTAAGCTTTATTTCAAGACTGGTTGCGACACAGCTTGAGGTAGGGTCCTGTTCAGCATTAGACTGCGATAGACTGAATTTATAATTATTTTTAACATCCTAGTTATCTGAAAATATCCAATACAAAACTTCTTTGTCCGTGACATTACCCAATACACTGACAAACAATGAGAATTTCACGCCCCGTATCATTCGTATTGATTGCCTAGCAAAAACAATTGGATATTGCTTCCTCATACAACGTCTCTCTGATCTGTCTTACTTGATTTATGCTCCTGTTTACCGCAGAGAGGGAAGGGCTTATATGAACGTACAATTTATTTGCTCAAACCCATATCCGATTTTCAACATTCATTGTTATTGATAATAGCTGTGTCTCTTTGGAATTTAATGAAAAAGGTTAATAGAAGGCACCAATTTTAATTAGTTAGTATTTTATCTTAATATTAGGCTGATTTTTCAACACAGTAAGGTTTGGCTATTCGAGACATTAGATATTTCATTTAACTTTTTCTGGCACTTCTCGACATTATTTCGAGCCTCCTTAATAATTTCTACTTCCAATGATTTATTTTGGTTTTTTTTTTTTTTTTCAGTCTTTTCTTTTTACATTTACCTTTCAAAGATCGTTTATATAGCTGACCGCTTAGGGCGGTTACGCACTACACGTCTGTGTCCGTGATCTTTGTCCATGATTTGAGTTCCGAGTTCAAAATATTCTAAATTTTGATAGATTATGACAGACAGAGTTTGGATGTGTGCGTAAGCTTCCTTACAAGAAGTACTACGGCTACTTCGGAACAGAATTTTCACGGACACGGATCGGATATAGTGCGTGACTGCCCTTAGAATGGCTGCTCATACGCTCCAGTAAACGGTAAGTGGTCATCAGATAACTATGACTTCGGCTCCAACCTTCTGTCGGTCTTCAGCCTCGAATCGCATCGCATTCATGGGATTTTTTAACAGAGGAAGTTGAAGAATATTGTCTGCACACTTTTTGAGCTGTATGCTGATTTTAACAATTTTTTTTACACATTCAGCTCTACAAATAATGCGGTGTTACCTAGTATCACTTCAATTTGACCCTGACTTCTTTTTAATGCTACTCGTCTGACATTCTAAGAACAATACAAGTTACGGCACTAACACTAACTACAACAAATACCAGATCTACGCCATGTGTGTGTAGCATAAATAATCAAGAAAGACAACAATTATTTTCTTTAGCCATATTAATCAAAGAAAATGTGTTCATATGATGACAATAGAAGCTCACATACAACACATGTGTCGCCACTTATTAACCACTCTGCTCGACAAGATTTTGACACATGACACACCAGCTGAGTCGACAGGTTGTTGCAAATTACGTCATGAAATTCAGGAATTTACTTGAACTTTCAACATTCGAATTTATTCAGAAAAATAAGTTTACGCAGCTATCTTACACAGTAAATTTGAAAAAAATATCTTTATTTACATGTTGCGCTCGGTTAAACCGCGTCAGTCTACTGCAAAATGTATACAAAATACGAATTACTACACCTTTCCAAACGGTAGACAATTTAGATTTGCTCAAAATATGTACATAAACAACCTTTTCCCTTGCTGAAAAGATGCAAAAGGACAACACAAAGATATACTCATTTTATTTGCGTCCTTATGTTCCTAATTTGTCATACAAAAATTCATAAAAAAACAAGCCAAAATCTGGAAAAAAATTGCTTAAAATTTTGATGCAACCTTGCAACATGACATTTCTTTGGTGTTGTTTTTTTTTTGCTGTCCATTCACGCGTCTCATAATCGATTAAAACTGCATTCAGCCTAATCGATTAAGTGTATTTCGATTATTTAAAATTATTCATTTAAATAAAAAAGTGATTTTCAAAAATGTATTGTTTTAAAATTAAAATTAGTTTATAGGCACAAAATAAAATAACAACTTATAGTAATAATATATAGTAATAACTATACATAAATGCTTTCATGATGTTATCAGAAGAGTAAATTGAAAAAAAAATAGGATTCGTGGCTAATTTCGCGCCGAATTCGCCGAACGTAAAAGAATTCAAAATTCAAATTTGGAATGCAGTCGGTATTCAAAATATTTTATCGGGCACATTTTAATATAAAAGAGAGTTTTAAATTGATCATTTCAGACGGTTTTATACAGAATGACCAGTATAAATATGAGTATGTTTATGTATGACTAGCACTCCGCCCGCGACTATGTCCGCGTGATTTCGTTTATCCTATAAATGTTTTCTTATATGCAGTTAGTAAAGGCAACCAAAAATAAGATATTATTAAAACTATTAAAAACTGGGTATCGTGGATTTGGGTTTGGGGTTGGTGGGTTTATTGGATTGGGACGATTCGTTATTTGACTTAAACAATAATACATTTCAGGTTATCGCCACAAAGTAAAATCCTCCCCTAAAAACTTATCAACCCTTTTTGCCCCGTTGAGGGTCTAGTTTTGAACAACCTAAATATGCTATTCACTCCTTTCTTCTCTTTTTACCCGACTGCCGAAGGAGGGTAATGTGTTTATCAGTCTATGTATGTATGTAAGTATGTATGTATGTTTGTTCCTATGTGGCGTTCTAGAGACCAAACGTGTTGGCCGATTTTGATGATTCATACGTCAATCGATTCGTCTTAACCCGAGTGTCACTGGCTACATTAAAATTGGAAAATAGAAAAATGGCAGATTTTGGGCGCCATATTGCGGAGGACAATTTCTTTTTCTCCCCATCGTGTGGGGTATCAAAATAAAGGGCTTTAAGAGGTGATTTCGAAAATATAAAACACATATGTTTAAATGTACCTAAATCTTAAAAACAGATAACTAAAAAGTTATAAATAAAAAAAGTTAATTCAAAAAATCTAAAAACCCGACTGCTTTAAAAGCGAAATAAAAAGACTTAAACAAGGAGAAAATCTTGCTGTGCAGTCGGAGGATACATATTCGCGGGCTAGCTGACGAAAACCAGATGTTTTTAGGTTTTTAGATTTTTTGAATTATTTTTTTTTTTTATCATTTTATGTTAGTCAGATTGCGCAGTGAGTTGCCTCAAAAAAAACTTTAACACCCCTAAACCCAATCTGGGAGGGAGTTTTCAAAATGTTTTATGTAAATTTTGATCATCAACTTTATCCCCAAAGAATTTGATTTTACATACAAACTAATTTTTACCCTTTTCACTTCCTTAAAGGTTGAATTGCCGCAAAATCGTGCCTTAGTGCTTCCCTAGAAAACCACGTCAAAAACGAAACCCTGTCCAGTAAGATTCTTAGCTTGAGTTAGTTTCGAAAAATGTATAATGACCATCTTTATTGTTTCCTTAGGTTGGTATTTGTGCCAAATTTCAAATTTATTAACCCGGGAAATAAAATTCTTCAAAGCACTTTAACTCCCCAAAAATCTTATTTTGGGACTAGATAAGTAAAACTAATAATTAAAACCTTTATGGTTCACTTAGGATGGGTATTTATGTAAATTTTCAAATTTATTAACCAAAGAAATATTTAATATGTGATTTATGGAGTGTTAAATTATTTTTTAAATATACGATATTTCAAAAATAATTTAACACTCCCTAAATCATCTTTTGGGGGTATTTTCGAAAAACTAATAATAAAATCCTTTATTGTTTATTTAGGTTGGTATTTGTGCCAAGTTTCATGTTGATTGACCCAAGAAATCAGATTCTTCCATACAAACTTCAACATCCCCTAAATTGTCATTTGGGAGTTTCGAAAAACTAATAATGGCAACCTATATTGTTTACTTAGAATAAGAATAATATCGGCCATAATTCTTGAAACTTAGCACAAGCTAAGTTTCAAGAATTATGGCCGAAGGAATTAGATTTTTCATACAAACTTTCAAACCCCTTTTTACCCCCTTAGGGATGCAATTTCCAAAAATCCTTTCTTACTGCACAATTACGTCACTTGAGGAACCTTTCTGCCAAATTTCATGCTTCTAGATGATTTTCAGCTTAGTTGGTTGACAACCATGCCATAACTCGCTTGGAAAGGAACCGCGCAAGAAGATACGCACAAGGTTATTGATATTAATAGTTTTCGGGGAATGCAGATGTAAATACAAACCAAACTTATGTTCTTAAAATGAATAAAAATAAAATTTTAAAAGTATGTATAGAATAACCAATTTTCATAACATTACAACAAACTCGACCGAATTCAAAACCTAACCATACCATACTCTCAACTCATTATTCAATATATAATTATAATAATAATACCAGCCTATAATTGTCCCACTGCAAGGCAAAGGCCTCTTCTCATACAGAGAAGGCACGAACATTCATCACTACGCTTGCTCAATGCGGGTTGGCGATTTGAGACTATAAGACCAGGTTTCTTCATGATGTTTTCATTCACCGTTGTCAACGATTTCTAAAATATACTTAGAAAGTACATTAATGAATTTGAAAATGGAAATCATTGGTATTTGTCCAGATTTGAACCCATGACCTCAGGCTTTATCTACACTTGCGTTACAAACTTACATAAAAATATACTAGGCACTCTGTATACTTCTGAGACTATCAAACATAAAGACTCAATCATTATTATTTTTATACAAAATAGTTTTGAATAGCGAACGCATTCCGAATTTGAATTTTGAATCGGATAGATAATTCGGCGCGAAATTATCCACGGTTCGATGAAATTGTTTAGTTGGTTGTAGTAAAATAATGTCCAAAAATCTATTAAGATTACTTTAAGAAATAATTAATAGTAATAATTTAAGTACTAATTGTATTTTATGCCTAAAACAGGATTTTTCTATTTTTTAAGAATCGATTTGGGATAATCGCTCATTAATCGAGTGGATAGCATAAATAAAATCGATTGCTAAAATCGTTTTGCCACACAACTATTACATTAAAAAAAAACAATCTACTTGACGAATTGGAAATTTAACAAAAATAAAGTAGTGGTAATGAATTTTACGTATTATTGGGCTGGTGTTTGTTAATTACGTTAAAATCAGGGCTTCTTCTTGTTGTTTATTATATTTAGACACATAATTGTCATATTTGTAATCAATTTTACATGTGGAAGGGTGATATTTGTGTAAAATAAAAATGTAAACAAACACGATTGGCGCGAAACTTCGACTTTGAATAACAAATAACTTCATTACCACTAATTATTTATTTTGAAATATGGATGAATTCGACCAATAATTAAACAATTAGCAAACCACTACCCCTGTCGTGGAGTTTGGGTGTCCCAAATCTGCATTTTTATGTTTTTTAGCTTCGACCACCACTGTCATCAAAATGGAGATTATCGTATTATTACACTTGTTTTTAACAAATGTAAATTTATAAACTTGCGCACTTAATCTAAAAAAATATTTGCGCTAACATGTAAGCTTTTTATCCAACTATTTTAATTAAAGCCCCCACATAAGATTCGTTAGCTATCTTAATCAATAATTAAGTTATTAATTAGGATGTCGTATGACGTAAATCTGGGGTCCAAAATGAGCCGCGGCTGAGCCAGCGGAGGTATGCTTGTCAAGCCCCAAAATGTACCCCGTCCGAACTATACGGTTAATATAGAAATCAATAGATACTGCCGTTGGTGCTGAGTAAGCCTCAAGCTATATTAATATTTTCTTGTATTTCAGTTAGGACTAAGTCGCTTGATGAAAATTGAAGTGACAAGCGGAAAGCAAGCTTAGAAGTTTATCCAAAAGTACCTTAGGTTTAGAATGATTTTAATTTTATTTATTTTTGAGTTAGGGCCCGTATAGTATTTTTCCAATACCTTGTCTATTATGTAACATATTGCTTATGAAATTCGTTTCGAAATATGAACATTTACACACAAGACTATAAAATAGAAAATAAAATTACATAATAGAAATGACTTTTGTATGGATCATTATGTAACTGGCAGAATGACACTGAACCTGTTACTTCTCGAAAAAGCGCGCGTTGATTGTGTGTATATAGTCTGTGGTTTTTAGTCTGAACGTTTCTAATAAATTGTTGTTGGAACTTATTTGCATTTAATTAATTAGGCTCATCAGGTAGTGGAAAAATAATCGTACGTGTCTCGCATAAAAGGCTTTAATTTAACACTCGCATGTAGTTTTCGACGTTCGCCTTGGGCTCAAGTCGGAATTGGCTACATCGCTCGTGTTAAAATCTCGACTTTTTATGCTCGACACGAAATGTACTATTTTGTGCTTTACCTATTCATTTCAGCCAAAAGACGTCTACTGCAAGACATAGGCCTCCTAAAGAAAGAAAGAAAAGAAAGAAACCTCCTCGACCAAGCGTTGCCATATCGACCAGCCCTGTTCGTCTCCCATCCAGCGGACTCCTGCAACTCTCACCTCACCAGCCCCCTCATTGTGTAAGTTCAAAGAGTAGGGTACGGATTGTTTACCTTGCATTCATTGCTTCATTTATGTTCAAAAATCCGTCTACTGGACAGCGTAAAAAATGAAATGAACATTATTGAGTTTAAAAAATTAAGGGAAGGAGTGTGTTTTGTTTATTTGTTAACCCTCGCGCTGGAACGTCTTACAGCAATTATACCAATGGAGCACAAACTTACAAATACTAACTATAAGTCCAAGTTTCCTCACGGTTTTTTTCTTCACCGTTGTCAGCGATGTCCAAGATATACTTTGTTTTGCTTTGTGCTGTTGCATTCGTCCACCTTGTGTACGCTACGTCTTCAAGTATGGGGTCGCCACTCCTGTACCTTACGGACTCATCAACTATCCATCCTGCGAGAAATATGACCTGCTCACCTTCGGCCTATATCGGTTACTCCGGTTCTCCTGAGGCTATGACAGGCAAACTTGTAAACCCTGAATTGTATGTTTACTGTTACTGTGTAAAACGTTTTGGCACATATATCGCATAAATACTAAATCCTAGTTCTGGCAAACATTTTGTGTTAACGCCCTGCCAACGTATATTTGGTGTAATATGCCAACTATAAGCTATCAAAATGATTCAAACTCTACGTGTCACGTTTAAGCGTCAATAACGTGTTAGATATTAGATCCCAGCTTTGCCAAAACGTTCGCTAAAGGAGCGTCATCACTGGGAGCATTCTTTTGTAAGTATCTGTAAACAAGCAATCGTAGGCGAGCAACAAATGCTTCCCAGCAAGCCCAGCATTCGCGTTCGAGCAAAACTATGAACGTTCGATTCGAACATTCCCTTGCGAGCTTGGAGCATTCGAATACGATCTCGTTCAATGTCATTTCTAACACTATAATACGATTGACCAAGAAGGTCACAAATACTTAAGTTCAAGGAACTGTTCTATGTTTTACAAGTGGCCAGTCATATTCCTACATACATACTTATTCATTTCATTATCTAAGTACTCGCTTTCGAGTGTTTTATTTGCGTGAACATTCGTATGCGAGCCGTTTCTGCGAAAATCGTTGTGACGTCCACACCGGCCGAAGTTCGCGCTTGCGTGTAAGCTTTGTAACGCTCGGCTCAACATTCGACGTCGAATGTTCATTACACGTGAATGTTCTCAGTGAGGACGTTCCTTTATATTATTGTTTCGGGTTAACCCGTCAATTCTAATAACGACTACAAAAGCCCCCAAAATGATTTCAGCCTTTCATAAAATGTTAAGAATCTGACTTGGTAAGGGAAAAGGGGAAATAACGTACACTTTTTCCTAAATTACACCAAATGCTGAGTCGAAACTTCCTATAACATACATTATAATATACTTAGCTCGCCTTTTTGCTGTATTTTAACAGAATCTGTGCTCCGAATAGTTGAATGTTTACGTTTCATTGCTTTAGCAACACATAGTCTAATATTATTTTTCGTTTCGCGGTTCAAATGACATCCCTGAAGGTTTGTTTACTAAATTCATGGAACCCGAGATTTTTACCCAATGTTTTGGCGCAATTTATTTTTGGTAAACCTTTGTAAACGTTGACTGTACTGTCTGTTGACTTTTATTAGCGTGCGTGTTCAACGATATTTTGGGTCTTATGAAATGGATTTTTTTTTGTAATTAAAGTAAATGTAATTATTTTATAGCATTAGTGTGTTCAGTATATTTGAATCGTGGGTTATAATTAATTAAATTTGTGGTATTTATTAAGTTTAAATCAAAGCTAGCCATATTCTATTTGTTTATTGCAACTATTAAAATGACTTACAAAAAATATATTTTATAAACATCTCAAAAACGTTTACAGTTAAACAGCTCCTGTTTAGCTGACCTAAGGAACCGAAAAATAACAAACAACAAAAGACAGAGTTTCCAGACCATGACGAATAGATTCAATAATCATCATGCTTTGTAATGGATGGATTCACCTACTAATCAACCCAAAAAACCCATGTTCACCTACTAAAAACCATGTGCGTTTTTATTTCCCTGGATAAAATCTCAAGAAATATAATAAAACATCGTCGCCGATATTTATTTGCATGTTAAAATATCTAGAACCTATAAAAAAAAAAAAAAAAACTATTAAAAATGTAATATAAAAATCTATTTTACAATGCATGTCCTCGAAAAGAGCGTTTTCCAAGCAGCCAAACTGTGCGGAAAGTGTCACTTTTTTAACTAGTGTTTTTAACTTTTCTGTATTTTTTTAATTTTTAACTCCAACGTTAGCCCGACGCATAGAGTTTTTATTTTGAGAAAAGTTTTACAAAATTAGTTAAGTACAGATTATCATTCATACTCGTATAAAAGGTAAAATAAAACTAATACTTCATTAATGGCGTTTTTAATTACTCTAGATTTAGATTTTGATCCATAAATTAATTTTAAATATACATTAAATATGTTTGGCAAAACGTATATTTTGCTCGTGCCTTTTTGCGTTACGACGTGACAGCTATTTGAACATGCGCAGTAGATATGCCCGAGGAATTATTAGTTAATCTGTGGTATGCTGAGCGCGCTAGAATAAGCCCGCCATTTTATTAATTTCTTGCTTGGTTCAGATATATTTTTTTATTTTCTCGCACACTGCATAGTAAAATGTTGTATGATACACGTACGTAAGATGATTTCCGACTCGTGTCGATTTATCCACTCACTCGGTTCGCTCGCTCGTGAATAAAAATGATACTCATCGGAAATCACCTACCTTCCGCACTTGTAGCATAAATAACTATTATGATCATACAGATAATTTGGCTCTACAGAATAAAATAAAATTTCCAGATTCCTAAGCCAGGGAAAATTATGTACAGACACTAAACCGACATGAAATTCAGACATCTTCCGAGCTATTCAAACCAATTGTATATTAACAGCTGTAGATAGTCACACTAATGTTCAGTTTGCGCCAACAGCATAATATCCTCGTCATCGTGAACAGATATTTGTATTCAAAATAATACTCATCTTGTATTTTATAAGGAATTTGTAGCAATCTGTCTCAGTATTGAGAACGAACTAATGTCTCCATTTGTGGTTCTTAAAAGATTTTGTGAAGAGTACGTTTATTTGAATAAAATAGGCTTATTGTTTAACAAAAAGGAACGCTTCATACAGTAGAATTTGAGTAAAGAGTACTTACAAAATATTTGAAAGATTTTTGTCAAAATTTCTTTGAAACAAACCCTTCTGAATAGAAAAAGGTCCAACGTTTGGCCTGTCGAAAGTATAATAAATAGGTAAAACTATGTACAATGTCCCTCGGCTATGATCGTATTTCCGAATACAAACGAATGCTAATTTCCATGTCCATCAATTATCAGATTTATCGTGTATAATAATTTGAATTAAGAACTAAGTACTTTATTGTTCTTTTGTTATGATATCCGTGTGAAATATATAGAGCTGTTAACATAGCAGCTTTCCTCCCATTTTTTTAAATAAATTACATTATTTTAAATATGTTATGTGAAAGTATTAAGGAGGAGCTCGTGGCTAAATAATAACAGCCGCACGGGTCGGTCTTCAAGGTTAAGCAACGCTTGACGAGGTCGGTCCGTGGATGGGTTAGGTCCAACATACCGAGATTCCTCCGTGCCTCGGAAACCACGTTAAGCCGTTGGTCCCGGCTGTCATTTAAATATCTTTGACAGTCGTTACGGGTTTTCATAAGTTTGAGATCTGATACCAGTTTTGCCAAGGGGTATTGTGTTACCCAGTTACTGGGTTGTGGAGGTCAGATAGGCAGTCGCTACATGTAAAACACTGGTACTCAGCTGAATCGGATAAGACTAGAAGCTGACCCCAACATAATTAGGAAAAGGCTAAGCAAATTGATGTTAAAAGATTAACAACTCTATATATTTCCAAGTTGATTGAGAGAATCCGGTCTGCATCAAAAGCAATGGGCAACTGATAGAAATCTTAAACTCACCAACCTTCAAGGGAAACTCAACTATATTTTCAATAAAGTATTTTTTTTTACTATGTATAGGCCTGTGTTTGACCACAATCTCACCGTGGTCAGTGATGATGTGGCCGATGGTGGTAAGCACACAAAGCCTAGAAGGGAACTGGCTCTCAAGTGCTGCTGTCGGAACACACCGGAAGGTGCTTGGCGACAGATTTTCAACTTGAGGGTGGTTGCCAGCCAGGCGGGTACTACAAAGTACCCTACCACCGTGCTATGGTTTCCTCACGATGTTTTCCTTCACCGAAAGCACAAGCTCATAAAAAGCTCAATAAAGTATAACATCATAATTATATCATACATATTTTCTTCTGAAAATTATTTTATTGCCATTACCGATTGTTACATCAAACTCCCGCCCCCGTACCCTGTCGTGTCAAATCTATCATAGTTCGACTGTAAAAAAGGGACAGATGTGTACAAGTCATATACTATCTATCCCTAACGCTCACTCAAAATAACCTTACTTTCAGGAGCTGGTCACCTCCCAGAAATCACAAAACAGTAACACAATACCAACGATAAAACTTTTCAATTCAAATGGAAATCTTGTAAAACTATCCCAAACAAAAAAAATCGAGAATGACCGGCCAATTACGAGCATTCCCCTGATGAAAAAAAAAAGTTGAAAAACCGCGCAAGTTCATTAGTGTTTCCCGTTTTGCTGGACAAAGCTTTCCGCTTCCCCGTAAATTCTGGCTGGCGAGAAACGCTGACGGTTTAGTGATCGACTGAAGCGAATTCTAGAATTAAAATTGATTGGATTTTGTTTTTGGTGTTCTAAATCTGAAATGTTCCGATGGGATTTTGCTGGTGAAGTTTAAAACTGTGTGTTATCAGTTTTAGATAGGTTTTGGTTGATTTAGGGCCGATATGGACTACGAATCTACGATATACGTGACCCGCGCAGGAGACACGATCTCCTACGCGGGCCACAAATAAATATTTTTTCTTTCTATCTTTTTGAGTACCTACAGGTACAGGCCCGAAATAGCCGCAGTACTACTTCTTAGTAGGGATTGCACACTATAATGTGATTTTTTACTTCGTGGAATAAACTGACATTTGGGGGTTGTCACTTTATCGTTACATTAAAATAGTGTCGTACCCTAACTATCCTAAGTGATCGAAAGTTAATCGAAAATCGAAGTAGATCGTTAATGAAACTATTTCATGGCATAAAAAATAATTTGTTTAGAAACTAGCGGCCCATATTAGTTTCTACTCATTTATGTTAGACTTAATTTTATCGATTGCATTTATTTTATTGTTGATTTCATATTTAACACAATAAAAGTTCATGTACTATGTGTATGAATACTGTTATATTTAAATATATAACGTTTATATTCATAAAACATTTATTTACACCAATTAGTAAAAATAAATTCAGGAGTCATGTCACATCGATTCGATGAATCACTTATGATTGAGCCTTACCTACAACACTATGATCCGCGCTTGCAACATTTAAAAAAATAAGGTCAATAGCAGCTGTCAGTTTAGTCCACGAAATTAAAAATCACAGTATAGATTATAACTTCGTTTGTCCGAATTCAGAACATTTATTAATTTTATTAATTTGGATAGAACTAAATTTGAATTCGAACCACACTCAGGCATTTATTGATACAACATTATTAATTACCTAATAGTCTATTCATAGAAAATGACCAATAGAACAAAATGACAAATGTGAATAAGTGGTTATTTCCCTTTGAATGTCAAAATTAATGGATTCCTTCCTACTCAACTAAATTAGGTACACTCATAGCACTTTTACATACACTTCTACAGCTTGATAGCAAAGTTAAATTATGTAAAATAATTTAATCCCATAGTTTCCAACTACTGAAAAGATTATGTACCACATTGGTTAGTGTTTATTTTAAAATGGCTCAATTTTGAATATTAAACTCATTCAATTTGTGGTGTCAAATAAAATACATTGACCGTTACGAGAATTTAATTTTCACCGGTTTTAAATACATTAATTTGCTTAAAATGAAGTTTCAAATTATTATTATCGAGGGTAGTTTGTGCAACGAGGTTAATTTTATTAAAACGTCGTACTCTCTATAACAATTCACTGAAAAGACGATTTCATTTTAAATTGACTCCAAAAATGGTTCTGCATAAATACGTTACCTCTTATTGTATTTTATTTTTATACTTTTTCATCTATTTATCGAAGCATTATACAGCCTACCAACCAACCATCGAATTAATAACCAACGCAAAAAAGGAGGCGGTTCTTTTAAATTCAAACACATAACTTTTGGCCAATTTGTATCCATCCCTAAGACTATTTGAATCAGTTACCAACTCTCAATTAAGTAATTGATCAATATTGTTTACTTCTACAAACCTGATTTTTCTCTTCACTTAAGTCAAATGCCAACAAGATTTTGCCTTGAAACAGTAAGCAATATTCATACTCGTATGTGACAAAAGTCGTAATAATCTCTAACCAAATCTCTCAACACAAACCACGCAATCAATATATTTCAATAAATCCCTTTACTTATTCCTAACTTAACCCAAACTTAGGGACTATTCCGATCATTTTCCGGTGTCACCCCCGTTTCCCAAGCCTTCTCTCCAAGGGGCACTTAAGCATATGACACGCCTCTACGAGCGATTCCGTGACATCTGCCCCGAGCCTTAGAGTGACCGCTTTCTGGGGCTAAGAGGAACGCCCATGCGGTTATAGAAATACGTAGGTACGATTATTAATTATGAATAGTAACATCATGTCTATTTATTAGAAGTGGCATCTCGATCCCTTTACTTATTCTCAACTTACCCCGAACTTAGCGCTATTCCGTAATTTCTCCACACCTTCTCTACAACAATCCTGTGAAATCTGTCCGGAGCCATACATTGACCGCTTTCTGAGGCTAAGAGGAACACGCACATATGGTATGTATGTTTCTAAAAAGGCGACTGCTAATTACTGGCTTATATCTCGGAATAACAATTTGTTTTACGAAGATCTGGCAATTAGGTATTAATTTGAACGTTGAAACAGGTGCTTTAAGTCGCCCTACTAATCTTAACTCCACGTTGCTTTAATTAAATACCCTGTTTGTCAGAACCCTTATTAGCTCTGATACAATTTTCGGCTACCTGTCACGTGTCCAAATAAGAACTCTTAATTTTACTTCATTCACAGCCTCGCGTGTTTTAATTTGCTGAAAAATGGAAATTGAATTAACCAAAATAATTACATCAACAGGGAAACGTGTTGAAAAAGTAATTAAGCAACTTTTGTCTTTTTACAAACATTAACTCCTGTTTTTGTTGGGTACACGTGGTTTCAAAATTTCGCAAACATAATTGAAACATTGTGCCCTGAACTTTTAGTTCTGCTTTTTGTGCTGGACTTTGTTACGTGTGATCGCGTCTCGTGTGCTCACGTGGGCAGGTTTACAGATTAAAGCCAAAAAAAAAAATTTGTTCAATTACTTTTACAATTTTCTTTTTCTTTTTAGTCTGAAAATAATACTATCATCTCTCGGTATGTGAAGGCATGAAACGCATGAGAAACCGAGTGATGAATTGAAATTTAGAGGAGGGATGGAGATGGCTAAATAATAACAGCCGCACGGGTCGATCTTCAAGGTTAAGCAACGCTTGATGAGGTCGGTCCGCGGATGGGTGACCATTTCAACATACCGTGTTGTAGTTTCCTTCGTGCCTCGGAAAACACGTTAAGCCGTTGGTCCCGGCTGTCATTTGAAGATCTTTGACAGTCGTTACGGGTAGTCAGAAGCCTGAGATCTGACACCAATCTTGCCAAGGGGTATCGTGTTACCTAGTTACTGGGTTGTGGTGGTCAGATAGGCAGTCGCTCCATGTAAAACACTGGTACTAAGCTGAATCCGGTAAGACTGGAAGCCGACTCCAACAATAATTGGGAAAAAGGCTAGGCAGATGATGAGGAGGGATGGAGACGGAGAGAAAACCCAAAGAAAATATTTAGGAATTATATGAAAGAAAAGGGGTGAAGTATAGTGACACCAGATAGGGGAAAATGGAAGAAAAAAATGAATTTTGCCATCCCCAAGTAATAAGCGTCAAGAACAGGAATATGTACTCTTAAAAATATTCTATAGAACCTAATAGCTAGGAGTAAATTTGAGAGCGATAAATGTAGATGAACAATAGTGCTATTCTGTACAAAAAGTCACCATGATGACTTGGAAAAGTGATCTAGAAGTGAGCTGTCAACCAGTATGGGTTGGAAGTACCGCTCACTTCGAGATCACATAACACAAGTCATCACGGTGAGATGTATACAGAATAGACCGGCTGAATATCAATCCTCTACATAACTTTATTTTCAGATAAAGACTGAAATATGATAAAGTAACAACCCAAAACTCCTATGTTTTAACTGTCAATTAGTTATAATAATCCCTACAGCAAAAGAAATCTCAAAACCAGAATATTTCAAGAATAAGAACCCTCATTCTTATACATGACGACCATTTAAAGTCACAATGAAGTCGAGACACCGAGATAGACCCCTAATTGGGTCCATCAGAGCCGTTGTCCTACTTTGTATCGCGTCGATTATCATAAACCCCGAAGTGACTGAGTTTTTATGTTAAGCTAAAAGTGAAACTGTGTTACGAAAATGGATGTTAGCTAGTTCAAGGATTTCAGATTTTGGGTCTTGTTTCGTAATTAGAGATTTTTTGGCAAAATTAAATGTACATGAAACGGGAAATGTATATATTTTATCCTTTTGTTAACGTAACGTACGTAAGCCTGTCGTTGGTTGCTCCATGCCTACTGTCCATGCCTCAGCTTTCTTGTCCTGTGATCTAGTTATCGGCATGTTGACTTCCGTTCCAATACTTCAACTCGAACGGGCTAAGTCCAACTCTAGACTTTAGTTCAAAACGTCGACTTGAAACGGTTAAGTCCAAAATCCAAACTTCAGCAGGAACGGGTTGACTATATTCGAGACGTCAGCTCGAAAGGGTTAAGTCCAATTCTAGACTTCAGCAGGAACGGGTTAAGTCCGACTCTAGACTTCAGCACGAAAGGGTTAAGTCCAATTCCAGACTTCAGCAGGAACGGGTTAAGTCCGACTTTAGACTTCAGCACGAACGGTTAAGTCTATTTTCAAGTCTTCAAACGGCTATGTCCAAGCTTCAAAGAATTTAAGGACATTTTTACAAACATTTGTTGAAACACACACCACCGCAGGTTTAACAGCGGTTTGTCAGACGCGGCAACTCGGTGCCACCACATACTTTTTTTAAATGAACACATAGCTCGTCATTTAAAAATACACTTTCTAGATCGCATTGCAATCCAGAAAGTATCTTTTCAGTACTCTTGAGCAGTTCTTTGCATTTATTGTATTACATATTTCCAGAGGAAAGTCATTTATATAACATGGAAGCATACATTCCCACATCCATACTACATAAAGATTATAAAATTTAGGTACGGTAAATGTGGGTAAGTATTTCAAACTACGCTATATATTTAAATTATGGTAATTCTAGCTTCTAACTCTTAAACGTACCTTGTCAAAGACATTTACAATTTGACAGTGCTTAAATAAACCCGTGTCGTTATCTTGAAATTCATGTTTTATTCTTTTGCGTACAATTATATTTTTAATGTAATTTTTATTTTTAATTCTGTAATTTTTAAATTTAAAAAAAATTAGAATGATACAAAACTTACTAAAGAACTATAGGCCCATCTCACTTCTTAGCAATGTCTACAAGCTGTTTTCTGCTGTCAAAAAAATTCTACGCACAATGAACTATAAATTTTATTATTCGAGGATTCCCTACACACAGCGAAACTAGCGTAGTGTAGCGTAGCGTTATTACAGCGATATAATATTTTAAGCGGCGCTTACTTTTGGTGGCCATGATGCTGCATGGTTTGTGTAACAATAGATTTTATTGTATTGAAATCACAAATAAGTTGCGCTATACAGTGCCCCGAAATGTTATCTAAAGGGCGGCCCGCGTGCCCTATTCAATGTAGATTCATGTAGGACAAAAGCCGGGACAAGGGTGCCTCTTCATCAGCTTGTGGAATTCTATAATACACATTTCATGCATCTTCTACCATTCTAGTAAAAAAAAAAATGTGGTCATAATACTTTATCTCCGTAATCTAAAATAAATTAACGCGATGAACAATACTCTTCCGTTTCCTACTTATTCATAGTAATCCGTGGATAATTGTGTGGGTTATAATGTTTGCTAATTTCTCATTATACTCGTAGTTTCATTTAAACTTTAACTGTTTTTTTTTTTGTTAGTAATAAAAAATAAAAATAAACTTCATGCCAATATCTCCCGAAGATTTAGGCAGTGTAAAGGTACACTTTAGTACCCGACTTCCACATTTCACCAATTATTTTAAAGTCCCATGTAGGGGGCACAAAACCAGACCCCCGACTGCTACTGATAAATTCCAGGTAGAAAACACAAAAGGAAAGATTAGATTAGAAGAAAAAAGCAATCACTGGTTTTTTCTATGTAATAAGGCAAATCAAATCAAGACTGGAATTGCACATAACTACACGAAACCTACGAGGGCACACAACTCCGCCAGAATGCATGAAAGTAACTGAATTTAAATTTAGGCACAATTTATTTTTAGAATTCGTGACGCATTTTCCCAACTGAGTTTAAACTACGCCAAATGCATCCGGACGTGGGTGGTGTACTAAAATAATAGTAGCATATTTTTCCGTAAAACATTTTTACAATAATGTTTTTTCTCGTAGTTGCATATTTCAAATGAATTTTACATCCTTTCCTGACATTAACTGGGGGCTTAGAAAATGTTGCCACGTGACTTTTCGGTAGCGCTGGTTCTGTCAGTTCTATTACACATTGGTGTTTTATAAGGCTAAGAAATAATAATTATTAAGGTAGTATCATACACTCAAGGCGCGTTGGCGATTTCAAATGTATATAAGTCCAGGCCAGGTGTAGGATTAAGAAAGCGTGATGATTAATACTTATGCCTTTTTTATATGAGAACTGGCCTTTGTCCTGCAGTGGGACAGTCATTTCTGATACATATATACATACATAAACTTACGCCTTTTGCCCATGGGGGTAGGCAGAAACAATCATGCTACGATCCTTACATATTTCTTTTGCTTCACTTAAAGAAAGAAAGAAAGAATTTTTTTTTATTTGTGACCCGCACAGGAGACACGAGATAAGCAAAACACAAACAATAATAAAAAATATGGAGATTTTTTACTGTTTCGCTAAGGCAACGCCTTCGCCTTTAGAATTATACTTTGTATATTCTCTGGTGTTAAACCTCTGCCTACACCTTAATAAATAAGCGTGATATTACACAAATAGTAAAAAAGACATACATCCCTGCCGCCTTATTATTCCTCTGTAGGTGTTAGCTCGAGACGCAAGTCAGTCGTGGAAACGAATCACCTTACCGTGACAAGTGAGAAATGTAGTTCTGCCGTGTGAGCCAATCGATCGTTCAATTTAAAAGTAGCTACTGGGTATTTGCATTGGAAGTTTTTCCTATTTTTGAGCTAGTAATGTCAGGTTTTTGACTTCATAAATCTTTCCGTCATTTTATTGGGTAGGTAGTTTATTTAGTTATAATCTTACAGGTTCGTGTCGTTTTAAAAAAAAAAATTCCTTCGTATGATCACCACTAGATTACATAAAAAGTGTCTTCGTTTGTTTCTGATAAGATGAGCAACATCTTTTTTAGGGTTCCTTACCTCAAAAGGTAAAAAGACTTTTATAAGATCACTCTCTTGTCCGTCTGTCCGTGAGTCACCACAGATTTTCTCAGGAACGTCTGGACCTAGCAAGTTGAAATTTATATCAGATACTGAGGTCTATAGTCCCTATTAGGTGTATAAAGGCGATGATAGCTCAGTGGTAGTGACGTCGGATACCGAGACGAAGGTCGCGGGTTCGAATCCTACAATGAGCTTGAGCTTTCGGTGAAGGAAAACATCGTGAGGAAACCATAGCAAGGTGGTAGGGTACTTTGTAGTACCCGCCTGGCTGGCAACCACCCTCAAGTTGAAAATCTGTCGCCAAGCACCTTCCGGTGTGTTCCGACAGCAGCACTTGAGAGCCAGTTCCCTTCTAGGCTTTGTGAGCTTACCACCATCGGCCACATCATCACTGACCACGGTGAGATTGTGGTCAAACACAGGCTTATACATAGTAAAAAAAAAAATAAAAAAAAAAAAATCAAGGTGGTGAGTCAACATGATAAAAAGATATGGGCAAATTTTGATTTTCGCGAAAACTTGTCAGTACTTGTAAGTATAGGAATTTTCCCTTTACTTTTGCTGTAAGTCCTTACTTTTAACCAAAATTGAATATAGGAATTACCCTATATGTTTTGGGTTGAAAACCTATATGTCAGTTCCCGTTGACCTAGACTCACGAAATTTGACAAAAATTAAGGTCTTACACCACAAATAAAGGAAAAATTCCAAAAAATAAAACAAAGTTGAAAATCAAGGTAAATTTGGGTACTCAGAAGTTTTCGCGAAAAGTGGGATGTTATGTTATGAGATGCTGTAAACAATAAACAGACATGCGATTGCAGCTATCTCGAGTGATTTGCCGTCATTTATTGAAGAGTTCTGATGCATAACTTCGAAGTTCTTCTTCAGATCTTGATTAAATTCAAACGGGACCACATTAGAAGCACCAGCTTTCAAATAAAAAAGAATGATCGGTTCACCTAGTAAAAAGTTCTGAGGTTACAAACAATAAAAACACTACAAAGTGAAAAATAACTTCAATTTCGGAAGACGGTATCGAAAAACGAAGAAACGAAAACAGGAACACCGAATTTTTGGGAAGTTGGTTAAAAATAGGTCCAATAAACAGCCATAACACCTACACTTTCTACCAAAACAATCATAAACCATAATCTCAAACACCCCAAGCAGCTTAAACGCTACATATAAAACAAAAAAGTGTCCCTCAAGGACCCCTAATTGGGTCCCTGTTGATGTCACGAATTTATTCGTCAATTATGATTATTTATGCTCTCTTTTAGCATATAAGCGACTGTTGGAGTTTTTTGGCAGTCGTTTTGGTAAACAATGGGAAGGGAGACAGATTTAGAAGTACAATGATTGAGTTGAACATGGTACAGATATGGGTAGAAAATACTGTTTTGTTTATACGTGGTTGAATGCACTGTTTCTTTTTAAATGTAAAAAGTATGTTGAAGATGATAAGAATGATAATCAAGTTAATGGTGGATATGACAATGATCTCTTTAAGGGGTAGGCAAAGCATGTTTGGACGGTGTCGAGAAGTGTCCAACAGTTTTCGACACTAGTACGACCAAGCGAGAAAACGATTCCAAGAGCCACAAGTCTAAAATATTTAAATAAAAAACTGACCACGTGACATTTCCGTGACACATACACACACATACAAGTTAGTATTTTCTACAATCGTTATTGCTGATCATTCGATGATGAAATGCCACTCTAAGTCTTAATATAGTAGATATTATAATGACAGAAGGAAAAAAAGTTCAACAGCCGGACTTTAAGTCAGTTTTCAACAGGATGTTGCTTTGATTGTTGCTCCTGATAAACACCCACTCTTTCATCTCTCCTCATGCAAAACTCAAAAAGTAAAGTAAAGGTCCCACCGCGAGGCGGCGTTGCACTTAAAATATTAAACTCCGTAATCTCGACCCGTCCATTACCAAATCTCGAGAGAATTGCAAAATTTTCAACATTCAACGTTAAATAAATGTTTCCTCAAACTCTGGGAAAGTTTTACAACTTTACGTCAACAGGATTGACGCATTACATTTTTGATGTCAACACTCTGTCACTGGCATAAAATAAATATTTTGTTTAGGGTGACATAAGGTGCGAGGCGTCCGATGCAAAGTTGTCATGTTATTCCTAATGGGTGTGTTCGGAGGCCTGCTTGTTACATTTCCTGTGTGTTCCTGTCAAATTATAATGTGTTTATTTTACTGCCGGGCGAGCACGGCCTACACAGGCTTGAGTCACACATTTTTATCAGTTTGGGAGCAAAAATCGTGATAAAATGCGTGATACAAGCCTATCACAGAGGCTGTGCTCGCCCGGCTATAATGTGATTTTTAATTTCGTGGACTAAACTGACATTTGGGGGGTTGTCACTTTATCGTTACATTAAAATAGTGTCGTACCCTAACTATCCTGAGTGATCGAAAATTAATCGAAAATCGAAGTAGATCGAAAATGAAACTATTTCAAGGCATAAAAAAATAATATGTTTAAAAACTAGCGGCCCATATTTAGTTTCTACTCATTTATGTCAGACTTAATTTTATCGATTGCATTTATTTTATTGTTGATTTCATATTTAACACAATAAAAGTTCATGTACTATGTGTATGAATATTACGTTTATATTCATAAAACATTTATTTACACCAATTAGTAAAAATAAATTCAGGATCATGTCACATCGATTCGATAAATCACTTATGATTGAGCCTTACCTACAACACTATGCTCCGCGCTTGCAACATTTAAAAAAAATAAGGTCAATAGCAGCTGTCTGTTTAGTCCACGAAATTAAAAATCACAGTATAGTGTACTATAAGTGCACCGCTGTCTGACCCTTCGACGATTATAGGCGTGAGGTTATTTTTTTTATTTTACCAGTGTGTAGCAGTAGACCGTATCATCATCATATCAGCCGAAAGAAGTCCACTGCTGGACATAGACCTCCCCCAAGACCGTATAATAAAAATAAATATCTTTATTTCCCAAATCAATGAATAATCTTGGACAATTGTAACAAAGTTTCTGTAGGAATAAGAGAAATATAAAAAAGTATTCGCTTATTATCTTATCATACATGAACATTTATCGCCGGTGAATCACTCGACTGAAATCATGGCTGAGTCCTTAGGAACAAATTTCTTTTCTACTTTTGTTCCAGTATGCTACACAGAATAACAGAAGAAATTCTAAATAAAACAGATGGCTTTAAAAAGAAAGTATTTTAGCATAAACTTTTTATTCAAAAGCCATTACAGCATTTCAGCTCCGTCTAAAATTTCAACATTTCAAGGTATTTTTACGTGGCCAACAAAATATTTTTATGGCTCCTATAAAATTCTAATTTATTCTGTTTACCCAACGACTGTAAAAACAATGACTCGTTTGCTAACACTGTAAAAATATGAAATTGTTTTTCGAACTTTTGCCGACATTTTTATTTATTTAATGAATTTTATGCAAATTTGGGAGGGAAGCACTTACACGGGTTTGTACCTCGTTCTTTTATTCTCTGTCTGTTAGAAAGCAAAGGTACACAGATTTATAAATTTAGGAATAATATTTTGGGGAACACACGGAGAGCTTTTAATGTCCCGACTACATAAAACAAGTAACGGTGACTGCTGACTTGTGTCCTTAATTTTGGGTTGGCGTTAAACTAAAAGTTGCTGAAATCTGATTTTTGACACGTGTTCTGTCTAACGATGTTCACTAAAAGTACTCTAAATAATTCAAAGAATGTGTAACTTCTTCAACAGATAGTTGTCCATTATGCACCAAGGGGATAAAGCAGAGTGTAGACGTCACGGGCGGCATATTGAATCCTGAGCGTAATCGCTCGGGAGTTATGTAGTGTCCTGAGTGAAGCGAGGGGTTCAAGCTGCCTAAGACGAAGACAAGCTTTATCCCAGAGGAGCATACTCTACTTTTCAAACCTTCTGCGAGACAATAAAAAGATGCTGTATCTATTGATTTCAATATTGTGTTTGATGCTTATTGTAGATCTGAGCATTGAATAAATGTCTTCGCATTTTTTTTATTTTTTTTTATTTGATACATCACTCGCGCTTGACCACCTAAATTAAATAAACTAAAAGGCAGGCTTTCGACACAATCTTGACCCCTACTTTTGTTGTTTTCCATTGAACAAAGTCGTCATAGAATTTTTCGTATCCGTGTTTTGATTTTTCCGGTAGTAGATATATTAATAATCACTAAAGCGCCTGTTTTGATATACTCTGGAGTAGAATTCACTGAAAATCACAATACCAAACATCGTATTTTGTTTCGCATTCATCACTTTACTCCCTTGGGAGTTTCATACAACTTTACCTGCCTTGGGAGGTAATGTTTTACTTTACGTTGAGATTGCATGATATGTTATTGGACAGTGTCGAACAGGTGGTTTGAAAAATTTAAAAAGCCCCCGCCGCTTTTTTATTTCATGCTACGTAATTTATCTATTAGTTTACGTTTACGCTTCGATCGACAATCTATTGAACACGTAATTATGACACGATATCTAGCGAAAACACCCCGATTCAAATAATAAAACACCCATAACTTTAGAATGGCTGAACCGTTTTTTATCAAACATAGCTACGAACACTTTCGGTAAAGTCACCATTCAAACAAAAAAAACTAAATCAATATCGGTTCATCCGTTTAGGAGTTATGATGCCACAGACAGATACAAAAACAAACAGGTACACACGTCAAACTTATTTCCATCGGGGGTTAAAAAGGCAAAATTGTGTGGGACTGACAAGCGATATCGAATAATCACGTGATCAATCCCTTACATTTTGACACTTCGACTATCGTCTTCGCTGACGTCGAATGCCTCTTGTCTAGAGCCTCTGCCCATCATAACTAACGAGATCCAGGGTTCAATTTCCTTGTCGGAATGTGTAATTGAGATTTTCCATCTCGCAAGTTTCAGTAGCAAACCGGAATCTAGATCTGTGCCCAGTTAATGGAAACATAACTGTTGAAATCTGGGAGTACTGTTGCATAATCTTTGGGAAAAACCGGTGTGACGTTATGCGCGTTATGTGATAGGTATAATATTATTGTTATATATTCATTGAATGACCTACAGATAGTTGTTCCTGCTCTGGGTGTTTGTGTATGTGAGTTTATATGTAAACGCACCCACGATATAGGAAGAAATTCCTAGTGTCGGGCAAAGTTAAAAAAAAAAAAAAAAACTTGTTTCGTCTGTCGTCGGCTTTCTATCAGTTGCCCTTTGCACTTAGTTTGCACAGGACGCTCTCAATTAACTTGGAAGTATATAGAGTTATCAATACTCTTTAACTTAATGTAATTTATTTTTAAAATGCCAGGAAAGCGGCTAAAGGAAAATAGGAAAATAGTTTTATAGCTTTATAAAGTTCACACGGAAATCAAAACAGCAATAAAGTACTTAGTTCTGAATTGAAATTATTGATGTACATGGAAATTAGCATTCGTTTGTATTCAGAAATGCGATGATTGCCGAGGGAAATTAAGAAAATAGTTGTGATGTACGTATATGCTTGAGAGATGTAGTGCTGGAGGAGAATGTTGCGTATATCATGGACGCAAAACGCACAAATAAGTCCATTCTCGACCAGTTAAACATCAAAACCAGACTCTCCACGATCTGCTACCAAAGAGTCCTACATTACTTTGGTCACGTCGCCCGGAGACAGCCAGATAACCTGGAAAAACGGGTTGATGTAGGAAAAGTGGATGGGAAAAGGCCACGCGGACGCTCACCCACTCGGTGGTCAGACCAGATAAGGGCAATTACGGGACTGACGGTGACCACTGCCCTGAGAAGAGCCGAAGACAGAGTGGCTTAGAAGCAGCTTATCAATGACACCGTGAAAGCTTTCCAAGATGAGCACGACCTTCAGTAATGAAGACAACGAATAAGAAGAAGACATATATGCTTAAGTAACACATACATATTAATTATCTTATTCCCAATCTCCATGTTTCTAGTCACGAATCATTACACAAACGGATACGGATCCCATAATCCATGGATTACTTACGAAGCAATTACTTTTAATATCTCTCACGCACATTAGCGTGTCTGCCTCCTAATAACCCTTTTCCGCTAAATTGACTTTTACGAGACGCGACGTAACATACGACTTTTCGAACCTACGTTACCAGTATAAGTTGAACTCGCATCATAAGCTGTTAAAATCCTCTTTTCCAATTTATGTCAATTTTATTAAAACAAATATCAGATTGACAACTGCTGATTTATGCTAGCCTGCATCATCCAACTAGTCCTCATGACTTGAGTTTAATGTGGACCAGTGGTGGTTTGTTTTGTCCAACTCATCCCACCTTAGACGAAGGAGGAATCTCTATGTTTGAAACAATTAAGTTAATTTTAGAATGACAAATACTTTTGAAATCGACATATTTTTTGGAATTTGAAGCGTGAGCTGAACTTTATGATCGAGATGTATAGCTTTCCAAAAAAAAATACTGTATTTTTTTTCCTCTTTGGAAACTAAATTGCAAACACAGTTTAGGTTCGCTGAAGTCCTTTTCAGACGTCAATGTTTCGGTCAATATTTTAAAACTAGACCAAACTCCTTTGAACTCCAAAAAGTCGGTATTATGAGAGGTCAACTTATACTGGAAGAGTAAGCCTGATGCGTCGCCAAGCGTACTGTAACAGATGTTTAGAATCACATGCGATCGTGAGTGTCAAACGGAGTGGATTACTATAAAGACGATATCTCCGTATCTTATGTAAGTACTTTAGGCCCTTTTTACTACCCGTTTGAGACGAAACGAGGGTAGTGTTCACGCGAGGTTAAGTACTTATGTATGTTTTTTGATAGAGCCTAAACGCGGCGATCGATTTGGACAAATTATATATTCATAGTATTGAAAGGATCACACATAAAACATTACGTCAGTTTACGCGAAGTGTTAGTTAGGCAGAGATTATGTATGATAATGTTTCATAAGATCTGAAAACTTCTCAAGCTTTTAATAAAGTTGTTAAAGACCGTAATGATAGCTCACAAGTCGTATGCAAAGTGGTGTTT
The DNA here is from genome assembly GCA_945859665.1 of Anorthoa munda. Lineage (NCBI taxonomy): Eukaryota > Metazoa > Arthropoda > Insecta > Lepidoptera > Noctuidae > Anorthoa > Anorthoa munda. The sequence goes on along the minus strand of OX243896.1, from coordinate 17,316,345 downwards.
CCAGTTGGCAATAATAATTGGTTACTCCAACTTTTATTTTACCCGACTGCCGAAGGAGGGTAATGTGTTTATCAGTCTATGTATGTATGTATGTTTGTTCCTAAGTGGCGTTCCAGAGACCAAACGCGTTGACTGATTTTGATGATTCATACGTCAATCGATTCGTCTTAACCCTGCAAGTGTCACTGGCTATATTAAAATGGGAAAATAGAAAAATGGCGGATTTTGGGCGCCACATTGTGGAGGACAATTTTTTTTTTACTTCCAAACCCATCGTGTGGGGTATCAAAATAAAGTATTTTAAGAAGTGATTTCAAAAATATAGAACACTTATATGTTTAAATAAAACAAAATCTTAAAAAAATACAAAAAATGTTATAAATAAAAAAAGTTAATTCAAAAAATCAAAAAACCTGACTGCTTAAAAAACGAACTAAAAAGCCGTAAACAAGAAGAAAATCATGCTGTGCTCGTACATATCTAAGCTAAAGAAAACTTGGCTCATTCTTTATCACAACATTCTAAGCTCACTTCACAACACAACAACCTACCTCTTTTCACGACGTATAAAAATTAATCCCACCATAATTTCCCCCTGCATACAACAAGACAAAAGCCTGAGTGTTTTCCCATGCCGCACACGACTTACGAGTGTATGCCACGATAAACAAGGAAACATTCTGTTGTTTTGTTTACCAAGTAAGATAATAAAGCGTCTGTGATACTTATTATGTAGATTGACATTTCATGTTCTTTCCTACACTTCCTCGGGGTATGTTATATGGGGTCGATTACTGACGGCTGTCTATGAGAGATACGGATAGCGATGTAAGCGATGTTAAGACTTGGTTTCTGAAAGGTTATTCTAACAGAAATTAGTAGTCGAATGAATGCTTATAATCTTTAAAGATTTAGCTTCCGCACTTAGTCTTTAAGGTTGCCCAAGTCGACGGCACGAACTATTTTGTGAGCGGGGTTAAAATGCATGGTATCTCATCCCACAACACGTGCGAAAGAGATAGATGGTGTGATAAGCAGTAAGAAGGTAGTTCGCGTACGAATACACACTTTTGCAAATTTTCAGCAAAATGGTTGATGATGTAGGACGAAAACGAGCGCGTGAAATTTTATAAACAGACCTTTGAGAATATGGATATCATGCAAAAACTACTAAATGGACCTGTTCAAAATAAAATGATTTGCATAGTTGAACTACTAATCTATCCCTGTGTGGTGACTGTTTTGCAACTTTCCTTCTTCTTATGGTATTTATTTGCGCCCAAAGATGCGTTAAAATGAGTGTTGAAATATGAAACTTTCGATGCTCATAACTTTTTTCTTTTTACTTTTTTTTCCATATAGCGCTAGATAATGATGAGACAAATTTTTATCATTATTATTTTGAACGTACACCGTCAAACAGTGGAGTACTAATATTTAATCGCCAGACTATGTTTGTATGGAATAATTATGGACTAGGGTAACCTTAAGGTGACCCATTGTACATGAGCCATGGCAACCGTCAATGAATGACAACGTATTCTTATGATTTTCTGAGGCTCTAGATAATTGACAATTTATTAGCCTAAGATCCGACTGCAAAAATCTGCAGGTAAATTTGTTTTTGATTAAACTTAATTTACTTAATTTAATGATACTTGGTTGTAGAATTAATTGCTGCAGGGTCATCTGGAAATATCTAGATTCTAGCCGCAATACCTTAATTACATAAATTTATGTTTGTTAGTTACCCTCAAATATATATAGTTTTCAAAGTGGTGTAGAAAATAGGAAAATATTAGGGGGCCCAGTTTACCTGCTAAATCTAGCATACAGATGCCTCATCCCATACAAAGAACTAGCTACAAAGAATTACCGTGCCGACGTAACTAGCGTTTTTCATCTGATTATACCGATTATTTTTTGTTTGTGTGATAACCACCTAAATCCGTAGATCGGAACGGAACGGAACCGAACGCGATCGATGTACAAAAAATAATCGGTATAATCAGTATAGAACGTTGGCACGGTTTCTTTGTATGGGATGAGACGCCACTGACCTAGCATAAATGACGGCTAACTGAGAGCTAGGTGATGTTGCATACGCACACACCATACATGAGAAATTTCTAGTAAAGGATAAAGTAAAAAAAAATATAAACAAGAAAATATCTAAAACTGTCGCGAATAGAATGGCACTTTATATAGAGTACTCTAAAGCCTCTGATATCTTCTTCTTCGCTACGCTATTGGCAGAGCGGTTGTGGTCAGGATGGATTTTGTCCAGTCGCTTGAGTTTTTGTAATTCGCCTTTCGACCTCTCTCCATTCTGATATAATCAATCTTATGTAAAACTAATCCTAATAAGGCAACGCGTTTGAATTTGCCACTAGGGGCGCTGGTGTAGAGTGAGGTCTTCAAAATGTCAAATTTCATAGATTTTTGGCTTTTAACGCTAATTTATTTACTACTAATATATTGAGAATATTTTCCTAATATGGCAGATTAAGATAGATATGGGTTTTACCAACCACTGCTCTAATAGTTTTATGTTACTGAAAATTTTATTCACCTTTTTTTTTCCAAAAAAGGGGCATCGCTCACAAATCTTTATTTATAGTGAATTGAATTCAAACATTGAGTTTTATAGAAGTGATTTAATTCAAACATTGCTTCCGTGCGCGTAATAACAACGATTAAAATGCTATATTTAAGGACCTTACGGCAGTGGCGCCAACTGCTGATCACAAAAAAGGAAGCGTTCATTCCATCGCATTGTGCCCATGTGAAGATGCTTGTAATTTCGCTTAGTAAAAATCGCTTATCAAAGTGTGTGAAACCGCGTCGAGCTATCAAGTAGGTCACCAAGAAAGACATACCTTAAAGAAGCATATATAAGTAATATTCACCTTTCAAACGTAAGTTCTGTTTCCATCACATTCCAGACGTAGAACTGTGCTTTTAAAATTCAACGTACGAGTATATTAAGTAGCCACCCACCCATTCCCTGACCATCACAAACAGCTTCCATCAGCAAATACGTTCCGTTCTTCACAGTATTAGACTACGGCCATACATAGCCGGGCTTTTTAAATATTTACAGCCCTGAAGCGTTGTATCACGTTACAGAAATACAGAGAAGATTCATATGATGTAAAATATTTCCAGGTCTTCCACAGAGCCTTTCTCAGTTAATAGCTATCATTGATTGTTGAAAAGTCAAACATGAAGTATGAGATTGACATACACTACCAAAATAATGGATCCACTTCGCCAATAGGTACGCCTTTACCACTGCAAAGGTTTTTGGGCCCAACAGTTGTTTATTCTGTGAGCAATGTATCTTGCTCACTGCATTATTTAATACTAGCTGTTCCCCGCGGCTTCGCTCACGTGGGCCACCGCACAGGACCCGTTTTCGGGATTAAAAAATAGCCTATGTTACTCAGGAATAACGTAGCTTTCTATTGGTGAAAGAATTTTTTAAATCGGTCCAGTAGTTTCGGAGCCTATTCGGTACAAACAAACAAACAAAAAAATCTTTCCTCTTTATAATATTATAGTATACATAACAAATCCTTTTGACTATTTGGTTACCTATTTGGTTAGAGAGCAGTGGTGGCCCATTGGTAACGGCCGTGACTTACAAGTTATAGGTCGTGGGTTCGAACCAAGGCTTTACTTTGTGTAAATTATTTAATCACCACTGCTCTCAAAACGGTGAAGGAAAACATCGTGAGGAAACCAGCATGCACTAGAACCAAAACTTGGAAGACATGTAACATCCACCAACCCGCACTGGGCCCGCATCGTGGATTACAACCCATTTCCTGTTGGACCTTTGTCCCAGCAGTGGGAACATTAATAGGCTGATGATGATGATGGTGATGATTTGGTTCCCTGCAAACTTTCTAAATTTCTGAAGAATACAGATTATTCTTATACAAATAGAGCCTCTATTTGGGCATCTTCGTTTAAGGCCTTAGTAATCACTTGCCACATGATATTATTAACTACCGACGAAAAAAAAGCGGGGTGTTATAAGTTTGACGTGTGTTGCTGTGTATCTGTGTATATGTGTGTCTGTCTGTGGCATCGTAGCGTCCAAACGGGTGAACCGATATTGATTTACTTTGTTTTGACTAAAAATGTGATTTTTTGCTCTTAGCTATGTTTGAATAAAATTGGTTCAGCCGTTCAAAAGTTATGGGCGTTTCACTGTTTGAATCGGGGTGTTTACGCAAGATATCGTGTCATAGTTACGTGTTCAATAGATTGCCGATCGAAGCGTATCTACTATGTACTAGATAAATTATGTAGCATGAAATAAAAATGTGTCGGTGGTTTATTAAATTTTGAAATTTTACTTGTTTTAATTGCACACTGTTAACGTAGATCTCTACTACAGTTCTCAGATAGTGAAGAAAAGTAGGTCAAATTTTTTTGCGTTGTCAAGACTTGGGTTACTGCAAACTCTCACAACATGACCACATCCCTAAAGCGTTCTAGTCACAGTGATTTAGTTCAGCGTGATTGCGTCAACGACGCCCTGCGGCGGTTCCCGTCTCATTCACGATGTGGACACTTTCCCAAATAGATTCTGTCTGGATACAGACTTTTTGGGGACTTGTTTTTTTTTTATTTTAAATACTAGACTATGCCAGTGGCTTTGGCTGCGTAAAAATCGAAAATATCTACTACTAGCTGGCCGCCCCAGCTTCACACGGGTGTACTAATAAAGGAAATGATACGTTTTATACTTATGTAGGGTTCCGTACCCAAGGGTCCAAATGGAGCACTATTGCTGTCATTCACGTGTCCGTGTGTTTGTCACACATTTTGTTCCGAAGAGTTTTCAACTTCCGATTGATCTATGAACTTGAAATTTGGTAATAATGTTTATTATTCAAAAAAATGATGAATGAGCATTTCCTTTCACTATAAGTAGTCTTCTCCTTTCTCTGTTATATTTTTGTTATATATTAGTATATTATGTATTATTGTATATATGTGTTGTATGTTATTATGTATATTTATTATTGTGTAAGATATATTGTACACTGACAACCCTAAATTTCTCTCCTCTCTTTCAGTCCATCCAAAGGTTGTCTGTAAGAGATTGTCCTGTGCGATAAGACCGCCCATTGTACACTTGCCTTTTTGTTTTTTTTTTTTTGTCCTGTGTATATATTTTTGTGGTGTACAATAAAGAATATAATAAATAAATAAATAACTCTCTCCACTCCACTCTCAACGATCTCTTTAATCTTCCTTTGCCAGCAAATACTTCTTTCTCTTTCCACCCAATTACTGAACTAGACATTAAGAAATATATCCTTTCCATCTCCACTAAGGCGGTAGGTGACGATGGCCTACAACTCCAAATGTTCTTACCTATTTTAAGTGAAATAGTTCCTGTCGTTACTCACATAGTTAATTTTTCTCTCTTCAATAACTCCTTTCCTTCAGCTTGGAAGAAGGCTCACGTCCTGCCGCTTCCCAAAGTTTCAAATCCCTCCTCACCATCCCACTTCCGTCCAATATCCATCCTCCCAATCCTCTCCAAAGTCCTCGAGAGTACTGTTCAGAAGCAACTATCTTGTTATTTATCCTTTAATGGCCTGCTGAGTCCTTACCAATCTGGTTTCAGACCTGGCCATAGCACTGTTACAACTCTAGTCAAAATAACTGACGACATAAGACTGGCTATGGAAAATAAATGTCTAACCATATTGGTTCTGCTGGACTTCAGCAGTGCTTTCAACTCAGTTGACTTCGACATTCTCTTAGGAATACTTTCCTCCCTTAATGTCTCTGTTCCGGTAATTGAGTGGTTCAAATCCTATCTTCGGGGTCGCTCGCAGTCTGTTCGATCCGATGAGGACTCCTCTAAATAGTGTGACTTGGCTGCAGGCGTTCCTCAAGGTGGTGTGCTCTCTCCTCTTCTCTTCTCAATTTTTATAAATGCTATCACTAAGGTCCTAACTTCTAAATTTCATCTCTATGCAGACGACTTGCAGTTGTATCGCCATTTTAAAGTGAATGAACTCGCCGGGGCTGTGGCTGCCATCAATGATGACCTTGAAAATATCAACAAGTGGACTAAATCCTTTGGACTCCTCCTGAATCCAACTAAATCTCAAGCGCTCATCATTGGTGGCAAATACATGCTCAATATGTTGGATACCCAGTCTCTCCCGCCAGTATTGTATAATTCAATGCCCATATATTATTCTAAAAGTGCTAAAAACTTGGGCGTCCATATAGACACTAATCTCTCTTGGGAGGTTCATATCGCTGATGTGAGTAGGAGGGACTACTACTCTTTTCAGTCTCTTAAACGTCTCCAAAAATTCTTGCCGTTTCACACTAAGGTCACTCTTGCTCAATCTCTTCTTCTACCGCTCATAGACTATGCGGATATCTGTTTTCTAGATGCAACGGAGGTACTCCTAAACAAACTCGAACGACTGCAGAACTTGTGCATCCGCTTTATTTTTGGCCTCCGAAAGTACGACCATGTGTCGGAGTTTCGGGCCAGATTGAAGTGGCTGCCGATTCGGCGTCGGCGAGATACCCATATCCTATCCCTTCTCTATACTATCCTGCACAATCCTACTTCTCCTCAATACCTTCGCGAACGGTTTGAGTACCTCATCCCGAGGGGTAAACCTTGTCGCACGGCTACTTCGCTTCTCCTTCGTACTCCGCGTCACACTTCTAGCCGCTACGATGGCTCCTTCTCTGTTACTGCAGTGCATCTCTGGAACTCTCTTCCACACTCCATATGCGATAGCCCTTCTCTCGATGTCTTCAAGAGGAAAATTAAGGATTTCCTTTCAACGCAATGAATTATATATTTATATATATATTATATATGTATTTGTCTTTATAAACGTAGGTAGGTCTTTTATGTATTATTATTTATTATTATTGCTATTTATAATAACTAGTACTAGTTTCATCTTACTATATAGGTTTATATATTGTACACTGGATTACTGCCCTCTATTATGATCTCTATCACTCAAAGGTTTGCTGGAAGAAAATTCCATTTGGAGTTAAGCTCGCCTTTGTACATAAATTTTGTTATCAACTTGTTTAAATGTAATATCTTGTTGTACAATAAAGAATAAAGAAATAATAAATTATTACGTATATTTTACAAACAAATACCAGTAAATTTGGTACGGAACCCTAAATGTGCGAAGTCCGACACGCACTTGTCCAGCAGTACTTTTTTCTTTCATACAAACCTTGTATAACAATTACAAACACAATAAATAAGCCAAACATGTGCAGCCTTCTTGTAGTGATGCGCTTACATACATTCGGCAATTGATTTTGATCTATATAGATTTGTATTAAAAGTTTTGTAAATACCCATGGTCTACCCGTGATACTACTCAATTTTTCATTCCGAAAATGCACGGTTCCCTTGAGCAAGTGACGGTAGCTAACCCACTTGCAAAAAGAAAGATGTCAAGAACTACGTTTGAATAAATTGGCGAATATTTGGTTCGAGTATTTGACCCTTTTTAGAAAAAGACCATGAAGGGTAATATTTAAATGTAAATTATGTTCTTGTTCTCTCGCTTGCACACTATAGACGGCACTAGTGTGCAAGTGAGAGACATGATAAGCATCGCCGTTTTAGATTCGTTTCTTTAATGAACCGGCGAGCTTATTACGAAAGAAACTGCATTCAGGAATCATCGCGCGATCAAACGCTTTATGTCATAAAAGTCAGAATTACCTACAGTGTAGGTATGGTAGGTCCTACACAATCGCTTGCTAATCGTTTTTTGTCAAATGCACTTTTTTTTTTAAACCTGCATAATCTCTAAAACTTCTGTATTAAAGAGCAATTATTGCGCAAAAATCGCTATCGTTTTGCTTTTGCAAGATAAATAATAAGCCTGCGGGTTATACTACTTTTTCAATAATAGCGGGTACTTGATTCGTATTTCATGAATAAAGTAGCTCAGGGTTCCTTTCTGATCGTTAAGTACATCCCCGGTTAAAGAACCCACAATTTTCGTGTATCGAGTAAACATGAGTCTTTTATTCCTTTGTTTTAGAGAATGGTCTAGTTTAGTAGATACAAAAGGTTTCTTATAAACGCAAAATAGAAGACTGAATTTATAGACAATCTAACCTTAATCTAAAATTGAAGGTTTGCAGGAAAACATTCCTAAGTCATGTTACAAATGTTAGATGTAGATTATTTACTAATGTCACTGGCTTGTCTGTGGCTTATCCTAGTAATGTCACTTACATTCTATCATCGAAAGCGTGACGATAGCGACTGGAAAAAAAAAGCAAAAAATAACCCATGTACTCGCGTCGGGGAACCGCCAACATGTACAGCAGTTTATTTTATTTACTTAGCGGTTCCCCGAGACGAGTACGAGGGTTATTTTTTGTTTTTTAGATGTTTCGTGTCAGGGGTATTTAAATTTTTAATTTAATTTTTATTTCATGCTTTTTAAACTTCATATAATATACCTAGTAGTAGACCCGCTTCGATCGACAATCTATCGAAACACGTAATTATGACACGATATCTAGCTACAAAACCCATATTCAAAGAGAAAAATGCGGATATCTTTAGAAAGGCTGAACCGATTTTAATCAAACATAGCTAAGAACACTTACGACAAAGTCAACTTCCAAACAAAAAAATATAAATCGGTTCATCCGTTTAGGAGCTGTGATGCTAGAGACAGACACACAGATACACAGCAACACATGTCAAACTTATAACACCCCTCTTTTCCGTCGGTGGTTAAAAATGTATGGTAATGTCAAACGCTATCGAAATGTCACGTGATCAATCCCTTACTTTGGCATTTCAACCATCGCCTTCGCATACATCGAATTGACACTTGTCTAGACGGATCACCGCATGACGCGGTTTCATCGCAGTTGGCCGCCATGGCCGTCAGCCGCTATTCCAACTTAAACTATATATTTTTTTGTTTTTAAGATATATTAAATAAAGCCTAATGCACATAATAATTACATAAGTTTCATTCCTTTATTTTCGTAAACATAGGAGGGCCCCGCTGGCGGTAGCTTTGCTTAAAGTGAGCTCCACTCTTTCATCTTTGGTACACAAAATCTAAATCCAAATAATTTGAGAAGCACAAAATGAGCACTAAATAATTAGATGATATGTAAAGCCCTAGCAGAGCAGGACCCACACATCAACGGCGCGGCAACTCACCGGGATGTAAACCGCCCTTGAACTGCCAGTGCGTATAAACGAGATGGCGCCCAGCCACGTAGCAGGCCACGGCTGTGTATTAAACCAACGCGGTTAAAATTTTGTGGCGGTTAAGTGCGTACGATCACAGCGGTTGCATTTTAAAATAGAAAAGTGTCTAGCCGCGCGGTTAGCCGCCCCGCGTTTAACCGCTAGTGTACATTCTGTGAAAAATAAATTAACATCAAATTCGACGTTTGTTATTCCGAACTTCTTACATATCAATGTACAAAAATGTATGCATGTATGTACAAAGTTCATTCAGTGATTATTTGGAAGTACTTAAATAATAACATGCACTATCATTTTCGTTGCTGCTACAAAAATAAAGGTGACATCAGTCCATATAAAACGTTTTCACGAAACCGCTCTAAAAATGATAATGAAATTGGGGCTCTATAAAGGACGATGGATCTATTCAATATTAAAAATGTATAAACCGGATAAGGTAATGTCCTTTAACAAGACTACGGCGAAGCCAAAAGGAGGGTTATTAACTATAAAGAAGGCGTTCCAATTTATAGTTTGCTCTGTGTTTGATCAAACAGCTTCTTCGGAAAACGTCATCTCGAATTCTGTACGAGTCGACAAATATCGTGTCCACAGAAATATCGTACGGTGGACACAAATATATCATATTGGTTTCGTACACAGACATAAATCTTACAGATAACGCAAGTCCCTCCAACACCTCCATCTACACCTCCATCCAAGCCAGTTTTTCACACACAATTTAAAAGCCTACTTACTGATGATAGAAAATGTTTCAATTGTCTCGGCTAAATCTTTTTGTATAGTTTTTACAGCTCAATAGCTAGGCAATTTTTCCAGATTTTGGCGAATGTCTGGCGCCGATAACCCCAAATGAAAGAAGTGAAAGTAAAAACATAGCTCTCACTTTTATGTGACTGATGACGTGAAGTTCATACATTCGCGTCATCTAGTTAGATTTATATCTGTGGTTTCGTAAAATATTTTCACTTCAGATATTTTTCGTTGAGATTTCGTTTGTCGCCAAGGCAAGTACTAGACGTAAATTCGGAGGTTCTTGGCTTAAATCTAGCGTAAAAGGTTCTTTTTTGGAAGGGTCAAGTGGGTTACTAATTGCCAGAGGGCGATTTAACAAATTACCCAATACTTATTAGTTGAGCTCGACCGAGTCCGTGGTCTATTGCAGTTGAGGTAATAAATTGACCCGAACCCGATACGTGGCGATAAGTACGAGCAAGTCATTGATCAATAAATCTATTGCCCAATTTTCGCATTAACTTTATTCTGGTGTTCCAAAATAACAACAACGAAACGTGAAAGTTGACGTGAGAGTTTGATAAAGGAAGCTCTCTTTAATAACATAAGTAACATCTGCAGCCTTATTGCGTAATTGAATTCAGCAAGGCAAAGAGTATGAACAAGCGACCAATCACATAGACGGAAATCCACATCGCGTCTTTCATCTCGCATGTAATTGGTCGCCTATTTAAAATACGCAATAAGGCTGCAGGTGACCTACCAGCCAGGAGAACTGGTTAAGATTGCGGGAATCCGGTGAATGCAACACGCACAGGACTGGTCAATGTGACCTATATTTAGAACTCGAGAATCTGGTGTTCAAAGAATAACATGGGACATTAGACATCAGAGAAGCTCGTGTATGATCTAAAAGGTTAAGCAACGTTTGCCGAGGTCAGTCCATAGATAGGTCACCATCTAAACATAACGAGATGCTGTTTGTCCTAGCTGACATTTATGACAGTCGTTACGGAGTCAGTAACCAGGCAATCTGACATCTTATCAAGTTGTATCGTGTTTTGAAGTTTAGATAAGAAGTCGCTCCCTGTAAAACACTGGTACCTAGACACTCATCTGCATCTGGTTAAAAAAGTAGAACCAGACTAGATACATCAGACATCACCGTCTGAAATGTATTGTCTTACGACCGCTTGTCATCGGGCTGCCTATTTATTATCTAATATCATTAAAAATACAGAGAGTAGGAGAGCAGTGGTGGCCCAGTGGTATCGGCCGCGACTTACAAGTTGTGGGTCGTGGGTTCGAATCCAGGCAGGCGCTTTACTTAGTGTAAATTATTTCATCACCACTGCTCTAAAAACGGCGAAGGAAAACATCATGACGAAACCGGCATGTCTTAGAACCAAAAATTCGTAGACATGTGACATCCACCAACCCGCACTGGGCCCGCATGGTGGATTACGGCTCATTCCCTCTCATAGAGAGGAGGCCTGCGTCCCAGCAGTGGGAACATTAATAGGCTGACGATGATGATATTTAATATTTAGATAATTAAAAATACAAGGCATTTTATCCAATTTTTTCTATGAGATGACCAAGTTTGCGAACAATTTTGTTGGAAAACAACGCTGTTATGAACAAGGCGATAGTTTTAGCGGTATCAGGGGGGTGTCACTCCGCAGTTTAGGTACGATCGGCCGGCGGTACCTTGCAGAGGGAATAACGCATTAGGTTGCCGCTTACCGCTCGGCTCGCACGTTAGCTACGTTATTTATATTATGCAGCAAATAACGATGACTTCTAAACGTATTTCTAAGGCCTTTAAAAGATATTGTTGTGTTTACGGGTGTTTAAATAAAGCAAAGAACAATGAATCGATATTAAGTTTTTTTAAAGTACCGAAAGATTTTGAAAGGTAAGCTATTTTGTTGTACCTATTTAAATCATTACATATATAATCTGTAACTATCAGTAGTAGGTGCATAATGAGTACGAGTTTTGTATAAAAATTTAAGCATTTTGGTGTTCCTAAAAGAATGAATAGGTGTGTGAAATACCTAAATAGGTACCCACCTACTTAGATATTTTAGATTTTCGTGTTGTTCACAAATATAATTTGATTTCTTTTTTTATTGAATGGTTACCGTTTTGTTAACATAAAAATAAACGCTTTAGATCCACTTTAAAATAAATTATAATTGCCTAAGTAAGTAGTTACCTACTTAGCCTAAGAATTTACCAATAGCCTGAGAAAGTGTACGCACTTGTTAAAGTTAACGTTTGTATATAAAACTAGGTACTTACTTATATCTAACGAACAAACAAAAAATATTTCGTAAGAGTTCTTCAAACCAACTTTAAATAAACTAACAAAAAATATCACTAAAGAGTAAACAAAGAGGTAGGTAACTATACTCAATTTGAAATAACATTAGACGTCTTTACAACTCGTTTTACAGCCCGTTCAACCGATTTTGTGTTCTATCTCGTACACATAAGGATGATATAAAAAGCACAAATCTGTTACCAAAACCAACTGTTTACTACAGCTTCCATTTGTCGTATCACCAACGCAATAGAAGTCAAAATCGATTGACCGGGCTGTAAAATGGGCTTATTTAAATGTCTAATGTTGTAAATGAAGTTTAGGTAAACTAGTTTTCATTTGTTAAGTACCAAACAAAATTACGGTCTATAATATTCATTGTCTATCTACCTACTTGACCGTGTAATCATAGACATCAAACATAAGAAAGATTACGTGGTCAAGTAGGTAGATAGTGGATGTAAGCGAAAGCGCCAAGTCGACAACCCTTACGAGCCGAGTCAAACCGCGCCAGACAGCGACGGAGATACGCGTTAGAAGAGAACGGCAACGTTTAGGTGAATATCATGTTAGGCACTGAGCGCTTATGCGAGCTGAATTGCACTTTGTTGCTAACTAGCAGGAGTCTCTATTTCAATGAATTGTTGCACGAAGTGAGTCTTCTGTACTTGTACTATTATTTATTCTGTGGCGGTATCCACCTAAAAGTTTGTAAACTTTTTTAATCCTTGCTTTTTAAGAATCGATAGTTTTAAGTGGTATTCTTAGTGGTGTTCTTCAAGATACATATAGTAATTTGCTAGTTTGAAGGACAGGAAACTTGTTATTTATTAGGCTCTAATAATATTAGAGTAATTATTCACTTATATCTATAGTTGAGTGTCACAATTTTTTACATGTAAGCACCACATATGCTCAAGTAATGAACAAACATTCAGAAATAACTTAATAACTTAATATAATAAAAATTGGGTATTTATGATAAAATTTCAAAATTTAAAAGACCCCCGGCACGTTTTTATTTCATGCTACATAATTTATCTAGTACATAGTAGATACGATTCGATCGGCAATCTATTGAACACGTATATTATTGATATCTTGCGTAAACACCCCGATTCAAACAGTGATACGCCCATAACTTTTGAACGACTGAACCGATTTTATTCAAACATAGCTAAGAACACTCTCGACAAAATCACCTTTCAAACAAAAAAACTGAATCGAAATCGGTTCACCCGATTGGACGTTACGATGCCATAGACAGACACACATATACACAGATACACAGCAACACACCTCAAACTTATAACACCCCTCTTTTTCCGTCGGGGGTTAAAAATGATACCTAAAACATCTACTATAAAATTAAAATTTATAACCATGACTACATAACATCGTGTGTCAATTTTCGCAACTTGATAAGTGAGTCCGCATGTACGTCTACTGAATAGCTGCAACTATTTAATAGTTTACACAGCCGAGGACCGAGGAATGGCCGAATTGCCACCGAGGACGGTTCTACGTGGTGGAGGGTAAAAAGGAGTGATAGGAGCACGGGGCTGTCTAGCTGGAGCCCGGAAACTGATAAAAAAAAACATCTTCGGAGCTTATACGCTACGGCCGGAGAATCTTAATAGCGCGATTCAGAAACTGATATAGCGCCATCTATCGAGGTTTAGAGTAAACCTCGTGTAAACATTATTGGTGTTTGGTTTGACATTTTAACATACTTACTTATTATTAAACTTTTAATGGACGAATGGATTTTCGCAGAAGATTGCAGAATTTAAATTATGTCAAAGTCGGTTATTGGATTGGAAGCCTGACACTGAATATGTGCCAACAATCTCCCAATTTCAGTGGCAGTGGACTTCATAATCATCCAATCAGTCCACGAATATCCAGTATTGCAAAATTGGATCTTCTGGCAGACGAGTGACAGCTGAGAGGCAATTTTGCTTGGCTATTATCCATTGATTGAATGCTATCATCTTAAAAAAACCGGCCAAGTGCGAGTCGGACTCGCGCACGAAGGGTTCCGTACCATTATCGCAAAAAACTGCAAAAAAAACACGTTTGTTGTATGATAGCCCCACTTAAATATTTATTTTATTCTGTTTTTAGTATTTTTTGTTATAGCGGCAACAGTAATACATAAACTGTAAAAATTTAAACTGTCTAGCTATCACGGTTCATGAGATACAGCCTGGTGACAGACAGACAGACAGACGAACCGCGGTGTCTTAGTAATAGGGTCCCGTTTTTACCCTTTGGGTATGGAACCCTAAAAAAGACGAATGCTTGAAATGCTAGAGCTTGGTTTGCTGGTTCAACACGGATACATTGACATTTTGTGTTCTCTACATATAATAGACAAAGAGGAAATAACACATTGACCAGTAAAAACACAGATTTACTGTCACACGTCACATTAGCATGTCGGTGACGCAGTCACATTAGCATGTCGGTGACGTGAAGCGGTAAGTTACCCCCTACCAAAAATCGCACTCGGCAATTCACTTCAAATATAAAGTATTATTTCATTTTTATTCATAAACCATCAAGCAATGGAGGACGAAACGCTAAAAATATAACTGAAGAATACTGATTGATAAACCTGCCAAGATAAAATATTATTCTTTTTAAAATCAGCATCTCAAAAGGTATTCAAACGACACTTGAATGGGGAGCGCTCAAACAAGAGTGATTTATTAATTCGTACCTTTAATAAGTACCAAAGAGGTACTGTCAGCGACAGAAAAGATTTTGAATGAAGACTTAGTATTGATCATGGGCTCTATACAAAGTGACAATCTATCAGAGATAACCATTAGAAAAGGTGCAAAATTATTCGGGATTGACCACGTGTTAATTAGCGTATGTATGAAATCGTTGATGAAATGACAATTTTTTGGCTAACACTGACTGTACTGTGTAAAATTTTGTTACAAGTATCAAATCTCGTGTTATTTGCTGCGATTTGATGACTGAAATAAAAACAGCAAATTATCGCTTTACAAAATATTTCACAAATCAAATGTGGTGAAAAGATGTTGCAATCAGGTTTGTAAATGCAAAACACCTCGATTTAAAGAGTAAAACGCGCATAACTTTTGGAAGGCTGAACCGATTCTAATCAAACATATATAGATCCCTCTTGATAAAGTCACCTTTTAAACATTAAAAAAACTAAAACAAAATCGGTTCATCAGTTTAGGAGCCCACAGACACACACGTCAAACTTATAACCCCTAACTTTTCCGTCAGGGGTTGAAAACATAAATGTAATCCACTTACCATCCTTCCGTCGTCAAACTTCGTCTTTTTAAATCTAACACTCTCTGAAACGTTCCGATGCGGGCGAAAAACGAATCCGAACTCCGGACGAAATCCTCGGACGAACTTTTGTACAAAATCCATGTTTCAAATTCCGTAAAGCATTTGTGAAGCGGAATTAAATCGGTCTCCGGCAATACATCAAAGGGATTCGTGATTAGTCTCCGTTTGAATAATAGCGGAATCTAACAGATTTATTGGATGGACAATGCCAAAAGTTGCGTCTTGGTATTATATTGTCGATTTTCTTTAGTGATTGATTCTTTTTCGGGACACCTATTCGTCTTGAAATAAATAGTGTTTGGTGTATGTTATAGCTATCTTATCTAATATCTTTAAACGAGCAATTCTTGTATATATATACAATCTGAATCTCGGAAATAGCTCCAACGATTTTCATGAAATTTAGTATGCAGGGGTTTTCGGGGGCGTTAAATCGATCTAGCTTGGTTTCATTTTTAGAAAACGTAGTTTTCTCTATTTTCACCCGAGCAGAGCTCGGTCTAGGTACTACTGTTAATATGTTCACCTTTTTATTTCCATTGTATTCATGAATAACACAGCTGGTATGGGTTTTCCATTAGAGAGTTTCAGTGGCAGTTCGGAGTTTAGAAGTTGGCGGTCCTGTACCGAATTTCTCTGGTCGTGTTTAATTGTCGACCCATCTGACTATCAAGGTCAACACAAAGTGCTTGCCCACACACTTGTGCACTATTATATCTCACAAAATTATTATGTCGTCATTATCATGCCGGAAGCATGATATTTTAGTTGCGGTTAAAAATAGGTCAACAGCATTGAGAGGCTTTGCAAAAAGACCGGGTATTTCCAGAGCGACGTGCGGTAACATTTCACACGTATTTGGATACGTTATGACAGGAAATTTACGCTTTTATGTTACTTATCTAAAGGGTTATGGTACGGTGTGGTGATATTTAGAAAAAACCTATTGTGAAACTCAGGGTTTAGGTGGTAAAGGGGAATGGTATATTCCTTGGCCTTAAAAAAAAAACAAATGACAGTAGACCTCTTCAAAGCCGGTTCAAAATTAAGAGCTTAGCTATTTAAGTAAATATAAGCTATCTTATCTCTCATGGATGAGGTAGTTTCTCATATTTAACCGACTTACCAAAAAAGAGGAGGTTCTATGTTCGACTTCATGTTTGTTTTTTTATATGTATGTTCAACGATATCTCCGTCAATTGTGGACCGATTTTGAATCTCTTTTTTTAACCGATGCTAACGGAAAACCTCTGTTATAAGTATGAAAAAATACTTAGCTATGCAAACTAAACCAAACTAATTTACATAGTTTAGCCATTGATTTGCAACCGGCGTTCATCATTATCTTTTTGGGAATACTTTTTTTATTATGCGTACAGCTAAGGAGTGGAATTCACTGCCGGAGTCTGTATTTCCTGATAGCTACAACCTGGGAGTCTTTAAGTCAAGAGTGAATAGATTTCTTCTAGGCAAGCGTGCTACATCGTCGACCACATCATTGCTTACCATCAGATGAGATAGTGGTCAAGCGCGAGTCTATCAAGTACATAAAAAAGTAAAATTCCAAAATATACAAAACCCGGCACATTTTTATTTCATGCTACATAATTTATCTAGTACATAGTAGATACGATTCGATCGGCAATCTATTGAACACGTAACTAAGACACGATATCTTGCGTAAACACCCCGATTCAAACAGTGAAACGCACATAACTTTTGAACGGTTGAACCGATTTTATTCAAACATAGCTAAGAACACTCTCGACAAAATCATCTTTCAAACAAAAAAACTGAATCGAAATCGGTTTACCCGTTTGGACGCTACGATGCCACAGACAGACACACATATACACAGATACACAGCAACACACCTCAAACTTATAACACCCCCTTTTTCGTCGGGGGTTAAAAAAAAACTTTTACTTCATTACAATATTGAAAAAACATTAATTATTGGAACATTACCTCCGGTAAAGGACAATGCCCTTCTGTCTTCGACTATGCAACTCCAGTTAGAACTAAACAACACCTATAAAACCAAAGCGACAACAACCTCAAATAGCATCATAAACAACACAGAACAACAAAAACAATTTATCCTAATGAAAACGCGATACGGAAGTTGTTAATAGGAGTTATAACTATTTGACTTTCGGGACTTTCCGAAAGATTGTTCCCGATCGGAGGTCCGATTAACGAAATCGGACCTCCGATTAACGAACTCCGAGACAAAGCTTGTGGCTTTGTTAAAACAACCGCACGGGTCGATATTTGAAATTAAGTAACGCTTCCCGAGGCCATTCCATCCATCCATAAAAATAAAATTTAAAAAATACAAAAAATTAAACCGACTTCCAAAACAAAACACTACAGAGCGAAAAATAACTTCCTTTTCGGTGTTACCAATTTTTTTTCGCTTTTGACACCGACTTCCGAAAAGAAAGTTGTTTTTCGCTTTTTTTTATTTGAAATGGGTTTGCACTTTGCAGTGTTTTATTTTGGAAGCCGGTTTAATTTTTTTGTAATTTTATTTTTATTTTTCGTTTTACGTTTTGGTACCTTACGTGAAAATATGCATTATTAAGGATAACTCAAAAACTACTCGTCAGATTATGATCAATTTAAATGGGACCACAAGAGAACCATCATCAAAATGTGTTCCGAGGTAACAAACATAAAAAAATACAGTCTAATTGAGAACCTACTCCTTCTTGAAGTCGTTTAAAAAGCGAAAGCAACTGTTTGTTTGTTACCACGGCAAAACAGCTGAACCGATTTAGATGAATCTGTAATAGCAAGAATTTGAGCGAATAAAGTATGGAAATAGTTAGAGGCCCTAGGAGGGACAAAATTAAACTTTTATCCCTGTAGTGTGTTGCTTTAGGATGATAAAATATTTTTACGCGGGCGAAGCCGTGGTCAGAAGCCAGTTACATCTATTAGAGACTCCTCCATGCCTCGGAAAGAAAGTTAAGCCGTTGTCCCCAGTGGTTATTTGTACATCTTTGACAGTAGTTTCGGGTATTCTGAAGCAAACAAACCTGACACAAGTCTTGCTAAGATATCGTACTACCCAGTTACTGGGTTGTGGTCAGATATAAAAAATCTGATGGGTAGTCACTCCATATAAAGCTTGGAAGCCGAGCTCAACATACTTAGGAAATGGCTAGGCAGATCGATTGCAGTGCGTTAATTCCCCGCTTGGGACCGCAGTCTCGAATTCAAAATTCGAATTTATCGGAGAGATCGTTTTCGAGTTCCATTTTCGAATGTCTTGTCACAAGTTGAGGTTTAGAATAGGCTTTTCACGACGATTGTGGGATCGATTGATGAATAATATATTAGAGGTGGTTTGCGGTTTTTAGTTGGGGTAGACAATGATGGAAGTTGTGCTTACACTTAGGTAATTATGGGAGCGGTGAGAAGGTTATTTTTGATGGAGAACATATACTCACTTTTTTTTTGGGGTTGGGCAGTAACTAAAGAACGCCACCTCCTTATACCTACTCCTTGCTTCAATCACGTTCATACATCTAGTTATTAGCCGATTATGAGTACTGCGCACCTGGCCTTTCTCAAGAACATCACCAATAAGATTCTTGCCACTCACGTTTGCGTTGTAAATACCTTTTGTTAGTCGCCTTTCGTTTAAGGAGAAATAAACTTTTAAATAAAAAGAGTTCGAAAAAACTTTGTGATAAAAGTTATTCTTTGAAGTTAATTTTATTTAGAAAGGACTTGTTTGCACATGATTGATTACTGCATTGCTATTTACCTACCCACCAAAGTAAGCATTATACTTGTCACTATTAATGAGGTCAAGTCAATGGTTGCCTCTCGCTTGCCAGGAACTTAGGAATGTTTTCTCAAGTTGTATCTTCTTATCTAAGTGTTGTAAGTACGCAATATATTTACGTCATTTACTGATGAGATTGAGATTACAAAACCCACTCTCTGTATAGAAAAACAACCCATACCGCTCATAGAAACACTAAACAGTTACAAACTTATTCCATATAAACACTACAATAAACAAAGGAACCCATCTCTATGAAACATGAATAAAATCTGGAAAAAGTTTTTGTCTTTATACTTTTTCGGGCAAAGCCCTTCCTGTTTTCCGAACGATGATTGATGACACTTTTTGGATATTAAAACATTGCGGGGTAAGAAGAAGGGGGGTAGAGAACAATATTCTGATTTTTTTATGCCAACCTAACATGCACTTTATGATTATGTCTTCCTTACACAATTGGAGAAGTATATGTCCAAAAACGGTTTTACCAAAGTGTAGCAATTACCGTCTTATTCCACTGATCAGCCATGCAAGTAAAATATTGTTACACAGCCTTAACTATCGGTTGAAGGCGCACCTGTCGAAAGAAATTGCACAGGAATAAGCTGGGTTTGTGAAGGGAAAACGAATTCGAGAGAAGATTTTCATTGTTCGTCAAGTTATCGAGAAAGCACGAGAATTCAACAAGCCAACCTACATATTAAGCTTTGTTGATTTCTCAAAAGCGTTTGACTCCGTGAAATGGGAAATTTTGTGGAAGACGCTACTGGAAATGGGCACACCAAAACATCTTGTTCAACCTTCGTAGAGAACTTTACGAAGGAGGAATTGCTTCAGTACGAACAGATAACCACGTTTCGGACAGCTTTCTTCCCAGTGCAGGTGTCCGCCAGGGTTGTATCGTATCGCCACTTTTGTTTAATATTTACACCACCAGCGATTGGACAAATCTCATCGTGACCACGACCGCTCTGTCAAGACCGAAGCAGTGGAGTGCTGTAGGCTGACCATGATGGTGATGACTATGACTGTGCATGTCATTGCTGACCATAGCCAATTGGTAACCATGGTCCACTGCTGACTATAATCGGATGCTGCCCTTTTGGCATTACCAATTACAAGTCCATAACCTCTCACAGCCTAGCTATCCCAATATATAGCTATCGTTTATAAATAAACTATTACAATTGGAGGAGATAAACACATATACCTTAAAAAACCGGCCAAGTGCGAGTCGGACTCGCGCACGACGGGTTCCGTACCATTATCGCAAAAAACGGCATAAAAATCACGTTTATTGTATAGGAGCCCCACTTAAATATTTATTTTATTCTGTTTTTAGTATTTGTTGTTATAGCGGCAACAGAAATACATCATTTGTGAAAATTTCAACTGTCTAGCTATCAAGGTTCATGAGATACAGCCTGGTGACAGACGGACAGACAGACAGACAGACGGACAGACAGACAGACGGATCGCGGAGTCTTAGTAATAGGGTCCCGTTCCCTTTGGGTACGGAACCCTAAAAACACGTAAAATTGTGAAATTCCAGCAATGAAACTCTTGAACTGTTAACTAAGACCGCATTCCTTTAATATAATTAAATTGCGTCCTCTTAAATAATTACTTCGTCCAACCCGTTGAAAATGATAGTGATAGGTACCATTAAATTAGAACTAAATAATTCCCTTTACAATTCCTCTATAATCTTGATATTTATCTTGAAACTAATAACAGTCTTATAGAGTTAGCAAGAAAGCAATTTTCGTTAAGATTTGATCTTGCCAACTAACGAAGTGATTTTCAAAGCCTTCCAAATTGAATTTAAATTACAACTAACTTCGCTTCGCCTGCGGCTATCCAATTTAGGAGTCACGCAAAAAGTATAATTAGTGAAATGTAATAGGTTCCTGAAGAAAGGATTTCAGTTAATGATGATAATTTCTGGTGTAAGTTATTCTTAGGAATTGTTCGGTATTCGTACCTACTCCAAGGATAATGGGCACATTGATCGCAAACTTATGGCCAACGGGACCGAAAAGGAAGGCACTTGGAAAACCTCCCACAAGTTGGATCTATGACCCGATAAAGGCCAGGAACGTCCAAACGCAAGAAGCACAGGGACTGTTCGATGTGGCCAAGCTTCGGTGATGCCTTTGTCCAGCTGTGGACGTATTTCGTGTAAAATGATGATTCTTTTGATGAGTTTTTTAACAAGCCGTGGTGGCCCAATGGTTCAGGTTTCACCTCTTGAATTACGAGTAAGTCTGAAATGGGCAACTTACCTTTAGCCACCACGGTGATTAATGCTCCTGCAATTTCTGTATGAGAAAAAGCCTGTACCCTGCAGAGAGATATAAGCATGCTGGTTTTACAAAATCATTGCGTAAAATAAAAGTTTAAGTGAAAAGCAGGTTACATTCATCCGATTTTCAACCATTACGTGTTAACTGTGTACCCTGTTTTACGTGTGAAACATTTCAGGGTTCTTGCCACTGATTGCATCATCCGCTTTTTAACCGACTTCAAAAAAAGGAGGAGGTTCTCAATTCATCGGAATCTCTTTTATTGGCTCAAATAGTATTGTAAATTACATTGATTTTCATTTGCTTGTGTCAAAAATTTGGGTGTATTATTAGATTCAGACTTGGTAACAGCACTACCTTCTCTTGAAGCTATCGGGGCCTATAATATTGCACAGGAACATTTTTCAATGATAAATGTAGGCTATGGTATTCAATGATAGTATAATTTTAGCTCTCACATTATATTATTTTTGATAGCACTTTCAAATAGTACCTCCTAAAATGAAAAACTATCATGAAACTATCATAATCTAACCTGTCAGTTTAGATTTAGACACTTTCAACTACATACCTTAATTCCTAATTTACGAGCTTAATTAATAATTATTTTGTGTTGCTGGTTTAAATTATGAAATGTCTTCTTGTCATCCGTTAATTAATTGCCATTATTGAATTTGAAGAGCAGTGGTGACCCAGTGGTAATGGCCGCGACTTACAAGTTTTAGGTCGTGGGTTCGAATCCCGGCAGGAGCTTTACTTTATTTCATCACCGCTGCTCTCAAAACAGTGAAGGAAAACATCATGAGGAAACCGGCATGTCTTAGAACCAAAAATTCGAAGACACGTGACAACTCGTGCCTAAATAATAACAGCCACATGGGTCGATCTTCAAGATTAAGCAAAATTTCAATATGCCGCGATTCTTCCAAGCCTCTAAAAGTACGTTAAGCCGAAGCTTGGTCCCGGCTGTCATTTCTTTTAATCTTTTTCTATCTTTGACAGTCTTTATCTGACTACCCGTCAGATATAAGCCTAAGATCTGACATCAGTCTAGCCAAGAGGTATCGTGTTACCCAGTTACTGGGTTGTGGAGGTCAGATAGTCAGTCACTCCATGTAAAACACTGGTACTCAGCTGCATTCCGAATGCACGGTAGAGTAAATTTTTATTACTTGTACATTTTTAATTTAGATTTAATAATGTTTGACGTTCAAAAGTGCCGCTTATTGGCCTAGTTGAAATAAATATATTTGACTTTGACATTCGACTCCAACGTAAATGGGAAAAGACTAGGCAGATGATGACGACATTCTTTCTCTCACTGGTAAATTTTTTGGGTTAGACTGGAAGCCGACCCCAATATAGTTGGGAAAAGGCTAGGTAGATTATGTATAGCATTACAATATTCTCTCTTTTCTTGATACAAGAATAGGGTTGGGATAATCTCATATAAAAGGCACAATATCCGACTTTCTACCAGCAAAAATACTGTATCAGAAAAATGCAACATCACAGAACCCCAGTATCGAGTATAGCTAAACACTTTCACGTCATGGCCGGTTACTGAAGCGGTCAAAGGCAATTTTCTGCCCAATTTTGTTTGCGTCCAAATCACGGTGAACGTTAACGATGAAAAATATTGACTCTAATTATTTAGAAAGCGGTGTGACCTTTGGCTTTTTGGTTTGTGGTTTGCTGATTTGGTTGGTTAATGTCAATGGTAGGTATTATAAAGGAGGAGTAGACAAAAATATAGATAGTATGGTATACAGTTCGTTGATGATAATAATTTGTTAGAATTACCATGAAATTTTAACAATACCCTTAGTTTTTCGGATGTAGTGATTATACTCTAGACATCACATAAACTGCTCAAAGTCAAAGTCAAATATATTTATTTCAACTAGGCCAATAAGCGGCACTTTTGCTCTCGCTGCAACTGCTCTGCTTTAACAGCTAGGGATTAAAGTTAATATATTACAGCGTGAGGGTTTAACGCATTTATTTGGATAGGTAGAAGTCGTGTGGGCTTTCCCATGAGGAAAGTTGATGATCTTTCATTCAAAAATTAGAAAAGATTAAAAAAAACTTTCCCTTATATTTTCATCTATAGTATAACGGAACCCTTGTGCAATATAAATTTCATTTCTCCAGACCCAGCAGTTTAGGTTGTGTGGTTTCGTACAGTTCATGAATCACTTTAAGAACAACCCGAAAAATCTTGCGATTGGGCACGACCAGGAAATCAAACTATTGTTAATACTGACCTCGTTTCCTGCACGCGTATTTTGTTCTCCGAACTTACTTCGTCAACGAAAAGAAAAATATTGACCAAGTGACCTTTGACTTTTTCGGATCTCTGAGATTTGATTGAGCAGCCCTAATTTGTGATCGTCAATTGAATAGAGCTTATGAATAGGAGCGTGACAACATATCAATTCGAGAGCATCCGAGAATATAGGTTACAACTGTTTACTCGTATGTTACTGTTATACAGAAAATAGTGATTATAACTTCTTTTTTTATTTGTGATGGGTTTGCTCTTGACTCTAGTCTAGGTCAGAGGTGACAGAGACAGAGTCGACGATGGAATGAGCTTACCCATAAGAAGCCTGTTCACTCTAACTTTGAAGAGATTCGGGTTGAATGCGTTCGGAAACACAGACGCAGGTAGTGAGATTCACTCATTCACTGTGCGCATTATGAAGGATGTTTGGAAGCGCTTGGTGCGAATTGGTGGAATGGCAACCAGGTAAGGATAGTAACTTTCAGTGCGTCTAGATGTCCGATGGTAGAAGGGGGCCGGTAGGATGAGGTCGTGGAGTTCTTGAGCACAATCATCGAAGTACAGTCTGTAGAAGACCGACAAACGATGAGCCAAGCTGTAAATCTTGGCATCCACCTAACGTCTTTTGAGAAATATCATCGTCTTTTCGTGTATGTGGCCACCTCTGGTGTCAGAGTTAATTAAGTTATTTCAGACATACATTAACTATATAAGTCCAGGTTTCCTCTCGATATTTTCCTTCATATATAAACTTTTCTCTTTTTGGTATATATATAAAATTACGGCTATGCTGACTATATATTGCAGAAATGAGCATATTCGTTCGAAATTACTAACACTTTTACACGACAAGAGAAAATATACAGTCAATATATACATTACGCCATAAAAATAGGTTAAACCTACCAAGCTCTAATAAATAAGCTAAGAATACACTCAACAAGTACACTAGTCATGTCAATGAAAATATATAATAAACTACCAGAAATAATTAAAGAAAAACAAAAATGTAATTCATTAATTAAGAAATTAAATCAATTTCTATTAACTAAAATATGATATTATAATGTATATGTTGTTTTTTTTTTTTCTCTAGTCTAATGCTTCCCGATGGTTTGATTATCTATCGGCCAGTCTTGATGCGACATATTTATGTTGAGTTATTGTTAGTCTAGATATAGATCCTTAAAATATAATAATATGTAGTCTGTCTGTATATTAAATATGAGAAATCTTCAGCGAAAATGTCTCCCTGACCTTTTCACAGTACCTTTTCTCTGACATCCTTCATAATTTAGTCCTCGTTATGAGCCTAAAGTCTAAATTAAGTACAAAATATTAATATTCAGTAACACAGCCTCCCTGTTTTTCAAGTCTACTAAAACTGTCAAGAAAATGGTTTATAACTCATTTCAGTGTTGAACCAAAACTAAAGATGTTCAGTGATATAAAAACTTTGTCCTTTAAAAAAGTCGAATAAAAACTGGAAACTCGGGCATCTGCGGCATTTTTATTAAAATCCCTCTTTAGAAAGGACTATAGGACGATATATTATTCGACTTTTTTTCAAGGGAACCCTTAAAATGTAAGAATAATGTGGAGAGGGATCTAATGAAAGCAGTAACCCTCGAATGCAGGGAAACTGCAAAATAGGATGGAACGAAAGTTGGGCCTAGATTGGAAAGTGGAATTCGGTTTGATCTTGGCACTGCCGGATTTTGTTTGAAGTTTAAATATGGGAGAAAATTCAAAGCTTAGAAATAATAATCGTTTTTATTAATGATTTGTACATTGTATTATTTAATTATGAATAAATTTACGAAGAGCAGTGATGGCCCAGTGGTATCGGCCGCGACTTACAAGTTGTAGGTCGTGAGTTCGAGCCCAGGCAGGCGCTTTACTTTGTGTAAATTATTTCATCACCACTGCTCTCAAAACGGTGAAGGAAACCATCGTGAGGAAATGTCCTAGAACCAAAAATTCGAAGACATGTGACATCCACCAACCCGAACCGGGCCCGCGTGATCGATTACGGCCCATTCCCTCTCACAGAGAGGAGACCTGTGTCCCAGCAGTGGAAACATTAATAGGCTGATGATGTGTGATGTGATGTGAAATTTACGAATAAACCTCTCAAACTCGCAAGAAATCAAATTCAATCCTTGTCTATTTGGAAAGAGGGTTTTTTGCATTCAGTTACATACTTTTACCAAAATCAAAACCAATATTATAAATGATTTGTACATTTTAAGTATATAAAGGGAAATCTCCAGAAGTATGAAAATTGTTTCACTTAGGTAAAGGCACTTGTCCCACTGCCCACGATCAGCGAGCAGCGAGTAGAGCCAGAACCTAGATACGAGTTGCGAGTGTTTTTGTGCGACGGGTGATTACGCGCACCATTCGCTCGGGCGCCGGGCGGTCAGTCCTGCACGCGTTTTGGTTGGTTGGGGTCTCGGCGTAAGTTCTTACCGCCAAGCGAGCATCCCCGAGCGAGTATTGCTGAGCGAATATTATCTTTGATAGCTCTTGTCACTGCGATAAACTTGTGTCGAAAGTGTGAACTTATACTCGCCGACAGTGTGAACAGCCAGCGATCAACTATTAATATATGTATCTCTTTTAATGATACGGGATCTGTATCTTTTGTTCGTTTCTTTAGCGAGAAAATAGACGATAGCTAATCGCTTCGTAGCCAGCAATGGGACAAGTGCCATAGAAAGATAAATTATATCGCTGAGTGTGAGTATATTCTTCGTCTCGGAAAAATGCATTTTTTCTGTGAGATAGGCCACACGAAGCCTAAAAAGCTAGTAGTTAAAAATAAACTAACATAAACAGCTATCAAACTTTTTGTTTTATATGCACTTAATTTTTAACAAGGCTTTATTTAATAAAATTAAATTAAAACACCATTTCAGCAAGAGAATTAAAATAAAATTATACTCTCTGCAAAATAAGTAAAATACACTTTTATTACAGTCTGTTTATTAGGCTTCTGAGAATAATAACTTTATATTAAGAGGCCGTAAGAACTTGTTTACGAATTTAAAAAGTATTCGGACTCATAAAAATAAGTAAAGGGGTACAACTTGTTACCTCTGCATTACTGTATCTAAGTTAAACTTTAAATATTAATATTCAGCACCATTTTGGATAGACAGACATCCACACCAATAATATAAATGCGAAATTAACTCTGTTACCTTTTCATGACTAAACGGCTGAACCGATTTAGATGGGTATAGATACTTTAAGACCCTGGGAATGACATAGGATAGTTTTTATACCGGGAGTGTGTTGCTTTGGTATGATAAAACATATTTTATGTGGGCGAAGTGCGGGCAAAAGCTATTTATAGATATAGTACAAGTTCTTTTAACTCAAATAAAAAAAAGGCCAAGTGCGTGTCGGACTTAGCGCATTTAGGGTTCCGTACCAAACCACAAAATCAAGTTGGTTGTAATAGGAAAAATGTGGAAATTTCAAAGACAAATCTGATTTTTCAATATATTGGTATTTGTTGGTAAAAAATTGTACGTAATAATAGACATTATCACCAAATTTCAAGTTTATAGGTCAATTGGAAGTAAAAAAAATCTTCAGAATAAAATTTTGTAAAAAAGCCGACTTTGGTGGCTTCTCATTCCTTTGTTTTCAAATATTTTTTACAACTCTAAACAACGAGACCACACTCGATGGGGTAGGCCAAGTTTTTTTTCTTGTCCCTCATTATCTGTATTTATCTATATATATATATATATATATATATATATATATATATTATTCGGGTATTCTTTATATAGATCCTATTTTTGTTTTGCGACATTATATCCAAAGTAGTCTTCCTCCCTAGACTCACAAGTCTACTACTAGTACTCTTTTAACACTTTCGAGAACTTCCTAACAACCTCCTACACCTTCCTAACATTATTATCCTTCCTATCCAAGTTTGATCTCCAATACAGATTTTATTTTTAGACTGTCAAAAGAATGGTCCAAAAAACCTTTCCCTTTTCCAAAGAGCATCACTTCAACTAACTGAAAACTTTTGCGACTTTGCACTGTCATCCAACATAGTTATTTATCAATATCGGCCACAAGGACCATCCATAAGATAAGTGGAGCCAGTCAATAACACTGCACGTATATTTCACCTTATAACAACTCCAAAAGGTCTGTTTTGTATAGGGCAACGGTTTTTCTTTCGTGGGAAGTTTTTAGTCACATGTGATGTGAGAGTAAAAGCTTGTTTACGAAGGAAACACCATGATTGTGTTAAAATTATGACAACCTTTTACAATAAGCAACCTCTTGTATCTGCCAAAAGTGGTCATATTGTCAATAGGGATGATGACTACAAAAATATTTTTAGTCCGTCAGTTAGATTTTCAAAGAATATTGGACACGTATTTTTGCTTTTATCACGTTAACAAAAAATTATGACGATACAGTGGGTTAAAATCTTGCAAGACGTCATGGTTTGGTACAGTTTTTACATAGAAGTTAAGTCACAAGTCCCTTCTCCCGAACTTTGGTGCGCTGTATCTTGGTGAATTTTTATTGATTTGAATAAGCAAAAAATACGTGTTCATTTTTTTTTGAGAATTTAACCGGCGGACTAAATAGAATTTGCTGTTTCGTACCCCGTCATCATCCCTATTGCAGCACTGGTTATAGTCTTTTGTACCTGTCATTGGGGTGTTCTTGAATTGTCTTTAACCTTCCGATTACTTCGTGTCCCTACAAAGGGAGATCCAAAAGTTCTCGGAATATTTTCCTCAAAAACATAATATATCTTAAGGAAAATATTCCACAAACTTTTGGTCCTAACCTCGTACCTTATTGATTTCTAAGTATTTTCATTTCCATACTTTGTCATAAAATAATTAAATGTTTTTACCCGACTGCCGAAGGAGGGTAATGTGTTTATCAGTCTATGTATGTTTGTTCTTATGTGGCGTTCTAG
Source organism: Anorthoa munda (assembly GCA_945859665.1). NCBI lineage: Eukaryota > Metazoa > Arthropoda > Insecta > Lepidoptera > Noctuidae > Anorthoa > Anorthoa munda. The sequence goes on along the minus strand of OX243896.1, from coordinate 17,287,298 downwards.
AGACCAAACGATTTTGATGATTCTTACGTCAATCGTTTCGTCTTAACCCTGCGAGTGTCACTGGCTACATTTAAATTGGAAAATAAAAAAATGGTGGATTTTGGGCGCCATTTTGTGGGGGCAATATTGTTTTTTATTCCAAACCCATCGTGTGGGGTATTAAAATAAAGGGTTTTAAGAGGTGATTTCAAAAATATATAACACTTATATGTTTGAATGTACGTAATTCTAAAAAAAAATAACTAAAAAGTTGTGAATAAAAAAAGTTTATTAAAAAAATCTAAAAACCCAACTGCTTGAAAAGCGAACTAAAAAGACGTAAACAAGAAGAAAATCATGATGTGCAGTCGGAGGATACATTTGGTTTTGGTCCGCCAGCTCGCGAATATGTATCCTCCGACTGCACAGCATGATTTTCTTCTTGTTTAGGTCTTTTTAGTTCGCTTTTCAAGCAGTCGGGTTTTTAGATTTTATTAATAAACTTTTTTTTTCGTTGGTAATACAAACAATTTGCATATAATATCAGGGAGAGTTTAAAATAAAAAAATATATGACTGAACGCCCAAATAATTAAAAAAAAACAAATACAACTGATTCCCACACATTTGGAGCGTTAACGCAACGTAAATACGTGAACTCGATACGAAGGCAGTTGTCAAAAACTTGTGCCACGGATTTGTTAGTTCCAAATACGGACACATGGCGCTGATTAATTTTTCACACAAAAATTGTCGGAGGTGATACGTTAACGTAGTCGATCTAATTACGCAGAAACTCGTGCTAGGTCCTCTCACGTCACTATAAAACGCAAGTAAGTAGGAATTTTAGGTAAGAATTTACGGCCTTTCGTCGTCTTACAAGGTATAATCCTCCCCTAATTAATGTGAACCGTCCTTAAGATACCATTTAACCAAAAACCTATACTTATTCGTACGTACGTGAGGTAATTCCCTAATTGGGCCCCTACGTTGGGTCATTCTACGGTCTGCAGTGTTATTCTGTAGAAACGTAATTCTTTGAAGCGTTGTCCTTAAAAAAAGATCGTCTTTTTTATATTTATGTAAAGTTAGAGGAATTTTTGAGACATTTTCTGTAGTGTTCTAAATTCATTTTTGTAGTGTTTAGAAGCGTCTCTTAACGCAAGTTGCGGTAGTAGTTGCCTAGTAGAAATCGTCACGTCACAAAAAAAAAAATTAATCCCCCTCTCGACACGTCAAGTACCTATTTGTTAAATGTGACTTTTATCCACATAAAATTACATGCATGCATGCATGAGGAACTTTGTTTCTGACGGTGCCCAGGTGTACACATCATTTTTAGGGTTCCGTATCTCAAAAGGTAAAAAAGGAACCCTTATAAGATCACTCTCTTGTCCGTCTTTCCGTATGTCTAACCGTGTGTCACCACCGATTTTCTCAAGAACGGGTGGACCTAGCAAGTTGAAATTGATACCAGGTACTGAAGCCTATACGTCCCAATTAGGTTAATAAAAATCAAGGTCTTGAGTCAACACGATAAAAAGATATGGGCAAATTTAGATTTTCGTGAAAACTTGTAAGTACCAAAATTTACCTTAATTTTCAACTTTTTTTATTTTTCGGAATTTGCCCTTTACCTGTGCTGTAAGACCTTGCTTTTAACCAAAATTGACAATTCTAGGTCAATCGGAAGTACCCTTTAGGTTTTGGGTCGAAAACCTATATGGTAGTTCCCGTTCACCTAGAATCACGAAATTTGGCAAAAAGTAAGGTCTTACAGCACAAATAAAGGAAACATTCCAAAAAAAATAAAAATGTTGAATATTAAAGGGTGTCCCCATACATACATAGTTGAAGCTACCAAGGGTACGGAACCATTCGTGCGCGAGTCCGACTCGCACTTGTTTATTTCTCATAGTTCATAAGTTCGCATAGGTAATAAAACTCAATGCAATATTAATTCGGTCTTACAATCCAGATATAAGTTGCTGATATCCGCAGAATAAAAGTGTAACAGACCCAAAAGTGTTTAGGAAAAGGTTAACCCGCATAGTCATGATCGCGATGACAATGAGGCATGTGGCCCTCGATATTTTTTTATCTTAACTGCCTAGTTCACACTTCGAGTGACCCAAAGCCAACGTGGCAATGCTGCCTGTCTTTTGGGCAGTGGCTTTCTTTACCAGTGGATAACGATGTGGAGGAGTTTCACGACGCAATATTTTAGACATTTTTATTTTTAGGCTTACTTTTTATTTTTTTTACTTAAATGTATAATTATGAATTATCTCCATGAATAAAATTAAAGTAAACACTTTAACTTGCTTCAACTGAAAGGAAGAAAGACAAAAACACGAAAGAAAACCTTTATATGGCACCAAAGCGAGAACCAAAAAATAATTACAAAAAAATGCCGAAACGACTAAAAAAATGCTTGCATGCCATGTATTATCAATTTATCATCATTGACATTTCACCCAGAAGATGTTCGTATCAGTCCAGCAGTGTAGGTCCTCTGGCTGAAATAAAAGCAGATGCAGCCCCCAAGGATGATTGTTTAGGGTTCCGTACCCAAAGGGTAAAAACGGGACCCTATTACTAAGACTTCGCGATCCGTCTGTCTGTCTGTCTGTCTCCAGGCTGTATCTCATGAACCGTGATAGCTAGACAGTTGAAATTTTCACAGATGATGTATTTCTGTTATACTATACTAAAAACAGTATAAAATAAATATTTAAGGTGGGCTCCCATACAACAAACGTGATATTTTTGTCGTTTTTTGCTACATATTAATAACGGCAACAGGTAGACGCTTGAAATATTCACAGAATGTTTAGTTGTATATTTACTTCAAAAAATAATAATTAATAAATTAAAATAAAATAAATTAAGGGGGGCTCCCATACAACAAACGTGATTTTTATGCAGTGTTTTGCGATAATGGTACGGAACCCTTCGTGTGCGAGTCCGACTCGCACTTGGCCGGTTTTTTTCTTCTCAGGCCTAAATATATTATTTATTGTAAAATAAGTTGGCAACCCTATACACGGGTAATCTATGTTCTGGATTAGGTTATAGGATACTTCCTTTTGTTCCCTTGGGATAACTTTCGAATTTCACTCGAAGGCCGCTGACGGGAGCTAGTATAGTTTCAAGTTATTTGGCCATACGGGCTACGCGTAATGAATACAAAAGCAATTTCTTACAACTACCCTCGATTAAAAACGGCCTACTGCTTCAAGAGGCTATCTAAACTCGACCTGAATATTTCAGTAACAGCTGAAAAGAGCCTACGCTTTCAGACCCCCATACATTTTTAAACAGTTTCTACTCTGACAAGATTTAGTTAGGAAACTTTGTAAGTTTATGCTTGTTATTCGAATTTTGAAATTCAACGGTTTTGGGTCTACTTTATGGTTGGGTTCGCACTGGGAATTTAATAAGGAGAATTTAGAAGAGATTTTTGGTACAGGTTTTTAAGGATTTTTGGGAAACTTATATTTTTGTAATAAGTAAGGGGAAAATGAACCCGAAACATTTGACTTTGTGACAAATATGAGGAAGAATGTGTACTGCAATGATTGAGTTTGCTTTAAGTCCAAAAATTTATATTACTAGCATGAAATGCTTCTGTTTTTAAAAGGATTTTCATATTTTGAATAAGTTTAAAATATTTTGGAATTAATTGATACTTTTTAGGACGGGATTCTTGGCTTTCAGATGCAACGTACGTATTGAATATAATTCTATGAGTTTTCTTGCAATTTAATTTCTTAGTAAAGCTGCGTTCCCAATAGAACAAATATATTTGTAAGATTTCGTTATATTCAATAATGTATTACGTTCAGCAGATTACATAATATTGAATATAATATTTATAAGTTTTGTCATAAAACGACGAGATTATAATGCAAACTCATTTTTCATAAGATTAGGGAAGTACTTTTAACGCAAAACACAAATTCTTTTATCTTTCATTTTCCTGCCGTGTTCCTGTGTTTTCCGCCCTTCTTGTTTATCTTAAAATACACAATTCATCAAATCGCATCATTGACGAACGACCTATTTTTACTAATCTTTGAACCAACAATTAAATATTTATAAATATTTTTATTTTTTTAATAATTTTCATGAGACGGTTTCATATGCTTACGTTTATAGATATTAATTATAAAAGGCTTGAAAATGTAGTTATTTTTTTTTAATTCTCTGGTTCCTAAAGAAGGTGTCTATTCCTGTAACTTAGGAGCCAGAAACTGCTACGTTCAAAAACAAAATAATTTATTCCTAATAAAACCATCTCATTTAACTAAACGAGATAACCGATATTATTGTAATCCTTTGATCCCAAATTATATGATCATAGCCTCGATTATGTAAATTATGGGATATTTCCTAATGAAATTGCTTTTAGGGACTTAATATTTATTATTGTATATACTAAAAAAATTTTTTTTTTTCAAGTAAGCAGTATCTTTTTGTTCTTCTATACTTAGGTATTTTTTTTTGTTATGTGCACATACAAAAATAAACAAAATCAGTGCACAAAAATATTGTATATACAGGGTGATTGGAAGTTGGGTGCAAAAATTAAAGGGGATGATAGTACAGACAATTTAGAACCATTTAAGTCATGGTTGTCTTAGACGAAGTCTTAACATTTTGTTTTACCAAATTATTAAGATATTTTTTTAAAAATCCCAAAATTTTAACTTAACTGCTTATTTATGGTCAAATTGAATGATAAATGAATTCATTTTTATTTTATTTAATAAAAGTAATATGTAAGCAATCTAACAAAACATGTTTTAGGCCTCTGTGTCGTTAGACATTTTTTTTACAGGTATTTCAAGTTCATAAAAAAATATTCAAAATCATAAATACATTTTGTAAACCTTATTTAAAAAAAAGATGGGGAGTTTTTTTTTTTGTTCAACCCTTTTTGAAAATGTGCTTGACAATCGCTCTTTCTTTTGAGGTGTCATTTACGCGGATATCTTACAAATGATTGAAATAAGGACCTACAACCAAATTTGAGGGCGACATTTTGTATTTGCATGTAAAAAAAAATTCTAACGACACAGAAGCGTAAAACATGTTTTGCTAGATAGCTTACACATTACTTTTATGAAATAAAATATAATGGATTCATTTATCATTCAATTTGACCATAAATAAGCAGTTAAGTTAAAATTTTGGGATTTTTAAAAAATTATCTTATTAATTTGGTAAAACAAAATGTTAAGACTTCGTCTAAGACAACCATGACTTAAATGGTTTTAAATTGTCTGTACTATCTTCGCCTTAAAGCTTTGCACCCAACTTCCAATCACCCTGTATAATTAAAAAAATCAAATTCTGCTTAGAATATTAAGTTTACTTGAACTTTTTGAATTCTAATCATGCGTTTGAAAAGTGCAAAAAAGTACAGAAAACAAACTTTTTATACCTAAATTTCAATACGATTTTCTAAAACGATTTTTTACAAAACAACAAACATACAGCGCAATCAATATTATTATTCAAAAGCAGGTCAAATTCATATCGTTGTCAATTTATAAGTAAGTAAGTACTTACAGTCAAAACCCTGCCCTAAAAATATTTTTATCAGTCAAAAAAATATTAACCAAAAAGTTTACGTAACTTTAAAACTTACCTCAAACTTTGAAAACTTTTTTCAAACACCGAACACGTAAATACAAACCACTTTTAACTTTAAACCACGAACAACATACAAAGTCTTTACAATAATCGAAGTTTTTTCTATAAGTATATTGTTAACATACGACTCCGCGGAACGTGTGAACCGAGTCACGGCAAGCGCTAAACTGAAGTCCCATTCCTGAAGTCCAATTTAGCTGGAGCTCTGAAAATACTTCATGCATCTCTGCATTACCCTCTGACGTTAGTACAAAAGGGGGTGGAGAAGGTCTTGCTAAACTGGGAAAGCCCTTTGTGGGTTACGGTAATTGAATTTCAATTTATGATAGTAAGTAAACAATAGATGGAATTATGTCTTGGGCCTGTATTATGTAGACATGGAATCATAAACATAAATGTTGTTTTCAATTAATTTCCTGAGTTTACCTATACATAAATGAAAACTTTATATACCAGAACTATTTCGAAGAAAGAAAATGGTTTCTTCTGGAGAAACAAAACGCACATTCAGTACCAAAAACCTAATCGATTCGACTTTCTTTTAGTACTTTAATACGAAAATTCTCTCTTCTCGATCTGAACTTATAGCTAATATTAGTCTGAAATCGCGAACCCGCGTTGAGCCAGCTTAGTATGAGAAGAGGCCTTTTAGCGCATATGATTGCCCACAGGTTTTCACGTGCTTCTGCGGGGGTTAAGAAGACTCTATTTGTCCACAGGTTTTCCCGTGCCTCTGCGGGGTTTAAGAGGACTCTGTTTAGGGGACCTTCTGTACCTCGTTTTACGCCTGTCCCGGAGCTTTGAAAGGCGTACCAGGGGCCGAAACCAACTCGCAGAGGCCTTGTTAGACATGCAGGATGAAATGTGGCACCAACCGGTGATTATCCATGTATGCACTAACGCAAGAACACCCAAGAACAATCCCCGGCTGGTGCAGGATTATTGTAGAATATGGAGACAAAACACATTGGACAATGAAGTTTGGGAGGTTTTGTGGATCGAATACCCAAAATAGTTATTCATCATCATCTGCCTAGCCTTTTTCCCAATTATTATTGGGGTCGGCTTCCAGTCATACCGGATTCAGCTGAGTACCAGTGTTACCCAAAATAGTTATTGTTATTTGTATTATTGATCAGTCCTAAAATCAATACAAACTAACTGAAAATTTAATTTGCTAAGGCTTTTCCTAACTTTGTTGCTTTAAGTTTCCATTTTTTCCGGATACAGCAGATAATTACGCTTTTTATCTAGAGCGACTTGCTATCAGATCTCTACAACCCAATAACCGCAAAATACTCATAGCGGATCTAGGTGTCTCTGAAGTTGGCTCTGCCAAACATTGCGCAAGAAACAGTTTGTCATCGAGTATAATGCATAGAGTAAGCGAGATAGAACGATGCGACAAACGTAAGCGAGTGAAAGAGAAAGTTATACAATTCTATTTTCATCTTGAACATTGACGCAAAAATAGCTACTGCGCAGGGTCTTGCTTGCAGCCAATTCAGAGACACAAAGATCCGTTGTGAGTATTATACTCTATTATTTGGCAAAACGGGTGCCAGATTTTCGGGCCCCAGACACTAATGACTGTGAAATATATATTAATGACACCTAAGACCAACAGTATAAAGTGGTTGCCATGGTGTGGACGGGTCTCGAACTCTCGGTATGTTATAAATTACTAATCCATCCAAGGTACGAGTACGAAAAGTTTAGATTAATCTTGAAGTGTAGGAATAGTGAAGTGTAGCTTGACCTGTGCAGCTATTCTTATTTAATCACGAACTAAATAAATAAAATTGTATTCTGTAAAAAATTTTACATGACCTTTTTTCCTTCAGAGAGAATTAAAATACCTTTCGGATTTATCCAAATATTATTCTCTCTTTTGCGTTTTCATATTTGATCTTTAACCTACATTGTTTCATACTTTTTATACCCAAACCTTCCAACGATGAAATATTTTCGGTATTTCATCACGAAAATTAATTTGGGATCGATATTTTGTTTTCCAGGAAGGGTTTTCATTTAATGAGGTATGTATTTTTTCAGAGTTCGGAGGTGTGCAGCTGTGTCGTGCTTGTGCGTAAACTGCAAGATTTATATTTACCGCTACTTATCCAGTGGGAGAGCAGTGGCGGCCCAGTGGAATCGGCCACGACTTACATGTTCTAGGTCGTGGGTTCGAACCCAGACAGGGGCTTTACTTTGTGTAAATTATTTCATCACCACTGCTCTCAAAACGGTGAAGGATAACATCGTGAGGAAACTGGCATATCCTAGAACCAAAAATTCGAAGACATGTGACATCCACCAACCCGCACTGGGCCCGCGTGGTGAATTATGGCCCATCCCCTCTCACAGAGAGTAGGCCTGCATCATCAGACTATTATTGCTTTCCAGCAGTGGAAACATTAATAGTCTGATGATGTGTGATGTGGTATGGTCCATTAGGACACAGAGTTCTCTGTAGGAGGGAGTGGGTCGTAGTCCACCACACGGACCCAGTGAGTGTTGGTCCATGAAAGTCATATTCAACAAACAACACTAATCCCCTTTTGTAATTTGAAGTTAGGAACGTGTCAAACCCTACTTTAAAGCCAAAATATATTTTTGTTAGGTTTTTTTGACAAGTTCTAATTCTATTCCATTCTTTGATCTAAGAAACCGAGGAACTATGAAGGAAAACGACAACAGATGAACGTATTTAATCTCTCTAAATAAAAGAAATTCAAAGAATCAAATGGATGCCCTATTTTCATTTAATATGAGATCAATCGACTCAAACCGGGCTATCAAATAGAATAGTTTAACTTGAGCCCAGGAAGGTTTTAAGTTAAATGAATTGATTTTTTCTTTCAATAGGATGAAACGCTTTTGGAACGGCGACATTTTAGAGGGGTCTACCCTTTATTGTAGAACGTTTTTTCATAATATTATTTTGCATAAAAACGGATAGCATAAACTTCTTTCCGCAGAAAATCGTTTGGCTTACACTCATTTTTCATACATTCAAAACTCGTAATTTTGTAAGTCAGAATCATCTTTAGGCATAAATTTCATATCGATATTCATTAAAAGGCAGAACCATAATATCGCAGAAAGTTCACAGTCAGAATAGTCTTTTGGCATACATTTTATATCCTTAATAATTGAAATACTCATCTATCACATTACAAAAAATTCGGGTTATTGGACGACTCGCCCGATTTTAACTCGCCCGAATCGGGCGAATCGACCACTATTAAAAATATTCATTTTTCTGTGTCGATTCGCTCGTAGTTAATTTATCGGTGGGCGAATCGATCACTCCAAAATTATTTAGTGGGCAATTCGCCCGAATTTTATTTTAGAGAACAAACAATATAAAAGTACAGCCGTGCTCACCCGTCTCGGTAATAATAAAAAGAATTAATCGAAGTTAATAGATATTTTACTAGAAACTAGGAAATCAATTCATTAAATAAGTAATTACCACTTAAAACGTGGAGAGATATTTATACCCGAACTACCAGGAGACCAGAATCATGAAGAAGTATTTGCAGAGCTAGAATCATTAGCAGTAGAGATTAACGGAGTACTAGGGCTTCAGAATCGAAAATCACCCGGTGCTCTTTTTAACGCTCATGATTCCAGCCTAGCTTCCTCATGATTATAATCTCCTGGTACTTAAGTTAGTCTTTACCTGTACCGAAATGACCTGATAGCGTATAGAGCTTTCTGTTTATTTTTTTTGTAGCGAATATTGCTGTCTCCCTCTTAGTGTTTTGTCGCCAATGAATCAAAAGAATCTACTTGAGACTGAACTAAAGACTAACATAAGTACCAGGAGATTATAATCATGAGGAAGCTAACATGAAGGATCTCCTTCATGTTAGGTTACTTTAGACCGCGAGCAAAGCGAGCGAACTCAGCTCCAGTCATCTCCTTCGAACCTAACCGATCCGTGTTGGGGTACCCTAAGCTTCCGAGCTCGCTTCGCTCGCTCTTGGACTGATTCATTGATTTTATCAAAGAACAAAAAACTTAAACATAGCTTACGCATATCAAATAATAGCTGAAACAAGCAGTGCTACATTTCTGAGACTTCACTTGGTTAGTAATTTAAACTGGAAATGTCATGTAGAAACTGTTTGTAAGAAACTAAACCAGTACTCATATTCGCTTTACAATCTAGCAAAAATAGTGAATGAGTCCGTTGTTCTAATTTCCTACAAGGCCTATGTCACATCTACATTACGTTTTGGAATAATATATTGAGGAAATTCCACGGACAAAAAATTGCGTTTAATGCCCAAAAAAGATGTGTGCGTGCTGTGTTTAAACTGAAACCAACTGATAGCTGCATTCCATATTTCAGTATGTACATTTTTGAGACAGCAATATTCGTAAAATCCAACTTCCACCTGTTTGAAATATTGAGATCTAAACGTCGCAACAGAGAGATATGCACTTAGCCACATAGCACTGCTCTTTATGCAAAAAGATTTTTAGGAATGGCACCTAGGATCTATCTAATTAAAGAAATTAACAACATAGACGATTTTAAAAAGGCTTTTTTGAAAATATTATATGAAAAAACATATTATACGGTGAACGAATACCTCACTGACACATTTTAGTTATTATTTTTTTGTTTTTAACATTTTAATTGACAATTTACACTAGAATTTATTATTATTATATTTTATTCGAAAGTTTATTTTTTCATTTTATCGACTATTTATTTTAGAATAATTTAATAATGTGTGATAATTGTTTGATAATTTATTATAATCAGCATATTTGAACTAAATTAATATTTGTACGCCGATGATGGCTAGACATAGCGTTCTTTAATAATTACAACATCTGTACTTAACCTACCTATGTTCAACAAATAAAGATTTTTAAAATATAATTATCAAATTGCTGAACCGTAATGTAATAAATAAAAAGAGGTTCAAATATTATTTTGTATACCAAATTTTAATTGAGTATATTTAAACATAATTATCATGTTACCTTTTATTTTATTTATTATTATAAATAAACTGCATTCAAGGGAACGTAACGTGTAGATCAACTAATATAGACGCAATAATTAATATAAAGATTAAACATAAATAAAAAAAACCGGCCAAGTGCGAGTCGGATTCGCGCTCGGAGGGTTCCGTACCATTATCGCAAAAAACGGCAAAAATATCACGTTTGTTGTATGGGAGCCCCACTTAAATATTTATTTTATTCTGTTTTTAGTATTTGTTGTTATAGCGGCAATAGAAATACATCATCTGTGAAAATTTCAACTTTTTAACTATCACGGTTCATGAGATACAGCCTGGTGACAGACAGACAGACAGTCGGTCCGCGGAGTCTCAGTAATAGGGTCCCGTTTTTACCCTTTGGGTACGGAACCCTAAAAACTACATCATTTATTTTTAATAGTGCGTCTGGGTGGAATGTCCACCAACCGATGTGCAATGTGTGGAATGTGTACCGTAGTCCGATGGTTGAAAGAGCTAGGGTGCCTTTACAAAAACAATTAATTTCACATAGGAGGAGAGGGCTCTGTATTTAAGCTCTTGCAGTTACACCACAACGCTTGCTTGCTTGGTAGTGTAGAGGTCAAAGTCAAAAATATCTATTTCAACTAAGCCACTAAGCGGAACGACAACAATTAAAATTTACAAGTAATAATAATTGATTCTACCGTGCAGTCTTATCCTGCCTTCATTGTAAATAGGTTTAAGGGTTGAACAAAGTAAATATTCTTTATTTTTCTTTATTCTCCGTCAGAGCCGGTAATGTGGCGTGATCTTGAGGGAGAGCGCTACTCTCGTATGGGTCCTCAAGGCAAGAATTGAGGGTGTACCTTCTCGAGATTGCCACCCCGATATTGCACAAGGAAGAGATATATTATGCGGTAACCATATTTTTTTTTCTTACTTACAACAAAACTAGTTTTGTATAATTAAATAATTCATAAACTAATAAGCAAAACTCTGTATTGTTGCTATTAAGAAAAATTTCGCATGGCCCAATTGAGAGCAGTAGCCCAGTGGTAAAGGTTGCGACTTACAATTTTTAGGTCGTGGATTCGAACCCAGGCAGGCGGTTTACTTTGTGTAAATTATTTCATCACCACTGCTCTCAAAACGGTGAAGGAAAACATAGTAAGGAAACCGGCATGTCTTAGAACCAAAAATTCGAAGACATGTGACATCCACCAACATGCATTGGGCCGCGTGGTGGATTACGGCTCATGCCCTCTCACAGAGCGGAGGCCTGCACGCACAATGGACCAAATGCGAATCTAAGTGCGGAAAAGTGGTCCATCTATCCTATCCTATCCTTTTTAGCATCAAATTTTGCTCCCAACTTCTTTTGTATACAAACGCAAGCAGATTTATAATATGCTAATCTTTCGTATATATAGATCAAAAGATGCCAAACACACATCAAGTTCATTCTATTTCTGTGTCTATTATAATTCAGGTAGCATGATAATAGGTTGTGTTGTTAGCAGCCGTCAACGTTTTACCATGTGACATCCAATTTCCTCCCGCTCGCCTTTACAAGTTGAAAATAAAAGTTTTATAGAACACGTGAGCAGGGAGAAGTTATATAAATGGTTGTGTGTTGAAATGATAGGTTATTGATGGGATTATTGTTAGCCTTTACAAAAACTTTTTTTTAAGGTAATGGTTAGGTAGCTAAAGAAACAAAATTATAGTACATTACTGCAGCGGCCAGCAAAAGAGGCATTGATGGACGAACGTGTAAATGTGGGTCGAGGCAAAGCCGAGGCACACATACGTAAGTCCATCAATGCCTAGTTGTGGCCAAAGCTTGTATAGTACTTTTCTCAAATAATTCGCGGAAATTAAAACTTAGTAGTACCTAGAACTCATTTTGTCAAAATCAATGACGAACAACAATAATAAATTGTTCCCGCGTTAAAGTGTTCTTTTGTTTTTATTTTTTAATAAAAAGTGTTCTATTTGCAAGCCAGTTGGAAATTTAAATAAAACCTTTGATAAGTTATAAGTTACCTCCTTGGTTGCCATGTTTCGAAGTAAAAAATCGTTCCATTTTTAAATTACACGACAGATATGAGTTTACTTTGTAATTTATTTGGCCGCTAGACACGACAGATATGGATTTTCATACAACTTTTGCCGGCCGCTGCTCGCATGTATTTGGCTATTACAGCAATTTCGATTTAACTCGAAGAAGGTTGTCAAAATAATGCTCAAATTTCCAAGCATGTTTGAGAAAACATAATATCACGCCTGTATTCACTGAAGAGTTAGGCAGAGATGTAATTAATGTGGGTGTGTTATATACACCCAATATCGCCAGTTATATTTAAGTCAAATTGAATAGGGAAGTGTGCCATGGAATTGCATGACCTAATTCCGCCTAGCCCTTTTCATCATCGGACGGATGCTAGACATCCCACCCATACACACTAAACGTTTTGGGAATACTTTCATTAAGCGTACAGCTAAGGAGTGGAATTCCCTGCCAGAGCCTATAGCTACAATCTCGGGGTTTTTATGTCAAGAGTGAATAGGTTACTTCTAGGCAAGCGTGCTATACTGTCGACAACATACCATCAGGTGAGATAGTGGTTAAGCGCGAGCCTACTTCTTCTTCTTATTCGTTGTCTTCATTACTGAAGGTCGTGCCCGTCTTGGAAAGCTTTCACGGAGTCATTGAAGAGCTGCTTCCAAGCCACTCTGTCTTCGGCTCTTCTCAGGGCAGTGGTCACCGTGAGACCCGTAATCGCCCTAATCTGGTCTAACCACCGAGTGGGTGAACGTCCGCGTGGCCTTTTCCCATCCACTTCGCCCACAACAAACAGTTTTTCCAGGTTATATGGCTGTCTCTGGGCGATGTGACCAAAGTAATTTAGGACTCTTTGGTAGCAGATCGTGGAGAGTCTGGTTTTGATGTTTAACTGGTCGAGAATGGACTTATTTGCGCGTTTTGCTGTCCATGATATGCGCAACATTCTCCTCCAGCACCACATCTCGAAAGCCTCAATCTTTCTTCGATCCACCGAGCGAATTGCCCAAGATTCGGAGCCGTAAAGGAAAATTGAGAATACCAGGGTTCTAACGAGTCTCTTCTTGGTGTTATTAGAGATGTTATCTTGCCATATCCTCGACATCTTGTTCATAGCAGCTTTGGCCATCTGCGTACGTCTCCGAATTTGCCCGCTGCAACCCCCCTGATCGCTGATCATGGAGCCCAGGTACACAAACTCATTGACGAACTCTAGATCTACAAGTTCCCCCGTGCGTGCTATTAGTCCAGCTCTGTCGATGATCATGACTTTGGTCTTGGATTTGTTGATCGACAGTCCGACCACCTCGCTTTCACGCTCTATCTTCACAAATAGCTCAGCAAGTTCGCGCTCCGAAGATGCAAATAATGTGGTGTCATCTGCATATCGGAGATTGCTGATTTTATTGCCACCTACCGCTATGCCCCCCTTCCACTCTTCTAAGGCTCTCCTCATGGTGTATTCGCCATAGATCGCGAGCCTATATATAATTAAAAGAAATAGGCGACCATCGAGGCAGTTACTTAAATGAAAAAGATGTAAAATGTGTAGGTACTGGAAGGAGATAAACAATTTAAAGCTCTGCCTAAAAAATCGATTTTATGATCCGGTAAGGATTATGTCTCTAACCTAAATATATCGATACCCTTAAAACGATTTCGGATGTCACGCTTGCCAGCTTTTCTTATAAAGCCTATATGACAATTTTATTACTATTGTAATACCCGGCTTAAGCAGTTGATCCCGGCTGTGAATTGTAGGTATTTGCCTAGGGTTATTATATATAGTACCAGATAGAGAGATATAGTGCCAGAGAATGGGCAGCAGCGTTCTCTGTGTTCCAGAGAATGGGCCGCAGCGTTCTCTATGCTCCAGAGAATGGGCCGCAGCGTTTTCTGTGCTCTAGAGACTTTAACAACAAAGTGCGAACGCCAACCTGCCTGCCAAGCGTGGCGATTACGGCAAATCCCCAAAAACCAAAATGAATAGCACATAGAAAAAATGGTCCTGGTGCACGGCAGCCCGTCCACCCTCGACTACGGTGGCGGTCGAGGCGTGGCAAGATGTGCGAAGAATCCCTGGAGTGGACCCGGCTACCCCAATAAACACCGACGACTGGACCTGGCAACATAAAACACGCGAATACTCCGGATCAACGAGAAGATAGCCGAACTCGAGGAAGAATTGGGCAGGTTACTATGGAGTATATAGGGTTATCTGAAGTCCGAAGAGAGAAAGAGGACTCGATAATCCTCAAATCAGGTAACCTGCTCTATTTGCAAGAGCGTGACCGGCAGTCCCAGGGTGGTGTCAAAAAATCAAAAAACACGACTGCTTAAAAAGCGAACTAACATAACGAACACACATCATCAGCCTATTAATGTTGCCACTGCTGGGACTCGGGCCTCCTCTCTGTGAGAGGGAATGGGCCGTTAACCACCATGCGGGCCCAGTGCGGGTTGGTGGATGTCACATGTCTTCGAATTTTTGGTTCTAGGACATGCCAGTTTCCTCGCGATGTTTTCCTTCACCGTTTTGAGAGCAGAAGTGACGAAATAATTTACACAAAGTAAAGCGCCTGCCTGGGCTTGAACCCATGACCTACAACTTGTAAGTCGCGGCCGATACCACTGGGCCACCACTGCTCTACGAAACCAGAAAAAGACGTAAACCAGAAGAAAATCATGCTGTGCAGTCGGAGGATACATCTGGTTTTGGTTAGCCAGCCCGCGAATATGTATCCTCGGACTTTACTCTTTCGCTTTTTAAGCAGTCGGGTTTTTTGATTTTTTTAATTAACTTTTTTTTTAATATCATTGAATAATAAGGAAAGTACAAGAAACTACTGAATTTTGAGTTGCGCGAGTGTCAAACGAGTGCGGTTTTGTTCCCTCATGTGCTTTCCGATGCACGGAGGTATCTCGCTATGTAAAGATACTCGTACTCATTCATCCACGGACCGGCCTCAGCAAAATTAAAGATCAACCCGTGAGACTGTTATGATTAAGCCACGATCTCCTACAAAGATAAATCTCAATTCATTCTCATTCTCAATAGTTTTATAATTATCGTTTTGGCGTGGCTTACATTAGATGAGCTAACCAAAACAGAACAACAAATCGCCTGGGAACCGCTAAAGTTAAATTAATCAATTTTATTGAATTGAATTGGATTGTGTTCATTCTATTGGCAATAGTCCAGCTTCGAGTAGTTATTAAAAATAGAGGTAGCTTCAATTAACAGATATCCATTCAGGATTTTTAATCGACGAAAAACAAATAGGAGGTTCTCAATTCGTCATGTATATTTTATTTTTTATAAATACACTCACATTCTATAAAAAAAAACTTTTTATAGATTTCTAAACTTTTTTTTGGTATTTGTATTCCTCAAAGTTGGTCCAAGATTTATTGATTTTTTTGTTAAAAAGGTTTTTTGTACTGAGTTTTGCTAGTTGACAGATGCAAGCATTGCTCCTATAGAGTATAATAGTTAAACCTTCATTCTCCTACTTACAAAACACTGTAATTACCACTGTAACAGATTTTAAAACGAACATCACGTCAGTGGGATTATGAAATAATATTGGGCTCGTATTTTTTGCATTACTAAATCAATATTTTTTTTCAAAAATAGAGCGCATCGAAATTCAGGAGTGGGGGCCTGTGACGTCGCTATGTCAGTATAAAGTGTACTAACGGCGTGACGTCACACGATATTTTAACACATTATACCGTCGTCACTGTATGCTTACATGTCAAAAGAAAAATTACGTGTCCAATATGTTTTATTATATATAAATAAAATAATTATATATTATATTTTATTATATATTTACCTGACGGACAAAAAAACTAATTTTCAGTCAACATCCCTTCCAGATATAATAGACAATGCATTAAACTAAAATCCCCAGTAAATGGTACTCGGAATAAGTAAGACTATCTTGTTCATTACACAGGCTGGTCTGAACTGGTTTGGACCAAGTCCAATACAGGTAATGTTGAAGTAAGTTTGGGCAATGTGGCGTGAATATGGACCATGTTAGTTTATTAAAATGAGGTAAGCCCGAACCAAACTGTTATAAGACAATGGTTCAGCCATTGTCTTATAACAGTTTGGTTCGGGCAAATTGAGGTTATGAAATAAGGTTTATAATATGTTGTAGCGTAGTATGATTTTAGACAAATATGACCTCTAGCCTTGCAGATTCTGTCGTAGCGATGAAGATTATTTGGCAATAGATGGAGCGATTGCCTGAGGAGCTCGTGGCTAAATAATAATAGTCACACGGGTCGATCTTCAAGGTTAAGCAACGCTTGACGAGGTCGGTCCGTGGATGGGTGACCATTTCAACATACCGAGTTTCCTCCGCCTCGGAAAGCACGTTAAGCCGTTGGTCCCGGCTGTCATTTGAAGATCTTTGACAGTCGTTACGGGTAGTCAGAAGCTTGAGATCTGAAACCAGTCTTGCCAAGGGGTACCGTGTTACCCAGTTACTGGGTTGTGGAGGTCTGATAGGCAGTCGCTCCATGTAAAACACTGGTAATCAGCTGAATCCGGTAAGACTGGAAGCCGACCCCAACAATAATTGGGAAAAAGGCTAGGCAGATGATGATGAGATGGAGCGATTGCCTATCTGATCTTGGACCAACAGCTTAACTTGCTTGCCAAGGCACAGCGGAGTCTTGGTTAATAAATAATGGTCACCCATCTGTAAACCGATCTCCGCAAGCATTGCTTGACCTTGGACATCAACCGGTGTGGATGTGAAAAATTTGCCGCATGAGATTTTGGTAGGATGAAGAGGGCACCCTACCAAAATCTCATCTCCCTCTTTACCGTCAACATTTATACTCATCACTCTATAATCTACATGCGTCTGATAAGTGGACGGTCGTTTTTATATAAATGAGTGCCCAGACGGGATCACGACTGTGCGGAAATTAGATGTTTGAGTGAACGATGCTGACAAGACATACGGGTCTCGTGTGAGAGGCCTTTAGACGTAGGAAGGAAGCTCGTCTGTTATGTTTATTATTATGTGAGGGTAAATTGTTTGGTTGTACAAGATTTGCTTTGAAGATCTTGAAGTAAGAAAAATACTTTGGGCATGTGTGAGATCTCGTTATTGACGTTGATGCCTAGCCCTTATCAGTCCAGAATCTTGAGGACATCCTCCAGTGCAGCGGTGAACAGCTTTGGAGATATGACGTCTCCCTGTCTGTGGCGAGTGCATCAATGTCAATGGCGAGTGCATCACTCACCTTCGGTTTACCAAACGATATAGTGGTCATGGCTGAGACCATGGAGGACCTCAGAACAATGCTAGATGTCTTCAATAGAGCTTTCGAAAGAGTGGGTCTTAAGATGGACATGGACAAAACCAAGGAGATGTTGAATGTCCATGTTACACCCACTCCTATCAAGGTCGGAGACTCTACACTCGAAGTTGTGGACGATTATGTCTGGGACAACGAACCAGTTGGATAGGGCCAACTTCGAGAAAGAGGTTAACCGTCAAATCCGACTCGGCTAGGCAGCGTTCGGGAAGTTGCGCGGTATCTTCTCGTCCAACTTACCACATTGTCTCAAGACGAAAGTCTATGTATGACTAGTGTCTGTTGCCTGTTATGCTCTGAGACGTGGACGCCCACGGCGGTGGTGCATTTTACCAATAGGTAAAATACAGTCATCAAGGATTTCTCAACTTAACATCATTGCTTGAGGTTCTGCAGTCACATCTCCCTCGTGTGAAAAGGGCACTCTGCGGTTCTATTGTTTTTCAGCCTGGCATCCCGCCTACATTTTCATACAAAACGACGGTAGCACTAGCTATATAGGCATAGCCGTACGCCGCTGAAGAGCTACTCTTTGCTTATAATACGTCCCAGACGAGTTTCTCCAAGGCTCGTTACTAATAAACACCAATGTGCCAGTACTTATTTGCGGCTTTTTTGTAGTAAAAAACAAAAACCGAAGTGGATGGTGAAAAGTGTGAGATCATGTTTGAATAGGAATTTGTAGCATGAGCTGAGCTTTGGTTTCCATTTTTTGTGATGCGTAATCTAGTTTATTTTAGTAGCTACTTATAAAATAGATTTGTTGTACTGGCTATTATATTGTGCCTTAATATAAAAATGATGTTTTTTAACTGGGTACATTTTTCGAACCCTAACTTTGCCTAAGTATTGTGGCAAGTACCTCCGTACCTCAATGTATTTTAAGCAACATCATTATTCAACAAAGCGCACGCTTTTTCATGAACACGTCGCCTTCCCTCTTGCTTAAAACCTGATTATTAATTATCGTCCACTCCCCCTCATTGTTAAATTAAAGACAAAACTTCAAACGGACAAAAAAGGACTCGGAATTCTTTTCATTTTCTCCAAACTTTTATGGCATTAGTTACTCCAAGATCCGTCCTTCCCTTGAGAGTTTCAGGGTGCATAAAATCCTATATTATGCCCTGGAGATCAGACCCAAATTGTGGTAAGAGAAAATGAGGTCAAGTATTTATTTCGGTGATGAAATTGCATACTTAATGTTGCACATTACTTTTTTTATTACATCGTTTTATTGGGCAGAAATGTTTACGAATTCATTCCGGGTTCCTATATTAAACGGGCCGTTATTGGTTAAAAGTAAAACTTGGATTCGACTTACCATAGAAGCTTTTTATTCATTTAATTTAATTTGCGAATTAAGTGCATTGTCTAAATGAAAAAAACCGGCCAAGTGCGAGGCGGACACGAAGGGTTCCGTACCATTATCGCAAAACACTGCAAAAAAAACACGTATGTTGTATGGGAGCCCCCCTTAATTTATTTTATTTTAATTTAATAATTATTATTTTTTGAAGAGAATATACAACTAAATATTATGTGAACATTTCAAGCGTCTACCTATTGCCGTAATTAATATCGGGCAAAAAACGGCAAAAATATCACGTTTGTTGTATGGGAGCCCCCCTTAAATATTTACTTTATACTGTTTTTAGTATTTGTTGTTATAGCGGCAACAGGAATACATCATCTGTGAAAATTTCAACTGTCTAACTATCACGGTTCATTAGATACAGCCTGGTGACAGACAGACAGACAGACAGACAGACAGACAGACAGCCAGACAGACAGACTGACAGCGAAGTCTCAGTAATAGGGTCCCGTTTTTACCCTTTGGGTACGGAACCCTAAAAAAGAACAGTTTGGTAATAATAATTCGGTATGATGTACTACTTACCTTCCCCATACTGTGCCACAGGCCGCCTCTCAGTGGGATAGAGAATGGGCTTCAATCCAACATGCGGGCCGAGTGCGGGTTGATGGATGTCACATGTCTTCGAGTGTTTAGTCCTAGGACATATCGGTTTTCTCAAGATGATTTCCTTCACCGTTTTTAGAGCACTGATGATGAAATAATTTACACAATGTAAAGCACCGGCATTGAAAGAAAGAAAACATATTTATTTGACACAAGCCAGAGCACAATACACAAACATAAAAAAAACTTAGACTAAACAACAACAATATAAAAAAATACAAACAATATGAATGCAACATTGTGTATCCCACGGCTGCGCCAAATAA
This sequence comes from Anorthoa munda, assembly GCA_945859665.1. Classification (NCBI taxonomy): domain Eukaryota; kingdom Metazoa; phylum Arthropoda; class Insecta; order Lepidoptera; family Noctuidae; genus Anorthoa; species Anorthoa munda. Next base: position 17,267,013 of record OX243896.1, on the reverse strand, counting down.
GACCAGTTCAGCAAAATGTCGGGCAACTAGTGCAACTCGGGCAACTAGTGCCCGTGCGATTGCGGTGCTCCTGTTCAGACTATGCCCCACTTGCTGGAGTGTCCCGACTGTCCATTCACCTGCACCATGGATGACCTGTATAATGCCTCTGACGCTGCAATAAACGTGGCCGCCTACTGGGCTCAAAAAGTTTGATCAAATGTACCATCGAAACGAAAAGAAGAAGTGCCCGACGCTGGTTTTCAACTGGACCTGTGACTGAAAAAAAGCAGAAGCACAAAGCAGTCTTATAGTAACTAAATGTGTATGTGAAACAAGTACTTACTTACATAAAAGATATGAATAGATGTGTAGTATGTGTATATTCCAAATAATAAAAAATACATGTACACTACATGAGAATAAATAAATAAGGTGAGTGTAACAATAAATGAGGTGTGGGTAGGTTATTGGTGGGTATTGGTTTCTACGACAAGTAAGTCGGGGCTGTTACCACTGGGCCACCACTACTCTAAGGTAAGACATTGAATAAATAGTAAGTAGGTACTGAGGACTTTCGAATAACAAATGTTCAAGCCCTTTCATCCCAGAGGTATCGTAAAAAGCGGCTAAGAAGTAATGACAGCCATCTTTTATTTATATCCATTTCCCCTGTGCATTTTAAACCTCAAGGAAACGAGCCAATGATGGAGAACTATTCGGTATCTGTTATTTCCAATCGAAGTTCAAAGGTCATCAGGTTGGTTCCGATTTACCAAATAATACAGTGAAAAACATTTGCTAGCAACGAACTTATTGAAACTTACGAACTTTGTCTTGCTAGCAACAAAACAGACTATATGCTAATAAGTTTGTACTATTTTATTAAAATTTATTTTCTAATAACTAAAGTTTTTTTTAATGGGACAAGCCCACCGCACTATTCCCAAACCACTGCAACTCCTGAAAGCCAGAATCAACAGTGGTGTCCACCAGAAAAGCGCCGAGGCAATGAAGCTCGACGAATTCCCGGAGAATGAATTTAACTGTCTTGGATCCCGCAACGAAATTAATCAGAAAAGAATAACTACTAATAAAGAAATTTATATTTTCTCCTACTCCTCAGTAGGAGAAAATATAAATTTCCACTTACCTCCATATTAAACAGGAGACAGAACAAACAAGGCCAATAGGCACAAAGGGTCGTTTACAACTGGGATAAGCCCAGTTGCCTAGCACCACGGATAAAAATTAGGATTAATATTAATGGGTCCTAAGATAGTGAGCTGTTATATTTGATTCCACTAATAGGTATAGCAAAAACGCTTGAACGCACGGAAAGGAGAATGCCCATTTTGTAAGGGAACTTGGGCCCCTTTGAAAAATTGGATGTGATTGATGAATTTGTTTGTATATTGTAGAAAAAACATGTTATATTCATAATTAGAAAACATTTTTTATTTATTTTGCGGGGTTCACGAGATATAAGGATGGTTCTGTTCTTGAAATGAACCCTTATTATAATGCAATAAGGTGCATACAAATGTCCAATTGATGTAACCTGATCAGTTGTTGTCTGTACATATAAAGTAAAGGACACAGATGAAAAAAAACACAAAATATAAATCCTATTTTTGGATAATATTGAAATCGCAGACACGATATCTCATAAGGGGCCTGTGTATGGGCAATCTCTTTTGTTCTAGTTTCCACAAGGTCCGTATAGTAAACAACTCCTGATTCAGCCTGTACATTATTCAACATAATATTGCGTTCATTCTGCCAAAGAAGAAGAAGAAAAAAAGACCGACCGAGAAAGTTACAAAACTTGTTCGATAACCCTTTTTTTCAGTGCACTACATTAACCTACAATTATTTAACTTATCACATAATTTACCTAAACTATAGGACGTAAAATACAAGATATGACTATGACACAACACTAGGCACATAATATCCCAAGCAGGGTACATTTTGTAGCTATACCCGACATAATTCAGGCAAATATACCCGCTATACCCGACATAATTCAGGCAAATATACCCGTCAATGTGCTTGTGAACGACAACTTAAGCGATAAACCACATACATTTACACATAAACTACAGGAACAAGCAATATACACATATGGCTTAGGGTGATAATAGACGATCGACTTACAGATATCGACGACTGTAGAACGGCTACGATTGTATAGCATGCACCAATCACCGGTCTTCTATCACATTTTTTCTTTATCAATATTATGTATTGTATTGCAGACATACAACTTTTTAGTATATATTATTAAGTCTTTACCTATTGTTTCGGGAGGTTCCTGTTCAGGATTAGGCGGGAGGAAACGCCCGGGTGTCACCATTGTCTGGATCGCCCGGAGGACACAGTGGAGCATACGGTGGAGATCTGTCCCGCTTGGGCTGGGCGCCGCCGTTTCCTGGTGGAGGCAATCGGCGGTGGCAACCTTTCGCGTCCGGCCCTGGTACAGGCCATGTTACGGAGCAAGAGGGTATGGGAAGCTGTCTCCTTCTTCTGCGAAGCAGTAACGTTCGCTAAGGAGGAGGCAAAACGCGTGAGAGAGACGCATCGGAGACGCCCTCACGCCCCTAGCCACCGCAGGAGACGCCCTGGGCGTCAGGAGTCGCGAGACGATTCGCGGCCACCGTAGGCCCAGACTCAAGCAACTGAAGGAACACGGGTGGATTTTCGTCAGTAAAAGCCTGACACGCCCTCCCGCCTCACCCAGAGCGGGATAAGTCATTGGATGATTTCCGACTCAATATTAAAAAAAAGGTCTTTACCTATGAAATTGCTGTTTTTATGAAAAAAGTTACCATTATTTTTTTTCTATATTTTTATTTCTATAGGTAATCAAAGTAATCACATATGCAATCGATGCATCTTTGCCAACGCATTAGCAATTTATTGATGCCCTTCTTGAAGGAATCAGCTGGACGGGATTCAACAAACTCTTCAAAGTTATTTTGTACTGCCTCTCGGGTATTGATTTTTTCCCGCTAAAAAGTTATCCAAATTCTGGGAAAAGTAGAAGTCTGTAGGCTCAAGGTCTGGTGAGTATGGCGGATGACTTAGAGCTTCCAACCTCAGCTCTTGTAACTTGGAGACCGTCGGCTGTGCAGTATGGGGTCACACGTTGTCGTGTGCAGGAGCAGCGGAGACTAGCGATTGACCAAAGCTGGAAACATGAGAGCTTCTCCATCATTGTGTTCAGTTCTTCACTATACACATCTGGAGTAATTTTCATCCCGTTTGGTAAGAAGTTGCCTCCCACGCTCGTCACGCTTTCCTCCGCTTGACATTCTGGCGGATATGGATGCGAGGGTTTATAACCGGATTCGTGACATTCGCCGGAATGGTGACAGCGTGCCGGGGATCGCTATCGCAATTTTCGTACAAGCGCATCCTGCCGCACTTCGAAGCCTGAAAAGAGAGGAGCGCATCTCCTACAGGCTCACTCAGGTACTGACCGGACACGGTTGCTTCGGTAAGTACCTGAATAAGATTGGGCGAGAGACCACGGCAAATTGACCTTGATTCTGCACAGCACACGCTTGAGGAGTGTCCAGCGTGGGCCTCTGAGCGGCAGGTCTTGGTCGCCAGGATCGTGCGAGACCTGTCTCTGCCAGCAGCTGTGGGGGCCATGCTGGCAGAGACAGAAAATTGGAGGGAAATGGCCTCCTTTTGTGAGACTGTGATGGCCCAGAAGGAGGCCGCCGAGCGGAATCGTGAGAGGGCCGATCCCGCTTGAAGAAGAAGGCGTCGGGGAGGCAACCGCCTCGATGCCTAAACCCGAAACCCCGCCTACGTAATAAGCAAGCGGGACTCCGGGGTCGCGGGTGGTCAGATTGGGAACTCTGTCCACCCACCAGGTGGCTTCGAGAAGGACGGCAGCACAGTGATCACGTGCTGCCGTGCACAGCGAGGCTCAGGGGAGGTACTTCTTTCAGCCTCCCCAGGGATGTGCCCTAACAGGCGTTGCACAGAGGGGGTTCCGGGTTGGTTTTTTACGAGGTGACGGGGCCCCTTTCAGGTGCAGATGGTGATCACCGGGGTGGTTTTAGTGAGGTAGAAATCCCACACTCCCTGGTCTTTGCCCCAAAAGTCCAGGCGCGTTTTGACGGTTTCCACAAGAAAACAAAAAAAAAAAAAAGACCCACCAAACAGTGACCATCACTTTTCTACAGACCATAGCACGTCTCGACGCGTACTTCTGGCGAAGAACTGGCGATAATTAAGTTCGTGGAGCACTCATTTGTCTAGCTTTTTTTAACTTGCTAATTTGACGCAAATGGACCAATATTGTTATGATGCCAACGTCGAAAGCTGCTGCTAATCCAGCCGTAGATTGAGTATCATCGACCATGGTTTTCGGACGACCACGCGTTTCATTTTTCAGTTCGAAATTTCCAGAACGGAAGCGGGCAAACCAATAACAGATGGTGCGTTCGTTTTTAGTGTTCGCTCCGTAAACGTCGTTGATGTTGCGTGCCGCTTGTGCCGCGTTGCTGCCACGACGGTACTCATATGCCACAATTACTCCAATTTTTATCTCCTTTTTTGTTGACGAAAAAGTTTCAAATGCGATGAAAACATAACGCTAATTAACAAACAAATTACTAATTTTGAAAAAAAGAATTCCATGTTTATAAAATAACATAAATTTGAAATTTGAATTCATAGCCAAACAAAAGTGATAGCAACATTCAAAGTACCAAAAGTTAAAGAATTTCGATAGCGCGTGACAGTCCCATTCCCATATTTTTTTGTAACTTTTTTCAATCTCTATCGTGACGCTTTCGTCGATTGATGTCACAACAGCCTAAGGCAAATGATTTGTGTGTTGTCAGTATACAAATTAGCAGCAAATTGTTGACAGACGTAATCAACGATGGTCTGCATTAGGCCTTACCCGCATTTAGCTAACCATAGCTTAACTTTATCTCAGGGATTAACGGTATCTCGGGACGGTTCCGGGTAACCGAGGTTTGGGCCCCTCGACAATTTGTGAAAATGAGTATTAGAGAATTCAATTAACCTTAAATTTTAAATGAATGGGATGTGTTACAGTATGTGAAGTGGTTATTTATTTAGGGCAATAAATGATGGGATATTTCGGTATTTCTGGGTCTATCTTTTAACAGGTTAGGTGTCTACAATTGTTTACCTGCCAAGCCCTTCTAAAAAAAATGTTACTGTAGAAACTTAGAAAGAGTGAGTGTGTAAACTCTTAATTCACCTCAAGTTATGGATTGAATCACACCTCAAGTTCCCTTCACGATATTAACATCATCATGATCATCAGCCTTTTAATGTTCCCACTGCTCGAACACAGGCCTCCTCTCTGTGAGAGAGGGAATGGGCATTGTAGCAGCAGCGGTGAGGTTTGTGAAAACTTATGGTGTTTTTGAGATTGTGTTGAGGATTTTTAATAAAAACGATGCGTTCGTCTTAACGTACAAATTCTGTATTCGCCATTTTTATGTTAGTGTATGGTATCATTTCCTGCTTCGAGATGTCGCTGTATGTTCCTGATGTGCGTCAGTTGAGTGAGAATCCATAATATGCCCCCGGCCTTGGAAGCAGTGGCTTTCAATGGTCTTCAGTCACCGCGAGTCGATCACGTCCTGTAGCAGCGGGGACATATCTTGGTGAATGCGCGCCTCACCACGCCCGATGACGTCTGTATATCGGCCACCCGGCCACGCGGGCCCATTGCGAGTTGGTGGATGATACATGTCTTCGAATTTTTGGTTCTAGGATATGCTGGTTACCTCACGATGTTTTCCTTCACCGTTTTAGAGAATAAAGAAATATTAGTAAGAGTGGAGACGGGGCATACTAACCTTATTAGTGATTATTAGTTGTGTGTGACATTTACTGTATCTATATGTCATTCGTTGCCTTGTGTGTGCCCTGGCAGTTGAGTGTGTCATGCTCTCTCTAATGTCTCTGATGGTGGCACATGTATTGGATCATTCGGTTTCCTTCATGATGGTTGAGCTGAGTGGTGCCGATTTATGCGTCATGTTCGTGAACGGGCGCCGTCAGTTAAGATCGGTCATAACTTAGCTGCCTCGGCCTGTTATTGTATTTTTTAATTGTTTGTTACGCTTTTACTTGCACGTATTTTACATCGTTCTCACAAATATGTGTTTTTTCAACAAGAATGATGTAACCAAATACTTGTAATTAAAACTGATAGAAAAGAGAGTGTGACACTTGCGAATTTGCAACTGCAAAAAAGATGAATCTATCTTTTTTTAGGGTTCCGTACCGAAAGGGTAAAAACGGGACCCTATTACTAAGACTCCACTGTCCGTCTGTCTGTCACCAGACTGTATCTCATGAACCGTGATAGCTATACTGTTGAAATTTTCACAGATGATGTATTTCTGTTAAGTAAAAAAAAATAAAAACAGTATAAAATAAATATTTAAGTGGGTCTCGCATACAAGAAACGTGATTTTTTGCCGTTTTTTGGGATAATGGTACGGAACCCATCGTGCGCGAGTCCGACTCACACTTGTTTTTTGTTTGTCAATTCAAAAGTACCTCTAAGGTTTATTTGAAATAAACTATTTGATTTGATTTTATTACTTCAGAAAAGGCAGGTTAGTACTCTCACCATTGTGCTTGTATTACCAACAAAAAAATGCATTCACATGCATTTTTGAAATGCATGTGTTTATGTAAATACATAAACAACACATGCATTTTTTCCATGTTAAACATAATAATTCATAATTCATTTATTCATTTGTTAACATAGGTACAAAAAAATGGTTGTTATAAAAAATACAAGCGCGCTATGTTATGCCAGAAGGCGTACAAATATTCATGGATTACATTGATATAATAATTACATTAGTGGATTGCAATAGATTCTTATAAAATAATAATAAATAAAAAAAATACAAAAATAAAAAATGTCACAAAATGTCAAAAGGAAAAATATAAAATAATGTCAATAAAAAATATAAAAAATGTCAATTACGAAAAAAATTAAATAATACAAAAAATCTACGTGCATTAAAAAAATTAAAAAATTACCCTATTAATAATAACATGGCCGAAATGATGTAATATGCTTTATACAACAGTAAAGATTTAAGCCTTTTCTTAAATAAGTTTATGTTTAACTGTTTAATTGAAATAGGTAAGTGGTTGTATATGATTGGCGCCATGCAAAAAACACTTTTTTGCATCAATGCTGTGTGGGACCTTTTTACGCACAAGACATTGTTTTGTGGTCAAGTTCGTTTATTATAAAATGATATTCTGGTAAACAGGTCTGGATTGGTCTTAACAAATACAGCTACCTCAAAAATATATAAGCTAGGAAATTTCAATAATTTGTATTTGATAAACAATGGCTTACAAGAGTCCAATCTGTGGAGGCTGAACATTGACCTAATGCACCTTTTTTGTGCTTTAAAGATTAACTCCCTGTTGGTTGAGTTACCCCAGAAAATGAAACCATACCTCAGTACTGAGCTCACCAAACCAACATAGCATTGCATGTTAAACATACATTGCTAGCATTTCACGTTAAACATGCATTGCATTGCATGTTAAACATACATTGCTAGCATTCCATGTTAAACATGCATTGCATTGTTGCTATACATTTGTACTCATTTGAGTACAAATGTATAGATGAAACGTAAACTTTCACACTAGCGTTTTGCGATAGGTACAGACAACCCTTATGGAAAAAAATTGCGAGGGTACCTAAATTTAATTTAGTCAGAAATCCTAAATAAGCATGCACAGTGATCAATGTTCGTTCCTACTCTATAATGACAAGAGATGTTTGCTCTATACTACTACCGTAATACGAATACAATCTGAAATTATTGGAATCCTATTTCCGGCAGTGAAATGATTCATTGATTGCATTCGGCACTCCAACATTCAAACTTCGAACAAACATACTAATTAGTTCTGTGTTCACTGTTGGCAATCAAGAGTTCTTCTGATCAATTAGTTGATGAGTTCCAAATGAGCGACTGTTTTAGTCTAATTTATCCCATGTCAGGGAGCGATGTTACCACAGACATAAATCTAACTAGATCACGCAAGTTCCTACCGATACTTACCGTTAAAAGAAAATGTCTCCATTGTCTCGCCCAACTTCTTTTGCTGCTCAATACGGTCTGAATAACGCTAAATGAAACAGCTTAAAGTATAAAAGATAGTTTTTTTTTTTTTTTTTAACCCGTACCGATTGAGCCGGGACAGTCCCGATTTTGATGATATTATCCCGTGTCTCGATGGCCTATTAATTAAGTCCCAATTTTTTAATAATATGTGACAATCGCTCAATTCATTCATAAAAATCGGTACAAGTATTTAACACTGGAAAGGAGTAAAAGTTGGACACATTATTTGGTCTTTTACTTCGTGGTTTGAGCATATCTCCTTCAAATGCTTATGATGAGCGTGTATTTTCACAAATGAAAATGGTCTAATATCAGAAATCGTTGCTCATTAGATTTAGTAAAAGCCATTTTACAAATTTCGCTAAACATAGAGACATGTCTTGTGCGGAATGCATAAAAAAATATAAAAACGACGCGGATAATGAACGCGACCCGTAGCAATAAGAGAAATGGGCATGGTAACAAAAAAAAAACATTTTTCTTTTTTCCTTCAGTCTTTCTGATATCCGATTGTCCCGATTTATATTTCCAAAAGTTCGCAACTCTGCCAGCACATGGCAGGAGACAGGAGAATAAACAAAAAAATGCAATATTAAAAAAAAACCCGTGCGTGAACAAGAACGCGCCTCATGATGTGCAGCGATATTTAAATAACGGCTCTAATAAATCGGAATCGGTTCGAAATAAATAGAGAACCGTGGTGGCCGCGACTGTCATGTTGTCCACTGTTCGCAAAACGGTGAAGGAAAACATCGTGAGGAAACCGGCATATCCTAAAACCAAAAATTTGAACACACGTGACATCCACCAACCAGCACTGGGCCCGCGTGGTGGATCACAGAGAGAAGGCCTGTGTCCCAGCAGTGGGAACATAAATAGGCTGAAGATGAAATAACGGCACGCTGGTACTCTGATAGGTCTACACTCAAGGTAATTAAGAGCATTTCTCTCAATTTTTTACCGACTTACCAAAAAGGAGGAGGTTCTATGTTCGACATTATGTTTGTTTTTTTTTTGTATTTTTTTTTTTGTTTATGTTCACGCATATCTCCGTCAATTTTGGACCGATTTTGAAAATTCTTTTTTTGTTTGAAAGAGTATATTTCGAAATTGGTCCCATTTTAATTTGGTGAAGATCTGATAAAGGACTTCGAAGATATACAACAGAACTCTTCAATAAATTACGGCAAATCTCTCGGAATTGCTGCAATCGCATGTCTGTTTATTGTTTACGCCATTTCATAACATAACATCACGCCAGTACGCTCTAAAGGGGTACGCAGATCTCTCATTTCACCGGTAATACTCTAGTTTCATGATATTCGGGTAATCTATTCTGGCGTTATAGGTATCTTACTAAACAACTTGTACAACTAAAAAGTGAAAAATAAAAAGCTTTTTACAAAAAAATACTACCGACTTCCAAATAAAAAGACTAGAAAGTGAAAAATTACTTTATTTTTGGAAGTCGGTGTCTATAACGCAAAAAAATGGTACCTACCAAAGACACCGACTTCCAAAAATTAAGTTATTTTTCACTTTCTAGTCTTTTTATTTGGAAGTCAGTAGTATTTTTTTGTAAAAAGCTTTTTATTCGAATCATCTAGTTAGATTTAGGTCTGTGTATGTTACAGCCTTTCGATGTTAAGCTAAAGTTGGCCGTATAAGAGGGTTGACGTAGCACTTATCTTATTAGTAACTTTATTAGATTCTTTATTTAGGCAGGGCAGGGATTAGAGGTAGTATGAGGCGATTGGTACACTAAGCCGCATCACGCAGCGTAGCGGTGCGTGTTCTTACGTTGCTTGAAAGTGTACCTCTTTGCATTGAAAACACGCGTAGTGCAACACGCAGACGCATTCACACACAGTGTCACGCACCCCGCTGCGTGATGCGGTAGGTACAGTGTGCGAATCGCCGGCGCGGATACCCCTGAGTAGCTGATTTTAAAATGAGAATCACGTCTAACCAACCAGTCGTAATTTTTTGGAAAGATCAAAAACCGCCGGGCGTATTTTAATGAAATTGACACCATCTCAAAGACAGTTTAGGGCCGATTTCACCAAAGAAACTTTTTTTTTATTTTATTTTTTTATTATTGCTGGGCTCGCGCTTGACCACTATCTCACCTGATGGTAAGTGATGATGTGGTTGACGATGTAGCACGCTTACCTAGAAGAAACCTATTCACTCTTGACTTAAAGACTCCCAGGTTGTAGCTATCAGGAATTCCAGACTCCGGCAGGGAATTCCACTCCTTAGCTGTACGCATAATGAAAGTATTCTCAAAACGTTTGGTGCGTATGTGTGGGATGTCCACCATGTACCGATGACGCATCGCCGTACGTCTTGTAGTCCGATGATGAAACGGGCTAGGAGGAATTAGTTCATGCAATTCCATCGCACACTCCCCGAAATGTTACCGATAAAAAACCGACAGACTGGCAACTTGGCGCCAATGTTCAAGACGTTCAGTCAGTGAAACTAATCGCGATCAGTTCAACTAAACTCAGTTTATCTAAATACTGCGCTCTGATTTGTTGAGATTGCTGTGAAGCTACTAATCAATTTATTTTATTTACCAATCAGAACGCTGTATTTCCATAAACTGAGTTTAGTTGAACTAATCGCGATTAGTTTCATTGGTGAAATCAGCCCTTAATTATCAACTGTTTGATCTAAGGCTTTTTATAAGACAGAATAATAAGGAAAGTACACAAGAAAGTTTATTTTAACCTTGAGATCCATTGATGTAATTGGTGGAAGGCGTGCCATTGCGAGAATAAATAAATAAAATCAAGCCTTGTTACCCGACTGTCGAATGAGGGATATATCAGTCTATGCAAGTATGTATGTATGTTTGTTCCTTAGTGGCATTCTAGAGACCAAACGTGTTGAACGATTTTTATGATTCTAACGTTAATCGAGTTGTCTTAACACTGCGAGTGTCATTAACTACATTAAAATTGAAACAAAAGTAAATAAAAAGTTATAAATAAAAAAGTTAAGTCAAAAAATCAAAAACCCGACTGCTTAAGAAGCGAACTAAAAAGACGTAAACAAGAAGAAAATCATGCTGTGCAGTCGGAGGATACATCTGGTTTTGATCAACCAGCTCCCGAATACGTATCCTCCGACTGCACAGCATGATTTTCTTCTTGTTTACGTCTTTTTTTTGTAAACTTTTCTCTGCCTGTAGGAGATGCTCGTACAATTAATCACCTTACCGAAAAACGCTGCGTTGCTTCTAAAATAAAAGTTTACAAAAGAAGGATCCCACATAACATCAGCGTAAAAGAGTCACTCTTTAGTCTAAATAAAAACGTACGAATAAATCAAAGGTGAAGTAAGTTTCGCGGCTCGTTTGGCTGTGTGAAAGAGATGCACGATGCAGTGTGGCGAGCGACGGCCAGTAATTAAAGTAATGGCTGCGTTTAGGGTTGCCAGCTGACAAAATTGTAACTAGGAAAATAATGTTCTTGGACTTGATCTCCTATTTCATCGCGGTAGGGACATCTTCACAATCTGTCTTAAGCTTAACACTTCATCTAATAATCTCAATTTCATTTTCTTTTTCAGGATATTCATTCAACCAATCACAGCAGCGAACGCGATACTTTATACTTAGTGTTATTAATTTTACGTTCATTTTCGTTCTAGAAACTGGACCTTAAGGCGATATATACGCCCCAGTGTTCGCACGCGGTACTGGCCGTGCGCCCGCTCGATGCCCAAATATCAATATTGAACCTCCTTTTGAACAGTTTTGTTTACAAAATATTATTTGATTTACATATGCTATGTTAGTTATGAAGAAATTCCAGCAATCAATTTTTCTGTGTAAAAATATTTTTAAACATCTAAGTCGTTTTGGAGGAGTTTCCAAAAATTGCGAAAAAATATCGTATTGTTAATTATTTTTTTAAAGCAAAACTATTAGTTACACGAAAAAATCTTGTGTTCAAAATTATGTACATGAATCAATAATAAATATATATTTTTTTCAAACCTTTTAACCTAGCCTAAGCCTAAGGAGTATGCTTTAGAAAGTTACCGTTTTACGGCACTAAAGCGTATGTATGCGTATGCCCTTAAGTCTTAAGTCTTTTCAAAGATTTTGAATCATACCAGTTTGGTATAACACGCCCTAAGCATTCAAATGATATGAAGAAGATTAAGATATTCGTTAAATTTTTTGTAGGTCTTTCAGGCAAATAAGCGAAATGACAGAAAGATGGAGCTCCCATGACGATTTCCATCATTATTTCACCACATCGACCGGTTCTCACTTATAGCGTTATAACGTCAATTAAGGCGCAGATACCCCTTTTAAAATGAGAATCACATATAAACGGCTTGTCGTATTTGAAAAAAATATATGTAACATAAGACCATTTTCTTAATAATTTGATCTAAGAAAATTTTGAGTTTTATTCATATAACATAGTGTAATTAATTTGTAAAGTAATGTCTAACGTAGACAAAAAACCGGGCAATTGCGAGTCGGACTCGCACACGAAGGGTTCCGTACCGTTATCGCAAAACACTGCAAAAAAATCACGTTTGTTGTATGGGAGCCCCCCTTAATTAATTTTATTTTAATTTAATAATTATTATTTTTTAAAGTGAATATACAACTAAACATTCTGTGAATATTTCGAGCGTCTACCTGTTGCCGTTATTAATATCGAGCAAAAAACGGCCAAAAAAATCACGTTTGTTGTATGGGAGCCCCCATTAATTTATTTTATTTTAATTTAATAATTATTATTTTTTTAAATAAATATACAACTAAACATTCTGTGAATATTTCAAGCGTCTCAATGTTGCCGTTATTAATATCGAGCAAAAATATTACGTTTGTTGTATGGGAGCCCCCCTTAAATATTTATTTTATACTGTTTTTAGTATTTGTTGTTATAGCGGCAACAGAAATACATCATCTGTGAAAATTTCAACTGTCTAGCTATCACGGTTCATGAGATACAGCCTAGTGACAGACGGACAGACAGACAGACGGATCGCGAAGTCGGAGGAAGACAGAAGTAATAGGGTCCCGTTTTTACCCTTTGGGTAAAAACGGAACCCTAAAAACGACAATCACACCAAAACCACTGGGCGTATTTTAATGAAATTGACACCATCTCAAAGACAATTTAATTATCTACATTTTGATAGTAGGCTTTTTTTTACGTCATAGAATAATAAGGAAACTACAAAAAACTACAGTTTTGGGTCGCGCGGGTGTGAAACGAGTGCGTGTTTTGTTCCCTCAAGGTCTTTTTAGGGTTCCGTACCCAAAGAGTAAAAACGGGACCCTATTACTAAGACTTCACGATCCGTCTGTCTGTCTGTCTGTCTGTCTGTCCATCTGTCTCCAGGTTGTATCTCATGAACCGTGATAGCTAGACAGTTGAAATTTTCACAGATGATGTATTTCTGTTGCCGCTATAACAACAAATACTAAAAACAGTATAAAATAAATATTAAAGGGGGGCTCCCATACAACAAACGTGATATTTTTGCCGTTTTTTGCTCGATATTAATAACGGCTACAGGTAGACGCTTGAAATATTCACAGAATGTTTAGTTGTATATTTACTTCAAAAAATAATAATTAATAAATTAAAATAAAATAAATTAAATCCCATACAACAAACGTGATTTTTATGCAGTGTTTTGCGATAATGGTACGGAACCCTTCTTGTGCGAGTCCGACTCGCACTTGGCCGGTTTTTTATTTTATTTGTTATGGGTCAGAGACAGAGTCGACGATGGAGTGAGTTTACCCAGAAGAAGCCTGTTCACTCTAACTTTGAAGAGATTCGGGTTGAAGGCGTTCGGAAACACGGACGCAGGTAGTGAGTTCCATTCATTCGCTGTGCGCATTATGAAGGATGTCTGGAAGCGCTTGGTGCGAATTGGTGGAATGACTACTTAATCTACTATTCTATTTATCTTAATCTTAAGTACTAATGAACGCTGTGACATAGGGCTCTCAGATCGCACGCTATTTATACCGATTCTCAACAGTACTCATGCAGCTGCCGAGAACCGAGGTAAATAACCACCCTGCGAAAACCGTCACTCCATCTAGCATAAGCGGTAAATGTGCTAATGTGTGTGTAAAAATTTAAAAGTTCATAGTATTATAAAACTGTGGCAGCCCTATGCTATACCGTACGTTTCAATGGATGCGGCAATATCCGTATTGAGTATGAAGAATTTTATCCGTACCATTAATTAGTGACGTGTCGATGTGCAGTGAGGTTTATTGGATACAGATTAAGGCCAGCTAGCGAGGACTTAGAGAATTTTTAACCGACTTACCAAAAAGGAGGAGGTTCTATGTTCGACATAGTTTGTTTTTTTTTTTGTGGATGTTCACGCATATATCCGTCAATTTTAGACCGATTTTAAAAATTCAATTTGTGTTTGAAAAAGTATGTTTCGAAATTAGTCCCATTTTAGTTTGGTGAAGATCTGATGAAGAACTTCAAAGATATACAACAGAACTCTTCAATAAATTACGGCAGATCTCTCGGGATTGCTGCAATCGCATGTCTGTTCGTTGTTTATTCCATTTCATAACATAACATCGCGCCAGTACGCTCTTAAGGGGTACGCAGATCTCTCATTTCACCGGTTATGTTCAAGTTACATGATATTCGGGTAATCTATTCTGGCGTTATAGGTACCTTACTAAACAACTTGCCTATTATGTAGGTACAACTAAAAAGTGAAAAATAAAAAGTCGGTGTCCATAACGCAAAAAATTGGTACCTACCTACAAAAGACACCGACTTCCAAAAATATAGTTATTTTTCACTTTGTAGTTTTTTTATTTGGAAGTCGGTAGTATATTTTTGTAAAAAAGCTTTTTATTAAGCAGTGAGCTTGGTTCAAAATTATTTAGGGTTATTAAGTAATTAGATACTCGTACATATTAGTCCAACTTAGGCCCAGAATCAACCTTGTTTTTTTCAAGCTTTATATTGTTTAGCTTGCTTTCGTATGAGTGTTCGACAATTGTGTAACCATTTTACTTAGGTACTGTGAGAGGGGTTGCTCAGGGAGCTATTAAAATACTTAGAGATTTCTTTTATAACATGTATTTAAGCAACAACGTGCCTGCCTTTTGGCGGCTTCTCTAGAATAGACAATCAAAGCTAAAGGCGCTGATTCCCTTGAGTAGCTGATTTTAAAATGAGAATCACGTCTAAATGGCTCGTCGTAATTTATGGAAAAAATATATGTTACATAAGACCATTTTCTTAATTATTTGATCTGAGCAAATTTTGAGTTTTATTCGTATAACATAGTGCAATTAATTTGTAAATGTATGTCTAAAACGGACAAAAACACGACAATCGCACCAAAACCGCTGGGCGTTGGGCGTTTTGGGCAAAGACAATTTAATTATCTACATTTTGATCTGAGCCTTTTTTTTTAAGTCTTAGAATAATGAGGAAAGTACAAAAAGCTACAAAATTTTGGGTCGCGCAAGTGGGAAACGTGTGCGCGTTTTGTTGCCTCAAGGTCGTTGGCGTTAGTCGTCGTCAAACATCTTCACTTATTTTATATATGTTCGAATTTCAATTACCTTGCAAAACTAAGTAGTTGTCTATTGCTAATCTTATTATAGGCAAAGATTTTGCTTTTAAATGGGTGCAGACGTGCAGAGTCCTCACAGTACTTATTTAACTTTGGAATTTCAAACAGCTGGTCTAGTGGCTTTAGCAATTCTTCAACCTGACAAGATAGCACCATCGTGTTTGGGCTCATTAGATGTGTATTATATACAAGTGATATTATATTAAGTACCTATCACTACAAAAAGCTTGTTTAAACAAAAACTTATTTTTACGAATGCATGCCACGCAAATGGTAATCTTTTACTTTATTTTATTCCTAGACTTCTGATCTGGGTACCTGTTATGTTATAGTTACTTTTATAGTTATAGGTGGGTAGGTAGTTGCAGTTGTAGTTACAGTTATAGTTATAACTAACTTTCCCACGCGACTTCGCTCCCGTCAACTGGCTATCTACCTATCCTACAAACATTAATGATGCGTAACTTTAACCGCTTACGCAGCGCACGAAACGGAAGCTATCAAAAAGGAATATATTTTTCCCGTTTATGCAACATTTTTTATTTATGCTCGGCTCCTATTAGTCGTAGCGTGATGTTAAATAGCCTATAACCTTCCTCGATAAATGGACTATCCAACACAAAAAGAATTTTTCAATTCCACTCAGTAGTTTCTGAGATTATATAGCGCGTTCAAACAAACAAACAAACTCTTCACCTTTATAAATAGTATTAGTATTTACCTATAGTATATAGCTATAGTTATGTTAGTGTGTTATGTTTTTATGTATAGTAAGTAGTTTTTAGCTATAATTATGTTTCAGTGGGCATTGTACCGCGAATAAATAAAATTCATAGAACGAATCAAACCTAATTCCCATCACAGTTCATCTTTACTTTAGGCAAGTAAACAAAACTTTCCAATCATCACGCGCAAAACTTCAGTATTTTTACCTTCGCTTCCCATATTTTACTAGCAACATTCATAAAAGTGTTCATCTATCATCATTTGTGAAATGAGCAGAGCTCAAAACGTTTGCTCCCTTCTTTGTTTATGCTTAGTTGTCTGTTTCTTCCAAAGTTTTTATTAATCAAGAAAAAATAGGCAGCATATTTTTCCCATTATACTGTTGCTGTGAATGACTAGTAACATAACTACCATACCTACTACAGCCAAAAAGCATCCCAAATGTTACACAAATAGGGACAATAATAATAATAAATAATAATAATATAATTCTACTTTTGACTCTCAACTTAAAAATCAAAATATATATTTTTATTTGTCTTAGGCCTACATGGGCACTTATAAAACGTTGACAAAAGGTGCACGGTTCGGGTTGGTCGTTTCCTATGGAGAAGAACCGACAAGAAACTCTGTTGTTATCAAGCATCGAAAAATCTAGAAGGCCTACAATGTTCACACATTCAGAAAACATCTTACCTTTACCTGCTCATCTGGGAATTCAATCATTTTCGCTTGTTTATTTAACTTTAAATGCTGGGTGGAATTTAAAACGCATAACATTGTGTAAATATCTAAAGTTTTAAAAGCAGCGAAGTAGAGGAAGTATACTTTTAAATCACGTTTAATTTTTGCATAGCCTGGCTAACTATGTCGGTAGTTAAAAAATAATGGGCAACAGTAAAGCTGCGTTATTTTTCCAGATTCGCTAGCATAACGTGCTTCTACAAAAACGTCGCACAGAGGACCAAAGTCAAACACAGTCTATCTAGACTATCCAGGCTTCCAGTTTGCAAGCCTGTCCATTTTCCATTACAGTCAGTTTCCGCAACCCACTAACGACCACTGAACACGCTTCTACAGTTTTCCGCTGCGTTACCCTTATTGCAGCAGTAGTGGTTTGTTTTTCAAACTTAATGGACTGGTATTAAGATCGTGTTTTTTGTTCGGCAGTCCATTTTGTAGTGCATTTTCTGAGAGAACATTGAGAGGTGGAAATGAGCGGTTGTTATCTATTTACCCGACTGCCGAAGGAGGGTAATGTGTTTATCAGTCTATGTATGTATGTTTGTTATTATATGGCGTTCCAGAGACCAAACGCGTTGGCAGATTTTGATGATTCTTACGTCATGATTCGTCTGAACCCTGCGAGTGACACTGGCTATATTAAAATTGTAAGAAAGAAAAATGGCGGATTTTGGGCGCCATATTGTGGGGGCCCAAATTTTTTTTTCTTCCTGTCCCATCGTGTGGGGTATCAAAATAAAGGGTTTTACAAGCCGATTTGAAACATATATTTCTATGTACCAAATTCGAAGGAACTAAAAAGTTATAAATACAAAAAGGTTAATTTAAAAAAATTAAAAAACCCGACTGCTTAAGAAGCGAACTAAAAAGAGGTAAACAAGAAGAAAATCATGCTGTGCAGTCGGAGGTTACATCTGGTTGGTCAGACTGCTCGCGAATATGTATCCTCCGACTAAAAAGACGTAAACAAGAAGAAAATCATGCTGTGATTTTCTTCTTGTTTACGTCTTTTTAGTTCGCTTCTTAAGCAGTCGGGTTTTTTTAATATTGTTTTTTTGAGTTTTGGAGAAGCCCGCAGTATGATTGTGAGTATGATTGTAAACGACTGCGCCGTTTATAACTAATTCTCAACACCCTATTCCAAGTTTTCCTAAGGTTCTTTGCTTTTTTTAGCCTAAAGGAAAGATCATATTTCATTATTATTAGCACGATAGGTAAAGTACGCGACCGTTTAAAATCGAGTTCACAATTTAATACAGCATTTGCATAGGTATTAGATTGTGAACTCGATTTTAAACTCTTAGCTGGCACTATATGAATATCATTAACAGGTTGTAGCCAGAATATTGATTACATACATAACTGGCTGTTGCCCGCGACTTCGTCCACGTGGTTATGAGGATATAAAGTTTAATGATGTTTAACGCAAACTATTTTTATATTTCAGTCAACAGAAAATGCCTATCACACTAAGCAACATGTTTTATGGCACCAATTAAAAAAAAAATATTTTCACAAAATTATTTCTTAGCTTATGTCTCATACTAATAAACTCGAGACTTGCTAAATTTCAGGTCGTACAAAAAAAGCCGAAATTTCACACATACTTGTGAGAGCCATTAGACCTCCTTAATTTGGCCCTGTCGCAATATCCGTTCTTAGCGGACGTCTACTAACTATAAACTACCTCCATGTCAAATTACAAGTTTGTAGCTCAAAAAATGAAGGACTTTCAAACAAACTTGCGAGAGCCCTTAGACCCCTAAATCCAACCCTGTCGCAAAAGCCGTTCTTAGCGGACGTCTACTAACTATAAACTACCTCCATGCCAAATTTTAAGTTAGTAGCCCGAAAAATGAAAGACTTTCATACAAACTTGCGAGAGCCCTTAGGCCCTTAAATCCGGCCCTGTCGCAAATTCCGTTCTTAGCGGACGTCTACTAACTATAAACTGCCTCCCCGCCATATTTTAAGTTAGTAACTCAAAAATGAAGGACTTTCATACAAACTTGCGAGAGCCCTTACACCCCCTAAATCCGGCCCTGTCGCAAAATCTGTTTTTAGCGGACGTCTACTAACTATAAACTACCTCTCTGCCAAATTTCATCTTATACGTCAAGCGGTTTTCGATATTTCGTGATAGGTGAATGAGTGACCTTTCGCTTTTATATATATATAGATTCTTTTCTGGGGGTCAGGGCCAGACACATCTGCTGCATGTCGAACGGTTAATGGTATAAATCCCGGCAAATATCCAGTGATATCGCGGCAAACCCAGGCGAAGATGGTGGGCTGAACTTGACACCTATCGACAAGATTGGTCCACAGTTGCCCTAAACCGGGAGGAATGGAAGAAATAAAGGCAAGCCTTTGCCCTGGAGTGAAATAGAATAGGCTGAAAAATAAATTGTTTTATATATTACTAGCTGACCCCCGGGGCTTCGCGCCCGTCAATTAGATACCTACTCTACCCACCTACCCTACCTTCCCTACCCTACCCAACCTACCCTACCCTACCTACCCTACCTAATCATGTAGTACATATATGTTATGTATCATCAATAGTTTTCTCAGCGCACGCCAAAGAATGAATTTTATATGCAACATTTTGCTACTTTGGGACACATTATTGCAATTTTCATAAGGATATCTAATGTTTTTGAAAATATATTTTTTCCTATGACATTCAGGAGTAATGTAGCTTTCTACTGGTGAAAGAATTTCAAAATCGGTTCAGTAGATCCAGAGATTACCCCCTACAATGTCACAAAGTCACAAACTCACAATTCACAAACTTTACCTCTTTATAATATTAGTATAAATTTCATTTTGTGGTAGCAAAAGAAGTACTACTATACCTCCCTACGTGGAAGTTACCTTTGTATTAATTTTCAATCATAATTAGCTAACTTTTTACAACTCATCATACGTATCTAAGTATAAATTTACCTGTTAAAACCCAACACTTTGTGAAGTAAGTACAAGTCGCTACTCGTTACGAAGTTAAAAATAACGATAACAATACCGATATACGAGTATAACTCGTTATCTCATGTTTCGAAGCTACAGTTATTGTTAAAACTTTGTAACTTTTGCGTCTACTTTTCATTACAAGTTGTGGACAACTTGTTACTTTACTTTTGGTACTTGTTGTTGGAACATGTGTTATAATAATTATATTAGGTAGCAACCATGTAGCCAAGATTATCCATCAGCAACTTGCTCTGCAAAACTCTCTCGTAGGATCAGCGGTGCCGTAAAATAGGTAGGTATGTGCCCGACCCAGTTCTCGAAAATGGCAATATCACATTGTACTGGGATCGGTCCATCATCACTGACAGGATTATTGTAGCCAATAAGCCTGATATTTTGGTGGTGGACGGAATCGAGAGGCGTGCAATGATTGTTGACATAACCGTCCCGCATGACGGAAACCTCGTGAAAGCTGAAACAAATCAAGTGTCTTGACTTGGCTCGCGAGGTTGTCGATATGTGGGATGTGGACTCAGTGATCATTGTACTGATAGTCGTGTCAGATAATAGCTTAATAGCCGCGTGCTTCGACCAACACCTTAGGAGGCTCTCGTTAGGCGGCTGAATCAAGGGCATGATTCAGAAAGCAGTACTTCTGGATACGGCTCGTATTGTTAGGAGGTTCCTCACTCTGGAGCTCTCTGGGTGCTCTCTGGTTGCTTGGACCCTGTTCCCGATACCAGTGGGCCTCTATTTTTAATATTTTAATTATTTTTTAAGATTTTTATCAAAAATATTTAAAAATGTAAGAAAACAGTCAAATAAAAGAAATATTAAGCATTTACTAGTTTTTTCTGCGGTATTTCGCAGAAGCCAAAGTAACCAACTTATTATACTCACCCACTCACTCACTCAGAGATAGGCTTACTATTAATGAGAGGATTTTCGAGAGGATATTTTACAAACTTAACAAAAAAAAGCTTTTAAATACTCATTAATTAATTTGGAACCCCTGAACCAGCAATACAGGCATTTGGTGAATGCAGACCGCCCAGGTGTCCGAAGAGTCTATAAAATAAAAAATACGAGCTATTTTAGACCACTCCCGACTCCTGAGTCGACATATGGCCGTATTGATCGTGGTGGCCCAGTGGCTAAGACCTCGCCTCTCGTGCTTGAGGTCATGGGTTCGATCCGGGCAAGTACCAATATGACTTTTTCAATTTATATGTACTTTCTAAGTTTATCTTGGACATTGCTGACAATAGTGAAGGAAAACATCGTGAGGAAAGCTGAACTTATAGTGAGTTTATTATATAAGATTGTGCTCCATTGGTGTAATTGTTGCAAGGCGTTCCAGTGCGAGGATAAAGTAATAAATAAATAAATAATATGGGATTCGAATCCACGCCCACAAATGCCAAGGAAACATTTATTGGTTTGCTTAAAAGAAGCCTTTACCAAGCGGTTAATGCCTTTGGCTGGCTTATATTAAACATACAGCCTTTGGATGGACAATATGAGTGGTGTAAATTACACAGTTTTATATTCCTGTCTGTACTTATAAATGAAAATTGTAAACCTAATTCCAACTAAGCTAGAATAACCTTTCAATGGTCAATCCGATACCTTAGTGACGCTAGTATCTAATTGCCTCATTATTCTAGTATCTACATACAGAAAGATAGGCCACCCAAACCCAAAGGTCATACCAGTTTCAGATGAGCAATTAACGTTTTTTCTTCACTGATAGCCTCCACGTGTAACATCCCTGTGCCAAAAAAAAAGTTAATATATTGCCGTCTTCAGTTACACCATACTTCAGAATTTGAGATACTTGAAACTGCGTCCGGAAAAGGCGAATACGTGCCTAAAATGTTCTGAGATGGTTCTGTATACAAAATTTTGAGGGGCAATTAAATATGAGCGGGATTTTGGGAGCTTCCGTTTATAAACTTTTAAATATATAAGTACTTATTACGGTACTGTGAAAACCGGCTGATTAAACAATAAGCAGTATTGTGTGGCGGCCCAGTGACCTCTCGGTACTTGAGATCTTGAGTACCAATCCGTGCAAGTACCAATGTGACTTTTCAATACCTATGTACTTTTTACCGACTTAAAAAAAGGAGGTTATTAAGTTTATCTTGGACATCTCCGATAACGGTAACCTAAAATATCGTGAGGAAACCTTAACGTACATTTAAATAAACCTGCAATCGAAAAATCCCGCCTTGAGCAAACGTGGTGAATAATGCTTGTAACTTCTCCGTATGAGAAGAGGGCTTTGCCCGGTAGTGGTACAGTACCAGGTTGGTATTATAAGTAGGAACTGTAATCAAATCAAATATACAATGGTTTTCAATCATCTTTATAACCCTTTGCTAAGAATAGTTACAGCACTGTTAACTACATTCGTGCCACATGTTAAATTTAGTCTTGTTATGCATTTATTTTTATTTTTTTACCTTTGTAAAGATGCTTTTACCGATTATTTTGTGAATGTGTAAAAATTGTAGGCCTTCTAGATTTCTAGATGCTTGATAATATTTGATTACTTTTTATTTTTATTTTCTAACGTCTTATTGTCGGGCCTACGTTGTCCCCCATATCTAAGTAATGCTGTAACATGAGAATATTGTAAAAACAAACCATATTTTTAAAAGAGTAACCATGGAGTTTCTTGCCGGTTCTTCTCCATAGGAAACGACCAACACGAACCGTGCGCCTTTTGACGACGTTTTATAAGTGCCCATGTAGGCCTATGTAAAATAAAAAAAAATGTTTTTGATTTTGAATCACTGGTTGATAGATTAATGATAGTGGCCACCTTTGAAGTTCAGTGAGCATTCCTTCATTATCCTCATGATTATTCAGTTGAAAGGCGTCAAATGCTGGCCACGGGCCTCCTCCGAGTTTTGTCACCACGACCGGTTTTAATGGACTATTGTCATTTTCAACCCCTGTAAAAAGTATACTAGTACTTAAAATATTTTAAATTAGTTGGTGGTTCACAAAAAATTTCAAATAAGAGATTTGTAATTTAAGACCTTTGTTGTGGCCCCTTTTAATTGGGCGAAAATGTGATTGTTTACTAAAAAGATACTTAATTACTCAAATAATATGTTAGACTACAAAAACAGATGGGTGTATTATCCTCAGTCCTAAACCTCATAGTTTACGGGACATATTGTAGGCAAATAAATTAGATCTTAATGTATTTATTACGTCCCTAATATATCATGATTTGCGGCCTATACGTCTTGGAGACGCTTTCCCGAAACGTCTCGGAGACGTGTGCCTTGAAGTCACTCCGGAATCCAAACGTGAATGATATATTTGTTTGTGTGGGACAATCCTAATAAATCTCTTCTTACTTAAGTTTTTTTTTTGTAAATGACGTGTTCAATAAACATGGTGAGACAGCATCATTTTTATTTATATCCTGAATATTATTAGTACGTTTACCTTTTTTCAGGGGTTGAATGCCCTCATGAATATAGAGACTAACTATCCGATGAACTCTGAAAGAGTGAAAAACAATCTTTCATAAAGCTATTGATATATTTTCAAAGTTTTCAAGTAATCTATTAAAACAAAAATTGATTTCATAACATTTCTACGCGTCTAAACGGGTCCCTAAAAATGTGAAGTATCCTAAAACGAGTTTGATAAATGATCGCGGCACCTTCACCAGAGGAGTATACAGAACCTTTCAGTGTTATGTTCGAGGGAATAAGAATTAATTAACTTGTATAGATATTTGTTGCAACGTCATCGCTTTTATTTTGCGTTGTTGAGGCGTATTGCCAAAACCTAGTTAGAAGTAGGTACAAGAAATAAAGAAAAAAGCATCTATACCTACCTACATATAAAAGTCTGGTTGTATAAAGGGCCAACTGATTTTTTTACTGATGAGTGCAGAGCATAATATGTTTTTTGTTGCAGATATTTTGGTCGCAGATTGATAGTGATTACTGATTTATAGTGATTATCCTAGTGCTAATGTAGCTGTCATGTGAAATATTTAAAGCCGCCTCCACACGCTTGCTGTTTGTCACAAACAGTGGCGAACAGCAAACACTTGCTGGACATTGACCACAATCACCCAACACAAACACGGCATCCACAGGCTTGGCGAACGTGCTTGTATATTCCGGATTGGGAAACATGGCGGACGACGAGCTTGTTGTGGCAGCGATTACTTTCTAGTTAAAATCCGACCAATCAGACATTTTTACTTACAATTTAGCATAGGATACACAAAATGTTACGATTCGTAAATTTGACCACCACTATTAACTCCGTCCGCCGCCCGCAAGCTCGCGCGTACCTACTACTGAACTGAATAAGCGTCTGGATACATTGCAAACACGTTTGTCAAACACCCTTTGATTCGTGCATAAAAACCGACACCAATGCCGAACACGGGCGAACACAAACAAAAACAGGCAAACACAAACAAACACCCATCCACACGTTCGTGTTTGTTGTTTTGTGTTTGCTGTTTGCCATTGTTCGGCGAGCGTGTGGAGGCAGCATTGGCATTCAAACCTTTGTATGGGCAAAAATGAAAGACCAATAAGCCACAAGGTAAGCAAAAGGTGCAGGTGTTATAGTGATTATCCTAGTGCTAATGTAGCTGTCATGTGAAATATTTAAAGCCGCCTCCACACGCTTGCTGTTTGTCATAAACAGTGGCGAACAGCAAACACTTGCTGGACATTGACCACAATCACCCAACACAAACACGGCATCCACAGGCTTGGCGAACGTGCTTGTATATTCCGGATTGGGAAACAGTGCGGACGACGAGCTTGTTGTGGCAGCGATTACTTTCTAGTTAAAATCCGACCAATCAGACATTTTTACTTACAATTTAGCATAGGATACACAAAATGTTACGATTCGTAAATTTGACCACCACTATTAACTCCGTCCGCCGCCCGCAAGCTCGCGCGTACCTACTACTGAACTGAATAAGCGTCTGGATACATTGCAAACACGTTTGTCAAACACCCTTTGATTCGTGCATAAAAACCGACACCAATGCCGAACACGGGCGAACACAAACAAAAACAGGCAAACACAAACAAACACCCATCCACACGTTCGTGTTTGTTGTTTTGTGTTTGCTGTTTGCCATTGTTCGGCGAGCGTGTGGAGGCAGCATTGGCATTCAAACCTTTGTATGGGCAAAAATGAAAGACCAATAAGCCACAAGGTAAGCAAAAGGTGCACATTAAAGAAGAACTATATTGCTAGGCAATACAAGTTTTGCGATATATTACTATTTATTAGATATTATTCTTGGATTTTCCTATTGTATACGAAAACAACAAGAAAAGAACAACAAACAAATAACAAAGTTTCTGAACACAATTTTGTTTTTATTACGTTATCTACTTTGGTAACATGTCTGGTAAAATGATATGACTGTATTGTTTACTCAACTAATACTTTTATATAAAAAACCGGCCAAGTGCGTGTCGAGCCACGCGCAGTAATAGGGTTCCGAAGTTGCATAATAATGCGGACTAAAAAGAGGGATTTTTTGTTGTTACATGAACATTAGAATGGTTTCAGCGGCTCACAAAGTCTAAAAACGGACCCACATAGGATATTTTAATCTATATTCTCGCGTTCGACCACTATCTCGCCTGATGATAAGCGATGATGTGGTCTGCGGTGAAGCACGCTTGCCTAGATGTAATCTATTCACTCTTGACTTAAACTAAATAAGGACTAGCTGGTAACTGAAGAAGGAGTTATAAAATCCAACTTCGCAACTGAAGTTAGAAAAATATTATATATTTGAGTACCACCGCGGGTGCGAATTGCGAAAGGAGCCCATACGAGCGCGCGTTAGAGCCACGGGGAATGGTATAGTTCGTTCCTGGATCCTTGCGTGCACGCACCTTGTTTATTTCTCTTTCGGAATTAGAAAAAAATCGTATGTATTCACCTCTAATCTCCTCTAATACCGCAGATTAGAGGATTCACTATTTCATTCTGGAAAGTTTTACGCTACCTACTCAGTGATGAAGTCGGGTCGAATATTGACTTTATAGAAGCATATCGACAAAAGAAATAAGTAATTTGCTTGGAAATCGAATCTAATTTGACATTACCTTTACGTTTTAATTACAAAACGTCGAAAATATTTTTGCACTAACACAAAATAGACTGCACCGCGCGCATGCGCCGTATGGCAGGCCCTGGTACTGCCACTCCAATGCGTTATTCGAACTTAAACATTATTAATTTAGAAATCATTATTATTAAGTATGTTATTTTTGTTTATTTTTGTATATTTTTACATGGTTCATAAGCATATATTTACTATCTGTTTTACACAGCTAACAACTTTATTTAAGTAATTTTTCAATGGCATTTGTACAAAAATTTTACTGTGACAAGTACATTTTATAAGTTGGTCGACTATTACTCGTAAACTTGTAAAGCCTGTTATGATTTCATTTTTGTATATTTTTACATGGTATGTAAGCATTATATTTACTATCTGTTTTACACAGCTATCAACTTTATTTTAGTCATTTTTCAATGGCATTTTTATAAAATTTTTACTGTTCCAAGTACATGTTATAAGTTGGTCGACTATTACTCTTAAACTTGTAAAGCCTTGCTATCCGTGATAATTTTCCTTTTAATTTCATTATATTTACTACTGCCGTGAATTTTTTCACATAGCCAAGAGCAACCATTTCGCTGTTTATCTGGCTTCTGACTATGTGACCCGTAACGAGTGACAAAGATAGGACACATCAGGTCTTAATCCAACGATTAAGCAAGTCAGTCATACTCACCTTAACGTCCTAACGACGGGGTTCTATAACCGGAACCGTCGGCCGGGACTGGTCTGCTCGCACTGCCATGCATCTTCCCTGAAAGTGTACTATTGGTACACTTTCGGGGAAGATGCGAGATATTATAAGTAAACAAAATAGTAAATAACATAAGCAGTGTATCAATAGAAATAAGTAAGAAAATAGTTAATAACATTAAGATAAGTAGTAAATAGAAACTAAAATTGTAATGCAAGTGTGTAACATATATATAGTATTTAGTGAGGGATGAACTCACGTAGACTTAAAGGGCGTATTACACTACACGGTATTCACGGCCGAGAGATACTTGTCCAACGCACGGGTTACCGGGCCTCAGATTTGGTGGCTCCGTGAGGCCGTTGAGTGAAGCGTTTGAAACTGTCCTTGCAGGCAGTCTCCGAATGGGGTGATGCCAATCTGGTCATGTTTAATGCTGCTAGAATCCAAGCGTGTCTTTTTTCCGCTACAAAGAGCCAATTTCACCCGGTTTCAACTTTTCGAGATGTGACCGTGGCAATAACGGACCATCGTGAAGCGCGAGCCCATTAAAAAAAAAAAATGTGCTATTTATCGCAAACTTAAAGACACTGGTGGCCCAGTGGTTACGGCCCCGACTTACGAGTTGCAGGTCGTGGGCAAGGCCGTCTTTAACTATGCAGGGGCCCTTGGGCACACAAGAATTTGGGGCCCTATTGGAAAGTAAAGAAAACGAATTGTACTAACATTTTTCTACAATAATCTTCTATTTTCATTATTCATTAATGAAATTAGTATGCTGCTGGGAGTTGAGATATTCAAATCCGCTGATTGTTTTGCTATGTTTTTTAAATATTGGCTTTAATGAAAACATTATATTTTGAGTTCATATGCATTAATATCTTTATGATAAAATTCTAAAAACTCTTTGCATTTTCTTCAAAATTTTGGCTAAAATTTTAAGACAAAAGTAAGTTTTATTTTCGACCCGGGTGCTCACTGTTACTGAAATGTTTTTAAAAATAAATGTGAGAGAAATTGTTGTTGGCCCTTCGGGGCCCCCTGAGGATGGGGGCCCTGGGCACGGGCCCCGTGTGCCCTTATGGCAAAGACGGTACTGGTCGTGGCTTTGAACCCGAGCAGGTGCTTTACTTTGTGTAATTTATTTCAACTTTAACATTAAGTCTAACTGCTTCGATGCGTTATTAGAAAATACATTAACAAAGACATAAATTTAACTAGATGACAAGAAAATTTACTCCGCGTGCCAAATAAGAGAGTACCATAAGTGAGAACCATGCTCTTACTTTTAGCTGTTTCATTTAGTGCTATCGGCACCGGACATCAACAGAAATCGAATAAAATGCCTATTTATACCGTATACAGCTGTAAAACTCTAATTAAAGTTTACGAGACATTTTCTTTTATCAGTAAGTTTTGTTCTTAAATTGTGTGCGAAAAGTGGCACGCATGGCTTTCATACAGATGGAGGGGCATGCGTTATCTAGTTAGATTTATATCTGTATACATTAATAACAGTTGTGGGGATAATCCTTAAGTAGAGTAACTAGTTTGGCAGTTTAATATTAAGTTAGTACTAAGTTAGTTTGTGTCGAGGAGGCTCTTAAAAGCTAATTGTGCTAAACAACTTAATATTTTGGGAAACAGGACTGCCTCGCTGGTCTAATGGAAATGAGTCTTAGGAAGAGATCCTGAGTAAAAAAAAACACAAATAAAACTTATAGGTACTTCCGAATTGACAAATAAAAAAAAAAAAAATCTAGTTGCACATTCGCAAGCGTCAGTAGGTCTCTATGGAGAAGATTGTGCAAGAAACTCCACGGACACTCTTAGCCATCAATAAGTTTCAATTACAAATATTTGGTTACATCATTCTTGTTGGATAATTATACATAATAATAATAAATCATTTATTTCAGATTCATCTTACGATTACATCCATATTTGTTAGTACAGTTGCGAGCTTACAAACTAGTGTTAGTAATAATTCAATAATAATAAAACAGTTATTGGCAGGTCCGGTTGGACTACCCGATGATGGTGACAAATCACTATACGACAGCATGCAGCTGTATCCACTGAGCCAGCATCGGAGAGTCCCACCGGTCCGCCAGCCCTCATGCACCGTGAAAACCTGCGGGCCAACATGTTGCAGCGGACAAACAGCGCTCTGCGCACCCTTTCAATATCCGCACTGTCCTTAAGGTCCTCGGTGACCCAGTGGCCCAAATATTTAAATTGGTCGACTTTATTTAGAGCTGTACCACATAAGGTGAATTTCGAAAAGAATGTATATCTCTCTACATATGTGAGAACGATAAAAAGACGTGCACATTAAAGCGTCTAGACAGAGAGAAAAAAAAAAATTTTTTTTTTAGTCCCACGACGGTTAAAAAGTAATTGAAAAAGGACAAAATAATTATAAAATCCGCTATAATTACACCCTTAATGGGTAGGCCGTGCCCATACAGTGGGGACCTTTAAAAGTTGATGATGATACTTATTTTTATTTACGATGAAATTAAAAATGGTGATGGCAGCCCCCGACGGATATTCTTGGGTTTTTAAATTATTTTATCCTTTTTCAATTACTTTTTAAATGTCGTGGGTTTTTTCAAAATAATTAATTTTGCTTTTTTTTTGCTTTTTAGAGAGCATAGATATTAAATCGCATTTATATAAAATCGGACTAGTAGTTTTGGAGAAAAATGGCAACATGGATTTCCACAAACATCCTCTCACCCCAAACGCATACACCGTCTCCGTTCCGTCGTGGGTAAAAATAAACAACCTCAAAATACAATAATTAATCAAAAACAGACCGAAGCAACCAAGTTATGACCCATCCCAACTGATAGCGCCCGTTCACGAACATGACTCATGGATTGGCACCACTCAGCTCAACCATCATGAAGGGAACCGAATGATCCAACACGTGTGCCACCAGGCTATATATACGCCCCAATGTTAACGTAGTACTAGTAGTGCGTCCGCTCGATGCCAATATATCAATATTGAACCTCCTTTTGTTTGCAAAATATTATTTGATTTACATATGCTGTGTTAGTTATGAAGAAATTCCAGCCATAAATTTTTCTATGTAAAAATTATTTTAAACACCCAAGTCGTTTTGAAGGTGTTTCCAAAAGTTGCGAAAAATATCGTGTTGTTAATTATTTATTTAAAGCAAAACTATTAGTTACACGAAAAAACCCCGTGTTAAAAATAATGTTCATAAATCAATAATAAATATATATTTTTTTCAAACCTTTTAACCTAGCTGTTACTAAGGAATATGCTTTAGAAAGTAAAGGTTTTACGGCACTAAAGCGGATGTAGGCCCTTATGCGAGCCTAAATCTATTTTAAAACAGTTGAAAATTACAATAAAGTTTATACATACATAAAAAACAAGGTATCTTGACTTCTATCTCACCTGATGGCAAGCGGTGATTTTATCGACGGTGTAGCACGCTTGCCTAGAAGTAACCTATTCACTCTTGACTTAAATACCCTGAGGTTGTAGCTATCAGGAAACACAGACTCTGGCAGGGAATACCACTCCTTAGCTGTACGCTTATTGAAAACATATTTCGTTCTACCTAAGCAGTTTGAGCTAGCAATATCTTGATCATGAAATCACATGGTTTTCCCATCACTTTCACGCCCCATTCCATATCTCACAGAGAGGAAGCCTGCATCCCAGCAGTGGGAACATTAAAAGGCTGATGATGATGACTCCATCCTTTTAGATCTTACTTAAATCGTAAAATTTAGTTTTATTTATTTTGCTTAGTATGATCATTAAAAGCATAGGCTTTTAATGATCATATTATATTCATATCTATATATATAAAATGCTTTGTCCTGAATGACTGACTGACGGATCAACACACAGCCTAAACCGCTGAACGTAGAGACCTGAAACTTGAAAGGTGTATTCTTTGTATGATGTAGGCATCCAATAAGAAAGGATTTTCCGAAATTCTACCCCTAAAGGGGTTAAAAAGGGGAGCAAAGTTTGTATGAAAAATCTAATTCCTTGGGCTAATATTTTTGAAACTTGGCACAAATAGCAATCTAAGTACATGATAAAGACTGACATTATTAGTTTTTTGAAACTACCCCCTCAAGTCGATTTAGGGGGTGTTGAAATTTGTATGGCAGAATCTTATTTCATGGGTAACTAAACTTGAAACATTACACAAATACTAAAATAAATAAATAATAAAGGTTGTTATTATTAGTTTTTCTAAACTACCCCCAAAAGACGATTTAGGGGTTGTTATTTTTTTTTTAATTCTTATTATTAGGTTAATAAACTTGAAACTTGGCATAAATACCCAACTAAGTAAGCAACAAAAGGTTACAATTATTAGTTTTTCAAAAATACCCCCAAAAGTCGATTATTTTTTTTGAAGAATCTTACTTCTTAGGTTAATAAACTTGAAACTTGACACAAATATCAACCTAAGTAAACAATAAAGTTTGTCATTATAAGTTTTTCGAACTTGCCCCCAAAATTCGATTTAGGGGGTGTTAAAAGTTTTTTTGAAGAATCTTATTTAACTATACATATAAAATGCTTTGTCCTGAATGACTGACTGATGGATCAACGCACAGCCTAAACCGTTGATCGTAGAGACCTGAAACTTGGAGAGTGTGTTCTTTGTATGACGTAGGCATCTGATAAGAAAGGATTTATCGAAATATTACCCCTAAGGGGGTGAAAAAGGGCAGCTAAGTTTGTCGAACCTACCCCCAAAATTCGATTTAGGGGGTGTTAAAAGTTTTTTTGAAGAATCTTATTTAACGTTACATATAAAATGCTTTGTCCTGAATGACTGACTGACGGATCAACGCACAGCCTAAACCGCTGATCGTAGAGACCTGAAACTTGGAGAGTGTGTTCTTTGTATGACGTAGGCATCTGATAAGAAAGGATTTATCGAAATACTACCCCTAAGGGGGTGAAAAAGGGCAGCTAAGTATGAAAAATCTTATCCCTTCGGCTAATATTCTTGAAATTTGGTATGAATAGTAATCTAAGTAAATGATAAAGCTTGATGTTTAACAGTTTTTTAAAACTACTTCCTCAAGTCAATTTAGGTGATGTTGAAGTTTGTATGGAAGAATCTTATTTTATAGGTTACTTAACTTGAAACATTGCACAAATACTAACCTAAATAAATATTAAAAGTGGAAAGAGGGTTAGAAGTTTGTATGGAAAACCTACAATATTATGCCGCGATATAAAAAATAAGCTATTCGAATTACTAATGCTACGCAGACGAAGTCGCGGGCAACAGCTAGTTAAATTATAAAATTAAATTAAATTATTTTGATTATATTTACATTTTGCTTAGTATGATCATTAAAAGCATAGGCTTTTAATGATCATATTATATTCATATTAAATTATAAAATTAAATTAAATTATTTTGATTATATTTACATTTTGCTTAGTATGATCATTAAAAGCATAGGCTTTTAATGATCATACTAAGCAAAATCTATTATCAAATCTATTATGCTTGGTAACTCTTAGTTACCTAAGTACCTATGCTACGTGTGTCGGAGTGTGTAAGCAGTAACTGTAGGTCAATAGGTATCGATATTATGAAACCTCGGTTTACCTATAAATATAAACAAATATTAAACGTGTTTCTCAATTTCTTTCCATCCCTGGACATCTAAAAATAAACACTAAACTACATCTTGAATCTTTACCTTTCTTAGATTTTTGTTTGCAAAACCACTCTGTCATTGTTCAATAATAATTCAAAAGACGGCAAACTCAACCTTTCTTCTGCCAAAGTGTTATCCGTTGTAATTTGTAATCATATTTCATAGACATTGTTCGACAAAATAATTCGAGTGTAAGCGACTCCATTATCGGAACAGAGTCGAAGACGTAAACGTTTCAAACAAATTTCTTTTTGAATGTGAAATCAATATGAGAAATTGGAAGCTCCATGTCTCAATTCACAATTTATTTTGTCCTAGTACTCTGCGAGGCGAAGCGATAAAGTGATGAGTGAACATTTTGCGACCCCTTGCTGAGATTAGTAGATAATGTAAAGACTAATAAAAAAAGTTAATTCAAAAATTCAAAAAACCCGACTGCTTAAAAAGGGAACTAAAAAGATGTAAACAAGAAGAAAATCATGCTGTGCTGTCGGAGGATACATCTTCGCGAGCTGACTGACCAAAACCAGACGTATCCTCCGACTGCACAGCATGATTTTCTCCTTGTTTACGTCTTTTTAGTTCCCTTTTTAAGCAGTCGGGTTTTTTGAATTTTTGAATTAACTTTTTTTATTTTTTAGTTCTTTTTTTGGAATTAGGTACATTTTAACATATAAGTGTTATATATTTTTGAAATCAGCTCTTAAAGCCCTTTATTTTGATACCCCACACGATAGGTTTGGGGCCCGAAAAATTTTTGGGCCCCCACAATATGGCGCCCAAAATCCGCCATTTTTCTATTTTCCAATTTTAATGTAGCCAGTGACACTCGCAGGGTTAAGACAAATCGATTGCCGTAAGAACCATCAAAATCGGCCCACGCGTTTGGTCTCTAGAACGCCACATAGGAACATACATACATACATACATACATACATACATACATACATACATACTTACATACATACATACATAGACTGATAAACACATTACCCTCCTTCGGCAGTCGGGTAAAAAATATCTAGGCTAAAATAACCTATGTGCATTGGATTTAACTTCATGAAGTTTAGACATAAGAGTCTCATAACTCTAAAGAAAACTACTACGCTTTGGAACAGGCAACTACATAGCTTCGTCTTTTTTGCTGTCCTCACTCCTTTACCACACTAAAGTGCCTGTAAATGTTTTAATTGAAATAATTACTTTAAGTGACCGTTTACACCAACCGGCGGGGTGCGTTGGGTAGCATCGGAGCGCATTCCACTATGTGTAAAAGGAAAATTTACATTGTAGACGAGCTTTAGACACGCCCCGGTTGCCTCGCCGTTGGAAATCGTACATTAATTCGATACGTAAACATTTTTTACCTAATAAAGTTGCATATTACATAGCCCCCCTCCTCCCCACCGACGGAAAAAGAAGGGGTGTTACAAGTTTGACGAGTGTACCTGTGTACCTGTCATGTTGTGTATATATGATAGCTCCTAAGCGGATGAACCACTTTAGATTTGTTTGTTTTTTATTGTTTGAAAGGTGACTTTATCGAGAGTGTTCTTAGCTATGCTTGATGAAAACCGGTTCAGCCGTTCAAAAGTTATGGGCGTTTTACTGTTTGGATCGGGGTATTTTTGCAAGATATCATCTGATAATTACGTGATCGATAGATTTTCGATCGAAGCGTGTCTTAGTAGGTAGATAATGTTTGTAACATGCAATAAAAATGTGTCGCGTGCTTTTTACCCGACTGCCGAAGGAGGGTAATGTGTTTATCAATCTATGTATGTATGTAAGTATGTATGTATGTATGTTTGTTCCTATGTGGCGTTCTAGAGGCCAAACGCGTGGGCCGATTTTGATGGTTCTTACGTCAATCGATTCGTCTTAACCCCGCGAGTGTCACTGGCTACATGAAAATCAGAAAATAGGAAAATGGCGGTTTTTGGGCGCCATATTGTGGGGATCCAAATTTTTTTTTCTTACAAACCTATCGTGTGGGGTATCAAAATAAAGGATTTTAAGAGGTGATTTCAAAAATATATAACACTTATATGTTTAAATGTACTTAATTCGAAAAAAAAAATAACTAAAAAGTTATGAATAAAAAAAGTTAATTAAAAAAATCCAAAAACCCGACTGCTTGAAAAGCGATCTAAAAAGACGTAAACAAGGAGAAAATCATGATGTGCAGTCGGAGGATACGTCTGGTTTTGGTCAGCCAGCTCGCGAAGATGTATCCTCCGACAGCACAGCATGATTTTCTCCTTGTTTACGTCTTTTTAGATCGCTTTTCAAGCAGTCGGGTTTTTGGATTTTTTTAATTAACTTTTTTTTAAATTATTACTTGTAAATTGTTTTACAAACAATAATATTTGGGTCTTTAACTAGTAAGAGATGTTATTAATTGTTATCGACAATAACGTTTATTATTGTACAGTTTCCGTTATCTCCCTTGCTTAGGGAATGCTGTAACTATAGTATGTGGTTTGCTTTTAACGTTTTTTATATATAGCACATACCTACATATACTCATGATAGCACAAGTTTAAGCCTTAGTGGTTTTTGGTTGCTATTTAATATGAATAATCCTGTACTGTTTTGTAGAATTGATAAATAAAAGGAAAAAAAGTAAAATTAAAAGTTTATTCGTTTTACATAGCGGCGCATCGCCGCGCCTTATCTACGACAAATCCTTATTCTTTAACACAATCATTCTTATAATTTATCTTCCGTCTTCTTCGCTATTGATTCTCTAAGCGCTGTGTACTTTATCAGAAACACTTTTATACGTAGGTATTAAGTATATGAGGTTTGCGGACGTTACAATGTTCCCCAGTTTTATCTTAAAAGGATGCTGGAGTGAGATGTTGTTTATTTTTTATGTTATTTCAAGGAGTGTTTATCTTGTCAGTATAAAAAATATTACTGTCAATCTTATGTATCCTTTTATTTCTGGCATTTACTGTATCCAGTGAATGCCAGTGTAGTGTCTTAGAAAGATAGTGTGGTGTAAAACATTTACTGGCTTTTTTGGATACTGCCTGCTCATTCTTTTTAACACGCTTTTACTAGCTTGGTATATATGTATAGTCATCGGCTCGTAACTTGGCAAGGTTTTGGCATAGTGGGGGTAAGTTCGCGCATCGTACACATATTGCCACAAAAAAGTGGTCACTTTTATTTCTTGTAATTTTTCAATGGTTATGGCCGTCATTTATTTTTAATCATGTATGTTTAGAAGAAAGTTAAATAAAGGAGAAGAATTCGTGAAATTTATTAGGTGTTATAAATAAAATATATACAGCTAAAACTTAAAAAAAATATTCGAAAAAGATATTAATATTAAACATTATGTGTCCTATTAAAATATAATGATATTAATATTAAAATTTAAAACAATAACAACTACTAACAAAAACTTAACAAAAACTCAACATAAACAAAGGGTACAACTTTCGTGCACGCAAGTGTAATCGGGAATGAAAGGAGGGGAAGGACGCGGTTCGGGAGGCAAGGGTTGACTGAGCCACCAATCGCGCGCTCGGATCGGCGCGACCTTGTACCCCGCGTCCCGCATCATTACCAAGGAGACCTAAAAAACGACTTCTGCGCATCTAACTACTGTTGCCAAGTTACGTGCCGATGACTATATACAGGGTGGCCAAAAAGTCGTGGATCAAACGCAACTAGGGGTTAGATGGGGCCATCAGCTGCATAAAATTGTTCTGCGAGTGGTCCTTAAGGTCAACCCCTGCAGTGTTATAATTTATTTAATATTTTTCACAATCGTTATTTTGTTTTTTCGTCCTAGAAAGTTATTAGAGCCATTCATGGCCATGTGTTATACTTTTTCAGAATCCCTATTTAATGCGCCAAAACTTGTAATACAGGGTCACTTTTCGGTAGAGTATTCTTTTTTCACAGTGGGGTCCGAAACAAATAAAAGTTATGATTTGAGAAAATTTTATTTCGTAAAACTTCATCACACCCAATAAACAACCTTACGAGTATATAGCATGTATAACGCAAGGACTCATCAGTACCAATCTAGTAAAAATAATAAAAAGGATACAGAATGTAATTTTTTTTCCGAATTTTAATAAGAATTAGCAAAAAAATGTCAATTTTCTCATAAAAACACAAATTATAACTCTGCAGGGGTTGACCTTAAGGACCTCCCGTTTGAACATTTTTTGCAGCTGATGACCCATATAACCCCTAGTTGCGTTTGATCTACGACTTTTTGACCAGCCTGTATGTGTAACGGAATCTTTGAACGTAATTTTCACCCCCTTCAAAACGTCGGATTAATTTGTAACTTTTCACACTTATCAAGGGCCGATGACAATGCAATAATTTAAATAGTTTGTCCCATTATCCTCACCAGGATCTTCAGGATTAGCGATTGAACTAAAAGGTAATAAAAAAGTAGTTTGAAAAAACTAAAAACACTGCGTAGCGTTTAAAGCGTGTTTTTTTCAAAATAGATATACAAATTGCGTTCATTAATTGTGAACGCCATTGTAACCGTGTGGTGGAATACCAAAGCATTGTTCTCCAGTTTTACGACCCACAAATGTCACACATTACAATGTCGTTCAATTTAATAGTTATTTCCTGTTACATAATTGTTATTTTAGTGCCGTTTAAATTTAATATCGACATTTAAACCCCTTATTGCTTTATCTATGAGACTAATTACATCTAGTGACAATGTAGGATCCCGCGATAAATGATTAGGTATCTAATTCTAATTTGTACCTACAAAGTATTAAAACAAAGTTGTTTTTCGTGTGATCGCTCGAGCGCAGACAGATCACTGAGATCAAAATCTCAATCTTTCAATTAAAATGTGAAAGTTAGTTTGTTTAATTATTATTATTTCACGCCTAAACCGCCGAATCACTTTACCTCGGGAGTACGATCCCTTAGGAATGTTTCTAAAGTTCATGCGGGCAAACACCCAGGTTTGTATGAAATAAGCTATCAGCTACTAAAATATATTTTTCATTTAGCCTGATTGTCCAACTCCTGGGTAGTCCTCCCATTTCTCTAGGTGTTGTGCTTCACCTCACCAATTCTCAAGCCATCCAAGCATCTAAGCGGTTTTTCTCGGTCTGCTGCGACCCCGTCCAGCTTTATCAGGGTGCCAGTCTTGCGATACAGAGGCCCACAGCTTAGACAGCATCCGATAGACATGGCTTGGCTAGTCTTACTTCAGTTTTGTAGCATTTTGAGCTACGTCGGCAGTTTGCATTATGGAGCGCATTAATTTCGTTCAGTCAACTTTACATTAAGTATGCTGCATTCCACCGCCCGTTGACAGGCCTTGACCTTGGACTTCTGTATGATAAAGACTAAGTTTGTGCACCATATGTTAGAATGGGGAGAATACACATGTTCATTAGCTTGCGTTTTAAGGTGACGGGTAAATCGCCCTTATAGCTCTTTCATGGGCCAGTAGCTCTTCCTGGCGTTCTCTAAAATTTTATTGCTTATAACATTTTTACCCGCCAAAAATTCCATTTCGATGGCGAATTTGATGGCTTCGCAGTCATCTTAGTTCAATTCCTTTATCCTTTATTAGAGAGAGCAGTGGTGGCCCAGAGGTAGCGGCCGCGTCTTACAAGTTGTATTGTAAGTCGTGAGTTCGAACCCAGGTAGGCGCTTTACTTTGTGTAAATTATTTCATCACCACTGCTCTATAAACGGTGAAGGAAGACATCGTGAGGAAACCGGCATGTCCTAGAACCAAAAATTGGATGACATTCATGTGACATCCACCAACCCGCACTGGGCCCACGTGATAGATTACGGCCCATTCTCTCTCACAGAGATCCCAGCAGTGGGAACATTAAAAGACTGATAAAGATGATGATCCTTCATTAAAGAAAATACATTTGTCGATTTGCGACGACATAAAAATGGTAAATCAAGATCTCAAATTTTGCTGAAGGTTAGGTACCACTGCACAGTATCTCTTTTCCTTCTCAGTAGTGTTTGCTGTTTCGATTGTGGGGGAATTTTTTCAATCGCTTTGAGACTGGTTCCATCTTAGTGCTATTGGAAATCGATGTTTGCAGCTGTTTCGTTTTTGATTCTACTTGTACAATTTGGTTCGTTGAAGTATATTGTTCCATGTTTTTCAAGATATAAACAAGGAACTATAGTGCTTAAAAGGCTCTAAAACACCCATTAAAAGTTTTTTAAGCAAAGGTAAAGTTCGTAGTGCCTATCAAATCTTTGTTGATGCTACTTAGCTCAGAATTTCAGGAAGACTCTTTGAAACACTTTACGCGTAGGTATAAATAAAGCCGTTCTATTCTTTTTTGTTTGGACTCTAGAGTATCGGGAGTTGATCATGCGCAGATAAAAAAATAAGCAGGCAGGATTGGTTGCAGAACTTATTGCTCGGTAGTAGGTAGTTGTCGTAAAGGAGACTCTTGGAAAGTACATAGGCAGATATCCCAAATCTTAAGAAGTGATAAAATATCTATGGAATGCATTGCCAGACCCAATAAAGCGCGCCCAGTCATTGCCTGTATTTAAAAGACTCGTAAAAGAACATAACCTGTCACTGTGATTGTCGTCAGTCAACAATTTCTTTCATTGCCTATATATATTAAGTATGTATGTATTTATGTATCTATTAAATAACATATGTATGTATTTGTGTATGTATAATAATATTATTGTATATTTAAAGTAAATATTCGTAATGTTATGTGTTACACCAATGTCAACCCCATTTCATGTCCAGTCTATCACTGTCCATTCCAGGTTGCCTGGAAGAGATCGCGGTATGCGATAAGGCCGCCCATTGTATGTATTTTAGTTTTAAGTTTCATTTTCTATGTTTTAACTTGGTGTACCTACAATAAAGCATATATAAATAAATAAATAAAATATGTTTTACAATGCATGTCCTCGAAAAGAGCGTTTTCCTACTATCTTGTCTACTATATAACACATTGCCTAAGAAATTCGTTGCGAAATATGAACATTTATAAGATTAGGGTTATAAGATTATAAAATAAAAATTAAAAAAAAAACAAAATTACATAATAACAGTTACGAAATGACTTTTGTATGCAGTATTGATATCATTATGTAACTGGCGAATGATACTGAATCTGTTACATCTCGAAAAAGCGGGCGTTGATTGTGTGTATATAGTCTGTGGTTTTTAGTCTGAACGTTTCTTATAAATTGTTGTTGGAACTTATTTGCATTTAATTAAGAAAGCTCATCAGGTAGTGGAAAAAGAATCGTTCGTGTCTCGCATAAAACGGCTTTATTTTAACACTCGCATGTAGTAAATTTGCTAAATCGCTCGTGTTAAAATCTCGACTTTTTATGCTCCACAAGAAATGTACTATTTCCAAGCAGCCAAACTGTGCGGAAAGTGTCACTTTTTTCACTAGTGCTTTTCTTCTCTGTATTTTTTTTAATTATCAACTCCGTCATCAGCCAGAAGCATAGAGTTTTTATTATTTGAGAAAAGTTTTACAAATTAGTTAAGTACAGATTATGATTCATATAAAAGATAAAATATAACTAATATTTCATTAAAGGCGATTTTAATTACTCTAAATTTAGATATGATCAATAAATTAATTTTAAATATTCATTAAATATGTTTGGAAGAAAGTATTTTTTGCTCGTGCCTTTTTGCGTTACGACGTGACAGCTATTTGCACATGCGCAGTAGATATGCGAGGAACTATTAGTTAATCTGTGGATATGCTAAGCGCGCTTGAATAAGCCCGCCATTTTATTAATTTCTTACTTGAATCAGATATATTTTTTATTTCCTCGCACAATGCATAGTAAAATGTTGTATGATACACATACGTAAGATGATTCCCGACTCGTGTCGAAATGCCACTCATCGGGAATCACCTACCTTCCGCACTTGTAACATAAATAACTATAGTAACATTTTGTTTGTGCAAAACTAGCTTTATGACTCATGCAAAAATCGCCAAAACTTTATGGATATCAGTATCCGCCTACAAAAATAGATTAACGATTTCAGAAAGTTTGCTTACATTGTAAGGAAAATGAAGCTAATCATGGTCAAGAAATGAGAACCTCACGATTTAATTACAACATCGCTTAAAACCAACGAGCTATTCACAACGATTCAATTAACTCAACATTAGAATTTAAAAAAAGAATCGATTACACCACTCGCCTACCTACTTCTCTGTTTATTTAATTCGATGAACGGCTATCCAGCCAGTATTCCCAGTATTGCCATACACAAAATGAAATTGTACATGTTACTAGAACGAAGAAAATTGCTTTTACAGCTCCGTAGGGTTTTGATTAAACAGTGTTGCCAGATTTAAGGGGACTTTTGAAAAAGGAAATGCTTTTCTTGATTATGATGCTGTAAGGAAAATTGTTTAAACGAGTCGAAACGAGAATTTTTCTTGTTGGGATTATAATGGACTGAGGAAATCGGTCTTGTTGGTTTTAAAAAGCGAATAATATGTCGCTGGCTATCCTTTAGTTTCTTTCTTTGGTGTGGTTCTTTTTAACTGTCGACTACACCCATAAAAAAAGGTAATTAAAAAAATCAAAAAAACCCGACTGCTTAAAAAGCGAACTTTCTTCTTGTTTACATCTTTATAAGATGTAAACAAGAAGAAAGCAGTCGGAGGATACATATTCACGAGCTGGCTAACCAAAGCCAGATGTATTCTTCTGCACAGCATGATTATCTTCTTGTTTACATATTTTTAGTTTGCTTTTTAGCAGTTGGGTTTTTTGATTTTTTTAATTAGGTACCTTTTTTATTTATAACTTTTTAGTTTTTTTTTTTTTAAATTATGTATTGTTACGGATGTGACGTCAGCCTACGTGCAACCGACCAATGTCCGCCGAGCCCGC
Source organism: Anorthoa munda (assembly GCA_945859665.1). Taxonomy (NCBI): domain Eukaryota; kingdom Metazoa; phylum Arthropoda; class Insecta; order Lepidoptera; family Noctuidae; genus Anorthoa; species Anorthoa munda. The sequence goes on along the minus strand of OX243896.1, from coordinate 17,225,370 downwards.
CGAAGCAAAGCCGCCATATTGAAGCCTTCTCTTCAGTCGAGCCATGCCAAGCAGTGGGGATGTGTTAATATAAGCGATTGCCAGTCATTTATTTGTCTCTTTCGATGCTGAATACAAGATCTGAACAAAGCTCTGCCCGAATTTTATTTATCCGTTACACTCAGAAGTGGGATACACAAAAAGTAAGCTTCGTTTTAATAAAATATCCACGCCACAACCGCAAGATCACCCTGAATCTGAAGAAAAATCGAACAAGTTTGTCATATTGACACTACGAGCTTCGCGGCGTGTGCTACACTCTGCCATTGACCCGACTGCACGCCGAGCAAGACTACATCAAACTCTTCAACGTGTGCTGCGTGTGACTGCAAGGAGAGGTCCTAACAAGGTCCGAGAGCTGCCAGGAGCCACAGCCAGTTTGCCAGGTGCGTTATCTTTCTCATTTCTATATCCGCAACATCAATAACTCTAATTCTAGCCAGGCCATAGCAACTTGTTTTACTCGTCGCCATGTTCTCGATAATAAGGATAAAACTAATTCGTATAACCAGCATCCGTGTATGATGATCATGTTTTTACGTAAACGAAATAAAGGATAGTAACAGATGGCGTCCTGTAGGTAGTTTGTTTACCCTCGTGGGGAAAAGGCGTGCCTTCATATGTGCTTATAATTAACTCTTATTCTAGCCGGGCCATAGCCATTTAGTCTAGCAGTGGGAATAAATAGATTAACCAAATACATTGTTTTGCTTCGGGTACACACTAATGATATTGTACTAATTACGCAGATCAAAATGAAGCTTGCCACTGATCAACCGTATATTATAGACGTAAGACATCCTTAGACGACAATCTGAATCCAGTTACGCTTATCCTGTGATCTAAGAAAAAAAAAAAGGGTCGATTGTAAGCTTTGTCACAAAATAGAACGCCGCCACTTACATACTTTGTGCCTCTGTGTTGATTACCGCGCTTTAAATGTCACTGTAAAATAAATGTTTCCCTTACCTTATATAGAAGATCAAGTTTCTCGAGTTAGCTGGCAAAGATTACTTTAACTGTTACGCATCAGTATGGTCCAAAGTTACCATCGATTAGCAATTAATCCAGATGACACTCTTAAAACAGAGTTTAGAACTAGCAAAGGTAGTAGCATAAGTATACCGGGATTCCATTTAGTTTACAAAAGAGACCTTCAGTGTGAGATTTATTAATATAGCAGCATAATCTGTCGGTAGATCTGTCGATACCCAAAACGAAGCAGGTATTGGCATTTTTTTTAGAAGATTTATTTCTACCCTCGACTGATTTAAATTCTGGCGTTATAATTTTATGAAATGTCTAACAAAAAAAAAATACCGAAACTTAAATATGAATACTCGTAAATACACTAGTTTTGAAAAATCAAATCGCTAAATGGTCAGGTCAAATTGCCACCTGTGGCATACAGCCGTGTTGGCAGTTTCAAGTTTCATTTGTCTAGTAATGTGTCATGTGGGTACGTCCATTTATCGGATTGTGCAGTTATTTTAAGAAGTTTTATTTGAAATTTCGCGGCGATTGTGTACCTGTTGTTATGGATTAGTTTTTAACAATTGCAAAATATTTCGTGTTCTAAGCCTGTGTTCGTTTTGTATGACCCCGCGCTTCCTACATAAGTACATACGGATGCGTGTAAGTTAGGTGTCGCCGGTATATTGATGCAAAACAAACTGAAAATAAAATTCATTGCGATCAGTCGTGTTACAAGTGAGAATAGCATGGACCATTATTATGAGCTTCAAACCCTTGCTGTTGGACTCGTTACGTAGATTTCGCGTGTATGTTATATGTCATGTAAAGGTTGTTACCAACTGTGCAGCGGTCCAAGATACGGTCACGCATCGCAGGATAGTGGTTTTTGATAAAACATTATAACATTAGCGTTGAGTATAGGCCGGGCCATCGTATGAAACATGTAGGCGCTTGGCAGAAATCTAGTAGTTACAAAGAATAAAAAAGAAATCGTCTCCTAAGTCGCTGATTGGTTCTATACGTTACAATGCCAGGACGATAAGCTTAGTTCATTAATTAACCAGCTAAAAACCAACACCTCCGATCCGTACGCAATAAGCAATTACATGATTGTTGACGAGAGGCTTTATAGAAAAACCCTAGACGGGAGTAGACTTGTAGGAGCTTCGGAGCTTGGGTAGATAGATAAGATAGTGCAAATGCATCATGATTACTTTGGTCACCATGATTTTAATAAAATAGTATATTGGTTACCAAAAATGACGCAATTCATTAGAAAATACATGACCGCACGTCTTCATTGTGCACATGGCAAGGGAAGTTAGTGTATGAAAGAACGAAAATTACATCTTAATTCGTAAACCATCTGAACCAATGCTTCATGTAAACCATTTAGGTCCGTATGATTCATGTAAACCATTTAGGTCCGTTTTGTTAGGCAAAAAAAAAGAGGTATGTGTACAGTTGGCTCGTGGCTAAATAATAACAGCCGCACGGGTCGATATTCAAGGTTAAGCAACGCTTGACGAGGTCGGTCCGTGTATGGGTGACTATTTCAACATACCGAGATTCCTCCGTGCCTCGGAAAGCACATTAAGCCTTTGGTCCTAGCTGTCATTTGAAGATCTTTGACATTCGTTACGAGTAGTCGGAAGCTTGAGATCTTGAGAGCTGAAGCTTGAGGTATCGTGTTTCCCAGTTACTGGGTTAAGAAGGTCAGATACGCAGTCGCTCCATGTAAAATACTGGTACTCTGCTGAATCCGGTAAGACTGGAAGCCGACCCCAACATAATTGGGAAAAGACTAGGCAGATTGATTGTGTTCAGTTGGTAATGATTGTAGTGACGAATGAGTTTTCCAAATTTGTTATTGCCGAGTCAACACTTGCGTACTATCATTTCTATCGTGAAAATTCGGACACTGAAATGGTTTGGTAAACAGTTTAGGTACACATTACGTGATATTGCTTGTCCACATGCTAATGGTTAGTTTAAACGTAAAAATCAATCCATTCATAATGCTTTGCTGACTATAATTACTATAGTAAAGCCTTAACAAATAACTAAATAACTGGGCCAATTCCCTGTCTGAATTTCTTTGAAGCGTTAAGATTTAATATTCGCTCGTAATGGTAGGCCATGTGACTTTACGATTTTCAGTAAAGTAAAGTTAAGTAGTCAAGTCTAGTGACGCCTAGTGCCACCTAGTGACGCCTAGTAACGCCATGCAACGCCATGCAACGCCATGCAATGCCATGCATACCATGCAATGCCATGCAATGCCATGCATACCATGCAATGCCATGCAACGCCATGCCATGCAACGCCAAGTAACGCCAACTAATGCCAACTAATGCCAATTCAATTAGGCCACTAGGCGGCACTTTGAATGTCAAATATTGAATGTAAAAAGAAAGCTTCAGATAACGCAAGAGTGATCATGTGTACAAAAGGGTTGTTTTTATGACTACAATTAGTGCAGTTAGTCAATACAAACTGGATGACTTTTATTTTGGTCATATTCATTTATTTATTTATTATTTATTTTATTGTACACCACTTTAATAATAACAGGACAATATTTTTTTAAAGAAGTGTACAATGGGCAGTCTTATCGCACAGGGCAATCTCTTACAGACCTTTCATAATATATTAACTAAAGTCAATGTCAACGCCATAGCTATAACGTATTTATCTTAAACATAATGTAAACATTTACATTGAATGCGGTACAATGGTTTGCTAGAATCTGTCGAGTCCATATTGAAAATGCTCTATGTAAAGTAGTGTAGTGTGTGCGCTCGGTTGGCGCAGTGGTTGAGCGATTGACTGCTGCGCTGCGTGTCACGGGTTCGATTCCTGCACGGTACAAATATTTGTATGACCTACAGATAGTTGTTTCGGCTCTGGGTGTTTGTGTATGTGAGTTTATGTTTCTAAACGCACCTACGATACAGGAAGAAATTCCTAATGTGGGTAGATACTAAAAGTTTTACGTGGTTACAAAAGCTCACAGGTGCTGAGTCGGTAAATGGGCTAAGGCCATATAGAAGTATAGCACCTATATCTGACAGTAACAATAGTACCTAACTGTAATAGTAATTGTTTTTTAGTAACAATAGTACTGACACTGAAGCCCTAATTGATTTATTTGAAAGCTAATTAATGTTTTTGCTCCCATTGCGGGAGCAATGATTCCAGGATGGCCGAATGTTACGGATGTGACGTCAGCCTACGTGCAACCGACCAATGTCCGCCGAGCCCGCCGAAGCAAAGCCGCCATATTGAAGCCTTCTCTTCAGTCGAGCCATGCCAAGCAGTGGGGATGTGTTAATATAAGCGATTGCCAGTCATTTATTTGTCTCTTTCGATGCTGAATACAAGATCTGAACAAAGCTCTGCCCGAATTTTATTTATCCGTTACAGTATATTTAAACATATAAGTGTTGTATATTTTTGAAAACACCTCTTAAAAAATATTGTGCCCCCACAATATGGCGCCCAGTATCCGCCATTTTTCTAGTTGCCAATTTTAATTTAGCCAGTGACACTTGCTGGGTTAAGACGAATCGATTGACGTAAGAATCATCAAAATCGGCCAACGGGTTTGGTCTCTAGAACGCCTCATAGGAACAAACATACATACATACGCACACACATACATACATAGACTGATAAATACATTACCCTCTTTCGGTAGTCGGGTAAAAAGATCATTGGTTTATATGAGATACCTACATAAGTACAATCATACAAGATTTTTTCTCGGACTTAAATTTTGATGACACGGCTGGAGCAGTGGTCGAGCGATAGTCTGTTGCGCTGCGTGTTGCGGATTTGGTTACCGCAAGGAACAAATATTTGTATGACCGTAGTTTCAACTTACTGTTCCGGATCTGGGTGTTTTTGTATGTGAGTTTAAATGTTTGCAAACGCACCCACGATACAGAAGAAACTCCTATTGTAAGAACGTTTTAAAAAAAAAGTTAATTCAAAAATCAAAAAACCCGACTGCTTAAAAAGCGAACTAAAAAGACGTAAACAAGAAGAAAATCATGCTGTGCAGTCGGAGGATACATATTCGCGAGCTGGCTGACCAAAACCAGATGTATCCTCCGACTGCACAGCATGATTTTCTTCTTGTTTACGTCTTTTTAGTTCGCTTTTTAAGCAGTCGGGTTTTTTGATTTTTGAATTAACTTTTTTATTTGTAACTTTTTAGTTAATATTTTTTTCGAATTAGGTACATTTAAATATATAAGTGTTATATATTTTTGAAATCACATCTTAAAACCCTTTATTTTGATACCCCACACGATGGGTTCGGAAGAAAAAAGAAAATTGCTCCCCCATAATATGGCACCCAGAAGCCGCCATTTTTCTATTTTCCAATTTTAATGTAGCCTATGACACTCGCAAGGTTAAGACGCATCGATTGACGTATGAATCATCAAAATCGGCCAACGCGTTAGGTCTCTGGAACGCCACATAGGAACAAACATACATACATACTTACATACATACATACATACATACATACATACATATATACATACATACATACATACATACATACATAGACTGATAAACACATTACCCTCCTTCGGCAGTCGGGTAAAAAACCAGCCAAGTGCGAGTCGGACTCGCGCACGATGGGTTCCGTACCATTATCGCAAAAATGGCACAAAAATCACGTTTGTCGTATGGGAGCCCCACTTAAATATTTTTTTTATTCTGTTTTTAGTATTTGTTGTTATAGCGGCAACAGAAAACATCATCTGTGAAAATTGCAACTGCCTAGCTATCACGGTTCATGAGATGCCGAGAGACAGTCAGACAGACGGACAGTGGAGTCTTAGTAATAGGGTCCCGTTTTTACCCTTTGGGTACGGATCCCTAAAAACCGGTCAAGTGCACGTCGGACTTCGCACATTTAGGGTTCCGTACCAAACCGCAAAATCAAGTTCATTGTAATAGTAAAAAACCGGCCAAATGTGAGTCGGACTCGCGCACGAAGGGTTCCGTACCATAATCGCAAAAAACGGCAAAAAAATCACGTTTGTTGTACTAAAAACAGAATAACATAAATATTTAAGGGGGGCCCTTAAATATTTATGTTATTCTGTTTTTAGTATTTGTTGTTATAGCGGCAACAGAAAAACATCATCTGTGAAAATTTCAACTGTCTAGCTACCACGGTTAATGAGATGCCGAGAGACAGACAAACAGACGGACAGTGGAGACTTAGTAATAGGGTCCCGTTTTTACCCTTTAGGTACGGAACCCTAAAAATGAAGGAATTTCAAAGGAAAAATCGGATTATCAATATATTGGTATGTATATATTTGTTAGTAAAATATACGTAATTATAAACATTATCACCAAATTTGAACTTCATAGATAGGTCAATGGGTAGTTAGAAAATTCCACGGCACAAAATTTTGTAAAAATAGCTTAATTTGGTGGCTGCTCATTCCTTTCTTTTCCTATAATTTTTTAAACAAAAATCGCAGCTCTAAACAACGATACCACACTTGATGGGAAAGATCAAGGTTTTTTCGCGCCCTCATTTGCTGTATAACATTTAAAAATATTTTTGAATCTTTTTATTGGTATTTTTATATTTGAAGTCTAGCTCCAACCGTCTCTTCTATATGTATATCTGTGTGATAGACGACGGACAGACAGACAGAAACGTGAGTGACAGCAATAGGAGCTCCGTTTGCACCCTTCGGGTACGGAACCCTAAAAAATGGAAGAATTGTTGCTACATCGTAGCCAAGCTTACTCCTACGCCAGCTACATCGTAGACAGAAGAATTAGGAAGAAGACAAGAATTTAGGTTCTTAAAAACGTACTAATATAATAAGTCTGTCGGTCTTCTATAGACTGTACTTCGGCGAGTGTGCTCATGAACTCCACGACCTCATCCCACCGGCCCCCTTCCACCATCGGACATCTAGACGCACTGCAAGTTATCATCCTCACCTCGTTGCCATTCCACCAATTCGCACCAAGCGCTTCCAAACATCCTTCATAATGCGCACAGCAAAAGAGTGGAACTCACTGCCTGCGTCTGTGTTTCCGAACGCATACATCCCGAATCTCTTCAAAGTTAGAGTGAACAGGCTTCTTCTGGGTGAGCTCACTCCATCGTCGACTCTGTCTCTGTCACCGACCTAGACTAGAGTCAAGAGCAAACCCATCATAAATAAAAAAAAAAAAAAAAAAAAAAAGAAACCATAATTTGGCCTATGTAGCTAGACCCCGGCAATGCATCGAACGATAAATAACTTACAACAAAAAAATACTTTTTACAAAAAAATACCGACTTCCAAATAAGAAAACTACAAAGTGAAAAATAACTTTATTACTGGAAGTCGGTGTCTTTAGTAGGTACCAATTTTTTGCCTTATGGACACCGAATTCCAATAATAGTTATTTTTCACTTTGTAGTTTTCATATTTGGGATTCGGTAGAATATTTTTGTAAAAAGTTTATTTTTATTTTTAACATTTTAGTTGTACCTACCTAATAGGCAAGTAGTTTTGTAAGGTAGGTACTTATAATGCCAGAATAGATTACCATAACCGGTGAAATGAGAGTGTACCAAGGTGAACTGTAAACATCTGCGTACCCATTTAGAGCGTACTGGCGTGATGTTATGTTATGAAATACATAAACAGACATGCGATTGCAACAATCCCGAGAGCTTTGCCGTTATTTATTGAAGATTTTTGTTGTATATATCCAAAGTTCTTCATCAGATCTTCACCAAATTAAAATGGGACTAATTTCGGAACATACTCTTTAAACAAAAAAAAACGAATTTTCAAAATGCTCCACAATTGGAGATATCGGTGAACATAAACAAAAAGAAAAAAAACACACATAAAGTCGAACATAGAACCTCCTCCTTTTTGGTAAGTCGATTAAAAAGGACAGATTTACATAAAAAACTTTTTATTGATTTTTAATGGTGATGTCGTGGTGGCCTAGAGGCTAAGACCTCACCTATCGTGCTTGAGGCGTGATCCGGGCAAGTACCAAAGTGTATTTTTCAAATTTATATGTACTTTCTAAGTTTATCTTGGACGTCACAGGCAACGGTGAAGGAAAACATCGTGAGGAAACCTGGACTTATATAGTTAATGTAAATCTGAAATAGCCAAGTCAGAGGCCTGTGGGTTCCCAGAGGCGGCTTAATTAACTCTGACACCTCACACGAAAAGAAGAAGATTGATTTTTAAGGCATTTAAAGTTTAATTTTCATCTGAATGTCGGGCCACTTTCTTGCTTTTTCCTTTATCAATGTAAGTGATTTGAATTTCACCTGTAATCATGGTCACAAAAAGTAAAATAAACACATAAGAAAATGGGCACAGTACGAAAAATTAAGGACCTACTATTATTTATTTTTCTAGGTAGGTATAGTAAATGGCTACAACGTGGACATATATTTTTAAGGACATTTTAAGGAATATTTTCTATGTAAAATTGGTGAATTAAAACATACTTCGTTACCCATTAAGTGGGCCGTATTCATTTACTATCCCGGTTTCTCAACACTCGATTATCGGGCTGTTAATGTAATCGACGAATAATCGCCGGTTATCTGCTGTGATTGACTGTTGAAAATTCATTCAACCAATCACAGCAGATAACGCATGCTTGACAATTTGTCACATTAATTCTGCGATAATTTAGCAGCGAGAAATCCGGCCATAGGTACGTTCTCTAATGTATTATAATACATTATAAAAAAGTCTGATCTTACCATATTCATCCACTAAAAAATAAAAACCAGAATATGAGTACTTAATTTACCCTGTTACTAATAAACACAGAATAAAATTATACCAAGTATAAACCTATGAAAATGTACGGTTATGCCTTTGTTATTCCTGGTATAACTTTATTCCCTGTTTATTAGTAAGAAGGTTAGATATTAAAAAAAATCCCAATGTTGTTTTTCTAGACGATGTGATCGTCTATGAATAGAAATGTAGAAAAAACACGGATATAAACAACGTTAATAAAAACGTTTTTACTGCTTTTGAGAAAAACACTAAAAAGGGTAAAAGCATTATTGGTAAAGCATTTATGAGTATGTAGTATAGACCAGTTAGGGTAGTGAATCCTAATTTGCAACTTCGAAAAGCTTGTGCTCGCTGCGCACCACGTGACAAACAGCGAAATTTTGGAATATTTACACTTTTTGCTCAAAAAAAATCATAAACTATGCGTTTTTCGACAAACAAAATTCTGTGCTTATTTAAGGTTCATTAAATTTGAAACAATTTAAGTCTAACCGCAGATCTATTAACCGGGTTATAGAGAGCTATGACCTTTTCAAAATCGTTACCTGCAAATATAAGAAGGGAATAAGCAGGTAACGTGAAAAAAGATGGATGCAAGAGTGCATTTACAGTCGGTAATAGCTGTTACCTGCCCCACCCTAAAAACAAACGAATTTGAACTCTCTGTCTGTAACATTAAGTATTATTTAATTTGTATGAGTTTAAATTAATAAAAAAAACCATGAATCAATTTAAAATTGAAATAGTGTCATACTAAGTCAATATGTTGTGCTACAAAATTTAGTGACAGGAACAAAACGCTGTAAAACCGACATAACTTTAAATAAAATGGAGTCCGTCTCTCCCCCCAGCCTATTTTGCACTTGGTGGAATGCATGGAAATCTTGGAATACCTTCGGTCCTTTCATAGCTTGGTCCCAATTTTGTTTGTCGAAAAACGCATATTTTATGATTTAAGAGCAAAAATTGATAATTTCGCAGTTTGTCGCTGGTGCGCAGCGAGCACAAGTTTTTCGAAATAGCAAATTTGGATTAACACTACCCTAACTGACCCATGATACAACGTACTAAAAAGCCAGAAATACATCAAGCTTTGCGGTGTTAATGTCGATTTCTACTGGGCTAAAAATAGAACAAACAGACATAGCACAGTCATTTTTGGGAATCAAAGCACTATAAACTAAATATTAGAAGTAGACAATAAAAATACAGTACAGGAAATGGGTTGAATACTTTACCGTCTATATCGCTTATTTTCATATGATGTTTCTTCTCTAAAGCTGAAAATGTAATTTAAATACATCTATATATCTATATATATAAAAATGAAACCCGTTTTCCGTTGTCACGGCATCACGCGTGAACGGCTGGACCGATTTCGCTTATTCTTTTTTTGTTGTGTTCGTTATTGTTGGGAGAAGGTTCTTATGTAGGGTAAGGTAGGGTAGGTAGGGTAGGGTAGGGTATGTAGGGTAGGGCAGGTAGGGTAGGGTAGGTAGGGCAGGGTAGGTAGGGGGTAGGGTAGGTAGGGTAGGGTAGGGTATGTAGGGTAGGGCAGGTAGGGTAGGGTAGGTAGGGTAGGGTAGGTAGGGCAGGGTAGGTAGGGTAGGGTAGGTAGGGTAGGGTAGGTAGGGTAGGGTAGGGTAGGTAGTGTAGGGTAGGTAGGGTAGGTAGGGTAGGGTAGGTAGGGTAGGGTAGGGTAGGTAGGGTAGGGTAGGTAGGGTAGGGTAGGTAGGGTAGGGTAGGTAGGGTAGGGTAGGTAGGGTAGGTAGGGTAGGGTAGGTAGGGTAGGGTAGGTAGGGTAGGGTAGGTAGGGTAGGGTAGGTAGGGTAGGGTAGATAGGGTAGAGTTGGTAGGGTAGGGTAGGGTAGGTAGGGTAGGTAGGGTAGGTAGGGTAGGGTTGGTAGGGTAGGGTAGGTAGGGTAGCGTAGGTAGGGTAGGGTAGGTAGGGTAGGGTAGGTGGCGTAGTGTTGGGTAGGTGGAGTAGTGTTGGGTAGATGAATGTTTGGTGTTTTTATGGCAAAACAAAGTTTGCCGGGTCAGCTAGTATATATATATAAATGAATCCCTATTTCCCTTGGTCACGGCATCACGCGTGAACGGCTGGACCGATTTCGCATATTATTTTTTTGTTGTGTTTGTTATTGTTAGGAGAAGGTTTTTAAGAAAAAAAAAATAAGAAAAAAAATATAGTACCTTACCTACATAGGTAGGGTAGGTATGTAGGGTAGGGTAGGTAGGGTAGCGTAGGTAGGGTAGGGTAGGTAGGGTAGGGTAGGTAGGGTAGAGTAGGTAGGGTAGGTAGGGTAGGTAGGGTAGGTAGGGTAGAGTAGGTAGGGTAGGGTAGGTAAGGTAGGGTAGGGTAGGTAGGGTAGATGAATATTTGGTGTTTTTATGGCAAAACAAAGTTTGCCGGGTCAGCTAGTTACTTATAACATTCAATTTAGACGTTTCGAGTCGGACTGCTGCGGCACCGCAGCGGTGCGGGTGTGCGCAAGACCCGCAATGACGCAGCAGTCCGACACGAAATCTTTTGCATCTACTATTTATATATTGTATCAATTGGATTTGGTAAAATAATATACAATTCTAATACAAAATCAGATAATACTTATTTTAAACATTATTAGGATAATTAAACATTAAATAATTTGAATTTAGGATTAATAACGTATAATGAAAATTGTTTTAAATCTTTTGTATATTATTGAGTGTAATATTAATGAAAAAAAAAATTAGGGCATATTGTATTTAGGGATTTCAATTTTATGGCATGTGATATTATGTTAAGTACGGGCAAGTGATGATCAGGACAAAAAAAATGGCATTTAGATTATGGATAAAAAACGTTAGGGAACACAATAGAGAACTTTCTGTGCAACTGACATAAAGATGCAAATCTTTTGTCATTGACAAAGCAATTGACTGAATAGAAATGGTAAATTGAAAACTGACGATACTACATATCTGGCTTATTTTATTTTGCGTAAAATATGTTATACCAACTGAAATATTTGACTACATTAAAATTGGAAAAAGTACTGGTTGGTAAGCAAGTTATTGTTTAAACGTTCACTTGCCAAACATAAAGCTGGGTCTATGCTAGACGAGCCGAGCACGAGCCGACAAATTAATGTGGACCTACTTACGAGCCTCGAACGCCGCGAACGACGACACGGCGAAGGGAAACCCTTCGCGGCGTCGTTGTCTAGCGTAGACGAAGCTTTAGGTTTGCGTTACAATTATTTGTGTAGACTTTATTTACTAAGTAATAATTTGGCAAATTAAATTATGCGGCAAATTGTTTGGGAAGTGATAATTTGTCAATTTCATTTTTATAAAACAATGTTAAACCCACAGATATAAATCTAACTAGATAACGCAAGTCCCTCCATCTGTATGAAAACCAAGCGTGCCACTTTTTTACACACAATTTATAATCAAATTTACTTACCAATGAAAGAAAAAATTTCCAATGCCCCAGCCAACTTTTTCTATACAGTATTTACTGCTCAATATGGTAAATTAGGCATTTTCCTAGATTTCGGTGGATTTCCGGTGCCGATAATGCTAAATGAAAATCTCAAAGTACGATCATTGATCGTAATTTTACTCCGTTTTTGACACGCGAAGTACATACAATCGCGTCATCTAGTTAGATTTATATCTGTGGCTAAACCATATTTTTTTTTTTTTTTTTTGCCTGGAGGAGTGCTCATGCATACTGCACTACCACGGGGAGATAGTGCAGTTATGTGGGAACCCATATTTTAGCCCTGCGCTGCAGCTTGAACTATTTCTTTTTTCATGAACCTTGTCTATCGGTAGAATGTATGGCAATGAATTATTTATTAATGAAAATGACTTACTAGCGATGACAGGTTTCGTCTTGTCGAGAACTTCATGTTGTCCATAGCGTGTTGTCAGGTCCTTGATGAAAGCCTTTAGATCGGCCATCCACACGGGGACCACTGCAATTTTTTTTATATACCCTTTGTTTGCTTGATGCATATCATGATGCAATTATGATTATCGTTTTTGTATTTTTCTAAACAAAATACTTATATGCTCTAGTAAATAAATGTGTTTTTTTTTAATCGTCTTTAGTTACGAAGATATAAAGCTTCGAAGATATTGAGATAATATGTAGGTACCATTATTACCTCAATGTTCGAAGATGACAATTAGAAAAAAATGCCCGACGCCTATATCAGCCATAGAAAATGGCGTTTTGTTCGAATTTGTTATATTAGATTTTAGATTCATTAGTAGTTAGATAGTAGTGGTAGTAATTAGTTTAATATATGTTTACATGTTTTTTTGCATATTGGAACAAAGTTATGCCAGATATTGGTTAGATTAAAGGAAGGAACTCGTGGCTTAATCACATCACCGATTTTTAAGGACGTTCATAACCCATTGCTTCAGGTAGATTAAAAGTGTTTACCAACGTGTTAACAACGTCATATCAGTGCGCTAAGTACCTATTCAGGTAACTGTAGTGACCGGTTGATGACCACACTTCAACACGTCTACTCTCGACGTCTGAGGTTACGTAGTAGTTCTGACGAGACAGTGTAGATCTGTGTGGGGATGACAGAGTGGATGTGTGTGTCAGGGCATACACTACAGTAACAAAAATATAGCTACCTTTACCTCCTTTATGTTTCTTTTTGTTTGTTCTTAGACCAGTTTCTGAAAACATTAATTTAAATAAATCAATATTTTTGATCTACAGCTTTCATATTTTTTATTAAAGCACTCTTGATGTTAAGGGGTCACCGCTGACATACTCGTACCTATAAAAATATCTCATACGCAATAACACAGTAGACTCATACACTGATACATACCATTACGCGGGGTAAATAGGAATGCAGGGGTGAATGGGAACAAAACTTTGATTAGGATTTTAACTTTGATACCACTTTATTGGTTTCAAACAAAGCATCGGTCTTTTTATATTCTGTACTAATAATATTATAAAGAGGTAAATTTTGTGAGTTTGTGACGTTTTGGGGTAATCTCAGGATTTACTTAACCGATTTTGTAAATTATTTCACCAGTATAAAGCTACATTATTCCTTAGTGTCATAGGCTAAAATATATTTTCAAAAACATTAGATATCCTTGAAAATTGCAATAATGTAACCTAAAGTAGCAAAATGTTGCCTGTAATTCATTCTTTGGCGTGCGCTGAGAAAACTATTGATGATACATAAAAATTATTAGGAAGGTAGATAGGGTAGGCAGGGTAGGCAGGGTAGGCGGGGTAGGCAGGGTAGGCAGGGTAGGCAGGGTTGGCAGGGTTGGCAGGGTAGGCAGGGTAGGCAGGGTAGGCAGGGAAGGCGGGGTAGGCAGGGTTGGCAGGGTAGGTAGGGTAGGCAGGGTAGGCTGGGTAAGCAGGGTAGCCAGTTGACGGGAGCGAAGCCCCGGGGGTCAGCTAGTACTTAATATATTGGAGTACCTACTAAAATTGCTACAATTTTTTTTAAAATAACCTGATAATTCCATACAACGTTTTGTTTCCATTCAGCCCTGCAAGCCTGTTTGACGGTACCTATTATAGGTTTTCAAACTCGAATGTACCTATTACTAACAGAAATAAAATGTTTCCTATTGGTCTACCTTTGTTTTCGGGGGGGGGCAACCTTTAATAGGCTTCTGGGATATTGTGACACACAAAAAAAATACCAGTGAGTGTGACATTTTTACCTTCACTTAAACCACTCCTATCACTATCAGCACATAAAAGAGGCCCGTGACCCCTTAAAAGAGACCCAGTGACCCCTTAAAAGACCACTCCGGAACCACCTCTGTGCTACACCTGTTAGGGCACATCACTGGGGAGACTGAGGTATATCTGTGTTCCAAATTACCCCTAAATCCATTTAGCCGTTGAGGTGTCATTGATTAATAAACAAAATATTCACATTAAAATACATAATAATAGGTAGTAGGAAAATTATTCTATTACCTTTACCCACGACATGAGGTTCCACTGCACTGTCTATGGTTGGTACTGATTCTATATTTTCAAATTTCTGAATCACTGTGTCTTTATCATATTCATCAACATCTAACGACTTTTTAGGGACATCATTTCTCAAAATGTTTTCTGAGTTAACATTTTCTGAAACAGAATTTATTGCAATAGGTCAAAAATTATAAACTAAGCGTAAAATGTTATTATTGGTTTAATGAATTGAAAAATATATGGATCGCGCAAACCATCTTCAACTTATAGGTGCACTGGAAACTGTAAGCAATTTTATATACCTGGGTGCAAATAGCAGCAACACAGATTCCAGCGAAAAGGACATTAGGAGACGTATAGGGATGGCCAAAAATGCTATGTCCCAACTGCAGAGAATATGGAGAGACCGTAACATTTTACGTGAAACTAGTGAACTCCCTAGTGTTTTCCATCCTCAACCACGGGTCCGAAACGTGGTCATTGAAGAAGGCCGATCGTCACAGCATAGACCGTTTTGAGATGTGATTGCTGGTGGAAAATATTACAAATCCCTTGGACAGCCTTTCACACAAATTACTCTATCCTCTATGGCTCTGAGACGTGGTCGCTTACAATGGGCTTCATCAAAAAGCTTACATTCACTCAAAGGGCAATGGAGAGGGCTATGCTCGGAGATTCCTTGCGTGATCGAATCAGAAATGTAGAGATCCGCAAGAGAACCAGGGTTACCGACTTAGCCCGAAGAATTGCCAAACTTAAGTGGCAGTGCTGGCAGGGCAGGGCACATTGCTCGCAGAACAGATGGCCGATGGGGCAGAAAGGTTCTGGAGTGGCGACCGGAAGACGTTGCGTTGGAAAGCATCCCACCAGGTGGAACGATGACCTGGTGAAGGTTGTGGGGATCCGCTGGCTGCGAGACGCACGGGATCGGTCAATGAGGCGACGCTTGGGGGAGGCCTATGTCCAGCAGTGGACGTGTTTCGGCTGATATGATGATGATGACTCTATCCTCCGCGACCTTAAATTAAAGATCAGACTGTTCACGATCTGCCTTCGTAGAAGAACCTTGAACAGCTAAAGGTGACTGGCAAAATCGTTGGGAAACGTAGAAAAATAACGTAGAAATAGATGGCGCAAACTGGTAAAGGAAAAGTTGTTATTTCCACGACCGAGGCATCAAGACACTTAGTAATGAGGAACACGATGCGAGGAGGAGGAACTGTTAATTACCGCAGTTAACGTGGGCCAAAATAACTACTAGATAGAGCAATGACACAGCCAAAAAACATCGCAGCAGACCAGTTGTAGCCATCGGGGACCACGGGGTGCATGTTGAAAGCCTCCACGTGGCGCACCCTGGGCAACGTCGGCTCCAATTGTCCACCCGCGTTGGGTGGACAGTTGGTGCTGGCGGCAAATTTTCAACAAACGAGGAAAGGTCACGGTTCCAATCACAGATCATCCTTGATGGTTTGTGATGGGAACCGGGCTAGTTACAGGACGACTAGTCCGTCGCTTGGGTGGGCCTTCTAACGCCTACTCCCCCCTCTGCTTACAGAGGGTAGGTCGAGTGGGCTTAGAGTGAGCACGAAAGAAAGAAGGAGTTAGATTTAGTATAGGGACCTCACCCTTTAAAGGAAAAAATCATCATGGACCAAGACTTTTGTGAAAAAACTCCCCAGGTGGGTCCCGACTGCTCAGCGGTCGGGGAATCCCACCCCGCTTCGGCGGGCTGCCCTCCGTATTCTGGGGTGGGCAACAAACGTCTGCTGTCTATATCTATAACCAAACCGATAACCACATGCGCGATATAAGGACACCGATTTTTCTTAGCGATACTGACGAAGAAGTGAGGAGTGATGCGGGGTTGGAGACCGACGCCGCGTCTGGCGCAAAGGGCTCACAGAGCTTGGAGCGCGAAGCTGCTGCGAAGAACCTTAGGTTCTTCCGGAAGCGCCCCAAATCGGGGGATGGCTTGGAGTCACTCTCCGATAATGAGCTGGCTTCGGCCCCAAAGATCCCCACCAGTGAGCGGGGTGGGGGCTGAGACAGAGGTGCGGGGAGGGGGCTCACCGCCCAGGAGGCTGCCCAGCGTGCCGAGAGGCTTGCCGCGAAGGGGCTTCACCCCGAATTGACAAGCCGCAGGTCTGTCCATTCAGAATCTTCTGGCGGTGAGCTGGACACCGCTGGTGGCTCAAATTCGGAGCGAGTGGCCAGATTTGCAGAGGTCGTGGAAGCCGCAATCCGGGATGTGGCCTTGAAGAGGAATAAATCCTCTAAAGACAAGGCCGTATCTGCGGCCACGGCCTCCATTATGGCGGCAGCGGAGACCAATCACGTTGGGCCTTCGTCGGATGGTATATCCGAGATGCGGGCGGAGGTGGCCCGCTTGAAGGCCGACATTGTGCTTCTCCAAGAGGAGAACGAGAAGCTCCGAGCGGACTTGGTCGGGCTCCAAGGAGCTGGGCCCCGTGAGATGCTGCAGGGGATGGCGGAGCATGGGCAAGGCCAGCCCGTGCCTACAGAGGACCGGGTTCTGAACCTGGTGCGGCAGGAGCTGGCTGCCTTCCGGAGTCGATTTTCTGCTCTGGAGGCCATCGTCCTGCGCCCCCCGCTAGCAGCGAGCCAGGCGGCCTTGGGCCAGCGGAAGGCGGCCTCGTATGCCGCTGCCGCGGCCAAACCGGGCTTGACGGGACCGGCCCCGGCGAAACCGGGCAACCCAGTACCTAAAAAGGGTGGCGGTGCTGCACAGACGGTGAGGGCCCCAACCCAGGTGGCAAGTCAGCCGTCCCAAGCTCTTCCACCTCCTGAAACTCCTGCGGCCGACGCCGAATGGCAAGTGGCCGGGCAGAAGAAGAAGGCAGCAAGGGCGGCCAAAAGGAAGGAGAGGCGAAAAAGGCGCAAGGAGCGAAGCGTCGCGGCTAGGCTCCGCGCCCCGAAGTCCGCAGCTGTAGTGATCACACTACAGCCGGAAGCGGAAAAGAAGGGCGTGTCCTACCGCGATGTGCTCGCCAAAGCGAGGGCGGCGGTGAACCTGGAGGAGCTCGGCGTCACCGACGGCATTCGAGTTAGGGTCACCGCGACTGGGGCTCGGATGCTGGAAGTCCCCGGTGCGGCCAGCGGACCGACCGCCGACGCTCTGGCCGAAAGGCTCAGGGCGTCCCTTAATGCGGAAGAGGCCCGAGTGTCTAGGCCCACCAAGTGCGCTGACATGCGTATTCTGGGCCTGGACGATTCGGTGATGGAGAAAGAGGTGGTAGCAGCCGTCGCCAGGACTGGGGGGTGCTCTGCCGAGCAGGTCAGGGCAGGCATCATACGCCCTGACGCCACGGGGATGCGAGCCGTAACGGTGAGCTGTCCCGTCTCGGCAGCCCAAAAAATTGCCGGAGAGGGCCGAAGGCTCTTGGTGGGCTGGGTCTCCGCGCAGGTGAAACTGCTGGAACCCAGACCTCTGAGGTGCTTCCGCTGCCATGTAGGCAACCACGTGGGAGCTCAATGCACCTCGGAGGTGGACCGTAGCGACCATTGCTTCCGCTGTGGACAACCCGGTCACAAGGCTGGTACGTGCAATGCCACGCCGCATTGCGTCATATGTGCGGCAGCTGGCAAGCCAGCCGATCACCGGGCCGGGAGCAAGTCCTGCGCTCCACCCGCCAAGGCCAGGCGCAGGGGCAAGCACTCCACCACCGCCGTCACCGCCGCAGTCGCCACCACTGCCGTCACCGCCGCAGCCGCCGCCACTTGCGCTACCGCTGCCGCTTCCACAGCCGTCGTCGCCGCCGAAACCACCGCGGCGGGACCCTCACCGGGGGTTCGGGAGGGGGCTGAAATGGAGTGCCAATAATGGCCCCATTACGACTCCTCCAGGCGAACATCAACCACTGCGCCGCTGCTCAGGATCTATTGCTCCAGAGCATGTCATTGCGCAGTGGTCGATTAACATCGCCGTGGTCGCTGAGCCGTACTTTGCCCCGCCCAGGGACGACTGGGTGGAGGACCTGAGTGGCTCAGTGACCCTGATTTCGTCGGCCGCCGCCGGCACCCCGTCACTCGAGGGTGTCAAGAGAGGACAGGGTTGCGTGGCAGCACGGTTCGGGGAGATTGCCGTGGTGGGGGTATACTTCTCCCCGAACCGAACTCTCGCCGAGTTCCACAACTCCCTTGCGGAATTGAAAATTGTCGTCGTCGGGTACCGCTCCCTCCCTGTGCTCGTCCTCGGGGACTTCAATGCCAAGAATGTGGCTTGGGGTTCCCGGTATACAGACACACGGGGCAGGATGGTTGAGGACTGGGCTCTGGAGACAGGCTTGGTCGTCCTCAACCGGGGTTCTGTCCCCACGTGTGTGCGGATGCAGGGCGAATCGGTGGTGGATATTTCGTTCGCCAGCCCCGCTCTGTCACCGCGTGTCGTCGACTGGCGCGTCATGGAGGAGGTGGAGACGTATTCCGACCACCGGTATATTCGGTTCGACGTCTCCACCCAGAGCCCAAGCGCGCCGGTCCGACAGACCCCGAGCGGTCCGCGGTGGGCACTGAAACAGCTGGACCGGGAGCTCCTCCTGGAAGCCTCGATCGTGCAGGCCTGGGTGTCATCACCGGATAGGCCTGCTGACATCAACGACGAGGCGGAGTGGTTCCGGGAGGCCATGTCCGAGATATGTGACGTGGCAATGCCCCGGGTCCAGCCAGGACGTGCCCGGCGCCAGGTGTACTGGTGGTCGCTGGAGCTTACGGCTCTGCGCCAGGTGTGCGTTGCTGCGCGACGCCGGTACACCAGGCACCGCAGGCTCCGTAACTGTCCTCCGGATACGGAAGCCATTGAGGTGGAGCTGTACGAGGGGTACAGAGCGGCGAGGAGCGCCCTCCGAGCGGAGATCAAGCGGGCCAAAGGCTTGGCCCGCGAGGAGTCGCTGGGGACTCTAAACAGGGATCCGTGGGGGCGCCCTTACAAAATGGTGCGGGATAAACTCCGCCCATGGGCGCCCCCGCTGACGCAGAGTCTCCGGCCGCAGTTCGTGGAGGGCGTGGTGAGCACTCTGTTCCCTTCGCAAGGGGAACATACTCCCCCGCCCATGGCTCCACCTCTTGCGGTGCCCGATGCGGACCACACCGACGACGACGACAATGCTCCTGAGGTGACTGAGGTAGAACTGAGAGTGGCGGTACGTAGGCTGAATGCCAAAAATACCGCCCCAGGACCCGACGGCTTACCTGGTAAGGCCTGGGTTCTGGCCTTGGAGGCTCTCGGGCCACGACTAAGGGGGCTCTTTAGAACATGCTTGGAGAGGGGCCAGTTCCCACTTCGCTGGAAGACGGGAAAACTGGTCCTCATTAAGAAGCCGGGGCGCCCAGCGGACTCTCCGTCCGCTTACCGGCCCATTGTGCTGCTCGATGAGGTGGGCAAGCTCTTTGAAAGAGTTATTGCAGACCGCCTCGTTGGGCAGCTGGTGCGGGTGGGACCGGATCTGGCGGAGAGCCAATTTGGCTTCCGCAGGGGGCGCTCTACGGTGGACGCCATCATGCGCGTGCGAGCCCTCACGACGGGGGATGCAGTGGCCCGGGGTGGGGTCGTCTTGGCGGTGTCTCTAGATATCGCCAATGCCTTCAACACCCTGCCCTGGAGTTGCATCAGGGAAGCACTCCGGTATCACCGGATGCCGCCCTACCTCTGTCGCGTGGTCGAGGCCTATTTGACGGACAGGGCCGTCATCTACCCCGGTCACCAGGGAGAGTGGAACCGGCGAGAGATGTCGTGCGGTGTCGGTCTTGGGGCCGCATCTGTGGGACATCGGTTACGACTGGGTGCTGCGCGCCGACCTCCCTAGCGGCGTCAGCGTAATTTGCTACGCTGACGACACGCTGGTCCTGGCGCAGGGGAGGTCGCACCAGGCGGCGGCTGAACTAATGACACGCGGGGTTGCGATAGTCGTCGAGAGGATCCGGCAATTGGGACTCGAGGTGGCCCTGCACAAGTCCGAGGCCATGTGTTTTCATGGTCCTCGGAACGCGCCACCGCCGGGTACCCAAATAACGGTAGGAGGGGTTCACATCGGCGTCGGGTTGACGATGAAGTACCTGGGACTCGTCCTCGACAGCCGGTGGAATTTCGTGGAGCATTTCCGACGTTTGGCGCCCAGACTGGAGCGGGCTGGGGCTGCTCTCAAGCGACTCCTGCCCAATCTAGGGGGTCCAAACGCCTCCTGCCGGAGGCTCTACGCGGGGGTCGTGCGGTCCATGGCCCTTTACGGCGCACCGGTGTGGGCGGGTTCCATGAGGCGGAGACCAGCCCGCTCGCTGAACGCGTCCCAAAGGGTCATGGCCATCCGGCTGGTCCGGGGATACCGCACGGTCTCCGGTGAGGCGGCGAGCCTCCTTGCCGGATTGCTGCCATGGGATCTAGAGGCAAAAGTCCTCGCGCACATTTGGGAGTGGCGCGAGGAGGCGAAACGCCGGGGCACAACTCCGCTGCCGTGACAAATCGCGGCTTGGCGGACAGAGCTCCGGCAGGATCTCATGGCGACATGGAGAGAGTGACTGTCGCAACCCAGTGCTGGGCACGCCACAATTGCGGCGATAAGGCCCCTCTTTGAGGAGTGGCTTGAGAGGCGCCACGGCGTCCTCACCTTCCGCCTGACGCAGGTCCTCACCGGACATGGCTGTTTCGGGAGGTTCCTGTTCCGGATAAGGCGGGAGGAAACGCCCGGGTGTCACCATTGTGTGGATCGCCCGGAGGACACGGTGGAGCATACGGTGGAGGTCTGCCCCGCTTGGGCGGAGCACCGCCGTGTCCTCGTGGAGGCGATCAGCGGTGGCGACCTCTCGCGGCCGGCCCTGGTGCAGGCCATGGTACGGAGCGAGAGGGCATGGGAAGCTGTCTCCTCCTTCTGCGAAGCAGTTATGCTCGCAAAGGAGGAGGCGGAACGCGTGAAGGAGACGCAACGGAGACTCCCTCGCGCCCCTAGTCACCGCAGGAGACGCCCTGGGCGTCGGGAGTCGCAAGCCGATTCCCGGCCACCGTAGGCGCGGGCTTGCGGACGGCAAGTAATGGGTAGCTCGCCGTCCGATAAGGACCAGGCCCGAGTCGACGGCGCGTAGTGTTCCACGCGCGCCTCAAAGAGATGTCAGCAAAATTGACGGGGCCCGAGAGGGCCGATGTCTGTCTGGGTCGCGGATAAATTTGAAAGAGTGTTACCGCGGCCCTGGCACAAACAACTGAAGGAACACGGGTGGGTTTTAGTCAGTAAAAGTCTGACACGCCCTCCCGCTTCACCCAGAGCGGGAGAAGTCATTGGATGATTTCCCACCCAAAAAAAAAAAAAAAAAAAAAAAGCCATCGGGGACCACAGACTCCGGCATGAAATTCTACTTTTTTGGAATACTTAAATTGTGCGTACAGCTCCTTATCTGTACGCATAATGAAAGTATTGCCAAAAAACACGTAACAGAAACACGATACCACTTGACAGATCTGGCTTCTGACTACTTGTAACGACTGTTAACAAATGAGAGCCTTGTATTGTAAAAGTTGTAAAAACATACCAGCATTATTTTTAGGAACCAATGCAGCCAGATCATAGCCGAAGTTATCGAGCAACCAGTTCACGAGCTGTTTCATATCTTTCCCCGTTTTGGGAAGTTTTGGTTGAGGAGGCGGGCTCGGCTGTCTTTCCTCATCTAGTAGGAAACATAAGTATATTTTAACGACACATGAGTTATTAATATTTGACAGAAGCGCAGTTTCATCAAGGGGTGTGACCCAGTACCTAAAGACTCGTAAGTGGCATTCGATGTCATCGATCATTCATAAAAGAGTTCACGGGGGATGGGGATTTGGGAGTACCAACAACGAAGGAGAGACGCTGCTTCAATCCGCTACTGCATTTGACCTGGCAGTAGCTAACACTTGGTTTCAGAAAAAAGACGAACATCTCCTCACTTACAAAAGTGGTAACCACAAAACGCAAATCGACTACCTTCTCGTCAGACGTAACAGCATACAGCAAGTCAAAGATTGCAAAGTGCTGCCAGGAGAAGACTTGGTGTCTCAGCACAAACTCCTGGTTATGACACAAGTAGTAAAAATACAGTGTACAAAAAGCAAAGAGCATCCCTCTCCTAAAATAAAATGGCATATGCTAGAGAAGAATGATTATGCGAAGAAGTTTCGAGAGCGATTCGTAGACAAAATGATAGAGATGGGAGACATGGAAGATCGAAGTGTAAACGAAAGTTGGAAGGAGATTGCTGGGTGTGCGGTGAAGGATATTTTGGGAGAGTCGAAAATAAGGGGCACGATAGACAGGGATACATGGTGGTGGTCAACAGAAATAAAGAATGTGTTAAAGGAAAAGAAGAAAACATTCAAGGAATGGCAAAGTGTAGAACAGGGAAATGCTAGTTTGAAAGTTGCAAAAAAGGGTGAATATGATACTGCGAAGAAAAAAGCTAAGCTGTGCTGTGGCTATAGCGAGAGCAAAAGTCGAGGTCGAGTCAGGACAAGCTATTTGACGCGCTGGATAGTCCAGCAGGCCAAAAATATCTGTACCGGCTTGCTAGAGCTTGGGAGAAAAGGGCGAGAGATGTCTGTCAGATAAGATGTATAAAAGATGAGGGTGGAATGATTCTTTCTGGTGATGAAAAAATTAAGGATAGGTGGAAGGAATACTTCGAGAAACTGATGAATGAGGAAAATAACTGGAGTGGTATGTTAGAAAATAAGCCTGTGAATGAGGGGTTATTGATAATGGTTAATATGGAGGAATTAAGAATAGCAGTAAATGGAAAAAAATAATGGTAAGGCAGTTGGTCCGGACGGAATACCAGTTGAAGTGTGAAAGATATTGTGCGTAGATGGATGGACGTGGTTAGCTTTATTCTTCAATAAGTTGTTACCGGAAAAAGCCATACCTGATGAATGGTGCAATAGTTCGCTGGTGCCCATCTTTAAAAACAAAGGTGATGTGTTGGAGTGCAACAACTACTCGTATAGAGGAATAAAGCTAATGCCACATAGTATGAAAGCTTGAGAGAAAGTTATTGAAAGGCGGCTGAGAGAAGAGAGTGGAATATCGCAGAACCAATTCGGTTTTAGGAGGGATGAAACGCATGTTACTAAAAGAGTTATGAATATAAATGTGGAAGGATCGAGAGGGAGGTGACGGCGAAAGAAAAGATGGATTGACTGTGTGAGGAGTGATATGAAAGAAAAGAGAGTCAGTGAAAGCGTGACTGGGGACCGGACGGTATGGAAGAAGAAAAAGTGTTGCGCCGCCCCCAAGTAACATGGGACAAGAGCAGGGACAGGATGAATCACAACTTTTTGACAATCGCTATCGCTACGCGTTCGATGATAGAATATAACTTGTCTAGGGCCTCTGGGCTATAGAGATTGAATAAAATTGAGTTCAAACAATTTAACGAGGTTTTGACTTCGCACTTGTGACGTTTACAGACGCTTATATTGTACCTGCATTTTTTTATTGTAGATAAGCTCGCGATAATATATACTTAATCAACCAATATCAATATTATAATAATATCGTTTTTGTACCTTGAAAATACTGCCGAAAAATAGCCAGGGTGTTAAAAGACAACCAACAGAACCCATTTCCAGCATTTTTTTTACATTTTTGTCTGTTTGTCGGTCTGTCAAGTGTTCAAGAAGTAAATAAAATACCATAACACACGCAATTCAGATATTC
This sequence comes from Anorthoa munda, assembly GCA_945859665.1. Classification (NCBI taxonomy): domain Eukaryota; kingdom Metazoa; phylum Arthropoda; class Insecta; order Lepidoptera; family Noctuidae; genus Anorthoa; species Anorthoa munda. The sequence continues at coordinate 17,200,858 of OX243896.1, read as the reverse complement.
GGCGTTCGGAAAGTTGATCTCCATATTCGAAAGGTTCGGGTCGTCATGAACTGACTGATTAACTCTCCACGTTTTCGGATTTTGGTTTTTGCAGCGTTCATTAGGAGACGTATAGGGATGGCCAAAAATGCTATGTCCCAACTGCAGAGAATATGGAGAGACCGTAACATTTTACGTTAAACTTGAAGACTTAGCCCGAAGAATTGCCAAACTTAAGTGGCAGTGGGCAGGGCACATTGCTCGCAGAACGGATGGCCGATGGGGCAGAAAGGTTCTGGAGTGGCGACCGGAAGACGTTGCGTTGGAAGGCATCCCAACAGGTGAAGGTTGCGGGGATCCGCTGGCTGCGAGACGCACGGGATCGGTCAATGAGGCGACGCTTGGGGGAGGCCTATGTCCAGCAGTGGACGTGTTTCGGCTGATATGATGATGATGACTCTATCCTCCGCGACCTTAACTTAAAGATCAGACTGTTCACGATCTGCCTTCGTAGAAGAACCTTGAACAGCTAAAGGTGACTGGCAAAATCGATGGGAAACGTAGAAAAATAACGTAGAAATAGATGGCTCAAACTGGTAAAGGAAAAGTTGTTGTTTCCACGACCGAGGCATCAAGACCCTTAGTAATGAGGAACACGATGCGAGGAGATGGAACTATTAATTACCGCAGTTAACACGGGCCAAAATAACTACTAGATGGATTAATGACACAGCCAGAAAACATCGCAGCAGACCAGTTGTATCCATCGGGGAACACAGAATCCGGCATGAAATTCTACTTTTTGGGAATACTTTCATTGTGCCTACAGCTCCTTATCTGTACGCATAATGAAAGTATTCCCAAAAAACACGTAACAGAAACACGATACCGCTTGACAAGACTGGTGTCAGGTCTGGCTTCTGACTACTTGTAACGACTGTTAACAAATGAGAGCCTTGTATTGTAAAAGTTGTAAAAACGTACCAGCATTATTTTTAGGAACCAATGCAGCCAGATTATAGCCGAAGTTATCGAGCAACCAGTTCACGAGCTGTTTCATATCTTTCCCCGTTTTGGGAAGTTTTGGTTGAGGAGGCGGGCTCGGCTGTCTTTCCTCATCTAGTAGGAAACATAAGTATATTTTAACGACACATGAGTTATTAATATTTGACAGAAGCGCAGTTTCATCAAGGGGTGTGACCCCAGTATCTACCTAAAGGCTCTAAGTGGCATTCGATATCAGCGAAGGCAATAGTCGAAATGTAAAAAATTTAGCAATTTCGCTTGTCAATCACCCTTTTTGACAAGGGGTGTAGTGGGGTGTTACCGTCGAATTCCAGCCAGTCTGCATTACAGGCGGCTGAATCCCTAAGTAGTTAAAATCGTTGACAGCCTACAAACTCTCACCAGTGGCTCCAAGTAGCTGTCTTGCACGCAGCGGCCACACCCCGGTAACCACGTCGGCTCGTGGGCTAAACCTGGTAGAGGGGGGCTTAAGTGTTTCGGCACTCAAGTCTTGCAGTTGCTCCATGCATAGTGCACAGGATCTATCGCGGCCGCAATGGCAATCCACCATCGGTGGCGAGGCATAGTAAAAGGCCTTAAAGGGCGGCGGTAGGAGACCATACAGTTTCCAAAAATTAAAACCCGTTTTGCGTCCCGGTTTTCGCCGCATTTACCCATACGCATCTTTAATTCCATAAGTAAAACTTTTACCTTACCGTGCAAATACTCTGAGGCCAAATCTAAATTGAAGAAGTGGTTATTGGACCGGACTTACGAGGAAACAGAAAGTTTTCTTTGTTGCACAAGTTGATCCTACACACATTACACACTATTTCACGCACTCAGATAATACACACACTCTTTCACACTCGACATTTATTCATATTAACTGTTATTCTTGCATTTTATTATTCCTAAAATTATATAATTCGTTTCTATCTATGTATATTGTACAATAATATTTTTGTATATTAGTCATTGTTATAAATTGCTTTGCTGCGCTAGCAGGACACTTTAAATTACAAACTGTGTGTTATGTCTGGGTCACCAAGATACAGGCTGTGCCTAGTTTGGGACCCGTTGCTAATCTGTCAACGTCATTGTGAGTTCAAATAATGTATACCAGGCTAATACATACAATCATCTAACATGTAACTGTGTAAGGTAAATAAACGAATTTTATTTTATTTTATTAGTTATCGTTCGACCAGGTACTGGATGGCGAGTAAACCACCAGCAATAGCATTTTCAAGAAGGGTTGGTATCAGACTGGCGGCCGACTGTAAAACATTTGTCAAATCACCTGCAACATGCTATGAATGTAATGCGCGATAGAAGTGACGGAAAAAGAAATTGGGTTGGTGCTTCTCTATGTCTAGCTCTATTCTCTTGTTTAAACAGGCCGCGAACAGTTTGTACATAGTAGGGAGTAAGCTTATAGGACGGTAATTACTCACATCCGACGCGTCCCCCTTCTTGTAAAGGTGTATTATTCTTGACTCAGCCCATTTCACAGGTACTGTGTTTGTGTTCTTGGAGGATTTTATTAAACAGATTTGAGAGAGGACCAGCCAGTAAATACTTTCCCAGTTTGAGAGCTTCATTTGGGATGTTATCATGTCCGGGACTTTTTTCTTCTTTAAGCCTGTCTATTTGTCTTATTATTTCTGCTTCTTTGATGGGTTCTACTGACAATGTCGTTGTTGTATTATCTAGATTGTATTGATGTGTTTGGATTTTATTGTTATTGTTTTTGTAGCTGTAAAGGTCTTTGTAGTAATCTGAAGCAATTCTCACGATGTCTGATTTCTGATTTGCTATGAATAGTTACAGCACTGATAACAACATTTGTGCCACATGTTAAATTTTTTGTAAAACAAGGAGAAGAGTTAACATCCCTATGTGCTATCCAAGCTGGAGTCCCGCAAGGCAGTGTTATGGGTCCTATGTTGTACCTGCTTTTCACAGCTGACCTCCCAACAACTGATGGAGTGGTTACAGGAACATTTGCTGATGATACCGCAATACTATCTATGGACAACTCACCAGATGTTGCAGCACAAAAGCTTCAAGCCAGTCTTGAAAAAATATCCCAATGGCTCAAAGACTGGCGTATCAAGGCCAACGAAACCAAATCAGTCCAAGTCACTTTTACAAACAGACAAGAAACATGTCGCCCTGTCACTCTAAACGGCATACCTCTCCCGCAAGGGAACCACGCCAAGTATCTTGGAATATATTTGGATAGACGCCTAACCTGGAAGAAGCACATACTTACAAAGAGACTAGCTATGGGTCAACAGTTGCGCACAATGTATTGGCTACTTAACAGGAAATCGCGACTCTCAGTTCAAAATATGCTGTTGCTGTATAAGTGTATTATAAAACCCATATGGACGTACGGTCTGCAACTTTGGGGAACATCTGCAGTGTCAAACATAGAGATACTACAAAGATTCCAGTCAAAGATACTGAGAATGATAACAAGCGCACCTTGGTATGTCTCAAACAATAGACTCCATCACGACCTCTGCATCAAAACAGTTACAGAAGAAATTACAGAAAGGACAAAAGCGTACAAAAAGCGGATCATGAATCATCCAAACATACTGGCGGCTAGCCTAATGAACTCCCAAACAGTCACACGAAGACTAAAAAGAAAGATTCCTCAAGACCTTATATAAGAGGCAATATGAATAAACGGAGCAGTCACTGGACAGCTTCCGTGCAAGACCTATAATTGTTATATTACACATATTGCTGAATATCTACAAGACTGATAGATCGCAATAAAAGAGAGATAAAAAAAAAAAAAAAAAACATGTTAAATTTAGTCTTGTTATATATTTTTATTTATTTTTTCCTTTGTATAGATTCTTTAACTGATTGTTTTGTGAATGTGTGAACATTGTAGGCCTTCTAGATTTCTAGACGCTTGTTAACATTTGTTAACTCTCTCGTTTATACAATTTTTTTTTTAGTTTCTTACGAGTTATTGTCGGGCCTACGTTGTCCCCCCATATCTAAGCACTAATACTGTAACATGGTAATATTGTAAAAACAAACCATTTTTTTTAAAAGAGTAACCGTGGAGTTTCTTGCCGGTTCTTCTCCACAGGAAACGACTAACCCGAACCGTGCACCTTTTGTCGACGTTTTATAAGTGCCCATGTAGGCCTATGTGAAAAAAAAACATTTGATTTTGATTTTTGTCTGTCCTTGTTTGCGTATGTTTTTGAGTGTCTTTTGATTTAAGCTCTGGAATCCACTCTTTAGCAGTATTAAGCTTAATAAGTTCGAAAGTTCGTGTCTCTCTTCTCTATTTTTTGGTTGTTTATGTTGTAATTCAATTCGTTTTTTAATCATATCCTTTGTTTCTGCTGATATTATATAATTTTTTTCTTGTATATTGCTTGTGTTTTTTATGCTTTCCGTTATGGCTGACTCTATTCCACTATAGTATGATTCCATGTCGTCCTTTTCGCAACAAGATACTTTATGTAATTCGTTTTTTAATTGATTTATTATTTCTTCTCCCTGTAAAAGGTTTCGGTGGTTTCCGAATTTTGCTCTACTTAACTTTGGTTTTCCTAAGTTATGTGTGCCTCGTACTAATTTATGGTCGCTCGGGAATGTGTCATTTTTTACTGTTTCTATGTTTGAAAACTTTTTGGGTTATTACTGAGAATATAATCATATGGTTTTTCCATTTGGACTAATCCAGGTCCAAAAACTTTTTTGTTGTTTCTTGAATAAAGTATTTATTACTGTAAGTTTATTTTCCAGTGTATACTGTAGTAGACGTTCGCCTCTCTGATTTCTACTGCCATAACAATAAGGTCCCATCACTATGTTTTCACCTTGCTTTCTTTGTCCGATTTTTGCGTTTAAGGCACACATAGTAATTATTATTCCATTGGCGTGGTTATGGGCAGTTTGCAATTGGGCGTAAAATGATTTTATTTCTTCTTCAGGTGCTTCATTAGTGGGAACATATACTTGTATTAGTGATAATTTAGTGTTTGCATATTGGAGGTTCAATAAACACAACCTTTCCGATATTCCAATGTAGTTCTGGATGATAGACTTATATTTCTTTTTGATCAAGAATCCAACACCGTGTAGACCGTTTGTTTCGCATGTATAGCAAAAAATATGTTCTTCTAGTTCCACAATGTGGCTTCCAAGTTTTCTTACTTCTGCTAATCCAATTATATCATATTTTATTTTGTTTAAGGAATGTTAAACAATATCATTCTTTGTGGTGATAAGAGCGATCTCACATTATATGTACATATATTTAGTTGTAGTTGTTGTGTTGGAGGGTTGTAGTCTTTATCTCCCGCGGGGACAAACCGTATTGGGAGATTGAGAGGGGCCTTTTGTGGTTGCTATTCTGAGTCATAATGCTCAGTTCTTGGTAATGATTCAGGCAAATTTTTCTCAGAGTTGTATATAAGTTTGGGTTTCTGTAGAATATAGTTTTTCATTGTTATTGTTTTACTTTTCTTAACAGGTTCTTTTTTGCTACCCGTAGTACTTGGGCTATTTACTGTCTTAATTATTTCAGGAGATTCGGATAAAATTCTTTTGTTATTGTTCTGCGTAATTTTTTTATTTTTACCGGGTAACACAATGAGCTTATCATATTTTATAAAACGTTGTTCTACTTGTGACGTTAACAGACGCTTATATTGTACCTGCATTTTTTTATTGTAGATAAGCTCGCGATAATATATACTTAATCAATCAATATCAAAGTAGTTTTTGTACCTTGAAAATACTGCCAAAAAAAAGTTAATAAAAAAATTCAAAAAACCCGACTGCTTAAAAAGCGAACTAAAAAGATGTAAACAAGAAGAAAATCATGCTGTGCAGTCGGAGGATACATGATCGCGAGCTGGCTGACCAAAACCAGATGTATCTTCAGTCGGGTCGAATATTGACTTTATAGAAGGATTCTATAAAGTCAATATTCGACCCGACTTCATCACTAATTGAGTAGCGTAAAACTTTCCAGAATGAAATAGCGAATAGCGCAGATTAGAGGATTCACCTCTAATTATAGGAGTAGTTGTAGTAAAAGTATAGAGTATTAGAGGAGATTAGAGGTACATACGATTTTTTTAAATTCTGTAAATAAACAAGCAGCGTGCGGGCAAGGATCCAGGAACGAACTATACCATTCCCCGTGGCTCTAACGCGCGCTCGTATCGGCTCCTTTCGCAATTCGCACCCGTGGTAATACTCAAATAGATAATATTTTTCTAACTTCAGTTGCGAAGTTGGATTTTATAACTCCTTCTTCAGTTACCAGTTAGTCCTTATTTAGCTTAAGTCAAGAGTGAATAGATTACATCTAGGCAAGCGTGCTTCACCGTAGACCACATCATCGCTTACCATCAGGCGAGATAGTGGTCAAACGTGAGAATATATACTAGATTAATAAATCCTATGTGCGCCCGTTTTTAGACTTTGTGAGCCGCTGAAACTGTTTTAATGTTCATGTAACAACAACAAAACCCTCTTTTTAGTCCGCATTATTATGCAACTTCGGAACCCTATTACTGCGCGTGGCCCGACACGCACTTGGCCGGTTTTTTTTTTTAGAATAAGTTACATTTTAACATATTATAAGTGTTATATATTTTTGAAATCAGCTCTTAAAGCCCTTTATTTTGATAACCCACACGATAGATTTGGAAGAAAAAAAAATTTGGGCCACCACAATATGGCACCTAAAATCCGGCATTTTTCTATTTTTCAATTTTAATGATTGACGTAAGAACCATCAAAATCGGCCAATGCGTTTGGTCTCTAGAACGCCACATAGGAACAAACATACATACATACATAGACTGATAAACACATTACCCTCCTTCGGCAGTCGGGTAAAAATAGCCAGGGTGTTAAAAGACAACCAACAGAACCTATTTCCAGCATTCTTTTTTTACATTGTGTAAACCAAAAAAAGATTTAAAAGAGTATCCTGCATCCTTATTGCGAAAGTGAATACGGCAACGCAAAGGGTTTGACCGCTATCAATCGAACAATCACACAGACGGAAATCCACATCGCTTCCGTATCTATGTGCCGAATCTCATCCAGATCCGTTCAGCCGTTCTGGCGTGATTGAGTAACAAATATAAATATACATCCATTCAAACTTTCACATTTATAATATTAATTGCCCAATTCTAGGTCCTTATCAGTAAAGAAAAAAAAGAAAAATACCTGAATTGGATTCTGATTCATCAGTATCAGGGGCCATTCGAAGTATTGGCTTGTCACCCTCCATGATATCTAATTGAGAAAAATACTAGTTACGATCGAGGCATGTTGCAATAGAATCCGAGGTCAGATTATACAGTTTTGTTACCACTGACATGTTGCCTACCGTACCGGATAAGCGAACGTTAAATGTATTGACTTGTCACCCTCCATGATATCTAATTGAAAAAAATACTAGTTACGATCGAGGCATGTTGCAATAGAATCCGAGGTCAGATTATACAGTTTTGTTACCACTGACATGTTGCCTACCGTACCGGATAAGCGAACGTTAAATGTATTGACTTGTCACCCTCCATGATATCTAATTGAAAAAAATACTAGTTACGATCGAGGCATGTTGCAATAGAATCCGAGGTCAGATTATACTGGTTTGTTACCACTGACGTGTTGCCTACCGTACAGGTTATGTGGACGTTAAATGGTTCATCGTTAAGTACTTTATTTTTGTCAAACCTAATTCTCTTCTCTTATATAAACTTACTAGATCTATAACTGGGTCCATCGAAACGTCTTGATGCAGTTATAAGTGGTATCTGGAAAAAATACATTTACTTAAATGTATAAAATAATTATTACAAATTCTAAGGCAAAAGTATATGCATAATTCACGAAGCACGAAGGGTTCCGTACCATTATCGCAAAACACTGCAAAAAAAATCACGTTTTTTGTATGGGAGCCCCCTTAAATATTAATTTTATACTGTTTTTAGTATTTGTTGTTATAGCGGCAACAGGAATACATCATCTGTGAAAATTTCAACTGTAACTATCACGGTTCATGAGATACAGCCTGGTGACAGACAGACAGACAGACGGACAGCGAAGTCTCAGTAATAGGGTCCCGTTTTTACCCTTTGGGTACGGAACCCTAAAAACCAGCTAAGTGCGAGTCGGACTCGCGCACGAAGGGTTCCGTACCATTATCACAAAAAACTGCAAAAAAAATCACGTTTGTTGTATGGGAGCCACACTTAAATATTTATTTTATTCAGTTTTTAGTATTTGTTGTTATAGCGGCAACAGAAATACATCATCTGTGAAAATTTCAACTGTCTAGCTATCACGGTTCATGATATACATCCATCATACAGCGGATTCTTAGTAATATGGTCCCGTTTTTACCCTTTGGGTACGGAACCCTAAAAATAGGGCAGGGGTAATAGGTATATACCATAATAATATGCATAGGTAGGTACTTACCAAAAATAAAATATTTAATAAATCCATATTGTTTGGCATTTATATGACTTCACTCAATCATTTTTCATAGAAAGTTGTTTGAAAATCAATTACAATAAAATGGAATATGCAACCAATCGTTACATTGCTATTTGCAATTTTATCAATATTCGAGCAAGGCGTGGAACGGTTGCAATATAAAGTGTCGGATTTAACCAGTTAGCGAAACTTAAGAAACATAATGGGCGATACAATTTTATATGTATGTGTGGTCAGTGGTGTCTCATCCCATACAAAGAAACTGTCCCGACGTACTGTACTGATTATACCGACAATTTTTTGTACATCGATCGCGTTCGTTTCTGTTCCACGGATATAGATGGTGATCTATCTATCGCCATGGAACGGAACCGAACGCAATCGATTAACAAAAAAATATCGGTATAATCAGATGAAAAACGCTAGTTACGTCGGCACGGTTTCTTTGTAGAGGGATGAGGCATCTGTATGCTAGTATTATATTATCTATGTTGCGGTGTAACTTTAAATGATAGATTGAGGAATGATGTAATAAGACAACGTTGTGGTTTAAAAGAAGATGTAGTGACTAAAATTGAAACGAGTATGTTAAGATGGTTTGGTCATGTTGAGAGAATGAATGAAAGGCGACTAACGAAAGGAATTTACAAGGCAGACGTAAATTTACACGCCGGAAGGGGACGCCCTAGAAAGACATACATAGACCTTATAGGTGATGTTCTTCAGAAAGGCCAGGTGCGCAGTACTCATAACCGGCGTGCGTGTAAGACTAGATGTATAAATGTGAGTGAAGCAAAAGAAGTAAGGATCGTAGCAGGTGGCGTTCTGTAGTTCTACCTACCCCCATGGAAAAAAGGCGTGAGTTTATGTATGTATGATGGGCGATATCTAATGGCTACACAAAAAACTAAGTACAATTAAATAACTTCTACACCTCCTATCAAGTGACATTTTCACTAGGGTGCATGCACAAGCACACCAGTTGATCGATCGCTGACCGATGCCATCGATCGATGCAATCGATGTCGATCAACTGCCTACTACACCAATCGTCCGACATCGACCTATGTCATCGATCGACGTTCGATCGATTGGCGTGGAAACACCCTTACAATCATGATTACATAGTATTTATTTCACCGAGGTATTTAAAATGAAAATTGCAAACTATTAAAGAGACTGTTTACCGCCAGCTTCTTGAGCGAAAATTATCGCCTTGTTTTTCGAGTTTTCGTTCCAGAATTAGAGGCATAGGCTACTTACGTCTTGCAAAGATTGCTGCAAAGGTTTGTAAAAATAAAACTCGAAGGTTCCACCATAAATTGTCTAATCACTGTCTCTATAATACAAACATTCTTATCAACAACTATGTATAAAATATTACATAAATCTATACAAAACAATATACTGCTCCTTCAATAATAAAATAGAAATCAACTTCATTTAACTTAATATTTCTCCCACTGTTGGGCAACGGCATAGCATATAGGATTGAACAGAGTGAGGTATAAAAATAACTTTATTGTATAAAGAAAAACACAATTTGTCAATACAGGGACACAATCCATAGCTATTTTTTTTCATATTCTAAGTCTTGATTATTACGCAAGATTTTATTTAAAAGTACAGGCAAGTTGTAAAATCTATTTAAAACAAGATTTTGTTTAAAAGTACAGGCAAGTTGTAAAATCTATTTAAAACAAGATTTTGTTTAAAAGTACAGGCAAGTTGTAAAATCTATTTAAAACAAGATTTTGTTTAAAAGTACAGGCAAGTTGTAAAATCAATTTAAAACAAGATTCAGTTTAAAAGTACAGGCAAGTTGTAAAATCTATTTAAAAATGTAACCCCCGGTTTAGGAAAAGAAATTATCGCCACGTCAAATTTAATGCTGGTCAAAGTGACAATCGAAAATTCATACATCCAATCGCAGCAGCTAAGGCGATTAATAGTTTGTGATATTGACCTTGCGATAATTTTAGTTTCAGAAACTGGGTTTAAGTAAGATCTATTATACCTACTGCTTTATTTTATTATTTAACCCGGCGTCATATGGGTGGAAAAACAGTACACGGACTTGGAAGTCGGTCATTCTGGATCCGATACTAGATATGCTATTGCTTATTAAATACGGGTATGAATGGTATATTATACATTTTAATTATCATTTATTATTTATTATTATTATATAAATAAATAATAATAATAAATAATGAATGGTAGGCATAATATTCTATTTTAAATATATAATTATGGTGTAATCTATCAAAATAGCTTATATGGGTACAAATGGTATATATTAATGTAATTAATATAATACATATATACCATTTGTATATTTTGACTATTTTATTACATGGTTACTAGATTTTTTAATAATATAAATATTAAAAAAAAAAAAAATACACGGACTTGGGAGTGGACAATTTTGACCCCACACGACACTTTAAGATTTATGATATTTCTATTATTCTTTAAAAATGCTTATATGGGTATAAATGGGATATATTATTATTATTATTATTTTACTATTAAGTTTATTAAATACATTCGTAGGTACGTGCATTATACCTACTTTATTGTATTGGTTATATTTTTATTTATGGGTAATATGGATACGAATGGTATATTACCATTACTAAATATATATTATGATATTTTTTATATATTATCTCTTCACTATCCTTGGTTGACTTGTTGAGAATGCTTTAAGTCCGCCATTGTACCTTTGAGCATGAAGGCTAAATAAATAAATAACCTTTATTGAGCAATTTTACCCGTAGCCCATTATGTACACTTTTTATCAGCAGTTCTATAGTTTCTGCTTACCATCGTGGAAGAAAGGTGTGAGTTTGTAATGAATCAAGAAATAGGAAAACCCAGATATCAAAATACTGACAAATTCAAATGTAAACCCTGATACGCCTGTAAAAGGTCCCTTTTAGCGGTAAAACCGCCCATTGTTACACCCTACTAACTCTTAAGCTCTTCTTTCTTGATTTTTCAAGTAATACAGGACGTTTATTTTTTACTAGCTTCTAGCGGTTTTGCCCGCGTGAAACTCGGTAATTACGCCAAAGGCACGTAGTTCCGGGTAAGAAGTATCCCAATCCTTCTTCAAGGTCCGATCTAACTTTATACCAAAATTCATCAAAATTTATTCATTAGTTTCGGCAGGCAAACGTAACAAACAGACAGACTTACTTTCGCGTTTACTGTTTCTAAATAGTATAAAACGGGGATCACACAAATGACGGACCGCGGTCCTGCGGATCCGGACTACCGACCTATTTGGTGTGGCCCTTAAGTAAAAAGTACAATATAATTTACTTGTGTCATTTACCCCGCGCTTTATTTTTATAGCCGTAGATTCGACAACTGCCGAATCGATATCTTCATTGATATTGTATCTTCATTTCAATTTTAACACGTGACAATCGGATCGGTAAAGGTCGGAGGGGGGTGATTATGGACCGGGACGGTCATATTATTTAAAAAAAAAAGGACCGCAAGTAAAAGTAATTGGCGACCCCTGGTATAAAAAGACACCGTTTACCGCTGTCTGTTTCTCCGCTTTATTCTTCTAAACTACGCAACGGATTTTGATAAGGTTTTCAATAATAGATAGAGCGATAAACGAGGAAGTTTTGTTTATATAATTTGTCCCGTTGCGAAGCCGGGGCGGGTCGCTAATGCGGGGAAGTATAAAATATAATGTTATTATGGAAGTATATATACAAAAAGTTCAGGGAAGAGCTTAGCACCGCTAATACAATCTTTTCTACAATTAGGTCTACTACAGCACGTCTTAACCTATCAATTCTTGACTAATGAGACACACACCAATTGATTAAGGGCCCATTTACGCCAAAACATACCAACCCCCAGGTTTTTTTTTTGTTGCAATTTTCGAAGTAATTCTAATTGTTTTGATTAGCCAATGCTGTTAATTTATTTTTATCCCAAGTATAAGTTTTGGGTGTAAATATTTTGGTCTGTGTAAATACCATATTAGAAATACGTATGGAGGTATGCGGTACAGGGTATAGACCCGTAAACCTCCTTTAAAAAGAGGAGGTTCCTCCGACTAGACGGGTGTATTATCTGGTCGAGGCAACTGAACGACAGCTGTGTTTAAATCGCGCAGAAAACTTTGCTTTTGCCATGTAGGATTTTATAATTTACTTCGTGTGTGGTGGCATAGATGTCGCTACTTACGTATTGGATTCAATTTCATAGGATATTCATGTCTTTGTGAAAATAGATATAAGTATATACAGTGTATAAAATACTGTGATAAGAAAGATTATCATTATCGTATTGTATTGGTTTGACATTTAAACAAAATATACAACACTTTGTTTCTTGGTGTTTTTGGGCATAAACGGAACCTTATCAATTGTGGGTTCCGCAGAGGGTATTTGTCAGTGATTCTCAGGCACGATTGTGAGTGTTAACCGCTGGCGCCCTCTGACGATTTCGACGAGTAAGTTGCCGGTAGTTTTCTCTAATAGCGAGTAGATGTCGGTAGCAGTCCGAACTGGCATCTCGTTTATACTTATGACAATGTCGCCGGGTTGTAGACCTCCACTGAAAATTCAAATTGTTTATTTATAATTGCGTTACAATGAAAGAAACTTTCGAGATGTCGATAGCTTAATATAAACTTCATCATCAGCCTATTAATGTTCCCACTGCTGGGAAACAGGCCTCCTCTCTGTGAGAGGGAATGGGGCGTAATCCACCACGCGGGCCCAGTGCGGGTTGGTGGATGTCACATGTCTTCGAATTTTTGGTTCTCGGACATGCCGGTTTCCTCACGATGTTTTCCTTCGCCGTTTTGAGAGCAGTGGTGATGAAATAATTTACGCAAAGTAAAGCGCATGCCTGGGCTCGAACCCACGACCTACAACTTGTAAGTCGCGGCCGATACCACTGGGCCACCACTGCTTTCAATATAAACTTATGTAAATCAAATCCTTGTTTCCAATTGATGTTTAACTAATTTCAACTTTATTTACTACTACGGCATTAAAGTTGATTACAAAAAAAAAACTCGTTTGAATTATTAGCATTTGAATCAAGAACGCTGTATAAGTAACCGCGTCCACATATGCTTAGGGGTGAGTCAAAAATGGAGTCCGAAAAAAATAAAAGAAACTCACTTGTAAGCCGGTGACCCGATGATAACTTTCCAAACAAGAATTCCATGTTCAATATCAGTCGGCATCTGAAAGTTTAGGAACGTTATGATTTTTTTTTACTTTTATAACAATGCATTATATCCAATAAGATTAGATTTCATATGAGAGGTATGTAAATCTGTTTGTATTTAACAAGAATATTATAATAGTCACAGCGGATCTGCCATTTGAGATTCTGCGCAAGAAACAGTTTGTCATCGAATAAACTGCATAGAGTAAGCGAGATAGGACGTTGCGACAAACGTAAGCGACTGGAAGATTTCACTTTCAACATTGAAAAAATAATGCTATTGCGCAGGGTCTCGCAGCCAATTCAGACACAAAGATCCGTTGTGAGTATTATAACATCGTTATTTTATAGCTCGTGGTTGAGCAATTACTGTCACACTGGTCGATCAAACGTTACACTACGCTTGCCAAGGGCCGTAGATGGTTGACCATGTACATCGAGAACCCTCCATGCCTCGAAAAGAACGATAAGCTGTTGTCTTCGGCTGTCATTTGTAGATCTTTCGAGAAGCCCTTAAGTCTTGAAACCAAAATTACTAAGGGCAGCACCCTGGTAACAGCTAATTTGTAGATATTTCGAGAAGCCTCTAAGTAGCAGCACCCCAGTAACAGCTAATTTGTAGATATTTCGAGAAGCCCCTAAGCCTTAAAACCAGACTTACTAAGGGCAGCACCCCAGTAACAGCTAATTTGTAGATATTTCGAGAAGGCCCTAAGTCTTAAAACCAGACTTACTAAGGACAGCACCCCAGTAACAGCTAATTTGTAGATATTTCGAGAAGCCCCTAATTCTTAAAACCAGACTTACTAAGGGCAGCACCCCAGTAACAGCTAAGTTGTAGATATTTCGAGAAGCCCTTAAGTCTTGAAACCAGACTTACTAAGAGCAGCACCCCAGTAACAGCTAATTTGTAGATATTTCGAGAAGCCCCTAAGTCTTAAAACCAGACTTACTAAGGGCAGCACCCCAGTAACAGTTAATTTTTAGATATTTCGAGAAGCCCCTAAGTCTTAAAACCAAACTTACTAAGAGCAGCACCCCAGTAACAAGTAATTTGTAGATATTTCGAGAAGCCCCTAAGTCTTAAAACTAGACTTACTAAGGGCAGCACCCCGGTAACAAGTAATTTGTAGATATTTCGAGAAGCCCCTAAGTCTTAAAACTAGACTTACTAAGGGCAGCACCCCAGTAACAGTTAATTATTAGATATTTCGAGAAGCCCCTAAGTCTTAAAACCAAACTTACTAAGAGCAGCACCCCAGTAACAAGTAATTTGTAGATATTTCGAGAAGCCCCTAAGTCTTAAAACTAGACTTACTAAGGGCAGCACCCCGGTAACAGTTAATTTGAGTTCTATTTAGCGGTCAGAGAGGCTTTCGCTCCCAATATAATATTATTATTTGGGACCAGGCTAGGCAGATGATTATTGAAACCGTTACCTAACTTAAAACTAGTTTTTTTATGACAAGCTATTTCGCATTCTCTCGGCATGGGGGTGCATAAAAAATTATCGGTCCGCCATCTTTGGGACTCCCACATTGGATTTAAAATGATGTCGGTTGGGGATACCTGCAGCCTAATTGCATAAGTGAATTCGGCAAGGTAAAGGGTTTGACCGCCATCAATCGACCAATCACATAAACGGAAATCCACATCACATCTTCCACCTCGCATTCGACTGGTCGATTCTTTATACCCTTTGCCATTTGCCTTGCCCTTTGAATTAAAGTTTAGTAACAAGATTTGATCCATACCTACTATCTAACAAGCTAGGAAAAATTAAATAAAAGCACAGTACTCAATCACACTTACCTCAGGGTTCCTCATCCTCAGTTCCATGAGTATATTTGGAGTCAGTGACAGCATGGTGATGCCGAGGTACCTCCGCGACACCTGCGGCGATTTCGTCGTCCCTGGGGAGCGCACTAAATTACCATTTTGTATTAATATTAACTAACAAAAAATGGCGGGGTTATGAAATTCACATTTTTAAATATAACAAATGTTTTTTCAATACAGTTGTTAAACGTGGCGTACTTTCAGAGGCTATAATTATGATTCGAAAATTAAATCTTATGCATAGGCATCTTTCAGTTACGCGGTCGTGACTTTTGTTTACGAGCTCGATCATTAGTTTTGCAGTTTAGTTTTAAATTTATAAGTCAATTTAAAAAGTTTAGTAGCAAAGAGTTTTCATACATAGAATAAAATGGGATAGATTTTATACGAGGAAAAATGAATGATTCCGTACTTTTTAGCATTGAACTCTCAAAAGTCTTTTTAATGGTTGTTTAATATATTTAATTACCAGTTTTAATTTAATTATTTTCACATCAACATTTGTCTAAAATCGAATAGGCTGTATAGACTGTTTTCGTTGTTAAAAAAAACCAGTTGCAAAAACGCGCCTTTAGTTATAAGTCAAATTAAAAAAGTTTAGTAGCAAGGAGTTTTCATACATAGAATAAAATGGAATAGATTTTATACAAGGAAAAATGAATGATTCCGTACGTTTTAGCATTTAATTCTCAAAAGTCTTTTAAATGGTTGTTTAATATATTTAATTCCTCCTATATTTAACTCCTGAACAGTTTCAATTTAATTATTTTCACATCAACATTTGTCAAAAATCGAATAGGCTGTGTAGGCTGTTTTCGTTGTAAAAAAAATATTTCCAGTTGCAAAAACGCGGCATTTTCTGAAAATTTTAATTTTTGTGTGATAAATTGTTTTTTTTTTGTTAATATGAGTTCAAGTATAAGTGATGAAATGGAATTAACTCCACCCGATATTTTATCTGAGGCGAAAACTGCGCAAGATGAAATTTTGCCCCCAAAATCTCGAGAAATATATATGGCGACTTACCATAATTTTATTTTATGGAAAAACAAATGTAATTCTATGATTTGTATTTACTATTTCCCACAACTGTATTGAAAAACGTCGTGTGATACACGGGTGTGTAGGTTATTGCAAACTCGTGTCATTAAAAACCCTCGCGTTCGGCTCGGGCGTGTTAATGACAGCTCGTTTGCAATAACCTACTTTCCACCCTTGTATCACAATGTACTATTGTGTATACAGCACAACATGAGTCGAAGGTTCGGCTACCTTATTTAAAACCTTATTTAAAATGTAAAGATTGTAAGCAAAAATCGGTTTAATGACTTTGCACTAAAGTATATAATTCTTTAACAAAATATCGCATATTTAAATCGGTAAAACCGTTCAGTAGAACCGGCTGGTTGTGCTGTAGGTGTTGAAACAATTATAGTTTTAAGTTTTATTTGATAAATCTCTTAACAGGTTCACAGTCCCATTAACGAAAAGAATAGTTAAAACAATACAGAAGACCATATGTAGTACATGGGACTGTGAGCCTGTTATATATAAGAACATGAATATTATAAAAACATTGACTTACGGCGCGGTCCCATTGAGAACTAACTACTAGACAGCTATTAACTATTAGACAGTGGGCTACTAAACTTTAAGCCTATGGTGGTCACATTCATTGGTAAACTGTTATGTGATAGTGAGCTAACCCGTTCACAATGGCAAGATATTAGCTGATGTGCTCCTAAAATACACATTAAGGGTACACTAGTCGAAAATTCTTCCATACAAACGTAGTCTGGCTTTTACTCCACTGTTTGACGATGTACGTTCAAAATAAAAATGACATCAATTTGTCTCATCATTATCTAGCCCTGTATGGAAGCAAAAACTTAAAAAATAAATTTACTTGATAGTTATGAGCTTCGAAACTTCCTTATTTTAACACTCATTTTAACGCATCTTTGGGCGCAAATAAGTACCATAAGAAGAAGGAAAATTGAAAAACGGCCTCCATACAGGGATAACGCCGCAGGGAGGCCGTTTTATCGATTCAGTCGTTTTTTCATGATATCCAGATTCCCAAAGGTCTGTTTATAAAATTTCGCGCGCTCGTTTTCGTTCTAAATCATCATCCATTTCGCAACAAATTTGCAAAAGTGTGTATTCCTACGCCTACTAGCTTCTTACTGCTCATAACAGCGTCTATCTGTTCCGCACGTGTTGTCGGCTGATATAGCACGCTTTTTAACCCCACGCACAAAATAGTTTGTGCCATCGACTAGTGTACCCTTAAGATCTACAACTATTAATCCGCGCCATCGCTAGACTTCTAGTCTCGAAGTAGACATCAATCTGCGAGCAAGTGGCTTCTCAACGTGAAGAAATCATCGAAACAATGAGGTTGCTCCTCGAAGCCTGTGAAGCTCCCAGGAAGCTTCTGTGCTTTTGGGCGGCGCTAGTCTGGCATTGTTAGCCAGAAATCCAACGTATAACGGACCGAAAGAGTCTAAGAGCGGGAAAGGAAGTCCCCATTATCTGCGAGGAAGTGGATTCTATACCAGTCGCAGTAGCTGAGTTGGAATAGAGATGTTTCCTGGGTAGAAAAATGATATTTATATTTAGTCCATCAGTGAGATTATCAAATAATACTAGCTGACCCCCGCGGCTTCGCTCCCGTCAACTGGCTACCTAACTACCTACCTTGCCTAACCTGCCTACCCTGCCTACCCTACCTACCCTATCCTACCTATCTAATAATTTTTATCTATCATCAATAGTTTCCTCAGCGCTCGCCAAAGAATGCATTTTATAGGAAACATTTTGCTCTTTTTTTTTTTAAATAAATTTTACAGTCAGGAATAATGTTGCTTTCTATTGGTGAAAGAATTTTCAAAATCGGTTCAGTAGATCCAGAGATTACCCCCCTACAACGTCACAAACTATGCTTCTTTATAATATTAGTATAGATTAGAACCCTATTTTTTATCAAATAAATAACAATTTACAAAGATAAAGCGCAGCAAAGTTCAGGAGTGGGGGGTTCTGACGTCACTTTGTCAGTATAAAGTGTAGCAAATCGTGACGTCACACGATATTTCAACGCACTTTATCGTCGTAATTTTTCATTTACGTGTCAAAAGAAAAAAAAAAACCGGCCAAGTGCGAGTCGGACTCGCACACGAAGGGTTCCGTACCATTATCGCAAAACACTGCAAAAAAATCACGTTTGTTGTATGGGAGCCCCCCTTAATTTATTTTAATTTAATAATTATTATTTTATGAAGAGAAAATACAACTAAATATTCTGTGAATATTTCAAGCGTCTACCTGTTGCCGTTATTAACCGTATAGTTCGGACGGGGTACATTTTGGGGCTTGACAAGCATACCTCCGCTGGCTCAGCCGCGGTTCATTTTGGACCCCAGATTTACGTCATACGACATCCTAATTAATAACTTAATTATTGATTAAGATACCTAACGAATCTTATGTGGAGGCTTTAATTAAAATAGTTGGATAAAAAGCTTACATGTTAGCGCAATTTTTTTTTTTAGATTAATTGCGCAAGTTTAGTAATTTACATTTGTTAAAAACAAGTGTAATAATACGATAATCGCCATTTTGATGACAGTGGTGGTCGAAGGTAAAAAACATAAAAATGCAGATTTTGGACACCCAAACTCCACGACAGGGGTAGTGGTTTGCTATTTGTTTAATAATTGGTCGAATTCATCCATATTTCAAAATAAATAATTAGTGGTAATGAAGTTATTTGTTATTCAAAGTCGAAGTTTCGCGCCAATCGTGTTTGTTTACATTTTTATTTTACACAAATATCACCCACCCACATGTAAAAATGATTACAAATATGACTATTATGTCTCTAAATATAATAAACAACAAGAAGAAACCCAGATTTTAACGTAATTAACAAACACTGGTCCAATAATACGTAAAATTCATTACCACTTCTATATTTATTCAAAATTTCCAATTCGTCAATTATATTGTTTTTTTTTAATGTAATAGTTGTGTGCCAAAACGATTTTAGCAATCGATTTTTTATATGATATCGACTCGATTAATGAGCGATTATCCCAAATCGATTCTTAAAAAATAGATAAAACCTGTTTAGGCATAAAATACAAGAAATACTTAAAATAATTACTATTAATACTTTCTTAAAGTAATCTTAATAGATTTTAGGACATTATTTTACTAAAAGCAACTACACAAATTCATCGAACCGTGGATAATTTCGCGCCGAATTTTCTGTCCGATTCAAAATTTAAATTTGGAATGCGCTCGCTATTCAAAAATATTTTGTATAAAAATAATAATCAATGAGCCTTTTAATATTTGATAGTCTCAGAAGAATACAGAGTGCCTCACATCACACACATCACATCATCAGCCTATTAATGTTCCCACTGCTGGGACACAGGCCTCCTCTCTGTTAGAGGGAATGGGCCGTAATCCACCACGCGGGCCCAGTGCGGGTTGGAGGATGCCACATGTCTTCGAATTTTTGGTTCTAAGACAGAACCAAAAATTCAATTCATTTTGGTTGGTACAGAGTGCCTAGTATATTTTTATGTAAGTATGTAACGCAAGCGTAAATAAATTTAGTTTCTGGGAACCAACGGTTTTATGATTATTTAATATATTGTAATGAGTGTCGTGGTGGCCCAGTGGCTAAAGGCCTCGCCTTGCCTGGGTTCAAATCGGGGCAAGTACCAATGTGTCTGCTTCAAATTCATTTGTGTACTTTCTAAGTATATCTTGAGATCGTTGACAACGGTGAAAGAAAACATCATGAAGAAACCTGTAGCCGTATTGCGTAAGTGAATACGGCAAAGAGTTTCACCGCTATCCAATCGACCAAATGGACCAATCACATGCGAGATGAATGACGCGTTGTGAATTAATGCTCATGCCTTCTCTGTATGAGAAGAGGCCTTTACCCTGCAGTGGGACAGTTATAGGCTGGTATTATTATTATATTATATATTGAGTATGGTATGTTTAGGTTTTGAATTCGGTCGAGTTTGTTGTAATGTTATGAAAATTGGTTACTCTATAGGTACTTTTAGAAGTTTATTTTTATTCGTTTTAAGAAAATAAGTTTGGTTTGTATTTACTTCTGCATTCCCCAAAAACAATTAATGTCAATAACCTTGCGCGAATCCTTACCGAGCAAGTTATGGCATGGTTGTCATACAACTAAGCTGAAAATCAAAATCCAAAATGTCGCCGACGATCATTTGATTCTCATTATTGGGTAATTTTAATGGTTTCTCCGACAAAAGGTGGTTAACTTTTCTTTCTTTAGGCATCATTGTCTTGGTTTCCGTGTATGTAAATAACGATTATGGGTTTAAAATCATTATCCTAGATGGCGCCGACGAAAATTTGTTTACTTTTCGTCATAGGTGTCATTTTCATAGTTTTCTGGGTCACTAATAACGAATACGGGCTTTGAAATCGAAATTATAGAAAAATAAACAACCTGTAGCAAATGGCAGCTGCCATCTTGGATTAAAAATTTGCGGTAATAGCACCCCAGAAGACATAGAAAATCCTTTAGAATTTCTATGTATAGCTTTGAATAGCCGCCATCTTTTATTTGTGTATTAAGAGAATGTGCCAGCCCTTAAACTTATGTATGTATTAAGTTGTCGTAATGCAGCTTGGTACAAATGCACCGCCTTCTTAGATTTATTTTAAATGAGTTTACTGGATCACCACCCTCGAAAATCATGTTCATGACTTCCATTACGATAAATTAATAAGTATGGTCTTGGATTTTAATCGATTGACAACCATGCCATAACAGATGGCTTCGTAAGGATCCGCGCAAGTGTACCAGTTCCTCCCTAAGCCTACTTATCATACATAGACATACTCGTATTTATACTGGTCATTCTGTATACAACCTTCTGAAAAGATCAAAGTAAAACTCTCGTATAAACTAAAATGTATCCGATAAAATATTTTGAATACCGACCGCATTCCGAATTTGAATTTTGAATTCTTGTACCTACGTAATAGAAAAATTCGGCGCGAAATTAGCTACGAATTCGATATTTTTGTCTCAAAATACTGTTATAGTACATTACTGCAGCGTCCAGCAAAAGAGGCATTGATGGACGAACGTGTAAATGTCTATCAATGCCTAGTTGTGGCCAAGGCTTGTATACTACTTTTCTCCAATAATGCGTGGAAATTAAAACTAAGTAGCACCTAGAACTCATTTTGTCAAACGCAATAATTACTTTTCGAAATCAATGACGAACAACAATATATATTCCCGTGTTAAAGTGTTTTTTTTTTCTATAAACAGCTTCTTTAAGCAAGCCAGTTCGTAATTTAAATAAAACCTTTGTTATGTTACCTCCTTGGTTACAATGTCCAGGCGTAAAAGATCATTCCATTTTTAAATTACTCGACAAAATAATGCACAAATTTCCAAGCATGTTTGAGAAAAGATAACATTATTTAAGCATTTATGTATAGTTATTACTATAAGTTGTATTGTATTTTATGCCTATAAACGGGTTTCTTCTAATTTTAAAACAATACATTTTTGATAATCACTCATTTATTTGAATGAACCGAGCCGATCGAAATAATTTAAAATAATTGTTTGATACACTTAATCGATTAGGCTGAATGCAATTTTTAATCGATTATGAGACAAGTGAATGGACAGCACAAAAAAAAAACAACACCAAAGAAATGTCATGTTGCAAGGTTGCAACAAATTTTTAAGCAAATTTTGCCAGATTTTGACTTGTTTTTTTATGAACTTTTGTATGAAAAAATTGGTTTATAAGGACGCAAATAAAATAAGTATATCTTTATTTTGTCCATTTGCATCTTTTCAGCAAGCGAAAAGGTTGTTTATGCACATATTTTGAGCAAATCTAAATTGTCTACCGTTTGGAAAGGTGTAGTAATTCGTATTTTGTAGACATTTTGCAGTAAACTGACGCGGTTTACCGACCGCAACATGTAAATAAAGATATTTTTTACAAATTTACTGTGTAAAATAGCTGCGTAAACTTATTTTTCTGAATAAATTCGAATGTTGAAAATTTAAGTAAATTCCTGAATTTCATGACGTAATTTGCAACAACCTGTCGACTCAGCTGGTGTGTCATGTGTCAAAATCTTGTCGAGCAGAGTGGTTAATATCGAGCAAAAAACGGCAAAAATATCACGTTTGTTGTATGGGAGCCCCCCTTAAATATTAATTTTATACTGTTTTTAGTATTTGTTGTTATAGCGGCAACAGGAATACATCATCTGTGAAAATTTCAACTGTCTAACTATCACGGTTCATTAGATACAGCCTGGTGACAGACAGACAGACAGACAGACGGACAGCGAAGTCTCAGTAATAGGGTCCCGTTTTTACCCTTTGGGTACGGAACCCTAAAAAAAGAGTGTCCAATATTTTTAGGTACAGACGGACTAATAGATATTTTTTGTTAACTACCCTATTTTAGTAATTAATTGCCATTTCTATATAAACTTGCAAATAAACTCCTCTTTAAATACTATAAATATTTCTCAATGCGACAGCGCAAATAACAAAATCGGCTTATACTTAAATATAAAATACAAAACGTTGCAACATAAAAATACCCAAATTTTTCTTGTGATGTAAAACAAATTAGTAACGAGTTAATACAAAATATTAGATAAAAATAAACAGTGTTAAGTTATCAGTGATAAACAAAAAAGCCGCTTAATTTGATAAGCGTTTATGCAGGT
This sequence comes from Anorthoa munda, assembly GCA_945859665.1. NCBI lineage: Eukaryota > Metazoa > Arthropoda > Insecta > Lepidoptera > Noctuidae > Anorthoa > Anorthoa munda. The sequence continues at coordinate 17,177,530 of OX243896.1, read as the reverse complement.
ATTTATTGTAATAAGATTAATTTGCAACAGAAAAAGTGTGATTTAACAAAAAAAAAACAAAGTGTGCTTCACCGTCGACCACATGAACGCTTACCATCAGGTGAGATAGTTGTCAAACGCGAGCCTATCGTTAATAAAAAAATAATTAACTAAAACACAAATTACTTATTTGAAGGACGCATTAATTCATAAATTCTACATTTATACACATTCATATAATAGTCACAACGGATCTTCAGATCACCTCTGAAGTTGGCCCTACCAACCATTGCGCAATAAACAGTTTGACATCAAGTATATAGTCATCGGCACGTAACTTGGCAAGGTTTTGGCGTAGTGGGAGTAAACTTGCGCATAGTGCGCGAACTGACCAACCACCATATAGAGCGAACGGGACGTGGACGCGACTTGATTGGTCAGTCGATCCTTGTGTCAACTGACCAACCAATCGTGCGCTCGGAACGGTGCTAAACTTACCCCGCGTCCCGCTTGGTAACCAAAGAGACCTAAAAAATGCGCATCTAACGACTCTTGCCAAGTTACGTGCCGATGACTACACTGCATACAGTACGCGAGATAGGACGATGCGACAAACGTAAGCGAGTGAAAGAGACAGTTATACAAAGCTATCTTCACCTTCAACATTGACACAAAACAAGTTACTGCGCAGGGTCTTGCAGCCAATTCAGAGACACAAAGATCCGTTGTGAGTATTATAATAAATTTAGTTACTAAGAGTCAAAGGCCACTGAGACACAGTCGAGTGAATTTTATCGTGGTTGACATGTGTGCATTACCGTTGTGGGAATAGGGATCAATATGCTATGGCGTTAATTGAGAATTTGCTTAACTCTGCGTCAATATACCCTTATCTTTACACAAAATAAATAATATGAAGCACACATTAGACAAAATCACACTTATAAATATCAACTACCTATTAAAAAATACTAAACCTACACTAATAAATAAGGACCGGATTATATGCAACATAAAAAGCTTGAAATATGCATGAAAAATGCGTAATATATGCATGAAAATTTTAAAAAATATGCAACATTAAAGTTTTAGAAAACGACAAAAAAGGAAAAAAAGTGGTAGGTTTTTTTTTATATTTCTATTTCAGAATACAATTAGTGAATTATTCAATCATAAATTATCAATACCAAAATGTAACAACTAGTAGACTAATGCACTAAAAATTATTTAAAATTGTCGTAAAAGTAAACAGGTAATACGAGTAGTAGTTTATGCAATGCTCATATTATAGGGGTTATTAAAATACGAGCGTGGGTTTATAACATGAGGCGAAGCCGAATGTGATAATAATAACACGCGAGTGTTTTAATATCTTGCTTGGTTCAGATATTTTTTTTTATTTCCTCGCACAGTGCATAGTAAAATGTTGTATAATACGCGTACGTAAGATGATTACCGACTCGTGTCGATTTATTCACTCACTCGCTTCACTACGAGCAAGCGAGCGGCTCGCGTTAACAAAAATACCACTCATCGGGAATCACCTACCTTCCGCACTTGTAGCATAAATAAATATTATGATGCAGTTGTTTAAAAATCGAAGGAAAATGTTGCACTGTAACGGTTTTTTTTTAAGTTTACCTATCCACGAATATAAAGTACGTGTTTATACAATATTTTTTGACTTCATATTTTAACGTTGTGAGTGTAGATAATTATAAGTGAAAATTGTTAGTGTATAATATCGGCTGAATTTTGGTTATTTTGGTTTTGGTGGTGATGATTTTAGTTAGGAGGATTTTGGATATTACACTGTACACGGCAACCTACCGAAAAATATTAATAAATATTGCGAAAATAGCCATCATCACTAGATATAATATGCAATTTCATAATTGTGCAAATGCATATTATCCGGTCTCTACTAATAAATAACAGAAAACATAGTTAACACAAACACTAATTCAATACAATATCGTGATAAACTTACTCTTCGCCAGAAACTCCTTGACATAATCAATGGGTATAGCAAATGAGATACCAGAGGTCACTTTCATACTGTTGATGCCTATCGCTTCTCCATCCAAGTTCACTAAGGGTCCACCACTGTTGCCAAACGTGATTGGGGCATCTGTCTGAATGTATACCATGTCTTTGCCTGGAATTTTATAAAACGTTGTGGTTAAAATTTAGAAATAATCTAGAAAAATAGTGACCGACCGATTTCGGTTTCGGCCAGTTTCGGTCAAAAATCTAGTTTCAGCCGCACCGAAACTCAGTGTTCGTAAATTGTCGTGCGTCGTTCGGATAACTTCGCGGCTAGCTCGTGGTCGCTCCAAACTCTCAGAGGACTCCTCAGTAATCGTCGTTTCCAAGTTAACCTCCTGGAGGATAAGAGTAGGTGGCGAGCTCAAAAGAATGGGCTGCCTCAAGGTAGTGTACTGGCTCCATTACTTTCAACATTTATACCAATGACCAACCGGCGAATCCTAACACGGCCTGCTACCTGTATGCAGACAAACTGGCATTAACCTATTAAGCCACTGATTTTGAGGCTATTAAGATCAGGCTTTCCACTGCCCTTTCCGATCTCAATCGTTATAATGCTAAGAACGCCATCAAACCTAATCCTTTAAAAAAAGCAGTCGTTTCACCTTCGTAACAGACAAGCGGGCTGAACACTCAACACCTTGTGGCAGGGAGTGCCAATCATCCAAAATTTCTGGGTATTACAATGTGTTAAAATAAAACTGCACACTAGGAACAACCTACAACCTTTATCCACCAGATGGGGGGCGACTCCTCAAGTCCTGCGAACAACTGCAATGGCACTTTCATCTGCGCTGGTGAATATGCAGTATGGAGTCGCTCCACTTACTCCAACCTAGTGGATACAGCATTTCATGAGACCGATTACCACTGGCTGTCTCAAATCGACCCTGGTATAAAGTATAATACTGTATCCACTAATCGGCATCCCCAGAAATTCGCAGGACTATGGCGAGCCGCATAGAAAGTTCGAAAGCTGAAAGCTGCTCGGAGACTTAAAAGCCGAATAAGTTTCCTAGCATGCGTGGGCCCATCCCATGGTATACGACCTCTGTCAGAAGAAGAAGACTCGAATTCTGTATACAATATAATTTTTTCAATATTTTTAAGCATGTTTCGGTTTCGGCCGAAACTGAGACCAAGGCCGAAAGTTCAATTACGGTTTCGGCTGAAAACCCAGTTTCTGTCGAACACTAGAAAAAAGTGATAAAACGATTCTAATGGCTTCTAGAGATACTTTGAGAAAAGCTGGGATGGTTTCACTTTTTGGGAATAACGCAAACGAACGTAATATTATTGAGAAATCGGTGAAAAAGAAGAAGAAGAAGATCTTCTTTTTTGCTAGCCTTTTCTGTCCTACTCTTGTTTGTTTCTTTTCCTTGTTGGTATTATACGTGTTATGGACCAAGTGATTAATACGGCATTATTAAAAATGCCCGGGCAATTTGAAAAATTCCCAATATGAGTAGGTAATTATGATAAAAACTATTGAAATAATTATATTGACCGGGCTTTCAGAATAATGGCCATAACTTATTGGGCCGGGTAATAGAAATATGTTTTTTTTTAATTACTCTAATGTTGACATTGTTTATAATATAGAATAGGTAAGTACGCTTACTATTTAAGCAACAAAATCGATGGAGCCCCTATTTCACGGGCTCGTATTTCTGTCTGTATGGTCTTAAGTAACCGAATATGAAGGAGATTACGGGAGCTGAGTTCTCTCGCTTTGCTCGCTCACTTCACACTCTATCTCCTTCGAACCAAGCCTATCTGTGTATGCAATGCTTTACCGTTCATCCCAATATGCCTATGACCTTCGCAGAAGTGCAAGCAATCATAGTTATTTCTTCTGCGACTGCAACGCGCCAGCACGTGTACGACATAAAATATGTAAGTAAAAAATCAGTGACCGACAAAACGGCAATCGCTATTTTTTGCGCGCTCTCGATAAACAATAGCAGCTTGGCATTTCTTATCTCAAATTGGTCATAACATACACTGTGTGTGAAGATCAATAATTGGATTTACCTCTTAAACCAAGTTCTTCACTAGCTCTTTGAGTAGAACTGACAACACCAGCTGTCACAGTGTTACTGAGAGCTAGAGGACTGCCCATTGCCACCACCTGTAAATAACGATTCTATTTATTTCTATATCCATTCACAGATACTTTTGAATTATCAAGGAATTGGTCGGACAGAGAGATGAAGGTTGCTCATTCCAAAGCATTTATTATTATTATGAGCCTGCTGTGTCCCACAGCAGAGCAAAAAGCTTCCATTTTTAGCCCCCGACAGAAAAAGAGGGATGTTAAAAGTTTGATGAAGTATTTGTGTACCTGTCTGTGGCATCATAGCTCCTACACGGATGAACCGATTTCAATTTAGTTTTTTTGTTTTTGTTTGATAGGTTACTTTATCAAGAGTGTTCTTAGCTTATGCTTTGTGTTCCGTGTCATAATTACGCGTTCAATAGATTGTAGATCGAAGCGAGTCTACTACTAGATATATTATGTAGCAATAAATAAAAATATGTCGGGGATTTTTTAAATTTTACTTGTTTTCTTTCTTTTACTACATCTGGCAATCCGTTAGATAGAGTCTAAATCGTCACGTCATCTGCAGCATGACTGTCTAGAGACATTTTTAGGGTTCCGTACCCAAAGGGCAAAGTCTGTCACCAGGTTGTATCTCATGAACCGTGATAACCAGACAGTTGAAATTTTCACAGATGATGTATTTCTGTTGTTGCACAGTTAAATAAATACGTAACGTTGCACGATAACCAGTTCGGGTTTCGTTCCCGGCTGTCCACCGAAAGCGCGATACTGTGTTTGAAGCATACCGTCTAATATTACTTGGATCGTAAGACGCCTGTGTATGTGTGTTTCTTCGTCTTGTCCGGCTTTTGACCTTGTGGTATATGCTCAGCTGTGGGACAAGTAGAAAAGTATAGACTTGCCACAGGAGATAATTAGTGTGTTCCAATACTGGTATGCGCACCAATCCAATAGTGTCAGGTGGGCGGGGGCTATGTCGGATTCGTATCGGCTCGAGTGTGGAGTTAGACAGGGTGGCTTAACATCCCCTACCTTGTTTAATTTATATTTGAACGGTCTGATCGCAGCGCTCAGCAGTCGGCATGTCGGCTGCCACATTGACAGTGTGTGTGTCAACAATTTAAGTTATGCTGACGATATGGTGCTGTTGAGCGCGTCGGTCTGTAGCCTGAGGAAATTGTTGCAGACTTGCGAGGAATATGCCTGTGGCAACGGATTATTATATAATGTAAAAAAGAGCCAATGGATGGTCTTTGGGACCGCCAGTGCAAAATATCCCGAGAACTTACCTCCAGTTTCATTGAATGGTGCTCCTCTGGAAAGAGTTGAGCAGTTCAAATATCTTGGGCATGTATTGACTGGCGACCTCAAGGACGATACAGATATGGAACGGGAACGAAGGGCGTTATCTGTGAGAGCCAATATGTTTTCTCGCAGATTCGCCCGATGCTCGAGCGAGGTAAAGGCTACGCTATTTAGAGCCTTTTCCACATCACTGTACTCGTGTAGTCTTTGGGCTCACTACACCAAAAGAAGCTTAAATGCCATACGGGTGCAATACAATAACGTGTTTAGGGCGGTGATGGGACTGCCCCGATATTGTGGCGCCTCAGGTATGTTCGCAGAGGCACACACCGATGGTTTTCACGCGGTTATGCGCAAGCGCGCTGCTTCTATGGTGTGCAGGGTACGGGCCAGTTCCAACACCGTCCTGGCGATGTTCGCGGAAAGTTTGGATTGCCCTTTCCTCCGACATTGTTCTGACAGACATGTGACTGTGCCAATGCCGGAGAGAAGGTACTAATACTTTTTAAATTATTTTATTTTTGTAACGAATGTAATTTATTCTGTTTTTATTTGACATTACTTTACTTTATTTTGCTTTGACTTTACTTGTGACTTGATTTGACATTACTTTTTGTTTTGACCGTTATTTATCTGATATTATTTTTATTATTCTGACATTTATATTTAATGTAAAATGGGTTTTGAAAAGTTACCTGAATAAAGCTAAATTTTATTTATTGATTTATAACAACTAATACTAAAATTCCATACAACAAACGTGATTTTTTTGCCGTTTTTTTGCGATAATGGTACGGAACATTTCGTGCGTGAGTCCGACTCGCACTTGACCGGTTTTTTTAAATAACTAAAAAACTGTGTGTTGTACGGAACAGTTTTTAGTAAACAATGTTAAAATATGGGTGCTGGAATATATGCCTAATAAAAGTATATGCAGCTTACACCATATGGTCAGAAAAGCAGTCTGCAAAACAGACAGAATAAAATAAAAAAACCGGCCAAGTGCGAGTCGGACTCGTACACGAAGGGTTCCGTACCATTATCGCAAAACACTGCAAAAAAAATCACGTTTGTTGTCTGGGAGCCCCTTTAAATATTTGTTTTATACTGTTTTTAGTATTTGTTGTTAAAACGGTAACAGAAATACATCATCTGTGAAAATTTCAACTGTCTAGCTATCACGGTTCATGAGATAAAGCCTGGTGACAGACGGACAGACAGACAGACGGATCTCGAAGTCTTAGTAATAGGATCCCGTTTTTACCCTTTGGGTATGGAACCCTAAAAAAGAAGTAGGAAGCATTTGTCCGTAATTAGCCTAAGTTGACGGATTTGCGCACACCTGTACCTCCGAGACTGTTCTTCTAAACTTATTGAGTGAAACACCGTGAAAGTCAGTGTCTGGTGTTATACAAAAACTATTGTAGCTTCTGAGGAGAAGTGGAGCGTTCAGGCCTAGTTTGGTTTTGCGAACAACATGGAGTAATTTTGTGATGGGATGTCTGGACAGTTTTGAATGGACTGTATATTGGCTAAGTTCTACTAAATCACTGCACTTTATAAACCCGTTTGCTATTTTGTAAAGGAAAATTTGATCATGTATAAGGCAACGGTCACGCAGTGTCTTTATTTTGAAAAGGTGTAGGTGCTGTACATACAAATCATATAAATAACAGGCACAATTGATCAACACTAGCACGAATCGGAGAGGTTTGGAAAGAAGAATGAGAAGCTTTTGTCTTGCAGTGGGACAAATAGGCTGAAATATAATTTTCAACAATAACTACCTAATATTTTAAACAATAATAGATTACAAACCCACTCGCCAGGCTGAATGTCCGAAGAACTGCCTAGTTTCATGACAGGCAATCCTTTTACCGGGATGCGGAGAGTTGCCAAATCTGATTTCAAGTCCACATCCTCAACAAAACCTGTATGGATTGAGCCATCCTGAAAATAATTAATTACGAAATTTGTTATTCTGCCAACGTATAAGGAAACAATTTATTTTATAATAGCAGGATTAACTTGTAAGTGTTACTTTATCCTATTTGCAAAATAAATATCATTTATTGTTTTTCCTTTTATTGTGCTGCGAGTTGCATAGTAAGATATTCAACTGAATTCTAGCAGTTGCCCACAATAAGCATGCCACAGCCTGCATCTCTATGTTCTGTTGAAGTGTTTTATTGGTGGATATCAGCCCGCCAGGTCATATTTTGTTCTAATCATTGCAAAATTACTTATTTATTTTACATTGTCTAAGTTTCAAATAGGTTTTAGTTAGTGTATTAATAGAATGGATTGAATATATTTTATTGTACACCAAATTAGTAACACAATTATTTTACAAAAACATCATAATATATAAACAATTTTTCTCTCTTTTATAGTTATAAAAGTTATTATCATACAGATAAATTAATAAACATTATTAATGTTTCGAAAAAAGGGAAACAAGTAATATTAAACAAATATTGTGAAACAGAATTATGGGCTGATGCAACAAAATGTTGCTATGGTACAAATTACAACACAATTATAACACAACATTATACCTGAATTTTGATTTTAATTATAGTAACTAGGTTATAGGTATGGACATAAGAATTATATTTACCATTTAAATCTTCCTTAGGCCTGAGGACTTATTAGAATTTATCAATAAAAACAATACTTACAAATAGCCGTACATTCACTATAGCATTAGGCTTGTTCACCACAACGTGAGCATTCGTCAAAATGAGCCCATCTTCCTTCACTATGAACCCAGAACCGTTCGACAAAGTCACAGGCTGACCAGAAAACAGGTCTAACCGACGACCATCTTTTATCTCTATATACACCACAGACGGAGCCGACACAGCCACCACATCAGCTATAAAGTTAAACTTCTCTCTTCTACCTTTTAAATTGTTAGTTATAATAGTTGCTGCGAACAATTTATCTTTTAAACTAAAATAACCTATCACCCCGGCCGCGACCGCTAAGATTCCACGGTAATAACTATTCTTACTATCATTTCTATTGTTTTTGCTGTTAAAAACTTGTATTGCACGACAAGAACATCTAAGGTTTGTATTTATTACGGGTTTTATTTGAAATATACGAGAAAATCTCGAAATATTCATTGTTGATAATGATGAAGACAGTGATTGCAAGATTCAGTCAAATCAAACAGCTGTCAAAAAAATCATGATATGTCAAAGTGACAACATAGTGGTGTGAAATTAACGGTTAAATAACGTTTTGGAAGCGATTCAACGTGTTATTTTATACAGATTAATAATATCACTCACGTATTACCGAATGAAATTTATTTCATTCGTTCAGTACTTATCTTCACGCCAGTTTCAACACAAAGGGCAAACTGACAGACAATAGGAAGTGGTATCTGAGAAAAGATAAACTTCTCCAATGTGATACTGACCTTTATTTATTTAAAACCTTTTTTCCCGCGGCGTCGCACTCGTGGGCCCACCCATATTTTATTCAGGATAAAAAGTTCAGCGAAAGCGTACTTAACTTTCTCTCAGTGTGTAAGCATTTTCGGATAATTGGATCAGTGACAGAAATTACCCATTAAAAACAAACATACAATTTTGCCCCTATAGATATTAGTTAAGGTCTATTCATATTTTGATTTCATGCACAAGCCTTCGAGTACAGAAAATAGAGTAGGTAAGGATAAAAATTTCGATTATGGGCCGTTGATTTTTGGCACGGGGAGGTTTGGCTACCCCCCAGTACCATCCCCACTACTCGGACCTCCATGGTTATGGAGATATCCATGGTTAAAGTTTTCAGGTTAGAATTAAAATTGCCATATAAGTACATCGATTTAAGAGGCGCGGAGGGGGGGAGGGTTATGGGGGGTAGAGGGACTACGTTACTGTACCATCCCTACCCCACGGAACCCCATGGTTATGGAGATATGCATGGTTAAAGTTAAAGATTACTATTTAAGCAACAAAGTCGACGGAGGGGGGCTCCTATTTCTGTCTGCAGGGTCTAAAGTAACCTAACATGAAGGAGATGACGGGAGCTGAAGTGAGCGAGCAAAGCGAGCGAACCTAACCTATCCGTGTCGGGGTGCCCTATGCTCACGAGCTCGCTTCGCTCGCTCTTGGACTAATTCTAATTTTTTCCCCACGAAAAACATACAAAAAAAAACATAAAATGTCCGAGTCTTGAAAATTTGTAATAAGCTTTCTATTTATGAGTACAACCTACAAAAAAAATGAACTTCCAAATCAACGGCCCTTAATGGAAAATTTATCCTAGGTGAGTACCTTAATGTTCGATCAAGTTCAATGAAAACCTAGTAGACCTACAACATGCGTTATAGCTACTAAACGGGAGCATGTAAAAAGTAAACCTACAGGTTTGTTTACTTTTCCATATATATGACCTTGCTTGCTCTCGACTTGACCGAAGGCGGGCACTAAATCAACACTAGAACTGGTTTATCGACTTTGCTTAATTTATTTGGTACTAAATAAGAAAACGGGACAAAGGTTTATTACACACTTGATCTACAAAAGAATTCAGGTCCACTTAGGTAGGTACCTAACTGTAACTAGACAACATTCATCACTTCACCTGAAAGACGTCCACTACAGAACTTAGGCCTCCCCCATGTGTCACCACATCGTCCGGTCCCAGAGATCCATATATCAGAACTAGATCTGTGCCACTGTCATATCGATACTATCGAGTTTAGTTTAGGAGGATTTTCTACAAATTTGGTCAAATATCTGTAAGAATCGTCCCTGACTGCGGCTAATGTTATCAACGTTTTTTTAGGGAATCTTTATGATTATTTAAAAAGTGAATAATAATGTGTGTGTGTGTCGAGTTTAGTTTAGGAGGATTTTCTACAAATTTGGTCAAATATCTGTAAGAATCGTCCCTGACTGCGGCTAATTTTATCTACGTTTTTTTAGGGCAACTTTATAATTATTTAAAAAGTGAATAATAATGTGTGTGTGTGTGTGTGTGTGTGTTGTGTGTATATAATAATGTTTATTCATACCTTGTGCAAAAACGAGGTACATCATGAGATCAAAGTGACAGTTTTTGGTACACTCGTACGACTATATGTACAAACAGGTACTGATCAATATACTGATATATAATAAGCTAGTTCTTGTGCAAGACTGAAAATAAAGTTTAATTTGCAAGACTGAAAATAACCTTTTATACTTATACATACAGACGAGTATGTATAAGTATTAAAGTAACAAAATAAATAATAATAAAATGGTTCACATATAATTATTTAATTTGAAAAATTAAAATGCGAAAATAAACATGATTCATCAACCTTTATCCATAGATGGGTCGAGGGATAGCGATAGCGATTCAATAAAATGCAGTGAACACAAGCGAGAATATGGTGAAGGGGTCCAGTTAGCATGTTTTATATTCTTGATCCACTTATTTCTTAAATAAGTAGGTACTCTTAGGAAACCTGTGCACAATCAATATTAGATTAATAATAACAAATAGCAAATAAACTTTAAGAAATACATTTAAGTAAGTAAAATAAAAATACAGTATCGATAAATCTTTCTTGTGACTTTTGTCACATCTCTAACATCAGAACGTAAGTACGTAAACTGTCATAGCTCTATTAGCGAACGCATAAAAGTTAATTATTTCACTACATAGAATGGTTTAAATGATACTATACGTGCTCGACGTATTTAGTACTAAGAGTCCTTTATTCCGGACAGCCTATGCAATGTGTTCCCTGCACAATAATTTCAGTATGCTAGTCGATAACTCACCTGTGGAAAGATATCCTTTGATTATTTTCTGTTAATACACTCATTCTACTCTTGCAACCGATAGCCACACACGACATGGTTCATGAAGATAATTAAACAAGAAAATTCTTCCTGATATAAACGAAACAAAGGTGTGAAAACAGCGAAACACTTTAATTAGAGCTGCTAACCGATGGGTTACAACAGTGACTAAAAAGTTATCCCTTTGACGTTCAGGATGGTTGCGTTTGTCTATGTTTGTCTCTTTTTTTTCATAGAGTTTTTCTATAAGCAAGAACGAGATAATTGACAGTTTCTTTTTCGTCGTAAATACGTTATCTCTAGTTACTATACAAACTCTCTGTCCGGTCCTGTGCATCTCGCATCTTCAAAGATCCCTCATCAAGGGAACAAATCACGCACTAGTTTCACACCCGCTGCCGCGCGACCCAAAATTCAGAGATTAGTCTAACCGCGAGTTTCTCACCTCTAAATTATCGCAGAATTAATGTTACAAATTGTCAAGCACGTGTTGTGATTGGTTGGATGAATTTTCATCAGCCAATCACAGCAGATAACGCGTGCTAGACAATTTGTCACATTAATTCTGCGATAATTTAAGGGTGAGAAACTCAGCCAAGACTAAACTACTACTATACTTAAAAAAATAGATCGTAATGTAGATAACTAAATTGTCTTTGAGATGGTGACAGTTTCATTAAAATACGCCCGGCGGTATAAGTGCGACTAAAACGGGTAGACAATTAAATTTTCTTTGAGATGGTGACAGTTTCATTAAAATACGCCCGGCGGTTTAAGTGCGACTAAAACGGGTAGACAATTAAATTTTCTTTGAGATGGTGACAGTTTCATTAAAATACGCCCGGCGGTTTAAGTGCGACTAAAACGGGTAGATAATTAAATTTTATTTGAGATGGTGACAGTTTCATTAAAATACGCCCGGCGGTTTAAGTGCGACTAAAACGGGTAGTTAAATTTTATTTGAGATGGTGACAGTTTCATTAAAATACGCCCGGCGGTTTAAGTGCGACTAAAACGGATAGATAATTAAATTTTATTTGAGATGGTGACAGTTTCATTAAAATACGCCCGGCGGTTTAAGTGCGACTAAAGCGGGTAGTTAAATTTTATTTGAGATGGTGACAGTTTCATTAAAATACGCCCGGCGGTTTAAGTGCGACTGTCGTGTTTTTGTCCGTGTTTGACAGAACTTCAAAAATTTATTAAAGTATGTTATAAGAATAAAATTTAAAAAAATCATAGATCAAATTATCAAGAAAATGGTCTAAAGGAACATACTTAAAAAAAAATAAGACTTGCCGTTAAGACGATTCTCATTATAAAATGAGTGCCTTAGCCCAGGTCATTGGTCCATCTAGTAGGACTAATACTTAGTGCAACTCATCATCTTTATGTCCTAATCGCATGGGATCACCGAAACGCATCAACCATTCTCTCCTCCCAAGCGTCGCGCTATAAGTTACTCTAGACTTGCATGTTGTTCCTCACATCCATATTTTCTTTGGCCTTCCTCTCCCTCACAAGGTTCCTTTATTAGAAAACGAGTCAAGGTCGCATCCGTAATATTCGACTACAATATAACTTAGTTGCGAAAGAAAGGAACCTGTTTTTTTAAATCATTTAAATAGAATTCATACATACTTTAGAACGTGTTTGGATGCATGTTCGCTGTACAATCCATTGACGGCACGTAGGCATGTGTAATTTGATATGGCACCTGTTTGCTCTACCTGCCTAAAATAGTAGGTATACCTAAGGCCCAGCGCACACCTGGAAAGGCGCAGCGAAGATACTGAGAAGATAACAATTTAAATTAGACCCTAATTCGTATTATATAAAGTTGAAAATGTCACGGCAAAGATAAATAAGAACGAGCCGAGCGGCGCACGACAGTGATCTTATATTGACCGTATGTCAAGGTAGTTAAGGTTTATATTAAATTGTTGTCTTCAATTGCTCTCCGCCGCGCCTCCAGCGGTGTGCGCAGGGCCTAATGTGACCATTTATTTTTTAATTCAAAACGGGACATCGGTTTATTTACGCGACGTGATTTACTTAGAAATGAATGAGAATTCGTCAAATACATCTGTATCTTTATTACAATCTATAGAACCCTTTTCAATCAATACATCCAGTGCTTTTTGAACGTTTCACATGCGGGAAAGTACTTTTTTTGAAATCTGCCCAATACAATATCTCCATTTCTTTGGTAAGAAAGCAAGTCCACTGTATCTGGAGATATTCACGGCTTGTTTTATAAAATTCTGTAACCGTACTTTTCACAAACTCATCATCAATATTAGTGCCATTATCTTTCAATTTCACAATTAAACTACGAACAGTAAATGGAAGAAACTGATTGGTCTGATTCACTATCGTTGAAGACGCGGTCCCGCACTGCCCGCGTCCGGCGACCCCCAAAATTTTCGTGCGGTTTCGGAAAGCGGGACAGTTTTGCGTCCCGGAGCTTGTTTTGGGAACGGCGGGATAGATAACTGAATAAAGGGATGGTCCCGTTCAAAACTAGACGTATGGTCACGTTAGGTATACCCCCATAATATACCAGTTAACTTGTCACATTATATATTGATCCAGATTTTAGGGCTGTTACTGAGAAATGCCCGACTGCTTATGTGAACTAAAAATATGTAAACAAGAACAAAATCATGCTTTGCAGTTGGTGTAGGTATATATATTCCCCCCCCGGTGGGTTCCCGCATTGTCGAGGCGGGGGGGCTCAGTAACCGTGGCTTGGTCACCCACGGTGAAGCGAAGAGGAACCCGAGGAGGGGCCGCTCGTCAGGGCTTTTGCCTATAAGCCGACGACGTAGCGGCCAACATGTAGGTTGCGGTGCTGCCTGGGCAACATCGCAACTGAGGCGGGCCGTGATGTCGTATGGGGTTTCCCAAACCCATACGATATCACGGCTGAAGGTTGGAGGCCGCGGCGGGAGAGGAGTGCCGGTATTGCGGTGCGCCGCTCTCCCTACCTTCCGCGGCCTGGACGGGGTCGCCACCGTCTGATGGCGGACGCGGTGGGGCCGCAGGGGAAGAGGAGTGTCGGTATAGCGTTGGCCGCTCTCCCTATCCCCTGCGGCCGAAACATGGTAGGTGGCGGGGCCATTGACCTTGACCCGTCACAAGGGGACCAAGGGTGCCATACACGGGGTCGTCTGGCACCCATGTACTGGTTTGATCCCTGGGGTGGTCACGGCGCACAGTGTGTTCTGGTGCGCCGGTGATGGGGGGTAATCCCCAGAGGAGGGTCCGGTGACGGACAGCCGCGGCGGGTTCGCGGTGAGTGCTAACGCGTACCCGTGTTCCCGCCATAAGCGGCACAGGAGGACACCGTGGAGTTTTAGTGGGTTAGAGTCCCACATAACTGCGCTATCTCCCCGTGGTAGCGCAGTATGCATGAGCATTTCTCCACGCTAAAAAAAAAAAAAAAAAAAAAAGGTATATATATTCGCGAGCTGGCTGACAAAAACTATAATAACCTCAGACTGCACATGCATGATTTTCTTCGTTTTTAACTTTTTAGTTATTTTTTTTTTTCTAGTAACTTTTAAACATACCTAAATGGTATATATTATAGTAATCATATCTAAAACCCTTCATTTTGATACGCCACTAAAAGAGATAGATATGAATCTATATCTAATCTATGGGTACCTCATGGTAATATGTAAATAATATTTCATACATACAAACATAAGCCGGGTAAAATCCAGAACCACTTACAGCAGTAGAAATTTGATCAACTATTTTAAAGAGGCTGTAGGCCGCAGTTTTTGTTTGGTTGTTTCTGTAGTATAAAATTTTCGTATCTAAAGTCTGTACGTAAAGAGAATCGTCATAAGGTTTGAGGGCGCAGCTATGTTTAATTGCCGTGTTTGGTATGTTGCCAACACTGCTACGTCATTATAGTGCGACTGTAACATCTTAATATTTTGAAAAGTAACTATGTTAGAAATATTATTATAATGTTTTCAGTGTGTTTTTTAGTAATATTATTAGTCATCACATCACATCATCGGCCTATTAATGTTCTCACTGCTGGGACACAGGCCTCCTCTCTGTGAGAGGGGATGGACCATAATCCACCACGCGGGCCCAGTGCGGGTTGGTGGATGTCACACGTCTTCGAATTTTTGGTTCTAGGACATGGCGGTTTTGCTCACGATGTTTTCCTTCACCGTTTTTGATATTATTAGTGTTTTATAAAACTCATAATGTTAGTTCCATTTTACGCCACGACGGTTCTCTTTTTCCGCACAACTTTAGAAAGACTTAAGTCCTAAGCATGAAGCATTAAATAAATAAACATAGTCATAGGACTGTTTTACAACAAAAATAAAGTATGAACCTACTTACGTTCCTTGTACAGGATGCTTTATTGATCCAAATGTCCTTTGTGCTTACTAGAAAAGTGTTCAGGGGTGTAGTTAAATAAATAGATCAAATATCGATAAAAGGTCAATATATTTATAGGTATGTATAGTTTATAATGAATAATACAATATTTTACAGTTTGTAGTATTGTTTCTATCATAACGTTTACATAATCCTAAGTTAAAATAGGAACTATAACTATTTACATGGATTTATATCCCAAAAAATCTTAATAAGCTCATAAGCCTAATATTTATCCGTTACCGTATCTATGGTCTCCATAGATACCACAACCACAGATAAATTATTCATAGAAGCCATAGATAATATTGCCCGCCATCTTAAAAGTCAATCAGATCGATGTGTTGTACAACTGTCAGATCGTTCTGCAATCTCTGTTTATTTCTAGGTTAAATTACATTATTTTATAATTTCACATCTGCAAAATACATGTTTAAATAATAAAAAAATATATTTGATTTATTATAATTAACATCATATTCAAGGCATTTATTTCATTTAGTTATTCTGTAGGTCATTATGTTCCAATAGGGTCACAAAAATGCCAGGTCTAAGCCCCTTTTGAGGGCAATAATAAATTAGTTGGATACATAGGCGGTACAGTTACATGATTGTGATTATTACGTACCTATTATAATTTCCCATGATTCTTAAAAAATAACTCACATTAGTTGATACATGTATAATATTTTTTGTTGGGTATATAGCATTCAAACTTAATCGCGACTGTAAAGTATTGTGAGGACTCACCTAACATTAAGAGGCAACCTACTTGCCTATTATAAGACTGGCAACTGATAACTATTTAGTTTTGTACGGTCATTTGAAATCGTAACATAGAAAATAATTGAAGATGTTTTTGTTTAGCTTTGCTTGTCATTTCGGGACGTGCCCTCCAGAAGGCGCCGCGGCATACAATGGGGATTTTCCAACGTCTTGGAAGACTTGGATTACGCCGATGACCTATGCCTGCTGAGTCATACCCACGCCGATATGCAAGCAAAGCTTAACGCTCTACATCAGGAAGCGGCGAAAACGGGGCCCAAAATAAGCATCCGGAAGACCCGGGCAATGAGAACTGGTGTGAGGAACCACTCACCGTTGCTGATTGGCACAGAGGCAGTGGAACGCGTCCACAAATTTACATACCTCGGGAGTGTCGTGTCTGAGACTGGGGGTAGTGAAGAGGACATCGCTTCACGGATCGCCAAAGCCCGAGCAACCTTCGCGCTGCTTTGACCTGTCTGGCAATCGCGGAAACTGACCCGAAGGATTAAACTCAAAATCTTCGGGTCCAATGTTAAATCCGTGCTGCTCTACGGGTGCGAAACGTGGATGGTCACAAAGGACATCTCACGCCAAATACAAGTCTACGTCAACCGCTGTCTTCGTCGCATTCTCGGAATTTACTGGCCTGAGACCATCGCTAATGTAGAGCTGTTGGAGAAATGCCACGAGAGCCCGATCGACCGCCAGATCAAACGTCGCAAGTAGAGATGGATTGGCCACACGCTCCGAAGGGGTCCCGATCACATACCCAAGTAAGCTTTGGACTGGAATCCCCAAGGGAAACGAAAGCGTGGCCATCCTCGTCAAACCTGGCGTCGCACCGTGTTGACATGACATTGAGCGAGGTGAAGCGTGAACCTCAAGACCGATCTCGATGGAGGACATCTGTGGACGCCCTCTGCCCCATCTAGGGGTTATATATAGGACATTAAGTCAAGTAAGTCCTCCTGAAGGCAACCACGTTGTTGATAAAATATAACGTATGAAAGTAATTTTTGATTATTATTTAAAGCTGTCTGAGCTACTGCCTCATAGTATACTTCCCTCTCCCCAGACCTCCACTGTCACGTGAATATGCTACTGCTAATTTGCGGACTGTTTTGAGGTCTCATTAAGTTTGAATCGAACTATTAAGGCCGAAAAGCCATGAATACACAGTTTTATTACTACAGTATTACATTTTTACAGGGATATGCATGGATATAACGTATCTTAAAGCTTGACACTATATTTTCTTGACTATTAAAATTACCTTCAAAATACTTTTACCACATATTATTTTTATCATCTTACTCCTTGTCAACATTCCATTTGGTATATTAAATTCGTACTTAAAACAAACTTACTAACGTAATTTTCACAAAAATTAGAACCCTCGTTTACAAAAGAAAACTAAACAATAATTTGTGTGCATAAAAAGATCAATTGTGCAAATAATTTTCACTAAATATATTTTTGGGAAAACTACGCGGGTTCTAAAATACTGCTTGGTAAAAAAGAATAGAAAGGCATGGCGGCGCCACTGTCGCTAACTGTGGCAATCACCATTGTGAAATGACGTGATAAGGCTTAATTTCCTCTACCATAGACTTAGATAATGGACTGAGTAAAGACGGTACCACACTTAAGTATCGTGGCGTGGCGCAGGATCCACCAATCAAACGACTCTGTTCCAGCTTACGTCATAACGTAAGTGTGTTTCCATCTTAATACCCTCACAATATTGACTTCTCTGTAGAAAGAGATAAAGTGATTATACAGCTAGTCTCTGTTTCTTTCAGAACTAAAAGATGAAAGAAATAAAAAGTGTTTATTGTGTGTTGTTTTTGTTGAACTAAGCTGCTTGCGTGCGGCTTACACCGAATTTTAGAGAAAGACAGCACAATTGCTACTCGTTTATCAGACATTTCTGCCAGTTCATTTTATACCTAAATTGGACACTCAGTCCATTCTCTATGTCGTCTACGCACTTTTATCAAATTATGGCAGACCAATGTTGCCAATAAATAATATAATTTCTACCCTTTTCTACCAAACCTTCTTATAAAATCTACCATTAGCTCCACTCCTCAGTGAGAATGCTGTTATTACCATTCGCTACACCGTTACCATTCAGCTTACCGTTTACCGTCTTCCCATTTACCGTGTCCCCGTTACCGTTGATCAACTCCTCTGGATGGTAAGTATAGAAGATGGTGCAGAAAGCTGAGTCGTCACGGGGTAGTTCATAGTTGACGTGTTTAGCTGCAAGCCAGGCTGCCCCCATGGCGCTTGAAACTCGGAGTCTTACTAGTTCGAGCTCTGTTTTTACCTGTAAATAAAGAAATCTGGATATTAAAATGGTGAATATAATGTGGGATCTTTGCGGTAGATTTGATTTACATATATTATTTTCATAAGGTTTCGTGTGTTGTACTTGTATGGCATGAAATACGCACGAAGTACCTACCAAATAAAAAATAACTATTCTCAGACCAAACATACTAAGACTAGCGCCGCACTAGCGTTCGTAAATTCTCTTGGGTAATCGGGTCCAGCAAATTGGACTTAACCCGATCCATTTTTTTGTTTTTTAACTTGGAGAAATGCTCATGATGGCCACCACGGGGAGGTAGCGCTGTTATGTGGGACTCCAACCCACTAAAACTGTGCCGCTTATGGCAGGAACACGGGCAAGCGTTAGCACTCGTTTTTGAACCCACCGCGGCTGTCCGTCACAGGACCCTCCTCTGGGGAGTAACTTCCATCACCGGCGCACCAGAACACATTGCACGCCGTGTCCACCCCAGGGACCTAACCAACACATGGGCGCCAGACGACCCCGTGTATGGCAAACTTGGTCCATGTGTCGGGTCAGGACAGTGGCCCCGCCACCTACCACTTTTCGGCCGCAGGGGATAGGGAGAGCGGCCAACGCTATACCGCCACTCCTCCTCCCCTGTGGCCCACAGCGTCAGCCAACAGACGGTGTCGACCCCGTGCAGGCCGCGGTGGATAGGGAGAGTGGCGCATCTTTATACCCTTAGAGTCTCAGAGACAGTCTCTCAGTTGCGATGCCGCCCAAGTGGCACCGCAAACTACTTGTTGGCCGCTACGTCGTCGGCTCGGGTTCCTCTTTGCTTCACCGTGGGTGTTCAAGCCACGGCTACTGAGGCCTCCCGCCTCGACAATGCGGGAACCCACCGGGAGGAGAGGGGGACTTAACTCGATCCTGCCAACCAATGCGCCTATAGGAGTTAAGCTCTTTTCGTCATCAACGTCTGAGTCTGCAGTGAAGACGACGTTTTAATTACGGATTATTAGATAGTTACACTTATTTTAAAACGAACCTTCCTGTTCATCAGTTGTTTCAGCACGCCCGGCTTCATTACATCCCAGCTCTTCCACACAGAGCCGACGCACACCACCCGCAGGCGCGGCGCATCGCAGCGCACGGCGAGCGCAGCCGCGTGCGAGGCCAGTTGCGCGCCGGCCTCTGCGAATATGTGCCGGGAGAGCTCGTCGCCTTTGTAGGCTAGCGACGAGAGTTTTGCGGTCACTCCTGTGGACAATGAATTATTGATTGTTAAAGTGGGTTTAAACAAATGCACAAAAACGGGTAATCCTAACGCACCTTAAATGTGGGGTAGCCAGTTGATGACGCAGTTCTTACATATCTTATGGAGGGGCCGAGAAATAACTCGGACACTTCAACCCATTGGGATCTATTGTGGTCAGTTCTTACATATAATACAGAGGATTATAAAAAGTACCTGGGCGACCGAGCTCTGCTCGGGCACGGGGTCTCATTGCTAAGAAAGAAAATTTGGTTCAAATAAATCTCACTAGATGGCGCGATATGCACCTCGGTATCCACCTATCTGTTATTGAATGTGCGTAAAATTAACATTTTCTGGAATTGAACACAAAAATTGTATGTTCTTGTTAAATCAACTCTCCTAAGTACAAAATTATGGAATATTGTGCTCTTAATTCACATTTCAAAGATTATTAGACGGATCATTTCAAATTGATGCCAATAGATGGCGCATTTTTAAATTTCTTAACATTCCACTCGATTGTTAAAGTTTGCATTTTAACACATTTTGGTGCAAAAAAAACTGTAAAAACGTGCAAATAAATACTAGAAAACAAACCTTCACTGTATTTAAAGAAAAAAACATTCACGAACCTAGTATACCCTTTTACTTGCAAGTCGCTGCTAACACCATCTATCTATCACCGTAAAACAGAACCGAATGCGTTCGATGTACAAAAAATTGCCAGAATAAGCAGTCGAAAAACGCTAGTTACGTCGGCACGGTTTCTTTGTATGGGATGAGGTATCTGTATGCTAGTATTATATTATCTGTGGCTCGGGTGAAAATAGAGATAACGACGTTTTTTTAAAATGAAACCTAGCTAGATCAATTTATCGCCCCCGAAACCCTCTGACTACTAAATTTCATGAAAATCGTTGGAGCCGTTTCCGAGACTCAGATTATATCATAAATACAAAAATTACTCATTTAAAGGTATTAGATAGATAAGATAACTATTATTAGATATCTTCAAGCTACATTCTGTTTTTTTTATTACATTTCAATTTGGTAAAACCCTCAGACGCGCAGCAGTTCTGTAGTGGACTGTATATTGGTGTTGTTTTGTTGGGGTCTGGTTGGAGGAATGAAAATACTGTCTTGATTCGTATCTTCAATTTATTCCTTACTTGTTACCCCTTGTAGAGCAGGAGACCGACTGTGTCTCAACTCCCAAGCGGTCCGGCTTTTATACAAAAAACCGTTAGCCGCAAACAATAGCGCCCTTCTCCCTCAACGGTATTCGGGCCCGGCATCGCAGAAATGCCGATTTTATTAAACGTATCTTACTTAAATCTACACAAATTATACATTTCTTTAATCTACATACTTAATTCTACCTAGGAAAAAATATAAAACGTGTAAAAGGTCAATACAAGAGTCTTAAACCTAACCTACTCTAAGTACTCTACTTATGAGCTATGAAAACATACATAATCTTGTCTAATTAGCTACCTTTTCTCTAGTTCTTATATATATTACAAGTGTAGTCTTAATCTAAAACTCACATGGCACCTATGTCAATCCTATTTTAAATATCCATGTGGTATTTTTAGAAGAGAAATCTACTAGACAATGCAACGGGATATAACCTTTTTCTCACGCCACGTTAATGTCTTTGGGATCGTTCAAGGCGGCCCGCTAGCCATTAGATTAATGAGGGTTCGTTTACAGTTCCGAAGACAATAAGCATTGAATTTAACTTATTTTTATAACACTGTAAAATGCCGACAACAGACCTTAATGTTCGCGTAATTCATATACCGTTGGAAGGTCCAAACATGTGGCAGGCCTTAAATAACTGTTTACAGAATTACCGTGAGAAATGTCCCTATGCTAAAATAATATGCGAGACGTTCTGTCGTTTATAGTTCTCCCCCCGGCGCAGCTCGCGTAGCCTCCTTCGTTGACACGACGACGAGCTTGCTCACGGGGCGTCGGAAGGTGCCGGTCCTGGTGCGCACCTCGACGACTCTAACGCCGCCATCCGGTCCGCGATGCGTGCGCTCGACGATTCCCATCGGTTTCGTGTTCCGTGGCTCGCCGCGAGATACCCGTGTGAGCAGGTACTCGCGTAGCCACCGTCGCCAGCTTGCATCGGTCGCTCGTCCTCATACTTCGAGAAGCGGGCCGGGTTCGGTAGCCAGCTGTCTCGCTCCGTTTCTTCACTCGTGTGAAGGACCTCCTCGTCCTCTGGTTCATCCGTCGACGTCGTGGGCCACTGCTCTTCTGGCAGTAGCAAGAAGTCCGGCCCGTGAAACCATCTATCCGTGGCGCAGATGGGCATGTTGACAAGTCGAGTGGCGTGTCCGCTACGTTGCACTCAGTAGGCAGCCAACGCCACTCTTCTTTCTGGGTCAATTCAGCGATCTCTCCCAGCCGATGCGCGACGAATGGCGTGTAGCGTCGCACGTCGTGATGGATCCAGTGCACCACGGTAGATGAATCGGTCCAGTAGGTCGTCTGGCCGATGTCGACTCGGTGCTCCTTTCTTATCGTCTCGGCGAGTCTCGCCCCGATCACTGCGGCTTGTAGCTCCAGGCGCGGTATAGTTTGCGCCCGACGAGGCGCCACCTTAGCTTTGGCGGCCACCAACACGACTTTCAGGCTCCCATCGACGTTTCTTATTCGCCAATAGGCCACGGCTGCGTAGGCTTGCTCGCTGGCGTCGCACAGTACGTGTAAGTCGACGCGTTCATACTTTTGCGTCACGTAACAGCGCGGTAGTCGCAGGTGAGCGAGTTCGGTCAGGCGAGCGAGCCAGGAGGAGAAGAGCTCGTTCTCTTCCTCGGGGATTTGTTCGTCCCACGTCGTCTGAAGGCGCCACAAGCTCTGCAGTATGATCTTCGATCGTATTGTGTAGTGGCTCAGCAACCCAAGCGGGTCGTATATGGACATCACGGCGCTGAGGGCTTCACGCTTAGTTGGGGCGCGCGTTCTCGATCGTACTTCAGCCGGGACTCGGTTCATAGATGTGTTGAACCCCAGCTCATCGCGCTCCGCGTCCCAATGCAGCCCCAGGATCTTGCTCTCAGGCTGCTCACCCCCTAATTGGGTAGGAGAGGTGGCGTGTAGCTCGGTGGGCACGTCACATAGCACCGTCTTGTCGCTGGAGCTCCAACCTCTCAGCGTGAACCCTGCGTGCGCGTGCACTGCCCTCATTTCCTCGACTGCCTTCCGTGCTTCTTCGGCGTCTTCATAGCTGGCCACCAAATCGTCCATGTAATGACTTCCTTTGATGGCCTCCAGCGCCCGCGGGTACTCCTGCCCATGTACATCTGCGTTGTAGTTGCGTACGTAATGGGCCATGTACGGGGAGCTCGCGGCGCCGAATATCATACTGGTCATCTTGTATTTCCTCGGAGGCTCTTGTCGGTCGTCACCTCTCCACAGGAACTGTTGCGCTGGTTGGTCCTCCGGCCTTATCCTGATCCTCAGGAACATCTCCTGCACGTCTGCTGTAATCGCTACCGCCTTCTCTCGGAACCTAAACAGGATTCCTGGTAGCGACAGCAGTAGGTCGGGTCCCTCCAACAGTTCGTTGTTTAGGCAGACGCCGTTGCTCTTCGCTGCTGCGTCGAACACTAGCCTATGTTTGCCCGGCTTGTTCGGGTTCTGCACGGCGAAATGTGGCAGATACCAACAGATGGCACTCGCTCGCTCCGACCCGTCGCATGGCGTCGCGTACCCCTTGTCCAATAGGTTGTTAACCTGCTTGGAGTACTCAGCCGCGAACTGTGGGTCGGCGTCCATCTTCTGCTCGATCTTCTTCAGCCGGCGGAACGCTTGATTGTAGCTGGGCGGCATAGTGACCTCGTCTCGCCGCCATGGCAGCCCAACCTCGTACCCGGTGTCAATCTTCCTGATTGTCCTCCCGACTATGTCGATGGCTCGTTGATCGCTCGCCTTGACTCTCGGCTTTCCTTGTATGCCGAGCGCGTCGATCCTGAAGTGGGCTTCGACTAAGTCGTGGAGATCCTGGCTGCATGCACCCGTGGTTCGGTCGCGTTCATACACATGCAACACGTTCCCTTCTTTTATGATGGTCCTGCGTGGTGCGGTTCCGTGCACCACCCATCCTAGTTGCGTTCTTGATGCGGCCGGTTGGTTAGGGCCGCCGATTCGGAGCTCGCGGGACACTATGCACTCCCAGTGGTCTGTACCCACTAGAAGCCCGGGGCGCGCCAGTTCGTAGCACACCTCTTCTGGTGTCAGGTCCCTCAGGTGCTCGTAGTCCAGCAGCGTGTCGGGAACAGACTGTTGGTGAAGCCGGAGATCCTTCATGGTCCTCGCTCGTACCTTGTAGCTCTCTTCACTCTTCAGTCCCTTCACGTCGATGTTCACTACTTGGCTGCCCATATCTCGCTGCGACATGTTAACCCCGCTCAGGTGGAGCGGCCGTGATGGCCCTTCTGCCCCGACGCTTGCTGCCAGTGCTTCGTCCACTAGGGTGATCGTGGCCCCTTCGTCTAGGAGCGCGTAGGTCTTGACCTCCCCCCGTGGTCCGGACACGATGACAGGGCACATCTTGAGCAAGACTGCTCGTGGCCCGGTAGCGGGTCGGGTAGCCACGGACAGGACCGCTTCCTCCTTCGGTGGGTCAGCCTTCCCCGTGTCTTCGGTCTGCGCTTCGCGTACCGCTTGATGGAGCGTCGCATGATGCGGGCGGCGACATTGATCGACGCCGCACAGCTGCGCCTTGCAACTTATGCGCCTGTGTTGCTTCTGGGCGCATTTGAAGCAAATCTTATTAGATTTCAGGAAGCTCCATCGCTGCTCTACCGTGAGCGCCTTGTACTGCGGACACCGCGTCAACACGTGGGTTTGCTCGCACTTGGGGCACTTGTCCTTTTCTTCTTCCCTTTCCTCTGTCGTAGCGAACACGCTCGCCTTCTTCTTGAGTGTCACGATGGGTCTAGTTTCCTTTCTCGGTGCGGCGGCGCTTGTAGACGGAGCGTACGTATATCGTAACGCTCGGTCCGCCTCTCGCATTAGAAACCGTGACATCACGACGATTTCCGGATCCGCTGTCCCTTCTTGATCGTAGGCGTAGTCACACCAGCGGGATCGGAGATGCGGGCTGAGCTTGTCCAGTACTTCCCGGGTCATAAAAGGGTTGAACAAGTAACCTCTTCGATCGATTGTTTGCAGCACGCAAATTATGTTTTGTAGCTTGACAGCGAAACTGTTGAGTTCTGTGGCCGATGTACCAGGTTTCGGAAGCTTCTTGAGGTCGTCCAGTGCCCGGTCGATGATGACTTCTGGTCGTCCGAAGCACTGCTCAAGGGTCTTCATAATGACGCCTGGATCAGTGGCCGTATGTAGAAGGGCGGCCACGGCGTCTCTTGCCTCTCCTTTGAGGCAGCTTCTCAGCCTTTGTACGTTCTCGGCTGCTGTTACCTGGTACATGTCTGTCGAATCTCGTACAGCCGCCTTGAATGGCAGCCACTCGTTGGCCACTCCGGAGAATGTAGGTAGCTCCGTGTGCCTAGGCCTAGGTCGGGCCATCTTTTCTAGCGTTGCTGCCAAGTGCTCGATGCTATCCTTCGCTCTTGTGGGGGTCGGCGATCTCGTTCTAGATGTGAAGCGTAGCTGTTTGGATTCTCTTGGTCCCACCTCCCCCCGTGAGTTGAGGGGATTCGTCCTCAGCCATTCATCCACCATTCGATGAGGCTCGCGAGGACGAGAGGGCTCTTGTTCCTCTTGTACGCTTTCTTCATCGTTGATCGCTGACACCTCCACTGCTAGTCTCTTCTTGACTAGCTCTTCTTCCAGTGCCAGTTGCTGGGTCCGGATGGCTGCTAGCTTCTCTGCAGCCTCCAGTTCCGCCATCCGTAGCCTTGTTGTGACGCTTGTCGTTGACCGTTGTGACCTCATTGTCCTGGTCGGTGACGTCATTCGCTGTGGGATCGCGGTGTTTGTCGTCTGAGCACTGGAAGGCCCCGCTGCGCTGTTGTGTGCTGTTCTCGAGAATAGTGATGCTGGTGGGTCCGGTGAGAGTCTTCTTCTTCGCTCCCGTTCGATCAGCTCCGCTTCCCGGCGGCGCGCCTCCTGTTCTTGGACGCGTAGCTGTTCTTCCATCTCGGTTGCGTCTCCCTGGCTCCTTGTGAACACCATCTCGAGTATAGCCGCACGTTCGGTTTGGCACGGCGGGTTAGTACCTCTTTGGTTTGGTACTTCGGGTGAAACCGGTCGGCTCGGTTCGGTGAGCCGGTCGGGTTCGATTGGGTTTAAGCCGGTCAGGTTCAAGACCAGTTAGGTTCGAAACCGGTCCTGTTCCGTACAGCTTTGTTCTTGCCGCAGATCTTCCTACTTCGTCTGCAGCTCGTTGACAGCCGGGTACCTTTCTTCGCTCTTGCCGCAGGTCTTCGTACTTCGTCTGCAGCGCGGAGGTTCTGGTTGCAGCAGATCTGATGGACCAGACTGTATTGGGCCTGGTCGCCGCAGGTTCTTCTTTCTTGTATCCGTTGCTCGTAGAACCAGACTGTAGTGGACTGGTTACCGCGAGTTCTCGTTCTTTTATCCGGCTCGAAGGACCAGACTGTAGTGGACTGTATATTGGTGTTGTTTTGTTGGGGTCTGGTTGGAGGAATGAAAATACTGTCTTGATTCGTATCTTCAATTTATTCCTTACTTGTTACCCCTTGTAGAGCAGGAGACCGACTGTGTCTCAACTCCCAAGCGGTCCGGCTTTTATACAAAAAACCGTTAGCCGCAAACAATAGCGCCCTTCTCCCTCAACGGTATTCGGGCCCGGCATCGCAGAAATGCCGATTTTATTAAACGTATCTTACTTAAATCTACACAAATTATACATTTCTTTAATCTACATACTTAATTCTACCTAGGAAAAAATATAAAACGTGTAAAAGGTCAATACAAGAGTCTTAAACCTAACCTACTCTAAGTACTCTACTTATGAGCTATGAAAACATACATAATCTTGTCTAATTAGCTACCTTTTCTCTAGTTCTTATATATATTACAAGTGTAGTCTTAATCTAAAACTCACATGGCACCTATGTCAATCCTATTTTAAATATCCATGTGGTATTTTTAGAAGAGAAATCTACTAGACAATGCAACGGGATATAACCTTTTTCTCACGCCACGTTAATGTCTTTGGGATCGTTCAAGGCGGCCCGCTAGCCATTAGATTAATGAGGGTTCGTTTACAGTTCCGAAGACAATAAGCATTGAATTTAACTTATTTTTATAACACTGTAAAATGCCGACAACAGACCTTAATGTTCGCGTAATTCATATACCGTTGGAAGGTCCAAACATGTGGCAGGCCTTAAATAACTGTTTACAGAATTACCGTGAGAAATGTCCCTATGCTAAAATAATATGCGAGACGTTCTGTCGTTTATAAGTTCATCGAATGGAATGCGATAACTAAGTGCTTATGCCAAGAGGATCACTGTCCGAGTTATTTCATCATCAGCCAGGCAATATTCACCCCAAACAAAAATGATTTTACAGAAATAATTAATTTAAATAATAATTAATTAATAATAAAATTAATTAATTAATTATTATTTAATTATTAATTCTTTTTTTTTCTTTTTTTTTTTCCCTCTTCGAGTAGCTGGCCTGGTTACTCAAGTTTTGGAGATTGGTCATCGCAATATGCACATAAACACATGGGTTATATTTGCAATAGAGTATATTATTGTGATTGGCAATCCATTTACCAAACATGAAGATGATCAATGGGAGCAGCAGTATAATTATGTTTTAAAGGAGACATACACATAATCTAAGTTAGGAGTTTAGAACAAGTGTTAAAAGGACTTACCAGCAAACATTGACTTATCAAAGTGCTTATAAGCATGTGGCAGCAGATCAGCTCTGGTATCAGCACCAAAATGTTCCCTGATAACTTCCCATACTCTGTCAGTTGGGTACGGCGAGGGTTGCAAGCCATCCACGTCGTCGAACACTGTCTTCACTGCTTTATGGGCGATCCAGTATGCTGGGGAAAGAGGTTTAGAGGATTTTAGACTTTGTGTGATAGGAGATATAGTTCGTTTTGGCTAGGTTATTATTGGTATATAAGTCGAAGTAGGAATTATAACAAAGAATGTGTGTGCGAAACTATTTTTTACTGGCTTATACATCCTCCATTTTTCTCGAGCGATAATTATCCCAAAACTAATGTGAAAAATTGTCCAGCGTGTATAAACTACTGTGATTGGCTGTTTACAATTTATTCAATAAACCAACAACAACTTTTCACATTAGTTTTGCGATAATAATTTTCGTCCGATCAACTAGGGGTGTTGTGACGTGTTTAATTTGATATAACCAGGGGGGTGTCACTCCGCAGTTTAGGTACGATCGGCCGGCGGTACCCTCGAGAGGGAATAACGCATTAGGTTGCCGCTTACCGCTCGGCTCGCACGTTAGCCACGTTATTAATTCTATGATTTATGCAGCAAAGAACAATGACTTCTAAACGTACTTCTAAGGCCTTTAAAATATATTGTTATGTTTACGGGTGTTTAAATAAAGCAAAGAACAATGAATCGATATTAAGTTTTTTTAAAGTACCGAAAGATTTTGAAAGTTAAGCTATTTTGTTGTACCTATTTAAATCATTACATAAATACTCTGTAACTATCGGTAGTAGGTGCATAAAGAGTACGAGTTTTATATAAAAATTTAAGCATTTTGGTGTTCCTAAAAGAATGAATAGGTGTGTGAAATACTAATAATTAGGTACCTACTTAGATATTTTAGATTTTCGTGCTGTTCACAAATATAATTTGATTTCTTTTTTACCCGACTGCCGAAGGTGGGTAATGTGTTTATCAGTCTATGTATGTATGTATGTATGTATGTAAGTATGTATGTATGTATGTATGTATGTTTCAGAAAATCATGCTGTGCAGTCGGCGGATACGTCTGGTTTTGGTCAGCCAGCTCGCGAAGATGTATCCTCCGACAGCACAGCATGATTTTCTCCTTGTTTACGTCTTTTTAGTTCGCTTTTCAAGCAGTCGGGTTTTTTGATTTTTTTAATTAACTTTTTTTATTTATTGAATAGTTACCGTTTTGTTAACATAAAAATAAACGCTTTAGATCCAGTTCAAAATAAATTATAATTGGCTAAGTAGTTACTTACTTAAGTAGTTACTTACTTAAGTAGTTACTTACTTAAGTAGTTACTTACTTAAGTAGTTACTTACTTAAGTAGTTACTTACTTAGCCTAAAAAATTACCAATAGCCTGAGTAAGTGTACGCACTTGTTAACGTTAACGTTTGTATATAAAACTAGGTACTTACTTATACCTAACGAACAAACAAACAATATTTCCTAAGAGTTCTTCAAGCCAACTTTATATAAACTAACAAAAAATATCTCTAAAGAGTAAACAAAGAGGTACCTATACTCAATTTGAAATAATATTAGACGTCTTTATAACTCGTTTTACAGTCCGTTCAACCGATTTTGTGTTCTATCTCGTACACATAAGGATGATATAAAAAGCACAAATTTGTTACCAAAACCAACTGTTTACTACAGCTTCCATTTGTCGTATCACCAACGCAATAGAAGTCAAAATCGATTGACCGGGCTGTAAAATGGGCTTATTTAAATGTCTATTGTTATAATAAATGAAGTTTAGGAACCTAGTTTTCATTTGTTAAGTACATAACAAAATGACGGTCTATAATATTCATTGACTATCTACCTACTTGACCGTGTAAACATAGGCATCAAACATAAGAAAGATTACGCGGTCAAGTAGGTAGATAGTAGTGGATGTAAGCGAAAGCGGCAAGTCGACAACCCTTACGAGCCGAGTCAAACCGCGCCAGACAGCGACGGAGATACGCGTTAGAAGAGAGCGGCAACGTTTAGGTGAATATCACGTTAGGCACTGAGCGCTTATGCGAGCTGAATTACACTTTGTTGCTTATTAGCAGGAGTCTCTATTTCAATGAATTATTGCACGAAGTGACTCTTCTGTACTTGTACTATTATTTATTCTGTGATATAACCGAAAATATAGTAGACGGTAAAGTTTGACCGAACCATCTGAGTATTGCTTATGCCGCCTCCACACGCTGGCCGAACAATGGCGAACAGCAAACAACAAACACGAACGTATAGATGGGTGTTTGATTGTGTTTGGCTGTTCTTGTTTGTGTTCGCCCGTGTTTGGCATCGGTGTCAGTTTTTGTGCACAAATCAAAGGGTGTTTGACGAACGTGTTTGTGATGTATCCAAACGCTTGTCAGTTCGTCAAATTTACAATAGTGGTGGTCAAATTTACGAATCGTGACATGTTGTGTATCCTAAGCTAAATTGTAATGAAAAATGAGGAGTTTAACCCGAAAGTATTCGCTTCCATAACAAGCTCGTCAATAGACTAGCATGTACGCCATGCGTGTGGATGCCGTGTTTGTTTTGGGTGTTTGTGGTCAGTGTTCGGCACGTGTTTGCTGTTCGCCCTGTTTGTGGCAAATAGCGAGCGTGTGGAGGTGGTATTTACGAATAATTGGGGCAAGGTCAATGTCCAATACGCTGGGTCAAGACTCGAAAAGTTATGTATGTTGCCTCGGCAACTTACAGAACCAACAAAAATTGAAATAATGTATTGTTGGGGAGGTTTTTTGCTCCATTTTTCCAACTTATTGCCCATTTCCACTTTCCAAAAGAGGTATTATAGAGCCTAATGTGTTATTATTTTATAGGAGCTCAAACTCTTAAGGCTTCATAAATTATTTGATTTAAAGGTATTAAAAGAACAGTTGTACATACCACCGCCTTCGTCTCCTAGAAGATATCCCCATCCACCGCAACCATGCTGCTGTCCGTCAGCTGTCCTCAGTAGAGCGTTAGATCCAGTTCCTGGAAACAATATAGAATAGCAATTAAAACTATGGTAATTTTGAAAAATTCGTTTCTTGGTCAACCTCTTAGACTACTCCTGTCTTTTTAAAAACATCATGCACTATCATAATTTCGCGATTTAAAAGAACAAAGAGGCCGTCCATTAATCACGTTTTTAGCATTTTAACCCCCCCCCTGAATTGCGCAAATATATTTATTTGGCCTAGTTGGAAAGGCTAAGGATACCAGAACATCAATAGCATTTCAAATAATAGAGCCAACACATTGAATTGCTATTCTAATTATAAAAACAAGTAATCTATTGGTTATCACTATCAGCATCGAGTTTTACAATTTGCGCATGTAAAAAAGCTTATGGTACTTCACGATCCAACTTCAAAAAAACCGGCCAAGTGCGAGTCGGACTCGCGCACGAAGTGTTCCGTAGCATTATAGCAAAAAACGGCAATAAAATCACGTTTGTTGTATGGGAGCCCCACTTAAATATTTATTTTATTCTGTTTTTAGTATTTGTTGTTATAGCGGCAACAGAAATACATTATCGGTAAAAATTTCAACTGTCTAGCTATCACGTTTCTTCTCAGTTCGACAGGAAACGCCGACCTAATCTAGTTTAAAAAAATATGATCGACATGTAAGTGTTTGTACAAACCAACTTACAGAAATACATTTTTTATCACGGTTCATGAGATTCAGCCTGGTGACAGACAGACAGTGGAGTCTTAGTAATAGGGTCCCGTTTTTACCCTTTGGATACGGAACCCTATAAATGAGGTTATGCAATCTTTCCTACTGGTTTCGTTGAATGACTTTCGTCTTCACAATGCCTATATTTCATGGGACCTCCTCATCGACTGACTTCATATAATAAATACGCAGTTACCAAACACTGTAGGGGCACAGAATTAATAACGATACTATAATATTATTTATATGACAGGACAATACGCAGTTACCAAGCTCTCTAAGGACCACATTGGTGACGAATGGTGACTTGGTTAAGTAAAATTACAACCAAGTGCGTGTCGGACTCGCGCTTGAAGGGTTCCGTACCTTTATCGCAAAAAAATCACGTTTGTCGTTTGGGAGCCCCACTTAAATATTTATTTTGTTGTTATAGCGGCAACAGAAATACATCATCTGTGAAGATTTCAACTGCCTAGCTAATCACGGTTCATGAGACAGACAGACAGACAGTGGAGTCTTAGTAATAGGGTCCCGTTTTCACCCTTTCGTTACGGAAACCTAAAAAGGTACACCAAACAGATACTTTGAAAAAAAAATGCTTAACAGTGTGGTCGTGTTTAATTTCTGTAGAGTAGAAAAGAGAGAGTTTACTAAAAAAAATATTCCTTTAAAAAAGTTATAAGCAAGTAGGTACTTACAACTCTAATCAACCAAAGTAACATTGACGTTCTGCACAATAAAGTGGGCGTGTCTGATAAACCCATATACCTAACCCTCTAAGAATAGATTAGTAGATGGATTAATAACAAATTATTATTATCTACCAGAGCTCTGGCACAAAACCAAAGCACTTAACCGATATTGTGTTCTAGTATTTGCAAGTTTTTGGGATTTATAGGATGCATATGGCTGAACAACAGCAGGACCACCGCCAAGCAACTCTCATACCAGAATAATTACATAATTAAACGTCGGGGAACCGCTAAGTAAATAAGATAAACTGCTGTACACGTTGGCGGTTCCTCGACGCGAGTACGAAGCTTATTTTTTTGCTTTTTACCCGGCTGCAAGGAAAGGGTTATGTTTTTAGCGCGTATCTTGTATGTTTGTATGTATGTAATATTCTTTATTACCTGATATCTTTTTAGAGTAAGGTGTCGGCAGTTTTTAAATTTTAATTTAATTTTTATTTCATGCTTTTTAATAAACTACATATAATATACTTAGTAGTAGATGAGGATGACCCGCTTCAATCGACAATCTATCGAAACACGTAATTATGACACGATATCTTGCGGAAAAACCCAGATTCAAAGAGTAAAATGCGGATAACTTTTGAACGGCTGAACCGATTTTAATCAAACATAGACATAATACTGTCGACAAAGACACCTTTCAAACAAAGTAAACTAAATTAAAATCAGTTCATCCGTTTTGGAGCTATTATGCCACAGACAGATACACAGCAACACACGTCAAACTTATTATAACACCCCTCTTTTGCCGTCGGGTGTTAAAAATTTACCAAAACATGGAAGACCTGGGGCGGCCATAATAAACTTGTTCCGTTATAAAAAACCGGCCAAGTGCGAGTCGGACTCGCACACGAAGGGTTCCGTACCATTATCGCAAAACACTGCAAAAAAATCACGTTTGTTGTATGGAAGCCCCCCTTAATTTATTTTATTTTAATTTAATGATTATTATTTTTTGAAGAGAATATACAACTAAACATTCTGTGAATATTTCAAGTGTCTACCTGTTGCCGTTATTAATATCGAGCAAAAAAACGGCAAAAATATCACGTTTGTTGTATGGTAGCCCCCCTTAAATATTTATTTTATACTGTTTTTAGTATTTGTTGTTATACCGGCAACAGAAATACATAATCTGTGAAAATTACAACTGTTTAGCTATCACGGTTCATCAGATACAGCCTGGTGACAGACGGACAGACAGAAAGACAGACGGATCGCGAAGTCTTAGTAATAGGGTCCCGTTTTTACCCTTTGGGTACGGAACCCTAAAAAAGGCACATTTATCATGTCTACCTATTGAGATAGGTAGACATGATAAATGTGCGAACGTAAGATCCCTCTTAGGTGAGCCTAAGAGGGATCTTACGTTGAGAAAATTATGGCTATGACGTTATTGTACGGCTCCTTGCTCTGATAATTATAATTTGGCATTCAGCAGCAGACCTTTCCATGTTTTGATACCTAAAAATCGCAAAGGAGAAGAATATGTGGGTAATTCCCTAGTCATTGCACTTAATCAGTATTGTTGACGCGAACCTCAAGCACGAAGGTTAAGGGTTATCTAGCAGCCTCGTTGAACGACCTCGTTGATCGCGACCTAGTTCTGACTATCATAACATTTTTACCAGATGGAAACATTTCTGTAGACTGTCACTCTTGTTATCCTTGATAGGGCAGAGATTGATTGATTTATGAGTAAAACAATGGAATTTGCAACTGGCTGTAGTGTGGCCAAGTTATAATTAAGTTAGTTCCCTGGTCGAATTTCAGTCATAGCGGTCGATCTCAGCGAATACCAGCCATAGTTCTGGAGATATTGGGTGTTACCACTTCGATCGATAAATGGTAAAACAGATAGTTTCTACTAAACTAAAATCTACCACGCCTATCGTTTCGCGTCGCTCAATTTCAAAGATCGATGTCGTCCAATGTAATCGATCGATTGGCGAGGAAGCAGAATATGGAAATGTGTGTGCCAATACAGGTGTATATACTCTGGCTATTATAACTCTGCAGAATAATTGGTATCCCCAAAGAGTTTTGTATGTGGTATGCTTTTACGTCTGTCACTTTGTGGTACTTGAGCTGTCAGATTGCTTACGCTGTACATTGTTTTTCACAAATCCAATTAGAGAAATTACTAAACCTATTAGAAGTGGATTGGGGGAGTAAAGTAAATTCCAAGATGTGAAGGAACAACACGATGTTATTCTTAGCCTAAAACGACAATGTTTACAAGATATCGCAACGTCGACGTGTACGTAAAGCTAATGATTCCGATATTTGGCCTTTAGATTTTTGCTTTTTAGATTATTTAACTAAGAACGTTATTTCGAATACTCATACGCCTGATCGTGTAGTTTACAAGAAGATCGTGTCATAATACAACATAATGAAGCAAAGTTTATGGTTTTGCAGTAATACTAACCAACTTTATGGTTTTGCAGTAATACTAATAATACACTCAGAAAACGGTTACTCGCAATGATAAAACTGTATCAAATCCACATTGCATCGTACTAAAGTAACTATTCTTTACCAAGAGTGAATCAGAATATAAACAAAATAACCTATCAAAACACCAAAAA
The DNA here is from genome assembly GCA_945859665.1 of Anorthoa munda. Lineage (NCBI taxonomy): Eukaryota > Metazoa > Arthropoda > Insecta > Lepidoptera > Noctuidae > Anorthoa > Anorthoa munda. The sequence goes on along the minus strand of OX243896.1, from coordinate 17,142,638 downwards.
AAAACAATTACCAAAATATTTTTTTTACCGGCTTGGTTTCTAGTCCGTAGTACTGACGGTGTTACCTTCCCCAAATTTTCGTTATGCCACATTTTTTGAATAATGCCACTATTATTTATTCTGTGATAATGCATAGTTATAATAGCCAGTCTAGTCCGCGCCAAACTTCCTGGCCGCCCTGAAGTTAACTTTCCGATATGCAAGGCACGGCGCGGTGCTGTTTTTGTATGAGATTTAATACTGCGCAGACAACTACAGGGCGTCCAAGAAGTTTGGCGAGAACTTTGTACAAATACAGGGGCACTCAGTTTCATAGATCAGTGGGAGGGCAAACCAATATTACCGGAGACAGATCAGGATCATGACCACTTAACATGCCTTCCATGATAGACCAGAATTAGTAACAGGCTTAATAACGAAAGATTTATAAGCTTAAAGCTTCTGCCAGCGGCTTTGCCCGCGTGAATGTCTAAAATTGTCCCAAGCCCAAGGGATAAAAAAAACAAACATCTGGTTTTGGTTTGCCAGCTCGCGAATATGTATCCTCCAACTGCACAGCATGATTTTCTTCTTGTTTACGTCTTTTTAGTTTGCTTTTAAGCAGTCGGGTTTTTTTGATTTTTTTAATAAACTTTTTTTATTTACAACTTTTTAGTATTTTTTTTTTTAGAATTAGGTACATTTAAACATATAAGTGTTATATATTTTTGAAATCGCCTCTTAAAACCCTTTATTTTAATACCCCCACGATGAAATTTTTTTTTCCCCCCACAAAATGGCGTCCTAAATCCGCCATTTTTGTTTTTTCCAATTTTAATATAGGCAGTGGCATTCGCAGGATTAAGACGAATCGATTGACGTAAGAATCATCAAAATCGGCCAACGCGTTTGGTCTCTAGAACGCCACATAGGAACAAACATACATACATACATAGACTGATAAACACATTACCCTCCTTCGGCAGTCGGGTAAAAAGTGTCCTATGTGCTATTCCAGACTATAATCTATCTCTGTGCCAAATTTTATCTAGATCCGGTTATTATATTAGTAGGAATGATAGGATATCAGAACTAATTTACCACCAGGAGTGCCGACAACTTCCAGAACATATTGCTTTTGAGGGTTCCGTAGTCAACAAGGAACCCTTCTTATAATTTTACCACGTCCGTGCGGAACCCTCAATGCGCGATTCAGACTCGCACTTGGCCGATTTTTTTAATATCAAAGGCGATAAAGGCAATATATTAACATGAATAAAGCCCGATGCCCGGGTCGGGCAATACCTTATTTATTTAAACTTCATGTGTCTACAAAGATCGTATTGCTTACACAGGCGGGGGTTGCCTGCGCAGACGACGGTCTTTTGTCCGCAGAGGCATAGATAATATAATACTAGCAAACAGATACCTCATCCCATACAAAGAAATCGTGCCGACGTAACTAGCATTTTTCATCTGATTATACCGATATTTTTTTGTTAATCGATCGCGTTCGGTTCCGTTCCACGGCGATAGATAGATCACCATCTATATCCGTGGAATGGAACCGAACGCAATCGATGTACAAAAAATAATTAGTATAATCAATACAGTACATCGGCACGGTTTCTTTGTATGGGATAAGACACCACTGGTAGAGGTATATAACTAATTCGTTCTCTTTCACTTAGAATCTTGTCGAAAACATAACGGAAAACTTGAAAACTTCAGAATTTAAACTTGGGAACACACAGAATGATCTTTACCATTTTTAATTCGGAAAGTTAGACATTGCAGTACATTCTATACACGGTCAAATTTTTGACAAAAATCCCTCATCTGCGCAGGCCTTTACTGTTTGCAATAAAATAAATAAACGTTTATTTGAGACCATTCAGGAATTACACAAAGTAAAATGGAACGATGATAGCTACAGAAGTATAAACTGTGGCGCAGCTATCAGCTATTTGTCAAATTTTCCATCTGCAATTTTTCATTAGCAGCGCTGAGCCTGGATATTTTTATGTGTCCAGCGTTTGACGACTATAGGCTCGGCTCGCCTACTATTACATGGAATCTAAACATACCTACCTAGCGAGATGTGGGTATATTATAAGTCTCTCTTGATCTCTGCATAACCGGGAAATGCGAATGTGGTGGGCAGTAAGTATGTAGGTGTTAGAATAAATGCAAATTATACAAGGAAGTTCACACGTGTAGCATTATGTAACTTCCACCTTCAGTTTAAAGCGACGAGAAGTTTAACATGGCCATGTATTTATCACAATTGTTTTATTCCGCTTCGGCAATATGGACAGTTGAGCGGACAGGCGGCCTTTTATGTTCCCATACCCGAGAAACGGGTCGAAAGTAACTTATTAGGTGGGTAGTTCGATTATAAACCTTAGGGCCTAGAAAAAGCGACATTCTATGAACTATTCTAAGCCCTAAGGTGGAGCTATGTATTTGTAATCGAACTACTCACCCAATAAGTTTATTTTGCTTGTGCTATCTGGACCCGAGCCTGTCGTACTCATCCCCTTCAACCAAATACTCAGGTGGCTACAAGAATTCACCCAGACGGAGAACTGGTGGGATCCTTGGATAGTAGGCTTACCATGCGTCTACTACGCCTGGACCGGAATGGCCTGCGCCTGGTGACGGGGACCATCACGGGTCACTGCTCACTTAACAAACACGTCCACCCAATAGGCATAACGGACAGTCCTCTGTACAGGGCGTGCATGGATGTCTGGGGAAACCGTCGCGCACGTGCTCTTTAAATGCACAGGTGTCACTCAAATAAGAACACAAACCCACGGGTCACTCAGATCCTACACAGATGTTCTGAGAAAACCAGGAGCTCTAATTAACTTCTGGAGGGAGGTGGGCTGGTTGGAATAACCACCAAACGGCCGCCATGGCCCACGCATAATGGTCCACCTTAAGGACTAATTGCGGAAACCAAACCTCCCTAACATAGAACATAGATTTGTGTTATGTTTTATCGTAAAACTAAAATTACTTCTTACATTATTTCTGTTAAGAGCTATTCTCATTATTATGCTAAACTCAAGGTGGTATAATATTCCTAACCTTGAATTCGTTTAATTTCCTTTTGTTAGATGTCCTGGTCACCACAAGGTTGTTTTAATTTAAATGTGAATAAATAGTCTGAACCCTGCAAATTGCTAATAAAACTGCCAATTGTTATGGTGGCCATACAACATCCTTCCTATCGTCCAATCGGCATGACGCTACCGATTGGATCAGTTAGCTGACCGTGTGTGGGAATGGATTGGCATGACAGTTGTACTTGACGGCACAATCAAATTACGATTCTTTTGCGACTTGATCATGGCGATTGGACCGTGTATGGCTGTCGGCGATCGTCAGTTCAGTCAGTTCAAGATTTTTGTCGGTGATATATTTCTATATATCGAAGTGAACCGTGTTTATGGAAAGTGAAAATCAAAGTATATCACAACAGGTACGTATGTGTTCATTAACCACTGTTTGCACCATTCTGTTCGATCTTTTCTTTTTTTGTTTAAAAAAAAAATCATATCTAACGTTCCCCTAGTCGACGGCACGAACTATTTTGTGCACTGGGTTAAAATGCCAACTATCTCATCCGACAACACGTGCAAAAGAGATAGTTGCTGTGAGGAGCAGTAAGAAGCTGGTTCGCGTACGAATTCGCACTTTTGCAAGTTTGTAGCAAAATGAATGATGATTTAGGACGAAAACGAGCGCGCAAAATTTTATAAACAGACCTTTGGGAGTCTAGATAACATGAAAAAACTACTAAATGTATATTTTCAAAATAAAATTATTTGCATTGTTGAACTACTAATCTATCCCTGTATGGTGGCCGTTTTGCAATTTTCCTTCTTGTTATGGTATTTATTTCCGTCCAAAGATGCGTTAAAATTTGCGTTGAAATATGGAACTTTCGACGCTCATAACTTTCAAACATTTTTCTTTTTTGTTTCCATACAGGGCTAAATAATGATGAGACAAATTGATATGATTTTTTATTTTGAACGTACATCGTCAAACAGTGGCGTAATCGCCAGACTACGTTTGTATGGAAGAATGATCGACTATACTGTGATTTTTAATTTCGTGGACTAAACTGACAGCTGCTATTGACCTTATTTTTTTTAAATGTTGCAAGCGAGGAGCATAGTGTTGTAGGTAAGTCTCAATCATAAGAGATTCATCGAATCGATGTGACATGACTTTTGAATTTATTTTTACTAATTGGTGTAAATAAATGTTTTATGAATATAAACGTAATATATTTAAATATAACAGTATTCATACACATAGTACATGAACTTTTATTGTGTTAATTATGAAATTAACAATAAAATAAATGCAATCGATAAAATTAAGTCTGACATAAATGAGTAGAAACTAAATATGGGCCGCTAGTTTCTAAACAAATTATTTTTTTATGCCGTGAAATAGTTTCATTTTCGATCTACTTCAATTTTCGATTAACTTTCGATCACTCAGGATAGTTAGGGTACGACACTATTTTAATGTAACGATAAAGTGACAACCCCCCCAAATGTCAGTTTAGTCCACGAAATAAAAAATCACATTATAGTGTTACCTTAACTTTATTATTCAGTCCAATTAAATCCAATTCTTCTGAAATTACAAACAATTGAATGTAATTTTCAACACTCAAAATTATCTCACGATTTCTTTCCGTGCCTCGTTAAAAGTAGAACAGTGATTTCAATCAAAATTCTACATAAATTAATTGCAACTTGAATTGTGATTAAGGATGATTTCGGTTCATGAATATAAATGAGTCAATTAACTTCTCGTGTCCGAAGAATTTTGTTGTAGCAATTATAATCGTGATAAATCGAGGTCCGCATAAAATACATACGTCATATTAATAATTCGGACACTATTTTCACTAGTTTTTACCCGACTGCTGAAGGAGGGTAATGTGTTTATCAGTCTATGTATGAATATATGTTTGTTCCTATGTGGCGTTCTAGAGACCAAACGCGTCGGCCGATTTTGATGATTATTACGTCAATCGATTCGTCTTAACCCTGCGAGTGTCACTGGCTACATAAAAATTGAAAAAAAAAAACGGATTTTGGGCACCATTTAGTGGGGTATCAAAATAAAGGGTTTTAAGACATGATTTCAAAAATATATAACACTTATATGTTTCAATGTACCTAATTCTAAAAAAAATAACTAAAAAGATGTAAATAAAAAAAGTTTATTAAAAAAATCAAAAAACCCGACTGCTTAAAAAGCGAACTAAAAAGACGTAAACAAGAAAAAATCATGCTGTGCAGTCGGATACATCTGGTTTTGGTCAGCAAGCTCGCGAATTTGTATCCTCCGACTGCGCAGCATAATTTCACCTTGTTTACGCCTTTTTAGTTCGCTTTTTGAGCAGTCGGGTTTTTGTTTTTATTTTAAATTATTGCCAGTGGCTTTATCCCCGTTAAAGTCGGCAATCATCGCAAGGGGGGTACCCTTACGGCATAAAAATATCATATGTTAAAAATTCCAATGACGTCCAAAACACTAAAACTAGTTCTACCTAAGTAGGTATTATGGATATCAGCTAATAATGATTCACAAACATTAACATAAAAAGTTGCATCACAACAACAATAAATTTTACTACTTACCTACTTTACAACTGGTTTGAACCAGTTCCTTTAATAAAATCAAAAAGCCCGACTGCAATAGGAATAAAGGACATTTATAGTTTTGGTCAGCCAGCTCGCGAATATGTATCCTCCGACTGCACAGCATGATTTTCTTCTTGTTTACATCTTTGCAGTCGGGCTTTTTGATTTTATTAACTTTTTTTATTTACAACTTTTTAATTGTACTTACTTTATTTTTCTCGAATTAGTTTTAAACATATACCTAAGTGGTATATATTTTTGTAATCACCTCTAAAAATTCTTCATTTTGATACCCCACTCGATGGGTTGTGCCATGTTCCTTTTTTTTTAACGGCACTTATCTAAGAACACTTGGGCGGACAAGACCTATCTAACGATGTTTTAATTATAAACATCCGTCAAGTGATTTGAAAGATACGAGGTAATAAAGAATATTACATACATACAAGATACGCGCGAAAAACATAACCCATTCCTTGCAGCCAGGTAAAAACAAAACAAATCGGCGTTTATCAAGCTTGACCAAAAAAAAAAACCCCGGCCAAGTGCGAGTCGGACTCGCACACGAAGGGTTCCGTACCATTACCGCAAAACACTGCATAAAAATCACGTTTGTTGTATGGGAGCCCCCCTTAATTTATTTTATTTTAATTTATTAATTATTATTTTTTGAAGTATATATTACACTAAACATTCTGTGAATATTTCAGGCGTCTACCTGTTGCCGTTATTAATATCGAGCAAAAAACGGCAAAAATATCGCGTTTGTTGTATGGGAGCCCCCCTTTAATATTTACTTTATACTGTTTTTAGTATTTGTTGTTATAGCGGCAACAGAAATACATCATCTGTGAAAATTTCAACTGTCTAGCTATCACGGTTCATGAGATACAGCCTGGAGACAGACGGACAGACAGACAGACAGACGGATCGCGAAGTCTTAGTAATAGGGTCCCGTTTTTACCCTTTGGGTACGGAACCCTAAAAAAAGATTTTTAAGAACATAAAAATCGTTCAAAGTGAACACGGCATTAGATTGTCATTTATAAAAATAATAAGTCATTTGACTGGTCTGGTTGAAATTATTTGTGTCATGGTCGTTACAAGCTTCCTCATGTAACGGCATTTTTATTTGGTAATCGGTAACTGGTTTTATTTGATAAAAAATATTTGCATTTGTAATGCTAATTAAAAACTTTATTTCGTTTCTATGATAGAACAATTATCACAAAGTAAGAGGGCAAGAATTTAAATATGGTAGTGTGTCAGCCAAGTTCGGTAAACAATTGGGCGACGCATAACACAGCAAACGGAGCGGGAGGGGGTTTGGTAACAATTTTTACCCGATTGCCCCAGACAGTGGTTTGATTATTAAATCAAACCACTAAATATAATCTATTTTTTTTTTTGTTGGGTTGCTAATTTATTCAACCAATCTTAATTATTTTTAGAAAGACCTTTACAAGGTCTACGAATTTATTAACCCGAACTACGGGGAAGTTTTAAAATCAACGAAACGATAATGATAACTAAATACATTATCATCAATAGGTAGTTACGTCACTGAGCCATCTGTTTTGCAACGCAAAGGTCCTTAACCTTTTACGATTTAACGTTTGCGTACGCAAAGCAAGCATCTATGTTTAATGTCATTCATCCTTAAGCGGTTGCGTATTCGCTTTGCAAGGAAATGTGTATGTATATTCGTACGTACAAGTTGATTTTGTGTTTACAAATTTTTCATTAGTATTCCACGTAAGATAAAGGTTCTGTTGTTTTGAAGTAGACATTGTGCCTTAACCTGAATTTAAGTAAGTATTTTTGACTAACGAAACTTAAGGTTACACTAGTCGATAATTCTCCCATACAAACGTAGTCTAGCGATTACTCCACTGTTTGACGATGTACGTTCAAAATAAAAAATGATATCAATTTGTCTCATCATTATCTAGCCCTGTATGGAAACAAAAAAATAATAAAATATATATATTTGAAAGTTATGAGCGACGAAAGTTCCATATTTCAACACTAATTTTAACGCATTTTTGGGCGCAAATAAATACCATAAGAAGACGGAAAATTGCAAAACGGTCTCCATACAGGGATAGATTATTAGTTCAAAATAGCAATTAATTTTATATTGAACAGATACGTTTAGTGGTTTTTTCATGATATCGAGACTCCCAAAGGTCTGTTTATAAAATTTCGCGCGCTCGGTTTCGTCCTAAATCATCATCCATTTCACTACAAATTTGCAAAAGTGTGTATTTGTACGCTAACTAGTGTAAACTTAAGGTTGCCCTAGTCGACGACACGAACTTTTTTGTGCGCGGGGTTAAAATGCATGCTATCTCATCCGACACCACGTGCGAAATAGAAAGATGCTGTGATGAGCAGTAAGAAGCTAGTTCGCGTACGAATTAGCACTTTTGCAAGTTTGTAGCGAAATTGATGATGATTTAGGACGAAAACGGGCGCGCGAAATTTTATAAACAGACCTTTGGGGGTCTAGATATCATGGAAAGACAACTAAATGTATATTTTCAAAATAAAATTATTTGCATTGTTGAACTACTGATCTATCCCTGTATGGTGGCCGTTTTGCAATTTTCTTTCTCCTTATGGTATTTATTTCCACCCAAAGATGCGTTAAAATTTGTGTTAAAATATGGAACTTTCGACGCTCATAAATTTCAAATATTTTATTTTTACTTTTTTGTTTCCATACTAGGCTAGATAATGATGAGACAAAATGATATTTCTTTTTAATTTAAACGTACATCGTCAAACAGTGGAGTAATCGCCAGACTACGTGTGTATGGAAGAATGATCGACTAGTGTAACCTTAAGGAAAAATCTTATCTCCGACAAGACGCTTTTATTAAATGCCTCAATCAAGACAGTTCTGACGTAGATATCTTGTTTGACTACAAACACAATATAATAACTGGTTATAACACAAATACATATTTGCAAAAAATTTATACAACAGCTGTTCAATACGAGCAGGCTTCTAATCTAATCACACGCTCTAAACGTTGAAATAAAAACATCCGAGTGTTGAATCAGATGTTATTTTTGTTGTCAAACAATATTTTATTACTTTTTATGTAGAACACTGTCTGGTCAAAGGCCGATAAATGTCATTTTTTAACCGATTTCAAAAGGAGGTTCTCAGTTTGACCTTTATGTTTGTATGTTTGCCCGCGATTTTCTCGCGTTTGGCTAAACCGATTTTGATGCGGTTTTCAGAAAAGTAATTTATACATACTGGAGAAGGTTTTGGTAAACAACAAAGTGGTTAGGCAGTTTTCAAGATATGGAGCATACAACCGAACTCTTTAGCGACAAACAGTACGAATGCGTAAATTGAGTTATTATGGGTATTTTGTCAATCCTTTAGGTACCTTTCTTTGTAACTTGCTCAATTTGTAGCGATTGTGAAACAAAACTAAAAAGACAAATAAAAACTTTTTCGCACAAAAATGAACCGACTTCAAAAACAAAACACAAAATAATGCAAAATAACATTCGTTACGGAAGTCGGTGGCGCAAACGATAAAGAACATGACCCGGTACCTATTAAGTTTCCGTGAGATCATTTTTGGGGTTCCTTACCCAAAGGGTAAAAACAGGACCCTATTACTAAGACTCCGCGGTCCGTCTGTCACAAGGCTGTATCTCATGAACCGTGATAGGCAGTTGAAATTTTCACAGATGTATTTCTGATGCCGCTATAACATTAATACTAAAAACAGAATAAAATAAATATTTATATATAATGGGGCTCCCATACAACAAACGTAATTTATTTGCCGTTTTTTGCGATAATGGTACGGAACCCTTCGTGCGCGAGTCTGACTCGCACTTGGCCGGTTTTTGATGATAATGCGATTGGAGCCCCGGTCAGAAACTAGTGGCCATACGTAATATACGACAAGCAAAGCATTTTCCAAGTTGTATAATCTAAAACTAACCGACGTTGCTGGTAACATTGCCACAGAGTTTCAAGTTCTTCCTCATTGCACCTTCTAGCTGTACATTCAGTTCAAATGTTTATTATCAACATTAGATTCGTTCGTCGATCACTCGCGGGTTCAATAGGAGTCAATTACTTACATTCAAAAAAGGAAAGGCATTGACCGTTATATCAACTGTTACTTTTCGCAAACTAGTGACGAAATACAATTTAAGGCTAGTTACTCTAAGTAGATACAGTAAGTTACATTGGAACCTGCAACTTTCCAAGTTCTTTGGTGGTTACTGTTAAAAGACCTGTTAATACGCGCTTTAAGGTTGCCCTAGCTTTAAGGTTGTTGTCGACGGCACGAGCTATTTTGTGCGCGGGGTTAAAATGCATGCTATCTCATCCAACAACACGTGCGAATGAGATAGATGCTGTGATGAGCATTAAGAAGCTAGTTCGCATACGCATTAGCACTTTTGCAAGTTTGTAGCGAAATGGATGATGATTTAGGACGAAAACGAGCACGCGAAATTTTATAAACAGACCTTTGGGAGTCTAGATACCATGGAAAAACGACTAAATGTATATTTTCATAATAAAATTATTTGCATTGTTGAACTACTAATCTATCCCTGTATGGAGGCCGTTTTGCAATTTTCCTTCTTCTTATGGTATTTATTTCCGCCCAAAGATGCGTTAAAATCAGTGTTGAAATATGGAACTTTCGACGCCCATAACTTCCAATTTTTTTGTTTTTTTTTTTCCATGCAGGGCTAGATAATGATGAGACAAATTGATATCGCTTTTTTATTTTGAACGTTTGTCGTCAAACAATGGAGTAATCGCGAGACTACGTTTGTATGTAAGAATTATCGACTAGTGTACCCTTAAGGTTGCATCGGCCTTGGAGAAACATAATATAATCAATCTTAGGCGCTTATTATCATAAGATAATGCTTTCATCACTTCCCTTCAAATCAGAACTTCATGCTAGTGCTTAGGCCGCAGGAAAAAACCGCAAAATTGTAGGTGGCGGGGCCATTGACCTTGACAGGGGGATCAAGGGTGCCATACACGGGGTCATCTGGCGCCCATGTGCTGATTGGTCCCTGGGGTGGTCACGGCGTACAGTGTGTTCTGGTGCGCCTGTGATGGAGGTACTCCCCCGAGGAGGGTCCGGAGACGGACAGCCGCGGCGGGTTCGCGGTGAGTGCTACCGCGTGCCCGTGTTCCCGCCATAAGCGGCACAGGAGGGACACCGTGGAGTTTTAGTGGGTTAGAGTCCCACATAACTGCATTATCTCCCCATGGTAGTGCAGTATGCATGAGCATTTCTCAACGCAAAAATCGCCGCATGTTAATCTGCTGATTCTTCCATACTTAAACATTTAAGTTTTTTTTTTAATCTACTCACCAGCAATCAGCACCATCCCTCCATTAGGAGCTCCCGTAAACAAGGATCCAGCAGTATCAGAAGCTACGTAGATCGCCTTGGCAGCATTTTCGTCCCTTTCTTTCACACGGGCAGCCAGCTCGGAATTACTGCTCTCCTGCTCGCACCCAGACAAAGTCAACCCCTGAGGAAGTAAAGGTCGAATTGATAGTAGCTAATAGAACTGATTGAATGAATGAGGTATTTGTCAAGGAATAAGTTGAAGTAATTGATGAATGCATCTCCTGGAATGTTCACATCTCATCATCAGCCTATTAATGTTCCCACTGCTGGGACCAGCCTGTAAGCCACCACGCGGGTCCAGTGCGGGTTTGTGGATGTCACATGTCTTCGAATTTTTGGTTCTAGGACATGCCGGTTTCCTCACGAAGTTTTCCTTCACCGTTTTTGAGATCAGTGGTGATGAAATAATTTATACAAAGAAAAGCCTGTGTTCGAACCCACGACCTACAACTTGTAAGTCACGGTCGATACCACTGGGCCACCACTGCTCGCTCTGGAATGTTCGGTCTATTTTTATTATGAGATTAGATGAGGGATACCACAAGTAGATAATGGTTGTACTACCCACTTGAGTCATTTAAAGAATGTGATGATAGAATACTTATTGTACTGTGGTTTAAAACTTCCAAACATGATTGACATTCTATTTTTGGTGGTTGTCTCTGGGAGATCAGCTATGTCAATAAGACGTTTCAGCACGCAGTCTATACTAATAAAACTGAGCAGATCTTGGCCACTTTAACCAAGCCCACCACGTTTTTCAGGCCGACTGGCAATTTGATGGTGAGAAGTGAGCGCCTCCTATAAACATCTGCAATACCAGAGACATCGCAGATGCGTTGCAATCCCAGATATGGAGAGTTACCTGATGCCATTGAGACGATTAATATAGACCTAGCTCGAATAGGTGCGTGGAGTGCCGAGTCTGGGCTGAAGATTAATCTAACGAAGACTCAGGTGACTGTTGTTGGTAGTTCACGGACTTTTTCTAGGATTGATTGGTCGACGTTTCCCCAGGTTTCTTTCAACAACACCCATTAATCAATTATAGCTACCATTGTTCAATTGCAAACACTGTGAAGATCTTGGGGATTTATATCGACATCACTCTTGCCTGGACCAAACAACTGCAGTAAGTCAGTCTGAGGTGTCTTCGTAATTTTCTTCCCATCGCCACTAAAATTGCGATAGCACAATCTCTTCTGCTTCCTATCTTGGACTATGCTGATGCCAGCTATCTTGATATCACCCAAGACCAATTGGATAAGCTTGAGCGACTTCAAATCTCTGTATTAGATTTATATTTGGCTTGCGCAAATATGATCACGTTTCTGAATTTCGTACTAAGCTCAAATGGTTTCCTATTCGTCTTCGCGGGTATGCCCACATACTCTCTTTGCTTTATAATGAGCTCTATAATCCTGTTACTCCTTTTTATCTTCAAGAACGTTTTCAATTCCTCTGTGTCACCCATTCTAAGTCCTTGAGATCATCGGAGAATTTAAAATTGAGTGTTGGTATGCATTCCACTTCCTTCTTTGACAAATCTTTTGCGATTCAAACAGTTCGATTGTGGAATTTATTACCTATAGAAATAAGACGTGCTCAAACACTGCCAACGTTTAAGATATTAGATATGTAGTATACTACATAACTTTTATGTTATTATGTATAAGTAGTTCTATCGTTCAGTCCATCCAAAGGTTGTCTCTAAGAGATTGCCCTGTGCGATAAGACCGTCCATTGTACACTTTGTTTGAAAATGTTTGTTCTGTGTGTATTTTTTTTTTTCAATAATGAATATAATACACTAACGAGCAATGAAAAAGTTCCAGTGACATAGCACCAAATTAATCCTAAACGGGAAAGGCTAACTTAATGACGCCTTATGCAATATTGAAGTACATTTAACAGCGCATCAGAATATTACCAAATAAACACGTAAATATTGTGTTCAAAGTTTAAATTAAATGTGATAAAATTAAATGTAGGTGTTTGTCGGCATTTTGTGGGTGGAAGTTTTTCATTGCTCTCAGTTTTTAATAATAATAACTGAAATGTGTCAAGTGCTCAGGCAAGTAATTAAAGAATTACTCAGACATACCTCAGAAATAGATATTGCGGAGGTTACTTACCAAAGAATCCAAAGGTCTGTCCCTAGGTATGCTTGCATCATCTTTAGCTAAGTGAAGCATATCAATGATCCGCTTTGCACATTCATCGATGCCCAAAGTCCAATGGTTGGTGCCAGGTCCTTTAGTCCTGCCCACAACTTGGCCTGTCTCGTCACATATCACGAGGTTGGAGTGGGTTGCTCCCCTGTTGAAGAAAGAAACTTTCTGGTTAGCATATTATGTCACTCACTGAATTCATTAGTATCTAATTAAGAAGACTGCATTTTCGCCAAAAATATCAAGGGTGCGGTAGTGTAGTGCCCCGCCAAGTCATCTGCAATTTATCTATACAAATAAATAAAATTGAAGTGTCTGTATGTAATATCAAAATAACAACGTTTTATTGAATGCACGTGAAAGTATATACGGTATTAACAACAAATAAGCAATTTTTAAGATTTTTGTCTGTCTGTCTGTTTCTTAATCACGAGAAAAATCATAGTTCCGGAGGGAAACAAAAAAAAGAAAATATTTTTATTACGAGTTTGACGCGGACGAAGTCGCGGGCAACAGCTAGTATTTCATTTCAGGTTTTTATAATACATAGAGTAGGTAACCTAGGTACGCATTTTGACGTAGATTGCTTTATTAGTTTTTCATAGAATGCAAAACAAACTGAAGTGTTTATTGTAAGTATGCGATAAACAATATTGCAGAGAGATATTAATATTCCCTACATCTGTACGTAGGTCTTGGTATGATTTACGACATGACCGAGTTATTTATTTTTAATTTACATTGATGAAAGATCCCACTGATATATTATGGGTTTTTGTGTTCATACATACATGCTACTCAACATTGGTAATAGTGTCCGATTAGCTAAATTTTAAACGGTCCTATCATCGTCATAAGCAAGAAACGGCTAATATTAGGTATATAAGGGGTCATGATATTAAAATACTTCGCTGATTGGCCAGATGGCCAAATATTTAACTTAGGGTTATTTATTTTTACCGCTTGATTAGTCAACCATTGAGGGTATTCTGCATTGACGGGTAATTTAAGCACCCTTTTGTTCAATAACAGATGCTATATGAACAAAACCCGGGCAAGTTCGAGTGCGGACTCGCACATCAAAGGTTCCGTACCATTATCGCAAAACACTGCAAAAAAAAATCACGTTTGTTGTATGGGAGCCCCCCTTAATTTATTTTAATTTAATAATAATTATTTTATGAAGAGAATATACAACTAAAAATTTTGTGAATATTTCAAGCGTCTACCTGTTGCCGTTATTAATATCGAGCAAAAAACGGCAAATACATCACGTTTGTTGTATGGGAGCCCCCCTTAAATATTTATTTTATACTGTTTTTAGTATTTGTTGTTATACCGGCAACAGAAATACATCATCTGTGAAAATTACAACTGTCTAGCTAGCATGGTTCATGAGATACAGTCTGGTGACAGACAGACGGACAGACAGACAGACAGACGGATCGCGAAGTCTTAGTAATAGGGTCCCGTTTTTACCCTTTGGGTACGGAACCCTAAAAACTGCCTGGTTCTGATACTTTTTCAGTTTTTGTAAACAGTTTGCACAAACATACTGTGCTAAGAAATGAACAATTGAACATCAAGTCTGTTTTTATGAACCATTTTTCAAACACGAATACAATAACAACTATCCTATTTCAATAAACACGACAGATAAGTATACGGTATCTCCCACATAATTATTACCTACATGCATAATCCATTATTTTCCACATACCAGCAGTATGTAATACATGCAACAAGTACATACAAGTATGTGTAATGCGAATATTCTATGCAAATATGTGCTAAATTACCTATAATTGTCATTTCAGAGTATATTGCCATATTATTACCATTGCCAAGGACGAAATAACAATAAAATAGTCGCTCGTGTTATCACGAGTGACGTCACACATCATAAACTTAGCACACATTGTAATTGTGGGTTAAATGTCTTCATACATCAGCGAGTAGTCATGATTTTCTAGCACGGTAGTGTTCCAGCCAAGTTTGGTTAAATTGTTAATTTATTTCCGCATTGTTTTTAATTTGACCTGATTTTAATCAGTCTTTTGTTTATATCACTTCCTTTTCCTATATTATTGAAAAATGAATCATATCTAATCTTACAAGAACTTAACAAATATAACATCATTTGTACAGTCTGATATTAAGTCTACAATCTTTATCTTTATGATAACCGAGTAAAAAATCACCCTCAATTGCATTATCAAACAGATAAAGTAATTCATTGATTGCAAATACGGCCAAGTTCAAGAAAACCCTGAGTAAGGCGTATAAATGGCTTTATTTTTATCATCTGAAGAAGACAGATACTAATAGCAGCTCAAGATGTCTAGAGAATTAAAGTATTGACCTGAATTCGTTTCAAGGACTTCCCTTTTGCATTCTATCATACTATATTATGAAGTTTGAAAGTCTGTGCTTGAATTTTTCAATTACGCATCAACAGACGAGCAGCCGCAGTCGAACGTAGTTATCCTGATCCCGTGGGATAATTATCGAATTTAACGCGACAGTTACAAATATTTTTAGATTACTCTTTAGTAGGAGTTTGCAAACCACACGGGGTAGCTCACACATTGAAAGCATTGGTACTAGAAATTGAAAATTGAATTTAAATTTTTTTTTTGAAGTCGGTGTCCATAACTTAAAAATTTGGTACCTACCAATGACACCGACTTCCAAAAATAAAGTTATTTTTCACTTTCTGATTTTCTTATTTGGAAGTCGGTAGTATTTTTTCGTAAAAACAGTTTTTTTCCTCTTTATCTTGGTTTACACGTGTTTAAAACCGGCGCAAGTAATATACATTATACAGTTCATTCCAATGCGGGTGACGCATCACCTCTTCATCACACAATTACTTAGTAAGCAGTACACGTACGTTTTGCAGTGAAGTCGTGATTTGGTTTTTAAGTCTGCAATTTATCTCATTTGGAATGTTGTTCTAGTATTTGAACCTTTTCTCTTTGTAATTTCTAGCTGCAGTTTTTGTTTTAATGTTGCCGTTTTAACGAGGTCTTAATTAAAACAATCAGTACTGTCCGTAAGCTTATAACGTAAAAATCTAATCAGCAATCAACAAACAACAATCAACAGCAAACATCGCACGATCAAACGCTTTATGTCATAAAAGACGGAATTACCTACAGTGTAGGTATGCTAGGTTCTACACAATCGTTTGCTAATCGCTCGCTGTATATCAAATGCACTTATTTAAAAAAAAACCGCCAAATAGTTTAGGTACTAACTTCTGTTTAGTACACGGTTACTAGGTTGTGGAGGTCAGATAGGCAGTCGCTCCATGTAAAACACTGGTACTCAGCTGAATCCGGTAAGACTAGAAGCCGACCCCAAAATAGTTGGGAAAAGGCTAGGCAGATTGATTGATAGTACTCGCAAAACTTCTTGGCCGTTCTGAAGTTGCAAATGCATGAATACTACATATATACCTTCCTCTTGAATACTCTATATACTTTTTACTGAAAACTGCAAAAAAATCCGTGGCGTAGTTTAAATGGTCTAAGCGTACAAACTTTAGATGGCATATTATTAGTATCAACTTGGATAAACTTTTTAAATCCATTTGAATCTTTCTGACTTGTGCCTTAAATTAATATATTTGCTGGGTGCTGCAAAGAGCAAACCAAAACAAAGTCTGTGGTGTATCATGCCATACAAAGAAACCGTGCCGACGTTTTATACTGATTATTCTGATTATTTTTTGTATCTTTTATATATATTCTTTATATATATTTTTTTTAATCGATTTACAAAAAATAATCGGTCTAATCAGATGAAAAACGCTATTTACGTCGGCACGGTTTTTTTGTATGGGATGAGGCATCTGTGTGCTAGTATTATATTATCTGTGACAAAGTGATGCTGCTTTCAGCAGTCACAAATTCACAATCTGCCATTTATGGACGGGGAAGAACTAATTCTACATTGATCGAGGCAATCTTGTTGATACTTAGTCCTCGCCAAACTTCTAGGCCGCCCTGAAGTTGGTTTACCGGATACGCGAGGCACGAAACGGTGCTGTTTTAACCCACTGCCGAAGGAGGGTAATGTGTTTATCATTATCAGTCTATGTATGTATGTTTGTTCCTATGTGGCGTTCTAGAGACCAAACGCGTTGGCCGATTTTGATGATTCTTACGTCAATCGATTCGTCTTAACACTGCGAGTGTTAAGACGAATCGATGGCTACATTAAAATTGGAAAATAGAAAAATGGCGGCTTTTGGGCCCATTTTGTGGGAGCAATTTTTTTTTTTAATTCCAATCCCGTCGTGTGGGGTATCAAAATAAAGGGTTTTAAGAGGTGATTTCAAAAATATATAACGCTTATATGTTTGAATGTACGTAATTCAAAAAAAAATAACTAAAAAGTTGTAAATAAAAAAAAACAATTAAATAAGTAATATTAAATAAGTAATTATATAAGTTAATTAAATAAGATAGTTATTTAAAAGACGTAAACAAGAAGAAAATCGTGCTGTGCAGTCGGAGGATACATATTCGCGAGCTGGCGGACCAAACCCAGATGTATCCTCCGACTGCACAGCATGATTTTCTTCTTGTTTACGTCTTTTTAGTTCGCTTTTCAAGCAGTCGGGTTTTTTGACTTTTTTAATTAACTTTTTTTTTGTATGAGATTTACTACTGCGCAGCCATTGTAGCCAACTTCAGGGCGGCCAAGAAGTTTCGCGAAAACGATACACCTTTTAAGTACAATATTGTTATTGTACTTAAAACGTGTTATCAGATGACTGCCAGTCTAATCGTACAACTCTTGAAATTGAGTGGACACGTACGATTGTAATTAACTGAATTTGTAGCATGTACTTGGGCAAACAGGATATTGCTTTAATCGTTTAATGCATTTGGTGACTGGACAGCTACCGTAGTGCAAGGTTTACAACATACTCTCTTTTAATCTTTCAGTTCATATTACAAAAAGTTAAGCTCCGGTCGATGGGTCTGCAAAGCAGTTCCAAAAGCCTGTTCTATAATAACAACAAATGATGAATACGGACAAATGTTACCTGACATAAGACTTGAAAACAGAAATTACAGAAACGATGTCCACATTTCGGAAATTAAAAAACTTCGGTTCGAGAAAAAAATGTTTTGCCCGTGCACGTCTCGGGCACGGCCCTGATATGTGTGGATATACCTTAAATCAGTAAACCATAACTAAAATCAATAATAAACCAGTCTACGATTGGACAACTTTCTGTTGCACTAACCCAACCCAACCAATGTAAACACATTGCGTATCCTACAGACGGCTATAGTAAGACCACAGATAATATAGCATACTAGCGTAAGACCTATAGAGAAATGCACATGACAAATATCTCACAAACAAACATAGAATCGGAGCTGCACAAACACAGATACCTAAAGTCACCGCCAGATAACAAAAAAATAAAAGTCGTTAACATCTGTCTACCAATGTATTCGAATATTTCTAAACGATACGAAAAAATGTAAAGGCAGTGTCGCTAAAACGATCAAAACAAACGTATCGCGGTAAGGGGCATCCTTGACCGTTTCAAGAAAACCAAAAGTAAACTAAGTATCTTTCAACAAACATAGAACTGTTACTGCACAAACACAGATAGCAATTTTGGAACAAACAACATATAAAGTGCATTTAGCAGAATGACAGATAAGAGACAGACAGTTTTAGTTGTATCAACTTATCAAGGACATAAGTCTTATCAAATAATCATGCGGGCGATAGGATATGTTTTGCGGAAAGAACCGCCATCATGATTCATGACCTAAATTATTTTAGTGTTTTTCGTGCCTAAAATGTCCATTTAACAATTCTGTTGAACCCAGTAGGGCAGCGTTTCCCATTTGGTGGGTCGCGACCCGGTACCGGGCCATCAAAATAAAAAACCGGGTCGCAACATTCTCACCTTATTTAAAAAATAATACCTACTATCGATCGATGCATTGTAAGTTAGTAATTTAGTAGTTTAAGTGAAATTAAAAAAAAAGACATCGCAACTCAAGTTAAAAAATATTTTCCTCCAATCGACAGCAACAATGTGAAGACCCGATTTGAAGTGGAACCGGACCCGGACAGATAAAACATTCGTAAAAAACAAGCAGCAGCTCCATAATTCGCACTAAATAGGCAATACCGAATTAATATTATTAAAACATTTTTACTAACAATACATGTTATTATTTTACTTAATGTCACTAGCTTGGATTTAAATCTATTAAGCGGGTCACGATGGGGCAGTGTGATAATTACCGGGCCATGGCAGAAAAATGTTTGGGAAACGCTGCAGTAGGGTATATGTGAAACCATCTCAAAATAAGACAAAATTTTGAGCCTTGAGAGTTTTCGTATTGTCAGGGTTTGGGAGGATATCAAAACCTTAAAATATACGGTTTTTATACGCTCCCAAAGCCTGACGTGACATGAAGTTCCTTCAAGTTAATTGCAGAGGAAAACGTTAAACGAAATAGTTCAATCATTGATGATGGTGACACAATATTATAGGCACCTGATGTTTAATTGACTTCTGGATTTTTCCTTGTTGCAATTTGTACTATAAACATTGAGGATACCTAGAGTGCAAAAATATGCCACTTTAATGTCGGTCAACCCGAAGAATAAATAGAGGCTTGGCCTTTGCAACTGGGTAAGGCATTTATTGACCGATAAAAATGGTGTGAGCGGGTCTTTTTTATATCCAAAACGCAAGTTACATTGTTGACTTAGCCTAGTTTCAGTTGCAATCAGACTGTTTGGACTTGACTCTATTTTTGCACGCAATATTTATTTTAGTAGCGACAATTCATCAGAAAGTTTCCATTCAACCGCTTGCCTACACATTGTGTGTGACCCAATTCTGCCAAGCACTCTCACTTTTAGCGAGAAATAATGAACCAGTACACCGTCGGTTTTCCTAAAATAAAGACACGTGGTCGTCTTATTTGACTTTGAATAATTGAAACAATGCAATTATTACCGATTGTTGTTCAGTGGTAAATACCCAACTATGTAATATCTTTGTTATTTGACAATAATAATAATAATAAATAAATATTATTTATCGTGTATTATTTTGCAGTTAACTACGTCGTACGTTAATTGTTTTATGTAGGTATTCAAATGCCGTTAGGAAATCTAGCGACACGTGTGGGTTCCAACAAGTGAAAAAACCGGCCAAGTGCGAGTCGGACTCGCGCACGAAAAGCTCCGTACCATTATCGCAAAAAAACGGCACAAAAATCACGTTTGTTGTATGGGAGCCCCACTTAAATATTTATTTTATCCTGTTTTTAGTATTTGTTGTTATAGCGGCAACAGAAAAACATCACATGTGAACATTTCAACTGTCTAGCTATCACGGTTCATGAGATACAGCCTGGTGACAGACAGACAGACGGACCGCGGAGTCTCAGTAATAGGGTCCCGATTTTACCCTTTGGGTACGGAACCCTAAAAATATCGATTGCTTTAATACTACCTACATTACATACTTATACTGAAGGCACGGTTAACGCTGTGGCTGAACGATTAGCTGCTCCACTGCGTGTTGCGGGTTCGATTCAAATGTTACTATGGCATACAGATAGTTGTTCCGGGTCTGGACCGTGTTTGTAAACGCTCAACCGACTCAGGAGAAATTCCTAGAGTGGAGCAAACTTTTTAAAAAGAGTTCAAAATATAGTACCTCTTGCATTAAACTTTTTTTTTTTTTGGTATTATCCTAACCATAAGGATCCATTGCGTCCTGGAGCTAGACTACTGAGACTAACCAGCCAGAAGTGGTATTACCACTTCTGGTTTTCATATTGACAACCCAATCTTTTCACGGCACCAGCTTTTGTCATATAAACTGCCGAGCAATGAAAAAGTTCCACCCATAAAATGCCGACTAACACCTTAATTTAATTTTTTCAAGTTTAATTTAAAATTTCAACACAATATTTACGTTTTTAGTTGGTAATATTCTGATGCGCTGTTAAATGTACTTCAATATTGCAGACGGCGTCATTAAGCTAGCCTTTCCCGTTTAGGAGTAATTTGGTGCTATGTCACTGGAACTGTTTCATTGCTCGCGAGTGTAGTTTGTACCAACACTACCAACATTCAAGTAGCACAACAAGTACCTGGCAGATACTTTCACATCGCCAACTCCTCTAGGCCAACGTTATTTCTGCATGCATCGATACGCCCTGATAAACAGCTTACATACAATCTCACTTAATATCTACTAGTAATATAGATAATCTTACTATCTTATCGTACGTCATTCTGTTCAATATTTAATTATTGTTTGTGTATGCCCGCAGTAAGGAAAGTAAACAATGAGTTGTAAAAAGATATAATAATGTATAAGGCCATTTGTTGACAGCTTTTGTATGGTGTCATAAAAACACAGATAGCTATTGTTCTTCGCTCAATCGTTAGGGGTACCGGTACCGGCATCATCGGTTTTTCAAAACTCTGAATTTACTCAACTCAGTGTTAAGAGGAAATATAGGCAGAGAGCTCCGACTGACTTTTCTTAGTAAAAAAAACTTTTTAACAAAAAAACAAACCGACTTCCAAAAAGACACTGCAAAACGAAAAATAACTTTCTTTTCCGAAGTCGGTGTCTTTGGTACCTATTGTTTTCCGTGTTTCGACACCGACTTCGGAAAAGAAAGTTATTTTTCGTTTTGCAACCGCTTCCGCCGCAACCGCCGGCTTCATCATCAGATCAGTTCGATGGTACCATTTTCATCGGCACTATGTATTTATAAGTATTTGCTTCATCATAGTCGTTAAACTATTCGAGATATCTTATAACCCATGACATACTTAGCATTAAGGAATTCTATTGGCCATCTGTGGTCTTCTTCACCAGTTCCACTTCACCAAATGTTACTTTCTGAGTGCAGATGATTGCATTGTTGATAAAAATACCAAAATCGCTATATGTATGCCTATATATTTGAGGAGTTCCCTCGATTTCTCCAAGATCCCATCATCAGATCCTGACCTGATGACTATGGGACCAACTGGGAAGTATACCCTTTCAAACAAAAGAAGAATATTCCAAATCGGTCCAGGCGTCTTACAGTAATCGGGGAACATACACAAAAAAAAAATAAAGATTCCGACGAATTGAGAACCTCCTCCTTTTTTGAAGTCGGTTAAAAAGTCATAATTCGAGGTTTGGCTCTCGTCTCTTTCCTCCTCCAATATTGGAAGAATTTAAAAGATATTCCATAAACTGCAGAAGTAAGATAATATACTATGCCCCTATGTTTTCCTTTTTTCATTTATATTTGTGAAATTTGCACACTAAGCCTCTGTCAACAGCGCAATTTTGAGCATTTTTTCATTTATATTTGTCAAATTTGTACACTAAGCCTCTGTTGACAGGGCTATTTTGAGCATTTTTTCTTTTATATTAGTCAAATTTGTACACTAAGCCTCTGTTGACAGGGCTATTTTGAGCATTTTTTCATTTATATTAGTCAAATTTGTACACTAAGCCTCTGTTGACAGGGCAATTTAGAGCATTTTTTCATTTCTATTTGTCAAATTTGTACACTAAGCCTCTGTTGACAGGGCAATTTTGAGCGTTTTTTCATTTATATTTGTCAAATTTGTACACCAAGCCTCTGTTGACAGCGCAATTTTGAGCAGTTTTGAGGGTTCTAGTGCTTCTAAAGATAATGTACCATCAAAATGAATCATCATGTTATCAGGAAAACATAGGAGCATAGTATATATCTTTCATTTTCAGTTTAAGGATCTTTGAAATTGGCCCAATACTGGAGGAGGAAATAGACGAGAGCCAAACCTTGAATTATAACTTTTTACTAAGGAAATTCAGTCGGCGCTCTCTGCCCCTATTTTCTCTTAAAGAGTTTCGAAGACTGGTTACTTTCGGATAGGGTTCGTCTTCGTGGAAAGAGTGCACTACTCTCAATTTCGCAATATTCTGAAAAGTTTTAGCCAGTTTCAGCATTTGGTCTATGGTGATATACTTTACGTGTATCCTCATGAAAAAAAAACCGGCCAAGTGCGAGTCGGACTCGCGCACGAAGGGTTCCGTACCATTATCGCAAAAAAACGGCAAAAAAAATACGTTGGTTGTATGGGAGCCCTACTAAAATATTTATTTTATTCTGTTTTTAGTATTTGTTGTTATAGCGGCAACAGAAATACATCATCTGTGAAAATTTCAACTGTCTAGCTATCACGGTTCATGAGATACAGCCTGGTGACAGACGGACAGACAGACAGACGGATCGCGGGGTCTTAGTAATAGGGTCCCGTTTTTACCCTTTGGGTACGGAACCCTAAAAACTACAAAGTACACAAATAAAAAATATGACGGTATGTTGAGAACTTGGCTGGACTCTACCTCTCGCAATTTTTATTTAAAACTTTTATGTGTACGGGCTACGGGGGTGTGTCTTTAGGTATCTACATTGCTGGCATTTAGCTACGTGCATCGTATCTTTATCAACTGCGCTAAAACCAGTTGGCATTTATATCCATCTGAATCAAAAGTAAACGTTTAAAAAATTCAAGGCCGTCCACAGATGGGAATATGAAATAACTCGAATTCCTTAACACTTATAAATTAAAATGTCACCGTAATTGGAGGTATTAAAGTCTAATTTAGCCTGTGTTAGTTTTATCGGCGTGGCTGACAAGCCGATCGAATGCTGGATTCTGATTGGTTGCTTGTTACGCTTGTGAATGTAAGCATGCGAAATGCATTGTTTTGTTTTACACAATATGGACATTACACTTTAATTATGTATAAGAAATTGCCTAATGCATTTTTTTAATCATACGAAATATACAGTGTGAATTGTGATTTCTAAATAATATCTATATTTTAGAACGTGCTTTTTGAAACATTTTGAATACATAGCTGCGCGCTGTTATTATTTTGAAAAGTCTAATTAGGTAGTTTCTTTCAGCAACTAAGTTTAGGTGTAGTATTAATTATTCTGTGGTTTAGATCATACAGATTGACAGAAAGCGGGAACAGCGACACTTCAAAAATATGTTATTCAGTTCATTTCACGACAATAATTTTGCCAGTTTTATCTAATAATAATTTTCTATGATAAGCACGTCTTTGGTTCCGAGATACTTACATATAACATTGAAATTAAATTATTTAGCATTTATAAAATCGGCATTGACATTTTCGACGCGCGGAAAGATTCCGGCGGACGGAATTAGGCAAAAATAAATTATATAGGTTATAAATAAATTGCATTTAGCCATTAATTAACTCTTGCGAAACCTAGGAATGCTATATTGTCAAGGCGAGCCTTTCAACTTTCGATATTTAGCACTTGTGCACGTAAAATATTGAATACAAACAGATCACTTACCCTTCTACGCCTCCAAAATACATTTTGATGTCACTGACTTATATCCCACTGTAAAACGAATGTGACGTGTAATACACAATATGTAACTGATACGATTTATTACTTTCTCGATAAAACAACTCGTGTGTTACTTCGATAAGCACAAACACAGCCTTCTAGAGCGAAAGCGGCCGCTCAACTGAATGAATGAAGGAAAATGAATGAAGTTTGCTTGAATGAAAATAAAATCGAGTGGTGACCCATCGCGTTGAACCACAGCAGTTTTAGTGTTGTGACATATTGTCGTTTGTTGATAACGGTTATAACGTTATTGTGTCAAAAAAACCTAAGTTGTTTGGTTATTCGATTTTAATGATAATAACGTTAATTCTTCAGAGAAAGAGGGCGACCGTTTTAGTGATCACCAGTTGGCGCCACTGGCGAGTAAGGTTCTTATATGTAGTAAGCAAAAGTTGTTCCTACGCGCACGAAAACTTTTAAATTGAAATAATTTTTAATACCATAATAATGAGATTAAATATTATAATTTCTAGTACGCCGCCGGCCGCAGTGTTGGGCAATCCCGTTTTGTTCGGGAAAAAAGAACACATAAGTTTCAGAAAGACGAAACTCTCTTAAAATCGAAGCGTATCTTATTCCGCTGTAATTAATCAATTATTGCAAAATATTAACAACAATGATGTTGTTTTTCTTTTAAATAAACACTATACTGTGACATTTGATATTTCGGGGACCACACTCGCCGGTAGCAGCGCCTCTAGACGCAAAATCTTACGCGATAGATCTCATTATGAGCAAAGTCGTTACGTTATTATTTATTACGTTTTGTGTCTTAATTAGGTTTTTAAACATGAGTAATTAATTGGTAAAGTCTACTTATGTCTGAAATAATACCACTCAAATTTTAGCATGAAATTAGGGCTTGACACGTTCTCAAATCCAAATTCTCGATCAGAACACGATAATTCTACATCATCAGTGCTTTCAACTTGTTGATTTAAAGCATTGAGAAGCAACATGATTTACTGTAGATCACTTACAGAGCCATCAATTCAGTTTTATATAAATAATGCAAAGAGCACTTCTAAATGAAAAGGTTACTTTTGTACTTTTACTTCTGAAGATAATATAATATATTTATAATGCAGGGTTTCATATGTCCTACGATGATGACAGCATAACATTTCTTGTGTTCACGACATTCAATTACAAAAAGCCATTTAGGGAATCGAACCCTAGCTCAAACACTCTACAGCCACAATTGTATTTGAGTCTACTTGGTTAATAAATGTTTTAATCAACCTTCAAATGTAATGTAATCCAAATATTTATTTAGATTCTGTTGCGGACGTAGCGTGATCGCCTTCCCCGAGGAGGGAGGTCGTAAAGCTCCCGGATGGCGCGCTGGACGCCCGAAAAACATTGACTCTCAGATTGGATCTGGTAACCTCTTTGGAATGTTGCCTCAGGACCTCTAATCAAGCAGGTGCAGGGATGATAATTGTTTAATTAAATAAAACACTTCAATTATTTAAAACTTGGTACGAATTTAGGGCTCTCAACAAGTAACTACTAATTAAGTTCAAGTGACTTGTTTCTAGTGGCTATGGCCGATGACTACGATTCTATCTTTGGACCGAGGGTGTTTTATACCCTCGGTCGTTACTACTATCGAGAGCCCCGCGATTTTGTGCCGAAAATAATTTTTATTTACCAAAAAAATCCCTTACCCGACAGTGGGTTTTAGGTCAGTACTATCCCTTCCATGGTGCTATCAACGCCTGGATTTCTGTGCACTGTAGCACAGTAACACCCCCTATTGGTGTATCTAATCCATATACATCTATATCCAGGCATTGATAGCGTCCCTAGGCTATATCTATAGAAAAAAGGGACAAGTTCCCTTATTTTCATGTCGGAAAGTTGTATAACAACATCCCTAGCCCAGAAATGTACTATAGGTTGGGGTGACCTGCTGGCAAATTCAGCAAGTCGTCTATGGGCGGCTTAAAAAAGCTTATTTTCGGACGTTTATCGTGGGATATCATCCCTTAAATACACGCTCCTTAACGTTTTAAACAATTTATTTTATTAGTTCAATTTCTACTCAGACCATCCAAGCTATCACCACCGAATATGGGTGGCCTGGTGGCTGAAGGAGAGCACTTTACAGTTCTAGTGCCTCCATAAGTATATATATACGGTTTGTACATAATGTACCTAAAAAAGTGTTAGTTCGATAGCCAGTCACTCCCTTTGTGTCTAGCTATCTCCTAAACTACTTAACTGATTCTATATTTTTATGGGACGACACGATGGCACGTCTATCGGGCCATCGGGAAGTCCCCGAAAATTCCTTATTTTTGGAAGTCTCAGGGGTGTATAGTCCCTGGGAATGCCAAAAAAACGGGCCAAAAATCACAAGTCCAGATTACCATGTCTGGACTTGTGCCTAAACTATATGAGCGATTTTCGCTCCAAAGGGATGGCCTGATAGCTAGTCCAACGGGCCATCCGAAAGTACTTCTATAATAAGTACATCTATTTCCTTCAGGGAGTTATTCGACCTGAAGGGTCTACAAATTTCAACAATTTTGTTTGTTTACATTTTTCCGCGCTGAGTATGTCGGAAACTATCCGGGCGATCTTTCTCGTCTAAAGACCGTCTGGAAGCCCTTTCGACGGGCTTTCCAATGGTAGTACTTTTAACAGTACACCTACATATTTTCTAGGTACTTAGGGCACCTAAAAGAATAGTCCCGTCGAAACTCCCATAAACAGCGCGTTTTACACTATATACCGACATGATATCTCAGGTAAATAGGCTTTATATAAAGCAGTACACTAATTCTGAACTGTATATAGGTTTCCCGTCTTGATCTAGGTCCCCCATATACCCTAAAATGACCTAAATGTCCTAAATTCACTTCCTGAGACATCACGTCAATATTCACATATTAATGGTGGAAACTATACATTTTCCACATTATATCATTCCTATGTACTAAAATTATGTCTAATACATAATATAACCCCTTAAAACATGATTTTAAGCTACCAGAATTTTTGTACGCAAAACGCCAACATATAAAACTACTTGCTGCCATCTGGCGCATCATTCGGAACTAGGCGGGCGCAGCGAACGCACGCATTCACATGAAATTGATTTTACGTTTTAAGTATGAAGACTATAATATTTATATATTTCAATGCTTCTATTCTATTAATCTGGTATTACTAAAACCCAATACGCATAAATAAACGTTAAGGACGTTATATTACTACCTTAAAAATGCGATTTAAAATACCCTTACATACCGAGCTTATAAATAGGACCGACGTGTTTACAACATTTTCAAAAGTCGCTCGCCAGCCGTCGCCCCGTGCGGACGTCTCGCTGCTCGTCGCCCCACCGCGCTCCCCTGCGCCCCACTCTCCGTCTCGTCGCGCCCCTGCGTGACGTCACTGCGGCCGTCGCGTCTTCGCACGCCGCTCCTAGGTGTCGCTACTAGTAACTTTGGTTACTAGTAGTGGCAGCTATTTTGGCCCTTCCGGGCAAATCCACTTTTGTGGTCCCTGGCGGGAAACCTAGCGGTGTTAACAAGGCAGTGGGGTGTGCCCCAAGCACCCGCCAAGTCCCTTAAGGACACGGCAGTCATTGGAGTCGGGAGCGGGATCAGTTGGCCTTGGTAGATAGCCTAGTCAACCCCCGCTTCGTCCCCCAGCATTCACCTGGCACGGTCGGGTGTATCTACCCCGAGGTGCTAGACTTCTTCGGTACACATTGGTGGGTGGCCCACCTTCGGTGGGTTTACCGGTACCTTAGGGCCCTGTCACCCAATAAGATTGGTGACAGGTAGACAAGCTTAGGGCTCACCAGATACTCACCTCCCAGTCTAACCCGACTGGGAGGGTAGGTTGCACACATCCCCGGGCCCCTCCACCCGGGGAAGATACCTCTCCCGGCTTCACCGGATCTATATTTTCTCAATTATGTCGCTCGCGGCAGTAATTGAACTCCTTCACGAGATTCTCGAGAAGGAGAAACTCACCAAAAAGTACAGCCATGCTGTTAGTCAGGCTTTAGCCACTTATGTGCCCGCTTCGGGCCCGACCGGGGCCCCTGGACCTAGCCAGGCACCCGTGCCGAGCGAAGCCCAGGTCTCGCCCAGGTCGCCCTCCCCGGCAGCCAGGCCCACTTCTGGGACTGGTGAGCCATCCCTACCTAAGCCCCCAGCACCGGCCGTCGAGCCTAAAGCTACTGTCCGATCATGGAGAGATCCTCCTTCTCCTAAAGCTTCATCTTCCCAACCGGCCGTCGAGCCTAAGAAAACCCGATCATGGAGAGATCCTCCTTCTCCCATATCCTCTCAGGTCAAAGCTTATAAAAGCTATAAGGAGCGCATAGCCGCCCTTCATAAATATAAGCCCAAGTCCAAGTCCAATAACATCTGGGCGGACGATGATGACTCCCCCATGGAAGAGGGAGCAACCCTCAGCACTGATGAGGAATGGGAAGCTATGGCTGACCAAGCTGACTCAGTTGCTGACGACCCAGTAGACCCTAATGTCCCTGATAGGTCAGACGACTACGACACCGTCACCTCCGACGGTGACTCCGTAGTTTGCTCTGGAGGGAAGAGGAAAAAGAGGAGTAGTCCCCTCAACGCTACCAAGGCCAAAAAGGCGGTAACGAAAACCTCCCCTCAGTCAGTTCTGCCACCGGCCTCGCCCGTAAGGCAAATCACCCCCACCCCAGACATTGCTTCTTCTCAGCGGTCTAACCGCAGCCCCAGTCCCATGGTAGTAGTTACCAATAAGAAGCTCCGTCCCCCTCCACCTGTTTATCTTCAGGATAAAATCAAGTGGAACGATGTTTCGAACGCTTGTGTTGAGCGGAAAATCAACTACACTAAAGCCACTGCATGCCAACAAGGCATCAAAATCCAAGTCCCCACTCCCACTGATTTCCGGAATCTAACCCGGTACCTCAAAGATAGGAACATCTCGTTCCATACTTACTCCCTCCCTGAGGAAAAGCCCGTCCGTGTAGTCATTAGGCGAATCCCAAAAGAGATCCCTACGGAGGAAATCCGTAAGGACCTTCTAGACCAAAATGTCCCCGTCACTGAAGTCCACCGCTTGCATAAAGCAAGAGGCGGACAACAGTACGATATCGTATTAGTTGTCTGTAGCCCTACTGAGGGTTACAACCCGATTTTCAATATAAAGACCGTGTGCTCCCTGTCGGGCATTTCGATCGAGAAACCCTACCGCCCCCATCTTGTAGGACAGTGTCACAACTGTCAACTTTATGGCCATTATCAGGCCCACTGCTATGCAACACCCAGGTGCGTTAAGTGCATGGGTGATCATGGCACTAAGGACTGTCCCCGTCCCAAAGACCGCTCACAGTGCACGGAGCCTCCCAGCTGCGTGCTCTGTGGCCAAGTCGGGCACCCGGCTAATTACCGGGGTTGCCCAAAAGCCCCCAAACTCGCGCCTAAAATGGCCAAGCGTTACAATGCGCACATAATGCGCATGGCTCCCTCTTCCCAACCACCCCCCCGTCTAGCCCCTCAGAGGACTTCACCATGGGGTAAGCTGAACCACCAAAGTGTGGCTCCTCAGACTTACTCCCAGCCTATCCCAGCGCTGATGGCCCACCCCATAGCAGCTCCAAATCCAGTCCCCGACCCAGTGGCCCCAGCTGCCCCCATGCCCGCACAAAGCCGGAAGGTGACTTCCACCACCACCGCCGCCATGTGCCCGCCCCCTGTCGCCCCCTCCGGGCACAAGCCATATTTGAGCGTCGCTGAGAATATTATCAGCGCGTATTCCATATGGATGACCCCTCAGGCCCGTGCTCTGGATGCAGAAATCCGGAATGCAGGCTCTCTCACCCCCGCTTCATGCAGTGCCCTCTTCTCGAGGTACGAGTGCATTACTAGGGAACTTGACAGCCTTGTCTACAAGGACGGTCAATGGGTTCGTAAATAGTACGAACACCTATTCAAACGTAGCATACATACCGATTGGTCCGTCCTCGCCGCCGAGGCCCCGCCGCGAAGTCCCAGTCATTATTTATGTAGCCAGCCCGCGAATAGCTGTGCTTATTCCGAACGGATGGTAGAATCACTTTATTAAGATCCAGCCTTAGTTGTCCCCCCAGCGACGCCCTGAGCCGAGGTTCGACCCCAACTGGGGTAGCCCTCAGCGTTGTCGCTTAGGTTTAGTAAATTTTTGCCTAGCTGGAGGCTATATAGTTTAGTCTCCGTAGGAAAGCCCGGTTAAGCAGCTAAACAGTCATTTTGACTGAGTTGCGAGACGCCCCGTAGAAAAAAAAAAAAAAAAAAAAAAAAAAAAAAAACAAAAAACTACAACATTTTCATTCCTACTTGGCGCTCGGGCGTGAGCAGACGTATGACTCTAATACATACTTTATTTACAAAAACCATTCAAATGGTTGGTGACTCTCGTCGCGAACAGATTCTTATTAGAAATTGTGAGGACCAGACTATTTACATATTTATTTACTATTTGCTTGACATAATTTCTCGCACTGGAAGGCAGGACACGAATGAGGAAAGTTTGTAAAAAATGTGGACAATAAAACAACAAATTAGGTAACATCTCGTATATTAGTCCATAGTAATATTGATATCGCTCACACATAAACATACAAGTCTCGCCTAACGAATATAATGTTAAAACATCGAATACACAATCGAATAAATTTGAGGAACGTTGAGATCTTTATTTATCCATCGACTATTTTAGATACCCGTTTATGCTAATCGTAGGCAAGTCATTATTAGGTAAAGTTAATGTACATTTTGAAATGCTCCGACTACAGTATTCTAGTTGTTTATTCAACCGATGGTCGACTGTTTGAAATCTCTCTAAAAGTTTTGTACATTTGCCTTAGTTATAAATATTCTATGAGTTATATTTTGTCCAATTATTTCATAGTGTAGTTTAAGTTCAAATAAACAGTTTACTTATCAGTTTACAGGCACTGTCGACCGATATCTTGGGCTCAGTTTTCAAACTACATGTACAGCTTATATTGACTTATTTTGAGATATTATAATATCAAATATTGCTTAGTTTTGTACGTCTATTTAACCTGTTTATAACAAAAACTGTGTTTTTAATAATAAGGCATTGCATGTCTTGAGTTTGTCAAAAAAAAGTAGCATTAGTTTTAATTATAAAATCACATGTAAATAAATTGTGAGCCAAATCATTTTCATTGAAGGTAAAAGGATTTCAAGAAAATCCTAATGAAAAAAATATTTTTTTTATAAAACCGAACTATGACATTGGTGAAATCTAAGAAGGTAAGAAATAACGAAGGGCAACAACAATAAGGTCCGAAATGTTAGCCTTAAAGGGCCTCTAGCTTATCTACTTATGGGAAAGGTACATCATTATTTATAGGCATTAGGTATAATACATACGTAGTTTATGTACTCTTTAGAGTTGAGTGAGGATAAAGTATAGGATAAGTACCTACTACATTGTATCAGTTATAAGCGTTTTAAATTTGGAGTTACTAGAGCAGACTTAGAGCGTGTACAAACATGAATATCGAAATATCCTGTGAATATCACACTCCAACGTCTAAATATGACTACTTAATTCTCTAACTTAACACTTTGTAGTTCCTCTTTATAACAACATTTATTACGTAATATTAGGTACAATTAAGTTTTGACAGTCTTTTCAATAAATAAATTCACTTTTAAAAAACATTCACTGAAATACGCACATTTATAGTTTTTAAATAGCTCGTTATTTAAGCTATTCTTACATTATAACGGTACAATAACTAAGTTATTTATACGTTACAATGACATATTTTATACACACATTAATATTAAACAGTTATGTTGACTTTTCTACTGTAGGACGCGTTTAGTAACAATATACAGATAAAAACTGTTTTATAGACTGTATTACGTTATTTTAACGTTATTTACTAAACGCATGCGACGGTTGACTGGAACTGTGGGTTCTGCCGTCGCATTGCTTGCCGTCACCTGAAAAGAATAATAATAATGGATTATAAACCTAAAGACCACATTATTCCCAACTGGAAATTATTAGGATGCACAGTGACATCTCTAGAATTGATAATGCAACTGTGAAACCATAAGTCGGTTAAAAAAACGTGAGATCGCTGGATTTAGTTACAAAGTACGAACATAGATGGCGTTGCATTAAGTTTGAGTGATGTTCTCTTAAGGCTTATGTTTAACAAACCACCAAATCTAGTAATATACTGACAAAAATAGTAAATGATCACCAAAATTAAATTTAGAATCGCAACAGAGTCGACGGAGCCCCGCTGGGCGGGGCTCCTATTTCTGAATACAGGGTCTAAAGTAAACTAACACGAAGGTGATGACGGGAGCTGAGTTCGCTCGCTTTGCTCGCTCACTTCAGCTCCCGTCATCTCCTTCGAACCTAACCTGTCCGTGTCGGGGTGCCCTTAGCTCCCGAGCTCGCTTCGCTCGCTCTTGGACTGATTCATTGACCAAATCACTAGATTTGATATCTTACGGTTTTAGCACTTATGAAATTTGGTGATCAATTTACTAAATTTGGTTTAGGTTTATTTTTTTTGCTGATTAGTATATATTTTAGGTGATAGAGGTTATCGTTAGAAAGTTTTTTTTGGTGGTCATTATATTTATTCCCTTCTCTTAATATCAAATTAATTTTAAAATTACTCATAATAAGAGAGTCGGGTTATTATATTCTTAAGGAATAGAATACTTTTATTTTACCTGTCAGCAGCAGTAGTGGTTGTAGAAGTAGTATGGTTGTTCGCGTCGTGTTCCTCAAGTGAATGGGAGTGAGTGGGTCTATTGTTCTGTCGACGAGAACCCTCGCCGTCTGATTCTCGTCTCGGACCACCACCGCCACAGAAACACTTGCAAATTATGCGTTTGAATGCAAATCTGTAAAAATTACAAACAATATTTTCATTACGTTGGTTCTTGACAGCCCTGAACAAATAAAGGAGCAAGGAGGTCGGCATTTGGATAGCTTTTATCAAGATGTTTATTGGTCCTATACTAATTATTTTTCTTTTCTGTAAGATAAGAATTGGTATAACAATCTCGCTACCCAAAAAAAAACTCAAGTGAACTTAAGAAATTCTATTATAAGGAATAAATAGGTTTTTCAGTAGGTATGCTGTTTGGATGCTTAGAGTGGCAATTATTAATCGCCTTTCATCGATTCACTTTCTGTTTAAAAACATAATATCCTACTAGCCTAATCAGACTAGCCATGGTTGAATTTTCATTAGGTACGGTCTCTGAGACGGAACTTCGCATAATCGTTCAAATATTTATTTCTTTCTTTTTGTTTTGTTGACTATTTACAATAATACTATAAATAAATAAAAAACAATAATTCTAAAGTATTATACATTTAAATTATATCTCACCTAAAGTCCTTTGAGAACAGCGCATAGATCAGCGGATTAATCGCCGAGTTGCAGTAGCCCAGCCAAAACAGCACGGAGAAGACGATGGGGCTGACGCAGTCGCCGCAGAACGCTCTCACTACGTACACGCTGAAGAAGGGCAGCCAGCAGAAGACGAAGCCACCCACTATGATGCCGAGGGTCTTGGCTGCTTTGGTCTCCATTCGGAAGCGTTTAACCTGGAAACAGTAATTATAACTTCAATTTCACTTCAATCTCCAGGGCCAGACGGACTGCAAAACTTTTGGATTAAACGGTTCAAAAGGTCGCACGCTCGTTTGGCATCTCAGTTCCAGTCTGCGTTAGAGTCAGGATCGCTGCCCCAGTTCCTTACGACAGGAATAACCCACCTGCTCTATAAATCGGGTAGTACTGCGGATCCTAAACATTATAGACCGATAACGTGTTTACCGACGGTCTATAAAGTTCTTACATCCATTCTGAGAGCGAAAATTAATCAACATATTGACAATAACGCCATCAAGTCTGCTTCTCAGAATGGATGTAGGAACGGGTTTCGTAGTACTACGGAGCTGCTCCTCATAGACATTGCCATTAGCCAACAGGTTCGCCGTTCCTACAAGGATCTGACGACATATTACAAGAAGGCGCTATGACTTAGTGCCACATACATGGCTCATGAGGGTGCTGGAGTTGTATAAAATTGATATAACTCTGCGCGCCTTCCTGACGTCATGTATGGGGACGGTCCTTCACTATCCAGGATGTCGACAGATTCAGGAAAACAGCGAACCTATACGGATCGAGCGTGGAATATTTCAGGGCGACAGTCTGAGTCCTCTGTGGTTTTGTTTAGCCCTGAACCCTCTCAGTACACTGCTGGAGGATTCAGGCCTGTGCTATCGGTTGAAGAGAGGTGGTCAGGTCATATCACACCTCCTTTACATGGATTATCTGAAGCTCTTTGCCCCCAACAAC
Organism: Anorthoa munda; assembly: GCA_945859665.1. Lineage (NCBI taxonomy): Eukaryota > Metazoa > Arthropoda > Insecta > Lepidoptera > Noctuidae > Anorthoa > Anorthoa munda. The sequence goes on along the minus strand of OX243896.1, from coordinate 17,107,541 downwards.
ATACAACTGATGAAGCTACTGAAGGTAACAGAAAACTTCAGTGACGCCATCAGGATGGAATTTGGTGTGGACAAATATGCAGTCATGCATGTAAAGCGAGGGGAGATTATGTAATCCGTGGGAATACAACTCTCGGATTCCATACACCTTAGATCCCTTTTCTCAACCGAAACTTACAAGTATTTGGGTATGTCGGAAGCACTAGGCATCAATGTTACTGACGTGAAATAGTCGTTGAAGGTAGGCTTTTTTGGCCGCCTGAAAAAGGTACTAAATAGTCTTTTATCAGGCGGTAACAAGGAGCGCGCCTTCAACGGCTGGGTCTTGATGTACTCTTTCGGTATACTCAAATGGACTCAGACAGAACTTGACGCCCTGAATAGGAGAGTCCGCACGCTGCTTACCGCAAATCGTATGCATCACTCACGGTCATCGGTTATGAGACTGTATATTCCTCGAAAGTGTGGGGGTCGTGGCTTTTTAAATGCTAAGACCCTGCACAACCGCGAGGTATGCAGTCTTAGGAAATACTTCCAGGCCACTGACGTGGGTATGCATCGAGATGTGGTAGTGGTGGACAAGGGCCTTACCCCGCTCTCCTTGGCTAACGAGAACTGGCGCAAACCTATAGTATTAGATACTAATGACCGCACGCTTCACGGACGCTTCTACCGGGTTCTACATGGACCCGATATAGATCTTTTAGCGTCCGTAGCCTGGCTGAGATTTGGTGACCTTTTTGGGGAAACCGAAGGTTTTGTCTTTGCGATTATGGACGAAGTTATGATGATGAACAACTACCGGAAAACATTGTGAAAGACGGCACGGTTGACATCTGTCGGGCATGTCACCAGCCGGGGGAATCCATCAATTATTTCTGGTTGTTCTAGTCTAGCTAACCGAGACTATTTGCGTAGACACAACCTTGTAGCCAGGATTATCCATCAGCAACTTGCTCTTAAATACAATCTTGTGGAATCGGAAGTGCCTTACTATAAGTATGAGCCCGACCCAGTTCTCGAAAAAGGCAACGTCACGTTGTATTGGGCTCGGTCTATCATCACTGACAGGACTATTGTTGCCAATAAGGCTGACATAGTGGTGATAGACCTACTAGAGCGTCACGCAATGATTATTGATATAGCGGTCCCCCATGACGAGAACCTCGTGAAGGCTCAGAGATAAGAAAAGCAATATTTTGATCTGGCTCGCCAACTTGTCGACATGTGGGATGTGAATACAGCAGTCAATGTGCCGATAGTCGTGACGGTCAATGGCATAATAGCCAAGAGCCTCGACAAACATCTGAGGAGGCTCTCGTTGGGCAGCTGGATCAAGGGCTTGATCCAGAAAGGGGTACTCCTGGACACGGCACGTATAGTCAGGAGGTTCCTCTCTCAGGAGCCCTGTCCACCGGTAGCTTGGACCCTGTTCCCGATACCGGTGGGTTACTATTTTTATATTTGTAAATGTTATTTTTGTTTTATTTTTTATCAAATAATATTTAAAATGTAAAAATATGTGAATTAAATTGAATAAATAGAATAATACTTTAATTTAAGTACCTAACTGTTTTGTATCGGATTGGCCAAAATGTATCCCGTCTTTCGAGAAGGGTTCGAAATAAAAACGACTTGGGTGGAGATGGCATGCCACCAACCAATCTTTAATGAGTTACTACCAAAATATGTAAGTTCTGAGAAGATCACCAATATTGTAAACAATTTCAACAAACCTGTGCCTTAATATTCCTCTTCCCCATCCTCCGTGTAGTCCTAGGCTTATCATCATATTCATCATACAACGGTCCCGGAGCCAGGTGATGAGAGGGTCTTACCCTCAGCCTGCTTTCTGTCAGCTCCCTCCCATCCCTCTCGTAATGAACTGCATAGAGGGAAGGGCTTGGGGATCTACTCGAAGACCTGGAGTTCTCATGGGCAGGACAGATCTGTTCTGATGACGGGTACGAAACTGAAATCTTGACTTTTTCGTGAGCTCTTCTTGCGCTTGAATGTCTGGAAAGAGATGACATTTTTGAATGATTTTTATCATTCATTACATCAAGCTTTCAATTCATCTCGTGGTTTTTAAGAATTTAACTTTTGTTAAAAGGAATCACATGTTTGGATTTTTGCAGGAGTTTAGTGTACTTTCATTGTACGTACAGCTAAGGAGTGGAATTTACTGCCGGAGTCTTTGTTTCCTGATAGCTACAACCTAGGGGTCTTTAAGTCAAGAGTGAATTGGTTACTTCTAGGCAAGCGTGCTTCACCGTCGTCTTCAGGCGAGATAGTGGTCAAACTTTTTATGTCATAGAAACTTTTGATAGCCTCACGCTTTACCACTATCTCACCTGATGGTATCTGAAAGTAGTTTCAACAAGTAATTCATCTGTACCTCCTTAATCGTTCTGGAGAAGCACTAAGCGAGGTGCTGGTAGAGTGGTTGGAAGCATTAGACAGCGGAGACCCATGCGGACGGTTCGAACCTCGACCCCGGTGTATTCGGAGTGTCAAGCGGTTGTCGTCAAAACGACTGCCCATGCCTCCTTTACCTGCGAATTGTGAACAGGCTGATAATACAAATTACATTGCTCTTTAACACCAGTATTGTGTATTGCAGGAGTTCATTTTTAATACTAATTTTTTATTTTTTTTGTCATTTAGCCTGCCGGTAGCGCTTGATGATTCCATACAATTTGTACTTTTTGTCAAATTTCATCGTTGATAATATGTCACTGTTTCAAGAGTTTCTGAATCATATTAAGCTTTGGTAGATATGTGTGTGGGTACAATTTTGCTAGACGACAAAGTTGCTAAGACCCACTCTATCTTTTGTTTCTACTGTCCATAAATCTGAACTCTCACCTTTCGTAGTTCTAAAACCCTGATTAATTGCTTTCGTAGTCCTCACAGCGGCTTTGTATATCCTCCAATAGAAGAACAGCATGACGAACATAGGTATGTAGAAGGAGCCGAGCGCTGAGTAGACGACGTAACCAGCATCGTTGGTCAGCTCACAGGTCCATTCGCAGGGGGGATTGGGGACCCAGCCGTCTTTCATATCTGCTTCTTCAGGCTGGAAATAAAAAGGTGAGTTATAAGGTGTTTCTTGTCTTGTGAGATAAAGGTTTTTATCCGCACGGCAAAAAACCACAATACGGGCTTTAGTAAGTTAGTGCATTACAAAATCTGCTCTGCCGTGCGCTGCGTAGACCTGTGTCTCAGCATACGCTTAGCCTTACTCATGTATAACGCAACAAATACTAAATCGGAGCTCTTAAAAGTGATGTGGTCACGAGGCAACCTTGAAGCGAGTATAACTCGGCTGTATGCATTGTTATATCCTCGTGAGTGAAGCTGTAGAAACTATTTAGTTAAAAGTTATTGCTATTTGTTTATACAATACTAGTTTCAGTGGCTTTGCCCGCGTGATAGTTAAAACTTATCCCGAGGGAACATATTACCGGGATTAAAAGTATCCTATATGCTATTCCAGACTACAATATATCTCTGTGCCAAATTTCTTCCAAATCCGTTCAGCCGTTCTGGCGTGGTTGATTAACAAACATACATCCATCCATCCAAACTTTCGCATTATAATATTACTATAGCTTCTGCCAGCGGCTTTGCGTGCGTGAAAGTCAAAAATTATACCGAGGGAACATTATTACCGGGTTTAAAAGTATCCTATGTGCTATTCCAGACTATAATCTATCTCTGTGCCAAATTTCCTCCGTTCAACCGTTCTGGCGTGGTTGAATAACAAACATACATCAAAACTTTCGCATTTATAATATTAAGTAAGATAAAAATCAGTGACTGCTTCGTCGAATGGTCATAAGCGCACTAGGAGCCTGGTTGGGAAACCAAACTAGGACCTCGTGTTCAGATTTCACTTCCAAATCGGGAAAAATGTTTTTGGGTTTTTTCACCTGGAATTTTTCAGAAGCAGCCCGCAGAAAAGAAAAAGGAAAATGCCCATTTTGTAAGGGAACTTGGGCCCCTTTGAAAAAATGGTTGTATCTTGATGAATTTGGTTGAATATTGTAGAAAAACACGCTATATTTATAATTAGAATACATTTTTATTTATTTTTCGTGAACCCTTATCACAATATAATAAGGTGCATACAAATTTACAAGTGAAGGAACCTGAACTGTTGTTGCCTGTACATATAAAGTAAAGAACACGATTGAAAAAAAACACAAAATATAAATACTATTATTGGATAATACTGAAATTGCAGACACGATACCTCATAAGGGGCCTGTGTATGGGCAATCTCCTTTCTGGCCAGTGTATGGCAAATTGGCAATGAGCTTGCCCTATTTTACTTAATATTTATAAATTTCAGCATTTCATCAGCTACTCTTTGTGAAGAGGGAATGGACCATAATCCACCACGCGGGCCCAGTGCGCGTAGGTAGATGTCACATGTCTTCGTATTTTTGGTTCTAGAACATCTTCGGCTTCCTCAAGATGTTTTCCTTCACCGTGTTTTAGAGCAGTGGTGATGAAATAATTTACACAAAGTAATGCGCCTTAATTTGGTAGGTACTGGAGGTACCTAAATTTGGTAGGTACTGGAGGTACCTACAAAATTAACATGAAAATTTGGTAGGTACCAAATTAACATTTATAGTCAAAGTACATCTCATGACGACAAACACGACTAGGATACATTGTTTTATTTCGGAGTTCCAGTGGCCATTGTGGTCTTCTTCATCAGTTCCACTTCACCAAATGATACTTTCTGAGTGCAAATGATTGCATAAAGGTCTATCCACACATATCAGGGCCGTGCCCGGGACGTGCACGGGACGTGGACAGACCGTGCCCTGTCAGGGGCTCAAAAAAATATCGTTGGGAAAATTTTATATGACATCGTTCACACACGTCCGTGCACGGGCCCGGGCACGTCCCGTGCACGGACGTGTGTGAACGAGTTTATATAAAATGCTCCCAACGATATTTTTTTGAGCCCCTGACGGGACCCGGCCCTGTCACGTCCCGGGCACGCCCCTGATATGTGTGTGTGACCTTTATTGATGAAAATACCAAAATCGCTATATGTATGCCTATAATATTTGAAGAGTTCTGTTAGGGGTGGAGCTGCAGAAACTGGCAGGTGTGACGCAACAGAAAGACGGGATGATTAGCAAACTCGTTTATTACGTTTTTTTACAAAAAGGCAAGATGGCCGTTGCACAAAATTACAAAATTGAGCGTACTCATAGATCGGCGTTTAGAGGCAGACTGTCGGTGGCGGGGGTTTCGAAGTGTGACCCGCCTCTATAGCTAACTTATAACTACATAACTATATTTTTATTTTTTTAAACTATTGAGCGCGTCGCTAACATTCCCCACCCTAGTGCTGACACAGCACTCATCAACCAGAGTGATAGGAGCGACGCGTGCCGCGGAGCGGCGCCACGTTCGGGAGCCCACCTTCACATCCACGAGTCTGATACGACCGTCCTTACCTGGGAACACCTCGGTGATTAGTCCCTTCGGCCATGAGTTGCGGGGAGAGTTTGGGTCCACAACCAATACGAGGTCACCTACTCGTAGGGGCGGTTGCTCCACTTTCCACTTTCTCCTAGGTAGAAGGTCTGGTAAAATTTCCTTTACCCACCTGTGCCAGAACATGTCGGCCAATCGTTGACTTGTACGCCAATGCCTGCGTAAATACAGGTCAGAACTGTCAAACGCTCCGACAACAGGTAAGTTTGACGACGTACCTAGCAAAAAGTGGTTGGGGGTGAGGGATTCTACGCCCTCTGGGTCTACCGAAACGTGCATCAAGGGACGACTGTTCACTATATTTTCAACTTCAGCTAGGAGTGTGCCCAACACTTCGTCCCTTGGTGCCCGCTCGAGTAAAATAACTTTGAGTGACGACTTGACACTGCGAATCAATCGCTCCCATGCCCCACCCCAATGAGGACTGGCGGGAGGGATGAAAGTCCAGTCCATCCCATTATTGACCCCTATGTCCTTGAGAACTGCCTGGTCCAGGTCCTGCATGGACCGTTTGAGTTCCTTTTCAGCGCCTTTTAGGTTGGTGCCATTGTCGGAATACAAGTGACGTGGCCAGCCACGCCTCGCTGCCATCCGACGCAGTGCCATGATCAACGAGTCTGTTGTGAGAGAAGCAACAGTCTCGACGTGAATAGCACGCAACGTTAAGCAGGTAAAAAGGACACCGTACCTCTTTTCCCTGCGTCTGCCTACTGTTACCTCCATCGGTCCAAACAGGTCCAGCCCACAATAGGAGAAGGGTCGCTGATGATGTGCCACACGAGCCTGAGGTAAGTCACCCATACGAGGAACTACCGGCTTGCACTTCTTGATGCGGCACAGCATGCACTGCGACACTACAGTTTTCACGGTAGGTCTAAGTCTTACTAACCAATATTTTTCCCTCAGCAGGTTAACCACCGTTTCCTGATTACCGTGAGCTGCCTTCAAATGGAAGTGCCTAACAATAAGCCGAGCCACAGGATGCCTGCCGTCCAATATTACAGGTCTCTTTACCTCCATAGCGACATCCACAGCAGCGTCAATCCGACCGCCCACGCGAAGCAAGCCATGGTCGTCCAAAACCGGTGAGAGAGTAAGTAACCGACTACTTTTAGGTAACGCCTTCCTATTCCTAATAGCAGCTAGATCCTCAGCAAACGACTCACTTTGTGCGTGTTTCAATAGTAGCCGCTCTGCACGCTCCATCATCTGCACACTATAGCTGCTACCAGAGAGACCCTTTAATCTGTCAACAAATTTAAAAACAGCGGCTGTCGCTCGTAGAAGGCGCAGCCAAGAAGAAAATCGAACCGGATCCGGAACCGGTGAACAAAAGGTGTGTTCCTGAACAACAGCTGTTACCTCTTCGCATGCTGCATTCTCCTCCAGTTGGATGACATCCCTTGGCCATGACGCATCATCCAAGTGCAGGAAAGTTGGACCAGCCAGCCACTCGGAATACAAAGTAGGATTAAAAGTTTCCCTTGTAGCCAAGTCAGCCACATTGAGCTTCGTAGGAACGTATCTCCATTCGGCAATGCGTGTCAATTCGTCGATCTCCCCAAGACGGTTCGCTTCGAACGCTTTATAGGTACGCGTATTGTTACGAATCCAATGAAGAACCGTTGTGGAGTCGCACCAAAAGTATCGACGTACCGGAGATAACCTATGTTCCTTACCAATAGTATTAGCTAGCCTTGCTGCTAACAATGCCGCTTGAAGCTCGTATCTAGGTACTGTCATTGGTTTCACAGGTACCACTCTGCATTTACTCGCAATAAAAGAAACATGTGTTTTACCTTTCGTTTCCCAGCGCCAATATGCTACCGCACACATCGCTTTAGTGGACGCGTCACTAAATATGTGCATATGTAGGTTGCTATAAACAGACTCGCTCGTAGCAGTACTCGTAGCACTGCTATCGTCCGCTACGCTTTCGTAGCCCGTAGTACATGGCTGCGTAGCACTGTGAGGTGCGAGCCGCGACGCGGGAGTGGGAACTTCTGCCTCGCTCGCGCACACTAGCGCGCACTCCGTCGCACTCGCAGCACACGCAGACATCACGTGGTACCTTGGAATGCGAATCGTACTGATAACACTAATTAGGTCAACCCATTTAACCCACCTTTCGTAAATGTTATCAGAAACATAATCGTCCCATCCAATATTCAGGCGCCAGGTATCCTGAAGCAGGATTTTACCCTGAATAGTGAAAGGAGCGAGAAATCCCAAGATATCAAAAATTGACATAACGACCCTTAACATAATCCTTTTGGTGGGTCGTTTGTTGCCCTCAGTGATGTCTTTTGGGATGCGCTTGAGTGACACGTCAAAACCGAGCAGATCGTCTTCAGGAAACCAAATAAGCCCAAGCGTTCGCTCACCTCCATATTGCTGACCGACTTTGAACCTTACTGCAGCCGGACCTAAGGTGTCTTTTGGTATGCTGTTTAATACCATGGCGCTGTTGCTTGTCCAGTTTCGAATTTCAAACCCCCCGGCTCTGTGTATGTCACTAATGTTACTCACCATATCAATAGCAATAGTTTCGTCCGGCAAGCTATCTATGTAGTCATCCATGTAATGCGAATGGTAAATAGCATTGACTGCGGCCGGCAAGCATGACTCATAGCGACTTGCGTTTTTGTTTTTAATAAATTGCGCTACGAATGGTGAACAATTAGCTCCGAAAATCAAAGATGTCATGACATACGTTTTGATGTTTTCTGTAGGATTATTTCTCCACAGAAACCTTAGTGCGTGCTGATCCTCGGCGTGAACTTTAACCCTAAGAAACATGTCCTTTATGTCACCTGTTACTGCGATTTTATTTTCCCTAAAGCGCAGCATTATACCAAGCAGCGATGACAGCAGATCAGGACCAGTAAGTAAATAATCATTAAGGCAAGAACCATTTACCTTTCCTGCAGCGTCGAAGACCAGCCGAAGCTTACTTTTGTTTGGATTGTCAACACCAAAATGAGGTAGGTACCACGTATTCGGTGTGACGTCATTTACCACTAGTTCCCGCGCATAATCATTTTCTAATAAATGATGAACGCGTTCCTTATACCTTTTAGAAAAACCTGTATCCTTTCCCATTTTCCTTTCGATACCTTTCATCCGTTTCAGTGCGTTAGGGTAGGAGTCCGGCATCTGGCGACCTACCTCCTTCCAAGGTAAGCTAATGTACCAGCGTCCGTCAACGAGCACCGCTGATCGCTCAAGCTGATCGATGGTGCGCAAATCGTCAACGTTCTGGCGCGGCTTGCTAGACACACCCATAGCATCCAATGCAAACGAGCGTCGGACCTCATCATGGATTTCTTGAAGTAGACTATCATGTGATGAAGTGTCACTTACTTCCTCGGTCTCCGCGATGGTCAGGGCGGCCTCAGCGCAAGCGGCGGCGGCGGCGGCGGCCCGGGCGGCGGCGGCACTCCGCGCCACGCGCACTTTACCATGTACGCACCAACCTAGGGGGGTAAGTGTAGCGGACGGCTCATTTACATTTCCTAACTTTATTTTTAAAGGTACAATTAAGTCATAATTGTCTTGACCAATTAATATATCAGGTTTCGAATCTAAGGTACACAATTTATCTTTAATATTATTTAAATGAGAATACTTATTACAATCTACAACAGATAACTTTTGAATAGGCAAACTTAATTCCTTTACACAACGCATTCTTATATTATTATGTAATGTCTCATCAAATCCAGCAATGTCCACATTCACAACCGTAGATTCACATACCATCGAATCATTTGTCCACGCTCCGCGCACCGTTAGCGTCTCGCGACGGCCGCGCAGCCCGGCGCGCGCGGCGAGTCCCGCGCTTATTAGCGACACACTTGACCCATCGTCAAGCAGTGCGGTGGCATTTACGATACCATTAGGGCCGTGCACACGAATAGGTAACACTTTCAATAACACTTTATTGTCACTCGCGTTAATGTATGTTATTGTTTCCGAAGACACAGTAGGCTCGGCTCGTTGCACGTTAGCCGACAGCGTAGCGCTTGAAGCCGATGTATTCTTGTTATCGCCGGCGCGTTCATGTTGTTTACTCGTAGAATAGTGCAGGAGACGATGATGTTGTTCATTACAGCCATCTTTGTCACACACAGGAGCTAAACATGTTTTTCTATCGTGTTTGGATATTAAACACTTGTAACATAAGCCGTGTTTTTTTACATGTTGCCACCGTACTTTACGTAATGCTTTCTTAAATTGTTTACATTCGCTGAGACTATGATGTACCACTGAGTGACAAAATAAACAATTAGCTTTACGTTCTTCGTTTTGAACAAGTACGGTTTGTGTGCGTGTGGACGTATTGTGTATTGTTTTACTTTTCAGATGCTGATCACTCCGAAACGTACAGAACATACTTGCAGTGGTGGCAATCTTTACAGCTTCTTCATATAAAAAATCTGATAAAATAACCAACCTGGGTTTGTTTCCTTCGGAGATCATTTTGAAGCTGTAGTCGGACCACTTGGAGATAAGCACTGTGGGCAGCTTAGAGAGAATTATGGACACAATGTTGGTACCATATAGGTACTCGTCTCGACCGACTGCTCGTATTGCTTCTACCACATTTTGCACTTTCACCGAAAACTCGACGATATCTTTATGATATTCTTGTTGTATTGATTGAAGCTTCTTAATATCAAGAATTATTCTGGAAATGATGCAGTCAGGGTTACCAAACCGTAGCTCCAACGTCGACATCACTTTGTCAGGTGACGTGGCGCTTATGAACAAAGAGGTAACTGCATCTTTCGCATGCCCTCGTAGGCATTTCCGGAGTCTCCATAGGTTTTCTTTAGGTGTGAAGTTACACAATGCCGTTGACTCCTCGTAGGCTTGTTTGAACTGGAGCCATTCCAAATGGTCACCTGAGAACTCAGGTAAATCCCTCGGTGTGCTCATGCGGCTGAGCAAACTGACCTGGGGTACGTTGTTTGCGCAATTAGACGAAATGTCTTTTAAAGTACTTGCCAGCAAATGAACCACTTTGTTTAGCGCAGTCACGGAGTCACCGGGCGGTAGCGGGGGCGCCGGCGGCGCGAGGCGCGCCATGCCGGCCACGTGCTCGGTGCGTAGCGACGGCGGTACATGCAGCTCGCCCTTATGAAGTCCATTGTCGGGGTCTTGCTGCTCCAGGGGTTCTTTGTGGTTACTTTGGTGGATTACCCAATCCTCAAGGTCATTCCGAGGAAGCTTTTTACCATCGATTTGTGGACTGTATACCATTTGTTCTTCCTCGTCACTGAGTGCTGCCAATTGGGCATCCAGGTCTTGGTCTATAAGCGCGATCTGTATAGCAGCTTTTTGCTTAGCGGCTTCCAGCAGCAACAGCTTCTTTTTGCTTCGTTTCATGGATTTGCTCGACGACGCAACTGATTTTGCCGGCGTTTTCGCGACATGAGGCAGCGGTTCTGACTTTATGCTGCTTCCCGGCACATCGGAAAATAAACGTTGTGGCACAATATTTTCACTTCGCGGTTTTTCGGCCGCCATATTTTGTCGCGTCACGTTCACACAGTCGCGTTGTTCCTGCAGCATTTTTGCTCGCCGCGTTTTAACGCCTGGTTGGTCCATTATAAGATCTGGCTCGAATGACCACTTTGTTAGGGGTGGAGCTGCAGGAACTGGCAGGTGTGACGCAACAGAAAGACGGGATGATTAGCAAACTCGTTTATTACGTTTTTTTTTTTTTTTACAAAAAGGCAAGATGGCCGTTGCACAAAATTACAAAATTGAGCGTACTCATAGATCGGCGTTTAGAGGCAGACTGTCGGTGGCGGGGGTTTCGAAGTGTGACCCGCCTCTATAGCTAACTTATAACTACATAACTATATTTTTATTTTTTTAAACTATTGAGCGCGTCGCTAACAAGTTCCTTCGATTTCTCTAGGATCCCATCATCAGATCTTGATGATCTTGTTTGCTTATCATGGTACCACCCTTGGGATATTATCCTTTCCAACAAAAAAAGAATCATCAAAATCGGTTCATAAACGACGAAGTTATCCGCGAACAAACAAAAAAAACAAATATACGGTCGAATTGAGAAACCTCCTCCTTTTTGGGAAGTCGGTTAAAAATATATGTTAAATTAGACCATTTTTATAATTTGATATAAGAAATTTTTAATTTTATTCGTATAACGTAGTGTAATTAATTTGTAAAGTTATGTCTAACACGTACAAAAAAAACGACAATCGCACCAAAACCGCCGGGCGTATTTCAATGAATTTATCACCAGCTCAAAGACAATTAAATATCTACATTTTGATCCAAGGTTTTTTTTTAAATTGTAGAAATTATTCTAAGGAAAGTACAAAAAACTAATGGATTTTGGATCGGGCGGGTGTGAAACGAGAGCGCGTTTTGTTCTCTCATGGTCGTTGGCGACTGTGTCGTCGTCTTAAAAGTGTAACTGGTGAAAATAATACACACAAATTACAACTGTTGACTGCCAGTAGCATGCAGCCCGAAAAAAATCAAAAATATCGAGTTCAAATCAATTCGACATTTTTCATGTTTATTCCAATTCCTCACGTATCTTCAACAAAACCTGTCATTCGCCAATACACCATAATTACCGGGCAAATAAAAGACGGCTCGGAAACGGAACGGGCCCGTCGGAACAGCTATCAAAGGGGAAAACGGACCGGAACGTCAAACAAGACATACGCGTAACATCCTGGAACTGAGCCGGCGGACAGGCAGAAAATGATGCCTTTTGTGATACGTGCTTTTGATTCGGTGGGCGGGTAATTTACGTTTTTCAATGGATGTTCGTTTCTGATTGAGATTGGTCTCTGGCTTCGGCTCTTTTGGTATTAAAAAATGTAGGTACCTACTGAAATGCAATTTTGGCGCTGTATCAGTAGTCAATATAGGCTTGCCAATCACATACGTATAGATTTTATTCTGATGAATTTAAACTGCCACACAACCTTGGAAGCTCTAACATTAACATTAGAAACGGGATATTTACCATGTTTACTGTTCGACAGAACGCCACTATATCCCTAGACTGGTGAGGGAAGCTATCGAGATTACCAAATGTAAGAATTTCAACCGGGAGGATGGGTTTCAACTGTCGAGAGCTTGGAATCCAGTGGTTCAGCTGTGTAAAACCCGAAAAAGTGCAGAAAAAAGCTCGCGAGCGGACACAGTGAGTTTCGTGTGTCGGGAGCAGAATCGAGTTGTGAGTGACAATGATAGCGGTACCGAGTGCAAAAAACGAACAAGAAAGAGGGTAGACCGATATGTCTCCTCATAAACACCCACCCGCAATGACTTTTCAGTTTATCCGTGATCATGGTGCAATGGTGCTTACAACAGCACCGAAATATCGGGAACTCGCAAAAAACAGTAAACATGGTAAATATCCCGTTTCTAATGTTAATGTTAGTGACCATGACAGTTTAAAAACTTATATCTTGGAAGCTCTTCCTAAAGAGCTTATAAAATGAAAAGAAATGTGAACTTGTTTCATTACCTAGACGGTTATATTAAAATAAGCATGCATTTCGAGTAAGTCCGAAAGAGCTTATTATAATGAAGGTACCTAGTTTAAATTTTCAGAACCAAGTCTAGCTATGCAAAGTAAACGGAGTAGACAATGCCACTGTCATGAGAGCGCTTCGTCTCAAACTCAAAGCTTTTAATAAGGTTTCCTGCTTCCCCTACTTCGTATATTAGATCATTATATCTGGAGTATCACAAAAATCGATTTAAATCAGATACTAAGTAACATTTTTTCAATGGGTTGAGACTTGTTTGCGCCCAAAATCCGCCATTTTTGTATTTTCCAATTTTAATGTAGCCAGTGACACTCGCAGGATTAAGACGAATCGATTGACGTAAGAATCATCAAAATCGGCCAACGCGTTTGGTCTCTAGAACGCCACATAGGAACAAACATACATACATACATAGACTGATAAACACATTACCCTCCTTCGGCAGTCGGGTAAAAATAGCCTATGTTACTCAGGAATAACGTAGCTTTCTATTGGTGAAAGAATTTTTTTTAATCGGTCCAGTAGTTTCGGAGCCTATTCGGTACAAACAAACAAACAAAAAAATCTTTCCTCTTTATAATATTACTAGCTGTTGCCCGCGGCTTCGCTCCCGTGGACCACCCCACAGGACCCGTTTTCGGGATAAAAAAATAGCTTATGTCACTCAGGAATAATGTAGCTTTCTATTGGTGAAAGAATTTTTCAAATCGGCCCAGTAGTTTCGGAGCATATTCTTTGCTTTTTTCTCGATGTATTATTATTACTAGCTTCTGCCAGCGGCTTCACCCGCGTGAAAGTCAAAAATGATCCCAAAGGAACATATTCCCGGGATAAAAACTATCATATGTGCTATTCCAGGCTACAATCTATATCTGTGCCAAATTTCATCCAAATCCGTCCAGTCGTTTGAGCGTGAAGAAGTAACAAACATACACACTCACAGACTTTTGCCTTTATAATATTAGTGTGATTAGTATAGATTAGTATAGATGAGTATGAGAACTGTGTGCATTAAGAGTCTCATATAAATTATCTGTTTGGGGGCCTGAATTAAACCGACTTGATTTAGCCACGTTAGGTACTATGGTAGGTACCATAGTACCTAACGTGCCTTTAATAAAAGAGGCAAAATAGGTATTCTGCCTCTGGAGATGATGCAAAGAGTCTGCTTAGGTTCATGTATGCAAGTTTGTCTTAAGTATTCTGTTTACAAAAATTCCCAATTAGTTTACCCACCTTTTTATCCTTCCAACCGACCAGCGGCGGAAAACAGATGACAAACGACAGGACCCACAGCCCTGCTATCAGGGCCTTCGCTCTCTTCCGGCTCATGATGCTAGGATAGCTGACAGGTCTCGTGACGGCCACGTAGCGGTCCAGGGAGATGGCGCACAGGTTCAGAATGGAGGCTGTGCACATCCAGACGTCGACAGCCAGCCATACGGAGCACCAGACGTCGCCGAATATCCATACCTGGAATAAAGAGAGAAGGATTTTTAAGGGTGTGAAGAACGATTTGGTAGACTTTTGAGAAATTGGTTGATGCAACACAGATGACAATCTCGTCGGTCAGTATTCTGCTAAATGATTGAGTTCAGTCTGTCACAATCAAAATCATTCAATACACATTGATTTGCAAAGCCAAGTTATACAGGCCATTCTGCATATACCTAGGTAAATACTACGTGCCTTCTTCACGAATCCTGTCTTAAATCCTGATAAAAAGTTCTTAATACTTTTTACAGTGCTTGAAAGCCAATAACTTGCCAGAACTTCAGAAGCCTGAACAACTCGCAAAAATTAAAACTTTGCACCTCTGTGTCTCTACCAAATATTGGATAAGCTTATGTAAATAAAAAACTGTTCAAAGTTTTCCAGTTTCACCGCCATATCGGTGTTAGAAGTTCCCCGTAATAACAAGACGCACAGGGGTGCTATTCGAGGCATCGTAAACTCGAAGTGAACTTTCAAAATTGCAATATGAATGGTGACAGGTTGCAAACTTCCGCTATGTATCATGTTAACGACCCATTCCCTTCATCTGGCCCTTATTGCTTTTAAGGAAACCGCTTGTGTTTTGTTTTAAGTTTTATTTTGGTTACATATCATTTTGAAAAACGAACGGTGTAGCGATGAAAATAAAAACAAATGAAGCTCGCTTTCGAATTGTGAACGGATACTTGAATGAGGGCAGCGAACTTAGCCCCTTTTCTGATGGCGCGTCGCGATTCGATATATATCACTTCGATAAGCGATTTTTACTAAGCAACATTTCAATTATGTTCACATGAATGCCGCAATGCGATGCAATTCGACCGAATTGCGCGATATAAAGAAAGAAAAAAAGAAAGAAAGAAAAATATCGCATATCGACGCAATTTTAAAAAGGGCATTTGGGTCTAGACAAGTGTTATTCAATGTCAGCGATGGCGATGGTCGAAATGCCAAAATGATCACGTGACATTTTGGCATTCCCGTCCATTTTCAAGTTTTTTAAACACTATGGTGACGCTTTCGTTAATAGAGTGTCACTTGTAGCCTCTGTCTTCAGAAAATCGGTGAAATACTCTGCTCTAATTATAAATTGGTTAATAGATATACCGAGATAGGTTAGTTTTAGTAATGATAAGGGTTTACTAATGGTAAGCATAAAATATGGTTACGGTGGATACGGTATTTATTGCTAACTAAACCAAAAACACAATGTACCTAAAGCATTTTAATATCTTAGTGGCAAATAAAGCATTTTAAACGATCGGATATTGTTTATAGCATTTTAAATTAAAACCTTGCACGCAAAATGAATGCTAAACATGAGACTTCGGGAATACCTTTTTACCTGACTGCCGAAGGAGGATAATGTGTTTATGATTCTATGTATATATGTATGTATGTTTGTTCCTATATGGCGTTCTAGAGACCAAACGCGTTGGCCGATTTTGATGATTCTTACGTCAATCGATTAGTCTTAACCATGCGAGTGTCACTGGCTACATAAAATTGGAAAATAAAAAAATTGCGGATTTTGGGCACCATATTGTCGGGAACAAAATTTTTTTTTCTTCCAAACCCATCGTGTGGAGTAACAAAATAAAGGGTTTTAAGAGTTGATTTCAAAAATATAAAACACTTGCATGTTTAAATGTAAATATAAGAAACGTGTTCAATTTTAATATGATGAAAATCTCTATGGGTACGGTAGGTTAGCATGTATAAAGATAAAGATACTTTTACTTGAGGGCCTAGTTAAAGTAAAATTCTATCAGCAATTGTCAAAACTCCAAAATTATAGAATCAACATGCGCTATGGAAATAAAAAAAAAACATCAAAATATTTTTTTTTTATTTCACATCGGCCTACATGGGTACTTATGAAACGTCGACAAGAGGTGCACGGTTCGGGTTGGTCGCTTCCTACGAAGAAGAACCGGCAAAAATCTCCACGGTTACTCTGTTTAAAAAATGGTTTGGTTTTACATTATTTCCATGTTACAGCATAAGTTAATATGGGGGATCAACGTAGGCCCGACAATAAGTCGTAAGAAACTAAAAAAAAACGAAATAAAATTTAACAAATGTTAACGAGCATCTAGAAATCTAGAAGGCTTACAATGTTCACACATTCACAAAATAATCGGTAAATATACAAAGGTAAAAAAAAGTTACAGAACCAATCCCTAGCACTTTATACTTTTAACTATCGATATAGATTGTTGCTTTGGCTACAACCGAAGCCAGCCCACGGCATTCTGTGTAACCGAGAGTTCAATTAAAAAGAAAAAAAAGCAAGCCCCTTTCCTTTATATACCGGTCTGAAATTTATTTCAGGTCTCGTAAACCACCTATTTTAATGGACTCACTATTACCGTAGTATACAACTTCTTTGTAAGAGCTGTTTACCCGGTCAGCGGCAACGAATTAGGTGCATCCATCGTTCCTTTGATACTCCCACTCATTGAGTGAATGGAACGCTAGATGTGGGTCATTCTGTATACTCTGTAGTAGCAGCGCTGTAGGCTGAATCCAGCGGGATTTGAAGCGATAAAAAGCTGGTAAGTTCAGTTTAAATGTTAAGTGTGATTTGCGAAATTAATGACGTGATAAATAATGATAAAAAGTGATTAAGATGTACGGCGATGCGCCATCGGTACATGGTGGACATCCTACCCATACGCACTAAACGTTGTGGAAATACTTTCATTATGCGTACAGCTAAGGAGTGGAATTCCCTGCCGGAGTCTGTGTTTCCCGATAGCTACAACCTCAGGGTCTTTAAGTCAAGAGTGAATAGTTTACTTCTAGGCAAGCGTGCTACATCTTCGACCACATCATCACTTAGCATCAGTTGAGTGAGATAGTGGTCAAGCGCAAGCATACATACAATAAAAAACCGGCCAAGTGCGAGTCGGACTCGCACACGAAGGGTTCCGTACCATTATCGCAAAAAAACGGCAAAAAAAAACACGTTTGTTGTATGGGAGCCCTACTTAAATATTTATTTTATTCTGTTTTTAGTATTTGTTGTTATAGCGGCAACAGAAATACATCATCTGTGAAATTTCAACTGTGTAGCTATCACGGTTCATGAGATACAGCCTGGTGACAGACAGACAGACAGACAGATGGACAGCGAAGTCTCAGTAATAGGGTCCCGTTTTTACCCTTTAGGTACGGAACCCTAAAAAAATTAAGCCAAACAGCCTACTTTCTGGCTTCTATCTTTTTCTATAGAGGTATTTATTTATACACTGCACATTGTCCTACAGTTTGTAAGCCAAAGTGGCGTCTTCTATGGACTCACTGCAATTCCGTTAATAATCTGCCGAGCAATGAAAAAGTTCCACCCACAAAATGCCGACAAACACCTTAAATTAATTTTTTCACATTTATTTTAAAATTTGAACACAATATTTACGTTTTTAGTTGGTAATATTCTGATGCACTGTTAAATGTACTTCAATATTGCAGACGGCGTCATTATGCTAGCCTTTCCCGTTTAGTAGTAATTTGGTGCTATGTCACTGGAACTTTTTCATTGCTCGATAGTGTAGTTGCCTCTTATTTATCCGATTAATTTTAGATTGAAACTGAACACACATAAAGACCATTTCCATCATAATTAACTCATAGAAGCTCAACTAAGAATAGGCCTGCTCATCCCACAGATTAGCATAGCTTATAAGGTATGACACGTAGACACGTTGGATACAATATACCCAACGTGCGACATGGCAGACCACAAATCTGTTCAATATATCCTAGTGAATATGTCTGTGTGTAGGTTGATCTACAGATGTTGTCACCTACTATTTGGTTGTGGTTCGAGTTTGTAACGTTGTACGTGGTTGCTAACACATCGGAATTATTTAATTATAACTCCATTTTGAATTATTATTGTTTTTATTTATTGCATGAAATAATTGAATGTTAGTTTAGAAATCACATTTATGAATGAATTAATTGTTTTTATAACAATCCAAATTTAATACCATTTTATGTTGACTTTAATTTTAAATTGTGATGTCTGATACGAATTCAAACCTAATACCGTTTTTTTTAATTATAATGTTTTATTTTAATTCAAATTTAATATCTTTAACCTCCTAAATTGTTTTTATGTATAATTTTAACCTTTTGGGGAGTAAAACTGGCATCCTTAACACAGGTTACTCTGTTACCTAGCTAGGATGTCAGTTGCGATTCTTAAATGATGTCGAAATCAAATTTAATGATCTTATTATTTTATTTTGTAATCTGATTGTTGGTTTTTATTGTGTGTTTTAACAAATTAATAAAAAAAATCCTAGTAGCAAAAAGAGAAAAATAAGAAATACGCTTGCAGCTGATGTTTAACTGGCAATACTGCAATGAATAATAAAAAACTGTCGCAAACTTTGCGCACGGAACTGGTTTGTTGATTATTGGTAGTTGACTTCCCTCGCAATACCGTATGACTAATGCTTAGACTTCCTGCGGTTCGTAGAACGGTCTCGATCGGCGGCGGCACTACGCAGCAGCAGAGTCACAGTGTCTGACAATAGTAATTGTACCCCTACAACTTTCTTATCGTCATCTCAAACGACATATTTGACCTACATTTACACTCAAAACAATTAAACTCAGTGTAATCCCAGATTGGGTGAGTGTTGCAAAATATTAACTAGACTTAAGTATTAATTGCATGACTTGCTAAAATTTCGCTATTTGTAATAACGTCAACTTAGGAGACTTGAACTGTTGATTCACATAAATTGCGCTGGTGTATCAACGGTGCTTGTTTATTTAAACACTATATTTTAAATTTTATGTTTTCACCGAATTACCGTAACATATGTGTCGGGTGAGAGAGCATGGTGGCCCAACGGTATCGGCCGTGACTTACAAGTTGTAGGTCGTGGGTTCGAGCCCAGGCAGGCGCTTTACTTTGTGTAAATTATTTCATCACCACTGCTCTCAAAACGGTGAAGGAAAACATCGTGAGGAAACCGGCATGTCCTAGAACCAAAAATTCGAAGAAGAGAAGAAGAAGACATGTGACATCCACCAACCCGCACTGGGCCCGCGTGGTGGATAACGGTCCATTCCCTCTCATAGAGAGGAGGCCTGTGTCCCAGCAGTGGGGACATTAATAGGCTGATTGATGATGTGATGTGAGGTGTCGGGTCATGACGGTTGCTTTTATATAATCTTCATCCTTTCATCTATTATTTTCCTTATTCAAAGTAATATTCGTGGTAGTAACTAGTAAGTCAATGGAATTAATTGTTTTGTAATTTTCTGTAAATCATTATTGTTATTTCTTTTTCATCTACCTCACATCACTGGATGTATAATTTTTAAGTTTCATCATGTTTTAAATTTTACCACGCTGCTTAGACTGCTTCATCTTGATGGCTTATTGATGCTAGATCACCAATTTCCACCGTAGATTCCATGTTCAACGATTGTCACGATTGTTGTGTTGCAGCCAGTAGTAAAATTAGGTCATTTACTAAATGCCTATTTCGGAATATTCCAGGGTTCTTGTGTACCGGACATTTTTCGGTTGTTGCTGCAAGGGCTGTGGCTGAACAACCCAGCGTGCTACCATCCGATACGAAGATCGACCTACCTACCTGACTGCCACTAGTCACCTACCTTCTGGGAGCTACAAGAAAGTGGTTTTCTTTCGGCGGTCTTGAACTTAATACGCGTTCGATGTCGAGAACTCACACCAGTCTCCTGCTGGGTTACTATTAAAATTTATATGAATTTATTTTAATAAATTTTAATAATCTACCCTCTCTTCGAGAGTTTAATTTACTTGCCTGGCCCCTAACCGTTACAAGCACTATGAGAAAAGATAAGGGAGTTATGAAGAAAGAGGATTTACTGCTTATACTGGGTGGCGCAAAAGTACTGGCACTAAAGAAAATACTTTTTTTTTTTATATGACATTTTCTGTCATTCTGTTGTTGAAAATTGTGTAGTGAACAAATGTAAAATACACTGAAAATAAACATGGACCGTTTTACTCCCCAAGAACGTGGAATAATTGTGTCAATGTTCTTACGGAATAATTCATCAGTGATAAGAACACAACGTGAATTTCGTCGACGATTTCCCCACCGTCCGGCACCGATTGGTCGCACAATTCGACGCTTTGCCACACGCCTTGAAGCAACTGGCTCAACATTGGATAGACCTAAGTCTGGGAGACCAAGAACAGGCCGTTCAGCTGAAAATATCGATGCTGTGCGCGAAGATGTGGAAGAGTGTCCAGAAACATCAACGAGGCGACGTGCCACGCAATTGGGCATTTCCAGACGGACCCTGCAGCGTATTTTGGTGAAAGACTTAAAGATGTTCCCGTATAAAACTCAAATGACTCATCAGCTGCTGCCTGCTGACCACCGAGCTCGTCTAGATTACTGCCAGCGCGTCATAAACCTCAACCTTGAAGAGGATGATTTTCCTTCAAAATTGGTTATGAGTGACGAAGCGCATTTCCATCTCTCAGGGCATGTCAATAAGCAGAATACTCGGTTCTGGGGCACTGATAATCCGCGCATTATTCAAGAAACACCTCTACACCCACTAAAAGTTACTGTATGGTGTGGCATCTGTGTTGACAGAGTGATCGGACCCTATTTTTTCGAAGACGCTGGAGGCAATGCGATAACTGTCACTGGAGAACGCTACAGAACCATGTTACGTGAGTTTTTGATACCCAGTTTGGACGAATTGGGGCTGGAGCACATCTGGTTTCAACAAGACGGCGCTACGGCACACACAGCGCGCGACACTATGGACTTAGTGAGGGACGCTTTTCCAGGCCGAGTTATCTCTCGTTTTGGCGATTTGCCTTGGCCTGCAAGATCACCCGATCTGACCAGTCCAGACTTCTTTCTTTGGGGTTTTTTGAAATCTCGGGTGTATGTGAACAAGCCACAGACTCTCGCAGCTCTAAAAGAAAACATTCGTCAAGAAATAACGAACATATCGCAGGAAGTGTTACGGCAAGTTATGCAAAATGTCATAAATAGGGCTCAAATGTGTATCAACTCTGGAGGTCACCATTTAAAAGACATCATCTTTAAATCCTAATGGTACGAAATTTAATGGCACAAATATACATTTAAAAAAATCTAAATCTAGTTTTCTAATTTAGAAAAAATGTTATAGCTGAACCAAATAGGGTCTTTACTTTTGCGCCACCCAGTATAATGTAAATATCAATAATCGCGAATCGAGCGAGATATGTAAAGAAAGATTTTCTGTATGAACAAGCTGTGCGCCATCGGCAAAATATCGACGAATTTTTACACTGTCTTTCGACCCTTTCTTTAACATGTGTGAAATATGTGTGTGTGTTTTGTTTGTGTGAGTGTTGTTTGTTTGTTTTGTGTGTGTTTTTTTGTGTGGTGTGTATGTGCTGTCCTTCGTTATAATAGGAGCCTTTGTGTAAAATTATATGCTCCTAAACCTAGAACTTAAGGCAGTGCGTTGTTTCATAGAGAAGGAATTAATCTACATATATTATAATATAGTAAGTATATATAAACTCAGTGCCACAATTTTTTTATAAGCCTTTGATTTGTAGTTATCAATATCTAGCGTGAATTTAGCTTAACCGTAGTTGAAAATATAATAAGCAATATCATCGTGAGGAAAGCGGCTTATCCTGGAACCAAAAAATTGAAGAAATGTGACATCCACCAACGCGCACTAGGCCCGCGTGGTGGATTACGGCCCATTCCTTCTCTCATAGAGAGGAGGCCTGGTGGGAACATTAAAAAGGCGGATAATGATGATGAATAAGAAACAATGAAGACTATTAAGAATAAAGCTACTGTTCAATTTTCAATACAAAAATCGAAAAAAGGAAAAACAAGAGTGACATTAGACATTGTTTAGAGTAGGCATATAGTAAAGAAAGATGATATTATTGCAAAACTTGCATCTCACTGCTTCTTTAGAGCAAATGAAAAAATCCAATGGAATGGTTCGTAAGAATCCCATGTAAATAAGAATCGGCTGCTGGACTCACGATATTGCGGTGGCTAGGGTTGGCAGAAGTTGATAAAACAATTCAAGAGCAAGCTCTCACTAAAACTGGGTACTAAGAGGCATACGAACGACGCCTACGTTGTGGAACGCAAATAAATGAGTATTCATATTTATGATGAACACCTATGTGACTATTCAGGCACTCCTAGTGTTAATGCTTTTGTCAACTATACTTCATATAAGATAGCTTGATCTCTGCGACAGCTGTCAGTATCAATACAGTAACAATAGCGCTTGACAGGCTAACAATAACGTATACGTCAGTTTGACATATGTCGCAGAGATAAAGCTATCTTTTATGAAGTATAGATTGTATTTTGATTGCCCTTGCCGATCGATTGACAGGTCTAGATACTTAACTAAGTTCCGTGTCTTTCAAAGGTAAGGTAATAAAGTGTATATTTTAAATTGAGACACAGCTATTCTTATTTTTTTTCAGTCTAAAATGGTGACTAGTATAACATCAGATTTTGTAGTCAGATGTTTTGACATAATTCCATCGTCTGTGTTTTGCGGCGGTTTGTGGTTGTCGTCTAACCTTGACCGTCATTTGTGTTTGAATGCTTACTAAGAACTTTGACGGCCAAAGAAATATGGCCAGCCGCAAATCTATAACTACTATCCATCTCAAGCCAATTGCTATGGTATAGTGGTTAGTTAATAAATAAATAAAACTTATCATTATTGACATAAAAATAATACAACCATACATATGAAGCCCCTGACTCCCGTGCTAGGCGAACCCGTGTTGTGGAATCAGTGTCCTCCGCCTTATATCAATACACATTTTAATTTGTATGTAATAGAATACAAGGAATAAGTAACACAGAAGCAAAGCAAACGTGCGAGCGTGTGATTGCTTGTGTATGTGAGTGTGTGTATGTGTGATGGTGAACGCTCACTCATTTCGAACATGCTCTTCGAAATGAGTGAGTGTGTAATAAATCATAACAATAATAATATCCTAATGTAATTCAATAAGGTCAATCACTAACACACAATCAACGGCAATGGCTTCTACTTTGACAATTCAACAATATACACAGTGCTATCAACGTTGTTGAGCAGATTTTTTTTTAACACCTAAAGGAACCCGGGTTTGGTTTTCCCTTTGTTATGATTCCACTACCTTCCTAGACAAATATTTTACTGTCCAGGCCGCTCGGCTATGGAATGCATTGCCTGTAACTATAAAACGCGCGCAATCACTACCGATCTTTAAAAGACTGGTAAAGGAGCACTACTTGACACTGTGATCTTATTCTTGTTGGAGCTGTATTGTTTTCTTGCCTGTATTTATGTGTGCATGTATCTTTATTCGTATTTTACATTTAGTGCTTACTATGTTTGTAACTTATGATTTGATTTAAAATTGCACCAAGTGCAACCCCATGTCTCATCCAGGCTCTCCATTCTGGGTTGCCTGGACGAGATCGCAGAACGCGTTAAGGCCGCCTGTTGTATGTTTGTTTTTTTTTTAAGGTTTCAGTATGTATTATCTATTCTATATACTATAATAATATTATAAAGAGAAAAGATAAAGATAAAGCGTGCTTCACCGTAGACCACATCATCGCTTAACATCAGGCGAGATAGTGGTCAAACGCGAGCCTATAAATAATAATAAAAAAAAATTACTGGACCAATTTAAAAAATTCTTTCACCAATAGAATGCTAGTTATTCCTGAGTAACATAGGCTATTTTTTAATTCCGAAAATGGGTCCTGTGAGGTGGCCCACGGGAGCGAAGCCGCGGGGAACAGCTAGTTGTTATATATAAACATTAAAGTTTTGGGGTTTATTGCGTCCCCAGGCTAGGCTATTTCTAGTTTCACTATGCTGGCTATTCAAGCGGTACACAAACTGAGACATGGTCAACAAGGGACTCTTTGAAGTCAATCGTGTCTTTTTTCTAAGAGATATATTTATTACTTGGGAAACTATCTTGAGGGAGACCTATGTCCACTAATGGACGTCTTTTGAACGAAATAACGATGATGTAGAAAACAGAAACATAATCATTTATTTGATATTTATAGAAATGGCACATAAGTAATTACTGAAGTAACTGTTTCATACATTACTGATATAACTTGTGGCCCAAGAAAAAGTAAAATTTCCCCAAAATTCAAACAGTATGGTTGATTGAGAGAACTTTTGACCATTTTTTACCGCGGATAGTAGAAATATTGCGTTTTTTTTTAATTAACTGTAATTGTTGACATTCAAAAGTACCGGTTGATGGCCTAATTGAAATAAAAGATTTGACTTAGGTAGAAAATCACTTTTTAGAGCGCCTAAACTTCTTGTTTTAATATTACTGCCAACCCTAAACCTGCGCAGGAATAAAGTCTTCCAATAGTCAATATTTAAAGTACTATTGCATTCTTTAAACCTAATACTTTATTGTACAAGCCTTAAAAGTAGGTATCTCATTCCTCAGGTCATAAAGAAGGCAAAGTAGAGCAACATTAAAAATTTCGGGATTTTTGCCGACGCACCGAATTGCTTTTAAATATACGATTTCTTTAGAAAAGTAAGTTGTCGCTAGTCAATGTGTGCTAGTGATTTTAGGGATGGTTCTAAAGTAGGGTACTGTATTGAATTTTATTGAAGTTTGGGTAAGGGGTAAGGCAATTTGGTTTTGTATTTCAATGCCTAGGGTTTGTATCTAGTTTATGTGACCTTTTTGTAAAAGAATAAAATGAATATTGGAAAAGGTTTGCGCTGTGTTATTTCAATTGTATATCTGGTCGATGTTAAGTGGCTTTGTTAGATATCTATATTTTTGTGAATGGGATAACAACTAACAACGAAGTATGGAAGAAGAAGACTGATACACTGACTGACAAATAATTGTGATGAAAGGCAAGAGGTTGATGATGTATGGGGTAACTATAAGAAAAAATGGGGCTCCTTACTGTGCCAAAAGTCCGTTTTAAGTTCAAGCGTTTTGATGATAAATGGAGACTATACCTTGGAAAATTCGTACGTAACACTACCATGGAACGGCGTGGGTGGTGGGGGACGTTACTACCCAATGACGACACGGCGCGATGACGAGACGACGCTCCCGTCAGGTGACCCCCGTCCCGCGCGCACGTTTTTCCACCCCCGCTGCCTTTCGTCTCCCACGCCCGCGGACCATGGGAGTGTCACATACGTACCTATTTGTCAAGTCAGAGATTCTTTTACGGGGAATAACATGTCTTCGAGTTCACATCACAGTCACAGTGGGAAGGTGCTTCTAAACACATCAGTAGGGGCTTACTGAGAATGGATGCGACAGATGTACCGGATATTAAATTTAATTGACTTTAATTAACGGAATATGATACTACGGCGTGCTTGAAATATTTACATTTAATACCACAAATTATTACACCACCTCTCCAAGTACCTATTCTTGACTTTGGTACGATTTTGAAAAATAATATGCGGCTTTCGCATAGATTTAAACAATAAAAATACGGTTGTCCGAACGTTTGCAACAACGTGGCGAATTCGCTTCGGTCTAGTATGACCGTATGACCGAAATATGGCGTCAGAGAAACGCAAGATCCGTTTTGTCCGTACTAGTCGAGCTAATCCTTTATTTTTAAATCGGTCCAGTAGTTTCGGATATATTTAGATAATAAAAAGTACATTTACTAATATATTGACTGGTACCGGCCTCTGCAAATACAATTCAGCAAAATGGGGTTTTACAGACCCGTTCGTTTTTTTACAAGCTTTTAATTAACTTGCAATGTATGTGTGTGTGTTCGGGTCAAATCTTGCAACATAATTTTAAAGCAGTTATCCTCCACCGATTAAGATGAAATTTTGCATACACGTTTAGTTTGGATGACAATGCATGGTTAGATAAGTGACGTCATTCTAAATCCAATATGGCGGATGGCCCAAGATGGTGGACTAGTTATTTTTTGTGCACTGCCATGATATGGGTATCAAATGAAAGGGTTTGCTGAGAAGAATACGAAAAATGCTTGTTTAAAAAAAAAGTATTGAATTAATTATTATGATTGCACTGGAACGCCTTGGAGAAATTACACCAATGGAGCACTACCTTAAACTAACTATACGTACAGGTACAGAGCATGACTCACTTGTTGGATTTTATTTAATACTAGCTGTTCCCCGCGGCTTCGCTCCCGTGGACCACCCCACAGGACCCGTTTTCGGGATTAAACAATAGCCTATGTTACTCAGGAATAACGTAGCTTTCTATTGGTGAAAGAATTTTTTAAATCAGTCCATTAGTTTCGGAGCCTTTTCGGTACAAACAAACAAACAAAAAAATCTTTCCTCTTTATAATATTATAGTATAGAGTATAGATATAGATTGCCTCGTTCCTCATCTATAACATAACACTATTTTTTTCACTACCTTGTCTATTATGTAACTCATTGCCTAAGAAATTCGTTTCGAAATAAGAACATTTAGACACAAGATTATAAAATAAAAATACAAAAAAAAACAAAATTACATAATAACAGTTACGAAATGACTTTTGTATTGAGTTTCGATATCATTATGTAACAGGCAGAGTGATACTGAACCTGTTACCTGTTGAAAAAGAGCGCGTTGATTGTATGTATATAGTTTGTGGTTTTCAGTCTGAACGTTTATAATAAATTGTTGTTGGAACTTATTTATTTATTTAAGCCTTTTTATTCAGATAATTCCAAAGTAATAAATTATTAAGATTTTTACATGACATCGACACATATATCTGTTTGCCCATTTTCGGCAAAGGCCTCCTCCAACCTCCACCCCTCTCTATATCTCGCCGTCCTTGTCCATATTTTTCCTGCGATATCCTTTAGTTCGTCCTCCCACCTTTTGAACGGTCGCCCCCTCTTTCGTTTATTGTATTTTGGGAACCAATTCATCAATGTTCTACTCCATTTCTCCCTTCCCCTTACTGTGTGTCCTGTCCATCTCCATTTTAATTTCTTTACCTTAAGTGTAACGTTTTCTATTTTTGTACGTCTTCTGAGTGTTTCGTTTTTCATTTTATCCAGTCTCCTTTTCCCGAGCATACTTCTTTCCATGGCAGCTTGACAGACTTCTAACTTTTTGGTATGGGCTTTTGTTAGAGCCCAAGTCTGGCACCCGTATGTAAGAACTGGCATTATGCAAGTATTATAAAGTTTTCTCTTAATGTACATGTTGTTGGAACTTATTTGCATTTAATTATGTAAGCTCATCAGGTAGTGGAAAAAGAATCGTTCGTGTCTCGCATAAAAAGGCTTTATTTTAACACTGGCATGTAGCTTTCGACGTTCGCCTTCGGCTCATGTCAAAATTGGATACATCGCTCGTGTTGAAATCTCGATATTTTATGCTCGACAAGAAATGTACTATTCTCTTGCCTCTTTCCTTTGCACACATTTTCGAACTCAGCTGATTATTGTCCTCTCTACCTCTCTAATTACGATAAGTCACCAACGAAAACTAGTCCACTCTAGCATCAAGCGTAAAATGCCAAATAAATCTAGCTCGTGTACCATATTAACCCTTGTCATGCCGACACCTTATTTCCGTGTGTTTATAGCTGACAAAGTATCAAGTAGGGTCTAAAGTACCCCAGCTTTACGATCGGCGCGAGACGGAATACCTCGCCGTTCATAGGGTTAACATCTCTATTACATTGATGGGTACATAATAGGGTGGTGTTGGCTTAAATAGAGAATAGTGTTTCGTGATTAAAAGGCGTGCGTGAAAATCAATTTGGTTGGATATTTGAACAAAAAACACCAGGAATGTGCAGTCGAGCTCCCATGGAAAGGATTCCGAACAAAACATTGTGTATCTATATATATAAAAGCGAAAGGTCATTCATTCACGTATCACGGAATATCGAAAACAGCTTGACGTATAAAGATGAAATTTGGCAAGGAGGTAGTTTAGTTAGTAGACGTCCGCTAAGAACGGATTTTAAGAAAGGGCCGGATTAAGGGGGTCTAAGGGCTCTCGCAAGTCTGTATGAAAGTCCTTCATATTTTGAGCTACTAACTTTAAATTTGGCAGGAAAGTAGTTTATAGTTAGTAGACGTCCGCTTAGAACGGATTTTGCGACAGGGCCGGATTTAGGGGTCTAAGGGCTTTCGCAAGTTTATATGAAAGTCCTTAATTTTTTGAGCTATAAATTTAAAATTTGTCAAGGAGGTAGTTTATAGTTAGAAGACTTCCGCTAAGAACGGATCTTGCGATAGGGATGGATTATGAAGGTCTAACGGCTCTCGCAATTTTTAAAAAACGCCTTCATTTTTTGTGTTATAAACTTGAAATTTGGCAGGAAGGTATTTAATAGTTGGTAGACGTCCGCTAAGAACGGATTTTGCAACAGGGCTGGATTAAGGAGGTCGAAGGGCTCTCGCAAGTTTGTACGAAACTCCTTATTTTTATGTGCTGAAACTTTAAAGTTGGCTGGGAAGTATTTAATAGTTAGTAGACATTCGCTAAGAACGGATTTTATGTCAGGGCCGTATTAAAGAGGTCTAAGCACTCTCGCAAGTTTGTATGAAAGTTCGGATATTTGTTTGTACTACCGTACTGAAATTTAGCAAGTCTAAAGTTTATGAGTAGGAGACATAAGCTAAGAAAGAATTTTGTGATACTCTATTTATTTTTTCTTATTGTTGCCTTAAAAAATATTGCTAAGTGTGTTAGGCATTTTCTGTTGACTGAAATATAAAAATACTATTGTGTTAAACATCATTAAACTTTATATCTTCATAACAAAGCAGACGAAGTCGCGGGCAACAGCTAGTATTAATATAAATGCATAAACTTTTTATAGATTTTCCTAGGATTTTATGTAAAAAAAATGCCCTATTTGTTTTGGAGATGAGGTAAATTTTCTCAAATAACATTGAACTTTTTTTTCATAAAACTAAAAAGACTTTAACAGCGATTTTATTTCACTTTTTTTTACTAAACTGCCTTATAACCGAACGAAGAAGTCCATGTTTTATTTTATACCATAACCTTCCCAAGGTTCAAAACACTTTGTTGATAATTATTTTAACAACATCACGTACATAATGCAAGAAAATTGAGCATTGAAACTTCAAAAAACAATTAAGATCAAGCAAAATTAAAGCCCCTACAATCTAAAAATATATGAAGTGCTCAGTAAAACTCAGCAGACTTACAAAATTAAATATTAGTTATGAAAATCCGACACAGTTCTTCGAAATGTCATCATAAATAAGATACAATAGGCTCCTAAGACGTGAGGACGTTACCAAGTTAGAATACCTAGAGAAACTGAATCATAAACCGTTTGTGATTAGAATTTTGATGGCAACACTTCTAGATAAATGGTTTTCGAGTACATAGGCTGGTTTGGCTAGCATCCATATACTAATATAATATTATAATTGCGAAAGTAAGTCTGTCGGTCTGTTACCTTTTCACGCTTAAACCGCTGAACCGATTTAGATGAAATATGGTTTGGGGATAGTTTGAAATCCTAGGAAGGACATAGGATAGTTTTTATCCCGGAAATCATCCTTAAAGAAAAGGGAAAGAGATTAAATGCAAAAAATTTGGATGGATGTGTGTATGGATGTACGTTTGTTACTCAGTCACGCTAGAACGGTCGAACGGATCTGGGTGAAATTTGGCACAGTCATAGATTATAGTCTGGAATAGCACAGTATATTTTTTCATCCCGGTAAAACGACCTCCTTGGGATAAGAAAACACATTTCTCGCGGGCGAAGCCGCTGGCAGAAGTTAGTAGATTATAAACTATTAAATAGCTTCTGCCCGCGGCATTGCCCGCGTATAAAAGTTTTTATCATCCCAAAGGAACAGACTACTGTACAATACAATGGAGGTCAAAGAAAAGATGGATGCTTTGTGAGCAGAATGAAAAGGAATTTTTAAAAGACAAATAAAAAAAAACTTATTTCATGGTACATCTATCTTCATATCTTGTGGAGGGGCCGAGAAATAACTCGGACACTTCGACCCATTGCGATCTATTGTGGTCCCTTTGATAACCTATTCCTCCCCAATCTCGTTGAAAACTCTCTTCATGAGTTTTACAACGAGACTAGGAGATATGAGCCTATAGTCTTCTGGTTTTAGATATCCAACCCCTAGGAGACTCATTCGCTTACCAGCCAGTGCATCGCATGTGCACAGAAGTTGCTCTATGCGTTCCGTATGCTCCACACAACCTGCACATAGGTGTCGCGGGAATCTTCATGAGCATGTCGTTGGTTCCAACTTCCAAAGTGCCCAGTAAAAGCCCCAAGCAAGTAGCGGATTTGCCCCCTGCTCATATTCCAAATGCATTCCCGTGCTTTGAACTTGGAGGCCAGGAATTTCTTAAAGTGATCCAGACCGGTATTAGACAGCCAATGTGTTTGTTGTCTGTGATCTGCAAACTCCCTAAATGTGGCTTTTACGAGACACATCGAAATGCCTACACATGGTTCTGGACCCACAAAATCATTTGCTGAGCACTCTCTTGCCAGTTCATCTGCCACTTCGTTTCCATGGATTACTTTGTGCCCATCAGTCTTATTCTGTTATGTTTCCCAAGCCTGTTTAGGGTTTGGATAGCATCTAGATTAAGTTTGGAGTCCACTTTGTAGGATGCCAATTGCCATGGCTTTGATTGCAGCCTGACTGTCACTAAGAATATATATGGATTTACTTCTTTTTACCCGACTGCCGAATGAGGGTAATGTGTTTATCAGTCTATGTATGTATGTTTGTTCCTATGTGGCGTTCTAGAGACCAAACGCGTTGGCCGATTTTGATGATTCTTACGTCAATCGATTCTTCTGAACCCTGCGAGTGTCACTGGCTACATTAAAATTGTAAAATAGAAAAATGGCGGATTTTGGGCGCCATATTGCGGGGGCCCAAATTTTTTTTCTTCCAATCCCATCGTGTGGGAAAATAAAGGGTTTTACAAGGCGATTTCAAAAATATATAACACTTATTTATTTCTACGTACCAAATTCGATAAAAAGTAACTAAAACATTATAAATAAAAAAAAGTTAATTAAAAAAATCAAAAAAACCCGACTGCTTAAGAAACAAACTAAAAAGACGTAAACAAGAAGAAAATCATGCTGTGCAGTCGGAGGATACATATTCGCGAGCTGGCTGACCAAAACCAGATGTATGTAGTTCGCTTCTTAAGCAGTCGGGTTTTTTGAATTTTTTAATTACCTTTTTTAGGGTTCCGAAGTCAACAAGGAACCCTTATAGTTTCGCTCTGTCCGTCTGTCCGTCCGCAGCTTAGCTAAGAGAACCTAAGTACTAGAAAGCTATAATTTGTCATGTATATACATATTAATAATTCCGACAAAGTGGTAACATAAAATCAAGAAAAATATTTTTTTTCGTTTATCTCCCATAGATGTAAAATGGGGATGTATTTTTTTCTCTCAACTATCCCATGGTGTGGTGTATTGTTGGATAGGCCATTAAAAAATATTATGAGTTTGTAAAAACCATTTTTCGATTCAGAGATTCGTTTGCGTAAAATTAAGCTTTAAGTTGCAAATTTATGTTAGAGTCAAGTGTGAAAAAATTCACGGCAGTAGTAAATATAACGAAATTAAAAGGAAAATTATCACGGATAACAAGGCTTTACAAGTTTACGAGTAATAGTCGACCAACTTATAAAATGTACTTGGAACAGTAAAAATTTTGTACAAATGCCATTGAAAAATTACTTAAATAAAGTTGATAGCTGTGTAAAATAGAGTAAATATAATGCTTACGAACCATGTAAAAATATACAAAGATGAAATCGTAACAGGCTTTACAAGTTTACGAGTAATTGTCGGCCAACTTATAAAATGTACTTGGCACAGTAAAATTTTTGTACAAATGCCATTGAAAAATTACTTAAATAACGTTGTTAGCTGTGTAAAACAGATAGTAAATATATGCTTATGAACCATGTAAAAATATATTAATAATAATGATTTCTAAATTAATAATGTTTAAGCTCGAATAACGCATTGGAGTGGCCGGAGTCGTTGGCAGTACCAGAACATAGTCCATACGGCGCATGCGCGTGGTGGAGTCTATTTTTGTGTTAGTGCAGAAGTATTTTCGACGTTTTGTAATTAAAACGTAAAAGTAAAGTAAAATTAGATTCGATTTGCAAGCAAAAGAAAATAAGTATTTTCTTTTGTCAATATCCTTCTATAAAGTCAATATTCGATCCGACTTCATCACTAATTGAGTAGCGTAAAACTTTCCAGAAAGAAATAGTGTAACGCGATTAGAGGATTCACCTCTAATCTGTGGTATTAGAGGAGATTAGAGGTGAATACATACGATTTTTTTCTATTTCCGAAAGAGAAATAAACAAGGAGCGTGCACGCAAGGATCCAGGAACGAACTATACCATTCCCCGTGGCTCTAACGCGCGCTCGTATCGGCTCCTTTCGCAATTCGCACCCGCGGTGGTACTCAAATCTATACTAATATTATAAAGAGGAAATATTTTTTTGTTTGTTTGTTTGTTTGTACCGAATAGGCTCCGAAACTACTGGACAGATTTAAAAAATTCTTTCACCAATAGTAAGCTACATTATTCCTGAGTGACATAGGCTATTTTTAGGGTTCCGTACCCAAAGGGTAAAAACGGGACCCTATTACTAAGACTCCACGATCCGTCTGTCTGTCTGTCTGTCTGTCCGTCTGTCCGTCTGTCACCAGGCTGTATCTCATGAACCGTGATAACTATACAGTTGAAATATTCACAAATGATGTATTTCTGTTGCCGCTATAACAACAAATACTAAAAACAGAATAAAATAAATATTTAAGTGGGGCTCCCATACAACAAACGTGTTTTTTGCCGTGTTTTGCGATAATGGTACGGAACCCTTCGTGCGCGGGTCCGACTCGCACTTGGCCGCTTTTTTAATCCCGAAAACGGGTCCTGTGGGGTGGTCCACGGGAGCGAAGCCGCGGGCAACAGCTAGTAGATAATATTTTTCTAACTTTAGTTGCGAAGTTGGATTTTATAACTCCTTCTTCAGTTACCAGTTAGTCCTTATTTAGTTTAAGTCAAGAGTGAATAGATTACATCTAGGCAAGCGTGCTTCACCGTAGACCACATCATCGCTTACCATCAGACGAGATAGTGGTCAAACGCGAAAATATAGATTAAAAAATCCTACGTGGGTCCGTTTTTAGACTTTGTGAGCCGCTGAAACCGTTCTAATGTTCATGTAACAACAACAAAACCCTCTTTTTAGTTCGCAATTTTGCAACTTCGGAACCCTATTACTGCGCGTGGTCCGACACGCACTTGGCCTGTTTTATTTTTAATTATTATGGCATATGTTTCTGCTTGGAATACAGTTGCCATCTGCCCTAAGCTTTTGCTACATTTGTATCCTTTTGCGTATATTCCCGCTGTACCTGATTCCATTTTGGATCCATCAGTGTGCCACACAAGATTATCTTGTTCTGGTGGACCGAGTCCCTTCGTCCTATCCTTTATTGTTGGGATTTGGACCTTGAAAGACCTTTCAAAAACAAACATAGTTTGCATTTTATCGGATATCATGCTTGTTACTCGATCCAGTTCTTCATTTTCAACGCTAAATATATAACTAGTACTAGTAGTAGACACGCTTCGACCAACAATCTATAGAACACGTAATTATGACACGATTTCTTGAGAAAATGAAAATACCCCGATTCAAACAGTAAAACTGCTATAACTTTTGAACGGCTGAACCGATTTTCATCAAACATAGCTAAGAACATTTTTAATGAAGTCATCTTTCAAACAAAAAAAAAAACAAAGTCATATCGGTTCTTCCGTTTAGGCTTTATGATGCCACAGACAGATACACAACACACACAGGTACACACGTCAAACTTATAACACCCCTCTTTTACGTCGGGGGTTAAAAATATATATATTCACTCGAATGATAAATCAAATGAAATCAAATCAAATGTTTTTTATTTCACATAGGCCTACATGGGCACTTATAAAACGTCGACAAAAGGTGCACGGTTCGGGTTGGTCGTTTCCTGTGGAGAAGAACCGGCAAGAAACTCCACGGTTACTCTTTAAAAAAAATGTTTTTACAATATTTCCATGTTGCAGCATTAGTGCTTAGATATGGGGGGACAACGTAGGCCCGACAATAAGTCGTAAGAAAATAGAAATCAAGAAGCCCTACAATGTTCACACATTCACAAAACAATCGGTAAAAGAGTCTATACAAAGGAATAAAAAAGACTAAATTTAACGCCTTATTTGACAGGGGACAATGGAAGAAGAAAACGTTATGCGCCAAACACAAGTAACATGGGGCAAGGACTGCACTAAAATCTATTTAGTAGCTTTCGTTTGAAAAACTAGTCATTGTTGACAATACCGAAGGGAACAGAGCACGGGGCACACACAGGTCACTATCACGATCATTTCCACACGGTCAAGACAAAGTGAAGCTACGTCTACAAGTTTTTTTTTACCCGGCTGCAAGGAAAGGGTTTTTTTTTCGCGCGTATCTTTTATGTTTGTATGTATGTAATATTCTTTATTACCTCATATTTTTCAAACTACTTGGCGGATTTTTATAAGTAAGACATCGTTAGATAGGTCTTGACCGCCCAAGTGTTTTTAGCTAAGTGCCTTTAAAAAAAAGGAACATGGCGGATTTTGGGCGCCATTTTGTGGGGGTT
Organism: Anorthoa munda; assembly: GCA_945859665.1. Lineage (NCBI taxonomy): Eukaryota > Metazoa > Arthropoda > Insecta > Lepidoptera > Noctuidae > Anorthoa > Anorthoa munda. The sequence continues at coordinate 17,072,215 of OX243896.1, read as the reverse complement.
CCGATTTTTGTTTTCTTCCATACCCATCGAGTGGGGTATCAAAAAGAAGGGTTTTTAGAGGAGGTTTCAAAAATATATAACACTTATATGTTTAAATGTACCTAATTCGAAAAAATATGTTAACTAAAAAGTTATAAATAAAAAAAGTTAATTCAAAAAAATCAAAAAACCCGCCTGCGAACTAAAACTTCTTCTAAAACAGCGAACTAAAAAGACGTAAACAAGAAGAAAATCATGTTGTGCAGTCGGAGGATACATCTCGTATTAGTCAGCCAGCTCGCGAATATGGTCCAGTGAACACGACCCTCAGTAATGAAAGACCGATTGTAGGAGAGTTTTCATTCAAGTCAGAAAAAAAAAAGCGAAAATGATATAATGTTATCAAAGCAAAGACTCATAAAAATCTATCATGTTTACCAAAAGCCGAATCTTAGCAAAAGATTCCTCCAAATCCTTGCCCATTACGAAATCAATTAATACTTCCCCAACAACGTTTAATAATATTAAAACCAAATCTTCTTTAATCTTTAAACTAATTTAAGATTACACTTAATGAACTTGGCGCTCCCTCAGTAGTTTCAAAGTCGTGGCTTAACTCCCTCAGAGCATTCCAACTATTTCAATCTTAGTTCGTACCTTCGTAAGGATAACATTATGTAAATAAGGATGAGATTCCCTTACATTTACGTATGTAATTATATTTGTGTAGCTAATACTCGTATCTACATAATATCTTTGGGTTTCGGAGGTGTTACGCTGACGAAAGGGTTCTACCTGAAAGTGATTCTAGATTACCTGTTTGAGGTAAATCTGATGGATAGGACGAAACTATCAATAAACATAACATAACACGCCTGTGTTTCTCAATGGGTTAGGCAGTGATATCCCTACTGAACTACCACATTCGGCCATTTAGTTCGTGAGTATGTTCACACAGAACTTCATATTTCACATCCGTATTTCCAGGATCGTTTTTCACGGATCCGTCACTACTGAAAGTGACGTTCATACCGCATTTACAGTACCGTTTTAACAGATCCGTCGCTACTGGAGGTGATGTTCTACCGCATTTATAGTACCGTTTTAACAGATTCGTCGCTACTGGAGGTGATATTCATACCGCATTTACAGTACCGTTTTAACAGATCCGTCGCTACTGGAGGTGATGTTCATACCGCATTTACAGTACTGTTTTAACGTCTCCGTCGCTACTGGAGGTGATGTTCACACTGCATTTACAGTACCGTTTTAGCAGATCCGTCGCTACTGGAGGGGGTGTTCATACCGGATCTACAGTACCGTTTTAACAGATCCGTCGTTACTGGGGGTGATTTTCATACCGCATTTACAGTACTGTTTTAACAGATCCGTCGCTACTGGAGGTGATGATCACACTGCATTTACAGTACCGTTTTAGCAGATCCGTCGCTAGTGGAGGTGGTGTTCATACCGGATTTACAGTACCGTTTTAACAGATCCGTCGCTACTGGGGGTGATGTTCACACTGCATTTACAGTTCCGTTTTAGCAGATCCGTCGCTAGTGGAGGTGGTGTTCATACCGGATTTACAGTACCGTTTTAACAGATCCGTCGCTACTGGGGGTGATGTTCACACTGCATTTACAGTTCCGTTTTAGCAGATCCGTCGCTACTGGAGGTGGTGTTCATACCGGATTTACAGTACCGTTTTAACAGATCCGTCGCTACTGGGGGTGATGTTCATACCGCATTTACAGTACCGTTTTAACAGATCCGTCGCTACTGGAGGTGATGTTCATACCGCATTTACAGTACTGTTTTAACGTCTCCGTCGCTACTGGAGGTGATGTTCACACTGCATTTACAGTACCGTTTTAGCAGATCCGTCGCTACTGGAGGGGGTGTTCATACCGGATCTACAGTACCGTTTTAACAGATCCGTCGTTACTGGGGGTGATTTTCATACCGCATTTACAGTACTGTTTTAACAGATCCGTCGCTACTGGAGGTGATGATCACACTGCATTTACAGTACCGTTTTAGCAGATCCGTCGCTAGTGGAGGTGGTGTTCATACCGGATTTACAGTACCGTTTTAACAGATCCGTCGCTACTGGGGGTGATGTTCACACTGCATTTACAGTTCCGTTTTAGCAGATCCGTCGCTACTGGAGGTGGTGTTCATACCGGATTTACAGTACCGTTTTAACAGATCCGTCGCTACTGGGGGTGATGTTCATACCGCATTTACAGTACCGTTTTAAAGAATCCGTCGTTAATGGGGTCCGTGGGGTTAATGTTCACACCACATTTAATCAGTGTACCACAAACTTTCTACAAGGATGGACGTTCCCGTGCTGTATTGGTACCATTGTCGTCTACGTCGCCCTGCATTTTAATATTGTTTTGTGTGTGAACTCGCTCATACAACTACCTACGCTATTGCCGAATAAAAAACTATACGATAAAGCGGACCTGTAAAACGGACCTCTGTGTGAACGAGCACTGGATTGCTTTCAATCGCACACAGCTCTAGCACAGTATAAATATACAAACAGTATGGAAACTAAGCTTAGTTGATGAAATAATTACCTAAGCTCCATTAATGCAATAGAGTTGTAACTAAAATATTGTGGTGTGGGTGTTTTAATATGTTTTTGATATTGTTTTTTTAATTTTATAATAAATTTTTGTTCTGTAATGATCAATCAATCGAATTGAAATACTTAACTAGCTTATAAATACAATTTAAATAGGTAATCTCATGGCTTCGGTTAATCTCAGCAAAAGACGACAGTTTAAAATACGGAAAACAGTTTAATATTAACACACAACAACTTGTAGAACTATAGATCTTTAATTTTGTCATTACAGCGTAACATTTGACAAGTTTTGGCGGGAGCGTACGCGAGCCGCGGTTGGACGAAAACGTTATGATAGAGGTGGGCGTTATTTAACGTAATCGGTTTCAGTAACTGCTTACGAGGCTGATAATCGTGTAACTAGTTTCGTGGACAAAAATGTAACGATTATTTTACGTACGCAGTTGACAGATTGACACTCAAACAACGACGGCGCACGCATAATCGTTTCATTCAACAGATGATTATTAAAATGATTTAGGTACGTGATACGATCTTAGAGCATTTAACTTACGAAACGAATTCTCGCCAAACTTCTTGGCCGCCCTGAAGTTGGCTACAATGCCTGCGCAGTAGTAAATCTCATACAAAAACAGCACCGTTTCGTGCCTCGCGCATGCGGTAGGTACTATAAAATAATACAATTTGAAAGAGACTGAAAGATCAAAGAATTGATGGTACTGTTTTTTGAAGAAATTGCAACCTTGACCAGTTGACCGTGTTTCTATTTATTTTTATATATTTTACAAAAAATTACACACATTAGCATACATATTATAATGCCTATAAACTGTTACATATTCGTAATGATAACATAACAAAAGATTAAAACTAATATTATAATATAACCTGCAACATTTTCGTAATCATACTATAATACAAACGCAAAACTAACCAAAGCTCTACTGTATACGGAAATAACTAGTTACAAAAATAAGCAGTTTTGAAACTAGTTACTCATATCCACCAAACTACGTATAACCGATTACGCCTAAAAGACGTTACGACCCACCCCTACGTTATGAGCGGGCGCGCGGTGGACGCGTAGATAAACTTATACGTGACCATTGCACTCGTCTTGACGCGGCACGCACTACTGGCAGCACCGCAGACGCTGCTTAGGGGTCTCGTCGGCGTCGGTGCGCATGTTTATGTGAGTGTGCCGTTTCGAGCGTTTGTAGGTAGTTTCCATACTGTTTGTATATTTATACTGTGGCTCTAGGTTCGGAGCTGCTAATGCGAAATGCCGGACAGTTTTTTTTTTTTGTCAGATCCAGGCGAATACACACAACTAATGCCAAGTAAGGAACACGATATTTCCAAAACATAGAACCTTTTGATCCTTTAGAGAAATCCTGTAGGGACATTGTATAGCCGTAGTAATATTATATGTAACAAATACTATATAATGTTACGCACATTTTGATGGATGCAAATAGAACGAAGGAAATCCATTCGTGAGTAAAAAGCTAAAATGAGACTATATTTTCTTGTTTACGGTATCCTGAAATATGTCCTACTAGCTTTTGCCTGCGACTTTGTCCACATCAATCTCGTAAAAGCACTAATGCCAGTATCTTATCTTAGGATAGTGAGATATATTCTCTCGTAGACCTTTTTGTAGTTAATAATGAGAAATTTAATAGTCTATACTTCTATGCTAATATTATAAAGAGGAAAGAATTTTTTGTTTGTTTGTTTGTGCCGAATAGGCTCCGAAACTACTGGACCGATTTAAAAATTCTTTCACCAATAGAAAGCTACGTTATTCCTGAGTAACATAGGCTATTTTTTAATCCCGAAAACGAGAAACGGTCCTGTGGGGTGGTTCACGGGAGCGAAGCCGCGGGGAACAGCTCGTGTAGTACATAATTGTTATGTATCATCAATAGTTTTCTCAGCGTACACCAAATAATGAATATTATAGGCAAAATTTTGCTACTTTGGGTTACATTATTGCAATTTTCAAAAGGATCTCAATTTTATTTGAAAATAAATTATAGCTTATGTTACTCGGAAATAATATAGATTTCTATAGGCGAAAGAATTTTTAAAATCGGTCCAGTAGTTTCGGAGCTTATTCGGTACAAACAAACAAAAAAATCATTCATCTTTATAATATTGGTATAGACAAATAAATAAAATTGAAGTGTCTGTATGTAATTTATACTAATCTATACTAATATTATAAAGAGGAAAGATTTTTTTGTTTGTTTGTTTGTACCGAATACGCTCCGAAAGTACTGCACCGATTTAAAAAAATCTTTCACCAATACAAAGCTAAATTATTCCTGAGTGACATAGGCTATTTTTTAATCCCGAAAACGGGTCCTGTGGGGTGGTCCACGGGAGCGAAGCCGCGGGGAACAGCTAGTATCAAAATAACAACGCTTCATTAAATGCGCTTTATTAAAAGTGGTAACACACAGTGGTAACACACAAACACGGTACTAATAACAAATACGCAATTTTTAAGTGTTTAGACTGGTTGTTTCTCTGTCTGTTCCGGGTAATCTCCAAAACGGCTGGACCGATTTTGACGGGACTTACTCGACGGGACGGGACTGGTACTTTTATTTTGTAACTACTAACTTCAGCTTCACTAGCCCGTGGCTTAGTCCACTAGGCAGTCGAATATTATCTCATGGAAACGTACTACCGGAATAAAAAAAAACATGTCCTCATCCCAGTTATGGTCTACCCGTGTGTCTTTTGACCAAATCCGTTCCGATGTTGAGGCGTGATTGATTGACAAAACGTACAGACTTTCACACCAGTCTGCCAAGTGGTAAGTGTTACACAGTTTCTGGGCAGTAGAGGTCAGATAGGCATTCGATCTTTGTAAAATACTGGTATTCTGTTGCATTCGGTGAGACTGGAAGCCGAACCCAACATAAAAGGAAATGCTAAACAGACCATCTTGAGCTTCTTGGTGTACGTTAAAAAAATAAAAAAAGGCTCAGCGGCTTGATTGACAGCTTTCACATATTCAATATTACCAGGAAGTATGATTTCCAGGGCACACATTCAGATGCAGTTAAGGAACTCAAAGTAACTCAATTTTGGGGCTATTATTAGACGAATACGAAAAACTCGGAAAAACAGTAAGGTTGTCCTAATTGCAAAAGAAAAGCCTTACATTCCTATTAAACCACTCTACAACGATCAATGTAGCTTAAAAGATAGCCAGTGTTACCTGATGCCAATCTTTTATGTCTATATTTTATAGCCACGTCTTGTAGCCGGCCTAGTTTCGCGAGGGTTATGCAAATACAAGAATGTCGTAACAAATAGCTAGGATAGTTTTCAAAACACAAGTTTCGTAAATGCTTGCACGATCCAACGGTTTATACTGAGATTCTCAAAGTATTTTTGTAATACATGCAGCTGTTGGAAATATTTTATCAAGATTTGTCGTTTACTCGTGAGGTGAAATAAAGGTTGAATTTGGGGTAAGCAGAGGATATACATCCTTATTTCGAGTCGATGACTTATGTATATATTATTTTATATATTGTCCTATCGGGGGCCGTAATATGACATGTTAAAGTCATCATGGTTCCATTGTGAAAGAGTGATGGTGCATTACGGGACCAAGTAAAATAACCGTTTATCACACCGGAATATTGAGCCTCAGTGTAGCATACTGGACGGCTAAACTAGATTTAACTAGTTAGTTGTATTACTAGTTTCATGTATGTGGAAGTACCGGTCCCATTCGACCATCGATGCAGTGAGTTTTGCAACCTCATTATTTTATAAGGACTTCTTAGCTGGGGTACGTAGTTCAGGATCTAGTACTTCAAGACGAACAGATAAGCATCTCATATTTGGATTCTAGCAAATCAAAGATAAGAAAGCAAACAAAGTAATTCTGCAAGATTTTATTACAAGCTCCAATCTATACTAATACTAATATACTGATACTAATACTAATCTATACTAATCTATACTAATATTATAAAGAGGAAAGATTGTTTGTTTGTACCGAATAGGCTCCGAAACTACTGGACCGATTTAAAAAATTCTTTCACCAGTAGAAAGCTACATTATTACTGAGTAACATAGGCTGTTTTTTTATCCCGAAAACGGGTCCTGTGGGGTGGTCCACGGGAGCGAAGCCGCGGGTAACAGCTAGTCTATAGAATACAAATAAATAAAATTGAAGTGTCTGTATGTAATATCAAAATAACAACGTTTTATTGAATGCACGTGAAAGTATATACGGTACTAACAACAAGTAAGCAATTTTTAAGATTTTTGTCTGTCTGTCTGTTTGTTCCGGGTAATCTCTGAAACGGCTGGACCGATTTTGACGGGACTTTCACTGGTAGATAGCTGATGTAATAACGAGTAAATTCATAGCTCCGGCGGGAAACTAAAAAAATAAAAATATATTTTTTACGAGTTTGACGCGGACGAAGTCGTGGCCAACAGCTAGTACCTAATAAATAAAAAAAAGGTGTGCACTACACTTTTAAAGTTTAGGGTAGAAGAAATTATCAAGTCAATAGTGTAAAGAACAGGCTTTATTACCCCTTGATTATCAGGCCAACGCGTAAACTTTTATTATATTTTCCCAAAAACTTGTGCTTTTTACGACTATGACTATATTTAGCACCATTTCCTGTCACGTCACGAAGTAGTAAAAATATGATTTGCACAATAAACGTCTAATAAAATAATTAATGACGTGTTTTTATTTTAATTTACGATATCTGCCGCTTCTCCTAATGCAAAAACTCACGCAAGTTCACGCCACGAGCCTGTATTTGAACGAAACGGTGAAATAGGTAACTACCTATTTTACTGTTTTTTTGCATGATTTGTTTTAAATCAGCATCATCTGCTTAGCATTTCCCCAATTATATTGGGGTTGGCGGGTTTAACTGAAAGCAAAAAATAAAACTACAAAACGTATATAACGTACTATACTTTAAATTATAATTAAATTGTTGTCCAGTCCAGTGGCTAAAGAACTCAAGGCCTCGCCTCTCGCACTTGAGGTCGTGGATCAAATCCAGTAAAGTACCGTTTTGACTTTTTCAAATTCATATAATACTTTCTAAGTTTATCTTGGACATCACAGGCAACAGTGAAGGAAAACATCGTGATGAAATCTGGACTTACATGTTAATGTAAGTCTGAAATAGCCAAGTCAGAGGCCTGTGGGGATCACAGAGGTGGCTTAATTATCTGTGACACCAGAGGTGCCACATCTTCACACGAAAAGAAGAAGAATCGGTGTAGTTAGCAGGCATAAAAGAGAAAGAGATGGGCAGTTTTCAGTCATCAAAAATAATTGTATGAAAAATATAAACAGTTCGTTGAATATTTCAGACACATTTTAAATCGGTGTGTAAACAACATAAAATTAAAAATTTGAAAAACCCCGTTTTTTTAATTTTAGGCTTCTTAAACTACATATAATATACCTAGTAGCACACGCTCGAAACACGTAATAATGACAAGATATCTTATGAAAAAATCCAGATTCAAAGAGTTCAATGCGAATAACTTTTGAACGGCTAAACCGATTTTATTCAAACATAGCTATGAACACTCTTGACAAAGTCACCTTTTAAACAAAAAAAACAAAATCAAAATCGGTTCATCCGTTTAGGCGCTATGATGCCACAGACAGACACACAAATCACACGTCAAACATATAACAACCCTCTTTTTCCGTCGGGGGTTAAAAAGGTGTCTTCTTGCTTGAGCAATTGTGTATTCTTTGAAGAATAAAGCAATTGTTTAAGCAAGAAACTACCTACACACCTTTTTTTTGTGGTGTGAAGTCATCCAATGACTTCTCCCTCTTTGTGAAACGGGAGGGCGTTTCAGACTTTTACTGACTAAAACCCACCCGTGTTCTTGCAGTTGCTTAGCCAGGGCCGCGATACCTTTATTTCAAATTTATCCGCGACCCAGACAGACATCAGCCCTAGCGGACCCCGTCAGTTTATACTGACATCTCTTTGAGGCACGCGTCGAATAATACACTCCATCGACTCGGGGCTTGTCCTTTTCGGACGGCGAGCTTCTAATCTCACCTCCTGAGATTAGAAATCCTACAAATGTGCCACAAGATTTGCACAGAATAGCGCCCAAATATTAATAAAAAAAAAACACAACCTCTACTAGTTAACCCAAATAAGTCAAGACGATTGTTTGAGAAACACAGTACAATATTCAATAAAAAAATCTGTAGGTTTGGGTTGCGTGTTGCAATTATTTCGCTCCACGGCTCCCCAATCTGGGGAGCTCATTGATTTTTGTTCAGCCATACTAAGCCGATTACAGCCACATTAGTTCAGCAAATTAGTTTTCCCACGTGGTTTTCGTATCGGGAGATTGGTTGCAAATAATCTGGGGTAATCAGGAGAATATAGGTAAGAGAGATTATGGTAGATGAGACAAAAATTTTGTAAAAATGTGGGGGTATTTTTTTATTATAGATAGGCTCGCGCTTGACCACTATCTCACCTGATGGTAAGCGATGATGTGGTCGACGGTGTAACACGCTTGCCTAGAAGTAACCTATTCACTCTTGACTTAAAGACTCCGAGGTTGTAGCTATCTGGAAACACAGACCCCGGCAGGGAATTCCACTCCTTAGCTGTACGCATAATGAAAGTATTTCCAAAACGTTTAGTGCGTATGAGTGGGATGTCCACCATGTACTGATGGCGCATCGCCGTACGTCTTGTAGTCCGATGATGAAACGGGCTAGGCGGAATTAGATCATGCAATTCCTGGGTATCAATTGAGAGAAATCGGCATGCAATGATTTGCAAAGAAATGAAGTCGGAAAATTACGTAAAAGGAGAAGGAAAAGGAGGAGGAGGAGGAAGGAAAGGTCTTCCAATGAGATAAAGACAGGTGACTCCAACATAATTTGGAAAAGAAACGGCAGAAAATGGTGATGGTAGTGAAGAAATTAACTAAACTAGCTACGATGATTGTATCATTCTCTGCCCGTCGTGTCTCTCCGTTACTAGGCTGTTGAGGTCAGACAGGCAGTCGTCTAGGCAGATTGATTGGTATCACCTTCTTGCGACCCTTTTCTGCTACGCCGCTCAATTTCTGAACTGTTTTGGAATCGACTTTCGAAGTCTAAATTATGTTTTTTTAGGGTTCCGTACCCGAAGGATTGGACCCTATTGCTGTCACTCACGTGTCCGTCTGTCTGTCCGTCTAGCCGTCTTTCCGTCGTCTGTCACACGGGTTTTACGGCCAAACGGTTGGCGCTACAGTTTTTCAAATTTTCACAGTCTTGTCAGACCCAAAGCTATGCAAATTTATCCTACAGCTAAAGGAGATTGAGTGATTGTTTTTTTTTTTACCTATCCCATCGAGGGGGTATCGTTGTTTAGAGCTCGTTAAGTAGATAAATACTGTATTTTTGTTTAAAAAATATTGGGTAACAAAGGAATGAGAAGCCACAAAAGTCAGCTATTTTGCAAAATTTTGTTTAGAAGAATTTTTTAACTTCCCATTGACTTGTGATCTTGAGATTTGGTGATGTTTATTCTTACGTATTTTTTAGTAACAAATACCAATATATTGATAAATCACATTTTTCTTTGAAATTCCCTCATTTTTCGTATTACAACCAACTTAATTTTGCGGTTTGGTACGGAACCCTAAATGTGTGAAGTCCGACACGCACTTAGCCGGTTTTTTTTCTTGCATCACCAACTGGTCAAAATTCGGAGGAGCTCGTGGCTAAATAATAACAGCCGCACGGGTCGATCTTCAAGATTAAGCAACGCTTGACGAGGTCGGTCTGTGGATGGGTGACCATTTCAACATACCGAGTTTCCTCCGTGCTTCGGAAAGCTCATTAAGCCGTTGGTCCCGACTGTCATTTGAAGTTCTTTGACAGCCGTTACGGGTAGTCAGAAGCCTGAGATCGGACACCAGTCTAGCCAAGGGGTACCGTGTAACCCTGGGTTGTGGAGGTCAGATAGGCAGTCGTTTCATGTAAAAAACTGGTACTCAGCTGAATCCGGTAAGACTGGAAGCCGACCTCAACAATAATTGGGAAAAAGGCTAGGCAGATGATAACCAACTGGTCAAAATTATATGAAATAATTTCGAGGTTAACAATATCGTCGACGTTTTTTGGTTTTTTTTATGCCCCAGTCAGAATTAGAGGTTCATAATAAAGGTAAATACTGAACAAAATAATTCATTAAATACAGACACACACTACAAATAGACCAACAAATTTTAATTTAACAGACCCGTGGAACAGACTTACGTATAAAACAGACTTTACGTGTTCTTATAGGTAGCAAACCTGTCTTTTGAATAATAGAGAGCCTTGAAAAATCAGCCCCTTGTAATAGTTTCATTCCTTAGGTTATGCATTAGTTAACTTGTTTTTTCTGGTCAGGCTAATTGTTTTATGTAGATATCTTTTTTAAATTCGAAGAACCAATAAGAAAATAGCTGTTGTCTGTCTTGATTTAGGAGATATATTATGTAAAAGTCTGACGTTGACGTTGAGCAGTGGTGGCCCAGTGGTATCGGCCGCGACTTACTCGTACAAGTTGTAGGCGCTTTTTTTTACTTTTTGTAAGTATTTAATCACCACTGCTCTCAAAACGGTGAAGGAAAACATCATGAGGAAACCGGCATGTTCTAGAACCATAAATTCGAAGACATGTGACATCCACCAACCCGCATTGGGCCCGCGTGGTCGATAACGGCCCATTCCCTCTCACAGAGAGGAGGCCTGTGTCCCAGCAGTGAGAACATTAATAGGCTGATGATGTGATGTGATATGATGACGTTGACTAAGCTTATTGTGGCAGTGTCTCTGGGACCATCCTGATGGCGCGACGCAGTTTAAAGTGTTCAAGTATTTTCTTAGAAAATGTAAACTGCTAATCGATTGAATGGTAGCTAACGTTTTACTGCTCACGAGTTGGCGCCACTGTTGACTAATGTCCATAAATAAACGCTGTTAAACGTTGCTATAAACGGAAGCAAAGTTTGAATGCAAATTAATTTCTAATGCCGTAAAAGTGCGATTAAATGTAAAATCGAGTATGCAGTTTCGCGCAACCGAAAAAAATGATGACTTTAAAGTAGTGGTTGGTAAATCCCGTATCTATCTTAATCCGCCATATTTGGAAAATATTCACAGCAATAAAAAAAAAATTACAAACTCGCGCTAAAAGCCTTGGGACATTTTCTACTCCAGCACCATTAGCGGAAAATTCAAACACGGTAGCCCCCATTGCAACGAATTGCGTCCATGTGAACGTATTTGCTTGCTATTTCGCTCCGTAAAAATCGCTTATCGGTGTGATATAAATGAAATCGGATCGAGCCATCAGGAAGGTTGCTCAGACTTCGATTTTCAACGTATTTTGCAGGTGTACCCGATATAATAAGTGAGTGATGTCAAACGGGTACAAACCCCGACTTCAGGCTAAAATTGAGAAAATCAGATCTGAAGTGTTATTTTTACCCGACTGCCGAAGGAGGGTAATGTGTTTATCAGTCTTTGTATGTATGTATGTATGTATGTAAGTATGTATGTATGTATGTATGTATGTAAGTATGTATGTATGTATGTTTGTTCCTATGTGGCGTTCTAGAGACCAAACGCGTGGGCCGATTTTGTGGTTTCTTACGTCAATCGATTCGTCTTAACCCCGCGAGTGTCACTGGTTACATGAAAATTGGAAAATAGGAAAATAGCGGTTCTTGGGCGCCATATTGTGGGGTCCCAAATTTTTTTTTTCCTCCAAACCTATCGTGTGGGGTATCAAAATATGTGGATTTTAATAGGTGATTTCAAAAATATATAACACTTATATGTTTAAATGTACCTAATTGGAAAAAAAACTAAAAAGTTATAAATAAAAAAAGTTAATTAAAAAAATCAAAAAACCCGACTGCTTGAAAAGCAAACTAAAAAGACGTAAACAAGGAAATAATCATGCTGTGCAGTCGGAGGATACGTCTGGTTTTGGTCAGCCAGCTCGCGAAGATGTATCCTCCGACAGCACAGCATGATTATTTCCTTGTTTACGTCTTTTTAGTTCGCTTTTCTAGCAGTCGGGTTTTTTGATTTTTTTAATTAACTTTTTTTTTATGAATTGGTCGCATTGTTTTCAACGAATTTATCGAAATGACAATTCAATCAGGCATACCTATGAGTTGAACAATAGTGAAATGAATAGCCACCCCATATTCAAAACTTGACTAAAAACAACTCGAAAACTTGATATAAACATAATCCAAAAGCTGAAGAAAGTTTCACAAACTTTATTCGAAACACTATTTTTAACTCACCCACTCCTTAAAAGTACAAGTAGGTTAAAGTAACCAAACTCGGCCACCGAAATATTACCATATTACGAGTTCACAACGTCACCAAATTGTCACGCACACAATTTGGGCACGTTATTCTACATTAGGCGTCCCATAAACATCTTGTGAGATCAATATCGGTGTAGAAAATAACGTGGAACATTAACTTAGGTCATTAATTTTGTAGGTTATGAATAAAGAAATGATTTTGTTTGTACTGTGACGGTTTTTGCGAGGCTTATGAATGGAAATTAGGATTTGCAAGGCGTAACCAAGGTCTCTATACGAAGTAATTCCTGTCAGCTATGGAGATGGTCGAAATGACAGAGTATAAGGCATTGACATATATATTACTTGCGTATAAGAGATTAAACTCTTGACATTTCGATAACGCTACTGCAAGGAGAGGGTTATGTTTTTCGCACGTATTTTGTATACCTAGTAGATAGGTATTTTTTTTTTTTTTTTTTTGAAACGTTGCCCCAATTTCTTCCTGTATCGTGGGTGCGTTTACAAACATATAAACTCACATACACAAACACCCAGAGCCGGAACAACTATCTGTAGGTCATACAAATTTTTGTTCCGTGCGGGAATCGAACCCGCGACACGCAGCGCAGCAGTCAATTGCTCAACCACTGCGCCAACCGTGCGCCCGAATGAAAAAAAAAGAAAGGTATGTTTGTTTGTATGTCATATCACATCACAGCACATCATCAGCCTATTAATGTTCCCACTGCTGGGACACAGGCCTCCTCTCTGTGAGAGGGAATGGGCCGTATTCCATCACGCGGGCCCAGTGCGGATTGGTGGATGTCACATGTCTTCGAATTTTTGGTTCTAAAACATGCTAGTTGTTTCACGATGTTTTCCTTCAAAGTTTTGAGAGCAGTGGTGATGCAATAATTTAAAAATGTTTATTTAGTATAACAAAATTAACTTACATCTGTAACTATTTTAAAAATCTGTTTGGCGGCCACACGTTTTACCTAGTCTGGTGGCCCCTAGACTAGGTGAAACCTGTATCTTGGGGACTTATATTTTTCAGATTTATTAAAATTAAACTCTTCAATCTTTATCATAGGTCATCAATGACTGAAAGTGAACAATTCGCTTTTTTGAAAACCTAGTTGGTACACCTTAATGAAAAGGCAAGACTGAACCATTAATATTGCCATAAAATAACTCCAATACAACACCATAACTGAATGTGCAATGTATCAGGGTTACCGTTTATCTCTCGATATAAACCGTACAGCGGAAGCGTTGGACCCCGATAGGCCGGTTATTATTCACCCTGTACATTACATAATTCTGCTATTTATAACCGGGGCTTTGGTCACCTAGTTGGACCGGGTTTCATTATGGTTTCGCTTTTACGGTTAATGGTATGCGAGCGTGGAGAGCATAATCGATTTTCAGATATTTGTGGTAATTTCATGGGTTTGGGTATCTCCTCTCAACATACCTAATGTTGAAAGTAGATTTAGACATAATATGAATATTTTGCGTTCTTTATGAAGTACTAGCTGACCCGGCAAACTTTGTTTTGCCATAAAAACACCAAACATTCATCTACCCTCCCTACCCTACCCTACCTACCATACCCTACCTACATACCTACCCTACCCTACCTACATACCTACCCTAACCTACTTACCCTACCCTAAACGGGTATAAAAATGTCCTGTGTATACTGTCCTTCTCCTGGTTCTTAGCTACCTCCCTACCAAATTTCCGCCAGATCGGTTCAGCCGTTCTTGAGTTATAAATAGTGTAACTAACACGACTTTCTTTTATATATATAAGATGTATGTGTGGTAAAGTTGCAACTTTGAAGAATGGGTTGAGGAATGATGTAATAAGACCACGTTATGGTTTAAAAAACGGAGTACTGATAAAAAAATTAAAACTCCTAAGATGGTTTGGTCATGTTGAGAGGATTAATAAAGGTATTTACAAAGAGCAGAAACAATTGCAATGTAGTCTAAGGGCGGTTACGCACTACATCCGATCCGTGTCCGTGAAATTTCGGTTCCGAAGTAGCCGTAGTACTACTTGTAGGGACGCACTACATCCGAACTCTATCCGTCATAATTCAGAACATTTTGAACTCGGAACTCAAATCACGGACACGATACACGGACACGAACGTGTAGCGCGTAACCACCCTTATAGTAAATAAGCACAATGGTTGAAATCTACATAGAGGTTTTGGTTATGTCTGTGATAGATCGATTTGTATACGTCTTTGCTCTGTTCCGATCGTTTTTGTTTCAATGAAACCGCACGTTTGACGATTTTAGCACTGTTTTCGTAATGTTCTATTAATTCGCTACGAATGAAAGTACTTAGGGTCTAGACAAGTGGTATTCAACCAACGAAAGCGTTGCGATAGCTATTGAACATATGTCATAAATGAATTGCATTGTCAAGCGCTATCGAAATCACATGAATAATGTCTTTAATTTTGGCATTTCGCACTCGCTAAAGCTGACATCGAATTTTATTTTGTCTAGAATCTCTTAATAATTATTCTTTTAACCAGTTAATAGCTATTGTGTCTCGCGTGGATACAGGTTTCGGGAAATCAAATAATCAATGTTAATCAATATAATATTCAATGATTTGATTTATTTTGTAAAAACAAATTCCATTTTAGAAATAACCTGAATTTCAGACAGTGAAGTGCTGTCGACGATGATATTGATGATGACCTTCACGGGTCAGGGTTTCAGTCGGGTCCATATTGCATTAAATAATAACGCTGAAAACGCAAAGGGTTTAGCCCATGCATTAGTTATTAGATTGGCAATCTAGCGTTTAGGCGTATCTAGTCCGTTTGGCCATTGACCATCACGAAATTTTATTTTAATGGTCGTAGCTGACTTTTACGACACCGCTCCACCCGGCAAAATAATGTTCATTGAAATTTGAGCTTCAGGACGTCCTCTGTAGACATACTTTACATTGACAATACAAATTAGCAGACAGCTCGCTGTAAGCGAGCTTACCGCCATTCGTACCACTCGACAGCTGACGTCTCGCTTACCGCATGCTTACCACGCGCTTCAAGCGGGTGGCCCACGCGATGTACGCACGCCGCGCTGATTGCTCGCTTGAAGCACGTTCCTAGGTTGTCGATAAAGGTAAGGCGAAAGTGGTCGGCGCGGGTACAGCTAGTTGACTGCTAGCTGTAAGCGCGTGGACAGCTGGTTCCCTGCTAGCTGTTGGCGCGTGGACAGCGAGCAGTCATCTCCGTTTAAGGCCGTGTTGTGCGGGAGCGGTGTTGGAGCGGGGTGGAGTAAATGAGCTACGACCTTTATTCCGGTATTGTATTATACTTGAATTCATAATTTAAGATTATTTGAATCCATCGCAAGGGAAAATAAAAATTGTTTTTTTGTATGATAAAAGGCGAACAGCAGGCTTGTATGGGAATTTCGTACCGCTAATAAAATTTCGTGTTTTGGGATATTTTTTGTTTTAATTGGTAGTTAATATGATAGATAATCCCTTTTTAAATTCTTACATTTTTAGAACTTGGGACGTAAAAGTTATAACTAGTTTTATTTTGTAAGGTTATGTACTAGTGTATATGATAATGTAGATTGATACATACACGTAAATGTTACATATTGTTACATAATGTGTAAAGTAAATGTTCTAAATTGTTTGTTGCCATCTTTGTAGTGTTTTTCTGACCATTAAGTAGGTAGATTGAGGCGAGGATTGCACCTACTCAGGGCTTTAGGAGATTACCTATATTCAGCAGCGGATTGCAACAGTTTGATATTGATGAGCTTGATTAAGTATATTAAACGGACGACTGGAAGGTCGTGAATACTCTCACTGAGCAGACCGGCATCCGTCGTATCGTCCTCATGGATGGGGTGTCCGCTGGGGTCATCAAGGCCGCGGGCTACTCTCTTCCAGGAGGAATTGAACGTTACTCGTTCAAGCTCCTGGAAGAGGACAAGGGAGAGGCGACCACTGCGGAGGCAGGAGTGGAGCCCTCCGAAGATGGTCCACCGCAGGGTGAGAAGGCCATTGACGAAGTCTCTGCTGACGACGTAGCGCAGGAGGCAGAGATCCAGACCGGGGCGTCAGAGGGGGACCTCGAGGATGACATCCTTGAGGGCCTCGATACCCTGGGGATTCAGTCGCCAACTGCTCTCGAGGAGGGTGCGATGGAGGGGGAGCCTCAAAACTGAGGTACCCCAACAACAACACGAACCCATCAAGACATCCAAGATGGAAGGACTAAGGTGTGTACAAATCAATTTGCATCATTGCAGAGCCGCTACTGCCCTTCTGGCTCGGCAACTGAAGCTTAATACATACGACATTGCCTTGATTCAGGAACCTTATCTGTATAAGGGAACTATAAAAGGCCTAGGTGGGACAGGAGGCATGGTGCTCTATGACTGTCCAACTAATGACGCGAGGACTTGTATCTATATCAGGGGCGGTATAGAGGCAATGCCCTTACGTACTTTCTGTTACAGGGATCTCACAACAGCTCTGATCCAAGTGGGGGCGGGAACAGAGAAAAGGAGAATTATCCTTGCCTCTGCCTACCTCCCATATGAACAAAAGGAACCAGTAACACCTCTAATTAGAAGACTGGTTGACTACGGCAACCAAGGAAATCTCGACCTGATACTTGGCTGCGACGCGAATGCACACCACGTCGTTTAGGGCAGCTCAGATGTCAACAAACGAGGGGAGGATTTGTTGGACTTTGTGGTAAGCTCTTCTTTACAAATCCTTAACGCAGGCAATAAACCTACTTTCAGGACCTCTGCGAGAACTGAAGTGATTGACCTGACACTGGCTTCAAACAGGGCCAGCGCTCATATTGAAAATTGGCATGTATCGGACGAAATCTCTCTGTCTGACCATAATTATATATGCTTTAGGTTTAGGACGGCGGGAGAAGCCGAAACTAGACGAAGGAGAAACCCAAGGCATACAAATTGGGACTCATACAGGAGGGACCTCAGAGTAAATCTAGGGAGCCCTAAAGGTAAGCTTAATTCCATACTGGATATAGAATTCGAAGCGGACAGAATCAAGGCGGGCATCATCGGTGCATGGGAAGATAACTGCCCAGGGAAAAAGGCCTTTTGCAAAAAGGTACCATGGTGGACTCCTGAACTAGTCAAAATACGTCAGGAAACACGACAGGCCTTTAATGATGCAAAAGCCAGGAAGGATTTTTCTGGCTATCATAGCATGCTAACGAGGTATAATACGGCGGTACGCAAGGCCAAAAGAACCAATTGGCGAAAGCATTGCACCTCCATCGAAACTCTGCCAAGTGGAATGAGGTTGTGCAAAGCAATGTCCATAACTAAGACAAACCCACTATCATCTGTAAAGGATGAGAATGGGTGTCTCACGGAAAATGGACAGGACACTCTGGGCGTGATGTTTAGGACCCACTTCCCGGAATGTATACTGCGCAATAGCGATGAAGAGGAACCAGTCACGAGGGACGAGCTAACAAGGCACACGTCCAAAAGTAACTGGCTCACGGCAAAGGAAGTGGTAGATGAAAATAAGCTGAAGCTGGCCATAGCGGGCTTCCAGCCTCTCAAATCCCCTGGTCCGGATGGCATCTACCCAATACTATTGCAGGAAGGGGCATCTGTTTTGATACCCCATCTAAGTAAGCTCTACAGAGCCTGCATAGCCTTTGGGTACGTACCCAAGGCATGGAGGGAGGTCAAAGTCACCTTTATACCGAAGGTGGGTAGACCGACTTATGAAGAAGCTAAGGCTTACAGGCCCATCAGTCTATCATCCTTTCTCTTAAAAACTCTGGAGAAACTGGTAGACAGGTATCTAAGAGAGGGACCACTGAAAGTATTCCCTCTACATAAACTACAGTGCGCCTACAGCCCTGGCAAATCTACTGAAACGGCATTGCACTATGTTGCGAGTCGAGCTGAGGTTGCGCTAGAGGGACAAGAGATCTGTGTCGGGGCTTTCCTCGACATAGAGGGAGCCTTTGACAAAACAACATTTGAGTCCATACGCATTGCTGCAAAGGAACATGGCATCAACGATGCCACGTGCAACTGGATCGACCATATGCTGAGAAGCAGAATAGTCAGATCGGAACTGATGGGAGACAGACTTAGTGCAAAAACAACAAGAGGTTGCCCGCAAGGCGGGGTGCTGTCACCATTATTGTGGTGCTTGGTAGTAGACTCGCTACTCACCAAACTCAATGCCGGACCATTCTACACAGTAGGCTATGCAGATGACATAGCAATAATGGTCAATGGTAAATTCCCGAACATAGTGTCTGGATTATTACAACAGGCATTGAGGATGACAGAGGAATGGTGTACAAAGAACCACCTCTCTATCAACCCAAGCAAAGCAGTCATTATTCCATTCACGAGGAAGAGACAACTAGAAAACCTAGGAGAGCTCTCCCTCAATGGAATAAAGCTGCCCTGGTCCACCGAAGTTAAATATCTGGATGTAACGCTTGATAAAGAACTCAGGTGGAAAACTCATGTGGAAAATATAACGACAAAGGCCTTACGAGTGTTCGGCATGTGTCGTTCCACTTACGGTAAAACTTGGGGGCTAAAGCCCAAAGTGATACGATGGCTGTACCGGACAATGATAATACCTATTATCACATACGGAAGCATAGTGTGGTGGCCTAGAACAAAGCTTGCTTCGTGCAAAGCGCCACTCACCAGGTTACAAAGAACAGTGTGTCTCGGCATCACGGGTGCTTTCAGGACAACACCTACGGCAGCGATTGAGAGATACCTCAATATCCCTCCTCTGCATATGATGGTTGAATTCGAGGCAAGGAAGGCATTACATCGTCTTGCTATTGCTGGACTGTGGGATGCCTCCAAGCCAAAGACTAACCATACAAAGTTTGATGAGAATGAAGGCCTGGATCGGGTAACAAGCATGTTATCCGATAAAATGCAACCTATATTTGTGTTTCAAAGGTCTTTTAAGGTCCAAATCCCTACAATAGAGGACTGGAAGAAGGGACTCGATCCACCAGAACAAAACAGTCTGGTGTGGTACACTGATGGATCCAAAATGGAATCAGGTACAGGAGCGGGCATATACGCAAAAGGTTACAAATGTAGCAAAAGCTTAGGGAAGATGGCAACTGTATTCCAAGCGGAAACATTTGCCATAATAACCTGTGCTCAAGAGAATATAGATAGAGGAACCAGAGGTAAATCCATATATATTCTTAGTGACAGTCAGGCTGCAATTAAAGCCATGGCATCCTACAAAGTGGACTCCGGGCTTATTCTGGATGCTATCCAGGCCCTAAACAGGCTTGGGAAGCACAACAGGGTAAGACTGATGTGGGTCCCTGGACACAAAGGAATCCATGGTAACGAAGTGGCTGATGAACTGGCAAGAGAGGGCTCAGCAAATGACTTTGTGGGTCCAGAACCATGTGTAGGCATTTCGACGTGTCTCGTAAAAGCCGCATTTAGGGAGTTTGCAGATCACAGACAACGAACTTATTGGCTGTCTAATACCGGTCTGCAACACTCCAAGAAATTCCTAGGCTCTACGTTCAGAGCCCGGGAATGCATTTGGAACATGAGCAGGGGGCAAATCCGCTACCTGCTAGGGGCCTTTACTGGGCACTTTGGAACCAACGACATGCTCATGAAGATGGGTCTAACCGCGACACCAATGTGCAGGTTGTGTGGGGAACATACGGAACGCATGGAGCACCTTCTGTGCACATGCGATGCACTGGCTGGTAAGCGAATGAGTCTACTAGGGGATGGATATCCAAAACCAGAAGACTATAGGCTCATATCTCCTAGTCTCGTTGTAAAACTCATGAAAACAGTTTTCAACGAGATTGGGGATGAGTAAGTTATGTAGGGGACCACAATAGATCCCAATGGGTCGAAGTGTCCGAGATATTTCTCGGCCCCTCCATAAGATAAGATAAGTATATTAAATGTTATTTCTATTTCTAAATAATTAATTATCATTTCAATATTTGTGTTATTTTACAAAAGGCAACTTCTAAAACATAACTGCGTTTAGTGTACGATTTTGTTACGGTTATTTATTAAAATCTTTTTATTGATATTATTAATTAATCCGAAGTTCTAAAAATATTAAACTTGCATAAAAATAAATGGCTTAGTTGCCTTAATAAGTGGTACAAATTCTATAACAAAAAAAGCGGTATGAAATCTGCCGTTCACCTTTTTGTTTGAAATTAACTCGAATTCTGATTATAAAATAAATATAGTGTTGTAGTCGCCCTCTAAAACATGAAATCTCATAGTACATCTCATCCTGTACTGTCCGACCACTAGCAACTTAGATTATATTGAAGCAACTTAGATTACTAGATCGTATTTAAATAACCAAACAAATCCTTTAACTTCAGCAAGATTAGAAATATACTCGTATTATACAACCCACAATTCCTTATTCGTCCCAAAAATCCGAGCCCCGTAATCAGGAACAACAGACCTTTTACATATTCTTTTTTTTCTGCTAACAGAGCCAAATGACAGCGACAATACTCACAAATCCTATACGAACTGGGATCTCAATTTGCCTTTGTACCAAATCCTCTCAAAGCGTATTTTATGTCTCGACTAGCTGAGTATGAATCTCTGAGTCTGAGTTAAGGTTAGGACAGACTAGACAGTGTCTCGTGATTCTTTCTAGTGTAACGTGAATGATACAGGATAGTGTTCGTTTTAAGAAAGTGTTTAGTGATATGTAAAGATACGAGAATTATCAAAACCGGTCACGGGAATTGTCAAAATCCTTACCTTCGATACGACTACGTGACTAACTTAAAACAGTAGAAAAATTACAGACATGACGGATGAATTGTAACTCCTGAGTTGAAGGATAAATATGGGATATGGGCTACTTCTTTGTCAGAATCTGAATCAGCGCTCCTAGCCAAGTTACAAACATTTAGTATCGAATCTCTTTCTACAATCGTTAACGCCTTCTATTTTAAGATCTGACCACGGGACTTAATGTTCAGATGTGTCATTATTTATTTATATATACTTTATTGTACCAAGATAAAAAAATTAAATACGGAAACCTTAAAGTAACAACAAATATACAACAGTCGGCCTTATTGCGTTCAGCGATCTCTTCCAGGCAACCCAGAATGGAGAGAGATAGCCTGGACACGACATGGGGTTGCACTTGGTGCAATTTTAAAATTAAATAATAAGTTACAAACATAAAAAGCACTAAATATAAAATACTAAAACAGATACATAAATACATACATACATATAAATATAAATATACAGGCAAGAAAACAATACAGCTCCAACAAGAACAAGATCACAGTGACAGGTAGTGCTCCTTTACCAGTCTTTTAAAGATCGGTAGTGATTCCCATACATTGATTCGTTTTCAAATAGCGTTATCGATTGTAGATTGTCAATATGGCTACATGTGCTGGCCACTTCATTTGTACTGTATGTGACTTTGTTTCTTTTTTATTTGTTCAGTAACTTAGTAAGAGTAACACGGATTTGATAAAAAGCTTTTTTACAAAAAATACTACTGACTTCCAAATAAAAAAAAACTACAAAGTGAAAAATTAATTTATTTTTGGAAGTCGGTGACCATAACGCATAAAGTGGTACCTACCAAAGACACCGACTTCCAAAAAAATAAAAAAAGCTTTTTATTTTTCGCTTTTTAGTTGTACCTACCTAATAGGCAAGTTGGTTAAGGTACTAATAAAGCCAGAATAGATTACCCGAATATCATGAAACTTGAACAAAACCGGTGAAATGAGAGATCTGCGTACCCCTTAAGAGCGTACTGGCGTGATGTTATGTTATGAAATGGTATAAACAATAAACAGACATGCGATTGCAGCAATCCCGAGAGATTTGCCGTAATTTATTGAAGAGTTCTGTTGCATATCTTCAAAGATCTTCATCAGATATTCACCATATTAAAATGGGACCAATTTCGAAACATAATTTTTCAAAAAAAGAATTTTCACAATCGGTATAAAATTGACGGTAATATGCGTGAACATACAAAAAAATAAAAAATAAATAAAAAAAACAAACATAATGTCAAACATAGAACCTCCTCCTTTTTGGTAAGTCGGTTAAAAATCGCGAGTGCCTCGCTCGATTGTCGACAATTGCGTAGGTAGTGTAATGTTCGATGTTTGCTTTGACCGTTCACTTGTGACCGTACAAGTGAACGCTCAAGTTTGTACCCACCCTTATAAAGGCAAGATCATGGGTACAAATTGATTTTGTCAACCGTACTTATAGCCTGTTGAGTCTGTATTTATTTTGTTTCGTGATTTTTGTTGAGTGGTGTTTGGTACCTACGTGTGAGGATTTTAAGATTTAACACCAGAGAGAATTAAACTTGTGAGATATTAAAAGATAAAACGATGGTGTTTTCAGTAAATTGTTCATATTAAATACTAACCTGTCATTTTTTTGTTTTTAATTCAGTTCATTGTTTTTTTAACTTTAAGAAACACCGTAAAAAACTCAAGAGATCAAAGTCTCTTTTAAAGTTCATAGTACATCTTTTACTAAACAAATCATGTGTATTGACATTAATGTTCTTTTGGTATATAAATTGCTTTCGCTGTTTTTGTAAGAAAAGCTACTTCCGCAATATTGTTACAAGATATGGCAAATCCATCTAGTGACGAGAGGAAGAACTAGTAATAGCTAGCAGCGCCATCTAGTATCGAATAGCAGACTAATCTTCTCGAAAGCTCGAAATCTGGGTTGGAAAAAGAATGGGTTCGAAAATCGAATATCCTGGAAACTTTTTTTTTCCTCATCAGAGGAGTTTGGCTTCATACATCTTGTGCATTTTACAAGATGTGCGAAGCAAATTCAAGAGTCAAGTATTGGAAAGTTCTCCACGTATCTAGAACAGTATGGAACGTTCCAGAAATATCTTCTGTGCTATATAAGGGGCGGTCGGGTTCGTCGAAGGACAGTTTCGATTTGGAAGCGACACAGAGCGTTCAAAGCGGAAACAGTGCGAAGTAATAAAATTGTTTAATAAGTGTTTTAGTAATAAAGTGTGATCAATTAAAGTCTGCTGTTTGAATAATTTATCCCTGAACCTCAGCTCGTAACAATATTAAACTTACGATGACTGCACAAAACATAACAAAGGAATAAATAGTGCTATGCTTAGTGCCCTATCAACAAAATAAGTCAATTAATTCGAAAAACAATTAAATTGTGCCTACAGTATTGAAATACAACACCGAAACTAATTACATTTTACTTTTCGTGGAATATAAGCCCGCTGGGTGTCAGGGCAATTATATTTTTGTCAAAGGTCCCGAGTGTGCAAATTGATTAATTAATAAAATTAATTTAAACGGTTGATAAATTATATTGCTAGCATGATTTGAAATCTTATTTCTTACTGAACCATCAGTTTTAAAGCCATCATGATGCTAGTATGAGAGAGTCGGAGCTATACAGGAAGCATATTATTATTTCAAAAATATATAACACTTATATTATGTTTAAATGTACCTGTCTTGAAAAAAAAATAACTAAAAAGTTATAAATAAAAAAAGTTGATTAAATAAATCAAAAAACCCGACTGCTTAAAAAGCGGACTAAAAAGACGTAAACAAGAAGAACATCTTGCTGTGTAGTCGGAGGATACATCTGGTTTTGGTCAGCCAACTCTCGAATACGTATCTGCCGACTGCACAGCATGATTTTCTGCTTATTTACGTCTTTTTAGTTCGTTTTTTAAGCAGTCAGGTTTTTTGATTTCAGTAATTAACTTTTTTTCACATCGGACTCACGATGGCATTAATACGTCACAGTAAGACCCAAGTCAACTGCACTTTAAACCAAAATTTAATATCACTTGACATATCTAAAAGCCCAATTTAGCGGCTACAAACTTAGTCACTTAGTATGCCTAGACTATGGCTTCAGACTTCAGCCAAGCAGTTTAGCGTTACTAAAGGCTCAGTTAAACCTTAAGGTTATTACGATAACGAACTTGCAGTCTAGCCTTCGGCTTTAAGGCTGAAACAACACAAAGCCGCAAAGGTCGGCTGTGGGTACGACCGTTGGAACAGAGATTAAGAGTGGGTAGATGTAACTGTTGCTCTAAAGGCTTTTTCTTTATTCTACTTAATGTCCAGTTTATAAGAAAGGCTTGGGGTGTAGCCAATGTGACGTTCTAATATCACATATAATATAATACTAGCATACATATGCCTCATCCCATACAAAGAAACCGTGCCGACTTAACTAGCGTTTTTGATCTGATTATACCAATTTTTATTTGAAAATCGATTGCGTTCGGTTCCGTTCCACGGCGATAGATAGGTCACCATCTAAATCCGTGGACCGAAACCGAACGCGATCGATATATAAAAAATAATCAGTAAGTATAATCAGTAAAGTACGTCGGCACGGTTTTTTTTGTATGGGATGAGAGACCACAACATTTTGTCATTCAAAAAATTTACATTTTGTCACACATTTTGACAAGCGTTAACTTTTTTTATTTTCAGAATCGGTAACTGTCAAGATAACGCATCAATTACCGATATTTTGACAGTTTGCCTTACTGACTATTATATTGTCTTTGAAGACCAATTCATAAGCTACATACTACACGCGCTACGCTTCATACCAGCTAGCGTGAAGGTCAAAAATTATCCCATGTGAACGTACCTACTGCTGGAATAAAAACTAGATACCCTGTGTTTCTAGGTCAGAATTTAACCCTGTGCTAAAGGGTTAGAGTTTAGAGAGAAATCATCAAAAGGCGCCTGGACTTTTGGGGAAAAGACCTGGGATTTTGGGCTTTTTACCTCACTAAAACCACCCCGGTGATCATCATCAGCACGTAGAACCTCTTAAAAGACGACCCGGGACCCCCTCTGTGCAACGGGAAGGATGTGGGCATCTCTGGTGTCAAGTTAATTAAGCCGCCTTTGGGAACCCCACAGGCCTCTGACTTGACTTGGGAGACTGAAAGAGCATCTCCCCTGAGCCTCGCTGTGTGCACTTGATCACTGTGCCACTGTCTTTCCTGGGGTCACTTGGTGGGCAGACAGAGTCCCCAATCTGAGCGCCCGTGAGCTCAGAATCTACCCCTATGCTAAATTTAGCCCAAACTTTTTCAGCCGTTAAGACTTTGTTAATTAACAATCACCAATGCCAAAAATACTTAGGTTAGGAAGGATATTACTTCCAACCAATAATGTTCTATGTTTTTAGAGGACCTCAGAATTAGTCGCTCGCTAACCCAGGGGGTTTAAAACGGTTTATATTATCAAGATTGTTTCATATTAATACGAGTATTTCTGTATCTACAGAAAAATAAGTTTTCTGCTCAAGTTTCTTTATTCTACAGTACGATTGCTAGAACTACGATGCGTAGTTAGACAAGTCTATGCGGTAATAACGCTGTGGTGTGCGGAAATGCGATGTTGGTACTCCTGGACTAGAAGTGCTAGGCTCGTATGGTGTGATGCGGTGTTGGCTGCTAATGGCTAGCCACTCAATAAAGTTAGTAATTTTAGTGTTATTATTTTGTTTGAAAGTAAGTTATATTACAAACTGGTTATAGCCAATTGTGTCGGAGAACTGCTTGGTGGAAATAGTATTTAGACAATCTTTTCGTGGCATATTAATATAAATAATTTTACTTTATTCTCAATTGTATTTTTTTTAAATAATTTTTACCGAATGGTTTGTCTAAAGATTTCTTAAAACCATCTAAGTTTCGATTAAGAATTCTCATCCCACGCAACTTTTCATAATGTAAAAGCTTATCGCTCCTTATATAAACATTCGTGTAATAACCTATAAATTCTTTCAATAAAAACACAAACCCACGCAAAATACTTTAATGAATTGCTACGAGACTACGTAGCTTCGTAGCAAGCGTAGCAATGACGTCAGCTGGATAGGTCCCGACAGCTACAATGTCACGGCTACGCCACTCGCATTCTACAAGAACAGTTTCAAAGTTCACAAGAGATTTTTAACCGATTGTGAATATTACTAGTGTTTTTGTTGACCTTTGTACCTAAAGTCTCGAAAGCTATTTTATAAATGTAAGTAAAAAAACCAACTTATTTTTTAAAATAGTTTTTTATGTGCGCGTTTTGTCTGCGCAGAATAAACAATGTTTCATTCCCTTATTTTTTTATAATTTTTACCCTTTGGGTATTTAAGTGGGGCTCCCATACAACAAACGTGATTTTAGTGCTGTTTTTTTGCGATAATGGTACGGAAACCTTCGTGCGCGAGTCCAACTCGCACTTGGCCGGTTTCTTTTAATGACGTCGGTGGCTGCGCCCGAGACGATAGGTCTCAACAACTACAATGTCACGGCTACGAGAACAGTTTTAAAGTTCACAAGAGCTTTCTAACCGATATTAGTTGAGCATTATTAGGGTTTCTGTTGATGCTTTTTAGAAAGCTAAAAGCGCTTGTGTAAAGATTGGTTTAGAGTTAAAAACAAAAAAAAACCGGCCAAGTGCGAGTCCGACTCGCACACGAAGGGTTCCGTACCATTATCGCAAAACACTGCAATAAAATCACGTTTGTTGTATGGGAGCCCTACTTAAATATTTATTTTATTCTGTTTTTAGTATTTGTTGTTATAGCGGCAACAGAAATACATCAACTGTGAAATTTTCAACTGTCTAGCTATAACGGTTCATGAGATACAGGTTCCGTTTTTACCCTTTGGGTACGGAACCCTAAAAAAGATGTTAACAAAAGGCTCCAAGCTAAGATCCCTTGTAGACCTTGTTAGGGCACAGCAAACATATCAAAAGCTAATTAAAATAAAACATAAATTAAATAAAAAATAAGTAAACATTAAACTGAATAATTCAATTAATATAATTGGACTATTACAGCTACTACGCGCTTGGGAGACCAATGACCGCTGATATTTCGAATTTTGTAATAGTAAACCTAATTGTGATTGAAATAAATAACTTCTAAATAAATGCGTTCGATTTGTCTTCAACCTCCGTAAGTATGATCATGTATCATGAATAGAGCTCTGAGGATCTTGACTACACTGTTTTCTTTTATTGATAATCCCACTTCTCCTTCTTATCTGACTTCTCATGTTCAATTCCTTTGCTCTGCTCACAGTATAAATCTTCGTTCCACCAATAATCGTCTTCTTCAATGTCCCTCTCGCCGCTCTGGGTTTATCCACTCGTACTTCTTTGTCCAGGCTATCTCTCTTTGGAATGCGCTCCCTCAGAATATCAGGATGGCAACCAGTCGGTTCTCTTTCAAATTTAAGGCACGTGAGCAGATTCGCAAGAAGTTTGCAGAATCAACACAGAATTGATTTGTTGGTTTCGGTTTCTCTATAGCATTGTTAATGTATGTATGTATCTAAGTATATATTTATATTCTTTTTAGGGTTCCGTACCTAAAGGGTAAAAACGGGACCCTATTACTAAGACTTCGCGATCCGTCTGTCTGTCTGTCTGTCCGTCTGTCTCCAGGCTGTATCTCATGAACCGTGATAGCTAGACAGTTGAAATTTTCACAGATGATGTATTTCTGTTGCCGCTATAACAAAAAATACTAAAAACAGTATAAAATAAATATTAAAGGGGGGCTCCCATACAACAAACGTGATATTTTTGCCATTTTTTGCTCGATATTAATAACGGCAACAGGTAGACGCTTGAAATATTCACAGAATGTTTAGTTGTATATTTACTTCAAAAAATAATAATTAATAAATTAAAATAAAATAAATTAAGGGGGGCTCCCATACAATAAATGTGATTTTTATGCAGTGTTTTGCGATAATGGTACGGAACCCTTCGTGTGCGAGTCCGACTCGCACTTGGCCGGTTTTTTTTAATATATTTTTCTCTATTTATCCTTTCATTTAGTTGCACCTGCCTTTTTTATCTCTGCACCACCCTAAGGTCGACTGGTAGAAAATGCCTAAGGCATTAAATCCGCCTATGTACTTGTGCATAAAGTTTTAATAAATAAATAAATAAGGACATTCATCAGTATTACTAGACTAATCAGAGTAATTGCTAATCTAGCAATCTGCCTACCGATATTCGGGTCGCTTTCAGTCTACCCACATGCAGCTGAATACTTTTATTGACCGAGCGAGGGCGAAGCGTGTCCGTTCCAGCTTGGCCAAAAATACTTTCGTATTTCCGGCTGTTCTCCTCCAAAGGCCGCATTTTAAACCGAATCTCGTGTTTTTTACCGATTCAGAATTGAATCGACAAAAAATCAAGAAGACAGACTCGCGAGGTCTACAGTTCACAGAACCACTAGTTATTTAGCCACGGGCTTCTCTTTTGACCGAGCGAGCACGAAGTGCAAGCGAAGCGTCTCCGTTTCAGCTTGGGCAAAAATGCTTTCGTATGTCCGGATGTCCAGCGGATGTCCACCTGTTCTCCTCAACAGGTCGCATTTCTCAACCCATTCTCGTGAAATTTTATGAGCATGTTGGATAATTAAGTAGGAATATAGGTTTATTTTTTGCCGAGTCTGTTTTTGGATATTTTAATGGAAATTTCCTAAAACTGAATCGACAAAAAACCACAAAGACAGACTCGCGAGGTCTACAGCTCACAAAACCACTAGTCATAGAGGTATATTAGGAGATCAAAGAGCAACAGGAGAGGTTTCCTGATAGATATTAGAATTTAACCCTTAGTTCAAATGAATGACCTTCTTATCCGGTGGTTAACAAAATGACAGAACGAGAAAATGGATTGAAAGCAATTGTTTTAATCGATAGACCATTTAGGTAATTGCCTTGGATGGTTACCGAAAGGAATGAGGGTACATATTTTAGATAGATAAGGATTATTTAGAGGAACGGAATTATTTGTTAATGTTTTGAACAATTTGTGATCAATTCCTTTGATTGATATTAAGTTTTGTAAAATTAGGCAACGTTATAAATATATTGAGGCCCCAGACAAACTGTCACACAATTAGCGTCGTTAGCGATAGCGAGGGCCTTTGTGATTGTTGTGTTTTGTTGCGTCGAATAAATGTTTTTTATTCTATTTAAAACTAGCGGACGCCTCGCGGTTTCACCCGCGTAGTTCCCGTTCCCGTAGAAATACAGATAAAAAGTAGCCAATGTCACCCGGGGATAGCGTGGTTTCCCAACGGTGAAAGAATTTTTGAAATCGGTCCCGTAGTTCTTAAGTTTATTCGTTACATACAAAAATATAAAAATATTTCCTCTTTATAATATTAGTATATCTATACTAATACTAATCTATACTAATAATATAATATTATAAAGAGGAAAGATTTTTTTGTTTGTTTGTACCGAATAGGCTCCGAAACTACTGTACCGATTAGAAAAATTATTTCACCAATAGAAAGCAACATTATTCCTGAGTGACATAGGCTATTTTTTTATCCTGAAAACGGGCCCTGTGGGGTGGTCCACGGGAGCGAAGCCACGGGCAACAGCTAGTATACTAATACTAAAAAGGAAACATTTTTTTGTTTGTACCGAATAGGCTCCGAAACTGCTGGACCGATTTGAAAAATTATTTCACCAATAGAAAGCTACGTTATTCCTGTGTAATATAGGCTATTTTTTAATCCCGGAATAAGGTCCTGTGTGGTGGTCCATGGGAGCGAAGCCGCGGGGAACAGCTAGTAGTATATATATAGATTAAGGGATTGATCACAGAACACACAACATATACATGACTCACTTACACGTTTTGTCACTAAAATTTCTATGCATCCGTCATGTCACTGTCACAGGTCCAGTTGAGAACCAGCGTCGTACCGACATATTGCTGAATTGGTCTTATTTGGCGCAGCCGAGCATTATACATTGTAATCTTTATATTGTTTTCCCTCTATTTTATTTTTGTTTAGATTTAAGTATTTTTTAAGTTTTTGGTTATTTTTTATGTTTATGAAGTGTGCTCTAGTGGCTTGTGACAAATAAATGTGTTTTATTTCTACCATTTTTTTATTTGGATAGCACTTCGTATTGCCATACATTTTTGTCGTTTTTCCCATAGATATAGTATGTACAAGATAAACAGAGTCAGATGAAAAGCGAAACCAAAAATATAAAATCTATGTGTTAGGGTATTGTCCATGTGTTAGTTAAAAAAGTGTTGTGAAAAAGTTCATGTTCAGTATCGATATCGATACTTGGTGAACACAATATGAAACACGATTAAAGTGTTATTGGTTTAACTATTATAATAGCTGGGCAAAATACATGCTTTGCTAAAGAAAACAAATTACAAAATACTATATCGCGTGTATTTAAAATTAGAAATACAAAATATTTGAATGTAGTGTATTTGAAATACAAAATACAGTATTTTTATTCGAAATACAAATTACTAAATACAGTCGATCATCCATCGTGACATTCGTACTAATAAACTTAATCAATACACAGAAGTTTCGTAAAAATTAACCGTTTGAAATGAAAATGACAATTTACAAGGTACTTGACAATTTTGACGTACGCGGTCGCCATTTTGCTTATGAAAGCTATCCAACGCTATTTCCTGCAGAACGCACCTATTAATAAAATCGTTAAATATATTTTGAAGCCAAAAGTAAATACTTTTGGCTTCAAAATACTAACTATAAAATACCGCAGCGTCAGGTATTTGAAATTGACGACACGGTTGGCGTAGTACTGCGCGCTGTGTGTCGCAGGTTCGATACCCACAAGGAACAAATATTTGTATGCCACAGATAGTAAATGCGATTATTTTGGAGAATCTCCAACACATTTTTGCAAAAATGAGGTCGATCATTCTTTTCCTTTTCATGTTTTGTATAAAAAGTTTCTCAGCACTACAGCATAATGCGACAACATCATTAGCTGGATATTAGCCTTCGTCTGTTTTAGAATAGTCCCTCTTAACAATTAAGAAATTATGACAGAGAGCTGCTGGGTTTGATAATAAACTATGTACACAGTCCTCACATTTAACTCTTTTTATAATATTTTTACTACATACCCAGACACATACGTAACGATCATCATAGATAGTTGCGACAAACTAGCAGAACATGCCAAAATTTATTCAAAGTATCAAAACATCAAAACTCGCCGAAACATTTTGAAAAATAAACGCTAATATAATAAACATGCAACTTAAAATACAGTTTAGATAAACACATCTTCTCAATCCTAACTTAAATCAATTTTAACCAAACTTCACTAAATAAGTTTGTATTCATGTCATGATGTCACTAAAAAACGATTAAGTTTTTATCGATACTCATGACGTCACCGCTTTGTCAAGCCCTAGCGTAAAGAAACAATTTACTCTTTTACATAATATTTTTGCAAATACTGTTAGAATATACAAAATATACTTATATAAAACAATGTAAATCAATATGCTATTGTAAAAATATTTTTCTGAGCCGATTACTAGCAGAAATTTGACAAAATTTGGTTCGAAACAAACCAAGGACAAAATTGTATTTACCTATGAAACGTGTATTTATTGGGGTTATTTCGTCTTGTAACGTCACATTCACTCACAGAACAAGCTACCATAGCTGCGTATTTAATATTATCAATTTAAATCTTAAGATTATTATTTAAATGCAAGAAATTCACCGCGGCGTAAAATAGATGGGACGCTATGGACTCTTCCTCGCGAAAAAAATGACATGACCGGACTTTATTCGCTCTCTCTTTTTCTCTTGGGCGGTTTGTACTTGATTAGGATTTTTCGCTCGCACGCTTCGTGTATCTTTTGGCGTAGCAAAAAAATTCTAAATCTATGGTTTTTCCAATCATAATTGCGATGATTTCATTGAAAGAATGTCACTTGTTTAGAGCCTCTGGAATATAAATCATAGGACTTAAAAAAAAATTTGTTTAAGGAATAAAAATATGACACTTTCTTAGGTTCTGTTAAAATAGGACCAAGTTGCCTTCGCTGAAGGACTATTCTATTCAAACGACTTTTAGTTCTCGTGGTCATGGAGCAGCATCAACGCTGGCCACCTAAGAAAGAATGACAAGACGTCAAACAAATCCTGCAAACCCGCACGAAAAGTTTTCGGCGCCACTTGAACGTATGTACGAGTACCTACAACAGTCCGACATCAAACGTCGGGCAGTTGCCCGGACCAGACACAACATCCTGGTCTCATGTGGTCGGAGGAACCTTCCATCAATGGAGGTTTGCGGGACTTTATACCCTGTTCCGCCTACCACCAAAGTCGAAATTCCAAAATGATAACGATAGTGTTTGACAATCCCATACAACACCTTAGTGCTCGTTCACAGAGGTCCGTTTTACAGGTCCACTTTATCATATATGTTTTTATTCGGCAATGGCGTTGGTACTTAGTTGTAAGAGCGAGTTCACACACACAACAGTATTAAAATACTGATCCGTTTTGTTTGTGTACACTGACTTAATGTGGTGTGAACATTACCCCCAGTAGCGACGGATCCGTTAAAACGGTACTGTTATTGCGGTGTGAACATCACATCTAGTAGCAATGGATTAAAACCGTACCCTCACACACATAGAATAGAATAGAAATATATATCTACATAGGCACAACACAATTGCAACGAACATGGAGTAAACGACAAAAAAGAAGAGCATAGATAAATTGCGCTGTACGTGCCCATACTGAAAGGGTTACCAACTCAGCATTTGCTGGGCGTCAGACACCCAGCGCTGATTTTCGGTTGGCACCCTGCAGCAACACACGGACGTAGGTAACAAAATAAAATATAATCTATACATAATTTGACATGAATGATATAATTTAAGGATGTGTAATATGTATAAATAAATAATGTACAATGAAATATACAATGTGTGTGCGTGTGTGGGGCATACATTTTACATGACATACATTTTTATAATGGCTATCACGACGATTTCTTTGCTAGAATGCCACTTGTCTAGACCATCTTTAGGCATTTCAGCTAGCTACCAATATCTATGCAAACATAATTGGGTATGTTGGTAGGTTACTAAATTTCTTTTTCGGATTTTATCTTTCAAATACCCTTAAACTGTCATAACACTTTTCGTTTCCAAAACCTCCCGTGGCCTCGCTTGCACCCATCAGATAAATGAGGCTGCGTAGTATATGATATAAATATTGACATAAATCAGATGTACACGTGGGCTCCCCGCGGCGAATCTGGTGGTTGTGTCCACAGAACTTAGAAAGAAGACAGAGGTAGAGGTGCCTACAGGTTTTTTGGGCATGCTAAAATGATTATGAAGTCGATTGCATTGACGAAAATGACGTAAATTTACAGCAATAAACTGATAACTATGGCATTAAAAATTTGAATATTTTTATTGAGATCCAGTAAAAGACATGATGTCTAGATACTAAATAAATTTATAAACGATTGACAAGCAGTCCTGCAGCATGTGGGTTTGAAGTGTGCTACCGAAAATGAGCTCAACCCCAAACTTTTTGGCAATGGTTGTCACTGATATAAATTTAATTTCGGCGATTTTTATTGAATCTAGCTCTATCCCTGTACCTTTGGTTAAAATATTATAAACGGATAGGTAACTACAGAATACACTAAAGCCATCACGCGTGTACAAGCTTATCTCGAGTGTACCGATATTTTATAAAAATCCCATACCAGCAAATATGTGGGTGTAACTCTATTTACTCTTTCTGGGATTACAGACTTATTGTAACG
The DNA here is from genome assembly GCA_945859665.1 of Anorthoa munda. NCBI lineage: Eukaryota > Metazoa > Arthropoda > Insecta > Lepidoptera > Noctuidae > Anorthoa > Anorthoa munda. The sequence goes on along the minus strand of OX243896.1, from coordinate 17,037,534 downwards.
TAAGCCAAAGAGCTTACAGCCCCCTCTATATTTTTTAAACGCTCTGTGGTTGTATCCCACGATATTGACTACCCGTTTCCATTGATACTTTTTTCCTTAGAATATAGACTAAACGTGTGGTGCAAGGTATACATTGTGGCGCTGTTAATAACGTTTAATTATTGTCGTGTACCTCCAGTATATCTCAACGGCGTAGTACTTGATGTGGTGAATATATTTAAATACCTGGGTCATATTGTCACCAGTCACCGACGTGGTGATGGCGACATAGAGCGCTAGCGCAGGGCGTTGGCGGTGAGGAGCAATATGCTCGCTCGCTCGTTTGCTCGCTGCACGGCAGACGTCAAAGTCAGTTTATTTAAGGCGTTCTGTCAGTCATTTTACACGAGCAGCCTATGGGTGTCATATACGGGTTGAGCCTACAACGTCCTGCGCGTACAATATAACAACGTTTTCAGGATGCTATTGCGGTTGCCGCGACGTTGCAGAGCATCTGGAATGTTTGCTGCAGCTCGTACTGACGGTTTTCATGCTATCATGCGTAAGAAAGCGGCATCCTTACTGCAACGCTTGCGTGGCACTCGAAAACGGCATCCTGAAAATGATTGTTTGCAGAGTGGACTGCCCCATACAAAGATACTGGGTGGAAATAGGTATAGGTTTATGTTAAATTGAATTAAGTACTAATTACACTAACATAGCATTTGAGGAGCTAGTGGCTAAATAATAACAGCCGCACGGGTCGATCATCAAGGTTACGCAACGCTTGACGAGGTCGGTCCGTGGATGGGTGACCATTTTCAACATACCGAGTTTCCTCCTTGCCTCGGAAAGCACGTTAAGCCGTCGGTCCCGGCTGTCATTTAAAGATCTTTGACAGTCCTTACGGGTAGTCAGAAGCTTGAGATCTGACACCAGTCTTGCCAAAGGGTACCGTGTTACCCAGTTACTGGGTTGTGGAGGTCAGATAGGCAGTCGCTCCATGTAAAACACTGATACTCAGCTGAATCTGGTAAGACTGGAAGCCGACCCCAATATAGTTGGGAAAAGGCTAGGCAGATGATGAACACTAACATAGCATTTACGTACTAACAACTAACAAGTTACTCATATAGGTCTGATTTTAAATAATTAATGTAGTGTATGTTGATTAGTTAAATGCTTTTTAGTTAAAGTTCGCACAGACAGGTGCAACATGACAGGGAGCAGACAATGCGTCTTTATATAAATGATTATAAAATTGCTTTACAGAATAATAACAACTCTATGAAAAAAGGACTTCGCGACGCACTTGTCTGCAGGAGTTTTTATAGGTCTGCACGTGGATCTTCTTGATCATCTTGGATCGGTTTGTATTTGTTTCGCGTAGACTAGACTCTAAAGTATCGTATTTTGACCTTGCAATAGAACGTATATTCCAATAGAATGAGATTTTAAGGACGATCAAAACAATTGAGACTAAATCAACAACATTATTCGTTTCACTGGGTCAAAAACAAATAGTGGTTGATCTAAAAGTTATAATGAGATGTAAAATTCAGGGTTACTCAATACTTGTTCAGAAAGCAAATAGGAGAAACTTGTTTTGAATCCAATTAATCGTTCGACTCTTCATTTATGTATGTTACGATTGAGAAATTTTAAATGAATCTTACTAATATTGTAAATGTGAAAGTTTAGATGGATGGATGCTTGTTTGTAAATCAATCGCGCCAGAACGGCTGAACGGATCTGGATAGAAAATGCTCAGAGATAGATTATAGTCTGGAGTAGTACATAGGCTACTTTTTATCCCGGTCACAGATAATATAATAACATACAGATGCCTCATCCCATACAAAGAAACCGTGCCGACGTAACTAGCGTTTTTTATCTGATTAATCTTGTTATTTTTGTTGGTACATCAATCACGTTCGATCCCGTTTCACGGCAATAGATGGTGTTAGCCGCTACTTGCAAGTAAAAGGGTTTACTGTTCGTTTTATAGTATTTTTTGCACGTTTTTACAGTTTTTTTGCACCAAAATGTGTTACAATGCAAATTTTAACAATCGATTGGAATGCCTCAGAAATTAAAAAATGCGCCATCTATTGGATCAATTTTAATTTAAAACGTTCAAATAATCTTTGAAATGTGAATTAAGAGCCCAATATTCCATAATTTTGTACTAAGGAGAGTTGATTAAACAAGAACATACAATTTTTATGTTCAATTTTAGAAAATGTTAATTTTACACACAATTCTATTGAATTGTGTGTACATGTCGCGCTATCTAGTGAGATTTATTTGAACCAAATTTTCTTAGCAATGAGACCCCGTGTCCCGGTATAATGTTCCCTTGGGATAATGAAACACTTTTCAAACAGGTGAAGCCGCTGGCAGAAGCTAGTATTAATGAAAATGTTTATATATGATTTGGTTTGGAGAATTCACAGTTAATAAAAAAGATTTCATATTATTCCATTTAGGAATTACTAAATGCCCTTCATTCACTATAATTAATTATATATCTATTAAAATATTCGAAAGTTATTTAATATTATTACAAATTTCCGTCGCAGCATTTTATGGTCATACCTAGAATCCCTATCGAATTTCTGTTTATTATTTTAGTATTCCTAATTCTAATCCAACACGAAAATGAAGGGAATTAAATGAATCAACTAACTACACGTAGCACAATAAAAGGATATTAAAATAATTTAGCGGATGCTAATTAAGTTTATTAAATAATTTTTAACCGACTTCAAAAAAGGAGGAGGTTTTCAATTCGAAAGATTTAAAAAAAAATATTTTCACATATTTTCCCCGATTACTCAGACTCCTGGACCGACCGAAAACAATGTTTACAAAAGACACCGCGCGACTTCGAAAAAGAAAGTAATTTTATATCTTTGTAGTGTTTTGATTTGGGAGTCGGTTAGATTTTGTATAAGAAGTTTTAATCTTTAGTTGGTATGATTTACGAGGGCTGCACTAAAGGTATCGGGAATGGAATATTTCCACTGTTCCTGTCATATTAAAGTCTTTTTAATTGAAAACTCCTTGGTTTTAAAATCGAATACCATTTATTTATTTAAAAAAAGATTCTCGGTCTTGTCACAAGGTTTTGTCAAACTTGTTTAGTCGTTGAGAAAATGGAATTGACTCGAGAAAATTCAAGAGCGATGATTTATTATGACTTTCGAAGTGGTTTAACACAAAAACAGTGTGTTGACCGGATGATTTCTGCATTTGGTGATGAAGCCCCATCCAAAACCACAATTTATCGTTGGTTTGCTGAATTTCAACGTGGACGTGTCAAACTCAGTGATGATCCCCGTCAAGTTCGTCCAAAAACTGCAGTCACCCAAGAAAACGTTGATGATGTGCGTAAGCTGATTGAGGAAGATCGACATGTGACATACCGCGAAATTCAGGCAACTTTAGACATTGGCATGAGTCAAACACTAAATAATATTGCATGAACAATTAGGTGTAAAAAAGTTGTTTTTCCGATGGATACCGAATTCGCTCTGTGAAGACCAAAAAGCGGCTCGCGTTATTTGGTGCGTCAGAACTCTCGAAAGATTCCACGCAGGATCCTCAAATGCTGTATACAACATAGTATCAGGTGACCAATCCTGGATATACGCGTACGAACCCGAAACAAAAAAAAAGACACGAGTTTGGGTGTTCGAAAATGAGTTAAAGCTAACAAAAATTGTTCGTTCACGGAGTTTTGCAAAAAAAATGGTGGCCACGTTTGTCTCCTCTTGAGGGACAAAGAACGGTTAATGCAGAATGGTATGCTAGCCTTTGTTTGCCACAGGTCGTTTCTGAACTCCGTAAAGAGAACTGCAACCGCCGCATCATCCTCCATCACGACAATGCGAGTTCTCACACCGCGCACAGAACAAAAGAGTTTTTAGAGCAAGAAAACATATAATTATTAGACCATCCGCCGTACAGCCCCGACCTAAGCCCTAATGATTTCTATACTTGCCCTAAAATAGAGAATAAATTGCGTGGTCAGAGATTTTCATCATCTGAAGAAGCTGTGGACGCCTACAAAACGGCCATTTTGGAGACCCCAAATCCGTCCTTCCGAATGGAATAGTTGCTTCAATGATTGGTTCCATCGTATGGAAAAATGTGTCAAATTTCGCGGAGAATACTTCGAAAAGCAATAAATACATTTTTAAATAGTAATGTTGTGTCACTTCCTTGATTCCCGAAATTTTCAGTGCCGCCCTCGTATCATCATCATCAGCAGAAAGACATGTGAAGATTTGGTGTAAAAAAAAATTAATTCTCTCCTGTTCTGATGACCAACACCTGCTGCAGGGTTTTATCTATATCTATACTTTATACTTTACTTTATAATTATCATCTATACTAATATTATAAAGAGGAAAGATTTGTTTGTATGAAAAATTCTTTCACCAATAGAAAGCTAAGCCACGGTGAACAGCTAGTTATATTATACTAGCTGTTGCCCGCGGCTTCGCTCCCGTGGAGTGGTCCCATAGGACCCGTTTTCAAGATTAAATATTAGCCTATGTCACTCAAGAATAATTCAGCTTTCCATTGGTGAAAGAATTTTTTAAATCGGTCCAGTAGTTTCGGAGCCTATTCGGTACAAACAAACATACAAAAAAAAACTTTCCTCTTTATAATATTACTAGCTGTTGCCCGCGGCTTCGCTCCCGTGGCCCACCCCACAGGACCCGTTTTCGGGATAATAAAATAGCCTATGTCACTCAGGAATAATGTAGCTTTCTATTGGTAAAAGAATTTTTCAAATCGGCCCAGTAGTTTCGGAGCCTATTCGGTACAAACAAACAAACAAACAAAAAAATCTTTTCTCTTTATAATATTAGTATAGATATAGAATAGAAAAAAAAAAATTTTGGAAAAAAAAATACTACCGACTTCCAAATAAGAAAACAACAAAGTGAAAAATAACTTTATTTTTGGAAGTCGGTGTCTTTGGTAGGTACCATTTTTTTGCGTTAAAGTTTTCCATACTTAAATATTTTTTTTTTCCAAAAATATTTTTTTTTTCACTTTTTGGTTGTACCTACCTAACAGGCAAGTTGTTTAGTAAGGTATCTATAACGCCAGAATAGATTACCCGAATGGCCGAATATCATGAAATTTAAACATAACCGGTGAAATGAGAGATCTGCGTACCCCTTAAGAGGATACTGGCGTGATGTTATGTTATGAAATGGTATAAATAATGAACAGATATGAGATTGCAGCAATCCCGAGAGATTTGCCGTAATTTATTGAAGAGTTCTGTTGTATATCTTCGAAGTTCTTCATCAGATCTTCACCAAATTAAAATGGGACCAATTTCGAAACATACTTTTCCAAACAAAAAAGAATTTTCAAAATCGGTCCAAAATTGACGGAGATATGCGTGAACATACACAAAAAAAAAAATATAATGTCGAACATAGAACCTCCTCCTTTTTGGTAAGTCGGTTAAAAATACCGTTTACTCTTATAACTTGTACCACACCACATCGTCTCAGCCGATTGCCTTCCAACCAATACAGCCGGGGTACAGTTTAACGTAAATCCAAATGTGTGTGTGCTAAATAATTTACCGAACACAGTACACAAGTGTGAACCGGACGCACTGACTGGCTTGACCTGTGCCAAATTGTATTAGGGCTGTACGTCGTTAGGCTGGGGACAGATAATACTATTGGACGATTTAGTGCTTAGACGGTAACTGGCTTGGTAACTGGTTGTGGAGAAAACTGGATTGATTTTGCTCTGGAATTGTGTATTTTTTTAGCTAGGTGGACCGACGACTGGATAGCGGAGGATCGGGTGTCCAGGCTTGGAATAGATCTAGTTCTAGCTATGGGCAGCAATAACCTGAGTTAATAACACCCTATTTTTACCCGACTGCCGAAGGAGGGTAATGTGTTTATCAGTCTATGTATGTATGTATGTATGTATGTATGTATGTATGTATGTATGTATGTATGTATGTATGTATGTTTGTTCCTATATGGCGTTCCAGAAACCAAACGCGTTGACCGATTTTGATGATTCATACGTCAATCGATTCGTCTTAACCTTGCGAGTGTCATAGGCTACATTAAAATTGGAAAATAGAATAATGGCGGCTTTTGGGCGCCATATTGTGGGGGGGCAATTTTATTTTTTCTTCCAAACCCATCGTGTGGGGTATCAAAATAAAGGGTTTCAAGAGGTGATTTCAAAAATATATAACACTTATATATTTAAATGTACCTAATTCGAAAAAAATGTTAACTAAAAAGTTATAAATAAAAAAGTTAATTAAAAAAATCAAAATACCCGACTGCTTAAAAAGCGAACTAAAAAGACGTAAACAAGACGAAAATCATGCTGTGCAGTCGGAGGATACATCTGGTTTTGGTCAGCCAGCTCGCGAATATGTATCCTCCGACTGCACAGAATGATTTTCGTCTTGTTTACGTCTTTTTAGTTCGCTTTTTAAGCAGTCGGGTATTTTGATTTTTTTAATTAACTTTTTTTTCATGTACGTGTCTTTGTTTTAATTATTGTTGTTGTACTTAGATAATATTATTTAACGAGATGAAATAGCTTCTTTTGAAAATTTTAATGTTAAGGAGCATTATGTAACTCCATGAATTTTTAAGTTAAATTTCTTGGTCGTTTCCCATATGGGCCTCCGGGCTTACTAACAAGTGAGAAACAATACTGAGTAGTTATCATCGAGCAAAGTATCGGGTATGCGAGCTAGCAAATGGATATGAGGCTACACGATTGTGCATCAAAATTCTTAGGTAAACTAATATTTTACAAGCGGTAATGATTTTATCGAAACTACAAAAAGGTTTGGGATTGATAATGCAATACAGAAATCTCACGTGGTTTTACGAAGGGCCTTTTGGGCTAGACAAAGTGACATTGTATTGGCTATGACGTCAAAATACTAAATTGTAAGGGATTGACCTCGTGATACCATCTCAAACTTGTACCTACATTGCTGGCAAATAAATAATAATAAAAAAAAAAAAAAAAATTTTGGTAGTGCATGTCAATCCCATACATTTTGGTATTTTTGAAAATCGTTATCGGTGATAGAATTGTCTTTTTTAGGCCCTCTCAGGCCCGTATTCTGGATGCTCAACCGCAACTCAAACTCAAAATTGGCAGTTGTGAATGGTTGTAATCACAACCAATCACAACTGCCAACCAATCGCAACTCTCGAGTTTGGCATGTTATGATTATTCAGCTTGACATATGTGTACTCAATAGAGCAAGAGCCCAGATGCCCCAGACGTTACTGGATTCTTTCTATACAAAATGTGTGGTAAAAAAAAGGTAATGAATGAAAATGGAAGTCGAGTTAGCAAGTACGAGTACGTTCAAGGTACATGCTAAAACTACTCAATTCCCCTGATTTTGACTGTTAAAAGATTTCAGTAACGTTTGGGTCGTCTAGGATCTTGGACTTGAGCACATTAATATAAAAAAAAAACCAGCCAACAAATCAAAATTCTCCATTGTCAGTTTGAAATTAATTGAGCACGAGCATCTGGAATGGTCGTTCTATAAGCGATGATTACAGTCAAAATTCCAAAATTTAAGCACGCACTATGTAGCGCTTAGCAATCATATAAATTTTATTAATCGACTTAAAAAAAAGTAGGATTTTTTTTTTAATGTATGTTACCCGATTACTCAAAGACGCCTGGACCGATTTGGAAATGAAACTAAATTGGTTTGAATTTCTTTTAAATTATCCAGGTGATCCCATGGTAATTAGGTTAGGATCTGATGATGGGATCCAAGGCAACGCCTCAAATATTATAGGCGTACATATAGCGATTTTGGTATTTTATTCAATACTGCTTTCATTTGCACTCAGAAAGTATCATTTGGTGAAGTGGAACTGATGAAGATGAACACAGATGACCACTGGAACTCTTTAATGCTAAGTATGTGACGGGTATAAGATATTTCATAGTTAACCGACTATGATAAAGCAAATTCTGAAATAAATAAATGGTTCTGATGAAAATGGTACCATCGAATGGATCAGATGATGAAGCCGGAAGATAGGCACTGTAACTCCGAAAAAAAACAATGTTCCCTAGATGTGTTTGGACTTATTGGCATCGTCATAAGATGTACTTTACGGATAAATGATATTCATGTTAATTGGAGGTATCTACCTAAACTAAAAAGAGATAAATAAAAACCTTTTTAACCAAAAAAACAAACCGACTTCCGAAACAAATCACTAATAAAAAGCTTTTTAGCAAAACATCAAACCGACTGCCAAAACAAAACTTGTTTTGGAAGTCGGTTTGATTTTTTTTTTGTTAGTATGTTTTTGGGTTATAAAGTTTTTTTTTTTAAGTAGCATGTAAATATCGCTATCACAATGCTTTCGTTAAAAAAACATCACATATCTAGATCCTCAGGTTACTTATACTACAAAATTGTTTAACATCGATGGTCAGTCCTTAGCCTTAATTTAGATTTACAAATATTTGCAATAGAATATCTTGACGTTTCGCATTAGCTATGCGTTCCGTGAACTGTAATTGCATACGTGCTGCTATTATCGCCAAGGCGTCAAAGTTAATGGGTTTGAAGAGTGAAGACATATGCAAGTGAGCGACACTTGTTTGTTTGTCTTGAACGGTGGAACATGGTACTGAAGCTATATTAGGGATGTAAGAGCAAACAAGAAACTGTCTTTGTTCAGTGGTATTTATATTGTGTTTGGTTTGGAAATCATCCTTATCAAGACAGATGATTTAATACAACAACTTGTCTGTCCAAAGACTAGACGAGTGACATTCTATAAATAAATGCTGTTCAATAGCGATTGGAAAAATGTTTGGGCTCGTCAAGCGCTATTGAAATGTCACGTGATCAATACTTACATATTTTGGCATTTCGACTATCACCATCGCTGATATCGGGTGCATCATCATCATCATCATCATATCAGCCAAAAGACGTCCACTGCTGGACATAGGCCTACTCCAAGCGTCGCCATATTGACCGGTCTCGTGCGTCTCGCAACCAGCGGATCCCCGCAACCTTCACCAGGTCATCGGTCTACCTGGTGGGAGGCCTTCCAACGCAACGTCTTCCTGTTCGCGGTCGCCACTCCAGAACTTTTCAGCCCCATCGGCCATCCGTTCTGCGAGCTATATGCTCTGCCCACTGCCACTTAAGTTTGGCAATTCTTCGGGCTATTTTGGTAACCCTGGTTCTCTTGCGGATATCTACATTTCTTATTCGATCACGCAAGGAAACGCCGATCATATCTCTCTCCATTGCCTTTTGAGTGACTGTAAGCTTTCGGATGGGTTACTCGATAAAAATCTCTTAGGGTACTTACACTGTGCGGTTAACCGGAGCACAATCAAAAATATGTACGAGAAACTAGTTTTTATCCGCACTACGATGCGGCTGCAGCTGGTTGCGGCTGCTGCCGGACGGTTGACTGCGTTCCTGCGTTGGAGGCCTTACAGTTTCAATTTAAAAAAATATTGTTTTTAAGCTCAAGCTTCAATTGTTTTAGTTCTATAATGACGTAAGGTTATGTTTATTTATTTTACTAAATAATTTTTTAAGATTTACGTTTATATTTTTTTATTTTCTCATCTCAAACACAGTGCTCTTCGCAGGATATGCCCCACCTCCTTGTCTGCCCTTCGAGTGCTGAACGTGGCGAATGTCAGTGCTGCCTAAGTAGCCACCACTCTGATCGGTCGAATTAGAAATGAGGATATCCGCAGGAGAACCAGGGTCACCGACATAGCCTGAAGAATAGCCAAATTGAAGTGCCAAAGAGCAGGGTACATTGCTTGCAGAACGGATGGCCGATGGGGCCGAAAAGTTCTGGAGTGTCGACCGCGATCCGGAAGACGCAACGTTGTAAGGCCTCCAACAAGATGGACCGATGACTTGTTAAAGACGGCGGGAGTCCGGTGAATGCGAAACGTACATGACCGATCAGTGTGGCGACGCTTGGGGTATGCCTATGTCGGCTGAAATGATGAACCACATTCTAAAAATATTGTCACACGTGTCCGAACTGAAAACTCCGCTGACAACTGCAAAGGTTAGATTTTCAAGGTTGAAGACAGAGCTCTCGCGACCCTCGCGTTGAATGTGAGACTCATGACGTCATTCGATTTATCCACGGAATAAGCATGTTCAGAAGGCTCACTTCACAGAATGATACGGTTTCAAAAGTGAGATTGCCCTTTAATCTTTGTTTTTGTTTGTTTTTCTTTTTTAAACGTTGCATCACACTAGGAATTTCTTCCTGTATCGTGGGTGCGTTTACAAACATATAAACTCACATACACAAACACCCAGAGCCGGAACAACTATCTGTAGGTCGTACAAATTTTTGTTCCGTGCGGGAATCGAACCCGCGACAAGCAGCGCAGCAGTCAATTGCTCAACCACTGCGCCAACCGTGCGCCCAAAAACTTACCAGTAGCATAAGTTTATGAACTTGCACACAGTCGCTCCCATGGACTTATGATAAGAAATTAAGTCACTAGACTTTAAGCCTTACTTATTGACCATGATCAACATCAAGAAGAGGCATCCTAGAGTTATGAGGCTTGGCGATACTAAAATCTTTTGAAAGATGCAGGCATTATGAGCTTGAAAATCTATTAATGACAACTACACTACACAAGATCACAAGTACCATCAAGGGCACCATTGTACGATTCTCATAATCTAGAACATCATAAGCAAATAGATGCAAGGAAGTTGCATCAATACAAATGCTATTGGGCCTTGGCTAATCGAGCATAATGACCTGCCTGATTGGAGAATCCTCCCTTTAAGCTTGAGGGTCATAAAATAATAAATAAATATTGTGTATTTACTTCTTGGGGGTAAAATCTCGAGTTTGAATCCCACTCGTTGCATTAGCAATACGCGAAGTCGTATGGTCTCTACGTTCATGGTAATAGCTGATATTGACAGCTCTTAGCAGTAAAAGTCGTTTCAATAGAGCATGTGTTATCGCTAATGTATGGTTGACCCACTATGTTCACACGAACATTATAGTGCATAATATCTAATTAATTATCTTGATATACTTACTTCTAATCACTTAGCCTTGCCCAGCTATGTTGGGGCTGGATTTTAGTATAACCGGATGTAGCTAAAATCTGTGTTTAGTTTAACCAGATTTGTTAGGGAGTTGCTCGTCCAACTTTCCACAGTGTCTCAAGATGAAAGTCCAGTGTGTGATGACTTATGGCTCTGAGACGTGGTCGCTCACAATGGGCCTCATTAGAAAGCATACAGTCACCCAAAGGGCAATGGACAGGACCATGCTCGGAATTTCCGTGCGTGATCGAATCAGAAATGTAGATATCTGCAAGAGAACCATGGTTACCAACATAGCCTGAAGAATTGGCAAACTTAAGTGGCAGTAGGCAGGGTACATTGCTAGCAGAACGGATGGCCGATAGGGCAGAAAAGTTCTGGAGTGGCGACCGCGAATCCGAAGACGTTGCGTTGGAAGGCCTCCCACTAGGTGGGCCGATGACCTGGTGAACCCGGTGATCCGCTGGATGCGGGACGCACGGGACCGGTCAATGTAGCGACGCTTGGGGGAGGCCTATGTCCAGCAGAGGACGTCTTTCGGCTGATATGATGATGATGATGGTGGATGTAGCTGAATACCAGTATTTAAGATGAAACGACTGCTCATTTAAACTTTACAACCCAAATGGGTTGTAGACGTCTTTTTAAGATTGATGGACATACGCTCTTCCATTTTACCTGTACAACCAAACAAATTTTCCTGTATAGTGAAGCTTCTGTACCAATTTGCTTGTTCCATCATCGATCATTCTACTAAAAACAAAGACAGAATGTTTTTAGAGATCAAATGGACTGTTTTGTATTAATATGTATGCTTCTATCTCTTAGGGGATTAACAAGAGTTCTATGTTGAAGTGTAGAACGAATAATCATGTTTATTTATGATTACTATGTGTCTTGTTTATTACCCGACTTAGTGATATGACAAATGGCAGCTGTAGTAAACAGTTAGTTTTGGTAACAGTTTTTACCCGACTGCCGAAGGAGGGTTATGTATTTATCAGTCTATGTATGTATGTATGTTTGTTTCTATGTGGCGTTCCAAAGACCAAACGCGTTGGCCGATTTTGATGATTCCTACGTCAATCAATTCGTCTGAACCCTGCGAGTGTCACTGGCTACATTAAAATTGTAAAATAGAAAAATGGCGGATTTTGGGCGCCATATTGTGGGACCCATATTTTTTTTGTCTTCCTATCGTGTGAGGTATCAAAATAAAGGGTTTTGACGAGGCAATTTCAAAAATATATAACACTTGTATGTTTCTATGTACCAAATTGTAAAAAAAATACTAAAAAGTTATAAATAAAAAAAAGTTAATTAAAAAAACCAAAAATCCCGACTGCTTAAGAAGCGAACTAAAAAGACGTAAACAAGAAAAAAATCATGCTGTGCAGACGGAGGATACATATTCGCGAGCTGGCTGACTAAAACCAGATGTTGTAAACGTTTTTTTTGTTTATTTGTGGAGATGAATGGTGTCTATTCTTAGAATGTTTTTAGCATTATAAGATCCTGAAATAGTCATTAAAATCACACCTGTATTGTGTGAAGGGTAAGGCTGAAGTATTCCTATAATAATTCACCCTATTTTGCAAGTTGCAAACCCAGGCAGGCCCTTTACTTTGTGTAAATTATTTCATCACCACTGCTTTCAAAACGGTGAAGGAAAACATCGTGAGGAAACCGACATGTCTTAGAACCAAAAATTCGAAGATATTTGATATCCACCAACCCGCACTGGGCCCGTGTATGATTGCGGCCCATTCCCTCTCATAGAGAGGAGGCCTGTGTCCCAACAGTGAGGACATTAATAGGCTGATGTTGATTGCCTGAAGGTTAACGCCGAGGACATTCCTATAATAAATAATTTACCCATATTTTGCAAGTTGCGAGCCTGGTGTAGCTCGTGGTTAAATAATAACAGCCGCGCAGGTTGATCTTGGTTAAGGAACGCTTGCCGAGGTCGTCCGTGGATGGATGACCATCTTTAAATAACGAGTTTCCTCCGTGCCTCTCAAAGCACGTTAAACCGTTGGTCCAGACTGTCATTTGAAGATTTTACCTAGTTATTGGGTTGTGGAGGTCAGATAGGCAGTTGCTCCAAGTAAAACCAGCTGAATTCGGTTAGACTGGAAGCCGACCCCAACACAGTTCGGAAAAGGCAAGACAGATGATGATGTGAATCTTGGTCTAGTGATTGCAAGCTCACAAGGGATTTATCTGAGTACTAAACTCCATTTGCGATAACATTAGACTTTTAAATTAGCTCATTTTACAGCCCATTCAACCGATTTTGATTTCTATTACATTGGTGATACGACATATGGTAGCTATAGTAAACAGTTGGTTTTGGTAACAGGTTTATGCTTTTTATGTCCTCCTTATGTTTACGGGATAGAACTCAAAATTGGTTGAACGGACTGTAAAAAGATTTGGAAACATGTCTAATGTTATTTCAAATGGAGTATAGTGTTTTACATGCTACTGACTATCCGTAACGGCTGTCAAATATCTTCAAATGACAGCCGGGCTTAACGTGCTTTCCGAGGCTCTGAAGAAATTCGCTATTTAAAGATGGTCACCCATCCACAGACCGACCTCGGTAAGGGTTGCTTAACCTTGAAGATCGATTCATGCGGCTGTTATTATATAGCCACGAGCTGTCACATGTCTTCGAATTGTTGATTCTAAGACATGCCGGTTTCGTCACGATATTTTCCTTCATCCGTAGACCAAGAATAAATAAGTTAAAACACGTACTAGGTGTTGAAAAGGCTAGGCGTTGTGGCGGGGTTGGCTAGGTGTTGGTGTTGTTGTTGGTGTTGTTGTTGGTGTTGGTGTTGTTGTTGGTGTTGGTGTTGTTGTTGGTGTTGGTGTTGATCTTTGCCCTTGAAAGGACTTCAAGTACCACCACCACTCACTGGCTTGTATTTCCATAAATATAAAAAAATACAAGTGATTAATGAGTTTGCTTAGCAACACAAAGTGCATGCACTTTGTTGTCTCTAATGGTTTAATTTTCGTGGGAGCAAAACAACTGACTTTAATGGACTCGACTGTCGCAGGTGCTTTGTGACATACGTACGTCATAAAAGTGATAACATGCGGAGTTGTGGATCAAATATTCGTGATTGTTAAACCTACTTTTTGAGAAAGTTTAAAAGAAGAAGCTTTTTTGAGCAACTATGTTACGTTTTTACACACCTGCCTAAAAAAAGAAGTGTTATATTTTTGTAGAAAAGTGTGAAAGAGTTCAATAAAAGTATAAACAGACTACAATCGCAAGCTAGTATTTTATCAATGCCAGACATTAAGAATTATTTCACGATTATTTATGTTGATCGTCCATGCTTTTATTCACTGAAAACAGTAAATAAAAAAAAGGTAATTCAAAAAATTAAAAAACCCGCCTGCTAAAGCGAACTAAAAAGATGTAAACAAGAAGAAAATCATGTTGTGCAGTCGCAGGATACATATTCGCGAGCTGGCTGACTAATACGAGATGTATCCTCCGACTGCACAACATGAGTTTTCTTCTTGTTTACGTCTTTTTAGTTCGCTTTAGCAGGCTGGTTTTTTGATTTTTTGAATAAACTTTTTTATTTATAACCTTTTAGTTAACATATTTTTTTCGAATTAGGTATATTTAAACATATAAGTGTTATATATTTTTGTAATCTCCTCTAATAACCCTTCATTTTGATACCCCAGTCGATGGGTATGGAAGAAAAAAAATTGCAACCCCTACAATATGGCGCCCAAAATCCGATATGTTCTTTTTTTTAAAGGCACTTAGCTAAGAACACTTGGGCGGTCAAGACCTATCTAACGATGTCTTAATTATAAAAATCCGCCAAGTAGTTTGAAAGATATGAGGTAATAAAGAATATTACATACATACAAACATACAAGATACGCGCGAAAAACATAACCCTTTCCTTGCAGCCGGGTTAAAAGCACTTTTAATTACTATTTATTAAGAACACACCAATGTATTCGACCTCCATCTCAATGCTATACAACCTCTTTGTGCAAAAAATACTCGATACAAACTCCTTGTGCAAAGAATACTCGATACAAACTCCTTGTGCAAAGAATACTTGACATACAAACTCCTTGTGCTTTTCGTTTAAATCTTTATTTTTCTCATAGTCATGGTATAAAGTATAGTATGCAACTCTTGAATTAAACGGATTTATATCGAGGGCCAAGAATCACTCACGTCGCAAAGGATTCTAACACTTGAATCACTCGCTGTGCTTGTGATTCACTCATCATGAATCAAGAATTCTTCACTTGTTCGTGATTCTTACCTAAGGCCCTCGCTTTAAATCCGTCCTTTATTCAATAGTTGCATAATATACTATTAGACTCTGTTAATCTATTTATATTTATTAGAGTAGTATCCCAGTGGTATCGGCCGTGACTTACAAGTTGTAGGTCGGGGGTTCGATCCCAGGCAGGCGCTTTACTTTGTGTAAATTATTTAATCACCACTGCTCTCAAAAACGGTGAAGGAAAACATCGTGAGGAAACCGGCATGTCCTAGAAACAAAAATTCGAAGACATATTGTGACATCCACCGACCCGCACTGGGCCCGCGTCGTGGATTACGGCCCATCCCCTCTCACAGAGTGGAGGCCTGTGTCCCAGCAGTGGGCTCATAAATAGGCTGATGATGTGATGTGATGTGAATCTATTTATTATCTTCCTATATAAATAACACAATTGTTCTGACTCCATTACCATCAAAAATCAACGACGAACAGGCAACTTTAAAAATATTTACCTTCCCCAAGCCTCAATGAACGCAAAAGCCTAGAAATAGCCGTTTACCGCGCTCTAATAATGTCATTGAAAACACCGCCTAGCTAGATAACAAATTCAAAGTAAACTGAATCCTATTTTCCTGCGCATAAATTTTAAATTCCCTTGCCAACTTCAAAGAATTACGTTCCATTACACACAAAACGAGCGTCTATATCTTCGCGAACAAAGTTTAAAATCAGTTAGTATGATATCTTGTAGTGTGTTGTTTGAATTAGGACTTTATGGTGTAGTTTTTAAGGTTGAGAATTATTATGTGGGTTTGTCAACCCTTATTTTCGCAGCATCTGCCGCTGCAAGGCTCTTAAAGCGTCTAATTACTGAAAATGATGGTACCTTGTGATATTTCATGAGGGTTATACCGTTCATTTGTTATTTTGTAACTCCCTTGCAGTTACTGAAATACAGAGGTACAAGGGGCTCATGAATGCGTGTGTACCATAATAAGAAAGTTAGTCCATAATAATTATTTCACCTTGATGAGGCTTCTTCATGCTCTGTTTTGAATTTTGCCAGTTCATCAACTATGTGGGGGGACCAAAAGCAAAAGCGTCAATGTCCAGTTTTGCTCAAATTGAACGAAGAACGCCATTTTGTAGAGTGTTTTAAAACCTTTCGGATGGTTCAGCTCATTTGAATGCAATGTTACGACTATCCCATAGAAAAATTAGATAAAAAATTCGGTTGAGAAGCAAAAGCGATATTGTCTTCAACAGTTTAATTGCAAATACGCTACTGTCCAAATTGACCAATCACTGCAATCACAGAACGGTCGGCCATGACACTTTTGTAATGGCGGTGGATGATTTTTGTGAGCGAAATCGCCACTGTCCAAGCGTTTGGATGCAAATCTTACACTGTGATATAAAATACTCTTGTTTCCATGGTTTGAGTGTTTTTAATGGCTATTAAAATGATCTATGATCTCAGAGAAATCAATTATCTGCTAATTTTAAAGTAAGCGATAAACAGTTTTTCCAATCTTTCGTCAAAAAAAAATATCTTGGACAGTGGCGCTTTTGCTTTTAGCCCCCTC
Organism: Anorthoa munda; assembly: GCA_945859665.1. NCBI lineage: Eukaryota > Metazoa > Arthropoda > Insecta > Lepidoptera > Noctuidae > Anorthoa > Anorthoa munda. The sequence continues at coordinate 17,020,552 of OX243896.1, read as the reverse complement.
AAGTATGCAGTTTCATTATTCCAATGCAGTCAACAATGATTTCATTATAAACAATATGAACATATTAAATACATATTTAGCTTGTCATCAAATTCACTGCCGGTATTCTGCCCAACAGTAATTTTCGAATGAGATTCTGCAATTAAAGGTTTTATTAAAAAATGTTAACTTCAGGAAATCGGGTATTATACTGTGGTAATATTTTATGGCGATAAATGTGACAGACGTGCCATAGCTTAGTTCGAATTGAATAAATAATTGTCGATTAACAGTTATTTATTCAATTCGAACTAAGCTTTGCCCGAGGTTTCGATGGCGTGGCCTGCCCTGTAAGGCATACCGTGCATTTTGTGGATAAAAAGTTATGCACAAAGTACCTAATAGCCTATGGCACTCAGTTATAATGTAGCTTTTTTAACCTACTTCCCAAAAATGAGGAGGTTTCTCAATTCGACCGTATTTTGTTTATTTTTTATGTGTGTTCGCGGATAACTTTGTCGTTTATGAACCGATTTTGATGTTTTTTTTTTTTTTAAATAAGGTTGATACCTAAGGTTGGTACCATGATAAGGAAACCAGGATCTGATGATGGCATCAGAAATCGGGGGAACTCTTCAAATATTATAGGCATACATATAGCGATTCTGGTATTTTTATCAATAATGCAATCATTTACACTTAGAAAGTACAATTTCTTTTTTTCCTTTATTTTTAATTTTTTAAAAAACCTTGCCCTACACTAGAAATTTCTTCCTGTATCGTGGGTGCGTTTACAAACATATAAACTCACATACACAATACCCAGAGCCGGAACAACTATCTGTAGGTCATACAAATATTTGTTCCGTGCGGGCATCGAACCCGCGACACGCAGCGCAACAGTCAATCGCTCAACCACTGCGCTAACCGTGCGCCCATTTGGTTAAATGGAACTGATGATGAAGATCACAGATGAAGAAGGCCACTGGAACTCCTTAATGCTTAGTATGTGATGGGTATAAGATATATCGAATAGCTAACCGACTATGATGAAGCAAATACTTATAAATAAATGGTACTGATGAAAATGGTTACATCGAACTAATCTGATGATGAAACCAGAAGATAGGCACTGGAACTCCGAAATAATTCAATGGATCCTAGTCGTGTTTGGGCTTATTGGAATCGTCATGAGATTGTATTTAGCTATAAATAATTTTCATGGTATTTTGAGGTACCTACCAAAACTAAAAAGAGATTAATGACATCAAAAAACGGAAAGATTTTTTCGCTATGTAGTGTTTTATTTTGGAAGTCGGTATGTTTTTTTTTAATTTTTTTTATATATTTAGGAGGTTTTCAAAATCGTAAACATCTATATATAATAATAACACTATTATATAATCACATTCTCGTAAAAGGCTCTAACGATTTCTATAAAATTTGCTATATAGAGCTTTTCGGTGGCGAAATATCGATCTAGCTAGCTCTCATATCAGAAAAAAAACGAAAACAAAACGATAATATTGTTTTGCTTATTTCATTCGAACAGAGCTCTGTTGCCCAGGTTTTTATTTTTGAAATGTGACATCATAAAACTAAGAATACTCACATTCTAAACCGACCTTTAATATTGAAAATATCCCTATTCTCATCCTCAAGCAATAAACAAGTACTTTTACCATTACAAGACTTGATGACTTACAGCCGAGCGACTGAATAACTTGCCAGTGCAATAAAACTATCTTTATAGGCTGTGCCGGAGTATATTTAACTTTTTTCATCACACCGCCTCTCGGATGGCGGCGAATATCCAAATCTGTTGGTTATTACGAGGTAGCGCCGCTCTGGAGCCGTGTTTGAGTGGAATGAGTATGTAGTGGGTTTTTCATATAGTTCGGTAAACTCTGGGTACATGGTAGAGTTTCAGACAAGTTTGAGGCGCATTTATCACACGTGATAAAAATGTACTTACAATATTTACTTTGTATTTCTTTAAGGTCGTAAGTAATTGCTGTTATCGTGATTCCCTTACCAAACAAAAGATCTAACAGAAATACAAACTATGAAAATGTTAACATATCTACGAAAAAACACAACTATTATACCAAAGTCACCGTAGACTTTCCTTGCGGTCATTTAATGGCTAACCTTTTCGAGGTTATTTTTTTATTTTCTTTAAGAAAAGCTCATGCATACTGCGCACGTATACATACCACGGGGAGATAGCGCAGTATGCATGAGCTTTTCTCAAAGATGTGGTACACGCGCAGTTGTGTGGGACTCTAACCTACTAATACTCCACGGTGTGCTCCTGTGCTCTTTAAGGTGGGAACATGCACATCTATGAACCCGCCGCGGCTGTCCGTCACCAGACCTTCCTCTGGCGAGTAACCCCCATCAACAGCGCTCCAGAACACCTCAGGGATCAAACCAGCACATGGGCGCCAGACGACCCCATGTATGGCACCCTTGGTCGCTCTGTGACGGGTCAGGTTAGTGGCCCCGCCACCTAGCACTTTTCGGCCGCAGGGGAGAGCGGCCAACCCAATACTTACACTCCTCCACCGTGTTCGCCTTTAACGGTGGCGACCCCGTTCAGGCCGTGGAAGATAGAGAGAGAGGCGCGCACGACAATACCGGCACTCCTCTCCCGCCGCGGCCACCAACCCTCCGCGCGACGCCTCCCATATGACATCGTGGTGTCGCCCAAGCAGCACCGCAACCTACTTGTTGGGTGCTACGTCGTCAGCTTGATCGGTAAAAGCCCTGACGAGCATCCTCGGGTTCCTCTTTGCTTCACCGTGGGAGACCATGCCATAGCTATGAGTGCCCCCACCTTGACAATGCGGGAATCCACCGCAGGGGTTTCTAGGTCACCTAAGAGATACATTTTTAGCACGAGGCCTTGATGCCAAATAGCAACGGAGGGCAAATAGCCACGGGTTGGTGTCGGCTTATGGAAAAAAATCGTCTATATCTAGTATACCTCAAACACTTCTCTGGTGGCTGAGAACGGCAGCACGGCGAGGCCGACCAGCAGGTCAGCCACCGCAAGAGACACGATGAACAGGTTGGTGACACTGCGCAGCTTTGAAGAGCACAGCACTGCCGCTATCACCAGGCAGTTTCCTGAAACAAAAGTGGTATTAGCCATTCTGATATAAACTAGATTTACACTTTTGTAAAGGTGATACTGGACTTCTATAAGTAAAAATATTATCAATTGGACTCAGGAATGAACATGGATTTGAAAGCTCTAATAATTTTCTTGTGCAATTGGACGAGGTCGTACTTGGCAGTGTGCACTGCCGTGTGTGTTTTTTATCTGTAGAGCATTTTTCATTGCTCTGTGAGCTGTCTAACGTCGGTAAATTATATCAAAGAAAACAATATTTTCAGAAGTTTATCTACGTACCCACTGCTTGAAATTAGTCTTATTAATTATGGTATACTACTTTGCGTACCTAAATTAACTTCAATTTGCGAAAAAAAATTATACATATTTGTCAAAAAATCACACTATCACAATAATATTATAAAGGCAAAAGTCTGTGAGTGTGTATGTTTGTTACTTCTTCATGCTCAAACGGCTGGACGGATCAGGATGAAATTTAGCACAGAGATAGATTATAGTCAGGAATAGCACACAGGATACTTTTTATCCCGGGAATATGTCCCTTGAGATAAATTTCGACATTCAGGCGAGCGAAGCCGCTGGCAGAAGCTAGTGTTTCTATAAAAGTTTTTTCATAAATACATACTTACAATTTCATTAGTTTTTATTTTCAAGAATAACCAAAATATTAATTCTCCATTAAAACAAGTTGTTTTAATATAAATATTGTAAGAATTGTAAGAACTTTTTCAATATAGTTTTCTATACCAGTTAGTTTTATTAAGAAAATTATTACTATGAAGAATATAAAAAACTATCTGTTTTAGACAGTTTCTTTTATAAAATACCACAGAGAGATTTCTTAAAGAAAGTGTACGCTACTCGTATATTTATGAATGAACTCGGTAAATATAAAATTTTTCAGTGGTATTACGGCGATGTTGTCTGTTGCAAAAGACAGTGTTAAGAAAAGTAATTTAAAATCCGTAATACCTAGCTGGCATCATGTTCATTATCATTTTAGCTAAAACATGTCCACTGCTAAATATAGGCCTCCCCCATGTGTCGTCACATCGACCGTTCCTCCAGCGGATCCTTATTTCATCATCAGCCTTATAATGTTCCCACTGCTGGGACACAGGCATCCACTCTGTGAGAGAGGTAATTATGTATATAATAATAAGCTTCCAAGCGACGTACAAGGTTTAAGTGTTAATAAATTCAAATCATTCATTAAACTTAAGTTGTGCCAGAAAGCGTTTTATAACATTAAAGGTTACGTTGAGGACAAAAAGGCTTGGGATTGAGCTGCTCCAATTAATTTCGTTTTTTATTTTTTTTTATTTTGCTACGTGAATTTAGTTTTTTTTTTTTTTTAATTTTTTCTTGCAATGACAAGAATATTTACTTTTTAAAGTATTATATTATTTTATTTTAATTATTGTGAACGTGAAGACTATGTGGATCATTCTTTTTTTAATTTTAATTTATCTTAGTTAGTTTTTAATCATGGTCTGGCAGTTTGAGTATTTATGCGGCCTACCCGGATGTCCTTTCTTTGGTATTGTTCGTCAATTCGTTGAGCTCCTTAAATTCTAAGTTGAGCTGCACGGTTATTGACAAATGCGTGCACTGACTGGACAGGTCCACTCAATCTGGCTGGTTCTTTTCTCAAAAGACCATTTCAGACATCAGTCTACATGGTCTTCACATGATCTAACCAAGTTTTTGTCTGGACTTTAAAAGAGACTGTGACCTCTGAGTTTGTTTCGGCCTTTCTTCTCAGAGTAGTCAGACAGGAAACGCCGACCTCATCTAGTTTTTAACCGACTTACCAAAAAAGGAGGAGGTTCTATGTTCGACATTATGTATGTTTTTTTTTTTTTTTTTTTTTTTTTTTTTTATGTATGTTCACCGATATCTCCGTCAATTGTGGACCGATTTTGAAAATTATTGTTTTGTTTGAAAGAGTATGTTCCGAAATTGGTCCCATTTTAATATGGTGAAGATCTGATGAAGAACTTCGGAGATATACAACAGAACTCTTCAATAAATAAAGGCAAATCTCTCGGAATTGCTGCAATCGCATGTCTGTTTATTGTTTATACCATTTCGTAACATAACATCACGCCAGTACGCTCGAAAGGGGTATGCAGGTCTCTTATTTAACCGGTTATATTCAAGTTTCATGTTATTCGGGTAATCTATTCTGTCGTTATAGGTACTTACTTAACTACTTCCCTATTAGGTAGGTACAACTAAAAACCGGCCGAGTGCGAGTCGGACTCGCGCACGAAGGGTTCCGTACCATTACCGCAAGTAACGGCAAAAAAATCATGTGTCACGTACGTTTGTTGTATGGGAGCCCCACATAAAAAAATATTTTATTCTGTTTTTAGTATTTGTCATAGCGGCAATTGAAATACACCATCTGTGAAAATTTCAACTGTCTAACTATCACAGTTCATGAGATACAGCCTGGTGACAGACAGACAGACAGACAGACGGACCGCGGAGTTAAAGTAATAGGGTCCCGTTTTTACCCTTTGGGTACGGAACCCTAAAAAGTGAAAAATAAAAAACTTTTTTGAAAAAAATACTACCGACTTCCAAGTAAGAAAACTAGAAATTGAAAAATAACTTTATTTTTGGAAGTCGGTGTCCATAACTTGAAAATTTGGTCCTACCACAGACACCGACTTCCAAAATAAAGTTATTTTTCAATTTCTAGTTTTCTTACTTGGAAGTCGGTAGTATTTTTTTCAAAAAAGTTTTTTATAAAAAATATGATCGACATGTGAAAGTGTTTGTACAAGCCAACTTACAGAAAATAAATCATTTATCATTTATCATTTATGGGCCTTAATCCATCACGGCCCAGCGCAGGTTGGTGAATGTCACATGTCTTCGAATTCTTAGGGCCGATTACACCGATGAAACTAATCGCGATTACTTCAACTAAACTCAGTTTATGAAACTACAGCGTTCTAATTGGTAGTTTCTCAGCGGTCTCAACCAATCAGAACGATGTATTTGCTGATTTATGATTAGTTTCATTGGTGAAATCGGCCCTTAGCGACATGGCATCAGATCCTCATTTACTTCTTTTAAAATATTTCTATTGGATTTCTCTAAGGGCTAGGCAGATAATCCGAGCTTTTTGTCTTTAATCGGGCGCAAATACAGAATAAAGACTGTAATGAATTTTGCAATAGAAAAACAAGTCCACAGAAGGACCCAGAGCCACTAGAAAACGTGACATTTGATTAGTGATAAAGATTGCCGAAAAATCAAAATTGTATAGGATTGACATGCACTACAAAAATGTCAATCGGTCAATCCCATTCATTTTAGCACCTCAATCGCTTTCGTCGATAGAATTTCATTTTGTCTAGAGCCTCAAGGCTTTATATAGTCGCTCAGAAGAAACATACCTACTTCATCAGATTTTAAAATGAATTATCTCTCCATCGACTCCTACTCAAAAACATGAACTCATATCAGAATAGTCTTTTGACCACTAACTCAGTTGTCAACGCGCTGATGCGGCATAACTTTATCAACTTCATAATTATTACACTAAAGAGAATCTTTTAATACTCAAAAGCCCAGGCTCAAAAGAAGTGACGAATTAAAAACATTGCAGAGTGAAAAAAAAATACCATTTGGATTTGGAACGCCACATTAAATTTACTAACGAGCTGGAGCCGTGAAAAGCTCAAACCGGGAATGACTTGCATTTTAAGACTCTCGAATACTTCCAATTTACTTTGGTGTAATTACTGCTTAAAGTAAGTGCCAGGTCTGTGAGTCTGTGATTTATAGTTTCTGGGGCGAATTGTTAATTGTTTTGTCTTTGAGAGACGAGAAAATGGTGTGAGTGACTTTATAGAAGAAAGTATAAATTTAAGTAAGTGGTGTGAGATTGGCTGTTGAGTTACAGGATAAGACTTATACGACACCTGGCAAAATAATGTTCATTGAAATGTGGCCTTCAGGGCATCCTCTGTAGACATACTTTACTTTGACAACACGAATTAGCAGACAGCTCGTTGTAAGCGAGCTTACCGCCATCGTACCACTCGACAACTGAAGTCTCGCTTACCGCATGCTTACCACGCGCTTGAAGCCGGCGGCCCGCGCACTGTACGCATGCAGACTGCTGACTTGAAGCACGTTGCTAGCTTATCGAAAAAAGATGGTGAAAGCGGTCTGCGCGGGAACAGCAGTTGCCTGCTAGCTGTCGTTTGAGGCAGTAATGTACGGGAGCAGTGTTGTAGCGGGGTTGTTTAGATGAGCCTTTAGAAACTTGTCACTTATCAAATAAATATGCAAGTGTTGTACGAATGTCAAGAATAAATATTGTTTTCCATCAAGCATTGTAATAAACATATACAGTAACACACGAAACACAGATGAAGAAAAATATCGAACGAAAAACCTTCCTTATAAACTTCTCGAAAAACAACATCGTTATAAATTCTTGCAATGTTACAAACGCTAATTTATTACAGAGAGAAATCGTGGCCCAAGTTTCTTCTTCAATTACTCCACGAATATATATCGAATCGCAAAAGTTTCGATGAAGTTAGTTTCAGGGGTCGAGTAGGTGATTTTAATCGCATTCCCCAAAGAAAATTGTTTTTTTTTTCCGATATATCGTTAGAAAAGTTAGAGAGAGTTGACAGTTTTTGATAATATCATTTACCGAAGCGGATTGGATGGAGCAATCTTGTTAGGACATGTAGGTATGGAAGTTGTAATGTAATTTTGAAACTCTGAGTTTGCTGTTATGAATTGTAGATGATAGGAATATAGGATTTGTTGTTGCTAGCTCGATTTGAATATCTAGTTTAGTTTAGTAGCAGTTTGTTTAGTTAATAATTTTTTAGATGTAAAAACATACACAAATTCATGAACCCCTACGTTCACTATAAGACTATGTGAACACTTCACTATCTTTATGACAGATTAAGTAAATCCAGAGTTGTGCATTGAAGATAATTCAAAATATTCTTCAAGCTATATTAATCAAATTTATATTCAAACTAACTGTTGCCCGCGACTTTTTCCGCGTCAAACTCATAAAAAATATATTTTTATTTTTTTAGTTTCCCGCTGGAACTATGAATTTTCTCGTGATCAAACGTAGCCTATGTTACTCGTTATTACATCAGCTATCTACCAGTGGAAGTCCCGTCAAAATCGGTCCAGCCGTTTCGGGGATTACCCGGAACAAACAGACAGACAGACAGACAGACAAAAATCTTAAAAATTGCTTATTTGTTGTTAGTACCGTATTTACTTTCACGTGTATTCAATAAAACGTTGTTATTTTGATATTACATATAGACACTTCAATTTTATTTATTTGTATAGGTGTATAGATGGTACGGCGGGTTTTCACTACTGAATTTAAAACAAAAATGTATTTCCGTTTAGTAGCATGTTTGGACTCAGTTTGGAGTGCAATTCCCTGCCGAAGTCTGTGTTCCCCGATAGCTACAACTTAGAACTCTTTAAGTCAAGAGTGAATAGAATACTCGGTTACCATCAGTTGAGATAGTGGTCAAGCGCGAGCATATCAATTATAAAACAAAACTGGTCATGTGCGAATTAGATTCGCGCGCTGAGGGTTCCGTACAAATATTCACCAAAATAATTAAATAACATTACTGAAATAATAATAAACTATGAGGGCATCGAACATTGCTCTAACGTTTTTTTTCAATTCGACACCTCCACGCGTTCCCGAGAAAAAGGGTCTTGACAGACAGACGGACAGACATACAGACGGACAACAAAGTGATCCTATAGGGGTTCCGTGTTAACCTTTTGAGGTACGGAACCCTAAAAAAGGTAAATGAGTTTTCACCAGTGATTATACATAGCTTTAAAAAATATGGTGGCAATTTGTTTAATTTTAATCCTTGAAGTAGGCTTAATAGGCCCAGTTTTTTGCCAATTTTTTGTCTAACAAATGATCAAATAATTAACTCTTAATTGATTATTTGTGAGGCTAACAAATGGCGAAAAACGCGTAAAATCGCGTTTTAAACCAATGGTTATCATAAAAGTGAAAACTTTTAATTGGCCTTAGTCTTATTACAGTAACGAACAATTATTGTTAATATTAGCTGTAAGGTTTCCGACTTTCTGCCTAGCCTTTTTCCCAATTATTGTTGGGGTCGGCTTCCAGTCTTACCGGATTCAGCTGAGTACCAGTGTTTTACATGAAGTGACTGCCTATCTGACCTCCACAATCCAGTAACTAGGTAACACGATACCCCTTGGCAAGACTGGTGTCAGATCTCAGGCTTCTGACTACCCGTAACGACTGTTAAAAATCTTCAAATGACAGCCGGGACCAACGGCTTAACGTGCTTTCCGAGGCACGGAGGAAACTCAGTATGTTGAAATGGTCACCCATCTGCGGACCAACCTCGTCAAGCGTTGCTAACCTTGAAGATCGACCCGTGCGGCTGTTATTATTTAGCCACGAGCTCCTGTAAGGTTTTCGAAATAAAATAAATAATATATTTAACCATTACGGATCAAAAAACTGAGCCTTAGTATTTGACGTTGGTAAAGAAAAATTATTGGAAAAACGACTTCGAAAGATGCTAAATATAGATTCAAACAAATTAAAACAAGTAACATTCTAAGAAAAGATGAAATATTTATGACAAAATATATCAGGAAAAGTCACAAACACACTTTTATCTTAACCCGTCACAATCCATGTGTGCCAAAAGATAGAACTTCCGAAAAAGACGAGGGTTAGGATAAATCGATATAAAACATAAAAGATATAAATATGTATGCTCTGATCATCGAGAGGTAAACACGCACTGAGAATCTTACGCTACACTTAGTAAGTAGTTTTTCGTATGTTTTCCTTTTAGCTTTTCATATGATTAATGTAGTACCAGTTTGGTAGGAAGTTATTCTTTTTCTCTGGAACGTGGAACTCGTAAATAATAAAGTTTTTAGTAATAACCCACATTTTTAGGGTTCCGTACCCAAAGGGTAAAAACGGGATCCTATTACTGAGACTCCGCGGTCCGTCTGTCTGTCTGTCACCAGGCTGTATCTCATGAACCGTGATAGCTAGACAGTTGAAATTTTTACAGATGATGTATTTCTGTTGCCGCTATATCAACAAATACTAAAAACAGAATAAACTAAATATTTAAGTGGGGCTCCCATACAAAAAACGCGATTTTTTTTGCCGTTTTTTTGCGATAATGGTACGGTACCCTTCGTGCGCGAGTCCGACTCGCACTTGGCCGGTTTTTTTATATCTCATAGGAAGTAAAACTCCTAGTCACGTGATTTTCAAGTATTCTAATTTATTGATATTAGTTTGCCAATAATCACTGGTTTCTTGTGTATCAGATTCTGCCCATCAACGTCGATCCATCGCGGTGTCATCATCTTCCTGCCCTTGTCCCATGTCACTTAGGGTCGGCCTAACACGTTTTCTTCTTCCATACTATCTTGTCCCTCGCCACGCTATCACTGCCTCACTTTTCATATCACTCCTCACACAATCCATCCATCTTTTCTTTGGCCGCCCCCTCCCTGTCCATCCATCCACATTTATATTTGATTGATGTGTACTGTCCAGAAAAATCGAGTTACAGGTTAGTAATAGATAAGAGTGGTCCAGTATCAAATTCAGAGTCGTGACGTATGAAGAAATAACAGTTGAAGAGCAGCGAATCATAGTGTTTTTTCAGATGTTGATAATGATGACTAATTTTCAAGTTATGTATGTACGTTATTCCCTACCAGAGTTCTAAAACCAATTCCATCAGTACCACTATCCAATAAATTGAAAAGCCCACGCAAAAGGGAAAGAGAAATGAATACGACAGAAACACGGAGAATTAATTAACTAAAACGTTCATACAGCTAATTACTAACCAACAGAGGGAATAAACTATTGAAATGGCAAGACAACGTTGGGGAAACTTCAAAAGATTACAACCTTTGATGGGCCACAGTTTGAATAACTCCGAGTCAATCAATCGTTATTTTATTTATTCTGCTCTATTACTACTGGTTTGACAGCGCACACGCTCAAGCGACAAGCGTCTTGCGAAAGCGATTTCATGGAAAATCACTTTCGCAAGAACGTACGCAGAAACGTCGTCGCAAAGCGATAAAAACAAGAGGTACTAAAGATACCAACTTGCGAAACGAAAGTTATTTTCGCATTTCCTTTTTAGGGTTCCGTACCCAAAGGGTAAAAACGGGACCCTATTGCTAAGACTTCGCGATCCGTCTGTCTGTCTGTCCGTCTGTCACCAGGCTGTATCTCATGAACCGTGATAGCTAGACAGTTGAAATTTTCACAGATGACGTATTTCTGTTGCCGCTATAACAACAAATACTAAAAGCAGTAAAACATAAATATTTAAGGGGGGCTCCCATACAACAAACGTGATATTTTTGCCGTTTTTTGCTCGATATTAATAACGGCAACAGGTAGACGCTTGAAATATTCACAGAATGTTTAGTTGTATATTCTCTTCAAAAAATAATAATTATTAAATTAAAATAAAATAAATTAAGGGGGGCTCCCATACAACAAACGTGATTTTTTTGCAGTGTTTTGCGATAATGGTACGGAACCCTTCGTGTGCGAGTCCGACTCGCACTTGGCCGGTTTTTTTTGTGTTTTAGTTTTTTGTGTTTCATTTGTCTCTTTTTAGTTTTGGTACATATGATAAATGATAAACCATATGATAAACCGGCCAGGTGCGAGTTTGACTCGCGCACCGAGGGTTCCGTACAAATAGCAACATTTACCAAAATAATTATAAACAATGAAAGCATTATGCTCCAAACAAAAGATAAACTGGATTGAGGGACAAAATTAAGACCACCAACTGCAAATAAGTTCTTTTTTTTTGTATTTAGCATATTTACGGTTTTCAGTTTTTTTCTTAACTTCTGTTAAATGACATTTTATCATTTTATAAATATCATGATTCTACGTCAACGGGAAGTACCCTCACATCACATCACATCATCAGCCTATTAATGTTCCCACTGCTGGGACACAGGCCTCCTCTCTGTGAGAGGGAATGGGCCGTTATCCACCACGCGGGCCCAGTGCGGGTTGGTCGATGTCACATGTCTTCGAATTGTTGGTTTTAGGACATGCCGGTTTCCTCACGATGTTTTCCTTCACCGTTTTGAGAGCAGTGGTGATGAAATAATTTACACAAAGTAAAGCGCCTGCCTGGGCTCGAACCCACGTCCTACAACTTGTAAGTCGCGGCCGATACCACTGGGCCACCACTGCTCTATAGGGAAGTACCCTATAGGTTTTTATTCCCTAGCGATTCGTCAAATATGGGACATAAACATATCTTTTGATTGCGTTGATTGAGGATTTTGTTTTTTTCACAGATCTAAGAGATTGCAGGCTTGAGTATACGGTATCAATGAGTTGATATCATCCTTTTTTTGGAGTCGGTTGACAAATGAAAGGAGTTGTTTAGAGCATGCTATGACGAGTCACCACGACGTGACTTGCATATTGTTTGCCGCATATTACTTGCGCGATGAAAACAGGTAAAAGCTATTAAGAACCTTAATAATGTACCTATTTGCTAATAACATGGCAGCCGAGACTTAAGGCTTGAACGACTCCGTCACCGGCGACAAACAGCAGCGACAGGCAACAGCAACAAGCGACACTACTGGTTCATATACATTTTCTTTGAACTTGTATAGAGATATCCTCCGATACCGTATGTAACATATAGGGCATCCCCCTATTGGCATATTTTTTTAGGTATAATGTTGTTTGGCATATTGTTTGCGCATAAATTTATCAGCATAATAATACTGCGGCATAATAATATTTTGGCATAGGAAAGGCAAAGGTTAGCATAACTGTCATTTGGTCTAATTTGTTTTGCTATAATTTGGAGTTGCATAAATGTTTAAGGCATAATATTTATACGTCATAATAATTTTATGGGTACATAATTGAACGTCGTAAATTAAAATACCTATATTATATTTATTTATATTTGATATAAGGACTCAAATTAATTAGGTTAAGGTGCAGCTCGGGTTGGGCCACCCTTGAGCCGCGAACATGTTTGTTTTATTCTAAAGAACATTATGTGTAAATATCATTATGCTTTAAAGATTATGCATCATTATTATTATTCCAACAGTATTTATGGCAATATACATTATGGCAAAGCAATTATGCCTAATAACATTAGGCGTAATCATCATTATGCTGAATTTCGTTATGCCAATGTAAATTATGGGAATATATATTTTATACATATCCTTAGTAAACCTAACATATATCGTTGTTGCCTACGGAAACGGTGACAATTGCGACTAGCAAACCGGCAGGCGTATTACGTATCTTTTGCAAGTGCAAAACGATAGCGATTTTTGCGCAATAATTGCTCTTCAATACAAAAGTTTTAGAGTTGTTGGCGGTATTTTTAGAAATAAGTGCATATGACAAACAGGGAGCAATTTGCAAACGATTGTGTAGGACATACCATACCTACACTGCAGGTAATTCCGACGTTTATGACAAAAAGCGTCTGATCGCTATCGTTTTGCTCTTGCAAAAGATACATAATAAGCCTGCCGGTCTGACAGCATGACATGAAGTCGCGAACGCTTTTCGCTTGACACCAATCATGTTGCAACTCCCCCGATGTCGTGAACATGGCATAATACTAACTCAATAGCCAAAGCATTTTTCTGTCACACGAAAAAGAGGCTTATGGGTGTATCCTTAAGTTAGATATATGCAGAAATTTTTACAACGCATGACTATGATAATTTATTATCTTTGTAAGAAGGTTTTTTGTGTTTAGATAAGTCCGGTGTAACCTGATGATTAATGATGTTTTATGCTCGTAAAACATCTTTATAAAGACAAAGATATTTTATTTTAAACTAGGCCACCAAGCGGCACTTTTGACCGTCACAATTAAAATTTACAAGGAATAAAATTTGATTCTACCGTGCATTCGGAAAGTAGCTTGTTATGGAGAGAAACTCCATACTTACTATTTAAAAAAAATAGATTTTTACAATATTTAGGTACTTAAGTACATAAATTAATAAATTCATATATGTGAGGACCATGCACCCCAAATAGCACTCATACTATACTACGTACAGGTATAAAGTATTAAAAGTACTCACACATGTACTGTGCAGTTATATAAAAGATACGTACTAGAAAAACATTTATATCCGAAGCAGTTAAGTTATGACTAATCCCAACTGACGGCGCCCGTTCACGAACATGACGCATGAATCGGCACCACCCAGCTCAACCATCATGAAGGGAACCGAATGATCCAACACACGCGCCACCATCAGAGAGACATTTGAGAGAGCATGAAAATGAATACCTACTTACAATAAAGTTTTTGTCTTATTTTATTAAGATGTCTCGTTGATCACAGGTGCTGCATGAGGTCCTGGGTTTGATACCTGAGTTGGGCAAGGTTAGTGTTATTGGGTTTTACTATTTGAAATTTCTTAACAACACCCGGAGTTTGGATTTATGGGTGCATTATAGCTCATCCCCACTTGGGACTTAAAGATAACTGGTCAAATATTGGAGTATCTCAGGTACCTATACCTCAGCTGCCCAACCCTTCGAGAAATATAGGCGTGATGTTATGTTAAAAACGTCCGCCGTAGGTAAACCTATGATAAGGTAACAATATAATAATACGAAATCCACTCTTGCTTCATTATTAGCGTTATATTTTATTAATTATTATTTTTTAGATTTATAATAAAAAAAATAAAAAAATATTATTATTATTTTATTTCTAAAGAAATAAGCAGTGCCCTTGTACTCTATTGTCTTGATGTGTTGTCTTTATGTATTATACTGTGTGTGTACATTTATTATTAAATCAATAAATAAAAATGATTGTGACAATAACGGTTTATAAACTAAGAACGACAATCAATATTGATATCATTGAATATTACAGACAGTCAGACAGCTATTACCGCCTATCTTTTGTTTAAAAACAAAAATCTACCGTTTATTAATTATTAATTTATTCAAAACTTCAAGCACAAAGGTACATTGGCGGACCCATTATCCATTATAAAACAACATTTGACTTCCAAAAAGGTTTCCATGGCGATAATAACCGGTTTTCACATGATCAAACCTGCTTGCTAATACCATCATACGATAATACCCTCGGACGGTTATCACCCTGCTTGCTGCACGATAATTATCGCAATTTGCCGACAGGAGCGATCGTTATGGGCTCTATGGCGTTCCGTACTTTCGGCACGGGGTAATTTCCGTGCGATACGGTATTAGCTATGTACCTGGGTTGGAACAGCGATCTAAATGCATACCTATCTGTTTACTTTATGAATTTTAATTGCAGATGACGTTGTTTTTTAATTCTTTTGAAGGGGATGTACAGGTTTTGTTAGCTTTCTGTAGTTTCTGCTTAATTTTGTCGGATGAAGCGAGATATAACGTCTATTATTACATTAGATACACTGGACTTTCAAGAATTTGGTACTTTTGACTTTTGAGTAATGAAAACGAAATCTCTTTTCACTCTTATTTTTTTTACTAGCTGTCCCACACGGCTTCGCTCCCGTCTACTGGCTACCTACCTACCCTACATACATGAATGTTGCATAACTCTAACCGCTTACGCAGCGCACGCAACGGATAATAATTTTACCCGTTTTTGCAACACTTTTCATGTATGCTCCGCTCCTATTGGTTGTAGCTTGATGTTATATAGCCTATAACCTTCCTCGATAAATGGACTATCCAACACAAAATAATTTTTCAATTCCAACCAGTAGTGCCTGAGATTAGCCCGTTCAAACAGACAAACAAACTCTTCAGCTTTATAATATTAGTATAGATTATAATAACAGCCTATACCGCCCTAGTACAGGGCAAGGGCCTCCAACCACTCCTTCTAGTTTTGCTGTTATAGGCTAATGCCTCAGGAAGAAATCTATTTGACACACGCTTCCATTCCCAACATGAAATATTTATAACTAAATATTTCAGCATTATCGTCTTTCCAATAGTTATGTTTCAATATGCAATAGAAATAGGCTTTATGCAAATAAGCACTGTCTGGAGAAACACAAATAGCTGCGGTTTCACCGATATCAATTCACCGGATTGAACCCAAAATATAACCCTGAATCGATCACCCTTATCACTTGAAACCTATGCCATAATAAACCTACAAGCAGACCCAACTCCGAACAATCTGTTGTTTTCTTTTCATGAAGTAATCCTAACAGATGGTGGTGACAAGAAAACGGAAAATATTGGCAAAGTTCTAAATAAATAAAGAAGGTTGGGTCTGAAAGAGCCTCTTGTTGCTATCAAAAAGGTTTTATTGAACCTTTGTAGTTTGATAGGACTGGCCGGTTTGAAGATAGGAGTTTTAAATTATGAATGACGTTAGCTCTTAGTGGCCTGTACGTTTTATGTGTTGTCTTTGATATTGAATGTCAAAGGAGGTTTTGATTGAATTGTGTTATCTAAACATTTTATTTATACTAAAGTTATAAGAATTTGAATTGTTTGTTTTAACGATTCCCGGGGACAACTGATTCGAATACTAAAGAGTGTTTTATTGATAGAGTTCCATACCATACGGATTACTTTTTAACCGGCTGCAAGGGTAGGGTTATGTTTTTCGCGCGTATTTTGTATGTATGTAATTGTTTATTAACTCATATCTTTCAAATGGCTAGACGGATTTATATGATTAAGTCTCAAGTGTTCTTAAATAAGTGACGTTAGAAAAAAAACCGGATAAGTACGCTTCGTATTTCGCAATTTATGGTTCCGTACCAAACTGCAAATCAAGTTGATTGTAATAGAAAAAATCAGAGAATTTCAAAGGAAGAATCAGATTTATCAATATATTGGTATTTGTTTAAAAAATATACGTAATAATAAACACTTTTACCAAATTTCAAGTTTATAGGTCAATGGAAAGTTAAGTTAAAAAACGCAGACTTTGGTGGCTTCGCATTCCTTTGTTGTCCTTTGTTTGGTGCCATATAATGGGGGTACCAATTTTATTTACTTATTAAACCACCAAGTCGGGTATTACAATGAAGGGTTTTAAGAGGCGATTACAAAAATATATAACCACTTATATTATGTTTAAAAAAAATCGAAAAAAACATAACTAAAAAAAGTAGTTAATAAAAAATAAAAAAAAACAGAAAACCGCTTCTGCAGTCGGGTTTTTTGATTCAATTAACATTTTTATACCAGAATTTTTAGGGTTTATATATAAAATAGATCACGGGCGCTAAGCCGTGGAAAAAAGATAGTATTTATTAGAACTTTTTTTAATTATATATCACGTTTACTAGCTTCTGCCAGCGGCTTCGCCTGCGTGATAGTCGAAAATTATCCCGAGGGAACATATTCTCGGGATAAAAAATATCCTATGTGCTGTGTCCAGACTATAATCTATTTCTGTGCCAAATTTCATCCAAATCCATCGAGCCGTTTGAGCGTGAATAAGTAACAAACATACACACACACACAGTCACAATCTTTCGCCTTTATAATATTAGTGGACAGTACGTTGATTTTTAAAACTATGCCAATTTTCTACCGCATTTTATTACAACTGTTGCGATTGGCGCAGTGGCGCACGGGCGCACTGGGCGCACGGTTGGCGCAGTGGTTGAGCGATTGACTGCTGCGCTGCGTGTCGCGGGTTCGATTCCCGCACGGAACAAATATTTGTATGACCTACAGATAGTTGTTTCGGCTCTGGGTGTTTGTGTATGTGAGTTTATATGTTTGTAAACGCACCCACGATACAGGAAGAAATTCCTAGTGTGGGGCAACGTTTTTTTAAAAAAGAAAAGAAAAAGAAAAAGAAAGAAAGAAAGAAAGATTATCGATATTGTATGGTATTGTCGGTGACCACAACCGCAGTGTGCAATAGCAGTATGGTATTAAATTTGGTAGAGAGAACGTGAGTTTTAATTTATTTTGTTATAATTTATCTGGCTACACATTTTGACTGTTGCTGAATGTAATGTTCACAGAAAATAAATTACTAGTTTTTGCCAGTAACTTCACCCACAGCAATCGTATATATAAGGGGTTAAAGTATGAAATTGCTGATTTGTACTGAAAAATTAAGAATGAGTTTTTTTTTAATTTAACATATTTGTTTAATCTAAATTATTACCATTATTATCTATACATTGCTGACATCTAATAGGAAGGTCATTTATGTCTTTGCGATAGAACTCTGGTGATCTAGATTCGACAAACTGTGTGAAAGCATTTTGTACTGCCTCCTGAGAAGAAAACTTTTTATCACGTAGAAAATTATCGAAATCACGAAAAAAATGGTAGTGAGTTGGAGCAAAGTCTGGCGAATACGGAGGGTGACAAATGGTTTCTAATTGCAGTTCCTGTAGAGTTAAAACGGTTTCTCGTACTGAAGATCGATTCATGAGTCGGGGCTGTTTCACTGCTAGGTTTGCTATCATTGTTCGGAGTTCGGCACAGTAGACGTCTGCCGTTATTGCTTGACCAGATCGGAGAAAGCTATAGTGAATAACACCATGCTGAGACCACCAATTGGTAAGCTTTGCTTTAGGACACTGTTGCGGCGTTTGACCTGGGGACAGCCATCGCATTTTTCGCTTACAGTTATCGTAAAGAATCCACTTTTCATCACATGTCACAATTCGATTCAATATTCCTTTATTTCTGTATCGATTCAACAATCAAATCATGAGGCACCCATTTTTCATATTTTTTTATTTTATTGATTTGACGCAAATGAGTCAATATTGTTGGTAAGGTAACGTTAAACCATGCCGCTAATTCCTGAGTAGTTTGGCTCGGATCGGCTTCCACCATCTCTTTCAATTCATTGTTATTCACCTGTGTGGACGGTCTTCCACGTGGTTTGTTTTCAAATCAAAGTTTCCATCTCGAAAGCGTTTAAATCAAAATCGCACGGTGCGTTCATTAGCAGTCCCCTCTCCAAACGCAACATTGATATTGCGAGCTGTATCTGCCGCGTTAGTTCCGCGTCGGAACTCGTATTGAAAAATCACATGATTTTTCGAAGTATCCATCTTTCTTGTCTAAGCTGAATAAAAAAAAACAAATTAAAATCGATAATCGAATGTTGCACATTTTTTAATAGAAGAACTTCATAGGTACCATGTGAAAAAAGTTTCACTCAAAAATCTCAAACCATGAAGGTTCTATGTCAATTCGTAGTACCTATTACAATAAAACGGCAATTTCATACTTTAACCCCTATTATTTCTAACTAGGCGGCGGTGGGCTTGACAAGCGTTGTGGCTATGCTGCACACTGATCAGCATTTGCTGAGCCCGCTCCTTTTATCACACTGAATGTGATAATAACATATTATAGTGAATGAAATATTGCCACATCTGTGTTTGATACTATTTAGTATTAAGATTGTACACATTCAATTTTTGGTAATAAATGGTTTCTTTCTTTCTTTCTTCTGTGGCTCTGATTCTCTTCGATAGCGTAGTTTACTATCAGTGATCGAAATAGCAATATAAACGTCCACAGATTACATTTTATAAACACTAAAACCTTTTTTTATGATTTTTTTAGTTTATTTGCCCAGACATTTTAATGACTGCTGTTAAATGAAATATTTATAGCACAGAAATAAAAAAGTGACTATTACCCAAAGGACAGGGCACAGATAATATAATACTAGCAGACAGATGCCTCATCCCATACAATGAAACCATGCCGACGTACGTTTTTCATCTAATTATACCGATTATTTTTCTAACTCAATCGCGATCGGTTCCGTTCCACGGTGATAGATAGATCACCATCTATATCCGTGGAACGAACCGACCGCGATCGATTTATAAAAAATAATCAGTATAATCAGTACAGTACGTCGGCATGGTTTCTTTGTATGGGATGAGACACCACTGCTACAAGCAAGCTACTTTTCCGAATGCACGGTAGAATCAATTTTTATTACATGTAAATTTTTAATTTTAAATTGTTTGGCGTTCAAAAGTGCCGCTTATTGGCCTAGTTGAAATAAATAAATTTGACTTTGACTTTGACTGGCCAGGGTGACCAGTGATGGAATAAAATGCTCAGACAGAGGATGGACTAATAATGTAAGAAACACATTATGCCCAAAACCAACCCATTCAAAGGCATTATTGATATATCTATCTATTTTACGATACCATATAAACATTGATAGCCTCCCCATAAATTGCGGGTTGTATCTCTTTTCGGTAGTTATAATACAAACAAATCTATTACGATTTGTATTGGCATAGCGAATCAGCATTTCCACATTTCAATTCGAATTCATTTTACCTATAAACCATCGTTTATTGCTTGCTAGTCACGCAAAACTATTTGGCTAATACATTTATAAGAATAGCGGTTTTCCGTGGCTTTCTTCGTGAGGGCATAAATCTTAAAAGCTTTACCTATTCCGCGAAATAATATTTTTTGTTGCCTTAAGAAATAAGGTTGGTTTTAACAGAACACGCTTATTTTTCTTGTATGTCGTGATGGGTCGGCTCTTGACCTCGTTCTCGCCTGGTGGTAAGTGATGAATGAGTTCTGTTTTAATTTTTTAGGGTTCCGTACCCAAAGGGTAAAAACGGGACCCTATTACTAAGACTCCGTGGTCCGTCTGTCTGTCTGTCTGTCACCAGGCTGTATCTCATGAACCGTGATAGCTAGACAGTTGAAATTTTCACAGATGATGTATTTCTGTTGCCGCTATAACAACAAATACTAAAAACATAATAATATAAATATTTAAGTAGGGCTCCCATACAACAAACGCGATTTTTTTGCCATTTTATGCGATAATGGTATGGAACTCTTCGTGCGCGAGTCCCACTCGCACTTGGCCGGTTTTTTTATTCTACTTCACATAACAGATGTACAATCACACGTGCAAAAAATAAGGTACAACACAAAAAAAAACTGATTTAAATCTACTATATTTCTTCTAAGATAGCTTGATCTCTGTGACAGCTGTCAGTATCAATACAGTAACAATAGCGCTTGACAGGCTAACAATAACGTATACGTCAGTTTGACATATGTCGCAGAGATCAAGCTATCTTTTATGAACTATGAATGTCAATCTTACATGCACATATAAACTTACTATTAAATGAAAACTCATTAACGATGGAGTGAGTGAGCGCAGTGGCCCTAGACAAGTAACATTCTTTAGAAAAGTATCAAAAATGTATAGGAATATCAAGCGCTATCGAAATGTTATGTGATCAATCCCTTACATTTGGCATTGCGATTATTTGCGACTATTAACTTCGCTGAAATCGAGTGATACTTTTCTAGAACCTCATATGACTTTTCACTCTTGCTTTGAAGGCTGGGGTAACGGTTGTTGGGAACACAGTCGCTGACAGAGTTTTGCAATGGGGGCTGCCGCGTTTGAATTTTCCGCTAGGGGCGCTCGTGTAGACTGAGGTCTTCAAAATGTCAAATTTCCTAGTTTTTTGGCTTTTAGCGCTAGTTCATTTACATTTTTTATTGTTGTGATTTTTTTAGGGTTCCGTACCCAAAACGTAAAAACGGGACCCTATTACTAAGACTTAGCTGTTCGTCTGTCTGTCTGTCTGTCTGTCTGTCTGTCTGTCACCAGGCTGTATCTCATGAACCGTGATAGCTAGACAGTTGAAAATTTCACAGATAACATTGTATTTCTGTAGCCGCTATAACAAAAAATACTAAAAACAGAATAAACTAAATATTTAAGTGGTGCTCCCATACAACAGACGTGATTTTTTTGCCGTTTTTGCGATAACGGTACGGAACCCTTCGTGCGCGAGTCCGACTTGCACTTGGCCTGTTTTTTTTTGGAAGTCGGTTTAATTATTTTGTTAAAAAGCTTTTCCAATTGATATCGCCACGCTTTCGATGAAAGAATATCTGGGGCCTCAGATTACTTTACATCAGCGTGATCGTATGTCTACCTACTATTTATTTTCGAAGCGTATAGTTAATTCACCGTAAAATGGCCCTATTCAGATTTAAGAGCGACATATTGCTTCCATACACATTTTGCTTTACAAAACATAACAACGGTCCATTGTGCGCCATTATTTATAGTGAGCCCTGTTTTTCTTTGAGAAAATGTTTATCGAACGAATTGAAGTACGAGTAAGATGTACGTGTAGATAGGGCTCTATTGTGTGGCCTGGAGTACCTATGAGGTTAGTACAATGCGAGTAAAGAAGAGAAGCATCCTTTGGTCTACTTTGGTACTAGGTCTTGAGACAAAATGGAGGGATGTTTTATGTTTCTACTAGCTTCTGTCAGCGGCTTCGCCCCCGTGAATGTCGAAAATTATCCCAAGGGAACATATTCCTGGGATAAAAAGAAAGAAACATATTCCTATGCGTTATTCAAGGCTACAAACTATCTCTGTGCCAAATTTTATCCAGATCCGTCTAGCCGTTTGAGCGTGAAGAAGTAACAAACATACACACTCACAGACTTTCGCCTTTATAATATTAGTGTGATATATATAGATAGATGTATTGTTAGCCAATAAATAGATGCGCCGATTTTTGAATTGATTATGAGGAGTTAAGTACGTGTAAAACACAATATTACAGGCAGTATTTAACAAATACTTTTCTTCAAATTCTTAATTCAGAAATCTACCCCTTGATTTCTGAATCTGAATTAAAAAGTATTAATGTACATATTAAAATTCCAGTTAGAAAGTAATAAAAGTTTGATAATTTTGTGTGATCACCGTGCCAAAAGTCGGCAATCAAAGTGATTGATGACATTCACGTTATTAATATTAAAATAGCAGATCTCTGTTTATTTTATAAATATTTGTCTACACAAGTCATTTATTTATATACACTTGTATTTGCTATTGTACACTATAATAAACAAGGAAAAAGAAACTTAATACTAAAAATACATTATTCATTATAAGTTTTTTACGACAAGTAAATATTTACAAAATCATAGGAAGGTGATATAAACACTTTTGAAACAGACATTGTTCACATTATCTTTTGATGTTGTTGACTGTACTTACATGGTACCGGAAACCTCTTTGGAACAGGATGGCTGGTTCCCTTTGATCCTCATTTATTTATAAAAGTAGGTGCTCACAAGCACACAAACATTTCAAGTACCGAGACCGTGCCGCTATCGAAAAAGTAGAGGATTTGAACCAGCTCCCTATTTAGAACTGAGGCTCTTAACAAATGACATTCTGGCAATGAAAGCGTCGAGATAGCGATTGTAATAATGTCAACAATGTATGGGATTGTTCAAGCGCTATCGAAATGACACGTGATCAATTCTTTACATTTTGGTCATCGCCATCGCTTAAGCCATTGTCAAATAGGCAGCGAACCGATACCGTAGCGAAGTGTTATTATTTTGTAATGTATGGTATATTTTGAGTCTAGTCACAAAGAAAAGCGAAAGCGAACCGATACCGTGGCGAACCGAAAGGCGTGTGACGCTATGATAAACCAAAGGCGAGCGGGCGAAGCAAGGCGACATAGTTGTGTTAGCTGGCATTGTATGCACGGCGCGGGAGTCAAACAGAGAGCGAATGCTAGAGAAGCGAAAGCGCGACTGTTTTGTTCATTTACAAATTCAAAACTATTTTTTCGCTATTAGTTTGCTGCACTTAGTTTAACGTCTCCGCTTCGGGTCACATTCTACACGTTTTCGGTTCAGTTCGGTTCGCAGTTATGTTTGACACTGGCTTAAGGAATGATACTTTTCCTAGTGTCTCAGAATAAGTGTCGATATCGAGGAGCTTGTGTTAAATAATAACAGCCACACGGGTTGATGTCCGAGGTTAAGCAACGCGTGCCAGGGTCAGTCCGTGGATGGGTGACATCTATAACATACCGAGACTCCTCAGTGCCTCGGAGAGCACGTTAAGCTGTTGATCACGGCTTTCATTTATACATCTTTGAGAGTCGTTACAGAAAGTCAGAAATCAGGCAATTTAACACCATGCTTTTCAAGGAATATCGTGTTACCCAGTTAATGGTTTATGGAGGTCAGATAGGCGATCGCTCCATGTACAATACTGGTATTTTGCTGCATTTGGTTGGACTGGACTTGGCTGACCCCAATTTGTATAGTTTGGCTAAGGGTTACACGATACCCCTTGGCAGGACTGGTGTCAATTTTACAAAGGCATACCATAAAAAATTTATACGATAACGTTACTCCAAATATAATACTAGCGATATATAAAACGAAAACTATCGACCAAAAAACCAAACCATTCGTTCTGAATAGAGCCTGTACATCGATGAATGATAAGTGTTATCGAAACACACTCACAATAGGGCCGTACGACCGCTATCGAACGCTCGATTGATTCCTCAGATTTATATATAGACAGCTTTTGTACACGACTACTGCCTTATGTAGGTAAGTCATTATTTTTGTGTATCGGAGTACTGGACGGTAAAATATTGATATGGTTGGCAGTGGATTTAATTTTTTATTTGGTTTGTAATCGGATAATGGTATAGAGAAACTTGTCAATGTTTATTTTTACATGATACTATTCTCATCAACATAAGTGGCAGTGGTCGATAATAGTCGACGACTTGAATTGTCCAAAAAGTAATGAAGTGGCGACCGCGTTCCGAAAGACGCAGCGTTAGAAGGCCTAGACCAGTAATCTGTTATGGCTGCCGGAATCTGCTGAGTGGAGCTTTGTTCAGCATTAAGCGTTCGGCTATGATAATCATACTATTACTGTAGCTGTCTTATTATCTAGCTCTATTCTATCTCCATCCCGCTTGATATAGAGGGAAGTGGACATCATATTTTTCATACTTCTCCGCTGTGGTTTTCTGATTGATTTCGTTGCGGAATCTAAAACAGCTGAATCATTTCGCCGACACTCGTCGAACTTTATTATCTCGGCGCTTTTGTGGTGTTCACAACTGTTAATTCTGGCTATCAGATTATTGGTTATCAGGTTCTGGTTATTGTTTTTGTAATGTTTATGTTTACGTGTCAAAAGAAAAGATACGAGTCCAATATTTTTCATTAATCTATCTACTACCACGGACAAAAAACTAATTTTCAGTTAATATCCCTATTGCAGATCAGCACTTTCAAGGGTTACCTACGAGTACAAACATAGTAAGTTTGTATAGCATAATATTCTACAACGATTACCCAAACACACACAACAGGTTAGTTAACATCGCCCCCGGTGGGTTCGCGCATTGTCAAGGCGGGAGATCAGTAGCCGTGGCTTTGTCACCCACGGTGTAGCGAAGAGGAATCCGAGGAGGGGCCGCTGGTCAGGGCTTTTGCCGATTAATCCGACGATGTAGCGGCCAACTAGTAGGTTGCGGTGCCGCTTAGTAACATGCGACATCGCAACTGAGGCGGGCCGCGATGTCTTATGGAGCGTCCCAGGTCCCATACGATGTCGCGGCTGAGAATTGGAGGCCGCGGCGGGAGAGGAGTGCCGGTATTGCGGTGAGCCACTCTCCCTACCTGACGCGGCCTGGACGGGGTCGCCACCGTCTGATGGCGGACGCGGTGGGGCCGCAGTGGAGGAGGAGTATCGGTCTAGCGTAAGCCACTCTCCCTATCCCCTGCGCCCGGAAAATGAAAATAGGTGTCGGGGCCATTGACCTTGACCCGTCACAGGGAGACCCTGGGGTGGTCACGGCGCGTCGTATAACGGTTCTGGTGCGCCGGTGATGGGGGGTACTGATGACGGGTTCGCGGTGAGTGCTAACGCGTGCCTGTGTACCCGCCATAAGCGGTTTTAGTGGGTTAGAGTCCCACATAACTGCACTATCTCCCCGTGGTAGTGCAGTATGCATGAGCATTCCTCCACGCAAAAATAAAAATAGGTTAGTTAACATTCTATACACAACATCACGCAACATAGCCACGCTAAAAATCCTCGCACCTAACTATCCATGTAACATTTTTAACAATGTAAACACTGGGCTGTTTACTCTGCGATTGAAACGTGTAGTCCCCGATGTAATCAACTAATGGAGTCTCCTCGTCCGAGTGGGCTCACCTTCCATACTGAATAGGTGGGAGCAGAAAATCCAACCCACAAAAATGGTTGGGGAATACTTTCATTTTGCGTACAGCTAAGGAGTGGCATTCTCTTGGTTTTTAGGGTTTCGTACCCAAAGGGTAAATACGGGACCCTATCACTGAGACTCCGCGGTCCATCTGTCTGGCTGTCTGTTTGTCCATCTGTCACCAGGCTGTATCTCATGAACTGTGATAGCTAGACAGTTGAAATTTTCACAGATGATGTATTTCTGTTGCCGCTTTAACAACAGATAGTAAAATAAATATTTAAGTGGGGCTCCCACACAACAAACGTGTTTTTATTGCTTTGTTTTGCGATAATGGTACCGAACCCTTCGTGCGCGAGTCCGACTCACACTTGGCCGATTTATTTTTATTTTTTGTTACGTGCAATAAGCTGTTTGAGAGAGAAGAAGCTGACATTCTAGTAAGTTATTATAGGTGACCAAATTTATCCTGCATAACCGTCAAGAAAGGAAAATGCCCAATCATACATTGCTTGGTCTGGAAATCGACGCCAGCAGATTAATAGTGTAACAGACAACAATCATTGGCAATGCCTTTAATTTTGACAACAATAACTTCCATTGCGTTACTACTGCTGTTAAGCAGATGAATTTTTCAAACGAAATTCAGATTGTGATAAAAATAATGCAAGAGCTAAACTCAACTTTTGCGATCACCAGATCAAAAATGATTTCAATAAAACATTCTGAACAAATTAATCTCATAATGCCGTGTATCTTCTGTATTTTCTCTTATGTGTCAGATATAAATGAATACCGGTTACATAAAGACTCCATGGTTTTATTCTAAAGCGTGGCGAATGTTGAGAGCTCAGATTTGCTTCATGTCGAAAATATTTGAAGCCAGTGTCCCTTTCAGAGATACTTGTTTGAGTTGTGAATAAAAGAGTGAATGGTAAATTGTAAGGAATGATTGAGATTAATGATCTGTCAGTTTATTCGTTTGAAGTATATTTACAGGTCGTTGAAGTGGAGATTTTAATTCAGAGGAAAAAGGTATAAATTCATATCTGTACATGTGAAATTTTATACGGCAATAATAACAAATACGCATTTTTTTTATGTCTGTCTGTTCGGGTTAATCTTCGAAATGGCTGCACCGATTTTATATAGATTATAATAGGAAACAAAATATCACTGTTCCTGTGGGAATATTTTAATATTAAAAAACAATTTTATGAGTCGGACGCGGATGAAGTCACGGGCAACAGCTAGTTTTTTTTATAAATAATACCCGCCTGTTATTACCACATTGCAGGGCAAAATTTTCTTCTCATATAGAGAAAGCACAAACACGCTTGTTAATTAAAGGTGGGTTGGGTTTCTATAATATTAAAAAGAAAACTTCAGAGGACTTACAGCTAGAATTCAGATGGTAAAAAATCAGTTGAGACCCAATAATAAGTTTTTACTGATAAAAATGTTATGCCGCCTCCACACGCTTGGCGAACAATGGCAAACAGCAAACACAAAACTACAAACACGGACGTGTGGATGGGTGTTTGTTTGTGTTTGCCAGTTTTTGTTTGTGTTCGCCCCTGTTCGGCATCGGTGTCGGTTTATATGCACAAACCAAAGGGTGTTTGATAAACGTGTTTGCAATGTATCCAGACGCTTCTTCAGTTCAGTAGTACGCGCGAGATAGCGAGCGGCGGACGGAGTTAATAGTGGTGGTCAAATTTACGAATCGTGACATTTTGTGTATACTAATCTAAATTGTAAGGAAAAATTTCTTATTGGTCGGAGGTTAACCCGAAAGTAATCGCTGCCACAACAAGCTCGTCGTCCGCCATGTTTGCCAATCCGGAATATACAAGCACGTTCGCCAAGCCTGTGAATGCCGTCTTTGTGTTGGGTGATTATGGTCAGTGTTCGGCGCGTGTTTGCTGTTCGCCACTGTTTGCGGCAAACAGCAAGCGTGTGGAGGCGGCTTTAGAGTAGAACAAAAGAAACCTTCCGTCTCTGTACGTTTGTGTTCATATAATTTTAAATAAATCAGAGACAGTAGACGGACAAGAAAAAAATAAAGGCAAAACTTCTTTGAGAAGGAAATAAATACTAACCACTATTTTATTTGTAACAAAGTTATAAAATACATTCGAAGTGTTTCTTTATGCGTAAAATTAAAATTATGTAAAACTCAAGCAAAAATGTTATTTTCAAACAGCTTTTCAACGGAAAAAGCTAGTTGCATAATTTAACCTGAAAACTGAGAATACAAGATCGAACATCGCACCGTTTCTAAACAATGTTTTTGTTTTAATTCCGTACACTGTTTATTTTTGTAGCTCTAATGGACGGTACCCGATACCTTTTAATTACATTTCTTTGAAAACACCTTTCTAGGAAAAATCACCTTTTAAAATCACTCACTAAAGCGCATATAAATCTCGTAGCGCCGTAGCAGCGTACTACGTGCTACGGCGTAGCGCGTAGCACGGCACAAAAGGGAAACCGGATTTAATGTGGAAGGTAGGTGTTAAGCTGAAAAAGGTAACGAAAGAAAATGCTTAGCGAAACTTCAAGAGGCAAAATGATTAAAGTACCTAATTCTCTGTCTCGTTACCGATTTCAATTAAGAGTGTCACGTTTGCATTTTGCTTTGTAAATCATAATTCTGTTTCAGATAAGCCTGTTCTATCCTGGGGTACCGGATTTAATGTGAAAGGTAGGTGTTAAGATGAAAGAGGTAACAAAAGAAAATGCTTAGCGAAACTTCAAGAGGCAAAATGATTAAACGTACCTAATTCTCTGTCTCGTTACCGATTTCAATTAAGAGTTTCACGTTTGCATTTTGCTTTGTAAATCATAATTCTGTTTCAGATAAGCCTGTTCTGTCCTGGGGTACCGGATTTAATGTGAAAGGTAGGTGTTAAGATGAAAGAGGTAACAAAAGAAAATGCTTAGCGAAACTTCAAGGGGCAAAATGATTAAAGTACCTAATTCTCTGTCTTGTTACCGATTTCAATTAAGAGTTTCACGTTTGCATTTTGCTTTGTAAATCCTAATTCTGTTTCAGATAAGCCTGTTCTGTGATGCTAAGTACAACATGTTTGATATTACATTGTTTTGGCGAACGAGTTATATTTAGAACATTGTCGCTTTAATATATTAGAATGGATCGTTTTACGTAGCAGCTTTAACATTTGGCAACGGATTCACCTACTTGGTTCTCTAAAAAGATTCTTAATATTATTTTAAGATGTTGTGAGATTAAAATAGTCCTTAAGCTAAGTCTTGAGATATGAAGGCTTCTGCTTCGACATTTGGCGTGGAAACTAGACTTAATCTTCGACTGTTTGAGCGATTGACTGCTGCGCTGCGTGTCGCGGGTTCGATTCCCGCACGGAACAAATATTTGTATGACCTGCAGATATTGTTCCGGCTCTGGGTGTTTGTGTATGTGAGTTTATGTTTGTAAACGCACCCACGATATAGGAAAAAATTCCTAGTGTGGGGCAAAGATTTTAATAAAAAAAAAAAATGTCTTAATATTCTCTTATTCTTAAGGTAAGATTTACACGTTCGGTATTTGTAGGAGTAAAAATTCCTACAAATATCATACGTGTGAAAGTTTGTATGTTTTTGTTAATCAATTAACCCTAAAGGCTGAGTGGATTTGGACGAAATTTGGCACACATGACCTGGATTAGGAAATAGGAGACTTTTTATCTCAGCAGTACGTTGCGTTTCCGTGAGATATTTTTTGAATTTCATGCGGTCGAAGCTGATGGTAAAAGTTAGTAGTTCCATATGTAGTTAGTAGTTCCATCCAATATCATCATCATCTGCCTAGCCTTTTTCCCAATTATTGTTGGGGTCGGCTTCCAGTCTTACCAGATTCAGCTGAGTACCAGTGTTTTACATGGAGCGGTTGCCTATCTGACCTCCACAACCCAGTAACTGGGTATAACGATACCCCCTGGCAAGACTGATGTCAGATCTCAGGCTTCTGACTACCCGTAACGACTGTCAAAGATCTTCAAATGACAGCCGGGACCAACGGCTTAACGTGCTTTCCGAGGCACGGAGGAAACTCGGTATGTTGAAATGGTCACCCATCCACGGACCGACCTCGTCAAGCGTTGCTTAACCTTGAAGATCGACCCGTGCGGCTGTTATTATTTAGCCACGAGCTCCTCGACGAGTATAAAAAATTACTATAATTATGTCACCCCCATTGATTTAAAATTTTGATATCATGTTAATTAAGGGGCGTTTCACAGCTCTATTAGCGACTGCAATTAGTTAAGAAAATAGCATGCTCACCTTTGATATTTATCGAAACAAATACCAACCATAGATCTATATATCTACGTCGTACAGTACGATAGCTCTATCGATGATAGATATATTTAGGTACCTAGATGTACTTGTTTAAATTATTTCCTAAGCTGCACGTACCATATATTAAGTTGACACATTTTTGATATAGATGCTGTATACTAAAGCAGAAGATATAATAAATAAACTTGCAAAATTGACAGTCACCTATCTCATATCACCTGTCGGTTTTTATCAAATACGTTGTTAGGCATTTTTATTATTATTTACAAAAATTTGTACGCCCTCTAGAATAACATAGCGCAAATTACGTTTACCACAGCCGGGGGATTGGAAAGAAACCCGAAATGACACTTATAACTTTTAATTAATAAAGTTAATTATAACTGATTAAACTACGGATGTCCAGGTCGATGTGAGAGCATGGAGTGGTTACAACTATTATTTAACAAAACTAATTACGAATAGCTAACCTACAGATGTCCATTCCAAGCCGATATTAGGACATGGAATGGTTACAATAATTAAATAGACTACAACTAACTAGCCTACGAATCCATCCTACTCGAAGTAGGAATATGGAATGCCTTCTTCTTACAAGAAATGATCTTAAATATTAGTTCGGTAGCGATGGATTCCTTGACGTCATGGCAGCATCGGTTTCGAGGTTATTGCACCGTCTGTAACTTCCTATATCGATGCTACGTAATTTCTGAGTCAGCAAATCAGCTTATTTCTAAGCCATGCGTTTCGTGCTCAAGGTAATTGCACCGTTGCAAGGTCTATGAACACTTAGTTTCCGCAATGTCAGCAGATTCCTAGGCATACGTAACACGCATCTTTATTACCTGTATATACCATTATTATTGTACCTATGATAAACAACTGAATAAATAACTTATGGCATTATATAATCGTTATTACTGAATCATCATACTTTTCAGCTCGGAATTACTCGATGCTGAATGCCCATGAAATTATATGTAAAGTAACGATATTAAGTATTGTACTCAAAGTTGGCGATAGCCAGCGAGCGACGGGCAATGGAAACAGACTGAAAGGTATGATTAAAACGAATGGAGGGACTGTACAAATTCATCGCTCACTGCATTATTTATAATGGCCTCTGGTTGCCGTGCTAAAAAGGTTACACAGTTTTCACGATGTATTAGGCTTTAAATCATTGAGCTCCTCAACGAACAAATATTAAAATTATTTCACGGCGATTTGACAAATGAGAGAAAGTTTGGTTACGCCGTTTCGTCACAAAAAAAAGTGTTATATTTTTTTTTAATACTTTGCCCCATACTAAGAGTTTCTTCATGTATCGTGGGTGCATTTACAAACATATAAACTCACATACACAACACACAGAGCCGGAAAAACTATCTGTAGGTCATACAAATATTTGTTCCGTGCGGGCATCGAACCCGCGACACGCAGCGCAGCAGTCAATCGCTCAACCACTGCGCCAACCGTGCGCCCTACTATCTATATACTACACTAGTATATTAACATTCAGTACGCAATTACTAGCACGTCGATAAGGACTAGAATGGCTTAGCTGACAAAGCTGACGGGTTCGTCCCAGCGGACGTCTTCTAGCACCACGTTGTCACGATGTTTCGTCGCAAGATAAATAAATGTCTAGTGCGCCAATGAACGTTCTTTCTTTTTTTTTTCTTTTTTAAAAACGTTGCCCCACACTAGGAATTTCTTCCTGTATCGTGGGTGCGTTTACAAACATAGAAACTCACATACACAATACCCAGAGCCCGAACAACTATCTGTAGGTCATACAAATATTTGTTCCGTGCGGGAATCGAACCCGCGACACGCAGCGCAGCAGTCAATCTCTCAACCACTGCGCCAACCGTGCGCCCACCGTTCGTTATGTCACTTAGTTACACCACAAGACATGCAGTTATGACAAGCTATCTCGATGCTAGAGATATAGTAATGTCACGCTTACCCGCAATCAGAAGCACGTCAATGAGTGCGAGAATCACATGCTAATTTGGCACAATCAATCAATCAATCAATCAAATGTTTTTTATTTCACATAGGCCTACATGGGCACTTATAAAACGTCGACAAAAGGTGCACGGTTCGGGTTAGTCGTTTCCTGTGGAGAAGAACCGGCAAGAAACTCCACGGTTACTCTTTTAAAAAAAATGGTTTGTTTTTACAATATTTCCACGTTACAGTATTAGTGCTTAGATATGGGGGGACAACGTAGGCCCGACAATAAGTCGTAAGAAACTTGCAGCACACAGCACAGCACACAGCTTTGGTTCTTCAGTTTTGACGATACATAGTAATATCTCACTAACCCGCAATCACAAGCGCGTTGATAAGGGCGAGAAAGGCTAAGCTTCTTGACTTCTTGTAGCAGCGCCTGGCACGCTGTTTCGTCACAGCAGAGATAGTTTTGCTTATCTACCTATTAGTTAATGAGCGCGATTAGTTATACAGGTTGTGTAACAAGTTCAATTGGCACGCTGTTTCGTTTCGCGAGAGGTATTTATTTCAGGCTGTTTGGTTACAAGAAAGGTGATGTTGATGATGTGAGATGTCAAGCTTACCTGCAATGACCAGCACGTCGATAAGGGCGAGAATGGCTAAACTGATGAGACTGACGGGCTCGTCCCAACGGACGTCGTCGAGCAGCGCCTGACACGCTGTTTCGTTCAGTGAGCGCATATTACGCGCGTCGCACCGCGCGCGCGAGCCGCCGCGCGGCGCATCGCCCGCTCGCCTTCAGGTTGTTACTGGCATAGTGCTCGGCTCTGCAATAATGAAAAAATCTGTGTTCAAAAGCTGATGAATTTCATTAAAATTAGGTTTTATGTTTTATCTACTATCTATCCGCCTGCTATCCTATGCAGCTGTCCAGGTGCTGCATACTGGTCAGACAAAATTTGAGGTCATCGATACGACAAAAGGAGAAACCTACTTATTAATGAATGATGTTTAATACATATTTAAAAAACCGGCCAAGTGCGAGTCGGACTCGCGCACGAAGGGTTCCGTACCATTATCGCAAAAACTACAAAAATGTTTGTTGTATGGGAGCCCCACCTAAATATTTATTTTATTCTGTTTTTAGTATTTGTTGTTATAGCGGCAACAGAAATACATCATCTTTCAACTGTCTAGCTATCACGGTTCATGAGATAGAGCCTGGTGACAGACAGACAGACAGACGGACCGCGAAGTCTCAGTAATAGGGTCCCGTTTTTACCCTTTGGGTACGGAACCCTTAAAATATTTGTTTTAATAAATAAATTTTTAATAAATTCTCAGAAGTCTTGATATTTAAATTTTGATAGCATTTATTACCCTTTGCACAATATTTTTTTTAAAGTTGATACACGTACGAATACCTACTCTGATTCTCAATAATCCCAAAATTAGAAAATATTGAAAATATATCCACCAGAAAGCCTTACAGTTCGAATTAGAAACCCACGCTTCTGATAACACTGGCCGAATTAGAAACCCAAGCTCCCACGCCCGTCTGCCCATCAGTTAGATGGATTATGCGAAGAGGTATCCATAATCATGAACACACAAGAGGTGCGAATAAATAACCTATTTACATTCAGACGACTAGGTAATGCCCGTGAATTTGTTCAAATTTTAGGTACCTATTCACATGTAAACAAAAAAACTGTCTTGCACTTGGTTGCACGCGAAGTAAGACCACTGTTGAAACCGAAAAAATAATTCCTTAGGCGCGATGTCAAAAATGAAGAAAATAAATGAGTTTGTATTATAGTTAACTTTAATCTTTGTATATAGATAACAGTGGTGACGCCACACGTGAGGATTTTCGAGGTTCAGAACCTCTTGATTCGACACAGTTAACTATTGAAACGAAGTTGTTAACTGAGATCTATTCAGAAACACAATCAACATGTTCCTTGCTCTTGTCCTGTTACTTGGAGACGACGCACACATTTTCTTCCCCCATTCTCTCCTGTCTACCGTCAGTATCATTCGCTTCATTTTCTTTCATTTTATTCCTCACACAATCCATCCAACTTTTCTTTGATCTCCATTTTCCAATCTAAGAAAGATAAGAGAGAGGGAGGCAAGATAAGAAAGAACTTGTAGCGTCTATATATAAATTCCGTATCTATAGGTATAAACCTCTTCAGGCTAAACTTAGTTAATAAGGAAAGTGCATAAAAATAAAAAAATTAAGTTAAAAAACCCGACTGCTTAAAAAGCAAACTAAAAAGACGTAAACAAGAAGAAAATCATGCTGTGCAGTCGGAGGATACATATTCGCGAGCTGGCGGACCAAAACCACCATGTATCCTCCGACTGCACAGCATGATTTTCTTCTTGTTTACATCTTTTTAGTTTGCTTTTTAAGCAGTCGGGTTTTTTATTTTTTTAATAAACTTTTTTTATTTACAACTTTTTAGTTATTTTTTTTTAGAATTAGGTACATTTAAACATATAAGTGTTATATATTTCGAAATCGCCTCTTAAAACTCTTTATTTTGATACCCCACACGATGGGTTTGGAAGAAAAAAAAATTGAACCCCCACAATATGGCGCCCAAAAGCCGCCATTTTCCTATTTTCCAATTTTAATACAGCCAGAGACATTCGTAGGGTTAGGACGCTACATAGGAACAAACATACATATATACATACATACATAGACTGATAAACACATTACCCTCCTTCGGCAGTCGGGTAACAAAAATAGATTAAAAAAAAAGAAAATCAACCTTTCAACTCCTAGCAATAATTGAAACGTACAACGTCACCCTGAAGCGACGGATGACTATATAAAATTGCACGCCAGTGTCTCTACGTCATGAATTTACGTCGGTGTTATCCGAGGATTGGTTAGGTAAGTCTGCTGAGCTATTTTTAAGCTGAGGTATTATAATAATAGAATGGGCTGTGAATATTTTAAGCGATGAGAGACAGGTTTTTAACGAAAATGGAGAGAACATTTGGAGTATCTTGGTGTAGGTCTCTAATGTGTCTAATATGTTCTACAATGGTGGATAAATTATATGGGTCCATGCCCACTCAACCCAATTAGACTCAACCCGAAGAATAATACGAGAAGTTTTACTACCAATTCAGTGCCATTTGTACAGTCAGGCAAAGTGATATTTAATTCTAAATAACTTAACTTTTGAATCGGGTTGAGTGGGCACGGACCCAATTATATATTTATTTATTTATTAAAACTTTATGCACAAGTACAAAGGCGGACTTAATGCCTTAGGCATTTTCTACCAGTCGACCTTAGGGTGGAGCAGAGATAAAAAAAAGGCAGGTGAAACTATATGAAAGGATAAATAGAGAAAAATATAAATAGAGAAAAATATAAATAAAAAGAATATATATAAATATATACTTAGATACATACATAAACAATGTTATAGAGAAACGGTATGGTTTCGCAACAAATCAATTCTGTGATGATTCTGCAAACTTCTTGCGAATGTGCTCACGTGCCTTAAATTTAAAAGAGAACCGACTGGTTGCCATCCTGATATTCTGAGGGAGCGCATTCGACAGAGAGATAGCCTGGACAAAGAAGGACGAGTGGATAAACCCAGAGTGGTGAGAGGGACATTGAAGAAGACGATTATTGGTGGAACGAAGATTTTTACTGTGAGCAGAGCAAAGGAATTGAACTTGAGAAGTCAGATAAGAAGGAGGAGGTTTATCAATAAAAGAAAACAGGGTAGTCAAGGCCCTCAGCGCTCTACGCTGACGAATGGGTAACCATTTTAAAAGTGATCGATGAGTGGATACATGATCATACTTACGGAGGTTGAAGACAAATCGAATGCAGTTATTTAGAAGGCGGTCAAGTTTATTGAGTAGGTTTGCATTCAGGTCATAGTAGCACACATCACCATAGTCAATTATGGGAAAGATTAGGGACTGTACAAGCATGGCCTTTATGTGAGCTGGGAGAAGATTTTTTAGCCGATACAGTGAACGCAACGTTCCGGTGACCTTTTGGCTCATACTCGTTACCTGTTTGCGCCAGTCAAGGCAAGTGTCGACGAGCAAACCAAGATCCTTAACTTCGGAGCTAAACGGAATAGGTACGTTGTCGAAGATTATGGGTGCAACAGTTAAGCTATCGAGCTTTCTCAAACTATGGGGGCTCCCAAGTATGATAGCCTGTCATTTTGCAGGGTTAACCGCCACACCGAATCGGTCTGACCAGTCTTTAATCATAATTAGATCCCGGTTTAGCCCCTCGATCGCATCCGATAAGCTGTCAACACCCGCCTGACAGTAAAGCTGTCAATCGTCAGCGTAGAGATGATACGCACACTGAAGCTCGGTGGTTATAAGATTTATAAAAATTGAGAACAGAAGAGGAGATAAGATACCGCCTTGAGGGACGCCAGCTACAAGGTACCAGCTACAAGGTAGCCACATAGAAGAGATGTCTCCACTACGAAATGACTGCTGACGCCCCCGAAGATAAGAGGAAAACCATTCCAGTACCTCGTGAGAGACCTTACGATAAGAAAGGATAGACAAAAGGATATCATGATTGACGGTATTAAAGGCGTTGGAGAAGTCGATTAACACTAAAACAGTAACTTTAGTGTCCTCCATTCCCCGCCTTATATCATCAGTCACTTTAAGGAGAGCTGACACGGTACTGTGCCCGGGCCTGAAACCGGATTGAAACGGGCTGATGAGGGAGTTGTGGTAAATAAAGTAAGACAATTGTTTATGAACACAGGCCTCGAGCACTTTGGAAAGAAAAGGAAGGATTGAAATTGGGCGAAAGTGACTGGAAAGAGTGGGATTGGAAATCTTAGGCAGGGCTCGAACATGAGCATTACGCCACAAAGAAGGGAAAACACCGGAGTAAAGAGAGAAGTTAACAATGTGGGAGATTACAGGAAGAAGTTGATCCAAAGCCGACACGATCATATTATCGCAGCCCACAGCTTTGGATTTAATGGAGAGGATAATTTTTTTGATCTCTTCTGGGTCGACTGGGGTGAAGACAAAGGGAGCAATATTAGGACGCGTCAGACCATCAAGATAGTCGATAGTTTCACGTGTGGTTAGACTATCTAGCATAGGCACAGTAGAGAAAAAGTGGTTTAGATCGTCCAAGTCAATTGTGTTAGGAAGGTCTGAATGCCGCGATTTGCCGATACCTAGGGTCCCAAGGAATTTCCAGATATCGCCAGAAGAAGAAGAAGAAATATTATTCAGAATATGGCGGCGTTTAGCGTTGCATATCATCTGATTACACAGATTCCTAGCTGACTTGAACAAGGTCCAATTGTCCTCCGAGCGATCCTTTTTAAATACCCGAAACGCGTAGTCCCTCCGTCGCATTGCCATCCGGATTCCCCTATTCATCCATGGAGCAGGTGGACGCTTCAACTTGACTCTCCTGATAGGAGCATGAGTATCATACAGTTTGGTCACAGCACTGTTGAACACACAAACTTTGTCATCCACTGTAACAGCTTCCTGTAGGAGTGTCCAGTCAATATTCGAAGCGTCTTTTTGTAGTTGCTCACTATCCATGGTACTATATATAAGGAGTGATACGAGAGAAAGTGATAGCGTGATGGTTGATATTAAGCACGGAAGATGAAGAAAACGTGTTGACCCCACGTAACATCGGGCAAAGGGAGGGAAATGATGATGACTTTGTACTATTCTGTAAAATTCGAATATACACAATTTGAAGCCTTACTTTTTACACATTGATTGCACTTCAAAACCTTCAGACATTCATACTAGAAAATATGTTTTTTTTTATCTAGCTCTGCTGCGCAAACACACTACACTTATAGATAGATTTTTTGAGTTCTGTCTCTTCTCTCTCTTGGTCGTTCACTCTTGTCTGAGAATCAAAATCAAAATTAAAATCAAATAGTTTATTTCAAATAAACCATAGAGGTACTTTTAAATTGTCAAACAAAAAACAAACCAGCCAAGTGCGAGTCGGACTCGCGCCCGAAGTGTTCCGTAACATTATCGCAAAAAACGGAAAAATAACAAGATGGTTGTATGGTTGTATGCCCCACTTAAATATTTATTTTACTCTGTTTTTAGTATTTATTGTTATAGCGGCAACAGAAATAAATCATCTGTGAAAATTTCAACTGTCACAGTTCATGAGATACAGCCTGGTGACAGACGGACAGACAGACAGATCGTGGAGTCTTAGTAATAGGGTCCCTTTTTTACCCATTGTGTACGGAACCCCAAAAAAAGATAACTCTAGTTGCAAATTCTCAAGCGTCAGTAGGTCTCAATGGAGAAGAATTTGCAAGAAACTCCACGGACACTCTTTTCCATCAGTTCGTGGTCAGCATCAGGGTTCCACCTGTATCTGTCCAGCGCGTCCCTTATGACCGTGTAGAATTTGGAGGACGACGAGTTTTTCATTTGATCGGTACATCTTGTTGGTGAACGACCCCGCGATCTTTTCGTCTTCGGTGTTTCCAACCACAATCAACTTTTCCAAATTCTCGAACCTCGGCGCATTGTGTGACCGAAATACGCAAGAATGCGTTGTTGGGATATAGTGGACAAGCGAGTTTTTATTCGGAGCTGGGTCTGTATCGATGCATTGGTGCGTTTCGCAGTCTAAGATATTCTTAGCATTCGTCTTGAAAACCACATCTCGAATGCATCAATCCTTTTTTTCGTCATAGAATGATAATAAAAGAACAACAAGCACTACCAACCTAACAGACCAAACATGATCAACGACACACCACTCTCCTTAAATAAATGGGATTGCCATTTCCGAAAATTGTCAAGAACCATGCCTCACCGAAACTCATTAATATTAATACTCAGTACACACTCTGTTAGGTTGCCTTTCCACTAGAGACTAGTGAGGTAGATAAGCGGTGAAGCTAAGCTACAAAACCGTAGCCGATGTAATTCGCTATGAAGATATGATTTACGTGAACCTAACTTCGTTGAAAATTATTAACCAGAGCTAACCCAATCAAAACTGTGAAAATTAATCGAACCCATTGTTTAATACTCGTATCATCAGAGCAGTGGTGGTAGTGGTAACGGCCGCGATTTACAAGTTGTACGTCGTGGGTTCATTCCAGGCAGGCGCTTTACTTTGTGTAAATTATTTCATCACCGCTGCTATCAAAACGGTGATGGAAAAAATCGTGAGGAAATCGGCATGTCTTAGAACCAAATATTCGAAGACATCCACCAACCCGCAATGGGCCCGCGTTTTTTATTACGGCTCATTACCTCTCACATACAGAACGCCCGCACGTACTTCGGGATGTATATGTCCACAAATGGGAGTCTAAGTGTGGAAAAGGGGGACCATCTAACCTATCTGTATCATAGTCATCACCAGCGTCTGCTAATTCTATTCCCAACGAGGTTGGGTTCGGCTTCTAATTTAATTGGATAAGTATGATGATTTGATCTCCACATCGCAGTCACTGGATAGCTCGATAACCCTTGGCAAGACCGGTTGTCAGACTATTGATGGTTCAAGCTCTTACCTGTTGGCTCCAGCTATCATATTGTAGATTTTTGACATCCATTTCTGGTATAGATAGTTGAACGCCTCTGAGAGCGCAGCGTCATGTGTGCTTGCACTGTAATTATACAATCACAAGCCACGAGCTCCTCACTTTTGATATCATACTTTTGGGCGCACGGTTGGCGCAGTGGTTGAGCGATTGACTGCTGCGCTGCGTGTCGCGGGTTCGATTCCCGCACGGAACAAATATTTGTATGACCTACAGATAGTTGTTCCGGCTCTGGGTGTTGTGTATGTGAGTTTATATGTTTGTAAACGCTTCCACGATACAGGAAGAAATTCCTAGTGTGGGGCAACGTCTTTTTAAAAAAAAATTAAGAATTAAGAAGAATTAAAATACACTTCCTTCGCTAAGCTGTTTAGCAAATCTTTGTAAAGGCAGCTTTAGGATCGTCCATGTTTATACATGCTACGTGTACTTCAAAGGCCTATAAGTGTGTGGGCTAGAGGTTCTCAATTAAACTTAACTCAGATTAACAAATAGGAATTCGAATTACATGTTATAGAGACGGGATTGAGTGTGGTACAAGGAAGGATATGTTCATGTAATTCAAGTTATTTTGAGTCGATTTTATCTAAACCAGTGTTATAATAGTGAAGTTGAATATTTGTAAAATGTTTGCCAAGTTCTGACCCGATTGCGAATATTCTTTTACTGTCAGAAAGCTGTCGCCATTGCTGAGTGTAGTAGCCGTGTGTAGCCGATTACGAATATTCTTTTACTGTCAGAAAGCTGTCGCCATTGCTGAGTGTAGTAGCCGTGTGTAGCCGATTACGAATATACTTTTACTGTAAGAAAGCTGTCGCCATTGCTGGGTGCCCGGAAAAGGCGCGTTTCCTGGAGAACACAGATTACCTCATTAGGAAGGTCTGCTGGAGAGCCACGGGTTCAAAGCCACAATAAAAAGCTAGTTTATGTTATTTTGAATAGACCGTTAATTTAGAATGAATAAACTACGAAATAAGTAAAGAAACCTTTTCAAATAAATATTATATTGCTGCTTAAAGTAAAAATCGGAAGATGTTTCATATTTTCAAGCAAGTCATTTCATGTTTATTTGTTAGGACACAAGTCTAATCTCAAAACAAATGAGGCAAAACAAAATTGCATTATATGCTGTATGCCACTCTTTGGTGTGGTTAACAGCGTCACAGTAGCTACAGAGAATAAAATTTTAAAACCGGCCAAGTGCGAGTCGGACTCGCGCACGAAGGGTTCCGTACTTGGTAAATTGCGGTTTACGATTTATGACGTATTAAAAAAAAAACTACTTAAGATCTCGTTCAAACTAATTTTCGGTGGAAGTTTACATGGTAATGTACATCATATATTTCTTTTAGTTTTATCATTCTCTTATTTTAGAAGTTACAGGGGGGGGACACATTTTACCACTTTGGAAGTGTCTCTCGCGCAAACTATTAAGTTTAGAAAAAAATGATATTTGAAAACTCAATATCATTTTTGAAGAGCTATCCATAGATACCCCACACGTATAGTTTTGAAGAAAAAAAAAAATTTTTATTTCAGTTCTAAGTATGGGGTACGCCAAATTTTTTTTTTTCCTATTTCTATGTGAAAATCTTAATGCGGTTCACAGTATACATCTACTTACCAAGTTTCAACAGCATAATTCTTATAGTTTCGGAAAAAAAGTGGCTGTGACATACGGACGGACAGACAGACAGACATGACGAATCCATAAGGGTTCCGTTTTTGCCATTTGGCTACGGAACCCTAAAAATGCAAGTTCTAAAGCAGACAATGAATGAA
Organism: Anorthoa munda; assembly: GCA_945859665.1. Lineage (NCBI taxonomy): Eukaryota > Metazoa > Arthropoda > Insecta > Lepidoptera > Noctuidae > Anorthoa > Anorthoa munda. The sequence goes on along the minus strand of OX243896.1, from coordinate 16,978,645 downwards.
ACCTAGCTTCCTCTTGACACCAACAAAAATACATATTCTTGCACCACGCCCCAACAGGTCAAGTGAACCAGTTCACTAATTAACCCTCTACGTTCGTAGGCCTTTGTTTGACTTTCTAATCGCCCCACAGAACTATGTTTCTGGTCAGACTATCGCTTAGGATTAACCCGCCTAATTGTGGGGTTAACATTTAAATTGAGTTTACAAATATTTTGATTAACGATACGGCTTAGGTGAGTCTATTTGTTTGATTGTGTTTTGTTTTCTGATTAAGTTATTGTGTTGTTTGGGTTTCAATGTAAAACAAGCGACCTTTCTGATGGTTCGACGAGATTCTATTTATATCGAATCGATAAGTGATTTTTACTAAGCGAAATTGCAAGTACGTTCACATGGACGCAATGCGATACAATTCGACCGATCTGAACTAGAAATTTTCTAGATAATTTAATAATAAATAAAAAATAAATAAATTAAATTATATTTCTTTTTTTTTAATTTTCTAAATAATATTGTGTCCGATATCGTTTGTCCATTGAGAAAAAAATTGTTAGCAGTTCATCGTCATCATCAGCCTATTAATGTTCCCACTGCTGGGACACAGGCCTCCTCTCTGTGAGAGGGAATGGGCCGATATCCACCACGTAGGCCCAGTGCGGTTTGGTGGATGTTACATGTCTTCGAATTTTTGGTTCTAGGACATGCCGGTTTCCTCACAATGTTTTCCTTCATCGGTTTGAGAGCAGTGGTGATGAAATAATTTAAACAAAGTAAAGTGCCTGCCTGGGCTCGAACCCACGACCTACAACTTATAAGTCACGGCGGATACCACTGGACCACCACTGCTCTGTTAGCAGTTACCAAAAAATATTTGCTGGTTATGAAATTATTAAGACTTGCGAACTTTGTCTTAATAGCAACAACACAGAATTGCTTTTTTTAGATTTGTATTATTTTTTTTAAATGAAACGTTGCCCCACACTAGGAATTTCTTCCTGTATCGTGGGTGCGTTTACAAACATATAAACTCACATACACAACACCCAGATTCGGAACAACTATCTGTAGATCATACTAATATTTGTTCCGTGCGGGAATCGAACCCGAGACACGCAGCGCAGCAGTCAATCACTCAACCACTGCGCCAACCGTGCGCCCACTGAACAGTATTATTTTATTAAAGATTAAATTTACTAAAGTTTGCTTAAATTTAAAGTTATAAAACTGTTCAGTTATATATTTTTTAAGCATAATAATATAACACGAGTATACGTCATATATACACGCCGTTTTAGTTTTGTATATTGAGCAACATTCGGAGATGCGACCTCAAGAAAAATCTACTCAGTGATTTTATTGCAAAAATAACTTTTCTGAGTGTTCCTTTACAGAGAGACAAACTTCTAGAAGAAGGCTCTGCGATATCTATCCGACAGTTACAAATCTATTCTACAGGTCGCACAGAGCCCGATGCTATTCATGAGTACGTTTATACTATTGGTGTACTGGCCCGGCAACTAATGCGTATGCAGGCGACGTGAGATCCTCTCAGTCACCGCCCTCGCATCACTGTCGGTCCACTACACATATTGTGGTCACGATAGACGTTGCTATCCAATAGATTTGTGATCGTGTATTGTAGAGATTTGATGATATTCTGAGCTTTATAGGGTTTCATGTCCAATACTTTAATATGGGATTTCATTAGGATTCTGTAAATCTCGTATTACTGATTTTCAAAAACGACAACATCCATTCATTCATTTCTTCGACAACGAATTAGTATTTTATCAATTTCTTAAAATCACAGCAGATTATCACACTAATATTATAGTCGGTCGTTAGTATTAGGTCGAAAGTTTGTGAGTGTGTGTGTGTTTTTATGTTTGCTACTTATTCACACTCAAACGGCTGGCCGGATTTGGATGAAATTTGGCACAGCTATAGATTATAGTCAGGCATAGCGCATATGATACTTTTTGTCCCGGGGATATGTTTTCTCGGTATAATTTTCGACTTTAACGCCGCAGGTGAAGCCGCTGGCAGAACCTGGTTATTAATAACTTGCCCATGCCTTCCCTTCCCGAAAACCTCCGGCCCAGCACAGAACACAAAACTTTATACTTTCACAAAATCTTATTTCTAAAACAATAATCAATATCAGCTGTTTGTCTTCGAAACGAGACCATGGCATGTCACGAACTCCTTAATAAAAAAACCTTGCAATCCATTCATGAAATTGATATTGTTGCGAGGTAGCCATAATATAGTTTTTTTTATGGCGGGAGGCGCAGTGCAGATGCTGAAACTACGTAATGGAATGGGGAAATATTACATTTGGAAGTTTTATGTTTATATTGAAAGGTAAAAGTGAGCTAAATCAATATCCCTTGGTATAATTTTATTCACGGAACAATAAAATTAATGGTTAAGTAATATAATCAGAGCATTATTGACTTGCATGGTGATTTGTATTGCTGGGTCCGATGCCTGTTTGGGTCGCGGATTAAGAGTTACCACGAAAAGAGAGCTACCGCGGCCCGGGTACAAGAAACTGAAGGAACACGGGTGGGTTTTAGTCAGTAAAAGTCTGACACGCCCTCTAGCTTCACCCAGAGCGGGATAAGTCATTAGATGATAAAAAAGGCTTTAAATTATATAGAGTTGTTACGTCAGAAATTTCTTAGTTGCATTCCAGCAGCCTAATTGCGTAAGTGAATTCTGCAAAGGAAACAAGTCAATTCATTCAAAGAATCAGAATCATTTAATTCATCTTTTTCGGTATTGCGAAACTAATTTGGAAAGCTAGCCTTAGTTTTCCAAACCCTCCTTTGAGTTGAACACAGACTACTTAGAGATACTACGGAGTTGAAGAGATATGACATTTGCATTACACAATACCAATAGTGAAGTTTTATCTCGATTCTTCCGCTTTCATTCATTCTTTTACAATCAATTCTACGTCAAAATATTGGTAATGAAAGTAGCATAACCTTGCCGTTTCAGAGTGTAATATGCAATACGAAAAGTCGTTTTTGGGAAGGTTTCAACTTGTTTGCTTTGCAGAATTCACCTACGCAATTAGGCTGCGGGTCTGGTTTAGCCATTTGCAAACCAATACATGGCATTTAAAACTGAACTACACTTAAAAAATAATGCACTTGAAAATTAAAACTGCACCTAAAAATAATGTGGAACGTCTGAAAAAAAACAAGATGTGATGAAAACCCTTCAAGGAATAAAGTTATGATGATTATGTATTGTAGACCAGACTCCTTTTTTATTCTGTCCTCCATTATTCTTTTCTGATTAATTTCGTAGCGGGATCCACCATTTATCATCATCATTGCCTCGGCGCTTTTCTGGTGATCGCCACTGTTGATTCTGATTTCAGGCGTTTAAGAGCAGTGCGGTGGGATTGTCCCAAAATTAAATACCACACAGCTTGTAAGATTACACCAACAACCTGGTTACCCGATTCTAATCTTTCAGTTTGTTCGCCGTACAATGTACGGTTCAAAGATAATAGATAAAACATTTCGCTCCTCTAGAAAGCAAATCTACATTTGCTAAATACGGATGTAAGTGGCGGCTTTTGCTTCATTTACTAACAACCTAAGATTAAGTCGAAAATTATACGATAGAATAAAAGGAACATTTTCAAGATGATGTTTACTCTGTCCCCGTATCTACTCTGTACGGTATAATTTTTCAAGTGGCTAGAACTGAATTTAATCTACATATTTGACTATTTTATCACTAGTTGTTTTTGCAGCGACAAGGCTCGCGTTTGCCTATATCTCACGGTCTGATGATTTGGTCGACGGTGAAGCAGTCATACTTATTCACTCCTGAATTAAAGATACCCAGGTTTTAGGCATCAGGAAACACAGACTCTGAAGGGGAATTCCACTCTTTAGCTGTACACGCAATTAAAGTATTCCCAAAAAGTTTAGTAAGTAAAGGTACCGAGAGCAGTGGTGGCCCAGTGGTTACGCTCCCGACTTACGAGTTGTAGGTCGTGGGTTCGAACCCGAGCAGGCGCTTTACTTTGTGTAATTTATTGCATCACCGCTGCTCTCAAAACTGTGAAGGAAAACATCGTGAGGAAACCGGCATGTCCTAGAACCAAAAATTCAAAGACATGTGACATCTACCAATCCCGCGTGGTGGATTAAAGCCCACTCCCTCTATGAGAGGAGGACTGTGTCCCAGCAGTGGGAACATTAAAAGGCTGATGATATGATGTGATGTGTGTGAAAGGTACCGTGTTTTTTTTTTCGGGATCAAAAATTGTCTTTGGAACTCAGCAATAGTGTAGCTTTATATTAGTGATAGAATTTTAGAAATCGGATTAGACCTTGCAGATATTTATCTGCTATATTAAATATTAGCTGTTGCCCGCGGCTTCGCTCCCGTGGGCCACCCCACTGGACCCGTTTTCGGGACAAAAAAATAGCCTATGTCACTCAGGAATAATGTAGCTTTCTATTGGTGAAAGAATTTTTTAAATCGGTCCAGTAGTTTCGGAGCCTATTCGGTACAAACAAACAAACAAACATACAAACATAAAAATCTTTCCTCTTTATAATATTATATTATAGTATAGATATAGATTAGTGATAGAATTTTAGAAATTCGATCAGCACTACTAGAGGTTACCTGCTATAAGCAAAGTACAGAAGTTCAAGACCAAGTGTAATTCCATAAACGATGACAATATTCGAAATGCCAAAATGTATTAGGGATTTATTATATGACATTTCTATAAAGCTTGGCAATCCACATATTTTTGACGCTTTTCCAATTTCTATCGCAATGCTTTCGTTGATAATTTGTCATTAATTTGTAGAGAGCCTCAGACCAGAGACTATATGCTATAAAGTTAATAAAATAAAAAAACCCGGCTGCAAAGATGTAAACATGAAGTAAATCATGCTCTGCAGTCGGAGGAAACATTAACGAGCTGGCTGACTAAAACTATAAATATCCTCCGACTGCACATCATGATTTTCTTCTTTTTTACATCTTTGCAGTCGGGTTTTTTGATTTTATTTACTTTTTATTTACAACTTTTTTTCGAATGACTTTTAAACATATAAGTGGAATATATGTTTGTAAGTCACGCCTAAAAACCCTTCATTTTGATACCCCACTCGATGGGTTTGGAAGAAAAAGAAATTGCAACCCCCATAATATGGCGCCCAATATGAAAAGGCTCAGCAACTATTTTCATTATTTTTTTGCATTTTATAAAGATACTAGCTGACCCGGCAAACTTTGTTTTGCCATAAAGACACCAAACATTCATCTATCCTATTTACCCTACTCTACCTACCCTACCCTACCTACCCTACCCTACCTACCCTACCCTACCTACCCTACCCTACCTACCCTACCCTACCTACCCTACCCTACCCTACCTACCCTACCCTACCTACCCTACCCTACCTACCCTACCCTACCTACCCTACCCTACCTACCCTACCCTACCTACCCTACCCTACCTACCCTACCCTACCTACCCTACCCTACCTACCCTACCCTACCTACCCTACCCTACCTACCCTACCCTACCTACACTACCCTACCTACCCTACCCTACCTACCCTACCCTACCTACCCTACCCTACCTACCCTACCCTACCTACCCTACCCTACCTACCCTACCCTACCTACCCTACCCTACCTACCCTACCCTACCTACCCTACCCTACCTACCCTACCCTACCTACCCTACCCTACCTACCCTACCCTACCTACCCTACACTACCCTACCTACCCTATCCTACACTACCCTACCCTACCTACCCTACCATACCCTACCTACCCTACCCTACCTACTAAACCCTACCCTACCCTACCCTACCTACCCTACCTATCCTACCCTACTCTACCTACCCTACCCTACCTACCCTACACTACCTACATACCTATCCTACCTATGTAGGTAAGGTACCATTGTTTTTTTCTCCATTTTTTTTTTCATAAGAACCTTCTCCTAACAATAACAAACACAACAAAAAAAGAATAAGCGAAATCGGTCCAGCCGTTCACGCGTGATGCGGTGACCAAGGGAAATAGGGATTCATTTTTATTACCCGACTGCCGAAGGAGGGTAATGTGTTTATCAGTCTATGTATGTATGTATGTATGTATGTATGTATGTATGTATGTATGTATGTATGTATGTATGTATGTTTGTTCCTATATGGCGTTCCAGAGACCAAACGCGTTGACCGATTTTGATGATTCATACGTCAATCGATTCATTTTAACCTTGCGAGTGTCATAGGCTACATTAAAATTGGAAAATAGAAAAATGGCGGCTTTTGGGCGCCATATTGTGGGGGGCCAATTTTATTTTTTCTTCCAAACCCATCGTGTGGGGTATCAAAATAAAGGGTTTTTAGAGGCGATTTCAAAAATATATAACACTTATATATTTAAATGTACCTAATTCGAAAAAAATGTTAACTAAAAAGTTATAAATAAAAAAGTTAATTAAAAAAATCAAAATACCCGACTGCTTAAAAAGCGAACTAAAAAGACGTAAACAAGAAGAAAATCATGCTGTGCAGTCGGAGGATACATCTGGTTTTGGTCAGCCAGCTCGCGAATATGTATCCTCCGACTGCACAGCATGATTTTCTTCTTGTTTACGTCTTTTTAGTTCGCTTTTTAAGCAGTCGGGTATTTTGATTTTTTTAATTAACTTTTTTATTAATTATATCCATATTGAATGTTGATAACCTGGAAATATCTTGTTTGCCTAATGTAAGCTTTTTAATAAATGTTGTTTTACGATATATGTTTTTTAAATATTTTTTGTTGTTCTCATGCTTTCCGTAACTTATTTTTACTCTTTCAATATTATTATATATATAGATAGATTTAGTCCATACAAGAAATATTAAATATACTGGTAATGATATCGTGCTTTCAATGAACGGATGTAGTTTTTATCAAGTACGATAAATGCAATATGTCGATTGATAATGCGAAAAGAATATGTGCGGAGTAACATTTATACAAATTTCAAATGCATTACTATACTTTTATAACCTTGACTTTTATCAAGAACGAGCTTCCACCTGCTGCTTCTCCCACGTGAAAGATAGAAATAATTCCAAGGAATGTACTTACTATTGCGATATAAAGCATTATGTTTATAATTCCTTAAACCTTCCTCAGTATTCACGTTTCATCCCATGATTGACATCAGTCCAAATTCAAGGTTTATTTTGGCCAGCTGAGTGTTTTCACCACTTAGCAGGATGCTGTGCTTGCTTTAAGGACTCTAGAACTAGAAGAAGTTGAAACAAAATTGTCAGAAGTCCAAATTTGATTTACCAAATGCATGAAATTCCTATTTACGAGGAGGGATCAAAAAGTAATGAGAATGAGATAGAATATAATGAAAATATTATTTTTCTACATAGTTTCCGAGTTTCTCTACACGCCGAGTCCAGCGCTTTTCCAAGGCTTCAATCCCTTTCAGAAAGTTTCGTCTTGGTTCTGCAAAAAGCTCTCCACGCCATCCATCACCTCGTTATCGTCTTCGTACCTGTTTCCCCTTAAGTATTTTTTCAATTTGGGGAACAGATAAAAATCGCTAGCCGCCAGATCTGGTGAATCAGGGGGGTGGTCAACCAATTCGAAGCCAGCTTACTGAATGGCAGCCATCGTAACTGCCGACCTGTGCACGGGTGCGTTGTCGTGATGAAACAGCACGCCCCTTCGAAGTATCCCTCTCCTTTTCTCTTTGATGGCATTCCTCAACTTGGGAATTAAAACTGCATAATATTGGCCTGTAATAGTGGTACCACGCTCCAGGTAATCAATCAACAATATCCCTTCTGAGTCCCTAATAGTAATATTCTAGTAATATTGAGGCCATATAACCTTGCCAGCCGATGCCATGACACGAAACTTCTTCGGGGTCGGTGATGATGGCCGTTACCATTGCAAAGATTGCTGTTTTGTCTCGGGATCAAAATGATGGACCCATGTTTTGTCCATTGTTACGAAACGAGACAAAAAGTTTTCAGAATCTTCTTGAAACTTGTCCAACAATATCTACGAAATGTCAACTCGATGTTTCTGACTGTCGGTTAACATTCTCGGCATCCATCTTGCGGAGACTTTTCTCATATTCAAAGATTGTTTCAATATGGATTAAATACTTCCATATGAAATGCCCGTTTCTTGAATTGAGTATCGGATGGTAACTCTTCGATCGCTCAATACAATTTTCTCGACTTTCGCAACATTTTCTTGGGTGACTGACGTCGATGGACGGCCGCAACGATGTTCGTCTTTTGTGCTCGTTCTCAGTACTCAAAATTGAGAAGCCCACCTTGCGACAGTGGAATACGGCGGAACAGACTCTCCTAATGTTGCCTCCAAATCGCAATGAATCTCTTGCGTCGTTAACTTTTATAAACAGAGTTATTTATTAACGGCTCGCACTTAGTTTTTCTCCATTTTCGAGAACACGTTCTGACACGAAGCAAACAAATGACTACATTCAGAAAAAAACAAAAGAGAATCGAAGATTTTTATCTTTATTAATATTACATATATGTATTACCTGCCAGTATTTTATTTTTTTCTTACCAAGGAGTATGTCGTTCTCACTACTTTTTGATCCCTCCTAGTATTTGGGCTTTTTATCAATATTGTCACTGTTAGAATGTATTTGTTTAATAATTTACCCACACAAATTGACAGAGGCGGACTTAATGCCTTAGGCATTTTCTACCAGTAAACCTAAATATTTGTCCATTGTAAATTCTGTTTGTATTGATGTATATTTAGTATGGCCACACACGCAATTAACGTGTCTGAGCTTTATTTCTAATTTGTCTACTGAGTAAATGTTTTAATGTATCTTAAAAGGATAAAAAAGCTCCTAAACTTTGACATATAAAACTAAAGGACATCAATATCCCATTAGCCTTTATTGTTTCGTTGTTTATTTTTATCTATTTTATATCCTTGACTAGGTACCTGCGTCATTAGTGTTATTGCCCATACAATCGTCATTTGCCTACACAGATCAAATGGACGACAAGCATTATTTATTCCAAGCCATTAGATACCCAAAATGCGACTAATGTCAACAACACTGACGAACCTAAAATTTTAATGAATGATTGAACATCAGCACAGACAGAAGTGCTTATGCCGGCAGGCTTATTACGTATCTTTTGCAAGAGCAAAACGATAGCGATCAAACGCTTTATGTCATTAAAGTCGGAATTATCTGCAGTGTAGGTATGGTAGGTCTTACACAATCGTTTGCTAATCGCTCCCTGTTTATCAAATGCACTTATTTCTAAAAAAACCGCCAACAACTCTAAAACTTTTGTATTGAAGAGCAATTATTGCGCAAAAATCGATATCGTTTTGCTCTTGCAAAAGATACGTAATAAGTCTGCGGGTTCAATATAGATTCGGACTGTTATGATGCAAAAGGTAACGTTCTAAAAATGTTGAATGAACGCTTTAGAAGCATGAGTTCCCTTCTATGGATTCTTTTGAGATGATACTACAGTTTTTGCATTTCACGAACGCAAATCAGAAATGAAGAGATCCGCAGGAGAACCAGGGTTACCGACATTGCCCGAAGAATTGCCAAACTTAAGTGGGCAGGGCACATTGCTCGCAGAACGGATGGCCGATGGGGCAGAAAGGTTCTGGAGTGGCGACCGCGAACCGAAAGACGTTCCGTTGGAAGGCCTCTCACCAGGTGGACCGATGACCTGGTGAAGGTTGCGGGGATCCGCTGGTTACGAGACGTACGGGACCGGTCAATGTGGCGACGCTTGGGGGAGGCCTATGTCCAGCAGTGGACGTCTTTCGGCTGATATGATGAACGCAAATCAATCATTGAAATTTAAATCTTGGGCTAAATGACTGAACTGCCAATAAGCGAGGACCATTGTAAAAAAAAATAACAATAAAATTAAACCGATTTCCAAAACAAAACACTACAAAGTGATAAATAACTTTCTTTGCCGAAGTCGGTGACTTTTATACTTACCTATTGTTGTTTCAAATCGACCCAGTCGTCTTTGAGTAATCGGAGAACATTATTGATCAAAGGGGAACATACATAAAAAAATATTCCGACGAATTGAGAACCTTCTCCTTTTTTGAAGTCGGTTAAAAACTTTATAATGTTCAGGATTAACAATGCTACCAAAATGTAATCAAAGGTTATAGAACCTACAGACAAGTATGATTCGATGTCAGCAATGGCGATGGTTGAAATGTCAAAATGACACGTGATATTTCGATTGATATTCAATGATATTTCGATAGCGTATGGCAATTCTATCCCCATATTCTTCCCCGACGGAAAAAGAGGGGTGTTATAAGTTTGACGTGTGTTGTTGTGTATCTCTGTGTCTGTCTGTCATCATAGCGCCTAAACGGATGAACCGATTTCGTATAGATTTAGAAAAAAAAATCCCAAGTATTTTGACATTCGCTGTCACTGATAGAATTAACCTACATTGTCAGACAAACGTCATATTGCGCGCTCGAGGTTTGCAAGGACTATACCTAGAGATTGTAGAGGAGCATAATTGAAATCGTGAGCGGTTGCAGAATCACACTTGATGAACTGCGATAGAATCGTTCCGTTCAATTGAGTTCCACCGGATTGTGGAAGCGTTTTTGTTGATCGTAGCTGTAATTGGATAATTATGCCGTTACATTTATGGTTAGTTGTTGAGATTTGGTGGCCGAAATCCATACTCCATAATTATTAATACATAAATGGGGAAGTAATTCTGTCCGTCTGTCGGTGTATGTTTGTTAAGGCTTCACGTCTAAACCGCTGCGCCAATTTTGATGAATTTTGATATGGAGTTTTTGTATGCAGGGACTTGCTTTGGGACAATTTCGTCCACGCATGCAAAGCCGCTGGCGGAAGTTATGGGAATACTTTGCTACTACTAAACAAGTAATCACATAAATTATTTCTTATTATACTAGCTGACCCGGCAAACTTTGTTTTGCCATAAAAACACCAAACATTCATCTACCCTACCTACCCTACCCTACACTACCTACTCTACCCTACCCAACCTACCCTACCCTACACTACCTACTCTACCCTACCCAACCTACCCTACACTACCCTACCCTACACTACCCTACACTACGCTACCTACCCTACCCTACCTACCTTACCCTACCTATCCTACCCTACCTATCCTACCCTACCCTACCAACCCTACCATACCCTACCTACCCTACCCTACCTACTAAACCCTACCCTGCCCTGTCCTACCTACCCTACCCTACCTACCCTACCCTACCTACCCTACCCTACCTACCCTATCCTACCTACCCTACCCTACCTACCCTACCCTACCTACCCTACCCTACCTACCCTACCCTACCTACCCTACCCTACCTACCCTACCCTACCTACCCTACCCTACCTACCCTACCCTACCTACCCTACCCTACCTACCCTACCCTACCTACCCTACCCTACCTACCCTACCCTACCTACCCTACCCTACCTACCCTACCTACATACCTACCCCACCTATGTAGGTACGGTAGCATTTTTTTTTTCTTTTTTTTTCTTAAGAACCTTCTCCTTACTATAACAAACACAACAAAAAAAGAAGAAGCGAAATCGGTCCAGCTGTTCACGCGTGATGCCGTGACCAAGGGAAATAGGGATTCATTTTTATATATATAGATTATGATGATGATGATATTGATCATTTAAACCGTGTACAGAGGGTCCTATTCTGTGGGTGAATTTGAAAAAACTTTTAAAACATCCTTTTTATAGGAATTGCACTTGAACTTAAAATTCGTACAGTAAACAGCCACAGAGGACTTTGGATATAAGAGCCGTTATCAAAAGTTACATTACAGCAACAGAATAACAACAGCCAATATAATCCAACAAATAATTAACCAGCTCCCTCTCACCATTTATTTATCAAACAAAACCGCCACTTTATCAATGGATATCATTTCGCGGTACGTACGGCTGTCATTTGCCTGCGTGCCCCAGTCGTAGGCAGTACAAAGTGTTAGCGTAGGACTATAATTGTTAATGTGGGCGGTTCGAGAAATTGCTGACGATAATGCTATCGTTAGATGCACGCGGGTTGAACTCGTGGGTGGTGCGCAGTTAGAATACGAGTACAATTATTGATATGTTCTGTGATTTTGTAGTTAGATAGACTTGCTTGGGGAGGAGTTTGGCTTTGAGATTGGTAGGTTTTTGTGTCTTAACTTGCGAAGATTATTAATAATAATACCAGCCTGGTACTGTGCCACTGCAGGGAAAAGGCCACTTCTTATACAAATAAGGCACGAACATTAATCCGGAGCTTGCTCAATGCGAGTTGGCGATGTCGTGGTGGCTGAGTGGCTAACACCTTGCCTCTCGTGCTTGAGGTCATGGGAATAAATCCAGGCAAGTACCAACGGGACTTTTTCAATTCATAGGTTGGTATGTACTTTCCAAAGTTTAATATTAGTGATTGGAACCGCAAGTATCCATCAATTTATGTAAAACATTAGCAAACCAGAATTGCTCATACATACTGCGCTACCATGGGGAAATAGCGCAGTTATGTTGGAGTCCAACCCACTAAAACTCCATGGTGTCCTCCTGTGCTGCTTATGGCGGGAATACGGGTACGCGTTACCACTCATCCGTGAACTCACCGCGGCTGTCCGTCACCGGACCCTCTTCTACTACGGCGCACTCTGGTGCACATTGGACGCGCGCCGTGACAACTCCAGGGACCAAACCAGCACATGGACGTCAGACTACCTCGTGTATGGTGCACGGTAGAATCATTTTAATGTAACGTTCAAAAGTGCCGCTTGGTGGCCTAGTTGAAATAAAATATCTTTGTCTTGTCTTGTCTTGTATGGCAACCTTGGTCCCCTGTGATAGTTCAGGTCAGTGGCCGCGCAACCTACCACTTTTCGGCCGCATGGGATAGGGAGAGCGGCCAATGCTATACCGACACTCCTCCTCCCCTGCGGCCACACCGCGTCCGCCATCAGACGGTGGTGAACCCGTCCAGGTCGCGGCAGGTAGGGAGAGAAGCGCACCGCAATACCGGTAATCCTCCGCCGCGGCCTCCATCTCCCAGCCTGGATGCCTCCCAAAAGAGATCGCGGCCCGCCTCAGTTGCGATGTCGCCCAAGCGGCACCGCAACCTACTTGTTGGCTGCTACGCAAAAACCCAGATGAGCCCCCCTTCCCCTCGGGTTCCTCTGTTACTGAGACCCGGTGGATTCCCGCATTATTGAGGCATGGGGGCCGTCTCGATAATCGCCTCGAATCCACCAGTGGGGACTTTAGCACACCCTACCCTAGGCTTCTTGATTTTGTTTTTGTTTTAGCTATATTTATAAAACTATACGCCCTTAATTTTTCTCTACTTTACTAACGTAGCAAATTAAAAGCATAAATACAAAAAAGCCTGCACATTTTTAGCCGTAATTTTCTCATTTTCTTTTAACGTTTTTTATAAGCTTTTCTACCTATATTTTTCATCATTAAAAGCACAAAATTTTAGTCTTAGAGCTAACTAACCGTAGCTAAAAGCGGGTCGGCTTAAAAGCTGGAAGGTAACTTAAATACCTAGGCATCCCAATTTTATTAGGAGCATTTTATTTAGTAGCAAGGGATCTTTTGCTTTTAAGATAAACCCTAATAAAATTTGCTATTCATACAATAGGGTACCTTACCGAATCTACGAGAGACAATGAAACTGTATCGATACAATTTCGATAGTATCATTATTCGATATTGAATGACATAAAAATGTTTTCGACCGAAAATCGAGAAGCGGTAAAACTGAATTGAAATGGAACCGCATTTGTATTATGAATTTCGGTTGTTGTAATTGCATGCTTTTTTTGGTAATGTTTTTAAAGTGGGTCTTGTGAATGAATTAATTAAAATCATTGTGTCTGGGATTTTTTTTCTTTAAGGCAACAGAATAATACTATGGTTTATATTTCTCTCGTATGCATTTATTCGATTGAATTTAACAATTTATGAATATTATGTATTTTAGGTACTTGCTGTGGGAAGCAGACATAGGTACGTGTTGAGGTTTTGAATTCTAATAACAACTTGTGAGGTAAAAAACTCACGAATCGGACCTGAGTGCATTGTTCAAGTGACAATGCGTGATTATTGAAGTTTTCATATATTTGTGCCACTACATACATAGTTTTATTTACATGATTGTAGTGGCGAAGTGTACTACAGACAATTTTTTCAAAGCTGCCTTATATAAAATATCTTAGTCAAGAGAGTTTATATAACCCAGTTTCTAGAATCGTATTCAAATAAGAACACTAGGAGCCACAGTGGTGACTTCTCATGAAAGTTATTCAGTGTTAAAAATAGACCGTTTCCTGCTATAGTTAGAAAAACATTAGCCTGTCTTTTGAAGGTGCCTACGGTAATTTATCACACTAATTATTATAAAGGTGAAAGTTTGTGAGTGTGTTTGTAAGTTTGTTACTCTTTCACGCAAAAATTACTAAACGGATCTGGATGCAATTTGGCTAAGAGTTAGATAATAGTGTAGAATAACACATCATCACCATGATTTCAGCCGAAAGACGTCCACTGCTGGACATAGGCCTCCCCCAGGCGTCGCCACATTGACCGATCCCGTGCGTCTCGCATCCAGCGCTTTCCAGCAACCTTAACCAGGTCACCGGTCCACCTGGTGGGAGCCCTTCCAACGTATCACATAGCACATATGATACTTTTATCCCGGGAATGTATTCTTTTGGGATAATTTTCGACATTCACGCGGCACACTGGCAGAAGCTAGTCTAAAGATATAATAAAGCGCTGTCTCATGTTATTTTTAGGGTCTTGCGTAAATACGTTTACTTTCCGAACTATGTCAGGGTTTCGAAGAAAGGTTATCTTTGAAAGGACTACAAATAAGTTAAGAGAGTGTATGTATTAATGAAGAATGTGTTTAATTAATTTACAGGCAAAAGGGTCTTAGACAAAGTCGACATTCCGGTTCCATCAGCAATATTGATTGCTAAGCATAATAATAGCATTATCAGCCTTTTTAACTGGAACACAGGCATCCTTTCCATGAGAGGAAATGGGCCTTAATCCACCACGTGGTTGGTGCGGTTGGTGGATTTCACATGTCTTCGAATTTTTGGTTCTAGGACATGGTTTTTAGGTTTCCGTACCCAAAGGGTAAAAACGGGACCCTATTACTAAGACTCCGCGGTCCGTCTTTCTGTCTGTCACCAGGCTGTATCTCATGAACCGTGACAGCTAGACAGTTGAAATTTTCACAGATGATGTATTTCTGTTGCCGCTATATAAAGAAGAAAAGAGAAGAAATTTTCTAGATAATTTAATAATAAATAATTAATAATAATAAAAAAAAAAGATAAATTAATTAAATAATTAATTTAATAATTTTCATTTCCGTCCGATATCGTTTGTCCACTGAGAAAAAGATTGTTAGCAGTTCATCATCATCATCAGCCTATTAATGTTCCCACTGCTGGGATACAGGCCTACTCTCTGTGAGAGGGAATGGGCCACCACGCGGGCCCAGTGCGGTTTGGTGGATGTCACATGTCTTCGAATTTTTGGTACTAGGACAGTTTCCTCACAATGTTTTCCTTCACCGTTTTGAGAGCAGTGGTTATGAAATAATTTAAACAAAGTAAAGTACCTGCCTGGGCTCGAACCCACGACCTACAACTTATAAGTCACGGCCGATACCACTGGGCCACCACTGCTCTGTTAGCAGTTACCAAAAAATATTTGCTAGTTATGAAATTATTGAGACTTGCGAACTTTGTCTTACTAGCAACAACACAGAATTGCTTTTCTGGTGGTCGCCACTGTTGATTCTGGCTTTCAGGAGTTGCAGTGGTTTGAAAATAGTGCGGTGTGATTGTCCCAAAAAAAAAAAAACACAGAATTGCTATTTTTAGTTTTGTACTATTTTATTAAAATTTTAATGTACTAAAGTTGTCTTAAATTTAAAGTTAATTAAATCGCGACGCGCCAACAGGAAGCATAATAATATAACACGAGTATACGTTATATATACACGTCGTGTTAGTTTTGTATAGTGAGCAACATTCGGAGAAACGACCTCAAGAAAAATCTACTCAGTGATTTTATTGCAAAAATACCTTTTCTGAGTGTATCTTTACAGAGAGACAAACTTTTAGAAGAAGGCTCTGCGATATCTATCCGACAGTAACAAATCTATTCTACAGGTCGCACAGAGCCCGATGCTATTCATGAGTACGTTTATACTATTGGTGTACTGGCCCGGCAACTAATGCGTATGCAGGCGACGTGAGATCCTCTCAGTCACCGCCCTCGCATCACTGTCGGTCCACTACACATATTGTGGTCACGATAGACGTTGCTATCCAATAGATTTGTGATCGTGTATTGTAGAGATTTGATGATATTCTGAGCTTTATAGGGTTTCATGTCCAATACTTTAATATGGGATTTCATTAGGATTCTGTAAATCTCGTATTACTGATTTTCAAAAACGACAACATCCATTCATTCATTTCTTCGACAAAGAGTTAGTATTTTATCAATTTCTTAAAATCACAGCAGATTATCACACTAATATTATGAGGTCGAAAGTTTGTGAGTGTGTGTGTGTGTTTTTATGTTTGTTACTTCTTCATTTTCTTCTTCTTCTTCTTCATTGGCTGGACGGATTTGGATGAAATTTGGCACAGCTATAGATTATGCCGGTTTCCTCACGATGTTTTCCTTCACTGTTTTTGAGAGCAGTGGTGATGAAATAATTTACACAAAGTAAAGCACCTGCCTGGGTTCGAACCCACGACCTACAACTTGTAAGTCGCGGCCGATACTACTGGGCCACCACTGCTCTAGAACCAAAAAATCGAAGACATGTGACATCCACCAACCCGCACTGGGCTCGTGGGGTGGATTACGGTCCATTCCCTCTCACAGAAAGGAGGCCTGTGTCCCAGCAGTGGGAACATTAATAGGCTGATGATGTGTGTGTGTGTGTGATAGATTATAGTCAGGCATAGCGCATATGATACTTTTTGTCCCGGGGATATGTTTTCTCGGTATAATTTTCGACTTTCACGCCGCAGGTGAAGCCGCTGGCAGAACCTGGCTATTAATAACTTGTCCATGCCTTCCCTTCCCGAAAACCTCCGGCCCAGCACAGAACACAAAACTTTATACTTTCACAAAATCTTATTTCTATAACAATAATAGCTGTTTGTCTTCGAAACGAGACCATGGCATGTCACGAACTCCTTAATAAAAAAACCTTGCAATCCATTCATGAAATTGATATTGTTGCGAGGTAGCCATAATATAGTTTTTTTTATGGCGGGAGGCGCAGTGCAGATGCTGAAGCTACGTAATGGAATGGGGAAATATTACATTTGGATGTTTTATGTTTATATTGAAAGGTAAAAGTGAGCTAAATCAATATCCCTTGGTATAATTTTATTCACGGAACAATTAAATTAATGGTTAAGTGATATAATCAGAGCATTTTTGACTTGCATGGTGATTTGTATTGCTGGGTCCGCTAGGGCCGATGTCTGGGTCGCGGATTGAGAGTTACCGCGGTAAGAGAGCTACCGCGGCCCGGGTACAAGAAAATGAAGGAATACGGGTGGGTTTTAGACAGTAAAAGTCTGACACGCCCTCTAGCTTCACCCAGAGCGGGATAAGTCATTAGATGATAAAAAAGGCTTTAAATTATATAGAGTTGTTACGTCAGAAATTTCTTAGTTGCATTCCAGCAGCCTAATTGCGTAAGTGAATTCTACAAAGGAAACAAGTCAATTCTTTCAAAGAATCAGAATCATTTAATTCAACTTTTTCGGTATTGCGAAACTAATTTGGAAAGCTAGCCTTAGTTTTCCAAACCCTCCTTTGAGTTGAACACAGACTACTTAGAGATACTACGGAGTTGAAGAGATATGACATTTGCATTACACAATACCAATAGTGAAGTTTTATCTCGATTCTTCCGCTTTCATTCATTCTTTTACAATCAATTCTACGTCAAAATATTGGTAATGAAAGTAGCATAACCTTGCCGTTTCAGAGTGTAATATGCAATACGAAAAGTCGTTTTTGGGAAGGTTTCAACTTGTTTGCTTTGCAGAATTCACCTACGCAATTAGGCTGCGGGTCTGGTTTAGCCATTTGCAAACCAATACATGGCATTTAAAACTGAACTACACTTAAAAAATAATGCACTTGAAAATTAAAACTACACCTAATAAATAATGTGGAACGTCTGAAAAAAGCAAGATGTGATGAAAACCCTTCAAGGAATAAAGTTATGATGATTATGTATGTAGACCAGACACCTTTTTTATTCTATCCTCCATTATTCTTTTCTGATTAATTTCGTTGCGGGATCCATCATTTATCATCATCATTGCCTCGGCGCTTTTCTGGTGATCGCCACTGTTGATTCTGATTTCAGGCGTTTAAGAGCAGTGCGGTGGGATTGTCCCAAAATTAAATACCACACAGCTTGTAAGATTACACCAACAACCTGGTTACCCGATTCTAATCTTTCAGTTTGTTCGCCGTACAATGTACGGTTCAAAGATAATAGATAAAAAATTTCGCTCCTATAGAAAGCAAATCTACATTTGCTAAATACGGATGTAAGTGGCGGCTTTTGCTTCATTTACTAACACCTTAAGATTAAGTCGAAAATTATACGATAGATTAAAAGGAACATTTTCAAGATGATGTTTACTCTGTCCCCGTATCTACTCTGTACGGTATAATTTTTCAAGTGGCTAGAACTGAATTTAATCTACATATTTGACTATACTAGTTGTTTTTGCAGCGACTTGGCTCGCGTTTGCTTATTTTTATTTATTATTATTATTTGTTTCTTTATTTCACCTGATGGTAACCGAAGACTTGGCCGATTTTGAAGCACTCTTACCTATTCACTCCTGAATTAAATACCCCCAGGTTTTTTGCCATTAGGAAACACAGACTCTGGCGGGAAATTCCACTCCTTAGCTGTACGCGCAATGAAAGTATTCCCAAATTGTGTATGTGATTTTACTTGTTTTTTTTAGGTACCGTGACTTTTTTCTGGATAAAACCTAGTTAACATAGGATCTCAGCAATAGTGCAGTACTTGCAGATATTACCTGCTATCTATACTCGTACCAATATTATAAAGAGAAAATATTTTTTTGTTTGTACCGAATAGGCTCCGAAACTACTAGACCCATAAAAAAAATTATTTCACCTAAGAAAAGCTACATTATTCCCGAGTAACATAAGCAATAATTTATTTTCAAAAAAATTAGAGATCCTTATGAAAATTGCAATAATGTAACCCAAAGTAGCAAAATTTTTACTATAAAATTCATTATTTTGCGTGCGCTGAGAAAACTATTGAGTAGGTAGGTAGGGTATGTAGGTGGTATTTAGGTAGGTAGCCAGTTGAATGTATTAAATATTAGTGATAGAGTTTTAGAAATCGGGTTAGAACTTGCAGATATTACCTGCTATATTAAATACTAGCTGTTGCCCGCGACTTCGTCCGTGTCAAACTCGTAAAAAATATTTTTTTATAATAGTTTCCCGCCGGAACTATGAATTTTATCATGATCTAACGTAGCCTATTTTACTCGTTATTACATCAGCCGTTTTATCGTTTCGGAGATTACCCGGAACAAACAGACAGACAGAGTTAAATTCTTAAAAATTGCTTATTTGTTTTTAGTACCGTATATACTTTCACGTGCATTCAATAAAACGTTGTTATTTTGATATTACATACAGACACACATGTATAGATTAGTGATAGAATTTTAGAAATCCGATCAGCACTACTAGAGGTTACCTGTTATAAGCAAAGTACAGAAGCTCAAGACCAAGTGGCATTCCATAAACGATGACGATATTCGAAATGCCAAAATGTATTAGGGATTTATTATGTGACATTTCTATAAAGCTTGGCAATCCACATATTTTTGACGCTTTTCCAATTTCTATCGCAATGCTTTCGTTGATAGTTTGTCATTAATTTGTAGAGAGCTTCAGACCAGAGACTATATGCTATAAAGTTAATAAAATAAAAAAACCCGGCTGCAAAGATGTAAACATGAAGTAAATCATGCTGTGCAGTCGGAGGAAACATTCGCCAGCTGGCTGACCAAAACTATAAATATCCTCCGACTGCACATCATGATTTTCTTCTTTTTTAACCGACTGACCAAAAAGGAGGAGGTTCTATGTTCGACATTATGTTTGTTTTTCTTTTTTTTTTTTGTTTATGTTCACGCATATGAAAATTCTTTTTTTGTATGTTTCGAAATTGGTCCCATTTTAGTTTGGTGAAGATCTGATGAAGATCTTCGAAGATATACAACAGAACTCTTCAATAAATTACGGCAAATCTCTCGGGATTGCTGCAATCGCATGTCTGTTTATTGATTATACGGTGCGCAGATCTCTCATTTCACCGGTTATGTTCAAGTTGCATGACATTCGGGTTATCTATTCTGGCGTTATAGGTACCTTACTAAACAACTTGCCTATTAGGTACAACTAAAAAGTGAAAAATAAAAAGCTTTTTTACAAAAAAATACTACCGACTTCCATATAAAAAACTACAAAGTGAAAAATAACTTTATTTTTGGAAGTCAGTGTCCATAACGCAAAAAATTGGTACCTACCTACAAAAGACACCGACTTAAACTTAAAAAGCTTTTTTACATCTTTGCAGTCGGGTTTTTTGATTTTATTAACTTTTTATTTACAACTTTTTTTCGAATGACTTTTAAACATATAAGTGGAATATATGTTTGTAAGTCACGCCTAAAAACCCTTCATTTTGATACCCCACTCGATGGGTTTGGAAGAAAAAAAAATTGGCAAACCCCACATGGCGCCCAATATGAAAAGGCTCAGCAACTATTTTCATTATTTTTTTTTGCATTTTATGAAGATAAAAGAAACCATACAAGAAATATACAATATACCGGTAATGATATCGTGCTTTCAATGAACGGATGTGGTTTTATCAAGTACGATAAATGCAATATGTCGATTGAAAATGCGACAAGTATATGTGCGGAGTGACATTTGTTCAAAAGCTTTGCTATACTTTTATAACCTTGACTTTTATCAAGAACGAGCTTCCACCTGCTGCTTCTCCCACGTGAAAGATGGAAATAATTCCAAGGAATGTACTTACTACTGCGATATAAAGCATTATGTGTTGTCAAAGGTTGTCTGGTAGATATCGCTGTCAGCGATAAGGCCGCCTTTGTACCCGTAGAAATAAGTATTATTGTAAAAGAGATGTGTTACTTAATTTTTTGGTGTACAATAAAGTATATTCTATTCTATTCTATTCTATGTGTATAATTCCTTAAACATTCCTCAGTATTCACTATTCATCCCATGATTGACATCAGTCCAAATTCAAGGTTTATTTTGGCCAGCTGAGTGTTTTCACCACTTAGCAGGATGCTGTGCTTGCTTTAAGGACTCTAGAACTAGAAGAAGTTGAAACAAAATTGTCAGAAGTCCAAATTTGATTTACCAAATGCATGTAATTCCTATTTACGAGGAGGGATCAAAAAGTAACGAGAATGAGATAGAATATAATGACTATTGATAACTTAATAATTTATGTTTCTACATAGTTTCCGAGTCTCTCTACACGCCGAGTCCAGCGCTTTTCCAAGGCTTCAATCCCTTTCAGAAAAAAAGTTTCGTCTTGGTCCTGCAAAAAGCTCTCCACGGCATTCATCACCTCGTTATCGTCTTCGTACCTGTTTACCCTTAAGTATTTTTTCAATTTGGGGAACAGATAAAAATCGCTAGCCGCCAGATCTGGTGATTAAGGGGGTGGTCAACCAATTCGAAGCCAGCTTACTGAATGGCAGCCATCGTAACTGCCGACCTGTGCACGGGTGCGTTGTCGTGATGAAACAGCACGCCCCTTCGAAGTTTCCCTCTCCTTTTCTCTTTGATGGCATTCCTCAACTTGGGAATTAAAGCTGCATAATATTGGCCTGTAATAGTGGTTCCACGCTCCAGGTAATCAATCAACAATATCCAGAGTCCCAAAATATTGAGGCCATAACCTTGCCAGCCGATGCCATGACACGAAACTTCTTCGGGGTCGGTGATGATGGCCGTTACCATTGCAAAGATTGCTGTTTTGTCTCGGGATCAAAATGATGGACCCATGTTTCGTCCATTGTTACGAAACGAGACAAAAAGTTTTCAGAATCTTCTTGAAACTTGTCCAACAATATCTTCGAAATGTCAAGTCGATTTTGTTTCTGACTGTCGGTTAACATTCTTGGCACCCATCTTGCGGAGACTTTTCTCATATTCAAAGATTGTTTCAATATGGATTAAATACTTCCATATGAAATGCCCGTTTCTTGAATTAAGTATCGGATGGTAACTCTTCGATCGCTCAATACAATTTTCTCGACTTTCGCAACATTTTCTTGGGTGACTGACGTCGATGGACGGCCGCAACGATGTTCGTCTTTTGTGCTCGTTCTCAGTACTCGAAATTGAGAAGCCCACCTTGCGACAGTGGAATACGGCGGAACAGACTCTCCTAATGTTGCCTCCAAATCGCAATGAATCTCTTGCGTCGTTAACTTTTATAAACAGAGTTATTTATTAACGGCTCGCACTTCGTTTTTCTCCATTTTCGAGAACACGTTCTGACACGAAGCAAACAAATGACTACATTCAGAAAAAAACAAAAGAGAATCGAAGATTTTTATCTTTATTAATATTACATATATGTATTACCTGCCAGTATTTTATTTTTTTCTTACCAAGGAGTATGTCGTTCTCACTACTTTTTGATCCCTCCTAGTATTTGGGCTTTTTATCAATATTGTCACTGTTAGAATGTATTTGTTTAATAATTTACCCACACAAATTGACAGAGGCGGACTTAATGCCTTAGGCATTTTCTACCAGTAAACCTAAATATTTGTCCATTGTAAATTCTGTTGTTTGTATTGATGTATATTTAGTATGGCCACACACGCAATTAACGTGTCTGAGCTTTATTTCTAATTTGTCTACTGAGTAAATGTTTTAATGTATCTTAAAAGGATAAAAAAGCTCCTAAACTTTGACATATAAAACTAAAGGACATCAATATCCCATTAGCCTTTATTGTTTCGTTGTTTATTTTTATCTATTTTATATCCGTGACTAGGTACCTGCGTCATTAGTGTTATTGCCCATACAATCGTCATTTGCCTACACAGATCAAATGGACGACAAGCATTATTTATTCCAAGCCATTAGATACCCAAAATGCGACTAATATCAACAACACTGACGAACCTAAAATTTTAATGAATGATTGAACATCAGCACAGACAGAAGTGCTTGTGCCGGCAGGCTTATTACGTATCTTTTGCAAGAGCAAAACGATAGCGATCAAACGCTTTATGTCATTAAAGTCGGAATTATTTATTTATTTATTTATTATAAACTTAATTGTACACCACAAAATAAAAAAAACATAAAGGACAAACATTTTCAAACAAAGTGTACAATGGGCGGTCTTATCGCACAGGGCAATCTCTTACAGACAACCTTTGGATGGACTGAACGATAGGAGAAGAATTAAGGGCAGTCAGTGTACAATAGATCTAAGATATAATAAGATATATAAGATATACTACTACTAAGATATATAAGATAAGATCGAATAATATAACTTACTTATACATAATAACATAAAATACATACATACTATACTACATATCTAATATACTAATAAATATTGAATATATGACAGGGAAAGGAAAAGACTAAAAAATTATAGTGAAAGGTAATGCTCCTTTACCATTTTCTTAAATGTTGGCAGTATTTGTGCGCGTCTTATTTCTATAGGTAATACATTCCACAATCGAACTGCTTGAATCGTAAAAGATTTGTCAAAGAAGGAAGTGGAATGCATACGAACAGTCAATTTTAAATTCTCCGATGATCTCAAGGACCAAGAATGGGTGTCACAGAGGAACTGAAAACGTTATTTAAGATAAAAAGGAGTAAAAGGATTAAAGAGCACATTATAAAGCAAAGAGAGTATGTGGGCATTCCGGCGAAGGCGAATAGGAAGCCATTTGAGCTTAGTACGAAATTCAGAAACGTGATCATATTTGCGCAAGCCAAATATAAATCTAATACAGAGATTTTGAAGTCGCTCAAGCTTATCCAATTGGTCTTGGGTGAGATCAAGATAGCTGGCATCAGCATAGTCCAGGATAGGGAGAAGAAGAGATTGTGCTATCGCAATTTTAGTGGCGATGGGAAGAAAATTTCGAAGACGTCTCAGGGAGCCCGCAGAAGCAAACAGTTTACGACTGACTTCCTGCAGTTGTTTGGTCCAGGCAAGAGTGCTGTCGATGTAAATCCCCAAGTTCTTCACAGTGTTAGCAATAGGAATAATGGTGTTGTTGAAAGAAACCTGGGGAAGCGTCGACCAATCAATCTTAGAAACAGTCCGGGAACTACCAATGACATTCACCTGAGTCTTCGTTGGATTAATCTTCAGCCCAAACTCAGCACTCCAGTCACCTATTCGAGCCAGATCTATATTAATCGTCTCAATGGCATCAGATAATTCTCCAAGAGGGGCTTGGGTATAAATTTGGAGATCATCAGCATACAGGTAGTAGAAAGAAGATAGTCGATGAGTGATAGCATTAATAAAGAGTGCGAAGAGAAGAGGAGATAAAACGCCACCCTGCGGCACACCGGCAGAGGTGTGACACCAAGAAGAAAAAGATTCATCAGTGCAAATACGCTGCCGGCGGCCAAACAGGTAACTATGAAACCAGTCAATTACCGGAGGAGATATGTTAAAAGAGCTTAGGACGCCAAGCAAAATGTCGAAGTCAACGGTATTGAAGGCATTGCTAAAATCAAGCAGAGCAAGTACCGTTAACTTTCCCACTTCCATGCCTGACCTGATATCGTCCGTAATGTGTACAAGTGCTGAGGTAGTGCTGTGTCCGCGTCGAAAACCAGATTGGAAAGGATTTAGCAGATTGTGTTTGGTAAGGAACGTGCTGAGTTAATGGTGGACAAGTTTTTCAAGGACTTTGGATAGGAAAGGAAGAATAGAAATGGGACGATAGTCAGAAAAAGATGCAGGATGAGATTTTTTGGGTAAAGGAATAATTTGGGCATCTTTCCAGGATTGTGGGAAGACACCACTGGAAATAGAGAAATTGAGGATATAAAGTATGACAGGGATAATGTTATCAAGGATGGGGATGATCATCTTACGGCTGACACAGTCACTACCAACAGCGTTGGATGTAATCGATAAAATACTGTTTTTAACATCACAGGCAGTGAATTGACTTAAGACAAAAGGAGAATAATCAGGTATCGGAAGATTTGAAAGATAACTAAGCGTAGTAGCTTTAGTGGCCCTATCCAATATGGGCGAAGTAGAAAAATGACTATTAAGTAAGTTGAAGTCCAAGTCTTTAGGAACCGTGTCATGAGACTTTTTTCCGATACCTAATGATTTAAGAAATTTCCAGACCTTGGTTGGATCACCGTTTTGAACAGAATTATGGATATGTTGGCGTTGTGCGTTCCTACACACTTTGCTGCATTGGTTCCTTATAGAGACGTATTTCTCCCTGTTGACGTCGTTGGGCCGAATTTTATACTTAAACTTCGCAGCTGCCTTTTTGCCTAGTAAAACTTTAATTTCATTAGTTAACCATGGCGCTGGAAGATGCTTAACTCGTACAGCTCGAATAGGTGCATGTGTGTCGTAAAATTGAAAGAGGGTAGACGTCAAGATATCAACTTGTTCGTCGACGGACGAGGATGCGACCAGCGGAGTCCAGTCAATGTTACTGGCATCCTCTTGCAGACGATCAACGTCCATGCCATCAAAATTGCGAAGCAGAAGAGTTTTGAACTTATGCTTAGGTGGTCGAATTTTATAGGAAGTGTAAATTAGATCATGATAGGAAAATGCGTCGGCAGAACATTGACCATGTTTAGCGACGTGATCGAAAGAAGAAACAATAATAAGATCAAGAAGCGAGGGGACAGAGTTAGGAAAATGGTGAGTGGCACCAAGATCAAGGATAGAAAGATTGGTAGATTCAACAATATGGCGAAGAGAAGAAGAGCGGGAATCTTTTTTAAGTAGACATGTATTGAAGTCGCCCATTATGATACTGTGACTGTAAGAGGGGATTAAAAGTTCTAAAATACGTTCGAAAGAAGAGAAGAAATTAATCCGAAGAGAAGGACAGTAGTAGACCCCTAGGAGAATCTTAGTATGATGTAATACAACTTCCAAGAAAAGATGTTCACCAGCGTTCGATGGGGGTGGCTGTGTGGACATGTTAACAATGGAAAAAGGAATATAATTACGAAGATATATGGCCACCCCACCACCACCACCGACCGCGCGATCATTACTGATAAGTTGAAATCCAGGTAGGGAGTAGGAGGATTATCTGCATTGTAGGTATGGTAGGTCTTACACAATCGTTTGCTAATCGCTCCCTGTTTATCAAATGCACTTATTTCTAAAAAAACCGCCAACAACTCTAAAACTTTTGTATTGAAGAGCAATTATTGCGCAAAAATCGATATCGTTTTGCTCTTGCAAAAGATACATAATAAGTCTGCGGGTTCAATATAGATTCGGACTGTTATGATGCAAAAGGTAACGTTCTAAAAATGATGAATGAACGCTTTAGAAGCATGAGTTCTCTTCTATTGATTCTTTTGCCATGATACTACAGTTTTTGCATTTCACGAATGCAAATCAATCATTGCAATTTAAATCTTGGGTATAGATTTAGATTTTTTTTTTCCAAGTATTTTGACATTCGCTGTCACTGATAGAATTAACCTACATTGTCTGACAAACGTCATATTGCAAGCTCGAGGTTTGCAAGGACTATACCTAAAGATTGTAGAGGAGTATAATTGAAATCGTGAGCGGTTGCAGAATCACACTTGATGAACTGCGATAGAATCGTTCCGTTCAATCGAGTTCCACCGGATTGTGGAAGCGTTTTTGTTGATCGTGTCTGTAATTGGATAATTATGCCGTTACTTTTATGGTTAGTTGTTGAGATTTGGTGGCCGAAATCCATACTCCATAATTATTAATACATCAATGGGAAAGTAATTCTGTCCATCTGTCGGTGTATGATTGTTAAGGCTTCACGTCTAAACCGCTACGCCAAGTTTGATGAATTTTGATATGGAGTTTTTTTATGCAGGGACTTGCTTTGGGACAATTTCTAACGTCCACGCATGCAAAGCCGCTGGCGGAAGTTATGGGAATACTTTACTACTACTAAACAAGTAATCACATAAATTATTTCTTATTATACTAGCTGACCCGGCAAACTTTGTAATGCCATAAAAACACCAAACATTCATCTACCCTACCTACCCTACCCTACACTACCTACTCTACCCTACCCAACCTACCCTACCCTACACTACCGACTCTACCCTACACTACCCTACCCTACACTACCCTACACTACGCTACCTACCCTACCCTACCTACCTTACCCTACCTATCCTACCTATCCTACCCTACCTATCCTACCCTACCCTACCAACCCTAGCATACCCTACCTACCCTACCCTACCTACTAAACCCTACCCTGCCCTGCCCTACCTACCCTACCCTACCCTACCTACCCTACCCACCCTACCCTACCTACCCTACTTTACCTACCCTACCCTACCTACATACCTACCCCACCTATGTAGGTACGGTAGCATTTTTCTTTCTTTTTTTTTCTTAAGAACCTTCTCCTTACAATAACAAACACAACAAAAAAAGAAGAAGCGAAATCGGTCCAGCTGTTCACGCGTGATGCCGTGACCAAGGTAAATATTGATTCATTTTTATATATATAGATTATGATGATGATGATATTGATCATTTAAACTGTGTACAGGGGGTCCTATTCTGTGGGTGAATTTGAAAAAACTTTTAAAACATCCTTTTTATAGGAATTGCACTTGAACTTAAAATTCGTACAGTAAACAGCCACAGAGCATTTTGGATATAAGAGCCGTTATCCAAAGTTACATTACAGCAACAGAATAACAACAGCCAATATAATCCAACAAATAATTAACCAGCTCCCTCTCACCATTTATTTATCAAACAAAACCGCCACTTTATCAATGGATATCATTTCGCGGTACGTACGGCTGTCATTTGCCTGCGTGCCCCAGTCGTAGGCAGTACAAAGTGTTAGCGTAGGACTATAATTGAAAATGTGGGCGGTTCGAGAAATTGCTGACGATGATGCTATCGTTAGATGCACGCGGGTTGAACTCGTGGGTGGTGCGCAGTTAGAATACGAGTACAATTATTGATATGTTCTGTGGATCGTTTTGTAGTTAGATAAACTTGCATGGGGAGGAGTTTGGCTTTGAGATTGGTAGGTTTTTGTGTCTGAACTTGCGAAGATTTTTAATAATAATACTAGCCTGGTACTGTGCCACTGCAGGGAAAAGGCCACTTCTTATACAAATAAGGCACGAACATTAATCCGGAGCTTGCTCAATGCGAGTTGACGATGTCGTGGTGGCCGAGTGGCTAACTCCTTGCCTCTCGTGCTTGAAGTCGTGGGTACAAATCCTGGCAAGTACCAGTTTTTCTCTACTTTAGACTTTATCAATTCACTTTCCAAAGTTTAATATTAGTGATTGGAGCCGAGAGTATACATCAATTTATGTAGAACTTTAGCAAACCAGATATGCTCATGCATAATGCGCTGCCGTGGTGAAATAGCGCCGTTATGTGGGAATCCAACCCACTAAAACTCCACAGTGTCCTCTTGTGCTGCTTATGGCGGGCATACTGGTACGTGTTAGCACTCGTCTGTGAACTCACCGCGGCTGTCCGTCACCGGAACCTCTTCTGCTACGGCGCACTCTGGTGCGCATTGGACGCGCGCCGTGACAACTCCAGGGACCAAACCAGCACATGAACGTCAGACTACCTCGTGTATGGCAACCTTGGTCCCCTGTGATAGTTCAGGTCAGTGGCCATGTAACCTACCACTTTTCGGCCGCATGGGATAGGGAGAGCGGCCAATGCTATACCGACACTCCTCCTCCCCTGCGGCCCACCGCGTCCGCCATCAGACGGTGGCGACCCCGTCCAGGTCACGGCAGGTAGGGAGAGTGGCGCACCGCAATACCGGTAATCCTCCGCCGCGGCCTCCATCCCCCAGCCTGGATGCCTCCCAAAAGAGATCGCGGCCCGCCTCAGTTGCGATGTCGCCCAAGCGGCACCGCAACCTACTTGTTGGCTGCTACGCAAAAACCCAGATGAGCCCCCCCTCCCCTCGGGTTCCTCTGTTACTGAGTCCCGGTGGATTCCCGCATTATTGAGGCATGGGGGCCGTCTCGATAATCGCCTCCAATCAACCAGTGGGGACTTTAGCACACCCTACCCTAGGCTCCTTGATTTGTGTTTGTTTTAGCTACATTTATAAAACTATCCGCCCTTAATTTTTCTCTACTTTACTAACGTAGCAAATTAAAAGCATAAATGCAAAAAATCCTGCACATTTTTAGCCGTAATTTTCTCATTTTCTTTTAACGTTTTTTATAAGCTTTTCTACCTATATTTTTCATCATTAAAAGCACAAAATTTTAGTCTTAGAGCTAACTAACCGTAGCT
The DNA here is from genome assembly GCA_945859665.1 of Anorthoa munda. NCBI lineage: Eukaryota > Metazoa > Arthropoda > Insecta > Lepidoptera > Noctuidae > Anorthoa > Anorthoa munda. The sequence goes on along the minus strand of OX243896.1, from coordinate 16,948,856 downwards.
AAAAGCGGGTCGGCTTAAAAGCTGGAAGGTAACTTAAATACCTAGGCATCCCAATTTTATTAGTAGCATTTTATTTAGTAGCAAGGGATCCTTTGCTTTTAAGATAAACCCTAATAAAATTTGCCATTCATACAATAGGGTACCTTACCGAATCTACAAGAGACAATGAAACTGTATCGATACAATTTCGATAGTATCAAAATTCGATATTGAATGACATAAAAATGTTTTCGACCGAAAATCGAGAAGCGGTAAAACTGAATTGAAATGGAACCGCAGTTGTATTATGAATTTCGGTTGTTGTAATTGCATATTTTTGTTGGTTATGTTTTTAAAGTGGGTCTTGTGAATGAATTAATTAAAATCATAGTAGTATCTGGGACTTTGTTTCCGTTATGGCAACAGAATAGTACTATGTTTTATTTTTCTCTCGTATGCATTTATTCGATTGAATTTAACAATTTATGAATATTATTTATTTTAGGTACTTGCTGTGGGAAGCAGACATAGGTACGTGTTGAGGTTTTGAATTCTAATAACAACTTGTGAGGTAAAAAACCCACGAATCGGACCTGAGTGCATTGTTCAAGTGACAATGCGTGATTATTGAAGTTTTCATATATTTGTGCCATGCCACATACATAAAGTTTTATTTACATGATTGTAGTGGCGGAGTCTACTTAAGACATTTTTTTCAAAGCTGCCTTATATAAAATATCTTAGTCAAGAGAGTTTATATAACCCAGTTTCTAGAATCGTATTCAAATAAGAACACTAGGAGCCACAGTGGTGACTTCTCATGAAAGTTATTCAGTGTTAAAAATAGACTGTTTCCTGCTATAGTTAGGAAAACATTAGCCTGTCTTTTGAAGGTGCCTACGGTAATTTATCACACTAATTATTATAAAGGTGAAAGTTTGTGAGTGTGTTTGTAAGTTTGTAACTCTTTTACGCAAAAATTACTAAACGGATCTGGATGAAATTTCGCTAAGAGTTAGATAATAGTGTAGAATAGCACATCATCATCATCATTTCAGCCGAAAGACCCCTGCTGGCCATAAGCCTCCCCCAGGCGTCGCCACATTGACCTATCCCGTGCGTCTCGCATCCAGCGCTTTCCAGCAACATAGGTACACCTAGTGGGAGGCCTTCCATCGTATCACATAGCAGATAGGATATTTTTATCCCAGGAATGTATTCTTTTGGGATAATTCTCGACATTCACGCGAGCGAAGCCGCTGTCAGAAGCTAGTCTAAAGATATAATAAAGCGCTGTCTCATGTTATTTTTAGGGTCTGGCGTAAATACATTTACTTTCCGAACTATGTCAGGGTTTCGAAGAAAGGTTATCTTTGAAAGGACTACAAATAAGTTAAGAGAGTGTATGTATTAATGAAGAATGTGTTTAATTAATTTATAGGCAAAGGGTCTTAGACAAAGTCGACATTCCGGTTCCAACAGCAATATTGATTGACAAGCATAATAATAGCATTATCAGCCTTTTTAACTGGAAAACAGGCATCCTTTCCATGAGAGGAAATGGGCCTTAATCCACCACGCGGTTGGTGCGGTTGGTGGATTTCACATGTCTTCGAATTTTTGGTTCTAGGACATGGTTTTTAGGTTTCCGTACCCAAAGGGTAAAAACGGGACCCTATTACTAAGACTCCGCGGTCCGTCTTTCTGTCTGTCACCAGGCTGTATCTCATGAACCGTGACAGCTACATAGTTGAAATTTTCACAGATGATGTATTTCTGTTGCCGCTATAACAAAAAATACTAAAAATAGAATAATATAAATATTTAAGTGGGGCTCCCATACAACAAACGTGATTTTATTGCCGTTTTTTTTGCGATAATGGTATGGAACCCTTCATGCGCGAGTCCGACTTGCACTTGACCGGTTTTTTCAAGATGTGTTCCTTCACCATTTTAGAGCAGTGGTGATGAAATAAATTACACACATTGACGTAACCATTGCTCCTGTAAGGCCGTTTTGGGTAAAAACAAATAATCCAGTACTGATTCGTCTTTAAAGATACACGAGAAAATTTTCTGTGCTCTGTAAGTGAATTCTAATCCTCATTGTTTATTTCTCTAATTGCTTTCCGGCAATTTGAGAGATCTCTTAGTAGAACGTAAACAGTTTTAAGTTAAACGGGATTGGAGTTTGGTATATTAGACGAAATGTATTGAATTGCCGTCAACGCTGTAGGGGATGGAGGAGGAAGGGACAATTGCGGATAATCACGTTAATACTCGATGGAAGAGTTTTATATTATGATAGGACACGCCTGTGTTTTTTGAAGAGTTTTTACATAAATTACCTTTACATAATCGCGTCTGTAGGAGCAGTGGTGGCCCAGTGGTATCGGCCGCGACTTACAAGTTTTAGGTCGTGGGTTCAGCCCAGGCAGGCGCTTTACTTTGTGTAAATTATTTCATCACCACTGCTCTCAAAACGGTGAAGAAAGACATCGTGAGGAAACCGGCATGTCCTAGAACCAACAATTCGAAGACATGTGACATCCACCAACCCGCACTGGGCCCGCGTGGTGGATTACGGCCCATTCCCTCTCGCAGAGAGGAGGCCTGTGTCGCAGCAGTGGGAACATTAATAGGCTGATGATGTGATGTGAATAACCAAGTCAACAAAAATAATGTCGATCACATACATGTTTACAATACAAGCGATGCTGTAGACTTGAGTACTTAGTAGGTTTCTAATCCAAATCATAATCATTTCGGTCGAAATACATTCACTGCTGAACGTCGCCACATCGACCGTACCTGTGCTTTTCTCGCGCGTCTGTATTCTAGAAGGTTCAGAGATGAGTAACGATGAGTAAAAAGTAAACTATGCCCATTTTATAAGAGAACTTGGGCACCTTTAAAAAAAAAAGGTAATATCTTGATGAATTTGGTTATTTATTTATTTATATTTATTTATATACATTTTATTGTACACCTTAATAAACAAGAAAAAAAGAAACTTAATACTATAATATACAATGGGCGGCCTATATATTGTAGAAAAAACCAGTTATAAAATATAATAGAATACTCTTTATTATATACACCATATATAAGTTACAGAAAGTATAGACGAAGAAAACATTACACTGGGTGACACAATGGGCGGCCTTATCGCTAAAAGCAATAATTAGAAACCATTTTTTATTTATTTTTTGGGGTTCACGAGATATAACGATGTTTCAATACAATAAGGTGCATACAAATGTCCTAGAGAAGGAACCTGATCTGTTGTTGTCTGGAAGGAAAGGACAAATAAAGGACAAGGATGAAAAAAAAATACAAAATATAAATCCTATTTTTGGATATCTGCTGTGATTGGCTGTTGAAAATTCATTCAACCAGTCACGGCCGATAACGCGTGCTTGACAATTTGTCACATTAACTCAGGGTTAGGTAAGGCTCAATGATAAGATGATAAGTGATTCATCGAATCGATGTGACATGACTCCTCAATTTAATTTGACTAATTGGTGTAAATAAATGTTTGATGAATATAAACGTAATATATTTAAATATAACAGTATTCATACACATAGTACATAAACTGTTATTGTGTTAAATATTAAATCAACAATAAAATAAATGCGATCGATAAAATGAAGTCTGACATAAATGAGTAGAAACTAAATAAGGGCCGCTCGTTTCCTAATATTTTTTTTTTTGACGTGAAGTATTTCCATTTTCAATCCACTTTGATTTTCGATCAACTTTCGATCACCCAGGATAGTCAGGATACAACACTATTTTTATGTAACGATGAAGTGACAACCCCCCAAATGTCAGTTTAGTCTACGAAATTAAAAATCAGAGTAAAGCATGATCCAAGAATCAAACTCAGGGGCTCTTGCTCACTAGTTGTGCTTACGACCACTAAGGCAAACAGAGTCATAATCTTTGAGTGATGTCTTGTCGATAAATAACTTTCCAATTCTCTTCTCCCCACATAGCAATTAAATAATGTAAAAAGGTAATAAATTATGACCGGGTGAATGCTTTAGATTCTCGATTGAAAACTTGAGTCAATCGGTATTGCCTGATAGAAGATTTCAAATGTAAATGAAGACCTTTTCCGAATATATTTAAAGTCTTCTTCTTAAAATAAAAGTAGCTATTTTTATTAATGATTTAGGCATGGGTCTCTCTATCGTCTCTATCGATATCGAAAGTTTAATTCGATAAGTTGCGACGCGAACTTCGAGTGTCGGATGAATTAATGTGGGCGTCGATAAGAACCGCCATTTTAATTGATCCTATAAATCTAAAGTTCACCTGTGAATTGCCTGTTGATTAACCGGAGTCGGGTTCGATTCCAGGTTTAATTTTGTTTGATGTTTATAATAACGTTTTGTGTTCACGTCAATCAGAAACAGTAAGTGGTTTACGTTACTAATTGTTGTTAGTTTATAGGAAAAAGTGTATTATTTTGATTAGTTAGATCCGTCCCGGCTTTATTCGTGTTATACATAATTGCATTAGCTCTTCCAGAATAATATATATGTAAGACTAGCTTCTGCCAGCGGCTTCGCAAGCGTGAAAGTCGAAAATTATCCCGAGGGAACATATTCCCTGGATAAAAGTATCCTATGTGCTATGCCAGACTATAATCTATCTCTGTGCCAAATTTCATCCAGATCGGTCCAGCCGTTTGAGTGTGAAGAAGTAACAAACATACACACTCACAGACTTTTGCCTTTATAATATTAGTGTGATCATAGAAATATAAATATCTATGAGCGTGATAGTAATATGTAATAATAAGCTCACCTTTCTTAAGGCGAAATAATTTTTCAATATGTGCTGTGGTGCCGAAGATTACCACCAGATATATATATATTTTATACACAATAGGCTCGCGCTTGACCACTATCTCACCTGATGGTAAGCGATGATTTGGTCGACGGTGAATCACGATTGCCTAGAAAAAACCTATTCACTCTTGACTTAAAGACCCCGGCTGTAGCTGTCGGGAAACACAGACTCCGGCAGGGAATTCCGCTATTTAGCTGTACGCATAATAAAAATGTTCCCAAAACATTTTGTGCGTATGGGTGGGATGTCCATTATACAGAAACTCACAAAATTCACCTTTGCTCTTTATGGTATTAGTTTACTTTGTAACCGTGGCCTATTCTACAAGAACCTTATAGTTACTGAGATAAAAGTTAGTGTACGACACTCAACAATACTAAAGCTTTCTCTTAATTAAATTATGTTCATACTCGGATTAGCATTTCTATAGTTTACCCGTTACCAATTATGTTAATTCTGTATTATATCAGTTTTGAAGACAAAACAGTTTTTTTTGTAAATAAAACATAGCTAAGATACAGAGTGTGGTGATTTCAACAGCCACTTAATTATAAACTCTAAGCCAACCACAGAAAGTCCATACCATCCATTGTCCCCAAACCATCATACAGTTTTTTTCATATTGTTGTTCGCATAATATTTTCGTTTGTAACAAAACAATCGGACAGTTCTCGGCGGATGAGTTCCCTTGCGACCGGTTTTTCAATTAACACGTCAGTTAATGGAAGAAACGCTTCGTCGGGTACGAACGACGACGACCTATCGATATGTCGACTTGTAAACCACAACACTATGAATATTTTTCTTATGGAATAGAGGCTGTAACATCGATACATTTTTAATCTTCTAGTGCTGTTTTGACAGATTTATTTCCAGTCCTACTATTTTACCCACTGGCTTCATTTAGAGACTCTATCATGCATTGTAATTCTTGCCCTGTCTCTGATATCAAAATCAGATCGTCTGCGAATCGTAATCATAAACAGTAAGTGAAACTTGCATCTGTTTCAAACACTGAAATCGAAACGTCGCAATAGGGAGATATGTTCTATTCCACACAATACTGCATTATACTCAAATAGCTTTTTAGGAATGGCACCCAAGTTATATAATAAGTTGCCCATTACAATAAGAGATCTTGACAGCATAAACCACTTCAAAAAGGCTCTTCTTGATCTATAGGGCGAGAAAGCTTACTATACAGTCAATGAGTACCAATGGAAGACAAATTGTGATCTTTTGACATTTTATTTATTAATTTTGACACAATACAATTAGACATTATAATTAGAATATTTGTACGCCGTTGAAGGCAAGAAATAGCGTTAATTTTATTAACATTGACATCTGTACATTTTATTTTACTTACCTATGTTCTAAAAAAGATATTTGCATTTGAATTAAGTACGCTTCTTTAATCTTTATGCCGTGTTCTTTCTATACAATTGATAATAGCTTCTAGTATTGCTATAAATTAGCATTGAAAACTCATGAAAATTTAAAATTGGTCAGCATTGATTGTGTTGAGAAACACAGGTGATGACCATAATAATCTATCTTAAGACTGCATGTGTACTACAAAAGCTGTCTCTCTACGAAGGTTACTTTATTCCATGCTTGGCCATTCTCGTCAAGCTGAGAGCCAATCTTCCGTCAAAGATCAATGGCAAATTCCTGAAATAAATATAATGTCTAGGCTTTCAGCTTACGCTAATAACGTCAACATAATTAAACTTCCAGGTAGTTTAAAAGGTCCTATTATTGTTATGTCCACAGAGCAACGAAATGACTGGGTGGCCACAGCTAGAGACAGCATTCGCAAAATTTTCCAAACAAACCAAGCGTGTCAGTGTGTGTAACTGTTTGTTTATAGAAATTGATGGCCCGATGCTGACTATGGTTATGACAGCAGGAACTTTTGGTATTGTTATATTCCATGGACAAGAAAGACAAGACGTATTATTATAAAGAGGATAGATTGTATTGTTTGTTTGTACTGAATAGGCTCCGAAACTACTGGACCGATTTGAAAAATTCTGTCACCAATAGATACCTACATTATTCCTGAGTGACATAGGCTATTTTTTTTATCCCGAAAACGGGTCTTGTGGGGTGGTCCACGGGAGCGAAGCCGCGGGCAACAGCTATAATATTATAAAGAGGAAAGATTTGTTTGTTTGTTTGTTTGTACCGAATAGGCTCCGAAACTACTGGACCGATTTAAAAAATTCTTTCACCAATAGAAAGCTACGTTATTCCTAAGTAAGATAAGCTATTTTTTAATCCCGAAAACGGGTCCTGTGGGGTGGCCCACGGGAGCGAAGCCGCGGGGAACAGGTACATAAAATAATCTTGTTCAGCCAGGTCATGGTCTCGATCGGACCTGAGGAGACGAGCTCATTTATCACTTGTCTACTGATGGAACGAGCAAGTCCAGAACTGTTACTGGATTATGGAGGTTAGATAGGCAGTCGCTCGCTGTATAATACTGGTAGTTAGCTGCATCCGGTTAGACTGGAAGCGAACCCCAACATAGTTGGGAAAATGCTAGGCAGATTCATTGATATTAAACTTTTCCACAAATAAAAATTATTGCGAAAATGCAGATTTAATGCCTTAATGCCACCGGTCAATCGTAGGGCACTTTGGCTATCATCGTTTGCCTAGCCTTTCCCCAACTATATTGGGATCGGCTTCCAGTCTTACCGGATTCAGCTGAGTACCAGTGTTTTACATGGGGCGACTGCCTATCTGACCTCCACAACTCAGTAACTGGGTAACACGGTACCCCTTGGCACGACTGGTGTCAGCTCTCAAGCTTCTGACTACCCGTAACGACTGTCAGAGATCTTTAAATGACAGCCGGGACCAACGGCTTAACGTGCTTTCCGAGGCACGGAGGAAACTTGGTAGGTTGAAAATGGTCACCCATCCACGGATCAACCTCGTCAAGCGTTGCTTAACCTTGATGATCGACCCGTGCGGCTGTTATTATTTAGCCACGAGCTCCTCACAGCTTTAGCACTTTGGCTATGCTTATTAGTAATGGTAGTTCTAGTCGCTTCGTGCTCTGTATTTATCTCCAAGAGTTTCTAGTTAAAAAGCTTTATTCTGAGAAAAGGTATTCTTTATCTTGAATACATCACCGCCCTTAGAATAAGTCGCTGAGATTAACTGGTCTTCACCTTAAAAAGAAACAAAGAATAATTTAATGTTAATTATGGTAAAATAAAATTATTTTTTAGGTTTGCTTTAATAAATTATTGAAGTCACCTTGACTTTTTGGGGTGTTACCGTTATAACTGTAGTATTTTATAGTAGACTGAAATTAATTTAATGACCGCTAAAATTCAAGGTGCTTGAGTTAATGACAAGTTATAAAAAAGTTAATTAAAAAATACAAAATACCCGACTGCTTAAGTAGCGAACTAAGAAGATGTAAACAAGAAGACATTCATGCTGTGCAGTCGGAGGATACATATTCGCGAGCTGGCTGACCAAAACCAGATGTATCCTCCGACTGCACAGCATGAATTTCTTCTTGTTTACGTCTTTTTAGTTCGCTTCTTAAGCATTCAGGTATTTTGTTTTTTTTAATTAACTTTTTTTATTTACAACTTTTTAGTAATTTTTTTTAGAGTTAGGTACATTGAAACATACAAGTGTTGTATATTTTTGAAATTTACTCTTAAAACCCTTAATTTTGATATCCACACGATGGGTTTGGAAGGGAAAAAAAAAATTTACCCCACAAAATGTCGCCCAAAATCTGCCTTTTTTTCTTTGCCAATTTTAATGTAGCCAGTGACACTCGCAGCGTTAAGACAAATCGATTGACGTAAGAATCATCAAAAGCGGCCAACGCTTTTGGTCTCTAGAACGCCACATAGGAACAAACATACATACCTCCTTCGGCAGTCGGGTAAAAAGATAGATGTTAAGGCAATTAGCATAATCAGCATACAGCTAGGACACAGACCTCCTCTATGTAGTGGAGGATTACAGACCACACCTGTAATCCTCCACACGGATCTAGTACGGTTTGGTTAATGTCCCTCCACACGGATCTAGTACGGTTTGGTTGATGTCACACATGGCTTCGAATTGTAGGTTCTAGGACATTGTTTCGTCATGATATTTTCCTTTAACATTTTGAGAGTACTGGAGTAGTGGTCATAAAGTCATTTACACAAAGTATAGAAGGTTTAAAATTCTTCTGTTTGAACCTACGACCTACAATTTTTCAGTCAATGTCACTACCAAAGAGCTCTCACCGCTCAATGTGAAGTAATTGCTGATAGAAATTTGGTTTCGCCTAACAAAGACATGATAAAAATATCAAGTCAAGTTCTACTGTTTTTAATGGATAAAAACACTACACCTCATCCAAACAATCCTTGGCATTAGTTCCACTATTTAAAAACTATCCCTAACTTCTAAACAAGCCTTCTATAGTTAAAATGAACACTCCACAGTTTGTCTGTCTCAATATCCGTTGATGACAGCATACATGTCAAAGACAACGAATATTTATATTAGGTTGCTATACTGTGGCACTTAACTATATAGTTTGTCTGTGGTTGAAATACTGTACTGTCATTCATATGAAAAATAAATGGTGCCTGCTCCAAGTAATCAGAGGATAATATTTTATTTTTCCACATAAATCACCCAAAGAAACGATTCAACAGGTTATGGGCCCAGTTACGCTTATACCCGTTGACATTGTTTCAGGTTTATTTGTGTGAAAAAGGATACGGTGTGGTCAAGCATCAAGAGTCGTGGTCAAGCGACATTTTACAAAGGGCAGGCAAGCCATATTGTTGATCGAAGTACGTGGTCAAGCGATCATTCAACAAAAATAATAGTCCAGGTAAAATGGAAGTCACAAAACACATTAAGGAAATCCAACTACGCAACCCGGAGCAATGGGCCGCATGGAAGTTCCGAGTCAAGGTTCTTCTGAGGGCAGGAGGAGTCCTAGGTATTGTGGACGGTTCGGTTCCCAAGCCAGAAGAGAACAAAGAAGAATATATGTCGTGGGCTGACAATGATGCCAAGGCCCAGAGCATCATAGTAACAAGGTTGGCAGAGAAAACCATAAGTCAAGTATTGAGTTGCAGTACTTCTAAGCAAATTTGGGATAAGCTACATACAGTGTTTGAGCAAAAAGGAAATCTTTCCATACATATTGCACAAGAAAGATTCTACAAAATCAAGTTCCAGGAACGGGAATCTGTGTCAGACTTCTTAGGAAGGTTTGAAGAAGCCTTATCATCGTTGAAATGTCTAGGAGTTGATATTTCAGAAAGCATGGCGATCACTAAAATCACTTCTTCGCTACCAGCATCATATTGCCATTTTGTGTCTGCGTGGGAGTCTGTTACTGCAGAAAGGCAGACATTGGCCGAGTTATCTTCGAGGTTACTTGTCGAGGAAATGCGTATGAAGAATGGGACTATTACTGAAGCATTCCAAGCAATTGGACAGAATCGAAAATGTTTTAAATGTGGTAAGGAAGGACACTTTAAAGCAGATTGTAAAGGTAAATTTACAACAAATAAAAGGTATTGTAATGTTTGTAAAAAATCAGGTCATAACTCTAGTGAGTGTTGGTTTAAAGATAAGTCTAAAAGCTCAAAAGTAAATACAAATAAAAATAAAGACACCAATGCGTTTCATGTGTGTATGTTTCCAGCCTTGAATGCACAAATAGGTCAAAGTAATGATGTGTGGGTTATGGATAGCGGTGCCTCAGAACATATGTGCCATAATATTAAATTATTTATAAATTATCAGTGCTATACAATTCCAAAACAAATAATAATAGGCGATGGTACAGTTATTCATGCGATAGGTACAGGTAACATACATCTAGAATCATACAATGGCTATAAGTGGATTGAAACTACCATGTATAATGTTTTATATGTGCCAGATATACAACAAAACTTATTTTCAGTCAGTTCAGCTATGGATAAAGGTTATATTTTAGATATGAACAATGAAAAGTGTATTTTCAAGAAAAAGAATAATAATCAGGTAAGTGCATTAGCTTATAGGAAAAATAAGCTATATATCATGGAATTTAGGTATACACAGAGTGACCATGCTTGTGTAGGTAAAGTCAGTGATAATTTGTTAGAATGGCATAGTAAAATGGGACACCAGGATATTGAACAGGTTAAAAACATTTTAAACAGAAGTAATATTAGTTTATCATCAGATAATACTGAGTCTACCTGTGAAGAGTGTCTAAGAGGTAAGTTACATAAGCAACCTTTCCCTATAAGTGAGGCCAGAGGTCAACGACCTGGTGAGATTCTGCACATGGATCTGTGTGGGCCTATGGAGGTTAATTCTTTGGGAGGTGCTTGCTATTACTTGTTAATTAAAGATGACTACTCACGTTTTAGAACAGTTTATTTCTTGTCAAACAAATCAGAATCAGTAAAGTGTATTGAAAAGTTTTTACAATATGTGATAAATAACTTAGGCCACAAAATAAAAATTATTAGATCTGATAACGGTAAAGAGTTTATTAATCAGCACATGAGGTCATTGACAGACAAGTTAGGTATTGTACATCAAACAAGTGTACCGTACACACCTGAGCAAAATGGGTGTGCTGAAAGAGAAATGCGTACAATAACAGAGTGTGCAAGAACCATGTTATTAAGTAGTAGTTTAAATAAAAATATGTGGGCCGAAGCAGTTAACACTGCAGTTTTCATATTAAATAGGACTGGTAAGAGTAGGGTAAATAATAAAACACCATATGAGTTGTGGTATGACAAAGATATATTTGATATTAGAAACTTACATAGTTTTGGTTCAAAAGTAGCGGTATTAGTACCTGATCAAAAACGATTAAAATGGGATTCAAAATCTAAACCTGGTTTGTTTGTTGGTTATGGAGAGACAACTAAGGGTTACCGTATATACTTTCCAGAACAAAATGATGTTCAGATTAAGAGAGAAGTTATTTTCTTGAAAGAAAGCAAGATTACAACAGAAAGAGAAGAGACAGAAATTCTCACAGAATCTGAACAAACTATAGAACATTTGGAAGAAGAAATAGAGGAAATAAGACCAAGAGAAAATGAGTTTCATAGTTTTTATGAAGAAGAAACAAATAATGAAAAACCCATAGAAGAATATTTAGAAGATGATGAATTAGATATTCAAGAAGAAAGTACACAGATGGATCAAGAAAATAGATCATCAAGGAAGAGATTAAAAACCACAATGGCTAGACCAGTATGAAACAAACTTCTTGGCAACAAATAATGAACCATTAACATATGAGGAAGCTATCAAAAGAGATGATAAAGAAAAGTGGCATGAAGCAATTAAAAGAGAGATGAACACATTAAATAAAAATAATACATTTACAGTGGTCAGTGAAATACCAAAGGGAACAAACATAATTTCAACTAAATGGGTTTTTAAAATTAAAGATAGTGATGAAGGGAAACTTTATAAAGCTAGGTTAGTGGCTAGAGGATTTGAGCAGCGTGATGAAATGTTAGATGTGTATTCCCCGGTGGCAAAGTTAGGAACATTTAGAGTTTTCATGGCTGTAGCAAACAAGTTGAAACAATCTGTTTTTCAAATGGATGTAGTGGGAGCTTTTCTTAATGGTGATATAAAAGAAACTGTCTATATTAAACTGCATACAGGTGAAATTTGCAAACTAAATAAATCTTTATATGGTTTGAAGAAATCCCCTAAGTACTGGAATGAGAAATTCAATAGTTTCATGATACAACAAGGGTTTCAAAGTTCAAAGCATGATTCTTGCTTATATTATAGAAAAGTAGATGGTGAATATATGTATGTATTATTATATGTAGATGACATTATCTATTTTGGTTCCAAAAAGGAAAAATTACAAGAATTTAAAGTACAGTTATGTAATAAATTTCAAATGAAAGACTTAGGATTGGCAAAAATGTATCTTGGTATTAGTATTAATCAAGAAAAAGGTGTAACTACTCTTAACCAAGAAAAGTATTTGGTTTCTATACTGAAAAGATACAATATGTTGAGTTGCAAATCAGCTTCTACTCCAATTGATCAAAACTTTAATTTTCAGTTATTACAGAGAGGAAAATCAGAAAGTAGAGAAATAGAAACAAATTGTAGACAGTTGATAGGTTCTTTATTATATGCAGCTTGCGGTACAAGGCCAGATATAAGTGTAGCAATTAGCTTCTTAAGTCGATTTCAGCAGTGTGCCAGTGTTCTGTTATACAAGTCACTGAAACGAATATTAAGGTACATTAAAGGCACATTAAATCTTTCATTAGTATACAATGCAAATAATATAATTGTAGAAGGCTATGTAGATGCGGACTGGGCTGGAGACATACATGACAGGAAATCTACATCGGGATATGTATTTAAACTTTTTGGATGTGTAATATTATGGTGTAGTAAGAAACAAATGTGTGTGAGTCTTTCTTCAGCTGAATCTGAATATATAGCTCTGAGTTTATGTATTGTAGAAAGTAATTGGTTAAACAATATATTGTCAGACTTTAATATTAATTGTAATAACATGATCATATATGAAGATAATCAGTCTGTCATTAAATTGGCATATAATTCAGAAAATAATAAAAGGTTGAAACATATTGACATTAAATATAGATACATAGTTGATCAAGTTAATAAAGGTTTGATTTCATTGAAATATATAAGTTCTTCTGATAATATTGCAGATATGTTTACTAAAACTTTGGGAAAGTTAATGTTTGAGAAATTTAGAATGGGTATGTTAAAATAACACTGTTTTCTGCATAATATTATTTAGGTTACCTAAAATTTGATTAGTAACATGGGAATAGGTGCCTATGTATATAATCATATTCTTGGGGTCAGATAAATGTTAAATAAACATGTAAAATTGTATAAGTAGTAAGTACTCTAAAATATTAATAGTTTGTGAAAAGTTAAAGGTACTTATTGTATGTAAGGAATTAAACTATGTAAAATAAATAAATATTTGTTGAGGGGGGGTGTCAAAGACAACGAATATTTATATTAGGTTGCTATACTGTGGCACTTAACTATATAGTTTGTCTGTGGTTGAAATACTGTACTGTCATTCATATGAAAAATAAATGGTGCCTGCTCCAAGTAATCAGAGGATAATATTTTATTTTTCCACATAAATCACCCAAAGAAACGATTCAACAATACACAAAAATGCCATATATCAAGTCTTCAAATTTTTGGTTGTAGGTCAAGCCGGTTTTCTCATGATGGTTTTCCTGTTGCTGTATTGAGATCAAAGCTATCAAACTGGGGCCTTTGCCATTGGGACATCACTTTTCAACCTTAAATCAAAACGTTAAAACAATTTCTCAATTGTGGTTTAAATACATCCAACGTTGACCTTACCTTGACATTCAATTCCAGTGTTTAAAAAGATCTATCTACTCGTAGGCTACACTTCCATAGTTACAATGAAAACCCGTCATCGCTACGTCAGCGTGCCCTCTGGGTATTATGTTATGCAATCACTCCACAGTTTGTCTGTCTCAATATCCGTTGATGACAGCATTCAGTAAGTTTAGATACAGTTTTAACTAGTTTGTTGTCAAATATTGTAATATCCGACAGGATTTCGCGTGGGATTTGTGTAGTATTTTGCACTAATACTTTGTTAAGGTTTATAAATATCCTAACTTTGGCATCTTACTTACAGAATTCGAAACAATAAAACTATATAATAGCTGTGGCTCTGGACAAGTGACATACTATCATAGAAAGCGTAGTGATAGCGATTGTCAAAAAAAAAGTAAATTTAAAAAATCAAAAGGCCCGACTGCTTAAAAGGCGAACTAAAAAGACGTAAACAAGAAGAAAATCATGCTGTGCAGTCGGAGGATACATATGCGCGAGCTGGCTGACCAAAACCAGATGTATCCTCCGACTGCACAGCAACTTTTTAGATCATTTTTTTTAGAATTTGGTACATTTAAACATATAAGTGTCACATATTTTTGTGATCATCTCTTAAAACCCTTTATTTTGATACCCCATGGGTTCGGAAGAATAAAAAAATTTGGCCCCCACAATATGGCGCCCAAACAAATCGATTGACGTGAGAATCATCAAAATCGGCCAACGCGTTTGGTCTCTAGAACGCCACTTAGGAACAAACATACATATATACATAGACTGATAAACACATTACCCTACTTCGGCAGTCGGGTAAAAAGGCAAAATTGTATGGGATTGAAAACCGATATTGAAAAATCACGTGATCAATTCCTTACATTTTGACATTTCGACTACCGCGTTCGCTGACATCGAATGCCACTTGTTTAGAGCCTCTGGATAAAGTGACATTATATCAGCGATTACAATTGTCAAACGTTCAACTTATTTGGAGTTGACATGCCACCAAAATGATACGAGGGCTGTATTGAACATTTTAACTTCCGAAAATCGCTAAATCTTATAGACTGTCATCTTTTCAAGGTCCTTATTACCAATTTTCCAGAATCAAATCTTCGACAATACACAACCTACCAACCAACCGATTAACCTTCAAAGTCAAAGTTCGCGAACTCATTCGTAAGAAGTTCGAAGTAGTCATTTACACGCATTTTTTTCCAATTGTCTATTTCTACTAATAGTTTTAGTATATTCCTGTATTTAGTTTTGTTTGGGTTCTTATTGTATAATTATATTGTATTTATTTTCAGCTTATACTTATGCCTTGTATTTAAATCCATTTTACTATCGTTATTGCACGTACCACTATTTGTCTCTGCATCACCCAAAGGTAGAAAATGCCATTAAGGTCGCCTCTGTACGTTTGTGTGCTTAAAGTATAAAATAAATAAACCTACTAAGGTTGTCTCATACTTGAGAAAGAGTAAAATTAAGTTTCGAAATAGCATTGTTAATAATGCCAAATCCATCCGTTCATATATATAAATACAGATAATCACAAAACGAGAAAAAGAAAAGAAATCACCTACCGAGTTAGTTAGCATGAAAGCAAGCCAACATGTAATAATTCATCGATACCAATTACCATCCACCTGGTATCGGTATCGATTTCACCTTGGCACAATACTAGTCGGACATTGTGCTACTGTGCTAATCCCAGGTCATTTAAACCACAAGGAAAGTTCAAGTTAGTTAAAGTTTAAAACCGAGTAGAGTTATCTACACTCACAAGTCACAACGTAATGTTCCAAATGTGAAATTAAAAAATGTTGTACTAGAAGGGATCAAAAAGTAGTGAGAACGACATACTCCTTGGTAAGAAAAAAAATACTGCCTATGCCTACTCAGATACATATTTATAATATTAATAAAGAAAAAAATCTTCGATTCCCTTTTGTTTTTTTATGAATGTAGTCATTTGTTTGCTTCGTGTCGGAAAGTGTTCTCGAAAATGGAGAAAAACGAAGTGCAAGCCGTTATTAAATACCTCTGTTTAAAAAAGTTAACGACGCAAGAGATTCATTGCGATTTGGAGGCAACATTAGGAGAGTCTGCTCCGCCGTATTCCACTGTCGCAAGGTGGGCTTCTCAATTTCGAGTAGGGAGAACGAGCACGGAAGATGAACATCGTTGCGGCCGTCCATCGACGTCAGTCACCCAAGAAAAGGTTGTGAAAGTCGAGAAAATTTTATTGAGCGATCGAAGAGTTACCATCCGATACTTAACTCAAGAAACGGGCATTTCATATGACAGTATTCAATCCATATTAAAACAATCTTTGAGTATGAGAAAAGTCTCCGCAAGATGGGTGCCGAGAATGTTAACCGACAGTCATTAGATATTGTTGGACAAGTTTCAAGAAGATTCTGAAAACTTTTTGTCTCGTTTCGTAATAATGGACGAAACATGGGTCCATCATTTTGATCCCGAGACAAAATAGCAATCTTCGCAATGGAAACGGCTATCATCACCGAACCCGAAGAAGTTTCGTGTCGTGGCATCG
The DNA here is from genome assembly GCA_945859665.1 of Anorthoa munda. Taxonomy (NCBI): domain Eukaryota; kingdom Metazoa; phylum Arthropoda; class Insecta; order Lepidoptera; family Noctuidae; genus Anorthoa; species Anorthoa munda. The sequence goes on along the minus strand of OX243896.1, from coordinate 16,932,037 downwards.
GCTGGCAAGGTTATGGCCTCAATATTTTGGGACTCAGAAGGGATATTGTTGATTGATTACCTGGAGCGTGGAACCACTATTACTGCCAATATTATGCAGCTTTAATTCCCAAGTTGAGGAATGCCATCAAAGTGAAAAGGAGAGGGAAACTTCGAAGGGGCGTGCTGTTTCATCACGACAACGCACCCGCGCACAGGTCGGCAGTTCCGATGGCTGCCATTCAGCAAGCTGGCTTCGAATTGGTTGACCACCCTTCTTATTCACCAGATCTGCCAGCTAGCGATTTTATCTGTTCCCCAAATTGAATAATACTTAAGGGGAAACAGGTACGAAGACGATAACGAGGTGATGGATGCCGTGAAGAGCTTTTTGCATAACCAAGACAAAACGTTTTTCTGAAAGGGATTAAGGCCTTGGAAAAGCGCTGGACTCGGTGTGTAGAGAGACTCGGCAACTATGTAGAAAAATAAATTGTTAAGTTATCAATAGTCATTATATTCTATCTCATTCTCACTACTTTTTGATCCCTCCTCGTATAAGCACGTATTTTTTTTTCGTGGGTCGGTAAAATTAAAAAAAAAAACCATTACAGTGCAACATTTTCCTTCAATTTTCAAACAACTGCATCATAAAATAACGTTTTAATTTCATATAATTTGGTATTAAAACACTCATGTGGTACTATTATCACACTCGGCTTCGCCTCCTGTTATAAACCCATACTCGTGTTTAATATAAACACTATTATACGACCGTTGCATAAACTACTATTTCTTGCCTGGAGTTCTGTTTCGTTGTTCTTTTGCTTTTCCGGTCTACTTTGTAATTTATTGCCTGTTGCCTAAATCCGTTTTGCCAACATATTTTGTGGTAGGAGAGCGCTTTTTCGAAGTTATTCTTATCTTGTACTAGCTTCTGTCTGCGGCTTCGTGAAAATTATCCCAAGAAAACATACTCGCTGGTTTAAAACTATCCTAGGACCTAATCTAGGATATTGTCTACCCGTGTACGAAGAAACACATGTATCATGTCAAGTATGGTCATGTTTCAGAATTTCGCAAGTTACCCAAGTGGCTCCCTATTCGACTTCGCAGAAACTCTCGGATATTGTGTCTATTATTTAACATCCTTCACAACCCTAAGACGCCTTCCTGCCTCCGAGAACGCTTCTCCTACTCCCGTCCTTCCGATGCACTTTGCAGGAAGCATCTTAAAAATCTCCTTAATATCCCTTCCCACACTACCGACTTCTACTCATACTCCTTCACTGTGAACGCCGTGCGTTTGTGTAACTCTCTGCCGCCTGACATAAGGGTACAGTTTTTAAAAGAGAGGTGAAAAGACACTAACTTTCCATTCCATCATAGTTGCATATATTTCTGTATTATTATCTTTTTTTATATATATATTAGTAGGTAGGTGTAGTTATTGTTATTTTTTTATGTATGTATGTATATGTCAGTATATTTTATTTGTATCTAATAATTATTGTATATTATTTAGCTCTGAATTGTTTTATGTGCTTATTTTTCCCTTCTGCACACGATGTCTACATCTCTTTTTTTTCATCTTTCCTTTCGCAGGTATGCTGGAAGAGATTTCATAAGGAAATAAGCATCACCTATGTTTTTCTGTTCCTCCTTCTTGTCTGTATATGTGTGTGTGCATAAATAGTAAAATAAATAAATAAACACCCAAATTCACTCAACTTTTAAGGCGTGAAATGGTAACAAACGATAGATAGAAAGATAGAGTGCGGAGTGTGTGGTAGATAGACATTCGCTTTTAGATATGGTTGAGGTATGGACAGATAGAAAATATGTCTGACTAGCTCATATTTTGATTATAATATTATTAGCCAGTCACGAAACTGCACAGGATGTGCCAGAATACCTATGACCTTAAAACTCAAATGGCTAGTTTTTGTAGAAGAAGTTAAATTATCCACAACTGATTTAATATTTTGTTAAGAAATTAAAGTATAGATTATTCCTACTAACCGCGCAAAGTTGAAATTATGCTGACTGCAAAAAAAATCAATTTCTAGTTTTCAAACGATGGTAGCAGAGAATGAAAGTATCACTAATCGAAGAGGCATATTTATTGGTTTTCGTAGTTTGTATTCATTTAAAAAAAAAAATGCCCGGATGGGACATAATTTTCTAGTGTATATTTCAGACGTGCTTCCGCCAGCAGCTCCGCCCGCATGCAGTTAGTACTTTCCTCACTTCTCTTCCATTAGGGCTAAAATGCACAATATCTTTTTAAGTGCCTATGTGTTATTCTGACGTATAAGCTTTATATATTACTGTAACCTTCCATAAAAATGGAAAACGCAAACGTAAAAGATTTGCAAGTCCATTCACCATATCCTCAAAAACTTTTGCGTTTGATTTCAGTTCAATACCTTTAAGTGGAAGCCGTTAGATTATCTAAATTATACTAACACTTAATTAAGGGCTCTCTAGTACGAAAATAGCGCGTCCAATCTCTTTAAACAAACTAACTCTTTGATCCCATATCCGTCCACGCTAACAAAATCTGCCGGGAAAATTGCTACAATTTAGACAGTACCTACAACTATAATAAAATTAATCTGCCTTGTAAATCATATTGATATAACTGGGTTAGAGTCAGCAAAAACGTCGCGTCGTCTTGCCCCGTTGAAAGTGGCCGGGTAACCGGGTAGGCGGGTACCCGAGTAGCACGGATAACCCGCCTCGCATCGGTAATTAACTTAAGAATTTCCGAGGCGTGGATCCAGATTTCATCGTCGCTGCTTTCTCCTTAGAGGAATGACAATGAAGTGTGTGATATACGGATGTAAAAGTAGGAGAGTATCTTGTTATCTAAATCAAAAGTTGGTTCGAATGTAATATAAACTACTCATGACGATTTTTCCTACAAAATGTAAGTCAATTTTCTTGTCTTTTACATGCCTAAAACTTAATTTTGATGGCAATAACAATTTTCAACGAGTTATCAACCAGTTTCAGTTATGAGTTCCGAGTGGTATAAAAGGTGTGAGTTTATTATATAGTTATGAGTAACTTGTATCATGTGTAATCTATACTAATATAATATATAATAATAATAATATTTTTTGTTTGTTTGTTTGTTTGTTTGTTTGTACCGAATAGGCTCCGAAACTACTGGACCGATTTAAAAAATTCTTTCACCAATAGAAAGCTACGTTATTCCTGAGTAACATAGGCTATTTTTTAATCCCGAAAACGGGTCCTGTGGGGTGGCCCACGGGAGCGAAGCCGCGGGCAACTGCTCGTATTCATATAAAGAGGAAAGATTTGTTTGTTTGTTTGTACCGAATAGACACACTTGGACACATCTCATTAAATCCTGTTTTTCGAATAATTAGAAAATTGTTGTTTTTTCCCTCCTGAATAATGCTGATGTAGTATCACAGCCAGTGAAAGCATGTAAAAATAAGAGATGGCGTTTATATTTAGGTAAAGCCGAAAAACTCAAATTAGTAAAAAAAACAGAAAATTTCAAAAAATAAATAATTTTGTCTCTTGATATTCGAGCAGTAATTAATATCAACAGATCAATGTCTTCACCAACAACAATATTTATATTTGCTGGATTAAAACGATTGATTGCAGTTTCAACAATAATTACAGCGTTTTTGTCAAATCATTAAGTTTTATAATGAGCCGAGACATTCGATAAAAGTTGTTGTTGCCTAGTTGGAACTGTCATATGTTGGTCAAAGAGAATATCAGAGCAAGCTGCTGATTTTTTCACATGGCGACGTTGTTCGGAAGCTATAATTTTTTTTGTTAAATCGTTATAACCATCGAGAAATTACTCAGTTATTACTATTCTCAGAATTACTAATTATAAATGTATTAGTCACGCAAACTTAAAGTTTTCTTATATTACGCGTACAATAATGTTCAGAGACAGCGTAGTCATGCATATTATGGAGAATACAGCTCCAGCTAACTTTCGAATGGCTTTTTCTCAGAAATGGTAAATCTTTGAGAAAAAGTATGAGGACAATTTTAGTAGATAGTTACCTGATCTACAATTTTAGTCTGAGCTATTTTCATCCTAAAACTAACCGTTTGACCAAAAAATCCCATTTTAGAGACATTATTGACCTTGAATAAACATTTTTGCACACACGGGATCAATGGGAACTTTTTAGGCTTTCATTAGAGTGGTACTCTTACGTGCCTGTAAATTCACAGCTTATTGTGAATTAATGCAATGGTACCGCTATTTTTTGGGCTATTTTGACCGGGCTATAATGAATAGGGATATGATTTAGAAGATGATGATAAATTAATTATATGGATAAAAGATTTTTATTTTTCCTGTAAAGTTAAAAATTATCGATTTCCATATTATTCGCTGCGGAGTGCGACATATTCGTATAAAATGCATAGAAATAATAACGGGAATTCTGCGTCGTAGTAATATTGTAAATGGAATAAAAAAACTTCATAATTTATTTCTAAGCCGCATGTAGTTCGTCCTGACACCGACCTCAAAATATTTGGCAAAGGTTTATGGCCGATTTTTCAATAGTCTGATTGACAATTTTTAACTGAGGAATAAAAATGGCAGTTTGACAGCTTTTGTATAGAAAATAATGTCTCACGGCCATTTTTATTCATCAGATAAAAGTTATCAGACTTGAAAAAACGGCCGTAAGTTTTATAATGTATAGTTCTAAGAATAGATTTTCAAGACATTGCTTGTCAAAATACTAGAAATAATCCACTCTCGTTATTGGCAACCACAGAGTATTAAAGACGTCTCGGCAGTCACTTCTTGTGACGACATTGTCTAAACGTTCCATATAAATCAAGTGTGTAGATGAGTATTATCGCTTACTTTTTAGGGTTCCGTACCCAAAGGGTAAAAGCGGGACCCTATTACTAAGACTCCGCGGTCCGTCTGTCTGTCTGTCTGTCTGTCACCAGGCTGTATCTCATGAACCGTGATAGCTGGACAGATGAAATTTTCACAGATGATGTATTTCTTCTGCCGCTATAACAAAAAATACTAAAAACAGTATAAAATAAATACTTAAGTCGGGCTCCTATACAACAATCGTGATATTTTTGCCGTTTTTGCGATAATGGTACAGAACCCTTCGTGCGCGAGTCCGACTCGCACTTGGCCGGTTTTTTTTTATGATAACCTCCGATTGCTATCGACGGTGAAGCACGCTTTTCTAGAAGTAATATATTTCCTCTTGGCTTAAAGACCCCCAGAGGCTCTAGTCAAGTATCATTCGATGTATGTGATGGCGATCAGGTCAAAATGCCAACATGTAAGAAATTGATCACGTGACATTTCGATAGCGTCTGACATTCCCATACATTTTTGTCATTTTTGCAATCACTATCGCCATGCTTGCGTTGATAGAATGTCTAGGGCCTGTGGTGGTAGTGTAGCTATCTGGAAACACAGACACCGAAATGGAATTCCACTTCTTAGCTGTACGCACAATAAAATATTCCCAAAATGTTTAGTATGAATAATTGAAGGCCTTTGACAATATAGGAGTTTACTAGGGGTATGATAGTTGAAATCAATACTCAGTAAACATAACGCAGGCAAAAATACAATTACTAATGGCGTGTTTAGTCGCTCCCGCAGCGGCTATTCCGTGCTCTGTGTTGGAAAGTTGGTAATACCACAGATAATATAATAACAGAAAAACTAGCACACAGATGCCTCATCCCAGACAAAGAAACGGTGCCGACGTTTTTCGTCTGATTAAACCGATTATTTTTTGTCCATCAATCGCGTTCGGTTTTGTTCCACGGCGATAGATAGATGGTGTTAGCAGCAACTTGCAAGTAAAAGGGTTTACACGGTTCGTAATTATTAAATACAGTGAAGATGCTACTCACAGGGCTCCTCATTCTTCTCCTTCTCTATTAGATCTCATTCTAGTTTCCGACCCTAACAAAGTAGCCACACATGGACAGCTTCCTGCTCCTTTTTCCTACCATGACCTCATTTATCTTTCCTACAAGATTCGACCTCCTAAACGCAAAGCCAAATTTCTTTCTCTTCGTAGTTTTAAAAACATTGATTTGGAGCGTTTGAGAGCTGATGCGGGTGGTATTGACTGGTCTCCTGTATACGCTTGCGAGGATATGGACACTATGGTGTCAATCTTCAGCAGGACAATGTTGTGTTTATATGAGGCACACGCGCCCTTAAAAAAGGTGAGGGTCAAACACCTTCCTGCACCATGGCTATCTTCAGCAATAAAAAACCAGATGGCTAAACGAGACAAAGCCAAGCGCCTGTACAGGAAGCGACCGACTGAGGAAAACTGGGACGTTTATAAAAGGATGCGAAATCGCTGCAGTCGCCTGTGTAGGAATGCGAAAAGACAGCACATTCACAACTCAATTGACAACTTCAACTCAACACAAGTATGGCAATTTTTAAAGACTCTTGGTATTGGTAAAGCCTCTAGCAAGAGTTCTTCTGATAAGATGGACCTTAATGCACTTAATGCACACTTTTCTAGGGCCCCAATTACCCTTGATGACCATGTTAAATCTTCCACTCTCAACGATCTCTCTAATCTTCCTTTGCCAGCAAATACTTCTTTCTCTTTCCACCCAATTACTGAACTAGACATTAATAAATATATCCTTTCCATCTCCACTAAGGCGGTAGGTGACGATGGCCTACAACTCCAAATGTTATTACCTATTTTAAGTGAAATAGTTCCTGTCGTTACTCACATAGTTAATTTTTCTCTCTTCAATAACTCCTTTCCTTCAGCTTGGAAGAAGGCTCACGTCCTGCCGCTTCCCAAAGTTTCAAATCCCTCCTCACCATCTCAGTTCCGTCCAATATCCATCCTCCCAATCCTCTCCAAAGTCCTCGAGAGTACTGTTCAGAAGCAACTATCCTGTTATTTGTCCTTTAATAGCCTGCTGAGTCCTTACCAATCTGGTTTCAGACCTGGCCATAGCACTGTAACAACTCTAGTCAAAATAACTGACGACATAAGACTGGCTATGGAAAATAAATGTCTAACCATATTGGTTCTGCTGGACTTCAGCAGTGCTTTTAACTCAGTTGACTTCGACATTCTCTTAGGAATACTTTCCTCCCTTAATGTCTCTGCTCCGGTAATTGAGTGGTTCAAATCCTATCTTCGGGGTCGCTCGCAGTCTGTTCGATCCGATGAGGACTCCTCTGAATGGTGTGACTTGGCTGCAGGCGTTCCTCAAGGTGGTGTGCTCTCTCCTCTTCTCTTCTCAATTTTTATAAATGCTATCACTAAGGTCCTAACTTCTAAATTTCATCTCTATGCAGACGACTTGCAGTTGTATCGCCATTTTAAAGTGAATGAACTCGCCGGGGCTGTGGCTGCCATCAATGATGACCTTGAAAATATCAACAAGTGGACTAAATCCTTTGGACTCCTCCTGAATCCAACTAAATCTCAAGCGCTCATCATTGGTGGCAAATACATGCTCAATATGTTGGATACCCAGTCTCTCCCGCCAGTATTGTATAATTCAATGCCCATATATTATTCTAAAAGTGCGAAAAACTTGGGCGTCCATATAGACACTAATCTCTCTTGGGAGGTTCATATCGCTGATGTGAGTAGGAGGGTCTACTACTCTTTTCAGTCACTTAAACGTCTCCAAAAATTCTTGCCGTTTCACACTAAGGTCACTCTTGCTCAATCTCTTCTTCTACCGCTCATAGACTATGCGGATATCTGTTTTCTAGATGCAACGGAGGTACTCCTAAACAAACTCGAACGACTGCAGAACTTGTGCATCCGCTTTATTTTTGGCCTCCGAAAGTACGACCATGTGTCGGAGTCTCGGGCCAGATTGAAGTGGCTGCCGATTCGGCGTCGGCGAGATACCCATATCCTATCCCTTCTCTATACTATCCTGCACAATCCTACTTCTCCTCAATACCTTCGCGAACGGTTTGAGTACCTCATCCCGAGGGGTAAACCTTGTCGCACGGCTACTTCGCTTCTCCTTCGTACTCCGCGTCACACTTCTAGCCGCTACGATGGCTCCTTCTCTGTTACTGCAGTGCATCTCTGGAACTCTCTTCCACACTCCATACGCGATAGCCCTTCTCTCGATGTCTTCAAGAGGAAAATTAAGGAGCATTTCCTTTCAACGCAATGAATTATATATATATATACAGGGTGTTTGGAAGGGAGCTGTACATACGCCTAGGGTAGAAACTAGGGATAGTCTGCTACCTACCCCCGCCCATTATATTGACCTTGGCCTCAAGGTTTTTTTTTAATTTATTTTTATTTTTTATTTGACTTTTTTGTGATTTTTTGACTAAAACTACCTGTAGCTCAAAATCTATCCATGGGACCGGTCGGCTAATGGTCTTGTTTTAATCGTTAGAGTCTTAGGGTCCTGCAAAAAATTATTTTACACCAGAAAATTGTGGAGAAGAAAAGTTATGGGGCCTGAAGTACCATAGTAAGGTAAAGAAATAATTTTAAGGGCAACTTTCTATGGGGTTTAAAAAAAACTAACAGGGTTGGAGTTCTTCTGATTTTTTTAAAACATCCTCAATCCATGCCCTTTCTAACGATATGCTAAAAGTGTATTTATCACTTTTAGTTTTAAAGTTATTAATTAATTTCCGCAACTAGGGCACTTTTACCACCACGAGTCGACATTTGTAAGACAAATGTAATTTCCAGAATTTAAACCAGTTTGGCCTACAGTTGGCAAATTTGTTGTCTCACTCTTACACGAGAGCAACATGTAAGAGACAAAACATGTCATGTCATGTCTCTTTCGCTCTTGGGTCGACGGGGCCGGGCAGGTAACTCGTTGGGGTCTTTGTTAGTCAGTCGAGATTTACCCATCTTAGCTAACTTACGTACTTGCCGTTACGACGCTCCACTGTTTTCGTTAATTTTGTTGAGTTTGTTATTACTTCGTTTTTGTTAAGTTTTGTTATTTGTTACCTTGTTGTTGGCAAAATGGCTGGATTTACCAGTGAAGAGTACACCGACATGCTGGTGGTGTATGGAATGGCTGATTGCAATGGGCGCGAGGCACGGAGGATTTATCAAGAACGGTATCCTAACCGGCGAGTGCCTAACCACCAAACGTTTGGCTCAACTTATCGGCGTCTGCAAGAAACCGGAAATTTAAATTTCCGGGAACCAGCCGTGAACAGATTTCAACCAAATTTGGCTGCGGAAGAACGCATATTGGCTGAATTTGAGGAAGATCCGACCAGAAGCGTAAGAACCGTAGCCCGGACGCTTGGTTTAAGCGTGTGGAAAGTCTGGTCGGTTCTTCGCGAAAATGGACGTCATCCTTTCCACTACACCCCTGTTCAAGGTAATTTTTTACATAAAGTTTTTGTTTTTAGCTCTTATGTAATGAACTAGCATGTGAATTTCATAGGCAATTTTTAAATTAACATGAGCATGTGTGTGAGAGAGAGAGAAATGGAAAGACAGAGATAGCAATCAATGTTACATAGCTACTAATTCATAAGGAAACCGCTAACGTTGATATTTTTATTGTTTTAGGCTTAGAGGATAACGACTATGCAAGAAGGGTGGAGTTTTGCCGCCACTTGCTCCATACGGACGTGGAAGATATTAATTTTTTACGGAGTATTCTCTGGACTGACGAGTCCAAGTTTGACAAGGAAGGAATTGTAAATTACCACAATCTCCATCACTGGGCACCCAGAGATCAAAACCCGAGAGTCAAGAGGCACAGAGGTTTTCAACGAAGGTTCTCCGTGAACGTATGGGCAGGCGTCATCGGTAATCGGTTGATAGGGCCGCACTTTTTGCCAGACAACCTAAACGGGCAAAACCACTTAGATTTCCTCGAAAACGATTTGCCTGATTTAGCGGAAGAAGTGTTTGACGAAGATCGGCCCATAGTCTTCCAGCACGACGGCTGTCCTGCTCATTGGAGCCTAGCAGTGAGGGAGCTTCTGGACAACTGCTTTCCTAATTCTTGGATTGGTCGGGGTGGGCCAATTCCCTGGCCCCCAAGGTCGCCTGACCTTACCCCACTCGACTTCTACGTCTGGGGAAGGGCGAAAGAGTTGGTGTACGCAGAAGAAGTACCAACAAGGGAGGTTCTAATTAACAGGATCCACGCCGCATTCGATACAATGCGCGAGGAACTGCTGCTTAGAACGGTGACCGTGGAGATGAGGAAGAGGTGCCGAGCATGTTTACAGGTCAATGGTCATCAATTTGAACAAAATTTGTAATTAATTAAAATTAGTAATTAATTAAAATTTGAAATTTAATGACATTAGTCATTACCAAATTTTTTGTTTCATTTGCCATCCTTTTACGATCGAACACATTTAATTTTCATTAGTTGAAATTTTTGCTTGAAGTGCCCTAGTTGCGGAAATTAATTAATAACTTTAAAACTAAAAGTGATAAATACACTTTTAGCATATCGTTAGAAAGGGCATGGACTGAGGATGTTTTAAAAAAATCAGAAGAACTCCAACCCTGTTAGTTTTTTTTAAACCCCATAGAAAGTTGCCCTTAAAATTATTTCTTTACCTTACTATGGTACTTCAGGCCCCATAACTTTTCTTCTCCACAATTTTCTGGTGTAAAATAAATTTTGCAGGACCCTAAGACTCTAACGATTAAAACAAGACCATTAGCCGACCGGTCCCATGGATAGATTTTGAGCTACAGGTAGTTTTAGTCAAAAAATCACAAAAAAGTCAAATAAAAAATAAAAATAAATTAAAAAAAAACCTTGAGGCCAAGGTCAATATAATGGGCGGGGGTAGGTAGCAGACTATCCCTAGTTTCTACCCTAGGCGTATGTACAGCTCCCTTCCAAACACCCTATGTATTTGTCTTTATATAGGTAGGTCTTTTATGTATTATTATTTATTATTATTGCTATTTATAATAACTAGTACTAGTTTCATCTTACTATATAGGTTTATATATTGTACACTGGATTACTGCCCTATATTATGATCTCTATCACTCAAAGGTTTGCTGGAAGAAAATTCCATTTGGAGTTAAGCTCGCCTTTGTACATGAATTTTGTTATCAACTTCTTTAAATGTAATATCTTGTTGTACAATAAAGAATAAAGAAGATTTGTTTTCTTTTGCACGTTTTTATAGTTTCTTTTCACCAACCCCAACCACCACCACCATGTGTTACAATGCAAATTTAAACAATCGAGTGGAATCTCTCAGAAATTTAAAATCGCGCCATCTAGTGGCATCAATTTTAAATGACCCATTCAAATAATTTTTGAAATGTGAATAAAGAGAAAATGCAAAAATATTCCATAATTTTGTGCTCAGGAGAATTGATGAAACAAGAGCATACCATTTTTATGTTCAATTCTAGAAAATGTTAATTTTACACACATTCAATAGCAGATCGGTGCATATCGCGCCATCTAGTGAGATTTATTTGAGCCAAATTTTCGCGAGATTTGCGCTGAGACCCCGTGGCAATACTGTATTTTCTAATAAGATTTTTCTTCAACGAGATTTTATTTCAAGTGCCAAGTGTGGGCGTCTATTTACACCACCCACGGGTCTTCTTGGCCGAATGACGTGAATTGTGGCTAGTTTCTGTGTCAAAAGAGATTTGAGTTAGAAGACATTACCTAAACTAGTTCAATCTTGTTAGAAGGTCCTTATAGTTGAAAGAAAAGAAAAATACACGTTCTTTTGGTAACTTTCTAGGATTTTCTGGAAACATAATAATTCGATTTACAGAGCAGGTTTAGCAAAAGTATTTTGATAGTGGATATTTGAGGAGTGATATGAAAGAAAAGGGAGTCAGTGATAGCGTGACGGGGGACAGGATAGTATGGATGAAGAAAATGTTTTGCGCCGACCCCAAGTAACAGGGCACAAGGGCAAGAAGATGATGATGACAGAACAGCAGCTTTATCTTAAAGCCAAAGAGGTCGTGGGATTGGCCTAGAAGTTCATCTAGCATTGATTTTATTATTAACTTTATTAACACTAGACGACCTACCCTACCCTATCTACCCAAAACTACCTACACTACTTAATCATGTAGTACATAATTATTATGTATCACCAATAGTTTTCTCAGCGCACGCCAAAGAATGAATTTTATATGCAACATTTTGCTACTTTGGGTTACATTATTGGAATTGTCATAAGGATCCCTAATTTATTTGAAAATATATTATAGCTTATGACACTCAGGAATAATGTAGCTTTCTACTCGTGAAAGAATTTTTTAAATCGGTTCAGTCGAACCAGAGATTACCCCCTACAACTCACAATTCACAAACTTTACCTCTTTATAATATTGTTATTAATTATTACATTTTAGTATAGATGATTCAAGTAGGAAAACTAGTACACCTTATCTAAACTAATAAATTAAATAGGAAGTAAAATGGAACGAAATAAACAGATTTCGCCAGTATTGGAAGGAAGAAGCGCGGGCTCGTGAAAGGTGGAAGGAGTGAAGGAAGGTCTTTGCCCAGAAGTGGGACAGAAGAGGATGAAATGAAATGAAATGAAATGAACGCATTATTACACACGAAAAGCAACAAATATAGTTCCAGATGTGTCCGCGTCTCACCAAGTGGCGTTAGTGCCATTGATCTAAGAAAATAACATGCATTGGCTCCCTTGCTCGTAGTAAAATCACGTCGTTCATTCAGTGTTTAATTTCTCAAGACCACATATCTAAAACTACAAGTATCAACTCTTCCAACAGAAAGGTAGTAAAAGGCTATTTCTGGTAGTACTAAAATATTAGCTACTGGAATGAAACCGCGGGAAAAAGCTAGTGAGCTATATTTTGCCATTTCAATGTATTCTGCTGAAGAAACTTTTCAACATAAATACTAAAGTCAAAGACAATCGTCCCTAATGACATGTTTGCAATGAACCCTTGATGAAACTGTCTACAAAGGAAGTTAAGTTATTAAGTACCGGGTAAAACGGGGTGAATAGAACCTCAGGGGTGAATGGGAACAAAACTAAGAAGAGAATTTTCACGTTATTAATAAAAAAATTACAATATCTTAATCGGTAATCCAATATATTAAACAATTACTTAAAAAAACGATGTTTTGTTTGAAACCAACAAAGTGGTATCACAAGTAAAATCCTAATCAAAGTTTTGTTCCCATTCAATCCATCTTTTTTTTTTTGTGTGGGAAATCATCCAATGACATCTCCCACTCTGGGTGAAGCGGGAGGGCGTGTCAGACTCTTACTGACTAAAACCCACCCGTGTTCCTTCAGTTGTTTGTGCCAGGGCCGCGGTAACACTCTTTCAAATTTATCCGCGACACAGACAGACTCCCATTCACCCCTGAGGTTCTTTTCCCCCCGATTTAAGGGCTTATTATACTACACGGTATTCAGGGCCCTAAATACCGGGTCAATAAATCATTCAGAAGCAATAAGGTCGATATTACGAGAACCCTAACTCCCTAACAGCTATTACACTACCCTTAATTAAAGTTTAGGGCCCTGAATACCGTGTAGTGTCATAAGCCCTTTACGGTGCTTTATGTTTTTATTTTATCAATTCATAACTGACATTTGATAAAGTAACTACAATTTTAATTTAATTTAAATTTCCATTGTTTATTTTCTATTTATTGTTGAATGATTTTATGTTTTTTTTTTTTTATTGTTGTTTGATGTGAGTGAAGTAAAAGAAGTATGTAAGGATCGTATCAGGTGGCGTTCTGTAGTTTCTGCCTACCCCCATGGGAAAAAGGCGTGAGTTTATGTATGTATGTATGTGATTTTAACAATGAAATGTTAACAACATATTCATGGTATAAGTCAACCCTTATTTTTCACGGGATTGACAAGGGATTACACTCTGTTTCTTCTAACTTCATCTCCTATCTAGAAGGACAGTACTGCACCTTCTAACTAGATAAAGAACTTTAATGCCTGTCTCACTTATCCTTGCAATGTATCCGTCCTTCTAGATTTCTAGACGCTTGTTAACATTTGTTAACTCTTTATCTCGTTTATACAAACTTATTTTTTTAGTTTCTTACGACTTATTGTCGGGCCTACGTTGTCCCCCCATATCTAAGCACTAATGCTGTAACATGGAAATATTGTAAACATTTTTTTTTTTTTTAAGGTGTTACCGTGGAGTTTCTAGCCGGTTCTTCTCCACAGGAAACGACCAACCTGAACCGTGCAACTTTTGTCGACGTTTTATAAGTGCCCATGTAGGCCTATGTGAAATAAAAAACATTTGATTTGATTCCTAAATTTATGAATGAATTAATATAATTAATTAAAGACGTTGCGTTGAAAGGTAGGTAGGTAGGTAGGTTTCTTCTAGGTAAGCGTGCTTCACCGTAGACCGCATCATCGCTTAACATCAGGCGAGATCGTGGTCAAACGCAAGCCTATAGATTATAAAAAAAAAAAAAAAACTAGGTGGATCGATGACCTGGTGAAGATTGCGGGAACAAACTAGATGCAAGACGCACGGGACCGGTCAATGTGGTGACGCTTGTGGCAGGCATGTGTCCAGCAGTGGACGTCTTTCAGCTGATATGATGATGAATTCATTTAACTTTAATAGTATGGGAAAACAACCAACCGATGCTTAGAAAAGTCTAATAATTCTACATTAGTGTCTTTTAGTTGTGCATTCAATGTAACTTAACATCACGACAGCATTCATAGAAAAAATTGGCCGAGGAGTACCTATAGTACAGTACACAAATTTCGTGTTTCGTCAGACGTGGATTTCAGACTTCCAAGTTGTTTGAGAGCGTCCAGTCTGCACCAAGTGCAAAGAGGAACTGGAAGAAAGCCGACGACTGACGCCGAGGACATTAAGAAAATAGTTTAACACTCAAATTACTAAAGTTATGTTTACATCAAATGTACGAGTAATAGAGAGTGAGCTTATGCGTGAAATTCGAGATGAATAAAGCCAATAATACTGCCCCACCCGGGAATCGAACCCAGGATTTCAAGTACAGCAGAAGCACTTGAGACTACGATACCAACCAAACAGTCGTGAAAATAATATGCCAATGAAATTATTGATGACTAGCTGTTCCCCGCGGCTTCGCACCCGTGGACCATCCCACAGGACCCGATATCGGGATTAAAAAATATATACTAACTTGCGAGAGCCCTTAGACCACCTAAAGCCGGCCCTGTCGCAAAATCCGTTCTTAGCTGACATCTACTAACTATAAACTACTTCCATGACAAATATCATCTTTATAGGTCAAGCAGTTTTCGATATTTCGTGATAGGTGAATGGGTGACCTTTCGCTTTTTTATAATATAAAGATTATTATTATATAGTATAGATGTATATACCAAGGTTAGGATAATAAATGCACTATTCAAAAATTACGAGAAACTCAACAATAATTTCAATCACATTTTAAATCTATGTTAAAATGCAACGAATTTTTTTTCAACCCAATTTATTTAGAGTCAACCGAACATTTCTTCTACTTTAATACTTCTCTTTAAGTCAACATCTCAGGTAGTCATCACCTGTTCTAGCCATATCATCATTCACCCGCGTCAAACTCGTAAAATTTTCTCACAGGAACTTTGTTCCCACTGCAAGCACACAGGTCTTGTCTCTGTGAGAGATTGAATGGTCCTTAATCCACCACGCGGGCCCAATGTGGTTTGGTGGATGTCCTTCACCGTTTTTAGAGCAGTGGTAATAAAAAAAAATACCCAAAGTAAAGCGTCTCCCTGAGTTCGAACTCACGACCTACGACACTAACTCGAGGCCGTTATCACCACTGCTCTACTGCCGTATAGTCATCATATTTTACTACTAGAAACTTTCCTCATGACATGTTCTCTTCCACCAATAACAATAAAAAGTCACATTGCTGGCAATAGAAATTCTATTTCTATTCACATTACTAAGACTGTAAATCCCACTAATAGAAAATCTGGTAGTCGTAAACTTTTAAACGGTCGTAAGTCACCGTTCTTCTTTAAAGTACACATTTTAAACCTTACTAGATAATATAATAAAGTGTCGTCTGTCGTGCAGTAAAATAAAACAGCGGACAACATTATAAGGCATTTTATACACCGCTACTGACCCTAATTTAATTTTATTGCAAAGATTTGTTGATATTGCTTGTACTAGCAACGCGGTGACACACTAAAATATGGTCAGAAGGCAAAAGTCCTAGTAAGCTGACCACGTAAAATGAACATAATATGAACAACAGTCTTCATCATCAGCCTACAGCAGTGCACTGCTGAAAAAAACCAATTTTTTGTAGGGCTTCTCGCAGTTTAATCAAAGTGATTGGCTACAGCTTTTTTAAACGGGCGATCCTGTGGAGACTAATCTAGTAAACAAGAGCCTCTGATGATGGATTCACACGCTCCTAAAGGATTCCAGTCACATTCTTAAACAGGCCTTGGATTGGAATCCTCAAGGAAAAACATTACCCTCCCACAGTCGGGTAGGTATCAGAATGACGTGGAGCGTGGTCAAGCGCGAAGCTCAAGACCGGTTACGATGGAGGACTACCTGTGGACGCCCTCTGCCCCAACTAGGACATAGGATCTGAAGACAATTTAATTAAAAACGACGTTTAACTTATCACTATCCAACTAGTTCATAACGTTCATCTCTAGAGATACCATGAGCAAACTAATGGATGAGATTTTTTTTCATTAAGTCTCCTGATGGTAAAAAATTATGTGGTCGGCGATGGAGCAAAGAATTCAACAGATTTAATTGCAAGGTTTTAATAACAGGATCCAAGTCATGAAATATTTGGCATATTGCTCTGTGGGGCAATTTCTAGAATGCCTCACAGGAGGCTACTGTTGTCTGGGTCACGGAAAAATTTGAAAGAGAATTATCGCGGCTCTAACACAAGAAGGAACACGGGTGGGTTTTAGTCAGTAAAAGTCTGACACGCTCTCCCGCTTCACTCAGAGCGGGCGAATTCATTGGATGATTTCCAAACCAAAAAAGAAAAGTAGGCTACTGTACCTTTGTAATATTTAACGAACTGAACCTTCTACAGCCATTATTTCACATGGAACCATTGTGCATCTGCGTTAGGCAGTCATAACATTTTATTTAAAGTGATAGAGCCGCGCTTAGTTCGGGGGCTAGTCCGGCAATGTGCGTCCAAATTGATAACTATTACAGGATATTGTTTTAGAGAATAGTTGCCGCAGATAGTGAGGGTTTTGTGGGGGTAGTATTTATTTTTCATAGGTTTTCGTTGATGGTTATTTCGGAGGACGGCATAGCGTTCTTAGATGATGGGAAAAGTAAAAGATTATTGAGGTTTAAGAATGTTCATACATAACATGTATGTGTTCGTATTCCCCGAAAAGTTTGATAGTATCTAAACCCAATTTTTTTCGCTAGATGTGTTTAACTCTCATGTAATAGTGGGCGAGTCTATTGCTATCAACTTGGAAATTCCAGATGGAAAAGGCCTAAGGCATTAAGTCCGCCTCTGTACATTTCTGTGCTAGTAAGTATTAAATAAATAAAACTTAGCACGACTCGGAAATCGAACCCGGGACTTCACACTCCGCAGTTCCGCTTGCGATCACTAGACTAATGAGAAAGTTCAAGCAGGTTCCAGGCAGTTGAAATGCTCATAATACGTAATTTTCTACAGTAGGTAACGATCACATAGTGTTCTAATCGCTTGGCAGACTAATTCATAGACCCAGTTATTGAAATTACAATTAGGTAGGAGGATACTGCTGTCCAATCATGATTGTTGTCTTGATAACCCTTATTCGAATTTTACAGACCATGCAACCAGCCTGCATGTCTTTAGAAAAAAAAATAGCAGTAGTGCTTGTTTAATCCCGAAAGTCTGACAACAAAGAGGAATTGTGCTATCCATTTGCAGTACAACTTTTTAGGGTTCCGTACCCAAAGGGTAAAAACGGGACCCTATTACTAAGACTTCGCGATCCGTCTGTCTGTCACAAGGCTGTATCTCATGAACCGTGATAGCTAGACAGTTGTAATGTTCACAGATGATGTATTTCTGTTGCCGCTATAACAATTTTGCTCGATATTAATAACGGCAACAGGTAGACGCTTGAAATATTCACAGAATGTTTAGTTGTATATTCTCTTAAAAAAATAATAATTATTAAACTAAAATAAATTAAGGGGGCTCCCATACAACAAACGTGATTTTTTTTGAGTGTTTTGCGGTAATGGTACGGAATTCTGCGTGCGCGAGTCCAACTCACACTTCGTCGGTTTTTTCTTAATGTCCCTCGGCAAACTTCGTGTTTCGTCAGTCGTCGGATGTTTATCAGTTGCCTTTTGCACTTGATACAGATCGGACGCTCTCAATCAACTTGGAAGTATATAGAGTTGTTAATACAAAAAGCTGCTATAGGAAAATAGTTTTACAGCTCTATAAAGTTCACATGGAAATCAAAACAAAACAACAATAAAGTACTTAGTTCTGAATTCAAAGAAACACGAAAATTCTAATCATTCGTTTGTATTCGGAAATACGATGATAGCCGAGGGACATTAAGAAAAAAGTTGTACTGTACTGGGTTGTGGAGATATGTAAGCCAGTCGCTCTATGTAAAATACTGATTTTCATTTGCATTCAGTTCGAATGCCGCCGATAGCAACATAGTTGGGCAAAGGCTAGGCAGATGATGATTTTTTTCCACTACCGTCTATTATGTAACACATAGCCTAAGAAATTCGTTTCGATATATGAACATTTAGACACAAGATTATAAAAAAAAAAATAAAAAAAAACTAAATTACATAATAACAGATACGAAATGACTTTTGTATAGAGTTTTGATATCATTATGTAACTGGTAGAATGATTCTGAACCTGTTACCTCTCAAAAAAGCGCGCGTTGATTTTGTGGTTTTTAGTTTGAACGTTTCTAATAAATTGTTGTTGGAGCTTATTTGCATTTAATTAAGTAAGCTCATCAGATAATGAAAAAGGATCGTTCGTGTGTCGCATAAAAAGGCTTTATTTTAACACTCGCATGTAGCTGCATCGCTCGTGTTAAAATCTCGACTTTTTATGCTCGACACGAAATGTACTATTGTACTACTTGACGTTACAAATATGTGTAAAGTAGTACTTGTAAAGTCTTTCACAAGGAGTTCTGTATGTTCTCTCAAGCTACTGAATTCTTGACACTCAATAGCACTTTGAAATCAAACTCGAGACTTAACCAGGCGGTAATAGGGCAATTGCGGCGAGGTAGTACTTAGCATGATACGAACCAGTTACCAACCTCCAACAAATTACTAGCGTATGATGCAATCGTTTCTGCATTTTTCATTTACAAAGGTGATCGTAATGCGGCTTGGTAGTTACAGAGAAAATTATGAAATAAAAATATTTTTTAAAGGTATGTTTAAATAACAAAAATAACTTGTCTTTAAACATTGTTTTCTTTCTATACCTTTCATCAGCATCATTTCAGCCTTAAGGCATCCACACCCACTACTGAACGTAACCCTATCCTAGGAATTTCCATCGATAAACTTTTTAATTTAACTTTAATTCACATGACATCATCAGCCTATTAATGTTCCCACTGCTGGGACACAGGCCTCCTCTCTGTGAGAGGGAATGGGCCGTAATCCACCACGCGGGCCCAGTGCGGGTTGGTGAATGTCACATGTCTTCGAATTGTTGGTTCTAGGACATGCCGGTTTCCTCTCGATGTTTTCCTTCACTGTTTTGAGAGCAGTGGTGATGCAATAATTTACACAAAGTAAAGCGCCTGCCTGGGTTTGAACCCACGACCTACAACTTGTAAGTCGCGACCGATACCACTGCTCCCTATCTAACCCTCTATTAACT
Source organism: Anorthoa munda (assembly GCA_945859665.1). Taxonomy (NCBI): domain Eukaryota; kingdom Metazoa; phylum Arthropoda; class Insecta; order Lepidoptera; family Noctuidae; genus Anorthoa; species Anorthoa munda. The sequence continues at coordinate 16,912,175 of OX243896.1, read as the reverse complement.
TTAATTGGTTACGTTTAAATCATCAGTTTTATTTTAGAAAACTATTTTCTCTCATATTTTTGTGTTACTCGTAGTATTAAAAAAATATATCTATACAGATCGTCACCTCTAAAAGACAAACAAAAAAGAACTATATCCAGCAATAATTTATTCTAAAAAAAACGACCATTAGAATCAAATTTAAATTAAGAACGAAAGAACGATTAGAAAAAAAGCTTAGTACCATCTACGCTTATAATTAAGCCTATCGTCCACGGCTGCGACAATGCTAGGTGGAGTATCGCGCGGTTCCACTTCTGGCACAAAGCGGGGCCACTTGTGGCACTTCAGCGTGAAGATACAGTTATAACGTAGTAGGTAAGTATGTGCGTTTTCATACGGGTGTGAGCGTAGTTTATTTTAGTGCCAGTGTTATTTAAGTTTACGGGAGTAAGATTGTAGTGATGTTTATTAAAAATCACCCAAAAATAATAAAATAAATCAATTGTTATGTGCGTATTGAATTTCACGCGATCCGAAATCTGATATAAAGCGGAGCCTACTCAGTATGTGTGTTTGTGATACTCCAACGCGAATTACCACAAACACACGTAGTTATAATGTAGTCACTTATATAGTTTGTGCTTTTTTAGGGTTCCGTACCCAAAGGGTAAAAACGGGACCCTATTATTAAGACTCCACGGTCCGTCTGTCTGTCTGTCTGTACGTTACCAGGCTGTATCCCATGAACCGTGATAGCTAGACAGTTGAAATTTTCACAGATAATTTAATTCTGTTGCCGCTATAACAACTTAAACTAAAAACAGAATAAAATAAATATTTAAGTGGGGCTCCCATACAATAAACGTGATTTACAACGTTTTTGGCGATAATGGTATGGAACCCTTCGTGCGCGAGTCCAACTCGCACTTGGCCGGTCTTTTTTCATAGTGGTACCTATTAGCAAAGTTTTTTTTTGTAGCGTTAGTTAGAGTATTGTGTAGTTTACAGGCGTACGATTGTAGTGATGTTGACCGAATTAAATGTCTGTACTATTTACTGGTTATCCATGGTACGAAACTGGACTTGTTGTGATATAGAATAGTTTCTATGAAAAACCGCCATCGCATATCGTTGTTCAAGAATGTTCCATTGTCTCGTCATGTCTGTGGGAGCCTTAAAGCTATGCAGTATTTATCGTTAAAGTTTAGTCGCTTTCTTTTGAATGGAGCTTGCTTGATGGAGACATACAAAAGCCCAAGTTTCGTGCTTTTAAATTGTAATTTTATCTGCGATAGGGCACCGAGGTATTATTTAAAAAAACTTAGTTGAAATTGGGGTCTATTACTCATTTTAAGCTATTTTATCTGCACTAGATCCAAGAGAGATTATAGGATTATGAATAAAAATAATATTCCAGACACATAAAAAAGTTAGTATCAAATTTTACAACGGGGACTTTGCTAATACTGAAAATGCGATATTCTCAGCAAAACCCAACAAAGACTAGAAAAAATATACTTTCTGTTTTTAGCTAGAAACTAAAATATAACTGGCAAAAATATGTAAATGTGTAACTTTACGCCCTTTGTGAAAGTTGTATGTACAACAGAATGAAAGTTAGACAAAAAGGTAACGCCAACGTCAAGGCATCTCATATTCACCACATCATGTAGTTTTAAGCACTATTTGTATAGGGCTGTACCACTCCTTTTTTTGTAGGCAGATCTAAACAATGCTCGTATAGGTACAGACGCAAACAAGACCACAGGTAAAGAGAATGTTCTCGTAATCTAAATCTCAAAAAGACAAAGAAGAACGTTACAGCAAGCCAGTATTTTTTTAAAAGAGTATGTATGGAGTTTCTTTTTCATAACAATCTACTTTTCCGAATGGACGGTAGAATCAATTATTATTTAAAATTAAAAATTTTGACGTTCAAAAGCGCCGTTTAATGGCCTAATTGAAATATCTTTATTTTATTTTATCTTTTTTATTTTTCCAAAGGGTTATACTGAAATAAATTCAAATTAAAGTTAAGTTTGAGACCAACAAAAAAGAAAATATCACGACATCATCATTAAATCGGTAGCGATAATTATTAAATGAATAAGTATTAAGTGAGTTAGGACTATTAAAAAAGGCAATCCAAATATTAGGTGCCTTAAGGTTGCCGAGAATGACATTCCACTTAACTGTGTCATCACTCATTCCTCACAAACCCGCCACACAAAATACAGGCCTATATTTAAAAATAACCATTTCAAAAGCCTCTTCACCGTTCACAAATAACCGCCATCTTTTATTCAGCGCACACATTGCGTAGGGTTCCCACCTTTTAGGGGTCAAAATTAACGCAGGATGAAAAGTAAATTGCAAATCGATGTTAGCAGCAGAATGCATTAATCTTACCTCTAAGAGACGACTGGATTAAAAGTTTCGAAAAGGTGGGGAAATGTGTGTTTGATTAATGTTTTTGAATTGAAAGATTTTGGGTTAATTTAAGTTGAATTGAAAGGTGTAGTGGTGGACTGATTACGGGGTGAAGGCTGAGGGAAAATTGAAGGGATTCGAAAAGCACAGGACCGATCAAAGTGCCTACATTTGAGGGGTGGAGGGCTGGGAGGCGATGTTCAGCATTGGTCATCATTTGGCTAGAATGATGACGTGATGATTTAGAGATTATAAATGAAAAGTTTAATGTATGCAGGTACCTGTTCCTCAGACACTAAAATATGCACCTTATTATTACTATCTGTTCCCCGCGGCTTCGCTCCCGTGGGCCACCCCACAGAATCCGTTTTCGGGATAAAAAATACCCTATGTCACTCAGGAATAATGTAGCTTTCTATTGGTGACAGAAATTTATAGATCAGTCCAGTAGTTTCGGAGCCTATTCGGTAAAAAAACCAAACAAATAAACAAATCTTTATAATATTAGTATAGATAAGGAAAATTGCAAAAAATATCTGGTCATAGTTTGCTATCATGCTTACCAACTTTAAAGTGAAATGAAGCTTGTTTATCTAAAACACAAATTAATAAAAAAAAACCACGTGCTAAAGAATGCCATGCAGGGGTGACAAACGAAATTTTGTAAGGTTTTCCTATAATTTTAATTTGTCCCCACCTGCAGCGCCAGCAATAGTTAATGTCTATTTTAATAAATGTAATTAAATATAAGACAAAACAATATATTTATTATGTTGCTTTCTAGATAACTTCACAGAATTTAATAAATTATACATAATACTTTTTTCTCTTTACAGTTAATTATTTAATAGCAGTCGGCTTTTTTGTTTTTATAATAATTTCTTGTATTTCAGACTTTTCAGTTTTATTAATGAACGAGTTCTCCGAATAAGTTATGTGATAGAAGATATACTGAATACTTAATGATATGGTTTTAGAGACTAAAAAAAATAATGTGACTGTTTGAATTATTTATTTTATTATCAAAGTTAAGAGAACCAAAGTTACCGACTTGTGAACTTCGTGAATGGCGAATAATAAAATTAATAGAAATATTTCCAGACTGCAATAAGCTAACCTGTAAATGTAAAAAGTTCGTACTTCTAAAAAGTTCACTAACGCTTTCAACAACATCTTTAGATGTGGCTGAAAGTGTTTGCTTTCGATCCCGGCTACTAGAAAAAGCTTTTCGTTTAATAGATACTAGCTTTTCAGGCAGCTTCGCGGCCATAGTAGGCCATAGGAGCCGTACACTTTTGCGGAATAATACGTGTCTTTCAACCAATCGGAAAGGAGATAGCTCAATAAAATAATATCAAATATTTTCTCAAATGTAGCTAACTGAATTAAACAGTCATATTTCTTTTATTAAAAAAAATAAAAACTTTGAATTCAAATTCCACACTAGGAATTTCTGCCTGTATCGCGGGTGCTTTTACAAACATTTCATCATCTTCCTGCCCTTGTCCCATGTTACTTGGCGTCGGTGCAACACGTTTTCTTCTTCCATACCGTCCTGTACCCGTCACGCCATCACTGACACCCTTTTCTTTCATATCACTTCTCACACAGTCCATCCATCTTTTCTTTGGCCGTCCCCTCCCTCTCCATCCATCCACATTTATATTCATAACTCTTTTAGTAACATGCGTTTCATCCCTCCTCATCACATGACCATACCAGGACAAACGGTTTCCTTTCAACTTTTCAAACTTTCTCTAATATACTAATTTCTCACTTTATCCATTTTCGCCACTCCGCACATCCATTTCAACATTCTCACATGCAATATCTTTTCATCCACAGCCCAACATTCTGATTCATACAGTACGATAGGTCTAATCACGGGCTTGTAAATTTTCCTCTTTAACTTGAGGGGCATCTGTGGGTCGCAAGTTGTTGCAGTGACCTGTCGCCATCCACCCATCCCTTGCCATCCCCTTGGAAAAGCGACCCTAGGTACCGGCAGTCAAAGGACATCGGTATGGGTGTTCCAGCGAGAGCTATAGATACGGAACTGGAGAGACCGCCAAAATCGCAGAACAAGTATTCTGTTATAGTTCTGCTCAATTTCAAGCCAACACTGTCCAGTCTGTGCCACCACACATCCAATCTGCTCTGGATCTCTCGGCAACTAGCACAACGTCCTCGTCCAACCTGGCGACGCACCGTATTGGCTGAATCGGCGAATATCGGAACTACGTGGAGCGATGAGCTCAAGACCGGTCTCGATGGAGGACTAGTGTGGAAGCCCTCTGCCCCAGCAAGAGGTCATAGGATCTTAAATCAAGTAAGTCAACTCACCGTTAGAACTTCACTGAAGCTATGGCACTTATAGATAGTGTACCTTTCTACTATTAGTAAAAGTATTTTCGAAAGATAACCAGAAGTTTGAGAGATAAGAACAAACAAGCAATATTAGTTTCGAAGAGTGTAACAAATATAATATACGGAGGTTTTCCTTCACACTTTTGCTTTTTATATCTGCTATTCCCGGGGCATACAATCAAAGTTTTAAAGGGGAAAAATATAAAATAATTATTTCCAACCAATTTGACACGCTAGGAGAGAAATAAATAATTTCCTGCCAATCTCTCCACTGTGTAGACGCCCTAACACCACCAATGCCCATTACCTCAGCGGTTATTAAATGTGAAGAGTCCTTAAGAATATTTCATTCGAGGAGATAGAAATTATTCAATATTTGAGAGTGCCGATAAAATGGCTCAGAATTTTATTATATTTTAAAGCAGTAATTTGTCTTCCATTCGATAATTTTAACGAGAAATTTTTGATGGTACCTACAAAATAATTATTTTACTGGGAAATTAATTTATTGTGGAAATAATTAATGTGAGGATATTTTAATTAGTGAATGTTTGTTGAAGGTTTCGGAAATGCCTAAATAATGATTGCACACACCTACTTCTGATAAATTATAGGTTTGTTTTACAACATTTTATCGTAAGAGTAGATCTCAGTTCGTATGAAGTTAACAATAATATTTAGCATCTGAATGTCTGGATTGGTTCTAAGTGTTAAATAAGTGCTTTCCTTATGTAAGATAAACATGCACTACTGTAAGTTTTGAATTCTGCCTTAAGGTTTTAGAGTAGCGACTGCATACCGTAAGATACAGCGTTGTAAGCGGCATTGCAGCATTGGGCAGCTTGAAGCCGACTTACATAGTTCATCAGACCTGGTGAGGGTCACTGGATGCGAGACACACAGGACGGGTGATGTGGTGACGCTTAAAAGAGGCCTGAGTCCAGCTGTGGACGTCTTTCAGCTAGAAAGATGATGGTTTTTGCCTACTATTCTGCATATACACTAATAGCTATAAACCACTGACCAATATACCTAGTACCTAAAGTGTAAGTCAAACAGGCTCGCGTGTATCTAATGTGGATATGAATCCACATCAGTTTAATCACGCATCACAGGCACGAATAATAGTGTGAACGGCCGGTTGCCCTAAACTTTAACCATAGTTAACGAAACAGTACAGAGGCTCGTGGTTAAACAGCCACAATATTGATTTTCAAGGTTCAGCAACTATTGCCAAGAGCAGCCCGTGGATGGGAAACCAACAATTACATACCTCAAATCCTCCGTGCCTCGGAAAACACGTTCAGGCATTGGGCCTGGCCGTCAAGGAGTACGGCGTAAATCTTAGGCAGTCGTTACGGGAAGCCAGATAATCATAAACTAGTTAAAGTTACCAGTTAAAGACCGCTGTAGACGAGTTGATGTGAAGGAAAGAAGTTATTGACAGTTTACCGTCTTCGCGAATTGCACGAGCTCATTCGACTTGTCTCCGCGATGGTTGACCTAGCAGCAACAATGAAGCAAGAGGGGTTCTTGCCGATGACACAAATTAAAGAAGGGATCTGCGCGGGAGCCGCAAGCCGATATATAGTCGTTGGACAGACTTCTGTCAGACTATCTTGACGTTTTTCAATCTCGAATACATAGGTGGGGTGTGGCAGTCTTCTCACAGTCAATGCTACGGCATTATGCGGGATGGGACAAAAAGGTTAGGAGACGAATCTAGCCAAACATCTAGCGTTTCTCTCCATAACCGCAAGCATATCACAAATACTAAGTTTTGAAGGCCAGATATTCATTCCTAGTTCATACAGTTATTCAGCAGCATCCGGTAAGATTTAAAGCCAGCCTCAACGTATTTAAAAATCAACGAGGTTGTACTGGCACTAGGATGAGAATCTAGATTATGTAACCCTTTGAAATTCTAAAACTACGGTTAATGTAAAAGCATTTTTAGCTGTAACTTTCAGTGCTTGCAGGAAAGCTAACGGGTATTCCATTAGCTTTTAAGCACATTTATAGCTACTCGGGTTACTCGTTGCTTTGAGCCTTTTTACTTATTTTAAAGGTGTAGGTTTACTTCATAAATCGTTTTTTTTCCAACCTAGATTCTCCAGTCTTTTAGTAATAGTAAACAACGAACTGGATGAAGGACGCACAGAACCGGACAGTACGAAAGAAAGGAAAGATTGGGTTTCTACAAATATGTTTGGCAATAGGCTCAAGCTGTATCAAATGCTAATGTTATATCAATCCTGTCCAAAGTGTAAACAATTGTTTAAATTTGACGCAATGATTTAGGTTATAAAATAACGCAATTGTCAGCTGAGGGCTATCTTCTGAGATACAGGCCTCGCCTAGTACAGAAGATAGAGTCAATACCAGTAAACCACTCTTTACCACCACAGATTCTGCTGAATTATAATTATATAATGTGCATGATATAGTATACTTACCTAGTTTTAATTACTTTTACTATGTAATCCTTGTTGCTATGTTCGTGAGAAATAAACTATTTTATTTATTTATTATTTATTACTTTTTGCAATAATAACTTCCACTAAAACCCTGATCAATCACTTAACCTAATTGCAGTTAGTAAGCCAGTGCATACGGGCGCACGGAGTTCAATCGGCTCGAGTAGCATGCAAACCCGTTGATTAGCTGTCAATACGATAATGAGTCCGTGATCACTGGCAATGTGCTTTTAACTGATTAGATACTAGCTTCAACGATATATAACCTAAACCTTAACCGGCTTTTTTTAAAATGTTGTGCTTTGGTTTTGATTGCGTGGTATCGTTTGCATTTTTATCCTGACCTCACAAACTAGTTAAATTTAATGTTAAATTGTAACCATTTTATGGAATGGAATTGGTATCTTTAACACAAGTTACTTTGTATCTTAGCTAAGATGCCAGTTGCAATACAATACGTATTGATTTCAAAAATAAATTTACTATGTTTTTTTTGTAATCTGTTTGCTGACTTTTAGGGTTCCGTAGCCGAAAGGTCCAAACGGATCCCATATTGCTGTCACTCACGTTACTGTCTGTCTCAAAGGTTTTAAAGCCAAACGGTTGGAGCTACAGTCTTCAACTTCAAATGTTCACAGTATAAGCATCTTATTGAAGCAAAGCCATACAAATCGGCAAAAAATATTTTAAAATGTTTTTTTAGGGGGGCTCCCATGAAGTTATGTGAAAAAAAAAATACCTATCCCATCGAGGGGGTATCGTTGTTATAACCTCATTGAGTAGATAAGTACTGTATTTTTGTTGTAATCTCATTGAGTAGATAAGTACTGTATTTTTGTTGTAATCTCATTGAGTAGATAAGTACTGTATCTTTGTTTTAATCTTATTGAGTAGGTAAGTACTCTATTTAAAAAAAAAATTGGAAAACAATGGAATAAGAAACAACCAAAGACAGTACTTTTACAAAAAAAAATCCGTTGAATTTTTTTAACTACCCATCAACACCAAATTTGGTGATAATGTCGGTTGGTGGTAATTACGTAAGTTTTACTAACAAATACCAATATCTTGATAAATCAGATTTTTTCTTTGGATTTTTTTTTTCCTTTCACAACCAACTTAATTTTGCGGTTTGGTACCGAACCCTTAATGAGCGAAGTCCGACACGCACTTGACCGGTTTTTTTTTGTTAGGGCGGGCAAAGTTCAAAATGCGCCTGGCCTTTGGGGATAGCACCAGAGACTATGGGAATTTCATCGTAACTCTTCCATGTACAGGTGATCACCATCAGTACATGGAAGAGGCCTCGTGATTTTGACCATCCGGATCCCCGCTGTGCAACGCTTGTTAGGACACAAACCTGAAGGGACTAAAAAGGTCTCCCAGGAAACTAGGTCAGTACATGCTTACCTACATAAATCTGGTTTAAACTGATGAAAAAGATTGACGTATAAAATAGTTGTTTTTAATCCATTCATAAAATAAATAAGTATCAGTTTTCATTAAAAAAAATTGTCATAATGTGTTTATAAATTTATTTAAAATTACGTAAATAACACCTTAACAGTTATAACGCCAATTCAATGTTACTACCACAAAGATACACATACATCTAACTTACATTGATTACCAAAAATACAATCAAGTATTACAATAAAAAATTGATTGTTATAAAAAGCTAACTGATTTGCATCGACGACATGCGCTAGTATCGACTGTTTTTGACTAACGTAAGAGTGAATAACAAAATGCTTTCACGAACATACCTAATCCCACAGAATGGGGCCTCTTCCTAGAAAATATGATTGATTGAGAAAACAGTGTTTCTCCAAGACAGAATATACATTACACCTGAGATATTGACATACATATTGATAGCCCTGTAATGTATAGTTGGGCTTTTATTTCCATTGGAATAGAACGCGTGCTACTTTGCAAATTCTTTTGTTTGCTGTGTTTAATTATAAAATATTAAAAAGCTTTTTTCACTATCTTAGCTTTCTTACGAGTAGTGTATAATTTTGTAATCACCTTGAGCAAACGAAGAAAGTAGGGGTCGTTGTCCTGCAGTGGGCTGGTATTAATTTTTTGTTATTTTCTGCTTTAATCTAGTGGTTACAAGAGCTTTTTATGATCATGAGGTCGTGCGTTCGATTCTAGGGTTGTGCAGATTATTTCCCTTAAGCAATTTCTCAGTAACAGTTAGGAGTCTGGATTTTTGGTCAGTAAATGGCAATAAGCACGCTCCCAATTACATATATGCAAATTACATATATTTAAAATTTAGTTTAATCCCTCAACTATTGTGCCTATTTCTGTGTAATGAGTCGGGAAGAGATTGGCTGGATGTGATGGGCCGGTTGTGTCTGTGCCACACTGCTATTTGGGGTTTTTTGAGACAATTTCATATCAGTAATCTGTGGACAATTTTAACCATCAAATTGTAGCACTTTATATTATATTACATTAAATATTTATTCTATTACTTTGTATTATCTATTTTATGACATTATTATTTTAATTATCTATTTTATTTACCCACGTCCGTGTGTCACTAGCGGGGTGCCAACTGAAACTCAGCATTTGCTGGGTGTCTGACACCCAGCAAATGCTGAGTTGGTAACCCTTTCAGTGTGGGCACGCCCGGCACAATGATTCTGCAACCCTGTTTGTACCTTTTTACTATTCTTCTCTGTTACTTTGTGATTATTGTTGTTGTGTTGTGTCTGTGTCGAATAAATGTTTTCTATTCTATTCTATTCATATGAGACGAACAATGTGCAGAAATGTCGTTCTAATAGGGTACACATCTGCCTAACACTTCAGGTAATACAGGCAGGATTGAAGAATATTATACTTTACTTATTTATTTAATTTCACATAATACATGTTTTTAAAAGTAGAAATAATAAAAACAAAAAAAAAACATTTATAATATCTATAATTACACGGCAGTCATACACTCATCTATTTTTTTTTGCATTGGATTTTTGCAATGACCCGCTCTGGGTGAAACGGCAGGGCGTGTCAGACTTTTACTGACTAAAACCCACCCGTGTTCCTTCAGTTGCTTGAGCCAGGGCCGCGGTAACTCTCTTTCAAATTTATTCGCGATCCGATTCATACGGCAATGAGGCACTCGAGTCAAAGCACCAGAGCCTTGAACATCGTCGTCGAGTTGCCAGCTTGTCGGTTTTTTATTAGTTGCATTTCGGAGAGTGTGCGATGGAATTGCAAGATCTAATTCCGCCTAGCCCGTTTCATCATTGGACTACAAGACGTACGGCGATGCGCCATCGGTACATGGTGGACATTTTATGCGTACAGTTAAGGAGTGGAATTCCCTGCCGGAGTCTGTGTTTTCAGATAGCTAAAACCTCGATTTCTGTAAGTCAAGAGTGAATAGGTTACTTCTAGGCAAGCGTGTTACACCGTCGACCACATCATCGCTTACCATCAGGTGAGATAGTGGTCAAGCGCGAGCTAAAATAAAAACAATACTACACTAGACATACAAACAAGATATTTTTCAATTCGTCCGCGAACACATCACAATAAGGCTTAGTATCCAAGAGAGAGTTGAGCGCAGTACACTCTGTACGTGAGATGGAAGACTGGGCTCGAGCGACGCCGACGACGGTTCGACTCGGAACGGCGAACAATCTGTGCCTCCTATACTCCATTTGCGATAACATTAGACGTTTAAATTAGCCCATTTTATAGCCCGTTTAACAGATTTTGACTTCTATTGCGATACGACAAATGGTAGCTGTAGTAAACAGTTGGTTTTGGTTTTGGCTTTTTATGTCATCCTTATGTTTACGGGTTAGAACTCAAAATCGGTTGAACGGACTGTAAAAAGATTTGGAAACATGTCTAATGTTATTTCAAATGGAGTTTAGTACGAATTTAATTGACCGGGGCAAAAAGGTGAGTTCGTCATGTAGTTCAGAAGCATCACAAACAAACAAATTCCATTGTTCTTTGTATCAAATGATAGTAATGTATTGAAAAACTTTCTTACTTTTATTTTTAAACAAAATCAATGGATAGTTTGTGTCCTATTCGCCCACAGTCCTACAAAAGGTTAATTCATTCATTTCGTTAAATGTCATGTACAGCAGACTGTCCATAAATAATTGATTGAGCTTTTATTCAGACCCAGACTAGGTTTAAATACCAGAATGTTAGCCCTACAAAATTGCCACAAACTATTAATACATCGTGAAAATCATTCAATAAGATTATTTAAGGCGCCGATTCCCTTGAGTAGCTGATTTTAAAATGAGAATCACGTCTACATGGCTAGTCGTAATTTTTTGGTTAAAATATATGTTATATGAGATCATTTTCTTAAAAATTTTATCTAAGCAAATTTTGAGTTTTATTCGTAAAACATATTCATATATCATGTTACACATGTTTAAACAAATAAATTTATCTTTATTTTTTTTTCTTTAATTAATTTGTAAAGTTATGTCTAAAACGGACAAAAAGATGACAATCACACAAAAACCGCTAGGCATATTTTATTGAAATCAGCACCATCTCAAAGACAATTTAATTATCTACATTTTGATCTGAGCCTTTTTTTTTAAAGTCGTAAAATTAAAAGGCAAGTACAAAAATCTACTAAATTTTGGGTCGCGCGGGTGTGAAACGTGTGCCCGTTTTGTTCCCTCAAGGTCGTTGGCGTTTGTCGTCGTCTTAATAGAACTAGCAATTGCCAGTAGCTTAACTCGCGTGAAAGTCTAGAATTATCCCAAGGACATGTACTACAATCGGGACTAAAAGTATCCTGTTCTAATCCAGAGCCCTTAGACAAGTGACATTCTATCATCGAAAGCGTAGCGGTAGCGATTGTCAAAAAGGCAAAATTGTATGGGATACACAAGCGATATCGAAAAATCACGTGATCAATCACTTACATTTTGACATTTCGACTATCGCTATCACTGACATCAAATGCCTATTGTCTAGAGCATAGATTTCGATTTTTTTGCTACGGCAAAAGATACACGAAGCGTGCGAGCGAGAAATCCTAATCAAGTACAAACCGCCCAAGAGAAAAAGAGAGAGTGAATAAAGTCCAGTCATGTCATTGTTTTCGCGAGGAAGAGTCCATAGCGTCCCATCTATTTTACGCCGCGGTGTATTTCTTGCATTTAAATAATAATCTTAAGATTTTAATTGATAATATTAAATAAGCAGCTATGGTAGCTGGTTCTGTGAGTAAATGTGACGTTACAAGACAAAATAACCCCAATAAATATACGTTTCATAGGTAAATACAATTTTGTTCTTGGTTTGTTTTGAACCAAATTTTGACAAATTTCTGCTAGTAATCGGCTCAGAAAAAGATTTTTACAATAGCATATTGATTTACATTGTTTTATATAAGTATATTTCGCATATTTTAGCAGAATTTGCAAAAATATTATGTAAAAGAGTAAATTGTTTCTTTACACTAGGGCTTGACAAACCGGTGACGTCGTATCGATAAAAACTTAATCGTTTTTAATGACATCATGACATGAATACAAACTTATTTATTCAAGTTTTGTTAAAATTGATTAAATTAGGATTGAGAAAATGTGTTTATCTAAACTGTACTTTAAGTTGCATGTTTATTATATTAGCCTTTATTTTTCAAAATGTTTCGGCGAGTTTTGATGTTGAGTTACTTTGAATAAATTTAGGCATGTTCTGCTAGTTTGTCGCAACTATCTATGATGATCTTTACGTATGTGTCTGGGTATGTAGTAAAAAAGATTATAAAAACAGTTAAATGTGAGGACTGTGTACATAGTTTATTATCCAACCCAACAGTTCTCTGTCATAATTTCTTAATTGTTAAGAGGGACTATTCTAAAACAGACGAAGGCTTATATATCCAACTAATGATGTTGTCGCATTATGTTGTAGTGCTGAGAAACTTTTTAGACAAAACATGAAATGGAAAAGAATCGACGACCGCATTTTTGCAAAAATGTGTTTGAGATTCTCCAAAATAATCGCATTTACTATCTGTAGCATACCAATACGTCATGACCTACGTACGTCAAATTGTCAAGTACCTTGTCAATTGTCATTTTCATTTCAAACGGTTCATTTTCATGAAACTTCTGTATATTGATTAAGTTTATTAGTACGAATGTCACGATGGACGATCAACTGTATTAAGTAATTTGTATTTCGAATAAAAATACTGTATTTTATATTTCAAATACACGACATTCAAATATTTTTTAATTCTTATTTTAAATACATGTGATATAGTACGTATTTTGTTATTTGTTTTCTTTAGCAAAGCATGTATTTTGCCCAGCTATTATTATATTTCAACTAGCTTTTGCCCGTCGCTTCGCTCGCTCGCTAACCTAACACATAGATTTTATATTTTTGGTTTCGCTTTTCATCTGACTCTGTTTATCTTGTACACACTATATTTATGGTAGAACACACGGGCACCTCGGCTTCAGCTCCTCTCGCTGCCGGTATATGTGCGTTAGCTCTGGAAGCAAACGCAGAACTCACATGGAGGGATATGCTATATACTAATAATAATACTAATATACACTAATACTATATCTATGGTCTAGAGCCTCAGGTATGGTCTACCTGTTTACCAATTTTCATTTAAATCTAATAAGCAATTAACACGTGCTCGATTGAGTATCCAGGATTCAAAAGTCAAGACATACAGCCCTTCACTCTATAATACTAGCAGGATAAGATTGACAAACCTCCACAGGTAAAAAATAAAACCTGATGAAACTTATTTACAATAAACAGCTCATTTATGCTATTTCTCGAATCGATATCAATCTGACCACAGAAAATCCGTTTGTTTGAAGATCCACGTGTCTTCAAACATTTCAATTAATTAATATATACGTACATACATACATAAACTCACGCCTTTTTCCCATGGGGGTAGGCAGAAACTACAGAACGCCACCTGCTACGATCCTTACATACTTCTTTTGCTTCAATCACATTCATACATCTAGTCATACACACACGCCGGTATGAGTACTGCGCACCTGGCCTTTCTAAAGAACATCACCTATTAGGTCTATGTATGTCTTTCTTTCTTTTAATTAATATTGATTGTATTACAAACCCTGCCTAATCGTCCTCCACAAAAGTTCATTCACACGTCTCAAGTGGCTTGTTCAACTTGTTGAATGGCTATCAAATTCAATATATTCGCATGATTGGCTAAATATAATTTGATACTGGAGATCAATATGGTTTTAAGTGATTAAATATAGCTCTGATGTGTTAAATGGCATTAACGTGCTGCCAATTTTTTTTTGCTCTTTGTAACCTTCAAACATCACATCACATCACATTATCAGCCTATTAATGTTCCCACTGCTGGGACACAGACCTCCACTCTGTGAGAGGGAATGGGTCGTAATCCACCACGCGGGCCCAGTGGGAGTTGGCGGATGTCACATGTCTTCGAATTTTTGGTTCTAGGACATGCCGGTTTCCTCACGATGTTTTCCTTCACCGTTCTGAGAGCAGTGGTGATGAAATAATTTACACAAAGTAAAGCGCCTGCCTGGGCTCGAACCCACGACCTACAACTTGTAAGTCGCGGCCGATACCACTGGGCCACCACTGCTCAACCTTCATAAGGCGCCTGGAATTTTGGAGAAGACCAGGGAGTTTGGGATTTTTAGCTCACTAAAACCACCCCGGTGATCACCATCAGCATGTAGAAAGCCCGTGACCTCGCAAAAGACCACCCTGGAACCCTCTCTGTGCAACGTTTGTGTGTCATCCCTGGGGAGACTAAAAAAGCACCTTCCCTGAGCCTCGCTGTACAGCACGTAATCACTGTGCCACCTGAGTACCTGAGTGATCCTGCAGGAGATGCACTCTTCAGCCAGGTTTCGAAGTGCGACAGGACGGCTTCGACAACGCGCTTGCGCGAAAATTGCGGCTGCTGTAGTTGCTCGCGCCACCACTCGAGCGCATGTCGCCGTTCCTGCCACCTCACCCTTACTAGAGCGGTTACTGGCACGCTATCACTATTCTAGCGGATGGTATGAATCCGGTTATTGACCCTCGCGTCCATGTCCAGCGGAGGAAAGCGTGCCAGGAGAGTTGCCGCCTCAAAGGATACGTTCGGTTACCTCGTGCGATGCGTATGGCCATTTTCCACTGCAGGCTATTAATTTTAGTCCTGCAGCGTCGGACACCTGGTAGTCTGCTTGACCACACAGGCGCCCCAATCTACCTAGCTTTTTAACAACTTCGTTGGGGTTGGCTGTCAATCTAACTAGACAGGTGAGTACTAATATTTTACATGGAGTGAATGCCTTTCTGGCCTTCACAACCTAGTACAGATCACAAGATACCCCTTGGCACGACTGGTGTCGGATTTTTTAGCGTCTACCGTAAATAATGTTAATATCTACAAATAACTGCCAGGACCAACAACTTGACGTGCTATACGAGGCACGGAGGATTGCCGGTATGTAATTTACAGGCCGACTTCGGCAACCGTTGCTTAAGGTTGCCCTAATAGAACATTCTCCCATATAAACGTAGTCTGGCGATGACTCCACTGTATGACGGTGTACGTTCAAAATAAAAAAATATATAAATTTTTCTCATCATTATCTAGCCCTGTATGGAAACGAAAAAGTATAAAAGAAATAAGTTTGAAACCTGCTGAACTGCTGCTGCTGAACTGGTCCTATTTTGCGCAGCCGTGGGACACACAATACATTGTGTATTGTAATAAACACTTTTATTTTGTTTTATATTATTGTCGTTTAATCCAAGTTTTCTTTTTTTATGTTTATGTTGTGTGCTCTGGCTTGGGTCAAATAAATGTGTTTTCTTTCCTTCTTTCATATTTCAACACAATTTTAACGCATTTTTGGGCAAAAATAAATACCATAAGAAGAAGGAAAATTGCAAAACAGTTTTTTTTTTTTTTTTCCGGGGTGGAAAATCCTCATTGGATGTCCTCCGCCCTGGGGAGGGCGATGGGGTCTGTCAGACTTGTACTGACTAAAAACCACCCCGGTGTTCCATCCCACACCTACGCTGGGGGTCGCGGGAACAACGATACATCCGCAACCCCCGGCTAGTCAAAGAGTCGGTAATTAAATTACTAACAACAAAATTGCCTAGGGCAACCTTAACCTTTAAGATCGATCTGTGCGTTTTCGTCCGTTGCTTCATCATCACATCATTAGCCTATTAATGTTTCCATTGTTCCCATGTTCGTACTTAACCTTGAATATTGACCCGTGTGGTTTCGTGTGATAAGATAGATCACTGATTTGTTCAGGGTCATTACGGTACATTGGGCAGTGATCCAGCTCAATGCAATGATGTGTCTATCACGTGTGATACGTCAAAGTAACTACATTAAAATCCATTTTTTTGGGCAGCGGTGTATAAAGAGATAAGTATATGCGGTCAGTTTAATTTTGACCCCTTTTTGTTTGTAACGTTTAAAGACGAACTGACAGGGTGAACCGATGACCTGGTGAAGGTCGCGGGCAACCGCTGTATACGAAAAGCACAGGTACGGTCGATGTGGCGACGTTCAGCAGTGAATGTATTTCCACCGAAATGGATTAGAAACCTATTATTTACTCAAGTCTACAGCATCGCTTGTATAATTGCGTCTTATTTTTCTAAACATTTATGTCATCATCATCATCATATCAGCCGAAAGAAGTCCACTGCTGGACATAGGCCTCCCCCAAGCGTCGCCACATTGACCGGTCCCGTGCGTCTCGCAACCAGCGGATCCCCGCAACCTTCACCAGGTCATCGGTCCACCTAGTGGGAGGCCTTCCAACGCAACATCTTCTGGTTCGCGGTCGCCACTCCAGAACCTTTCTGCCCCATCGGCCATCCGTTCTGCGAGCAATGTGCCCTGCCCACTGCCACTTGAGTTTGGCAATTCTTCGGGCTATGTCGGTAACCCTGGTTCTCTTGCGGATGTCTACATTTCTGATTCGATCACGCAAGGAAACTCCGAGCATAGCCCTCTCCATTGCCCTTTGAGTGACTGTAAGCTTTCTGATGAGGCCCATTGTAAGCGACCACGTCTCAGAGCCATATGTCATCACTGGCAACACACACTGGTCATAGACATTCGTCTTGAGACACTGTGGTAAGTTGGACTAGAAGATACCGCGCAACTTCCCGAACGCTGCCCATCCGAGTTGGATTCGACGGTTGACCTCTTTCTCGAAGTTGGCCCTACCCAATTGGATGAACTTTTATGTGATCGACATTATTTTTGTTACCAAGTCAACAACAATAATGTTGCAGTGGCTGCAGTGATTATTATTGACATTTTAATTAAATCGTTTTCAACATATAATAATATTCCAGTTTGGTTTGTCAGAATTAACATTACGAACTAATACGCCTCATTAATTTCGTTAGATCAATTTTCCACATTGTAAATTGGACGGTAAATTATCTCTGGGCATAATTTGTGGGCAGGTTTTAAATCACGTAGAACTCTATCCGATTCAATTTGTGATATTTGATACGTGCTGACTTGAATTTGAATTTGGACTTACACGTGCAGAATGAACAATTTTGAGGAATGAATGCTTAGTTATTGACTTGTCAACAACTTTTGTATTATTTGAAAGTCAAAGTTTGCTAATTTATTTCAATCAGAACAGGAGTAGCTAAACAAACACGATATTTTTCTTTTATTGATAGATTCGCGCTTTACGACAACTATCTCACCTGATGGTAAGCGATGAAATATTCACTGGTTCACATTATCTATCTGAGGATGGCAAAATATTTTAACCCACACTTACAACCCTGCCGTGCCACTTTCTTCGTCGTTACGTATGTTTAAGACAGTGGTGGGCAAACTTTCTTAATGGGGGGCAAGAAAGTTTAAACAAATTCAGAGGAGGGCCAGAATTATAGGTTAAATGCATTTTGTGTTGTAACTTTTAATCGTATAAAAACATTACATGCTAACACACTTGCAAAAATATAAAAATAAAAATTTAACTTTTATTCGAAGGCCCTGCCATGTTTGCGGAAAAGTAGAACTTGTACTTGTACTTTGTACTTTATACTTCTGGACTGTCAAAATATAATTATTGCAGGCCATATACTATTCATGTCGAAGAACCGTGGCGGGCCGGATTAAATGCTTTCGCGGGCCGGAGCTGGCCCGCCTATCACTGGTTTAGGATAATAACACAACCACCCCTTTATAATTTTTCACTAGGTACTACATTATATCAAAACTGTCGAATCTATTAAGCCTCATTTAAAAGATTGTGTAAAAAAAAAACACATACCAGTAATTCCCTACATTGCCCTTCAAGTTACCTAAAAATAATAGCATCTATTTATCTTTTATCAAACGTGGTAATCACGGTCAATAACTCATAAAAACCCCACCGTATCCATGATTAACTTTTAAATACTTCCCTGAATTTGATAAATGAAGTGTTGTCCGATTCATATCAGTCACGAAAGTGGAATATTTTTACAGGTTACAGTGTACTTAGCTACGCCAACATGCCAATAGGTTCACATAATTACTTCCACGTATTTATAACTACACGCTATCATTGGGCATATAGGAACAGAAGGTCGACTCTGTGAACGAGCGAAAACTCACACACACATAAACACGCTTCACGTACAGCGAGTGCAAGCGCTCTCGCGAATGGCATTTGTTTTAGATATCCTAGGAACGCGCTGCGCTGGGCACGCCACCATTGCGGCGATAAGGCCCTTCTTTGAGGAGTGGCTTGAGAGCCACCTACCGCCTGACGCTGGTCCTCACGGACACGGCTGTTTTGGGAGGTTCCTGTTCAGGATAAGCCGGGAGGCAACGCCCGGGTGTCACTATTGTGTAGATCACACGGAAGACACGGTAGAGCGGTCGAGGTCTGCCCCGCTTGGGCGGAGCAATGCCGTGTCCCCGTCGAGGCAATCGGCGGTGGCGACCTCTCGCGTCTGTCCCTGGTTCAGGCCATGGTACGGGGCGAGAGGGCATGGGAAGCGAATTCTGCGAAAGAGTAATGCTCGCGAAGGAGGCGACTGAACGCGTGAGATCCTCCGCAGGAGACGCCCTGGTTGTCGGGAGTCGCAAGCCGATTTCCGGCCACCGTAGGCGCGGGCTTGCGGACGGCGAGTAATGGGTAGCTCACCGTCCGATAAGGACAAGGCCCGAGTCGACGCGACGGCGCGTTGTGTTCCACGCGCGACTCAAAGAGTTGTGAGCAAAAATTGATGGGATCCGCTAGGACCGATGCCTGTCTGAGTCGCGGATAAATTAAGAGTTACCGCGGCCCTTTTTTTTTTTTTTTTTTTTTTTTCCTTACGAAGAAAATGCCTAACGCATACCGCGCCATCCGGGGAGACGCCGCGGTTATGTGGGGCTTGCACCCACTAAAAACTCCGCCTGTGCACCTACATTCGCCTTGATGGATGGGCTGCGAGAACTGCTACGCATGACATTCGCGACCCATCCAGCGTGGCCCACTTCTGGGCTCCTTCTCCTTTGCCCGCCTCCGGGCTCCCTTCTCCTTCGGCGATGTCGGGGTGCACTGGGACATCACCGCAACTCCAGGGGCCGTGCAGCATGAACGATAGAGTCCCCGATCTATCGTCCGCTGACCCCTGTTATGGCGGCATCAGGTCGGCGTTTCGCCGCCTGCGCCGTCCTGCCCTTTTGCGACGAATCGGGTCAGCAAGAGAGTCTGCTTCCCTGACCCGCTCCGCCGCTTCTTTCTGCGAGATAACAACCTCGCAGAAAGACGCAACCACCTCCCATGCCCCTTTACTGCCAACCATTGCCCTAACAATGGCCGGCAGTGACAGATCTTGCCCAATTTCTGCTGCCATAACTCGGCGCTGCACCTCCCAGGCAGGGCACTGCTCGATAGTGTGCATGGCCGTGTCCTGGTTGCAACCGCACTGGTGACACATGGGGGTCACCTCCCGTCTTGCCACTGTGTGCAGGTATTTGCCAAAACAGCCGTGCCCCGATAATACCTGCACTAAACGGAAGGACAACGTCCCGTGTCGCCTCCGTATCCACTCCTCTAGGATTGGCTGGATAGCCCCAACAGTCCAGTGACCGGCGCTGGGAGTCTCCAGCCTCTCCGCCCATTGCCTCATGATGGCAGTCTGCGCCTCTCTGCGCCACCTCATCAAAACTTCAGGCGGCGAGCCACTGCCATTCTCCGCCCGCATTTCCACACTTCGTTGGTAAACTTCGGCGAGCACTCGTGCCTCCAGATCCCACGGGGGTGTCCCTGCTAATACGGGTTACCGCGGCCCTGGCTCAAGTAACTGTGGGTGAGTTTTAGTCAGTCCAGTCTGACACGCCCTCCCGTTTCACCCAGAGTGGGAGAAGTCATTGGATGAATTCCAAGCAAAAAAAATGGCATGAAAAACGGACAGGCTGGCAACTCGGCGTCGATGTTCGAGGCTCTGGAGCTTTGACGCGACCAGTGTATTGTTGCCAATAAGCCTCTTGGCCCGTCTGTCAATCGACTCAAGGGCATCCAGCTGGTATTTGGCAGATCCATCCCAGAGGTGAGAGCAGTACTCCATGCACGACCGAACTTACGCTTTATACAAGTTGAGCAGCTGTTCAGGTGTGAAGTAGGTACCAACCAGCCAACTGAGCTATCGCCTCAATGAATGGACCGAAATTGAGGGTCGATGTCAACGTAACACCAAGAAGTTCGAGATGGTCCGTTAACGGCACGGTTACACCACGGGAAGATGGAGCCGGGTGGAATTGGCTCTTTTTAGTGGAAAAAGACACGCCTGGGTCTTAGTAGCATTGAAACTGACCAGATTGGCAACACCCCACGAGACTGCCTTCAAGGACAGTGTCAAGCAAGCATTCAACCATGGACTCTCGGAGAGACCGAATCTGAGGCCCAGTAGTCCGTGCGTCGGACACGTATCTCTCAGTGCTGTCGTCTGCGTACCCAAAGGTTCCGGGTTTTAGCAGATCATTAATGTGCAGCAAGAATAATGTTGCCGAGAG
Organism: Anorthoa munda; assembly: GCA_945859665.1. NCBI lineage: Eukaryota > Metazoa > Arthropoda > Insecta > Lepidoptera > Noctuidae > Anorthoa > Anorthoa munda. The sequence goes on along the minus strand of OX243896.1, from coordinate 16,890,878 downwards.
CACTGACCCCTGAGGGACTCCAGCGTTGATATTTAACTGACCGGACGAGCAGTCATCGATAACCACTCGGATGGATCGATCCCTCATGAAGTCCGCAATCTAATTACACAGACCACTAGACAGACCGAAGGAAGGAGGCTTACCAATGACACTTTTGTGCCAGACCCTGTCGAAAGCCTTCGAGATGTCAGATAGCCAGTCGCTCCATGTAAAATACTGGTACTCAGTTGAATACGGTAAGACTGGAAGCCGACCGCAATATAGTTGGGAAAAGGCTAGGCAGATTGATTGGTGCATTTAAGTGTGCGTGCACTTAAGTGCATGCACACATAGAGCGAAAACATTAATGTTTTCGCTCGATGTATGGAACTACCCTTCTGTACTATTTTGGGCTGCTATTTTGTTTGCTAGCCACAATGTGAGTGCCAAAGTAGCTAATTGGCCTGTGTTGACGCCGTAATTCGCCGAAGCGCCTTTGTAACCACCACGACTGGGCTTTAATGTTTGATTATACATAGTATCGTAGTTTAAATCGTTCTGGGATGATAACATTCTATTAGCTGTACGGTCAACAGTTCTACAAAGCCGTCAATTTTATGTTACATTCATGTTACTGGTGAAAGAGAACGATCGTATGCCGTTCTGGAACGAAACGTATCGCAAAATTATTGTGACAAAATGTCAAGTGCGAGTAAACTGCTGCAATTGGCTGTCATCATTCAACTACTTACAACAATTTATCATATTTGGTTCGAGATACTTAGATAATTTTCATTGCGAGTACTGGGTATTAACCTCGTTTAATTGTAGTGAGCCTCTCTTGCTAATTGGCCTCAGATCGTGGTCAATCCAGAAAAAAGATAAGATCGCCACAAAACTCTACTTAGGTGCACTGTCAGTCTAATATAATCTATCTTGTTTAAAATCGTGATTTACGAAATAGCCTTTTTTGTTATTTGTAACAGATGATCGTGTTACTTACTAAAATCCTTCGATCACATGCAAATCCAGGCTCATCCAGACATCAAGCTATTTATTACACAATTCCCTACTCTAATAATATACTTACTTTTTTAAGAGTCTGAGAGACTAGACTTATTGGCGTTTTAGTCAATGAAGGAGGTTGAAATAGGATTAGTTTGCTTATGTGACGTTACAATTCCTAAAGGGTTTCAACATTTGTTGGGTTTTTTTTTACTCAACTGCATTAAATACCAGTTTTTTACAAAATTAATAAAATAGGAGTCTCGATTCTTGACTTGGGTCACTTACGCTGGTGAGGAACGAATGAAACGAACTGGGATAGGTTAAGTTTTTACTGTGATTTTACTAGAGAATGTAAGTGTGACTGTAGCGATGTCGACAATTAGAGCATCCTTAATCGGAAAGGTGGAACTGTCATCCTAGCAAATAAAAATCATGTAATAAAAAATCTCACGGAGCAAAATCAAAAAGAATTTGAGATTGTGGATACTAACATTTTATGAACTTTTAATGCCATATGTTGCGGCCTCCGTAGTTCAGGGGCCCCGTATCATTGATACGACTGATAACGCGGTACTTACGCCCCTGCATATAGAATAAAGTAGGCTTGTTTCGTTACCCTTTGTGAGTCGCAACATGTGTATTCTTAGCGGGCGCATGGTTGGTGCAGTGGTTGAGTGATTGACTGCTGCGCTGCGTGTCGCGGGTTCGATTCCCGCACGGAACAAATATTTGCATGACCTACAGATAATATTTTCCGGCTCTGGGTGTTGTGTATGTGAGTTTATATGTTTGTAAACGCACCCATGATACAGGAAGAAATTCTTAGTGCGGGGCAACGCTTTTAATGAATAAATAAAATAAAAACTGAAAAACAGTTTAAAAATTACAGGCGATTTAACTTTTCACAAAAGAGATAATATTATATATTTTATTTAGATAGCAGTTAATTTTTTGCATAGTGAGTTATAGAGAGGCTAGATATAGGTTTTGTTATTCGAATAGCGTTTTTATCGTATATTTTTTTTTGACAAAGCATGTCACTCTTTTGTGTTACGATTTAAAAGAAACGTTGATTTGCCTGATTGATATATGATACGATTTACGGACTATGTTGTCTTTTTTTGGAGTATTTTGTAATATTTCATATTGAATTCTAGATCTTGTATTGCGCATAAAAGTTCCAAACTATTTAGCAAATCAAGTGCCATTCAAATTCTCTGAAAAGAATTTTGCTAATCAGTTGCGTAACAACTGCTGAACATTTCAGAGATTTTTTATAAATCAGATTGATGTTCTGTAGTGATATATTTATTTACAGTATTTTCAGCATTGGAAGGCCTCCCACAAGGTCACCGATAATCTGATTAAAGCTGCATCAATCCACTGAGTGCAAGACGCATAGGATCGGTCGATATAACGACATTTGAGGGAGGTCTATGTTCACGAGTCTTTCGGCAGAAATTATGATAATGATTGCGGCATAATTGCCTCAAGTAATTGTTGCCTAGTTTCCAAGTTATTAATACCTCATTGCTAGGAATTTATTTTATCATTCCAAAAGCTTTTACTATTATCCCAAGATTTAACAGTCATTGACAACTAGAAAGTAGTTCGACAGTAAATTGTCAAGTTAAGGCCTTATAAAGTTAGACGAGATAGTCTTGCTAGTAGATCACAGGCCATAGGCGTTACATGGGGTTTAATGGGAGATTCCAAGGCTCTTTATGAGGGGCTCCTGGTTTAATGGCTGGTATGAGGGTCCCAGCTGCGCTTGCCAGGGTTATGGCTTAGATGGGGAATTTGATGTTTTTCGTGCATAGAGATGTTTCTTGGCTCTAAATGTGACTGTTTTTCAAGCATGAATCTATTATATCATACGTTTTCTTATGGTGAATATTACGGGTAACATATTTGACGATTTATTATATGCATAATATTAAGAGAAATAAAGGAGCGTCTAGAAAATATAAGTAGATTCGAATCTGTGTTGAAACTTCACATCCAAAGGTACTTCATGGAGGCGGCTATACAAATATAGGCACCTCCTTGAACTACCTTAGATAGCTTTGATTTTTACGCATTTATTGATAAAACCAACTTACGTTATACTAAACACCTAATTTATAGAGGCATCTCCAACCGGTTGGTTGACTCTAAACGTGACTGGTCTATTTTTTCCGAAAGAATCAGCATTGCCATTCAACTCTGAATCAGGTCAATTTCAATCCTGCTAAGACCCAGGCGTGTCTTTTTTCCGCTAAAAAGAGCCAATTCCACCCAGCTCCATTTTTCCGTGGTGTAACCGTGCCGTTAACAGACCATCTCGAACTTCTCAGTCTTACTTTGAAATCGACCCTCAACTTCGGTCCATTCATTGAGGCGAAAGCTCAGTTAGCTGCAAAAAAGTTGGCGATTCTTGCAAAGGTGAGACGGTACTTCACGCCTGAACAGCTGCTCAGCTTGTATAAAGCGCAAGTTCAGTCATGCATGGAGTACTGCTCTCACCTCTGGGATGGATCTGCCAAATACCAGCATGATGCACTTGAGTCGATTGACAGACGTGCCAAAAGGTGACGATGCACTGGTTGCCTCAAAGCTTCAGAGCCTCTAACATCGTCGCCGAGTTGCCAGCCTGTCGGTTTTTTATCGGTTACATTTCGGGGAGTGTGCGACGGAACTGCACAATTTGATTCCACCTGGCCCTTTCCATCATCGGACTACAAGGCGCACGGCCATGCGCCATCGGTACATGGTGGACATCCCTCCCATACGCACAAAGCGTTTTGCTAATACTTTCATTGTGCGCACAGCTAAGGAGTGGAACTCCCTTCCGGAGTCTTTGTTCCCTGATAGCTATAACCTTGGGGTCTTTAAGTCAAGAGTGAATAGGTTTCTTCTAGGCAAGCGTGCTTCACTGTTGACCACATCATCACTTAACATCAGGCGAGATAGTGGTCAAAGGCGAGCCTATAAAAAAAAAAAAAAATTGCCTGTCTTTTGTGGCGAAGGATCAACGTGTAAAACAGATATTTCCAGAAACCAAAGGTCCCGCGAAATATTAGGTCTTGTAAATGCTTTTCCATTGAGATTCATTTTTGATACTAACTTAAACGTGCAGCAATTATAACGAGTAACATTATCGCAGTAATGAACAGGTGGTCGCTAATTGCTGTCTGATTAGTGAATGTGTGATATTGCTAACTACCCGCCTATTCTAATTAATCCCTTAATACTATTTAAATTTAGACGGACATTGCAGTGATATAATGGTGTACTATAGCTGCCGCCCGCGGCTCCACCTGCGTGGTATTAGTACTGCTCCCAATATCTTAATAAACTATAGCCTATATGTTATTCTGTAAAGATTCATCCAAATCCATTCAGTAGTTTTTGCGTGAAATAGTAACAAACATCCATCCATCCATACTCATAAACTTTCACGTTAATAATAGTAGTAGGATTGAGAGGTAGTTTGTGAATACAAGTTCTAAGCGTTGTAAAATAAAATTGAATTTCGAACGGTGCAAATATAACAACCGTCTTCAATTATTATTAATTGTTTAACTATGTAATTTTTAGGCCGTGAAATAAAACAGCTGGACAAAATTATGAATGAGAAGAAATCTTCGATTTTAATCGCGTATTTCGGCTGAATGATATCCTCAAGAGTCCTCGAGGTCGCGTAGCTGCTCGCTACGCACTTGGCCCGGCTACGGCGTAGCACTGAGCTACGATGGCGTAGCTCCTACGTCATATTGGCATTTGTTTTGGTCAACAAAATTATTTTTAGTGGTATGAACACATTGATACACGTACTAACCTACACGTATTTTAGATCCCTACGAAGATATTACGTAGGTAGTTACCTATCAACCTGATAAAAGTTTGGTCTTCTTTTTTCAAAACGAAAGCTTGTAAATGCATATCACTTGTTTTTAACGATATGTAAATGCATATCGTTAAAAACTTGGGGATTTTCATTGACAAAAACTTTTCATGGACGACGAGGAAGTTAGCCGCAAGTTGTTTGCATCTCTTCTTCTTCCCATCCTTGATTATGCTGATGCCAGCTATCTTGATCTTACCCAAGAACAACTCGATAAACTTGAGCGACTTCAAAATGTTTGTGTAAGGTTCATATTTGGTTTGCGCAAATATGACCATGTTTCCGAATTCCGTGTAAAGCTCAAGTGGTTGCCAATTCGCCTTCGCCGGAATGCTCATATTCTTTCTCTTTTGTACAATGTGCTTTTTACTCCTTCCACCTCAAGGATCGTTTTCAGTTTATCTGCGATTCCCACACGAAATCTCTTAGGTCATCAGAAAACTTGCGACTTAAAATGCCTATGCATTCCACTACATTCTTAGATAAATCATTTACTGTCCAGGCTGCTCGTTTGTGGAATGCATGGCCTGACTCAATTAAACGTGCTCAGTCGTTGCCTGTCTTTAAAAAACTTATAAAGGAACATTACCTGTCTCTGTGATCCTGTGCTTGTTTAAGCTGTATTGTTTTCTTGTTTGTGTATTTAGATTATTTTGTATGTATCTATTTTAGTAGTTTGTTTTTATTACCTAATTGTACTTAGTATTAACTTGTATGCACCAAGTGCCGTGTCGTGTCCAGGCTATCACTCTCCATTCTGGGTAGCCTGGAAGAGATCGCAGAGCGCGATAAGGCCACCTGTTGTATTTTTGTTTTAATTTTTATGTTTTTTTTTGTATTGTTTTATCATTGTGTACAATAAAGTATATATAAATAAATAAATCACATGTCAATCAAATGAGTTTATGCATGGCCAAGCCATTACAGTAAGTGGCGTTATTAGGTCCTCAGAAGTATAGGTGGACACTTCAGACATCTACAGCTACTTAGTTTGAACGGTAGCACCGCATTCGCACTGGTTGTTGGTTGTTTAGATTGGGCATGAAGCGGCCAATTCCCTAAGCTTACATAATATTATTAAAATAAGATACCCGTGCACTTATTTAGAAAAAGCAATGCCAGTTATTTCTTACAGCAGATGATCAAAGAATCAATTTACCTTTCTTCTAAGAATCGGACGTCACAGATAAGTCCCTACCTAATTTCTCGGCAATCTACAGGTTGTCAGCTTATGAATTTTTATTCATTACGTTCACTTTTCGCTATTGGCTCACGTAAAGGCGCCAATAAGACGTCCGGCTTCATAATATTATCTTGATAACCGTTTTATACTGATCAGTTCTTAATCTAAACTCGCGAAATGAGATGAAGCTCAAATTTCAATTGGCTTGGGGTATGAATAAGTCAAGGTTTGGTATATTTTCTCATCAATAAAATACTTCCAAATCACGTCATTGCGAAGATATAACAGTGCAACTTTCAACAAGCAACTGAAAATCTTTTTTCTAATTCGGGATATTCCTCGAAGCGCACTAACTTTGAAGCGCACCAAAAGTATTCCTCAAGCACCTAGCTCCAGTTCATTTCTGATTGCCTGGTAGTTTTAATAAATACACAATAAGGACAGTTGAATTTTAAAACCGTTTATCGATATAATTTTTTACGAATCCTTCATGTTTTTCTCTAAGTTTTATCGTTGGTGCGTTTCGAGGCATACTTTCGGTGCGCTTCGAGGAATACCCCTCTAATTCAAATAAGAATCTGTACATAGGTTTTATATTATTGGTTGGTGTAATTGGCTAAACTCTAATATTATTTTGCCCATACAAAGGTGTTTTCTACAAGCGATTTTACAGATTTACAGAAGATACTCTCTCACAAAGAGGACTATGTCCCGGCAGTGGGAACGAACGGTATTATAGGCTGAATATGCTTACAGAACATAACTGCAGTTTATACCTTCATAACTTTCACCAAATATCTTGTAAATCAATAGTTTGTCTAATTCATACATTAAGGTTTATCTCTTAATTCGGGAGTTCACCGATAATTCAAATCAGTTGGATGTTGAGATAATCAACAGAGCCGCCTGTTTCGTACAATATTGACTGGCCTATTTATCTCTAGCAATCTTTTAGCGAATCTCCAATTTTCCACCTTGGATAATACACTGATAAAGGGCGGGCAGATTTAGGGTTCCTTAAACAAAAGTAAGTTATGTTGTTCATTGTATAAAAGTATCTTTGTCTTGCTAGAAACTTTAGATAGTCTTAACCTAATCTTCTTATTCGTCTATTATAATACGTACTTAAAATTGTATGTTTGTGTAATGATTTATGTAAAGGTGTATGCAGATTATGAATGGTAATGTAAATAGTACATTTCGTGTCGAGCATAAAAAGTCGAGATTTTAACACGAGCGATCTTGCCAATTTAGTTCGAAAGCTACATGCGAGTGTTAAAATAAAGCATTTTTATGCGAGACACGAACGATTATTTTTCCACTACCTGATGAGCTTAATTAAATGCAAATAAGTTCCAACAACAATTTATTAGAAACGTTCAGACTAAAAACCACAGACTATATACACACAATCAACGCGCGCTTTTTCGAGAGGTAACAGGTTCAGTATCATTCTACCAGTTACATAATGATACAAAACTCCATACAAAAGTCATTTCGTAATGTTTATTATGTAATTTTATTTTATAATCTTGTGTCTAAATGTTCATATTTCGAAACGAATTTCTTAGGCAATGTGTTACATAATTGACAAGGTAGTGGAAAAATGTTATTTAATCCCATTGCGGCAATACTTTTATTGATGAAAAGTTATACTTTTGTTTGGCACTAAGACTACATTAATCCCGAAATAAATGCATGGTTTCTGCGGCATAAGTCATGGGAGCGAAGCCTCGGAAATAAGCCAGTCGAGAAATAAAGTGAAAGTGATAAGGTTTTATATATTAATTGTCCGATTTTACTTAAAGATATAAAATTATAACTTACAGCCAGTGTTCGTAATTAATATGGGCTCTTCATTTACCTGAAATAAAGAAAATTAATGACATTAATTTGGATCCTCGCTTAGCTAATGTAACTCGTGGATGATAAAAAATAATTTTATTATCAAGGACTAGGTTCAAGGTCTGGCAGCGAGATAAACTTACTGGAATAGTATTAAGGTAGTTTTACACCGGCGAGGCGAGGCGTGGATGGGATGGGAAAGAATTGAAATCACGCTTATCCTTTTACACCGAAAGATGTCCATCGCTATACCTCCTCCTCCTCCTCCTCGATGGCCGGTGCGAGATTTGTATATCCGTTTTACAAAGTAAATAAATACTCTATTCTTAGTGCAATAAAGTTCAGTATTGTACTAACAAATATTTCAATTCTCGCCTCGCACATCCTCGCGCATTTTACACACCAAATCTTTACACACCTTTACACCAAAGATGGGCAGGGCGTGGATACAAACTTTTCCATACAAATTTCAATTCTCGCCCATTCCATCCACTCCACGCCTCGCCGCCATCGTCACCACCTTTAGGCTTGCTTAATAGTTTTATTGACTGTTAGGGTCTAAACTCTTTTTCTTACATAACATTTTTCATTATTTCTTTATTTAATCTGCATTTATAGATGTGGACTTAGTATGAAATAATTTTGTTTAGTAACAACTATTCGATAGGTCAACAAATAAATATTTCAGAAATAAACAACCTAGCCACAAAATAAGTACCTACATAAATATCATTTTTATGATTTACTTGTTACCCGACTTCTAAAAACCGATTGGAACCCGACTCCAAAAATCCGACCCACGCTTGACTGCGTACATTAAATTACATCCCATGCATTTGAGTTCCGTTACACGCTAATGGAACATACAATGATTTCCATTCGACTGATTATTTTAATTACTTACGCTGAATTAAATCAGTGAAAAGTTTATCAAAATATATGAATCATTTTAATTTGTTTTACTTTTGACGTTGGTTTTGGAAGGCAATAAAATACTAGGTGTTGTGTAATTCATTGGTTTTTGTCGATTGTATTGTTCCTGTCCACCACTGCTCTCAAAAACGGTGAAGGAAAACATCGTGAGGAAACCGGCATGTCCTAGAGCCAAAAATTCGAAGACATGTGACCCGCACTGGGCCCGCGTGATGGATTACAGCCCATCCCCTCTCACAGAGAGGAGGCCTAGGAGGAAAATTAATAGGCTGATGATGTGACGTGATGTGATTGCTCCTGTCAAGCTTAAATCTTCTAATTCAATCGGTCTCTCTATATTGAGGATCGTGGTAACTTAGAACTACTTAAGTGGGCAGTCTATCTCTTTCAACTCCAGTCCAAAGTGGACATCACCACCAGTTAAAATTTTCTTTTGACCACTGGCCTCGTTCTCTTTTTCCTTCGGTATTGCCAACTATGACCAGTTTTTTGTATCATTAGTTGGTAGAGCTTCTTAAAAAAATCTTTCGAACGACTAGGTCTGTGCCTAATTATTTCTACAGTAAAAAAAAACCGTACGGAAAGCCATTACAATTATCGACCCAAGAGTCTATTAAATACACCTCCTACAGGTAGTTGTTCCGGCTCTGGGTGTTTGTGTATGTGAGTTTATATGTTTGTAAACGCACCCACGATACAGGAAGAAATTCCTAGTGTCGGGCAAAGCTTTCATTAAAAAAAAAAATGGCTCTCTCTCTCTCTTTTCTAGTAATCATCAACATCAGTTTTGTTCCATCGACGACTAAATATAAGCCCCATTGGGTTCATGACATTATTTTCTAGAATGAGCCCATTCTAGGCAATAATCTCATGGATCGCCGTAGTAGAAATTGAAAATATGCAACAAGTAACATTCTATCAACAAAAACGTGGCAATAATGCCTGGTTAAATTTATGGGATTGCCAAGCGCTAACGAAACAAAATCTTTTGTCTCTTAACTTTAGTATAAATATGACCCAGCTCCATTTCACGAATGTTTTGTTTTTAAACATATAATACAATTTAGCTATACCCCCATCGTACACACTTAACATCAGTCTGTTGGACGTGATGTATTCGGACGACCCTCGTTATATGCCTTGTTATGTCCTTTATAAGACACTATCATTAGCTGTGACCCTTCCTAATACATGAAAACGGTATGGGCCATTTTGTGTTACACTTGGACACATTGTATTTTCGTGAATTATACATTAAAAAAAAAAGCAATATTATATTGTAATTATAATTTATTTTTAAATCTTCGTATTTAAATATATATTATTCACGTACTAGTTGCAATATTGGACCTACAACTATTTGTCTCTGCCTCACCAAAAGGCTGACTGCTAGATAGGCTAAGGCAATCTGAATTTACGTATAGTATTAAATAAAAAAATCTAGTAAAACGATTATTAGATCTACTACAACAATGTTATCTTATAGATTGAATGATAAAAATGTGTTGACTAACATTTTAATAAAGTTCACACTATTTTTATGACATTTCATTCATCTAAAAATACATTTCACAAATATAAAAAGCACACTCCAACCAAAAAAAAATCACATTCATATTCAATACTCACACAAAAAACACTTCAAAAATATTTACGCGCCGCTCCAAAATCTAATAACATTTTATTAAAAGTGTTGCCCTCAAGAAAAACTCTTGAGGAGAAAAAAAGGTTTTCATAAAAACCTCGCCGATTTCACCACTAGTATTAAAACTCGACCTCAAACGCTTTTGTAATCTTAAATTGACGTTCGCAACTTGGAAATCATAAAACTTTGGCTTGCAAATCATCCTTACGCCGCTCCGGTCATGCGTTAGTGGGGACCTTTTTCGTCCCAATTTTAACCCGTGACTTGCTCCATGTTGGGGCCAAATGGTCGCTGTGTGAGGTTAAGGAGTAGTGGAAGGGATGAGTTTGGAGCGAGTTGTAACACGATACGATGCAAACATAAGTTCAAAGTCTTATATTTAAAGAAGTTTGGCTTTTGAGGTCTAAAATGATTGTGACTGTAAAGCGCACTTCGATTGTTGATTTTGAAAATATTTTTCTAAAGAAAATGTACTTAAAGTCTTCTCTTTAAGTTGTATTCCATAATGTTAAAGTCAAACGTACCAACTAACTCAACTTCATCATAGTTCTTCTTAATTACGGCTACCATAGTACGATATATACCAATATTCTTCTCTTTACTTTGTTTGTTGCGGTTCTGTTGTGTACGTGTTGAATCAACTTTTTTTGTTCATTCTATTCTACCTTAGGTAAGTTTGTTTCCGAATTCTTCTCACTCGCACCACAAACCGAAGGTGTACGGTCGGCATATTAAGACGGTACGGAAATAAGCGACGACCCCGTATCTCAGCCACTCGTGCTTGACCCGATTCTGGATTAAACCAGTTCGTTAACCAGCGCACAGCTGCGTCCTCTAAACGAATTAATATGAAACATTTATTTAATTAAACAATTTTGTCAGAACAAAACATGTTGTTTCGTTTTGACGCCTTTTTAGGACGCTTTGGCATGAGAGGGTTAATTTAATAAATAAAATTGTATTTACATTTTTGTTCATGTATGTGCGTATATTGTGAATTGGCACCATTTTGAAGGATACGGTTTATTGCGTGGGTTGACTGAGGGTAATTTGCCCCTTTGCCGCGTACAGGCATCAAAAACGACAAATTAAACATCAAAGCAGCGTTCTCTTGTCTATAAATTTATATCTACTTACAGCTACAAGAAAATCGCATCCAACGCAATTATTTATGTTTTCCAAAGTAGGATTTTGATAATCTACTTTTCCTTGCTGAAATATTGATTTCAAGATCTACAATCAATTTGGTTATATAAGGCTGAAAATCTGTATTTTTGAAAGTCAAAATTACATTACATCAGATAGTCTTGCAAAACGTTAGCCCATCCCTTAATGTAGAAATAGGAAAGAAGAAATAGCGTGTTATTTTTAGTTCCCACAGAAAATATTTATAAAGCAGGAAGATACTCCAAACTAAAACAATTTCCTTAGTAAATATTACACGATACTGACGAAGAATACATAAATTAGTTTGCGACGCGACGCCAAGGCACCAAGGTTTTCTAAAGCACTGGTAATTTATTTTCTTTTAATTATGTAAAGTATAATTTATAATGAAAAGGCAACATTTTAATCGAGGCGATTTTTGTACTATGGTCTTTGGAAAAAAATGGGGTGTGTAAAGTTGATTTTATACTAGAGATGAGTGGGTTAGCAAGGCAACAAGAGAATGTGTAACGGCATTAAGAAAATCTGTGATTTTTTCCCACCAAAGTTGGTTTACGGAGCGAAGCAGTTTAACAGTGTGAAGCTAGTAAGTGCAAGTATACGTAGCGGACACATTCCGCTCACATTTCGCGGTCGCAATCCTCGCACACATGAGTCCTTGCACGCATCCCTGACACCCATCTCTCGCTTAAATTTATGTACAAATACCTAGTTCCGCTATTCGTTTTACACTATACCTGCGCTAAGCCAGGCTAGAAGGATGAAGTGATCCAATAAATAAATAAATAAATAAATAAATAAATAAATAAATAAATAAATATATAATAAATAAATAAATAAATAAATAAATAAATAAATAAATAAATAAATAAATAAATAAATAAATAAACGATTTCTTCTTCACACTCGCATCTCTGGTGAAAAAATACCCTAAGGATCCGGCAAAGTCTCTTAGTAGTAGGTCATCCTTTGTCTTTCAGTGGTGTGCCATGAGTCAAGGATTATGCCAAGAAGAAAAATCGTAGTTTCTTCCTAAGTCTAAGTTTAGATATATTTTTGTCTAGCTAAGGAGTAACATAACGTATGTGGAACGCTTTAAAAAGGTTTTTTTCCAGCTTAAGTCATTTTGCTGTACAAAAGATGAAGGAGAGACATAAGTGATGAAATAATCTAGAAGGCAAACCCCCGATTACTGAATTGAGCGTATGATATTGAGTATTTGTCAAAGTCTACCTTAGCCTGAAAACCTGACAAAATGAGGCAATATGCATAGTTGGGTTTAAGACATTCATAACTCAAATACTCAATTTAAAAATCAGTCCTTAGTACAGAAATATTTTTGCTGCAAGCTATAAGTACCAAAAAAAAATATTTTAAGAAATGGATTAAATGCATGCTTCAGTATTATCACACATCATCTGCCTAGCCTTTTTCCAGTCTTACCGGATTCAGCTGAGTACCAGTGTTTTACATGGAGCGAATGCCTATCTGACCTCCACAGCCCAGTAACTAGGTAACACGATACCCCTTGGCAAGACTGGTGTCAGATCTCAGGTTTCTGACTACCCGTAACGACTGTCAAAGAACTTCAAATGACAGCCAACGGCTTAACGTGCTTTCCGAGGCACGGAGGAAACTCGGTTTGTTAAAATGGTCACCCATCCACGGACCGACCTCGTCAAGCGTTGATTAACCTTGAAGATCGACCCGTGCGGCTGTTATTATTTATCAAACATAACCTACATAAAACTAAAGACCTTCTTATCTATATAGCAATTTTCTTAGTTTACAACACCAATTAGGTATAATATATGTAGATTTTATGTGTATGTCCTTCATATCACCATTTTCAAAGTAATCCTAGTCACCTTTTATAACACTAACAGGTAAAATAAAAGCAGCAACCAGTCTTTTTCCGGTAACTTCACAGCTTAGAAAGTGTAGATTTTCATAATCTTGTCAGAACAGAACCAGCTGAAATCACAGTCCTTTTACACTTTACTAACGAGCGTCCAACTCTTTGCATAGCAACAGAATAGTGCAGAAAGTCGACTCTGTACACAGAGAAGATAAAATCCTCTTGGTCGTGCTAAAAACAGTAATAGAGATATGACGACACGGTGGGCGCAGTGATTGAGGAATCGGATGCTGCACTGTGTCACACACGGAAAAAATATTTATCGCCTGCAGATAGTTGTTGTTCGTGTATGTGAGTTTAAATTATCACGGGCGGTCAATTTCTATTAGTAAAGAAAGAAAGATTTTTTATTTTTGTTAATCGTTTACACTCACTGACAGGTTTGGAAAGTGTTGACAATGGTGCCTCGATGCTTGTGGTAAGTCCATACAAACTACCAGTATCTGTGAGCGTCAACGTGTACACCTATTAATGTGTACATCTGGTGAGATAGTGGTCAAGCACGAGCCTATTTATTATTTATTTATTTATTATAATATACTTTATTGTACACCACAAAAAAATATACAGGACAAATGTTCAAATATACAAGTGTACAATGGGCGGTCTTAGCCTATAGAAGTATAGACAATAAAAAAATAAAACGTAAAAGCTACGGGCCGTACGTACCACTGTTCGTACCACTGTCTAAGCCTTTGATAGCTAAAATGCCCAGTTCCGCCAATGATGGGCAGGAATATCACTAAATTTAGATTAGATGGAATACACCAAAATAGTTACAAATGTCTTTTACAAAAAAATAAATGGTTTTAGAAAACGACTGGCAGGGTGGGTGTCCCTACCCTACCAGTCGTTTTCGTGTACTGTGGGCTTGGTTCCATTTAACAACTCCGTCTTTTGTATTTATAAAGGTTTCATACGATAGTTAACCTTATTTTAGTTATACTAAAATCTAGCTTCTACCAGCGGCTTCGCCCGCGTGTTAAGTGTTATTTTTATCCCCGAGGAACATTATACCGGGATGAAAGATAGCCTATGTGCTATTCAGACAGACTATAATCTATCTCTGTGCTAAATTTCATCCAGATCCGTTTAGCCGTTCTGGCGTGATTAAGTAACAAACATACATCCACACACACATCCATCCAAAGTTTCACATTTATAATATTAGTTGTAAGATTAGCCATTATATGGTACCTTTATTAACTTTACTTAACAAAGCAAAGTTACAGTATGATCTATAAATTTAGCCCATAGACATGGACATATGGTGGCCTCGGTCTCGAACTGATTTTGATTCCACTAGCTTTACCTGTATAATTAGTGTCTATATGAGCGTTCTTTTATGGTCACTTTAATGATCCAACCTTCTGTACTCATCTATTGTGTGCCACTAACCCTCGCAATATTTCAGGAAAGCGTTAGAATAAAAGAGGAAAAACAATGATACAACTCTAGGGAACCTATTTTTTAGTTTCGTATGAAAAACAACGATAATTGTGAGATCCATTCCATTTAAAGTTTATTAAACAAAAGAGATAAAAAGGAATGTTGTTTACGTTAATTTTTAAGCTTTAGTAGCGTTTAACTTTGATGTCGGGTCTGTCATACACATGTGTAACGGTCTCTCGGCGCCCTTTTCTAATTAAAGGTCTTCATGATTTACTTCCAAAATTGTACAGCACAAACATTTTCTTAATGACCCTCGGCAAACTTCTTGTTTCGTGCTTCGTCGGCTTTCTATCAGTTGCCCTTTGCACCTGATGCAGACCGGACGCTCACAATCGACTTGGAAGTATAGTTGTTACTACTCTTTTAACATAATGTAATGTAAAATGGGCGGAAAGCTGCTATTTTTACAGCACTATATATTTCACACGGAAATCAAAACAAAACAACAATAAAGTACTTTTCTCAAACATGCTTGGACATGTGATCATTATTTTGACAACCTTCTTCGAGATAAATCGAAATTGCTGTACTGGTCAAATACATGCGCGCAGCGGCCGGCAAAATTTGTATGAAAATCCATATCTATCGTGTTTAGCGGCCAAATAAATTCCATAGTAAACTCATATCTGTCGTGTAGTTTAAAAATGGAACGATGTTTTACTCCGAAACATGGCAACCAAGGAGGTCACTTATCAAAGGTTTTATTTAAATTTCGAACTGGCTTGCAAATAGAACGCTGTTTATTGAAAAAAAAACAAAGGAACACTTTAACGCGGGAACAATTATTGTTGTTCGTCATTGATTTTGACAAAATGAGTTCTAGGTACTACTTAGTTTTATTTTCCGCGCATTATTTGAGAAAAGTACTATACAAGCCTTGGCCACAACTAGGCATTGATGGACTTACGTATGTGTGCATCGGCTTCGTCTCGGCCCACATTTACACGTTCGTCCATCAATGCCTATTTTGCTGGCCGCTGCAGTAATGTACTATAGTTGAATTCAAATTATTATACACGATAAATCTAATAATATTGATGGACATGGAAATTAGCATTCGTTTGAAATCGGAAATGCGATGGTTGCCGAGGGACATAAAAAAATTGTTGTACTGTACTGTGTCGTTAAACAAACTAGCAGAATCAATGTTTATTGGACATAACTTTTGTCTTTTAAGGAATAGGAACATTATTCTCATATCCATTATTTTCTTAACCAATTGCTAGCCCAGAATGGGCGCTATAGAAATAATCTGGTCAAATGGGACAATGTAGACCCATCCCAGACAGGACATGCTTCACCTTTTTTCTGCCCAGCATGCCCGTTGTACCTTCTAGTATTTAACAATGATAGAGCTATCCAGGTCATTCTGGTCAGTCCAAATGAGAGTAAAATCGACTCGACAGAAGAAAATTCCAACGTTGGTAGTGTTGATCTGATGCTATTCCTAACGAGCATAATTTGAGATTTGAGTATGTAAAAACATCGGCAAACCTACTATCACTTGAAAATCAAACACTAAGTAACGGACACTAACACGGAGTCTCCTAATACAGACATTGTTTGCTTAAAGGGAGACTCCAAATACGTCTTAATGTAGAATATGCTAATTGTGATAATAAAAGTTTTTTTTTGATTTTTTGAAGTATTCAACCTACCTACCTACTAACTAAACACAACAGGTCGTGTTTACATTCAAAACCGCAACTTTAATTTCAGTCTAGGTTGAAATATCTTCGATAGACCACAAGATATTAAATGTCATGTTAATCCCACTTTGAAGAGGGCTACAGTAAATAGTTTTATTTACTTTGTTTATTGAGTAGAGTGGTTTTATGTTTTTGTAGGTCTGTTAACTGTTTGTATATTTACACTTAAGTATAAAAATAAAAGTAGTTCAAACCAGATTCATCATAATTAGCTTGTTATCTAGTCGTTCATCAGTATCATAATTACTTCAATTCTAGTCGTACCATCTCTTACACAGCTCATTCATCATTTATTGGGTATTGCTCCTGGATTTATAGCCACACACACACACACACATTATATTCAAAATTTTATTCACCAAATTTTGTTAAGGGCCTCTCCACTGCTTTAGTGCCGTAAATCAGTTAGTTTCTAAAGCATACTCCTTAGTAACAGCTAGATTTTTAACCTAGTTTGACAAAAAAAATATTCATGTAAATTATTTTTGAAACAAGGTTTTTTCTTGGAAATAATAATTATGCTTTAAAAAAATAATTTACATCACGATATTTTATCGCAACTTTTGGAACTCCAAAACGACTTGGATCTTTAAAAATATTTTTACACAGTAAAATTGATGGCTGGAATTTCTTTATTACTAAAACAGTATATCACACCCTTAGTATTAAAGTGACCGAATTCAAATTCCTGTAACTCCTGATTTTGCTATAAACTGACATTAACAGTATATTAAAACCCTGTGGCGAAAAATCCTGAATTAGAGTAAGAAAGGAACAGCTTATACATCAGTCACTTTAGTATTCTTTATTTTAAAGACTTTTTTGGTCACTGCCAACAAATTGCATTTTTTATGTTAGGTCACTTTAATACTAAGGGTGCGATATGTAAATTAAATAATATTTTGCAAACAAAACTGCTCAAAAGGAGGTTCAATATTGATATTTTGGCTCTGAGCGGGCGCACGGCCAGTATTGCGTTAACATTGGGACGTATATATCGCCTTAACTCCTCCGCATCACATGCTCGCCCATAGCACGAACACAGTCACACCTTTTTACCATGCCACACTATCTCATAATTTTGTACTCTGTGGTACAGGAGGATGATGACTAACATTTTGACCTCCATATAAATATAAAGAACACCCACAACGAGTTACTAACCTAATTTAAGCTTTAACTACGTCGTAATACAGTTACAAGTACATTACTTTGGCAGACAATGCTTTTAATATACTTTTTTTTACCTCATACACACTTCCTTTCAACGTTTAGAGCTCATAAAGGTATTGTCGTAAAAATGTAATAAACCCTGCACTCCAATGGATTAGCTGCGCGATTAATATAGCTTACTTTATTTATTACCTCACCTTATGAGGTGGAAGGGCTAAGGCTTAGTGAAGACGTGCGATGGTTGTTTTTACGAGCTCTTTAAGATTCATCTATTTAAAAATTTGAAGATTTACGACATCACTGTGTAGGTACTCTGTTTATAAATCTTGATTATTCTCTCAAAAGTAAGCTTTAAGATCTACTGACAGATTATTACTAGCGACAGGCTCGCGTTTGACTAATATCTTACCTAATGGTAAGCGATGATGTGGTCGACCATATTATATCCTCCATCGTACCTGCTAAAATAACTCGTTAGCTGTTCTTAAAATGAACGTATTCCCGAAACCATTTTTTAAAAGAGTAACCGTGGCGTTTCTTGCCGGTTCTTCTCCATAGGAAATGACCAACCCGAACCGTGCACCTTTTGTCGACGTTTTATAAGTGCCCATGTAGGCCTATGTGAAATAAATAACATACATATGGGTGGGATGTCCGATTATGTTTAAAATATGGAACAAAAAGTTACATACATAAACTCACGTCTTTTTTCCATGGGGCTAGGCAGAAACTATAGATCGCCACCTGCTACGATTCTTACATACTTCTTTTGTTTCAGTCACATTCATACATCTAGTCATACATACACGCCGGTTATGAGTACTGCGCACTTGGCCTTTCTTTCTGAAGAACATTACCATCACCACCAACAAAATGTTAGGTAGTAATAAAAAGTTTAACCTTCGTTTGTTAAACTTTTTATTACTACCAAATTTAAACTAAACAAACGTATAGTGTACACAACTGTGTTGTGTACTTTCTCCCCGGGAATAAGTTACCCATACTTTACGTAAAACTGTAACGGTTCAGCTTTTTCTCACCTAGAATTTGTTTTCCTCAAAGTCGATTTATCGTCTAAGAACAAGACGAGAAGCAATTAATTTTGCAAAAGTTTAAAAAGTCAAATGTTTCTCTTTGGAGACCAACCTTTGCGACTTTGAAAAATAAACCTTATTATTAACTTTTGGTTTAAAATAAACGTTTAACTTTTGGTATGAGCTGCAAAGCGATATCTAAAGACTTTTCATTAACAATTAAAAACTGTTGTAAATAAGTTAAATTATTTCTTTTGTAGGAGGTAATCTCGATGTACTGATCTGAGGTCAGTGATATTCTATGATCGAAAACGTGGCGATAGCGATTCTCAAAATAATAGTTAAAATAACTAAAAAACACGCTTTAATAGAAAACCAAACTGAAAAGTAGAAAATAATTTTCAATAAATTTAAATTAAGAATAGTGTGACTAACAAAAAAGGACTTTTTATCACAACTATTAAAAAAGAGCTAGTTTATTCTTCGTGAACAGGGACTAAAATAGCTCATTAATCCCTTAGGGACTAAAAGTGAACCATGCGAGAACAATGTATTGAATATGTGACTGGCTGAAAAACATTTAAAAAATACTCTCGCCTTTAAAATAGTTGTTTCCTCCCTAGTTAGACAATCTACTATTACATACCATGCTAATAAAGGCGGAAAATTAAGGCAAAATGGTACGGGATTGACAAGTGATATCGCAAACTCACGTGATCGATGCCTTACATTTTGACATTTCGAATATTGCCTTCGCTGAAATCGAATGCCATTAGTCTAGAGCCTCTGATTACAAAACTTTTTACATTGACTCGATTGCTGACTTTTTATACCAGAATTATGCATGTTTTCTTGGGGATAAGCCAAGGGTGCAAAACAGAGGAAATAAGCTTCTTCTTCCTCTCTCTTAGCGTGTTGACACAGGCTCTTGTTAGTTAAATCCCTCCGCGTTAATCACCGTCCACTGACGCAGTCATGAGTTCCTTACGTGAACAGGTTACGGCCAAACACCGAAGTTTGGAACCATCTGAGAACTCCTCTCCAATGGCTCGACGAAGTGGTCAGGAGGTAATTTAAACTTCTCTCGTAAAATATCGTGTTGCTCTGTGACCTCGATGTCAAACTTGATGATTGATGATTTATTATTTTTCATTACATACTTAAGTTTGACATCGATATCACGGAGAAACACGAGTAGCAATGTCCTGAGTTCCATTTTTTAGTTTAGATAATTTTTTTTCAGTTACATAATTGATCGAACGATGATCGTGGTAATTTTACGCCAGGACCGTTTCTTGTCTTCAAGGGCCTGTACCTACCTATAATTTTGTTATTTTAATATTTTTAATTTTACTATTTCAAATTAATTTGAAGTTTCAAGCTTGCCTTAAAGTTCTAAGCGATGCTTCATAGCTCTGTTTGTAATATAATTCCTAAATATTCACTGAATTAGTGTTTTTGTATCGACAGTTAAAAACTAAAACTATCAACAGTATTTTCCATCGCTATAACATAGCTCCCTCTACTCCACGATCCCATTATAAAGTCTGTTTATGACCGAGGCCGGACTTTCTTGTCAGTTAATTAAACTGAAGCCGGTGTGAATGGCGGCCATTATAACGTTCATATCAGCACAATAGCTTGATAGTGTGGTCGGCAGACTTACCTACACACTTAAGCCATAGGTTTCGTGATCAAGATTTAGTAGGTAAGACTTTTATTTGAATTAGTTATATTTGATGCGAGGTTTTAGGATTATAATAATAATGTTTTTCAGCAAGAGGTCCTGGAATCGATTGATGGGTCGGAAAAATTATTATTGTGTATTGCTATCTAGAATATTAGAGGAAGTTCGAAGGTGGCGCCAGTGACAGAAAAGTTGAAAGGAAACCGTTTGTCCTGGTATGGTCATGTGATGAGGAAGGATGAAACGCATGTTACTAAAATGATAATGAATATAAATGTGGATGGATGGAGAGGGAGGGGAAGGCCAAAGAAAAGATGGATGGACTATGTGAGGAGTGATATGAAAGAAAAGGGAGTCAGTGATAGCGGACGGAGGACAAGACGGTATGGAAGAAGAGAACCTGTTGCGCCGACACCAAGTGACATGGGACTAGGGCAGGAAGATGATGATGCCATCTAGAATGTCTCAATAGCAACCCGGAGTTAAGATTAGTGTACATAAAGCTAATCTTAAAACCAGATGATAGGTGGCAATAGGCTCGGCCTTAATATAACAATAATGTGGGTGTACTTCAATTACACCTCTGGCAAACTCTTTTTAGAACTGAAACCAGTGTGAACGGCGGCAATTATAACATTATAGTTTTAGCCAAGTCTTACTGGTAAAAGTCCAAAATGATTTGGAAGGCTTTTACTAGCAATCTTGACATATAAATAAATTTTCTAAAATTGTTATGTCTGTGACACAGGAAATGATAACTGATGGAAATCAGCTTCACTTATTCACTTATTAACAGTAAAATACCAATATGATTTTGACATTAATTAAAATTAGATTTAAACATTTTCGAATGCTTTTAACGGGAAATGTTTTAAAATCATGTAGATATTTTTTTCAATCGTGAAACAAATGTTATCCTAAGATTTACTGTGTGTTTGCTGGTGAAAGTCCGAAATTAGCCATTATCATAGATCGTTTCGGACTTTTACCAGTAATATATATACCTACAGTAGTAGCTTAGGGTTTATCGTAAGCCTCCCAGTGGGTTCCCGCATTGTCGAGGCGGGCGGCTCAGTAGCCGTGGCTTGGTCACTTACGGTGAAGCGAAGAGGAACCCGAGGAGGGGCCGCTCGTCAGGGCTTTTGCCGATAAGCCGACGACGTAGCAGCACAAGTAGGTTGCGGTCCCGCTTGGGCGTCATCGCAACTGAGGCGGGCCGCGATGTCATATAGGGCCTCCCATATCCATACGATATCATGGCTGACGATTGGGGGCCGCGGCGGGAGAGGAGTGCTGGTATTGCGGTGTACCGCTCTCCCTACCTTCCGCGGCCTGGACGGGGTCGCCACCGTCTGATGTTGGACGCGGTGGAGCCGCAGGGGAGGAGGAGTGCCGGTAAACGGTTGACCGCCCTCCCTATCCTCTGCGGCCGAAAATGGTAGGTGGCGGGGCCATTGAACTTGACCCGTCACAAGGGGACCAAGGGTGCTATTCCCGATGTCGTCTGGCACCCATGTGCTGCTTTGGTCACGGCGTACAGTGTGTTCTGGTACGCCGGTAATTGGGGTACTCCCCAGTACAGGCGCGGCGGGTTCGCAGTGGGTGCTAATGCCTGCCCCACATAACTCCATTGTCTTCCCGTGGTAGTGCAGTTTGCATGAGCATTTAAAACGAAAAAGAAAAAGTACTTTATAATAATGAAGTTTTAGTAGGTTTTAATTAGGTCTATTTACAATTGAAAGTCCTAACACTTTGAGAAGCTAATAATGGTATTAGATATCTGTTTACCTCGTTGTTCTACTGATAAGCATGAAGTGCTGGGTTGGGCTAAGTGTCCTATCTGAAATTTCTTAGTGGCTGTCCAGAGTCTGGATTTTTATCCAGTTGGTGGCAATAGACTCGCTCTCTATTCAAACTTGTCTACACACTTACAAGCTTAGGGTTTAGTGATGAAGTTTTAGTAGTAGACTTTTGTTTGATGCTTTGTTTGAATAGGGCCTGTTTATTGTTACTATGTGAAGCTAATAATGATGCTATTGACCTGTAAATTAATGTCGTACAGACAGAGGGCAATGGCCTTTTTTGAAACACAGAAGAGCATTGTGGTCTTACTGTGCACCATACTTACCTATTTATGGTTATAACTGTTATAGATAAGTATTTTTTTCTAACGTAATTTTCTTTTGAACGGTGTATACTAGCAATATAGTTGTTCTACTCGTATCTCACAAAGGCGGGTTACGTGACTTTAATGACGAATAAGTCATTTTGTTACGATTCATCCGCCGTCGTAAAATGGATGTTCTAAAACACATAATACATTTATTGCATACCATAGAAGGTAAACATGGCAAGTTAACACTGTCATCATCATCATCATCATCATTTCAGCCGAAATACGTCCACTGCTGGACATAGGCCTCCCCCAGGCATCGCCACATTGACCGATCCCGTGCGTCTCCACACTGTATCAGAAATGTATTCCGTAGTTAATTTTGTTTGTAGCGTATGACAAAAATCCCTCTATACTCTGATTTTTTATTTCGTAGACTAAACTGACATTTGGGGGTCGTCACTTTATCGTTACATAAAAATAGTGTCGTATCCAGACTATCCTGAGTGATCGATAGTTGATCGAAAATCGAACCATTTTACGGCAAAAAAAATGCATTTGTTAAGAAACTAGCGGCCCTTATTTAGTTTCTACTCATTTATGTCAGACTTCATTTTATCGATCGCATTAATTTTATTTTTGGTTTCATATTTAACACAATAAACGTTTATGTATTATGTGTATGAAAACTGTTATATTTAAATATATTATGTTCATATTCATAAAACATTTATGTACATCAATTAGTAAAATTTAATTGAGGAGTCATGTCACATCGATTCGATGAATCACTTATGATTGAGCCTTACCTACAACACTATGCTCCGCGCTAGCAACATTTAAAAAAAAAGGTCATTGGCAGCTGTCAGTTTAGTCTACGGAATAAAAAATCACAGTATAAATACACACACAGTAAATCACCTATCAATCAACGGTCTCCAGTAGTACAGGGCAACTAAAGGCATTAATCGGTGACACGAATTAACGCGCCAGGGGTATCACCGACCCCATCGGTCAGTCATACCACAGTGTAACTAATTACAGTGGCTTCATAGGATATTTTTTTCAGAATCGAATCGTGTGTACGGTCGGGAGTTAGTGGACTTATGACCTGAACTGCAGTGTGGCAGTTATTTATTTACCACACAATTCTTTGATTTGCTAAAGGCAAGCTTGACCCTGCAGTGTCAAAATTATGTCTTGTAGGTTTTTTTATTTAAGAATACACACACGAACAGTAATTGTTTATCTAATTGATATAAAGGGTCTTTCAACAAGGACGGGTCGATGTTAAAATTGAATAAAACAAGATGTGTGTGAGATATTAAAATTTATTTTTTATTTAAAAGGCCCATTTATGCCAATTATGGATGGAATATGACATCGTTCAAATGTCCACCGCGGCTTTGTATGGTGGCACGAATCCGAGAGGTCCAATTTTTTATGACTCTGCTGCATAGATCGAGCGAGCGCTAATACGGGACGTGCCCGGGCCCGTGCACAGACGTGTGTGAACGATGTCATATAAAATGTTCCCACCGATAATTTTTTGAGCCCCTGACGGGGCACGGTCTGTCCACGTCCCGTGCACGTCCCTGGCACGGTCGTGATATGTGTGGATAGACCTTTAGAGTTCCGCTAGACTTTTTCTTGTGGGGTTTTCTGAAGTCGCAGGTCTATGCCAATAAACCATATTCGACCGTTGCCCTGAAAGCTAACATAACGCAGGCCATCGCTCGGATTCAGCCGGATCTATGCAGCAGAGTCATAAAAAATTGGACCTCTCGGATTCGTGCCACCATACGAAGCCGCGGCGGACATTTGAACGATGTCATATTCCATCCATAATTGGCATAAATGGGCCTTTTAAATAAAAAATAAATTTCGTTAATATCTCACACACATCTTGTTTTATTCAATTTTAACATCGACCCGTCCTTGTTGAAAGACCCTGTTCATGTACCTGCTCCCAACATTGTAAGTACATACTCGATTTACTTCTAAATATTAAACATGTTTTTATTTACTACGCCATTTGTCTCTGTTAGAGGCATTTCATATAACTGTTAAAGTATGACAGTTGCTGTGCTATGAAAATATGGCACATTAAAATAAATGGTTAACATGTTAAAAGAAAGAATGACTTTAAACTTGCAACAGATTATGAAACACTTATTAAATAATTAGTCAACAATTAATGTTCCTGATTTTTCCTTCCTGAGTATGACACATTGAATAACTTTGACATTTCCAAGGTAAGAAAGAAAAAGAAAGAAAAATTGTTTATTCTGCACAAACTTAACGCACAATACAAAATAAAGAGTGGCATTCACTAAAGGTACAAATTAGCCAAAAGCCTCGTATTTAAAACAAAAAATTATAAAAGTTTGTCAATTTTGTCTATTGCTTGATGAGAGCAATAAACATTTATCTGTGGGTGAGAGGCCAAAGACAATTTACTTGAGTAATATGTTTCGACATTACCAAATGAAAACAAACAAAACAATCACAAATTAAACGAAATGCCGATTACTGAGTGGAAAATTATCCATCTTTGAAACAACAAGGACAAATAGGCTGTGCGTCGCATCTGTGCAAGAATAGATCATTGGTCATTCAATAGGAATAGGTTCTGTCAAATGCTTCAACGACTGTAATATAGTTACTCTGTGGATATCCCCCGGCGATCAATCGGGTTAATTTGTAGCCACTTACACGGATTGGATTCCGAATTACCACCCAAAGGTTGGTCTAGCCGTTAGTCTACATTATGACTCGAATAGATTTGATCGTTTTCTCGATGACCTTCTAATGGAAGACCATTTTTTTCAACGTCTGGTGATTATTATTGATTTTGTTAGACTTGATTTATAAAAATGTCACCTGTCACTATGATTTAGTCGGTTGATTTCTCTTACAGTCTCTTGAAATATTACATATGAAAAAAAGATTCCATCGGCAATTTGCGAGTGTTATAAGTAAATAGGAATTCAAGTAACTGCGAATATGAGAGTGATTTTTTTATTAAGTTATCACCGATACATTTTCCAAGCATGATGGAGACTGACCTTTCGACGTGCGGGATATCATTCGACTCTCATAGTTCAATTGGTCGCCAAATCCGACACAATCGAAGAGAGGACATACGAAGAACCAACAGTTTGACATGCCTTCCGAGGTTATCAAAAACCTAATGAAGAAACCGAATGGTACCGAGTGTAACAGTTGCACTAGCATTTGGTACACTTGCATTTCACATTTAGCAATGAAGAATCCATTTTTCAATGACGGTGAACTACTTATCATGTCGAAATCCAAAACGGATTAATATAAACAGTCTTTTTATCCGACTTCATTAACAGACTTCAAATAGGAGGAGGTTCTCAATTCGACTGTTTTTGAGGGTTCCGTCCAAAGGGTAAAAACGGGGCCCTTTACTAAGACTCCGCGGTCCGTCTGTCTGTCACCAGGCTGTATCTCATGAACCGTGATAGCTAGACAGTTGAAATTTGATTGATGTATCATATTTCTGTTGCCGCTATAACAACAAATTCTAAAAACAGAATAAAATAAATATTTAAGTGGGGCTCCCATACAACAAACGTGACTTTTTTTGCCGTTTTTTGCGATAATGGTACGTATCCCTTCGTGCGTGAGTCCAACTCGCACTTGGCCGGTATTTTTATATGTGTGTCACCTCAAAACTTTTTACTAGGTTAACCGATTTTGATGATATTTTTTTATTTGCAAGCTTGTGCTTCTTTTGTGGTCCCATTTATTTTGATCAAGATCTGATGAAGAACTTCGGAGATCTACAACAGAACTCTTCAATAAACAACAGAAAATCTCTCGGGATTACTAAAATCGCATTTCTGTTTATTATTGATTACTTACGCCATTTTTAACAATAAAATTAAACCGTCTTCTAAAGCAAACAAAGCAAAAGGAGATTTTCTTAGTAAAAACTACTAATTAAAAAAATATTATTTTCTAAAATGGATATTACCACAATAATCATTCATATTTTACATAAAAACAACATCCAGTTTTCCCAAGAACACTATCTATCCCAAGTGGCAGCGTAACTGTTAAAATAAAAACTTTTTTACAGAAAAATACATGTCGGTGTCAAAAAACGAAGAAGCAAAAACAGGAACAACGACTTCT
Source organism: Anorthoa munda (assembly GCA_945859665.1). Classification (NCBI taxonomy): domain Eukaryota; kingdom Metazoa; phylum Arthropoda; class Insecta; order Lepidoptera; family Noctuidae; genus Anorthoa; species Anorthoa munda. Next base: position 16,863,979 of record OX243896.1, on the reverse strand, counting down.
GTAATTTTTGACTTTGTAGTGTTTTTATATGTGAGCCGGTTATATTTTTTTTTGTAAAAATGTTTTATATTTTCTGCGTACAATTATTTATAGTTTATAGGAAAAATTGCTTCACACAGGTGTATAAAAGAGATAAATTATTTATAAACCGACTGTTACGACAACCCAAGCAATGTGTGTTTTGTAAACTACTTTGAAACAACGATCGAAACTACTTTACTTGCTTTGTTTTCACACCTACTCCCATACATTATTCATTAATCTTGTCAATTGCGGTGTCAATAATTTATTGGTAATTTTCATTTGACCGTGGCCTCTAAAAATACTTCGGATTTGAAAACGGAGGACTACGTGTTGTGGCGCAGCTTGGGATAGGTTTACGTCCAGCTGTGGAATGCTAACCCTAAATTCACACCACCACCACCATCACCCTAAATTTTTATCGAAGTTTTGTTTAAAAAACTGCGTCGTTGGTCTACTAGTCGCAAGCACCAATGCTCAGCTGAGAAGCCAGCTTTAAGTTGGCTTCTCACAGCGCGTGATACGCGATATCATGCGCTCGCACCGCGCCTTTGAATTTACCGACATTTAGCGGATCGGACGCGCTATAATGCACCAGCCCGAGTTGCGTCGAGTCACTGCCTTCATATGGCGCGAAGAGCGAGAGGGCGCGGTGCGACTCGTAATATCACGCGCCGTCAGAAGCAAGGTTTAGATTCGATTCTTGGGTCACCCAGGTGATAGTAATAAGCTCGGTCCATTACAAGGGACTTGAATATAACCGTTGAAATGTGGGTGCACCACGTATACTACTGCCTAATCCTTCGAAGAATACAAGCGATATGTTATATGTTTAGTCCACTTTATTAAAAGTTCCAAATACCAAAACAAAGATTTTTACCCGGCTGCAAGGAAAGGGTTATGTTCTTCGCGCGTATCTTGTATGTTTGTATGTATGTAATATTATTTATTACCTCATATCTTTCAAACTACTTGGCGGATTTTTGTAATTAAGTCATAGTTAGATAGGTCTTGACTGCCCAAGTGTTTTTAGCAAAGTGCCTTTAAAAAAAAAGGAACATGGCGGATTTTGGGCGCCATATTGTGGCGGTTGCAATTATTTTTTTCTTCCATACCCATCGAGTGGGGTATCAAAATGAAGGGTTTTTAGAGTAGATTTCAAGAATATATAACAATTACCTAATTCGAAAAAATATGTTAACTAAAAAGTTATAAATAAAAAAAGTTAATTCTAAAAATCAGAAAACCCGCCTGCTTAAAATGTCTTCTTGTTTACGTCTTTTTTGATTTTTGATTTTTAGAATTAACTTTTTTTTAATTACAGTCTTTATAAATACCTACACGCTAAGTAGTTTAACAAAACGTTCTTCGTTCCCTAGTTATAAGATTTGCTACCGACATAAGACGGTACCCACATATGATTTACATTTAATTAGAAAGCTGGCGCCCCGTGCTGTATATAATAATAATATAATGTCTGTTTGTTATTGTATCACCCATTATTTGAGGTGTTGTAATTATGAATGCGTGAAGGTAACGCTACGTTAATTTCATTTATACGGGAATCAGATTAACATAACAATTTACCGTTTCATTTAGGTTGTGGAGAGAATCGCGGTTTTTCTATTTACCCGACTGCCGAAGGAGGGTAATGTGTTTATCAGTCTATGTATGTATGTATGTTTGTTCCTATGTGGCGTTCTAGAGACTAAATGCGTTGGTCGATTTTGATGGTTCTTACGTCAATCGATTCGTAAAATAAATAAATAGCGGCTTTTGGGCGCCATATTGTGGGGTCCTAAATATTTTTTTTCTTCCTAACCCATCATGTGGGGTATCAAAATAAAGGGTTTTAGGAGGCAATTTCAAAAATATATAACACTTATATGTTTAAATGTATATAATTCTAAAAAAAGTTATAAATAAAAAAGGATACATTTGGTTTAGGCCAGCCAGCTCGCGAACATGTATCCTCCGACTGCACAGCATGATTTTCTTCTTGTTTACATCTTTTTAGTTCGCTTTTTGAAGCAGTCGGGCTTTTTATTTTTTTAATTACCTTTTTAATTTTTTGCTGGAAGTGTTTGACGGTGAATTAAATAGTGCTCGAATCGCTCGTGTTTAATAGTGATCGTACAATACAAAGTACCTCTTTCACTTTAAGCTAGAGCCTAGACCCATGTTTATTTTAGTTCAACGAAAGTGGAGGTAGGCAATGGCTCTTCTACATGTATTGAGATTTATAGATTTCATTACGATTAGCTAGTTTTTATTGATCTGTCTAAACTCTACAAAGTCCAATATAATGTAGTATATGGAATTGACTACGTGAGATTTAGGTATCGCATGTTAATTTCAAACATTTTCGCCTATTATTTGGCTTGGAAGAAACTTATGCCTACTGACAATATATTAGCTACCTGGTCGTAACTTAGATCTGGACTAAAGAAAACTTAGAACGCTATGTTCTCGACATTAATACCTACATCAATTACACCACACGAGAAGACACTTAGTAATCTACCTACATCAGTGACTATCTTCACAAATAAAATAATAATTTTATGTATTAGGTTTTAGGATGAGACCTTGAGCGGCTGGGGTGGTGAAGTCGCCTGGTTAAGCACCACTTTCCAAGGTCGGTTTTGGATGGGTAACCACTTGTTTTTTGGTTTGCTTGTTTTTGTCTAGTTCGTAGGTCAGTTTTATGATGGGTCGGTGTTTTACCTGTAGCCTGTAAGCCGCCAGGTAAAGCTAAACCATATTCAGTAATCTGTGGCTAAACTTCCAAAGATTGGTTATAGGATGGGTCAGTGTTTGACCTTGAGTGGCTGGGGTGGTGAAGCTCCAGGTTAAGCAACACTTACAGAGATCGATTTTTGGATGGGTGTCGTTTTCATTGTTTTTGATATAGCTAAAACGATGATGGAATCGAAATGAAAATCCAAGATGGCGCCGATGGAAATTGGACAACTTTTTGTCATGGGTGGCATTGTCTTTGTTTTAACTCCGTAATCGTTATTACAGGGTTAAAACCAAAATCCAAGACGGCTCTGACGAAAATTTTCGTCATATTCGAGTCAATCATACATATCCGGATGCGAAGGTACATTTTTTCATAAAGTTCTGTATTTGTGGATCCGAAGTCGAAGTTCCGTGACAACCCTAATACATACTCTCAAGGGCTCACACTTCTGTAATTCGAGAAACGTGTTTCACATTGTTTTTCCAACTTCTTTTGCCGGAGACTACTCAGATTCCACACGTCTTTAATTACATTATATTGTTATGTTCTTGTTTTAAGGGATTTTGTTCGTGAAAGCCTTATAAAAGGAAAGTTTTGGCCATTATTTCTACGAGTGGTTTACCGCCTATACTTATTACCTAAACAATTATTACTGCTGAGGTTCAAGACATTTTATCAACGAAAACATTACGATAGCGATTGGAAAAATGACAAAAATGCCAAGCACCATTGAAATGTTACGTGAACAATCCTTACATTTTGGCATTTCAATCATGGCTTTCGCTGTTAGAACTACAGTTTGTCAAGAGCTTCTGGAGTTATTTCAAATTGACGTTTCTCTTGCAAATGTCCTAAATTAAACATACCATTGCAATTGACAAATATTTCACGAACAATCACGACATTATCCAGTTCTGTCATATTTCTTAATTCGCTCTTGGTTTGACTAGCCGTCTACATCTAACTCTTGTTATATACCCATTAAATGCACACATATCTAATGTACTGCATTCAGGACTCAATTAGCAATAATAAGATCTGCAGTTCATCCAATTATTTCATATGCTGCCTACTGGTCCCAAAATATCTAAAGAGTTTGTCATCGACTCGAAAAGAAGGAGTATATCCTCTTTTGTCATTATTCTCTGTCATAGTCTATGGTTTGCTGGAATAGAACTCAACATTGAGTTAAGCTCGCCTTTGTACAAGTACTTTATTATCACATTGTATGGAATATTGTTTTTGGTGTACAATAAAGAATTAAGAAGAAGTGTATAATCACGGTTAATGTGTTGAGAACAAATTAGGTATTATTTAATAATTTGATAGAGTAGGTACTTACTATGATTATTACCGATCGATAACAATATTGGCATCTATAACTGACATACAAGTGGTATTTAATAAAACCGACAGGTTACTATTCGTCAATCCGATGATTAATTTTGTAAGTTTCATCCATACATTTTCTTGACATTTTTAATATGCGTCTCGCATCCAGCGGGTTTCCATGGCCTTTACCAGGGTCTTCAGTCGACCTTGTGGGAGGCCTTCCAATAGGTAATGTGTATTCTGATACGCGGTCACCACGTCAGAATCTTACGGCCCCATCGACCATCTGCCCTATGAGCTCTGTCTACTGCCACTTAAATGTGTCACTTATTTTATTCTTTAACAAATATATCGCATTGACAGTTACTTATGTTGAGAGCAAGTAATGGATGTAGCAAAAGTCCTTTTAAAAGATCAAAAGTCCCAATTTTGCCGTGATCAGGAAAATAATAAAACAAAATACAAGTGCAAATTATTGGCTGATTTTATTTCTAGGTAAAAACCATTACGTATACCATTTTCCTGCTCTGTATACAAATCAAAACGAGGCTTTTAAGATATAAATTCACACAAAAGCAACCACATTATAAAAATAGTCTTATAATAAAATCTGTCAAAGTATTTCAAATTTTCAACACGCTCCGATGGCAAAGCTCCTCATTGGTCCGTACAAACTGTATTGAAAGCTGAGTGGTTCTGACGCCAACATTGTTTTGCTGTCAGCTATTCTCGAAAAAAGACACGAAACTGTCTTATCCGCTATAACCTTCTACCCGCGGCTTTGCTCGCGAGAAAAATGTTTTACGATTTTTATCTATACTAATACTAATGTACTAATATACTAATGATATAATAATCTATTATCTATACTAATACTAATGTACTAATATACTAATGATATAATAATCTATACTATAATAATAATCTATACTAATATTATAAAGAGGAAAGATATTTTGTTTGCTTGTTTGTACCGAATAGACTCCGAAACTACTGGACCGATTTGAAAAATTCTTTCACCATTAGAAAGCTACATTATTCTTAAGTAACATAGGAATAAAAATAACTACATTATGTTTATTCCGAAAACGGGTCCAGTGGGGTGGTCCACCTGGGCGAAGCCGCGGGGAACTGCTATTCCTAAACAAATATACTACCGAGTTACAAATCATCATCATCATCATTGTTTTAGCCAAAGTAAACTGCTGGACATAGGCCTCCCCCAATCGTCTCCATATCGACCGGTTCTGTGCGTCCCACATTCATCGGATTCCCGCGACCTTTACATGCACCCTTATTGGGTATCTGTTTTAACAGCACGAAGCCTTTCATTTTAATAATTCAACAGTATTCAGTGTGTGTGTGTGTGTGTCGTATTCACTGTCGAGTAGAGAGATTTTTGAACATATGAAGCAATGAATGCAAGGAAAGCATACCGTGCTTCTTTAAATACAATTAGGGTAATGGTCATCCATTCACCTTGTGGGAAGCCTTCTAACGCAGCGTCTTCCAGTGCGTGATCGCCTCTCCTGAATCTTCCGTCTCCACTGGCCATCTATTCAGCTAGCTGTGTGTACTTACCACTTAAATTCCTTCTCATTCATTTTTCAGGCTATCTCCGTAGAAAAGTATCTTGTGTCCTAAGCTATTGTCTGCCCGTGTAAAACCACCGTGTGTGTTGTGTGCTATCCAAATCCGTTAAACCTTTGAGGAATTATTGATTAACAAACATTCAAACATATAGACTTTCTGTATCAGTAATATTAGCAAGATTTTCTGACGTCTCAAAAACTTTTTCATATCGATATATTATTATTTTAGGACGAAGGAAGAAGGTAATTTAATCATGATCAGTCATTGCGAACTTTTTGGGCTTTTTGCTGATAAAATATTGTTATAACTTGCTGTTTGAAAAACAGTGGTGGCCCAGTGGTAATGGCCTTGACATACGTGTCGTCGAGCGTTTTTTTAAACCCGGGCAGGCACTTTACTTTGTGTTTATTATTTCATCATCACTACTCTAAAAACAGTGAAGAAAAACATTTTAAGGGTACCGGTATGTCCTAGAACTAAAGATTCGAAGACTTAATATCAGTAACCCGCACTGTGCCCGAGTGGTGGATTAAGTCCCATTCCCTCACATAGAGAGGAGGCCTGTATCCCAGCAGTGCCTTATTATGTTTTGGGCGCCTGGTTGGCGCAGTGTTTGAGCGATTGACTGCTGCGCTGCGTGTCGTGGGTTCGATTCCCGCACGGAACAAATATTTGTATGACCTAAAGATAGTTGTTTCGGCTCTGGGTGTTTGTGTATGTGTGTTTCTATGTTTGTAAACGCACCCACGATACAGGAAGAAATTCCTAGTGTGGGGCAAAGTATTTGTAAAAAAAAAAAAAAGCTGATTTATTACATTGTGGAAGTATGTTATTAATTGTACTTTACGTCGATATTAAAAAAAATCGTTCAATTTTTTTAAAATATTGGCGAACCGCAGGCTTGTTTGGGAATTTCGTACCGCTAATAAAATTTCGTGTTTTGGGATATTTTTGTTTTAATTTGTAGTTTGAATTTAAAAAGCCACCACCCCACAGGCCCTGTTTTCGGGAAAAAAATTGCCTATGTCACTCAGGAATAATGTAGCTTTCTATTGGTGAAAGAATTTTTCAAATCGGTCCAGTAGTTTCGGAGCCTGTTCGGTACAAACAAACAAACAAAAAAATCATCCCTCTTTATAATATTATAGTATATATATAGTATAGTTAACTGCGTTTAGTGTACGTTTTTATTACGTTTATTTATTAAAATCTTTTTGTTGATATTATTATTTAATCCGAAGTTCTAAAAATAGTAAACTTACATGAAAATTAATGGCTTAGCTGCCTTAATACGTGGTAAAAATTCAACAATCGAACAACGAAAAAAGTATGCGGTACAAAATCTGTCGTTCACCTTTTTCTTACAAATCTGAAACCCACCAAACTGCGTGGCATAAATTGTTTTACGATACTTTCACCTAATTATAGTAACAGTAACAGTTCAGTGGCAGATAGCAACGCAGGTCGCTCCGCCGAAAATAGGTGTGTATGGAAGGTGAAAGTAAATTCTAAAAAAAAATATTTAGGAGTGTCTATACCAAAGATAGTATCTAATTGCCTAAACAGTTACAAACCAAAATTGGCATATGTACTAAGCTATTAAGGGTACACCAGTCGACGGCACGAACTATTTTGTGCGCGGGGTTAAAATGCGTGCTATATCAACCGACAACACGTGCGGAACAGATAGATGCTGTTATGAGCAGTAAGAAGCTAGTACGCGTACGAATACACACTTTTGCAAATTTGAAGCGAAATGGATGATGATTTAGAACGAAAATGAGCGAGTGAAATTTTATAAACAGACCTTTGGGAGTCTGGATATCATGAAAAAACGACTGAATGTATATGTTCAAAATAAAATGATTTGCATTATTAAACTACTAATCAATCCCTGTATGGAGGCCGTTTTTCAATTTTCCTTCATCTTATGGTACTTATTTGCGCCCAAAGATGCGTTAAAATTAGTGTAAAAATATGGAACTTTCGAAGCTCATAACTTTCAAGTATTTTTTTTTTTACTTTTTTGCTTCCATACAGGGCTAGATAATAATGAGACAAATTGATATCATTTTTTATTTTGAACGTACATCGTCAAACAGTGGAGTAAAAGCCAGACTACGTTTGTATGAAAGAATTTTCGACTAGTGTACCCTTAAATTAAAGCATTAGGGTTTCTATATGACGATAAATTTCAACAGCGAAGGTTCAGTAATTGAGAAAGACCAGACACCAACCAGTCTGTTATATTCCTCCCTTTTCAATGGACCCTGTCCCGCCTAACTTCATAGAGTTTTTCCTCTTTATTATTTTAATTAATATAATTCCAGAGACGTTGTTCTTGTACTTTGGTAAAGTATTAGAACAATCATTAGCTTCTTATTTCACTGCTGTCTTCATAAGAGTTGCTCTTAAATCGGTAAACTTTATCTCTTATATTCAAAGTCATTTGCTACACTCGTCTCAATCAAATGTGACAGTTACAGCTTGTTATTTATTGACATAAGTCGCGAGATCTCCCATAACGACTATATCAATTGAATTGGAGGAAGCATCCTTCAAAAGGACTGACAATATAGGTCAAATTCACTCAAGAAAAGCCACCCATATTAACAAAATCACACAATTACAAACTCCCTTCATATCTAATGAAGCGTATAATCTTTTGTACAGAACCCTCCATTATAAAAGGGTGTTCACACTTGACCGATCCTTGTTTGGTTACAAGCCCACCTTTTGTATCACCGAGGATTTAAATAATGCGTCGTATATGTAAAAGGTAGCTTTTATTGCAAATGGACAAAGTGAAAAGACTGGATAATGTTCCCGTGAGGACTATTGTTGTTTTTTAATGATGACTATGGAAAAACAGAAAGGTAAATGTACTCGTGTATTGTATTGAAGTTGATTGTCATTTGTTTTGATAAAATATTGGGCATTTTTATTCATTTATTTAAATCTTCTTTACTGTACACCAGATTATAACAAAGAAAAGGAAACTTATAACTAAAATATAAACAACGAGCGGCCTTATCGCATACCGCGATCTCTTCCAGGCAACCTGGAATGGACAGTGATTGCCTAGACATAAAATGGGGTTGTAATTGGTGTAACAAATAAAATTACCAATATTGACAGATAGATAGATACCATTATTATAATTGATACTCAAATACGTACTTATGCTATATAATAGATACATAAATACTAAATATGTGTATAGGCAATGAAAGTAAATGATGACTACCGACAATCATCGCACATTATATCAAAATGCCTTTTATGAATTGGTTGATCAAATTTATCAGCTGTAATACGGATAGTTCTAAAGATAGTCTGTGTATTCCGATTTGAATATAAAACCCTTAGGCTCTAGACCGACGGACTGTATTTCAACTGCACTCCGACACTCCGAATTTGCATTTTGAATGCAGTTAATACGACTGCAATATAACTGCAAACCAACCGTGAGGGACCAACTGCATTTGGACTGCACAGCGCACGGTGCAGTCAGCGTGCAGTCGTTTGAACTGCACGCCAACTGCTCACCGACTGCAATCGGGCTGCACGGTTGATTTGCACTTTTATTGCAGTCGTTGTTGTGTTTTGTTTTGTTGTGTGTGTGTGTGTTTTATCCCATCCTCGTCACCATTGTAGAATAAAACAAAAATGTGGTCCGCACGATGATATTTTATTGACCTAAAGTGCGCAGTCGTCCTACCGTACATTTAAACTATTGTAGTTTTATGAATACCCTACATTACAGTACTAACTGCATTCAAACTGCAAATTTGCAGTCGGAGTGCAGTTGAAATGCAGTCCGACTGTCTAGAGCCTTACATAGCATCTAGCCTGTTTTATCCGAAGGGATAAGCAGAATTTCGCTTAAATAGGCACAAATCCAGATTCGAGGCAGATGCTGACAAAATTCTAGATGGGAAAACCCAATAACACCTTTTCCAACTTCGGACTTCAGGACCTCATGCTCAGCTGTATCACTTGGGGCCACTAGACTAATAAGCAGTCATGAACATCATCAGCATCAGCCTTTTAATGTTCCCACTGCTGGGACACAGGCCTCCTCACTGTGAGAAAGGGAATGGGCCATAATCCTGCACGCGGGTCCAGTGTGGATTGGTGGATATCACATGTCTTCGATTTTTTGGCTCTAAGACACGCCGGTTTCCTCACGATGTTTTCCCTCACCGTTTTTAGAGCAGTGGTGATGAAATAATTTACACAAAGTAATGCACCTGCCTGAGTTCTAACCCACGACCTACGAAATGTAAGTCGGGGCCGTTACCACTGCTCTCACTCACTCACTGTCATGAATCTCTTGAAAGACAAGAATTCATATGCCACAGAACTGGCATGCATCTGTACTATAAATTATGAACTTAATAAACGATAGCAAAAAATAAATGCTTGAGCTTGGCTAATATCTAAATTTGAAAATGGAATTCGATAACATCGTATTTTCGATGATCATACCATCTAGGACGTTTTAATGATGTTTTTCTGACCTGACGATAGTACCAACTAAACTTTGTCGCGAAAATGCCTCACATAAAAATATATACCCTACGAGAACACTAAACTGATAAAATATCATTATACCTAACGCCTAACGGGCCAACTACTGAGCTTTAGTCCCATTTTACCGACATAAAGACTGCCCAAATGACGCCTGACGGGCATTGGGTTTTTGACCCCTTCAGCCGGCATTAGGATGGTCTTATATGGAAGAAATATGAGACAGTGAACTCGGTCATGTGAATTCATGTGGGTGAATTGTGAGTTCATACCAGGGTGTCACAAGGTGACTTTAAAGTGAGCTGTTGTGAATGAAACGGCTTATAAGGTCCTTGTTTGTTACGAGTAAAAAAATTCTGATGAGTCATTATGTTTTAATGTCATTTTTTTTTTTTTATGGTGAGCATCTCGCAATTCAACCTTATGATGATTTACTTCTCTTGCTTTGTGCTTCTCATACTTCTGATTTTATTCATTCTTCCTTTCATGTTCAGTCCATTCTTCTCTGGAATGCGCTTCCTCTCGATATCAGGACGGCCACCAATCAATATGCGTTTAAGCGGAAGTTGCGTCATTATTTTCTACACCATTAGCAGAGTCGTCTCAATCACCTTTCTTTTAATTTATATATGTATATATAAATATATAAAGGTATTTATTGTAGTAAATATATATGTATGTTTATTTTAGCTACACTTTATATAAGAACCCTTATAGTTATATAGCTACTAGCTAGCTACATTTTCGTTGATGATATTTCGATTAGATAAATTTAAATAAATCTGACGTATAAAAAAACACTATAAATTGCAAAAATCAGTTTCGTTTCGGAATTTGGTGTCTTTGGTAGGTAGCTTCTGTTTTTATCATTTTGCGACACCGACTTCCGAAACGAAAATATTTTTTTGTACTTTTTAGTGTTTTGCCATTTAAGTCGTTTTTTTTTGTGAAAAAGGTTTTATTTATCTCTTTGTTGTTTTTGTGTGTGTTGTGTTTTTCCCTCTCACAGAGAGGAGGCCTATGTCCCAGCAGTGGAAACATTAAAAGGATGATGATGACGTTTTTGTATACCATCATTAAAAAGAGATTAAATTCTATAGCACTTAAAATATTGACAAAATACCCATAATAACTCATTTTACACATTCGTGCTGTTTTTTTCGCCAAGGAGTTCGGTTGTAATGGTCCATATCTTGAAAACTTCTGAGCCGATTTTGATGATATTTGCACACTTTGCCCTAAGTTGAGAGATACTTAATCCTATAAAATAAGAATGATCACGATTCACGATCACTAGTTTCGTTACACTTATGAAACGTACGTTACGTTACACTTATGTATATTTCTCTCGCAAAAAGCATATTATAGTGTCGCCGAATTTTTAGCTGAAAAAGTTTTTATTGATTGAATAGTTTTTCTTTTTTTTTTTTTTCTGACAATAATAATAAATTTTATGAATTTTGGCATTATAACATAATAATGATTTAATAATTTAAATGACATTCTGGAATGATAATATTGACATTTGTACATTTTTTTTTTTATTGACATGTCATTTTGGAATTATTATTTTATTTGAATTTTATTGTTTGTTTTGATTTTTGTTATTTTGATTTGAATTGTATTATTTTGATTTATATTCTATTATTAATATTTGCATGCCATTATAAAATAAGGCAAACATGACGCTCTGTATTTTACTTTTATTAACATCTCATACATATCAATAATTTGTTGTGTGTACTGTACTCATGTTTGAGCAAATAAAGAATGATTTGATTTGATTTGAAATTTGGCACACATGTTTAAAGCCCATATAGTGTAAGTAAATATATACATATCGAATTGATAACCTCTTTTTTTTTAAGTCAGTAGTTAAAAGTAAATCGAATGGAGGTGTATCTGTCGGTAAGTAACTGTTGCCTAAGATTCCAATCATATCGTCCAATTAAACACACAATTTCTCCGCAACATTCTGAAAAGCAATTCGATCAATGCAGCAATTTGAACTGAAGCACAGAATAAATAATAGTACAAGTACAGAAGACTCACTTCGTGCAACAATTCATTGAAATAGAGACTCCTGCTAGTTAGCAACAAAGTGCAATTCAGCTCGCATAAGCGCTCAGTGCCTAACGTGATATTCACCTAAACGTTGCCGTTCTCTTCTAACGCGTATCTCCGTCGCTGTCTGGCGCGGTTTGACTCGGCTCGTAAGGGTTGTCGATGTCGACTTGCCGCATTCGCTTACATCCACTATCTACCTACTTGACCGCGAAATCTTTCTTATGTTTGATGCCTATGATTACACGGTCAAGTAGGTAGATAGACAATGAATATTATAGACCGTCATTTTGTTTGGTACTTTACAAATGAAAACTAGGTTACCTAAACTTCATTTACTATGACATTAGACATTTAAATAAGCCCATTTTACAGCCCGGTCGATTTTGACTTCTATTGCGTTGGTGATACAACAAATGGAAGCTGTAGTAAACAGTTGGTTTTGGTAACAGATTTGTGCTTTTTATATCATCCTTATGTGTACGAGATAGAACACAAAATCGGTTGAACGGACTGTAAAACGAGTTGTAAAGACGTCTAATGTTATTTCAAATTGAGTATAGGTACCTACCTCTTTGTTTACTCTTTAGTGATATTTTTTGTTAGTTTATTTAAAGTTGGCTTGAAGAACTCTTAGGAAAATTTTTTTGTTTGTTCGTTAGGTATAAGTAAGTACCTAGTTTTATATACAAACGTTAACTTTAACAAGTGCGTACACTTACTCAGGCTATTGGTAAATTCATAGGCTAAGTAGGTAACTACTTAGGCAATTATAATTTATTATAAACTGGATCTAAAGCGTTTATTTTTATGTTAACAAAACGGTAACCATTCAATAAAAAAAGAATTCAAATTATATTTGTGGACAACACGAAAATCTAAAATATCTAAGTAGGTAGGTACCTAATTATTAGTATTTCACAAACCTATTCATTATTTTAGGAACACCAAAATGCTTAAATTTTTATACAAAACTCGTACTCATTATGCACCTACTACCGATAGTTACAGAATATTTATGTAATGATTTAAATAGGTACAACAAAATAGCTTACCTTTCAAAATCTTTCGGTAGTTTAAAAAAACTTAATATCGATTCATTGTTCTTTGCTTTATTTAAACACCCGTAAACACAACAATATCTTTTAAAGGCCTTAGAAGTACGTTTAGAAGTCATCGTTATTTGCTGCATAATATAAATAACGTGGCTAACGTGCGAGCCGAGCGGTAAGCGGCAACCTAATGCGTTATTCCCTCTGCAAGGTACCGCCGGCCGATCGTACCTAAACTGTGGAGTGACACCCCCCTGACTGAAGCAAGAATATTGCATACCATTACCGATTATTTGAAATAACGGGCATCACTCCAGTGGCTCGAACCACGCGATGTTACAATTGCATCCACCGCCGTGATTGCTCAACGATGCTTATATTTTGCATAGAAATAGCTCCATTACAAACAAAATAGGCGCTGTTAAGGTGGTCATTCACTAGAAGCATTTGTATGTGACGCAATGCAGAGCACAGACCAAGCAAACGAGCGAACAAACGCTAACGAATGGAAATCTCCTATGAATACCGCACGCACCCTTGTCTGTCGAATATAGACCAAGCAAACTAATGCGAACAAGAATGACTGTGGTCAATCAATCGTCAATCGTTAGCAGTGGTTTGTACCTTTCTATGAGTAGCCGACAAAACAATGCAAGATTCAATTTCGACCATTACGTTACAATATTACACCAGTTCGATGCACTAACTAGGAGCATTCGTTTTTGAAACCACTCGTGAACGTTACAAATTGTAACAATGTGTACGAGATGAGATGAGCAGTCAAAAGTGTATCTCAGTTGTTTTGACATTGTCAGACGAAACGTTCGTAATGCTGAGTGCGGCGACGGTTTCATTATGTACGATTTTCACCGACACCATACTTTTACCGACCACATTTGATTGCGGAGCGCGTGCTTCAATTTCCTTTGACACATTGTTGAATGCACTCCAGATCGATGGAAGTCAAGTATTACAAGCAAAGCGCATTGTAACGCTCGGGTCTCGTTATTTACTGAGCTGCTACAATGTTTCAAATCTTAACCAATATGAGTTTGTACAGACGTGTAGGGTAATCTCTGGAACCAAAGGCTAGTAGGCTATAACTTATTATGACCCAGGCGAAGCCGGAGCGGGTCACTAGCTCGCGGTCGCAAATGCTTTCAGTGAAAGACTACCTTTATACTACTGCAAGCAATTTCGTCGGGCCGACGACGCTAAAAAAAGACGCTTGTTTTGATCCAAACTGCCGTCTATGCCGGTGGACAGGCATTTGAGCGAGCTAATGGAATATTGACTCGCTTCAAGCGGTAGTATTATGATGCCAGATTGATTCTCGTGATTGGAAAACTTGATAAATTTCTGAAAATTTTCGACTCAAAAAAAATGATAAACTGAAAATGATACAAGCAAAAATGTTGAAATTTAATGTGTTACCCAATTTTTTTAAGACTATGTTATGCCATAGTAACAAATTGATTAACAACTTACTCATAAAAATCGATTGAATAGTTTAGGCGCTACAGAGGAACATACGTAAATACAAACATAAAGAAAGAAAGAAAGAAAGAAAACATTTATTACCAAACACTGTATGTGTACAATATTAATACTAAATACACACACACATACATACATAGACTGCTAAAATCATAACCCATCCCTTCCTTCCTCCGCTTTGCCGTGGTCGGGTAAAAAGGCAATTTACACAAGTTTCCGCAAGTATGGTTTCAATTGATGACCTACAACTTAAAAGTCGTGGCCAATACCACTCGGCCACCGCTGCTCTAAAAACGGTGAAGAAAAACATCATGAGGAAACCGGCATGTCCTAGAACCAAAAATTCGAATACATGTGGCATCCACCAACCCGCACTGGGCCCGCGTGGTGGATTACGGGCCATTCCCTCTCACAGAGAGGAGGCCTGTGTCCCAACAGTGCGTACATTAATAAAAAAATCAAAAAACTCGACTGCTTAAAAAGCAAACTAAAAAGACGTAAACAAGAAGAAAATCATGACCAAAACCAGATGTATTCTCCAACTGCACAGCATGATTTTCTTCTTGTTTACGTCTTTTTAGTTTGCTTTTTAAGCAGTCGGGTTTTTGATTTTTTTAATAAACTTTTTTTATTTAAAACTTTTTAGTTATTTTTTTTTTGAATTAGGTACATTTAAACATATAAGTGTTATATATGTTTGAAATCGCCTCTTAAAATCCTTTATTTTGATACCCCACACGATGGGTTTGGAAGAAAAAAAAAAATTATTCCCCACAAAATGGCGCCCAAAATCCGCCATTTTTGTTTTTTCCAATTTTAATGTAGCCAGTGACACTCGCAGGATTAAGACGAATCGATTGACGTACGAATCATCAAAATCGACCATCGCGTTTGATCTCTAGAACGCCACATAGGAACAAACATACATACATACATACATACTTACATACATACATATATACATACATACATAGACTGATAAACACATTACCCTCCTTCGGCCGTCGGGTAAAAACGCCGATGATGATGAAGATGATGATGGTTTCAATTTAATCTGGACCAACTTAAAAGTGCAAGCTACTGGTGACGTATCTTTGAACCAAGTTTGCCTTATACCAATAATTTTGTATGTTTTGTCTCTGAGCGCTAATCAAACCAGTTATTAGAGACTAATTGAAGTGCCTGTAATTATTTGCATCTGATATAATCATACTACGAATTAATTACGTAGTGCAAAGTGTAGTGGAGGTCAATTGGCAGTTGTGTTTATTAACAGTTCACTAAGGCGTATGTTTCTAGATTCCCTATAGTTTACGGACTAGAACGGAGCAGTTATGAGCTCATTAGTAGGTTATCAGAACACTAAGCTACTACTTTAGGTTAATACATAGGGAGTAGGTTATTTAGAAATGGTTAATCTTGAACTGGTGTGAAGAACCATTCACAGTTGCTGATTGGCACAGAGGCAGTGGAACGCGTCCACAAATTTACATACCTCGAGAGTGTCGTGTCAGAGACTGGGGGTAGTGAAGAGGACATCGCTTCACGGATCGCCTAAGCCCGAGCAACCTTCGCGCAGCTGAGACCTGTTTGGCAATCGCGGAAACTGACCCGACGGATTAAACTCAAAATCTTCGGGTCCAATGTCAAATCCGTGCTGCTCTACGGGTGCGAAACGTGGAAGGTCACAAAGGACATCTCACGCCAAATACAAGTCTTCGTCAACCGTTGTCTTCGTCGCATTCTCGGTATTTACTGGCCCGAGACCATCTCCAATATAGAGCTGTTGGAGAAATGCCACGAAGCCCGATCGACTGCCAGATCAAGCGTCGCAAGTGGAGATGGATTGGCCACACGCTCCGAAGGGGTCCCGATCACATACCCAAGCAAGCTTTGGACTGGAATCCCCAAGGGAAAAGAAAGCGTGGCCGTCCCCGTCAAACCTGGCGTCGCACCGTGTTGGCAGAAGCGACGAGCATCGGAACGACATGGAGTGAGGTGAAGCGTGAAGCTCAAGATAGATCGCGATGGAGGACATCTGTGGACGCCCTCTGCCCCATCTAGACACTGACCATAACATGACGCCAGTTTCTTTCGAAGGCTAAGCCCTTGGAAAAAAACAGGCTTGCAGGTGTCCAGGTGTATCTATAGCAGGGATGGCGAACCTTTATTTGGATATTTTTTAAGACAGTGAAGTGCCAAAAAAATTTTTTGACTGTGTTAATTGACAAAAAATAAAACTCTAAATGCTATGAATTTTGTTTTTCCTTTTTTTTTTTAATAATTAATAAATCAATTCTTTATTTGAACCCAGAAATTCTTACAGCATCCTAATATTTATTTACAGTTGTATGTTGTATTTAAATAAAAGTAGGAGTTGGTTATATCTGGTTATATCTGCTGTTGCAAATTATAAATACATTGCATTACATAACACATACATTAACATGCACTACACAAATATACAGACACAAATACATTACACACTTACAGTTAAACTCACATACACAAATTTAGATTAAGACTTAATTACCCTTAATTAACCAAAATTGTAAAAAAACTTGAAATTGTTTAACATCTTTAACTTTACTTTGTAACATGTTATTCATTGATCGATATTCAATTATGGGGCAGGCACTGTTTCTCCTAAACACAGGTTGCATTGCAACTTACCTAGGAGAACAGAACCACACCCACAGATTTGTTATAATCTACTACATGTGCATATTTTAGATTAAGTACCCATTAATAATGTACAAATACCTGTTTTTTGAAATAAAGTTATATTACATTATATAAATTACCTAGATTCTAAATGATCTCATTTTAGCGTGCCCTAAATATTTTGTCGTGTGACGCGGCACGCGTGCCATAGGTTCGCCATCCCTGATCTAAAGTATATCATCCATATGTTTACAGTTAGCTTTACTCCGAGAGCAAGCCTATAGCCATCATCATCAGCCTTTTAATGCGCACAGGCCTCCTCTCTATGAGAGGGAATGGGCCGTAATCCACAACGCGGGTCCAATGCAGGTCGGTGGGCTGGGCACTAATCCAGACTCCAAGCTGCAATTTGAAACCCTCCAGATGGAAAACCTTATACATGGAACCAAGATCCTCATGATAAGCTCTTCAAACCAATATAGACCTCGAGGAAGTTTGTGTGTGTACATCACACTTCACACTAATATTATAAAGGCGAAAGTTTGTGAGTGTGCGTGTTTGTTACTTCTTCACGCCAGAACGGCTTAACGGATCTGAATGAAATTTGGCACAGAGATAGATAATAGTCAGGAATAGCACATAGAATACTTTTTATCCCGGGAATATTTTCATCCGGGATAATTTTCGACATTCACGCGGGCGAAGACGCTGGCAGAAGCTTGTTCATACATAAAAACACGACCCCTTTCTCATGGGGGTAGGCAGAAACTACAGAATGCTATCTGCTACGATCCTTACATACTCCCTGAGCTTCAATTATCTACGTTCATTTACGTGTGTCCTGTGTTTGTAATTGCTCGAAGGCTTACAAGTCCTAGGTACTTTATTTTTTTACTTTGCTATATGCTCATGCATACTGCGTTACCATGGGGAGATAGTGCAGTTATGTGGGACTCCAACCCACTAAAACTCAACTATAAGCGGCACTGTTCTCCTGTGCCGCTTATGGCGGGAACACGGGCACGCGTTAGCACTCACCGCCGTGAGTCTTAGGTACTTGGCGATAGAATTACTTCGTATATAAAGGTTCCTGGAATAGCTCATTGACAAAATGTCTCCAAAGCTAATAATAATTATACAAGTTAATCACAATTAATTAATGTCTCGTAATAAATAAGTTATAACGAGACAGACAAATAATAATATAATAAATTACGAACGTTAGTCTCCGAATTACGCACAGGAAGTGATTAGGTACTATTAATTACCTCACAGGTTGTTCTCACACAAATAGCGTTCCGTACAGTGTCCTACATGCCAGAGGACTTTGACACTTATTGCTGACAGCATACGGATAGATTCGAATACCCGTCAATCACAGAGGTGGTGACATTTTGATGGTAAACTTTACCAACTCAATTAAGAACTTTATTCTGCAAGTAGTAAGGTGTAATTTCAGTTGAGAAGTAGTAGGTGTTAGGAATGATAGAGTTAATTTGGCGTGGGGTTGCGAATAGTTGGCCGTAGTACAAATTACTGCAGGAATTGTTCTAGTTAAAGTGGTTTGTACACTTTAAGCGATGATATGGCCTTTATGTGGTAAGGCAATACTGAAATTAGAGAGAAAATCACTGTTGAGGTAGGTTTGGGGTTTTCGTCGAAAATCCGAATGACTTTTACAGAGAAAAAAATATTTGAATAAATCTTAAAAACAGACATCATGATTATCACATACTAACATAGAGAACTGATGAACTATTTTTTAAGATATTTTTTTATATTTTTTTATTTTTCAAGTTATTTTATAGTTTTATTGTTTTAGATTTTGAATTTAATTTTATATTATATCTTAAATAATTTATTTTAAAAGTGCCTTACCCTCTGTAACAAATATATTTTTATTTATTTTTTCATTTCAGTTTACCATTATGTTTTTATTTTAAAATTGTTTAACCTGATACTGTTTGTAACAAGTATACATTTAGCATTTTGTTACTCGTGTAGATTTTTGCCGTCTGGTTTGCCATAATGTTGGTAAATCCTAAGGTTAACTATATATAAGGATAGTCTCTTTTTATAAGTAGGTATGCCATGTTTTCTTTAGTTTTTCTTTTATATGTTTTAATAAGAATTTATATTTTAGCTTCTAATTAGTTCTAGAATTAGAAAATAATTTATATTTTAGTTTAATTACGCATGCTGTGGCCTCCTATAATTGAGGGAGTGCACTTGTCATTACTTAATATTAATGATACATTGTGTTTTTTTGTGTACATCTTTCGTTGCAGGTCCTGAATAAATAAATAAATAAATAAACTGTGATGAGTTTTTAGGGTTCCATACCTAAAGGGTAAAAAGTTAATTCAAAAACCGGCCAAGTGCGAGTCGGACTCGTGCACTAAGGGTTCCGTACCATTATCGCAAAAAAACGGCAAAAAAAATCATGTTTGTTGTATGGGAGCCCCACTTAAATATTAATTTTATTCTGTTTTTAGTATTTGTTGTTATAGCGGCAACGGGACCCTATTACTAAGACTCCACGACCCGTATGTCTGTCTGTCCGTCTGTCACCAGGCTGTATCTCATGAACGGTGATAGCTAGACAACTGAAATTTTCACAGATGATGTATTTCTGTTGCCGCTATAACAACAATTAATACTAAAAACAGAATAAAATAAATATTTAAGTGGGGCTCCATAGAACAAACGTGATTTTTTTGCCGTTTTTTGCGATAATGGTACGGAACCCTTCGAGAGCAAGTCAGACTCGCACTTAGCCGGTTTTTTAAAACGGATAAGAATAGTTTAAACAAGAGGAAATCGTCTGTATACCTCTTAATATAATAATGAGTGGAGATAAAATGCATGTGACTAAAATAGTGATAAATAAATTATATTCTTGACACCGAAAAAAAGACTGTAGATTTTTTACCGAGACGAAATTAGATAGGTACTTACAAAATCTCATTACAACCCGTTATTAAAACAGCCTTCTAAGATACTGTTTTTACTTTATGGTATACCACAGAGAATGATGTATAGAAACTTCCATTTCAAGTACAGTCACCGTCAGATATATTGTAGCAGGCAAGGTGAACAAATACTTCTGAACAACTTAAAATGTCAATAAGTTCCATAATCTATTAGGTCATTACATATAAAATTGGCGTTTTGGAAGGGAGGAACATATTTTTCTAAATACAATATATTTGTCGTATCCAGGCTGGCCGATAGATGCAAACCATCGGGAAGTCAGGATGTCTCTTAGGTTAAGACATAGTGTGTGGGCAGATCGGTGGGTAGAATCGTGAAAATGAAATCACACAAGTTATTCGTTACACTGAGTATATTCAAATAGCAATTACAATTACAATCTTGCTTACTAATATTACGGATCGATATTGATTCTACGACGTCTTAGCTCTCAGGCTGTCAGTACTCAACTCTCATATTCTGCTGTCACCAGCACGCACGCGGTTAGAAAAAGCGCGCCAATGCGTAGTTGTTTCTGCTTTGCCGCCAGATGGTGTGCTTGCGATTTGTTTTGACATCCGTATTATTGACTAAACCCGACATATTTATTTAATCAAAGTATGTACCATTGCTATCTATGCACTTTCGCCATCTCATAGGTTATTGATCCCTTTACTAAAAAAACCATTCGGACGGGAATCAATAAAATCTTTTAAGAAGCTTTGGACTGCCCTATCGGAGTTGAATTTTTACCTTACAAGAAGTTATCCAAATTTCTAATAAAATGGTAATCTGTTGGAGGAAGGTCCGGGGAGTACGGTGGGTGTCTTAGACATTCCAATTGAAGCTCGTCTAATTTGGTAGCCGTCTGTTGTGCAGTGTGTGGTCTAGCGTTGTCCTGAAGCAGCAGTGGCCTAGAGCGATTGACCAGCCTTGGCTGTTTAGCAGCTAGCTTTTCCATCATGGTTTGCAGTTGCTGACAATAGACATCCGCCGTAATCGTCTGGCCAGATTTAAGAAAGCTGTAGTGAACGAAACCGGCACTAGTCCACCAAACGGTCACAAGTATTTTTTTTGAGTCAATTTTCGCTTGGGCTGCCCCAAAAAAAATTGATATGACTGGTTCGGCAGGGTTCAGCCATTGCGATGAGCGTTTCCGATTATTGTACAGGATCCACTTTCCATCACAGGTAATGATTTTATTTAAAATCCCTTCATTATTGCCGGTTGAGTAATGTAACGCAGCAGTCGACGCGCGTTTGTCGGTTTGCTGCACTCAATTCATGCTTTCAAGATTTTTCACCTTCCCAATTTGCTTCAAATGGTTTAAAACAGTTTTATCACTAACACCGCAGCCTGCAGCTAACTCGGACGTGGTTTGCGATGGATCCGCTTCCACAATAGCCTTCAATTCTTCTTTATCAACTTTGGTCTCCGGCCGTCCACGGGGCTTGTTCTGCAAGTCGAAATTTCCGGAACGAAAACGTTGGAACCAAAAACGCACTGTGTTTTCTTTTGCGACACCGTCGCCATACACACCATTAATCCTTCGAAACGTTTCTGTGGCACTGGTGCCACGATGGAACTCGTACTCATAAATAACGCGATATTTCAAGTTTTCCATTTTGTAAACTGACTGGCGTAAAGAAAAAACCAAAATAGGAAAATACAAATGAATTACGGTTTTCCAACACACAAAAGCATGAGTAAATAGCTGTATAAATTTAAAATTGGAATTCCAAACCAAAGAGGAGATATTTGAGATCAAAGTGGCCAGTACGACAAAACACCAATTTCATAGGGAAGGAACTAATACATGTTACCATTAAATCTGAACATTCATTACTTCATTAATATCTAAGCTGATGCTTGTCAATAATCACAACTAAACAATAATATCCGAACACTTACAACGTCAAATGTATCTACGCAGATGGGGTGGTCTTAAATATCTAAGCAGTTAAAGGAAAATTGCACTAGGAAGATTTACAACTTTACTATAAATACAATTTAAATAAGAACTCTTTTGGTACTTTGCTACTTTTACAATATATCTGACGGTGACTGTACAACGAAAAGTTACACTTTTTTCATCAAATTTCTTAATATAAGTACACTGTCATATACCCACAAATCTATATCCACGATACT
The DNA here is from genome assembly GCA_945859665.1 of Anorthoa munda. Lineage (NCBI taxonomy): Eukaryota > Metazoa > Arthropoda > Insecta > Lepidoptera > Noctuidae > Anorthoa > Anorthoa munda. Next base: position 16,841,353 of record OX243896.1, on the reverse strand, counting down.
ATATACAAATCTACATCTAGATACCTTAGTATTACATCCCATGGGTAAGGAGGCGGAATTCCAATTCCAATCTATAATGAGACAGAAAAATCCAATTATTTTGTTTATCCGCGCTGTAAATCGAACTTGGGACATCACGGGTCGTACTAACTAGTCAGGCGGAAGACTCATTCCTTTTGGCAAAGCGAATCTTAACTAGTACTTGAAAAAACCCTTAAGATAGAAGAAAATGTGGGGTTATTTGTATGTACCACTAACAACCCTTTTTACCCGACTGCCGAAGGAGGGTAATGTGTTTATCAGTCTATGTATGTATGTATGTATGTTTGTTCCTATGTGGCGTTCTAGAGACCAAACGCGTTGGCCATTTTGATAATTCTAACGTCAATCAATTCGTCTTAACCTTGCGAGTGTCACTGGCTACATTAAAATTGGAAAATAGAAAAATGGCGGCTTTTCGGCGCCATATTGTGGGGGACCAAATTTTTTTTATCTTCCAAACACATCGAGTGAGGTATCAAAGTAAAGGGTTTTAAAAGGTGATTTAAAAATATATAACACTTATATGTTTAAATGTACCTAATTCAAAAAATAATAACTGAAAAGTTATAAATAAAAAAAGTTAATTCAAAAAATCTCATCGCGAGCTGGCTGACCAAAACCAAATCTACCCTTCAACTGCACAGCATGATTTTCTTCTTTTTAGTTCGCTTTTCAAGCAGTCGGGTTTTTATATTTTTTGAATTAACTTTTTTTTATTTTCTTTACCATAGAGTAAGTAGTTAGTCTACAAAATTAAACTCTTGTTATAAAATAGGTAGAAACAATTTTTATTACTTGTAAATTTTAATTGTTGTCGTTCAAAAGTGCCGCTTAATGGCCTAGTTGAAATAAATATATAAGACTTTTTTTTGTTTTTTCGGCGATCTTTGGAAGTACCTACCAATCTAATTTTAAAATTATTTCAGTGAAAGAAAGCTACACCATCGCTGAGCGTAAAGCTACTCGTTTTTTAGGGGGTAAAAACGGGACGGGTAATTTTTTAAAGGTGTATTTTCTAACATCTTAGATACTAAAATATCAAAATACATAAAATACGCCCAATACCTATTTTAGTACAAGTAGTAACTTCTCTGTGTCTTCATAAGACATAATTTAGAGTTTCTTTGAGATGTTTTTTGCTGTTACAATAATTTAAAATGTATGATCAAAGGCTGGTTTTAGAGTCACGCTGACCAACGCTTACTGGTCGCTTATTGGTCGCCGCGAGATCGTCATTGGTATAATATAGAGTTACTGGGCTCAACGCTGATGGCCGTCAGAATCGACCAATCCCGACACGCTGACCGACGCTGACCGACGCTGACCGTCGTGACGGTCAGCGTGACTTTTAAACCAGCCTTAGGGTTTTGACAGTCGTTTACTCTCATACAATTAACATAAGCTACCAAATTATCATGTAGTTAATATCAAACTTTCCATATTATTATCGCAGATACAATGTCACTTTGTCTAGCGTCCCGAGACAATTGATAACACTCAAACACTTAACAAACTTTGTTATCGACATAAAGCAGTTACTAAGTAAACATGTCAGAGAGAGCTGTCTTGTATTTACTGACATCTTAACACTTATGATTTGTTCTATGGATAATGCCCCTATACAGAGAACATTTTCTATGAAGGTAATCGTCTTCGCATTGGTCGCATTGTCGCGTCGAGACTGTTTGTGGGATCCTTAAGGCGCTATATACGCCCCAATTTAAAGCAGTACTGGCCGTGCGCCCGCTCGATGCCAAAATATCAATATTGAACCTCCTTTTGAACAGTTTTTTTTTGCAAAATATTATTTGATTTACATATGCTATGTTAGTTATGAAGAAATTCCAGCCATCAATTTTTCTGTGTAAAAATATTTTTCAACATCCAAGTCGTTTTGGAGGAGTTTCCAAAAGTTGCGAAAAAATATAGTATTGTTAATTATTTTTTAATGCAAAACTATTAGTTACACGAAAAATCCAAAAATTATGTACATGAATCAAAAATAAATATATATTTATTCTCTAACATGTATGGAAATATTGTCATTATTTTATAAAAAAGAACACGCCAAGAAAATCAAATTTTTTCTTTGTCGTAACCTCTCAAAAACTGTGAATTCTAATCTATATAATAATATATAATAATTTTGTGTAATACTTTCGGAAGTGCTCTAATTAAATATATTGTGTGTGGTTCCCTAAAGAATGCATTATTTCCTAGAAATTACCCTCAACGGTCATCTCTTGGCATAAAAGGCCTCGCTGTTTGATGTACTGAGTCATAGCCGGCCTTCACACCCCTTGGTGCCTACCTACTTGCCAGATTGCCTGCCTTGACCATCTTTCCTAGCTGCCTGTGCCTGCACCTGTGCTACTGCCTACCTGCCCGATTGCCTGCCCGATTGCCTGCCTTGACCATCGACCCTCGCTGCCTGCCTGATTGCCTGGTTGTCCGTTGTGGTGACTGCTCACCTGCCTACCTCGGGCATTGCACGTCTTCCTGCCCGTCCAGCTGCCCACGTCGTGCGAAGTCGGACCTTAATTTTGTTATCTATATCCTTTTTCTTAATTTTAATTTATAATTACTTTTACTTTTAATAACGTGGCTTACGTATAGCTCATCTGAACAATATGTAACGCTACAGTTTCAAAATTAAAATTTTTCACCATTTACGGACAAAGAAAATCAAATCCATTGCTGGAGCGTTTTTTGAATTTCGAACATTACACCGCTCCAGCAATGTTGTATGAAACGGCGTGCTGGGGTTATTAGATACTCTTTGATAGGATCTCTTTTATCATTCTTGGCATACCAAAGTAAGTCTCTTTGTTTGTATAGCCATGAATGCGTTTGCCTTTCGGCACAGATGATAAATAGAAAATCGGTGCCAAACTTGAAATTTGTCTTGATTTGTTTTTTAATAATTTAATAAATATAAATGTAATAATTTAAATGAGTTCTAACGGTTTAGAGAGTGAAATGGAGACTCGTACTTCACCAGATTTAAGATCAGAAGCCAAATTGGCAATGGAAAACCTGCTTCCAGCGAAGTCTAAAGAAAAATACATGAAAGTATGTGAACATTTTATGATTTGAAAAAACGATAAAAAAGTGAACATTTTCTCTGAAACAGTATTTTTGGCATATTTTAATGATATTGCTAAAACTAAAAAGCCATCTACATTATGGGAAGTTTATTCCATGCTGAAATGTACAGTTGATGTTAAAAACGGCATTAACTTGAAAAATTATGGAAATTTAACTACTTTTTTATTTCCCTGCATTCTTTTGAGAAAAGCACTATATATGCCTCGGCGGAAATGGCAATTGCCTATCTCGTATTAGTGAAGTTCTCGCTTACGGCTTGGCCTTCAAACTCATACACGACCTGCAATTGCCTATTTCCAGGCCTTTGCAATAATGTACTATTTTCAAACCTTTTAACCTAGCCGTTACTAAGGAGTATGCTTTAGAAAGTAACCGAATTTACGGCACTAAAGCGGTGGAAAGCCCTTAAGTGGCACACATGACTTAAACTGGTTTTAAAGTGAACATCATTTCTAAAGGTGAACTCGCACCTATCCGCGCCGCAGGAGCCGCACGCGCCCCCCCCCGGTGGGTTCCCGCATTGTCGAGGCGGGGGGGCTCAGTAACCGTGGCTTGGTCACCCACGGTGAAGCGAAGAGGAACCCGAGGAGGGGCCGCTCGTCAGGGCTTTTGCCGATAAGCCGACGACGTAGCGGCCAACATGTAGGTTGCGGTGCTGCCTGGGCAACATCGCAACTGAGGCGGGCCGTGATGTCGAATGGGGTCTCCCAAACCCATACGATATCACGGCTGAAGGTTGGAGGCCGCGGCGGGAGAGGAGTGCCAGTATTGCGGTACGCCGCTCTCCCTACCTTCCGCGGCCCGGACGGGGTCGCCACCGTCTGATGGCGGACGCGGTGGGGCCGCAGGGGAGGAGGAGTGACGGTATTGCGTTAGCCGCTCTCCCTATCCCCTGCGGCCGAACAATGGTAGGTGGCGGGGCCATTGACCTTGACCCGTCACAGGGAGACCAAGGGCGCCATAAACGGGGTCGTCTGGCGCCCATGTGCTGATTGGTCCCTGGGGTGGTCACGGCGCACAGTGTGTTCTGGTGCGCCGGTGATGGGGGGTAATCCCCCGAGGAGGGTCCGGTGACGGACAGCCGCGGCGGGTTCGCGGTGAGTGCTAACGCGTGCCCGTGTTCCCGCCATAAGCGGCACAGGAGGACACCGTGGAGTTTTAGTGGGTTAGAGTCCCACATAACTGCACTATCTCCCCGTGGTAGTGCAGTATGCATGAGCATTTCTCCACGCAAAAAAAAAAAAAAAAAAAAAAGGAGCCGCACGCGCCGCAGTCATCGCATTTTCTCAAGGCCCCGCGCTATCCGCGCCGAACGCGCCGAACGCGCCGTACGCGCCGAATGCGCCGCATGGCCGAAAGCGCCGCACGCACAGTGTTGTCAGAATCATATTCACTTCTGTATATCTTATTATATGAATATTATCTGTATAGAACGAACGTACGTAGTGTACTATGGCACTTGATCCTGTTATTGTCGGTTTTGCGGTAGAAGAGGTGGAATGAAAGAAAAAAATATGGGTTCATGACATTAACTTAAAATGGGAACAGTTTGAGAGTATCGCACATTATTTCCTGACTTGAGATAATTTAAATTAAGATCCGGTGTCCCACTACACTCTCGAAAGCATTCATGTCTTATAAAAAATGCTAGAAATTATAGTTAAAAAAATAGCTACCAGTTTTATCAAATAGTAGCTAAAAAATAGCTTGGTTTAGCTATAAACTAGCTAAGTCGGCATCACTGTACGCATGATGTCTCCGCGCCGCCCGCACCGCACTCGCCGCAAGCATCGAACGCGCCGAATATGATGACGTCATCAGCACGCGCTGGTGGAATCCGTATACCTACAGCATTTTGCTGAAATGCGGCTCGTGCATACGATTTCATATAAAGATTTATAAAATGCGATGACTGCGGCGCGTGCGGCTCCTGCGGTGCGGCTAGGTGCGCGTTCACCTTAAACGGCTAGTCTTAATTTAAAACAAAATATGTTACAATAGACCATTTCTTCAATAATATGATTATTAAAGAATTGTGAATATTTCAAACTATATTTGTATAACGTAGTGTGAAATTATTAATTCTTCAAGGCGAATTTGAATGACTGAATAAAATGGCTTTTGTCGCCTTAGCAAGATTGGCAATTGCATTCAAAGGTGCCACGAGCGTAGAGGCACGCAGCTCAAACTAAGTACGATTTTCACAGTTATCTTAAGGCATAAAGGTCACAATTCCACTAAAGATACACTCCATCCCAGACAGCCGTAAAAATACTTTGAATATTACTCATTCTGACCGCATATAACGTCTTATCGTTCGTGGCCACGGCTGAAATTCAGCGATTTCAAGACTCTGGCCGACCGCCCGAAATTTCTTGGCAGGCCATATCTTCTTTACTTAGCAAAACTCTGTGGCTTGATGTACGTACGTTGTGTTTTGAATTTAAAGTATGAAGTGTTTAATTTAAAGTTCAGTATATGTTTGTTGTTAAAATAAAATGTGAATAATGTCTGATGCACTGTTTTTGAAAGTCATCATCATCATATCAGCCGAAAGACGTCCACTGCTGGACATAGGCCTCCCCCAAGCGTCGCCACATTGACCGGTCCCGTGCGTCTCGCAACCAGCGGATCCCCGCAACCTTTACCAGGTCATCGGTCCACCTGGTGGAAGGCCTTCCAACGCAACGTCTTCCGGTTCGCGGTCGCCACTCCAGAACCTTTCTGCCCCATCGGCCATCCGTTATGCGAGCAATGTGCCCTGCCCACTGCCACTTGAGTTTGGCAATTGGTTTGTTGAACCAATTTTTTTTTTGTAATAAATGGAAAGATCATATATAAGTTTTCATACAAAACTAATTTTAGTTTTTTTTTTTTCATTGTAATTACAAAGTAAAATCCAATCGAAAATATTTTTTTGAATCCAGTACCGAAAACACCCCGAAAGTTTTCCGAACAAAGCCGAGCCCGTGTGACGTCACAACGTTCATTTCTACTCATTGTGGCACATAGCTTATACAGTGTTTTGACTTATAACCAATTACATCTTGTTATTATTGTCAATATATTGATGAATATCGAATACATTGATCATAAATATCGAACCTTAAAAGTTATCGTGCTTGCTTCGCATCATTATGTACGAATATTACAAATAACTCCCCATTATTATGTGATTCGCGCAATACCCAACCTAGCAAACTGTACTAAAGTTTTGAGAAATGTTCTATGTCTAACTAGATTCCAATTAGAATATGTTAATTATGTTGTTATCTTGTTCTAATTTAGTACTAGATTCTGATTAATTTCTTAATTTGATCATTAAAGATTGAGAAAAGTAAATTTTTAAGGGAACTTTCGAGCAAAGTTGACATTTTTGTATAATTACGTAACTTGAAAACATGATTTTTGTTTATGGAGATATATTCATTATTTTAATTTTAAATGACGGATATAGGCGTAAAACTAATATTTCTGTATGAATTGTGAAAATCGGTCGACGCATTTAGGAGATATTTGAAAATGTACCGAATTAATATTTTCACGTTTTTGTTCTACAAAGTTTTTTAGTGTTTTGTAATTATATTATATAGATATTTTTGTTTAATATTATAAAGGGATATGCAAATAATTAAAAATACCGAAAATTTTAAGGATGTTATGCAAAAAATAAATAAAAATAAAGGCTCCACAGATTTCGGGTTGTATAATATTTAGTGTGGTGGTGGGGGTGGTGGTTTTTTATTTTACACGAATATCACCTACCCATATGTAACAACAATTACATTATGACAATTATATTTCTAAATGTAATGTGTACAATGGACAACAATGACAAACACCGGTCGCGGTCCACCATCACGTAATATTCATTACGACTACTTTACTTATGCTCAATTTTTCCAAACCGTCCATCAGATGGAAATCTTTTCGAAATTTGCCTTTATGAATCCTTTATCACACATGTCTAAATAAAATTTGCTGTTATAAATAATATTTTTGCACTAATTTTCGGATATTTTTAGTCAATTTACGTGACACTGTACTATGGTGAAATTCCTTGAACGTTATGACGTCACCAACATGGCGACCAATCCTGGCCCGTTCGTAGACAGGTGGTTCTTTTTAAAATTTTATCGATTTTCAATTGCTTATAATAAATTGAAAAAAAATATTTAAGAGATTTTTGCAACGACAATATAATTTATGATATGTAAAGTTTTAAAATAAATTTTAAAAATCGTATTTTTTTTTAAATTCAACAACCCAATTCTTCGGGCTATGTCGGTAACCCTGGTTCTCTTGCGGATCTCTACATTTCTGATTCGATCACGCAAGGAAACTCCGAGTATAGCCTTCTCCATTGCCCTTTGAGTGATTGTAAACTTTCTGATGAGGCTCATTGTAAGCGACCACGTCTCAGAACCATATGTCATCACTGGCAACACACACTAGTCATAGACTTTCGTCTTGAGACACGGTGGTAAGTTGGACGAGAAGATACCGCGCAACTTCCCGAACGCTGCCCAGCCGAGTCGGATTCGACCGTTGACCTCTTTGACCCCTTCTCCAAGTTGGCCCTACCCAATTGGATCGTTTGTCCCAGGTAGACATAGTCGCCCACAACTTCGGGCGTATAGTCTCCGACCTTGATAGGAGTGAGTGTAACATGTGCATTCAACATCACCTTGGTTTTGTCCATGTTCATCCTAAGACCCACTCTTTCGGAAGTTCTACTGAGATCATCGAGCATTGTACTGAGGTCCTCCATGGTCTTGGCCATAACCACTATATCGTCGGCAAACCGAAGGTGAGTGATGTACTCGTCATTGACGTTGATGCCTAGCCCTCTCCAGTCCAGAACCTTGAAGACATCCTCCAGTGCAGCAGTAAACAGTTTCGGAGATATGACGTCTCCTTGTCTCACACCTCGCTGCAGAAGGACTGGTTCCGAAGTCTGATCCTGAAGTCGAACTGACATGGTGGCGTTTTTGTATAAACACTTCAACACTTCGATGTACCGGTAGTCAATTTGGCACCGTCGGAGAGACTGCAATAAAGCCCAAGTCTCAAGTCAAGTTTTTGAAAGTGCTGAGCTGGTATAGAGCGTTGCGTTCTGGGTTTGCAAAATTAAATAATATAGAACTTGATAGGACATTCTACACGATCCTGTTAAATGTCCTACCAAAAGTCCAAGTGATTTTTCGATGTCTGAATAATTCACAAAATAATAATATCTGTATGTGCGATAAATTCTACTCCCCAATGCCAACACAATTTACTTACAGCAGTCTAAAATATTACCCAAGTTAAATAATATGACATACAGAACACATAATCCTAGTTAATATTTTTTTAGTTCCCGTAATCCTAATTTGTAAAGGGAAAAATGCATCCGGAATAAAAAGTACCCTATGTTCTAATCCAGGCTATTCTCTAGCCAAGTTGCCAAGTTTCATCAAGATCCGTTCAGCCGTTAAGGTGTGCAAAAGTATCAGGCAGATAATCACTAGCTATTGCCCACGACTTCGTCTGCATTCTTTCTCTCGAGTTCTCTAAACTTTCATTAATCTCCTTACTTCCACCGAGGGGTTTTCCTCCCTGTTAAGGGTTATTAACGGATAAAAACTTTTCTATGTCCTTCCCTAAATCTCAAACTATCTCCACACCAAATTTCATCCAAAACGGTTAAGCGGCTTAAGCGTGAAAAGGTTACAGTCAGACAGACTGATCACACTTTCGAATTTATAATATTAGCAAGCAAGAATTACAGGTATTGTAGATGCATCCTATTTCATTACAGTTATAACATTCAATCATCTAATACACCTGTAAAATGTCTTCAAAAATCTTTCCTCGTTATTTTTTTTACCTGTAGCCGGCTGAGTTACCAATATTGCAAAGGTTCATATTACCAAACTCATAATGGAAGCTTCTTAATATTGTGTTACACAAACAAATGGATTTTCGTAGTCAAAATTATAAAAATACACGAAATTATGATGTACTGTTTGGGGTAATGTAAATATTTTATGTGTAACGACATAAATATACCTAATATTGAATTTTTTATAGGTATGAGATTTCACAGGCGTTTAGAACATCTAGACGCTCTAGACATTTTCCGTTAGATAGGATTATAGAAACAGGAGCAGGACGGAGCCATACAAGACAAATAATTCTGTCCTTTTTTCACTGTCGCACAGTGATAGTTTTAACACGTCATAGTAGGTATAAGCCCCCGGTCTTACCATATTGAGTCCTGCTATATTGAATTATCAAATTTATTTTCATAATTTCCTGACACAAAATCACATAATATGGCAGTATCCGTATTTTAAATGCTAAGAAAATTATTGTGACGGTTTTATTGACGGAATAAAGTCAGTACAACGAAAGTTTGGCGTAAGTTCACAATATGCTTAGTGGATGTGGCATTCTAAAATTATTGTTGGGTACACTGCTGTACCTACTGCCAAAGCAATAGTAGTACACATAACCGCCTTGTCCTCCATTGTAACCAAATAATATGAAGGTGTGACAATAAGTAGGATCAAAGAACTTTGATAATATAATACATATATATGACTCTAGAGGTCATAAGATAAGAGATAGGATCCTATGTATAATCCTAGAATTATGATATCTATCTAGGATCTTATTATCATGATCAATTTCTTAATTGAGTATTTGAAGTTAAGGACGTATCAAACCTTACTTACGTTCATGCCAAAGGTTTTCACTCTAAAATAAAGTTTGAGAAATACTTCACTTCAAATTCTTCGTTCAGAAATTGAGAGCCTCTGAACTAAAATGCAAGTCCGTAATCCAAGGAATTGTGCGAAAATGTATAAAATGTTCCAATAATTCTAATTGGCGCAATATCTGCGATCCTACGTTAAGATTCTTATGGAAAGGAATGACAATAAACTGCAGACGCGCCGTTTTCATCAAGTTACAGTAAAGCTACGCAGAATCACGTAATAAGATGTCTGCTAAAATATTTAATAAAGGAATTACCTGAATATCGTCGAAACGCCTTTCGCTGAAGGTTTGGTGGTAAACACAAACTTTGTCACACCATCAAATCACTGGTTCCTGGAATTAAGGAAAGGTTAATATTAGAAACATTCAACTATAAGACACACGCAGCTTTAAAACTTATCAGTTAAAAAATTTTACTTAATTCTAATGTTGATTTAATTTTGGTTTGTTTTATTTTAATTTTATGGTTGATTTATTTTATTTTAATTTTGTTTTAATTTGTGAGTTAACTTAATTTTGTTCTTATTATGTTTTAGTTTTGTTTTGATTTATTTAATATTAATTCATTTAATAATAAGTGTTTTTATATGTGCACATAAGATTCACATCTAGTAGATAGCAATCAGACTTTTGTGTTGTACCTTTTTTTTGCACGAGTGATTTCGATCAGTTTTGTGAATTATATAAAAAAAATAAGAACTCCAGTCTGGATATTTGAAGTATCCGTCATTCTAAGTACCGTTCAATATATTAAATAATTCAATATTCTTGTTTGTGTAATAATATTAAGGATACTTAAAAATATTATAGATTTTTATTAGACAATACTTTAGTATATAAGTTTTCGGGACCATGAATTTACTCTGTATCAACTTAGCCACTCGGTACAGCAAAAGTTTACACCTATTGACAAAATAACTGTTATAATTTTACCATCCCATATCATCGTGCCTCAGAAAGCACTTTAATAAGTTGATCTCTAGATATTCAAAAAGAAACCCCAAATGTCTGACAAACAAAGTTGCCAGGGGTAATGTGTTACACACTACTGACTGCACTGCGGACGCTCCTTAGGGGTCTCGTCGATGCGCATGTATATTGTGTGTGTGTTGTGGGCGCACGGTTGGCGCAGTGGTTAAGTGATTGACTGCTTCGCTGCGTGTCGCGGGATCGATTCCCGCACGGAACAAATATTTGTATGACCTACAGATAGTTGTTCCGGCTCTGGGTGTTTGTGTATGTGATTTTATATGTTTTTAAACGCACCCACGATACAAGAAGAAATTCCTAGTGTGGGGCGACGTTTCTATAAAAAAAAAGAAAACAGAAAAGAGTGTTCCGTTTCGTGCGTTTGTAGGTAGTGTCCATACTGTTTGTTCATATTTATACTGTGGTAACTGCGTTGTGGTTTTGTGTTGGTCAGTTAGGCAAACGTATTCATGAAAAATACTCGAACCTACTCATCAGTATCTGGTTAGACTGCCGACCTTAAATAGTTGTGAAAACGCTAGGCAGATAACTAGTAAATAATCATCTGAACTATGATGTTTCTGTATCAATTGAGCCACTCAGTGAAGCATAAATTCACCCCAAAATATTTACGATAAAAGTTTCATACATTTCATTTCATTCGTAAATTTTTACCACTCGCAGGCTTCTTACGTAACTTGCAAGAGCAAAAAGATAGCGATTTTTGCGCAATAATTGCTCTTCAATTAGAGTTTTTGGCGGTTTTTTGAGTTCCGTACCCAAAGGGTAAAAACGGGACCCTATTACTAAGACTCCGCGGTCCGTCTGTCTGTCTGTCTGTAACCAGGTTGTATCTCATGAACGGTAATAGCTAGACAGCTAAAATTTTCACAGATGATGTATTTCTGTTACCGCTATAACAAATACTAAAAACAGAATATAATAAATATTTAAGTGGGGCTCCCATACAACAAACGTGTTTCATTTGCCGTTTTTTGCGATAGTGGTACGGAACCGTTCGTGCGCGAGTCCGACTCGCACTTAGCCGGTTTTTTAGGCATAAGTGCATTTGAAAAACAGCGAGCGATAAACGAATACCTACAGTTCAGTGTCACATCTTTCTGTTGTAACACTTTTCATGAAACAATAAAATTTTATTATTATTATTTCATTACACTGTATGTAATGGCAACTTTTATGACATAAAGCGTTTGATCGCGCGATGATTGCTTATTGCTGTTTCATACATAATAAGCCTGCCGATTAAAGGCACCTAAATAACATCCAATTAGACCCTACGTATTTCTGTCTACAGCTACCCACAAAGCCACAACTCATTCCAACAACATTCTATACATAAGCGAGATTCTTTATCTGTATAATAATACAGAAACGCGTCCTTGGAGGCAGCGGCTAATTACGTGAGTGACGTCACGGAGGCAGTGGAGTATGACGTCAGATAGCGTGAGCACTGATCGGGAGCTTATTACGGATATGTTCAGAAGGTTTAATATAAGTAAATATACGAAGTAAAATATACGAAGTATAAATGGTATATCTGGGTGGCTGGCCTATTTTGGCCAACTGCTGGGAAAAGTCTTCATTCTGCCTTTGCTACAAATTCTGTCTTTTGCTAGTGCTTTCGGTAGGAGTAGAGCTTGTTCTACCATATTCGCTTTTATCTATTATAAAATAACGTTATAGGTATATAGGTTTTTTTTTTTTCTAAAGGTCTTATATTTATTAACATATATACAATTGAATATTCTAAGAAAAACAAACCTATATACAAATACAAAAGGGAGATGGCAAAAAAGCTCATTGTGCATCAAAAAATTCGTCCACATCGATGTCAATGGGAAACGTACCCAGAACGCTGGCGGCATTGCCACGTTGTATGGCAATGCTAATTCTCTGGCCGAAGAAAAGGCCAGCCCTCTGGTCTCGTGAAGAGTCGACGAGCTTTGTGCTAATTTCTCGAAAAACTCGATGCGCACTCGGACCCCATGGACCTAATGTTTCAACCCCAAACGGCTCAAACATATAACTTCCAATAAGGTTGTTATATTTGCGCCGTTTGAGGTTTTCTGCACCGGCAGCAGCCGCCCCAGCACAGCCCGCCGTGCTAAGAAGATGGGATGGCGCAAGGGTATCGACACATGTTGCATCCCACACCAAAGGCCTACCCACCTTCCAAGGCATTATGGTCATCCCGTCTGGTCTCTTCCCATCGTCGCATGCCAAGCCATTGGGTTCTAAAACAGCTGGCACCCCGGCGGTGACAAGAGCCCGACGTATGATGTCATTAATGCTGGCGTGCCGTGCTATCCGGCCAGCGCTCCTACTGCAGGATAGGCCATGGTGATCGAGGCGGTCGACTGCTTCACCACATTGACAACGATGTGGAGCTCCACTAGGAGCACCCAAGACACACACCCCCTACCCAGCGGTATGTAGGTTCATAAATTTTAATCGGAAGACTTAAATACGATTACTTTTAGTTTCAGTTCACATCACATCACATCATCAGCCTATTAATGTTCCCACTGCTGCGACACAGGCCTCCTCTCTGTGAGAGGGAATGGGCCGTAATCCACCACGCGGGCCCAGCGCGGGTTGGTGGATGTCACATGTCTTCGAATTTTTGGTTCTAGGACATGCCGGTTTCCGCACGATGTTTTCCTTCACCGTTTTGAGAGCAGTGGTGATGAAATAATTTACACAAAGTAAAGCGCCTGCCTGGGCTCGAACCCACGACCTACAAGTTGTAAGTCGCGGCCGATACCACCGGGCCACCACTGCTCCATAGTATAGTTCCATAGTAGTAGCATAGTTTCAGTTACTTCATGAGAATTCATTGACACCATGTGTGGACTTACCACAGTGTCTCAAGCATGACGAAAGTCTATGACCAGTGTGTGTTGCCAGTGATTACTTACGGGACCTTAGATAAAGTTATAGATTAAGCACTGGCGTGGCCGCGCATGAGACAGCAATAGTTAGTTCTGGTGTTACAACAAGAACAAGAACACTACAACCCACCATCGCACTGACACTTATTATCTATAAATAACCCAAATTCCTTGTCTCAATTAACACATAATACCACGAAATCATAGAAAATCAAACAAATCCGAGTTTGTTTGTCAAACCTGTCATTGTATTAGAGTTTGACAAACAACAGAAACCGGCCACGGTGACAAAGACAAAAAATAATCTTTTGTCCTTATTATTTTTTATAATTAGCCATCTCGCTCTATCAATCAAGGTCATTTTAAGGCTTAATCTATAGGTACTTTATCTAAGTACGGGACAGAGACGTGTTCGCTCACAATGGGCCTCATCAGGAGGTTTAAAGTCACCCAAAGGGCAATGGAGAGAGCTATGCTCGGAGTTTCCTTGCGTGATCGAATCAGAAATGAAGACATCTGCAAGAGAACCAAGGTTACCGACATAGCCCGAAGAATTTCCAAACTTAAGTAGCAGTGGGCAGGGCAAATTGCTCGCAGAACAGATGGCCGTTGGGGCCGAAAATTTCTGGAGTGGCGACCGCGTACCGGAAGATGCAGCGTTGGTAGACCTTCCTCTAGGTGGAGCGATGACCTGGTCAAGGCGGTGGCGCATCCACCGCACAGGACCGATCAGTGTGCCGACGCTTGGGGAAGGTCTATGTCCAACAGTGGACGTCTTTCAGCTGAAATGATGACGATGATATGTGGTTTAAAACCGATCTGGTGCAGGATGGTCTGCTCAGATTGGTTTTGCCATGAACGATGGCGTTCTATATTGGGAGCATAATTACTGTGCGGTTTTTATCTGAGTCTGCACACAGTTCTACGATATTCACTTCCCCAATGAATGGTTTGCTGACAAAAGAATTTTACCTATTATTTTCATAAAATGATTGTATTTTCGGTTAGTATGTAAGTAAATAGGAGCAGTGGTGGCCCAATGGTATCAGCTTCGACTTACAAGTTGTAAGTCGTGGGTTCGAACCAAGGTAAGCGCTTTACTTTGTGTAAATTATTTCATCACCACTGTTCTCAAAACGGTGAAGGAAAACATCGTGAGGAAACCGACATGTCCTAGAACCAAAAATTCGAAGACATGTGATATCCACTAATCCGCACTGGGCTCGCGTGGTGGATTACGGCCCATTCTCTTTCACAGAGAGGAGGCCTGTATCCCAGCTGGCTGATGATAATAATGTAAGTGAATACCTAAGCAAAGAAGATTAAACTTCATTTTATAACGGGTTTTTGATACACCCCTAGACGCGTTAATTTTTTAACAGCGTTTCGGAACACCCGTAGACGCGTTTAATTAAATAATAACTTACTTTACAGTAGGCCTTCTCAACAGGCATTCGTTCAAGTCGATTATTCTTTCTCTTTTAAAACAGTTTTCCTCGGTATCGCGCACCCATTTCGTTATCACGGGCTGTTGTAAGCGGTTCTTCTTTATCTTCGTTATTACGCAATCGGAAGGCCTATTGCCGCCGCCTTTATGTTGATATCGCCGTGATAATAACACGACTGATTTAGGGCTGGGCCGGATAAGAAAAGCTTGTGTTTTTAGGCAATGTTTATGTTGAGGAAAAATATACCGCGGCCATTTTGATTGTTTTGTAAACATTGTAGTAGATAAGTAGAATATTGACCATTGCTACTAAATGTGAATATTTCAGACTAGCTGGGCCCGTGGCTTTGCTCCCGTCAACTGCCTACCCTACCCTACTTACCTTCCTATCTACCCTACTTGCCTTCTTACCTAAGTACCCTATCTACCAATTGTTTTATTGGGTCATTCGCGGACAATCTTAACACCACCATTCAGAAAATGTCGTCAAATGCACAACGCCATCTAACGAATATGGAGTTCAACTGTCCGAGTCCGATCTGAATTGCGTGTGTTGTGATATTTTACTTCTTGAACACTTTTAATTTCATCTAACTTTTGATAGCGTGAATCGATTGTGATGGAACAAAACCTAAGTGATACTTCAAGTTAAGCACAATTTCTATGTCATAAAAGTTATCTACTTTGGTTTACATTTTTCGTGATGCGTGTGTTAGTATTTGAAGTACGTGTGACGTCATTAAATCATAAATTTACACTTTTAAGCACAATGGGTTTGCTACAAAATACAAACTGTCATATTTATTAAGCATCTACCGACAAATGTCGAAGTACCTACTTAAATTATTATTGTCAAATACCTACAATTGTTAGAGTACCCACCTGAGTAAATATTGTTGTGTGTACAGGAAATAACTCTAAAATTACATATAAGCTATAGTGATGATATTCCTATAAAACATTACTTAATTTGTAATGATCATTGTGATGTATCCTGGATTTTATATTGCTATTTTAGTATTATAAGTCTTTTGAGACAATTAATAAAAGACTGTCAGTTAGTATCAATATTCTTTCGAATATTGATTAAGAACGACTAAATAGGCGATATTAAATTCCTTAATTGTCTTGATACGTTTTAAAAATGTTTCATTACTCAAGAATTGATTATTGACTTAATTGTGAGATTATTTATAGCAATGTAGAAAATGGTGGGGACATTTGACGTATTGAGACAAGTTGACTTGTTCTATAAATAGTGTGTAATTCGTAAGTTAAGAGACTTCGTTATGGACTACACAAGCTTCATGTAAGTAATTTGATATTATAACTTGATTATTGCTAATGGTGGTGTTGAAACTCTATTTTCATATTGTGGCCTTTATTCATAATGATGTTAAATTGATTTAAGGGTTAGTCATGTACCTTGCCTTATCCTTGTTGTTTTGATTATGTAATATTGTGAAATGTTACAAGATTCATCATAAAATGGCCATAATAGAATTAGATCTGTTATATACGATATTTATATGGTTGTAAAAGATGTCTATGAATACTTTTACAACCATAGTTGCTTCCGTGGAGTTTCTTGCCCTTCTTCTACACGAGAACTAGTTTAGCGAACGGGCGGTAAGCTTTCTGAGCCTGAATATGAATTAATTGACAAGCTATATTGGAATAAATACCTAGTCTTGTCTTTCTGTGCTTTTATTCATAAAACCTTTCCCTTATACACCACATATAATAGGAACTCTGATACACAGTAAATAACCATCTTGACATATATCGATACTTTTATATGGAGTTCCATTATGATTCTAACACGTGCACAACTAAACAGACAAACCGACAAAATGACAAACATTCCAAAAATGCTGGCAATGGGTTCTGCTGATTATCCTTTAACACCCTGGCTATTTTTTTTGGAAATAATTTCGATGTTGGAAAACAACTTTTCTACAGTTTTATTATATGTAGTATTGATATTGATGATTGATAATGATAGGTTACAGTTGCACAAAGTTTAAAACTGCACAAATATACCTTATTGAAAGCTGCCAAACCCCAAAGGATTGAAGGATTAGACCCATGGGGTCCAAGTGCTCACGAGTTTTTCGGGATATCAGAAAGCTATTAGTCGACTCTTCACCTGACCTGTGACCAGAGGCCTAAGCTTTTGATCGGCCAAAGAATCAGCATTGTCCTACAACGTGGCAAGCATAAGTAAATTGCATGTACGTTCACAAGGACACAGTGCGTCACAGTTCAACCGTTTTGCACTTGTAATTTTCATAGAATACACGTGAGTGATATTGCTTATCAATTAGCAATTTAAACTGTCGCGCTATCGTGAGTTCCCGATGTTTTTTTTTTTTTTTTGATGTTGACACTGTTTAGAAACTGTAACAGTTTTTTATATCTCTTAAATTCTACATCGAAGAAACTCGAACAACTTTAGAAGAAACAGAAATCTCTAATATTAACCTTACATCCTTAAATTTCCTGAAGCCCAGAGTACACTCACTGATAATACCCAAACACTGTAAAAAAAATCTAACTTAGAAAAAAATTGTCTTGTCCGTTGTAAATTTTAAACGAGACACAGTCACAATCAATACCACGGCTGTCTTCCAAGACAATTTTTTTCTCCTAGGACAGTATTTCCAAAACGTTAAATGCGATGGGTGGGAATTCAAGAGGCTTCATGCAGTTGCAAGTTTTAAGTTTCCCAATTTCTTTAGTTGGTAAACGCTGCTTACAAAACGGTAAAAGTCTTTTATTTCTTCCAAATTTCTCATCAACGAAACTTTAAACCACTTTAGAAGAACAAAAAACTCTTCTCTTGTCTCTATTCAGCAGTCTGCTATCTCGGTCTCGCGTCTACCGTCGTGGCGCGAACTAAAAACACCACACATACACACTGTCAAAATTATCTACTTCGAAATAATCTGTTATATTCTGTAAAATATGTCTGTGCTAAAAAAAATCTACTAAATTAATAATACGGCTGTCTTCTAAAACAAAAATCTTATTTCTTCTGGAAAAGTATTCCCAAAACGTTAAGTGCAGATGGGTGGGCAATCAATATGATACATGCAGTTGCAAGTTTTAAGAACCCCTAATCTTTGAGTTGGTGAACGCTGGTTACAATTCGGTAACTGTCTTTTATTTCACCCAGATCCCTCACCATCGAAACTATTAACCACTTTAGAAGAACAAAAGACACCAACATTAAAGGTGCGCGGTCTCCTGTCTCTGTTTCCTGTCTCGCGTCGCGACGCAAACCTCCACCTTAACGTCGCAGCCTTCAATTCCCTGAAGCCTATACACAGCCTTAAAATACTTACACACTGTCAAATTATCTACCCAGAAAAAATCGTCATATCTGTTGTAACTTTTAAACGAGACACGGACAATGCCAACTTGTAAAGAGGAAACTACTAAATCAATAACAAAGCTGTCTTCTAAGACAAAAATCATATTCCTCCTGGGTAATTTAATATATCCAAGATCGAGTTAGGCGTCGTTTTTGGCACCCTCTGTTTTTCTTCCACGCGTAAAAAATGTATTAAATGAAAAATGTTGTGTTTACCAAGACTTGAGTGGAAAATATTTAAGGCTTTCGGATAGTGTTACGAGATTTGATCACGTTGATGTGGGTTTATGTTGTCAATTTATTTAAGTGAGTATACGGTTTTTTGGGTGTTATGATGCTTTATATTATGAAGATGAGCTTCGTTTTCACTGTCACTATCACAATGTGTATGTGTCTTATCGTTTATTTTAGGAATCGCAGTTTATTAGTATGAGCTAATAGGAGAAAATGAAAACGAATAAGTCAGATTTAAAAGGCTTCTCGTCTCTTGGTAAGTTTCTTCTCAAACTAAGAGTCATCATCTGCCTAGCCTTTTCCCAACTATATTGGGGTCGGCTTCCAGTCTTACCGGATTCAGCTGAGTACTAGTGTTTTAAATGGAGCGACTGCCTATCTGACCTCTACAACCCAGTAACTGGGTAACACGGTACCCCTTGGCAAGACTGGTATCAGATATCAAGCTTCTGACTACCCGTAACGACTGTTAATGATCTTCAAATGACTACCGGGACCAACGGCTTAACGTTTTTGCCGAGGCACGGAGGAAACTCGGTATGTTGAAATGGTCACCCATCCACGGACCGACCTCGTCAAGCGTTGCTTAACCTTGAAGATCAACCCATGCGGCTGTTGTTATTTAGCCACGAGCTCTTCTCAAACTAAGTATATAGGTGAGAATTTTTCCTCATTTCAGATTAAGGTATCCCCTAAAAAAATGGATCAGGTGATTAACATTTTCGTGTAGAAATTGAATAAGTTTAGCCTAGCAGCTGTCAACCAATAAAAAACTTTTAATCAAGAAAGTTTTTTTATTTTTCTGTTCTTAGTTTTGGTACCTTAAATTACCATGAAAATAGGCATTATTAACGATCAAAAAACTACTCGTCAGATTTAGATCAAATTAAAATCGGACCACATGAGAAGCACCAGCTTTCAAAAGAATCATCAAAATCGGTCAAATTAAAAACCTCCACCGTTTTTAAGTCGGTTGAAAAGTCCAGCTTTTTCCTAGCACATAATCAGATAACGTTGTTGGAAAAAGTGGATAAAAATCCTGTCACAAAGTTTTCCCCGAAACAACGTAAACAAACCACTTGTTACAGTAATACAGTGAACCTAAGCTTAAGTGCGTTAATCCCTCCAAATACGGTCCATATTCATTACGGATTATCGTGAAAGTATCTAATACTATTGTATTATATAAAAGTGTAGTATTTAAAAAGGGCCCGATGGCTGGAGTTTTGTTTAAATAACGAATATCTTCTGAATTATAGTATAGCTCAAAGAAAGACAAAATTTTGGAATTTTAAGGTACTAATAATAGTTTCTAACGCCGAGCATTATTGGGCGATCTGATAGTATAACAATAAAAATAATTATAAGGGGCCTTCTAGCTAAACACTTCATAAAAACGTCATTCAATCAAAAACTATCGAGGTACAAAATTTATTTATTTTCTTTAAGTATAAAATAATGTCTTTATGAAAAGATATCACCTGTTGATAAATTTCGTTGGGGCATGCCAAACTCACACGAAAGTATTTACAGATAGTGCCTGTTGTTTTTGGTGAAAAACCTTCTAAAGGCGCCCTGACTTTGGGGACACAACAAAAGTGGGTGTGGAATTTCGTACCTTACGGTGCGCGGTGGTCACCATCAGCACATAAAAGGTAGGGCCCTTTCATGTGCTGATAGTGACACATACTTGACTACATACTCGGATTTCTTCTTTGTGTCGCTGGCACGATAGTCGTTCATCTTAATTCTTTATTGTACACAAGAAAATTACATAAACAACATGAGTGATTATAAAGTTGATGTACAAAGGCGAGCTTAACTCAAAGAAGAGTTTTCTACCAGCAAACCTTAGAGTGATAAAGAGAGTATACAAAAGGAAGAAGAGAAGTAGTCCAGTGTACAAAGAACATTAAAAAATAAATCTTAAATATAAAGTATAAAATATATATACCAATATTATGTCATTCCGAAAGAAAATGGTCCTTGATTTTCCTCTTGAAGACATTCAGAGAAGGGCTGTCGCGTAGAAAATGTGGTAGAGAGTTCCAGAGTGGCACTGTAGGAACAGAGAAGGAGCCGAGGGGCTGGAAGTGTGACGTGGGGTACGAAGCAGAAGAGAAGTGGAAGTGCGACAGGGTTTACCCCTCGGGACAAAGTACTCAAAATGTTCACGAAGATATTGAGGAGTATTAGGATTTTGTAGGATATTATAGAGGAGAGATAGGATATGGGTATCTCGACGGGTATATCTGCCCTACAATCAATTCAGAATACGTAAATGTACAGTAATTATTAATTTGTGAAAATTACTTGTAAAATAAATTAAAATTAATCGCAGCATTTACATTTCTCTAGAACAGGCGACAAAAAAATCCAAAAAATATGTATGTTAATTGTTTATGAGCGCTTTCTATGCAATGCATTTGCGTTTGGATACACGAGTAAGACAACACAGTTTCTGAAGTACGCCTGAAGGTCAGATTAAAATATAAAACAACTGCAACAGCATGAATTGTATTGCTAAGATAAATACCTCTAAAATAAAAGTTAAGGTTTTACGAATATAGCAGACACCATTTATCAAGCTACCGCGCGTTATCTAATGCTGAATGCATCGACAATATGTTCCAGTGGCAGTGTGTATCCGAACGTCCTTGTCATTTTGACGTTTCTTCGCGCGCGCACTGCACTGGTGCAGTCTTGCGTTGATCGTACCTATCATCCATCACGTATTACTGTTCTTTTTTGCTATTCTGTTCACCTGTTGGATATTTTAGCTTGACCCCACGCTGTCGTTTGTCGGACTTTCATTTTCGCTTCTTCGTGAATATTAGTGCTGTGCATATTGGACTTGTTTGTTTACCATTTTGTTTCGGACGCTCACGATGTCAAGGTGCCTGAATTGTAGTGTGGCCACTACTCGAATGCGAAGGCATATTGTAACATTTATTTTGCACCAGTTGCTGACAATTTGTTATTTAGTGTTCCCATGATAAACCAAATTCTTTCTATGTTCTATGTTAGGAGAGTTTGGTTTCTGCACTTAGTCCCTCAGTTGGTCCAATGTGTGTGGGCCATGGCGGCCGTTTGGTGTTTATTCCAACCAGCCCACCTCCCTCCAGAAGTTAATTAGACGTCCTGGTTTTCTCAGAACATCTGTATAAGATCTGGGTGACTTGAGGATCAGTCAGGTCAAGCAAATACTTTTTTATAATTAATGATGATTGTTACAGAATCGGAGGACAAATCTGCAAGCATGTCATCCCTGTTGGATGCGAGCTAATAGGCACTTAGTACTGAATACACAACGACAGGTTCAAGGACCACCTCCACTTCCACCAGTCGCTAATCCTAGAGGTGCACAGGAACCACCACTGCCTCCTCCACCAGCCGCTGATCCTAGAGTTGTAAATGAGCCACCACCGCCTCCTCCACCAGCTGGTAATCCTAGAGATTTACATCAACCACCACCGCCTCCTCCACCAGCCGCTCATCCTAGAGTTGCTAATGAACCACCACCGCCTCCTCCACCAGCTGATAATCCAGCTGAAGCAGGAAGGATTGGCCATATTAATTATCTGCCTAGTTACAAACGTGCTCCAAATACTTCTAGCCATTGTATTTTTAGGATGTGTCAGAATCAATCAGGCCATTTAATTCCTACTTTTGTTAAGGTCATTTTACTTAAAGAACACAATTATTATGTTCCCATAAGGTGCCGAGTATGTGAAATGCATTTATTTGCTAATGAGTGGCATTTATTACCTGAGAACACAAATACCTCATCTTATTTTACGGTTCAGCAGTCAGAAGATTTAATAGGACTTTTAAAAAGAGATCCAGTGACTTTTGATTTTAATAATGTGGATCAAATGCCTCATCACATTTGTCACTATTGGACGGGACTTACAGTGACAGAGTTCTTAGCATTATATAATGAAATTCCTATGGAAAATCTAGTTAGTGAACCGAAAACTGCATTAGCCATTTATTTAATAAAACTTCGAACTGGAGAGAGTAATCGGAGACTGGCCTCACTATTTAACATGTCCCGTTCAACATTAGAATCACACATGAACAAAGTGAGGTCATGTTTAAGCGAACATTTTGTACCAAGTCACATTGGATTAGAGCATATAACACCACAGCAAATAGCAGAAAGGAATCTAGCTATTCCTAATACACTATATGGCAATCAAGAGCTTCCAATACAGGCCAGGCCTGCTATTTCAGTTTGTGATGGGACCTATATATATATTCAAAAAAGCGCCAACTATCTCTATCAGAAACAAACTTACAGTCTTCACAAATATGAAAACTTGGTTAAACCATTCATGATAGTATGTACAGATGGTCATATAGTAGATGTTGTAGGGCCTTATGCTGCCACACAAACTGATGCAGATATTATGACTGATTTATTTCAAAATCCAGAAAGCCCCATGAGGACTTTCTACAGGCAAAATGATGTTTTTATTTTGGATAGAGGGTTCAGGGATGCAATACCATTATTAGAATATTGCAATTATATAATTCATAAGCCTGAAACTGTTGACCCAGGTCAACAACTATGCAGGCTAACAAAAGCCGATGTGTCACATTGTGTAGATGGGTGGTAGAGGTGGTAAATGGTCGCTTCAAGCGTGATTACAAATTATTCAGACAAGAATTTTTTAATGTTGCATCTAAGCATTTAATGACCGATTTTAAAATTGGTGCAGCCCTCATCAACAGATTCCATCCACTAATCGTAGACAGGACTGATGCTCCAGAAATTATAAATAGAGTTAGGCAATACTTACATGCCCGTAATTATTTAGCTGAGTATGTTGCTGAAGAAAACCTTAATAGACGGCGAGTAATATTTGAAAGAATTGATGCAAATATACCTGACTTAGAGAATTTCCCTCAATTCACTTATGAGCAATTAATGTTAGTGTCCCTTGGGCCTTATCAAGTAAAGCAAGCCCGTTCGTACTATGGAGAGCATGTTAGGAATAACGGTATTTACGAAGTAGAAATATGTCCAGAATTACATAATGCCCAAAATATGATTGCACAAGTGCATGGCAATAGCCCTTATCTTTTGAGGGGGAGAATAAAGTCACGGCATATAAGCCGGAAGAAATATTTTTCATATATTTTATATGACAGGGAGCCATTGGGGCCACCCAATCCCTTGGATGCCATTTTAGGCTATTGTTGTAGCTGCCTTGTGGGAAATCGGACTGTTGGGTGTTGTTGCCATGTCATGACGCTGTTATGGTATTTGGGCTGGGCCAGGCATCAAGCAAATATAACGGCACCAGCCTCATTTCTTGATAACATATTATTGGTATTTGAAGATGAATAGGCTTGATATTTGAAAATGTGTCTTGTCTGAGTAATTACTTACAGTGATGATGTTTTTCTTAGAATGTCAGTAAAATATGATTATACTTAAGCAAATGTATGTACTTAAGTACGGTACTTATTTAGATAACTAAATAAAACATCAAGTTCTATTTTAGTGTTTTATTGCATATCCAATTGTATATTTTTTGCTAAGTCGCTCTATGAAGTCATAATATACAGTAATATAAGTAGACGACGAAGCTCTCCTTAGCTATCGCGGCCAGCCCTAAGACGATATTTCAAAGGACAGACTGTTATCAAAGTTATAATTTGTAGGTATTTTGATTTTTGACTGTTTCACACTAGCCGACTGTCGAAGCGTAATTCTATGAAAGCATTTTCATAGAATTACGCTTCGAAAGTCTGCACAACCCTGCACACCGGCAGTGAGAGTGTTTTTCGTACATTTTCTATTTTCATATATTCTGAAAGGCGCTCTCAACCCATCTGTTAATGTCATTGTCAAATGTCACTGTCAAATGTCTCTACCATTGTCAAATGTCACTGTCATTGTCAAATGTCACTGTCAACTGTCACTTAAACGCGACATCATTGCTATTCAAAATGATTCGGCATTTTTTTTGTTTCCTTTTTACTGTGTCTCTCGCTTCTTCTCTGATCATAAAACTTAAACTATTGTAAAGCCATACCTCTAAGCTTTAATACGTCGTACTGTATGTCAATGTACATGGATATTTTTTGTTAGGGCACAGCTCCATACAAATTCTGGCCATGTCCTTTAGTTTCATATTTGTTCGGCCCAAAACTTAGCCACTTCCACGGTGTCATCAGTGTCAGCGCATAGGTCACTGGTTCCACATTTTAGGGCAGAGAGGACAGGATACTCGGACTAATATAGATAATCGATATTGTTAACTAACAATATTGCGACTGTGACTGCTCGTTGTTCTAGTGGACCCAAGACTTATACGGTAGGTATGAGTCTTGGGTCGTCAAGTTGTAAAAGTGTTGTCGGGTTTTGTCCATCTGGGATTTTTTTGTAGTTTACCGGATTGTGAATGGTTTATGGTCCTTTATTACATGACACTATATCACTACTTCTGTACACTTCTCATCATCAGCCTAAAGTCTAAAGTCTCACTGCTGTGACACAGGACTCCTCAATGTGAGAGGAAATGGGCCGTAATCCACCACGCGGGTCCAGTGCGGATTGGGGGATTACGGCCCATTCCATTCCAAAGCAATGGTGATAAAAATAATACATACACACACTTACACTTCTACCTGCCCCTTAAGAGAATACATATGTCGCATCAAGGCTGGCCGATAGATGCAAACCATCGGGAAATCAGGATGTATTCCCTGACATCGTGTGTGGACAGATCAGTGGGTGCAATCGTGAAAATGAAATCACACAAGTTATTTGATACACTGGGTTTATTGAAATAGCCACAACTTACAGTTTCAATCTTGCTTACTAATATTACGGATCGACACTGATTCTACGACGTCTTCGCTCTAAGGCTGTCAGTACTCAACTGCTCTATTCTGCTGTCCCCACCACGCAAGTGGTTAGAGAAAGCGCGCCAAAGCGTAGTTGTTTTTGATTTTACGACAGGTGGCGTGCTTGTGATTTGTTTTAACGTCCGTACTATTGACTAAACCTGACACATATACGAGAATTATATTATCAGGCCTCAGACATTAAATCCGCAGTACCCTTGTGTTGCCTGAAGTTTTAATAACTAAATAAATAAATTATGCTATAAGTACAGATGGATTTGACGTCACAGTTACCAGCTATCTAGATAATCGGGAATAGTTTCTGTAGTGTTTCAATTTGTGTTATCAAGCACAGCTGCTTGGCTACAGTTCGGCCACTTGAAAATCTGTTTGCTCTTGACTTTGGCTGTAATATGCGCTGCAGAATTTGATTGTGGTATTGTAGAATTGTAGGTATTATAGTAGAAGTACCTATTTTCGAGAAACAAGAAGTAAGATAAATTTACAGACTTACTTGTTTTATTAAGTGTATCAGATTAGTTAGATATCATGTAGAGAGACAGCACATTACAAAATTATCGCAAAAAAAAATCACGTTCATAGATTAAAACACAGGCGAAGCTAAAAACTGGCCAAGTGCGAGTCGGACTCGCGAACGAAGGGTTCCGTACCATTATCGCAAAAAACGGCAAAAAAGAACACTTTTGTTGTATGGGATCCCCACTTAAATATTTAATAATATTTTAGTATTTGCTGCTATAGCGGCAACACAAATACATCATCTGTGAAAATTTCAACTGTCTAGCTATCACGGTTCATGAGATACAGTCTGGTGACAGACGGACAAACAGACAGACAGACAGATCGTGGAGTCTTAGTAATAGGGTCTCGTTTTTACCCTTTGGGTACGGAACCCTAAAGAAGCGTGGTAATATAGATTCAATGCATATAGGTATTTCAAGAATGAAAACGGGTGAGTTGACATTTTCCTGAGTATTTTTTACAGAGGCTTATTTTTAAACTGAACTAATATCGACGGACAGGCTAGTTCATTAGCAACAAAATTTCAATTGAAAATCTCATTACTCGATTAATATTCATAGACTGCATGGTTCACACTGTGAGGACGTCTATCGAATATTCATACTACTAATTGCAGAAACAAGACAGACCCTGATATTAAATACAGACAATATTTTGCGATGCCACTATTTTGCGATAATAATGAGTTTCTTGGATTCTCCAATACTAATGAGTTTCTTGGGGAAAGTGAATATTATAACATGTTTTCTGGCAGAAAAGAAAAAGAAACCAGTTTACCACTACGGAAAACCTTAATAATATGTATGTAATAGCCACCCATAAACCAGATAACATAGCGTGTCATGCCAAATCTACTCGACCTTGGCACATGCATTACAATTGAGTTGAAATTACACAGCAATACAATATTATTGCTATCTCTATAGCACACTAAGATACGAAGTAACTGAGCAATACAATACAAAACGATTTTGTTCTCTTAATAGCACACTTAGATTGGTAAAACAGTCTATTTTTAATAGTCATTTACTTATCAAACTGATGTTGATATTATGTATTAGGTAATGTTCCTTCAGTTTGATTAATTGTCTTCTAAATGTACTACTATTGCAAAGTCATTGTATAGATTTTATCGGGCATTATGTCATGTAATTAAATTAAGTTCAGAAAATATCCCATGGTATGTCCCCTAACAGGCGATGTACAAAGGGGGTTGCGGGGTCTTTTGAGAGGTTACGGGGCCTTCTACGTGCTAATGGTGAGTACCGGGGTGATTGTAGCGAGGTAAAATCCCTCACTACCTAGTCTTTTCCCCAAAAGGCCAGGCTTTTGAAGGTTTCCCCCCGCTGATAAAAAAAAAGTTTACAGTATTCTCCTACGCTTTATTTTAGACAGGGAACTCAAGGTTTACTAAAATATCTAGTCAAGAGCAAACCCATATAAAATAAAAATAAATCCTCTAAAAATATGCTACTAAAGATCAGTTTTCCAAATTCACCTGCCTAACCTTTTCACAACTGTGTCTTCCAGTTTAATCGACAGCAACTTAGCTTTCCCTTTGTGCCCATTGCCATGGGCCAAGGGGACAGACCGTGCCAAAACGTTGGTAAGACTGACTAAGAGTTTTGGGCTTGACCCGATGCGACTGTTAAATATTTTGAAATGACAGCTGGTACCAGTGGTTACTGAAAGTGTACAACGGGGATAAAAGAAAAAAGAGTTGTCGTAATAAAAGTATTTATAATTTTGGCCGTTCGCTGGCTAAAGTTCTGGGCATATTATAATGATAATGAAAACGGAAAATTAATTAAACAAGACCTAGAGAATAATAAAACAAAAACCTCCCTGAATAACTTAACCTAAACGGTTTCTAAATTACAAAAACAGTTTTTCATTATTGCTATTTAAAAACTTAATAAAGTTTGCTAAGCTTAAATCTTGGCTAATATTAAAAAAATAAACTAAAAAATAATTGCCACGCGCCTTTACGTAAGTAAAGAAATGTTATTGAAATTTTTAAACACAATTTGCCTAATTTTGTACAAAGAAAATCACTGTCTGCTTAATTAGGACATTTTTGACACTAATCTGATAAGTTCGGACAAGTTATCTTCATTTAAGACTTGTCAACTTTGCCAAATAAACTTAAATTTTCCTTGCAGATTATTAATATTCTTAAAGGTGCTCCCTCACTTGGAGCATTTACCTGTAATGTAACGTTACAGAGTCGAACATTACATCAGTGAGGGGGAGAATCGAGCATTAGCAGAGCGCAACCTGTAATGTTACATATTAGAGCATTATATTGGTGAGGGAAGAGAACTGAGCATTACAGTCTGTAAAAAAATGCCTAGTGCGATAAGACTGCCAATTACACACTTGTTTTTGTAAATATATACATATATATACCTGTATGTTTTTGTGGTGTACAATAAAGGGGAATCCCCGTCTTGGCATAATTCTTATAGGCTTAATATTGTTTGGTATAACGTATTCGCTTAACTCTAATTAGCATAATAATACTTTGGCTTATGCAAAGGTTAGCATAAATGTTATATGGCTTAATTTGAACCACCCTTGAGCCGCGAGCATGTTTGTTTTATTCTAAAGAACATTATATATAAATATCATTATGCGTATATACATTGTGCTTTATAAAATTATGCAAAATTGGGTAATATACATTATGGCAAAACATTTATGACTAATAATATTATTTGTATTGATCAGTATGCTGAATTTCGTTATGCCAATGTAAATTATGGGAATATATTTTATGTTTATCATTAGTAAACCACAACAAAGTATATAATAAATAAATCATTATATAATAGTGCGCAACTTGATGCAACAATGTGTAATATTTTGATACAACTTGTAACATCAAAGACCGCTTCGTCTAACATTGTGGAATCAACTAAATGCTAGAAATCAAATCTAATGTAATGTTACAGACGAATGCCCGTCAGTCAGGGATGCAGTATTCTAATGTAATGCTTAAAATTTTACATTACAGGCGAACGCTCCAGGTGAGGGAGCACCTTTAAAAGTTGTTAAAAACATGTTTTTATTTGGAAAAACTGAACTGTAGAGGCACCTTAGTGTGATAACCTGAGTTATGAGGGATTTATATGACAGACTAATAATAATAATAAGTCATGAGAAAAATCGTGTGTTTATGATGCATATTTTTTATGCTATCAGTTAAGAGTGGTTTCCACCAAAGAGTAGGCGACCACATCCTCCTTTATGGGTTTAGTGTCGACCAGTTTTGCAGCAATGTCTAGACCACCACTTCCTCGTCTGTGGGTGTCATAAAAAGCGGACGGGCAATGTCTTCCTGTAAGTCGATGACAACATACTGTGATAACAAATCCTTGTTCATTAGACATTATCCCTACGGTTTCTATATTCGGTGATTTAAGGACAAAATAAAATTAGCCTAGTGACGATTACGGAAAGTAAGCACAATACACGTGGCTTCATTCGTGGGTTGGGATTTCGCGCTGGGATTCATTCGCGGAAAATACTGCAGATCCGTATGAACGACTTAATATTTTTTTTTTTTTCAATGACGATCCCATAGTAAAAGTTGGCTTTAAATTATTCATTTCCCGTCCTAGATTATGTCACCCTGTACTAAAAATTTAATTTGGGCAGGTACTGTCTGCTTGATTTAGCCTTTTTTAGGGTTCCATAGTCAACAAGGAACCCTTATAGTTTCGCCCTGTCCGTCTGTCCGTCCATTCGTCCGCATTAGCTCAGAGACTCTTAATGCTAAATGGCTATAATTCGGCATGGATATACATACTAATCAAGCCGACAAAGTGGTAAATAAAAACATGAAAAAAAAATGTTTTTGGCTACCTCCTGTACACGTAAAGTGGGAATGTATTTTTTCTCATCTAACCCATGGTGGGGGTATCGTTGGATAGGCCTTTCAAAAATATTACGGGTCTGTAAACACCATTTTTCGATTCAGATATCCGTTTGCATAAAATAAAGCTCTAAATGGCAAATTTTTGTTACAGTCAAGTGTCCCCCTCTGTCAGCTAAAAGGTTGCTTTTGGATTTGTGAAAAAAATCACGGCAGTAGTACGAGTTGATTAGTAGCTGTTGAAAATTGAATTTTAATATTTTATACTTTGACATTTTTAATTTAATTGTTATATGTTATAATTTGACATCTTACTCGTCGATACTCTGGCGTTAAATGATACCTCGAAATCCTAAATGAATTGTGTGTGTTTGCGATGTTACTTTAAGTTTAATGTGTTGAATTGTATTGTGTATTTTTTGTTCGTAATTACGCAATTAATAATGTTAATACTAGCCTAATAATCTATATCCTATAATGTATGTGCCTATATTGCACGCCACACTTAGCAGAATGTGATGATACCATTTAGTAATCTTAAGACCATAATGTACCATATTAAGACAAATAAATGATTGATTTGATTTGAGTATTATAACGAAATTAACCGGCATGCTATCACAGCTAAATACGCTTAAAAAGATTACGAGTAATATTCGACCACTTTATAAAATGTGCTATAAAATGTAAAAAAAAAATATTGATATATGAGGACAACAGTTTTCGAACGGTAAATTAAATTTTGTCCCTTCGTTAGAACAATGTGCGGTGCTTTCATTGTTTATGAACGTTAGTAATGTTACCTATTTAGTCTGGTGAATGTAGCTGATTATACGGAACCCTCTGTGTGCGAGTCAGACTCGCACTTAGCCGGTTTTTACAAAAAAATACAGCTTCATTGTTGAGTTATGACACAACAATGAAACTATAATCTTATTATAACAGTACAATAAGAAAGTCATAAAGATAAAGACAAAACAATCTTTCGCGCTCAAAATATCAAAACCGAGATAAAATGTCGCGAGAGACGTTTCAAATATTGGGTACTCCACAATCCGCTGTGAGATCTTCAAGACTATCGACGCAACAATAGCAGATACTAGTTGTCTCTTTATGTGTTGAAGTAACTCAATAAAAGCTTCGATTGTTTCAATTTCTCAAGCAACATTTTATAGCCGATAAAATCCATCTTCAGTTTATTGTACTACCGGAAAATACGGGACGTTTCAAATCTATCCGAAGTTCGGTTGTAGATATAAATGTGAAGATTGTTTTAATGGAAATATTCTGAGATGAAACTACTAATAATAAAATTAGTATTATGTATCAATTTTATCACCCTTATTTAAAAAAATCTCGACATTGTTAAACAAAATCAAAATAAAAATAATTTTTTTTTATTTCACATGTGCCTACATGGGCACTTATAAAACGTCGACAAAAGGTGCACGGTTCGGGTTGGTCGTTTCCTATGTAAAATAACCGGCAAGAAACTTCATGATTACTCTTTTAATTAAACGAAAACGATTGCTTAGTTAGCACATTCTACAACACGAATGAAATATAATACTGCAGTACAAATTTAATTAATTTAATTTTCCATTATTGTAATACCTGCATTCTATACAAACAAAGAAATTATTATTATTATTAATAACTGTGCACATCGAGTGTCATCGACCACACTCGCGTCAATCCGCGCGGCGCCCCACGTTCTCCTCGTGCGCCAATAGCGAGAGTCAAACGCTAGACTGCCGTGACAGTGCCCACTGCACGATTATTTTAACGGAGAAATATATTCAAATTCTCTATAGAGAATTTGAATTTAGAATCTGCTAATCAGTTGCTAAACACCATCGAGGTTTTTAAGGCCATGTATAGTTCGAAATTTAAACATTGTCTTAGTATGATTTGTATAAATCATATGCAATTCGGAAACTGACTCATTCGTTTTTAAGACTATAAACAAATGAGTCCGTTTCCGAATTGCAGGTTCTTTTGAGTTTGCGAAAATCCCACTGCAATCTTTTCAGAATTATTTGATTGTATTTTTTTATCAGATTGATCTTTATCCTCGTAACTAGATAATCTAGATATACAAGTTTGCCATCGGATTTAAAATAACTGTGAAAGTGTAGGCTTTTATAATCACAATATCGTTCATAACGTACACAAACTCAACCATCCTCTTCCACAACTCCTTATTTCACACCAAATAACTCCAACTGACTTACAATAACCTTCCAGAAGTGTTATGACACAAATACAAGATAATTACCTACGTAGCGAGTTGCAAGCCCCGATAATTAAGTTAGCTACCCTCAGGCGAATCACGCCAATAATGGTAAGCTTTTGATACGCGTATAAGGGTCTTTCCTTTCACTTCTTCGTCGTGAGGGTTTATTTTGCTTTGATTTTTTTTCTGGGTTAAGGTCAGATAGCAGATCGATTGGACTGGGAGCTGAAGTGATTTGGCTGAGGTTAGGATTTGGATGGATAACCTCTCTGCGTCTAGGGAAAGAATGGATCGGCCACAGCTTCTCAACAACCACAAAATTATCTTATACTAGCGTTTTCCCGCGGCTTCGCGTCGCTCACGTGGTCTGTCTTCACAGGAATCTTTGACATTTCAGCTGTAGTGTTATTTTCTGTCTGTGAAAGAATGTTCGTAATCGTTCCAGCACATCTAGACTCATACAAAATTTTAATTTTCACATCGATAAAACATTCATTTGGATTAATATCAGCCATGTCTAGTGAGAATTTTGATAACATATATTTTTTAACTCGAATTAAATTTTCAATAATGAAATTACCTGCCAATTAATCTACTTCATATTATCACCTAAAAGTAATTTTAGCCTTTCATAAAATTTTACTTCGACGCAAGACCAAAAAAGTATCTTCACTTCAATTCATCGCTTTGGGCTGTATTTTTATCCTTCGTCACTTAACTGCTACCTCAGGTAAATCCATTTTTTATTAAATTCTATATTCTGTTTTGACCCAGTCTTGGGTTTAGGATTAAAATCGTGAGCCATTGCCTCTGGAGTTTACTGGCTATGATGATGCGTACACAAACCGCAACTAATGACATTCCATTTTTCCAATACAATGTGAAGATATATTTGATATTCTGAATTATTATGGATTCACGTGATTAATCTATAATAATTTAGAATCAAATTCAATATTTTTGTTAATCTTTATTGCTTTTATGTGTGCAACATTAATGTGCCCAAATTGTTTATGACGTGTGGCAACACACGTTTTTCTTTGTCACTTGTGTAAATTACGTCGAGTATTACGACCATTGGTTTTTTTCTCTATTATAAATAAAAGTAGAATCCATATTTTACTTTCTCTCTTTGCTTTATTCTCAACACCTACTCGTTATCCGCATGCGGGCAACAAAACATCTGACCGCATGCAATCAAAATCATCTTCGCATATCATCAGGTGAGACAGTGGTCAAGCGCGAGCATACATATAAACAATAATAATAAATGTTTTAATAATTATGCGCAGAATCGTGACCGATGGAAGGAATGGTAAAGAGCCTTTGTCCGGCATTAGCACTATTCGGGCTATTAATAATAATAAGACACCACATTGAATCAACCAGCCGAAAGAAACAAAAACATACTGGATCCCGCAGTGTAATTAAATTTAAGAAAATGTCTGAACAACGTTTTTATTATGGTCTCGACCAATTTTCAGCCATTAAGAAAAGGAAAAACAAAAGCATTGTTAAGAAAATACGTTAAAAAGATTTCTGTATAATTCATAATCTTTTGTGGGCGATGAAATGCGAACGAATCTTTTTATTTCGTCCCTTCGAATTAGAATAATAATGATTTTTAATAAAGCTCAAGTAAAGTGGTGGCTTAATTAAAAAGAACCCAGAAGAAATAAAAAGGAACCACTGTAATAATAGGCCTAAATTAAAAGCTAAGGTATTGTAATAACTAGGACAAGACATTGTTAAGTGAGTATGGAAATAACTTTTTGTTGAACTGAATACAGTACTGAAAAAAACCGGCCAAGTGCGAGTCGGACTCGCACACGAAGGGTTCCGTACCATTATCGCAAAACACTGCATAAAAATCACGTTTGTTGTATGGGAGCCCCCCTTAATTGATTTTATTTTAATTTATTAATTATTATTTTTTGAAGTAAAGATACAACTAAACATTCTGTGAATATTTCAAGTGTCTACCTGTTGCCATTATTAATATCGAGCAAAAAACGGCAAAAATATCACGTTTGTTGTATGGGAGCCCTCCTTTAATATTTACTTTATACTGTTTTTAGTATTTGTTGTTATAGCGGCAACAGAAATACATCAGCTGTGAAAATTTCAACTGTCTAGCTATCATCTAGTGTGTGTTGCCAGTGATGACATTATGGCTCTGAGACGTGGTCGCTTACAATGGGCCTCATCAGAAAGCTTACAGTTACTCAAAGGGCAATGGAGAGGGCTATGCTCGGCGTTTCCTTGAGTGATCGAATCAGAAATGTAGAGACCCGCAAGAGAACCAGGGTTACCGACATAGCCTGAAGAATTGCCAAACTTAAGTGGCAGTGGGCAGGGCACATTGCTCGCAGAACGGATGGCCGATGGGGTGGCGACCGCAAGCCGGAAGACGCTGCGTTGGAAGGCCTTCCACCAGGTGGACCGATGACATGGTGATAGTTGCGGGAATCCGCTGGTTGCGAGAAACACGGGACTGGTCAATGTGGTGACGCTTGGGGGAAGCCTATGTCCAGCAGTGGACGTCTTTCGGCTGATATGATGATGATGAATAGAAATGGGAAATATAGTGGGGTAAGTTTCGAATATGAATGTGGCTAACTATAAGTGGGAAGACAAAACGATGGATCGACTGTGTGAAAGATGATTTATTTTTATTTATAGTTAGAAAGGTGGTGATTACTGGGATGACGAATGATGGAGAAGTACAAAAGAAGGCACGTCATGTGAATAACTGAAAAAAATTAGTAAGGCCAAAGAATGATGACACTAAATATGAGTTTTGAAACTATTTACCAGAATATAATCGTTAAGATTGTACATGAAGATTTATATAAAGTTGTCGCAATTCTTCTTAGTGAAAAGGTGAAAGTTCATGTAGGTAATTTACCTATACTAATTTCAGATCAATAGCACACTAGAGGCAATTAATATATAGAGCTTCTCAGAACTTCTTAAGTAGATATACTAATTTATCTACCTAAGATTCTCTGAGAAGCTCTGTATATTTATTTCCGCTAGTGTACTTAGTTAGTAACAACCTTTGATGAGGTAGTGCACAGCGAGCGAGAAAAGCTAGTTGAACGCATATATGTAGAAATGTCTGCGGCCAGGGGCACCCCGTCAGGAACAAAACCCCCACGCATTCTTTGCTCATCTGTAATTCTGCTTGAGTCTCGATACTCGCACGCAAACACGCACAGGCGCTCTAGAAAGAGACTTAAAGATAGTGCGGTATGCTTAAATGCCTGCTCATAGAAAGATACACTGAGAGAAAGAGTTAGGCGTATGGAGGAGGAAAAACGCAAAAATCTTACGTGACGTTACATTTTTCGCCGAATCATAACTACCGCAAGCCGCGTTAAGGAACTTCGTTCCACATCACATCACATCACAGTCTATTAATGTTCCCACTGCTGGGACACAGGCCTCCTCTCTGTGAGAGGGAATGGGCCGTAATCCACCACGCGGGCCCAGTGCGGGTTGGTGGATGTCACATGTCTTCGAATTTTTGGTTCTAGGACATGCCGGTTTCCTCACGATGTTTTCCTTCACCGTTTTGAGAGCGGTGGTGATGAAATAATTAACCCAAAGTAAAGCGCCTGCCTGGGCTCGAACCCACGACCTACAACTTGTAAGTCGCGGCCGATACCACTGGGCCACCACTGCTGTTTTCTCTGCAACTTCGTTCGAATAATATTTAAATTTTTCCTTGCATTTAACAAGCTGAACGACCAGCCTCAAGTCCAACAGTTTCCTAACAAGGCAACGTACATTACCTTAAACCATCTCTTGCAAAACTGCTCAAACTCGGCTCGAAGAATAAAAGTAATAATGTTGAACCCATCGGAGTTTCTCCGAGCGAAAGAACGATAAATTCCGTAGCTCACTTGGTTGCGCCAAGTGAAACTTTCTTAGGGGATTATAACCGCAGTAAGTTTCTTGAAATACAGCTATTAGTAAGTATATAACAAAGCATTCGCAGAAAGTCTTAAGTCCCGGAGTCCGGAGTCCGTTGCGGTGGGCGCGGAGGAACTATTGTTTTAAGTTGGGTACCACTTAGCTGGTGTAGGGTTGTAGACTGTGTGTTGTTTAGCTGTTTATTTATTACGGAAGTGTTGGAACAGTTCGTTGATATAGGGTTAGTCTTGAATCGCATCATTGTGTCGGGTTTTGACTGTATTTACGAAGCTTTCCATGGAGTAAAATAATTGAAAAAATATTTTTTTCCCGCGGCATCGTTCCCGTAGCATTTTCCACAGGAACCGTGCTTTCTTGGAATTCTTCCAGGATAAAAAGCTTGGGACATTAAGTTATAGTGTAGATTTTTATCATTGAAATAATGTCTGTAATCTATCATATCCTACCTTTTTTATAATGGCGAAATGCACATGCATACTGCGTCACCACGAAGAGATAGTGCAGTTATGTGGGACTCCAACCCACTAACACTCCACGGTGTCCTTCTGTACCGCTTATGGCGGAAACACGGGCACGCGTTAGCACTCACCGTGAACCCGCCGTGGCTGATCGTCACCGTACCTTCTTCTCGGGATCCTCCTACATACAAACTTACAATTTGTCCCTTTTTATAATAGTATATATTATCGCCCATTGGCTTACTTTCTAAAATTAAAAAGACATTTTAAAGTTCACAAAAGTTTCAGAGATGTCTAACAATACCTATCATAACCAGAACCAGACATTGGGAAACCTTTTTTTTGTAAATTTAAAGCATTTTCCATTAAAATAAACACGATTGGAAATAATTTTTATTATTATTAGAAAGCTAGCGTTCGACCACTATCGCTGATGGTGTGGTGTGGGTCAAGAATCATCCTGGCTTGCCTAGAAAAAATCCAGCACTCTTAACCTGTTTTAACGAAGTTTAATATTGTCGCCATCAGTAGCCTTTATTCATCTGTCCAACGACACACTAAGCTCTTCAAATCTTTAACCGATTACGTTGAATATTCTTTACAGAGCTAACACACGGAAATTTCGTTCCAAGCTCGGATTAGCTTACAAGAATAAACGTATCACGAATTCACGACTTTTACAAATATACGACGTAGGGTTGATGTACGAACATCTCTATTAATTTCCAGTCCCAAGATTTGTGTGTGTGCAGTGGATATGGATGTTTATATATTCTGTAATTCATGTAACGATTTAATTATACATAATATTGAAAGTTGGTTAAATAAGCTAAATAAGGCTTGCCCCACGGCATTATAGCTAAAGTGTTAGAGGCTCTTAACATAGTAACAATCTATCAGCCAAAATGTTTGTTGGCAATTACCATGTGCTGCCGAAATGTCATGTTATCAATCCTTATTTTTTTGTATTTTCGATAAACTTTGTATACCTATCACTGATATGAATATCACTTTATCTAGACCAGAACTTACTTACTTGGTGTGTGTTAAACGTTTTATGTGTTTGTATTTTTGATGAAATGTAATTTTATTTTATCGTAATATTCGAATTATAAGCTTCAAAACGAGTTTATATTGACATACTTTAAAAACACAATACCGAAATTTAAAAGTATAATCTTATTATAACACTTATTTCCCTAATTAAATAATGCATTACAACAATTTTTTTTCTATTACGATACAGGGCAAATCCAAGAAGTTAAATATCACCAAGGAGTTTCCACCATTTATTTTTTTGTAATGGAAAGCTTATGCGGGGTGCGCCATTTTTACCCGACTGCGGGTAGGTGATGTTTTTTTTATAGTACCTATTATAAAAAGATTTGATTAAAATTTTTACTTGTCTGTGGCATCGCCCGCTTTAGCGCATGCGCGGTTAATGCGGTGCGGTGAAGTGCTGGGTTTTGGCGCCATTCATACGTTTTGATGTACTGAATTTTTCTTACTCTTTTGTATTTTTCTTTTATTTACATTTTTATTATTATTAGAAAGCTAGCGTTCGACCACTTTCGCTGATGGTGTGGTGTGGGTCAAGAATCATCCTGGCTTGCCTAGAAGAAATCCAGCACTCTTAACCTGTTTTAACGAAGTTTAATATCGTCGCCATCAGTAGCCTTTATTCATCTGTCCAACGACACAGTAAGCTCTTCAAATCTTAAACCGATTACGTTGAATATTCTTTACAGAGCTAACACACGGAAATTTCGTTCCAAGCTCGGATTAGCTTACAAGAATAAACGTATCACGAATTCACGACTTTTACAAATATATGACGTAGGGTTGATTTTCGAGCATCTCTCTTAATTTCCAGTCCAAAGACTTGTGTGTGTGCAGTGGATATGGATGTTTATATATTCTGTAATTCATGTAACGATTTAATTATACATAATATTGAAAGTTGGTTAAATAAGCTAAATAAGGCTTGCCCCACGGCATTATAGCTAAAGTGTTAGAGGCTCTTAACATAGTAACAATCTATCAGCCAAAATGTTTGTTGGCAATTACCATGTGCTGCCGAAATGTCATGTTATCAATCCTTATTTTTTTGTATTTTCGATAAACTTTGTATACCTATCACTGATATGAATATCACTTTATCTAGACCAGAACTTACTTACTTGGTGTGTGTTAAACGTTTTATGTGTTTGTATTTTTGATGAAATGTAATTTTATTTTATCGTAATATTCGAATTATAAGCTTCAAAACGAGTTTATATTGACATACTTTAAAAACACAATACCGAAATTTAAAAGTATAATCTTATTATAACACTTATTTCCCTAATTAAATAATGCATTACAACAATTTTTTTTCTATTACGATACAGGGCAAATCCAAGAAGTTAAATATCACCAAGGAGTTTCCACCATTTATTTTTTTGTAATGGAAAGCTTATGCGGGGTGCGCCATTTTTACCCGACTGCGGGTAGGTGATGTTTTTTTTATAGTACCTATTATAAAAAGATTTGATTAAAATTTTTACTTGTCTGTGGCATCGCCCGCTTTAGCGCATGCGCGGTTAATGCGGTGCGGTGAAGTGCTGGGTTTTGGCGCCATTCATACGTTTTGATGTACTGAATTTTTCTTACTCTTTTGTATTTTTCTTTTATTTAGTAGATTCAAGCCCAATGTATGAGTGTAGATAATGTAGTGTATGAAACTGCACATAACTAGGTATTAAAACATTCGTGTGATACTTTTAAAAATCTCGCCTACGGCTCTGTTTTTAAACACACTCATGTTTGAATACCCCTTATTATGCAACAGTTTCATAAACTGCTATTCATTTGTAATTTATCAGTTTTATAATATAATTTAATATTTCATGAATGTAATATTATGGACAACTTATGTCTGAAAATAAATTAATTATTATTATAAATATTTATTTTTGCTATACATATGCATTTTATAATTTGGTTAACTTACGAAAATACTCCAAGCTTTTCCTTCATTGAAAAGGTTTTAAGGAATTAAGTTATGCTGAATTTAACGAATTCGACAACATACCGTATATTAGATGCGATATGAACAAAATAACACCAATAACTTTCGTATACCTGGAATGGCTGGTAGATACTGTGAGGGCTTTTCATATATTTGGAGGCAACCATGTTGAGGTTCCGTCAGAACAACTAGTTGTGTTGCCATCTAAACGCCAAAATGATCTAGATGTTAACATGCATAAAACAAATATTTCCAATGTTATGATTTCGAATATAACATTGAAAATAAAATCGAAATCATTAAATCTGACTTATCACACAATTTTACAAAAGTCATTTTGAAAAGGAAGAAACTGACATCCTCTAAGAAAAGTTTTTTGAAAAATAAACCGAAGGAGATCCGTACGAAATTTAAGAATATTTAGTAAGTTTTCTTATGGTGCCAAAATAAATTAAAACAAGGCGATTAATAAAAAGGTTATGATCCAAATTAAATTTAAAAGAATTTGTAACAAAACTTCTTGATGTGCTAGGTTTGGTATAAAGAAGGTTAAGTACTACACTCTTTGCGCTGTAGCATGGTGCGGGTGACAGTGGTGTTTTATTTGTAGACTAGAACATTCTGGTTGGTTTTAATTTAACTTACTACTAATTTAATGTATCGGAATAGATGTAAGAAGCACTCAGTACTTAGACAGTTATCCTAGATAGGAGTAGGCTGGTTTCGGGGTGGCGCAGAAAATAACAGTTATAACTTGATATTTATCTATGGCTATGACTTCACCTAAATCTCGAAGTGACAGACAAGCATTTGAAAATGTTTTAAGCGCTTGACCTGTTTTTAATGCAAATCTAGCAGACAATCCCTCCACAGCTTCTATTATAGTACCTATCTCGCTTCCTTCCACCGGTAATAACATCAAGACCACAGAAATTAAATCAAAGTCTGGATTTGAATATAAAATCTCTGTAGAAGAGTTCGAGAAATAAAACAAAACAAATACAAACAACTAACTTAACGATATTTAAAATGTGACAGTTTTGACACCTATAAATACATCGATTAATGAATTAATGAATCGATTCGACGATTAATGAATCGATGTATTCATCAGGAAACATAGCTATTAAATATTACTTAAGCAAAAATGGGTTTGTGTTACAGGAACCATTTGGCTTGCAACAAGGATTGGCCAACGAACCAAAAGGCTCATTGGCAACAACGCACTGGTCGAGGAATACTGCCAGAGCCTTGAAAATCATCACCTAAAAAATAAAGGTTTAATTTTTAGGTGATAAGGTTAAATTTAGAAGACTGTGCATCGGCAATTGAAATTACATAGTTTGATTCTGTCAATCCCGTTCCATTCTCGAACAACAAGACCAACGGTGATTCACCACCTTTACATAGTGGACCCATACGCCCAAACGTTTTGGGAATACTTCCATTGTGCGTTGAGCTACAGTTTCCAGATAGTTATTAATTCAAGTCAAGAGTGAAAAGTATACTTATAGATCAGTGTGTCGACCATCGACATCATCGCTTTACCATCAGGTGAGATAATAGTCAAACATGAGCCATAATATAAAAAGAATGTGGAGTGCTGCTAGAGATATGATGAATACATACAAGAAATGGATTATTGCCAGTAACATTTTAATATTTAGGGCAGCAATCTTAAACAAAATTGTTTTATAGTCTAAAGTAGCAATATCGTTCATTCCGTTTTTCAACATTAACATTGTTAAATGAAGTTTTAACATTTCGTTGTCTGCTCTTGGGAAATAAAGCAAAGCTGTAAATGGGTACTCGTAGTTTTAACTTTTTAAATTGCCTACTTAATGTTAGCATGTTTCTACGGATTACATTACCTTTGCCGGGACAATGTTATTAATGACTTGTAAAAGTAAGTGCTGAATATTAAACAATTTTATGGCTTAAATTGTTAAGCAATAAGTACAATTTTGTGATGGCGTAGAATTAATCTATAATGAAGATTTTGTAGAAAAAAAAATGTATTGATGCTTAAAAATACATAATACTTATAGTTTCTTGAGCATAGCAACACTGTGTGACGCAGTGACCTAAAAAAGAAATACATGATAGTCTTTTCTAGTATAAAAAAGACACGTAGCTACCTCAATAGACCAGGCCAGATCCAATCGTCCAAATCAATGCTGTCGGAATGAAATTGTGTTCTATATCAGTCGACACAGATTCTGTCCAAGATTGAACATTTCAGTATCGGCAAAAGTAGGTTGGGGGCGACGGCAGATCTAAAAATTACAATCTCACTCTAATGAACGGAGGGAATGAAAAGATAGTCTTATTTGAGATATCGGAAGACTGATTTATCTCAGACAAAAGGAGGAACAGATTGTATGCACCTGAAATATACGGGATCAAAGAGTGATTGAATGTGCATGTTATATCGCGCATTGGTTACTGAATAAGCGGGATTACTTACTGACGCAGGGTGATAAATATATTAAATTATTGCTTGCGTGGGATATGGCTAGGCTTGAGATGTAGTTATTCTACAACTGGTCCTAACCGAAACAGCTCTTTGAAGCGATTGCAGAATTAGAAACTTTACTTTCCGGGTTATATAGTAAAATGGCACAACGACGCAATCAATGTAAAAAAAACATATTGGCAAAAAAAAATACCGATTTCCAAAACAAATCACTACAAAGCGAAATAAAACTTTCTTTTCGGAAGTCGGTGTCTTACGTACCTATTTTTTTTTTCGTTTTTTATTCCGTGTTTTGTTTTGGGAGTCGGTGTACTTTTTTTGTTAATAAGTATTTATTTTTCTCCTTTTAGTTTTGGAATCTTATATTTCCATGAAAATACGTATCATTAAAGAAAACTTCAAAAATACTCTTTAGATCTTAATCAAATTTAAATGGGACCACATAAAAAGCACCAGCTTTAAAAAAAATCGGTTAATAATAGGCGGAGTAATCGCGTAACAAATATACAAAAATATACGATCGCAGAGAAAAGATCACTTTTAGCGATAAGGCCGCCCATTGTGTCACCCAGTGTAATGTTTTCTTCCTCTATACTTTCTGTAACTTATATGGTGTACATAATAAAGAGTATTCTATTCTATTCTACAGTCGAATTGAATACCTCCTTTGTGAAGTCGGTTGAAAATAAACTCTTCCTAAACAAGTGGCATTCTATTAACGAAAGCATCGCTATAGAGATTGAAAAAATGGAATGCCAAGCGCTTTCAAAAAGTCACGTGATAAAAAGTAAAGTAAAGTCACGTTATTTTGCATCACGTTTTGCATTTCAATCGTCACCATCGCTTATAGCAGGGCACCAATTACTTTCATTTAGGGTCCGTTTTTTTAAATAACGTTACCGTCATGGTCCGTAAGGTTTAAAACTACATACCTCCTACACTGCCCGTCATCTCGTGTATTTACTTTGTTTAAATTTAAATAATAATTTATAACAAAAAGGTATCAAGATTTTTTTAAATATTAATTTAAAAAATGATATTTTTGCCTTGAGCTATCCGTCCGAAGTTTGGACTAAAGTTGGTGTAGATCAGGGATGGCGAACTATCGGCACGCGTGGCAGTAGTGGCACGTGAAAAATAATTCGGGCACGCCAAATGAACAATAGATGATCTCATTTTATTTTTTTATTTATTTGTATATTTTATTTGTATATGTGTATTATAATATATATGTAAGTATATATATTTTCGTATACAGGTTGTTATTTTTAAATTTTATTTTGTACCCATTCACAATGTTGTCCTTTTAACCCAAAGGTTGACTGGTAGAGAATGCCTTGTGGCATTAAGTCCGCCTATGTACCACTATTGTACATGAAGTTTAAATAAA
Source organism: Anorthoa munda (assembly GCA_945859665.1). Classification (NCBI taxonomy): domain Eukaryota; kingdom Metazoa; phylum Arthropoda; class Insecta; order Lepidoptera; family Noctuidae; genus Anorthoa; species Anorthoa munda. The sequence goes on along the minus strand of OX243896.1, from coordinate 16,797,710 downwards.
TAAATAAATGATTCCCTGTTCTGCTTAAAGTAACATAGTATGAGCATATTGTCTATAAAATATTTAGCATCTTTCAACAGAAATCACATAATGGTTCCATTTTTTTTTTTTATATTAACCCTTTGAGTGCCTAAAACGGTACCTAGTGCCTAAACAGTAGAAAACCTATTGTGTCTCGCGTAGATCCATACGCGAGACACAATGGGTTTTCTACTTTTTCAGTAATACAGTACACAACCGGTTAAATCTCTCTCATCCATTATCTAGGCACAATATCAGAGGACAGTGATATGGAGGAGTTTTCCGACTCCATATTTTAGACTAGTTTATTTTAAGGCTTATGTTTATTTAAGTTAATTAAGTATTTCATACTGTGTACATTTTTATCTATGTGAATAAACATACAAACATAAACTCACGCCATTTTCATGGGGGTAGGCAGAAACTACAGAACGCCACCTGCTACGATCCTGACATATTTCTTTTGCTTCACTCACATTCATACAACTAGTCATACACACACGCCCGTTATGAGTACTGCGCACCTGGCCTTTCTGAAGAACATCACCTATAAGGTCTATGTATGTCTTTCTAGGGCGTCCTCTCCTGGCGTTTCCATTCACGTCTGCCTTGTAAATACCGTTAAATAAAGGTTTTCTTGCTCCAGGGCCTTGAACATCGTCGCCGAGTTGCCAGCTTGTCAGTTTTTTATCGGTTACATTTCGGGGAGTGTGCGATGGAATTGCATGATTTAATTCCACCCAGCCCGTTCCATCATCGGACAACCAGACGTACGGCGATGCGTCATCGGTACATGGTAGACATCCCACCCATACGCACAAAACGTTTTGGGGGCACTTTTATTATGCGTACAGCTAAGGAGTGGAATTCCCTGCCGGAGTCTGTGTTTCCCAATAACTACAATCTAGGGGTCTTTAAGTCAAGAGTGAATAGGTTTTTTCTAAGCAAGCGTGCTTCTTTGTCGACCGCATCATCGCTTACCATCAGGTGAGATAGTGGTCAAGCGCGAGCCAAATGATAAAAAAAAAAATAAAAAAATTTCTTTGATGGCACGTCATATTATGATTTTTTATAAAAGTGGCACGATCACCAACACAGGGTTCGCCATCCCTGGTGTAGACTATTGTTATTACATCTTGGAGATGGTCATTGCTGTTGTTTTTGGTCCATACAAAATAGGTCGGTGGTCCGGGTTCAGACCGCGGTCCGCCATTTGGTGACCCTTGGCATATAAAATAACACTTTCTTTAGAATCTTAGATTTATTATAGTTACAGTCTCACCACATTGACAATCAGAGTCAAAAAATATTTTTGACGGATTAGAAACGAACGTTCTTACATACAGGAATTTTTCATTAAAAACGTACCGACTTATATCGCTGTACATGCACACGTGTATCCTGTTATATAGTTGATAGTGAAGAGTAGTCAACGCGACTTCAGGACGCCAGTTAACGTCACAAAACAGTGCTACGTCCACGTCAGTTCTACATAAATATAAATGAACTAGATATACTTAGAATCGCTAGCAGCAAACATAGCAATCTGATGAATATGGTAAATGTTACATGCATATTTATGCACATGTATGTAATTTATTGTTCTCTATCTAAACCTTAAAATTCATACACGAGTTTCTGTGTAAATTCCGTTACAATTCAGTTTTCGCTGGGTTGGTTTTGATGTGTGTGTTCTCAATTTCAAACTTATTTTGACTCCATTTTTCATATTTTTTTTTAAAGAAAACAGTTGGTCTATAATTAGCCTATATCTATAATTAGCCGAGCCTTTTTCCTAGTAAAACTATTTTTGTTAAGGTCGGCTTCCAATCTAGCCAATGGCAGCTGAATACCGATATTTTATATAGAAGGCTGAGACCTCTAGACAAATTACATTCTATCAAAAATGGCTGGGGAACACCAAAGCTCTCGGCAAGTCTTCTTAGTACCTACAAAAAGTATGTAAGCGGCGGCGCGTAACGACTATCAAAGATTTAAGAATGACGGCCAACACTTTAGCGTACTATCATGAAGTTCCGAGGTATGGAGTGACCAGTGAGTGTCTTTTATATTAAGGTGTACTGAAGGGGCTCCCATGTTGATCTTTAGACTCATTGATTTAAAAGAACAATGTCCAGTTAGGAACCATAATCAATTGTCTAATCACACATTGTTTCTGATGCGTGTCAAAATTAAAATATTTGTAACTGTTTTTTTATTTGATATGGGTTTGTTCTTGACTCTAGCCTAGGTCAGAGGTTACCGAGATAAAGTCGACGATGGAGTGAGTTTACCCAGAAGAAGCCTGTTCACTCTAAATTTGAAGAGATTCGGGTTGAATGCGTTCGGAAACACAGACGCAGGCAGTGAGTTCCAATCTTTTGCTGTGCGCATTATGAAGGATGTTTGGAAGCGCTTGGTACGAATTGGTGAAATGGCAACCAGGTAAGGATGGTAACTTGCAGTGCGTCTAGATGTCCGATGGTAGAAAGGGGCTGATGGGATGAGGTCGTGAAAATCTTGAGCACACTCACCGAAGTAGTCTGTAGAAGATCGACAGGCAGGCAACCCTGCGAAGCAAGCTGTGAAGCTTGGCATCCACCAGTTTATGTTACCTATGAGCCTTTTAACGTCCGCTAAATATGAGGTTCAGCTGTAAGTATCGCTTCACTCTAATTAGGATGTTCAGTTTTTTGGCCGCAATTTGGGCTTTGTACTCACTGGAGGCGCCGAAATCAGTTGCCTTAAGGTCAGAGGAGCAGCCCTCAACGACTACTCAGATCGACCGTTCACTAAATTCAAATTCAAATTCAAATTCAATTTATTGCATCCATAATGTACATACAGGTGTTAAATATAGGTTACAGAAACAATTATGGACCCTGTCGGGCACAGCAACATTCTAGATACAGTCAGTGTCTAGGAGAGAGGAATAGCGCTTAATATTTTTGCATAATAACATTTCAGTTGTATTTCCTATGTTTTTATTTGGTATAATGTACCTACTAATATGTCTATGTTTTTCTATTTTTATGTCATGTTATGTACTATTATCGTCTATTATTACCTAATTATTAATTTATTCACCTAAATTGAATTAAAATTAGTATATTTTAAATGTATAATTTATATTAAATAAAATTATTAAATAAAATTATTATTAATGCTTATTATGTCTATTTATTAATGTCGTTTTACATAACGAGTTATCTTTATTTTTAATTGAATTGAATTTATCCGTCAAATGTTTTTAAAATTTGTTTTTATTTGGTTTAATGTACCTACTAATATATCTATATTTTCATATTTTTATGTCATGCCATGTCATGTACTATTATTATCTATTTATTAATTAATTCACCTTAATTGATTTAAAATTAGTATATTTGAAATGCATAGTTTATTTAATTATATGTCCTTATTATATTTTGAGTCAAATGATTGATCTTTATTTTTTATTGAATTTATCCGTCAAATATTCTTCAATTGTGTAATAGCTTTTATTAATTAAGAATTGTTTTAATTTATTTATAATTATATTGTTTTTATTTACTTGTTTTATATTTTCCGGTAATTTATTATATATTTTTATCGACATTGCGTACGGACTAGAAGAGTGCAATTTAAGGCGAGAGGAGGGTAGATCTAGTCTGTTTCTGTGGCGCAACGAATAATTTGTTTGCATGTCTTCCCGTGTGTTGTAAGTATCTGGGTATTTGCGGACTAGTTTACATAATTCTAAAATGTAAATACCAGTCAAGGTAAGGATTTTGTATTTCTGGAAATAAGGCTTGCAACTGTCTGTTTGTTCGATGTTAGTTATTATTCTTATCAGCTTTTTTTGTAGGATAAATAGGGAGGGAGCGTCCGTGCTATTTCCCCATAAGATAACGCCATAGCTAAACCAAGCGTGGGCATACGCGTAGTATATCACTAATGCGGTTTGCAGGCTGGTAGATTTTTTAATTTCACGGAGGGCATATGAAAACTTTGATATTTTCGATTTAACTTTCTGTATGTGGGTTTTCCAATTTATATGAGTGTCTATTGTTAAACCTAAGAGAGTGAAATCATTAACTGCTTCTATTTTATGTTCATTGTACGTATAGTTTAAATAAATTGGATTTTTTTGCCGGGGGTGAAAGGTAATTAATTTTGTTTTGGTGAAGTTAATTTCAAGATTATGTTCGCTCATCCAATCTATTATTTGATTAAGAATGGTGGTAAGTTTTTCGTTAATATTATCATTTATTTGGCATGAGGTGAGGATAGAAATATCATCAGCAAACAATACACATGGCCCATCTATGATTTTGGGAAGGTCGTTAATGTAAATAAGGAATAACAGGCCGCCTGCTATACTTCCCTGGGGAATAGATGCATGTATTGGTCTAACATCTGACCTAATACGCTGTGTTTCTTTTTTTACCTTATCATGATATTCAACCTCTACGAATTGCTCTCTGCCCCTTAAATATGATGCAAACCAGTCATGGGCTTTCCCGCGTATTCCTATTCCGTATAGCTTGTTTAATAGAATTTTAAATTGGACCTTGTCATACGCTTTGGTCATATCAAGCAGTATTCCGACTGCGTATTGCTTGTTATTTAATATATTTAGAGCTTCTTGGATATACTTGTAAACTGCTAATGTTGTTGACCTATTTTTGCGAAATCCGTTTTGGCAATCATTAAATATGCTATATTTTTCACAAAATGTATATACACGATCGCACATTGCTTTTTCAAAAACTTTTGATGCTGTGGGCAGAAGGGCGATCGGTCTATAGTTGTTTGGGTCTGTTTTGGCATCTTTTTTATGAATTGGCTTTATTAAGGCTTTTTTCAGTTGGTTTGGGAATATGCCTTCTTCGAACGATTGATTTATTAACATATAAAATGGAAAGGTAAGTTCATCAGCACACTGTCTGAAAAGACTTGGTGGGAGTTCATCTACGCCGTAGCTATTTTTTTTTTTAGGTTTTTCAAAATTTTATTTACTTCGTCTCCATCGACTGGGCTAAGAAACATGGTATTTTCGGTGGGGTTAATCACAGAGGGTTCTCTTGATTTGAAGCTGGCTGTCTGGGTGCTATTTTCTCCAATGGATGCGAAGAAGTTATTAAATATGTTAGCTACTTGTTTAGGTTCACATATTAGGTTTGTCGTTTGTAAAGTTGTATTTTGTTTATCGTTTTTAGTTTTTTTATTTGTTCGTTCTTTTACAATATTCCACATGGTTTTAACTTTATTTGTTGATTTATTCATTTTATTTATGTAGTATAATTTTTTTGCCGTTGTTATAGTATTTTTTAGGATCTTTTCATATTTTTTATAGTATCTCGTAAGAACTGGATTATTTATTTTTAGGGATAGTAATTTTAATAGTCTTTTATTTTTACAAGATTGTTTTATACCAACGGTTAGCCAATAATTATTATGTTTTGTTTTCAATTTAAGTCTACGTGTAGGGATACATTCATCTAAGATGAATGCCAGTGTGTTATGAAAAGATTGAAAGTTCTCATCTATATTTTTATTTGGCAGTATGATATTGTTCCAGTTTTGGTTGTTTAGTTTGGATTTAAGTTTTTGTATATTACTTGTGTTAAAAATTCTTTTTTTGGCAAACCAAACAGACTGTTTAGGTTGTTGTTTTTGTATCATATGTATGATTGTTCCGCTGTGATCTGAAAAACCTAGTTCTTCTACGGTTGTATACATATTGTTATCGTTAAAATTAGTGAATATCAAATCCAAACATGTTGATGTGGTTTGTGAGATACGCGTAGGTTCTTTTATATGTTGTACGAATTTGTACTCTAAGAAAAGATTGATCAGTAGGTTAGTTTTTAAGCTATTTTCTAAAATATTTATATTAAAATCTCCTCCTATTATTACGTTAAATTTTTTATATTTGTTATTTATAAAATGCATTATTTGTTTTAATTGGTTTATAAAAGTCTCTTCCTCTCTTCTATTCCAGTACATAACAACTATAATAAGGTTTTGCTTTAATAGCTTACATGCACACACTTCTATACAATATTCAATAGTCATATCCCTAATATCATAACATTCTAAAGACTCTATTTGATCCTCCAATATAATACAGACACCGCCGCCACTTCGAGAGCGACGACAAAACGATGCTGCAGTTTTACATCCGCTAAAATGTAAAACATCTAATTTATCCTTGTTTAGCCAAGTCTCGCACATGCATATTGCTTTATAGATAGGTTTGTCATTGATAAAAGCCTCAAGAAGATGTTGTTTATTATAAATGCTTTGGATGTTTTGGTAAATAATCTTAAATTGTTGGCTTGGAGTTTCGAAATGACCGATCTTCATTTGTGTTGTGTTGAGTCAGGTAAGTAGGTCTCGTTATATTCAAGTCGTCATGGTTCAGAGTTTGTGATTTTCTTGTGCTACCTTCAACTGTCATATTATGTGCGTTAGTGTTCTGATATAGAATAAACCTTAAGGAAGTCAGATATCCAGCTACAAAAATCTGCTGGGATGCCATAAGCAGGAAGCTTGCTGAGTAGACTTGCGTGCCAGACCCTGTCAAAGGCCTTCGAGATATCAAGCGGTACAGCAAGTGCTTCGCCGTGTTTCTCGATGGTCCTCAGCGTGTGCGCATTCTGCAATATACCAAGGCCGGGATTTATGACTGAGCGGGATGTCGAAAAACGGCAAAAAAATTACGTTTGTTGTATGGGGGCCCCACTTAAATATTTATTTTATTCTGTTTTTATTATTTATTTAGACAGACAGACAGACAGACAGACAGACCGCGAAGTCTCAGTAATAGGGTCCCGTTTTTACCCTTTAGGTACGGAACCATAAAAAGAAAGTAAAACGAGATAAAAAGTTAACAAATGTTAACAAGCATCTAGAAATCTAGAAGGCCTACAATGTTCACACATTCACAAACAATTTGTAAAAGAATCTATAAAAAAGGCAAAACAAAAATACTTGTGGCACAAATGTTTTTATCAGTGCAGTAACTATTCTTAGCAAAGGGCTATAAAGATGATTGAAAACCGTTGTAAAAAGCCTAATAAAAAAAAAAATGAGGTTGAGAATAGTTAGAGACATCCACATATCTAAAGACTAATTATGCTCCCTAACCTTTGCTCCAAACTTATTGACTGGCCCAACATCGTAATAATATAATAAAATATACATCCCTTTTTCCAAGAAAAGTTTTCTTAAATTACTTGGGGTCGGCGCAACTAGTTTTTTTCCTCCTACTAACCTGTCAACCGTTACATCTATTTACTCTTTTCATCCATCTCCTTGTTGACTGTCTAATATTCTCAAAAGAATAACAAATCGCATAAGTGGGAGCCTTTGCACCCATAACCAGCAACTTAAGTAACGGGTCCTCGTAATTAAATTAAAAGAAATGAGCCCATAAAAGATGAAAGAGCAACCAAGCTCTTTGAAAAATATGAACCGCCGTCCGTCCGCCATTCAGACCGCATGGAGGCAGCGTTCGCAGAGATTTATCATTATCACGGGACGCGGTATAAAAATCATTGGAGTGCGAAATAGGAGCCGGCGAGGACGCGTCTGTGGCGACTGAGATCATAGGGTGTTTTAACCGATTGCAACGTTGAGGGGAGTTTTATACTTGAGTATGCTTTTTATCAAAATATCTATGTAGTCTTAGTCGTAGTTTTTAAAAGAAGGAGGATATCTAGTTGGGGAAGCATTTCAAGTTGCTGGAACTGCGTGAAAAATACTAATGTCTAAGTCTTGCTGACTATGGCGTACCCAAGTGTTATGGCCTATTATATGGATATCTAAGTTAAGCAGAAAATTTTAATGTTGACTGAATAAGAGTGAAGTGGTCACTTTTTCATCAAAAAGCGTTGACTGGATACACATAAGCATTTTCTTGTCTACAAATGAATGAATGAATGTATGAATAAATGAATGAATGAATGAATGAATGAAATTGTTTATTTGCTAAATGTAGGTATACAGATTAGATGTTGTTTTTGTAGAACAGTCCCGATACATTTTGCCTCACGGCATGCAAATTTTTTGAATTTAATGTTAATACAGACACCAATATTTTCAAAATATTAAACCAAACCAAACATTTAAAAAAACATAGAATGACTCGCAACATATTACAATTAAGAACATTAAGGTTATCATTTCAAAAAATCGCTACTTAAACACAACAATTAAAAAAAAAATTAAAAAAATTATCAAGTATAACAATGAAATTTAAACACAATAGATAAGAAAATGTAGGAAGGATGAATAATATTATTAATGTCAAAATATCAACCATATGTCTAATAGAATTATGCGTATGTCAAGCCAATGTAAAATTAAATAAAGTGTCAAAAAAATAAATCTAATGTCAAATAAAATCAATATCTGTGTAAAATTAGTCAAATGTCAAAATATCAAAAAGAAAAAATTACAAAATAAAAGAATTTACCATAAAATCGGCATAAAATACAGTAATGTCAACAAAATAACTACAAAGTAAACTAACTATAAGGTTTTATCATTTAGAAATTCACAAATGGAGTAATAACATTTATCAATTAATAAAAGTTAATTAAAAAAATCAAAAACCCGACTGCTTGAAAAGCGAACTAAAAAGACGTAAACAAGGAGAAAATCATGCTGTGCTGTCGGAGGATACATCTTCGCGAGCTGGCTGACCAAAACCAGACGTATCCTCCGACTGCACAGCATGATTTTCTCCTTGTTTACGTCTTTTTAGTTCGCTTTTCAAGCAGTCGGGTTTTTGATTTTTTTAATTAACTTTTTTTATTTATAACTTTTTAGTTATTTTTTTTTCGTATTAGGTACATTTAAACATATAAGTGTTATATATTTTTGAAATCACCTCTTAAAATCCTTTATTTTGATACCCCACACGATAGGTTTGGAAGAAAAAAAAATTACTACGCCATTTACCTATTTTCCAATTTTCATGTAGCCAGTGACACTCGCGAGGTTAAGACGAATCGATTGACGTAAGAACCATCAAAATCGGCCCACGCGTTTGGTCTCTAGAACGCCACATAGGAACAAACATACATACATACATACATACATACATACATACATACATACATACATACATACATACATACATACATACTTACATACATACATAGACTGATAAACACATTACCCTCCTTCGGCAGTCGGGTAAAAAGACTGACAATTTCTTTTTAAAAAGTGGAATGGACTCGTTTTTAATTTCATCAGGTATTTTGTTAAAGATAGTTGGGCACATACATATAACACTTTTCCTTAATAATGCAGTGTTATGCCCAGTAACATGCAGCATGTTTGTATACTGCTTTCTAACTGGTCGTGTTCTATTGTCAGACAATTTATTAAAAATATGCATATTGGATTTTACAAAAACAGCTATTTCGAAAATGTAAAGCGATGGAAATGTTAGCAAATTTAGGGACTTGAATACAGGTACACAACTATCTGTTACTTTCATGTTACATATTGCCCTTATGCATCGTTTTTGAGCCTTGAATACCTGTTCTCTCAGACTACAATTTCCCCAAAATATTATCCCGAATCTCAGAATTGACGCCACTAAGCCATGGTAAGCAACTAATCTGGTGGCCATATTCACTTTCCCGGATAGATTAAAAAGCACATACGCTGCTGTACTCAATTTTTAATAACAACAAACAACAAAATAATGTAATAACAACAAACGAGATAACAGTTTTATTTTATTATAACCGTAAGTATTGTAATAGTTTTAGAGGAGCTCGTGGCTAAATAATAACAGCCGCACGGGTCGATCTTCAAGGTTAAGCAACGCTTGACGAGGTCGGTCCGTGGATGGGTGACCATTTCAACATACCGAGTTTCCTCCGTGCCTCGGCAAGCACATTAAACCGTTGGTCCCGGCTGTCATTTGAAGATCTTTGACAGTCGTTACGGGTAGTCAGAAGCCTGAGATCTGACACCAGTCTTGGGTATCGTGTTACCCAATTACTGGGTTTTGGAGGTAAGATAGGCAGTCGCTCCATGTAAAACACTGGTACTCAGCTGAATCCGGTAAAACTGGAAGCCAGCCCTAACAATAATTGGGAAAAAAGGCTAGGCAGATGATGATGAACTATTGTAATAGTATGGTTATTGTAATGGTTTGGGTAATCTATTTATTTATCTATTTGGTGGCTTACATAAGTGTTCGTATGTGTCTAAGAAAAGTAGTGTTGTTGGCGTAGTTTTGATTATCATAAAGATGACTGTTTTGAGCCATGTCACATAAACTTCTTCGGACAAAGATCGGCCACCGACAACCAATTGTCAGCATACTACTCTACCGACAAATTGTGTTTTCAGTTTACCTACTGTGATCAAATCCATATCCATGCAGTGGTCATAAATATGGAAATAGTGGTGAATGTCGCCCACTATTAATAGTGTACAATCGCGTGGTAGCATGGTTTTCACGCAAAAAAAAGTGACATGAATAAAGTTTTTTTGGTTCGTGAATATTTTCTTGTCACCAATGAAATATTCATAGCTGTGCTTCGAGTTGCATAGAGAGCCATGGAGCGTTACATGCTCAACATACGGCTTACAGACCGAGTTCCACACATTGAGATCCGAAGACGTACGAAGGTTTCCGACGTCGGAAAACAAATTTTGGAAGTCAAGTAGAGGCGGGCAGAACACAGGGCAAGGCGCGTTGATGATAGGTGCAGTAAGGTGGTAACCGAGTGGCATCCAAGGATTGGAAGAAGAGAAGTATTGGTCGTCCAGTGGCGAAATGGGCAGATGAAATTGATGTTATTGGGATCAAATTGATTGATCGGGTAGAACCTGGATGAGGCAGGCACAGGAAGGTGGGGATTGGTACAAGAAGAGAGAGGCCTACGCTCAGCTGTAGATGAAGATGTTGATGAAACATTAATATTGGTAGAATCTTGTTTGAAATCTCGACAAGATTTGAGTCCTATGAGGTCAGAGTAAGCGACTTAATATTGATCAAATGTCAAAAATATGTGGGATTGCCAAGCGCTATCACAATGCCACGTGCTCAATCCCTTACATGTTGTCATTTCGACCATTATCATCGCGTATAAGATAAAATTTTATCAAGAGCCTCAAGTTATTATAAACTAAGTACTCTAATGATTCTTTTTTTGTATTAGCACAAGGAATAAAATACCTCAAGCTATTTTATGCCTAAGTATTCCTAAAAATAAGTACGAGTTTAGTAACTTACTAATTAACGACTTATGTAATTTAGAAAATATTAGGTAAGTATGTATCATAAAGCCCATTTTCAAAATCAATAACCAACTATACCCAGGTCTGTAATACCGTCTGGGAAATCATGTATTTGATTATTTCGCAGCGTTCGATTTTCCGTCAGAAGTGAATCCTATACACAGGAAATTGAGTCATTTGGTGACCCAGATTCTAACGGACATCCCAGAGACTGTGTATGTAGTGGCGACTACAAAACTATACGTAAATATCGACATGTCGCAGATAGAGAAATGACTGATGAAAAAAAAAAGAAAATCGTTCAGAAATCGTTAAAAAAAATTGTTTTACGATTTCTGTCCATGTTATTGTTCGGTTTAAAGCCATTGAATTTCAGAATTGTATAGAGCAAACTCAAAAATTAAATAAGGATGAAATTACATAATAAGGCCCTTGTCCCACCGCCGACAATCATCGATTAGCGATTAAAGCTAGAAATTAAAAAACAAGTTGCCGAGCAGCGCGTAGCGAGTGTTCGTTCCGATAGTTTTGTCGCTCGGCTATAAGCGAGTGTTCTTGTGCGACGAGCGATTACTCGCACCACTCGCTCTGGGCGGCCACACTATTGGTAGAAATGCCGTGCCCCGGTGGGTTCCCACCGGGGGAAGTTCCTTGCCGCATTGTCGAGGCGGGGGGGCTCAGTAGCCGTAGCTTGGTTACCCATGGTGAAGCGAAGAAGAACCCGTGGAGGGGCCGCTCGTCAGGGCTTTTGTCGATTAAGCTGACGACATAGCGGCCAACAAGTAGGTTGCGGTGCTGCTTGGGTGATATCGCAACTTAGAGGTTTGGAGACCGCGGCGGGAGAAGACTGCCGGTATTGCGCTGTGTCGCTCTCTCCTACCTTCCGCGGCCTGGACACGGTTGCCACCGTCTGATGGTGGACGCGGTGGGGCTGCAGGGGAGGTCCCTATCCCCTGCGGCCGAAAAGTGGTAGGTGGCGGGGCCACTGACCTGACCTGTCACAGGGGGACCAAGGTTGCCATATACGGGGTCGTCTGGCGCCCATGTGCTGGTTTGATCCCTGGGGTGGTCACGGCATGCAATGTATTCTGGTGATGGGGGTTACTCCCAAGAGGAGGGTCTGGTGACAGACAGCCAAGGTGAGTGCTAACTCGTGCCCGTGTTTCCGCCATAAGCAGCACAGGAGGACACCGTGGCGTTTTATTGGGTTGGAGTCCCATATAACTGCGCTATCTCCCCGTGGTGGCGCAGTATGCATGAGCATCTCCAGGATAAAAAAAAGGTAGAAATGACCGCGCTGGTTGGTCTCTCGGCGTGAGTTCTGACAGCCAAGCGAGCAAGCGAGCATCGCTGAGCGAGTATAACTTTGGTAGCTCTTGTCGCTGCGACAAACTTGTGGTAAGAGAGTACTCGCCGGCAGTGTGAACAGCCAGCGATCAACTATTACTATATATGTCTCTTTTATTGGCATGCTCTATATCTTTTGTAATTTTCTTCAGCGAGAAAATAGCTAGTTGATAGCTAATCGCTTACTCGTTGGCTTTAGGACAAGTGCCTTAGGACAGAGAGTTTTTCGACGAACTAAAATAGTACCCACAAGTGACATGGTTGTCAAGACAGGTAGTCCCGCTAACCCGTCGCTGGTTTGCTCATGAATTTTACTTTTAACTGTTATAAAAACCACAAAATAATGTCTCCTAAAAGAATGCAATAAAGTAAAGCTCTAAAGAAAATAACAAAAAAACAAACCGACTTCCAAAAAAATACTGCAAAACGAAAAATAACTTTCTTTTCCGAAGTCGGTGTCTTTGGTACCTATTGTTTTTCGTGTTTCGACACCGACTTCGGAAAAGAAAGTTATTTTTCGTTTTGCAGTATTTTTTTGGAAGTCGGTTTGTTTTTTTGTTAAAAAGTTTTTTATTTATCTCTTTTTAGTTTTGATAGGTACTTCCAATTGCCATAAAATTCATATATAGCCAAAGTGCATCTCTTGACGATTCCAATAAGCCTATACACGACTAGTATACATTGTTTTGTTTCGGAGTACCAGTGCCTACCTGCCGGCTTCATCATCAGATCAGTTCGATGGTACCATTTTCATCAGCACTATGTATTTATAAGTATTTGCTTCATCATAGTCATTAAACTATTCGAGATATCTTATAACCCATGACATACTTAGCATTAAGGAAATCTATTGGCCATCTGTGGTCTTCTTCACCAGTTCCTCTTCACCAAATGTTACTTTCTGAGTGCAGATGATTGCATTGTTGATAAAAATACCAAAATCGCTATATGTATGCCTATAATATTTGAGGAGTTCCCTCGATTTCTCCAAGATCCCATCATCAGATCCTGACCTGATGACTATGGGACCAACTGAAAAGTATACCCTTTCAAACAAAAGAAGAATTTTCTAAATCGGCCCAGGCGTCTTACAGTAATCGGGGAAAATACATAAAAAAAAAAAGATTCCGACGAATTGATAACCTCCTCCTTTTTTTGAAGTTGGTTAAAAAATGAGACACGTGTACTTTTCCCTGATTCCTATCGAAGCTTACAAAAATAGGTAGCTATTCTCATAGTGTGTAACAAACATTGAGCGGCAAAAGCGCGGCAGCAACACGCGGCGTTTGCAGGACACATTTCTGCTGGGCTCTGGCATGCGTGGCACACAATTACATAATAATAAAATCCGTAACTCTCAAAATGTATCTCTGTTTAAAAACAAGTCATTACCTCTGCAACATCTTGTAATTTTGTATATTATATGTATGTATTTTAATCTTCTATATATTTAGGTTAAGGAATTTATATATAATTAGTTAAGTTATTATAATATACTAGCTGACCTGGCAAACTTTGTTTTACCATAAAAACACCAAACATTCATCTACCCTACCTACCCTACCTACCCTAACTACCTACCCTACCCTACCTACCCTACCCTACCTACCCTACCCTACCCTACCCTAACTACCTACCCTACCCTACCCTACCCTATCTCTCAAGTTGGACCAGACTGCTCACGGTGTGCCAATTTAATTTAAAATCGGTTATGTAGTTTAGGAATCCATCGCGGACAAACATCGTGACAGAAGATTTATATATTTATATTAGATTTTAAGTTTCATTATTTCTTTCAACACAGTGTGTCTTTGTCTATCATCCAAATTTCCAGTCGCAGGTCTGCTGAATTAAGCAGTATCTTAGTGCTCTTCTATCTGTATTACTTTTTCTCTGTTAAGTGTTTGTGCATACAAACAATAATAAAATAAAAATTTAAATAATAAAATAAAATAACTGACAAATGTTTACTAAACATGTTTGTGCGCGGCAGGTGAACATAAGAGTTCGCGCGCAGCAGTCATCCAGTCAAAGTGCGGCAGGCCGCGCGCGGCGGCCCCGTGCTTTGCCGCTTTATGTTTGGAAACACCTTTACATGCGGGCAAAATGGCAGATACAAGCTAGTTTTACTACTAATATTATTCGTTTATTAGATACCTAAGGTCCTATTTTATTCTTAACTAGCTGTTGCCCGCGACTTCGTCCGCGTCAAACTCGTAAAAAATATATTTTTATTTTATTAGTTTCACGCCGGAACTATGAATTTTCTCGTGATCAAACGTAGCCTATGTTACTCGTTATTAAATCAGCTATCTACCAGTGAAAATCCCGTCAAAATCGGTCCAGCCGTTTCGGGGATTACCCGGATCAAACAGACAGACAGACAGACAAAAATCTTTAAAATTGCTTATTTGCTGTTAGTACCGTATATACTTTCACGTGCATTCAATAAAACGTTGTTATTTTGATATTACATACAGACACTTCAATTTTATTTATTTGTTTAGATGTAGAGATAATAATATCATGAACAGTTTATAACTTGCTTATCTGCTGAACTGTAGGTCAGTTAATAGTAAAACCGCTATTGTTGAACTGAATGAACTATAAGATCACCTCGTTAATGTACACAATACTTGTTTTAATAATAGCCTTATATTCTTATTTATGTACCGACACGTACGTTTTACGATCACTCGTAAAGATATAAGATTTAATTACCGTACGTATGGATGTGAGATGTTGTCTGAATCATTTGCTTACTAATAGTAACTATAAGATATTTATCACACTTAATATTATAAAGGCGACAGTTTGTGAGTGTGTTTGTATGCTTGTTACTTCTTGACGCTCAAACTGCTGGACGGATTTGGATGAAATTTAGCACAGAGATAGATTATAGTCAGCACACAGGTATAGCATATAGGTTTTTTCATCCCGTGTATATGTTCCCTCGGGATAATTTTTGACTTTAACGCGGGCGAAGCCGCTGACAGAAGCTAGTTGCAAATATGGTTATGGTTTCATCCCCGCAGCCCACCCCCACAGGACCCTTTTTATTAAGATAAAAATAGTCTATGACACTCAGCTATAATATAGCTTAATAAGAGTGTTTTTTTTTATCTGATGAGTTTCCAAGATGATTTCCTACATCCAAACTTACAAAATTTACCTATTTATAATATTAGATTAGATAATTATGAACTATAAGATACGTAGACCTCTTTACGTAAAATATTGCGTTAAATCTAAAACTGCGCAACGCTACGCCAAAAACCTACACGATGCTAAGCAATTAATAAACTGTGCAGTTAATCGAGGACTGTGCAACGCTGCTTGCTACGACACAGATACAGTGCTACACGAAGCAAATACACAAATGCTACTATCACCATGTTACAACATGCAACACGAACTACGCTACGCAAAACTGCAACAGTTTGTAACATTTGTGTATTTTTAGTTAGTAAACAAATGGTTTAGCATAACCGCATTACCTACCGCTATACATGCATAAACTTAGGACTTTTGTCCATAGGGGTAGACTACAGAATGCCACCTGCTCCAAGCCTTTCATACTCCATTTGCTTCGCTTAAGTTCGCTTAAGTAACTGTCCGAAACCTCACAAGTCTAAAATCCCAAGGCTAAACCAAAACCCCAAGGATTTAACAAAAAAAGAAAGTCCAGTTACACAGTGTATATTTAAGACTCATTATTTTCCCTGTGACAGCTTTACGACCCACATGAAATACCGTCCCGCTAATTTGTGCAAAAAAACCGCTAGCAAAGTGATTTTTTTCATCCGGTCCTGAAAAGAGCTTAGATAATTTCATTTTATCGTTATTTTTCTGGTATTAAATAAAAGTACTTTAACGCGTATTAATTGTAAGGAATTAAGAGTGATTGAGAAAAAATATCTTCGATGAGATTATTTTATGGTGTTAGATAAGAAAGTCTATTAAGTACGATTTGTGGCGATTATCACAAGTTATCTTTTTAATAGCGAAGTTTCATTTGTTGGATATTGGTTCAAATAAAACCGGCTTATCTAATTGAAAATTTTTGGTAAAGAACGCATTTTTCTGTCTCATCACTACGTTTAGACCGAGAACTTCTGAAATCTAAGAGTACCGGTCTTTCTTTAAGGCTAGAAATTATTTTAGTGATGAATAGATTGCTAGGTACGGTAACCATGACCTAGCCCAGCTATGATATTTTAAAACGTACTTACCACTAAAATAATTTCTAGCCTTACAGGAAAATCATTAGTCAGAGGGTTCAGGTCCTCTTGTACAAGTTAATCTGTCGCCAATGAAAACTTTTTAAAATACTCAAATTATAGTCGTCACTAAGAAGTCCGTTGACGTTTCTCATTTTACATGCCGCGATAACTTTCTACGTAAGAAATTGAAAAATCAAATTCATAATCCTAATTAAATACTATGTTACCGATACACTATAACAACGAGTATCATTCGCAAGCATCAAGTTTAATTATTATTAAGTAATAGCTTTCCGCCCGCAGCTTCGCCTGCGTGGACTATTCGATTTTGGCTGTTTCGTTTTTTGCAGTTCTGGTGGGATATTGCAAATTATTATCCAAACATAGATTTTCGTCCGCGTCTTTGTTCTCGTAGAGTACAAAATTTGCTCAAATTCTTATTTTATCGAATTATAAAAATTACATTACCCGTTAAGGGATGAAATTCAAAAAAAAAAGTTTATGTTCTTTTTTTTAATTGTATTGAAGAGCAGAAATACTAAGTTTCAAGTAATTTTGATGATAAACAATTTATTTTTCTTACTATCTTTAACACCCCTTTTTACCCCTTTAAGGGATGAAATACAAAAAACCCTTATAAAAAAAAAAAAAATTGTATTTAGAGACTAAATGCCATATTTCAATCATTTCAAATTAAAAATCACAGAGTTTCATACAAACTTTCATCCCCAATTTAACTCCCTTAGGGGTTGAATTATAAAGGAAACCTTTGTGCAAAATTTCTGCTTTCTAGGTCTAAGAGTTTGGCTGGGCGTTGATGAGTCAGTCAGTCAATCAGGACTTTTCTTTTTATTTATATATAATATAATATATAAGATAGATTATTATAGCGAATGGAATGGAATGGCGACCGCGAACTGGAAGACGATACTTTGAAAGGCCTCCCACTAGGTGGACCGATGACCTGGTTAAGGTTGCGGGAAGGCGCTGGATGCGAGTCAAGTTGGCGACGTCTGGGGGAGGCCTATGTCCAGCAGTGGACGTCTTTCGGCTGAAATGATGATGATCATTTTTATAGCTGTCAAAACGGGCCTTTTATTTTTTGTCAACTTTAATGTGTTGTCTATCATCTTATATATATATATCATTTACATATATATATATATTAACCTATTTCCCTTGGTCACGGCATCACGCGTGAACGGCTGGACCGATTTCGCTTCTTTTTTTATTGTTTTGTTGTTATTGTTAGGAGAAGGCTCTTACGAAAAAAAAAATTAAGAAAAAAATGGTACCTTACCTACATAGGTAGGGTAGGTATGTAGGCAGGGTAGGGTAGGGTAAGTAGGGTAGGGTAGCTAGGGTAGGGTAGGTAGGATAGGGTAGGTAGGGTAGAGTAGGTAGGGTATGGTTGGTAGGGTAGGGTAGGGTAGGTAGGGTAGGGTAGTTAGGGTAGGTAGGGTTAGGTACAGTAGGTAGGGTAAATTAATGTTTGGTGATTTTATGGCAAAACAAAGTTTGCCGGGTCAGCTAGTCGTTAATAAACGCCGACATTGATCACAGAACCGATGACACTGACCGTACCGCACAACCTGTTTTATGTTGTCAGTATTGCAAAGGTTTATCTCTCTCTAGACTTACATATCTTGCAATATTGATATCACAAAATTTCTGCACATTTTATGAAAACTTTTACGTAGTGTCGCTTTTCACTACATAATAATGTATATATATGCCGTGGAACTAGTTGCCTTCGATAAACTCAACAGGTTGCTGTATCAGGTCTATAATCTATGTTGATGCCAGTGAAAATATTGATGCTTCTGCAAAATAAAACGAACCAAAATATTAAACACAGTGAGTTTTATAATGTAAAGATTTTTACGTCAATGCATAACTTGCTGATTGCAGCTGTGAAACGCAATTGAACGTATATATTGAGATCCCACACAATCTGCAGGTATTTTGTTATCAATGAAACTAGATTTTTATAAATGCGTAATATAAGGAAACTTCAACCAGAAACACAAAAACGTTTAAGATGCATGTGTATGCTTAACTCGAGATTAGCAAGTAGCTGCTTTACGTCAAATACTCAATTCAGAAATCGGCTTCGGTCAAAGTTTACTTTGAAGTTTAGTCACTCATACGAGAATCTGTATGAGTTATTATGAGTCAAATTCATTAATCTCTCATTTGAGTTATTCAATAACTTTAGTGTTTTCATTGTTTTCAAATGTAAACAAATAAAAAAATTTGTTACTTTATTTTTTTTTTCATTTGTTTAATTCACTGGAACAAATAGTGTGAACTTAATGGTATATTGCATGCTTTACAGTATCAGTAAAAACAGAAGCAAACCTATTCAAATGATTCACTACAACTGCATAAGCACTATTAAAAAAATACAGGTACGCTTTAATTCCCCTCACGGGATCAAAAAGAGTTTGGCTGACAGTTATGGGTAGTTTGAGTGGCCTCGGCTTTGCGGGATGAAGCCAAAAGTGTGCGGTATTGCCGAATGTGAGTTTATGAACTGTGTTGTTTTATTTGATCAGTTTTTTTCGCAGGTAAATATTGTAGAAGTTAGTGGAGTGGAGGCTACAACAAACTGCACAACTGATGTACAATCAAATATATTTTATTGTACTTTATTCTATCCTATCCTATTCTATTCTATTCTACAAAATATAAATATTAAGCACCTTAGTTGAATGCAATATATTTTCCTCTCTTCCTAATAACAGTTTAATCTTCAATAAGGATAAAGAAATGCTGGTTACCTACCAGACTTAGTTACTGGGTAGTGTAGCTAGCTGTGATAAACATGTAAAATACTGTTGTTTAACTGCATCTGTTGGAAACTCATAACCACCCGATTGCTACTCGTTCAGAATGAAAGTATTCTATTTATTTAAACGACATTCAAACCCAACAAACCGGTTGTCCTCTAATAGGCGATTGTCCGCTTCAGTTTACGACCAATAAATCTACCGAGCAGGAATCGAACAGGCCGTTTTATTGTTACAGTTTTTCATGTGATGTGCGATTAAACATTTGTAAGGAACCGTTCGTGAACGTACGACAAGGGTGCTTTATACTGTGGGTCATTCCGGCGTCTATTACAGTTATGTGTTAGAATTTTTATTAATATAATTTTCTCTAATTTTCATTTTAAGTTTTGTAATAAATTGATCATCTTTATTATTTCGTGTTCTTGTCAAGTTGATTGACTATCATTGTGGTTATGTAGCTATGATATCAGCAGCATCCGTTGCAAAAATGCAGATGTATGGGCTCCCGGAGTACTCAAGCATGTGAGTTTCTGATATAATACGGATCTATAAATACCCTTTTCCTAAGTTTTGTTCATTTAAATGTAATAATGAATCTATTTATGTTAATTATTCGGTTTATTTCGTAATATTACAAAAAAAAACCGTCCAAGTGCGAATCGGACTCGCGCACCGAGGGTTCCGTACAAACCTCAGCTTAAAGGTGTTATAGAACTGAGTATTTGATATTAATTTCAATTTAATACCTCTACGCGTTCATGAGGAAAGGGGTAGTAAGTTTAAAAATATTAAAAATATTGTTATTATATGATGTAACTAAAAATTTACGGTTTTCGCAGGTTTCCTGTATCTGTGCTATAAGACGTTGCTTCGTACCTTATTTCAAGATTCTGAGTTCACGGGAAGTACCCTGTAGGTTTTGATTCCCTTGTGAGTGTCGAAAATTTGCGGCAATTTGCGCCATAAACTGCTGTATCTTTTGATTGCGTTGGCTTTGAAGTCTGATTTTTTCACAGCTTTAAGGGACAGTAGATTTGAGTATTTAATTCAGCTTGATACCTCCACGCTTTCCCGAGAAAAAGGGTCTTGAGAGACAGACAGACAGACGGACGGACAACAAAGTGATCCTTTAAGGGTTCCGTTTTTCCAAAACACAAAAAATACATTAATAAAAGAAACCTCTATCTAAAACACAATAATTGAATAACCTTAAAACATAAGTTATATATTAATGTTATACAAGACACTATAATTAGAGTACTGCGTATCATGAATTGCACAAATAGGTACCTAGGTATAGATTTCAACCAGTACTTCCTACCACCCAAGAGCTCACCTAGTCTTATGAATGAACCCACGCGTCGTCACAAATGCATCTAAGTACCCTCGTTTATCATCGTGACAAGCTCCAGTGAATCATTGCTTAGCTCGGATTACGGCAGTGTGCTCTCACCCTATCATTAGGGCACGTGTCCACGAGGCGATGCCTACCCGGCCTTGCACTGGTTATTTATTTAAAGAAAGTGCTATTTCATCCATCCATACTATTATTATAAATGCGAATTCGTCTGTCTATTTGCGACCTTTTTACAACATGATGGCTGGACGGAGTTGGACGAAACTTGGCACACGAGCAGAAACTTAATCTCGGGAATATGTTCCCTTGGGATATATTTCGACTTTCACACAGGCAAAGCCGCTGGCAGAAACTAGTTATATTCATCATTATCATCAGCCTTATAATGTTGCCACTGCTGGGCTTCCTCTCTGTGAGAGGGAATGCCACGCGGGCCCAGTGCGGGTTGGTGGATGTCGCATGTCTTCGATATTTTGGTTCTAGGACATGCCGCTTTCCTCACGCTGTTTTCCTTCAAATTAAGTTATATTATGACTTTAATTTTCACTTTGAATAATAGTCGTAGTACATCGTTCATATGAGAGAATTTCGACTAATCGTAGTAAGCAATATAGCTCATTTTATCATACTTCGGCTGCAGAAAAGTCACCTCTTGGAAACGAGTAGCTAAATCTCTTGGAATGTACCAAGTTCATGTGTAATCTTCCACAATGACAGTGAGTCACATTGGTGCATAGACGGTGGAAGTATGTGAGGACTAGACATTATATTTAAAACTGATTGACTTTATATTTAAAACTATTTGTCACTAAATTAGAATTTCTCTGGGCATGTTAATTAATAATTCATAGTCCTTTGTATTTTTATGTAAATTGATTTTTTATGTTTTATTGAAATTGAAAACCATTGGTTAGCATATTTAACGATTGGTTGAGTTAACTACGAATAAAAAAAACTGGGCCTATGGGAATAAATCTTGACTACCTAATAATAAGTACCAGCATTTATACTACAACATTGTGAATGGCACGACCACTGACGACGAACCGACGATGATAGTTAATACATTGCACCGGGTGCAACCTAGAACAAGGGCTCTTACTGCCGCCTGAGGTTGCATCTTAAGTATAGTTTAGATCATTGAGATGCTGATTTGATTAGCATGCTTGATACGTGTTTAATTAAGATGACGTTAGCTCATTCCTTTGGGGAATTTGGTTCGAATTAAAATGTCTGTAGAAGTTTTTTTTACTAGAATATTGCGCCTTCCGTTGACGACTACACAATGACACGACGAGAATTTTTATCGCATCGTGTTTTTAACTGGCTTTAAAAAGCAGGAGGTTCTCAATTCGACAGTTTAAAAAATTGGTTGTCTGTAAAGTCGGTCTACGGACGATAGTTTTACGTGACAACGTCATGATTAGGACATGTATTTCGAAATTTCGTTATTTCATAGTTTCGAAATTTCAGACCATATTTGCATGTTTATTAATTTCGAATTTTACACCAATAAATTCAAAACTGGGTTTAATTTAAATATTATGTTATTTTTTTATACAATTATAAAATTTATTATTGAAACCAAAAGAGGATCATCTGAAAATGAGTCTGAATACGAATCTAAAGCCAATTAGACCGTTGCGTAGGGCCACCTTGTGACCTTGTGTGCTAACATTACAATAAAACGAAAGCTAACCATGGTGTGGTGATGGTCTGATGAAGAACTTCAGAGATATTCAACAGAACTCTTCAATAAGTAACGGCAAATTTCATGGGATTAATATCGATACTTATACAATCGCAGTTTGAATATTTTCAAGGAAATAAAGCGTATATTCTGTGACGTCTAGTATCATATCTATGCCGCACACAATTCATGAACATTTACGTGGATCTATCAAGAGGTTTACACTACTGCAGATAAACAGGTTTTCAGGTTTGGCTGAGTACTGTTTGGCTGAATATCTACCGAATAGATTCGCCGCTGTCGAGTATTTTTTTCTACTAACTGTAAAGAGGGTAATGTATTTGCTTATTAATATCTAGATGTACACCTGAATTATCAATGTTATACTGACGGTGATACAATCCTTCGTTGTAAGCCAATACAGTGTGAGTTGGTTACCTGAAAAGAAAAAAAACAAAATTAATATTTATGATTTTTTTGGTGTGTAACAAAAACGACGCAATTCCTGGAAAAGGGTCATTGTACTCATCTTTGTGAATAAGTTATTTATGTAATCAAAACTGAAAACGTGAAATTATTGCACTGATAAAGCGCTATAAGTTACTTTTTTCTCTTAAAATGCATGTCTTTGGACAAAAGTTGCGGAAAAAGCCACAAAAAGACCTATCAACTTTTAAAAGAACATCACAAATTCGTGGCAAATCCGTATTTTTCTCGACGCCTCATAGCATGGCAACTTCCAACCTCACTCCTTCAATATTTTTATCTTCGCCATGTCTACCTACTGTTACATTGTACGACCGGAACAAATGGCGTCAATAACAGGCGGCTGCACAGAACGGTCTGGCCGTAATTGATACCAGTCATTTACTGTAATGATCGGGAAGCCTCCAAGGTGTAAATGAAAGCCGGAACTAGGCTGGAAATTATGGTGTTTAGTGGCAGATTTTCCCGTAAAAGGTAATGATTTTTCGGTCTGGAATTTCACAGTAGCAAACCAGAGTACTGATCGGTCGTGTGCGTCTCGCATCTACCGGATTCCTGCAGCCTAAACCAGGTCATCGGCCCACCTAGTGGGAGGCCTTCCAACGTATCGTCTTCCGGTTCGCGGTCGCCATTCCAGAACTTTAAGGCCCCATCAGCCATCCACTCTGCGAGCAATGTGCCCTGCCTACTGCCACTTAAGTTTGGCAATTCTTCGGGCTATGTCGGTAACTTTGGTTCTCCTGTGGATATCCACACTTACCTACTGGGCCCAAAATTTATAAAGAGTTTTCCATCAACTCGAAAAGAAGAAGAAGTTATTTCTCGAATGCAATTAAGAAATCGATCGTCTAGCAACCTTTCAGAATATGTTTCCGGGCATATCTTCCTGCTAACGAAACCCCATCAATCGGTTCAGTGGTTCCCGAGATTAACGCACACAGCTGTAATAACAAGCTGACGATTTCACCGTTATTTATACGGGTACGTAGATATGTACTAGGAAAATGTACTAAGCTACGATTGGGTAAGAGAGTGATGACATAGGATGCAACACTTATTGACACGGGTTCCATATTAATGCCTGAATGATATGCGTTATTATTGTAAGCTTACTGTATTTGTTTTATATTTTTTGTACCTATATTTACATGCGTGACATATTTTTAATTCATGCTACATAATTTGTTTAGTAGTAGATACGCTTCGATCGACAATCTATTAAACAAGTAATTATGATACGATATTTTGCGAAAAAACCCAGATTCAAAGAGTAAACTGCGAATAACTTTTTAACGGCTGAACCGATCTTATTCAAACATAGCTAAGAACACCCTCGACAAAGTCACCTTTCAAACAAAAAGAAACTAAATCAAAATCGGTTCATCCGTTTAGGAGCCACAGACAGACACACAGATACACAGCAACACACGTCAAATTTATAACACCCCTCTTTTTCCGTCGGGGGTTAAAAAATTTATATACGTAACTTATCATACAAGACTATAACAAACTTAAGTAAGAAACTGCGAAGCGCAAACGTGGCTGATTTGCATTGCAAATCGCGGCACGTCGCGTTGCAACCCGTATGCATCGCTACGGTAAGTGATTTTAGGACATTTGCAAAGTTCGTGTCAGGCTTAGCCTACTTGCAGTAGCTTGGGTTTGACTTCCCCAGTCTTTTACTGTGTATTTCTAACACTGAGTGTTGTTTTTAAAGTTATAATTTTAAACGAAACTGGCTTTTAGCTTTTGGTAATAAAACATGACGTTATGTTAAGTGCAGTGTAGTAATAAGTATGCTCTAAAAATTTAGGTACTAAAAAACTATAACAGAATAAGCATAATCAGCCTAAAATATTCCCACTGTTGGGACACAGACATCCTCTCTAGGAGAACTGCAAAAAAAGCTATATAGATAAAACAGGTTTACCGATTCTTTAATGAATTTAATCAGTTATACTACTTTCAACCTTTTCAAAAGATCTTCCCAACTGAATGATGAATAAAATAAAGAATTGCCCACATAATTCAAATCTATTTGAGTATCAGTCAACTATCGACATCCCAAAGTATAGACTTTCTCGTTCCGAAATCCATTGAAATCAAGTCACAGAAACCAGTCTACCAATTCCCGGAGACAATTACATTGGAAGTGCAGACGCTGCGCCCTTGTAATTTGACCACATGGATCTACAAATCGCTTTAATACCGAGAGATCGCACCACAATAGCCCTCCAGTGAATACGACATGGAATAATATATGAATGGAGGTCGCAACCACAACCAGATTTATCTAAAACTCTAAACTAATCTTAAAATGATGTAAAATTGTTGATTCTACAATTTTTTTCACTTACAGGAAGCTTCATTTTTAAACCTTAAAAATACACTAGAACGAAACTCCGTGAAAGGCTAGTAGTTTAATTAAAAGCGAGTAAACGATCTACCGATCTACGATATGAAATAGTTTGTGTCATTGTCCACATGCTTGACTAGTATAGCGATTCCAGCAATGATAGCGAAGAGAGTCACAAGATTCTGTGTATTCTGTGTACCATAGTGCATTAATTTGTTTTCTAAATCAACATAGTCTTTGAGTAAGACAAACTTCTTATAAGTTTCACTATGGTAAGTTGGTTACAACAAAACAACCGTTTCTCCACTACTGTCAATCTATCTCTGTACTTCAGATTCTGATATCTTCTTGTTTCAGATCTTTATTAAATTAAATGACTGTCTTCGAAATGTGGAAGGAAGTTTCATTGATTAGATCTTATTATTATTGTATCTACATCTACATAATTTGAACTGAAACCAAATAATTCCGCGCTCACAAATTGGTTGCAGACGATATACCGTGTGAACTTCATTTCATACCCTATTCCATGGTCCGAGGTAAATCCGCAGCGAGTCCTACAGATAGTTTGCATTCAGAATAGAACGGACAATCGATTGATAAACAGATTGAAAGGATTAGTTTAAGCTTGTGTTGTAATAGGATAGGACTGGTATCGATATACCTTCGTCTGAGTGAAGGAGTGAATGGAAACTGGGATTTTGATGAGCTTTAAAGTCTGTTTACCAAAATTGATACCAAAAAACTCTAATCGTGCCTATTAAAGAAAATATTATTTAAATTCATCTTGCGACTCAATACTGCACAAACAAAATTTTCATGTAATCACGTCGGTGTCAGTCTGTTTGAAATCGATTATCTACGAAATGACTTGGTCTATAAAGTTTGTAGATACACCACCAATACGGCTTCCGCCGAAATCGGTCCACTGGGGATCTTCTAGCGTATGCCATTCACATCTGGAGTGAGGCCATCGAGAGACACGGGGAAGCGCTAGCCGTCTCCCTCGACATCTCGAAGGCTTTCGACAGGGTCTGGCACGAAAGCCGCATTGGTAAGCTTCCTTCCTTCGGTCTGCCTAGTGGTCTGTGTGATTGGATTGCGGACTTTCTGAGGGATCGAACCATCCGAGTGGTTATCGACGGCTGCTCGTCCGGTCAGTTAGATATCAACGCCGGAGTCCCTCAGGGGTCAGTGCTCTCGGCAACATTATTCTTGCTGCACATTAATGATCTGCTAAAACCCGGAACCTTTGGGTACGCAGACGACAGCACTGTTGCTGAGAGATACGTGTCCGACGCACGGGCTACTGGGCCTCAGATTCGGTCTCTCCGGGAGGCCATGGTTGAACGCTTGAACTTGTCCTTGGAGGCAGTCTCCGAATGGGGCGATGCCAATCTGGTCAAGTTCAATGCCGCAAAAACACAGGCGTGTCTCTTCTCCTTGAAAAATCCAATTTCACCCGGCTCCTTCTTTCCGAGGTGTAACCATACCGATAACGGACCATCTTGAGCTTCTTGGCGTAACGTTGACATCGACACTTAATTTTTGCCCATACATTGAGGCAAAGGCTCAACTGGCTGCCAAAAAGTTGGGGATCCTTGCGAAGGTGAGACGGTACTTCACGCCGGAACAGCTGCTTAAGTTGTATCAAGCGCAAGTTCGATCTTGCATGGAGTACTGCTCTCACCTCTGGGATGGATCTGCCAAATACCAGCTTGATGCACTTGAGTCGATTGACAGACGGGCCAAAAGGCTTATTGGCAACGATGCACTGGTCGCCTCAAAGCTCCAGAGCCTCGAACATCGTCGTCGAGTTGCCAGCCTGTCGGTTTTTTATCGGTTACACTTCGGGGAATATGCGACGGAACTGCACAATTTGATTCCGCCTAGCCCTTTCCATCATCGGACTACAAGACGTACGGCCATGCGCCATCGGTACATGGTGGACATCCCTCCCAAACGCACAAAGCGTTTTGCTAATACCTTCATTGTGCGCACAGCTAAGGAGTGGAACTCCCTTCCGGGGTCTTTGTTCCCTGATAGCTTCAACCTTGGGGTCTTTAAGTCAAGAGTGAATAGGTTTCTTCTAGGCAAGCGTGCTTCACCGTAGACCACATCATCGCATAACATCAGGCGAGATAGTGGTCAAACGCGAGCCTATAAATTATAAAAAAAAAAAAAATGATAGTGCTGGCCTAGTTATTAATCCGGTTCTTCTTCTTCCTCGTATCGACGACTCGTTGTTCTTTTTTACAGACTTTAAAAAAATAAGGTGGTAATCAATTTGATACATATGTATGTAATATTGTTGAAACTGCACAATATTCACATTATGTTACTCTATGTGGGCTTCTAAACACGTGTGCCAAATTTCATAAGTGTATGTATGTTTGTATGTTTGTCCACGCATTTCACCGAAACTACTTGTCGGATCGTGATCATTCTTTTTGTGTTGGATTGAGTATCTCTAACTTAGAGAATAGTGCAAGTTTCATCAAAATCGGTCTAGTATTTTTAAAGATATTTTTTTTAGTAGGGTCTCGCTTGGCTACTATCTCACCTGATGGTAAGCTATGATGTGGTCGACGATGTAGCACGCCTGCCTAGAAGAAACCTATTCACTCTTGACTTAAAGACTCCCAGGTTTTAGCTATCAGGAAACACATACTCCAGCAGGGATTCCACTCCCTAGCCGTACGCACAATAAAAATATTCCCAAAATGTTTGGTGCGTATGGGTGGAATGTCCACCATGTACTGATGACGCATCGCCGTACGTCTTGTAGTCCAAAAATGGAAAGGGTTATTCCTCCGAATTAGTTCTTGCAATTCCATCGCACACTTCCTGAAATGTAACCGATAAAAACCATCACCATCTACTGGCATCATTGGCATCAATTTTAAATGATCTGTTCAAATAATAATTGTAATGTGAACCCAATATTCCATAATTTTGTGCTTAGGAGAGTTGATTAAACAAGAACATACAATTTTATGTTCAATTCAAGAAAATGTAAATTTTACACACAATTCAATAACAAATCGGTGCATATCGCGCCATCTAGTGGTATATATTAAGTATGTATGTATTTATGTATCTATTATTTAACATATGTATGTATTTTTGTTTTTAGTGAGTATCTATTTTATGTTTATTGTTGCTATTGTCGCACCACTGACAACCCCATGTCATGTCCAGGTATTTCTGTCCATTCCAGGTTGCCTGGAAGAGATCGCGGAATGCGATAAGGCCGCCCATTGTATATTATAGTATTAAGTTTCTTTTTTTCTTGTTTATTATGGTGTACAATAAAGTGTATATAAATAAATAAATAAATAAATATATATTTGAACCAAAAATTCATTCTTGGCGCTGGGAGCCCGTGCCCGAACTAAATACGTAACTGGTCAAAGGTCAAACATCAATATTATTATTAGCCCAGAAATCGCCCTACCTAACTACAGTTCACTCTGACGTGACATTAAGCTGAACCGAGACCTTGAGTGAAAACCGTACGACCTTGACAGCCAGACTTTTCATTCCATAGTTCAAGGTTAAATGCTTGCATTTACCAGCATAGCGTGATATGAATTGATTGCAGCCCCATTAAACTGTTCATAATAAACTAGATAAGTGAAGGGTTTAAAAATAAATTAAATAGTTTTGGGGTCATGTCTATTTATTTATTTAGCCAAACTACTAAATCAAGTGCACGTGTGACGCTCAAGAATTTTTTTGTTAGTATTGTTACAGGATGCGTTATGTAGTCTCTGTCTTTTTAACCGACTTCCCAAAAAGGAGGAGGTTCTATGTTCGACTGTTTGTGTGTATGTATTTTTTTTTTTATTTCTCCGTCTATTGTGGATCGATTTTGAAAATAAAAAAACAGCCCTAGCGAAACTCGTAAGAAACTGTAGCTCCTCAAATATCCCCCTCTAATTGACTATGTTGAGCTTGTAGAAAAGTTCCCAGTGGGCCATAAACAGCCATGGCCCGCCTGGAAAACCCTAAACCGGTTACGAAGCCAAGTGGGCCACTGTAGGCATAACTTAGTCAGACGGGGGTACTCCAATCAGCCACAGTATGACTGCGGAACCACCCCGAAGACGATACCCTATCTCCTGTCCTGCTCCTTATGTAAAAACACCTGCACCATGCAAGACCTTTGTGAGGCCAGCGCTAAGGCTATCGACGTAGAAAGAATTGAATACTGGCTGAAGAAAATTTAGTGATGGAATCATCGACACGAAGAAAAAGAATAAGATCTATCTCTGTACCAAATTTCATCCAGACCCGTTGAGTAGTTTTTGCGTGAAAGAGTAACAAACACTCATAAACTTTCGCCTTTATAATAGCCTGTATTAGCCTGTATTATATATTCTAGCTGTTGCCCGCGGTTTCGCTCCCGTGGACCACCACACAGGACCCGTTTTCTGGATAAAAAAAGGATTTTCTGGATGAAAGAATTTTTCAAATCGGTCCAGTAGTTTCGGAGCCTATTCGGTACAAACAAACAAACAAAAAATATTTTCTCTTTATAATATTATAGTATAGATATAGATAATATTAGTATATATATATTGTGAACAAAAGTTTCGTGTGCTTATATATTTGTGAGTAGTAGTCTCTAGAGGTACTTATCCGATTACGAACATTCTTTCAGAGTTAGAAATCTGGGTATCATATTTAAGCTACTTTTCCCGGAAAATAACATGGTTGTTACGGAAAAGGCCACTGGAGCGAAGCCGCAGGCAAAGTCAGCGTTTGATAAGATGAACATTAGTTTATTTTATAAACAGAGTAGTTTCTCAGTATTTCCGCGAATATCTTTGTCTCAAAGTCTATCCATTTGGAATGTATTTGTTTTTTAATTGGATCAAAGGTAAAGAGGAAGTTATTGTTTTTGATCAATTAAAGTGGATGTTACGGTATTACAAAGATACTTCTAAGGAATATCGAGACTTTTAAAATTTATATAAACAAAGATTTTAGACATTCAAAGCTTTTATTGTTCATCAAACACTAGTAATTGTATACAAAGTTTAAAATATGCAAGAGACTGTGTTATATAATGTGTCTGGCCTTGTAGTAATAAAAATTTAAGGCCGTAAAATATGATTTTAGTACCTGAATTACTTTTTGCGATATCCACATAGTCTAACAATAATAACTTTGGATCTAGGTCTAGCATAGACGTACATTCAATTTTATTTTTACTGCCATAGAGAATCTAAAAAAACATTAAACTAATACTCAAAAGATAAGTTATTTTTGTATTGAGCCGTAAAAGACAATAATAGTTTTTAAATGTTATTTCAGTAGTTTTTATTTCATATCCTAAAATTATGCAAAATTTTTAGTGATTAACACATGTCTTTTATTTGTTATTTTGTTAGTCTTTAAATTGTTCTACACACTGACAAAAGAATCACAGCTCTAAGTAAATTACTTTTAATTTCATTATTACCTAAAGAGAACTCCTACGCATTTTTGCCTTATAATTTTTTCAGAATTTAGGAAATGAAATAGAAACGTGTCGGAATTAAACCCCTTATGTCGGGTGTTTTTTACCCATAAAATTTAAAAATTAGGTATATTTTACGCCCTTAAAGTTGTATTACTAACCGTGCACATTGTATAGCTTCTTGATGTATACCGGGCACAAATTCAAAACACTGGAAATCTAATAATTCACCAGAAACACTGGTACGGGCCACATCAGAAGGTTTTTATTCACCAGGGACAATTCGCCCGCATTATTGTCAAACCACTGCATCTCCTGAAAGCCAGAATCAACAGTGGTGACCACCAGAAAAGTGCCGAGGCAATGAAGCTCGACGAAATTTGGTGAATGAATTAAACTGTCTTGGATCTCGCAACGAAATTAATCATAATAGAATAACGGAGGAGTAGAAAATGAAACATTATTTACACTTCCCTCCATATCAAGCAAGAGACAGAACAAACTAGGCCAATATACACAAAAGGCCGTTTAAAACTGGGGTAAGCCCAGTTGCCTAGCACCACGGAAGGATAAAAGTCACCCAAACGACCATGGTGAGGGATATGCTTTGAATCAAATAAAAAAGAAGATATCCACTGGAGAACCAAGATTAAGAACATAGCCCAGAGAATTGCCAAACTTAATTGGCAGTGGGCAGAACACCTTGCTTGCAGCGTTGGAAGGTCATCAGTTCACCTAGTTCCTACTAATGATTAAAGGTGCGGAAAGCTGCTGGATGCACACTTGCGGGAGGCCCATGTGCAGTAATGTAGACGTCTTTCGGCTAAAATGGTGATGATGATGAAATAGGTATTAGCCAGATGAGCTACCTTAATTTTCTGTTCATCAATGAATGTACCGTTCATCTCGTGATTAAGGTCGTGGGTTCAAATCCGGGCAAGTACCAATGTGACGTTTTCAAATTCATATGCACTTTCTAAGTTTCTCTTGGACATCACAGGCAATGGTGAAGGAAAACATCGTGAGGAAATCTGGACTTTATAGTTAATGTAAGTCTGAAATAGCCAAGGCAGAGGCCTGTGAGGTTCCCAGAGGCGGCTTAAATAACTTTGACAACAGAGGTGGCCACAACCTCACACGAAAAGAGGAAGATTGATGTAAACAAAATGGTTTCCTTCGGGCTAGCACGCATCAAAGACGATGAGTACATCGTCTTTGATGTTTTAATTATAGCATATTATCTCGAAAAATGCCCACCCTTAATGATTAATTAGAAAAACCCAATAACACTTTCCCGAACTAGAAATCAAACCAAGGACCTCATGCATACTTGCTCAGCAATACCGCTTTCAATAACTAGAAAACGAGGGACATTGCAAATACGATCTATATTTACTTACTATTTGTTAAAAAAAACACTAAAGGACACATACACCGAAATACATTTCCCATCTATCACAAACGACCATTACACTACTCACTGTGATGGTACCAATAAAACGACCCCACAGTGGAAAGCCTACACTCCGAAGTGTATATACAAACACGAATAGTTAATATTGTACTCGATTGTACATAGGTACAGTCGCGGACATCATCAACATTCTCCTGACTCACTATAGAAAGTGACATTTCATTAGTGATTGTTGAAACGTACAAAATGTATGCGATTGACATGCACTATTGAAATGTACGTGGCCAATCCCAAACATTTTGAACCTTTGACAATACAATTGTCATCACTGGTAGATTGTCACTTTGTGTAGACCCTGTTATTCCAATTAAATTGGCGGTTGGGGAAGCATGTTTTCTTTTTCAATGCATCAGTTTTCATCAGTCACTCACTTTTTAGCCACATCATTTATCATAAATCACTGTTCTCAATTACGTTGGAGAAAACATGGCACTTCAAGTTTCAGAAAGAGACTGACATGCAGATTGCAGGTGTGAGTGACAGGGGTCGCGGATGAAATCGCGTGTCGGACTTTTACGGACTAAAACCCACCCGTGTTTCTTCAGTTGCTTGTGCCAGGGCCGCGGTAACTCACATTCAAATTTATTCGCGACCCAGATAGGCATCGGCCCTAGCGGATCCCGTCACTTTAGCATACATCTCTTTGAGGCACGCGTTGAACACTACGCGCTGTTGACTCGGGCCTGGTCCTTATCGGACGGCGAGCTAACCATTACTTGCCGTCCCCAAGCCTATGCCTACAGTGGCCGGGAATCGGTTTGCGACTCCAGACGCACAGGGCGTCTCCTGCGGTGGCTAGAGGCATGAGGGCGTCTCTTTTGAAGCGGTCCAGACCTGGCATTGCATCGGAAATCATGACAGCCCGGAGTCTCACTGCAACGTAGTGACATGTGACACCGAAAGTGACAAGTAACAGTGGCACCGCTCTGTCAGGAGTGTGATGACAAATAAAAGAAGTAGTCCAGTGTTTTTTAACTATTCTTATTTATGCGGATTACTACCGTCTGCCTAGCGGTGGTCAAAGATTTTATACTGCTAGGCAGACATTCCAAGTTAAAAATGTTTTCAGCTGCATGTGGTCAGACTGGGCGCGACTCCAATGTAGTTAAGAAAAAGCTAGAGGACTCACAAGTTAAAACAATAACCTGGTGAAGGTTGCGAGACTCAGTAGATGCTAGAAGTGCGGCATCGATCGATGTGTACTTGATCCCAAGGCTGAAATGATGATGTATGTCCAGCTATATGACGATGTCAAAAAAATCTGTATATGCTGGCCTCGTTTTCTAAAGAAGCGTTGGCTTACTGCACCTATAAGCATTGCTATTAGTGCATGCTATTTTAACTCACCCTCATAACCAATGCAAATGACAAAATCACTCAGACAACCTGTCTTTGACCTGGACAAGAAATTATACCCTACCATAATCACTGATTACTACACAGATGACCCATTTACACACTGGAAGTATCACATAACTATATGTAACGCTAGCTATAGAACGCACGTAAGTGGCGATAACCCTTCTAAAAAGTATGGATAGTGGTGCATTGTTATAGAAATGAAATGGAAGTTTTAATGTTGGCCTGAATCGAAATAATCGATGGAAATTAATGTTGGGTCAATGGCTGACTGGATATCGTTTCTCTGTTATGATTTTAAATATAGCTGAGGCTCTAAACAAGGGTCATTCTATTGACGAAAGTGACGCGGTAGCGATTGGTAAATACGAAACTTTTTTTTCTTTTGATGTGAACGGGTGTACTGACGTTTCTGAGTTGGTGGGCAAGGTTGGACTGCGTGTACCGTGTGCATTTCTTCGGCATGCCCGTCTCCTTCATGTCCCTAAAGTTGAAACTACGTACAGACATAATTCGTGCATGATAAGAGTTTGTCGTACGTTTAATGCGATGTGTGTGGATGTTGTTCTGGACTTGTTCGATACTAATATTAAAAACCTATAAACTAAGTCGAGTAAGAGTTTCTTTGATATGTAGAAACATTTTTTTAATTCTTTTTCTGTATTTGTTGGGCGTTGAGTTATATATCTTTTTTTTATGCTCTCGCTGATGTGTATTTTATGGTAACTTTTATATGGGTGGAAACTTTTGTTCCAACTGTAAGTTTTCCTAAGATCAATAAAATAAAATAAAATGAAATTTTATGGGATTGCCAAGTGCTATCAAAATGTCACGTGGCCAATCCCTTACATTTTGACATTTCAAAAAAATACCATTTTTATTAGAGTGACACTTGTCTAGAGCCACTAGTATGTACACTAATGTGCAGTGAGCATAATTTTAATGCGGAAAAAATGCCGATTCAAATGTAGCGAAAAGTGATTGAAGTGAGATCTTCTTCTTCGTCGGTACACTCTTGATAGAGTGGTCGTGGTCAGCATGTCACAGTGAGACACCGTGCTGCCATGATTCGCCTCACGATGCGGCGCCATACCTGCTGCGCTGGCTGTGACTCGTGTGCACTCATGAAGTGGACCACCTAGACTTGATCCGGTCGGTCCATCGCATGGGTGACCTGCCGCGCGCTCTCGTTCCTTCCACTTACCCCTGGACCACAAACCGCTCAATAGAGTCGTTGCTCCGGTGGGACACGTGACTAAAGAACTGAAGAATCATAACTGGACTAAATCCGATAGACGCTGCTTGATGCCGTGTTCTTGGCGAATAGATACGTTGGTGCGTAATTCAGTTTATTATTTTTGGTTCTACTTTCTCACTAGTCTTTGCTATTATAGTTCATGAAATTCAAAGAGTCTAAACAAATAAATTACATTCTATCAGCAAACGAATTTCAAAAAAACATGCTTTTTTAGAATGTGACTTTCAAAAAAAGCTTTTTTACAAAAAAATACTATCCAAATAAGAAAACTACAAAGGGAAAAATAACTTTATTTTTGGAAGTCGGTGTCTTTGGTAGGTACCAATTTTTCGCGTTATGGACACCGACTTCCAAAAATAAAGTTATTTTTCCCTTTATAGTTTTCTTATTTGGAAGTCGGTAGTATTTTTTTGTAAAAAAGCTTTTTTATTTTTCCCTTTTTAGTTGTACCTACCTAATAGGCAAGTAGATAAGTAAGGTACCTATATTGCCAGAATAGATTACCCGAATATCATGAAACTGGACATAACCGGTGAAATGAGAGGTGAACTATACACATCTGCGTACCCCTTTAGAGCGTACTGGCGTGATGTTATGTTATAAAATGGTGTAATTAATAAACAGACATGCGATTGCAGCAATCCCGAGAGATTTGCCGTTATTTATTGAAGAGATCTCTTATATATCTCCGAAGCCCTTCATCAGATCTTCAGCAAATTAAAATGGGACCATTTTCGAAATAAGAGTATATTTCGAAAATGGTCCCATTTTAATTTGCTCAAACAAACAAAAAAAAGAATTTTCAAAATCGGTCAATTGACGGATATCGCTGAACAAACACAAAAAAAATAAAAGAAAAAAAAACATAAAGTCGAACATAGAACCTCCTCCTTTTTGGTAAGTAGGTTAAAAAGGAAAATCATAGGGTTTAAGGTCAGGTTACGATGATTTCTTGGAAGGATGACCTTCACAAGATAGGTAGTAGTGGTGTCTTTGATTATCTTGGAAAAGGTTCAGTTCCGACCGCTCTGAACCCGTAACCTAAAACTTTATACGTATACCCTAAAAGTAGTGAGTTAATATCGAATTTATTGTATCCTCAAGTTTCTATTTCTATTACATTTCAAATTGTACTTCAACAACGCAAGACCAGTTACGTAAATCCTAAATGTATATCATGTGTTGGTATATGTATGACCATGATGAATATTCCGGATCACAGTTCCCATTTAAAAATAGAACGGGAACGTGCAAGCTTTTTTATTTTTTTATCGTGGAGAAATGCTCATGCATACTGCGCTACCACGGGGAGATATAGATATTTATATGGGACTTCAACCCTCCAACTCCACGGTGTTCTCCTGTGCCGCTTATGGCGGGAACACGGGCACACGTTAGCACTCACCGCGAACCCGCTGTGGCTGTACGTCACCGTAGTCTCCTCTAGGAAGTAACCCCCATCACCGGCGCACCAGAACACATTGCACGCCGTGACCACCCAAGGGACTAAACCAGCACATGGGTGACAGGCGGTATGGTGGTCAGGTCAGTGGCCCCGCCACCTATCACTTTATCGCCATCAGACGGTGGTGACCCCGTCCAGGCCGTGGAAAGTACGGAGAGCGGCGCGCTGCAATACCAGCACTCCTCTCGCGCCGTCGTTTCCAACCCTCAGTCGCGATATCGTATGGGTATGGGAGGCCCATACGACATCGCGGCCCGCCTCAGTAGCGATGCCAGATAGGCAGTTCATCATCATCATCATTTCGTCGCCACACTGATCGGTCCTATGGGTCTCGCATCCATCGGACTCCCGTAGCCTTGACCAGGTTGTAACTCCACCTGCGTCTTACGGAACGTTTTACTCCAGAACTTTTCGGCTCCAACGGCCATCCGTTCTGCGAGCAATGTGCCCTGCCCACTGCCACTTAAGTTTGGTAACTTTGGACTATATCGGTTACCTTGGTTCTCTTGCGGGTAGGCAGTTGCTCCATGTAAAATACTGGTATTCAGCAGCATCGAGTTATACTGGCAGCCGACATTGGCATAATTTAGAAAAAGGGTAGGCAGATAGATACCTTCTAAAACGGGTCAGTTTTCTGAACACGTCAGGCAAAGATAACGTGTTGCACCGACCCCAAGTAAAATGGGACAAGGGCAGGAAGATGATGATACCCTTCATTAAATTTTTTATGTAGAGAAAAGGGCAACGGTTAAGCATGACCAAGTACACCGAAAACAGTTTCCCAAACAGTTTAGTGTATGTGGGATGTACACCATGTATCGATAACGCATCGGAGTACGTCTTGTTGTCCGATGATGGAACGGGGTATTTGATTGGGTCTCCTGTTGTATTTCATCACCTATTCAAATTTTTACCAATTCAGCCAACAATGTTCATTTCCAAACAAAACAGTAAATACTCAATACGAAAACAAATAAAATGCGACAGTAACACACATCATTTTAAAGCACCGATAGGGACGATCGTAAATTTTCAAAAGTTTTATCTGAAAAAAGGTTCTTTATTATTTTCCAATGTGATACAGCGCTGGGACGCTGTAGGCTATCGTTATCAAATACTATTATGAGTGCGGTTACATTTTGTACGTAATTAGCAGGACACCTGATTCCGTACACAGTGATATCAAACGTGAGAGGAGAAAGAAGGAAGAAAGAGATGGAGATACACAGGACGTGTAGCGGAATCCCTTTCTTCTAGAATCATCTTCCTTTGTCTTGGCCCATATTACTTGGGATCGGCGCAACCCATTTTCTTCTTTCATACCATCCTGTCCCTCGTCACGAGCACTGACTGCCTTTTCATTCATATCACTCCTCACTAAGTCCATCCATCTTTTATTTGGTCGTCCCTTCCCTCTCCATCCATCCACATTTATATTCATAACTCTTTTAGTAACATGCGTTTCATCCCTCCTCGTCACATGACCATTCCTGGACAAACGGTTTCCTTTCAACTTGACTGTCACTGGCTCTCCACCTTGAAACTTTCTCTAATATACTCATTTCTTTCTTTATCCATTCTCA
Organism: Anorthoa munda; assembly: GCA_945859665.1. Classification (NCBI taxonomy): domain Eukaryota; kingdom Metazoa; phylum Arthropoda; class Insecta; order Lepidoptera; family Noctuidae; genus Anorthoa; species Anorthoa munda. The sequence continues at coordinate 16,759,573 of OX243896.1, read as the reverse complement.
TCACTCCGCACATCCATGTCAACATTCTCATCTCTGCTACATGCAATCTTTTTCATCCATCTTTTTCACAGCCCAACATTCTGATTCATGCAGTACTACAGGTCTAATAACTTGTAAATTTTCCCCTTTAACTTAAGGTACAGCCGTGGGTCGCAAGTTGTCCCAACCTGTTTTGACCTGTCGCCAATTCATCCATCCTAAGTTGATTCTGTGCGTTATATCTCGGTCTATTTTGCCATTCCCTTGGACAAGCGACCCTAGGTACCGCAAGTCGGAGCAGATATTTATGGATGTTCCAGCGAAAAAAATCCGAATGAAGGATTAAGTAGTTTCAAGCTGCACGTTAAGATTGTTTGTTTGGATGGTATGGTAAGTACCCAGGCATTTTATCAGCAAAAAAATATTTTTATATGTCCATAAATCTGAATGTACACGCGAGTCTGCTGCGAGTACTACGCAGTGCGCACCTGACCTTTCCGAAGGTCATCCAATAAGGTTACTAATTAATTCAAGAATTCAATAAATACCTTATTTCAGTATCAAGTGCCTCTTCATACATTTACACGAAGAGTGAATTTGACGCCTTACTCGATGGCGCTACTCGTACTATATGAGACACTTAGTTCAAGTACTAGTTAAGAACCGACTTCGTATGTAAGTTGAAGAGTTCAGACCAACTCTTTTGAAGTTATAAGTGCAAAATCCTCTTTTATGTTAGCACTCGTAGTTGGTAACGATCTTGATACGCGTTGGGTTACAGGGTATAAAATCTTTTGGTAACAAGCAGACTAAGGACAAGTGTTCCAAAGTTTTGTGAGATCGGATGTCAATTGTTTTTGAGTGTGTGGGTGATTCAAGTGTTTTCTAAGATGTTATGGTGTGAATAGCTTGACTCTTACTTGATAACACTGGCCATGGTAAGGGACATAAATAACACAAAAGGGTTTGGGAAAAGGAGCCCTTTGAGAAAATACAAGTAGAGGCTAAGTTGATGTTAACGATGGACGGGATATAGGGGATGACTACTGAGACGAAAAATAAAAATGAATTGAATGAAGAAGAAGACATGTAATGGCAACTCCAAATTAATTTAAGGACAGTTTTTTTTTTGTTGGTGTTATTATATTAGGATTAGGATTGGGTAGATGAACTCCGATTTTCTCCGTTTTCCTCCAGTAAACTCCCATTTGGTCTGGTTTGCATGCAGACCTCCTCTCTGTGGGAGAGAATGGGCCGTAATCCACGACGCGGGTTCAGTGCGGGTTGGTGGATGTCAGATGTCTTCGAATTTTTGGTTCTAAGACATGTCGGTTTCCTCACGATGTTTTAACGTTTTGAGAGCAGTGGTGATGAAATAATTTACACAAACTAAAGCGCCTGCCTGGGTTCGAACCCACGACCTACATAATTGTAAATCACGACTGTTTCCACTGGGCCACCATCTCATTTCTTAGTATTATCGTGTTTCTAAGAAGAAACTGTATATATTTCAGACAGAAAATTCCTTTGAAATGGATGTGAGGGTTCACATCCATTTCAAAGGAATTAGAATAATTGACGAGACCAATTTCACTGACGCTTCTATTCCTTGGCAATGAAGATTGACATCTCCAGAAAGATGGCCGTCGCGACGCGCGTTAGATACTAGGGCACAGATAAACTATTTAATCTTCAAGTCTCGACTACAATCGTGTCAGAATAATTTGTCACCAATTCCCGTTTTCACTTTCAATAAGCGTCAACTAAATGTAGATGATGTGAAAATAGTAACAAAGCAGTTACATATTGACGATAAGAAAAAGCGAAAATCTATAATTGTACATAGCATACTGACCGCTATTTACACAACGTAGTGCACACTTTTCGATAGAAAAATATAGGTGTGTTATTAATGCGTCAAATATAATAAGTCATGACCATAATATAAGCGCAAACAAAAGAGTTCGCTAACCTCGAAGCAAGTTATACGAAACATATCTCCCATGCGAAATGCTTAGTCAACCCAAAAGTGACAAATACCGAATTTGACATAAAAGCAGACAGATAAGTGTCAAAAATTTAGAATTTGCCTACTGAGTAAAGAAAGGTAGTGAAAATTTTAGAATTTGCCTAATGAGTGAATAAAGGTAGTGAAAAATTTAGAATTTGCCTACTGAGTGAATAAAGGTAGTGAAAAATTTAGAATTTGTCTACTGAGTGAATAAAGGTAGTGAAAAATTTAGAATTTGCCTACTGAGTAAAAAATGGTAGTGGTTACTTCCGGCGCAGCGATATTTTCTTTTTAATATCGTACCACATGCTGTGATAGGAGCCTTTTTGGTGTCGCACGGGGTTATTTATTTTTATTTTTTATTATCGTTTGTGTTTTGCTTATCTCGTGTCTCCTGTGCGGGTCACAAATAAATATTTTTACTTTCTTTTTTCTTTTCTTTCTTTACTTATGAAAATACTTGCGTTGTATTTAACTGTATAGTTCTAATTCGTTTAATGTTTTAACTAGTTCCTTACGGCGGCGTCACCCGTGTTTAATTTTGAACATTATTCCTAGAGAACGTAAGTGTACGTTCTCTAGGAATAATGTTCAAAATGATGAAGGGATAAAAAAGCCCGCCTTTTTACACAGTAAAATAAACGTTTTTGATTTTTTACGTCCTTCTGACGTCTTCAAGTTCAAACTACATCTATACCGAAATTCATCAGGTTCAGCGGTTTAGGCGTGAAATCTTAACGAACAAACGTGTCCGTCAGTCACTTTCGTATTTATTTACTACTAGCTTCTGCCAACGGCTTCGCCCGCGTATAAGCCAGAAATTATACCAGGGGACCATTATACCAGGTTGAAAACCCAGACTATAATCTATCTCTGTGCCAAATTTCATTCAGATCCGTTCAGCCGTTCTGGCGTGATTGAGTAACAAACATACATCCATCCAAACTTTCGCATTTATAATATTAGTAACAAAATATACCAGCAAGATCGCAAGGTAACATATTCCAGGTATACAAATTATCCTATGTGCTATACCAGATTATAATCTATCTCTTTCCCAAATTTCATCCAGATCCGTTCAATAGTTTTTGCGTGAAAGAGTAACAAACACACTCACAAACTTTCGTCTTTATAATATTATAGTGTGATTACTGTGATTTTGGATTTACACATTAATGGATCAGAGTCATCAAATGATGATTAATTGTCAATTTTTTTATTCTGAACGTTATTGGCATAAACTCTGTATCAATCGGTCATTCACCTTTCACCATATAGGCCTGTACACGATAACTTCTGGCATCGTAAATGTTCGTAGTAAACAAATCGTTAAAAAATACATTGTTCAATTTGATTGAAAACAGCAAAACAGTTGTTTATATTTTCAGGCGTAGTAAAAGTGAATATGTGTTTTGTTTTGAGAGATAAAATATTGGCAGTGGACCAAAACGCAGTGTTGCTATACCAAAATTTGGCAATCGTATTTATTTATGAGTGCAATGTTCATGCTCATTACGGCTCATTTACACAGAGTCACAGTAAAAATATACAAACGGCACTGTTTGTATATTTATTCTGTGACAGAGTCGTCTGCCGTGCTTTCAAAGAGGCGACTACCTCATTTGGCTTGCAAGCGTTCAAGTTCGGCATTGAGCGACATGGAATCATTCTCGCTCGATGCCGAACTTGGCCTACTTAGGGTGCGACTAGGCGATTGCACTGGATCGTTGAAGGCTACGACGGCTACCATGTGAATCTTTACTGTTTTTACTCTTGACGCATACACACTTGCGACTTCAGAGGATTTGACAATCGAACAACTGTATTTTCGTTCTTAAGCTTCTTATGGTTTGCTTAACTTGTACAAAATCAAAAGGTAACAATCTTACTAATACTAACATGTGAAAGTTTGGATGGATGTGTGTGTGGATGTGTGGATGTATGTTTGTTACTCAATCATGCTAGAACGGCGGAACGGATCTGGATGAAATTTGGCACATACAAAGAATAGTTTACATACAAAGTCTGAAATAGCACTTAAGCTACTTTTTATCGGTAATGGTGGTTAACACACTGGCACGCATCACGCTGCATGTTGCGTTAAAACGTACGTGCGTACTTGCGTGCGTTTTTCCTATACAAACGGAGATTTACAAGCAACGATAAAAAAGGCATTCACGCGCTACGCTGCGATAATCCTATGTTCCGTTCGGATAAAAAAATACTTTTCACGCGGGCGAAGACACTGGTAGAAGCTAGTGTTTTAAATAAATAAACGATTGAGAAAGTCCAGCTGCAAGTCATCTGGTGAGACTGCATGACGACGAAAAACATAACAAAAGGGCTCGACTATTCTACGGAATAATTTACTTTATTTAGTTTAATTAAACCGTAATAGCCCAAACAAATTCACTTAGACAAAGTGCACAAGTTTTAATGTGCGCAGTTCGTAACTCTTGTCTTTGGGCGGAACTTTCTGATGACAACAATAAGCAGACATCATGCATTTTTAAAATCTGTTTAACTTGGCTGAGATTGCTTGCTCAGCGGAGAAAAAGATTGGGTATCAAGACATATTTTATTTGTTAGGTTATTGGGATGGGATAGTTTCACGAGTTTAAATTTAATTTTGTGCCTTTTAAGAAATGCAGCGAGCGCATTTCTAAAAAGTAATAAAATTAAAGCGAGCATTTTAAATAAATCAAAAGTCAAACTATTTTTAAAATAACTAAACATTATATAGATACTTTTGAATTTTCAAACAAAATATGAATCTAGTTGCACATTCGCAAGCGTCAGTAGGCCTCTATGGAGAAGAATGTGCATGAAACTCCACGGACAAATACATATATTACTGAGAGAGAACGATGTAAAAAGACGCCATATACACGTCTTTTTACATCGTTCTCTCTCAGTAGCGTCTGGAGTAAAATAAACAATTCAAAAATAACATAAGTACGTAATTAAAATCAGGCCGAAGCAGTTAAGCAATGACCAATCCCAACTGATGGTGCCCGTTCACGAACATTACGCATGGATTGGTACCACTCAGCTCAACCATCATGAAGGGAACCGAATGATCCAATACATGTACCACCATCAGAGAGATATTAGAGAGAGCATGACACACTCTCAACTACCAGGGCACACACAAGGCAACTGACGACGTATAGGTACAGTATATGGTAGATTTACAGTTGGTACATAGTACTCACACATTATGCTTTGCAGTTATATAATACTAATAGAAACTGAGTTTATACAATACAATACAAATATATTCATACAGTCTTCAGCAGGTCCAACAATACTTCAAAACAATAATGTTCTACTTATCAATTGTTTTTGCGCCCTAGTAGTTGTGGAGCAGGACTAGCATTGAGCCAAGCATTTTTATCAGTGATGTAATCCCCCAACTTATAATATGCAACTATGCAAGTGTGCGTTTTATACAACAACACTATTACAATACACTGTACAGTTTTAAATTTCGTCACATTCAGTTCTAGAATGTGGGAAGGAATTTTATTGCAACATTGTATACAGTACCCCATGAATGATGAGACTACTTTAGCCAGTCTGAAATCTGGTTGAACTAAGTGGTCCTTATTTCTAGTAATAACTTTAAGTACTCAATTTTACACGCAAGGAAACTATGTAGCACGCTAAACAACTCCCAACCATACAATCAGTTGCAATATGATCATTTACAAGACTACGGTTTTAATGAAACATCATCATCTGCCTAGAAAACTATACTGAATTTGAGATAACATTAGACATTTAAAAAATCCCATTTTACAGCTCGTTCAACCCATTTTAACTTCTATTGCGGTGGTGATATGACAAATGGCAGCTGTACTAAACTTTTAGTTTTTGTAAAAGGTATATGCTTTATATGCCATCGTTATATTTACGGGATAGAACTCAAAATCGGTTGAACGGACTGTAAAAAGAGTTTGTAAAAATTTCTTATGTTATTTCAAAAGGAGTATACATATATTGGGTTCAGCTTCGAGTCTTAGCGGGCGCAACCGAGTACCAGAATTATACATGAAGCGACTACCTATCTGGCCTTATATCAGAGAATACAATATTTATATTATTTATTCACGTAGGTACCTGTGACAAGGATCGCCATATAATTTTATAGCACGTTGCTAAAATTAGCTACGCATAAACGAACTGATTGTGTGCCCATCAGTGAGGGTTCGTCCTCATTAAGGGAAGGCTATGTCACGGTTCTATTTTATGATAAAGGGGCAAAACATACCCTGTTTCCTTTTCCTGTTACTTTTCTGACTAAATTTAAAAATACAGAGATAAAGAAGAAGCGTAAGTTAAATGTTTCGTATTTGATTTTCTAATACCGTGTTTTTACCAAGTTAAATATATGTCAGAACTTAAATAAGAAGCCATCCATAGATAATAAAAAGGGTCCGCGAAACAAGGTGGAAATTCCAGCAAACCTTCATTGAAGATAGAGGATCATCCGACCAGATGGGTGTTGTGTCTGGTCCGGGCAACGGTTATTGTCGGACTGTTGTATGTGTTCAAATCGCGCCGAAAACTTTGCTTGCGCGATGCAGGATTTGTGTGACATCATGTCGTAAGTGGAGGCGTTGATACAATGATCATGAATTACAAAGTTTACAATTATTTATGTTGAGTATGAAGAATGAAGTCTCCGACCAGACAGGTCGCAACGCGACAATGCGACGCGATTATGTGACATGGCTCCGGTACAAGACTACGCCTGCGGAATGTGTAAAAGCAGCGCACTCATCTGTCATAATTACGGAAACAATAGAAAAACAATAGACAGGCGCCTGATTTAGGTGTCGCGACAGTTAAGGGGGGCAACCTGATTGTACCCATCTTCAAAAACTTCATGCTGACGATTTACGAGATTACATGAAGAAGTCAAATGATTTCACCAAAACCTGGAGGTTTACCAAATAAGGCCATTTCACCTACCTAATTAATTCACACTTAAATCACCTCCATTAATTCAACGCTCATCAATGGACCAAAAACCCAGTTCGATGAATAGCATCGCATTTTGCATTGAATGCCTTTCAAGTCTCTACAGAGCTCCATTTTGGAGCAAACATTACATCCCAGGTATTAAAAGATCGAAGGTTCCAGAACATAAACGTGCCAGCAATTAGCTTAATGAAATCAACGCCACGTCGCTTTGAAAGAATGGACCAATTACTTATTCTATGAGCGTTTTATGACGAATTATGTGACAATTTATCGTCCGTCTCTCTATTTATGGAGATTTGATGTTATACAGACATGGTTTTGTGCATAGATTGATGTACATTAAATTAACTTAATAAAGTAGATAAAATCACGACTATATTCACCAAGTGTAAGGCACAGGTATAACTTTTATTTTTAGAAAAGGGGGAACCTAAAAAAAGGCGCCTGGACTTTTAGGAAAAAACACCAAGGTGTGTGAGATTTTAACCGGCAGAGTGCACCTATAGCTAACCCACCTTCTTCTGGACAAACATTTAAATAAAAATACTTAGAAATAATTATTTGAATCAACAAACAACAAAAAAATAAACAGTAAATTCTTGGCAATAATGTCTAATCAAGTAACATATCAAATAGATCCGCCCTCAAAATGATGAAGGACATGCGGGTTACCTCACTATGTTTGTGAGGAAACCCCCGCATGTCCTTGACCCATAAAAATCGAAGACATGACATGTGTCATATATACCAACCCGCACTGGGCCCGATTGCGGCATACAGCCTTGCATAGTGAAGAGACCTGCGTCCCAGTAGTAGGAAAATTAAAGATTGATTATGTTAATTAAACAATGGCTCAATTCACATCAAGTTTTAACAATAAAATAAAAAAAATAGCTCTCATATAATCACAAAATGTAATAGACAAAAAGTTTTGTTGAAAACGTGTGGAGCGGTAATTAATACCTGGTGACTGCTTGTGTGTTATTATAATATATAGTGGACTGTAGTTTGTATAGGCAGCTGAATTGATACAATTTGTTTGTTTTAATAAGCATTCTTCTTCTTCTTCGTGTCAATGATTCCTTCATTAAATTTTCTTCGACCAGTATTCAGCCACGTGGACAGCCCTAGCGCTGGCCTCGCAAAGGTCTTGCATGGTGCAGGTGTTGTTACATAAGGAGCAGGACAGGAGATGGGGCATCGTCTGTGGGGTGGTACCGCAGTCACATTGTGGCCGATTGGAGTACCCCCATCTGACTAAGTTATGCCTACAGCGGCCCACTTGGCTTCGTAACCGGTTTAGGGATTTCCAGATGGGCCATGGCTGTTTATGGCCCGCTGGGAGCTTTTCTGCAAGCTCAACATAGTCAGTTGGAGGCGGGTATTTGAGGAGCCACAGTTTCTTGCGGGCTTCGCCAGGGCTGTTGTCTTTTATTATTTTAGTCGACTTAAGGAAGCTCTTTCGACTCTTCAATCGCCATCTCCTTGGTTGCTCCATGTTGTACATTAGGTGTCGGTTGTCGGTCTCCTGTTTGTGCTTCTCGGAAGAAAAGGCAACTTCTCTTCGAACTTCGAAGTTGGTTAAGCATTTACTTTCACGCATATGAAAACGTGTTGCTTCATCGAGTCCATCATCGGAAGAGAACTTTTGACAGCTCTTTACAACAGATTATAAATCTCATAGATAAAATAAAATAGTAATGAAATTGTGTTGCCATTAACAAGTCAAATTTGAATTTAATATTCTGCCAAGTAGTTTTGAGGTGTTATAATTTTCGGTTAGATTTATTGAGTACATAAATAAACCAGTGAAATTGCAGGTACATAACTTTTCAACTTTATTTCCTTGGTGGAGCAAATGCGCCACGTCTTTGGTGCAATATCACTGAATTTGCGTAGTAGAATAGATAATGTACGTGATTTGCCAGATGACAACCATGCTACGACAAAGTCGCTTGATAATTTCGGATTTGTGGCCGAAAAGCGATAGGTACTGTCATTAGTGAAATAGCGTTAGCCGAAGTGATTTTCGAAAGAAGACAATTTCAAAATCTTAACGACGCCTTCTCAATTAGAATAGCGAAATTGTCAAAATTGACATGTATTGTGTCAACAATTGCCTATTCTGACACAATTGAATTAGCAGACTTGGGCTCCATTATAGCTGTTGAAAAATTTTCGCCTACACTCTCTTTTGTCCCTCACTTAATTGAAGATTAATTTTTAATTACAAGTTCTAATTAAACATTTTTCTTTACTCTGTGACATAAACATGAAAGTAATTAGCTAAACGAAATCACGCATTTAATTCACAAAGCCTAGTTCGTGACAAACAAACTAGGCTGTCTCTTCACACCTTTTTAATTATTTAGTGACGTGAACTTATGTGTTGCCAGTCATTAATTTATGTAACAATAGTTCGTTGTTATAGAGCACGGAACGCTACGAGCGAATATAGTATATAGTGGCAGCGTTAAAATGCTGGGCACATGGCTCAGCTGTCATAACCATAGTCCATGTTTTCTGATCTACAGCATCTTTTCTGGACAAGCGTGATCTATCGTTGATCACATTTTCACTTGCTGTCAGGGGAAAATTTGGCCAAACGGGCCGGGATTTTTTTTATGTTTAGGATATAAACAAAATCCCGGCCAAGTGCGAGTCGGACTCGCGCCCGAAGGGCTCCGTACCATTATCGCAAAAAACGGCAAAAAAAAACACGTTTGTTGTACGGGAGCCCCACTTAAATATTTATTTTATTCTGTTTTTAGTATTTGTTGTTATAGCGGCAACAGAAATATCAATCATCTCTGAAAATTTCAACTATCTAGCTATCACGGTTCATGAGATACAGCCTGGTGACAGACGGACAGACAGACAGACAGACAGACAGACGGATCGCGGAGTCTTAGTAATAGGGTCCCGATTTTACCATTTGGGTACGGAACCCTAAAAAGGCAGAATTTTCATCAGCTTTATCATCATTACTTCAGCCGTAAGGTGAGGTGGCTAAGGTGTCCATAGCTGGAAATGGGCCTTTCCCAAGCGTTGCCACAAAGAGCGGTCCTGTGCATCCAGCGCACTCCCGCGGCCATTACCAGATGTTAGGTAGGCATCCGAATTGTCATCGGGCCGTTAATTTCTACGATTTTCTGGTGACACGCTTTTTTTTTATTGGAAAGTTTTGACAATGTCGTTTCTAGCAGTGCCCGCCGAGACGTTTCGGTGCTCTGTGTTCTTTATTTATAAATTCTATGTGTATGAATAATGAACTAGTTGATCGCCGCTTCTTTTGGGATTTTGGTCTATTTTAAGCTGTGGTTTTTTCCTACTCTATCAAACAGAATTATAAAGGTGTTTAGATTAGCAGGCCCAAACGTTTAAGCTGTTTATTATTTCAGCGGTACTTCATAATAAATGTCCAGTGGATATGTTAGTTGTAAATTAGATGATGAAAGGTTGTATGATTAATTATAAACTATCTGTGTTCACGCCTTATGCGGATGAGATTCGAATTCTGGTAAATAACTTTACTTCGTGTTGAAAGACTACAACTCAATTAGACCAGTATGCAGCCACATGGGTGCAACCACGCGGTTATGCATTACACGTCCATGTTCGTGATCCGTGTCCGTTATTTAAGACGACGACTAACGCCAACGACCTTGAGGGAACAAAACGCGCACTCGTTTGACACCCGCGTGACCTAAAATTTAGTAGTTTTTTTGTATTTTCCTTATTATTCTATGACTTTAAAAAATAAAGCCTCAGATCAAAATGTAGATAATTAAATTGTATTTGAGATTGTGTAAATTTTATTAAAATACGCCCAGCGGTTTTGGGGCGGTTGTCGTGTTTTTGTCCGTTTTAGACATAACTTTACAAATTAATTACTCTATGTTATACGAATAAAACGCAAAATGTTCTTAGATCAAATTATTAAGAAAATGGTCTAATGTAACATATATTTTACCTAAAAAAATACAACTAGCCGTTTAGACGTGATTCTCATTTAAAAATCAGCTTTTTTAGGGAATCGGCGCCTTAAGTTCCAAGTTCAAAATGTTCTGAATTATGACAAATTATGACGGATAGAGTGACGGACATCCGAACTCGGTTCCGAAGTAGCCGTAGTACTTCTTGAAGGGCAAGAAGTACTACGGCTGCTTTGGAACCGAAATTTCACAGATATAGATCGGATATAGTGCGTAACCGCCCTGAGGCTCTACACGTAGTGTCAGTCTATCAGCAATAGCAATTGTTGAAATGCCAAAATGAAAGGGATTTATTGTCACTTGTATAGAGCGTTTGAAAAGCTTTATCATTTGCAAGTCAGGCCTTAGAAAAGTGACATTCAATCATCGAAAGCGTGGTAATAGCGATTGTAAAAAAGGCAAAATTGTATTATATTGACAAGCGCTATCCAAAAATCACGCGCACTAACGTCTTCGCTGACATCGGATGCCACTGGTCTAGAGCCTCTAGAAGAATGTGGAGATGGTTCGAAAAAAAGGTGGCGCATCTCCTGTGGCATGTCAAGCTTAATAATAGGGTAGTTGACAAAAAATATCTATTTAGTCCGCCAGTTAGATAACCTAAAAATATTGGACACGTATTTTTTCATATGCCACGTGAACAAAAAATTACGACGATACAGTGCGTTAAAATATCATGTGACGTCACGGTGTGATTAGTACTATACTGACAAAGTGACATCACAAGCCCCCACTCCTGAACTTTGATGCGCTTTATCTTTGTCATTTTTTATTTATTTGATAAAGCAAAACATACGGGTGGAATATTATTTGATAATCTCACGAACGGACTAAATGGTCTTCCCAGGAAACATCCCTATTTTACTGTATTGTGGTATTAATCACTATAGCAACATCTAAGATGTGGTTACGAACACACATAGTTATACCTCAGAAGGACTAACACGGAACCCTCGAAACTATCAGTACGACCTAACAAATATTGGTTCCGTGCGGAAATTACTCTCGAACCCGTAGATGTATGTACAGGAGCTAATAGCTAACAGGGTGTTCTACGTAAACGACAAATTCTAAGTAGCAAAACTTCAAGGCTCTTGCAGATAAGTGAGCCGCGACAATGCAACAACATGACTTCATAAAAATGGTTCTAAAATTGGTCTACTTAAAGAAACCTTTCTATGAAAACGCGTCGTCAGATCGTTGTCGCTTTGTCTCGCCGTTTCTGTATTTATCCGCACCACTACACCAATTACCTTTTCGGAAAAAGAAAAATGTCATAGCTTCCATCAAAAATACAGTAGAATGCACGTCAGTGGTAACAAAACTAGCATAAGCTGGCCTCTCATTCTACTGGAGCTGTACTGCGCTAGGCCAGCTCAAGGCATTACCCACCGATGAATAGTCGCATGTATGAGACAATAGTTGAATGAACGGTACTTTAAAAACCGGCCAAGTGCGAGTCGGACTCGCACACGAAGGGTTCCGTACCATTATCGCAAAACACTGCATAAAAATCACCTTTGTTGTATGGGAGCCCCCCTTAATTAATTTTATTTTAATTTATTAATTAATATTTTTGAAGTAAATATTACACTAAACATTCTGTGAATATTTCAGGCGTCTACCTGTTGCCGTTATTAATATCGACCAAAAAACGGCAAAAATATCACGTTTGTTGTATGGGAGCCCCCCTTTAATATTTATTTTATACTGTTTTTTGTATTTGTTGTTATAGCGGCAACAGAAATACATCATCTGTGAAAATTTCAACTGTCTAGCTATCACGGTTCATGAGATACAGCCTGGAGACAGACGGACAGACAGACAGACAGACGGATCGCGAAGTCTTAGTAATAGGGTCCCGTTTTTACCCTTTGGGTACGGAACCCTAAAAATGAGTCATACGTATAACCATGTCGCATCTGATTACAGGATAATCTTTGCTACGAGACTATATATGGAAAAACATGCAATAAAATCGCCCAAAAGTTGAATACGGGCCCCAGCCTAAAACAGTCACTAATGTTTTCATTACAATACACCCAGTGCGCCTATATTAGTACTAATGTACTCATTTACCTACCGTGTTAATTAATTTTATTCTGATTTAGATTAATAACAACGATTGTAATTCAAATGCTTTGTATTATGTGGCCCAGTAATTGTTTAATTATACTGGAATTTCATTTTAATTTATTTTTGGAAGCGGTTATGTTTGTATCAGATTTCTCATTATACATGGGTTCATGACATATATTTTGAATGTAAACTGTTCCCTATACAGTGTCATATCAAATTAGCTAGAGAAACCTTGCAGATGTGGTGCGTATTAATATCAAATAACGGTACAACAATTAAACAGAGATTTTCCACACTCACTTTTTGTCTTATTGACTTAAGTAAAAACTAGACACCAATCTTGTCAGGGGTATCGTGTCCCGCAGGAGACGCCTTAGGCGTCAGGAGTCGTAACCGCAAGCCGATACCCGGCCACCGTGGGTGCGAGCTTGCGGACGGTGAGTAATGGGGAGCTCGCCGTCCGATAAGGACCAGGCCCGAGTCGACGGCGCGTAGCGTTCCACGCGCTTCTCTAAGAGTTGTCAGCAAAAACTGACGGGGTCCGCTAGATGCCGATGCCTGTCTGGGTCGCGGATAAATTTGAAAGAGGGTTACTGCGGCCCTGGCACAAGCAACTGAAGGAACAGGGGTGGGCTTTAGTCAGTAAAAGTCTGACACGCCCTCTCGCTTCACCCAGAGCGGGTGAAGTCATTGGATGATTTCCAAAAAAAAGTAAAAAATATGGTTGGAAAAAGGCTAGACATATTAATTGACTTTAAATATATACCTGCCCTGCTTACATCTGCGGCGTTTTGCATAATAACCTATTTGAGCCCGTATTTATCACATTAAATAATATAATATACCTACTAAAAGAGGCAAAAGTTTTGCGCTTTCTTATAGCCGTATTGGCTATAAGAAAGCGCAAAAGTTTTGCCTCTTTTACGCAAATTAGTCCCGTTATTGCGTAACACGGAAACATGTGTTTTAGGCTTCTTGTTTAGGTAGTGACGCGTTTGATACTAATCCTCTTTGAGAATACTGCAACGAGTTTATACAGCGTGGAATACATTAACGCAAAATCTATAACTATTCTTGGTTTGTAGTACAAATGATTGCTTGCTTGTTAGTTGCCTTTTCTAATTTGTATGTTTTTTTCCGAAAATTTTGGAACGAAGTTCCTTAAAGTTGCCCTAGTCGGCGGCACGAACTATTTTGTGGGCGGGGTTAAAATGCATGCTATCTCATCTGACAACACGTACGAAAGGGATAGACGCTGTGGTGAGTAGTGAGAAGCTAGTGCGCGTACGAATACACACTCATGGTATATAAATAATATGGTATAAAAAAGGAGCGCGCGATATTTTATAAACAGACCTTTGGGATTATGATGATTATGAAAATACTACTGAATTATTTATTATTTATTAGAAATAATTAGAATTATTAAAATTATTATTATTAATTATTATTTTTTATTATTATTATTTATTATTAGAATTGATTTTTTTACTGAATGTATTTGTTTAAAATAAAACAATTTGTTTTTTTAACTGTTATCTATCCCTGTATGGTGACTGTTTTGCAATTTTCCTTCTTTTTATGGTATTTATTTCCACCCAAGATGCGTTGCAATTAGTATTGAAATATGGAACTTTCGACGCTCATAACTTTCAAATACACGTTTTTTAATTTTTTGTTTCCATACAGGGCTAAATAATCATCATCATCATCATTTCAGCCGAAAGACGTCCACTGCTGGACATAGGCCTCCCCCAGGCGTCGCCACATTGACCGATCCCGTGCGTCTCGCATCCAGCGCCTTCCCGCAACCTTAACCAGGTCATCGGTCCACCTAGTGGGAGGCCTTCCAACATATCGTCTTCCGGTTCGCGGTCGCCATTCCAGAACTTTTCGGCCCCACCGGCCATCCGTTCTGCGAGCAATGTGCCCTGCCCACTGCCACTTAAGTTTGGCAATTCTTCGGGCTATGTCGGTAACTTTGGTTCTCCTGCGGGTATCATCATTTCTGACGTGATCACGCAAGGAAATTTCGAGCATAGCCCTCTCCATTGCCCTTTGGGTGACTTTAAGCTTTCTGATAAGGCCCATTGTGAGCGACCATGACAATGTCTCGGTCCCATAGGTGATCTGACTCTGACTGAATGAGACAAATTGTTTTTTTTTTTTCAATGTACCCCGTCATAAAGTGGAGTAATCGCCATACTACGGTTTGTATAGAAGGATCACTGATTAACGCGGCTTGCGCGCGGCCTGGTAGAAATCATCACGTAACGAAAATGCATTATCCCTTCTCGAGGCGTACAGTTCCGTGACCGTCCGGCGTATTTCGGATATTATCGTCAAGCATGGCCGCCATACTTGTTTACATCATGTGTCATCAAGAGGCTCATCGGCGATGAGAAACTGGTTAAGTCAAAGCTCCAGAGCCTAGAACATCATCGCCGAGTTGCCAGCTTGTCGGTTTTTAGGGTTCCGTACCCAAAGGGTAAAAACGGGACCCTATTACTGAGACTCCGCGGTCCGTCTATCTGTCTGTCTGTCTGTCACCAGGCTGTATCTCATGAACCGTGATAGCTAGTCAGTTGAAATTTTCACAGATGATGTATTTCCGTTGCCGCTATATCAACAAATACTAAAAACAGAATAAAATAAATATCTAAGTGGGGCTCCCATACAAAAAACGTGTTTTTTTGTCGTTTTTTGCTATAATGGTACGGAACCTTTCGTGCGCGAGTCCGACTCGCACTTGGTCGGTTTTTTATCGGTTACATTTCGGGGAGTGTGCGATGGAATTGCATGATCTAATTCCACCTAGCCCTTTTAATTATCGGACTAACAGACGTACGGCGATGCACCATCGGTTCTTGGTGGACGTCCCACCCATACGCACTAAACGTTTTGAGAATGCTTTTATTATGCGTACAGCTAAGGAGTGGAATTCCCTGCCGGAGTCTGTGTTTCCCGATAGCTACAATCTAGGGTTCGTTAAGTCAAGAGTAAATAGGTTACTTCTAGGCAAGCATGCTTCACCGTCGACCACAACATCGCTTACCATCAGGTGAGATAGTAGTCAAGCGTGAGCCTATTCTAAAAAAGAAAAAAAATTGTTTGTCAAATATTTTTTTCAAGAAGATTGCGAATTAAAGAAAAGGCGTGGGGAACTTACTTATTTTTTATTATGAACTGTATTTAACAAATGCTATTGCTAGTTAATAAACAAACTTAGTATGCCATAATGTAAATTACGCCTATAGAAATTAAACCAATCACTTTAAAGCGATATTATCTCAAACTATCGCTAAGCAACTAACTTCGCCACGTATCCGACTTAACTTAACAATTGTGATTATAATGATTAGATTAGCCGTTGATACACTGTATCCGTGTTGGGTAAATGTAACATCATGGGCCTTGAAAGTTTAGGGTAGTGTTAAAGTTATGTATATTGGTATACTGTTGGTTAGAAGGGTAAAAACCGGATAGATGCTACACTTTTTGAAATCACTCTATATCTCTCACTATAAAAAACAAAATAATTTACTTGTAAAACTGGCCGGTACTTTGGTCTCTTATTTACAAATTTATGAAAAGTAAAATTCATTATCTATACATCTATACATACATACAAATAAATAAAATTGAAGTGTCTGTATGTAATATCAAAATAACAACGTTTTATTGAATGCACGCGAAAGTATATACGGTACTAACAACAAATAAGCAATTTTTAAGATTTTTGTCTGTCTGACTATCTGTCTGTCTGTTTGTTCCGGGTAATCTCCGAAACGGCTGGACCTATTTTGACGGGCCACTGGTAGATAACTGATGTAATAACGAGTAACATAGGCTACGTTTGATCACGAGATAATTCATAGTTCCGGCGGTAAACTAAAAAAATAAAAATATATTTTTTACGGGTATGATCGCGGTCCAGTAGATATAAATCTACTGGACCGATTCAAAAATTCTTTTACCGTTGGGAAGCTACACTATTCCCAGGTGACATAGGCTACTTTTTATCCCTGTATTCCCGGAAACGGGAACTACGCGGGTGAAACCGCGAGGCGCCCGCTAGTCTATATATATAAAAGGCAATCTTTAATATTTCCAGAGTATTAGCGATTCTTGCGGACCTCTCTGTCACCTCTGACCTAGACTAGAGTCAAGAGCAAACACATCTTGAATAGAAATAAAAATAAACCTTTTTATTTTGAGACATCTATTCCACATAGAGGATAGTTAGGATAGATAGGCGAAATTTGCGCGCTTTGACCACGCTTTTCTCCATACTCAACTCTCCCACTCCTCCTTCTTATCTCACACCTTACTTTCAATATTTACGTACTTCACACGCTAGGAATCTGCGTTCATCTAACAATCTTCTCTTGCTTTGCCCTTCTCATACTTCTGATTTTATTCATTCTTCCTTTCATATTCAGTCCATTCTTCTCTGGAATGCGCTACCTCTCGATATCAGGACGGCCACCAGTCAATATGCATTTAAGCGGAAGTTACGGCATTACTTTCTACACCAATAGCAGAGTCGTCTCAATCACCTTTCTATTACTTTTATATATATATATGTATGTATTTATTATAGGAAATATATATTTATGTTTAGTTTAAGGATATATATACTCTTCATTTTTTAATTTTATAATTATTTCTATTTTTTATGCACCTGCCATGTTATCTCTCCACCACCCTTGGTTGACTGGTAGAGAATGCCTCAGGCATTAAGTCCGCCTATGTACCTGTATGTTGCATGAAGTTTTAATAAATAAATAAATAAATAAATAGTTGCCTAGTTCATGTAAATTACGGTTAGGATAGATGCCCTTCCGAGAAACCATCTCTATCCCGTAAAAACTTTGATCACATTTTGCCTTCCCATGCAATCACACATAGACATCAGATACGGTCAACTTAGTGGTAGTTGGAGAATCTTTCGACAGATTAATGAAATAGCATGCGATTTATCCGTGAAACAAGCGTAATTACAATTTGGGCAACTATACCCCTTTTTTTACCCAAACCAGCACATGGGTGCCAGACGACCCCGTGTCCCTTGGTCCCCCTGTGACGGGTCAAGGTCAATGGCCCCACCACCTACCATTATCCGGCACTCCTCCTCCCCTGCGGCACCACCACGTCCGCCATCAGACGCTGGCGACCCCGTCCGGGCCGCGGAAGGTAAGGAGAGCGGCGCACCGCAATACCGGCACTTCTCTGCCGCCGCGGCCTCCAACCCTCAGCCGCGACATCGTATCGGACCTGGGAATCTCCATAAGACATCGCGGCCCACCTCAGTTGCGATGTCGCCTGTTACAAAGCGGCACCGCAACCTACTAATTGGCCGCTACGTCGTCGGCTTAATCGGCAAAACCCTGACGAGCGGCCCCTCCTCGAGCAATTATCCTGATTTTACCCTACATGTTCGTACTCTGAGGTATTTTTGTTGTTGGTAGACAGCAGTTCAGTTACCCAGTCAATCAGTGTACTCTTTTCCTAGTTATTTTGGGTTGATTGCCAGACTCACAAGATGCAGCAAAATACCAGCGTTTTACATGGAGCCTTTCTGACTACAGCAACCGAGTATCAGGGAAACAAGATTGTCAAACCTTACCAACCATTAATTGCTGCTGATGCGGACAATCTTAAGATTTCGAGAATGTTTTAAGTAGTGTGTGACGTCACATTTTGATACTAAATATCGCCTATATTGGAATCAAAATGGCTGTTTACCGTCAAACAGAACAGTTACCATATCCATTGCCGTTTCAAGTACTATTTCCTTCGTTTAAGGCCTCTTTATGTCCTTTCTAACCAAGTCACGTTTGTTCAATGGTGATCTAAATCCATTTTATTTGACATCTTAGACCGTTAAACGACGACGATTATTATTTTAGTAGGAGTAAATGTGTGATTCCTTAGCTGACTTCAGGCGATGAGGTGTCGCTTTAGCTTGGCAACTTCGTACTCCCATGGTTCGCGGGAGCGGGGGGACGTAAGGCAGCGGGGGTGATAAAACGTGCGCGGGACGAGATTCACTCTAGACAATGTTGTGTCGTTCTATCAGAGATAGCGATTGTAGAAATGCCAAAATTTCAATATTCTTCTTATTTGTTGCCTTCATTACTGAAGTTAGTGCCCGTCTTGGAAAGCTTTGACGGAATTATTGACAAGCTGCTTCTAAGCCACTCTGTCTTCTACTGTTCTTAGGACAGTGATCACCGTGACTCTAATAATCGCCCTGATCTATTCTGACTATTAAATTCTTTACCTACAAAAACCTCCTACCCTCCTACCTCGTGTATGTGACGAAAGTAATGTAGGACTATTTGGTAGCAGATCATGGAGATAATGGTTTTGGTGTTCGACTGGTCGAGAATGGACTTATTCGTTCGTTTTGCTTGTTTTTCAATAATGCTTGGCGATCCCATAAAGGTGTCGCTAAAGCAACGCTTTCGTTGCTAAAATATCACTTATCCAAAACCTCAGGAGTATTATAGCTACAGAATCTCACCTCAAGGTCACATTTCCACCAGCAAGCAACTCGCATGCAAGGTTAATTACAATGCAGGGCATGATCAAGCGATTGATCATATTATATCTGGGTAGCCCACAATATATTACTTGCATGCAAACTGTTTGTTGGTGGAAACATGGCCAGCCTGAATTAGAAACTGCCAAGTTAAGCATATTACTATCGTAGGATTAAGCGAATAAGACCCATATTCTAAGTTCCTTTGAAGGTAATTTTATCCACTCCAATCGATTTAATCGATATAACAACGGAAAAAGACATTCTATTAGAGATATTCATTTCATTGAGGGTTTTTTCATGTAAATAAAATAACAAACTAAAAACTTGATTGAGTCGAGTCGAGGCAATTACAAGCTGATAACCTTTTATGAAAGTGTAGCAGTACGGCTTGATGTAGAGGAACAGTAATCGTTCGCCGTTTTCCGTCTGATTCCTGTCGGTTTCAATCTGCATGCAAAGTTGAAGTTTCATTCGTCATGTAAATTATTAACAATCGACTAGATCCCGCAAATACTATTTTATATTCAAGTAGTAGGACATCTATGTAGTCTGAGTGTTTTAACAGTAAAAAGTTACTTTTTAGTTAGTATTAGAATGCTGCATGGATAAATTTTATGACGAAGTCAGTGATAATTGATAGGACGTGAAGAAAACGTCTCGTGCCATCCCCAAACTTACGAGGGACAAAAGCAGGAAGATGTTGAGTAATAGAAAACAAAATGGCGTCCTTTTTAAGTCGTCGCAAATATACTTACTGTATTCACCTATTGAGAAAGGATTGCCTTCCCAAAACGTATTGTCCTAATACTAATTCATTTCATATTTTGACACTTAATGAGTCACTCGCTCGAGAAGCACAGGACCGGTCCATACGTCACCACCTCTATGACCAGCAGTAGACTTCTTTCGGCTGAAATTATGAGTCACTCGTCTCCAAACACACGAACTCACATCACAGTTAGCTAGCTTAGAAAAAGGTCTTAGTACCCAAAACGTAGGACGAAAATGGCTCTTTAACGTAAGTAGATCGGAAATAAAAGGAATACATAAAAGCCTCCTTATCTGACAGTCATTATGTCCGAATAAGGAGCTTATAGGACGTTTTTGATGTCATTGCCAGGTATTATTGTTAGTTTAAGGCCCGTATTACAGATGCTCATACTCGACTCAAACTCAAAATTGGCCACATCTACCAATCAATTGCCAACCAATCAGAACTCTCGAGTTTGCCATAAATTATTCTTCAGCTTGATATAATTATGTGTGCTCAATAGAGCAAGAGCCAGGCGCCCCGGACGTTACTGAATTCTTTCGAAACAAAATGTGTGGTAAGTATTGAATGAAAATGAAACTCCAAGTTAGCAATTACGAGTACGTTTTAAGTACATGCTAACACTACTGAATTCCACTGATTTTGTGTTAAAAAAGATCAGTAACAGTTGGGGCGTCTATGATCCCAAGATTCACAACTATCCATTACCAGTTTGTGTGAGCATAAGCATGAGCATCTAGAATACCGCCTAAGATTAAAGTATCAATCTTTTGGATACTGAAAAAGTTAGATTCGTAGTAACTGAAACAGTATTATTGTAGTCTGTCAGATACTGTTGGTAGGTAGGTAGCAAACCTTCAAAAGGCGATCGAACCACAAAAACACCCTCCCCCCCCACCCCGGCGATCACCATCAGCAAAGGGTTACCGTTACCTTTTAAAAGACCATCCCAGAACCCCCTCTGCCCAACGCCTGTTCGGGCACATCCCTGGGGATTCTCCGCAAACCTACCAAAAACAATAATATTATTCACGGCTATGAAAACTTCTTGATTCAAACGAAAAGGAATGTGTTGTCATTGTAAACCTTTTAGTACAAGACCTCAAGGGCACGAAAACGTTTTAAAACGTAAACGCGTTACTCGTTTATGGTCACAACAAATTCCGGCAAGAGGATTGGAATCTGTGCCAGAGGAAAATAAACCTTACACTGTTTGTTATAAAGTTGTAATACAGAGGGTCAATTAAAGCTATTTCCATTTTTGGAAGGTAAGGGCTGTCGCTCACCGCATTTACGAATCCTCCCCACAAATGGAGTTCTGCTGATTTTCGGAACGTTAATTGGACCTTTTAAATAATTGTTGCGGCTGTGATAAAATATTTCAGTGTTAAAGATAAGAATTAAAATAATGAGAGATGTCTGATGGCCGGACCCTAAAAGTAACTCAATTTTCAGGCACCGTCTTATGATATTACTGTCACCTAAAGTAAAAGTTTAAATTATGTAGGATCATGCAGTAAAGTCTTAAAATTGTTAACGGTCCATTAATTCATACAAACATTTAAGTCCTAATTCTTGAAACTAAATAAACTGATTTTATTTTTATGAAACCTTATTCGCATAAACAAGATTGGATAGAGAAAAAAAAAATGGAATAAAATAAGAATGAGAATTAACGATTTTAAGTTTTCTATGGAATATAAAAAAATTACTCTTTCAAGTATTTTTTAACCGACTTCAAAAAAAAAAGATTCCGACGAATTGAGAACCTCCTCCTTAGGTTCTCAATTCGTCGGAATCTTTTTTTTTTTTCATGTTCCCCGATTACTGGAAGACGCCTGGACCGATTTGGAAAATTCTTCTTTTGTTTGAAAGGATATACTTTCCAGTTGGTCCCATAGTCATCAAGTCAGGATCTGATGATGTGATCTTGGAGAAATCGAGGGAACTCCTCAAATATTATAGGCATACATATAGCGATTTTGGTATTTTTATCAACAATGCAATCATCTGCACTCAGAAAGTAACATTTGGTGAAGTGGAACTGGTGAAGAAGACCACAGATGGTCAATAGAATTCCTTATTGCTAAGTATGTCATGGGTTATAAGATATCTCGAATAGTTTAACGATTATGATGAAGCAAATACTTATAAATACATAGTGCTGATGAAACTGATCTGATGATGAAGCCGGCAGGTAGGCACTGGTACTCCTAAATAAAACAATGTATCCTAGTCGTGTATGGGCTTATTAGAATCGTCATGATATGTACTTTGGCTATATATGAATTTTATGGCAATTGGAAGTACCTATTAAAACTAAAAAGAGATAAATTAAAAACATTTTAACAAAAAATCAAACCGACTTCCAAAAAAACACTGCAAAACGAAAAATAACTTTCTTTTCCGAAGTCGGTGTCGAAACACGGAAAACAATAGGTACCAAAGACTGTTTTTTTGGAAGTCGGTTTGATTTTTTGTTAAAAAGTTTTTTTTTAAATGCTTTTATGCAGCATGTTTGTACAGAAAAATACTAAATGCATTATTTCCCTAAAACATACCAACACCTGGCTGTCCTTCAGCTGAATTCAATGAAATTCTAAAAATAACATAATTATAAGTTCATTACTCTTTCACGATATTATAATGACCTAAAAAGCAAACTTATGAATCATTATCACGGCCATCTGGCAATATAAACTAAATATAAATGGTTCATTAGATGTTCGATAACTATAAATAGGTTTAATGTTAAAACTGAACTTTTGTACAAACTTATAAGTGCTTTTAAATGCATGAAATATTTAACCTCTTTCATAGCGAGGTAGGTATGATATAATAGCACTAAACGTAGTAACTAGACTTACGTACTTAAGACTTCGAACAAAAATATAACCTATTTTGTGTAAAACCGCTGCAGTAAAAACTACGTAGGTAAATAGCTGATTATTATTTTACCGACTTCAAAAAAACGAGGTAATCAAATTCGATACGATGAAATTGCCCAATATTCATATAATTATGTTACTCTAATTGGGCTTCTAAACATTTGTGCCAAATTTCATAAGTATATTGTATGTATGTTTGTCCACGCATTTTTCCGAAACTACTTATCGGATCACGCCTCCTTTAGCTTTCTGGCAGGCCGATTATAAACAAAAAAAAATTGACAATTTGCATGGCTTTGGGTCTTGGAAAATTTGAAGACTGTTGCTCCAAACTTTTGGCCGTAATACCCGTGTGTTAGAAGATGACATGACAACAGATGGGCAGACAGACGGACACGTGAGTGACAGCAATAGGGCTCCGTTTGGACCCTTCGGGTACGAAACCTAAAAATAAAAAACATATATTCCTAAATCAGCATACAATTAGGGAATTATTCAATCATAAATAATCAAAAATATTTAACATTTTTTGTAAAAGTAAACAATGAAACGAATGAACGTAATAATTAATAATCTTCGATCAATCATTTTTTTATAAGTGAAAATTGTTATAGTATATGAGCGAAATTTTGGTTGTACAGTTTATTATTACACTTATCAATAGAGTAACCTACAGAAAAATATAATAAATACAGCGAAAATATGCATCATGACTAGATATTGGAATTATAATATGCAATTTCATATGCAAATGTATGTATCCGGTGTCTGCTAATGACCTATTGTAAAATGTCTTAGTATAGGCGATGGTCGTTATAATCAGGCCCTTTGCCTATTTGCCTAAAAAAAAGCTAATACCATAAAAAGCAGACGACCTACTTCAATCCCTACATCCACTGAGTCATTGTTTCAAGTGTTTAATTAAAGCCGTGCTATTTTATCACGACATTTTATGCACTTGAGATAAGGGTTCCTTATTAATAGCGGATATTTGTTAAACAGCTAGTTAATTTACTTAAACTCACTATCGATGTCAATAATACATTACTACTGAAATCGGCAGCAGCAGCTGTTATTCGGAATGCAAAGAGTTCTTATTATATAAAATCTTTCAAAATTTGTATTGAAAAGCCTCTTAAGATGTGGAAGTTGATTAATAATATATGTTATCAAAATAATGCAACTGAGATTGCAGCTTTTGAGATGAGTAAAAGTATGCAGACTGGTGTAGAGCTTACGGAGATGTTCACAAAAGAGGTTTCAAAATGTATTGACGAATTGTAAACTAACACGAGCACAGGCATCGGCGGCCTCAGTACTAAAATAATCAAATGTATTACAGATTTACTTTTGGAAGACGTTTTGAAAGGAATAATTCCTGATACATTAAATATCGCCAAAGTCACACGGATACACAAAACCGGAAACAACGCAGATGTAAGTAACTATCGTCTAATATCGGTCTTACTGATTATATTTAAAATATAAGAAATAATTATTCATAATAGGTTGCAAGTTTATTTAAATTCTTTAACTTTTATCTCCAAAAACCAATATGGCCTCCGACAGAAAACAAAGACCCTATCCGGGGCTATTGACCTTATTACTAACTTGAAAACTAACATTGATAAAAAACATATAGCTCTTGGGATCTTCATTGATTTAAAGAAGGCATTTGACACTGTAAGTCACAAAATTCTTCTTGAAAAACTAGAACTAGAAAAACTAGAACAAGAATAACATTTACAAAAATAATGCAAATTTAAAGTCACATGACGACCCAGGCTAACCACATAATTTTAAGAGCACCGAGGATAAACTACGGTAAAAGAACTGTCGCGTATGGGGGAGCTGAACTCTATAACTCTTTACCTAAAGAAATCAAAAAAATCGAAATCCCTTCCAACTTTTAAAAGACTATTAAAGTTCCACCTGAATATTGTATAAATTATAAGTTTTTACCGTTCTTATTAATTAATTTTAGTTTATTACCAAGCGAAACCTATCTATATATATCTTAATTATAATGTATTTTTTTCCCTCATAGGAGTGAATAATTGTATACTTTTTAAGCGAAATAAATTTCTTAAACCGTAATCGTAAATTTCACAAACCCTATACCCAACATAAAAAAACCGGCCAAGTGCGAGTCGGCCTTCGCACATTTAGGGTTCCGTCCTAACCAAACCGCAAAAACAAGTTGGTTGTAGGAAAAGTGAGGTAATTTCTAATAAAAAATCAGATTTATCAATGTATTGGTATTTGTTAGTAAAATATGCGTAATGATACACATTATCACCAAATTTTAATTTCATAGGACAATGGGACATGGACAAATCATAGGCAAAGCTGACTTTGAAGGCTTCCCATTTCTTCGTTTTGTATTATTTATTTAAAATAAAACTACATTATTTATTTACTCAATGAGATCTAAAAAACGAAACCCCATTCAATGGGGAAGGCCAATTTATTTTCCCGCTCCCATTTATCTGTATGGTAGGAACACCCCTTAAATATATAAAAAAAAACACGCAACTCACTAAAATTGTGTGTCCACACAATAAAGCTAACCCTTCATTCCATTTTCAAATAATATCAATGAAAAATAAATTTAAATAATATCTGTGGAAAAACGACTTCGTACAGAAATAAAATAATCTGTCGTACGATGACGAAGGCATTAGCCATGCAAATTGGAATTGGCTGCCGTTCGGAAACCCGCCAATTGACGTTTTACTGTCGAGTTATTTTTTAATTCACAATAGATATCTGATATTAATTTGTGAATTTGTGTTGCTTATAGAAATTGAAAGTAAATAGAATGTGGTTTGTTTGATTTACCTACTTTAATTATTTGAAACTGATTTTTCCAGCAGTGCTTTTCTGTAAGTTCTATATCATCGTGAAGATAAAGGTGAAGTGAGGTTAAAGTGAGCTGTCAATCCGTTCACTTCACGCTTATTTCAACTAAGCTGTAACGGGGAGTTTTTTTTAGAGAAAAGAGTGGTTGAGGCTCTTGTGTAAGAAACTTTTCGGGGAAGTATTATTTCTTCGGTCAGACAGCATTACTGTATTCGGGCTGCTAGGTTAAGTGAAATAGACAGCGTATCGACAAAATGATAATCGAATATAAATCTTAAACTTATTCATTCACTAACAGACAACGCACATCGTGAACTAGTGGGATACAAGCAAAAAAATTGCGAGAACGTAAAAGATTCAATGAAATTATGAAAGTTCTTCATTAATTTTTCGGCATATTCTTAGGCTTAGTTCGCACTGCGGTATCGGCGGCACGCACGCCGGATAAAATTCCGTGTGATTTTTGTGCTTCTTTCTATCTGTTCTAGCACAAAATATTTTCGCGGCTTTAAATTGTGCTGCGGTGTGGTGGATTTTGTGGCAAAAGATAGATTTGTTGCGGAATTTTTACCGCACGGTTTTTTACTGCAAGTGCGTGCGGCTTCATACAATTCCATATGTCGCAGAATGGGCGAATAAATTCGTGCGAATAAAAACCGCAATGCGTGCTAAGCAGTAGACAAATGTAGAGGGCTTAGCCGATTACTCACCGCTAAATTATCGCTGAATGAATGTGACAAATTGTCAAGCACGCGTTATCTGCCGTGATTGGTTGAATGAATTTTCAACAGCCAATCACAGCAGATAACCGGAGATTATTTGTCGATTACGTTAACAGCCCGATAATCGAGTGTTGAGAAACCGGGGCCTATACTACTATATGCTTTCTATTAATAGGTAGATACCTCTACTATACCTATCTGACTCCCAGTAGGTAACTCGTAAAACGTTCCAACAGAACAAAAAATAAAACATTCCGAGACAGCAATTTAATTCCGAAATAATTCCAAAACAAAATTCATTCGTGTACCTACAAAGTAGTAATTCTAACATTCCTGAAATTGGTAGAGTGATCCTATCCCGCCGAACTTTTAGCCCGATTGGACACAGTTCTGACAAAAACCCAATTAACCTTAACAGTACCTATGGTTCTAATCCCTTCTAGTATCAGATACAATTCAATTGCAAAAATCTGCATGTAAATTGTTTTTAACAAAACTTTATTTCTACGAATGATTGTTGATAGTTGAATAGATTAGTAGTATACTTTTTTAAACTGTCAAGATCACTAACACTAACATTAGAAGAAGAAAAAAAACAAGGATTAAAAAAAAAAAATATCGGAAACTTGCAACAAACAGTAAACATGGTAAATATCCCGCTTCTAATGTTAATGTTAGGTTAATAGTAGTTGCGTGGTCGTATCTAGCTTGTTATTTTTTAGGGTTCCGTACCCAAAGGGTAAAAACGGGACCCTATTACTAAGACTTCACGATCCGTCTGTCTGTCCGTCTGTCACCAGGCTGTATCTCATGAACCGTGATAGCTAGACAGTTGTAATTTTCACAGATGATGTATTTCTTCTGTTGCCGCTATAACAACAAATACTAAAAACAGTATAAAATAAATATTTAAAAGTGGCTCCCATACAACAAACGTGATATTTTTGCCGTTTTTTGCTCGATATTAATAACGGCAACAGGTAGACGCTTGAAATATTCACAGAATGTTTAGTTGTATATTCTCTTCAAAAATAATTATTATTAAATTAAAATAAAATAAATTAAGGGGGGGCTCCCATACAACAAACGTGATTTTTTTGCAGTGTTTTGCGATAATGGTTTGGAACCCTTCGTGTGCGAGTCCGACTCGCATTTGGCCGGTTTTTTTGAAACTGGCAATACACAGATTGCGGCTAGCTGAGAGCAACCTTATATTTTCCTATTTTCAAAACCACTTTCTTTTAAATGACGTTGGATTCACTTGAAAAACGTTTATATTTGGGGTTAACTATTAACTATAAATTTCAATTTATTAAATTAAGATAATTGTAACTTTAAATGATAGATTGAGGAATGAGATAATAAGACAACGTTGTGGTTTAAAAGAAGATGTAGTGACTAAAATTGAAAAGAATATGTTAAGATGGTTTGGCCATGTTGAGAGGATGAATAAAAGGCGACTAACGAAAGGTAGGACAAAGGTAGACGTGAATGGAAACGCCGGGAGAGGACGCCCTAGAAAGACATACATAGACCTTATAGTCTTCAGAAAGGTCAGGCGCGCAGTACTCATAACCGCCGTGTGTATGACTAGATGTATGAATGTGAGTTAAGCAAAAGAAGTATCTAAGGATCGTAGCAGGTGGCGTTCTGTAGTTTCTGCCTACCCCCATGGGAAAAATTGGGACTTGATAACTCCAGGCAACCCTGCAGCAATGCATTCTACTATTAATACCTTTCATGAAAATTAAGTTTAATCAAAAGCAAATATAACTGTAGATGTCTTTGGTGGGATCTTAGGCTATTCTAGTTTTGAGCAAAGGTAACTGAGCAAACGTGAGCTTCACAACCGAATCGGCTTACAGGCGAATTCAATAGTTTCTGGGATTCAGCGTGGTAGGAAATAATGGCAACGAAGGACTTTGGAATATCGAATTTTGTTCGGGTGTTATATCTAAAATGTTTCCTATTAGGGAGAAGAGTATTACCATTATTTTCCAGTCTACTAGCGACTATAATGTTGTTATAGTGCTTGCTAAAATCTTTCAGTGAATGAGAACTCAAATAATCATGAACTTGCGGGTTGTTACAGATTGCCCTCAACTGGTGCAATGTAAGTGTACAATAAGTAGGTACACCTCTCCCTAAACCTTTGGAGATAACATGCGTGATGTTATGTAACTTACGGACTCAAATACCAGTTCCAATTAAAAAAAAAACAGAATAATAATTATGAATTAAAGCAACAATCAGTCAATCATCTCAGTATGTCAATTACAGACAAATATTATCACTGTACATTTACGAGCACAGCTCACTATATTTATCAACACATGCTGACCTAGAATATACTAGTATGTCTGCTTATCATAGCCCGACTTGTAGGAGGAAATTAAAGGAAATGGGTCACTGAAAATCATAACCGGCGAAGGGTTAGCGTTAAAGATTTCACTCCACTTGATAGGTATGAAGATTGATGTCTGTGCTACAGCTTTTTATGTTTCCTGTCTGAAAATGGAAGTGTTATTCTTAGATTTTAGTGAGTTGATCTACTTATTGAAATTTTTTTTTGCAGGTAATGTACAGTCTAAACCAGTGGTCACCAAATGGTGGACCGCGGTCCAGGTCCGAATCGCCGACCTATTTTGTGTTGACGTTAACAGTACAACATACTCGTAATTTACTTCTGTTACATTTATGGGGGCTGAGTCACCCTCGTCCGTAGGAGAGCACCCCATACGATTCCCTACACGTGGCCCCCGGGTGGTGCTAATCAGGTGACATTAACTGGTGGTAGGTTACGGCCGAAGGCTTGCGACCACCCACCGGGCAAAGACGTACCGCCAAGCGGCGTAGCCGTGTTCCGGTACGATGCTCGGTGTAGCCAACTAGAGGAGTTGGGTTGAGATAGCTGTTCCACTGCAGGCGGACCGGTCTGACGCGCGTTGTTATGGGCGTATCGGGAGACTGGTCGCGGAGGGTAGCGGGATCCGAGGCACGGTGCGCCGCTGGCCGACCGCAGGTAGTTGGGGGCCCAAGTAGTGTGCCAGCCACACACGAAAGGCTGCCCCGCCAACTGTCGAAAAATCCCGGAATGCACCATCATGCTGGTTGGCGACCAGAAGACAGGGCCCGATGGACATTCCCGGGGGGGCTCGGGCGTCCCCGCAGTCTCCAGACCAGTCCCCTATTGATGGCGTCCTGTCAGTGCGTGTCTGTGGGTTGCCAGCGTGGAACCTCATCTCACTGCCTTCTCCTCCCCTTTTCACTCTAACTATGTTATGAAGAAACACAGAAGAAAAGCTGTACAGCGGCAGCACTCCCTGTCACACAAAGTGCACCTCAGCAATATAAGAGGGCTGCACTCAAATCTCGAAGCAGTCCATCACCACCTGGAGACTGATAGACCGGCTCTTCTTTTCCTTTCGGAGACGCAGATCGGATGTCCGTCAGACGTGTCGTACTTATCATACCCAGGGTTTACCCTGGAGCACAATTTTAAACCACGCGCGGGTGTTTGCATGTACGCCCGAGACGACATCTGTTATCGGCGTCTCCGAAACCTTGAGGACTCAAGGTTTTCCGTGCTCTGGGCACTGGTGGACACAGGCCTAGATAAAATTATCTACGCCTGTGTCTACCGATCGCACAGTGGAGATCAGAAGACAACCAGGCTTACGGAGCATCTGTGTGAGGCGGCTGATGCGGCACAGCAGCGGTATCCTTCCGCCCAATTAGTGTTACTGGGGGACTTTAATGCCCACCACCAGGAGTGGCTCTTCCCATACCAGTACACTGATCATGCTGGGCGAGAGACGCGAAAGCTTGCGCTTGCGTTAAATCTCGCCCAGCTGGTCCAGGGAGCAACGAGGGTGCCGGATGTTGATTCGCACACTGCCAATTGCTTGGACCTTCTGCTGACAACAGATCCAGACCGCTACTCTGTGTCGGTATCTTCACCTTTGGGTAGCTCCGACCATTGTCTGGTGAAGTCTGTATCCGTTTACTCCCCGCCCGATCCCAGCCCAAGAGGCACTCGGCGGGTTTGGCGGTACAGGTCAGCAGATTGGGATGGGATGCGTTCGTTTTTCGCTTCTTATCCTTGGCGGCCCACTTGCTTTTCTTCAGCTGATCCCTCGTCGTGTGCGGACGCCGTAACCGATGTGTTGCGTCAGGGAATGGAGTACTACATTCCATTTTCTGACGTAGCAATGTCTAGCGTTGACCGGCCATGGTTTGGCGCCGAGTGCAATCGCGCCAACACGCTTAAACATGAGGCGTACCTCGCATGGGTCGACGCTCGGACGCGCAAGGCTAGCGACGTGAGCCAGCGGAAGAGAGCCTTTAATAGGGCTGCCAAGTCCTGCAAGAGGGTATTGCGAAGGGCTCGGTTTGACCACATAAGCCGTATTGGGACCAAACTTGCTTCCTACCCAGCCGGTAGTAAAGCGTTCTGGTCCCTGGCTAAGTCGGTTGAATCGAATTTCTGCCGTTCCACACTACCACCACTGCTGAAACCCGACGGAACACTGGCCCACTCCGCTGAGGAGAAAGCAAACTTATTTGCCTCTCTTTTTGCGGAATCTTCACGCCTGGATTCTGGTAACGCGCAGCCCCCTCCTTCCCCTGACGGATGCGAGATGAGTATGTCGGACATTCGCATCCATCAAAAGGACGTCCGTAGGGTGCTGCGCAACCTTGACGTGAACAAAGCTAGTGGCCCCGATGGGATACCGGCAATTGTTCTGAGAACTTGTGCGCCTGAACTGTCTCCGATCCTGACACGCCTGTTTCGCCTTTCATATGAGACTGGAAAAGTGCCGAATGCATGGAAGCAAGCTAACGTTCAGCCTGTGCCCAAGAAGGGCAGTCGGGCTGACCCGGCCAACTACAGACCCATTTCAGTTACGTCCATTCTCTGCAAGAGTATGGAACGGGTGCTCAACTCCAAGCTCCTGGCATACCTAGAAGCTAACGACATCCTCAGTGACCGCCAATATGGCTTCCGCCAAAATCGGTCAACTGGGGATCTTCTAGCGTATGCCATTCACATCTGGAGTGAGGCCATCGAGAGGCACGGGGAAGCGCTTGCCGTCTCCCTCGACATCTCGAAGGCTTTCGACAGGGTCTGGCACGAGAGCCTTATTGGTAAGCTTCCTTCATTCGGTCTGCCCAGTGGACTGTGCGATTGGATCGCGGACTTCCTGAGGGACCGGTCTATACGAGTGGTTATTGATGGCCGCTCATCTGACCAACTGGATATCAATGCCGGGGTCCCTCAGGGATCGGTACTCTCAGCAACATTGTTCTTGTTGCACATAAATGATCTGTTAAAACCCGGCACCTTTGGGTATGCAGACGACAGCACTGTTGCTGAGAGATACGTATCCGACGCGCGTGCTACTGGGCCTCAGATCCAGTCTCTCCGGGAGGCCATGGTTGGGCGCTTGAATCTGTCCTTGAAGGCAGTCTCCGAGTGGGGTGATGCCAATCTGGTCAGGTTCAATGCTACTAAGACCCAGGCGTGTCTTTTTTCCGCTAAAAGGAGCCAATTCCACCCGGCTCCTTCTTTCCGTGGTGTGACCGTGCCGATAACGGACCATCTTGAGCTTCTTGGTGTTACATTGACATCGACCCTCAATTTTGGTCCATTCATTGAGGCAAAAGCTCAACTGGCTGCCAAAAAGTTGGGGATTCTTGCAAAGGTGAGACGGTACTTTACGCCTGAACAGTTGCTCAACTTGTACCAAGCGCAAGTTCGGTCATGCGTGGAGTACTGCTCTCATCTCTGGGACGGATCTGCGAAGTACCAGCTGGATGCACTAGAGTCGATCGAAAAACGGGCCAAGAGGCTCATCGGCAATGAGATACTGGTCGAGTCTAGGCTCCAGAGCCTTGAACATCGGCGCCAAGTTGCCAGTCTGTCGGTTTTTTATCGGTTACATTTCGGGGAGTGTGCGATGGAATTGCATGAACTAATTCCTCCTAGCCCGTTCCATCATCGGACTACAAGACGTACGGCGATGCGTCATCGGTACATGGTGGACATCCCACCCATACGCACCAAACGTTTTGGGAGTACTTTCATTATGCGTACAGCTAAGGAGTGGAATTCCCTGCCTGAGTCTGTATTTCCTGATAGCTACAACCTGGGAGTCTTTAAGTCAAGAGTGAATAGGTTTCTTCTAGGTAAGCGTGATACATCGTCGACCACATCATCACTTACCATCAGGTGAGAGGTCAAGCGCAAGCCTATCAATAATAAAAAAAAAAAAAAAAAAAAAAAATACATGAGTACATAATTTAATCATTTATCGCGTGCTTTGTCTTTACTGTCGTCGATTGGTTC
Organism: Anorthoa munda; assembly: GCA_945859665.1. NCBI lineage: Eukaryota > Metazoa > Arthropoda > Insecta > Lepidoptera > Noctuidae > Anorthoa > Anorthoa munda. The sequence continues at coordinate 16,726,377 of OX243896.1, read as the reverse complement.
GATTCACAATCGGTAGAGAAATACTACTACTGAGTAGACTTATCGATGAACATGTCCAAGATTAAAAAAAAAAATAGCATGCACCAATTTTAATCCAAATTTCGGACATATAGTTCAAGACAAAAAATTACATTACGCACATTTAAAATAAATATATATCAGGTATCCTTGATGGCTTTAAATGTTGCGGACCGCGACGGTCATATTATTTAAAAAACCGGCCAAGTGCGAGTCGGACTCGCGCACGAAGGGTTCCGTACCATTATCGGCAAAAACAGCAAAAAAAAAACACGTTTGTTGTATGGGACACTTAAATATGTATTTTATTCTGTTTTTAGTTTTCAGAAATACATCATCTGTGAAAATTTCAACTGCCTAGCTATCACGGTTCATGAGATACAGCCTGGTGACAGACAGACAGACAGATAGACAGACGGATCGTGGAGTCTTAGTAATAGGGTCCCGTTTTTACCCTTTGGGTATGGAACCCTAAAAATGGATCCCAAATGAACGTAATTGGTGAACCCTGGTCTAAACCTTTGCCCTTTTAAAAATAATGCCTTATAGGGTACCACGAAGGTGAACGCAAAGGAACATTACCTGAAGGGGTTAAGTAAATAAGGCATAAACTTTAAATGAAAGTTCAATATTATTGCCCATGGAAAATCCCACCCTGTTCACTTTTATATAAAATATGTAAGTTTACTTTTGTGTTGCCAGTTCCCAAACAAATGAAACAGTCACCCGCTGTGTGCTAGTCGGTTCGTTCGTCTGCCTAGTTGTTTTGAAGGCCATCCAGCGCAGGGTGTCTCAACGCCCAGCACATATGCTGAGTTGGTAACCCTCTCTGTATTTTCGATGTTTTTCTATAGTTTTGTAATCGTTGCTATTTTGTAGTTTCCGTGTCGAATGATTAAGTATTTTCTATGTCTCATTTTTAGGGTTCCGTAGTTAACAAGGAACCCTTATAGTTTCGCCATGTCCGTCTGTCCGTCCGTCCGCTGCTTAGCTCAGAGACTCTTAGTACTAGAAAGCTATAATTTAGCACGGACACACATATACGCCGACAAAGTGGTAAAAGATGTTTTTTTTTTGTACTTATAGTTTTTTGTTTTTTTGTACTTTACAAGTAAAGTGGGTATGTTATTTTTTATCGTCTGTCCGATGGTGTGGCGTATAGCTGGATAGGCAATTCAAAACTATTACGGGTCCGTAAAAACTATTCTTGGATTCTTAATTTTACGCAAATGGATTTCCCATTTGCGTAAAATTAAGCTTTAAGTATCTAATTTTTGTTAGAGTCAAGTGTCCTCCCCTGCTGCCAGCTTAATAGTTGCTTTCGAATATGTGATACAATTCACGGTAGTAGTATTTAAAACGAAATGAAAAGGAAAACTATCACAGCTAAGTAGCCTCCACAAGTTTACGACTAATAGTCGACCAAATTATAGAATAAACTTGCAACAAAAAAAAATAATTATATAATTTATTCGGTTGCTATTTTTTAATCAATCAATATAATATTTTTAATTTATTTTATTAATCTTGGTTTGTTTGTTAAATGCCTCGATTTAAGTTTAGTCGTAAAAAAGAAGGAAAACATCATTCATTATCCTTAATTAATTGTAATAATTTATATTTATAATCAATCAAATAAGTGCATGTGGTGTTGGCTTGTAATTAATTGTTGCACTTATAAATGTATATCGTGTAATTATATGAAATGTAATGTGTAAACAATTGTAAGCTAACCTGAATTAAATAAATAAAAAGTAAAAAATTGTTTATTGATATATGGGATTAACAGTATTCGAAAGGCAAAGTTAATTTTGCCCCTAAGTTAGAGCAATGTTCGGTGATTAAATTTTTTATGAACGTTACTAACGTGACCTTTTTCTGGTGAATGTAGGCTGTTTATACGGAACCCTATGTGCGCGAGTCAGACTCGCCCTTGGTCTTGATCATCACAAAGCGGTTTTCTGAACAGATGCAACGTACAGTAATTTATGTCGAGAATCACTTACCTAATGGATAAATGTCTAACATTACATCAAACATTTAACATCCTTATGCATTCAATGGTTTTGCATTGATATCGTTAGTAATAAATTATATTGGCAACTGTTTATAGAAACTGTAATTTATGTATAAACATATTCGATGGCAATAATCTGAACTAATGTTACTAACCTACCTGAGCTTCTTCTGACTCCGCAATATGAAAACACATATTTGACTGCTGGGAAACCACTTCCTTTAGGCCAGCCCAAACCCCAGTCGTCATTATCCAACATAGTGTACTCTTGCTCCAAACCGAACCATGGCTCTTCAGCTTTATGTATCTCACACAGCTCATTACAAAAATATCTGAGATTTGTTGCAGCTGGTTTACCGCCTTCACCCATATATACTTAACATAAAACGATGACATGAGGATCAGCTCGGAAGGGATCTCTATAGAAGACTGCCGGTTTTAAACCGTGTCAGATGTTTTCGCCGTGGCTTGGCCGGTGGAACTACCATCGAAAGCCCAGCCAGGTGCAGCGTCTGCGCTGTATGGAACACAATCCAAGATACGATATTTGCATCTCAAGTTAATGCCAGACCCGTCAATCCACACGTAGGTTGCTAATATTTTATAACAAGGCAAAGGAAGTCTCATATAACTGGTGAAATAATTTTTAGTTAGTCTGTAGGTAATCTCTGAAAATACAGATCTGATTACGTAAACTCTTACTACCTTAACTTTTAAAAACTAATTTCCTATAAAATGCTCGGTTCGGTGGAATTACCCACGGGAGCGAAGCAGAAGGAATTTATTTACTGTCTTATAAAAATAGTAATTTTACTTCCTACTATAAAACACTATCACACTAATATTTTAAAGGCGAAAGTTTGTGTGTGTGTGTGTTTATATGTTTGTTACTTCTTCACGCTCAAACGGCTGGACGGATTTGGATGCAATTTGACACAGATACAGATTATAGTCTGGAATAGCTCAAAGGCTACATTCCATCCCAGTTCCCTTGGGATGGAAAAATACTTTTCACGCGGGCGAAGCCGCTGGCAAAGGAAAGTATTACATATTTGACAATGTTGTACATACTTACATAAACTCACGCTCTTTTCCCTTGGGGGTAGGCAGAAACTAAATATCGTCACATGCTATGATCTTAATAATACACCATGTTCTAAATAAAATGGCGTTTTAAAGACTGCTGAACCTATTTATTATTTGCATATACTCAAACAAATGTACATTAAAGAAAATTATCTTACCACGCTTAGCAAACTAATTAACACGTGCGCTGTACCTAGGTTATTGCTATTTCAAAGAGGGAAGTTCGTAATAGTATTCCTCCTCTTGACGTAATCTCTAAGTCACCTTTCCATACACCCACGAGTTGGGAAGGGGTGACTTACTTCGCATTAAGAACGATACGAATAATATTGTGACAAACATACGCCCACATATGTACCTACTAGATCCAACCAATTGTATTTGTAATCGACTTACGATAATTATGACGATTAGAACGTATAGCTTGACGATATACATATAAATTCCCACCACCAATGTACCTATATTCTAGTTTTACCAAATAAATATATTATTAATAATGATAATTCATATTAGTTTAAAATCTTTCTTATTGCTCTCCTTTTACAGTCGCGAGCAATAAACTGGAATCACTTCACCGCGAGTTGCTAAAAAGAATTTTTACAATTTCTATGCAATGAACAATTGATTGTAATATATTATTTGAAAGGTAATTTAATTAGCTATCAACCTCTTTCAATATCATAACCAAAAAATATTCATCTTATGTCATGGAACGTAATAACAAAATACATCAATTTTTAAAACAAAACATCATATTGTTTGGTAGTGGGGGGGAGCCTCACCCCTAGAGAACGCGTCCCCAGACATCATCGGAGGCTAGGTCGGCATCAGTGCTGGATGTTTGGGCTGGAGCATTCAGAAGAGATGGTGGCGGATGAGTCCATTGGGACCAACGGCAGCGCTCACGCCCTGAGGGCGACAGTCTTGGCGTCAGGTGGCAACCGGCCGTAAAACCCAATCGCCAAAACTTTTCTCCTCGTTCAAAATGGAAAGTACAACAAAAATATACAAGGCTAATGTTAGGGCGTACCCCGTAAGCGACGTTAATGCGCAAAAAGGAAAAGATAATGCTAGGGCGTACCCCCAAAGCGACGAATATAATGACAAGAATAAGCATTCGCTAACCAACAGACAGCAGACCATCAGACTTGCTACGTGGAATCTGGGTTCCCTAAATGGTAGAAGCCAAGAACTTAGCAAGACTCTTGATAGAAGGGACATAAATGCCTGCTGCATACAGGAGACTAAGTGGAAGGGTTCCAAGTCGAGGGATATAGGACTAGGTTACCAACTTATATATTATGGCACTTATACCACACGAAATGGGGTAGCCATTGCATTGGACACACATCTGAAGCAAAGGATTATTCAAGTTAACCGGAAGAATGACCGCCTAATAGCCGTAAAATTAGCCATGGACAAACAGCCACCCTTAAATCTAATCTCAGCATATGCTCCCCAAGTTGGCTGTTAAGAATCAGAAAAAACCCAATTCTGGGAACACTTTGATGACCTGATAAATGAGATACCACCCACAGAAACAAAGTATATTGGTGGAGACCTAAATGGTCACGTAGGAACATCTAACAGTTTATATCCAGGCGTGCATGGAAGTCGAGGATACGGCACCAAAAACAAACAAGGGGAAGAGATTTTGGATTTCGGGATGAGACATAAAAAAAGTGTTAATGATGGCAACATTAACACTTTTTTTCAAAAGAAATCGGAACACTTGATCACTTATAAAAGTTCAGGACACAGTACACAAATAGATTATATCTTGGCAGATAGAAACCTAGTTGGAAACTTCAAGGACTGTAAGGTCATCCCTGGAGAGGCGCTTACTTCGCAGCATAGGATCTTAGTAGCATGTCTAAAACTACCTAGGCCTATAAAAACTATTGCAGATAAAACCCCGAATATCAAATGGGGACAACTTTATAGCCCGAAAGGTGAAGAGCTGATTGTCGCCCTTAAACAGTATTTGGAGCAGGATATGAACAACGAATACAACAACAACGCCGAACTTATGTGGTCAAACTTTGCACACACATCTGTAAAGCCCAATCGTCCAAAATCTTAGGAGTCTCAAAGGGAAAACTAAGCATTAACAAGGACCCAAGTTGGTGGAATGACAGAGTTAAACAAGCTATAGGTGCCAAAAGGGATCTTTTTAAATTATGGAAAAAAACCCAACTGGAAGAGGACCGCATTGAATACGGAAAGGCGAAACAACTAGCAAAACGCGAGGTAGCCCAAAGCAGAGCACAATCTAAAGAAAGTTTTTATAGCAGACTGGAAGATGCAAAGAATGACACAGAAATCTTCAAAATCGTTAAGCAGCGACATAAGTCAACACTAGACATTAAAGTCAATAAATACATCCGTGACAAAAATGGTCGGCTACTAACATCTAATGAAGACATAAACCAAGCAAGCTTCTTAACGAGGAATTCCAAAGCCAGCAACAACCTATTATAAAATCTACTGCTGGCCCAGTCCTGGAAGTCAAGGTTGAAGAGGTGAAAACCGCAGTCTCAGCGATGAAAAACCATAAAGCTGTCGGTCCCGACGAAATACCCTCTGATATCTGGAAACAGATAGGACCTGTAGGATTAGAGTGGCTCCCATGACTCTTCAATGCTGTCCTCAACTCCAATATTATAACAGAATCATGGCGTCAAAGTTACATAGTGCCCTTTTATAAGAACAAAGGTGACGTCAGCGCCTGCGGGCATTATAGGGCTATAAAACTCACTTCTCATACCCTTAAAATATGGGAAAGAATATTAAACAACCGCTTCTTGAACCACGTTGTCATTTCCGAGAACCAATACGGTTTTACGCCATCAAAATCCACAACCGATGCCATCCAAACAGTCCGAATCATCATGGAAAAGCATAGGGCCAACAGCGAAAATTTACACCTTGTTTTCATAGACCTTGAGAAAGCGTTTGACCGGGTGCCACGAAACCTGGTATGGCAAGCGATGAGAGCGCAGGGTCTACCGGAATATTACGTGGCTCTAGTCCAGGACATGTACCACAGGAGTAGCACAAAAGTGAGAAGTTTGGCTGGAATGAGCAAAGCCTTTGAAGTTAAAGTTGGCGTTCGTCAAGGTTCTGCGTTGAGCCCACTACTCTTCAATCTGGTAATGGACTATCTCACCAAAGATATCCAGGCCTCTCTGCCATGGTGTATGTTATACGCAGATGACATCGTGCTCATTGACAAAAGTGCGCAACAACTACAAATGTCTCTCGAGCAATGGAGGCACGCCCTGGAAAGCAATGGACTCCGTATCAGCAGAAGCAAGACCGAACATCTGGAATGCAACTTTGGTGGTGATACTACCATAACAAACACGATCTATATCGAGGGAGATCCACTTCTAAAGGTATCTCAATTCAAATATCTCGGAGCGATGCTGACGGCTGATGGTAATATTGAAACCGATGTTACCCACAGAGTCAACGTTGCCTGGCAAAGATGGAGAGCTCTCTCAGGCGTCCTCTGCGACACAAGAATGCCGATCCAAGTTAAGGGCAAAATTTACAAAACAGCTGTAAGACCCACAATGATGTACGGTGCCGAATGCTGGGCCATAAAAAGGGTGCATGAACAGAAGCTGCATGTGGCTGAGATGAAGATGCTGAGATGGGCAGCGGGCGTAACAAGACTTGATAAAGTGCGAAATGAACACATCAGAGGCAGTTACAAAGTTGCAGCCATCACAGACAAACTAACAGAAAGTAGGCTTCGTTGGTATGGCCACGTAATGAGATGTCCTGAAAACTACGTGGTTTGGCAAGCCCTGGCACTACCGAATACAAAAAAGAAAAGAGGAAGACCTCAAGCCACATGGTGGTCTACAGTAACCCGCGACTTGGAACGAGCCCAACTTACAGGACAGACAACCCAGGACAGACCATCCTGGCGCATCAGAACGAGGAGAGCCGACCCCAAATAATGGGATGAGGCAAGGAGGAAGAAGATATTGTTTGGTAGTCCTGAAACCCTACAAAAACTGGTCGTATATGAAAATTGGTCATTAGTTCAAATTTTTCAAGTCAGTAGGAACACTGATTGAAGTAGTATATCCTAGTCAACTCTACTACAGTACTAAATGCAGATGAACATTTTGTACACTAATCACACGTAGACTTATTTACAGCATTCCTGTGGTTCGTTTGTATTTAAAACCAGAATTTTCCTAGGGCTTCCTCACTGGGTGAATAGATTCAGTTTCACCCCTGCATTCACGGGTGAATCTAAACAAAATTTTGATTCGGACTTTACTTTGATACCACTTTATTGTTACAAACAAAGGATCGTATTTTTATAATATTATTTAATATATTAGAGTTCATGTATTGGAGATCATACATGGAGTACTGTTCTCATCTCTGGGACGGATCTGCCAAATACCAGTTTGATACACTGGAATCGATCGAAAAGCGAGCCAACAGGCTCATCGGCGATGAGGCACTGGTTAAGTCAAAGCTCCAGAACCTTGAACATCTTCCCCGAGTTGCCAGCTTGTCGGTTTTTATCGGTTACATTTCGGGGAGTGTGCGATGGAATTGCATGAATAATTCCGCCTAGCCCGTTTCATCATCGGAGCACCAGATGTACGGCGATGCGCCATCGGTACATGGTGGACATCCCACCCATACGCACTAAACGTTTTGAGAATACTATTATTATGCGTACAGCTAAGGAGTGGAATTCCCTGCCGGACTCTGTGTTTCCTGATAGCCACAATTTAAGGGTCTATAAGTGAAGAGTGAATAGGTTACTTTTAGGCAAGCGTGCTTCACCGTCGACCACGGTGGTCAAGCGCGAGCCTATTTTAAATAATATAAAAAAACCTACCAAAATGCTGCAAACAATTTTTAATTACGTGAAAATTCTCTTCAAAGTTTTGTTCTCATTAACCCCTGCATCAATTTTCTTTCTTTTTCAGATCAATACTAATTACCTTTTACAAACATACACAAACAATATCTGTTTACTTAAGTTGGGTTTAATTTTCTTTAGAAATGAACGGTACAGTCCGCTACATAATTTACTAACGGAACCTTCCCTAATATTACCGTTTGAAAATAAATTCTCACCAAAAAAAAATGTGAATAATAATTTAGGTATAAGTACAGTACCGACCTTAGTGTCGAAATAGATAGTAGGTAATTAAGTGTGCCTTGCCCTGTCATTATACGAATAAACATAATGCTCTAATTAAAGATAATTTTAAGTCTGTTTTGTATCACTCTCATTACATTTTTATGGTTTATATTCACATAAGGCAATATTTTTTATCTTCGTGTTTTATGTGCCCACTGATTTTTAATTCGTCTGTTTTTTGTTTTTTTTTCTATTCTTATCTGTTGCTTTGTATGCTAACACTGTTTATATTTTTGTGTGTCTGATATTTTTCTTTGTGAAATACGGTACAACGCTTTGTAATTATGTGCACGTAATTTTTAGGGTTCCGTACTCAAAGGCTTAAAACAGGACCCTATTACTAAGACTCCACGATCCGTCTGTCTGTTGCCATTTCTGTTGCCGCTATAACAACAAATACTAAAAACAGAATAAAATAAATGTTTACACTCTTTGCGCTGTAGCATGGTGCGTGACATTTCGTTTCACTCTTGAAAGTTGCTGCGATTTAACAAATTATGACTTAGTATTTCAGCTGTACCACATTCGTAATATATTAAATCATTAATAACTGTAGTAAATTAAATTAATCTCAAGCAGAATGTTCTAGTCTACAAATAAAACACCACTGTCACCTGCACCTTGATAAAGCGCAAAGAGTGTAAGTGTTGCTCCCATACAACAAACATAATAATTTTTCCGTTTTTTGCGATAATGGTACGGAACCCTACGTGCGCGAGTCCGACTCGCTCTTGGCCGGTTTTTATAATAGTTAGGTACCTTAATTAAATTTATATTTTTTTTTTTCTTAATTTATTTATACAAAAATGCCCCCAAAAATCCCCTCTCACAGAGAGGAGGCCTATTAAACATTAATAGGCTGATTATGTGATGTGATAAAAAAAGCTGAATTTTCTGAGTAAATCATGCCTTACTTTGCTACCTATATTTTCTTCACCGATTCCATATACGAATAATTCCTAACAATTATACTATCTAATGTTTTGCATTTTTTATCAACTTTCCAAGAAAATTGTTTTCCCTGCTTTCAAGTGAAACTGTCTAGAATACATAAAGAGGTAATTAGATTTATTGATTATTTTTGTTCTGTCTGTGTAATATAATATACCTATAAATGTTATAAGACATCTAGGATTAAGTATAGGTAAAGCAGGATTTGGCTTTTTATTTTAAGAGCCGAAGTCTAGAACGAATTTAGAGAATAAAAGTTGTCATTATTAATTATTCATGTAACTTTTTTTTTGTTAGTTTTTTACATAAAATATGAGAAAAATTTTAAGTGAAAAAAAACAGTCAAGTGCGAATCGGACTCGCGCACGAAGGGTTCCGTACCCAGGATGGCGTCAACTATGTTTGTATGGGGACACCCTTTAATTTTTAACTTTTTTTAATTTTTGTGTTTGAATTTTCCTTTATTTGTGCTGTAAGACCTTACTTTTTGCCAAATTTCGTGATTCTAGGTCAACGGGAACTAGCATATAGGTTTTCGACCCAAAACCTATAGAGTACTCACGGTTGACCTAGAATTGTCAATTTTGGTTAAAAATTAAGATAAATTTCGGTACTTACAAGTTTTTGCGAAAATCTAAATTTGCCCATATATTTTTATCATGTTAACTCAGGACCATGATTTTTATATCCCTAATAGGGACTATAGACCTCAGAATCTAGTATAAATTTCAACTTGCTAGGTTCACCCGTTCCTGAGAAAATCGGTGGTGACTCACAGACAGACAGATGGACAAAAGAGAGTCTTATAAGGGTTCCTTTTTTACCTTTTTTGGTACGGAACCCTACAAATGCAATTTTCTTAAATCGACGCTCTAATTTTTCTGATGACTGTATCAAGTCGACAAATTTTACTACGAAGAAGAAAAATCGCAACGTTATTTTCATATTTTAAATTCCGAACGTCAAGTGATTTAACTGCGTTTTAACTCCGGCCAGTGACATTATTAATGACAATAATTCATTGATATAAATGGCCGCCATTAATTATTACGCGCTATAGCTTTTACAAGCGGCTTCGCCTTCGTTAAAGTCTGAAATTATCCCAAAGAAACGTATTCCAAGATAAAAGGTATTCTACGTCCTTCTCCAAGATTCATCTCTGTACCAAAATTCGTGCATCAGTTTACGCGTGATAACGTCTCAAACAGACAGACAGAGTGACCTTTCGTATTTGTTCTGTTCTTTCATAAATTTAATCATTTAATAGTCGGTGTGCCGAATACACACTGCTTTTTAAATGTTTGATAAAGGTAAATCACTTTTCTTCTAAAAAGTACACATGTTGTTATAACATGGGATTCAACGGGAATAGCAAATGGGACCCATCGCTAATACCTAAAAAATGGGATCTAAAAGTTTTTGTTTCCGCTGACGTCCCATGCCGTTGTCGTCAAATATGATTCGTTCAATTTATTATGCTATATGTAATGATAAGTAGTAGATCTGTTGGAACGTGTGAGTAAATATAATTATGTAATGCATTGAGTCATTGATGAATTGATAACCTTTTGAAGAGTTCTGTAGTTGGTTATGTATTATTAAGGAAATGCGGTTTCATTTTGTTTGGTGTAGATAATACAATAATTGATTATCAAGTTTATAATAATTTTATAAAAATATGTGTTTTATTTATAAGATTTAATTGATGCTAATTTGAATTAATAGCGATGTTAAAAAAATAACTTAAAAATATGTTTTTGACCCTCACAAATACTTAACTCTTGTTTTTCTTAATAGCCAGTAATTTTCCTTTAATTGAGCAAAGCAGTAAAAAATGTCTGAACAATTAATTGTAACTCCCTAAAATTACGACTCGTTTTTAATTAGACACCACTTGTAGCTTTATAGTCCAAAGAACGATAAACTGGTATCGTCTAGTTAAACTCGTTAACTTTTTAATAAGAGTGGGAGTTTATGAAAAATATTATTTTGTTTTGAAAAACGTCATTATTAAGTTTTGAGACTATTAAAATTAAGTTTATATATTCGCAAGATAAACTAATTTTTAATACTTAGACAAAAAGTATTGAGTAGGTATTAAAAAAGGCAATAAAAAATTACTTACCTTTATTAAACTGCAATCTGTAGATAAACTCACAAAACAAAACAAATCACTTCACTTAAAAACAAATTTTCATAAAAAGAACACTCGAAAAAAAAACAAAACTGTATTCCTCACGCACTGAAAAAAAATAACGTTCGACTTTTGAGTCGTATAGTTTTCTGATACAAAAAAGTTTATTCGATCCGCGATATTATTTGAGTCGGTGATGCGACGCGCGCAGTGCTCGACGCTTGCTTACCGCCACTGAATATCGCCGGTTTCTTTACGCGTGCGCGAAGGGTGTTCTGGCAGAATCGCCAAATGCTTTATTTTTAGTGCTTCGCTTTTACCTGCGCTTTCAAGTACGGATGCATTGTGACTTATCTACTTCATTCTTTGGTTTTGTAAGATAGGATACTTTTGTTTTGAAAATTCTTAAGATGCTGTCGTTTCTATTTCTATTTTATTTAAGATAATTAATGTAATGGAAACTTCTTTTGAACTGCCTCTTTGGTCCTGTGGTCGCAAGTGCTGCAGACCGTGAGGTCCCACGTTCGATACCGGTCTGGAAAATTTTTATTGGGTTTTTCCATTAGAAATTTCTCTGTGGCAACCCGGAGTTTGAAAGTTGGCGGTATGTAACCCCCGTGAATCGGAAAGCACGTTAAGGCGCAGAAAATATAATTATGTTACATTAGACTATTTTCTTAATAATTTGATTTATGGAAATGTTGAGTTTTATTCGTACAAAATAGTGTAATTAATTTGTAAAGTTATGTCTAACACGAAAAAAAACACAATCGCACCAACACCAATGCGTATTTTAATGAAATTTTCACCATATCAACGACAGTTTAATTATCTACATCTAAGTATTTTTTTAAGTCATAGTATAGTAAGATCGATTGTCTCGATTGTCTCCAGTACACTTACAGCGTATCTTGACATATTTCGGCCACATAATGCGAAGGGGATATGACAGCATGGAATAGCTGGTCATTGTTGACAATACCGAAGGAAAGAGAGCACGAGGCCGGTCGCCAACACGATGGTCCGCCAAGTGAAAAAGGCTACGTCGGCAAGCAAATTTCAGCAGGTGGTGATGGCAACTATGGAACGGAACCGATGGAGGCAGATTTTCTGCTTACAGGGATCCAGTAACCACGGTCTTGCTTCCTCAGTAATGAGGGACCGATTGAAAAAAAAAAGAATAATAAGGAACGTTCAAAAATCTAGTGAATTTGGGGTCACGTGGGTTTGTAAAGTTATGTCTAAAACGGACAAAAACACGACAATCGCACCAGAACCGCTAGGCGTATTTTAATGAAATCGACATCATCTCAAAGACAATTTATTTATCTACATTTTGATCTGAAGCTTTTTTTTAAATCATATAATAATAAGGCAAGTACAAAAAAAACAAAATTTTGGGCCGCGCGGGTGTGAAACGAGTGCGCGTTTTGTTCCCTCATGGTCGTTGGCGACTGTCGTCATCTTAGATAGATAGATAGATAAATCATTTATTTAGTGCACACAAGAGACACAGCACAACACACAAAATCTTAATTAAATTATTACAATTTACATGTATGTTTAAAAACAAGGTGCCAACATAAAAAGAAAAGTGGAAACCATACCTACAGAAATAAAAGTAAAAGTGACACCGGTAACTTTAGGTATGACAATCTAAACACAGTGCGGTGTGCGTCTCAAGGTTGCACCAAATGGGAGTCCAGCTCAGCACGTGTAAGGCAAATATAACTGACGCTGATATTCTTAAGCCGTTAGTACCCTGCCAGTAGTTAGTCTGATTTCTTTCCGGTTGTGAAACTCTTCTAGTGAGAACAACTGAGTGCAACTGAGTTTGCGCACACACTTGTGCACTATTATTTCTCCCACACCAATAGCTATAAGCCTCCGTCAAGATTGGCCGTCACTGTCGTGACAGAAGTTCGGTCTGGAGGACGACTATTATTGAACAGCCATATTGAACAAATAATAGATCTTGAATTAAAACTGTCAAATAACATACTTAAATGAAATAAATAAATGACACAATTATTAAATAGTAATTTGTATAAGTGATACATTTTCGATAGCTTATCTGCGACAGACACGAGCTTAGGTCATATGCGCAATGTGCATGACCTTTCACAGCTGTTGGAGCAATGCAATGTGGTGAACCGATGTACTGACTTGAATGCTCTGGTATACGCCTCGACGGATCCCTTCGGCTACACAGGCCAAAAGTACGCAAGTAGCTTGCATAGCATGGTTTCACCAATTCAAGGGCCTTTATACAGTGACATGTATGGGACAACCAAAATGAGATTTAAAATATCACGCGGTTAATCGCTAATAATTTGGACGTTTAAAATGTCATCTTGTCTAGACTCTAGAGCCCCAGGAGCTGGATTCTAAAATGGCATTAAAGCTTAAGCTAAGTAACACGCTGTCACAGGCTTTTTATTTTTGGTGGGAAATCATCCAATGACTTCTCCCGCTCAGGGTGAAGCGGGAGGGCGTGTCAGACTTTTACTGACTAAAACCCACCCGTGTTCCTTCAGTTGCTTGTGCCAGGGCTGCGGTAACTCTCTTTCAAATTTATCCGCGACCCAGACAGGCATCGGCCCTATCGGACCCCGTCACTCTGCTGACATCTCTTTGAGGCGCGCGTAGAACACTACGCACCGTAAACTCGGGCTTGGTCCTTATCGGACGGCGAGCTACCCATTACTTTCCGTCCGCAAGCCCGCGCCTACGGTGGCTGGGAATCGGCTTGCGACTCCCGAAGCCCGACGCGTCTCCTGCGGTGGTAAGTCTCCTTTGCGTCACCCTCACGCGTTCCACCTCCTCCTTTGCGAGTATTACTGCTTCGCAGAAGAAGGAGACAGCTTTCCATGCCCTCTCGCTCCGTACCATGGCCTGCACTAGGGCCGGACGCGAGAGATCGCCACCGCTGATCGCCTACATGAGGACACGGCGGTGCTCCGCCCAAGCGGGGCAGATCTCCACCTTATGCTCCACCGTGTCCTCAGGGCGGTCCACACAATGGTGACACCCGGGCGTTTCCTCCCGCCTTATCCTGAACAGGTACCTCCCGAAACAGCCGTGTCCGGTGAGGACCTGCGTCAGGCGGAAGGTGAGGACGCCGTGACGCCTCTCAAGCCACTCCTCAAAGAGGGGCCTTACCGCCGCAATTGGGGCGTGCCCAGCGCTGGGTTGCGACAATCGTCCTCTCCTTGTCGCCATGAGATCCTGCCGGAGCTCTGTCTATATTTGTCGCGGCAACGGAGTTTCACCCCGGCAATTAGCCTCCTCGCGCCACTCCCATATTTGCGCGAGGACTTTTGCTTCCAGATCCCATGGCGGCAATCCGGCAAGTAGGCTCGCCGCCTCACCGGAGGTATCCCCGGACCAGCTGGATGGCCATGACCCTTTGGGACGCGTTCAACCGGCGGGCTGGTCGCCGCCTCAGGGAACACGCCCATACCGGTGCCCCGTAAAGGGCCATGGACCGCACGACCCCCGCGTAGGGCCTCTGGCAGGAGGCGTTTGGACCCCCTAGATTGGGCAGCAGCCGCTTGAAGACAGCCCCCGCACGCTGTCACAGGCTGGTGTCTGCAGTACCAGGCAAGGTACAGGGTTTATATAAACCTCAGAGCTGCTCTAAGAGTTTTAGAGCCTGATTTATAAAAAAATACTCGATATGGTTTAGCAATTGTTTAGCAGATGTTTGAAGTCTTTAGATTTAATTCAAATTCAAATTCAAATTCAAATTCAAATCATTTAATTGCATAAAACATGGTATAAACTGGTGTTAAATATGATGGAAAAGGTACAAACATGTTCAGCTAAATGACATAGCATGCAATTTTTGGGTAACACACAAATTACAAGCAAAAAAAAAAATAGATTAAAATTGATAATTAAAACAATTAATAATATAAACTAATCTCAATAATCAAACAAGAACAATTAAATCATGAGCTATTGAGTCTTTCAGAAGGTTTCAAAGCCATAAATTCTTTTACATTATAAAAATTATGTTCACCTAACCACTTATTTAATTTAATTTTTAACAGTCTTGTACTCATTGTCTTGAAGTGGTTTGGTATCATGTTATAGATGTGCACACACATTGCTAGGCAGCTTTTATTGTATTTGGTAAGTCTAGGTATATCATTTAGAACTAATTTGAAGGGATCTCGTCTGTTCCGAGGGCACTCTTCATTTGCTGTCTTAAATAGTTTTTTGTTTGTAACTACGAATACACAAACTTCAAAAATGTAGAGTGATGGCAGCGGTAGCAAACCAAGTTTTTTAAATATTGGTCGACAAGAGTCATCAGGTTTAAGACCATACATTGCTCTTATGCACTTTTTTTGGGCAACAAATGTTCTATTCAGATCAACGCTATTACCCCACATTACAAGACCATAGCGCAATAATGATTCCACATACGCGTGGTAAGACATAATGGCCGTTTTTATGTTTGTTACGTTTTTTACTTGTTTTAGCGCATATACGAACTTATTAATTCTTGTGCTGACATTATCTACGTGTTCTTTCCAATTAATATCTTTATCTATTATTACCCCTGAGAATCTAGTATTTGTTACTTCTTTGATTTTATTTATATTAAGATTAATGTTATTTTTATAATTATTCGATTGATTAAATTGAATATAAACGGATTTATCTAAATTAATTTTTAAACGGTTTATGTCAAGCCAATGCATAGATACATTACGTATCTATTGTATTATTAATGTCAAGTTCGTGGTCTGAAATTGTATTTTTCTTTTTATCAGATGTCACTATAATGCATATATCGTCAGCAAATAAAACGCATTTATGCTTGGTTATATTTATGATGTCATTTATATATATTAGAAATAATATTGGTCCTAACACGCTTCCCTGGGGAACGCCATATTTATTATGCCTATATTCTGATGAGTAGGGTATCATATCATTATTTTCGTTAATTTTATTGATAATAACACATTGTTGCCTATTACTTAAATATGATGCCATCCACTGAAGAGCAGGTCCCCTAATCCCGACAGACTCCAACTTATCCATCAATACTTCATGTGAGACTAGATCGAAGGCTTTTGACAGATCAAAGAAAAGACCAGTAGTCAGGTGATTATTGTTGACATTTGTAAGTATTGTTTTTATGAGAGAGAAAATAGCTAATGATGTGGATTTTTTTTTTTGGAAACCAAACTGTTCATCACTTATAATATCAAATTTATCGCAGAAATCAATAAGCCTTTTATACATACATTTTTCATAAATTTTCGCCAAGATAGGTATTAAGGTAATAGGTCGATAATTATTGATATCAAATTTATCTCCCTTTTTAAATATTGGCTTTATTATGGATTGTTTCAATCTATCGGGAAAAACCCCCGCTGAAAACGATAAATTGATCAGGTAAGTCAAGATACCAGTCAGATCATGACAGCAGACTTTTATAATTTTTGTATTTATTTCATCATAACCCTCCGATTTGGTGTTGGAGAGAGACATTATTTCTAGACGGAGCTCACTTTCCAGCATCGGTCTAAGAAACATCGTGTTGTTACATTTTTTATTCCTAAAGCTGTTCCTAACACTTGATTGCGCAGGTACATGCGTTAAATCAACATAATGATTGTTAAAGATAGAAGCCATTTCTGCAGGGTCCGTTATTACATTATCATTTAGTTTAATGGAATCTATGTTGTCTTTGAAGTTAGTTCTATTTATTTCATTTTTGATAACAGTCCAAGTGGCTTTACATTTATTGTCATGTGCGTTGATATATTTTATGTTTGAGATCTTTTTCGAACCATAAACACATTTTTGTAGCAGATGAGAGTAATTCTTATATTTAATTTTATTAGATGAATTTTTGTTTTTGTAGTATTGATACCGTAATTTGCGTTTAATTTTACAACTTCGTTTTAGTCCTTTACTTATCCAGTTTTGGGTGTTTTTATTGTTTGTGCTGATCTTAACTCTTACCTTGGGGAAGCAGAGGTCGTATAATAGACGTACCATATCATGAAATTCATTGAATGCGGTATTCGCGTCAGTATTTGTATAAATGTCGGACCAGGAAAGGTTTTGTAAGCATTCTTTGAATTTTCGGATATTGTCTGAATTGTAATCTCTTTTGTAAATATAGTATATTGTGGCTTTATCTGGTTTGTGTTTAATAGGAAAGCTTATCATTTATGCTGTATCATGATCTGACAGATGCAGAGGTAAGACGGATGCAGTTGCATTGGTAATGTTGCTTAGGATATGGTCAATACAAGATAATTTACGTGTGGGCACATTAATGTGGATTTTCAAGTTAAAATTGTTGGCCAAATCCCGCAGCTCATTTGTAATGTTGCCTTTTTTTAATGTATTTATATTAAAATCTCCGGCTACAACAATATTTACCTTGGATTTGTATTTTTTTTGCAATTCATGTAAAAGGTTATATAATTTTGCTAAAAACTGATTAGGGTCAGATTGAGGTGTTCTATAAACACATATAATTATTAATTTACTACACATTAATTCTAAGCCACAGGCTTCAAACGTGTTTTGCGTTGCATAGCTTTTTACTAGAGAAATGTCTTTATAATTTAATCCTTTTTTAACTAATATACAGGTGCCGCCCCTTTGTTGTTCTCTACAGAAGCTGGTAGCCATTTCATAGTTATATACTTTTGCATAATTTTCATTGCCTCTTTTTATAAAAGTTTCAGATAGACATATTACATCTGGATCATTATTTATTTCTTTTAATTCTTGAATAGTAACCTCTAGTAGATCTTGTTTGGAAAGTAAACTAGCGATATTTTGGTGAAATATTTTGAAATCATGCATATCACTGGCTTGAGACACGAAAAAATGAGTCAGTCTTTTTGCATACAGAAAAATAATAGGGTATAGTTCCTTTCCTAGCCTCGGCATTGGAAGGCTTTATGCTATCAAACCTACTTTGTACTTTAAAGTAGTAGGGAATTGTCCCTTTTTTAGGTCCCTGTAAACTAATGTCCACTTTGAAACTTGATTTGCTACTCGCGATTCTCTTTCGAATTTCACTGGGATTCAAGTATTTATCATTATAATCACTAAAATCTATATGATAATTTAGTGAACTACAAATATCAAATACATTTGTGGATATTTGTTTTACAAATTGTCAATTTTTAAATTTACTACTTAAATTTTTTAATAAGTAGTTTAACTTATTGACATCTATGTGCACATTATTAACGACGTTTAGTACAATTACATTGTTATTTTTGAATTTTTGGAGTACAATTTTTAACTGAGACAAGATGAAATTTAAATTACGGTCATTTTCACCCACGCAAATTACGAGTTTGTCGTCTGGTGACAATGTGATATTTATACAGTTCGCTACTATTTCGTTACACGGTGCATTTGGCTTTGTTTCAGCGATGACTCTGTATCTTTCGTACGGAGTATTTGTTCTTGAATTTGAGATGGCTGCTGCTAGCCCGACGCAACGCTGAGATCCAAAAATGAACATCTTCCTCTCGGTTAAGATAGCTTTCGAATTTGTAGCAGTGCAAGTCTCAACAACACTGGGGATGTTCACAATGCCCTGCTTCGGTTCAAGAATCGTAGTTTCATAGATATTGTTACTATGTTGACTACGTTCCATTAATGTTCCAATACGCTCAGTAAGTGTAGCAATCTCTTTCTCTGCCATATGTAGTTGCTGTGTTAGGGTTAGAATGTCCTGCTTCAAGCGTAGTATGTAGTCACTGGTGTCGACTTTCAATGTGGATGACGATGGAGAGGACGGTGTAGAACTTGAGTTGTGTTGCTGAGACAGAGCTTGCTTCTTCTTCTTGATGCTTGAACCAGGATTTCGAAACATGGAGGAAGTGTGGCACAAGGACTTCAAGGTGTTGTTTTCCGTTGTTAATTTGTCAATTTGTTTATGCAGATCGGTGTTTTCTAATAGTATATTTCCCAGTTCCTCTTCCGTACTTTCAAGTTTACAAGTAAGTTGAGCTATTATCTCCTTCATTTCTGAGGTTGTAACCAAGTCAGTTACAGTTCTGTCCACACTCCTTGAAAGTCTGTTGGGAGTAACATATGACTCATCAGATGTCTCAATGTCAGTAAGAATGTGTGAGTCAAATAACTGTATACCCTTTTGAACCGGGGAGAGACGTTTCAATGTCTCACACTCTAGTTTTGCCTGTGTATTAGGTACTTGTTTCGGAGGCGACGGGGTTTTTAAAGTTTGCTTTTTCCGTAAAGTAATATTGGATGTGTCATCGGTTTTGGCATAGCTTTTATTCCTAATACACATCTTGCATCTCCATTTTTTTTTCGCTTCTGCATCCTTGAGTCGATATGTAGGTTCTGGGTATCCAACACAGTCAAATTCAAATCTATTAGCACAGGCAGAACACAAAGTAGTACTTTTTATGTCAACGATTTTTTTGCAAGTATGGCATGTAACTAGTGGTGCCACCTTGCGACCACTACTGCTGTTATTTGTTTTGGTGGTATTAGATGACATTGTGGGTTTTCGTCCTAGATAAATGTTTCACTTTTTTATTTCAAATTGTTGTTCAAATAATGTCGATTTGAAAACGGAAAAAGAATTGCGTTTGGCCAGATCCGAACCAGCGACTTGCCGCGCAGCCGTAGTTATTCAAAAAGCTGCCGCGATACCACTCGACCACGGTGACTTAACAAAAATTGTCGAATTTTGGAACCGTTTCTAAACTTTTATTTATCGATGACTTGCAATATTCTCGTAACTAATGACTTTCTTTGTTCTCAAAATCACATGAGTCACTTTTAACACTCAAAAACGTTATATTTTTAAACCGTTTTGTATTGTTTTTACTTAAATAAGACTCTAAAACTGTTGTTTTTTGCAAAAAATCGCAAGTTACGGTCTCACTAGGATCACTTTATATAACACTGTAAAGATTTGCCGTATTAAGTAGAAAATTTACACTTATTTTGAATTATATTACGGAAAGACTTTAACACACTGTACTGAGAGCAACGGTCACACGCCGTGATACGATTAAAAAGTGTTAATGACTTGATGAATGTTTCTGTAAATGATGGTCATGGATGGATAGGTAAGTAATTCATAATTAATTAAACGTAATCGGTTTTAAACAAAAGTTAACAATGAGGCTCTATAAAGAGGCATTCGATGTCAGCGAAGGCGATAATCGAAATGTCATAATGTCAGGGATTGATCACGTGATTTTTCTATATTTTTTATCAATCCCAAACAATTATGCCTTTTTGACAATCGCTGTCTAGGGCCTCTGAACTATTAAATTTTTACCTAACTGCCCAGAAGGAGGGATTTTTTTTAATCACTTTATAAATTATATTAATATTATTATTCCATTACATGAGTTACAAAATGTATTTCCTACTTCCTGAAAAGTTTGTAATAGCGATCTTGCCTTCGCTTGAATTCCGTATCGTCAGTTACAAACTTGTTATTTCTTACAAGGCAAACAAGATAGTTGCTGAGTTCTGCCAACTGTCAGTAAAGTAAACTGAGTACAGTCAGCGACAAAGTTCGTGAACTGCAGTGCAGGAAGTGACAATTTGCTGAGTTATTTTTTATATTGACGTATAGTTACTTTGTTCCTTTTTATTGCAGGCTTGTGTTTTGCTTGACTTGGTGTTTTGCTTTTTTCATAGATGGCAGTCATAGCTTTTAAAGGCAGCTTTATTGAGGTTTCTTTTGGCGAAGAATAAATACTATATTCAGGACGATTTTCTACGACTTTTTTTCTTAAAGCGAATCAGATTTTATGCTGATTTATAATTTTATTAAATGTATAGACATTTAAAATTATAAATCAGCGAGGTCTGTGTTTTGAAAATATTTTAGAAAATTTTGTACGGGGGACTTTATATCTGCAATAGATGCCAAAAATAATATTTTGGGAATTTTTATTTGTCTGTCACGGAGGATGTTTGTACACGGTTGACGCCAAAACTACTGCATAAAATTGGATGCGGTTTTCATTGTTGTAGTATTGCTGATCTAACTTAAAATATGGTATATTTTTTATCTTGATACGCCACCTAGATGTCGAGTTATCTATAAAATAGTGTTTTCCTTGACTGGTTCAGTACGGGGAATTCGGAATGCATAGGAGATACCAGGAAACTGTCTGAGGAATCTTAGGTACTTTGTTGTGAGAACAATTATTCCATCGTCAAATTTTTGGTCAAGCGTGAGTTGTACAAGAAAGTTGCAGTTTTTCTACAGTTTACTACAATATTGTTCAAATTGCGCGGAATTGATACAAGAAGCCAAAAATGTTAATGTTAAAATTTCAAATAAATATACGAGTTTACCACATAAATGTTACCCTTTCACCACTGAGCGACCTTATAAGATTGGCCAAAAAACGTGGGGAATACTTATAAGGTCGCTGTGAACTGACTTATTTCAAAGAGCGAAATAAGGAGAGTTCTCGCTATGTAATTACGGTTACCCAAACATTGATCGACCTCCTGCAAATCTTTATCCGTGCGTGCGGTAGTTACTTCTGTGGTTGGTGGCTGTGGACAAATGAGATTATGGCCCAAAGAGGACGAGGCAAAAGCATATTATGGTAGCTGCATAATATTTCTTCCACTTTTTTACGAGTAAAGTATGTTTTAGTTCGATTTAGGTACCCGGCAAGCTTATTGCCAACGGGGCACCCGGGCACCTAAAATCCTTCCTTTTCCTGACATTGAGCAAGTGTAAGCCAGTCCTGGACTATAGGTATCAAGCTCGTCTCACCATCTTTCTCTGGGTTTGCCGTGGTGACATCGTACATTTTCCGGGACCCACAATGACACACATTGTGATAGATTTCGTATTTTTTTAAATTAATTTATAGGCTCGCGTTTTACCACTATCTCACCTGATGGTAAATGATGATGTGGTAGACGGTGAAGCACGCTTGCCTAGTAACTTATTCACTCTTGACTTAAAGACCTCTAGGTTGTGGCTATCGGGAAACACAGACCCCGGCAGAAAATTGCACTTCTTAGCTAAATGCACAATGAAAGTATTCCCAAAACGTTTAATGCGTATGGGCAGGCAGTCCACATTGTCCGCCAAGTACCGATGGTGCATCGCCGTATGTCTTATTGTCCGATGATGGAACGGGCTAGGCGGAATTAGTCTTTGTAGCATTCAAATAAACTAGCAACTTGATGATGCTAGAGTTCAAATAAATGTCCCATACCTATTGACATTTCCGTTGACAGAAAATATTCCCAACCCACATTCAAATTTTTTACCTTTTGCTCGAGTTTGAAACATGCAACAGGTCCGGACCTACTGGAGCGATTATGGAAACAATGTCTGGTCTGGTTCATGTTTGTAAAGGAAATATTCCCTTTTTAAATGTCAACTGCCAGGTATGGGTCATCTCGTAGACCTTATTATGTAGGTACCTTTTAGTGAAAAGATAAGTAAGATATTTGTACTCAGTGTTTACTGTATATCTTAAGAATGTACAATAGGTTTGTACAACAACAACAGATAGAAAAGTTAAATGTACATGTTATGTTTGCATTGGAAGGCCTCCCACCAGGTAGACCGATGACCTGGACTCCCACCCCATCCGCAGCAGACGCGCCGGGCGTCGGCGGAGGGCGGACAACGCCCTCTTCCAGCCCCCCAAATAGGTCCAGCGGCGACATCCGTCGCCCCCCACACATCAGGACCCGAGGCGGTGTCGCGTAGTGTTCCACGCGCGCTCCTCTTCGACGTCGCGGGGGGAATCTAACACCTCACTACCCCCCAACCCGAGATCGAGGCCCGCAGAGGCGGGCCGGCAATTGCCGGGGGTTGCGGAAGTATCGTTGTTCCCGCGGCCCCCTGCGTAGGTATGAGATGGAACACCGGGGTGGACCTCCTGGACCCCCACCCCATCCGCAGCAGACGCGCCGGGCGTCGGCGGAGGGCGGACAACGCCCTCTTCCAGCCCCCCAAATAGGTCCAGCGCCGACATCCGTCGCCCCCCACACATCAGGACCCGAGGCGGTGTCGCGTAGTGTTCCACGCGCGCTCCTCTTCGACGTCGCGGGGGGAATCTAACACCTCACTACCCCCCAACCCGAGATCGAGGCCCGCAGAGGCGGGCCGGCAATTGCCGGGGGTTGCGGAAGTATCGTTGTTCCCGCGGCCCCCTGCGTAGGTATGAGATGGAACACCGGGGTGGTTTTTCGTCAGTAGGAGTCTGACAGACCCCTCCATCCCCCCAGGGCTGAGGACATCCAATGAGGATATTCCACCTCGGAAAATAAAATGTTGCGTGGATTCGCAGGTTACGAGACGCACGGCAATGTGGCGACGCTTGGGGAAGGCCTATGTCCACCAATGGACGTCTTTTGGCTGATATGATAATGATGATAATGATTAAATTCAGCCTCTTCTGTCTCATTGCAGGGCCTCTCTTTTTAGGGTTCCGTACCAGAAGGGACCACTGGCTCTGGTCTGGTCTGATACGCACTTGGCCGGATTTTTCCTTCCTTCTTCGGGTTTAGGGCAATGGTGGAACAATCATGTATTTAGACAGCAAGCTCGACCTGCTATCTTTGCCTGGGTCTGCCGCGATGCCGCCGGTCGGACATTTTCTAATATGTGCATAGTATTAGGATTTTATGACCGAGCGAAGGTTGTAAAATAATCGCTAAGTATTGTCACAATATAGCTTGGCATATAGATTTGTGATTGCAGTAAGTGGCACTTAAGAAAACGATGCTACCTATCATACATATAAGTGAGAAGGTTACCTAACAGTTACATTATTGACCGACTTTCCAAAAAGGATGAATTTCTATTTTCGACTTTTACCATTTCATAACATAACATCACGCCAGTACGCTCTAAAGGAGAACGCAGATAAGTACGTACAGTTCACTTTGGTAAACTCCCATTTGACCGGTTATCTTCAAGTTTCATGACATTCGGGTAATTTATTCTGGCTTTATAGGTAACATAGGTAGTATAGAACTTACCTATTAAGTACCTAAACTAAAACATCAAAAATAAAAAACTTTTTACAATAAAATACAACCGATTTCAAATAAAAACACTAGTTACAAAGTGAATTATTTTTGACTGCCGAAAAAGAAGATATTTTTCACGTTTTCGTTTTTTATTTAGAAGTCAGTTGTTTTTTTTTTAGGGTTCCGTAGCCAAATGGCAAAAACGGAACCCTTATGGATTCTTCATGTCTGTCTGTCCGTCCGTATGTCACAGCCATTTTTTTCCGAAACTTTAAGAACTATGCTGTTGAAACTTGGTAAGTAGATGTATTATGTGAACCGCATTAAGATTTTCACACAAAAA
Organism: Anorthoa munda; assembly: GCA_945859665.1. Lineage (NCBI taxonomy): Eukaryota > Metazoa > Arthropoda > Insecta > Lepidoptera > Noctuidae > Anorthoa > Anorthoa munda. Next base: position 16,701,632 of record OX243896.1, on the reverse strand, counting down.
TAGAAAAAATAATAAATTTTGGGGGTTCCCCATACTTAGAACTGAAACCCAAACTTTTTTTTTCATTTTTCATCTATGGATAGGTCTTCAAAAAATAATATTGAGGTTTCTAATACTTTTTTTTTCTAAACTGAATTTTTTGCGCGAGACACTTCCAAAGTGGTAAAATGTATGTGTAACTTCTAAAATAAGAGAATGATACAACTAAAAAAATATATGATGTACATTATATACCATATAAACTTCCGTTGATTTGAACGAAATCTAGTAAGCAGTTTTTTTTTAATGCGTCATAAATTGTAAACCGCAATTTACCAACCCGGAGTAGTACGGGACCCTTCGTACGCGAGTCCGACTCGCACTTGGCCGGTGTTTTTTGTATTCAATTAATTTTAGTTAAATCATACGGAAGCCGACCTCAAATAGTTGCGAAAAGAGTAGGCAGATTGAAGTACGTAATGCTCGTGAAATGAAATGAAATGAAATCGTTTATTTGCTAAATGTAGGTGTACAGGTTAGATGTTATTTTTGGCCAATGTAACGTGATGTCTTTCTGGGAACAATAAAGCACCAAATACTGGAATATATGTTTATTTAGTGAAACCCTCGACACGTCACAAAAAAGTAAATATGTTTTTAGGGTCGCTGGTTGCAGTTGGCTGGTCAAACTTTTAGGTATAATAGGTTAATAAATGATACTGATGAAAATGGTACCATTAAACTGATCTGATGATGAAGCTTGAAGGTAGGCACTGGAACCCCGTACTAAAAAAATATATCCTAGTCGTGTTTGGGCTTATTGGAATTGAAATGAGATGTACTATGGCTATAAATGTTGTTCATGGTAATATGAGGTACAAACACAAAAAACTAAAAAAAATCCGCTTTGTAGTGTTTTGCTTTAGAAGTCGGTTAAATCTTTTGGTTACAAAGATTTTTAAGTAACATGTGTTTCATCCCTGCTCATCATATCCACCACACTAGGACAAACGGTTTCCTTTCAACTTTTCTGTCACTGGCGCTAGTTTCAAACTTCCTCTAATATACTCATTTTTAGGGTTCCGTACCCAAAGGGTAAAAACGGGACCCTATTACTAAGACTTCGCGATCCGTCTGCCTGTCTGTCTGTCTGTCCGTCTGTCACCAGGCTGTATCTCATGAACCGTGATAGCTAGACAGTTGAAATTTTCACAGATGATGTATTTCTGTTGCCGCTATAACAACAAATACTAAAAACAGTATAAAATAAATATTTAAGGGGGGGTCCCATACAACAAACGTGATTTGTTTTGCAGTGTTTTGCGATAATGGTACGGAACCCTTCGTGTGCGAGGCCGACTCGCACTTGGCCGGTTTTATTCACTTTATCCATTCTCTTCACTCCGAACATCCATCTCAACCACTAAATATTAGTATCATGATATTAATTACCTTTGAATTTAGCATGGCTTATCTAGTTTCCATTTAAATTTAATTTAATGGTAGGCAATGTAAACTATTTTAGATTTGATAATTAATATACCATTCATTAATTTGCTGGAATTCGTTTGTCGTACTGTAAATAGTTGTTATTCGCAATGTTATTAATAAAGAGTGGTTAACCCTAAAAGCAGTGGTGGCCCAGTGGTATCGGCCGCGACTTACAAGTTGTAGGTCGTGGGTTCGAGCCCAGGCAGGCGCTTTACTTTGCGTAAATTATTTCATCACCACTGCTCTCAAAACGGTGAAGGAAAACATCGTGAGGAAACAGGCATGTCCTAGAACCAAAAATTCAAAGACATGTGACATTCACCAACCCGCACTGGGCCCGCGTGGTGGATTACGGCCCATCCCCTCTCACGGAGAGGAGGCCTGTGTCCCAGCAGTGGGAACATTAATAGGCTGATGATGATGCGATGTGAACCCTAAAAGTGTTTAGATTTAAATATGAACTCTTGTCTGGAACTCCTTACTGTCTCTGATATTATGTTTTGCTTCTATTTGTGTGTGTGTGTGTTAAAAGAATATGTTTTCTTTATTTATTCTTTCAGTTTTTGCAAGAGATGGTTACAGACCACATAATTTATTTATACTTGTGTGCTGACCACAACCATGTAAACAAGTGTAAGTGTGACAAAATAACATCAGTTAAACTAAATTTAGCACTTGGTCAACAACCAGCTTTAAGAATATTTTAGTCATCCATTTCTTACTTTTTTAGGGTTCCGTACCCAAATGGTAAAAACGGGACCCTATTACGAAGATTCAGCGGTTTGTCTGTCTGTATGTCTGTCCGTCTGTCACCAGGCTGTACCTCATGAACCGTGATAGCTAGGCAATTGAAATTTTCACAGATGATGTGTTTCTGTTACCGCTATAACAAAAAATACTAAAAACAGAATAAAATAAATATTTAATTGCCTCCCAATTGAATTCCCATACAACAAACGTGATTATTGTGCCTTTTTTGCGATAGTGGTAGGGAACCCTTCGTGCGCAAGTCCGACTCGCACTTGGCCGGTTTATTATTGTGTTTAGAGTCGCGCTTGACCACTATCTCACCTGATGGTAAGCGAAGATGTGGTTGAAGGTGAAGCACACTTGCCTAGAAGTAACATATTCACTGTTGACTTAAAGACCCCGAGGTTGTAAGCAAGGCATCCACTTCTTAGGTGTACGCATAATGAAGATTAAAAAAAAAAAAAAAAATTGCACCCGATTAAAAACCGACAAGTTATTAACTCGGCGACGATGTTCAAGGCTCTGCAGCTTTGACTCGACCAGTGCCTCAGTGACCCCTTTATCGTCATCATTTCAGGACCACTCATCACCAGGATACTCGTATGCCTCATCAACTTCCCTGCTCTTCCAAGATCTGAACGTGGGAAAGAACGGAGCAGCTATCCAAGAAGACACATATTGGTTGGACAAAATCTGTAAAGTGTAGTAGTCATTCGACTCAAAAAGAAAAACATATCAGCCAAAAGACGTTCACTGTTAGAAATAAGCCTCCCGCGGGGACCAAACGTTGCCACATCAACCGGTCCCGTTCTTCTCGCATAGCATTGCTACACTTCTTATAACGAAAAATTTGCTAGTACCTAAACATGTACGGGTTATGCGCACTTGGTCCCATTCGCACTTAGTCCCATTCGCACTTCGTCCCACGTTCGCAGTAGGTCCCATTCGCACTTGGTCTCATTCGCAGTTCGTCCCATTCGTAGTTAGTCTCATTCGCGGCTGGTCCCATTCGCAGTTAGTCCCATTAGCAGTTAGTCCCATTCAAGTATTTTATAAGGGAAGAGGTATGTTTATAGACCAAAAGAATTCGATGCTCGGTGGTGCATATTTATCATACAAAACATAAGAGCAAACTTGTAGAAAATATATATTTATTTCTAAATAAAATTATGTGTGGATAACATGAAATAATTTCAGCATAAAAAGACAATGAATTTACTTGTAATCTGTTAATAACGTGGGTTGTGTATTGCTAACGTCCGTTTAATTAAAAATATATAAAGTAGTTTTAAATACTGCAATAGGTCTAAAAAGGAGTTATACATACCTTAGGAATCAGGAGGCCTGATAAACACTAAAGAAGTAATTGACATTTCCATGTGTCAATTTTGACTCAGAGATAAAAAACCGACTTTGCATAAATTTGAGTTTACTTGTAAAAAATGGATCAAGAATTTGAATTTATCACAACTCGTAGAGGTAAACGCTGTTTAATAAAAGGAATTTATAGATATAACAAACACTGTGAAAATCGAGACGGAAGTTCGAAATGGCGATGTGTAAATAGAAATAAATGCAGTGCATCTATAACAATTCAAGAAACGAGGAAAACAGTTAGCAGGGAAACGCAACATACTTGTGAGGCAAGTCAAAAAGACATAATAGAACAGAGAATTATTGTATTTCTCAAGAAAGCCGTTTGCAGTGATTTTCGTCCTATAACTTTAGTCTATGAAGATAATATTAAAAAGCTGCAACGGAAATTTTATAGACATGATATGCCTTCTTTCAGTTATATAAAAGATACGTTATATAGAGCACGTAAGCAGTTTTTGAACACTAATAATTTGAAATACAATAGTCCTGAAACAGTGAAAATACCAGAGAGTCTTGGAAAGAATTTTTTTTTATTTGAGGATGGTAGCAAAGAAAAAATAATTGTGTTCGCGACTAAATTAAGTAGAAAAGTGATTACAATTGCAGGGTCATATTATGCTGATGGTACATTCAGAATTACGCCACACCCATTTTACCAGGTTTATGTTTTACATTTTGATTTAAATTCTAATATAGAATCTACCAATATTATACCAGTTATCTATGCGCTGTTACCTAATAAAAATCAAACAACATATGAACGCCTATTTAGTTTACTAAAACAAAAGTTGGGTATACAAATTTCTACATTTAAATCAGATTATGAAATTGCGCAAATGAACGCAGTATCAAAAGTGTTCCCAAATGCAAAAATTAGAGGTTGCTATAGGCACTATAATGCTGCAATTTGGAAGAAAGCTAAAAAAATGCTTTTGACAACTACTAGTATTGGTCGAAATGTAACAAGACTTTGCTCTATTATGCCATTGATACCAGCTGATTTCATTCCTGAAGCTTGGCGTCTTATCCTTAATAAAACATCAGTTACACCTGAAATGCAACGTTTTATTCAGTATTACCAAAAACAATGGTATCCCACAATATCTCCGTCAGTCCTTAGTTGTGCGGGTCAGAAACATAGAACAACAAATGCGCTCGAAGGTTGGCACCGTCGCATGAATAGTCGGATACCTAAAAATCCTAACTTGTTTTTGTTTCTGTTCAAATTACGCCAAGAAGGGAAATACTGGGACAAGATTATAAAAAAAACCTCTTTTATAACGAAAAAAGGAAAAACAGAAAGGCTGTAGATATTAATTTTGATCGAAAATATAATAAACTCTTAGAGAAACTACAGCGGAGTACTTTATCTGTGAGTGACTTCATGAAGAAAGTAATATTTTTACAGCTAGTTAAGTAACTTTTACGTGTGACTTGTAGCCTTATGACGTACTCATTATACTGTATCTATGTTTGATTGACAATATTCACTAAGTGTATACCTACTTTCTGTGTTTGATTGAGAAGTGTGTTTTTTATTTTACTTATTACATTGCTTACTTATCGAATTTGGATGTTTCATTACTATATTTGTTGATTTTTATAAATCCAACCCAGTTTGGTCCATAAATCTACCTCTTTCCTGACAAACGCAATTTGTATGGGACGAGATGCGAATGGGACTAACTGCGACTGGGACCAGCCGCGAATGGGACCAACTACGAATAGGACTAACCGCGAATGGGACCTACTGCGAACGCGGGACGTAGTGCGAATGGGACGAAGTGCGAATGTGACGAAGTGCGAATGGGACGTAGTGCGCATAACCCACATGTACCTGCTTTGCTTTTCATTTGTTTTTAAGCAATAAGCTTCGTTGCTCCGTTGAGAGGACGCAATTGTTACTTGATTTTCAGTTTCAGTGGAAGATATTTTTCCGTAACGGAGAAATTGTAGGAGGAAGTTTACGTTCTAAATCCACGAACAGTCTCTTTGCTCTTTAATAGCTGATGTAACGGTTCAATTAACTTTCAAAAGTAGTTAGATTGATTGAATAATTATTGTGCCCGCAGGTTGGGTAGCGATGTTCATCAAGTCTATTGATTTATCATTTATAACATACTACCTGTGCCCCGCGGTTTTGCTCGGCTTCTAAGGGTCGTCGTAGCGTGATATTAGCCTATAAGTTAACCTTCCTCAAGAACGCGTTCAAACAAAAAAAAACTCTGCAGCAAAATAATAATATTATCTAAAATAAAAAAATATATTACCTACTAACTGACGTGACATACGATCTCCTGTCTGAATTCAGCAAAAAATCTTCCTATAGCCCAAGACACCTGATATTTTTACACCGGAAAAAGAAATCATGAAAAATTACACCTTTTTCCTTCCAATGCATGTCAGCGTTGCCACAGAAATGTAAAGCTGGCTTCCCATGGTGCGTGATTCTGCGTGATTCTGTGACACACGGCCGCCGATTAAACAGACCAAGACTCTCCTAACGGTGCGGGTTGGTCTGTGTGCGTCTTAAGATTCGAAGCCATTTTGTCATTTTATTTTTATTTATTTATTTATTATATACTTTATTGTACACCATAAGCTACATTTACAAAGCAAATTTAAAACTAAAAACACATATAAAGGGCGGCCTTCTGTTCCTTCTTCTGTGTCCCGCGGGTGACAAACTTGGGGAGTTTGGCGCTTCACCTGCCGGGTGGGCACGGCCTCTGTGATAGGCTTGAGTCACGCATTTTATCAAGGTTTTTGTTCCCAAATTGCGATAAAAATGTGTGACTCAAGCCTGTCACAGAAGGCCTTGCTCGCCCCGCTGACCACTCCATCTTTCACGCTTCTCTTCCGATAGGAACTTCGACCGTTTATGGCCACAGAGAGTGATGGGGTCCGCATCAGGTTATGCCTGGCCAGGGAAGTGTTATGAATTGCGCAAGCACTCCAACACGCAGGTCAGAGTCTGATAGATCCCTCCGCCCGTTCCAGGGCGGAGAACCACCATAAAAAATTCTACATTTGGAGCAATTTATAACTGAAACTGTCAATTGTCACTTTAAAGCGGTGTCCACACTTTTCCGGGTTCTCATCCCTGACGGAACACTTCCATAGGATTTGCATGAACGATCCGGATCCTCCTGATACGGAGATATGTGAAAAAGTTCGTACCAATCGTATGTAACCGATTCCTGCCATGTTCCGTCAGGGACGGGAACCCGGAAATGTGTGGACAGCGCTTAAAACTGAACGCAAAAAACAACACATTGTGTAATTTGGATTTTAAGGTAGGGTAAGGGTAAGTTACCTATTAAGACTGAATACCACACAATAGCTTACGTAGATGAGTATGTATATCTAGGTAAAAATATATCATTCGATGATCCATCACTGGGTGAAGTTGAACGAAGAATAAAGAAAGCTTGGAATAAATACTGGTCTCTGAAAGATATTTTCAAGTCCAAACTCCCCATAAAACTAAAAAGAAAGGCTATGGATTCAATTGTTCTCCCAACTTTGCTATATGGAAGCCAAACTTGGACGTTAACTAAAGCTATAGTACAAAAAATAAACGTGTTCCAGAGAGCTACCGAAAGAAGCATGTTAAACATTACCAGAAAGGAAAGAAGGAGAAATACAGACATAAGGAAAGTAACAAAAATAGTAGACGCCGTGGAACTTATGTGTAGGCTAAAGTGGAGATGGGCCGGACATGTGGCAAGAAACACCGACAATCGATGGACCGAGAGGATCCTGCACTGGTACCCGCGAGACGCGATGAGATCACGCGGACGACCTTACCGTCGGTGGGTCGACGACATCACTCAGGTAGCTGGACCTACTTGGACCCGTCTAGCCAGAGATAGGGATAATTGGAAGAGGTTGGAGGAGGCCTATGCCCAAATATGGGTACCTCACTTAATAATAGATAATTAAATAAATATTAAATGAAAAAACAAACCAAATGCAAATTTCATATTTAACAAATAAATATTAAAATTCAATAATATAATAATAATTTTACCAATTTGCTTAATTTAATGTATATTTATTTTGTATTTTGTATAACTTTAAATGTGATTAGTTTGTTGTGATTTTGAATTATGTTATTTAATAATTAATAATAATGTAATATAATAATTATGTCATGTAATATGCTAATAATGTTATGAATGTATGCATGTAATTAGTGAGAAATAAAGGCTTTATTATTATTATTATTATTATTATTTAAGGGTAAGTCAAAAAAAAATTTGATTAAAATTATTCCTTTAAAAATCTCATATTTGTGTGATATGAGTGTACCATTCCCATTCTTTTGTTTACAGGACGTTTTGCTACTAGGTCATTTTGAGAATAGGACGATCTGCTCATAATATGTTGTTTTGAAATTAGGACAATTTGATACCGAGTCGCGGGATAGATGAGCTTACGGTGCGTCGGTGTGGGTTGTTCCACGTCTGTCCATAATACCACGCACCGTGAGAAGCCACCCTAAAGTATCTACGTGAGAGGTAACTCGTATTATTTATGACAGATGTTAGAAGTTGACGGCGAAAACAAAGAACGATCGTATGGCATCAGAATTTTTTATCATTTCTGTATATTTTTAGATTGCAATTGCGGGTTTTTGTGATGTATAATGTTCTTTGAATTATTCAATAATTCAATATATGAGTTGATGAATGTTGCATTTTCCGCATGGAACTGATGAGCTATTGCATGGAGAAATGCATATCTGCAATGTTAACAAATCGGTGCCCCCTTGTTACAGAGACAGATTTTTCATTGAATTTCGTTTCGTAGAAAATGTTTCATACAATATTTGGTCCTTGTATTTTTATTTCAAATATTATTTACTTGAATAAAATATGTTTCACAGAAACACAATTAAATAAATTTTATTATATATTTTGTTATGTAACAAGCTTTCAAACAGCAGAATTATTATTTAACGAATATTGTTATATCGGTATATTTTAATAATAATAATTATTTGTACGATAATGTTACGGAACGTTTGCCGCCATTTTGTGGGTCGGAGACCTCATATGACGTGTCATTCATTCCGTCTCTTTTGTAGCTTCATGGTTAGAATAGGTCGAATCTGTTTCAAAACTGAATCGGGGCAACCTGACTTCACGTAGTCTTTTGGCTGCTACCACTAGAGTGCTTGTTTTGGACCGCCATGCACTTACGAAAATTTCATCGGGAACAGGACTTATAATAATAATAATTTGTAGAGTTCTAGATCAAGTGGTCTAGTCAAGAGTGAATAGGTTTCTTCTAGGTAAGCGTGCTTCACCGTAAACCGCATCATCGCTTAACATCAGGCGATATAGTGGTCAAACGCGAGCCTATAGATAATAAAAAATAAAAATAAAATACCATCGGCTATTGCCAAAATGAATGTGATTGACCACGTGATATTTTGACGGCTCTAGTTATGTGGCATTCGATGTCAGCGAAGGAGATAGTCGAACTGTCAACATTTAAGGGATTGAACACGTGATCTATTGACATCGCTTGTCAATCCCATACAATTATGCCTTTTTGATAATCGCTGTCATCGAAATCGTGGTAATTGATTATGAGTGGTTTTTCGGCCACATTAGATAGGGAGAGTAGCCAACGCTATGCCGACACTCCTCCGTCCCTGCGGCTCAATGCGTCCGCCATCAGACGGTGGCGACCCCATCCGGCGCAGAAGGTAGGGAGAGCGGCGCACCGCAATACGCCCACTCCTCTACCGCCGCGACCTCCAAACCTCAGCTGCGATATCTTATGGGTATGGGAGCCCCATATGACATCGTGGCCCGCCTCATTTGCGATTTCGCCTAGGCAGCACCGCAACCTACATGTTGGCCGCTACGTCGTCGGCTTATCGGCAAAAGCCATGAAGAGCGGCACCTCCTCGGGTTCCTCTTCGCTTTACCGTGGGTGACCAAGCCACGGCTACTGAGCCTCACCGCCTCGACAATGCGGGAACCCGCCGGGGTGTACATTTGGTACCCTAATTTAAGAACAAGAAATCCTAACTCTCCGTCTCATATCAAAGTTCGAACATGAACGAAGTCACGTTCAAAAGCTATCCCACATACACAAAATGTCTCCAATCACCGAGAAATCATATTAAATCGACGCCGATTCAATTTGGCACGATAACGCTCATCCATTTGCCAATGTAAACAGGGAGAGTTCTGATTACAATAAACATTCGACTTGATTATTCGACGTTTCATCATTTTGAGTGGTTGTACGGTGATCAATCGAACGTGGGCTGCGATACTTTGCGATGCTTTGTGGGTTTATATTTATTATTTTAAAGTTTTTTTTTTGCAGTATAAAGGTGATTGTGAACCAGGTCCTGCAGCCCTAGACAAGTGACATTCTATCAACGAAACGTGGCGATAGCGATTGGAAATATGTCATAAATGTATGGAAATATCAAATGCTGTCGAAATGTCACATGATCAATCTCTTACATTTTGGTATTTCGACTATCGTCATCGCTAACATCGAATAATACTTATCTTGAGGCTCAGCACCTGTAGCCAAGTTGACAATCTACAATCGATAACGCTAGTAGAAAACGAATCAATGTATGGGAATGACACACCTGAACGTCAAGTCGCGTGGTCAGACCATACAAATAGAAGGCGTTAAAGATTGTACAAGGAGAATTTCTAGTTCTATAAGAAACGTTTGTGATTTGGCTAGGGGGGGCAGGACAGTTCTTAGACTCAAAAATCATATTTCCAATAACCCCATCTAGTGCAATATATCTCACCATAACCGGGGTATGTATTCTAAGGGTGATTACATACTACACGTCCGTGTCCGTGATTTGAGTTCCAAGTTCTAAGTTCAAAATGTTCTAATTAATAACGGATAGAGTTCGGATGTAGCAAATAATAGGATATAATTCCTTCGCTTACTTTCTTCTTGTAGTGCGTTATCTTCCCTAAAAGAAGTACTACGTCTACTTCGGAACCGAAATTTTACGGACACTGATCGGATGTAGTGCGTAAATGCCCTGAGGATGTATGATGTTTTACTACCTAGATCTGTTGTTTGTTTCTTATTATAAAATTATTATTTTGGATTTAAAATTATTTGAATATTTGTTTAGTTGATATTATGTTGTTACTATTTGATTATTTGTTATTTAATTATTTAAATTTTTTTCTGTTGATTAATTGTTTTGTTGATTACTATGTTATTACTGTTTTATTATTCTAATTGTTGTTATAATCATATTACTACGTAATGGTGAAATTGTTGACTCTCTGCACGAGTTGGGTCAAACTGTAAGCGCAGAGAGTAATTGTGATAAATAAATGAATAAATAAATGAAAATAATATATATTTTTTTTTTTTTTTTTTCTTTTTATAGGCCTGTGTTTGACCACAATCTCACCGTGGTCAGTGATGGACAAGATTTAATAAAATGCTCTTTTGAATCACGTTTAACTTTGAGTTAGTGCAACAAGTCATCTTCTTGTTTACTTCTATCAGTCGCTATCTCAGTTCTCAAACCCTCTCTGTTTCTTTATTTTTTTCTCTTCTTCTATCCAATACATTTTTACTCAAAACTTTATAAATAATAATATAATAATAAATGTTAAATTATAATCATCAATCAATCATCATCGTCAAAATTACCATGCACCATAAGGTTACTACTACTTATAAACGTTTAAAAAGCACCAGCCATAATTAATGGATTATAATTGTGTTTGCTTAGATCGCTAGTTTGCTCCCAAATGATCATTTTCTGCAGAAGGCAGGATTTGTAAATACTCAAATTATTATTTGCCAAGAAATTATAGAATAAAGATAAACGCGCGTGATAATTTAGCGGGGAAACGCATTATGAGCTATTCTCTTCAATTTTCAAAATGTATTTTGCACATTCAAATTATTAAAATAAGCAGTTTCAAGAATTAATTTTCCTTGCTAATTCGGGAAAGTAAATAATACCATATTCCTGAGGAGAAGAATAATAAACTTGTTTTATGTGTTCCTACAAACGGTTCAAGGAATACAGCTGCCTGTCCATTGGAGCGATGTCCGGAACAGATTAACGTTGTAACCCTATCATCAGACAGGGTTACAACGTTTTAACCGACTTCCCAAAAAGGAGGAGGTTCTCAATTCAAATGTTTATATATATATATGTTTATATTTATGTATGTTCGGGCATATCTCCGTCATATAGGAACGGATTTGCAAAATTTTTTTTTTGTTCGTTAGAACTTTATTCTGAAATGGTGGGACCATTTAAATTTGGTAAAGATCTGATGAACAACTTCGGCGATATACAACAGAACTCATCACTCAATAAATGACCGCAAATCTCTCGGGATTACTGCAATCGCATGTCCGTTTATTGTTTACGCCATTTCATAACATACCATCACGCCAGTATGCTCTAAACGCTGATGTGTACAGTTCACCCTGGTACACTTTCATTCCACTGGTTATGTTCAAGTTACATGTTATTCGGGTAATCTATTTTGGCATCACTGTGGGCATTATAGGCACTTACTATAGAACTTGTCTTATTATATATATTTTTTTTTCCGAAGTCGGTGTCTATAAAAACGAAATACAGTAGGTACCAAAGACACCGACTTTGGAAAAAAAGTTATTTTTTGCCTTGTAGTGTTTTGTTTTAGAAGTCGGTTTATTTTTTTTGTTAAAAAGTTTTTAAGCAAAAGAAGTAAAGGTCAGCAGAGTTGCATACATAATGCTGTTTAAATTCTAAGCTGAAGTACCAACCTGCCATTAATATAGTCCATCACCTTCTGTTCATCTACACAGGTAAAAATTTTTAGCGACTGCCCAAAGCATGATGTGTATTGATTTTAGGGTTCATCTATGAACGAGTATGTTTGTGAGTTTCTTTTATGAAACTCGATTGTTACTTTCCGGGTACTGTACTTTTGCCCACTGAAGCAATGCGTAGCGGAAGCTCGAATTTAGTAGAATTATTTTCAGTAACGCTCTTTTGGTTCCACATTTCTCCTTTTCAATGGAAAAGTAGCCTTAAGAACTTTTTAATACGATCAAATACTAAGAAATGTGAGCTGTGTTATGAGAGGTAACAGAGACGTTTTGAAAACTAAGTTGATTTAATTGTTAGTTCCGAGTAGCTCGCTTTATGAAGCCGGGACAGTGTTTATCTTTGGCGTGTCTTATTATTGAAACTCTCTTATTTGCATTTACTTGCTAGAGCCGTCATTTGTAACCTCTTGGAAAAGAAAATCATCTGGAACAATAATAAATTGATGATAATAAGAGAAACCTTTAGAGTTTCACCATATCCTTCTGTCCGTCCGTCCGTCTGCAGCTCAGAGACTCTTAGAACTAGAAAGCTATAATTTGGCATGGATATACATGTTAATCACGCCGGCAAAGTGGTATTTTAGTGTACAACAGTCAACTAACTTATAAAATGTACTTGGAAAAGTAAAATTTTGTAAGTATATCGATGTATGGGGACAACAGTTTTCATACGGCAAAGTTAATTATTAATATTTATTAACGTTAGTAATGAGTTAAGGCGATGATAGCTCAGTGGTAGTGACGTCGGATACCGAGACGAAGGTCGCGGGTTCGAATCCTACAATGAGCTTGAGCTTTCGGTGAAGGAAAACATCGTGAGGAAACCATAGCACGGTGGTAGGGTATTTTGTATTACCCGCCTGGCTGGCAACCACCCTCAAGTTGAAAATCTGTCGCCAAGCACCTTCCGGTGTGTTCCGACAGCAGCACTTGAGAGCCAGTTCCCTTCTAGGCTTTGTGTGCTTACCACCATCGGCCACATCATCACTGACCACGGTGAGATTGTGGTCAAACACAGGCCTATACATAGTAAAAAAAAAAAAAAAAAAACCTATTTATTTTGGTGAATGTAGCTTTTTATACGGAACGCGGGTGAAACTCGGACTTGGCCGGTTTTTTAGTCTTGAGTTCGATTCCCTCCGTTAGATTAACTGTTTAAATAAGTTTTTCATTTACAATAAATTCATCTGCTTAGCCTTTGTTGCCCAACTATGTTGGGGTTGGCTTCCAGTCTAACCGAATTCAGCTGAGTACCAGTATTTTACGTGTAGCGACCGCCTATCTGACCCTACAACCCAGTAAACGGGTAACACGCTCCCCTTGGCAAGCCTGGTGTGTTTTCAGAAAGTTTTACATTTAAAAATTCTTATTATTATTTTGGGTAGTCATTTTGAACCTAAAATTACATTTATGGCTTCACGATCCCGCACTGGGCCCGCATGTTCTATTATGACCCCTTTCAACCAAATGGCTGTGTACCTCACTAATTTTAACGATCTCTGTCATGAAATAAAGGTGTAATGTTCTTTTCTGGTAATAAAACAAAAATATATGAACTTCTATAAACAAAATTTTCAAGCTTGTGAAGTTTCATCATTCATCGCTTACAAGAGATCCTGCAGCAATCATTAATATTCGTTTTGATACTGACAGTTAAAACGATTAAACTTACTTTAAAAACCTGCAACGAGACAATATTTTATTTATTAAATACTAGCGGACGCGTCTTTCGGCGGGGATTCGGTTTCGGCGGTCATAGAGTGAATACATACGTTACCGTGCTCCGTAAATATCAACTAAAAACAGTGTCAAGAGTGCTTTGTAAACGTCTTACGCCACAAGATCTGCAAGATAAGCCATCGGAAAACACAATTGGAAAGTGATCACAGTGCAAAACAATTCATTTTTCGTAAAAACTGTAGTGTTCTCCATCCAAAGTCATAACCTAAAAGTGCTATTCACATCAAACAGCACTGATACTACCCACATTTTTTAATTCAACAAAGTGTGAAGTGTCAACTGTCACTTCAACGTCATTTTGGCATTGACAGCTACAGACTATACGCCAATAGACAAAACAGAGTTGCCACTTAAGAAAAATGGAAAAGAGCATGGAGTTATTGCTGTCAAAACTAGACGAAAAATTAAAACAACAAACAAAAATAATCACTGCATCAGTGACTCAATGCGTTATGGAAGCGTTAGACGAAAGACTCAAAACAATAACAGAAGAAAATACTCAACTTAAAGTGAAAATATCTTCACTCGAACAGAAAATCAGCGTAATGGACAAGGAGAAACGGAAATACAACCTAGTGTTCTTTGGATTAGAAGAGATAGGAAAATCAGAAGCAGAGCTGATAGACTATATTAAGGAAACAGTAATTGGAACAGGAACACACCTCGATAGCCAAGAAATCAGCAACATATATAGAATTGGCAAGAACGATACCAACAAAAATCGGCCTGTTATTGTATCTATTACATCCATGTGGAAAAAACATAGCATACTAAAGAACAAGAGAGGATTTCCACCAGGAATATTCGTAAAAGAAGATTTCCCTAAAGAAATTCTTGAAAAGAGGAAGCAACTTCAAACCCAAGTTATAGAAGAAAAGAAGAAGGGAAATGTAGCCTATCTAAAATATGATAAAATAATAGTGAAACAGCCAACAGACAAATCCAGGGACAAAAGAAAAAGGGAGGAGTCAGGCTCACCCAACTCGTCAACTCAGAAAAAAATCAACAGTAAAGACACCCAGAAACCCCAAACAACCAAGGGAACTTCAAAGGAAATTATAAAACCCAATATCCTAAACTATGTTGCACGAGGCAGAACATCATCTTTGTCTGACACTCCAAAAAACTTGTGATCACCACCGGCACCCGAAATCAAACCACAACTTTATATAAATCAACAACGGAAAAACACACCCCAAGCCGGCTGGTCACCGTGGGGGAAGAAGACCGATACCCTCCAACAAATGAAATAAAACAGAAACGAAATGCATATAATCTGTATTTATGTACGTTGAACACACGAACGCTGAGAACACCAGAAAGTTTACAGGAGCTAGAGCTGGCTGTCGAAAATATCAAATGGGACATTCTGGGTATAAGTGAGATGCGGAGAGTGGATGAAGGAATAGAAGAGAGGAGTCAATATGTTATGTTCTACAAAGGTGAAGTGGCTGGACACAGAGGAGTAGGCTTCATGATAAAGTCAAAACTCAAAAAACAAATTATTGGGTTTGAAGGCATATCGGACCGAATAGCAATAGTTCACATGAACATACCGAAATATACAAAACAGTGGACCATTATTCAAGTTTATTCACCGACGGAACAAGCTACTCCAACAGATATAGAAATGTTTTACAGCAGTCTTAGCGAAGTTACTGAAAAATACTCGGACAATAATATAGTAATCATGGGAGATTTTAATGCTCAAGTAGGTGCTCAAACACCTGGAGAAGAACATGTAATAGGAAAATTTGGAAGAGGCAAACGAAGCAACAATGGTGAAAAACTGGTAGAATTCCTGCTTGAACATAATTTAACGCTGCTAAACTCCATATTCCGCAAAAAACACAAATCTAAATGGACTTGGATATCTCCAGATGGAAAGGTTAGAAATGAGATAGATTACATCTTGTCTAACAAAGCAAGACTGTTCAGTGACACGAGTGTAATACAATACCTGAACTTCAATACTAACCATCGTATGGTACGATGTTGTCTTTCTGAGCAGACTCCAAGAAAACCTAGGCCGAAAGCATTTCAAACAAACCACCTACAAACGCACAGCAATGAGAAGGTTCCAAAATATTCTACAGAGGATCTGATGCAAATTGTTACTTCCAACAAGAAACTAAATGAAAAATATGCCAGAGTAGAAAGCAAGCTCCAAGAACAGATAAAAACAATAACAGATAAGAACAAAGAATCCCATCTAAGCCAAGAAACTCTAAAATTAATTGAAGATAGAAGGAATCTAATAGCAAAAAAGAAGAAGAAAGAAAACATTAAGGATATTTCGCACTTAAGCAAATGCATTCGTATAAATATGAGGCAAGACAGGAAAAATAGAAGAATCAAAACCCTAGAAAACCATATTATCAAAACGGGAGGCACACGCAAAGCTCTCAAAGAACTCCGAGAAAAGGGAAAAGAATGGATACCAAAATTAAGAGACAAAGATCAACTAACCACCACACGCAGTACGATTCTAAACATTGCAACAGACTACTATCGCCGGTTATATTCTATTGAGCCAAATATAGAGTCACCCAATAGGGAAGCGAGAATGGAAAACGCAATAAAAGATTCCGGAGAAGTACCACAAATACTAAAATCAGAAGTAGTAAAAGCTATAAATAGTCAAAAGATGGAAAAATCTCCTGGCCCTGATAGAATTCTAAATGAACTGATGCGAGGAACAGTCGATGAATTAAGTCCGATACTAACAAAAGTGTTCAACGAGATACTATTTACTGGCAACATCCCAAGCCAATGGGCAGAATCACACATTATACTACTATATAAGAAAGGTTCAAAGGATGATATTGGAAATTATAGACCCATATCTCTCATCTCAAATGTGTATAAGGTTTTTGCGAAAGTGATACTGAACAGAATATCGAACACTCTTGACGAAAACCAACCCGTGGAACAGGCAGGGTTCAGGAAAAACTTTAGCACAATCGACCATATACACACCATCAAACAGCTTCTACAAAAATATAAAGAGTATAACAAACCTATCTATCTAGCCTTCATAGATTATTCAAAAGCCTTCGATAGTCTTAAACATAGGTTTGTATGGCAAAGTCTTATGGAGCAGGGAGTACAGTATGCTTATGTAAACGTCATCAAAAAGATCTACAGCGAGAGTAAAGCTAGCATCAAGTTGGAATCTCTGGGGGATACTTTTCCAATTGACAGGGGAGTCAGGCAAGGTGACCCTCTCTCACCAAAGTTATTTTCAGCAGTATTAGAACAAATGTTTAGAAAATTGGATTGGAAGCATCTAGGGCTAAACATAAACGGATCGCGACTAAACCATCTAAGATTCGCTGATGACCTGGTCATATTGGAGGAGAACCCAAGACTACTGGAATCCATGATACAAACGCTAGCAGACAGAAGCCGAGAAGTGGGTTTGGAAATGAACTCGAGCAAAACCAAAATGATGACAAACGCAACAGCTGCAGACATAATTGTCAACGGACAAAAACTTGAATATGTTGAGGAATATGTATATCTGGGTCAGATCATATCTCCAAGCGACCAAATGTCCAAAGAAATTGATAAAAGAATCGCTACTGGGTGGAAAAAATTTTGGGCTTTGAAAGAAATAATGAAAAGCAAGGAACTCGGCATCAATATCAAGAAAAAAACTTTTGATACATGCATTCTGCCTTGCATCACATATGGCTGTGAAACCTGGGCTTTGACAAAAAATCAAAGAGAAAAGCTTGCAAAATGTCAACGAGCCATGGAAAGGAGCATACTGGGGCTAAAGTTAAAAGATAGAGTCAGGAATGTAGATATCAGACGCAAAACCAAACTAACAGACATCCAAACACATATTGACCAACTAAAATGGAGATGGACAGGGCATATGCTCCGTTGTAAGCATGAAAAATGGAGCAAGCAGGTAACAGTCTGGTACCCAAGAGACGGGTCAAGGAGCCGAGGTCGCAAAGTGAGAAGATGGGAAGATGATCTGAAATTGACTCTAGGTCCCCTTTGGCTAAGAATTGCAACCGATAGGAAACAGTGGAAGACGTTGGAGGAGGCCTATGCCGTAAGGCACACCGAACTTAGGGACTTATTATGATTAGTTTTTATTAAGCAGAAAGAAAAATTGTAAAATTTCGGAATAAAAGGCTTTATTATTATTATTATTATTAGCGGACGCGTCGCGGTTTCACCCGCGTAGTTCCCGTTCCCGCTAGATAAAACGTAGCGTATGCCACCCGGGGATAGTGTAGCTTCCCAACGGTAAAAGAATTTTTGAAATCGGTCCAGTAGTTTTTAAGTTTATTCGTTACATACAAAAATATAAAAATACAAATCTTTCCTCTTTATAATATTAGTATAGTTATAGAAGTATAGACTAGCTTTGCTCCTGTGCTCATTCCTCTGGATAAAAAGTGCCCTATAGCTTTCTACCAGTGAAAGAATACTCTGAGTACATAATCAGTACTACTATAGATAACTTTGTACAAACATATAAACACACGTTCGGTTTCTTCACCACTTCCCGTTTCTCGGTGTTGGCATTCCTAATTCTACTCGGTGGTACACTGAACTGCACTTCTTCATGTCAACAGACAAACAAACAATTTTTCCTATATACCTATAATTAAATATTATTATTATTAAATATTTGTTTAGAAGTTAATCCATTGTCTATTCGACCTTCAATAAACAAACGAAAAGCTCATTTCGCACAGCAAGAACCATCTTCAATAATGAATAATGACTTTAAAAAATCAATACTACCCTCCTTTGCTTTGTTTTATTTCAGGCCAAATAGAATTCATTAATTCAGTGGGCCTTTTCAAAGATATTTACAATCGGCATCTTGTTTTAAAATAATTATTTAATTGCCTTTAAGCTGGTAGAGTTGGTTTCGTGAATAAATGTTAGTTTTCACGGGAAAGTTAAAGTTGTTGTTGTCTTAATGGTCTTGTCTTGTGATATTAAGTTGAGTTTGTAGTTAACGAAGAGAAAATAGAAATTAATACTGGTTGATGTACAATTTTTAGTAATAGTGTCGCCTATTTTGGAATTTGTTTTTCTACTAGTATTACGAGTGTGTTTGAAAATTGTGTTTCAAACAAGCAAAAACGTTTAAACGGATTTGAATGTAATTTTGTACACAGATTAATGAAAACACCACGGGCGAAGCTAGTTAAAAATAAAAAGAACTTTTTTTAGGGTTCCGTACCCAAAGGGTAAAAACGGGACCCTAGTATTAGTGAATACTCCGCGGTCCGTCTGTCACCAGGCTATATCTCATGAACCGTGATAGTTAGACAGTTGAAATGTTCACAGATGATGTATTTCTGTTGCCGCTATAACAACTACTACGGCTCCCATACAACAAACGTGTTTTTTTTGCCGTTTTTTGCGATAATGGCACGGAACCCTTCGTGCGCGAGTCCAACTCGCACTTGGCCGGTTATTTTTATTTATTTTTTATACTTTGGATCACACTAGGAACTTCTTCCAGTATCGTGGGTGTGTTTACGAACAAATTAACTCATATTCACAAAAACCCTGAGCCGGAACAACTATCTGTAGGTCATACAAATATTTGTTCCGTGCGGGAATCGAACCCGCGACACGCAGCGCAGCAATCAATCGCTCAACCACTGAACCAACCGTGCGCCCAAATTTGAGATGGGTTTGCTCTTGACTCTAGTCTAGGTCAGAGGTGATAGAGACAAAGATGATGATAGAGTGAGCTTACCCAGAAGAAACCGATCTACTCTAAATTTCAAGAGATTCGTGTTTAATGAGTCCCACTCTTTCGCTGTACGCATTATGAAGGTAGTTATATTAAATAATTAATAATATTTCGATGTTTGTATTACGTTCCCGTGGGATAATTTTCCACTAGCACGCAGTTGAAACCGGTGGCAAAAGCTTAATTTTATCTATATTTTCTTTATTTTATTTAATAATAGCCTCGCCTTTAACCACCATCTCGCCTAATGGTAAGCGATATTTCGATATTTTTGGGTTGGTTTCACAACTAGGTTTGTTTAGGGAATTATTTCGAAATAATGTTTTATTATTTGCGTTTCAACTGCCTACGTCACTTTTACCCGCTGCAAAAACCTGCTAAGTGCGTATCGAACTTTGCATATTTCGAGTACCGTACCAAACACAAGTTTTTTGTAATAGAAAAAATGAGGGAATTTCAAAGAAATAACTGAACATATTGGTGGTATGGTGATAATAACCATTATCACCAAATTTTAAGTTCATAGGTCAAAAGTTAAAAATAATTTGTTGTTTTTTTTGTAAAAAAGCTGACTTTGGTGGTCTCATTCCTTTGTTTTCGAATTTGTTTTGTAACAAAAAACTAACCAAGTGCGTGTCGGGCCACGCGCATTAATAGGGTTCCGTAGTTGCATAATAATGCAGACTAAGAAGAGGGTCTTTTGTAGTTACATGAACATTAAAATGGTTTGAGCGGTTCACAACGTCTAAAAACGGGCCCACATAAGACGATGGTAACTGAAGGATTTATAAAATCCAACTTCACAAGTGAAGTTAGAAAAATTATTATGTATTTGAGTACCACCGCGGGTAGAGGCAAGCGTTTGTAATAAAGTTTTATAACCAGCGTCACTTAATAATTTGAATACTGCAGTATTGCCGTTACGGAGATAGTCTTCGTTAAAATCTCCAAATATTTACAAACCGAAAACAAATATTTTAGTATGAGTATTTTCAAACAACCTACTCAACTACCAAAAAGTAAAATCTAATTATCTAATGATAGGAACAAACAACCAAAGTGAATAAGCTGCAATAAATAAACTATATGAACGACGTCAATTGCGAAAGCAGCCAACACGAGCGCGCGTTAGAGCCACAGGGAATTGTATGGTTCGTTCCTGGATCCTCACGCGCACGCTCCTTATTTATTTCTCTTTTGGAATTTAAAAAATGTCGACTGTATTCACCTCCAATCTGAGGTATTCACTATTTCGTTCTCGAAAGTTCTACGCTACTCAATCAGTGATGTAGTCGGATCGAATATTGAATTAATAGATGGATATCGACAAAAGAAAATAAGTAATTTAATATTTCTATAAGATAATATTATGAAGAGGCCCGCTCGCCTCAATGAGCATAATTAAATTAGTACATAATTTCAAATTGATTTTATTTATAAAAATATATACAAGCCTCCAAATAAAATAATATGAACCAGGTCTTATTTTTTAGAATTAAGAAATCGGGTATTTATCGATATCGATAATTTAATTAAAATTGCAATGTGTTATATTGTTGTTGCAACCACTGAGTATACCACCATCTATAGTCAGGTAGCGGCATTTGCTTGGCAATCGAATCTTATTTGACTTTAGATTACAAAACATCGGAAATACTTCTGCACTAACACAAAATAGACTCCCCGCGCGCATGCGCTGTTAGGAGGCTATGGTGTTATGATTTTATTTTTGTATAGTTTTACATAGTTCAGAAGCATATATTTACAATCTGTTTACCACAGCTAACAACGTTATTTAAGTAATTTTCCAATGGCATTTGTACAAAAATGTTACTGTGCCAAGTACATTTTATAAGTTTGTCGACTATTACTCGTAAACTTGTAAAGCCTGTTATGATTTTATTTTTGTATATTTTTACATGCTTCATAAGCAAATATTTATTCTGTTTTGCACAGCTAGCAACGTTATTTAAGTCATTTTTCAATGGCATTTGTACAATTTTTTTACTGTTCCAAGTACATTTTATAAGTTGGTCGACTATTACTCTTAAACTTGTAAAGCTTACTTAGCTGTGATAGTTTTTCTTTTAATTGCGTTATATTTACTACAGCCGTGAATTTTTTCACATTGTCAAGAGCAACCATTTCGCTGGCAGGGCCTCCCCCTGCCAGCGAAATTTGGGGACACTTGACTCTAACAACAATTTGCAATTTAAAGCTTAATTTTACACAAATGGATATCTGAATCGAAAAAATGGTTTTAACAAACCCATAATATTTTTGAATGGCCTATCCAACGATATTCAACACGATAGGATCGATGAGAGAAAAAAAACCACTTTACGTCTATAGGAGGAATCCCAAAAAAAAAATGTTTTCGTTATTTTGTTATACGACTATATCGGAATTATTAATATGTATATCCATGCCAAATTATAGCTTTCCAGTACTTAGAGTTTCTGAGCTAAGCTGCGGACGGACAGAGCGAAACTATAGGGGTTCCTTGTTGACTTCGGAACCCTAAAAATGCAGTATTCTAAATAACGAAACTCCATTCGATGGGGTAGGTCAATTTTGTTTTCACTTCCCCCTTTTTCTGTATGGGAGAAAAAAAAACGATATGAGGCCCATGTAGGACCCGGTAAAAGCGTCCGTGAAGCTCCTTGCTCTGCCATACCTCCCTGCGGTCATTAGTATCTAATACTATAGGTTTGCGTCAGTTCTCGTTAGCCAAGGAGAGCGGGGTAAGGCCCTTGTCCACCGCTACCACATCTCGATGTATACTCACGTCAGCTGCCTGGAAATATTCCCTAGGAATGCATACCTCGCGGTTGTGCAGGGTCTAAAAATGATTAAAAACATTTAGAAATATTTTTTGACAAATTGTACGGCTTAGGGTCAAAAAGATAACATTGGCCAATGCAAAATGCATGCCTACATACGCCTAAAGTTCAAAACGCCTGTAGCTTCTCTTAATATAATTTGGTAGGCTAAGTTGAAAGTCGTGTCAGTCTGTCTAGGTATACCCAGAAAGGTAATTCAGTTAGGTTTTATTTCAGGCCTACTCTAGCGAAATGCATTTTCTACGTATGAGCTAATTCGGGTTTTCGTTCTTAGGTTTTGTATTCAGTAAAACCGAGAGCAACGAACGAAAAAAAGTTAATTAAAAAAATCATACATCTGGTTTTGGTCCGCCAGCTCGCGAATAAGTATCCTCCGACTGCACAGCATGATTTTCTTCTTGTTTACGTCTTTTTATTTTGCTTTTTAAGCAGTCGGGTTTTTTGATTTTTTTGAATTAACTTTTTAAAATCACCTCTTAAAATCCTTTATTTTGATACCCCACACGATAGGTTTGGAAGAAAAAAAATATTTGGGCCCCCACAATATGGCGTCCAAAAACCGCCATTTTCCTATTATCCAATTTTCATGTAGCCAGTGACACTCGTGGGGTTAAGACGAATCGATTGCCGTAAGAACCATCAAAATCGGCCCACGCGTTTGTTCTCTAGAACGCCACATAGGAACAAACATACATACTTACATACTTACATACATACATACATAGACTGATAAACACATTACCCTCCTTCGGCAGTCGGGTAAAAAGCACTAACGTCTGTCGTAATTAACATATATAAGTGTATTATAAGCGTAAAATTTCAAATGTTGAACTGCCAAATTTGTTGCTTGACGCGTTTAATTTCAGAATTAGCTTTATTGCATAGGTTCTTTCTGATGATGCAACGCAATTAAATTGCGTTGATGGGCGATATCTCACGGATATCGCGTACAAATATTTTCAAAGGAAATTCCAAGTTCAAATCGGTCGAATGACATAATAATGCGTCCATGTGAATGTACTTGCAAATGAATTTACCTATTGGTATGATATAAATGTAATCATCAGAACGTTGAGCCATCAGGAAATCTAACTTTACTGGAACTACCTACCTTATATAATAAAATTAAATTTGAAATAGTAGGTGGTTTCACGTTTGGAATTTTGTAAGAAAATACAGTTGCCCAATAAAAATATAAAGTCTTTGCAAACGAAAATATTCCAATCAATTCGGCATTAGAATTCCTGAGGTTTATTTTTGGAAACCTCTCTAAAGTTGAGCCTACATAACGCCACCGATCAATCGGACGAGAAGAGTCACAAAAAACTGGCAAAGTGCAAGCAGAACTCACGCACTAAGAGTTCTAACATCTTCAATTTATTATTTTCTATGATAGAAGCCAGAACCGCGAGAGTATGGCAACTAGTCTTCCAAAGGGATATCGTGATAAGGGATATATGAGTAAGCAACCGCTTCTTCTTCTTCTTTACGTGTCCATGATGTCGGACCATAATGTAGCCACCTGGATACCTAGATAGCTGTGTCGTTGGCCTCGTTCAAGTTGTGGAAGCTGCAGGCAACCACTGCATGTAAAATATGGATATAATTGAGCTGGACGCGGTTTGTAACTTACTAGGGAGAAGGCCAGTTAGGTGATATGAAGCCATCATCATCATCGTTTTAGCAGAAAGATGTCCACTGCTGGACATAGGCCACCACCAAGCGTCGCCACACTGATCGGTCCTGCATATGAAGCCATAGTAACACATATTTTTTAATACCTTTGATTTGTTTAGAGCCATTGCGATTAATAACATAGCCTTTAAAATAGTTCCCTATTTAGGCGGGCACTCTAAAAAGAAACCTAACCACAGTATTTGTTTATTGGCCCATCTACAATTGTTAATACAAGCAATAATATAAACTAAGTGTACAATATGATGCGATAGACACAACATGCAAAAAATATAAAAATACAAACAGTAAGGACACTACCTACAAACGCTCGAAACGGCACACTCTCACATACTGTTTGTATTTTTATACTGTGGCCCAACATTTGATTTCGGAACCGCACAGCAACATCATAAAACACCCAAAAACATTTCAATATGGCGGAAATTCTATAACCAGACGAAACTAGATCACGTTGCAAATCGTTGTGAGTGCCTGTAAATTTTGTTACTCAGACCCGTAAAGCCGAATTAGGCCGAATCAATCCAAAGTTGGGCCCACGTTCCGCCGGTAAAAAGAACTCAGTTTTATTTGTGCCCCGGGTTTTTTAAGACCCCACTGGTAGAGGATATCTGATGAATATAAATAGGAAGATATTGTAGCTGTCATCTGTTTGTTTTCGATTTTGGTATAGACAGTCTATTGTTTTTTCGGGCTGGAGAGCTTTTTGGTCGGGTTTGAATTTCGAAGCCAAAAGAGTTTCTTTTACATTATGGTACCTTTGTAGGCATTTTAGAATACATGGACTGCAGATGATTGCTCCAGAGGCCATAGACAAGTGACATTCTATCATCGAAAGCGTGGCGATAGTGATTCATCTCCCGTACCCTGATGTGTCAAAACTATTATGGTTCGACTGTGATAAGGGATAGATGTATACAAGTCATATACATGTGTTCCGTACGCACACTCAAAATAACCTTGCTCTAAGAGCTTATGGTCAACCCCCCAGGTCTGTGTTTTTATGCAAAAATACTCACGAAATGAGAAATTCCTAGTGTGGAAAGCAGATGATCGATTTTAAAAACGTTATTTTTTTTTTACACCTACCGGGTTCGTAGCACCGTGTATCGATATCCTAAGTAATTCGCAAATTCTGTGGTTAAAAATGTCGGTGTAATAAACCTAGTTACCGGGTCCACCTTCAGCCCAATTTCCCGAACAGCCATTTACCCCTATTAGTACCAGGGTCAGATTTATTTTTTTATTTCCAATTTACATAGAAATATGAAAGTAACTGGACGGTTTATGCTAAATTATTTGGTAATATGGTCGACCCGCTGGTTCAATTTGTGTAAAGGTGCGTCCACACTGTGTTTTTGAGAGTTATGAGCATTCAAAAAAAGTACACTGCACTTTCACCTAACATCTAGAAATGAACAGTTATGAGCTGCGTTGAGCAATAAAGATTTGAATTTGAACATTTATTTTACTAAA
Source organism: Anorthoa munda (assembly GCA_945859665.1). Classification (NCBI taxonomy): domain Eukaryota; kingdom Metazoa; phylum Arthropoda; class Insecta; order Lepidoptera; family Noctuidae; genus Anorthoa; species Anorthoa munda. The sequence continues at coordinate 16,675,682 of OX243896.1, read as the reverse complement.
TCCGCATGTACCTTGAATGTGTTAAGATCTGTTAATTTTAAAAACGTTTTACAAGTAGTAATACGAAGCACGTGAACAAGAAGTTTCGTTAGTGAAGATTTCCGCTTTTGAGTGACTAAATAATTATAAAAAAAACCGGCCAAGTGCGAGTCGTACTCGCACACGAAGGGTTCCGTACCATTATGGCAAAACACTGCAAAAAATCACGTTTGTTGTATGGGAGCCCTTTTAATTTAATAATTATTATTTTTTGAAGAGAATATACAACTAAACATTGTCTGAATATTTCAAGCGTCTACCTGTTGCCGTTATTAATATCGAGAAAAAAAACGGCAAAAATATCACGTTTGTTGTATGGGAGCCCCCCTTAATTATTTATTTTATGTTGTTTTTCGTATTTTTTGTTATAGCGGCAACAAAAATACATCATCTCTGAAAATTACAACTGTCTTGCTATCACGGTTCATAAGATACAGCCTGGTGACAGATGGACAGACAGACAGTCAGACAGACAGACAGACGGATCGCGAAGTCTTAGTAATAGGGTCCCATTTTTACCCTTTGGGTACGGAACCCTAAAATCACGTTCATGAAAATTTTGATACAAATAAGTACCTGATAACAATGACCTCCTTCTCATTTTGAAGTCATAGCTTGTTTCATCTGACTAGCCTATGGGTATTGTACCACTACAGGACAAAGGTGGATCTCCCTTTTCCAAAAGCTTCTGTCTTGGGCTTGTTTGGCTAGTCCTTCGTGAGGAGCTGATGTCACCTTTTACGCCTCTTATGCCGCGATGTAGTCTAGTTTTTAATGGGATTAGAATGTAAAATATTTATATTTTTTTCATTTTGACAGCCAACGCCAAAGAGTAAAATAATGCCGACGCCGACCATAATATACTGGCGCGCTCTGTTGTTTGTCTACGGTTTCGACAAATGATCATTGAGCCGCCGGGATTTTGGTCGTATATTTATTGTGTTTTATTTATATATTTGTCTTATACGTTACACACATACATACTGTGACTCACCTTCTGTAATTATATTATTTTGTTATTATTTATCTTATTCTTTTTGTTCCTTAAATATTGTATGTTCCGTTGCCGTGAATGTGTCCGTGGCATCAACAGTGGGCCCTATCAGAATATCAGCGCAGCGTTATTTTCTTTTTAATATCGTTGCACATGCTGAGATAGGAGCCTTTTTGGTCTCACACAGGATTATTTATTTTTATTTTTTATTATTGTTTGTGTTTTGCTTATCTCGTGTCTCCTGTGCGGGTCACAAATAAATATTTTTTTTTCTTTCTTTCAAATATTATCTTCGTCAAACTTTCATCTGAAATGTGGCAGATTTTTTTCACTTGGTAAATAATGTTTGCGTTGTGGCCGCACCTTAATAAGGTCTATTTTATTGTAAGCTAAATGTTAGGGTTAGGTCCTACATTATTCCCTCGCTGGTCCGATGGCGCGGAGGTTTTATTCTACAAAATACGATGTCTGTAAATGAAACTGGTTATTGCTTGCTAGGTCAATATTATTGGTGAAGTCATGTATAGTTTGGAGGTTAGTGGAAGCGAGCTTGTTGTTCTAAATACAGGATAGCTATTCTAGAATTTTGGTTATTTGAATAAAATTGTTTTTAGTACCTCGAAAGGAAAAAACGGAATCCTTATAGGATCACTTTGTTGTCCGTCCGTCCGTCCGTCTGTCTGTCAAGACCCTTTTTCTCAGGAACGCATGGAGGCATCAAACTTCTAAACCAACGCAATCAAAAGATACAGCCGTTTATGCCGCAAATATCCGCAAATTTTCGACACTCGCAAGGGAATCAAAACCTACAGGGTACTTCCCGTGAACTCAGAATCTTGAAATTTGATACGTAGCAACGTCTTATAGCACAGATAAATGATAAATTGCGAAAACCATAAATTTTTAGTAACGTCATACAATAAAAATAATTTTAAACTTACTACCCCTTTCCTCATGAACACGTAGAGGTATTAAATTGATATTCATATCAAATACTCAGGTTTATAATACCTTTAAGCTGAGGTTTGTTCGGTGCAAGAGTCCGACTCGCACATGGCCTATTTTATTTTTTGATAAACTGAAACCGGTAGACAGAGTTATTTTCGCATTTATAATATTACTAGTTGTTCCCCGCGGCTTCGCTCCCTTGGACCATCCCTACAGGACCCATTTTCTGGATTATAAAATAGCCTATGTCACTCAGGAATAATGTAGCTTAATCAAGAATAATGTAATTTAATGTAATTGGTGAAAGAATGTTTTAAATCGGTCCAGTAGTTTCGGAGCCTATTCGGTACAAATACAAACAAACAAAAAAATCTTTCCTCTTTATAATAATTTTTTTTCGCTAATGATTGTTTTTAACCCCCGACGGAAAAAGAGGGGTGTTAAAAGTTTAATGTGTGTTGCTGTGTATCTGTGTATATGTGTACACAGATACCTGTGTGTCTGTCTGTGGTATCATAGCGCCTAAACAGATGAACCGATTTTGATTTAAAAAGTTGATTTTGTCGAGAGTGTTCTTTTAGCCGGTTTAGCCGTTCAAAAGTTATGGGCTGTTTTCTGTTTGAAACGGAGTATTTTCGCAAGATATCGTGTCATAATTACGTGTTCGATAGATTGTTGATCGAAGCGTGTCTACTACTAGATATATTATGTTGTCTAAAAAGTATGAAATAAAAAAAAATCCCCGATTTTGGAATTTTTTTATTTTTACTTGTTATAAATGTACTTTATTATTAATATCTTTATCTAGGTCTATAAACACATAACAGATAGCCTAAAATCAGGCTGCGATCAAATCGCTGACGGCCTACCATAAAAATCTTAACCGAAGCATTTAATTTACTCCATCCGCAAATTTAATTCCAATCTTATCACTTTGAAATAAGGTTAGAAATAGAACAGCAGCGAATAAAAAAGAACATGAAAACTTTGTTAGCAGTAAATTAAAATAATCTTTCATCGTGAACAGTTTATGAGGCTGAAGAATTTATTCAGCATCAGGTATCAAGTAGAGTGGTCTATAAATTATCTATTGATACTGTTTAATCCCTTTTTAGAGACTTTTTATATCGTCACGTTTTTCAGTTATCTTGAGATTCTGAAAGTCGACTTAGGCCTAGTCTTTTGATCCGTAGTTAACTCAACCAATGGTTAAAAATTTCGGTAAAACACCATTTGATGTTTTTTTTTTATGGAGAAAATAAATTAAAAAATACATTTTTCTTCAGTTGTTAGCCTCACAAATGGTCATATAAGTTAGAGAGTTAATTATTTGATCATTTGTTTTACCACCGCGTTTTACCGAAATTTAGTGAGCATATTTAACCATTGGTTGAGTTAACTACGGATCAAAAAACTGGGCCTTAGGTTAGCAACCGAATTCCTAGAAGGCTTAGACAGAGATGTGCCCACCTATGCGGTACCCACATTTCGCGAGTTTGGTTTACGCTACGTGGGACTCAAACGAAATGTGGGTATTATGGAGGGGGGTACCCATAAGGGGTTATGGTACTATTATTTATATAAACTAGCTTCTGACAGCGGCTTCGCCCGCGTGTTTAATACATATAAACTTTCCTCTTGAATCACTCTATCTATTAAAAAGCCGCATCAAAATCCGTTGCGTTGTTTTAAAGATCTAAGCATACATAGGGATGTTTGTTTGTTGTGGAGACAGACAGCGGGATGCAACTTTGTTTTATACAATCTAGTGATAGTGAAGAAGACTGACTGACTGATCGGACAACGCACCGCCAAAACCGCGGGGTCAACAAGCATGAAATTTCGTAGAAAGGTTCCTCAAGTGACGTAAGTGAGCACTAAGAAATGATTTTTGGAAATTCCACCTCTAAGGGGGTAAAAAGGGAGTTGTAAGTTTGTATGAAAAATCTAATTCCTTAGGCTAATATTTTTTAAACTTGACACAAATAGTAATCTAAAAAAGACAATTTAGGGAGCTAAAGTTTGTATGGAAGAATCTTATTTATTTTTATAGTCTATAGGCTTGCACTCTGATGGTAAGCGATTATGTGGTCGACGGTGAAGCAAGCTTGCCTAGAAAAACCCTATTCACTCTTGTATTAAAGACCCATAGATTGAAGAAAAAAAAAGAAAAGATAAAAAAAATTACATAGGCCTACATGGGCACTTATAAAACGTCGACAAAAGGCGCACGGTTCGGGTTGGTCGTTTCCTATGGAGAAGAACCGGCAAGAAACTCCATGGTTACTCTTTTAAAAATATGGTTTGTTTTTACAATATTTCCATGTTACAGCAAAGCAAGTAGCTGGCTATTGTTTGGGTTAATAAACTCGAAACTTGGCACAAATACTAATCTAAATAAATAATAAAGGTTGTTATTATAAGTTTTTTCGGAACTACCTCCAAAATACGATTTAGGAGGTAAAATATTTTTTGAAGAATCTCATTACTTGGGTCAATAAACATGAATCTTGGCATGAATACCAACCTAAGTAAACAATAAAGGTAATCATTATTAGTTTCTCGAAACTACCTCCAAAGGATAATAATTTAGCGGGTGTTAAAGTTTGCTAAGAATCTTACTGCACAGTGTTTCGTTTTTGATGTCCTAATCTAGGGGAGCACTAAGAAGGAATTTTCGAAAATCCAACCTTTAAGGGGGTTAAAAGGGGGCAATTTGTTTGTATGAAAAATGTAATTCATTGGGATATAATAAATAATCAAAATTGACATACGTTTTTAAAACTACCCCCCAAATAGAGTTAAGAGGTGTTATCGTTTTTTGAGGAATCTTACTGCGCAATCTGACTAACTGACTGTGTGTTGTAAAAACTCGACCCTTTATGGATCGAAAAGAGGTTATTAACTTTAAGGGATTTTACTTTGTGGCGGTAACCTAAATTTTATTATTCTTTAAGCCAAATAACAAATCGCCCCTAACCAATATCTACAATGCACCATTTTTTATTGATTTAACAATAGCTTATTTTTGGTCACCTTCACTAACTGAACATAAGTCTCCGGTACATTGCCAACTTGGGATTTGAACTCAGGCCGTAGCGCTTACACCACTAGACGAAGGAGGCAGATCTCTATTCAGGTTAATCTGCCAATATTAAAATAACACACAGAAAAACTTATATGCTTTCTTCTTGTTATTGTTGCAGTCAGTTACAGTGGGTTTTGTGATTAAATCTTGAATTTGAACGGACATCTTAATTGTTTGTGATCAATCTACAGGCTAATGTTTTGTATCGTTTAGGGGTGTACTCATGATAGTGTGGACTCAATATGAGGGCCTACCTATGCGACAAACTCTAAACAAGCTCTGGACTGGATCCGTTTCAGAAATTTTCGGTGCGTATGTGTTGCATGATTTTGTATGAAAATATTTCTTTCATTCGTAATTTCAGCCAAAAGATGCCGTAGTGTCGCCACTTTGACTGATCCTATACTCTCGCATCCATCGGACTCCGGTGGCCCACACCAGGCCATAGGTCCACTTTGTTGAGGCCTGCCTTATTTTTGTTATTAGGTACAGTATAATTTGTATAGTAGTAAAAGCTTGATTTCACAAGTACTTATTTTCATCCTCTGAAAGTTTACCAATGTATTTAAAATGACTATGGTATTCTGATCTGATATCTAGATTTATTTATACATTAGCGGACGCCTCGCGGTTTCACCCACGTAGTTCCCGTTCCCGTGGGAATACAGGGATAAAAAGTAAGCCTATGTCACCCGGGGATAGTGTAGCTTACCAACGGTGAAAGAATTTTTGAAATCGGTCTAGTAGTTTTTAAGTTTATTCGTTACATACAAAAATAAAAATCTTTCCTCTTTATAATATTAGTATAGATTTATACCTTGAAATAACAATGTCACTTCAGTCACCACAAAATGTAATCGGCTATAGGAAAACTGTGGTTTCGTATTACCTACTTGCTGATGAAAGAGTCACCACAAACAGGTCTTTGTACGTTAATAGAACTTTCAAAACAAATATATAGTCCTAAGGTGGATTTACACTGTTTCTATTTCTTTGTATTTATCTGTTTCTCTGTATAAGAAGAGGCCTATTCGGTCATTGGGACAACCAGGGCCTGGTTAATGTTCCGATTCTACTTCAGAAATTATCAAAACAGAGGATTTATAAATGATTAATAAATCTACTACCGGAAAAATTTTAACACAGATACGAAAAAACTATGACGATTTTGTTCAAGATTTTGTCGGCATCCTTCCTTATAATTTATTTCCAACATTTAGCGGGCATTTGAAAGTCAAGCAGGCTATGGCGCATTTATTCAATGCTTAGATCTACAATAAGCATCAAATACAATATTGAAATCAATACATACAGCAGCTTTTTATAGACTCGTAGAAGGTGTGAGAAGTAGAGTATACTCCTCTTTAATAAAGCCTATCTTCGTTTTGGGCAACTTGAACCCGTTCACTTTACTCAGGACTATCTAACTCCCTCCCTCGCTTCGCTCGAGATTTAACTCAGACCCTCGTCACCTTAGATAAAGTAGGTATAGATTAAGCACTGGCGTGGCCGCACATGAAACAGCAATAGTTAGTTCTGGTGTTACAACAAGAACAAGAACACTACAACCCACCATCGCACTGACACTTATTATCTATAAATAACCCAAATTCCTTGTCTCAATTAACACATAATATCACGAAATCATAGAAAATCAAACAAAACCGAGTTTGTTTGTCAAACCTGCCATTGTATTAGAGTTTGACAAACGACAGAAACCGGCCACGGTGACAAAGACAAAAAATAATCTTTTGTCCTTATCATTTACATGGAGCTGCCAATTAGCCATCTCCCTCTATCAATCAAGGTCATTTTAAGGCTTAATCTATACCTACTTTATCTAAGCTCGTTACGCTCAGGTTTCAATATGCCGCCTGTGACGTAAGACACTGCTTTATCCCCTTGGTGCATAATATACTATTAAAGGTTTCATTTGTTTAGTAAATTGTAAGAGGCAAATTAACCGGACGATTTGGGCGAAGTTGCAGATGCAACCAGTCTGAACTCTTTTTACCGACTTTTTAGTAAATAGTCAATTGTATATTAGAAGGTTATTCTATTATATTCTAAAGCTTAGAAACGCGTTTATTAGCCCTTAGAGCAACTACAATCACTAGAATTGTTGTTCAGGACGTTTACCACATCAAACTTTATTCTACATCCTTCAGAGCCGATACTGGTTACCAATCCAATAACTAAAGGTACCTCGGGATAGCCATGTCGTTGCGCGCGTATAATTAATACATCTAGGCCTTTGTGAAGTATTATGTACGAGTAGTCCATCATAAGATCTAACCGGTAATTTACATACAGTGAGATGACAATAGAATATTGGTATAAAATTAATATATGTGATTTTTCGACACTAATGTACTTTTTTCGACTGCCTTTGTTTGAGAGAAACTTAAGTCCCGCTGAAGACTATCGCAGTTCTCTGCTGGATATATATCTCTCTCAAACACCATTAGAAACGGAAGCAATGGTGGCCCAGTGGTAACGGCCGCAACTTATAAGTTGTATGTCGTGCGTTAGAATTTCAAACCGACGCTTTACTTTGTGTAAATTATTTCATCTCCACTGCTCTCAAAACGGGTAAGGAAAACATCGTAAGGAAACCGGCATATCTTAGACTCAAAAATTCGAAGACATGTGACCACCAACCCGCACTAGGCCTGCGTGGTGGATTACGGCCCATTCCCTCTCACAGAGAGGAGGCTTGCACGCACAACGGACCAAATGTGAGCCTATGTGCGGAAAATGGGGTCCTTCTATCCTATCCTATCCACTACTAGAAACTGCAAATCAGTGTGATGGTTCCCTCAGACAGGCGCGACGCAAGAATGCTTCAACGATGTGACTGCACGTTTTCATAGAAATTGTTCCTTCATAGTAAAAAACTAAGAACAAAAATGATTCTGTGGGAGCTTTTACGTTCTTTGCGATAGCAGAGTATATCGTACTTAGCTCTAAATAAAAAGCAATGAATACCTTTGACATTTTTTAACGTAAAAGGTTAGCAGTTTCTGCTTCATAAGGCACGTGCTACACCCACGTCAATGCAGTGCAATCAAGACATAGTCGAAAAGTCTCATGTTATAGCTTATTCTCGCGGCTTCGCTCCATTTTTTTTTTTTTTTTTGTTAGTCTTGCGCTTGACAACTATCTCACCTGATGGTAAGCGATAATGTGGTTGACGATGAAGCACGCTTGCCTAGAAGAAACCTATAAACTACCTAGTTGCACATTCCACAGGAGCAGGCCAGGCGTTTTTCCGGGGTAAGAAGGATTACCGTATATTAGTCTCAGTATGTACTTATGTAGTATAAGTGAAAGGTGTGCTTTTTGTAATTGAAAGGATTTTTGTGATCGAATCAGTACTTCCAGAGATGAAGGTGGTATTATCTTAAGTTGGATAGACTTAATTTTATAAATTCACACTCTTCAATTGATCTCGGTGTACTCGTGTATACAAGAGGCTCTAGAAAAGTATTCTTCGTTGTCTACGGTGGCGATGGTCAAAATGCCAAAATGTAAGGAATTGATGAGTGACATTTCGATAGCATTTAATATTTCCATACATTTTGTCATCTGTCGTATCGCTATCGACACACTTTCGATGAATGTCACTTGTCTAGGGCTAAAATAAAAATAATATTAACAAATGATGAAAACGTCTGAAACCCAAAGATTGTCGTACAAACTAATCTAAGGCATTTCTTCTTCTACCCGTATCTCAGAACTAAATTTCATAGTAAATAAATCTCCTTATTCTACCAAAAAAAAAAGTCTACAATTCGAACGAAATAAAATAAATTTAAAAGGAATTCCTTAAGCTCCTCGGAGACGACGCAGAGCAATTATAAAAGATTTTAGAACCACTTACAGAATAGGTACGAAATCCTTAAGGTATCTGTTTCTTTCTTCAGCAATATCTGTTACTTTTTTACATTTTTCTAAGGTCACGTTTGGAATCGGCCTTTTCGCCGAAAATGCTGCCCTTTTTCCATTTTGTAGATCATTAATTTTACCAAAGAGTTTTTATGGATTTAAATTTCGATGTTCTTTTTCTAAATTACGGACCTTGTTGTTCTTCAGAAAAGCCAGGTGAACAGTTGATACTCATAACCGGCGTGCGTATATGACTAGATGATGAATATGTAAGGATCGTAGCAGATTGCGTTCTGTAGTTTCTGTCTACCGCCAAAGAAAAAAGATGTGAGCTTATGTATGCATATTCTTTTTACCCGACTGCCGAAGGAGGGTAATGTGTTTATCAGTCTATGTATGTATGTATGTTTGTTCCTATGTGGCGTTCCAGAGACGAAACGCGTTGGCCGATTTTGATGATTCTTACGTCAATCGATTCGTCTTAATCCTGCGAGTGTCACTGGCTACACAAAAACTGAAAAAAAAACAAAAATGGCGGATTTTGGGCGCCATTTTGTGGGGACAAATATTTGTTTTTTGTTCCAAACCCATCGTGTGGGGTATTAAAATAAAGGATTTTAAGAGGCGATTTCAAAAATATATAACACTTATATGTTTAAAAGTACCTAATTCTAAAAAAAAAAACATCTAAAAAGTTGTAAATAAAAAAAGTTAATTAAAAAAATCAAAAAACCCGACTGCTTAAAAATCAAACTAAAAAGACGTAAACAAGAAGAAAATCATGCTGTGCAGTCGGAGGATAAGAGCAAGCTGGCGGACCAACACCAGATTTATCCTCCGACTGCACAGCATGATTTTCTTCTTGTTTCCGTCTTTTTAGTTTGCTTTTTAAGCAGTCGGGTTTTTTGGTTTTTTTAATTAACTTTTTTTTATATTCTTTATTGTACACAAAAACATAAAGACACAAATACAATAGGACAATTTATGTCTTGGAGAAGAAGGCGTCGGGGAGGCAACCGCCTGAAACGCCAAATCTACAGCCTATGATACAGGCGGAACGCCGAGGTCGCGGGCGTTCAGACTGGAGACTCATTCCGCCCACCAAGTGATTCCAGGAAAGTCGGTGTCACAGTGATCACGTGCTACCGTGCACAGTGAGGCTCAGGGGAGTAACTTTTCCAGTCTCCCCAGGGTTGTGCCCTAATAGGCGATCTACAGAGGGGGTTTAGGGGTTGTCTTTTGAGAGGTTATGGGGGTTCTACTCGCTGATGGTGATCACCGGGGTGTTTTTAGTGAAGTAAAAATCCTACGCTCCCTGGTCTTTTTTCCAAAAGTCCTGGCGCCTTTTGAACGTTTCCCTCGTAAACAAAAAAGACCGTTAAAGTACAAAGGCTATGGAGTTAAAATTTTGACCAACATAGTCGTACATACGTTAGAGTATGTTGGTAAAAATTTTAACTCGTTAGGTTTCTGTAAGAATATCTTTGCAAAAGCAGATAAGTTCGGGAAATAACAGCTATATTGAGGGTTTGCAACGGTTTTAAGGGGAGAGTCGAAGACGAAAACGTATTCCGCTGACCCATATTGACAAAGGATAAGAACAGGAAAATAATGATTGGGATGATCACGCCAAAACGGTTAAACGGATCTGAATAAAATTTTCCACAAAGACAGATTATAGTCTGAAATACACATAGGTTATTTTTTATCCCGGTATAATGTTCCCTTGTTCCCGGTATAAATTACTTTTCACACGGGCGAAGCCGCTGGCAGAAGCTAGTCACACTAATATTATAAAGGCAAAAGTTTGTGAGTGTGTGTGCGTGTGTGTTTGTATGTTTATTATTATTTCACGCAAAAAATACTGAATGGATCTGAATGAAATTTGCCACAGAGACAGATTATAGTCTAGAATAGCACATAGACTTATTATCCCGGGAGTATGTTTCCTTGGGATAATTTTCGACATTTGTGCGGGCAAAGCCGCTGGCAGAAGCTAGTAGTTCCTAATTTAAATACCCAATTACTACTTATACTTTGAATCATTGCTGATATAAATAGCTAGTGGTTGTAATAGTATCTTATCTTATCTTATGGAGGGGCCGAGAAATATCTCGGACACTTCGACCCATTGGGATCTATTGTGGTCCCCTAGATAACTTACTCCTCCCCAATCTCGTTGAAAACTGTTTTTATGAGTTTTACAACGAGACTAGGAGATATAAGCCTATAGTCTTCTGGTTTTGGATATCCAACCCCTAGTAGACCCATTCGCTTACTAGCCAGTGCATCGCATGTGCACAGAAGGTGCTCCATGCGTTCCGTATGTTCCCCACACAACCTGCACATTGGTGTCGCGGTTAGACCCATCTTAATGAGCATGTCGTTGGTTCCAAAGTGCCCAGTAAAGGCCCCTAGCAGGTAATAGTAAGACTCCCTTATCCCCACTTCGACTCCCATTCGGTCCGTTTTGCGAGGTTCTGGCTTACATAGACAACTTAGCTCCGCCCAAAAGTACAGAAGCTTGCTGCATCACAGGCTTCGCGGAGCGACCTCACTGTTCCAGGGATTTCTGCACGTTGAGGAGCTACGGCCTGGCATTTCAGATGACTTGGGCGGCTCATTCCTCGGCGTTAAAGCAGCCTCTGCAAAGTGGGCTGTCTGTGGTGCCTAAGTTGAAATGTAGATAGCTATTTATTCACCAGTTCTGCTTTGATACAGTTACAACAACATCCTAAAACATACATCTAGTCCTAACTTCACCAAAATGGGAACCCAAAACACTTTATCTCACAACCCAATTTGTTAAACTGCTGAAACATGTTCAAGACGTTCTCTGTACAAACCTTTAACTAGGAATTTGCATTTAATCACGAAATGGTTCCATCTCAGTTGTAAACGAATCTATTACGGTAAAGTCGAGGCTGCCTTGTATTTGTAGAACACTTGCTTTCGATATTGATCGTGGTGTGTTCTGTATACATAAATTGACTATTCGTTTTCAGTGACTAGGAGGTGACAGTATTTTGTTTCGTCTTCCTGGTATAGTACCAACTTCTTCACATCATCAGCCTATTAATGTTCCCAATGCTGGGACACAGGCCTCCTCTCTGTGAGAGGGGATGCAAATTCTTACTTGCATATTATTCTTGGATCTTGACGATAATATATTTTCTCAAACATGCTTGGAAATTTGATAACCTTCTTCGAGATACATCGAAATTGCTGTACTGACCAAATACATGCGAGCAGCGGCCAGCAAAAGTTGTATGAAAATCTATATCTGTCGTGGTTTAGTGGCCAAATAAATTACATAGTAAACTCATATCTGTCGTATAATTTAAAAATGGAACGATCTTTTACTCCGGAACATGGCAACCAAGGAGTTAACTTATCAAAGGTTTTATTTTAATTTCGAACTGGCTTGCAAATATAAAGCTGTTTATTGAAAATAAAAACAAATGAACACTTTAACCCGGAAAAATAAAATTATTGTTGTTCGTCATTAATTGTATTTGACAAAATGAGTTCTAGGTTGTAGCCTTGGCCACAACTAGGCAGCGATGGGCTTTCGTATGTGTGCCTCGGCTTCGCCTCAGCCCACATTTACACGTTCGTCCATCAATGTCTGTTTGCTGGCCGCTGCAGTAATGTACTATTATTTGACTTACTTCTTCTTTGATAAACAAAATACTGCCAAACTTATGAAAAATTATTCCAAAGACTATTGACAAAGTATTATCGTTAATAGAATGACACTTTCTCGGGAGCCTCTAGACAATATTTTACTAAATATTAATATGAATGTGATTACGAATTGTGAGGGATCATTTGAATAATGTTCAAATAAAACCTACAGAATATCACACTCAAATCAACATTGCCATTGGACCAAATTAAAGTCAAAGTCAAAGATATTTATTGTGAGACAGTGGTTACAGATTTGTTATTGAGTTATTTTCGTGTGCGTTTGCACTGCTCCACCATGTTAGGCATACAATAATTTGAACAATTTGTTATCTTAGACCTAAGTTTATCTGATATATTTTAATTTAAATAGACATTTCAATTGAAATTGAGATAATTTTGCATCAAAGCATAAAAACATTTGGCACTAACTCATCACGAATCTGTCGGACAAAAATTAATGTACTGTATAATATGGTCTATGGTAAGTAGTCATTTATTTTTTTATTAAAATGTTTAATGTTTTCAATATCTCTTATTTGCTTAGAAAGCTTATTATAATTTCTTGAAGACATTCTGAAGAAACTATTAGAAAGTAGGGTTGTTTTTGAGGACATACAATTTGTTATTTACTTTTTAAAATATGGCATGCAGCTATCTGGGGTATATATGCCACTGACAGCTCTACGACATTTCTTTTGCGCCCTAAAAGTGAGTTCCCTGTCTGTAGCATTTTCCCAATAAATGTGCCCATATCTAAGCATCCCAACCAGCAAGCGTAGAACCTCTAAAAAGACATAAATGAGTTATAAAGAGTTTAGCGGTGACAGCGTGTTGTATAAAAGCGTTCGACAACACAATTGCTCTATAAGCTTATAGGGCAAAAAATACCCATAAACAAAGGATGTAAACGTTTACTTCACCATTTTATCCAACCGTTATAGTATGTGCTATAGCAAGCGCTAATATCATTAGTACAGAATAAAACTGCTCTATATATTTTTTTAAATGCTTTTATTCATCTGATTTGCGCAATAAAGGTTACTAACGAACTGCTATAATCATTTCGTTGTAGAAGTGATGAACACTCAACTATATCTGGTCTGCGGATATCTGCCCCACAAATACTGAAATTAGGATCCATCCGAGAATCCTCACCTTTCACAGGTTGTCTTTGCTGCGCCTGAGTGCGTCGTCTATTTATTTTTTTTCAGTTCAGACACGGCAACACGTGCTCAAGTGGAAGGCTCTTAGATAGCTCGATGAAATAGTCAGGAGGCTTGAGCTTCTCTCGCCAAAGCCTCTCTTCTTCTTCGTCGGTACATTCTTAGCAGTGTGGTCGTTGTCATCATATTGCAGTGAGACACCGGGCTGCAATGTTTCATCTCACGATTCGACACGATCCCTCTCTATCGGCTGTGACTCGTGTGCACTCATGCAGTGGACGACTACTGCATACTTGATCTGGTCATCCATCGCATGGGTAACTTAAAGGATAGATATATGATCAACAGATTTTTGGAATATAATATACCTTGCAAAATCAGGCATCGCTTTTGTTAATACTTTTTAATGCGACTTTGTATATAAAAAACATATCATAACAAAAATGTGTGACAAATAAGACTTTAATACTCATACGTTTGAAGAATATGAAAATATATTTCATTTGAGTGAGAAAGGGAACGTGATTTATTTGTTGTGAAAATTGTGAAGGACTTGTATTGTTATGAATACTTAAAATGTTTTCGTGTGCTTTAATGTAGCATCGTGTTTGTGTAATAATGTTAGCTTATAAATTGTTTCACTTTCTATTTACCTCATACAGAGAAGGAAACAGCATTGATTATCAAGTTTGCTAAAGATAAGTCTGCAAAGTCTTTTTTTTTTTTGTCTATAGGCTTGCGCTTGACCACTATCTCACCTGATGGTAAGCGATGATGAGGTCGACGGTGAAGCACGCTTGCCTAGAAGAAACCCATTCACTCTTGACTTAAAGACCCTTAGATTGTAGCTATCGGGAAACACAGACTTCGGCAGGGAATTCCACTCCTTAGCTGTACGCATAATAAAAGTGTCCCCAAAACGTTTTGTGCGTATGGGTGGGATGTCCACCATGTACCGATGACGCATCGCCGTACGTCTTGTAGTCCGATGATGGAACGGGCTGGGCGGAATTAAATCATGCATTTCCATCTCACACTCCCCGAAATTTAACCGATAAAAACCGACAAGCTGGCAACTCGGCGACGATGTTCAAGGCTCTGGAGCTTTGACTTGACCAGTGCCTCATTGCCGATTAGTTTCTTAGCCCGCTTTTGAATCGACTCTAGTGCATCAAGCTAGTATTTGGCAGATCCGTCCCAGAGATGAGAACAGTACTCCATGCACGATCGAACTTGCGCTTGATACAAGTTGAGCAGTCTAAAAAGGTTTTCGTAAAGATAACTTAACTACACACAAAAATCTCTTGCCCAAAATATAAATCTACATCTGAGACATTCATGATGTCAGCCGAATCTTCCACTACTAAAAATAGGCCACGTCAACTAGTTTTCTGCTTCCTGCATCCATCCACCAGATTCCCGCAGCCATCAACGGGTCATCGGTTCCATCTTGTGTGCACAACACTCTACGTAATGTACTATCTATTTCCAATCTATTTCGAATTCCATTTATCATTCAGATTCTCAATTACAATTGACACACACCATCCGTCAAATTCACACCAAAAATATTCGCATTTCTTTCATCAATCACGCTTTATACAGTTGCCGAAACTGACTGTATTTTCCTTGTATTTAAGAAAAAAAAACAGCTTATCTGTTGTGAAGATTTCAGGCAACCATTAAACAAGCCTAATCCCTAATGTAGTGGAAACGTTCGTACTAACGTTTTATCTTTTAGAAAGCAATTTTTTATTCATTTTTAATCTGTCTGAAACGGCGCGAGGAATCAGGAACCGATTCGGAACAACTGGATTGTTTGATGTTATTTCTTTTTTCTTTCCTTTTGTTGTTGCTACGTGCGTGTGTAATTTGATTTGACCGTTTGATTTAGAGTTGCGTTTTCGAGTTGATTTGATTTGATTTTATATCACTATCACTACTTAGTATAAAACAATTTCGCTGCCCCCTGTCTGTCTGTCCCTATATATGCTTAGTTCTTTAAAACTACGAAACGGATTTTGATACGGTTTTTTTAATACATATAAGAAAGTTTCTACTTGGACCAACGTATGACTTGGAAAGATCACATCAAGCAGAAGCGCAACGAAACTATCGCTTTAAAAATCTATTGTGGCTGCTTGGCAGACAGTCAACATTGTCTCTGAGTAACAAAATCAGGGTCTACAGCTCAGTCATAAAACCCATTTGGACTTAAGGAATACAATTATGGTCCTCGGCTTCCAAGTCAAACATTACTTGCCTCCAAAGAGCTCAAAACAACATCCTAAGGACTATAAGTGGTGCAGCCTGGTTCACCCGCAACTCAGAGATTCATGAATACCTCAACATGAGGACAGTTATGGAAGAATCCAAACAGTACAAAGACAAATATAGAGATCGACTGAAACACCACCCTAACCCATTGACAAGTACACTTCTAATGTGTAATCCAATTAACCGCCTGAAAAGAGCAAATGTGCTATTCTAATAAGGAGAGTTAGGGCGATGGCGCTAACTCACTAAAATCTCTACATACTTCAACCCATCTGATTATAGTCCACGGACTGATCGCAGATTGACCAAAAAAAAAAATATTAAGTAGGTCTATATGTATAATACATGCATAATATAGTAGAGAAAAACTGATAATTTTAGAGGTTTCTAATGTAATGTCATAAATACACACATTTTTTTGCGCTTACATTCAAAACGCCGGATGAACCCTACGAGATAGATCAAAATAACGTACTACAGTATTGTACACCTTAAAAAGGTCTACAAAAAAGTCCGCACTGGTATATGTCTATCTCTTAGGAATAACCCACAATAACCATTTTTTATCCTTTACTTTTTACGTGAAATAATGGCTTATTTACGAAGCGATTTTAAGCAATATAATTAATCCTTATCCAATTAAGTACCTTAAATTCATTGTGCATTTAATATAGATCAATATGGCCCTTTACAGCATGTAATTTAAATGTTTTTTTTCGAAGATATTACAGATTTAAAATGCAGGGACATAGCTACATGCAGCTGTTTGCATGGAGGATGGATCTGGATCTGGATTGACCAATAGTGCGGTACTGGACCAGGCTGCATGTTGAGCACTCCGGATCCAAACCTAAATTTAGAATTAGATAAAACAGAGTATTTATTTATTTATATACACTTTATTGTACACCTTAATAAACAAGAAAAAAAGAAACTTAATACTATAATATACAATGGGCGGCCTTATCGCATTCCGCGATCTCTTCCAGGCAACCTGGAAGCCTATTTAATATTTTTTGTTATTGTGAATTTTTGTGTTTAATGTGTTTTAATGACTTTGCATTGTAATGTATATCTAATTGTAATTTATAATGTTTTTTGATGACATTTGTAATGTTTTCCTAATTTTAATTATTATTAATGAATCTAATATTTTTAATTTCATTTGGTATGATATGGACTGGTTCTGAAATAAATGGTTTTTTTTTTTATAGCGGTTGCGGCGGTGCGTGCCTAATAGAGCATCGAAGGCCTGGCTGGAGGCTATAGTTTAGTCTCCACAGGATTGCCCGGTTAAGCAGTAGCCAATCACTTAGATTATTGACCTGCGAGACGAATCATAAAAAAAGAAACGCGCTTCGCCCTATAGCACTTTATGATTAGCAGCGATCGCACGCGTTCATCGGAGCTCTCTAGCGAGCAAAATAACATAAAAACGTGCTATTTAGCGTGACAACGTGATCCGTACTTATAAGTACATTACGATTAATAAATAAAAAAATATACGAAATTTTAAGATAGTATTTAAATTCTACCGATTCTGTCACCAACTAACGAACAAGTAGATAAGGTAAATAACTTGATTCTTTCAAAGATTGATGCGCCGCGCCGACGCAAATATACTACTCGGTCTATACTGTTCTCGATTTGGAAGAAGCTGTTCATTTGCCTACAGAATTTCTTAATTCTTTGATCCCGTCTGGACTCCCTCCTCATAAAATGGTGTTGAAAGTAGGTTGTCCTGTTATTTTATTAAGAAACCTGTACCCACCTAAACTTTGAAATGGCACGTGTTTGCTGGTAAAATCACTAAAAACTTTCATTATAGAGTGCACAATACTCACCGAACGTAGTACCGGAGAAGATGTATTGAATCCCCGAATTCCTTTGATACCATCGGATTTACCTTTCTAATTTAAACGCCTACAATTAGAAGCTTAATTTGGTTTTAGCTTTCTAATATCTTGCGCACAATTTGGATGTGGACTGTAGTTTATATAGGCTGGTACAATTTGCTTGTTTTACTAATTATTTACTATAACTCAAACGAATGCGTGGTGGTTTTCAGGCTACAGGAAAGAGGAAGCGCGTATGACATGTTCCTTACAACGGATCACAAATTATCATAGACAAAACTAGAAATAATAAAAACTTTGTGTTGCCATCAACATACTGCCGCCCCAGGCAGATACAGTATATCAATTCTTATTCTAGTTATAATACATCAGTTAAATTTAAAGGGGCTAAAACTTGGGCGAAGCCGCTGGCAGAAGCTAGTGGGTCTCTAAAATTAGTTTTTTACATAATGATGACATTATTATGCACACAGCAAAACAGTGGAATTTGCAAACCTGCCGGAGACTGTATTTCCCGATCGCTACAACCTAGGAGTCTTTAAGTCAAGAGTGAATAGGTTTCTTCTAGGTAAGCTTGCTTCATCGTCGACCACATCATAGCTTACCATCAGGTGAGATGGTAAGCTATGATGGTGGTCAAGCGCAAGCCTATTATTAATATTACTTAGAAAACCAATTAAATTTATGTAATAGTAAATTAGAAACTAGTACACAAATGTATGATGTTGACATTAAAAACCTTCAAAGGGAATTATTGAGTAGGGAAAATACACTAAGGGAAATATTTTGTAAATATGAATGTAGTCAACAGATGTTGAGTGAGCGCATGCAGGAGGCCTGTGAGTTGGTGGACCTGGTTAAGTATAATGCAGAGAGGTATGAGTCACTGACTAACAACCTCACCTGTAGTTGTGCTGCCGCTCCGCCACCTCTCATGTCACAGCATGTTGCTCCTACAACTTTACCCATTGATCTCACTACAAAAACTTTGAACCCTACCAAAAGTAATATCTTAGTATATTCTGATAAATTAGGAACAGGTTTTGGATCTTTGTTAAATAACCGTTCTAAACATACAATAGTGAACCATTGTTTTCATGAAATGCATTTTAATGAGCTTGTTCATAAAATTCAACAGACACAATTGAATGAGCAATCTACTGTAGTTCTTCTTTTTGGAAATAGCCTTAATGTAACAAAAAGGGACATAGTTAATGGTATCGACACCCTACTTAAGTTAAAATTAAGCAAATTAATATTATGTGCATTGCCCTATTCTGACAAGTTACTTGATCAGGAAAATGAATACATTTCTAGTTTAAATAACTTGATGCATATTTTATCTTGTCGTCATAGTGACCGTTTATTGTTTTTTGACACCAACAATTTTGTTAGTGATTTTGTTTTGATTGGGAACCATATGTTTCTTCCCAAAAATAGTCGACATTTATTAGCTACATTGATAGCTTTTAATATACACGCAGTTATTGATGATTTAACTGAGACTAGGTTTAGTGATTTAACAGTATTATCTAGTTTTTCTGATAATACTACTGTAGATTCTTTAAACTACTAGAGCCGACAAAAGAGAAGACGAATAGTATTATTTTACTATATCATCAAAATATAAATCGCTTCTCCGTCAAAATTTTAGACGTGGAATTGTTAGTAGATAAATACCACATGGATATCTTATGTTTTTGTGAAACCTGGTTAAAATCAGATATGATGTTGTTTAATGTAAATAATTTTTCAGTTGCCAGCGCGTACAACAGATCCACAGTGGGTGGTGGTACCCTGATACTTTGTAATAGTCATCTTAAATATAAGGAAAGAAAGGATATCACTGCTTACTCTGTTGATCGCTTATGTGAGGTAGCATGTGCAGAGGTCGAGGGGCATACTATCTTGTGTGTTTACAGACCACCAGCATCAAACTTGTCATTGTTTTTAATTACAATGGAAGAATTATTAAGTAAACTTTTCAGAGATAGTAAATTAGTTTTTGTTTGTGGTGACTTAAATATAGATATGTTAGTCAATTCACCTGAAAAATGTAAGCTCATTTCATTGTTTAAATCATTTAACTTAAAATATTTATTTAATGAACCGACAAGAATAACTGCAACTTCAGCTACGTGCATAGATAATGTATTCACTAATTGTAAAGTTAAAGATTCGTTTTTAATTACTGGCGTTAGGTCAGACCATACTGGTCAAGTAGTATCTTTTGAGTCAGATAAAAAAATTAACCTAGCTAAATCAATTCGGTTAAGACGACTCACTAAAAATAAATTAAATTCTTTTAATAATAATGTTTTTAGCAACCTTTGTAATGCCAGTTTTAATTCAAAAGACCCCAATATAAATTACGGCACGTTGTTTTCTACAGTTTGCCAAGAATTCAATAAAACGTGTCCTTTAAAAACAGTTAAAGTCAACAATTCCAAATCGAAATTTAGTGAATGGGCCACTGTGGGCATAAGAAAAAGCCGAGATATCTTATATAATTTATATTACGAAAAATCTTTGACTTCCGATCAAGTTTTTCATACTTATGTTAGAAACTATTCCAAAATATTCAAAAGAGTCTGCGCTCAAGCAAAATCTCAAATAATAATTAACAAAATTGGTGTTTCTAATAATAAAATAAAAACTGTGTGGCAAATAATTAATAGAGAAACTGGAAAGACACAACAAAGCGATCAGAATGAGTTGTCTTTGAAAATATCTAATCAAACCATTTCTGGTAAGCAAGAAGTCGCTGAGACATTAGAAAATTTCTTTACCAACATTCCGTTAGAGGTTACGAAGTCTCTTCCCTCCTCATCTAAATTAGCTGAAGCTCTTCTTAAAGAAAACTTTACTAAAGTCATACCAACCTTTAAATTTAAATCAATATGTATTGATACAATTAAAAACGCGTTCAAAAGTCTCAACGTAAAAAATACTGAAGAC
Organism: Anorthoa munda; assembly: GCA_945859665.1. Classification (NCBI taxonomy): domain Eukaryota; kingdom Metazoa; phylum Arthropoda; class Insecta; order Lepidoptera; family Noctuidae; genus Anorthoa; species Anorthoa munda. Next base: position 16,654,781 of record OX243896.1, on the reverse strand, counting down.
TTGTGGGGGATATCCGTTAGGGTTCTTGGAGATATTATTGACTCAATTGCTCCTGTCCTAACAGGCATATTCAATCAATGTTTGGACAGCGGCACTTTTCCTGACTTAATGAAACACAGTAAAGTAGTACCAATTTTCAAATCGGGCTGTAAGAGTGATCCCTCAAATTATAGGCCTATATCCGTGCTTCCAGCATTGAGTAAAATCTATGAAAAAATCATGCTGGAACAGATGTTGTCTCACTTCAATTCAAATAAGATCCTGCATAGTCAACAGTTTGGTTTCACGAAAGGTAGGTCGACAACGGACGCGGGAGTAAAACTCATCAGCCACATCTTGGAATCTTGGGAGAAGTCCCAGGATGCCATTGGCATTTTCTGTGATCTCTCGAAAGCGTTCGACTGCGTCGACCACAACACACTGATCTGTAAATTACACCACTACGGAATTCGAGGAAAATCTGCTGATCTTGTGCTTTCCTATTTATCAAACAGACAGCAAAAAGTAAATGTTAATGGGGCGACGTCCTCCGGGTCTCTAGTCAAGATGGGCGTGCCCCAAGGTTCAATTCTCGGCCCTTTCCTTTTTCTTGTTTACATTAATGATCTCCCTTTTATGATGGCCAAATTATCGGATATAATTCTATTTGCTGATGATACTTCGCTAATTTTTAAAATAGATAGGAAAGATACGGATGTCTTACATGTCAACGAAAGTCTGATTGTTCTCTCGAAATGGTTCGCAGCTAACAATCTTTTACTAAATGCGAAGAAAACAAAATGTCTGAAGTTTTCCTTACCAAATGTACCACAACGTGACCTAAATTTAAATCTTGACGGCAAAAATCTTGAAGTTATAAAGGAAACTGTATTCTTGGGGATTACTATCGATTCAAAATTGCAGTGGGGCGTGCACATTAGAACTCTTTCGGGTCGGTTAAGTTCGGCTGCATATGCAGTAAGGAAAATAAGGCAGTTAACCGATGTAGCCACAGCAAGGTTAGTATACTATGCTTATTTCCACAGTATTATGTCTTATGGCATTCTGCTGTGGGGATCAGCTGCAGACGTTGACTCAATTTTCATCTTACAAAAGAGGGCAGTCCGCGCAATCTATAAAATGAGTCCACGAGAGTCCCTCAGAGAAAAATTTAAAGAGATCGATATACTGACTCTACCTTCTCTTTATATATTGGAATGTATTTTGTGTGTCCGTAAAAATCGAGGGCTTTTCAAAACTAGAAGCGATTTCCATAATTTAAATACACGCAGTAAGCATGAAATTGTAATACCCAAATTCAGATTAACGAAAACTAGCAAGTCTTTTCTTATAAACAGTATACGCTTTTATAATAAGTTGCCAAAGCCAGTTATAGAATTGACCGATGGAAAGTTCAAAAACTACATCAAACGTGTCCTTATTAAAAAAGCATATTACAAAATCAAGGACTACGTTGAAGATAAAAATTTTAGCTCCTTCTGCGCATGCGGCTTCCCTGGTAACTCATAAACGGCACAAATATGTGGATGTCTCTAACTATTCTCAATCTCATTTTTACTTTTTTTCTTTCTTTTAATTAGACTTTTTACAATGATTTCAATGATCTTTATAGCCCTTTGCTATGAATAGTTACAGCACTGATAACAACATTTGTGCCACATGTTAAATTTAGTCTTGTTATATATTTTTATTTATTTTTTCCTTTGTATAGATTCTTTTACTGATTGTTTTGTGAATGTGTGAACATTGTAGGCCTTCTAGATTTCTAGACGCTTGTTAACATTTGTTAACTCTCTCGTTTATACAATTTTTTTTTTAGTTTCTTACGACTTATTGTCGGGCCTACGTTGTCCCCCCATATCTAAGCACTAATACTGTAACGTGGAAATATTGTAAAAACAAACCATTTTTTTAAAAGAGTAACCGTGGAGTTTCTTGCCGGTTCTTCTCCACAGGAAACGACTAACCCGAACCGTGCACCTTTTGTCGACGTTTTATAAGTGCCCATGTAGGCCTATGTGAAATAAAAAACATTTGATTTGAATAAAAAAAAACAGGCTATTATAAAAAACTTAAACTACTATCTTCCTTAACTAATTACGAATGGAGTTCCCAAAATAAAATCAAAACGAAAAACACTTTAGCAAAAGTCGATTAATTAAGAGAAAAGGTTCTGCTAAATTAACGCAATGAATTTATGAAAGGTTTAAATGCGAAATCCCGCAAAAACAGCGGTATTATGATATCAATTTTCACAATGACAATCGTGCAACGTAATTATTATACGGCGAGAATAATGTTTGTAATAAACAGCAAAATGCTTAATTCCAAATGAAAGGATACATTGGATGATGATTCAAATAAAAATGGGAGGTAAAAATAACTATGTTTAGCAACCATTGCTGTTGCAACTCTTGTCAAAAAATGTTAGAGATGAATAAAAGGAGCAATGGATTATTAACAATTAAGAATATCGTTTTTAGGGTTCCGTACCCAAAGGGTAAAAACCGGGACCCTATTACTAAGACTTCGCGATCCGTCTGTCTGTCTGTCTGTCTGTCTGTCTGTCTGTCTGTCTGTCTGTCTGTCCGTCTGTCTCCAGGCTGTATCTCAAGAACCGTGATAGCTAGACAGTTGAAATTTTCACAGATGATGTATTTCTGTTGCCGCTATAACAACAAATACTAAAAACAGTATAAAATAAATATTAAAGGGGGGCTCCCATACAACAAACGTGATATTTTTGCCGTTTTTTGCTCGATATTAATAACGGCAACAGGTAGACGCTTGAAATATTCACAGAATGTTTAGTTGTATATTTACTTCAAAAAATAATAATTAATAAATTAAAATAAAATAAATTAAGGGGGGCTCCCATACAACAAACGTGATTTTTATGCAGTGTTTTGCGATAATGGTACGGAACCCTTCGTGTGCGAGTCCGACTCGCACTTGGCCGGTTTTTTATTTTTTTTTGAGTTGTTTGTAGGAGGGTTGGGGCCATTATCTAATGAAACCTCTTTGCTACTTTTCCTACGAGCATCGTTTATACAGAATTAAACGTGGCCTGTAAATATTTGATACGAATTTCAACATTTGCACTGTAAATATGCATTCCTAATTGCTTCTTCAATATTAACATGGAGGATTTTTACTGCTGTAAAAGTTCTTATTTCAGTTGTGCCCCAAAAGATACTCATTATTTTACGCTATTTTTTTGTGAAGTTGAACAAGACAATGTTTAAATCAGTTCTGCTTTGTAGCAAATACATGTATTGAGAGGAACTGGGTTCTACCACCGTTTGTTCCTAAAACAAAATGTTGTATATTGGTAGGCACATTGTATAATACTTTATATTCTAGATACTTCTATAAAAACAAAGTTTTGCCAATGGCTTCGCCCTTTGCCCTTCGGGCAAAAACTATCCCACGGGAACATATTACCAGTATAACAGTGTCCCACGTGTTCTAATCCAGACTTGACCATGGCCTAGATTTAGGCTCATGTTTCAAAAAAATCTGTTTTCAAAGCTTGTAATGTGAGCAAATTATAAGTTACAATGTGTGGTATTTCGCTATTTTAAACCACATATTTTAGTTATTTCACTGAGTGAGCTGGTGTTCTCACCTAATTCACACTGATGAATGAGAGTGTTTGACGAAAGTATGAAAGATGTTGTGTGTTGGAGCAAGGACTTATTTTAACCTTCAAAATTTTCAATGGAGTTGAAAATTTTCCGGGGTTGTTGGGGAAATGTGGTATTTCGCTATTTTAAACCACATATTTTAGTTATTTCACTGAGTGAGCTGGTGTTCTCACCTAATTCACACTTAGGTCTCTTAATACTTACTTCATATTATTCCATGCCAATACATTTTACATCATATACTTATACTTCGCATCCTTTATACGTTTACATTATTATTCTGCGAATCGGTCTAAAACGATTCGTTTTCTTATAAAATAATCATATTTTTCAATGTTATGACACCTACGTCAGGTTGTCAAGCTGTCAATACTTTTCCTTTTAAATTTTCTGTCATAGAGCTTCTTACTAGCTTAGACTATGAAGATTACTTTTGATTTATATAATTTAAATTATTTTTATCAATATGGTTAGCTCAAATATTGTATTTTATAAATTGAAAATTAATTTACACGCTCTCAGAATTCATCGAAAAGGTTTTGGATTGAATATTACTGGCTGTTTTGAATACTGGCAGGTTGCACTTTTTTATGACAACAAGATGTCACTAACTTAAATTCTGATTCTGATTCTGTCAAGCGGTGGATATAAAAGACGGAAAGGCCGAGGGCTTGGCAGTCTTGAATCTGCTCTGAACTCTGAAAGTCGCTTGACTACTTAGTACTACGTGTTGTACTATTGAATCTGAAAATCTCTTTAAAACTATTATATATAAGGCCTGTGAATCTACCAATCCTGTGAAATGTAATAAATATTATTTATTGAGTGTGTTACTGGTTCTTTAACTTCGACGGTCACCGCTTCATATCAAAAGGGCTTGATTGATCAGCATATTAAGCCACAGCCTGACCTCCACACTCCTAGCTGCCTGTTCCTGCACCAGTGCAACTGCTACTGCTTCTTGCCTGTAATCCAGACAATTGGTTCAAGCCTTGACCATCTATCACTGTGAGCCAGCCCATTCGTCCTGCTGGCTACCCTACTGCCTATCTAAACGATACATCTGCGAGCTCATCTGCCTACCTCGGGCATTCCACGCCTTCGTGTCCGTCCAGCTGCCTAGCCTGCCTGCCTGCTAAGAATTTCTGCCCACGTCGTGTCAAGCGGGATCTTCCTAGCTGCCCACGTCGTGCGAAGCCGGACCTTAATTTGTTATTTATATCCTTTTATTAGTTTTAATTTATATTTACCTTTAATTTTATTAACGTGGCAACAGTTTCTGTCATAGAGCTTCTTACTAGCTTAGTCTATGAAGATTATTTTTGATTTATATAATTTAAATTCTTTTTATCAATATGGTTAGCTCAAATATTGTATTTTATAAATTGAAAATTAATTTACACGCTCTCAGAATTCATCGAAAAGGTTTACGCTCAGATCCGGCTAAAATTAAAGCAATACTCGAATTTCCTACTCCCACTACTCGTAAGGAAGTGAGAAAATTTATCGGAACTTGTAGCTGGTTTCGTCGTTTTATTCCTAACTTCAGCACAATTGCAACTCCACTTAATAAATTAACTTCTTCCGGTAAAAACGTCCCTAAATTCATTTGGGTTAAAGATGCTGCTCTAGCTTTTAATAAACTAAAAGAAGCTCTTGTTACTACTCCTATACTAGCTTGTCCTGACTATAATCTCTCTTTCTCTGTACATTGCGATGCTTCTAACTTTGGCATCGGTGGTATGTTAACACAAATAAAGGACGATAAACAGGTAGTTATAGCTTATATGAGCAAATCTCTTAATAAAAACGAGCGCAATTACTCAACTACAGAAAGAGAAACTCTTGCGGTAATTTCAGCTTTAGAGCATTGGCGTTGTTATATCGATAATGGTAAACAATTCACTGTTTACACAGATCACGCAGCACTTAAATGGTTTCTAAAATTATCCAATCCATCCGGTAGGCTCGCGCGGTGGGCTCTCAGGTTGTCGTCTTTTAATTTTATTCTAAAACATAAAAGAGGTAAAGACAATTTAGTTCCTGATTTACTATCTCGTAATTCTACACCATGTCCACTTGGTGTTAATCCTATCTTACTTAATCCCCAATCCGAAACTCCAGTATTGGAACACTATAACAAATTACTTTTGGAATGTCGTAACAATCCTGATCAATATCCCAATTATACAATTCGCGAAAATAAATTATTCCGCTATTCTCAATCTCCCTACGCATTAACTGAAGATTTCGCGTGGAAAGAAGTAAGTTCCTCATCCTAATCTCCGGGAAACTCTTGTCAAGGATAACCATGGATCCCCAGATCAGCCTCATTTAGGAATTATTAAAACTTATAAAAAATTATCACTTCTATATTATTATTATTATTAATCCTTTATTGCTGAAGAACTAAACACAAGTATAATCTAATAGTATTAAAAAAACTTAAATCTAACACATCGGGTTTTCCGGTTTAGTGATCAGCGTGTCCTATGACACAAAGGCCTCTTCCAGCTGTTTCCACTCATTTCTGTCCCTAGCCTTTCTAGACCAGGTTGCGCCTCCAATTTTTCTTATGTCTTCTATCCATCTCTTTGCCTGTCTTCCCCTTTTCCTTTTGCCATCGCGTGGTTGCCACTCTGTTATAACTTTTGTCCATTTAAACTTACTGTCTCTCGTCATGTGTCCTGTCCATCTCCATTTCAACTGTCTTACTTTCTTTATGATATCTTCTACTTTGGTTCTGGATCGTATTTCGACGGCTCCTTTTTTTAGTGACACCAATCATGCTTCTCTCCATTCCCCGCTGACATGATCTCAGTTTTAAAAGATGTTTTTGATTTAGGGCCCACGTTTGGCTCCCATACGTCAGGCAAGGTAAGACGCAAGAATTGAGGACTTTTCTCTTAGCTGCCATGGAAAAGTATTTGCTTTTGAGTATCTCCTTAAGTGAACAATATCTTTTCCATGCACAAGCAACTCTTCTTTCAATTTCCATGTCCGTTTGATCTCTGAATGAAATTAACTGTCCCAGATACATGTATCTTTTCACGTATTCAATGCTTTCGCCATCTATTGTTATGGCTATTTCTTCCCTGTTTGTCATTACGTTTGTTTTAGATTTATTCATGGTAAGACCTACTATTCTACTAGCTTCTGTTAACTGTTGTAGCATATCTCGCAGTGTGCTAGGGCTGTCAGTGATTAGTACTAAGTCATCTGCGAACCTTAAATGGCTGAGTACTTCCCCGTTAATATTTATGCCTACATTTTCCCACTCTATGTTTCTAAACACACTTTCTAGGATTGCAGAAAATAGTTTTGGGGACAACGGGTCTCCTTGTCTTACGCCTTTTGCTATAGGGAACTCTTCGCCGGTTGTTTCCAATTTTATTTGTGCTTTGCTGTTCTTATATATATTTTTGATTATACGTATGTATTTCTTGGGAATTCCTTGTTGAGTTAGAGCATTCCAGAGTGCCTCGTGCTTAATGGAATCGAACGCCTTGCTGTAATCCACAAATGCAATATACAGTGTTTTATTGTATTCTTTGGATTTTTCTATTAACTGTTTTAATACATGTATATGATCGATGGTTGAGAATCCCGCTCGAAAACCAGCTTGTTCGATTGGTTGTTGTTCGTCCATTATACCTGTTAGTCTATTTAGAATCAATTTTGAAAATACTTTATATATATTTGACAACAAACTAATTGGTCTATAATTTTCGATGTTGTCCCGATCCCCTTTCTTGTGTAAAAGAATAATTGTACTCTTTGTCCATTGCGATGGTATAGATTTGGTTCTAAAGATGGTATTATATATTTCTGTGAGTTTTCTTAAGTTTTCAGGTGCAATGATTGAAGATTTTATCATCTCGTTCGTTATTTGATCTAGCCCTGGTGACTTGTCGCTCTTTAGATAGTGTACAGCTTTTTCTATTTCTGATTGAAGGAAAACTGGAATATCCTCAATTTCGTCTTCTTCTAGATTTGTAGTTGGAATCTGAACATTGGGTTCCGCTGCGTAGAGTGACCTGTAAAAGTCTGTTGCAATTTGTATTATAGTTCTCCTTATGGTCTCCTGCTTTCCTGCTTTGTTCTTAATGTTTGGTATCCATTGTTTTGACTCCACCAGTTCTTTTAAGGCTTTTTTAACTCCACCTGTCTTTTTTATGTGATTGTTGAGTATGTCTAATCTTCTTTTCGCTCGGTCCTTCTTGATACTTTTACTTATTTTTTTACTTACTTCTGAAATAGCTATTAAATTGTGTTTATCTTTTTTATTTTTCAAAAGCTGTCTTCTTTCTTCTATTAGGGATTTGGTTTCATTTTCCGTACAACATGACTTAGGTTTTACCAATTGAGCATATAGTGGTCCATAGATTTCGCTTATGCCTTTTTCGTATCTTTCGTCTGTTTCATTTGTTGCTTCATTCGGGTGTCTACTAATATTCTTTATTGCATTAAATTTATTTCTGGCTTTTTTCGGCTCTGCACTATTTATTATTGCTCTTACCATTCTATGGTTAGTGTTAAAATTTAGTTGTTTAATAACACTTACATCGTAGAAAGCTTTTCTATTATTAGTTGCTATATAATCTATTTCATTTCTATATGTTCCATCTGGTGATAGCCATGTCCACTTTTTCTTTGTATTTTTATTGAAAAAGCTATTCATAAATGCAAGATTGTTTTCAAAGGCCATATTGATCATTCTTTTGCCATTGTTGCTTCTCCTGCCAAAACCAAATTTGCCAATTACATTTTCTTCTCCAGTTTGTTGAGAACCAATTCTGCCATTAAAATCTCCCATCAACATAACGTTCTTGTGCGATTGCTGTAGAACTGATGTTAATTGTTCATAGAAGAGGTCTTTGGCAGATTCCTCGTACTGTTCTGTGGGGGCGTAAATTTGGATAATCGACCATTTATTTTTGTACGAATGCAGATTCAGATTAAGTACAGCTATTCTCTCTGATATGCCTTTGAATTCTTCTATGTTTCCTTCTAAATGTTTTTTAATCATGAATCCCACCCCGTAGTTTCCTTTTGTTTCGCCTTTGTAGTAAAAAATATACTTCTTGCGATCCTCAATACTTTCTCCTAATCTTCTTACTTCACTTAATCCTAAGATATCCCACTTTATACTTGCGAGTGCTTGCTCTAATTCCATTAGACTCTCTTCTGTACGCAAGGTTAAGCAGTTTAAAGTGGCAATATAAAGTTTTCTTTTATCGCTTGTTTTGATGTTGATGTTATTTTTTCTTACCAATTGTGCTGGAAGGGGTTGGTCATATTCCCCCACGGGGACCAGCCGGCTTGGGGGAGGTGTATTAGTTTTAGTTGTATCGTTGAATATTATTTGTTTATTTGTTGTGATCTTCCGGTTACCGACGTGTGTTAGTGGCTATTCTTTATTTAAATCTGATGTTGAGTGAGACCTGTTTTTGTACATTCGTTCGAATGCATTTACTTTATTAATTTTTGGTCTGACATTTTCATTGGTTATTTTTGGTGATACAGATTGTTCTCTCTTCCTTTTGTCTCGTGTCGCTACTTCTCCTCTGACGACTAGTTTGTCGTACTTTAAGAATGCTATGTGTCCCTTTTTTCTTTCTTCTTTTAACTGGGGTATGAGTGCCCTACGCTTCTCCAAAATTTCTTTGCTGAAGTCTTCATTCACAAAAACATTTTTAGGTAATCTTTTCTTGTTTCTCAAGATTTCTATTTTCTTCCATGCATTTAACATGTTAACTAGAACCGAGCGTGCTACTCCTTTATCTTTGCCGAGTCTAAAAGCTTTGTTGATATCCCGATTGTTAACCTCGATACCAGAATCATTTAGAATTTTTACTACCCTTTCGATAACGTTAATATTTTCTTTTGCGGGAACTACAGAAAGAGAAACTCTTGCGGTAATTTCAGCTTTAGAGCATTGGCGTTGTTATATCGATAATGGTAAACAATTCACTGTTTACACAGATCACGCAGCACTTAAATGGTTTCTAAAATTATCCAATCCATCCGGTAGGCTCGCGCGGTGGGCTCTCAGGTTGTCGTCTTTTAATTTTATTCTAAAACATAAAAGAGGTAAAGACAATTTAGTTCCTGATTTACTATCTCGTAATTCTACACCATGTCCACTTGGTGTTAATCCTATCTTACTTAATCCCCAATCCGAAACTCCAGTATTGGAACACTATAACAAATTACTTTTGGAATGTCGTAACAATCCTGATCAATATCCCAATTATACAATTCGCGAAAATAAATTATTCCGCTATTCTCAATCTCCCTACGCATTAACTGAAGATTTCGCGTGGAAAGAAGTTCCTCATCCTAATCTCCGGGAAACTCTTGTCAAGGATAACCATGGATCCCCAGATCAGCCTCATTTAGGAATTTTTAAAACTCATAAAAAATTATCACTTCTATATTACTGGCCTGCTATGTTTAAGGAAATCGCTAAAATAATTTCTACCTGCGAAAATTGCTTAACTTACAAACACGCAAATCACTCTCCCTTTGGCCTTATGGGTAAACCAAAAATTTGTGCCAGGCCCTTTCAAACAATTTCTTTGGATCTAATGGGTCCTCTACCTATGACTAGACGTAGAAATCAATTTATCTTAGTGATTAACTGTTGTTTTACTAAATATTCCCTGATCTTTCCACTAAAACGAGCTACTAGTGCTAACATTGTCTCTAGCTTGGAGAATTTTGTTTTTCTAATTCATGGAATACCTCAGACTATTATCATGGACAATGGATCGCAATTCCAATCCCAAGAATTTCGCAACTTCCTGGGCAGATATAACATACCATACATATTTTTTTCTCCTCACTATTGCCCTCAAGTAAATCCCACTGAAAGATACAATCGTACTATAATCACAGCCTTGTCATCTTTGGTTGGTGAAGACCATAGATCTTGGGACATCTACCTACCTAAAGTCCAATTTGCTATGAATAGTACAATAAATACTACCACTGGTTTCTCTCCTAACTTTTTGCTCTTTGGACGAGAAACAGTTACTTCTGGCTCACTTTATACGCCAACTAATAATCTTGATGAAATCGTGTTTCTACCTAGGGACATCTATGCTACTAACATAGGTTTATTGTCTGCAACTTTCGATAAAGTTCAGATAGCCCTCCATATGGCTCATACTCGTAACTCTTCTCGTTACAACGAAAGTCATTCCTTTAAAGAATATAACGTAGGAGATACAGTCTGGCGAAGAAACTATGTAAATAGTCAGGCTGGGACTTATTTCAGCGCAAAATTAGCGCCAAAATATGTGAAGTCCACTGTGTTGCAGAAACTATCCCCATTAGTTTATATACTAGAGGATCCTAATGGCAACCAAGCTAAATGGCATATTAAAGATTTTAAAATATAATGTAGGTATATAATTATGTAAATAAATTCATTCTTCATATATTACTCATGACTCATCTCTATCTTCTTTCTTTCTTCTAACTGTCGAGTTCTTTTCGACTTTCAGTTTTTATTTTCTCTGAATAAGGCTATAATGCATTATTCCTTTTTTTTGAGCGGTAGCAACTCATTAAATAAGCCCCTAATGCATTATCTTTTCTTAGAGGTATTCTTAAAACCCTCTAAACCTTAAACTCAAGTTACTCTTGAGCTCTCTTAAACTCAAGTTCCTCTTGGGCTCTCTTAAACTCAAGTGTCTCTTAAACTTGGGGTTTTTCTTAAACTTTAAACTTTTCGAGCGGATAAGCAACTCGTTAAATAAGCCCTAATGCTCTTGAGCGGATAAGCAACTCGTTAAATAAGCCCTAATGCTCTCTTCTAAATTGGGTTTTCAAACAGGTGCGGGTTACGACACCTAATTAAAAAAAAGCCTTCGTAATTACAATATAAATATTTCTTTGTTGGAGTATGCGTCATTGAATGTGAACCATATCCCCTACGTGTGAATGAATGAGAGTGTTTGACGAAAGTATGAAAGATGTTGTGTGTTGGAGCAAGGACTTATTTTAACCTTCAAAATTTTCAATGGAGTTGAAAATTTTCCGGGGTTGTTGGGGAAATGTGGTATTTCGCTATTTTAAACCACATATTTTAGTTATTTCACTGAGTGAGCTGGTGTTCTCACCTAATTCACACTTAGGTCTCTTAATACTTACTTCATATTATTCCATGCCAATACATTTTACATCATATACTTATACTTCGCATCCTTTATACGTTTACATTATTATTCTGCGAATCGGTCTAAAACGATTCGTTTTCTTATAAAATAATCATATTTTTCAATGTTATGACACCTACGTAAGGTTGTCAAGCTGTCAATACTTTTCCTTTTAAATTTTCTGTCATAGAGCTTCTTACTAGCTTAGTCTATGAAGATTATTTTTGATTTATATAATTTAAATTCTTTTTATCAATATGGTTAGCTCAAATATTGTATTTTATAAATTGAAAATTAATTTACACGCTCTCAGAATTCATCGAAAAGGTTTTGGATTGAATATTACTGGCTGTTTTGAATACTGGCAGGTTGCACTTTTTTTTATGACAACAAGATGTCACTAACTTAAATTCTGATTCTGATTCTGTCAAGCGGTGGATATAAAAGACGGAAAGGCCGAGGGCTTTGCAGTCTTGAATCGGGTCTGAATCCGAAAAATCGCATAATTACTAAGCACTAAAATACAAAATGTATCTTCTATTCTGGAAAGTCTCTAAACCTTAATATCCAGCTTGTGTATGAGTAATACTATCTGCAATGTACTACTAAACTAAGTGCTCAAGTTTAATATATCGTGCGTGTTATACTGTGTCTGATTTACCTCCGTGTGCCTGCTAGACTGTCGTGGTGCCTGCTTATCAGTCACTCTCGAGCATTCCACGACTCGAGGAGTTCCTGTCAGTCCAGCTGCATGCCTAGTTGACCTGCTGCCTACATTACCTACCTGCCCGACCTGCTCCGTGCTGCCTGCCTAATCGACCTGCTGCCTACACTTCAACCTACCTGCCCGTCCTGTTCCCTGGTTAGCTGCCCACGTCGTGCGAAGCCGGACCTTAATCTTATACTCCTTTTCTTAATTTTTTAGTTTGTAATTACTTTTATTTTTATTAACGAGGCTTACGTGTAGCTCAGCCCATCTGAACTACACGTAACGCTACAAATGCAAGACTAAATGAAGTTACTATTGCTACTAAGCCCACGCCGACATTACATCTATATCTATACAAATAAATAAAATTGAAGTGTATGTATGTAATATTAAAAATAACAACGTTTTATTGAATGCACGTGAAAGTAAATACGGTACTAACAACAAATAAGCAATTTTTAAGATTTTTTTCTGTCTGTCTATCTGTCTGTCTTTCTGTCTGTCTGTTTGTTCCGGGTAATCTCCGAAACGGCTGGACCGATTTTGACGGGACTTTGACACTGGTAGATAGCTGATGTTATAACGAGTAACATAGGCTACGTTTGATCACGAGAAAATTCATAGTTCCGGCGGGAAACTAAAAAAATAAAAATATTTATTTTACGAGTTTGACGCGAACGAAGTCGCGGGCAACAGCTAGTCTATACTATATGATATTATAAAGAGGACAGATTTTTTTGTTTGTTTGTACCGAATAGGCTGCGAAACTACTGGACCGATTTAAAAAATTCTTTCACCAATAGAAAGCCACGTTATTCCTGAGTAACATAGGCTGTTTTTTAATCCTGATAACGGGTGGCCCTCGGGAGCGAAGCCGCGGGGAACAGCTAGTATACTATATGCGAAAGCCTTTTACCGCACTGGTGACACAGAAATAGATGTTCGCGCGTAAACTAAATCGATTGAATGAATGCTCATTGAGTGAATGAAGTGAACGAGACTGAATAAGTAATACTCACTTGTTGTATGTAAAGGATTGGTTTTGTAGGAGTAGTGAGTGGGTTTTCTGTACTTTTTATTTAAGTTTCGGCGGTCAGTGATAACGTGACGGTTGAAATGACGAAATGTATGAAAATATGGCTGTGCAATAATTAGAATATCTGGATACCTATACATGATTTCTATGTTAAAAATCAATCTCAAATTTAAAAAAATGCCATGTCATTTATTTATGACTAGTGTACGCCTCGCGGTTTCACCTGTGTAGTTCCCGTTCCCGTGGCAATACAGGAATAAAAAGTAGGCTATGTCACCCGGGGATAATTTAGCTAAACAACGGTGACAGAATTTTTGAAATCGGTCCATTAGTTATGTGCATCTGGACCGAGGGCCCATTTTTTAAATCTTTGCGAAACGAAATAAGACTTAAAGGGAAATTAGTTAAAAATAGTAAAAACATAAAGCAATGGGCCAAGAATTTCTTAAATGTGAATTAAAACAGTTATGATTAAATTACTTGGGCCCTCAATCCAGACGCGTGAATAAACTGGCATAGCCTAAATCTCAGAAAATACTATCTCTGGGTTAATCATTTTTATTTAGGAATTTAGTTAAGAATTTCTTAAATATTTTAAGAAATTCCCAAATCTGTAGAACATGACATTACAGATTTTTGGCGGTATATCTAGGGCCCTCAATCCTTTAATGTCTCTACTGAGGAATCTGCAAAACATGAATTTATCTGAAGAAATATATTAATAAGGCTTTAATATATTTTGCTTAGATACCTCTGTAAATTAGTTAAAAAGAAATAATGACACAATAGTGAATTGTTAAAAAGTAAATGAGAATCAAATTTTACTATAACGTCTGGACTGAGAGCCCAATATTTTCGGCTTTATTGACTAGGTTCAACCTCATAGATTAAGTCAAATTAAAATAAGTTTTTTTTTACTATTTTTTAATTAAAATGTCATATATCGTCCGTTCTTCTAAATGCAATACTTTAAGAGAAAATAGATTTTTTAATTTTTCATAGGTGGAAGTTTTGTAGGGTACATATGATTTTGTTACTTTTTTGGACGGAAAATCATATGTCATTGTTTCTTTGGACAGTTTATGTAGCACCAGAGACGTCGCAATCCGCAAATCAATCAAATTCATTTCGATGAATAAAACACAATCGGTATAAATTTATGAAAACTATTCTCTGATATCGTAACATCAATTTAATTACAAACTATTTGTAACAACTATTCAAATAAACTGTTACGATCGGTATAAATATAAGAAAACAATTTACTTCGCATAAATGTAACCTAAAAATAGTCTGATATTGTAAAATACAATTTATCTACTTACAAACTTTTTGTAACAAATATTCAAATAAACGGTTTAAATTATCAATAAATTTGTTCAAAGAAGCGAGTGAGGGAAGTTTGGTTGCTGATTTTTAGTTATGAACGCTAGTTAATAATGTTAGTTTTTAGTGCTATAATTTTTGGGCAAAAATAGCGGCTAACTGTATGGCTCTATTTTCAAAGATGAAATCAGATTCTGTCGTCGATTATAACAACATGGATATGAAATTTAAAGTCCAGATGAGTACCTACCAATCTAAATATTGTTTTAAAATTAAACATGTCACTAAAATGTATTAAAGAAAAATAAATAATAATAAAAATATAAAAAACACGACTGCGCTACCAAAAACACGAATAGCATAGATATTAAATAGTGTTCCATAGAACAGTCCTCCAACTGTAGTTCGTGATTTTAGCAGCGCAATCATGTATTTTTAATATTTTTTATCTTTACTCTTCAAAATTAGGATCAGCCTAACCGTATGTCACAATGTGTATTTAAATAGGTTTTTCTTCTCTACTATTGTAAAATCTAAGCATTAAATCATCATAACAGACCATGCGGCCTTTTATGAAACCATGCCCCTTGTAGTGACCAAGATCAGCCGTGTTCAACGGGGGAAAAAATTCAATAACACCTAATATTTTAAAATATTTTCCTTTTAAACTGATTGTTTCGGGTAGTTCCTTCAAACTAACTTTATCTGTCCCGTTCAAATCAAATGAGATCAAATCAGAGAACTCGTAATTTGAATTTGCCACACATTTACATGACACACAGGTATTATCCTCAATCCGTTATTCTCCATTACATAATGCAATTAGTTACTTTGTAACCGTATATTACCAAGAAAGATTTGTTTTATCCTCGCCCGAAAAGGACCCATGCAATAATGGCTTTTCCTGAAAATTGCACTGTCTTCCCTTCAAAATATTGCATCACAAAAAACAGTCGCTTCCGACAGTTCAAGCAATAAATATTTACTTTAGGCGCTTAAAGAATAGCTTGTATCTATTGATATTGATCAGTATGTATTGAGGATATAGTATATTATATCCTCAATACATACTGATCAGTCCAAAAAGTAACAAAATCATATGTACCCTACAAAACTTCCTCCTATGAAAAATTAAAAAATCTATTTTCTCTTAAAGTATTGCATTTAGAAGAACGGACGATATGTGACATTTTAATTAAAAAATAGTAAAAAAACTTATTTTAATTTGACTTAATCTATGAGGTTGAACCTAGTCAATAAAGCCGAAAATATTGGGCTCTCAGTCCAGACGTTATAGTAAAATTCGATTCTCATTTACTTTTTAACAATTCACTATTGTGTCACTATTTCTTTTTAACTAATTTACAGAGGTATCTAAGCAAAACATATTAAAGTCCTATTAATATATTTCTTCAGATAAATTCATGTTTTGCAGATTCCTCAGTAGAGACATTAAAGGATTGAGGGCCCTAGATATACCGCCAAAAATCTGTAATGTCATATTCTACAGATTTGGGAATTTCTTAAAATATTTAAGAAATTCTTAACTAAATTCCTAAATAAAAATGATTAACCCAGAGATAGTATTTTCTGAGATTTAGGCTATGCCAGTTTATTCACGCGTCTGGATTGAGGGCCCAAGTAATATAATGATAACTGTTTTAATTCACATTTAAGAAATTCTTGGCCCATTGCTTTATGTTTTTACTATTTTTAACTAATTTCCCTTTAAGTCTTATTTCATTTCGCAAAGATTTAAAAAATGGGCCCTCGGTCCAGATGCACATCCATTAGTTTTTAAGTTTATTCGTTACATACAAAAATACAAATCTTACCTCTTTATAATATTAGTATAGATATAGATATAAAGTCGGTGTATTCCCGTTGTCCCCGTAGGCCATGTCCCCGTTAATGGGGACAAAGGGAATAAAATCAAATTATTAAAATTATTTCCCGTTGTCCCTGAGAGCTAGATTGATCCGACACTATACCGAAAATATCATGGATGTCAGCCTGTACGAGATTAGGATGGCTCTGAAGCAGCTAAGTAACAACAAGGCCGGTCGGTTGATCACGGCCAAACTCCTGAAGGTGGGTGGAAAACTGGTACTTGAGGCCCTTCGAAAGCTGTTTGATTGGCCGTCATACTCGAGGGGAAAATGCCGCAGGCATGGTGCAGGTGTCTGGTAATACTCTTTTTTAAGGAGATTGATAATGCCCGGCTTAAGAATTACAGAAACATCTCGCTTCCTAGCCATGTCTACAAGCTGTATTCTAGAGTCATCACGAAGCGTCTAGCGCGCAGATTTGGCGCATATTTGATTTAAAAAATATCTTTTATTTTAGTTTTAGGCTTGCCGCACTAAATTACCCACGTTTATAAAAGAAATAAAAAAATTATGTGGACAACGATACGTGAAATCTTAACTGTCCGTTGTCCCTGTTACTATATGCACATAAAGGTAAGGCAATTTTATGACGTCCTGTTGTCCCCGTGACCGGGACAAAGATTACGGGGACAACGGGAATACTCCAAAAATCCAAGTTAAAAAATAGTAATATTTCATTCCATTGTCTGTTTCCAAAGGTAGTTTGATAGAAGAAGAAGGGCAAGAAACTACAATCTGTGGCATTCGTAACAAAAATCCATCGGAAACACTCAATAAAAGTTAAAGAAAAGTATCTTCATTTAATTCAACCTTTGAAATCCCATCCGAATCAAAAATCTCAACGGGCAGAAAAAAGACGAAGACGAAATAAAAAATATAAAGGTCACATTAAATCTCAAACCAATGGGAAGTGAGATTGAATGAAATAATGAATAAACGATAAAACCCAAAGGAATATAAAAGTCTATTGCGTGTGAATGAATGGAATTAAAAAAAATAGCCGTAAACCATACTGGAGAGTTTTTTAACTTCCTCAAAGATAAAGTGGAATTAGTCAGAAACAATGGAGTGGTATAATTATTTTTATCTGGATGTTTCAACGGAAATTGTGAACTTGAAATCGGGCATGCTATTGTTTGTGTACATTTGTATGGCTTATTATCTTCGCTATGTGGGTCTAGGACAAATTATTGAGTTAATAAATTGATGGCTGTGTATAAAAATATAAAGTTATTTTTTGTAGATAGCTTTGGTTTCATTTTTAGGGTTCCGTACCCAAAGGGTAAAACCGGGACCCTATTACTGAGACTTCGCTGTCCGTCTGTCTGTCTGTCTGTCTGTCTGTCTGTCTGTCACCAGGCTGTATCTCATGAACCGTGATAGTTAGACAGTTGAAATTTTCACAGATGATGTATTCCTGTTGCCGCTATAACAACAAATACTAAAAACAGTATAAAATTAATATTTAAGGGGGGCTCCCATACAACAAACGTGATATTTTTGCTGTTTTTTGCTCGATATTAATAACGGCAACAGGTAGACGCTTGAAATATTCACAGAATATTTAGTTGTATATTCTCTTCAAAAAATAATAATTATTAAATTAAAATAAAATAAATTAAGGGGGCCTCCCATACAACAAACGTGATTTTTTTACAGTGTTTTGCGATAATGGTACGGAACCCTTCGTGTGCGAGTCTGACTCGCACTTGGCCGGTTTTATTTAATGAGAAGACTTATATGAAAAACTGTTTTGGGACTTATCAGTTTTAATTTATAGGGCTTTTAGTGCGTGTGTGATACAAAAGGTACCTAGTTTATATTAATAGTTGTCATTGTTCATTCTAATAAAAACTTTTGTTACTTGAGCAAAACACGAAGGCCCCAGCTCTACTAATTAACAAACATTTTAGTGGTCTTTAGATGGTGTTTTTTCGACACATGTTTCATTTAAAATGTATCAAAATACACAATCGCGAGACGACCGACAAGTTTGTTAATAAGTGCCATTAGAGAGAACCACCGGAGTAATATCGCAACACATAAATTCACACAATCAATCGTGATCCTCGATTCAACAGTATCCTTGCGTGTTTTAAGATATATGAAGCAGTAGATTAGGCATTATATTCGGTTGTAATAGAAATTGTAATTAAAGGACGATTTATGCAAGACTGTAGCGGGCGCGAGCCGAACCCCGTGCGAGGCACGGACGAGGCACGGATTCAAAACTTCACGAATATTTTATTATGATGTCACCGTGCAGCGTCCGCGTCCCGGACGAGGCTCGGCTGGCGCCCGCTACGGTCTAGCATAAATTTTCCTTTAGTATGTTACTCAATCATGGTGCTGATTATCTATTTAAATAGTTTTAAAACGCGTTACTGCTGATCATCTTTCACATTCAACCAAAACGACAAAACCTCTTTTACTATTCATTCATCATCCGTATTCCGAATGCAAAGTTGTACAGCAACACACAATTCCCGCTAGAAATCGGCCATGTTTGTTGTTTACGAGAACAGTAAGTATATTCATGAGGTACATAAACGACTTCCAGCTGGTAGTAACAGCAATGTACGGTACGACAAAGGCAAGAAGTTGCATTGTCAGAATAAGACTACGATCGTTTTTAGTTTGTGTGAGTTGAGTTTAACCAGGATCTTTTCATGACTGACAAGTAAAAACCGTGTAATATAATCGTGTAAAAACAGTAATGGCATCTGCCATCATTTCATTAGGTAAAGTCTTATGCGCAAATATAAATAAGTACTTTTCAAAGTTAGTTAAGTTAGTTTCTGTTTGACTTTTAAAATCTGAAGTATTGGATGAAGTTTTCAAATATTTAGAAAACATTATGATTTGATCAAAAATTTAAAGACTGTTTGTCATCAACAAACCTGCACTAACCTCGCTTGTTGGATTACCGTCCACTACCTCCCAAAGAACAAAGCCCTGTATCCTAGGAGCAGAAACATTTAAGCTTATTGACTTAAAGCTCTGTAAAAAGCTCGAGACAGTATGAAAATATGGCTTTTGTTTTTCACTGTGTTAGTATGTACATACTTGTACATATAGTACACGAAACTGTTCAACGATGTGACTTCTAAATGAAGTCGTACTGTCAGAGCGATGTATCACAAGTTATCTTCAGCGGAAGTTCGCGCATCGGATCCACATGCGGGCTTTGCGACGAACGACAGTATTCGCGTTTGAGTGTTAAATATGAACGTGGAACGATTTGTGTTTTAAACTGTCGGTTTCAAAAGTCTCTATAATAAAACATCACGGCTAGGTATATAACACCCATATTTTGCCAGTGATGTCTTAAGTCCCATGTAATAGGAGGGGAGCCTATTGCCATCAACTGGGCACAAGTCCAGTATCCGAGTAAACCATCATCATCATTTTAGCCGAAAGACGTCCACTGCTGGTCATAGGCCTCCCCAAGTGTCGCCACACTGATCGGTAGATGCGAAATGCACTGCAAGGCATTTCGCATCCACCGGACTGCCGCAGCCTTGACTGCAGGTTTAGGCTGCAGGTTGTCACACCACCCGTCCTGCGTGCTATGTACCCTGCCCACTTTTTATTCGCTAATGAGAAATTTCAGATGGAAAAACCCAAAAACATTTTTTAGAACCGGGGATCGTATCCAGGATTCAGGGACCTGATGCTCAAAAGCAGCTTTTGCGACCACTGGACCAACAAGGCAGTGCAATCCACTTTAATCTGCATCTATCTGGTAAATTTAAATTATTTGCTGGAGTAAAGGGAGGTTGTGAACAGGCTTATGCCGATAAAAAGTGTTAGGTTAGGTTAGAATATCCAAAAGATATTATGTTATATGATTATTAGGACTGTTTTTGTGATCAAGAATGTTATTTCTTTTAATTTGTATGATTTATTTTAACACGGCATCCGCAGCGATTACTTTCGGGTTAACCTCCGACCTATCAGACATTTTTCCTTACAATTTAGCTTAGGATACACAAAATGTCACGATTCGTAACTTTGACCACCGCTTTTAACTGCTTCCGCTACGTGCAAGCTCGCGCCTACTATTGAACTGAACAAGCGTCTGAATACATCGCAAACACGTTTGTCAAACACTTTTTGAATTGTGCATAAAAACCGACACCGATGCGGAACACGGGCGAACTCAAACAAAACAGGCAAACACAAACAAACACCCATCCACACCTCACGAACGTGTGGATGGGTGTTGTTTTGTGTTTGCTGTTTGCTATTGTTCGGCAAGCGTGTGGAGGCGGCTTTGAAGAACGTCCCTTTTTTCCGTTGGCGCTGGTCGAGGGCGAACACAGTTTTGTCTATAGCGATAATATTAGCTAACACCAAGTTTACTGGAGTTAAGTCTATTTTAAATTAAGAGATTGTGATTGGATTCGAGAAATAAATATTAGTATTCTATAGGTACTGTTTGTAAGGAGTGAAGTGTTTAATTACGCAATGATCTAAAATAACATAAACATTCAGTGACTCATACATATCCGACAACTCTCATCAACCACCTGACCTTGACCCATGATAGGTCGGCGCAACACGTTTTCGTTTTTCATTCTATCCAGTCAACCATTACGCTATTAGTATAATAATACTAGCGTATAACTATCCCACTGCAGGGGAAAAGCCTCTTCTCATACAGAGAAGGCACGAGCATTGATCACCACCCTTGCTCAGTGCGGGTTGCTGATTCCAGACTTAAATTAGCTATGTATAAGTCCAGGTTTCGATCACGATGTTTACGTTCACCGTTGTCTGTGATGTCCAAGATAAACGTAGAAAGTATTTGAACCCACGACATCAAGTACGAGAGCCGAGGTCTTAGCCACTGGGCTACCACGACCTTTATCGCCACGCTATTAGTAGTGCCCTTTTTCCATATTTTTCATTCTGCTATAGGTACTCTGAATACTACAAATCAAGTCTCCAGATTTTGTCACTTGCAAATTCTATGTAGCAAAATTGTCAATCGATTTCCAGACAAAACTTTTAACACTACTCAACCCGTAGTTTGTCAAAAAGCATAAATTTCTCAAGGTATTTTTAGCAAAAAAATCTTATAATTCAGAGAGCTCGCAGCTAATGATAGAGACTAAAATAAACAGAAAGATAAACCCCGGGCGTGACGTGTTCATTTTTATTTCCGGAAGAAAATAAACGTATAACCTTTTTTTCCTGATTTCAAGTTACTTCTCAGCAAAATCTAATCAGAATCGGTTCCGCTGTTTGTTTAGGTGTGACGGGGTAACGAGCTGTGGGACATTTTTTTCTTGGAAGGTACTCGTATATTTTTCTAACACAATTTTTGTTTTTTGGCCGTGGGTTAAAAGAACAGAATCTCTCAATTACTCCTTTTTGTTTAGTCTATACTGTTCCACTGCTGAGCAAACCAACCCTTACAGGACGTGTCCAGCCGGGCGAGCACGGCCTCTGTATTAGGTTTCAGTCACGCATTTTATCAGTGTTTTTGCTCCCAAACTGTGATAAAAATGTGTGACTCAAGCTTGTCACAGTAGGCCGTGCTTGCCTGACAGGTCGCCTCGTCACTTCTTTCTGGGACGACCTCGGGGGTGCCGTCTACCTTTAGGCAATATTTTTAGTACTTATACTATTTAATGCAGTGTTATTCAAATAGATAACCAGTAGAACAAATCGGAAGAACAATGATTTAGCCTCTGCACTTGCACTGCCTTATCTAAAAACCACTTTACATAAATAATTATTTATCTTTTGCAATCTAGTAATTGCGTAATACACACTCAAAGGCATTGCCTTTCATTGTGACGATTCAACGTCATGTATTGCGTTATTAATATATAGTAGAGCAGACAATTTTTTTAAACATTACAATAGGAAGTTCTTTGAATATTGTGAAAGAAAGTATGTTATGCAATTGAGTTGCTGATGTGATTAAACAGACAAACATACATTCTAATTAAGTGGTGACATTTAATTTTGAAAGAGCAATATTTACTTAGGTTAGTTACTCAATTATCTTCTATAACACCATTATATGTACATAATTTTGTATGTACAACAAAAGGATTATGTATCATAAACATAATTTTGGTCTCGAATCAATCAATGTCAGTGTCACGTGTTATCAATCTTTAGAATGTGGGTAGAAGAGCAAAGTAATCACTTCTACACTGAATGATGACGTCACGCTTATTTTTTTATGAAATTGCGTAAAATAATCTACCTTCATAATTGATATTGATTAACCAAGGTAATAGAGACGAGAAACCGATCATTTTGCTTACCAAGCACAATTTTAAGGGTTCCGTACGCAAACGGGACCCTATTACTAAGACTCTACTGTCCATCTGTCTGTCTCTCTGTCACCAGGATGTATCTCATGAACCGTGATAGATAGACAGTTAAAATTTTCACAGGTGATGGAATGCCAAGTGTTTATCCAATTATTATTATTATATATGTTGATTAAACCCTGTTGGTTTGTTTTATATCCCATTTTACACCACCTTCAGTTACTCTTCTTGAATATTTTATGTAGAATAGCTTTCGACTTACTGGCATGTCGAGCTAATAAACATTCGATGGATATGATTATCGTTGCAATGGCTTTTCGGCGAAACGCACGCTTGAACTAATGACTATTCGAAATTGTGGTACATCGATGCTATGGAATTTTGGGCATTCGGACGTTCGATCTGATGACTTCTGGGAATTAGCCATCGGCCATGTGACATTCGGAAACAAGCAGTAAACCCATGTATTTCTGTTGCCGCTATAACAAAAAATACTAAAATTAGAATAAAATTAATATTTAAGTGATGCTCCCATACAACAAACGTGATTCTTTTACTGTTTTTTGCGATAATGGTACGGAACCCTTCGTGCACGAGTCCGACTCACACTTGGCCGGTTTTCTTTTGATATGATAATACCAGTTTGATACTATCCTGCTGGGAGGCAAAGGTGTCTTATCGAACAGAGAAGGTACCAGCATTAAATTCCACACTTGATCAAGGCAGGTGGGCGTTTTCAGCAGATAGAAAGTACAAAGGACTTGAAAATGAGTTTTTTTTAAAGCTGAGCCCTAAATAAATCATGTCGTAGATTTTTTTAATTTAGAAAATAAACAGTTTTATCTGATTTCATTTATTTATAATTCTATAGTTATTTGCCAATTATAAATCCAATTATGGGTTAAGCTCGTCTTTGTCATGTACATCAGCTTAAGTATTTGCTGTACATAAGTATTTGTATCTTTTTATTTTGTGTACAATAATGAATTTGAATATAAAATATATTCTTCATTTTTGAATTCGTAAGTCCCCAACAAAAATGCTAAAAAAAACAGATAAAACAAAACAAAACAAAGGGAGTTGAGTATTTATGATAATAGGTTTCTGATAAGTTACAAATGAATGATACAGACAATTTTATTTGTCACCAGGCGGCGCCTTACTGCATATTAATGAAATATAATTTGTCATCAATGACTGGATCATTTGTCATAGTCACTGATCCTTGAAAAATAATTTTCGTTTACGAAGCAAGGGCTCCATCAGTATTCTTTGATATAAATTCTACTAATATTATAAGTGTCAATGTTTGTATGTTTGTTACCCAATCACGCAAACCCGGCAAAATTTGGCACACAGGTAGTTTACAACCTGGACTAATACAAAAAATACATTATATCACAGTAAATGACATCGTAATGATAAATAACTGTTAAGCACAATTAATGTTTATTTCATCATCATCATATCAGCCGAAAGACGTCCACTGCTGGACATAGGCCTCCCCCAAGCTTCGCCACATTGATCGGTCTCGCAACCAGCGGATCCCCGCAACCTTCACCAGGTCATCGGTCCACCTGGTGGGAGGCCTTCCAACGCAACGTCTGCCAGTTCGCGGTCGCCACTCCAGAACCTTTCTGCCCCATCGGCCATCCGTTCTGCGAGCAATGTGCCCTGCCCACTGTCACTTAAGTTTGGCAATTCTCCGGGCTATGTCGGTAACTCTGGTTCTCTTGCGGATTTCTACATTTCTGATTCGATCACGCAAGAAAACGCCGAGCATAGCCCTCTCCATTGCCCTTTGAGTGACTGTAAGCTTTCTGATGAGGCCCATTGTAAGCGACCACGTCTCAGAGCCATATGTCATCACTGGCAATACACACTGGTCATAGACTTTTGTCTTGAGACACTGAGGTAAGTTGGACGAGAAGACACCGCGCAACTTCCCGAACGCTGCCCGGCCGAGTCGGATTCGACGGTTGACCTCTTTCTCGAAGTTGGCTCAACCCAGCTGGATCGTTTGTCCCAGGTAGACATAGTCGTCCACAACTTCGAGTGAAGAGGCTCCAACCTTGTTAGGAATGGGTGTAACATTGGCATTCAATGTTTATTTACCCATTTTAAATTTATTTACTCACATCATTTTCAGTTCCCTCTTAACATATTTTTGATGTCCACGTAGACGAAGTCGCGGATAGAAGCAAGTATTCTTAAAAGTATAGAAACTTTTTCATACATAATTTAAATTTATTCATCATACTATCTCATGTCACAGCCAGGCTGAAAAATGACAGTGAATCGATAAATCATAATGCAGTTTTATATTTACTAGCTTTTTCTGCGGCTTTGCTCCGGTTGCCTATCTCACAGGACCTGCGCATTTTTAGATCTAAAAAGTAGTAATTTGCGTAATCGCATCCGTATCTTTCAGAAGTTTCTGCTTACAATCAAAGATAGTTAACTGTTTATAATATTAGAGTGAGGGGAGGAGCAGTGGTGGCTCAGTGGTACCGGGTGCGGTTGTAGGTTGTGGGTTCGAACCCAGGCAGGCGTTTTACTTTGTGTAAATCATTTCATCACCACTGCTTTCAAAACGGTGAATGAAAACATCGTGAGGAAACCGGTATGTCCTAGAACCAAAAATTCAAAGAATTGTGACTTCCACCACCCCACACTGGGCCCGCGTGGTGGATTACGGCCCATTCCCTCTCACGGACGGAGAGGAGGCCTGTGTCCCAGCAGTGGGAACATTAAATGGCTGATGATGATGATGATGAATATTAGATTCAAATTAAAGGTCCTTGATAAAGAGTTTGCCGGAGTATTCCATCAGGAAACTAAGCCATGATCCCTTTCCAACCTAATCCATCTATAAAAAAAGGAAAACTAAAATTACTTCCAGATTGATCCAATCTTCTGCCTAAAGTCTTAAAACCACTATGGTTGTAGCGCCCCTGCTGACGTGATAAGTTTGTTTACTTACATTAACGCAGGCGCTACATTACATACGACGCGACGGCACAGGACGCCACTTGCCAGTCGTTCGTATACACTCATACTGTTAAGTTAGGTTGTAGAATAGTTTAGAGTAAAAATTAATTAGTATTTGTTGTAAGTTTGGTGTGAGAACAATATAGTACGGTTTTATTTTATCGTGAATTGTTATTTCATTTGACCACCAGAACACACGCAACATAGTATCCTAAAATGGTTAAGACCATGATTGGGATAATCTATTTGGGTTCAACACCGGGAAAACGATTTTCTTTATCAACATCGCTATTTTTCTTTGAGCGCTTGTCCTTCCCACCTTCAGCGTGTTTTCATCTGAGAAAACCACGTAGGAAGGAAGTTTAAGTCAATACTATTATTTATACTTGTGACGTTTCGGAGTTGGGTGCTGTGGATGTAACATATTGCATTAATCTGGAGTATAAATTGTAGCCATACCCTTTTATCTCAAGTTTGAAATTATGTTTGTGTCTCGAATATTGATCGCTAGCTCCTACCAGCGGGTTCGGTCGCGTGAACGTAGGAAATTATTCCAAAGGAACTTACTCTCGGCATAAATAAAATCTTTTTATTTTTCACTTTTTAAGTACCTACATAATGGACAAGTTCTATTGTTGCCCACAGTAATGCTAGAATAGATTAGCCGAATAACATATAATTTGAACATTACCGGTAAAATTAAATTGTACCAGGATTATATACATCTGCGTAATCATCTCGGGGAAGGCTGGATTGACCCAACGCGAATGTATACGTACATCCGTGGTGGGGTGACCCGGACTGCCAGGCACTTCTTCTCATGCAACCGAGCGGGTGGGCAGGTTGCGGATAGCCCAACTCCGGCTGCGGGACTGACCGCTGGCGGTTGCATCGCTGCTGGTGGGTGATCCCGCGGTCGGGGCATCTCCCAAAGAGATCCCGGACAAGAGAAGTTCCCTAAAGCCAAAATCCCAGGCTCAGGGTAACCCATACACCATCGTCCTATGTTCCCATTACCTTACATAGCCATCCCTCCTTTATCCGCACAGATCCCGTCGATCCTTAAATCCCTAGGTCAACTCCCAGGCCTAGGGTGACCCCAAGGAACCCACATCCACATCCATAAAATTCCTTCCCTCCTATCCCTCAATCCCGTCGCTCCCAGAGGAAGGGTAACCTCGGTTCCAAAAAAGCCCACCCCCCAACAAAATGAATAAGCAGAATGTCAATCTTATTACCCAGGTGGGTCCCGGCCAAGCCGGGGAATCCCACACCGCTTCGGCGGTTAGCTCCCATCGTAGTATGGGGGGAGCAACAATCTGCGATGTAGACTCCCTGATGCCGCGCTTCTCTGCGCGGATGGCAGCTGATTTAGCGCCCAATCCACAGGCTGCGAATAACGCGCCCATAAACACGACCCTGGCTGCGACGACCGCGCCCTCAAACACGACTCCGGCAGCGACCCACGCGCCATTACCCACTACACGGGGCATGCCTCCCGCGAACCTCTGGCAACAGAGCATCTTGCGGAGCAGCTCCACAAATGTAGACAATGACCCAGACCAACACAACAAGACTGACACGGGGAAGGATGACGGACCTGGCAGCTCTACTACTCTCATGGCTGCAGGCGATGAAGTACGCCTGGATAAGCGCGGAAAAATCCCAGCCCGAGAAAATGAAGTAGGCGACCGAAAGCGTAATTCTCGCGAAGGCAATAGTCAGCGCGAAGCGCGATCGGACGCTGAAGGGTGGGTACGAGTTCAGCCACGAGTACGCGCGGAGCGCGGAAAGGGGCCGAACAAGGGGCCACGCGACAGGCCGCAAGCACGCGAAGGGGAAACCCAGCGCGACAAGCGGCCGGACGCGGGGCCACGCGACCAGCTGCAAGTACGTGCAGGGGAAACCCAGCGCGAAAAGCAGCCGGACGCGGACCCAAGCGAGCGGGGGCAGGTACGCGAAGGGGCAACCCAGCGCGAAGAGCCTCCGCAAGCGAAAGCACCTGCCGGGGCCGCCGCCCGACCCCAAGACACCGACACAACCCACACTCGACCTAGACGCACCAGGGGCAAGCGCTCCCATGCCTCACGCCGGGCGCTGCTAGCATCCAACGCCCAGCCAGGCACCTCAAACCCAAAGCCTGTACCTGTACCGAGTGGGACCGGGCAGGGGAAGAGGACGCGCCCCGACGACACGGCCTCACCTAGTACGCTCCAGGGGGACGCCAAGCGTGTGAAAGTTCACTCTGCACAGGAGGGGCAGAGGACCTACGCGCGGGCCACGAAGGACATTCCTGCGCGGCTGGCCGTAGCAATCTGCCTTCCCCACCCCAGTAGGGAGCTAACTAGGGATGAGGCCGAGCACATTAAGACCGCCCTGGAGGACAGACTGATTGACTCAGACCCGTCGACGCCACTCCCGGCATTCCGCGGATACCCACGGGTAGCGGATGGCACGGTGCAGATATGGTGCGAAGACGACAACGCCCTGACCTGGCTGACCCAAAATGTGCCCCACATCAGATTACCCGACAATGACCAGACACTGACAGTGCTCAGACAGACCGACGTACCCACCCGTGTCCGAGCCTCGCTCTTCGTCCCTCGCTACAGAGGTGACGTGAACAGGCTCCACGGTATTCTGATCCGTCAGAACACGTGGTACGACATAGCGAGGTGGTCGTTGTACAGGGCAACTGCCATCGGTGGCGACCGTTACGGGACCTACCTGACCCTGGGGCTGCCACCGGAGGAAGCTGAAAAGGTCGTGGGGCGGGAGCGACGGATATCGTACCTATTAGGGTCGATATACGTGCGCTTCTGGCCCACGACCCGCCCCGCCGACACCCAGACTAACAGCACAGACACGAACTCGAAGGAACCGACGACGACACAGACGGGCGACACGGACATTGGCCACCTCGAGGAGTACATGGCCCGAACGGTAATGGCCGATGTCCCCGAACCCTTACTGCCCGCATCACCCGGCTGGAACGAGCAGCTTCTTGCCTCGTCACCGGGGGATACGCACGAGAACGAGCATTACCGGGAGGTGGAGACGGAAGGACTATCCGATGGATCCGTCTCCGATTAGCCCCCCTCCACCTCCACCAGCACCCCTCAACATCATCCAAACTAACCTCCAGCATAGCCAGACTGCCACGGCTAGCTTACGCAGGGCACTGGAGGTTAAACACCGTACCATTGCACTGATCCAAGAGCTGTGGATCAGGAACAACAGAATATGTGGCCTCGGTAACATCGGAGGTAAGATAATTCTCGACACACACGGCTCAGATAAGCCAAGAACCTGCATCTACATACCCAAAGAAATTCCCTTTACGACACTGACTCAATTCTGTTCCAGAGACCTGACAGCTGTCAGGCTCCATACCGAAGGTAGCGCTCCGGACGTTGTGCTGGCCTCGGCATACATGCCAGGTGAGGACACAGACTGCCCGCCAAAGGAGCTGGCTGACCTGGTGCAGCACTGTGAGCGCGCCAGTTTGGACCTGATCATCTGCACCGATTCGAACGCCCACCACCCACTCTGGGGCAGTGTCACATCGAACTCCAGAGGAGAGGTACTATCCACCTTTTTATTCTCTACTAATCTTAATATTGTTAACCGCGGCACAGAACCCACTTGGGTCACGGCTCGTGGACAAACGATCATAGATTTAACACTCGCCACAGATAGCGCGACAAACCTTATCACAAATTGGCACGTATCGGACGAGCCCTCTTGCTCAGACCATAGAAGAATCCGTTTTACACTAACTACAAACACTAAAAAACCCGCACCAAGGCGGAACCCGAGGCGTACCAACGTTCCCGGGTTCAAAAGCCTTCTGGCCTCACTACTAGCTGGACATCTAGCAACCGTAAGGGACCAAGCAGAATTAGAACACACCGTAACAGTATTATCCAAATACTTAACAGAAGCTTACCACGCATGCTGTAAATCAAGAGCGCCACAAAGCAGGAACGAAAGGAACCCCTGGTGGAACGCTGAACTTGGTAAACTCAGAGATACGCTGCGTAAGCAATTTAACCGAGCAAAAAACACGAGACTCCCAGAAGACTGGGAGATATACAAAGAAACCCAATATGCATACAAAAAACAGACTAGAACCGCCAGGAGGATGGCATGGCGGAAATTCTGTGAATCCATCGAAACAAATAATGAGGCCGCAAGGGTACGGAAGATCCTATCAACTGATCAGGACCGATCCCTTGGCGCGCTGAAAAAACCCGACAACTCATACACACAAACTGACTATGAAACCAGCAAGGTCCTCCTCGAGACTCACTTCCCGGACTGTCAAATCCTGGAGGACAGGACGTGGGAAGCTGGGTCTGAATGGACCCCAACGGAACAAGACTGGTCAAGAGCCCATAATATAGTAACAGTAGACCGGATAAAATGGGCTATCAACACCTTTCAGCCGTACAAGTCAGCGGGGCTGGACGGCATCTTCCCAGCCCTACTACAGTGGGGGGTAGATTATCTAACGCCATGGCTGTTGGAGATCTATCGGGCCTGCATAGCACTTAGATACATACCTCTCGGATGGCGCGAGGTGAAAGTCATCTTCATACCCAAACCTGGTAAAACTGATTACACACACCCTAAGGCTTATAGACCTATAAGCCTCACATCCTTTTTACTGAAAACCCTCGAAAGACTCTGTGATAGGCACATCCGTGATGGGCCTCTCCGGGAAAAACCCCTACACAAACAACAGCATGCGTACTCCACAGGTAAATCAACAGAATCCGCGTTGCACAACGTGGTTTCTAAAATTGAATGCGCAGTGGACCACAAATGCTCAGCACTGGCTGCCTTCATTGACATCGAGGGCGCCTTCGATAAGACCATGTTCAACAGCATAAACACGGCCCTCGACAGACACGGCATAGACCCGACCCTAGGGGGCTGGATCACCAACATGCTCAAACTGAGAGCGGTTCAAGTCACGGTAAATGACACTACAAGGGCCATCGTCGCGAAGGGCTGTCCGCAGGGGGGTGTCCTTTCGCCACTTCTGTGGAACCTGGTAGCTGACAGCCTCATCAAAACACTCAACGACAAAGGTTATTTCACCGTTGGCTACGCGGATGACATAACAATAATAATAAACGGGACCCACGAAAACACTCTATGCAATCTCATGCGTCAAGCCCTGAAAATAGTAGAGGAATGGTGCAACGAGCACCAACTCTCAGTGAACCCCACAAAAACTGAACTAATACTCTTTACTAAAAAGAGAAAACCGATGACACTGCAACTACCGCGTTTCTTCGGAACAACCCTAAGCCTTTCAACTGAAACCAAATACTTGGGCATTTATTTGGACAAACAGTTGAATTGGGCAAAACACATGAACCATATCACCACAAAAGCCAGCATATCCCTGTGGCAGTGCAAACGCCTGCTAGGCAGAAATTGGGGGATTACCCCCATGATCACCTACTGGCTGTACACCACAGTCATCCGACCAATCATCACATATGGCTCGCTGGTCTGGTGGCCCAGGACAGACCTCAGCACAGCCCAAAGAGATCTCGAAAAACTACAGCGGTTCGCCTGTGTTGCAATCACCAGTAGTATGAGAACCACACCCACTGCCGCCCTACAGGCAATGCTGGGACTCCCGCCTCTACACCTAATTGTGAAGGAGGAGGCAGCCCTAGCCACCTTTAGACTCCACCTATCAGGTTCCCTAAATAAAGACTCCAGAATTAAGCACACACGCATAATGGAAGATGCGATCAAGCGTAAACCGATGTTAGCATCACCATGTGACAAAGCCCCAAAATCACACCACTTTCATAGGCACTACAACATAACACTCACAGAGGAAAGATGTGACTACTCTGGCCCGAAAGAGATGAGAATATACACCGACGGATCGAAAACTGACTCAGGTACCGGAGTCGGAGTCTTCTCATACGATTTCAATATAAATATATCCAGACCGCTAGGAGGGTTCAACACCGTCTATCAGGCGGAGTGTGTGGGCATCATACAAGCGGTCCATGCCCTAGAAGCCAGGAGGGTTACGGACACCCACATACGGATACTCTCCGACAGCGCATCAGTCCTCCAATCCTTACGGAAAAAATACATTACATCTAAGCTAATACTAGAATGTCACAATGCACTAGAACAGATAACTGTATCTAGCCGTAACACGGTGACACTACAATGGATAAAGGGACACAGCGGATCGCTGGGCAACGACGCGGCTGACGAGCTTGCGAGGCGCGGATCCAGCTCGACGGTCTATGGACCCGAACCTGTTGTACCCATCCCCTTCAACCAAATACGCAGGTGGCTACAGGAATTCACCCAGACACAGGCGGAGAACTGGTGGGCCTCGGCACCAGGCTGTAGGCAATCCAAAGAAGCTCTGCCATCCTTGGACAGTAGGCTTACCAGGCGTCTTTTACGCCTGGACAGGAATGGCCTGCGCCTGGTGACGGGGACCATCACGGGACACTGCTCACTCAACAAACACTTCCACACAATAGGCATAACGGACAGTCCTCTGTGCAGGGCATGCATGGAGGCTGAGGAAACCGTTGCGCATGTTCTTTTCGAATGCACAGGTGTCGCACAGATAAGAGCACAAACCCTCGGGTCACCCAGATCTTACACAGATGTTCTGAAGAAACCAGGAGCTCTAATTGACTTCTGGAGGGAGGTGGGCTGGTTGGAATGACCACCCAACGGCCGCCATGGCCCACGTACAAAGGTCCATTTGAGGGACCAAGTGCGGAAACCAAACCCCCCTAACATAGAACATAGAACATATACATCTGCGTACCCGTTCAGAGCATACTGGCGTGATGTTAATTATGAAATAGTATAAAAATAAACAGACATACGATTGCAGCAAGCCCGAGAAATAAGCCGCCATTTATTGAAGAGTTCTGTTGTATATCACCAAAGTTCTTCATCAGATTTTTACCAAATTTAAATGGGACCATTTCGAAATAAACTTCTTTCCAACAAAAAAAGAATTTTGCAAATCCCTTTACAGATGAGGAAATTATGCCCGAACATACATATATAAAAAATAAAAGTTGTGTATAAACTTCCGAATTGAGAACCTCCTCTTTTTTGGTAAGTTGGTTAAAAATAACCTATATCCTAATCCAGGAGTTTTTTTTTTTTTTTTCCTTCCCCCCCGGTGGGTTCCCGCATTGCCGAGGCGGGGGGGCTCAGTAACCGTGGCTTGGTTATTTTAGTGGGTATACCGGGTCAGTCAGCCCGGGGAGTCCCACATAGTCCCCCATCCCCCGATGGGCGGGTATGCGTAATGCATGTTTTCCCAGCGAAACAAAAAAAAAAAAGGGCGCGGTGCCGCTTGGGAACAGGCGACAACGCAACTGAGGCGGGCCGCGATGTCTTATGGAGATTTCCAGGTCCCATACGATGTCGCGGCTGAAGGTTGGAGGACGCGGCGGGAGAGGAGTGTCGGTATTGCGGTGCGCCGCTCTCCCTACCTTCCGCGGCCCGGACGGGGTCGCCACCGTTTGATGGTGGACGCGGTGGGGCCGCAGGGGAGGAGGAGTGTCGTTATTGCGTTAGCCGCTCTCCCTATCCCCTGCGGCCGAACGATGGTAGGTGGCGGGGCCATTGACCTTGACCCGTCACAGGGGGTCGTCTGGCGCCCATGTGCTGATTGGTCCCTGGGGTGGTCACGGCGTACAGTGTGTTCTGGTGCGCCGGTGATAGGGGGTAATCCCCTGAGGAGGGTCCGGTGACGGACAGCCGCGGCGGGTTCGCGGTGAGTGCTAACGCGTGCCCGTGTTCCCACCATAAGCGGCACAGGAGGACACCGTGGAGTTTTAGTGGGTTAGAGTCCCACATAACTGCACTATCTCCCCGTGGTAGTGCAGTATGCATGAGCATATCTCCACGTAAAAAAAAAAACAAAAAAAAAGGGGGCCTATCCGTGTGTTTTAATAAGTTTCATCCAAATCCAATTCAATCGTCAAGGTGTAACTGATTAACAAACAAACATTCGCGTTTAAATATTAGTAGGAAGGATGTAGGATTGTAACAACTTTTTACGGACTCTTAAAATCTCCCAAATAGGTATAAGACTAAATTAAAGATTTAATTCAATCATTAGATACTCTTTTTGCCAAGTCAAGATTCACTATTGGTTATTGTTCCGCTGAAAAACGCTACCACAGCACTTAAAACACTTAAAATTATTGTAATTTTCAATACTTTCACAAGCCTTTACTAACAACCATTCCTTCTAAGCATTGGGTAGTAACAAGAGGAATTTATGTCAGAATGCAGGAAGTTATTTAGCGGCTCACTCTCGAGGGATGTTCAACAAGTGTCGTAAAGGTCGTAGGTATGTGAGTCAATAATCGTGTTATAGAGAGTTAATAAGACTGGTTACAGGAAAGTAGCACCTTGTAATTAGAAGAATATGGTATAGTTTTATTTGAGCTGTAATTTAGTGCTGGGTGGTAACCATCATTGAACATAATCTACCAAGCATAACTGCTTATTATAATTAGTACCTGGGCGACCGAGCTCTGCTCGTGTGAAAATAGAGAAAACGACGTTTTATAAAAATGAAACCTAGCTAGATCGATTTATCGCCCCCGAAACCCCCTGCATACTAAATTTCATGAAATTCGTGGAAGCCGTTTCCGAGATTCCGATTATATATACACATATATACAAGAATTGCTCGTTTAAAGGTATTGTGTTTAACACACTGGTTTAACACGCTTTTTTGACTGTCAAAAATTGATGTCATAACGTACGAAATGGACATGCACTATTGAAATGTGACAGAGTCCATCTTACATTTTGGCATTTTGTTGTTCACTATTGTTGATAGAATGTCATTTTGTCTTAAACCCTATAGTCGTTCTATGAGGTACAAGTGACATTAAACCTTAGGGTTTAATTATTACAAGGTCAACTATTACCTACTACCTCATTAAATAATAAATAAATAAGAACTCGCAACAATTAACATTATTTAATTCTGCTGACCAGTTGGTCAGCAGAATTAAAAGAGTTCTTCACTCCATCCCACCGAGAGCAGCTCGAACTAGTTAAGTACTACCCTCATTTGAGTTGTAGTTCAATTAAATTTGCATTAAAACCGAGTTCTCTTAATTAGTTAGCTGTTAAAATACTTTTAGTGCACAATAAAATTATTTGGATTGTTTCAACTCGCTGTAACTGGTCGTGTGTAGGAGTTTTAGTTGTTCAATGAAACGGCTTTCCAAGTTGAGTGTAATTTTATTCTGACATGGAGTATATCTTGCTCAGACCAAAAAAGATAGTGATATTGAATTTTTTGATCAAGAATTTATCAGTACCAGCCCGGAGACTGGATGTTTTCAGTGGTAAAAAAATAATAGGTACCCATGCTCACCTCCGCAGCTTTGGCTTGCTGATCCAGCCTCAGCCACCACGGCTCGAACGGGTGCCAATACTTTGTTACAGCAGGCGGGGGTTGCACAGTTAAATTCATTCTCCGGGACTTCGTCGAGCTTCATTGCCTAGGCGCTTTTCTGGTGGTCGCCACTGTTGATTCTGGTTTTCAGGAGTTGCAGTGGTTTGGGAATTGTGCGGTGGGATAGTCCCAAAAAAAAAAAAAAAGTGCGGGGTGTCCCAATTCGGTTTTGGAACAGATTCTACCTATCTCTAAATTATATAAAAAGTTACTCTAATAAATTATACTAATAATTGAAAATTAATTCAAATGTGCATTATAGAAAATGTTCATTATACCATATCAAATTGGGTAAAATGAAATTATACCATATCAAACGTTACACACTCCCATAAGACGACCTACTGACCCATGGTATTTAAACAATTGTGGAAAGAGAATATTACCCACTAATGCACCTCTATCCAACCTTTTGTTAAATAAAGGCATGCTGATATGATGAATCGGTAACTTATGTGTGTAACTATTCGACAATGCCTCGACACTGAAAAAAAATCACAGGAACAAACCCTTTACAAGAAGTACCTAATCCTACCACTTTGTGGCAAGACAATTCAACCTAAATACAATGTAAAAGAACATTTGTGATAATAAGCCCCAAAACCTTGTTAAACTGTCCAGCACCAAAACAAATTAGCTCGTATCCTCGTAATAACAAGGTCCAACTGTCCCCGGAGACAGCTTAATCAGTGTTTCGTCATAAGCGCTTATGTTGAAGCCTAACCGTCGCACTAATTGGCACCGACAAATTCGGCTTTTAGTTTTAGTAACAGTTGTTGTTAATTGTGTTGTCATTTTGCCGTGTGTGTGATTTGTCTTTTAAATGATTGTTCTGTTTCGACTTTTTAGCTAAAGGTAAAAAAAATATATTAAATAAATCAAAAAACCCGACTGCTTAAAAAGCAAACTAAAAAGTTGTAAACAAGAAGAAAATCATGCTGTGCAGTCGGAGGATACATGTTCGCGAGCTGGCTGACCAAAACCAGATGTATCCTCCGACTGCACAGCATGATTTTCTTCTTGCTTACGTCTTTTTAGTTTGCTTTTCAAGCAGTCGGGTTTTTTGTTTTCTTTATTATTATTTTTTTATTTACAACTTTTTAGTTATATTTTTTAGAATTATATACATTTAAACATATAAGTGTTATATATTTTTGAAATCGCCTCTTAAAATCCTTTATTTTGATACCCCACACGATGGGATTGAAAGAAAAAAAAAAATTTTCCCCACAAAATGGCGCCCAAAATCCGCCATTTTTGTTTTTTCCAATTTGAATGTAGCCAGTGACACTCGTAGGATTAAGACTGACTGAGAATCATCAAAATCGGCCAACGCGTTTGATCTCTGGAACGCCACATAGGAACAAACATACATACATACATAGACTGATAAACACATTACCCTCCTTCGGCAGTCGGGTAAAAAGGAAGGGTTTGAGAGAGATATCGTTTCATTTTCTAAATAGTATAAAATAAAGTCACTGTTAGCGTCTATCGACCTCATTTCTGTTTTTCCGTTAAATTGTTTTAAACCACGCAACCGATCTTGATATGGTTTTTACTTATAGAAAAAAAGTTAATTAAAAAAATCAAAATACCCGACTGCTTAAAAAGCGAACTAAAAAGACGTAAACAAGAAGAAAATCATGCTGTGCAGTCGGAGGATACATATTCGCGAGCTGGCTGACCAAAACCAGATGTATCCTCCGACTGCACAGCATGATTTTCTTCTTGTTTACGTCTTTTTAGTTCGCTTTTTAAGCAGGCGGGTATTTTGATTTTTTTAATTAACTTTTTTATTTATTACTTTTTAGTTAACATTTTTTTCGAATTAGGTACATTTAAATATATAAGTGTTATATATTTTTGAAATCACCTCTTGAAACCCCTTATTTTGATACCCCACACGATGGGTTTGGAAGAAAAAATATAATTGGCCCCCACAATATGGCGCCCAAAAGCCGCCATTTTTCTATTTTCCAATTTTAATGTAGCCTATGACATTCGCAAGGTTAAGACGAATCGATTGACGTATGAATCATCAAAATCGGCCAACGCGTTTGGTCTCTGGAACGCCACATAGGAACAAACATACATACATAGACTGATAAACACATTACCCTCCTTCGGCAGTCGGGTAAAAAGGAAGGGTTTGAGAGAGATATCGTTTAATTTTCTAAATAGTATAAAATAAAGTCACTGTTAGCGTCTATCGACCTCATTTCTGTTTTTCCGCTAAATTGTTTTAAACCACGCAACCGATTTTGATATGGTTTTTACTTATAGAAAAAGGATAAACGAGGGCTTTTGTGTATAATTTGCCCACCGCGGAGCCGGGACGGGTCGCTAATATTACAATAAAGTGACGGCTATGCATGGAGTTTTCCTACGTAAATTGGAAATGAAGAGATTTGCAGGAAAACTAAGGTTACCGACACTGCCTGGAGGATTGCAAAGCTTAAGTAACTGTGGAAGTAGGCAAACTAAATTGCTCAGTGAAAATATGGCCATTGGGGTCTGAAAGGTTCTAAAAGTATCTGAAAGTGGCGACCGCGAACCATAAGATACTGCAGTCAGATAGCAGGCTAACTACTAAGTGGACAGATGATTTGATGATGACCGTGAGGCCGCTGGATGTGAAAAGCACAAGATCGGTCGATGTGGCGACTGTTGGGGGTGACCTACATATGGACGTCTTGCGGAAAAAAATATGATGATGAAACCAGAAAGTGAAGGCTTCAACGGATGAGAAAATCAAAGAACTAGGCAGTTCCTTAAAAAAATATTATGATGAAAGGCGAAAGTAAAGGCTTTAATGGATGAGAAACTCAAGGAACTAGGCAGTTTCTTAAATAAAGGCATTTCCCTCTTACGTAATTATTCATTTTCAGCAAATAAATTTTATTCTAAAACCGTTTGATAATAAAACTACAGGAAAACACCGGTTTGGATGCACTTCTTCACTCTCTTGAAGATTTCAGTCAATTTTATGGGCGTTGTTTTCCTTTAACGTTGAATAACGATAAAAGGTACTTACGAAGTTTCAAACCGCTTTAACTAAAGGCGCCTGTTCAAGATGTTGGGTCTAGATAGTAAAATATTGCTGTTTCGAGCGGCAAGCGGCAAACGGGTTGCGTGTCTATCGCTAAACAGAAGCGCCTTAGTAGCTTGTTTCCTTTAGTTTCCGAAAAGTTAATCAGCTGGCCATTTTATTTGCTGCCTCATTTTATTCATAGACCGTGTTATTTATGCCCCTGTTTACACCTAGTCCTATGCTTCGACAAGGATTGATTAACAGGGTTCAAATAGGCAATTTCTATTAGATACATTCTAGAATTGGGAGAATAATGTTTACTTAGAGATAAGTTAGGTACCTAGCTGTTGAAAGATGCTAGTCTATTCTCTAAGGATACAATTATAAATTGTGTATTTCATAAATTATTTTTGTTTCTGAATTCTTCTTTCACGATTTTGCTGACCGTTTTAAATGCTTTTCCGTTTCGTTGTGTCGGTTCATTATTTTTCTGTTTCAACAGCCTTTTTATACAAAAAAAATAAATAAAGTTGTCACAAGTTAATTTTAACTCAACTTGCCATAATTTTGTTTAAAGGGGAAAAATTGTGCTTATGAAAAAATAAAAAAATACCCTCATTTAGCTTTGCTTACAAATTATACGGGAAGAGCTAAAACGAATGATAATTTCATAAAGTGACAGACCCATGTTTAACCGTTTGTCATTTCATCTCGCTGGGGTTGAAAAAAATAAACCCCTGTCAACACTGTTGTAAGAAAGTAAAGTTATACACTAATATTCTAACGGAGATTCTTTGTATTGTCTTGAAACAAATTTAAACCAAAAAAAAGCATTGCGGGTCAAAGAAAATCTTCTTTGTCTCGCAATGATTTTTTATTATTTTTATTTTTCGGTCTCATTTTTTTTTTCGTTGTTTCTCCTTCTTCTTCTTTTCGTGTGAGGTGTGGCCACCTCTAGTGTCAGTGTTAATTAAGCCGCCTCCGGGAAACCCCACAGGCCTCTGACTTGGCTATTTCAGACTTATGTTAACTATATAAGTCCAGGTTTCCTCACGATGTTTTCCTTCACCGTTGCCTGTGATGTCCAAGATAAACTTAGAAAGTACATATGAATTTGAAAAAGTCACATTGGTACTTGCCCGGATTTGAACCCGCGACCTCAAGCACGACAGGCGAGGTTTTGACCACTGGGCCACCACGACATCTACGAGTACGAGTCAGAAATAAATAATAGTAGTCCTTCTCTGTTTCAATTATTATTTTGGTGTATCTTATCATCATAATTAATAAGCCGTCCACTGCTGTACAAAATGATAGCGTCGCGTAGCCACATCGATTGGTGCTAGTGGTGGTTCTGGCTTCTAGTGAATTACCACGACCACACTAGAATTTCATAATAAATGATAAAAAAAACAAGAAACGTTAAATGTCGTGGTGGCCCATTGGCTAAGATCTGAAAATGCTTGCAAATAACTTGAAAAAAAAAGCTCCTGCACACTTCAAAAAATAAATTGAGTCAAAGTGCAAGTGAACCAGTAATTTTTCCTCCCACACAAGAAAGTAGTTACGACACTTATTAACTTTCCCCATCATTTCTTTCTACTGGAGCTATAAATAGTATTTTCATGGGTTGTAATAACACGGATGTGCATCATAAATCTGAAGGGGATGACGGTAGGGGAACCAAGTTAAATGTCCCGGACACACTGACCATAGAGCAAGAAATCTGGGTAGAAGTGACACTTAAAATTGATACGTCGTGGCCAGATCTTTCACTTCATGATGTGGCCGACCATTTCACAAAATGGTTGTATTTCATGATATGGCCAGCTAAAACTGATCATATCATTCAAACTTCAACATTGGATAATATGTCACTACACGTTTGGCCTTATCATTAATGGTCCGAACTCCAAGGATTTTTTTATGTGTCGCTCGTTTGAGTGACTTTCATAAAACTCAACTACTTTTGTGTAAAACGACATTTTACTTCTCTTTTATCTTCAATTGGCGCATAATTATTAGCTTTTTAATCAGAAAAATATGTCCGCTGCCATGTTGCATCACAAAAACAAAACAATAACAGCGCCTCTAACGGTGGTAAATGTAACTATTTTACGATATGATGAGCGATATGATTTTCATATCGTGTAACGCTGATTATTCATTAATCTGACCAGACCATATCATGATATTTTCCATTTCATGAAATACAACTATCTCATGAAATGGTCGGCCACATCATGAAGTAATCAATTCTACGATCTGACCACGACTGATACAATGCAGTACTAACACTTTATGAAGGAATTGTATATGTGCGTCGATGCCACTGCAATAATCACGTATCGATTGAACCGTATACTTCACAGTGGTGGTTAAATCGGTAAGTGATACGGGTACAGGTTTCTCTGACCACCCTGCAAAGATCGTCGCTCTTTCTAGCCCGAAACCGTCCTCTCTTGTAATTGACGGTTCAAAGTATAGGAAATGTAGACTATAATTTAGAGAATGTTGCACCTGATGTATGCTGCAAGGAACGATATCGAATATCTGTACTGAATGTGTCATACATCCCGAGTTTGTCTATCAACTCAGATTAGCGTAGTACACAGCTGGACAGAGGCTTCTCCCGAATTGCGTTAACTAGTCTACCACCTTTAGAATCTAGTCTATCCACGGCTAGCCACCTTTTAAAGGTCATCCGTCCAATCAGAATTGATGGGAATCAGTTTCGTTTTTTTTTTTTATGCTCTAGGTAAGTTTCAATGTCAACTGATGTAGACGGACGGATAGATTGGTCGACTTTTTTTATCTACAAGTTAATATCGAAACGAGGAAAAAATGAGTTCGATGATTGATGTCTCGATTTCTCTTGATAGTTTATTTTCGTCGGGACGGTTTAATTTGAAAACTTTGACCTCCGTTCTGAGTTTCGTGGAAATTGAAGTTTTGATATTAAAGTACTTACTTCAGGACTATGATGGCTTAAAATACACCTTAATATCTTTTTGCCGCAGCTTCGCTCGTAGCCAATGACACTCATCGATATAGCTTTCTTAAAGAGAAAGAATTTTGTAACAGGATATGACGTACTTTCAGATATAGCTTACAACCTAATAAAAAAAAAAAAATCTTCTTAAATCAAATAAATAAATTTTATCTTCCTCTTTACAATATCACTTTTAGTAAATATGTGCTGGAATGAGTAAAAAATTAGTGTCGTTAAAGAAACTCCGACTTTCCAAGTAAAGTTGCCGACAAAAGCGTCCAAAAATAGAAATTTGCTCGTCAGCATTCCCTTGAACAAAAAGGGTTTCTGCAACAACTATCACACTTAACGTCTTTGAATACGTCACCGATTTCCGAAGGCTGTCTCGACCTTGTCGGTTCAATGCTTACGTAAGAGCAGGTCCACATCGCGCTTTGCGTCAGCGTTGCGTCGACGTAGAGTCTCAGAGACTCTTTTCGTATTGTTGTATACTGGTTAAATATTATATTTTCATAAATAAATTTACATTTCACTTATACGAAATCAATAATAAAAAAACCGGCCAAGTGCGAGTCGCACTCGCGCACGAAGGGTTCCGTACCCTTAACGCAAAAAACGGCTAACGTTTGTTGTATGGGAGCCCCCCTTAATTTATTTTATTTTAATTTAATAATTATTATTTTTTGAATTGAATATACAACTAAATATTCTGTGAATATTTCAAGCGTCTTCCTGTTGCCGTTATTAATATCGACCAAAAAACGCCAAAAAAATCACGTTTGTTGTATGGGAGCCCCCCTTAAATATTTATTTTATACTGTTTTTTGTATTTGTTATTATAGCGACAACAGAAATATATCATCTGTGAAAATTTCAACTGTCTAGCTATCACGGTTCATGAGATACAGCCTGGTGACAGACGGACAGACAGACAGACAGAAAGACGGATCGCGGAGTCTTAGTAATAGTGTCCCGTTTTTACCCTTTGGGTACGGAACCCTAAAAACGGGTCCCGATTTTACCCTTTGGGTACGGAACCCTAAAGACTAGGATAAACTTATCAATAACACTACCCGCAATAAACTGTGCGTTACCGGAACGTTACCACTGCGCCATTGCAACCTGTAGAAGGAGTTTTCTGTTCTGTGTTTGCAGCGTTGCGTCGACGCAGAGCCCGTGTGGCCGGCAATACGTCAAAATATTTTTGGACGTTTGATAGCCTTTCGACGTTTGTTAATAGATAAGTTTGTTACATAGGCAAATCCTAACTAACTTACGGTTAATAACTGAACGCATTTAGACTGAAGCATAGTATTTTGCAAATTGTGTCGAGCATAATAGTAGCACATGTGTAGAAAAAACGGGCCAAGTGCGAGTCGGACTTTCGCACGAAGGGTTCCGTGCCATTATCGCAAAAAACGGCAAAAAAATCATGTTTGTTGTATGGGAGACCCACTTAAATATTTATTTTATTCTGTTTTTAGTATTTTTTGTTATAGCGGCAATAGAAATACATCATCTGTGAAAATTTCAGCTGTCTAGCTATCATGGTTCATGAGATACAGCCTGGTGACAGACAGACAGACGGACCGCGAAGTCTTAGTAATTAAAGGGTCCCGTTTTTACCCTTTGGGTACGGAACCCTAATAAACGGATAATAGTTTGTAGTTTTTGTCTACCCTCACGGGATAAATGTGTGAATTTATGTATACCATGCAGTTATTTAATCTTTTGTACACAAATGATAAAATTCCACACTAATGATCATCATCATCGTTCCAGTCGAAATACGTCTACAGTTACTGCTGGAAATACCCCCAAGTTACCATTTCACAACTCCTAAAACCATCTACCAAATTATCAGAACCAAAACCAATCAAAATCTATAAAAACAAACCAAATAATCTCCCAATCTATACCAAGCCATCTGTTAGAGACAGATTATCCTTGGTTATTTATCCACGCGTTGGTAGGCAGATCTCCTTTTGTTTGTGTTGCACTGTCCCCTGCACGACTTGGCCGCCCCCTGTCCATCCCCTGAAAGGTCACACGAAGGTCGATTGTGAAATGTCGTATGATTGGAAAATCTGAATAAAATACCTCTTGTGTAACTAAAGGGATTGTTATCGGATAAGTTCTTCTGTAACTTCTACAACTTCTGTAAGTACTAATCCGATTACAATTCTTTAACTGATATAAGTTTAACATCGCAGTTTGAGTGTTTGTTCAGGGCTAGTTATCCACAACAATTCTCCAAAAGGATCGATATATCCACTACGTTTTTACATCTCTGTCAATCCCTTTATAGACCAGGGTCGTAAATTTTTGAAACGAAAAAAAAAGTAGTAGGAAGAGTATATAACAAAAATGAAAGGACAAATAATGAACTAACAACAAC
Organism: Anorthoa munda; assembly: GCA_945859665.1. Taxonomy (NCBI): domain Eukaryota; kingdom Metazoa; phylum Arthropoda; class Insecta; order Lepidoptera; family Noctuidae; genus Anorthoa; species Anorthoa munda. Next base: position 16,610,793 of record OX243896.1, on the reverse strand, counting down.
TGTGACAATCATTGTGTGACATTCTGTGTGTTTACTTGTGTTAAAATAACTGATTTTCCGCCATTTAGGGATGAATTTGATTTTTCATTTTATTTCAATCAAAAATAAACAAACAATTTTATCTCTTTACTAGCTGTGCTCCGCAATTTCACCCGCGTATCATCATCATCATATCAGCCGAAATACGTTCACTGCTGGAAATTGGCCTCCCCCAAGCGTCCCTACATTGACTGATCCCGTGCGCCTCAAATCCAGCCGATCCGCAACCTTCACTAGGTCATCAGTCCATCTAGTGGGAGGCCTTCCAACGCAACATCGTCACGGTCGACACTCCAGAACACGCGTATAATTTTCAAGAAATCACTGAGCAGACTCGGCCACCCGTCACTGTCCCCGTTCGCCCGTTCGGTAAATGTAATGTTGAAATATTTTAATTTTTTAATTTTATATTTTCTCTTAAATTGTGCGTCCAAATAACATGCTGTAAAAACCAAAGTTTATCTACATAAATTTTTCTTGATGATGAAGAATATGCCTGCCTAGTAATAATGGTAAAAAAACACCTTTTATTTTCAATAAATTATTTGACCCAAAATGTAATGTGGCTTATTTATAAGAGATAGATATATAGTGTCACGGACTTTTTTTAGGTCTACCAAAAACAATCTTTGTAGTACATGGTACCTACTTAAAAACAATTAGCCATTACCCCGCAGTTCGATAGCGCATTTTCAGCCGACTTACTTCACAAATTTCAATATTTCTCTCTCTCTTGGTCGGTCCCTCATGTCTGAGGATCGTGGTCAGCATCAAGGTTGCATCTGGAGCGGATGATCTGCCTCCACCGGTTTCTGTCCAGCGCGTCCCTTACGACCGTGTAGAATTTGGAGGCCGACGAGTCTTTCACTTGATCGGTCCATCTTGTTGGTGAACGACCGCGCGATCTTTTGCCTTCGGTGTTCCCAACTACAATCAGCTTTTCCAAATTCTCTCAATTTCAATATTTAAGGCTAACCAAAAACTATAGCTCCATGTTAGACATCCTATAGCCTTTCTCATGTATGTGGCTATCATACACAAAACTGATATCAGTTGAGCCGGCATCGGCTTTTTACCCCCGTAACAGAACGAATGACCTCAGGTGTACCTGCAGTCGTCGGGAATCCGAACATCTTTCAACGGGTTCCGTACATATTTTCTTTAAAAAAGACCTCAGTTTTTGAAGAGGTTCTACGGAAGAAGGGTTTTGTTCATCCAGTGAGGATACCCGACGAATGGCTGTTATCATATTTTATTTTTATTTTAGTTTATATTTATGAAGCTTACTTTATAAGTTTCCGTAGCTGAAACCTTCTAATCATTTTTTGGTTTAATACTTTACGTGTATCTTTAAAACATCATTAAACCGGTTGCAACTGCGTTGAAGCCTAATCTTCAACGCAGTTGCAACCGGTTTAATGATGTTTTAAAGATACACGTAAAGTGAATTCAACTTTTAACTTTAAGCCTTATCTAAATTCCACTTTTAAGTTTTATTTATACTTAATATTTAAAATAATTCTTCCTGTTTTAAAAAAACATGTTTACTTTTTTTATTTTTTTCAATATATTTATTTTTTAATTCAAAATTATACGTTATCGTTGCGTTAAAAAAGTTTTATTTTTATTTTATAACGCTACAGAGCCCACGTTACGGTTTTCTTTTCCATCGAACCTTTCATCAGACCTGATGTATTTTTAACACCGTCATGAGACGGCTGAATCGCCAAAAGACACTTTGTCTATTATTTTTGACTCACTACTAATTAAAAAAAAAATATATAAGGAGCCATGACGAAAAACATTCTAAGACATTCTGCTAATAGGACGATTTGCTTCTAGGTCATTTTAAGAATGTGACGTTTTGCTCATAGGTCATTTTGCGAATAGGACGTTTTGATATGGAGTCGTATATTCTATATAACTCTTTTTTCAATAGGTTTTCAGCAGCAGAAGCCCTCTATAATATACGTTCGGTAATAATACAGGGTAACGCATGTTAACTAAAAGGCAACCGAGTTGACTCCCCTGTATCCCTTGGGGCAATACCCCGTGATCGTACCATAGTTCCATATTCCTTTGTAAGTTATGGAATTGTTATTCTAAGAGAAACATTCTCACCCTCAAGAGACTCCAAACACGCTTACCATGCATCATTGATCACATTTGCCTACAAAACGTGAGATTCCTTACCTTGTCAGTATTCGCGATTACTCTACAAACACAGCAAAAGTCGGCAAACCCCTTTTTTTCTGCGCCAATATCGGAGACGAATACACTGAAATTCAAATGAAAGCACGTTTCACGTTATTTTAGACTATTTGACGTGATCTCTGACGATTTAGCCAACACACTATATCCAACTTTAGACTCCAGTCATAGAGTTCTTTTTTATTTGTTTCGTAATATTTATTTTAGGAGCTAAATTATCTTAGGGTTGTAATTCACAATCTTTCTCAGTTCTGTACTGGGATAAGTTTTGAATTTTGCGAATAAAAAAGTTAAGGTTGAAGGCTGGGGGAGTATTTCTTTTGGTCGGGCCTAGTGTTGAATATTTCTGTAGGGCAATTTTTATTTTGGTCTGGCTCGCGTTTTTCTTTTTTCGAGGATTATGTTACTTTATTACTACCGCCCAACAATTTATGTACGTTGTGATTTTAGAATGAATACAATGTTTTTGAGTTGGTCATTATTTTTTCAGAAAATAAGAATTTGAGTAAATTGAAATAAGAATTTACTTTCTAAGATTATTTTGGACACTAACGTTAGAAGCGGGATATTTACCATGTTTAACAGTAAACATGCTAAATATGCCGCTTCTTATATTAATGTTAGTGTTAGTGACAATGACAGTCTAAAAACTTATATTTTGGACATAGCTGACATTGGTGAGGAGATTTATAGTTAATTTTAGATTGCGATCGTCAAAACGCCTTTATTAAGCTTAGAGATTCAAATGAAAGCTTGTGCCTTATATGTATGAAAAGAGGCCTGTGCCCTGCATTGGGACAGTAACGGACTGGTATGAATTTTATAAAAATATTATGAACTTAAGGAATTTATGAAGTTTTGATGCGTGAAATAGGCTTTCATGATGTCCAACTTCAAAAAAAGGAGGTAATCAATTCGACACGTATATCTTATTGTTGAAATTGCACAATATTCACATATTACTGTATGTGGGCTTCTGAACACGTGTGCCAAATTTATTAAGTGTATGTATTTATGTCTGTTTGTATGTATGTATGTTTGTCCACGCATATCTTCGAAATTATTGACGATATTATTTAATTTAATTAGGTATCTCTAAACTTAGGGAACAAAACAAGTTTCAAAAAATCATTTTAGGAGTTGTCAAGATATGAAACATATAATCGAACTCTTAACGACAATCCATTCGGTACCTACCTTATTGTAGAACTTGCTCACTTCTTAGTGATGGTGTCACAAGACGACAAAAATAAATAAGAGGTACCGAGCCAAGACACCGACTTCCGAAACGAAAGTTATTTTTGCTCTTTTTAGTGTTTTGCTTTGGAAGTCGGTTCATTTTTGTGAAAAAGTTTTTAACTAGGCTGTTCAGTCCTACTCCCGGGCAAAGACCACCAGATAGGAAGGGCATATAGCTAGGCTTATTTTTTCAATTATATATTGTACATTCCTACTCATTAGTGTATCTACCAGAATACAAAACTAATGTCGTTATTCAGACTTCATCATAGAGGAGTTCAAGATATTTTCAATCACAAATCAATAGTGGGAATTGTGTAGTGCTAGGCTGGCAGCTGGCACTTATTTGATCATTATTTAATGATTTAAGTAGGATGCATTATGCTCGCTTTCCTTCAAACTAAATGTATAACCTTTGCGTATTCCGAAATGAATACTAAAACACATTAAATTCATAATAGTATCATTATCATTCATTTTACGCAACCGTTAGGAACACAAATTATGATTTAATAGCATTAAAATTATTAAGAAACAAATTAAATCAAATTTCTTGGAATTTAAAAAAAAAATCCTTTTTTAGGGTTCCGAAGTCAACAAGGAACTCTTGTAGTTTCGCTCTTTCCGTCTGTCCGTCCGCAGCTTAGCTCAGAGAATATAAGTACTAGAAAACTATAATTTGGCATGGATATACATATTAATTATCACGACAAAGTGGTAAAATAAAATCATGTTTTTTTTTTGTGTTTCCTCCTATAGACGTAAAGTGGGGATGTGTTTTTTCTCGTCTATCACATGGTCTCGCCTATCCAACGTTACCCCACAGGGTATCGTTGGATAGGCCATTCAAAAATATTATGGGTTTGTTACAACCAATTTTCGATTCAGAGATCCGTTTGCGTAAAATTAAGCTTTAAATTGCAAATTTATGTTAGAGTCAAGTGTCCCGCCAGCGAAATGGTTGCTCTTGGCTATGTGAAAAAATTCACGGCAGTAGTAAATATAACGAAATTAAAAGGAAAACTATCACAGATAATTAGACTTTACAAGTTTATGAGTAATAGTCGACCAACTTTTAAAATGTACTTGGAACAGTAAAAATTTTGTACAAAATGCCCTTGAAAAATTACTTAAATAACGTTGTTAGCTGTTTAAAAAAGAGTAAATATATGCTTATGAACCATGTAAAAATATACAAAAATAAAATCATAACATTCATAATAATAATGATTTCTAAATTAATAATGTTTAAGCTCGAATAACGCATTGGAGTGGCCGGAGTCGTTGGCAGTACCAGTCCGTAGTCCATACGGCGCATGCGCGCGGGGGAATCTATTTTGTGTTAGTGCAGAAGTATTTTCGATGTTTTATACCATCCTATGTGGGCCCGTTTTTAGACGTTGTGTGCCGCTGAAACCGTTTTAACGTTCATGTAACAATAACAAAACACTCTTCTTAGTCCGTATTATTATGCAACTTCGGAACCCTATTACTGCGCGTGGCCCGACAGGCACTTGGTCGGTTTTTGTTTTCTTATATTTCGGGTTGAGTGCTCTAGTCCATGTTAAGGCCAATTTTTGAATCGAATATTTGGATTAAAAAACGTGTAATTTAACTCGACTAATGCCAAATTTTTTCAGTTTTCTTAGTATAATTTGACAAAAATTAACTTCAAATTCTTAATTTAGAAATCGGGAGTTAATCTTTGTATCCTTTTTTTCAGTTCTAATCGTTTTCCACATATTTGCCAAAACTGTAACATGAATGATTTTCAACATTCCAACAGGCTCTCACATTTTATTGATAGTTATCTACCGAAGCGTAAGAGCAATACAAAAGGTCGATATAAAAAGTTTAGGGTCATCCGATAGCTCCGAATGTTTAACGGGTCATCGTTAACTGGTATTGATAGTGGAGTTTCAAGGGTCTCTTAAAAGAACAAGCCATTATGGTAAATAATGGGCTTTGTGCTCCTCGATTTATAAGTCAAAACGAGCAGTATTGGTTTTTCCAGAGGTAAGATTAAGTGAGGGGGCAGTAATCGGTTTTTGGTGGATTGATTGTTAACCATAGGTTATATGTGGTATCATTACATAAGACTTTTTTCCCCAAAGTGCCTATAGTTCATATGTTTGCAGATAGATAATTTGATTTAATAAATAGCATGGATTTTTTTACCCTTTTGCTGCAGAGGCCCAAAAGCTAAACCCGGTTTATATCCTTTGATAATAATCGTTCGATTTCATTCCGCCTAGTCCTTTCCATCATTGGACTACAAAACGTACGGCAAGTACATGGTGGATATCGCACAAAGCGTTTTGCTAATACTATCACTGTGCAAACAGCTAAGGAGTGGCATTCCCTGCCGGAGTCTTAGTTTACTGGTAGCTACAACCTTAGAGTCTTCAAGTCAAGAGTGAATAGGTTACTTCTAGGCAGCGAGCTTCACCGTCACCTACATGGTGGTCAAACGCGATCCTACCGATAAATAAAAAAACATGATAAAGATGCAAGGTCTCAGTGGTTGGCGTCAGTTCCAGCTGTAGCTCTCTGCAGCTTCTCTTCATATTGTTGCATGCAAAACCTAAACAGCTTCCATTTCCTCCATGCTATGCTGCACTTGCTGCAGTGCAGCTGTGGTTGTGTTAGAGAGTGAGTGATAGGAGAGTTTGAAGCGAAGGTGGATTTCTCAATTATTTAGCTCATAAAAATTTTGAATAATAATTAGTAACAGACTATTTTACATGCTTTTATTTAACTTGCATTGTATGTATGTAAGTTAATGTAATCGTGTCAAATCTTGCAACTGAATTTAAAGCAGTTATCCTCCACTGATTAAGATGAAATGTTGCGTACACGTATAGTTTGGATGACAATGCATGGTTAGCTAAGTGACGTCATTCTAAATCCAACATGGCGGACGGCCCAAGATGGCAGACTAGTTATTTTTTATGCACTGCCATGATATGGTTATCAAATGAAAGGGTTTGCTGAGAAAATACGAAAAAGCTTGTTTTAAAAAAAGATTTTTTAATGAACATTTTTTATTTAAATTAATTTTAAATAAGGAAGCTAAAAACGAATTTTTACTTGACATGCCTTCCCACGTAGGAAAAAAGAAGTTTGTATGTGACATTCATTTTAGCAATAACCATTAATAACTGGCAAAGGTAACGTTGACACTCTAAATGGACCGATGATCTGGTTAAGGCAGCTAGATGGTAGACGCACAGGAACGATCGATGTGGTGACACTTAGGTAAGATCTATGTCCAACTGTGGACGTCTTTCGGCTGAAATGATAATGATAAATAATATTTAATTGCCCAGAAAGTAGAAGGCATTAAAGACAATTTGCCTACCGAAACAATCTGCTTAGATTTGAAAATTCTTGAACTCGATCAATCTATTTAGTTTCGATATCACGTTCTTCAACAAACTGCAATTACACCTTTAAATCCATTGCCTTGGAACTTAAATCCACTTGTTAGAAGATAGTTGTTTCGAGCTCATTTAAAAACATAGCGTGTGGCAGCTGGTCCGCTTTAAAGAACTTAAGGGAAAGAAGTGGGTCAGTATGGCGGGTAGACTTGAATCTTCTTACAATGGAGAAAGATCTAGAAACTTTTTACAATGGAGGAAACAATTTTGAAAGATAGTTTCGTGATAAAATCCTATAAACTGAATAATTATCATGTAGTTGCAAAAAATTGCAATACCTCAGTATTGCAATTTTTTCTGCTTAGTCTGTCTTTCAGAAAATCATCATTATCATTTTAGCAGAAAGACGTCCTCTGCTGGACATGAGCCTCCCCAAAGTGTCACATCATTGACCGACCGTATGCATCTGCAACCTGAACTAGGTCATCGGTCTACCTAGTGAGAGGTTTTCCAACGTCGGGTCTTTCTGAAAAGGTTTGATATTAAATGCTTGTTTTATTAAGATAGCTGTAATTTTTGAAGGGAAATGTTACAGACAACTCCTGAATACATACAACAGTCCTACATATTGTTATGTGCTTAAGTTCTCATCGTGAAGTCATTCATCTCAGTCAGTGTTCTATTCGCTATGTGTGTGTGTGGGATCGGTTTCTAATGAACTAAGCAGCAGCATTTAACCAGCAATACTTTACTAAGACCTATTCAATTTATCCTCCCCACCGCAACTCCTGGGGATAATGAGACCCTAACATTAGTTCCTCTGTTTATTCTATTACTATAGTAACGTCTATACAGGGTGTAACGAAAAGGTGCGATGATATTTTAAAAACTACTTCTACGAACAACTTTCTCCAAGGAATTCATAGGCAATACAAAAAAATGCCAAAAAGAAACATAAAAAAAAACATAAGGCGAGATAGTTGTCAAACGCGAGCCTATCAAAAATAAAATAAAAAATGGGGTTTTCATACAAAGTTGTCGTCAGCAGCTTTTTTTTGGGTTTAGCCTATGAAATCCTTGGAGAAATTTGTTCCTATATATGGGCAGAAGCGGTTTTGAAAATTCGATCGCACCTTTCCGTTACACTCTGTATGTTTCTAAATCTTGCTACCCTAAACAAACTCGCGTGGAAATAGAATGTGATGAAAGAAAAAATATTAAGCAGAATATTTCCCTGAGGTGTACAATAAAACGTGTAACATTATCCTTGTTTACTACGGGCGAGTAGGTCCATCAGTCGCCCGTCCTACTTCGACAAATAATTGAGTGGGTTGGTTGGAGTTGGTTTTACACTGTGTATTTCTGGTACTCAAGGGTCAATCAGTTTTCATATAGTATTTATTGCTTTGATTAATAAAAGTGGGTGGGTCTTGATATTTACCATAAACGATCTTCTAAATTTTTAAGCATCTACGATGTATCTATCATACATGGTGTGATAAAAAAATACTATGATTAATTTAATTTCAACTAATGTAATTAATTTAAAAAAAAATATATATATATTTTACTATATTTCTAAAAATATTTAAAAATTTAGTAAATAAGAAAAAGAAACAATAAAGGAAATAATAAAGCCTTTTATGCCGAATATAAACATTTCTTACACTATTGTTAAAAATACAAAATAAACTATAGAATGTCTCTTAGTTCGGTGTGCCTATTGGCAAAAGGCCTCCTCCAATGATTTCCACTGGTGCCTATCTTGGGCGACCCTTCTCCATTTTGGTCCAGCTGTTAATCGAAGTTCGTGTTCCCACCTTGAGTGCTGTCTTAGTCGATTTCTTTTACTATCTCTTAGGTGCCATTCTGTGACCTTCCTGCTCCACTTTCCTACCTTGTCACGCGTCGTATGTCCTGACCGTCTCCACTTTTGCAGATCGATTCGTGTGAGTACGTCGGTGAGTTTTTTTTTTCTCTGTGATCTATATTTCTAATTTTATCCTGACGTTTATATCCCGTCATGCTCCTCTCCATTGCTCTTTGCGTTCTTGCGAGCTTTTCTCTTAGTGGTTTTGTGAGGGTCCAAGTTTCGCAACCATACGTTAGGCAAGGTAGAATGCAAGAATTGAATGTTTTTCTTTTTATTGGCATGCCTAAGTCTTTGGACTTCGTTATCTCCTTCAGCTAATGTAATTGGCTAACATCAAATTTGAGTAAATCTCGTTTGAAGTACTCTTCTTGGCTAGCAATGCACTAACTCCGGGGTTGATTTTACGATTGGAACCATTACTTGAAATGTTATTTTTGATTTTTAGGATAATATGTAAATATTTTTCTAAAACTTTACCATGTGTGTATATGTATGCTAATTTTGGTCGTGAGGAAAAATAGAGATAAGTTCATTTATATTTGCTATGAACTGTATGTATATTATAGTTGGAAACACGACACACTACACGACGCCAAAGTTTATAGAAAATATGTACCTACTTGAAAACAAACTCACCAATTCAAACGCAGCACCGCAGATGGGTACAGAAACAGAAAACAGAATAACAAAGTACCATAAAAGCCTGAACCGTCCGACTTCAAAACTAGTAACGAGGCGAGTTCAAAAAATATTTTTTATTTGGACAAAATATCGCTCTAATGGCTGGACTTTCTGAATCATTATCGTTACGGATAGGGATCTTTTTCGAGAGAACTGCAGAAGTTTTTGCGACGGAAAAAAATGCTTTGGGAACCGGGAACATCATAGTTTTTTATTGAAAATATTTATTGCTGTTTTTTTAAATTGCTTTGAAATGAGATATATAATTTTCGGCCATGAGATGTACATTTATCAAAAAAGTGGCAAAAAGTCCCACGAATTCAGGCAAAATATTTTTTCATGAATTTAAGCCTGATTTCTTGCATACATAAAGTAATAGTTTTTTTCAATTATTGGCATAATCTATTCAACATGGCGTCTCTCATAGTTGTCATTTCGATTTCGTCCTGAAATCATGTCACATCAAAGCATAAATAAAGTAGATGTTAAATAAAAAAGTTAAGTATTCTGGTACTAGTAAAACTGACTATTATTCTCATAAACATCTTTTACGACTAATATAAAAGCAAGTATGACGATTTCATCGTTAAAAATATATTTATTTTACTCCTCTGAAGTGTACTTCTGAACGAATAATTCAAAATGACATTTTGTTTGACTACTGAGTGTCACATCACTTTCTAGGTTACCTAAACGTCAAAAATAACCTCTCATGGCTGTCAAATAGCTGTCACGATAAACGTCAAACATTATTATTTTTTATTAATGTACCTAAAAACATTGGGTATTATGGAAAAAATGTTACTTTATTCTATACAGGGGTTAGTTTCCCAGCTTTCCTTAAAGGTAGAGGTTATGGCCGGAGTCCCATGCAAAAATGAAACATCTCCTTTGTGATTGAATTTTTGATTCGGTGGTCAATATTTTGTTTAGAAATAAATATTGTTTAAAAAATAATAATTAAAACTATTTTTTTTCTAAAACAGGGTTATCTAAAGGTAGCTTGGGTCGACGGCATCGTAGTGTATACTATATTGGTAGTCAAATAAGTATATTGAATCGGTAGTAGGAATAATCAGGAGTTGGATGTCAGTGGCGCAAACGTTCCTCGAGGGAGCTAGGAGGAGCGGTTACCACTAGACCATCAGACAACAGCGAACCTTTACTTTCTTATATAACAGTAGATCTACACAATCAACTCTTCAAAGTCTTGAATAAATATTTAAAACATATTCCACTAAATGTGTATTCCATTAAATATTCAGCAGACGACAATTTCGGATACCAAACAAGCAACATGTACAAATACAAACACGACACATAAAATCTATTTTCGCAAACAAATCCCACCTGAAAGACTGTATGCATGTAATTGCTTCTATTTCAGTTTGAACACAAACCAACAGTAGTACTAAATTGGCAATCATATCAAACAATATTGACTCAAAACTTAGGTACAGGCCATTGAAAACTCTCATTTCTAGTATTGAATTTCATTTAGATATTTTGAACATCAGCATTCAATTCAGCAGAGGTGTTCTGTAAACATCACACCATTTAAACTAAGGTCAAGTGAGCTGACAAACTGGCTTCTGGTGGAATGAAAATCACTGCATTTATATTTTAATAAAACGAACTGGCTGACCAATTAAATATACATAGTTAAATTTAAGTCATCTCAACAAGTCGATTGCCGGTCCTTTCTTTTTTAGCGCGGAGCAAAGCGCATGTATACTGCGCTACCACGGGGAGATAGCGCAGTTATGTGGGACTCCAACCAAATAAAACTCCAAGGTGTCCTCCTGTGTCGCCGTAAAACTCCGTGAAACTACCGCGGCTGTACTGAGTACCCCCCATCATCGGCGCAACAAAACACATTGCACGCAGTGACCACCCCAGAGACCAAACCAGCACATGGGTACCATGCGACCTCGTGTATGGACCCTTGGTCCTCCTGAGACGGGTCAGGTCAGTGGCTCCGCTATCTACCACTTTTTGGTTGCAGGAGATAGGGACCTCCCCTGCGGCCCCTTCCAGTCCGCGGAAGATAGGGAGAACGACGCACCGCATTACGCGAGAGGTCCCAACTCTCAGCTTCAATATCGTATGGGAGGCCCCATACCACATCGCGGCCCGTCTCTGTTGCCAAGCGGCACCGCAAACTACTTGTTGGCCGTTACGTCGTCAGCTTGATCGGCAAAAGCCCTGACGGGTGGCCCCTCCTCGGGTTTCTCTTCGCTTCACTTTGGATGACCAAGCCACGGCTACTAAGCCCCTCCACCTCGACAATGTGGGAACCCACCAGAGAGGCGATCGCCAGACCTAGTAACGTGAAAATTATTAGAAGTTAAAGGGCCTCAGGTGATCTTCTCCCAAATAAAAAGTCATGTTGAATTTGTTCACTAAAAAACCTAATTGGGAGTTGTGAACTTTTTTCTTACTAGCATCAAAACAGAGTTTTGCAATTTGCTAAAAAAAAACTAACTAACTAAACGAAATATGGTAAATCCTAGCATTTACTGGTATAAACCTAGGCTTTACCAAGTCATACTGGTTAAAAGCCAAAATAATCTATGGTATTTGTTAATTGTCGGCTTTTACCGAGAATCACACGATAATTCTAAGGATCTATGACTACAGACTTGTAATTTTTTACCATTTATAATGTCTATGTCACTATGGTACGAAATGATTAGAAAAATTTATGACCTGACTGATTAGCTTCACCAAAGTTGGTATGTCAGCCAATCAATTTTTCGCCTCACGATGCGACGCCATCCCTCTCTGTCGGCTGTTACGCGGCTGCAGTCATCCAATGGACCACCTACTGCAGACTTAACCTGGTCTAGACGGGTAAAAAACTTTACTAGTAAGAAAATGTTTGCAAGTCCCAATAAGTTTTAGTGGTATCGGCCGCGACTTATATGTTGTAGGTCGTGGGTTCAAACCCAGGCAGGCGCTTTACTTTGTATAAATTCATCACCACTGCTCAGCTCTCAAAACGGTGAAGGAAAACATTGTGAGGAAACCGGCATGACCTAGAACCAAAAATTCTAATTACATATTATGACATCCACCAAACTGCATTGGGCTCGCTTGTTGGATTACGGCCCATTCTTACCCATTACTCCCAAAGAGAGGAGGCCAGTGTCCCAGCAGTGGGAACATTAATTAGGCTTATTATGATGATGATGACAAATTAATGATGATAGGCTATTGTCAGACTTCAAAGATCTTTCGACCTACCGATTGACCATGTTGATCTGAAGGCCAATTTTCGTACTAAAAGAATTTTCAAATCTAAGTCGTGTATCATCTCAGCTACAATCAATATCTAAAACTTTTTATTTTGCTGTTGCATACAAATTCGGAAATGGCCTCTCTGTTATCCGAATAACATCAAAAATGTGTCAAAAACCAAATCTGTAAACATTCTCTACAAAGTTAATTTATTTAATGTTTCAATTATAAATTGGTAGGTAACAAAATAGCTAGGTACTGAAAGTTGTACCTTTAATTTGTCAATTGATAGCTCATCCACCCACAATCCTTCACCACTAACTTAATCAACGTGAAAAGATAAAGAATAAAAGACAAAAGTTTATCCAGCCCAGCTTTTAAACGTGAAATCCCTTCACTGGCACCACATGAATTATTAATAGGAGTCCTCAATACACTTAGACCGACAATTGAATTAAATGGGTACTTTTAAAATGGAAACGCTAAATGTGGATCGTATTTTATGCTAAAAGATCAGGGGGTGAAAATTCTTGTGGCATTTTAGGGAACAGGAAATGAGTTTAGCTAGGGGCCTTTGGGGTCTGTTTTAAATGTGGTAAATTCACCATGAAAGATTGTTCAAAGGTCTTTTGGTGAAATTATCGTTAATGACCTTTCAGAAGGCCATGTTGCATGAAACCCGCGCCCTCTACTCGCGGCTCCGGAGTCCGGACTCGTACTGCATAATATGCCGCTACTAATAAGGTGGTATCATTGCTCAATACACTGACTGATTGTCACTTAGGTGCAAACTGCGCACATTCACAGCGGTCATCCGTCCCATCATGACCTATGCCTGCGCTGTCTTCGCACATGCCAAACCCCACCACATTCACAGGCTACAGGTAATTCAAAACCGATTTCTCCGGAAAATCACGGGTGCTCCCTGGTTTGTCCGTAATCAAGAACTCCACGTGGACATGAAAATGCCCACGATACAGCAGTTCACGAAACGCCTTACCAAGCGATTCTTCGAAACTGCTGTTAAACATAAAAACCCCCTTATAAAAGAGGCCACCCGCTACGAACCCTCAAAAATTTCTAGAGTTCGCCGACCAAGGCACACTCTCACCACTCCCGATGACGCCACTACCCTACTCCAAGAGAGTCGTAGGGAAACTAGTACAATAAAAACGTATCACACAAAATCGTTCCATCCTCGCCGCCGAGGACCGTCGCGAAAACCCCGTAATACTGGCCCCGATGTAGTTCAATGCAGCCCGCGAATTGCTGAACAAAATCAAAATAGTGATAGTGGAGTTTCTTGTCAGTTCTTCTCCACAGTAGGTACCTTACGAACTGATGGTAGAATCAATATTAGCAATAATAATCAAGATCCAGCTTGTCCCCTTGCTGTCCCTTCCAGCGACGCCCTGAGCCGAGGTTCGACCCCACCTGGGGTAGCCCTCAGCGTAGTCGCTTAGGTTTAGAACTTTGTGCCTGGCTGGAGGCTTAGTTTAGTCTCCACAGGATAGCCCGGTTAAGCAGTAACCAATCATTTGGATTGTAAACTGCGAGACGTCACTTAAAAAAAAAAAAAAAAAAAAATCAATACACTGACTGCTCAGCATCCGGATGTGGACATATTCCACTCGAATATACGTTTTTTTTTATTAAATGCAAAGATTGTTTTAGCACATAAATAATAAGTTAATCGATTGTATTATTGAAAAACCGGCCGGGTGAGTCGGAATCGCGCACGAAGGGTTCCGTACCATTACCGCAATAAAATCACGTTCGTTGTATGGGAGCCCCACTTAAATATTTATTTCATTCTGTTTTTAGTATTAGTTGTTATAGCGGCAACAGAAATTCATCAACTATGAAAATTTCAACTGTCTAGCTAACACGGTTCATGAGATACAACATGGAGACAGATAGACAGACGGACCACGGAGTCTTAGTAATTGGGAAATTTTTACCCTTTGGGTACGAAACCCTAAAAAAGAGTATTGTTAAATGAATAAGCGATAATTATTATTGATTTTATATTATTATTAGGTATTTTGTGATTGTTGAATGGCTATTTTGTAATTGAATTTATTTTTAATTATTTATGAATTTTGATTGTTTGATATTGTATTTATTTATTTGTGTCTGTGTTGTCTAATTAATGTAATTGTTGACTCTGTGTACGCTTTGGGTAACACTGTAAGTGCGTAGAGTAATTGTAAATTTCATCCTACATGTCTAACAAGGCCTCTGCGTGTTGGTTTCGGCCCCTGTTACACCTTTCAAAGGTCCGGGACCCTAGGTCCCGAGAATCTCAAAGAAAAATGTAATACATAAATAAATGAAAAGTTTGTATGATTTTGTAATAAGAAAGAAAGTTAAGTTTAAGAAACTACAGGGTTAGTGGTACCTTACAAGAATAATCATCATTATCAGCCTATTAATGACCTACAGGCCTCCTCTTTGTGAGAGGAATGGACCATAATCTACCACGCAGGCACAGTGCGGGTTGGTGGATGTCACATGTCTTCGAATTTTTAGTTCTGGGACATGCCGATTTCCTCGCGATGTTTTCCTTTAGCGTTTGTAGACCAAGAATATAATCAGGAATGGTATCGTACTAAAAAAAATGTTTAACATAATATGGAATCACTAGCTTCTGCCAGCGGCTTCGCCCGCGTGAATTTCGAAAATTATCCCAAGGCAATATATTCCCGGGATAAAAAGTATCCTATGTGCTATTTCAGACTATAGTCTATCCCTGTGCCAAATTTCATCCAGATCCGTCCAGCAGTTTGAGCGTGAAGAAGTAACAAACATACACAATCACAGACTTTTGCCTTTATAATATTAGTGTGATGTGATAGTGATACACAGTACTTACAACAGATATTAAAATATTGTAACAAAGCATTTCACAGAGGAGCCTGAGGGCGTTTGCACAATCACTCGTATTCAATTCGTGTTCGGGATTATTTATAAGGATAATATTCTGATCCGTTTTTATTATGTTCATTAAAAATCACGTATCAAATACCAATGAGGACACATACACCCTTAAGCGCTACTTTTTTACAAACTTGGATTTTCTGTGCCGTGTACTCAAATGTTTCTTCTTATCTCAACAGTATCAAAATAATCTGCCATACTGTCGAAACCTCCATGCCTAGGTGTATGTATGATAGATATCCTACCAAATTTTGGTCGAAGTTTAAATAGGATTGCCCATTAATCGGATAAGCCGGCTTAGTGTCAGCCCGTAATACGTTAACAAACAAAACTTTCCTTTTACACTAACGAAGTGTACTGAGCCCGAATATTACATATTAATTTGAAAGGACAAACGTGGATGTGTGTGTGTGAATATTGTAAGAACGTGGATTTACACTTTGGTAAACAAAAATAATTGCCGAACGTTGAGTAAGAACTATTTTTTGAAAAAACTGGAGGATGGCTGCTAGTCTTCCTGCCAGGATTCCTTTTATAAATCTCATCGAAAATTCTTTCATTTAAGAAGTGAATGATAGCGTGGGCAGCGGACGATTGACGAGATGACGGTTGTCAGGGGGAAATACCCAAGTAAAATGGGATAGGGTTAGAAAGATGAAAATGATGCGATTTTGTCCAATAACCTGATAAATTAAAGATATCATGATCTAGCCAGAAAGTGCCGTGACTCTCTCTTTGTGTGTCAAGCAATGGAGTCTACGGATATCGCTAATCCATTTCCAGTTCCAGTTTCCCCAATTCCATCGAGCCAAACCATGACGAATAACTAAATGCTTTTAATTTAAACCCTGGTTGAAAAACAAGATCTAAACTTAGATGATTGGCCGTTCAGTTCGTATAGAGGAGCTTTTTTTTCTGTTGTCTTGCGCTTGACCACTATCTCACCTGATGGTAAGCGATAATGTAGTCGACGGTGAAGCACGCTTGCCTAGAAAAAACCCATTCACTCTTGACTCAGGGCATTCCACTCCTTAGCTATACGCATAATAAAAGTGTCCCCAAAGCTTATTAGTAAATTAGAAATTTCATGAATATAATATATTCATGACATTTCAAATTTTATTTCGAATTCATATTATGAATTAAGAGACTTGAAACAATAGGTACAGCTTTATAGCCAGAGTAGGCCGGATGCATAGTCATATGAATAACGTCTGTAATGTTTTTTTGATCCATAGCAGCGTTAAGCGTTCCGATCTAAAGACCAAAGATTTACTAGGAACCTGAACTCGTTCAAATAAATCGAAGACAAACGTTCTACTAAGACAAAGTTTCTAGTACATAAATAAACAGATACTTAGTACTAGATTGTACGAACTCATCGTCAGGTTTAAGTAATCGTGTAGCAACGTCGCCAAGTTCTCAGCCTCTAGACCAATTTAAAAAAGCCATACGATTAGGCAGGACTATTAAAGCGCATATTTTTGATTAAAGGGTGAATTTTGGACAACCGAGACAACCAATGGATTTTTGTCTGCAACTTGCAACTTTAGGTTTGAGAGTGAGTGCGCTGTTATCCACGACACGTAGCGCGGACAGGTAAATGTATTTGATGTCTTCGAATGTTTTCTTCTTCATAGGACATCCTGGTTTATTCATTATGTTTTCTTTCATTTTGAGGGCAGTAGTGATGTGAGTAAAATAATGATCTTAATTCAGAATGATAAAACTTGACTAAAATTCCAAGGCCTACTGTCCACGGACGCGTAGGTTCATAGACGCTTCAAAATACGCCGTGCAGCTTGTGAAGCCCAGCGTACTGGACTCCTGGTACGATGGTACAAAGTCAAAGTCAAATGTATTTATTTCAACTTGTCCATTATGCGGCACTTTTGAACGTTAAAACATTTAAAATTTACATGTAATAAAAAATTGATTCTACCGTGCATTCGGAAAAGTAGGTTGATATGGAGAAGAATGCATATATGTTATATACTAAATATAGGTATAAGCACTTACAGGTAAATTCCTTCACTTGATAAATAGGGACATGGTTCTCACGTACTTACAAATATTGCAAATATTGGTAAATTACCTAATTCAACAACAACGGAAAAGTGTGCGAGTCAATTTTCTTTAAACAAATAGAGAAGAAAATAAATAAAAATAAAGCGTTACTATAATAATTATGAATATACCGTATACAAATTAACCAATTAGATTTTTTCTACACTAAAAATTGCCCTATGGAGCAGGATCAGCATGTTTCCAAGCATTCTTTTCTTGAATATAATCATCTAATTTGTAATATGTTTACAAAGTGTGCTTTTAATTATTGTTTTAAATTTTCTTTCATTAAGTTTTAATATCTCACAAGGTATTTTGTTATAGAATTTAACACAGTACCCCATGCAAGATGTGTGTACTTTTGCTAATCTATAAGATGGCTGATCTAACTTATCGCACGCCTGGTAGACACCAGGCGTATTGCACGTGTAAGTTTTTAATCATTTCAAAAAATTCCGCTGCCATTACCGCAATTTTTAAAAGAAATTAACACGTGCGTCCACGTAATGTACGCTCCGGTGTTTGACATGCAATACGGCAGGCGTCATGAAGCCTGCATACAGCGACACCAACACGACATTTATGCTCCATCGACAGAGTTTCATAGATTAGTAAGTAAGCTGCAAGGAGGCGTACAACAAGCGTACAATGACGAATACGTGTCAAAGAGACTACGCGTCCGTGGACTGTAGACCTTATTCCTTTCAATTCACACGTGTGTGCTACGAGATCGTAGCACTACGCAAGCTACGCCATAGCACGCTTCGTAGAGGAACTAGCGAGATTTACTAAAATTAAGTAATGCACCTGCCATGTTGTCTCTTCACCACCCTTTGTTGACTGGTAGAAAATACCTATGGCATGAAGTCCGACTTTTGCATAAAGTCAAAAAAAATAGTAAACACTTTTTTGCAAAGAAGGACAAAGCTTGCTTTGTTAAAAGCCTATAAGAACTTGATAGGGAATAGAAACTAGATTATAACTATTTCATTGAATATTCCTAAAATCTAAATGAGTTTTATGATGAATAAAATTAATGAAATCTTATTGTAAGTTGGCAACGGCAATCACCGAAAACCATTGTCAACATAAAATAAACGTTCTGTACTAATAAGCTTTAGGAGCTCAACACTAAACATACAACTAATAACATTACTCCCCTCGATGAAAATCAACAAGCCGCCCCTTAAGACGGCATCGCGAACTTAATTACTTAGAAGAAACCTCCAGCACTTGAGGGCACAATATATGTATGCTAGGGGTGTTACGGAAGTTCGACTTTCCGATTGATATTACTTCCGATACCAACTTCGTTTCCGACAATATTAAACTGGGGGTTTAATATTACTATTAGGATGTGATTATTTTTTTTATTTGCAACATCTAGGTACGTGTAATATTTTTTAACTGAAATTAACGAGGTTGGACAGTGATTGGACAACCTGGACATGAAATTGGGTTTTCATTGGTGCAAATAACAAAGAAAACAAAACCTGCAAACCTCCTTTCAAAACTTTAGGCGAAACAACAAAATATAATTAATTTACCTACTCAATTAGATAATTTATTTTGATTAATTCATTTTAAACAAGGTATTGTCCTGTGTTAAAAGATTCTTATTGTTAATTATAATAATGAGTAACTTTGCTATTTTGTTTAAAAGAAAATGGAAAAGTGATGTTTTGTAGTGACTTTTATGGAAATGTTTTGATTTGAATTCCTGGAAAAACTAGGTTTTGATATTTACGATTTTTTTAAATCAGGCCACTCAGAAAGGTTCGATTTTTTTTTTTTTTTATTTGAAACAGAGTTTTGGGGCACGGCTACCACGCAGGAAAGGGAATAAAAAAAAAACCCTCTTATCTCTCAAAATACAGTGCTATGTGGTGAATCCTGGGTGATACTACTTATACCTCAAACTTAAGAAAGTAAGAGATAGCAAAAAAAGGATTTATAATTTTCTTACAACATTTTCAATTTATTTATTTAATTAAGGTTCACCAACAGTTGTTACAGATATTATACAGATACCCAGGAACGAGTGTACCCCATTGTTGCGAAGTTCATTACCGCGATGTACGTTACTGCGAAAGTTTACCATTGCGAAGTACGTTGTCGTGAAAGTTCTTTACTGCGATGTACGTTACTGCGAAAGTTTACCATTGCGACGTACGTTGTCGCGAAAGTTCTTCACTCTGACGATTGCAGTTTCCATAACATGCTATTGCGATTTGGGCCATCTAGGAGGGTTACTGATACTGGTGATAGTGGCAATATTATATTGTTGGACATGACTAAGGCTATGTACAAAGGCTTTACCAACAATTGGGTTATCTGACAGCAAATAAAATGTCCAATGAAGCGATACATACATTCTTCAAACGCTTGAGCTTATCAAGAAGTTCCTCAGTCGCATCAAGGATGCAGACATCAGCATAGTCAAGAAATTAAATAAGAAGAGACTGACGCAGTAAAGAACTTTCGCGACAACGTACGTCGCGATCGTAAACTTTCGCAGTAACGTACATCGCGGTAATGAACTTCGCAACAATGGGGTACACCCGATAGGAACATATAAGTAAATGTGTCTTAAATCTAACTGCACAATCAATCGGCACTGAAACTGGCAAACACCACATGCATATTGCTCTTTGTAATTATAAAAACTTAATGTACTTAAATTCTAGATAGTTATATTATATTAAATACTAATAATAATACAAATTATTTCTAACAAACTTCGATATTGAGTCTGCGTGGACGTCAACCAGGTCGCTGCGTTCGTTTATGAGTTTGCACATGCGGGGTATAGGCGAATTAGCACCAAACACTGTATGGCGAAGAGGTGGAGCTAAAGGGAGTTATGGGTTTGCGAGGGTACTCTGAAATTGAACCTACATACCTATTGTGGGCAGTCAATGGTGTTATTGAGCAGTTTATATGCGAATCTCAAATCCAAGAGCTCCCTTCGAGCTTCCAGGGTACTCATTTTGTAGCAGCCTAGTTTATCAAGGTAGGGGAGATATTTAAATTGCCTTCCCTTTGAGTACCCTAGGTACCGGATAAACCTTTTTTGGAGTCGTTCCATCCGCAGAGAGTGGGTTGCGTAGTGAGGCCTCCATATTACACTGCAGTATTCCAGGATGCTTCTTATAAGGCTATTGTAAAGAACTAATTTAGTATGTGGACCGATTCTGTTGAAATTCGTTTATTCCGATTTTTCTGTTCTCTATTTCTATCTCTAGCATTTTTTTATCTTTGCCTTACAGTAGGTATTTTTTTCATGTATCGTGGGTGCGTTTACAAACATTTAAACTCACGTACACAAACACCCAGATACCCATACAAATATTTGTGCCGTGCGGGAATCGAACCCACCACACGCAGTGCAGCAGCAGATCTCTCAACCACTACGCCAACCGTGTCGTCATTTTGAGGCAGCGGTTATTAATTTGCATGTTTGTTTGGCGCCATATCAAAATGCTAGACTAAAACCGGATTCAGCTGAGTACTAGTGTTTTACATGAAGTGACTGCCTATGTGACCTCCACAACCCAGTAACTGGGTAACACGGTACCCCTTGGCAAGACTGGTGTCAGATCTCAAGCTTCTGATTACTCGGAACAACTGTCTAAGATCTTCAAAAGACAGCTGGGACCAACGGCTTAACGTGTTTAACGGCACGGAGGAAATTCGGTATGTTGAAATGGTCAAGCGTTGCTTAACCTTGATGATTGACCAGTGCGGCTGTGTTATTTAGCCACGAGCTCCTCTACTCAGGTTTCTGTTCCGATATTACTAAATCGTAACTAATTTACCACTATATTTTTTTAGATTTGATCTTTTTTTACATAGGCTAAATTTATTATATTCAACAGATTACAACAAATTATTACATAACACACTTATGAACAACGGATTTTATATAAGATTTGAATAAGTTAGTTCTCTCCCTATATAAGATTTGAATAAGTATTTTTATTTTCAACTCCTAGGTATCATATTTTTTTTTACTGAAAATAAGGAGAAAGATTCATTTTCCGGTTCCAACTTCAGTTCTGATTCCAACACCGAATGCGGGTCCGATAAATCCACCTGTGTAACATCTCTAATACATACATACAGCAGTATCTCTTGTTATTTAATGTATGCCCCTGCGGCTGCGCTAGGGTTGGCACTTCCAAACAGTATAAATTAAATGTCGGTCCCCGGATGGTTAATGGGCTGGTTATCGCAACCTCGGCTTAATTCCCCGTATCACACGTGGATACGAGGGAAGTTTTCGGAGAATCTTTTGGTTTTGAAGAATTTGGATTGTTGATATTAAGGGTGCTCTAGTCGGTCATTCTCCACTGTTTGACGGTGTAAGATCAAAATATATTTTTTTGTCTAGACCTGTATGGAAACAAAAATATGTAACAGGGATAGATTAGTAATTTTATTTTGAATAGATACATTAAGTAGTTTTTTCATGTTATCCATATTCCCAAAGGTTTGTTTATAAAATTTCGCACGCTCGTTTTCGTTCTAAATCATCATCCATTTCGCTACAAATTTGCAAAAGTGTGTATTTGTACGCGCACTAGCTTCTTACTGCTCACCACAGCGTCTATCCCTTCTACACGTATTGTCGGATGATATAGCATGGATTTTAACCCTACCCACAAAATAGTTCATGCTGCCGGGTGCCCTACCCTTAAAATTAAAATTTGATTTTCTCCCTACGTTGTGGACAGGTTTGGACTGTTTTAGTCTAGTTATCTTAAGCGCTACTGTTGAGCATGAGGTCGTGGATTCGGTTTCCGGGTCGGGCGAAGTATCATCCAGTTTTTCCATCTGGAAATTCTCAGTAGCAGCCCGGAGTCTGGACTTGCGTCTAGTTGATGGAAATACAGTCACCCCTTATTATTACAGGGGATTTAAACATAACTGGGGAAATGTGGTTATTCTAATAGATGCCACTGTTTAACTCTTCGGGAGGCGCTCTCTACAGGCGCGATGTTATGTTCTATTATGCTTAATCTTAATTTAAATATATGTATTTATTTATATATACTTTATGAATGAATTTGCCTGTTAGTGCTTGTAGTACTTTACATCTATACCTGATATAGTGATGTTAGTCTGAATGCATCGTCCTCTTATGAATTAATGTATGTGTGTAAATGTTGCAGCAGTGGTGGCCCAGTGGTACCGGCCGCGACTTACAAGTTGTAGGTCGTGGGTTCGAACCCAGGCAGGCGCTTTATTTTGTGTAAATTATTTCGTCACCACTGCTCTCAAAAACGGTGAAGGAAAACATCGTGAGGAAACCGGCATGTCCTAGAACCAAAAATTCGAAGACATGTGACATCCACCAACCCGCACTGGGCCCGCGTGGTGGATTACAGCCCATTCCCTCTCATAGAGAGGAGGCCTGTGTCCCAGCAGTGGGAACATTAATAGGCTGATGATGTTTGTGTGTGTAAATGTTGTAAAACGCTTATTTTTAAAACAACTGTTCTTCTTCAAAACGTTTCCGAATGGACGGTAGAATCAATTATTGTTACTTTAAAATTTTGACGTCATAAAGTGCTACATAATGGACTAATTGAAATAATGAATTATGACTCGAATTTTGTTCGATTGATGTTATGCTTGTCGCATCCAGTGGACTCCTGCAGCCCTCACCAGGTCAAAGATGCACTTTGTAGAAGGCTTATTATTATTCACTTATAGGACTCATATTTTATGAATTACACAACCAAAAGCGGAAAATAAGAACAAAATATCTTATTCGAAAATCTCTCAAAGATTTTTAATAACAGTTGTGAAACTACAAGTTTTCCTAGAAATCGAGGCTTGTACCACAAAATACAAATCTGAAAATATTGTGCATATGAAAAATGAGTTCCAATACAGCTAAGAATCGTGAAAAACTTTCGCACCAACTCTTAGGTGTTGGTATTTGTGCGCGATTGTACGCGGCGCATATTCTGGCGGAGCTTGTAGACGAACGCTTTGTGCGACGGAACAACCTATGTGGACTGTACAGGCGGGTAGAGAAGTTTTACGGGGTAATACTCAATCATTAAAAAAAAATATTACCACGTGGAAATGCTGCCAGTGTTTTGGGCATTTTTTTCCGTTGACATCGATGTGAACAATTTTGATGCCCAATAAATTAATTCTTCTGCTCCCCCTTTTTACACCCGTTTGTAAATAAAAATAATTATTAACTAATATTGTCAGTAAATAACTTTTTAGTTTTATTATAAAGTGAAAACTAAAATAAACTTTAACGCGGCAGATTACTTTTCAATTAGGATAGTAAATCCATGTAAATTAAAAAAACCGGCCAAGTGCGTGTCGGGCCACGCGCTGTAATAGGGTTCCGAAGTTGCATGATATTGCGGACTAAAAAGAGGGTTTTGTTGTTGTTACATGAACATTAGAACGGTTTCAGCGGCTCACAAAGTCTAAAATCGGGCCCACATAGGATTTTTTAATCTATATTCTCGCGTTTGACCACTATCTCGCCTGATGGTAAGCGATGATGTGGTCTACGGTGAAGCACGCTTGCCTAGATGTAATCTATTCACTCTTGACTTAAATTAAATAAGGACTAACTGGTAACTGAAGAAGGAGTTATAAAATCCAACTTCGCAACTGAAGTTAGAAAAATATTATCTATTTGAGTACCACCGCGGGTGCGAATTGCGAAAGGAGCCGATACGAGCGCGCGTTAGAGCCACCTTGAATGGTATAGTTCGTTCCTGGATCTTTGCGTGCACGCTCCTTGTTTATTTATCTTACGGAATTTGAAAAAAATCGTATGTTACCTCTAGTCTCCACTAATACTCTATACTTCTACTACAACTACTCCTATAATTAGAGGTGAATCCTCTAATCTGTGGTATTCACTATTTCATTCTGGAAAGTTTTACGCTACTCAATTAGTGATGAAGTCGGGTCGAATATTGACTTTATAGAAGGATATTGACAAAAGAAAATAAGTAATTTGCTTGGAAATCGAATCAAATTTGGCTTTACTTTTACGTTTTAATTACAAAACGTCGAAAATACTTCTGCACTAACACAAAATAGACTCCACCGCGCGCATGCGCCGTATGGACTACGTTCTGGTACTGCCAACGACTCCGGCCACTCCAATGCGTTATTCGAGCTTGAACATTATTAATTTAGAAATCATTATAATCAAGGATGTTATGATTTTATTTTTGTATATTTTTACATGGTTCATAAGCATATATTTACTATCTGTTTTACACAGCTAACAACGTTATTTAAGTAATTTTTCAATGGCATTTGTAGAAAAATTTTACTGTGCCAAGTACATTTTATAAGTTGGTCGACTATTACTCGTAAACTTGTAAAGCCTGTTATGATTTCATTTTTGTATATATTTACATGGTTCGTAAGCATTATATTTATTCTGTTTTACATAGCTATCAACTTTATTTTAGTAATTTTTCAATGGCATTTGTAAAAAATTTTTACTGTTCCAAGTACATTTTATAAGTTGGTCGACTATTACTCGTAAACTTGTAAAGCCTTGTTATCCGTGATAATTTTCCTTTTAATTTTGTTATATTTACTACTGCTGTGAATTTTTTCACATAGCCAAGAGCAACCATTTCGCTGGCAGGGGGGGGGGGGGGGGACACTTGACTCTAACATAAATTTGCAACATAAAGCTTAATTTTACGCAAACGAATCTCTGATACGAAAAATGGTTTAACAAACCCATAATATTTTTGAATGGCCTATCCAACGATACCCCACACCATGGGATAGATGAGAAAAAAAATACATCCCCACTTTACGTCAATGGGAGGTACCCGAAAAAAAAATATTTTTCATGATTTTATGTAACCACTTTGTCGGAATTATTAATATGTATATACGTGCCAAATTATAGCTTTCTAGTACTTAGATTCTCTGAGCTAAGCTGCGGACGGACAGACGGACAGAGCGAAACTATAAGGGTTCCTTGTTGACTTCGGAACCCTAAAAAGCTAATGAAGCTATTTCTGCACGAAGCCACAAAGTTGACAAAACGCAAATAAACGAACATCAAAAACGTAAAATAATAATTCATTGAAGTAAACAAATCATTCGTTCATTGTTATTAACCCGTATTTCCTCCATTGTTGTTTATTCTTCCCTGAACAATTACGTCTGTCCGCCATTTTACCAAAACTCCAAATATTTACCTTTCCTTTTATGCATTACTCGACTGAACGCGGCAGAAAACCGGCTTTTCTTTCTGTTTCACGGCTAATTTATTTTATGATTCGATTGTTAATTTTCGAAGACAGCTGAGAAATATTGGATGAAAGGTTGATTTGATATTTCAATTGATGTTTGACGGTGTTTTATTTATTTATTTTCCCCTTGTTGGTTGTGTTGAAACTTATGTTTTAACAGCAAGAGTTCTGTGACGGCCAATGTGTTGTGAGTCTGCAAACTATGAGTTATGTGAATAATAAAAAGTAAAAAAAAAAGTTGAATTATTGTAATTAATTTGATAAAATATAAAGTTCATTATCAACAAAATTATAAGCACATATGCTCACGACGATACATTTAAAAACTTAACAAAAGTAACACTTGTGTCGTCACATGCCTAAGTGTTTGTGTGTGAATGGTTATTCGCGTCGCATTGTGAGCCCAAGACTATTTCTACACTCGTCTCCACTCCACAAAAGAATACCGAGGCACACACAAACACTGTGCGAGCTTTCGCTATGAGAGTTCTAAAGTTTGTAGAACACTTAGTTTTAGTTGGAATACGTTGACAGTCAAACAATTGAGATGCAAAAATGTTGTTTCGAAAAACTGCTTTTATTTGATTGTGCTTGTGTGTGGTTTCGTTTAGTGCTAAGTTTGTTTTGGCTCATTAGCCTAGTAAGCTAGAAAAACCTTTCATATAAAATTCTTTGTAAACTTTAAGTAAATTTTAACAAGCTCGCCTTCTACCAACGCATGGGTTTTTCAAAAGTTCAATTAGTTGAAAACATAACTGACATAAATAACACCTCTGTCAAATTCAGCTAGAATGTGTAGTTTCTTTTTTGTATTTAAACTGTATTTCTTTCTGAGTCTCCATCTTTTTTTCTTCTATATCTATCCAGGTTTAAACAAGACAATAATATTTTTTTTCTCGTGTCAGTGGCATCCCATTCCCTCTCACAGAGAGGAGGCCTGTGTCCCAGCAGTGGGGACATTAAAAGGCTGATGATGATGATCAGTTGCAGGAAAAAACGCGGTGAAGTGGCAAGTCAAACTAATCACTAAAGAGCTCTGAGATAACCAGTATAAACCAGTAAATTTGTGGACACAATCTGCATTCAACTTGTTGCATGAAGTGATTAATATCTTACAGTACTAAAAAAGGAATGGATGGAATGTATGAAAAAAAGACATTTGCATCAATTCGACCACAATTTTGGATCAAAATTTACAACCATTCAATAACCTTTCACAGAAAGACATATGTTTTCACGTGGAGTCCAAATTAGGTGAAGGTGACATTAGGGGTGCAGCGAGGCTACTATTCAGCAGTGATGTGGTGGCGCCCTACTCTCCAGAAACAATATCTGTCTTGGAGAGTAAACATCCAGCGCCTGCGGATGACCTTACCTTTCCCGACCCCCCTGAAACCCCTCATCCTGATTCAACTCCTTTTAATATTTCAGCCACCCAATTGATTGCTGCCGTGAGCTCATTCCGAAGCGGTTCCGCCGGCGGTCTCGACGGCCTGACTCCGCAACACTTAAAGGATCTTTTAAGTTACGGCGCCGGGGCAGCTGGTGAGTCGCTTTTGAAGGAGCTTGCGGCACTAGTCAACTTAATGCTCTCCGGCGGCGTGAACGATGCCGTCGTCGATGTCTTGTACGGGGCCAACTTATGCGCCCTGCGCAAGAGGGACGGCGGCATTCGTCCTATTGCCGTCGGGTGCACCTACAGGCGTATGGCAGCCAAAATTTGTTGTAAGCTTTACGGCCAAAGGCTTACAAACAGATTCCAGCCCCTACAGCTTGGCTTTGGCTCTAGAGGGGGCTGTGAGGCTGCCGTACATGCCCTTTCTACATTCTTATATTCTGGCAAGGGTGAGGTCATCCTCAAGGTTGACGTTAAAAACGCCTTCAATTCCGTCAACAGGGACACTTTGTTGGCTGAAGCAAAAAAAGAGCTTCCAGAAATTTTCGGCTTTTTGTGGCAATGCTATAGGCACCCATCAAAATTGTTGTACAAAGAAAATGTTTTGCAATCTTCAGTTGGTTGCCAACAAGGTGACCCTCTCGGACCAGTCATTTTCAGTCTGGCTATTCATCCCATTATTCAGAAACTATGGTATTTGGATGATGGAACACTAGGAGGTGACGTAGACACCGTATTAGGAGATTTCCAATTCCTGAAAGAGAAGTTTAAATCCATCGGCCTAGATCTCAACCACTCCAAATGTGAAATTTTTCTTAGTGACAATACCGACAGACTACCGACCCTACATAAATTCTATGCAATAGCCCCAGATATCAAAATTTTAGATAAAAGTTCACTGCACCTCCTAGGTTCCCCAATTTTGGAAGACAGTTTTTCTTCATTCATTGATGGCAAAATTATACATTTTAATGAAATTTCGGATAGACTCTCCAAAATTAACCTTCATTCGGCTTTTACTCTTATTAGGTATTGCTGTTTTGGACCAAATTTTATGTATTTTCTCCGCTCTTCCCCTTTATGGAAGCAGCCACATCTCTTGGAAAAAATTGACGAAATTATTCGATGCACTTTGACATCCATCTTAAATGTGGCCTTGGATGATCGAGCCTGGATGCAAGCTACACTACCCATTCGCTTCGGCGGGCTCGGCATCCGCAAAATTTCTAGTATAAGCCTACCGGCGTTCCTGTCTTCGGTCCACAGCACTGAAACGTTAACCAAAAAAATTTTAATCCTTTCACTGGTTAACTGTGAAGTGCCGTGCTCGACCGACGCAGTGTGCGCCTGGAAAGTGGCTTGCCCGAATACGGCGTTGCCCGAGAACCCATCTTCCCAGAGACAGTGGGATGAGCCGCTCTGCAGTTTGGTACGGAATAAACTTATAAATACGTCCACCAATACTGCTGAGCGTGCCCGCCTGCTGGCTGTGGGAGAGTGGGAGTCGGGCCTCTGGCTACAGGCACTACCGTTACTCAACATAGGTACTATGTTGAGTGACAACACCTTCCGGATCGCTACTTGTCTGCGTTTGGGTGCTCCTAGTGGAGCTCCACATTGTTGTCAATGTGCTGAAGCAGTCGACCGCCTCGGTCACCATGGCCTATGGCAGTAGGAGCGCTGGCCGGATAGCACGGCACGCCAGCATTAATGACATCATACGTCGGGCTCTTGTCACCGCCGGGGTGCCAGCTGTTTTAGAACCCAATGGCTTGGCACGCGACGATGGGAAGAGACCAGACGGGATGACCATAATGCCTTGGAAGGTGGGTAGGCCTTTGGTGTGGGATGCAACATGTGTTGACACCCTTGCGCCATCCCATCTTCTTAGCACGGCGGGCTGTGCTGGGGCGGCTGCTGCCAGTGCAGAAAACCTCAAACGGCGCAAATATAACAACCTTATTGGAAGTTATATGTTTGAGCCGTTTGGGGTTGAAACATTAGGTCCATGGGGTCCGAGTGCGCATCGAGTTTTTCGAGAAATTAGCACAAAGCTCGTCGACTCTTCACGTGACCAGAGGGCTGGCCTTTTCTTCGGCCAGAGAATTAGTATTGCCATACAACGTGGCAATGCCGCCAGCGTTCTGGGCACGTTTCCCATTGACATCGATGTGTACGAATTTTTTGATGCACAATGAGCTTTTTTGACGTCTCCCTTTTGTATTTGTATATAGGTTTGTTTTTCTTAGAATATTCAATTGTATATATGTTAATAAATAAAAAAGTTTGCATTTTGGTACATGTGGGTTGTATGCAATGATGATGATTATGAAAAGAAATAAATAATATTTATTTCTACACTCATCTGTCATAATAAGCGAAACAAAAGAAAAACAATAGACAGACATCGTGGCAGTTGAGGGGATTCAAACAATATTCAAGTTAGTACAGGAGGTACCTCCTTTAATACACATCGCAAAAAATGCCGTCATAAAGAAGATCACACGTACGCCAAAATAATAACTATTGTATAGTAAGTTTAAAAGATCAATGCAATCAAAAGTATTTTATTAATACATCTATGATTACTTTCAGAATGCCCATGAAATACAAATTAATTGCAGCATGTTTACTTCTTAGTCAGGTAAAATACAAATAAAGTAGACAAAAAATAAAAAAACGTTTTTACAAAAAAATACTACCGATTTCCAAATAAGAAAATTAGAAAGTGTAAAATTACTTTATTTTTGGAAGTCGGTGTCTTTGGTAGGTACCATATTTTTAAGTTATAGACACCGACTTCCAAAAATAAAGTTATTTTTCACTTTCTAGTTTTCTTATTTGGAAATCGGTAGTATTTTTTTGTAAAAAAGTTTTTTATTTTTCACTTTTTAGTTGTACCTACCTAATAGGGAAGTAATTAAGTAAGTACCTATAACGACAGAATAGATTACCCGAATAACATGAAACTTGAATATAACCGGTGAAATAAAAAAAATAAAAACCGGCGTACTGGCGTGATGTTATGTTATGAAATGGTATAAACAATAAACAGACATGCGATTGCAGCAATCCCGAGAGATTTTCTGTTATTTATTGAATAGTTCTGTTGTATATCTCCGAAGTTCTTCATCAGATCTTCACCAATTTCGGAATATACTCTTTCAAACAAAAAAAGAATTTTCAAAATCAGTCCACAATTGACGGAGATATCGGTGAACATAAAAAAAAAACATACATAATGTCGAACATAGAACCTCCTCCTTTTTTGGTAAGTCGGTTAAAAAACAGGCATAGCTATTCCACAACAGCATTTTAAATGTCTACACCAGATAGGTATAATATAACAAATTGTCTGAATTATATTTAACCTCATAAGAATTTATTTTTACTCGGCATAAACCTCAGGCTTTCCGTCGACTTAATATATTTAACTTGAGCAATGAAACGGAAAATTAGGTACACGTAACATACACGTTTTTGTACCAAATCAACCGATGTTACGTGATAAAAAATAAACAGGTAGGTTAAGATTACCTGAACATATTTTACAAGATTTTATTAACTTGCAATGTACGTATTTAAGTATGTTCGGGTCAAATCTTAAAACTGAATTTTTGTTTATTGTTTGCCGTTGAATAAAAATGGTGCCTGTGTCTATTTAGAATTAAATTCAAACAATATAGAGCCGTTTATAGTTCGCAGATTTTCGGACATTCTAAAATACCGAAGTTCCAAGTCGGAAGACGACAAAAAATATTTAAGTTTCTTTTTACTATCTTCTGGCGCTTGACCACTATCTCACCTGATAGTAAGCGATGATGTGGTCGACGGTGAAGCACGCCCGCCTAGAAATAAGCCGTTCACTATTGACTTAAAGACCCCTAGATTGTAGCTATCGGGAAACACAGACTCCGGCAGGGAATTCCACTCCTTAGCTGTACGCATAATAAAAGTATTCTCAAAACGTGTAGTGCGTTAAGTAAAATAAACTTTAAATATTTATTTGGTTTTTAATTGTCGATGTTCCAAACGCAGGATATAAAAATCCATTGGCTACTTTTAATAAATATAGGCACAGAAAAAAAGAAATTAGGTTTTAGGCAGCTATCAAACTACTTGGTGCACAAAATCCCTATAAGACACTTACAAATCTTTCGATTGTTACGGCACTCTTAGCTACTTGTAACAAGAAGGCTCGACTTGTAAATTTAAAGGCACGGCGCGAACGTGTCAGTTAAATTACAAATTCTTTGAAAATTTTCAAAGTGTGTTTCAAAATTCTGCAGATTTATGTAAGTTAGCCCCTCCGGTTTGTCTGTCATTTATCGTTAAGGCCTACTGATTGGGTCCAAAAACAAGCTGACAGCTTCATTTAAATATTTTCGGACGAGGACCGTTTAGATTCTTAGTCGATTGACGTTAACCTTGTTATTGTTTATATAATTATGGTGACCATAACAATTAACCTAGTCACAAAAACCTATAGAAGATATAATAATATACGAGTGATTTCAATCTAAACTAATATCATAAAGAGGTGAAATTTTTCGTTAGGAAGTAATCTCTCCAAAAGTATTGATTCAAATACGAAAATTCTTTCACTTACAGAAATCTACACAGCGCTGCTTTAGGCTAGATTTTTTTGGAAAATTCACGAATTGCTTAGCCTCAGAAGCATAGCTGCAGGCAAAAGCTAGTTCAATAAAAATGTCATCAATGTCTATTTAGCTGGAATACGGGCCAGAGATAGCAATGCCAATTTCTATAGCACCATCTCTTTTACAACCAGACAAAGGTTTTATTCCATTCAGTTCTAATCCAACTGTCAAGGTTGAGCACTATTCTAGCATATAATGTCGTTATACGCTGCTTTTGACAGATAGATTTACTTAACTATTGTGGACTGTTTCAATGAATACATTTTATACTATTTCAGGAGCTATTCGGGATGTGGCTAACAAAGTCAATTTGCCTAGCCTTTTCCCAATTATGTTGGGATCGGCTTCCAAGTCTGCCTAGGCTTTTCCCAATTATGTTGGGATCGGCTTCCAAGTCTGCCTAGGCTTTTACAATATATTTTGGGGTCGGCTTCCACGTCTGCCTAGGCTTTCCCAATATATGTTAGGGTCGGCTTCCAAGTATGCCTAAGCTTTCCTAATATATGTTGGGTACGGCTTCCAAGTCTGCCTAGGCTTTTCCAATATATATGGGGTCGGCTTCCAAGTCTGCCTAGGCTTTTCCAATATATGTTGGGGTAGGCTTCCAAGCTGCCTAGGCTTTTCCAATATATGTTGGGGTCGGCTTCAAAGTATGCCTAGGCTTTTCCAATATATGTTGGGTTCGGCTTCCAAGTCTGCCTAGGCTTTTCCAATATATATGGGGTCGGCTTTCAAGTCTGCTTAGGCTTTTCCAATATATATGGGTCGGCTTCCAAGTCTGCCTAGGCTTTTTCAATATATGTTGGGATTGGCTTCCAGTCTAACCGCATGCAGCTGAGTATCGTTATTTTACATGGAGCGACTGCCTATCTGACTACTACAACCCAGTAACTGGATAACATGATACCCTTTTGGAAGGCTATTGTTATCTTATATTATGGAGGGGCCGAGAAATAACTCGGACACTTCGACCCATTGGGATCTATTGTGGTCCCCCAAGGCTATTGTTAGATTTTTTGGCTTCCGATTATCCGTAACAACTGCCAAACTGGCTGACTGACTGTTAATACAAATGATAGCCGGGACAGACAGTTTAATTTGTTTTTCGAGGCATGGAGAAATCTCGCTACATAAAGATGGTTACCCATCCACGGACCGACCTCGACGAGCGTTGCTTAACCTTGAAGATCTACCCATAAGGCTGTTATTATTTAGCAACGAGCTCCACATTTTGCTAACAAAAAGTTTATTTATTTATTTAATTCAGGACAACCAACAAAGCATACTCCAAAAAATACATGTTACAAGTACTCATATTTAAAGGCTGCCACGGCATGCAAGTTAGAAGAAAAAAGTTGAAGAATAAATAATGTTGTACTTACCTACTGAAAAAGTGGTCAACTCAATACTTTTCTCGTTTAAAGATAAACGATACTCATAACTTTTTGTCAAAGTTTTGATTGAAAGCTATTAAAAGTATGTTTTTAGATGATTACGTATCATCACTCTAGTTTATCATGAGAATCTACAAAGTTGACCTTATGGACTGGATTCAGAATTAAGTATTTGGAGTTAAGAATGTATCAAACCCTACTTAATGGCCTGGCTTAAATGCCAAAGTTCGACAGGTTCGCAGGCTAACGTAGAATTTGACAAATACTCAACTTCAAATTCTTTATTTAAAAATCGGACGTGCCTATGTGTTTAGTAAGTTCTTTATTTGAAATTTTAAATTAAAAAACCGGGGGCATGACTGCATTTTGAAAACAATCATGGCCCGCAAGCCCGTGATTGAAAAAGTTCTACAGTAAAAGCGTTAAAAGAAGCTTACGCACTAAACAAACTGTTTTTACACACGATAAAACTGGCATTTCTATCCTAGAAATCGACAATATTCCTGTACGGTATCTAATAAAAACTAAACAAAAATAAAACTCACAGGCTTACCAAGCTACTAAACAACTCATATGAATTTAAATAATTCAAATGTGTACTTATCGCGGTTCTAATTTATGTTGGTAACACGAGTACCTGTCGCCACTTTCAGGACGGAACGTACGTCACATTTTTTATTTTATGAATATGTAAACTTCTTCGGGACATTCTCATTTGCCGTTAGCAGTTGAAAATATTTTTTGATATAAATTATTGTTGGTTATGCAAAGATTTAGTAATAATTTTAGCAAGTTTAGTAAGGTGTGTTAACAGTATCAAACTAGGTGTAAAAGGCATTTAATTAAATCCTGAAAACATTAGTTTTTAGGGTTCCGAAGACAACAAGGAACCCTTATAGTTTCGCTCTGTCCGTCTGTCCGTCCGCAACTTAGCTCAGAAAATCTAAGTACTAGAAAGCTATAATTTGGCATGTATATACATATTAATAATTTCGACAAAGTGGTAACTTATGTTAATCATGAAAAATATTTTTCTTCGGGTACCTCCCATAGACATAAAGCGGGGATGTATTTTTTTTTCTCATCTATCCCATGGTGTGGGGTTTCGTTGGATAGGCCATTCAAAAATATTATGGGTTTGTGAAAACCATTTTTCGATTCAGAGATTCGTTTGCGTAAAATTAAGCTTTATGTTGCAAATTTATGTTAGAGTCAAGTGTCCCCCCAGTGTTAAAAGGAAAATTATCACGGATAACAAGGCTTTACAAGTTTACGAGTAATAGTCGACCAACTTATAAAATGTACTTGGAACAGTAAAATTTTTGTACAAATGCCATTGCAAAATTACTTAAATAAATGGAGTAAGTATAATGCTTACGAACCATGTAAAAATATACAAAAATGAAATTATAACAGGCTTTACAAGTTTACGAGTAATAGTCAACCAACTTATAAAATGTACTTGGCACAGTAACATTTTTGTACAAATGCCATTGGAAGACGATATGTTGGAAGGCCTCCCACTAGGTGGACCGATGACCTGGTTAAGGTTGCGGGAAGGCGCTGGATGCGAGACGCACGGGATCGGTCGGTGTGGCGACGCCTGGGGGAGGCCTATGTCCAGCAGTGGACGTCTTTCGGCTGAAATGATGATGATGATGATGATGATGACAAATGCCATTGAAAAATTACTTAAATAACGTTATTAGCTGTGGTAAACAGATTGTAAATATATGCTTCTGAACCATGTAAAAATATACAAAAATAAAATCATAACATCCTTAATAATAATGATTTCTAAATTAATAATGTTTAATCTCGAATAACGCATTGGAGTGGCCGGAGTCGTTGGCAGTACCAGTCCGTGGTCCATACGGTGCATGCGCGCGGTGGAGTCTATTTTGTGTTAGTGCAGAAGTCTTTTCGACGTTTTGTAATTAAAACGTAAAAGTAAAGTCAAATTAGATTCGATTTCCAAGCAAATTACTTATTTTCTTTTGTCGATATCATCCCTTCTATAAAGTCAATATTCGACCCGACTTCATCACTAATTGAGTAGCGTAAAACTTTCCAGAATTAAATATTTAATACCACAGATTAGAGGATTCATCTCTAATCTGCGGTATTAGAGGAGATTAGAAGTGAATACATACGATTTTTTTCAAATTCCGAAAGAGTAATAAACAAGGAGCGTGCACGCATAAGGATCCAGGAACGAACTATACCATTTCCCGTGGCTCTAACGCGCGCTCGTATGGGCTCCTTTCGCAATTCGCACCCGCGGTTGTACTCAAATAGATAATATTTTTCTAACTTCAGTTGCAAAGTTAGATTTTATAACTCCTTCTTTAGTTACCAGTTAGTCCTTATTTAGTTTAAGTCAAGAGTGAATAGATTATATCTAGGCAAGCGTTCGTCACCGTAGACCACATCATCGCTTACCATAAGGCGAGATAGTGGTCAAACGCGAGAATATAGATTTAAAAAAAACATCATCCTAAATGTGGGCCCGTTTTTAGACTTAGTGAGCCGCTGAAACCGTTATAATGTTCATGTAACAACAACAAAACCCTCTTTTTAGTCCGCATTATTATGCAACTTCGGAACCCTATTACTGCGCGTGACCCGGAACGGACTTGGCCGGATTTTTTATTTATAATGCACTGAAATATTTGCCACGGTATAGCCATTTTCTCAAATAAATGTGCTAAGGCAATTTATTTATAAATACAAATTTTGTAAGTATTACAATTACAATTAGCATCATAGGGTTTGATGTTAAGTTGCTTAAAATTACAAAACATTTATAAGTAAACCCATTATTGTTTTCTTTTCAAGAGTAAAGAACATATGCCGTAAAAATCTGAGGCCACAAAAGAAAAATATCTTAGTTACTTATTGAAATAAAGGTATTGAAACATAAGCTTTTCCTTGATATTTTCTTATTATACTCTGAAAGGATCCTAAAGGATTCAGTCATAGTAACTACATACATTCAGTACTAAATCTCTGTATCCAAGTCTTATTACTCATAGCTCATAACGAAAACATGCCGAAAAAATCTGATGCCTCAAAAAAAAATACCTAAGTTACTTATCGAAATAAAGGTATTGAAACCTAAGCTTTTACTTGATATTTTATTATTGATCATTTCACCCTCTAAAAGGATCCTAAAGCAATCAGTCATAATAACTACATACATTCAGTACTAAATCTCTGTGTTCTAGTCTCATTACTCATAGCGTTGTATCTAAATGAAGAAAGTTACATCATTAGGTCATCCGTCACTGTG
Source organism: Anorthoa munda (assembly GCA_945859665.1). Lineage (NCBI taxonomy): Eukaryota > Metazoa > Arthropoda > Insecta > Lepidoptera > Noctuidae > Anorthoa > Anorthoa munda. The sequence continues at coordinate 16,574,110 of OX243896.1, read as the reverse complement.
GATGATAACCAGCGTCCTACCCTGCTCAACGCCCCTAATTATCATGTAAGATAATAATTACGTTCATGTACAGGATTGGTAATTTTCTTTTTTTTAGTTTTTTTCTTTTTAGGGTTCCGTACCCAAAGGGTAAAAACGGGACCCTATTACTGAGACTTCGCTGTCCGTCTGTCTGTCTATCTGTCTGTCTGTCTGTCTGTCACCAGGCTGTATCTAATGAACCGTGATAGTTAGACAGTTGAAATTTTCACAGATGATGTATTCCTGTTGCCGCTATAACAACAAATACTAAAAACAGTATAAAATTAATATTTAAGGGGGGCTCCCATACAACAAACGTGATATTTTTGCCGTTTTTTGCTAGACGAGACGGCAACAGGTAGACGCTTGAAATATTCATAGAATAGTTAGTTGTATATTTTCTTCAAAAAATAATAATTATTAAATTAAAATAAAATAAATTAAGGGGGCCTCCCATACAACAAACGTGATTTTTTTGCAGTGTTTTGCGATAATGGTACGGAACCCTTCGTGTGCGAGTCCGACTCGCACTTGGCCGGTTTTTTTTTGTTTAAGTTTTGCCGGGGTTTGGATTTGTGCCAGGTTGATGGCAAATGACTCGCTCCCAATGAGACATAACATACAGAACTGGCGAAATATGGGTGTATTGTAGATGTACCTCTGCTTAACCCTCCGAGGAATACAGGCGTGATGTAATATTAATTTTGTTCAAAATATTTGTATTTCCGTAAGATGATGAACCAGCAAATTCACCACATTTTAATGAGGGCTACCGCGTTTGAATTAGCCGCTAGGGGCGCTAGTGTAGAGTGAGGTCTTGAAAATGTCAAATTTCATAGTTTTCTGGCTTTTAGCGCGAGTATATTCACTACTTTATTATTGTTGTAAATATTTTCCAGATATGGCAGATTAAGGTACGGGTTTTACCAACCACTGCTTTAATAGAGTTTTATGTTTTGGAAAATGTTATCCTTTTTTTTTTACAAAAAAACTGGGCTGCGCAAAACTCGATTTTATATTTAATCGCACTGCTACGGCATTAGTAATGATTTTAATTCAAACTTTGCTTCCGTGCGCGTAATAAAAACTATTAAAAGATATATTTAAGACCTTAATCGCCAGTGGCGCCAACTGGTGAGCACAAAAACGGAAGCCCTCATTGTAATGGGTAATAGGTATTCATATAAACCTGTGGTATTACAGGTTTATATGATTACCTATTATCCAAAATAATCAATTCATAATGTTTATTATTTCCAGAAAGGTAAACTGTGGAAAAACGCCTGCCCCTCCATACTTCATCACTCCGGCAGAGCAACTGCCCCCTGGACACGAACTGCAGTGGCCAATCTGGAAATCCCTAAACCAATTGCGTGTCCAAATGGTGTCTTATAGACCCATATCAAACACAGTGCCAATGTGGGGCCGAGTCGCAGGATATGCCCCACCTTCTTGTCTGCCCAGCCGCCTGCACCTTTCAGGATCTAAACGTCGCAAATGACAGAGCTGTCCAGATGGCTACATACTGGTCAGACATGAGAATAGGTGGTTAAAAAAAAAAAAATCGGTTAAATCGCATGCGGTTGTTTAGTTAAGTAAATCTTTTTTTATCCCCCAAAACAACATTTTTTCTCAGACACATTTCACCTTCTTTCCAAGCCGACACCTTTCTCCTTGGCCCACATCGCTACGCAAAATCGAGTCAGTTCTATATAATTTGATTGTGCCCGGATCGGACGTGAGTTGATTCCTCAAGGTGGCAAACGACCTGCCCTTTTAGTCCACAAAGCCTCTGTGCCGCGAGCCTTGCAAATTGGAAGCGCACTTCCCAACCAAGATAGCTAGTGAGGTTCTTTAGATTTTTCGTGTGTTCAGATAATTGGAGTGTCCTGTAATGTCTTTGGTTAAAATTTTATCAGTTTGCTGGGGACAAGTGAGTCGATTTTATTTGTAGAGGATTACTATTCTAGTTACACAGTCATGGCACATAGCAGCTCAGCTTACACAGTTGTACAATGGTAAAATTTTCTTTGACGGTGCAAAAATACCCGGTCTCTGACACGAAAATTAATGAAGTATAAAAACTGTAAATTATTGAATCAACCAATCAAATCAGTTAGCACGATGTTTAAAAATTTATTAGCTTTTTTTTGTTGTTTTTCGTTCTAGGTTGTTAAGTTATTACCTATTATTACTACAACATTAATAATAATATAACAATACCAGGTTGTTACAATTTCACTGCAGGACAAAGATCTTGTCTTCTTCTTTAAGCCTAATAATACATTTTCGCCAATAAAACGAAAATTTAATTGAATAATTTACAGCCTACTTGGCACACTCATAAAAGAGGATAAAACAAAACGTTTTTATTTCATTCTCCACATAAAAAGTTGAGCAAATACAAATCCAAGATGGCGCGAATTCGGCAGTCACGTACATGTCTTATTTTATGCCAGTCTGCTTTATCTTCTCACGTTGGATTGCTTGAATAAGGCCCAAATGATCGAAATACATGTTTCGCAAGGTGCTGAATATAATATAGCTGTATTATACTTTTATTCTTTACGGTTATTGTGCCATCGAATATTCTGACGTCGTTTTAGCTACTTGTATTAAGGATTAGATAATGTATTCGTATATCAGAATAAACATACTTACTCCTCCTAAGTGTAGGCAGTAATTAGAGAATTTAATCCTTAAAGACTTATTTAGCTCCATTTTTAAAGTCCAATACTAATAAGGTCAGTTATGTACCTCTAGGGCGTCAAATTATTCGGCGTTACCTTGCTTGCTTGGTTTACAGCCTAATTTAATACTTAAGGCAATTAATCTCACAACTGCTTATTGCAGCTATAAAAAAGAAGGAGAAAACTTTTGACTCATCGATAGGCGCTTTCAATGCCACTTCCAATTACGATACAATTTAAGTGCACGTCGTGATTTGGTTGAATGAAAATGTTGTGAAGAGAGATTCGAGTATCATAATTATGAATGCCTATAAGAAGGGAGAAATATCTAAAAATAAAATATGCTGTAAAAGCCTCAAGTCAGAGAGCAGTGGTGACCCAGTGGTAACGGCTATGACATACAAGTTGTAGGTCGTGGGTTCGAACCCAGGCAGGCGCTTTACTTTGTGTAAATTATTTCATCACCACTGTTTTCAAAACGGTGCAGGAAAACATCGTGAGGAAACCGGCATATCCTAGAACCAAAAATTCGAAGACATGTGTGTGTGTGACAAACACCAAACCGCACTGGGCCTGCGTGGTGGGTTACTACCCTTTCCCTCTCACGGAGACCTGTTTCTCAGCAGTGGGAACATTAAAAGGATGATGATGATGATGACCCCAAGTTAATTAGGATATGGAATGGATATTAAATAAATTTGAAATTTTTGAATTTGAATATGGTAATGTTTTGGAAAAATGGACGACATTTTGAAGTCAGTTAAGATACCACAATCTCTGAAGACCCGCCTCTATAACCAGTGTGTTTTGCCCACCATGACTTACGGTGCCGAGACGTGGACGCTTACAAAGGAGGCTGTGTACAGGCTTCGAGTCGCACAGAGAGCCATGGAGCGTTCCATGCTTGGCATATGGCTAATAGACCGAGTTGCAAACGTTGTGATCCGAAGACGTACGAAGGTTTTCGACGTCGGAAAACGAAATTCGGAACTGAAATGGAGCTGGGCAGGACACCTAGCAAGGCGCGGTGATGATAGGTGGAGTAAGGTGGTGACTGAATGGCCTCCAAGGACTGGAAGAAGAAGTATTGGTCGTCCAGCGGCGAGATGGGCCGATGACATTGTTGCCATTGCGGGTAGAACCTGGATGAGGTTGGCACGGGAACGTGGTGATTGGTACAAGAAGAGAGAGGCCTATGCTCAGCAGTGGGCGAAGTCAGGCTGTGGATGATGATGATGAATGACTGCTAAAGTGATAATCACTCAGCCCTCAGAAATAAATTGACTTAAATCAATGTATTATACCAGGATTCACATCTCATGTCTATTAACATTTGGAGAGAGCACAAATTCTATCCTGTGACCATAATATCGCAAATATTTACAAAGCCTCGAATACAAAATCGGCGCAGAAGTCTGCGATCGTTTCATATATAGTATATGCACAGTTGCAAATCTCAAACGGAGCGTGGGGAATTGATATGAAGGATATGGAAATGTGCAAACAGCATAATATTGCGACGGGGAAACGTTTCAGAGCACGTTGGCTGGGATTCTGTTTCGTATAGAATCTACAAGAATCAAAATCTCCTATACTATAGATATATTATAGGTTAGTTTAACTTTCTTTCTTATAAATGCAGCGAAGGAAAGAGATGGTAATCAACCATTTAAAATTTTAAATATAAATTCTAGAATATAATATAATAGAATACTCTGACTACATGTATTCCTAATTAGTTAACATGAATTTCAAATATTCTAAGGTGTCATTACTACTGCTGAGCCATCAACTCAATGACTGAGTGGATGACATTCTGACTTTATCTTTTTCTGTTTCTAATAGTAATTGTAACTGTCCCGACCCAACCAATCTGTCTGAATGTTTCAAGGTCTTAGTCTGCAAAGCAGATATAGCGTTAAAAATCTAGGCACGGTCAATTAAATAGCTCTCATAAAAAGCATATCAAACAATTACAATATACACAACACTTGTAAACACTCAACGTTCATCAATAAAGTCCTAATCACTTTCCCTCTGGATTCTTATTTTATTAAAGCAGATTCCACCGCAAATTTCTACCGAGGCGATGCAGGTGCTCTGTCAAGTTAAGCCTTTTATTTTAATCTTGTCTTGGCTATCGTCAGATGGTGTCTCTTTGTGACGAGGTTAAGTACCTCGTACCTTTGAGATTTAGTGACGACCCCTAATTGGACAGTGGGGATTATTATTGGTCTTGATTTAGTTTTAGAGTGATTGATAGTTTTTGAAGTTGATTATGGTTAGTCAGGTAAGGCAGTAGTAAAGGTGTATTTCTAAGAAGATGGCAAAAAAAATTGCAACAAATTTTTCAATAATTTCATAATATACCTACTTCGTTTGTAATAACATTATTTAAATTTTTGCCCTATGAGGAAAACGTTCACACCGTGACGTGACACGCTGGAATATACATATTTTTGTATCAGTCATAACACCCACCCACACGGTCCTCACAAAAAACTATAAAGGAATGGACATTCCAAGCTGGAAGAATGGTGTTCTGCTGTGAACATGAATAAAGGTTATAAAGCCTACTTCAGGTACTTATTTTAGAGATTATTATATTAAAGCCGATCTGTCAAAACACTTAGAATTTTGACAGCTGACACCTTCGTTGGGGACTGTATTATATTTATCTAAATACAGAAATACCTATTTGATAAAGCAAGATAAGATATTTTTTCTAATCTAATAGATATCAATGTTTTTGGAAATATCCGTCCCTACGTAACGAGAATTGATAATAGGCAAGATATTATCATCACTTGTTTTGACAATATCTGTTTTGCTAAAATCAAACTGTCATTGTCACCATTGATAAAGGCGGTTTGAAGTTCATGTCGCAGTAAATATCGTAATTATATGTACTTTTGTTCAATTTCCCTGACTTGGATGATAAAATTACTTAAAGTTGTCGAAAACGAGCAGTCTTGGGAATTCGCTGGAAGCAAGGAGAATGTGGAAACGAGTGAAGCATCGGATTTTTTAATATAGTCAAAGGAAATAAATATTGATAAATATTCGCATTTATTACGTAACAAATAAAGTGTAAATCTATCCATAGGTACGCAATTTTTGCTAAAAATTATGGCAGCTCATTTATCAGACAACCAAAATAGAGTAATTACAAATGAACGCTTCCCTAAACATCGAGGTCAAGAGGCTACTATTGTAAAATAAAAATAAAAATAGCGTTCATCTTCGTAAGTAGTCAACCATGTATAATTCGCAACAATACATTATTTAAATTGTTCTGTTTAAAGCGGCAATCTTTGGCAAATATTACGTTTATCGACTTAAAAAGATTTGTTTATCTGTTCATATTATTCGACCTTTAGCGGCAACATTTTCTTTTATTCTAGTAGAAAACAATTCAGATAAACCAATATTAACAGTGATAAAACTCTAACGTTAGTGTTCAACCGGTTTCATAATCTAGAAATTGTTATTCAAATAAGTAACAGTTACCTGCAATTGTTTTAGAGAGACACACGCAATGAGGTAAGTTTTTAATCGCTCTATTTTTACATTAGCACTGCTTGTATTATTTTTTAAGTCTACCATACATGGTCAGTTGTTGCTTCTGATCCATCTGATTTGATCCAAGATTAAGTGGCTAGTGATGCCTCAACAGCCCTTTGGTCTATGGCAGACAGAACCATTATTATTAGTAAAAATTTTTTGAAAACAAACAGTGGAATCGTTTCTGTTCAGATTGATCTATCAATATATTAGCATGTTAGTCTTAATTACAGACGTTTATGTCAACCCCAAGCTATGCCCTTTGAATGAAACTGAAAGAATCATAAATCGAGTATTTATTTTTCTACGGGTTTAGCTACCAGAACAAAATGTTTGAAATTGTGAACACAATTTAATAATTTCCTTGAATGATTGCATTCAGTGTACATATCCTACACTTCTGCATATAAATACAATTGTTTGAATAATAATCAACAGAGCAATAAACGTATTTATGTTACTTATCTAATCAACTACTATCTGCACCTAATCACTATTTAAATTTTAAACAAACGTTCCTTTGATAAAATTAATTCGCGACAATGCAACTTTACCTACCAATTGAATTTTAACACTCTTCTTTAACGCAGTGTTTCAGTGTTCAACAGATTTTTATGCCAGATTATAACTGCACTTGCTGCAGTGTCATTGGTTACTGGCACGTCTTATAAAGAAGATAGTACAAAAGCAGAAATGAGGAAGCTACCGGAGGGACTGAAGTTGGGCGTCGCAACCGCTGCATTTCAAATTGAAGGTGGCTGGAATGCGTCAGGTAGGTAGTAAAGTTTTCAATCATAAGTCTGGGAATTTATTTTTCTTCTCGGCATTTAACAGACGGAGTTCGCATCGCATCTTTTGTTTTATGATTCTCTGTACGTTTATACTTCCGTTCGCAAAATACGTGCTTGGTAGAATTGCGGACACCAGCCCGTTATTATTGTTTTATTTTATTACTTTTAGGAAGGCTTACAGTTATCAAGGTAACATATTATCAAGTTGCTAATAACAAGACTTCACAGATATATAACATATCGATTAATTTCAACCAAACAGTTAAATTTTAATGTGTACATAAGTAAGTAGGTTAGTCCTATTTATTTTATTAATTTATGTTGCTACATAATTAGTTAAAGAACCACTAGGCGGCGCATAATTCACAAAAAATGATTTGGCTAAGAGCGTCCTTGCTGTGATTATCTTAGTGTACAATAAGTCAACATCATGCTCAGAAGATACATCATTGCATGAATCTTCAAGCGCTTCTTATAAGAAAAGCATAACGGCTATAATAAGTAGTAGTGGTAGAAAGCACATCTAGAAGCGGCCTTTTACGTAATCCAATAGAGTTAGTGTGAAATGCTAACTTTGCTAGTAGTTCAGGGCAGTCAATCGAGCCATTTGCTATGTTATTCAAAAATATTATACATAATAATTATACTAATACACACACATTTTCACACACTGACAGAACTTATTCTTTTTTCTGCCATAAACAATCCCTCAGACTAACTAAAACCTCAACACTCAAATTTAACTTTACGAAACAAACTTAAAATTTAAATTTGCTACTTATAACTTAACTCATTAATAGTAGTATAAATAAAGACAATGTTTACTGAAGATTATGTGCCTTTTTATTGAAAACCAAATTTCAAGATGGTAGCAGAGCGTGGTTTTAATACTAATACTTACATGTACGTTTTTACTTTCAGATAAATCTCCAAGCATCTGGGACACTTACAGTCATACCCCAGGGCTAATCAAAGACGGCACAGATGGAAATGACACTTGCAAATCCTATGAGTATTACCAACGAGACATAAAGATGCTAAAGTTCCTAGGTGTGGACTTCTACAGGTTCTCGATTTCATGGCCAAGAGTTCTGCCAAGTGGATTTTCAAATATAATCAGCAAAGATGGTATTGGATATTACAGTACATTGGTTGATGAATTATTGGCCAACGGTATCGAGCCAGTCGTCACCATATACCATTGGGACTTGCCACAAAGTTTGCAAGATTTGGGAGGTTGGGTCAACCCTCTTATTGTTGATTGGTTTGAAGACTACGTGCGGGTATTGTACGACGCGTTGGGCGATCGAGTCAAAACATGGATAACACTGAATGAACCGAAGCAGTTTCTGATATTTGGTTACGGACAGGACAGATTTGCTCCTAATCTTGTTTCTGCTGGAATTGGGGACTATATTGCTGCGAAAAATGCATTGTTGGCACATGCCAGGGCTTGGCATCTCTACGACAAGGAATACAGAGAAAAACAGAAAGGCAAGTTCATTTTATACATATAAATATTCGTAGTTTACTCATACATTAACATCGAAAAAAAGTGGTTTGTTTAATCGTGCTTGAATATTTATCATAGTGTCACCTTTACCTGCTATTATTAGTATTTGAATCTTTGTGTCTGTCTGATACACGGTATAATAAGTATGGTAGGTAAGTAATGGTTTTTTTTACCATTTTTTTTCTGTTTTCAGGCTGCATTGGTATAACAATAGCGACAGATTTCCGTGAAGGATCTACGGATTCCCTCGCAGACGTAGAAGCAGGCAAGGTGGCACTAGACTTTGAAGTCGGCTTCTACAGTCACCCGATATTTTCGTCCACTGGAGGATTCCCTGAGAGAATGGTGAAACGTGTCGCTGAAAGGAGTGCAGAACAGGGCTTCCCCAGAAGTAGGCTGCCAGAGTTATCGCAGGAAGAAATTGCGTTCATAAAAGGTAGGTTGCATTTGACTTTAGTATAAGGTGGAATGTGTTCGGGAGTATTCTTATAGCAACATGAACGCAATTGACTATGACAAAGAGACATAATATTTCTAGATCAATATTAAATATCGATCTCAGTCTAGTCGCACTTTATGTCAAGGAATCTTAGAAGAACTTTTCGAACAGTGATAAAGTGCATTCGGAATTTATTTAAGTTGGCTCCATTTTGCACCTGTTCGTAATTCGCATTCCACTTTTCCACTCATTCCCACTTGGCTATTTCTTATGTGCAGGCATACAGTCACGTTATGTTTTTAACCAACCGAATTTTGATTTATAGGTTTACTTATTTATTTTAAATGTTTTAACTGATTTCCCTAAAATGAGGAGGGTATGTATGTATTTTTTATAATTATATAAAAAAATACTTTAATTCATTGTAACATTAACATATTATACAATAAGTCTTACGCAGGGGTCTTCTTTTAAGTATTTATATACCTGTGCTAGGAGGGCTCCCGCTTGATTTGAGATTTCGTAAAAGCAATGTATATGGTTTTGGAAGTATTTATTGTTAATAGATCGGAGTTCAACTAATCGGCAATCCTGGCAAGGCTCTCTTCAGCAGACTTATACACAGTTTCCCTTGTAACTCCAGTAAAAACAACGGCTGTCTCATCGGCGTAGGAGAATACCCGACCATTCTCAATTCTCATGTCGCAAAGTCTATTTATATATTATGTATTTTAGAAATAGGGTTGGGCCCAAAACACTGCCCTGCGGGATACCGAAACCCATATTTGCCTCCTCACTCGTTTATTTTCCTAATCTAATACGTTGCTTTCTATCTATAAGATAATCTGTAAGCAAAGAGAAGGACATTTCCTTAATGCCTCTAGACTACGCACAAGGATGGAGACTGAGACAGTATCGAAAGCTTTTTTTAAATCAAGATTAATAGTTAAGTCACGTTTTTCCTGTATCCACTTGGTTAACAATATGAGAGGTTAATGCTAACTGCATCTTCGGTCGATTTCGAAAAACGGTTTCGAGAACTGGATTTAATACTCAATTCGTTAAGGTACTTTATTAGTCGAATGTTTATTAATGTTCCTAAATTTTTTGAAATTGTAGGCAATACAGATATTGGCCGGTAATTATTTACGTCGTCTCTGTCACAGGTGTAATAATAGTTTGTTTCAAGGCGAGTGGAAACATCCCTTGTCTAGAGCACAGATTTGCTAGTATAGGAAATTGTGTAGGTTTAGTGTCCCATCCTGCCCCATCCCATATAACATAGTAGTCCTGTAGTAAGTCGACTTTATTATGGTAAGATGTTCTTAATTCAATTTTAAATTGTCCTTACTATATTTCAGGTACAAGTGACTTCTACGGGTTTAACCACTATTCTACCAAGTTTTACAATCCGGAAAAATACACAAAAGGAGTATTCGCAGTGCCTTCGTATGAAGATGATATCGGGGCCGTGGCTGACTACGGCGATTATCATCCGGCTCCTATGATACATACTACTGTAAGTTTCAGATCAATATTAGCTTAGTTTTTTTTAACTTGATAATTCACTAAAAATTTTAAATATTTTATTTTCCAAAAGAGTACACGAAAGTAATAAAGTTTATGATTTCAAACTAGTCGATTCCTATGAAGTAGAGCCGGTAAAAAGCACTGTTTTTGAGTATTAACTAATGAAGATTTTATTTATAAAACCTTTCCCCACACTAGGATTGCTCCAGAATTATAAAATCACATACATAGGTGCGTTTATAAACATATAAACTCACATACACAAATAGCCAGAGCCGGAACAAATATCTATAGGCCATACAAATATTTGTGCCATACGGGAACCTAACCAGTGATACGCAGCGCAGCAGCAAATCGCTCAGCCATTGCGCCAACAGTGCGCTACTGGCGTCTATTTGGGAAATTCCATAACACCAATAAAAATTAACAAATCTTTTTAAAACCTTTCAGAAAATCCCCAACGGAATCAGAAAAGCACTAAACTGGGTTAAAGACACATACAACAACCCTCGAGTCATGATCACTGAGAATGGATACGGTAATTATGGTGGGGACAATGACATTGACAGGATCGATTACTATAAAGCTTATATCGCCGCCGTCTTGGACGCCATTGAAGTGGACGGCTGTAATGTCGAGACTTACACTGCATGGAGTCTTATGGATAACTTCGAATGGGATTCTGGAGTAAAGTAAGTAATCGTAATAGTGACCAAAGCGGGGAAAACTACTTGTAGAATGGATGGCCATTAGTGAAGGTCGCGGGAATCCGCTACACGCAAGGGCCGGTCCTTGGGGGACGCTTGCGTCCAGCAGTGCAAGCCTTCCAGCTGAATGATGGTTATGACTATTCTTAACTTTTCCTCCTTTTGATCCTCTCTTTGATCTCTATTTTGAAACTACTTGACCTAATGATAGGTAACGTCTAAATTTACCACTACTTTATATAATATTTATTTATTTACTTTCAGAGCAAAGTTCGGTCTTTTCGAAGTAGACTTTGAAGATGAGAAGAGGACTCGCAAAGCAAGACTGTCAGCTCTATGGTACAAAAATCTGATAGCCAGCAGGATTTTAGACCCTGCCGATGAACCGACCTTTGAAGAAATAGAGTTTTAGTGTAATTATGAAAAATAAAAGGACTGACTAAACTACGAACTAATATAAGTTTAATAAATAGGATATAATAACCTAATGTGTTTGGTTGATTAAAATGGTAAATTGGCCATCTTTTTATCCAATAGATAAACCAACAGGGCCAATCAAAGGCATAGATACTCCGCGTCGTCATACTTTGACTGGTTATCATAATTTCGTGGAGAAACATCTAACATTTCTTCCTTTTGGGAGGTTGTGGTCACCTCTGGTGTCAGAGTTAATTAAGCCGATAACATAAATAAACATTATTAAATAACATTTGGAATATAGAGGCTGAACACTGGACAGTCGATAGACAGAGACTACATTCCACAAAGTGGAAAGCAATTTTCACGGAAGTGAACAGTACTTGAAAAGGTATCTTTACCTACAATTACATTTTCTAAACATCCTCTATTCTACTCTTTTACTTTTCCACGTCAATGTACATCATTCCTTCGGTTCCTTCCACGCGTAAGATATGGAAAATTCTTATCGACTGTACCCCTCATTGCAATGAGCTTCTTTGTATCAGCTTCGTTCCTTACAAGGCACATTTTTGCGTTTCAATTGTCACAAATAAAAAGATCTTTTTGAATATTCCAGAATATCGTAGTACTTTTAGGATCCAGAATTCTAAGGATTGGGTTTGAATAGAACTATTGTTGTCTGATATTTTAGGGCTCATTAAAGTCTGAAGATAAAATTCAGATGCTTTTTGGCGAGTCTTTTAATATGGAATTTGTTATTAGATTTATATATATATAGATAGATTATAATAAGATTATTCTCCTTTGTTGAGTTAAGAATCTACCAATTTTGTGTCACCAAATTATGTAGGTTTACGTAGGCATGCTTCATGTTTCAGGATAACCTGATCACAAACATATATACATAAACTCACGCCTCTTTCCCAGTGGGGTAGGCAGACATTGCAGAACGCCACTTGCTACGACCCTTACATACTCCCTTTGTTTCGTTTTCGTTCATATATCAGGTCATACACGCACGCTGGTTATGAGTAATCATCATCATCATTTCAGCCGAAAGACGTTCACTGCTGGACGTTTCGCATCCACCGGACGCCCGCAGCCTTGAGTTATGTATACTACCACCGAACAACTAAAGTCCAACCAGACCAAATACCAACCACCAAAACAAAGAACCAGGCTCCAGAAAAGTGACATTCCCACAACGAAAGCATTGCAATAGCGATTGGTAATATGTCAAAGATGTATGGGATTGACAAACGCTATAAAAATTTAACATGACTCCCTTACATTTTGACATGCCCATTGCTTACATTGAATGACACTCATGAGCCTCAAATCAAAGTCACACTATTGCATCGCTTGATCATGTTTCACATTCTGATCTCTAAAGAAAATAGTCTGTCAGTGTCCGGAATTAGTCGGAGACTCCCGAAATAAATACGAACGTAAAACCAAAACTGTATATTAAACCAAATGAGAGCGAAATAAGAGCCTAATTACGACAGCTATCTGTAGCATATGAGATACTATATTCCATAAAAATATTAAACATGATTTCTATGATCCGCAAGTTGAACGAACTCGTTAGAGTACAGCTACGTGTTATAACGTACAAGACGACGTGTTTACGGCCTCACATCCGTCACTCAAATGTGGATGAGATTGTTCAAATATTGTAATTAGGGTTGCCAAGAACTCTTCTTATAAAAATACTTAGAAGGTAATGAAGAAATTGACTTTAATACTTATGATACCAGCTTGCAGGGCAAAGTCCTCTTCTCATACAGAGAAGACATAAGCAATAATCACCATGCCCACTAAAGGCGTGTTGGCTATTTCAAACTTATTACTAACCATAAGAACAGAGGCTCTAGACAAGTGTCATTAGATGTCAGCGTCGGCGATAGTCGAAATTTTAAAGTGACTGATCACGTGATTTTTTGATATCGCTTGTCAATGCCATACAATTCTGACATTTTTCATATCGCTATTATCGCCACACTTTCGATGATAGAATGTCTCTTGATTAAGGCCTTTGGTTTCTTTACGATATTGTCAGTGATGTCCAAGATAAACTTATAAAGTAAATATAAATTGAATAGTTATTTTGTTGAAATGGTAAAAATATGAATTGTAGCAAACCAGAAAATGCACCTGTACTCAGATTTAAGCCAGCGAAATGTCCCTGGCTTAAATCTGAGTACAGGTGCATTTTCTGGTCTGAGATCGTTGAGATAAATGGACTAATAATTTTTTATAGATTAGACAATAAAGGCAGTCTTATAGCTGACAACAATTTTGATGGCTTAACAACCATGAAATAGAAAATGCACATCAATAAAAAAACAAAATATAGAATTATCTATAACCACCAACATCTGTACGTTAATAAAATATTAGTGTATTATAATTAAATTCAAATTATCACCGTTATTGCACCTACCACTATTCTCCTCTGCATCACCCAAAGGTTGACTGGTACAAAATGCCTAAGGCATGAAGTCCACCTCTGTACGCTTGTGCGCTTACAGTATTAAATAAATAATCATCATCATCATATTGTGTGTTCCTAAATTAATGATTCCGCAATTAAAATGATACTCGATTTCGTTTTGTAATTGTGTGCCTATAATATTAATACCTATGCGGCGTAACAACTGTAACCTATTCAAAGCTAACCCGTATAACGGCAAGTACGTAGAACCGAAATAAGAGCAAAAAAATTAATCCAACTATCGATATATATACCTAAGCTGAGCAACTCTAGTACCCCTATGTTTTATTCGATATTCATTGCCATAGAAACAATTACTATTCTCACTTGCTTTGGTTCCGTATATACCAAAAGTAATAAAATAATAAAAACAGGAATACTGAGAATTGCGACCTTTTTATTTTTCTGTTCACACGTTCACTACACTACAAAAATGGCTAGTGATTTTTAGCACCACAATTTGCTTTGATGTTTTTTGTAAAAATAAAACACCAAATTCTAGCACTCTGCCCACGACTTCGTTCGCATGATTTCGTATTTTATTCAACTAAGTACAGATTACTTATTATGTGTTGTTGTTTATTAGTGAAGGCAACAAAAAATAAGCTATTATTAAATCAATAATAAATGGGGTATTTGAGATATATACGGTTTAAGTTAGGATTTACAAAACTTTAATGACGTGACCGATAAGTTTTAGATAAATAAAGGGCTCGTGGGTAAATAACAGTCACATCGGTCATTCGATCAAAACCTCAGTCACGAGGCTTTACAATAAGATCCATAGCGAGTACACCACACACCACCTATTATTAAACTATGCACCTGCCATGTTGTCTCTTCACCACCCTTGGTTGACTGGTAGAGAATGCCTAAGGCATTAAGACCGCCTTTACACCTTTGTGCATGAAGTATAAATAAATAAAGTAAAGCATCCTCTATTCAAAGGTCGTTTAGTCGGTTCATTTACTGAAGATCTTCTTCATTGAATTCTGTCTCTTCAAACCTATTACTTCTTATATATCAAACGCCCTAGGTTTATCCTGTTTTTAAGCCTAGCCCATTAATTTCCTTTAAAAATAACTGAGATCTTACCTGTATTTATTATCAAACTGTGGCAAAATAACACTGCAATAAAGAGAAAAATCAAGTGAACTAAATTTTCAATTGCCAACTTTTATGACATTATCATGTCAGTCCCCAAAGAAAAGTAATCCACAGAACAAACATTTCCTTCAGCAAAAATCTTATAAAAACATCCATAACGAATTCCATCCGACTATAATCCCTTTGCCATTCCAAACGACGCCCGTGGGAAGCTATTTCAGCGCAGCCCTATTCAGTCGGAACAATGCTCCACAAAATAAATCCAGAAAGAAAAACATCGGAACACAGCTCACCTATTCGGTTATAAAGTTTTTGGGATTCGTCAACCCTAGTTGCGATTCAGGGCAGGGGTGGCCACAATGCGGTGTGTTTGCAATAAAAGAGCAATACGGTGCGCAGCGGTCGACACCGCCGCGATATTTGGCACCGTTCGAGCTATAGAGCTGTTGCTGTAGTAGAAGTGACGACGGAACTATTTTGGTGGCAGAAATACTGACCCAACTTTGTAAACCCTGGTCTAAAGCGAAATGTATTTGATATATCTTGCTATTTATAGCGTTAGCTAGATATGAAAAACCGCCAACACCCATGTGATATTTGTCACCATCGAGCTATAGAGCTGTGTTCCAGCAAAAGTGACGAAACTATTTTGGTTGACGGAAATACTGACCCAACTTTGTAAACCCTGGTCTAAGGCGAAGTTTCTAAGATTTCTCTTTTTATAGCGGTAGGTAGGCAAACCCATCAAAACTGACATAATGTTTGGTACCGTTGAGATATTGAGGTGTTACTGCTGTAGAAGTGACGACGGAACTATTTTAGTGGCTGGAATACTGACCCAAGTCAGTGAAGTTCTTTTTTATTTATCTAGCAATATTCGTTGGTATGTCAACAAACCTTGCGCAAGCGACCTTCACTGTATAATTATCATCAACATAATTTCAGCCGAAAAACGTCCTACTACTAGTCATAGGCCTCCCCAAAGTGTCACCACATTTGATCGGTCCTGTGGGTCTCGCATCCAGCGGATGCTCGCAGCCTTCATTGTATAAGAAGAGACCTTTGCTCTGCAATAAGACCAATATTGTAAGTAGTCAGTCTGGTAGGCCGAACTTTACGTATCAAAGTTTGGACCTCAGGCTCGAGAGGATTGGGTAATCAGAATGCTGAATATGTCCCTGCGAATGTCTTGAGAATACAGAGCATTGGTACTGCTACGTTTTTCTGTCTCCAAAATATAGCAAGGCGTTTTCCTGTATAACTAAACCGGAAAACTCAGTAAGCTCTTTATAAAAGGTTATGTTTCAATTTATTTCTAATAGCACAGACGACTGAACTGTAGAACATGTTACAGCCATGAGTAATTTTAAACTAGAAGTTAAATGCAAAAAAATCTTTTTCACAAGTTTGTGTGTTTTGCTTTTAAAGTCGGTTTATTTTATTGTGAAATATTTTTATTTCTCTCTTTTTAGTTTTAGTACACTATTACTAAAAAGTGAGTAAGTTATTAAGATACCTAAAGGATTGACAAAATAACCATAATAAATTAATTTACACATTAGTGCTGTGTGTCCATATATGCTCCATATCTTAAAAAAAACGATTTGGATGAAACTAGCATTATTCGCTAAGTTGAGAGATACTTAAACCAATTAAAAAATAATGGTCACGATCCTATAGTCCGTTATATATCCTAAGAAGATGGATCCTAAGTAGTTTCGGCAAATGCGTGGCAAAATATACATACATACTAACAAAGATACATACATACACTTATGAAATTTGGCACACATGTTTAGAAGCCCAATACTCTATAACATATGTGAACATTGGGCAAATCCAGCAAAATTACATACATACGTATTGAATTGATTTATCCTTTTTCTTGAAGTCGGTAAAAACCGCTGACTAATTTGGCATAGTCCAATAAAATAAGTAAAGTAGCTAGTTAAAACCAAAATAAAAGTAGACAGTAGTGGTAAATAAAAGTAGTAGCAATAATAGAAAGTAAAAGATCAGATAAGTCTCACTCTCATTGCAATACAGCCATCCTACGAAAGACAGCAAAATATCATCAAGCCAGCTTATTTGATTCCCCTCTACGAAGAACGATGTTTGGAATTCATTAGCCGCATATTTTCGTGTCAGCCCTAGTTATGATTCAGGGAGTGCGGTGTCGCAAGCCCGCCGGGAATTCTGCGACGGTTTTCTTAGGGCTGCAAGAATTTGATAAAATTATTATTAGCCTGGCTACCCTCAAATCTATATTTATATCGTTTTGGTGAGGTTGTTTTATGAAGGCAAGGTTGTTGATAAAAATAATATTTTCTGATGTAAATTAGCTGGCTTAGCTTAGCTTATTTGAAAATGGCTGGCTATGGCAAAAAAAATCCTAGTTGCGGAAATAGGAACATAATCACACTTCACACTTATCACACTTTACAATAAAGGCGAAAGTTTGTAAGTGTGTGTGTTTGTATGTTTGTTACTTCTTCACGCTCAAACTATACGGATCTAGATGAAATTTGGCACAGAGATAGTTTACAGTCAGGAATAGCCCGTAGGATACTTTTTATCCCGGGAATATATTCTCTTGGGATAATTTTCGACTTTCACGTGGGTGAAGCCGCTTGCAAAATCTAGTGCTATCAATAAAATAATGCTTTTGACATTAATATATGTTTGTGATTTTTTGTTATAATGGTAATTTTATCATTATAATTACAGGAGATCGAGATACGGTTCAAGCCGATAAGCCTGTCCTTGTTTGTTCCTTATTGGCTTGAACCGTATATTAATTTGGCGACTATATTAATATTGGTAAAAGTACCCTGTGATCAGGCGATGCGTCGGAAAGACCTGTGTCCAGAAGTCGCGATCATCGATGATTATGATATTGTTTATTGGAATAAGTCCGCTTGTTACATACAGTCTTTAATTCTTACTCATAAAATCTGTATAGCATATGTTAAGCTGACTCTCTATACAGACATTTAAATCAACAATCTGCTTAACATATGTTAAACAGTTCAGAGATCTTATGAATAAGATCTTAAAATTATTGTTTTTAAATAATTTCTTTCTTTACTTAATTAGCTTAACCGGAATAATTATAATGTTAAGATATTTCTCAGTGTCGAGTCTAAATCATATCTGATCTGCTTACATCGGAATTGAGAAGAGAGATTGTTGCAATATTGAAAACTTTGCATTGGAACGGTAGCCCGGGCCGTGTTGCGAGTTCGTTCATTTTCGTACTCGTATTGCTAAAAATGGCTGCTACGGACCCATTTTCGTTTAATATTTAAAGCTCACGTTTTAAACCCGGCCTTTTGGGATGACATGAGGTCTGGCTAATTGATGACACGTTTTTGAGTTTTGATTTAAATAAATAAGTTTCATTTGCCAGTACCACTGCATATTATAAAACAAAGTTCCCCGCCGCGTCTGCCTGTCTGTTCGCGATAAACTCAAAAACTACTGAATGGATTTTCATGCAGTTTTCATCAATAGACAGAGTGATTCATGAAGAAGGTTTAAATTTATAATTTGTTAAGGTTTGGTGTAAATTGGTTGAAATATAACGATCATTGTTACAAAATTCAAGCCCCTTGGGAGCTTTAATCGAAAACGCTGCCTAATTTCTTTGAGATATAACAAAACAATGTATGGTGGGATAATCCACATATTCGACGCAACAAGCTGATGCGACCCTACAACAGAAAAAACATTTCGTAATAATATGGTCTACCACCCGTGCGAAGCCGGGGTGGGTCTCCAGTACTTAATATAACGATTGTTAAAATTTTCGGAGGCTCTAGACAAAATTGAATTAGATTCTGTCTAGAAACTCTGACAATTTTATTTGCAGGCGATGGTCTAAATGCCAAAATTACATTGGTTTGTGGTAGTAAGGGATTGGTTACGTGGCATGTCGTTAGCGCTAGATATTCCCAATTTGTCCTTTATGCCAATCGCCATTGCGACTCTTTCGTTGAAAGCATGACACACACAGCTTCAGAAAGTTAAGGATTCATAATCATCATCATATCAGCCGAAAAACGTCCACTGCTGGACATAGGCCTCCCCCAAGAGTCGCCACATTAACCGGTCTCGTGCGTCACGTAACCAGCGGGTCCCCGTAACCTACACCAGGTCATCGGTCCACCTGGTGGGAGGCCAAGGATTCATAAGCGTTACCAAAATGTCAAGCATTTTGGACTTCCGACAACTTACAACTACTATAGTGACAGTATGTCACCTTGTCTAGAAACGAAGTTCACATAAACCTCGTTGACACAATGCCAGTTTCAATACTGGTAAGATGCGAGAATGAAGAGACAGCGCTGTCCTAATACAACGCGATCATCGCGCGAACATGCGACCGTCGCGTTCATTTGTATCGCGTAATCGAAAGTCGCCCTATGTCGGCGCGACGACGCGTTCGTGTCCTAGCCGACAGGCGCTTTATCGCTTTCATGCTGTGTTTCACTTAAACTTACTCATCGTTTAAACGAGACCTTAACTCCTCAAGGAAATAGCGTTCGTTATAATTTAAAGAGCATTTAGCATCTACAAAGCCTACATACAAGTACAAAGCACCTTGAACTGTCACATCCACATTTCCATACAAATTGTTTCGTTTCTTCGCCAAACATCTGTTACAACGTCAACATCCTGCTAAGCGGTGTTAGACTAAGGAACATTATTCAGACTGTGTGTTATTATGTACTTGCGTTTTCAAGTGTGTCAGTATATGTTCGTTTCCTTTAGATAATTGCGTGTAGACAGGTTGAAGACTTGAACGAAAATGTTTCCAAGGAATTTGGTGCTTGTCGCTTTGTTTATTTCCGTTCCCACTTAAATCTTCAAGAAGTCTAAAACTTTTAAGTGGTTTTGAAAATATGTTTGGTTATACTTTATCAGGTAAATATTAATAAGCAAAGCAATCATATCTGTATACTTCATACAACTATCAAAATCCTCGTATTGACTTCCATTTTTGCCAAGTAACGTTATAAATGATCTATCCAACTATTCTCTTACCTATCTCTTTTTTCATAGCTCACTTACACAGATCACAATCGATTAGCATACTTATTGTTGCCGTAGTAGATATCATCAATTTTATAATATCAGATTTGTACAAAGTACATATTTGCTCCACACTGTACAAAAATCGTTACAAACTGCTTAATCATTCTGCTTATATCTAAAGTTACGTACGTCGGAAACAATATCGCGCCGCCGTTTGGCGTCCTATTAAAAATCGTTCAGGCCACAAGCATGAAAAAGACAGCTACAGAAGATCAACTCTTTCTACCAAGTGAAATCGGGAACACGCACACATAGACCCGCGCGTACGGCGATCTGCCGGAAGAGCACGGCCTCTGAGATAGGTTTTATTCACGCATTTCATCACGGTTTTTGCTCCCAAACTGTGATAAAAATGTGTGACTTAAGCCTGTCACAGTAGGACGTGCTTGCCAGCTGAAACAAATGACAGTCGTGAGTGCGCTTGCAATCGTTGTACGTGAAGCGTGACTGTGTGTGCGTGCGTTTTCACTTGTAGTATGGAATTGACCGTCTGTATATATCTGTTAAGTGGCTCAATGTTCCAGTCTCATTAGCATAGGCCCCCTGCTCACTGAATTTAATACCTTGCGGGAGTACCGAAAGAATAGCTGTTCTTCAATCTAAGGAATTTAAATAAAGTTTGTTTTGATACTTTATAAGTAACAGGTTGATTTTTTCAGGGAAAATGGAGATTGCTAGCTTTTACAGATGGGAAAAAAGAATACTGTTTTCCTTATTGCGGACCGATATTTAGGTGATTCGTTAAAGTATTTAAGATCACGTTTTGTTTAGAAGAAGCCCTTTCACCTTGCCGCACTTTACGAGATTAGAAAAGATCTTCCCACTTGGGTTTGGAGACGGTTCAAGGACTCTGAAGCTCTGGGATCAAATTATAATATGAAATGCACCAGTTGCGGCCCTCCCCAATCCCATTTTAGTTCCTTCGATGAAGCTTAGGTTCATCCCGAGGGAGTCCTTTTCCTAAAAGTTTACAACATATCGCACCCCTCCCTCCAAATAATCAGACCGCCTTTGTTATGAATAATTATTTTATACACAACACCTGTCCTAAAACTTTGCACCCGTCGAAGTGCTAAGAATCCATACTTAGCACTTTGCACGAGCGGATCCTTAACACCACTTCGTAAACAAAGGTGACAATTTTGTAAACAAATCAAATTATTAATTACTATGCAAAATTAGAATACCGTACATTTAAATTAGCATTAGCACGCGCCGGTAACTTTCCAATGTAATAAAATATTCTTAAGGGGAATCGGTGAAAGCTTTTAAGACATCGATACCGTACTGATAGGTACTTACTGAAAGGTAAGTTTTGATTGCAGATGTTGCTAAATTGCTAAATATATAATTGCTGTACCTACAGATATATAGTTTTTTTTATTTTATTTTACTCAATGACCAAAATGTGTAACTGCATGGACATAAATAGATAATGCAAGTTCCTCCATCTGTATAAAAACCAAGCGAGCCACTTTTCCACACACAGTTTAAAAAATCAATCTGCCTAGTCTGTTCCCAACTATATTGGGGTCGGCTTTCCAGTCTTACCGGATTCAGCTGAGTACATGTTTTACATGGAGCGACTGCCTATCTGACCTCCACAACCCAGTAATGGGTAACACGGTACCCCTTTTCAAGACTGGTGCCAGATCTCAGGCTTCTGACTACCCGTAACGACTGTCAAAGATCTTCAAATGACAGCCGGGACCAACGCAACGGCTTAACGTGCTTTCCGAGGCACGGAGGAAACTCAGTATGTTGCCACCTGTTGGTCACCCATCCACGGCCCGACCTCATCAAGCGTTGCTTAACCTTGATGATTGACCAGTGCGGCTGTTATTATTTAGCCACGAGCTCCTCCACAAATTTACTTAAGTAAGTAAGTAACAAATTTACTTACCGATGAAAGAAAATATTTCCATTGCCTCAACCAACTTTTTACTATACAGTTTTTACAGCTCAATTTATGGCTTAATTAGGCATTTTTCTAGAATTAGGTGGATGTCCGGTGCCGATAATGCTAAATGAAACAGCTTAAAGTACGATTATTGATCGTACTTTGAGCTGTTTCATTTTGCATTATTATTTTGATTATTGATCGTACTTTGAGCTGTTTCATTTTGCATTATTATTTTGATTATTGATCGTACTTTTACTCCCTTTTTTGACACGCGAAGTACATACAATCGCTTCATCATCTCACAAAGTGGGGCTACCATGATGAAACAAAATCAGGGTGTGAACGCAGAGCCGAGTCACAAACAAACTGTGCTCCATCTTTTATCCTGTCCTCTGTACTCCAATACATGCAGCCCGTTGCGCTCCCATCGATAATGCCGTGGCAGTGTAAAAGATTTGAGCCGGAAAAATCTAAATTACTGTCTTTCTAGCGACATAAAGAAGAAGAATGACCAATTTTTGTTTGTCATAAAGTAGATATACATATTCAGAATTGTCATGTGCCGTCAATTTCTATGAGAAAACGGTGACAATTACTGTCAAGCCTGATTGACATGATTTTTTTTTACTATACCGTTTGAGTGAGAGTTTTAGTTGGAACGGTACTATATAACAAATCTTCCATACCTACTACCTAGAAGTGTCAATTCATCAAAATCCTAATTACACTTTTTTCAGAAATCTGTCCATTTACCTCAAAACAGTTAACGACACACGTGTACCGACCGATCAATCAGGATTTATTGAGACACACATTACATTAATGAAACATTTCATTACGTGCCGTGTCCAAGCCGTGTCCCGACCGTGTCGTGTCTCGTCCGTGTCACACGGTACGGCAAACGAACGTCCAAATTCAACAGATGTTGACTGATATTTAAGACGACGTACCTTTCAGCTTTGGTCAAGTTAAGGTAAAGTATTCTGACATCGTGTAATTAGGGATTGTAATGTAATGTAATTATGAATGGATCAAAATTACCGAACTTTACTGAGTTTTTAGTTGGTGTAGTGGTTGCAAGCGCTACTGCTGGAAAAGTGGTAGGTGGCGGAGCCGCCTACTCGGGGTCGTTTGGCGCCCATGTGCTGGTTTGGAAGAGGGTCCGGTGACGGACTGCCGCGGCCGGTTTGCAGCGAGTGCTAACGCGTGCCCGTGTTCACGGCACCATGACACTTAAGGAAACCGTAGACGTTTAGTGGGTTGGAGTCCCACATAACTGCACTATATGCCCGTGGCAGCGCAGTATGCATAAGCATTTCTCCAGGAAAAAAAAAAAAGGAATTAAAAAAAAACAACATGACATCATTGTCATGTTGTTTTTTTTTAATTCTTTTACTGTGCGTACAATGCAATTATTCCAGAAAACTTATGTGAGTATGGCTGGGATAACTACGCATAATATATGTATGTCCACCATATTGCCGTATGCTGTCTTGATGTCCGATGACGGCACGAGCCTGGCTGAATTATATTATGCAAATCCAGTGGTCATTCCCTGAAATGTAATCCGCAGTATTGTCCCTCATTTCTCCCTTTGAATTCCTATTACAAAATATATATTACAAAATACCGGTTTAATCAACAATACCACACCCACATTGGGTCTTCAAATGAAATGGTTTCATCATTAATATTCAGTAACTTATGTATATGTTGTAAAGCTACGCAGGACTGATTCTCTAAAGAGGCAAAGCTTTCGTGATCAAATTCTATATGTACATGATGCCTTGGTACTAGCATATGTAGATAGACTCATTGCTGTATACTCAGAGATAGACAAGAGGCCACTAAATACGTTACCTGTCTGAATATTGTATTTTATATTCAACATAAAGATGTTACTTTTTCATTTTAATATTTAGATACATATTTTGTTGACGAGCTCATAGCTAAATAAAACAGCTGCAAGGTCTTACATGTTAAGACAACGACGGGTGGCCAATTTCAAGTAATTAACGGTACAAAAATCATAATTCTCAAGTTGAGAGTAGACTAAAATAGTACATTGTGATACAAGGGTGGAAAGTAGGTTATTGCAAACGAGATGCAATACACACACCCGTGTATCACACGACGTTTTTCAATACAGTTGAGGGAAACAGTAAAAACAAATCAAAGAATTACATTTGTTTTTTCCATAAAATAAAATTATCGTAAGTCGCCAAAGATCTCTCTTTCTCGAGATTTTGGGAGCAAAATTTCATTTTGCGCAGTTTTCGCCTCAGATCGGGTGGAGTTGATTCCATTTCATCACTTATACCTAATTGAACTCATATTAACAAAAAAAAAACAATTTACTTACATACATACATAAAATCACGCCTTTTTCCCATGGGGGTAGGCAGAAACTACAGAACGCCACCTGCTACGATCCTTACATACTTCTTTTGCTTCACTCACATTCATACATCTAGTCATGAACACACGCCGGTTATGAGTACTGCGCACCTGGCCTTTCTGAAGAACATCACCTATAATGTCTATGTATGTCTTTCTAGGGCGTCCCCTCCCGGCGTTTCCATTCACGTCTGCCCTGTGAATACCTTTCGTTAGTCGCCTTCATCATTCTCTCAACATGACCACACACATCTTAACATACTCTTTTCAATTTTAGTCACTAAATCTTCTTTTAAACCACAACGTTGTCTTATTACCTCATTTCTCAATCTATCATTTAAAGTTACACCACACATACTTCGCAAGGAACGCATTTCTACTGCATTAATCCTACTTTCATGTCTTTTTTGCCATACCCAACCTTCACTTCCATACATAAGTGTAGGCACACTGTTGTGAACGGCGAGTCGAGCTTCCAGAGACATCGATTTGCTGGTCACAACGCATGTATCACCCATTCACCCATCCCATTCACTTTATTTCCTGCATTCACTCTCCTTTCCACATCCTCTTCAAAAATAATTTATCCAAAACACACACAAAACATTAAAATTTTCTGAAAATGGCGCGTTTTTGCAACTGGACATATTTTTTTACAACGAAAACAGCCTATACAGCCTATTAGACTTCTGACAAATTTTTATGCGAAAATAATTAAATTAAAACTGGTAATTAAATATATTAAAGAACCATCTAAAAGACTTGAGAATTCAATGCTAAGACGTACGGACTCATTCATTTTTTCTCATATAAAATCTAACCTATTTTATTATAAGTATGAAAACTCCTTGCTTCTAACCTTTTTTGAATTGATTTATACATTTAAAACTCAACTGCAAAAATAATAATCGAGCCCTTCGCTTTTTTTTTTCTCCTGCAACCAGTGTTTCAAACCAACAAGATCATGATGATATTATTATAATATTCACCCGAAGAAGCACTAGCTTTGTTAACAGAGCTGAAATTTACTTATCAGTATACTGGACTGCGAGCACCAGCTATACGAAATAAAAAATTTAAAGCACCTATATCCCCCTTATTATATTTTTTTCGATGAAAAACAAAAGTGTTATCCGTCTAACATTACTGCTACAGATTAGAGATTTATTAGATTAGTTAGACCATACAACAACCCACATAGCACAAAATCAATGTGATGTTTTTACTACTCTGGACGATAATATTACACATTTGATTTTATCTTCGGGCTATGTCGGTAACCCTGGTTCTCTTGCGGATCTCTACATTTCTGATTCGATCACGCAAGGAAACACCGAGCATAGCCCTCTCCATTGCCCTTTGAGTGACTGTAAGCTTTCTGATGAGGCCCATTGTAAGCGACCACGTCTCAGAGCCATATTATTATGTCATCACTGGCAACACACACTGGTCATAGACTATCGTCTTGAGACACTGTGGTAAGTTGGATGAGAAGACACCGCGCACCTTCCCGAACGCTGCCCAACCGAGTCGGATTCGACGGTTGACCTCTTTCTCGAAGTTGGCCCTACCCAACTGGATCGTTTGTCCCAGGTAGACATAGTCGCCCACAACTTCGAGTGTAGAGTCTCCGACCTTGATAGGAGTGGGTGTAACATGGACATTCAACATTACCTTGGTTTTGTCCATGTTCATTCTAAGACCCACTCTTTCAGAAGCTCTACTGAGGTCATCGAGCATTTTACTGAGGTCCTCCATGGTCTCAGCCATAACCACTATATCGTCGGCAAACCGAAGGTGAGTGATGTACTCTCCATTGACGTTGATGCCTAGCCCTCTCCAGTCCAGAACCTTGAAGACATCCTCCAGTGCAGCGGTAAACAGCTTCGGAGATATGACGTCTTCCTGTCTCACACCTCGCTGCAGAAGGACTGGTTCCGAGGTCTGATCCTGAAGTCGAACTGACATGGTGGCGTTTTTGTATAAACACTTCAACACTTCGATGTACCGGTGGTCAATTTGGCACCGTTGGAGAGACTGCACTATAGCCCTAGTCTCGATCGAGATTCTTTGTGCATATGGGTGGGATGTCCACCATGTACCGATGGCGCGTTGCCGTACGTCTTGTAGTCCGATGATGGGAAGGGCTAGGTGGAATCAAATTGTACAGTTCCGTCGCACACCCCCCGAATTGTAACCGATAAAAAACCGACAGGCTGGCAACTCAGCGTCGTTGTTCGAGGTTCTGGAGCTTTGACGCGACCAGTGCATCATTGCCAATAATTCTCTTTCCCATCGGTCAATCGACTCAAGTGCATCAAGCTGGTATTTGGCAGATCCGTCCCAGAGGTGAGAGTAGTACTCCATGCATAACCGAACTTGCACTTTATAAAAGTTGAGCAGCTGTTCAGGCTTGAAGTACCATCTCACATTTGCAAGAATCCCCAGATTTTTTGCAGCCAACTGCGTTTTCAATTTTACTAACAAATACCGTATATTGAAAAACCTAAAGGTGCGATGGCCGACACGCACTTCGCCGGTTTTTAGGGTTCCGTACCCAAAGGGTAAAAACGGGACCCTATTACTGAGACTTCGCTGTCTCATGAACCGTGATAGTTAGACAGTTGAAATTTTCACAGATGATGTATTTCTGTTGCCGCTATAACAACAAATACTAAAAACAGAATAAAATAAATATTTAAGTGGGGCTCCCATACAACAAACGTGATTTTTATTGCCGTTTTTTGCGATAATGGTACGGAACCCTTCGTGCTCGAGTCCGACTCGCACTTGGCCGGTTTTTTTTTATTTAAATGCAGATTTATTCTCCACAGTGCAGCTGTCACACTTAAAACCGCATTTTATCGAAGCCTATTAATTTACCTCTTATAGATAGTCGACTAATGAAGCCTGAATTGATTGATCGACTTTATCGTTTAAAACAAGGATACAAAATAGCCCTTTAAATAGTGAAGCGTAAATGCCGATCTGTCAATACCATTCACTATCAGTTTGCTGTACTAAAAATGGGCACGGTTTTGTAAAGCTCTCAAATAAATTAAATACTATAGTTGTTGTTTTATTGTTTTTAACATGAATTACTGAAAACAATTATTACTTATCCCATTACGGGGTACATACTTGTACATTCCTATTTTCTTCTATGAAGCTCAACATAAATCCTCCATTGACAAAAATTAAGGTAGTTGCACAAAAAGAGCCTTTTTAAGACTAGTTTTATATGTTCTTATCGAAAATAATCGGTAGCAGTTCAGAGGACGCTTTGATTACCGGTTTTAGTACACAAACAACAAAGTGAGAATTCGACCCTGTAGCCATCTGTCGAGATAGCCTAACTCGCCCAATTGAAAAGAAGGCAAAATCTTACATTGGTTTTAAGTCGATTTATTGCGTACTTTGCTATAGCTTGGCAAATTCGTACGTGACACTCCTATGGTACGCGGGCGCCGGGACGTAAGGCAGCGGGGGTGATAAAACGTGCGCGCGGGACGGGGGTCACCTGAGGGGAACGTCGTCGCGTCATAGCACCGTCACGGCATTGGGTAGTACGTCAGGGTCCGCCACCCGCGTTGACCCTGGGAGTGTCACGTACGAATTTGCCAAGCTATAGTCCTATATTCATAACGTCCCAAGACTAGTCATACAAAGTTTGTCTGCTAGATATCGCCTCACTGTCATTGCCTCACTGGTCTAGTGGTCGCAACCGCTACAACTGCAGAGAATGAGGTCCCAGGTTCGATTCCCGGGTCGGGCGAAGTGTTATCGGGTTCTTCTTAATTTATCAATAGCCAGCGGAGTCTGGCTTTGTGTTTGAATAGAATAGAATAGAACAGAACAGAACAGAACAGAATAGAAAAGAATAGAATAGAATATTTTTTTATTAAAAAGTATGAACGTTCACAAAAATGTACAATAGGTGCAGTAGTACAATTTCTAAAACAATGGTATAAATAGAGCTTATATGATAACTATAACTAAAATATTTGATGACCAAAATATAAAAAAAAACAAAAGCATGCAAGATTATAAAAAAGAATGTCTATTCTTGGTAGGGACCTGCCTGATCTAGGTGGTTTCAAATCTGTGCAATAAGCAATAATGTGTGTTTCTGTGTCATGTATTAAGAGGTAATCTTATGTGCACCTCTTTATACATGAGACTCAAACATAACTTGCGTAGGAAATATTATTTGTTTCGGGATATTTACCATGTCAGCTTAAAAACTTATATAACTGGCGTAATATGAGTATACTATTATTAGTTGCACCACTACCTGACCTATCAGGGCATACAGCCGTGATGTTATGTAAAAGAATTTTGTAACTGTACAATAAAGTATGTTCCATCTATCTAGCAATCAAGACAAACAATTGCAGAGCACTAATCGAATTACAGAACCACTTCGGACTACCGCTGTGTCCGGGGCCTCTCCTCTCGCCGTGTTTGTTTGCAGTGCGAACTCAATATAAGTTAGCTTTGCACCGCACCTGCATACGTTGAGTAGTTGAGTACCTATCCTAACTGTGTTACACCTAGTGTCAACAATGGGGGACTACTCTGTGGCAGCATCTATTGTAGTTTGCATTATTGGAGTAGTGATTATATAATTTAATATGAAAGTAACCCCCAAAACAGCAATGGAGAGCCCCGTGAGGTACACCACCAACTGCCCACTTCCTCTGAACAAAAAGAAAAGCTATTCCCAGTAGTACATTATTTTTTTATGCTAATTGCTGAAAGAGGATAAATCTGAATACTTAAATGTCAGTTGATCACGAGTATCCGTTATAATGAAGGCATAAGAAGCCTAATACTCATGACTCAATAAAAATAAATTGGGATTAGAACTGGAGGATGAAGACATGAATCATTGCTACTCTGCCACAAATATACTTAATGACGGCTAGTGCTCAAAGTATGCGCCTGATCATTAAAAAGTCAACAATAACAATGACCTGTAAAGAATCTAAAATAAGCTAAAATCAAATCAGTCATTATTATAGAAATTCAGACATTCCTAACTTATATTTGCAGTATATTTTCAGCACAAAACTACATGTTAGCAGCGCTTTCATGTTTCAGCTTTGAACCTAATTTAGAGACTACCTGTAGCCCGTGGCTACAATCTGGTATTCTCGAGGGAGTTTAAAACTAACGCCACCAGGTGGAACTGCGGACTTAAATAAATTGTGATGTAATTCACGAGCTTGTTAACTTGGAAACGTACGTGGACGTAACTAAATAGATAAATGGAAGAGGTGTTTATCTAGTTAATTATCAGAATTTGAAGAAACTTTCTTAGTGCAAATAGAAAAGTACCTTCCTACTAACTTGTCTTCCAAAATTTATGTTTATGTTTGAATAAAACGTTGCCCCACACTAGGAATTTCTCCTGTATCGTGGGTGCGTTTACAAACATATAAACTCACATACACAAACACCCAGAACCGGAACAACTATCTGTAGGTCATACAAATATTTGTTCCGTGCGGGAATCGAACCCGCGACACACAGCGCAGCAGTCAATCACTCAACCACTGCGCCAACCGTGCGCCCAGATTAAACATTATTTTCTGTTTTATTTTTTTATGATTGAAATTAGACAAATCATGGAAATCTGAACTCTCCGAGGCAGACACTTACATTTCGCCAATTATATAAAAGTCCCACGTATCTATGTTTTGATTTTTAATTTCGTAGACTAAACTGACAGCAGTAAAACACCTTATTTTTTTTAATGTTGCAAGCGCAGAGCATTTTGTTGAAGGTAAGGCTCAATCTTATGTGATACATCGAATCGATGTGACCTGACTCCTTAATATAAACTTAATTTAAAAACTTAATTTAATATGGTGATATGTGAATACCAGGTTCAACGTACTATAAGATACTTTTTCGGAAAAGCGTCACGGAGTTACCCTGGCGTAAATACAAAAACATATTGGAGCAATAACTAGATGAAACTATTTACCTACGTAAATGTTATTGTAAAAAAAATATAAATACCTATCTTCGTTTGAATAAATTTGTTTGTAATTTCTGTTTGTTGTATTATTAATAAAAAAAACAACAAACAGAAAATATATAAATAAATAATAAGCCATCAATAAAAATAATTTTTATTGAGCACATAGGGTTGCAAAAGCGATTATATTCACTTAAACCGGCCCTGTCGTATAATCTGTTTCAACCTGACATGTCTTAACTATATTCTATCTCTTTACCAAATTTTCAGGTATAAAAAGCCAAGGATTTCGTATAAACTTGCGAGAGCCCTTAGTCCAGGCTTTCACAAAATTATTTTCTAGCTTATGTCTCCTACTCATAAACTCTAGACTTGCTACCTTTAAGGACGGTAGGACCAAAATAAAACCGAACTTTCATACAAACTGGCGAGAGTGCTTAGACCTCTTTAATCCGGCCCTGACACAAAATGCATTCTTAGCGAATGTCTACTAACTATTAAATACCCTGCCAAATTTTAAGTTTGTCGCACAAAAAATGAAGGAGTTTCGCACAAACTTGCTAGAGCCCTTAGACGTCCTTAATCTGGCCCTGTAGTTTACCAACTATTAAATACCTCCCTGCCAAATTACATCTTTATATGTCAAGCGGTTGTCGATATTTCGTGATAGGTGAATGAGTGACCTTTCACTTTTATATATATAGATAGATATGTTTAAAAGTAATCAGAAAAAAAAATACATATTTTTATTTACTTATATTTTTTTTCTAATGACTTTTAATAAAATTACATTGAATTTTATTAAAAGTGTTTGGCCCAGTATTCAGCTACGACAACACCATTCGTTGACGCAGCCGTAAGTGTACGGGTTACAGGGCATGCGGTACAGGACGAAAAGTGGGCCATGGTCTGCGAAGAGTCGCCGCAGAAGCACTGGGTATCGGAACCATCTGAGGCCTGTGGAGATTGTCTTTACTGCGGCCGACCTGAGTGCGGAGTCTATTTAGAGTTTTCCATGTCTGTCCTAACCCAGCAATCAAACTTATTACATTTATTTTTGTGAAATCAGTGTCACGCATAAAATACTCGAAAGAATAAGATTACCAACTAAGACACAGATACAATTACATAGAGATACAAATAACAAAATCAGCACGATATGCTAAAACCACTAATTGAAAGCTGTACATACCTGTACATTCAGATACGTAAACGTGAATTCCCTGAAGCACATTCATTGAAATTCTATTAGCAATATACACGTTCATTTGTCGTGTCTGCCTGTTTGATAGTGGGTGTGTGAACGAATCTATTTTAGAGTCGAGAACGTAGTCAATCTCTAATGAATGAGTGAACAACGTGATCTGGTTAAGGTGTTACGCAGTTTGGTAGATATGGTGCTTGAATTACTTAGAAGGTAGGCAGTTCATTAAAATTTTGTTTTTCTTTCTCCTCAGCTGTTCTATTCTTATTAATTTCGTTGTGAAATCCAAGACAGTTGAACCGTTTATCCGAGATAAATTGAGCTTCATGATCTTTGCGCCTTTCTGGTGGTCGCTACTGTTGATTTTGGCTTTCAGGAGTGGCAGTGGTTGGGATAAGTGTGGCGGGCTCGCCATTGCTGAAAAAACGCATAAACGACTATCAACCCTTCTACAAACATAGTCGGCATACTACTACTTTAGCCTGTTAGCATACATAATAGTCGCTTGAGTTTTCACGGCTACTGTTCTCTCGAATAGCTACTATATTTATCGAGCACATATATGACTTTGTCTTCAATAGAATAACAATCCTGGAAGACAGGGCACCTTCCTTTTTCCATTTTTGTCTGCCCTTTAAGGATAAGTACCTACGTAGATATTTCTACCTATTTTTAGTATCACGGAAATAGCCCTAAAGGCTATGGAAATATAAACTAAGGATACAAGGCCTTAGCTAAATCGTCAGGGGAATTATCTTGGGTTTTCTAACTATACAATTCCCTGTATTTTCGGCTTTTCACTGTTTAGTTAAGTTTTGTTGTTTGCATTAAGCGATTGTTTAAATCTAGTTCCGTATAAGTAAGTAACATTTTATTTTAATCAGTTGTTTGTAATGGTTATCTTTTCTACTGCTAGGCAAAATGATTCCATTTTTTAATCATAAATATTCTCTTTGCCCGTAATAATCAATCTTATTCAATCTGCCTAGCCTTTTCCCAACTATATTGGGGTCGGCTTCCAGTCTTATCGGATTCAGCTGAGTATTAGTGTTTGGGGATAAATATAATGACCACCTAAAATTACTTTGTGACCATAACCTCTATTACCTAAAATTGTACTATGAAACCCAAATTTAGTAAATTGATCACCAAATTTAGTAAATTGATCACCAAATTTTAATAGCAAATTATTGCGCTATTTAATGTTGTAAAATAGGTTAGGTTAGGTTAGAACTGTGACCAACCGCGCGCGAGCCGAGCGAGCAAAGCGAGCGGTGCCGCGGCAGCGGCCGGCGAGCGCTACTTCCAAGTTGCTCCCAGAAATTTTATAATCTTTTTGGTCATTGGTTTAATTTTGGTGATCATTTACTACTTTTGGGTTAACAATGATTTATTTGGAGTCATTTTGCCTAAACAGGATAGCGAGATGTTAAAACTTTGGTTATAATTTTACAATAAGATGCGGGTTTAATTTTGGTGATCATTTACTATTTTTGTCTGTTATATGTTACTATATCTGGTGGTAAGTTAAACATAAGCCTTAGTGTTTTACATGGAGCGACTGCCTATCAGACCTCCACAACGCAGTAACTGGGTAACACGATACCCCTTGACAAGACTGGTGTCAGATCTCAGGCTTCTGACTACCCGTAACGACTGTCAAAGATCTTCAAATGACAGCCGGCACCAACGGCTTAACGTGCTTTCCGAGGCACGGAGGAAACTAGGATGTTGAAATGGTCACCCATCCACGGACCGACCTCGTCAAGCGTTGCTTAACTTTGAAGATCAACCCGTGCGGCTGTTATTATTTAGCCACGAGCTCCTCGAATTACTCGAATTAGAATATCTCTAGGTAATAATCAATCTTATTACCTAGAGATATTCTAATTCGGTATATATTAAGTATTCAGTAATATTACCCACGGCTTCGGTGACAGGCAGCCGGCGGCGCTAACGTCCCGTAATTTGTGCTAATTGTTCTTGACTCGATTATTTCGGTCACTTTTGGTGCCTTTTTAAACGGTTTCCGCAAAATGCTTGAGGGTTTTCGGCCTTTTTAAGTCGGGTTATTTTTATTCAGTGGGTAGGGCGACCTATAAGAACGTTTGTTTTGCTTAGTTAAGGCTCTTGCAGATAGACATATCGCGAAAATATGACAAATAGGACAACGGTAATAGGACATCCGGTAAATTGAATAAATTTAACAGCACTTTAATCAGTAAGTTAAGTTATGAGGACCTCATAGTCAACGACGGTAATATTTTATACACAAAAGTTTTCTCAGTGGTTCAAACAGAGTTCAATAATACTTTTAAGAAGAAATCTAAAGCTATATGCCCTAAGTTTTTATTCAGTGACTGGGCGACTAAAGGACTCAGGAAAAGTAGGGAAAGACTTTACGAGCTGTACGGCCTTAAGCCTTATATTAAAACTGAAACTTTTAATAAGTATGTTGCTACTTACTCAAGAATATTTAAAAATACGTGTAAACTAGCTAAGGCTTTATACATTAGCAATAAGGTTAAATTCGCAGAAAATAAAATTAAGACGGTTTGGAAAATTATAAATAATGAAACAAACAAGAACAAAAAAAAACTGATTACACGCGCACACATGGACTTATTAGAGATAACAAAAAAGAAGCTCAAGAATTTGTAAATTTCTTTACCAGCATCCCAATTAAAACTATTGAAACCTTAAATTCTTCGCCGTCGCTCGCTTCTGGTTTATTAAACGCTAACGTTTCAGCCTGCCCGACTTACTTTTCACATATAAACCCAATAACAGTAATAAAAGCTTTTAAGCAAATCAAGATCAAACTGACCGAAGATCTATGGGGAATGTCTATCAAAGTTTGTACCTACATTATTCAGACTATAGCGCCGTACTTAGCTTTAATTTTTAGGCTTCCGTACCCAAAGGGTAAAAACGGGACCCTATTACTAAGACATCGCGATCCGTCTGTCTGTCGGTCTGTCTGTCTGTCCGTCTGTCTCCAGGCTGTATCTCATGAACCGTGATAGCTAGACAGTTGAAATGTTCACAGATAATGTATTTCTGTTGCCGCTATAACAACAAATACTAAAAACAGTATAAAGTAAATATGAAAGGGGGGCTCCCATACAACAAACGTGATATTTTTGCCGTTTTTTGCTCGATATTAATAACGGCAACAGGTAGACGCTTGAAATATTCACAGAATGTTTAGTTGTATATTTACTTCAAAAAATAATAATTAATAAATTAAAATAAAATAAATTAAGGGGGGCTCCCATACAACAAACGTGATTTTTATGCAGTGTTTTGCGATAATGGTACGGAACCCTTCGTGCGCGAGTCCGACTCGCACTTGTTAATTTGTGTGCAGATCAAGGAGTCTTTCCGGATCTAATGAAACATAATAAGGTTATACCACTTTTTAAATCCGGGGACAGTAAAGACACAAATAATTATAGACCAGTATCCGTGTTGCCGGTTTTCAGCAAGGTATTTGAAAAGATAATGCTAAATCAAATGCTCATTCAATTTAATACGAATAACATCCAACACGATAAACAGTATGGTTTCACCAAAGGACGTTGTACAACCGACGCTGGTGTCACCTTATTAAAACACATCTTTGATACGTGGGAGGAAGGGCAAGATGCCATAGGTATCTTCTGCGACCTGACGAAGGCGTTTGATTGCGCTAATCATGAAACATTGCTTTTGAAACTTGAGCATTACGGGCTAGGCCAATCAGCATTAAGTTTAGTAAAATCCTATTTGAATCATCATCACCATCATCATCATTTCAGCCGAAAGACGTCCACTGCTGGACATAGGCCTCCCCCAGGCGTCGCCACATTGACCGATCCCGTGCGTCTCGCATCCAGCGCCTTCCCGCAACCTTAACCAGGTCATCGGTCCACCTAGTGGGAGGCCTTCCAACATATCGTCTTCCGGTTCGCGGTCGCCATTCCAGAACTTTTCGGCCCCAACGGCCATCCGTTCTGCGAGCAATGTGCCCTGCCCACTGCCACTTAAGTTTGGCAATTCTTCGGGCTATGTCGGTAACTTTGGTTCTCCTGCGGATATCATCATTTCTGACGTGATCACGCAAGGAAATTCCGAGCATAGCCCTCTCCATTGCCCTTTGGGTGACTTTAAGCTTTCTGATAAGGCCCATTGTGAGCGACCACGTCTCGGTCCCATAGGTGATCACTGGCAACACACACTGGTCATAGACTTTTGTCTTGAGACATTGCGGTAAATTGGACGAGAAGATACCACGCAACTTCCCGAACGCTGCCCAGCCGAGTCGGAATGAATGATAGACAGCAATTAGTTCAAATAAACGGTGTTATTTCGTCGGGATTTAACGTGAAAATGGGGGTACCCCAGGGCTCAATTTTAGGTCCTTTCTTATTTTTAGTCTACATTAACCCCATCTATTTACCCCATCTATTGGAAAACAAATTAAACATGGTGTTATTTGCTGATGATACTTCTTTGATTTTTAAGATAAATAGATGTACGTGTAACGTTGCCGACGTAAATAATGCCTTGCGGAAAGTTCAAAATTGGTTCAATGCTAATAATTTAGTTTTAAATGCTAAAAAAATTATGTGTGTAAAATTTGCCTTTCCAAATGTCAAAAGTTATGATTGTGACATTATATTAAACAATGAGAAGCTAGAATTCGTCGATAAAGCGGTTTTCCTGGGGATCACGCTAGACCCGAGGTTGCAATGGGGTACTCATAGCGGGGCGGTTATGTTCGGCAGCTTATGCTGTTAGAAAAATAGTTAGTTTACTGATGTAGATTCCGCAAGGCTTGTCTATTCTAGTTACTTTCATAGTATCATGTTTTACGGTATCTTACTATGGGGAAGGGCTACAGACATTGAGTCAATTTTCATTCTGCAAAAACGAGCCATCAGAGCGATATACAATCTTCGCCGGCGAGATTCTCTAAGGGAACTGTTTAAAGACATTAACATCATGACGGTAGCTTGTCAATATATTTACGAAAACATCATGTACGTTAGAAAGAATATACATCTTTTTAGTAAAAACAGCGATAGACATAATTATGTTACTAGAAATAGGGACCAATTAATTCAACCAGGTTTCAGGCTGGCTAAAGTAGCGTCATCTTTTATGGGGTACTGTATAAAATGTTACAATAAAATACTTCCCCACATTCTAGAACTGAATGAGTCGAAATTCAAAAATTGTATAAAACGCACACTATGCAGGCGAGCATATTATAGGTTGGGGGATTACATCGCTGATAAAAATGCTTGGCTCAACGCTAGTCCTGCTCCACAGCCACTAGGGCACAAAAACAAGTGATAAGCAGAAAAGTTCTGAAGTATTGTTGGACCTACTGAAGACTGTATGAATATATTTGTGTTGTATAAACTCAATTTATTTTAATATTATATAACTGTACAGCACATATGTGAGTACTATGTACCAACTGTAAATCTACCATTTACTGTACTTTTATGTCGTTTGTTGACTAGTGTGCCCTGGCAGTTAATAGTGTGTCATGCTCTCTCTAATGTCTCTCTGATGGTGGCACATGTGTTGGATCATTCGGTTCCCTTCATGATGGTTGATCTGAGTGGTGCCGATCTATGCGTCATGTTCGTGAACGGGCGCCGTCAGTTGGGATTGGTCATAACTTAGCTGCCTCGGCCTGTTTTTAATTACCTATGTATTGATATTTTTTTAATTGTTTGTTTTACTCTAGACGCTTTTACGTGCACGTCTTTTTACATCGTTCTCACATATATGTATTTTTTTTTCCAACAAGAAATGATGTAACCAAATACTTGTAAAACACTTTTTATTTTAAAAGAGTAAGTGTGCAGTTTCTTGTCCATTCTTCTTCATAACAAGCTACATTTCCGAATGGACGGTAGAATCAATTATTGTTACTTTAATTTTTTTTTTTTTATCTTTCAAAAGTGCCGCTTAATGGCTTAATTGAATAAAGAAATTTTGATTTTGATTTTAGCGATGCAACGACCATTTTTGTAGTTTACTAATAGAACAATTATAATAATAAAAACTTTTTACAAAAAAAAACCGTCCTCAAAAGCAAAACACTGAAAAGTGTGTAAAATAACTTTCGTTTCGGCAGTCGGTGTCTTTGGTACCTCTTGCTTTTATATATTATTTTGAAAAAAAAAAAAAAAATTCTCTTTTTTATTTTAGTACACCATCAGTAATAAAAATAAGGAAGTTATATATTAAGGTACCTGAAGGATTGAAAAAATACCTATAATAACTCAATTTACACTTACGTGCTGTTTGTGATTTATGGAGTTCGCTTACTTATAAACTTACAATCATACAAACATAGAAACATAAAAACATACAAACAAACATAGATACACCTAATAAAATTAGGCAAACGAGTTTAGAAGATACGCCCACATAGAGTAACATATGAGAATATTATGCAGTGCCAACAATATTCTGCCATCATAACGAAAAAGGACGTTTCTACCTCAAGTTTGAAACGAACAAAAATAATTTGTAGTTTATTGTAAACAAAAAAATTCGCTGCACGAAAGGAAAAATAATAGTTATTAATTATGTAGGGCAAAAGTGGGGATTAAAGTTAGATCTATCGTTATATAGATGTGGATTTTAATAAAATTAAGTTTATGTATTAAATAAATCATATTTTCTTTTTCTTTTTAGTAAAAAATATATATTAAAATACGTGATACTGCAAAGAAAAGACGTTTCTGGCTAGATACGTCTTTTTTACTTAGTAATTAATTAAATATCTTTCTTACTTAGTGATAATGCGTTACCAGCTTCTATTTATCTAAATCAGTGGTGGGCAAACTTTCTTAATGGGGAGCCAGAAAGATTAAGTAATTTCAGAGGAGGGCCATAATTTGCTTTTTTAATATATTTCTTTGACCACCTTTTTTTCTGCGTCATTCATCAAAGCATATTTGGTTTTAAATGCTTGGTGTTATAATAGTGAGCGAGGTTAAAACCTTTAAATACCGCCACTGCTTCTTCATTACATATAAGACGTGTATTCTGCGCTACTTTACCTATGCGTCTATTATTCTACTAAGTAGAATCGACTTTATATTTCTGGACCGTCAAAATAAAATTATCGCGAGGACCGTCGGCGGGGCGGATTAAATCCTTTCGCTGGCCGGCGCTGGCCCGCGAGCCGTACTTTTCCCTACTGATCTAAATGAAAAAGGCGCTTTTAGCCTTTTACTTTTTATTCAACTTAGTAGGTAATATTCAGTGAACTTAAAATATGACTGGCAGATACGTCCATGTGTCCCCACGCATCATCAAACACAAAGTATCAGAATCATACTTAAATATTTCCATTAAAATATCATCAAAAATAGCAATCATAAACCTCTTTGGCTCTCTGATCATAAACATTAAAACCTTTTTAGAAATTAACTATTAGAGTTTGTCTTAATTCGACTTAGGAATAACTTTTACTT
Source organism: Anorthoa munda (assembly GCA_945859665.1). Classification (NCBI taxonomy): domain Eukaryota; kingdom Metazoa; phylum Arthropoda; class Insecta; order Lepidoptera; family Noctuidae; genus Anorthoa; species Anorthoa munda. The sequence continues at coordinate 16,534,757 of OX243896.1, read as the reverse complement.
TTGTATAATAATAAGTTTCTAAATAAAAATAAAATTAGAGCAAGGTTTTTAGCTTACCGTGCATTGTCATTCAAACCAAACGTGTATGCAAAGTTTCATCTTCATCGGTGCAGGATAACTGATTTAAAATTCAGTTGCAAGATTTGACCCGAACACACTTACACACATACATTGCAAGAGAAAGCTTGTAAAAATCAACAAAAATAGCAAACCACGGGCTTTTTGAACATTAAATCAAAGCATTTATTTCATTTTTTCGCGCTCGTTCGTAGAATACAGACGTGCTCGTTAGCAATATTTAATTAAAACAATTATAATAGTGACCTTCTTTATTGTACAAATTTTTGCCTACTGTGTATAGTTTTGTAAACATAATGAACACTTAAAAACAGTGAAGTGACTATCAAATAAGATGGATAACAGTCCCTGTAATCCAATCGGCCGAGTGCAAGCCTCCACCTCGCCAGCGAAGACGACGACGCAAATTCCAGCCCAATCAGATTTCTCGATTGAAGTCGCATCCACGCCCGACATACAAAGATGGATGTCAACCATTGAGCAGCACTTAAATGAGGTTTGCTCTATTGCCTCGGATGGCAAACTAAACTCGGAACAGAAACTAAAAATTTCTAACTTGTGTCGTAAAATAGGATCTGGCACCTCACAGATGGCAGTCCTATACCAATCTTTGAAGCAGAAAGCAATTCTAGCACACGACATGATTGATGCCTTAAAAGAAAAGCGCAATTTGACTGAACACATCTCGGACCTGAAGCAGACGATTAAGGATTCTGGCACTGCGGGCAATGTTTCGTTTGCCGACATGGTGAAAAAGGGGTCAAATGATTTCGTTCGACCGAACAATTTAAGCTCTGTGGTCATTTATCCTAGTGACAAACTCAAGTCCAGTGACGAAACTAAAGACATAGTAACAAAAATCATACGACCTGATCAAATGAAGCTGCATGTACGAGGTGTCCGCAAGACCAAAAATGGAGGTGTTATTATTAGCACAGAGACCAAGCATGACGCTGAAAAAATTAAGAACGCCGTCCAGCTTTCTACATCTGGACTAACCGCCGATGAGCCCAACAAGCGCAAACCACGGATCGTGATTGTAGGAGTGCCGTCTTCCCTGTCTGAAACTGAAGTCTTCAGGTGCATTTACGAACAGAATATACCCGACAAGTTGCCAGAGATGTCCATGGAGTCCTTTTTGGCCTCTGTTAAATTAAGCCACAAATCTGGGAAGAAAGATGCGTCGAGCTGTAATTACATCATTGAAATTCCAGCCAATATACGTAAAGCCCTAATTTCGACATCAAGGCTGTTTATAAATTGGACGTCCTGCCCTGTTAGGGACTTCACTCTGGTTACCAGATGCTACAAGTGCCAATTATATGGTCATGCAGCCAAAACATGCAGAGAGGTCAACTCTGTGTGTGCTCACTGCGGTGAAGCTGGACACTCGGTGTCCGATTGCACGAAGAAAGCGGACACATCGAAATGCGCAACTTGTTCGCGCTTTAAAAAGCCCAACAACCATAAAACGGGAGACCCTGAGTGCCCTGCTAGGAAAATAGCGGAATACAGGCACATAAACTCTATCGACTATGAGGGCGTCTAGTACGTCATACTCAAGGTCACACGCGTTGAACGTTGCTGCTGACACTGCAATGGCCTACTAACCGTCAATTTGTTGCTGGCTAAGCACATTAGTCGTTAGCTGCAAAAATTAAGTGTATGTTTAATTTTACAATTTTGCTTACCAATTATTTCCGAATCTTTATATGTGTAATCAAAGTGCAATTTTTTGCAATATAGGTAAATTAGACATTAAGTAATTATGACCTAGTAGTTTAGTTCTATGTTTATAGTTTTAAGTAAATTAAAATTAATTTTCAAAATTATACAATCTTGCCACTATTTTCAGACTTCTTATGTTAAATATTGTTTAAATTCTCTTGTCCTACGATAAGCATATTTTTAGAGCTCCTACAGCCTGTGATACAGGATTACCTAGTACAGGCATCTTACATTATTATACCTACATTAGTTATCTAAGATTGAAACCTTGTTTTTACCTTTCTAATTTCTGAATAAAGATTTATTATTATTATTTATTATTATTATTATTATTTTCAGAAACGCAAAACTATCAAAGTTTGTCTTAATTTTAATGAAGAAAAATTAACAAGCCTTTAGAAGCTAACTACTTGTAAATCAGTTTATAAACTGGAGCAAGATGAACGCTGTTTTTATCAGAAGGTAAATTATAACAACATGATCTTCTGTTGTCTGCAATTAAGGGTGTCAGTTTTAAACTGGCAAAAAATCTTCCTTATTTATTCAGTATTTTCACGGAAATATTCTTTCTGGAGTTCAATACCTCTTGGTAAAAGTCATCAAAATCATAGATATGACTTTTCGGTTCTACAATTTGTAGAACCGAAAAGTCATATCTATGATTTGATTGATGCTATCGTGTGAAAGCCATCGTAAAATCGTTATATATTTTAATGAATCTTTTAATGCAATAGACGGTTTACGAGCAGAGCAAGAGGGACAAGTGTTAACACTTTGTTTTACGTTTTTAACATAATTTAAGAACTACTAACACCATTGTTAAGGGTTTAGTTTTCTAAATCTACTACCACTGTTCTTGTTCTTGTAATGTAATGTTTGTATATTATTTTGTAGATTACTGAAGAGATTTGTGGTGATCGGTATGTGTCTGCTAGTTTAGCGATCCCAATTGCTAACTTACTTTAGAAAGGACTTGAACAAACGAAACCTTTTACAAAGTTAGGTGTTGCTAAATTTGGTTAATGCCAGACTAGAACAACTGGCGGAAAAAAAATTACATCTTGCTGAAGCAACAATTATTTTAGTCCCTTTTCATTTCAATTACGCACTAGCTGTTTCCACCGCAAGAACCGAATTTTCAAAAGAAATACGCTTAGAACTTAGAAGAACACAGACGTAAAGAGTAAATTTCGCATGAACCCAGATCCACAAATATTTTGATGTTATACTATTTTGCTCGGGGGAGGCCTTTGTCCAGCAGTGAACGTCTTTTGTTTGATATGATCATGATACTATTTTTAAAGACAAAGATATTTTATTTCAACTAGGCCACCAAGTGGCACTTTTGAACGTACATAAAAATGATTCTACCGTGCATTCGGAAAGTAGCTTGTTATGGAGAAGAATGCACAAGAAACTCCATACTTACTCTTTTAAAAAATTATTGTTTTTTTACAATATTTAGGAACATAGGTACATATATAGTTATTAGTTCATATATGTGAGGACAATGCACCCAGAATAGCACTACACACCACCATACCACCTACAGACATAAAGCATTAGAAGTACTCACACATGTACTGTGCAGTTATATAATAGATACTAGAAAAACATTAACATCCGAAGCAGTCAAGTTATGACCAATCCCAACTGACGGCGTCCGTTCACGAACATGACGCATGAATTGGCACCACCCAGCTCAACCATCATGAAGGGAACCGGATGATCCAACACTCGCGCCACCATCAGAGAGACATTTGAGAGAGCATGACACACTCAACGGCCAGGGCACACACAAGTCAACGAACGCCGAATAGGTACAGTAAATGGTAGATTTACAGTTGGGTACATAGTACTCACACATGTGCTGTGAAGTTATACAATACTAAGGAAATTGAGTTATAATGAGATTTAGAGCGTGATGTTCTTTTTGAAATCGTACCGACCGACGTTTATTTTTTTAAATTTTAACATCGATACCTAATGCCATTTCTGATCATCCTCAGGCGCAACTGAACTTACATTCACAACCCCCACTAACACCTCGCACACTTAGCAATATTAAGTAGAAAAGACGCTACTGCCACTTGCACCCAGCAATTTATCGTAATACTAATATGAAAAGATGCATCTACGCAGAACCGTCTTTTCTTCTTATGACCATTGTAGTAACGTTTTTTCATTAAATGATCAAGTACATATATTTGTAAAATAATAAGACGCATCTACTTAAATGCGTCTTTTCAACTTATTATACGTCAGAAATGTCTTTCCTATTTCGTATATATTATATAATATAGCAGAAGCGTCTTATTTGTTATAAAAGTTGGGCGCACGGTTGGCGCAGTGGTTGAGCGATTGACTGCTGCGCTGCGTGTCGCGGGTTCGATTCCCGCACGGAACAAATATTTGTATGACCTACAGATAGTTGTTTCGGCTCTGGGTGTTTGTGTATGTGAGTTTATATGTTTGTAAACGCACCCACGATACAGGAAGAAATTCCTAGTGTGGGGCAATGTTTTAAAAAAAAAAAAAAAAAAAAAAAAATTTAAAAGTAAGATTTATAGGGTTGTGTTCAATTTAAACCAAATATAAAAATACTGGTAGATGCGTCTTTTTTACTGATTCCAAATATGTAGGTAACTCAATTTCTGAAAAAAAATGAGATACGTCTTTTTTTCCTTAAGACGGCAGTTTTACATACATACGTGTCGACTTGATAGCCTCCTTTTTTTTTGAAGTTGGTAAAAATTGTCGTTACATTGTTATCTTATTCCTTCGTCATTACCTACTTTATTAGTCTTAATTTCAATAAGAGCTTTATCACAAACATAGGTCCAACTATGTTTGTGATAAAGCTCTTATTGAAAAGCTTCACTTTACCAATACCTATAAACTAACTTAAAAAAAGTTAATTAAAAAAATCAAAAAACCCGACTGCTTAAAAAACAAACTAAAAAGACTTAAACAAGAAGAAAATCATGCTGTGCAGTCGGAGGATACATATTCGCGAGCTGGCGGACCAAAACCAGATGTATCTTCCGACTGCACAGCATGATTTTCTTCTTGTTTACGTCTTTTTAGTTTGCTTTTTAAGCAGTCGGGTTTTTTTATTTTTTTAATTAACTTTTTTATTTACAACGTTTTAGTTATTTTTTTTTTTGAATTAGGTACATTTAAACATATAAGTGTTACATATTTTTGAAATCGCCTCTTAAAATCCTCTATTTTGATATACCACACGATGGGTTTTGAAGAAAAAAATATTTTTTTCCCCCACAAAATGGCGCCCAAAATCCGCCATTTTTGTTATTTCCAATTTTAATGTAGCCAGTGACACTCGCAGGATTAAGACGAATCATCAAAATCGGCCAACGCGTTTGGTCTCTAGAACGCCACATAGGAACAAACATACGTACATACATACATACATACATACATAGACTGATAAACACATTACCCTCCTTCGGCAGTCGGTTAAGAAGCGGTTCCCTATAAAATGGAGTTCAAAACCAACCACAATCCTTTGGTTAGACTAGTTGCCGAAAACCACTAATCCATTAATCTAATTTTTTTTATGAACGGTTTCAAGATAATTGAAAAATTTTCAATTAAATCTACGAAAAACCAATGTTTTAAAATGCTAATGAAGTGTATCGTATTTTTACATGAGGGGATATTTTTCTGACGTTTCGTTCACTGAATACTTTGCGAGAATTTGTAGCCACTAAACGACCAGCAAGCGAGGGATGATATACGAGTTTGTATGTATGAGGTTGGTTTTAACGATTTTTTTATTTATTTTAACACTCTGCGGTGTGAAAATTGTTTAGATAATAAATTGCGGGTGTAAATATTTAATGTTATGTGGCTTTGAAATTAAAAGAATCTGTTGTCTTTTAATTCCAAAACCACACAAAATCTGAACAGATAGATAAAAAAATTATAAGCTTTATCATAAAATAAATTTATTACGCTGATGTAGCACCACAAGTGAAACATAATTTTTTATCGTATCAAATTTTCAGATTCAGACCAGAAAATTCACGCCTTAGAAAAAATATATTACCCAGGCCGAAAGTTGGTAGCAAGGCCCTAAGTCAAAAATATAATGAAATGAAGATCTAGCTAGAGCAAAATAAAAATCGCGTAGGTAATTTTTTGAAAGTCTTGTCGGTATTGTAGACAAGCAATCACCTAGTTTAGTTTATCAAAATAAACATATAGATATTGTATCTACTAAAATAACTTTTAATTACAATAGCCTCTCATCATCATCATCAGCCTATTAATGTTCCCACTGCTGGGACACAGGCCTCCTCTCTGTGAGAGGGAATGGGCCGTAATCCACCACGCGGGCCCAGTGCGGGTTAGTGGATGCCATATGTCTTCGAATTTTTGGTTCTAGGACATGCCGGTTTCCTCACGAAGTTTTCCTTCACCGTTTTGAGAGCAGTGGTGATGAAATAATTTACAAAAATTAAAGCGCCTGCCTGGGCTCGAACCCACGCCCTACAACTTGTAAGTCGCGGCCAATACCACTGGGCCACCACTGCTACCAATAAGCCTTTCGCCTCATTATTAATTTTCCTCAAAACTTTTGCCATCGAATAAAATAATAATGTTGGTTCTCTTATCAATGAAAATGGCAAATGCTTTTATATTCATGCTTTAATTAATATCAGAGAATGTCACGTATTTTAACTTAATTATTTGCAATTCATTACAAGTACAGTTCTGGTTCTGACACGAGATAAAGTTACGGCAACGTGGGATATTTTATTCATAGTTTATTTCTCTATGCTTTTGTTACTTTTCTGCCCTCGTTAGTCGGGGGCTGCTGAATATTTGGTTGATTGTACACACGGGTTTTTGCGGTGTCTGTAACTGATTTTAAAATGAACATCACATCTAATCTGCTGTTTTTTTTTATTTTAATACAAAGACAATAATATAATATATATTTTAATATAGATTTTTTTTATGAGTAGACCATTTTTTATCATTTAATCTGATACAGATATTAGTTTTATTTGTAAATTTATTTGTAACACTGACAATAAAAAAACTTATTAACAAAAAAATCAAACAGACTCGTCAGTTTCATATTTGTATATACCTCTTTTTAGTTTTGGTAGGTACCTCCAATTACCATGAAAATTATTTATAACAAAAGTACATCGCATGACGATTCCAAAAAGCCCACACACGACATGTATACCTATAATATTTGCAACATCATCAGATCCTGACCTGATGACCATAGGTCAACCTGGGAAGCTGACGTCCCTTTCAAACAAAAGAAGAATTTTCCAAATCGGTCCTAGCGTCTTTGAGTAATCGGGGAACATACATAAAAAAACCGCTAATGGAGAACTTCCTCCTTTTTACCCGACTGCCGAAGGAGGGTAATGTGTTTATCAGTCAATGTATGTAGGTATGTATGTATGTTTGTTCCTATGTGGCGTTCTAGAGACCAAACGCGTTGGCCAATTTTGATGATTCTTACGTCAATCGATTCGTCTTAACCCTGCGAGTGTCACTGGCTACATTAAAATTGGAAAATAGAAAAAATGCCGGGTTTTGGGCGCCATATTGTGCAGCACCAAATTTTTTTTTTGTTCTGAACCCATCATGTGGGGTATCAAAATAAAGGGTTTTAAGAGGTGATTTCAAAAATATATAACAATTATATGTTTAAATGTATCTGATTCTAAAAAAAAAATAACTAAAAAGTTGTAAATAAAAAAAAAGTTAATAGAAAAAACCTGGTTTTGGAAAGCCAGCTCGCGAATATGTAACCTCCGACTGCACAGCATAAATTTCTTCTTGTTAACGTCTTTTTAGTTCGCTTCATAAGCAGTCGGGTTTTTTAATTTTTTTTATTTGAATTGGGCTAAAAATGACAATTCGTACGTACGATACGACGGGCGTACTTTCTTGATTTGTATACCGTCTTAAAGACAATTCAACCATCTACATTTCAATCTTCGGCTTTTTTAAAGTCAAAGAATAATAAGGAGTTCTAAAAACTACTATATAATGGGCCGCACGAGTGTGACCGTGTGACGCGAGGGTGCGTTTTATTCCCTCAAGGTCGTTGGTCTTTGTCATCATCTTAAGCAACGGTTGACTCGCCGTGTGCAAGCTTGGTCGTCAGTGTTGTGTGGATGACTATGGAAGCTTTTTGACAAAAAAGGCGCATACGGCGCGGCGGAACTAATCATGGTTTTTCACTGCAAAAAACTTGTGTACAAGCGGAGTGTCATTCTACAGCGATAATATTGCCAAAACATCCAATAGGTATAGAATATCATTGATTTCCAGCGGCTCTAGACAAACAAGTGTTTCTACGTCAGCGACGGCGATGATCGAAATGCCAAAATTGTAAAAAATTGGACTGATAACGTGACATTTTGTAGCATTTGACATTTCCATATTGATTTTTCCTATCGCTATCGCCACGCTTTCGATGATAGAATGTCATCTAGGTCGGGAAAAGTTGCTTTTTTTAAAATAAACTTTGCCCTTTAGCAAGAATTTCTCCTGAATCGTGGGTGCGTTGACATTCAAACGGTTACATTTCGGGGAGTGTGCGACGGAACTGCACAATTTGATTCCACCTAGCCCTTTCCATCATTGGACTACAAGACGTACGGCCATGCGCCATCGGTACATGGTGGACATCCCTCCCATACGCACAAAGCGTTTTTCTAGTACTTTCATTGTGCGCACAGCTAAGGAGTGGAACTCCCTTCCGAAGTCTTTGTTTCCTGATAGCTACATCCTTGGGGTCTTTAAGTCAAGAGTGAATAGGTTTCTTCTAGATTAGCGTGCTTCACCGTAGACCGCATCATCGCTTAACATCAGGCGAGATAGAAGTTAAACGCGAGCCTATAGATTATTAAAAAAAAAGCTTTTTTACAAAAAATACTACCGACTTATAAATAAAAAAACTACAAAGTGAAAAAAAAATTAATTAAAAAAATCAAAAAACCCGACTGCTTAAAAAGCAAACTAAAAAGATGTAAACAAGAAGAAAACCATGCTGTGCAGTCGGAGGATACATATTCGCGAGCTGGCGGACCAAAACCAGATGTATCCTCCGACTGCACAGCATGGTTTTCTTCTTGTTTACGTCTTTTTAGTTTGCTTTTCAAGCAGTCGGGTTTTTTGATTTTTTTAATTAATTTTTTTTATTTACAACTTTTCAGTTATTTGTTTTTAGAATTAGGTACATTTAAACATATAAGTGCTATATATTTTTGAAATCGCCTCTTAAAATCCTTTATTTTGATGATACCCCACACAATGGGTTTGGAAGAAAAAAAAAATTTTTTCCTCACAAAATGGCGCCCAAAAGCCGCCATTTTTGTTTTTTCAATTTTATTGTAGCCAGTGACACTCGCAGGATTAAGACGAATCGATTGACGTTAGAATCATCAAAATCGGCCAACGCGTTTGGTCCCTAGAACGCCACATAGGAACAAACATACATACATACATACATACTTACATATATACATAGACTGATAAACACATTACCCTCCTTCGGCAGTCGGGTAAAAAATAAAAACTCAGGTACACAAACTGCAAGATCCAACAACTACTCATATGTAGGCCATAAAAATATTTGTTCAGAGCTGTAGTGCAGCAGCCAATCGCTCAGCCACTGCTCCAACCGTGTCTTCGTTTTTCTTAGGTTTCCCAGCTTATAAGCACAGTTTTACACATAGACGAAAAATTACAGCACATTTAGCAAAAAGTCTTCTGAATAATGTAATTGGTTTATCAAACGTCACTAGACCCATTTATTTCTTTCCAAGTGCTATAAAATAATTCCGGTTTGTTTACGAATAATATTTTTGTTAGTGCATTAAAAACGAATTTTAAGTTACGTCCCGTCAACGTTGCTCGTAAAAAATACGGCCCGTTTTACTGTTGGCCTTTTTAAGGGCGTGTAGTGGCTTTAAATCATTTTATGAGTGTTTTTTTTTATAAACGTGAGTGACTATGAAATTAATTTATACTTTCAGTTTGTTTAAAATAACCATGTGGATGTAAAAGGGTTACATTAAACGTAAAATCACGCTTACGAGACGGAAGTTCGTCGTACTTAAGTACAATATGCATATAGCATAATCTGCCTATCAGCTTATGATATTCCCACAGCTAGGACATAGGCCTCCATTCCGTGAAAGAGATTGGGCATCTTCGAAATCGTTCTAGGATATTTTAATGGTTTCCAAACGATGTTTTTCTTCGCCATTTTGAGAGCAGTGGTGTTGAAATACACTAGGTTATATGCCTGGGTTCGAACCCACGATCTACAACACGTAATTCGCGGTTGTAACTACAGAGCCACCGCTGCTGAATAGTACAATGCTGTTTATTAATTGACTACAAACCGAAGGGATACGACAGACCAACATTACGTCACGTAATAATTTGCAATGTAAATGAAACACGCGCGTAATTTTTGGTAGGCGTGTCGTTACCCTTTAATGAAGTGAAAAAACTGATAAACTTTACACAGATTCATACAGAAGGATGATGATATTGATTAATTAACTTCCAGCTGTTTTAAATAAAGCATAATATGTGGCCATAGCTGGGTCTCAGGCCTCGTCTCTAGGAGTATCTTAGCTCAATGCAGGTTAGATGACACATGCTATGAAAAGTTGGTTATTGGGGCCCCGCCGTTTACCTCATGATGTTTTTTTCCACTGTTTTCAGAGCAGTGTTAATGGAAAAAATTACACAAATTAAAACACCTGCTGGCAAGGCCGTTGATAGATATAGTAAATACGTTAGTCCACCACCGCCGTCACCGGGACGTCAACGAGAACGTGATGCAGGCTCAATATAGCGACACATACATTTACGCAAGCCCGTCATGCCCAAGCGCCGTCATGCTGGCCGCCGTCAATTAGAGTAAATCAGCGTGACCACTAGAACTCGGGCTGGGATTGTGACGCGCCGATGTACCGGCAATAAAAATCCATTTAACTTGTCCACGTCACCGGTTTTTGAGATATAGTGCTTTGTGTACCACCGAGATCATTGCAGTGGACTAATGATCGCCGTCACGTTACCGTGATCTCGGCCAGAAAAAATCGTTCTCGTTGACGTCCCGGTGGCGGTGGACAAACGCTCAGGTGGTGAACATGTTGGTCTTCCGGCTGCAAGATGGGCAGACAACATTTTTGCCATCGCGGGTGGAACCTGGATGAGGTTGGCACAGGAACGTGAGGATTGGCAGAAAAAAAAAGCTCTGGCTGAAACTCTGACTGGAAGTCTGGCTGTATCCAAGTATACGCTGGTAGATTGTAATACCCCGTTAACATTAAATACCAGCTATAAAATATCCTCATTTCAATATCTTTCTATCACTTACTGAAAGAGTAGGTATAGGTAGCAAGCAAAGACACGGTGCCTCGTAAAATCCAAGTCATCATAAAGATCCTACTCATACGCTTCCAATTTTATCGAGAGCCCAATTTACTGTTCGACGTCGTAAAATATTTGGATTGGAGATAGTGCCTTATCTACATCGACAGTTTTATGTTGCTTATGTTTGATTGGCTGCGTTTTAAGAATATTTTTTTAAAGAAATATGTTTTAGTAGATTGTTTGTGTATTTTGAACCCTCTAGCTGTTTCATTCTGTTCTTTCTTTGGTGTATGGAAAGCATCAAAACCCATAAATTTCTATTTGTGTGTGTATTTTAAGGGGTCCATCCAACCCAGTTACTGGTTGTGGAGGTTAGATAGACAGTCTCTCCATGTAAAATACTGGTACCCAACTGAATCCGGCAAGACTGGAAATCAACTTAAATAAATTGGGAAAAGACTGGACTGATTGATTGATCCTTTTTGTACCGATCGGACGTGATCGGGCGCTATATACGGGAGGTTGTAATGTAAGTCTCCAGCCCTAGCGCCCCAGCCGTAGTGGGCGACGCTCTGTACCTATAGTTCAGTTTCAGGAGATGTCCATTTATTTTATTTTTTTTGTGTGGGAAATCATCCAATGACTTCTCCCGCTCTGGGTGAGGCGGAAGGGCGTGTCAGACTTTTACTGACTAAAACCCACCCGTGTTCCTTCAGTTGCTTGAGCCAGGGCCGCAGTAACTCTTTTTCAAATTTATCCGCGACCCAGAAAGGCATTGGCCCTCGCGGACCCCGTCGTACGGCGAGCTACCCATTACTCGCCGTCCGCAGGCCCACGCCTACGGTGGCCGGGAATCGGCTTGCGACTCCCAACGCCCAGGGCGTCTCCTGCGGTGGCTAGGGACGTGAGGGCGTCTCCGTTGCGTCACCCTCACGCGTTCCGCCTCCTCCTTTGCGAGCATTCGCAGGAGGAGACAGCTTCCCATGCCCTCTCGCTAGTTTCAGGAGTTCTGGAGTGTTGATTGATGGCCGCTATGTATTGAGGTGTGAATGCTTCTTATGTAGGAAATGAAAGACTTGATTCTTCATGACTATTTGAAGCGGTTCTGCAGGTCCTAAATGTGCGCCTGCGCGCTCTCGAACCCCAAAATTTTACTTTGTTGGGGACCGCAAAATCACTTGCTAATTAGGTTTTTATTTTAGTTCATTTTCACTATGTTTACATCCTACAAATCAACAAAATCACTTATTTCTGAAATATCACATATTATATATGTGCGTGTGCGCCTTGAAGCCCTCTATCCAGCGAAACAACATCCAGGGCCGTAACTATACACTCTGAAGATATTCTCCAGGATGAATGAGGGATGTAGAGAAACTTTGTTGATTTTACAAATTACAAGCTATTTTCTTCTAAAACTATACAAGTTATCTATATTCTATAAAGATGGTCTTGCATCCCTTCTATTAGGCTATCGAAATACAAAATATCGATAGCTACGTTTACCGTTTACCTGAAAGCGCCATTTTGACGAAAAAGTGTAATTTTACATTCTTAAAAGTTAATTTGTACTTAAACTATCTGAATGAGTTCCACCCACAAAAGACTACCCGGTAGCTATCTCGACATGCTATCACTGGGTACTTTAGTGAGTGCTACTATAACCCTCGAGCGCGTACCTACCCTGAAAGGGTCAATTTCATGAAAAATTGCGTGGTCCCGCAAGCTTGTAAGTTGACTATCTCCCTTACCATCAAAGCTATCCTCATTCTAGTCATATGGTTGGGAAGAGAACCAAACGGGCTATTGAGTGGTAGTACTGTAAAAGGTACATCTATAAGCTTTCAGGCACTTAGGGCAACTGAAAGCGGCTAATTTTACAAGATTTCGCGATCCCACCATCTTGTGAGTTGTTTTCTACTTAAACCATCCAGGCGATTTTCATAATTTATGGATGGTTCTGAATACTTGTCAGCAGGCTATCGAGAGGTAATGCTTCAGCAAGCATATCTATAATCTTTCAGGCACCAAGTGTCCCTGAAAGCGTTCAACCCGCTAAGACGCATAAAGAAACCTCTGTATTGTTTCGTACAGACACATTGTCTCAACTAAGTGGTCTTCATATACCAGAACTATATAACTTTAATCTAAATACAGGCGCTAGTTATCAGTCTAGGTTACCTGGAAGCGCTGAAACAACAATAACATGACTATTGACCCATTATTTAAGAAAAATGTGCCTGTATTTACCGTTCCAGGGTGAGATTCCATTAACTTTCGCTATTTACTGTTATTATGTACTGATTATCAGTCAAACACATAGGGTAAATAACTAAGAACACCTAGTTTGTGTTTTCTAACAAAGTAAATAGGGAAATAAATATTTGAGACTGGCGCGTCAACAAAACGCCCTACCGACTACCTCAGCTCTTGTTATTTCATGGTCGCTGATATGAATTTTATTTTTACTTATACTATTAGAGCAGTGGTGGCCCAGTGGTATCGGCCGCGACTTACAAGTTGTAGGTCGTGGGTTCGAGCCCAGGCAGGCGCTTTACTTTGTGTAAATTATTTCATCACCACTGCTCTCAAAACGGTGAAGGAAAACATCGTGAGGAAACCGGCATGTCCTAGAACCAAAAATTTTAAGACATGTGACATCCACCAACCCGCACTGGGCCCGCGTGGTGGATTACGGCCCATTCCCTCTCACAGAGAGGACGCCTGTGTCCCAGCAGTGGGAACATTAATAGGCTGATGATGTGTGATGTGATGTGATACTATTTACATTCTTATGCTTATCTACAAGCTTATGGTGACGCTTCGTCGCGAAAACTTTTCATACCAGTGAAAGCAACGTCTGTATTCTTTATTAGTAACCATACAAGATATTTTCTTGGGGTTTGTTGAAAAAAACAAATAATTATTTACAATAATTTGTTTTATTTCAAAATTTTAGTTTTATGAATGAACGACTTCTCCAAATAAATTAAGTGGTAAAAGATTATTTATTTTGCTATCAAAGTTACGCTTATCTTGAATTTTTGCTAAAATAAAAGTGTTACGATATATATATATTTGGAATGGTGTATTTAGTAGCTTTCATTAATTGATAACCCTTTTTTAGGGGGGTTGCCATATTCAAAATGTATGTAGCCTATGTCACTCCCACAATTGAGACGAATCCAACGACACCACATGTCATAATCCGTCAAACCGTATGGTCTATAGAGCGTGTTATAGAAATGGACACACATACATACATACGCTCGAAAAATATTACCCTCCCGCAGTCGGTTATAAAAAGCATGTAGGCAGATAATGAATGCCTACTGAAACTTGCTTTTCCTTTATCCACAAGGCTTGCAGTCTAAATTGACGCAATAAGTTCTATTTGAATGTATTCTTTTATGTTTGGTTATAATGTCCCATTGCTGGACAAAGGCCGCCCCAAATTCTTCCAAGAATTATTTTCCAAAGCCACCTTGGACCCAGAATAAGACTGTATTTTTTTCAGACATTTCAAGCGTTTTATTTATTTCCGCCAAAGAATAAGTACCTAGCAAGTAACATTTCAATTATTCTGGTAATACAATATCCGCGGGTATTAATAAAACGCCCAAAAATCTAATAATCCCGGCATCCAAACACAAGTATTATATAAACGGAAAGAACAGAGAATAATGTTTTATTAAGGGGCTTAATTATGTCTTCTTCGTTGGTAACAGCTACCAAGAAAGTCGGTTTATTAATCTTTAAATATTTAAGAAAAAAAAAAGGCTTTTAAAACTGTGAAGGAAAACATCGTGAGGAAACCGGCATAACAACCAAAAATTCGAAGACATATTGTGACATATTGTGTATCCGCCAACCCGCACTGGATTGGATTAAGGCCCATTCCCATTTCCATTCCCTATTCCTAGCAGTGGGGACGTTAAAAGGCTGTTGATGATGATTTAAGAAACTCGTGCCTTCTCTATGTAAGTAATGGTGGAGGATGGAGATTGATAAGCCATGGAGAACGACAGTTACAAGCTGGTATTATTACATCGTCCAACGCACCACAGTGTCTCAAGACGAAAGTCTATGACCAGTGTGTGTTGCCAGTGATGACATATGGCTCTGAGACGTGGTCGCTTACAAGGGCCTCATCAGAAAGCTTACAGTCACTCAAAGGGCAATGGAGAGGGCTATGCTTGGAGTTTCCTTGCGTGATCGAATCAGAAATGTAGAGATCCGCAAGAGAACCAGGGTTACCGACATAGCCCGGAGAATTGCCAAACTCAAGTGGCAGTGGGCAGGGCACATTGCTCGCAGAACGGATGGCCGATGGGGCAGAAAGGTTCTGGAGTGGCAACCGCGAACCGGAAGACGTTGCGTTGGAAGGCTTTCCACTAGGTGGACCGATGACCTGGTGAAGGTTGCGGGGATCCGCTGGTTGCGAGACGCACGGGACCGGTCAATGTGGCGACGCTTGGGGGAGGCCTATGTCCAGCAGTGGACTTCTTTCGGCTGATATGATGATGATGATGATTATTACTGCATCCGGTAAGAAGAGAAACTGATCGGACTATAGTTAGTAACATTCTATTATTTAAATGACATAAGAGTCGCAATAATCTCTAAAGCAATTTTAATGGCATTTTATTCCAACTCGAGTTATTTGGAAAAGTTAATAAAAATAAAATACATGATTACGAAACTAGTATTTCATAAGTTTATTAGTTTTCTTTTCGTCCCAAACTTCTAGGTCTAAAGTATTTCAATAACTAACAAATATAAAAATAAATCACTCGAAATAATAATATTTTCCTAATTTTGTAAATATTTTTGAAATCACGGTTATTAGTGCAACCATAAACCGTGAAGTATATATCTAGTATTTTTATTTTTTGTTTAATTTAAGGCAGCTACCACAACTTACTCCTCTAGTGAATCCAAGTATAACAGAACCTATAAATACAATTTCAGCCCAAAAAATGACCCACGTATCCACTAGGCCAGAACATCTACGAATGATATAGGACACGCGTTTCCTCCCGCTATCAAAAATTTTTCACCGCCTCAATAAACAATGGTATGCTATAAATCTGAACAGGGTGCGTCAAACTTACACACAAGTTTGATTAATCTTTAACCCGCGCTGCGTGTGGTGTACTTCATAAGGAGCTATGTACACTGGAGGGTAAAATTAATGGGACTTTTTCTGTCTGAAATCTCTTTCTTGATTTCTATTATTAATTGTCACTACGTTGAACTGTAATTTTCCAAATTCGGTAAATAAAACATAGCAGCGTTGGTTTTCCAGTAAAATAGCTTACTTCGTGCTCTGGCCCGTTTTAAAATGGTCTCAATATCCACAAGAGAGTCAAAATTTAAGATTTAATTTTCAACTAGATAAATAGATAGAATAATTCTTAGGTTGTCCGAGATTAGGCTGTGCATAATAGTTAGCAAGGAAGTAGGTATTTTTAAAGGTTAGCCACAAATAATATCTCTATGTTTCCCTCCTCCGTTTGTTTGTTAATTCCTACTAATAAGAGTGCTATCATTAGCCACCTATACCGCGCGTGAATTACCTATAATCTCCACCGCCCGTTCCATTTTAAGAAGCAAAAATAATAATACAGGCAGGAAAAAAACATCCCGATGTCTCTTTTTGTTTTACCTACCAATTACCAACACAATAATTATATTGTTATTTTAAAAATAAATATATTGACTGCAACATAAGCTTTTACTCACTTTAATAGATGACGTAGTGTAAACAAAGTTATACTCGTACATATAATTTATTTTATATTACTCATAAATAACTGAACAGCATCCGTTCAAAAATTTGAAAACAGCATAAAATATGATTTTCTTTTACATGTACAAACGTAAACAGCGTGAATGATTCATTCAATGTGCATATTTATATTTTATTTGTCGGAAATAAATCCTTCGAAATGAAGGTTTTGTAACCTCGCAGTAAAAAGATGTTAAACCTTTTACATCTGTTGAACGTAAAATCAGACTGTTTGTGAAACGCCAGTAAAATATTTCCAAGCTGGTATTGCAGTGGAGGAAGTATTTTGTTATTGGAAACATAATCAGATAGCTTTGCATAGAAGTAGGTCTATCTCTATTCGAAATTGTGGTACATCGATGCTATGGAATTTCGGCAATTCGATTATGACGGCAATGACTTCGAGGAATTAGCCATCGGGCATATGTCATTCGAAATCAAGCAGTAAACCCATGTGAGACTCATGTAACGGAAAGTAAATTGTTGACAAAATTAGGTAGGTAAGCAAATTTATTTTAGGGTGTAAGAAGATGCAATTCACCTAAGGCCAGAAGAAAATATAACCAATGAAAAACTACGTGAAGATCTTCATGGAGAAACTGATGCTCGTAAAATGCTTGACGAGCTGTCTCAGCTAGATTCGGGACATAGCCTATTTGATGTGCCTGCGAGTCACACCGCTGCGCGATCTCAATCCATTGTTTCTCGCATTCTGACTACACTCAACGCTCTCTTGGACGCGAATCCTGACTGTGATGATTGTGCTCGTGGACGAATGGAAGACAAGAGTGTGACACACATTTTTTTGTATCTTTAACTAATGCAATTGGCGTTAAGCACTTTTTGTTCAAGTTCGTTTCGTCAGTTACAAAATAAATATAATTTTGTACCACTTGATAAATACGCGCCTAAACGAAGTTTGCGTGTTTTAAAATTTTTATTATGATTATCCTCATGTACGAAGTAAAGCACAACACAGATTCTGACTTTACGTATCACACAAAAATATGTAGGTTATTCTAACCAGTCAGCTAATTTCTGTCCACTTTACACAGTCCTATGCTAATTCCATGCCAACTCTTTCGACCTTTTTTAATTAAAATTATTTAATCAACTCTATTGTTCTCCTGTGTATAAACAGCTTAATTTTATTTGTCTGAGAAGTTGTGTGAGTTAACCCGTGTGACCGTACGTGGCAAGTTTTCATGACGCATTACAATAAAGGTTGTAGCCGAAGTTTACATGGGTTTTAATAGAAACTTTAAGAGTTGGTTACTTATATGTATAATGCTTAATAGTGTTGAGCTTTTGAACATAGTTATCGCTTAATGGTCGGATACTGTGTCTAAAATTGTTGAGTAAATTGATTCTGTAAATGTTTTTTGGGTACTTAGGTAACTTAGTATTGAAAACTATTTAATTATTTAAGGGTAAATATTTTTGACATGAACAATTATTTGAAAAAAAAAAAAAAAAAAAAAAAAAAAAAAAAAAATTGAATTGAATTTGATAAATGAATAAAATTAAATGCATTGATGATGTTTGTTTTACTAACCTCAATTTCAACACAATTTACATCGCCCAAAAACAATCAATCTTTCCATTGATGGACATATTAATTAAGCCTCAACACCTGAACTCAATTTTATAAATTTACCAAAGGAAATACATAAATCATTTCCAAACCCGAACTTAGCTGCAAAACTTGAAATTAGACCCGAACTAATTTTGGAAAATGCTCATTAGGAACAAAAGTTTCCGTTTTAATATAATTTCACCCACACATAGCTTTGGAAGTCGGTTGGATCCACGGAGTAATGAATACACAGAGCGACAGAGGTAGATCATCTGCCTAGCCTTTTCTCAACTAGGTTAAGGTCGGTTTGTTGTCTAACTATCGGATTACGACTATTTCCACTCTAGTATTCAGATGGTTATACGTTGATTGGATGACTAAGATGTCTATTGTCAGTAACAACGAGAATTGACCTAAATATATAAGGCAGTTTATAGCAATATGCCACTAACAAACCAAGTTATCGCTATCGTTATCAGCATATATGTTATCTGCTAAAACATGTCAAAGTCAAATTCTTTCAGAAAATTTAGCTTGTTATGGAGAACAACGGACAAGAAACTCCACACTCACTCTTTAAAAAAAAGTGATTTACAATATTTACATACATACATTAATCTATCTATATATATAAAAGAAGAAACTGACTGACTGACTGATAGATCAACGGACAGCCAAAACTGCTAAGCCTAGAAGCATGAAATTTGGCAGAAATGTTACTCAAATGACGTAAGTGAGCACTAAGAAAGGATTTTTGGAAATTCCACCCCTAAGGGGGTAAAAAGGGGGTTAATAGGTTGTATGAAAAATCTAATTCCTTTGGCCAAAATTCTTGAAATTTAGAACAAATAGTAATCTTAGTAAACGATAAAGATTGACATTATTAGTCTTTCGAAACTACCCCCAAATGATGATTTAGTGGGTGTTGGAGTTTGTATGGAAAAGTCAATAAACTTGAAACTTGCCACAAATACTAACCTAAATTAATAATAAAGGTTGTTATTATAATTTTTTTTAAACTACCCCCAAAAGACGATTTAGGGGTGTTAATGTTTTTTTGAAGAATCTTATTACTTCAGATAATAAACTTGAAACATGACATAAATACCAAGCGCAAGTTCGATCATGCATGGAGTACTACTCTCATCTCTGGGACGGATCTGCCAAGTACCAGCTGGATGCACTTGAGTAGATCGAAAGACGGGCCAAGAGGCTTATCGGCAATGAAGTACTGGTCGAATCTAGGCTTCAGAACCCCGAACATCGGCACAGAGTTTCCAGCGTTTCGGTTTTTTATCGGTTGCATTTCGGGGAGTGTGCGTTGGAATTGCATGAACTAATTCCTCCTACCCCGTTCCATCATCGGACTACAAGACGTACGGTGATGCGTCATCGATACATGGTGGACATCCCACCCATACGGACAAATCGTTTTGGGAATACTTTTATTATGCGTACAGCAAAGGAGTGGAATTCCCTGCCGGAGTCTGTATTTCCTGACTGCTACAACCTGGGAGTCTTCAAGTCAAGAGTGAATAGGTTTCTTCTAGGCAAGCGTGCTTCATCGTTCTACATATATAAAAGAAGAAACTGACTGACTGACTGATAGATCAACGGACAGCCAAAACTGCTAAGCCTAGAAGCATGAAATTTGGCAGAAAGGTTACTCAAATGACGTAAGTGAGCACTAAGAAAGGATTATTGGAAATTCCACCCCTAAGGGGGTAAAAGGGGGTTAATAGATTGTATGAAAAATCTAATTCCTTTGGTCAAAATTCTTGAAATTTAGAACAAATAGTAATCTTAGTAAATGATAAAGATTGACATTATTAGTTTTTCGAAACTACCCCCAAATGAAGATTTAGGGGGTGTTGGAGTTTGTATGGAAAAGTCAGTAAACTTGAAACTTGCCACAAATACTAACCTAAATTAATAATAAAGGTTGTTATTATATTTTTTTTTAAACTACCCCCAAAAGACGATTTAGGAGTGTTAATGTTTTTTTGAAGAATCTTATTACTTCAGATAATAAACTTGAAACATGACATAAATACCAAGCGCAAGTTCGATCATGCATGGAGTACTGCTCTCATCTCTGGGACGGATCTGCCAAGTACCAGCTGGATGCATTTGAGTTGATCGAAAGACGGGCCAAGAGGCTTATCGGCAATGAAGTACTGGTCGAATCTAGGCTTCAGAACCTCGAACATCGGCGCAGAGTTGCCAGCCTTTCGGTTTTTTATCGGTTACATTTCGGGGAGTGTGCGATGGAATTGCATGAACTAATTCCTCCTAGCCCGTTCCATCATCGGACTACAAGACGTACGGCGATGCGTCATCGGTACATGGTGGACATCCCACCCATACGCACAAAACGTTTTGGGAATACTTTTATTATGCGTACAGCAAAGGAGTGGAATTCTCTGCCGGACTCTGTATTTCCTGATAGCTACAACCTGGGAGTCTTCAAGTCAAGAGTGAATAGGTTTCTTCTAGGCAAGCGTGCTTCATCGTCGACCACATCATCGCTTACCATCAGGTGAGATAGTGGTCAAGCGCAAGCCTAACAACAATAAAAAAATTAAAAAAATCTAAATGAACAATAAAGTATTCAATATTAGTTTTTCAAAACTACCCCCAAAAGATGGTTTTGGGGGTGCTATTTTTTTTTGAAGAATCTTATATCTTGTTAATAAACATAAAACTTGGCATAGACACCAACCTTAATAAACAATAAAGGTTATCATTATTATTTATTGAAACTACCCCCAAAAGACTATTTTGAGGGTGTTGAAGTTTATATGGAAAATCTGATTTCATTTGTCAATAAACTTTAAACTTGCCACAAATACTGACCTACTTGAATAATAAAGTTGGTAGTATTATTTTTTGGAACTACCCCCAAAGGATGATTTAGGGGTGTTAAAGTTTTTTTGTAGAATCTTATTACTTCAGTTAATAAACATGAAACTTGACATAATCACCAACCTCAATAAACAATAAAAGTTATCATTGTTAGTTTTTCGAAACTACCCCCAAAAGATGATTTATGGGGTATTAAATTATTTTTGAAGATTCTTATTTCTTGGGTCAATAAAATTGAAAGTTGACATAAATACCCAGTCTATGTTGTAGCGTTACGTATAGCTGAGATGAGCTATACGTAAGCCAAGTTAATAAAAATAAAGAAATTATTAATTAAAAAGTAAGAAAAAGGATAAAGAGAATAAAACTAAGGGCCAGCTTCACATGACGCTGGTGGCTTGAGTTAGGCAGCTGGACTGACAGGAATACGTGGTATCCCTGAGGTGAAGACAGTGCGCAACCTGCGTATACTGCTGGCGGGCGCGCTGTGGCTGCGCGCGCCGCTGTATACTTTACTGCAGCAGCTCATGCACCACGTCCGGTAGGTAAGCAGGAAGGAAGGCAGGCAAGGAGTGTCGAGGAATCGGGTTGTGGCGTTACACGCCGTAGATACGAAGGAATACGGTGGGCAAGGCATCGGACAAATGATACTCAGTATATCATTCAATATAATTACTGGAGCACTTTAGAGATTAGAAAACATTCACAGGCCGTATATATTATAGATTAAAGAGTTTTCAGATAAAATGGTACACTTGGTAATATTAAGTAGAAAAACCGACTTTCAGCGTTCAGTCCAGATTCCAAACAAAAAAAGTGACGCCCGTTTTTCTTCGTTCCGACATGTCTTCCAAATTTTAAATTCAAATATCAATTAAGAAATCATGAACAAATAAAAACGGTTTACAGAGGCGCAGTCTGCCACTGCCCTTATTATGAAAATTATAATGTACAACGAGCTTATAGAAGGTAGTCCATGGTGTCTTATGTCTATGGTTTAAGAAAATAAAATAGACATATTATGTCATGTCAGATAAAAATGTCAGAGTATAAAATAATATAATAGTTTATGATGTTAAAACAAATCATAAACTTTTCAGGTGTATACATTATAAAAGAATACATAAAAATGGGAAACATGAGTAGATACAATTTAAAAAGTTATGATGAAGATTTGAAAAGTATGTTAGAAAACGTAAGTAGACTAAGCCACGTGGAATGAACACCACAATGTAAAAAATAAAAGTTGTCATTATTAGTTTTACTAATCTACTCCCAAAATACAATTTCGGAGTCGTTTTGGAAAAATCTTATTTCTTGGGTGTTATTTAACTAATAAGTAAACAAAAAAGGTTGTCATTATTATTTTATCGAATCTGCCCCCAAAAGACGATTTAGGGGGTGTTAATGTTTTTTTTTGCGAATTATATTTCTTGGGTTAATACACTTGAAACTTGGAACAAATACCAACCTAAGGAAAGGTTGTCATTATAAGTTTTGAAACTAACCCCAAGCTATTAATCTTACTGGACAGGGTTTCGTTTTTGACGTGGGTTTCTAGGAGAGCACTACGGAGCGATTTTGCGTCAATTCAACCTTTAAGGAGGTGAAAAGGGGCAAACTTAGTTTGTATAAAAAAAATCAAATTCCTTGGGGATAAAGTTAATAATCAAAATTTACATAAGACATTTTAAAACCTCGCCCCCAGACAGTTAGGGGTGTTAAATTTTTTTGGAGAAATCTTCCTGCGCAATCTGACTAACGTATACGAAAAATATTTAGGAATGATTTATAAGTATATAGTCAACAGTTTGGTTTCACGAAAGGTAGGTCGACAACAGACGCGGGCGTAAAACTCATCAGCCACATCTTGGAATCTTGGTAGAAGTCCTAGGATGCCATTGGCATTTTCTGTGATCTCTCGAAAGCGTTCGACTGCGTCGACCACAACACACTGATCTGTAAATTACATCACTACGGAATTCGAGGAAAATCTGCTGATCTTGTGCTTTCCTATTTATCAAACAGACAGCAAAAAGTAAATGTTAATGGGGCGACGTCCTCTGGGTCTCTAGTCAAGATGGGCGTGCCCCAAGGTTCAATTCTCGGCCCTTTCCTTTTTCTTATTTACATTAATGATCTCCCTTTTATGATGGCCAAATTATCGGATATAATTGCTGATAATACTTCGCTAATTTTTGAAATAGATAGGAAAGATACGGATGTCTTACATGTCAACGAAAGTCTAATTGTTCTCTCTAAATGGTTCGCAGTTAACAATCTTTTACAGAATGCGAAAAAAACAAAATGTCTGAAGTTTTCCTTACCAAATGTACCACAACGTGACCTAAATTTAAATCTTGACGGCAAAAATCTTGAAGTTATAAAGGAAACTGTATTCTTAGGTATTACTATCGATTCAAAATTGCAGTGGGGCGCGCACATTAGAACTCTTTCGGTTCGGTTAAGTTCTGCTGCATATGCAGTAAGGAAAATAAGGCAGTTAACCGATGTAGCCACAGCAAGGTTAGTATACTATGCTTATTTCCACAGTATTATGTCTTATGTCATTCTGCTGTGGGGATCAGCAGCAGACGTTGACTCAATTTTCATCTTACAAAAGAGGGCAATCCGCGCAATCTATAAAATGAGTCCACGAGAGTCCCTCAGAGAAAAATTTAAAGAGATCGATATACTGACTCTACCTTCTCTTTATATATTGGAATGTATTTTGTATGTCCGCAAAATCGAGGGCTTTTCAAAACTAGAAGCGATTTCCATAATTTAAATACACGCAGTATGCATGAAATTGTAATACCCAAATTCAGATTAACGAAAACTAGCAAGTCTTTTCTTATAAACAGTATACGCTTTTATAACAAGTTGCCAAAGCCAGTTATAGAATTGACCGATGGAAAGTTCAAAAACTACATCAAACGTGTCCTTATTAAAAAAGCATATTACAAAATCAAGGACTACGTTGAAGATAAAAATTTTAGCTCCTTCTGCGCATGCGGCTTCCCTGGTAACATAAACACAACATAAATGGCACAAATATGTGGATGTCTCTAACTATTCTCAATCTCATTTTTACTTTTTTTCTTTCTTTTAATTAGACTTTTTACAATGATTTCAATAATCTTTATAGGACTTTGCTATGAATAGTTACAGCACTGATAACAACATTTGTGCCACATGTTAAATTTAGTCTTGTTATATATTTTTATTTATTTTTTCCTTTGTATAGATTCTTTTACTGATTGTTTTGTGAATGTGTGAACATTGTAGGCCTTCTAGATTTCTAGACGCTTGTTATCATTTGTTAACTCTCTCGTTTATACAGTTTTTTTTTTAGTTTCTTACGACTTATTGTCGGGCCTACGTTGTCCCCCCATATCTAAGCACTAATACTGTAACATGGAAATATTGTAAAAACAAACCAATTTTTTTTAAAAGAGTAACCGTGGAGTTTCTTGCCGGTTCTTCTCCACAGGAAACGACTAACCCGAACCGTGCACCTTTTGTCGACGTTTTATAAGAGCCCATGTAGGCCTATGTGAAATAAAAAAATTTGATTTGATTTGAAATGAAATATGATGATGGAATAGCATATTTAGGTTGTTCAAAAGTCGACCCTCAACGGGGCATAAAGGGGTTGATATGTTTATAGGGGAGGATTTTACTTTGTGGCGGTAACCTAAAATTTATGATTATTTAAGTCAAATAACGAATCGACCCAATCCAATAAACCCTGTATATCTACAATACCCAATTCTTATTTTTATTGATTTAATAATAGCTTATTTTTGGTCGCCTTCACTAACTGCATATAAGTAAAAAATATATAGGATAAACGAAATCACGCAAACGAAGTCGCGGGCGGAGTGCTTGTCATTCAAACGTGAGGATGATGCACCCAGAATAACACAACGATACTACGAATAGGTATAAAGTATTACAAGAACTAACAGGTAAATTCATTCATTTGATAAATAGGAACATGGTTCTCACATACTTACAAACATTGCAAACATAGGTAAATTACCTTATACCGAATCGCCGTTTGGTCTGAGGAGAACTGTCTGTCGCTTAACCCCACAAAAACAAAATATGTGGTGTTTGGAACCAGACAGCAGTTGTCTCGACTACCAGCGACTATTGACGTACAACTAATGGGCGAACAAATTGAGCGAGTGTATGAAGCGCGAAATCTAGGTCTCATCATGGACAAGGACCTACGTTTTGAGAAACACGTAGCAGTCTCAATAAGAAATTGTTTTTATCGCTTGAAAGTTTTGTACAGGGTGAGGCCTTACTTATCTGAATCGTTGCGGGAACAGCTGGTTGAGACTTTGGTTCTGTCTAGGTTGAACTACGCTGACACTGTGTATGGGCCGCGTCTGTTAGCTCGTACAGATAGGCTCATACAAAGGGTACAAAACGCGTGCGCTCGGTTCTGTTATAACATTCCTCGCAGAAGTTATGTAACGCCATTTCTCAATGAACATTTTGTTCTAAAAATGAAGTCCAGGCGCAAATTACATTTGGCATGCCTTCTGTTTGGTGTGGTTAAATATAGAAAACCGAACTATTTATATGATAAACTTGGTTGGATGGCGAGTGGACGGGAATGTGGGAGAAGGTTATGCGCGCAGCAACTCTCGACGCAATCGCATAATACAGCAGCGTTCAGAGGCAGCTTTCGTTATGCGGCTTCCAAAGTTTGGAATAATATTCCACCACCGATCAGAACAGCCAACACAATGGGCACATTTAGGAGACGTTTACGGAAGTATCTGGTGGAAGCGCAGCGTAAGCTGGATATGGCCGCACTGAATGCCTCAATTATATGACGCATTAGCCACACCTCACTTATTTTCACACTCACCTTATTTATTCTTATGTAGTGTACACGTATTTTCTTATTATTTGTAATATACACTTACAACCCATCTATTTTTATCTTTTATATAAGTACTTTTATCACAAACACATTTAGTTACTATAAAACTGCTTTACGTCCGTCACGTCATCAGTCACAGGTCCAGTTGAAAACCAGCGTCGGCACTAGTTGCCCGACATTTTGCTGAACTGGTCCTATTTGGCGCAGCCGTGGGACACACAGAATATTGTGATTTATATAAACACTTTTATTTTGTTTTATATTATTGTCGCTTAATCCAAGTTTTCTTTTTTTTTATGTATATTTTGTGTGCTCTGGCTTGTGTCAAATAAATGTGTTTTCTTTCTTTCTTCTTTCTTTATTCAATACAAACGGAACAGTGTGTGAGTACATTTTTTCAAACAAAAAAAGCTATACAATAATGATGAACATATAGATTAACCTGTTTGGTTTTGTCTACACTAAAGACTGCCCTATGGAGCAGGACCAGCATGTTTCCAAGCATTCTAATCTTGAATATAATTTGTAATACGCTTGTTTACAAAACTTGCTTTTAATGCATGCAGCATGTGAAAAAGGTCTTCCAAGAAAATACTGAAAATATATCTAAATTCAGTAACAGTTCTAAAAATCAACATGTTTTTTTTTTTAGCCAGCAATTTGAAGAACAGGGTCAATGTTACAAATCGTCACTATACCTCGTGGTGGATCCACTCCCATTCATCCCACAGAGAGGAGGCCGTACCCAAGCAGTGTGAACTGTTTAAATACTGATAATGTTACGTGTATTCACATAAAAGTATACACGCATAAGTTCTCCATTTACTCTCCTATCCATGGTAAAAACAAAACAATACTTAAGGCTTCTGCCGCATCGTGATCGTCCGTGCTTCTGCTACAATTGTGCTTATTATCACGCTGACATATTTCCTTTAGTTATTTGTCGAGGGTCGGGAAAAAATCATCTACTGAATTTGTAAAAAAATTATGAGTTAAGATGTCTTGATCTATACTATGGCCTTGGTGCGAGTTTTTATACTTAGATGATCGCGTTAACGTAAACGATGTCATGTTAATTTTTAATATTTGCGCCATACGTAAAACTACAGAGTATACTGGTAGCTATTTATATGACTATTGTTGTACAGCAGGTAGTTGTAAAAAAGGTATTTAGTAAAAGTAACACATTAAATGCATGCAAAGGCTAAAAACCGGCCAAGTGCGAGTCGGACTCGCGCACGAAGGGTTCCGTACCATTATCGCAAAAAACGGCAAAAAATCACGTTTGTTGTACGGGAGCCCTACTTAAATATTTATTTTATTCTATTTTTAGCATTTGTTGTTATAGCGGCAATAGAAATACATCATCTGTGAAAATTTCAACTGTGTAGCTATCACGGTTCATGAGATACAGCCTGGTGACAGACAGACAGACAGACGGACCGCGAAGTCTCAGTAATAGGGTCCCGTTTTTACCCGACTGCCGAAGGAGGGTAATGTGTTTATCAGTCTATGTATGTATGTATGTATGTATGTATATATGTATGTATGTATGTATGTATGTATGTTTGTTCCTATGTGGCGTTCCAGAGACCAAACGCGTTGACCGATTTTGATGATTCATACGTCAATCGATTCGTCTTAACCTTGCGAGTGTCATAGGCTACATTAAAATTGGAAAATAGAAAAATGGCGGCTTTTGGGCGCCATATTGTGGGGGGCCAATTTTATTTTTTCTGCCAAACCCATCGTGTGGGGTATCAAAATAAAGGGTTTTAAGAGGAGATTCCAAAAATATATAACACTTATATGTTTAAATGTACCTAATTCGAAAAAATATGTTAACTAAAAAGTTATAAATAAAAAAAGTTAATTCTAAAAATCAAAATACCCGACTGCTTAAAAAGCGAACTAAAAGGACGTAAACAAGAAGAAAATCATGCTGTGCAGTCGGAGGATACATCTGGTTTTGGTCAGCCAGCTCGCGAATATGTATCCTCCGACTGCACTGCATGATTTTCTTCTTGTTTACGTCTTTTTAGTTCGCTTTTTAAGCAGTCGGGTATTTTGATTTTGTAATTAACTTTTTTTATTACCCTTTGGGTACGGAAGCCTAAAAAGCAACCAAAGCGGACAAGATACAATACACCAAAATAACTATCCAAAATATTTTAGCCATTCTCAGAAAACAATTGAATAAAAAACCCGTATTTCAGACCACCTATCCCATAACTCACTACACACAACATTACTCGGCCAAAAACAACACATTTTTTTTTTTTTTTTTTTAAATTATAGATAGGCTCGCGCTTGACCACTATCTCACCTGATGGTAAGCGATGATGTGGTCGACGGTGTAACACGCTTGCCTAGAAGTAACCTATTCACTCTTGACTTAAAGACTCCGAGGTTGTAGCTATCTGGAAACACAGACTCCGGCAGGGAATTCCACTCCTTAGCTGTACGCATAATGAAAGTATTTCCAAAACGTTTAGTGCGTATGGGTGGGATGTCAACCATGTACCGATGGCGCATCGCCGTACGTCTTGTAGTCCGATGATGAAACGGGCTAGGCGGAATTAGATCATGCAATTCCACCGCACACTCTCCGAAATGCAACCGATAAAAAACCGACAAGCTGGCAACTCGACGACGATGTTCAAGGCTCTGGAGCTTTGACTCGACCAGTGCCTCATTGCCGATGAGCCTCTTGGCCCGTTTTTCGATCGACTCTAGAGCATCAAGCTGGTACTTGGCAGATCCATCCCAGAGATGAGAACAGTACTCCATGCAAGATCGAACTTGCGCTTGATACAACTTAAGCAGCTGTTCTGGCGTGAAGTACCGTCTCACCTTCGCAAGGATCCCCAACTTTTTGGCAGCCAGTTGAGCCTTTGCCTCAATGTATGGGCCAAAATTAAGTGTCGATGTCAACGTTACGCCAAGAAGCTCAAGATGGTCTGTTATCGGTACGGTTACACCTCGGAAAGATGGAGCCGGGTGAAATTGGCTCTTTTTCGCGGAGAAGAGACACGCCTGTGTTTTTTTTACATTAATAATTTCAGCCACGAACAAAAACAGAGAGACTTTGAAAAGGGCACTCCAATAGAAAATAAGGGTAAGAAAAACTACTTAAGAAAAAAAGAGAAGTAGAAATATGAATGGTTCATAGCACTTACGTGAAGTACTCGGGATGGGAACAGAGGCAAACAAAACTTGTATAACTTATTGTTATGTTACTTGAGAATTTCGTGAGAAATTTCTTTATTACTTCTGTATCAGGATTCGTGTATGTTCACATAATTGTGGATGTATGATATGGTATGTATAGAGATACGCTTGGCAAAATGTCTATAAATTTCTGATAAGCACATCATTACGTAAGTATACTGATATAAAATATGACCCTAATCTCAAAACTCAAAAACGTAGAATTAACAGAATATGTCAGACAGAGAGTGTCAATCTAGTAATTGCGAGAAAACACCATAACTTTTTGAGTTATGTTATCTAAAACAAAATAATGAGAAACTTAATATCTACCCGCTCTCGTTACGAGTGTAAACTGAAAATTTAAAAATGGCTGCAAAACCTGACTTATGAGGAAACAGAAAGCCGCATACAAACTTAAATTATATTCATATCACATCATCCACATGTTTTTTTTTTAATTTCTATTATAGGCTCGCGGTTGGCCACTATCTCACCTGATGGTAAGCGATCATGTGGTCGACAATGGAGCACGCTTGCCTAGAAGTAACCTATTCACTCTTGACTTAAAGATCCCTAGATTATAGCTATCGGGAAACAGACTTCGGTAGGGAATCCCTAGCTATACGCACAATAAAAATATTATCAAAACGTTTAGTGCGTATGGGTGGGATTTCCACCATGTACCGATGGCGCATCCCCATACGTCTGGTAGTCCGATGATGAAACGAGCTGGGTGGAATTAGATCATGCAATTCCATCGCACACTCCCCGAAAAGTAACCGATAAAAAACCGACAAGCTGGCAACTCGGCGACGTTGTTCAAGGCTCTGGAGCTTTGACTTAACCAGTTCATCATTGCCGATGAGCCTCTTGGGCCGCTTTCCGATCGACTCCAGTGCATCAAGCAGGTATTAGCAGATTCGTCCCAGAGATGAGAACAGTACTCCATGCATGATCGAACTTGCGCTTGATACAAGCTGAGCAGCTGTTCTGGCGTGAAGTACCTTCTCACCTTTGCAAGGATCCTCAGCTTTTTGGCAGACAGCTGAGCATTTGCCTCAATGTATGGGCCAAAATTGAGAGTAGATATCAACGTAACGCCAAGAAGCTCAAGATGGTCAGTTGGTGGTTTGTTCAGTGGTGATCTGTATTTAAGCTTTCCTTTGTTTTTATTTATGGTATGCGTCGTGCCTGGCGCAAATAAACGTTTTTTCTTTATTTCTTTCTTTCTTTCTTAATTACGGTCACGGTCATATCTCGGAAAGTTGGAGCCGGGTGAAATTGGCTGTTTTTAGCGGCAAAAAGACACCCCTGGGTTTAAGCAGCATTAAACTTGACCAGATTGGCATCGCCCCATACGGAGACTGCCTGCAAGAACAGGTTCAAGCGCTCCACCAAATTTAACCAAAATTGTTGTTATAGAAATCTGTTTTATTTCAGTCTTGGGGTGGGCGCTAATAACTGCGACTCAGTTACTAAACTAAAGCAGTATTAACTTACACAAAAATTGAAATATTATGTTTGTTTTTTGTTCCAATAAATATATTTCTAATTTTTAAATTACTAGCTGAACCCCGTGGGTCTCGTGGTCTATGCTACAGGAACCATTGTAATTTTCCAGGAAGTAAATTCCTATCCTCTAACACTTATGTAGTTTTTTGGCGATAGTGTAGCTCTTTCTAACAGTTCTTTTTTTAGTTCAAACTTATCCAATTGGATCAGTTTGAACTAAAAAAAGAACTGTACTGTGAACTGCTACAGGAACCATTGTAATTTTCCAGGAAGTAAATTCCTATCCTCTAACACTTATGTAGTTTTTTGGCGATAGTGTAGCTCTTTCTAACAGTTCTTTTTTTAGTTCAAACTTATCCAATTGGATCAGTACTACCAGAGATTACCCTTTACAAACCTATCAACATACAATAGAACCAATTTAATATTATATCTCTTTAGATTAAGATAAACTTTTTACTGTTGCTTCACTCCCGTGACCTTTACCCACAAGAATTATGTATTACTAGCTTCTGTCAGCGGCTCCGCCCACGTAAATGTCGAAAATGATCCCAAGGGAACATATTCCCGAGATAAAATGTATAATATGTGATATATATGCAATATGTATAATATGTGTAAATGATATCCTCGTCGTCCAGCCGTTTGAGCGTGAAGAAGTAACAAACATACACACTCACAGACTTTCACCTTTATAATATTAAGTGTGATTCAGAACCAAAGAAAACCAATGATGTTTATCGCTAGGGTAGCTACCCTAGCGATAAACTGGCTTTAGACTAAATATTATGTCCAGTGTTATGTTTAGTCCCATGTATGAAACGATATTAGCTTTGTCTGAATTTTTTTTTACCATATCAGATCCTGGCAAAAGGCCACAAAACAAAACATTAATAACAACAAAAAGCCTACTAGACTAAAAGCTATGACTAAACGAAAAACATTCCTTTGGCTCGTTCACAAATATATCATTCAAGGATTTCTATATCAGATCTAAGTTATTATTATATGGAGCCAAGTTCAGTGTAACGGTGTTGATAATTTATATGTTTGTGCCTAAGGTCGGCGCCGTGGAGTCTGATGGGGAGACGCGTCTGCCAAATCTTATGGCATTGACGACCTCTAAGACTGGGGCAAGGCTCTTTGGCAAAAATCGAAAGGAAAGACAAGGTCATGTTACGGATCAAAGAAATAAGAAATAGAAAATATTTGTTCGACATAGCCACAACACAACTGCAACAAAACACAAAGTTAAGAAGATTTTTTTAAATAAAACAGTAGAATTGCGCTCAGCATGCTTTTTTTATTGTATTTGTTAGGGACAAAAAACAGTTACATGCCAAGCTTAACTGGATATTCTTAAATTAGTACAATACTTAGAAATACATTAAAAAAAAAAACATGTTTATAACCACTAATGCAAAGCAGAAGGGTTACCAACTCAGCATTTGCTGAACGATGTGGGATCAGGACTTCCAGAAGTGTGTGGCGATTCAAAAATAAATGAACGTAAAACAAAGATTGGAGAGTAGTTAGTAGTTTAATAAAAATAATCTTATAACATTAAAAAAAAAGTTTTCAGGATAAGGGTTTATTTAAAAAAGCCGTGGTACTCGATTGATGGTTATTCGATCGAAGGATTTGATATGTTACCTACTTATTTAGTTAGGAATATAAATCATAATATCAGCGAAAACCGTAATATCACTAAACCAAACTGATAAAGAGATGACTTTGGAAAGTTCAAAGAACATTGCCTTAGTAATATTTTTAGAACATTTTACGAAACTCAGGTACTTTACATCAATCACCTGTTGCGTTGCGTTAGGCTTTTCTCCGATAATATTATTGAGTCTTTTTTTATATACATTTGGTTATATCTAGGTACTTAAACTTTTATTGTATAAAAACGTAGAAAATATTAAAGCAGGACTTTTTCACCTTATAGTGTTTCACAGTTCACTGTTAATATCCAAGAAATTATGTTTTTTTTTTATTCACTTTAGGTATAGATCTTGTAGTTATTGTAAGGTAGTGGTTATTGTAAGTTTTGTTTAATATCATCATTATGCTAAAACATCGATAATATTATATTCCCCAAATTAAATTGTATTGAAATCAGGCAGTCTATTTTGAGAACGTTCACAAACATACCTACTCGATAACTTTTCAATTGCAAGTAACGTCTGCTGAACAACCAAAATAGCTCGTAAAATTTAGGTCCACAGTTTCAGCAGTTCTCCCTGACCTTGCATGGCCCTCATTGGAACTTTGCCCGCAGTTCGAATGCCCAAAATCTCCGTACACCGAATGTCTAAGTAATAAATCATACTTTATAGAGATGTGCCGTGACCTTAAGATATTGTTTTTGGTCTGTATTCGCAGCCCTTATTAATATGTTAATGGCTCCCCGTCTGCCGAACGGGGGAATAACTCAGCGAAATTGGTTCGGAGTTTGGCATGTTATTCAAGACTCTGATTTGAATGGTATCATGGTATATAATGGATAATTCTTGGTGTGAATTGTGTACAGCAGTTTTTCTTGGACTAAATTCAAAAGGAGAATTTAGCTCTGGAGTAGTAGGTACCTAGACTGTGCCAAAAATGTAGTTTCTCGTCGGTAATATAAAATGTGCGTTCAAGGGTGACATTGGTTTTAGATCTTGTAGATCTTCACGGCAACGTTTATATAAAAGATAGAACGGTATGAAAATCGCTCCGTCTTTTTACTGACGCGCACCTTTTCTTTCTTCAGGCTTGTTTTTTAGTTTATCCGCTAAAGCACACCTGTGGAATAAAGCTAAAATGCTTTGTCACACGTCACTGTTTTCGAGGTTGAAATATTTTATTAAAAACCGGCCAAGTGAGAGTCTGACTCGCGCACAGAGGGTTTCGTATAAACAGCTACATTTACCAAAATAAATATGTTACATTACTAACGTTCATAAATAATGAAAGCATCGAACATTACTCTAACGAAGGGACAAAATTAACTTTGCCGTTCTAATGCTGTTGTCCCTTTACAACAATATACAAAATTTTACATTACCAAGTACATTTTATAAGTTGGTCGACTATTACTCGTAAAGTGTAAAGCCTACATAGCTGTGATAGTTTACCTTTTAATTTCATTATATACTACAACCGTGATTTTTTTTGACATATCCAAAAGCAACCATTTAGCTGGCAGGGTCACTTGAATTTAACAAAAAATTGCAATTTAAAGCATAATTTTACGCAAACGGATCCGTGGATCGAAAAATGGTTTTCACAGACCCGTAATATTTTTGAATAGCCTATCCAACGATATCCCACACCATGGGAAGTGTCCCTTTCGTTTCGTTGGATATAAAACAAATTGGGATGTATTTTTCTCGTTGTTATGAGTGCATAACAACGAGAAAAATACATCCCAATTTGTTTTATTAATGATTTTATTACCATTTTATTGGCGTGATTAATAAGACGTATATCCATGCCAAATTATAGCTTTCTAGTACTAAGAGTCTCTGAGCTAAGCTGCGGAAGGATGGACGGACGGACAGATGGACAGACGGACATGACGAAACCATAAAGGTTCCTTGTAGTCTACGCAACCCTAAAAAACTATCTTAGGACAAGATAATCACGATTTTACTGGCCTCAGCGGTTTTGCGAATAGTTTCTATATATACCCCAGCTAAGCTCGCGGCCGAGGTATACGTGTGACGTTTGCTGTCTGACAGCATTGTTTTGATCCATCTACTGATGATTTGCGCAGTAGCAGGTGTGTAGCCAGAGATTAATATTTAATTAGGATAAAAACTAAAAACCTGGAGTATAATATTGTTTTCAGTCATAATCATCATAATAAGGGTTTTTGAAATGACGTGCACAAGGTGACAGCTCTGAGACGTCAGGTCCAGGCACCTTTCAAAACTGGTAAACACAAATGTTTTTGTTTTATATTTACAACGAACGATATGTACAGAAATTGGTCGATGTTCTCATTGTTGAATCGGTGACAAAGGTGTATAGAATTGCAAGACACACTTCCCATGGGAAATAGTCACCTCGCTCTCAGCGTTGCATGCTCAGATTAAATTCACATTATGTTTGCCTAGGAGACTGTATGTAGGTAGGAGTATTTGATATGATTTACCGGCTGTGTATGTTATTCTTCCATTACAGGTATTCTTTTGTCTTGTCAGTACGAAAGGCTAACATTTTGGGAATAGCTCATATCATATTTAGCTAGTCAACAACATAGTGGTGAGGTACAGAGTGGTGAGGTGGAGAGGTACGTGGTGGCATATGTAGCCGTGCTAGAAGTGATTAGACTACTGACGGAACGTGGACGCGACTCGATTGGTCAGTCGATACTTGCGTCAACTGACCAACCAATCACGCGCTCGGAACGGTCCTAAACGTTTCCCGCGCCCCGCTTCACTACCAAAGATACCTAAAAAACGACTTCTGCGCATCTAACGACTCTTGCCAACTTACGTGCCGGGGATTATACATTTTATTTCCACTTGGGCAGTAAACATTTTTTTTATAAGATTGGCCCGCGATCGCAATTGGGTAGTATTCTAAGGCACCTACTCGTATGTATATCCACGTTTTTGTGAACACGGATTATGGCCGACAGTGAAGAAATAAAATGTTGAATTGCAGTGAGAACAAGTGAACATCTAAATATATTCTAGGTATCTCTGTATGCGTAGAGGCCTTTGCCATTAGGTAGTCCGACAGAACTTAACTACACAGAGAAAAGGTGTCCCGGTAGTTAAGAGAAAAGCAGTAAAAAATGCGGACACAGCTGTGGAAATGCTCCTAAAATCCTAACATTACCTGGCAGTGAAAACAGAGGTATCTCTATGCGTGTTTCTAAGCAAAAACGTGACTACATTTGCGAGGTAATGTTAGCAGGCGCGACATACATCAACCAAATGGATCCGTGAATGTGATATACATTTATATTTGCGAGTGTATTGTCTAACTGTATTCCACTATGCTTTTAGCAGACTGAATGGAGTTTACGATACAGGCTTTTGTAATCATTTTGTTATCCTTTGTCGGTGTTTATGTATATCTTCTCTGAATCTCGATTATGAAGTGGAATTTTGATTAGAGATTCATTGAACATGAGCTTATTGCTCAGAGAACGAATAAGTGATGGCACCGGTGATAACTGTAGTAGCAACCGCATACCGTTGGGATGCCTCCCACCAGGTAGATTGATGACCCGGTGAAGGCCATGGATATCCTCTGATTGTGTGAATTACAGGACCGTTTGATGTGGTGACGATTGGGTGAAGCCTATGTTCGGGAGAGGACATTCGGCTCTCACAAAGACCCTGACTTTGTGTAATGTATGTAATTCACATGAGGTATAGATTAAATGCAATGCTGACTGAAAGGCAGTGGTGGCCCAGTGGTAACAGCCCCGACTTACCTGTCGTAGATCGTGGATTCAAACCCAGGCAGACGCTTTACTTTGTGTAAATTATTTCATCACCACTTTGATAAAAAAGTTAATGGAAAACATCGTGAAGAAACCGACATGTCCTAGAACCTATAATTCGAAGACATGTGACACCCACCAATCCGCACTTAGCCCGCGTGGTGGATTAAAGCCCATTCCCTCTCTCACAAAAAAAAAAAGAGGGTAGTCCACAAGTGAACACAAAATTAAAGAGCTCTTATATTTTTTTTTATTTAATAAATAGTAAGAACAGATTTTAAATGAAATCATAGTGTTGAATTAGTACATTAACCTCTGGTGCACTCATTCTTTTTATCAATTCTCCTTCAATACTTACCTACGCTGCCAGAACTGCACTTCGCTAAAATGGACCTATACACCAAATTATCAACCTGCATGGAGGAGCTTACGGCTACATTCTCTACAAGAATGACGCAGTATGAGGAAGACCTAAGGAATGCTAGCGGTGAGGGTACTCACAAGTCTATTGCCAGCCTGTCGAAGGAGTTCACCGAGTTCAAGGGCCTCATATGGAAAACCTTGAGTGCACTGAAGTCGCAGATGGAGTTGCTTGTGGTGGGGCTGGATAGGCACGAAATGGCGTCCCGTGCTAAGATAATTCTATTGCATGGCCTATCTGAGAGGAAGGATGCTGATCCTACTGCTGGTTTTCTTACCGTTTTGTCGGAGCGTCTGCTGATGAAAGGAGTCACCCAAAAAGACATTACAGCCTGTCACCGCCTCGGAAGCAACACTAGCAAGCCTCGACCTCTCTTGGTTCGCTTTGAAAGCCGCATCGTAAGGAACGAGGTGTGGCGGAATAAAACCAAATTAAAAGGGTCTGGTCTGACGCTTTCCGAATTCCTCACTAAGCCCAGACACGAAATTTTTATGAATGCTCGGAAATACTACGGGATGCATAGGTGCTGGACGTCTGAGGGAAGAATTGTCATCCAGGTGTCCGACAAAGCACGACGGAAGATTGAGTCTGCAATGGAATATCGAGAACTTGTTGCTCGGTTTCCCGTTGCAGAATCCTCGGCCTTAACCATAACATCGAAGCCGGCGCCCGAGAAGAGAACTCGCAAGCCAGCCAAATGATGGTACTGCGTCACCGTCCTTCTACTCCCTGTATGGGCAGTATAGGTACTTGTAAAAATTGTTTTTCTCTTGTATGTCGGTCACTCTATATTGTTTTATTTTTATTAATTACGTGTTGTGTTTTGACGATTTGATTGTTTTGATGTCATGAAACAGTCTGACTGTCTCTGTCAGTGTCACTACTAATTGTCAATGTCACTTGACGTTTTATTTGTTGTTTCCCAAAGACACTCAAAGTTGCGTTCGGGAACACAATAATTTGTAATTTGTTTATTGTTTGGTTTGGCCTATGGGCTTTTTAGCGATTGTACTCTTTTTTTTCAATTTTTTTATGTAACCGGCGAGTGCATCGAGGTTGGAGTACTTTAATTGATTTTAATTGTCATTTTTTTTATTTTTTTGTTTAATTTATAGTATTTATTTTTATTAGTATTTATTTTATTTTTATTATGTCTGATGATCTAATTGATGATAAATTCTTTTCATGCTCATCCTCTTGTGCGTCAGATGAGAGCTTATCTTGTGCGTTTAGCGATGATAACTCTCTTAATCTTCGAGACCACCTTTCTGTTAATTTTTCTAACTTTCGCAAATTCTTTAACGCTGTTCACATAAATGCTCAAAGCGTCCCTGCTCACTACTCTGATTTGCTGTCGTCCTTCGACTCAGATCTTGTTCACGCTGTCCTTGTATCCGAAACTTTTCTCAAGCCTGCACTTCCTTCCACGCAGTATTCTCTGCCTGGATACAAGATTGTCCGCAATGACAGAACGGGCAAAGGATGTGGAGGGGTTGCCATTTATCTGCGCGGGGATATAAATTACAAGATTGTTGACCAGTCTCCGAGTGTCTACTCTAAGTTTGCTGAGCACCTATTTATCGAAATAAACTTTCTTCACACAAAGCTACTTTTGGGTGTCTATTACAGTCCCTCTTGCCAAATCGATTATTTTTCCT
Organism: Anorthoa munda; assembly: GCA_945859665.1. Lineage (NCBI taxonomy): Eukaryota > Metazoa > Arthropoda > Insecta > Lepidoptera > Noctuidae > Anorthoa > Anorthoa munda. Next base: position 16,496,170 of record OX243896.1, on the reverse strand, counting down.
CCTTCGAAGCTAAGCTAGAAAATCTTGCCACACTTTATGAGCATACACTTATCTTCGGAGACTTCAACACTTGTCTACTCAAGGAAGATTCGCGCAGCCGTAGACTCCAATCACTTGTCTCTTCTGTCAATATGCACTTACTTCCACTAAATGCTACTCACAGGGCTCCTCACTGTACTCCTTCTCTCTTAGATCTTATTCTGGTTTCTGACCCTCACAAAGTAGCCTCACATGGACAGCTTCCTGCTCCTTTTTCCTATCACGACCTCATTTATCTGTCCTATAAGATTCGACCTCCTAAACGCAAGGCCAAATTTCTATTTCTTCGAAGTTTTAAAAACATTGATTTGGAGCGTTTGAGGGCTGATGCGGGTATGATTGACTGGGGGTCTATATTCACCTGCGAGGATATAGATACTATGGTGTCAACCTTCAGCAAGACTATCTTAGAATTGTACGAGGCACATGCTCCCCTTAAAAAGGTAAGAGTGAAACACCTTCCTGCGCCATGGCTATCCCCCGTCATAAAAACTCAGATGGCTAAGCGTGACAAGGCTAAGCGTTTGTATAGGATGCGGCCCACGGAGGAAAACTGGGCAATTTACAAGAAGATGCGAAATCGCTGCGGTCGTTTGTGTAGGAATGCAAAAAGGCGCCACATTCACAACTCAATTGATAACTTCAACCCAGCACAAGTATGGCAATTCTTAAAGACTCTTGGTATTGGCAAAGCCATTAGCAAGAGTTCTCCTGATAAGATGGACCTCAATGCACTTAATGCACACTTTTCTAAGTCACCAATCACCCTCGACAACCACGTTAAATCCTCCACTCTCAAAGAACTCTCTAGTCTTCCTTTGCCAGCAAATACTTCTTTCTCATTCCACCCAGTTGCTGAACTAGATATTAAGAGAAGTATCCAATCCATATCCACTAAAGCGGTGGGTGATGATGGCCTTCAACTCCAAATGTTCCTACCTATTTTAAGTGAAATAGTTCCTATCATAACTCACATAGTAAATTTTTCTCTTTTCCAAAACTCCTTTCCTTCAGCTTGGAAGAGGGCTCACGTCCTACCGCTTCCTAAAAATTCAAATCCCTCCTTACCTTCCCATTTCCGTCCTATATCCATCCTACCAATCCTCTCCAAAGTCCTCGAGAGTATTGTTCAGAAGCAACTTTCTTGTTATTTGTCCTCTAACAGCCTGCTGAGTCCTTACCAATCCGGTTTCAGACCTGGCCATAGTACTGTGACCACTCTTGTCAAAATAACTGACGATATAAGACTGGCTATGGATAATAAATGTCTTACTTTATTGGTTCTATTGGACTTCAGCAGTGCTTTTAACTCGGTTGACTTTGACATACTCTTAGGCATCCTTTCCTCTCTTAATGTCTCTGCGTCGGCAATTGAGTGGTTCAAATCTTATCTTCGGGGCCGCTCGCAGTCTGTTCGATCCGACGAGGACTCCTCTGACTGGTGTGACTTGACTGCGGGCGTTCCCCAGGGTGGCGTCCTCTCTCCTCTCCTCTTCTCAATTTTCATAAATGCTATCACTAAGGTCCTAACTTCTAACTATCATCTCTATGCAGACGACTTGCAGCTATATCGACACTTTAAAGTGGGTGATCTGGTAGGGGCTGTGTCTGCCATCAATAGTGACCTTGAAAATATTAACAAGTGGGCTAAATCCTTTGGACTTTTACTGAACCCAACCAAATCTCAAGCGCTCATTGTTGGTGGTAGATACTTGCTCAGCCTTTTAAATCACCAAGCCCTCCCGCCAGTAGTTTATGATTCAGTGCCCATATGTTATTCGAAAAGCGTGAAAAACCTAGGCGTCTATATGGATACTAACCTCTCTTGGGAGGTTCATGTTGCTGATGTTAGTAAGAGGGTCTTCTACTCTTTTCAGTCTCTTAAACGTCTCCAAAAACTCTTACCATTTCACACTAAGGTCACTCTTGCTCAATCTCTTCTTCTACCGCTCATAGACTATGCGGATGTCTGTTTTCTAGATGCAACGGAGGTACTTCTAAATAAACTCGAGCGACTGCAGAACTTGTGCATCCGCTTTATTTTTGGCCTCCGCAAATACGACCACGTGTCGGAGTTTCGGACTAAATTGAAGTGGCTGCCGATTCGGCGTCGTCGAGATACCCATATCCTATCTCTCCTCTATACTATCCTACACAATCCTAATTCTCCTCAATACCTTCGTGAACGCTTTGAGTACTTTGTCCCGAGGGGTAAACCCTGTCGCACTTCCACTTCTCTTCTCCTTCGTACCCCACGTCACACCTCCAGCCGTTATGATGGCTCCTTCTCTGTTACTGCAGTGCGTCTCTGGAACTCTCTGCCACATTCCCTACGCGACAGCCCTTCTCTGAATGTCTTCAAGAGGAAAATCAAAGATCATTTTCTTTCGGAATGACATAATATTAGTATATGTATATATATATATATTTTTTTCTTGTACTTATGTATGTATGTATATTTAGGCTTCATTTTATTTTATTCTAGAATTGTACACTGGACTACTTCTCTTCTTCCTTTTGTAAACTCTCTCCATCACTCTAAGGTTTGCTGGTAGAAAACTCTTCTTTGAGTTAAGCTCGCCTTTGTACGTCAACTTTAAAATCACTCGTGTTGTATATGTAATTAATTTTTGTGTACAATAAAGAATTAAGAATTAAGAAGAGAGAAGGCCTGTGTCCCAGCAGTGGGAACATGAAAACGCTGATTATGATGATGATAGATTAAACTTTTTGTGTGGTTAAACAAAGTTTAAAGTGTGACAGTTGCGTCAATAAATTAATAAACTATAAAGTGATCGTAAATGTTTATATTTGCTTTTAACTCGTTCGGTACGCCAACATTTTCTTTATATTTTACCGCCGATAAAATTGCATTATATTATCACAATATGCATTTATGGTATGGTTAAAGTAATTAATTTACTCATTGACACATTGCACTAATTATACACAATTACTAACTTTGCCAGAGGCGTTGCTGGTATGAAAGTGGAAAATTAAGCCTCGTGAACGTCTACTACTCCCTATCCAGGCCAAGGACTGGGCATGATTGATTAACAAACATACAGATGTTAACATTTTACAGCACATCTCACTGCTTCATCCGCGTCAAACTTTTATTGAATTTTTAATTTACTTACAGGAACTGTGAATTTATTCGGGATAAAAAGTAGTCTATGTTACTCCTTATAAAATCAGCTTGGCTGGACTCATTTTAAAGGGACTACTACTGGTGAAAGTCTTCAAAATTGGTCCAGCTGAGCTGATTTATTTTAGAGATTACCCGGTACAAACAAACAGAAAGAAATAAATTGCGTGTTTGATATTAGACTGTATATACTTTCACATGCATTCAATAAAACGTTGTTATTTTGATATTACATTTATCTTATATCGTAAGACACTTCAATTTTATTTATTTGTATGTATAGTTATAAAGATATGTAGGTAGTAGTAAAGATTTGCTTAATATATATATATATCAGCGAAAAGTACTCCCGGCATAAATAATCCTCTATTTCGTAAGTTACTTAATAAAAAGTAAAATTTAAATAAAGAAAAATTCTTAATTAATTCTCCATTGCTTATGCAATATCCATTTAGAGCTACAAAAACTGAACAAATAGGAGATGAGTAATGACCGGTTGTTATCGCATTGCTTCGCTGTGCGATCTTCTTTGTGTATCAACTAATTGCGCAGAATAAAATGCTAACATCCTGTTTTTGCTAGCGATGTTTTAATTAGCGTACCTACTACCTTTTAAATCTTAATAAATGCGAAAGTTTGGATGTGTAGGTGGATGCATGTTTGTTACTCAATCACGGCAGAGCGGATCTGGATGAAATTTGGCAAAAAAAAATTGTAGTCAGGAATAGCACATAGGATAATTTTTATCTGGGCAATATGATCCCTCGGGATAATTTACGAATTTCTGGCAGAAGCTGGTGATAACATATTTTCAGAGACTTATTTTATCTGTGACCACATAGACTAGTTCTATGCTTCTCGTATCCAGTCCAGCGTACTCCCGTACTCCCCTGACCCTGATCATTAGTTAACCTTGTGGGAGGCCTTCCAATTCTGCGTCTTCTCAACACTTGGGGTGGCCTATGTCCCTATTAAACCTAGACATTCTCAATTATTTATTGCGTACCATAATGTATACAGTTGGTAGGGAAATAATTATATTAGTCACAATTATGGACCCTGTCGGACACAGCATAAATCTAGTACATCATCATCATATCAGCCGAAATACGTCTACTGCTTCGTGGCCCCATCGATTTTGTTCTCCTGACTGCAAAGCTATGTTCACATCACACTTATATCTACTAGTCTGGCTGCTACTCCAAGACCAGACTTGATGAGAACCGATCTAAAAAGGACTCCACTAGATTGTAACTTCTCCCTAGATTTTTTCAAAAGCAATCAAACACAAACTCGAATAGTCTAAGAAAGTCTACCATCCCAGCAGTACAAAACAATTTAAAGAACAACATTCTAAAGCAGCCGGATCGTTGTTTACGTCGGCTTTTAATCGGTCTGTCAACATAACAATCCTTCAGCCCCTAACATCGGGACTTTCATATATTATGTCGTTGAGTATGGAAACAATTCGAAGCAAGAAAAAAGTGAGTAATATTTGTGCAGCTTCTGATTAAAGCGATTTAAGTGAAATTATGGCTGGATTAAGAGTCACATTGACCGAGGAGTCTGATGGCCGTCAGCGCTGAGCCGAGCGACTCGACCAATGACGAGCTCGCGGCGACCGTCAGCGCCGACGGTCAACGTCGGTCAGCGTGACTATAAGGGCCCAAACACATAACCGCGTTGCGGCGCCGCAACGCCGAAATCGGCGTTGTGTTTTGGTCCGAAATGCATAAAAATGGATAGTTAACCCCAGAATTTTCAATGCCGATTTCGATGTTGCGGCGCCGCAACGCCGAAATCAGCGTTGTGTTTCGGCCCGAAATGCATAGAAATGAATAGTTAACCCCAGAATTTCCAATGCCGATTTCGGCGTTGCGGCGCCGCAACGTGGTTATGTGTTTAGGCCCTATAACCAACCTATTACGTATTATTATTATTATTATTCATATCAATTTCATCGTTTTTTGGTCCTTGTGTCATTATATTTGGTGTCGGCGTATTTATATTCTGGTTAGACTTGAAGCCGACCTCAACATAATTGTCAGAGAAATCAGCAATTGCAGATCACAGAAAATCAGCAATTTTAGAACGTCAAAAATTGCATATGACTGTCGCCCAAAATGGCCGCCCTTCCTAGTATTTTAGCTGGTAAGAAGTAGGGATGTTACAGTAGTGATTATATCAGAACCGAAGTTGGAATCGGAAGTTTTTAATTTGGTTTACTGGAATTGGAACTGGAACTGAAATCGGAATCGGAGGCGGAAATTGAAGAAAGATGTGTTATGAGAAAGCAGGTTTAACAAAATATAATAATAGATCCATTTTGATGTTAATCAGCCTTTTTAATTTCAGCTCAAAAACAATCCACCTAACTATTAAAAAAACAAACAAGTTTTCTAAAATCTATAATTCTAAAGTTTGGTTTGACTGCAGTCGCGTGACGACATCGCCACTGAACCGAAATTGATATCGGAGGTTTAAAAACAATCGGAAGTACTGACTTTTCGGAATCCAGAATATCCTTAACATCCCTAGTAAGAAGTGACACAACAAACTCCCCAGTAGCTAGAGCTACTGTTTCATTTCAAAGCAAAAACCTATAACAAGCACAGTTTACTGCCACCTTCATATTTCTTCCTAAATCCTGACACCATTCCACTTTTAGGCGTTTTTCTTTCGAGTCGACGACAAACATGGAGATATTTTATGTCCCCCGCTTTTGTTTGTGAAACGACTTCTAATATATGTTTTGTTTGGACTTACAACAGTTAACAAGGGATTTATTGTAGTTTGAGATATTGATGGTTATTGCAAATAAACTCTTTTGCAAAAATACGGGCACTTTAGATTTTTTTTTCTACTTCAATGAAGAAGAACAAGAAAGAGGTTTTATTAATTTGACGATGTATTGGCATGTTATTTGAAGCATCCTGGCATGATTATTTACATTCCAAATTTAAATTTTGAAATGAACAAAAGAAAAATATTGATTATTATAGATTATTTTAAAATTGCTTTACTAATGGCGCGAATTGCTGAAACGATTTTTTTTGTGATTACTAAAATTTTAAATCTTTTTGGATATTTTCTGCAAATAAAAAAATTTAATCTTTCTTTTTACATTAAATACCATTTCTTTATATGAGTGATAAAGCGATAAGGGCTGGTAAAATTATAGCCCTACTTGAAGAAAGTTGTTCGCAATCTTACGTGTCTCAGCGGCTAAATGTGAGTCGTTCAACTTTCTAGAGGACTTGGCCAACGGTATCAAGAGACCAGTTTGGTCAAAAGAAGACCCAGTTTGGGAAGAAAACGATGCACAGAACCAAGACATCACCGCATTTTGATGAGTCAGGCGTTGCGAAATCGTAGGGCGTCAAGTGTGGGCCTGAAGAAGAGCCTGGAAGAAGTAAGAATGTAGAAGTTAGCTTGTGGATGGTAAGGAGGAGGCTGCCAATATCATGAGTTACCGCTCAGCTCGGGGCCCTAAATTACTCCGTGAGCACCGTGTTGCTCAACTTCATTTTGCTCGAAACTGTGCTTCATGGACTCTGGAGGACTGGAATAAAGTATCGTTTTCTGATGAAGCTAGAATCTCTTTGTGTGGAGAGGACCGACGCCGGCGAGTTCTGCGACTATGCGGAAGTGTGTTTCGAAGAAATCACTCCTTATGGCGGAGGCTCCGTTATGTTTTGGGCAGCAATTAATTCGGCGGAGCGTACGGAGTTAGTTATCATAGAAAATGGATCATTAAATGCACACCGGTACATAAGGGAAGTCCTAGTTCCATATGCTCAACCCGCATTGACTGCACTTGGGGAAGATTCCATTTTTATGGACGACAATGGTCGCCCGCACCGTTCTGGCGACGTGGAAGCGCACATACAAGAAGTTGGGATCCGTCGTTTATATTGGCCTGTTCGAATTCTTAACCTCAGTCCAAAAGAGCATGTCTGGGATGTTCTAAGATCAGTGCACCCTGCTCCACAAAACATCAGGGAGCTAAAAAGAGTCATGGCAGAAGAGTGGGAATGTATTTCTCAAAACGTTATTAAAAACATCCTACAAAGCATGCCTAGAAGGATTCAAGCAGTGATTTTGGCAAGAGGAGGTAGGTTACACTCGTTATTAGGTTTTTACATTTGTAACTTTATTTAATTAATAAAAGTAAAAAAATCTTCTTGTCCTTATTGCCGACCACTTCTTATTGTTTGGCCGTGTACATCGCTTTTAAAGAAATCATTGTCTTTTTTTAATTGCCAGAGTTCACTTCATGCTTATTTACACTAATTTACACGATTAAAAGTATACAGACACGTACTCGATACGCGAGCGAGCGAGCGAGTATACGTATATGATTTGAGTTAAATCGACCTTATAATGTAAATTTCCTTAGGTGCCCGTTTTTTTGCAAAAGAGTGTAGTAGAAGTTTCTGATGATGATGGGGACTCTCTTTTCTGCACTTTTCCAGGGCTTCTGGCTAACATAGCCAGCCTAGCTCCACCCAAAAGCACAGGAGCTTCCTGGGGGCTTCACAGGCTACACGGAGCGACCTCACTGTTCCGAGGATTTCTTCACGTTGAGAAGCCACGGCTTCGCATTTAAGGGTAGCTGTTTCCTCGACGTCAAGGGAGCTACTGCAAAGCGGGCTGTATGTGGCGCCTATATTAAAAAGATGTTTGATGGGGGTTATGGCCCGTAATTGTTCCTATGATTATTCTAAGGTTATTTCTACTCGGTTTCTACGTGGTTAATCGCTGGTATACATTTGGTTATTTTGACTATCTACAGTCTGTTGCCCGTGACCATCTGTTATTATATTACTATTATTATATTGGAGCCTCTCTTCGCAGGTTCGTCGAGGTTCGACAAGGATCTACTTTGCCCTTTGATCCACTGGAGGGTAATACGATTGGAAGTCGATATACTCTTCTGGATGAGATTGAGCAAAAGATTAAACATTATTCTTTAACATCTTATCTGCCAGACAATAAGACACAATAGAAAATTGATTGTTTGTCGTTCACCTGGCAGTTATGGTGTTTAACATTTTATATTAAACCCATACACAGGACCTCATACACAGCAGAAGTGCTTTTCGGTAAATACGATGTAGCGGTATCTTAAGTAATCGTATATTACTTCAAGTTAGTATTACAGTAAATTGCTTGGCAATTTACACTCTTGACCAGTATAGCCAAGAATTAAGCAATTTAAGTTGCCTGTGTAAGAATTCTTTAAAATGTCCGTATTTCTGAAACAAAAGATGACGTAATTGTCGTCAAGTAGCTCCCGAGAAAAAAGGAAAAGTTTCAGTTTCAGGGGAATATTAAGGATAGACGCTTTTTAAGACGAATAATGTTTTAGTATGAAACTTAGTGTATTGTTTTTTGGGTAATGGATAAAAAAAGTTGTTTTAGAATCTGTGGTGTATTTTTGCTTAGATGTATAATATTTTTACTAGGATGAAATCAATGTTTTATTTTAATACAAATCGAATGCCAGATGGAATGTCACCGGCAAAAATTACGTTCTGCCAAACAAACTTTCGTCTTCTTGATAAATTACCCAAAATCCTACATTAGTACCTACTCACCCTTGTATTAAAAATAATTGTTGCGGATCCCTAATTATTAAGGAAATCGTTAACAAGAGTAATTATTATTGACTTAATGATACGCAAATTTTTGGAATAATTTAGAAGTTTTGCTCTTGTAATAAAATTTACTTAGCTATTTAATATACGGGAAAAGCAGAGAGGTGTTAATAAAATTATTTATTGGTAGGTAGTTGCCAGATTTTATTCCAGTAGGGACGAGGGTTTTGCCATAAATGGACACGACTAGACAACAGGATGCTATGGAGAAATGTCTGAAAAATGCGTGAGGTTAAATAAATAATTCTTAGCATTGTGTATTCAAAGGATATTTTTTTTGTCTTTTACAGTCCAAAAATGGTGATGGTTATTTATTTACATAGATCAAAACATACAATTTATAAAATACAATTACTACATACAAATACACTTGAATCAAAAACTAACAAAATAAGCCTAAAAATAAACTAATTTAAAATGTGGCGTCGAAAAACGCCCCTCCATCGGGTATTTATGGTAATGTTTATCCTCTGACCAAAGTAAAAGCCAGCCCTTGAGTCAAGATGTGTCAACTAGGAATTTGGTAAGATCTTTAAATAAAGCGTGAGCACTCGGAACCACGGACCAAGAGTTACAACCCCAAACGGCTCGAAAATATTACCGACGAGGTTATAATACTGCCGCCACTTTAGGTTCTATGCAGTCGCAGCGGCAGCGCTGTACGTCGAGCTAGGAACATGGGATGTCGCAAGAGTATCGACACAAGTAGCTTAAGGATAAAAAAACATGGTTTGACCGCCTTACTAAACCTATAAACCCTTAGGATGCTCAAAATTCGCCCTTGGGCTCTGCCAAAATATTTGGGATCGACCACGTGACATTTCAGCTAGGCATTACAAACTAATAGTTGACACTGATAGATACCCACGTTATCTAGTGGCTTTTGCTACGACAAAATAAAAGTATATATCTGTGGAAGCAAGCGTTTCAAGAATGCAACTTTCAAAATCTCAAATAAAAATATTATCTACAACTCGTTGAATTTATAATGTTGTACTTGTACCTGTAACTTTATTCTGATTGGTTGTTTGGTTAGTGCGATGAAATCCGCTAGAGGGTGCTTCAATTTGCCGCTAAAATGTGCGTGGATAAAATTGGTCAAGAGAGCTAGCATGAAATTGCGGTAGCTGACGTGATTTTGTGTAATTTGTTCAGGGGGGTGACCATAAGCTCTTAGAGTAAGGTTATTTTGAGCGTGTGTAAGGGATAGATGTATATAACTTGTATACAGCTGTCACTTACGCGATCTCAAAATAACCTTTTAAGAGCTTATGGTCACCCCCCAGATCATTCGATTGAGATTATCAGTTCATCATAAGAGCCTTTGTCCTTTGAAATATCAGCGAATGAACGTGATTGTAATTTGTGCTTCAATCTGAGTTTTACTGGTTGCCCTAGCGTACCCCTACATGATAAAACATATACCAAGAAACGAAGAAGATGCCCATGATATCAGAAGATCACAAACGATCCCACCGCCATATCTATTTAAACACATCTTAAACATTCATTTTAAGTTCCTCAAAAACCTAAAAATACAAGACTTTTTGGCTGATCCTCCAATCCTGACTACCTAGATATATCCGTACAAATCGAACTGAAAGTCAAACGCATACATTCCTCATTCCGTACCTCGCTTCATATTTACAATTCATGAGAGGCGACAATACTGATGGCAGTGATGGCTTGTTTCCACGTGAAAAACCAGCATCGATTCTCATGTTTCCAAAAGAGTGTTTAGATATATTTACATGGTATTAATTTACATGTTTATTCGTTTGGAAATTGCGTAGAATGAGTTTTCCGTGAATGGGGTGATGGTATCGCGAACATTGCAGAGTTTTTTTGGTATGTTTGTGTTTTCAGGAAATTGAGTGTAATAATGAGATATTGTGACAGTTGTTGTGAGGTGTTGTTTATTATTGTATTCTATATAATATGAGAATAATTATTATATGAGAATAATTTTATTAAGTGACTAGCTGGCCCCAAGGCTTCGCCCCCGTCATCTGGCTATCTACCTACCAACCAACTACCTGTCTTCCCTACCTACCTACCCGAACCTATCCTATATAGGTATGTAGGATAGGTTAAGGTAGGTAGGTTGATCGGTAAGTAGCTAAGTAGTGTATACTAGGTAGGTACCTACCCTACCCTACCTGACACTCACCTAACCTACCAACAATTTTTTTTTTCCGTACCTTCCTACCCTACCCTACCTATCAATTCGTTAAACTATTTAGTTAAGAATTAATACTACAATACGAATGTAACCACCTTTTGTTTCTACCAGCAGTGATCTAATTAAATTTTAGAACACAAACGCTGCTATTCTGACTTAACTATGATAGTTAGATATATTTTCTCCAAGACTTTTTTGTAGCTAATAATAAGTACTTTAATCATGTAGTACATAATTTTTATGTATTATCAATAGTTTTCTCAGCGCACGCCAAATAATGAATTCTATAGGCAACATTTTGCTACTTTGGGTTACATCATTGCAATTTTCATAAAGATCTCTAACTTTTTTGAACATAATCTATAGGCTCGGGAATAATGTAGCTTTCTATAGTGTTAGGTTTTCTTCGATAAATACATCTTTTATTTGTTAAGAATTTAATTATTTATTTAGTCATCAAATAGTATTTAAAAGTTGTTAAATTGATTATCCTAGAAAATATTCGAATGTCAACTGACATCACAGTTGACGATTGGATGGGGATCGTTTGCAATAACCTACACACCCGAGTATCACACGACGTTTTTCAATATAGTTGTGGGAAATAGTAAAAACAAATCAAAGAATTACATTTGTTTTTTCTATAAAATAAAATTATCGTAAGTCGCCATATATCTTTCTCGAGATTTTGGGGGCGGAATTTCATCTTGCGCAATTTCGCCTCAGATAAAATATCGGGTGGAGTTAATTCCATTTCATCACTTGTACTTGAACTCATATTAACAAAAAAATTAATTCATCACCCAAAAATTTAAATTTTCAGAAAATGGCGCGTCTTTGCAACTGGACATATTTTTTTACAACGAAAACAGCCTATACAGCCTATTCAACTTTTGACAATTTTTTATGTGAAAATAATTAAATTAAAACTGGTAATTAAATATATTAAACAACCATTTAAAAGACTTTTGAGAATTCAATGCTAAGACGTACGGACTCATTAATTATTCCTCGTATAAAATCTATCTCATTTTATTCTATGTATGAAAACTCCTTGCTACTAAACTTTTTTTTAAATTGACTTATACATTTAAAACTCAACTGCAAAAATAATGATCGAGCTCGTAAACAAAAGTCTCGACCGCGTAACAGAAAGATGCCTATGCAAAAGATTTATTTTCGAATCATAATTATAACCTCTGAAAGTACGCCATGTTTAACAACTGTATTGATAAATAAATAATAGTTCAAAGTCCAAACTGTGTGTTTTTTCTGAATTTCCAACTACACGTGATTATTATATATTCTTGAGTATTTATCTACCCACTGACCTACCTGATTTGTACTAGCTCTGTTTTCTATCTAGTGATCTACATTACAGCAGATTAAAGAATTTTTTAAATGGGTCCAGTAGTTTTGGAGCCTATTCGGTACAAACAAACAAACAAATATTTCCTCTTTATAATATTGGTATAGATAAAGTACCGTTAAGTTATTCACATAAACAATCTGCCTAGTTTATTCGGGGGTCGGCTTCTAGTAAAAAATGGGTACAACTGAATACCAATATTTTACAGGGAGCGATTGCCTATCTGACCTCTACAACTCAGTAACTTGGTAATATGATTCCCCTTACCAAGACCGGTGACAAATTTCAGGCTTCTGACTACCCGTAACGACTGTCAAAGATCTTCAAATGATAGCCGGGAGTTATTTAAATAATTAAGTTTATTTCATCTGACTAGCCATCCTTGGGATTAAGTTGGTCTAAGTATAGATGATATACGGCGGACAAAGGAAACCTTAAAAATTCGGTAAGTTACTAAACAAATTATCTTTCTTTGAAAACATCACCCTTGCCGCTATAAATTATGAAACAGTTGTTTACCCGACCAGTTCAGATAATTACCTCATCAAGCAATCTTTGCTCAATACATAATAACCAGCTGTTTAACGAACTTCTGCATTTTTCATACTGAACCCTTCAGAACTGAACAACGGCTGATGAAAAATTGAGCCTCGTTCACGCAACTGGAAGCCTTTGCGATTGTTACACGGATTAGTGTGTGGAATGGAGTGCTCTTGTAGGTAATTTATTTGTGTTCACTGGATTGGAGTTTAACTTTTGATGTCAGGGTGCGTAGTACCTTGTAGACCACCACCACGCGTTCTGACTGAAAAACTCGTCGTTAATTCAAAAGTGCCTGCAAATGTGCCTTTGAGATGAGTTTATGGTTACTCAATTTCACTATTAAAAGATATAGGTTAGGTTGATGCCAGCTGCTACAATATTTAATGACGTGATAATAAGACACTCACAAATTTAAATAGAATGAGCCATTAGGTCATAGGTTTCTAAAATAAATAAGCACAAAGCGCACAAAATCATCCTCATAGCTACTTTTGCCAATCTAAAAGATACTGAGATATACTAAGAAACTAAAAGATAATCCAAAAGATACTGCCTACCATGATTCTGAAGCAAACCCAAAACCACTAGTAGATAACTTGCCAGCGTTTTTGAGCTAGTACCAGTTACACATTTGTGGAATATTTCCAAAGGACAACTTTGCGACAAATTACACATCGTTAAAACCTTACTGCTCCATCCACTACCTACTCTGTCTATTGTAACAAAACAAAAAGCAATTTACTCGTAATTATATGACCCAAATATCAGGCGAATAAGTCGAGATTGAGCCCTTTCAGGCCATCATTAAAAGCTCATTTTCATTCATTGAAGGGCTTCATAGCATGGAGACGTTTGTTATAAGTTCTCTAATTAACATTCATTTTAGTATGCAGGGGATAAAAAAGTACCAGTATTTTTGTTGCAGTCGATTTTATGTGACCGAATGCCTTTTTTCCCGACTGCCGAAGGAGGGTAATGTGTTTATCAGTATATGTATGTTTGTTCCTATGTGGCGTTCTAGAGACCAAACGCGTTGGCCGATTTTGATGATTACGTCAATCGATTCGTCTTAACCCTGCGAGTATCACCGGCTACATTAAAATTGGAAAAGAAAAAAAATGGCGGATTTTGGGCGCCATTTTGTGGGGGAATCTTTTTTTTTTCTTCCCAACCCATCGTGTGGGGTATCAAAATAAAGGGTTTTAAGAGGTAATTTCAAAAATATATAACACTTATATGTTTAAATGTACCTAAATCTAAATAAAATAACTGAAAAGTTGTAAATAAAAAAAGTTAATTATAATAAATTAAAAAACCCGACTGCTTAAAAAGCGTTAGCGAACTGAAAAGACATAAACAAGAAGAAAATCATGCAGTGCAGTCGGAGGATACATAATCGCGAGCTGGCTGACCAAAATCAGATGTTTTTTATTTTTTTAATTAAGTTTTTTTTGGGTATAAATTATTATTTCAACTAACGTCGTTAATTTATAAAGAAGTGCTTCTTTCTACAAGCGACTGGGCAGTCACGATAAAATATATAAGTCGTAATTTAACTTTGCTTTGCTAGGTAAAGTTAAAACCGGGGGGGGGGGGGTTGGGTTAGATCTTATTTGCTTTTTCTTAATTATGCTGAAAAAATATAATAGAAAAAGAAGCCAAACTTATAATTAAGTTAGCATGAGCTAAGATAAGCATAGTTCATTAAAAATATCCGAAGTTAAATGGTAACAGAAATAAGACAGACAAACATTTACGACTAATGATAAGTTGGATATATCAAACAAACGGCACCTAATAAAAATGCCGGATTGGTACTTTGTAGTTACCACCCTATCGCTCGATTGTTCGTATTTTGTTCTGGACGCTGGCGCTATAGTTTTGAATGAGAGAGAGAATTTAAGGGATCCATCCCTCAGTTAGTTTCGTCTTGCTTGATTTCCAATACAGATCTGCATTTGTTCGGTATCGTCTTTTTTTGTTGCTTGAAATTTTTATGTTAACACGAATTTTTCTCCTCCTGCCCTTGTTATAAGTTACTTGGGATCAACAAAATACGTTTTCTTCTTCCATTATTCCCGTCAACCGTCACGCTATCATTCAGTCCCTTTTATTTCATGACATTTCTCAACAGCATTTTTGTCCATAATTCGTAGACAGTAATTTATTCTAAGCAAAGAAAAACGACTCAGACAAGAAAATAAAGTTTGAGATAATGTCTCATGAGGAATAAACAAAATAACAAGCAAAAAACAGTCCAGACTAAAACCAAATCTTATGTCTATACGTAAAGGTCACTGAGATAAACCACATACAGAAAACTAACCTCGAATCATGACCTTGATTTAAACGTAGACTCAACTTTCCAACCCCTTGTGTTTCCACACTTAGCACTAGGTACAAAAAGGTTCGGTTCCACAGCAGCCCACGGCTAAGCTACGCACATGATTAGTTACGCTTTGTATGAAAATGTATGTGGAAGCCAAGCCTACGCATCACAGAGCATCAAGAAGCCTCGGTAGGTAGCCACTGTTAGAGACCGCATTGTCAAAACGTATCATACAATCCAAGCTTGTCAGTAAGTCGCCGTTTACTCATAAAAACAGAAGACCCGTGTCTATTCTGTCTCAATATGTGTATGACAGTCAAAACTTATTTGCCCAGCACGATTCTCTAGTCTGTGCCAGCTTTCCGAACTCTGTGAAATACAATCCACGGCCACGCTACCCACAAATACGTGGAAAAGAAATGAATCGCGCAGCTACGTGGCAAAACCTCGCCGGCCGTGGGTGGTAGACTCAAAACAAGTGAACAAACAGATTCCAAGGGCTCTCGATTTTTGTTTGCTCTATCAACTCTTTGCACTCGGCTCTCAGGCTATCCCCTGTTATTTGATTGTACTACAATAGGTTTAGCTCCGTTAGAATTTTTAGCTTCCGTATTGGAGTCGGTTGTATTGATTTTGAAACGATATGCGACTAGTTTTTTTTACAAATAGCTTTTTGTTTTCTCCTTGTTAAATAGAATACCTGATTGTTGCATTAATTTGCCAGAGTATGAGGATAATCTGTTTACCTCAATTTCGTCTGTTATCTTTACAATGCTCAAGAATATTAGAATCTTACTCATTTTAATCATCAAAAGAAATATTGTAGCGAGCTAAAAGCCTTAAATACAAGACTATTGTGATATCAAGGTTGACTTTATGCACAATCTAATATCCAGATAAGACGTTATTTAATAAAGCAAAGCTCTACAAGTGAGTTATCTACTCTCACAAAAAAAGTCTATATCACGAAAGTTAATCGGCTTTTTTGAACTTGTAAGACACTTTCCAAGTTAGCGAAGTTACCGAGAGTCCCTCGTACAGAGAAGCACATAAAATGTCAGTAAGATTTACGAAATACATGGCGTTTTGGACACAAAAGTTCTGCTTTGATCTCAGATATCTGAAGATTTGTTTTTTTTTATTTCGTCTTGTTGAATTATGGTGCGAGTGTAGGATTTTGTGCAGATAAGTAATGATGTTTTTTTATTTTTCTCATATATTCATTTGAATCAGTGGTATACGCAAGAACTCGTTTTTTGCTAAAAGGTAAAAAATAAAAATTGGTGACGCTTGGGGCAGGCCTATGTCCAGCAGTGGACGTCTTTCGGCTGTTATGATGTAAAAAATCCTTTTGAAGCAGTTGAAACCAACTTTATTTTAGGTACAATAATCGGGAACCAATTTGTCGCAAACTTCTTCAAAATTTACTTAGTCTATTTTGGAAATACAATTACTTCCTCAAAGGGTTTAATTTATTATTGAAATACCTGCAGATTTAGTTGTATCGAAAATAAATATTATTATCAACTTAGAATATCTAATAAAATTCTACCGTTATCAACTACGATCCGAGTTTTATCCCGAGCGAGCCTCAAAAGATACATGATACAGTGCAGACAATATTGAAAAACCATCAAGTTTTAGCTTTCAGTTTGACAAAGTGAAGTCGAAACAAACTACGGACTACGGGTATCACATTTATTTGTGCCTGTATTTTAGCTATTTTTATCAATAAAGTACTTAGTTCTGAATTCAAATTAGAATACACGATAAATCAATAATTTATGGACATGGAAATTTGCATTCGTTTGTATTCGGAAATGCGATGATTGCCGAGGGACATTTAGAAAATAATTGTACTGTACCTATACATAATAATATGTTACAGAATACACTGAAATAAATTTTTAGTTAACAGTTACCAAAGATGTAGTTGCTTGTTACGAAATCATTGGGTCTTGCGAACATTGTCTAATGCCTCATAGCAACAATGAGTTTTTCTATTTGCTAAATAGCTTCTTTTTTTTCCACTTTTATTTGTTGTTTTGTTTTTGTAGTGTCAGTTTGTTAGTATCTGTGTTACTAACATGGTTGTAAGTTTTACTAACCATCTTTTGAGTCATGGATACTCGAATAAAGAGAAATTCTAATTCTAATTAAATTTTATAACTAAAGTTTGCTTAATTTAAAGTTACAAAACCTGTTCAATTATTTTTTTCCGTGAATGTGTATAGAAGGTTTTTTAGAGCCAATAAATAGGTTTTCCCGTGTACATGGGACATAAGTATACAGCATCCGAACAGACTAATAAGAATAATTATGTACTTTCGTACCTATTGAATTTAAAACAATGATTTCATGTATACTATCTGTACTTCATACTTAATTTCTATAATTAATATTATAAAGCTATAGAGTTTGTTTGTTTGAACACGCTAATCTCAGTAACTACTGGTTGGAATTGAAAAACTATTTTTGTATTGGATAGTCCATTTATCGAGGAAGGCTATAGGCTATATAACATCACGCTACAACCAGTAGGAGCGGAGCATTAATGAAAAATGTTGCAAAAATAGGTAAAAAATTCCTTATTGAGAGCTTCCGTTGCGTGCGTTGCGTACTATCATGTATGTAGGGTAGAGTAGGTAGGTAGATAGGGTAGGGTAGGGTAGGTAGGTAGGTAAGATAGGTAAGTAGATTAGGTTAGGTAACCAGTTGACGGGAGAGAAGCCGCGGAGGACAGCTAGTAACGATTTAAAAAAATATCACCAATAGAAAGCTACATTATTCCTGAGTGACATATGCTATTTTTTTATCCCGGAAACGGGTCCTGTGGGGTGGTCCACGGGAGCGAAGCCGCGGGGAACAGCTAGTTTTATATATTTTTACTTTTAATTCCACAACCCTTGGTTGAAAGATGGGGAATCCTTAAAGCATATCCACCTTTGTGCTTTTTGTGATCCATGAAATTTAAATAAATAAATTATAAGTATCGTTCACTAAATCCATGTTCACATGATACGATTGACATTCAACTCGCAAAAATAATTGCTTTGTAAGAGGTTAAAGTTTATAACATCTGAATACCATAAGCTCTTAAAGTAAGTACTTGTACTATTATTTATTCTGTGCAGTAAGGTTATTTTGAGTGTGCGTAAGGGACAGATGTATACCTTAGTAAACAAGTCATATACATCTCAAAATAACCTTACTCTAAGACCTTATGGTCACCCCTCTGAACTTAAACATAACTGGTGAAACGTGGGTGTACAATATTACCATCTCTACGTCTACTTAACCCCTCGGGTATACTGGCG
The DNA here is from genome assembly GCA_945859665.1 of Anorthoa munda. NCBI lineage: Eukaryota > Metazoa > Arthropoda > Insecta > Lepidoptera > Noctuidae > Anorthoa > Anorthoa munda. Next base: position 16,477,583 of record OX243896.1, on the reverse strand, counting down.
TGGTGTTATGTTATCAATATTTAAAACGGGGTAACAGTTCTAAGCGCGTTTTAACCCTTTCGTAGAATTTAACCCTTACAATTTATTATGGCATTTAAAGGCAGCAGGTTAGAAATTTAGAATACTTAGGGGTAAAAAGCCCAAGGCTTGCATTATGTAGATTACTAACATCTACCCAAAATTGTATGTTTACGGTAAGTGTACAGTACGTGAGCAGTTGGTTTCTACTTATATAACTTTTGTGTTTTAATTTATTCAAATAAAGAAACTCTTTGCTTTTCTTCGCATATTCAAAAAGCTCATCTTGGTATGGAGTCATTTGAATAATGACTGATCATCGTTGTCTTTGTGGGAGCCCTTCTAACGCTGCATCTTCAGGTAACCGGTGACGGCCGCGGGTGTCCGATGGATGCTAAATGTACAGGACCAGTTTATGTCCAGCTGTGGAGGACTTTCGGCTGAGATATTTATTACAACAACTAACTAACCTTTGAGTAATAAGAAAAATACGTGTCTTTGCCTAGTGTTATCCCATTTTTTTGGGTGGACTCTCATCGTCTAATTAACAAAAAAAAATCGCACATTTTATGTCCCGTACCCGCGTAATTAGTAGCCCATATCTGTACTTAGACCCGTAGCACTGGCGTGCCGGGGTGGTTGCCCATATCTGTACTTAGCCCCGTAGCACTGGCGTGCCGCTGCCCGCATTCCTTCTGTGTTACGCATTTGACCACAAAATGAAGTTGGTTCTAATAGGAAAAATGAGACTTGATATTTATCATTGGTATTTTTTTTTGTAAATTATACGTAATAGTAAACAATAATACCAAATTTCAAGTTCGTAGATCATTGGAAAGTTAAAAAATACTTCGGAACAATATTTTGTCAAAAAAAGCTGGTTTTGGTGGCTTCTCATTACTTTATTTTCAATTATTAAAAAAAACACACAGTATTTATTTACTCAATAAACTGTAAACAACGATACCCTACTTGATGGGACAGGTCAAAATGTTTCTTTCGCGCCGCCATTAATCTGTATGGGAGCCAGAACACATAAAAAAAAAAAAATGACAATTTGTAAACAAGATACTGAGACGAAGTCCCTTTTCATACGCTCCGGTTGCTGGGTAGCCGATACCGGGTAACCTGCGGCGAATGTATAGGCTTGTGCGCCGGTACGTGTAAAAGCTAACATACATGCCGATACACTTCGCCGCCGGTTACCCGGCACCGGCTACCCGGCAACCGAGGCGTGTGAAAAGGGACTAAGTCCCTGTGAAATTTGAAGATTATAGCTCTAATGGTTTGGCTGTAAAACCTGTGTGACAGACGACGGACAGGCAGACGGACATTTGAGTGACAGCAATAGGGCTCCGTTAAGGCCCTTCGGATTCGGAACCCTAAAAACAATACATTGCAGTTACAACAACAATCTTATGGAGTTTCTTGTGCGTTTTTCTCCATAACAAGCTACTTTCCGAATGCACGGTGGAGTCAATTTTTATTACTTGTACATTTTTAATTTAGATTTAATGTTTGACGTTCAAAAGCGCCGCTTATTGGCCTAGTTGAAATAAATATATTTGACTTTGACTTTGATTGCTTTGTGTCTCTCAAGTTAGGCTGTGCGACCCATTGCGCAAGAAACAATTTTTCATCGAGTACACTGCAAAGAGTTAGCGAGATAGAACGACGCGACAAACGTAAGCGAGTGAAAGAGGCAGTTATACAATGCTATCTTGAGCCGTTTGGGGTTGAAACACTAGGGCCATGGGGTCCGAGTGCACATCTTTTATTTCGGGATATCGCCAAGCGGTTGGTCGACTCTTCACGTGACCAGAGGGTTGGCCTTTTTTTTTCCAAAGAATCAGCATTGCCATCCAACGTGGCAATGCTGCCAGCCTTCTGGGCACTTTTCCTGTTGACAGCGATGTGGACGAATTTTTTGACGCCCCGTAATTGTACATATTAGTTTTTCTTATTTTAGTTTGTAAATAATGTACATATGTGAATAAATAATCGGATAAAATTGGAAAAAAAAAAAATGCTATCTTTCTCCTTTAACATTGATACAAAAGTAGCTACTGCTCAGGGTCTTGCAGCCAACTTTAAAGTCACAACGATCCGCTGTGAATGCTGTAACTACTGTACACAATTAGTTTAAAAACGCACATCAATAAAAAAGTCCGTTCCATACAAACTTAGCCTACCGGGTATTCAAGTACTTAGCCCCTGTCTACACTAGCCGGACTTAGGAACGCCACGTGATGTGAATAGTAAGCCACACTCTTTGAAGACTAGCCTTTAAGAATATTCCTATACTCAGCCTAGACTATTTGATTTGCTTTGAGGCTTCATACTATTGTAAAAGGTATGTAGATAAAATAGCAGGCTGGCTCTTTTCTTAGAATTCTCAGAAGCTTTTGAGAGAAAAGTAAGAATCTTACATGAATATCTTCTGCTTAGATAACGTTTATTCACTGAATTAAAATATTGGGACTTGCAAATTTTGTTCTTACGTGTAACAAAACTAGTTTTGTATTATTTTGTAGAAAGTTTTTTTTTTTTTTTTTTTCAATTTTGTTTATTTTTTTATTTGTTATGGGTTTGCTCTTGACTCTAGTCTAGGTCAGAGGTGACAGAGACAGAGTCGACGATGGAGTGAGCTTACCCAGAAGAAGCCTGTTCACTCTAACTTTGAAGAGATTCGGGTTGAAGGCGTTCGGTAACACGGACGCAGGTAGTGAGTTCCATTCATTCGCTGTGCGCATTATGAAGGATGTTTGGAAGCGCTTGGTACGAATTGGTGGCATGGCAACAAGGTAAGGATGGTAACTTGCAGTGCGTCTAGATGTCCGATGGTAGAAGGGGCTGGTGGGATGAGATTGTGGAATTCTTGAGCACACTCGCCGAAGTAAAGTCTGTAGAAGACCGAAAACCAGGCAACCTTGCGGCTATAAGCCGAAGCTTGGCATCCGCCAGTTCAACGTCGCCAATAAGCCTCTTGGCTCTGCGTTCCACCGAGTCAAGCGCGGCAAGCTGATACTTAGCTGAGCCATCCCAAAGGTGGCTGCAATACTCCATGCAGGACATTCTTACATTACATACAGGAAATCGACAAGAGATCATCACTATACTTTTTATTTTTCCTTGACATTGGTTCTCACCGATTCAATGCTTTCAATACATTAAAATAGTTTGATATATGAAACTTCCTTATTTTTCTAATTAAGGTTGCATTTTATTGGTATCTACTTTAATTTGTCATTTTCTCAATACTATATGCTCGAAATCCATCACGAAATCAGAATAACATAACGAAGGATTTGTGTGAATAGCCGATTTTACCTAACGAATAATCCCCGCGTCTTTTCTTTGAGAAAAATCTGCTTATGTTAGAATCGTGTGTTCAGGATTAGGGTATTATTCCGTTTCATTGCCTAATTCCTGTCTTTCATTCCTGATTGAAAACCAGTCAGGCATATCAAGGAAGCTCGCCAATTTAGGTCGGCAATCAACTGAATAAAATAAGAGTACTAGCTACTTAATTGGGAAGAAGTATGGCTAAATTATGCCCTGCAGGAGTCTGTTTTACCTTATATCTACAGGGGATGGGAATCATTAAGTCAAAGTGAATAGGTTACTTCTAGGCAAGCGTGCTTCACCGTCGAGCACATCAGTGCTCACCATCAGGTGAGATAGTGGTAAATCGCGAGCCTATCATCAGTAATGAAAAAAGCTAAGACTAACTATAATTTGAACTTTAAAGCATATAATAATAATGCACAAGTGCGTATAAAAAGAGGAGAGAGGAAGAACACATTGAAAATCAATAAAATTCGTGCACATCGGAGTCAGTGGGAAAATAGCCCATAACGCTGGCACTTATGGTTAAGTTGTGATTTGTGTTTCTTTTATCTTGTAAGTATTATTAACTAGGTCTACCTGTACGCCACGCACGATAAGTATTATTCCTGAATGTAAACGAAGCAAAAAAAATAGGGTAGGGTCGTAGTTAGTAAGGAAAAAGCGTAAATTTTTGTGTGATTTGAACTGATTAAGTTGGCAGGGTAGAAACGTGCTTAAACCCTCTCATTATTATTGAACCTCTAGGGCATTTTACCATCACATAGTGCGGCTGTGCGGCTAACCGCGAGCTGATCGCGCGGTGTAGCGACGAGCGCACACAACCGTGCTGCGGTTGTGATCCCCTCGATATCGATGACATGATAACACATGCGCCTAAGTGCGGTCGCCGCACGATTTGACAAGCTTTGAGCACAACCTATATATGCACACCAATAAGAATTGAATATCTAGATATGTAGGTATTCAATCATGGTGTTAAATTCAAAACTAAATTCATAATGACCAAAAAAAATTGCCTCCAGCTAATGATAACATTTTGTTCGGAAAACCCATTTTGTTTTGGGAATTGACTATGACTTTCTTGAAGAGAATTGTTCTTTCCGATGGGTAAAGCAGATAAAGCAGATCATGAAACGACTACACCTTACCGTTCTACCCTGTATACCCATGCTGTACAATATTAAGGTTAAATAATTCCGTATGAAGAAGAAGATCAAGGCATGCATTTCGTTCGTCAAGATATTTTCAGTCACTTAAATCAAATGAGATGGTAAAAAACTTTTGGCGAAACCTGATAACATATTGAACGATCTGGGGAATAATCCTTGTATCCAGGACCTAACGCATCTGCGAATCGATTTAGCGATTAAGCAAATATTTTCGATGGAAACATGGTCTTTGAAACTAAAACTTTTAAACCTTCACCTTCAGGATTTCTCCCAGTTGCCTAACAACTAAAATTCCGTAACTAGAGTTACGACTAAGCACTTTTTCTTTGAACTTAAAATTGTTACGAAACTTGTAAACATCGACTCATACCAAGAAAATTCGAAACAACGTAAAACATTTCAGAATTAGTTGTTATACAGTTTTCCGAAAAAGTTGGTTTTCTAAATATTGTGCCATTTCGTGGTCCGTGGCTTTCAACGTGAGTTGCGAAAAAGTATGTTTTTATGGGTTTCCCATAAGCTGATTGATGCCTCTTAGTATATATTCCTCTTATATTCAGAGGACATTTTTAAACTTTTTTACTTTTTCTTTGCAACTTCATGTATGTCTAAGCGCATATTTTATATACTTCATTGACTGTTTCGTTTGTCTCGTAGAAGCAGGCGCTACAGCTGAGCTCGAGGAGAAATGCTCATGGATACTGCGCTACCACGGGCGATGGCTCAGTTATGTGGGACTTAAACCCACTAAATAATAACACTTTTTTCTTTCTTAAAACTCAACGATGGCCTCCAATGCCACTTATAGTGGGCACACGGGCACGCGTTAGCACTCATCCGTGAACCCACCGTGGTTGACCGTCAGCGGACCTTCCTCTGGGGAGTGTGCCCCATCACCGGCGGACCAGACCACATTGCACGCCGTGACGACCCCAAGGACCAAACCAAGAGATGGGTGCCAAACAACCCTGGATATGGCACTGATGACGGGTCAGGTCAGTGGCCCCGCCACCTACCAATTTTCGGCCTCGTGTGACGCCTCCCATACGACATAGCGGCTGCCTCAGTTGCGATGTCGTCCAAGCAGCACCGCAACCTACTCAATTCTCAGGTCAGGGTAAGTGCTAATGGCTCAATACATGCAAGTTAAACAAGAATCCTGAAAAGTGAGTGAACTATAAGTACACATCTGCCTAACTTTTCGGGGAATGCTAGCTTGATCTTATCTTACGAACTGAATTAATGATGTGTAACAACATGTCTTTTCCTCCCTGCAAGGATTTCAAGAATAACACAATGATTTCTCAAGTAAATCTAAAAATCTTTAAAAAATCTTTCATATATAAGGATGACGTGGCAAAACCTTATTAGAATTGCGCCTAAGTATTGGGTCGTAGGCTCATAGTGTAATGCAAATATGACGTCAGAATATAGGTATAAGAAGGGACGAATATTAAAACCTCGATTATATGTTACACCTTTGGGAAATCAATTTCGCGTGACGTGCCAACTTTTCAATGGAAAACAATTTTATGAAAGTTTCTATAGGAACCTACCGCAATTTTATGTGAAGTGAAACTTAATGATGGGATAGCGTTGGGTTTGCAAACACGTATGTGTTTTTATCAACCTGTTAAGAAAAGTAAAATAATAACAATAAACACTATATTCTACAGAAACCCAATTTTTTATACAACTTTGAGAAGACTTTGCTATAACCAAGGACTGAGCATTATGATTCAGAATAGAAATCACAAAAGGCCCCTCTCAATCTTCCAATACAGTTTTTTCCCGCGGGAGATAAAGACTACAATCCTCCAACACAACAACAACTACAACTAAATATATGTACATATGTGAGATCACTCTTATCACCAGAAATAATGATATTGCTTCAACATTCCTTAAACAAAATAAAATATGATATAATTGGATTAGTGGCAGTAAGAAAATTTGGAAGCCACATCTTGGAACTAAAAGAACATATTTTTGCTATACAGGAGAAACAAAGGGTCTACACGGTGTTGAATTCTTGATCAAAATTAAATATAATTCTAACATCTAGAATTACATAGGAATATCGGAAAGATTGTGATTATTGAACATCCAATTTGAAACAACTAATTTATCACTAAAACCACTAATACGTAAGTATATGCTCCCACTAATGAAGCAACTGAAGAAGAATTAAAATCCTTTTACGACCAATTACAAACTGCGAATAACCACACCAATGGAATAATAATTACTATGGGGGGCTTAAACGCAAAAATCAGACAAAGAAATCAAGGTGAAAACATAGTGATGACCTTATTGTTATGGCAGAAGAAATCAGAGAGGCTACGTCTACTACAACATGCACTGGAATATAAACTAACCGTAATAAATACTTTATTCAAGAAACAGCAAAATGTTTTTGGACTAGTCCTAATGGACTAATTATTATCTCAGTAAAACCCAAAAAAAAAAAACAAAACAAAGAAACAGTAAAAAGTTACACATTCCCGAGTGACTTAGTACGAGGCACACTTATCTTAGGAAAACAAAAGTTAAATAGAGCAAAATTCGGAAACCACCGAAAAAAAGAGGAGAAAATATAAATAATTTCTTAAATCGATTTAAAAACGAATTAAATAAAGTATCTTGGTGCGAAAAGGGTGACATGGAATCATTCTATGGTAAAATACAGCTATAACGGAAAACATAAAAAACAGAAGCACTAAACAAGAAAGAAATAATATAATATCAGCAGTAACAAAGGATATGATAAAAAAACGAGAAGAGAGACAAGAACTAGGATGAAGATAACAGAATCAAACTTGTTGCAATCAGGAAGCCAAATAGGGGCCTTTAAATAACGTAATACTAGTAAAGAGTGGATTCCAGAGCTAAAATCAAAAGACCCTGAAAAACAAACGCAAACAAGGACAGACATCGTTGGAATTGTTTCCGTCATTCTATAGTTTTTGGTAATCGATCCACGACACCTTCCAAACCCATAGTCTAATGTGTTTTGTGTCCATAATCTGTAATAGTCCTGCACCAGCCGGGGATTGTCCTTGAGTGCTCTTGCGTAGTGATTAGTGCATACAGCGATAATCGCCGGTTGGTGTCATATTTCATCCTACATGTGTAACAAGTGGGGATAAAATGGCAGGTGATGACTTACACACTCAATTAATGGGCCCCCACAAACGGTCGCTAGCACTTGAGTGACGTAGCGCCAAAGGGGCAACATATACGGAGTTGCTTGAGGAGTGGAGAGTTTTACCACGGCTATCAGGACAATCCTGGAAGTACGGTCAAGATCCCTACCAGCATCTTACTAAGTTAGCTTCCTTCGTTCGAGAACGTTTGCTCTTGCGAATCTCCACTCAAGCCAGCCAATAAAGGCAAGCCGGAGATGAGGGACAACACTTCTCCCTGGAAATCAGGTCAGTGGGGCCGCCACAGCCAACCAGCTTGCCACAAAACTGCCCTGCGTATTGTATCTTTTTTAGTCTGGCAGGCCTTTCCTCACCCTAGGCATGTTGCGGCAAAATAGAATCTACCGGCACAGACCTAGGGTTATTGAAGCGCGCAAACCCCACCACAGTCAACGTCAGGGGTGCCGACTCCGTGGGTGCTCGGGAGCTCGAGTACCCATGAGAAATAAACAGTGGGTGACGAGCACCCCTGAGAATAGACATCAAGAAACAGATCAGTAATCACCTTTTAGGCGGTTTTTCATTACCCGACGACCCGTTTAGCGCAGTGGTTTAGAGCGCCGGTTGAGACGCAAGGATCACGAGTTTGATTCGGTGTTCCCAACTACAATCAGCTTTTCCAAATTCTCGTCGCCTCTGCGCATTGTGTGACCGAAATACGCAAGAATGCGTTGTTGGCAAATAGTGGACAAGCGAGTCTTTATTCGGAGCTGGGTCTGGATCGATGCATTGGTGCGTTTCGCTGTCCAAGGTATTCTTAGCATTCGCCTCCAACACCACATCTCGAATGCATCAATCCTTTGTCTCTCTCGGGTTAGGATTGTCCACGTTTCCACTCCATACAGGAAAATAGGGAATACCAGTGCCCGTATCAATTTCATCTTGGTTTTGATACCAATTCCTCTTTTCTTCCAGATGTTGTGTAGACGGGTCATAGCATCCTTCGCCATCCCGATTCGCCTCTTTATCTCGGGGACACAGCTACCGTCATTGCAGATTTGGGAACCCAGGTACACGTAGCGGTCGACGATATCCATGCCAGGGATGTTGCAGGTGATATTTGTTAGCTTTCCGACTCGATCCACTATCATCACTTTGGTTTTCGCTCTGTACACTGCGAGACCGATGTTGCCACTCTCTAATTCGAGTCTTTGGAACAGCTCACTCATATCTTCCATAGATGTTGCCAGAAGAATGGTGTCGTCGGCATATCGAAGGTTAGATATCCTCTTTCCGCCTACAGGAAAACCCTTCTCCCAATTTTCGATGGTCTTCCGAATAATGTACTCTCCATATATGTTAAAAAGAGCCGGGGACAAGATACAACCCTGTCTCACCCCTTTTTTTGTTTGGAACATGTTGGAGCATTTAGAACCTATCCTGATGGAAGAACGATTTCCTGTGTACAGAATCTGGGTTAAAGCAACGTGGTGTTCCGGAGCTCCCATTTCAAGTAGCACATTCCACAGTTTATCCCATTGCACGCAGTCAAAGGCTTTTGTGTAGTCAATAAAGCATAGGACTACGGGGCTGTTAAATTCCCTGTTCTTCTCAATGATTTGGCGGACGTTAAGTATTTGCTCCCGCGTTCCTCTGCCCTTAACGAAACCTGCCTGCTCTTCGGGTATCTGTTGGCTTAAATAGTAGTTCAGACGTCGATTAATAACATGGAGGAGGATCTTACTCGCATGAGATATTAAGGCTATAGTCCTGTAATTTCCACAATCTTTTGAAGAGCCTTTCTTATGCAAGGGTATAAACACCGATTCTGTCCAGTCTTTTGGCCATCTTCCAGTACTCCAGATGGTATTGCAGATTTCGGTGATAGCCTTTGTGCCTCGTTGACCTAAGTTTTTAATTATTTCGGCTGTAATAGCATCTTTACCCGGTGATTTCCTGCACTTGAGAACTTTGATAGCATGCTCAATTTCTGATGGTAGGATATCAGGCTCTTTTGTCACCCATATAATTTTTGCGCTAGTAAGCTCCCCCGTGTCGTATAACTCCGCGCAGTAGTTTTTCCAGCGCTCTAACACTTGAGTCACATTTGTAAGTAGGCGCCCGTCTTTATGTCCAATGGCACATGTTTTCGGTTTACGCGTTCCAGAAAGTTCTTTTACTTTTCGAAAAAGATATTTGGATTCGTTCTTCATTGAGTGCTTTTCAAGTTCAAGACAGATTTCGTTGATATGGTTATCATAATCCTTCCGGCAACGTAGTTGAACTTGGCGGCTCAGTTCTGCATACCGCTGCTGATCTTCAGTTGAACATATACCTTTCTCCTTTAGTTCACGTCTCTCAAGGATGATTTGGGCCGTCTCAGATGTTATAAAATCTTTCATAGGGGGTTTTGCTAGCTTATTATCCCTAGCTGTTTCCTCTATCATCTTTTTGAGATATTCCCATTTACTGTCGCTGTCTGTCATGTCATTCGGAATATCACCCATTCTCCGCTCAAAACCTTCTCTGAAGCCACTGATGTTTACATTTCTCATATTCGGACCCACTTTAGGTTTCTGTATCATCTTTAGCCGCATTCGAACTGTTGCCACAAGAAGCTGGTGGTCGGAGCCGCAGTCAGCACCGGGGAAAGTTATGGCGTTCGTTACTGAGCTTCTCCATCGCGTCCCCACTAGTATGTAATCTATTTGGTTCCTACATCTGTCACCAGGGGATATCCAGGTGTATAATCTGCGGATATGATGTTTGAAGCAGGTGTTGGTGATAATAAAGTTCTCTTCGCAACTGAATTGCAAAAGACGCTCGCCCCTATCATTTCGTTCCCCGATTCCATGTTTGCCCGTAACACGACGAAGGTGGTCATCGTCTGTGGTATCTCCAACTTTGGCATTGAAGTCCCCCAAGACAATGGTAACTTCTCGCTTTGGAAACTCCTTAAGTGTCGCAGACAGCGTATCGTAAAAGCCCTCTATTTCTTCTTCAGTTGATTGTGATGTGGGGGCATATACCTGCACGATGTTAAGCTTGCAAGGTATGGTGTTAATTCTCAGTGTTATTATACGATCGCTAACTGGTTTATAACCCACAACGCACTTGTTCAACGATCGCGGCACGATGAAGGCCACTCCTCTGCTGCTATCGTGTTCCGGGCCCGAAAAATACACTGTACTTCCGAGGTCAGATGTAAAGTGGCCCTGTCCTTTCCAGTGTGTTTCGCTTAACCCTAGCAGGTGAACGTTCTTCCTAAGCATTTCGCCTTCCACAATTAGAAATTTGCCAGGTTGGTTGAGGCCGCGCACATTCCACGTTCCGATGCGATGGGGGTGGCGAATCGATTTAGATTCATCAGTAGCTGAATTTCCATGCGGCGCCTGATGAGTCACGCGCGCATGGCCGGTAGCAAATTTCACACCATCTCTCCCGGGAAGATGGCGCCGGGCGTTAGCCGGATCGCCAGACATACTATCTACCATTCTAAGACCTTTCATGCTGACTCTCTTGGGAAAATAGAAGCAGTGGATTCCCGTTACCTTCTGCCCCAGACATTTTTGAAGTTACTTACACTTCAAGGCCGCTGTTTCCTCTTCGGTCAGTTGCCCGACCGGTAATATGGTTATTCCGCCATTACTCGGTCGCCAGAGCCTCGTCCGTTATCTAGCAGGGAGCACCGCGACGCCGAGTGGACGTCGCCGCGGCTATTCATAACGAACCACCGACGCGTGCAGGTGAGGTTGACCGTTGGGCCGGATAAAGGTGTTATTTCCGTTCTCCCCTTACTCCCCTCTATTTTATAGCCGTGTAGTTCAACAGTGGTCAGGCAGGGACCAATAGTCATTCTATAGTTTTAGGCAATCGATCCACTAAACCTTCCAAACCCATAGCCCAATATATTTGTCTCCATATTTAACAATATTCCTGCACCAACCGGGGATTGTCCATGGGTGTAAGTGTTATTTCCAGTTTATCCGAATGAAAATAATTTACAAATCGATAAAAAAATGCTGTGCATGGATACATATTCGCGAGCTGGCTGACTCCCTGATCCTCCGACTGCACCGTCAGATTTTTTCTTTAGTTCGCTTCTGAAGCAGTCGGGTTTTTGATATTATACTATTTTCTTTCAGATAAACTGGGCATAACAATGCAAATGGACAAATCCGTGAAACTTAACAATATCAAATGGCGCCCATAGAAAGTACCCAATTTGAAACACCGCAGGAATTTCATTTACTCTCATTCATTCACTAAACTCTCCTACTGTGGGGGCGTTACTGCGTTAGACAGTAAATTAACTCGATGTGTGCAGTGTGGTCGTATTAGCGGGGATCGTGACGTCATCGCGACATTTACACGCTCTCTCGCCGCATTAGCTGCTTTATTACTCGGATGTAGCTCCTCGTTTGTTTCAGGAATCAGGATCTTAGGGTCGATTTACATTACGGAAGGGTGGCGTCAGTAAAAAGCTACTTTATCGCAATTTTAATTCTAATATTGCTCGATGATATTTTAGTGATAGTGTAACAGTTGTTGTACCGGAAGAAGAAACCGCGTTTACTAACCCCAAGAAATATGAAGATATGGACTGGAATAAAATAGAAAACAAATTCGACACATAGGCAACAAATACAAAGTACTTAATAGAGAAGAATAAAATATGCATTCAATAAAAATAGAATAAGTTAAGAGATTTAACCTAAATGTTGAAAGAAAACTAAGTCGGTAAAACCAGACAAAAGTTCGCGTTATAAAAGGATTTTTCACAAAAAAATACTACCGACTTCGTGGCCTGTGGGGTTCCCAGAGGCGGCTTAATTAACTCTGACACCAGAGGTGGCCACACCTCACACGAAAAGAAGAAGAAGAAGACCGACTTCCAAATTAAAAAACTACAAAGTGAAAAATAACTTTATTTTTGGAAGTCGGTGTCTTTCGTAGGTACCAATTTTTTGCGTTATAGACACCGACTTCCAAAAATAAAGTTATTTTTCATTTTTTAGTTATATAATTAGGAAGTCGGTAGTATTTTTTTGTAAAAAAGCCTTTTATAACGCGATTTTTTTTAGTTGTACCTAATAGGCAAGTGATTTAGTAAGGCAACTATAACGCCAGAATAGATAACCCAAATGTCATGATACTTGAACATAACCGGTGAAATGAGTGATCTGCGTACCCCTTAAGAGCGTACTGGCGTGATGTTATGTTATGTAATGGTATAATCAATAAACAAACATGTGATTGTAGCAATCCTGAGAGCTTTACCGTTATTTATTGAAGAGTTCTGATGTATATCTCCGAAGTTCTTCATCAGATCTTCACCAAATTAAAATGGAACCAATTTCGGAATATAAAGAATTTTCAAAATCGGTCCAAAATTGACGGAGATATGTGTGAACACAAACAAAAAAAAAAACATAATGTCGAACATAGAACCTCCTCCTTTATGGTAAGTCGGTTAAAAATGGTAGTGTCAATAAAATGCTCCACAAACTACGCTCTGAGCTCCAGGTTTAGTATTTCATCATACCTACTTTCTATCTGGACAAGAAAGTTTGTGGTCGTTAGCAAATAGACACATTGTGATATTTTGAGCATCATTTTAATATAGTACTGTCTTATTTGAGTAATGAATGTTTATACATAACCTGAAAAACACCTGAAAATCCTAAGAAACACTTAGTACACAGCTGATGATTTTGATCGCTACTTAGAACATGGAGATCATTATCATTACATTATCATTCTATAGCAATGAGCTCTAACCTTGGCTACTCTCTCTAGCTTCTTGCCAGGTTGCTTGGAATGATCATCATGCTACCCAGCCTGAAGACGTTCTGGTAAATTTTCTACCATTTGCCATTAAAATTCCATACGGATTTCACACCATTTTTGTCAATTCGCGGTTTTCACAGCAACACGTTAACTAAAACACAACATTTAAGAATAAAGGTTGGCAGAAATCTTTGATAAATAAACCTCATTTTAAACACTCCGCAGAGAACTTTGCTTCATAATACACAGTGATTAAAAATCCCAGCCCGCATGTCCTTTGTGCGAGCAACAATGTCACACATCAAGCATTCGAGCTGAATGTATTCGTCACTGTAGTACAATGTACTACAGTTTGTATGTCGTATTCGTACTGTTGTAGTATATTTGTTGTAACTGTAATTTGTGTATACAACTGTTATGTTTGTCTGTAAATGTTTGCCTCGCGAAAATTTTCGATTGTACAGAATGAGAAATTGGTTTTTGATTTTTGGGGTTGTAAGAATCAGAATGATTCTCTTCCAGATACTTCCAAGTTGGTGTAATGGTCGCATAGGCGACTGTTGGGTTCGATATCCAGGAAGGGCAATATAAATGGAGTTTTCCAAGAGTCTGAAGTTTGTGTTAGTGCCCGTTTAATTGTTCGTGTGTCCGTTTAAGGACTTAAACACAACAATCATCATCATCATCATATCAGCCGAAAGACGTTCACTGCTGGACATAGGCCGTCCCCAAGCGTCATCACATTGTCCGGTCCCGTGCGTCCCGCAACCTTGACCAGGTCAGCGGTGTACCCGAAGGGAGGCCTTCCAACGCAACGTCTTCCGGTTCGCGGTCGCCACTCCAGAGCTTTCCTGTCCCATCAGCCACCTGTTCTGCGAGCAATGTTTGGGCTATGTCGGTAACCTTGGTTTTTTACGGATCTCTACATTTCTGATTCGATCACGCAAGGCAAGTACGAGCATAGCCCTCTCCACCACCTTTTGGGAGACTGCAAGCTTTCTGATGAGGCCCATTGTGAGCGACCACGTCTCAGAGAGAGAGATAGGTTATCCCTGGCAACACACACACTGGTCATAGACTTTCATCTTGAGACACTGTAGTAAGCTGGAAGAGAGCACGCAACACAACAGTAGATTCGAAAAAACAATTTTAAACATTCTGGGAATACAGGTGTAATCATTTTATTTAGTTATGGTGACAAAACAGAGTAAATAAATAAATGCGTCGTGCCATTTCTCACTGGGCCACCACTACTCAAAATTAGTAGTTAGTTTCGTACAGAATGCAGAATGTCAAATTCTCAACAAACCTATTTCAACAACACACACACAGGGCTTAGAGATATGCTTGACATTTTAGTCAAGCATATCTCTAAGCCCTGGTATTAACCTAGTGCCCTGATACCCATAAATGACGGTGCATTACCGATGACCTAAGCAGTATAAAGAAAGAGGTGACATCACTAAGCAGCAGTCTTGCGGATGTAAACACAGGTGCCTCACCCGGTGATGGCGTGTTTTGATGACACCTTGTTTATAGAGTAAAACTTTCTGTTCATGATACGTTTGCTTAAGGGTACACTAGTCGAAAATTCTTCCATACAAACGTAGTCTGGCTTTTACTATGTTATTTTATATGTACCATAAGAAGAAGGAAAATTGAAAAACGGCCTCCATACAGGGATAGATTAGTAGTTCAACAATGCAAATAATTTTATTTTGAAAATATACATTTAGTAGTTTTTTCCTCCCTAAGGTCTGTTTATTAAATGTCGCGCGCTCATTTTCGTTCTAAATCATCATCCATTTCGCTAAAAACTTGCAAAAGTGCTAATTCGTACGCAAACTAGCTTCTTACTGCTCATCACAGCATCTATCTCTTTCGCACGTGTTGTCGGATGAGATAGCATGCATTTTAACCTAGCGCATAAAATAGTTCGTGCCGTCGACTAGGGGAACCTTAAGAATTTAAATGGGTTGTAATCATTCCAATAAGGTTTACAAAACTCTCTGTTATATAAACTTCAATTATTGCTTGTCAATTAATTGTTAGATCGAACTACTTTTCCTACTTTCATAAAAATGATATGGATCGGTATGATATATAAAAAATAGCCATAGTATGTCCGGCCAAAGAGTTTACTAATTACAATAAAATATTATTTATAATAATATCCTGTTTGGAAAATTAAGAATTGGTTTCTGCATTTAATATTTCGGTAAAATGAAATAGGCAAGTATTTTTGTTTCGTTATGAAATCCCTGAGAGATTATATTATCGGATACTACTACGGTTATTACTCAACGGTTATTACTTAATTTATAATATAAACAAATAAAGGAATTCCGTGAAAATGACATCCGTATAAACTGAAATTATTTAACGAATCAATGGTGCTTAATTAAGTTTTGCTGGTTGATATTTAACAAAATATTTCGTTTATTTATGTAGTTCACACAGTTCATGGAAACGTATAATTTAATAACATATTTCGGAGAAAACCTTAATAATACCAAAGGAAAACAGTGTGCAGAAATAAATTAATCTCATGGTTACAAAATGTGTTTAATATTCTTTTCAGTATTATTATTTAATATTTTACTTGAGAATGCCTGAAATAGAAGGCTGTACCAATTATTGGGAATTTCGGGTTGAAATCAACTCGTTAGATTTCATGTATTTTATGATAAAATTTGCTCTACAGTGTACCGAACTGGGCTGAATTATTTATTTGAATGTAAATCGGAACCAATGATATAACTTGCATATTTCGCACTCCCCACTAAATAATAAGGTATTATGGCTATTTTAATTTTATTGCATATTCGATGTGTTTA
Organism: Anorthoa munda; assembly: GCA_945859665.1. NCBI lineage: Eukaryota > Metazoa > Arthropoda > Insecta > Lepidoptera > Noctuidae > Anorthoa > Anorthoa munda. The sequence continues at coordinate 16,461,272 of OX243896.1, read as the reverse complement.
GAGCATTAATAACATCTTGTAAAACACTTTTTGCAGAAATAATAATTATCATAACAAGTTATTATAGATTATGTAATCTTTAAATTTTTCGGTAAGCGACGATTACCATTTTACTCACGTAACATATGCACATCTTGTTCCACGTAAAGTATAATATAATTATTAACCGACTTCAAAAAAAGGAGGAGGTTCTCAATTCGTCTTCTTTTGTTTGAAAGGGTATACTTCCCAGTTGGTCCCATAGTCATCAGGTCAGGATCTGATGATGGGATCTTGGAGTAATCGAGGGAACTCCTCAAATATTATAGGCATACATATAGCGATTTTGGTATTTTTATCAACAATGCAATCATCTGCACTCAGAAAGTAACATTTGGTGAAGTGGAACTGGTGAAGAAGACCACAGATGGCCAATAGAATTCCTTAATGCTAAGTATGTCATGGGTTATAAGATATCTCGAATAATTTAACGACTATGATGAAGCAAATACTTATAAATACATAGTGCGGATGAAAATGGTACCATCGAACTGCTCTGATGATAAAGCAGATTTTTTTGGAAGTTGGTTTGTTTTTTGTTAAAAAGTTTTATTCGTAAGCTATCCGTTCTGACTCGGATAGACCAAACATTAGTAACAAAACAAAGTTGGTGGTACGTCATAATCTAAAAAAGTTATTGTCATAAAATTCGTCAGCTTTCGCGATGAGACAGATTATTTTGTTGCAAAAATCTTGCGTTTTCAAAGATTGAATGTCTGACAGGAAATCTTAATTTTTTTCTGTATTTTAATGTTAATGCTTAACTATTTTAATGCCTTATAGTTGTGCTAAATAAATGTTTTTTTCTTTATTTTCTTTACAAAAACATGCGACTAAAAATCGCATGTCAAATGAGTTTCCTTACCTTCAAAGTGTTACATATCTAGCTAATGGTGTTTATTTCGATGGCAGCCGCGCTCGTTCGTGTAATGGTCTATGAAAATTACTGTAATCAACTCTTCTCGACCCGTAAATCTTTCTAACTTGCGTGTGAGTAAGTGGGCAGTTTTGGGAGCCTGAGTTGGTTGATCGTATGACCGACCTAATCATCAAATCAGCCGAAAGACTTCCACTGCTGGACATTGACCGACCTAATGATAAAAATAAATTGATGAAGTATTCCGTTGTAGTTTTCAGCTTTTTACTTATTTTCCGACAATCCATTTTAATAACTTTGCCATCTGAACAGAGACTATAGGGGCTTGGAGGGAACTCATCAACTTTTTACAATTTTCAATATTTGGCAAAAGTGCTATGGCATAACTATTTTCTTTTTTGTTATACTAATAGTTTGCCAGAACTGTTTTTTGGTGTACAGTTTATATTGACATAATTATCTTTTAGGCTAATTTGTTTTGGCATAATTTTTATTCGCATAATTTTATGATTCGCGATATGCATAGTTACTAGGCATAACGGCTTTAGCCTTATAGTATTTAGGCATAAAAATCAATAGGACTATCGAAAACATATTTGAGTTATTTTTACATATTTATTTTGAATTTTCATGCATTAGAAATTATTATTAATTTATTAATTAATAGTCATGCATGGGACAAAAAAATGCCACTCTCCAGACCTAAAACTATTCCTATTTACTTTTAGTATCAGTTAACTAAGTATTAAAAAAAATATAGAAGGAACTATAACCAATATTATTTGTGGTTAAGATGCGAGGGGGGTGGCTCTTGGACCACCCTTAAGCAGCCAATATGTTTTACAAACACATAACAAATTTTCTAAACTTACCTTTTCTCTAAGTGCATTTGGTTCACGATTGTATAAAAACCGGCCAAGTGCGAGTCGGACTCGCACACGAAGGGTTCCGTACCATTATCGCAAAACACTGCATAAAAATCACGTTTGTTGTATGGGAGCCCCCCTTAATTTATTTTATTTTAATTTATTAATTATTATTTTTTGAAGTAAATATACAACTAAACATTCTGTGAATATTTCAAGCGTCTACCTGTTGCCGTTATTAATATCGAGCAAAAAACGGCAAAAATATCACGTTTGTTGTATGGGAGCCCCCTTTCATATTTACTTTATACTGTTTTTAGTATTTGTTGTTATAGCGGCAACAGAAATACATCATCTGTGAAAATTTCAACTGTCTAGCTATCACGGTTCATGAGATACAGCCTGGAGACAGACGGACAGACGGATCGCGAAGTCTTAGTAATAGGGTCCCTTTTTTACCCTTTGGGTACGGAACCCTAAAAATGTGTATTAGTGTCTAACATTTTAGGAATTAATTACTATGCTTATCACATCACACTATAATATTATAAAGGCGAAAGTTTGTGAGTATGTTTGTATGTTTGTTACTTCTTCACGCTCAAACGGCTAGACGGATCTGGATGAAATTTGGCATAGAGATAGATTATAGTCTAGAATAGCACATTGGATACTTTTTATCTCGGCAATATGTTCCCTTAGGATAGTTTTCAATATTCACGCGGGCGAAGCCACTGGCAGAAGCTAGTATTAATATAATTTTTAAATGCATAGTTTTAAAATTATGTTTTAATATCATTATTAGTAAATAAATTTATGCATTAGAATTTTATGATTAAACATTATTATGATTAGAGAAATTATGCGTAAGTTGCTATGCGTAAATATAATTAGGGTAAAAAATATGCCATGTTATATTATATCTTGAAATTTTATGCAAATGGATAGGGTTGGCAATATGTGGAATAAGTAGAGGAGTCTTCACGTGAGCAGACGGCAATGTGCTTTATTTTTTATTTATTTTAAAGATCGGGAGAGCCACACTATTTTCTTTTGAATAAGAGACTAGAAAAGATAGGAAGAAAGAAAGAAAAAGTATGAAGTCTAATTACCACAAAACGACATATATACATTAGTGGATTTTGTGTTTAAGTGGTTCTATAGTTTTTCTTGAAGGTTTATTGACTCACTAAACAACTTTGAAATACCTTCTCACTTTTTATGCCAGGCGTGTAAGTAGCATTTACATGCGCTATTGAGCCGCGCCACTGCTTTTCATTTAAGCAGGAGATATACCGGAGCATTTACCTGGTATACATACGGCAAGGAACCTACCGGAGCGTTTGACTTAAAACAGACATTTGCAAAAAAAAAATGCAGCGTAACATGCTTTTATTAGCTTGGTATGTATGTATCTATGTAACGGAATCTTTGAACGTAATTTTTACTGTCTTCAAAAAGTCGAATATTTTGAAACTTTGCACACTTATCAAAGACGGATGAGAGTGCAAATAATTTAGATTGTCCCATCATCCTTGCCAGGATCATCAGAATTAGCGATTGAACTAAAAAGGTAAAAATAATATAATAGTTAAAAAAAATCTAAATACATGCATACAAAACCAATCTAAAAAGTAGAAAATAATTTTCAATAAATTTAAATTAAGAATAGTGTGGCTAAACAAAAATATTATTTTATTGTTAATCACACTATTCTTGTAATTGTTATAATATTTTATTGACAGATATTAGTAAAAATAGTAATTTTGAAAATATCTTAAAAAGCGCGCCACGCTTTTCTCCAGTTCCAAATAAACTCTTCAATGTTGCCGATGTTGCACCGACAGATTAATAAAAAAAAAAAATCGGGCAGCAGTTCTCCTTTTTGTGCAAAATGTATAAAGTGCAAAGTCACTTGGGCTGTTTTCTATTACCTAGGGGCAATGATTTCGAAAGGACCGCCCATCTGAACATTTTATAGAAACCTTCTTATGACAAGCAAATACTCGCTCACTCCCGCCACAGATAACTATATACTAGTCAGAGACACGCACACGGACCACTGTCAACTGAGTCGCGTTGGTCCTAAACTGCAATTTTATGACCAGCGCGCTGGTGCCATTTAGTCGCGCGGTTGGCCTGGTCCTTACGCAAGTAATATATATGTCAATGCCTTTTTTTTTTTTTTTTTTTTTTTGTGTAGGAAATCATCCAATGACTTCTCCCGCTCTGGGTGAAGCGAGAGGGCGTGTCAGACTTTTACTGACTAAAACCCACCCGTGTTCCTTCAGTTGTTTGTGCCAGGGCCGCGGTAACACTCTTTCAAATTTATCCGCGACCCAGACAGACATCGGCCCTCTCGGGCCCCGTCAATTTTGCTGACATCTCTTTGAGGCGCGCGTGGAACACTACGCGCCGTCGACTCGGGCCTGGTCCTTATCGGACGGCGAGCTACCCATTACTTGCCGTCCGCAAGCCCGCGCCTACGGTGGCCGGGAATCGGCTTGCGACTCCCGACGCCCGGGTCGTCTCCTGCGGTGGTTAGGGATATATGTCAATGCCTAGGGGTATATTTGAAAAATAAAACTGTAATTGTGGTTTCTCAATGGCTTTATTGGTCATTATTTTTCGCCGTATGTCACAAATGTAACGGCACGCATTTGGAGCGGATGTTATGAAATCCGTTCTGCGTTCCAAAGCATTATTCCTCCAAATCTCTTAGACGGGGAATACTTACAAGATTTACAATGAAAAAGCATAAAGTCGCGTTATTAACATTTCACGTTACGTGTATTTGAGGAAAAATGTGGCTGAACCTACCAAAAAAGGCAGGATATTAAAGAAAAATTTCATATTCGTCTGTTTATTCGTTTGTGTTATTCCCAAATTATTTGACGTTTGAAAATGTTTTTCTCTGTTTTTTTAGAAAATTATTTGGCTTGATTTGAAGTTACAGGCCTACCCACTGAAAAAGTTAAAGCATGGGCCTGCAAATTCAAGTAAATTAAAAAAATATTAATACCAATTTGACCTTTAAAAGATACGTTTGAATGTCAAAATTTACCAGAAAAAGATATTGATTCTTGCTGTCCATTAAAAAAGGTATTTTCGTTTGGGGAAGATCACGGCATTCCATAATCACGCTATTGCAAAAATAATAATAATATACTTGTACATTCACATCATCAGCCTATTAATGTTTCCACTGCTGGGACACAGGCCTCCTCTCTGTGAGGGCATTGGCCATAATCCACCACGCGGGCCCAGTGCGGGTTGGTGGATGTCACATGTCTTCGAATTTTTGGTTCTAGGACATGCCGGTTTCCTCACGATGTTTTCCTTCACCGTTTTTGAGAGCAGTGGTGATGAAATAATTTACACAAAGTAAAGCGCCTGCCTGGGTTCGAACCCACGAGCTACAACTTGTAAGTCGCAGCCGATACCACTGGGCCACCACTGCACTCCACTACACTACTTGTACATGTTTTATTGAAAATCTACTTTTAATATAGAATTTAGATTAAAAGTTCACCAGACATAGGTAATATTTATTCAAGCAGATAATTAGCTACGTACATTGTATAACATACTTAATAACTATATATACACTTAAATCAAAAAATATAAACTAAGTTCAAAATAAACATGAACAGAAACTCATCCACATCGCTGTCGACTGGTAATGTGCCCAAAAGACGATTAAAAGTAGTTTTTCAATAAAACCTATATGTAAACGAATATGTTTCTTTTCTAATTATTTTAAGTAATACAAAAAAATACTGATCTTTTAAAATCAAATCAAGGATTCTAAATAAAAAACTAAAAACGTCAACAAACCATTAACCATGCAGAACAAAACTAATTGAAACCCAAACAACATGTAAAAACTTCCCCATTAAACTCATCAAAGACAAAGGTATCATTATAGTAGTTTTCCACCTTTTCAAATAGAATCCAATATAATAACAATCATCGTACTAATGACAACCCGCTAAACATACACACACACACACACATCATCAGCCTATTAATGTTCCCACTATACCCCCCCCCGCGGTTCCCCGGTAAACATCTGACCCAAATACCTGAAAGACATTTATGAAACTACACTGACTTTTCAAATCGTTCAGCTGACACATTTCATAGTTTTTTATTGAATATAGTTCTGTTTCACCCTTCCTGTACACTCCAATATTAATCCATAACACTAGCAACATAAAGTTCTATTTACGTCACTAGCACTTCTATATCTAACCTGATATTTAAATCATTCGAAACTTCAGCTTTATCATACAAAAAATAAAGTCTGTTTTCAACTGTCTGGATAGTGAGTATTTCTGAAACTGGCCCCATGTTTGCTTTGCAACTAGACTTGGAACGATCGATGGAGTGTTCTGAGCTCAGATTTGCTATTTGGACTTGTACAAGTTAATGTTTATGTGTTGCTTCAAATTGCTGATTGATGCCACGATTTAACCATCGTTTCACACCGTCATCACCATACGGGCCCTAGAAACCCCCACTGCTTGGTACACCTGCTTCCCTTTATGCCATACTAGCTTCTTCTTGTGGATTTACCCGCGTGAAATTCCGAAATTATCCCAAAGGAACATAATCCCGGGATAAATAGTAGGTATCCTATAAAAATTGGTACTCAAACTTTAAGAGTGACTAAGGTTTTTAAGTGCCTTTAGCACATCATCATCATTATATAGGCCTCCCTCAAGCGTCGCCACATTGACCGGTCCCGTGCGTCTCGTATACAGCGGATTCTCGCAAACTTCACCAGGTCATCGGTCCACCTAGTGGAAGGCCTTAGAAACGCAACATCTTCCGGTTCGCGGTCGCCACTCCAGAACTTTTCTGTCTCATCGGCCATCCATTCTGCGAGCAATATGCTCTGCCCACTGCCACTTTAGTTTGGCAATTCTTCAAACTAGCACTTGGTTCCTGTAAATTGGATATCAGCCTAAGATATCAGGTATGCATACGTTTAAAGTAAATACTAACAATCCTACACATGTTGTTACTGAGAAAATTATTCTAAATCGCAGATATCAGAACCCTAGAATCTTGCTTTACGAGTCTAATTACTCATAGCTTCAACTTCCCATACTTAGATCAATAAAAAACTGGCTTCATTTATTTTATTTTGAATTCCTTCATCCGTCTCCTTTGACACAAATCCAGCACTATTAAAATGCTGTACCTGTACCAACCAAAACTGTAAGTAAAAGTTCTAGCGGAATTAACTGATTTATATTCCCAGCGCGAATCCTTCCCTCGTCTCCTCACTCCATTAAGACACGTTCGTGATTGTTGCTGCTTATGTAATGGGTGATTTCCTTAGATAGCTTCCTTCTAGTGATGAAACGTGTCATTTCGTGACGGCGCCGCATACGTAACTAAGTGTTCCATATTCAGTTGGAGGCTCACGGTTTGCCGTGGAATTGTTACTTTTGTACTTGCCTATCTCCCAGTCTCTGAATAAGCGTCGTGTTCTATTATAGTGACGAAAAATGTGTGACTATACGAGTGAAAGAAAGAAAAAAACGTTTATTTGCGCCAGGCATGACGCATATCATAAAAAAAACAAAGGTAAACTTAAATAAAAATACAGAGTATGCGTCACAACCACGCAAAACGGTCATCGCTCAGCATAATGCTGGGACTCGCGTGCAAGACAGAACCACAGCGCTGGTGAGATTGTGAATAAGATATTAAGACTTTCATTGATAATGTAGATACCTATAACATAATACCACAACTATATCCCTGGAAGAGTTAGGTAGAGATTTAGTCTAATAATGGGGGGAAGGGGGGTAATAGGGGTGAGTTCATTGACATCATTCAAGCACAAAGCCAGGCCCCAGGCTGCTATTGAGAAATTCTAAATTAAAATGTTCAATATATCAGACACATCATGCTCAGAAGTCTTAGCGGCTGTGACTGTTAACCCTACAAGTTCAGCCCCACGGATTATTAATTATCACAACTGTATAACTCATTTCAAAATAGGGCACGATACATCCATTGTGAGAGAATTTATTTAAGAAAAAGTTTTTTATATAATAGAGAGTAATATAGACTTTAGATTATAATAAATAGATATTAGAAATAATTAGGATATAGATCCTTAGAAATAAATTATAACATGTACATAGATAGATACTGTGAATTCTACGGGCATTAAAAGGCTTTTTTATTGTATTTCTTAATTATACATCCATTGTATTATACCTATTGGTCATCATTTACGTGCATCGGAAGAACACGGAAGTCTAGTTGTCCGGAACGGTAGCAAAGTAGGAGATATTTCCCGTGCGATTGTTTAATGCGAAATAATCGAATAGATACAGCGTATCGTAAAATTTATCGAATGACTAAACACGTACATTTGTTAAATAATACAAGAATAAAACTGTGAATCCAGTTTATAGTGTTTATAGTTTATAGTGCGGTTATAAATCGTTCGGGACTGCAACTTGTGAAAACGCATTCCACATAGAATTGATACATGGAAGCATTTTTCACTGCTGATACAAGCTTTAGACTGTTTCGAATAACCGTATGAAATACCAAAATCCCATTTCCATTCCAATTTCAAGAACCCGTTATTCTTTCGACTGCATTATTAGAAATTTCAGACCGTGATAACAATTATCACACTATTCGTGCTATTCTAATAATGGCAGTCAACATTCATTTATCACAAAATGGTAATCAAAATCCAAATATTTGAATTGTTTTTTTATTCAAGTTACATATGGTGTTATAGTAATAGTATATTAATGTACAATATTCAGGCTAATGGTGTTACAGTTACCGTAGCTAAATATTGGGCCAAACATTATATTTAAAAACTTTATTTGCCATAAACATACTAATAAGGATAAGAAGTCTAATGCAGTCCACTGCTAGACATAGCCCTCTTCCGAACAAAAGCCTCTCTCTATGTACCATTCTAGTTTCTTAATGACCTTCTCTAGAAATAATATTAAATATGTCAGTATAATCATCACACTTAGTGATAATAGTTTTATTTTGTTTGACTTAGTTGTATGACAAAATTTACTTATAAATATAAATGGGACCTTGGTAAACATCAGCTGAGAAACCACGATATACTTGCTTTCTATTGACCTACTCAATCATGTACCTTTCCTAATTCACCCTTTCAATATTTTTATCCAAAAAAAATAGTTTAACATGTACCTGCGATGAGTTATATCGTACGGAAAATTGTTTCTTCTGCACTTTCTCGTGGGAAATAACCGCAGTTTGTCATACTATGACATGTGCCAACGGGCTCCCACGGTCATATATCTATTTACATTCCTGCCCGGGGGAAATGAACGATTTCCAGGGTCCTGATACCTTTCACCAGATACGTAAAAATATCCGTGTACAGCTAAAGGGAACAAAGTCATATAATTATTCGAACCAAAAAACAGTGGATGAATCGTGTAAATGGTGATTGAATTAAGACAAAGAGAACATGTTATTAAATATTTTTTTATTACAATTAAAATAAATACATACAAAGTCTACAACTAAATATGTTTAACGAACACTAACATCTGAATAGCCCCTAGGTATAAGAAAAATAATTTACATTTTCTCTTTAATTTATAACATTTGTGCCGAGAAAAATACAATTCTGTTTGAGTTGTTGAGTACACTAATAATATTGTAACAAATGTTATAGATTATTGAGCTTCTAAACTTACACATAAATCTATGGATTTGGATCAAAGGATGTATATATGAAGAAATGATCCAAATCCTAACAGTCTTGATCTAAGCTTCCGCTTCCACTTCTATGACATGAGTATGCTTTCGCTTCTTATGTATTCCTTCGAACTCATTCTGTATCTCTTCTAACGAACGATCTTTTGTCTCAGGGACAAAAAAGTAGACAAATGCTATCCCAACAATGCAAGTTATTGAAAAAGCCCATAGTGTCCAACCATGTTTCACCATGTCTACCAAATTCTGGTAAAATTTCGTCACAGCAAACGCCAAAAACCAATGGAAACCTGCTGTTAAGGCAGTTGCTCTTCTTGTCATATGAGGTGGGAATATTTCTCTAAGCATCAACCAAGGAATTGGTCCAACACCAGAAGCATAGAAACTCACAAACATACATAAAGTGAAAAGTGGTACCCACGTACTACTTGGTGATAAATTGGATGCTTTTAGATGGTAAAATATGCCTAAACAGGCTAAATTCACAGCCATAGCTGCAAACGAAATCATTAAAAGAATTCTTCTTCTTACTACTTTCAGAAGCATGGTAGAAAAGTATGTGGATGAGACGAAACAGAACCCTAAAATGATAGCTGCGCTAGGAGGATTGAGACCAACCGCGAAAGTCTCAAAAATGTTCTTGGTGTAGAAAAGAACAGGGTATATGCCACTCATCTGCTGGAATATCATAAGCCCGAAAGAGACAATAAGAGCTTTGACTGTGGACCTGGTTCCAAAGAGTTCCTTGAAGGTGACTCTGATCTTCGCTGAGCTTCTGAGGCGCTCCTTCAAATCTCTGAATTCTCCATCGATGTCGTTGTCGATACCCCTAAAGTAGCGTAATGCTGCTTTAGCTTCTTGGAATTTTCCTTGAGACATCAGGTAGGCAGGAGATTCCGGGAGGAAGATGAAGGCAATGAAGAAAGCTGTCGGTACACTGGCGCAGAGAACTGTTAACCAAGAACTGTTCTCTACCAGACCTGAAAAGATAGAACAATTGAATTTTAGAACTACTGTTAAAATTAATACAGCAGTAGGAAACAAAAAATGCTTTATAATTTTATAGAAAGGTGGTGGCGGTATCTGTGTATTTATTTGTCTGCTATAACTTTATCAAAAATCTCAAGGTATATCTAAGATGGCTTACCAATAATATATCCAAATAGTACACCGCAGCTGAAGTGAACATGATAGAAGTTGGCCAGAGTTGGAAGAATGTGTTTCTCTGCTATGTCTTCAATATATGGAGGGATGCCGACACTGAATGCTCCTAATGCCATGCCACCAACAAAGCGGCCCACGTATAAACCATACACGTTTGGACTGAAAAAGAAAACAAAGGTATGTGACACAGTTGCAAAGTAATATTTCTAACTTTACCTATGTATTACCACAAAATAGATAGTATACAGAAGGGCCACTCCCGCCGTTTCGAAAATTGACTACTAAACTTGACATATTCACTAGGGTTGCTACTATATTTATTCCAAATTAAAAAAGAGTAGGTTGTATAAGTTACAAACATCATCAAATACATTGATTCCTCTAAACATAAATTTCCTTTTTTTTTCTTTTTTTATTATTTTCATATCATACTTATATGGCTTAGAGGGTAGACAGAGCATCAAATATCCATAAAAAATCACGACGCCACATATGACGAAGATTGGAGGGTAACAAGACGTAAAAGTTGTATAATAATGATCTCACTAAAAACATTAAATTGTGAAAAGCACCAAGCTTGACTAAAATAAAAATGTGACAAAAAAGGTAATAAAATCAAAAAACCCAACTGCTTAAGAAGCGAACTAAAAAGATGTACAAAAACTAGAAGAAAATTATGCTGTGCAATCGGAGGAAACATATTTGTGAGCTGGATGACTTAAACCATATTATTATCACAAATTTCATAGCCTTTCCAATTTCGTCTATGGACTTAAAATAGCTTATTATATTCCTATATATTGAATTTCTAACTTGTCATCTTCAAAATGTAATGACACACACATATAAAATTCATGACAGCCGCGACTGAGCTCGGTCCAATATTGTCCATTATTCCCTGTAAAATCACAATGTCAATGTGTATGTGCAAAATAACGCTTTGTTCAGAGTGGCCTCTCTGTCTGCGGAGCGCCGCCGCTTATGTACTTTGTGGTATTACCCACACCACAATGTACACCCATATTTCAACAGTTATAGTATTATAGGTCTCATGCAGTAAAGGACGAATCTAAGGCCATCATTCGGATACCACCAAAAATCAGTAACTTTGGCCAACTTGGGACTCGAATTCAAGAACTCATATTCAGCAGTTATGCTTTGACCAACCAACGAGGTTGTTAAAGTCAAAATGAGACTTAAGAAGTATTCAAAAATAATTATCATATCGTGACTTGTAGAACACTATTATTTCCTAAAGGTCATATCAATCATCCATATTTTTCCAAATATTCATAACTCACCTTGAAGCGACAAGAATCCATGAAACTACCAAAGGAAGCGCCAAATAAAGCAGAGTCTTCTTTCTGCCGAAGTACTCCGATATGAGACCGGCAGGCCCCGCGCCCCATAACGCTCCGAGGCACAGCAGAGAAGCTACCCACGATGCTTCAGATGGTGTAAGCTAAAAAAAAAGGATTTAAGATTGTTATATCTTTGCTACCAAATTAATATTAACCAACCGGAGGTATTGGAATTTTTGCACGTGGAATTTTTAAGATGATGCCGCTTTCATAAGAAAACGAGTTTGGTCTAAATATTATTGCAAAAATAATTTAGAATAATAAGAGAAATTATATATAATGACCACAAATCGTCGATTGAGGGCGTTATGCTGTATAACTATGACTCCTAAAAGGCCTATCAACGTAAGGTATTCTAATATATCTTGAAAATATTGGAACGCACGATCGAAACCTTAATTTAACTAGACATACACAAAAATAAAGCAGAACTCATATAATATATTTTCTGCTTGTAACCCAAACAGCTTACACTAAAACCAGATTCCGATTCCAGCCACACATAATAAATCCTACCCAAGAAAATATAAACCAGAGAATTTCCAAGAATAATATAATATGCCCAACTTACCGAAAGTTTAGTATGCTCGGTACTAAGTATGCTAGGTGTAGTGTTTTCTACGGCAATTACGTCTCGGGTGGGCGACGGTGGCTGAAACATACGTGTATTTATTGACTTCATTAATCTCGGACAGAAATTATAACCGAGATTATGTTGCTAGTATTGTTGTTACAGAATTAATTTATGGATTAGGGAGAAAGAATGTGGGTGGGAGTATAAGTAATGTTTTTGGGTAAGCTGTTTCCAATATTATAGGTTTCATAAATGGCGACTGTGTATATGAAGATGTTCATCAATAATTTTTCTGTTGTGCAAATGATAAGTTTTACCAAGGAGCGCTAACAAAATGCAGAGAACTATCAATCTAGTTTTGGTGTAAGTAGCACCGAAAAAAAGTTAATTTTAGATGCAAATGCGGAAAAAAATCACAAACTTGTAACATAATTTGGGAGTAGTAACGAAAGCAGTAATATTCCATACCTAACAGCTGAAATGAGAGTAGCAATCCACCGCGAGTATAACAAACAGTTCAGCTAAGATCCACTAATTATTGCAGCATTCATAATGCAAAAAAACATACAAATTCCCGACCAAGAACAGCACTCCAATTTAAATTCTAAGTACACAGTTGTTTCAAAGTAAGCGGCATTAAATTGTGTCCCGAAAGAAACAACTCGAACAGAAAACTGCACTTCTCGTTTCAAAATTATGGCGCAAGTAAAACCACAGGCAAGTTCTGGGAATCCAGTATCATATATTGTAAAGTTAGTTTGTTCCAAAAGTTTTGGAGCATTCACGCCCCTGTCAACGATAGTAAAGTTTTCTTGTTGATATAGACCAGTGGCGGTGAACCTTTTCACATCTGTGTGCTCTAATTTATTGTCAACTTAAAAAAAATTGGCGTGCTACCTTTATGTTCATAAACTAAGCAACCTAAAAACAAGAATTACAGTAAATTTTTTTGTTGGTGATTGCTCTTAACGCATTTAATATAGTGGACCATAGAATTAAATGTTATGATGTACTAAAACGCAGATATGAATGGCTGAAAAGTTAGGCTCATAACTCTTCAATTATCACGTCAGTTATATTTGCTTGACGCTAGTAGAGGCCCTCATTTTTTTTGTCATTAAATGGTGTATAACAAAAGTATATCTATATACATAAAAATGAATCCCTATTTCCCTTGGTCACGGCATCACGCGTGAACGGCTGGACCGAATTCGCTTATTCTTTTTTTGTTGTGTTTGTTACTGTTAGGAGAAGGTTCCTATGAAAAAAAAAATTGTTACTTTACCTACATAGGTAGGGTAGGTATGGTATGAGACTTGGGCAGTACTGCAATCTCTCCAACGGTGCCAGATCGACTACCGGTACATTGAGGTGTTGAAGTGTTTGTACAAAAACGCCACCATGTCAGTCCGTCTTCAGGATCAGACCTCGAAACCAATCCTTCTCCGGCGCGGCGTGAGACAGGGAGACGTCATTTCTCCGAAACTGTTCACTGCTGCGCTGGAGGATGTCTTCAAGGTTCTGGATTGGATGGCGCTTGGCATCAACGTTAATGGCGAGTACATCACTCACCTTCGGTTTGCCGACGACATAGTGGTCATGGCTGAGACCATGGAGAGCCTCAGTACAATGCTCGATGACCTCAATAGAGCTTCCGAAAGAGTGGGTCTTAAAATGAACATGGACAAAACCAAGGTCATGATGAATGCCCATGTAACACCCACTCCTATCAAGATCGGAGACTGTTTACTTGAAGTTGTAGATGATTATGTCTACCTGGGACAAACGATCCAGTTGGGTAGATCCAACTTCGAGAAAGAGGTCAACCGTCGAATCCGACTCGGCTGGGCGGCGTTCGGGAAGTTGCGTGGTATCTTCTCGTCCAATTTACCGCAATGTCTCAAGACAAAAGTCTATGACCAGTGTGTGTTGCCAGTGATCACCTATGGGACCGAGACTTGGTCGCTCACAATGGGCCTTATCAGAAAGCTTAAAGTCACCCAAAGGGCAATGGAGAGGGCTATGCTCGGCATTTCCTTGCGTGATCACGTCAGAAATGATGATATCCGCAGGAGAACCAAAGTTACCGACATAGCCCGAAGAATTGCTAAACTTAAGTGGCAGTGGGCAGGGCACATTGCTCGCAGAACGGATGGCCGTTGGGGCCGAAAAGTTCTGGAATGGCGACCGCGAACCGGAAGACGATATGTTGGAAGGCCTCCCACTAGGTGGACCGATGACCTGGTTAAGGTTGCGGGAAGGCGCTGGATGCGAGACGCACGGGATCGGTCAATGTGGCGACGCCTGGGGGAGGCCTATGTCCAGCAGTGGACGTCTTTCGGCTGAAATGATGATGAATGATGAGGGTAGGTATGTAGGTAGGGTAGGGTAGGTAGGATAGGGTAGGTAGGGTAAGGTAGGTAGGGTAGGGTAGGTAGGGTAGGGTAGGTAGGATAGGGTAGGTAGGGTAAGGTAGGTAGGGTAGGGTAGGTAGGGTAGGGTAGGTAGGGTAGGGTAGGGTAGGGTAGGTAGGGTAGGGTATGTAGGGTAGGGTAAGGTAGGTAGGGTAGGGTAGATGAATGTTTAGTATTTTTATGGCAAAACAAAGTTTGCTGGGTCAGCTAGTCTATACTATAATAATCTATACTAATATTATAAAGAGGAAAGATTTTTTGTTTGTTTGTTTGTTTGTTTGTTTGTACCGAATAGGCTCCGAAACTACTGGACCGATTTTAAAAATTCTTTCACCAATAGAAAGCTACGTTATTCCTGAGTAACATAGGCTATTTTTTAATCCCGAAAACGGGTCCTGTGGGGTGGCCCACGGGAGCGAAGCCGCGCGAAGCAGCTAGTAATCAATAAATAAGGGAGACTACCGAGCAAAGCGGCTGTGGAGTCACTGACACATCGACAGAGCGATATTGTTATGCACGATACGGCGAAGGTAGATTAAAAAAATTAACTCAAATATCAATACTATTTTAAGACACTTAAGGTAGACTTCCAAGTGCAGCGGCTCCGGCGTCACAATTGCCAAGTCAGTGTCACTGGAATAGCGATCAAAAGGTTCGCCATCTCTGATATAGACTCCCAAAGTTACTTAATTGTTCTGAATTCGCTTCGATAGATGTTTCGTTTCTTGTATAGACATGACTAATGAAAACTTTGAGTTTTGTAGATGTTTGAAATGCTTATTTTGAGCTGAAGAAAATCTTCAGAGTTGTCTGTTTATTGACATTCATTAGTGTTATTATTAAAATTAACAGACTTGTTCTGAGAGAAAATCTTTCCCTGACTTGTTGGTATTTTGTGTAGGGCATTCTGTTTATGTTAGCACATAAATAATAGTAATAGCACGTTTGAACATAAATAGGTATCAGTGTACCTATAATGGGTTTACTACAATTCAATTCAGTTTTATTAACTGTCCCTAATCCAATGAAAATTCATTTACGAAAGTTTAAATCTTTCAGCTTGATAAAATTGTCTTTTAGTTGGTATTTAAACTGAAAATTCGTATTCTAAATGCTGCCTTATCTATCTATCTATATACTATATATATATATATATATATATATATGTGGGATGATTTTCTTTTAAATAAAAACAATTAAAGTTAACCGTGAAACGAAACATTAAAATTCACTTGTAGAAAGGAAAGTAAGATGTATGAATGTGAGGTAGGAGTGTGAGAGAGCAAGAAAAAGGAATGAATGGCGGACGATTGAAAAAACTAACGACGATGTGTAAGAAGAAACAATTATAAAAAGTGTTTAACGAGCCAATATTAAACGAAGTTAACCATAAAAAGTGTTTCTCTCAGCAAGCCCATCTCCTACATATATATATATATATATATATTATAAAAAAAGGTGAGAGTTTTTTGTATTGATGTGATGTGTTGTATGTATAATAATTATTATATTTTATTGTATTATTACATGAGTATCTAAACCCAATTACACAAACATACGTGCCATCAATCATTCAGAAAAGTGATATCTTTTCACAATAACATACAGTATATATCTATTTTAAAATTATCTTGGCAAAAACAAGCAAAAGTTACTTTAAACTGTTGTCAAACTAGATACAAACAAACAATTTAATCAATTGTACCCACAAGTCCGCCAAGAAGCTATGTGAAGCCTGATACTATCAAATTTATTTGGCAATGCAGCAATGTCTGTTAAAGTGTTCCATTCGCTAGCAAGATGGAAATGTTGCGGATAAAATCACAAATTGTAGGGTTCGGATAAAGCTAGACTTCTTTAAAGTCGACATGAATTATATTCTTTTAACAGAAAGCTGACGTTTTATGAAAGCACTTTTTTGAATTTTTGCAACTCTCACGTGCAATATAACGCAAAGATACGACAGGGTGACAATTTTACAGAAACATTAAATTGGCAAAAATACAGGTATCTTTTTAGAAAATTCGTTCGAACTTTTCCTAATGAGAATTTGTGTTGCATGTCTGACTATAATTTGATTTTGCAACTGACTTCCAAACATTCGAGTCAACCCAATAATACGTAAAAATAAAGAATAACAGCTGCATACACCAAATTTTACCGACTCACCTGCATTGCGCATTTTGAGGGTTTTAACAACTTGCAAACATAAATCTACTGTCAGCACAAGCAAAAATAAACTTTGTTGTTATATTAATACAAGTTATTGACACGCAAATAAATTATGTCTAAAATTGCAATATCATAACTTCATAAGTCATAGTTTCACCGCATGCGGCGCGCTGTCAGTATCTCGGAGGAGTTCGGAAAACTTCGATAAAGTTCGTATATTTAAAGTTTTCGCTGCGTTTAGGCAATTAAAAAGAAAATTAATAATAATTAGAGATAATTCAGGAATTCACTTAGATTTAATTCAGGATTTGAAATCACAGAATTAAGTTATAACTCTCGTTGTACTTTAATCTATTAATAGGGTTAGTGTATGAGGTTTATTGAATTTTGAATACAAGTTGTTATTTTTGCAAGCTTTAAATTAACTTGCAATGTATGTATATTATGTATGTATGTATGTAAGTGTGTTCGGGTCAAATCTTGCAACTGAATTTTGAAGCAGTTATCCGCCACCGATTAAGATGAAATTTTGCATACACTTTTAGTTTGGATGACAATGCATGGTTAGATAAGTGACGTCATTCTAAATCCAATATAGCGGACGGCCCAAGATGGTGGACTAGTTATTTTTTGTGCACTGCCGTGATATGGGTACCAAATGAAATGGTTCGCTGAGAAGAATAAGAAAAAACTTGTTTAAAAAAATGAATAAATGATTAGATATTATTTTGTACCCTATAACTACGTTATCCTATTTAACCCAATGCCTGGTAGAGAATACCTTGTGACATTAAGTCTGCCTATGTACCATTATTGTACATGAAGTTTAAATAAATAATACGAGTAATAATGTTACAACTTGACTTCTTACAGCGTCGTCGACTGCGTTTCCACGACAAAAGAGACAGAAAGCTGAGCGGAAAAGTGAAGAAATCGACCAATTACACTGGTTCATATGCACCTCGTATATCGTGTCTCTTCTGTGTTTTTTTTTATTTCTGCACGTCTCCGCTCCAGCTGTTCCAGTTTTAGCGGCAACACACCCTTATCTTTGAATTCTTATTAAAATCAAAATCAAGGTATTTATTTTAAGTAAACTTTAGAAGTACTTTTGAATTGTCAAACAAAAATTAATAAAAAGATTTTGCTAGTTGCTAATTCACAACCGTCTGTAGGTCACAATGGAGAAGAATTTGCAAGAAACTCCCCGGACACTCTTTTCCATCAGTTTTAATTACAAGTTTTTGGTTACATCATTCTTGTTGAAAAAATACATATATATGTGAGAACGATGTAAAAAGACGTGTTCGTCAAAGCATCTAGAGTAACAAATAATTTTAAAAAAAGCACTTGAACAGGCCGATACAGCTAAGTTATGACCAATCCCTACTGATGGCGTCCGTTCACGAACATGACGCATGGATCGGCACCACTCAGCTCAACCATCATGAAGGGAACCGAATGATCCAACACATGTGCCAACATCAGAGAGAAATTAAAGAGAGCATGACACACTCAACTGCCAGGGCACACAGAAGTCAACGAACGACACATAGGTACAGTGAATGGTAGATTTGAATGGAACATAGTACTCACACATGTGCTGTGCAATTATATAATACTAAAAGAAATTGAGTTTATACAATACTAAAACTTTCATACAAAAATTTTAATCAATTATATTCATTCAAATCATTATTAATCTAAATCATCGTAGCTTGACTTTTGTGATTTTAAATACAACAATTAGAAGTATAACTATCTATTATAGTAAAAACCCTGCAAAATAATATTCATCCTAGTTTTAAATCCGACGGTGATAAGACAGAATAGCCGTTTTACAACTCCATCAAAACGGCATTTTTTTTTGTCTTTGTTTAACTAGCGTATACCAGATATATTTATCTTATCTATCCCATCCATACACACAAAGTCAATTATTTTTGTCACACATCCCATGAAACGGGTGCGTGTGATAATTGTCACCTTATCACTCTACGGCTGTCTGTAGCTACCGACAAAGCATTTTGTATGCTCACACACGTATAAGCCAAACTCTTTTTGTTCAAAAAGCGTATACAATGCGAGGTCAGCTTATACTGGAATAGTTATAGCTAATGTATCAAATGTAATTTTCCCTACATTTTAATTAATGGCAACTCATTTGATATCAAGTATTGGCTTATAAATTGTCTCGTTGTTATCAATAGCAGACACGTCTCCTGTAATGGGGTCGATCAATGTACTACTTATTGGGTTAGGTGATTCATTTATGATACTAGGTTTTCTTATTCAATCTATTGTGTGATTTGTGGTAGATTCTTATTGTTGCCGTTAGCAAAATATAAATATGGCAGCAATATACATTTATTTGGGCACTAGCTTCTGCCAGTGGCTTCACGTGAAATGTGTTTTGTTATCTCAAGGGAACACTATGGGGATGAAAAGTAGACTATGTACTATTCCAGACTATAATCTATCTCTTTGCCAAATTTCATCCAGATCCGTTCAGCCCTTTTAGCTTGATTTAGAGATGGGTCGTCGACGTAATTTTCGTTAACGAAACTAGACCGTCCATTTTCGTTGATCGACGAGTCGATCAACTAGTTGAATTTATGGACTAGTTCATAACGTAAACTTTGTTAAGTAGACGTTCTTTATAAACTTTGCGACGACGCGACGCGCGGCGTCTACGGACGGACGGTTCGACGATCGACGACAACTTTCAACTTGCCGATTGAACGTAAACAAGTACAAACCGGTTTACGTCGCATCGTTCAATCGGTCCATCGCTTGCACACGTGAAACTATTGGCGTCCTTTTCTTCTTAACACACACAATGCATTTTAACTCCAAAATAACATTTGGCCTATAGAAATATCAACTCTATAATTCTAGAGTTAGAGTTCAAATTAATTTGCTCGATGTTCATCCGTTGTTGTTATTTTTTCGGACGTATGAACTTGTACTACCCAACTAAGTTCTCGCGTCGGTCGTCGCGTTACAAGTCGACATGAACGTAGTCGAGTCTCAGTTTAGCCGTCTACGAATTCAACTAGTTCGTTGATTATCGGTGAACCGTCGAATCGTTCATTGTACGTCGACGGTCGAATTAACTAGTTCGTTCATTCAACGCCCATCGCTAGCTTGATTGTGTAACAAACATATATCCAACTTCATGTTGGCCAATAAGTTTTGCAAGAACTATATTTTGGAATGCCCTTACTCTAATAGCCATTTACTTTCATACTCAAAACTTGCCTCACGATTGCCCGAACTATGAAAACTGGAGAGAAAAAATATATATATAATGCTATTATTCTTGTGATAGATAGATCGACCCCGTAAAACAAAAACAATGGTTTCTTTCTGTAAACAAAATAAATTCTTTATTTCGAAACTACATCCAACAATCAATAGATAAATAAAAGTAAGTTAAGTTAATTAACAAACCTGTAAACAAAAGAAACGACATTCAAAGTTTATTATTGGTGTCGATTCCTGAATCACTATTAATAAATCTTTTTTTCACAATCTCTATAATGTATGTCATACGCGTAGCCATTAACAAAAAACACTCCCTTTAAACTACAGATAGTAAAATCAGTCTGCTAGCGATTTATGCGCAGGAAATTTAAATAATAAAAAATAAAAAAATCTTCACATATATATACAACATTTCTATGGCATCTTAATTGTTATTCCCTCATATTCAAAATGAATTCTGAGATTGCTCAAGCTGATAGTTTAGCACACTGTCTGTTTAGACTCATAATTAATCTGTAAAAATAATAGCAATAAAACATAACATTGTTAAAATACTAAAGTGATAGCGTGCAAAAAAAGTATTGCCTCAGTTACAACAGTCATTTAGTTTATTTTCTCTCAGATTTTTTTTTCATAAATCTTATTTATTTTCAAGCAAAGATTAAAATACGCTTTAATAAATTTAATATATTTCTCGGCTCTCATAAATAACATCAAAAGCATTATGTAAAATTCAGTTAATAACGACTCCTTTCCAGGCATATTTTAAAATTCATCAACCCGTTTAGCAGAAGAAAAACAATGTTGAGAGTAAAATTCAAACTGCAAAGAAAAAATCTATGAAATTTAATTTAACCCGGTGGGCAACTGGGCACTTTACACTGGGTGCTAAGATTCATAAAGTCGTAAGTTTGGGGAATAACAAACGAGCTAGTTTTGTGTGGGAGGTACACGGGCGGTTTTTGGGCGCAGTTCCAAATGTACGTGGTCACACAAAAGAACTACTGATTGTAAATAAGTTATGCTCTGAACAGAAAACTTTTCACTGAAAGTACAATATTTATTTTATGTGTGTGGTGTAGGTCCTCCTCAATACACGAATCAACTAACATTGAAGGTCCTTAATAGTCAAAGAAAATGGCGACTATCGACTACACGACATAATCCCGCAGTTGGGAACTACAACAATACATTTCCATAGATTGTTTCCATAGAAATTGATTAGAATAGAAATGAAACAAAAATTATCTTTGACTGGTTAATTGTTACTAAGAATCCCAATCAGCGAAAACTCGACGATGATATAAGCCATGAGCCAGTTTTTAGCTGTCTCTTTGTATTTCAGTTGGATTCAAAGTTTTGTTCTTTGATTACAAGTTCCCTGAAATCTGCATAATTGAGTTGACGACGCCGCTGTCATCAAAATGAGGGAAAGATTTCGTTGCCTACAAAATGCCGTATTACTTTGATGTCCCAACATTTGCTTAACCAAGCCAATTATTCATTTGTATAAAGTAAGCCTGGGTTTGTTTCTTTGTTTTTTTGCTGTTGCTATGGACGTTTGTGACGGTCACATTTTTCTTCCACATCGTTCTTTTAGGCTACAAAATATTATTGGTTCTAGTAGTCTTTATAGATGAACAAGCAAGATTTTTATTGGTTGTATTTCGGGGAGTGTGCGTTGGCATTGCATGAACTGACTCCTCCTAGCCCTTTCCATCATCGGACTAGAAGACGTGCGGCGACGCGTCATCGGTACATGGTGGACATCCCACCCATACGCACCAAAAGGTTTTGGGAATACTTTTATTATGGGCACAGCAAAAGAGTGGAATTCCCTGCCAGAGACCTGATGACCACCTCAGAGTCTTTAAGTCAAGAGTGAATAAATTTCTTCTAGGCAAGCGTGCTTCATCGTCGACCACATCATCGCTTACCATCAGGTGCATAGCGGTCAAGTGCAAGCCTATCAATAATAAAACAAGCCGTGCGCCCGATGGAGTTTGCCATTGGCAAAAATCGCCAAATTTCTATACAAACGTTTGTTTCCTACTTAAAACTATTTAAGAGAAGAATTTTCAAAACAGAGCGCTACATTTTCTAGAGTTAGAGAGCTGTTTAGGTAGCGCGTATCTATCAGTGAATTAATTTAAGGCTTTTTTGTGTGTGTGCAGACATAGTTCTACCGTAGAACTGTTCAGTAGAACTAGTGGGAACAAACCCATTTTTAAGCTATTTATTTTTCTACTAGAAATACTAACAGTAATCATGTGGGTTTACTTACTTCGATAAAAAAAAATCAGCTTTAAAAAAAGGAACATCCCCTGTTTTGTCATTAGAGAAAATTAAAGTTAACTAAATTAGAATCTGATTGATATTCAAAGCAATCTTTAGTACCATTACGAATCAAATTGTCTTTACTGTTTGGTCTACACTTAAGATTTGTAATTAAAATACGATTTGAAGTCGTGTTTAACTAATGTCTCCAAAGAAGCAGTAGCTGTTTTTTTTTAATTTTTCAAGCGACAAATCTTGTTTAGGTCTAAGTAGCGGTAATAAGTGATTCCATTGCTAAACTTTCCTCCAATCAGATAGTTTCTCCACTCTACCTCCGGGCGTAAACCATGAAAAGCGGAGGATTTTCTTTTTACAATTTTACCTTTTTTTTTGGACCTACAATGAAGTACCGAATAATACACTACGGTTCATACCACTACCATAAGCTTTTACAAAAAGTTTAATGCTTAGAATAGGTACCTTTAAGACACATAATCCATTTTTATAATTTTTTTTAACGATATCAAAGAACGTCTGATATTTAAATGGTGTTTAAAATAAATCTATTAAACATAGAAGATTTTACCCAGCGTTTAAAAAACGTCAACCCAGCGTTCAAAACGCAGCGTTCATCCCACCCGACAACCTCCACACACAGCGGTCGCGCCTAACCACGACATAATTTATGGCTAGCCGCTAATGAAAACATTATTTATGATCTCCATGCCCCTCCTCTCAACCCTCACCACTACTCGCGTATAAATCTAGCTGGATAACCCTTTACACACGCTCCTAAGACTGGGGATCTATACGTTACACTTGGAAGTTACAACCATTCGCGAGTTGAAACGAAGATAGACTTTTCTGTAGGGAACTTGGTGGCACCATATAAATTTTTTTGTTAAAAAAATATGTTCTTTGTTTACGTTGATGTACTGTATTATCATTATCAGTCAGTGGACAGCAAAACAACAGTTATTTTTTTTAGCTATGTTGCAAGTGTAGCCAGGAAATGATTAAAGCAAACTAGTCACATAAAATTATGATATAGCTACTAGGTATTTTATTAATATTAAGTTCTGCTTACCTCGAAAGGCCCATATGTCAATAGAGGCAGAGCTGACGATGACCAAGCTACGCAAACGCCAGCTGCAAACGCGCCAAGATTCACTACAAAACGGGAGGTAAAAATTACATTTTGGAAGACATATTAGCTTTAGCAACGTTGCTCAAACTAAAAAAAATACTTATGGATTTCGAAGCAAATACAGACAGAGACAACAAACAGACAGAATAACAGACAGGTATCCACTTAAAAAACCAGAAGATTCAAATATCTGACATCATAAAATTCGACTCGGTACAAACTATGACAAAATAGTTCATAAAGGAACCTTTAGTAATCTATATCAAATTGCAAAAGCTTCTACTACTATATTCTTAAATAGATTCAAACTAAACTAAACGAGGTTTTGAATGTGCTGGCTTCTACAGTCAGCCATTGAAAGGTAAAAATGTGAGGATAAGAAATCTTACCTATCCCAGTAGCAATGTACTGCGTTGTGATGCCAGAAGTGTCTCGTTTGATGTCGGGCACTGTGTCCATCCGCCGTAACATCTTCGTGTTCATTCCATTTCTGTTCTCTGGTTCTCCGGTCGGCTCATTCTGTGCTGCGGCTGCTTCCGCGTCTACTGTCGATGTGCTTTGCTCGTCCACTGTAACAAGATTAAGAATTGGTTAAGCTTTATTATTATTTTAGATTAAGCTGTTATATATTTTCAGTTTCTCAGGTAGAATAAGACTCGTGGGTTCCACTACCGGTTATTTTTTTGTTGAATTTTCCTAGTTTTTGTCATTTTTTCCGGTTAAATTATGAGGCAGATATACATCGATTTTAAAATATCTGTAGGTATGACGTAGTGAGGTAGAGCTTTACAACATTATCCCGTAAATAGCCGTAAGTTTGCTTCTTATATAAAAAAACCGGCCAAGTGCGAGTCGGATTCGCACACGAAGGGTTCCGTACCATTATCGCAAAACACTGCAAAAAAAAATCACGTTTGTTGTATGGGAGCCCCCCTTAATTTATTTTAAATTAATAATTAATATTTTTTGAAGTAAATATACAACTATATATTCTGTGAATATTTTAAGCGTCTACCTGTTGCTGTTATTAATATCGAGCAAAAAACGGCAAAAATATCAAGTTTGTTGTATGGGAGCCCCACTTAAATATTTATTTTATTCTGTTTTTAATATGTGTTGTTATAGCGGCAACAGAAATACATCATCTGTGAAAATTTTAAATGTCTAGTTATCACGGTTCATGAGATACAGCCTGGTGACAGACGGACAGACAGACAGACAGACGGATCGCGGAGTCTTAGTAATAGGGTCTCGTTTTTACCCTTTGGGTACGGAACCCTAAAAATAGCCTACAAAAGTTCATATATTGTGAGAAAAATACGAACGACGAGTACTATTATGTCGTGTAAAAACCAAATCGAACCAAGAAAATCATACATACCGATCACCTTCTTGATCTTGTCCCATGATACTTGGGGTCGGCGCAATCCGGTTTCTTCTTCCATTCTCTTCTGTCAACCGTCACGCTATCATTCACTCCCTGAACATACATATATAGATACATATATACCTACATACATGCAATATATAAAAATATTCTTGAGTGGCACTCAAATGGTCAAAGATAGTGGTAATGGCGTTCAACTAAATGGACAGTTGACCTAGTTGAGGTCGTGTGGTGTGGCAGAACGGTGAATGCATGCGACCCTATGAGGATCGTTATGAAATTCTTTAGAAAGGGTTTTTTAAATACTGAACTGTCTTGAGTTCTCTCTGTTAATCGAATGCAACTACCGAGTGCGGATTTCTGAATTTGAGTTGGTAATTTGGTGGACCGGTGGACGGGCATGTGTTATTGGGTTTTACCATAAAAAGTTTTTCAGAATCCCCATATATTGATTTGTCTTGTGGCGTTAGACTCGCTATCCTTATGGGATCATCACTCTAGGTAGAGCGATGACCTGTTCAAAGCTACGGGAATCCGCTGCATGCGAAACCAATCGATGTGGCGACGCTTAGGTCGGTTGTTCACGAGGCCCCGCACGACACGATTTGCAGTCACGATTTTTAAAACACGACGCACTGCAGACAATCTATCGCCCGTTCCTTTGTTCACTAGATTCTGCAACGTATCTAGTTAACAAACAAATATCTGTGCCGTGCCGCCTATAAGAGCCGTGCGGTGCAGTGTGTCGTGTCGTCAATAAGCGTATACTGGTTTCGAACAGCCGCTAAATCATCTCTGATAAAAGTCGCGACGACATCCATCGAAAAACAGATTATTAATCGTGTCGCGTGTAGTGCAGCATCGTGCAGTCCATACAAATTTATGGAACTCTGAATCGTGACCACATCTTGTCGTATGACGTGTCGTGTGTAAGTCCAGCAGCAGACGCCTTTCGGCTGGAATGCTGATTATGATGGGACTTAAACTAATCTGATGCATTAATAATAATTATTGTACTGAAACCTATATCCATAACTATAATTTTACTTTCCATTTTTTTGGATTCACCACAACTTTGGTAAAAACAAACACCAACTCCGGATTTCGTTTATATCCTTCAAAAATCCAAATTGTATTTTCTTGTAAACACACTACGTGTCATAGAAACTATTGTCGAGAAGGTTTTGTGTAAACTATTTGCTGGAGCCACACAAGACGCCACAAATTGCTACTAGCTGGAACCACTGAACGTGGCTACGCTGCAATTTACTTGAGAGTCAAGAATTAATAGACGTGGCAACTTGGACGTTGTGGTTTTGATTTAAATATATGAGTGAGAGTGTGGGCCAGTGCGAGAGTTGAAGAGGGGATATTTAAAGATAAACTTTAGGTTTCTGATTGAGAGCACTATTGAACGTGAGATATGTACAAAAAGCATTTCGTATTTTTTTTTTATATCAGTAGTTTTAATACTGAGTATGTAGAACAATATTGCTCATAGGTTTTATAATAATATCCATAATAATCCACTCTGGTTCGAAGTAAACTCGAATCCAGTGCTTGTGTCTGGCACCCACATACCGCGACGCAGACGTTAATGCTTGAAAAGGTACAGAAAACCTTCCTTAGATTTCTATTCCAAAGGGTATACCATTTCTTCCCTTACATGTACCCAACGAATTATCTTTTAGGAGTCTTGGGTTTTAACTCGTTGGAGGTAAGGAGAGGCTATGATCAGCTCGCGGTAGCATGTAAGATTCTGAGCGGACGTATTGACTGCCCTGAGCTACATGACCTTTTCTGCCGACTGTTTGTGCCCAGCAAATACGTTGGGCACCGTCAGAATCGCCGTCACGACTTGTTCGCTCCTCCATCATCCAGAACGGTCGCTAGAGCTGAATCCCCAGTATGTCGTACTTTGATGATGCTCAATGCCCTCTTGACTGCCAATCCTGAATGTGATGTGTTTGCGGACGAATGGTATAAACTAATGCGTGCATGTTTGGTGTTCTGTGAGAGAAAGTATGCGAGGGTGTCCACTGTTCCATGTTAAATTGTACCTGCTGTTATTATTTTATTTTTTAATTATGAATTGTTATTATATTAATATTATAATTATTGATACGTTGCCGCTCTACTGTGCCATTTTATTTGTATATGAGAAATATTTAATTATCTTGTGTAACACAGTTGTCAACATTGTTGTTTTACAATTTCTATGTTAATTAATGTAATTGGTATCTGTACCGTTTTAATTAACTATAAATAAAAAAATAAAAAAAATAAATAAATAATGTTTTAGAAAAGAGAAACTATTATCAAAATCGGTTGATAATAACCGGGATCAAATATAGCTGTGGTATCAAATAAACCGTCAATATCAAAGTGTCCCATAAAATTAATAACAGTTCAATAAATAACTTATCAATTTACTTATGTAATAAAATTGTTATGTATAATCACATTTCTCGTGTCTACAGGAGATAGCAAAAGTGCGAAGTATAAACAATTATTGTATTTTTAAACATCACCTTATATTTGATAACGTAAGTGTAACAAAACAATTGTACCGAGTTGTCTGATAGTCTTATTTTGTAAATCATTTTGATTTTTATTTTTCTTAACTAGGTACTTTCCTAAGATACCTACAGATTGTAAAAAAACCCAAATTGAAAGCCTATTTTAACATAAGGCCATAAGTAATACTCGAGTACTTAATCTGGATTCTACGCAATCAATGTTTTTATTATTGGGGAACTGTCAACATTGAACTCAATACCTAGTCTTAAATTTCCAGATGTACATTATGCATGATAGGTATATCTAAAGTAAAAAAAGTTAATTCAAAAATCCATAAACCCGACTGCTTAAGAAGCGAACTAAAAAGACGTAAACAAGAAGAAAACCATTCTGAGCAGTCGGAGGAAACATATTCGCGAGCTGGGTGGCCAAAACAAGATGTATTTTAGTTCGCTTCTTAATCAGTCGGGATTTTGACTTTTTTATGAGCTTTTTTTATTTAAAACTTTTTAGTTCTTTTTTTTTCGACTTAAATACCTTTAAGAATCATCAAAATCGGCTACTGCATTTTATGTCTAGAACGCCACATAGGAACAAACATACATACATACATACATACAGACATGGACTGATAAACACATGCCCCTATATATTATACTATATAATACTATAAAGAGGAAATATTTGTTTGTTTGTTTGTTTGTACAGAATAGGCTCCGAAACTACTGGACCGATTTAAAAAATCTTTCACCAATAGAAAGCTACATTATTCCTGAGTGACATAGGCTATTTTTTTATCCCGAAAACGGGTCCTGTGGGGTGGTCCACGGGAGCGAAACCGCGGTGAACAGCTAGTTCTCAATATATTCAAAGATAATAAAATATGCCGTTTCATTTTACATCAATTTTTTTTAAACTTGTCCCAATTTTTTACATACATACCTTTGACCTTATTGCACGTATTACGCACGAAGGCTTACGCTGTAGGAGAAAGGGGAGTCTTATGCCCAGCAGTGGATTATTCCAGGTTAAGTTGATGATGGACATGAACACCATACTTAGTAAATCTTTGAATATTATTAGCTTTGTCAGGTCTATCACCATCACGGGTCTATGAATCACGGTCCTAGCGTTTCCTGTACTCTACAAGATTATAGCGTATTGGAAAAGATTTTAGTTTTCCATTTATTTTTATTAGACTTACAGAGAAAAATCACGAAACTATTACTGAGTAACATTTAACTCAATTGGCTAAGTATGAACTGATTTTGGTTTTGAAAATACAAATTGTTACCCACGATTTTGGTCGAGTAATTTTATTTTTTAAAATGTGTCCTATG
The DNA here is from genome assembly GCA_945859665.1 of Anorthoa munda. Taxonomy (NCBI): domain Eukaryota; kingdom Metazoa; phylum Arthropoda; class Insecta; order Lepidoptera; family Noctuidae; genus Anorthoa; species Anorthoa munda. The sequence continues at coordinate 16,432,121 of OX243896.1, read as the reverse complement.
TATATAAATTATTAATAATACATATAAATTATTTTTTATCACCACTGCTTTCTAAACGATGAAGGAATACATCGTGAGGAAACCGGCATGTCCTAGACCCAAAAATTCGATGACATGTGACATCACACCAACCCACACTGGGCCCGCATGGTGGATTACGGCCCATTCCCTCTCACAGAGAGGAGGCCTGTGTCCCAGCAGTGAGAACATTAAATTGCTGATGATGATGATCAGGTCTAGTAACGATAGTCTCGAGAGAAAAAGAGAGAGAGAGTTAAATGAGTGAAGAGTTCATAATTTTCGATTTTGATAGTTCAAATACGGGTCAGATAAGCTGCCTGCACTACATTACCGTGAATATACCTACCTTTCTGGCCTTCTGAGTCGGTCAACAGAGGCTCGCCTCGTTAACAAAAACACGAGTTGCCTACATTCAAATTATATAATCATTATTTTATAAATTTAAACCTTTAATAGCCAAGAAACTTTGACCTACTATCGAGGAGTTTGATTAAATGTCCAAAACGAAACACTTAAAACATTTTTCATTTGTTAGATGACGCATTATTATAATTTAATTAGGTACCTATACAAAAATTACTTCCTCATAAAGAATGGTAGAAATCATAGCAGATATTTAGATTTTTAGAAATCTATAACAGATATTTTTATTGATTTAATCATTAATGTGCCTACACACAGTATAACACATAAAGACAACATATCAAGAAATAAGCATGCTTATTTCTTAAGAAATTTCTACCGACATTTCTTTGAATTTTTTCCTTTGCACCCGTGCAAAGGAAAAAATTCAAAGAAATGTAGACAATAATGTGTGAGAACAGGATGTGAAGAGAAGTTTTAGTGTAGGTACCGATCTACTTATTTTTGCAAATATTCCATTCATAGCATAAGTTAATGTATTTGATAATTCTGTCATTATCGTCATGGCTAATTTTAGTGTTGGCTTTTCAGATACCGGTCTTATAATAACATACAGAGCTATAAACTAGATAATTGGACGGAACATATAATATTACTTTTACTAGGAACTAATCAACACTTCTCCATTCATAACACGCATGTTTCCCAGCTGTAAACAAGTCATAATGACTCGTATCCCCTTCACACCCTGTGACACCTAATGGAGCCGAGTCCGCAGTCCGCAATATAGATGTATCAATCTTTAAGAGGGCAGATAACATAATTAATAAGTTCTCAGGTCACCCTCGCTACTTCCGTAAAAAAACAAGTTAGTAAATGCATTTATATACGACTAGCTTATGCCAGCGAGTTCACCCGGTTAAAAGTTTTTTATCATCCAAAGGTAACATTATAGCGGGATAAAAAGCCTGTGTGCTATTCCAGACTATAATCTATATCTGTGCCAAATTTTATTCAGATCCGTTCAGCCGTTCTGGCGTGATTGATTTACAAACATACATCCATCTATGCATCCATCCAAACTAATTTCGAAGACATGTGACATCTGTCAACCCACACTGGGACCATTTCCTGTCGCTGGAGGCTTGTATTCCAGCAGTGGGAACATCATAAACTAATTATCCTACACTAAAAGTCCACTCCTGAATTGCTGATGGAGTTAATTCTAGTTACTGGGTTGTGGAAGCCAACTAAGCAGTTGCTCCATATGGAATACTGGTAGGCTGAATGCCGTGTCCACCATAGTCGGGCAAAGGCGATTGATTGATTGATTGATACGTTGCAACGATTGCTTTGGTTTAAAAACTCTTTCAATTCAATTCAGTTTCATGGAATGTGCAGTAGTTTTTGAGATGTAAACGAGTTCAGAAACAAAGTAGAAGAAAAGTTAAAAATAAAACCGGCTAAGTACGAGTCGGATTCGTGCACCGAGGGTTCCGTACAAACAGCTACACCATAATAATTAGCTGAAAATACTGAAGTTCATAAACAATGAAAGCACCGAACATTGCTCTAATGAAAATATATTTTTTTTAATTTTCCGAGTACATTTTATCTTAGTCGACTATTACTCGTAAAAATTTATTGTAAAGTCTACTTGGCTGTTATAGTTTTCCTTTTAATTTCGAAAAATATATACAACTACCGTGTTTTTTTTACATATTCAAAAGCAACCATTTAGCTGGCAAGGGGGGAGACACTTGACCCTAACAAAAATTAGCAATTTTAAGCTTAATTTTATGCAAATAGATCCCTGAAGCAAAAAATGGTTTTGATAGACCCGTAATATTTTTGAATGGTCTACCCAACGGTACCCCATACCATGTGATAGTCGAGACAAAAAAAACATCCCCACTTTACGTGTACAGGAGGTAAGCAATTTCTTTTAATTTTTAAATGATTTTTTTACCACTTTTTCTGTATGATTAATATGTATATCCATGCCAAATTATAGCTACCTAGTACTAAGAGTCTCTCAGCTAAGCGGACTATGGACAGACAGACATAGTGAAACTATAAGGGTTTCTTGTTAACTAAGGAATCCTAAAAAGGAACAAAAAGAAAGAAAAGTACTTAATAAACAAATTCGCCAATAAACTACAAAGTTATTTATTTGTAAAACGTTATCGGGCAAGAGCCTCGTAAATTCACAACCGTTTTTTACGACACATTGTTTTTATATTATCATGTAGGCAAATACAGGGCCACACCCCCTATTCTAAAACTGAGGTGATAGCTACTTGGGGAGGAAGATAATAACCTTTGTTTCATCATTATCATCATCTGCCGAGGCATTTTTCTAGCAATGTTAGGGGTGAATTCAGTCTAACCGGGTGTAGTTGAATACCAGTATTTTTAACCCCTGACTGAAAAAAGGGCTGTTATAAGTTTGACATTTGTACTTGTGTGTTCGTGTATCTCTCTGTGGCATCATAGAATTTGATGAACCGATTTTGATTTAGTTTTGTTTGTTTGAAAGATGACATTTTAGAGAGTGTTCTTAGCTATGCTTGATGAAAATCGGTTTAGCCGTTCTAAAGTTATAGGTGTTTTACTGTTTGAATCGGGCTATTTTCGCAAGATATCGTGCTATAATTACGTGTTCAATAGGTTGGTCGATCTAAGCGTGTCTACTACTAAATAAAATATGTAGCATGAAATTAAAATGGATCGATGTGTTTTTTGCTTATCTATCTGTGGACCTAGATTAGTTAAAAAAAAAAACGAAAAGTACTGTCATACATCGAGAATATGCGAAATTAATCTAGTGAGGGTATGGAAATATCTCATTGGGCGTTTGTTGTAGTAGTCATCGTTAGCCCGCATGCATTCATGATGCATGATGATGATGACTAATTTTTTAACTCGCTGGATGCATACCCTTTTCCTTTTTTTAAAGACGGTTAAATTTTATCACTATGTACTTGTAAAACAAATCTAACTAATATTATAAATGTAAAAGTTTGGATGTATGTTTGTTACTCAATCACGCAAAAACGGCTGAACAATCTAAGATGAAATTTGGCATAGAGATAGATTATAGTTTGAAATAGCACTTAGACTACTTTTTATCCCGGTAAAATGTTCTCTTGGGATGATAAAACCCATGCACTTGCACGCGGGCGAAGTCTCTGGCAGAAGCTAATAAATATATCATTGATAGCCAAAGAAATATAATTTCAACAACCACGCTATTTAAAACTAACAAAAACCCCCGTCACAACAATTAACAAAAAACAACATCTTATCTAACACTGGCCACAAATATCCAAGGTCATGCTTAAAAGAAAAAAAATACACCTACTTTGGTATTCCCGAGTACACTTGCCAACAACTGCACTAAGCTTCTTTTTTTAAAACTCACAAATAGAAATAGAAATGTCAGAGCTGTTGCAACGACGACTGGGAGCTCAATAACACAATCTTGATAACAACGGACGTTGGATACGTCAAAAATAATAAAACAGGGGTAACAAACGCGGGATGCTGCGTTTTTGTATTTGATATCTCTGCTTGTATGTGGCAGTACATAATGATACAGGGTTATTTTTAAACTCCAGGGCTATTTTTGAATGTAAAAGTACTCATGAATATTAACAAGTTTTATTATGGTAATAAAAATAAACTTTTCAGTAGATTTATTTATGTACGGATAACTCGTCAAATCTACATAATTTCAAATTATCTATATAATTTTATGTATGTTTTTTTATTATCAAATTTCACATCAAAGATATATAATTGTAATGCATGAAATAAAAGGCTTTTTTATTTATCTTATCTCATCAAAATAAAGCTATTTTCAGCATAATTCAGTGTAAATTCCATTGGTATTAAAATTTGTAATGAATTAAAAATATTCCTCTATTGATTAAATCAAAGTGAAATATATTTTTATAATTGACTTTTGAATTTGCTACTACCCTTCTAAGAAATCAAACAACTCTAGAAATATAGTTTAAAATTTTTGGATATAGATACCTCTATAAATGAACAAATAATATTATAATAATAATTAATAAATATAATATTAATTATTATAATATTTTACACACAAAACATTTGTGTTTTGGCATTATGACCTTTCGAATCGATAGGTTTCTAAATATACCTGTTCTGATGCTCTAGACGTCACATTCAATCCTCGAAAACGGTGCAATAGCGACTGGAAATTCCATAATTTTTTGTTACTGCGACTGGATATCCCAAAATTTTTTGTTATTTTAACAAACAATTATGGGAATACCAAACGCTATCGAAATGACACGTGACCAATTCCTTTCATTTTGGCATTTCGACCATCGCCAAAATCAAAAGGTTTTTAATTCCACTAAACCATACACAAATATTTTTGAATTGTCAAACAAAATATGAATCTAGTTGCACATTCGCAAGTGTCAGTAGGTCTCTATGCAACGTGCAACAACTTGCAAGAAACCCCACGGACACTCTTTTCCATCAGTTTTAATTACAATCATTTGGTTATATCATTCTTTTTTTGTTGGAAAAATACATACGTGAGAATTATGTAAACGTGCACGTAAAAGCGTCTAGCCTCGTAAGGCCCAAAGACCTAATTTAATGACAAAAATATGTAGGCAGTCCGGCCCAAGACAGTTTTGAAAACGATGAATTTAGGGCCCAGCGACCTAAAATTATGACATGATATTTAAACCATTTTTTTGGCTTAAATAAACCCGCCAATTTGAATCTGTCATCAAAGAATTATTATCCTTGAACGCATCTCTAATTTTGACAGTGTCAACTTGACATTTTAGAACCTAGAATCTGTTTTTTTGAAATTTCATCTCGTTTGAATTTTAGCCTCGTGGAGATAGGTAAGTAAATCTTTTCATATCTTTATAATCATTGTATGGTATTGTCCGAATTTTATTGCCAATAGTTGTGGACATGTTTTATTTTGTTCCCACGCCATTTTTTTATTGCTAAGTCATTTTAATGCAGGAATATATGAACGATAAAAACTATGTCCCTAAATGAAGTCGGTGGGTTTTTGTTTTACCCCTTAAAAGAATTAAGTCAAAAGTATTTCATTTAAACAATTTTTTATTAAATAAAAGTTCTGGGCCGCAACTATTTGCACCTATTTTTAGTACATTGGGCCATAATTTATATCGACCTAAATTTAGGTTGGGCCTTACGAGGCTAGAGTAAAACAAACAATTTAAAAATAAAATAAGTACGTAATTAAAAGCAGGCCGAAGCAGTTAAGTTATGACCAATCCCAACTGATAGCGCCCGTTTACGAACATTATGCATGCACTGGCACCACTCATCTCAACCATCACGAATGGAACTGAATGATGCAATATATGTGCCACCATCAGAGAGACATTTGAGAGAGCATAGCACAATCTCAACTGCCAGGGCACATATAAGTCAACGAACGACACATAGGTACAGTAAATGGTAGATTTACAGTACATAGTACTCACACATGTGCTGTGCAGTTATATAATACTAAAATAACTTGAATTTGTACAATACAAATATATTCATTCAGTCTTCAGTAGTTTTTAAAAGAAGAACTTCATAGGTACCATGCTAAAAAAGTTTCACTCAAAAATTTCATACCATGAAGGTTTTATGTCAATTCGAAGTACCTATTACAATAAAATGGCAATTTCATACTTTAATCCCTATTATTTATTTTATTCTATTATTAGTATTTGTTGTTATAGCGGCAACAGAAATACATCATCTGTGAAAATTTCAACTGTTTAGCTATCACGGTTCACGAGATACAGTCTGGTGACAGACAGACAGACAGACGGACAGCGGAGTCTTAGTAATAGGGTCCCGTTTTTACCCTTTGGGTATGGAACCCTAAAAACTAAGCCAATATCTTCCAAAACAGATCAAACAACAGGTGTGAACCAAATTAAAAATACTCGAAAACAACTTGTTGTACCAAGTTTATAATAATTTTGTTAGCACGCCTCAATCGTGAGTTTTAATAATTTTACAAATTTCCTTCGGCTTTGGTAACTTTCCTTTAATGAAAATTGTACTGAAATCGGTAATTTATTAATTAATTGGCGATGAAATATTGTGTTCTTGAAACGATGGTTATTGGTTAGCAAATCTTTGTAAAGTAGACAACTAATGAAAATTGTGTAATAATTTGTATTTAATTTCAAAATATATATTAAATATAAAACCTTTTTAATATTAAATCTAGAATCAAAAATGTTGACTGAAAGTTACTTACTTAATAAACAAATAAAGGCATACTAGTCTTTTATAAGCGAAAATTAAGTTTTACTTTAAAAAAATAAGTTAACTAGAGCAACACTATTACAGTTTTATTTAGTTGCAAACTTTGTAAAGCAGTTCTTGGAAAAATGCAGTCAAAAAATGTAATTCACATTTCGCTGCGGCAAAGTTAATAAATAAAAAATCTGACTTTATTAGTTAAATCAGTGAACCAATTTGCAACACACATTATGCTTATTTGCTATGAGTGTTATTAGTATTTACTTTATTTACGCGCATCTATGGCTAGTGACTTTGAATAATCCGGTCTGTCTGTCAACAATAATTTCAGGACACTGTTCCAGCTATTTCACAAATCTGTCTTGCCGTACTATCCGTGTGGAATGATTCCTGGGAAAAAAAAAATATATTTAGTCCGTCAGTCACGTATGTTTTGCTTTATAAAATCAATAAAATACCTATTACAAATGTAAAGCGTATCAAAGTTGAGTGACATATACGTCTCTTGAAATTTCACCGCACTGTATCGTCGTTATAATTTGGTTACGAGACAAAAAAAAACGGGGACTGCCGCGGTAAAGCTATTGCATAGCATTTTGTATCAACTTATGCAATTATATTTTTTTAATTTATTTATTTTATTCATGCAGTATTGCTTTTTCTTTGATATTAATTCAAGTTACACTTTTTGAGCGTGGTGACCGATAAGAAAACAAATTTTTCTATTATTAAATAATAATAATAACCGTATTCGTAGGTACAGGCGGAGAGTGGAGCGATACACCCAGAATCGTACATTCCAAAGTAATGAAAGGTGGGTTTATCGTGCTTGGGAGCGACCCGACCAAGGTGTGACTGATACGTGCCTGCCGGATGATGACGCTATGTGTTCATTCTGGCGCAGCATCTGGTCGGTGCCTGTCAGTCACACCGAAGGTGAATGGACTCGGGAGGTCGAACGAGCGTGCGATCCAATACAAGAAATGGGGGCTATCACGATCAGCCCCCAAGATGTAGCCCGTGCAGTCCGTCCGTTGCCGAACTGGAAATCTCCAGGGCCGGATGGGCTGCACAACTTTTGGATCAAGTGGCTACAAAGGTCGCACGCTCGTTTGGCATCTCAGTACCAGGCAGCCTTGGAGTCTGGCTCGCTACCCAAGTTCCTTACAACGGAAATAACCCACCTGCTCCACAAGTCTGGTAGCACCGCGGCACCCAAAAATTATAGACCTATTACATGTTTACCAACGGTCTATAAGGTTCTTACATCCATTTTGAGAGTTAAAATTAATAAACACGTCGACGATAAATCGATCATGTCGGTCTCTCAGAATGGATGTAGGAACGGGTCCCGCGGTACTAAGGAGCTACTCCTTATTGATATGGCCATTAGTAATTGTACAACCTATAAGTATTTGGGTATGTTGGAAGCGTTAGGTATCAGCACTACTGACATGAAGCAATCGTTGAGGGAACGCTTCTTTGGCCGCCTGAAGAAAGTATTCAATAGCCTTCTTTCGGGCGGAAACAAGGTGCGCGCCTTCAACGGTTGGGTCATGCCGGTATTGATGTACTCTTTCGGCATACTCAAATGGACTCAAACCGAACTCGACGCCCTGGATAGGCGGGTCCGAACATTGCTGACTGCATATCGAATGCATCACCCACGATCGTCGGTCATGAGATTGTATATCCCGCGGAAGTGTGGAGGCCGAGGCTTTTTAAATGCCAAAAACCTCCACAACCGCGAGATATGCAATCTCAGAGAATATTTTCTACACGCCGACGTGGGTATGCATCGAGATGTAGTGGCAGTGGACAAGGGACTCACCCCGCTCTCCTTGGCAAATGAGAACTGGCGCAAGCCTGTAGTGCTTGATACTAACGACCGCAGAGAGGTATGGCAGAGTAAGGAGCTCCACGGACGCTTTTTCCGGGCCCTACATGGGTCCGATGTAGATCAGTCAGCGTCCGTAGCCTGGCTTCACAGTTTAAAATTGCTAAGTCTAAAAGAAACCCTCTATATCACTTTACAAAAAGCTGCCATCTTAAATACATGTCGTATAGTTAGAAAGTTCTTGCAAATAGAAGAAAACGAAGTAGGTCCACATCAAAACACACCCTCCTCATAACACACCACACGCTGCATTTACTTGGTTTCGGCCCGTAAATGTAGTTTAAACCAGCCTAAGAGCTGAGTAGTTAAAAAACTTTAAAAAAAAAAAAAAAAAATAATAGTGAGAGTTCGTACAATACGTCTAATCGCACACAACGCCGTGTCGAAGACTGCCGAACTGAAACGACGTTAGACGATGCACGGCCTTCAAGCCACACCTCCTTGCCCGTCGGAGTGGGGAGCGTGAGGTTTTTTTTCGTTACGGAATTTCTGGATTCGGTCCCCGCGCTCAAGGCCCGCGATAGAAGCTATGCAATAGCTTAACAAAGAAGGATGAAGACTAAAAAAAATTTTTAGTCATCATCCTTCTTCCGTAAAAATAAAAACTTGTTTTATATAGTATAAATCTCGGCCTTGGCTTGCGTACCCCTGGCGCGATACACCCGAGCCGTCCCGTAACCTCCCGGCTATCTATCTTAGCACTAAACGCCCATAAACACGCACAGATAAGCTTGCTATCAACACTGTGATTTTTATAAATAATATACGTATACATGTTATTAAGATATACTAGTAGGTATGGCATTGAATGGTAGGAGACCATAGACAACAACGAAGAATCAAGTGAGGAATGATATGAATGAAAAGGAATTGAATGAGCGGGCGACGGCTGATACGGAAGAAAGGAAGAGAAAATAATTGCCTTACCCTAATAAGTGCCACAGAAAAAGCAATGGGAGGCAGAAAAAAGGGAAGTATTAGTGCCATATCTATTTGTATTGTAAAACTGCTTTTCTGTGTTCCGGTTTGAAGTATATGGTGCTGGTGTGATTATAATAAGACACATGAAGCATTTTAGATTTGTCTCGGTGATGGTAACGTACATTACGCGTTGTCACCTACTGTACTTCCAATCTCTATATAATTAAAGCCTGAAACATTAACTATTACGGTCTACCTCTGCGCAAAATGTATCCACAAGTTTCACGTTAGGTAGTTTGATTCACATCATTCGAATCGAAACAAACAGAGTAGGCATAAATAATCAAGGGTCGATCAATTGATATAGGTACGATTAGGTTTTGTAAAAGTTGCGTTAAGTATCCACTTAAACTACATTTTGTATTTAGTTTTACGACTGAAGTGGCTGGAAATTATATATTTTATGCCCATCATAATAAATAATCAGCAGGGTAGGTCTAGAGTGGCATTCAGAAGCTGTACCCAGTCTTTGGCATACCGTTAATGAAGACAGTGCCAGATCAGCAATGCCTAGCTTATCCTGCAAAAGGGCTGCCACACTCTCCGGGAGTCTCTCACCAGGCTTCCCAGGCACACAGCCAAGCAGCAAGAACTTTTTCCTGTGACGCATCTTAATGACATCAACACTCCTGCTCACCTCAGCAATCTGCAGCTGCAATGCTCTAAGGACACTCCACAAAAGCTTTTTGAAGATAGTGAAATCCTTGTGAAGCCCGCTCAAATCTGCTCCAGCTGATGAAATCTTCAGATGTTCTTCAAAATCAGTCATCCGCTAGTTGAGGGATGTTATTGCCAAGCGCTGTGTCACCGCAATGTCAGCTATTGAGCTCATGATAATGGCTTAGTGTTCAAGTTTAATAGTCAGTGACATGGAACTGTTGCTACCCAAGATGAAACATACCAGCTCAGCATTCGATTTGAGAACTAACAGAGCCAAGACCAAGATGATGATTATCGATCGCATTAACGTAAGGTCACTCAAATCACTAATTGCGACGTCGTACAATCATACCTTTACCTGGGCGCTTTAATATCAAACCTCGGTGGTTGCGGAGACAAGATCAAGCGACGCATAGCTATGGCCAGGTCTGCCATGGATAGGCTAAGGAAAATATGGAGGAATCAAAATATCACCAAAGCCACGAAAACCCGGTTCATACGGGCACTTGTGTTCCCCATATTCTATACTCAGCCGAGACCTGAATAGAAATAGAATAGAAAACATTTATTCGACGCAGACACAACACAACAACAACAATCACAAAGAGACAGAGAAGAATAGTAAAAAAAGTACAAACAAGTTTTAAATTATTGTGCCGGGCGTGCCCATACCAAAAGGGTTACCAACTCTGCATTTGCTGGGCATCAGACACCCAGCGCTGATTTTCAATTGGCACCCCGCTAGTGACACATGGACGTAGGTGAATAAAATAGATACTTCTACTAGAGACACTGAGAGGAAGAAAATAGACGCTCTGGAAATTTGGTGCTCGAGAAAAATGCTTGGAGTGTCGTGTTCTGAGTTTCGCACTAATATATCTATCCTGCAAGAACTCGGTATCAGGCAGCGTCTATCGGCTATAGTCCAAGCTCGAGTACTCCAGTTCTTTGGACACGTGTCCCGACTAGGCAACGACTCTATCGAGTGGCTTGTAGTTCAGGGTAGAGTGAAAAGAACGAGAGCCACGGCAGGTCGCTCATGCGATGGACCGACCAGATTAAATCAGCAGTGGGTGGCCCATTGCGAGAGATGGCGTCGCATCGTTAAGCAAATTATGGCAACCCGAAGTCTAAGTGCAACATGATGACCACGACCGCTCTGCCAAGAGTGTACCGACGAAGAAGACCAATCAACTGCCAACCAATCACAACTCTCGCGTTTAGCATAAAATTCTTCAGCTTAAATATGTGTACTCAATAGAGCAAGAACCCAGACGCCCCAGACGTTACCGAACTCTTTTAACACAAAATGTGTGGAAGGTATTGAATGAAAATATTATAAGTCCAAGTTAGCAAGTACGACCAAATGTAAGGGATTGATCTTGTGACAATTCAATAGCGCTTGTCATTCCTATACATTTATCCTTTCGTATCGTGACGCTTTCGATGGTAGATAACTCTTGTCTAGAAGAAAGTTTGCAAACTTTTCCGGTAATTTTGACGCCATAGTTTAGGTTTGTGGGTGTGCCGTTTAAACTTATCTAAGGTGACTAAGCGGACCCAAACGTTCCGCCCGGATCATTATCTTCTTGTACAGACAATTTTTTTATCTAACCCTATAGACGCGATAAGCGGTGATATTTTTAAGTTTTTCTAGTAATTCTATTGTTTTACCGATAAGGGCTGTGTTTTTGTTTTTATTTTAAGAGTTTATATATTGTGTTTAGAGTAGAGGAAGACCAGGGAAACGATAAATGAGTCGTGTGAAAGATAATATTATAGCTAGAAGGGATGATGATTATTGAGATGACAGCTAATACAATATGTTTGGAAGAAGAAATCATGCTAAACCGACCCCAAGTAAATGGGTTTAAGGATAGGTAGGATGATCAGTCCATAAAGAGTATTTTTATTTTCTATTTTTAGTTTTGGTACCTTATATTACCAAATCATTTATAGCCAAAGGGCTTCTCATAACAATTCTTACAAGCCTAAACATGATTAGGATACATTGTTTTATTACGGAGTTTCGGTGCTATCAGTTCGAAGGTACCATTTTTATTTGAACCATTTATTAAAATTTGCTTCAGGCATTTATCTATTCGAGATATCTTATACCCAAAACATACTTCACATTGAGAAGTTCCAGTGGCCATCTTTAGTTTTCGTCTTCAGTTTCACTTTACCAAATGAGACTTTCTGAATGCAAATGCTTGCCATGTTAATGAAAATACCAAAATCACTACATGTATGCCTATAAAATTTGAGGAGTTCCCTCGATTTCCGTGGGATTCCGTCATTAGATCCTGTTTTTGTGACAATGGAACCAGCTCGAGAGTATACCCTTTTAAACAAAAAATAAGTTTTTAAAATCGTTCCATAATTGACGGAATAATCGGTGGATATACATTAAAATATTTTTTTATGCACCTGCCATATTATCTTTCCACCACCCTTGGTTGACTGGTAGAGAATGCCTCAGGCATTAAGTCCGCCTATGTACCTGTATGTTGCATGAAGTGTTAATAAATAAAAACATACATACAGCCGAACATAGCACCTCCTCTCCTCCAGAAAAGATCTGAAAGTCGGTTAAAAAGTGTTTAAACTAGAAACACTGGTTCTGGCCATTCGTTGGTGACACTGTTAGGAAGGCTATGTCCAGCATTAGACATCCTTCGGCTAAAACGATGATGATTTAAGGCTGTTTAATTGTATTATAACGGATTAAATATTAGTATTGCACAAGGACTGGTGCATAATAAAATGTCGTGTTATCTACCAGGGAACTCACACTTAATGAAAGAATGAATTCCAGCCATTATTATACCGAAGAGAACATTATTTATCTAAGTGAATGATGGGAACTGGAACATCTTGAGTTATCAGGTTTCGAAGAGGTAGACAAAGACGTAGTAGGTAGACTGTTCTTTTATGACTTATTGCCAGAAATAATTTATAATAATTCAAAATCATAATAACAAAATAAACAAAAAGGGAGCCAAGTTCAAAACTAAGAATATCCGCAGTTGACTACGCCGACAAAATAATTGAGATCTAAATGGGTGCCAAATTCTGTATCCTGGAATTTATTTACAAGAACATAAAACATTCTAAAATCAATTTAAAAACACAACTTCTTGCTTAAAATGTTCGAATGAATGAATATTAAACATGTTTTGTGCACTATGTTTTCAGAGGGTTCTGGAATAAGTAATTAGTAAGTTATAACTGTCCCTCAGTTAGGCAAGGATCTCAAGTGTATCCCTATCCATCTTCGCAGCAACACTCTAGTATTGTCTTCTCTTCAACATCCTTTTTAACCCTACGTACCCTGGATATCAGCGCGATCGCTTTTCCTTTACTCGCCCTGCCGATGCCCAGTGTAGATCCCACCTGAGGCATCATCAAAATTTCCCCTACCACAATATTAATTTCTATTCCCAGTCCTTCTCTGTTCATGCAGTACGACTGTGGAACTGACTTCCACCTAAATTCTGTGACTCTAAAGATGTATCTTTATTCAAGAAACAGGTCAAAAAATATTACCTCACAACCATCTTGTAACTGTATATGTATTTTTATCTTCTATCTAAGTAGTTAAGATATATGTGTAATTTATATATAATTAGTTAAAATAATTTTATTTTTTAACTAATTATATATATAATTTTTAATTAATTTATTTATAATAGTCTATTTTAAGTTTCTTATTTCTACACACTGTGTCTTCGTCTATCATCCAATATTCCAGTCGCAGGTCTGCTGGAAGAAATTTCTGTTGAAATAAGCAGTACATTTTTACAGCTCTTTGTGCTCTTCTAGCTGTATTCATTCTTTTCTCTATTAAGTGTTTTGTGTGTACATAAATAAAAAAAATACTACCTACTCAGTTGAAATTTTGACAGAAGTCGTATGATTAAAAAAAATATTTTACTTGCACTATTCCTAAAAGCAATACCTGTGCTATTTTTTGTACTGAAAATGCTGGTTCCTTCGTAATAAGCCAGGGAGACACAGTCGCGGGAAGAAGCTACAAGATTTTTTTCTCGAAGATCAATCGAAGCTATAATACTCACAGCGGATCTTTGTGTCTCTGATTTGGCTGCAAGACCATGCGCAGTAGCAATTTTTTTGCCAATATGAAGGTAAAGACAGCATTGTATAACTGTCTCTTTCACACGTTTACGTTTGCCGCATCGTCCTATCTCGCTTACTCTATGCAGTATACTGGATGACAAACTGTTTCTTGCGCAACGGTTGGCAGAGGCAACTTCAGAGACACAAAGATCCACTGTGAATAAACTCCATTTGAAATAACATTAGACATGTTTCCAAATCTTTTTACAGTCCTTTCAACCGATTTTGAGTTCTATCCCGTAAAGGTAAGGATGACATAAAAAGCATAAACCTGTTACCAACTGTTTACTACAGCTACCATATGTCGTATCACCAACGCAATAGAATACTAAATCGGTTGAACGGGCTGTAAAATGGGCTAATTTAAACGTCTAATGATATCGCAAATGGAGTATACTATACTGTACTCGAAGAGAACACATCAATCAGTTTCTCGCTCGCAGTTTCGCGCACATGCTCGAAGTGAGATCTTATTATCATCGGCACAGTCTAGCAGATAATTATAATTGGATTAGATCACCGTGTAAACATCACATTAATAATATTAACCGGAACGATATAATCTTTCTGACAGTATGATGCCCAGTAACTACTAACGGTTATAATGCAGCTAATAATATGAAATATGGAAAGAACAAATAACATTGTGTTGGTTTTACAAAAAGATTTGACAGGTTTTATGATTTTTTTGCATCTAGGTTTCAAATAAGAAAGTATGAAGATTTTTTTTTATTTTTAAAACAATCTTTTTGAACTGAAAGTAAAATCATTTATATTAATCCAATGAGCCCAAACACAATGATGATGTCTTGTCTGGTTGAGAAGTTGTTATGGCCACCTTCCGGCTCCGTCATGAAACCAGTTCCAGTTCCAGTGCCATAATATTATTTCAATGTTTCCAAAGTTACATAAATACGCCAAATTTCAACTTAATAGGATGCCAGGAAGTGCTTGAAAAATAGAATACAATAATAATTGCAGGACACATACAAAAGCAAGGTAATACAAAGCTTGTATAAATTGTTATGGTGCTGATATTATAATAACTCAAATAGTACCTGTCCCTCTGCAGGCCTCTTCTCATACATCCGCGGACCCGGGAGATATAATAGTGCAACAAATGTGGGCGCCAAAATAGATGCACTCGCTCTATCACACTGCCAGCTTTCTATGACATGATTTTAAATGACCAGGGAGTCGACCGCAGAACCACACCCTCAAATAGACGAGGTGTAGTTGTACTCTTATCCAAATATGTAGCTGCAGGCTCACGTGTAGCACCCGTGCCTCGAGCGCAAATTGCAAGCCTTGCAAGCCGGCAACCCTTATATTTTGCATACAGTTTTTTTTTACATTAAAATATCAACAGATTATTAACAGTTTAAATGGGTAATAAGATTTTCTCAAAGAACAGTAAGTTTTAATAACTTTTATACGACAGCATTCCAAGAAGATACGTGGCATGCCGACTTTTTAGTCAGTCCTGTGCAAGAGACGCTATCAAAAATCTTCGAATCCCATTTCAACAAGTCTTTTATTTTTATATTTAGCTTATTACAATATTAAATTTAAATTATTATTATTATTTTGACATTGGTAATTGTGTGTTAGTAAGTATGGAATTGTGTGTTTTGTAAGTAATTGAATTATTTAATTTTAAATGTGTCTGTTGTTTCGACACCACTAAACCTTGTTATTATTTGTATGCTCTCGAGTAAAATGTAGCGAACTGGCCACCTTATTATAACATCCTATTGTATTGAAACCTACATTTACGAATAAATATGATTTGATTTTATTTGATTTTATTTCTTCTTTGATTACGGAAAAAAAATCAAAACAGTTGACAGTTACCCACCGCTACCGCTACTACCCAGAAAATAGAGCCCATAAAGTGCAAAAGCAAAACTTTTTCTAGAGAATTCGAATTCATTTTCGATTACCAATAGAAGGTAGTTATTGGGAGGCCTACATATCAGTATCACACTTGTTTTTAATACATTGATCTTGTTTCCAATATCTCATGACTTTCTAATCTCCTTTATGACTGTTCAATATAAGTACAGATAGAGATGTTTATTTAAATTAAATTCAAAATGTTTAATAAGCAATGACAATGAATTTGCTCCGGTTTGCATATTTTTTAATTATCTATTTGTTATCACCTGTTATGCTTATATACCTTTTAACATCTCAGAGATGAAAAATAAAACAAACTTACGTTAATCAACAGTTTTGTTTAAATAATTAATAGATAAGAGCCTATTAACGCTGCATTAACACTTGTATCTTACATACAATGTACTTGGATGAAAGAAATGAAAATTAAATGATTGTAATAAAATGATGAGAGCAGTGGTGGCCCAGTGGTATCGGCCGCGACTTACAAGTTGTAGGTCGTGGATTCGAGCCCAGGCAGGCGCTTTACTTTGTGTAATTATTTCATCACCACTGCTCTCAAAACGGTGAAGGGAAACATCGTGAGGAAACCGGCATGTCCTAGAACCAAAAATCGAAGATATGTGACATCCACCAACCCGCACTGGGCCCGCTTAGTGGATTACTTCCCATTCCCTCTTACAGAGAGGAGGCCTGTGTCCCAGCAGAACATTAATAGGCTGATGATGTGATGTGAATAAAATGATGCAATCACCGATTCTACCGTGTCTTTACCTAGTGCAGTTAGTGGCGAAATAATCAGTAGAAGGTCAGTAGGTGATACAAATATTTCCATACAGCCGAATGTACCAAGTTTGCACTTATTAAAAAAATATAATAAAAACTAGTCATTTACACGAATTCACTCGGTCCTAATATTAAGGTACGATTTCGTTGTGACTGTAAAAGGCATATCTGCCTGCCCCTTCAGACATTCCAGTCCTGATATCAGATGAGGCTCTCGTAGACAGCGGACTCCCGTGCTCTAAAAACGGTGAAGGAAAACATCGTGAGGAAATCGGCATGTCCTAGAACCAAAAATTCGAAGACGTGATATCCACCAACCCGCACTGGGCCCTCATACAGTGAGGAGGCCTGTGACCCAGCAGTGAAAACATTAAAACGCTGCTGATAATGATAATGACACAGGGGCTGACAATTTGATGACTATACTTTGTTGATTTTTTCTACGGTTAGGTACATTAGTCACATTATCTGCAGACTAATTTCTTTTAAAAACGAGTTGTCGCATTGTAGCGACGCGCCTGTCTGCGGCAGTCTTTATAATGAATCAAGCCCCGCCTCATGGTGTGATCAAAGTACTATACGTGCCGGCCCAGTGATCTAGTTGCGTAAGATATGTTTAGTCTATGACGAGCGGCGGGCCTTGACTCTTTCTTATCAGTGCAGCTCGCTATCTGCACTCAAGCGCCAGGAAATAAGGTATTTTATGCTTTACTTGCATTACATTGATTTGTGATGAATGATATCGATGCTTGAAAGGCGAAATTTACCAAGCGACATTTTGGGTTATATTTAATTAAATTGCAGTACTATTATAGGAGCTTGTGGCTTAATAATAACAGCCGCATGGGTCGATCTTCAAGGTTAAGCAACGCTTGACGAGGTCGGTCCGTGAATGGGTGACCATTTCAACATAGTTTCCTCCGTGCCTTGGAAAGCACGTTAAGCCGTTGGTCCCGGCTGTCATTTGAAGATCTTTGACAGTCGTTACGGGTAGTCAGAAGCCTGAGATCTGACACCAGTCTTGCCAAGGGGTATCGTGTTACCCAGTTATTGGGTTGTGGAGGTCAGATAGGCAGTCGCTTCATGTAAAACACTGATACTCAGCTGAATCCGGTACGACTGGAAGCCGACCCCAACAATAATTGGGAAAAAGGCTAGGCAGATGATGCAGTACTATTATAACTCAATATGACCCTGAATGCTGCTTTGTAAAGTTTTCCTTACAAGCTTCGATTAATACACCGTATAATTTTGGTCTTTTAATTTGTATGGAATGTCATTCCGGTACATGAAACAGTATCGATTTGTAAAGATAAAATTAAATAATTCTAACAAAAACATAAACCGACTTTCAAAGCAAAACACTAAAAAGTGCAAAAATTACTTTCGTTTCGGCAGTCGGTATCATTTTGCATTACCGACTGTCGAAACAAAACTTGCAGTTTTTAGTGTTTTGTTTTGGAAGTCGGTTTAATATTTTGTAATTTTTTTACTTTTTTTTTATCGTCTTGTCGATTGACCCTCCACGGGCTTTAAAAGACCAAAATTTAACGGTGTATTAATAGAAAGGAGATAACTATTTAATTAAGATGGCAACCAACAGAGATCTTGAAGAAGACATGTTGCACCGACCCAAGAATAAATTGATATAAGGGGATGATAATGATGTTGAATTGTTGTACTTATGTCCATTCACGTTTAGAAAATAGTGAGTCATTGTTGTCAGCCGGCCCCTCGATGAATTGCAAACTTTCTAATTTGTTGCGACCCGATCGGTTCAGACGCCAGCGCCGATAGGTACTGTGAGGAGATTATTTATATTGAGTGATTATATTGAGTGAGGAGATTACTTTTATATGTTATATAAGTGACAAGCAAAACTTAAAAAAACATCTTCACTTATTTTATAACTTCACTTCACTTATTCCGATTTCAATTACCTTCCAAAACTAAGTAGTTGTCTGTTGCCAGTCTTATAATAGGCAAGTAAACCTACTTCCTCTTAATTGGTGAGTCCTCTCAGTTCCTCAAACCAGCATACAGAGATGTATGCTAGGTACCTATCTAAATAAAATCCATCCGTTAGTTAGGTCATGACAATTTCATGTGAAAGCTCTCTAACACCGAAACGGACGATCAAATAGAATGTGTTTTTAAATTGAATTCAGTTTGATTCCGAACGTTTGCGTTTGCTAAGGCGAGTTGTCTTGTTTGTTTTATTTTGTGGTTCTATTGGCCAATGACTGTTTTGCTGTAAGAAAAAATTCTCTTTTTTAGGTCTCTTGACATACAGAGAAAAGATGAGATTTGAACAAAAGGGTATTACATTGCATGAGATTTCAAACAAACTTTCACGTTCTATAATTATTAATATAAGTACTATAAAATCAGATTTTAATAAAACTTGAAGTAGGTATACGCAATTATGCGTAGGTACGCAAGATAAGTTAAAAAGAAAGAAAAGTAGAACGTTTTCAAAACACATTAAACGAGCATGGGGGTGACCATAAGCTCTTACAGTAAGGTTATTTTGAGTGTGCGTAAGGGACAGATGTATACGACGTGTATACATCTGTCCCTTTTTCACAGTCGAACCATGATAGTTTTGACACGTCGTGGTAGAAGGGCTGTTCTTTGTGTTTTTAAAAACGATACCCCATACTAAGGTTTTATTCCTGTGTCGTAGGTGCGTTTACAAACATTAAAACTCACATACTCAAAACACCCAGATCCGAAACCCAAAAAATACTCGTAATATGTTTTTGAAAAATTTCTTAACTTCTACCCCTTACCACAGATAATATAATATGAGCATACCCTTACTTACCTACAACATCTACAGACATGATGTTACCCTACTCTATTCAAAATGTTATTATTCTACAAGACTCGGATGTGCGGATTTAAGACCAGATCCATCACCAGTTTCTTTCTTCCCGACATTAATCTTCTTTTCACGTTCTGGCACGAGTTACCCGAGAATGGCTAATTCTGTGGCGAAAAGATTAGTCGGTCAACAAGGTTACGGGGAGTTGGCTTAACTTACTTAGGTGCACTGGACAATGGACACTTACTGAATTACACTTAACCAGTAGGTTTTTTACAACAAACAAATTAGGGAGAAGCTAATATTTGGCAATTGTAATAAAAAAGAAAATTCTTGTACTTGAATTGGATTAAAAATGAAAATATTGACAGCGCATCATCAACGTTTTAAACATAGATTATGCACTGTCAACTGAAGTTGGCCACAGAGGACTGTTTCCTGATTCAAGAATCAATCTGCGCATTCTTGTACACTACGCAATCTTGCAAACCCCTACCATACTTAGGTGCACCGTGCACTGGACAATGGACACTTACTGAATTATACTTAGCCAATAGGGTTTTTAACAACAAATAAATGAGGAAGAATTAGAAAGAAGAAAGGCCTTTGTGTAACCAAATGTAACAAAATGGGCTTAAAAAAAAGTACCTAAGTATAGAAACCGCACACAATGGACGAGCATTTGTTTCATACCGAGACTTCTCCACAGTTTGAAATGCACATTAAGCTGTCCCGACTGTACTCATAACACAGAGACCCGAAAGTCTGTCCAACAGTTTTATCAAGGTGTATCATGTCCCAGACTCCACTCTCCTTACTGAGTTGTGGTGAACAGATGATAGGTAGTCATTTCATGTACATTTAGCTGCAATTGGTTAGACTGTAACTTCGACTTCAATGTAATTTGGAAAAGGCTACACAGATGATCGTAATGCACTAACTTCTGACCACAGATATAAATCTAAATAGATGACGCGATTGTATGTACTTCGCGTGTCAAAAAACGGAGTAATATTACAATCATGATCGTAATTTGAGCTTTCCATTTAGCATTATCGCCACCGGAAAACCACCAAAATCTAGAAAATGTCTAATTCTGCCATATTGAGTTGTAAAGACTGTATAGAAAAAGTTGGCCGAGGCATTTGAAATGTTTTCTTTCATTGGTAAGTAAATTTGTTTTTAAATGTGTGTGAAAAATTGGCACGCTTGGTTTTCATACAGATGGAGGTACTTGCGTTATCTAGTTATATTTATGTCAGTGCTTCTGACAATTTGGAGGTAAGTGGCCATGTGAAATAAAATATTTTGGATTTGATGATGTTTATAGGTTTTTCTACTAGGCACCTTGCTTTATGGCCGACGTGATTTACGACAGGTTTGTTATTCAAATACATGTAAACATTGATATCAGAATAATAAGATGTTCCTAATTACGCTTATTATTTTAATTTAATTCGATTACGATAACCTTTGCATGAAGTAGCTTTGTAGCAACGCGCTCTGGTTCTTTGCCTTCATTTTCCAAGCGACAGCTTAGACTCTTAAGAGGATCTTTTCTCTCTTCTACAAGTCCCAGGATTGTTATAAATACGTAACTAGACAAACTGTAAACTATCAGGGACAAACTATCATAGTTCCACTGTGAGAGAGATCCGGAGCTATGCACGACGAAGAGCCCTTCCGACCGTTTTCACAACTGCGATTCGCAACCAGTTGAATTAAGAATTTTTATTCTTTGTTTGCAACCAAATGCGAATGAAGAAAACTTGTTCCTAAACCGCAACTTGGCTGCGAACAAAAAATAAGAACTTCGCAAACTGTATATGTACGATGGGAGAAAAGGAGCACACAGGCTTCCTCTCTGTGAGAGGGGATGGGCCGTAATCCACCACGCGGGCCCAGTGCGGTTTGGTGGATGTCACATTTCTTCGAATTTTTGGTTCTAGGACATGCTGGTTTCCTCACAATGTTTTCCTTCACCGGTTTTGAGAGCAGTGGTGATGAAATAATTTACACAAAATAAAGCGCCTGCCTGGGTTCTAACCCACAGCCTACAACTTGTAAGTCGCGGCCGATACCACTGGGCCACCACTGCTCTCCTGATAGCGTTGACATGTAATAGTACGGCCCCTAAAGTTTGAATGAACTAACGGTCAAAGAAAAAATTAACATACACAAAAAAAAATTGCGACTGCAAATTCAGAGAAGCTAAGATCAACCAAAGACCTAGCGCTAGTTTAGCTAACAACTGTTCTAAACCAATACTTCCAAACTTCAGCAAATATATCTTAAAGATTAGCAGAACTTAAGAAAGGGCTGGAATTCAGCTCATTCCTATCTTAACTACAGTCCCCAAACTTTCCTCTCAAATCTAATCAGTGGCGTTAACGATACCCGTAAACAAGCCACGTAGAGCTTCCGAAAGTTTTCTAGCTCATTAATGTACAAAAGTACGTTATGGATAACCCTTTGGAGGCTGAAAGGGTCTAAATAAATAGTAGAAATCTTGACGGGTTTGACGACCTAAATGATTCGCTAAGTTGTTTCAATGTTTGTTTTGGGATAGGACAGTCATTGTTTTATACAGCAAGATAACGAGGGCCTAAAAGAAACACCTGGGTTTCGAAAAAGCCTAAATGTAAAAATAAAGAAAAGTGCGAGCATGGCACCTACTTTCCAACTTTAGACACGAAAATATTACTTTGACATCATGATTACATGATTCATTTGGCTCCGAATAACCGAATGAAATTAAATTGTTTCTAAAACTGCAGCAGCTACGGCCTCCCTAATTTATTTCTGTTAATATTCTACTTGGTAGATATATAACCTTCCAATTAATATATTGTGTCCGACACCCATTAGATGCTATCTTGTCTAGGTTTGTTAACACAGGTTCCGTTGTCAGTTATCTTCCCTCGAAAATCTCGAAATAAATTTGGAAGCAGTGACAAAAATTATCTACCAAACTTTCTTAAAGTTTTCCTATCGATCGAAATGTAACATTTATTTGGAATTCAAATCTTAACTCGTTTTATAAAAGTTAGCAAGTTGGCGCGAGTTCGAAGCAGGGCAGGTCCCTCGTCACCAGAGCGCTGAATGCTGCAATAATTTTGATCAGAGGTTTTATTCAAAATTATCAAATATTTTGTTTAACTTTTCCAACTTTTAAGTTCTGATCCAGTAATGAAGTCCCATTTGTAACCGACTTCAAAAAAGATTCACAATTCGACTGTATGTTTGTAACGCGATTACGCCGCAAATTATGAATCGATTTTTGTTGATTATTTTTTTGTTTGAAAAAATATATTCAACAAAAATTGGTTGGCATTGGTGCCATTTAAATTTGGTGAAGATCTGTCGAAGAACTTCGAAGATATACAACATAACTCTTCAATAAATGATAGAAAATCTCTCGGCGTTGCTGCAATCGCATGTCTTTTTATTAACCGATTTATCAAAAAGGAGGAGGACATTATGATTTTTACTTTTTTTTTTTGTTTATATTCACGCACATCGGTATATAGGTTATAGACAAATGCGTGTATTGACTGGAAAGGTCCACTCAATCTGGCTGGTTCTTTCCTCAAAAGACCATTTCAGACATCAGTCTACATGGTTTTCACATGATCTAACCAAGATTTTGTCTGGACTTTAAAATAGACTCAGGCAGGAAACGCCGACCTAATTTAGTTTTAAAAAATATGATCGACATGTAAAAGTGTTTGTACAAACCAACTTGCAAAAATAAAATCATTTATTATCCTCACACGAAAAGATGAAGATTAGCGACATTATGTAGAAATTCTTCTGCCTAAAAAGAATTGCCGTTGCTGTTTCGCTAGTGACTGCACTTTTTACCCTTAACTGAACCTAAAAAAGTGGTTTGCTAAACGGCTTTTTACCCGACTGCCGAAGGAGGGTGTTTAGTACCGAACACTAAGACTAGCACTCAGTACTTAGAGGTATGGCCTAATGTACTAATGTGTATACTAGTAGGGTTGAATATGTAAATAAAACAATTATACTGTATACTGATCTATAGCTGGTTATATATTTGCAAAAATTCTCAAGACCCTATACCAAATTACAAAGCAATCTTACTTGCGACTTCTATTTCGAAGACAACGCCATCTATCGAGCTTAATGTTAAACTTTGTTAATTTGTTGGTTGGTTTGATTTGACAACAGGTTCTAATACCTTGACAGTCCCAAACATACCGCCCACCAAGGACATTTAGTGGCGAAATGTCCTTCAACAATTACAACTTTCTTGAATGATTCATATATATAACAAGGATAAAAACTCGACTTATGCCTATTATCTCCATTTAAATACACACAAATCGAGGTTGATTTAAAAAAACTAAGTATGATAAGTGAACCCCAGTTGCATAGTCTTATCAATGTTTGATCTATACAAAATTAAATCACACAATTTCATCAGTGCGGCAAACTAAATTGTAGTTGTATCATTTACAACATGCAACTAAGGACTATAATAAAGTGTAAACTTAAAATAAAAAGATAACAAAAACGTAAAATACTAAAAATATAGTGTATAATTACAATTGCAACGAAAAACAGTGTATAAAGAATAAAAAACAATGTAAAAGATAAAAAGTGTAAACATTCGTTTTATGAATCTGCAATGGGTAAAATACATATTTTATTGGTTGGCCTCTTTATGGTACTGGATTTGGTGCGCAATGTGACAACTCGAGTGACTTTATCATCTCCCGGATGTTTTTCCAGAACTCGTCCTAACATCCAACGACTAGGAGGCAGATCGTCTTCTTTGATAAGAACGACGTCACCAATGTTTGGCTCAGGAACTCTAGAAGTCCATTTATACCTATTCATTAAATTAGCTAAGTATTCCTGAGACCAACGTCTCCAAAAGGATTGCAGCATCCGTTGAACAAATTGCCACCTGGTTAGAGAATTTACCGATAAACCTTCGTAGTTATAATCTGGTACGGAGATTATAGGTTCGCCTACTAAAAAATGACCCGGAGTCAAAGGCATTGGTTCACTTGGATCCTCTGAATTAATAATGCTCATAGGGCGTGAGTTCAAGCATGCCTCTACTTGGGTAAGGAGTGTACTGAGTTCCTCATACGTAAGTGTAGACTCTCCTACTACACGTTTAAGATGAAACTTTGTAGATTTCACTCCCGCTTCCCATAGTCCGCCATAATTAGGTGCGTGGGGGGGAATGAAATGCCACTCAGTGTTATTTGCTTCCAACTGTTCTGCAACGGAGGTATGTAAATTTTCTACAATCTGTCGCAGTTCCCTTGAGGCTCCCACGAATGTGGTGCCATTATCGCTCCACAACTTAGAGCAATGGCCTCGCCTAGACACGAACCTCCTAAAGGCAGCTAAAAACGCCGGAGTCGTCATGTCACTGACAACTTCCAGATGGACAGCACGTGTAGACATACACACAAAGAAGCATACGTAACCTTTATATGACCGGTGGCCACGACCTTTTGTTGTCCTGATATTTATAGGGCCAGCGTAGTCAACCCCGCTATGCAAGAATGGTCTCGCAGGTGAGCATCGACTAGCTGGTAGAGATCCCATAAATTGATTTTTAATAGTTGCCTTCTGTTTAGCACACGTTACACATTTACGGACACATTGCTTCACAAGGTTTCTTACTCCAATGATCCAATAAGCTGATCTCAAATAATTCGTCATCAATTGTAGTCCACCGTGGAGGGTCGTATGGTGGGCGTCTGCTACCAATAGGCGGGTAAATTGAGAATCATTTGGCAAAACGATTGGGTGTTTCATCAGTTCATCTAATGATGACTGTTCGAGTCTACCTTGCACTCTCATAATATCCCTATTATCCAGGTAAGGGCATAAGGATTTGAGTTTGCTACTTTTTAAGTGTAAGTGTCCGTCATTTTTTAATTGTGTGTAGTCTATTTTAAAACTTTCTTTTTGTGTTTTCTTTAGACAGCATTCTAAAGCTTCTTCCACTTCTTTTTTTTGTAAATAAGTTTTCCTATCTCCTTTGCTCTTCAGTACTCTACGACAATATGCTACTATTCTTAGTAATTTTTGTAAAGAAGAAAATCTATCGAATATATTATCGGAAATACTATTGGGACTAATTGCTACGTGAGTCTTGATAGACTGTTCTAGGTCTATTACTAAATCCTTTGGTTTTTTATATATAATATTTTTTCCTTTCAGGAACTGTGGTCCCGAAAACCAAGTTGTCTTCTGAATGAACATACTTGGCATTAATCCACGAGACGCACAATCTGCTGGGTTCTCGCTTGTCGCTACATGATGCCATTGTGATGAACTCATAAAGTTTAATATTTCAGAAGTGCGGTTAGCGACGAACGTTTTCCATCTACTTGGGTGGCTATTTAACCACGCAAGCACTACGGTGGAATCCGTCCATGCCCTTATCCTTTCCTTTGAAACCTTCAAAATCTCTGCAGTTTCTGACAACAGCTTCGCCAGCAGTACTGCCCCACACAACTCTAACCGTGGTATGCTGACTTGTTTTACAGGTGCCACCCTAGTCTTTGCAACTAGCAGCGAAACCTTCACCTCATTTGCCGAATTGATTAACCGTAAGTATACAACAGCGGAGTATGCTACCTTTGAGGCATCGCAGAAGCCATGGAGTTCTATATCGCTTTCTGTGTTTGTACCAAGCCAACGAGGTATGTGTATTTTGGCCAGCAGAGACAACTCTTCTCGGTAAGTATACCATTCCTTTATTAGATCACTTGTTAGTTGTTCGTCCCACCCAAGACCAGCTAGCCACAACTTTTGTATAAATATTTTGGCTAACACGATGGTAGGTGCCAACCACCCCAATGGGTCGAACAATCTAGCAATGTCTGATACTACAGCTCTTTTTGTCACTGATTGACTGTTTGATGGCTGCAGACACACCGTGTACCGGAAGGAATCCTCTTGGCGATCCCAGGTAAGTCCTAAAATCTTCATAATATCATCTACCTTAATTGTTACTTCTTTATGGTCGTTATTATTTATTGCTCTATTTTTCTCGTTGTTCTCCTGATTACCGTCTATTGTACTAATTTTATTTATGTTCTGATTACTTTCTAATGTTTTTATTTTCTCTAATATTTCTTTACTATTACTGTTCCACTTTTGCAATTGAAATCCACATTTGCCTAACAACTCATTCATTTGTTTATATATTTCTATGCCCTCTGTAACGTCCTTGCACCCACTCATGAAATCATCCATGTAAAATGAGTTTAAGACCCTTTCAGCTACCAGTATCCACTGGTTACAGAGGGCATAGAAATATATAAACAAATGAATGAGTTGTTAGGCAAATGTGGATTTCAATTGCAAAAGTGGTACTCTACATCAAGTTGTGTATGATGAAGGTGACAAGTATCCACTTGTCACCTTCATCATACACAACTTGATGTAGAGTTCTTACAGCTTGATATGGCGCTGAGGCTGTACCAAAGGTAACGGTAACTAATTCATAGTCTTTGATCTCCTCTTCAGGGTCATCTCGCCAAAGAATCCTCTGATACCTGGTATGTTCATCTGTGACTCTGATTTGACGGTACATTTTAATGATGTCCGCTACTAGGCCAATATAGTGTCTTCTCCATCTCAAAACTGTGTGCCTCAAATCGGCTTGCAGAGTTGGCCCAACCATCAGAGTATCGTTTAGAGAGACTCCTCTGTTGTTCTTTTCCAATGCGTTGAATACAACCCGCACCTTGGTAGTTGATTTGTCTTCTCTTATAACGGCGTGATGAGGTAGGTAAACCGCTATTCCTTTCTTGTTATCTTCTTCTTTTACAGGTCTAAGGTGTCCTAGCTGTAAGTATTCATGTATTACTTCAGTATACCTTTTCTTTAACTCTTCATGTTTCCCTAATCTTTTCTCTAATGATTTTAATCTATTTTCAGCGATAGAGCGTGACCCACCTGATGTACACGGAGGATCTTCAACGCGGAATGGTAACCGGACCTCATATCTTCCATCTTGTCTTCTTTTGGTAGTACTTGCATATAAATCCTCACATTTTTTTTCTTCGGGCGTTAGCAATTTCGTTGAACTAATTTGTTCTTCTATTTCCCAGAATTGTCGTAAAATTTGGTCTGTAGTTAGATGAACATGCATTACACTGACTCTTGCTTGTGTGTATCGTGAACTAGTGGTTGAATCGACCACCCCAGACAAGATCCACCCTAAAGTTGTGCTCTGTGCGACTAGACTAGCGGATGGACTTTTCATCATGCCCTCCTTCACCATGCAGCCATAAACGTCTGCACCTAGTAGGATGTCAATTCTACTAGGTTTGTAGAACTGTGGATCGGCGAGCTTCAATTTCGCAAAATCGATCCAGTCAAAAGAATTTTTATCTATTGTTTGTTCTGGCAGGTAAGAGGTAATTTTACTTAGAACATATGCGTTAATGTTCAACCTAAACGTTGGATCAACACGGGATTGGATTTTTACCTGTACTATATGCTTAGCCATTGTTGACTTTTGGCCTAGTCCTGACACAATTCCTTGTATCGGAATTTTTTTCAATCGGAGGTACTGCACTGTGGACTCGGTAATGAAGCAAGCTTGTGAGCCTTGGTCGAGTAAAGCTCTAACCGTTTGATAACCCATCTTAGACTCGACATTTACTAGCGCAGTAGCTAGCAAAACCTGTCTAGGTATGGGGACCTGGTTAGTGGATAGACAAGAGACTACCGGCGTGGAACTAGTCATCGTACTAGTTTCAGCCGCAGACATGTTTGCTGAAGCATCCTCATTGTTTACAAATTGCCCATTCGGATGAAGCAACGAATGATGTTTTTTGTGACAAAGCTTGCATGTGGTTGATTTATTACAATTTACTACCATATGATTACCACCCAGACAGTTGTAACAAATTTTATGTTTCGCCACGAAATCACGTCGTTGATCAACTGGTTGTTTTGCAAATGCTTTACAAAAACAAAGTTTATGACCTTCGCTGCAATATTCACATTTAATGTTGCTTGAACTCACTACCATAGCCTTTGGAATGTGTGAACTATTGACCTGATTCGATAAATTTCGTTTTGGTTCTATGAATTCTAAAGCTCGAAAACGATTCTCTAAAAAGGTAGCAAAGCCCTCAAAGGTGGGCAATTCATCGGAGTCAATATTACTGATACTAAATTCCCACTGTTTACGGGTTTCTGAATCAAGTTTAAAAGTGCTTATATGAATGATCATGACGTCCCAAGTTGTCACATCCACCTTTAAATTTTTCAAAGCGTTAAGGCAATCATTAGTTGTATCAAGAATCTCCTTTAATGACGATGCAGACTCTACATTCATACGTTTTTGCCTAAAGAGACGTTGTAATATACAGTCAACTAGATATTTCCTATTACTATATCTCTTCTCTAATTTTTCCCAACATTGTTTGTAATTTGAATCAGACACGGGTGTTTGTCTCACTAACTGTTCAGCTTCGCCGCTGAGATGGCTCTTTAAATAGTGCATTTTTTGCACATTGTCCAACCCATAATTTTTATGTACTAGTGAAACAAACAATTCCCGGAATGTCGTCCACTCCGAATATTTGCCACTAAATATCGGAATGGCGATCTTAGGCAATCTTACAAATGTACATGACTTAGAAACACTACTTGTTGAACCAGACTCCGCATCAGTCACCTTTGCAACGCTATATTTGCTCAGCATAGATTTTATTAAACATTTATATGTAATGTAAGTATCCTCTGTACTCTCATACATTTCTGCTATTTTTGTATTATCTTTAGTTGTATATAGTTCATGAAGTTTAGTATAATTATTTGTAAATAAATTCCAATCTCTTTCTAATAATTCATCTCTGGTTTGTATGTAATCAACTGTTAACCTATCCTTTGGACTCTTTTTAAAGTTAGTTAAACCCCGTTGTATTACATTTTGAAGTTTCTTCAACACATTCATTAATCCTTCCATTTTAATAAATTAATTACTAATTCACTATAAATAGAACGTGTAAATAATACTCTACCAGTTGATTAAAATAAGTATCAAGAAAATGTATAAACTAAAATCCACATAAAACAAAACTATATATAAACAACAATATCAATAATACCAGTTAAAACTTTTCCTAAGTGTTAAAACAATAAAAGACAATTCTAAAACTTATATCAATTTTCTAAGTCCATGTAAACAAATAAATGAAGTACCAGTATAAAAATTCTAACCCTAAATATTTTACAAGTTCAAAAATTTGCTTGAAATTTTACAAGTTTTTAAAGATCAATTCCTACTGTGGGGGAAATCGGGCATAGGTTCCCCGTTCCCTCGTTTTTTATAAAACTATTCAAAGTCCTTATAACTAACATGCACAATTTTAAAGCTAAGAAGAATAAATAGTTTAAGTTAAATTCTTCATTAAAATAAAGTTTAAATTTGCTTGGCAAAATATTCCTAATCTAAGTAATGTTAATTGTCACTTCTCCTATGTATTAAATTTGATTGTACTCACGTTTTCACTTCACTCACTCAAACACGAAGTTGAACTAGTGGCGCCACCTTCTGGCGAGTAGCGACACTTTGAACTCCGGGTGTGACGTCAGCCTTCTGATGTCACGTTGAACTGGGTGTGACGTCCTTTGTATGAAGACACGTTGAACTACGAAGATGACGTACACCGTCACCTCACAGTTGAACTAGGTTGAACTGGATGCAAGTGGCGGCCTCTGTGACGTCACTCTTCCGCTGCTGCTGACCCCGTCCACAACACTGGACGAAGCTGTCGCTGCCGATGCGGGGAACCGTGTACTCTAGCCGCAGCGATCCACTGCGAGTACCACGGACGAAAACTCACAAAAACCGGAACATTATTTATCGGGCTCGATGGACCAATGTTTAGTACCGAACACTAAGACTAGCACTCAGTACTTAGAGGTATGGCCTAATGTACTAATGTGTATACTAGTAGGGTTGAATATGTAAATAAAACAATTATACTGTATACTGATCTATAGCTGGTTATATATTTGCAAAAATTCTCAAGACCCTATACCAAATTACAAAGCAATCTTACTTGAGACTTCTATTTCGAAGACAACGCCATCTATCGAGCTTAATGTTAAACTTTGTTAATTTGTTGGTTGGTTTGATTTGACAACAGGTTCTAATACCTTGACAGTCCCAAACAGAGGGTAATGTGTTTATAAGTCTATGTATGTATGTTTGTTCCTATGTGGCGTTCTAGAGACCAAACACGTGGGCCGATTTTGATGGTTCTTACGTCAATCGATTCATCTTAACCCCGCGAGTGTCACTGGCTACATGAAAATTTGAAAATAGCGGTTGTTGGGCGCCATATTGTGGGGGCCCAAATATTTTTTTTCTTCCAAACCTATCGTGTGGGATATCAAAATAAAGGATTCCTAAAAGATAAGAGGTGATTTCTAAAATATATAACACTTATATGTTTAAATGTACCTGATTCGAAAAAAAAATAACTAAACGGTTATTATTAAAAAAAAATAATTAAAAACATCAAAAAACCCGACTGCTTGAAAAGCGAACTAAAAAGACGTAAACAAGGAGAAAATTATGCTGTGCAGTCGGAGGATACGTCTGGTTTTGGTCAGCCAGCTCGCAAAGATGTATCCGCCGATAGGACAGCATGATTTTCGCCTTGTTTACGTCTTTTTAGTTCGCTTTTCAAGCAGTCGGGTTTTTTGATTTTTTTTATTAACTTTTTTTATTTAACTTTCGTTACTCGCCAAGTAACTCTAGGCGCTAAGCAAGCCAATTAATTCGTTTTCGCTCAAAGTAGATACCTAACCAGTACCCTCCTAAGTTCCTACCTAATCTTTTATATAATGAAGCATTTTTATTTCAGTTTTTGAATAATACCTCCTGCAACATTACTATATTCGAGAAAAATCGAGCGTTCTCTACGAAAATATGAACGTAACAGAACGATTCATACCGATTGAATTTTTTGATAGAAAATCTGTGTAATCTCCTTTAGCTGTTAAATGATTTGGGTCGGCTTTATTTGGCGATCCAAAAAACTTACCCCAGCAAAGAGTTTCTCACTAGACTACTTAATCCTATAAATAGTAAATTTACCGTAAGTACTATAGAACTTCATAAAACCAAAGCACTTTGGTTTGTAGAGATATGTAGCGCCATCTATGTTGAGAAGCGTGCACTAGTATGTAGCTTGATGTTGTATGCAGTAGCACGTTTTTAAACATTGTATTGGTATAACCACGAATGTCGCGTGGAGGAAAATAAGTGAATTGTTCAACTTAAGAGGCTTTAGAAAGCTCCTAAGCTAGCTACTACTACCTACTAGCTACCTAAACTATACGAATGTGTCTAGAGAAATTTTCTTAAACAAGTTATGCGCGTGGATTTAAATAATTTAGTAGCTTTTTAATCTAATAAGTAATTAACGAACCTCAAGAAACGGAGGAGGTTATCAATTCGTTGGAATCTTTATTTGAATGGAATTTTTATATGAACTCCTTAATGCTAAGTATGTCACGGGTATAAGATATCTCGAATAGTTAACCGACTATGATGAAGCAAACACTTATAAATAAATGGTACTGATGAAAATGGTACCATCGAACTGATCTGATGCAGGCACTGGAACACCGAAATAAAAAAATATCCTAGTCGAGTTTGCTTATTGGCTTATTGGAATCGTCATGAGAGTGACGTGAGTCACAGTCACACCATGAGTCGGTACTTTAGCTATAAATGATGTTCATGGTAATTAGAGGTACCTATCAAAACTAAAAAGAGATAGTCAATAAAAATCATTTTAACAAAAAAATCACACCGACTTCCAAAACAAAACACTGACTTCGGAAAAGAAAGTTATGTTTCGCTTTTGTAGTGTTTTGTTTTGGAAGTCGGTTTGATTTATCTATTTTTTTTTGATATTCTCATTTTGGTTGCCACTGAAATTCATCTCACCTTACTATGTCTTAAAACCAAAACCCAAATATCGTTTCAAATATTTAAAAACCTACTTAAATCTGAGCCTCTGAAAAACCTTCCGAAACTAACTTCGCATAGGTATAATTATTATCAAAAGTCAACTGAACCCAAGAGTCGTATTCAACAAATTGCATAAGCTCACAATAAGAGAATGGGTTTTTTTAAGAAATCGCTTTAACTCCACGACGAAATAACAATTTAACTTATCTCTAGTGAAAAGAAAACTTTTCATCCTGTCGTAGTCAAGTTCGTTTTCGAATACTTGTAAGGTTGCCGCGAATATACGCAGGTACTACTAGCCGACTGTGTTGAAGAGGATTTTGATATTTTATTAATTGCCGCGGGGTTTCGATAGAATAGATGCTGTGACTAAGGAAGTCCATTATAGTCACTACTTGGGAAATACAAACTCCGCTCACCATACCTAGCCATAAACAAAATTTTGTATCATTCAAAACCTTGCCTTGCAGATTACAAATAGTTTTTTTTGAATATCATGATTACAAATTCTTGTAAACATGATATGAATTCTTAAACGCAAATATCCTTAACTAGCTTCTGCCAGCGGCTACAAAAGTAAGAAAAGTATTTTTTTATCCCAAGGGAATACTATATCGGGATGAACGCGATCCGTTCAGCTGTTCTGGAGTGATTAACAAACATTCATCCAAATTTCGCATTTACAATATTAGTAAGATTACCTGCCAAAAGTGACAACCCTAATCACTCCACAAACCCGTCCAATGGCCAGCGCCATAACTTCGTTGAATTCACACCCTGTAAATTTTCTGAAAACTAGTTAAACGAACTAAAATAAAATTTTTGTATAGTTGGTGCAAACTCTATGGTATGTAATCTATAAAACAAAATGGAATGCTATCTATATATATAAAAGAAGAAACTGACTGACTGATCGATCAACGCACAGCCAAAACCACTAGGCCTAGAAGCATGAAATTTGGCAGAAAGAGTCCTTGAGTGACGTAAGTGAGCACTAAGAAAGGATTTTTGGAAATTCCCCCCCTAAGGGGGTAAAAAGGGGGTTGAAAGTTTGTATGTAATTTCTATAGTTTGTAAGTTGGACACGTGAAATTTTAGATTTACACTCTTGGTTGATAAAAAGAATTAATGCATTTATTGGTTTTTGGAAATTCCACCCCCAATGGGGTAAAAAGGGGTTGAAAGTTTGTATGAAATATTTACAGTTTGTAAGTTGGACACGTGAAATTTTAGATTTATGCTCATGGTTGAAAAAAAAAATAATGCATTTATTGGTTTTTGGAAATTCCACCCCTAAGGGGGTAAAAAGGGGGTTGAAAGTTTGTATGTAATTTCTACAGATTGTAAGTTGGACACGTGAAATTTTAGATTTATGGTCTTGGATGATAAAAAGAATTCATGTATTTATTAGTTTTTGGAAATTCTACCCCTAAGGGGATAAAATAGGGGTTGAAACTATATATGAAATTTCTTCGGTTTGGAAGGTAAACATCTGAAATTGTAGGCTTACGCTCTTGATTAATAAAAAAACAATGAGTTTAATCATTTCCGGAAATGCCACCCCTAAGGGGGTAAAAAGAGGTTGAAAGTTTATATGAAATATTTACAGTTTGTAAGTTTTAAACGTAAAAGTTTAGATTTACACTCTTGATTGATAAAAAGAATTCATGTTTTTATTGGTTTTTCGAAATTCCACTCCCAAAGGGTAAAAAAGGGGTTGAAAGTTTGTATGTAATTTTTAGAGTTTGTAAGCTGGACACGTAAAACTTTAGATTTACGCTCTTGGTTGATAAGAAGAATTAATGTATTTATTGGTTTTAGGAAATGCCACCCCTAAGGGGGTAGATAGGGGTTGAAACTTTATATGAAATTTCTTCGGTTTGGAAGGTAAAACATCTGAAATCGTAGGTTTACGCTCTTGATTAATAAAAAAAACAATGAGTTTAATCATTTCCGGAAATGCCACCCCTAAGGGGGTAAAAAGAGGTTGAAAGTTTATATGAAATATTTACAGTTTGTAAGTTTTAAACGTAAAAGTTTAGATTTACACTCTTGATTGATAAAAAGAATTCATGTTTTTATTGGTTTTTCGAAATTCCACTCCCAAAGGGTAAAAAAGGGGTTGAAAGTTTGTATGTAATTTTTAGAGTTTGTAAGCTGGACACGTAAAACTTTAGATTTACGCTCTTGGTTGATAAGAAGAATTAATGTATTTATTGGTTTTAGGAAATGCCACCCCTAAGGGGGTAGATAGGGGTTGAAACTTTATATGAAATTTCTTCGGTTTGGAAGGTAAAACATCTGAAATCGTAGGTTTACGCTCTTGATTAATAAAAAAAACAATGAGTTTATTGATTTCCGGCAATTCTACCCCTAAGGGGGTTAAAGGTGGCAATTTGTTGGGCTTATATATTTGAAACTTGGCATAAATACTAACAGCAAATAGTAAAGGTTGTCATTACAAGTTTTTCAAAACTATTCCTAAAATACGATTTCGGGGGTGTTTAAGATTTTTAAGAATTTTACTATACAAGGTTTCTTTTTATGATGTAAGGGAGCAAACGCGAGATATTTGTTTGAATGAAAAGTCTAATTCCTTGGGAAAAATAATAAAGGTAACATTAGTTTTTCGGAACTACGATATACGATTTAAGGGATGTTAAAGTTTGTATGGAAAAAAATATTTTTTGGGTTAAAAAACTTGAAACTTGGCACAAATATTAACCTAAGTAAATAATAAAGGATCTCATTATTAGATTATTCAAACTACCCCTAAAATAAACTTGAAATTTGGCACAAATACTAAACTTAGTAAATAATGTAGTTTGTTATTAGTTTTTCGGAAATATCCCCAAAATACTATTAAGGTGGTGATCAAGGTTTTTGAAGTATTTTACTGCACATAGCTTTTTTTATGATGTGGGGGATCACAAAAGAGGGATTTTTGGAAATTCAACCTTTAAAGAGGTTAAAAGGAAGACATTTATTTGTATACAAATCTTATTCCTTGGTCAGAAATAAGTTGCTATCATTAGTTTTTCAATATTACCCCCAGAAGATGATTTAGGGGTGTCAACGGTTTTTTGAAGAATCTTACGGTACTAAGACGACCTCTACCTCGATTTGGAACTACCGAACTGGACCGTTTGTTTCGGGCCAAACAAACAAAAACAAATTAGAACAAAAAGTGTAAGGCCAAACAAACGTAGGTAATTTTATGAGTTGTTGGTGACGTTTTAGTGTCGCGTAATTTAAAGTCACCTTCTGTAAAGGCACCGATTTTTATGAGAATGGGTGATACATGGGTATTTAAATGACCTTAGTTTAATCCATATTTATCGTAAGTCTCGTGCGGAAGCTCCACGACTCTGTCTTCTTCATAGTATTAAAGGGTCTTTCAACAAGGACGGGTCGATGTTAAAATTGAATAAAACAAGATGTGTGTGAGATTTTTTATTTTAAAGGCCCATTTATGCCAATTATGGATGGAATATGACATCGTTCAAATGTCCGCGGCGGCTTCGTATGGTGGCACGAATCCGAGAGGTCTAATTTTTAATGACTGCTGCATAGATCCGGCTGAATCCGAGCGATGGCCTGCGTTATGTTGGCTTTCAGGACAACGGTCGAATGTGGTTTATTGGCATAGACCTGCGACTTCAGAAAACCCCACAAGAAAAAGTCTAGCGGAACTCTAATTCTACCCTCAAACCGTTCATGCAGAATGTCGATTGTGTCGTTCGCTGTGTGGCAAGTAGCGCCATCTTGCTGGAACCACATGTCGTTCACGTTCATATTGTTCAATTCAAGCCAAAATAAATTGTTTATCATTGATCTGTAGCGCTCGCTCGATCTATGCAGCAGAGTCATTAAAAATTGGACCTCTCGGATTCGTGCCACCATACGAAGCCGCGGCGGACATTTGAACGATGTCATATTCCATCCATAATTGGCATAAATGGGCCTTTTAAATAAAAAATAAATTTCGTTAATATCTCACACACATCTTGTTTTATTCAATTTTAACATCGACCCGTCCTTGTTGAAAGACCCTTTAGATGGGGAGTGGTGTATTGTGTGTATTTGTGTGTGTTTCGCTATGGATCTTATTGTAAAGCCTCGTGACTGAGGTTTTGATCGAATGACCGGTGTGACTGTTATTTACCCACGAGCCCTTTATTTAGCTAAAACTTATCGGACACGTCATTAAAGTTTCGTAAATCCTAACTTAAACAATAGCTTATTCTTAGTCGCCTTCACTAATCGCAAATAATAAAGTCATATGTACCTACTTAGTTGAATAAAATACGAAATCATGCGAACGAAGTCGCGGGCGGAGTGCTAGTATATGAATATGATACTACTGACTTCCAAATATAAAAACTACAAAGTGAAAAATAACTTTGTTTTTGGAAGCCTGTGTCTATAACGCAAAAAAATGGTACCTACGAAAGCCACTGACTTCTAAAACGAAAGTAATATTTCACTTCGTAGTTTTTAGTTTCATTATACCATGCCATCCTGCAAATGCAAAAGCAAATGGTGTATACTTCATAGAAATGTACCAACACCAACATTTTTTCGAGAATAACGTATTAATCAGAGGCCGAATTCAATCGAGACACATCCGAATGAGACATTACTATACGAGTACATTTTAATAGACCCAACACGGGTCGGAAGAGAAAGCATTCAGCAATATTATTGCTCGTGTATACACACGGCTGCCGCGCCGCACCGTTGGAAATTGCGCACATGTCGCGAGCATAGTGTACTTTTTGTCATGGACTAGGCACCAGGAAGTAATTGACCTGCGGTCTTTTTAGACGACCATGCAGAATAAAAATGTTCAATTGTTGAGTTGTTTTATTTTTATCAAAGTTACCAAAGTCGAACAACGTCACTAATATTATCTATAAAATATAAATATTATTGACGTTTAATTTCAAAGAACTCCATCCCACGCATCCTCTTCATCTTTTATATAATACTAGCTGACCCGGCAAACTTTGTTTTGCCATAAAAACACCAAACATTCATCTACCCTACCTACCCTACACTGCCTACCCTACCCTAATTACCCTACACTACCTACCCTACACTACCTACCCTACCCTACCCTACCTACCCTACCCTACCCTACCTACTCTACCCTACCTACCCTACCTACCCTACCTACCCTACCTACCCTACCTACCCTACCTACCCTACCCTACCCTACCCTACCCTACCCTACCCTACCTACCCCACCCTACCCTACCCTACGCTACCCTACCTACCCTACCCTACCTACTCTACCTACACTACCTACCCTACCCTACCTACCCTAACCAACCTACCCTACCCTACCCTACCTACCCTACCCTACCTACCCTAAATTTTCTTTGCTATAAACCTCACGGAGCCCGAGACCTTTCCAACGAATGCAAAACCGTGGAAATCGGTTCGTGCGTTCTGGAGTTATAGCGTCAGGAAGGAAAACCCGACTTATTTTTATATAGTAGATTTGAATAATGAAGCATAAATAAGTAAAAAGCAGGATTAATTTCACTGTATTATCGTCACTATAATTTGAATTTGATTAACACTTCGGTCTAAGTAACACGTGGTTGGCTAAGCTAACACCAAAAATTTAAAAAGTAGAAATAATTGAATTTTTTCGGTATTTCGTTTACTACAAAATAAATTTAATTTATACTTTAGCCTCAACAACACGTGGTAATTATGCTGTTAAAATGTAGCTTATATGACACGTTCGTAGATTTACCATAGCAGCGCCATCTATTGATTACTTACTCAACCCAGTCGAAAGGTATCGACATCTGTTAGAATCATTTGGAGTTAACAGATAATTGTGACTGTCAAATAATAACAGACAAATAATTAGCAATAAATTAAAATTGCGACTATAATTTGAGATTTAAACTATCCTATCTCTCAAGTTGGACCGAACTGCACATGGTGTGCGAATTTTATTATAATCGGTTAAGTGGTTTAGGAGTCCATTGAGGACAAACATTGTGACACGAGATTTATATATATTAAGATGTTATTTCCGATAATATCTCTAGCATTCATTTTTCTAGTTTTTACTATATTAAATAGCTTTTTTTGGCCTTCAAACCATCTAGAGGTTTCTATATAGCCTGTCTTAGGCATCAGCTCTAGCAATCACAGCTAATGTGCTTATCTGCCTGACGCCAGTCGTCCTGCAAGTTTTAATTTTCTACATTTTTTTTCTTAGACTTGCCCGCTGTCTACAAGAATGCGACCTTTACCACTGTGTTGCAGAGATAGCTGTCTGCATATTCTGCCCTATTTTGTTTGTGTAAGCCATGGGTCAAATGGCCGAACAAAATGCCCAATGTCCTTTTAACTACACTCATTTTCACCACCATTAAATATGCCTAAAACTTCGAACTCTTGTTCGAAGCATCGTTCGCAGTTTAGTCTATAAGTAGGAAGTGTAAATAAAATAAATAAACGCAATCATATAGTAACATTTATAAAAAAAAAACCGGCCAAGTGCGAGTCGGACTCGCGCACGAAGGGTTCCGTACTTGGTAAATTGCGGTTTACGATGTATGACGTATTAAAAAAAAACTACTTATTAGATCTCGTTCAAACCAATTTTCAGTGGAAGTTTACATGGTAATGTACAACATATACTTTTTTTATTTTATCATTCTCTTATTTTAGAAGTTACAGGGGGGGACACACATTTTACCACTTTGGAAGTGTCTCTCACGCGATATATTAGAAACCTCAATATAATTTTTGAAGACCTATCCATAGATACCCCACACGTATGGATACGATGAAAAAAACAATTTTGAGTTTCAGTTCTAAGTATGGGGAACCCCAAAATTTATTGTTTTTTTTTCTATTTTGTGTGAAAATCTTAATGCAGTTTATAGAATACATCTACTCACCAAGTTTCAACAGCATAGTTCTTATAGTTTCGGAAAAAAGTGGCTGTGACATACGGACGGACAGGCAGACAGACAGACAGACATGACGAATCCATAAGGGTTCCGTTTTTGCCATTAGGCTACGGAACCCTAAAAAGCGGAATTGTTCTTAATGACTGAAACACCACTTTGCTTTTTTGGTTGATTAAGCATTAAAAGGTTAAAATTAATAATGAGTGTTGGTTTGAGTTCTTGGGAGAATCTTCGATCCCAACCTCGTAATGGTAAATTTTTTGCGTTGTGTAGGCGAGCTTTATCCTGCATTAAAACAAATTCTGCCCCATAAATGTTGGAAAAGGCATCACATGAGGTTTTAAAACCTCAGTGACGTATCTTGCTTCATTTACACCAACTCTATCAAATTAACCAAGTCACTACGTGCCTCGTAAGTGACGCCCCCCCAAATCACTATTGAGTCACTTTGGTACCCTACCGTTTCCACCACTGCACATGAAGAAAACTTTCATTTACGCGCCTGAAGACACTTAATGATATCTAGAATTTATCTGAAAACTCATACTATCTTCCAATTCTCCATTGTTCATAGCTTATACTCACGACAAAAGAAAGCCTTTCTCTCCGGTGGCTTGCGAACAACTGTGGTACCGTGGCAGGTCTAACAGCTGTTATACCACATTCTTAAAACCTCTTTCTGA
This sequence comes from Anorthoa munda, assembly GCA_945859665.1. Classification (NCBI taxonomy): domain Eukaryota; kingdom Metazoa; phylum Arthropoda; class Insecta; order Lepidoptera; family Noctuidae; genus Anorthoa; species Anorthoa munda. The sequence goes on along the minus strand of OX243896.1, from coordinate 16,391,614 downwards.
CCGCACGTTCACTCAAACACACATTTCTGACTTGTAGGAGTTAGTTAATGTCATGGTTACCTCCATAAGCAACCGGTTATTGAGGACATTTTTGACGATAAAACGTTCGGTCAGTGGGTCGTCTTAATGGGATCATCTCGAGTCGACGTGCACCGTTTGCGACCTTAACCTGGTCTCCAAAAGTAAGAATTCGTCTCCCTGAACCGCCTAACTGCATCTCTCATAGTCGTACGTGCTACTCGTAAGATTCATGCCACGCAACGTTGGATAAGTCCTCCGTTAATCAAAACATATTTCCACGTTGTGAGAGTCCATCGTAGGGATTGTTCAGCATAACACTTCCGTTTAATCGTAACAATCAATAATAAACACAATTTGGTTTTTATCAGTGCAAATGAACAGTATTAACACAGAATAGCACAAAAAGTGAATTTATCCACATTTTACTCTCATTCTTATCAGTTTAAACATTTAAGTAGATAGTTAGCATTTCATTGACAGTCCCAAATTACCGTGTCCTGGGACACGAGACAACATACAATAAAAGTCCCGGGAGATTCCAGTACAACATAACTTTTAGCACGGTGACCATTCGTTAACAAATGATTCGCCTTTAAACTTGCGTAACACACAACCAACGGCAATGCTTTTGATTTTGACAACTCAACAACATTCATTGAGACGATTTTTTCGAGCATACGAAGCTCAAAATGGATATGGAATTCCCTCCGCGATAGAAATTGTGTTTCGCATTTGGGGTTCGGGTCATATATGCCACAAATGCACGTTACGTCGTGAAACAATAGAGACTCTAGGTATAGACAAAGTGTTAGTCCATGTGTGATGGCGATGGTTGAAATGTAAGGGATCAATCTCTTAATCTACAATCAATCACGTGACATTTTGATAGCGCTTGACATTTTTCCAATCGCTTCATTGATAAAATGTTACTTAATATTGTCTGGAGCCTCAGCCTTCACTTGCACAGCAATCGACAGTCTTGGCCTTAGCCATAAGGAATTCTCTCGTCTATTAAAGATACCCAATTAAATCTGACCTACCACTTGTCAGACTAATTAACTTGACAAAGCATTCTTTAATCCAAGACAAGAAAAATACTTATTGTACTTATTGTAGCAGACCGCTACAAGACGTAATACCATAACTTTTTTATGATTTGACAAGCTGGTAGGTTACATTATCCGATTTTTTTAATTTCGATTTACTAGAAATTTTAAGACAAAATATGAGATGAAAAAAATGTCACTGCAGAAAAATCATCATACAAGAATGAAATAGTACATTGTGATACAAGGGTGGAAATTTGTTATGAAATTTGTTATATAAATATTAAAAGGTGCTTATGCAAGATCTATCCTTGACAAAACCATGCTGCTCCTTTTTTAGAACACGACGAACAAATGGGTATATCTCAACATGAACAAGCCTTTCTCAAAGAGAGAATGCTGATAATATTGAGACTGGACGATACGATATCAGAATAATAAGATGTTCCTAAAACGCTTATTAGTTTGATTTGATTATGATAACCTTTACACTGAGTTATTTTGTAGCAACGCGCTCTGGTTCTTTGCCTTCGTTTTCCAAGCGACAGTTTAGACTCTTAAGAGGATCTCTTCCCTCTTCTACAAGTCCCAGGATTTTTATAAATTTTAATACGTAACTAGACAAACTGTAAACTATCTGGGGACAAACTATCATAGTTCCACTGTGAGAGAGATCCGGAGCTATGCACGACGAAGAGCCCTTCCGGCCGTTTTTACAACTGCGATTCGCAACCATTTGCGAATTAAGAATTTTTATTCTTTGTTTGCAACCAGTTGCGAATCAAGAAAACTTGTTCCTAAACCGCAACTTGGCTGCGAACAAAGAATAAGAACTTCGCAAACTCTCTCTTCTCTCTCTTTCTTTTTTACAGCGGAATCCGGAGCGTTTTTATCAGCGGATTTAATCCTGATAGCACATCACATCACATCATCAGCCTATTAATGTTCCCACTGCTGGGACACAGGCCTCCTCTCTGTGAGAGGGGATGGGCCGTAATCTACCACGCGGGCCCAGTGCGGATTGGTGGATGTCACATTTCTTCGAATTTTTGGTTCTAGGACATGCCGGTTTCCTCACGATGTTTTCCTTCACCGTTTTTGAGAGCAGTGGTGATGAAATAATTTACACAAAGTAAAGCGCCTGCCTGGGTTCTAACCCACGACCTACAACTTGTAAGTCGCGGTCGATACCACTGGGCCACCACTGCTCTCCTGATAGCGTTGACATGTGTGTACGGTCCCTGAAGTTGAATGAACTAACGATCAAAGACAAAATCCAAAAAAAAATTGCGACTGCAAATTCAGAGAAGCTAAGATCAACCAAAGACCTAGCGCTAGTTTAGCTAACAACTGTTCTAAACCAATACTTCCAAACTTCAGCAAATATATCTTAAAGATTAGCAGAACTTAAGAAAGGGCAGGAATTCAGCTCATTCCTATCTTAACTACAGTCCCTAAACTTTCCTCTCAAATCTAAACAGGGACGTTAACGATACCCGTAAACAGGCCACGTAGAGCTTCCGAAAGTTTTCTAACTCATTAATGTACAAAAGTACTTTTTGGATAACCCTTTGGAGGGCGAAAGGGTCTAAATAAATAGTGGAAAACTTGGCGGGTTTGACGACCTAAATGATTCGCTAAATTATTTCAATGTTTGTTTTGGAATAGGACAGTCATTGCTTTATACAGCAAGACAACGAGGGCTTAAAAGAAACACCTGGGTTTCGGAAAAGGCTAAAAGTAAAAAAAGTTAATTAAAAAAATCAAAAAACCCGACTGCTTAAAATGCAAACTAAAAAAGACGTAAACAAGAAGAAAATTATGCTGTGCAGTCGGAGGATACATATTCGCGAGCTGGCGGATCAAAACCAGATTTGGAAGATTTTTTTTTTTTTCCCTACGAAATGGCGCCCGAAATCCGCGATTTTTGTTTTTACCAATTTTAATGTAGCCAGTGACACTCGCAGGATTAAGACGAATCGATTGACGTAAGAATCTTAAAAATCGGCCAACGCGTTTGGTCTCTAGAACGCCACATAGGAACATACATACATACATACATACATACATAGACTGATAAACACATTACCCTCCTTCGGCAGTCGGGTAAAAATAAAGAAAAGTGCGAGTATGGTACCTACTACCCGACTGTAGACACGAAAATGTTACTTTGAGATCATGATTACACGATTAATTTGGCTCCGAATGACCAAATAAAATAAAATTGTTTCTAAAACTACTGCAGCTACTGCTTCCCTAACTTATTTTTCTTAATATCCCACTTGGTAGGTATATTATAAACTTTCCAATTAATATATAGTTACTTTGAATTAATATATTGGGTTCGACACCCGTTAGATGCTATCTTGTCTAGTTTTGTTAACAGCCTGTAGTTACACAGGTTCCGTCATCAGTTACCTTCCCTCAAAAACAACTCTTTAGCAATGCTTATAAATGCAGCTGAAAGAGCTGAAATAAATTCTATAGCAGTGACAAAAAATATCTACCAAACTTTCTTAAAGTTTTCCTTTGCCCAATCGATGGAAGTGTAACATTTATTTGGAATTCAAATCTTAACTCGTTCTTTATAAAAGTTAGCAAGTTGGTGCGAGTTCGAAGCAGGGCAGGTCCCTCGTCACCAGAGCGCTGAATGCTGCAATAATTTTGATCAGAGGATTTATTCAAAACTATCAAATACTTTACCAACTTTTAAGCATTCTAAACTTTTAATGAAGTCCCATTTGTAACCATCTTCAAAACAGGAGGAGATTTGGTATAATACTTACTGCAAACAAACAATATATATTCGAGAAATAATCGAAAATTCTCAAAAAAAATAATAACTTTTCGGAACGATTCACACCGATCGCATATTTTTGATGGAAAATCTGTGTAATCCCCTTTTTGCTGATAAATGATTTGGGTCGGCTGTATTTGGCGATCCAAGAAACTTACACCGGTAAAGAGTTTCTCACGAGAATACTCATTCCTTTAAATAGTTAATTTACCATAAATACTGTAGAATTCAATAAACCAAAGCACTTTGGTTATTAGAGATAGATAGCGCCATCTATGTTGAGAAGCGTGCACTAGTATGTGGCTTGATGATGTATTCAGTGGCACGTTTTTAAGCTTTGTATTGGTATAACCATGAATGTCGCGTGGAGGAAAATAAGTGAATTGATCAACGTTAGATAGGCAAGAGGCGTCAGAAAGCAGTACCTAACTATCCAAATGCGGCTAGAGAAAAAAACTTCTCACCCAAGAATGGCTATACAAGTTTTGCGCGTGGTTTCAAAATAATTTATTAGCTTTTTCATCGCATAAGTGATGCATCGCATAACTGACATCAAAAAAAGGATGAGGTTCATAATTCGTCGGAATCTTTTTTTTTATGTAGGTACTATAAGGGTCAAAAGTGCAGTCACACTGTACCAAAAAAGAAAAGGCATTTTTATTGTAGTTAGCAGAATTTCAACTTTTCGCGGTTAGTAGGAATAATCTATACTTTAATTGCTATACAAAATATTAAATCACTTGCGGTTAATTGAACTTCTTCTACAAAAACTAGCCATTTGAGTTTTGTGAGAGTATGACTGCACTTTTGACCCTTGACTGTACATTCCCAGACTACTCAAAGACGCCGGGACCGATTTGGAAATATCCTTCTTTTGTTTAAAAGGGTACCTATACTTCCCAGGTGGTTCTATGGTTCTAGGGCAGGATCTGATGATGGGATCCTGGAGAAATCGAGGAAATGTCTCAAATATTAAAGACATTCATATAGTGATTTAGGTATTTTCATCAACAATGCAGTAATTTGCACTCAGAAAGTACCATTTGGTGAAGTGGAACTGATGAAGAAGATCACTGATGGCCAATGGAATTTTTAATGCTAAGTATGTCATGGGTATAAAATATCTCAAATAACTATTCGATAAATATTCATGAGATTAAGATTAAGATTGGGATTAAGTATTAGACTATGATGAAGCAGCATATTGGAATCGGCATGATATATACTTTGGCTATAAATGATTTCCATGGTAATTGGAGGTACCTATCAAAACTAACAAGAGATAAATAAAAACATTTTGCCAAAAAAAAAAAAGACATCCAAAACAAAGCAAAAAATAACTTTCTTTGCCGAAGTCGGTGTCGAAACACGGAAAACAATACCAAAGATAAGGTACCAAAGACACCGACTTCGGAAAAGAAAGTTATTTATCGCATTGTAGACTTGTAGTGTTTGCTTTTGGAGGTCGGTTTGATATTTTTGTATTTTTTTTTTACAAAGTATCAAACCAATTTTTGATATCGTCATCATGGTTGCCTCTGAAATTTATATCACCTTACTATGTCTTAAGACCAAAAACCAATTGTGTTTTCAACTTTTCAAGTATTTAAAAACCTACTTAAATCTGAGCCTCTGAAAACTTACTTCACTTATCAAAAGTCAGCTGAACCCAAGAGTCGTATTCAACAAATTGCATTAGCTGACAACAAGAGAAGGGGGATTTTTAAGAAATCGCTCTAACTCCACGATGAAAATCAATTTAACTTATCTCCAGTGAAAAGAAAACTTTCCATCCAGTCGTAGTCAAGTTCGTTTTCGATTACTTGTAAGGTTGCCACGCAGTTATTTCTAGCCGACTGTGTTGAAGAGGATTTTGATATTTTGTTATTTGCCGCGGGGTTTCAATAGAACATAGAATAGATGCAGTCACTGAGGAAGTCATTAATAGGGAAAAAAAAAACTCCGCTCACACAAATAATAAAAAATTGTCAGCCAGCATTACAATTAGGTACAGTTGTGAAAAAAATACAAATAAATCCATCGAACAATTAAATAAATCCATACAACCAGAAAATTGCCTCCAAAATTCCTTCCGATATGAACAGTATTAGCTTCCAATTGAATGTCGACCCCCACGTCACCCATGAATGGACGTCGAAGCGCTCATTGTATGGGCCCTTGATTTTTATACCCCCAGATGCCCCAATGGGCTCATATAATTCTTTTATGACCTACTAAATTTGCTCTTTTCATCCAATACTGGAATCTGCCCGGCTTTTTCTAGTATTGTCCGGAATCATTGGTTAATTCTCCGTCGTAAATTTGAGTAGGAAATCTTGTGTACCTACTCGTTCCATTTTTACGAAGTTTAGTTTTTTATGATTTTGCTTTCAGGTTGTTTCTATTAAGTGGCTGAAAAAGTTTGGCAATAACTAGCAATGCTTTGTTGCGTTATTTCCACCTGAGGGAAATCTGAAATAAATTTACCACGAGTTTTCTTCTCTCATCTGACTTCTATTTTTCGTTGCATACTTTTAGATGGATATTTATTAATCACAAGCAACGTTACTTTATTATACTACGATCAATATGAAACTTGTCAGATAGTTTTGAAAAGTCTCTCAGGACTAAAATAATATCAAGGATTCAGGATCAGAAGCCCGAGACAAGTGACATTCTTTCATCGAAAACGTGGCGATAGCGGTTAGAAAAAGCCAAAAATGAATGGGAATGTCAAAACTTAAGGAAATATCACGTGATTAATCACTTATATTTTGGCATTTCGACCATTGCCATCACTGACGTCAAATGCCATGAATGTCGATTGTCCGTATAGCCTTATCATTTTATCAGGATTATGACGTTGATTTGACTTGCTTTTGAAATTCGTCATTTAAATAACTTAGTTAAAAGCTGACAAAGTGAAGCCGTTTTGCATTTCCTCAAAATAAACCGGCCAAGTGCGAGTTCACCAACATAATTAGGTAAAAATACTTCAGAAAAAAGTTCAGAAAAAAATAAAGCACCGAACATTGCTCTAACGATGTTTTGCCAAGTCCATTTTGTAAGTTGGTTGACTATTACTCATAAAATTGTAAAGCTTACCTATGATAGTTTTAATTTTAATTTCGTTATGTATACTACTGCCGAGATTTTTTTTACAAATCCAAATGCAACCATTTAGCTGGCAGGAGCCCCCCACAGTTGATTCTAACAAAAGTTTGCAATATTAAGCTTCATTTTACGCAAACCGATCCCTGAATTGAAAAATCGTTTGCACAGACCCGTAATATTTTTGAATGGCCTATCCAACGATACCCCACACTATAAAAAACATTCCCACTTTACGTGTACATGAGGTACATAAAAATAAATGTTATGTCTGTATTTTATTTTACCACTTTGTCGGCGTAATTGACATTCCTTTCCTGACTACGGAACTCTACAAAATTGTATCTAAAAATTGATTCTCAAAAGACAAAAAGAAGTCTGTGTAAAAAGATAAAATGCAAATTCGGATCCCCTGGCGAGCTTGAGACTATCAGCCTCCCTCTCCGGTTGCTTAGTATCCCTAACGCGAATTTTATCCATTTTTAGTAGGCCCCGTTTCCATCAATCATAGTGTGCTAAACATTCGTCTTTGCCTGCTACTATTTTTTATGTACTGGAAGAGGCATTAAGTTTGTTTCTTGCTTGATAAAATTATGACAGTGGAAGTAATAGGGAAGCAATCATATTTTTCCCTTCGGTTTGTGGCGGTTTTCTTTAATCTACAGAGCATTAAGACATCACGGTGGCCACTGTTAGAAATAGTTTCCAAACATCATCTTCCTGCCCTTTTTCCATGTCACTTGGGGTCGGCGCAACACGTTTTTTTCTATGCTATGACCATAGCTATGATAACCGAAAATTTTGCATGTGCTTGGCGGAGATTCTGTGCTATGAGCTTCAAATCGATTGTAATTTTTTATTAACTGTCCATATCAGCTGACGAGAGATAACGTGTAATTCATCTTAACTTTCAAAAAATTTTCAGGAACCGTATAGAAGTAAGTAAATCAAAATTTAAATTAAAGTCCTGCTCAAATAACTAAAATACAAGACCATTGTCCACTCACATTTCTGGCACTAGTAACACGACCAGAATTCTGAAGTTTGTGTTGCAGCTAAAGCTTTTACTCTAACGGCATCAAAGAAAGTAGCCGCATTGTGTGGGTACCCGTGGTTGCACCTGCATTTAATTCAGCTGCGTAGTGTAATAGCTTGTTGTAGAAAATCTTCTCTGAGAATTTTTTTTAGCTAGTTGAGTTCTAAATAAGATTTGATTTAAAATAGCTAATATAACCAGGTTACTTAATAGCCACTGTTGACTTCTTCACTTCATCATCTGCCTGGCCTTTTCCCAACTACGTTGCGGCCGTCTTACTTTTTAACCGGAAGAAATTATTACTTGTTTGAGCTACAACCCGCTAACTTCCTAGACTTAGTAGACCAACTACACTAGCTACGAAATTAGTGAGGTCGACATTTTTGTTTACCTACCAAAATCTGCTTGACTGTAGATTCTTAAAAGGTAAAAATGTAGCTTGCTTATCTGAACTACAACCCAACTACCAGGTAACTTCGTAGACTTAGTAGACCAACTAGACTAGGAAATTATTGAGGTAGACTTAATTGGGTTCCTTTTTTGTTTACCTACCAAAATCTGCTTGACTGTAGATTCTTAAAAGGTAAAAGTGTAGCTAGAAGGTATTCTTAGATCACTAAAGTTACACAAGTACAATATTGTTCTGAACAAAATCTTACTATAATAGTACATATGTGAAAGTTTAGATAGGCGTGTGTGTATGTTTGTTATTCAATCAAACCAGAACGGATCAAAATGAAATTTGGCACAGAGATAGGTTATAGTCTGGAATAGCATATAGGATAGTTTATCACAGTATAATGTTCCCTTGGGATGCATAAAAACTTTAAACGCGAGTGAAGCCGCTGGAAAAAGCTAGTAAGAAATAAATAATAAATTGTTTTCTGCGCTATCCAGTGGGCCGTAGTTCCCGATTGGCCCCGACTAATCAATCACCTGCAGATAACATGGAATTTGCTGCGATCTTGGTTAGCTTCATTCACGTCGCCACCAAACAACTCCTGCTACATATTATTTGCGTTGAGGAATTAATTTTGTAGTTGATAATAATACTTTTTCTACCGAAAGTAAGAATTAATAATGTGAAGATGTCGCTTACGATGGTGACAATCACAATGCTCGAGGTGTGTTTGCTTTTTTGTGTGGGTTCTCAAATAAAAATAATTATTATATGCATGCGGTATCAGATGCATGTTTAGCAGATAGTGTCGTACCACTTTCGAGATTTAGTACCTCTAGTGTGTTAATTTCAAATGATTTGTAAATAAATGTTAACCCTTAACCGCAATGCAAACTTAGACATTTTTCTTTAGAGTGGTTTACTATAGAAAAATGTAGACGTTACATAACACATTCTCTATTCAAATTTTCTATAAATAATTTTAATAAAGAATCAGCTAATCAGTTGCTAAACATAACAGAGTTTTTTTTAATAAGGCTCGTTATCTTTTACTTCTGTTTGTCATTCAAAGCTTTTTGCTCAAGAGCCGGCTGCTATTAATTTGAGTTATAGTAAGCCATCGCCTTAATAATACAATTAGAAACGTGCCCAGATTGTGGCGTGCAATAAGCGAGTGGAATCAGCGAGCCGTTTTGTAAGATTGATGCTTTGACCTTTTGATTAAATCATCTTTTTCGGATACTCCTTTCATTAACAGGCTATTTTTTATGAAAAGAAGCTGGTTTATTATTCGGTATTAGTTTATTTTGATTATGTTTCTGGGACCGTAGGACCTGTCATTAGTAGGTATATTATTAGTACTTGTAAAATAACATAGGTAATTTTTACTTTCGCTGCCTTTGGTAATTTTGCTAGCGATTATTATTTATTAGTATATTAACTAAATAAATTTTTAATTTTATGTTCTTGATTCTAAGCTTATTTCATGTCCGGCCACTGGTTTCAGCAGTATATCACATTGCGTCACTAACTTTTCGATATTACTTTTGACACGATATCGCCTCAAAAAGTATGCTAGAGTTGTCTTTACCGCCATCATGCCGTATAATTTACCTGTAATCAAAGATATATTATTATACTTTCATCTAAGTTCCAGTTTTTACCAATGGAATCAGAGCAGTACTGAATTAGTAATGCTGAACAGTTTCTCTCCTTAATTATCCTTAACCAATTAAGTTGTGAATTGTTTGTATTAAAAAAAACTAGATATCGCTACTAAATTAACAAAAATCTGAAATTGAAGGCTATAAATAGACCTACAGTATTCAAAATTTATTTTTATAATATTTTCGTATGAAAAAATGAAATCAGTGTAGTTACCGATACAGTTTCGCCTGCCCAAGCTGAAGCTAGCAAACGTGTTTGGATTCTCTGGCAAGCTGGCAGAGTCCAGCCATCGCTCCGGTCTGAACTGCTTCGCATCAGCGCCCCAAGTTGAATGGCGGTGTAGACCGTATATCGATATCAAGCAGGTAGAATTCGCTGGCAATACGTACTTTTCTAAAATATAAAATACAAATTATTATTATTAATATATTATTATCAATTTAAACTAAATATAACTGATGCAAAATTAGAGCCTGAAAATAGAGTCCCTACAAATAAAACATGTAATGAAGATAATACCAATATCAAATCCGATTGAATCGGGAAAACCTAAAAAAAAACAACTGTTGACGAAAATATGCAACAATACATACTCAATTGGACATCCATGGAACAACTTCTTGCGATCCTAGGAACTGGACTATACATCCTCAAACTTTCTTTAATCACCGCTTCCATATACACAAGCTTTGGTAGATCGTGTCTGTTCAAATCTCTTTCTTGATTCCCGAGTACTTCTTGTAACCTGTTTACAAATGTGGAAATAAAGTAAAATATGAAGTAGTAAAGAATCTACATTATATATCATTCATCAATTTTCTCAGCATCTACAGCCCCATTTCAGCCGATACATGGTTTTGCCAATTTCCTCCTTTTTTTGCTATTGTCCATATAAGTTCTGCTCATCATGATAAACAAATTGTCTGCCCATGTTGCCGCAGAACTTACGAAACTTTACCACACTATCTTGCCATTATTTTTGATCAATACTTACTCTTTATAGATTCGTTCTTGTATATCCTGATGTGATCCTATCGATATCAATATGAATGTCAATGCTGTAGCTGTAGTGTCAAAAGCAGCTCCTATGATAGTGTCCAAGTGTTCTCTGATCTCTTCTTCAGTGAAGGCATCTTGTTTATCAGCTAAATCTAGCATTTGATCCAGTAATGGTTTGAACTTTTCTAGAACAGAATAACTAGGTAAAATTTACTCCGATAGAAACAAAGTCATTTTTAACAAGGTAGAGACAAAATATATGAAAATATATAAGCTACTGCAAGATGACGAATTAGAAATACAAACCGCATGAAACCATTATAGATAGAAGAAGGTTTATACATAAAGGGATAGTTTTACCTGTTCTTGTTTCTTTAGTTTTGTCCGAATTCTCAATAGATCTAAAATCTGATTTACGGTTAGAGATCACCTGAAAAAAATATAAATGTTTCATGTTCATTTTCGAACCCGGGGCGTATTGACGATAATCAATCAAACATCTCGTGAAAATATGTTACAATTAATATAATAAATAAAAATATTTTATTGTCAGGCATCAAGGCCCATAGGGTATTAGTATTACATCTTACTTTAAAACTATGTTAGTACACGTAACATGCAGGAACACTCAAAAATAATAATGAAACGAAAACCACAATGACGGGAAGGTTTACCAGGCATTGTTGCCAACATGTAGCCTGATAAACCTCCCCATCGTAGGCCCATCTAGCCTCTCTGCAAACACCCTCAGAATGCTGTTGCTGCTTCCCCTCACTCTGGATATTACTAAGGCAACTTTCTTCCGCATTATCTCAAAATAATCGTCAGTGTGCGCGTCAGCGAACATACCTGACGCACTACAGTAAGGTGGAAGCCTCAACAGCGCCCTGAAGGTATTGTTATATTGAATGCACAGGGCATTGTCTGCTTTTAGGGTATGGTTATCCCAAAGGCTGCTGGTGTAAAATGTTTGGCAGTAGGCCTTAAAAAGAGTTAATTTGACCGCCACTGAACAACCATGAAACCTTCTGCACACCATATTTCCCCTCACAGCCAGTGCCCTGCGCTCCCTTTCCATATCCAAGTCGTCTTTTAATTCCTCCGTAACAATGTGGCACAAATATTTAAAGTAGGCGACTCTCTGAAAAAGTGAACGATTTAGTTTTACAGGAGGGACAAATGTTGGATTTTTATTCCTACCTCGAAACACCAACAACTCACTTTTTGTAGGAAAATATTTTAACCCGTGCTGTTTGGTATATCCTTCACAAATGGAGAGTAATTTTCTAATTCCACTGATAGTAGGGCTGAGCAGCACCACGTCATCTGCATAACTTATGTTATTTAAACATACTCCATCTATATGACATCCGACATGCGTGCTGCTAAGCTCTACAAGCAGTTTATTAATATATATATTAAAAAGCCTCGGGGAAGTTAGACCTCCCTGCCTAACTCCGCATTCTAGTTTATATGGGTCAGACAACGCGTTAGACCATTTGACGAAGTGCCTCTGCTTGCCATACCAAAAAGATAATGTGGACACTAATGCAGTTGGAACACCTGCTTCCAGAAGCTTCTCCCATAAGACATTATAAGAAACCAGGTCGAAGGCCTTAGAAAGGTCCAGGAAACAAGCATACACCGGTGTTTTCCTGTCAGTATAATATTTGACAGTATGCTTCAATGCAAGTATAGCAATCTCAGTAGATAGCCCAGCACGAAAACCAAACTGTGTGTCGTGTAACTGGGTGTACCTACCGAAGTGTGAGTCGAGCACACTGTCAAACACTTTGGCTATCACAGTTGCCAGTGCAATTGTATCCAGTAACTGCTGAGGTAAATAACAGTGTCCTAAACATAAATTGAACAACATAGTCAACACTCTCGGCAGATGTATACCAGAATTTTGAAGGTGCTCGATGCTAAGCCCATCATGACCAGGCGACTTACCCCTCTTCATACATTTAATCACAGATTATATTTCTTTACAAGTAAAGCAAAGACGTGCTCCTGATTGACATGTCTCAGCATCGCGCACCCTTGGCGCAGACTTAAGAGGTGAACTCACTTTAAAATGGTCTTTAAAAATATTCGCTATCTCTGTGTTATCATTTTTACCATCCACACTAACTGGTAGGTTTGGAGTATTATTTTGCCTTTTAGTACCTTTCCAAAATTATGAAAATCGTTTTTTTGATTGTAGTGAAGCCGAAATATCCATTTCTATTTTTTCTTGGTTCTTAATGCACCATTTAAATTTAGATTTAAATATTTTACGACTTAATGTCATATCTTCAAAAATAGGACCACTAGTGGGTTGACCATCCATAATTTAAATTTAATTCTAGCCGATGATTCTTTAACATGTTTATTCCACCCTTTTATACCCTTTTTTCTTACAGTGTGTTTTGAGGTTCTGTTTATACTAGCAGTTTCACTTAATACGAGTATAGACACAATTTGTCCGTACATTTTATCCAATTAAAAATTATGGTGGGTATTATCACAAAATTTATCAGCACAATGTTCAAAATCTTTGAGAAAATCTAATTTCTTTAATTTATCGTTACATAAAGAAGTGTATTTACTTATTTCCTCTGGGTTTCGTTCCCCCCAACAAACACCGTTATACGAAGAATTAATTACATTGGTTTTCACTCTAATAACATTAATATCACACTCTATTTTTAAAGGAAAGTGATCAGACCAAAACGAATCATAAATTACTTCAATGTTTACAATTGTTTTCCATGCCGACTGTGTAACAAGACAGTGGTCAAGCCAACGCTTACACCCGTGTGAGTTACTGATAAATGTGTAAGTTTCCGATAACATGTTTAAGTATTCAATGTCCGCACATAATAATTCTTGCTCAGAACAAAAACTAAGCAGTTCCGTACCAAAAGACTTATTCGGGTGCGCATTGAAATCACCTAACACGAACACTGATTCAACATTACTATTTTGTATGATAGAATACATTTCACTGAGACATTTCGTAAAATGTGCTAAGTTATCACTACAATCTGTTGGCATATACATATTTATAACTATAAAAAATCGGCTACTTGTCACCACATTTACTGCACAAATCCGGGTATTGTCACATTGCACCACAGACAAGTTATCAAAAGCACTTTTTCTCCACAATATGGCCAGACCGCCGTGAGGTCTACCTTTACAAATACCAGCTGATGTATCCACTGAAGACTTCGCGGTGTAACTGAATTCTTGATCTATATTTTCCAGAAAAGATAAATCATGTGGATATAACCACGTTTCTTGTAGCAAAACAATGTCAGCTGTTTTGCACAGCAAGCGCACACAGTTAACAGATGTCTTAATATTTTTACAGTTAAATGTTATAATATTTAATTTTGATGTACTATTCATTACTTGCATTATTTATTCCATCTCTCCCGGAAATAATATTATAGCTAAACCATTTTTCTTCAGAAAGTTACTAAATGAACAATTAATAATTTCTTCTGTCTCCTAATAAGCTTGGTGTAAATTCCATCTATTGAATCTTCTGTATTCATTAATACAGTTTTCGTAATTGTGATAATTATAATAATTAGAAAAATACTTACCGCTTCAGTAATATCTCTCATGACTTTCATGAGGCTGTCTTGCTTTTTTTTGTATGAACTCAAATTGAATATGTATGGGATATGTAACCAGATCCTCTGTATCCTCTCAAGGTACAGACCAAATAAATCTTCGGCTGCATGAGCATATTTATTCACAGCCTCGCTGTTCTTATCCGGTTTAAGTCCAAGTGTTGTCCCTATTATATAAAAAATATGTAATCTTGCATATGGACGATCACTTCATGTCTGAATTCTTGATTTGCTAGCGTCTATTACAATAAAATTACCGACACCAAACGCAAAAAGTTAACTTTGGTATTTAAGATATAGGACTAAGTATGCATCCTTGAGGTACACCTGATTTAGTTTGAAGATGATGATCGGTTTTAACAATGTTCCATTAATAAGTGTTTTGCTGATTATACAATGTATCCAGACTTATAGTAATAAAACTTTAAGTTCGTAAAATACAAAACAATATATCACGGGAATTTAACGCGATGAATTAGATTATTTATTTACCTATTTAACCCGACGTTTCGACCGTGAATAACCGCGTAACCGTAATTCATCGCGTTAAATTTTCCGTGATATATTGTTTTCCATTATGAAACGCGAAAGTTTTAAAGTTAATATTTCGTAAAATACAATACATATTTTCAATAAAAAAAATTCGATACCTAAAATTCTGCAAAAATATAAGGCAAAATTGTGCAGGGGTTCTTTTTAGGCAATAATAAAATTAAAACTAAGGATGGCTTAGAGCTGTGTTTATTTAGTCAGTGTGTAGACCAACTCAAAGACTAACAAAAAACCGGCCAAGTGCGAGTTGGACTCGCGCACGAAGGGTTCCGTACCAGTATCGCAAAAAACGGAAAAAAAAGTAAAAGTATTTGTTGTTATAGCGGCAACAGAAATACATAATCTGTGAAAATTTCAACTGTCCAGCTATCACGGTTCATGAGATACAGCCTGGTAACAGATAGACAGACAGACAGACGGACCGCGGTGTTTTAGTAATAAGGTCCCGTTTTTACCATTTGGGCTAAAAAGCATAAAAGACATATTATTGTGTTAATCCCTAAAATTGTTTCAGAATTTTAGTTATTTTTTGTTTTTAGGGTTCCGTACCCAAAGGGTAAAAACGGGACCCTATTACTGAGACTCCGCGGTCCGTCTGTCTGTCTGTCTCAAATTCAAAAATTCAAATTCAAATTAAATTTGAAAAATAAAAATAAAAATTAATTTTAATTTTTTTGTCTGTCTGTCACCAGGCTGTATCTCATGAACCGTGATAGCTAGACAGTTGAAATTTTCACAAATGATGTATTTCTGTTGCCGCTATAACAACAAATACTAAAAACAGAATAAAATAAATATTTAAGTATGATTTTTTTGCAGTATTTTGCGATAATGGTACGGAACCCTTCGTGCGCGAGTCCGACTCGCACTTGGCCGGTTTTTTGTTAATGACGAATTCAAATCTGGTCATTAAAAAAACTACTTACTATATACTTACTACACGCAGTTCCCAATAAATTATTGTACATGTACGGTTGCACATCAAACTGGTCTTTTCCTACATGACAAGCAATTTGGGAAACCAGTCTTTTCGCTTGAATGACGTATTCTTCTACAAAAGTGTGCAGTACTTGCTGGTTGAATGCTGGATTTAGGAGTTTTCGGTGTGTTCTCCATACTGATACTAAAATGAAGCGAACATAATAATAATAGCTCCTACCCGCGGAAAGGCCCGAGTGAAAAAGTGTTTTCTATACCAAGGAACCTTAATACCGCGGTTTTCTATAGTCTGTTCATTAAAATTTGTCTCTTTGTCAATGGAAGAAGTGCAAAGAAAATTCTTGTGAACGTCTATGTACTTTTTGCTAGAGAGAAAAATCAAGGTCAGAGCTTTTAACCCCTGCCCCAACTGCGAGGGAGCCCTTTATGGTAAACAGTTTATATGTTATATGTCATAATCCAGTTTTTAATCTATGGTATGTAGCAGACTTAGATACTTTTGCAGTAAAAATATTAATATGGATTGTTATTATTGTAGAAATGTGGGATTTGCGGGGCAAGTAAAATGATGAACAGTTTACTATTGGTTTTTTATTCAACACAACACAGTGAAAATATTCAAATAATAATTTAATACGTCCTCTCGTCTTCGCTCTCAAAACTCCAACCAATACTTCACTGACATTTCATCTTCCGCCTCTTTCTCACACTATCATTCCTTCTCTCTCACCCACGGTGCATTCCATTCCGCATAGATAAACAGTAATATACACTCATCCTACATTATCAATCCAATGTAACAAACATTGATTCTTTTTTTTATCTCGTCTGCCTATTGTGAGTGCTTACTTGATCACGTTAAATGCATTAACATCAATTTTAATTAAATATTTATTTGCGTTTTTGGTTGTAACCGCCAAGCCTAAATAGTTTCAGTACGAATTAAAGTTTACGTAAACGCGTTCGAGTAAGTCATTATGTCCAACAAGATGTAAGCTTATAGCAGCTGTTACTGTCCATCTGCAGGGTAAAGGCCTGTTCTCATGCAGAAAAAACAAGGGCATGTATCATCACACTTGCTTAAGGAGGGTTGTCGATTTCAGACTTATATTAAATAGAAGTCCAGGTTTAATCAAGATGTTTTACTTCAGCGACGTCTAAGATAATCTTAGAAGGTAAATGAATGGAAGAATGGAATGGAGTCTATGTTTGTCATCGACATGCTACGAAGTATTGAAAAAGAAACATTAGTACTTGCTCGGATTTGAACTCACGACCTCAAGCACGAGAGGCGAGGTATTAGCCATTGTGGCATCACGAAAATTATTATTACTTTATTGTATCTTGTTACCTTTCCAGGAAACTTGTCTAGAAGTAACTCATTAACTCGGGTCTTGAACTCCTTGGTTTAAAACTATTAAGAACAAAAAAAAGCAGAAGTAGCGATGATAATATATTTACTTACCATCCGCTGTAATAAGTCCCCTGTCATACATCTCCTTTGCAAAATGGTACAAGTATGGTTTCTCCAAACACTTATTTGCTACCGTGAGACTGTCATCAGGATCTGATATTACTGAAACAAGATAATAAATGTATTCATCATCATCATCAGCCTTATAATGTTCCCACTGCTGGGATACAGGCATCCTCTCTGTGAGAGAGGTAATGGGCCTTAATCCACCACGCAGCCCAGTGCGGGTTGGTGAATGTCACATGTCTTAGAATTTTTGGTTCTAAGACATACCGGTTTCCTCACGATGTTTTCCATCACCGTTTTAAGAACAGTGGTGATGAAATAATTGAACAAAGTAAAGCGACTACGTGGGTTCGAACTCACGACCTACGCCACGTAAGTCGGGGCTGTGACCACTGGGCCACCACTGCTCAATAAAATAAATGTATTACATTAAACGACGAGCAGTGGTGGCCCAGTGGTATCGGCCGCGACTTACAAGTTGTAGGTCGTGGGTTCGAGCCCAGGCAGGCGCTTTACTTTGTGTAAATTATTTCATCACGTCTGTTCTGTCCATGTCGTGTCCATTTGGTCCGTTGTGCGTGGGGGCTGTACTGGGCTGTACTGATAAGTGGGTACGGGCCTAGCACTAACATCTTGGAGCCCCTTTTCGCAAGTTCGTCTGCGGCATCATTGCCTAGGGATCCACTATGCCCCCTTCCCCCCATCCACTGGAGGGTGATTCGAATGGATATCGATATACTCTCCAGGGCGAGTAGGCACTCAAAGATAAGTTTGTTGTTAGTTAGTTTGTTTTCTAAAGCTTTGAGCACGGCCAGACTATCAGATAGGAATTTGACACCGTAGTTCTGGATGCCCAAACGCTTTACGGTTTTTGCAGCTTGTGTTAAGGCGACACATTCACATTGAAATATCGAACTGTGTGTGCCTAGCGGTATGTGAAAGTTGATGTTGAGGTCAAGGGAGTGTACGCCAGCACCTGAGCCGTTATTCGTTTTCGAGCCATCTGTGTAAATTCGTACTTCATTGGCTCCTGACTCATCCCTTTCTTCCTCTATTGTTTGTATGTTATAGTTTTTGTTGAACATAGGTTGTTTTTGAAATCTATCACACGGGGCCGCGATGAGAGGTTGATACTCAATCGCCTGGTCCAGGATTTTAGCGTGTGGACTAGTGAGGTTATTGCCCCATATGCCTAGATGCATTAGCCTGATGGCAGCTAGCGCCGCCTCTTGCTATATGTACAGGTCCAGGGGTGTTATTTGTAGGGCTATCTCCATGGCTGCTGTTGGTGTGGTTCTCATGCATCCAGTGATAGCTGAACAGGCCTGTCGCTGGAACCGTTGGAGTCGGGTGATGGTGGTCGAGAGTTCAGTCCTCGTCCACCAAACCAGAGCGCCATAAGCCAACATTGGCCTGATCACCGCTGTGTATAGCCACAAAGTAATCTTTGGAGAGAGCCCCCACGTTTTTCCTAATATGTTTTTACACTGGTGAGGTACAATTGTGCATTTGTTGAGTTTGTAGTCAAGATGCTTGTTCCAGAGCAATTTGCTATCAAGGATCACCCCCAGTACTTGACCTCTTCTTTAAGTGTTAATTCTGTGTTGAAAAGCTTTGCCTTGAAAAAATACGTGTCCAATATTTTTAGGTGATTTTTTTAGTCATCTACCCTATTAGGCTGCTGGTTTAGATCTCTAGGTCAGGCAGTGTTTTTGGTTTTGTCCATAACGAATTTCTCTGTAGCAGCCTGAAGTGCGACATCCCCTTTCTCGGACACCACGTAAAACCGTTGGTCCGTGATATCTTATCGGTCTATGACAGTAAAGGAACATAGTCTACGTGTGTTTGTACTCTAATTTTTCCTGTAAAGGTACTTCGCTCAGTCCGTTGAAATATAAATATGATATATTATTAGAATATAATATAATAGAATAGAACAAAAACACACAATAACAATTAGTCCATTACTCTTTTACTCTACATTAGAAATAAAAAATACAGCTACCACGAGAGAGATAGAAGGTAAATAAACTTACCAAACACAGAATGAGTACCGAAACGCCATTCAACAACATCTTCTTTCTGTAGACAATAGTCGTATACCCTTTTCTCCAGTTCCCAAAAATCTGTAAACATTATGACATTATATCTAGAGACTTTATATGACAACATGAATTAAAATAACTTCGCATAAGGCCTAATGCTGTCCGTAATAGGTCTCCTTAGAGATAACTCTAGAATTTTTAATAGATAGCTTCCTCAAGGGATTGGACCAGCCAGCGGCTTTGCCCGCGTGAAAGGATATTCCCGGGATAAAAGAATCCTACGTGCTATTCCTGACTATAATCTATACCTGTGCTAAATTTTATACAGATCCGTCCAGCCGTTTGAGCGTGAAGAAGTAACAAACATATAAACACACGCACACACTCACAAACTTTCGTCTTTATGATATTAGTGTGATACCAAACCAGAAATAATAAAAATATTGTAAAACTACTTACGTTGAGCGTCTCCAATCATTTTATGTCCATGTCCTATGATCGGCAATGCGCCAGGGTACATAGGTGGAGACAGACGACGACGCGGTTTCTTCCAAGACCACACCGCGAACACAACAACACAGATTACTATCAAAGTTACTTGTAACATTGTTGCGATCTCACGAAAGACTTTTCCTGTTTAATATTATAAATTGGTAAATAAGATTTGTTTATATAGCGTCTATCTTCCTATTGCTACAAGAAAGGGTAAGCAGATGTCATTAATGGCGTGATTATTTCATTCTTCTTCTTCTTTTCGTGGGAGGATGTGATCTCCTCTGATGTCAGAGTTAATTATTTCATTAATAAGAGATGGTTTAAATACCTAAGGTTTGAACTTTTAACCTGATGTGTATACTAGGGTTGAAGGTATAAATAAAATAACTGTACTGATATAGCTATACTTGCATCGTTGTACAACTTCAAAAAGAAACAATATTTTTCGTTGAACTAATGAGCGACTACTGATCATTAACAGATACTATCTTTAATTATTGTCTCCGTCACTAGGACAACTAAGGCTCATGTCCGTCTTGCTGTCACAATCTTTACATTTTATGGTATAGTAAAGGTTGTTTGTTGGGATGTTAAATGTTAGCGCAAACAGAGTCGCCCGTGCATTTGTTTGTGTATATACATAAATCGCGCGCAGCGAAGTGTTTTTGTCGGGAACGTGTACAGTTGTCTGACAGGAATCTCAGTACAGACCACGTCGGTTATCCCAAATTTATTATACATATTTTCTCCCTATAACCCTCGATCGGACACAAGATTGAACCAGACCAGGAGACCACCACGGGAACAAATGTGAGTTGTAGTTGTAAGTTGTGCATGCTTGTGTCACTTTTCACCTATACGGGCATCGGTATCCCGGTAATCGGTAGAATAAAACCCTAGTTAGCGCTGCCGCGTATCGCGGTTTCGAGGGTATAGACCTTGTAGGATCCAAGAGTCGCAGCATTGCTCATGGGCCCCAGTGTTGCCAATTGGCCTGTGATCTGCAGGCCTGTATTCAGCTGTTGATACTGTTCCCTTGCTGCTAGCTACGTCCTGTTGCTGACGTCTTGCTAATGGTTATTTGTTGTTAAGATGCAGACTGCTGTTCAGTAATGTTAAGAGTTCAACGAACGAATATCTTCATAAATTTTTGGTCTGCTTTAACACTAGTCAATTCAATCCGGACGGAGGATTATCAAAAACTCGCAAGGTCCCGCTCGATGACTTGAAGGACCATATAAAGTTTGTTTGTTGGGATGCTATATGATTGATATGTTCACTGAAAACTGTGTATTGTTAAAAATGTTACAAATGTTTGTTAACAGAGCGAGGGAGCACGTGCGATGGCATCTAAGGCGATCTGATCACGTACTGAGTTTTTAATTGTTTGGGTCACTTGGCGTAAATGAATAATGTGATGATTTGGGTATAAATATTAAAGTTATGATGTGCGATTCGACGTACTGGTATCGTCAACTAATAATTTATAATTTGATTTTCACTCTTGTCAACTACACGATGAGAAAACACGTTAATAATGACACGGTAAACTTTTCTTGATTCAATTATAAGCGTTTATGAACATTCCACGCACGCAATTTCAAGTAGGTAATTTGCTTGTTTCATTTTCAACTTTTCACAAGTTTAGGCTAGCGAGTATGTTCCTAGATAAAAATCATTTATTAATTTTTTACCATTTACACGCACTTAAGAATGATCAAGAAGACTGTCAGTAAATCAACAATTTTAATCGTCAATGAGCCGATTTTTCCAATAACAGCCGTAAGGCTAGAAAATATTTTAAGGAAGGGTAGTAGGTAGTATGCTAAGTAAGTTAACTAGGACTTGGCAAGCTTTGCCTCGGCTTTGTACGTCATTTAAGTATACTTATTGACTACAATTTTGAAGCACTAGAAAGGCAAAAATACTAAAGCCCCAAAATTGCATTTTACAGAAAAGCGATTTAAACTTTTTTTTTTCTATTATAGGCTCGCGCTTGACTATCACAACTGATGGTAAGCGATGATGTGGTCTACGATGGATCACGCTTGCCTAGTATTAACCTATTCACTCTTGACTTAAAGACCCCTAGATTATAGCTATCGGGAAACAGACTCCGGCAGTTAATTCCACTCCTTAGCTGTACGCATAATAAAAGTATTCTCAAAACGTTTAGTGCGTATGGGTGGGATGTCCACCATGTACCGATGGTGCATCGCCGTACATCTGGTAGTCCGATGACGAAACGGGCTGGGCGGAATCAGAGCATGCAATTCCATCGCACACTCCCCGAAATGCAATCGATAAAAAACCTACAAGCTGGCAACTCGGCGACGATGTTCAAGACTCTGGAGCTTTGACTTAACCAGTGCCTCATGAGCCTCTTGACCCGCTTTTCGATCTACTCTAGTGCATCAAGCTGGTATTTGGCAGATCCGTCCCAGAGATGAGAACAGTACTCCATGCATGATCGAATTTGCGCTTGATACAAGCTGAGCAGCTGTTCTGGCGTGAAGTACCTTCTCACCTTTGCGTGTACGAGGTTACAGATATGGGTCTGTAGTTGGCCGGGTCAGCTAGACTTCCCTTCTTGGGCACGGACTGTACGTTTGCCTGCTTCCAAGCATTCGGCACTTTTCCAGCCTCATAAGAAAGGCGGTATAGGCGTGTCAAGATTTGAGACAATTCAGGCGTACAGGTTCAAAGAACAATTGGTATTCCGTTAGGGCCGCTAGCTTTGTTCACGTCGAGGTTGTGCAACACCCTACGGACGTCTTTTTGATGAATACTAATGTCCGACATACTCGTCTCGCATCCATCAGAAGAAGGAGGGGGCCGCGCGCCATCAGGATTCAGACGTGAAGATTCCGCAAAAAGAGAGGCAAATAAATTTGCCTTCTCCTCAGCGGAGTGGGCCAGTGACCCGTCGGGATTCAGCAGTGGTGGTAGTGAGGGACGGCAGAAGTTCGACTCGACCGACTTAGCCAGAGACCAAAACGCTATACTACCTGCTGGGTAAGAAGCAAGTTTTGTCCCTATTTGGCCAATGTGGTGGAACCGAGCCATTCGCAACACCATCTTGCAGGACTTGACAGCCCTGTTGAAGGCCTTCTTCTTCTGACCCACGTCACTCGCCTTACGCGATCGAGCGTCGACCCAAGCCAAGTACGCCCCATGCTAAAGCGCGTTGGCGCACTTACATTCGGCGCCAAACCATGGCCGGTCTTCGCTAGACATTGATACGTCAGAGAACGGAATGTAGTACTCCATTCCCTGACGCAATACATCCGTCACGGCGTCCGCGCACGACGATGGATCAGTCGAAGAAAAGCAAGTAGGCTGCCAAGGATAGCATGCGAAAAAAGATCGCATACCATCCCAATCTGCTGATTTGTACCGCCAAACCCGCCGGGTGCCTTTTGGGCTGGGATCGGACGGGGAATAGACGGACACAGACTTCACCAGAAAGTGGTCGGCACTACCTAAAGGTAAAGCTATCGACACAGAGTATCTGTCTGGATCTGTTGTCAGCAGAAGGTCCAATCAATTCGCTGTGTGCGAATCAACATCCGGTATTCCGGTACCCTCGTTGCCCCCTGGACCAGCTGGGTGAGGTTTAGCGCTAGCGAAAGCTTACGCATTTCCAGTCCAGCATGGTCAGTGCACTGGTATGGTAAGAGCCACTCCTGGTTTTATAAATTATATCAGACTCGAAGAAAGTGCTACGGTGTAAAAGTGCAAATGGACACTGTTCTTAGTTTTAACATAATCTATCACGTAACATATTATATTTATAGTTAAATTGCTAATCAGTCTTTTAGGCTAGATCGTAATTAATTATTAAGAATTTTGTTCTTACTAATAAAGTAAAAATTCAAATTATTTTTGAGTTTGAATTTCGGCTATGGTATTTTAAAAGTAAACAATATGAAAAGTATAACTGAAAGTGCGAACTTGAAATTTTAATACGAATCAGTACATTAATAGAAAAGTAAAAATAAACGGTGAGCACAATTACCTGGAAGGTGAATCTAAACGTATGCAGTGTATGAGTTCAAATAACCTTTTTCTGCCAAGTTGAATGAACTGCTCGGGAGGGTACAGGAGCTCTCGTCTAAAACTAGTTGCCCGATCTAAGACGTAGATCTCTTTGGAGAGCAACTCTTTAAAATCAACTAATTACGAGTAGGAATGCTACTCAAACAATGTAAAAATATTAAGATTAAAGATAAAATAATAATAAACAAAGTATGTATAAAGTCTCTTCATTAAAATTAAAATACAAAAAAATGTTATTGTACAAAATCTATGTGACGCACGAATTGTCGTCATCTAGTTTCACACGCACTGGCCATGACAATTTAGATTTAGCCAGTCTCAAATGACATTTAAACGAACGTGACGCGGATTATCATTAATATTTCATTTTGTTAGTTTTCAGACCACTAGATTTTAGGTTGTCTGTGAAATTCGCCGGTCAACGAAGTTTGTTACAATAGCCATATACCATATACCATGCCATATACCATAGCCATACTGATGACGGGACAAAATTTATCGGCGTAGTTAAAATATATAAATAATAATAATATAATATATATATATGTTATATATATCTTTGGCGGAATTCCAGAGGGTGACACTTAGTGTGTTGTCCACTGCATAACTTGTACCTCTATCTAGACCCGTTTCTGGGACTGGCCAACTGGCAATATATGACTACATTTGTTAGCTTGGGTCTTACCTGTAAAAATAAATGTACGTGTTAATAATAAATAAATAAATAAATATTCCATTGTTTTTCGGCTCAGTTTTTCACGCCATGTATTATTACACTATACAATACATAACAACCCATGCCTCGGAAAGCACGTGAAGCCGTTGGTCCCAGTTGCCATTTATAGATCTTTGACAGTCGTTACGGGTAGTCAGAAATCAAAATCAAGGTATTTATTTCAAGTAGAAGAAGAACTACTTTTGAATTGCCAAACAAAAAATTAATAAAAAGATGACTGTAGTTGCAAATTCGCAAGCGTCTGTAGGTCTCAATGGAGAAGTATTTGCAAGAAACTCCCCGGACACTCTTTTCCATTAGTTTTAATTACAAGGTTTTGGTTACATCATTCTTGTTGCAAAAATACATAATGTAAGAACGATGTAAAAAGACGTGTACGTAAAAGCGTCCAGAGTAACAAATAATTTAAAAAAAAGCATTTTAACAGGCCGAGACAGCTAAGTTATGACCAATCCCAACTGATGGCGCCCGTTCACGAACATGACGCATGGATCGGCACCACTCAGGTCAACCATCATGAAGGGAACCGAATGATCCAACACATGTGCCACCATCAGTGAGAAATTAGAGAGAGCATGACACACTCAACTGCCAGGGCACACAGAAGTCAATGAACGACACATTGGTACAGTGAATGGTAGATTTATCTACAGTCCGAACATAGTAATCACACATGTACTGTGCAATTATATAATACTAAAAGAAATTGAGTTTATACAATACAAAAATTTTCATACAGTCTTTAGCAGGTCCAACAATACTTCAATACTTTTCTGCCAATCACTAATTGTTCTTGCGTCCTAGTGGCTGCGGAGCAGGACCAGCATTGAGCCAAGCATTTTTATCAGCGATGTAATCCCCCAACTTATAATATGCTTGCCTGCATAGTGTGCGTTTTATACAAGTTTTAAATTTCGTCTCATTTAGTTTTAGAATGTGGGGAGGAATTTTATTGTAACATTTTATACAGTACCCCATAAAAGATGATGCTACTTTAGCTAGCCTGAAACCTGGTTGAATTAGTTGGCCCCTATTTCTAGTAACATAATTATGTCTGTCGCCGTTTTACTAAAAAGATGTAAATTCTTTCTAACATACATGATGATTTCATAAATTTGGCGCACGGTTGGCGCAGTGGTTGAGTGATTGACTGCTGCGCTACGTGTCGCGGGTTCGATTCCCGCACGGAACAAATATTTGTATGACCTACAGATAGTTGTTCCGGCTCTGGATGTTTGTGTATGTGAGTTTAAACGCACCCACGATACAGGAAGAAATTTCTAGTGTGGGGCAACGTTTTTAAAAAAAAAAACAAAACAATAACAAATATATTGACAAGGTACCGTCATGATGTTAATGTCCTTAAACAGTTCCCTTAGAGAATCGCGCCGGCGAAGATTGTATATTGCTCTGATGGCTCGTTTTCACAGAATACAAATTGACTCAATGTCTGCAGCCCTTCCCCATAGTAAGATACCGTAAGACATTATACTATGAAAATAACTAAAATAGACTAACCTCGCGGTATCAACATCAGTAAACTGACGTATTTTTCTAACAGCATAAGCTGCCGAACTTAGCCGCCCCGCAAGTGATATCAAATGAGGACCCCATTGCAACCTCGAGTCTAGCGTGATCCTCAGGAAAACCGTTTTATCGACGAATTCTAGCTTCTCCTTGTTTAATATAATGTCACAATCATTACTTTTGACATTCGGCAAGACAAATTTTACGCACTTAGCACTTCTTTTTAGCATTTAAAACTAGATCATTAGCTGTGAACCAATTTTGAACCTGTCGCAAGACGATATTTACGTCGCCAACGTTACTCGTACGTCTATTTATCTTAAAAATCAACGAAGTGTCATCAGCAAACAACACCATGTTTAGATTGTTTTTCAATAGATGAGGTAAATCGTTAATGTATACTAGAAACAAGAAAGGATCCAAAATTGAACCCTGGGGAACCCCTGGGAACCACATTTTCACGGTTAACCCGGACGAATTGACACCGTTTATTTGAACTAATTGCTGTCAATCATTTAAATTAGATTTAACTAAACTCATCGCTGATTGGCCTAGCCCGTAATGCTCAAGTTTCAAAAGTAATGTTTCATGATTAACGCAATCAAATGCTTTCGACAGGTCGCAGAAGACCCCTATGGCATCTTATGCCTCTTCCCACGCTTCAAAGATATGTTTTAATAAGGTGACACAAGCGTCAGTCGTACAACGTCCTTTGGTAAAACCATACTGTTTATCGTGTCTTATTCGTATTAAAATGAATGAGCATCTGATTTAGCATTATCTTTTCAAATATCTTGCTGAAAACCGGCAGCACCGATACTGGTCTATAATTATTTGTGTCTTAGCCTTTTCCCAACTATATTGGGGTCGGCTTCCAGTCTAACCGGATTCGGCTGAGTACCAGTGTTTTACATGGATGACTGCCGATCTGACCTCCACAACCCAGTAACTGGGTAACACAGAACCACTTGGCTAGACTGGTGTCAGGATCAAGATCTAGATCTCAAGCTTCTGACTACTCGTAACGACTGTCAAAGATCTTCAAATCACAGCCAGGACCAACGGCTTAACGTGCTTTCCGAGGCAAGGAGGAAACTCGGTATGTTGAAATGGTCACCCATCCACGGACCGACCTCGTCAAGCATTGCTTAACTTTGAAGATCGACCCGTGCGGCTGTTATTATTTAGCCACAAGCTCCTCAAAAAATAATATTTATTAAATTAAAATAAAATAAATTAATGGGGGCTCCCATACAACAAACTTGATTTTTTGGCCGTTTTTTGCTCGATATTAATAACGGCAACAGGTAGACGCTTGAAATATTCACAGAATGTTTAGTTGTATATTCACTTCAAAAAATAATAGTTATTAAAATAAAATAAAATAAATTAAGGGGGGCTCCAATACAACAAACGTGATTTTTTTGCAGTGTTTTGCAATAATGGTACGGAACCCTTCGTGTGCGAGTCCGACTCGCACTTGGCTGGTTTTTACTAACTTTTCGATGGAAATACGGCTGAATGTCAGCCGTATTTCATTTGACTCCGTATCAAAACGCCCTATTCGCAAAACGACTTACCTACGAGCAGATCGTCCTATTCTCAAAATGACCTATTAGCAAAAGGTCCTACAAACAAAAGGTAGGGATTGGTACAGTCCTACAACACAAATATGAGATTTTCAAAGGAATAATTTTCGTCAACATTTTCTTGAGCAGTCTGTAGCGTTACGTATAGCTGAGATGAGCTATACGTAAGCCACGTTAGTAAAAATAAAGGTAACTATAAATTAAAATTAATTAAAAGGATATTGAGTATAAAACTATGGGCCGGCTTCGCACGTCGTACGAAGCCGGACCTTCCTAGCTGCCCACGTCGTGCACACTCATCTCAGCTATACGTAACGCTACAAGTCCCAAATAAAAAACAAACTTCCCCGAAATTTCTTCACCCATTTGTTTCAACTGGTTTTTGTAACTCCTGTATTTTCGACAGAAATATTGACATTTCCATTCCTTCTTCATATTTATATTGAAAGAATCTTTGCTGGATTATGTGAATACTTGTTTCGCTTTTTTGTTCAAAGAAACTTGCTAACTTTCGCCACATCTGAGAAGAAGTAGTGCAGGATATTATGTGTAGCATCACTTCTTCGGTCATCCTGGTCACCAACATAGTTTGCGCCTAAGCATCATTTGTCTCCCATGTCCTTCTTTCCTCCAAATTTTCTCCTTATTTAAGTCTACCTTCAACAATGTCAATTAGACTTTGACCTCGCAGTAAAAACATTGTCTGGAATTTCCAAACGTTCCAATTCTTGATTCCTTCCAGTTTAATAACTGTACTATTTCCGTCCATCGTGTGTCTTTTATATACTTGCTAATAATCCTTCCTTGCAGCTCAATTCTAGCAAGTAATTTTTCCTTCCGGCAACTTGACTTTCAACTGCAACTCACACCATTCACGTGTTGCAATTTTCTTTCTCCAGTATTTTCAACTAGACTTTTATTGGTATATGGACTGTGCCCATAACCTGATGTAAAATGGTTATTTTGGAAGTAAAAATCTAGGTCTTCTTAGGTTTTTTATTATTAGTACTTAGCACGATCACACAGTCGTTTCATACCAACGGTTCAAGTTAGGAGAGTACGCACAGATAACATCATATAACCCTACAACCACAGATAATAACACCTTAGGTGGGGTATCAAATAAGGCAGTTATAACATTGAATGTAAACATTTTTACAGTTTTTTTGCACCAAAATGTGTTATAATACAAATTTTAACAATCGAGTGGAATGCCTCAGAAATTTTAAAATGCGCCATCTATTGACATCAATTTTAAATTGTCCTTTCAAATAATCTTTAAATGTGAATTAAGAGCCCAATATTGCAAAATTTTGTACTTAGGAGAGTTGATTAAACGAGAACATAGAATTTGTATTTTCAATTCCAGAAAATGTTAATTTTACACATAATTTCAATGAATTTTGTGTACATGACGCATTTTTCTTAGCAATGAGACCCCGTGGCGACACTATCGAATGGTGTAATAATACAGCGTTTGTATTTTTTCCAAAATTATGGATTCGATTCCTGCCTAAGAATAATGATTATTTCAAAAATCCAATAATACAGTTTTAGTTTTCATCAAATTCGGTTCCGTGACTCGTTTGAGTGTTTTTCGCTACTTCTCATAGTTTCTGATAGGGCCATCCACGCTCATTTAGAAAATTCACGCTGCTGCTATATAATATTTATGTAAAACAATATCATACAAAATGTATAATATCAAATAATGCTATTAAATCTGCATCTTTGTATATTTGAAAAAAAAAAATATTCCTAGCCCAGACTCGAACCCATTATTTTAGAAAAAAATACACGCTGTATTATTATAACACCATTCGATAGTGCCGTTATTAAGGAACAAATTCTGGGCAATAATGTCATACGGCAAATTTAAGGAAAACATTTATTTTTTAAATACTCAAATTTTCAAGTTCATGCGAGCAGCTGACGCATATTTCTCTCTCCACGATGCAGCTAACTATTTTTCAGCTCAGTATGATGTCAAGTTTTTATGAAAGAAGTTTCAGCCGGCACACCACGGTACTTAAAAAAAATTATACCGCTTCCGCAACCTCCCACACCCACCGCTACTTGAGCAGCTGACACTTATTGTTATTAATCATAAAAGATCAACTACTGTTGTCAATATCATCTATACTAGTCTATACTTAATCTATACTAATCTGTACTATAATCTATACTAATATAATATTATAAAGAGGAAAGATTTTTTTGTTTGTTTGTTTGTACCGAATAGGGTCCGAAACTACTGGACCGATCCAAAAAATTCTTTCACCAATAGAAAGCTACATTATTTCTGAGTAACATAGGCTATATTTTTATCCCTAAAACGGGTCCTGTGGGGTGACCCACGGGAGCGAAGCCGCGGGGAACAGCTATATTATAAAGAGGAAATATTTGTTTGTTTGTATCCAATAATATTTCCTTGCGTGATCGAATCAGAAATGTAGAGATCCGCAAGAGAACCTAGGTTACCGACATAGCCCGAAGAATTGCGAAACTTAAGTGGCAGTGGGCAGGGCACATTGTTCGCAGAACGGATGGCCGATGGGGCAGAGAGGTTCTGGAGTGGCGACCGCGAAACGGAAGACGTTGCGTTGGAAGGCCTCCTACCAGGTGGACCGATGACCTGGTGAAGGTTGCGGGAATCCGCTGGTTGCGAGACGCACGGGACCGGTCAATGTGGCGACGCTTGGGGGAGGCCTATGTCCAGCAGTAGACTTCTTTCGGCTGATATGATGATGATGATGATGATGATCGAATAGGCTCTGAAACTACTGGACCGATTTAAAAAACTATTCCACCAATAGAAAGCTACATTATTCCCGAGTGACATAGGCTATTTTTTCCCGGTAACGGGTCCTGTGGGGTGGCCCACGGGAGCGAAGCCACGGGGAACAGCTAGTACTATATATGACAACATACTATGACATTTGTATTTGCTACGCCACCGCCCGGACTATGGGCTAAAACTATAAATATACTTTCATCTAAATTAAAATTAACTGTGTAGTCACCAATAGTTTTCCTGGCCCAGGACCATATATATCTAATAATTTCGTGTCACGTAGTTTTTCCACGATGAACTCCTTAACTAATGAACCGATTTTAATGAAAATTTGCCAACTTGAGAGATAGGATAGTTTTTATCTCAATATTATATAAAAATAACCCAAGCAAAGCCGGGACTAGCCGCAAGTATAATATGCAATGTTAAGAGCAAGTAGGTAGGTACTTACACTACACCACCGCCACCGCCATTACCAGTACTTGCACTTAGCATTCTCAAAGTGGATGGGAGTGGAAATAATTCAATGACAACACCATAGATAGGTATAGATATTAATAAAACAGAATTAGTTTATTATTTATTACTATCTTTATAACGCAATCACATTTGGAGGTGATAAAACAGACCGTATAAACCCAAAATATAAAAAAAAGATCTCATGTTCTTAATTCCAAGCGAATTTGTTGACTAGTCGCTGGCTTGATCAAAATGTCGCATTGTGTCTGGACACTGTTGATGTCACCCGTGACGCGGTAGCTGCGGAAGATGTGCGCAAGCATCGTCTTCATAACCATCATGCCGTACAGTCGCCCTGTAACATTATTGGGAAGTGTTAAAAATATGAATCTATCAATGTATTGACCGCTCAGCTGAATGACGACGACAGCTGGACATAAGCCTGTCCTAAGCATCGTTACACCTTTTTGCGACCTCAACGGTGCCTCGTCTACTCAACTACTACTAAATCAATCAACTCAGACTACTGCAGTCCACTGTTGAACGTATGCCTGTGCCAAGCTGCGCCACAACACCTCCTGTCAGTCAACACGGTCCTGCACCTTGCGCATCCAGTCTATCCCAGCAATTTAAAGGTCGCAGGTCGTTGGGCCTTTCCAAGTTTGGATTTACCTTTGGTTACATTGGTTTTCCAGTGTCTTTTTATCTGATCAGGCTAGATTAGACAGGTATAATGCCATTGCAGTGACTTTCAGCCTTATTAACTTTTCAGACCCGTTGTGAACAAACACGCTTCCCTGCCGTAAGTTATCACCAGGCGCTAGCAAACTAGTAAACATATTTTTTCTGTTTTCTTGGTTACTACCTTCTGCCCGCAGCTTCTTCCGCTTGAAATGTGTTCTATTATCCCAAAGGAACATACAACTGGGATAAAAACCATTATATATGACCTAATCTAGGTCATGATCTACTCATGTGCCAAGTTTTATTAAATTCGTTCAGCTGTTGAGGCGTGAAAAGTTAGTATAGCATTTATAATAATACATATTATGGAAAAGTATGGATGGTTTTTACCTATACAGTTTCGCTTGCCGAGACTGAAGCTTGCAAACGCGTTAGGGTTATCAGGCAAGGTGGCAGGGTTCAGCCATCGCTCCGGGTTGAACTCATTTGCGTCTGCGCCCCACATGGGGTGACGGTTGATTGCATACACCCCTATCAAGCAAGTGCACCCAGCTGGTAGTACAAATTTCTCTGGAATGGAAGAAAAACAAACACTTTTAGAGTGGTGTTAATTTTAGCGGCATTTTACCAGTGAAAATGTTGCGTAAGACAACAAATTTCCGTTTTTTTTTGTCCATTGAAAGAAATCATGATAAAACTTATATAGGTACCTTAGAATATTCCAATCTTGTAGAAATATAATATACCTAAGTAGTTGTAAATATAGGTACACGAGTAACTCTCTTAGAACAAGGTAGGTATTGCACGCCACTTATCTCGACCCTCGATTGTAAGGTGACATTAAAGGCACAAGAAAACCACTTTGCCATGACAACGCTGCTATAAACCCCTGTGTTAAAAGTAACGGACTCGGCTTGTTAGATAACATGCCATGCAAATAGCGGCAGGCATAGATAGGCAGTCGCTCTTTACAAAATATTATTAAATATACAGGTTTTGAACTGTAAACTGACCCCGATATAATCGTACTTGGGCAAAGTCTAGTTAGATGACGATGAGTAGATAATAATTATAATTAAACAACATACTTAGTTGAACATCAGCCTCAACGCTCCTTGCGACTAAAGGTACGGGAGGATATAATCTCAAGCTTTCTTTCAAAACTGCCTCCAAATACACCAACTTTGGTAGATCATCTTTTGTGAAATCTCTGTCTTGATTTCCAAGCACTGTTTGTATCCTGCAGAAGTAAATAATGTTTTATAAGAATTTTGGCACTACATCATTCTGGATTTATTTCTTAAAGTGATTGGCAGAGGTGTACTTAGTCCAAATTTTGATATTTATTTAATTTACTAGCATCTGCTCGCGGCTTCGGCTGCTTGAAAATTATTTTAGTATCGCAAGGGATCATTATACCGAGCTTATCGGGATAAAAAGTATCCAGATTATAAACTATCTGTGGGAAAAATTTCATCCAAATCTGTTTAGTCGTTTTTGCGTGATTGAGACACAAACAGATAAAGACTTTCACATTTATAACATTAGCAGGATTTAGATATGTTCAGGTCTAAATATATAGGGAATTTTGGGCACAAAGCAATAAAGTGTACTGGTATATGGAATTCTTAATTCTCACTGGAAATTTGCAAGCTAAGAGACCGACTCCAGAACCTCAACTTAGCAGTAGCAGATACTTCAGTGTGGAGAAGTTAATAAATTCATCATCATCATCAGCCTTTTAATGTTTCCACTGCTGGGACACAGGTTTCCTCTCTGTGAGAGTGGGAATCGGCCTTAATCCACCACGCGGGCCCAATGTGGATTGGCCGGTTTCCTCACGATGTTTTCCGCCACCGTTTTCAAAGCAGTGAAAATTAAATAATTTACATAAAGTAAAGCGCCTGCCTGGGTTCGAACCCACGACCTATAATAACACATAAGTCGAGGCCGTTACCACTAGGCTGGGCCACCACTGCTCTGCTTCATAAATTAACAGCTTTATATTTCTTTTAAGATTCTTACTCCTTATAAATTCGTTCTTGCATGTCAGGTTTAGATCCAAGCAGTATTAACGTGTATGTCATCGCAGTAGCCGTTGTGTCGTAAGCAGCTGCGACGATAGTGTCTAGGTGCTCTCTGACCTCATCGTCTGTAAAGGCATCCTTGTCCGCTAGATCCAGGAGTTGATCTAGTAGTGGTTTGAACTTATCTGAAATAATCTTTATCTTATCTTATCTTATCTTATCTTATCTTATCTTATCTTATCTTATCTTATCTTATCTTATCTTATCTTATCTTATCTTATTTAATTTGTAATTTTTTTTATATTTATTGATTATATTCTTTTTCACCACAAAAATTTATATACAGGACAAACAATCATAAAAGCAAGTGTACAATGGGCGGTCTTATCGCACAGGGCAATCTCTTACAGACCTTTGATGATATCATCTATCAATTAGGTATCTCATATATTAATTTAGGTAAGTAATTAATACCTTGTGCAGTAATTTTGTTTTCCTCCAAACCATAATTTGCTTTCAACTCCAATTTTCGTTTATTGATCACCTGTAAAATAACGTTAACTTAGTAAATATTCAGTAATATTTAAAGGGTTTTTGTCGACTCAAAAAGAACTAGTTAGATAAAAAATGTAGAGTCATGATTTATTATACTTTTTTTTTCAAAGTTATCTTCTTCCTAGCACTTTAGGTGGAGTCGGCTCTTCAAATTTTCTGGCGCCAGGACTATTTGTCCTGGGTTGTCGATTCGGGCAATTCTCCTTCCTACAGGAGTTTCCTCGTGCTAGTCCACTACAGAGGTCATCCGTTTATCAGTCACCTACCTTATTCATGATATCCTTCGTGATTTTCATTAGTTTATCCTGTTTCCTTTTTAATGAACTCCAGCTGAACGTGTAAGGCAAATGCAACCAGATTTTTTTAAGTCTTTCGATAAACAGAGCAAGTAAGTCTTCAGTTGCAAGAGCGTAATCTTTATTTAGCAATGCTCGATCTTGTTTTTTAAGACCTAATGATGTTTCTGCAAGCAGTTTATATTATTAAAAAGCAAAACCTTTTTCACAAAAAATATACCGACTTCCAAAGCAAAACACTTAAAAGAGCAAAAATAACTTTCGTTTCGGAATTCGGTGTCTTTGGTACCTCTAATTTTTTTGTCATTTTGTGACACCGACTTCCGGAATGAAAGTAATTTTTTCTCTATTTAGAGATATTTTAAAAAAAAATATCCCTTCGAGGGGGTATCGTTGTTTAGAGCTCTTTGAGTAGATACATACTGTACTTTTTGTTTTAAAAAATATTGGAAATCAAAGGAATGAAAAGCCGCCAAAATCAGCACTTATATAAAAAAATAAAAAAAATATTTAGCTTCCCTTTGACCTGTAAACTTGAATTTTGGTGATTATGTTTTTTATTACATATATTTTACCAACAAATACCAATATATTGATAATCCTATTACAACCAATGTGATTTTGCTGTTTGGTACGGAACCCTAAATGTACGAAGTCCGACTCGCACTTGGCCGTTTTTTTAGAAGTCGGTGAAAAGAGGCGAGAGTATAATACATATTCTGTAAAAAATAATAAGAGAGAGGAAACAAAGAGCATATCTCCCGCGTCTTCCGCTGAGCTTGGCAGTACTAAGTATTCATTTTACTTACGGCAAACAGTTTTCAATAACTGGCTAACCAAGTATCGCTGCACGTTAAGGTCCTTCCCAACTTCATTAGCAAGTAAAGATACAAGATTGCGAGCCTGCGTATTATACTCAGCCATAAATGTGTTCAACACTTGAAGGTTGAATGCTGGATTTAAGAGTCTCCGATGTGGTTTCCATGTTGACACTGGAAATAGTAAGGTAATAATTATGTTGATTGTTATTATTGTAAGCAAAAGAACTAAAGAAAAAGGAGATATATCACATTTATATTTATTATAAGCCCAAAAAAAACACTTTGCCTGCCTACTCACAAAATACCTACCTACCTAATGTAATAATTATAATTTTCACCATTAAGAAGCTTTGCCATCTAATTATTAATATTATAAATACGAAAATTTCGATGGATATATATGTTTGTTACTCAATCAAGCCAGAACGGCTGATCGGATCTTGATGAAATTTGGTTGAGTAGATAAAGCACATAAGCTAATACTTTTCATCCCGGTAATGTATTATAATGTGTAATGTTCCCTTGGGATAAGAAAACACTTTTTACGCGGGCAAACCACTGGCAGAAGCTATTTTTAGGGTGCCGTACCCAAAGGGTAAAAACGGGACCCTATTACTAAGACTCCACGGTCCGACTGTCTGTCTGTCTGTCTGTCTGTCTGTCACCAGGCTGTATCTCGTGAACTGTGCTAGCTAGACAGTTGATTTTTTCACAGATGGCAACAAACGTGTTTTTTTTGCAGTTTTTTTTACAATAATGGTACGGAACCCTTCGCGCGCGAATCTGTCTTGCACTTGGCCAGTTTTTTTCTTTTTAAATCTAAATTATTATTATAAAAGGTAACGGTAAAAGATATATAATTTGCAGTAGTGAATTTCTGGAAATCGGTATGCACTCATAAGTCGATTATACTTTCACTGATTACTTTTTATCTTTGTAAAATCCTCGGTTCCTTTGGCACAGGCAACGGGAGCAAGGCCGCAGAAACACGTTGTGGAATTATATATTAAATATTGCAGATTTCACTTACAGCTAGCTGTGACTAATCCGCTGCTATACATTTCCTTCGCAAAATTGTAGAAGTATGGTTTCTCTAGACATGTGTTGACTACCACCAAACTATCATCTGGGTCTGATATTACTGAAAACATAGGTATAGATTAGTATTATTTGTGTAGTTCTTTTTAGGATTTCTTATCCGAAGGGTCCAAACAAAGGTATGAGAAGCCACCAAAGTTAGCTTTTTTTACAACATTTTTTTCCAAAGAATTTTCTCACTTCCCATTGACCTATGAACATCAAATTTGGTGATAATATTTAATATCTATACTTCTATCTATATCTATACTATAATATATAATTATAATTATAATAATAATAATAACACACACAAAAAATTTAAGACTGGAAGAAAAAAGTACTTCATGGCCGACATCCTCACGACTTGGAACAATCCCATATAAATAAAGTCGCGTCAAACAAATGGCTTAAGATAGGTAGTTTGTTCCCTGAAACTGAAGGATTTATAATTGCGATACAAGACCAAATAATTAACACTAAAACTTATCGAAAATATATTATCAAGGATCCTTCAGTTACAAACGATAAATGTCGTAGATGCCACTTACAGTCAGAAACGATCCAACACATAACTGGGGCGTGCACAACTCTCACGCAGACAGACTACACACACAGACACAATCAAGTGGCAAACGTAATACATCAAAAGCTAGCCGTTAAATACACACTTACACAGGACGCAACGCTCCTTATTATAATTATACACCACAAACCATATTAGAAAATGACACACATAAGCTCTACTATGACCGCGCCATTCTCACTGACAGGACAATTCATTACAATAGACCGGATATCACTCTGCAGGATAAAATAAATAAAGTTACCTATTTAATAGATATCGCTGTTCCCAACACACATAACATACAGAAAACAATAACTGAAAAAATCAGTAAATACGCAGACTTGAAGGAAGAGGTAACTAGAATATGGCGTCAAGAAAAAGTTTATGTTGTACCTATAGTCCTCTCCACAACAGGCGTTATCCCAAATCACCTTCTTCACAGTTTAAAATAGCTTAGTGTAAAAGAAACCCTCTATATCACTTTACAAAAAGCTGCCATCTTAAATACATATCGTATAGTTAGAAAGTTCTTGCAAATAGAAGAAAACGAAGTAGGTTCACATCAAAACACACCCTCCTCATAACACACCACACGCTGCATTTACTTGGTTTTGGCCCGTAAATGTAGTTTAAACCAGCCTTAGAGCTGAGTTGTTAAAAACTATACAAAAAATAATAATCTAATATATATAAATCTCCTGTCACGATGTTTGTCCGCGATGGATTCCTAAACTACATAACCGATTTTAAATTAAATTGGCACACCGTGAGCAGTCTGGTCCAACTTGAGAGATAGAGTAGGGTAGGGTTGGTAGGGTAGGTAGGGTAGGGTAGGGTAGGTAGGGTAGGTAGGGTAGGGTAGGGTAGGTAGTTTTTTTTTTTTTTTTTTTTTTTTTTTCTTTTTTTTTTTTTTTTTTTTTTTTTTTTTTTTGGCGCTTACCTCTCCGCGCATATGGCGGAGTCTGCGAGCTACACGGTTCCCCGGACATAGTCCGAGACCTTTGGGACTCATTTAACCGTATAGTTCGGACGGGGTACATTTTGGGGCTTGACAAGCATACCTCCGCTGGCTCAGCCGCGGTTCATTTTGGACCCCAGATTTACGTCATACGACATCCTAATTAATAACTTAATTATTGATTAAGATACCTAACGAATCTTATGTGGGAGCTTTAATTAAAATAGTTGGATAAAAAGCTTACATGTTAGCGCAAATATTTTTTTTAGATTAAGTGCGCAAGTTTATTAATTTACATTTGTTAAAAACAAGTGTAATAATACGATAATCGCCATTTTGATGACAGTGGTGGTCGAAGCTAAAAAACATAAAAATGCAGATTTTGGACACCCTAACTCCACGACAGGGGTAAAGGTTTGCTAATTGATTAATTATTGGTCGAGTTCATCCATATTTCAAAATAAATAATTAGTGGTAATGAAGTTATTTGTTATTCAAAGTCGAAGTTAGGCGCCAATCGTGTTTGTTTACATTTTTATTTTACACAAATGTCACCCTTCCACATGTAAAATTGATTAGAAATATGACAATTCCATACTCTAAATATAATAAACAACAAGAAGAAGCCCTGATTTTAACGTAATTAACAAACACCAGTCCATTAATACGTAAAATTCATTACCACTACTTTATTTTTGTTAAATTTCCAATTCGTCAAGTAGATTGTTTTTTTTTAATGTAATAGTTGTGTGGCAAAACGATTTTAGCAATCGATTTTGTTTATGCTATCCACTCGATTAATGAGCGATTATCCCAAATCGATTCTTAAAAATAGAAAAATCCTGTTTTAGGCATAAAATACAATTAGTACTTAAATTATTACTATTAATTATTTCTTAAAGTAATCTTAATAGATTTTTGGACATTATTTGACTACAACCAACTAAACAATTTCATCGAACCGTGGATAATTTCGCGCCGAATTATTTATCCGATTCAAAATTCAAATTCGGAATGCGTTCGCTATTCAAAACTATTTTGTATAAAAATAATAATGATTGAGTCTTTATGTTTGATAGTCTCAGAAGTATACAGAGTGCCTAGTATATTTTTATGAAAGTTTGTAACGCAAGTGTAGATAAATTTAGTTTCGGGGAACCAACGATTTTGTGATTATTCGTTATATTGCAATGAGTGTCGTACTGGCCCAGTGGCTAAAGGCATCGCCTTGCCTGAGGTCATGGGTTCAAATCTGGACAAATACCAATGATTTCCATTTTCAAATTCATTAATGTACTTTCTAAGTATATTTTAGAAATCGTTGACAACGGTGAATGAAAACATCATGAAGAAACCTGGTCTTATAGTCTCAAATCGCCAACCCGCATTGAGCAAGCGTAGTGATGAATGTTCGTGCCTTCTCTGTATGAGAAGAGGCCTTGGCCTTGCAGTGGGACAATTATAGGCTGGTATTATTATTATAATTATATATTGAATAATGAGTTGAGAGTATGGTATGGTTAGGTTTTGAATTCGGTCGAGTTTGTTGTAATGTTATGAAAATTGGTTATTCTATACATACTTTTAAAATTTTATTTTTATTCATTTTAAGAACATAAGTTTGGTTTGTATTTACATCTGCATTCCCCGAAAACTATTAATATCAATAACCTTGTGCGTATCTTCTTGCGCGGTTCCTTTCCAAGCGAGTTATGGCATGGTTGTCAACCAACTAAGCTGAAAATCATCTAGAAGCATGAAATTTGGCAGAAAGGTTTCTCAAGTGACGTAATTGTGCAGTAAGAAAGGATTTTTGAAAATTGCATCCCTAAGGAGGTAAAAAGGGGTTTGAAAGTTTGTATGAAAAATCTAATTCCTTCGGCCATAATTCTTGAAACTTAGCAAAAGCTATTATTATTATTATTATATTATTCTTATTCTAAGTAAACAATATAGGTTGCCATTATTAGTTTTTCGAAACTCCCAAATGACGATTTAGGGGATGTTGAAGTTTGTATGGAAGAATCTGATTTCTTGGGTCAATCAACATGAAACTTGGCACAAATACCAACCTAAATAAACAATAAAGGATTTCATTATTAGTTTTTCGAAACTACCCCCAAAAGATAATTTAGGGGGTGTTAAATTATTTTTGAAATATCGTATATTTAAAAAATAATTTAACACCCCATAAATCACATATTAAATATTTCTTTGGTTAATAAATTTGAAAATTTACATAAATACCCATCCTAAGTGAACCATAAAGGTTTTCATTATTAGTTTTACTTATCTAGTCCCAAAATACGATTTTTGGGGAGTTAAAGTGCTTTGAAGAATTTTATTTCCCGGGTTAATAAATTTGAAATTTGGCACAAATACCAACCTAAGGAAACAATAAAGGTGGTCATTATATCAAATCAAATCAAATCAAATGTATTTATTTCAACGGCCATTATGCGGCACTTTTGAACGTCAAAAAATTTAAATGTTATAAAAAATTACATACTTACTCTTTTAAAAAAAATAAAGGTTTTTTACAATATTAACATAAATAGTACATACATTAATAAATTCTTATACGTGAGAACGATGCACCCAGCACTACTATACTAAATATAAAAACAAGTACTAAGTATAAAGTATTACAAGCACTAACAGGTAAATTCCTTCACTTGATAAATAGGGACATGGTTCTCACATACTTACAAAT
Organism: Anorthoa munda; assembly: GCA_945859665.1. Lineage (NCBI taxonomy): Eukaryota > Metazoa > Arthropoda > Insecta > Lepidoptera > Noctuidae > Anorthoa > Anorthoa munda. The sequence continues at coordinate 16,350,536 of OX243896.1, read as the reverse complement.
ATTGTAAACATAGGTAAATTACCTAATTCAACAACAACGGAACAGTGTGCGAGTCAATTTTTTAAACAAATAGAGAAGAAAATAAAGCGTTACTATAATAATTATGAATATACCGTACACAAATTAACCATTTTGATAGTTTCTACACTAAAGATTGTCCTACGGAGCAGGACCAGCATGTTTCCAAGCATTCTTATCTTGAATATAATCATCTAATTTGTAATATGCTTGTTTACAAAGTGTGCTTTTAATTATTGTTTTAAATTTTCTTTCATTAAGTTTTAATATCTCACAAGGTATTTTGTTATAGAATTTAACACAGTACCCCATGAAAGATGTGTGTACTTTCGCTAATCTATAAGATGGCTGATCTAACTTACATTTTACACATACATTTTTCGAAACTAACTCAAGCTAAGAATCTTACTGGACAGGGTTTCGTTTTTGACGTGGTTTTCTAGGGAAGCACTAAGGCACGATTTTGCGGCAATTCAACCTTTAAGGAAGTGAAAAGGGTAAAAATTAGTTTGTATGTAAAATCAAATTCTTTGGGGATAAAGTTGATGATCAAAATTTACATAAAACATTTTGAAAACTCCCTCCCAGATTGGGTTTAGGGGTGTTAAAGTTTTTTTTGAGGCAACTCACTGCGCAATCTGACTAACATAAAATGATAAATAAAAAAATTTAATTCAAAAAATCTAAAAACCCGACTGCTTTGCAGTCGGAGCATACATCTGGTTTTCGTCAGCTAGCCCGCGAATATGTATCCTCCGACTGCACAGCAAGATTTTCTCCTTGTTTAAGTCTTTTTATTTCGCTTTTATAGCAGTCGGGTTTTTAGATTTTTTGAATTAACTTTTTTTATTTATAACTTTTTAGTTATCTGTTTTTAAGATTTAGGTACATTTAAACATATATGTTTTATATTTTCGAAATCACCTCTTAAAGCCCTTTATTTTGATACCCCACACGATGGGTTTGGAAGAAAAAAGAATTATCCTCCGCAATATGGCGCCCAAAATCTGCCATTATTCTATTTTCCAATTTTAATGTAGCCAGTGACACTCGCGGGGTTAAGACGAATCGATTGACGTATGAATCATCAAAATCGGCCAACACGTTTGGTCTCTAGAACGCCACATAGGAACAAACATACATACATACATACTTACATACATACATACATACATAGACTGATAAACACATTACCCTCCTTCGGCAGTCGAGTAAAAAGAGAAGAAAGGAGTGAATAGCATATTTAGGTTGTTCAAAACTAGACCCTCAACGGCGCAAAAAGGGTTGATAAGTTTTTAGGGGAGGATTTTACTTTGTGGCGATAACCTAAAATGTATTATTGTTTAAGTCAAATAACGAATCGTCCCAATCCAATAAACCCACCAACCCCAAACCCAAATCCACGATACCCAGTTTTTTTGGTTGCCTTTACTAACTGCATATAAGAAAATCATTTATAGGATAAACGAAATCACGCGAACATAGTCGCGGGCGGAGTGCTAGTCATACATAAACATACTCATATTTATACTGGTCATTCTGTATAAAACCGTCTGAAATGATCAATGTAAAACTCTCTTTTATATTAAAATGTGCCCGATAAAATATTTTGAATACCGACTGCATTCCAAATTTGAATTTTGAATTCTTTTACGTTCGGCGAATTCGGCGCGAATTTAGCCACGAATCCTATTTTTTTTTCAATTTACTCTTCTGATAACATTATGAAAGCATTTATGTATAGTTATTACTATATATTATTACTATAAGTTGTTATTTTATTTTGTGCCTAAAAACTAATTTTAATTTTAAAACAATACATTTTTGAAAATCACTTTTTTATTTAAATTAATAATTTTAAATAATCGAAATACACTTAATCGATTAGGCTGAATGCAGTTTTAATCGATTAATAGACGCGTGAATGGACAGCAAAAAAAAACAACACCAAAGAAATGTCATGTTGTAAGGTTGCATCAAAAGGACATGGCTAAATAAAGTATGGACGATTGCCCTAGCAATGAATTAACATTTTAACTATTAATACGTTATTCTGAATAGCTGAATATGAGTATTTCGTATGAAAAAAGTTACAGACACTTTTTATATCGTCACAATCCTGAAAATAAAATCGTAGAAACGCCTACATTAATAGGTATACACACTTGTAAAAGAATAAGATTTTGCTATGACACTTTATTAAGGCGCTTAATAATAACAGACGCACAGGTCGATCTTCAAGGTTAAGCAACGCTAGCCGAGGTCATTCCGTGGTTCCATCGTGTACCATCTTTACTTAGCGAGTTTCCTCTGTGTCTTGGAAAGCAAGTTAAGCCGTTGGTCCGTTGGCTGTCATTTGAAGATCTTTTATTTGTTGCTACACCACAGTTTATGCTTCTTATGATGAATCAATACGCAATTGAAACTTAAGACCATACTAGTTGGCTCTGTATTAATACATAATACCCGGCGAAAAGTATTTCGTTTAAAGTGAGTTCTCATGACACCCCCAACATGTTTTTTTTATTTGGTTCTAATCGAATCGAACTTTTTAGTGTTAGCACTATTTAAGCGCCGTTGCTTAGCAGATTTTGCCAATAATTTCTAGAAATCAGATAATCTCTAAGGTTTTGAGATGTATTGCGAAAGGTACAAAAAAATACTGAATACTGAATACTGTTCGTTTCGATTTACGCAAATGTCTTTAAAAGTAGGTTTATTGACTACAATTTTTCGTAGAACGGAATCTTATGTTCTTCTTGTCAAATAAAAACATGAAAAATCTTTTAATTATTTGATTAATTCACGAAAGTTCTAGAATAATAAAACTGTAATAATTCATTAATGAATATTTGAATGTTACGAGCTAGAGAGAAATTTCTAGACGTGCTAAGGGCAGTTGTTTAGCCATGTCCTTTTAAGCAATTTTTTTCCAGATTTTGGCTTGTTTTTTTATGAATTTTTGTATGACAAATTAGGAACATAAGGACGCAAATAAAATGAGTATATCTTTGTGTTGTCCTTTTGCATCTTTTCAGCAAGGGAAAAGGTTGTTTATGTACATATTTTGAGCAAATCTAAATTGTCTACCATTTGGAAAGGTGTAGTAATTCGTATTTTGTACACATTTTGCAGTAGACTGACGCGGTTTAACCGAGCGCAACATGTAAATAAAGATATTTTTTTCAAATTTACTGTGTAAGATAGCTGCGTAAACTTATTTTTCTGAATAAATTCGAATGTTGAAAGTTCAAGTAAATTCCTGAATTTCATGACGTAATTTGCAACAACCTGTCGACTCAGCTGGTGTGTCATGTGTCAAAATCTTGTCGAGCAGAGTGGTTAATCTAAGTTCAATTTTTCACGTTACATTATTATTATCAGAGATTACATTTATATCGAGTATACATATGAGTTTCTTAAATACTTATTTTTTACAGACATTAAGATCTTATTTTATAGTATGTTATAGTGATATCTAGTTTCTATTTTGTTCTTAGATTAATATATCACTCTGTACGCTTCCTATTTTATATGATCACTCTGACCCGGCAAACTTTGTTTTGCCATAAAAACACCTAATATGCATCTACCCTACCTACCCTACCCTACCCTACCTACCCTACCCTACCTACCCTACCCTACCCTACCTACCCTACTTACCCTACCTACCCTACCCTACCTACCCTACCCTACCTACCCTACCCTACCTACCCTACCCTACAGGAGATAGGGAGATCGAGAGTGCGGTAAGGTTTGCAGAAGCCCCTCATCCAGCTACACAAACGCCCCTGGAGTTCATGTGCCTGGCAGACCAAGAGTTACTAGACAGTAACAATGTGCAGGCGGTGCGAATATTCACCGACGGCAGCAAGATTGAGGGGAAGGTCGGAGCCGCATTATCCATTTGGGATAATGAGGGCGAAATCCGGAACCTCAAGCTTAGTCTTGCCGCGTACTGCACAGTCTACCAGGCGGAACTCCTGGCCATTTGCAAGGCGACAGAAGTGATCCTCGCGCGGCAAGAGGCGAGCTATGGTTTGTACAGCGACTCAATGTCCGCATTGCAGACGCTTGCAAACCATGGCTCGCTCCATCCCCTGGCAGTTCGCGCGCGCGCTAACCTGGCTCACGCCCTGTGCCAGAACAAAGCTGTGACTTTGTTCTGGATCAAGGCCCACGCGGGCCTGCCGGGGAATGAGCGAGCGGACGAGTTGGCTAAGAAAGCAGCATTGTCGTCACGGAGGAAGCCGGACTACGACCAGTGTCCGGTTTCATTTATCAAGCGGCAGATCCGTTTGGAATCGCTTGATGAATGGAATCGAAGATATGTGTCGGGCGAGACTGCTTCGGTGACGAAAATGTTTCTTCCGGATGCAATAGCGGCTTTCCGTATCGTACAACAGGTGCGGCCCGAAGGCGTCCTCACGCAAGTTTTGACGGGGCACGGTGGGTTCTCTGAATACTTGAATCGCTTCAAGTGTAAGGATAGCCCATCGTGCGTCTGCGATCCAGGCGTGGCAGAGACTGTTCAGCACATACTTGTAGAATGCCCGTTATTTATCAGGGAGCGCTACCAACTTGAATGTGAGCTGGACAGGAAAATAACGAGGGAGAGCCTGCATGGGCTCATGGACAAGAAATATAGGGAAAGATTCTTGGAATACTGTATTAGAGTAGCCACTGCGGTTATACATCGAAATAAAACCTGAGGTGCACCGTGCTTCATTAGTATTATGTATGATATTTAAATGCAAGCACGGAATGCAGCCTGGACATGTGTAACCGGCAGTATTTCATGTTAGTACCTAAGTTTTTAGACTGTGTAAGATTACTGTGATATTTTTGATAACTGTGCTTGTGTTTTTGATCCCAAATCGTAATACGATAACTGTACAAATTTTTACTGTGATAAATCGCACCATGTATACCTGAGATAAACAGCACTTTTCGCACAAATTGTCTTATTAGCACCTTTTGCTCATTGTAAATAGCACCTCTGCACATTATTGTATTTCTACTATTTTTATAAGAAATAAATCATGCCCATAGAATAGATTAAATAAAAGTGGGCGTCCTACCCACAGAATGTAAGATGATGAATGCAAGAAAGAAATAGTATGAAGAATGAAAGTACGAGAGGCATAAAAGATTGACCGGAATGACTGAGGTTGAGCACATAAGGCGCCAATATCGTTGGCGGGGATTAGTGTTAAGAAAAAAAAAAAAAAAAAAAAAAAAAAAAAAAACCTACCCTACCCTACCTACCCTACCCTACCTACCCTACCTACCCTACCTACCCTACCTACCCTACCTACCCTACCCTACCTACCCTACCCTACCTACCCTACCCTACCTACCCTACCCTACCTACCCTACCCTACCTACCCTACCCTACCTACCCTACCCTACCTACCCTACCCTACCTACCCTACCCTACCTACCCTACCCTACCTACCCTACCCTACCTACCCTACCCTACCTACCCTACCCTACCCTACCCTACCTACCCTACCCTACCTACCCTACCCTACCTACCCTACCCTACCTACCCTACCCTACCTACCCTACCTACCCTACCCTACCTACCCTACCCTAACTACCCTACCCTACCTACCCTACCCTAATTTTCCATTTTTTTTTTTTTTTTTTTTTAAATCTAAACCATTCTCGAATCTCCACGAACACACACAAAAAATTTCATCAAAATCGGTCCAGTCGTTTAGGAGGAGTTCAGTCACATACACACGCACACAAGAAATATATATATTAAGATATAAAATTTTGAGCATTGCTGTTATACATTTATTTTTATCAATTGTAAACATTTTGATAAAATCCATACTATAATATATGTCAGCTATAAGTTTACTAAGTTTCTCAGGTCTAATTTGCAATTTCTAGGTCTCATATTGACTTATTATATAGCATGTTCTTAGCAATATCGGGCTTCTATTTTGTTTATAGATTATATATTGCTCTGTTCGCTTCCCATTATATATATGTATATATAATTTCGAGCATTGATGTTACTATTTATTTCTTTTGACTGTTTTTCCTGCAACATTGAAACAGTATTCTATAAATACAGTGCTATATTTTTTGTCAGATATGAGCCTATTGAGATTCTCTGGTCTAATATCTATCCCTAGCTTCTGTTCGATTTCGAACCTTTCTTGGCCATATACCGGGCAGTCAGTGATTATGTGGATCGCTGTTTCGTCTTCGTCGGGGTCACAAGTGCATGATGGGCTTTCCTTGCACCTGAACCTGTTCAGGTATTCCGAAAACCCACCATGCCCAGTCATTACTTGGGTAATTAGCCCGGTCGGTCTTATTTTTCTGACGATATTATGAGCGTCCACTGCGTCCGGGAAGAAAAGTTTTGTTGTTGAGGCTGTGTCACCCATCCTGTATCTCCGGTTCCATTCGTCAAGCGAATCCTTACGGATTAAGCGCTTGACGAATGAAACCGGACACTGGTCATAATCCGGTTTCTTCTTTAGATTTAGCGCAGCTTCTTTAGCCAGATGGTCGGCTCTCTCATTCCCTTCCATTCCTGCGTGCGCCTTAATCCAAAACATAGCAACATGCTTGTTTTGGATTTTGCATTTTCGCAAGTTCTCCCTGGCTTCAACTGCGAGGGGATGAGAGGATCGGTGGTTTGCGACCGTTTCCAGTGACGACCGTGAGTCACTGAATATGCCAAAAGACCCTTCTTTGTTCTTATGGATCTCCCTCGTGGCTTTGCATATGGCCAGCAGTTCGGCCTGGTAGACCGTGCAGTGGGACGACAACTTCAATTTCTGGCATTTGGTTTCGGCGCCATTGCTCCAAAGAGACAATGCCGCTCCCACCTTTCCATCAATTTTGCTGCCGTCCGTGTATATCTGCACTGCTTGTGTGCAGTGGTTTGCGAGTTGTTCCTGGTCTGCCAAGCATATGAACTGCAGACTCATATGTTCCGCCGGGTGGGGTGTCGAAGCAAATGCGGTACGTCGCTCGACGTCCCTGTCTCCTAGCATTGGCTGGGGTACCCCCCTCCTCGCCTCATACAGGGCAGCTGCCTCTCGTATTCGGAGGTCGAGGGGTAGTATCCCAGCCAGCACCAGTGCCGAGTTTAGGGATACGGTGCGGTAAGATTTACACAATTTTTGTGCAAATCCCCTCTGGACCACATTTAGCTTCTTCCTAACACACAACTTGTTGGCTGCCGGTGCACATGCGCTTGCCGCGTACATTATTACCGGTTCGACTACTGCCGTGTACATGGTGCGGATGACGTCGGGGTGGAGTCCCCAGCTGACCTTCGCAGCCCTCGACAATTGCTTGTAAAAATCCACCGCTTTTTGGCACACATTTGCAATGTGCTTGTTAAAAGTAAGCTTATTGTCGATGGCTAGCCCCAGGATCTTGATGTCTTGCGTCATGCCAATGGCGACCCCCCCCATGCTCAGCCGCGGGGTGTCGTATTTCAGTTTCCGCGTTATTACCATCGCATTCGTTTTATGCGGTGCGAATTTCAACTTGTTACTAACACCCCACTGATGAACACGGGCGAGGGCGTCATTCGCCTTTCGCTCGATCTCGATCGCTGTATCGCCATCAAATACCAGCACCACGTCGTCAGCAAAGGCTTGGCAGTAGTCTCCCCGCTCTGCCAGCCCCTTTAAGAGGGGGTCCAGTAGGGTGTTCCAAAGAATTGGTCCTCCAATGGATCCCTGCACACAGCCCTTGGACGTCTCTCTCACGACTTCTTCGCCTGCATATCTGACCCTGACCCTTCGGTTGTTGAGGTAGCTGTCAATAATTCTCCTCACATTTACCGGGCATTTTTCCTCAGCCAGTCTAGCTCTGATAGCTGGCCACCATGCACTGTCGAAGGCTCCCTCTATGTCTAGCGACACCACTACGATAATTTTGCGCTCTGCTAGCTTGCTGCGTATGTGTCCAACTAGATCATAGAGAGAGTCTTCCGTGCTCTTCTGGGGCATGAATCCGTACTGGCGAGTACTGAGTTTCGGTATAATGTGCCATTTCACTCTGTTTATGACCATTTTTTCCAGGACTTTTCCTAGCACCGGCAACAGACCAATTGGTCTGTAGGATTTTGGTGCCGTATAGCTCTCTTTCCCGGGTTTCCTTAGGATCACGACTGTGGCTTCCTTCCAGGTCCCGGGAAAGTAGCCCAGCTCCAAGCACTTGTTAGCCAGTGCCAGGAAAGTTCCCGGATCATAGTCGATCGAATGCTGGCAGATATCGGCCGTGAGGCCATCCGCCCCGGGGGCCTTTTTAGGGTTGAAAGTGCGCAAGGAGGAGTTCAGCTCCTCGATGGTGAACGGTGGGTCATGTTTATCATCATGACCCATGACGTTCACTTTTTCAGCCATCTCTCTAACTCGCTTGTGCTCCTCTCTATCATCATCCCTTTTACCTCCGGGGTAAAATGTTTCGGCCAGCAATTCGGCAGAGTGGAGGTTGTCCAGTACCTTTCCGTTCACGATCAGGGGCAAGTCCTCGTGCCGTTTCTTGGTTCGGCCTATTACCCGGTATATGCCGTCCCACAGCCCTTCCCCGTCTTGTTTCTCACAGAAAGCTTTCCAGCTTTCTGTTTGAGCGTTTCTGGCTTTATTTTCATATTCTTGTTTTATCTGCAGGTACTCAGCCACGACGGCCTCTCTCCTGACCGGTGCTGCGACACGGATTCTGCGCCTCCTGGTGGCGACTGCCCTCTTCAGCGTGGCGAGCTCCTCCGTCCACCATGGTAAGTTGACCCTGTTACTTGGCTTTATTAGGGGTATACTTTTGTTGGTTTGTTTTGTTGTGTTTTGATATTCCTGAATTTTGTTTTCTAAATCTACTGTATTTTTAATTTTGTCTATATCTAAAGGGTTAATGTTTTGTTCTGTATGCAACTGGGTCAATTTCTCACGAAATTGATTCCAGTCTGCTTTCTTACTATTTAATTTACGTGTTGTTCTACTAATTTGTATACCCCTTGCCTTCTCCAAGGCCAACTTGAAGGTGATGGTGTTATGGTCTGAGCTCGTCAAGCCTTCTACTACCTTCCAGTCGTCCACCAAGCCGAGCAGATCCGCCGCACAGACCGTAATGTCTACTACACTTGAGTAGAGGTTGGTTCCACGCACTGTGTGGAACGTTGGAGTACCGCCGACGTTGAGTATCTGCAGATCCATCTCTTCGAGAGCACCAGCCACCTCATTCCCTCTCACGTTGGTTTTTTGGCTGCCCCACCAAGAGTTTTGCGCGTTAACGTCGCCGCCCATGATGATCCGCCGGCCGAAGTTCCGCTCAATCCTTTTTAGCTGCTCCAAGTATGGCCCTATCGGTTCTGGCTTAAGTTCGAAGTAGAATGAGACCACCACGATCTCCCAGGCAATCGTCCTCATCTTCACCACCGTGATGTTAGGTGTGGTGAAGTCCGGGCACTGGATGACGTCTATGTCACCGTCAAAGACAGCGATTGCTGTCTTGACGGGACCGTCTTCCGTTCTATTGCTCTGGTAAATTCTAGCGCCGTGGTAGTCCTTCATTCTACCTATGCCTCCGATGTACGGCTCCTGGAGCAGTGCAAAGGCCATATTCCTTTTGTTCGCCTCAAGCATTAATTCATTAGTTGCCAGTGCCTTTCTTTGCAAGTTTGCTTGGGCTACTACGTATGGCCTTGTGTTTGAGTCAGATATTCCGCCGGTGACCACCTTAGCAATACGCCGTCGTGCTTCTGGCCATTGCATCCCATTTCCTTCTTATGGGGCAGTCTTGGCTGAAGGCGTTGTGCTCCACTTTATCCAGTTTTGCCCGCGTGCAGTTGCAGCATGACGGGCCCGCCCCCTAAAGCCAATCTGGGCAGTCTGCCTTCATGTGGGCACCCCCACAATGGCTACACCTTGCCTGGGTTTCCTGGCAGAATCGTCTGTCATGTCCGTATCCCAGACAAAGCGAGCACTGGACTAACGGAGACTGGTCGGCCACTCGAATCCTCTGAAACTCGATGTGTACCGACCCAGCCCCCGTCATTCGTCGCCAAATTGTGGGGGACACCCGCACTATGATGTGACTTTGGTGCGGATTCCTCGTGCGCTTTCTGTAGGCGATCTCTAGTCTGTCGGCTTCGCCGACTCCTTTGAATAGATCCCTATTCTGTTTTCTAAGCGCACGAAGGATGTCCTCGTCGCTGTGGTACTGCATCACGTCTTTGAGCACAACTAATGGGTCTTTATTCTTTAGGTCTTCGGCTCTCAGGTTTTCTGACTTTGTCAGCCTAGCCTTTACCTTTTCCCTTTCTTCCTGGTTCCTAAAGCTCATTATTACCTTCCTATCCTTGGCCTTTCTTACTTTTTCTATTTCCACTCCGCCCTCCTTCGCGTTTACGGCCACTCTTAGTCTGTTTATAACATCCTGACTTGTCTCCCGCTCGTTAGTCGTCGTGACCACCAGCGAGTGTAGAGCGGTCCGCTCCGGAGGCTGTCTCCCAACGGACGACACCACACCCGCGTAGGTTTGTTTTTCGACTTTTTCTAGATTTTCTTGTAGTTTGACCATGCTTTCTGTATTTGTTTTTAACAGGTTTGCATGGTCATCGAGCATTTTCCTAAAAGCCTCTCTCTCCTTTTCCCTTTCCCGGTCCGCTATCCCTTCCTCCTTCCTTCCATCTAGGGTAGGTAGTTAGGGTAGGGTAGGTAGGGTAGGTAGGGTAGGTACGGTAGGTAGGGTAGGTAGGGTAGGTAGGGTAGGGTAGGTAGGGTAGGTAGGGTAGGGTAGGGTAGGTAGGGTAGGTAGGGTAGGTAGGGTAGGGTAGGGTAGGTAGTTAGGGTAGGGTAGGTAGTTAGGGTAGGGTAGGTAGGGTAGGTAGGGTAGGTAGGGTAGGTAGGGTAGGTAGGGTAGGTAGGGTAGGTAGGGTAGGTAGGGTAGGTAGGGTAGGTAGGGTAGGTAGGGTAGGTAGGGTAGGTAGGGTAGGTAGGGTAGGTAGGGTAGGTAGGGTAGGTAGGGTAGGTAGGGTAGGTAGGGTAGGTAGGGTAGGTAGGGTAGGTAGGGTAGGTAGGGTAGGTAGGGTAGGTAGGGTAGGTAGGGTAGGTAGGGTAGGTAGGGTAGGTAGGGTAGGTAGGGTAGGTAGGGTAGGTAGGGTAGGTAGGGTAGGTAGGGTAGGTAGGGTAGGTAGGGTAGGTAGGGTAGGTAGGGTAGGTAGGGTAGGTAGGGTAGGTAGGGTAGGTAGGGTAGGTAGGGTAGGTAGGGTAGGTAGGGTAGGTAGGGTAGGTAGGGTAGGTAGGGTAGGTAGGGTAGGTAGGGTAGGTAGGGTAGGTAGGGTAGGTAGGGTAGGTAGGGTAGGTAGGGTAGGTAGGGTAGGTAGGGTAGGTAGGGTAGGTAGGGTAGGTAGGGTAGGTAGGGTAGGTAGGGTAGGTAGGGTAGGTAGGGTAGGTAGGGTAGGTAGGGTAGGTAGGGTAGGTAGGGTAGGTAGGGTAGGTAGGGTAGGTAGGGTAGGTAGGGTAGGTAGGGTAGGTAGGGTAGGTAGGGTAGGTAGGGTAGGTAGGGTAGGTAGGGTAGGTAGGGTAGGTAGGGTAGGTAGGGTAGGTAGGGTAGGTAGGGTAGGTAGGGTAGGTAGGGTAGGTAGGGTAGGTAGGGTAGGTAGGGTAGGTAGGGTAGGTAGGGTAGGTAGGGTAGGTAGGGTAGGTAGGGTAGGTAGGGTAGGTAGGGTAGGTAGGGTAGGTAGGGTAGGTAGGGTAGGTAGGGTAGGTAGGGTAGGTAGGGTAGGTAGGGTAGGTAGGGTAGGTAGGGTAGGTAGGGTAGGTAGGGTAGGTAGGGTAGGTAGGGTAGGTAGGGTAGGTAGGGTAGGTAGGGTAGGTAGGGTAGGTAGGGTAGGTAGGGTAGGTAGGGTAGGTAGGGTAGGTAGGGTAGGTAGGGTAGGTAGGGTAGGTAGGGTAGGTAGGGTAGGTAGGGTAGGTAGGGTAGGTAGGGTAGGTAGGGTAGGTAGGGTAGGTAGGGTAGGTAGGGTAGGTAGGGTAGGTAGGGTAGGTAGGGTAGGTAGGGTAGGTAGGGTAGGTAGGGTAGGTAGGGTAGGTAGGGTAGGTAGGGTAGGTAGGGTAGGTAGGGTAGGTAGGGTAGGTAGGGTAGGTAGGGTAGGTAGGGTAGGTAGGGTAGGTAGGGTAGGTAGGGTAGGTAGGGTAGGTAGGGTAGGTAGGGTAGGTAGGGTAGGTAGGGTAGGTAGGGTAGGTAGGGTAGGTAGGGTAGGTAGGGTAGGTAGGGTAGGTAGGGTAGGTAGGGTAGGTAGGGTAGGTAGGGTAGGTAGGGTAGGTAGGGTAGGTAGGGTAGGTAGGGTAGGTAGGGTAGGTAGGGTAGGTAGGGTAGGTAGGGTAGGTAGGGTAGGTAGGGTAGGTAGGGTAGGTAGGGTAGGTAGGGTAGGTAGGGTAGGTAGGGTAGGTAGGGTAGGTAGGGTAGGTAGGGTAGGTAGGGTAGGTAGGGTAGGTAGGGTAGGTAGGGTAGGTAGGGTAGGTAGGGTAGGTAGGGTAGGTAGGGTAGGTAGGGTAGGTAGGGTAGGTAGGGTAGGTAGGGTAGGTAGGGTAGGTAGGGTAGGTAGGGTAGGTAGGGTAGGTAGGGTAGGGTAGGGTAGATGAATGTTTGGTGTTTTTATGGCAAAACAAAGTTTGCCGGGTCAGCTAGTAATCTATACTAATATTATAAAGAGGAAAGATTTTTTTGTTTGTTTGTTTGTTTGTACCGAATAGGCTCCGAAACTACTGGACCGATTTAAAAAAATTCATCATCAATAGAAAGCTACGTTATTCCTGAGTAACATAGGCTATTTTTTAATCCCGAATACGGGTCCTGTGGGGTGGCCCACGGGAGCGATGCCGCGGGGAATAGCTATAATAATAATCTATACTAATATTATAAAGAGGAAAGATTTTTTTGTTTGTTTGTTTGTTTGTTTGTACCGAATAGGCTCCGAAACTTCTGGACCGATTTAAAAAAATTCATCATCAATAGAAAGCTACGTTATTCCTGAGTAACATAGTGTATTTTTTAATCCCGAAAACGGGTCCTGTGGGGTGGCCCACGGGAGCGAAGTGGTTTTAATATAGAATAGGAAAGTTAGTACGATTACTATTTAAGCAACAAAGTCGACGGAGCCCCCGCAGCGGGGCAGAAATAGGAGCCCCCTCCTCACTTCAGCTCCTGTCATCTCCGTCGAACCTAACCTATCCGTGTCGGTGTGCCCTAAGCTCCCGAGCTCGGTTCGTTCGCTCTTGGACTAATTCAATAACCATAACTGGTACTAGTCTATACTATCTATACTAATATTATAAAGAGGAAAAATTGTTTTGTTTATTCGTACCGAATAGGCTCCGAAACTTGTGGACCGATTTAAAAATTTATTTCACCCATAGAAAGCTACATTATTCCTGAGTAACAATGGCTTTTTTTACTCCCAAAAATGGGACCTGGGGATGGTCCACGGGAGCGAAGCCGCGGGGAACTGCTAGTTTTAACTAAAGCTCGGAGTGACAACTAGTTTTATCTGAACATCAAATATATCAGTGGTAAATTATAGTTTTGACTAGGTATTTATAGTTTTAACAAAGGCATTTAGTAAAAACTAGATTTATCTAGGGAAAACGCATTCTATCTAAAAACTGGTTTTAATTGTAACATATACACTTAAACGCATCGCGTTACCGCCGTAATAATCTCATTTGAAAATAAGGCTGAGAACGTAAAGTAAATAACTTACAAAAAAGAGGATGTGGTCCAAACCGTAACTCGATGATGCCACCATTTTTCAAGCAAAAGTCAAATAACCTCTTTTCAAATTGCCAAAAATCTGAAAAAAAAAACAATGTATTAAACCTTAAATAGAATTTAGCCGTTTCGGACCTGCTTAATTTTTGTTCATTTAGAGATGCGTAAACTTTAACTTGCAAAAAATCCACGCAAATATAAGACATTTTGACATTACAATTTTCATGAAAACTATGTAGCTTTTTCTTCAGCTACATATATTTTTAATTTAATTCTCTCGGTTTCTTAAGAATAATTTTTGGCTTGTTAATTGATCAAGTAAGTTGACAAAAAACTAAAAGGCTAGAATTATATAGCTTCACGATTTCAGGCAAGTCAATTTCAATGAATATCTTCTCTTTTTTACTCCATCTCTTCGTAATACTCGTATCTTCTCGCTCTACCCCAGTAATAAAACCATTTTTACAAAAAAAAGCAATCGACTCCCAAATAAAAACATTACAAAGTGAAAAACAACGTCTATGTCAGTAGTCAGGGTTAATGTTTTATTTCTTCGTTTGACACCGACGACTTTAAAAATTTAAATTATTTTTCACTTTGTGGTGTTTTTATTTGGAAGTCAATTGTATGATGTTTAAATTTTTCGTTTTTTAGTTGTAGTACATAATGAGCAAGTTCAATAGTAAAGTACCTATAATTACCAAAGTTATGCCTGAATAGATTATATAACCGGTGAAAAAAGAGTGTACCATGGTGAACTGTACACATCTGCATACACCTTTAGAGCATACCGGTGTGATTTTATGTTACGAAATGGAGTAAAGAATATACAAACATGCGATTGCAGCAATCCCGAAAGATTTGCCGTTTTTTATTAAAGATTTCTATTTTATATCACAGAAGTTCTTAAATGGTACCACCCGAAAAGCACCAGCTTCCAAACAAAAAAATAATTATCAAAATCGGTTCACCTACTAAACAGTTTTGAGGTAACAAACACATAAAAAAATACAGTCGAATAGAGAAACTCCTCCTCCTATTTTTGCACTTTTTAGTGTTTGCTTTGGAATTCGGTTAATTTTTTTAAATGATTTTTAGATTTTATCTTAATCCGGTACATAAAACAAATTAATAATGTTTTATGTACCGGATCGACCATCTACAGGATAGTAACGAAAATTTTACGGAGTATATTTGAGTAATAATATAAACAGCTTTAAGGTTTATCCACACATATCAGGGCCTTGCCAGGGACGTGAACGGACCGTGCCCCGTCAGGGGCTCAAAAAAATATCGTTGGGTACACACGTCCGTGCGTGGGCCCGAGCACGTCCCGTGCACGGACGTGTGTGAACGAATACATTTTTTTTTTGAGCTCCTGACGGGGTACGGTCTGTCCACGTCCCGTGCACGTCCCGGGCACGGCCCTGATATGTGTGGATAGACCTTAATTGTACTAGAAGTGTGCAGATAAGCTGTTTAATTATCTTCGTCGGGCTCTGGTCAAAACTAGACAAATGAATGCTCACCTGCTATGAGATCGCGTTGCTAATACCGATTTTGTTAATTATTTTTGTGGACAAGCAATCCCGCTCATTTCCAAGTAAGCCCAAAAAAATAAGATTTTGTAGTTTTTTTATCATACAGATGAACTAGGTGTCTAAATAAATACATTTACTAGTTTAGATTTGAGCATCTTGAATTTTCCTAGAGTATAAAAAATATAAATATTTGTTCCTCACAAACGCTACGCTTATCACAAAGGTAATTTTTTTAATCGAATTAGGTATTACGAGTATCAATTCAAGTGTCAATTAGCATACACAATAGAAATTCCATTGTTTTATGGCAAATTGGCGCGATGGACACTCAAGTTATCAATTAAATTAGGTTTTGTCTTACAAAACTTCACAATTAACAACTTGCAATTTGCATCTTATCCTAATAACCGTATTCATATCTAATCAACGAGATTTGCCACGGCTTTTTAGCTCGCTGTTTAAGATTACTATTGGGTCGCAAGACCACGACACTTTAAACCCACATTTGACTAAATAAAACTGCTTAATCTTTTTTACAAGTTCTTCTCGCTTGGTGGTCAGTCTTTAGTCGATAATGTTTTGGCAGTAGAATTGGCTACACCTATTATGCGGACTTGCAAATAAGCCAGTTAACCATTGGCTCCTGCACCACGCAATTCTTTTTTTATTTGTATTTGGCGAGGTATAATGTCCAGCAATTTTTAAAATGTGAGTCTGCAAACCCTACATAATTTATTTGGTTTAACCTATTGTTATTAATCAGGAACTGTCAACATATAAATTATTAGTGTTATATGTTAAAAGAGGTGATTTAGCCTACTTAACATTATTTGATGCATGTTAGTTTACAATTAGAATAAGACATTTTTTGTTAACTTTTTATGCCTTTATGTCAATAAAATTAAAATTAAATTTTATTCAAATTCAGACAATTTTGGAGTCCATTCTTTGTTAGTACACAACCTTATAATTAATATTAGTAAATGACAAAAACAATTTAATGAAATTATAATAATTATCTACAGGGATCCAAATATAAATTAAATAAGAAAGACACAATATTTAAATTAGAATTAAAGTTGTCAAAAAGTAAAAATGTTACAGAATTAAATTGTCAAATAATTAAATTAAATTTATAAAACTAGAATGACATAAAATTAAAATGTAAGAAATTAAAAAATTAAAATGTCAGAAATTTAAAAATTAAAATGTCCGAAATTAAAAAAAAAATGTCAGAAATTTAAATTAAAATGTTCAATTATAAAATTTCATCAGACTAAAATTACACAAAATTTAAATGTCCGAAAATTTTAAAAACCAACTATAAAATACAAATAATTAAATACAGGAAATCAATAAAATCAATGTCCAGCAATACTCGTGACCCAGTCCAATCGCAAATATTGCACTTCTCTCAGTGCATCACCTGCACAAATTTTTTCCCATCTAGGCACGCCAAGGTTGTCTTCCAGTCCAACTTTATAACGCTCAGTAACTAACTGTAATTTACATGGGGTGATTGCCTTACCACAGATACTATAATACTAGCATACAGATACCTCATCCCATACAAAGAAACCGTGCCGACGTAAGTAGCGTTTTTCGACTGCTTATTCTGGCAATTTTTTGTACATCGAACGCATTCGGTTCTGTTTCACGGTGATAGATAGATGGTGTTAGCAGCGACTTGCAAGTAAAAGGGTTTACTAGGTTCGTGAATGTTTTTTTCTTTAAAGACAATGAAGGTTTGTTTTCTAGTATTTATTTGCACGTTTTTACAGTTTTTTTTGCACCAAAATGTGTTAAAATGCAAACTTTAACATTCGAGTGGAATGCCTCAGAAATTAAAAAATGCGCCATCTATTGGCATCAATTTTAAATGATCCGTCTAATAATCTTTGTAATGTTAAATAAGAGCCCAATATTCCATAATTTTGTACTTAGGAGAGTTGATTAAACAAGAACATACAATTTTTGTGTTCAATTCCAGAAAATGTTAATTTTACGCACATTCAATAACAGATAGGTGGATACCGAGGTGCATATCGCGCCAGCTAGTGAGATTTATTTGAACCAAATTTTCTTTCTTAGCAATGAGACCCCGTGGCCTTACTGATGTTTAGAACCCAGTTATTGGGGAACACGACTTTAACAAAGTGAGTCTTTCAACAAGGACGGGTCGATGTTAAAATTGAATAAAACAAGATGTGTGTGAGATATTAACGAAATTTTTTTTTTATTTAAAAGGCCCATTTATGCCATTATGGATGGAATATGACATCGTTCAAATGTCTGCCGCGGCTTCGTATGGTGGCACGAATCCGAGAGGTCCAATTTTTAATGACCCTGCTGCATAGATCGAGCGAGCGCTACAGATCAATGATAAACAATTTCTTTTGGCTTGAATTGAACAATAAAGACGTGAACGACATGTGGTTCCAGCAAGATGGCGCTACTTGCCACACAGCGAACGACACAATCGACATTCTGCATGAACGGTTTGAGGGTAGAGTTATCTCTCGCAGAGGTGACGTGAATTGGCCACCAAGATCGTGTGATTTGACTCCGCTAGACATTTTCTTGTGGGGTTTTCTGAAGTCGCAGGTCTATGCCAATAAACCACATTCGAGAAAGCCAACATAACGCAGGCCATCGCTCGGATTCAGCCGGATCTATGCAGCAGAGTCATTAAAAATTGGACCTCTCGGATTCGTGCCACCATACGAAGCCGCGGCGGACATTTGAACGATGTCATATTCCATCCATAATGGCATAAATGGGCCTTTTAAATAAAAAATAAATTTCGTTAATATCTCACACACATCTTGTTTTATTCAATTTTAACATCGACCCGTCCTTGTTGAAAGACCCTTTATAATAATAACAAAACTTATCACGCCTGTATTTTCCAAAAGTGAAGGCAGAAAGTACATATTTTACATAGGTAGTTACACAAACATTTACGAAAGTCTTATCGCAAGTCTCATTTAAAGTTCGCGGGCATATTCCAAAGAAGTTGGCAGTAGTTTCGTCACAGCGCTCTCCGTCCAGCCGTTTGAGCGTGAAGAAGTAAGAAACATACACACTGACAGTCTTTCGCCTTTATTAGTGTGATTACTACTTATTAAGTATATTTAGTTTATTCTTTGTTTATTATATATTGTATTTATAGTTTAGGTATAAGTATTTATATAATCGCGATTCGCTTAACTCACCGCATTCGCACCTACCACTATTATATTGCCTCTGCATCACCCAAAGACCGACTGTTAGAAAATGCCTAAGACATTAAGTCAGTGTGCATGAAGTATTAAATAAATAAATAGTGGTCGAGCATTTTGTCTTCAACTGAGCGCAAAGCCGAGAACAAACCCCGGATTCCAGGTACCTATTCAGAATTTTTAGATAAATAATATATAATGTAGATGGAGACAAGACATGTACTACAAGACCAACTAGGCAGAAATTAAAAATATCTTAAGATTTCACTTTTACCTATAAGATTGAGCGATGATAACTTACATAAAGGATCTCCAGCTAGCTGATAGGCGTGTCCTATTAACGGCAACGCGCCAGGGAACATCGGGGGCGACGCATGTCTCGGCTTCATCCAGGTCCAGAATGCGAACACCACACACCATGTTGCAACCAACACTGCGAGAAACATGGTGGTTAAACGATAATACGCACAGATCTGCATATTTAATGGCTGCACGTATTATTTTTATACACAATGGGTGCTTGATGATTTCGTTGTATGAAAACTTTTTTGTTTGTTTGTTTGTCAAGAATAGGCCTTACTTCTTACTTACTATCTTAATAATATTATAAATGCGAAAGTTTTGATGGACGGATGTATGTTTGGTACTCAATCACGCAATAACGACTTTACGGATCTGGATGAAATTTGGCACATATATCGATTATATATGTTCTGTAAGAGCACACAGGCTACTTTTCATACCGGTACAATTTTCCGTTGGGATGATAAAATATATTTCACGCAGGCGAAACCGCCGGCAGAAGCATTCAAAAAAATAGTTTATATCTTTAACGTTTCTTTTACAATATTATTTATTGGTTAGAACTACCCAGGAAGCATGTTGTTATGCTTGTATTGGGTAGTTCCTCCCTAATATCAATATACATAATTATGATTAGGTAACTAGATAACTAAACTATTTTAAGTAAATTTTAAAAACAAGAACAAAATAAATGAAAGGTACATACCTACTGGTATGACTCTGTGTGTGTGCGTGTATATGTATGTGTGTGTGAGTCTGCCTTTATGATAGTTAGAACATACTATCTCTCATATAGTCTGTGTGAATTATGTTCCTGGTGGTGTTGGTATTTCTAGCCCTACTTATATTGCATTGGCACAAGTGGTGCCACTAAAATTAAATTCCTTGAAGCAAAAAGAGCCCAGAGATGCTTGTTAACGACAATGTTCTTTAAGCCATTTAGATTTCCTATTGACGAACTACACATACTGACAAAATTTGCGGCACAAGAAAAAATACCATAAACCTTTTTTTACGGTTACTGGGTGGTTTTTATTTTGTTTTGTAATAAAACGAATTATGATTAATTAATAAAACAATTGTATGTCACCTGTTATGCGATTATTTTAAATTTATTCGAATTTATATAATTTTCAGGGATGAGATTTAAAATTTCGAAAAGGTTCTTTACCATTCTGAATTATACGTTTTATATTTAACGTTTAGATCTTAGTTTTAGTTTACTGGGTGGTTTTTATTTTGTTTTGTTATAAAACGAATTATGATTAATTAATAAAACAATTTTATGTCACCTGTTATGCGATTATTATTAATTTATTCGAATTTATATTTTTATAATTTTGAGGGAGGAGATTTCGCTGCCACTTTATGGTTTTGTTTTAAAATTTCGAAAAATGTTCTTTAACATACTGAATTCTACGTTTTATATTTAACGTTTAGATCTTTTTCGAAGTTAAGGATGTCATTGTGCCCACCTTATTTCAAACTAAAAGGCCTAGGGCACTTGAAATGAGGAAAAATGATGAAACCTACAGATGATGTGCATAATTCATCATTTACCTGTTTCATCCATTTATTGCAGTGTTCAATTATTCAAAAAGAGACTAATGTTTTTGTGAAAAGATGCAGGGCAGAAAACCCGCTCTTCTAATAGGCATAATTGTATCATTCATTTACTCGTTCGCAAAAATCTGCGTTTAAAGGCTGTTCAAGCCAAAAATGAGCTAGAGGAAGTTCGAGGTGCAACAGTAAGTGCGGTTACGATACAAAGGAGGTTTTAAGGAAGCTGGTTTATGTTCATTCGTACCCGCCGAAGGTCCAAAGGTTTAGGCATATCTCCTTTGAAACAGAATAACTTCTGCTAGATAACAGCGACTTTGGTCCACGGACTAAAGGAGTAAAATATTGTTTAGTGATGAGTGTCAAGTCATTTAAATTGAATTAACTGACGGCAATAAATATGTTGTCATGAGCAAGAACAACATAAACTGTATTTTTTAGGGTTCCGTACCCAAAGGGTAAAAACGGGACTCTATTACTGAGACTTCGCTGTCCGTCTGTCTGTCTGTCTGTCTGTCTGTCACCAGCCTATATCTCATGAACCGTGATAGCTAAACAGTTGAAATTTTCACAGATGATGTATTCCTGTTGCCGCTATAACAACAAATACTAAAAACAGAATAAAATAAATATTTAAGTAGGGCTCCCATACAATAAACGTGATTTTTGCCGTTTTTGCGATAATGGTACGGAACCCTTCGTGCGCGAGTCCGGCTCGCACTTGGTCGGTTTTTTTAAACTATTGTGGCGTATGGTATAGTAAGAATATTGGATTCAGGTAGGATATGTTTGGAAACTCGTGCGGACTTGCTGGTGATCGATGGAGGAAATCTTATTGCAGATCGCTATAGAAGAATGATTTAAGAATAAAATGTGATATCATTTAGCCCTATATCAGGGGTCGCTTCGTTTTGATCCAGGATAATATTTGGCCACTTTTTCAACTGCAGTCTATCTTAATAAGGCCAATATCTCAGATTTGGCAGCGCCGCTCATAGGGGTATTTGATACAAAAAAAATGCCCAATAATCAGTTTTTTTAAGTTTGCTGTTATAACAACATTATTATTTCGTAACATGGTGCACGTCATGGCGGCCATCTCAATGCGCCAGAGTTACCGATTGATCAGTAGCATCAGTCGGAACATAGCTATTGTCTAAGGTGCACGTGTTGTTCTCGGCGCATTCAAAAAAATCAGGCTTTACATCACCATGTAAAGCCAGATTTTTGCAGATCGCTAATTTCAATAACGCTTAACTACTTTGTTATTACTTTGTTATATCACCATATAACAACGTAATTTTGCGTTATTGACAAGTATTGATGATGGATCCTGGTGCTGGAGAAGAATGTTTATTTCTTTTGAATCTTTTTCATGGCTTAAATTAGAAACAATAAAAATTATAAAAATAATTATCAATCTAGCTTAATAAATGATTAACTTTCTTTTATTTAATGTCCTTCGACTTTGATAACAATTTTGCTGAGAAAAGTTAAAAAAATATTTTTGACCATATTTTAGTATCAAATACCCCTATGTACGCCGTTGAGTTAACCAGATATGCATTTGATAGAACACGTCTGGGTCCTGCTAAAACGAAGGGCAAAAATCTTAATACCTACCCTTGTCCTTTGTTAATGTGGGTGAAGTGCGAAGCGCCGTTTTAGAGGAATGATAGAGACTACCACAGGAAACAATGGATAACATTATTCTTAACATGTCTATGCGGGTGAAAATTTTATTAAGATAACGTGGAGGAAGCACTCGATATTATGTGATATTACTTTTATTGTGAAATTGTTATTTTAATTAACATTTTCCATACCTTTTTTAAGGTTATTAAAAAAATCATAACGTGCAGTTTTCACATAAAATCATGCTACTCACAAAAAATGTACTAAATGCGATCTCATTTTTAGTTTTAAAGGTGTAGGTATTTTTAAGTAAGGAACCCTGTCTTAATATAAGTTTCTAAAAATAAATCGTTTTATAAAAAAATCTATTTTTTTTTTATTTTGTTACGTTAATTTCCGTCGGTGTGTGTATATCTAACTCATAAAATATTGTCACTTAGAAAACTTTATATTATCAACTCAGTACTTTAACTATGTAAACCCTTACCTTACGTATATACCTGGAGCTCATACAGGTAAAAGGAAATGTAAAATAGCCACTACTCCTCCCTGTAGAACTCTTTTTGCTAGGCGTCAATTTCTAGCCTAGGTTTATAATAAATTTTACAACAAATATACAATATATAACCTTCGAATCCATGTATGTAATCAAACAATTGTCCAAGAACTCGAGCCACGTGTATACTGTGATACAGGGAACTTATTATTTAAATACGAACTCTAGACAATACTCATGATGTCTCACTAGAAATCATGAGTAAGGAAGTACCACTGTACTTGCCGGTCCTAAGATATAACGAAATAAAAAGGAAAGCTATTACAGCTAAGTAGGCTTTACAAGTTTTCTAGTACCTAATAGTCGACCAACTTATAAAATGTATTTGGTAAAAAAAATATTTTCTATAGAGCACTGATTTGGTACTTTCATTGGTTATGAACTTCAGTATTTTTACCTAATTATGTTGGTGAATGTAGCTGTTTGTACGGAACACTCGAAATAAAATAAAAAGCCGGACAAGTACGAGTCAGAATCGCACTTGGACGTATTTTTTTATGGTGTCCAATCAATCTGCCTAGCCTTTTCCCAACTATATTGGGGTCGGCTTCCATTCTAACCGGATTCAGCTGAGTACCAGTGTTTTACATGGAGCGACTGCCTGTCTGACCTCCACAAACCAGTAATTGGGTAACACGGTACCCCTTGGCAAGACTGGTGGGTGTCAGATCTCAAGCTTCTGACTACACGTAACGACTGTCAAAGATCTTCAAATGAATGCCGGGACCACGGCTTAACGTGCTTTCCGAGGCACGGAGGAAACTCGGTATATTGAAATGGTCACCCATCCCCGGACCGACCTCGTCAAGCGTTGCTTAACCTTGAAAATCGACCCGTGCGGCTGTTATTATTTAGCCACGAGCTCCTGATTTTTTTATGATGTCCACGAGTAGATAAACAAGAACGATAACTATAAGAGAAAGTCAAGTTGAACCAGCAGTTTAGCGTCGGCTACGGTCTGGCATGATCGGAAGTAGGTGTGCATACAAAGAAAATTTAAGTAGATACATAATATTAGTTAATTTTTTCATCACGTTTTTTTTGTATTTCAGTGTACTTTGAGTCTAATCGGTTTCAGATATAAAATTTACATGCAGTCATCTTTGTGTCGCTGGCACGACAGTCATTTAGATTTGTTTTGCTCAAAACTTTGCCAATTCCAAAGGTATTGTCGATGGCAGTTTATATATCACTTTTGATGCATGATTTGGGATCCAGATCCTGGGACAGGATAAGACGTGGAGCAAGGTTTGCGACTCGGTTCCACTTCCACACCCTGCTGCTGTTCCGTCAGGGTAGTACCACTTTGCGAGTTACACCATCTTACTTGGGTTCTGAGGCAATTTAGGTAACAGACCAGCTGACTATATTAACAAACTTACTTGCATACAATTCTATATTATGTTTATTAAAAGGAGTAAAGTTAAATCACGTGCAAAATAATTATTCACGACTTAATTGCATTGCAGATTATTATTTTTACCAAGCATATTATGGTCTATAAAATGGACATAATTGGTGACCCGAACTTGAACTGACATAAATTAGAGATTAAATTATACTAGATTTGCATACTAGCTATAGTGTCCTACCTTTATTTCCTAAGGCATTTTATATCCAACGGAATAAATAACACGACCGAAATAAAAAATTAAAACCGGCCATGTGCGAGTCTGACTCGCGCACGAAGGGTTCCGTACCATTATCGCAAAAAACGGCAAAAAAATCACGTTTTTTGTATGGGGCCCCCACTTAAATATTTATTTTATTCTCTTTTTAGTATTTGTTGTTATAGCGGCAGCAGAAATACATCATCTGTAAAAATTTCAACTGTCTGCTGTCACGGTTCACGAGATACAGCCTGGTGACAGACGGACAGACGGACAGACAAACAGACGGATCGCGGAGTCTCAGTTATAGGGTTCCGTTTTTACCCTTTGGGAACGGAACCATAAAAACGACAAAAAAATGTTGAATAATGATCTTTTTAGTAATTTTTTATTCGCAGTCGGGTTCATAAATATTATTGAATAGATAATATAGCGGTTCCTGCACGGAACAAGATTTTTATGGCCTACAGATCAGTTACCTATGTGGTTGGTCCAGGTTTGGCTTTTTGTATGTCAATGTAATTGTTTGTAGGGTGAATTATACAGACAAATTTTAAAGAAAACTATCTCTTGTACCCTGTCAAAATAATAAATAACACTAGGTACCTCTGTACTAGGTCACTTACTGGCAGTGTCCATGTTGTTTATTTTCAAAATTCATAGGTATGAGCAGGATTAGTCAGTTTGTCGAGACTAAAATAAGAATATTGTGTCATTTGTTAAACCCACAGAACCACATAGAAAGCCAAAACAAAAGCCACATTTATATATCTAAAGTCGATGAACAGTCCCTCTCCTATCCTCTTTCTGAAGCAGTCGGGTAATACCGTTCCAATGACTTATTGTAACATCACGCCTGTATTACCCGTAGGGCTAGGCAGCGGTTTATCTAGAACACCCACATTTCTCCAGTTATGTTTAAGTCCCAAGTAACAGTGGACGAGCCAACTACCCTCAACCGGCTACAAATCCAGATTTCGAGCTGCTAATAAGAAATTCCAGATGGAAAACCACAACAACACTACCCGACCTGGGCATCCAACCCAGGACCTCATGCTCAGCAGTAGCGCATGCGACTTCTAGACCAACAGGGTAGTTTCTTCCCCATGTACCTCCTTCGGGAGTGATATGAATTTTCGAAAAACTTTACGACTGGTACGCCATTTCGAAAACTCATTGAATCGAAAACCGCTTTATCGAATGACGTTAATGTCAAATTCATATCACTCCTACCTACCTTATAGTTTTATGGTTATAACTAGCTTTTGCCAGCGGCTTCGCCCGCGAGAATGTCGAAAACTATGCCAAGGGAAGATTTTCCCGGCAAAGTATCCTGTATGCTATTCCAGACTATAATTTATCTCTGTGCTAAATTTCATCCAGATCCGTTCAGTAGTTTTTGCGTGAAAAAATAACAAACGTAAAAACAATAGGATACCTTTGTGTTGTGTTGCGAGATAATTGACGTGACTTGAAGAAACTACGATTATTGTCTGACATGACCCTATAATGTGAGATCCGTCATCATTTTAGAAGTCTGTCGGTCTTTTTATTTTTGACGTCACTGTACGAAAGTATACCTTTAACTAGGTACTAAGGGGTACCCTTTGTTGCCCCAGTGACTACTAACAACCTGTGGCTCTAAACAAGTAACATTCGATAAACGAAAGTGTCGCGATAGCGATTGGAGAAATGTCCGATCATATCAGACCGACGCCGACGCTAAACTGCCGGTTCAGCTTGACTTTCTCGTGTAGGTATCGTTCTCCTTTATCTACTCGCGGACACCATAAAAAAACCGGCCAAGTGCGAGTCGGACTCACACACGAAGGGTTCCGTACCATTATCGCAAAACACTGCATAAAAATCACGTTTGTTGTATGGGAGCCCCCCTTAATTTATTTTATTTTAATTTATTAATTATTATTTTTTGAAGTAAATATACAACTAAACATTCTGTGAATATGTCAAGCGTCTACCTGTTGCCGTTATTAATATCGAGCAAAAACGGCAAAAATATTTATTTATTTATTAAAACTTTATGCATAAGTACAAAGGCGGACTTAATGCCTTAGGCATTTTCTACCAGTCGACCTTAGGGTGGTGCAGAGATAAAACAAGGCAGGTGTAACTAAATGATAGGATGAATAGAGAAGAGTATATATTTATATATATATATATATATATATATAAAAAAGGAATAATAAATATATACTTAGATACATACATACATAAAAACAATGTTATAGAGAATCCGAAACGAACAAATCAATTTTGTGATGATTCTGCAAACTTCTTGCGAATGTGCTCACGTGCCTTCAATTTGGAAGAAAGCCGACTGGTTGCCATCCTGATGTTCTGAGGGAGCGCATTCCAAAGTGAGATTGCCTGGACAAAGAAGGACGAGTGGATAAACCCAGAGCGGTGAGAGGGACATTGTAGAAGACGATTATTGGTGGAGCGAAGATTCTTGCTGTGGGCAGAGCAAAGGAATTGAACGTGAGAAGACAGATAAGAAGGAGAAGTGGGTTTATCAATAAAAGAAAACAGGGTAGTCAAGGCCCTCAGCGCTCTACACTGACGAATGGGTAACCATTTTAAAAGGGATCGATGTGGGGATACATGATCGTACTTCCGGAGGTTGAAGACAAATCGAATGCAGTTATTTAGAAGGCGGTCAAGTTTATTGAGTAGATCTGCATTCAGGTCATAGTAGCACACATCTCCTTAGTCAATTATGGGAAAGATTAGGGACTGTACAAGTATGGCCTTAATGTGAGCTGGGAGAAGATTTTTTAATCTATACAGCGAACGTAACGTTCCGGTGACCTTTCGACTGACACTCGTTACCTGTTTACGCCAGTCAAGGCAAGTGTCGACGAACAGACCAAGATCCTTAACCTCGGAGCCAAACGGAATTGGTACGTTATCGAAGATTATGGGTGGAACGGTTAAGCCATCAAGCTTTCTCAATCTATGGGGACTACCAAGTATGATAGCCTGACACTTTGCAGGATTAACCGCCACACCGAATCGGTCGGACCAGCCTTTAATCGTAATTAAATCCCGGTTTAGCCCCTCGATCGCATCCGATAAGTTGTCAATACCCGACTGACAGTAGAGCTGTAAATCGTCAGCGTAAAGATGATATGCACACTGAAGCTCGGTGGTTATAAGATTAATGAAAATGGAGAACAAAAGAGGAGATAAAATACCGCCTTGAGGGACGCCAGCTGCAAGGTCACACCACTCTGAAGAAGAGTCTCCAGCATGAACTGACTGCTGGCGCCCCCGAAGATAAGAGGACAACCATTCCAGTACCTCGTGAGAGACCATAAGATAAGAAAGGATAGACAAAAGGACATCGTGATTGATGGTATTAAAGGCGTTTGAGAAGTCGATTAACACCAAAGTAGTGACTTTAGTGTCCTCCATTCCCCGCCTTATATCATCAGTCACTTTAAGGAGAGCTGACACGGTACTGTGCCCGGGCCTGAAACCGGATTGAAATGGGCTGATGAGGGAGTTGTGGTATATGAAGTGAGACAGTTGTTTATGAACACAGGCCTCGAGCACTTTGGATAGAAAGGGAAGGATTGAAATTGGGCGAAAGTGACAGGAAAGAGTGGGATTGGTAATCTTGGGCAAGGCTCGGACATGAGCTTTACGCCACAAGGAAGGGAAAACACCGCAGTAAAGAGAATAGTTAATGATGTGGGAAATAGCAGGAAGAAGTTGATCCAAAGCCGATACGATCATATAACGACTGAGGCTTGGGCGCACGGTTGGCGCAGTGGTTGAGCAATTGACTGCTGCGCTGCGTGTCGCGGGTTCGATTCCCGCACGGAACAAAAATTTGTATGACCTACAGATAGTTGTTCCGGCTCTGGGTGTTTGTGTATGTGAGTTTATATGTTTGTAAACGCACCCACGATACAGGAAGAAATTCCTAGTGTGGGGCAACGTTATTTAAAAGAAGAAAAAAAAAAAAAAAAAAAAAAAAAAAATTAATGGATAGGATTATCTTTTTGATCTCTCCCGGGTCGACTGGTGTGAAGACAAAGGGGGAAATATTGGGACGCGTCAGACCAGCAAGGTATTCTATAGTTTGAAGTTTGGTTAGACTATCTAGCATAGGCACAGTAGAGAAAAAGCGATTAAGATCGTCTAAGCAAATTGTGTTAGGAAGGTCTGAATGCCGCGATTTGCCGATACCTAGGGTCCCAAGGAATTTCCAGATATCGGCAGAAGATGACGAAGAAATGTTATTTAGAATGTGGCGTCGTTTAGCGTTGCGTATCATCTGATTACACCGATTCCTAGCTGTCTTGAACAAGGTCCAATTGTCCTCTGATCGATCCCTTTTAAATAATCTAAATGCCCGGTCCCTCCGTCGCATTGCCATCCGGATACCCCTATTCATCCAGGGAGCAGGTGGACGCTTCAACTTTACTCTCCTGAAAGGAGCATGAGTGTCATATAGTTTGGTCACAGCATTGTTGAACACACAAACTTTGTCATCCACTGTAGCAGCTTCCTGCAAAAGTGTCCAGTCAAGATTCGAAGCATCTTTTTGTAGTAGCTCACTATCCATACGTGCAAAGGCATGCCTGTACTGGAATTTGGGTTTGGGTTTTGGAGGCTTAAGGACATAGGACAGGTAAATAAGGTCGTGATGGGAAAATCCAGGGGCATCAAGCTGACCATGCGAGGAAATTAGGGAAGGATTAGAGATGAGGATCAGGTCAAGCCAGGTATCTTCACCGACTTTATTATGATGAGTGGGTTGGAGAGGCAGTACATGAAGACTGGCTGACTCGACAATATGCAGGAATTTACGGGACCGAGGGGAGTTGTGGGCAAGGAGGTTGGTGTTAAAATCTCCCATGATGATGTGATGTGCATACTCCGAACCCAAAGATTCAAGTACCGATTCGGTGAAATAATCTAGGGAAGGGAGACAGTAAACAACACCTAAAACGGCTTTAGCTCCCTTGACACAAACCTCTAGAAAAAGGAACTCAGCAGAATCATTACAAGCAGAAGTGGTGAGAATTTTAAAAGGGAGATCTCCGCGAAGGTAAATTGCTACACCACCCCCTCTCTTACCAATCCGATCATGCCGAAGAAGAACGAAACCAGGAAGAGAGTAGGTGGTAGATGGAAGTTCAGGTTTGAGCCAGGTCTCAGAAATTAGGACGGCGTGAACGTTGTTGTTGGAAAAAGTATCGTACTGTTCACTATGGTGACTTGGAATGCTTTGAGCGTTAATGTGGCAAACGTTAAACAACCGGTCAGGATTTGGGCTGAACTTCTGACGCAATAGATCGCCAAGGGTGTCCGTAAGAGAGCTAAAGCTAACATCGCCAGAAGATGCAGTTGATTCGTTGGCAGAGTGAAAAGATTCGCTGTCTGATAATATCATATAAAAGAAAATAAATAAATAAAATATATACCAATACTACACACAAGTCACACAAAAAAAAAAACAATACACGAAAGGCAGGCGCTTGCATCTCTGCACCACCCGCCAGCTAACATCAAAAATTGTTCTAAGTAACACACACTTCGACATATAAATTAAATTGTAGGACATTTACATGAAATGAGAGCTATATAGCTTAAGGATAAATAGAAAGTGATAAAAAACACATCTTGTCAAACAATCACGAAACGTATCCGATTATCGCCAGATAACAATTTGACTTGACGGTACACAAACAATATTATATTCTGTTTGACATTTAGCAGTCATAAAATAAAAAAAAGGTTGAAGGTAAACACTATAGATAAAGTTGTATGTTGTATGATGTTATCAAATATTACTATTGGTTGTTATTGTGTTAAAGTTATTAAGCAGAAATATATCTATATATTACCAAACTATGCAGCAAAGTGTTATGAAGAAAAGTGATAGGATAAGAGCATAATAAAAATATAAAAGTGACAAGATTTCTATGGTAAGTAAAAAGATTTCTATGGTTTCTGTCTATAGTGTACACATTATTAACGAAAATAAGTAGTTAAAGGTACCATTAACGCGTATTGTTTTGCAGGTTACCGCCTCCCTGGACCTTCGGATACTTCGCCAGCAGTGGACTCAGTTCGTCGAGTGATGCTATCTTGTGTTTACTCCCGTCGGGCGCCTTAACCACAATAACACCGTCCTGAGTCCAACATGATCGCATCCCGAAGTGGAGTCGCGCCCTCCCAAAAATGTTCTGCCGGGTCCTTGTCAAGAATTCCTTAACTGAGATAGAGGAACCCTTTAGGCCTGTCTTAGCTTTCCAAACCGCAGATTTATCATCATAGTTTGCAAACTTCACCAGGATTGGCCTATGATGATCTTTATTGGCTACACCGTGTCTATGACAGGACTTTATGGATGATGCAGCCAATGGTTCAGGGGCCAGCTTCTTATTTATGATATCCAGGACGACTGTACCGCTAACTTCACCGTCAACCTCTGCTATGCCCTGGAAGATCAGCGCCTTCCGCCGATGTCTGGTCTCCATCCCGTCAACCTGTCTAGCACACTCGCTAATTTGTTTTCGGAGCAGGCTAAGCATGCTGAAGATTATCTCCCTGAAGGTGCGAAACTCCTCACCAATCCTCGCTACGGTATCCTTGGCTGGCGCTGCGCATTGGATTTGCGCTTCCAACTCTCCCATCTTCCGGATAAAGCAGTCCTCGAGGCATTTTTGTGCTGATACAATCTCGTCGAGTTGAGACATAGTGATCTTCCAGTGCCCAGAGAAATTGGTTTCTGTGAAAGTGCAGATGATGTGCTGGCAGGTGGTGGTTTTCCTAGGAGTCACGTAAATGTGCTGCACAGTGGACGTTATACTGTAAATTACTTGTATAAAACAGCACTTTTATTAAATATTTATATTTTTCAATATAAAATAAATTTGAAAATACGTCTATTGTTATTTACACCTACATCACGTTTGTTGTATGGGAGGCCCCCTTTAATATTTATTTTATACTGCTTTTAGTATTTGTTGTTATAGCGGCAACAGAAATACATCATCTGTGAAAATTTCAACTGTCTAGCTACCACGGTTCATGAGATACAGCCTGGAGACAGACGGACAGACAGACAGACAGACGGATCGCGAAGTCTTAGTAATAGGGTCCCGTTTTTACCCTTTGGGTACGGAACCCTAAAAATACATCCAAATGCGACTCTGACTCGTATCGTTCAAGCACTTACGTAAGTTTTTTTTTTTTTAGTTTGTGCCGTACAAACTACATTCACCATTCACAATAATTAAGTAAAAATACTGAAGTTCATAAACCATGAAAGCACCAAACACTGCTCTAACGAAAATATTTTTTTTACTTTTCCAAGTACATTTTTTAAGTTGGTCGACTATTACTCGTAAACTTGTAAAGCCTACTTCATCATCATCATCATCAAGCCTTTTAATGTTCCCACTGCTGGGACACAGGCCTCCTCTCTGTGAGAGGGAATGGGCCGTATGCCACCACACGGGCCCAGTGTGGATTGGTGTAAAGCCTGCTTAGCTATGATCGTTTTCCTTTTAATTTCATTATATATGTTATGAACTAAGTTTGAAAAATGCCCTATATGAGTAGGCAATATGATAGAAACGAATGGCATAATTGAATTGACCGGGCTTTCTGAATAATGCCCATTACTTAAAAGGGGTGATAAAAAGATGCGCTTTTATAAATTACTGGCCGTCCAATTATTATGTGTACCTACATAAAATTTGTTATCACATATTGTCTAATGGTTTTTGCTCGTTCCTTCGTTAGCGTAAAAGCCACGCTCATTAATTTATTTGAATATTTTTTTAAACATGGTTGTCATCGGTTGTTTGACTTTAATTTATATACATTCAGGACAAACTAATAATAAATACCTATATGCAAATCTGTTGACATACATACGAAAGGCGGAATAGGCGTGTCAAGATCGGAGACAGTTCAGGCGCACAGGTTCTAAGAACAATTGCTGGTATTCCGTCAGGGCCGCTAGCCCTGTTCACGTCGAGGTTGCGCAGCACCCTACGGACGTCCTTTTGATGGATGCGAATGTCCGATATACTACTACATACATGCCTTAATTGTAGCCGGTTATTCCAACACTATGGTTCTCTTCTAGGGACGCTTGTTTTTGTCTATGAGTCATCTTCAAATAAATGTTGTACCAAGCGCACGCCTTTTATTTAACAGTGGCGACGAGGATAATTAGAAGTGATATTACAGCGCAAAACCGAATAAAATGTCGGTGGGACAGGTACGCGAGTTCAACCTTACAACAGGAAACTGGTCTGCTTACATGGAGCGACTGGAAATGTACTTTTTGGTGAACAATGTAAAAACCGAGCTCAAACTGCTGACGCTAATTTCAATGATGGGGAGGAGGCCTATGAGCTCCTATCATCATTGGCGAGTCCACTTAAACCCGCTGAATTGACGCTTAATAGAGCAGTGGAGTTAATGTCTGCACACCTGCAGCCAACATCATCGGTCTTAGCCGAGAGATTTAGGTTGCAGCAGCGGCGACAGCAAACGGAAGAATCGGTTGCGGAATATGTAACACAACTGATAAAGTTGTCGAAACACTGCAATTTCAAAACAACTTTGGATGAAAACTTACGCGACCATATAATACGGCAAAGGTTGTTCTCTGAAGAAAATCTGTCTTACAACCGAGCGGTCAGCTAAGCACTGTCATTAGAAGCCGCGGAACGGGACGCCATTGCGGTGGAGCATAGTACGGAGGCAACAGAAAATGTAAAGTTAAACAAACTAAAAGAGTTCCCGAAGTATGGTGATGATAAGCATAGAGCGAACGAATGTAAGTACAAAAATTTCATATGTAGTGCGTGTCACAAAGTCGGCCATTTGCGAAGAATGTGCCCGAGGTACAATGAGACGAGACGGAATAAATTGGCGGGAGCTGCCGGTAGTCAAAACAACAAAACCTCCCGAGGAGGGCGCGGAAGCAGCCGTGATTCGAGCGGGAGCACAACGTGGTGGCGAGCAGGGCGCAGGCAGCACCGCGCCCGAGGTAGCATATATAACCATGCACCAAATGGCATTGAGCAAATATAAACCGGTGTGTATATTCAGGTACAAAGTTGTTTACTAAAGATGGAGATAGATACGGAATCAGCCCTATCCTGCATCAGTAAAAGTGTATATAATGAATTATTCAGCAATTTGCACTTGAATAAATGTAATTTGAGCATCAAGTTTTATGATGACTCAACAATTCAACCAATAGGATTCATAAAAGCAACTGTTAATTATAATGGGGTAATTAAAACATTAGATCTGTAAGTTTTGGACAAAGGCTCCTCAAACTTATTGGGACGGCAATGGTTATCTGAATTGAATATACCTGTTAAAATATCTAAATATATATACTGAGGTTGGGAGCTTGTTGCAAACCGTGTAGCCGGCATCGCCCCACGCGCTTCCAACCAAGGTGACCTTGGTTTTTGTCTCGGTCGGCAATCGTGTAGCACAGGCTTTACCGTTACAATATCCATGCCAAATTGTAGCTTTCTAGTACTAAAAGTTTCTGAGCTAAGTTGCGGACGGACAGACGGACATAGCGAAACTATAAGGATTTTTGTTGACTTCGGAATCCTAAAAATAGTCATATTGAAAATCCTGATCGCAGTCAGCCAATCACAGCTCTTCTAGTTACAGTGAGTTTGACAATCATCAAAAAACCGGCCAAGTGCGAGTCGGACTCACACACGAAGGGTTCCGTACCATTATCGCAAAACACTGCAAAAATATCACGTTTGTTGTATGGGAGCCCCCCTTAATTTATTTTATTTTAATTTAATAATTATTATTTTTTGAAGAGAATATACAACTAAACATTCTGTGAATATTTCAAGCGTCTACCTATTGCCGTTATTAATATCGAGCAAAAAACGGCAAAAATATCACGTTTGTTGTATGGGAGCCCCCCTTAAATACTTATTTTATACTATTTTTAGTATTTGTTTTTATAGCGGCAACAGAAATACATCATCTGTGAACTGTCTAGCTATCACGGTTCATGAGATACAGCCTGGTGACAGACGGACAGACAGACGTATCGTGAAGTCTTAGTAATAGGGTCCCGTTTTTACCCTTTGGGTACGGAACCCTAAAAAAGTAGGGGTGGTGAAGTATTGACCATGAACAGCCTGATGCAGTTGATTTTGAGGTGGCCTTTGGTAGGTTGCAATTTTATCATAACGCGTGAAGAAGATGTGCAAAAAGTGAAATTGACATTGACTATCTAAATATCACGTGCCTAATCCCTAACATTTTGGAGTTTTGTCATTCGTTAGGTAAGTAGAATGTTACTTTGTCTATAACAAATTGCCCTAGATAATTATTCGTATTTATAAGGATACTGCTGTATATTTTGTGCGGATAAATAGTAAGATACGTAGGTAATTCGTTGTATCGATGGTATAGGCAGAAATCTAATAATTCCAGTTTATAGTAAGATATCTACTTACTTCATGTCCTCAAACTCAAGCGATTATATTAAATAATGTTAAAAGTCAATGGAGGTTAAATCAGAGTGACCGAATTAATTTTGAAGACAAGAATCTACATTGTACAAACGAGTTTATTCGACTAGTATTCAAACGGCCAGTTTTTTAATTAATGTGCTTAGGTACAAAACCAGTAAAGTTACACGTGGATACTTAATTTATAATCAAGGTCTTCCTGATAATTTCAAGTAAAACCTAAATGGCTTAAAATAATATTCAAAGTGAGTGACCAAAACAAGAAAAATCCGGCCTAGTGCGTGTCGGACCACGCGCAGTAATAGGGTTCCGAACTTATATAATAATGCGGACTAAGATGGTTCTGTTGTTGTTACATGAACATTAAAAAATCTTTTTACAAAAAAATACAACCGACTTCCAAATAAAAAACTAGAATGTGAAAAATAACTTTATTTTTGGAACTCGGTGTCTTTGGTAGGTACCATTTTTTGCGTTTTGGAAACCGACTTCCAAAAGTAAAGTTATTTTTCATTTTGTAGTTTTTTTATTTGGAAGTCGGTTGTATTTTTTTTTTTCACTTTTTACTTGTACCTACCTAATAGGCAAGTTGTTTAGTAAGGTACCTAAAACGCCAAAATAGATTACCTGAATATCATGAAACTTGAACATAACCGGTGAAAGGAGAGATCTGCGTACCCCTTGAGAGCGTACTGGCGTGATGATATGTTATAAAATGGTATAAGCAATAAACGGACATGCGATTGCAGCAATCCCGAGAGACTTGCCTTTATTTATTGAAGAGTTCTGTTGTATATCTCCGAAGTTCTTCATCAGATCTTCACCAAATTAAAATGGGACCAATTTCGAAACATACTCTTCGAAACAAAAAAAGAATTTTCAAAATCGGACCACAATTGACGGAGATATCGGTGAACATACATAGAAAAAAAAAAACTAAACATACATAAAGTCGAACATAGAACCTCCTCCTTTTTTGAAAATCGGTTAAAAACGGTTTCAGCGGCACACGACGTCTAAAAACGAGCCCACATAGGATGATGTTTTTTTAGGGTTCCGTACCCAAAGGGTAAAAACGGGACCCTATTACTAAGACTTCGCGATCCGTCTGTCTGTCTGTCCGTCTGTCACCAGGCTGTATCTCATGAACCGTGATAGCTAGACAGTTGAAATTTTCACAGATGATGTATTTCTGTTGCCGCTATAACAACAAATACTAAAAACAGTATAAAATAAATATTTAAGGGGGGCTCCCATACAACAAACGTGATTTTTTTTGCCGTTTTTTGCTCGATATTAATAACGGCAACAGGTAGACGCTTAAAATATTCACATAATATTTAGTTGTATATTCACTTCAAAAAATAATAATAATTAAATTAAAATAAAATAAATTAAGGGGGGCTCCCATACAACAAACGTGATTTTTTGGCCATTTTTTTTCGATAATGGTACGGAACCCTTCGTGCGCGAGTCCTACTCGCACTTGGCCGGTTTTTTTAAATCTCGCGTTTGACCACTATCTTGCCTGATGGTAAGCGATGATGTGGTCTACGGTGAAGCACGCTTGCCTAGGGGTAAGCTATTCACTCTTGACTTAAAAACTAAAGAAGGACTAACTGGTAACTAAAGAAGGAGTTATAAAATCCAACTTCGCAACGGAAGTTAGAAAAATATTATCTATTTGAGTACCAACGCGGGTGCGAATTGTGAAAGCAGCCGATAGGAGCGCGCGTTAGGAATGGTATGGTTTGTTCATGGATCCTTGCGCGCACGCTCCTTGTTTATATCTCTATTGAAATTTGAAAAATTTCGTATGTATTCACGTCTAATCTGCGATATCGGGTGACTTCATAGATGGATATCGACAAAAGAAAATAAGTAATTTGCATGGCAATCAAATCTTATTTGACTTTAGATTACAAAACGTCGAAAATACTTCTGCACTAATACAAAATAGACTGCTACGTGCGCATGCGCCGTATGGACTATGGACCGGTACTGCCAACGACTCCGGCCACTCCAATGCGTTATTCGAGCTTAAACATTATTAATTTAGAAATCATTATTATTCAGGATGTTATGATTTTATTTTATGTATATTTTTACATTGTACTTAGATTCTCTGAGCTAAGCTGCGGACGGACAGACGGACAGAGCGAAACTATCAGGGTTCCTTGTTGACTTAGGAACACTAAAAACACAAACGGAAATCGTATTTTTCACTCACTGAGATAACAAATTATGACGTCAGCCGCATTCACAACAAATAGAGTCGCCACGCAGTGTGTAAGGCGAGATAATTTGAACGTGTACTATGAGAGTTCGAAATGGCACCTACTACCATGGCGCGGTAGAAGAATAATATCTGGAAGGACTTCTCTCAGCAGAAAAAGCTAGACAAAAAAGATACTTTGAGAACATGTTTTACTTTTTACTACGTTTAAACAAATTTTATTTATTAAGAAAGATTGTCTCTAAGCTTACGGGACGGCAGTCTATGATTTATTTGTAAAAAGTCAAATAAATGGCGTGTAGTGTTTCATTCTATCAGCAATGTCAATGATCGAAATGCTAAAATTTACAGGATTGATCTCGTGACATTTCAATAGCGCTTGGCATTCCCATACATTTTTGACATTTTTCCAATCGCTATCGCGACGCTTTCGTTTATATAATGTTACTTGTTTAGAGCCACAGGTTGATACTAGTAGTTAAAGGTATACTTTTGTACAGTCAACGTGAACAATAAGGAAACCAACAGACTTTTAAAAAAATATTTTCCAGCTGAATTTCCATGAACTCACGCTTGCTCCATGAATTCTAACTTACCTACCTATTTTTTTGGCTTTGTTTATGATACTTAATAACATGGTCACACTCGCGCAGTGATACTTAATGGGTGTGACGGACCTCACATTATAGGGTCATGTCAGAAAATACTCGTAGGTTATTCAATTCACGTCAATTATCTCATATCGCAACACAAAGGTATCGTGTGTTTGTATGTTTGTTACCTTTTCACGCAAAAACTACTGAACGGATTAGGATGGCACAGAGATAGATAGACAGATCTGGAATAGCACATCATCATCATCATATCAGCCGAAAGACGTCCACTGCTGGACATAGGCCTCCCCCAAGCGTTGCCACATTCACCGGTCCCGTGCGTCTCGCAACCAGCGGATCCCCGCAACCTTCACCATGTCATCGGTCCACCGGGTGGGAGGCCTTCCAACACAATGTCTGCCGGTTCGCGGTTGCCAGTCCAGACCCTTTCTGCCCCATCGGCCATCCGTTCTGCGAGCAATGTGCCCTGCCCACTGTCACTTAAGTTTGGCTATGTCGGTAACCTTGGTTCTTTTGCGGATCTCTACATTTCTGATTCGATCACGCAAGGAAACTCCGAGCATAGCCTTCTCCATTGCCCTTTGAGTGACTGTAAGCTTTCTGATAAGGCCCATTGTAAGCGACCACGTCTCAGAGCCATATGTCATCACTGGCAACACACACTGGTCATAGACGAGAAGACACCGCGCAACTTCCCGAACGCTGCCCAGCCGAGTCGGATTCGACGGTTGACCTCTTTCTCGAAGTTGGCTCTACCCAACTGGATCGTTTGTCCCAGGTAGACATTGTCGTCCACAACTTCGAGTGTAGAGTCTCCGACCTTGATAGGAGTGGGTGTAACATGGGCATTCAACATCACCTTGGTTTTGTCCATGTTCATCCTAAGACCCACTCTTTCGGAAGCTCTACTGAGGTCATCGAGCATTGTACTGAGGTCCTCCATGGTCTCAGCCATAACCACTATATCGTTGGCAAACCGAAGGTGACTGATGTACTCGCCATTGACGTTGATGCCTAGCCCTCTCCAGTCCAGAATCTTGAAGACATTCTCCAGTGCAGCGGTAAATAGTTTCGGAGATATGACGTCTCTCTGTCTCACACCTTGCTGCAGAAGATTAGGTTCCGAGGTCTGATCCTGAAGTTGAACTGACATGGAGGCGTTTTTGTACAAACACTTCAGCACTTCCATGTACCGGTAGTCAATTTGGCACCGTTGTAGAGACTGCAGTACAGCCCAAGTCTCGATCGAATCGAAGGCTTTCTCGTAGTCCACAAACGCTTAGCAGAGAGGCAGGTTATACTCTTCGGTCTTCTGTATAACCTGGTGAAGCGTATGTATGTGGTCTACGGTGCTGAAGCCTTTACGGAATCCGGATTGTTCGGGAGGCTGGAAATCGTCAAACCTGCGCGCGAGACGATGCGTGATTACTCTTAAAAACAGCTTGTAGACATGGCTAAGAAGTGAGATGGGCCTATAGGTCTTTAGTAGGGCATTGTCACCCTTCTTGAAGAAGAATACCACCACACCCCTGCACCATGCCTTTGGCGTTTTCCCCTCGAGTATGACGGAATCAAATAGCTTCTGAAGGGCCTTAAATACTGGTTTTCCACCTGCCTTCAGGAGTTCAGTTTCGTGAGCTGGCTCTGCTCAATAAACAGATCCCTTGCAAAGACCTTGGAGCCCTTGTTCCGCTCACTCGCGTCTTTAATACTTTTAGTAGCCGAGGGTGGACGGGCTGCCGGGCACTCGGGGCCGTTTTTTATGTGTGCTATTCATTTGGTTTGGGGGGGTTTGCCATAATCGCCACGCTTGGCAGGCGGGTTGGCGATCGCAGTTAGTTGTTAAAGTGCACAGAGAACGCTGCTGCCCATTCTCTGGTGTGTTGCATTCCCTTAGTCGCCTCTTACGACACCCACGGGAAGATATGGGATGGTGAAATTCTTTACGTCCGTCACCATACGGAACACCATACGGAATAGCACATAGGATACTTTATATCCATGGAATATGTTCCCTCAGTATAATTTTCGACATTCACGCAGGCGAAGCCGCTGGCAGAAACTAGTTATTGCCATAAAACTATAAGGTAGGGGGACATGGGGAAGGAACTGCTGAGCATGAGGTCCTAGGTTGGATGACCAGGTCGGGTAGTGTTGTTGTGTTTTTCCTTTAGCAGCTCGAAATTTGTGGCCGGTTGAGGGCTGCCTAAATGTGGGTGTGCTAGATACACCTCTGCCCAACTCTTCGGGGAATACAGGCGTGATGTTATGGTATGTCATGGGAAAGGTTTTATCCGACTGTCTCAGAAGGAGGATAGGAGAGGCAATCTTCATCGACTGTACAGTCGTCCAGTGCGTCCATTATAACTTGTCCCGTGACGCGATTGGTCGAGTCTGGCAAACGAAAGTAGACACTTGAATTATTTGCAAACTTTTGATATGGAAATGCTATACTAATGTCAACCACAGTTTTCCAAAAACAAGATGGCGTGTTGTTTTGATTTGTTGTGGTCTTGATAATAGCATTTATTCAGTGAAAAATTTATAAGAATTAGATGTGTATTACGGGTGATGTTGTTTCGCATGATGTCTAAATATCAAGAAAAACAACAGAAGAAAGACGCCGATTTCAAACAAAAACAAGATTGTTTACGTGTGGTGTTAGATTTCATAAGTTAGTAGGACGCTAATAATTTGATACTTTTTTTATTCGTAATTACTATTGATACAAAAACTATTTCGCTATTATCATTCACATTCATTTTATAATAAGTTAAATACGTTCATAATAATGCATTATGGTTATTATCATACCATAATAAAAGTTGCACTGTAATTTAAACTTTTTTTTTCTTTTACAGAAGATCTGGAGGATGTAGCAGGGGTTAATGAAATAGTGAATTTTTTTGAAAAACATATGGATTTAGAGCAGAAAGATAGGATAAGAAGCAGGAACAGTACTTGGGTGAAATAGCTAGCAGAGGAGTGGAAGAAAATGACTGATCATGTAATACAATGTTGAAAATAAATATAATACAAGGGACAGAATTACAGAAAAAAATTTTTAGTTTCATTATTAATGTACGAAACAGTGATTCCAGTGACACTAATGAATCTTTTCACATGGAAGTCTTAAATTCAGATTTTGATTTTGGTAGTGAATAAACCAAAATTATAGAATACTGTTGTTTTTTTTTTTATTCAAATTGATAGATACTTAATATCTAAATTATTGCCTACCCAAAGCACCTATAATATTTTATTCAGATGAAGTAAAATTAATAATTCTCAAGTATAAAATGAGGTTATTCCAGGTATTTCATACTAGTTTTGGGGTTGCTATGCTGACATTTTTAAATTTGCCGCGCTTTTTCAGGGTCTACTTTCGTTTGCTAGACCTTAGCACTATTATTATTAACTTCAAACAGACGAGCAGCACTTTATTGTCGACAGAGCGAACTTCAACTGTCGACAGAGGCAACTGCAGCTGTCGACAGGGGCAACTGCAGCTGTCGACAGAGGCAACTGCTACTGTTGACAAAAGCACCTGCTGTACTCTGCCTAAGCTTGGCAAGCTATGGTGCCAACATGACGGCAAGGGACAAGTTATAGTAAATGGTCTGTAGGTATGAATGTGCCTTTTATTTTGGCTTTCTTTGTGGTTCTGTGGATTTAACAAATAACACAATATTCTTAGTTTAGTATTGAAACTAACTGATCCTGCTTATACCTAACAATTTTGAAAAAAAACAACATGGCGACTGCCACTAAGAGAAGGTACCTAGTGTTATTTTTTTGCCAGTGTACAAGAGAGAGTTTTCAAAAATAAGAAGGTATAATTCACTCTAGAAACAATTATATTAACATAAACAAAGCCAAAATCTTATCTATTCAATAAGATTTATGAACCTGACTGCGATAAAAACATACTGAACAAGATCATTATTCAAATTTTTTTTGTCGTATTTTATATACGCCTAAGAAAATAAAGGTAGGACGTTAGTATGCAAATCTGGTGGAATTTAATCTCTAATTTATGTCAGTTCAAGTTCGTTTCACCAATTAGATTAATTAAATATACCGTGCTTGATAAAAATAATAATTAAGTCGTGCATAATTATTTTTCATCACACCTATTCGAAAAATGACAATTGTCTATAGAGGATAGCGGGAGCCAAATCCAATTTTGTGCCCGTAGGAGTTTGAGCTTTCTCTTTTCTGATTGGTCCGCTTCGTGCTTCTGATAGATTTGCGTAGTTGGGTTGGATGCGCTCGCGTGAAGGTCTAATGTAAAAAAAAATATCACTAACTAACATTCAATTCTATATGGTGATAAACTCATTTTTGTGATTGGTTAGTAAGGAGTTAGTATTATACTTACTCTTTGTTGATAAGTATGTGAAGTTAACCAAATAGGTCGAACGCATATAGAGGAAATAACTATTTCTCTTAGGTAGTGATGAAAAATAGTATGTATCACTCGGGGACAAAATATTTTGTTCTCGGGCGGCGTATATTTAATTCCTCGCAAAGCTCTGAATTCAAAATAACGCCCTTGAAGAACAAAATATTACTTTGTCCCTTTGTAACACAAATAACTATTGCACGTGATGAAACTTTAATAACCATACTATAAGTATGGTTATTAAAGTTTCAGCAACTTTATTACTAATATTATTTTTCATCAACTTTATTATTAACAAACTTTATTAACTCCTTTTAATAACCATAGTATACAATTTTAACCAAGTATTTTATTTCTAATAGCTAATTTGAACTTTTGAAAATATATCCCGCTGGTCTGTTACTGAATCGCCTCAGAACCCAAGAAAGATGGTGTAACTATAAACTCGCAAAGTGGTGGTATCTTGACGGAACAGCAGCAGGGCGTGGAGGTGGAGCCGAGTCGCAAACCATGCTCCACGTCTTATCCTGTCCTGCACCAAAAGTGTTCTATCCACTGCCATCGACGATACCTTGGCAGTGGCAAAGTTTTGAGCAAAGCAAATCTAAATGACTGTCGTGCCAGCGACACGAAGATGACTGCACGTAAAATTTTAAATTCATCTGAAACCGATTAGACTCAAAGTCCACTAAAATACAATAAAACGTAATGAAAAAATTTACTAATATTATGTACCTAAGTTATCTTTGTGCATACTTCCGATCATGCCAGGCTGACGCCGACGCTAAACTGCCGGTTCAGCTTGAATGCCTGGTGTAGGTATCGTTCTTCTTTATCTACTCGTGGACACCATAAAAAAACTGGCCAAGTGCGAGTCCGACTGTGCGAGTCGACGTGACCGGTTTTTTTATTTTTTTTCGGGTGTCCGTACAAACAGCTACATTCATCAATATAATTAGGTAAACATACTAAAGTTCATAAGCAACGAAATCACCAAACACAGATCAAACGAAAATATTTTTTTTTATTTTTCTTAGGAGACTTATCAAACGATCGAATAAAAATAACTTAGCGACTGATGATGAGATACTGTTTTAATAACTTGAGCGGTATGAATTTGAGTAAGCGAAAAATTAACTATACTAAAGACGAATATTGATTAATAATAAAATCCAGATCGAGCTTACAAAAAGTGGGTTGTGATTTATCCATTTCAGATATTATAATTCTAGCCATGCGACTAAATTACTAAGTGAGCGTCTATAAATGCTCGGGAGTTCGGGTGTATACGAGTTGTTAACGAATTAGCCCAAGAGCGAGCGAAGTGAGCTCGGGCACTTAGGTCTTTCCGACACGGAGAGGTTAGGTTCGATGGGGAAAGGGAAGGGCTGAAGTGAGCGAGCAAAGCGAGCGAACTTAGCTCCCTTCATCTCTTTCATGTTAGGTTACTTTAGACCCTGCAGACAGAAAAACGAGCCCCGTCGACAACCTTTTATTTTCAAGTCAAATATTATGACGCTTCTCATTTTGTATTTTAAGTACTTAAAATTAATGTTTGTAAATTGCTGTTCTGTTGATTTCTCATCACTCGCAGTCAGTCGCTCATTTAGTAACACTATAACGTAAATTAATTATTTTTGTCACTTAAAACTTTAATTTACAGTCACTCGTTTAAATACTACCCCTTTTCTAAGTACATTTTATAAGTTGGTCGACTATAAGTTTAAACTTGTAAAGCCTACTTAGCTGTGATAGATTTCCTTTTAATTTGGTTATATATGTTATGGACCAAGTCATTAATACGGCATTATTTATAATGTCCGTTCAATTTGAAAAATGCCCAATATGAGTAGAGAATATGATAAAAACGATTGGGATAATTAAATTGACCGTGCTTTTGGAATAATGCCCATCACTTATTGGGCCGGGTGATAAAAAGATGCGTTATAATATAGAATAGCAACAAAGCTATTCATCTTTGCCCTTACAGCCGAACGGTTAAGATTACTTGAAATTTTGCTCTATTGTTAAATTCAAAAGTTAAGTGAATTTGGACTTGATTTTAAATAGAAACTGCTCCAAGTGATGCAATGATCATCTAGAACGTGTAATTCATGTGAAGAAGTGCTAAACAGTGTTTAACTGGACCAATTATTGAAGTTAAGTGTTAAAAAAAATTATCTCCGCAGGCCAAAAGGTGAACGAATGACAAGTCATTTTGCGCGCAGTGTATGCTACTCTCACGGTTACGCAGCGCGCATAAGTAACATTTCGTCGTGGTGCGCCTACGCTCAGTGACACATGCGAGCGCTCGCGCCAAAGAGTTATTTTCGTAGACGGTGCAGTGTATTTTACGCTGCCTCTGAGAGGACGATAACTAATTAATTCGCCTCGCGGTATATTAGACCACTATCGGTGCAACTTGTGAACAAACGCCTCTTGTCAATTGTTTTAATATTGCATCCACTGAGATTTATTAATCAGAATGTCGAAATCTCCTTCCTCGTCTGCTTCATCCCCTAATGTGACTAGCTTGGAGAGTAAGAAGAGAAAGAAAAATGCCAATACTAGGCAAAGGAATGTGAAGAAAAAGAATCGAAATGTGAAGTGGCAACCGCTATTTGTGATCTCACTCAGGTTATGGACTAGAGACTAGATGAGTTACGGAGTTATTTCG
Organism: Anorthoa munda; assembly: GCA_945859665.1. NCBI lineage: Eukaryota > Metazoa > Arthropoda > Insecta > Lepidoptera > Noctuidae > Anorthoa > Anorthoa munda. The sequence continues at coordinate 16,305,885 of OX243896.1, read as the reverse complement.
ACGGCGCCATGTCGAAAATCACTAACGATATTGTGTCCATTAAAATCGATCTGGCCACAGTTACTCAAGTTACTAATACTTGATATAAAAAGTGAGATGAATTCTCTGAGGTCTGAGCACGTAAAATTAAAATTGCACGTGACCGCGCTAGATGAAAAGCAAGGCAGTTTGAAGCAAGATGTCGTCTCCCTGCAGAAATCTCTTCAGTTTGCATGGGACCAGCAAGACGTATTGAAAAAACAGGTGAACTCGTTTGGTGAACAGTCTACAGAAGTTCTAAATGACATTATAATTAAGCTGGAGGTGAAAATCGATACACTAGAACAACAGGCTCGTCAATGTAACTTAAGAGTTATGTAACATCCCCGAAAAACGCTTTGAGAATTTGATTACGCTTATGGAAACTATTTGTGCAAAAATAAATTACCAGTTGAGTCAGAAAGACATCATTGCCATTCATCGTGTACCGCATGCACAGAGTCAAAATAATAAACCGAAAAATATTGTTGTAAAACTTAGTTCCCGAGTACTAAGATGTAATATCCTGAGTGCATTTCGACTGGCAAAGGGTTTAAAAATTGATCAACTTGGAATAGCCGGCGCACCGCAGTCGATTTACATTAACGAACACCTGACATTAAAGAACAAGCAGTTGTTTCGCGCCTGCCGAGAAGCTGCCAGCAAAAACAAGTTTAAATACGTGTGGGTTAAACATGCTACAATTCTTGCGTGCGGGAGGCTGAGGGGAAATCAGCAATCGCCATACAATCCCATCAGGATATTCTTAAAATTAAGCCAGGTGCCTCAAAACATGTTATTTAATTATGTCAACGCCCACTTTTATGAATATTCTAATGATTTTTTTTTCTTTTTTATGTCTACTTGTAAAGTCAGACTTGTTGTTATTATTTCGCTTTTGTCTTGTATATGTACTGATGAATTCTACAGTTAAATTTACTTCTTGCAACCCCAAAATATTTTTTTAATTCTTTAAATCGCTTTTGTATGCGGAATACTTTGTGGTCGTATCTGTGGTCATTGCATAGTGTCATATTAATTTTTATTTATACTAACTACAATCTAAACTTTAACTACTTGGTTAAAATACTAGTCTACGAGTTTGAGCTTTATAAACTACTAGCTTTTGCCCGCGGCTTCGCTCGCGTGGAATTTGGTCTGCCATATAAAGTTTCATGACAAACCATTTTTTTTACTGTGTTGTACTCGTATCTGAAATTTCAGATGTCTAACTTCAAAACTGATGGATTCCATACAATCTTTGAACCCACCAATAAGGGCGCCACCCTTGGAGGTGGAATTATCGAAATTCCTTTCTTAGTGCTCATTTAAGCTCATAATTAGTTTCGGTTGTGCGTCGACCGCTGGGTGTGTTAGTCAATCAAGTTACAGTTTTATTATAAACATCGCCTGTGTGGTGTGTTAATAAAAAGTAGCGTATGTCCTTCCCCAGGCTTGAGATTATCCATATAAATTTCATCACAAACAGATCAGCACAGCCATGAAACATACAATGACACTGATTAACAAACGGGACCAACAAAGGTTACTTTCTTTTACTGTTCGTGTCAGTCAAGGATTAGTATGTAATGTTATTGAATTTATTTAAATAAATTACTTCGTTCGGCAGCAGCGAGCAAAACTGAAAGGATTACAATAATTTATGGTAGGTAATGTATCAATGTGATTTTAGTTTCGGCGGTCCTACCTACTGCATTATACTCCTGTAAACTATGTTGCTTGATTTGTTACGTTCAGCGAAAATATGTACGCGTTATATTGCTTTGATCACATCGCCCTGGCCCCCGCTCCTCCGCTTTATCCGCCGCGCGTATTTATGTCGCTCGAGCTTCATTCATGTCAATCTTATCGTGATAACTTTTAATCTATGCGTTCAAATTACTTAGTGTAAAAGACAAAGTGCCGACTACCCAAGATACGAGTATGTCTCAGTTTGGGAGTCGTTGTTTCAAATTAATATGACTCTGTACATTCACCTCACTAACATAGATGTAAATGTTGTTTCTTGTAACGCTTTTGTACTTTTTGAAGAATAAATTATTATTATTATTATTATTAAAGTTTATCTACATTAAATATTCAAAGCGAAAAATGTGTCGATTTTGATAAGAATTTGATAAATATTCTAAAAAGTGCATTGTAAAAAAGTACCTATACAATTTAATTGTATTTAAGGTTTACTATTTTGGTCATAGTGGCTTCCACATAAAATATAGATATATGCTGTCCCGGACTTTTATTTAGAACTATTTAAGACAAACAATCCTGCGGTACATTATATTTGTGTATCTCTAACGGTTTAGGCAGCGCACGCGAAGATAGCTATCAGAGGGCAGAATTTTTTCCGACTTACTTGATATATATCGTTATATTATGACCGAATTACAAAAAATCATTTTAAATTGTAGCCTATGTGTTATTATGATGTATAGACTATATTACTGTAAAGTTTCATCCAAATCCGTTTAGTAGTTTTTGCGTGAAAGAGTAACAAACATACAAACAACCTCACAAACTTTCGCACTTATAATATTAGTAGGATTTGACATATATTCTTTTAAACCTTACTCTACTACCAATGGATGAAATGACTATTTATTATCAAAATTGTAGGGGTATTCGGACCAAACTCAATATCCTGTATATGAATATACTATAACAATTTTTATGATATTATAATCTTGACAGAAACATGGCTCACTCCTCAGATTATTGATGATGAGTTCATAGACAACCGCTACATAGTTTATAGATGTGATCGGGACCGTATTGCGACCAATAAAAAGGAAGGTGGCGGGGTTCTCGTGGCAGTGCTAAAAGACTTACGATCTACCGTCATACCGCTAGATCCGCCAGCTACATCTCACATTGAACAGGTTCTTATACAACTTCCGGGTAGTAACAGGGACAGCAAATGTGTCAAATGCGCTGTATACATTTCCCCGAAATCCACCGACGAAACATACTTGTCTCATTATAAACATTTGCATGATATATTGGATAGATTAAACATACATTTATTACATATGTTTGGCGATTACAATTTGCCTAATATAAGTTGGATTCCAAGTAATGACGGCGACGCTACAGCCCTACAAGGCAATGGTAATAACTCACTGAGCGAACACATTGAGCAACTTCATGTCATTACTCAATGCCGCTCAGTTATTAACCATATCCTAAACCACAATGGTCGCATCTTAGATCTGCTAATGAGCAACACACAAACTGCATTGTATTCATACCAACATGTACATTACTTCCAATAGATGATTATCACCCTCTATTTTGTACGACAATTACCCACATATCAAAAAATTGTAAAAATCTCTTGCAAGCGAAAATATTAAAATATAATTATTATAAAGCAGATAATGAACAGATCAATTGCGACTTGTGTAAAATTGACTGGAATCAGACTTTTAATGGGCTCTCAGTGGAGCAGTGCGTCATCACAATAACATTTTAGGTACAATAAAAACCTATACTCCTATAAGCCATTCTAAGTCATCAAGATTCCCAGTCTGGTTTTCCAGGTTATTTTTTATTAATCGATAGGCTCGCGTTTGACCACTATCTCGCCTGATGGTAAGCAATGATGTGGTCGACGGTGAAGCACGCTTGCCTAGAAGTAACCTATTCAATCTTGACTTAAAGACCCCAAGGATGTAGCTATCAGGAAACAAAGACTCCGGCAGGGAATTCCACTCCTTAGCTGTGCGTACAATGAAAGTATTCGCAAAACGCTTTGTACGTATGGGTGGGATGTCCACCATGTACCGGTGGCGCATTGCCGTACGTCTAGTTGTCCGGTGATGGAAAGGGCTAGGCGGAATCAAATTGTGCAGTCCCATCACACACTCCCCGAAATGTAACCGATAAAAACCGACAGACTGGCCACTTGGCGTCGATGTTCAAGGCTCTGGAGCTTTGAGGCGACCAGTTCATCGTTGCCGATAAGCCTCTTGGCCCGTTTGTCAATCGACTCAAGTGCATCAAGTTGATATTTGGCAGATCCATCCCAGAGGTGAGAGCAGTACCAGTACTCCATGCATGACCGAACTTGCGCTTTATACAATTTGAGCAGCTGTTCAGGCGTGAACTACCGTCTCACCTTTGCAAGGATCCCCAACTTTTTTGCAGCCAACTGATCCTTTGCCTCAATGAATGGACCAAAATTGACAGTCGATGTTAACGTAACACCAAGAATGTCTAGATGGATCGTTATCGGCACGGTTACACCACGGAAAGATGGAGCCGGGTGGAATGGGCTCTTTTTTGCGGAAAAAAGACACGCCTGGGTCTTAGCAGCATTGAAACTGACTAGATTGAAATCGCACCATTCGGAGCTGCCTCCAAATACAGGTTCAAGCGCTCAACTGGGTTTTAGCAGGTCATTAATGTGCAGCAAAAACAGTGTAGCCGAGAGCACCGACCCCTGAGGGACTCCGGCGTTAATACTTAACTGACCGGACGAGCAGCCATCGATAACCACTCGGATGGACCGATCTCTCTGGAAGTGAGCAATCCAGTCACACAGAATACTAGGCAGACCGAAGGAAGGAAGCTTACCAATAAGGCTCTCATGCCAGACCCTGTCGAAAGCCTTCGAGATGTCAAGGGAGACAGCAAGCGCCTCTCCATGCCTCTCGATGGCCTCACTCCAGGCGTGAAAGGCATACGCTAGAAGATCCCCAGTTGACCGATATCACTCGATTTAGGTTACTGAGGATGTCGTTGTCTTCTAGGTATGCCAGGAGCTTATTGTTGTACAGATCACTAAAACGAATATTTAATGGTAAAAATTAGGCCTGGATTAAATAAAAAACGTATAATAACCTGTCCGATTACGAGCAGTTCTCTTTTCTTAGGCAGAGTTTCCAAATGGAGTGTAAAAAGTGTTATAGTCGATACATAAATGGTGTCGAGGATAATATAAGGAAGAATGTCAAGAATTTATGGAGTTATGTGGCTAATCGCAAATCCGATGGTGGTATACCAGCCTCGGTAATTTACAAAAATGTTAATTCCAGTGACCCGAACTGTGACTTTTTTCAGTCAGTCTATGAAGCTACCACTTTTAATGACAGTGATTGGTCGCCCCCCGAAACCATATCTCTTTCAGTCCTGATCAAGTATTGCAAGCTTTGAAGTCATTGGATGTTACTAAGGGCCCCGGCCCAGATGGGTTGCCCCTTTACTTTATTAGAAGAGCAGCTGATAGTTTGTACATTCCCCTAAGGTACGTTTCCCCTAATTACCGACGGTACGTTTCCTGAAGTTTGGAAATAGGCTTACATAACGCCAGTACATATTTAAAACAGGTTCTAAACACGATGTTGAAAACTACCACCCCATATCTATCCTATCTGCCTTGTCTAAGGTTTTCGAGAGACTTGTACACAAAGCAAATATTAAAATCATGCTCATACGTGTTGAATTTATAAAACGAAATATATAATCACTCTCACTTTTCTTGAAAATTCACTTGAATTTGAATAAGTCTTTTTACTAAACTTTGATAAAAAAAGCAATATGGCGCGTAACCGAAAAACGTGACGATACGTAAAAAATTTCTACCATACGTCGATAAAGAAGGTTCACTTCAAAAAATTAAGAAAAAAAAAATTGGTACTTAGGTAGGGTAGGGTAGCGTAGGGTAGGTAGGGTATTGTAGGGTAGGGTAGGGTAGGTAGGGTAGGGTAGGTAGTGTAGGGTAGGTAGGATAGGGTAGGTAGGGTAGGGTAGGTAGGGTAGGGTAGGTAGGGTAGGGTAGGTAGGGTAGGTAGGGTAGGTAGGGTAGGGTAGGGTAGGTAGGGTAGGGTAGGTAAGGTAGGGTAGGTAGGCTAGGGTAGGTAGGGTAGGGTAGGTAGGGTAGGTAGGGTAGGTAGGGTAGGTAGGGTAGGTAGGGTAGGTAGGGTAGGTAGGGTAGGTAGGGTAGGTAGGGTAGGTAGGGTAGGTAGGGTAGGTAGGGTAGGTAGGGTAGGTAGGGTAGGTAGGGTAGGTAGGGTAGGTAGGGTAGGTAGGGTAGGTAGGGTAGGTAGGGTAGGTAGGGTAGGTAGGGTAGGTAGGGTAGGTAGGGTAGGTAGGGTAGGTAGGGTAGGTAGGGTAGGTAGGGTAGGTAGGGTAGGTAGGGTAGGTAGGGTAGGTAGGGTAGGTAGGGTAGGTAGGGTAGGTAGGGTAGGTAGGGTAGGTAGGGTAGGTAGGGTAGGTAGGGTAGGTAGGGTAGGTAGGGTAGGTAGGGTAGGTAGGGTAGGTAGGGTAGGTAGGGTAGGTAGGGTAGGTAGGGTAGGTAGGGTAGGTAGGGTAGGTAGGGTAGGTAGGGTAGGTAGGGTAGGTAGGGTAGGTAGGGTAGGGTAGGTAGGGTAGGGTAGGTAGGGTAGGGTAGGTAGGGTAGGGTAGGTAGGGTAGGGTAGGTAGGGTAGGGTAGGTAGGGTGGGGTAGGTAGGGCCTACCTACCCACCCTAGTAGGGTAGGGTAGAAAGGTAGGGTAGGGTAGGTAGAGTAGGGTAGGGTAGGATAACAACAAAAATGCAAGATACGTCGATAAAGAAGGTTCACTTCAAAAAATTAAGAAAAAAAAGATTGGTACTTAGGTAGGGTAGGGTAGCGTAGGGTAGGTAGGGTATTGTAGGGTAGGGTAGGGTAGGTAGGGTAGGGTAGGTAGTGTAGGGTAGGTAGGATAGGGTAGGTAGGGTAGGGTAGGTAGGGAGGGTAGGTAGGGTAGGGTAGGTAGGGTAGGTAGGGTAGGTAGGGTAGGGTAGGGTAGGTAGGGTAGGGTAGGTAAGGTAGGGTAGGTAGGCTAGGGTAGGTAGGGTAGGGTAGGTAGGGTAGGTAGGGTAGGTAGGGTAGGTAGGGTAGGTAGGGTAGGTAGGGTAGGTAGGGTAGGTAGGGTAGGTAGGGTAGGTAGGGTAGGTACGGTAGGTAGGGTAGGTAGGGTAGGTAGGGTAGGGTAGGTAGGGTAGGGTAGGTAGGGTAGGGTAGGTAGGGTAGGGTAGGTAGGGTAGGGTAGGTAGGGTAGGGTAGGTAGGGTGGGGTAGGTAGGGTAGGTAGGGCCTACCTACCCACCCTAGTAGGGTAGGGTAGAAAGGTAGGGTAGGGTAGGTAGAGTAGGGTAGGGTAGGATAACAACAAAAATGCAAGAACAAAGACCCGGCCTTTTTGAAACAACTTATGGATGCGGCAAAGTAAATGTGCGACACGTTACACTCAGACTCAGTCAAAAGGCGCTTCTTTGCCTTGTCATCATTAAAGAAAGACATTAACGACCATTTGATGCAGACAAAGATAGACAAGTATCTTTTTGGAGAGGCCCTGGCTGAAACCTTGAAGACTGCTAAAACTGTGACAAAATATGGCGTCGATATAAACACCTCACCGCCGCCACCGGCGAGCCGGCTACCGTCGCCGCCGCACGCGAGCTAGTCGAGGACATCGCGCTATCAGCCGCGGCCGACCCGCCGCCAATAAATGAGGTACAATATGCTGGTCGTTTAGCGTCATTTGCAAGACAATGGTCTCACCTTACACAAGACAAAACTTTTCTTTCCTGAATTGAAGGCTATAGGATAAAATTTTCTAAGCGAATCTCACAAGAAAATGTACCTTCTGTTCCTGTCTTGACACAAACTGAGATTAATGATTTTTACAAAATTATTGATAGACTCATGACGATTGGCGCTATATCCGAATGTGCTCCATGCGCCAATCAATTTATATCGAGTATTTTTCTTGTGCCTAAACCGAATGGTAAAAAAAGGTTTATCCTGAATCTAAAAAATCTAAATAAACTTATACAAACTGACCATTTCAAGTTGGAGGACTTTACGCACAGCAGTAAAATTAATGACAAAAAATTGTTATATTGATGGCATTGGATGCATCCTGTGATCTCAAAGATGCATATTTCTTATTAAAAATCCATCCAGACTCCAAAAAAATCTCCGTTTTCAATTTGACGATAAGTTATTTGAATTTAATGTCTTGCCATTCTGTTTACACTAAATTGATGAAACCCGTCGTTAGATTGCTCAGATTGGCTGGCTTTATATCTACTATATATCTTGATGACCTGTGTTTAATTGGATATTCATACAACGATTGCTTAAAAAATATTAACATTTCAATTAAATTACTAACAGCCTTAGGATTTATCATCAACTATTAAAAGAGTTGCTTACAACCTTCCATGAGATGCAAATTTTTGGGTTTTATTCTTGATTCCCAAAATTGCTTAATTATTTTGCCAGACCAAAAGAAACAACGCCGAATTAACGTGATTTACATGTTTATGTGATTAAAGCGTATCAAAATCAAAGATTATGCAAAATTACTCGGATTGTTAATTTCTGTTTGTCCAGCCGTAGAAAACGGCTGGCTTTATACCAAAGAATTAGAACGTTGTAAGTTCCTTAGTTTACAAGGTCACGACGATTACAATCGTTACATGAGTATCCCCGATTACCTGCACGATGATCTGAGATGGTGGTTACAAGCCTTAGTAAAGCCCGAGAACCGTATCAAAGATGATACCTACTCTGTAGAAATATTCTCTGACGCCTCAACTAATGGGTGGGGTGCAGCGTGTGGCTCAGAGTCAGCGTTTGGCCGGTGGTGGTCGTTGTCAGAGAAAAAACAACATATAAATTACTTGGAAGTTTTGGCTGCCTTTTATGCAGTTAAACTTTTTGCAAGGGACTTTCACGATTGCCAAATACTTCTACGCATTGATAACTCAACTGCTATTAGTTATATCAATCGGATGGGTGGAATTCAATATCCACACTTAACCAAGGTATTTGCTACCTTGGATATTTGGCAATGGTGCGAACACCCGAAAAATTTTTGTGTATGCGTATTACATTAAATCTGCAGACAGCACCATAGCAGATAAAGAATCAAGACGCAACCATCCAGATATAGAATGGTCATTATCGGAAAATATGTTTTCCTATATACTTGAAAAGTTTGGCACACCGTGCATTAATTTATTCGCGATTCGTTTTAACAGAAAATTTATAAAATACATTGCTTGGCATAGAGATCCAGACGCTTTCGCAATAAATGCCTTCACGATTAGCTGGTCTAAGATGTTTTTCTATGCATTTCCGCCCTTGCCAGTTATTTAGAAAACTTAAAAAAATATCATGAATGATCAAGCAAAAGGCATCGTAATAGTACCTTAATGGCCTACGCAGCCTTGGTTCCCATTGTTTAAAAACTTATTAATATCCGAATTAATTACTTTTAAATCAGACAGTTACACTTACAATATAGTTTTTGATCATTCCAGCAACGGCAACATTCAAAGCCATCTTACCCTGGCTGCAGGGATTTTATCAGGGGAACCTTATCGCGAAGAAGCTTCCCAGAGTTGAAGAACATATAGTGCTCACCTCTTTGGCCGACAGTTCTATCAGACAATATGATATTTGTTATAAAAAATGGTTCGATTTCTGTGTTCAGAATTCCCTTGATTTCTATGCTGCCTCGATTACCAATGTTTTAGAATTTTTAACAATGTTTTTTGATACCGGTACTAAATACGGTAGTTTGAATAGTTTTAGAGCAGCCCTATGCTTGATATTGGGACCTAGTATATCCAAAGATGAAAGAATAATAAGGTTTTTTAAAGGTGTGTTCCGTTTACGTCCCTATGCCTAGATACAATATAACGTGGGATACCTCATGCGTTCTATCTCACTTAGCTACTTGTTATCCTAAAGAAACATTAGTGCTAGATCAACTGACAAAAAAATGCATAACCTTATTAGCTCTTATTACGGCCCTAAGGGTCCAGACCTTTTCGCAAATAAATATAAAGAACATTGAAATCAAAACAAACGAAATCATAATAAAAATACCTGACTTAATAAAAACATCAAAAAAATTAAACCAATCAACCTCTCTTAGTATTGCCTTACTTTTTACAGAAAAAAGAAATATGTCTTGCACAGACATTAGTTGATTATATCGATAAAACTTCATCGTTACGTAAAGATGGTACTTTATTTATCGGATGCAAAAAGCCCCATAAAGCGGCGACCACACAGACACTGTGTCGCTGGATAAAGAGTACGCTCCATGCGAGCGGGATCGACGTATCCATATTCTCGGCGCATAGCACGAGACACGCCTCTACATCTAAGGTCCACCAGCTAGGCGTAAATATTGACTTGATCAGAAAAACTGCTAGCTGGTGTAACAATACAGATACGTTTTTCAAATTTTATCAGAGAAATATAACTAAATACGACCAGTCGGTCTTAGCAAAAGCTATTATTAACAATACTGATGATTAAGCTCTGTTGAAACTATGTAATTGATTTAAAAATAACTACTATAATATAAAAGTTAATTATACTTTCGTACTATAAGTATACCTATCTATAATATGAACATAAAATACTAACTTATTTATAATTATGTATTAACGTAGATACAACATGACTTTGATGATGTGATTAAATATAAAATTGTTTCTGACATTGGCGTTGATATTTTCAGAATTATACCTCTCAAAGTCTGCATGTGTAAATAAGTAATAGTTTTATTATTTCAGGTTACTAATCTCGAGAACGAAGCACGAGTATAATTGATGATTAAACGAACTTACTTGTACGTGAAGTTCGATCATAATTATACGAAGTGCTTCGTTCGAAGAGATTAGTAAGTCCCTCCCGCCCAACCCAAATCATTCCAAAAATATCAACGATAAACGTTGGTTACAGATACTCTAAACTAAATGAGAAGCGTAGTTTTGGGGCACGGCTACCACGCAGGAAAGGGAATAAAAAAAAAACCTCTTATCTCTCAAAATACAGTGCTATGTGGTGAATCCTGGGTGATACTACGCTATGTGGTGAATCCTGGGTGATACTACATGTGTAAATAAGTAATAGTTTTATTATTTCAGGTTACTAATCTCTTCGAACGAAGCACTTCGTATAATTATGATCGAACTTCACGTACAAGTAAGTTCGTTTAATCATCAATAAAATTGTTAAGACTCTCTTTTACATAGAATAGCAAGCGTAGAAGTTGCACGTAAAGCATAATATTGAAAGAGTAAAAATAAGTTACGGAAAGCATGAGAACAACAAAAAATATTTAAAAAAAATATATCGTAAAACAACATTTATTAAAAAGCTTACATTAGGCAAACAAGATATTTCCAGGTTATCAACATTCAATATGGATATAATTAAAAAGTACATTATTGAAAAGTAAATAAACACTTTATTATAGGGTTCTTTATTCATCCCTAGTGATAGAATCGTTCTTAGTGGTAGATTCATCCTTAGTGGCAGCAGCCCCTGGTTTGATTTTACTGAGTTCTTGGTGTGACCGTATGGCGAACGACTTCGATTGTTCCTTTTCACGGACGAGTATACTCGTAGTGCCATGCTTAACTCACACAAATTTATAGTAATGCAATGTAGCGACATTTTTACATTCACGAAATAATTGTTTTCTTTTTAACGTGATATATTCATGCATATATAAATGCGAAATGATGTTCCTGAGATAACCAGTTGGTCGGACGTCAGGCCCTTACATAAACGAAAGGCGCTGAGAAAATTGTCACGCAATATACGTGAGGCCAATTTCACGACAATGTTCTTTGGTTTGCGTGATTCTGGCGTGCTTGAGGAACCCGAGGTATTGAAATAATATCCTTAATGTTTATGTTAAAATTGGCCTTACAACCTATTTTTTCCATTATCGACAGCAGATTTTCATGGCGTCTTTTAGGCACATTACACAGCTCCTAGTTGCATTGCCTAGCATTTTGGTCCAAGTAGTCTATTTTCAAAATTAGATCTTTGATTAAGCTTTTTGTGTCATCCTCCTTCCTTACGATGCGCGTTTTTAAATCAGTATGTTCATCAGACAACAATTGAACGTTGCTCTGCACAGCAGCTAAATCATTTGATAAGTAGTCGTATTTTCCACAAGTTCCGTTAATTGATTCGTAAGCCGAGATTGCTCCGAGCAAATAGACGAAATTTCGTTTCTAATTTCCGATGTCGCCACGGTAATAGCAGCAATCTCGCCTTTAATATTTAGAACGTTATCAGAAATAGTACTGATTCGTGCATCAAGCTCCTTGCGCCATTCTGTCAGAGTTTTTTAAACTCTAGTGATAACATATTAAGCGCCTGCGTAAATTCGCTTTCCGGTTGTTTATGCTTGTTGCGTACAAACACCTTTTGTTCAACACCAAATTCAAGCGCCTTACATAAGTCGGAATCAGAGTGAGAGAATTTGTTGTCGGTGGGGTTAATTTTTAGCGGGTTTTGTCTGGTACCAATACTAGACAAATATAAACAAGTTAAAAAAGTTTTTGTATTTGGTGGGAATCGATCCGGTGACCGCGGCGTGCGATGAAGTGTAGCTTCTTAAACCACTCCGCCAAAGTTACTTTACGTGTAGCGGCGAAAGTTGTGATAGCTATGCGCTGCGCGTTGAATTATGCGCAGGCGACAGCGGGGACAGCGGTGGTCTGTGCGGGAGGTATATCGGTGCTCTGCGGGTTGTCGTAGGTCAGGGATAAAGTTCGTTAAACACTTTTCAAATTTAAGATTTTTCACCACAGTTTAATATTAATATAACTTTGCTCCACCCATTCGGATCACCATTAAAATTGCACAGTTCGATAGGTCACTTCACTGGCTTTAAGTAAACAGTATATTATTAACACAATTTCCTTATATTTAAAATCTGAGGAGCCATTGTTATTTGAACGCTGTGTCTTTACCAATTTTACCCAACTGTGTTATCATGTTCAGCCTCACAGGCTGAACATGATAAAAATATAACTTACTATTTTGATTATTTTGTTATATGGGAACCGCACAGTTCACTATACTTTCATTGTTTATGAGCTTCAGTAATGTTACCTAATTATTTTGGTAAATTCAAATGTTTTAACGGAACCCTCGGTGCGCGGGGCATTTGGCCGATTTTTTCTAGTACTCTTGGATCATTGTACAGGTCATGGTCGAACCGTGTTAAAAATATCACCCTAAACCGTTAAAACGCGGATACAACTAACATCCGAATTCATAAACATCTAAATATCTGTATGTTTCGTTAAGCCTTTAAAAAAGCGGTGATCACAGTGGAATAAACTTATAAATACGTTCTCCAATAATGCTGAGCGTGCCCACTCTTCCACAGCCAGCAGGTGCTGGCTGTGGAAGAGTGGAAGTCGGGCTTATGGCTACAGGCACTACCGTCATCCAAAGTAATTGGTAATACTATGTTGAGTGACAACACCTTCCGGATCGCTACATGTCTGCGTGTTTAGGTGCTCCTAGCGGAGCCCCATATCGTTGCAATGTGGTGAAGCAGGCGACCGCCTCGGTCACCATGGCCTATTCTGCAGTAGGAGCGCTGGCCGGATAACACGGCACACCAGCATTTATGACATCATACGTCGGGCTCTTGTCATCGCCCCGGGGTGCCAGCTGTTTTAGAATCTAATGGCTTGGCACGCGGCAATGGGTCTCTTGACCAGACGGGATGACCGTAATGCCTTGGATGAAGTGTAAAGCGGATCCTTCTATGGTCTGAGCAAGAAGGCTCGTCGGATACGTGCCAATTTGTGATTAGGTTTGTTGCGTTTTCTGTGGCAAGTGTTAAATCTATGATGGTTTGTCCCCGGGCCGTGACCCAAGTGGGTTCTGTGCCGCGGTTAACAATGTTAAGATAAGTAGAGAATAAAAAGGTGGATAGTACCTCTCCTCTGGGGTTCGGTGTGACACTGCCCCAGAGCGGGTGGTGGGCGTTTGAATCGGTACAGATGATCAGGTCCAGACCGGCGCGCTCACAGTGCTGCACCAGGTCAGCCAGCTCCATTGGCGGGCAATCTGTGTCTTCACCTGGCATGTATGCCGAGGCCAGTACGACATTTGGAGCGCTGTCTTCGGTATGGAGCCTGACAGCTGTCAGGTCTCTGGAACAGAATTGTGTTAGTGACGTAAAGGGAATATCTTTGGGTATGTAGATGCAGGTTCTTGGCTTTTGTGAGCCATGTGTGTTGAGAATTATCTTACCTCCGATGTTACCGACACCGCATATTCTATTGTTCCTGATCCACGGCTCTTGGATCAGTGTGATGGTTCTGGGCTTTACCTCCAGTGCTCTGCGTAAGCTAGCCGTGGCAGTTTGGCTATGCTGGAGGTTGGTTTGGATGAAGTTGCTGGGGTGGGGATGGAGATGTGGTGGGGTTAGTCAGTGGTGGATCCATCAGATAGTCCCTCCATCTCCACCTCTCTGTAATTATCGTCGTGTCGGTCGCCCGGCGACGAGGCAAGGAGCTGCTCGCTCCAGCCAGGTGACTCGGGCGGTATGGAGTCAACGTTATCGGCCATTACCGTACGGGCCATCACCTCCTCGGGGTGGGTAATGTCCGTGTAGCTTGTCGGGGTCGTCGTCGGTTCCGTCGTTTGTTCTGATGGGTTTCCATCCGTGCTGTCAGTCTGGGTGTCAGAGGGTCGGGTCGTGGGCCAGAAACGCACGTATATCGACCCCAAGAGGTACGATATCCGTCGCTCCCGCCCCACGACCTTTTCGGCTTCCTCCGGTGGCAGCCCCAGGGTCAGGTAAGTCCCATGACGGTCGCCACCGACGGTTGTCGCCCTGTATAGTGACCACCTGCTGATGTCGTACCAGGTATTCTGACGGATCAGAATACAATGGAGCCTGCCCACGTCACCTCTGTAACGAGGGACGAAGAGCGAGGCTCGGACACGGGTGGGCATGTCGGTCAGCTTCATCACCGTCAGTGAAAGGTCGTTGTCGGGGAGTTTGATGAGTGGAACATTCTGGGTCAGCCAGGTCAGAGCGTAGTCATCTTCGCACCACAGCTGCACCGTGCCCTCCGCTACCCGCGGGTATCCGTGGAAGGCCGGGAGCGGTGTCGTCGAATCTGTGTCCAGCATTCTGTCCTCTAGTGCGGTCTTAATGTGTTCTGCCTCCTGTATGGTAAACTCTCTGCCGGGGTGGGGAAGGCAGATTGCTACCGCCAGCCGTGCAGGAATATCCTTCGTGGCCCGCGCGTAGGTCCTCTGCCCCCCCTGAGCCGAGTGGATTCGCACCCGCTTGGCGTCCTCTTGCAGTGTGCTTGGCGAGGCCGTGTCGTCGGGGCGCTCCCTCTTTAGTGGCGCAGTCCAACTTGGTCCAGGTGTCGGGTTTGGGGAGCATGGCGTGGTCTGTTTGGCTTTGCGCGCAGCTCCACCGCGCTTGCTCCAGGTGTGTCTGGGTTTCAGTCCGTCGTGGGTTCTATCAGTGTCTTGGGGTCGGTTTGCGGCCCTGGCAGATTCTGTCGCGTCCGGTCGCTTTTCGCGCTGGGTTGCTTCCACGCGTACTTGCGGCTGGTCGTGTGGCCCCGCGTCCGGCCGCTTTTCGCGCTGGGTTGCCCCTACGCGTACTTGCGGCTGGTCGCGTGGCCCCACGTCCGGCCACTTTTCGCGCTGGGTTGCCCCTACGCGTACCTGCAACTGGTCGCGTGGTTCCGCGTCCGGCCGCTTTTCGCGCTGGGTCTCCCCTGCGCGTACTTGCGGCTGGTCGCGTGCCACTCCTTCAGCGTCCGATTGCGCTTCGCTCTGGCTGGTGCCGTCGCGGGTGTTGCGCTTTCGGTCGCCTACTTTTCTCTCACGGGCCGTGATTTTTCCGCGCTTGTTACGCGAGCGTACTCCGTCACCTACAGCCGGGAGAGTTGTAGAACTGCCAGTTCCACTATCCTTCCCCGTGACTGTCTGTCTGTGCTGGTCTGGGTCGTTGTCTGGGTAGTTGGTGCTGCTCCGCACGACGCTCTGTTGCCAGGGGTTCGGGGATGCCCCGACCACAGGATCGCCAACGGCAAAGTTAGCCGCCATCAGTCGATCCCGCAGCCGGAGTTGGGCTATCCACAACCTGCCCACCCGCTCGGTTGTATGAGAAGAAGTGCCTGGCAGTCCAGGCCGCCCCACCACGGATACGTATACATTCGCATTGGGTCGACCCAGCCTCCCCCGAGAAGTTGTTGACGTAGAAACTTTGTTTTTCTTCTTCAGGTCATGTATTTCATGCGGGAACTCCACACACTGAACTTCTTTGATTATTACGACCTTGGCCTTGCGTAGCTCCGCTAATGTAGGGTTTTGATGTGTTTTCTGGTTTTCTGATAACCAGGCGCCGTAAACGTGCTAGTACGTGCAGAATCATTGTAAATGAGCTTAGTCTGCTAAGAAGTCTTTTGATAACGCTGTTTACTTGTGACTTTTTTGTGTCACAATATTTACTTGCTTGTTAAGGGATTCTTTATCAGTGAAATAAGTTTGGCGACTTGCTTGGACTTCCGGCGTACAGTGAGGTAGCCAGATGGGTCCATTCCACCACAGATTGTCTTCCTTTAGTTTCAGACTTGTTGATCCACGGCTCGCGCAGTCTGCAGGATTTTCCGCTGACTTCACATATTCCCAACATTGAGATGGCATCTCCTTTGTTATTTGTCGCACCCTGTTGGCAACAAAAACTTTCCAGCAATAATATGTCAACTGGGTTGCTGACATAGAACTGAGGGTTGGCTAAGTCAAGTCGTGAAGTTTCGTAATTTTCATCTACCTCATCAAATTCGCTGTCTATTTTCCTGTGGAGACCATCAACCGCATTCCAACGGGTTTCTAGAGTTTTCAAAATGTCATGAAACTCCCATTTTTCTTCTATGGTTGACAGATCTATGTTAGTCATGCAGCGAGAAAATGCTTTGCAGTTGCTAGCTTCTTCGCGCAACCTTTCATCTAACTTGCTATCAGTTCCTCGAGTAGTATACTCCGGTGCTGGCATTGGACTCACCGGAGTAGTTCTGCCCTCTGCGGTCAAGGCACCTGGCTGCTGACGTCCGAACAGGATTGGCTTGATCAGGCCTGCTCTCTGAATCGAATATGTAACTTCTATGTAGAACGCCTTAGTTTCTTCATAGTGGTTTCCGATAAAATAATCTTGGGTTTTATCTTCGTACATGCAAAAATTTTCATGATTTTTCTGAATCTCGTTCCATTTTCCATTCCGTTTGATATATTCTGAAGTTTTGCGATCCTACCATCTTTCTTGAAATTTGACCAAAGTTGTCGCATGCCATTGGTCCTTCCATCTTGATACTTGAAAAATAGGAAATTCAGAAAACTAGGTTGATTTTACCCGCTGATTGTGGAGTTCTTTCGCCGTCAACTTTCTTGAAACTTGCTTGCGATCTGTTTTGGATTGTTATATAGCTTTTTTTATATTTTGTCTTGTCTTGTATGAATCCTTGATGCTGAGATGCTTACTTGATTTTTGCCTTGATGCTGGTGTTGATCTTGGACTGCTAGCCCACTGTAACTTGGTCTGTATAGGTGCTCTGATATTCTTAGGTGCGACCTTATGCGCCTTCTCAATTCGCGTTAGGGATGCCCGCTTGTGGGAGGCCAACGGAACCGATTCGTAGCCACACGAGAGAACACAAGTCACCAACACATAGCTCGAAGGACCAATATGTATGAGCACTTGGTTGCTATTTGCTAAGTTGAGATGGAAGAAAACTATTTTTGCTGAATTCTTGATAAAATATTTATTGATTGTACTTGTTCACAATATAACGCTCAAAAGTGTACTTAACAATATTAGTAATAATGTCGATTTACATTAGGTAAAAATGCTTATGCTAGCGTGCTAAATAAATGTGCGATGTAATCGTACAGTTGGTAACTATAAAATGGCTCAACGCATAAATATAGGAATTAAATAGGGACTGGAAAGTCTGCTTCGCCATGATAATTTATAAGGCTCAAGGACAAACTCTGAAGTATGCTGGTGTAGATTTGAGGGAGAATTGCTTTTGCCATGGACAGTTCTATGTAGCGTGTGCACGTGTTAGCTCATCAAATAATCTGGTGGTATTGGCGACGACATCCAAAATGGTAAAAAAATGTTGTTTATAAAGAAATACTTTAATTTAATTATTTACTTATGCTTACTTATTATTAGTCATGGATAAACACAGTAATACTGGACAAGGATAGAGCGTATTGATGATAAAGTAGGTAAATATAAGTCTGTCCTAAGAAACACTTTCACATTACATTATTTTTATCATCATTATTTTTTACTTTTTCTATTACATACTGTTAAAATATGGTAAGGAGAAGCATGTAGTCTACGCGTGCGAAGCTGCGGGCAAAAGCTAGTATTATTATATAAGTATTTTTATTTTTTGTTTGTTTCAGTCCCGTACCAACCCAAGAAGTGTCAACTGTATTAAATTGTAGAATTTAGTTTCTATCTACAGTTCCTGTTTTTTTTTTGATTTTTATAAAACATTCTTGCTTTTCCAATTAACTTTAGACATTGGCAGAATAGTCGACATCGGCTTTGCTTGCCATAAAAATATAGAATAGAATAGAAATGTAAATAAACCTGGCGAAAAGAATACATAGAATAGTATTTTTGCTAGTAATGGATAAAACAGAGTGGAGTGAATGTTATCATTTGTGTGGTGTGGTGTTCGCAAAAAGTTCAATATAAAGAAAATGGAAAAGGGCAATTATACAAACTGCGTGCAAACCCCGGGTAAGCTTATCTTCCACATTCCTTTTACTTGAGTAATAAGCCCCCCTACCCCTAGCCAAGTTACAAACGCCGTTTTGTATCGAATCTCTTTCTACAATCGTTAACGCCTTAAATTTGTTTGGTCTGAACACGTGACTCAACGTTCAGATATGTCATTCCCATACATTGATTCGTTTTCTACTAGCGTTTTCGATTGTAGATTGTTAACTTGGCTACAGATGCTGAACTGCTTGGATTTGGTACTAAATGTTCCAATCATTTTTGCAATGCAGCAGTTTTGTGTGACGTCACCAACAGCTAGGCAGAACCTCTCGTTTTGACTTTATTTACATCACGCGACCAGGTCAATTTACTGAACAGATAGTCTGGTTTTTTTGTGAGAATTGTGCCAAAGAGCAGGGTAGCCAGATGCCTCTTTCTACGATCTGAAATTCTCATCAAATTACCTTTATTTAAAAAAGGATAAACCGGCTTTATATTCCTACGATCGTGATTCAGTCGTTAGAATGATTGCTCGTGATTCATCTATGGCCCTCGCTTTAAATCTGTCCTTTATTCACTAGTTGCATAATATACCTACTATTATACCATTGCCTCTCTAAAAAGCTCATTTTATTCACTGAAAACAGTGAATACCAAACCGGCCAAGTACGAGTCGAACTCCAGCACGAAGGGTTCCGTACCACTATCGAAAAAACGGCAAAAAAATCACGTTTGTTAAATGCTCCACTTAAATATTTATTTTATTCTGTTTTAGTAGTTGTTGTTATAGCGGCAACAAAAATACATCAACTGTGAAAATTTCAGCTGTCTAGCTATCACGGTTCATAAGATACAGCCTGGTGACAGACGGACCGTGGAGTCTTAGTAATAGGGTCCCGTTTTTAACCTTTGGGTACGTAACCCTAAAAACAACAATGTGCTGTTTTCACACAGTGTCAAGTTACTCACGCAAACTATATTCACTCGTCTCCTTTTCTAGGATATTTCTGGCCGACTGATCGTCACGTTCCGTGACCAGAGCTGTATCGTTCTTTCCCGAAGATTTATTGTCATTCAACGTGCCAATGCTGCCAGTCTTTTGGGCTCTTTTCTGAATTAAAGCGACCACGTGGAAAATCTTTTCTTCGACGTCTAACAGCCGGTTTCTGAATTTAATAAAACAGCAAACTTCAGTTGATAACCATGAAATTATTGAGGTCGCGTTATGTTTATTTCGATTTTGTATAATTATAAATGAACGTAGTTAGATCATTAAAAACAATTTTGAACTCTGATTTCTAAGTGAATTAAACACTACTAGCGGGCATTGATTGCAGCTGCTGTAGTTACGTACTGGAATACATGCATAGATAATATCACGCCATTTTCCCAGATCCTAACAAACATGCTTCTTCTTTTCTCTTCCTCCATGTTCATTCATCATGTTCCTTTTCTTTGCACACAAACACGCTGGTTGTGAGAAAAATTATTTTCACTTTACGTGCGCAGGAGCTAAAATTATTTTTCTTCGTTTTATTTTACTACTTGTCGGCGTGATTATTATGTATATCCATGCCAAATTATACCTTTCTAGTACTAAGAGTCTCTAAGCTAAATTGCGGACAGACGCACAGACAGACATGGTGAAATTATAAATAGAAATTATAATAGTCAACAAGGGACCCTCCCTTGTTGACTACGGAACCCTAAAAACTCTCTGTAATGAATCATCTCGTCTGTATTTTAATTAGGTACGTTGATCTTTTCTTGTTTAAATTAGGCCTAAAAAACTAGTTTAAAAATTCATTATATTGCCTAAGTAGGCTCGTATAAAAGAAACATGTTTCATATATAAACCGGCATTCTAATTCTAGAAATGTATCTAGCGGTGTTAATTTTAATATGGTGTTCAGTGTTTGCGTTATGGTGGTACGTAAAACTACGTCGTCCCTCGCCTCCGGTGTACCCTGGTGCATTGCCGGCCATTGGTCACGGACATCTGTTGTTGGGAGACGCTTTACGTAAGTACCCTAATTACAGAATTAGGGGTCCACCAAAAACAAATTATCGGGGATAAAGTCGCTGGAAGCAGCTAGTATAATAATAATATAAACTGTAGGTACATACGTATTTATATTTTAGCTATTTTTATTATATAAACAGTTCTATAATAAAAATTGCTAAAATATAAATAAGTTACAACATCAGCTATCTGGTCGTGCATCGGTCCAACCGTTTCAGAAATCAGCTGGGACAAGAAGACAGACAAGAGTAATTTTTAATCCTTATATTTTATACCGTACCATTAAACCGTATACCTATTAATACATTTATTTAGTATAAAGCTTTCATTTTGACATTATAAACAGACACTTTCTTTGAAATTCAATTTATGTGTTATAGATTTTAAAAGCTAATCGTTATAATAAAAAACAAATATAGGCAATGGGTATTGCAGAAAACCCATAGTTTAATGTGTTGTTAGTCACCAGCTGATACAGGACAATAAAAGCTTGCTCCCACGGGCAACAGGTCAAAGAACAACAAAATAACGAATACTATGTAATGTAATGTACAAGCTGTGTGTTCGAAGGGCTATTCCATCGGAAACTTCTCAGAAAGCTAAGTCTTACTTGTACTTATAAACAAAGGTGAACTGAAAGTGATTACTTATAAACTATGATATGATAGTGATGATTTTGCTAAAATAAGTTGTATTTATGGGTCAATTACTACTAAGGTACAGTTTTTTGATCCGTAGTTAACTCAACCAATGATTAAACATGTTAAAAAATTTGGTTTTTAATTTCGGTTATACTTGTTTAATCATCAATATTGTTAGTCTTATAAATGGTCTTATAATTAACTCTTCAACTTATTTGACCATTTGTGAAGCTAAAAAATGATCCGCGTTACACCCATGTTAAAATGTTGGTTTTAAATTTCGGTTACACTCGTTTAATCATCAATATTGTTAGTCTTATAAATGGTCTTATAATTAACTCTTCAACTTATTTGACCATTTGTGAGGCTAAAAAATGATCCGCGTTACACCCTGTTATGTTTATGTTCTAGATATGGTAGAAATTTTTGTGATTTCGTTACAAGCCGTTCGATATAAGGGGCCAAAATGACAACTTTTTCGAATGTCATTCATAGAAGCCGATGAGCCCCTTGAGCTTGGGCCCCGAAGCACTGCCCTGCCAAGCCCTAAAGTCTACTACGCCACTGGCCAAGATTGTACAGAAACAGAGCAATTTTGGTTGTCCATATACCTACCTACCTATGCACAATTTTATTATATGGACCTTGTGGAAACTAGAACAAATTTCCGTGCGTTCAAGCGTGTTTGCCTAGTATTGGAATCATATATAAAAGCTTACAATGTTATGGCCCATTATTATTAATGTTAATTTTTATCCGTGGTGCTAGGCAACTGGGCATAACCCAGTGTGCCTATTGGCCTTTTTCGTCCTGTCGCCGAGAGAGAAGTGGCAATTATGTTTCTGTTTTCGTACTCCTCCTTTATTCTTTTCTGATTAATGTCGTTGTGGGATCCAAGACAGTTAAATTTATTCTCCAGGATTTCGTCGAGCTTCATCAATTCGGCACTTTTCCACTGTTGATTCTGGCTTTAGGAGTTGCAGTGGTTTGGAAATAGTACGATGGGAATGGCCAAATTTTTTACCTATGCGCACTGTAGCATTAAAGTAATGATTTTTGGATTTGAGTTCCTGTTATTTATACACAAACGTATAAAAGCTACAGTCAAAAAGGGTAAATAGGAACGCAGGGATGAATAGAAACAAAGCTTTGAAGGGAATTTTCACGTTATTTAAAAATTATTTGTAGCATTTTAGTAGGTACTCCAATATATTAAATAATTATTTAATAAAAGCGATGCTTTGTTTGAAACCAATAATGTGGTATCACAGTTAAAATTCCCTTCAAAGTTTTGTTTCTAATCACCCCTGCGTTCCTATTCACCCCTGCGTTCCTATTCACCCCGCTTGACGGTAAATATTAAAAAACTAAGGTGGTATTTTCTTACATTCTAGAGTTTAAAATTTTCTTCATCGGCTTTCAGATCTGTGGCAGCAGGAAAAAAAGGTATATAACTTCTGCTTAGAGAATATGGGGCTCATTGAAGTTCGATTGGGCCCGCGTTCCGTTTATGGTAAAATATACACTTGATTTTTACTTTGTCTCCTAGTACAGTAGGTTGCATGTCATTGGTAACAAATTCAGTACTATACAAGGGTTACCACCTTTCATTTAAAAAAATATAATACGTACTAATGTGTAGTAGTTTTGGAAAAAAAATAGACCATATTTATTACAAATTTCTTTATATTCAGCCTGAGTTGTACCCATTGCAGGGCCAATGCCGTCACTTGTCGTTATTTCCTGTCCAATCCTCTCTGTTTTGGGCAAGCGTAGTCCAGTCCTGTCTATAAGAGTGAAAATTTCTTGCCTAAGTTTTTTATTTTACTGTATGGAATTTCATTAAAAATTCTTCTGCAAATTTGAGTTTACGATGAAAATATAGTACCTAATTTAGGTTATATATTAATTTAATATACAGAATTTAGTACAGTTGATTAAAATAAATAACAAATATAGTATGGGTGGCAACCCTAACTAGTAGGTATCGTAAGCCTCTCATTATATTTTAACTACGTACTAGGTCACGAAGCGAGTTCAAGCTCGTGTTACCACTGAGGTGCAGTCTTCTGTACAATTATTTATTTAATAAGACTGACGATTATTTAAAGCTTAGGTGGTAAAAGCTTTTAAATTCGAAAAGTTATTAAATAAGAACGCACATACAAAGATGGTCAGAAAAGTTTCCGACCTTAACATGAAGATGGCAGACCCAGCCAATAACGGCTAGGGAATGTAGTTACGCATCTTGCGACAGGTACTCTACATTTAGGACAAGCAGTTGTTGTTTGATAATCTTTTGAATGAGACGATGTGAGTGTTTTCGTAAAAATGGCAGAATCAATTCAATTTAAAAGGCAGTACGCCAACACAAATCAAAGATGAGTTGGAAGCTGTAAAACGTATGAACGTTCGGGATGACAAATAACAGCAATGACTGGCGATAACTTCGTTAAATTCACCAAATAGTGCTCCACGACCGTCTAAATAATGTGAGACAGATGGCAGAGGCTATGAATTTGTCCAAACAACGAGTTTGCCACGAATTAAATAAAGATTTACGTAGGCATGAGAAAGCTGCCCGCCCGTTGGGCACTGCGTCTGCTCAAGTTAGACCAAAAAGGTGTTTTTGGCTCTGGCGCTTGCACAATAAAAAATCGCTGGAAGAAATGTGTAGACTTACAAGGATACCATGTAGAAAAAAAAAAAAATTGTTAGGTCGGAAACTTTACAGAACAACCACGTAGTTCGCAGTTTTAATGGTTTCATAAACTCAGCTTTTTAGTGAAGACAACATCAGTTATATGAAGTAAAGTATTAACAAGTAAAATTTCAAAACTTTTAAAACCCCCGGCACATTTTTATTTCATGCTACATAATTTATCTAGTACATAGTAGATACGCTTCGATCGGCAATCTATTGAACACGTAATTATGACACGATATCTTGCGTAAACACCCCGATTCAAACTTAGCTAAGAACACACTCGACAAAATCACTTTTCCAGCAAAAAAAAAAACTAAATCAAAATCGGTTCACCCGTTTGGACGCTACGATGCCACAGACAGATACACAAATACAGAGATACACAGCAACACACCTCAAACTTATAACACCCCTCTTTTTCCGTCGGGGGTTAAACAGTTTTTTATGAAAATGCTTTGAGAGGGGTACCTGACTGAGCCAGCTTCCATCCCATTATGCGCCGCAACTATGACTATTCGGTCCAATGCCAGATGTCTTTATACTCAAATCAATAAAATTTACTTTTCTTATAATAATTATAAAAATGTGTTGTGTTGCAGTGATAACAGACTTGGAGGACTGTCTAACAGTAGCCAACACATGCATGGATAAACCATACCTATACGCATTTGGAAAGCAGTTGTATGACAGGGGACTGGTTACGGCAGATGGTATGTAACTTCTAATTAGTTTTAAAATTATATGCCGTGGTTAATTTTCACTGACTTAACATTTGGAGGGACACCAGTTTCTGACTAAAAAGAAAATGAATGCAATAAATCAAATAATGTTATTTATGAACACAGGTTAACATAAAACACACAGGTTAAAATAGGTAGCAATTCTTAATGAGTTTTTTTTTTTTTTTTATAACCCTAATCCCCACCAACGAAATTGGCGCCTTATGTGCTTAACCTGTCATTCTGGTCAATCTTTTATGCCTCTCGTACATTCATTCCTCATACTAATTCTTTCTTGCATTCATCATCATGCATTCTGTGGTGAAACTCCCACTTTTATTGATCTAGTCTAAGGGCATAATTTATTACTTATAAAAATAGGTAAAATACAATAGTATACAGAGGTGCTATTAACAATTTGAGTAAAAGGTGCTATTATTAAAAAATTTAGCAAAAGGTGCTATATATCACAGTTTGAGCAACAGTGCTGTTTATCACAGGTATACATACAGTGGTGCAGGTTATCACAAAAAAAAATTTGAAGCATTTTGGGATAAAAACACAAAAGTACAGTTACCAAAAAAATTATCAAAGGAGTCTTACACATTATAAACTTAGGTACTAACATGAAATACTGCCGGCTACACGTGTCCTTGCTGCATTCCGTGCTTACATTTAAATATCACACATAATACTAATGAAGCACGGTGCGCTTCAGGTTTTATTCCTATGTATAACCGCAGTGGCTACTCTAATGCAGTATTCTATGAACTTTTCCCTGTGTTTCTTGTCCATGAGCCCATGCAGGCTCTCCCTCGTTATTTTCGTGTCCAGCTCACATTCAAGTTGGTAGCGTTCCCTGATAAATAACGGGCACTCTACAAGTATGTGCTGGACAGTCTCTGCCACGCCTGGATCGCAGACGCACGATGGGCTGTCCTTACACTTGAAGCGATTCAAGTATTCAGAGAACCCACCGTGCCCCGTCAAAACTTGCGTAAGGACGCCTTCGGGCCGCACCTGTTGTACGATACGGAAAGCCGCTATAGCATCTGGAAGAAACATTTTCGTCACCGAAGCAGTCTCGCCCGACACATATCTTCGATTCCATTCATCAAGCGATTCCAAACGGATCTGTCGCTTGATAAATGAAAGCGGACACTGGTCGTAGTCCGGCTTCCTCCGCAACGACAATGCTGCTTCCTTAGCCAACTCGTCCGCTCGCTCATTCCCCGGCAGGCCCGCGTGGGCCTTGATACAGAACAAAGTCACAGCTTTGTTCTGGCACAGGGCGTGAGCCAGGTTTGCGCGCGCGCGAACTGCCAGGGGATGGAGTGAGCCATGGTTTGCAAGTGTCTGCAATGCGGACATTGAGTCACTGTACAAGCCATAGCTCGCCTCTTGCCGCGCGAGGATCACTTCTGTCGCCTTGCAAATGGCCAGGAGTTCCGCCTGGTAGACCGTGCAGTACGCGGCAAGGCTAAGCTTGAGGTTCCGGATTTCGCCCTCATTATCCCAAATGGATAATGCGGCTCCGACCTTGCCCTCAATCTTGCTGCCGTCGGTGAATATTCGCACCGCCTGCACATTGTTACTGTCTATTAACTCTTGGTCTGCCAGGCACATGAACTCCAGGGGCGTTTGTGTAGCTGGATGAGGGGCTTCTGCAAACCTCACCGCACCCTCGATCTCCCTATCTCCTGGCACAAACCGGGATGACCCTCTCCTCGCTTTATACAGGTCGGCTGCCTCTTGTATGCGCAGGTCCAGAGGTAGTATCCCAGACAGTGCCAGTGCCGAGTTCAGAGAGACAGTACGGTAAGATTTGCAGAGCTTCTGAGCGAATCCTCGTTGAACAGAGCCTAACTTCTTCCGTATACCCAACTTTTTTGTAGCGGGTGCCCAGGCTGCGGCTGCGTACGTTACTATGGGCTCAATCGTTGCTGTGTAAATTGTGTGTATGACTTCCGTGTTTAATCCCCAGCTCACCTTTGCGGCTCGGGACAGCCGCTTGTACACGTTAGCTGCCCTCTTGCAGACGTTCGCGGCATGCTCATTAAAAGTGAGCTTTTCGTCTATGGTTAGACCCAGCAACTTCATTTTCTTGACCATACCGATGCCGACCTCGGCCATGCTCAGTATTGGAGTGTCGTACTTAAGCTTATTGGTTATGGTCATCGCACAGGTTTTGTGCGGTGCAAACCTCAGCTTATTTCGGACGCCCCAACCCTGAACATGGGCGAGGGCTGCATTCATGCATCTTGAGACTTCAGTCGCCGTGTCCCCATCCACGACCAAGACTATATCATCCGCGAACGCCTGCACGAAAATTCCACGCTGCTCAAGGTCCTGCAGTAGTGGGTCGAGAACGAGGTTCCACAGGATTGGACCACCGATCGACCCCTGGACACAGCCCTTGCTAGTCTCTCGCGTGCATTCCTCCCCGGCATACCGAACCTTCACCTTCCTACCGTCGAGATAGCTGTTGATCAGCCTCCTGACGTTAACCGGGCACTTTTCCTCAGCCAGTCTGACCCTTAT
The DNA here is from genome assembly GCA_945859665.1 of Anorthoa munda. Classification (NCBI taxonomy): domain Eukaryota; kingdom Metazoa; phylum Arthropoda; class Insecta; order Lepidoptera; family Noctuidae; genus Anorthoa; species Anorthoa munda. The sequence goes on along the minus strand of OX243896.1, from coordinate 16,278,639 downwards.
GGCTGGCCACCAGGCGCTATCGAAGGCGCCCTCTATATCCAATGAAGGTAGGGTAGGTAGGGTAGGGTATGGTAGGTAGGGTAGGGTAGGTAGGGTAGGGTAGGTAGGGTAGGGTAGGTAGGGTAGGGTAGGTAGGGTAGGGTATGGTAGGTAGGGTAGGGTAGGTAGGGTAGGGTAGGTAGGGTAGGTAGGGTAGGTAGGGTAGGGTAGGTAGGGTAGGGTAGGTACCTACCTACCTGAACTACTAACACTATCGTTAAGGGTTTAGTTTTTAAAATCTATTACCACTGTTCTTGTTCTTGACATATAATGTTTGTTTGTCGTTTTGTGGCAATTAAATATTTTTTCTTTCTTACCTACTACAATGCTAGATTTTTTTTTATTGAACTTTGAAAATTCCTTGAAAATTCCCTTCAAAGTTTTGTTTCTATTCACCCCTGCGTTCCTATTCACCCCGTTTGACAGTATTCGTATTTTTTTAAAACAATCGGTCACAATTTTATTGAATAAATGAAATGGGAATAATGGTATAAATACAAGGTGTTTTGTGTGTACTATTCAGTTATAACAAATGGACGATATTGGGGTACGTCATGACCTATACTTTGCTTATGATGTATATTATAAAGTCAGATTAGACGGTATTCAATTTAAGATACAAATAGAAACATCGTTCATCAAATAGAAATATTTTTCACACATATAGCATTTTCTTTTCGTTTTTTGTAAGACGGATAAAAAGAACCGACAACTATTTTATAAAGGCAACTCCTTTTATGTTTTTATTAGGTACCGTAAAATGGGGTGAATAGAACTGCAGGGGTGAATAGGAACAAAACTTTGAAGGGAATTTTCACGTTATTTAAAAACTATTTGCAGCATTTTAGTAGGTACTCCAATATATTAAATAATTATTTAAAAAACACGATGCTTTGTTTGAAACCACAAAGTGGTATCAAAGTTAAAATCCTAATCAAAGTTTTTTTCCTATTCACCCCGTTTTACCGTTACCTATTGTACCTACTTTGTCTACATTTGTTTTTTCATTTTAGCACCAATATGGAAGTCTCACCGTAAGCTACTAAATCCTGCATTCAATATGCAAATACTGAACACGTTTGTGCAAGAGTATAGCGTACAAGCAAGACGTCTTGTTGCTGAACTAGCTCCCGAAGCAGGAAAAGATCCGTTTGATGTGGTACCATACTTGTTGAATAATGTACTCCGATCTGTGTATAGTAAGTACTTATAATATAGAATACCAAAAAAGCGACCCTCCTGGTATTCCAGCCCGTTTCATCATCGAACTACCAGACGTACGGCGAAGCGCCATCGGTACATGGTGGACATCCCACCCATACGCACTAAACGTTTTGAGAATACTTTTATTATGCGTACAGCTAAGGAGTGGAATTCCCTGCCGGAGTCTGTGTTTCCCGATAGCTACAATCTAGGGGTCTTTAAGTCAAGAGTGAATAGGTTACTACTAGGCAAGCGTGCTCCATCGTAGACCACATCTTCGCTTACATGTGCATCTGGACCGAGGGCCCATTTTTTTAATCCTTGCGAAACGAAATAAGACTTTATTTCTTCGGAAATTAGTTAAAAATAGTAAAAACATAAAGCAATGGGCCAAGAATTTCTTAAACGTGAATTAAAACAGTTATGCTTAAATTACTTGGGCCCTCAATCCAGACGCGTGAATAAACTGGCATAGCCTACATCTCAGAAAATACTATCTCTGGGTTAATCATTTTTATTTAGGAATTTAGTTAAGAATTTCTTAAATATTTTAAGAAATTCCCAAATCTGTAGAATATGACATTACAGATTTTTGGCGGTTTAGCTAGGGCCCTCAATCCTTTAATGTCTCTACTGAGGAATCTGCAAAACATGAATTTATCTGAAGATATATATTAATAGGACTGTAATATATTTTGCTTAGATACCTCTGTAAATTAGTTAAAAAGAAATAATGACACAAAAGTGAATTGTTATAAAGTAAATGAGAATCGAATTTTACTATAACGTCTGGACTGAGAGCCCAATATTTTCGGCTTTATTGACTAGGTTCAACCTCATAGATTAAGTCAAATTAAAATATATTTTTTTACTATTTTTTAATTAAAATGTTACATATCGTCCGTTCTTCTAAATGCAATACTTTAAGAGAAAATACATTTTTAATTTTTCATAGGAGAAAGTTTTGTAGGGTACATATGATTTTGTTACTTTTTGGGACGGAAAATCGTATGTCATTGTTTCTAAGGACAGGATATGTAGCACCAGAGACGTCGCAATCAAAATCATTTCGATGAATAAAACACAATTGGTATAAATTTATGAAAACTATTTACTTCACTTATATTATATAATCTAAAAATACTTTGATATCGTAACATCAATTTAATTACAAACTATTTGTAACAACTATTCAAATAAACGGTTACGATCGGTATAAATATAAGAAAACTATTTACTTCACATAAATGTAACCTAAAAATAGTCTGACATCTAATATATAAAATTCTCGTGTCACAGTTTTCGTTCCCGTACTCCTCCGAAACGGCTTGACCGATTCTCATGAAACTTTGTGAGCATATTGAGTAGGTCTGAGAATAGGCTAACATCTATTTTTCATACCCCTAAGTGGGTAGGGTAGGGTAGGGTAGGTAGGGTAGGTAGGGTAGGGTAGGGTAGGTAGGGTAGGTAGTTAGGGTAGGGTAGGTAGGGTAGGTAGGGTAGGGTAGGGTAGGGTAGGTAGGGTAGGGTAGGGTAAGTAGGGTAGGTAGAGTAGGTAGGGTAGGTAGTGTAGGGTTGTTAGGGTAGGGTAGGTAGGGTAGATGAATGTTTGGTGTTTTTATGGCAAAACAAAGTTTGCCGGGTCAACTAGTTGTAAAATAAAATTTACCTACTTACAAACTTTTTGTATCAAATTTTCTAATAAACAGTTTAAATTATTAATAAATTTGTTCAAAGAAGCGAGTGAGCGAAGTTTGTATGCTGATTTTTAGTTATGAACGCTAAATAATAATGTTATTTTTTAGTGCTATAATTTTTATGCAAAAATAGCGGCTAACTATATGCCCCTATTTTCGAAGATGAAATCAGATTTTGTCGTCGATTATAACAACATGGATATGAAATTTAAAGTCCAGATGAGTACCTACCTATCTACATGTTGTTTTAAAATTAAACTTGTCACTAAAATGTATTAAAGAAAAATAAATAATAATAAAAATATAAAAAAACACGACTGCGCTACCAAAAACACGAATTGCAGTCGGATGACCTCTTAGACGTTAAATAGTGTTCCATAAAACCGTCCCCCAACTGTAGTACGTGATTTTAGCAGCGCAGTCATGTATTTTTAATATTTTTTATCTTTACTCTTCAAAATTAGGATCAGCCAAACCATATGTCACAATGTGTAAATAAATAGGTTGTTCTTCTCTACTATTGTAAAACCTAAGCATTAAATCATCATAACAGACCATGCGGCCGTTTACGAAACCATGCCCCTTGTAGTGACCAAGATCAGCCGGTTTCAACGGGGGGACAAATTCAATAACACCTAATATTTTAAAATATTTTATTATATATATTATTATATATTATATTATATATTATTATTATATTTTATTATTTATATTTTTTTATTTACATACCAGTTCCCAAGTATGTGTTCATGCAATAAAGTGTTCAAGATATAATAAAATATGCCTTAATTAAAACACAATAATCAGCAATTCTCGATGACGATGAATTAACACAGGAAAAATGCATATTAATCTTCAAATGAAATAAGCAATATTAAAGCGATCTGGGTACCTACCAACTTACTTCGATATCACAAAACAGAAACACTGATAATAATAATATTTACTGCACTATTAAATTTGTCAGCAATGTTAAAGATTTCCTTCTGAAGAGAGATTTGGTTTCGAATGACTGACAGATGTTAACTTGACATAACACTAGTTTATGGCGCGAACAAGTGAAGATCACAAGGAGATCGAGAAAGAAAGATTGCGAGTTTGATCAGTAGTAAACATGATAAAACTTGAAGAGAAATACAGTCGTTATAGTTCCCGATTGTAAGTTTAGATAAAAATACGTGCCTAGTGAAATGTCGTTTACGTTATTCTCCATTACATTGTGCAATTAGTTACTTTGTAAAAGTACATTACCAAGAAAGATTTGTTTTATCCTCGCCCGAAAAGGACCCATGTAATAATGACTTTTCCTGACAATTTACCTGTCTTCCCTTCAAAATAATGCATCAAAAAAACAGTCGCTTCCGACAGTACAAGCAGTAAATATTTACTTTAGACGCTTAAAAATAGCTTGTATGAGGATACATACTGATCAGTCCAAAAAAGTAACAAAATCATATGTACCCTACAAAACTTTCTCCTATGAAAAATTAGAAATGTATTTTCTCTTAAAGTATTGCATTTAGAAGAACGGACGATATGTAACATTTTAATTAAAAAATAGTAAAAAAATATATTTTAATTTGACTTAATCTATGAGGTTGAACCTAGTCAATAAAGCCGAAAATATTGGGCTCTCAGTCCAGACGTTATAGTAAAATTCGATTCTCATTTACTTTATAACAATTCACTTTTGTGTCATTATTTCTTTTTAACTAATTTACAGAGGTATCTAAGCAAAATATATTACAGTCCTATTAATATATATCTTCAGATAAATTCATGTTTTGCAGATTCCTCAGTAGAGACATTAAAGGATTGAGGGCCCTAGCTAAACCGCCAAAAATCTGTAATGTCATATTCTACAGATTTGGGAATTTCTTAAAATATTTAAGAAATTCTTAACTAAATTCCTAAATAAAAATGATTAACCCAGAGATAGTATTTTCTGAGATGTAGGCTATGCCAGTTTATTCACGCGTCTGGATTGAGGGCCCAAGTAATTTAAGCATAACTGTTTTAATTCACGTTTAAGAAATTCTTGGCCCATTGCTTTATGTTTTTACTATTTTTAACTAATTTCCCTTTAAGTCTTATTTCATTTCGCAAGGATTTAAAAAATGGGCCCTCGGTCCAGATGCACATTTCGCTTACCATCAGGTGAGATAGTGGTCAAGCGCGAGCCTATAATAGATTAAAAAAAAAAAATTTTGGTTACCCCTGCCAATAAACATCTGCAATATAAGTAAGAGACATCTCAAATACCTACGTTGTTATTCCAGAGCCTATAAAGTTCACAGGCCTCTGCTCTATTAAAAGGAGTGAGCTGGTTATCTACCACACAGACCTAGTGCTGATTGGTGATGTCACATGCCTTCGAATTATTAGTTAGTTCTTTCGACGATTTTTTTTGTTATAATGTTTTTATTTTTCGCGTTTTATCTCGATGATTTTGGTGGTAGATAATACAGACGCAAAGAGCTTAGTCAAAAGTTCTGAAATGAGCCCAAACACGATATAGCTGCTGTAAACTGTTGAAGAATCTTGGAACTTACTCCCGTCTCCATCATCAGATCAACGCCAGATCCCTGTTATGTTGTAGTTAGTGTCAGCCAAACTAAATATTATTGCTTAATTTTAAAAGAAACGATTCACAATTGGAAATGCAGTAGGAAAATTATCAATAAATTCTTTATTTTTAATCCACCCGATTCTATTTCTCAAATTCAAATGGGACCAACTTCGAGATGGCTTAGTAGGCATTTCGGCCACTGAGTTTCGTCCGATCCGGTTCAAACAGGAATATCATTATTATTAATATTTTTGAGTGTTGTTTCTGACGAATCATTTTTTAGAGATTAAGTAACTTCAGAAACATGATTGAATACAAACACAAAGTAAAATAGGTACCTATTTGTTACTCTGTGGCCATGGATAAATTAATTATAAATAAAATAAACATAAATGAGTGTTCTCTCACGAGTCGGTTTGTTTTCGACTTTTGGCATGTTTGTTTGTTTTCGACTTTTTCGAAAATTTATAACAATATCAAACTTACTCGAAAGCATATACAACGATGTATAGCTTTATCCCACTTACCTCGAGAAGTTATTGATTATGCTTGGTTGTACGTAATGTCGAAGTGTCCTAATCATGGTATTGTGACGATTTTCAACGATTATTTTGTAAATACGTGGCTTGTAGAAACTTATTTTTTTTTGCAATAGATGCTCTTGTTATAATCATTAGAATCGAACCATAAAAATGGTTGAATCTTGGCATGGTAACGTCAATAAAAAATATAATAAGAACCGCGAAACGTTGCACATTTTTTAACTTTATTACAAGAATAAGCTAGTAAAATAATTGAAATTGATGACCACATTTGTAGCACCATTTCGGATTTGGAAAATCACAAAATTTTGCGAGGACATTGTGTTCAACTTTTAGTATTTTAAGTGACCTTTTGGGCACCCGTTTTACCGGTAGCTGAGTTAATTGCACCTGAGGTATTCCACATTCGGCACCTATCGATATTTTTCGCTGGTGCCATTAGATAAAAAAATAAGTAACATATTTGGATTGTTAAAAACTCAACCCTCAATGGGACAAAATGGGGTTGTTAAATTTTTAGGGAAGGATTTTACTTTGTGCCGGTAACCTAAAATTTATTATTGTTTAAGTCAAAATAACGAATCGACCCAAAACTATAAACCGTAGAACTCTACAAAAGCCCATTTTTATTTGGTTTAATAACAGCTTATTTTTGGTTCCCTCACTAACTGTACATAAGAAAGTCAACTGTAGGATAAAATAGGAAATCACGAGAACAAAGTCGCGGACGGAGCTAATATTATCAATGTGAAAATAGCCCTGTATCTCTGTCTACCTTTTCACGCTTAAACCACTGAAACGATTTAGATGCAATTTGGTTCGGAGATATTTTGAGACCCTAGGCAGGACATAGGATAAAACCAAAATATTTTTTTTATTTCACATAGGCCTACATGGGCACTTATAAAACGTCGACAAAAGGTGCACGGTTCGGGTTGGTCGTTTCCTATGGAGAAGAACCGGCAAGAAACTCCACGGTTACTCTTTTAAAAATGGTTTGGTTTTACAATATTTCCATGTTACAGCATTACTTAGATATGGGGGGACAACGGCACAGCTCCATACAAATTCTGGTCATGTCCTTTTAGCGATGTTCCCGGAAATGATGAGGTGTTCCCTAAATGACGATATAGATACAATTTCGGTTTATAAAATCATGTCAATGTTTTTGTACGTCGTACTTATTTATTCATTTTGGCATAAGGTTCTTAACTAACAAAAACGTAACTTAAATCACTTTACAGTCTTTTGTCTTCTGTCAGTTTTTTGTCTTTTTTTTAGTTTTTTAATCATATTAAACTTTTATTATGATAATAATAAAATCCTTTAATTCTACTGTACTTGAAATTACAACCCTTTTTGTGATCTTGAAGTTCTTAGTCTCGCCTTTTACAATTTTTTTTTCAATGAACTTTTCTGATGCTTCTTTCCAAATTTTTCTCTGCTTTCGCTTTTCTCTCTCAGTCATCTCATCAATGTTTTTTACTTTCTTTCAGATTTTTTATTCTGATAGTACGCTCTATCCTTAGCCCTTTTTATTTCTCTCTCTTCCTCCGTCATGTCATCTTATAATCTAAAAAAATCCTTTTCCTGGCAATGGAACTATTTCTTTTTACTTGCTTTTTCGTACGCTTTTTTATTTTTTTCAGCCACATGAGACTCCATATTGCTAAAAAATACTAATCATATATTAAAAAATATATTAGCACAACATACGCTAAATTAATTAACCAAAAGCTATAATAACAGGGCGCGTTTATTTGAAAAAGTCATTTCGGGAACGTCATCATCATTTCAAGAACGCTCCGCCAAACGGTCCCAAAATGACCGTTCCCGAAATGACTTTTTTTTAAATAAACACGCACTTTATAGACGGCAGCCATCTTTGACATAATGCTCGGCTTTGTTATTGTAAAATATTTGATGTTACTATTTGCTATAAAACACTACAAAACGTATTTTTCAATATTCGAAGTTAAAAAATGCATTCCCGGTATGATGATGTATTGATGTGCGCTCTATAAATAATGAATTGAAAGATATCTACCACTTATTTTCAATTGTTTTGGCGAAAACTCTCTTGACAGCCGTTTGTTTACATCGTTCACAACACTGTACCATAGACAACTAAAGGTTGCGTTCAAAAACTGCATTTTTACTGAGAATTAAAATTGCGTTCACTTAAATGACGCTTACATTGCCGGACACAATATTTTGACTTGATTTTCTTTAATTTATTTTTCTTTAATAATAACAACAATACTTAATTGATACTCGTATAAGATAAAATTGTAGGTCATTAAGTAAGGAAAACTTTTCACTTTATTTTATTTTATGAATATTTCCAAAGTTAGTTTCTGAAGATTGCTACATAGGACGCGTTCTCGAAATGATTTTTTGTAGTTATTTATTCAAATATTAATGAATGTGCTATACTTTTGCAGTATAAAATATTATGTATAGTTAATATGAACAGAGTTAAGTAATATTTGCCATAACGATTTGCTTATATAAACTAAATTTAGACATTTATTTGCTGGCAAAGCTAATTCTCCACCTTGGTGATTTTGACCCACCTACTCTATCATCAATACGCACTATCCTTGTCCCGTTCCGTATGAGTATTTCCTTATAAACAACATTTTAAACTATTTTGGATGTTGACGCCAATATCACCAGACTATTTGATGAGATAACACGTGAACACGCTACATAGAACTGTCCATGGAAAAAGCAGTTTGCCCTCAAATCTACACCAGCATACTTCAGAGTTTGTCCTTGAGCCTTATTAATTGTCATGGCGAAGCAGATTTTCCCGTCCCTATTTAATTCCTATATTTATGCGTTGAGCCATTTTATAGTTACCAACATACTTTAATTTTAAAGACTTGAAAGTATTTTTAATAATTTTTCCTTTGTAAAAGAAGGACTTTTGTACACAACATTTCATCTCCCATAATCCGCCCCGCAAGGAATGAATTCCCAAAAGACCTTAATTTGCGTTAGATTTTAATCTTCAGCCCAAACCCAAAATTCGAAGATCCCAACTTCAAAACTGACCGACTTTCATCTCCTATTTTTTTTTTTTATCTATTATAGGCCTGCGCTTGACCACTATCTCACCTGATGGTAAGCGATGATGTGGTCTACGATGATTGGTATGGTCTCTATTTCACCCCCTTAGGGGTGGAATTCACAAAAATTCTTTCTTAGTGGATGGCCTGCACAGTATAAAGTATCTATTTGCAAAATTTCAAGTCTCTAGACGATTTCACCCTCATGGGGGTGAAATCTTCAAAATCACTGAGATACGTGTAAGTTATTTTTTAATCTTCAGCCTAAACCCAAAATATGAAGATCCTGACTTTAAAACTGACGGCTTTTCGACGGTACGGGACGGTAGAATTTCCAAAAATCCTTTCTTAGTGCTCACCTACACTACCAAAAGAAACTACGTGCCAAGTTTCATGATTGAAGCTTCAGTTTGGCCTGTGCGTTGATGGTCAGTGAGTGAGTCAGTCAGTCAGTCACTTTCTTCTTTTATATGTTTAGATAATAAGAAAATACGTGTACACTACATAAGAATAAATAAGGTGAGTGTAACAATAAATGAGGTGTGGGTAGGTAGGCTAATGCGTCATATTATTGAGGCATTCAGTGCGACCATATCCAGCTTACGTTGCGCTTCCACCAGATACTTCCGTAAACGTCTCCTAAATGTGTCCATTGTGTTGGCTGTTCTGATCGGTGGTGGAATATTATTCCAAACTTTGTAAGCCGCATAACGAAAACTGCCTCTGAACGCTGCTGTATTATGCGATTGCGTCGAGAGTTGCTGCGAGCATAGCCTTCTCTCACATTCCCGTCCACTCGTTATCCAACCAAGTTTATCATACAAGTAGTCTGTTTTTTTATATTTAACCACACCAAACAGAAGGCATGCCAAGTGTAATTTGCGCCTGGACTTCATTTTTAGAACAAAGTGTTTATTTAGAAATGGTGTTACATAACTACTGCGAGGAATGTTATAACAGAACCGAGCGCACGCGTTTTGTACCCTTTGTATGAGCCTATCTGTACGAGCTAACAGACGCGGGCCATACACAGTGTCAGCGTTGTTCAACCTAGACAGAACCAGTGTCTCAACCAGCTGTTCCCGCAAAGATTCAAATAAGTAAGGCCTCACCCTGTACAAAACTTTTAAGCGATAAAAACAATTTCTTGTTGAGAATGCTACGTGTTTCTCAAAACGTTGGTCTTTGTCCATGATGAGACCTAGATTTCACGCCTCATACACTCGTTCAATTTGTTCGCCCATTAGTTGTACGTTAATTGCATGATCTCATTCCACCTAGCACTTTTCATCATCGGACTACCCGGCGTACGGCTTAAGCCATCGGTACTTGGTGGACATCTCACCCACACGCACAAAATGTTTTGAGAACACTTTTATTATGCGTATAGGAGTGGACTAAGTAGTACTAAGAAGTGGATTTCCCGGATTCACACGGATTCTGTGTTTCCCAATAGCTACAATTAAGGGGTCTTTAAGTCAAGAGTGAATAGGTTTTTTTCTAGGCAAGCATGCCTTATCGTCGACCACATCATTGCTTACCGTCAGGTGAGATAGTGGTCATGCGCGAGCCAAAAGATTATAAAAAAACTGACCATTACGAGGCGAGGAAGAAAGTTTACGAGCTCGGTCCGCTCGCTCTCACATGTTATGTTCTACAGTCTGTTAAAAATATTCTTAAAGTTAAAGAATATTCATGGGTGAAATTTATACCCTCCTCGTGGCCTCCAAGAATAGAGAAGGGCACCGTAAAAAGGCCGCTCAGGGCACCGTTAGTGTTAAAACAAGCACTGCGGGTACCCAATTACCCATACCTACCCTTCCAACTGGAACGCAGTTACCTTTGTTACTTTTTGACAGAAACAGTCATGGTGGTAATTCCCTGAATGACCTCTTTTACAAAAAGCTATACTTGGATTATCTAAGTTAGCTCACGACTCAATAATAGCAGCTGCACAGGTTAATCTTCAAGGTTGAGCAATACTTGCCGAGGTCGGTCCGTGGATGGGTGACTACCGTGACTCCTCCGTGCCTCTGAAAGCACGATAAGGCGTTGATCACGGATGTCATTTGTCGTTACGGTAGTCAGAACCCTGTACAATACTGGTACTCATCTGCATCCGGTTAGATCAGAAGCAAGACTAAACCCGTCCCTACTAAATATTATGTCTAGCCTATTATATGTTCAGCCTAATATATATTTTTTCTATGTTTTTAGGGTTCCGTACCCAAAGGGTAAAAACGGGACCCTATTACTAAGACTTCGCGATCCGTCTGTCTGTCTGTCTGTCTATCTGTCTGTCTGTCTGTCTGTCTGTCTGTCTGTCCGTCTGTCTCCAGGCTATATCTCATGAACCGTGATAGCTAGACAGTTGAAATTTTCACAGATGATGTATTTCTGTTGCCGCTATAACAACAAATACTAAAAACAGTATAAAATTTATATTAAAGGGGGGCTCCCATACAACAAACGTGATATTTTTGGCGTTTTTTGCTCGATATTAATAACGGCAACAGGTAGACGCTTGAAATATTCACAGAATGTTTAGTTGTATATTTACTTCAAAAAATAATAATTAATAAATTAAAATAAAATAAATTAAGGGGGGCTCCCATACAACACACGTGATTTTTATGCAGTGTTTTGCGATAATGGTACGGAACCCTTCGTGTGCGAATCCGACTCGCACTTGGCCGGTTTTCTATGTTACTAACACTATGGTTTTTTGCGTCCGAAATAAAGACATTCTATTCTATTATATTGGCTAGGTTGATGATGGGAATGATTGTATGGTTCAATAGGGATGATTCCTGGATAGAAAATTCTATTGAGTCCGTCACTGAAATTATCAAATAATATTGGTCGCGTATTTTTTGTTATATCAAATCAATAATATTTGACAAAGATCAGGAGTGCACATCAAAGTACAGGAGTAGGAGCTTGTAACGTCACTTTTGAGTAAAAATTTAACTACAACGTAACGTCGCACGAAATGTTAACGCCTTGTGAGCCTCTAGACAAGTGGCATTCGATGTCAGTGAAGGCGATACCTAGTTGAAATGTCAAAATGTAAGGGATTGATCGCGTGAATTTTCGATATCGCTTGTCAATCCCATGCAATTTTGCTCCGTATATACGTACAATATGTCTCCGTTCTGGGTCTCTGAACCGTCAAATTTATTTTGTTTACGTGATAAAATAAAAAATACTAAGCAATAATGTTTTATTAATCTGCTTGATGGACAGACATATTATAATTTTAGTCATCATCTATTCCGAGTAATGCATAATTATTCAAAATGTCCGTTATTTATTGCTAAGAAAGATTCAAAAAGGAAAGACAGTTTTTTTGACGCCATATTTTGAATACAATTATTTTAGGATTTGTTAGTTAGTAGTTTTTGTTTAAAGTGTTTATGTTTGTAGTCTCAGTGAGGATGCTCCCTTAAGGAGCGTCCTCACTGAGACTACACTTGCAATGAGGATTCGACGGCGAATATCCGAGTGGTGTGAACGTTGAGCCGAGCGTTACAAAGCTTACACGCAAGCGCGAACTTTGCCCGGTGTGGACGTCGCAACGATTTTCGCGGAAACGGCTCGCATTCGAATGTTCACGCAAATAAAACGCTCGAAACCGAGTACTCAGATGATGAAATGAATGAATATGTATGTAGGAATATTACTGGCCACTTGTAAAGCAAGGAATAGTTTCTTGAGCGTAAGTGTTTGTGATCTTCGAGGTCAATAAAAAAAAACTAAAATGCTGCAGCCACAACCGCTCTATCCGACATTTTAAAATGAATGACATTTAACAAGATCGTATTCGAACGGTCCAAGCTCGCAAGGGAATGTTCGACTCAAACGTTTATAATTTTGCTCGAACGCGAATGCTGGACTCGCTGAGCAGCATTTGTTGCTCGCCTACGATTGCTTGTTTACAAATGCTCACGAACTAATGCTCCCAGTGTGGACGCTCCTTATGTTAATTATTTTACTTATACACTGTAGTTATATATTTTTATCAATATAAATACAAAAATATCTGCACTGTAAGGCAGTTCTAAACAATGTGTTCTGTTTTTTTTCACAGAAACAACTATTGGAGTAAAACCCAATGACTATGAACAGGAGGCGACACTTAAAAACTACGCACACGCCACAGACAGTTATTTCGATTTGTTAGTAACTCGATTTATGAATGTTTGGTTACATTTACCGTTTATTTACAATTTGACTTCTTTAAAGAAGAAAGAAGATACGATTGTAAAAAGTTTGAAAAACATAACGAAAACGGTGATTATACTTTTTTATTTGCTAGCTTGTTCTATCCCACTCCTGGGCAAAGGTCTCCTCTCTACTCCTTCCACTTTCCACGAGACCACGCTTCCTCCTTCCAGTTCTGGCAAAATCTGTACAGTTTGCCTCAAGCACCTCCGGATATGTTGCCCCCTTAGCGCTACGTCACTTAAGTGCTAGCGACCCTTTATGGGGACCCATTAATTGAGTGTGCAAGTCACCCCCTGCCATATTATAGCCGTGTAGTTCAACAGTGGTCAGGCAGGGGCCAGTAATCCTCCTATAGTTTTAGACAACCGATCCACTAAACCTACCAGACCCATAGCCCAATAAGTTTTTAATCTATATTTTGGAATTTTCCTGTACCAACCGGGGATTGCCCTTGAGTGCACTTGCGTAATGCATACAGGGATAATCGTCGGTTGGTGTCACATTTCCTGATACATGCCTAACAAGGCCTCTGCGAATTGGCTTCGGCTCCTCGCATGCCTTTCAAAGGACCGGTACCCCGGGGTCCCGAGACTGTCAAAGTCATATAAATAATAATAATTCTCGTTAGGTTCTCGTCATGCGGAATGGTGACATCGATGATCATTGTGCGGCGCGCTATCACCACTATATCCGTTTTACTGGCAACAATAGTCCTATCAGTGATGATAGACTGATCCCAGTACAACGTGACGTGGTCATTTCCGAGAACTGGGTCGTGCACACACTTGTAGTACGGTACTTCAGAATCCACTAGATTGTACACTTCAATGCAAGTTGCTGGTGAATAATCCTGGCCACTTGGCTATGCCTGTATAAGTACTCGCCGTTAGCCAGACGAGAACAACCAGATATAATATGTCTGATGGATTCACCCGGGCGGTGGCATGCCCGACATATGTCAACCGTCCCGTCCTTCATTACATGTCTCCGGTAGTTATTCCGCATAGTAATCCCGCATGACGAGAACCTGGTGAAAGCTGAGAAAGAGAAAGAAATCAAGTATCTCGACTTAGTACACGAGGTTGTCGGCATGTGGAATGTGGACTTGGCAATCATTGTGCCGATTGTCGTTACGGCCAACGGCCTGATAGCCAAGAGCCTCGACGACCATATGTCGAGGCTGTCATTGCGCGGTTGGATCAAGGGCCTGATTCAGAAGGCAGTACTCCTAGATACGGCTCGCATTTTGAAGAGGTTCTTGTATCTGGAGTCCTAACCACCGGTAGCTTGGATCCTTTTCCCGATACCAGTGGGCCTCTATTTTTTATATTTTTAAATGTTTTTTTAAGTTTTCTTTTTTAAATATTTAAAAATGTACTAAATAAGAATAATTTATATTCTGAAATGAACAAAGGATATAATAATAATAATAATGTGCAGGTCGTGGCTTTATAAATGCTAAGACCCTGCACAACTGCGAGGTATGCAGTCTTAGGGAATACTTCCTGGCCGCTGACGCGGGTATGCATCGAGATGTGGTAGCGGTGGACAGGGGCCTTACCCCGCTCTCCTTGGCTAACGAGAACTGGCGCAAACCTATAGTATTAGGTACTAATGACCGCAGGGAGGTATGGCAGAGCAAGGAGCTTCACGGACGCTTCTAGCGGGTCCTAAATGGGCCCGATGTAGATCTTTTAGCGTCCGTGGCCTGGCTGTGATTTGGTGACCTTTTCGGGGAAACCGAAGGTTTTGTGTTTGCGATTATGGACGAATTTAAGATGACGAACAACTACCGGAAATACATTGTGAAAGGCGGCACGGTTGACATCTGTCGGGCATGTCACTGGCCGGGAGAATACATCCGTCACATTATCTCTGGTTGTTCTAATCTAGTTAATGGAGACTATTTGCATAGACACAACCTTGTAGCCAGGATTATCCATCAGCAACTTGCTCTAAAATACAATCTTGTGGAATCGGAAGTGCCTTACTATAAGTATGAGCCCGACCCAGTTCTCAAAAATGGCAATGTCACGTTGTATTGGGATCGGTCTATCATCACTGACAGGACTATTGTTGCCAATAAGCCTGACAAAGTGGTGATAGACCGACTAGAGTGTCACGCAATGATTGTTGATGTAGCGCCCCCATGACGAGAACCTCGTGAAGGCTGAGAAAGATAAAAAAGTAAGTATCTTCATCTGGCTAGCGAGGTTGTCGACAAGTGGGATGTGAATACAGCGATCATTGTGCTGATAGTCGTAACGGCCAATGGCATAATAGTCAAGAGCCTCTACGATTATCTGAGGAGGCTCTCGTTGGGCAGCTGGATCAAGGGCTTGATCCAGAAAGCGGTATTCCTGGTCACGGCGCGTATCGTTAGGAGGTTCCTCTCTCAGGAGCCCTGACCACCGGTAGCTTGGACCCTGTTCTCGATACCGGTGGGCTACTATTTTTTATATTATAAATGTTTATGTTTTTGTAAAAAAAAACCTTTTTTTTCAGATTATCACAAAACGTAAATCAGAACGGAAACAAAATATTAATTTGGACCTTGTTAAGCACACCACATCAGGTAAAGAAACAATTTTAATTCTACTCAAATGTTTTTCTAAACACATATAACACTATCTGTGCCTGTGGCTTCGCTCACGTGATCCATCGGCTGTTAAATTTAATAATGTACAAATAAGTCGATAAAAAAATGAGACATCAAGTACAAAAATTCGATCAAACACAAAAAATACGTAACGAATCGGCCTGCAACGGTGCAACTTTCAGCAGCCTCAACTATGCAGTCTTGCTTGCAAATTATTTCTCAATTTTTTCGTTAAGTTAGGCATTTAAGTGGCCGAATGCCCCGTTGGCAATAGGCTTTATGGGACTTGCTAGGGACCTAGGACCTAGAACTAAAACATACTTATGTTGTAAAAAAGTGGAAAAGTTAAGATGCAGCTACCATAATATGCTTTTGCATCCTCCTCTTTGGGGCTTAATCTCATTTGTCTTTTCCTTTTTTTTCTTAAACCGCAGTAGTAACTACTGCACGCACGTATCAAGATTTACAACAGATTTATCAATGGTTGGATAACCATATTTACACAGCAAGGACCCTCCTAATTTCGGAAAGCACGTTAAGCCGTTGGTATCGAGCGGTCATTCGTGGATCTTTGAGAGTTGTTCTCGTTAGAGGGTCGTGAGAAGTTGACTGGAAGATGACCTCAACATAGTTGGGAAAAGACTAGGCAGATGATGATTATAGAATCTCTCTGTCTAGTATAGCCTTTTCAATACTTAAGATTAGACTGTAGAGATATGTTTTATAATCTGAGCAACTGTTACATACCCAAATTGGCTGCCTCGTTAGTCTTAGCAGTTGCTAGTGCTACTGCTGAGTGTGAGGTTCAATTCCCGGGAAACTTGATATTAGGCTTTTATGATTTTTTTCCGGTGTTTAGATTTGTGCTGGGTCAATAGGTTCGCCCCCTTTTGCATGGGACTTGGAGGAATGTGCTAATGGACCTCTCCCTAATCCTTATGGAATTCAGGCATTATGTTACGTAGTTATCGGAAGTAGAAATTATGTTTTTCATACTCCTCTGCTGTACCTTCACATTATCACACTAATATTTTAAAATCGAAAATGTTTGTTATTCTTTCATGAATAAACTACTAAACGGGTCTGGATGAAATTTGACACAGATATAGATTATTTATTTATTCAATAACATATATTTTAACAGGTAAGACCCAAGCTAACAAAAGTAGTCATACATTGGCAATAGTAAAGTCACAAAATATTATTCCAAAAATATTAATTTTAGCATCTATTGAAAGACCCCCGTATAAAATTGAGGTTCTATGTTCGTATTTATGTGTGTTTTTTTTTTGTGTATGTTCACCGATATCTCCGTCAATTGTGGACCGATTCTGAACATTATTTTTTTGTTTGAAAGAGTATATTCCGAAATTGATCCCATTTTAATTTGGTGAAGATCTGATGAAGAACTTTGGAGATCTACAACAGAACTGTTCAATAAATAACGGGAAATCTCTCGGGATTACTGCAATCGCATGTCTGTTTATTGTTTATACCATTTCATAACATAACATCACGCCAGTACGCTCTAAAAGGGTACGCAGATGTGTACAGTTCACCTTAGTACACTCTCATGTCACCGGATATGTTCAGTTTCATGATATTCGGATAATCTATTCTGGCATTATAGGTACCTTACGTAACTACTTGCCTATTAGGTAGGTACAACTAAACAGTGAAAAATAAAAAACCTTTTTAACAAAAAATACTACCGACTTCCAAATAAGAAAACTACTAAGTAAAAATTTAATTTAATTTTGGAAGTCGGTGTCCATAACGCAAACAATTGGTCCCTACCAAAGACACCGACTTCCAAAAATAAAATTATTTTTTTAGTTTTTTTTTTTAGCAAAAATAATTTGAACGTCGAACGTTCATTTTATACGGGGGTAGATAGATGTTAAAAATATTTTTTTTGGAATAATATTTTTTGACTGTACTATTGGCAATGTATGACTACTTTTGTTAGCTTGGGACTTACCTGTTAAAATAAATGTATGTGTTATTGAGTAAATAAATAAATAATCTATCTCTGTGTCAAATTTCATCCAGATCCGTTTAGTAGTTTATGCGTGAAAGAATAACAAACATTTTCGCTTTTATAATATTAGTGTGATAATGTGAAGGTACAGCGGAGGAGTATGAAAAACATAATTTCTACTTCCGATAACTACGTAACGTAATGCCTGAATTCCATAAGGATTAGGGAGAGGTCCGTTAGCACACCCACATTCCTCAAAGTCCCATGCAAAAGGGAGCGACACTATTGACCTGGCACAAATCTAAACCCTGGAAGAAAATCATAAAAGCCTAATATCAAGTTTCCCGGGAATTTAAATTCAACAAGGCAACACAAGTTTCAACACGCGTTTCTTTCTGCAGATCAGTCAAATCATGAGGCACCCATTTTTCATATTCTTTTATTTTATTGATTTGAAGCAAATGAGTCAATATTGTTGGTAAGGTAACGTTAAACCTTACCGCTAATTCCTGGGTAGTTTGGCTCGGATCGGCTTCCACCATTTATTTCAATTCATTGTTATTTACCTGTGTCTTCCACGTGGTTCGTTCTTCGAATCAAAGTTTCCATCACCAAAATCGCACGGTGCGTTCATTAGCAGTCCCCTCTCCAAACGCAACATTGATATTGCGAGCTGTTTCAGCCGCGTTAGTTCCGCGTCAGAACTCGAATTCCTGAATTCAAAAATCACTCTAATTTTCGAAGTATCCATCTTTCTTGTCTAAGCTGAATAAAAAACCGGCCAAGTGCGAGTCGGACTCGCACACGAAGGGTTCCGTACCATTATCGCAAAACACTGCATAAAAATCACGTTTGTTTTGAAGTAAATATACAACTAAACATTCTGTGAATATTTCAGGCGTCTACCTGTTGCCGTTATTAATATCGAGCAAAAAACGGCAAAAATATCACGTTTGTTGTATGGGAGCCCCCTTTAATATTTACTTTATACTGTTTTTAGTATTTGTTGTTATAGCGGCAACAGAAATACATCATCTGTGAAAATTTCAACTGTCTGGCTATCACGGTTCATGAGATACAGCCTGGAGACAGACGGACAGACAGACAGACAGACAGACAGACAGACGGATCGCGAAGTCTTAGTAATAAGGTCCCGTTTTTACCCTTTGGGTACGGAACCCTAAAAAAGCAACTGAAAGTCAATAATCGAATGTTGCACATTTTTAAAAGAAGAACTTCATACTATGTGAAAAAAGTTTCACTCAAAAATCTCAAACCATAAAGGTTATATGTCAATTCGAAGAACCTATTACAATAAAACGGCAATTTCATACTTTAACCCCTATTTTTTATGAAAAGATAACCGCATATTAAACATAGAAGTTAATGGAAAGAACTATGAGTATGTGAGCGAATATGTTTACCTAGGACAAATTATCACCCCCCATGACTCAATGTTCAAGGAAGTTAACAAAAGAATAGCCTGCGGGTGGAAAAAATACTGGTCCCTCAAGGAAATAATTAAGTGCAAAGACATAGGCATGCATATTAAGAGAAAGACTTTTAACAGTTGCATTTTACCATGCATAACATATGGATGCACAGACAGACAGACTGTCAGTGATGACAGTGGTTCTATTTATTTCAACTTTACTAAAAAATCATAGAAAGCGCCTGATTATTTTGTGACAGCAAAATGTATTGTATTATTTGTGGTTAGGCGCACAATTATATTATTAATTGGTGTGCAATGTAAGAGCAATGTACCGAATGTACATACAATTTGAATTGCTTCGCACTATTTTAAAACCACAGTTTTTAGAAAAAGTATTTGAGTCGCCAACCTGATATCAGAATGGATGGTGTATTAAAAATCTGAACTAATTAGCTACTATCTGACTGTGAAATGCCTACCGTAGCAATGTACGAGCAAAGTACGTTATCATATTAAAAGCATAACCAGATGCTATCAACGGTTAAAGAGTAATTATAAAAATAACATTTCTCCACATTTAGAGCCTGTTCAGTTTTATTAGCAACTAGTTTTGCCTACGTAATACTTTGCTATATCTAAATTACTCGCAGTCCAAGCTGTCATTTTACTCTTTGACAGCTCAAAAATAATCATTTAGTGATGAACTAATGTGGTAACCGATTCGATTTCATATAACAATTGAATTTAACAATTAAAAAATTTTAATCGATTAAACACAGTTATTTTATTTTAGCTTTTATTTTAATTTTTACCCCACTGCCGATGGAGGGTAATCTGTTTATCAGTCTATGTATGTATGTATGTTTATACCTAGTGGCGTTCTAGAGACCAAACGCGTTGGCCGATTTTGATGATTCTTACGTCAATCGATTCGTCTTAACCTCGCGAGTGTCACTGGCTACATTAAAATAGGAAAATAGAAAAATGGTGGATTTATGGCGCCATATTGTCGAGTCCCAATTTATTTTTTCGCCCAAGCCCTTCGTGTGGGGTATCAATAATATATAACACATATATGTTTAAATGTACCTAATTCGAAAAAAAAATTATAACTAAAAAGTTATTAATAAAAAAAGTTAATTAAAAAAATCTAAAACCTGACTGCTTAAGAAGCTAACTAAAAAGACGTAAACAAGAAGAAAATCATGTTGATCACTCGGAGGATACATCTGGTTCTGGTCAGCCAGCTCGCGAATATGTATCCTCCAACTGCACAGCAAGATATTTGTTATTATTTTTGTATATTTTTTGTTTTTTTATGATATGTATATGTCGCATCAAGGCTGGCCAATAGATGCAAATCATCGGAAAATCAGGGTGTATTTCCTTAATCAAAATCAAAATTTCTTTATTTAATTGAGCCATTAAGCGGCACTTTTGAACGTCAAAAAAAATATAATTTAAAAGTAACAATAATTGATTCTACCGTCCATTTGGAAATGTAGCTTGTTATGGAGAAGAATGGACAAGAAACTCCACAAACCTTAGGTTAAGAAATCGTGTGTGGGCAGGTTAGTGGGTACAATCATGATACTTATATCACACAAGTTATTCGATACACTGAGTTTATTTAAATAGACACAAGTCACAGTTACAATCTTGCTTACTAATATTACGGCTCGACACTGATGACGTCGACGTGTTAGCTCTAAGGCTGTCAGTACTCAACTGCTTTAGTGCCTTATTCCCCACCACGCAAGTGCTTATAAAAAGCGTGCCAATGCGTAGTTGCTCTTGATTGCCGCCAGGAGCGTGCTTGTGATTTGTTTTGACGTCCGTATTATTGACTAAACAAATAAATGTGTTCTCTTTCTTTCTTTCTTTTACATATATTTATTAATAACGTAGTTCTAAGATGAATCTAAATGAAGTTGCATAATGTCAATTTATTTTAAGTTAATATTTAACCTTTCTTCAAAAATGAATGTACTTATAATCATTACTTTCATTGTGATATTTATTTCTTACTAGGAATTTATTCCTGTATCGTGGGTGCGTTTTATTATAAGTGCACTGAACTAATTAAGATTCAAAATAAAGAAGACAGGAGGAAAACAAAGTTTGGTTCCATTATAAGAACAAAAAGAAGCTTTCATTAAGTATAGCGACAATTTCAAAAATGGACATGAATTTGAAATTTTTCGACAATTTCCAAGGAATTGCAGTTAAAATGTCCGAAAAGGCACTTTATTTATCGTTGAAAAGAAACCATTTTTTTTTGTATGTAATCAGTCCGATGATTAGAATTGAACAAAATAAATTAGATCTTCATTAGGTGGCTTATTTTTTGAGTTATAAATTTGGCCAAGCTGGGGAGAGTCTCTCAAGATCGGCCACCTATAAACCCTTCTAACCTTTGAACCAGTGACTGACTAATTCTGATATTTGGCGACTAATTTCGAGTAATTAGCGACTAAATATTTGTGTTATCAAAATTAATGTCCCTGTTGGTGGCCAAGCCAGAGTCCGCAACACTTATTTTGATACCCCACACGAAGGGCTTGGAAGAAAATAAAATTGGGACGCCACAATATGGCGCCCAAAAGCCGCCATTTTCTATTTTCCCATTTTAATGTAGCCAGTGACACTCCCAAGGTTAAGACTTCGTTAAGACGTATCGATTGACGTAAGAATCATCAAAATCGGCCAACGCGTTTGGTCTCTAAAACGACACTAGGAACATCAAACATACATAGACTGAGATAAACACATTACCCTCCTTCGCAGTCGGGTAAAAAACAAAAATAAAATAACTGTGTTTTATCGATTAAATTTTTTTCATGGATAAATTCAATTGTTATAAGCAATAGAATCGGTTACCACATTATTTCATCACTAAATGATTAGTTTTGAGCAGTCAAAATGTAAAATGACAGGCTGGACGGAGAGTAATTTAGACATAGCAACGTATTACGTAGGCACAACTAGTTGCTAATAAAATTGGACAGGCTCTTAATGTAGATAATTTTTATTTTTATAATTACTCTTTAATAGATAATAGCATCTAGTTATGCTTTTAATATGATAACGTATATTGCTCGTACATTGCTATGGTAGGCATTTCCCAGTCAGACAGTGTTCAGATCCCTCTGCAGTAGAAGGACAGATATTTAATACACCCGCCATTCTGATATCAGGTTGGCGGCTCAAAAACCTTTTCTAAAAATTGTGGTTTTAAAATAGTACATTGCTTTAAATTTTACGTACATTCGGTACATTGCTCGTACATTGCTCTCGAGCATATCGCATGACCAATATGGCCATTAGTTCACACAAGAAATCCCTTTAGTTTAGACATAGCAACGTATAACGTAGGCACAACTAGTTGCTAAAAAATTGAACAGGCTCTAAATGTGGAGAAATTGTATTTTTATAATTACTCTTTAACCGTTGATAGCATCTGGTTATGCTTTTAATATGATAACGTACATTGCTCGTACATTGCTACGATAGGCATTTCACAATCAGATAGTAGGTAATTTGTTCAGATTTTTAATACACCCGCAATTCTGATATCAGGTTGGCGGCTCAAATACTTTTTCTAAAAACTGTGGTTTTATAATAGTGCGAAGAAATTCAAATTTTACGTGCATTCGGTACATTGCTCGTACATTGCTCTTACGCATATAGCATGACCATTTGTCATACACCCGTCATTCTGATGCACACCAATTAATAATATAATTGTGCGCCTAACTACAAATAATACAATACATTTTGCTGTCACAAAATAATCAGGCGCTTTCTATGATTTTTTTGCAAAGTTGAAATAAATAGAACCACTGTCTTATAATGAAATTTTTTAACACGTACGCAATATACACTATTCGTACAACAGTCTTCATCCAAAAACAGTCGCATTTATCTTTCCTGAGTACATATTCTGTGTGGCTCTGCTAGAGAGTATGCTCTGCAGCAGAGCCACAATCAATGTCTATTTTATCATTACCTAAGGCACGTACAGAGATAACGGTGTACGTACATTATGTACGTTTAGCGTACATCATTCTAAGATATAATTTACCGGTTTCTAAAATGGTGGCTCTGCGGAAGAGCATGACACGAAACATGGTCACTTACAGACAAACTTATGGACAAACTAGCAAAATGTCAGAGGGCAATGGAGAGAAGCATGCTAGGAATTAAACTACGGGACAAAATCTTAAATACAGACATAAGAAGGAAAACTAAAGTCACAGATATATTAACTCGCATCAATCATTTGAAATGGGGCTAGACAGGACACATGCTTCGATGTAAAATAAATAAATGGAGCAAACAAGTGACCCTATGGTACCCTAGAGATAAAACTAGAAAAAAGGGACGTCCAAAAACAAGATGGGAAGACGACATCCGCATAACTTTGGGGCCTTGTTGGACTAGAGTTGCAGAGGACAGAGCACAATGGAGGGAGTTGGAGGAGGCCTATGCCAACAGGCACGCCGAACTGCGGGACATCCTATAATTAGATACTCATAACACTTCTTATTAGCAAACAATATGCATATGTACCCAAATTTCGGAAATAAATGGCTTTATTATTAAACCGCATATTGATAAATACCAAGGTTCGCTTAGTGAAATACTTAATTTTCCTTATTTTCCTGTATGAAGTGCGAGTTGGACTCGCGCACGAAGGGTTCCGTACCATTATCGCAAAAAACGGCAAAATATCACGTTTTTTGTATGGGAGTCCTACTTAAATATTTATTTTATTCTCTTTTTAGTATTTGTTGTTATAGCGGCAACAGAAATACATCATTTTTGAAAATTTCAACTGTCTAGCTATCACGGTTCATGAGATACAGCCTGGTGCCAGACGGACAGACAGACGGATCGTGGAGTCTTAGTAATAGGGTCCCGTTTTTACCCTTTGGGTACGGAACCCTAAAAATGGACCTTCCTGCAAAAACATCGTAAGAAGATTGATGCGCGTGTTGAAACTTGTGTTTCGTTGTTGTATCGATACAGAAATGAAGGAATATTGGATCGAATTGTGACATGTAATGAAAAGTGGATTCTTTACAATAAGCGAAAAATTCAATGGCTGACCCCAGGTCAAATGCCGCAACCGTGTCATAAAGCGAAGCTTACCAATAAAAAGGTAATGGTAACTGTTTGGTGGTCTTAGCCAGATGTTATTTACTATAGCTTTCTCCGATCTGGTCAAGCAATAACGGTAGATGTCTACTGTGCCGAACTCCGAACAATGATAGCAAAACTAGCAGTGAAACAGACCCGACTCATGAATCGATCATCACCATTATTGCTCCATGATAAAGCGAGACCTCATACAGCACGAGAAACCGTTTTAACTCTACAGGAACTGCAATTAGAAACCATTCGTCATCCTGTGTATTAACATGACCTTGCTTCAACGGACTACCATTTCTATACTACTACGGACTATACATCTTCGTGATTTGGACAATTTTCTACGTGATAAAAAGTTTTCTTCTCAGGAGCCAGTACAAACTGTATGAAAGTGTGAACTCTAGTGAGTTCTATCGCAAAGGCATAAATGACCTTCCTATTTTATTTGGCAGCAATACAAATACAAATACAAATATTTATTGGAACAAAAACATAATACAATTTTTGTGTACGTTAATACTGCGTTAGTTTAATAGGTAACTGTGTCGCAGTTATTAGCGCCCACCCCAGGAGCGAAAATACAACTTAGTTCCAAGACAAAATTTTGGTTATACTTAAAGGTAAAAACTAGACAAACATTTATAATAATAAAAAAAACTAGACATAGATGTATTAATAAAAGATTGTAGCAGTATAAGTGGGTGTGTGTTTGTATGTGTGTGTGTGAGGGAGGGTGTAGAGTTGCGTGCGACTGTGAGTGTGTGTGTAGGAAGGTTGCGTGTATGTGTATGTGAAAGATGTGCTAAGAATACAATTTAAGTTTGTATGAGGCACTCTGTTTCCTCATAAGTCAGGTTTCGGAGCCATTTTTCAATTTTCAATTTGCACTCTCGTAAAGAGAGCGGATAGATATTTAATTTCTCATTAATTTTGTTGTAGATAACAGAACTCAAAAAGTTATAGTGTCTTCTAGCGATAACTAGATTTACGCTCTCTGTCTGACATGTTCTGTTAACTCTGCGTTTTTGAGTATTAAGTTTAGGGTCATATTTAATGTCACCATGCTTACGTAATAATATGCTTATTAGACATGCTTGTCTTACAGTAGGCACTTTGCAAAGAACATACAAGTCGTGTGTGGGGAAGCGAATGGGTTTATGTGCCATAACTTTTAGAACAGCTCTTTGTGCTCTTTCCAGACGAAGTAGAAGGCATTTACCAGAGCATCCCCACGCAATGTATAGATAATAATGGTAATTATTTTGATTAAATAAATATGTTAAATAAAAAAAAGCCAAATTCAATTTTTCTATACAAATCGGCAATTTCATACTTTAACCCCTAATATCTTCGTGAGCTTTTCCACGCCTGATTGTGTCACGGCACACCGTCTTTTGATTACTTCTTCGTGTTTAAGATTCTTTCACATCTATTTTTTTTTGTACCCTTGTGCTTTGTGCCATAATGGAGCAACATACACAGTGTTTATAATAATAACCAATTAGTGGGGTAGCGTAGAAGCCAAAATTGAGTCCAGTTTACTTTGCCCCACTGGTGAAGCTTGCCCCACTAGGCAAAGAAGAACAACTCCGTGATTCGGGCAGAGTATTGTTGATTTTTGGGACTCAGTCATTTTCATATTCTAGTTCTTGTTATACAAATTTCTCTAAATATAATAAAATAACGTCAAGTCGATTTAATACCTGCTCTATTACATGACATAAACAACTCTTTATTGGCCTTCCTTTGCTTTTCATCCATCTACATATAACTCTTTCCTTTATAGTCCAATGCGATTCATCCCATCTCATTCATCACATGACAAATGATCCTCATAAATTAACTTTTCTGTCGCGCCAGTTTCAAACTTCCTCTCACATATTCATTTTTTCATTTCAGGTTACAAGTCGCTTTTAGATCAATTGCTGGAAATAGGCGAAAAACAAGATGCGTTCACAGATGAAGAGATGAGGGAAGAGTTGGACACTATCATAGGAGCTGCTTATGATTCTTCAACTCGGGCCATGACGTTCTGTTTGATATTAGTAGGATCGTATCCAGATGTACAAGCACGAATTTTTGACGAGTATGTATACCATTATTGTACTAACTTATTAGTTTTTAGAGTTCATTTATTTCAGAGTTAGTAGTTAGTTCAGACTTTATTTATTTATTAAAACTTCATGCAACATCCTTTATGTTGTCGAAGGACTTAATGTCTCATAGTAAATGTTGTTAATAATCGTGAGTGTTTTCACATCCTAAAAGGTTGTTAGTGTTTTACAAAAACCTTGTATAACCGTTTTTATTTCAATATTTTTTTAGGCGAAAAAAAGTCTGTCATTTGTTCAACCAAACAGACTCTGTCCTGAAGCCACCCATAGTGTAGTCCTCCAAGTTTGGCACCAGCAGCTCCCTTTCCTTACTGTAGCTTACGTCTTGTGAAAGAGTTGTAGAGAGGGTGAATATCAATGGTGGTTTTATCCGTAGTCAGGTTTTAGTTTTTATGTTGATGTTACTTCAACTAAACAATTAATAAATAAAATATTTGGGGGCGCACGGTTGGCGCAGTTGTTGAGCGATTGTCTGCTGCGCTGCGTGTCGTGGATTCGATTCCCGCACGGAAAAAATATTTGTATGACCTACAGATAGTTGTTTCGGCTCTGGGCGTTTGTGTATGTGATTTTATATGCACCCACGATACAGGAAGAAATGCCTAGTATGGGGTAAAGTTTAAAAAAAAAAAGATATTAAAATCTATCTATCTAATACCTTTACACGAGCAATTCTTGTATATATTTATATATATAATCTGAATCTCGGAAACGGCTCCAACAATTTTCATGACATTTAGTATGCAGGAGGTTTCGGGGGCGATAAATCGATCTAGCTAGGTTGAATTTTTAGAAAACGTCGTTTTCTTTATTTTATCCGAGCAGAGCAAATTTTCATCTCGGCCGCCCAGGTACTATTTATTACAAACACTAAATATCCCATTGTTTTAGAAATTACAGTACTGCACCTAATGTACATTTTTGTGAACGTATTAACTATTAAATAAATTATTCTTATTCTTCTTTATTTATTTTAACAGGCTGCAAGAAGTTCTCGATTTTACAGACAGAGATTTAACCAGACACGACCTACCGAAGCTGGTGTATTTGGAAGCGGTATTGAAAGAGACCTTAAGATTATACCCTCCGGTTCCAAGAATTGGAAAATGCAGTCAATCAGCAGTCAAGCTAAGTATGTATCTACTATAAGCCTTCCCTTTACTGGGTATGTTATCATTTACTGGAACTATCCTTTGAGAGTATGCTTTAAATACACTAAAATTGATGATTAAACGAACTTACTTGTACGTGAAGTTCGAACATAATTATGCGAAGTGCTTCGTTCGAAGAGATTAGTAAACTGAAATATTAAAACTATTACTTATTTACACATGTAGTATCACCCAGGATTCACAACATAACACTGTATTTTGAGAGATAAGAGGATTTTTTTTATTTCCTTTCCTGCGTGGTAGCCGTGCCCCAAAACTCCGCTTGTCATTTAGTTTAGAGTATCTGTAACCAAAGTTTATCGTTGATATGGCCTGTTTGAGTGACAAGAAAAAGACAAAGGCCCGGCTCTTTTGAAACAACTTATGGATGCAGCAAAGTTAATGTGCGACACGTTACACTCAGACTCAGTCAAAAGGCGCTACTTTGCCTTGTCATTTTTAAAGAAAGACATTAACGACCATTTGATGCAGACAAAGATAAACAAGTATCTTTTCGGAGAGGCCCTGGCTGAAACCTTGAAGACTACCAAATTGTGGCAAAATATGTCGCCGATATAAAAGTCGCTTACGATAAAAATAGGAAGACTACCTTAGCCGTCAACTTCGCGTGGTTTAAACTGGAAGGCTCCCCCTTCGACTCGCAGCCAGTCGGGGCCGCAGTGGAGCCGCTAGCGTTTGCCGCCTGCTGGAGCGAGGACGCCACCGCCGCTGCCGCACGCGAGCTGGTCGAGGACGTTGTGCTATCAGCCGCGGCCGACCCGCCGCCAATATATGAAGTACAATATACTGGTCAGTCGTTTAGCTTCATTTGCAAGACAATGGTCTCACCTTACACAAGACAAAACTTTTCTTTCCTGGATTGAAGGCTTAATTAATATTATTTTTAAAGGATACTATTTTTTAAACGAATCTCATAAGAAAATGTACCTTCTGTTCCTGTTTTGACACAAACTGAGATTAATAATTTTTACAAAATTATTGATAGTCTCATGACAATTGGCG
Source organism: Anorthoa munda (assembly GCA_945859665.1). Classification (NCBI taxonomy): domain Eukaryota; kingdom Metazoa; phylum Arthropoda; class Insecta; order Lepidoptera; family Noctuidae; genus Anorthoa; species Anorthoa munda. The sequence goes on along the minus strand of OX243896.1, from coordinate 16,249,831 downwards.
CTACTATTACTTTTTATTGGAGATTGAGTGAAAGACCGTGAGATACAGTTATCAAATGTTTTATTTTGATTAACAAGTATGCAGAAGAGCAATTTTATAATGCAACAAACAAAACCGTCTTGTTGTAATCTTGAAGCTGAGAGAGCACAGGCAATGAAAACCTTTTTTTAATGTCAAAACGACCATAGGCAATAATATTATTTTCTTGTGTTGTCACCGTCCTTTAACACAAGAAAGCCAGTAAAAAGCAACACTTTGGATTATTCATAAACAAGACTAACACTCTTTTACATTAAGCCAAACAGAAAATATCAAATTTTAACTTAGTCACTTTTACACCATGCATCTACCAGAAAATTATGAACTTATGTCTTACAGTTTTATATCTTAATTTTTACAGAATAATAAGTATAATTGTTTTACTTTATAACTATGTACTGTGCTCACTTCCATCTATTTAAGTTGAACTTATACAATCTAAACTTAGAGTAAAACAAAAATATACTTTTACTTAAAAGTTAAACATTTTAAGTATCCCCTTAATTTAACAAATGTAGGACCTGACAAGGGTTGGGTGAGCAAATCAGCTATTTGTTCTGATGTTCCTATATAATTTAACCTTATTATCCCATCTACAATTTTCTCACGAATAAAATGGTGTTTGATGTCAATATGTTCCATTCTTTAATGCAAAACCGGATTTTTAGCTATTTTAATGGAACTTTGATTATCCTCAAACATTAATACATAATCAATATTAATCGAAAAATCACTTAAAAGTTGTTTGAGCCAACAAGCTTCTGCAGTAGCCATGCTGAGTGTCATGTACTTTGCTTCAGTTGAAGACAGCTCTACAGATGGCTGCTTTCTCGTACACCATGAAATAGGACAACCAAATACTTTAAAAACAAATCCAGCTATTGACCGTCTATCAACTAAATCACCTCCCCAGTCAGAATCTACATTTCCAACAACAATAGCATCATTAGTATTATTTCTTTCAAAGACTAAACTTAAATCTAATGTGCCCTTAATATACCTAAGAATCCTCTTTAACATATTCCACAACTCTTCACTAGCACATTTTTGAAAACGACTTGCACATAAATCAGGTCTACTACCTAATACTGCATACAAATAACAACCTATTAATTGTCTGCATCTTGTCTCTAACTCTTGAGTTTCTGAGTTTTCTCTTAAAAGACTATCAGTTTTAAATTTTGTTCCATGGGTGTAGCAATAGTTTTACAATCTGACATGTTATGTTTTTGTAAAATCTGTTTTAGGAATGCTTCCTGATTAATTTTTAAGACACCATTAGTTACATCCTGCTTGATAGAAATACCTAAAAAGTAGCTTGCTAAACCCAAGTCTTTCATACAAAAATGTTTCTTTAACAATTTTTTTGTATTATTCACACAGTCAGTATCCGTCCCTGCAAGCAATAAATCATCGTCAAACCATCCTTTCGTTATATTGTTTTACATAAATACCATAATCTGTTTTACATTGTTTGAAACCTTCAGACAATGTGACTGAATTAAATTTGTCTTTCCAGTTTTTGGGTGAGCTCTTTAGCCCATACAATGATTTTTAGGGTTCCGTACCCAAAGAGTAAAAACGGGACCCTATTACTGAGACTTCGCGGTCCGTCTGTCTGTCTGTCTGTCTGTCACCAGGCTGTATCTCATGAACCGTGATAGCTACACAGTTGAAATTTTCAGAGATGATGAATTTCTGTTGCCGCTATAACAAAAAATACTAAAAACAGAATAAAATAAATATTTAAGTATATATATCCCATACAACAAACGTGACTTTTTTGTCGTTTTTTGCTATAATGGTACGGAACCCTTCGTGCGCGAGTCCGACTCGCACTTGGCCGGTTTTTTAAGTTTACATATCATATCACCATTAGAATATCCTTCTGGTAATGACAAATATATCTCATATTTTTATCAAATATATCATTATCTGAAAGCACTTTTGACATCCATTTGGTGTACATACCTTTTTGATTACTTATTGCTAATAAAGTACCGACAGTTGGAAGTTTAGCTACTGGTGCAAATAAATCATCATCAATAAAATCGGTTTGTTGAAAGCCTCTAGCCACGAGCCTAGCCTTGTAAATAGTAATATTACCTTGATCATCAAGTTTTCTTTTAAATACCTGTTTGCTTTCAATAACTTTACAATCTACAGGTTTTGGCACCTACTCCCATGTATTGTTTTGATTTAAACTATCTATCTCCTCATCCATAGCAACTTTCCAATCTATTTTCTCAGTACTTTTCATGGCTTCTTCATATGTATTAGGATTATTTTCAATATAAATTAATAAGCTTGTATAATCTGTAGGTACTTTAATGCTTATGCCATTTAGGCTGCCTAATCTGGTTTCTTGGTCTTAATTTTCTTATTTGTTGTTCCTGAGCTTGACCTTCAGGATTTGTATCAATAAAACCTTCTACAGATTCAATTTCTCCTTGTTTTTACCTCGTTTTTACACCCTTAAAAAATTCACAAGTGCCTAAAATAATAATGTGGAACTAGTGATAACAAATTCAACATTAGTTCCAATATTTTCAGGTTCTTCTAAAATGGAACCAATGATATAAAAAAACATCAATAGTTCCATCATGGAACTGTTAATGGTACTAGTGACAAGGAAGCCTCAACACTTGGAGTATTATTTAAGTTTTGACTTGACAGTTCACTAATAACTGGTACCTCACTCTGTATTGACCTATCCATACTATTTGCATCCTGTGCATCACCATCAACATTATTTATTTCTTCCAATGGTTGTTCATTATTATTTTCTACTAAGATTTCTATTTCGCTATCAGGTATTTTATATCTTTAACAAAAACTACATTTCTTTTAATTTCTATTTTATTTTCTTCCTTGTAATAAATCTTATAACCTTTTGATTCCTCGCCATAACCAACAAAATATCCTTTCTTTCCTTTTGGGTCCAATTTTTTTCTTTTCTCTTTAGGCTCATGACTGACTACTATACTGCCGAATTTTTGTAAACTGTTTATGTCAAACTTCCTAGCTGACCAACATTCATATGGTGTTTTATCAGTATTTTTAATGTAAGTTCTATTTAAAGTATACATAGCTGTACTAACAGCTTCAGCCCATAAACTCTTATCTAGGTTAGACTGAATCAACATAGTTCTAGCAGCTTCTATAATAGTTCGCATTTCTCTTTCAACTTTACCATTTTGTTCCGGTGTATAGATTACTGTAGTTTGGTGTTATATGCCTTTATTTAAAAAAAATGACCCCTATGTTTTATTTAAAATTTTTGTCCCATTATCTGTCCTTAAGACCTTTACTTTATAATTAGTTGTTACTTCAGCCTGAATGATGATTTTTTTATTTTACTTTGTACTCCGGATTTATGTTCTATAAAATAAACTTTCCTATATTTAGAGAAATCATCTTTAATTACCAATATGTACCTTGAGCCGCCAACAGAGGCCACTTCCATCGGTCCGCACACATCTGCATGTAAGATCTCACAACACATACTTGTTTTAGTTATGCTTTTAGGAAAAGGTACGCGATGAAATTTTCCTTCCATACATGCAACACATGAATCATCAGAATCAACAAATTCTATGTTTTTGTTTTTTAGCACTGACCGACAGTAATCATAATTTTGGTGAGCCAACCCCTCATGCCAATCCTTAAGCATATTAGTCTTAACCTGAGTGGTTACATTTATATTCCATGGAGAGTCAAAGATGAACTGCATTACATAGAACTTATCTACACATTTACCAACTGAACAAACTACATTATCCTACTAATATTATAAATGCGAAAGTTTGTGAGGATGTATGTATGTTTGTTCACGCAAAAACTACTGAAGGGATCTGGATGAAATTTGGCACAGAGATATATTATAGTCAGGAATAGCACAAAGGATACTTTTTATCCCGGGAATATGTTCCCTCGGGTCAATTTTCAACATTCACGCGGGCGAAGCCGCTGGCAGAAGCTAGTTTTTAATAAATACACATTGTTTGTCTGTTATATATATAGAAACTGACTGACTTACTGATCGATCAACGCACAGCCAAAACCGCTAAGCCTAGAAGCATGAAATTTGGCAGAAAGGTTTCCTAAGTGACGTAAGTGAGCACTAAAAAAGGATTTTTGGAAATTCCACCCTTAAGGGGGTAAAAAGGGGGTTAAAGTTTGTATGTAATTTCAACAGTTTGTAAGTTGGAGACGTGAAATTTTAGATTTAGGCTCTACGTAGATAAAAATAATTAACGTATTTATTGGTTTTTCGAAATTCCACCCATAAGGTGGTAGAAAGGGGTTGGAAGGTTTTAAATAATTTCTACAGTTTGTAAGTTGGACAGTTTGGACACGTGAAATTTTAGATTTAAGCTCTTGGTTAATATAAAAAAATCATGTATTTATTAGTTTTTGGAAAAAGGGGATAAAATAGGGGTTGAAAGTTTATTTGAAATTTCTTCGGTTTGGAAGGTAAAACATCTGAAATTTTAGGTATACGCTCTTTATTAATAAAAAAACAATTAATTTAATTAATTCCGACAATGCCACCCCTAGGGGGGTAAAAAGGAGGTTGATAGTTTTGCAGGTAATTTCTACAGTTTGTAAGTTGGAGATGTGAAATTTTAGATTTACGCTCTATGTTGTTAGAAAAAAATAATTTATTTATTAGTTTTTGGAAATTCTACCCTTTTTTTTTTTTTTTTTTTTTTTTTTTTTTTTTTTTTTTTTTTTTTTTTTTTTTTTTTTTGCGTGGAGAAATGCTCATGCATACTGCACTACCACGGGGAGATAGTGCAGTTATGTGGGATACGGGTACGGGTCAAGGTCAATGGCCCCGCCACCTACCATTGTTCGGCCGCAGAGGATAGGGAGAGCGGCTAACGCAATACCGACACTCCTCCTCCCCTGCGGCCCCACCGCGTCCGCCATCAGACGGTGGCGACCCCGTCCGGGCCGCGGAAGGTAGGGAGAGCGGCGCACCGCAATACCGGCACTCCTCTCCCACCGCGGCCTCCAACCCTCAGCCGCGACATCGTATGGGACCTGGGAATCTCCATAAGACATCGCGGCCCGCCTCAGTTGCGATGTCGCCTGTTACCAAGCGGCACCGCAACCTACTAGTTGGCCGCTACGTCGTCGGCTTAATCGGCAAAAGCCCTGACGAGCGGCCCCTCCTCGGGTTCCTCTTCGCTTCACCGTGGGTGACCAAGCCACGGTTACTGAGCCCCCCCGCATCGACAAAGCGGGAACCCACCGGGGGGGTGGAAATTCTACCCTAAGGGGATAAAACAGGAGTTGAAACTTTATATGAAATTTCTTCGGTTTGGAAGGTAAAACATCTGAAATTGTAGGTTTACGCTCTTGATTAATAAAAAAAATAAACAAATGTAATAGTCCCCCGAGACAATATCCTCTAAAAAACAAAAAATAAGACTCGTACTCGCGTCGGGGAACCGCCAACGTTTACAGCAGTTTATTTTATTAGTTTAGTGGTTCCCCGACGCGAGTACGAGTCTTATTTTTTGTTTTTTAGAGGATATTGTCCCGGGGGTTTTTTAAATCTTAAATTAAATTTTTATTTCTTGCTTTTTAAGCTACATTATACAGGCTTTAATATACACTTGCCACATGACAGTAAATAATAAAGGATGTCATTATTAGTATCGAAACTACCCCTATAAGATGATTTGGGGGGTGTTGAAGATCTTTTGTTAATAAACTTATAAAATAATTCCGATCAAGATTTTTTGAAGTATTTTACTGCACATAGCTACTTTTAATGATGTAGGGGAGCACTCTGGACGGATGTTTGGCAATTCAACCTTTAAAGAGGTTACAAGGGAGACATTTATTTGTATAATATATCTTCACACACATCACACATCATCAGCCTATCAATGATCCCACTGCTGGGACACAGCGGAGCGGAGCGGAGCGCATCCACCGTCAATCTACTATTATCTTCAATTTCATTTCCATCATTCACTTCTTGATTACTATCTTTTAATTATCTAATAATTCTTCAGAAATACTATCTTCAAAAACATCAATTCCCTCATTTTCTATAACATCATTTCGTTCTTCTTCCAAAATATTTTCTATGACAACATTTCGTTCTTCTCCTAAAATATTTTCTATGAAATCATTACGTTCTTCTTCTAAAATAGAAAACTCCTCCTCCCTCGTTGCTTTAACATCTGTCTGCTTCAACATCTGTCTTCTTCTTCTTCTGACTTTCTCCATAAAAACTTCCCCTCTCAACTTGACAACCATTATCAGCTGTGATTACATTTCTTTTCTCATTTTGTTCTTCCAACTCCTCTTCATCTTTAAATAATTTATATAAATCTGTAACTTTCGTACTCCTATTACATTGCTTTAAAAATTCCAAAACATCCTTCGCATTATTATTAAAAGTCACATCTCTTGAATAAAATATCTTCAAACCCAGCGGATCCCATATCTTATATCCATTGTTCGTAAATCCTACCAGCAAAACCTTATTACATCTCGAATCTAATTTATTTAGTTTTGTATTTATTTTGTAATAAGCCAAAGAACCGAAAATATTAAATGTTTTAAATTTGGAATTTTATTGAACCACATTTCTGCTGGCGTTTTATTATTAATTGTATTTGAACACCTATTAGTTATGTATGTTGCTGTTAACACCGCTTCGCCCCATAATTCTTTTGGTAACTGCATGTCAAACAAAATAGCACGGGTTCGCTCCATAATTGTTCGATTTAATCTTTCTGCCTTACCATTATGTTGCGAAGTATACGGTATTGAATAATCTATTGTAATACCTTTGTTTAAGCAATACTTTTTAAAATTATTTTAGTTATATTCACCACCATTATCGCACCTAAATATTTTAAGTTTTAAATTGAAATGATTTTCAGCTAAATTAATATAATTCATAATTTTCGAAAAAGTTTCACTCTTTGGTCTGATGAGATAATTTTTTACAAAATGAGTATAGTCATCTAGAAAAGTGATATAATATTTATAACCATCATACGTACGGAGACGACGGGAGCTGAAGTGAGCGAGCAAAGCGAGCGAACTCAGCTCGCTTTGCTCGCTCACTTCAGCTCCCGTCATCCCCTTCGAACCTAACCTATCTGTGTCGAGGTGCCCAAAATTCCCGAGCTCGCTTCGCTCGCTCTTGGACAAATTCTATGAAATAATTATTTAATAAAAATGTCTAATGCATGACAGCTATTAATAAATCATTTGCATGAAAATTCGAAATAAATACGTAAACACAGACAATACTGCATGGAGTCGAATTTGTAGCGATTCGTTTCTATCACAAAATTTTGTAGCACAACATATTGACTTTTTATTACACTATTTCAATTTAAAATTCCGTATGGTGTCGGATGTAAAGAATTTCACCATCCTATATATTCCCGTGGGTGTCGTAAGAGGTAACTAAGGGACAAACCAGAGAATGGGCAGCAGCGTTCTCTGTGCTTCTAAAACAACCATACTGCGATCGCCAACCCGCCTGCCAAGCGTGGTGATTATGGCAAAACCCCCCCCCATGAATAGCACAAATAAAAAATGGCCCCTAGTGCCCGGCAGCCTGCCTACCCTCGACTACGGTAGCGGAAGTAAGTCCGAAGAGAGGGGGAGGACTCGATAATCCTCAAATCCGGCAACCTGCTCTATTTCCGAGAGGGTGACCGGCAGTCCCAGGGTGGTGTCGGGTTTATCGTCCACAAGTCCCTTGTGAACAACGTGGTGAAGATCGAAAGTGTGTCGACCAGGGTGGCGTACCTGATACTCAGAATATCCGCAAGATAGTCATACAGGTCTACGCCCCAACCTCGGCACACCCCGACGACGAGGTAGAGACCATGTATGAGGATATCTCCAGAGCCATGCATGGTTTCAAAACTCACTTCACCGTTGTCATGGGGGACTTCAACGCGAAACTGGGCAAACGAGACGAGGATGAGCTGCAAGTGGGGCAATTTGGAGTTGGACGTCGGAACCACCGGGGTCACCTACTGGCCAGTTTTATGGAGAAGGAGGGCCTCTATATAATGAACTCCTTCTTCAAAAAGCGTGAACATAGGAAGTGGACTTGGCAGAGCCCCGATGGTGGAACAAAAAATGAGATCGACTTCATCATGGCAACCAGGAAGCAAATGTTCAATGATGTCTCTGTGATCAATTCGGTACATCGTCATACATTGAACATTAATATTAAGCTTGAAAAGTCTCGACTGATGAAGTCCACGCTCCGTCCAGCACAGATTCAGGTCCAAAACCCCGAGAGCTTTCAGCTCGAACTCCAGAATCGTTTCGAGTGCCTAGGGAGCTCAGTGGACGAATACAATGACGGGTTCGTGGAAGCTGTCCATACGGTCGGGTCTAAGTTTTTCAAGACCCGTCGTACAGATAGAAACAAAAAGCTCTCTAATCCTACTCTCAAGCTTATGAAGGAGAGGCGTGAGATGATCCTGCAGTCTTCAGATGAGGCGTGCAAATATCGGCAGCTCAATAGACAGATCTCTAAATCCTTGAAAAGAAACCTCCGCCGCTTTAACACCGAGCGTATTAAAGACGCGATTGAGCGAAATAAAGGCTCCAAGGTATTTGCAAGGGATCTGGCTATTGGGCAGAGCCAGCTCACGAGACTGAAGACCGACGATGGCAGGATCGTATCCGCCAAACCGGAGCTTCTGAGGGAGATCGAGACATTCTATGGGCAGTTGTACACATCAATCAGCATGCCCGTTGCGAGTCTAGCAAACGACCCAAGAGCTAGATTGACCCGACACTATACCGAAGATATCCCGGACGTCAGCCTGTACGAGATTAGGATGGCTCTGAAACAGCTTAAAAACAACAAGGCGCCGGGTGATGACGGAATCACGGCTGAACTCCTGAAGGCGGGTGGAAAACCGGTCCTTAAGGCCCATCAGAAGCTGTTTGATGCCGTCATACTCGAGGGCAAAACGCCACAGGCATGGTGCAGGGGTGTGGTGGTACTCTTCTTCAAGAAGGGCGACAATGCCCGACTGAAGAACTATAGGCCTATCTCACTTCTTAGCCATGTCTACAAGTTGTTTTCAAGAGTCATCATGAATCGTCTCGCGCGCAGGTTTGACGAATTCCAGCCTACCGAACAAGCCGTATTCCGAAAAGGCTTTAGCACCGTAGACCACATACATACGCTGCGGCAGGTCATACAGAAGACCGAAGAGTATAACCTGCCTCTCTGTTTAGCGTTTGTGGACTACGAGAAAGCCTTCTATTCGATCGAGACTTGGGCTGTACTGCTATCTCTCCAACGGTGCCAGATCGACTACCGGTACATTGAGGTGTTGAAGTGTTTGTACAAAAACGTCACCATGTCAGTCCGTCTTCAGGACCAGACCTCGAAACCAATCCTTCTCCAGGGCGGCGTGAGACAGGGAGACGTCATTTCTCCGAAACTGTTCACTGTTGCGCTGGAGGATGTCTTCAAGGTTCTGGATTGGAAGGCGCTTGGCATCAACGTTAATGGCGAGTACATCACTCACCTTCAGTTTGCCGACGACATAGTGGATCATGGCTGAGACCATGGAGAGCCTCAGTACAATGCTCGATGACCTCAATAGAGCTTCCAAAAGAGTGGGTCTTAAAATGAACATGGACAAAACCAAGGTCATGATGAATGCCCATGTAACACCCACTCCTATCAAGATCGGAGACTCTTTACTTGAAGTTGTAGATGATTATATCTACCTGGGACAAACGATCCAGTTGGGTAGATCCAACTTTGAGAAAGAGGTCAACCATCGAATCCGACTCGGCTGGGCGGCGTTCGGGAAGTTGCGTGGTATCTTCTCGTCCAATTTACCGCAATGTCTCAAGACAAAAGTCTATGACCATTGTGTGTTGCCAGTGATCACCTATGGGACCGAGACGTGGTCGCTCACAATGGGCCTTATCAGAAAGCTTAAAGTCACCCAAAGGGCAATGGAGAGGGCTATGCTCGGCATTTCCTTGCGTGATCACGTAAGAAATGATGATATCCACAGGAGAACCAAAGTTACCGACATAGCCCGAAGAATTGCCAAACTTAAGTGGCAGTGGGCAGGGCACAGTGCTCGCAGAACGGATGGCCGTTGGTGCCGAAAAGTTCTGGAATGGCGACCGCGAACCGGAAGACGATATGTTGGAAGGCCTCCCACTAGGTGGACCGATGACCTGGTTAAGGTTGCGGGAAGGCGCTGGATGCGAGACGCACGGGATCGGTCAATGTGGCGACGCCTGGGGGAGGCCTATGTCCAGCAGTGGACGTCTTTCGGCTGAAATGATGAATTTAAAATTGAAAATGCAACCAAGTTACCGACTATATATTTGTGACTGAAATAATATTTCCTAAAATGTTGTTTCGGTTTGGTGAAAATATGGCAAATGAAAAAAGTTCAAAAGAGGGTTCGGCCAAAAGTAGTTCGGTGAAATAATACATATGCCACATGATACTTCGATGATCTGAAAATATGTCAAATAATGCATATAGCAAAAGATACGTCGGACAATAGTTTTCGGTAAAATGAAATTCGACCAAAAAATATTCGGAAAAGTGATCGGTTCCCGTTGAGATCTTATATAAACTTTTCTTTCAAATGTAAATATACTTCGGAATTGCAGTCACATGAATGTGACTGCTTGCTCCAGAATCTAGTATGAATTCAATTGTTTCCATCTCATCACTCTCTAATAGTGTTAACTATTAATTATTATTGTGTTATCTCTAACTGTGTACTTACCGAAAATTGAGGTTTCTCTAAACAAAATTTTTAATAGTGTGTGTTTATCTTACAAAACACACAATTAAATTTTTCTTTGCAATCAGTACTTTTATGACCATTTTTAAGACATTTGAAGCATGTAATAAGGCTGTTGTTCTTCAAGCTTTTGGACCCTTCAACTTGTCAATTTCTGCAGAATTTCGCAATGTGTCCTTTTCTGCCACAATTATTACAAACTTGTTACTTAACTGTTAAAAACGTATCACAATTTTCGGTATTTTCTAAATTTAAATTTTCCCTTTCTGTCATTTTAGTTCTAATTGTATTCTTGAAATAAGATTTATAAAAGTTTTCTCTTCTTTAACCGTAGATTCCCATGCTGTTCTAAAACTTTTCAATTCATTTGGTAAAATGCATAATATTTTTGATACAATTTCCGTATCAGATAAATTCATTCCAGTACTCTTGATTGAGGTAACTATGTTCATTAGGTCGCCAATATCTTCTAATAAATATTTTTTCTCGAATTTATAATTGTAAAAGTCTTGAAGCAAATGAGATCTTTGTGTCTCAATTTGTACTAAAAATATTTGATCCAATGTGTCTAAAATTTCTTTTGCATTTTCATAGTCAATTATATGCCCAACATATGTAGAGTTTACAGAATTAATTATTATAAATCTTGCTTTTGCATCTTTGCTAATAAATTCTTCTTTTATTTTTTGTTCATTATTTAAGCCTTGTACAACTGAATTTAGTCTTTTCGATAATAATGATAATTTCAATTTCTTTTTCCAAATAATATAGTTCGTATCTTTATCTAATTTTGACAGTTCCTCTGTCATTTTTCTATAGAATTATTTTCTGGTAATAAAATTATAAATCGAATACCAGATGGTTTCCAGGGTAGGTTGGTGATCCATCTTCATCCAATCCTGGAGGGCAAGGGGCCCATGACCTCTTAGACGCCCTCCAGGTTACTTATATTGATTGGGATCCGTTATAAAAACAAACTTTTGCTCATTCAAATGTTTAATTTATTAGTAAGAATAAATATTCTTTACTATAAAGCACTTAACATATTAAAACTTTATAACTCACTTATAAAATAAAACCTTCTACACAATACTAATTTCTAAACGACACTGACATGAAAATTTTCCTCATAAGCATTGTCAAAACAATAAGCTCCAAATTCGAATACTACTTGCTTTTAAAAACATAGACTAAATTTATAGACAGTTAAAAATCACCTACAACATCATGGAAGATTATTTATTAAGTTTATGTTATGTAAGATTTTTTATTGTGATTTATAAATCACAATAAAAAATCTTATAAAATATCTAAAAAAATCTAAATAAAAAATAAAAAAATCTATATCTTATAATCTTATAATATATATGATAAAATAAAAATAAGTTGATTTGTTATTTGATTTAGAAGTTACATTTATGGCTGTTCTCAAAGCTTTAGAAAACAAACTGACTAACAACAAACTAATCTTTGAGTGCCACCTCGCCCTGGAGAGTTTATCGAAACCCAATCAAATCACCCTCCAGTGGATCAGGGGGCATAGTGGATCCCTAGGCAATGATGCTGCGGATGAACTTGCGAGAAGGGGCTCCGAGATGTTAGTGCTAGGCCCGTATCCACTAATCCCCTTGCCTTTCTCGCAATTTTGTGCGTGGATTCGTCAAAGATCAACAGAACTACACAATAACAGATGATCACGGGCAACAGACTGCAGACAGTCAAAAATAGCTTTGCCAAAAGTTCACCCGCGTCTCACTAAAAAAATCCTCAGCCTGAGTAGAAATAACCTCAAAATAATTATAGGGACAATAACGGGCCACACCCTTCTTAACAAACATTTATTCAACATAGGCGCCACGGACAGCCCACTTTGCAGGGGTTGTTGCACGCTGAAGAATCAACCGCCCACGTAATCCTGGAATGCGAGGCATTGGCTTCTCAATGCGAAGAAATCCTCGGAACAGTGAGGTCGCCCCGTGAAGCCTGTGAAGCTCCCAGGAAGCTTCTGAGCTTTTGGGCGGAGCTAGGCTGGCTATGTTAGCCAGCACCCCCACGCACAACGGACCAAATGGGAGTCTAAGTGCGGAAAAGGGAGTCCCTACTACTACTACTACATTTATGTTTCATAATTTTAATTAAAATACTTATTTTCTTTCTTATTAAACCTTGTTATATTCATATAAATCCATTATAATGCAATAAGTACTATAAAAGTAAAAATATTATCATTTAAAGTTGTGTGACTGATATGCTCGCGCGCGCCTCTCCGTGTTACAAACTGAGGCGCGCCTTCTAATGGATTAATGTAGCCAGCGACAGTTTCAAGGTTTAGGCAAATCGATTGAAGTAAGAATCATCATACTCAGCCTACACGTTTCGTCTCTAGAGCACCACATAGGAACAAACATTTATACAAACATACATACATACACAGACTGATAATCACATTACCTACCCTCCTTTGCGTCGCGCAGTGGGGTAAAAAAGAGTCCGCGGTGTTTCTGGCACGTTCTTCTCCAGAGACATCTCGCGATTATGATCTTCTGCTTGACACCCTCCTTGATAATTCCAATGTGCCTGTAAATGGTTTCAGAATTAGGATTTACACTGTATACATTCCGTGATATTTGTCGTGATCAGCATGTTTGGTCACAGTTGATAATTATGATTCTCTTTGACGTTCTGTGAGAAATGCCCAGGAGTCTCGAACGGAAAGTATCCCGGGCTCGAGTTACATTTAGAAAATAACCCGGAGCTTCTCGTGTGTCAGCAGTCCTGACCAAACCTTGGATTTGATTCGATGCATTAATAAAATAATTGCTTTCTTTTCAGAGCACTACACGTTTCCAGCTGGAAGTACGTTTATTTTGTCGCTGTATGGCATGAACCGTCACCCCATGTGGGGCGCAGACGCAAATGAGTTCAACCCGGAGCGATGGCTGAACCCTGCCACCTTGCCTGACAATCCTAACGCGTTTGCCACCTTCAGTATTGGCAAGCGAAACTGTCTCGGTACTTACTATTTGTATTATTATGTGAAGTTCTTTATGAGTAATCGAAGGAAAATACAGTAGAGTCTCACTAACTTCAGTACTTCGGCACACCCAGTAGTCTTTTTGAAGTCTCCGCCCGCTACTTCCCCACAGTTCCCTACAAAATGATCTCATGAAATTGGTACATTATGACAGATTTATTGGTGAGACTCTAGACTCTAGTGTAATCACATTTAATTTATATCTCTATGGCCACCTCCAGGTTCCAGGCTACCTATTTTCATTTCATAGCTAACTATTTTCATGCTTTTTTAACCAACTTGTAATCCCTGCCATTAATAATATATATTTAAAATGTGTTTTTGCAACTTTTGTTTCCAAATTGAGAATTCAAGTTTGAAAACTTGACAAAGCCTTCTTTAATGCTACATTTTAGCAGGTTTTATGTTAAAGTAGAGTTCTTAAATACTCAATTCAGAAACCGGTTGGACCCCACATACATAGTAAATTTACATGTCAGTATTTTTTTAACTTAGTTTGACGAAGAATTTTGTCTATCGAAAAACGCCTAATTTATGACTTTTTGAGTAAAAAGTGAAAAATGTCCCAAAATTACGTAGTTTTTCGCGTGGTGCGCAGCGAGCACACGTTTTTCGAAGTTGCAAATTTGGATTAACGGTACCCTAATTGGCCCACACAACATACTAAAAATGCAGAACTACATTATACTTTGCGATTTTAGCCATTTTTAACTGACTACCAAAAAAGGAGGAGGTTCTATGTTCGACATTATGTATGTTTTTTTTATTTTTTTTTATTTATGTTCACCGATATCTCCGTCAATTGTGGACCGATTTTGAAAATTCTTTTTTTGTTTGAAAGATTATATTCCGGAATGGGTCCCATTTTAATAAAGTCGGTGTCCATAACTCAAAAATTTGGTATCTACCAAAGACACCGACTTCCAAAAATAAAATTATTTTTCACTTTCTAGTTTTCTTATTTGGAAGTCGGTAGTATTTTTTTGTAAAAAGCTTTTTATTAGTGTCGATTTCTACCGGGCTAAATGTAATTTTCTAAAATAATACGATTTAATTTCAGGTAAACAATCTGCCATGATGTCGATGAAGACCACACTAGCGTATATTTTACGGAGGTACCGCGTCACCGGTGACATCAGAAACGTACAAAGTAAATGTGATTTAATTCTTAAGCCAGTGAGTGGACACCACATAAGATTAGAAATAAGGACATAAATATTGTACCTACACGCTGTGTGGACGAGTATTAAGTTGTTGTTTAATTATACTGGTATGAAAACAATAAACAATGGTTATGGTAACATAAAAATGTTTTTTATTTAATCTACTTAATTGTTATTTTTATAGTTTTGCCTTACAACGCTGATCAAATACCTAATTGTCTAAAGTTGCTTAAAATATCAAGATCATATCATCATATAATTGACCCCAATTATACAATTATCATCAAAAAAATCGAAACACCTCTGAAGTTTGGTTTTGTGTGAGTTTTTTGTATTTTTTTACATAAAACAAAAAAAACCTGTTAATTGCGGATATTCGTTAAACGATAGGTTACCTTATTCGTTTAACGAATATTAATGTTCAAAATTAAATTTCTTTAGCTATCGTGTTTTGATCCATACCTGGAATTTGAAAATAAAGAGAGAGTCATTGGAAAAAATTGGACCATGTCATATTCCATCCATAATTGGCATAAATGGGCCTTTTAAATAAAAAATAAATTTCGTTAATATCTCACACACATCTTGTTTTATTCAATTTTAACATCGACCCGTCCTTGTTGAAAGACCCTTTATTAGAAACAAAGACGTAAAACAACAAAAAAACAATAATTAAAGATAGAGGTAGAGGTGTCTTATGGACACCCGACTGGAACGGAGTTTTAATCAATCAGTTTTTCCAGAAATGTCTACATAAAATGTATTATTTATTAATTAATACCTTCGTACATTATAAATGCAGTGCTTACTTATATTTCCACAAGATATCTGATTTAGTAGTCAACAACAGTCTTCTGATTTAATGAACAATGCAGACTGTAGCGAGGCCGGAACCTGCCACATCCGTTGATGTTCAGCTGATGAGATGTCCCCATTGATCAGAGGCATGCTTTTTTAAGGGCGAACGGGGACTTAGGATACACTATGGGAAGGTACATAAACCACATAGTGTATTTTTGTGGCCTCCAGCCACTTCCCAACCCTTGGAACAAACCCTTTGGAAAACGCTATCAAAATTAAAAAATTCTACACCTGTTTTAAAGAGGATTCCCCGGGGTGCAAGACGGTCTGTCGCACTAAATTTGGCGCGTTGCGTCCGTCTTGCAAGCCAGGAGAACTCACAAAGTGCCTTGGAGGAATTGCTCACCTTCCCTTATAGGATTCTGTATGTCCAGAAAAATTTGGCTACAAAAAAATCTTTAACAACTCAAATTAAAGACAATTGCAACGATTCGGCCTTTATTTTAGATTTAAATTTACCAGCATTTAACCACCCTTCCCAGAAAGGCGTGTGTTCGCATATGGAATTCAAATTAAGTGAAGGTGATACTAGGGGATCGGCCAGGCTGTTGTTCAGCAGTGATGTGGTGGCGCCTTACTCTCCAGAAACAATTTCAGCCTTGAAGAGTAAACATCCAGCGCCTGCGGATGATCTTACCTTTCCCGACCCACCCGAAACTCCCGATCTCAATTCATCCTTTTACCAAATTTCAGCTCCCCAGTTGATTGCAGCCGTGAGCTCCTTCCAAAATGGTTCTGCCGGCGGCCTCGACGGCCTGACTCCTCAACATTTAAAGGATCTTTTAAGTTTAGGCGCCGTGGACGCTGGTGAGACTCTTTTGAAGGAGCTTGCGGCTCTAATCAATCTAATGCTCTCCGGCGGTATAAACGATGCCGTCGTCGATGTTTTTTACGGGGCCAACTTATGTGCCCTGCGCAAGAGGGACGGCGCAATTCGTCCTATTGCCGTCGGATGTACCTACAGGCGTATGGCAGCCAAAATTTGCTGCAAACTCTACGGCCAAAGACTCACTAATAAGTTCCAGCCCCTGCAGCTTGGCTTTGGCTCTAGAGGAGGCTGTAAGGCTGCTGTACATGCCCTTTCAACTTTTTTAAATTCTGACAAGGGTGAGGTTATCCTCAAGGTTGACGTTAAGGACGCCTTTAATTCTGTTAACAGGGACACTTTGTTGGCGGAGGTAAAACAGGAACTACCTGAAATTTTCGATTTTATTTTGCAGTGCTACAGGCACCCTTCTAAATTATTATATAAAGAAAATCTTTTGGAATCTGCAGTAGGATGCCAACAAGGTGATCCTCTCGGGCCAATCATTTTCAGTTTGGCTATTCATCCTATCATCAAACAATGGGTAGACTGATTTTGCCACCGAAGCGAATGGGTAGACCCATTCGCTTCGGTGGGCTCGGCATCCACAAAATTTCTAGTTTGAGGCTACCGGCGTTCCTGTCTTCGGTCCACAGCACTGAAAAGTTAACCAGAAAAATCTTGTTGCCATCACTGGTTAACTGTAAAGTGCCGTACTCGACCGATGCAGTGAATGTGTGGAAAATAGCTTGCCCGAGACCCTTTTTTCCCAGAGACAGTGGGATGAGCCGCTCTGCAGGTTGGTACGGAATAAACTTATAGATACTTCCACCAATACAGTTGAGCGTGCCCGCCTGCTGGCTGTGGGAGAATGGGAGTCGGGCCTCTGGTTACAGGCACTACCGTCACCCTTCTGGATCGCTACATGTCTGCGTTTGGGGGCTCCCAGCGGTGCTCCACATCGTTGTCAATGTGGTGAAGCATTCGACCGCCTCGGACACCATGGAAAGAAAAAAGAAAAGAAAGAAAAATTGTCATGTTGTTTGTTTGTTTGCCATGGCCTATCCTGCAGTAGGAGCGCTGGTCAGTTAGCACGGCACGCCAGTATTAATGATATCATACGTTGGGCTCTTGTCACCGCCGGGGTGCCAGCTGTTTTAGAACCCAATGGCTTGGCGCGCGACGATGGTAAGAGACCAGACGGGATGACCATAATGCCTTGGAAGGTGGGTAGGCCTTTGGTGTGGGATGCAACATGTATCGACACCCTTGCGCCATCCCATCTTCTTAGCACGGCGGGCTATGCTGGGGCAGCTGCTGCTGGTGCAGAAAACCTCAAACGGCACAAATACAATAACCTTATTGGAAGTTATATATTTGGGCCTTTTGGGGTTGAAACATTAGGTCCATGTGGTCCGAGTGCTCTTCGAGTATTTCGAGATGTAAGCAAACGCCTAGTCGACTCTTCACGTGACCAGAAGGCTGGGCTTTTCCTTGGCCAGAGAATCAGCATTGCCATCAAACGTGGCAATGCTGCCAGCGTTCTGGGCACTTTTCACGTTGACAGCGATGTGGACGAATTTTTTGACGCCCTATGACCCCTGCCCTTTTATACGCGTTCGTTGGACGCGCGCTATGGTAAATAGCTCTCCCTCGACTTAACACCCTTTACAAAGACAATACAATGTGAGGCCTACCCGGTCCTTTTATAGAACAGTTCCACTTTTCTCCGGCCACCTTGGATGAAATCAGAAAAATCATCCTGTCCATTAAATCCAAGGCCATGGGTTTTGACGGCATCAGTCGTTATATGGTCACCCTAATCCTCGACTTTCTTCTTCCCCCTATTACCCACATAATCAACTTTTCTCTTGATTCCGCACAATTCCCTTCCTTGTGGCGTATGGCCTACGTTCGTCCACTTCCTAAAATCTCTAATCCTTCCCTATCTAACCATTTTCGACCAATTTCCATCCTTCCTTTTCTATCCAAAGTGCTGGAGGCCTGCGTCCACAGACAGCTCTCAGGGTTCGTTCATCGGAATAACCTTGTAAGCTCATTCCAGTCTGGATTCAGGCCGGGGCACAGTACTACCTCTGCTCTCCTCAAAGTGACTGGTGACATAAGAGAAGCGATGGAGGATACCAAGGTCACTGTTCTGGTGTTAATTGATTTCTCCAATGCCTTTAATGCCGTCAGTCACGATATTCTCCTTTCTATCCTTTCACATCTTATGGTTTCCTCCGAGGCCCTGGAATGGTTCTCTTCTTATCTTCGGGGACGTCAGCAGTCGGTTCGCGTTGACGATTGTTCGTCGAGTTGGTGTGACTTGGCTGCTGGTGTTCCGCAAGGCGGTATTCTTTCCCCATTATTATTCTCCATCTTCATAAACTTTATAACTCACTGTCTTCGGTGTTCGTATCATCTTTATGCCGATGACCTTCAACTATATGCGGCTGCGCGGGTAGAGGATTTGTCGGATGCTATAGGCGATGTGAACCGAGACTTAGCTGCTGTCAAGAATTGGTCTGATAGATTTGGGGTGTCTGTAAACCCCTCAAAATGTCAGGCCATTGTGATCGGGAGCTCGCGTATGATGGGTCGGGTGGGGATTAGTTCTCTTCCTCCTATTATTTTTAATGGTACCGTAATCCCCATCAGCCCTAGTGTAAAAGATCTCGGTCTACATCTTGACTCGACGCTCGGCTGGCAAAATCAGGTTTCTAGTGTCAGTCAACAAGTCAACGGAACCTTGCGTTGCCTGTACCGTCTGAGGAACTTTCTGCCTGCAAAAACGAAGACTATGCTTGTGCAGACTTTAATTTTCCCTATAATCGACTTTGGTGATGTTTGCTACTTTGACCTGAACGCGGTATTACTGGACAGGCTTGATAGGCTTCTAAACAACTGCATCCGGTTCATATTCAACCTGAGGAAATATGACCATGTGTCGAGCTGCAGATCTGAACTCAAATGGATGCCCATTAGGAAAAGGCGAAATTTGCGCGCTTTGACCACGCTTTTCTCCATACTCAACTCTCCCACTCCTCCTTCTTATCTCACACCTTACTTTCAATATTTATGTACTTCACACGCTAGGAATCTGCGTTCATCTAACAATCTTCTCTTGCTTTGCCCTTCTCATACTTCTGATTTTATTCATTCTTCCTTTCATATTCAATCCATTCTTCTCTGGAATGCGCTACCTCTCGATATCAGGACGGCCACCAGTCAATATGCATTTAAGCGGAAGTTACGGCATTACTTTCTACACCAATACCAGAGTCATCTCAATCACCTTTCTATTACTTTTATATATATATATGTATGTATTTATTATAGGAAATATATATTTATGTTTAGTTTAAAGATATATACTCTTCATTTTTTAATTTTATAATTATTTCTATTTTTTATGCACCTGCCATGTTAACTCTCCACCACCCTTGGTTGACTGGTAGAGAATGCCTCAGGCATTAAGTCCGCCTATGTACCTGTATGTTGCATGAAGTTTTAATAAATAAAAATAAATAAATAAATAAATGTGACTACACGTCATTTATCTCTATATTATAATATTTAAAACTGCGCATTGCCGGCCAGATGTGGCGAATACATTGAGACATGGACCTTCGTGTTTAAATTATGGTCTGACAGGCAACCTCATAAACTATGAACTTCTATTCATTTTAAAAGAATAAAACAATATTGGACCTCCAAAAAAAGTTCTTCTAAAATGGAACTAGTGATTACAAAAAACCTCAATAGTTCCATCATGGAACTGTTAATGGTACTAGTGACAACGAACCTGAAAAACTGTGCAACAATGAGATTTCTTATAACATACACAATACATTAAATATATAAGTTAATAACATACATTAATTGATGACGAACCATTTCAAGCGTTTAAATGGCCAATAACTGATAATATCTATTATTTTAGTACTAATCTGAATAATTTTATGTGATCTCTTGTTGATATTGTATTAAATATACCTACGGGTATTCGAAGCATCTCGTGTTTCCTAACGACCCAAGGCTATAAAATAATGATTTTTATTTAAGATTGTTCACGAAATAATCATCAGTATTCCACGTAATGATATTTTTAGACTGAAAACTGTACGTAGTTTAAAAATTATTATAAACTAAATCTGTATATTCGAGCTTACTCTTTGCTAAGTAGTAACAGTATCCACAAATTCAGGTCTCCGCGCAATGTGACTAACAGATAATAAAAGGAATGTCAATTCGACGAGGTCCTTTTTTACGAATACGATTTTGGTCCGAAATTGAATAGGCTCATAGGACCGAACTCGGTTGGTTTGCGGTCGATGTAAAATATTGATGCGGAAATTTTGTTCGTCTGTTTGAAATAATGATTTAACTATTTAAAAAATCATTATTCAATGTTTAGTTTGCAAAATAACATTGTATTTATCAACATAGATAATACGAATCTCTCTCGCCGTGAGACAGAAACATTGGGAAACCACTACCACCAGTTTATTAGGCTTGTAAATATATAGATAGATTCTTATTTTATTTACATTAAATCCTTATATGTAAAACACAAAAATTGTTTCTACCTATGTCCGTTCCTTGAAACCATGCAACCGATGTGCCCCAAACCGGTTTCATTAAAAAAGCATGGTTTTAGACAAATAAAACAAACAAAATGAAAAAAAAAAGAACCTTTTTAATCCAACAAATGTACAAAATGTATTTCTTTTTATAGCTTAGTAGCACTTGCCGGGTATCCGCTAGTCTATAGTAATAATATTATAAAGAGGCAATATTTTTTTGTTTGTACCGAATAGGCTCAGAAATTACTGGACCGATTTAAAAAATTCTTTCATCAATAGAAAGCTACGTTATTCCTGAGTAACATAGTGGGGTGGCCCACGGGAGCGAAACCGCGGGGAACAGCTAGTAGTTTATAATGCGACAAAAAACTACCAAACAAGACTTCCCAATAAGAAAAAACAAAAGTGAAAAATAACTTTATTTTTGCAAGTCGGCGTCTTTGGTAGGCACCAATTTTTTGCGTTATGGACACCGATTTCCAAAAATAAAGTATTTATTAGTAAAAAAGTTTTTTTATTTTCCATTTTTTTGTTGTACCTACTCAATAGGCAAGTAGTTAAGTAAGGTAGGTACCTATAATGCCAGAATAGATTATCCAGATATCATGAAACTGAACATAACAAAACCAGTGAAATGAGTGTGTACCAAGGTGAACTGTACCGCAGATCATATTACTACAGTAACTGTACACATCTGCGTAAGTGCGTACCCCTTTAAAGCGTACTGGCGTGATGTTATGGTATGAAAAGGTATAAACAATAAACAGATTTTGCAGTAATCCCGAGAGTTATGTTGTATATCTCCAAAGTTCTTTCTTCAAGCGAGATAGTGGTCAAACACGAGCCTATAGATTATAAAAAAAAGTTCTTCATCAGATCTTGACCAAATTCGGAATAAAATCCTTCTAAAAATAAATTCAAAATCGGTCCACGATTGACTCAGATATCGGTGAACATACAAAAAAAATAACCAGAAGTCGAACATAGAACCGCCTCCTTTTTGGTAAGTCGATTAAAAAGAGACAACCCAGATCCAAACGGAGTGGCGATGGCGCAGAAATAAAAGGAGTTCTGAACCTTATAAACTGAAATAATAAAGAAATAAAAGAAGAAGAGTTTATTATGCGACACATTTCTAAGTTTGTAACGTTTACTAAAAACGTAAAAAAAAATTAAAAAAATGTTTATTGTGCTTCAAATGATTGAAATCTATATATATATATAGGATTTTTATCCCGTTTAGGGTAGGGTAGGGTAAGTAGGGTAGGGTAGGTAGGGTAGGGTAGGTTAAGTAGGGTAGGGCAGGTAGGGTAGGGTAGGTATGTAGGTAGGGTAGGGTAGTAGTGTAGGTTTGTTAGGGTAGGGTAGGTAGGGTAGATGAATGTTTGGTGTTTTTATGGCAAAACAAAGTTTGCCGGGTCAGCTAGTTACATATAAAATTGAGGCAGCCCCAGTAAGACATTATCAATACTTGTGTTGGGCCTGAATCGCTCTTTCCCTTAATAATCATTATATTGCAACAATTTCGTATAAAATGAGGTAAAAAGTTAGAAAAATTTAAACAAAAGTAAATAAATAAAAGTCTCTCAGTAAGTAAAACAAAAAATGCGTTACTAAAGAGATGGACTAAAGAAGGTCACAGCTATTTATAAATATGTTAATGAATTGCCAAAGAATACGTCTGTGTGCTGTAATCGAGCGGCAATCAATGCAGTATGAAGATATAAGTCATAAGTCATAAGTCATTTATTCATTTGTATAACATAGGTACAATAAGAGTGGTATATACAGGTAATAAAGAGTGCGCTATGTTATGCCAGAGGGCGTACAAATAATGTTTGCAAGTAATTAAAATAAAATCAAGCCAGCTAAATCTCAACAATTAAATAAAATAACCCTGGACAATAAAACAACAATTATACCAAATTAATAGAAATCATGTCAATATAAATATTAATAGAAATCAATGTCAATAAAAGAGAAACAAATAATAATAGGAACAATAATATAAAAAAAGCAAACAAAATGTCAAAACAGTACATGTCAAGCACGGAGCACGTAACCAGATGTCAAGACACAGACTAAAAAACAGATAATAAGGCTATGTCAATATAGGTAAAAATTACAAATGTCAATATTCAATTCTAATGTCAATATCCAATATTAATATGCAATTCTAATGTCAATATACAACACTGATATCAATATACAATACTAATGTCAATATACAAAATTAATTATAAGTACAAACAGTCATGAATTTCATTAGCATGTCAACATTCTATCATTAGATTTTTGTCTGTTAAAAATTCCGAAATACTGTAATATGCTTTGCTCACCAGTAAGGATTTTAGCCGTTTCTTAAATAAGCTCACGTTCAATTCTTTGATTGACCGTGGTAAGTGGTTAAATATGACTGGCGCCATACAAAATACACTTTTATACATTAATGCTGTGTGGGACCTTCTTACGCTTAAGCTACTGTTATCTCTTCGACTTCGGTCACTAATGTCCGACATTTTTTTAAACAACTTGGGATTGGACTTAACAAAAACAGCAACTTCAAAAACATATAAAGATGGAAGAGTCAATATTTTAAATTTAATAAATAAAGGTTTACATGTATCTATGACCTGTAATCCAAACATTGTCCTGATACACTTTTTCTGTGCTTTAAAGATTATTTCCCTATTGGTTGAATTCCCCCAAAAAATAACACCATATCTCAGAACTGAACCCACCAAGCCATGATATGCTGTGACTAAAGCGTCCACACTCATCACTGAGGTAAGTTTGTATAGAGCATAGGCAGACTTACTAATTCGTTTGGTTAGCTCCTCCGTGTGTGCTTTCCAATCTAATTTATTATCAATTGTTAAACCTAGGCATTTAGATGTGTTTACTTGTGATATGCGTTGGCTGTCATAGTATATACTCATATTTGTGTTTGAACGTTGGCTAAACATAGTTAATTTTGTCTTTTCAATATACGATGATATACGTAAATATTTATTTCACTTTGCAGTGTTTTGTTTATCCATATACTAGCTTACGCCTCGGTTTCGCCCACGTGAATAGTTTTTTCTTATCCCGAGCAAACATTATACCGGGATGAAAAGTAGCTTAAGTGCTATTCCAGACTATAATTTATCTCTGTGCCAAATTTCATCCAGATTCGTTCAGCTGTTTCGGCGTGATTGAGTAACAAACATACATCCATCCTAACTTTCAGATTTATAATATTAGTAAGAAATAAGTACAAATACGAATTAAATGTACCTCAATGTAGATTGCAAATATTTAGGAGGAATGTATATGTCGCAGGGATATGATGAAAACAGGGAATTGATCAAATCTCTAAGCAAAATTGGTTCAGTGAAATGACAAAAATAACTTTTCTGTAGTAATTTAAAGGTTTATTTTGTACGTTGAATTAGTATTTGTGTGGCAGAGCCGACGGAGCCCCGCTGCGCGGGGCTCCTATTTCTGTATGCAGGGTCTAAAGTAACCTAACACGAAGGAGATGACGGGAGCTGAGTTCGCTCACTTCAGCTCCCGTCATCCCCTTCGAACCTAACCTGTCCGTGTCGGGGTGCCCTAAGCTCCCGAGCTCGCTACGCTCGCTCTTAGAGAGATTTGATCAATTCCCTGTTTTCATCATATCCCTGCGATATATATATTAATGCCATTCAGGTGTATAACAAGTTACGTAATTCATTTAAGGAACTTCCCATCCCCATGTTCAAGAAAAAGCTGACAAGTTGGCTACTAGATAATTGCTTTTATGACATTGGCGAATATATGGAATATTGTAAAAAAACAAGATGACATGAACTTAATTTTGACATTTTAAAGTAATTTTTATAATACTAATTCATATCGGCCTTAATGTAAATCGCAAATCTTAAAATTAATATTGTACTTAGTTAAGAACGACAATTAAATATTTGTACACCATATATTTCGTTGTAGAATGTATAGAACTAACAAAAATATTAACACCATACTATGTAAAACTACATTCTTACAAATAAATAAATTCTAATTCTAATTCTAAGATATTTTATCTACACTCACAACGTAATGTTCCAAATATGAAGTCAAAAAATATTGTATAAACACGTACTTTATACTAACACTAGCTGTTCCCCGCGGCTTCGCTCCCGTGGGGCACCCCACAGGACCCGTTTTCGGGATAAAAAAATAGCCTATGTTACTAAGGAATAACGTAGCTTTCTATTGGTGAAAGAATTTTTTAAATCGGTCCGGTAGTTTCGGAACCTATTCGGTACAAACAAACAAACAAACAAATAAATCTTTCCTCTTTATAATATTATTAGTATAGATTAACATTAGAAACGGGATATTTACCATGTTGTTTGTAATATCGGAAACTCGCAACAAACAGTAAACATGGTAAATATCCCGTTTCTAATGTTAATGTTAGTGTTAGTGACCATGACAGTTTAAAAACGTACTTTATATTCGTGGATAGGTAATAGGTAGGTGTAGAATAAGAATAAAAAAATAAATACTGATTTCGGTAAAACATTTTTTTTGGGAGTTTTTGTATCGTTTTTGATTACTTAAACACGGCATAATTTTCTCCTTGACTTGCTTAATAAAACTGCAATACGAACAAAATTCAATTGTGTACAGTTTTTTATACGATTTTTTTTGTTCTTTTGACCTTAAAGGTCACGAAAACTTTGCGATTTAAAAAAAAAACAATTATTCAAAATTGACACATGGGAGTTCTACTCATGCATTTGTAATGAACTATTAAGTAGAAATAGCCAATAAAAAGCCGATGTCACATTTTTTGGGTCTATAAAACACTTTGCCCCGGTTCTAGCTATATCAGATGAGATAGTGGTCAAGCGCGAGACTATAAAAAAAATCATTGTTCATCAGTATTTTTTTTGGTCTTACCCTCTTCTTATTAGCCCCGACAGAAAAAGTGGGGTTTTATAAGTTTGACGTGTGTACCTGTGTGCTATGGTATTATAACTCCTACACGGACGAACAGTTTCTTTTGTTTGAAAGGTAACTTTATCGAGAAGAACACTCTTAGCTATGTATGATGAAAATCAGTTTAGCCGTTCAAAAGTTATAGGCGTTTTACTGTTTGAATCGGGGTGTTTTCGCAAGATATGGTGTCATAATTACGTGTTCAAAAGATAGTCGATCGAAGCGTGTCTACTACTAGATAAAATATGTAGTATGAAATAAAAATTTGTCGGGCGTCTTTTAGATTTTACTTGTAGCTATTAGCATTTATATTCAAGACTATCTGCTCATACCATGACTGCCGATTTTCACACAACTTTGAAGTTGCTGTTGCCACATTCAGACATCTGCTTTGGCCTACTAGCGCCGTCCTGGTTATCATAATAAATCTGAGTTAGTAGCTAACCTCGCATTATTTATGTATGACATATATTAATTTATCCTCGTGTTAACAACTAACTCTGAGTTAAGTATTTCACACATGTGGGCCACTTTCAATTCTTATTGGATGGTGGTAGGTAGACCTCCCAAAAATATTTATTTCTTTATTCACCCTTTAATTAAATCACTAAAGCTTTCAACCCAGCCGTCATTATTCACACAAACAATACATTTTCGAAGCAATTGCCTTCTCAATTTAATTTGTATGGACAAAAGAGGAAGAATAAACGTTTAGGCGAATAAAAGGGGCTATCATTAGCTACGGTAGAACGATCCAGGGGAATTTCAACAGACAAGGCTGTATTAAATTACTAATTAGAAGAGATCTTTGTTAGGAAAGGCTGGCGTGGCGCAGGGCTGCTAGGAAGCTTTCTGATACGACCATAAACATGCTCAGAGCTCTTTTTCTGATAAATTAAGCCGTTTTTAATAAATTACAAAATTAAGGTTTTTTGTACGAGTATAACGAGTGCTAGCCAAAGACCAACGGCAATCCGGCTATTGAAGTAGAATTATGAAATATCGCAAGAATATTTTGCGTAATTCTACGGCAGTCGTACTTGCATATGAAGGGTTCCGTGCCGTTAGTTTATAGGTAAAATGTCACTTAAACGAATAAACTTAGTCGTGATAAACTGTTTTGCTAACTTATAAGAAATAAATCAACCACAATCTAATGACGGGTGTACATAATATTAAAAGCCAAGGTGCTGGGTAGTAATTACAAACGTAATTGACCAACTTATTAGTATGTAGATTGGCAATGTGACCTACCTGACTTGACTTTCTAAACAAGATCTTACTTACATATTCATAGCTATATTAATTATTAATTTATATAAATGTAAAGAAAATCTAACCTCTTTTCACTCATACGTATTTCTGTATGCATTGTTATTTGTTATATTGTGTTTATATTGAGGTACGTACTAGTTACTCCAAAAATAAACTTCAGCTCATAAATCTAAACCAATTCAATTTCATTTTAAACTGCGTTTACTACCGTCGCTTACATCACAACTATGAATATTGGGTCACAAAAAGGATGAAAGCAAGACAATTTCATCCAGCTGAGATGAGAATGTGAACAGAGATGTGGGATAGAAACAATTTAATAAGAAATGAGTATATAAGAAGAAAACCCACGATCGGGAATTGTGGAGGAACATGGGAAGGCCTATGTTACGGCAAAACAATTTTTACCGGTGTCAACAATTCTGCAAGTCTGCAAGTGGCACCGGAGTTATGTTCCGCGAGAAAAGTTTTAAACATGAATGTGTCCACATTCATATTATAAGAGAATGGAAAGACCAAAGAAACGATGCATGGACTGTGTGAAAGATGATTAGGCTACTGAAAAGAGAACTAAAATAGAAGTTTGAAAGAAGAAGACATGTTCTGCTGACCCTAAATAAATAGGGGTAAAGGGTAATGATGATGATGACCTACGTCTAAAAAGAACTAGGCCTTCAAAATTCTTCTCTCTATTTTTACCGACTTTAAAAAAGGAGGTAATCAATTCGATACGTATGTATGTAATATTGTTGGAATTGCACAATATTCTGTACACTTGGTTCGCAATAGGGCTTTCAGTACCGGTATTCCGGGATCCCGTAATAACGTTATCACGGATATATATATTAGTATTTTTTAACCTTTTGAGCGCCACGGTCTTTTATATAAAACAACCGTTCCCGTGCCCTCCACGCCACGTCTTTATTAGAAGACAATATATAATCTTATCGTTTATTACATTAAAATACATGAACAAATGCTTTGTGCGTATTTTTACTATTGCCTTAAACCCTAAATTCAATGTTTTATTTCAATAGGGGTCTTTGTTTATATTAAAAACAGATAAATAATACCAGCCAAAATTTTTGTAGTGTCCCAGGCGCCGTAGTCTTTATAGGAAGACGTCTAGTGCTGTGTTTACTTGATTAAGTTTCTAAAGTGTCGATATATACAAAAGTTAAAAAAAAAACACTTATATTTCGAATCAAAATGTTAAGATTTGAAAAAAATGCGATCCTTATGAAGAATGTACGTAATTTTGCTAGCCCTTACACATGTATTTATTAAAATCTTTTAATACACACAAAGCCGGACTTTGGTTAATAGTCTATAGTTAATTCTACTTTTTCTTATCACAACTATTGTTAATAAAACAAGATATTGAAGTTTGTCATCATTTTATTTATTGAGATATCGAAATACGTCATTAATTCTAATTTCCTGGTACATTTATTGAAAAAATCCATGTACGTAACATTTATCGATACTACAAATCATTACTACTTTTTACTATATATTCGTTATACATTTATAGCTTGGCGCTGGGGGACACATCACGTTCGGTACCGCTCTGCGCTCAAAAGGTTAATCACGGTATTGACGAGCCAATACCGTGATTACGGTATTACAAACATTTAAAGTAGTAGCAAATTGTATTAAGTAATATAATTTACGATGTGAGAGTTCCGATACCCGAAATCGAGCCGTACTTAACTTATATCATTATTGTTTTGTTAGTCAATTCCACAAACGCGCCAGGATAACAAGTGAACTTGGTCATTGTGTGATCTATTGCGAATTTTTGTAAGTTTGGTTAACACATCGGCTTCGTCGTTGCTGCTGCTACCTCTTTACGTATCTTACCCAAACCTTTCTTGGAAAACAACATTTAACTAGATCTACACATATTAATATTCGTTTTTTATTGGGTTTGTTTCAATTCTCAACGAATCACAATCACGCGAATACGCGATCGTATTTTTTTGTAAAAACTGATAAAAAAATCGTGATTAATTAAGGTAAAAAATTACATTACTTAAAGTGTAAAAGGGCCATAATATCAGATGCTTCAATTCACCGTGAATTCGTGATTTGTAGAAAAACAAAAAATCTTGACATAGAACGTATTGCAATATCAAAAACGATTTGTTACAAAAATATGTTGTTGTAAAGCATAAAAAGGAAATTTGATACAAGATTGCAAGACATGAAGGAGCAGGTATGGCTGACAAGATTGGGCGCTTTTTGAAACTAAAGGACTGTGTATCAAAACAATCAATCGATCTAAAATTTAACTCCGATTTCTCATTAGACGAATTTGATTTGATAACTCTAAAATATTTACAACAGCCTTTCTGTGGTCAATGCGACAGTACTGGAACTTTGCAATCGCGATGCCAAGTTGCTGAAAGCTGATGTTGCGCTATTGTTTTTTTTTTAATCATTATAAGAATGTTAGTAAAATAAACACCAAATGATTACTTGACTACAGTTCCAGAAAGAATAATGCCTATATTGATTTTAAACATGACGACATTTAGATAATAATAAGTGTATATCTCTTTAACATTGTACTTTGCAAAGTCTATGCGAAATGCCTAAGAGCAAAATGTCTAGATTTTGTTTATGTTTTGATAACGTTTCTAATTCCAAGTCCTATAATCAATCAATAACAAAAAAATATTATTTTCAGAAAGTAACCTATTTTTTATTTATTTATTTTATTTTCAAATCAGGTATTGATACCGGTATTGAAAAAAGCCGGTATTTGAAAGACCTAGTTCACAATAAAGAACTTGAATTTGAATTTACATGTGTAACTTTATTTAGGCTTCTAAACAAGTTTACCAAATTTCATAAGTGTATTTATGTCCACGCATTTTGCCGAAACTCCTTATCGGATCGTGATCATTATTTTTTATTGGATGAGGTATCTTTCAACTTAGGAAATAATGTAAGTTTTATCGAAATTGGTTCAGCAGTTTTCATGATATTATGGAACATACAACCTTAGCGACTAACAGCAGAAATGTGAAAATGGACTTTTAATGGGTATATTGTAAATCGTTTGAACTTGCTCACTTTTTAGTGATAGTGTACTAAAAGTAAATTATTATCACGTTAAAATAAACCGACTTCAAAAGCAAAGCAGTAATAACCTCCTTTTTCTTTGAAGTCAGTGAAAAATACTAAAAAGTGCAAAATTACTTTCGTTTTGGAAGTCGTTGGTACCTCTTGTCTTGACTCAAAGTCATTACCAATTTGATATTCCCTGATTGTGAAGAGACAACCCTAATAATCAAGAATTAGGACAAAATTTTAATCAGCTGAAACGGTAGGTGTGTACAATCGATGTAAAAATATTCTCATTAACAGGCTATTGTGTCGAATTAGGTTACCTATCATAAGTTCGAAAAACATTTGATCGAATTTCATTTCATCAAAAACTTTTCAACTTCGAGGAAGTAAGTAACATTGAGTTGATAATACCTCCTCTAAATCGAGTTCCGTACTAAAACTGTTAAATTAAAGAGCTTTGTTTTACATACAAAATTAATTCTTCTAAACTCAATATAATAATTTAAGTAGTTCCAATGTATTCAAAGCGCAATAAGTAATTTGCAATTTCTTAAATCACGGGTTTTAATCGTCATGTTTATGAAGCTGGGATTTCGAGGTATTATCGACTGCATGTTACATTTCATTTAATTTTAGTAGGTATTATCACTATGGTAATAAAACACAAACATTAGAACAGTACAGAATAGGTAATAACTATAATTATTACTTAATGGGTTTGAGGACAACGAGTTTCACTAAAATATAAATACCTAATAAATAACAAGTTAATCTGATCTGTAGGGTGGTCGCCCATGGCGACTTTTTGCAGCAAACCAAACCCGCGTCTCGTGAGCGCGTATCTGCAATTCCGCATTGCTATTTTTGGCCGTAGCGCGTAGGTCGCATTACTTGTCCATTCTTCTCCACGTAGGTATTTTCCGAACGGATGGTAGAATCACTTAATCACGATCCAGCCATAGTTGTCCCCCCAGCGACGACCCTGGGCCGAGGTTCGACCCCACAGGGCGTAGCCCTCAGCGTGGTCGCTCAGGTTTAGCTTTTTGTGCCTGGCTGGAGGTTCTAGTTTAGTCTCCACAGGATCGCCTGGTTAAACAGTAGCCAATCATTTTGATTAAACTGCGAGACGTTACATATAAATACAAAAAGGTCGCATTAGCAACGTGCGACTGTATCGAATCAGCATTACGTCTGCGTCGCGTCGATGCAAACGCGCGACTGTATTAATACAAAATACAAACTCGTGACTGTATCGATAGATTTACATTACAAAATGTTTAAAATGACATTCTATAACATTTTATCAATTCTTTTTTGTACTTACGTTATTAGTTTTTGAAACGATGTTAGGTAATGGCCACTATATGATATTTCTTTAATATTATGAGCCAAAGCAATATTTACGTTGCCCACGCTTACGTTGTGGATGCTTCCGTAAAAGTAGCAACAAAGACAACACCAACAACCAATGCCGTTTCGACCAAGTTTATCTTACTACTGTAGCACATCCCCTACAAGAATTCACAGGTTGTCTGTCATTATAGCGTGTCGTATCGAATCGCGACTGTAGTGATGCTGCATTGCGTCTGTATTGATGCTGCATCGCGTCTGTATCAATACTATTTCGTTAGTCACGGTGCAGACGTGACTCGTGCAATACATGAGGTGACCTGCGATGTATGTGTGTATATGACCTGTGATAGCATAGCAACTGTATCGCGTTTGTTTTGCGACGGTATCGCGCCTGGAAAGTCATCATGGGCGACCGCCCTTAGAGTTACCGTGAGCCAGTTATCTATAACTTGATGGTAATTTGTTGTTCAAGTGTAGTGATTAGTTATTGCAATAGTGAAAAACCGGACACTTGTCGTTTTTGTGTAATTGGCGTTCCGTACAATTAATCAATTTGTCATACGGAACGGCTCAAAAGAAGCTGAGCTGCGAAGTAATTGCGTAATAACTTATGATAATGGCTTTCATTTTGACAATTCAACGACATTCACGTTGTTAAAATGACGAATTATACAAATACACGAAGCTAAAGGTCAGGATTTTCCTCTAAAATTGATTAAAGATAGATTGTGATGAAAGTTGTGTAATGCAATTGGCGTGCTTATTTATCATCATCGTACCACACCTAAGTACTATTGCATCTCCTTTCAATCCACATAATTATCATCTTTTACACAATCTCTCCATAGTTTCTTTGGTGATTGAAATCGATACTTTGGTGACTCTTTGTGTTTCATTTTCAGTGAAATAAACCTACTCATTGATTGACAACAGCATTGTGTGAAGTGATTTGGGAAGGTTTTAGATTGTGAAACCTGGGTTATTTGTCGACCATTTTTCTTCCAGTGTGCGTCAGCCCTAATTCACAGGTAGATGATTTATGGAACGCAAATTATGGATATTTTACGGTATATATAAAATGAAGATTCCTTTAAAAATGAACATAAACTTTCTGGTTGTGTAGTAAAATGTATGTGCTAGTAATGACTTTGTTTGTCGTAGTGTATGTTGCGTGGTCGTGGTTTAGGCCGAGTCAACGCTCACCCCCTTTGATGCCAGGTTCGCTGCCGTTTATAGGGCATGGACATTACCTCATAAGAGACCGTAAATGTAAGTAACTAAAAAATATAGTAGAGAATTTACGATATTTGCTCACAGCACAACACGTGTCTTTAATAGGTAAATATTTTGAACTATAATCGGGTATGGAGTTTCTTGTGCGTTCTTCTCCATAACAAGCTACTTTTCCGAATGCACGGTAGAATCAAATTTTATAACTTGTAAATTTTAATTGTTAACGTTCAAAAGTGCCGCTTATGGCCTAGTTGAAATAAATATATTTGACTTTGAATATTCAAACTAGTTATTATGGTAACATACAAGCGCGTATTAAAAGGGAAGAGGGAAAGAAAGCGTTGGGTATCAAAAAATTCGTCCATGTCGCTGTCAATGGCAGTGGTTGAGCAATTGACTGCTGCGCTGCGTGTCGCGGGTTCGATTCCCGCACGGAACAAATATTTGTATGACCTACAGATAGTTGTTCCGGCTCTGGGTGTTTGTGTATGTGAGTTTATATGTTTGTAAACGCACCCACGATACAGGAAGAAATTCCGCGCCCGTCATCCCCTTCGAATCTAAATCAAATCAAAACAATTCAAATCTTTTTGTTGTGGGCATAGGTTATACAGACAGATGTTAGGTAAATTACAGTTCCATTATGTCCTGCCTAGTAGGCATACAATAATTAAGTCAACATGCATCATCACATATAAAGCAAATCTTACAAAATAAGAATTAGGTGCATGGTGACAGATTGTAGTAGGTACTAATTATTTAGAAAATCTTGGATCGTGTAGTAAGCTTTGTCAATTAAAAAATTACGCAATTTGTATTTGAATAGTGGCAGTTCCTTAGTGTTTAAAATGTCCACAGGTATCCTATTATAAATTTGAGATGCCATTCCGAAAAGACTTTTGCTCAGAAGAGCAGTTTTATGTGGTATACTAGATATTTTAAGTATATATCTTTTTGATTTTAGTTCACCGAATAGATTTTTATTTATTTTAACAAATACCGCAACTTCGTAGATGTAAGCTGATGGAAAGGTCAGAATTTTAAACTTTTTAAAATATGGTTCGCATGATTCAGGAACAAAGATACCAGCAATTGCGCGAACGCATCTTTTTTGCGCTTTAAACACTGATTCTTTATTTGTGGCGTTGCCCCAGAATATGATCGCGTATTTCAAGGTTGATGATACGTAGGCATGATATGCAGTTAATAGAGCTGATTGATCGACAACTTTAGACAATTTGTAAAGAGCATATGAGTACTGGTTCAGTTTACTGCATACTGTGTCAATATGTGTTTGCCACGTCATATCATTATACTAAACTATCCGTGTCCGGGTGCTCTAAGTTCACGAGCTCGCTTCGCTTACTTTTGGCCATAACGATCGAATTGCCCAACCGTTACGTAGCAAAATTCATAATATATACATGATAACGCAACCCACCTCTCTGTATGATAACCAAACGTGCCACTTTTTCACAAACAATTTAAAAACAAATTTACTTACCAATGAAAAAAAAAACATTTCCAATGGCTCGGCCAACTTTTTTATATATTCTTAACAGCTCTATATGGCATAACAAGGCATTTTTCTAGATATTTCTAATAGGGTTTCCGGTCATTGATCGTAATTTTACTCCGTTTTTTGGCACGCGAAGTACATACAATCGCGTCGTCTAGTTAAATTTATATCTGTGTTTGAATCAGTATTAATTACGTTGCCCAATTTGACTTGACTTAATTCATTGCCCGTGCGTTATATATACATAGTGCACAGATTAATCACTTTGTTATGGGGTGGTATATATCCATCCACCCCATTATAAACAGGTTTTCGCAAGAAATAGATTTATTTATTTGCTTTTTTTAAGGCTTTTTCCTATTTTCTGTATTATTGAAATTTACAATTCTTTATCTTTGTACTTATTTCAGATTTGTGGCAATTTATACAAAAATTTTGTAAATACTCTTTGGAAAAAGGTGGTGTAATTGAGTTCAAGATATGCACACATAAAATGTATGGTAAGTAATTTATTCTATGCCATCACACAAACTAGTTTTCTATACCCGAATAATTAAAACATAAATTACTAAATAATTTCTAAAAAGCGGTAAATCATATGTGCCAATTCAGAGTAAATTTAATTTAACATGAAATAATTAAGACCAATTCACATGTTACTGTTAAAGCCACGGATCACGGTAAAACCTAGGATTTACTATCAAAAACTATGATTTACCAAGATAACAGCTAAGTTCAGACTTTTGCCAGTAATTGCACGGTAAAGCATGGTATTTACCTCAGAGACTACTCAAATGATTGAAAAATTTTAATGGCAATGACATACTATAATAGGAAATGATGAGAACAATAAGAACTGATTGATTTGTTTCAAGAAAGTAGTTATTTTTAAGTAGTATTTTTTTATCATGTATATCATATACATGATAAAAAATACCTACATAATTGTAAAACATTTGCTGTTAAAAAGGATTCGAAAATGTTTTAAAATCATGTTGGTCAGTAATACTGTGAATACATAATAATTAACAATGCCAAATTCAGTGTCAAAATTAAATAAATCTTTGTTATCATTTGGTATTATTAATATTGTGAGAAACACACACCGTACGATGTGGCGATTCTTGGGTAGCTATACATATGTCCATCTGTGGATGTCTTTTGGTTGAAATAATGATACTGAATGTCTATTTTGAGGTCGTGCACGAATTCGACGCATTTTGGTCAGTTTTGTGTAAAAAATGTACTGACACAAGTAGATTATCGGTTATGATGCGAATAATCGGATTTGTCGAAAAAAAATTGTCTAGCAATCTTAATACCAACCTTGGTGAAGTTAACCAATCGGTCCTTAATTGTTAATATCATTTCGTATCATTGTATGTCATTAACATTAGAATTTTACAGCATTTAAAAGTCTCTAATCCTAAGACTGTGACCGTGTGATTGCTGGTAAAAGCCCAGAATTAGCCATTATCATAGATCATTTCGGACTTTTACCAGTAAGACTTGGTAAATCTTGAGTTTTACCGTAGTTCGATCTTTTAAATAGCATATACATTGAACATTGTACCACCGAAAGTATTATGTACTTATTGAAACTCATTTTACTAACGAGTGTTCTCATAATAAGGCAAAAACGTTTCATAATTGAAAAACAATATATCACGGGAATATAACGCGATGATTTCGATTATTTATTTACGTATTTCACCCGACGTTTCGGCCGTGATGCAACGATCGTGGTCCCTGGTAGTCTGGTGTCTCGGTGTACTGGCTCCGTTGGGGCAGAAAATATTTATCACGGCAATTTAATTAACACGGGCAGAAAATATTTTCTGCCCGTGTTAATTAAATTGCCGTGATATATTGCTTTTTTTGGATTCCGTACCCAAAGGGTAAAAACGGGACGTGCTGTCTGTCTTTCCGTCTGTCACCACGCTGTATCTCATGAACCGTGATAGCTAGACAGTTGAAATTTTCACAGATGATGTATTTCTGTTGCCGCTATAACAACAAATACTAAAAACAGAAAAAAATAAATATTTAAGTGGGGCCATACAACAAACGTGATTTTTTTTCCGTTTTTTGCGATAGGGTTACGGACCCCTTAGTGCACGAGTCCGACTCGTACTTGACCAGTTTTTTTAAAGTAGTAAAACCTCAATACGAAATCATCACGAAGTTACCTCTAACTACAGTAATATACAGGATTACATTACTGATACTTTTATACTGGGTTACATTACTGATACTTTTATACTGGGTACAGAAATATGGAAAAAGGAGAGGTTGGTCTCTGAAAAGTGGTGGGACAAGATAGGCGATTAACATTTTTAGATACTTGGAATCCATTATTCTGTTTCAGTGATAACAGATCCCGACGACAGACTTGTGTTGGCAAATGCATGTCTAGACAAACCATATTTATACGACTTTACTGAGGACTTGTGTAGCAGAGGACTTATCACAGCTAAATGTAAGCAATAAGACGGTAAAAAATCAATCATTGGTAAAATTATTCCAAAGCCGGACAAGTGCTAAGTGGACAAGCGCACTTAGATCTCTGTACCATCAAAACTTTACTTTATAATAGAGATTAAATGATCTGAGTAGGTATTCACTAATAACTTAAAACCTACATGGCTGAAAAATTTAAATCGTAATGGGTAGGTAGTGCAGAATATCGGGATGTAACGAATACCGACACTGACTAAAATAATTAAGACTTGCGACCTTTTTGATTACCATGTTCTTATTCTCAGGAAGAAAGAGTTGAACATGATATTTTACAGAACGAAAAGTGAGCGTGTCCAACTTGCACGATTTTATTATAATTTTCTATAGAGACTAAACATTTTTGAGGGCATGTCATGTTCTGTTGCAGTTACTACATGGAAATCTCACCGCAAACTATTAAATCCGGCGTTCAACCATCAAGTGCTCAATACATACGTAAGTGAAATGAACGTCCAAGCTCGAAGACTTGTCTCTCAATTAGCTTCGAAAGTGGGCAAAGAACCGTTTGACGTCAGGCAGAATTTAGTCAACTTCACTATGAATATAATTAGCCGTAAGTAGCCCGAATTATTGGATAGGTATTATTATGATCAAATTCAGCTATCAATTCCTTGATCCAAATTTCTAGAGAGTTGGTTCGACTACCCAAGTGACATTTTATCAAATATCATGTCAAAAATTTATCCCTTATATTTTGGCATTTCGATCACCGCCAATCACACTTTTTTTAGAGCATCTTTTTTGAAAATATTCTCAGTCGATAATTTATTAGGAGAAAGGATCGACCGCTACAGTAGATACCTAGTTATTTCTCTAAATCTTATTTTCTTGCAGGGACATCGCTCGGCCTATCTGCTGAAGATCAAACGTTAATTGACAAAGACTATGCAAAAGCATTTGAAGATTTATTAGCAGTTTATTTAGAAAGAGGTCAAAGAGTATGGCTGCATCCGTCATATTTATTCAACAAGACTGCATTGAAGCAAAAACAAGATAAGCTTACTAAAATATTGAAGAACATATTGAATCCGGTATCCAAAAATCGTTGCTTATTTATACATATCTACGTAAACTTTACGCCTTTATTCCGATGGGGTTGGCAGAAACTGCAGAACGGCACGGCATATTGCCTGACGCCTTACGTGGAATCATTGAACGTAATTTCCACCACTTAGGCCCAGACTTCTGTAATGAGGTCATCCTCTTTACCTTTTTATGAAGCTGGGTTGATTATATTTAGAACGCGAGTCAATATATGTGGCTATTTTTATTTCGGTTTCTATGTGATTGCTGTTAAAGCCATCAGAGGCGAAACATATTGGTAATAATAATATCATTTTCAATTCTATCTGCCTATTCTCTAACACGCCCATGGCCCCTCTTACTCCACAAAAGCGGAGACATGCGAGACCGAGAAGTTGCTCTCGGTCTCTGTGTTTTAAAAAAGCAATATAGTTTAGTTATTACCAGCGTAATAAAGTAATTCCCATGTCATATGTGGAAAAAGCAACAAAACAAAAAGATGCGAACTACGTACACCACGCAGTAAAGACGTAAGCGCCAACGCCATGCTGTACCTAAGCGGTGGCGTGCGGCTAGCCTGATCGGATGCTTGGGCAAAATAGTTCTATACAATGTTTCCAGCAGTAAAGTAGCAGTAAAGTAGTAATAAAACTTTAAGGCACCTCGTTTCACCCCGTATACGGACTGACTTATCTACTTATTACGATATCCACATAGTCTAACAACCATAACTATGGACCTAGGTCTCACAGAGGCACAAGATAAGATATGTTTGTATTGAGTCATAAAAGTCAATTTTAAACGAAAATGTTTAATTAGATTTAATTTATTGCATTTCCTAAAATTCTGAAGATAGGAATTAACACAACTTTATTCATGGGTGTTTTTGTTAGTACACTCCGGTAGATGAATTTGTTAAATGAGTTCTTCAACAACGTATTCTACAATATCTATAATGTCTCGAGGATCTAAATAGTTCTTAGGCTAGGTAAAATGCTTAAGCAATAGCCACATCCTGGCGACATTTTTAAAACAATGTTTATTCAGGAACTCGCTCGTAAAATTATTGCAAGACACTAACTACAGAATTTACTCTATCTTATGATTTTCTTTAAATTGTGATAGTTTTAGTTTTCGCTCCGAACATAGCTTTATATGTAAGTGACTTTTTTATTTATCTGATGATAATATTTTAGTTAATACAAAAACGAAAATTGGAGCTGAAGATGAACGAAAATTCTGGAAATGACAATGAAAGCCAAACAGGTAATTTATTTTTATATTTGAGATAAATAAATCACGTAATAAATAATAAAGGTCGGGGATTATAGTTCATATTTATCCACAAAGAACAAACCACAAACAAAACAAGCATTACTATTTTACATTAATAAATTCAAATTCAACAATATTTATCTGCCAGAAAATACATTGTTCAACAAGGGGAAATCGTACCCAAAACACAATTAACCATAAACTAAAATATAAAAAAAAATATAAAAAATAACATTGATATAGGTAGGTTACTGTAATGAGGTCAACCTTCTTATGAAGCTGGCAATTGATAAGTAATTGGTTTTATACTACACCTGCTCGGAAAGTACCTTGATACTTTATCAAATTTACGGTAGAAAGTACGTCATTGCAGATCGAACAAATATGCGGCGAGAAAACGCATCTGAGCGGGAGAGAAAAGTGTATGAAAATCCATTTCTTACGTGGTTTTTCTTTTTTAATTTTGGGTAAGACTATGCGCTGGTAACCTAAATATCAAAAGCCAAAAAGTTTTTACAGTGAGTTTTTATCTCCAAGTTCGCAAAATGACACTGGCCACTAGCTATGTGTTGGATGGTGTCAAACAATTTGAAAAAAGAACATGTGAAAATTGCAGACGCCATTGGCGCCATTTTCAATTTGTGTGTTGTTTGAGGATTCAGTTTTCGTAGAAAAGTAAAATAAAACTATTTTCCTCGTAGGTGTAGTATAAAGCACTATGTATAACTCGAGAGAAAGTGCGATTCCCGATCTCGGGTGTTTTAAAGCCCTCGCCGGTAAACGACACCCTCGACGGTAATCGGTCACTTTCTCCTCTCGGTGAACAATGTACTATTGGAAGGTTGATCATATTTAGAACGCGATCGAATATTTGTAGATATTTTTGTTTCGGATTTTATGTCATTTCTGTAAAAGTCGTCTGAGGCGAAACATATTGGTAAAAATAAAATAATTTTAAATTCTATCTGCCTATCCTTTTCACACGCCCCTAATAGTACTTACCTACCTAAATCAGACAAAATTAAACATTCAAAATTTCAATCTAAGAATTCATTAAAATAATGATATCAAAAACATAAAAATGCTACAATAACTAGTGAATATTTTCGCATGAATTAGTTTCAAATGACAGTAACATAAGTAACCCAGAATAATGCGTTGACTTGCAGGAAAATTCAAGCCCTTCATAGATCGAATGCTACATTTGGCTGAAGAACAAGATGCTTTCATTGACGATGAGATCAGAGAACATTTGGATACATTAGTAATAGCCGCTTACGACACCACGTCTGTGTCTTTAAAGTTCGCGTTACTAGTGATTGGATCTCATAAGCACATACAACAACAAATATATAATGAGTATGTATTTTATTATTATTTTATTAATATAAATTTTTACTAATGTCGTTTAACATTCTTAAATATTTCATAAAAACAATAAAACATTTTACTTGAACTAAATAAATTTTATTGATTTAGGGCCGATTTCACCAATTATATTAAACGCGATTAGTTCAACTAAACTCAGTTTACGCAAATACAGCGTTCTGATTGGTAATTTCTCAGCGGTGTCAACCAATATAATTGGTGAAATCGGCCCTTTAAAACTTACGAAATTTAAGTTGGTACCTATTACTTATGTTTTTTTTTTATATTTTATGTGTCTTTATTATTATAAAAACTTTTTTAACAAAAATAATTAAACCGACTACCAAAACAAAATACTAAGAGCAAAAAATAACTTTCTTTTCGGAAGTCGGTGTCTTTGGTATCAATTTTTTTCGAAAGGAAAAATAATTTTTCGCTTTGTAGTGTTTGATTTTTGGAAATCGGTTGTATTTGTTTTTGTAAAAGTGTTTTTATTGTTTACTTTTTAGTTGTGGTACATAATGAGCAAGTTCTAAAGTAAGGTACCTTACCTAAGTATAATGCACAAAGTTATGCCAGAATAGATTACACAAATAACAAAAAACTTGAACATAACAGGTAAAATGAGAATGTCATGCGCCCCTTTAGAATGTACCGGACCGGCATGACATTATGTTATAAAATGGCGT
This sequence comes from Anorthoa munda, assembly GCA_945859665.1. Classification (NCBI taxonomy): domain Eukaryota; kingdom Metazoa; phylum Arthropoda; class Insecta; order Lepidoptera; family Noctuidae; genus Anorthoa; species Anorthoa munda. Next base: position 16,208,234 of record OX243896.1, on the reverse strand, counting down.
AAACAATAAACAGACATGCGATTGCGCCAATACCGAGAGTATTGATGTTGTTTATTGAAGCGTCCTGTTGTATATCTCCGAAGTTCATCATCAGATCTATTAAAGTAAAGAGGCTATTCCAGGAACACGTTTATTAACACAGTTTACATAAAATACCAACAAGACATTTTTCCTTGACGGATGTGTTGTCTTTAATGACAACACGACAAGTTCTAATCTTAAATAGGTATACAACCTCCATCACGCACCCTTAATCTTTAGCATGATGCATGCGCAAGATTACATAAGTATACATACCTAATATATTACCTACATGTGCACGCACCCTTAAACTATACAGTGTGAACACACCCTAAGTACACAGCTGTTATCGTTCGTATCGTTCTCTGTAAAAATACTAAAACACAAATAAAATAAAAATTATCTATTACTAATTAATCATAACAACTTAAAATAAAACACATCAAACACAATAATAATATTAGTTAATATCATTTGATACCTATATTGTCACACGTATCTATATTACTCGCCCCCTTAATAGATAGTTTTTCTAAAAATTGCTTTAGCTTTGGGCCTGGTAGTGATTTTGTTAACATATCTGCTACCATTTCTTGTGAAGGCATATATTTTAACTCAACCGCCTCATTGACTATAGCTTCACGAACGTAACTAATATCGATGTGTTTAGTCCTGTTGTGGTTCATCTTATTTTTTGCAATTTTGTGTGCCGATTGGTTATCGTTGTAAATTACTACAGGTTTGACACAAATTCCCTTTGTTAAACTTTTTAACAAATTTCTTAAATAAATTGCCTCTTTCGATGCTTGGCTGAGGCCTATATATTCTGCCTCTGTGGAGGACAGCGCCACGCACCCTTGCTTACGGCTTTCCCAGGAAATTATATTTTCCCCTAGTCTAAAGATTAAACCTGTGCAGGATTTTCTATCATATGACCCACCCCAATCCGCGTCTACGTAGCCATTTAATTCTAGATTACCCGTTTTCTTAAACGTTAGTCCAAATTTCGAAGTCCCTTTTAAATACCTAAGCACCCGTTTAGCACATTAAAAATGTAATTCATCGTAACAAGAATTAAATTGTGACAAAACACTAACAGCGTGCGCGATGTCGGGCCTAGTACTTTGAGCTAAATAATTAAGACAACCTATGAGAATTTGATATGGCAACTTACAACCGGAATCTGAAGCTTTCTCTAATTTGAGTCCTACTTCCATCGGAGTAATGACTGGTTTACAATCCGCCATTTCGAAATCCTTTAAAATATTTAAAACGTACTGTTCTTGATCAAGGTGAATCGCATTTTTGTTTCTCCTAAGCCTCATGCCTAACACGTGTCTAGCAGGACCTAAATCCTTAACTTTAAATCTTTTAAGCAGGCCATTTTTTAATTTCTGCTTCTCGGTTTCGTTATTTTTGGAATTAAATATAAAAATGTCATCAACGTAAATGACAGCTACTATTCTATCTCCATCGCTAAACACCTTTTGATAAAGACATGGTTCTATTTTCGACTGAACGAAACCTAAATTGCACATCTCCTGATCTAGCTCATTGAACCAAGCGTTTGATGCTTGTTTGAGTCCATACAACGATCTTTGTAATTTACATACCTTTGTCTCTAGACCTTTAACAATCGCCCCCTTAGGCTGAAGCATGTATATGTCTTCTTTAAGTTTGCCATATAGGAAAGCAGTCGTGACATCCCATTGGTCTATGAGCCAATCATATTCTACAGCTAGTGAGAATAATAACCGTAAGGTAGAACTCCTCACGACTGGAGAATATGTTTCATTGTAGTCTACTCCACGTACCTGCGAAAATCCTTTAGCGACTAGCCTGGCCTTATATTTCGACACCTTACCGTCACTGTCTCGTTTAATTTTGAAGACCCACTTGCATTGTATTGGCTTTTTATCATGCGGTAAATCTACCAATGACCACGTCTGATTCTCGTTCAATGATTTTAATTCATCATCCATCGCTTTTTGCCATAAATCTGAATCTGGCCTTGCCAATGCTTCTGCAACTGTTATTGGATCGCCATTAATTTGCGCGATAGCATTATATATTGTAAGTTTACGCTCACGAAGATTATATCTTCGTTCTGGTTCTGCAGTACTGCTCGTCGTAGCAATCGTTTCATCAGGCACCGCAGCCGCCTCTGTATTAATACACTCCGCTTCATGAAACTCTTCTTCATCTTGCATATTATTGTTAGACGCAATACTTTCAACCACAGTTTCTATTCGTTCCTCCTCTATGTCAATAGGAACGACTGTGTTCTTCTTCATGTCGGTACCATCTCCAGGAAAAACATTTTCTAAGAATTTCACAGTTTTTGAGAATGTTATCTGACCTGTTTTTGGATTCATCAGTCGATAACCTTTAGTAATTTCACTGTAGCCGATGAAAATCAATTCTTCAGTCTTCATGTCAAGTTTTTGCCGTTTCTGTTTAGGTTTCAATGCATATGCTTGACAACCAAAAATTTTCAAATGACTCAAGTCTACTTTCTTATCTGACCAAAGTTCTTCTGGTACTTTATTCATGACAGCCTTTGTCGGGCTTCTATTCTTTAAATATACCACTGCTTCGGCCCAATACTTTTTACTAAGTTTGGCCTCACAAAGCAACGTTCTTGCTTTCTCAATGATTGTTCTGTTCGCTCTCTCCGCCACTCGTATTTTATTTTGTGTTATAATTTCTAGGCGTTTTTGGAGCCTGCAGCTGGGCTAGCCTGGGCCCATAACCTATTAAAGTAAAGAGGCTATTCCAGGAACACGTTTATTAACACAGTTTACATAAAATACCAACAAGACATTTTTCCTTGACGGATGTGTTGTCTTTAATGACAACACGACAAGTTCTAATCTTAAATAGGTATACAACCTCCATCAAGATCTTCACCAAATAAATATAATAATTAAATGGGACCACATGAGAGAGATAAATTTTTAAATAAAAAAAGAATCATCAAAATCGGTTCACCTAGTAAAAAGTTCTGAGGTAACAAACATTAAAAAAAAACAGTCGAATACGGATGATGACGGGGTACGAAATAGCAAATTCTATTTAGTCCGCCGGTTAAATTATCAAATAATACATATTTTTTGCTTATTCAAATCAATAAAAATTCACCAAGATAAAGCGCATCAAAGTTCGGGAGTGGGGGCTTGTGACGTAACTTCTTTGTAAAAGGTGTATCAACGCATGACGTCATGCGATATTTTAACGCACTGTATCGTCATCATTTTTTGTTAACGTGACAAAAGAAAAATACGTCTCCAATATTTTTTGATAACTAACTGACGGACTTATTTTATTTTTTTAAGTCATCATCCCAATTGACAAACTCCTCCTTTTAACCCTCGACTATTACATTTACGTGTCTCTAAAATAAAACGTAGGTTTACTTAGTATAAATTCCAAATAAGAGATAATAACAGAACAGTTCGGACTTTTACCAGTAAGGATTTGCTGTACTACGGGGCTTTACAGGGGTAAGTTCTAACATCGCATAAGTTACAATACGTTTTGCCAGCGCTTTAAAATCAAACATGAGAATTTGAAGCAACGCGTAACTAATTTTAAAACAAAACCAAAGCCAAACCATCATTGTTGAATAGAAAACTCACAGCAAAACCGCGTAACTCAGTTTTATTGCCATAGCAAGTCTTCTAAAAGTTGCCGATTTTGACATTTGTGCGACACAACCAAGTTACAACAAGAACTTGACAGATTCAGTGCCGGTGACTCTTTTCCCAAAAAGGAGGAGGTTCTCAATTCGGATGTTTATATTTTGATTTATTTTTATGTTATGTTTGTTCGGGCATAACTCCATCATAAATAAACGGATTTGCAAAATTCTGTGTTTGTTTAAAAGAAGTTTATTTTGAAATGGTCCCATTTAAATTTGGTAAAGATCTGATGAAGAACTTCGGCGACATACAACTTCAATAAATGACGGCAAATCTCTCGGGATTGCTGCAATCGTATGTCTGTGTATTGTTTACACCATTTCATAACATACCTTCACTCCAGTATGCTCTAAACGGGTACGCAGATGTGTACAGTTCACCCTGGTACACTCTCATTCTACTGGTTATGTTCAAGTTACATGTTATTTCGGTAATCTATTCTAGCATCACTGGGGGTATTATAGGTACCTTACTATAGAACTTGTCCATTATGTACCACTAAAAAGTGAAAAATAAAAATATATTACCACCAAAATCGAAAAATAACTTTTTCCGAAGTTTTGGTATCTACTGTTTTTCGTTTTTTTAGACAGCGACTTCAGAAAAAAAGTAATTTTTCGATTTTTGTACTATTTTGTTTTAGAAGTCGGTTTTATTTATTTGTTATTTTTTTTTTGTAATGAATATAAATAAAAGTCATTATGCAGTGCCGCGTATTTTGGCGATATGTTACTTCATTAAATACAAACAAGTAGTAACAATTACAACAAGTCAAGTACTACATACAAAGTAGTACATAATATGCGGCACCCGGCAGGGACTTCATGAAAATATGTAGATGGCAACAAAACTGTTAACCTCTAGAGACAATAGGTCTTTATGAAATTGCCCTTCTGCAGTATTGCCCATTTCAAATCAAAATATTTTTTTTGGCTATGAATTCTAATTACAAATTAATGTTATCAAAACATAAAATTATTTTTTCAAAATTAGTCATTTGTTTATTGATTAGCGTGTTTTCATCACATTTGAATCTTTTTCGTCATCATGGATACGTTAAATTTGAGTAATTATGGAGTATGAGTACCGTCGTGGCAGCAACCCAGCACAAGCGGCACGCAACATCAACGAAGCGGACGTTGATGGAGCGAAACCTACAAATGAACGCCCCACCAATTGTGGGATAAAAAATATAGAAAAATAAGTTTCATAAAGACCTAATATTACATTGTATTGTATGGCAAACAAGCAGACGGTCCATCTGATGTTAAGTGGTATGTTTAATTTGAAAATGATTTCACCAAAATTTTAGCGTTTATGAATACTACGGGTAGGTACTGGTATCGGCAGTTTTGAATATCAACAGTGTTTTTTTCTGTAGACGGAATTAAATTTTTAACTTTCTGGTGCTCTAAATTGTTTACAGATTACAAGCAGTACTAGAACATAAAGATGGAGATTTGAGTAAACATGATCTTCCTAATCTTGTGTACTTGGAGGCGGTGATAAAAGAGACGATGAGGTTGTACCCAACAGTACCTTGCATCGCTAGGAAACTTCACAGAGATGTGGAACTAAGTAAGTTTTTACTACGAGTAAATACAAAGTACCTAATTACTAAATTACCAACTGAAGCTAAGTAGATACCTAGTATTTTGGAAATTTATATAGAACGTTGGAATGCGTTGCCAACAGACATAATTTTGCTAAGTGCGTAGCGTAGCGTGCGATGTGTGCGATACACACCAATAGGACTTAATTTTTATAGCGTCGCACAGTGCAGCTCTGGTGGAAAAGGAGTTACGTGCGTGCAGTAAATCTCTAGTCATTTGGTTTATTTATAAATAAAAGAGCACTTTCTCGCACAACCGAATCCGCTGTGCACAGTCGTTTCACAGCTCCGTTACGCTCGCATCACACAGTTTCTTCGCATATCTAAAATAGATTTTTTGAAGACTCTAAAGTAGGTTCGTAAATAAGGAAAACTATATATTTTGTAATTTCTTGTACATTTCAGAGGACTATACGTTGCGGGCTGGTAATACTGGCGTCATAGCGTTGTACGGGCTTAGCCGGCACCCTATGTGGGGCACAGACGTGGAACAGTTCAAACCGGAGCGATGGCTAGACACTACCACCTTACCTGACAAACCAAACGCGTTTGCCCCTTTTGGCGTTGGAAAGCGAATCTGTATAGGTAGGTTCTTATTTATTTGAGGCTCTAGACAAAGTGTCATTCCATTAGCAAAGGCGATGGTCGAAATGCCAAAATGTAAGGGATTGGTCACATGAAATTTATCTGGAAAATAATTGGGTCTTGCGAATTTCTATCTTACTAGCAACAAAATAGACTTTTGCTACTTTTGACCGACTTCATAAAGGAGGAGGTTCTCAATTCGACTGTACTTTTTTTATTTTTTTTTATTTAACGATTGGCTCGCGTTTGACCACTATCTCGCCTGGTGGTAAGCGATGATATGTTCGACGGTGAAACACGCTTGCCTAGAAGTAACCTACTCACTCTTGACTTAAAGACCCTCAAGGTTGTAGCTATCAGGAAACTGGAAAGGAAATTCGCCAGGAAAATCCACTCCTTAGCTGTGCGCACAGTGAAAGTATTCACAAAATGCTTTGTACGTAAGGGAGGGATGTCCACCATGTACCGGTGGCGCATTGTCGTACGTCTTGTTTTCCGATGATGGAAAAGGCTATGCGGAATCAAATTGTGCAGTTCCATCGCACACTCCCCGAAATGTAACCGATAAAAAACCGATAGACTGACCACTCGGCGTCGATGTAGTAGACTCTCGAGCTTTAAGGCGACCATTGCATTGTTGCCGATAAGCCTCTTGGCCCGTTTGTCAATCAACTCAAGTGCATCAAGTTGATATTTGGCAGATCCGTCCTAGAGGTGAGAGCAGTACTCCATGCATGCCCGAACTTGCTCTTTATACAAGTTGAGCAGCTATTCAGGCGTGAAGTACCGTCTCAACTTTGCAAGGATTCTCAACTTTTTTGCATCCAACTGAGCCTTTACCTCAATGAATGGACCAAAATTGAGGGTCGATGTTAACGCAACACCAAGAAGGTCGAGATGGTCCGTTGATGGAGACGGAGCCGGGCGGAATTGCCTCTTTTTGCAGAAAAAAGACAAGCCTGGGTCTTAGCAGCATTGAAACTGACTAGATTAGCATCACCCCATTCGGAGACTGCCTCTAAAGACAGGTTCAAGCGTCAACCATGGCCTACCGAAGAGACCGGATCTAAGGCCCAGTAGCCCGTGCGCCGGACACGTATCTCTCAGCAACCGTGCTGTCGTATGCGTACCCAAAGGTGCCGGGTTTTAGCAGGTCATTAATGTGCAGCAAAAACAGTGTAGCCGAGAGCACTGACCCCTGAGGGACTCCGGCGTTAATACCTAACTGACCGGATGAGCAGACATCGATAACCACTCGGAAGGACCGATCCGCAACCAGTCATCCCATGTACCCATAACAACGCGAGTCAGGCTGGTCTGCCTGCAGTGGAACAACTATCTCGACCCAACTCGTCTTGTGGCTACACCGAGCATCGTACCGGAACACGGCTAGGCCGCTTCGCGGTATGTCTTTGCTCGGTGGGTGGTCGCAAGCCTTCGACCGAAACCTACCACTTACGGATGCGGGTGTCTCAGCCTCCAACGGGCGCGAATTTGATCAAGATCGGATGAAAAACTTCGGCTATTTACAACAGAACTCTACAATAAATGACGGCAAACTGTTCTCTCGGGATTGCTGTAATCGCATGTCTATTTATTGTTTGCACCATTTCATAACTTAATCGCACGCCGGTACGCTCTAAAGAGGTACGTTGATGTGTACAGTTCACACTGATACACTCTAATTTCACCGGTTGTGCCAAAGTTTCATGTTACTCGGGTAATCTCTTTTGGTATAACCGTGGGCATTATAGATATGTACCACAACTAAAAAGTGAAAAATAAAACATTTTCATAAAAAAATACAACTGAGAACCAAAAAAAATTGGTTGTCTGTAAAGTCGGTTTACGGACGATAGTTTAACGTGACAACGTCATGATTAGGGCATGCATTTCGAAATTTCTTAGTTTCGAAATTTCGGACCATATTTGCATGTTTATTAATTTCGAAATTGACACCAATAAATTCGAAACTGGGTTTAATTTTTTTTTATTTTTTTTTTTATACAATTATGAAATTTATTATTGAAACCAAAAGAGTATCTTCTGAAAATGAATCTGAATACGAATCTAAATCCATTTAAACCGTTGCGTAGGGCCACCTTGTGACCATGTGTGCTAACATTACAATAAAAAAACTCAAAGGCCCAAGAAAGCAATCCTCGAGCGTGTGCTGTGCAGAATACAAGTTGCCTCTACAATGATGGCAATTTACCATGGCCTCTCACCCAATCCTAATCAGGTACTCACGGAAGGAACCGTGCCCGATCTGTACCTGAATGTCCCTGTAGGAGATGCGCTCCGCTCTTTACAGCCAGCAACGTGCTATTCAAATAACCATTTTCTGCTGCCGGCTGTTGATTTTAGTCCTGCAGCTTCGGACATCTGATTGTCTATTTCTGCCTCCGAGATTGGGCTCGCTCCGATCGTAACGGGACAATGAGCTCAACGGGACAATACGCGTTGCGGGACAGTCAGCGTAACGGGACCAACAGCATAACGGGTCAATGACCGTAACGGGACACTTTTTCGTGCATGCAGCCGGCGTTCATCGATTTATTAGACGTTTTCACGTCAATAAAAACACTACGGGTACAGTTATCTTAATATATCTATACTTATATTATAAAGAGGACAGATTTGTATTTTCGTATGTAACGAATAAACTTAAGAACTAATGGACCGATTTTTCAAAAATTCTTTCACCGTTGGGAAGCTACTCCGGGTGACGTAGGCTGCTTTTTAGGGTTCCGTACCCAAAGGGTAAAAACGGGACCCTATTACTAAGACTTCGCGATCCGTCTGTCTGTCTGTCTGTCTGTCTGTCTGTCTGTCCGTCTGTCTCCAGGCTGTATCTCATGAACCGTGATAGCTAGACAGTTGAAATTTTCACAGATGATGTATTTCTGTTGCCGCTATAACAACAAATACTAAAAACAGTATAAAATAAATATTAAAGGGGGGCTCCCATTCAACAAACGTGATATTTTTGCCGATTTTTGCTCGATATTAATAACGGCAACAGGTAGACGCTTGAAATATTCACAGAATGTTTAGTTGTATATTTACTTTAAAAAATAATAATTCATAAATTAAAATAAAATAAATTAAGGGGGGCTCCCATACAACAAACGTGATTTTTATGCAGTGTTTTGCGATAATGGTACGGAACCCTTCGTGTGCGAGTCCGACTCGCACTTGGCCGGTTTTTTATTCATGTATTCCCACGGGAACGGGAACTACGCGGTTGATACCGCGAGGCGTCCGCTAGTCAATATTAAATTATCTAGCTATTTCTCCAATTTAATATGTTAAATTAAACCTGATTTTAATATTTAAAGTACTGTGTTGACATTGTAATACCGACTGTGTTCATAGATTGGTTGGAATGTGGTCAAAATGGTGGGGGTAAATATCACTTTTTACTAGTTGTGCCAATACTGTGACACGGTAAAGTGAGCACACGCACAGTCACAGTCAGTAAATTGTATACTTGTACGAATAAATAGTGCTGGTAGTATGGTGTTCTTGGCAGGTGTTTTTACGAAATGTAATACGTAAGTACATGAACAACTAAAACCTTTAAAAGAGTAAGTGCTATAATTGTTTTTGTGTAACTGTGTATTTGATATGAAAATACACACGGGCAAGTGCCCGTGCATTTTATTTACATCGCTATTTCCGCTAAAATACCCACACAAGGTTTTACTCGATTATAGTAAAAGACTTTAACACTAATAAAAAGCTTTTTTACAAAAAAATACTACCGACTTCCAAATAAAAAAAAACTATAAAGTGAAAAATAACTTTATTTTTGGAAGTCGGTGTCTTTGGTAGGTACCATTTTATGCGTTATGGACACCGACTTCCAAAAATAAAGTTATTTTTCACTTTATAGTTTTTTTTTATTTGGAAGTCGGTAGTATTTTTTTGTAAAAAAGCTTTTTATTTTTCACTTTTTAGTTGTACCTACCTAATAGGCAAGTTGGTTAAGGTACCTATAACACCAGAATAGATTACCCGAAAATCATGAAAATTGAACAAATCCGGTGAAAAGAGTGATCTGCGTACCCCTTAAGAGCGTACTGGCGTGATGTTTTGTTATGAAATGGTATAAACAATAAACTGACATGCGATTGCAGCAATCCCGAGAGATTTGCCGTAATTTATTGAAGAGTTCTGTTGTATATCTTCGAAGTTCTTCATCAGATCTTCACCAAATCAAAATGGGACCAATTTCGAAACATACTCATTCAAACAAAAAAAGAATTTTCAAAATCGATCCAAAATTGACGGAGATTTGCGTGAACATAAACAAAAAAAAAACAAACATAATGTCGAACATAGAACCTCCTCCTTTTTGGTAAGTCGGTTAAAAAGTAAAAAATTACTTAAATTTTGCAGTCGATGTCAAAAAACGAAAAATAAAAACAAGAACACCGACTGCCGAAATTGAAGTAACGAGTATTTTTCGCTTTGTAGTGTTTTTATTTGGAAGTCGGATTTTTTATCATTTTTTTTATTATTATTTTATGAATACAAAACTAATTTTGTTGCTAGTAAGACAAAAATTCTGAAGTCCCAATTATTTTTTTCAGTTTACCGACATTAAATGCACCAAGCGTCATTGTGACCAATTCAATGATAGTAAAGTAAACCATGCGTTTGGTTGAATTCTAGCTATGTGATTTCGATCTAATTGATTTTATAATTTTACAGGTAAAGAATACGCCATGATGGTTATGAAGACGGCGCTAGCACATATTTTGCGACGTTATCATGTTACTAGTGACATTAGTCGCCTAGAATCTCAATTTGATATAGTTGTACAACCAGTGGAGGGACATCTTATTAATTTAACGTTAAGAGGATAGTATTGATGGCATATAGTACATGATTATTGTAAAGAAGCCCAGCTATAGCGGAAGGCTGTGAAAGTCAAAACTGTCCTAGCAACTTGACACTATTCGAATCTGAGTAGACACCTCCATAACGCCGTTAATAAAACTTGCATTATTACATATACGTACTTCAAGTATTGTATCTGGGTCTTACCTACGGCGAAACTTAAAGGCTGTTCACAGAATAAATAGGTTTATAAGAGCAAGCCCATACACAAACATATTCGCCTATTTCCTTGCATGTCTTTAAATTGAATTAAGTAGGTAAGTACCTACTTTTTTCAATGCAATTATCATTAAATTAAATTATTTTCTATCAATGTAGGTAATTAATATTGAACTATTATTTTATGTATTGATTTTAATTCTAGCGTTACTTTTGTTATATATATTTCCTTCAATATATCGATATATCTATTGTTTACTCCTTGACTTGATAAAGCACGCCAAATTTCACTGTGGAGTATAGAGTCAAATGCCTTACTATAATCTATAAAGCAAATATAGAGAGGTGGGTCGTATTCGTTATATTTTTCAATGACAAGTGATCTGTTGACGAAAACCCCTTTACAAAACCTGCCTGTTCTACTGTCTGGTGTTCGTCTTAGATGCTAGTGAGACGTCGAAGTATAGTCGTTGCAAACACTTTGTACAGGCACGATATGAGGCTGACTGGTCTGTAATTTGATATTGATTCCGGGTCTCCTTTTTTGAAAAGCAAAACAATATCTGAGCAAGTCCACTGTTTATGTATTTCTTTTGTTGATAATATTAAATTGAATAGGTTTGTAATTGGTGAAATCAGAGCGTTAGTACCGGCTATGATCATTTCATTTGTAATTCCATCAGATGATGGGCTTTTTTCTGGTTTTAGTGACTTTATGGACCATTCGATTTCGATTTTGTTAAATTTGGGTACCTCGTCGTTATTTTGAGGGAAGAGAGCTGGTTTTTCTTGTTTTGTGATTTTTTGTGATGCATACAATTGCTGGTAGAAGTTTGTAGCTATTTGCATGATCTCAGCCAATGAACAGAAAAAATAACGATCTCAGCCCTGCTTGTATATAATATATACAAGCCCTGCTTGTATATAATATATACAAGCAGGGCTGAGTTTTTTTTTTTTTTTATATTTATATAATTTGTTAACGTAAACTTGATGCTAGCACTTTCTGAGCTCTGTAGTATTGTATTCTCTATAATAGCGTAGTAGTTCTGCACAGATGTTGTCACGTCTGGCATTTTGAATTTGTTGATTTCAGTCGTAAATCTTTTCTAAACAATTTGTTTTTGTGCTGTTGTAGAAAAGTTTTTGGTAGATGTTTGCGCTTAATGTTGATAGTTATTCTAACCATGCGGTAGTCACTTGGGTGATGCATACTATTTATCACACTACAATTTTCTATGATGTTCGGTTTGTTTGTGGCAATAAAGTCTATTTCGTTTCGAGTAAAACCATCCGGTGACAGCCAAGTCCATCTTCCTTTGCCGGGTTTTCGGCAGATAGTGTTAGCTATTTTCAAACTATTCTCAAGACTTGAGAATTGAACAAATCTCTAACTCCTCTTATTTCTGTTACCGTATCCATAGCTGCCCATCATCCTGTTCTTGCCTTCTGCTGGTTGTCCAATTTTAGCATTCATGTCCCCAAGAAGTATGTGATTTAGGTTGCTTTTTCCAATAATAATAGAAGACTTTTACAACAGCCTAGATAGGCTGTTGTAAAAGTCTTCTATTTCTATTTCGCCTGCTTTTTGGGTAGGAGCGTAAGTTTGGCCGATACTAAATAATTTACCGTGTATCTTGATGTGAATTAAGGCGACTCTGTCTGTTATTCCAATAAAATCAAGGACCTTTCGGTTGTTTTTTAACTAGGAATCCAATTTCATATTTGCCTTTAGTTTGCCCGTAGTTGAAGAGGTAGTATTCGCCTCTGTCTTCTTCACTGATGCCTGTGATGTCCCGTTTTAGTGATGATAAAACGTGCTCCAATTCCAATATCCTCGATTCATTTGCTAGGGACCTTACATTGAAAGTGGCAATGTAGATCTTGTATTTATGTTTTATTTTTAATTTTGAAGGGTTGCAGTCTTTCGCCCCCGCGGTGACCAGCCGTACTGGGGGACGTATTTCGTTGTTTCTTTTTATATTTTTGATTGGATGGGTTGTTCGTATTATTGTTTGCTAAAAAGTATAGCATACTAGGCTTAAGAACTCCTTCTGTTATGCTTGGTGATATTTGCAGTGATGGGTTAGGTTTCGGTTTGTTTTTCTCTTTTCCTGTGGTCTTCTATCAACCAATTTGTGGGGGTTCCCTTGGTTAGCCTCAGGGGAAATGTAAAGCGTTCTCTTTTTGATACTTGATGTATCTGATTTATTTTCGAGTATGATAAGTTTATCGTATCTAATAACAGCTTTAATTCCGTTTTCTTTTTTGATTTTAATCCAGTCCTGTAATTCCTTCCTCTTTTCTAAGACGTATTTTGGATAATCCACTTTTATGTAGTATTCAGTATTCTTTAGTGCCGCTTTTTGTTAGAATATTTCGATTTTCTTACCAATTGTCGAGAAAGTTACAATTATGGGCCGAGGCCGTTCCCCTTTTTTCTAATCTCATAATCGCTTGTAGATCTCTTATGTCAAGTTTTATAGAAAAGTGTTCATCTATGAAGTTAATAATAATATTTTCCAAATCTGAATAAGATGATTCATTTTCTTATAAACCAAAGAATACTATGCTTCTCTGTCTTGCTTGCTTTTCCAGAAAGTAAAGTCTTTTCACTTGGTTTTCAACTTTTTATTTGAGATAGTTATGTTGTTCTTCCCATGTTTTCATTTTTTTAATCTAAAATAATATGTACGTTCTTTGTTACGTTTGACGTTACAGCTTCTCCATTTTTAAGGATCATTTTCACCTGTTTGTCCAGCTCATTTTAAATTTTGCGAAGTACGGACATTACTTCCACCATAGTTGAAAACTTTTATATTTTGGTACAAGTGATGGCTTCTATTGGTGGTTGGCCGAAGTAATTAGCGTTGAATCGAATTGAGTGAAGTTCATTCACTGCCAAGGTGACTGCTACTACTCTCCGGTAGATAGCGTTGTTTTCAACAAAAGATTCAGTAATGACTTTTATTTTTCATTTGTTTAAGGTTAGAATTTGTGAAAATTATTCAATTATTCAACACTTTCTACTTTTTCTTTTCACTTTTTTGTTAACTGACCTTCTATTTAGCGTGTTGTAACTTTTCGCTTCTTTCGCAAACTGCTGAAGAAATCCTGCTGTTGAAATTGGTGTTTCGTTTTGTAGTGTTTTCACGGTTTATAACGATAATCCTGGTGTTTCACAACTCGTTTCACACGATCGGTGCAGTTTGCGTTGAGTCTATCGTTATTTCTGCTTTTATTTCTTACCACACCACAGGACCCGTTTCCGGGAATAAAAAATAGCCTATGTCACTCATGAATAATGTAGCTTTCTATTGGTGAAAGAATTTTTTTAATCGGTCCAGTAGTTTTGGATCCTATTCGATATAAACAAACAAACAAAAAAATCTTTTCTCTTTATAATTTTATTGGTATAGAAAAAAAATTGCGGAGCCGATGCAAACTTGAGCACCAGCGCCCTCTATCTACGATACGTATCGCTCAGCCTTTGAAATTGGAAGAGGAGTAAAGCAGGGTGATCCCATATCTCCAAAACTCTTCATTGCAGTGCTCGAAGAAATCTTTACAGCACTTGACTGAGAAAATAGAGGGATAACAATATATGGCAACCGCCTTTCGCACTTACGTTTCGCAGATGACATATTACTACTTTCGGAGGAGCCAAAAGAAATGGAATACATGATAGAGTCACTCAGCAAAGAGAGCAGAAATGTAGGTCTAGAAACTAACAGGGAGAAAACTAAAGTAATGACAAACAAACAAACTATACCGCTAAAGTCAGATTCAATAGAAATAGAATACGTCGAAGACTACACTTACTTGGGACATTTAATATCTTTCAAGTCATGCAACGATAAAGAAGTAGAGCGAAGAATCAAAGTGACATGGAACAAAAAATGGGCAATGAAAGAGTTATTCAAGAGTAGTCTCCCAGTCACACTGAAAACTAAAGCCATGCAGATGTGTTTAATACCCTGTCTCACTTACGCTTCTCAAACATGGCCAATTTGAACAAAACAGATTCACAAGGTTAAAGTGTGCCAAAATACAGACTCCTTGTCTCTTGGGCCTAAAACTAAACGATAAAGTGAGAATTAAAGACATCAGGAAAATCACCAAAGTAATGGACATAGCAAAAACCATAATGATTCAAAAATGGCAATGAGCTGGGCAATGGCATGTCCAGAGATCACCTGGTGACAAATGGTCCAAAATTGTCACGAATTGGTACCATATATACAAGAAAAGACGAAAAGGAAGGCCATTAAAAAGATGGAGTGATGACATAGTTGCCACGGCTAGAATTACTTGGCATAGACGGGCAAGAGATGGAGCGAAATGGAAGAAAATGGAGGAGGCTTTCACCGCCAGAGCGGTCCTTACAACAAAACACATACAAATCAATTAATAAGATATACTAACAAACTAGATTAAGCAAAATACTAACACAACCAATAATGTATAGAAATGTAAAAGTGTAAGGAATAAATAAAGCTATTATTATTATTTTATGTTATCTATAACTAAAATGTATGAAATGGTACCAAAATAAAATCAATTCTAAATCCAAAATTTTAAATTATAATTATTAGCAAATCATTATGTATTACCAAATTAGTTTGTAACTTACAGTTGTAGGGGGAAGGCGTCGGTGTTTGTCACACAGGTAAAGCTAGCATATACATCGCCGTTTACTCTATCTTTAAAATATATGTAACTTTATATATAAAGGGTAAGTATTTCAAGTGGGCGTGGATAGCCAAATCCGAAACTATGGGGAATAGCGAAAATCACTCAAAGGAGTCACGAAGCTTGATTTTGATCGAAACTAAAATTATCACTAGATTTGTTTATCAGGCGGGAACAAGGTGCGGGCTTTCAACGGCTGGGTCTTGATGTACTATTTCGGCATACTCAAATGGACTCAGACAAAACATGACACCTTGTAATATGAGAGGGTCCACACACTGCTTACCGCAAATCGTATGCACCACTCACGGTCATGGGTCACGAGACTGTATAGTATATCCCGTGGCAGTGCGGGGATCAAGGCTGCTTAAATGTTAAGACCCTGCACAACCATGAGTTATGCAGTCTTCGGGAATATTTCCAGAAAGCCGACGTGGGTACGCATTGAGATGTGGTAGCGGTGGACAAGGGCCTCACCCCGCTCTTCTTGGCTAACGAGAACTGGCGCAAACTTATAGTATTAGATACTAATGACCGCAGGGAGATATGGCAGAGCAATGAGCTTCACGGATGCTTCTACCGGGTTCTGCATGGGCCCGCAAAATACTACAACACTTATTATCAAGGTACACACGACACCTCTCCGGGGGAAAGAGAAAAAATTAATAATGAAGACATTTTTTTATTGATACATTACATAATACGTTAGGTTACGTTAGTGATATTACTTAATACATCTATATCTATGTATATAAAAGACAAAAGTGATTGACTGATGTATCAACGCACATGGCAAACCCTAAGGGCTAGAAACTTAAAATTTTGCACAGGTATTCCTCTTATTACGTAGGCATCCACAAAGAAGGCTTTTTTTTAAATTCAAACCCCATAGGGGTGAAATAGGGGATAAAAGTTTGTATGAAACTTTTTATTCCTTGGACATATTTGCATGAAATTTCGTACGAATTGAGTACGACAAAAATAATGAGTTACGTATTTCAGCGTTTTCCAAAATTCAACCCCTAAAAGGGTAAAATAGGGGATGAAAGTTTTAAATAAACGCACAGGCCAAACCCTTAGAGCTAGAAACTTAAAATTTCGCTGACGTATTTCTCCTATGACGTAGACATCCGCTAAGGAAGGATGCACGTTATTGGGTTTGTGTTTGCCAGCCATTTAAAGCAGGCAACCGCGGGGATTTTACGAAAAAGCGAAAATGTGTATTTCGTGTGCTGATTAAGCATTATTTTTATCGGAAAAAGCCCTTCATCGAAATTAAGGAAATGCTTGATAAACATTACAGGGACTCTGCACCATCAATTTGACTGGTTAAGAAGAGGTTTACTTAGTTCCGTTGAGGTCGTACCAGCACAAATGTCGCCGAACGTTCAGGTCGCCCAAAAGAGGTCGTCACGCCAGAAATCGTCGATAAAATCCATGGAATGATATTGAACTATAGGAGAATTAAAGTGCGTGAGGTGGGCATCACATTTTACGTGAATATTTGGACATGAAAAAGTTATCCGCAAAATGGGTGCCGCAATTGCTCACAATCGACCATAAGCGCAACCGTGTGACAACTTCAAAGGAGTGTTTGGGGATGTATATTTGACAGTACTCCATGCAAGATCGAACTTGCGCTTGGTACAACTTAAGCAGCTGTTCTGGCGTGAAGTACCGTCTCACTTTCGCAAGGATCCCCAACTTTTTGGCAGCCAGTTGAGCCTTTGCCTTAATGTATGGGCCAAAATTAAGTGTCGATGTCAACGTTACGCCAAGAAGCTCAAGATGGTCTGTTATCGATACGGTTACACCTCGGAAAGATGGAGCCGGGTGACATTGGCACTTTTTCGCGGAGAAGAGACACGCCTGTGTTTTTGCGGCATTGAACTTGACCAGATTGGCATCGCCCCATTCGGAGACTGCCTGCAAGGACAGGTTCAAGCGCTCCACCATGGCCTCCCGGAGAGACTGGATCTGAGGCCCGGTAGCACGAGCGTTGGACAAGTATCTCTCAGCAACAGTGCTGTCATCTGCATACCCTAAGGTGCCGGGTTTCAGCAGTTCATTTATGTGCAGCAAGAACAATGTCGCTGACAGTACCGACCCCTGAGGGACCCCGGAATTAATATCCAATAGGTCCGAAGAGTAGCCATTGATTACTACTCGAATGGACCGACCCCTCAGGAAGTCTGCAATCCAGTCACAGACCACCGGGCAGACCGAATGAAGGAAGCTTACCAATAAGGCTTTCGTGCCAGACCCTATCAAAAGCTTTCGAGATGTCGAGGGAGACGGCAAGCGCTTCCCCATGCCTCTCGATGGCCTCACTCCAGATGTGAATGGCATACGCTAGAAGATCCCCAGTGGACCGATTTCAGCGGAAGCCGTATTGGCGGTCGCTAAGGATGTCGTAAGCTTCTAGGTATGCCAGGAGCTTACTATTAAGTACGCGTTCCATACTCTTACAGAGTATGGACGTTACAGAGATGGGTCTGTAGTTGGCCGGGTCAGCACGACTGCCCTTCTTGGGCACGGGCTGTACGTTGGCTTGCTTCCAAGCATTAGGTGAAGAAAAAGGGCTGTTCCATTAAGACAATGCACGGGTGCATACGTGTGTCTGTGTAGTCACCATGACAAACATCCATAAATTAGGCTACGAACTGCTACCTCATGCAGCATTTTCACCAGATTAGGCCCCCTGTGACTATTTTCTGTTTCCAAACCTGAATAAATAGTTGGGTGGAAGAAGATTTGGCTCTAATAAAAAGGTCATCACAGAAACAAACGCCTATTTTGAGGGCCTTTATAAAACCTATTATTTTAAAAGGATTTTATTTTTTTTAAATATTGGATTAATTGAATTGAGCTAAAAGAAGACTGTGTTGGGAAAGAAATAAAATAAAATTAAAAATTGTTTTACAATAAGTCACGGAATTATCAAACAGCTCTCGTATCATTCTAGTTTGGAGGTATGCGGAACAGGGCTTAGATTCCCACAAACCTCCATGGGAAAGGGAAGTTCCTCCGACCAGACGGGTTTTTGGTCTGGTCCAGGCAACTGCCCAACGGTTATTGTCTGACTGTTGTATGTGTTCAAATCGCGCTGGGATGCAGGTTTTGTATGTCGTCATGTAATTAGTTTCGTAAGTGGCGGCGTTGGTGCCGCTACATCACTCCCCTCCTGAGACCGGCGGTTGATAGCTGGTTGATTCGTCCGTACATCTCCAGTGCCAGTGGAAGGTTGTTTCCCGTGAGTTGGAACTGGAAGTAGCAGAGTTCGCGGTGAGTCGAAACTGTATGCGGTTGTGCCCCAGTGAGTCGTGGTGATGATATCCCAGTGACTCGGGAACTGGCTGGTTGTGCGACTCAGTGCTCGAAAGCTTGAGGAAGTGATGATGACGTCTCGATTAAGAAGCTCTGCACGAAAGCTAAGCTGATGTTCATGTTCGAGGAACTTCTTCCGAGCAAACCTCTTCCGCGTCTGACATTTCCCGCTTCTCTTCCGTTCCGTTCGGTGTCGTTATTTGCGCTCATCTCAGAGGCGCTCTCAGAGACGTTCATCATTTCTTCGATGAGACATATGTCACTATGGGGATATCAAATATTCCAAAAATATCCGGTGACTTTGGATATTCTGCATTCTGAGGTTCAGAAAGTTTGCGCCGTTTTGCACACAAAGAAAGTTTTTGGTTCCTACGTCAAAAATAGCCTTCCTTGGTAGATGCCTACGTCTTAAGAGGAATACGTGTGTGAAATTTTAAGTTTCTAGCCCTAAGGGTTTGGCATGAGCGTTGATACATCAGTCAATCACTTTTGCCTTTTATATACATAGATAGATTACCGATATGGAGGCACCGGTGTTGATTAACCAATTATATGCGTAACCATTACAACCATTTAAACAAATGGTACTACAATTATTATTAGTCGTAAGAATCATTTTTTTTATTCACGAAAATCTATCCAGATTTTTCTTCTGTTGGAAAATTAGATTCAGCCGTTTCCAATGGAATTTCGGTCATTGGCGATGAAATCGAGTTTGAGTTTGTCAAAGTATATACTTGCGTTTGGCGATTATAATTAGATCTACCTTTGTTCCTGAAATATGGCCGCCTTGCGCCACGCGTAGCGTATCCTTGAACTCGCCAACCACGCCCTGCACCCTGCTGGTTACCAAGGTGCACGCTGATTTGAATGCCATCGGCTGTGTGAAACGTACCTCGAGTCCTCGCACCGGCTCGGCGGTTCCCAAAGTCCCTGAAATTGTTATTATGATAGTTATAGCGATTAAAATACAAAACTTCGAAATCAGTGGGACGAGATAATTCTTCATCTAAACGCGCTTGTATGGCGTCCTTTAATGAGGTGTAGTTTATCGCTGTTATTACTGTACACATACTGCGGTTTCTTAATCCATCTGCAAAACATTTTATTGCTAGTTTTTCGTTCAACGGTCGCAAAACCTCGTAAGCTTGGCCTATATTTTCGTTTGTGAAATTGACAAAAGATACTCGCAACTTTTACGTGCCACATAACGTTAATTTGGACATAACTAATCAACGCTTTACTTGGAGATGGTGAACGACGCCCTAAGAGCACTGGTTTTGATGACATAATGCGTGTTGGTAAAAAATCCGTATCTCACATAATTGCACCAATACTGAGCCATGTTATAAACATGTGCTTCGATCAAGGAATTTTTCCATCTGTGTTAAAAGCTACTATAATTAAACCACTCCATGAAAAGGATACTAAATCGGATATTAAAAATTGCAGGCCTATAGCCCTAACTAAAATTATTGAAAAAGCTATATCCAATAACTTGTACGACTACTTTGAAAGGAATAATATCTTCATACCTGATCAGAAAGGCTTTCGTAATAATATGTCCATAAATTTAGCAATACGATTTTAATATATCCTCGAGTTGATAAAAGACAGCCGGTCTATGCTTTGTATATGAATATGTCACTGCGTGGATCATGATATACTACTGAGTAAGCTGGAAACGTACGGTGTTAGGGGCAACACTTTAGACTTGCTAAAATCTTACATCAGTAATGGAACTCAGACTACGAGTATTGTCAAAATTTGTCCTAATACAAAATTCGAAATAAATTATATGTCCAGGAGTAAAAAAATGGAATGTGGAGTTCCACAGGGTAATGGTTTGAGGCCCACCACTTTTTATTATCCATGTCAATGACCTGCCAAAATCTACTACAGATCGTATGGTACTATTTGCTGATGACTGCACTGTTGTATACAATGATGAAAACATTATTAATAGTAGTTTAAATTCAATAATTCAATGGTGACAAAATAATAAGTTATTAATTAATATCAATACAACTAAAATAATGCAGTTTAAACAGAAAACAAAAAAAAACAGTTTACATACTCGAATATAATTTAACGGTGATAAAGTTGAATTGACGTCTACAACAAAATTTCTCGGCGTTCACATATATGACAATTTGAAATGGCAAAGTCTTAGAGAGTTTGTTTGCAAAAAAGTGTCACATTACATGCTAGCGAAAAAGGTCAATCTTAACACATTGCTCGTAGCTTATCATAGTAATGTTGCTTCTAGACTCAGATATGCAATCATATTCTGGGGCAATACTACAAACTGGGATAAAGTTTTTAAATGTCAAAAAAGGTGCCTGCGAGCAACGTGTGGTCTCAACAGAACTGACAGCTGCAAGGAATACTTAAAAAATTAAAAATACTTACCGTGCCATCTTTATATATTTTTGATATGGCCTTGTTTATTAGACATCATCCATCATTATCATCTCTATTTACAGTAGAGTTCAGATCGCGAAATAGAAGTCGTTTGTATAATATGGGCGCACGGTTGGCGCAGTGGTTGAGCGATTGACTGCTGCACTGCGTGTCGCGGGTTCGATTCCCGCACAGAACAAATATTTGTATAACCTACAGATAGTTGTTCCGGCTCTGGGTGTTTGTGTATGTGAGTTTATATGTTTGTAACGCACCCACGATACAGGAAGAAATTCCTAGTGTGGGGCAACGTATTTAAAAAAAAAAAAAAAAAAAAAAAAAAAAAAAAAAATATAACCTAACCAGTCAATATAGAACTACCCTCTTTGGGAAAAGTGTCTTTGCTATGGCGACGAAGATCTACGATCATATTCCTAATAATATAAAAGAATGTGGCAATATTAATGTCTTTAAAAATAAATTGTTCCAATTTCTTATGGAAAAGTGTTTTTACTCCGTAGAGAAATTCTTATCGACGAGAACTTTTTAAATGTTTCATTCCGCTTGACGATAATTTGTTTTTGTTGATTGTGTTGTGTCTGTTATTTATGACTTAGTAATTATATAGTTTGTATTTGACATGAAATGGAATTAGAATTTTACACTCATATTTTCATTATGTTATTTAATCATTTGTATGCCTAAGTGGCTGATCATGGCATGAACATTATTAGTATATAATTATTTAATGAACACCTGCATGTAACCCATGTATCACAAATAAACAATTTGATTTGATTTATAATTTTATCATAAAATTACAACATAATGATCTGGTAACCCGTTAGTTAACCGGCGTTATGTGGGTTAGGTCAAAATTACCCTCAAAATCACTCTTTTTGAAAATATTATCAGAACTTGTGTTTTTATGTGTTCTATGAGTTAATGACAAGGAATCAGCTAAAAAGCAACCGCGCCCCATACTACGGCGACGCCAAATTGAACATATCTATATTCTCGCGTTTGACCACTATCTCGCCTGATGGTAAGCGATGATGTGGTTTACAGTGAAGCACGCTTGCCTAGATGTAATCTATTCACTCTTGACTTAAACTAAATAAGGACTAACTGGTAACTGAAGAAGGAGTTATAAAATCCAACTTCGCAACTGAAGTTAGAAAAATATTATCTATTTGAGTACCACCGCGGGTGCGAATTGCGAAAGGAGCCGATACGAGCGCGCTTTAGAGCCGCGGGGAATGGTATAGTTTGTTCTTGGATCCTTGCGTGCACGCTCCTTGTTTATTTCTCTTTCGGAGTTACAAAAAAATCGTATGTATTCACCTCTAATCGCCTCTAATACCGCAGATTAGAGGTGAATCCTCTAATCTGCGGTGTTCACTATTTTATTCTGGAAAGTTTTACGCTACTCAATTAGTGACGAAGTCGGGTCGAATATTGACTTTATAGAAGGATATCGACTAAAGAAAATAAGTAATTTGCTTGGAAATCGAATTTTATTTAATTACAAAACGTCGAAAATACTTCTGCACTAACACAAAATAGACTCCACGTATGGACTACGGACTGGTACTGCTAACGACTCCGGCCACTCCAATGCGTTATTCGAGCTTAAACATTATTAATTTAGAAATCATTATTATGTCCTTTATTGTTTTTTTTTCTTATTTACTACATTTTTAAATATTTTTATTAAATAAATTACAAAAAAAAACATTTAAAAATATAAAAAATAGAGGCCAACCGGTATCGGGAGCAGGGTCCAAGCTACCGGTGGTTAGGGTTCCAGAGACAGGAACCTCCTCACAATGCGAGCCGTATCGAGGAGTACTGCCTTCTGTATCAGACCCTTGATCCAACCGCCCAATGACAGCCTCGACAGATGGTCGTCGAGGCTCTTGGCCATCAGGCCGTTGGCCGTAACGACAATCGGCACAATGACCGCTGAGTCCACATTCCACATGTCGACAACCTCGTGTGCTAAGTCAAGATACTTAATAGAAATCATTATTATTAAGGATGTTATGATTTTATTTTTGGATATTTTTACATGGTTCATAAGCATATATTTACTATCTGTTTTACACAGCTAACAACGTTATTTAAGTAATTTTTCA
Source organism: Anorthoa munda (assembly GCA_945859665.1). Lineage (NCBI taxonomy): Eukaryota > Metazoa > Arthropoda > Insecta > Lepidoptera > Noctuidae > Anorthoa > Anorthoa munda. The sequence goes on along the minus strand of OX243896.1, from coordinate 16,184,688 downwards.
ATGGCATTTGTACAAAAATTTTACTGTGTGTACATTTAATAAGTTGGTCGACTATTACTCGTAAACTTGTAAAGCCTGTTATGATTTAATTTTTGTATATTTTAACATGGTTCGTAAGCATTATATTTACTCTGTTTTACACAGCTATCAACTTTAAGTAATTTTTCAATGGCATTTGTACAAATTTTTTACTGTTCCAAGTACATTTTATAAGTTGGTCGACTATTATTCGTAAACTTGTAAAGCCTTGTTATCCGTGATAATTTTCTTTTAATTTCGTTATATTTACTACTGCCGTGAATTTTTCACGTAGCCAGGAGCAACGATTTCGCTGGCAGGGGGGGGGACACTTGACTCCAACATAAATTTGCAACTTAAAACTTAATTTTACGCAAACAAATCTCTGAATCGAAAAATGGTTTTAACAAACCCATAATATTTTCGAATGGCCTATCCAACGATATCCCACGTAATGGGATAGATGAGAAAAAAATACATCCCCAGTTTACGTCTATGGGAGGAACCCGAAAAAAAAAATATTTTTCATGATTTTATGTTACCACTTTGTCGGAATTATTAATATGTATATACATGCCAAATTATAGCTTTCTAGTACTTAGATTATCTAAGCTAAGCTGCGGACGGACAGACGGACAGAGCGAAACTATAAGGGTTCGAGTTACGAAGCCGAATCCTATATTAGAAAGCAGAAGACTGTAGAAAATAAAGCATCATTACAAACCAACAAAAATCAATCTGCAAACATGAAATGCTACAATATAAAGAAGAAAGTGGTTATTATTGCTGATCAGCAGGGACGCTACGTGCAGAGAATCCTTCAAAAACTATTAGGGGATACATTTTTAATTATATGTTTCTGGAAGCGAGGGGCGACTCTAAAACAAGTTTTAAACTCCGAAAAATCAGAAATAAGTCTATTGGACAAAAATGACTTTGTTATTGTTCTAGGAGGAGTAAACGATAAAAATCCAGTGGAAACTCAAATTGGTCTCATAAATTTCCTAAACAATACACAAAATACTAATGTCATCGTTTCCGAAGTGTTGTTTAATATCCACTTGAATGTGAAAAAGTTAAATTGTGAATTTAAACTTATTTGTTCTCAATACAGTCACTCAACATATTTAGGAATGAATTACTCAATATTTATACCAGATTATAGCTCTTTAGCATTACATATATCTCAGTTGACCCTTAGGGAAATTTTACGGATTGTTTATAAACAGAACTTTAGTAAGTATTCGATAGAGAAGCTTAGCATTGATTCTGCTCCAACGTATACTGACAAATGTACTCAAACAGATAATCATGAAAATTCAAATCTACAAATTAAAAGTTCTGAAACCAGTAACGGTTTTTTTCGAATTTAAACATTTAAACATTCTTCACCAAAATATAAATGGTTTGATTACTAAATTAGATGAGCTAAATGTACACTTGTATTCATTATGTGAAAACACTAACAAAAATCCTGTTGACATTTTATGCATTACCGAACATAATATGACCGCAGAAGATACTAAAATACTTAAATTACAAAATTATATATTAGGAGACTTTTTCTCACGTAAAACTCGGAATGGGGGGTCGTGTATAATGATCAGGTCGAACCACAGATTTAAAATTATTTCAGAAGCCGGAGGTTTGAGTATCAAAAATATTTTCGAATGTAGTGGGATCGAGCTGACGGACCACAAAATTGTAATATTGTGCATTTATAGACCACCTAATAATAGACGTGACTGTATAGATCAATTTTTTTCTAGGCTAACAGAATCATTAAGTAGATTAGCATACACAAACAAAAAAATTATAGTATGTGGTGACTTTAATATTAATAGATTGGACAAAAACAATATATCCAGACAATTTGAACAATTATTATCAAGCTTTAACCTGACATTAACAATAAATGAACCCACTAGACTGAAAAGCATGACTTGTATTGATAATATAGCACATAATATTAGAGGTTCAAAAACTAAAGTACTGGAACTTTCACTCTCTGACCATACAGCGCAATTTTTGACTTGTCCAGTGAAGAAAAGTTACTACATAACACACTGGTTTAAAACCAAACGTGACTATTCTGAAGGAAACATATTAAAATTTATAGAATGCATTAAAAATCTCAGCTTTGCTGAATGTTACACCTTTGATGACCCTGAAAAAAGCTTTGACACATTTCATAGTTTATTTAAACTATTTTATGACTTATGTTTCCCTGAAATACGCGTAAAAATACCGATTGCCAAGAAGCCCGCATGGTTAAGTAAGGGTATACGGATATGTTCGAAACGCAAGCGCCAATTATTATGGAAGTATAGGCTAACTTCGAATCCAAATGATAAAACAAAATTTAAAGACTATTCAAAAAGGCTCAGGATTATAATTAAAAAAACCCAAAAAGCCCAAAATAATTATTATATTAATTCATCTACAAACAAGGGAAAGGCTATATGGAAAATAGTAAATAATTATAAAACAGTAACTCCAAAAGAAAATATAAAGCAAATAAGAGTACATGACCAACTCATTACACGGCCAAAGGAAATAGCACAATCATTCAACAACTACTTCGTTGATGACATACAGTCTATCTCCAAAGGTTCAGTTACAAATACAACAACCCTTAATAAAACTTCCAACTCCATTTTTTTAAAACCAACAAATCCTTACGAAATAGATCAAATTATAAAAGGACTAAACAACACTAATAGTACAGGATATGACGAAATAAGTACAACAATAATAAAACGAGTATCTAGATACATAGCTCCAGTCATTAGTAACATTATCAATCAATGTCTAGAAGGTGGAGTTTTTCCTTCAAAACTAAAAACAACTATTATAAATCCATTATTTAAAAAAGAAGATAGGGAGGATATGCGTTTTTACAGACCCATTGCGTTAATACCAGTGATGGCAAAAATTTTCGAAAGGGTTATATATAACAATTTATACAACTACTTTGAGGTGAATAACTTATTTACTAATGAACAATTTGGTTTTCGTAAAGGAAGATCCACCAGCGATGCTTTCTTTAACTTTCTTAAGAAAGTAATGACAGGATTAGACAATAAGCAAAAAATAACAGCTATTTTTATGGATATGACGAAAGCGTTTGATTATGTGGATCATAATATCCTACTAAACAAATTAGAGAGATATGGGATACGAGGGAATGCCTTAAATCTTATTAAATCATACTTATCAAATAGGTTTCAAATTACTCAAATAACGAGACTACATAAAGACACAAAATTTGAACATATATATATGTCAGACCCTAAACTTGTTAAATTTGGAGTTCCCCAGGGGAGTATCCTTGGACCTCTTTTGTTCATTATATACATTAATGACCTACCAAGGTCTATAGACCAGGAAATTATATTATTCGCCGATGACAGCACGGCTATTTTTGCTGATAGTGGTCAAGAAGGTTTTGAAATACAGGTGAATAAATCCCTAGAGAATATTATAAACTGGTTGACAGTGAATAATTTAAAAATAAACATTGACAAAACAAATTATATGATCTTCACTAATAAAAATACGAAGTCAAATAAAATCAATCTAAGCTATAAAGGCAAAACAATAAAACAGGTCAATAACACAAAGTTTCTGGGGATCCATATTGACTCGGAACTAAATTGGAAATTGCATGTGGATGAAGTATGTAAAAAACTTAACCAGTTTTCATATGCTCTCTACGTACTTCGGAAAGTCGTTAATGAAGGCGTACTGCTAAATGTTTATCATGCATATGTAGGTTCTGCACTTAAGTATGGTATTTTGTGCTGGGGTAACTCTACTAACAGAGAATTTGCATTCAAAGCCCAAAAAAAATGCATCAGAAGCATTTGTGGGCTTAAACAAACCGATTCATGCAGAGAGCACTTCAGAAGGTTAAAAATCTTAACCCTAACGTCAATTTATATCTTGGAAGCAGCATCAATCACAAAACGCGATATCAGTAATTTCGAAACAATGAGAAGTACAAGACATAAAAATGAACTTAGGTCAGTTAAATGCAGAACAGTTAAGTTTCAATCCAGTATATTTGGTATGGGTGTTAAAATTTATAATAAATTACCAGACTGTATTAAAAATATTGAAAGACTAACTACATTTAAATACAAACTCAAAGAATTACTGATACAGAAAGTATATTACACAATGAATGAATTCCTAAATGACAAATGTTTTTGACTAAATTTTATTAAATATTATAATAATCCACTTAATTATTATGAAATAGTATACTCTGACATTACTTATTGTACTTATTGATTTGAATCTGTTACATAACTTACTTATTCATTTGTTTTATGACATTGTATAATGTACTTATTTGATTTTATGATATTGTAGGTATGGGGTACTAATTTTTTGAGTTTATGACATTATACAGGATATTTGCTGGAAATATTGACATTGTACAGGGTATTAATTGGAAGTCATGAAATTGTATAATTTGATGATAATTTTTGCATGCCTGAATTGGTACAACACAGTGGACTGCGCATTCACTTGACACCTGGAATTGTATAATTATGTACTGTGTTGAGCAATAAACATTTGAATTTGAATTTGAATTTGAATTTGTTCCTTGTTGACTTCGGAACCCTAAAAAGGGTAGATTTCATCCGACCCCCATCGACATTGACGACACGGTAGGCGTAGTGGTTGAGCGATCGGCTGCTTCGCTGCGTGTTGCGGGTTCGATTACCGCACCAAACAAATATTTGTATGGCCTACATAAATAAATAAATATTTTTACTATGATAGTTGTTCCGGATCTGGGTGTCTTGTGTATGTGAGAAATGTTTCTAAACGCACCCACGATACAGGAAGAAATTCCTTGTGCGGGAAACCGTTTCTAAAGAAAAAAAATGTAACAATTTTTGCCTCTTTCCCGATACATTTTTCACCTCTCGTGATAAGGCTGGATCTTATCATCTTTAAATAACTTACTGTGTTAAACTTAACACTGTCAACTGTGACCAAAGACTGTGTCTGGACTAATGTCCAAGATTGGGTCATAGTCACAGTAAATTATCACAGTCACAGTCCAGTCAAATTTGATGGGAACAAACGAAATTTGAAGATGGTAATGTTATGATATCATGATTTCCTTTAAATTGCAATTGCATTGGATCCACGTTCATCCCCACTTCCGTATGCATAATGATACAAGATAACTGCGACAAAAAATAGAAACTTAACATCACCAAACTCAATTTTCCTTAGGTATGTAGCGGCACCGACACCTCATCATCACTCTTGCATTCAGCATAATGCTAATTTTCAAAGCAACACTACTTGCTATCAAATAATAATATTATAGGCTCATTAAGTTAATTTCCAAAATTATCATCAGCACTGCGGCAAGTATACTTTGCCTCTAGAGACAAATCAAAAACAAAACATTGGGTAGACAATTTTTTTTTTCCGGTTCTTGTATAATTTTATTTCATTTAAAATTTACATACTATTAAATACTTAAATAACAATAACTACCTATATATACAGTTAAATACAAATAAAATTACTGTGACTGTTCCTAAAAGACCCTAGGCTGATAAAAATTTAGTTTTTCCTAAACTGCCCTAGATTTATAGTAAAAGGTCGGCTACTTCTGAAGAAGTAGAATCTGTGCCCCATCCAGCCGCACAAATTTGTAAGGTTCGTCTTCCTGACCTGGACACCTCTCCACCGAGTACAGGTGAATTCCAAATTATGGTTTTGTTTTGTTTTGGAATCCACAGATATAAAATTATAACTTGGAAGTGGTTTAGAAGGATAAAATGTAACTAAAGGGATATAAACTAAATTGTTATAATTAACTAAAGTTTGTGTGAGAAACTCTTTACACTAATGTATAGAGTATAACCAAAGACCGAATAGTGGTCGCTGATAATGAATATACATTCAAGCATTAATACAAATACAAGTAACTAAATTGGCAGAGAGTTTTAACTCTATAAGTGACTGGAGTTGATTAGATCAACTCTCTTACCGACAGCCCCAAAAAGCACCCATCCCGCCGTCATTTCCTAGGTGTAATAGCTGGTAAGAAGAAATGATGAAACAAACTTCCCAGCACACTTTTCTGTCTGTTAGCCATAAGGACTATATTAGTAAAACAATAGTGATGTATGAAGTTAATTAGACAAAGGGGTTGTAAAGTGCATTATATACCTAACGGAAGGTCATAGGAAGGAACGCTACGCTTGCTTTGAGTAATACATTACTTTGAATTACGTTAATGAGTTCCTCGACAATAGTCTAGATTCCCATCCAAGTGACGTGCGAACGCCTTTCAGCTGCAGGCACGTCGTAACGTGTACTGCCGAGCCTAGACTGCTGGTTCTAGAGAGAATCTGCTGCGGCTCCAAGAGTACAAGCTCCCTATACTTTATCATGCCTTGCCCAGTCCTAAGACAGTGGTCAGTTTTGTGCCTAATTGCCTCTGCCATTTGAGCGAGACATGCTACCAGAATTATTGGACGCGCGCTATGGTAAATAGCTCGCCCTCGACATAACACCCTTTACAAAGACAATACAAAAATAATGCAAGCGTATCGTAGACTCAATCTGTAGCAGAACTTATTGCGACAGATACTTGCTGTACGTCGGAGCGGATTTATTCGTCGCTTCTCATTTCCTTAATCTGCCCATTGCTTTGCTGCCCAACGCTCAATAAAGGCCCTTAATCAAATCAGTAATTGTTTAGTGTATAAATGATAAATTAGGGTATGAAAGTGTAAAAGAAGACTTCACCGCTTCCCTAGACCAAATGCTAGAGACAAATATCTGCCAAGGTGTGGATTAGGAAATAAATACAATGTCTCGCCACGCCAGAACCAAAAGGTACATTAGTAATTTGTTCCTACCTATGTAATATAATGATTAAAACTTACCAAACATACCGGCACTCACTCACTCTCAATATTAATACGGGGTTAAACTAATTATAATTAATTTAATAATTAAATTCGTTACACGATATCTACCACGACACGACTTTTGATTATTGGTTCCATAGCCACTCTTCATCTTTCGTCCTTCCTCTCTGCCTGCCTTCAGTCAAGTTCCTTGTCCTAGTCCGCCTCTAAACCTCGTCTTCGTACCCTCTCCCCGCGTCCCTTCCCCTCTAATTCCCGAACCACGAGCTTACTTCCCACAGTTAAGCAACGCTACGAAGGGTCAATTTATGACCGTTTTTTGTGCAATTTCTAATAGTTTTGGGACGGCCAGCAAGTGTTATCGCTGCGGTTCGTTGTCACTAGTACCATTAACAGTTCCATGATGGAACTATTGAGGTTTTTTGTAATCACTAGTTCCATTTTAGAAGAACCTGAAAATAATGGAACTAATGTTGATTTTTTTTATCACTAGTTCCACATTATTATTTTTGGCCCTAGTGAAATTTTTTAAGGGTGTAAAAACACTAGAGGTAAAAAAAAACAACATAACAAATTTTGTCTTACTTTATTTTGATTATAGTATTTAGTGATAGTGATCGAATAGAAACAACAACCTAAACGACGCAGAATTTACCAAGACAGAAATGACTTGATCATTGAAACCCAAATGAAATTATGAACAGGCGAAATATCTGTGAGATTTTTTTTTTGATAAATTACTTTGAGCGCGTGCTGTAATGAATAGAGATGAATTCAAAGACAATGGGGGGATGGTAAACAATTCGCCTCCCAAGAAGTATTTGAACTGGGTCCAAACGCTATCCCATCTGAGATATCGGGCATCCTGGCATTTACTTCCCCATCCTTCTTTCAAATATGATTATTTGAAATCCATACTGAAGCCGAATGATAAATGAAAAAATAAATATTTGTTGATTTTATTGAATTTTTTATTTCTATTTGTTTTTTTTTTATTTCTCCTTGTTTTTACCTCGTTTTTACACCCTTAAAAAAATTCACCAGTGCCTAAAATAATAATGTGGAACTAGTGATAACAAATTCAACATTAGTTCCATTATTTTCAGGTTCTTCTAAAATGGAACTAGTGATTAAAAAAAACATCAATAGTTCCATCATGGAACTGTTAATGGTACTAGTGACAAACTAGTGATAATAAATTCAACATTAGTTCCATTATTTTCAGGTTCTTCTAAAATGGAACTAGTGATTACAAAAAACCTCAATAGTTCCATCATGGAACTGTTAATGGTACTAGTGACAACGAACCCAAAAAACCTCAATAGTTCCATCATGGAACTGTTAATGGTACTAGTGACAACGAACCGTTTTTCATTGACGCACTGTTTTTATTACTTTTTTATTAGGTATAAATTTACCACAGAGGTTTAATGTCTGCCAATAAGTTTGGTTGTGATGACAACTCGTCACACTAGCTGCATGTAGTCAGTTTCCCAACTCGTCTGAAGCCGTATTTTGTCTCTTTTCCAACTCGTCCGACGCATACTGTTATGTTGGTGCCCTCGCATGCGCTCGGGCACCAACATAACACTCATACATTAATAACTCGCTTTGCGCTCGATGCAACAATCTACCTCTTAACCTTTTGGTTGATTTAGATTAAATTGCGCCGTATCGACGTTGAAATGGATGCACCAGGTCCAAACCAGGTTTCACGTCTGAATTTATTTTAGTCTGTGGCAGAGTGAGTCAGTAGGCCAATTTCCAATAACCATTGATCTGGCCCTGGCCATCGGATGGCTGTCGATATACGGAGCCCTCGCGTGGCCAATTTCAGTCCCACCATTGATTTGTTACCCAATGTTAGGAGGTGACACGTGTTGCGAGAACTGTCTATAAATAAGAATGAATTTAACCTGAAGGACCATTTTTTGTTCTAGAGTATTTGCCTTATGCGATGTTTGATTCGAATGAGATTCCCTTGTCGTACCTCCAAAGGTCCGAGACGGGGTAATTTCGTAACACGCCTTTCATTTCGGTGTTGGGTGTTGTATCTGGCCAACTGTTGTTATCGGACTTTTGTAGGTAATTGTTCAAATCGAGGGAAGAATTTTAATTGCGCAATTTTGGATTTGCGTGACGTCATGTTATTTTATCTTTCGTATGTGACGACATAGATTCTTGCTACGATACAATTTAAAAATGTATGTAAGTACATACCTACACAAAAAAACGCCTTATTTATCCACATTATGTAGATTGCTAGTCACAAATAACTGACAACTATGAAGTTTACTGTTTTTTAGGCCATGATATTACGACGTCCTTAGTTGAGATCAGGTTAAAAAATGTGCATTATTTTCTTAGAATAGTTTTTGTTGGAATAAAAAGTAAATGCTGAAACTGCATAAAAATATTTTATGTACATATATTCTATCTTTATCCGTAATAAAATAACTTTTTAACAAAAAAATACTACCGACTTCCATAAAAAATAAATTATTCATTAAAAAAAAATATTTTTAAAACAAGCTGTTTTCGTATTCTTCTCAGCAAACCCCTTCATTTGATATCCGTTTTATGGCAGTGCACAAAAAATAACTAGTCCGCCATCTTGGGCCGTCCGCCATATTGGATTTAGAATGACGTCACTTAGCTAACCATGCATTTTCATCTAAACATCTGTGTGTGCATCTCAATCGTAGAGGATAACTGCTTTAAAATTCAGTTGCAAGATTTGACCCGAACGCACTTACCACTTATATACATACATACATTGCAAATAAAAAAATAAATAAAAAAGTTAATTCAAAAAATCAAAAAACCCGACTGCTTAAAAAGCGAACTAATAAGACGTAAACAAGAAGAAATTCATGCTGTGCAGTCGGAGGATACATATTCGCGAGCTGGCTACCCAACTACTAATTCGAGATGTATCCTCCGACTGCACGACATGATTTTCTTCTTGTTTACGTCTTTTTAGTTCGCTTATTAAGCAGTCGGGTTTTTTGATTTTTTGATTTAACTTTTTTTATTTACTACTTTTTTGTTAACATAATTTTTTCGAATTAGGTACATTTAAACATATAAGTGTTATATATTTTTGAAATCTCCTCTAAAAACCCTTCATTTTGATACCCCACTCGATGGGTACGGAAGAAAAAAAAATTGCAACGCCCACAATATGGCGCCCAAAATCCGCCATGTTCCTTTTTTTTTTAAGGCACTTAGCTAAGAACACTTGGGCGGCTAAGACCTATCTAACGATATCTTAATTATAAAAATCCGCCAAGTCGTTTGAAAGATATGAGGTAATAAAGAATATTACATACATACAAACAAACATACAAGATACGCGCGAAACACATAACCCTTTCCTTGCAGCCGGGTAAAAAGGCGTCGGTTCCCATCTAAATTAGGAAGTATGCATTATAACAATGCCACTTCTCAAGTTTGTCTGTTTTAGATCTTTATCATTTAATTTTATTTCGAGAACTTGCATCACCATCATTTAGATAAATTATTCCGAAAAATAACTCGCTCATTGTCAGTTTTATAGTTACTACTCACGATAGACCTATTGTGTCATAAGATAAGGACGTTGGAAAAGACACGTGTAATGATGGACAATGTCATTAATTGTTTTGAGCGCCAACGTAGTAGTGGTATATAATGATCATGTATGTATGATTAGAGACCTCTTCAGTAGTTATTGTTTAATCTTGCTTTGCTTTACCGCCCTTACATCGATCATCCGAGACAAAGATTAGGTAGATATTATTTCCTTCTGTATCTGCAACCGGTTCGCGGTCGCCATTCCAGAACTTTTCGGCCCCATCGGCCATCCGTTCTGCGAGCAATGTGCCCTGCCCACTGCCACTTAAGTTTGGCAATTCTTCGGGCTATGTCGGTAACTTTCGTTCTCCTGCGGATATCATCATTTCTGACGGCGAGTTCTGGAATGGCGACCGCGAACCGGGACACGATATGTTGGAAGGCCTTCCACTAGGTGGACCGATGACCTGGTTAAGGTTGCGGGAAGGCGCTGGATCCTTTTGGCTGAAATGATGATGATGATGTATCTGCAACCAAACAGCGTTGTAGTGTTTTAGCATATTCAGCCTATAGTGTTCTCACTGCACGGGGCCAGAGGTGGCCACACCTCACACGAAAAGAAGAAGAAGACTTTTAGAGACGTTTAGAGTTCCGTTCCAGACCGCAAAATTAAGTTGGTTGTAATAGGAAAAACCAGCCAAGTGCGAGTCTGACTCGCGCTCAGTGGATTCAGTGGTCGTATGCTTCTTTGCAGAATGTATTGTAGGTGGCATACAAACACGGTTATTCTCTGAACACCTGTATGAATATGTATGAAATACAATAAAATATTTATTACATGTAAGTTGTTTATTTAATACCCGATACATATCGACGATATTAGCTATATTAGCGATATTATTATATAAAAGCGATATTTAAAAATATAAAAAATAGAGGCCAACCGGTATCAGGAACAGCTACCGGTGTGTAGGGCTCCAGAGACAGGATCCTCCTCACAATGCGAGCCGTTTCAAGGAGTACTGCCTTTTCTGTATCAGGCCCTTGATCCAACCGCGTAATGACAGCCGCTACAGATGGTCATCGAGGCTATTGGCCATCAGGCTGTTGGCCGTAACGACAATCGGCACAATGATCGCTGAGTCCAAATTCTATTAATTATTTTTATTGATTTTAATAATAATTTAACAATATTAATGATGCGCTGTGATGTACTCAATTTAATTTATCAATTTATGAATGTTGTTTCAATTGTTTTAATTTTAATTCAATGCTTTTAATTGTATATGTTGTTTTATATTTTAAAATCTGGTATTGTTTTAAATCTTAATTTAATGTTTTTAATTGTATACGTTATATGTTGTTTTGAAATTTTACTTATTAAGCGTATTTGCATATTATACAGAGATTTAAATACGAAGTACCTTTTATAATCTTGCTGTATTATCTATTATTAATTGCTGTTGTCTACTTAGTTTCTAAATTTTAAGTGATAATAATGTGTATAACCACAAAGTGTGCATGTGTTGTTAGCATATAATTAATGGTGAAACTTATAAATGAAGGTAAAAAGAAACTAATTTTATATATATAGTTTACTGCAGGGTTGCCTAGCCGCAACTAGTTTATCGCTACCACTATCTTACCTGATAGTAACAATGATGTGGTCGACGGTGTAACACGCTTGCCTAGAAGAAACCCATTCACTCTTGACTTAAAAACCTAAGTTTGCCCTACTCCAAGCATTTCTCCTATATCGTGAGTGCGTATGCAATATCATCTATACTTCAGCCATTTTGAAGATACAATGTTTATTAACAACGTAAAACAGCAAATTTATTAGAGCTATCCTTTATTTAACAACACATGTTTAAAAGTAATAAAAGTAATTCGATTTATAATGTTGTATTTGTTGTTCATTAACTTTAATGAGTTAACACAGATTATTACAGATGAGAACATAATATATCCAAGGTACTAGAAGATTAGATTAGAGCAAACCTAAAAATGTTTTTCACTCCTGTTGTCAGCTGAGTGAGCTGTCAGTGCTTTGTTAGTGAATATTGTACCTTCATGTCGGCCAAAGTATAGCTCTCAGTTAGTCGCTTTTCAAAGGTTACCAGATTTAGCAGGTAAACTGGCAACCCACAGATTGCGGTTGAGAGCTGGCAACCTTATTTTTTCTTATATTCTACACCATTTTCTTTCAAACGGCGTTGGATTCACTTGCAAAACTTAACTGCTATCAAACATTTTCAATTTATTAATTAAGGTAATTGCGGCTAGATATTTTCAGGCAACCCTACATCAATCTATTCAACAATCAAGTAACTTTCATGAAAATTAAGTCGTTAAATCATACAAAGTCAGAGGGGGGAATAATGAGATGTCGGTTTTTTTCTTATTTCAAAATTTACCCAGCTATTGTACTCACAGATTTTAATTACGGAAAATCACTCGCAATAACCAGACGTTTACAGAAGCCCGTCGTTGCTAGGCTTATTGTACATACAATTCATTTGTTCTAGGGTTTTGGATAATGTCTTTGATTGTTGTCGTTTTAGTTTGGAGTACAGTTATTAGTAGTTGGGCATGGATGACGGTGAATTATATATTATCTCAGAGAGAACACCACTGCCAGCCACAAAAGAAAACTTTTTGATGCTAAGACGCGGTTCGAAGTAAGTAATATTCGGTAAGCCTTTTTTTGCTTGTGGTAATAACCATGGATGAAAGCCCAGGGCCGATAGGTACTTGTTCCTTTTTAGGGTTCCGTATCCAAAGGGTAAAAACGGATTACTAAGACTCCACTGTCCGTCTGTCTGTCTGTCACCAGGCTGGATCTCATGAACCGCGATAGATAGACAGTTGAAATTGAGGTACAACGTTTTATTTAAAAAAGCGGCCAAGTGCGAGTCGGACTCGCGCACGAAGGGTTCCGTAGCATTATCGCAAAAAACGGCAAAAATATCACGTTTGTTGAATGGAAGCCCCACTTAAATATTTATTTAATTCTGTTTTTACAGAAGAACAGTATTCATTATTATTTATTTTTGTACCTATCGCAATACATCTCAAAACCTTAGAGATAGAACCTTAGATGTTGATTTCTTTAATAGCATTTATCTGATTTCTAGAAATTATTGCCAAAATCTGGAAAAAAAAACCGCACTTAAATAGTGCTGACACTAAAAAGTTACAATCGATTCTTCTAGATTACACTTGATTCGATTAGAACCTAATTTAAAAAAACATGTTGGGGGTGTCGTGTGAACTCGCTTTGAACGAAGTTCCTTTCGCCGGGTATTATGTATATAGAGCCGGGTATATAGAGCCAACTAGTATGGTCTTAAGTTTCAATTGCTTATTGATTCATCATGAGATGCATGATGCTATTAATGTAGGAGTTTCTACGATTTTATTTTCAGGATAGTGATTATCTATAAAGTTCATATAACTTTTTTCATATGGCATACTAATATTCAGCTATTCAGCATTACATATTACAAGTTAAAATGTTTATTCATTGCTAGGGCAGTCATCCATACTTTATTTAGCCATGTCCTTTATAATTATTCAATAAAAAAAGTTTAATATTTTTCAAGTAAGGTATAAGACCTAGCTTTTGCGACAAGCTAGCGACTTCGTCTGCGTAGCATTAGCACTTTGAATAGCCTATTTTTATGTCGCTCAATAATGTTATAGGTATGTGGGTCGCCTTACTCAGCGCAGCGTTATTTTCTTTTTAATATTGTTGCACATGCTGAGATAGGAGCCTTTTTGGTCTCGGACGGGTTTATTTATTTTTATTTTTTTACTATTGTTTGTGTTTTCTTATCTCGTGTCTCCTGTGCGGGTCACAAATAAAAATGTTTTCTTTCTTATCTTTCTTATCTTTCTTTCCTTTCTTACTTGAGAAATCATTGGTTCACCATACAAATTTCCACCCCCCCCCCCTTTCTACCCCCTTAACAATGATTTCTGGAATAAAACCTACCCTATGTCCTTCCCAGGATCTCATATTATTCCTATACCAAATTTCATCTAAATTTGTTCAGCGGCTTAAGCGTGAAAAGGTAACAGACAGACAGAGTTACTTTCGCATTTATAATTTTAAGTTTGGATTATTAAAGTCATTATAAACAAGCAGAACATTCGATCACTTTATTAGTTCGAAAACTGTTGCCCCATACATTGCCATAGCTTTTTAGGGTTCCGAAGTAAACAAGGAACCCTTATAGTTTCGCTCTGTCCGTCTGTCCGTCCGCACTTAGCTCAGAGAATCTAAGTACTAGAAAGCTATAATTCGGCATGTATATACATATTAATAATTCCGACAAAGTGGTAACATAAAATCATGAAAAATAATTTTTTTTCGGGTACCTCCCATAGATAAAGTGGGGACGTATTTTTTTTTCTCATCTATCCCATGGTGTGGGGTATCGTTGGATAGGCCATTAAAAAATATTATGGGTTTTTTAACACCATTTTTCGATTCAGAGATTCGTTTGCGTAAAATTAAGCTTTAAGTTGCAAATTTATGTTAGAGTCAAGTGTCCCCCCCCCCCCCTGCCAGCGAAATGGTTGCTCTTAGTTATGAAAAATACTACAGCCGTGAAAAAATTCACGGCAGTAGTAAATGTAACGAAATTAAAAGGAAAATTATCACGGATAACAAGGCTTTAGAAATTTACGAGTAATAGTCGACCAACTTATAAAATGTACTTGGAACAATAAAAAATTTGTACAAATGCCATTGAAAAATTACTTAAATAAAGTTGATAGCTGTGTAAAACAGAGTAAATATAATGCTTACGAACCATGTAAAAATATAAAAAAAAAGAAATCATAACAGGCTTTACAAGTTTACGAGTAATAGTAGACCAACTTATAAAATGTACTTGGCACAGTAAATTTTTTGTACAAATGCCGTTGAAAAATTACTTAAATAACGTTGTTAGCTGTGTAAAACAGATAGTAAATATATGCTTATGAACCATGTAAAATATACAAAAATAAAATCATGACATCCTTAGTAATAATGATTTCTAAATTAATAATGTTTAAGCTCGAATAACGCATTGGAGTGGCCGGACCGCTGGAGTCGTTGGTAGTTACCAGTCCGTAGTGCATACGGCGCATGCGCGCGGTGTTATTTTCTTTTGTCGATATCCTTTAAGTCAATATTCGACCCGACTTCATCACTAATTGAGTAGCGTAAAACTTTCCAGAATGAAATAGTGAATACCGCTGATTAGAGGATTCACCTCTAATCTGCGGTATTAGAGGAGATTAAAGGTGAATACATACAATTTTTTTTTAATTCCGAAAGATAAATAAACAAGGAGCGTGCACGCAAGGATCCAGGAACGAACTATACCATTCCCCGTGGCTCTAAGGCGCGCTCGTATCGGCTCCTTTCGCAATTCGCACCCGCGTTGGTACTCAAATAGATAATATTTTTCTAACTTCAGTTGCGAAGTTGGATTTTATAACTCCTTCTTCAGTTACCAGTTAGTCCTTATTTAGTTTAAGTCAAGAGTGAATAGATTACATCTAGGCAAGCGTGCTTCACCGTAGACCACATCATCGCTTACCATCAGGCGAGATAGTGGTCAAAGGCGAGAATATAGATATAAAAAAAAACATCACCTATGTGGGCCCGTTTTTAGACTTTGTGAGCCGCTGAAACCGTTCTAATCTTCATGTAACACCAACAAAACCCTTTTTTTAGTCCGCATTATTATGCAACTTCGGAACCCTATTACTGCGCGTGGCCCGACACACACTTAGCCGGTTTTTTAAATTAAGGATAGGCTCGGATTGCCAATGTCAAGGACATGAGAATCTTTGTTTATTACATAATTAAACCTGGGAAAAACACATGAGCTTTGTTTGTTTTATTTATATAATTAATGTCTACTAATTAAAATAAAAACAATGACTTTAATAAATAAAACTCGCATTAAGAGAATAGGAAATAGGTGTTTGAGGAAATATTTTGGTTGCAAATCCACTATACACCTACGTCAAAGCCATGTACAGTCTACATAAAGCAGATCGCTAAACTCAGCTTAATGTGTACAATCTACAAACTGTTCACAGAAATCCAATAGAATTTTTAACCTTTTACAATGATCTATTTTTATTGGTTTACAACTGCTCTGCAAATTGTTTAATAGGTTTGTAGTAGAAACAAACAAAGTGTTTTAACATCTCTAACATAATAAACTATCTATATAGTCTGGGGAGTACCACAAATATTTGTTTTGTTCGGTGCAAGTCAGTAAGTAGGTAGTATACATTGGTCATATTGATATAATTTGTTTTCACCTTTCAACTTCAGTTCACTTCCTACACTCATTTTTAGGGTTCCGTACCCAAAGGGTAAAAACCGGGACCCTACCCCCCCCCCCCCTATTACTAAGACTCCGCGGTCCGTCTGTCTGTCTGTCTGTCTGTGTCTGTCCGTGATAGCTAGACAGTTGAAATGTTCACAGATGATGTATTTCTATTGCCGCTATAACAACAAACGTGTTTTTTGCAACCATCGTGCGTGGAAGTCATTATAAACAAGCAGAACATTCGATCACTTTATTAGTTCAACAACTGTTGCCCCATACTTTGCCATAGCTTTTTTAAATTAATGATAGGCTCGCGTTTCAAAATCAAAATCATATTGTTTTTTATTTCACGGTCTATGTGAAATAAAAAATAATTTGATTTTGATTTTACATGGGCACTTATAACAAGACCACTTTCTCTCTTTTGTCGTTGGACCACTATCTCACCTGATAGCAGTAAGCAATGATGTGGACGACAGTGAATCTTGTGTAAGTAACCTATTCACGCTTGACCCCTTTTGACTATTTTGCCTTGAGGTTCACGCTTGACCCCTTTTGACTCTTTTGTCTTGAGGTCGCGGCTAGGTTCCTTTTTCCATGTAACCCATTGAGCGTCTAATTACAGAGAAAATAGAAAAAAAATTGCTTACACACACATGGTGTGCGATGCGTGCATGTTGGCAAATCAAATGTTTTTTATTTCACATAGGCCTACATGGGCACATATAAAAACGTCAACAAAAGGTGCACGGTTCGGGTTGGTCGTTTCCTGTGGAGAAGAACCGTCAAGAAACGCCACGGCTACTCTTTTAAAAAAAAATTGGTTTGTTTTTACAATATTTCCATGTTACAGTAGTAGTGCTTAGATATGGGTGGACAACGTAGGCCTGACAATAAGTCGTAAGAAACTAAAGTACTTCAGTACAAAGTACTTCTATATATTTAGTATTTTTATTATAGCTAATTAAGTATCTCATTATCATTGTCGTTCTCACACGGTCTTTGAATTATCTAATTACTACTTCAAACTTTGGTGGGCAATTGGCCACAATGACCTGTTACACAACTTTAGTCTCGGAAAAAAATAAAAAGACGGCCAAGTGCGAGTTGGACTCGCGCACGATGGTTCCGTACCTATTATTGCAAAAAAACACGTTTGTTGTTATAGCGGCAATAGAAATACATTATCTGTGAAAATTTCAACTGCCTAGCTATCACGGACAGACACAGACAGACAGACAGACAGACGGACCGCGGAGTCTTGAAAATAGGGTAGGGCGTTTTTACCCTTTGGGTACGGAACCCTAAAAATGAGTGTAGGAAGTGAACTGAAGTTGAAAGGTGAAAACAAATATTTGTGGTACTCCCCAGACTATATAGATAGTTTATTATGTTAGAGATGTCAAAACACTTTGTTTGTTTCTACTACAAACCTATTAAACAATTTGCAGAGCAGTTGTATAAAAATAAAAATAGATCATTGTAAAAGGTTAAAAATTCTATTGGATTTCTGTGAACAGTTTGTAGATTGTACCTACACGTTAAGCCGAGATTAGAGATCTGCTTTATGTAGACTGTCTATGGATTTGACGTAGGTATATAGTAGACTTTTAAGGTGCAGATTCCCTTGAGTAGCTGATTTTAAAATGAGAATCACGTCTAAACGGCTAGTCGTAATTTTTTGTAAAAAATATATGTTACATTAGACCATTTTCTTAATAATTTGATCTAAGCACATTTTGAGTTTTATTCGTTTATCACAGTGTAATTAATTAGTAAAGTTATGTCTAAAACGGACAATAACACGACAATCGCACCAAAACCGCTAGGCGTATATTAATGAAATCGACACCATCTCAAAGACAATTTAATTATCTACATTTTGATCTCAGGCTTTATTTTTAAGTTATAGAATAATAAGGAAAGTACAAAAATCTACAAAATTTTGGGCCGCGCGGATGTTAAACGGGTGCGCGTTTTGTTCCCTCAAGGTCGTTGGCGTTAGTCGTCGTCTTAAGCAAAATATTTCCTCAAACACCTATTTCCTATTCTCTTAATACGAGTTTTATTTACTGAAGTCATTGTTTTATTTTAAGTAGTAGACATTAATTATATAAATATAAAAAAACAAAGCTCACGTCTTTTTCCAAAAGACGCGGGTTTAATTATGTAATAAACAAAGATTCTCATGTCCTTGACATTGGCAATCATTACTATCTACTCTATTTTAATTTTTATTCTTAACATTAGCATGCCATTTAGACATAAAACATTAACATAGATTATATTTCCATTAATTACCGAGTATTTTTAGGGCTTCGTTCCTCAAAAGGAAAAATGGAACCCAAATAATCCTATCCGCTTCGTTTTCTGTCTGTCTTTCAAATCCATTTTTCACAGGAACAACTGAAGATATCAAGTTGAAATTAATATCTACCAATTAGCCAGGTTTGCAATCCTTTGAAAAATTGTTTAATCAAACTTCTAAGTCAACGCAATCAAAAGATACGGCCGTTTTTCCACATATTTTCAAAACCTATATAGGATTCTTCCTATTGACCTAAAATCTTAAAATAAACGGTAAGTAGCAATGTCATATAGCACAAGTAAAGGGAAAAATCCGAAAACGATAATAGATATTGCATGAGTTTTGCTAAACTTATTCTTTTCGTTAATTTTAACTTATATTATTATTAATGCGAACATTTCGATAGATGGATTTATTTTTGTTACTCTGTCACGCCAGAACGGCTGAACGGATCTGGATGAAATTTGGCACAGAGACAGATTATAGTCTGGAATAGCATATAATAGTTTAGCAATTTTATCCTGGTACTATGTTGTTCTTTATGTACGGAACTCTAGGTTCTTGAGTCCAACTCGCAGTAGGCCAGTTTTTAACCCCCGACGGAAAAAGAGGGGTGTTCTAAGTTTGATGTGTGTTGCTGTGTGTCTGTTTGTGGCATCATAGCGCCTTAACGGATGAACTGATTTCGATTTAATATTTTTTGTTTGAAAGGTGACTTTGTCGAGAGTGTTCTTAGCTATGTTTGAATAAAATCGGTTCAGCCGTTCAAAAGTTATTCGCATTTTACTCTTTGAATTCGGATTTTTCCGCAAGATATCGTGTCGTTTTCGCAATTTGAATGTAGTTTAAAAAGTATGAGTCGGGGGTTTTTTAAATTTATAATTTTATCTTTAGAGCCCAACATGCACGCATCGCACACCATGTGTGTGTAAGCAATTTTTTTTCCTTTTTCCATGTAACCCATTGAGCGTCTAATTACACAATTAAATGGATTTGAAAGACAGACAGAAAACGAAGCGGATAGGATTATTTGGGTTCTATTTTTCCTTTTGAGGAACGAAACCCTAAAAATACTCGGTAATTAATGGAAATATAATCTATGTTAATGTTTTATGTCTAAATGGCATGCTAATGTTAAGAATAAAAATTAAAATAGAGTAGATAGTAATGATTGCCAATGTCAAGGACATGAGAATCTTTGTTTATTACATAATTAAACCCGCGTCTTTTGGAAAAAGACGTGAGCTTTGTTTTTTTTATATTTATATAATTAATGTCTACTACTTAAAATAAAACAATGGCTTCAGTAAATAAAACTCGTATTAAGAGAATAGGAAATAGGTGTTTGAGGAAATATTTTGCTTAAGACGACGACTAACGCCAACGACCTTGAGGGAACAAAACGCGCACCCGTTTCACATCCGCGCGACCCAAAATTTAGTAGTTTTTTGTACTTTCCTTATTATTCTATAACTTAAAAAAAAGCCTGAGATCAAAATGTAGATAATTAAATTATCTTTGAGATGGTGTCGATTTCATTAATACAAGCCTAGCGGTTTTGGTGCGATTGTCGTGTTATTGTCCGTTTTAGACATAACTTTACTAATTAATTACACTGTGATAAACGAATAAAACTCAAAATGTGCTTAGATCAAATTATTAAGAAAATGGTCTAATGTAACATATATTTTTTACAAAAAATTACGACTAGCCGTTTAGACGTGATTCTCATTTTAAAATCAGCTACTCAAGGGAATCTGCACCTTAAAAGTCTACTATATACCTACGTCAAATCCATAGACAGTCTACATAAAGCAGATCTCTAATCTCGGCTTAACGTGTAGGTACAATCTACAAACTGTTCACAGAAATCCAATAGAATTTTTAACCTTTTACAATGATCTATTTTTATTTTTATACAACTGCTCTGCAAATTGTTTAATAGGTTTGTAGTAGAAGCAAATAAAGTGTTTTGACATCTCTGACATAATATACTATCTATATAGTCTGGGGAGTACCACAAATATTTGTTCCGTTCGGTGCAAGTCAGTAAGGTAAAAAAAAAAGGTAATATATTATATTGATATGACAGTTCACTTCCTACACTCATTTTTAGGGTTCCGTACCGAAAGGGTAAAAACGGGACCCTATTACTAAGACTCCACGGTCCGTCTGTCTGTCTGTCAACAGGCTGTATCTCATGAACCGTGATAGCTAGGCAGTTGAAATTTTCACAGATGATGTATTTATATTGCCGCTATAACAACAAACGTGTTTTTTTGCGATAATAGGTACGGAACCATCATGCGCGAGTCCGACACGCACTTGGCCGTTTTTTTATTTTATTCCGAGACAAAAGTTGTGTAACAGGTCATTGTGGCCAATTACCCACCAAAGTTTGAAGTAGTAATTAGGTAATTCAAAGACCGTGTGAGAACGACAATGATAATGAGATACTTAATTAGCTATAATAAAAATACTATATAGAAGTACTTTGAAATAGGGTACATGATATGGTTAATTTACCGATTTACCAACTCCATTTTTACAGACAAATACGAAATTCTGGTGAAAACTTGATTTCGACTTATTAGTTTTGGTATGATCAGATAAATTTTTAAAATGACTTCAACAATTATTTAATGTATGGCATTTACATAAAGTAACTTTAATATATTTTATCTTATTTCAGGCCATGGGACGATTAAGTCTTTACGCGGAACTAATTTTATTCTAAGCACTCATTAGCCAACAAACAAGAATCTTACATACTTTTTTATTCCTAGGAACATCCAGGCATTCATGAGAACAAAACCAAGAAGAAATCTCCATCTTTCATTGAAGCAATCTATTAGAAGATACATGATCAGCCGTGGATGTTCGACGATGAAAAAAGAACTGCATTTACCGTGCTCATTTGCGCCAGTCAATAAGTTCTATCTTGCACATATCGCGCAGCTATCCCAAGCGATGTAAGTATTTTTAACCGACTTACCAAAAAGGAGGAGGTGCTATGTTCGACATTATGTTTGTTTTTTTTTTGTGTATGTTCACGCATATCTCCTTCAATTTTGGACCGATTTTGAAAATTCTTTTTTTGTTAGAAAAAGTATGTTTCGAAATTGGTCCCATTTTAATTTGGTGAAGATCTGATGAAGAACTTCGAAGATATACAACAGAACTCTTCAATAAATTACGGCAAATCTCTCTGGATTGCTGCAATCGCATGTCTGTTTATTGTATATACCATTTCATAACATGACATCACGCCAGTACGCTCTTAAGGGGTAAGCAGATCTCTCATTTCACCGGTTTGTTCAAGTTTCATGATATTCGGGTAATCTATTCTGGCGTTATAAGTACCTTAACCAACTTACCTATTAGGTTCAGGTACAACTAAAAATTGAAAAATAAAAAGCTTCATTACAAAAAAATACTACCGACTTCCAAATAAAAAATACTACAAAGTGAAAAACAACTTCATTTTTGGAAGTCGGTGTCTTTGGTAGGTACCATTTTATGTGTTATGGACACCGATTTCCAAAAATAGTTATTTAAAAAAAGCTTTTTTTACGAAATATAAACCACTCTATACACTCTTTATGCATTAAGTGACGAAAAATAACATCACACTTGAAGGCCCGAAGTCTTAGATAGAGGGTATTTCGCCAGTATATTTAAGATGCGTGTAATAGGGCGCGTAAGTATTGTCATAAATTAAACACAAGTCCAGACTCCGGATGCATATAAATGTTTGTTGCAAATACCCTATGACCACACAAAAAGACTATAACCCAACCAGGAAATAGAACAAAGAACCCCAATCTCTGCATCCGCTTGCGGCCGAGAGACCAAATGAGCAGCTGAGCACTTAGTAACAGGGGTTTTAAAGAGATCAACCACTAATGTCTGTGTTGCAAATGTATATTGAGTTTCGTAATCCGGATTGTCAGCTGGTTAAAATCGATCTAAAACTACTATTCGAGAGGAGCATCTAAAATAAGTTAAAATCATTTCATTTTATCATTTCATTTAAAAAAAAACGTAGCCCACACTAGGAATTTCTTCCTGTATCGTGGGTGCGTTTGCAAACATATACTCACATACACAAACACCCAGAGCCGGAGCAACTATCTGTAGATCATACAAATATTTGTTGCCTGCGGGAAACGAACCTGCGACACGCAGCGCAGCAGTCAATCGCTCAACCACTGCGCCAACCGTGCGCCCAAATCGAAACATAAAAAAAATATGTTTCGCAAGTAATTTACTCAAATATTTTTTTCTTAATTTCAGATTGCAAGAACTTATCACCAAACGATGATCCAATTTAAATATAAAACCCTATTATTTTACGTAAAATATAAGTAAATAAACTTAACTTAAATTTGAAAGTAGTTTTCTTTTACCTTGCGCCATCCCATCTTCATAGCACGGCGGGCTGTGCTGCGGGGCGGCTACTGCTGCTGCAGAAAACTTTAAACGGCGTATTGTACAGATCTTATAATACACACACAATACTTCTTCATATTCCGCCTCCTAAATTCGGCATGCAAATTTTGTTATCATAATGATTCTAATTTACTCGATTTAAACAAATCAATAAAAAAAATACTAAATCAAAAATTATCCACAATTCAATTAAAATCAAATTACAAATGTCAAAGAAAAATAATTAAATTACAAATTGCATGAGAACCAAATAAATTAATAAATTCTAAATCAATAAAAAAAATACTATTAAATTTCATTGTCAAAAAATAAAGAAATGCTAAATCAAATATTATCTACAATACAATAAAAATCAAATTACAAATGTAAAAAAAAAAAAACACAAATTGTATAGATGTCAACCTTAACATGAGACTAAATAAATTAATCGATCAAAATAAACATGTCAAATTTAATTTTCATGTCATGCAATTTTCCCATTTGACCTAGAGTTCATAAATTCGTCAAAAGTATAAACCCGCTCTTCTTCTTTTCGTCATATTATTGAATCTGTCAATCTCTCTATTCTCGATCTTGGTGCCACTCACCATTTTCCTAACTCTGTTCCCTCACTTCTCGATCTTATTGTTGTCTCATCTTTTGATCACGTCGCTAAACATGGTCAATGTTCTGCTGACGCCTTTTCCTACCATGACTTAATTTACACTTCATACAAAATTCGACCACCTAAGCATAAGTTCAAAACTCTTCTGCTTCGCAATTTTGATGGTATGGATATTGATCAACTTCGAGAGGATGCCAGTAATATTGACTGGACGCCACTAGTGACTGCCTCATCCGTCGATGAACAAGTTGAAGTCTTGACTTCTACCCTAGTTCATCTATACGACACACATGCGCCTATTCGAGCCGTTAGAGTAAAGCATCTTCCTGCGCCATGGCTGACCGACGAAATTAAACTTTTACTAAGTAAAAAGGCAGCTGCGAAGTTTAAATTTAAAATTAGGCCCAATGACGTCAACAGAGAAAAATACGTCTCAATTAGAAATCACTGCAGTAAGGTGTGTAGAATCGCAAACCGCCAATATATCCATAGTTCAGTTCAGAACGGTGATCCAGCTAAGGTCTGGAAGTTTCTCAAATCATTAGGTATCGGAAAAAAGTCTCACAATACGATTCCTAAAGACTTGGATTTCAATTTACTTAATAGTCATTTTTCTACTTCGCCTGTATTGGATAGGGCCACTAAAGCTACTACGCTAAGTAATCTATCAAACATTCCGGTACCTGATTTTTCTCCTTTTGTCATAAATCAATTCACCGCTAGTGATGTTAAAAAAAGTATTGCATCGATTTCGTCCAACGCTGTTGGTAGTGACTGTATTAGCCGTAAAATGATCGTCCCCATCCTTGATGACATTGTTCCTGTTATCCTTCACATCCTCAACTTCTCTGTTTCCAGTGGTGTCTTCCCTCAAGCCTGGAAAGATGCCCATGTTATTCCTCTTCCCAAAAAATATCATCCTGCATCTTTCTCTGACTATCGTCCCATTTCTATTCTTCCTTTCCTATCAAAAGTCCTTGAAAAACTTGTCCACCATCAACTCAGCTCGTTCCTTTCCAAACACAAGCTGCTAAATCCCTTACAATCTGGTTTTCGTCCGGGACACAGCACTACCTCAGCACTTGTGCATATTACGGACGACATAAGATCAGGCATGGAAATGGGAAAGTTAACTGTAATTGCTCTACTTGACTTCAGCAATGCTTTCAATACGGTTGACTTCGACATTTTGCTGGGCGTCCTGTGCTCTTTTGGCATATCTCCTTCGGTAATTGACTGGTTTCATAGTTACCTGTTTGGCCGCCGGCAGCGTATTTGCATTGAGGATTCTTTTTCTTCTTGGTCAAAAACGCCACCCTGCGGCACACCGGCAGAGGTGTGAACCTCTGCCGGTGTGCCGCAGGGTGGCGTTTTATCTCCTCTACTTTTCGCACTATTTATTAATGCTATCACTCAACGTCTATCTTCTTTCTACCACCTTTATGCTGATGATCTCCAAATTTATGCTCAAGCCCCTCTCGGCGAGTTATCATACGCTATTGAGACTATTAATACGGACCTGGCTCGAATTGGTGACTGGAGCACTGAGTTTGGGCTGAAGATCAATCCGACGAAAACTCAAGTGGCTGTTGTGGGAAGTTCCCGAACGGTCTCTAGGATTGATTGGGCGACACTTCCCCAGGTTTCTTTCAACAACACCATTGTTCCTATAGCTCACACTGTGAAGAACCTGGGGATTTATATCGACAGCACCCTTTCCTGGACTAAACAACTGCAGGAGGTCAGTCGTAAACTGTTTGCGTCTGCGGGCTCCCTAAGACGCCTTCGTAACTTTCTTCCTATCACCACTAAAATTGCGATAGCACAATCTCTTCTTCTTCCTATCCTGGACTATGCTGATGCCAGCTATGTCGATCTCACCCAAGACCAATTGGACAAGCTTGAGCGACTTCAAAATCTCTGTATCAGGTTCATATTTGGCTTGCGCAAGTATGACCATGTTTCTGAATTCCGAACCAAGCTCAAATGGCTTCCTATTCGCCTTCGCCGGAATGCCCACATACTTTCATTGCTATATAATGTTCTCTTTAATCCTTCTAGTCCTTTTTATCTTAAAGAACGCTTTCAGTTCCTCTGTGACACACATTCTCGGTCCTTGAGATCATCGGAAAACCTAAAATTAAGCATTCGTATGCATTCCACTTCCTTCTTCGACAAATCTTTTACGGTTCAAGCAGCTCGTTTGTGGAATGCATTACCGATTGAGGTAAGACGTGCGCAAACATTACCTATATTTAAAAAAATGGTGAAGGAACATTTCTTTTCTCTGTAACTATTCTTCTCCTTTCTCTGTTCTATATTTGATATTTATTAGTATATTATTTTATTTGTATGTATGTATTTTATGTAATATCTAAGTAATATTATTTAAGATAGTTTTGTACACTGACAGCCCTATGTCTATCTCCTCTCGTTCAGTCCATCCAAAGGTTGTCTGTAAGAGATTGCCCTGTGCGATAAGACCGCCCATTGTACACTTATCTTTATAATGTTTTGTTTCTGTAATTATTTAAGTGGTGTACAATAAAGTATATAATATAAAAACAACCTTCTATGAGCAATGATCTCAGATGCTTTTGAAATAAGCTGGTTTGCAGTTCTCTAATAACCTTCGGTATATTATTAAATATATTTATTGCCATTCGACTAGTGTTTTTCTGGCAGTACGCTGTTCTGCATTTTGGCATTGCCAATTTTGTTGGATCCCTTGACATTTTACCCACCTTTTAAATATTTTCGCTATCGGCTGTATTGAATAGGTGAGGATGTTTTTTTTACAAATACTCCCATTTGCATTATATATAAGCATGCTAATGTTAATAATTTAAGTTTTTTTTAAATAGGTCTGCACGAATCCAATGGGTGTACACCAAACACCGGTCATAAGCACTTTTTTGCACAATGAATGCCTTTTTGATGTCAGTGGAATTACCCCATATGATTAAACCGTATCTCAGCACCGATGAGACATATCCATGATAAGCCAATAGAGCTGCATTATGTCCAACAGTTTGCCTGAGATTTCTCAGTGCAAATGCAAAGCTAACATTAACATTAGAAACGGGATATTTACCATGTTTACTGTTTGTTTCGAGTTTCCGATATTTCGGTGCTGTTGCAAGCACCATGATCACGGATAAACTGAAAAGTTATTGCGGGTGGGTGTTTATGAGGAGACATATCGGTCTACCCTCTTTCTTGTTCGTTTTTTGCACATGGTAAATATCCCGTTTCTAATGTTAATGTTAGTGTTAGTGACCATGACAGTTTAAAAACTTATAAATGCAAAGCTGTTTAGCCTATTACATACATTTTCAATATGTTTTTTTCCAATTACAATTTTTATCAATTACTATTCCTAAAAATTTCATATAGTCAACTTCTCCAATTGTATTATCACGTCCAATAATTTTCATTGCTTCATTTGTCATTTTGTAATTGGAGAAATTAATATATTTTGTTTTGGAAACATTAACACATAAATTATTTTGTTCAAGCCATTACATTATATAATAACTTCTACGGCAGCATTTATTTTATCCTCACATTGTTCATTTTTGTTATCATTATTTATTATCAATGAGATGTCGTCTGCAAACAACACGCACTTATACTTCGTCACTGTTGGCATATCATTTATGTATAGAAGAAAGAGCAATGGTCCCAAAATACTACCTTGAGGCACGCCATATGAAGTTGTCCTGTATTGTGATTTATAGTTTATTACTTTCTTGTCTTTATTAACGCCTAAGATTTCAACCCGTTGTTGTCTATTAGTTAGGTAATCTTTTAGCCCGTTCAACGCTTTGCCTCTCATCCCGTAACCCTCACATTTTTCTAAAAGTATATCATGTTTTACAAAGCCAAATGCTTTGCTCATGTCAAAAAATATTGCGGTTACCGGTATTTTCTTATCTATATTCTCTGTAATGGATTTAATTAGTTGATAACAAGCTAGTGCGGTTGACTTTCCTCTTTGAAAACCATTTTGTTCCGGACTTATTATATTGTATTTGAATATAAATGAGACAATCCTATTATGCATTGCTTTTTCGTATATTTTTGAAAATATAGATATTAAGGTCACTGGACGATAATTGTTCAAATCCTGTTTATTATTTGTTTTATATAATGGTTTTACAACTGATAACTTTAATTTGTCCGGGTACTTTTCTTCATAGAAACTTAAATTAACTAGGTGAGCTGTAATAGGAGACAATATATGTCTGCACATGATTTAATTTAATTATGTGGGTGGAAATGTCATCATATCCCACTGCGTTGCTATTATTTAGTGAAGCAATTATTTGCTGGATTTCACTGGGCGTGCAAGGTTCAAGATATAAACTGTTACCTCCATTGCTAGTGTTCTTTGTGATATTGTTTTTACTATTGGTTATGTTTATATTTGTAGAATCAATGAAGTGATTAGTAAAAGCTTCCGCTATTTGTTCAGGTTTTTCTAATGTAGCGCCATTCAGTTTAATGGCCTCTATATATTGTGAATTTCTACATTTCGGTTTGTTTTTAATTAATCTCCATGTTGCGCTACATTTGTTTTTTGCTCTCTTAATAAATTTGTTGGATGATTGCCTTTTGGACAAGTTAATAATTTTTTTAAATATTTTAGCGTATTTATTCCACACCAATTAATTTTCCTTAGATTTATTTTCATGACAAAGATAAGACAAGACAAAGATATTTTATTTCAACTTGGCCACCAAGCGGCACTTTTGAACGTTACATAAAAACTATTCTACCGTACATTCGGAAAGTAGCTTGTTATGGAGAAGAATGCACAAGAAACTCCATACTTACACATTAAAAAAAAAAATAGTTTTTTTACAATATTTAGGAACATAGGTACATACATTATTAAATTCATACATGTGAGGACAATGAACCCAGAATAGCACTACACATTGTACAGGTTCCCTACTGAATCTCTATACGCAAGCTCTAAGCTGCTCTCCGTCAGAAAACTCTACGTTCTACACATGGTACTAAGATATCACAAAATTCTTCCCTTTAGCCTTGCCAAACTTAAAAAAAGACGGTGTGTAAGTACTATATGTAGCCCCTACATACTCAGCACGTTCAACTTTTGCTAGTCACCTAAATGTAACTCAAGCCCCACTCGTTTATAATAAAGTAAATCGCATACTTAACATTTACCCTTTGCAGCTGTATGAGTGTAAGAAGACATTGACGGAATGGCTCTTCACACTTAATTATGATGCCGTGGAAGACATTTTGGCTACCCTGGGTTGAACGTCATGCATATACATACACACGCACACACACACACACACACACACACACACTCCAACACACACACACACACACACACTACAACACTCTTTCACACATACACACAACCACTCATACACACACACATACGCACAAAATATACATTCACACACTCATAAACACACGGATAAACACACAAAATATACATTCACACACTCATAAACACACGGATAAACAAACATGTATACAAAACACACTCTACTTTCTCACACTGCCATAAGCACTTCATTTATGTTCATTTGTCTTTTTATTTTTATTATTTTAATAAAAATGTGTAACTTATACCTTTTTTTTTTTTTGCTTGGAGAAATGCTCATGCATACTGCACTACCACGGGGAGATAGTGCAGTTATGTGGGACTCTAACCCACTAAAACTCCACGGTGTCCTCCTGTGCCGCTTATGGCGGGAGCACGGGTACGCGTTAGCACTCACCGCGAACCCGCCGCGGCTGTCCATCACCGGACCCTCCTCGGGGGAGTCCCCCCATCACCGGCGCACCAGAACACACTGTATGCCGTGACCACCCTAGGGACCAATCAGCGCATGGGCGCCAGACGACCCCGTGTATGGCACCCTTGGTCCCCCTGTGACGGGTCAAGGTCAATGGCCCCGCCACCTACCATTGTTCGGCCGCAGGGGATAGGGAGAGCGGCTAACGCAATACCGACACTCCTCCTCCCCTGCGGCCCCACCGCGTCCGCCATCAGACGGTGGCGACCCCGTCCGGGCCGCGGAAGGTAGGGAGAGCGGCGCACCGCAATACCGGCACTCCTCTCCCACCGCGGCCTCCAACCCTCAGCCGCGACATCGTATGGGACCTGGGAATCTCCATAAGACATCGCGGCCCGCCTCAGTTGCGATGTCGCCTGTTACCAAGCGGCACGGCAACCTACTAGTTGACCGCTACGTAGTCGGCTTAATCGGCAAAAGCCCTGACGAGCGGCCCCTCCTCGGGTTCCTCTTCGCTTCACCGTGGGTGACCAAGCCACGGTTACTGAGCCCCCCCGCATCGACAAAGCGGGAACCCACCGGGGGGGGTGTAACTTATACCTAATTAGCACAACGAAACTATTGTTAAAAAACGAGGAAGAGCGAGGTTTATCCCATCACAAGTATCTTCGGATTACTTTCTGGGAAGCCCCGGCAACTAAATTGTATAGATTTAAGAAAATAAACACATTTTTAAGCTATTGCATAGCTTCTATCGCGGGCCTTGAGCGCGGGGACCGAATCCAGAAATTCCGTAACGAAAAAAACCTCACGCTCCCCACTCCGACGGGCAAGGAGGTGTGGCTTGAAGGCCGTGCATCGTCTAACGTCGTTTCAGTTCGGCAGTCTTCGACACGGCGTTGTGTGCGATAAGACGTATTGTACGACTCTACGAAACTAAATATAAATATATATGTATAATAATAATAATAATAATCCTAATCATAAACTCCTGACAAGTCTCGCCGGAAGATTGCATCAATGGGTGAGCTTCAGTCATTAATCGCGCTATTTCCCACTGCAGCCAGTGCTGGTTCATCCAACAATCCTGGGCCTGCTGCCGCTGCCACTTTGCCTAAAACCGCTACGCCTAGAGCGAAGATTATGAGGAAGACCCGTCGCTGAGTCTACGGTTTCATTTGTTTGATCCCCGTACATATTTTAATTCGGCCACTTAGTAATGACGTAACAAGTCATGTCGGTACACTTTTGGACTTGTTTTTTCTTCTATTATTCTAACCTTACAATCTTTGCTGTAACATCTATTTTATTTACTTTTCACTCTGAATGTCTGCCGGTAGTTGTTTTATTTTTATTTGTTTACCTTTATATTTTACTTGACAGTCGACAATCTTGACATGATGACATTTGACATCTGTCAATTTCATAATTCCTGTTTTACGTTTCGTTACACTGTGCGTTTATTTTAGTTTGTTGTGATGACTGATATTCTCGATTGCTTTTTTTATCTTTAATATTTTGTAAATCTCTTCCAACAACAGCGTGCAGGTGGTTTTATTAGTTGAGTTTCACATTTTCAACAATGGCAGTTAGAGACCGAGCTAAAAGGAGGTTAAAGCGCCGTCCTTCCGAGCACAACCTGAGTTCGTGTAGAGA
Organism: Anorthoa munda; assembly: GCA_945859665.1. NCBI lineage: Eukaryota > Metazoa > Arthropoda > Insecta > Lepidoptera > Noctuidae > Anorthoa > Anorthoa munda. The sequence goes on along the minus strand of OX243896.1, from coordinate 16,153,054 downwards.
GATGCGTAATCGCTGTAGTCGTATGTGTAGAGATGCAAAGAGACGCTACTTCCATAATTCTCTTGACAACCGGAACTCCTCTGAAGTCTGGAAGTTTTTGAAAACTGTCGGCATTGGTAAGTCTCCTGCCGCTTCTAGCAAAGGCATTGACGTGTGTGCTCTAAACAAACATTTTTCACTTTCACCCGTGACGTTGGATCCACACGTCAAATTATCGACATTAAATAAACTTTCCGTTTTGCCAGTGCCGCGGTGTTCGTCTTTCGATTTCAGTCCTGTGAGTGAAAGTGATGTCAAAAAATCTATTTGTGCTATCTCCTCCTCCGCTGTTGGGAATGACGGGCTTTGCTCAAGAATGATTTCTCCTATCCTCTCCACATTACTTCCCGTTTTGACCCACATTTTTAACTTCTCCTTGTTTTCTTGCACTGTTCCCGATGCTTGGAAGCTAGCCCATATTATTCCACTACCCAAAATCCCTAACCCGGTCACACTGACCGATTTCAGACCCATTTCCATACTTCCCTATCTTTCCAAAGTTCTTGAGCACATTGTCCATCAGCAATTGTCTCTGTTTCTCTCTAATAATGATCTTCTTAGTCCTTTTCAATCTGGTTTCCGGCCCGGTCACAGCACTGTTACAGCTCTTTTAAAGGTTACTGACGATATCCGCCGGGCTATGGACCACAAATCTCTTACTTTACTTGTACTTCTCGATTTCAGCAGCGCTTTCAGCTCTGTTGACTTCGATATCCTTCTTGGGATCCTTAAATCTTTCAATTTCTCCTCTTCCACTATTGATTGGTTCAACTCCTATCTTGGAGGCCGCTCGCAGCGGGTACACCTCGACGAGAGTTCTTCGGATTGGTGCTCTCTTACTGCGGGTGTGCCACAGGGTGGCGTTCTCTCTCCTCTTCTCTTTTCTATTTTTATTAACTCTGTCACTAGAGTAATCTCGTGTAACTTCCATCTCTATGCTGACGACTTGCAGCTTTACCATCATTTTCCTATTCAAGATGCAGAAGCCGCAGTAACCGCCATTAACAGTGACCTGGAATTAATTGGGGAGTGGTCACGGTCCTTTGGGCTGCAAATCAACCCTAAGAAGTCTCAGGCCATGGTTATCGGCGGTAGGCATATGCGAAACAGGCTGGATGTTGCGGTGCTGTCTTCTCTCAGTTTGAATGGAGTTCAAATTGAATACGCTAGGACAGCTAAAAACTTGGGGGTGATCATGGACTCTTATTTATCATGGACTGCCCACGTCGCTGAAGTCAGTCGCAAGGTGCACTACACTTTCCACTCGCTGAAGTGCCTCCAGAGCTTTTTGCCCTTGAACACCAAAATTTCCCTTGCCCAAACTCTTATTCAGCCCATCATTGACTACGCCGACGCCTGTTATTTGGATGCCACCGAGGAGCTTTTAAAGAAACTTGAGCGTTTGCAAAATATATGTATTCGTTTTGTTTTCAATCTCAAAAAGTATGACCATGTTTCAGGCTTTCGCAAAATGCTCAAGTGGCTCCCTATTCGACTTCGCAGGAACTCTCGGATTTTGTGTTTGCTATTTAAAGTCCTTCACAACCCTAAAATGCCTTCTTACCTCCGCGAACGCTTCTCCTACTCCCGTCCTTCCGATGCACTTTGCAGGTCGCATCTTAAGCATCTCCTTGAAATACCTTCCCACACTACCGACTTTTACTCCTACTCCTTTACTGTGCACGCGGTGCGGTTGTGGAACTCGTTACCGCCTGATATTAGGGACTGCCAAACTCTTGCAGTTTTTAAAAAGAGAGTGAAAGAGCATTATCTTTCCATTCCGTCTTAGTTGCATATTAATATGTATTATTATTTAAGTATTTATGATATTAGTTAGTATTTATTATTGTAATATTTAATTTAATAATATGCATGTATATAAGAGTATATATTAATTATCTATACAGTATTCTTCTTTATTGTGAATTGTTTAATATATTTTTCTTTTTATCGTTCTACACACGGTGTCTACATATCTTTTTTTTGCAACTTTCCTCTCGCAGGTATGCTGGAAGAGATTTCGTTAGAAATAAGCATACCTTTGTACCTATTTTCGGTTCCTTATTCTTGTCTATTTATTATGTGTGTGTACATTAATGGTTAAATAAAATAAATAATAACAATATTATTATTATAAATAATTATTATTAATAATTATAATAATTAATAATAATAATAATAATTATTATTATTAATTCCTTTATTCAATACATTTCTTATTATCTACATTTTTAAATATTTTTATAAAATAAATTAAAAAACAAAAACATTTAAAAATATAAAAAATAGAGGCCCACCGGTATCGGGAACAGGGTCCAAGCTACCGGCGGTCAGGGCTCCAGAGAGAGGAACCTCCTAACAATGCGAGCCGTGTCCAGCAGTACTGCTTTCTGGATCAGGCCCTTGACCCAGCCGCCTAACGAGAGCCTCCTAAGGTGTTGGTCGAGGCTCGTGGCTATTAAGCCATTGGCCGACACGACTATCGGTACAATGATCGCTGTTTCCACATCCCACATGTCGACAACCTCGCGAGCCAAGTCAAGATACTTGATTTGCTTATCTTTCTCGGCTTTCACGAGGTTCCCGTCATGCGGGACGGTAATGTCAACAATCATTGTACGCCTCTCGATTCGGTCCACCACCACAATATCAGGCTTATTGGCTACAATAGTCCTGTCAGTGATGATGGACCGATCCCAGTACAATGTGATAAAGCCATTTTCGAGAACTATAATTGCATAAGTTGATACAAAATGCTATGCAATAGCTTTACCGCGGCAGTCCCCGAGTGCCACACGTCTTTTTTTTTTATGTACTGTGCAGTTATACAATAGAAACTAGGAAAACATTAACATCCGAAGCTGTCAAGTTATGACCAATCCCAACTGACGGCGTCCATTCACGAACATGAATTGGCACCACCCAGCTCAACCATCATGAAGGGAACCGGATGATCCAACACACGCGCCACCATCAGAGAGACATTTGTGAGAGCATGACACACTCAACGGCCAGGGCACACACAAGTCAACGAACGACACATAGGTAAATGGTAGATTTATAGTTGGGTACATAGTACTCACACACGTGCTGTGCAGTTATACAATACAAGGAAATTGAATTTATACAATACAAATATTAGTTAATTAAATTTATTAGAAATTGAATTTATACAATACAAATATTATTAATATACAGTCTTCAGCAGGTCCAACAATACCTCAAAACAATAATGTTCTGCATATCACTTGTTATTGCGCCCTAGTGGTTGTGGATTGTGGAGCAGGACTAGCATTGAGCCAAGCATTTTTATCAGTGATATAATCCCCCAACTTATAATATGCCAGCCCACATAGTGTGCGTTTTATACAGGTTTTAAACTTTGTCTCATTTAGTTCAAGAATGTGGGGAGGAATTTTATTGTAACATTTTGTACAGTACCCCATGAAAGATGAGGCTACTTTAGCCAGTCTGAAACCTAGTTGAACTAATTGGTCCCTATTTCTAGTAACGTAATTATGTCTGTCGCCGTTTTTACTAAAAAGATGTAAATTCTTTCTCACGTACATGATGTTTTCATAAATATATTGTCAAGGAACCGTCATGATGTTAATGTCCTTAAACAGTTCCCTTAGAGAATCGCGCCGGCGAAGATTATATATTGCCCTGATGGCTCGTTTTTGCAGAATAAAAATTGACTCAATGTCTGCAGCCCTTCCCCATAGTAGGATACCGTAAGTCATTATACTATGAAAATAACTAAAATAGACTAGTCTCGCGGTATCCACATCTGTTAACCTACGAATCTTTCCAACGGCATAAGCTGCCGAACTCAGCCGGCTTGCAAGGGATACCAAATGAGGACCCCATTGCAACCCTAAGTTCAGCGTGATCCCCAGGAAAACCGTTTTATCGACGAATTCTAGCTTCTCCTTGTTTAATATAATATCACAATCAGTACTTTTGACATTCGGCAAGGAAAATTTTATGCATTTGGTTTTTTTACCATTTAAAACTAAATTATTGGCAGTGAACCAATCCTGAACCTGCCGTAGCACGTTATTTACGTCGTCAACCCGACATGTACGTCTATTTATTTTAAAAATTAAAGATGTGTCATCAGCAAATAACACCATGTTTAGTTTGTTTTCCAATAAACGGGGTAAATCTTTTATGTATATTAAAAATAAGAAAGGACCTAAAATTGATATTGAATAAATCCCTGGGATACCCCCATTTTTACGTTTAACCCCGACGAATTCAGACAGATAAACAATCTGAACTAATTGCTGTCTATCATTCAAATAAGATTTAACCAAACTTAACGCTGATTGACCTAGCCCGTAATGCTCAAGTTTCAGAAGTAATGTTTCATGATTAACGCAATCAAACGCCTTCGACAGGTCGCAGAAGATACCTATGGCATCCTGCGACTCTTTCCACGCATTAAAGATGTGTTTTAATAGGGTGACACCAGCGTCAGTTGTACAACGTCCTTTGGTGAAACCATACTGTTTATCATGCAAGATGTTATTCGTATTAAAATGAATGAGCATTTGACTTAGCATTATCTTCTCAAATACCTTGCTGAAAACCGGCAACAGGATACTGGTCTATAATTATTTGTGTCTTTACTGTCCCCAGATTTAAAAAGTGGTATAACTTTACTATATTTCATTAGATCCAGAAAGACTCCTTGATCCACACACAAATTGAAAATCAAAGCCAAGTATGGCGCTATAGTCTGAATAATGGAGGTACAAGCTTTGATGGACATTCCCCACAAATCTTCAGTCGGTTTGATCTTGATATGCTTAAAAGCTTTTATTACTGTTATGGGATTTATATGTGAAAAGTTAAATACATTCGGGCAGGCTGAAACGTTCGCGTTTAAGAATCCAAAAGCAAGCGAGGGCGAAGAATTTAAGGTTTCAGTCGTTTTAATTGGGATGTTGGTAAAGAAATTTACAAATTCTTGCGCACCTTTTTTGTTATCTCTAATAAGTCCGTGCGTGGTCTCAAGCGTGTAATCATTATTCAAAATCAAAAAAAAATCAAAATCAAGGTATTTATTTCAATTAAACTTTAGAAGTACTTTTGAATTGTCAAACAAAAAATTAATAAAAAGATGACTCTAGTTGCAAATTCGCAAGCGTCTGTAGGTCTCAATGGAGAAGAATTTGCAAGAAACTCCCCGGACACTCTTTTCCATCAGTTTTAATTACAAGTTTTTGGTTACATCATTCTTGTTGAAAAAATACATATATGTGAGAACGATGTAAAAAGACGTGTACGTAAAAGCGTCTAGAGTAACAAATAATTAAAAAAAAGCACTTTAACAGGCCGAGACAGCTAAGTTATGACCAATCCCAACTGATGGCGCCCGTTCACGAACATGACGCATGGATCGGCACCACTCAGCTCAACCATCATGAAGGGAACCGAATGATCCAACACATGTGCCACCATCAGAGAGAAATTAGAGAGAGCATGACACAAATTATTATTTTTTTTTATTATTTATTATATTTATTATGTTATTTCTTTTATTCCTATTCGTTTCATTATTTATAATTTTCCAAACCGTCTTGATTTTATTTTCTGCAAATTTAACCTTATTGCTAATGTACAAGGCCTTAGCAACCTTGCATGTATTTTTTTAAATTCTTGAGTAAGTAGCAACATACTTATTAAAAGTTTCAGTGTTAATACAAGGCTTAAGGCCATATAGCTCGTAAAGTCTTTCCCTACATTTTCTAAGTCCTGTAGTCGCCCAGTCACTGAATAAAAACTTAGGGCATATAGTTTTAGTTTTCTTCTTAAAAGTGTTATTGAACTCTTTTTGAACCACTGAGAAACCTCATCATACAAAATATTACCATCATTAACTGTGAGGTCCTGATCGCTTAATGTACAGATTAAAGTGCTGTTAAATTTATTTAATTTACCGGCTGTTATTGGTCTAGATTGAATCTGCACTTGTTTTATTCGCTTAATGGACTCAAATGTCACCAGTAGCCCACTATGATCAGAAGGCAGATAATTTATAATGGCCTTGTCAAAGTAGTTGCAGCAACAAAAAACATTATTAATACATGTAGCAGAAGTCAGTGTAGTTCGGGTTGGTTCCATAAACACATGTGACAAATTAAATGATTTAAAGAGATTTAATAACCTACTGCTATCTGAATTATCTTCTAAAATATTAACATTAAATTTACCACAGACAATTACTAGTTTTTTACCCATTGCAAGTTTTGCCAAAACATCTTCCATCACCGACTCGAATATAGAGTAGTTCTTATAATTAGGGGGTCTGTAGACGCACACTATGACATTCTTATCCAGCTCAACACAGGACAGTTAAACACTTTTTTCAACTGATAGATCTACTATATATTCACGAGGTTTTGATTTAATTCCTTTTTTAATTAATATAAGTGAACCCCCACGCAACATAATCTTTCTGTTAAAACAACTGCCCACAGTATAATTTTCATAATTGATCAGCATTGCATAATCTTTCAGCCAATGCTCAGTGACACAAATAATATCAAACATTGATTTTTCTAAAAACAGTTCGATTTCCAATTCCTTCGAAGAAAAACCCTGAATATTCTGGTGGAATTATTTCAGAGAATTTTGCTCAGACATTTTTTTTAAATTATATTTTTGTGAGCAAGAAGGTACCTTATTGATGGTGGATATACTCGTATCTATTCCGTTATTGGTACCCTCCCTTGTCTTATCAACTAGTTTAAAGAATAAATATTAATAGCATTTTTGCTAATGTTACTCAAGGTATTGACCACCTTTAAATTTGTACTATTACTAATATCAATAATAACTGGATACTTCGACATACTACTTATGTCTGAGTTTATTGTATATGATAATAGCCGAGCTATTTGATGTCTTACCCTAAGAGGCAGATACAAAGTATCGCCTGTCGACTTTAATTTATCAACAAAAATGTTGATGTCAAAAAAAACTAGTTTATCACTATAGTGACTCACAAGAAAGTGCAGATGCTTATTAAGCATGTGAATGTGATTATTTTGTCTATTTGACAATTTATCCAAGTAAGGGAAGGCACACAAAATAATTTTATTGCAATTTAACTTTAACAACTCTTACACTCAGTGATGTTATCTTTTTTAGTTTTATACTAGTTATATTGGTATCTGGTTTATATATATTCTTTGTCACAGATTCCATTATTTGTTTGTAAGATGACCCAGGCATGCAATAATTAAAAGTGGAATGACTCTGATTGCCATTTATTAATTTACCTAAACCTTTTCCAATACCATCTGAAAACAACCGAATGAAAACCTTCATTACTATGACTAGATGCAAAGCCAGCACTTTCAGGCCGGTCTACTTGAGGCAAATCCTGTGCTACATTAGATCTGTCTTGTACGAAGACACTGTCTTGAGACACCCTCTCAGCTTGGACCGGGTCCTCCGTAGCATCAGGCTGAACTGCAATTAGATTTGAGGCTGTCTGGCAGTTACACTGACACATCATTAACTCATTTGCAGCCAAAATGTGTTCTTTAATTTGTAGTTTTGAATTTACATATTTATTGTAAAGAGAACTAAGTCTGTTCTCAAGTACCTGGATTTCAATCTGTAATCGGTGTGTGTCAATCTCATATATATTTTTGTTGTCTTCTAATTTGATTTGGTAATTATTTAATTTATTTACTAGGTCAACACGTTCTTTCCTGAGTGGAATATTTTTTATAAATAACTTGTTTTGCTTCCTGAACTTGTTGCAATTTCTAATTATTTTATTTTATTTTACATATTTTTTGAGTTTGTTATGACTAACTTTGGAACAGTTTCTCTGATTTATTAAAGAATCTTCGGTTAGGTCAATTGTAGGTATTGAATCAGGTTTACAATTCGATTTAATAAGTTCATCATACAAATGGCAAGTTTCATCAACCTGAGTTGATTTCTGTTCTTTTTGTAATTTTAAAATATGAGTATTTGCGTGAATTAATTCTTCTTCTAGATCCCTAACTTTACTTAAAGCCTCCTCATATAGATAACTGCAGTTATTGAAACCATCCGTGACTACCTTCAGTTGGTCGCGTTCATCCACAACATTCTGGTATTGCTGACTAAGTTCAACTAGCTCTCGTTTTCCCATGATATTTCGATTTAAGATATATTTTAGAGAGGCAAGATTTGTTTATACCTTTAGTTAACCATCTTAAAGTAGGAGTTTGATAGTTTACCTTTATTCTTTGCAAAGGGAAATTTAATTTATAAAATAGACAAAAAATTTATATTTCTATTAGGATCTATTTCATCGTAAATATTTTGCCATTTTAGGCTCAAGAGACATTCTCTAAATTTTCCAATGTACTCTTCGTTATAATTTCTTTTGTACAACAATGCGATGGAGCGAGCTTGTTCGATATTAATTTTTCAATATCTGAGCAGTATTATGGTCTGATAAATGTAATTCACATGTTTCACCTGACGAGTCTGGTATATTAGTGATTATGTGGTTAATGCAAGAAGTATGTCGAGTCGGAGTATTTATTTTTAAAGTCTTGTTGTAGTTTAAAAGTATTTCTTTTAGTGTAGTGGCATTTTTGTTAGTATTAAGGGTATTTATGTTTAGATCTCCGACCAGTATAAATCTATTATTTTTCCTGTCACTTAGTTTATGCAATAGAGACTCGAGTTTGTCAAAAAATATTGCGATGTTCGAATTGGGTGTCCTATAAACACATACAATAATACAATTATTACTAATAAATGTGTCTGAAAAACATAGTATATCTACCTCTTTATGACTGTCCTTAAACTCAGTTAAACATTTCAATCGAAGAAAGTTTCTTTAATAACCCTGCAATATTTTGGTGCAGTAGTCGTATGTTACGATTAGGACTTCAACCTTACTATTATATTCTCTCTTACTACTCACTGTGCTAGGAACGAAAAAACTGTTCCTTTCATAACTCATTACAGTTTTCTGAATTTGGATCCTCAATATTTACAGGGCAAGAGTCTGTATGAATGTCAAGTTAGCACTTCAGATTGTCAAAAATATTTTTCATACCATAGTTATTGAGAACTCCACGGCGCTTATAAAACATTGTCTCATCGTATGTCAGATTTAAATTCGAATCAAATATCATCGCATAATCGTGAGTGCAAATATCATGGCATAATAAAATATTAAATGTTTCCATTCTGGAGTTAAACAGAACAACATCCATCAAATTTGTAGGTCGGTAAGCAGAGTAAAATGTTAGTATGTTTTATTGTCATTAATATATTTCTTAAACTAATAATTAATTTACTTAGCTATAAATACCTTATTTGTTTTATTACTACTTATTACACAAAGTCTGCGCCGCTGACCTATCGTTATAGGTGGTATGGTAACGCCATCTATTTGCTGGTTTTCCTCTTCAAATTCCTTGTAAGTAGCAGTGTCACTGCAAATTAGTCTCGGTACAATATCTAGTGTTGATACGTTGCTGGTGGCGCCATCTATTATCGCTTCACAAGTTTCATTGAACCCAAGATCTATGCAACTATTGTTGATTGCCTCATTAAAAGATTGATGTTGATGTAGGTTCCTAGAGATCCTTTTCTTTCTTTTGCTTTCACTCTTTTTACTATTTAATACTTTAGTTTTTGTTTCAGAGCATATTTCTCGTAAATTTTTAGATTTGTTCCTTTCTTTATTCAAAGCCATTTTTAGCGTCATGTTCTCTATGTTAAGTTTTTCTATCTCCGTGTGTGCACTTTACAACTCGCTTTTAATCTGGATTATTTTTCCTTTTAAATCTTCACTGTCATATATAGTGGACAAGTCCGGTAAACTATACCTTATAATCATTTCAGAATTAGTTGACTCGAAAGAAATGTCTAGTGAGTCATTTGCAGTAGTTTTTTGCCGACGAATCGTTACATTTTCTTCTTCCATTGTACAATGACTATTGAGTAAATAAGCAAAATATTTTCTTGTCCCGTCAAAGATATTTTATGAAAGCTCCCTCTGTTGGTACTGTGTGGAAATAAAATGACAAATCGAAACTTTGAATGTCTATTAGTTACACTACTCGCCGCTAGAGGGCATTACAGAATCTTTAGTGTCACTGATTTATTACTTTTAGTCATAATTTGCATCACTCATCGTTGGTATTGTTCTTCTCTGGTTTAGGTACACTTTGTTTCTTAAAGTTAGTTTATTCACCAGTATGATATTTATTGCAGTTTTAAACTGTTAGTTTTGCACTGTCACTGTTCCTGGGTCTTAGAACCATATAGTAGAATTCTCGGCACTGTTTCCGTGGATAACACTCGATGTGGTATTTCAGCTATCACTTTGATGCACAATTGGCTACTGTTTACTTATATTCTTAATTATCTAGAGCTCTCAGAGCTGGATACCTACCCAAATTGGTTTCATGATGATGATTGGTTGTTCCTTGTTGACTACGGTACCCTAAAAAGGATGCTATACCGATAAGTCTTGTAGCGTAATGCAATAAATGCAAATACAATATGCATAAATTTACCCCTTTTTCTTGGGAAAGGCAGAAATTATAGAACATCACCTGCTACGATCCTTACGTACCTATTTCTTTTGCTTTACGTTCTTACATCTAGCCATACACGCAGGCTGGTTATAGTAACCGGTTGCAACTGACCTTTCTGAAGAACATCACTTATAAGTTAAGTAGGTATGTCCTTCAAGGGCGGACCCCTTCAGGCGTTTCCACTTACGTCGCGATAGTCGCATCTAGTCTTGAAGAGATCTTTTGAAATTCAAACTTTAATTTAAGAGAATGTTGTAATTAGATGTACCTACTGTATAGTAATACCGAACAAACTAGCAAGCCTCCTAGAATTTTCTTCTAAAGCCTTCTAATAATTCTAGTCTGCAACAAATTTATTATTATTGTAACATTTGTATATACTTGATACTTTTTAGGGTTCCGAAATCAACAAGGAACCCTTATAGTTTCGCTCTGTTCGTCTGTCCGTCCGCAGCATAGCTCAGAGAATCTAAGTACTAGAAAGCTATAATTTGGCTTGTATATACATATTAATAATTCCGACAAAGTGGTAACATAAAATCATGAAAAATATTTTTTTTTCGGGTACCTCCCATAGACGTAAAGTGGGGATGATTTTTTTTTTCTCATATATTCCATGGTGTGGGGTATCGTTGGAAAGGCCATTCAAAAATATTATGGGTTTGTTAAAACCATTTTTCGATTCAGAGATCCGTTTGCGTAAAATTAAGCTTTAAGTTGCAAATTTATATTAGAGTCAAGTGTCCCCCCCCCCCAACCAGCGAAATGGTTGCTCTTGGCTATGTAAAAAAATTCACGGCTGTAGTAAATATAACGAAATTAAAAGGAAAATTATCACGGATAACAAGGCTTTACAAGTTTACGAGTAATAGTCGACCAACTTATAAAATGTACTTGGAACAGTAAAAATTTTGTACAAATGCCATTGAAAAATTACTAAAATAAAGTTGATAGCTGTGTAAAACACAGTAAATATAATGCTTACGAACTATGTAAAAATATACAAAAATGAAATCATAACAGGCTTTACAAGTTTACGAGTAATAGTCGACAAACTTATAAAATGTACTTGGCACTGTAAAATTTTTGTACAAATGCCATTGAAAAATTACTTACATATCGTTGTTAGCTGTGTAAAACAGATAGTAAATATATGCTTATAAACCATGTAAAATATACATAAATAAAATCATAACATCCTTAATAATAATGATTTCTAAATTAATTAATAAATAACGCATTGGAGTGGCCGGAGTTGTTGGCAGTACCAGAACGTAGTACATACGGCGCTTGCGCGCGGTGGAGTCTATTTTGTGTTAGTGCAGAAGTATTTTCGACGTTTTGTAATTAAAACATTAAAGTAAAGTCAAATTAGATTCGATTTCCAAGCAAATTACTTATTTTCTTTTGTCGATATCCTTCTATAAAGTTAATATTCGACCCGATTTCATCACTAATTGAGTAGCGTAAAACTTTCCACAATGAAATAGTGAATACCGCAGATTAGAGGATTCACCTCCAATCTGCGGTATTAGAGGAGATTAGAGGTGAATACATACGATTTTTTTCTAATTCCGAAAGAGAAATAAACAAGGAGCGTGCACGCAAGGATCCAGTACCGAACTACACCATTCCCCGTGGCTCTAACGCGCGCTCGTATCGGCTTCTTTCGCAATTCGCGATGGTACTCAAATAGATAATATTTTTCTAACTTCAGTTGCGAAGTTGGATTTTATAACTCCTTCTTCAGTTACCAGTTAGTCCTTATTTAGTTTAAGTCAAGAGTGAATAGATTACATCTAGGCAAGCGTGCTTCACCGTAGACCACACCATCGCTTACCATCAGGCGAGATAGTGGTCAAACGCGAGAATATAGATTAAAAAATCCTATGTGGGCCCGTTTTTAGACTTGTGAGCCGCTGAAACCGTTCTAATGTTCATGTAACAACAACAAAACCCTCTTTTTAGTCCGCATTATTATGCAACTTCGGAACCCTATTACTGCGCGTGGCCCGACACGCACTTGGCCGGTTTTATTGTTTATCTAAGAACTGACATTCAAATAGGAACAGGTTCAAGAATAACGGAAAAATAAACGTGACAAATATTTTAATCAGGCTGTTACTCTTTAACTATCAACTTTAATAATGGTAGCACCTGCATTTAATGCAAATCTATTAATATTGTTACTACAAAACAATGATAAGACCAATTCTCGAATTTAAACCTGATCTTCAAATCTAACTTATTAACATAATGTTTTCAAAGCTCATCAAAATCAAAAAAATGCGTTGCACCTGATGGTTTCCAGGAGAAGTAGAGAGTTAACTTAGGTGGGTACGGTAACAAAAAGAGGGTGCATCTCTCTTTTTACAAGCTTTTAATTAAATTGCAATGTGTGTATGTAAGTGTGTTCGGATCAAATCTTGCAACTGAATTTTAAAACAGTTATCCTCCACCGATTAAGATGAAATTTTTCATACAAGTTTGGTTTGATGATGATGCATGGTAAGATAAGTAACATCATTCTAAATCCAATATGGCGGACGGCCCAAGATGGGGGACTAGTTATTTATTGTCCACTGCCATGATATGGTTATGAAATGAAAGGGTTTGCTCAGAAGAATACGAAAAACTGGCCAAGTATGAGTCGGACTCGCGCACGAAGGGTTCCGTACCCTTATCGCAAAAATCGTTTGCTGTATGGGAGCCCCATTTAAATATTTATTTTATTCTGTTTTTAGTATTAATTATTATAGCGGAAACAGAAATACATTATCTGTGAAAATTTCAACTTTCTGGCTATCACGGTTCATGAGATACAGCCTGGTGACAGACGGACAGACAGACAGATCATGGAGTCGTTAGTAATACCCCGTTCCCGTCCCGTTTTTACCCTTTGGGTACGGAACCCTAAAAAGCTTGTTTTAAAAAAAATATTTTTTAATGAATTAATTGTCTCTTCTTTCTTTCAATCTGCCTAGGGTTTTCGCAGCTATATTGGGGTCGGCTTCCAGTTTAACCGAATGCAGCTGAGTACCTGTGCTATACTAGGAGCGGCTGCCTATCTTACCTCCTCAACCCAGTAAGCAAGAATGGTTTCAAAGGTCCTGGCATGTCACTACCCATAACTACTGTAAAGGACGTACACAAAGCAAATCAGACAGGTTTCTTTTTTTTTTTTTGTTAAAAAAAACGTTGCCCCTCACTAGGAATTTCTTCCTGTATCGTGGGTGCGTTTACAAACATATAAACTCACATACACAAACACCCAGAGCCGAAACAACTATCTGTAGGTCATACAAATATTTGTTCCGTGCGGGAATCGAACCCGCGACACGCAGCGCAGCAGTCAATCGCTCAACCACTGCGCCAACCGTGCGCCAATTTTTTTTGCAGGCAATTAGTTTGCAGGGCACACCAACACGGCACACCGGCAATTAGTGAGCGTAATATCAACGGGTGTATTACTTCTATTTATTAGTGTTTGCTTCACAATATATATGAAGCATAAACTTAACTATGTAACTACGACATGCTCATGAAGATGGGTTTAATCGCGACCCCCGTTTGCAGGTTGTGTGGGGAACATACGGCACGCATGGAGCACCTTCTGTGCACATGCGATGCACTGGCTGGCAAGCAAATGGGTCTCCTAGGGGTTGGATACCCAAAACCAGAAGACTATAGGCTCGTATCTCCTAGTCTCGTTGTAAACCTCATGAAAACGGTTTTCAACGAGATTGGGGAGGAGTAAGTTATCTAGGGGACCACAATAGATCCCAATGGGTTGAAGTGTCCGAGTTATTTCTCGGCCCCTCCATAAGATAAGATAAGATAACTATGTAACTAACTGGTCCCGTGGCATGAGTGTATAAGCATTCGGCTGGTAAATCAAATGTCTTAGGATCGAATCTCACCAACGCGTCAACTTGTTGCATGATTAAAACCCATTTTTTTCATTTTCGTATATTTTTTATTTTTGTAATTCACCTTATAATAAGAACATTATTGGATAACAAAATATATTGAAGTAAAAATTAAACAATTTTTAATAAGAAATCAACAATATTTATTGACAAGATTTTTTTTAAATTATATAATTTCAAAATATAAAGTTTTGTGCATGACAAATATTCTAAGTCGGATAAGAATTAAAGTTATTTTTCATACTCAAGTGGGTAATTTATTAATAAGTGATATGAATAAACATGTTAGTTAGTTAGATTTTAAGATATAGGTATCCTTAATTGTAATCTCACTAACAATAACATCACTCACATAAAACAAAATTATTCCAGCGTCTTCAAGAAGAACGAGGTGAGGCTTATGTCTGAAAGATTTGTGCTGGGTGTAATCGCCCCTACCCGGTTTCGGAATGAAGATGATCTTTACCTCGCGCCATTTCAAGGGAATATAGCGGTGGACTAGACAGGCTTGAAGAACCTTAACGAGGTATTCCGTATATATATATATGTAGGATCATGAGGGCCGAAGGGTATATATGGTCTGGATTTGGGCGTTCCCATTTTTGTTGTATAAACAAGAACTGTACAACCAATAACAAGGTTGTTAATTACAGTACCAGTTTTACCAACAACACAATACAAATGGTAACAATACAGTTAAACGAACAAACCCATAAGGTTACAGTTCGTACAGCAGCCTAAGCCACCCAAATACAAAGTGTATCATTCGCCATCAGCAAGCCAATACAGCTATGTGAATATACAGCAGCGCTGTACCAAATAAACCGACAGTTTTGTCGGGAGCAGGGGAGCTCTTTATTGAGTCTAATCCGAAGATAGACTGACTTGCATACCGTTGCAAGCTCTCTTATACCTTGCTATCCCTCCACAACAACTCTGTCCGATGACATACGGAAGTACATCACGTGTTTACTTGATACAAAACACTAAAATGTGCTAAATCAAATTAAACTTCGATTCTAAAATCATCAAGTAATAAAAGAATAATTGTCGTAAGCTAATAATAGTGATAAGACGAAGAATAATCAAATTAACATGTCAACAATTGTTTTGAACTTTACCATCGATTACAATTATCGAAATAAGTTGCCAAAATCAATTGGTGCGTACACAGAGTACTCAATAAATTATGATTTGATTTATTAGGCAATAATGGACAGGAAAATCACTTAAATTAGTAATAAGAAAACAAATTATTACAAATTGATGACTACCCGCAATTTTAATTAATAACCAACTCCGACATATATATATATTATACTAAGCAGAGCTGGGAAGATACCGTCTATCACTGCTGCCTTGAAAGGTAAGAAGGTGTTGATTGCCCACGTTAATTTGTCTTTGTCTATAACTTCTAAAACTACTTCCCAGTCTGAGCTGCTCATGTCTCTTTCCCTATGCGGCTGCCAACATTGCTGGGAGGCAATCCGGCAGCCTGGGAAGTGGGTGGTCAGAAGCAGCTCGCTAGTTTCCGCGTCGTTTATTGTGTATGTGTTATCTGGTTTTTTCAGGCATCCTATTGAATGTTCCGTCTCTTGAGCCAGACAGGTTTTAACCCTAATTGCCTGGTTGTTGTTTTCAATATTGGTGCAAAATCGCCTCCAACTGGTCTTACCCCTGAGGCGTATTAGTTTTTTATAGGTTCTACGTATATGTGTGTACCGGTCCCAATCTACTGGCGACCGTGTGTTCCTAGCTCTGTTGAACAGTCTCCTTAGCCTGTTACGGTGCCTTTCAAGTTCTGGACACCACCAGAACTGCCTAACTCCCAGCCTAGGTACGACGAGGGGACATGACTGTTCATAGCTAGGTAAAAGGATGGATGTAATGTTATTTACATATTCGTCTAAGTTAGTTACAGGTATTTCAGCTGGTAAAGAAGGTAATTTTTCTAACTCAGCTTTGACAAGTCTAAGAAACTTAGACTGGTCTATGTTTCGAAGAGTTCTTCTCGGTTGTGGTTTGGGTAGGTTAAAGTTAATGGTGTACCGGATCCATCTATGGTCTGAGCATGAAATCTCGTTGGATACATACCAGTCCTGAATGGATTCAGCTTTGCCTATGGTTGCTAATGTTAAGTCTATTATTGTTTGTGATCACAAACAATAATAGACGTTTATAAAGGTAGGTTCTGAAACTTTGTTAAGTAATACAAGATTATTCTTGAGAATAAAGTCAAGCATTTCCTCACCGCGGTTGTTGGTTTTGACATAACCCCAGAGCGTGTGATGCGCGTTGGAGTCTGTCGCGATGATTAGCTCACAGCTTTTTCTCCTTTACACAGTACTCCACCAGCGAGGCGAGCTCGGGCAGAGGCACGGTCTCGTCGCCTGGCAGGTATGCCGAGGCGACTACGATGTCCGGGAGTTCTTGTTCTGTTCTGGAAAGCCTTGTTGCTGTAAGGTCTCTTGAACAAAATTCGTTTATTAGTAGGTTAGGTACATGTTTTGGAATAAATATGCAGGTTCTTGGGTTACTTACGGAGGTGTCTAGCAGCAACCTACCCCCGATGTTTCCAAGACCACATATTCTGCCGCCCCTGATCCACGGCTCTTGAATGAGAGCGATAATATTTTGATGTTGTTTTTCCAGCACTCTGCGCAAGGTGGCCGACGCAGTTGGCTGTGCTGGAGGTTGGTCTGTAGGATCCTACATGTCCCGCGGGGGAGAAGAGCAGAGGCTGCTGTCATCCTTCTCACTCTCCTCCCCTTTTGGAAAGCAGTCCTCGTCCGATGTTAACCCGGGCGAGGGAGGATCCTGTATTGGATCTTCTGTTTCTTCCATCTCCGTTATCGCCATGGAAGTAGCCCTCTCCACCAACTCCTCCTCGGTGACCATCGTGGGAGGCGATGGGGAACGCACAGGTAGAGGCAGCGCGGACTCCGGTTCAGGCGCGGCGAAGGTTGTTGAAGTTAGTGGCGCGGCGACATCCCCACCGGCAACATCCACCTCCAGGAAGCGGATGTAGATGCTCCCCATGAGGTAGTAGACGCGCCTTTGTTGGTCTTTTATAGTTTTTACCATGGGCTCTGGCACACGGAAGAACAGACAGGTTCCCGGGGGCTCCTGTCTGTCCCTCACATGTGTCAAGGTCCACGAGTTGATTTTAAGGTTAGCGTTCTGCCTCGACAGTAGCCTAATCAGTGCTGGAGTGTCCTCCTTGTTGCCCGGGACGAACAACATGCACAAAGCTTTCTTTGGTATTTCTGCTTGAGGCCGAACGGTTAATTTGGTCCCATTGATTGGTGACGGCATGTTTACAATGACTCTCTTGAGCCAGGCCAGCGTGAAGTCATCCTCGCACCATGTCTTCAGTACGCCTTCAGCGATGTGGGCCTTATCGTAAACACGAAGCAATTTGCATGTCAGCGCTATTGGTTAGGGATCCGTACTTAACACCTCCACCCGCAGATCAGCAACTATTTGATCATGTTGAGTGCAAATGTTGCTGGGATTTCATCCCGTTTTCTGGTTTCTCTGGTTAAATCTTCATATGTATGTGTCTTAAGAGTTGGTTTCTTCTGATTATTGTCAGCTCCAAGGTTCCAGCATTTGTATCTGCGGCTTATAACCAAGATGATAAGTATGGTTGCGCATAGTACGATGATGTAGAACGGTATGGTTGTATGATATAGGACAACCGGCTGAGTCTTGTCAATCTGGATGGGGCTTTCCATCAATACTTTGTTCTGGATGCTGTGAAGTTCTTCTAAGTTGACTGACTTGAAGCCGATGATGTGAGTGGAATCAGCTGTCTGGTTCATGTCGTTGTATGGGATTTTTGATAACTTGAGTGGCTGTTCTTTTATCTCGTTGTTGTCGTTAATGATAGTGAATTCTGGTGTTTCCAGATAGCAGTTCATGGGTATGGTGACGCGGTAACTTCCTTGTAGAATGTTGAAGTCTTTTCTGCTGCAGGCTAGCTGTACTTTGGTAGGTTGAGGCAGGGAGACAACGTAGTGTTGATCATCCAGCTTTTCTACTGCTTGCTTGGAGAGCGAGATCTTGGTGTATTGGCAGGTGTCCCTTAGGCCTTGGTTGATGATGAGCTCTTGGATGCAATCAGGCTTCGTCCGGATCTGATGACTTGTCTTCTTTTCACAGAGATGAATGTTGCTGTACTTCGGGCATTAAGCCTCTATGTACACGAGTGATTTCTCGTTTGTTGCTATATAGGGAGAGGAAGGAATAAGGGCAAGTTGTTTCTTATTGGGTACAATGGATAGTCTGTATAAATCATAAAGGTCTTTAGAGACAATGGGAAAACTGTATATTATTACTATTCTCTTCTCAATAAAGAAGGAACCTGGTTTTATTAGATTATAATATTCTCTTAACTCTAATTTTAAGATTTGATCCTGATTATATATGGATTTGAGCCTATCTATCATACATCTTAACACTTCTATATCAATCATGGAATGATGGGTACTAGAAGCCCGTATAAAAGCCATTATATTTTCTAACCTAATTATCTCTAACATTAAATCTTCTACATTATTGGTTATAATTCCTAAAATTTGGGCAAACTTCGCAAATTTTATTAAGCTGTAATCTGTATAAGCACTCTTCTCAAGAAGTAGTTCGTTGAGTTAATTTTATCTTGACTTTTTGTTATTTGGTCCAGGATGGTACCATGTTGGGACATCCATTCTTTACTAAGGCTAATGTGGTTGTTGAAATCAGATATTATTTTATTCTCATTATTTTGTAGAGTTTTAATAGCCTCATCATACTTCAGGGCATCTAGATAATCTAAGTTGCCCGTAACACTTTTTATTACGGACCCAAGGCTATCTACAAGACCTCTTTTGAATCTAACAGGTTCCAAAGATTTTGCTTGCTAGTACCTTACTAAGTTTGTCTGTAAGATATTCGATCTGATATTCATAAATCATATAAGTCTCGTTAGTGAGCTTAGTTCTGAAAGTCTTTAATTGCATCTGTACGGAATAAATTTTATCTTCGATGTCGGTTAATTGAATGTACTGTATGAATGAGTGATAATGAGTGGTTAGTCTGGTCGGTCCTAATATGTATGGTAGGAGTCCCGGTCCATCGTCTAATGTCTCAAGTCTTATCTCTTGAGGATGTGTCGCTTGGACTGTCAGTAGTATCAGGATTCTGTAACAATTGGCTTGATTTAGGGACACGTTTCAGCCGCGACTTGGCTACTGGGCCACGTTTTTTAGAGGTGTATATATGTATAGGCAGGTCAGCGAGAACTGTATCCTGCGTATAGCGTGGTGCAGCTTTTTGGCGACTGGCAAAGGGGTTTTTAATAAAGATTTGTTGCTGAGGGGTATATTCTACTTCGGGCTCCCGAGTTTTGTTTCTACTGTTAATTAAGGCTGTACGATTTGGAAGAGATGACTCGTTAATGATCTCATAAACTTGCTTCATCTGTTGTCTATGATTCTGCGCATATTGCTGTAATATGTGTTCAGTCAGGTCTATGTCGATTGGGTCTCTAGGGTCAAAATGTCCGGTCAATAGGTCAAACGGTCTGCACTTGGTGAAGCTACGGATAGAACTGTTGTATGCTATAATGGCGTATGGCATGAGGTTAGCTATTGGTTCATCTTTATTTTGTAATTTAAGAATTCTAATATGCTCCAATAAAGTTGAGTGGAAACGTTCGATGTTACCATTGTCCTTTGGACTATGAGGTAGAATTTTGTGGTGAGTTATCTTTTGCAACCGTATAAATTCAGAGAAAAGTTGGTTCGTGAATTCGGTTCCATTATCAGTGATGATAGTCATAGGTAGACCATGATGGGTACAGAAACGTAACAATGCGTGAATAATGCTAATGGCGGTTCCGTCTCGCAAATGATATGCTTGGGCATATTTCGTGAAAACTTCCATGAACGTTATGTATTTTTCGTTCTGAACTGTAAAGAGGTCCATGTGGATAATTTCAAGTGGTTTGGTAGCCGGAGGTACTATGTTGAATTGAGGTTTAATAGGATGCCTGTCGTATTTAGCCTGACCGCAGATGGTACACTCGTTAATAAACTTGGTGATTTGTTCTTTCATCTTTGGCCAGTAGTATTTTCGTGAAAGGGCTAGGTGACATTCATTTATACCACGGTGGTTCGTCTTCCCGTCATGGTAATGTCGGATAATGTCTTGTTGTCGGAGGTACTCTTTAACATTCTCGAGTTCTGTCTTGGCAAGTACTAGGTTGATTGAGGAACTTCTAAATTTGTCTTGTATAATGGGTATTATTTTGTACATGGATAATGGTGGATTTATTAGGATAGCCGTTTTGACTTTAGGGTTAACGTATTCTTTGATAGCATTAATAGTGTCACTCTCTAGGTTAGATTCTGAAATTTGGACTGCGATTCGCGTATGATTTTCAAAAGGTTTAGTTACTGTAGGTCGGCGTTTTATGTCGCCTACTATAGTGAAGGTAATCTGGCGATGAAATTTATTGAGGGGTTCATCTGTAATGGGGACTTCCAGTATAGGGTGTTCGTTACTGGTGTGAACAGTGTCAGTCGAGGAGTTCGTTGGTGGGACTGGTGCCTCTGATGGGTTATTAAGCATAGATCTGAGATCCTCAGTACTTTTGATCAATGAGTTGGTGTTAGTCAAGGGGTCTATTGGTGGAGGTGATGCCTCCGATGTTAATCATTGATCTGAGATTTATAATATTTTCGATTACTGAGCTTATCTCATCTGTTTCCTCATTATGTATTTCTACGCGAGAGAGAGCATCAGCGTTTGTATTAAATTTACCTTTCTTGTACACTACAGTAAAGTCATATTCACTTAGTCTGAGTCGCCATCTGGTCAGTCGTGAGTTGGGCTCTCTCAAGTTCATCATCCATTGGAGGGGTTTGTGATCAGTCAGTACTTTAAATTTTCTACCAAACAGATAAGGTCTAAAGTACTTGGTAGCCCAAACTATGGCTAGCAACTCCTTCTCAATGGTGCTATAATTTAGCTCACTGTCATTAAGTGTACGAGAAGCGTAACAGACGGGTTTGTCCGAACCTATAGGTCCCTGAGATAACACGGCTCCAATAGCGACATTCGAAGCGTCTGTTGTGAGATTGTGGTATTTCGCTATTTTAAACCACATATTTTAGTTATTTCACTGAGTGAGCTGGTGTTCTCACCTAATTCACACTTAGGTCTCTTAATACTTACTTCATATTATTCCATGCCAATACATTTTACATCATATACTTATACTTCGCATCCTTTATACGTTTACATTATTATTCTGCGAATCGGTCTAAAACGATTCGTTTTCTTATAAAATAATCATATTTTTCAATGTTATGACACCTACGTCAGGTTGTCAAGCTGTCAATACTTTTCCTTTTAAATTTTCTGTCATAGAGCTTCTTACTAGCTTAGTCTATGAAGATTACTTTTGATTTATATAATTTAAATTCTTTTTATCAATATGGTTAGCTCAAATATTGTATTTTATAAATTGAAAATTAATTTACACGCTCTCAGAATTCATCGAAAAGGTTTTGGATTGAATATTACTGGCTGTTTTGAATACTGGCAGGTTGCACTTTTTTAATGACAACAAGATGTCACTAACTTAAATTCTGATTCTGATTCTGTCAAGCGGTGAATATAAAAGACGGAAAGGCCGAGGGCTTTGCAGTCTGGAATCGGGTCTGAATCCGAAAAGTCGCATAATTACTAAGCACTAAAATACAAAATGTATCTTCGATTCTGGAAAGTCTCTAAACCTTAATATCCAGCTTGTGTATGAGTAATACTATCTGCAATGTACTACTAAACTAAGTGCTCAAGTTTAATATATCGTGCGTGTTATACTGTGTCTGATTTACCTCCGTGTGCCTGCTAGACTGTCGTGGTGCCTGCTCATCAGTCACTCTCGAGCATTCCACGACTCGAGGAGTTCCTGTCAGTCCAGCTGCATGCCTAGTTGACCTGCTGCCTACATTACCTACCTGCCCGACCTGCTCCGTGCTGCCTGCCTAATCGACCTGCTGCCTACACTTCAACCTACCTGCCCGTCCTGTTCCCTGGTTAGCTGCCCACGTCGTGCGAAGCCGGACCTTAATCTTATACTCCTTTTCTTAATTTTTAGTTTGTAATTACTTTTATTTTTATTAACGAGGCTTACGTGTAGCTCAGCCCATCTGAACTACACGTAACGCTACAGTTTGGCGCCCAACGTAAAATCAGCGTTATCTTTTTCAAAATTCTAAAAAAACTACCACTAGTACTTTCTTTTGGACTCTTATTTGGCTTAGTCTACTCATATTCATTTATTTATTTATTTACCTTATTCACTTTTTCTCTTCTTCTTCTTTCTTCTACTCAACACATATTCATACCTACTTACACTACACCCCACACACATCCCTTTTACCCTCTGGTAATTGGCACCCATTCTTCACTTGGAAGTGTTTTTAAAACCATTCGTGGTCACTCACAAGCTGGGGTTTGGTTTACTCTACGACGTACTGTAGGAGAATATCCTATAGTCGTTACCATAACGTTCCATAACACATAACTCTCTAATACTTCACTACCCTACACTCACCTCTTAAAGTCCTCTTAAACTTGAGTTTTCTGTAACTCTTGACCTCACCTCTATCTTCTTTCTTTCTTTTAACTGCCGAGTTCTTTTCGACTTTCAGTTTTTATTTTCTCTGAATAAGGCTATAATGCATTATTCCTTTTTTTTTTGAGCGGTAGCAACTCATTAAATAAGCCCCTAATGCATTATCTTTTCTTAGAGGTATTCTTAAAACCCTCTAAACCTTAAACTCAAGTTACTCTTGAGCTCTCTTAAACTCAAGTTACTCTTGAGCTCTCTTAAACTCAAGTTACTCTTGAGCTCTCTTAAACTCAAGTTCCTCTTGGGCTCTCTTAAACTCGAGTGTCTCTTAAACTTGGGGTTTTTCTTAAACTTTAAACTTTTCGAGCGGATAAGCAACTCCTTAAATAAGCCCTAATGCTCTTGAGCGGATAAGCAACTCGTTAAATAAGCCCTAATGCTCTCTTCTAAATTGGGTTTTCAAACAGGTGTGGGTTACGACACCTAATTAAAAAAAAAAGCCTTCGTAATTACAATATAAATATTTCTTTGTTGGAGTATGCGTCATTGAATGTGAACCATATCCCCTACGTGTGAATGAATGAGAGTGTTTGACGAAAGTATGAAAGATGTTGTGTGTTGGAGCAAGGACTTATTTTAACCTTCAAAATTTTCAATGGAGTTGAAAATTTTCCGGGGTTGTTGGGGAAATGTGGTATTTCGCTATTTTAAACCACATATTTTAGTTATTTCACTGAGTGAGCTGGTGTTCTCACCTAATTCACACTTAGGTCTCTTAATACTTACTTCATATTATTCCATGCCAATACATTTTACATCATATACTTATACTTCGCATCCTTTATACGTTTACATTATTATTCTGCGAATCGGTCTAAAACGATTCGTTTTCTTATAAAATAATCATATTTTTCAATGTTATGACACCTACGAGTACGTCAGGTTGTCAAGCTGTCAATACTTTTCCTTTTAAAATTTCTGTCATAGAGCTTCTTACTAGCTTCTCTATGAAGATTACTTTTGATTTATATAATTTAAATTCTTTTTATCAATATGGTTAGCTCAAATATTGTATTTTATAAATTGAAAATTAATTTACACGCTCTCAGAATTCATCGAAAAGGTTTTGGATTGAATATTACTGGCTGTTTTGAATACTGGCAGGTTGCACTTTTTTAATGACAACAAGATGTCACTAACTTAAATTCTGATTCTGATTCTGTCAAGCGGTGAATATAAAAGACGGAAAGGCCGAGGGCTTTGCAGTCTGGAATCGGGTCTGAATCCGAAAAGTCGCATAATTACTAAGCACTAAAATACAAAATGTATCTTCTATTCTGGAAAGTCTCTAAACCTTAATATCCAGCTTGTGTATGAGTAATACTATCTGCAATGTACTACTAAACTAAGTGCTCAAGTTTAATATATCGTGCGTGTTATACTGTGTCTGATTTACCTCCGTGTGCCTGCTAGACTGTCGTGGTGCCTGCTCATCAGTCACTCTCGAGCATTCCACGACTCGAGGAGTTCCTGTCAGTCCAGCTGCATGCCTAGTTGACCTGCTGCCTACATTACCTACCTGCCCGACCTGCTCCGTGCTGCCTGCCTAATCGACCTGCTGCCTACACTTCAACCTACCTGCCCGTCCTGTTCCCTGGTTAGCTGCCCACGTCGTGCGAAGCCGGACCTTAATCTTATACTCCTTTTCTTAATTTTTAGTTTGTAATTACTTTTATTTTTATTAACGAGGCTTACGTGTAGCTCAGCCCATCTGAACTACACGTAACGCTACAAGATTGAACTCCTTTTTGAAGTCTGGGTATTGTAAAATAGGGTCATTAGTTAATAAGGTTTTACAAGTTTCAAAGGCATGAACATATTCGGGGATAAGAGTAATCTTACTACCTTTCTTTAGGCACAGGGTAAGCGATTTAGTGATACGAGCAAAGTCGGGGATAAATTTCCGGTAATAACCTAAAAGTCCTAAAAATTGTTTGATTTCGATAGGGGTTTATGCCGTCTCTACTAATAATGTGTCCTAGGTAAGCGGTTTCTAGTTTTAGAAATTCTGACTTGTCCATTTGGATTTTGAAGTTGGACTCCCTAAGTCTTTGGAAGACCTTTTCCAAATTATTCATATGCTCTTGAAGAGAGGTGCTATAAACTATGATATCGTCGAGATAGACAAGGCAGATGTTGTTTTGAAGGCCTCTTAGAACATTGTCCATGACTCGTTGGAAGGTGGACGGTGAGATTTTAAGTCTCATGAATATTCGAAAAAACTCAAAATGCCCGTGTTCGACATTAAATGCGGTTTTAGGAATGTCTCGAGGATCCATTTCCACCTGGTAAAAACCACTTGCTAAATCTAAGGTCGTAAAATATTGGCATTTGCCTAATTTTTCGAGGACATCACTAATATTTGGTATGGGGTATTTGTCGTCTATCGTTTTTTCATTCAACTTCCTAAAATCGACTACGATACGCCATTTTTGTTTCCCTGAAGCGTCAGTTTTTTTGGGCACAACCCAAATGGGTGAGCTCCATGCAGAGTCGGAAGGTCTTATTATGCCTTGGTCTAGCATTTTGGTGATTTGGTCCCTAACTTCTTCCCGATGAACGAAAGGGTATCTATAGCTCTTGGTATAAGCGGGCATTTCGTCTGTTGTTCTTATGCGATGTTTGACTTTGTTGGTGAATGTCAATGGTTCTCCATCAAGGTAGAATACATCTGCGTAGCGGGAGCAGAGTGTTAAAAGGTTAGCTTTTTCCTCTGCATTAAGGTGGTCCGTACGCAAACGCGATAGTACGTCATCTACGCGATTCGATTGATTCAGCTGTGTGCACTCTGCATTGAACAATTCTGCACGAGTTGGATGATCTAATGAGAATATAATATCGTTAGGAGTTGGATTTTCTAACTCAACGTACCCACGACTATTATTAACAGTGTTAAGGCACTCATGGATGATACAATTGCAGAGAACTTGTTCGTTTATTAAGACATCGCCATCCGGGGCGTTAATAGGTAGTCTGACTAATTTAGAACTATTCGCAGGGATAATATCTTCATATAGATTGACGTTGCGTGAATTATATACTTTAATTTGGTTCGTAGCAGTCCGAGTTACTAATTGAAAGTCTTTTAGATCTATCTTAGCCTCCCATTTTGATAATAAGTCTAATCCTATTAGGCCATCAACGTATTCGTGAAATCGGTAAATGAATAATTTCATACCGTCGACTTCATTGAATTCGTCGAAACACGGTAGTGTTATAGAGTACTCGTTTCTGCTAACACCGTGTACGTTGGTGACTTCGAAAGGGTCATAGTTGAGAGGATAGTCGTAGAAGAACTTTTGTACAGCCTCGGGGCTTATGAAAGATTGGTTAGCGCCAGTGTCAATCAGAAATTTTAGAGGAGGGCAAGAAATTTCTATATAGGGTAACTGTCTTTGGGTCTGTAAATTAACGTCTATCTTTGCTCTTTGGACCTCTGGTCCAATGGTAATTTTGGTCCTGTTTCTGATCAGCGCAGCTAGGGCCTGTCTGTGGCTCTGCCACACCTGCTATTTGATTACCGGCAGTTGAGCTACAGTCAGTGTCAGTCATATTGGTGTTAAAATCGTAGTCATAGAGAACATAACAGTCATTACCGTCTGTGTAATAGTCGTATACTGGCTCATAGTAACAGTCAGCAGAGTAATAGGAACTATCAGGCAAAGCAAGTTCACTCAAATTTAATTCGCGCGTTTTAAAGTAGTTATTCGGGGGTGGATTCCCGTTTCGCTGCCAGTCATGTCCTGGCATCAAAGGTAATGATCTTGGGACAAAGTGTTGAACACCGCTCATAGGCCTCGGACCTAGATTCTGTGGTGGATTATTCCTGGGTTGCATCTTAAAAACGTTACTTTGAGGTAATGGTGCACGGAACATTTGTTGAGTTCGAGTAGGCATACGGTTCTGATGCTGGTCAGGCGTATTGAATTTGAAAGCCTGAGGCTGAGGTTGATACCCGCGCTGTCCTACTGGAGCAGGCCAATTAGGTACTGGGGGTCTCGGAACATTAAACGCGTTAAACAGCATAGCAGGCATAACAGAAGGTTTATATAGAACTTTAGGTGCGTTCTGAGCAGTTTGAGCCTTGGGGACATCGTTACGCTGCTGCAGGTACATTAAATTTAGTTCTTCTTGCACGAACTCTAGAGCTTTCTCTATAGTTTCTGGACGCTTGCACCTTATACGTGAGCCTAAAGGTTCTTTTAGCCCGCGTACGAAAGCCTGCATAGTGACTTTCTTGTAAAGAGCCCGTTTCGCCTCAACAGTCGTTGGTACAGTCTCATGTAAAGTCACATATGTCATTATGGTACTGAACAACGTTTGACATTTGTCATAAAACTCCTGCGGGGTCTTGTTACCTTGTGTTGCCAATGAGAGGTCGTTGTATAAGGCTGTCTCATCCCTCTGATCTGAAAAGTTGTTTATGAGAGCGGATCTAATACCTGCCCAAGTTTCAGGAATTCCATTTGAGTTGATGGTGGATGCGGCAGTCCCTGTGATCTTATTTAGGATGCCATTTAAAAGGCATAAATTACCTAGCTCACTGCCTGGCTCGGGGCTGGCATATTGCGTTACTATTCGGTCACAGATGTTAATGAACCTGGTTAAGATATTAGGGTTCCCGTCAAAAGCGGGCACAAGGCGTAAGGCCTTGAAAATTACATCAGGGTCATTAGGCATAATTTTAACTTCAAATAAACTGTCTAAATTTAAATCTAATTCGCTATCTAAGTCTCTGTTAATATCTACTACAAATCGGCGTGCCTGTCGTGATGCAGGTTCCCGAGGATGAGATGTTTCGTGTTGAAAAATCTTGGACATAAAAATAACTAGGAATAGATAGGAAGCAACACGAGAAAGATTCTGGTGCACTCACATGTATTTCATCTCTGGTCTTGCTTCGTGAATCGATGGCTGGATTCTCCACACGGCTCCGCAGCTTCCCGTAGATTCAGGATACTCGTGATGGGACTGGATAGTCACCCGGATGACTCGCGATCGTGATGAACTGATTCTCACGCGATTCGCGAACCGACCCGCGAGTATCCTACCGACTGCGCCAATCACGTAAGCTGCAGACGGAGGATCGAAAAAAAACCAAAATGATTTTAAACTAATTTATTAATAAGAAATAATTACAATATAATTAGTGAACCTATGCGATGTAAGAATATGGAATGACCATTTACATATAAAAATAACTTAACGCTAATGTCCAATTTTGCTGTGTCGGCGGCCCGTGGCGTGGATTGACGTCATCGGTGCAGTTTCTATGCGCTTGGCGTAAACACGAAGGAATTTGCATGTCAGCGCTATTGGTTAGGGATCCGTATTTAACACGTAAGAGGAAATCCAGACCAAAGTGGCGTGTTGTGTGCAGACCTGCTCCACTCAACCACCAGGACTCCTTCATCCCCCCGTACGGATCCCCGCGCACGGCACAAACACGCGGGAGGTCATTGCTATCCAACATCTAGTCTTGTTCGATGGTGGACACCCAGGGGCATGACCTCGTCACCCCTGCGATAAGTCGCCCAGCAGTTTCATTTACGTCTAATTCTTAGGGAATTAGACCAATAACAGGGCGGCAACCACGTGAAGGAAAACTACCAGACTTGCCTTGAGGATCTACACGACCGTGCGCTCTCCCTCAAGACCACGCCACCTTGTCGCCTCTGAAGGAGAAGGCAAGGTAGGCCTACATCTATACTACTAATCAAAGCATAGCACAAATGCAGACCAGCCCCAACGTCCTAAAGCCCTCACTATCTTTTAGCCACAATATTTTGCGGCCGTCCTTGTCTGACATAAAACATTTTTCATCGATAATTATAACTATATTATTGCATCAATCGAAATCCTAATATTCTATTGCGAAGTGTACCCGGTTTTGCCTGTGAATATCTGACAGTAAAATTTTCCTGTTTTCTTGGCTGACCTACAACATTTCACAGCAGCTGGTTCCGTACAGTTTGTAATGTCACGTCATGTTTAGTAGCCGTGGAACGAGTAGTGAACTTGTGAGGAAGGGCTCAGCCATATGCCAAGCAACTATATCACGGTGCCGCGCCTTGGCATCTGTTTATGCAAATCCAGCCTTTGGTTTCGGTCGGCGAGGATAAATGCTTCCCTAATCTGTATAACGATGGACCCACAATTGCACAGTTCTTCTCTGAGAACAATAATAAAATATTATTACAAAAAACATAAATCAATAACATGTGGATTATTTAAATCCACATGTTACTGATTGTTGTTTACATATTAAACTTCTAAACATAATAAAAACATTAAATCATCAGCCATCGGAGCCATTGGTGAGTAACAGTTACTCACCGATGGCAATATCATTAAACACCTCCCAATTTCACTAATTGAAACGTTTTGCTCAGGCAAAATAATTATTTCAGCTCTTACAAGACATACGTGTAGTAAAGTGATTCACGAATAAAAGTACTTCTCAAAACTTGCAGGGTAACGTATGAACAACTTTATACTAACTTAAATATGAATTGTCATTTTTAGAGGGTAGACAATTAATATATTCAAACCCAAATATAAAGAAGACTTGCTAATAGTTTAGCAATGTACCTTCTAGTCTAAAAGATTGTCTAAATAAGGATGGTTATACAAGAACCTTAACGTTTTTGAAATTGATAAATATGTATAAACTTATGTAACCTATTCTAATATATATAAACTAATGTTACCTATTCTACTATAATGTTTACTGTGGTCGCTAATGACCTTAGATGTTAAAAAGCGACCTAAAATAAAAAAATAAAAAAAATGTAAAATATTTTATTAAAACATACAAAAACATTGAGCCGTTGGCAGTTGGATTCGATCTTACGGCGCCAGGGCGTAAGATCGACTAATGCACCACGGAGATGATTGTTACTATAGCTAAAATGTTTCATATTTCCCGCAACATAATAGTGACAAGAAATTGCAAGTGTGTGTTTGTTTTTTTTTTAGAATCTGTAGGCTCGCGTTTGACCACTATTTCGCCTGATGTTTAGCGATGATGCGGTCTACGATGAAGCACACTTACCTAGAAGAAACCTATTCAGTCTTGACTTAAAGACCCCAAGGTTGTAGCTATCAGGGAACAAAGACTCCGGAAGGGAGTTCCACTCCTTAGCTGTGCGCAAAATGATAGATTTCGGTGTGCGTGGACAACAGATTATTGTGAAGCAAACATCAATAAATAGAAGTAATACACCCGTTGTAAAAACGCACACTAAAATCTATGTTGGTGTGCCCTGCAAACCTATCTGATTTGCTTTGTGTACAAATGGGCGCACGGTAGGCGCAGTGGTTGAGTGATTGACTGCTGCGCTGCGTGTCGCGGGTTCAATTCCTGCACGGAACAAATATTTGTATGACGTACAGATAGTTGTACCGGCTCTGGGTGTTTTTGAATTTATATGTTTGTAAACGCACCCACGATACAGGAATAAATTCCTAGGGTGAGGCAAAGTTCTTTTACAAAAATAAAATTAATGACAGCACGTTATGCCGTTGTTGATCCCAGCACTAATGGCTTAACGTGCTTTCAAAGGCACGGAAGAAACTCGATACATTAGGATGGTCACCCATCCATAAACCGACCTGGGCAAGCGTTCCTCAACCTAGTAGATCGACCGGTGCTGCTGTTATTATTTAGGAAATTTTCTCCCTTTATAATAATAAAAACAATGGAATCAATCGAATCCAAAATTCCAAAGTAGGTAATTCTTGTTTTTTTTTCAATTATCTTATATTGTCCCCTGCTGGGCTTTTGCCCAGCAGTGGCCCATAGCCTTCCAACGCTCTTTGAAATAACTTATAGCAATAAATCTAAAATCGACAGGTTTTTAGACAGAATGCGCGCGCGCTCCAAGGAATCTTAAGACTTACATACTTAAAAGTAATTTAGCCAACATGAAGTTACCGAAATTATTCGATAAGTTCAGAACGACTTAGACTACAGATTACTTTAATTAATATAATACAAACCTTTTCACAAAAAATAAACCGACTTCTAAAGCAAAACACTAAACAGTGCAAAAATAACTTTCGTTTCGGCAGTCGGTTTCTTTGGTACCTCGATTCCTGCATGGAATAAATAAATATTTGTATGGCCTACAGATATTTGTGCCGGATCTGTGTGTCTTGTGTACGTAAGTTTAAATGTTCGTAAACGCATCCACGATACAGGAAGAAATTCCCAGTGGGGAAAACAAAAAAAAAATTTGCACACGTGTTAGAAGCCCGTACAGAGTAAAATATGTGAATATTTTGCAATTCCAACAATATTATATACGTACGTGTCGAATTGATTACCTCCTTTATTTTGGAAGGCGGTAAAAACTGAACAGGTTATCTACCTACATTAATCTGAAATCCGCTTGAATTTCTGCGAAAGTTAAAATTCTTTGACTAGGTAGACACTAGAGAATACAACGTCATATTTTAAATATTTTCAAACACAAGACTTGGCCCGTCAGTCTAAATCAACCAGAATTATAATGAACTTATCAAAATATTTGCATTAATAGTTTTATTCACGTCACGAATAACAAGTTGCCAGTTTGCATCTTTACGAAAACAATTTTTTACGACTAAATCGAATTTCACGCTGATATTCAAAGGTCGACATAAACAATATAATCTAAATTAAAAACTTGTGTTAAGGTCACATAAAAAAAAACCAGAAAATCGGGCGTCGTCTCTACTCTTACATTGCACTAAAAGTTCCGTACCATATAACCTTTTACAAAAAATACAACCGACTTCTTCTTGTAAAAGTACCGGCGTGATGTTATGTTAAGAAATGGTGTAAACAATAAACAGACATGCGATTGCAGCTATCCCGACAGATTAGCCGGCATTGATTGAAGAGTTCTCTGTTGTATATCTCCGAAGTTTTTCATCATAATTTAATCAAATTTAAATGAGACTACATGAGAAGCAACAGCTTTCAAATAAATCATCAAAATCGGTTCACCTAGAAAAAAGTTCTGAGGTAACAAACGTTAAAAAAGCGGTCGAATTGAGAACCTCCTCTGATTTGAAGTCGTTAACCGACTTCAAAGGAGTGTTTAAGAATAGTAGCAGGTGGCGTTCTGTAATTTCTGCCTACCCCATGAGATACATATTCGGAGTCGGAGGATACATATTCGCGAGCTGGCTAACCAAAACCAGATGTATCCACCGACTGCACAGCATGATTTTCTTCTTGTTTACGTCTTTTTAGTTCGCTTTTTAAGCAGTCGGGTATTTTGATTTTTTTAATTAACTTTTTTATATTTAGTTAATTTTTTTTTCGAATTAGGTACATTTAAATATATAAGTATTATATATTTTTGAAATCACCTCTTGAAACCCTTTATTTTGATACCCCACACGATGGGTTTGGAAGAAAAAATAAAAATGGCCCCCCACAATATGGCGCCCAAAAGCCGCCATTTTCCTATTTTCCAGTAGCCTATGACACTCGCAAGGTTAAGACGAATCGATTGACGTATGAATCATCAAAATCGGCCAACGCGTTAGGTCTCTGGAACGCCACATAGGAACAAACATACATACATACTTACATACATACATAGTGTTAGGTTTTTCTTTGATAAATACATCTTTTATTTGTTAAGAATTAAATTATTTATATTTAACATCAAATAGTACTTAATAGTTGTTAAAATGATTATCCTAGAAAATATTCGAATGTCAAATGTCGTCACATCTAATGACAGTTGTCGATTGGAGGGGGATTGTTCGGACACGAGGCGCGTTGAGTCGGTTCGTCAGTCTAGTCTGGGCGGGCTGGAAAGATTGTACTGTTGACCTAAGTGGATATATTGTACGGAGTTCATGGTAACTTAGTGTGAAATGGTAAATAAATAATAGTTCAAAGTCCAAACTGTGTGTTATTGCTGAATTACCAACTACACGTAAGTATTATCTATTCTTGAGTATTTTTCTATCCTACTGACCTACCGCTTTGTACTAGCTCTGTTGTCTATCTAGTGATCTATTACATTTCAGAAGCGAGATGTACGCGCCCATTACGAAATCAAGTGCTTTTGATTACGATTTTATTAAATTAGTATTAAATGTCTTATTAAAACTATATTTAATGTATTTTAAAAATATGAGGGTAGAACAAAAAAAAAAAACAAAAAAAAAATGTGACTAAGTATCTTGTCCCTTAAGCGGGGTTTCTTAAAGGGTTGTGAAAATTTGGTTATTTTTTAGCTCAGACGCACCGTTTCAGAGATATTTTCAAAATACCCTGCATACATTTTCAAATATATTTTGTGTACTTTAGTTATTCTTAAACCTTTTCTATTTGTTTTATGTACATCATGCCTCGTGAGGCGCCAGCCCAAGGCGCACCAGTCCAGGACGTCACAGCCCATGGTGACGCAGTCCAGGACGCCACAGCCAAAGGTGACGCAGTCCAGGACGTCGCAGCCCAAGGCGCAGCAGTCCAGGACATCACAACAAGAAGCTACTACAGCAGCAGCCTGGATGTTCATAGCTAAGTGATCGTTAATCTTTTACCGACTCTACTACTCAAATTTTCTATAGACTTATTCCATATTTATGGCTTTGCTGAGGGAGAACCATTTGCTTAGATGGGTATACTTCTCTACAAACTTGAGGGATGTTATTTACCTAGTGGATGACATGTGGTGATTATTTAGTCTTAACTTAATTTTTGCTGAGATTTTGCTGATATGGCTTCTTTATTGATAATGCCCAATATCCACTGGATTACCTTTTGTACAACAGGATGATTACTGATAGGCAATTTTGTCGCATCCCAGTAGCGATATGATATGTGTCGTTAGATGGATCTCTTCAGGGGGAATATTTCATGGCATATGGGTACTTGAGGAGCTAGAGAGCTTTAAATGTGAGTCATTTGAATTCCGGTATTTTTTCAACTAATTACTTTCATTAGTACTGTGCATTTCAATAATTGTTTTATAAAACTATAAGCGTTCACTTTTAAATATTGGCCTCTTACATGCCGATTTAGGAACAATGTTTTAAGAGTCTGCTCGACTAGACCAAACGTTAAGCCTGTCCTTCGCCCCACTAGCGCTGGGATATGCGTCTGATGAATCGTTTCAGTTTGAATATTCCTTATTATAACGACTTCTCTGGATAGTTGACACGTGAGGAGCTACAGAGTTCTAAATGTCATCCATTAAGTAGATATCATTTAAATTCTGGTATGTCGTCAATTGACTTACTTGGAATTTTGCTTTTTTTTGGGTTTGGACGTACTCGCTAGCCGTGTTTCTGTGAATGTAGTGATCCTTAATTAAAAACTTTTGAGTTCGGTGTTCGACTGGTTTTCCTGTTGGGGTCGTTAACTCTAAACGGACTAACTATTGACAATAGTTTTCTTGTAGCAAGTGTTCTAGAGTGGTTTTTTTTTTCGGTGGCGTTTGTCTTGTGGCTGTTAGGTACCAAAAGAAAAGGTAGTAATTTTGGTGCCCAATTGCTTGCCGATTTAGGTAATTGAATCTGAATATTTTTGAATTAGCAAAAGGCAGTATAATATCG
This sequence comes from Anorthoa munda, assembly GCA_945859665.1. Classification (NCBI taxonomy): domain Eukaryota; kingdom Metazoa; phylum Arthropoda; class Insecta; order Lepidoptera; family Noctuidae; genus Anorthoa; species Anorthoa munda. The sequence goes on along the minus strand of OX243896.1, from coordinate 16,118,261 downwards.
AGTATTCTTTTGAAAAGGTTTTTTCTGTTTTGTATCTTATGGCAGTTGGACATCGAGCACAAGTCTTGGTTTTGATGTCTAATGAGGCGCCTGTTTGGGTCACTAACGCTGGACCGACTTATAATTGACAATATTGGTTTTGTGGTAAAGATTCTTCTTTAGAGGCTCTTTCGGCGGTATATAGTCGTAGCTATTGGATGCCAATCCTTAAAATCGCTGCTCAATATAAGTTACCCGTTTAGGTCAATAACTCTGAACGAGAACGGGCCTTGTAAGAAGCAAGTGTTTTTCATGATCGATTGCATATATCGTTTGGCTGATAAGTTTTTGGGCAAATTTCCATAATCGGATTCCAGCCCATTCTCCTACAATTGTTTATGAACCTGCCTGATATATCTGATAGCTCTTCTCTGGTTTCATTTTCGTTGATTGTTGTAGGGTTTCAGGTACAGGGGAGTATTTATACCCCGCTTTGTTTAATCATACCAGTTTGTTGTAATGAATCTGGTTGGTTATATAGTTTGGCATAATAAACCGTAGCTATATATATGATCTCCATTCGAATTCACATTTGATAGTGTATTAGAGATGGATACATTTCTTGACAGGTGCTATACAGAGGGTCATTTGATGTCAGCGGTGATGATACTAAAGTGTGGGGATCAATTTTGTGATACTACGATAGCACTTTCACAATCTCATACATTTTTGTATTTTTTTATAGATGTATTTGTACGCTATACGTGTTGTTCTATAGGGAGTACCTCTTTATTTCTGTTTTGGTATGTTGTGAAGTTTTCTTTATCGTTTTTGTTCAGTTTTGGCTTATTTTATCATTGGTTTCTTCCATTAACTGTGCGGTTTTTCTGATAAATTCTATATTATTATTTTAGTAACTTTTAAACATTCCAGTACAGAGTGCACGATTTTTATGGTAATTTGTGTCATACTTTTCACGTGACGCTATAATTCCTGGTAGACTATTTTTAGGACCTTTTATAACTTCTTGCTCGTTCAACGTTTTCATTGTTAATGGCGTGTCAGAGAAGTGCGCCTGCTTCTTATCGTGGTATTCTGTTGGATTGTAGCTTTCTGCATTATGTGGTCTTATACAAACGAAACTGACGACGATACTTCGTACTTTGAAAGTAATTGTGGGTTCTGTTTTCGCATGTTTATTTTGGAGAGATCGATTAAGTGTTAACATGAAAATCTTGTTTATGATTTCGAGGTTTTACTCGTATGCGTATTGAATGAGTCTCACTCCACGAGTTCTGGTGGTTCCATAACTATTTTTTTCCAGCAACTAAATGCTGATGTTCCTTACCGATACCCCGATCTGTGCATTGAAATCACCCATACAGGTAATGTATTTTTCAAAACAGTTGTTACACATTGCGTACTTTCAGAGGCAATAATTATGATTCGAAAATTAAATCTTTTGCATAGGCATCTTTCTGTTACGCGTTCGAAACTTTTTTTATGAGCTCGATAATTATTTTTCGCAGTCGAGTTTCAAATGTATAAGTCAATTTAAAAAAGTTTAGTAGCAAGGAGTTTTCATAGATAAAATAAAATGGGATATATATTATACGAGGAAAAATGAATTACATTTGTTTATACGGATCTTCTTCTGACGATTCGTTGTCGTTTAAAAAAACAAATGTAATTCTTTTGATTGGTTTTTACTATTTCCCACAACTGTATTGAAAAACGTCGTGTGATGCACGGGTGTGTGGGTTTTTTGCGGACTCGTGTGAAAACTCGTTTGCAATGGCCTGCTTTCTACCCTTTTATCACAATGTACTATTATGAAGGTACTCGTAAAGTAATGAGTATTGCCAAGTTTTTATAAAAAAATAATTAGCGACGAGGTTTCGGAGGTTGCATAAGCCTGTATAATTGCAAAAGGCAGGTCATCTAGAACTATTTGTGGAACACAAACTCTTTCTGATATTTCGATGAAAGTTGAAATGTTTTACTTGTCTTTTGTCTTTACTAAGGGGATATTTTTGGTTTCCCTATGAAATACGTGTAATCATAGTCTTCGATAATAGCTTCCTTTAGTAGATGGACTTCAGTCAATCCCAGTATGTCATGGGTAATATTTGTAGCACTGTTTTAGCTCAATATGTTTTGTTTTGATGATAGTCATTTAACACTGAAAGTGCAATGTTTAAATCACTATTCGGTATTAGTGTCTTTGGAGGGTTTAATACTAATACTCCGCTGGCAGAACGCCGTAGAGGTCATATATGGAGTTAGTATGAATTGCGATATTAACCCTATACTGAATGAGGTCTTGCTTGAAGAGTAGTAGAGTGCGGTCGAAATTGTAAAGTTTAAATGTTGTTGGAAATAATTTGGTATGTTTGCCAATTTTTTTTATGTCTGTGATTAAGTCGCGGGGCTTGCCTATAGTCGAATAAATATCATAAATTGCCCTCAGGCGAATAAAATCGCAGTACTATTAAATTTGAGAACAAGTTGTGGCCTTACCTACAGGCGAATAAATCGCTATATGCGAGTAAGTCGCGGGTTTGCCTACAGGTGTATAAATCGAAGTATTATTAAATTTGCGAATAACTCGCGGGCTTACCTATATGCGAATAAATCGCAGGACTTGCCTACATGCGAATAAATTGCAATATGCGAATAAGTCGCGGGTTTGTTTATATGCGAATAAGTCGCGGGTTTGCCTACAGGCGAATAAATCGCAGTACATGTAAATTTGAGAATAAGTCGCGGGTTTACCTACAGGCGAATAAATCGCGGGACTTACCCACAGGCGAATAAATCGCTATATGCGAATAAGTCGCAGGTTTGTCTATATGCGAATAAGTCGCGGGTTTGCCTACAGGCGAATAAATCGCAGTACATGTAAATTTGAGAATAAGTCGCGGGTTTACCTACAGGCGAATAAATCGCGGGACTTACCCACAGGCGAATAAATCACTATATGCGAATAAGTCGCAGGTTTGTCTATATGCGAATAAGTCGCGGGTTTGCCTACAGGCGAATACATATCAGTGCATATAAAATTTAGAATAAGTCGCGGGACTTGCCTACATGCGAATAAATCAAAGATTTTGTAAGTATATGAATACCATGTTCCTATGTATCAAATGGATAAATTTAACTGTTAATTCTTTGTACCTAAGCGTGGTACAACCGTGTTGTTCTTGATGAATCATGCTTTAAAAATTACTCACGTATAATGTAACGAAGTAGCCAAATTTAAACGTTACAATTGATTAGATTTGTTTCCTAATTTTTGTAAGTCTATATGCGAGCAAGTCGCGAACTGATATATATGCGAATAAGTCACGGGTTTATATACAGGCGAATAAAATGCAGATTTTGTAAATATGTGAGTACCATGTTCATATTTATCAAATGAATCAATATAATTGTTATTGCTTGAAATACTTTATATCTATACATGGAACAGCCGTTTTATTCTAGGTATAAAGTATTTATAGAATCATACTTCATAAGGTACTCGCATATAATTAATGAATTAATATTGAATAAAATATTTAAAAGAAGTTTTTATTTTAAAGAAAAGGGTAAGTGTGGAGTTTCTTGTCCATTCTTCTCCATAGCAAACTACTTTTGCGAATGGACAGTAGAATCATTTTTTTTTTGTGACTTTGAACTTTTTACATTCAAAAGTGCCATTGAATGGTTTGATGGATTTGATTTTAGATTTTGAAAACTGACTCAACAGGCCGAGTGTTAGGTTATCACCGGATACGTGTATGGGGTCATACACGTTGTCAGGATGGTCGAGTGTTAGGTTTTTCTTTGATAAATACATCTTTTATTTGTTAAGAATTAAATTATTTATATTTAACATCAAATAGTACTTAATAGTTGTTAAAATGATTATCCTAGAAAATATTCGAATGTCAAATGTCGTCACATCTAATGACAGTTGTCGATTGGAGGGGGATTGTTCGGACACGAGGCGCGTTGAGTCGGTTCGTCAGTCTAGTCTGGGCGGGCTGGAAAGATTGTACTGTTGACCTAAGTGGATATATTGTACGGAGTTCATGGTAACTTAGTGTGAAATGGTAAATAAATAATAGTTCAAAGTCCAAACTGTGTGTTATTGCTGAATTACCAACTACACGTAAGTATTATCTATTCTTGAGTATTTTTCTATCCTACTGACCTACCGCTTTGTACTAGCTCTGTTGTCTATCTAGTGATCTATTACAATAGACTGATAAACACATTACCCTCCTTCGGCAGTCCGGTAAAAAAAAATATACTGCTACTAAATAATTAACTGAAAAGAGAAAAACAAGTACCTACTAGGTATAATTTATGAGGTGTTCTTGTGTTTCTCTTTGCAGTTAATATTTATTTAGCAGTCGTGTTATTGTTTTTTAAATATAAGCATATTGTGTACCTTTTTTGTTATTATTTTTCAAAACAACTAAACGAGACAATAATAAAACTTAGGTGTATATATAAACTCCAGCCGGAGGTCGGCAGAAACTACAGAACGCCACTTTCTACGATTCTTAGTGGGATGCACTACTTTTGACGACGACAAAAAACACGACGATTGGTGACGTGACAATATAGTCCGGTCAAATTAGACCAAAAAATAGGGGTAGGTTTACAGTAATTCGCATAGAGCTGAAAATTAGTAAGAATGTTCGGAACACCATTATAAATAAAATGTAAAAAGTCCCCATCGATCCCACATTTGCAAAAAAAAATATTCAAGGTCAAAGTTCGCAAATATGGGTTTTTTTGCGTTTTTTAGCCGAACGGTAAGTTATGGGCAGGCTTATGGCGCACTGTAAAGAATATCGCCGTTGAGGCTATGAAACACGGCGGTGTCGTCACATTGATATTCGGATACAGGGTTTACTACAGTAAGTATCAAATCAATCCTTAATGCACACCATGGGTAAAGCGCGGTCACCTTGAGAGCTATTAGATATATTGCCATTTCTACCTAATGTAAGGCAAGTGTCATTTAATCTCTGCGAATCTCTCTCTTCTTTCGTTCTTTTCATTCTTTCTATAGACTCGTTTGACATACATTTTTAACATTGTTCCTCTCCAATTTATGACTACTTTTATTGTGTGAATGAACTAATAAATAAAAAACATTTGAGTCACAGAGCCACATATACATAAGAGAACTTATTTCTGTGGTCAGCAAAAACACAAAACGCTCGCATAAAACTTCAGTTTTTTCAGTAATAACAAATTGAGCAAAATATTTTATTTGAAATGATGAATTTATTTGAAAAGGAAAATAGCTATTTTCCTCGTCTTATCCACCAACTCGACTCCACCTTAAATCATCAAATTGACAGTTACCTACAGCTTTTTATTTTTTTAACCTCTTTCTTCACGCCTGGATCGAGTGGAGTTCCTTCAATCTGACTGAATATGCGTAAATGAATCTCTATCGTTGTCGTCATACCAATGACCAGTATTGGCATCCTATTTGACACCAACTGCACTCTTCAACACTTCCTATTATTTTTGTTTTAGTGATAACGGATCCGGAGGACGCTCTGACAGCTGCAAACGCTTGTCTGCAGAAACATTTCGCGTACGATTACGCCAAGTCCTGGCTGGGAGAAGGACTCATTACATCTTCAGGTTAGTAGTCAGTTCGCAGTAGCAGGGAAATGATAATGATGAGGATTATGATGACCCATCAACTCACACACTATCTCGAGATTTATATGATATTTGGTATGGAAATAGTTTGAGACCTTGGAAAGAACATAGGATAGTTAAAATGGAAAATGATCATTTAGGGGATGGACAGGGCGGTAGAAGTTTGTATGGTAAATTAAAATTTCTCAAGTAAGGCGGCCCACACACTTATAATATTATGGCGCGATATAAAAACATGGCTATTCAAAGTACTAATGCTACGCAGACGAAGTCGCGGGGAACAGCTAGTATACATATAAATTTATATATATTAAATTGTTTCACCAACTATTATGGGTAAGCTCACTTAGCCTGACGTACTTATCCACGTATCTTAGGGTGACGGGTCCAGTTGTAAAGATCCTCAGACTCTCCTTGATCACAGCCTCGGTGTAGACCAACCTCTGAAGGTCTTCCTTCTTAACATCTCTGTCTGCTGGGAAGATTTCTTTGATCCTAAAAGCAGAATGTTTATTTAATAATTAATATATAAGTTTATTAGTACATAAAAAACAACAACACAGTATATAGCATATGGAAACTGGGTTGTACTACCAAGTTTAAAATTATTGTCTGCTTTTATAGGTACGCAGACCTGTATCTTAGGAGTCGGATATTTTGCGGCTTCAATTTATATAATAAACAATACATCCGTTGACGATACTTTTCTGTTTGTTTACTGTGGTTGTTAACACAGCAAATAGAGTGAAAGATTATGTGCTATTCAAGACTATAATCTGTCTCTGTACGAAATTTCATCCAGATCCGTACAGCCGTTCTGGCTTGATTGAGTAACAACAAACATCCATTCAAACTTTCGCATTTGCAATATTATATACAAATAGTATATATACGTAAGACGCGTGAACTTTGAGCCAACAAGTGTTGACTTGTAAATACAAAACGACAAGGGTTTGTTTTACATGTAGAGAAACCGTAGTGTCTTGGAAGGAGATTTTTGTCCAATGGAAGGCCGCAGCCTTACTGTGAGAACTTCGGCTTCAGAATATAGCTGATCAGTAGGGTAGTCTCTAGTTTAAAAAAGTATCACTTTAAGAATTGCTCGTTGTGTGTTCTGCAGATATCATTGCGATTTTGTAAGTACCGCCCCACACCGGAATGCAGTACATAATGATATACTGACAAAAGCCTGAGTTCTTTAAAAATGTATATTAGTCTTCTGATTCTAGTACAGAGTGCCTATATATTATGCGCGTGCCACTTAGTTTTTCGTCAATAGTCACAGGAACTTAATATTGAGGATAGTCAAGTGCTGAGAGCAAGACAGTTACATCCTGCTTAATTGTTAAACATTGCTGTAGAAATTCAATAAGAAAATGTTTTTTTAATCTTTAATTTGAATCGTCGAAGATAATGAAGATATTAATCAAATTTTATATGAAGAAAACGCTATTCACCATGTTAAATTACTTATTAGCTTTGTGCTTAAGTTACCGTACCGAAGAATTTTTCTGAGTTACGATGTAGGAACTGGTGATGCCAACAATACACATTTGCATCTGTTCATGAAAATTTTATTTTAAATTTAAGGTTTTGTTAAGTCTCAAAATATAGAATCGTTTTAATCGAATACAATGCGGGTCATGATCGAGCGATTGATAACACTCCACCTCGGTAGCTCGAAATTTATCTTACATGCGAGTAGGTTGCATGTGGAAATGTGGTCTTTATTAGAACAAAGATGATAATTATAGCCTATTGGGGGATAATCACAAGGGCTCTCCGAGGCACGCGTTCGTCATACAATACAACAAACGTCCTGCCACCGGGTTGCAACCTACCTTGAAATGCCTGACACGGAACTCTGCTATCATTTTGCTTGATGGAAAACTAACACCCACTAACACCAGTAGCAAGGTTGGGGCCTTGCTACTGGTGTTAGTGGGTGGTGGTAGCGGTTGCTGGTGGTACTGACAGTCTATATCACCCCACTACTAGGCAAATCATTAGCCCTGGATCTAGTACTAAGTTGAACTCACTCTTGGTATATCTTGTCCTGTACTTCAGGATGAGTTCCCAACAGTATCATAATGTAGCTCAGCAAGTATCAAAGATGTATCAAAGCCTGTCACGATGGCTGTGTCTACCTCTTCCCTGATCTCCTTGTCAGTGAGCGAATTATCTTCTGATAACTCCAGAAGAAGTTCCAGGAAAGGCTTGTATTTTGTACCTGTAATAATTAAAACTGAGCTGACCTGATTGTCTCTCACGTATTAGAATTTGAGATGGTATGTTTTGTAGGTAAGATTAAAAGAAAGTACTTACATGAAGTATATACGCCATTACTCCTAGCCATTTTCTTCCTTTGTATTACCTTCAACAGGAAATAAAAACTATAGTATAAAATTTATTTAGTTTAAAATAACTTGGCGAACAAATAACAAGACAGTGGCTGATCAAATCAAAAAAAGAGGTGGTTACTTACCTTATCAGACATATCATTGAGAATTTTCGCCAGTTCATCACGGCGTCTTTGAAGACCACACAATTTAAATATTGTGTCACTTTGGAGCCAAAACCAAAAGCCAAAACCCACATGCTCTCTCGGTCCTGCTTGGTGCAGAACTCCTTCCAGTTGGCTGTGGCTGCTTCCGTTGCTGCTGTCGTGTAAGTTTGTTTGGCCAGCACGTACTCTTGGATGGTGAAGTGTCTCCGGCTTGCGGCTGCGTTTCGGATCCTTCATTAATTATGTTTAGCTGGATATTTAGTTTTTAATTATAGTATTTTTAGTTTAGTTTTATGGGTAGAGAAGCTAGGGTATGTTTTGGTGGGAATTGCTGTTGGTGAGAGCAGCATTACCTATAAAATGCCAAAAATACCTTCTGCTGTACTCGTGGCGGAGTACCGTATAAAGCAGAGCCCTAGCCAGTCCGAATCATCCACGTCCCCGTCGTTCTCCCTGGGACCTGATGCAACCGCGCCGCCGCGCGTCCGCCACCCCGAGTTGCAGCTGAGCTAACGGATGCAGGGCGAAGGGCGAATATTCTGCGCCTTAAAACAGAATCGTCTCACTAGGGAGGATACCCGAAATAAAACCGAGCACATCCGAAGGCTCTGAGGCGGCAGCCCCGCTATCGGATTAAGGCACAGTGGGCTAATCACCCGCTTGCCCGACAATAATTGATTCCTGAAACCGAAACAGAAAGAAACCGGACCGATCTTTTACCGACGACTTTTGGCATGAAAAAACGGACACGAATTGCTTATTGGAACGTACGCACGCTTAGCGATGACAGCCGACTAGCCCAAGCAGAAGCAGTAATGCTTAGCTACAACTTGCAGATACTCGGTCTAAGCGAAGTAAGGAGAAACGGTTTTGGTGAGCTGAGAACGTCCGGGGGCTTGACTTTGCTGTATTCAGGTAAAGAAAGTGAGGAAGATGTGCGCGAGTATGGCGTGGGGCTCCTCCTTTCTAATGCAGCTAAGAATAGCCTCTTGGACTGGAAACCGATCTCAGACCGGATCATGTATGCCCGTTTCAACTCAAGAGCCCGGAAGATCTCCATTATCCAGTGCTACGCCCCAACCAATGCATCAACAGAGGATACCAAAGACGACTTCTACAATGCTCTCAACGCCACCCTTAGGAGCATCAAAAAGCAAGACATCGTCATCGTCATGGGAGATCTGAATGCAAAGGTTGGGAGTGTTAACACTAACCGCGAGCGGCATATGGGTACACAGGGACTTGGAGTGTGCAACGGGAATGGGGAACGATTTATCGAGTTTTGTCAGAACCACGACCTTACCATCGGAGGAACATTATTCCTTCATGGCGACCACCATAAGTACACGTGGAACTCACCCGATGGGGTCACCAAGAACCAAATTGACCACCTCGCCATTAGTTCCAAATGGCGGTCTTCACTGCTCGATGTCCGCAACCGCAGGGGCGCCGATATTGATAGCGACCACCATCTGGTAGTTGCTGAAGTCCGGCTCAAGGTTGCAGTAGCCCGTGCGGCTGGAGGACCTGGCAAGATTGGAAGAAGGTTCGATGTGAGCAAACTGCAAGACTCAGACTCGCGTAAAACTTTTCAGTTGGAATTGCGCAATCGCTTTTCTGTACTCGATGCTGCTACGGACTCATTAGACGAGGAGTGGAACCGCATCAAAGTGGCCTATACAGAGGCCAGCTCCGTCGTTCTAGGGCACAGATCGACTCATTCTCGGGAGGACTGGATGTCACAACGCACGTGGAACCTGATCGAAGATAGAAGGAATCTTCATCTGAGACTGCTTGAGACGCATAACGACGCCATACGAGCAGACATTAACACACAATACCGTCAGAAACGCAAGGAAATCTATCGCAGTACCCGCAAAGATAAGAGACGGTGGGCTGATGGTATTGCTGATCGTGCTCAACAAGCTGCAAACGCCGGCAACTTGAAGGTGTTGTACAATGCTACCAAAACCTTGGCAGGTAACAGCAGGTCGAGGAAGAAGCCGCTGAAGTCCAAAGATGGTCAGCTCATTGTGACGTCAGAAGGGCAGCTACTTCGCTGGCGTGAACACTTTGAAGAGGTCTTCCGTTTGTCAGCTACATCGACGCCTGACGCGCTGCAAGTCAGTTCCCCACCATCCCAGCTCCTCAACATGAACACGGAACCACCGTCAGCCTCTGAAGTTGCGGAGGCAGTACGCTCTTTGAAGACAGGCAAAGCACCAGGACTCGACCTGATAACTGCGGAAATGCTACAAGCCGACTTACCCACCGCAGTCGACGTCCTGACACCGCTCATTGAAAAGATCTGGATCGCCGAAGAACTCCCAGATGAATGGAACAAAGGCCTTCTTATAACTGTTCCTAAGAAAGGTGATCTTAGCCAGTGCGATAACTGGAGAGGTATAACGTTGCTCTCGATTCCCTCTAAGGTTTTTTGCAAGATCATCCTGGATAGAATGTCGAAGGCCGTGGATCCTCTTCTACGCAAGGAGCAGGCTGGTTTCCGCTCGAGCCACTCCTGTACGGACCAGATCAACACTCTCCGTATCATACTGGAACAGGCATCAGAATGGCAGAGGGAGGTTTATCTAACCTTTGTAGACTTCGAAAAGGCCTTTGATACGCTGAAGTGGTCTAGTATCTGGTCCCGCCTACTGGACATTGGAGTGCCGCCGAAAATAGTCCGTCTGTTGCAGAGTATTTATAAGAAATATTCCTGTAAGGTTACTCATAACGGCCTAATATCGGATGACGTAACAGTGCACGCGGGTGTCCGCCAAGGCTGCCTCCTGTCGCCGCTCCTCTTCCTAGTCGTTCTTGATGGAATTATGCTTCGCATCCATGATAACAGGCGCCGCGGCATAGAGTGGGGATTATCCAACGTCTTGGAAGACTTGGATTACGCCGATGACCTATGCCTCCTGAGTCATACCCACACCGATATGCAAGCAAAGCTAAACGATCTACGTCAGGAAGCGGCAAAAACGGGGCTCAAAATAAACATCCGGAAGACCCAGGAAATGAGAACTGGTGTGAAGAACCATTCACCGTTGCTGATTGGCACAGAGGCAGTGGAACGCGTCCACAAATTTACATACCTCGGGAGTGTCGTGTCAGAGACTGGGGGAAGTGAAGAGGACATCGCTTCACGGATCGCCAAAGCCCGAGCAACCTTCGCGCAGCTGAGACCTGTTTGGCAATCGCGGAAACTGACCCGAAGGATTAAACTCAAAATCTTCGGGTCCAATGTCAAATCCGTGCTGCTCTACGGGTGCGAAACGTGGAAGGTCACAAAGGACATCTCACGCCAAATACAAGTCTTCGTCAACCGCTGTCTTCGTCGCATTCTCGGAATTTACTGGCCCGAGACCATCTCCAATGTAGAGCTGTTGGAGAAATGCCACGAGAGCCCGATCGACCGCCAGATCATGCGTCGCAAGTGGAGATGGATTGGCCACACGCTCCGAAGGGGTCCCGATCACATACCCAAGCAAGCTTTGGACTGGAATCCCCAAGGGAAAAGAAAGCGTGGCCGTCCCCGTCAAACCTGGCGTCGCACCGTGTTGGCAGAAGCGACGAGCATCGGAATGACATGGAGCGAGGTGAAGCGTGAAGCTCAAGATAGATCGCGATGGAGGACATCTGTGGACGCCCTCTGCCCCATCTAGGGGTTATAGGACATTAAGTCAAAGTAAGTCAAGTAACACTGGATCTTTTAGTGCCGAACCTTCGGCACAATAACAACTTTATAAATTGTATTTTTTTTTTGTATCGGTTGGCGCTATAATTAAAGCCTACAAAACGTTTATATTTAATTAATTAATTACAACTTTTTATATCGGCTATTCACAGCAGAAATTTAACGGTAGGTACAGTGACTAACATACTCATTTTTTATCTTCCGATGATAAATGATTTTATTTCTGTAAGTTGGTTTGTACAAACACTTTTACATGTCGATCATATTTTTTAAAACTAGATGAGGTCGGCGTTTCCTGTCTGACTACTCTGAGAAGAAAGGCCGAAACAAACTCAGAGATCACAGTCTCTTTTAAAGTCCAGACAAAATCTTGGTTAGGTCATGTGAAGACCATGTAGACTGATGTCTGAAATGGTCTCTTGAGGAAAGAACCAGCCAGATTGAGTGGACCTGTCCAGTCAGTGCACGCATTAGTCAATAATCGTGCAAGAAAGGACATTCGGGTAGGCCGCATAAATACTCAAACTGCCAGACCATGATTAAAAACTAACTAAGATAAATTTAAATAAAAATAAAAAAAAGAATGATCCACATAGTCTTCACATTCACAATAATTAAAATAAAATAATATATTACTTTAAAAAGTAAATATTCTTGTCATTGCAAGAAAAAAAAATATTAAAAAACTAAATTCAAGTTGCAAAATAGAAAAAAAAAAAAACTTAATTAATTGGAGCATTTCAATCCCAAGCCTTTTTGTCCTCAACGTAATCTTTAATGTTATAAAACGCTTTCTGGCACAACTTACGTTTAATGAATGATTTGAATTTATTTACACTTAGACCTTGTACGTGGCTTGGAAGCTTATTATAAAAGTGCACACATTGACATCTAAACGAGCCACCTATTTTCTTGAACCTTGTTGTAGGTACTACAAATTTGTGTTTGTTCCTAGTATTTATGTTATGGATATCACTGTATTTTTTAAACAATTTTATATTTTTATGGGCATATAAAAGATTTTCATAAATATACTGAAAAGGCACAGTCATTACATTAATCTCCTTAAATTTCTCTCTGAGAACTCTGTCTCGGGCTTAATTTATAAATTGATCAGACTGCTCTTTTCTGCAAAACAAAGATAGTCTGGATGTCGGCGGCATTTCCCCACAACAGAATACCATACGACATTACACTATGAAAATAGCTAAAGTATACTAAACGGGCTGTCTCTATGTCAGTTAAATTACAAATTTTTCTAACAGCATATGCTGCGGAGCTTAGTTTCTTTGACAATTTATCTATATGTTGGCCCCACTGAAGCGTAGCATCCAATGATGGATGACAATCAGTCACGACCAGAGGGAGATATAAGCGGTTTACTTGCTTTTTAATGCATAGGGGTAACGCACCATCAAACTTCTATAATTTTCTAATTAAAAACGAAATACGTAACATTTTGGAATATCTCAGAACTACTATTGAATGTGCACTTACTATCTTTCTGGCGTTTGATAGCCAGCCCTATATCGAATTAAAGTAAAATCATCTCATACTTACAGCAAAATGTACAGTATGATCGAAAGGTCCTTTGGTGACCTGAGCTTTCAAACTGTCGACCAACTTCCTTGACTGGCTGTTGAAGACCTCCAGAAAGTTGAGCATCACTGGTAGGCTGAAGGCGGGGGTCAGTAACTTGCGGTGGCGCTTCCAAACTTCACCTGGTCATATTATTAAGAGTTTTAGATGTTTGATTTGTGTAAGTTGGTATTTAAAAGTACAAGTTTTGGGTTACCATAAAAGTAAGAATTTATTTTAAGGTATGCTTTCCCATTAAGGTTTTTGATCTGTATTTAACTCAACCAATGGTTAAATATAGACCAGGTTAGATAATTTTTGGACACAAAAAAAAATAGTAGGATGAAACCTTGTTGAAGGAAACTTTTTTTCTGTTTTTGCCATTTAACTTTTTTCCATAAGACTTGTAGTTTCGCCGAAAATCGAGATAAACCGCTTTTACCCTTGAAAACTTACCCCCTTCCACTTCCCGATCTCAGATCACCCGTAAATTATTTTTTCTTTCACTTTTGTTATTTTCTCTTCCATTTCCAATGGGTTTCATCCTACTATATTTTTTTTCACGTTTTACCATTTTCAAAGGCTTCAGCCCTGGTTTTAAATTGCGATAATACGGTTTTACTCATCAATTGTTAATATAACAAATGGTTAAATAATTTACTCTCCAACTTATTTGACCATTTATGAGTCTAATATAATAATGATAAAACGCGTTTTATCGCAATTATAAACCATTGGTTAGCATATTATTAACCATGGGTTCAGTTAATTACGGGTCAAAAAACTGAGCCTTAGTGTGTGGGTTGATGGGTCATCACACTCGTCATCATTACCATTTCCTTTACTAACCTGAAGATGTAATGAGTTCTTCTCCCAGCCAGGACTTGGCGTAATCGTACGCGAAGTGTTTCTGCAGACAAGCGTTCGCAGCTGTCAGAGCGTCCTCCGGATCCGTTATCACTAAGACAAAAATAATAGGAAGTGTTGAAGAATGCAAATAAGATGAGTGTAGGTGTCAAATAAGATGCCAATTCTAGTGATGGGTATGACGACAACGATAGAGATTTATTTACGCAATATTCAGTCAGTTTGAAGGAACTCCACTCGATCCAGGCGCGATGAAAGAGGGTAAAAAAATGAAAAGCTGTAGGTAACTGTCAATTCGATGATTTAAGGTGCAGTCGACTTGGTGGATAAGATGAGGAAAATAGTTCTTTTTCCTTTTTCACCATTTTAATTAAAATATTTTGCCCAATTTCTTGTTACTGGTAAAACTGAAGTCTTATGTATGCGTATTGTGTTTTAGCTTTAGTTGCTGACCACAGTAATAAGTTCTCATAAGTATATGTGGCTCTGTGACTCTAACGTTTTTTATTTATTAATTCATTCACAAAGCAAAAGTAGACATAAATTGGAATGGAACAATGTTAAAAATGTATGTCAAACGCTATCAAAATGTTACGTGATCGATTCCTTACATTTTGGCATGTCGACCATTGCCATCGCAGAGATTGAATGACACTTGTCTATAGCCTAACATTAGGTAGAAATGGCAATATATCTAATAGTTCTCAAGGTGACCGCGCCTTAACCATCTTTCATTATGGTGTGTAATAAGGATGAAAGCGGTTGATACTTACTGTAGTAAATCCTGTATTCGAATATCAATGTGACGACACCGCCGTGTTTCATAGCTTCAACGGCGATATTCTTTACAGGGCTCCATAAGCCTGCCCAAAAGAGAAAAATTAAATAACCGACCAATGATTATAAGAATGCAGGGGTGAATGGAAACAAAATTTTGAAGAGCTCTAAATAGTATAATGTTAGTAGGTACTCCAAGATATTAAATACTATAGCTGTTCCCCGCGGCTTCGCTCCCGTGGACCACCCCACAGGACGCGTTTTCGGGATAAAAAATATAGCCTATGTTACTCGGGAATAATGTAGCTTTCTATTGGTGAAAGATTTTTTATATCGGTCCAGTAGTTTCGGTGCCTATTCGGTACAAACAAACAAAAAAATCTTTCCTCTTTATAATATTAGTATAGATATAGATTAGTATAGAAATATAAAAAAACCCGACTGCTTAAGAAGCGAACTAAAAAGACGTAAACAAGAAGAAAACCATGCTGTGCAGTGTGGTTTTGGTCAGCCAGCTCGCGAATTCACCACCAACCACCAACCACCACCACCACCACCGACTACAGTCTGGTTTTGAAAAAGACATACTACACAATGAATGAGTACCTGTCAGATAGAAATTTGTGTGTATAATATTATTACATATTGTTATGGTGAATACTTGGGGCTGATTTTTTTTTTTGTCTTTTTCATTAGACATAACTAAATTATTATGACATTATAAACTCTGTCATTGCTTACTTATGTATTTGAATTTATGACATTGTATAACTTATTAGTTTTGTATTTATGACGTTGTATAACGTATTAACTTAAATTTATGACAATTAAAAGGGTATTATTATGAAATTATGACATTGTATTGGGTATTAATTTGAATTTATGACATTGTATTGGGTATTAATTAATGAGATTTTAAAATGTATTCATTTGAATTTATGAGATTGTATAGGGTAACAATGTTGAATGTCTAACATTGCATATGGTATTAATTAGAATTTATGATATTGTATAAATATAATGATAATTTTGCATGCCTGAATTGGTGCAACACAGTGGACTGTGCATTCACTTGACATCTGGTAATGTATGAATATGTACTGTGTTGAGCAATAAATATTTGAATTTGTTTTCTTACTTTTTCAATATTTTTTTTTATTTGTAAATTTTTAGTTAACGTATTTTTTTTAATAATATAAATTTAAACATATAAGTGTTATATATTTTAAAACACCTCTAAAAATTCTTTATTTTGATACCCCACAAGACGGGCTTGGAAGAAAATAAATATTGGGCCCTCACAATATGGCGCCTTTAATCCGCCATTTGTCTACTTTCCAATTTTAATTTAGCCAGTGACACTTGCAAGGTTAAGACGAATCGATTGACGTTAGAATCACCAAAATAGGCCAATGCGTTTGGTCTCTAGAATGCCTCATAGGAACAAACCTACATACATTCATAGACTGATAAACATTACCCACCTTCGGCAGTCGGGTAAAAACCGATGCTTTGTTTGAAACCATAAAGTGGTATCAACGTTAAAAACCTAATCAATGTTTTGTTCCCATTCACCCGTGCATTCCTATTTACCCCGTTGTTGGTAGGTACCAACAATGGCTTAGGTAAGCAACTACAATTTCACCGAGGTGTAAGTTTAACATGACTTTACTTTCAAATCAAATCAAATGTTTTTGATGCAAGCGTTAATTCGACATTTTTCTGCCTGACTATACATCGACGTTTTACGCCTATCAAAATAGAAATATGCAGGTATTATTATTCGGGTTGCGTGGACACGGACCCGGAATTTTGGATTCGATTGATTCCATTGTTATTATTATTATAAAGGGAGAAAATCGCCTAAATAATAACAGCAGCACAGGTCGATCTACTAGGTTAAGGAACGCTTGTCCAGGTCGGTTTATGGATGGGTGACAATCCTTATGTACGAAGATTCTTCTGTGCCTTTGAAAGCACGTTAAGCTGTCATTATTGTTATTTTTTTTATAAGAACTTTGCCTCACCCTAGGAATTTTTCCTGTATCGTCGGTGCGTTTAAAAATATTTAAACTCACATACACAAACACCCAGAGCCGGAGCAACTATCTGTAGGTCGTACAAATATTTGTTCCGTGCAAGAATTGAACCCGCGACACGGAGCGCAGCAGTCAATCACTCAACCACTGCCCCAACCGTGTGCCTATTTGTACATCCTTTACAGTAGTTACGGGTAGTCAGAAGCCAGTACATTTGAAACCATTCTTGCTTACTGGGATGAGAAGGTAAGATATTATAGGCAGCCGCTTCTAGTATAGTACCGGTACTCAGCTGCATTCGGCTATATTGGAAGCCGTCTCCAATACAGTTGCAAAAACGCTAGGCCAATTAAAAGAAAGATGCACCCTCCATTTTATTACCGTACCCACCTAAGTTAACTCTCTACTTCTCCTGGAAACCATCCGTAGCATACACACCGATTGGTCCGTCCTCGCCGCCGAGGCCCCGCCGCGAAGTCCCAGTCATTATTTATGTAGCCGGCCCGCGAATAGCTGTGCCATAGTTAATTCTAATTAGTTAATTGGAGTTTCTTGTCCGTTCTTCTCCACGTAGGCTTATTCCGAACGGATGGTAGAATCACTTTATTAAGATCCAGCCTTAGTTGTCCCCCCAGCGACGCCCTGAGCCGAGGTTCGACCCCAACTGGGGTAGCCCTCAGCGTTGTCGCTTAGGTTTAGTAAATTTTTGCCTAGCTGGAGGCTATATTGTTTAGTCTCCGTAGGAAAGCCCGGTTAAGCAGCTGAACAGTCACTTTGACTGAGTTGCGAGAGGCCCCGAAGAAAAAAAAAAAAAAAAAAAAAGCTGCAAAACAAGATTTTGATTTTGGTGAGCTTTAAAAATATATGTTAATAAGATAGATTTGAAGATCAGGTTTAAATTCGAGAATTGATTCTTATCATTTTTATGTAGTAACAAGAATATTTAATTTGTATTAAGTACATGTGCTACCGTTATAAAAGTTAACATATTTTTCCCGTTTATTTTTTCGCTTATCTAACTCCAATACCCATTTGTATTGGAATGTGGTCGGTTCAATAAACTAAAAGTAGTTATTATATCAAAATGTCACAATAATAATAAATTTGTTTCAGACGAGAATTATTAGAAGGCTATAGAAGAAGATTCTAGGAGGCTGGCTGGTTTGTTCGGTGTTCCTTAACAGTACATCTCATTGCAACATTCTCTTCTCTACAAGACGTACTTACGGCGATGCGCCATCGGTTTATGGTATACATCCCACCCATACGCACTAAACGTTTTGGGAACACTTTTATTATGCGTACATTGTGGTGTTCATTCCACATGTTTTAGTTTACTTACGTTTTATAATATATTTTACAAATTTCATCACCGTTACTTTTGAAATTGTATCATCTCATGTTTTCCTTTTTTATGTATTCTTTACATTGGTATTCTTGAAGTTTGGTTTTCAATAACAAGGCTCGTATTCTTTAATAAACTTAGTTATTTAATTTATAAATCATTTTTCAATATACATTATGACAAGTAAAATTTTCACACAGTGACAGAACTTATTCTTCTTTCTGCCACAAACAATCCCTCAGACTAAATAAAACCTCAACACTCCTCCTCAAATTTAACTTTACGAAACAAACTTAAAATTGAAATTTGCTACTTATAACTTCTCATTAATAGTAGCATAAATAAAGACAGTGTTTACTGACTTCTAAATGATTATCAAATAACATTATTCCTAAGTACACAATAAAAATAAAAACAAATAACATTAATAAAACTCCTCCTGAATCACTATAATGGTATTCACGCTAACACAAGAATTGATTAACAAAATTATTAAATTTCTCTTTACATAAACTCTTTGTCATCAAATCTGCCAAATTATCATTTGAGTTTACATACTCAATGCTGATGATGTTCTTTTCAACAAGATCTTTTAAATAATGAGCTCTAATGTCAATATGCTTAGTTCGTTTTGAATTTTCGTAACTCTTTGACATGGAGATGGCACTTACATTATCAACAAATAATATTGTATCACTATTAATTCTTAGATGTTCGCATAACCCTTTTATATTTACTAGCTCGCGTGCTGTGGCAGCAGCTGCTATGTACTCTGACTCAGCTGTTGACAAAGCCACACAAGACTGTTTCTTTGAGAACCAGTATATAGGGTTTACTCCATGTAAGATAATGCCACCACTCACACTTTTTCTATCGTTTTTATCTCCAGCCCAATCTGCGTCAGAATATCCATATAAGTTAGAGTCATTGTTTTTTCTATATACAAGTCCCTTATCTTTTGTTTCTTTGAGATAGCGAATCACCCTCTTACCAGCTTTCCAGAGTTGTTCGTTTGGCTTATCCAAATATCGGCTAAGGTAAGACACAACAAACGTCAAATCAGGTCTTGAAGTCATTGTTAGATAAATCAAACTTCCAACTAACTCTCGATAAGGCACGTCTAGTATTTGCTCATCATTCATCTGTATATTATAGTTAATTTCCATAGGCGTTTTTGTTCCTTTACATTCAGTCATGTTAAATTTCTTCAGTATTTTCTCTATCAATGTAGTTTGTTTCATTATAAAACCATTTTCGTTTCTTTCTATCTCCATACCTAAAAA
The DNA here is from genome assembly GCA_945859665.1 of Anorthoa munda. NCBI lineage: Eukaryota > Metazoa > Arthropoda > Insecta > Lepidoptera > Noctuidae > Anorthoa > Anorthoa munda. Next base: position 16,098,508 of record OX243896.1, on the reverse strand, counting down.
TCTTTGTATTTCTCCTAGGTCCTTTGCATTAAACTGCTTTTTAAGTGCTTTGATAGTATCATCTGCTCCATTACCAATAATCAAAATGTCATCGACATATACCAGTATCCAAGTATCTTGCTTGTGATACATGCAAAAATCATATTCCGATCTTTGAAATCCTTTACTTTTAATAAACATATCAATAGTTTCATTCCAGCATCTAGGGGATTCTGTTAATCCGTATAGTGCTCTTCTTAACTTTAAAACTGTGTTTGGATTCTTTGTCTTATATCCTTTAGGTACTTTAATGTATACTTCAGATTTCAGTTTGCCATTTAAAAATGCTGTTGGTATGTCAAGTTGTGCAATTTTCATATCTTCGTTAATTGCCTTTGATAAGAACATTCTTACTGTTGAATGTCTAGCAACCGGTGAATAATTGTTTTCAAAGAAATCATCCTTCTTTTGTTGGAATCCTCTAGCTACTAATCTCGCCTTTTTTGTTCCTTCCTCTTTTACTTTGAAAATCCATTTAGTATCTATGGTTTTTTTTCCTTTTGGTAATTCTTCTTCTTCCCATGTCTCCAATTTTTCTAGTGCTTGTAGTTCTTTATCAATAGCTTCCTTCCAATCTGTTTGACTTGCAGCTTCTTCAAATGAGCTTGGTTCATTTGCACTCAAGCAAACAACTGTGTTATAAGTTTCATATTCATCGAGATATATGGGACGTTTGACGTTTCTTCCTGATCTAGTACGATTTCCTTGTTCTAATATATCTTCAGTGGCTTGAATTTCGCAATTGTGTCTCTCTGTTTCTTCTTCTTCATTTTCATTTTCTATGTTCGGTTCTGTTACTTTTTCCATCTCAGTATGTTTTCTTTCTTTATTCTCCTCTTCTTCTTCAATATATTTAATTTCACTACTTTTATCTTCTACTTCTTCTTTATATTGTATATCAGTCTCATCAAATCTCACATCTCTGGATTTTATAATGGAATTGTCTTCTGGATTCCACAATCTGTAACCTACTACTCCATATCCAACCATTCTTGTTGCTCTGCCTCTGTTGCTCAATTTATCCTGTCTTGGTATAATAGTGGCCCATGCTTTGGAACCAAAAATTCTCAATCTTGACAAATCTGTCTGTCCAAATCTCATATAGCAGGGTGTCTCGAAATTAATTGCCCATGAAGGAGATCTATTTAATTGAAAAGCTGCACATTGAATAGCTTCACACCACAGAAACTTAGGGAACTTAGTTTCTGCGAATAGAGTCCTCGTTTTATCACACAACGTTCGGTTTAATCTCTCTGCACATCCATTTTCTTGAGGACTATAAGGTAAAGAATACTCTAAACGTATCCCTTTCCTTCTGCAAAAATCTTTAACTTTATTGGCGGTATACTCTGCGCCATTATCACAGCGAATCCTTTTTACTTTATTTCCAGTTTCATTCTCAAGTTGTACTATATAGTTTATAAGCTTCTCTGTTGCCTGTGATTTACTAACTAGTGGATATACTACACAAAAATGAGAATAATCATCTAGTATTGTCATAAAATACTTCTCACCATTTAATCCACAATCCTTGATTGGCCCAGCAATATCTGTATGTAACATTTCTGCCACATGCCTTGATTTCGGTCTTGGTGTCTGTTTAAAGGGTCCTCTTGTAGCTTTCCCTTCCATGCATGCACTGCAAACTTTATTAGACATTGGTAAATTCATCATTCCTAAAGATTTTCTATTTAAATGTCCTAACCTCTTGTGCCAAAGATCATCATCACATTGAACTTTACTAATATTACAAGAATCATTACAAATATTAGCATACAATTTATACAGCTTGCTCTCTGAAGTTCCCTCAAGATAAGAATTGTTACTTTTAATGGTTACTTTATGTTTATTAAATTGTACATTATGTCCAGCCTCAGTAATTTTGTGGACTGATAGTAATTTATACGATATATCTTTAACAATTAATGCCTCAATGTTTATCTTTAAATTGTCACATTTTATTTTTAAATTACCTTTTTTGTTTGTTATGAGATATTGACCATTAGCAACCAGTATGTTGACACTCTTGTCTAATATTATTACATCTGTCATGTATTTTTCAAACTTATTACTTACAATATGTTGAGTACAACCAGAATCCACTATAAAAGAAATATCATAGTTTCTGTCCTTTTCACTCCTTACGCTTAAAGCATTGTCACTTGCAATAAATCCAATTTCGACATCCGTGATCATTGATGTTGCTCCTTGTCCCTGAAATCTTCGTCCTCTATATCTTTGTCCTGGAAAAACTCTTCCACGAAGTCCGCGACCACGTCCTCGACGACTCTGACTATAAACTTGTGCTTGGCCTCTTGCCTTTGATGTTCCTCTGTCATTTGCATAACTACTGTTTATTTGACACTCGTATGACTTATGGCCATTCTTTCCACATCTATAGCAGGAAATATTGAAGGCATTCTCTTCGCTGTACTGTGTTCCTTCTATTTTTATCTTAGTTTCAGCATCTAACAACCTAGCCTTAACAAAATCGAAGGTCACAAGGTTTTTCTCCGCAGCCATTGTTTCAATCGAAGTGATAACATGATCATACTCTTTAGGTAGTGAGGATAACAGATAGCAAATCTGGTCTTCATCTTCCACTTTTACATCTATAGCCTGCAGTTGACTGATAATAGAACTAAATTTAATTAAATATGACTGTAACGGCTCTTCACATTTCATAGATATTAATTTTCGCTTAAGGTAGAAACGATTGTATACACTCTTTCTTTCAAAGATACTTTCAAGTAGCTTTATCATATCTGCGGCAGTTTCCCCATCTTTTACCAATTCTACATATTTGTCCGACAGGCTTTGTGCGATAATCGACCTTGCTTTTGCGTCATCTTTCTTCCATTGTGGTTTCTCGACATCTTTTGACGTTAAAACATATACGACTTGTCTCTCTTCCAAGATTAGTTTAACACGGAATTTCCACGTGCTAAAATTTTTGTTTTCAGTCAAACACGGTAACGACGACACCGCAGCGCTCGTCATTTTTGTTCGTTTTATTTAAATATAATATATGTACGTACGTGGATCGCAACCCAGTATCTTCTTATTTTTTATCCAATAACATGTTTTTACAACTTAACCAGTAACCACGCTCTGCTACCATCTTGAAGTTTGGTTTTCAATAACAAGGCTCGTATTCTTTAATAAACTTAGTTATTTAATTTATAAATCATTTTTCAATATACATTATGACAAGTAAAATTTTCACACAGTGACAGAACTTATTCTTCTTTCTGCCACAAACAATCCCTCAGACTAAATAAAACCTCAACAGGTATAAACCTGAAAATCATAAGATTTGTTGATTCATCCAAAACTATTATATTATTTTTAACTCTTGACATTTTTACCTGACATGACATTGTCATTATTTTATTTTCTTAAACCATAGACATAAGATACCATTCTCTATAGCTTATTAAGCTCGTTGTACATTATATTTTTCATTATAAGGGCAGCGGCAGACTGCGCCTCTGTAAACCGTTTTTATTCGTTCATGATTTCTTAATTCATATTTGAATTTAAAATTGAGAAGACATGTCGGAACGAAGAAAAACGGGTGTCACTTTTTTAGTCTTGAATCTGCTCTGAACGCTAGAGTCCGTTTTTCTGTTAATACTATGAAGTATACGATTGAATCTAAAACTCTTGAAAACTATAATAAATACGGCATGTGAATGTATTAAAATCTTAGAAGTGCAATAAATATAAACATATTGAATGTGGAACCTTAATTTCATTGACCTTGTCGGACACCACTTCATGTTTAAAGGGCTCTTTTGATCGGCATAGTAAGCCACAGCCCGACCTCCACACTTCTATCTGCCTGTTCTTGCACCTATGCTACTGTCTGTTAGCCTGACAATTGGTTCAAGCCTTGACCATCTGTGTGCCAGCCCATTCGTCCTGCTGGCTACCCTACTGCTTATCCACGAGTAAGCGATTCATCTGCGAGCTCATCTGCCTACCTCGGGCATTGCACGCCTTCGTGTCCGTCCAGCTGCGTAACCTGACTGTCTGCTAAGAAATACCTGCCCACGTCGTGCGAAGCCGGATCTTCGTAGCTGCCCACGTCGTGTGAAGTCCGGATCTTCCTAGCTGCCTACGTCGTGTCAAGCCGGACCTTAATTTGTTATTTATATCCTTTTCTTACTTTTAATTTATAGTTACCTTTAATTTTATTAACGTGGCTTACGTATAGTTCAACTGAGCTATACGTAACGCTACAGTTTGGCGCCCAACTTTTCTAGAACTCACCCCATCACCCACAATCTTCCTTTTTTTTACTACACCTTTTTTTTTTTAACGTGGGCTCGAACTTCTCAAAATTCAAAAACATTACTTACACAAGTACGTTAACTTTTGGTATCTATTTCAGGCCATCAATCACTTCATTCTTCATTTCTTTTGCTAGCACCTTTTTTTTTTTATATCTTAACTATATATACCAAACCTATTCGGCAATTTTTTTTTATTCCCCTATTTATATTCTTCCCTCTTGTAAATATGTCCCTCCCCCTCCTCCCCCTCCAAGTTCGAGTCCCTCTTTGACTTGAGTTCCCTCCCCCTCCTCTCCCTCCTAGACTTGAGTCCCTTTTGACTTGAGTTCCCTCCCCCTCCTCTCCCTCCTAGACTTGAGTCCCTTTTGACTTGAGTTCCCTCCCCCTCCTCCCCCTCTTAGACTTGAGTCCCTCTTTAACTTGAGTTCCCTCCCCCTCCTCCCCTCCTAGACTTGAGTCCCTCTTTAACTTGAGTTCCCTCCCCCTCCTCCCCCTCCTAGACTTAAAAGCCCTCCTAGATTTTATTATTTTATTACTAACACATCTTTTATCTTATTCTTAAACTTCTTCTCACTTGTATCTTAATAAAGATGAGGTGTTTTAGAGCGGTGTGCACAACTCCGAAAGCCTTATGTGCAAAGAGCGGTCCCGTAACTCTTTAAAAATAAGCCAAATGCGTGGGCTCTCTTAAATATTTTAATTTTCTTTTCTTCGGGTTTTCAAACAGGTGCGGGTAACGACACCTATAAAAAATAAATAAGCCTTCGTTATCTAATTAAATATTTCCTTGTGGAGTATGCGTCATTGAATGTGAACCATATCCCCTATGTGTGATTGAATGAGAGTGTTTGACGAAAGCATGAAAGATGTTGTGTGAAAGAACAAGGTTAATATTTCAACCTTCAAAATTTTCCTTAAGTTTGAAAATTTTTCTGGGGTTTTCGGGGAAATGTGGTGTTCATTCCACATGTTTTAGTTTACTTACGTTTTATAATATATTTTACAAATTTCATCACCGTTACTTTTGAAATTGTATCATCTCATGTTTTCCTTTTTTATGTATTCTTTACATTGGTATAAACCTGAAAATCATAAGATTTGTTGATTCATCCAAAACTATTATATTATTTTTAACTCTTGACATTTTTACCTGACATGACATTGTCATTATTTTATTTTCTTAAACCATAGACATAAGATACCATTCTCTATAGCTTATTAAGCTCGTTGTACATTATATTTTTCATTATAAGGGCAGCGGCAGACTGCGCCTCTGTAAACCGTTTTTATTCGTTCATGATTTCTTAATTCATATTTGAATTTAAAATTGAGAAGACATGTCGGAACGAAGAAAAACGGGTGTCACTTTTTTAGTCTTGAATCTGCTCTGAACGCTAGAGTCCGTTTTTCTGTTAATACTATGAAGTATACGATTGAATCTAAAACTCTTGAAAACTATAATAAATACGGCATGTGAATGTATTAAAATCTTAGAAGTGCAATAAATATAAACATATTGAATGTGGAACCTTAATTTCATTGACCTTGTCGGACACCACTTCATGTTTAAAGGGCTCTTTTGATCGGCATAGTAAACCACAGCCCGACCTCCACACTTCTATCTGCCTGTTCTTGCACCTATGCTACTGTCTGTTAGCCTGACAATTGGTTCAAGCCTTGACCATCTGTGTGCCAGCCCATTCGTCCTGCTGGCTACCCTACTGCTTATCCACGAGTAAGCGATTCATCTGCGAGCTCATCTGCCTACCTCGGGCATTGCACGCCTTCGTGTCCGTCCAGCTGCGTAACCTGACTGTCTGCTAAGAAATACCTGCCCACGTCGTGCGAAGCCGGATCTTCGTAGCTGCCCACGTCGTGTGAAGTCCGGATCTTCCTAGCTGCCTACGTCGTGTCAAGCCGGATCTTAATTTGTTATTTATATCCTTTTCTTACTTTTAATTTATAGTTACCTTTAATTTTATTAACGTGGCTTACGTATAGTTCAACTGAGCTATACGTAACGCTACAACATCTAAGTAGTGGAATTCCCTGCCGGAGTCTGTGTTTCCCGCTAGCTACAATCTAGGGGTATTTAAGTCAAGAGTGAATAGGTTATTTCTAGGTAAGCGTGTGTCACCGTCGACCATAAAAAAAAAGTTTAAATTTTTCGAAAGATCTCTTCAACACTATCGCGCCGTAAGTGGAAACGCCCACGCCGGGTGGGGTCCGCTCCAAAAGGATATACCTACTTATCTTATTAGTGATGTCCTTCAGAAAGGTTCAACAGTTAATCATAACCAGCGAACGTGTATGACTAGATGTATGAACGTAAATGAAGCAAAAGAACAGGTATGTTCTGAAAAAAGGCGTGAATTTATGCATATTGTAGCATTAAGCTACAAGACTTATCGGTATAGCCTACTTCTTAGAGTTCCGTAGTCAACAAGGAACCCTTGTTACCATGTCCGTCTGTCCGTCCGCAGTTTAGCTCAGAGACACTTAGTACTAAAGTCGTCACGAGCTAAGAAGTTCGTTGACGTTTCTCATTTTACATGCCGCGATCACTTTATACGTAAGAAATTATAAAATCAATTTCATAATCCTAATTAATTACTATGTTACCCATACACTATAACAACGAGTATCATTCGCAAGCATCAAGTTTAATTAATATTAAGTATTTTTATAGCTGTCAAAACGGGCCTTTTATTTTATGACAACTTTAGTAAGATATAATTTGGCATGGATATACATATTAATCACGCCGACATAGTGGTAAAAGAAGAACATGAAACGGTTATTTTTTAATATACCTCCTGTACACGTAAAGTAGGGATGATTTTTTTCTTGCCGGTCCCAGTGTATGGGGTATCGTTGGATAGGTCATTCATAAATATTACGGGTCGATATATGACGAAATTAAAAGGAAAACTATCAGAACTAAGTAGGCTTTACAAGTTTACGAGTAATAGTCGACCAACTTATAAATTGTACAAATTCCATTGAAAAATAACTTATATAACGTTGTTAGTTGTGTAAAACAGGTAGTAAATATACCCATAACCATGTACATACATACAAATGTAAAATAATAAAATCCTTAATAATAATGATTTCTAAATTAATAATAATGGGTGGCACCCGGCGTTTGGGTCCGTGCCCACTCAACCCGAACAATATTTCAATTTTTTTTTTCAATATTTCTATTTTGATAGGCGTAAAACGTTGATGTATAGTCAGGCAGAAAAATGTTGAAGTAACGCTTGCATCACAGAGACTTTAAAATTTAAACAATGTTTGGATAAATAAATCAATAATAAACAAGTAAGTACTTATCCTTTTGGATATAGTACTTTGTACTTTGTGGTAAAAATCACAGATTATTGCTAATTATCATTACAATCTTATAGATAGTGGCACGCTGGTATTTATTGGATCAGTCTATAAACGAGATTATAATTATTAGGTTAACAAGTAGGTACTAAATTCCAAAGTTAAAATATTCAGAATTAAATATCACTTTGCCTGACTGTACAAATGGCACTGCATTGGTTGTAAAACTTCTGGTATTATTCTTCGGATTGAGTCTAATCGGGTTGAGTGGGCTCGGACCCAAATACCAAAGAGAAAAAAAAAAATAAAAAATAAAAAAAAAATATCAATATAATATATATAATAAAATAAATATCATTTCGAGAGATGAGGTGAGATGAGATGATGAGATGTTTGAAATATCAATAACAAATAACATTTTTAAGAAGTAGTTGAATAACAAATACCAAATATGTTTTTGTATTTTTGTACCCCAATGAGTTAAAATGTCAGCCACGACTTGACAATCTTGCCGAGTTACTTGGGGCACAAAGTGCGGCTGTTATTTCGAGGAAACTGGCTGAACAGACTTGAACAACGGTTGAACAGCTTTGCACAAGGAGAAACAAAAACAACAAGAACTTTCCTGTGAATAATCTTTGCGAACAAATGGGCATATCTACCTACTTACGTGTCGTTAGGGAGATTGGACCCTGGCAATAAGGACGACGCAACCTAGGCAACGGTAGCGAAGGATGCGCCCCCTGCACCCTCCCTTCACGGCGGGTGCCCTAAATCCGTACCGCGACTGCGCCGCGCCGCTGCCGTCAGTGCCAAGAGCCGTCACTCAATTTTGACATTGTTTATTTATTTGTGTTATTTATCTTTGTTATTATTTTATTAGTGATATTGTGTAAATAGTGTTTTAATAGTATTGGTAAGTGAAATTTCAATTTTATGTTAAGCGCCGGCTGTAGCGATACCGGAAACTGTAGCAGTCAACCTGCTACATCGCTTGATATTCAGCAAGTGAGATGTCCCCATTGCTCTCAGCCACGTTTTTTTAAGGGCGAACGGGGGCTACGGATCCACTATGGTAAAGTACACAAACCCCATAGTGTACCCTCGTGCCCCCCAGCTACACCACAAATACAAAATGAAACACTCTGGAAAACCCTTACAAAATTAAAAAATTCTACACCGATTTTAAAGAGAATTCCCCGGGGCGCAAGACGGTCTGTCGCGCTAAGTCTGGCGCGATGCGTCCGTCTTGCAACCCAGGAGAACTCACAAAGTGCCTGGGAGGAATTGCTCACCTTCCCTTATAGGATTCTACATGTCCAGAAAAATTTGGCTATAAAAAAAACACTAACAACCCAAATTAAAGTCAATTGTAACGATTCGAACCTTATTTTAAATTCAAAATTACCAGCATTCAATCACCCTTCCCAAAAAGGTGTGTGTTCGCATGTGGAATCCAAATTAAGTGAAGGTGACATTAGGGGAGCGGCCAGGCTGTTGTTCAGCAGTGATGTGGTGGCGCCTTACTCTCCAGAAACTATTTCAGCCTTGGAGAGTAAACATCCAGCGCCTGGGGACGATCTTACCTTTCCCGACCCACCTGACACCCCCGATCTCAATTCATCCTTTCTACAGATTTCAGCCCCCCAGTTGATCGCAGCCGTGAGCTCCTTCCGAAGCGGTTCCGCTGGCGGCCTCGACGGCCTGTCTCCTCAACACTTAAAAGATCTTTTAAGTTCAGGCGCCGGGGACGCTGGTGAGTCTCTTTTGAAGGAGCTTGCGGCTCTAGTCAACCTAATGCTCTCCGGCGGTGTGAACGATGCCGTCGTCGATGTCTTGTACGGGGCCAACTTATGTGCCCTGCGCAAGAAGGACGGCGGTATTCGTCCAATTGCCGTCGGGTGCACCTACAGGCGTATGGCAGCCAAAATTTGCTGTAAACTATATAGTAAAACTCTTACTTCTAAATTGCAGCCCCTACAACTTGGATTTGGCTCCAGAGGGGGTTGTGAGGCTGCCGTACATGCCCTTTCCACTTTTTTGAATTCCGGTAAGGGTGAGGTCATCCTCAAGGTTGACGTTAAAAACGCCTTTAATTCCGTCAACAGGGACACTTTGTTGGCTGAAGCAAAAAAAGAGCTTCCAGAAATTTTCGGCTTTTTGTGGCAATGCTATAGGTACCCATCAAAATTATTATACAAAGACAATGTTTTGGAATCTTCAGTTGGTTGCCAACAAGGTGACCCTCTCGGGCCAGTCATTTTCAGTCTGGCTATTCATCCGATCATACAAAAACTAAATTCGAAATTTAACGTATGGTATTTGGATGATGGAACACTAGGAGGTGACGTAGACACCGTTTTAGCAGATTTTCAATTTCTGAAAGAGCAGTTCCAATCCATCGGCCTAGAACTTAACAACTCCAAATGTGAAATTTTTCTTTGTGACTGTACCGACAGACAACCGACCCTACAGAAATTTTATGCAATAGCCCCAGAGATCAAAATTTTAGATAAAAGTTCACTGCACCTCCTAGGTTCCCCAATTTTGGAAGACAGTTTTTCTTCATTCATCGATGGCAAAATTAACCATTTTAATGATATTTCGGATAGACTCTCCCAAATTAACCTTCATTCGGCTTTTACTCTCATTAGGTATTGCTGTTTTGGACCAAATTTTATGTATTTTCTCCGCTCTTCCCCTTTATGGAAGCAGCCACTTCTCCTGGAAAAAATTGACGAAATTATTCAACGCACTCTGACATCTATCTTAAATGTGGCCTTGGATGACCGAGCCTGGACGCAAGCCACGCTACCCATTCGCTTTGGCGGGCTCGGCATCCGCAAAATTTCTAGTATAAGCCTACCGGCGTTCCTGTCTTCGGTCCACAGCACTAAAACGTTAACCACTAAAATTTTATCCCTGTCGCTGGTTAACTGTGAAGTGCCGTGCTCGACCGACGCAGTGTGCGCCTGGAAAGTGGCTTGCCCGAATACGGCGTTGCCCGAAAACCCATCTTCCCAAAGACAGTGGGATGAGCCGCTCTGCAGATTGGTACGGAATAAACTCATAAATACGTCCACCAATACTGCTGAGCGTGCTCGCCTACTGGCTGTGGGTGAGTGGGAGTCGGGCCTCTGGCTACAGGCTTTACCGTCACCCAACATAGGCACAATGTTGAGTGACACTACCTTCCGGATCGCTACATGTCTGCGACTAGGTACTCCCAGCGGAGCTCCACATCGCTGTCAATGTGGTGAAGCAGTCGACCGCCTCGGACACCATGGCCTATCCTGCAGTAGGAGCGCTGGTCGGATAGCACGGCACGCCAGCATTAATGACATCATACGTCGAGCTCTTGTCACCGCCGGGGTGCCAGCTGTTTTAGAACCCAATGGCTTGGCACGCGACGATGGGAAGAGACCGGATGGGATGACCATAATGCCTTGGAAGTTGGGTAGGCCTTTGGTGTGGGATGCAACATGTGTCGATACCCTTGCGCCATCCCATCTTCTTAGCACGGCGGGCTGTGCTGGGGCAGCTGCTGCTGGTGCAGAAAACCTCAAACGGCGCAAATATAACAACCTTATTGGCAGTTATATGTTTGAGCCGTTTGGGGTTGAGACATTAGGTCCATGGGGTCCGAGTGCTCATCGAGTTTTTCGAGACATAAGTAAACGGTTAGTCGACTGTTCGCGTGACCAGAGGGCTGGCCTTTTCTTCAGCCAGAGAATCAGCATTGCTATTCAACGTGGCAATGCTGCCAGCGTTCTGGGCACGTTTCCCATTGACATCGATGTGGAAGAATTTTTTGATGCGCTATGAGTCCTTTTCCCTCTCCCTTTTGTATGTAAGTTTGTTTTGTTAGTCATAAGATTAGAAATAGTCAGTTGTACATATTAAAAGTGTGATAATAATAACCTCATTTCGTAATACCAAAGTAGGTAGTTCCTGTTCTTTTTTCATTTATCCTATATTGTCCCACTGCTGGGCAAAGGCCTTTCCCATAACCTCCCAACCTCTTTGAAATAACTTATACCAATAAATCTAAAACCGACAGGTTTTTAAAAAGAATGCGCGCGCGCCCCAAGGAATCTTTAGACGTTACTTAAATATAATTTACCCAATATGAAACTACCGAAATTATTCTATAAATGCAGAACGATTTAGACTACAGATTACTTTCCTATGTAATCTGAACTTCGACCTAAATCATAAGATCTTTCTTGGATACCTCGGACACAGTAAAAAATGTATATTTTTACTCAATTTATTAATCTAATAAAAACTTTTTCACATAAAATAAACCGACTTCTAAAGCAAACACTAAACAGTGCAAAAATAAATTTGGTTTCGGCAGTCGGTTTCTTTGGTACCTCGATTCCCAAATGGAACAAATTTTTGTATGGCCTACAGATAATTGTGTTGGATCTGGGTGTCTTGTGTACGTTAGTAAAACGTTCGTAAACGCATCCACGATACATGAAGAAATTTCTAGTGTGGGGAAAACAAAAAATTGGCACACCTGTTTAGAAAGAATCCCATACAGAGTAAATGATGTGAATATTTTGCAATTCCAACAATATTAGGTTTATACGTGTCGAATTGATTTCCTCCTTTATTTTGGAAGGCGGTTAAAACTGAAAAGGTTATCTACCTATATTATTATATAGATATATATATATATTTCTGCGAAAGTTAAAATTATTTGACTAGGTAGACACTAGAGAATACAACGTCATATTTTAAATATTTTCAAACACAAGACTTGGCCGTCAGTCCAAATCAACCAGAATTATTATAAACTTATCAAAATATTTGTATTAATAGTTTTATTCACGTCACGAATAACAAGTTGCCAGTTCGCATCTTTTCGATAACAATTTTTTACGACTTAATCGAATTTCACGCTGACATTCAAAAAGTCGATATCTATCTATATATATAAAATGCTTTGTCCTGAATGACTGACTGACGGATCAACGCACAGCCCAAACCGCTGAACGTAGAGACCTGAAACTTGAAAGGTGTATTCTTTGTATGATTTAGGCATCCGATAAGAAAGGATTTGCCGAAATTCTACCCTTAAGGGGGTTAAAAAGGGGGGCAAAGTTTGTATAAAAAATCTAATTCCTTCGGCTCATATTTTTGATATTTTTGAAACTTGGCACAAATAGTAATCTAAGTACATGATAAAGATTGACATCATTAGTTTTTTGAAACTACCCCCTCAAGTCGATTTAGGGGGTGTTAAAATTTGTATGACAGAATCTTATTTCATGGGTAACTAAACTTGAAACATTACACAAATACTAAAATAAATAAATAATAAAGGTTGTCATTATTAGTTTTTCGAAACTACCCCCAAAAGTCGATTTAGGGGGTGTTAAAGTTTTTTTGAAAAACTTATTATTAGGTTAATAAACTTGAAACTTGGTATAAATACCCAACTAAGTAAGCAACAAAAGGTTGCAATTATTCGTTTTTCAAAAATACCCCCAAAAGCCGATATTTTTTTTTTGAAGAATCTTACTTCTTAGGTTAATAAACTTGAAACTTGACACAAATATCAACCTAAGTAAACAATAAAGGTTGTCATTATAAGTTTTTCGAACCTACCCCCAAAATCCGATTTAGGGGGTGTTAAAGTTTTTTTGATGAATCTTATTTATATCTATATAAAAGCGATTCGGTCACTCATTCACCTATCATGAAATATCGAAAACTGCTTGACATATAAAGATTAAATTTGGCAGGGAGGTAGTTTATAGTTAGTAGACGTCCGCTAAGAATGGATTTTACGTCAGGGCCGGCTTTAGGGGTCTAAGGGCTATCGCAAGTTAGTATGAGAGTCCTTCATTTTTTGAGCTACTAACTTAAAATATGGGCAGGGATGTAGTTTATAGATAGTAGACGTCCACTAAGAACGGATTTTGCGACAGGGCCGGATTTAGGGGGTCTAAGAGCTCTCGCAAGTTTGTATGAAAGCCCTTCATTTTTTGAGCTACTAATATAAAATTTAGCAGGGAGATAGTTTATAGTTAGTAGATTGCCGCTATGAATGGATTTTGCGACAGGGCCGGATTTAGGGAGTCTAAGGGCTCTCGCAAGTTAGTATGAAAGTCCTTCATTTTTTGACCTACTAACTTAAAATTTGGCAGGGATGTAGTTTATATATAGTAGACGTCCACTAAGAACGGATTTTGCGACAGGGCCGGATTTATGGGGTGTCTCGCAAGTTTATATGAAAGTCCTTCATTTTTTGAGTTACTTACTTTAGATTATAGTTAGTAAACGTCTGCTAAGAACGGATTTTGCGACAGGGCCGGATCTAGGGGTGTAAGGTAGGGCATGCATTTCGAAATTTCATAGTTTCGAAATTTCGGACCGTATTTGCATGTTTATTAATTTTGAAATTGACACCCCTAATTTCGAAATTTCGAAACGATTTAATTTAAATAATATGTTATTTTTTATACAATTATGTAATTTTTATTGAAACCAAAAGAGGATCATCTGAAAATGAGCCTGAATAGGAATCTAAAGCCTGAAATTTAGCAAGTCTAGAGTTTATGAGTAGTATAAGCTAAGAAATAATTTTGTGATACTCTTTATTTTTTTCTAATTTTGCTTTAAAAAATGATGCTTAGTGTGATAGGCATTTTCTGTTGACTGAAATATAAAAATAGTTTGCGTTAAACATCATTAAACTTTATATCTTCTTAACCACGCGGACGAAGTCGCGGGCAACAGCTAGTAAACAATATAATCTCAGTTAAAACCTGCGTTAACGGCACATCAAAAAAATAACAGAAAAGCGACGTCGTCTCTACTCTTACATTGCACTAAGTTCCGTACCATGAAAAAATATAAAGATTTTTACAAAAAAATACAACCGACTTCTACTTGTACATAAGTTTTTATCTTTCACTTTTTATTTGTAGTACATATTCATAAAACTTTATGCACAAGTACAAAGGCGGACATAATGCCTTAGGCATTTTCTACCAGTCGACCTTAGGGTGGTGCAGAGATAAAATATGGCAGGTGCAACTTAATGAAAAAACAAATAGAGAAAAGAACTATAAATAAAACAATTGAATGTATATATATAAATATACAACACAACAATTTAATATACATATATAAAATGCCCACTGTTATGCCAGAATAGATTACCCGAATAACATGAAACTTGAACACAACCAGTGAAATTAGAGTGTACAAGGGTGAACTGTACACATCTGCGTACCACCAGCTTTGATATTATGTTATATAATATTATTATTATATTATCGTACTGGCGTGATATTATGTTACGAAGTGGTGGTGTGGAATAAACATACGATTGCAGCAATCCCTAGAGATTTGCCGTCATTTATTAAAGAGTTCTCTGCTGTATATCTCCGAAGTTCTTCATCATATCTTGTGTGTGTATCAAATATAAATGGGACCTCATGAGAAGCAGCAGCTTTCAAATAAATCATCAAAATCGGTTCACCTACTGAAAAGTTCTGACCTAACAAACATTAAAAAAACAGGCGAATTGAGAACTTCCTCCTTTTTGGAGTCGTTAACCGGCTTCAAAGAAATTTGTAAGGGTGAGGATGTGTGAAGGAGGTAGCGTTCTGTAGCTTCTGCCTACCCCATGGGAGAAAGGCGTGAGTATGTTTTAAAATATTCAAAAATTTCCATGATTTGATGGATCATGGAAATTTTCCCATCAATGATTTTTCGAGTACGAGAATGTACTATGTATGGATGTATATCCATTTCTATAGCATCTCTATAGCCCAAATGGCTTGACGGATAATGACATATGAGGTGTCGTTGGATTCGTAGTGACATAGGCTATATCATTTTTAAATATGGCTCCCCCAAAAAGGTAACACAATTTATTATTTTCGCTGTCTTACCAATATATTTGGGCGCACGGTTGGCGCAGTGGTTGAGCGATTGACTGCTGCGCTGCGTGTCGCGGGTTCGATTCCCGCACGGAACAAATATTTGTATGACCTACAGATAGTTGTTTCGGCTCTGGGCGTTTGTGTATGTGAGTTTATATGTTTGTAAACGCACCCACGATACAGGAAGAAATTCCTAGTGTGGGGCAACGTTTAAAAAAAAAAAAAAAAAAAAAAAAAAAAAAAAAAAATATGGGTATCAAAAGAAAGCTACTAAACAGACCATTTCAAAAATATATATAACGTAACACTTTCATGTTACTATTTTGCCACAAATTCAAGAAAAGCGAAACTTTGAAAGCAAAATAAATAATCTTTCACCAGATAACTTATTTAGACAACTCGTTCATTAATAAAACTAAATAGTCTGAAATAAAACAAATTATTATATCTAAAAATAAAATAAATCTGACTGCTACTAAATAATTAACTGAATAGAGAAAAACAAGCCTACCTACTACGTATAGGGAGGTGTACTTTTGTTCCTCTTTTCAAGTTAATGAGCAGTTGAAGCCCTGCCAAAATGGTTTCACGTCCCACTTGGCCTAGTAACTAACCCTACTTATTTGAATGAAACTAATCAACACAAATGTTACGGTATAAAATCCTCATACGAAAACAAAACAGTAAAACTAGCAGTTGACCCCGACTCCACTCATGACAATAAATATGGCGATTCTTTATATTCATGGACATAGTTTGTATAGTATCTATCTATCAGACATTTTAAGGCAATTTTCTCTTTTGTTTTACCTGCATATGTACCTTTAGAGCATTTGTCCACCGCCACCGTCACCGGGACGTCAACGACAACGAGTTTTTTCTGCCCGAGGTCACGGTGACGTGACGGAGATCGTGTGTCCACCGCAACGATCTCGGTGGTATACAAAGTCAAAATCCCGGGCCGAGTTCTAGCGGTCATGCCGATGCGGTGATGGCGTTAGCAGTGATGGCGTTAGTGGACAAACGCACTTAGATATCCAACCCAATGCACGCCCAATAAAAGTGGTGACTCCACAAATGTAAAAAAAACAAAAAAAAAAATGTAAAAAAATAATAATAAAAAAGCTAATAAAAAAAATGGTATAATTAATAAATGTAGGTAAAAGAACTATTACAAAAAAAATAAACCTTTTTGAAAAACAGTTTTGAAATAACATTCCTATGTTACATACGAGTATCTACGCAGCACATCCGGACAAACAAACCGTTAGTTTAACCTATACGCTTAGAAGATTGATTTTTTTGCCGAAGGCTATGCGTTTCCATATATATAATTGCAGCTTCACTCGGGTTCTTAGTCAACACGTTTCTCTCATTCTGAGATCGTCAAGATGATCGGTCAGATATTATTCTGTGTGCTTTCTTTTCTATGCGCAATTTGGGCTTGGATGGTGTACGTAAAAGATGGACAACATAAACTTCCCCCCATGTATCCGGGACTTTTGCCCATTGTTGGGCATGTACATTTGCTGATTGGTGATGGTATAAGTGAGTATTTTTCTTAATCTTAACTAATATTATAATGAGGTCAAATTATATGTATGTTTGTAATGGGTAATTTCTGGCAGTCCTGATATGATTTCGAAAATTCCTTGAATAAAATAAAAAATACACAATCGCTCAGTTTCATAGGCTTTCCATCACGAAAAATTTAACGGATCCTGTGGAGTGGGATAAATCGTGGCTTACCTAATAATAACAGCCAAACGGATCGATCTTCAAGGTTAAGCAACGCTTGAAGAGGGCGGTCCGTGGATGGGAATCCCCCTCTTGTCATATTTTTTTAGGCATAATATTGTTTGGCATAACGTTTTTGCATAACTTTTATAAGCATAATAATGATGTGGCATAATAATACTTTAGCATAATGCAACTGTTGAAATAATTATTTAAATAACATTTCTGTTTTTCCAACAACCCCTATTTTTCTGCCCTTAGAGGTGGATATATTTTTCCAAATTTATAATGGGACCAGGGTTAAAGTTAACCGAGACTTGATAGAGCCTCTTCCTTTATTTCCTCGGTTATTATCGTTCAAAAATATACCTAATCTACTTAATGCTCATTAATAAACCCAAATTAATGTTAAACTTACACCTCGGCCAAATGGTAGTTGCTTAGGTACCAACAACGGGGTAAATAGGAATGCAGGGGTGAATGGGAATAAAACATTGATTAGGTTTTTAACTTTGATACTACTTTATGGTTTCAAACAAAGCAGCATCGATTTTTACCCGACTGCCGAAGGTGGGTAATGTTTATCAGTCTATGAATGTATGTATGTTCCTATGAGGCATTCTAGAGACCAAACGCATTGGCGTATTTTCATGATTCTAATGCCAATCGATTCGTATAAATGTTCTTATATGTTTAAATGTACATAATTGAAAAAAAAATGTTAACTAAGAAGATATAAATAAATAAAAAATTGATAAAGGTCATAAAACAAATATTTATTGCTCAACTCAGTACATATTCATACATTTACAGATGTCAAATGAATGCGCAGTTCACTGTGTTGCATCAATTCAGGCATGCAAAATTTATCATTATAATTATACAATTTCATAAATTCGAATTAATACCATATAAAATCTCATAAATTAATACCCAATACAATGTTATAATTTCAAAATAATACCCTATTAAATGTCATAAAATTAAGTTAATACGTTATACAACGTCATAAATTCAAAACTAATAAGTTATACAATGTAATAAATTCAAAACCAATAAGTTATACAATGTCATAAATACAAAACTAGTACAATGTCATAAATTCAAATACATAAGTAAGCAATGTCAATTATAATGTCATAATAATTTAGTTATACCTAATGAATAATACAAAAATAAAAAAATAATTTAATACAATAAATCGGACCCAAGTATTCACCATAACAATATGTAATAATATTATACACACAAATTTCTATCTGACAGGTACTCATTCATTGTGTAGTATGTCTTTTTCAAAACCCGACTGTAGTCGGAGGATACATATTCGCGAGCTGGCTGACCAAAACCACACTGCACAGCATGGTTTTCTTCTTGTTTACGTCTTTTTAGTTCGCCTCTTAAGCAGTCGGGTTTTTTTTTATAATTATTTAATATATTGGAGTACCTACTAACGTATTTAGATCTCTTCAAAATTTTGTTTCTATTCACCCCTGCATTCCTATTCACCCCGTGTGACGGTAGTTAATCACTGGTCGGTTATTAAATGTTTCTCTTTTTGGCAGGCTTATGGCGCACTGTAAATAATTTCGCCGTTGAAGCTATGAAACACGGCGGTGTCGTCACATTGATATTCGGATACAGGGTTTACTACAGTAAGTATTTAATCATTCCTTATTACACACTATGGTGAAGGATGGTCGGTCACCTTGAGAGCTATTAGATATATTGCCAATTCTACCTAATGTAAGGCTCTAGACAAGTGTCATTCAAACTCTGCGATGGCAATGGTTGAAATGCCAAAATGTGAGGGATCGATCACATGACATTTCGATAGCGTTTGACATACATTTTTAACATAGTTCAATTCCAATTTATGAAAGTGCCTTTTCACACGCTCCGGTTTCCGGGTAGCCGGTGCCGGGTAACCGGCGGCGAAGTGTTCAGCCATGTATGTAAGCTTTCACACGTACCGGCAAACATTGCTATACATTCGCCGCCGGTTACCCGGTAGCGGCTACCCGGCAACCGGAAAAAGGGACCGGCGTTTGAAAAGGGACTTAATGTGTGAATAAATTAAGAAATAAAAAACGTTTGAGTCACAGAGCCACATATACATATGAGAACTTATTTCTGTGGTTAGCAATTAAAGCTAAAACACAAAACACACGCATAAAACATCAGTTTTTTTAGTAATAACAATTTGAGCAAAATATTTTAATTGAAATGGTGATAAAGGAAAATAGCTATTGTTCTCGTCTTATCCACCAACTCGACTCCACCTTAAATCATCAAATTGACAGACATCAAAGTGACCTACAGCTGTTTATTTTTTTACCCTCTTTCTTCGCGCCTGGATCGAGTGGAGTTCCTTCAATCTGACTGAATATGCGTAAATGAATCTCTATCGTTGTCGTCATACCCATCACCAGTATTGGCATCTTATTTGACACCAACTGCACTCTTCAACACTTCCTATTATTTTTGTCTTAGTGATAACGGATCCGGAGGACGCTCTGACAGCTGCGAACGCTTGTCTGCAGAAACATTTCGCGTACGATTACGCCAAGTCCTGGCTGGGAGAAGGACTCATTACATCTTCAGGTTAGTAGTCAGTTCGTAGCAGCAGGGAAATGATAATGATGAGGATTATGATGACCCATCAACTCACACACTATCTTGTGGAGGGGCCGAGAAATAACTCGGACACTTCGACCCATTGGGACCTATAAAGGGCTTAACCATGGGTTGAATTAACTACTGATAAAAAACTGGGCCTTAATAAGAAATAATACTTTAAAATAAGCTGTTACTTTTATGGTGACCCAAAACTTATACCCTATATTTGGCGAAAAGTAAAAAGCTTTTAAAACCCAACTTACACAAACCAAACATCTAAAACTCTTAATACTATGACCAGGTGAAGTTTGGAAGCGCCACCGCAAGTTACTGACCCCCGCCTTCAGCCTACCAGTGATGCTCAACTTTCTGGAGGTCTTCAACAGCCAGTCAAGGAAGTTGGTCGACAGTTTGAAAGCTCAGGTCACCAAAGGACCATTCGATCATACTGTATATTTGAGGAGCATCGCTTTGGAGACATTTTGCTGTAAGTATGAGATGATTTTACTTTAATTCGATATAGGACTGGCTATCAAACGCCTAGAAGTTAGTAAGTGCACATTCAATGATAGTTTTAGGTAATCCAAAATGTTAGGTATTACGTTTTTAATTAGAAAATTATAGAAGTTTGATGGTGCGATACCCCTATGCATTGAAAAGCACGTAAACCTGCTTATAACCAGAATCTGTCTCTGGTCATGGCTGATTGCCGCCCATCGGAAAATGAAAAATGAGTAGATAGGTCTCAAATTTCTGCTGAGAATGACCGCTACAAAAAAAGAAGAATACGATTTATGGACTTGTTATTGTGCCGAAGGCTTGGCATTAAATGATCCAGTGCTATAAGTAATATAATTAAAAACTAAATAATCAATAAATATCCAGCTAAACATTTAATCATTATTATTATTTAATTTTAGTGACTGCATTTGGAATAACTGGTTTTGAAGATACGCATTTCATCCAAAAATACATGCATGCCGTAGACGAGATTTTGAGCATTGTGACTCAGAGGTTCCAGAAGTTTTGGCTCCAAAGTGACACAATATTTAAATTGTGTGGTCTTCAGAGACGCCATGATGAACTTGCGAAAATTCTCAATGATATGTCTGATAAGGTAAGTAACCATCTCTTGCTTTGATTTGATCAGCCACTATTTTGTTATTTGTTCGCCTTTAGTCGCCAAGTTTTTTAATTTAAACAAATTTTATACTAGTTTTTATTTTCTTTTGAAGGTAATACAAAGGAAGAAAATGGCTAGGAGTAATGGTGTATATACTTCATGTAAGTACTTTCTTTTAATCTTACCTACAAAACATACCATCTCAAATTCTCGTAATACGTGAGGGACAATCAGATCAGCTCACAGTTTTTCATTATTACAGGTACAAAATACAAGCCTTTCCTGGACCTTCTTTTGGAGTTATCAGAAGATAATGCACTCACTGACAAGGAGATCAGGGAAGAGGTAGACACAGCCATCGTGACAGGCTTTGATACATCGTCCAGCTTGCTGAGCTACATTATGATACTGTTGGGGACTCATCCTGAAGTACAGGACAAGATATACCAAGAGTGAGTTCGACTTAGTACTCGATCCAGGGCAATAGCTCGATCGTGACCCGCATTGTATTCGATTAAAACGATTCTATATTTTGAGACTTAACAAAACCTTAAATTTAAAATAAACTTTTAATTATCAGATGCAAACGTGTTCGGACAGAATGAACACTAAATATCTCTATGTGTATTGTTGGCTTCAGCAGTTTCTATATCGTAACTCAGAAAACTCTTCGGTACGGATACTTAAATTATGGTGAATAGCGTTTTCTGCATATAAATTCAAAGTCAAATATATTTATACAACTAATCCAATAAGCGGCACTTTTAAACGTCAAACAAAAATTAAAATTAAAACATACAAGTAATAAAAGTTGATTCTACCGTGCATTCGGAAAAGTAGCTTGTTATGGAGAAGAATGCACAAGAAACCCATAATTACTCTTTTTAAAATAATAGGTGTTTTACAATATTTACTTTAATTTGATTACTATCGTCAATATCTTCAGCGATTCAAATTAAAGATTGAAAAAAGATTTTCTAATTGAATTTCTACAGCAAGCTTCAACAATTAAGCAGGTTGTAACTGCCTTGCTCTCAGCACTTGACTGACCCCAATATTAAGTACCTGAGAGTGATTATTGACGAAAAACTAAGCTGGCACGCGCACTCTGCACTGGAATCAGACGACTAATATATATTTTTAAAGAACTCAGGCGCTCCGCCAATTCTGAAACGCTGACTCTTTCCACCTCAGCCTTTTTCAGTCTATTATTATGTACTGAATCCCGGTGTGTGGGGTGGTACTTACAAAACCGCAATGATCCCTGCAGAACGTGCACAACGAGCGGTTCTTAAAGTGATGCTTTTTAAACCTAGACACTATCCTACTAATCAGTTATATTCTGCGGCCGAACTTCTCACAGTAAGGCAACTATACGTACTTCGTTCAGTCCTGCGGAGACACTCCAGTCTTCCATTAGACAAAAATCTCCTTCAAAGACGCCACGGTTGCCCTATATGTAAAACAATCCCCTATCGTTTTGCATTTACAAGTTGACAATTGTTGGCTCAAAGTTACGCATGTTTAATAAAATTATTCCATTGAACAGTTTAGTAATATATAAAATTATTCCGGTCTGCGTACCTAGTTTATTAGTACAACCCAGTTTCCAAATGCTATATACTGTGTTGTTGTTTTTTATGTACTAATAAACTTATATATTAATTATTAAATAAACATTCTGCTTTTAGGATCAAAGAAATCTTCCCAGTAGACAGAGATGTTGAGAAGGAAGACTTACAGAGGCTGGTCTACACGGAGGCTGTGATCAAGGAGAGTCTGAGGATCTTTACCACTGGACCCGTCACCCTAAGATACGTGGAAAAGGACGTCAGGCTAAGTAAGCTTACCCTTAATAGTTGGTGAAACATTATATATGTACACTAGCTGTTGCCCGCGACTTCGTCTGCGTAGCATTAGTACTTTGAATAGCCATTTTTTATATCGCGGCATAATAAGTGTGTGGGCCGCCTTACTTGAGAAATTATTAGTTCACCATACAAACTTCTACCGTCCTGCCCATCCCCTAAAAGGTGATTTCTGGGACTTTTTCCATATCAAATATCATCTAAATCGGTTCAGCCGTTTAAGCGTGAAAAGGTAACAGACAGACAGAGTTACTTTCACATTTATAATATTATAGTATGGATATAAGATTCGGTGGTTATTAGCAATTAATACGGTAGGTTAATAAAAAAATACTGAACTGGTGAACTGTACACATCTGCGTACCCCATTAGAGCGTACTGGCGTGATGTTATGTTATGAAATGATATAAACAATAAACAGAAATGTGATTGCAGCAATCCCGAGAGATCTGCCATCATTTATTAAAGAGTTCTGTTGTATATTTCCGAAGTTCTTCATCAGATCTTTACCAAATTCAAATGGGACCAATTTGGGAATATACCCTATCAAATAAAAAAAGAATTTTTAAGATCGGTCTACAATTGACGGAGAAATCGAAGAACATACAGAAAAAAAATAAAAAAACGAACGTAGAACCTCCTTCTTTTTGGTAAGTCGGTTAAAAATATAGGTAAAAAATCTTTTTAAAACAAGCTTAATTATTAATAAAAGATTGATGAAACCGGACTCAAGAAAAAAGTTAACGTTTGTATTCACGTGCAGCATAGTATTTATTAATAGACTATTTATACGTATGGATGCGACACAACCTAATAAATTAGGATATTATTAAACTTTAATGGCCAATTGATTAGGTATGAGAAACGGAATTAAAACCGGAATCTAGAAGATTTTTAGGGTTCCGTACCCATAGGGTAAAAACGGGACCCTATTACTAAAACTTTGCGGTCCGTCTGTCTGTCCGTCTGTCACCAGGCTGTATCTCATGAACCGTGATAGCTAGACAGTTGAAATTTTCATAGATGATGAATTTCTGTTGCCGCTATAACAACAAATACTAAAAACAGAATAAAATAAATATTTGAGTGGGGCTTCCATACAACAAACGTGTTTTTTTTTTGCAGTTTTTGCGATAATGGTACGGAACCCTTCGTGCGCGAGTCAGACTCGCACTTCGCCGGTTTTTTAACATAACATGCTAGTATTCTATTGTTTATGACATAACACATACTGAGATACCTGCTTTCTAGGAAGGACCTGTAGTGGGCACACTGTTTCGTCAGTTCTGTTTAAGTCCCATATTTTAGGACTCGATCTAATTTACCGGCTAATTTACCGCACGGGTCGAGCTTCAAGGTTAAGCAACGCTTGACGAGGTCGGTCCGTGGATGGGTGACCATTTCAACATACCTAGTTTCCTCCGTGCCTCGGAAAGCACGTTAAGCATTTGGTCCCGGCTGTCATTTGAAGATCTTTGACAGTCGTTACGAGTAGTCAGAAGCTTGCGATCTGACACCAGTCTAGCCAAGGGGTACCGTGTTACCCAGTTACTGGGTTGTGGAGGTCAGATAGGCGGTCGCTCCATGTAAAACACTGGTACTCCGCTGATTCCGGTTAGACTGGAAGCCGACCCGAATATAGTTGGAAAAAGGCTAGGCAGATTGATTGATCTAAATTACCGGTTACAAATGCGGATACGGGCAATCCTGATAGGAAAATCCTACAACACATTTTTTTTTCGTGTAGAAAACTTCACGATGCGCGCTGGCAGTCAGTGCGTGATCCTTCTGTTCGGGGCGCATCGACACACGCCTGCGTGGGGCAAGGATGCGGCAAAGTTCAAGCCAGAGAGATGGCTGGACGCCGGGATGCCTGCCAACCCGGCTGCCTTCGTCGGCTTCAGTCTGGGGAAACGATCCTGCTTGGGTGAGTTTATTTATTGCATATCAACAAAAAAGGTGAAATAAATCTTTTTAGGAGTTACCAAACATGTTTAATCGACTTTATTTTCAAAAAGTTTTTAGGTTTTTCTTTTTTTTATAGATCTTTGTTAATAAATTCGACTACTGAAATGCTCAGATTACTTAATAAACTACGTAAATGCTACTGTAGGTTTGGAAACTGTAGAACTTCTAAAAAGTTAAGCACTAGTGTCCGACCGAAGGATGATTTCGAAGCCGATTAATCGGTTATTAACCTTCAGCTGAAACCAAAGGTTGGTTAAGAAAGATCACCAACAAGAAGAAGAAGTAGGTACTTACAAGATTGGCAACTTTATTTTTGTTTTTGATGTTCCAATTTTCTGGCGATGATGGCGACTGGCTAGCACAACGAAGTATGACCCTTGCCTTCCGCCCGTAACCTCTTCTATCGCACTCTCGTGCATTTGTAAAAGTTCGTTCAATTTCGGCAAATGCTACAAAACTTCGGCCCATTATGGCCAAGCCGAAGGTCTAGCCGAAGTCGGACACTTCTAGTCACACGGTGATATGATACCTACCTACCTATCTGATGATGAGACATCTAACAATCCTAACATATTTTTCATTCTTTACAGGTAAAACCTACGCCATGATATCAATGAAAGCAACTCTAGTCCACTTCTTGAAGACATACAAAATTACGGCGGATGACAGCAATCTGCAACTGAGGTTCGACTTCTTGTTGAAACCGGTGTCTGGACACGAAATCACTTTAGAAGAAAGAGCGTAGACCTATCTAGATCTAAGGAATTTGAATCCTTATTTGTTATTGGCTTCGTTTATTTCCGGGAAAGGAATAATACTTTAGTTGAATTGATTAGTGTTAGATAAACATTTTGATTGCGTTTTGAGGAAACGCATCCTTAAACCTAAAAAGAACACACCAAGTTCTTTTTAGTTATATAATGCATTTCCACCAGAAATGTGGTGATAGATGTGTGTAATATCCACCCATCATCATTTCAGCCGAAAGACGTCCACTGCTGGACATAGGCCTCCCCCAGGCGTCGCCACATTGACCGATCCTGTGCGTCTCGCATCCAGCGCCTTCCCGCAACCTTAACCAGGTCATCGGTCCACCTAGTGGGAGGCCTTCCAACATACCGTCTTCCGGTTCGCGGTCGCCATTCCAGAACTTTTCGGCCCCAACGGCCATCCGTTCTGCGAGCAATGTGCCCTGCCCACTGCCACTTAAGTTTGGCAATTCTTCGGGCTATGTCGGTAACTTTGGTTCTCCTACGGATATCATCATTTCTGACGTGATCACGCAAGGAAATTCCGAGCATAGCCCTCTCCATTGCCCTTTGGGTGACTTTAAGCTTTCTGATAAGGCCCATTGTGAGCGACCACGTCTCGGTCCCATAGGTGATCACTGGCAACACGCACTGGTCATAGACTTTTGTCTTGAGACATTGCGGTAAATTGGACGAGAGGATACCACGCAACTTCCCGAACGCCGCCCAGCCGAGTCGGATTCGACGGTTGACCTCTTTCTCGAAGTTGGATCTACCCAACTGGATTGTTTGTCCCAGGTAGACATAATCATCTACAACTTCAAGTAAACAGTCTCCGATCTTGATAGGAGTGGGTGTTACATGGGCATTCATCATGACCTTGGTTTTGTCCATGTTCATTTTAAGACCCACTCTTTCGGAAGCTCTATTGAGGTCATCGAGCATTGTACTGAGGCTCTCCATGGTCTCAGCCATGACCACTATGTCGTCGGCAAACCTAAGGTGAGTGATGTACTCGCCATTAACGTTGATGCCAAGCGACTTCCAATCCAGAACCTTGAAGACATCCTCCAGCGCAGCAGTGAACAGTTTCGGAGAAATGACGTCTCCCTGTCTCACGCCGCGCTGGAGAAGGATTGGTTTCGAGGTCTGATCCTGAAGACGGACTGACATGGTGGCGTTTTTGTACAAACACTTCAACACCTCAATGTACC
This sequence comes from Anorthoa munda, assembly GCA_945859665.1. NCBI lineage: Eukaryota > Metazoa > Arthropoda > Insecta > Lepidoptera > Noctuidae > Anorthoa > Anorthoa munda. The sequence goes on along the minus strand of OX243896.1, from coordinate 16,071,653 downwards.
GGTAGTCGATCTGGCACCGTTGGAGAGATTGCAGTACTGCCCAAGTCTCGATCGAATCGAAGGCTTTCTCGTAGTCCACAAACGCTAAACAGAGAGGCAGGTTATACTCTTCGGTCTTCTGTATGACCTGCCGCAGCGTATGTATGTGGTCTACGGTGCTAAAGCCTTTTCGGAATCCGGCTTGTTCGGGAGGCTGGAAATCGTCAAACCTGCGCGCGAGACGATTCGTGATGACTCTTGAAAACAACTTGTAGACATGGCTAAGAAGTGAGATGGGCCTATAGTTCTTCAGTCGGGCATTGTCGCCCTTCTTGAAGAAGAGTACCACCACACCCCTGCACCATGCCTGTGGCGTTTTGCCCTCGAGTATGACGGCATCAAACAGCTTCTGAAGGGCCTTAAGGACCGGTTTTCCACCCGCCTTCAGGAGTTCAGCCGTGATTCCGTCATCACCCGGCGCCTTGTTGTTTTTAAGCTGTTTCAGAGCCATCCTAATCTCGTACAGGCTGACGTCCGGGATATCTTCGGTATAGTGTCGGGTCAATCTAGCTCTTGGGTCGTTTGCTAGACTCGCAACGGGCTTGCTGATTGATGTGTACAACTGCCCATAGAATGTCTCGATCTCCCTCAGAAGCTCCGGTTTGGCGGATACGATCCTGCCATCGTCGGTCTTCAGTCTCGTGAGCTGGCTCTGCCCAATAGCCAGATCCCTTGCAAATACCTTGGAGCCTTTATTTCGCTCAATCGCGTCTTTAATACGCTCGGTGTTAAAGCGGCGGAGGTCTCTTTTCAAGGATTTAGAGATCTGTCTATTGAGCTGCCGATATTTGCACGCCTCATCTGAAGACTGCAGGATCATCTCACGCCTCTCCTTCATAAGCTTGAGAGTAGGGTTTTGGACCTGAATCTGTGCTGGACGGAGCGTGGACTTCATCAGTCGAGACCTTTCAAGCTTAATATTAATGTTCAATGTGCCTCTTACCATGCGGTGATCGCTCCCGGTTTTTACCGAATTGATCACAGAGACATCATTGAACATTTGCTTCCTGGTTGACATGATGAAGTCGATCTCATTTTTTGTTGCACCATCGGGGCTCTGCCAGGTCCACTTCCTATGTTCACGCTTTTTGAAGAAGGAGTTCATCATATAGAGGCCCTCCTTCTCCATAAAACTGGCCAGTAGGTGACCCCGGTGGTTCCGACGTCCAACTCCAAATTGCCCCACTTGCAGCTCATCCTCGTCTCGTTTGCCCAGTTTCGCGTTGAAGTCCCCCATGACAACGGTGAAGTGAGTTTTGAAACCATGCATGGCTCTGGAGATATCCTCATACATGGTCTCTACCTCGTCGTCGGGGTGTGCCGAGGTTGGGGCGTAGACCTGTATGACCTTCAGCGAATATCTTGCGGATATTCTGAGTATCAGGTACGCCACCCTGGTCGACACACTCTCGATCTTCACCACGTTGTTCACAAGGGACTTGTGGACGATAAACCCGACACCACCCTGGGACTGCCGGTCACCCTCTCGGAAATAGAGCAGGTTGCCGGATTTGAGGATTATCGAGTCCTCCCCCTCTCTTCGGACTTCAGATAACCCTATAATACTCCATCGCAACCTGCTCAATTCCTCTTCGAGTTCGGTGATCTTTTCGTCGGTCCGAAGTGTGCGCGTGTTGTATGTTGCCAGGTCCAGTCGTCGGTGTTTGTTGGGGTAGCCGGATCCCGTCCGGAGATTCTTGGCACCCCTTGCCATGCCGTAACCTCGACCGCTACCGTAGTCGAGGGTAGGCAGGCTGCCGGGCACTAGGGGCCATTTTTTATTTGTGCTATTCATGGGGGGGGTTTTGCCATAATCGCCACGCTTGGCAGGCGGGTTGGCGATCGCAGTATGGTAGTTATAAAAGCACAGAGAACGCTGCTGCCCATTCTCTGGTTTGTCCCTTAGTCGCCTCTTACGACACCCACGGGAAGACATGGGATGGTGGAATTCTTTACGGCCGGCACCATACGGCACGCAAATTTCCTAATCTCGCGTGGGCGGGGCCTTATATATCATAATCTGCCTAGCCTTTCCCCAATAATGTTGGGGCGGCTGTCAGTCTAATCGGATTCAGCTGAGTACAGTGTTTTACGTGGAGCGGCCGCCTATCTGACCTCCACAACCCTGTAGCTGGGTAACACGATACCCCTTGTCAAGACTAGTGACTACCCTTCGACAAGTTTCTGACTACCCTTAAAGTCAAAGATTTAAAATGACAGCCGGGATCAACGGCTTAACGTGTTTCCGAGACGCGGAGGGAACGGGGTCTTAAACATTCCTGGACTACAAAAAAACTCAAGAATACATGCGAGTCAAGTGCATGAGGAATGCGTGGGAAAAGTGCAACCTATATATTATCTCGAGTAACTTGTTTCTGATGTGCAAGACCGCTTACTTGCACCGTTCAACTTCCTCGTAGGAACATTTCTGTTAGAAAGGCACCCTAATCAGCGATGGTGAAGAGACCGTTCTGCCCATGTAGTAAAATGCCGCGGTTCCATTGCTACGCAAGAGTTTCTTAGCTTCAAACAAATGTAGTCCAGGGGCTACCGCCTATTTTTTTTGTTAGTAATAACAGGCTGAATCTTCGTGAGTAGGTTCGGTTCGACGAGGTGCCCAAGTTTTTCCTCTGTGAAAATTCTCGATGGAGGTAGCTTTGTATTATAAGTAGGTAGTTGGGTAACATAATTAAGATTCTTTTTTTTTTCTTCTTCTTCGATTAAGATTCTAAAGTACTTAGGTACTAAAAATAAGGTTAGGTTTATTATTTAGATACCTCGTTTAAGTTAAATGTAATAAATCGACTGAATACTGTTATGAATAAAGAATTATTGACAAAAACTTGTTTACTTTAAACCGATATCAAAATGAATACGTAGATACCTACTCAAGTACTTCTGACTGGGTAACAGCTGTCAAAGATCTTCAAATGTCAGTCAGGACCAATGGCTTAACGTGCTTTCCAAGGCACGGAGGAATCTCGCTATATAAAGATGGTCACCCATCTATGGTCCGACCTCGGTAAGCGTTGCTTAATCTTGAACATCGACCCGTGCGGCTGTTTAGAATTCAATATGGAGTTAAGTTCGCCTTTTTACATGTACTTTATTATCACACTGTATTGAATAACAGTGCTGTCCAGCTACATACTGGTCAAACAAAATTTGAGAATAGTTGAGTGAGACAAAATTTTAGTTCATAGATACGAAAAAATAAGAAGAATGTATTGAATACTGTTTTGGTGTACCTTAAAGATCATATTGATGAAAAAACAGTAAAGCTCAAAATATTTATCATGATATGAATTTACAAAAGTACAGTTTTAAACCTCATTTTAATCTTCCAAATATTAAAACAAAAAAAGAATAATTTTGGCTTTTTTTATTAATGTATTTATCTTGGATAAACAATGATATTATAACATCGATGATTTTTTTAACGTTTTATCGTCCCCAAATATCAATAGAGTACTGGAAACCAGAACCTCTGGCTGAAGTCAACCTGATAGTCACAAAGTTCATTCCCAGTCCTCCGGCAATGATCCTTGCGTTCGCTAGCTGCCCAGAGCTCTGTATCGCCCGAATAAAACTAATCCGGCCAAGGGCGACCCCACGATAATTAATATCCATAACTATAACCTGGTTGGCAACAGCTTGTCGCAGAGGGTTGTAACTGAAAATAAGACGGAAATAATATTAGTTTCTTTGTGCCAAATAAAGAGCATTCAATAAAAATAAGTTATGTAAAAGTATGTTTTCAAAAGTCAAAGTCAAATTATTTATTAGTGTGTTTTTGGTGATACAATACAGTAGGTCTTATATAATTAAGTTATGGTGACTCAAAAACTACCCTTAATACACTATTTAACAATATAAGAATTTAAAATCGATATTTGACACCTGTTGTAGGTGCCTGATTATTTTTTTTTTTAAGTTTATATAGAGCAGTTTGTTATAAGAATTGATTCATGTTGTTTCCAAATCAGTTTAGAGTCAATTGTCAAGCCTAGAAATTTTATAGGCTCTACTTCTTCAATTCTGTTATTGTATTTATGTCAGGAGTCAGGTCATACTTTGTTAAAAGTGCATAATTTCAGTTTTATTTAATTTTAAATTATTATTTTCAAGCCAGTCATTAGATTGTTGCAATGCATCTTTGATGTCACGTTCAAAGTTTCTATTTTTATAATTTCTTACAATTATCGTGCTATCACCAGCAAAAAGAACCATGGGAAAAGCGACGTGTTTTGGAAACTTATTTATGTAAGCTAAAAACAACGGCGGACCCAATACGCTGCCCTGTGGTACGCCAAAAGTGATTATACGTTATGCTGGGGAACCGATCAGTTTTCCGATTTTTTTTTGTTCGAATTTCATTTTACCGAAATCTATTGACCGACGTCTTTTTTGCTATATATGCATTGTTTGACAAATTTTCAGATCATCGAAGTATCATGTGGCATATGTATTATTTTAACGAACTACATTTCACCGAATTACAAAATAACTTTTTGCTTTTGGCCGAAGCCTTTTTTGAAATTTTTTCATATCCCATATTTTCACCAAAACGAAACAACATTTTTATTTAGTCACAAATATATAGCCGGTTACTTGGTGGCATTTTCAATTTATAATTTAAATAGTGTCATAAAAAGTCAATACGTTTTGCTACAAAACATTGTGACAGAAACGAATCGATTTCACGCAGTCTTGTCTGTGTTTCATCATCATCATCATCAGCCTATTAATGTTCCCACTGCTGGGACACAGGCCTCCTCTCTGTGAGAGGGAATGGGCCGTAATCCACCACGCGGGCCCAGTTCGGGTTGGTGGATGTGCGTGTCTGTGTTTACGTATTTATTTCGAATTTTCATGCAAATGATTTATTAATAGCTGTCATACATTAGACATGTTTATTAATTAATTATTATTATGCTGATTAAATTCATGCTGACAAGATCACTATTAAAATACTTGATATTTTAAAAACATCAAAAATAGGAACCGTGCAACCAAATCTTATTTTACAAATTTTTTCACGAAAAACCGGATATCTGTCCAGTCTTGACCCGCAGGATGGAGCTGTTCATCTCAGTTTTTTATGAAATTTTATAATAGAAATGTACAAATTACAGAGGGAGATGATTTATTTGCAAGATCAATATTAAACTAGCATGTTTATAAATAAAAAGCTTACCTCCAATCATGATTAAAAATATTATCAAGACATTTATGTTCAACTAGCTGTGCCCGCGGCTTCGCTCCCGTCAACTGCCTACCGGGTAGGGTACTTACCTACCTACCTACTTACGCATTACCTACCCTACCTACCTACTTACCCAACTTACCTACCTATGCTATTATTGCTGCTATTATTTGCTCTAGGTAGTATCGAGAATATCGACATCATATAAAAAAGTAGACGGTCTTGCTGCGCGCCATCTAGTAGCACTCCAGAACACCACACCGAAAGGAAAACAAAAAAATACTAATACTGAGATTCGAACCCGGAACCTTGGGCGGAGTAGGCCACCGCGTTTATCATTAGGCTAGACGGGCAGTAGCAGCGGCAAAATTACGAACCACATCAACATCACACACAACACACACACACATCAACATCATCATTTACATTAGTAGTATGCAGTATAATTAGGGACATATATGCGATCCCTAATTATTAATTTTAATCTAGCCACACCCACAGTCCATACCTCCATACGGTGTCGACCTGGGAGCGGGGGTGTCATCCCCCGTGTATATATCTGAATACCTTACTCCGAATGCAAGGAAACTACACTTTATCTCAAGAAAGCATATTAAAAACAATCAACTGAAATACTGTTGGACCTCTAATGGAAAGATTTTGGTTAAAAAAGGCGAGCTGGAACCTACTATCCACATTAAAACCGAAGACCAACTTGTAAAACTGATTGGTACGAAGACATGACTTATAACGAGGTCATTCTGCTGCCACACAAACTTTTGCATTCTTGCCAAATTGGCTGCTAATTTAATTGTATTTTTTTTCTATCGCTATACCTTTTGGTTTTTGTCGTTAATAATGCTGCTATTTTTGTATCAAAATTTCTATATTGTTTATTTTGCATGTAAAACGGCAAACGTATACCAAATCATACACAAAATTACTTACATATACACAACACAACAAACATACATACAAACCCACAATACACTGTTTACTAATACTACACACCTACTGAAAACTAAAGATTTAACTACCCCACATATCACAATTATGCATAAAAATCTGACTAATAGAATACTTTTCAAAATAATTCATGTTTACTGTAACATGACTATTCTAATGACTTTACTAAAAAGTTTCATAGAACTTAACTGTTTGATATTATTTTCAAACAAACATCAAGTATCAAAGTTGTACACCATTGTGAAATTTAATCTTAAAATTCGATAAAGATTTATTATGTGATATTGATAACTATTCAATATCAGATACGATTAGCTGTGAACCTGAATATTGCGCGTCTTTTCTGGAAAACCCTAACTGCTACATAAAAATCTTGTCGCAAAATATTCGTAGCCTCAATGCTAACTTTGATAAACTTAACATTCTTCTGCAAAGATTGCAATTTGATAGTGATGTTATAGTTCTTTCTGAGTGCTGGATGTCATGCGTTCAAAATCTCCCTGTGTTGGATGGATATATAAGTATGTCTACATCTTACCACTATAACCAGAATGATGGTGTGGTAGTATATATAAAAAGTAGTATTAAAGCCTCTCTAGAAGAACCCGAAATACAAGAGGCAAACTGCTTACTAATTAAAATTAATAATGAAGTGGCTATCTTAGCGATATACCGGCCTTTTTGTTTTAAAACTATAAATAACTTCTTAATGTCCCTACAAAAAATAATAGATAGTTTGTCATCCTTCAAAAACATTATAATTGTGGGTGACATTAACATAAATATTGCTACCAGTAGCTCTGATCGCTTCATGTCGGATTATCTTGATTTTCTATCCCTTAGTGGACTTATTCCAGCATTTAACACAGCGACTCGTGCAAAGAGCTGTCTCGACCATGTAATATTGAAGACAAAAATACCAATAACTACGTTTATAATTGAATCCCTTATTACTGATCATGCACCCATACTTTGCTGTGCGAAAGTTAAAAACATTAATAAACATTTAAAAAGACAAATAGTTAAACTTGATTTTGAGGCACTTAAACTGGCTTGTGAACATCTTGATTTTACATCTATTTTTAATGCGACTAACCCAAATTCTGCTATGGATTTATTTATATCTAAAATTAGTCATGTTATGAAAATAAACACAAACATTTTAACTGTAACAAATAAGTATAGAATACTAAAACCTTGGATGACACTTGGACTCCTGAGGTGTAGTCGTAACAGGGATCGGATGCACAAAAAACTTAAACAAAATCCGGAGAACGTTGTGCTCGAAATCACGTATAAACGTTACAGGAACTTCTATAACAGGATCATTAGTAAATTGAAGCGAGAATACGAAAAAGGGTTACTAAGAGAAGCAGGTAATAATAATAAAAGTATATGGAAAGCTATAAATAATATTACTAATAGAAACCTTAAAAAAGATAACTCGTTAGATCTTCTTTCTATGATGTCAACACCTCACCTATCTGTCAATGCCACAAATGAGTTCTTTGCCACTATTGGCGAAAATTTAGCAAGTAAAATCACTTCTCCAACGGGATTACATCACTTTACAGAGGTGTTGTCGCAGAGACACACGTCCTTAACCGGCAATTCATTTGTTCTTCTTGAGACTGATGAAGATGAAATTGAGAGATTAATCACTGGCCTGAAAGGTAACTGTGCGGCAGGTGACGATGAAATCTCATCTGACGTACTCAAACTGTTAAAAAATAATATAAAAACCCCGCTCACGCATATCTTTAATATGTGCCTACAAATGGGTATTTTTCCTGATTCACTAAAACGGTCTATAGTTAGACCTATTTTTAAGGGTGGAGATAGAAACCGTGTCACTAACTATCGCCCTATTTCTATTCTGACTTCTCTATCAAAAATATTTGAAAGATTAATTAATAAAAGACTTACAAATTATTTAGAAAAATACAACTTACTTTCGAAAAATCAATTTGGTTTCCGTACAGGCAAGTCCACGGAAGATGCATTAAATGACTTTACGGAACATATTGTAAAAACTATAGACAGCAAAAAGAAATGCCTTACTATATTTCTCGATCTGGCGAAGGCTTTTGACACTGTTTCTATTCCTACCCTAGTTAACAAGCTATATCAACTCGGTATCCGTGGAAATCAACTTAAATTACTGTCTAATTATCTATTTGGAAGAACACAAAAGGTGAAAATTGGCAATTATACTAGTGATAGCTTACCTGTTACACATGGTGTGCCACAGGGTAGTATCCTTGGGCCAACGTTGTTCCTAGTTTATATTAATGATCTTACACTACTCAATATTAAAAACTGCAAAATAATTTCTTATGCAGATGATACTACCCTAACATTCCATGGTGATACTTGGAGTGAAACATACCAAAACGCACAACAAGGCTTTAACACGGTCACAAAATGGCTTGCTAAAAATTATCTCTCTCTTAATACCGAGAAAACCAAATATATCGCATTTTCTATTCGAAACCCTGGTGTATCGGTATTATCAACACATTGTATAACCTCCCACAACTGCCATAATGAAACTATCGACTGTTCCTGTCCGTCTCTCTCTTCCGTTGAATATATTAAATATTTGGGACTAATATTTGACAAAAATCTTAATTTTAAAAATCATTTAATTAATCTCTCTAACAGAATAAGAAAACTCATATACGTATTTAAACAAATAAGGCAGTCAGCCAATGCTAAGATTATGAAAATGATTTATTACTCCTTGTGTCAAGCGGTTATAACCTATTGTATTACTTGTTGGGGTGGTGCCGCTAAAATGCATAATTTAATTGCTGAAAGAGCGCAAAGAGCCTTATTGAAGGTTAGTTACTTTAAGCCCAGGTATTTTTCTACCACTGAGCTATACAGGGAATGCGAGGTGCTTTCTGTACGTAAACTGTTTGTACTAGCGTTAATTATGAGACAGCATTCCTGTGTCCAGATAAGTACCCTGACTAAAAAAGAAATTACAGGGAGAAGACGTTTTGATCTATTTAGATCTGTACCTTGCAGGACATCTTTTGCTCAAAAATTCAATATGTTCCTAGGCCCAAGAATATTCAACATTGCTAATAAACATTTGCACATTATCCACATGACAAAAAGAGAGTGCAAACAGAATGTGGTCACTTGGCTTCTATCCTTAAACTATGATGAAACTGAAAAGCTATTCAGCATACTTGCATAATTTCTTTGTGCGATAAAAATTATATTTAGTTTAGTCGTTTATTTATTTATGTCTTAAATGGCAGAATTAAGTGGACGATAATACATTGATACATGAGTACAGCACCTACGTTATTCTTCTTGAAAAAATCTATATCCTAAGTTTTCTCTGGCACACACACACACACTCACGTAAACATGACACCCACACACAAACATTACACTCCCACACACCCAACACACACACATACACTCACACACACACACACTCACACACACATACACTCACACACCCCTATACTCACCAGCAGACACCATTAAAGTTTTTATTTTTTGTTTGTTAATTTAATTCTAGTTTGCACCTAATGGTCCCTAATTATAATTATTTTTGCTTGGTAATGAAACTAATCAAAATTATGAGACTTCCTGTAATAAAAATACATGTTTTATATGTTATTGATCAGCGGCTACAATTTGTTGACGAGGGTGGGCGCTGATACCTATAATTACAAGATATTAAGGTATCTTAGTTTAGGTATTGGCTGCAACTTTAACTTACAACTCTACTTACCTTTGGCATATTTTTATTGTAAACCGTACCATTTTTGTGTTTTTACTTGAAGGTGCAAATAAACTATTTTTTTTATTTATTTATTTTTTTATACCTCAAATAGCCCTTGAAGGTATGTCGTTGAATCGACGTAGTAGTTGACACCCCCTGCCTACCTGCCTACACTACTTGACTTGCTACCTACCTATCCCAACTATTTTTTTTCTCTAGTGTCAGTTTTTCCTCGGAAAATCTTAACACCGCCATTCAGAACTCGAACTTCGAGAAAGAGGTCAACCTACGAATCCGACTCGGCTGTGCGGCGTTCGGAAAGTTATGCGGTATCTTTTCATCCAATTTACCGCAGTGTCTCAAGACAAAAGTCTATGACCAGTGTGTGTTGCTAGTAATAGAATAGAATAGAATAGAACTTCTCTTTATTCGAGTATCCATGACTCAAAAAATGGTTATTAAAACTTACAACTATGTTAGTAACACAGATATTATAACAAACAGACACTACAAAACAAAACAACAAATAACAGTGGATCACCGTTGCGACAACCCATGTGAGATGGCACCACAACAGCGACCCACGAAAATACAGTCTAGGCGACTCGAAATCATACTTAGGATACTGTTGGAGCTGCCCCACACCCTGCGCACCATGGAAGCGCACCTTTTGCGCATGGTTGTGTAGAAACAATTTACATGCGCATCCGCAAACATCCCCGACGCACTACAGAAGCGAGGCAGCCCCACCAGCATCCTAAACGCATTATTGTACTGAACGCGGAGAGCGTTGTACGATCTTTGCGTAGATATACGCAAAGATCGTACAACGTCAAGCATCGTACAAGCCCACAGGCTGCTCGTGTAAAAGGATGTACAGTAGGCTCGAAAGAGCGTTATTTTTACCGAAAGTGAGCATCGTGCAAACCTGCGAGCCAGCATGTTCGCTCTAACCGACAACGCTCTCCGCTCCCGTTCAATGTCGTCATCATCTTTGAGATTAGGGGTTAATATATGACCTAGATATTTAAACATATGGACTCTTTTTAAAGGCGTGCCACACAGTATAACAGGTGGCACCTTATTAGGACTCTTACCCCCAGCCTCAAAGACCATGATCTCCGACTTCTTAATATTAACCAGGCCATGCAACCCAGCATACGCCTCACACTGGGCAACCAGTTTTCTCAACCCACAGATTGACGCACTCAGCAGCACCATGTCGTCCGCGTAACTGATATTGTTAACGCAGATGCCGTCTACGTAACATCCAACTCTGGTACTGCTGAGCTCGACAATGAGTTCGTTCACATACAGGTTGAAGAGCGTAGGCGAGCTCAATGACATTTAGGACCGAGACGTGGTCGCTCACAATGGGCCTTATCAGAAAACTTAAAGTCACCTAAATGCTATGCTCGGAGTTTCGGATATCCGCAGGAGAACCAAAGTTACCGACATAGCCCGAAGAATTGCGAAACTTAAATGGCGGCGGGCTGAAAAGTTCTGGAATGGCGACCGCGTACCAAGGACGTTGCGTTGGAAGGCGTCCGACCGGGTGGACCGATGACCTGGTTTAGGTTGCGGAAATGCGCTGGATGAGAGACGTACGGGATCGGTCAATGTAGCGACGCCTGCGGGAGGCCTATGTCCAGCAATGGACATCTTTCGGCTGAAATGATGATTATGATGAGAACAGGTTTTAACAGTGGACGATCTGGCATGAAAAAAAGAAAGAATGAATATGAGTTTATTTGCGCCAGGCATGACGCATATCATACCATCAAAAGAACAAAAGAAAACACTTAAATACAAATAGGGAAAGTATGTAAATGTATAAAACCACGAAAAACGGCTATCGCTCAGCATATTGCTGGGACTCGCGTGCGAGACCGAGCCACAGCACAGGTTTTCAGCTATAGCCGTTGTCGACTGGAGGACGCCGAACCAATGAAACCTTGCATATTCATTCATTATACAAAGCCGCATTAATTAATATTAGCCGCCCAGACCCGTAGTTTTGAAGAGGCCGAAGAAAAACTGACGGAAGCTCTGGTAACCCTAGGAAAATTCTACGTCAAAAATGCCTTATGGCCAAACCCATCTAAGACAGAGTCCTGTGTTTTCCATCTTCGTAACCGTCAGTCAACTAGGACCCTCAATATCTCGTGGCAAGGCGTTGATATGAGCACTGCAACCTCGCTACCTGGGCATCACCCTGGATAGGTCCCTGGCCTATAAATTTCACTGCCTAAAATCGAAACAAAAAGTCGGGAATAAAAACAATATCATTCGATGCCCTACATCCATTAGCTGGGCCACCAGACATTCGCTGCTTACCAGCCTGCCGTATTGAAAAGGTAAAACAGGAACGTGACAACCGTCACCCCCTATATGGATACCAACTCGTACCTGCGCGGTTAAAGAGTCGTAAAGGTTTCCTGAGATTTACGATATCTTCGGAGAACAGCACGTCAGATTAGAGATTTGAACAATAGAGGAATAGTCATCGTATTCCTCCACACTTCATTACTCCGGCAGAGCATCTCTCACATGGGCACGAACTGCAGTGGTCAATCTGGAAATCTCAGAACCGATTGCAGGCCAGATTGGTCACTGCCGAGATAATCTGGTAAAATGGAGTATCCTAGATCCATCCCAAACACAGTACCAGTGTGGAGCCTCTTCACAGCATATGCACGACCTCCTTTCATTCCCACCATGCACAACCACCTGCACTTTTTAACGCGGAGTGACCGCGAGAAAATCTCTAGATTATTTAAACCAAATATTGACGTCTGGGAAGAACTTTTAGCCGAATGGCAATGTAGGTAGGATAATTCCATCAAGGGCCGACACCTCCACCAATTCTTTCCATCCGTTCGCGTTCGGCTGGCCAGGACGTGGCTGGAGGTGGATCACTGTGTTGCCCAATTTCTCACAGGGCATGGTAACTTTAAAAGGAAATTATTTTCCTTCAAGCTTGTTGCCTCGCCTTTATGTCAGTGTTCTACATCTGACTGCGAATATGTACAATCTGCACAACATATCTTATGGGAGTCTATTCTTTGGCAGAATGAACGCAATACTAAGTTGAATAATGTACGGGCTTTATCAGGATTTATTTACTATACGGACCTTGTGGAAACCAGAACAAATTTCCGTGCGTTTAAGCGTTTTTGCCATACCTATTATTGGAATCAAATATAACAGCTCACAATGTTAGGACCCATTAATATTAATGCTAATTTTTATCCATAGTGCTAGGCAACTGGGCTTATCCCAGTTGTAAACGACCCTTTGTACCTATTGGTTTTGTTTGTTTGTTCTGTCTCCTGCTTGATATGGAGGGAAGTGGAGATTTATATTTTATTTTTTTTCCTACTCCTCCATTTTTCTTTTTGATTAATTTCGTTGCGGGATCCAAGACAGTTAAATTCATTTGCCGGGACTTCGTCGAGCTTCATTGCCACGGCGATTTTCTGGTGGTTGCCACTGTTGATTCTGGCTTTCAGGAGTTGCAGTGGTTTGGGAATAGTGCGGTTGGTTTGTAAAAAAAAAAACCACCTGCACTTTCCAAGACTTGAACGAGGCCAACGAGGGAGCTATCCACGTGGCCACATTTTGGTATGACAAAATTCGTGTCAAATTGACACTCAATTAAGAAGAGCCTGCCCTGTCACCTGTGCATATGAAGACCTTAAAGCTGCGTCACCGGTTGGTGTTGCCGTGGCAGAATTCTGGGCCAAACATAAAATTTAGAGACTATTTTTGCTATCGACACGCTAAGAAGAAGAATGAAGAAGAAGAACACACGAGCCGTAAGCTGCTGTGTAGCAAAGAACTTTCAATAAGGTTTCAGTTTATCTATTAGTTAAATGTCACTTACTGTGCAAGCATAATATCCCACAGTCCTATTGTTCCCTGGCTGAAATTGTTGCTTCGGGTGTCAATTTCCGCTTCTTCACCCTGAACTGACTCTACTACTTTCTCTTCTGGCTGTAAAAGAAGCAAGGGTTCTCCGCTCTCTTCAGACCCTAAGACAAACACCCCCTCTTCAATCTGGTGGAACTCTTGAGCCACTTCGACGCCGGCTGATAGAGCTGCAAGCATGATGACCAAAAGTAGGCTCCTCATCTGTAAATATAATAAAAATATTACATGGAAGTTGTTTTTTTTTTTTTATCTGTTCGTTTTTAAGGCCCTTCCTGTATAGCTTAGGAAGGTGACTACAATTGGAAGGCAAACTGTGAAAAAATGCTAGTTAAGTACTTTTAACGGAAATTTTATGTTTGTTCTGATAGTAGCAGTGATTATGTGGAAAGTCAATATAGGTGCCATGAGCATGACACACTCAACTGCCAGGACACACACAAGTCAACGAACGACACATAGGTACTCACTGTACCTACAGTGAATGGTAGATTTACAGTCGGAACATAGTACTCACACATGTGCTGTGCAGTTATATAATACTAAAAGAAATTGAGTTTATACAATACAAATAAATTCATACAGTCTTCAGCAGGTCCAATAATACTTAAAAACTTTTCTTCCCATCACTTGTTTTTATACAATATACTAACTTCTGCCCGCGTTCAAAGTTAAAAAAAAATATCCGATCGCCACCAAACTTTACAGGATTACCCGCTGGGTCAATCTAAAGATTGTCTGAAAATTTCATTAAAATCGGTTCAGCCGTTTCGGTGTCTATAAGAAACATATACACTTTCTCTTTTATATATAGATATACATATCTATGTATTGATACATAAAAGGCAATGCCTCGACTGATATATCAACGCCCAGCCTAAACAAATAATTATAGAAGTATGAATTTTTGAGAGGATATTGATTTTATACTGTAGGTGTCATTTAAGAAAGGGTTTATCGAAATTCATCCCCTAAAGAGGTGATAGAGGGGATGAAAGTTTGTATGGTAATTTTTTTATACTCTAAGACCATCTGGGAGCTCAGTTAGATTTACCACAACTGACCAGCAGACAAGAATCATGAAGTAAGAAAAATGGGGCTGGAATCATGAGTGGTGACTCTCAAACTACCAAGAGAACAGAAACGTAAAGAAAATAAGTATATCCGGGGTTGGAATCATGTGTGGTAAATACTTTCAAACTACCAGGAAATCAGAATCATAAAGAAGTTGAAAATCACAAAATCTATATTAGCTAGAGCGAAGCCGGGGCTGGTAGCTAGTATAATCCATTATAAGTAATAATATAATAAAGGGTTTTTCAATTAGCGCGGGTAGATTTTGGAGGCCCGTGGCGGCCATTTTGTTTTGGTGATATATATCAAATGGCAAGTTACACGATTGAACAGCATGTTCAAATGATAAAACTTCTGCATGAGCAATTTGAGAGTAAGGGGTGATGAGTATTGGCCATCAAGGTCATGCGATTTGACCCCGCTAGACTTTTTATTGTGGGCTTTCTTGAAGTCGCAGGTCTATGCAAAAAACCACAATCGACCGATGCCCTAAAGGTGAACACACACACACCCACACACAGGTTAAAGCACAAATTCAGCCGAATCTATGCAGAAGAGCCATTGAAAATTGGACCACTCGGATCCGTGCCACTGTAAATAGCCGAGGCGGGCATTTGAACGATGTCATATGGCACAAGTGGGCCTTTCAAATAAAAAAAAATTATTTTGTTAATACCTCACACACAGCTTGTTTTATTTTATTGAAAACTCTTAAATTATTATATAGATAGAACAAAAACAGTAACAGGCTGCTATTATTTAATTGATTATAGAGAAAACCTGTAAAACAAAAGTGGATGCATTACTTAATAACAGAGCACTTACCTTGTCAATGTGACGCAAGACTTGGTTTTCAAAACACTTAAGTTGACTCCTCCGAGGTCACTGCTAGATACTAGTATAGCTGTCTCCTAAAGAAAGCAGTATTTATACTAGAGTTACATAATGATTAGACTAAATATAGAATGCTATCAGCTATCTACTAATTAAATCACAAATTAAGACCTTGATTTTTGTTTTTTTTTATGCAGCGGATGTGCATCAGCACTGATAGGCACTTATCTGTTTGTTACACACACACCGGCAAAATTTGCGGAACAAGAAAATATATCGTAAAACTTTGTTTTACCATTGGATGGTAGATTTTATTTTACAGGGTAGGCATAAAATTGTGGATCAAACGAAACAGGGCGATAGTTAGGGTAATAGGGAGTAAAAAAAAAAAAATTGTTACTATTGGTCCAAATAAATAAACACACACAGAGAGGAGGCCTGTGTCCCAGCAGTGGGAACATTGATAGGCTGATGATGTGTGTGTGATGTGAAATAAATAAATAAGATATAATAAATTATCCCAAACCCCAACTATCGCCCTGTTTCGTTTTTTGCCCATCCCGTATAAGTTTCTTATCCCGCATTTGGCGGATGGGAGCTACACGGGTGAAAGTGTCTGATTGCAACAATATCTGCAGGTATACTCGTAAATATATATATATATATATATATATATATATATATATATATATATATTTGTTTTATATTTTATTACAATATATTTTTTTTTGATTAAACTTAATTTTCATGAATGTTACCTGATAGTAGTATAGATTGCTGCAAGGTTGGCTGAAAATATTGTTCTGGTTATTATACCCAGGACTATATTTTCCCGGATTTTCTCGGATCGGACAAACGCTTAATTGGACTTATTACATAATATGGGATTTCTTAATAGCAGCGCAGACCAGGAGTCTGGATTTAGGCCCTGCTTATGGCTATTAACATTAATAGCAGTAGGTACACCGCAGACTACCCCCTTTTTTTATTCTGTTTCTTCAGTCTATCCAATGGTTGTCTGGTAGATATCGCTGTCAGCGATAAAACCGCCTTTGTACCCGTATAAATAAGTTTTTCTTGTAAATGTGTATAACTTTATGGTGTACAATAAAGTATATTCTATTCTATTATGGATCTTACCCCCACCCTCTCCATTTCTAATCCTGCGTGTTTTATGGAAAAAAATATCTTAGTATGTCCATCGCAGGATCTTTAACTATCTCAATCAATATTCATCTAAATCAGCTCAGCGGTTTAGTCATAATAAGAAGTTTCATACATATCTAAACCCCTCCCCAATTCTCCCCCTTCGTGTTTTATGAAAAAAAGTACCCTATGTCCTTTACAGGATCTCAAACTATCTCCATACTAAATTTCATCTAAATCGGTTCAGCAGTTTAAACGTGAAAAGATAGCAGACAGACAGACAGAGAGAGTTACTTTCGCATTTATAATATTAGTAAGGATAATAAATATGTAGAAAATTAGTTATTGTACATCGAAAATATATTGATCTTCCTACTTACTTGTGATTACGAAACTACAGAAGATCTTCTTAAAACCTTAAGATAAAGATAAACACATAAACACACCTAATACAACCCAAGTAACACAAAAGTGCTGTATAGTAGCTGAATCACTGTCCACAATAGAATCCTAAGCTGAACAAGCCTTCTGAATAAGAGCATTATAGGCGCTGTTTCAGCTGATATAACTCTGGTTTGGGCACAAATTAAACAGCTGTTAGCTGAATAACTGTAACTATTTGCATTATATCAGCATTATTTGAGCATTATTAAAGGTAACAGTCATCCCAAGAGCTGAATATTGACTGATTATTAGAGTATTTGTTACCTTTTATGTAGCACAATGGCCGATTAATAGAGTTATGGTTACCTATTTTTCAGCACAAGGTACACACCAGAATATTTATAATGCTTCTTTGGAATTGAAAATTCACAAGTGGCAAAATTGTGAATAGTTTTCACCCTACTCCTTATTATTTTGATATGTTGTTTCTGTTAAACATTTTGTGGTGAAATAGACAAATATTGTTTTCCGTAACAAAAACTTTGCTTTTTCCTCCTGTGCGTGAAATTCGAAGGGGAAAGAGAGTTTATTGTCAAATAGTATATGAATATAGGTGAAAATTTTCACGCGCTCTCAAAATATCACTGTTTACTTGAAAGTTATAGTATAAAATAAGTTGTTGATATATTATAAAAAATTAATAATTTTATTTTGCATTTTTAATTTGACAATAAGCTGTTTGCGTATAAAATCATTAGATTTTCTATTGAAATCCAGTTGTTATTTTCGTTATTTAACAAAGAAAAAATGTTAATATAATATTTTACATAGGTTAGAACCTAAAAAATGGCAGACAATCAATGTGCACTGTATTAAACACAATTAAGCGGTATGTGCTGTTTAAGTATCCACTTTTGGATCATAAATCAGCAACGAGCTGATACGAGTAGTTCTTGTGTGAATCAAGTCAGCCACAGATTCCTGTAAAGCTTGATATTGGGTAACATGTACGCAAATATTGTTGGTAATCATCAGTGAACCACTAAAGTCTCAGCAGAAATTCTAGGGATCCATGGATTTATTTTACAAAATTATACGTCTGTTGTGTCAATCCTTTTATGTTATTTGGTTACCTACATCATCTCAAGAAACACTCCTCCGATTTTCGTATTTTTTTTTTGCAAACTGGGGTGCTGAAAAGATAAGTCTACAAGATCTGATTTAACTGCATTAGTAGATTAATTGCCGACGCTAGTACACGTATTCAGCTCTAACCGGGATCATAGGTAACGTGTGAGCTAATTTATAGCAGTTTGCTGTAATTTAGCATCATATAAGTTCACCCATAGTGATCATGTGGGCTATATAAGTGCTATTATAAGATTGCGTGTAACAAGCTGATTAACACTACTAAAGTTCAACTATGTGCAGCAAGACGCATTATATCATTGTTAATTGAAGTCACAGACTAACTGATTGCATTATAGTAGCTCACATGTTCTTTCTTAAAATGCAAGCGGGCTAAGGGTACACTTATGGCCTTCAATTCAGAATATTGCTGAGTTAAAGTCCATAAAAATGCTTTATTGCAGCTCACAGTACTAATACTGAACTGCATACCTATATTAACGCTTGCAGCATTACAGTGTTGTCTCCGTGACGCATAAAAGCATTATTATACAGACGAAAGCGTAATTTCCAGCTATTGCAGTTCTAGTGTACTGTAATAAGTCTTCATAAATGCTAAAGTTACCGATGTTACCCTTTGTGATATCCTATAATGCAGTTTTGTGCTACTTGGGAAGCACACCACACTCACTCAAACACACTCAACACAAGCATGCAACACACAACACTCGCTCAACACTTATTCTGTTTGTTGTAAAACCTTATTTTGCTTTGAAGCTATATAATATTATGTTAAACGAAACTACTGTTGGTCAAAATTTCTGTAAAGTGAACTGCGTCCTGAAATACAGGCTCGGCCTAGCTCAGGCGCAGTCGCTCATCTTTCATTCTTGTGCATATTCTTAATAGCTTTAAAAATAATGATATTGTTCAATTTGTACAATTTTATAAATAAATAAAATAAATAAATAAAAAATATTGCCAAAAAAATAGCCAGGTTGTTAAAGAATAACCAACAGAACGCATTACCAGCATTTTTGGCATTTTTGTCTGTTTAGTTGTGCACGC
This sequence comes from Anorthoa munda, assembly GCA_945859665.1. Taxonomy (NCBI): domain Eukaryota; kingdom Metazoa; phylum Arthropoda; class Insecta; order Lepidoptera; family Noctuidae; genus Anorthoa; species Anorthoa munda. The sequence continues at coordinate 16,052,130 of OX243896.1, read as the reverse complement.
GTCACGTAAAATGTACGAAACCAATGTAGATAACTTTTATTTTGCGCTGGAAATAGTTTTTGCTTGCTATCTGACACCTAGAGTGATCGCTCCTCTTGGTTTACCCCAGGGCGGCTGGATGCACCTCGGTTTAACTCTTCGGATAATACCGATTATGTAGGCGTGATGTATCAAAGACCCAATGCGAGTGCGATGCTGTTTCAACTATAGTCCACGCCAAACTTCTTGGCCACCCTGATATTGGCTACAATGGCTGCGCATTAGTAAATCTCATACAAAAACAGCAACGCGCCGTGCCTTGCGCATCGGACAGCCAACATCAGGGTGGCCAAGAAGTTTGGTATTTGCTGCAGCGTCCCGAATATCCGTCTACCTGCGTCCTGCACCCTTGATGATCTGAAACACATTGCACTACTTAAACGTGGCCACATACTGGTCCCGAACTATACCAATAACTTTATGAACCGTCGATACGAAAAGGTATTGCAACCAACAGAGTAATACATTTCTGTGTCTGTACTCGACATTGCAAATTGAAATATTATGTCTCTTTGGAAAGAACAACAACACTTTTAGTCCAGTAGCCAGAAGAATATGCCCTTTGATAATTCAAAAGTTTTTTATTTTCGCTGGGTGGATACCTTATGTGAATTCAACGCTATGTACAAAAATGCTAACAGTTTAGAGTGATGCAATAGGCATAAATTAGGTATTTCCTATTATTTCGTGTTATAACAATAATATAAAATTTAAATTTAAATAATTTAATGTTTCTTTATTAGTACTATCTAAACTTTATATTAGTGAAAATGCTAACAGATATGTAATGTGGAACAAAGGATAACTGAAAATGGTTCGTAACTCTTTCAATAAAAGATTTAAGTTTTCAAATCATTTCCTATATGCGTAGAGGGATTAGTTATACCTTACAACAAAAGTTCTAACAACTAAGTATAATGCTGCACAGGTTATTGTATTTTTACATTGTGATTTGCGAAATATTGAATTTAAGTTTATAAATTTGCGCCTACATATTCGAAATAATAAACTCTGCCACCATACAAAAGTTTAAACACTTATGTGCTATGCTAGTTTAATAAATCAAATACAATTGGGTAGTGCGGGGCGCGCTGACACTCCACTCTGAATGTACGTAATGAGGCGCGAAACCATTTCATTACTGTCACATCAGTATTTAAACCTCGTTCATAAAATCTAATTTTATGGCAATTTTTTATTTTTAATGTTGAGATCGAATACGATTTCTAACTTCTTTGTTCCTATAAAAAGAATAAGAAGGAAATATTTACAGAACACGGAATAGTCGTACCTGCCGTGCTGACAGTATATCGAGATGACAGAATAATAAAATTCTCCGTATCGTCAATCTTTGACAGTCGTTACGGGTCGTCAGAAACCCGAAAGTCTGCGGCCACCCTAACAAAAGGGTACCGTATTATCCAGTAGGATTACCGTACCGTACCGGTAGGCAGTCACTTCATATAAAACACTGGTATTCAGATGCGTCTGGTTCGACTGAAAACAGTGGAAGTCAACCCCAACATATTAGGGAAAAGTCCAAGCAAATGCCTTTGAAACAGAGAAAACAGATGTGACTGTAGAAATATCAAACATCTTATAACCGGTGCAACTGTCACAACTAAATTGACTACATCGCTGGTCCTAAGACCTAATAAAATAAAGGCAGTGTTACCCATTAAGCCTTAGTAGATGACACTGTAAGCATGATATGATGTATGCTTATACGAATCGATGTATTTATGTTTGTAAAATATTACCTACTATTTTTTTTTATTCAGAATCAATATAGTAGCAACCCTAGTGAGTCCGGCAAGTTTAGGTGTCAGTTTTGTGATACACTTACCAAGATTTAGAATTTTTATTTTATTTTAAAGGTAGATAAATTTTACATGATCGTGTCTATTGCGCCCTATCTATTAGTTTTTAAACTCTATTATAACGAAAAATCGGCACCACGTGACCTTACCACACGATTGCTGTACATCAAAACCTAGTAAATGCCATAATTCCAGGAAAGCGCAAAAATATTATTTGAATTAGCCTATGGAATGTCATCTTGTGTTAGGTAACTAAACGAAAAAAAAAATAAAGCCTGTACTAAACAAGGCTTACGGGTGAACTGTACGTAATAACACAAATGATATTAATGGTGTCCTAAATCTATTAAATATTTTACATATCTCTAAACAAGATAAATCAATACTTATTAAGTACCGGACATTTGCTAATTTAAGGTGTTTTTACAATTTGAAGGGACTTTCCTATTGTAAATAATGATAAAATGTATTAATTAAAGCACCAAATCTCAATTCAAATTATAAATTGCCTGGTTAAAATTACACAGTCCATCGCAGCATATTAAAACTCATTAAAATAATATAAATAAGATTATCAGGGTATAAAACCATTATAAAAATATGTCACCTACTGCGTTCTTATATGGGGCAGTCGTACAGTACCAGACATAATTTTAATATTTATTCGTTTAGCACGGGGAAGGCTTGTATAACACATGCCAGATTACCTATTTTAGTGATCTTTATTATCGTAGCAATAAGGTTGCATTCATAGGCAAAATAACAGTGAACGATATGTCAGATACTAGACGCCAGTTTGAAATAAGAATTTGCGCGGTAATGTTTTTCTAAAAATCATCAGAAGAGTCCGTTTATGATGTGGGCCTCTGTGGTCTGTATGGTTCGAAGAATTTATACTGATCGTACATACCTACACCGCGCCCCGCAATACCCAAATTGTATTTGATTTATTAAACTAGCATAGCACATAAGTGTTTAAACTTTTGTATGGTGGCAGAGTTTATTATTTCGAATATGTAGGCGCAAATTTATAAACTTAAATTCAATATTTCGCAAATCACAATGTAAAAATACAATAACCTGTGCAGCATTATACTTAGTTGTTAGAACTTTTGTTGTAAGGTATAACTAATCCCTCTACGCATATAGCAAATGATTTGAAAACTTAAATCTTTTATTGAAAGAGTTACGAACCATTTTCAGTTTTCCATTGTTCCACAGTACGTATCTGTTAGCATTTTCACTAATATAAAGTTTAGATAGTACTAATAAAGAAACATTAAATTATTTAAATTTAAATTTTATATTATTGTTATAACACGAAATAATAGGAAATACCTAATTTATGCCTATTGCATCACTCTAAACTGTTAGCATTTTTGTACATAGCGTTGAATTCACATAAGGTATCCACCCAGCGAAAATAACAAACTTTTGAATTATCAAAGGTTATGTGGAAAATAATTGTATCCCTACTGGACTATTTACCAAAACCAGTTTTAAAATTAAAGAGCAGAGAAAAATCAATTAGACACACCTATGTATGTGCGGTTTGTCTAATTGATTTTTTTATTTTGAGAGGATTAGCAGAATCTAATGATCTGTGGCTGTAATCGGCTCAATAACATGTTTTTTTAGAAATGTTGCGTTTACGTGCGTCATCATTAAATGGCTTACTCAGATTAGACTGTTATTTTCACACTATATTTGAAAAAAAATCGTACTCACGTGAATAGTCACGTTTCAAAAACATTTTTAGTTTTAAACAACAACAAACTATTTAGCAGTTTTCTATAATTGAGTTTGAAATGATGAATTAAATTATTAGACTATACCACTAATCAAAACATATCAAAGAGTGTAAAATTAAGTCATTTTTCTGTGTCTGTATACACATACATAATTATAACGCTTGTTAGCAAACAGTAGATGACACCTAAAATATCACACTTAATATTATAAAGGCGAAAGTCTGTGAGTGTTTTTGTATGTTTGTTAGTTCTTCACGCTCAAACGGCTGGACGAATCTCGATTAAATTTGGCACAGAGATAGATTATAGTTTTATCCCGGGAATATGTGCCCTCCGGATAATTTTCGACATTCACGCGGGCGATGCCGCTGGCAGAAGCTAGTGTTTGAATAAAACGAACTGTTGGATTTCCATGAGAGTTGATAATTCATCAGTGGAATAATACTTAGGCATCTTTCTCGGTGTTGAAGAGAAAACGGTTGTAAGGGTCACATCTTTAAATAGTATAAAGCAAAGTTACCTACAGACATATCCCAAAAATTTGCCGAATTTAAGTGGTAATGACAGGGCAATTTGCTCGCAGAACGGATGGTTGATGGTGCCAGAACTTTTCGGCACCATCAACCATCCGTTAGCATAGTGGAGCATAGAGATGTATAGTGTTAATTTTTCCCGTGCCGGGGCGCGTCGCCAGTTCGTCATAAAACGCATACTTTACGTAGCAAAGTAAACTCGAGTGCGTTGTGGAATCTTGACTTTACTTTGCTGTAAGCGCTTATTCTTGATCTGTAGCTTTTTCATGGTACACGACTTGCTTGACAGACTCTATTGAAGAGAATTTTCCTGAAAATCCAAAAAGCGGGTAAAAAGACACGACGAGAAAGTACCGGCACCCCACAACAAAGCTGTAAAATCAATATAAATGGAGCATATGATATAATAATTTCTGAATTTACGTCGTGATTCGAAAAACTACACAATATTTATCACTGTGTGTGTGAGATAATTAGTAATGTATGTGTGGTCTACATTACTAACGATATAGTTGACGAATTAAAAAAAACATGCTGCTGATTAGTATCAAATATTCTGCAGATACAAATGCGTCTGAATTTTGGACCGAATTAGAAACTTTGAAGAGACAGGTTGAAGCGACTACACATATTATAATCTTGTATTTATGTATGTATATATGTATGTATTGTAGCACAAAAGCTACAAGACTTATCGGTTTAGCCTGTTTTTGTCCCGACTGCAAGGCAAGGGTTATATATTTCGCGCGTATCTTGTATATAAATATATTTGTGTGTATTGTAGCATAAATGCTACAAGACTTACATTGTATTAGATTCACATTGCCGAATGTTAGAAGTAGCGAATGCGACATCATATTGAATGGCGAAAAGCTGGACTTTGTAAATCAAACAGTTTTCCTGGGAATCACTTTAGACGACAAATTGCAATGGAGTTCTCACATAACATCTCTTGCGGGTCGGCTGAGCTCGGCCGCTTATGCTGTTAGAAAGATAAGACAGTTGACGGATGTGGAGACCGCGCGTTTGGTCTATTTTAGTTACTTTCACAGCATTATGTCATACGGTATTTTATTGTGGGGCCGAGCGGCTGACATTGAATCCATATTTATATTGCAAAAGAGAGCTATCAGAGCCATATATAATTTAAGTCACAGAGAATCTCTTAGGGAGCTATTTAAAAATATTAATATTATGACAGTTTCTTGCCAATTCATTTATGAAAATATCATGTATGTAAGGAAAAATATACATCTCTTTAGTAAGGTCAGTGATAGACACAATTGTAATACGAGAAATAAAGATAAGTTAGATCAACCATCTTATAGACTAGCAAAAGTACACTCATCTTTCATGGGGTACTGTGTTAAATTTTATAACAAAATACCTTGTGATATATTAAAACTAAATGAAAGTAAATTTAAAACTTTAGTTAAAAGCATACTTTGTAAACAAGCATATTACAAATTAGATGATTATATTCAAGATAAGAATGCTTGGCAACATGTTGGTCCCGCTCCGTAGGGCAATCTTTGGTGTGGACAAAATCAAATTTGCTAATTTGTATTCCTATTCATAGTTTTTGTATTCTTAGGTTATTTTTTATATTTTTTCCAGAATTTGACTCACACAAGGTTCCGTTGTTGTTGAATTAGGTATTTTACCTATGTTTGCAATATTTGTAAGTATGTGAGAACCATGTTCCTATTTATAAAACTAATGAATTTACCTGTTAGTGCTTTTATTACTTTATACCTGTACGTTGTATAGTGGGTAGTGCTATTTTTGGGTGCATCGTCCTCACATATATGAATTTATTAATGTATGTACATAAGTAAACTTTGTAAAACATATTTTTTTTAAAAAGAGTAAGTGTGGAGTTTCTTGTGCGTTCTTCTCCATAACAAGCTACTTTCCGAATGCACGGTAGAGTCAATTTTTATTACTTGTACATTTTTTATTAACATTTAATTTTTGACGTTCAAAAGTGCCGCTTATTGGCCTAATTGAAATAAATATATTTGACTTTGACTTTGACTTTGACTTTGACTTATCGGTTTAGCCTGCTTATTAACCGACTGCAAGGAAATGGTTATATATTTCGCGCGTATCTTGTATATAAATATATTTGTATGTATTGTAGCATAAATGCTATAAGACTTATTGGTTTAGCCTGCTTATTAACCGACTGCAAGGAAATGGTTATGTATTTCGCGCGTATCTTGCATGTAGATATGTATGTATATTTGTATGTACTGTAGTATAAACGCTACAAGACTGTCGGTTTAGCCTGTTTCTTTTTATTTGTCAAACTGGTCTTTGTCTCTAAAAAAGGATTCGTCCGAAGCAACACTAATGAAATGCCTGTTTTGACCGGATCGGACGAAACTCAGCGGCCGAAACGCCTACTAAGCCAATTATTTTTTTATTGGTACAAAAAGAAGGTTACAATCATAATTGTTCACACAAGTATAAGTACAGCTATATTGTAGGAACTACATTGTAACCATGGGTAATGAACCCTGCCTCTCAAACTAGAGTAGCCTGTATCTTGAGAGACAGTATTCGGGTAAGTTTTAGCATACATAATATTAAACTAAAGGTGGGTACAACATAGTCATCGCTATCACAATGTATTAAACAATTTAGTATACAATTTAAAAATACAATAAAAATTATTTAAAATTAAGGTGTGTGTAGGTTGAGTAGTAGGTGAGTAGTAGTTGAGTACTAAGAGATGTAGGTGAGTAACGATTCAGAGTAGGAATAGTCCTGGTGTAGTAGCCACTCAGTGACTTTACATTACAGTGTGTGTCTGTTGAGGTCTTGAATGCTGAGTTTTTTGTGAATTTGACCGTAAATGTGGGTGCATAGTGTGTCATATTGGTGCTTAGCAAATGTGGTTTTGTGCTGTGTGAACGTGGAAGGGATCCTCCGTTTGTTAGTGTCGGTAGTGGGTATTTTGGAGTGAGTTCTGATGGTCGATTTAAGCTCGAAGAGTTGTCGAACTGTTAGCACCTTACAGTCCGCGTATAACTCCGATGTTGGGTATCTAAAGGGTTTCCGGGTCATAACTTTAAGTATGGCCCCACCCCACACGGAAATGCAATAGCCCAGGATCGACTGACACAATGCTATACAAATTAATAACGTAGTTTAAAATAATAGATTTATTTTTATAAACATAATCCATTTTATTGTTAGAACCGAGTAACATTAGAAAAAATTTCAAGGGCGCTGTTATAGGAGCTCGCACTGCGCGCATAAAAGGCTAGTTACGGCACTGTATGTACTTTCTAAGTTTATCTTGGACTTCGCTGATCACAGTGAAAGAAAACCTGGGCCTAATAGTTAGTATAAGTATGTGCTTCATTGGTCTAACTAATTGAAAAAAAAAGAAAGAAAGAAAGAAAGAAAAATATTTATTTGTGACCCGCACAGGAGACACGAGAAATAAGCAAAAATAATAATAATAATAATATTTATAATTGCTGCAAGGCTCCTCCTCCTCGTTTCAGTGCGAGGATAAACAAATAAATAATAATAATATATCCTAGTTATAGATATTTAATACAATAAATAACATATAATAAAGCTTATAAATTGGCCAACAGTCTATAAAGAAGTACTCGACTTCGATTACACCACCCTCGGGTAGGTCTGTGCAATGGACCGCATTGTGTAGGTACTGTGTCTTTACCATATAAGGCTCTTATGCAGCCAGGATACAATTGGCGGCATACGTCCTGAAATGATCAAACGATATCACGTTATTGGAATCAGAAACGTCAAGAATACATACCTATTAGGCTGCACTTCCACCACAGATGTTTGAGGTAGCTGGGTGGTGCGAGGATGTGTAGCTAGGCTGTGGAACGGTGTGAGTATTTCCACCAGAGGTGTGCTAGGCCGCTGAGTGGTGCGAGGATGCGAAACGGCGCGGCGGCGCGCTGATGGGCGGTGCGAGAATCTGTAGCAGCGAGTACGTCCCTAGCACACAGTCATACCTCGCAACACATTCCTCGCACACGTCCCTCGCAACACCTACCCACCTTGTAAGTATCAAAACCTCGCACAGCTGAGCTGTTTCTACTAGAGCTGCGCTGAGAGAGGCTAGGTAAATAAAATAATTCTATTGTTTCTTAACAAACACATCCCTCGCCACGTATCCTCGCTCATCACTGGTGAAAACGCAGCCTAATGCAGGTACGGCCACCGAGCGGGCAGCGCCAGTGCATATTTTTTAATATCAAAGGTCACTAAAGCGACCATGAAAATAAAAGAAAGAAGAATTTAAATTCCATGCAAATATGACATCTAACCACTTCACAATTGACGATATGATTGGACAGTGGCTGAGCGATTGGCTGCCGCGCTGCGTGTCGTGGGTTCGATTTCCGCATGACACATAAATACCTATTTGTAGAGTCTACAAATAGTTGTTGCGGATCAAGCTGTTTGTGTATGTAAGATCTTGTGAAAAAATGCAATACAGCGCAACACGCTCGGTGGAAATCACACATTAGATGATTTAGAGTTTAATTAAATTACCGGGTCTCGTGGTCCACATAATTTCCGAAATTCACTAACACAGTTTAGACTAGGATCTGTACATTTAACTTCTAATGTTATAAATTTCCCTTCCGTCAGCTGTATGCATGAAGACTGAAATAAAATAAATTAATACTTATAATTCATAAAACATTTCCTCATACATTTTCATACATTTTCCTCATACATTTCGTATAAAAAGGTTAGTTTGTCGAAATAATTGAGCACCTGAAACAATATTCACACACATTTATTTAAGTAAATGGTTAAACAACAAAGCGTAGGTACCTAATACCTAAGTACTTACATGTATCTACACTAATATTATAAAGAGGTTAAGTTTGTAAGTTTGTTTGTTGGAAGTAATCTTTGCACAGTGTGTTATTTTGTCTCAGTTGCGGACATGCCAGTTTTATTTTTTAACTTCATAGATTTAATCCTAATAAAGCATTAAAAAAAAAACTCATTTTGATATTTCACTTAATTTAGGAGATAAAAATAAATTTGTGAAAGGTCATTGATCTGCTCGAAAAAGCTTTTAGTCTGTATTTCTTGAATAAATTAAATCTCAACCTTTTGTATAAATACAGGTTAATTGTTGGTTTTAAATTTATCAGGCCTGAAAAATTTCAAGTCCCTAACATCACAGGAACAAGAGTAAATAATTATTTGATAAATAAACAAAAAAAATATATATATATCGGAAATAGGAGGGCTATCTTAAATAATACCCTCGGTCTGTGGGCATATCGTGGGTATGCGATGCACAAAGCAGGTAACTTTTGCCGTTTTAGAGATAGTTCTTATTCCAATTTTATCAAAGCAGCGGATTCGGCCACCAATCGTTTCGCTTTTTCCCAACTTAACACTTGTTCAAGTTCACACACGCCACTTTAGGCTACTTCTCAACTCCTTTTTCTCACAACTCTTTTTCAACTCCAAAACAGCGCGTCCGCGCGTATCTTTTCTAACTTCACGACCCAATATGGCGGGAGAACCCACTCAGCGTGCCTCTATGACACTCCTGCTTTTTATTGGCTAAGAGAATCTCTTCCGGCAAATTACTGCTTGTATTATCCAATCCAAATCGAGTATTTTGACATAAGAAAAATAAAGTGTTGTCAATCGAATAAAATCGAACTGAGAATTGATCAGAAGCTAAATGTTGCCAATTAAACAAACCTGAAGTAATAAGTTTACAAGCGATATTTATTACTAATCATTTACCTTCCTCCGATACGGCCATCTTGACATTCAAACGGTCCCACGTTTGATGTAAAGCGACGAGCAACATCGTTACTCAACCAAAAAACAAAAACCAAGAGGAGATAAAAAAAATAAGTAATAGGTTAAGTTCGGCCGCTCCTGACCAAAAAAAAAAATAACGTGGTCGTGACATCTTCCACGTGAAACCTTCAATCAACACCTTATATTACCAGCCTACAACAAAACTCAAGTACATCTTTACTCATGAAAACTGAATTCTCTTAGCTTTCACACTGTTCATTTGTTTTCTCCATGTAAATCTAGGTCTCCACACCATACACCGTACACAACCATCATCGTACTATCGAACCAGCCACCTCACCATTTAGACAACCATATTAACACATTCTAAATGGTTACCGAAGCACCAGAGGTACCAGGTTCCCAACAAACGCCAAGTCGGTCTCGAAGCACTAAGTGTGCCAGAAACCACCCAAACGCCCAACACAACATACCATATCACATACACCAAACAACAGGTCACCGAGGCCCCAGAGGAACCAGGCTCCCCCAGACATACAACAGGTCACCGAAGCCCCAGAGGGACTAGGCTCCCCCCAGACAACAGGTCACCGAAGCCCCAGAGGGACCAGGCTCCCCCAGACAATCGGTCCTCTCGAGGCAACAAGACTGCCAGATACCCATGCCACATACACAAAACAACAGGTCACCAAAGCCCCAGAGGGACCAGGCTTCCCCAGACAACCGGTCCTCTCGAAGCAACAAACTGCCAGATACCCATGCCACATACATTAAACAACAGGTCACCGAAGCCCCAGAGGGACCAGGCTTCCCCAGACAGATAACAGGACTCCAAAGCCCCAGAGGGACCAGGTTCCCCCCTGACAAATCCAGCAATGTTTCTTGGTCCCACAGCAATCGCTGTAGCTCCTGATGGTCAACCCAGTGACCACCCTGCAACCATAGTCATCCTGACCAGGCCTCGTAACCCACCACGGTTACAGCAGTCATCTTACTGACCACTCACCTCGTAACCCACCTCGGTTACAGCAGTCATCTTACTGACCACTCACCTCGTAACCCACCTCGGTTACAGCAGTCATCTTACTGACCACTCACCTCGTAACCCACCTCGGTTACAGCAGTCATCTTACTGACCACTCACCTCGTAACCCACCTCGGTTACAGCAGTCATCTCTGACCACTCACCTCGTAACCCACCTCGGTTACAGCAGTCACCGCAGCGACTACTCATCACCGTACAGTCAGTCCTTTGACCATACACACGACCTCACCATTGCTAGATTGATTTGAATCAGTCTTCAACACAGTACATTCAGTTACTTCAATGGGTACTTGATCTTTCAGCTTTCCTCTAACTCATCATGAACCAAAGCCTTTAATTCAACACATAGCTGCCACCATTCAGAACTCCAATAACCATAAACAGCACCTCTAAACCAAAATCAAATTTGTTATTTCATTCTTCATTCTTAGTACTGAATACAACAGCAATCTCAAATTCAGGATTTCTTACCCAGCCAAAAGCATATTCAAGAACTCCATTTTATGTTCATGATTTCATACCAAACCCTCAGTGCGATAGGTGTAATAACTACCAACATCAAACATTACCAATTTTGCAAACTAAAAATGAAAATGAAATCATGCACCGCATGTCACCAAGTTTACATCTGCTTTAACATTATCTTATCCAACTTGCTCAGATAGCAAATAAAACAAAATTACGTTAGGTATGTTCACAATGACCAGCACAGAACATTCAACAAGTTAGAACACCACAACCATTACTGACAGTATACTTTAAATTCCACATTTATCATTCAAGGTAGGTACTAGCCTACATGACACCACACAATCACACAATTCACAAATTCACACCTTTCTTTAAAGAGATGTTACAATTATTAAAACTTCTGAATAATGTTCAAGATTACCGAGGCCAAGCATCGTTGAACAACACAGAACAAGGAAACCATTCCTACTTTCCACCAAAAAACAAAAGCTCCTGTACCAAGTAAATCAAATAGAACCCAAGTGTCCCATTCATGGTCCACAATCAACAATAACTTAGCAAATACATTCGCTACACAGAATGCACTTTCAACTTAAATGCCGAATCAACTCTTGACTCCGTCATCTCTCTAACCCCAAAACTGAGAAACTGTTCTATGTAAATTAAAATGTTGCCAATTGAACATCTATCTCATCTTCAGCCACAACTTCAAAAGTTCCTCGAGAGGGCCAATCCCTCGGGCAACCCATAATACCTGAATACGTCTTCTAGACACCATCTTAATGTCTAGTTGCACTTTTCATTTGCCATAGTCAATTTAAATTGTTTTATTTGTAGGTATCGTTAGAATGACATGTTATCAGTTGGTTAGTTCCCTACATAGTGATTTATAACAACTACAGACATTAACTTTACCTTTATTCAACCGTTGGTAGCAACAAAACTAAACGCCAACTGTCTAGGCTATAGTAACGTTAATCCTCGTGATATTTCCAGGTTGTAAGATTGCAAAACGAGTCAACCAGCAAACTATTTCACTATACTTTAACACCGGTTTGAAAATAATCTTGATCACATAACTCTTAACTGAAAGTTATCGCAACTCTTTGGAATGAAGCAAAAGTTAAAAGTTTAATCCTCACAGTGACTCATACCTTGTAACGATTTATTAATAATCTAGTCTTTATCTAGTAACTTAAAAGTTAAAAATCATATCACAGTTAAAAGTTATTTGTTTTTGTTTTGTCTTGTCCGATTTTTTTCGAACTTTTTCGAATGTTGACACTTACATATGTCACTCTAATAGAGATGAGTAAGGGATGGCGATCTGTTATCGATTAATCGACGAATCGATTTTAAAGACAAAAAATAAATAAACAATTTTTCAATCGATATCCAGTACTGAAACGATCCAGCGAATGGATATTTCGCCCTAGAATATCGAGATTCGATTTTTCTGTTTTGATATGAAACAAAATATTATTTAAAAATAGTCGAATGTATTACACAAAGATATGTGAATTCAACTTTAACAAAATAAATTTCTTTCCCTTTTACGTGATACTTTAATTTAGTTGTAAAAACAATCCCAATCAGCCAAAGATATGAAAAGATACACTATTATTACGATTTTTCTTTTTACTTTCCATAACTGGATTCACACTTGCATTAAAAATACCAACGCGAATAGTTAGAATGTATGTTATTTTCAAAGAAAAGCATAATCACAAATTTCCTTGAAGATCAAATCAACAACAAACTCAGTGGTAATAATATTTACGGGCAATCTGAAGTGACACCTATTAATAAAGAATGCATGGCTAAAATGCCTAGTATCTTTACTTCTCGATTATCAGTAGTGAGTAAACTAACAACCTATTCATAAATGTGTGTACTCTTGTGACAGCACTAGTGGTCACAAAACCGTATATTGTTCTAACATCATGCAACATAAAATAATGTAATGAAATCTAATTTCTTTCCGTTTTGTTCTCACATTCCAATGCTCCAAGTACATTAGAAAGATGAAATTGCGAAAATCGTTTCATTGTTTATTTTGTTGGTAAATAAAAACGATTAAATACTTGAAACAAAATATTTTAAAGCTTGAGCCCGTCAAAGATTTAAAAGATGGCGTGACATGCACGGACTTCTCATTCTGTCTATGCAAAAATTATTTGTTTGTTTTTAAATTGATCACGAAAAAACAACATGCTCGTATTCAATAAGCTCCCCCAAGCAGTAAATCACGGCATAATGGGGTCCCGAATCTAATTTCGATGATTATTGAAAGAAACATACAGTATCAATACCATTACATAGATGGCGCTGTTTGATTTTTCTACTCTTTTCATGTAACTTACATTAAACATTTCCATTAAACAACATAATGCAATAGTTATAAATTGCAATTAATGCAACAATTAATTATAAAACTTAGGTACTTCCAAATCCAATACATACTTCGGCTGCCACAAATGTATGCCAATGCACAGATAGTTGAATGCAGATCAAAGTAACATACCTTTAAGCCTGTACTCCCGGAAAGGTCAGGCAGCAGTGCCAACCATGCACATGTCCAGACTCCTATGTCCGCTGACAGTATGAATCTGGCTGAGTTTCATTTAGCATCATAACGAAAATAACAATTTATTTTAAATTTTAGCCACTATAAACCAAGAAAAACAATATTGTGGCTAAACTTCATATGGCATTAGATTGGTACTTATTATTGTCGGAATACTTAAGTTTATACTTCCCTGAACATCACCACCACAGTTGCGTTTCCCAAGTATCTAGTCAGGATTGGGCGTCGATGTCATCATTAACTTCATCATTATCTGCAACTCGACTTCGCATATTGTCTAGGATAGGCCACACTATACAGTTGAACTCGGGCATCATGATATTCCTGTCTCTAGTAGCCGGCAAGTTGCAAAACATCTCCATTAGGTAGGTAGGTAGGTACTTCCATGCTAATTTTCGCGCACCAAACAGAGCGCGCCAGCCATTACTCGTCTCATTTGGTCCATTATCGCTTTGTGCGTGCATTGTTTTCACTTCCGATATCGGAAATAGGAGGGCTATCTTCAATAATACCCTCGGTCTGTGGGCATATCGTGGGTATGCGATGCACAAAGCAGGTAACTTTTGCCGTTTTAGAGATAGTTCTTATTCCAATTTTATCAAAGCAGCGGATTCGGCCACCAATCGTTTCGCTTTTTCCCAACTTAACACTTGTTCAAGTTCACACACGCCACTTTAGGCTACTTCTCAACTCCTTTTTCTCACAACTCTTTTTCAACTCCAAAACAGCGCGTCCGCGCGTATCTTTTCTAACTTCACGACCCAATATGGCGGGAGAACCCACTCAGCGTGCCTCTATGACACTCCTGCTCTTTATTGGCTAAGAGAATCTCTTCCGGCAAATTACTGCTTGTATTATCCAATCCAAATCGAGTATTTTGACATAAGAAAAATAAAGTGTTGTCAATCGAATAAAATCGAACTGAGAATTGATCAGAAGCTAAATGTTGCCAATTAAACAAACCTGAAGTAATAAGTTTACAAGCGATATTTATTACTAATCATTTACCTTCCTCCGATATATAAAATAAACTATTAACTGGTCGCGTTCTTTTTAGTTAGCATAATATACTTATATACAGTACCTTCAACTTGAGAAAATTCTAAATATGTAACTAGCGAGATCTCGGAGATATTGCGTTTCTAAGTTTTTTTTAAATTTCTATGGAAATAGGGTTTTCACAAACTAGTAAACATTTCAGTTGATTAATTCAATCGATTTGAACTCGTTTTTGACGGATTGGCCGGTGAAGGCTATGGGGGAGGCCTTTGCCCAGCAGTGGGATAATATAGGCAAATTTTAAAAAAAATCTTTTAAACTAGTTATCCTCTGAACGGTTATGACATAACCTCACTATCAGATTCAATTACCATTCCGTCAGTCGTCAGTGTGAGATCATTGGCTTCAAACTCGCACTCGCATTTGCTTTTTCGCACTTACAGATAAATTTGGAAATACTCTCATAAAGACTTTTGTTTTGTACATCAACATTGTTAGGAATACCCGTTGGATATAATGCATTTAAAATAATCATGGATCGTTCGTTCATTTCAAGGTCACCCGGTCTATGTTTTGACCCATATAGTCGGGCCTTTTCTACCAAAACATTATAAATATCCAGTTTCGTAAGCTTGTTCGGATCCGTATTCAGGCTTTGGTCGTCGGTAATAATTGCCACTTGCTGACCAGTATGAAGGTTGGCGCCCTCATGCCCCCCTTGCATTAAGTCCTCTGGTCGGGGCCCAGACGGACATCCCCCAGCAGGACGGGTCAGTGACGGGACGGGCCTGCTGAGGCAAAGCAGTGCCATGGCTCTTTGACGGCCCCATGACATCTCAGCCCCGGTTCTCCAGATATTATGTATAGGAATTGTTTTTAGCATATGCCTGATGAGAGCGGATCCCTTCCCAATTCCGCATAATATCCTTCATCGAAGATAGAAAATCTATGATAGAAATTCTTGAACTGAATGAAACGAAGTTTAAAACCTGTATAAAACGCACACTATGTAGGCTGGCATATTATAAGTTAGGGGATTACATCACTGATAAAAATGCTTGGCTCAATGCTAGTCCTGCTCCACAATCCACAACCACTAGGGCGCAATAACAAGTGATATGCAGAACATTATTGTTTTGAGGTATTGTTGGACCTGCTGAAGACTGTATGAATGATTAATATTTGCATTGTATAAACTCAATTTCCTTAGTATTGTATAACTGCACAGCACGTGTGTGAGTACTGTGTACCCAACTGTAAATCTACCATTTACTGTACCTATGCGTCGTTCGTTGACTTGTGTGTGCCCTGGCCGTTGAGTGTGTCATGCTCTCTCAAATGTCTCTCTGATGGTGGCGCGTGTGTTGGATCATCCGGTTCCCTTCATGATGGTTGAGCTGGGTGGTGCCAATTCATGCGTCATGTTCGTGAACGGACGCCGTCAGTTGGGATTGGTCATAACTTGACTGCTTCGGATGTTAATTTTTTTCTAGTATCTATTATATAACTGCGCAGTACATGTGTGAGTACTTCTAATACTTTATGTCTGTAGGTGGTATAGTGGGTAGTGCTATTCTGGGTGCATTGTCCTCACATGTATGAATTTAATAATGTATGTTCCTAAATATTGTAAAAAATCTTTTTTTTTTTAAAAGAGTAAGTATGGAGTTTCTTGTGCATTCTTCTCCATAACAAGCTAATTTCCGAATGCACGGTAGAATCATTTTAATGTAACGTTCAAAAGTGCCGCTTGGTGGCCTAGTTGAAATAAAATATCTTTGTCTTTGTCTTTGTCTTTATGGACGGTACTAGTAAACAAAAGTGGTCAAAATTCAACTATTATTAATTTTTAATTTTAGCTTTCCTCAACTATTTTTACATAATTATAAACTTAAACTATGTAAACTAGGCACGTAACAATTTGAACCGGTAATTGCTAATACCTGAGTCCAAAAATAATGTTTTTATAAAGTAATTGTATGTTGCTCACAGGTTTATTGACAACCCTAGCCCACAATAAAAAAATTGATATTTCCGAAATCCTGGGTTTGTTGCGTCTGGTTTTTTTGTGGCGATAGTTATTATAGTAATCAACATATATACATTAAAAAAAACGCGACCATGAAGAGACCCGCCAGAAAAATAATAATTTCAGAATCATATAAAAACAATATTTACGTCTGGGTGAGCAAGATTATTAAAGTTTTCGAGAAAAAAATTGTTCCTATAGTAAACTCCTATCATACCTTAAAACATTTAGTGTAAAAATTTAATCCAAAAACGAGATATTGCGTTTCTATGGTTTTTAAGGCTTTTTCTCAATTTTCTTAATTTCTCTTAAAGTATAGTAGTTAGAGCCGGCGGAGTTTTAATGTGGTGTATGATTAATTATTAGCTTGCCAAAAAAAAAAAAACAAGCATGTCCGCAACTAAGGCAAAATAACACACTGTGCTTTGGAACTATTGAACCAATATTGAAAATTCAATCACCAGTAGAAAGCTATATATTCCTGAGTCATATCTAAGCTTTTGTGGGGTGGGCCCCGGGAACGAAGCCGCTAGTAAAGAGCTAGTACTTTCCTTATAAGTAGGTTCATATAATACAAGTACCTAGGTCCTAATTCCTATTGCCTTCTCACAGACTTTGTGCGTAGTACTTAACTAGGCATGGAGAATGAAATAATATGTAAAAAAGGAGCAATACTGTCACAACTGGAATATCATGTTGTATAAGTGTAAGCCTTTATCGAGTCCTGCTATGGAAGGGCTAAATACTGGGCCAAGCAAGGCATTTAAGTAATAAAAAAAGTAAATTAAAATAATCGAAAACCCCGACTTGTAAGAAGCGAACTTAAAAGACGAAAACAAAAAGAAAATCATGCTGTGCAGTCTATTCGTCATTTGTCTATTTTCCAATAATTTTAATGTTGCCAGTGACACTTGCAAAGTTAAAACGAATCAGTTGACGTAAGAATCATCAAAATGGGCCAACGCGTTTGGTCTCTAAAACGACACATTTTTTTTTGTCTATTATAGTCTCACGCTTGACCACTATCTCACCTGATGGTAAGCGATGATGTGATCTACGACGGAGCACGCTCGCCTAATAGTAACCTATTCACTCTTGACTTAAAGACCCCTAGATTGTAGCTATCGGGACAAACATACATACATATATATATACATACATAGACTGATAAGCATATTAACCTCCTTCAGCAGTCGGGTAAAGAGTCTGTTTCTCATCGAAACGCTAAGAAGTTGCTAGGGCAAGTAAGCCAGACTTCCATCACTAACTTAACAATAGATCGTAAGACTGGCCATACACTGGTTGGTCCCTGCCTGGTTCCTCAGCTCAGTACTTCTCTTTCTATTACCAGAGACTGGTAACGTCCTAACATTTATCAAAAGAACTAACGAACGTTGGCCAACGTTGTTGATAAAAAACCAATATTGTTACAATTTTACTGCAGTCGTATATACCTAAATAAACTAGATAGAAAATAAACGATTATAATAATAAGAACGAAGGTAGCAATTCAAGACAAAAACATATTCTTAAAATAAATTGATTATTATAATATAGCTTAGTCCATTGACATTAGTAAAACTGACGTAAACACAAATAATGACGAACGAAACGAATAAACCATAGACGTCAAATCGGCCGGCTTATTACGTATCTTTTGCAAGAGCAAAATAATAGCAATTTTTACGCAATAATTGCTCTTCCATACAGAAGTTTTAGAGTTGCTGGCGGTTTTTTTTTTAAATAAGTGCATTTGACAAACAGCTAGCGATTAGCAAACGATTGTGTAGGACCTACGATACCTACGCTGCAGATAATTCCGACTTTTATGACATAAAGCGTTTGATCGCTATCGTTTTGCTCTTGCAAAAGATACGTAATAAGGCTGCGGGTGTAACGTCGCTAGAGTATTTTTTAGGGTTCCGTACCCAAAGGGTAAAAACGGGACCCTATTACTGAGACATCGCGGTCCGTCTGTCTGTCTGTCTGTCTGTCACCAGGCTGTATCTCATGAACCGTGATAGCTAGACAGTTGAAATTTTCACAGATGATGTATTTCTGTTGCCGCTATAACAACAAATACTAAAAACAGAATAAAATAAATATTTAAGTGGGGCTCCCATACAACAAACGTGTTTTTTTTGCTATTTTTTGCGATAATTGTACGGAACCCTTCGTGCGCGAGTCCTACTCGCACTTGGCCGGTTTTTATTTTTCTATGGGTGCAATACTAAGGTGAAAACACCTTAGAAATAAAAAGTTTCTGTGGTGCCTAATCATGGTGACCTCTTTTCTAGCTGAAGGCATGCTGGACTGGAACTGTGTGTTTAGGTAAGGTAGGCTAGTCTCACTACGCCATAAGCCTAAGTACTAAGGTAGGTATAATCACTCGTGAAAGCTCTAAATTATCATCATCATTTCAGACTAAAGACGCGACGTCTACTGCTTTATACAGGCCTCCCCAAGGGTCACCACATATACCGGTCTTGCATCTTGCGGAGTCTCGCGACCTTCACCAGATCATTGATCCGCTTTACCTTCCAACCCTACGCCTTCCGATACACGGCCAACCATTCTGCGATCAATTTGCCTTCCCCGCTGCGACTAAAGTTTGGCAATATTTCAGGCTATGTCTGTTATAGTTCTCTCCAAACTTCTTGGCCGCCCTGAAATTGGCTTTCCGATGCGCAAAGCACGGCGCAGTGTGGTTTTTACCCGACTGCCGAAGGAGGGTAATATGTTTATCAGTCTATGTATGTATGTTTCAAATCAAATCAAATTAAATTTATTGCATCCATAATGTACATACAGGTGGTAAATATAGTTACAGAAACAATTATGGACCCTGTCGGGCACAGCAACATTCTAGATACTAGGTCAGTGTCTAGGAGAGAGGAATAGAGACCAAACGCGTTGGCCGATTTTGATGATTCTTATTTCAATCGATTCGTCTTGACCTCGCGAGTGTCACTGGCTACAATAAAATTGGATAGGTAATAGAATAATTTCGGATTTTGGGCGCCATATTGTTGTTGCACATTTTTTTTTCCGTGGTACCCCACACGATGGGTATGAAAGAAAAAAAAATGTGAAATCACCTCTTAAAACTCTTATTTTGACGTATCAAAATAAGAGTTTTAAGAGGTGCTTTCATATTGGCGAGAACTATACCTTGGTTCTCCAGCAAATCTATTAATTTCTGATTCGAACGCACACGGAAAATCTTAGGTAGGTACTTAGTTCGGCTAATGCTTCTTCTACAATCCTATCAGAACGGGCGGCGACTACGGATAACTTAGTTCCTAACGGTAAAAGATAGCCACCATTGGGGCAAGGCCATGTCAAGTTCAGAGTATGTTAAGTGACCACACCACCACAGAGACCGTTACAATTCTTTCATTGAATGTACGCCATTAAAAAAAATTACCTCACCCAAGGTTTTTTATTCATCATTCCCATAAACAGTTAAATAAATAAGTACTTTACAAGTTCTACATAAAATTCTTTTGTGTTCAACAAAGTGTAGACATTCACGAGTACTTGACATTATGATGAATCGACGTAAGTGCCCATTGAAATTGAATGGCGGTCATAACTTTGCCATTGAAAGTGGAACTGATACTTAGTTGCTTATAAAAACAAACAAGGTTTGAACTGATGGAAAACTTAAGATAATAATAGGTGATCAAGTGCGAGTAAGGTACTTAAGTACCTAAGCTTATGTTAGATAGCTGCCTTTAAACTAACAAGTTGTAAAGCAGGGTAGGTATTCACTAAATGGACTCGCCGTCTGGTCTTCTCCGCGGGTCTGGTCAATAGGTCTGTCTACTAAAATCACACACTGGAAAGGTTAGACCATTGCCCGCAGGCAAACCCGCGGGAAAGTCCGTATATTGTTGTAGAGACATCTATGACGCCACATACGAACTATCCTACATCGCGCTAGCAGAGTTTTCGGCGCAATTTGAACATATACAACAGTCTGACAGCAACCGTCATATTCATATCATATACCTCTAAAGTGGAATCGCAACCTATGGTGCTTGAACAATGTCGTGGCCAGATCTTAAAATTTATCACTTCATGATGTGGTCGAACATTTCACATTCCCCACATTGTTTAGAGTGTCTAGGGAGCGCCATGGACGATTACAACGATGGTTTCGTGGCAACTGAAGCAAAAACTCTCTGATCCTAACTCTCAAGCTTATGAAGGAGAGGTGTGAGATGATCCGTCAGTTTTCAGTTCGTCAAACTTGCAAATAAATAAATGATTTATGATTTTATGATTCAGATGAGGCGTACAAATACTGGCGGCTCAATAGACGGATTTCTAAATCCATGAAAAGACACCGCCGCTTTAATACCGAGCGTATTAAGGACGCGATTGAGCGAAATAAGGGCTCCAAGGTGTTTTCAAGGGATCTGGCTTTCGGGCAGAGCCAGCTCACGAAACTGAAGACCAACGATGGCAGGATCGTATCCGCCAAACCGGAGCTTCTGAGGGAGATCGAGTCATTGTATGGGCAGTTACAGTTACACATCAATCAGCAAATCTAGCAAACGACCCAAGAGCTAATTTAGACCCGACACTATACCGAAGACATTGGACGTCAGCCTGTACGGGATTAGAATGGCTCTGAAACAGCTTAAAATCAACAAGGCGCCAGGTGATGACGGAATCATAGCCGAACTCCTGAAGGCAGGTGGGAAACCGGTCATTACCGGGCCTTTAGAAGCTATTTGATTCCATCACACTCGGGGGGAAAACGCCACAAGCATGGTGCAGGGGTGTGGTGGTACTCTTCTTCAAGAAATTGACAATGCCCGGCTGAAGAACTAAAGGCCCATCTCACTTCCTAGCCATGTCTACAAGTTGTTTTCAAGAGTCATCACGAATCGTCTCGCCCGCAAGTTTGACGATTTCCAGCCTCGCGAACAACCTAGATTTCGAAAAGGCTTTAGCACCGTAGACCACATACATACGCTGTGGCAGGTTATACAGAAGACCGAAAAGTAGCACTACTTATTTATGTTCAAAACTGCAAATTCGTCAATTATAAATTTTAAGTACCTAATTTTATTTTTATTGTTTTGGTGGTGCCAAAACCATTTCAGCAATCAATGTCTTTTTAATCTATCGACTCGATTAATGATCAATTATCCCAAATCGATTCTTAAAAATTAGAATAATCTCACCTATAAATAAACTAATATAAAACCGATACCGTTCTGATGCGTTACAAAAGTCACAACATAACACGTCAGACAAATGTTTATGCAAAAACCGGCTTAAACCTGTTTTAAAATACAACAAGCACTTAAAATAATTACTGTTAGTACTTTCATATTAAATTTTTGGACAATATTGACTAAATAATAGATTAGAAACAACTAAACAAATTCATCGAACCATGGATAATTTCGCGCCGAATTTTCTAACCGATTCCTTTATAATGGAAATGTGATCGATATTTAAAAAAAAATTGTATAAAAATTATTAGGATTGAATCTTTTAAGGTTTATACTCTCAAAAGGTTTGATACAGTAGGTATATTTTTATGTAATTATGTAACGCAAGCTTAGATATAGTGTCAAGGAAACCAACGATTTTATGATTATTCGTTATATTGAGGAGTATATTTATTATTGTTAGATATTGGATTCAGTCGAGTTTGATATAATGTTATGAACATTAGGTAGATATTCTATAGATAGGTACTTTTATAAGTTTATTTTCATCAGTTTTAAGAACTTAAGTACGGTTTGTATTTACATCTGCAATCTGACATGCCCCAAAAACAGTTAATGTATGTGCGTATCTTCTTGCGCGAATCCTTACCAAGCGAGTTATGGCATGGTTGTCAACCGACAAACGGTGAAGGAAAACGTCGTGAGGAAACCGGCATGTCCTAGAACTAAAAATTCGATGACATGTGACATCCACCAACCCGCACTGGGTTCGCGTGGTGGATTATGGCCCATTCCCTCTCACAGAGACGAGGCCTGTGTCCTTTATATTATATGCATAGCTTTGAATATCAGTCATCTTTAATCTGTGATAGCCATCACGACAGGCTACCATATGGTAGTACTCTGGTGGGCGTAGCTTCAACCCTCGAAGCAGTATTCACCCTGGAGTGTACGAAAATGAGAATATTCCTGAACCAGACAATATTCAGGGGGCTGCCTCCTCATCCACCAGAGCTGGGCTCCTTACAGAAGTGTGCTTAGGGAGGCAGAGAAATGGGGAATCGAATGGTGGTACTCTGATGGGTGTACCACAAACCCTTCTGGTGTTCTAGGCGCCGGGAAGCGGCTGAATGAAAGAAAAACTGCGTGGCCCCGAAAAACCAACTGATTTCATGATATGCCTGGTGACCTGAGGTCTTGCGGCCAGTGAAAGAATCCGGGCGCCTGCCTGCCAGATCCTAAAGGCATTGCTCCAGAAAGCAAATCTATAACCCTTCAGGGACAGAGGTACCTGAAAGCGGGCGGCCGCTGACAAGCGCTCGAAACCCTTATGTTTGTGCATACAAACGCATTATCCCAAGCAAGTGGTGTTTATGTACTAGAACTATGCGAGTACTATCTGTTTACAGGACCTAGGCAGAACTCTAGGTTACATTTTTTTTTTCTTTTTGCGTGGTAAATCATCCAATGACTCGGGAGGGCGTGTCAGACTTTTACTAACTAAAACCCACCCGTGTGCCTTCAGTTGCTTGTGCCAGTAACTCTCTTTCAAATTTATCCTAGGTTACTTAGAAGCGCTAAACCGCTTATAACAAGTTTTCTTACCACTTACTTGTGAAAAATGTGTGTGTATTTAGTGTTCCAGGGTGAAACTCTATTATCCCTGGCTATGTACTGTTGTTATGTATTGTCTAGAAGATTGACCAACGGGAATTTTTTTCCTCTTGGTCAAATCAGTTTGACAAAATAGTTTGACCACGAGGAAGCACCGATTGTTTTTCAGTCATAGCCTTAGGGTATCTAAGTTAGAACACCTAGATTGTGTTTCCTAACAAACTAATGTGTGTAAGGTAAATAATACGACTGGTGCGTGAGTAGATCGCACCCCGCGCTACTTGCGCTCCCGCTTTTTTGGGGACCCCTAACCGAAAAGAAGTAAATTCTTTATTTACCTATGCTATTACATACATTGCTTACTTATAGTATCTTAAGTATTTCAATGGTATATAAGTGAGTATATAAACTATGAGCTATGTGACGCTTCGTCGCGAACATGTTTTAAAATATAACTTCTTAAATTTAAAAAGTCGAATTTTTTGCATAAAGCATATTACTTAGGATAAATTGTAGCTCAAGATTTGACTTGGCTGGTTTTCACAAATACTATATCGGTTTTAATATTCATTCATTCGAACATTTTAATAAATATCTTTAGCACTTTTTATTGTTTTGCTTGAGAAGTCTGTTTGTATGTATGTTTGTCCACACATTTCTCCGAAACTACTTATTAGATCGTGACCATTATTTATTGGATTTGGTATCTCTCATCTTAGGGAATAGTGCAAGTTGCATCCAAATCGGTTCAGCAGTTTTCAAGATATGGAACATATAACAACCGAACTCCTTAGCGACAAACAGCACGGATGTGTAAATTGAGTTATTATTATTAGGGTATTTTGTCAATACTTTAGGTACCTGACTATAGAACTTGCTCACTTTTTAGTGATAGTGTAATAAAACTAAAAAGAGAGAAATAAAAACATTTTCACAAAAAAATAAACAGACGTCAAAGCAATAGGTAACTAAAAGGTGTATTGCTTTTGAAGACCGTTCATTTTATCGTGAACAAGTTTTTATTTCTGAATGAAATCGAATGTTGAAAGTTCATGAAGTTCATGCGTATGTCATGTGTCAAAATCTTGTCGAGCAGAGTGGCTTACAAAAACAAAAACCCACACAATCTGAACGGAAGACATTTAATAGCAGAAAAATACTTATAATTTAACGTCTCAGATTCTCTTGCTCATCAACTAAATGGAATATTAAATTATACTTCTTAAAGATAGCTTGATCTCTGCGAAACCTCACCTCAAACTGACTTATACGTTAGTTGTTAGCCTGTCAAGCGCTATTGTTACTGTATTGATACTGACAGCTGTCGCAGAGATCAAGCTATCTTTTATGAAGTATAGTTGGTTCATAACAGAATTTTCTCATTAGTTTTTATACACCACTTTCCAAAAATACAATGTATAAAAGATACATAATCAACACCAGATATCTACCCATTTTGAAAACGAAGTTTGTTCTACATAGATGTCATGCATAAATTTACTCTTAAACATAAATGCCATAAGGTTCTGAATAATTGTTTGTATGTTGGCCTTTTGGAACTACTCCGTGCTTTCTCGGGGGTTGGGCTTGTTCGTGTTCGCGCTTGTGTCTGGATTTCAATTGGCTGGACACACTGGAAAAAATAATAATTGTGTGAGGCATGTCGATATTGATATGAAGCGATTATTTCTAATGATCGGTAGTAAGCGAAAATGGAATACAAAATATTGCTCTATGTAGTATATTTGAAAGGAATCGATCTTCGACATGGTAACTAAAGTCGAGGAGCGTTTCATACGAATGCGAAACTTATTTTTATGGGAATAATGTTCATATTCGAATGAAAGTGTGTGATCAATCCTTAATATAAACCTTATTCTGCTACTAATAATGTTCATATTCAAATTAAATGCAAACCAAAATACTATTCGCGAGCCACATGTTTGCCTTCACCGTTTGGAGAGCAGTGGTGAAGAAATAATTTCCACAGAGTAAAGCGATTTTCCCAACTTTCTTTCTTTTTTCTTTGCCTTTTTGGTCTCGCACGGGTTTATTTATTTTTATTTTTTTATTATTGTTTGTGTTTTTCTTATCTCGTGTCTCCTGTGCGGGTCACAAATAAAAATGTTATCTTCTTTCTTTTTCTTTCTTTCAACTTGTAAGTCGCGGCCAATACCACTGGGCCACCAAAGCACTTAAAAAAAACCATCTCTTAGACCAAAATTTGACTAGACTTGTTATAGTAAGCCTAAGCCTTTGGTCATACGCCTGGTCTTTCCCCGGTCGTGTCGGAATGTTGTACAATGGGGTCAAAATTCGTTTGGGAGGCTTAATAATCTAAAAGTTTTCTACATACCTTCACCATGCTTATCAGCGAACTGGAAGGCTTTGACACGACTGAGGGTCTCATCTACTGATCTGCCAACCAGGTCATTGACGGACATGTACTTTAGTATACCGTTCCTGTCAATCACGAACAGTCCTGAAACAGAATTAAAATAAAATGTTAATAGAGGATTTTCTGTTAGCTTTGGTGTTAATTCTGTTCAAGAGTAAAAGTGTTCAAATTAATCTAGAATCTAATTTAAATTCTGTCTCTGATGATGATGTTAAAAGCTCTCTTCTTGCTATTTCCTCCTCTGCTGTTGGCCATGACAATGTGTTCGCGAATGGTATTTTATTTTTATTATAGCTGTTGTGCGCGACTTCGTCCGCGTCAAACTCGTAAAAAGTATATTTTTTTTTTTAGTTTCCCGCCACACCTAGGAATTTTCTCGTGATTAAACGAAGCCTATGTTACTCGTTAATACATCAGCTATCTACCAGTGAAAGTCCCGTCAAAATCGGTCCAGCCGTCTCGGAGATTATCCGGAACAAACAGACGAGACAGACAAAAATCTTAAAAATTGCTTATTTGTTGTTAGTACCGTATATACTTTCACGTGCATTCAATAAAACGTTGTTATTTTGATTTTACATACAGATACTTCCATTTTATTTATTTGTATAGATAGGCTCGCGCTTGACCACTATCTCACCTGATGATAAGCGATGATGTAGTAGATGGTGTAACACGCTTGCCTAGAAGTAACCTATTCACTCTTGACTTAAAGACCCCGAGGTTGTAGCTATCTGGAAACACAGACTCTGGCAGGGTTTTTTTTTTATTTGTTGTAGGCTCACATTTGGCCATTATCTCACCTGATGAAAACCTTTAGTGCGTATGGGTGGGATGTCCACCAGTACATTATTTTTTTTTTCGTACAATATTGAAAGAGGTATAACTCTGTAAGCAACGGGTTTATGAAAAAAGGCCTGGAACATAATATTGTAATAGTATTTTAGTATATAGATTTCAAAAATATACATACCAATCCTTAAGTACCGATTTCGGACCACTGTGGGGCGGACCGCCCCCTCTGCTCTCCCCTTAGTCCGCCAGTGGATACATGAACCATGAAAATAATAATACTTATTTCCTTTGTATAATTTGATCCTTCTATTTGAATTATTGCTGTTCATAGAATCTTAAAAACTAACAAATAAGGCAGAAATACAAGTGACTTTAACATAAATAACTTTACCAAAATATTAAATTATTCCTTTCAAAATAAGTAAAGAAGATTTGCTGAGATTTTTGGACTTTTCATTTAGTTTATTTTAAACGCTAACTTTCTATAGAAAGGCCCTGTTGTTTCATAGTCTCTACTTGCAAATACAAAGGCATTCTCCCACTTTTGAGTTTTGCTCTTTTATGTACTTTTAACTGATGTTTCATCATCTGCTTTCTGTAACCAAATGCTTTCCCACAAATGTTACAAACATGATCCTTGATCCCAGTATGATCTACTTTATAATGTAACTCTAATTCACGTTTAGTATAAAAGCCTCTACCGCAAGTTTCACATCTAAAGTCATGTTCTCCCTTATGTGTCAATGTGTGTTTGTTTAAATTACTTTTATTTATAAATCTTGCAGGGCATTGTGCACATTGATATGGCCTTTCTCCAGTGTGTGAGCGCATGTGCATTTTTAGAGATTCACTGAACCTTCCTCTATAAGGACAAAGAGAACATTTGAAGGGTAGTTTGTAAAAATGTGTAAGTCGATGACGAGTGAAATGCCCCTGCACAATGAAGTTTTTCCCACATATATCACACATATACGATGGCTTCTCTTTGTGTAATGCCAAATGTTTTTTGAAGTACAATTCTGTGTAAGAGTTGTTGCAGACAGGACATACAATCTTTTTATTTTCATGTTCTTCAGTCTGTCTATGATCATCATACTCTCTGAAAGTGTCAAATGATATTTCACATTTTTTACAAAGATACACCTTATTCTTTTTGTCTTTGGATTCATATTCCGAGGAGTTGTTGTCTTCTTCGGGGTAATCAAATGTTTCATCATTATCAGCAGTTAGCAAGTCTTCAGGAGGATGTTTAAGAATTTCATCAGTCTGTTGTGCAGTTTTCCTAAATAAAATTGCTCCTTGAAGAAGAGTGTAGCATGGCTGACACAAGTACTTAGGGTACGGATCATCTATTCTTATTTCAATGCCGGCAAAGGCGTTGAACGATTCGGCTAAGTCTTCTGTTGTTTTGGTCCCGTAGATTGGTAAACAACCTTCTTTGAGGCAAACCCTGCACACGCTTTCGTCGTTGTGTTCCTTCTTGATGCTGATTTTTTCTCGGAAGGTTTCGTGATAAGAGATATTGCAGTCCGAGTCGTTCCCTGAACTCGTAATTCTGCCATTCATCTGTTTGCAATGTAACATTTTTAGCAGTAACATTGACAACGACATACTTAACGATTTTTTTTTCAGCGGCTTCAGCTGATCTTGTAGTTGAAAGACAATAATAAAATGAAGCAAACTGGTAAGTTATTTTATTATTTAATTTTCTTCGGCCACCACAACAACACAAATAATTAGTAATAATATGTCAATGTCAATAACACTACTGACACTACTGACAGACTAAGTCAATGTCATCGAATGTGTCAAAACCTTGATTGTCTGAAGCTTAGATAAAGTACCTATAGATTAAGCCTTAAAATGAGCTTGATTGATAGAGCGAGATGCCTAATTGGCAGCTCCATGTAAATAATAAGGACAAAAGATTATTTTTTGTCTTTGTCACCGTGGCCGGTTTCTGTTGTTTGTCAAACTCTAATACAATGACAGGTTTGACAAACAAACTCGGTTTTGTTTGATTTTCTATGATTTCGTGGTATTATGTGTTAATTGAGACAAGGAATTTGGGTTATTTATAGATAATAAGTGTCAGTGCGATGGTGGGTTGTAGTGTTCTTGTTCTTGTTGTAACACCAGACCTAACTATTGCTGTCTCATGTGCGGCCACGCCAGTGCTTAATCTATAGGTACTTTATCTAAGGTCTGAAGGGAATCTAAATTTTCATGTGTCCAATTTACAAACTGTAAAAATTTAATACAAAATTTCAACCCTTTTTTACCCCTTTAGGGATGGAATTTCCAAAAATTCAATAAATACATAAATTATTTTTGTGAGCCAAGAGCGTAAATCTAAAAATTCACGTGTACAAAGTGTAAAAATTTCATCCAAACTTTCAACCCACCATAACCACCCTTTTACCCCCTTAGGAAGAAATTCCCAAAAATCCTTTCTTAGTGCTTACTTACGTCATTTAAGGAACGTCCCTGTCAAATTTCATCTTTATACGTCAAGCGGTTTTCGAGATTTCGTGATGAGTGAATGAGTGACCTTTCGCTTTTATATATATAGATATAGTAGCACTTCGCCTGCGACTTCGTTCCCGTGATCCGTATTTTATCCTACAGATGACTTTTTAATTTCACCCCCTTAAAGGTTGAATTTCAAAAAATCCTTTCTTAGTGCTACCCTAAATCATATAAGCCCTGTACAGTAAAATTCTTCAAAAATCTTTAACACGCTTTTTTTTTAGGAGTAGTTTTGAAAAACTTATAATGAAAATCTAAATTTAGTATTTACGCCAAGTTTATTAACTATTTTTATCAACCAAAATCGTAACAATTTCACGTGTCACACTTAAAAGCGTAGAAATTTCATACAAACTTTCAATCCCCTTTTTACCTCCTTACGGGTGGATATTCCAAAAACCACCAAAAACCAATAAATACATGAATTATTTTTATCAACCAAGAGTGTAAATCTAAAATTTAATGATTCCTTACGCACTGTAAAAATTTCCTACAATCTTTTAACCCTTTTTTTACGCAATTAGGGGAAGAATTTCCAAAAACCAATAAATAAATAATTTTTATCAACCAACAGCAGAAGTCATATATTTCACGTGTCCAACTTACAAACTGTAGAAATTTCATACAAACTTTGAATCCCTTTTTATCCGCTTACGGGTGGAATTCCCAAAAACCAATAAATAAAAGTATTCTTTTTATCAATCAAGAGCGTAAATGTATTTCATCTTTATACGTCAAGCGGTTTTCGATATTTCGTTCTGAGTGAGTGAGTGACCTTTCGCTTTTAGATAGATAAACGTTAAAATATCATACTAAAGGGTCTTTCAAATAGAGCGGGTCGATGTTAATAATCTGTGGCGGCCATTTTGTTTTGGCGGCATCTGTCAAATCTGTTTTTTCTTATTCTCTCGGTAGAGAGTACTATATTCCTTGTTATTCAGTCACTGATGCCAAATCACCATGGCAAGTTACACGGTTGAGCAGCATGTGCAAATGATAAAACTTTATTATCAAAATGAGTGTTCGTTAGTGCAAACGTTGCGCGCATTGCGCCCATTTTACGGCAGACGCGGTGGCCCTTCAAAGTCCACTCTCCAACGATTGGTGACTAAATTTGAGACGACCGGTTCGGTAAACAACCAACCAACACCTTTACGTCAAAGGAACGCCAGATCGGCCGAGAACATCGCCGCTGGGGCTGTGTGGTCGATGGTGAGAGTGTTCAGGAGTCTCCGAGGCAGTCGATTTCTCGCCGTGCTCAAGAACTCTGCCTTTCGCAGACCTCAACTTGGAGAATTTTGCGTCGGGACTTGGGTTTGCATCCGTACAAGATCCAACTGACCCAAGAGCTCAAAGTTAATGACCATAGACAACGCCGTGTGTTCGCTGAATGGGCATCGGAACGCTTGGAAGAGGACCCCGATTTTGGCCGAAAAATAATCTTTAGCGACGAGGCACATTTTTGGATGAATGGTTTTGTTAATAAGCAAAATTGCCGTATATGGGATGACATGAGGTTCACCAGGTGGCAATGCATCCACAAAAAGTTACTGTTTGGTGCGGATTTTGGTGTGGCGGCGTCATTGGTCCGTACTTCTTCGAAAACGACGTTGGCGAGGCCATCACCGTCAACGGCGAGCGCTACAGATCAATGATAAACAATTTCTTTTGGCTTGAATTGAACAATATGGACGTGAACGACAAGTGGTTCCAGCAAGATGGCGCTACTTGCCACACAGCGAACGACACAATCGACATTCTGCATGAACGGTTTGAGGGTAGAGTTAACTGATTATCTCTCGCAGAGGTGACGTGAATTGGCCACCAAGATCGTGTGATTTGACTCCGCTAGACTTTTTCTTGTGGGGTTTTCTGAAGTCGCAGGTCTATGCCAATAAACCAACATTCGACCGTTGCCCTGAAAGCCAACATAACGCAGGCCATCGCTCGGATTCAGCCGGATCTAAACAGCAGAGTCATTAAAAATTGGGCCTCTCGGATTCGTGCCACCTTAGGAAGCCGCGGCGGACATTTGAACGATGTCATATTCCATCCATAATGGCATAAATGGGCCTTTGAATATAAAAAATAAAATTCGTTAACATCTCACACACATCTTGTTTTATTCAATTTTAACATCGACCCGTCCTGGTTGAAAGACCCTTTAATAGTAAGCCCACTTACGCACTAGCGGTTAACCGCGGGGGCGGCTAACCGCACAACTAGCCGCTTTTCCATTATAATACGCAACCGCTTGCGATCGTACGCACTTAACCACCACAAAATTTTAATACGCACTGGTGATTCATGGACGGTTTACTTTGCGACGAGCCGCCGCACTGTGGATCGAAAAACGGCTCTAGAAGACATAGGAACTTAAATTTAAAAGTGTCGGTTTTTTTTATTGAAATGGGTTCTAATAGCCAATATCATACTTATATATTTCATAGGACGCAATCTGGTAGGCAAAAGGGCAAGTTTTATTTTTTTTGCTAAAAAAATGTATGGAGCTGATATAAAAAATGCATAAATCTCCGGAACCGCAAGACTAACCGTAATATCCTTGCACAAGGTTATAGAACTATTTATTTATGATTTTTTGACATACTTCGTATGACGAGAAAGACTGCGTTTTTTTTTTTTTAAATCCTCAACTTTTTTTACCTAATATATGCTATAAATAGAAATAGACGTGTTATGTGATGTGTCTATCTAACTTAAAAAAATTATTTAAAATTATTAAAGATATTTTGATGTTTATTAACCGACTTCAAAAACGGAGGAGGTTCTTAATTTGTTTGATTTTTGTGTATGTTTATTCAGAGATATCTTCGCCAATTAATAACCGATCTTGATGATTAGTGTTTTGTTTGAAAGAGTATGGTCCCGGATTGGTTCCAGTTAAATTTGGTAAAGACCTGTTGAATAACTTCGGAGATATTCAATGGAACTCTTCAATAAATGACGGTAAACCACCATAGATTGCTGCAATCGCATGTCTGTATATTGTTAACACCATTTCATAACATAAAATCGCACCAGTAGACTCTGAAGGGGTACGCAGATGTGTACAGTTTACCCTTCTACACTCTCATTTCATCAGTTATGTTCAAGTTCCCTGTTATTGGGGTTATCTATTTAGGCATAGCATTTTTGTTTATTAACCGATCTAGATGATTCGTTTTATGTTTAAAAGAGTATGGTCCTGGATTGGTCCCAGTTAAATTTGGTAAAGATCTGTTAAATAACTTCGGAGATATTCAATGGAACTCTTCAATAAATGACGGTAAACCACCATAGATTGCTGCAATAGCATGTCTGTATATTGTTTACACCATTTCATAACATAACATCGCACCAGTAGACTTTGAAGGGGTACGCAGATGTGTACAGTTCACCCTTCTACACTCTCATTTCATCAGTTATGTTAAAGTTCCCTGTTATTGGGATTAGATATTTGAGCATATCATTTTTGTTTGAAAGAGTATGGTCCCGGATCGGTCCCAGTTAAATTTGGTAAAGATCTGTTAAATAAGTTCGGAGATATCCAATAGCACTCTGCAATAAATAAAGGCAAAACACCCAAAATGGCTTTAATCGCATGTCTGTATATTGATTATAATTCAGAGTTTGGGAGATAAGTGTTGTATATTGGAAATTAAAGTTATGATGATTTACCGTCATTTATTGAAGAGTTCCATTGAATTTCTCCGAAGTTCTTCATCAAATCTTTACCAAATTTAACTGGGACCGATCCGGGACAATACTCTTTCAAACAAAAATGATATGCACATATATCTAATTCCAATAACAGGGAACTTGAACATAACTGATGAAATGAGAGTGTAGAAGGGTGAACTGTACACATCTGCGTACCCCTTCAGAGTCTACTGGTGCGATGTTATGTTATGAAATGGTGTAAACAATATACAGACATGCTATTGCAGCAATCTATGGTGGTTTACCGTCATTTATTGAAGAGTTCCATTGAATATCTCCGAAGTTATTTAACAGATCTTTACCAAATTTAACTGGGACGAATCCAGGACCATACTCTTTTAAACAAAAAACTAATCATCTAGATCGGTTAATAAACAAAAATGCTATGCCCAAATAGATAACCCCAATAACAGGGAACTTGAACATAACTGATGAAATGAGAGTGTAGAAGGGTAAACTGTACACATCTGCGTACCCCTTCAGAGTCTACTGGTGCGATGTTATGTTATGAAATGGTGTTAACAATATACAGACATGCGATTGCAGCAATCTATGGTGGTTTACCGTCATTTATTGAAGAGTTCCATTGAATATCTCCGAAGTTATTCAACAGGTCTTTACCAAATTTAACTGGAACCAATCCGGGACCATACTCTTTCAAACAAAACACTAATCATCAAGATCGGTTATTAATTGGCGAAGATATCTCTGAATAAACATACACAAAAAATCAAACAAATTAAGAACCTCCTCCGTTTTTGAAGTCGGTTAATAAACATCAAAATATCTTTAATAATTTTAAATATTTTTTTTAAGTTAGATAGACACATCACATAACACGTCTATTTCTATTTATAGCATATATTAGGTAAAAAAAGTTGAGGATTTTTAAAAAAAAAAACGCAGTCTTTCTCGTCATACGAAGTATGTCAAAAAATCATAAATAAATAGTTCTATAACCGTGTGCAAGGATATTACGGTTAGTCTTGCGGTTCCGGAGATTTATGCATTTTTTATATCAGCTCCATACATTTTTTTAGCAAAAAAAATAAAACTTGCCCTTTTGCCTACCAGATTGCGTCCTATGAAATATATAAGTATGATATTGGCTATTAGAACCCATTTCAATCAAAAAAACCGACACTTTTAAATTTAAGTTCCTATGTCTTCTAGAGCCGTTTTTCGATCCACAGTGCGCCGCCGCCGTTGACGTATGTATGTACGCAAAGCCTCGACCTTAGGGCTTTGCACACCACCTAGTTATAGTGCATGTGTATCCCGCAGTGCTCATTTGATTTTTTGCTTCGAGTATTGTGCTTCCCAAATTATTTGGATTTATATTTTGTGCTCCAAAGATGAAGGAGTAAAGCTCACTTGAAGCAAAGCTACAGCCAGCGGGGCCCATTAATAAGCTATATTTAATATTTCTTAAATACAAAAAAAAAACATTTACATGAACAACAACTATGAGTAAAATAAAAATTCGTAATTAAGTACGACAATATTAATATTTTTATGTTTTATTTAGCTGTTTATGTCCCACTGCTGGGCAAAGACCTCCCGAAATCTGGCCGCTCAAATGAAACGCTTAACTACAACTACAACTTGTAGGCGCTAATGAAGAGTTTAGAAATTGCATACTTTATCCACAGACAACTTTATTAAAATTAATAGGTACTTTATCAAAATAGTGTTAAATAAAAACCGGCCAAGTGCGAGTCGGACTCACGTACATACCGAGGGTTCCATACAAACCTCTGCATAAAGGTATTATATACCTCTACGCGTTCATGAGGAAAGGGGTAGTAACTTTAAAATTATTTAAAAAAAAATACTATATGATGTAACAAAAAATTTACGGTTTTCGCAATTTTCCTTTATCAGTGCTATAAGACGTTGCTTCGTACCAAATTTCAAGATTCTGAGTTCACGGGAGTTCATGTAGGTTTTGATTCCCTTGCGAGTGTCGAAAAGGACCATGGGCACTTTTGTATGAACACTGGGCCCAATTTGCAAAATTGTGCAATAGTGATGAAACCTATGACAAATGAAAGCTCTTGGCGTGTACTTAATTTCATTCTATGGCAGCTAAGTTCAAATCCAGCGCGAAAATGGCGTTTTGGTATGTTCAATAAAATATTGTAAATGAAAAATGCACATGACTTATTGGTAGGTAGGGTAGATAAGGAAGGTAGGGTACCGCCGCGGCATCGTCGGGGCTTATTTGGCGGCCAGAGGTGTGTCACCTACGTGGGACTTTATGGCGTCGTCGTCGCATGTCGTGCGGTGTTCCAAAGGGCTCGGTCTTGGGCCGGCCTCTGTGGAACATCGGGTACGACTGGGTGCTGAGGGGTGAACTCCAATCGGGCGTAGACCAGACGTGTTACGCGGACTATACGCTGGTCACCGCCCGGGGGAGATCGTACAGGGAGGCAGCGTTGCTGGCGACAGCTGCGGTCTCTTGTACTGGCCGGATCCCCGCCCTGGGACCTGGAGGCGAAGGTACTCGCGTCACTGTATCGGTGGCGCGAGGAAACGCAGGCGCAGGTGGGGTGACGCGACGCGCGAAGGAGGCCGCGGAAAGGGAGAGGGAGATTTTGTCCACTCAACCGATCCGCAGCAGGTGCGCCGGGCGCCAGCGGAGGGCGGCAACGCCCTCTTACAGCCCCCCAAAAAAGTGTGGCGTGTAATGTTCCACGCGCGCCCCCATTTGGCGTCGCGGGGGGCGTCAAACAACTCACTTCTCCCCAACACGAGGTCAAGCTTAAGCCCCGCAGATATGGGCTGGCACTAGCCGGGGGATGCGGAAGGATCGTACATTCCCGCGACCCCCCGGCGTAGGTGTGAGATGGATCCATGATGGATGAGAGGGTAGACAGGGTAGTTACGGTAGGTAGAGTCGTCTGGCACGGTAGGTTAGGCAGGGTAGGTAGGGTTGGTAGGGTAGGCAAGGTAGGTTGAGTAGGTAGGGTTGACGGAAGTGAAGCTGCGGGCACAAAAATTGTACATGACATGAAGCTCCTGTCAACTCTACCTACCTAGATAGGGTAGATACCCTACCTATCATACCTTGTGTGGCTGACCCTGGCTTGGCCACCATCAGGGATTTTAATTTTGATAACACTAATATTTAGTCGGTAATTAGTCGAAATTAGTCGCCAAATATTAGATTTAGTCGATCACTGGTTCAAAAGTTAGAAGGGTTGTTAGGTGGCCGATCTGGAGGGACTCTCCCCAGCTTGGCCAAATTTATATCTCAAAAACTAGGGCACCTAGCGAAGATCTGTTTTCTCCCAGATTTAGTCGGTAATTAGTCGAAATTAGTCGCCAAATATTAGATTTAGTCGATCACTGGTTCAAAAGTTAGAAGGGTTGTTAGGTGGCCGATCTGGAGGGACTCTCCCCAGCTTGGCCAAATTTATATCTCAAAAACTAGGGCACCTAGCGAAGATCTGTTTTCTTCCAGATTTAGTCGGTAATTGGTCGAAATTAGTCGCCAAGTCACAGATTTAGTCGGTGTGTAATTAAAAAGATATTAAAGTAATACATTTCTCCATACATTGGTACAAGCAAGTACAAAATACTATAAGTAGTTTCTAGACAATACATGATGTCTTAAGGTGGAATGTTTGTTTCAAAATATAAACCTAAATATAAAGTTATTCTATGTTATTATATACCAAAAAAGGAAAGCAGTATGTATTACCTAGAAACAGATCTACAATAAATATAATGTAATTATTTATCGAACATAATGTGGCAGTCGCTGGCCAATAGATCGCTGCGCTCCTGTGCGCTCCGTTTCATTTATGTATGGTAAGTAAGAAAGAGATAGATGCGCGTGTACAGACGAACTACATAGAGCGAGTTGCCCGTGACGTAAATGAAAGTCAGCCAGTTTACAGTGGAACTTATTAAGAACTAGCTGACCCGGCAAACTTTGTTTTGCCATAAACCACCAAAAATTCATCTACCCTACCTACCCTACCCTACTCTACCTACAATACCCTACTCTACCTACCCTACCCTACCTACCCTACCCTACCTACCCTACCCTACCTACCCTACCCTACTTACCCCACCCTACCTACCCCACGTACCCCACCTACCCTACCTACCCCACCTACCCTACCTACATACCTTCTATACTATACTTACTTCTATACTTATGCAGGTAAGGTAATTTTTTTTTTTTCATAAGAACCTTCTCCTAACAGTAACAAACATAACAAAAAAAGAATAAGCGAAATCGGTCTAGCCGTTCACGCGTGATGCCGTGACCAAGGGAAATAGGGATTAATTTTTATATATACTAGCTGACCCGGCAAACTTTGTTTTGCCATAAAAACACCAAACATTAATTTACCCTACACTACTCTCCTACCCTACCCACCTACCCTACCTACCCTACCTACCCTACCTACCCTACCCTACCTACCCTACCTACGCTACCCTACCCTACCTACCCTACCCTACCCTACCCTACCTACCCTACCCTACCTACCCTACCCTACTCTACCTACCCTACCCTACTCTACCTACCCTACCCTACCTACCCTACCCTACCTACCCTACCCTACCCTATATAAGAACCTTCTCCTAACAATAACGACCACAACAAAAAAAAAAAAAGCCAAATCGGTCAAGCCGTTTTCATGTTATGTCGTGACAACGGAAAACGGGTTTCATTTTTATATATATAGATAAGATAGATAAGTAAAAGTAAGTAAGTAAGTATTTATGTACAATTCCAGAGAATGTTAATTTGACACACAATTCAATAACAAATCGGTGCATATCTCGCTATTTATTCACTTCCTCAACCAGGTTTAGCTGCGTGCCCGACATATGAAGTACCGGAGCGTCGTACTTTCGCTTCCTCGTTGACACCATCGCATTGGTCTTGTGGGCGGCGAAAATATTTATTTGAACCAAATTTTTTTTCTTAGCGCTGGGTCCCCGTGCAAGCATAGTATTAGGTAGATACATCGTATATTCTTATTGGGCAACAGAAGTTTTATTATTCTAACGTAATTTAGACCCTAACATTATAATTTGGTAAAACAGTTGTATGCGACTGTACATCTTGACACCAAATAGACCAAGAGCAAGGTTTATTGTTTTCATTTTTATTTGATATGGACACCGACTTCCAAAAATAAAGTTATTTTTCAGTTTGTAGTTTCTTCTTTGGAAGTCGGTAGTATCTTTTTGTTCTCTCTCGGTAGTTTCTTTTTATTTATACCCGACTGCCGAAGGAGGGTAATGTGTTTATCAGCCTATGTATGTATGTATGTTGCTATGTGGCGTTCTAGAGACCAAACGCGTTGACCGATTTTGATTGTTCTTATGTCAGTTTTTTTTATTTTTCACATTTTGTTATTTGGAAGTCGGTAGTATTTTTTTTCCCTTTTTAGTTTTACTTACCTAATAGGCAAGTTGTTTAGAAAGGTATTTATAACGCCAAAAAAGATTAACGCCGAATAATGTGAAACTTGAACACAACCGGTGAAATGAGAGATCTGCGTACCCCTTTAGAGCAAACTGGCGTGATTTTATGTTATGTTATGAAATGATATAAACAATAAATAGACATGCGATTGCAGCAATCCCGAGAGATCTGCCGTTATTTATTGAAGAATTCTGTTGTTTATCTCCAAAGTTCTTCATCAGATCTTCCCCAAAGTAAAAAGGGACCAATTTCTAAACATACTCTTCGAAAAAGAAATGAATTTTCAAAATCGGTCCACAATTGACGGAGATATGGATAAACATACATAAAGTCGAACATAGAACCTCCTCCTTTTTGGTAAATCGGTTGAAAACTAGAAGTTTATTACACATATTAATAGAATTTTTTTTTTCTTGGCTATCTTTCGTAAACTTATGATCTAGCTCTTGGACTATACCTTAAAAGTTGAACTC
This sequence comes from Anorthoa munda, assembly GCA_945859665.1. NCBI lineage: Eukaryota > Metazoa > Arthropoda > Insecta > Lepidoptera > Noctuidae > Anorthoa > Anorthoa munda. The sequence continues at coordinate 16,012,884 of OX243896.1, read as the reverse complement.
ATTTTATCTTCGAAACTAAGACCCGACTAAATCTGTGACTTGGCGACTAATTTCGACCAAATAGCGACTAAATCTATGAGAAAACAGATCTTCGTTAGGTGCCCTAGTTTTTGAGATATAAATGTGGCCAAGCTGGGGTCAGTCTCTCCAGATCGGCCACCTATAAAACCTTCTAACTTTTAAACCAGTGATCGACTAATTCTGATATTTGGCGACTAATTTCGACTAATTACCGATTAAATCTGGGAGAAAACAGATCTTCGCTAGGTGCCCTAGTTTTTGAGATATAAATTTGGCCAAGCTGGGGAGAGTCCCTCCAGATCGGCCACCTAACAACCCTTCTAACTTTTGAACCAGTGATCGACTAAATCTAATATTTGGCGACTAATTTCGACTAATTACCGACTAAATATTTGTGTTATCAAAATTAAAATCCCTGATGGTGGCCAAGCCAGGGTCAGCCACACTCATACCTTTCCTACCTACCTGACCTACCCAACTACCTATTAGCAACCTACCTACCTACCCTACCAGGGCACTCTATTATATTGATCTTTTTATTGTATTTTTAGTCACACAAGAGCTATTTATAATCCGAGCTACTGACTGACGGCTAACTACAAAACAAAACAGATTTTGAAAAACACACCAACACACCATTTTCGCGCTGGATATATGAACTTAGCTGCCATAGAATGAAATAAAGTACAGTTCAAGAGCTTTCATATGACATATAATTCATCACTGTTGAACAATGTTGAAAAGTGGGCCCAAAATGACGCATGGTCCTTTGCGGGCATTTGCGGCATAAATGTCTGTATCTTTTGATTGCGTTGGCTTAGAAGTTTGATTTTTGTCACAGCTTTAAGGAACAGTATACTTGAGTATTTGTTATAAATTTCAGATTGATACCTCCACGCGCTCCTGAGAAAAAGGGTCTCGACAAACAGACAGACAGACGGAAGGGTTATAAGGGTTCCGTTTTTTTCTTTCGAGGTACGGAACCCTAAAAATTACTTAATCCACTCTTCTATATCGTAAAATTCGAAATATGAAATCAAAAATAATAATGTATGACACATAATACATAAACAAAGAAGACAGAGCCAGTACCTGCTGGTCTGGATCACGCGGAAGTAGCAGCTACACTGCAGCTTCGATGGGAAGGGAACCGACGCGATTTCGATGGATAAAACTCAAGGTTTTGAACTTTCGACGGCAACCAAGGGTGGTTTTGGTGGTGGCGGATAAATTTGAGTGTTCGTGTTCCAAGCAACTGAAGGAACACGGGTGGATTTTAGTCAGTAAAAGTCTGACACGCTCTGCCGCTTCACCGGAAAAGTCATTGTATGATTTCCCATCGAAAAAAAAAAATGTGGTTTCGGTGGTTTGCGATTGCATTTTTTCAAGAATAAAACTATTTTCAATAAATATCATTTCGGTTTCGTTTATTGATATAAACTTTGAAACAATATTGTTAGGTAAAATAAATAAACAGGGTGAAAATTAAAAACTAATAGATCTAGTACCGGCGGTGATCCAGTCCAATAACAGATTAGTACCGTATGGAATTAATCATTTGATGGACAAAAATAACACATTCAAGAAAAAAAGGGCGCCATTTCAAACAAAAAAGGCCACAGCATAAAAAAACACTGGCTCACGAGCCAAAACCTTCGTCATTCAACCGGGTTCTGAACGACGATCAGGATAAATTCCTTATCTGGAGCAACCATCACTTCACTTTTTCTGCTGCGTATCCTTAAAAACGTCAAATCATTCGTAGGATCCAGATCTCGTACTACGGCCTTCGCTTTGTCGACCAAGGAAGTCATAAGGCCCGCATACTGTACCGAAATATGGTTGTCTAGAGTAGTCTTGATCGGTATACCTTCCCCATTCACAACTATGACTCCTGCCACACCTTTATGCAGTGCCAACTTGCGAACCGTTTCTTCAGCTTCGTTTGCCATTTTAGGCTTTGAACACTAGACTTTTGTGACACAGAAAATAGCTTTCTAACTTGATTATTTCGGCGATAACCTATTTTTGTGGCAATTCTGTTGTCAAAGCATACATTTCGAATTTCAAATCAAAGATTTTTTATTCCCATCCTTATGACCCGTACCAGTACTTTTGAAACGCCCGCGAAAAAAGGTGGATTGTCGAATTCAAAAACCGTTTTTAGAGCACTTTCCAAAGTTTTATCTGATGGAGGGAGTTATCACTCAATTAACTAATGAATATGCCGTTACTAGCGGTCATAAAACTGTACGATTCAATAATTATTGTTGACAATATTAGTCGTCAGGCCAACGAAGTCCTTAAGCTGCTGTTGTCATGGTTCTTAAGGTCGCGAGCTGTCAGCCGGCAACAAGTCGTCGCCATGGGAATGAAGTAATATATTGTACGTATGTATCACAGCCTACATATAGATACTACGTATGGTATGGTATGTGTCTAGAGAAAAGACTAGCTAACCCAACGAATAAACTGCACAACGCATCAGAAATAGAGTCTGGCCAACGAAAGCGTGATCTGGGGTATTTTCAAAGTTGGGGTATGGCAACATTATTAATCTGTGTATTGTCTGTGATTGCGATTGTTAGTATGACTTGGTAATCTTGATTCATGTGGGCTGATTGTTATATATTTACGATATGATGATACCTTTTCTTATGTTTATGTTTCAATGTTACTCATTTGGCCGAATAACTGCAGAAGACTGGAAAAATTGACGGACCATGTAATAAATGTGGCAAATAAATATAAACAAAGAGATCACATAACAGTAGAAGTATTGGAAAAATTTATATAAGTGTAGATGATGATTCAGATACAGATGAATACTTAGAGGTTGAATTTTTGGACTATGATTTTGATTATGATGATTAAGTAATTAATAAATTAAATGTTAAGTGGGTTAATATTATGTACATACTAATAAATAAATCTACACACTCTATTTTAACTCACATCCATGACAGTCACGGCTCCGTCACACTTCACCAAACGGAGCCAATAAATCAAAAAATAAATTATAATAAATACAAATAATACAAGTATCAAAACTTTTAACTAGAGGTATAGTTGGTGATACCACATTAGGATTTTTTAATTTGCCGCGTTTTTCAGATCACACTTCCGTTGGCCAGACTCTAACACCGTGGCGCGTGGTTGCTGGAAATTAAACGCCAGTCACATTTGACTTCCCCTCAGTTTAAAGTCACTAGGTACTTTAAATATAATCGTATATTTACACGTTTTACAGACATGTTTGAATATAAAAACATTAACAGAAGCTTTCCCTAACAAGTTGAAAATTCATTCAACTAATCACAGCTGTTAACGCGTTTGGTATTTGCAGGGTTGGGCAGTATTTGAATTACTTGTAAATAAAATACTTAATTGAAATATAAATATTTATTTGGGATTTGTAATTCGTATTTCAAATACCTGACGCTGAGGTATTTTGTAGTTAGTATTTCAAATCCTTATGGCTTCTAATAGTTGAAGGCAGAGGTTTGCAGTGTCCTCGGAGGAAAACTAATTTTAATCATGAATGCTTCTCAGTTTAATCAGGATCAATGTAAGGGGATTATTAATTAGATACAGAGTTAAACTTGAGTTAACATTAAGTATCGTGACGTTGCGAGGCACGGACAGCGAGAGAAAGAGATGGGCGGACCATCCTATCAATGCATAAAATAGTGATGGGAACGGTGTTTCTACATAAAATATTATTACTTACAAGTTTCAACAGCATCAAAATACATTTGAACATATACATTTAGCGAGCTTATCAATGGGTGTGTTCTGCAGATTATAGCGCTCAATAGCTTTCGTGAGCAAAATAACGACTGCTAAGTATGACAATCTTTAAAGTTGGCTACACTGCCCCTGTACTGTACTATAATATGTCAAATTGTTTCGTATATTGATTATAAGTTAGACGAAACAATTTGACAACGGTTATTAGACAGGCAAGTTTAGGTCCAGTTTCTAGAACGATAATGATCGCAATAAAAAGGATATTGACGAATACCAAAATACATACTAAGATCCAAAATCATAATGACAGCGACCAGGGGGGTGACCATACGCTCTTAGAATAAGGTTACTTTGAGTGTGTGTAAGGGACAGATGTAGATGACTTGTATACATCTGTCACTTAGGCGATCGATAGGTCACCCCCAGACCGCAAAAAATAAAAAAATAAAATAGAACGACGTAACTAAATTGCTGATGTTTTACCTATTAATTTGATATAAATTAAACACACTGAATAATCCTTTTTTGTTTATATTCATTTTGTACCTTCCTCCCTACCACAGATAATAAATAACACTACAGTCCCTACCTCTGAACCAATAAGGTAGTAGGATTCTTAGTCAGTGATCTGATCCCTGAACGGAAGGGAACGTCTATAAAACTAAATTATTTCCATGGACTTATTAGAACTACAATTTCCATTCTGTGAAAGTGTCAACTGTATCAGGTTTTTTCACAGACTACTTTAGATACTACATATTGTTTTTTTTTGGCGGTGTTTTTTTCCAGTGAAGTTCAGCGGCTGTTAATATTTTTGCAAATTGATTTCTAGTGGATATTGTGATATAAAATTGATGTAGTATTGTGTCTCAACTGTCTACGCAACTGGACAATATGTGAAATCATTGTCCATTGATAGAAGCGATCTCGGGATAGTGGAGCGGAGTATTTTATTGTAGTATTGACCACAGACTGCTTAGAGATACTACGTAGTATTGACTACCTTGGCAAAGGTTACTGGGAAGGCTAACTCGATACAATTTGCTGTCAAATACTCCAAAAAACATTAGAATCTGTTACATCCGCATTCTAATGCATAATAAAGAATGTTAATACCCCACTGAAGACGAGGCGGTATGGTCCAAGACCTTACCCTGTCCGAGTAGGGCTAGTAGTGTTCAAAGTTGCTATATGACAATAACTTGCTTAGTGCTATAAGCTTTATATTTTAAGTCGTTATTTTATACGTTTTATTATAACGAGTTTTTTTATAACGCACAAGCGCGGGGCGGGCACGTATAACGCAAGCGCGGTGACTGTTAACTCGCAGCTCCTACCCTAGCGTTGGAATCGTTGGACAGACAGCATGCTTAAAAATATTACATCGCGTTTATGAATTTATTACGATAAAATGGAGCAGTATAAAATAAACAATGAACTTTCCTTCATACTTGCCAGGCTTAGGACTGTGTATAATTATAGATTAAGTGTTATTATGCAATAAAGTATGTTAAGCAATTATAGGCGTATTTAAAAGTTCAATCAATCGTCCTTCACAATTTTACTTAGTCACTATTACGTTATGTGTCCTATCACTGCTTATTACTTTAGGTGTCCTATCACTGCTTATTACGTTATGTGTCCTATCACTGCTTACACTTAAAAGCCCAAAGCAAATTACCGTAGATATATTACGTGAGCCGCGCGGGATCGCAAATTACGCGTGCGACCGATCGCTATCACTAGCATGCAACGACTGGCCGGCGCGCGGCGGCCGCCGCCGGCGCCGCGCCGTTGCGCCCGTTCGGCGCCCGCTTCTTGCTTTATTTACGTTTTTGCGTTGCGCGCGATATTTCGTTATAACGAATCTTCGTTATAACGAATTCAGCAAATAGCGCCAAGTGAGTGCCACGATAGCGTTTGCTTTATGCTATGTATAATAAGCACGCTGCATTAAGTTGCTTTACGTTATATTAACCACCACTAAGTAGGGCAAAGGAAAAAAAATTGTGTCAACTGTCAATGTCAAAATAACCAGGGTCGCCTGAAGTACCTAAACATGAGGTTAAGTTAAAAATAACAATACTCCTGAATTAAACAGTTATTAATATAAATTACCCTCAAAATAGTTCTTATTCAGGAACCCAGAAGCGTTTTCATTTCCAAAATATGAACACGATCAGGGTAAGGACCGAATACACCTACCGTTAGTGAACTTTGATGTAACTATCTTACGCTGAAATTTGACTGCAATGCCTTAATTTTCAGAGTTTATGGCGTTCAGCGCCCTTGGTACGGGGTGCCCTAGCATCTAACTACATTATCCGTCCTCTTTCGGCGGCTACTGTGGTTCCTATACAGAAGCCTATCGAGCCAGTACCAACAACGACTGTGGAACTCGACAGGTTATATAAACGAGTAGAACTTGAGATGAGGGGCATCGACCCCGCGGTACTGTTGAGTTATACCTGGTTCTGTGTGGCGGCTGCCTCGCATTTGGGTATAGAAGTCACTAAGAGGTATGTTTTGAGGTTATTCTATGTTGGATGTTGTTGATAACAAAAGAGTACTAATATCCTAGTCTAAACTGTAGTCGTAATAATCGTTTGTTGAGATGCATATGCAACTGGGATAACATGCACAAGTAAACTAACAAGGAACACCAAGACACAGTTTTAAAACTACTAATACTTAATGTACACACACAACATACACAGTTTGAAACATACTGTATCGTTGCATGGGGTGGTTCAGCCAAAACAATTATCATACAGCTTACAAGTGGAAAGAGGCTAACGAGCAGTAATAAAGGTACTCCTAAGCAAACTTTTTAGACATCCCACTCAAAAAGTGTATTCCGAATTTAAAGTGCTAATGGTTCAGCAAATGTATGTATTTTGTGTAACAACACATATTCATTAAATTACTGTTCCCAATGGAGAAAACAGCCTAACAATCAGAAGAAGACCCAAACCAGTTTGAATTAATAAACTTTAAATCGCTAATTTAAGGGGGGTTATTAAAAATTATTACAAACATTTGGGATACTTTATAAAGGTTTCACATTCTCAAGTATCTGTGTTTCCTTCTTGCAATGTTTACTCATTTCCATTTTTCAATTACAGTTGGGCTCTCAGAAAAGCAGAAAAAGAAAGGCACACCCTTCTCCGCTGCGTCCACATTTACAAGAAGCACAGAGTCCAATACGAAATAAGAACATACTTCAGATTCATTCATCTACAGAGACTTACTGGCTCCACGTGCGACACATATCTAGAGTACATCCAGAGGAACCTTCCCGAAGGCTGTGCACTGAAGGTTACAAAGATCGAATGCCAGAAGCTGCCAGAACACATAACACCTCCTACCAATGAATAAGCTTAAGTTTGTTGCATAGAATTAGAATAAAATACACATATAGTATGCATTTAATTTTATTTCAATATAGTTAGAACTTAAAAACTACAAAATTGAGCTTTTATTTGGTTGTTAATTGAAAATATTTGATGCCAGCATTTATTTGGGTACTATTAGTTAGATAAACCTTAGAAAGCAAGGTATCTAATATATGTAGGCAACTTTCAAATGTTGATGATGTGTTTGTGTGATTGATTGTTTATTAATAGACCTTAAATTAGGGCCTGAAATATCTAAAATCGAAAAGTAGGCACAGAAGAATAGTAGTTGATAAATATTTTATAATTTAAATGCATCTAAAACTACATAAGTTCAAAAGTGACCAACTTCAGTAACATTTTTAAATTATTTATTCAAAAAAAATAGGTATTTAAAAGGGGTGTTTTACACATAATACTTAGAGCTATGTTTCAGATAAAAAAACAGCATGAATCTTGATATTAAAATTAGTTTAGGTAGTAATTAATAGAAAACCTATATTTTGAAAAATATTTTTTTTTTCCATCAGGATTCACACTGTGGCACAGTTTAGAACATGAGTCTATCACTGTATAATATATTTTTTTTATCTGTGGCAGGCATACCTCACACCACATACATACAACGATTTTTACATAGGTATTAATAAAAAAAAACATACAACACCTGTATTAATGTATAAGGCTCATTGGTACACAAATAAGTTTTTTTCATCTACAATTCCTAATAAAGCAGTAGTTTCTTTTTTTAAATTACAGTGAGGCACAGACATACAAACAGTAGGTATTAAAATAGCCTATAATAAATTGTAGTTGTTGCATTTTAGTATGGCTATAGTGGTCATTGTCCCACCTACATTTATTGAGTTTCTTATCTATACTAATATTATAAAGAGGTAAAGTTTGTGAGGTTGTAGGTGGTAATCTCTGGATATACTGAACCAATGCAGATTAAATTTAGCATGGAGATAGTTTGGTGCCTGGGAAGGACATAGGATAGTTTGTATTCCCTTGGGATAATAAACATTTTTTACACTAGCGAAGCCGGGGGCAGAAGCTAGTTAATTAATAAAAATTTAAAATACAGACATAGCCATTCTAGTCAACATTATGATCCTCAAATTTAATATCTTATAAAAAAAATACAAAGGAATAAAGGAATGCATATTACTAAAAGAGTTATGAATGTAAATGTGGATGGATGGAGAGGGAGGGGAAGGCCAAAGAAAGGATGTATTTGGGATAATGGTAGGAGAAAGAAGACAAAGGAATATAGGAAAAAGACAATGATCACTACTGCTATGCTAAAAGAAATAACTCGTGTAAAAGTTTTTGATAACTGCTCTAAAAGCCATTACAGAGTAACACACTTAAAACTCAGTCAACATTTTGGCATTAATAATATCTCTTTGGCAAATTTGTGCTAACATTTTATTCATACTGCTGATGTTTGCACACCGTTACAATGAAGAGTATAGCGAATGCCAACTCTAAAGCCTGGAACATCAGCATTACGGCACACCAAATGTACTCTAACCGAAGTATGTAGGTCTGGTATATGAGGAAATAGCATACACCGATTGCTGAAGGTATTGTCAGCATTACCGAAAAAAATACTGGCACTTCTGAAAGAAAAAAAAATTGGTTTAGTATTTTAGAGAGCTGGCAAAGTGGCAAGGAATTTCAATAAGATACCTTTATGAATCTGGTAACTCAAATATTAATATTTTAGTTTTTAGCGTTCCATACCCAAAGGGTAAAAACGTGACCCTATTACTAAGACTCCACTGTCTGTCTGTCCGTCTGTCACCAGGCTGTATCTCATGAACCGTGATAGTTAGGCAGTTGAAATTTTCACAGATGATGTATTTCTGTTGCCCCTATAACAACAAATACTAAAAACAGAATAAAATAAATATTTAAGTGGGGCTCCCATACAACAAACGTGATTTTTTTGCGATAATGGTACGGAACCCTTCGTGCGCGAGTCCGACTCGCACTTGGCCGGTTTTTATTTTCTAATATCTGGACTCTAGATCCTGCTGTTATTACAATGTTAAGTAATGAGGATCCAAGTACTTCAATATTATTGGGCTGGTCAGTAAGATACTTACTTTTACTGGCTAAATTCCCTCTTCTTCCCAAGAATATACGAACGACTTCTACAAGACATAACGCACTGAATATCCCGGCTTCGGTCCACAATGCATTCTCAGGGTAAGACACATTGATGGCTTTCAAAATGCCCATGGCCACTTCACACACGAAAAACATCCCAAGATAAAAACTATTCAGGTATAACAGTATCTCATACGCTAAACTAGAATTCACATTAGTCACTTTGGACATTTTCCTGATGGAATCAATGATGACGGCTGTTTTGTTTACTTTTGTTGACGTTATATTTTTTTTTGTTTTTCTTTCGACCGCCTTGACAACGGGGTACCGGAGACCGGATAAGCAAGTGACGTACTTACGTCGTACGGCAATGGACGGGCAAACTGTCAAAATGTATGTAACAGCCAATGAGATGTTTGCGCGCGCATGTATTGATTTCCGCGTTTCGAAAAATAATCGAAGCGAATATTAAAAGTAGGTTTATTTTATGTAAGACTGTGTTATTTATAATAAATCATATACGATGTTAGTTTTAACACGTACTTATTTAGCATATGATTAGCAAAATTATTTATCGGCATTTAGCGATAAGGAGTGGACTCTAAAAAATTTTGTTTAGCAATCGATTAAAATGTTCTAAATTCGAATTTTATATTGAAAAAACATGTCGAGATTTTTATGAGTAGGTACGGCCTCTTGTAATATTGCTTTGTGTTACTTCTAGCTCTTTAACAACGTAACTGTTAATTTATGAATTTTCATTACTTACCTACATTTTTATCGTACTGAGAAAAATAAAAACCTCTCTACGAATAACTTCCTCATGCCATATCCATAAAGTTCATTATCGAATTCCTTCACCGCGTCGTTTAAGGTGAACGCGCACCTATCCGCGCCGCAGGAGCCGCACGCGCCGCAGTCATCGCATTTTCTCAAGGCCCCGCGCTATCCGCGCCGAACGCGCCGAACGCGCCGAATGGCTGAAAGCGCCACACGCACAGTGTTGTCAGAATCATATTCACTTCTGTAAATCTTATTATATGAATATTTTCTGTATAGAACGAACGTACGTAGTGTACTACGGCACTTGATCCTGTTATTGTCGGTTGCTTATTGTTAGAAGAAGAAAATGAAAGGAAAAAAAAATGGGTTCGAGACATTAACTTAAAAAGAGAACAGTTTGGATAGTATCGCACATTATTTCCTGACTTGAGATAATTTAAATTAAGATCCGGTGCCCCACTACAGATTCTCGAAAGCATTCATGTCATATAAAAAAATGTTAGAAATTATAGCTAAAAATTTTGCTACCAGTTTTAATAAATAGTAGCCGAAAAGTAGCTTGATTTAGCTAAAAAGTAGCTAAGTTGGCATCACTGTACGCATGATGTCTCCGAGCCGCCCGCACCGCACTCGCCGCAAGCATCGAACGCGCCGAATCTGATGACGTCATCAGCACGCGCCTGTGGAATCCGTATACCTACAGCATTTTGCTGAAATGCGGCTCGTGCGGCGCGGATAGGTGCGCGAGGCTGCATACGATTTCATATAAAGATATATAAAATGCGATGACTGCGGCGCGTGCGGCTCCTGCGGCGCGGATAGGTGCGCGTTCACCTTTACGCACCTCGTTGCGTGCGCGCACGGTCGAGTGCATTCGTCCGTTACGCAACGAATGAAACATAAATGCAAGTGCTTGAACGAACGTAAACGGATAGTTACCGAGTAGGAAGAGGATTACGGAAGTTCCCAGGCCGATTTGTGGCTGCGGGCAATTTCTACTTACACATGTAGGTTGGGCAAGCAAGTAGGAAGGTATGGATGGTGAAGGTGGTCGATAAGTGTTTTGCCATTTGTGGAAAGTCTTATCTGAGAATGTAAGATTGCCGCATCCGATATAAGTTTTTAAACTGTCATGGTCACTAACACTAACATTAGAAACGGGATATTTACCATGTTTATCACACAGTTTATCCGTGATCATGGTGCTTGCAACAGCACCGAAATATCGGCAACTCGCAACAAACAGTAAACATGGTAAATATCCCGTTTCTAATGTTAATGTTAGTTGCCGCATCCGGTTTAACATAAAATGAAAAACTGTAATACTCTTCTGCTTATAATTTTGACTCTTGTTTCTAAAGCCCCGCCATCATCACCTATCCGGATTTCATGATCACCGTATTAGCCCCCGCAAATTCGGTGATCCAGATTAACGAAGCCACCACGAGGCCTACCTGCGAGGGTCGAATATAGTGAAACTAAAATTATTTTTACCATGTTATTGCTACTATGTAAGTACCAATCTTCCTAGTTCCAATCTTATAGTCCTCACATAGCGCCGAAAGAGACTAAAGACATAATTTCCAATAATATTCACGTCCGCGCAAGTTGTGCTGACCGCATGTTTCAGCTGTCGTAGACATAGTAGCAGCTTTCCCGGTCCTTAGTTCCTAAGGATAACCTTTGACACTCACTGACACGCTTAGTTTGTATGGAAAGCTTTGACAAAGTCGCTTCTAGCATCAGCTCCGACCTCAGTGATGTTTCGCATTCGTATGGTAAGACGGCGTAGAAAAAAAAATCTAAATCTATGGGTAAGACAGAGTTACTACCGTTCATAAAAAGAAGAAAGAACAGGAACCGCCTTATATTAAGGTGGCTGGTTAAAAAGGCTCACGACCTTTTCAGCCAATCTTATTTATTTATTTAAAATTTCATGCACAAAGGTACAATGGCGGACTTAATGCCTTAGGCATTCTCTACCAGTCAACCAAGGGTGGTGAAGAGATAATATGGCAGGAGCATTATTTAAATCCAAATCAGTGTTTGATAAACACACATCCAAACATACAAACTTTCACGTTTAAAATGTTATTAGCTGGATTATCGTAGGTAGTTAAATGTTGTTTAAATTACATAACTAGTCAGGTGGTAAGTTCAAATGAGTATAAAAGCTAATAAAGCTGCAACCGGCTTAGCTGGTTATGCACAGTGCATTCCTAGGGTAACCATGGTATACGCGAACTCTTTAGGCAGCGTAAAAGGGAGCTGCCTAACACCGTGTTCTTTTAGTCACTTAGTAGTCTGACAGACCTCTCCGCTCGTCCCGGGGCAGAGCACATCCGTGAGAATTACCACACGTAAATAAAAACCGTCCAAGTGCGAGTCGGATTCGCGCACGAAGGGTTCCGTACCATTATCGCAAAAAAACGGCGTTAAAAATCACGTTTGTTGTATGAAAGCCCCATTTAAATATTTATTCTATTCTGTTTATATTATTTGTTGTTATAGCGGTTTAATTGTCTAGCTATTACGGTTCATGAGATACAGCCTGGTGATAGACAGACGGACAGTGGAGTTTTAGTAATAGGGTCCCGTTATTACCCTTTGGGTACGGCATCATGGTAGAAAACTAGGTGGGAGCTAATTGAGGATAAAAATAAAAATCGGCCAAGTGCGAGTCGGACACGCACACGAAGGTTTCCGTACCATTATCGCAAAACACTGCATGAAAATCACGTTTGTTGTATAGGAGCCCTTAATTTATTTTATTTAAATTTATTAATTATTATTTTTTGAAGTAAGTATACAACTAAACATTCTGTGAATATTTCAAGCGTTGTTGCCGTTATTAATATCGAGCAAAAAATGGCAAAAATATCACGTTTGTTGTATGGGAGCCCCCCTTTAATATTTATTTTATACTGTTTTTAGTATTTGTTGTTATAGCGGCAACAGAAATACATCATCTGTGAAAATTTCAACTGTCTAGCTATCACGGTTCATGAGATACAGGCTGGAGACAGACGGACAGACAGACAGACAGACAAACAGACAGACGGATCGCGAAGTCTTAGTAATAGGGTCCCGTTTTTACCCTTTGGGTACGGAACCCTAAAAACTGGTCCTAACTTTATTTGGATTTCTTAGCGTCGTAAGACCAATCCAAAGACAATTCTACTAAGGGTAAGTGCTTGGTTCAATGTTTGTGGTAAACAGAGAGAAGGGAGAGAGGAGGTTGAGGTCAAAACGCACTGTGATCAAAAGTTCTTTTGAGAACTGCTTGTTTCAATGTTTCTAATAAACAGAGCATAAAAACGTGTTACGATGAGTTGTGACTACAATACCAAAAATGTAAGTACAGGTACTTTTCTTGTCCCGGGCTTTCATTTCCGGATTCAGTTGCACGATCGACCATTAGACCAACGAAGCAGTCTTTCCACCCGGTTTCTCAAAACTCCATTATCGGGTTGTTAACTTAATCGACGAATAATCGCCGGCTATCTGCTGTGAATTTTCAATAGCCAATCACAGAAGATAACGCGTGCTTGACAATTTGTCAAGCAAGTAGCTACTTAGCAAAATTAGATTTGTTTCACTGGTCCTACACTTACATAAACATTCAAAATATGCTGCGTAAAAATTGTAACTGGTTAGAAATATTGATAATCCCTCAATGTAAACGTCAAACCAATCAGAGCTTGCAATACTACTTGATTATCTACTTACGGTTAACTTAATTTTTACCGATCCCGCTTAGTTTAATTTCCTAACTGTCCTACCAGCGGCGTACAATACTGGTATTCCTATTGATAGAAAGTTAACGACTTTCTGCAATGCGAGGGAAACGCGATGCACCGATGCACCACGCAATCACAACATTTCCGTTCAGAGCAGGCACTGGACGTCTATCATACAGACTGATATAAAACTTCTTTCCAAAAACATTTTTTTTTCCTTTTTTCTCAACATGAAGACGAAACCAGTGTTGACGTTTTCAAAATTGGATCCGGAAACCGGTGATCTTTTGGACCGAATGTTCGACAAAAAGGATTGTATGTCGGAGATAAATCCTGGAAGGGTTATTCTGCCAGCTGATTATATGAATATTGGTCAGGATATTCTAGATATGGAAGTCAAGGATACCGATGTCTGGATGTGTTCTTATCCTAGGACTGGTGAGTGATTATTTAATTGTAATATTATGTTAGCAGCTTTTATTCAATTTTGTAGAACTGATTGTAAATCAATAATTTATTATTGTACCTATATCTATTTTTAAAGTGTTGCGTTTTTCTGGGCCTTTACACATCGTCATGTCAGTGATTGAGCGATTGACTGCTGCACTGCGTGTCGCGGGTTCGATTCCCGCACGGAACAAATATTTGTATGACCTACAGATAGTTGTTCCGGCTCTGGGTGTTTGTGTATGTGAGTTTACAAGTTTGTAAACGCACCCACGATAGGTACATGAAGAAATTCCTAGTGCGTGGGCAACGGTGTAAAAAAAATAAAAAATAACATAAATAAAGGGTAGGTAGAACTCTAATACACTTCTCTTGTTATATCGTCCCGTGTAATGTTAATCTAGCTTCGGTATCGTTGATATTATGTATTCCAACCAGTTTGTCCACTCCGTGTATCGAACCCAGAAGGCTCACTTCGTAGGCCCTGCGCACACCGCTGGAGGCACGGCGGAGAGCAATTGAAGACAACAATTTAATATAAACCTTAACTACCTTGACATACGGTCAATATAATATCACTGTTGTGCGCCGCTCGGCTAATTCTTATTTATCTTTGCCATGAAATTTTCAACATTAAAACATAAGAATTAGAGTATATATTAGATAATTAAATTGTTATCTTCTTAGTATCTTCGCCGCGCCTCTCCAGGTGTGCGCTGGGTCTTAGTCGTGCTTCTAGTTAATATCCAATGGGCGTTTGATTCCCAGGTTTCAGTTTTGAATGATATCTATCTTCTTTTTGTCTAGGTTCTACATGGGCACAGGAAATGGTGTGGCTCATCGGACACGATTTGGATTACGAGGGCGCTAAATCATTGCAACAGGTAAGTTTTTTACCCTACTGCCGAAGGAGGGTAATGTGTTTATCAGTCTATGTATGTATGTGTGTTTGTTCCTATGTGGCGTTATAGATACTAAACGCGTTGGCCGATTTGGATGATTCTTACGTCAATCGATTCGTCTTAATCTTGCGAGTGTCACTGGCTACATTAAAATTGGAAAAAACTAAAATGGCGGATTTTGGGCGCCATTTTGTAGGGAATTTTTTTTTTTCTTTTAAACCCATTGTGTGGGGTATCAAAATAAAGGATTTTAAGAGGCAGTTCAAAAATATATAACACTTATATGTTTAAATATACCTAATTCTAAAAAAAAATAACTAAAAAGTTGTAAATAAAAAAGTTAATTAAAAAACATCAAAAAACCCGACTGCTTGAAAAGCAAACTAAAAAGACGTAAACAAGAAAAAATTATGCTGTGCAGTCGGAGGATACATCTGGTTTTGGTCCGCCAGCTAGCGAATATGTATCCTCCGACTGCACAGTATAATTTTTTCTTGTTTACGTCTTTTTAGTTTGCTTTTTAAGCAGTCGGGTTTTTTGATGTTTTTTAATTAACTTTTTTATTAGAGAGCAGAGTTTTCGAGTTTTGACGAAAAATTCAAAAAGAAATACCGTCCCCTCTTTTATCTCCGAAGTTTGCATAGAGAAAAATCTGAAATTATTCTATGTGATAGATGTTTATGTAAAGATAAAACGATATCTGTCTACAGGCAAAATAAAACGATGTCTCTAAATGACTGACTTTTTCAGAAATCATCAACAAAAATACATTAGTTCCACTATTTGTCAAGAGATGGCGCTGACCTAAAAATGCAGTGTAGAATCCTCGCCGCCGCCGATGCAAATTTAAAACATTTCACGTTTCACAACCAAAATGTATATAAATTAACAAAAAAGATATAATAGTAAAGTACTGTCCGCCTGTTCACCTTTCCACCAGTCCGCTTGTCCGCCGATCCACCAGTCCGCCTGTCCATCTATCCTACTTTTGTAGGACTGTACGTAAAGTAACATATCCAACATATTTATATATTATCATGGTACGGAACCCTCGATGCGCGTGTCCGACTCGCTCTTGACCAGTTTTTTTTAAATATTATGTACATACTTGCATTAAAAAGAAACATTTGAAATATTTAAAAAACACTGGCCCACACCGGTGGTAGGGGTGGGATACCGACCGGGAATAGGGTCTAAGCTACCGGGTGGTGGTCAGAGCTCCAGAGAGAGAATTTTTTCAGTATTTTTTTGGCGATTTTTTTTTTGTTTTGTCTGTGTTATTTACAGCATAAGGCCCCGTTTACACTTTGATTAGTAATTAGGCGAGTTCATACATGTTCTGCGAGATTTACAGGGGGGGCAGCTGCCCCTCCCTGCGCCCCCCTGGGTACTCCCATGGTTAGGAACCTAAATTATTAGCTACTGATCACACTACTCTAAATTGGATTCTAAATAGTACAGATCTAGGGTTGCCAGATGGTCGAGATTCGTCTTGATTCTCCCGACATTTTAAAGGATCCTTAATACAGCAGTATAATTTAAAGTCATCATCATCATCATCATATCAGCCGAAAGACGTCCACTGCTTGACATAGGTCTCCCCCTACCGTCACCACATTGATCTGTCCCGTGCGTATCGCAACCAGCGGATCCCCGCAACCTTCACCAGGTCATCGGTCCACCTGGTGGGAAGCCTTCCAACGCAACGTCTTCCGGTTCGCGGTCGCCACTCCAGAAATTTTCTGCCCTATCGGCCATCCGTTATGCGAGCAATGTGCCCTGCCCACTACCACTTAAGTTTGGCAATTCTTCGGGCTATGGCGGTAACACTGGTTCTCTTGCGGATCTCTACATTTCTGATTCGATCATGCAAGGAAACTCCGAGCATAGCCCTCTCCATTGCCCTTTAGGTGACTGTAAGCTTTCTGATGAGGCCCATTGTGAGCGACCGACGTCTCAGAGCCATATGTCATCACTGGCAACACACACTGGTCATAGACTTTCGTCTTGATCTAATATGACACCGACTAGTCGTTCTAAATCGCAGCGTCGCCGTCGCGCCGTGATTACACTGTCCTCTGTCCTAAATCGTAGACAACTTATGAAGTAGAGCGGACCTCCGATTTAGACTAAATCGGATCCAATCTGTTCTAACTGCGATAAAATCTTCCGATTTCCTAGTTTTCTTCTTAATTTTCTACAAATTGGATAATATTATTATTATTTCCTTTATTTAATTATCTTTCTTATTATCTACATTTTTAAATATTTTTATAAAATAAATTAAAAAACAAAAACATTTAAAAATATAAAAAAAATAGAGGCACACCGGTATCGGGAACAGGTTCCAAGCTACCGGCGGTCAGGGCTCCAGAGAGAGGAACCTCCTAACAATGCGATTATTATTATTATTTTTACTGTTTTAGTTTGTATGTGGTGATGCAGTACCTATAGATATCGCATAGCATCACTTTACAACCTACATATCACTAGTTTTTGTCTTCTAGATAAGATGTCCCCTAGTAGAGCTATCCTGCATCATGGTAGCTGGTCACTCAACCTGGCACAAGGAATCGGTCCAGGGTACTTCCGTGGACCTGGTGAAGCATCGTCTGCCGTACCCTCGCTACATCCGCAGCCATCTGCCCTGGGATCTTCTGCCAGTTGATATTGAGAAGGATGATGGATCTGCTAAGCCTAAGGTAAAGAACAATGTTTTTGAGTCTCTTAGTCGTGTTAAAGAAGCAGATCACAGTAGATCTTATCCGATAATTACCGAAACAATTAAAATCCATTGTGTCTCGCGTACATCCACGTGTTAGGCACTGAAGGGGTCAAAGATTGACTTCATGGGACTTAGTTTTTCCATCAGAAAAACTGGATATAACTGCAAATATTCTAGTTATATGGGTTCTAACCGTTTTTTATATTTCTATGGTCCTAACTAAAACGTAAAATGAAAAAAATACCATAAGGCCATGGATCGATTTCGATGTTTGTATTAAGTTTTTGAGGGTTCAACATCTTCCTGCCCTTATCCTCTGTTACTTGGGGTCGGCACAACACGTTTACTTCTTCCATACCGTCCTGTCCCCCGTCACGTTATTACTGACTCCCTTTTCTTTCATATCACTCCTCACACAGTCCATCCATCTTTTCTTTGGCCTTCCTCTCCCTCTCCATCCATCCACATTCACTCCTCATCACATAACCATACCAGGACAAACGGTTTCCTTTCAACTTTTCTGCCACTGGCGCCACTTTCAAACTGCCTCTAATATATTCATTTCTCACTTTATCCAATCTCGTCACGCCGCATATCCATCTCAACATTCTCATCTCTGCTACTTGCAATCTCCTTTCATCCATCTTTTTCACAGCTTTTTTGAGGGTTCTTAAACTTTATTCTTACTATGTCGGATGCATTAAGATTTCTAACTTAGTAATCTCTAGTCTAGTTAATAGTCTTGCATTGATGTTATTTAGCTGCATATCAAAGAATTTCAACCTGAAGATCTCGTATATAGGTCCTTCGCTTTTTTCTTAAGGACTTTCTTACCAGTTTGGGATTTTTGAAGACACAGACCTGAAACTGTTGGTCTTTGGCAGGTAATATACACATCCCGTAACCCAAAGGACATGGTGGTATCTTACTACCACTACTGCACCCTGGTGCACGGACTCAAGGGCACCTTTGAGGAGTTCTGCGACCTCTTCATGAAAGATCGCGCGCCATTTGGACCTGTTTGGAATCATATACTTGGTAAGTTCGTTACAAATTATATTCTTTTTAGCAGAAAGTTCTAAGGAACCCGTTTAGAACAGAATGTCGGGATAGGTCCCCTTCGGTTTTAAAGACTTAGATAAATAAGTACCTACTTATGAAACAGAATATTGGGGTACCATTCAGTTTTGAAGAATTAAGCGTGGTGTATCACACCACAAAGACAGTGTTTACTAAACCATAATACTAACCATATAACAAAGGAAAGATCTGCAATTATGATTTTTATGTTTTCATGATCAATATTGATTTAAAGAGCGACAGTGTTTAAAATCAGTTTGTTCATAAATTACTATTTGTTCAGCAGGTTTTTCTGTACTCGTAGATTTGTGTGCCGCTTTTATAAACTGCCCCATTCGATTAAAATCAAGTTTGGTCGTTATTGCAAATATAACATCACCTTTCTCTTTTACAACAAACATTTTACTACTCAGGTTTCTGGAACCGCCGTCACGATCCGAACGTTCTCTTCATAAAGTTCGAGGAGATGAAGCATGATCTTCCTTCAGTGATCAGAAGAACTGCCACCTTCCTGAACAAAGAACTCAGTGAGACTCAAGTGGACAAACTGTGCGACCATCTTTCTTTTCAAAACATGAAGACGAATCGAGCTGTCAATTTGGAAGCCATCTTGGAAAAGTCTTTTGGCGTCAGCTATTTAGAGTCAACAGATTTGAGGTTCATCAGGAAAGGTGAGATTGGAGACTGGAAGAACTACATGTCTGATGATCTGTCGCGAAGATTCGATGAGTGGGCTGAACAGCATTTGAAGGGCACCGAGCTGAGTTTTGAATAAGACAGTGCTAAAGGGAGGTACCTATAGTTTGATTCAAACTCCATGGTGGCCCTTTGGTTAAATGTTCTATAATGCTCCGAATACGTGACGATTCGCTATACGTAGTAACAAATTCATCTGACAGCAGCCGTGAGGGATGGGCATCGGTCAACAAGTGCCGCAAAAACAACGCATTTCCCAGCCGCCAGTAAGTTTGTATCGAACTATTGTGATAGTTTTGTAGATTCTAATATATTTAAAGAGATTATTTTTAGCTTATGTGCGGTTACGATAGGGATAGAAATTAAAAGCGAGTAGATAGTTCACCTAGATACTTTGCTGTTTATGTCTAGATATATTTTATTAACTAATTATAAAAGTTAACGGAAACAGTATTGTCCTTATGTAATGTGTAATTATGTGTAGACTACTACTTTTATTTGAAGTTGCTCGCGTAATAAAACTTCCGTCTATATTTTCCTATTGTTACGTTTCCTTGAAGACTAAATTAATATCGTTTGTTATTTACTTTTATATAAGTTTGTAATTATTTGTTACGATTATTATTTAAGGTATGTTTTTAATACTATCTATATCAAAAATAAAAAGTATATTTTGGATTTGTTTTTAAATTTTGGGTCTACTTACTTGAGCAGGATCCGTGGCAGTTTGAAAAAAATACTGACTGCAACTGCAAGAATCATTATCGTTGTCGAAGAATCTTTTTAATACAACAAAGGTGATCTTATCTAATTAGACTAACCAAGAAAACCACTCGTTCCACTAAAATCCCCTAGACCCGTCCCCCAGGGGACTACACAGCACTCAATGTTCCACCAACAACATCTACCTATTATTTACAAAAATAAAATAAGAAAAGAATGTTTCCGACAGGTGAAGAGTCTTCATAAATTAAGTAATATTAGGTATATATTTATTTGGATATATTTAACTGAGTAGTTCAAATATGTTGTTGTTAAAAAATTAAATAGAGCACCTATTTATACCTACTTCAATATTTATTGATGGTACGTTATAATAAACTGCCGAGCAATGAAAAGTGCCACCCACAAAATGCCGACAAACACACCTTAATTTAATTTAAAATTTGAACACAATATTTACGTTTTTAGTTGGTAATATTCTGATGCGCTGTTAAATGTACTTCAATATTGCAGACGGCGAGCCGTCAGTATGGGAAAGGCTAGCTTAAGGCGCCGATTCCCTTGAGTAGCTGATTTTAAAATGAGAATCACGTCTAAATGGCAGGTCGTAATTTTTTAGAAAAAATATATGTTATGTTAGACCATTTTCTTAATAATTTGATCTGAGCAAATTTTGAGTTTTATTCGTATAACATAGTGTAATTAATTTGTAAATTTATGTCTAAAACGGACAAAAACACGACAATCGCACCAAAACCGCTGGGCGTATTTTAATGAAATCAACACCATCTCAAAGACAATTTAATTATCTACATTTTGATCTGAGGCTTTTTTTTTTAAAGTCATAGAATAATAAGGAAAGTACAAAAAACTACTAAACTTTGGGTCGCGCGGGTGTGAAACGAGAGCGCGTTTTGTTCCCTCAAGGTCGTTGGCGTTAGTCGTCGTCTTAATGACACCGCGGTGTCATTAAGCTAGCCTTTCCCGTTTAGGAGTAATTTGGTGCTATGACACTGGAACTTTTTCATTGCTCACGAGTGTATAATGTTAACAAAAGTAAAAGTTATACACGGCACATGCGACTTTATGACGTTTATTTTTAATTACTTTTATTGCACTTTCTCCTGTTGTCGAGTTTGTTCGCAGTTTTTCCTTGCTTATTGTCTTAATAACGTGCACTGAATAACTTTCCTATTGCGCTTATTTCAATTAAATACATATTTCATATTATTTTAAATGTCTTTAGGTATATAGGTACTTCCAAGAGAAAGTATAAAAGGTTCCTTTATATTGTTTTGTTTATCTCACATAACATTCAATGGGGTTTTTATTCTTGTTTAATTTTATGCTTATTTCTCGTGTCCTGTGCGGGGCGCAAATAAATATTTTTTTTTATTTTTTTATTTTTATTTTCTTTCTTGGGTTTGATTAGGGTATATTCACTACAAAAAAAAAAAATATTGTTATTTGACCAGTTTGATTTGTAATAGTGAAAACAGAATCAAAATTGATCGCAATTCGAACGAGAAAAGTAAAACAATTTAAATAATTATGTCTATGCAGTATGGCAGTTGCATAACGGACTTCTCTTTCTATAATATTTTACTTTGTCGCTTTATAACTTCGTCTCTGTTAAAAATGTTTCAAATTTGTGTACTATTGTTAATAAGCATTTCATTTATCAAATAGGGAAAATATACATATTCCCTATTGGGTGGGTGGGAAAATGGTCTAATGTAACATAATATTTATTCCAAAAAATTACGACTAGCTGTTTAGACGTGATTCTCATTTTAAAATCAGCTTCTCAAGGAAATCGTCGCCTTAAGGGCTTATTACACTACACGGTATTCAGGGCCCTGAATACCGGGTCACTAAATCATTCCGAAGATCGATATTATGAGAACCCTAACTCCCTATCAGTTATTACACTAACCTGAATTAGGGTTTAGGGCCCTTAATACCGTGTAGTGTAATAAGCCCTTTAAAGGTCTATCCACACATATCAGGGGCGTGCCCGGGACGTGACAGGGCCGGGTCCCGTCAGGGGCTCAAAAAAATATAAAAAATATAAAATATTGGTGGGAACATTTTATATGACATCGTTCATACACGTCCGTGCACGGGCCCGGGCACGTCCCGGGCACGGCCCTGATATGTGTGGATAGACCTTAAGTGGTAAAACTAACATAGGTGGCTGCAGGTGCTTCAGTAATAAAAGTCACATAATTAAAGCTTTTATTTAACTTTACATTTTCAAAATAACTGAAAAAAGTCATAATATAAAATAAAATAAAACAATAAAAAAATAAAGAACATGTAAAATACAACATGGATAATCTCAAAAGGACTAGATAGGATACATATTAATTTAATTGACTCACAACACTTAGCTACGCGGTGAATTTCAGCTATACAACAATTGTTGAAAATAAACATATTATTAATTATATATTTACATACCTATCTACTAAAAACGTACGCTCATTTAAGGATAAAATTTATTTTCAGTATATTCTTCTTGTCAAAAAGATATATCTACATTTACAAAAACAATATGTGTTATTCAAAATAAAAATATAATGAATATTATGTATAATTATAAATAGGGCGATCCCTTTTGTTTTAGTACAGCTCGTTTAGTACCTTCGTAGTAGATAGGCACAATAGATGTCATTATAAGAAAAACTTTTTTAAATTTATTATTTAAACTTAAAGACTACATTGATCGTGGCTCCTGCAAGTTCCTTAAATATAGAATTAATATTATTTATTACAAATATTAAATAAATTGTGCCTAGTGAGGGCGCAGCAAGGGCATATACGTATATAATATTTACATAAATTAGAAAATAATTTACATTTTCTTTTGTTAGAAGTGATCTACAATCTAATAATAGTAATAATAAAGTGATTAAAGCAAATTATGAACAGCAAGTCGTATACAAATTTTTAAAAACCCATTATTAGGGATAAGTAATAATACATTTTAGATATTGCTATTATTACAAAAAAAATATAAAATGATTATCTATGGTTAACATTAAGATGACAGTTAGCGGCCTGCTACGCCCTATAAATCCTAAAAGAGATGATCCGAAAAGACCTTTTGATGTTACTAAGTAAAAATCTATCTACAATAAAGGTACAGTAAAAATATCGTCTTTGCTTCGAGTACAAGAAAATATATTCTATAATTAATAAATTTATGGTAATTTATCTATGATTCTCTTACGCCAAAACCACCGTCACACGGCGTCAAATATATTGATATATTTTTTTAAACATTTATGTTTAGTTTTTTTTTCTATTGTCATCTTGTAAAGCTTTTATTGTTTTTTAATCTTTCGTAACCATAATCTTTGGAATTATTTTTGGGATGTATTCGTCTGAGATCTATTAAATACTAAAAAATGTTAAAACATTTTAACGTGTAGAATGTTCCACCAATTTTGAGCTCATAGAGTATTTTTAGATGATTTTGAGACAAAAAAATGGTGGAGAGAATTTTAACATGCACAAGTTAAAGATTTTATCGGATACTTACAAAAAATATCAAGTAAAATAATAATATATATAACTTCTACAACTATTTGCACTATTACGTATTATAAAAAATTGTTTATGGGCTAGAGTGAATTTGTAAATAGTTTTTCAAAACGATACATTAGGCCGAGTAGTTAATAGATTATTCTGTTAAAAATACTGATATTAACAATTCTGATTTAGATATTATACACTAGAAACCCGTTTTACCCACACAAGACGACATGGATATGCAAAGTTATGAAAGACAAAGATACAACAGCTACATTAATACAACCTTTACTGAATTAAAGACTTATTATACAAACTATTCTCAGGTTTATAGAACAGGTGTACTTAATAATAACTGAATAAATAACAACAAAACCGCTGCACAAAAAGACACCGAAGAAGATAACGTTTTTAAAATGGTTCATTCGGATAACAGAGGGCAAAACAGGTGAATTAAAAAACTATTTAAGTAAACTTTAAATAAGATGACAACTTGAATTATTTTTATGTCGTACATGAGGGTTTCCGAAAGCTCCACAACATTGGTGATGATTCACATTCTTCGTGTGATGATGACCATGTGGATGGACGTTTCCTTGTTGTAATTGCTGTTTCTCTTTGTTAGAGAAATCTCTTGGAACTTGTTTGTGTACTGAACAAGTTTTGTTGTGTCCGGGAGCTATTCGCGCTTTGAATCTGCCGACTTTGCCTTGTTTAGGATGGTTCTCGATAGATTCTTGAGTGCATAAGTGTGGTACTTGGTTCATGTCATTGTGGGCATCTTGGTATTCGGTGTCTGTTTCTGAGAAAGATATGCAGTGTTTTATATTCAAATATATTACTTCAAGCACCGAAGATTTTAACTTTAATACTTTCGCGTTTCATAATGGAAAACAATATATCACGGGAATTTAACGCGATGATTTAAATTATTTATTTACCTATTTAACCCGACGTTTCGGCCGTGTTGCAACGATTGTGATCCCGGGTGATACCTAAATCATCGCGTTAAATTCCCGTGATATATTGTTTTCCACCGAAGATTTTGTTCGAGTTTAGGCGCGACTCAAAGATTCGGTAACATCAAGTGTACTGTGTAACTCCACATTTTATTTTGATATTTTCAAGTAAAAATATTCTAGATAAATTAGTAAACATTTAATGTTTGAGTTGAGTATTACTTTTGAATTGGGTATTCAACCTTAATGAAGCCTTACTTAACAAAATATTTTACCCATTGTTCTGTTATAATTTTTGTAATTTTTTTATATGATTTTTCTCTTGCTAAAATTATAGCTTACCTATTTCATCTCCACTATGCTTGGCAGTAATCGAAGATGCAGTCTCAGGTCTTAGGGTGGAGTAGGAATCTCCTATAGCTGGTGGGGCGGATCTTGCAGGGGAGATCCTTGCAACGCACTGTTGGATTAGCGTGAAGCATCCAAACGTTAGCCGTGGACTAGTTAACGATATCTAGAACATTTCAGCGGTCTGACAAACTGATCCTCAATTCGGCTGGGCGATAAATTTTTGTAAATTTTTTATACCCACCACCAAATTCTTTGTGATCCACCACCGAAATGTTTTTAGCAATTTTAGGTGTTAAGCTGTTCAGAGTAGCTATATTTCAAGTTTTAGTTTAAGCGAAAAGTATTGTGTTTATTCATGCACATGCATACTCCAAAAACATAATTAGTATTTATTGGTGGCATTTGATCATCAATTTCTTATTTCATTAGTTGTGTGACTCACAGTGTCAATCATATTGTCAGTGTCTCGGTCTTTGGGTTGTGGCGCAGTCCCCACTCTGCAAGGGGACGTTGAACTGTAACTAGAGATTACATTGGTTATATAAAAATGCTGCTAGAGAAAAGTATCGTCCAGAATAATGAAAACGATCAGTACAGGGGCCCGTACTATAGGCTAATTATTCCATCGGGTTTCCAATGCGTAAAAAGGATGACGGTAACGGTTTCTCTCTCGCAATAGAATCATGATGGCATTATAACGTCGTATAAGTTGTCGGCACGTAACTTGGCAAGGTTTTGGCGTAGTGGGGGTAAGTTCGCACATAGTGCGCGAACTGACTAAGTGACCAACCACCATATAGAGCGAACGGGACGTGGACGCGACGCGATTGGTCAGTCGATCCTTGTGTCAACTGACCAACCAATCACGTTCCTCGCGTTCCGCTTGATAAACAAAGATACCTAAAAAACGACTTGTGCGCATCTAACGACTCTTGCCAAGTTACGTGTGGGACCAATAAAGTCATCACTTGGCACATTTATTCGTATTCCTAAGGTGCAATTAGATGCCGGTAGTTCTCGTTAGATGTTTACAATTTCTCGCTAGTGTTTGATTTATATTTACCAGATAGATGAATTCAAGCTGTCTATAGTTGTAGCCGTCGCAGTTCTTAGTGGTTCAACCGATTCAGCGTCAGTCCACATTCCGGCTACACTTGTTGAATTTGATCTTGATTCTAAAAAGAAAAGGAAGAAACATCATTATTTAAGATTTTCATCTTATTTAACTGCAGCTGTAGATGAGTTTTGTGTCTCACTCACCTCGTTCTCTTTCAGTCCTATTTGGAGAATTAGCTATACTCCTCCTAGCTACATCCTGAAAAGTGACAGGAGAATACATCCGTCTTTCTTCCACCGGTGACGTCATCGTTGTCGTCGGCGCATTCGATATTTGAGAGTTCCTCACAAGCGCCGTATTCTGTACCGTCATCAGATTCCCTGAACTGTTCACTAAAGAGTTCGGACCAGAATTGACAGCATTCGGAAGATGGTTGTCAGCATTCTGGATCCTTACAGAGTTTTGTGCTTCTTTGTTGTTCATTTGTTGGGCCGAATGTTCAGCGATACTATCTCTGACGTCAGCAGCTCTTTCCCATTCCAGTTCTGTGCCAGGAGTCAGTTGTGGTGATATGACTTTTGTCAGTGATGGTCTGGACTCGCGACCTTCCAGCCAATATGTTTTCATTGCACCTGCAACAGTTTGTTTTGACTTATGAGAAACATTGAATATTTGATGACACTCGGTTGGCGCAGTGGTTGATCGATTGGCTGCTACGTTGCGTGTCGCGGGTATAATTCCCACGTGGAATAAATATTTTTATGGTCTACAGATAGTTATTTAATTTCACATACACAATCAGCCAGACACATAAGTGTCTGGCTGATTGTGTATGTGAAATTAAATGTGTAAAAAAACGTCATTGTATCTGTTAGTGGTAAGCGAAACGCTTGTTTTAGCAATGAATTATGAAAATGGCAAATTACTTAAAGAAATAAAAAGAGCTGCTAAGGAGATATATTCGCTGCTGGAGTAAAGTTTCTTGATAGCTATAATCTACCCATCAGGCCTTTAATTATTATTTATTTAACTCAGATATGAAATCCATAGTTTTGTTAGTACGTACAAACACTTATATACTATATTAGTCACTTAAAATTAGATACTATACAATTCATACCTACACATCATGTCAAAATTTAAGTAAACTAAAATCTAAAAACTATAATTAATTTATGCATTTTGGTACAATGTAACTATTATCATTTAAAATTAATGTCAATAAAATAAAATGTCTTGTAAAATCAAAAAATCAAAAACAAAATCAAATTGAAATACATTAAGATTTTTTTTTTTATTTAGATTTATTTAAAATTAATTAAAATACTGTATTTACATGTAATTGAACACAATGCCACAAAATTGGGCAGTCTGTTCGGCCCGCTACAACGCTGAGAATGCTGTTGCTACTGCCGCGGACACGACTTAGCAGTGAGGCGGCTCTTTTTCTAAGGATGGCATGAAAACCATCGACATGTGCGCCTGCAAACATGCCCGATGCGCTACAGTGCCGCGGCAGCCGCATCAGCATCCTAAAAGCGTTGTTATACTGAACGCGCAGGGCGTTGATCGCCTCTGCGTATAGTTGACCTATAGATTGCACGTGTAAAAAGATTGGCAAAAAGCCCGAAACAATGTTACTTTTACTGCCTCGGTGCAGCGTGCAAATCTACGAGCTAACATATTGCATCGAACGGCCAACGCCCGACGCTCCATCTCAATGTCCTCGTGGTCTGAGAGGACATCCGTGACCCAGTGGCCCAGGTACTCTGGTTAACGGAACGCCATCTATGAAGACGGGTGGTACGTGCGTGACCTTATAGCCAGCAGATTGAAACACCAAGAGTTCACTTTTCTTCACATTATACCTGAGCCTATGAGCCCCGGCATATTCCACACATACAGCGAGCAGTTTTTGAATGGCGCTAATGGAGGGACCCAGCAACACCATATCGTCCGCGTAACTGATGTTATTAATGAATTTTCCATCTATTGAACATCCGACATTGGTGCTGCTGAGCCTCTGGATCAGTCCGTTCACGTACAGATTGAAGAGACGAGGCGAGGTTAAACCGCCTTGCCTAACTCCACACCTCAATCTGTACGCCTCGGAAGTCTCGTCTGCCCATCTTATAACCTGGTTGTTGTACCAATAATCAAAAATGTTAATTACCTCTTCAGGGAGGCTGGTTTCCGTCCTCATTTTGTGCCCAAGCAAATCATAGGACACCAAATCAAAAGCTCTAGAAAGATCTAGAAAACAGGCATAGACAGGAGTCTTCCTGTCAGTGTAGTACCGGACAGTATGCTTGAGGCATAGAACAGCCGTTTCTGTCGACAGCCCCTGCCTAAAACCGAACTGAGCGTCGTTAAGTTTTATGTGACTGTTCAAAATACGATCAAGCAGACTGTCCAGCACTTTCGCTACGGTTATAGCTAATGAAATGGGCCTATAATTCCTGTTGTCTGACGCATCACCAGTTTTATTTTTGATTATTGGCACAACCACGGTCTTCATACACTCGTCCGTCAGGTATAAGTGTCTTAAGCAAAAAGTATAGAACATAGCAAGAACTCTAGGCAGATGAACTCCCGCATGCTGCAAATGCTCAATACTAATTCCATCGTGCCCTGGGGACTTACCCCTGGTCATATTTTTAATAATAGCAGCTATATTTCTCGCCGTAAAAGATGGTATTAGTGCTGGCCCCAAGATATTCTGCCTGATTTCTTTAGTATTGAGCATCCCCGGCCCGCTGGAAGGAGGTTCTGTCTGAAAATGTCTTCTAAACATGTTTGCAATGTCACGTGGCTCAGTAACAAACTTTAAGTTAAGAGTAAATAAGTTACTTCTACAAAAGTCAATGCTCCATCATCAACCACACAATCGGTTATCATTAGGTGAGATTCACAAAAATGTATGGTGTTTATTATTGTTTTGACAATTTTCCCTATACTATCCATGATTTCATTTTCAAAACCAACCTCGACGATTTCACGTTTCTACAGATTCCTAGTATAAAACAAAAGGAAACTATTAATATCCTTACCTTTCCCTTTGACCTGTATCTCTCCTCTCTCAGTCACCATATAAGATGGCGACAGTAGTTCCTGCGTCGTCTGCGAGATGTGTATCCTCATGGCTTCTGAAGTAGACTCCATTCGTGACGCTGTGTTCACTGAGTCTCCGAAGAGACAGTAACGAGGCATCTTAAGGCCTACGATACCTGCCACCACTGCTCCTGAATGAACTCCTACTCTGATTGATAGATGGGAGCCTGGAAATAGAAAATGGATGTCCTTAGTGAATGTTTGTTAAGAATATATTACTGTGACATCTTTCTGATAATAAGGTGTAGGCCTTACACTTTGCGTGAAAGTTATGATAGTGTGTGGTGTACGATCTTTTGATGTAACGCGCTTGAACGCTAATAGGGACATGTATGGTAATTAAAACAACTGTTTTTTATTGTGTCTACTAAATAGTGGTCTAAGGGATAAGAGGTTTTAACATCACAAAAATCAGGTTCATCATGTAGGTAGGAGCGACGACAGATTTTTTCCTCGTTAAGGTTTAGTCGCATAGTAAATGTTATTAACGAGTATATTCATATTTATAGATAGAAGATATTATTATTTATTAAGGTTGATTCCAGAGCTCTTGTCTGATTGTTCTTTTGCAGTAACTTTTAACAAATAGTCAAATAAACAATGAAGCGAAGGTTATTTACCTGTGCTAGGATCTTTCAAGTCAGTGATGGCGTCCACCATATCTAGCGCCATGTCGCACACCTTCTCAGCATGATTGTCTTCCTTCTCTGGCGCCCCTGATACAACCATGTAGGCATCTCCTATTGTTTCTACCTGGAATTGATTAAACAGAGGTAGGTGTCAAACAGGTTTTTATTTAGATGGAGTTTCATATTATCCTTAATATCTACTTCAAGAGGGAACTTGCCTACCGCTTCTACAATATATTAATGGTTTATATATAAAATGCTTGCTTTTACTAAGACATTTTTAACGAGGCAAGTATAAGAAAATGGAGAAAAATGCGTCTTGTTAAGGCATCTACTGGACATAGGATTAGACCATCGACCGAATATGCACTGGTCCCAAGGGCGTCGCCAGCCGATGGACCTGCAGCTTTAAACTGGTAGTAAAATCTTAGCCCTACGGTGATTGTTATAGGAACGGTATAAAGTCCAATGGGTAACGTTCCACGAGCTTAATCATCGGGGGTTTTGGGTAAACTTCTAAACCACTTAATTATGTTAATCTTATAAGTTTTCATTAATAAGTTTTCTGTGCACATTCATCATGCCTCATGGCCAGACCATTGAGGCGATTTTCACCCATAGTACTTCTTAACCAGGTTTTTAGTCTCCTGAGGCTGCTTAACGATTGATTTTGGTAGACCGCCCAAAATTTCCAACGCCTTTCCAAATGGCTAGATTTGTTGGGTTGGGTTTATGTTGACTTAGGACTTTGATTTCTTTCCATTTGGGTACTTATTTATTAATCTCTAGGGGGGGCAGCTGCCCCAACCTGCTCCCCCTTGCGCCTTGCCCTGCGGGTTCTTGAGGCATAATGGACCAACGACTTTCACCAGGTCTGTGATCCAGAATCGCTGATATATATGAATAACCTTAGAAAATGATGAAATTAATACAGTCGCACAGCAGTAGTGGCCCAATACAGTCGATGTTATTTCATGTTAGCTAAAGGTAATACTGAATTAAAAATACCTTATAAACCCGGTTCCTCTCAGTCAGCGTATCAAAGATGGAGTACATAGCGTTGAGCATGGAGACAACCTCCATGGGCGTGATGCGGGAACAGATCTCTGTGAAGGTCACCACGTCGGAGAACAGGATTGACACGCTGTCGAACATCTGTGGGTATATAAGAAAGGCATGGTAGAGAATATTTGGCAAAAGTGTGCTAGGTATATGGCCCCAAAAATATATAACAGTATACCAGCAGCTGTTAGAAATAAAGAGTATTTGGGATCATTTAAGACGTCTTTGTTTAAATTCCTTCTAGATAGATGTTACTACTCCATCACTGAGTTTACTACTGATAAAAATAGGTATGACGATTCCGACTTGCCAATTAAACACTTATGATTTTATTTGTTGATTATGTATGAATTGAAAAAATAAGATTATTTATCTAGAATTGTAATGACCTGTTTACCTAATTGACATATTTTAAATTGATTCATTTTTTAATGTAATCTATTGACATGCCATCTTAATTGTACTATTTTATTTATTATTTATTGTTGCTTGCTTATGTTAATTTTGTACGCCAGATATTGGCAAAACATAGTGTACATATTTTAACAATATACCAACTGTAACCATACCTATGTTTTACAAAATAAATGATTGATTGATTGATTGAATATTTTGCTAGTCTTAATTGTCCCATTCCTCGACAAAATTCCCCTTTTCCTTCTATTTCTTTCGGCGTTGGGTTTCATCTAGCCAATTCTGAAGGAATCCATCTAAGGTGTCCCGCCATCTTCTCCACTAACAAATTCTACTTACTGTTAAAATCGCATCTAATAGGGAAATCGAAGCTACGCTTACTGTTCTTAAGTAGAGTAGACTAGGCAACGGTCCTGAAGATTTACAGGATATTGTTTAGAAAGATGATAATGATAATTTATGTTTTAATGTAATAGCAGCACACCATAGACTACCCCCTGTTTCATTCTAAGTTCTTTCAGTCCATCCAAACGTTGTCTGGTAGATATCGCTGCAAGCGATAAGACCGCCTTTGTACCCGTATAGTTAAGTTTTTTTTATAAACACCATTATAGTTACACATCTCGTGTAACTTTTATGGTGTACAATAAAGTATATTCTATTCTATTCTAATGTAGATATTCATGTTAATGGAGAACCTGATAATGTTTGTAGAAATTTACAACAATTAAAATTTTAAATTAAAAAGATCCCCGACACAGATACTTCTTTAAACTACATAATTTATCTAGTAGTCATCACGCTTCGATCGATAATCCATCGAAAACGTAATTATACACAATATCTTGTGAAAATACCCTGATTCAAACAGTGAAACGCCCATAAATTATAAACCGATTTTCATCTAACATAGCTAAGAACACTCTCAACTCTCTATAAAGTCACCTTCCAAACAAAAACATCAAAATCGGTTCATTCATTTAGGAGCTATGCCACACACAGGCACACAAATACACAGCAACACACCTCAAACTTATAACAGCCCTCTTTTTCCATCGGGGGTTAAACAGAGTTTTTGACTTTTCGAAACTCTTACTGCTTGAGCAGGCAGCAGAGAAAAGGAATAATGTTCGTAATAGATATGTGATTGACGATGTACCCAGTAAGAAAACTTTATTGTTAAAAGGTGGCATTAATTAGGTAAGATTGATAATGCCTAAGAAGTTTTTCTATTCGCAGATATAAGTACTAAACCAACAGCAGTTAGCGCTGAGACCACAACCACTACTTAGTTCAACAGACCCTTGAAACTTTAAACTCTCTAATCCGATAAAATTAGTAAACCTCAGAATCATTGTTATAATAAACTAAACTTCATTTATCTCATCTAGGAGCAAGTCGGCACGAATTTATGTTTGTGCGATTATGGCTAGAGTAACAG
The DNA here is from genome assembly GCA_945859665.1 of Anorthoa munda. Taxonomy (NCBI): domain Eukaryota; kingdom Metazoa; phylum Arthropoda; class Insecta; order Lepidoptera; family Noctuidae; genus Anorthoa; species Anorthoa munda. The sequence continues at coordinate 15,979,943 of OX243896.1, read as the reverse complement.
CGAATAGTGTGGCCAGAGAAACAGCAGATAAAGGTATGGCTAGAGACACAGCGGGTAAGAATGTGGCCAGAGAAACGGCGTATTACGTACGGTGTGGTTAGCGTAACAGCGTACTGCGGTGTGGTTAGCGAAACAGCGGATAAGAGTGTGGTTAGAGAAACACCGGGTAAGAGTGTGGCCAGAGAAACAGCAGATAAGAATTTGGCTAGAGAAATACCGGGTAAGAATGTGGCTAGTGAAACAGCGGATAAGAGTGTGGCTAGAGAAATATCAGGCAAGAATGTGGCTGGTGAAACACAGGATAAGAGTCTGGCTAGAGAAACAGCGGGTAAGAGTGTGGCGAGAGAAACAACGGTTAAGAGTGTGGCTAGAGAAATATCGGGTAAGAATGTGGCTAGTGAAACACAGGATAAGAGTCTGGCTAGAGAAACAGCGGGTAAGAGTGTGGCGAGAGAAACAACGGTTAAGAGTGTGGCTAGAGAAATAGAGTATAACGGTGTGGTTAGCGAAACAGTGGGTAAAGGTGTGACTAGAGAAAAAATGGATAACATTGTGGCTAGAGAAACAGCGAATAAGGATGAGCATAGAGCGAGGTGGGTTCACTGAACCGTTGCTAATTTTGATTTTTCGCCATGAATAGCTTTCGTTTACCGGGTCACTAGTTTGGGGTTATATGTATTGGATTTATACTAATTGGGATGTAGTTTAGCTGAGTAATAAACAAATATCTACAAAAGGATTAGCTAATTGACTATCTTCTCATCGAAATAGTGCGATGGGATTGTATCTTCTAATCTACAAGGCGAACGCGAGGAACCGCGCGGTTAGGCAAAAGTGGGGGTGAAGTGCAGTGTTATTTTGACCTAGTTTCTTAAAGGTATTCTTTTAGATGATTATGTTGTCTGGAAAACAAAGACTGACTATTTTGTGATCTAGAAATCTTTAAATCTGGTCCATTTTTTTTGGTTAGTGTAGGTATTCTGATCAAGATTCAATCAATTTGTTTCTATATCCCCGGAACTCTTCCTGACACTGTACCCGAAGAAACACCAGTGAATCTTCACAAATTGAAACTAATATTATATGGTATTGATTCTTAATTTCCATTTGATAGGAACTTCGATACTGGTTCTTTTTTTTATAATTTAATTTATTTTTAATGTATCAAATTTTGATTGTTTTGTATTTTATTTCAGTTTAATTAATGTGACCACGTGTGCTGCTATTATTGTTATTATGTTATGAGTCTGTGTTACTTGAAATAATAATATATCAGTGGTAAATTCTAGTTTTGACTAGGTATTTCTAGTTTTAACAAAGGCATTTAGTAAAAACTAGTTCTAACTAGGGAAAACGTGTTCTATCTAAAACGGGTTTTAACTGTAACATTTTAATTTAATTGTAACATTAACTATACTAAAATGTACGGAACCACTATTTTAATGTAAAGACAAAGAATTTATTATTCCGATAGTGTACAAGGAAAATTCGACACGCGTGACTTATCAATAGGATAGACAAGCATTGAGTTTATAATATGATTTATATTTTATCATATGGAAAGCGACAGAATATCAATGGGGAAACTAACGTATTTCGGGAATAATAGTGGAAGATTCCAGGCAAATTCTTGCCACAAATATTTACTGAACTTTTTCAATGACAATGTTTACATTATAGTTGCTTTTGTGAGCGACTTCGCCTGCGTGTATTTTTTTGGTACTACAAGTAATTTCTGGTTTAAAAGTATCCTTTGCCTTTGTCCAGGTCATCATTTCAGCTGAAAGACGTCCACTGCTGAACATAGGCCTCCCCCAAGTGTCACCACATTGACCAGTCCCGTGCGTTTCGCATCCAGCAGATTCCTGCAATCTTCACCAGGTAATGGGTCCATCTAGTGGGAGGCCTTCCAATGGAACGTCTTCGGGTTCGCGGTCGCCACTCCAGAACTTTCAGGTTACACAACATTGAATTCATAGGGTATATGAATCCTGCTTAACGAAGATGGCAGGATCAGCCAGACTTAAAAAAGTTTGATTCCTGGTAGCTGCACAGAGAGGAGTGGAAGGAAAGTAGAAATGCTTTTACTTAGCCAAAAATTGCGATAAATACATATTAAAATATCTCACGATTATTTTGCCGGGCTGACTATTATTCCATGCATTTTTATAAAATCAAGACAACTAAACGAAACGAAATATTCTATGTAATCAATGAATTTGCGTTTGAAATCAGAAACATATTTCCAATAATTTAATTTTGTATCGCCCTTGAACGTAAGGAAATCCCAAAGGCCACGGAAGCTTTACTTAAGAAGATCCCTGTCCGGATTAAGAGTACGATCGCCTCTTGCTTCGCTGCTAAGCTTCAGATCTTTCCTATATTGGTTTACTGTTTGCTCAAGGGACTGTAAACGTATGTTTGAAGCTTGAAGATAGTCTGTTTTGATGAATGGAATCGATGAAGCAAAAATATGTAGTTCATAGGAAATTTTTAATAGTATTGGATGTTTCTCAAGACGTTACACTAATACTATCCTAAACCACACTTGATTTATAAGTAACTCTGTTTTGTACCTACTCATTATATTAAATAAAATGAAGATTCCTTTTAAGCCAAACAAACATACACAAAAGAACGTTATGTAGACGATATTAATATAGTCCAGTCAAGGTAGAGAATATAGCATATTCTCAACCATTTTTAACTTGTCCATAGGTAAAGAACAATTGAAACCAAGCAACTAGCTTCTCAAGTTTCATAAATGCCCAGGTTCATGTACGCTTATGTGAAATAAAAGATTTTGGATTTGTTGTAATAAAAATGTCTGCACAGGTAAGTTGATACATTGCATTAACTTTAAAGTTAACACTACCTGAATTTATAACGTCACTCACCTCACACGTATCTATAGGGTTCTCTCCATTCCTCAATCTATCAGCAACTTGTTTCGGTATCATCTGGTACAGCAGCTCGTCTGTCCTTTTCATCTCCTCGTCCAACTTCCTCATTGATTCCTCTAGTTTTTTACTCTTCTGTTGTTCTTGGTCTAAGGCTAGCTTTAATTCAACTGACTGTTGTGTTCCAGCTAACATTAAGTCTCTGGAATATTGAAAGGTAGTTTTAAAACCATTAATGAACTTTTAGATCACGGAATAGTTTTAATTTAGCTTTTTCAGCGACGCGACGTCGCCTGCCTGAATGACGATGATGATCCCATGGGAACAGATTAATAGAATAAAAAGTATTCGAATCCTAATTAAGGTTATACATACTCTAATTTCTTCCATATCCGTTTAGTCATTGAGGCGTTATTGGTTAACAAACATCCAATCTTAGTTTCTCATTTATGTTAGGATATTAACAGTTTCACATTTATTATACACGGCGATTAATCGGTGAAATTATTTGATAATCAATAATATGCATGCTCAATAGTTAAAGCACTTACAAAACATAAATAAATTGCAGTTGCACCTGTCATGTTCGATCTCTGTAACTCTGTACTACCCTAAGGCCGACTGATAGAAAATGCCTAAGGCATTTTATTAAGGCATTTGTGCAGTGAATTTTACTAGTGCATTAAAGAATAAATAAGTAAATAATTTACCTGCTAAAATCATGCATGGACAGATCGTTGATGTATAGGCCAGTAGATACTAGAGCAGCCAAGTCAGGCATCACAGGAGTTCCCAGGTACATCATCATTCGCCAGTTATCCATGTAGATCATTTGTCCTGATATGAAAATAGGAATTTAGTAAATGACAGGGTAGAGAGAAATATTGTAGTAGAGATAGAAATTCCAACAAGGGTCTAAGACGATAGATAGACTAGAAATAGTAAGTATAGGTGAAAGTGGTGATTAAAGTACCAAATATCTCGAACATTGATTAAAAACAGAACATAGAGGATTTCTAATAACGAGGAAGAAGAAATCAATAATTTATCATACAACTTGGTGGAGAAGAGTAAGTAACAAAATAACTTTTCAACAACAAACATCGATATATTCTAAAAATATATATAGCGTAAAAGTTTCGTGTAAGTACTTCAAGTTAATGCTCAAATCTTGTAAAAGTATCTTACTTATACTTCTAAGCGAAGATGGATTTGCAAAAACCCTCCAGGAGTAGGCAAATATTTGTCGAAAAAGATTGGTCTCTAAAAATAAATATGGACAAACATATTGAAAATTTCATGAAGCAACCAAAATCTAGAGAAAAATAACTCATAAAGTGATATAGAAGTGCTATCTAAACATAGAAATAGGTCTATAGAAGGACAGGTAAAGTGAATTTGGTAAATATGTCAAATCATTTGGTGCGCCACTCATATTTATTTAATTTTGTATTTACAGTTACATTGAAAACTAAAAAGAGAGGGAGCTGGCAGGGTTTTTAAGCAAGCACATTTAGGGCGAAAACGCGATGGCTGAGTCGGTGCGGCTTACTGAGAAAACATCGAGAATATATAACAGTTTTAGATTGCAATTTGGTCAAGGTTTTACTTTAAAATATCCAAAAACCACGACTTTAAAAAAAATTCCAAATCGATGTTTTCAAAGTTAAGATATAGGGAAAGCCCACAATTTCTTCGTCAGATTCATGTCATTTTGCGTCAAGCCGCACCTGATCGAATGGAAATTTAGTCCTGTACGCGTTTTTGGAAATCTTAATGTTTTTTAGATAAATATAAATATTTGTATATTATTTTATGGTAGGTACAGGATGTTTTCTCAGCAAGCCACATGTATTCAGCTTTCAGATTTTCGTCCTAAATATACTAGCTCAAAAATCCTGCTAGCTCCATCACTAAAAGGTGCTATATCTCAAGTATTGTCTAGTGCCCAGGCTACTTTGTTTACAGCCAAGTTTGGTGCTTTTTAGTCTGGTCTACCTTTGAGATGTAAATTAATAACGTCAGGTAAAGGTCTTCCGTCATACGCAAAACGCTTCTTTGGTTGCATGCCTGAAAGGTTTCAGATCGTTTATCATTATCATTCAAACTTCAAGGGATATTTTGATGATGTTCTCTATCTTATTTCAATTAAGTCAAATTAACTTCTCCTTCTGTGGATATGGTTATAAGTTATATTTCTTAGCATAAGGTCCTATATTACATTGCCCGATCGGTGAGAGTTATATTGGAATTTTTTCATCTGAAATTTCTATATCTATACTCTATACTAATATTAGAAAGTTGAAGAGTTTGTTTGTTTGAACACGCTACTCTCGGGAACTACTTGGTTGGAATTGAAAAAATCTTTTTGTGTTGGATAGTCCATTTATCGACATTTATCGAATGTTATAGACTATCATCACGCTACGACTAATAGGAGCGGAGCATAAATGAAAAATGTTGCAAAATTGGGAAAAAAAAATCCTTTTTAAGAGCTTTCGTTGCGTGCGATGCGTAAACGGTTTCAGTTACGCAAATATCATGTATGATGGAATTGTTTCTCTTTAAAAGTTCTAAATAAAATCCGCGACAGCATATGTCTATCTTTTAAGATTGACTTACTATAACCTTTTTTATGGTAATCAAATTTGTTCATTTGCGAAGGAGTGTTTTTTTTAATGTCTACTCTAATATTATAAAGCATAAGAGTTTGTTCGTTTGTTTTAAGGGTAGGTAGGGTCAGTAGATAGATAGCCAGTTGATGTGAGCGAAGCCGCGGGGGTAAGCTAGTCTAAGTATATGAGTACTTGGATTTGCCCGATATTCTTAGTAGGAGTCCAAATTCAGGTTTTGTGCCCGGTTGCTGGCAATAAGTTAGCCCGTATTACTTTGGCAACAGTGGGTGTAGGTATTCTATAGGCACATCTCTGTGTAGCCCTTCGGGGTAAACGTTCGTGATGTTATGTTGTTTACATTTGTAAATTCTTTTAGTATTTACTTTGTATCTGTAAATGTCTGTTAGGGTTCTTGCCAAGAGTTTTTGCCTCAATAAAATAATGGTTCTAAAGCACTGTCTGTTAAAGTCGCATTGATATCTTTGTTTCTAAGAAGTTTTCGTTGTATAATGCAAACTTTCCAAATTAAGGACGCCTCAGTTTATAACTGAAGGTTCTTGTATTATTATAATTTAAGATTTGATGCCGAAGAGAATTAATGTGCTTCAATGGCGTCTAAAAGTTCTAATTTTAGACAAATTAGTTTCGGTAAATCATTATTCTTTTCGTAGTACCCACTACTTCAAACATCCTTGTTATATATTTGAGGATAAAATGTATGAAATATCACCCGGTTGTGTTTGACGTACCTAGAAATACTGCAGAAAGTTTATTATATAGAAATTCTGATCTAACTTCGACCACTGGGCGATCTAATTTATTATGAGTAGTGATCGCCCAATGGTCGAACATTGGGCGATAATAACTCAAATAATAAATTAATTTCTTAAGTTGAATATTTATATTATAACTGAATTTCTGTGCGGTGTCCACGTGAAATGAGAAATTGCGGTTTTCATGGAGAGCGAGGAAACTCAAACTTTTTAATTTCCCTGCTGGCGAATGAAATTATGAACTAACATTGCATGATACTGCGAAATACTTTGAAGTACACGTACACTATCATGAGTATTATGTTGACAACCTTTCTGGCCGATAAGGCACCGTAGAATTATTTTCTAATCACATTTCCAAAGAACTACTCATAACCGGCGTGCTTGTATGATCAGACGTAGGTATGGTTGTAAATGGTAATGCGTGAGGTATAGAAACATTAATCAACATCTACTTTCAATTGACTTTCCAATAAACCCGGCCAAGTGCGTGTCGGGCCACGCGCAGTAATAGGGTTCCGAAGTTGCATAATATTGCAGACTAAAAAGAGGGTTTTATTGTTGTTACATGAACATTAGAACGGTTTCAGCGGTTCAAAAAGTCTAAAAACGGACCCACATAGGACTTTTTAATCTATATTCTCGCGTTTGACCACTATCTCGCCTGATGGTAAGCGATGATGTGGTCTACGGTGAAGCACGCTTGCCTAGATGTAATCTATTCACTCTTGACTTAAACTTAATAAGGACTAACTAAATAAAGAGTTACTGGTAACTGAAGAAGGAGTTATAAAATCCAACTTCGTAACTGAAGTTAGAAAAATATTATCTATTTGAGTACCACCGCGGGTGCGAATTGCGAAAGGAGCCGATACGAGCACGCGTTAGAGCCACGGGGAATGGTATAGTACGTTCCTGGATCCTTGCGTGCACGCTCCTTGTTTATTTCTCTTTCGGAATTAGAAAAAAATCGTATGTATTCACCTCTAATCTCCTCTAATACCGCAGATTAGAGGTGAATCCTGTAATCTGCGGTATTCACTATTTCATTCTGGAAAGTTTTACGCTACTCAATTAGTGATGAAGTCGGGTCGAATTTTAACTTTGTAGAAGGATATCGACAAAAGAAAATAAGTAATTTGCTTGGAAATCGAATCTAATTTGACTTTACTTTTACGTTTTAATTACAAAACGTCGAAAATACTTCTGCACTAACACGAAATAGACTCCACCGCGCGCATGCGCCGCATGTACTACGTTCTGGTACTGACAACGACTCTGGCCACTCCAATGCGTTATTCGAGCTTAAACATTATTAATTTAGAAATCATTATTATTAAAGATGTTATGATTTTATTTTTGTATATTTTTACATGGTTCATAAGTATATATTTACTATCTGTTTTACACAGCTAACAACGTTATTTAAGTAATTTTTCAATGGCATTTGTACAAAAATTTTACTGTGCCAAGTACATTTTATAAGTTGGTCGACTATTACTCGTAAACTTGTAAAGCCTGTTATGATTTTATTTTTGTATATTTTTACATGGTTCGTAAGCATTATATTTACTCTGTTTTACACAGCTATCAACATTATTTTAGTAATTTTTCAATGGAATTTGTACAAAATTTTAACTTTTGTTAGTACATTTTATAAGTTGGTCGACTATTACTCGTAAACTTGTAAAGCCTTGTTATCCGTGATAATTTTCCTTTTAATTTCGTTATATTTACTACAGCCGTGAATTTTTTCACATAGCCAAGAGCAACCATTTCGCTGGCAGGGAGGGGGGACACTTGACTCTAACATAAATTTGCAACATAAAGCTTAATTTTACGCAAACTAATCTCTAAATCGAAAAATGGTTGTAACAAACCCATAATATTTTTGAATGGCCTATCCAACTATACCCCACACCATGGGATAGATGAGAAAAAAAAATACATCCCCACTTTACGACTATGGGAGGTACCCGAAAAAAAAATATTTTTCATGATTTTATGCCACTTTGTCGGAATTATAAATATGTATATACATGTCAAATTATAGCTTTCTAGTACTTAGATTCTCTGAGCTAAGCTGCGGACGGACAGACGGACAGAGCGAAACTATAAGGGTTCCTTGTTGACTTCGGAACCCTAAAAAGGAGGAGGTTCTATGTTCGACTTTGTCTTTTTTTATTTTTGTTTGTGTTCACCAGTCTCTCCGTCAATTGTGGACCGATTTTAAAAATTATTTTTTTGTTTTAAAGAGTACCTATGTTCCCAAATTAGTCCCATTTTAATTTGTTGAAGATCTGATGAGGTACTTCGGAGATATACATCAAAACTCTTCAATAAATGACGGCAAACCTCTCGGCAGGTTATTACGTATCTTTTGCAAGAGCAAAACGATAGCGATTTTTGCGCAATAATTGCTCTTCAATACAAACGTTTTAGAGTTGTTGGCGGTTTTTTTTAAAAAGTGGATTTGACAAACAGCGAGCGATTAGCAAACGATTGTGTAAGACCTAGCATACCTACACTGCAAGTAATTCCGACTTTTATGACATAAAGCGTTTGATCGCTATCTTTTTGCTCTTGCAAAAGATACGTAATAAGCCTACGGGATTGCTGCAATCGCATGTCTGTTTATTGTTTAAATACCATTTCATAACATAACATCACGCTAGAGTACGCTCTAAAGGGGTACGCAGATGTGTACAGTTCACATTGGTACACTCTCATTTTACCGGTTATGTTCAAATTTCATGATATTCGGGTAATCTATTTTGGCATTATAAGTACCTTACTAAAGAACTTGCCTATTAGGTACAACTAAAACTAAAAGGTAAAAAATCTTTATAAAAAAAAGAATTCTACCTACCGACCTCCAAATAAATACACTGCAATGTGAAAAATAACTTTACTTTTAAATAACCGTCTTCCAAAAAGAAGTTATTTTTCACTTTGCAGTGTTTTTATTTGGAAGTGGGTAGTATCTTTTTGTAAAAACAGTTTTTTTAGAAGAAATAACCCCAGTTATATACTTGTCAATGTTCTTAACCAATATCAAGTTATTTGTAATACATAGCTAGAGACGTGAGCAGTCTTCGCTCGAAAGTGATTAGAGCCATATTACGGCAAAACTAAAACGCCCTCATAAATAATGATTACTCTTTGCTGAACAAAGATTTTCTTACCCTAAACAATATTAAATTTTGACACATAGAATATAAAGTTGAAAGTTTCTCTGGCAGTACCCGAGTCCTTCAAAAGACTTTGGTTTTAAAGTTTAGTTAGTTGCCACAAGAGATACCGTGCTTCTAGAGAGCGACTAATTACCCGACTGCCGAAGGAGGGTAATGTGTTTATCAGTCTATGTATGTATGTATGTATGTATATGTATGTATGTATGTATGTATGTTTGTTCCTATGTGGCGTTCCAGAGACCAAACGCGTTGACCGATTTTGATGATTCATACGTCAATCGATTCGTCTTAACCTTGCGAGTGTCATAGGCTACATTAAAATTGGAAAATAGAAAAATGGCGGCTTTTGGGCGCCATATTGTGGGGGGCCAATTTTATTTTTTCTTCCAAACCCATCGTGTGGGGTATCAAAATAAAGGGTTTTTAGAGGCGATTTCAAAAATATATAACACTTATATATTTAAATGTACCTAATTCGAAAAAAATGTTAACAAAAAAGTTATAAATAAAAAAGTTAATTAAAAAAATCAAAATACCCGACTGCTTAAAAAGCGAACTAAAAAGACGTAAACAAGAAGAAAATCATGCTGTGAAGTCAGAGGATACATCTGGTTTTAGTCAGCCAGCTCGCGAATATGTATCCTCCGACTGCACAGCATGATTTTCTTCTTGTTTACGTCTTTTTAGTTCGCTTTTTAAGCAGTCGGGTATTTTGATTTTTTTAATTAACTTTTTTATTTTGGCTTGTTCTTGATGTACCATGCCAATATTCATTCGTTTTACAAGGTGAACGTTTTCTTGTGAAATATGGAAAAAAACAATTTGTTACAGGGTCGTGAACCTGGGTTTCCTTTTTGTATCTAAAGTTAATAAAAATAATACTTAAGCACATTTCTGATTTGGGTGAGGCCTATGTCCAGCAGTGGACGTCTTTCGGCTGATATGATGATGACGATGATGACATTTCTGATAACATGCCCAGTAAATTAAAATCTTCGTATGGGTTGTAATAATATTGCTGTCTAAACTCAAAGAGATAATAGAGCCTTAACAAAATAATAAAAATAATAATAAAATCTTTATTCAAACTTCAAATTGGTAAACTATACTAATAGGTCTTATATATAAAGTAGGTAAAACAATGTTAGGTGCCTGTACTAGATAATCCTGTATCACAGGCGGCAGGGGCTCAGACAATGTAAATTTAAGGACAAGGAATTTTTACAATATTTTCTTAACATTAGAATAGTGACAGAGATATTATATTGATTGATTCAAAATCTTAATTACTAAAACAGATGCAAATTAAAATTAAATTCTATTTATAATGATAAACAGATAATTCCTAACTTAGCTTAGTTTACGTAAAATTGTTTGCACTCAGTTATTTACAAACACGGACAACGAACTTGGAGCGTCAGCAGATAGTTGAGCTGGGTTAAAAAGACATTGTATCATCGATAATTAATAAAATCATCGATAAAAAATAGAAATGCAAATGGACGCCATGTCATCGGGAGTCTGTGCACCCGTGACGTATGCTCTTTCATATACATTTTGTTAGAAACGATATTTTCAAAACTTATAGCCCCGTTCCATCCAGATTAAAACACGAAACTTAAACTTATGCGGCGATCTTAACATGTAGGTAAGTATTAGTTGGGTTAGGTAAACCGCAGGCTTATTACATATGAAACAGTATACAGCAATCATCGCGCGATCAAACGCTTTATGTCATAAAAGTCGGAATTACTGTATAGCTATGGTAGGTACTACAAAATCGTGCTTATTACTTGCTGTTTGTCAAATGCACCTATTTCTAAAAAAGAACGCCAATAGCTGTAAATCTTCTGTATTGAAGAGCAATTATTGCGCAAAAAATTTCAGACTGTACTCATTATTTATCTCTTAAACTTCATAAAAGATAGCTTGATCTCTGCGACATGTGTCAAACTGACGTAAGTTTGACACATGTCGCAGAGATCAAGCTATCTTTTATGAAGTATATTATTAATGTTTTCCCAAATTAAAAAAAAAAACCGGCCAAGTGCGAGTCTGACTCGCGCACAGAGGGTTACGTATATACAGCTACATTCACCAATATAAATAGGTAACATTTTGGTGAATGTAGTTTAGAAAACCCGGTCAATTTAAATTTTCTATAGTTTTTATCATAATGCCTACTCTTATTGGGCATTTTTCAAATTGAATAATGCCTTTTTAATCACTTGGTCCATAACATACATGCCAAATTATAGCTTTCTAGTACTAAGAATCTCTGAGCTAAGCTGCGGACGGACGGACAGACGGACATGGCGGAACTATAAGAGTTCCTTGTTGACTACGGAATCCTATTAGGTAGCTCGCCAGCCGTCGCTCCGTGCGGACGTCTCGCTGCTCGTCGCCCCACCGCGCTCTCCGGCGCCCCCACTCTCCGCCTCGTCGCGCCCCTCTGCGTGACGTCACTGCGGCCGTCGCGTCTCCGCACGCCGCTCCAAAGGTGTCGCTACTAGTAACTTTGGTTACTAGTAGTGGCAGCTATTTTGGCCCTTCCGGGCAAATCCACTCTTTGTGGTCCCTGGCGGGAAACCTAGCGGTGTTAACAAGCCAGTGGGGTGTGCCCCAAGCACCCGCCAAGTCCCTTAAGGACACGGCAGTCATTGGAGTCGGGAGCGGGATCAGTTGGCCTTGGTAGATAGCCTAGTCAACCCCCGCTTCGTCCCCCAGCATTCACCTGGCACGGTCGGGTGTGTCTACCCCGACGTGCCAGACTTCTTCGGTACACATTGGTGGGTGGCCCACCTTCGGTGGGTTTACCGGTACCTTAGGGCCCTGTCACCCAATAAGATTGGTGGCAGGTAGACAAGCTTAGGGCTCACCAGATACTCACCTCCCAGTCTAACCCGACTGGGAGGGTAGGATTGCACACATCCCCGGGCCCCTCCACCCGGGGAAGATACCCTCTCCCGGCTTCACCGGATCTATTATTCTCAATTATGTCGCTCGCGGCAGTAATTGAACTCCTTCACGAGATTCTCGAGAAGGAGAAACTCTCCAAAAAATACAGCCATGCTGTAAGTCAGGCTTTAGCCTCTTATGTGCCCGCTTCGGGCCCGACCGGGGCCCCTGGGCCTAGCCAGGCACCTGTGCCGAGCGAAGCCCAGGTCTCGCCCAGGTCGCCCTCCCCGGCAGCCAGGCCCACTTCTGGGACTGGTGAGCCGACTCTACCTAAGCCCCCAGCTCCGGCCGTAGAGCCTAAAGCTACTGTCCGTTCATGGAGAGATCCTCCTTCTCCTAAAACTTCTTCTCAACCGGCCGTCGAGCCTAAGAAAACCCGATCATGGAGAGATCCTCCTTCTCCCATAGCTACTCAAGTTAAAGCTTATAAAAGCTATAAAGAGCGCATAGCCGCCCTCCATAAATCCAGACCTAAGTCCAAGTCCAAGACCATCTGGGCGGACGATGATGACTCCCCCATGGAAGAGGGAGCAACCCTCAGCACTGACGAGGAATGGGAAGCTTTGGCTGACCAAGCTAACTCAGTCGCTGACGACCCATTAGACCCAAATGTCCCCGATAGGTCAGACGACTACGACACCGTCTCCTCCGACGGTGACTCCGTAGTCTGCTCTGGAGGAAAGAGGAAAAAGAGGAGTAGTCCCATAAATGCTACCAAGGCCAAAAAGGCGGTACCAAAAACCTCTCCTCAGTCTGTTCTGCCACCGGCCTCGCCCGTAAGGCAAATCACCCCCACCCCTGACATTGCTTCTTCTCAGCGGTCCAACCGCAGCCCCAGTCCCATGGTAATAGTTACCAACAAGAAGCTCCGTCCCCCTCCACCTGTTTATCTTCAGGATAAAGTCAAGTGGAACGATGTTTCAAACGCTTGTGTTGAGCGGAAAATCAACTACACGAATTAAGCCACTGCATGCCAACAAGGCATCAGAATCCAACTCCCCTCTCCCACTGATTTCCGGAATCTAACCCGGTACCTCAAAGATAGGAACATCTCGTTCCATACTTACTCCCTCCCTGAGGAAAAGCCCGTCCGTGTAGTCATTAGGCGAATCCCAAAAGAGATCCCTACGGAGGAAATCCGTAAGGACCTTCTTGACCAGAATGTCCCCGTCACTGAAGTCCACCGCTTGCATAAAGCGAGAGGCGGACAACAGTACGATATTGTATTAGTTGTCTGTAGCCCTACTGAGGGTTACAACCCGATCTTCAATATAAAGACCGTGTGCTCCCTGTCGGGCATTTCGATCGAAAAACCCTACCGCCCTCATCTTGTAGGACAGTGTCACAACTGTCAACTTTATGGCCATTCTCAGGCCCATTGCTATGCAACACCCAGGTGCGTTAAGTGCATGGGTGATCATGGCACTAAGGATTGTCCCCGTCCCAAAGACCGCACACAGTGCACGGAGCCTCCCAGCTGCGTGCTCTGTGGCCAAGTCGGGCACCCGGCTAATTACCGGGGTTGCCCAAAAGCCCCCAAGCTTGCGCCTAAAATGGCCAAGCGATACAATGCGCACATAATGCGCATGGCTCCCTCTTCCCAACCACCCCCCCGTCTAGCCCCTCAGAGGACTTCACCATGGGGTAAGCTGAACCACCAAAGTGTGGCTCCTCAGACTTACTCCCAGCCTATCCCAGCGCTGATGGCCCACCCCATTGCAGCTCCAAATCCAATCCCCGACCCAGTGGCCCCAGCTGCCCCCATGCCCGCACAAAACCGGAAGGTGGCTTCCACCACCACCGCCGCCATGTGCCCGCCCCCTGTAGCCCCCTCCGGGCACAAGCCATACTTGAGCGTCGCTGAGAATATAATCAGCGCGTATTCCATATGGATGACCCCTCAGGCCCGTGCTCTGGATGCAGAAATCCGGAATGCAGGCCCTCTCACCCCCGCTTCATGCAGTGCCCTCTTCTCGAGGTACGAGTGCATTACCAGGGAACTTGACAGCCTTGTCTACAAGGACGGTCAATGGGTTCGTAAATAGTACGAACACCTAGTCAAACGTAGCATACATACCGATTGGTCCGCCCTCGCCGCCGAGGCCCCGCCGCGAAGTCACAGTCATTATTTATGTAGCCAGCCCGCGAATAGCTGTGCCATAGTTAATTCTAATTAGTTAATTGGAGTTTCTTGTCCGTTCTTCTCCACGTAGGCTTATTCCGAACGGATGGTAGAATCACTTTATTAGATCCAGCCTTAGTTGTCCCCCCAGCGACGCCCTGAGCCGAGGTTCGACCCCAACTGGGGTAGCCCTCAGCGTTGTCGCTTAGGTTTAGTAAATTTTTGCCTAGCTGGAGGCTAATAGTTTAGTCTCCGTAGGAAAGCCCGGTTAAGCAGCTAACCAGTCACTATGACTGAGTTGCGAGACGCCACGTATTAAAAAAAAAAAAAAAAAAAAAAAAAAAAAAAAAAAAAAAAAAAAAAAACGGAATCCTAAAATGGTATCATAAGAATGCAATCATGTAAAATGTTTCGTAACATCTGAGTTCCTAAATCTCAGTGACACTCTATCAAAGCAAATTCAATTAAGAAGCTGTAACACCGATTGATGTGGGTTCGAGTCCGGTTGGTTCAACTGTCAGATTGGCATCTTAGCGGCAATTTGATGAGTATTAGGGGAGCATTGGTTTTAGGTCGTGGGTCGTTATGTGGGTCATGTTTTGATGGAGGGGTTACCCTGTTTAGATGTAGGTATATCATTTCCGTAACACGCTGTTTTCAGATATTATAAGAACGGATTCTTAAATATTTAGTGTAATGTGTTTTATTTTTAAACCCCGACGGAAAAAGAGGGCTGTTATAAGTTTGACGTGTGTACCTTTGTGTTTGCGTATTTTGTGTATCTGTCTGTGGCTATATAGCTCCTAAACGGATGAACCGATTTTGATTTCCTTATCTTTTTGTTTCAAAGGTGACTTTATCGAGAGTGTTCTTGGAGTCTGGCAAACGAAAGTAGAGACTGAAAAAGCGCGGCAAATTTAAAAAATATAGCAACCCCAATACTAGTATAAAATAGATGGAATAACCTAATTTGATACTTTAGAATTATTAATTCGTCTGAATAAAAATACTATAGGTACTTTACTTTAGATAAATTATGTATCTATCAATCTGAATAAAAAGAAAACAACAGTATTCTATAATAATTTTGATTTATTCACTATCATAATCAAAATCTGAATCTAAGACTTCCATGTGAAAAGAGTCATTAAGTCACTGGAAACGTCTTCCTCCTGTTGTTTTTTCTTGATATTTAGACATCATGCGAAACAACATCTCGCGTAATCAAGACCACAACAATTGAGGTTGAGTATAGCATTGCCATATAGAAAGTTTGCAAATAATTCAAGTGTCTACTTTCGTTTGCCAGAATCTAGCTATTTTTGAATAAAATCGGTTCACCCGGTTTGGGCGTTTTACTGTACGGTGTTTTCGCAAAATATTGTGTCTTATTAGGAATGTTTCCTGTGTAGAAAAATGATAATTCTATTTAGTCCGTCAGTGAGATTATCAAATAATATTGGACACGTATTTATTGCTTTACCAAATCAGTAAAAAAATACAAAGGTCAAGCGCATCAAAGTTCAGGAGTGGGCGCTTGTGACGTCACTTGTCAGTATAAAGTGTACTAGCGGCGTGACGTCATACGATATTTCAACGCATCGTTTCATCATCACTTTATATTTACTAGTCAAAAGAAAAAATACGTGTCTAATATTTTTTATTAATCTATTTGACGGACAAATAACTAATGTTTAGTCAACTACCCTATAACGTATTCATTATATTGTCTATCGAGGCGTATTTACTACTCGATACATTATGTAGCATGAAATAAAAATGTGTCGCGTGTTTTTAAATTTTACTTGTCTTCTTATTATTTATCCCTGTTTTTACGGTTTCTTAGACATTGGTTAAAAAAATTGTTTTGTATACTGACAGCTACATAAACTGGGTAGGTATTATAGCTAGACCTACCAAGGTACAAGTAGCTAACCTTGACGTAATGAAATACCTCCGGAAAGCAGTGGTGGCGACCGCGACATACAAGTTGAAGGCTCAAATCCAGGCAGGCGCTTTACTTTGCGTAAATTATTTTTTATTCCATCACCATTGCTCTCAAAACGGCGAAGGAAAACATCGTGAGGCAACGGCATGTCTAAAAACGAAAAATTCGAAGACATTTGATATCCACGAACTACTGGACCCGCGGGGTACATTACGGCCCAACGCACAACGGACCAACGCACAACGGACCAAATGGGAGGAGTCTAAGAGCGGCAAAGGGGGTGCATTTATCCTATCCTACCTGCGAAAAAGGGCCTACCCCTTTTTCAAAACAATTTAATTCAGCCGTTTATACCCGCTTACGTTTAGTTAGTGTCTTAAATTACGTTCTTCTCGGGCAGCAAGTGTTCTCAGAAAAAAAAAAAAAAAAAAAAAAAAAAAAAAATTAAAAAAAAATAAAAATAAAAAAAAAAAATTAAAAAAAAAATTAAATAAAAAAAAAAAAAAAAAAAAAAAAAAAAAAAATTAAATAAAAATAAAAATTAAATTTAAAACGCCTCCGACACAAAACCTCTAAAAAGCAAAAAATAAGCCTCGTACTCGCGTCGGAGAGCTGCCAACTTGCACAGCAGTTTATTTTATTTACTTAGCGGTTCTTGCGAAAAAACCCAGATTCAAAGAATAAAATGCGGATAACTATTGAATGGCTGAACCGATTTTAATAATAACAAAGCTAATAACACTCTCTTCAAAGTCACCTTTCAAACAAAAAAATCAAAATCAAAATCGGTTCATCCGTTTAGGAGCTACGATGCCACAGACAGACACACATATACACAGCAACACACGTCAAACTTATAACACCCCTCTTTTTCCATCGGGGGTTAAAAAGAAAGGTTCCTACCGGAGGGCAAGACCCCAAAATAATGCAGATAATTTTCAATATAACTGTGATCAATGAAAGCATTACTATATGCCTAGTGCCTACCCGGTTCCCTGAAATAGATTGCAGAACGCGATAAGGCCATCAGTTTTATGTTTGTTTTATTTTAAGATTTCCGTAAGTTATCTTGGTGTACAATAAAGTATATATAAATACTAGCTTCAGCCAGCGGCTTCGCCCCTATTCTATGTGCTATTCCTGACTATAATCTATCTTTGTGCCAAATTTCATCCAGATCCGTCCAGCCGTTCTGGCGTGACACACATACATTTACGCCTTTATAATATTAGTGTGATAAGTAAATGAATACCTTTAAGCCTTAAATTTTTATCTGTAGCAGCCTCGGTCTCGTCAGACAGTCGCAGCAGCTCGTTGCGCTTGTCAGAAGCCTTCTCGTGAATCACGGCCTCCACGGTCACCAGCTCGAAGATGTTGTTCGTGCGGTTCAGGATCTGCAGCATAGGTACGACAGTGTTAGGTAAGACTTAAAAAAGGTCAGAGAAGTACCTACTTAATTCCTATATTTTCAAGAAGATTCGCATTCTAATATCGCTCTTAGGAATTATGGCAGTTCCTACACCGAAAATCTTAGCAGAACTAATTTGAATAATTGTTTAATATATCAAATCGCATCTCTTGACTGGTTTTGAATATGTGATCCGTAAAAATTTCCAGAAATTGGGTATAACCTGAAAAAAAGACATCGCTCGTCAAACTGATTATCGATTTTGATTGTCACTTAGCATACCTAATTATTATGCGTCTTCGAGTATTATTGCAGTGACTTGACCCATCCTAAACACGGAGCCGATGTGGAGCCCCTTCCAAGGATATGGACTACCACCTTGCCTGCCCAGCATACGCAACTACCTGCACTTTCGAAGACTTGAACGAGGCCACAGGGCCCGATCTAGCAATTTTGTCGCTCCGGGCATAGACAATATTGGCCGCCCATGGCACCCTTTAAAATGGTGCATGGTGCCTTATAAGGAGGTAAATATCTATTGAAAAATAATGCGGTTTTTAATCGTCGGATCGGATAAAGCAGCTTTTTTGACAACTTTGGGCGAAGTGAAAACGAAGCGAGCTCGAAAATTTCTCCAAAGAATTTTCATAACATTATGAATTTTAAGTTATTAACGGTGGGTTTACAACAATAACTAATAACATCAGTTAATCAAATGGCTCTCTATTCGACTTCGCAGTAACTCTGGGCTATTGTGTCTATTATTTAATATCCTTAATAACCCTAAGACGCCTTCCTAACTTCGAGAACGCTTCTCCTTCTATCTCCTCTCTTCTAACAATGAAAAGGGCTGTTAATTCAGTTTGGCCGCCCCTTATTTATACCGCTCCGGGCGTTGGGCTCACCCCTCCTTAGATCCGGCCCTGAGGCCAAAAAAAAAGAGCTACCTATCCAGATGGGCACATTTTGGTCGGACAAAATTTGAGTCAAACCGACAACACACAAAGAAGAAGATTTGCAATGCAGTTTTTTGCAGGCGTTGGTAACTTTTATCATCAATATTTCAAAATAAAAATTAACTTACTGTCTGAAACTTGAAGGCTATGAGTGGCCGCACCAGGTCGAACCAGTTGGTTATTTTCTTTCCTACTAAATCCGGTAATATAACCATCAATGAATTTCCAATACTTCTCACTACCATGTCTGATCTGGAATAAATAATGTTATTTATGCATTAATTTGTTCATTTTATTTTACAGGAAAACATAGCTACCTAAAATTAATTATTATAGGTAGGTACATGCTCTTCTCCGATAAATTATAATAGATGGAACCATTATTACCATTATATTATTATTTTTGCTTGTATCTGAAATAATCTACTATTATTTCAGAGCTATGATAGATAATAAAATTGGTGAAAATACTAGGTTAAGTTAATAAGTTTATATGTGTTTAAACACAATGCATGGCATAGTAGGCAAACCAAAGAGACCGTACCAACATTTTTTTATTTACTATTAGAAAATAATGATGAACACCTCTGCTTAGCCCTTCAGAGCATAAAGGAGTGACGTTATGTTACTTACCCAAACACGATACAAAAAGGGAATATTTCAAACAACACGGACGCACTGATTGGCAGATGTTTCTCTTCTCTGGTCATAGCCAATGAGGCTAGCGTGAAGGCCCTATTGTCGAATGTGAGTTGAAAAGTTACGTGTACTGTGTCGAATAGCAACTCTTCCCTTAATAATTCTATTCGCATCTCTTTGTGATAGAAATGGCGGGCTACCTGGAAGAAAACATTGGCATTATTTCGTATCTCTAAGTAGTCTGTGCATTATTTGCTTTACCAGAAAAGAAGTTATACAACAGTTCTAATATAAGTTCTTGAGTGCAGCGCCATCTAGTGGCAGAATATAGAAACAACCAAGTCGCACGGTTGTGACGTCTCCTCAATAGATGGCGTTATAATCGGTCAGTTACGAAATGTGTAAACCAATCTAAATTATACGTTAGTAACCTGATAAAAGCACTATAAAATAATTGTTAAAACTTCAAAATAAAAAATATGTTAGCTAGTATTTGTTTTAATAAACACATTTCTGTTTCAATCGAATGTGATCCACTATTTGAACTACACTTTCAACCGGGGGTGTAGCTCAGATGGTAGAGCGCTCGCTTAGCATGCGAGAGGTACGGGGATCGATACCCCGCACCTCCAAATATCTCTTTTTGGTTTTATTTTGTTCATATATTATTGTTTTTTGTTTTAATACTTAAAGTTGATTATTTAACATATATAATACTCACCTCTCTTATCTGGCCCATAGCGTAGTAAACAAATCCTCTTCTTTTAGACCTATAATGTAACGTCAATCCTTGTCTGGTCTCATTTTCACAAATAAAGCTAGGGGCCCTCATTCTTGGGTAACTGAACTTCAAATACTCGTGAAGATTGTCTAATCCGTTGAGAAAGTCTCTCATGTGTCTGCCAAGGACTGATAAGACTCTGTCGTAGCCATATTGTGAGACGAATCCAACGAAATATACTCCCATTTGGTCCATGAATTCCCGTTCTGTAATACCTAATACCTGTGAACAAAAGTAAGCGCTTTAGAAAAAATATTAGTTGGTAAATCGTTAATGAAAAGTTGCATAACAATCAGGTAGGTTGGTGAGGGCTAACAATACCGGCCTATTATTCTATTTGTAGTTTAGAAGGTAATTTGGATGTGGATTGTGGATGATTTGGAAGATTTATGTGGAAAAGTATCTACGTAGGTAACTATAGGTAGGTATTTTTTATTTTTTAGAAAGAGTAAGTGAGTTTCTTGCGCGTTCTTCTCCAAAACAAGCTACTCGTACTTTGCCGAATGCACGGTAAAATCAATTTTAATTACTTGTAAATTTAAATTTTAAATTTTAATTGTTCGTCGTTCAAAAGTGCCGCTTATTGACCTAGTTGAAATAAATATATTTGACTTTGGTTTAAAATACTAAACGGGATGACGTATCTACAATAAGAAAAACTAAACTAAGTATCTATGCAAAAGGAAACTGAAAGAAAAAACAAAAAAAAATAGGTACAGGTGTTTTATTTTATAGTCATCATGTACCATTGTTCTTGTATCATTGATCAATAGAACTAAATTCATTACTCATTAGTAGAAAGTGGTTGTTGAACGTTATACATAATTTCAACTTCTCAGCCACCGGGGATGTAACTCAGTGGTAGAGTGTCTGCTTCGCATGCTGAAAGTCCTGGGTTCAAATCCCAGCATCTCCAAATCATCTTTTTGTTCTTGTTTTGTATTTTTGTTGATAATTTTTATTTTTTTTGTTTATTTTTAGAAAGTTTGATTGAATAAAAACATTATTTATTGCAACGAAGAATTTGTTATAGCAATACTATTTTATTTAGTAAGTATTTATTTTATGGTTAAGTTATGTTTGTGAGACATAATTATTACTGTCGTTTCGATAACTCCCAAGGACAATGGGTGATTTAAATGTAGTTACATTTCAAAACTATCCTAATGTACATTTAAAAATAAATACAAAAAGAAACTGTGGCCCATGAGGGGATCGAACCCGCGACCTTCGCGTTATTAGCACGACGCTCTAACCAACTGAGCTAATGGGCCGCTGAGTAAGATGTCGAAATAGCAGAGTGTAACGTGTTGACGTATATTTCTATACATTTTATAAATTCTATGAGTGTGATTTTTAACGTCCATCTCTTTTTGTTTAGAATAGATAAGTATACGTAGTAAATCTTCCGTTTAGGTTAAATAATCAATATTATTTATCGGGCTATCTTTAATTACACAATTTTAAGCAAAGGTTTTATAATTGCATATCAACTAGGTAATATTTTCCTCTAA
The DNA here is from genome assembly GCA_945859665.1 of Anorthoa munda. Classification (NCBI taxonomy): domain Eukaryota; kingdom Metazoa; phylum Arthropoda; class Insecta; order Lepidoptera; family Noctuidae; genus Anorthoa; species Anorthoa munda. The sequence goes on along the minus strand of OX243896.1, from coordinate 15,958,135 downwards.
AACCACTTTTTTTTTTTTTAAATACACTGCCCTTCAAACACTTTTTAAGTTAAAAACGTTACTAATGTATACTATAAATTTGCAAGGATGAAATTTTCTTTAAAACGTTTTTTATTTCAAAACTCTAACTTCTATAGTTTATGAGAAATTGCAATTTTAAAAGTATGGTACTAACTTCCTAAGTTTTGAAGGCCAGTGTATTTATTTTTGGTCCTACATATTCTCTAAGATAAAATGTTAAGGAAGGTCCTGTATTTATGCTCCGAAGTTCTATTAAAGATGTGAATGCAGGTATTTAAATCGGTAAAAACCCTGCGATGTTCCCAAAATACGCCTCCCCCGGGCCGGGCCGGTTACATACTTTGTGGCCCGGTTGGCGCTGTGGCTGAACGATTGACTGCCGCGTGCCTGTTGCGGGGTCGACTCCCGCACAGAACAAATATTTGCAAGGACTACATATAGTTGTTCCGGGTCTAGCTGTTTGCGTATGTGAATATAAATGTTTGTGAACACATCCACGATACACGAGAAATTTCTAGTGAGGGGCAAAGTTTTTAAAAGAAAGAAATAATGATTAAATTGTTCTGTAATGTAAATGTAACATGTAGCATAGCGTAGATACATAGTCGAAGGTAAGAGATTTATGTAACTCCCTTTGTATCAGTCGTCAAGGGAAATCTTAGAAGATTGTCGTGTTTTCATCGTTGAGAACTATGCATGACAGACTAGGGTTCAAAGCTACTAGTACAGTAGTACTAGGTATATAAATACCTATAATATAGGTACTAGCGTACTTGGTATAAGAAAGTATTTGGGTACCTACTTCGTGAATATATAATAGCGATAAAAACAATGCTGTAATTGAGGAGGGTGGTAGAAAACAAAGAAGTCGTTCTGCGTCGACATAAGTAGAGTAGGGAAGAATAACACATGATCCACCGAACTCAAATACTTAATATATTGAGTATACCTCCTACTTTTATTTGAGTTTAGAATTACTTATATATTATTTGAGTATATATATAGATGAATAGTTATAACTAAAATAATTTAGAGAAATTTTCGAAGCGTCATTACACGTAAGTTTAGTCATGTGACAGACAGCTCTTTATAAGAATAGAATAAGAATATATACATATTTTTTTTATTGTTGAGAAATTACATTCAAATGCTGTTATTTCAACAGCATTTGAATGTAATTTCTCAACAATAATTCAAGTAATTCAACCCATCACAGTTACAAACACATATTTGACAATTTATGTCCCAATTATTTTACGAAACTTCTCGTCCGAAATACTGGGCCTGAATTTCTGATAGCTACTTTATATTTTTTGTTTTGGCTGTGTTCAATAAATCTAGGTAACATATTCAATATTTTTTACCTACTTCAACGCAGAGTCGTTTTTACTTTTCAACGTGAATCATTTCATTTTCTTTAGATAGGCAAAGGGCATTAGCTGACTGGGATCTTAAGATTTTATAAGTCATCAACTTCACGTCTATCGAAAATTTCAAAATATATTTAGTTGGATGCTTGGCAATCAAAGTTCTAGGTTTGTAATTGAAATGCCTAGGTACCTACCTAACTTTATATTATGTACATAGATATATGGAAATTCTCAGAAAAGCTATTAAAATTCGCCATCTTCGTCGCCTCGTCGTTGCCTTGATCGACTGGTGTAATTCATAATTCAGCTTAGGTCCTACAAATAATATTCGCTTTGATGTCCTGTCCAACTTTAATTTTTAAGGGAAGATTAGGAAGTGAGTTTAATTACATTTAATTTATTTAATAAGGTTCTTGCGATCACAGTTTAACCAGCTGGTAATTCATATAAAAATTAAATATTTTATTGCATATAATTGGACAGTTACTGGGGCATTGTTTTAGAAGAAATCAGTAATATTACTTACTGGTGGATGATAAAGAATTTTGGAAATACTTGAAATCATGTTCTGATGAATAATATGAGTAGTCCGCCCTGCTACCTTTTTGTCTGGCTAACAAGTATTTTAACTAAGGTGAGCTGTGAGGTGGGGTTTAACTGAGGCGAGCTGTGGTGAACTAATGGCCCAGGGGTAACAGACGTGATTTACAAGTTGATCGTGGATTCGAATACAAGCAGCCACTTTACAACACCACTGCTCTCAATTCTGTAAAACTTCGTGAAGAAACCGGCGGCTTGACCTTGAACTATAAAATTCGAAGGGCATTTACCCACACTGGGCCTGAATGGCGGATTACGGTTCATTATATCACAGAGAAGAGGTCTGGGTTCCAGCAGTAGGAAAATTATAGGCTGATTTTACTAACTACCGTTTTAATAACTATATACCGTCCGATAACGGACCATCTTGAGCTTCTTGGCGTAACGTTGACATCGACACTTAATTTTGGCCCATACATTGAGGCAAAGGCTCAACTGGCTGCCAAAAAGTTGGGGATCCTTGCGAAGGTGAGACGGTACTTCACGCCAGAACAGCTGCTTAAGTTGTATCAAGCGCAAGTTCGATCTTGCATGGAGTACTGTTCTCATCTCTGGGATGGATCTGCCAAGTACCAGCTTGATGCTCTAGAGTCGATCGAAAAACGGGCTAAGATGCTCATCGGCAATGAGGCACTGGTCGAGTCAAAGCTCCAGAGCCTTAAACATCGTCGTCGAGTTGCCAGCTCGTCGGTTTTTTATCGGTTGCATTTCGCAGAGTGTGCGATGGAATTGCATGATCTAATTCCGCCTAGCCCGATTCATTATCGGACTTCAAGACGTACGGCGATGCGCCATCGGTACATGGTGGACATCCCACCCATACGCACTAAACGTTTTGGAAATACTTTCATTATGCGTACAGCTAAGGAGTGGAATTCCCTGCCGGAGTCTGTTTCCAGATAGCTACAACCTCGGGGTATTTAAGTCAAGAGTCAATAGGTTACTTCTAGGCAAGCGTGTTACACCGTCGACCACATCATCGCTTACCATCAGATGTGATAGTGGTCAAGCGCGAGCCTATCTATAAAAAAAAATATCTACATAATTTACGCATATTCTCAAAATAATTTCAGCCTAAAAATATTTACTGGGTTATTTATAAACGTTACTTTGAACACGCTTTGATTTAGGTAGATAATGTTCCCGTTTCTTCTTACACTTGTAGTTTGATGGTTGTCCTACAGTGGCAGGAACATGCATAGCCATGTTGCAAGTGGCATATGGGCAAGTGCCTGATGTTTTATTAGATGCTAAGTAACATCTGTAGATATCCCAATAAGAACAAGGAATTTATATCAGCAAAACAAAAGGCACTTGATAATAGTTATATCATATCACATCATCAGCCTGTTAATGTTCCCACTGCTGGGACACAGGCCTCCTCTCTGTGAGAGGGGATGGGCCGTAATACACCACGCGGGCCTAGTGCGGATTGATGGATGTCACATGTCTTAAAATTTTTAGTTCTAGGACAAGCCGGTTTACTCACGATGTTTCCCTTCACCGTTTTTGAGAGCAGTGGTGATGAAATAATTTACAAAAAGTAAAGCGCCTGCCTGGGTTCGAACCCACGACCTACAACTTGTAAGTCGCGGCCGATACCACTGGGCCACCACTGCTCTAATAATAATAGTTATATACTTCTTGGAATTTATACGAGCGTTAACACTTTGTGGCCATTAAACCAGTGTTGAACGTTCGTGGTCATGAGAGGAATGTCTCGGCAGAATATATGGAGCCCAGCGGACAGGAATGACACTTAATTGAAAATACATGTCCAGTCCACTCCTTGGGGAATGTGCCCGAGAAATCTGGATAATAAAACTGTACACGAGCAAATTGTAAGTGTAACTTTCTTAATATATTTAACTTAGTAATAGAGCTTTTCAGTACTTTTTTTTGGGAACATTGAGTTTAATGCGACTTTATTTGTCCTGCTTTCAAAGGGCCACTGGGCCATCTTTGAGGGAGCAGTGGCGCCCAATAATGGTAACGGTCACGACTTACGTGAATAGGTCGTGGATTCGAACCAGTGTGTAAATTATTTCATCACCACTGCTCTAAAAACGGCGAGGGAAAACATCGTGAAGAAACCGGCATATCCTAGAACCAAGAATATTGACATGTGACATCCACCTATCCGCACTGTTCCCGCGTTGTGGATTACGGCCCATTCCTTTTCTCACAGAGAGGAGGTATGTGTCCCAGTAATGTTTTAATGTTTAATGCTCACATTAAAAAGGCTGATGGCTTTCTATAAGATAATTATAGAAATTACTGACATTGTTGAAGGAAAACGTCGTGAGGAAACACGGACTAATAGTCTGAAATCGCGTGTTGATTCGAGAATTGAGCAAGTGCGGTGTTGAATGCTCGTGCCATCTTTATAAGAAAAGAGGCCTTTGCCAGTGGGACAGTACAGACTATCTTAGTATAAAACAAAGTCGCTTCCCGCTTTCTGTCTGTCCCTATGTATGCTTAGATCTTTAAAAATACGAAATGGCTTTTGATGTGGTTTTTTTAATAGATAGAGTGATTCAAGAAGAAGGTTTATATGTATAATACACGCGGGCAAAGCCACTGGCAGAAGCTAGTTTGACATAAAACTCTAGCGGGCACCCGTAACGACAGCAATTTAATGAGGTCACATCATAACTACTAATATCATCACCACTAACCGAGTAACCAGTAACCAAATAGATCAAAGAGCCATAATTTAAAAATAAACCAACGATAAAAATATTAATAAATTAGTCAACACCGCACGGAATACTGTGAAGATGTATTTTTAGTTTTTCAAATGATTTAGTGATTCTTGAAATTTTTTGCGATTGATTCAAATTTTTAAGCGGCCATGATGGATTTGTGACGTTACTGGAAAATGCGTTCAAGATCACGAACTGCTTGCCATTGTAAAAATATGTTTTTTCTTGTTTTGGTGTTTTTTTATTGTCCTTAGACAATGTTTAGATTTTGTGTGAGAGAAGTAATTAACCAAATAAAAAATTTTTCGTGAGTAAGATCCCGACGCAAAACTTTGTAGCTTGCCGAGAATGTATTTTTGTAAACAAAGTAGAGTTCTATGCAATAGGTCCCCGAAAAGTGTCCTATTCTTGACCCTATCTAAATATTGTTCGAAAAGTTTTTACCTTGAAGCCTTTTTTGTTTGCTTACCTCTTGTGCCTTCTTAGCGAGCCTTGTGATGAGATTCTCCGGGTAAACCTGGTGGACGGAGAAGGAGGGCTGTTCCACGCCCGCCTGTCTCCGTATGTCCTCCCATCGCTCCTCGCCATAAGTCTGGCGGATGAACTCCGCCATGTTCTCGAGGAGGAGCCCGTACATCCTGGAGTCTGGAACCAAAGAGAATTTAATGAGTTTTATTTTGTTTTTAAAAGGCTGATTGGAAGAGCCGAGTGTTGATGGCCAGTACTGGGCGCATTGCTGTTTTAGTTTTAGATTTAAGTACTACTGCGCTGTAATTTGTAGCCAACTGCAAAAAAGTTTGGAGATTACTGTAACTCTTTTGACAATTTAAAAGTGCCTGTCGTTTTAATACATGCTTTAAGTTTGAATGAGATTCGGTCGACAATTCAACTCTCTCATAGCCATTTGAATCTCAGCTAAGGGGATATAAATGTAGTGATGACATAAAGAGTCACATAAGGTGGTCCAAAAGTTTGTGTTAAAATCTTCTTTTATTAAAACATCTTCTTTGTAACGAAAATATTCTGCGAACTTTTGAATGTCTCCTTGTACCACTTGAAGATAGAAACTGTGCGGAAAACATTCTCTCAGGAACTTACAAATTCAGTTTGCTTGGCACGAATCTTAGCGAACGTGTCGCTTTTGTGAATGGCAGTTGTTACAGTTGGTTCGTAGTTGAAAAGTAGCAGCAACTGCATGCAAATGCATTCATCTTCCTGACTTATAGCAAGAGTTGATGTTGTGGTGGTCTAGTGAATCAGAACTCGTCTCTCATGTCGCCTCTGAGGTTGTGTGTTCAAATCAGAGCAAGAACCACCCCAGAGACGATGCCCCACCTCCTGTCCTGCTCCTTATGTAAAAACACCAGCACCATGCAAGACCTTTGTGAGGCCAGCGCTAAGGCTATCGATGTGGCTGAATACTGGTCGAAGAAAATTTAGTGAAGGAATCATCGACACGAAGAAGATAAAGGGCAAGTACCAGTGTCTTTTTCAATTTATAATAATGTACTTTCTTAGTGTACCTTGGTTAACGCTGACATCGGTGAAAGAAAACATCGTGAGGAAACCTGATCTATATGGTTAATATAGGTTTAAAATCACCAACGAGGCATCACATCGTTAAGGGTTTATTTTAAGCAAAATCTACTACTTATGTTCTTGTTCTTGTAATATTTATTGTTTTATTGTATATGTCATTTTGTGGCAATTAATTAAATACTATTTTCAACACACTTGCTCATAAAGTGGCTCTAATTTCACCGGAATTAGGCACATAATGACAACTGTAATTAAACTGTATACTAGTGACTATTTTTCATTGCTATTATTCACAAATGAGTTATAGTTTTTTTTTTTTTTATTAATTAGTTCAGTTGCTTTGTTCTTAAAAAAGTTTCGATACAAAAAAGATCGTGCTCTATAGGATAAATAAATTAATGTACCTATTGCTTGCTCATTTCATGCAACTTCGTATATCAATAAATAATTTCAACTTGTACGTGTTTAATAAATAAAACTTTCACTCAAATATAACTTTTGTATATAAATTTTGTACGTGGCTAAAACGCTATCCGCGAAAAGCCAAAAAAAATAAACCTCATTCTAGTCTATGGCCAATCGCCATTGTTAGATGCGCGCGCATAGGAAAACTGATTATTTTTGCCCGCCATTGCGAAAAATTTTTCACAACTCGTTTTCACTGTTGAAAATGATATTTTTGTATTATTTTCTTCACAATTGTGTTGAAAAACGTCGTATGATACACGTGTGTATTGATGATTACCGTCCTCGGCTCTCTTAAGACTCAATGGCGCCTCAGCGGTAATCACCAACATTACACACTTGTACCATAATGTACTATTATTTCTACGTTTCTTTCAACCTGCCTTGAGCAAGTGTGGTGATTAATGCTCGTGTCTTCTCCGCATGAGAAGTGGTATTTGTTTTGCAGTGGTATAGTAACTATTATTATTATTATGAGATTATTACAGTAAGTGAGTTACATCAGCATTAATGACATAAATTTAAATCAGCTGAACACAGATTAATTTCATCTAGATTTCATTAATTCCGAGTTGCAAATCCACAGAGGAAATGTAGGAAATACCAAGAGAAAAGTGGGTTTCAAATCAAAAAGTAGGTATTTGTTTATTAGGGACAACGCAACAGTTACATGTTAAAGTTTAAAAATAAACCTATGAGTAGAATAATATATTGTGAATAAATAGGAAACGGAAAAGCTCATCGTATTAATTTATTTTAGATTATGGAAATAAAGTATTTATAGCCAGATATACCACAGTGTCTCAAGACGAAAGTTTATGACCAGTGTGTGTTGCCAGTGATGACATATGGCTCTGAGACGTGGTCGCTTACAATAGGCCTCATCAGAAAGCTTTCAGTCACTCAAAGGGCAATGGAGAGGGCTATGCTCGGAGTTTCCTTGCGTGATCGAATCAGAAATGTAGAGATCCGCAAGAGAAACCGACATAGCCCGAAGAATTGCCAAACTTAAGTGGCAGTGGGCAGGGCACATTGCTCGCAGAACGGATGGCCGATGGGGCAGAAAGGTTCTGGAGTAGCGACCGTGAACCGGAAGACGTTGCGTTGGAAGGCCTCCCACCAGGTGGACCGATGACCTGGTGAAGGTTGCGGGGATCCGCTGGTTACGAGACGCACACGACCGGTCAATGTGGCGACGCTTGGGGGAGGCCTATGTCCAGCAGTGGATGATATGATGATGATGATGAGCAAGATACATATTTAAATTCATAACCGACTTCAAAAAAAGGAGGAGGTTCTCCAGTCATCGGCATCTTTTTTTACTAGAAAGGGTAGTCAGAAAACTAATCTAACTAGAGGCACGTTGAAGAATTGAGGACGATTTGGTTCCACTAGGTATCTGATATGGGTCTGAAATCTTAGCAATTTATGACCGTAATGTCCGGTTCAGCATTATTCACGTTAACATTGCCTTATTTCCACTCCAGGATATTAAAGATTTCCTTTGGATAAAAAGTTTAATTCTGTCTAGACCGGGTGACATTTAGTTACGTATCCTAAAGGTTTTATGGCCATTAACTCAATGTTATGTGTAATAGATACCTTACATTAGGTACCTGTTTACCTCTTTGTTTCAGTAGAAAATATATTTAGGTCTACCTATTAGCAAATCCAAGGATTCTATTCTGTGAGCTAAAAGAACTTCAGAATCTATGATAATTACATTCGCGAGCCAAAAAAAGTTCAGTGACATAGCACCAAATTACTCCTAAACGGGAATGGCTAGCTTAATGACGCCATTTGCAATATTGAAATACATTTAACAGCGCATCAGAATATTACCAACTAAAAACGTAAATAATGTGTTCAAATTTTAAATTAAATGTGAAAAAATTAAACTAAGGTGTTTGTCGGCATTTTGTGGGTGGAACTTATTCATTGCTCGGCAGTTTATCTTAAATCTTTATGATTCCAGTGTGAGATTGAGACGGAACCATACGGGACTAATTTCACTATCAGTTTTTCACTACGAAATCATGATTGCACTTCTTAGTACGGCTTTTAGCCACTATTATTAGAAATTTCTCTATGATTTATATCAAAGAGAATTATTATTTTTATGTCCTTGATTTAACTGTTTTCTTATTTTGTACATTTTTAAATATTTTTCTAAAATTAATTAAAAAACAAAAATATAAAAAAATAGAGGCCCACCGGTATCGGGAACAGGGTCCAAGCTACCGACGGTCAGGGCTCTAATACGAGCCGTGTCCAGCAATTCTGCTTTCTGGATCAGGCCCTTGACCTAGCTGCCTAACGAGAGCCTCCTAAAGTGTTGGTCGAGGCTTGTGGCTATTAAGCCATTGGCTGATACGACTATTGGTACAATGATCGATGTGTCCACATCCCACATGTCGACAACCTCGAAAGCCAAGTCAAGATACTTGATTTGCTTATCTTTCTCGACTTCACGAGGTTCCCGTCATGCTGGACGGTAATGTCAACAATCATTGTAGGCCTCTCGATTCGGTCCACCACCACAATATCAGGCTTATTGGCTACAATAGTCCTGTCAGTGATGATGGACCGATCCCAGTACAATGTTTTATTGCCATTTTCGAGAACTGGGTCGGCCACATACCTGTAGTACGGTACCTCCGATGCCACAAGAGTGTATTTCAGAGCAAGTTGCTGATGGATAATCCCGGCTACAAGGTTGTGCCTATGCAAGTACTCTTCGTTAGCTAGACGAGAACAACCAGAGATAATGTGGCGGATCGATCGACATTCCCGCCAGATGTCAACCGATGTCGTAATTATTATTTATATAAAATTCTTTATTTCAATTAGGCCGAGCGCACTTTTGAACATCAAAAATTTTAATGTATGAATAATTGATTCTACCGTCCGTTCGGAAAAGTATCTTGTTATGGAGAAGAACGGATAAGAAACTCCACAACTACTCTAAAAAAAGTGTTTTACAACATTTACTTAGATACATTAATTCATATACGTGAGGACGATGCACCCAAACTAATACTACTATAATACTTATAGGTATTCCTAAAGTACTAAAGTATTACAATATACAGATAGACGTAGACTTCCTTCTAGATATATGTATACCATGAATATAACTAATATTCAAACCAAATCAACTGATTATTGCATGTCACAGATTTGAATCTGTTTGTTGAAGTGCGAGGTCATCAAGTTTGGGCATCGCTGAATATACTTTCAAAATCTGTCTTTCTATGTTCAGCAGAGTACAAGACTGTAAGCATGATTGATGGGTACTGTCGACCGAATACGGTGATAACACATTGACCTTGAGCTAACGTAACTTAGCACGGACTTCAATAGCTGAGGCCAGCTGATATTGGTTTGCTTAAATTCTATTAAAGTGTTTTAGGGTTTTCTCAGCATCTGGAATTTCTCAGCAGATGTCTGGACTCGTCCTTGCTTTATGGCAATAGGCTCGACTTCCATTACATAGCAATTTTTGCGTGGTAAAATGTTCATGCATACTGCGCTACCACAGTGAGATAGTGCAGTTATGAGGGACTTCAACCCACTAAAACTCCACGGTGTCCTCCTGTGCCGCTTATGGTGGGAACACGGGCACGCGTTAGCACTCACCGCGGACCCGCCGCGGCTGTCTGTCACCGAACCCTCCTCTGAGGAATGCGGGGGGAATTCCACAGAGGAGGGTCAGCCATGGACGACCCCGTGTATGAAACCCTGAGTCCCCCTGCGACCCTCTGCATAACCCTGTAGTAAAATAGGCGTGATGTTATGTTATAGTCTTTCAAATCGGAGTACCCATAAAAAGCCCACCTAACGTTCATCTAGCATGGCCCATTGTGTACTACAGCTATCACCAATAGCCATTGAACATTATCGTATGTGCGCAGTTCCTATATGAAATGCTTTCCCAATTTCCGTGCCGCCATATTGGTGTCGTTGACCTGAATTGATTTTAAAAGGCTGAAACTGCATGGTTTATTTTTCTCTCTGGTTGAAACCAAATACAAAATTGCATTGCATCTTAAAAAAACCGGCCAAGTGCAAGTCGGACTCGCGCACGAAGGGTTCCGTACCATTATCGCAAAAAACGGCAAAAAAATCACGTTTGTTGTATGGTAGCCCCTACTTAAATATTTATTTTATTCTGTTTTTAGTATTTGTTGTTATAGCGGCAACAGAAATACATCATCTGTGAAAATTTTAGCTGTCTAGCTATCACGGTTCATGAGATACAGCCTGGTGACAGACAGACAGATGGACCTCGAAGTCTCAGTAATAGGGTCCCGCTTTTACCCTTTGGGTACGGAACCCTAAAAAGGGACGGCTCATTTTATAAAAATTGTTCTGCGAATGATATATTCGTTTTGGGTCACTATTTATGTCGCTTAGTGGAATAGTTTCTGGGTGGAATAAGTGAGGTAACCCAAGTCTATTTTTTGCAGCGATTCAGTAAAGATACAATCGCAGTCGCGCATTTGCTTCAATGCAGTTTCGAGTTCCAAATGCGACAAATGGTCAAAAGTAGCGCTTCTGAATCGATGTAAAAAGTCGTCGTGGGCGGCCGCTCTAAGTAGTAAGCTCTTGAACCTGTCACTAGATTGAATAGTCATTAGATAGAAGATTGATAGAATATACTCCAAAAATTTATTAGGGCTTCGCGCTTCGTTTGTCTATGATATCGACAAATAATCTATAATAGGTCTACCTACATTTAATATGTTTTATTTATATACTTACACATATTTTGACCCACTTTCTGTGTTTATTATATTACTTTTGTTATTTATATATACTATTTTATTTATTTTTTTATTATTGTATTTTCCGTTTCCGTAAGTGTGTCCGTGGCATGAACAGTGGGCCCTATCAGAATATCAGCGCAGGGTTATTTCCTTTTTGGATATCGCTGCACATGCTGAGATAGGAGCCTTTTTGGTCTCGCACGGGGTTTTTTATTTTGACTATTGTGAACAGTGGGCCCTATCAGAATATCAGCGCAGGGTTATTTCCTTTTTGGATATCGCTGCACATGCTGAGATAGGAGCCTTTTTGGTCTCGCACGGGGTTTTTTATTTTGACTATTGTGTAATTTTTATGCTTATTTCTCGTGTCTCCTGTGCGGGTCACAAATAAATATTTTTCTTTCTTTCTTTTTTCTTTTAGGGTACAAAGGCGGTCTTAACCCTAAGAGCGACATCTACCAGACAACTTTAGTTTCTGAAGATTGATATATTTTCTAATACACTCAAATAAATGTGGTGTCAAATCTCATTTTGTTTATGACAACCAAGTACAACCAGCTTAAATTATTCGATTTTTTTAAAACTAGCTTCCGCCATTTGCTTCGCCCGCGTGCAAGTTGGAAATCATACCAAGGGAATGTACTAACCGGGCAAAAATTATCCTCTATCCTTCTGTAAGTTCTTATCTGTCTTTGCACAAAAATTCAACAAAATTGGTTTAGCGGTTCAAGCCAAACAAACAAACCAGCTCAGATTTTCACTATTATATAAAAGTTAGGATTAGATTATGTCGAGTATTAAATTAGGTATGAACCAACACAGCTACTTCAGGCAGACATTACAGGATTTTCAAAAGGAAACAAGTTGTCTTTGTCACTACAACTTTTTATTAGCAGCTTTAATGGTTGGCAATTTTACTTAGCGATCGTCTGTATTCAACACAAGAACTGTGAATAAGGTAGGAGCAGCGATAAACTCTTAAACATTTTTTACTCCTTTTTAGGGTTCCGTACCCAAAGGGTAAAAACGGGACCCTATTACTAAGACTTCGCGATCCGTCTGTCTGTCCGTCTGTCTCCAGGCTGTATCTCATGAACCGTTATAGCTAGACAGTTGAAATTTTCACAGATGATGTATTGCTGTTGCCGCTATAACAACAAATACTAAAAACAGTATAAAATAAATATTTAGGGGGGTCTCCTATACAACAAACGTGATATTTTTGCCGTTTTTTGCTCGATATTAATAATGGCAAAACAGGTAGACGCTTGAAATATTCACAGAATGTTTAGTTGTATATTTACTTTAAAAAATAATAATTATTAAATTAAAATAAAATAAATTAAGGGGCGCTCCCATACAACAAACGTAATTTTTTTGCAGTGTTTTGCGATAATGGTACGGAACCCTTCGTGTGCCAGTCCGACTCGCACTTGGCCGGTTTTTATCTCAAAGAACGCTTTTAGTACCTCTATGACACCCACTCTGGGTCCTTGAGATCATCGGAAAATAAATCTCTATGGAATGTATGTATGTGTTCGTTCGCTGAGCGCGGTCAGTGCGGACGTGTTTCTTATTTGTTATTTTTTACCAAATTTATGGTGAAGTAATCTATGCAATATTGACGCTCGATGTATATTGACAATAAGTGCAAAAGTACTACAGTGGTGTGAACTGATTTAGTGAATATTTTTCGCGAGCCCGACGAATGGATAACGTGAACATTCAGCGCGGGAGCCAGGCTAAATTCTCACCTACAATCATGGATAATGATTCTATATTACTCGAGGAACTAAGAGAGTTTAGGTCAGATATGGTAGCCCGCATGGACAGTCAGGCAGAAGCGATAACATTATTATTGTATCCATTTTCTCAAACGAAAACGGAGTTGGACAACATAGTTCAGATCATGAGGGTACTCGAAGAAAAAGTGGATGCAAAGCTGTCTCAGGATAGGCAAACAAGAAACACCATCACACATGAGGTACCTGTAAACCGTTCTTCTACTTCTGCATATAGTTTTGCAGAAGTTGCTGGTCAACCAAGAGTTTCTTCTAAAAATACCTACGTCAAAAAGGTAAACAAAGGTGGGGCCACGAAGTCAGCGGTATTAGCGGAAAACACTACGGTCATTACTAACCTACGGGATGAAGTAAAGATGACAGAGATTGCAGAAAACGAATCGGGGTGGACGACTGTACGTAATAAGAAATCTAACAGACAACCCAAAGATGTGAAAATGGGTACGAATAAGGAGTTGAAGGCCATCCAAGCTACCGAGCGGAAAAAACACCTTCACGTATGGCGATTGCATCCGGACACCACTGTGGAGGCCGTAACTGGGCACGTAAAAAGTATATGTGGCCCTGATTCGGTTTTTAAGGTAGAAAAAATCAAGCATAAAACGGAGCGAGATTATTCGTCCTTTATTATTGGAGTGTCTGAACACTGTTTTGAAAATTGAATCAAGCGGATTTTTGGCCGATGAATGCAGAATTTAATGAGTGGATTTGGTTTCGCAAGTCAACAAAAAGAACGCCAAATGAATAGTATCGATATATATTATCAAAACGTACGTGGTCTTCGTACAAAGCTGGACGAGTTCAGAAATAACGTTGAATCTTTAAATTTTGACTTATATGCAATCACGGAATCTGGTTGCAATGATTCCATTGAAGATTTCGAAATTATCCCACCTCGATATCAAATGCTACGTTGTGATCGAACGGATGGTCGGAAACAGGGAGGCGCGTTTTTAGTGGCCACACACCGGTTCGAGCTACGGCAAGTACTAGTTACGGACGTATCGATAGACAGTTGCGTTTTTGAAATGGTTTGTGCGACGGTACACTTAAATAACAGATTTTTGTTTTTGTGTTCGGTGATTTATATTCCGCCCGGTAGTTCAGAGAATGACTACATGATTTTGTTTAGTATAATAGAAAAACTGTGCACTAGATATAAGGAAATTGTTGTGATAGGTGATTTTAATTTACAGTCGTGTCCTTTGAATGTAACTAATTATTATGAATGTTTCGTGTCATTTTGCGAATTCACTCAAAATAATAATGTGCCCAACTGTTTAAATAGGCAGCTGGATTTGGTTTTAAGTTCAGGTTTTTATGGTGAGGTGACGGTAGTAGCGGCGGACGAGTCGCTCGTGCCGGTTGACGCGTATCACCCACCGCTCGCGGTCCGCGTGCCGCCAGCGGGCGCGACTGTCCTCGCCGCCGCCGCCGCCGCCCTTGCTTGCGCGCCCGGTTCATGTGCACGTAATATTAGACCGCAGTGGAACTTTTACAAAGCGGATTATCAATATTGCTGTATTCAAAGTTAGTTTCGATTGATTGGAGAAGCATGTATGAGATGAGCGATTTAGAAGCAATTTTAGATTTATTTTACAGTACTTTTAATAACATTTTGGATGAATGTGTTCCCAGGAAAAAACCTTGTCCCAAGTCGTGGTACATTTATCCTGAATGGTACACGAGCGAAATAATAAAAGACTTGAGAACTAAAGCTAGACTTCACAAGATATTTAAAACATCTAAACTTAGTAGGGATTATGAAGAATATTCTAAATACAGAGCGCTTGTTAAAAAATCTATAGAAGCTGCTCACAAACGGCATCAACATAAAATTCAGTGTCAGTTTGCTAAAGATCCTAAGTCATTCTGGCAATACATACGATCAAAGAAAGGGGCGTTAGGCAAGAAAACTATTATAAAAGATGGTGAGCGTTTATCAGATGACGAGTGTGCTAAACAGTTCGCGAAGTTTTTCGAATCGGTTTACAGCGATCAGCCGCCGCGGTTAGACGCTCAAGGGGCGGCGGCGGCGGGAACGGCGAGCAGTGCGCGGGTACAACTTGACGCACTGAGTCTTGAGGACGTCAGATGTGCACTTGTGCGCCTGAAGCCAAAGCTTTCAGCGGGCCCGGACGGTATACCGGCATTTCTTTTTAGAGATTGTGGTAGGGTGCTTGCAGAACCGCTGCTTTATATTTTTAATATGTGTCTTCATTCGACGACTTTCCCTACTCAATGGAAGATCACGCGGGTCATTCCTGTACCCAAAGGTAAGGCGGGATCGGACATAACTGGTTATAGACCGGTGGCTGTGCTGTCGACGCCGGCCAAGGTGTTCGAGTCTGCCATCCAGCGCTGTATGCAGCAGCAGGTGCGCGGACAACTGACTGATGCGCAGCATGGGTTCCGGCCGGCGCGCAGCACGGCCACCAATCTGCTGAACTTTATGGCGCGGGTGGTGCCGGCGGTAGATGCTGGTGTGCAGGTTGATGCTGCTTATTTCGATTTTAAAAAAGCTTTTGACACCGTTGACAATGACATCTTATTAACCAAGCTCGCAGAAGTCGGCTGCACACCACACCTATTACATTTCTTCGTCAGCTATATGCGAGATAGACAGCAGTACGTAGATTATAATGGGTGTGAATCCGAACCATATTACACCTGGTCCGGTGTGAGCCAAGGCAGCAATTTGGGGCCTCTCGAATTCATTATAATGATAAACGATTTGCCGGAAGTCGTCAAACATGGCTCTTGTTTATTATTTGCAGATGACCTTAAGTTGCTGCTCGAGGTTAATAGTAAATCCGATTGCGAACTACTGCAGGAGGATATAGATAGAGTAGTGGAATGGAGTCATGACAACAAGCTTTTCTTCAATGTGTCGAAGTGCTCGGTGATGAGTTTTACGCGCGCGCGTGCCCCTCTAGTACACGAGTACGTAGTGGGTGCCTCGCCTATGCAACGAGTATCTGAGGTGCGGGATTTGGGGGTTGTTGTCACTCCTGAACTGTCGTTTCGCGATCATATTTCGAGGATTTGTAAAAGGGCGTTTAGAAACTTGGGATTTGTTCTGAGGCAGACAAGGCACTTCACTAACATCGCAACAGTCCGGGTCTTGTATGACGCACTAGTCAGGAGTCATCTGGAACATAGTGCTGTCATATGGGCTCCGCATGAGGCCAAGTACACAGGAATGCTGGAACGCGTACAGAACAAGTTCACGCGCCACTTGTTCAAGAAACTATACGGGGTATATCCGTTTTACCCCTTGATGTACCCCACTCTGTTTGTGCTCGGTATGGTCGGGTACAACCAACTGGGGGTGCGACGGGAATTTACGCTTGTTTCGTATCTGGTTAGGTTACTTCGCGGCATTGAGCATAACCCAGGAGTGCTGCAGCACTTGACTCTATGTGTACCGGACCGCTATGTGTGGAGGCGGCGACGCCCGGCGCTGCTGGCCGTGCCGGTTGCCAGAACCAACCTTCTCGCCAAAACACCACTGACCCGCGCAATTCGGGTTATTAATGATCTTCACGTCAAGATCGATGTATTTACATGCCATTTGAGTGAATTCGCAAAAATACTGTTGTTTATTTTATGTTATAGTAAAGATTAGAAGTTATATGTTTATGTATTTTAAATATTGTGTTTTTATATTTAGGAAATTTAGTTTATAAGTTATTATTATTTACATTCTTCGTATTTTTATATTGTATATAAATTAATTGTAAGACCACGCTATCGCATTAGGTATATACCTGTAATGATAGTTGTAAGGGAGATTTTAATAAATAAATAAATAAATAAATAAATAACCTATTGAAGTAAGACGTGCTCAAACACTGCCAACGTTCAAGAAAGGTGAAGGGGCTTTACGTTTCACTATAATTTTTATTATTCTCCTTTCTGTGTTATGTATTTGATATGCATTAGTATATTATGTAATACTAGCTGTTGCCCGCGACTTCGTCCGCGTCAAAATCGTAAAAAAAAAAAATATTTTTTTTTAGTTTCCCGCCAGAACTATGAACTTTCACGTGATCAAACGTAGCCTATGTTACTCGTTATTACATCAGCTATCTACCAGTGAAAGGCCCGTCAAAATCGGTCCAGCCGTTTCGGAGATTACCCGGAACAAACAGACGACAGACAGACAGACAAAAATCTTAAAAATTGCTTATTTGTTGTTAGTACCGTATATACTTTCACGTGCATTCAATAAAACGTTGTTATTTTTATATTACATACAGACACTTCAATTTTATTTATTTGTATGTATAGATTGTATGTGTTAGCTCGTGGATGAATATGAGAGTAGACTGTATTTTTTACCCGGCTGCAAGGAAAGGGTTATGTGTTTCGCGCGTATTTTGTATGTTTGTATATTTGTATGTTTGTATGTATGTAATATTCTTTATTACCTCATATCTCTCAAACTACTTGGCGGCTTTTTATAATTAAGACATCGTTAGATAGGTCTTGACCGCCCAAGTGTTCTTAGCTAAGTGCCTTTAAATAAAAAGGAACATGGCGGATTTTGGGCGCCATAATGTGGGGGTTGCAATATTTTTTTCTTCCATACCCATCGAGTGGGGTATCAAAATGAAGGGTTTTTAGAGGAGATTTCAAAAATATATAACACTTATATGTTTAAATGTACCTAATTGGAAAAAATATGTTAACTAAAAAGTTATAAATAAAAAAAGTTAATTCAAAAAATCAAAAAACCCGCCTGCTTAAAAAGCGAACTAAAAAGACGTAAACAAGAAGAAAATCATGTTATGCAGTCGGAGGATACATATTCTCGATTTATTTTTTTCATGTTTACGTCTTTTTAGTTCGCCTTTTAAGCAGGCGGGTTTTTAGATTTTTTGAATTAACTTTTTTTTAGGAGAATGGTTTAATGCCGTTACTTTACAAATTTAAAAATTTATGTATTGTATTTTATTAAGTCTAAGTAATATTATTTTTGATATTTTGTACACTGACAGCCCTAAATTCTTCAAAGGTTGTCTGTAAGAGATTGCCTCGTGCGATAAGACTGCCCATTGTACACTTGTGTATAAGAAACGTCCTGTTTGTTTTTTGTGGTGTACAATAAAGTATATAATAAATAAATAATAATAATACAATGTAGACCATTTAGCTAAGGTACTTAGGTGTGTTTTTCTTCAACACCCACGTAACATAGCAAAAAGGGCAATTATAATAAAAAGCAGCATAAAGTATTTATTCGTCCTTTATTTACTTTGAGCTGTTTATTAGTTTGTTTTGGCCTCTCCTACAATTCTGGCCGTAAGAATTGTTGGACAAAATGCGAAGAAAAATGTTTTTCACGTACAAATATAAGTTCCTTGTATGTTTCGAAGTTATTGTCTTGAGACGTCTATAAAAATAGGAACGGGTATTTTTAGTGTCTGTGCTTTTGTATACTTATACAAAAAATTGTATTAAACAAACAAACAAAAAATTGTATTAGTATAGATGTACAAAAACGACTTTTCTACAGATTTATTATATGTATTGATTGATGATTGTCATTTGCGAAATAGGCCAGTAACTTTGTAGAGTATTATTTTAATTAACGACAAAAGCTTTACCTTTGACGCTAACCAATTAACTTGAATGAAAAACGATCCTTTGATGAACTGTTCTTTTAGTTGTTGACTAAAATAAATCAATCCATCTCATTTAATTGGTAAAGTTCATCAACATCATAATATAACGCCTGTTTTCCCGCAATGGTTAAGCAGGGGTGCATCTATAGTAGGTACACCCTCATTTCGTCTGTTATGTCTAAGCCCCATTTCATTAGCGGAGAGCTTGTGGCTAAATAATAACAGCCGCACGGGTCAATCTTCAAGGTTAAGCAACACTTGCCGAGGTCGGTACGTGGATGGGTGACCATTTTTACTACTTTAATACTCTGTTGCTAAAAGACTAGGCAGATTGATTTTATTTAAGTCATTGACAAATTACACTCTACCGATAGACAAGAACATTCATGAAAAATATTTGTTCAAATGCTAGTGAGTTAGAACTAAAGTTCGCTGCAGCGCTCAAATATTTATGTCGTCTAATCGAGCTATTTAAACATGCAGCGCGAGATCGCTTATAGAATTTAGTTTACTCGCGATCAAAACGTCGTAAACGCCATTAAAATCGTGGCACTTACGCGTTTCGTTTAACATAGTTTAAAGTAATGTGTAAGGATTAAATTAAAGTTCATCGAACAGAACTTAAGAACACTTTGCCTGACTCGGTAATCGCACCCAGGACCAGCGGCAGCGTTTGCGACCACTAAGCAGTTTAAGCCTCACCAACGAAGCAGTCAAGCAGTATAAAGATAAGTTGCTATAAAGACTTTGCCATGACAGACAAAACGCCATGATTATTTCCCATACCACGGGGTCCCGACGCTACGAAAGAATATTTGATTCAAATAAATATCACTAGATGGCTCGATATGCATCGTTTTTAGGGTTCCGTACCCAAAGACTTAGCCCTGTCCTATTACTAAGACTCCGCGGTTCGTCTATCTGTCTGTCACCAGGCTGTATCTCATGAACCGTGAAAGCTAGACAGTTGAATTTTGAACAGATGATGTTTTTCTGTTGCCGTTATAACAACAAATACTAAAAACAGAATAAAATAAATATTTTGCGATAATGGTACGGAACCGGAGTCCGACTCACACTTGGGCGGTTTTTTTTAATTGTGTGTAAAATTTTCATTTTCTAGAATTGATCATAAAAATTGTATGTTATTGTTTAATCAACTCTCCTAAACACAAAATTATGGCATATTAGGCTATTAATTCACATTTCAAAGATTATTTGAGCAGATCATTTAAAAGGTATTCCACGCAATTTATTAATTTTTTATTGTAACATGTTTTTGTTTTTTTTTTTTTTGTATTTTTGTAAAAACGTGCAAAAATACTATAACACAAATCGTCACTGTATTTCAAAATATAAACCGAGTAAACCCTTTTATATTTGCATGTAAATGGGTTTGCAAGCATGCAAATCGCTGCTAACACCATCTATCGCCGTGAAACGGAACCGAACGCGATCGATGTGCTTATAAAATAATCAGTTTAGTCAGACGATAAACGCTAGTTACGTCGGCACGGTTTCTTTGTATGAGAGAGAGATGAGGCATCTGTATGCTAATATTATATTATCCGTGCCTCTGCAACTTATGTGATCAAGTTTTAGTCCCAGTTTCTAGAACGAAAACTATCGCAAAACTTATTGTCAAACACGAGTTAGCTCTTGTGACTAGTTAAATCAGTTGTTATCGCTCAATTTGTGTATAATTTGTGACGTATCGATAATTTCTGGCGCAGTTTAGTTAATTCCACATTTTCACAGGGAAACCGATTTCATATTTCATATATACAACATTGCAATGCTACGCCGTTCATTGAATACGCTTTACGACCCGGTATCGTCATAAACTCATGAAACGAGCGTCATAAACGGCACGCTAAGATAAACCACCTAACGTAATAATATTAACCCAAACATCAGATGTATTAAATGTTATGTTTTTTTATGTGTTAACATCTACTTTAGCGCATTTGTAACATACTTAAGGTGACATAGACGCCCCAATATTTACGCAGCACTGGTCGTGCGCCCGCTTGGAGCCAAAATATCAATTTTGAACCTGCTTTGAACAGTTTTGTCTGCAAAATATTATTTCATTTACATATGATATTTCAGTTTTGAAGAAATTCCAGCCATCAATTTTTCTGTGTAAAAATATTTTTTATATTACCAGTGGACACTATATTTTAGTTTAGTATATTTTTAGTTTTAGGTAGTGAGTAGTTTTTGGTTAACGTGTATATGTTTGTAGTCTTAGTTAATTAAGTATTATAAATACACTATTTTTTCCTCTTACCTATGTAAATAAAACTTATTTGTAACATTCAATTTTCTTTAATAAAAAATAAATTTAAAACCCCCGACACAAAAACCTCTGCAAAGCAAAAAAAAAGTTAATTTAAAAAACCAAAAAACCCGACTGCTTGGAAAGCAAACTAAAAAAACGTAAACAAGAAGAAAATCATGCTGTGCAGTCGGAGGATACATATTCGCGAGCTGGCGGACCAAAACCAGATGTATCCTCCGACTGCACAGCATGATTTTCTTCTTGTTTACGTTTTTTTAGTTTGCTTTTCAAGCAGTCGGGTTTTTTGATTTTTTAAATTAACTTTTTTTATTTACAACTTTTTAGTTATTCTTTTTTAGAAGTAGGTACATTTAAACATATAAGTGTTATATATTTTTGAAATTGCCTCTTAAAATCCATTATTTTGATACCCCACACGATGGGTGTTGAGAGAAAAAAAAAAATTATTCCCCACAAAATGGCGCCCAAAAGCCGCCATTTTTGTATTTTCCAATTTTAATGTAGCCAGTGACACTCGCAAGATTAAGACGAATCGATTGACTTGAGAATCATCAAAATCGGCCAACGCGTTTGGTCTTTAGAACGCCACATAGGAACAAACATACATACATACATACATACATACATACATACATACATACATACATACATACATATATACATACATACATAGACTGATAAACACATTACCCTCCTTCGGCAGTCGGGTAAAAATAAGCGTCGTACTCGCGTCGGCGAACCACCAACGTTTACAGAAATTTATTTTATTTAGTTAGTGGTTCCCCGACGCGAGTACGAGGCTTATTTTTTGCTTTATAAATGTTATTGTGTCGGGGGATTTTGAAATTTAATTTTGATTTCATGTTTTTTAAATTACATATAATATACCACGCTATAGTATTAGACTAGTATTAGACACGCTTCCATCAACAATCTATCGAAACACGTAATTATGACATGGTATCTTGCGAAAAAACCCTGATTTAAAAAGTACAATGCGGATAATTTTTGAACGGGTCAACCGGTTTTAATCAATCATAACTAAACGCTTTCGACAAAGTCACCTTTCAAACAAAAAAACTACATTAAAATCGGTTCTCCCGTTTAGGAGCTATGATGCCACAGACAGACACACAGATACACACGTCAAACTTATAACATCCCTAAAACAGGTTGATTCCAAAAAAATTGTGCCAGATTAATGGCAACAGGCTCACCCCCAATTACATAGGGTTTAAACATAACTAGTGAAATATGGGTGCACATCTGCCTATACCCTTGGGTATCACAGGCGTGATGTTATGTTAAACTTCCAGTGTAACCTATACCAACGCGCCATCTATCTATCGCCGTGGAACGGAACCAAACGATCGCGTTTGGTTCCGTTCAACGGCGATAATAATGTACAAAAAATAATCAGTTTAATCAGAAGGCACGGTTTCTTTGTATGGGATGAGGCATCTGTATGCTAGTTTATTATTATTATCTGGGACCAAAGTAACAAATTGAATGGTATAATTAACTATCAACAGACAATCATACCAGTTTACGCGATTGAAATATATTTCTCACAAATTTTGCGATATTTTTCGTTCAAAAAACCGGGAGATAGGCTTTATTTTACAAAATTTCGATTCCTGACGTCGCAATTTTATTCGTTTCACGCTTGACCCACCCAAATTAATAGTCTAGTAAACCGTGAAAAGATGAAAGAGAATCATCCGTGCTTCACTTCTCCGTCTTTTAATTAAAATGAATGAATTGTATTAAATTAAATATGCCGTAACTATTTTCTCCATACTTAATCTCAACTAGCGTCGCCACACTGATCGGTCCTATGGACTTATCGGACTTCCCATAATCTATATATATAAAAATGAATCCCTATTTCCCTTGGTCACGGCATCACGCGTGAACGGCTGGACCGATTTCGATTATTCTTTTTTTGTTGTGTTTGTTATTGTTAGGAGAAGGTTCCTATGAAAAGGTTACTATAAGTGAAAACTCTTAATTGGCCTTGGTCTTATTATAATAACCAACTATTGTTAAAATTAGCTGTAAGATTCCCGAATAAAAAAAAAAAAATAAAAAGAAAGGTATGTAGGTAGGGTAGGGTAGGTAAGGTAGGTAGGTAGGGTAGGTAGGGTACGGTAGGGTACGGTAGGGTACGGTAGGGTAGGTAGGTTAGGGTAGGTAGGGTAGGGTAAGTAGAGTAGGTAGGGTAGGTAGATGAATGTTTGGTGTTTTTATGGCAAAACAAAGTTTGCCGGGTCAGCTAGTAATACGATAAAATTAATTACCAAGTATGAATATGAATGCAGATTTGCCTAAGATGATTATCATTCCACTGAAATTTATTGCTAATTGGAGCAGCTCGGCAAATAAGACTTTAATTAAAAGGCTTTATTGTTGCTGCCGTTTTTTAGGGTTCCGTACCCAAAGGGTAAAAACGGGACCCTATTACTGAGACTTCGCGGTCCATCTGTCTGTCTGTCTGTTTAATACTAAAAACAGAATAAAATAAATATTTAAGTGGGGCTCCCATACAACAAACTTGATTTTTTTTGCCTTTTTTTGCGATAATGGTACGGAACCCTTCGTGCGCGAGTCCGACTCGCACTTGGCCGGTTTTTTTTTAAACTAATGGTAACCTTCCTTATGACGAGCTACTGGCTGAATAACAAAAACCGCACGGGTCGATCTGCAAGGTTAAGCAATACTTGCCGAGGTCGGTTCATTGATGGGCTACCATCTTTACATAGCAAGATTCCCCTGTGCCTCAGAAAGTACCTTCATTTGTAGATCATTGAGTTGACAGTTGTTACGGATAGTCAGAAAGAGAACTTGCTGGGAGATGGAGAGATGTGTGTCGTGGATGTCTAAGTTTTTGTGAGAAGATGGATGAAAGATAGATTTGTAAATAATTGTACAGGTATTCTTTGTACAGACAACATTTGATTTTTTGTTCTTTGAGAGCAGTGGTGGCCCAGTGGTATCGGCCGCGACTTACAAGTTATAGATCGTGGGTTCGAGCCCAAGCAGGCGCTTTACTTTGTGTAAATTATTGCATCATCACTGCTCTCAAAACGGTGATGGAAAACATCGTGAGGGTTGGTACCCGCACTGGGCCCGCGTGGTGGATTACGGCCTATCCCCTCTCACAGAGAGAAGGCCTGTGTCCCAGCAGTGGGAACATTAATAGGCTGATGATGTGATGTGTGATGTGATTCTTTGTACATTTTTACTTCTGTAAAGTTCTTTTTTGTTGGGTTCTGTTTTTTTTCTTTTATGTTTTTTGTTACAACGTGTGTTTTATTTTGCCTAATTCTTATATGTTTTGTTTTAGTGTTTCTTTTTTATCTTTTCTTGTGTTATTTGCATTGTGGAACGCCTTAGGTGTGACCCGTAAAGTTATAAATGTATACTTAAATAGATAAATCTGACATCAGTGTTACCCAGTTACTGGGTTGAGGTCAGTTAGGCAGTCCTAACGTAACGAAAACCTCTTAGCTTCGGAAAAGAAAACCACCATTGTCATAAATCCAACACACCCTTGACATTAAATGAATGCGTTATCTACCAAGGTAACCTCAACAAAAGTTAAGGCCAAGATCACATAAGCATCAAATGAAATGCTTCCACAAAACGAGTTCATCTGTAAACAACACACGTCATTAGCAGGCCTAATTTGGAACGATTGACGTATACTCAGATATATGGGCTATGAATGTCCGTTGATTGCTATCAAAACGATATGGATTCGCCATTAGCTGTCGTCAATCAAGTACAGGCTAGAGGTACTCGTGTGTGGCTGGCTTTATATCGGATTAAATAAATAAGTTAATGAATTTTTTTTTTCTTATGATGGGATTGCTCTTGACTCTAGTCTAGGTCAGAGGTGACAGAGACAGAGCACCGCCTCGATGCCTAAAACACCGAAATCCCGCCTGCGTAATAAGCAAGCGGGACTCCGGGGTCGCGGGTGGTCAGATTGGGGACTCTGTCCGCCCACCAGGTGACTTCGGGAAGGACGGCAGCACAGTGATCACGTTTAAGAGGTGACGGGGCCCTTTCAGGTGCAGATGGTGATCACCTGGGTGGTTTTAGTGAGGTAGAAATCCCACACTCCCTGATCTTTTCCCCAAAAGTCCAGGCGCCTTTTGAAGGATTCAATACAAAAAAAAAAAAAAAATTGTCAGAGGTGACAGAGACAGAGTCGCGATGGATAGAGGTTACCCAGAAGAAGCCTGTTCGCTCTAACTTTGAAGAAAAGAAGTTGAATGCGTTTGGAAACACACACACGCAGGTAGTGAGTTCCATTCATTCGCTGTGCGCATTATGAAGGATGTTTGGAAGCGCTTGGTGCGAATTGGAATGGCAACAAGGTAAGGAATTAATTATCATCAGCGTTTTTAAACGCTGCCACTGCTTGGATACAGACCTCCTCTCTGTGAGAGAGGGTATGGACCTTAATCCACCACGCGGGCCCAGTGCGGGTTGGTGGATGTCACATGTCTTCTAATTTTTGGTTCTTGGACAAGTCGGTTTCCTCACGATGTTTTCTTTCACAGTTTTTGAGAGAAGTGGTGATTAAATAATTTACAGTTTTACACAAAGTGAAGTGCCTGCCTGGGTTCGAAGGTATTTTTTGCTATGCCCTATGCTTCAAAAAATACCTCGTTTGAGACCAAAAATGCTCCTACCTCAGACCTATAAACGAATTCATCATTATAAATCTATCAAAGTTCAAATCTGCGAGTCTTGCTCCTCTTCTTCCAGTCCATGTTACCTACTAGGGGTTGGCACAACACGTTTTCTTCTGCCATTCTCCCATGTTAAGGTTGCGGGAATCCACAATCGGATGCGAGACGTACGGGACCGGGACCACTTGGGCCTAAGTTCAGCAGTGGACGTCTTTCGGCTGAAATGATGATGACGACGATGATTCTCCCAAGTTTACAAACACTATATCATTCCCTTTCGTTTCTTACACACCATTCCTTACACAACTATCATCTTTTTTTCCTTCTATTTCCTCTCCATCCATCAACATATATTCTCTTTTAGTAAATATCAAATCCCCAAATAAGACTTTAAATTCCTTTGATACTACTAATTTTATTTGATGTTTTCAACATTCAACTTAATCTGATCGGGCAACAAATGCAGTCTTGCATTCCTAAACGACTTCTACAATCTAGCCATTTCACTTGAGTGCTCTCAGCGGGTAGTCAGGTTACAGAATTATTGATGTATTTTTCTGTTGATAATATCTAAGTCTGTACTTTAGATTTGCAAATCGGATGTCCATTTTTCTCTATTTAGATTCTTGGTGTGTGTTTTGTGATTGCAGCCAAGACGGGATTGTCGATCAGCCGAAGGTCAGCCTAATGGTATAGAGTCAAATGCCGTTTTTCAACATATTTAGATAGATGCGATGAAACATTGTTTTTTCATAAACAGATTTTACGTATTGGATATATTTCGAACTTACGGTAGGTATGTAGTGGCCGCAATGCACAAGTGTAAATCTGGAAACGTTCTGACAAAAAAATATTACCGACTTCCAAACTACAACCACAGAATAAATAATAGTACAAGTACTACAACGTGAAAAATAACTTTATTTTTGTTAGTCGGTGTCTTTCGTAGGTACCATTTCTTGCGTTATGGACACCGACTTCCAAAAATAAAGTTATTTTTCACTTTGTAGTTTGGAAGTCAGTAAGCAATTGCAGCAATCTCGAGAGATTTGCCGTTATTTATTGAAGAGTTCTGTTGTATATCTTCGAAGTTCTTCATCAGATCTTCACCAAATAAAAATGGGACCAATTTCGGAACATACTCTTTCAAACACAAAAATAATTTTCAGTATAGGTTCAATATTGACGGAGATATGCGTGAACACACAAAAAAAAAAAAAACTAACATAAAGTCGAACATAGAACCTCGTCCTTTTTGGGAAGTCGGTTAAAAAAACTAAGTAGCACAATAACAGCCAGTATTCAAGTAAAAGATTTATTTCTGCCCAGTACACTATGAAAAGTTAAACGCATACCAAGTAGGTCACCAAAACATAAAAAACCCACGGTCAAAGTCACTAAAGGTCAGCACAGTTACCAACTGTACTCCAAAGGCATTATGTCAGTACAATAGTCACTGTGTCTAATATTAGAAACACAATGCGACATTGCGACAATGCGCACGCGACGTAAAAGGCGCGTCAAAACCGTCGCAACCCAAAATGGCTGACACAACTTATTCTTTTCGTCATCCTTAATGAATAGTGGGCTATTATATAATAATTTGTTTGTATTGTGTACGTCTTTTGGGTGGTTTAAGTACTTGTTTGTAGAGCTTGAAAATCTGGAATAAGTAGGCTTTGGTGGACTTGCTTGAGAGCACGTAGACCATTGGGCTTGGTGGTTATTCTTATGTCGTAGGAATTATGCAGGCACTAGCTTCTGCCAGCGGCTTCGCCCGCGTGAATGTCAAAAATTATCCCGAGGTAACATATTCCCGAGATAAAATGTATCCTATGTGCTATTCCTGACTGTAATCTATCTCTGTGCCAGATTTCATCCAGATCCGTTCAGCCATTTGAGCGTGAAGAAGTAACAAACATACACACTCACAAACTTTTGCCTTGATAATATTAGTGTGATTATAGTGTGATGTGAGAATCACCCGCGTGGAATTATAGCCAATTTGTTATACTGATGTATACAGGTGTAAGCTATATTATACCTGCAATTTGGAGGACTTGATGAACACCACGGATGCCAATATAAACGTGGCCAACTTCTGGGTCCAAACTAAGGGTTATAACACCATCGATTCGGAAATAACGTGGGAAGCATTGATGTATTAAAAGGAGGTAGATACGGGACTGGTCACAGCGCTTGGTCCTACTAAACTAAGTGATTGCCCGTAGTTGACATTCAGTCGCGCACGGCACATCGTTGATCACACAGCTCAATAATTTCAGTGTTTTTATGGATTTTTGACTGATGACTTCTTCTGTAGCTAAACAGTGTTTTAAATATCAGGAAGAAAAATAAGACACCCTTGGTCTCTTACCACTCATAAGTACAGTAAAAAATGTTAATTTGTTGAAAATTACAAAAATATTTAATGTTTGCTTCGCCATATTTGTGAGAGCGAGATAGATATTACAAACATGCGTGAGAGACACGATACGCACATAATGCGCGAGTTGCGAGACTCATACGCGACGAGTACAGGTCCCTTTGGTACAGGTCAGGTGTACTAGACCGAGGTTGCATGTAGTCGTGCGTCAAGCAGCGAGTTTACTTATTGTGATGTTAGCGCGTAACATATCTTCCTTCTTTTAATACATTAATGGTGCAAAGGCAATGAGGAGCTCGTAGCTAAATAATAACAACCGCACGGGTCGATCTTCAAGGTTAAGCAACGCTTGACGAGGACGGTCCGTGGATTTCAACATACCGAGTTTCCTCCGTGCCTCGGAAAGCAGGTTAAGCCGTTGGTCCCGGCTATCATTTGTAGATCTTTGATAGTCGTTACGGGTAGTTAGAAGCCTGAGATCTGACACCAGTATTGCCAAGGGGTACCGTGTTATCCAGTTACTGGGTTGTGGAGGTCGGTCGCTCCATGTAAAACACTGATACTCAGCTGAATCTGGTAAGACTGGAAGCCGACCCCAACAATAATTGGGAAAAAGGCTAGGCAGATGAATGGTGGAAAGGCAAATGTACGATCTAGAATGATCAGTGTGCAACATTCAAAGCAGAAAAAAGCTAGACTGCAAAAAAAATATTAAATGAAAAGAGAAAAACAAGTACTATTTAAATAAACATTAAATATTATTATTGAAGTTTCTCTATAATTTTTGTTTGTCTCCGCCTGCAGTACCTCATAATATTTAATGTATATTTTAATAGTACTTGTTTTTCTCTTTCCGTTAATATTTTTTTAGCAGTCGGGCTTTTTGTTTTTATAATAATTTGTTTTATATTAGATTTTTTACTTATATTTATGAAAAAGATCTCCAAATAAGTTATGTGGTAAAATATATTATGTATACATAATAATATGGCTTAGTGAACAAAAACAATGTATGTGACTGTTTTACTTATTTATTTTGCTATCAAAGTTACGCTTATCTTGAATTTGTGCCAAAATAGGAACAAAAGTGTTACATTATATTTTTATTTGAAATGGTCTATTTAGTAGCTTTCATTTGATACCCATATTGTTATGATAACAAAAAAATGGAATCACCCCTTTTTTTGGGAAAAGGGGGCGCCATATTTGAAAATTATATAGCCTATGTCACTTCTAATGCTTTGCCAATGTACGCCTTATAGCAAAGCATAGAGAACTTACAAAATTGTAACATCTCTCTCCTGTGTATATGTAACCTATGTTTACAAATAAAGAATCTGAATCTGAATCTTCTACAATTGAGGCGAATCTAACGACACCTCATAATGTCATAATCCGTCAAACCGTTTAGGCTGTAGAGCGTTCCATAGAAATGGACATACATACCTACATACGCTCGAAAAACATTACCCGCCTGCAGTAAGGTAAAAAGTTGTAAGTACTTGGTCTCAGTAAAACTACTGAATTGCATTTGCTTCTGTGAAAATTGCAAGAAAGATGAATCTAGTTAATATTTACTTTTCTCTATGGTAAAGATATTTTTATGCTCGACGCACCTCATTCCATAATTAATCTGTCCCCAAACCTATCGATAATAATAATTAGGTGAATGTTATAAAAACAAATAAAGATCAAGCTGATGACCCACTTTTGCCGCCTGGGCAAACTATAAGCTCTTAGAGCAAGGTATATCCCTTGTGACTTTTTAATTGGCTCGTTCCAGACATACCAACCTAAACTATTTGGCTGCTAAAATTATCATAGTTTTATCAACATTCAACTTCGTCTGCGTAGCATTAGTAATTCAAATAGCCAATTTATATTCCGACCTTACATAAATCTCCATCCTCAATATTGGGCAATAATATTATAGGTGTGTGGGCCTTACTTAAGAAATTATTGGTTCACCATAGAAACTTCAACCCTCTTTCCATATCCTTAATAATGAATTCCGGGACATAAAATAATCTATGTCATTCCCAGGGTCTCAAACTATCTCAATACCAAATTTCATTTAAATCGGTTCAGCGGTTCAAGCGTAAAAAGGTAACAGACAGAGTTATATTCGCGTTTATAATATTATTACTAGCTGTTCCCCGCGGCTTCACTCCCGTGGACCACCCCACAGGACCCGTTTTCGGTATGAAAAATAGCTAGATAGATAGTCACTCAGGAATAATGTAGCTTTCTATTGGTGAAAGAATTTTTTAAATCGGTCTAGTAGTTTCGGAGCCTATTCGGTACAAACAAACAAAAAAAATCTTTCCTCTTTATAATATTAGTATAGAGTATAGATATATTATATAAAAATATGGATTGCAGAACTTCATTGGTATCCATGGAGTATTTTTAGACCCTCGACCTCGCATCACCCTGATTATTATTCCGTCGATTTCTCTATGTTCTCAAAATGGGGCGCGGCGCGTGACGAATTTGTGAAATAGATTTTTTTTGTTGATTCAATTATAGAATGATAATTATGTGTGATATATTCTGGTGGATGGATATGCGGTTTTACTTTCAATGGCTTGTGTTTTAGTTAAAGCTAGTGTCTGTGGTAGTGGTTTGGGACTATGGCAATTTGATCTTCTTTTTTTCGAGTCGATCGAACCCTCTTAAAAATATTTTGGGCCCGGTAGGTGGCCACGATAATTGCAGTGTCAGTGGCGTATCATATTCATATTCATATTCTTTATTGTACACAAAACAGACATTACAAATACAAAAGGATAACTTATGTACAAAGGCGAGCTTAACCCATAATTGGGTTCTCTGACAGCAAACCTCAGTTCTAAAGAGAGATTTACAAAATTAGGACAGTTAACAAAAGTGCACAACAAATACTAAAAAAACATTTGAATTCTTACTAACTAAATACACTACACAAATACGTATACAATACATAATGCTTAAACATAATACATACATAGATCTAAAATACATACATATTTATGCGTCATGTTGACAGGAAATGTTCCTTAATTCTTCTCCTGAATATCCCTAGTGAAGGGCTATCCTGTATGGACTGAGGAAGATTATTCCAGAGGCGGACAGCATGAACAGTAAATGATCCACCGTAACGACTTGATGAGTGGGGAGGAAAACGAAGGGTAAGAGATGATGAGGAGCGGCAAGGCTTTTCTCTCGGAACAAGATACTCAAAACGTTCTTTAAGATACGAAGGAGAGGTAGGATTGTGAAGAACAGAAAAGAGTAGAGAAAGAGTGTGGGTATCTCGGCGCTGCCGAATAGGCAGCCACTTCAACCGCTTCCGAAATTCCGACACATGGTCGTACTTTCGGAGGCCAAAAATGAAGTGGATGCACAAATTCTGCAAACGCTCGAGCTTATCGAAGTTCATCAGTCGCATCAAGAAAGCAGACATCAGCATAGTCAAGAAGAGGAAGAAGAAGAGACTGAGCAAGAGTAACTTTAGTTGAGAAAGGCAGGAACTTCTGGAGACGTTTTAGAGACCGAAACGAGTAAAACACCCTCCTGCTTACTTCAGCAATGTGAACATTCCAAGATAGGTTGCAGTCTAAGAAAACACCTAAGCTTTTGACTTTTTTGGAGTAGGCTATAGCGACGGCATCATAGAAAACAGGTGGGAGAGACTGGTTGCTCAATAAATTGATGAAATGTCTGCCACCAACAATGAGAGCTTGTGATTTTGTTGGGTTCACTAAAAGTCCAAAACTTTTAGCCCACTGATAGATATTTCCAAGATCATTGTTGATGGCATCGATAGAACCAGTGAGCTCCTCAAGTTTGAAGTGGCGGTAAAGCTGCAAGTCGTCGGCATAGAGATGATAGTGTGAAGATAAGACCTTAGTGATAGCGTTTATAAAAACGGAGAAAAGAAGAGGAGAAAGGACGCCACCCTGAGGAACACCCGCATCTAAATCGCACCAGTCAGAGAAAGCCTCCTCTGAGCGGACCGATTGCGAGCGACCCCGAAGGTAAGAGTTAAACCACACGATTACAGGAGGAGATACATTAAGGGAGGATAGGATACCTAAGAGGATGTCAAAATCAACTGAATTAAAAGCACTGCTGAAGTCCAGTAGAACCAATACTGTAAGGAGTCTGTTTTCCATGGCCAGTCGGATATCGTCACTTATTTTGACTAGGGCCGATACAGTGCTGTGGCCAGGACGGAATCCAGATTGATAAGGACTTAGCAGGCTATTAGAGGAGAGGTAATGAGACAGCTGATTATTGACAACACTCTCAAGGACTTTAGATAGGATTGGAAGAATAGAAATAGAACGGAACTGGGATACTGATGAAGGTTTAGGGACCTTGGGTAGAGGCAGAACATGTGCTTTCTTCCAAGCTGAAGGAAAGCAGCCAGAAAAGAGGGAGTAGTTGATAATGTGGACGATAACAGGAGTGAGTTCATTTAGGATGGGAAGAAGCATCTGGAGTTGTAGACCATCATCACTCACAGCCTTCGTGGATATAGATGTGATGGCCCGCTTTATATCTCCCTCTGTAACCGGGTGAAATGAGAATGAAGTACACATTGGCAGAGGAAGTTTAGAGAGATTGTTTAGAGTGGATGCTTTAACGTCGACGTCAAGAGTGACAGGGGGCTTCGCGAAATGTAGATTAATTGCGTTAAGGTCAATATCAGGCGTGCTGTCATCAGCAGCTTTACCGACACCAAGGGATTTGAGAAATTGCCATACTGGCGTATCCGTGGGCATGAGTATCCCAATGGAATATTCTTAGACCCGCAGCCTTATTGCGTAATGAATTCAGCAAGGCAAAGGGCAAAGAGTATGAAAAATCAACCAACGTCATGCCAGATGAAAGACACGATGTGGATTTCCATCTATGTCACCATCATCATCAGCCTATTAATGTTCCCACTGCTGGGACACAGGCCTCCTCTCTGTGAATGGGCCGTAATCCGACACGCGGGCCCATTGCGGGTTAGCGGATGTTATATGCCTTCGATTTTTTAGTTCTAGGTCGTTTCCTCACGATGTTTTCCTTCACCGTTTTTGAGAGAAGTGGTGATTAAATAATTTACAGTTTTACACAAAGTAAAGCGCCTGCCTGGCTTAGAACCCACGACCTACAACTTGTAAGTCGCGGCCAATATCACTGGGCCACCACTGCTCTATGTAATTGGTCGATTTTTCATAATCTTTGCCCTTTGCCTTGCCTGATTCATTACGCAATAAGGCTGCCGTTTAGTTAAACTTTTCAGATTCAAGAAGTGTCAAAGCTAATTAGGTACCAAGCAGATAAGTACGCAAATACAATTAATGATAAAGTTAGGTAAAATAACCTTTAAAACAAGAGATTGTTGAGTATCTTATAAATCTAAATTGGTAGGGACAGTAACATGTTTACGTTATCAAAAGCCTGACTTAAATCCATTGAGACAAATCTTGACAAATCACATTATCTGTCTTGTTTGTTTCGCTTACGAATGCTCGTGGAAACAATTTTACTTCAAGTTTGTATTTTGGACCATATTTGTAAACAGGTAAAATTGATTGTTTGTGGAACGTAATCTCTAGAAATATGGTTCTCTCCGATTACGTAATCCCTTTCACTAATAAAAAGTGCACGTTGATTGTCTTTTTATTCTGTTTTTTTTTTCAATTAAAGAAAATTTGTTTTATACAAGGTGCAATGCCATCCAAACCAAACGTGTATGAAAAATTTCATCGTAATCGGTTGAGGATAAATGCTTTAAAATTCAATACAACATACATTGCAAGTTTTATAAATGCTTGTAAAAAGTGCACGGATTCTTTGGGATAAGTCACGGAAGTTAAGCTAAGGAAATATTTATTCTAATGTGTTAGTAATGTGTTAATGAAAAACTTGTTATCTTGCAAAGGAAGAATGTTAGGTATGTGGTAAATTACAGTTGGTGGAAGTTTTCCCCATAACCTGGCTATGTAGTAAATAAAATAGTTGTTTGCGCAATAAGTAGGGCAAGTGGTCTGTTATCACGTGTCAAGGATACACCTTCGTGACATAACGTTGATGGCTCGCTGTGGGTTTCTTGGAAAAAAATATCCACCCCTAAGACGACTCACCGACCAAAGATAGTTATCTACCCTTTAGTTTATATTATTTTCATGGCATTCAAAAATTATAATGTTTCCACTGCTGGGACACAGACCTCATCTTGTCTGTAAGTGGAAGTGGGCCGTATTCCACTACGCAGTTATTTTGGTTCTAGGACATATAGTTTTCTCACGATTCTTTGCTTCACAATTTTCAGAGCGATAGTGATGAAATAATTTACATGAAATGCCTGGTTGGGTTCAAACCCACTAAACTCCACTTGAAATAACATTAGACATGTTTCCAAATCTTTTTACAGTCCGTTCAACCAATTTTGGGTTCTATCCCGTAAACATAAGGATGACATAAAATGCATAAACCTGTTACCAAAACCAACTGTTTACTAAAGCTACCATTTGTCGTATCACCAACGCAAAAGAATTCAAAATCGGTTGAGCGGGCTGCAAACTGAGCTAATTTAAACGTCTAATGTTATCGCAAATGGAGTATAGCTACAACTTGTGAGTCTGCTGGGCTAGTATTGGGCCACATCTGAAGCATACAAAATCATCTATTTGTGACTTACCGTATTGCAGTCCAGCTGATGTGTTTTTAGTTAAAACTATTGCTGTTGTAGTTTGTGATACTACATATAAGTATTAATAACTGTTTTTTTAACTGGCCAAGATCGAGTCGGACTCGCGCCCGAAGGGTTCCGTACCATTTTCGCAAAAAACGGAAAAAAAAAATCACGTTTGTTGTATGGGAGCCCCACTTAAATATTTATTCTGTTTTTAGTATTTGTTGTTATAGCGGCAACAGAAATACATCATCTGTGAACAAAAACTGAAACTGTGAATTTCAACTGTCTAGCTATCACGGTTTATGAGATACAGCCTACGGACAGACAGACAGACAGACGGATCGTGGAGTCTTAGTAATAGGGACCCATTTTTACCCTTTGGGTACGGAACTCTAAAAAAGAAAGAGTATAGTAGTTGCGCAAGAAACAGTGTGTTATCGAGTATACTGCATAGGATAAGCGAGATAGGCCGATGCGACAAACGTAAGCGAGTGAAAGAGACAGTTATACAATGCTCTCTTCACCTTCAACATTGACACAAAAATAGCTACTGCGCAGGGTCTTGCAGCTAATTCAGAGACACAAAGATCCGCTGTGAGTATTATAAATTTCAAGATAATGTATATTTATTTATTTATTTAACACGGAAGACTTAAAGCTAAATCAAACAGATCAGAAACAGTAGATTTGACTGTCAGCCAATAACAAGTCTTCACTTCTAGACATTGAGTGATACTTAATTTCTATGGACATTTCTGCACACATCGATAAAAAAAATGTTTATAAAAATATCAAAAAACCCGACTGCTTGAAAAGCGAACTAAAAAGACGTAAACAAGGAGAAAATCATGCTGTGCAGTCGGAGGATACATATTTGCGAGCTGGCTGATCAAAACCAGATGTATCCTCCGACTGCTCAGCATGATTTTCACCTTGTTTACGTCTTTTTAGTTCGCTTTTCAAGCAGTCGGGTTTTTTGATATTTTTATTAACTTTTTTATTTATAACTTTTTAGCATTTTTTTTTCGAATTAGGTACATTTAAACATATAAGTGTTATAGATTTTTGAAATCACCTCTTAAAACTCTTTATTTTAATACCCCACACGATAGGATAGGAAGAAAAAAAAAATTTGGGTCCCCACAATATGGCGCCCAAGAGCCGCCATTTTCCTATTTTACAATTTTAATGTAGCCAGTGACACTCGCGGGGTTAAGACGAATCGATTGACGTAAAAACCATCAAAATCGGCCCACGCGTTTGGTCTCTAGAACGCCATATAGGAACAAACATACATACATACATACATAGACTGATAAACACATTACCCTCCTTCGGCAGTCGGGTAAAAAAGATCAGCAAGTGAAAAATCACTCAATAATTCCTGCACCAGTGACACTGATACTTTGCTCGCATTGCATAACAATATACTCGCTGCAATGAACTAGGTGAAAAAGTTACGGCTTATATGTGGATCAGTTGATCATAACAGCACACACTGCTACATTATCTAACCAAAACAAAGTAACGTAACTTTCCCGCCATTCATTCATGACGCAAAAACTCTTCCATCCTTCCATCCCAGTGAGGAGAGTTTTATCATGAATCATATAATATTAAACTTGAGGTACCTGTCATACCTAACAAGTTAAGCAAGAGTTTATCACACCCTCGTTTTTACTATATTACTAAAGGCTTGTTTCCCACATCAGAATTTGTATGAGAAATTATCTTTGAAACTTTATCCGAGTAGGTGGAAAATTGGAAATGGCCATGAGAGTATAAAATATCGCATGGATGTCATTAAAATATATGATGACTTTGTGTGGCATTCCTTATCACTGTTGTTATCAATGTTCGTTACTCAATCACGCCAGAATTAATGAACAGGGGGGTGACCATAAGCTCTTAGAGTAAGGTTATTTTGAGATCGCGTAAGTGACAGATGTATACAAGTCATATACATCTGTCCCTTACACACACTCAAAATAACCTTACTCTAAAAGCTTATGGTCACCCCCCTGTTCTGAATTGGAACAGATATATGTATATTATATTTGGAATAGCACATGTCTATTTTTTATCCCGGGATAATAAAACACTTTTCAAGCGGGCGAAGCCGCTGGCAAAAGCTAGTAATATCTACGATCGTCGCATTATTGCGTTTCATATTAACATTAAAACTTTCTCGTTTCATAATGGAAAACAATATATCACGGGAATTTTGTTTGCGTTTCATCTGAGTTGGATTTTGGTTGATTTTTCTGAATTGGTTAGACAGCAATACCACCCATTTATTAACTCAGGTTTTTTGTAACCCTAGAAGTCTATTAACAATAACATTATTCCTAATTTCAACAAAGTAATATCTTAATAACAAGAACTCTAACCTTTGCAAAAGTAAGTCTAAGTAATAAAATGAACCTAGTTTCTCTCCAGTTTTACCAAAAAGACATATAAACACGCTGCTAAAGCTAATAAAAAGTCTTAATAAAAGCCTTAGCGGGAACAACGGCCAGAATAATGGGGATAAAAATAACTTGGCCGGGGAAAAGAGTATAAACAAAGGCTTAGAAAACAACACTGGATCTAGATCGTGACAAATAACAGAAAGAAATTGGTTCTTCGCCTTTTGAAGAAACATTATCTATCTATACATATAAAAGAAAGTCGTGTTAGTTACACTATTTATAACTCAAGAACGGCTGAACCGATTTGGCTGAAAAATTGGTAGGGAGGTAGCTAAGAACAAGGAGAAGGACATATTATACTTTTTATCCCGTTTAGGGTAGGGTAGGGTAAGTAGGGTAGGGTAGGTAGGGTAGGGTAGGTAGGGTAGGGTAGGTAGGGTAGGGTAGGTAGGGTAGGGTAGGTAGGGTAGGGTAGGTAGGGTAGGGTAGGTAGGGTAGGGTAGGTAGGGTAGGGTTGTTAGGGTAGGGTAGGTAGGGTAGATGAATGTTTGGTGTTTTTATGGCAAAACAAAGTTTGCCGGGTCAGTAGTAGTTATATATATAATGTATTTTAAGTTTTTTATTTATTTACTAGTGTTTTCGGCTTGTAGGTATGTACATGATTAGAACAGAGGCTTTAGGCAAGTGACATTCGATGTCATCGAAGACTATAGTCAAAATGTCAAAATGTACGAGATTGCAATCACTTGATTTTTCGACATCACTTGTCGAAAAATCATCAGTCTTTTTGACAATCGCTATCACCACGCTTTCGATGATAGAAGGTCAGTTGTTTAGGGCCTCAGGTCTAGTAATTATGTACAGTGAAGCAAGTTGATTCATGGCCTATTTGGGTGATATTTCTATTAAAAACTTCAAAACTTTTAAGTGTTCTTGCCACTCATCGTGTAGTTAAGACGTTTTAACTACAACATGAGTGGCAAGAACACTTTCACATTAAAATAATAAACTGTGTCATTGCGAGCGTAGGGTCGTACTATGGAATGTAGAATAAAGGAGAACGATTTCAAATGGGGCGAAAGTTGAAAATGTATCCAGCTATGGTTTCAAATAATAGTTTCAAAATGGGGCTAGCGTTGGCAAATGTGTGGTATGAATTTAGCAGTTTGTTAACTTTTTAAAACATTTGAACAATAATAGTGAAAAGTTGAGTGTGAAAAGTTGTCCAATTGGCCGTAAATTAAAAAAATAAACAAAATGTTTCGCCTCAGTCCCCATCTTATTTCCAGCCAACAGTATGTATAATATTTTTTTATGAAATATTTACTTTATGACAAATTAATGAATCAACACGATTTTTTATTTATTTAATTTTACAGACACCAGCGACATTGCAATATTTACCCGGTGGCTACTGTAGCGTCACCCTTATTTAGTACATTTACACGGACACTTTTTCATATCGTGTTCCTTTACTCAACCTTCCATAGGTCGTAAAATCATGAGCATTGTGGTCATTGCAATAGATCATAAATTGATATTATCATCATCATCATATCAGCCGAAAGACGTCCAGCAGTGGACGATATACGGTCTCCCCCAAGCGTCGTCACATTGACCGGTCCCGAAAAAAAACCGAAAGAAATTGAAATGAAAAGTATTGTTTTGATAAAGCATAAATTATGTTTTGAATTTGGAATTAACTGTCGTCCGGCATTTTTTGATTATAGAAAGAAGTACAGAGCAATATTTTATTTTAAAAATATATACGAACTATTTCGGTTATGACAATGATTGAATTGAATGCCAATTGATAAAACGTCAAGTAGATTTTAAAATAGTAATATATCATTGAAATGACAGCGAGATAGGTAAACTAATTGTCATTGTCTTATGTTTTAAATCTATAACAAGTTTGTTCATCATCATTATCATATCAGCCGAAAGACGTCCACTGCTGGACATAGGCCACCCTCAAGCGTCGCCACATTGACCGGTCCCGTGCGTCTCGTAACCAGCGGATTCCCGCAACCTTCACCAGGTCACCGGTCCGTCTGGTGGGAGGCCTTCCAACGCAACATCTTCCAGTTCGCGGTCGCCACTCCAGAACCTTTCTGCCCTATCAACCATCCGTTCTGCGAGCAATGTGCCCTGCCCACTGCCACTTAAGTTTGGCAATTCTTCGGGCAACAAGTTTGTTGCTAAGGAAATATATATTTAAGCAAAATTCGACCTAAGAGTATTAGAATGTCTGTAGTAAAATACGCTTAGGATGAGTCATGAATCAACTTGCTTGACTCTACCTATCTAATAGTTAAGAGTCGCTTAGGACTCCCATAGACAGCCGCGACGTGAGAATGCGACCACCATTTTTCATAGATTTTTCTACGGAGAATATACCCGTAGAACAAATACGGTAAGAAATGGACGTCAGTCGAGTTATCAAGTCGTGGTTGTCTGCAAAAGTCTCAATAACAACACTCTCAGGAGTAAATTAAACTCACTGTTGATCTCTCTTTGCAAACGTTTTCCAATTAATTCATTAGAGAAATTGCCTCACGACGTTTTCCTTGTCCTAGTAATAAATTGGTTGATAAAATTAACCTTGAGGTCACACATCTCTGCTAGTATGAGTGCAAAAGTGAGTTTCCAGTTGTCTGATTATTTTTTGGATACAATTTATTAAAGGGGTATTTGCTATCTGGAAACGGGCATAAGATAGTTGGAATGGTAAAAAGAAACTGGGTCAGTTTTTAAAAACACCGTTAAAAATAAAAGCTTGTGATATTTATAAATTGGTCCACTGTAGCTAACTGTTGGTAAACACCTGAATAAAATTAGTGGTATATGTGATGTATTATAATCCGTGTCTTCCAAAGTGTACCTACTGTCCCTTACAAACTTCACGTCCTTCAACAACGGAATGTGATTATTGAAGGTTTTGGGACATAACTTTTTTAATAACTGCCGACAGCGACACATGAAACTTTTTGGTACAGCTACAGACACATTCTTGTTCGGAGTAAAGCATTCCATATTCAAAATTGCTAGTCTGTGGACAGTCAGTGGATGAAACTGGCTGAAATAAAGTTTTATGCTTGACATTTTTGCCGTCTAGGTTTATATACGGTTTATGGCTGGTGGGTGGCCATTGGCCTCTGTTAACACAGGTGGGTACATTTTTACTGCAACATAACCATCTTTAGGATGTACTTAGGATCTGTTACGGTTTTTTAAACAGTTATTCAGCATCATATTTGATAGACCTGTTGGTCTTAGTATGTGCATAAAAATAATAATAATCCCATAAATAACCTTTAAATTCCTTTCTTTTATTATCCTTATACTTTAATTTTGAACATGACATATTATTTTTAATTTGTTAATCTTATTTTCTTTGATCCATCACGTCACCAAAATAAAAAGATTTCTATAGACACCTGAGCTGCGCCACATTTTGTACTTCTGTAGATATCATCGTTAAATTGTACTTTGTGACATTCGTAAATGGTTCCAAATAAACGTTTATTTACCTTGCCCGCCAATATTGTTTATCCGTCATCTTTATTTTGATCTCTCAAGCCCTTGTCTATGTCTGACTTATATTAAAGGATTTCTTCAGACAGCCTATTTCGCAGGTGTAAAAAACTTGATTGATTGTTGGGTAGACGTGGTTTGCCTGGCTTTGACAAATTAAGGCACTGAAATACCGCGACAACCTTATTTATTCGACTGTGAATACGTCAAGTGTGATTGAAGAAGTAAATAAAGATTATTGATGACAACAAAGGGTTGCTAGGGATTACCTTAACATTCTTAAGGGTAAAATTTCTAAAAGATATGGACGTCTTGGCAATCTGATTATTTATTTAACGCTAATGATAGGATATATTACAATTATTAATCATAATCATCATCGTAGCAATGATGCCAGCGTTCTGGGCACTTTTCACGTTGACAGCGATGTGGACGAATTTTTTGACGCTCTATGACCCCTGCCCTTTTATATACGTGTTCGTAGTTTTATTTTATTTTTATTTAACTGTATATATAGGTAGTTATTGTTAATTAAGTATTTTATAGTATGTAAATTTTAATTGAATTAAACACAATATCAAAAAATCATCATCATATTAGCCGAAAGACTTTCACTGCTGGACATAGGTCTCCCCCAAACGTCATCACATTGACCGGTCCCGTGCGTCCCGCATCCAGCGTCCACCTGGTGGGAGGCCTTCCAACGCAACGTCTTCCGGTTCGCGGTCGCCACTCCAGAACTTTTCAGCCCCATCGGTGGTCTGCGAGCAATGTGCCCTGCCCACTACGACTTAAGTTTGGCAATTCTTCGGGCTATGTCGGTAACCTTGATTCTCTTGCGGATCTCTACATTTCTGATTCGATCACGCAAGGACACTCCGACCATGGCTCTCTCCATTGCATTTTGGGTGACTGTAAGCAACGATTATTATCAGAAAGAAAAGTGCTGTTCAGGCATCTGTCTTCTAAATATATGAAAAGTCTCTGGGCTCCTTTAGGGCCACAAAATCTGCTGTAGACAAAGTCAGGCTATATTTTTTTTTTTTTTTTTTACTATTTATAGGCCTGTGTTTGACCACAATCTCACCGTGGTCAGTGATGATGTGGCCGATGGTGGTAAGCACACAAAGCCTAGAAGGGAACTGGCTCTCAAGTGCTGCTGTCGGAACACACCGGAAGGTGCTTGGCGACATATTTTCAACTTGAGGGTGGGAACTACAAAGTACCCTACCACCGTGCTATGGTTTCCTCACGATGTTTTCCTTCACCGAAAGCTCAAGGTCATTGTAGGATTCGAACCCGCGACCTTCGTCTCGGTATCCGACGTCACTACCACTGAGCTATCATCGCCTTAAAATTATATTATGATTTGTCTAACTACTTTAGCTTGAAAGCTCGTCAAACTTTAGCATAAAAGTAGAGTTAAAACTTCATATCCCCAAATGAGAATCGGTCATTAGTGTCATTAGCGATTTCTTTTTGTGATTGTGCTCGCGTTCGACCACTATCTCGCCTGTTTTGTCTGTTATCTGTGTCGATGGCAAAGTCCCGAATATTGATAGTCTATTTGGATGTTTGTTTTTCTTCTCGTAGATGTAACCTTGACCCTACGATGCCTCTAGAGTATTTATT
Organism: Anorthoa munda; assembly: GCA_945859665.1. Classification (NCBI taxonomy): domain Eukaryota; kingdom Metazoa; phylum Arthropoda; class Insecta; order Lepidoptera; family Noctuidae; genus Anorthoa; species Anorthoa munda. The sequence continues at coordinate 15,915,584 of OX243896.1, read as the reverse complement.
CATAGCCGTAACGTGGGGGACAGTTCTTTTGTGATATAACTTTGTTCTAGTTGGATTATCTCAGGAAAAAACTGCTATAAAAAATACATAACGTGGAGAAATTCTACCAGTCTTGTCAAGAAGTAAATGCATCGTGTTTTCTAGTACTTGCTTGTGGATTTTCTGGCAAATAAACAATTGATTTGATTTATTTTGCTGAGGTCTCCCCTTCATCTGTCGTTATTAGCGAAAACAATAGACAGACGCCGTTGTTGACGTTGAGGGGATGAGTTGTAACATGTACAAGTAAAATTTTACTTGTACATGTAATTTTACGAAATTTTTATTTAAATTCATACTTTTTGTACTACTTAATTTATCTAGTAGTTGACACGCTTCGATCAACAATCTATCGAAAACGTAATTATGACACGATATCTTGCGAAAATACCTCGATTCAAACAGTAAAAATCTATCTGCCGTTGGCATCATAGCTCCTAAATGGATGAACGGATGTTTGAAAGGTGACATTAGGAGTGTTCTAAGCCATGTTTGATGAAAATCGGTTCAGCCGTTCAAAAGTTCGCCCATAACTTTTGAACGGCTGAACTGATTTTCACCTTTCAAACATACGTTCATCCATTTAGGAGCTATGATGCCACCGGCAGATAGATACACAAATACACATATACACATACGTGTATGTGTATATGTTATTAGCTAGTAAATATATTATAATTTATTAATGATAATTGTACTATGTTCTTCTTACAACTGCTGTTACATGTTCATATTATAGGCAAGGACTCTGGCACCCTAAACACAAGTTAAATCTCACATTGTGTTCTGACACACATTCATCTTTTACACTCTTTTCGCTAGTTGTAACGCAATTTGTTTAGATAAGCGTTTTCTTGTACAATTGAAGTTAATTTTTTTTTTTTTTTTTTTACATTTTCACAAACACAACACATTTCAAACTTATAACACCCCGCTTTTTCCGTCGGAGGCTAAAAATGCTGTTATTCAGATAGCCAGCTCCATGTAAAATACTGCTGTTCAGCTACATCTGGTTAGACTGGAAGCTGTCCCCAACATAGTTGGAAAAGGCTAGAAGGAGTTGATGATGCTGTACCAAAAACTCTTGCAAATAACTAAGCACGTAGTTGACATTTTCAGCCAAATGAGTATAAAAGGTGACTAAGTGATTTGACTGATAAACCACCGGGTTTTGGAAAGAAGTTATCGACGCCTCAAAAATTAAACAAAAGTCAAATGTGGCGATTGGCTGCTGAAAATTCATTTAGTTATCCCTTCCACAGCTGCTAACGTGCGTCAGATTTAATCACATAAATTTTGCAATAATTTCATTCCAAAAACTCTACCTAAATCACGTCCCACATGTTTAGACCTGTTTAAATTGAAAACGGTTGATATCGAAGTAATTGAACCGTTTCGGATAACTACTCTATAACTCGACAAATCCAATTTGTGCTGTAGAAACTTAATTATGTTGAAGGTATCTTGGGGACGATGTTATTAAATTGTAAACCCTTAACTCACATAGGTACGTTGAGTTTAAAAGAGATTACTGACAAATTCAATATTTCTACAAAATATATTGAACTCAGTAACCTTTTGACCCGTCATTGTCACATATACGTGACATGCAAGCGCTTACCTTGTAGGGCACGACACAAAAGTAGGATAAAATTGGAGCTGCTGCACGCTACGTGTATAACATTAGGGCGTCTGCTGATGGGCCTTTTGCGTCAGCAGACGCCCCAATTTTATACATGCAACGTCTTACTGATGAGGCGCACTCAACGTCTGACCTATACGTGACAAAGATGATGTGCACTATAACACGAAATAATCAATGACGTCAAATGTGTGTTTATTTATACGTATATCTGTCAAATTGAAGCTCCCTTATTTATTACATGCAACCAATTAACATACACCATGGATATTGAGAAATTACATAATAATTAACAAAAAAAAAATTAAAGGTTTACTGCTCTGTCAAATTAACTCTGCACCTGGCGCTGTGATATCACTGATGTTCGACTCTCGCCATTGGTGCACGAGACGAACGCGGGGCACTGCGCGGGTAGGCGGGAGTAGGTGAGCAATCCACCAAGTTGCAGAGTTATTTTAACCGTGTTTTACATTTGCTACTTGTCTAGAAGTGCACACGCGTTATTTTATGCGCCGGCGTTCAAAGTGTAACAATTACCTAAATCTAACGACTGTCTAACTTTTTCCGAATGAAAAATGTTATGAAATTTTTCATTCAAAAATGTCGGTGCAGACTATTAAAGCAAAAGTTGCTCTGAATTATACTAATATCGACAGGTTGATTCAGGACGCGTTTTCGCCAAAGCTGTACGTGGAAGGTAAGTAGTGATGGAGTGGACTCTGGTGTGCGAAAGAAGCGGTCTTATAACAACAGAACAAGTGACTTCAGATAGGATGTATACCGCACAAATTCTTCGCACGGATCGCTCGCACATCCTTTAAGGAAATGCAGCCTATAAGTCTAACTATGAATATGCTATGGGTAAACCGAAGTGACCACGATCTGCCTTCGTAGAATTTGGGAGTTCTTCGGTCACATTGCCAGAAAGGATGAATACTCGAATAGCTGATGGTGACTGGCAAAATCAAAGAGAAACGTCCTAAGGGCCCATGGTACAATCAGATGATCAGAATAAGTCCGCACATCGACGCAAAAGACAGGCAGAGATGGCGCAAACTTTTGAAGGAAAAGTTGTTTCCACGACGGGGTAATCACGACCCTAAGTAATTTCTATATATATAAAAGAGTTTCCATCATCGGACTACAAGACGTACGGCCATGCGCCATCGGTACATGGTGGACATCCCTCCCATACGCACAAAGCGTTTTGCTAATACTTTCATTGTACGCACAGCTAAGGAGTGGAACTCCCTTCCGGAGTCTTTGTTCCCTGATAGCTACAACCTTGGGGTCTTTAAGTCAAGAGTGAATAGGTTTCTTCTAGGTAAGCGTGCTTCACCGTAGACCGCATCATCGCTTAACATCAGGCGAGATAGTGGTCAAACGCGAGCCTATAGATTATAAAAAAAAAAAAAAAAAAAAAGAAGAAACTGACTGACTGATCGATTAACGTGCAGCCGAAACCGCTAGGCCTAGAAACATGAAATTTGGCAGAAAGTTTATTCAAGTGACACAAGTGAGCACTAAGAAAAGATTTCCAAAAAATCGAAATCACGTGAACGAAGTCGTGGGTAGATTGCTTTTGAGGAATATGACGCAAGGAGGAGGAGGAAACCGAAGTGGTAGATCTATTTTCAGATTCTGTGCAGCTTTGCGCTACAGATTGCCCGTAGCGTAAATACAAAACGTAAATGCGAAAACAGAAACGAATGAAAACTCAAGAACGAATACATAAACATTATTCTTTCTTTTCTACAACCTTAGTTCATTAGATTGTCTGAAAAATAAGAAAGTAATAATATAGAATGTTATTTTCTCATCGTATTTAGGTCAACATGTCAACAGAAATATTATAGTTATAAAAAGGTGATAAACACAAGAAGGCGTGGGTGTTAACTGAATCAAGAATCGATATCAATTTGTTGAACGGAGCGGAGAACGGAAAAATCATAGTATTATGTGATATTAATATGTGCTATGGGGGTCATAATGGCGATTTTAGCAATTATTTTTGATGTTTTCATTGTTTTATTGCTTTTTTGAAGACAGATGAGTACCTAGTAATGATTAGTTTAGTGAAGACCGAAGCGGAAGACAAATCATTGTGAATTTTATATTTTTTAACCGACTTCAAAAAGGAGGAGGTGCTCAATACGTCTGTTTTTCTATTTTTATATTCTATAGGCTCGCGCTTGACCACAATCTCACCTGATGGTAAGCGATGATGTGGTCGACGGTGAAACACGCTTGCCTAGAAATAACCTATTCACTCTTGACTTAAATACCCCGATATTGTAGCTGTCGGGAAACACAGACTCCGGCAGGGAATTCCACTCCTTAGCTGTACGCATAATCGTGTTCCCAAAATGTTTTGTGCGTATGGGTGGGATGTCCACCATGTATTAATGGCGCATCACCGTACGTCTAATAGTCCGATGATGAAACTGGCTAGGTGGAATTAGATCGTGCAATTCCATCGCACACTTCCCGAAATGTAACCGATAAAAAACCGACAAGCTGGCAACTCGGCGACGATGTTCAAGACTCTGGAGCTTTGACTTGACCAACGCCTCATCGCCGATGAGCCTCTTGGCCCGCCTTTCGATCGACTCTAGTGCATCATGCTAGTATTTGGCAGATCCCTCCCAGAGATGAGAACAGTACTCCTTGCATGATCGAACTTGCGCTTGCTTTTTTATGTTTGTTACCTCAGGACTTTTTACTAGGAGAACCGATATTGATGTTTTTTTATTTGAAAGCTGGTGCTTCTCATGTGGTCCCATTTAAATTTAGTTAAGATTTGATGAAGAATTTAGGAGTTATACAACAGAACTTTTCAATAAATGACGGCCAATCTCTCAGGATAGCTGCAATCGCATGTTTGTTTATTGTTTACACCATTTCATAACAACATCACGCCGGTACGCTTTAAAGTGGTACGCAGATGTTGACACGCAGGGTTGCCTTTTCACTCTGGAACACTCTCATTCCACCGGTTTTGTTCAAGTGTTATTTTATTCGGAGAATCTATTCTGGCATTATAGGTACCTTACTATAAAACTTACCCATTATGTACCACAACAAAAACGTGAACAATAAAAAAAAAATACAACCGACTTCTACACACTACAGTCGGTTGTATTTTCTGTAAAAAAGTTTTTATGGCAAAATATTGCATATTATTGCAATTGTATTTGTCTTAGTGCGCAATCAGCCTCTCTAACAAACGTGTTGATTGTCTATAAAGAAAGAAATGTAAAACAGAAAAGGTGTTTATCTATCTAATATCTTTAAACGAGCAATTCTTGTTTATATGTATGTATATATTATTATCTGAATCTCGGAAACGCCTCGAACGATTTTCATGAAATTTTGTATGCAGGGGCTTTCGGGGGCGATAAATCGATCTAGCTAGGTTTCATTTTTAGAAAACATCGTTTTCTCTATTTTCACCTGAGCAGAGGTCGGTCGCCCTGGTACTTGTCATATAATATGTCAAAAAAACTGGCATACTAGCAATTTTTATCCGACTACTGGGAGGGATATGAGTTCAGCAGAGTGTGTATGGATGTTCATCTGTTCTGATCAGATTAGGACAAGTGAGGTGGTGATTATACCTAACTGACCAAGCAAACTTTGTTTTGCCATTAAAATACCAAACATTCATCTACCCTTTTTGACGAACCCTATTGACGAAGGAGAGCCTGCATGGGCTCATGAGTAAGCAACACAGGGAAAAGTTCCTAGAGTACTGTGTAAATGTGGCCTCCACAGTCATTGCACGAAACCGAAGTTGAAGCGGCTCTATGATTCACTAGTATTATGAGAATATTTTGTAAGAAGCATAGAAATAGCACGCACAAAACTGCAATGACAAACGGTGCACTGGGGTAGTACCTAAGAGAAACAGATTGTCTGTGTGGTGAAAAGCACTGTTGTGCTTCTTATCCTTAAATAAAGTAAGGCAAATTTATATTTAATTTCCTATCCTCCGTGATAAATTGCTCTCTTGTATTCTGATGTGATAAACTGCACTTCTTGCACATTTTAGAGAAAAACCGCACTTTTTGTAATTATTTTGTATTATTTAAACCTACATGTTTTGATCGATAAATAAAGATGCCCATAAATATTTGAGTTTGCACAAAATGGGCACCAGCTTCGTTGGCGGGATTATGTAAGGCAGGAGGGGTTTTTAGTCAGTTGGAGTCTGACACTATCCAGACTGGCTCACTTTAGAGGCACTTTGGGTGTAAGTCCGACCGGATTTCCCCTCCTGCCAATATAAAAAAAAAAAAAAAAAAAAAAAAAAAAAATACCTACCCTACCTACCCTACCTACCCTACCTACCCTACCTACCCTACCTACCCTACCTACCCTACCTACCCTACCTACCCTACCTACCCTACCTACCCTACCTACCCTACCTACCCTACCTACCCTACCTACCCTACCTACCCTACCTACCCTACCTACCCTACCTACCCTACCTACCCTACCTACCCTACCTACCCTACCTACCCTACCTACCCTACCTACCCTACCTACCCTACCTACCCTACCTACCCTACCTACCCTACCTACCCTACCTACCCTACCTACCCTACCTACCCTACCTACCCTACCTACCCTACCTACCCTACCTACCCTACCTACCCTACCTACCCTACCTACCCTACCTACCCTACCTACCCTACCTACCCTACCTACCCTACCTACCCTACCTACCCTACCTACCCTACCTACCCTACCTACCCTACCTACCCTACCTACCCTACCTACCCTACCTACCCTACCTACCCTACCTACCCTACCTACCCTACCTACCCTACCTACCCTACCTACCCTACCTACCCTACCTACCCTACCTACCCTACCTACCCTACCTACCCTACCTACCCTACCTACCCTACCTACCCTACCTACCCTACCTACCCTACCTACCCTACCTACCCTACCTACCCTACCTACCCTACCTACCCTACCTACCCTACCTACCCTACCTACCCTACCTACCCTACCTACCCTACCTACCCTACCTACCCTACCTACCCTACCTACCCTACCTACCCTACCTACCCTACCTACCCTACCTACCCTACCTACCCTACCTACCCTACCTACCCTACCTACCCTACCTACCCTACCTACCCTACCTACCCTACCTACCCTACCTACCCTACCTACCCTACCTACCCTACCTACCCTACCTACCCTACCTACCCTACCTACCCTACCTACCCTACCTACCCTACCTACCCTACCTACCCTACCTACCCTACCTACCCTACCTACCCTACCTACCCTACCTACCCTACCTACCCTACCTACCCTACCTACCCTACCTACCCTACCTACCCTACCTACCCTACCTACCCTACCTACCCTACCTACCCTACCTACCCTACCTACCCTACCTACCCTACCTACCCTACCTACCCTACCTACCCTACCTACCCTACCTACCCTACCTACCCTACCTACCCTACCTACCCTACCTACCCTACCTACCCTACCTACCCTACCTACCCTACCTACCCTACCTACCCTACCTACCCTACCTACCCTACCTACCCTACCTACCCTACCTACCCTACCTACCCTACCTACCCTACCTACCCTACCTACCCTACCTACCCTACCTACCCTACCTACCCTACCTACCCTACCTACCCTACCTACCCTACCTACCCTACCTACCCTACCTACCCTACCTACCCTACCTACCCTACCTACCCTACCTACCCTACCTACCCTACCTACCCTACCTACCCTACCTACCCTACCTACCCTACCTACCCTACCTACCCTACCTACCCTACCTACCCTACCTACCCTACCTACCCTACCTACCCTACCTACCCTACCTACCCTACCTACCCTACCTACCCTACCTACCCTACCTACCCTACCTACCCTACCTACCCTACCTACCCTACCTACCCTACCTACCCTACCTACCCTACCTACCCTACCTACCCTACCTACCCTACCTACCCTACCTACCCTACCTACCCTACCTACCCTACCTACCCTACCTACCCTACCTACCCTACCTACCCTACCTACCCTACCTACCCTACCTACCCTACCTACCCTACCTACCCTACCTACCCTACCTACCCTACCTACCCTACCTACCCTACCTACCCTACCTACCCTACCTACCCTACCTACCCTACCTACCCTACCTACCCTACCTACCCTACCTACCCTACCTACCCTACCCACCCAATATGTTTAAAAATATAAACACAAAGCAATAATTATCGCTGACATTTTGCTTTAATCGAAGCACGTCCAAAATGAAATGAAAGAAATGAATGACATAACAACATGCTTGTAATGTCAATACTGAAAAAAGTATAAATTTGACAGCACAATCCTCATCTGAAAAAAGTTTCAATTTGACCAAAATGATCCGTCATTTATTGCATAATGAATGTTACATAAAATGTGATAAATGAAGAACCGCTCGAACGATTTTGTGCAAACTTCACATAAACCATCTACTAAATAGTCCGAACAAAGCCTAAATATTTGGTTTGGGTAGATGAGCCCGTTCTTGAGTTATAAAATTACAACGAAACGTGGCATTGATTTTTATATACATATATAGATATATCAGCTAAGATTTTGACGAAAACATATATGCAATTGTATCGTGTTCGGTATCAAATTGAAGGTTATATACCTATTCACATTCCAAAAAATCAAATTATGATTTCAAATATTGCCGTAAAAATCATACAAAAACGTAAGATTTTTTTTCTTATTTAGTCTTGGGTTATAGCTTATTAACTAACACCTAAAACTAACACCAAAAAGTCAGACTGTCTATGTAGTTGATATTTACGCCAATATGACGACATTTAATATCATCCTATTTTTTTGCTGTTAAGTATAGACAAGGATAATTGAATGAGTCCCCTTGGCGATAATAAACACAAAGGAAAAGCAATCAACTTAGCATTTATTAATCCCGCACAGAGCGCATTTTTTACTGAGAATCATACTAGCGTAATGAAATCCATATTTTCAACTTTTTTTTTATTATTTTATTAAAAATACTATAATTTATTATAACTACGTCTATAAATATTAAAAAATTGTTTAATTATATAACATCACGCTAGTACCTATACTCCGAAAGGGTAGGCTGAATGTATGTACATATATGTACTTTATAATACACACACATTTTGGCCCATATAGCCCGAAAAGTTACCACCAAGTTAAAAACCAAAGTTATAGCCCGAAGAATTGCGAAACTTAAGTAGCAGGGCACATTATTCGCAGAACGGATAGCCGATGGGGCAGAAAAGTTCTGGAGTGGCGACCGCGAACCGGAAGACGTTGCGTTGGAAGGCCTCTTTTTTTTATTTGTGATGGGTTTGCTCTTGACTCTAGTCTAGGTCAGGGGTGACAGAGACAGAGTCGATGATGGAGTGAGCTTACCCAGAAGAAGCCTGTTCACTCTAACTTTGAAGAGATTCGTGTTGAAGGCGTTCGGAAACAAGGACGCAGGTAGTGAGTTCCATTCATTGGCTGTGCGCATTATGAAGGATGTTTGGAAGCGCTTGGTGCGAATTGGTGGAATGGCAACAAGGTAAGGATGGTAACTTGCAGTGCGTCTAGATGTCCGATGGTAGAAGGGGGCTGGTGGGATGAGGTCGTGGAGTTCTTGAGCACATTCACCGAAGTACAGTCTGTAGAAGACCGACAAGCAGGCAACCTTGCGGCGATGAGCCAAGCTATGAAGCTTGGCATCCTCCAGTTCAACGTCGCCAATGAGCCACTTGGCTCTGCGCTCCACCGAGTCAAGCGCGGTAAGCTGATACTTAGCTGAGCCATCCCAAAGGTGGGGATGCCCAGTTTTTTGGCCGCAATTTGGGCTTTGTACTCAATGGAACCGCCGAAGTTGAAACTGGTTGTCAACTCCATGCCTAGGAGCTCGAGCCGATCAGTCTCAGGAACAGACGACCCCGAAAAGTAGGATCGAAAAGACTCCTTTTAGCAGTAAAAAGACACCTAGGTGGGAAAGGCCTCCCACGTTAAGTTATGTGGCAGGTGGGCAGGGCACATTGCTCGCAGAACGGATGGCCGATAGGGTAGAAAGGTTCTGGAGAGGCGACCGCGAACTGGAAGACGTTGCGTTGGAAGGCCTCCCGCCAGATGGACCGATGACCTGGTTATGGCTGCAGGAATGTGCTGGATGCGAGACGCACGGGGTCGGTCAATGTGGCGACGCCTGGGGGAGCCTATGTCCAGTAGTGGACGTCTTTCGGCTGAAATGATGATGATGACACATTTTGCCAGTTACGTTAGCGTTTATTTCAAAACTGTAATAATAAAGAGCTATAATTGTTTGATTGTTGTATGTAGTAATCGATGGAGGTACCTGCCGATTCTATTTCAATAAATATATTATTGGTAGAAACCTACAATGCCAGTAATGCCCAGGTTTTTAGGGTTCCGTACCCAAAGGGTAAAAACGGGACCCTATTACTAAGACTTCGCGATCCGTCTGTCCGTCTGTCTCCAGGCTGTATCTCATGAACCGTAATAGCTAGACAGTTGAAATTTGCCCAGATGATGTATTTTTGTTGCCGCTATATCAATAAATACTAAAAACAGTATAAAGTAAATATTAAAGGGGGGCTCCCATACAACAAACGTGATATTTTTGCCGTTTTTTGCTCGATATTAATAACGGCTACATGTAGACGCTTGAAATATTCACAGAATGTTTAGTTGTATATTTACTTCAAAAAATAATAATTAATAAATTAAAATAAAATAAATTAAGGGGGGCTCCCATACAACAAACGTGATTTTTATGCAGTGTTTTGCGATAATGGTACGGAACCCTTCGTGTGCGAGTTCGACTCGCACTTGGCCGGTTTTTTTTTATATGTAGTGTAAACGCGTTGTTTCATCAATTGTTAGTATCAAAAATGATTAAATAAGTTGGAGAATTAATGATAAGACCTTTTGTTAGACTAAAAACCCGGCCAAGTGCGTGTTGCACTTTGCACATTTAGGGTTTCGTACTAATTTATCAATGTATTGGTACTTTTTAGTATAATATTGGTTTTAATAATAAACATTATCACCAAATTTCAAGTTTATAGGTCAATGGGAAGTAAAAAATTCTTCGGAGCAAAAGGTGTGACAGACAGACGGACACGTGAGTGACACCAATAGGGCTCCGTTTGCACCCTTCGGGTACAGGACCCTAAAAATTTATGGAAAAACGCTTTTCACCGAAATTTGAAATCGTTGATTATATTATACGTCTTTTAAACATTGGTTGTGTTAACTACGGATCAAAAAACGGGACTTAACTGTCATGCTACTTTTTATCCTGAAAAATACACATCAGCTGTGGGATACGCCGCGAGAGCTTAGCCTAAAATAATATGATGAAGCTGCCATTAAAAAAAGGGGCAAAAACCCCTTTATTTAAAAACAATTTGAGCTTTTAAATTTTAATTAAACTTCATCCCAGGGAAAGCGGTTAGAATAAACTTAACCTCTATCTAGTTTACATTTTAATGGTCTGGTTAATATTTATACTGGCTCAGTAAAGATTTACTTAAACTCGTACTGCGCTTCATCTAACCTTATTCAAAGCAAATTGCTTCTGTAATTCTGAAAAGAATACGGTATTATTTTTTATGTGAATATTGTTTTAAATTCTTTATAGTAACATTTATTATTTACAACAGATTGTAACTAATAAAATATATAACGTATGTATTTACAGACTATTAGGCTTATTCTTTATTGGACACCAAAACCAATATTATGCACTGAGATATTAAAGTAAAAACATGTATAAAAGCGAGCAACATTTCAATTAATTGATGGATTAAAATGCAGTTCAATTTACATTAAAACAAATGAAACTTGGAAAGGTACTGTTATAAACTTAGCAAAGTATACCTTTATAAGTATAACTATCTTGTGTACTAGTATGGTTAAGTTGTGTAAGGCATAATTTAATTAATTATTCATAAAATAACCACTTATATATAATCCTATTAGGGTAGAAATAAAAAAGAAAATTGTCTTAAATACCTAACAATTCGTCATAATTATTGCATACATCATTTTATTATTGGCTCGCGCTTGACCACTATCTCACCTGATGGTAAGTGATGATGTGATCGACGATGAAGCACGCTTGCCTAGAAGAAACCTATTCACTCTTGACTTGAAGACTCCCAGGTTGTAGCTATCAGGAAATACAGACTCTGGCAGGGAATTCCACTCTACGTTTCGCACATATTCCGCTGTACGCATAATGAAAGTACTCCCAAAACGTTTGGTGACCAACGATAAAAAACCGACAGACTGGCAACTTGCAGTAGCAGTAGTTACGATATACAAGCCCATTACTGTCCCACTGTAGGAAAAAGGGCTTTTCTCGTAAAGCGAAGGCACGCACCTGCAGAGCAGAGCGTAGCGGACGCAGAGGAACCGCTCTGCGCCCGTCGTAGGTATTTTGCATACAAACGCTCGTACGTGATCATGCTGTTGTAACACATCTATCTTTAAATTTTTTGGTATCTTATGCACTATATCTAGGTTTCTATGAAAGCAAAAATAAAAATTTGGAGACACAAATTCAGTATAAGCTTCCAAAAATCTGCTGTTTTGCACAAATTTTATCTGAACTTTGGCCGTTCATAATGTACTCATAAATTTTAAAAGTAAAGAAAACATCTCGATAGAAACCTTGCACATGTAATGGAGATTCTAAATGACAAATATCTATTTCACAAACTTGTAAGGCTTATTCAATAACAGGTATTTCTTGGAACAGGTTTAATGCAATTTTCGAACACTATTTATCACAATCTCTCTCTCTTTTCGCTTTGCTTTTTTTTCAAACATTGCGCTGGATGAAACTACAAAAGATTTTAAAATGAGAATCAAGTCTAAACGGCCAGTCGTAATTTTTTGGCGCAATAATATATAAAAAATAATGCTAGTATATAAAAGCTGCTAAGCGAGAAACAGGCGAGGCTAATGTATCTACTTTTTTATGCATACATGTAAAGTAGTCTTTTGTCACCGTTTTGTCTCATCTCTAACAAATTGTTCCGATTTACGCATAGTACTCGCAGGGTTTTTCTTAGTGAAGAAAGACTACGTTTAGGATAAATATATGCAATATATTCAAATGCATACAAGAGTGTGATATCTATCAAAATCTTGCTTCCAACTAATATTATAAATTTGAATGTTTGTGTATCAATCATTCTCTCAATCGCCTGAACGGAATTGCATGAAAATTGTTAGTTAATTGCCATGTTTCTGTACTATTATTTATAGGTAGTCTGGTGACATAACCAGTTTCTTGTGTGTGAAACGCATAGATTACAAAATGGATGAACGACTAAGGTTGTACTATTATTTATTCTGTTGCTAAGGCAATAACATTTTACCCCGCCTTTCCAAAAGTAGTCCCTGCAAAAAAAAAACGGTTCATCTGCAATAGGAGCCGGCTTATCATAATTTAGTAGACCCGATTTTAGATAGCTGGCAAGGCTGAATGTCTAGTAGTCTGAATTTGGGACTGCTTACCAAGAATATAATATCAAAGGTCAAAGTCATCGGTCTGTTCCTAATACTCTACGATTAGCAGTCGCAACAATCCTTCCATAACCCCCACAATATGCGGCCCAAAATTTGGCAAGTTTTTTTTTTTTCGTCACTCATCTAAGAACACTTGGGCGGTCAAGACGTATCTAACAATCTCTTACATAAAAGGGCCTACATACGCTTTAGTGCCGTAAAACGGCAACTTTCTAAAGCATAATTCTTAGTAACGGCTAGGTTAAAAGGTTTGAAAAAAAAATATGTTATTGATTTTGAAAAATAATTAACAACACGATATTTTTTTGCAACTTTTGGAAACTCCCCCAAAGATGTTTAAAAATATTTTTACACAGAAAAATTGGTGGCTAGTATTTCTTCATAACTAACATAGCATATGTAAATCAAATAATATTTTGCAAACAAAACTGTTCAAAGGGAGGTTCAATATTGATATTTTGGCATCGAGCGGACGCACGGTCAGTACTGCGTTAACATTGGGGCGTATATAGCGCCTTAATTACATAAATCCGTCAAGTGGTTTGAAAGATATGATATGTAATTATTGATAATGGTTGTTAACCAACGTTAAATCATTATTTTAAATGAAAAATGGTTAAAAGAACCTAAATATCATTTTAAATAACTAAATAACGATACCCCACTTGACATAGCCCGTCGATTTTTTTTCATTTTGGCAATATGGCTTCTGGCTGGTTGTCGCTCTGGTGAATTTTGATTACTGTCATGTCTTTTGTGACATTCGCAAGATTAAGAGGAATTGATTGACGCAAGAATCATCAATATCAAAAACAAAAAGAAAAACTTGGCTACAAGTAGGGAAAGTATGCGTCACCACACCACAGCGTAATTTAAACGGTAATCGCTCAGCATAATGCTGGGACGGGTTATTGGACGACTCGCCCGAATTTAACTCGCCCGAATCGGGCGAATTGTCCACTATTAAAAATATTCATTTTTCTGTGTCGATTCGCCCGAAGTTATTTTATCGGTGGGCGAATCGACCACTCCAATATTATTTAGTGGACGACTCGCCCGAATTTTATTTTAGAGAACAAACAATATAAAAGTACAGTCGTGCTCATCCGTATCGGTAATAATATGAAGAATTAATCGAAGTTATTAGATATTGTTCTAGAAACTAGGAAAGCAATTCAAACTACCAGGAGGGCAGAATCATGAAGAAGTATTTGCAGAGCTAGAATCATTAGCGGTAGAGACTAACGAAATACTAGGGCTTCAGAATCGAAAATCGCCCGGTACTCTTTTTACCGCTCATGATTCCAGCCTAGCTTCCTCATGATTATAATCTCCTGGTACTTAAGTTAGTCTTTATCGGTACCGAAATGACCTGATAGCGTATAGAACTTTCTCTTTATTTTTTTTAGTAGCGAATATTGCTGTCTCCCTCTTAGTGTTTTGTCGCCAATGAATCAAAATAATCATGAGCGGTAAAAAGAGTTCGAGAGTACGTTGAGATTTGAACGTTAGATATGATAAACAGGCGATAAAACAATAAGAGGGAGACAGCATTATTCGGTAAAGACTAACTTAAGCACCAGGAGATTATAATCATGAGGAAGCTAGGCTGGAATCATGAACGGTAAAAAGAGTACCGGGCGATTTTCGATTCTGAAGCCCTAGTACTAAGTTAGTCTCTACCGCTAATGATTCTAGCTCTGCAAATACTTCTTCATGATTCTGGCCTCCTGGTAGTTTGAATTGCTTTCCTAGTTTCTAGTACAATATCTATTAACTTCGATTAATTCTTCATATTATTACCGAGACTGGTGAGCACGACTGTACTTTTATATTATTTGTTCTCTAAAATAAAATTCGGGCGAGTCGTCCACTAAATAATATTGGAGTGGTCGATTCGCCCACCGATAAAATAACTTCGGGCGAATCGACACAGAAAAATGAATATTTTTAATAGTGGACAATTCGCCCGATTCGGGCGAGTTAAATTCGGGCGAGTCGTCCAATAACCCGCTGGGACTCACGTGTGAGACGGAGCAACAGCGCTGATTTTCAGCGATAGCCGGCGCCGACTGGATGACGTCAAACCGGAGTAGCATAAACAAATTCAATTTAAAATAAACAATATTCTCATACGCTATTTGTCTACATGTCTTTTTATTTCTCTTTTTCGCGGGTCTGCCGGTAGAAATTTCTTAAGAAATAAGCAGTAGGTACCTCTATTGTTTTGATGTGTTTACTGTGTGTACATTAATATTATTATTTTTCTTTGTTTAATAAAGGTACATACATATAAAGACATTAATAATGGGATTGACATGGTATGCATATGATTCCAAATATTTTGACATTTCGATAAACGCTATTGCTGATACAATAGAATTCCCCTTGTCTAGAAGCCCAAGCGCTATTAAACCTTTTAAAGAAAAACTCTTTTGACATTGCACGAATAAACGGATTAATAATATCATTCCAATAGAAAATTGGAATTTCAGGTTCAACGGTTATCTCATTATAACATTCTGTGTAACTTGGCTTTTAATGAAAAACATAAAATATTTGATTATAAATTCAGTAAAAGTGATATTGTGTATTCAGACGAAAGAACTTGTTTAATTTGTATTAATGAAGGTTTAAAATCTTTTACAAATATTTT
This sequence comes from Anorthoa munda, assembly GCA_945859665.1. Lineage (NCBI taxonomy): Eukaryota > Metazoa > Arthropoda > Insecta > Lepidoptera > Noctuidae > Anorthoa > Anorthoa munda. The sequence continues at coordinate 15,899,640 of OX243896.1, read as the reverse complement.
TTTAAAGACGAGCTTAGGTAGAAGGTAAGTGCTCTTTAAGAAAATAATATTATTTGAGTACTTATAACGATACTGCCTATAGTATATTTCTTTTTAGGGTTCCGTACCCAAATCCGTAAAAACGGGACCCTATTACTGAGACTCCGCGGTCCGTCTGTCTGTCTGTCTGTTTGTCTGTCACCAGGCTGTATCTCATGAACCGTGATAACTAGACAGTTGAAATTTTGTCACAGATGATGTATTTCTGTTGCCGCTATAACAACAAATACTAAAAACAGAATAAAATAAATATTTAAGCGGGGCTCCCATACAACAAACGTGATTTTTTTTTGCCGTTTTTTGCGATAATGGTACGGAACCCTTCGTGCGCGAGTCCGACTCGCACTTGGTCGGTTTTTTAGTATACAATTAATATTTGAGTAAATATTGAATTAGTTAAAACATGTAATACAAGATGTGATGATATTTTTAAAACTGCTGAGGAACCAGAATTAAATCCAATATATTCTTAGTTACAGTCAGGCTGCAATCAAAGCCATGGCATCCTACGAAGTGAACTCTAAACTTGTTCTGGATGCTATCCAAACTCTAAACAGGCTTGGGAAGCATAACAGAATAAGACTGATGTGGGTCCTGGGCACTAAAGAATCCATGGTAGCGAAATGGCAGATGAACTGGCAAGAGAAGGCTCAGCAAATGATTTGTGTGGGTCCAGAACCATGTGTTTTGGACGTGTCTCGTAAAAGCCACATTCAGGGAGTTTGCAGACCACAAACAACAAAAATTGATTGATTGATTTTTAAAGGTCGTTATTGATATAAAGGCATAAAAAGTTTAACAAAAAACCGGTCAAGTGCGAGTCGGACTCGCACACGAAGGGTTCCGTACAATTATCGCAAAACACTGCATAAAAATCACGTTTGTTGTATGGGAGCCCCCCTTAATTTATTTTATTTTAATTTATTAATTACTATTTTTTGAAGTAAATATACAACTAAACATTCTGTGAATATTTCAAGCGTCTACCTTTTGCCGTTATTTATATCGAGCAAAAAACGACAAAAATATCACGTTTGTTGTATGGGAGCCCCCCTTTAATATTTTTTGTTGTTATAGCGGCAACAGAAATACATCATCTGTGAAAAATTAAACTGTCTAGCTATCACGGGTCATGAGATACAGCCTGGAGACAGACGGACAGACAGACAGACAGACAGACGGATCGCGAAGTCTTAGTAATAGGGTCCCGTTTTTACCCTTTGGGTACGGAACCCTAAAAAGATCTTATTCTAAATGTAAACTAACATAAGTACATCAAATAATGTTAAGTAGGCTAAACGCCTCATATAACATTAATAATTTAAATGTTGACAGTTCCTGATTAACAACAATATATTAAACAAAGTAAATTATGAAGGGTTTGCAGACCCACATTTTTTTATTAAAGTTTCACACCCACCCACCACACATCACACATCACATCATCAGCCTATTAATGTTCCCACTGCTGGGACACAGGCCTCCTCTCTGTGAGAGGGAACCACCAACCCACCAATTTATTTTTATTTGAATGATTTTATACAAAAAAACCGAATACCTTATAATATTATTTTTTAGGTCTAGTAGCTGATATTTAAGTAGTTCAATATTATCATTACAAAACAATTAAAACATAAGCACGGTAACAGCAATTAATTACGTCGGTAAGATAGTAAGTGAGCTAGCGTCAAGCCACTAGGAAATGTTGTCAACAAACACATTGGCTGTCTAATACCGGTCTGGAACACTCCAAGAAATTCCTGGGTTCTACGTTCAAAGCACGGGAATGCATATATTTGGAATATGAGCAGGGGGCAAATCCGCTACCTGCTTGGGGCCTTTACTGACCACTTTGGAACCAACCACATGCTCATGAAGATAGGTCTAACCGCGACACCCATGTGCGGGTTGTGTGGGGAACATACGGAACGCATGGAGTACCTTCTGTGCACATGCGATGCACTGGCTGGTAAGCGAATGAGTCTCCTAGGGATTGGATATCCAAAACCAGAATAATATAGGCTCATATCTCCTTTTCTCGTTGTAAAACTCATGAAGAGAGTTTTCGACGAGATTGGGGAGGAGTATATTATCTAGGGGACCACAATAGATCCCAATGGGTCGAAGTGTCCGAGTTATTTCTTGCCCCCTCCACAAGATAAGATCTATAGATGTATCAATACATCGGAACTTGGAAGCCCGCATCAAACGTCGGCAAATATTTGAATGAGCCGATGTTATTTGTTCTTACTTTGGTGCTTGTGTGTAAGTGTACATTATGGAGCATCGTGACAATTCCTTGAATCAACTTAAATATTAGAGTATCCATCCATTTCTATCCATACATTCATTCATCAGTCCATTGTATTAGATATTACAATGTTTATGGTGGTGTTTGTACATATAATAAAGGTTTTTCATTTTAGGTTGGCCATAGCAGTCATTGACCTGGCTATTTATATTTATTGACAGTAGTTAAAATAAAATTTTACCGTAATCTTTATACAAGACGAGCAGTTGCCCGCGGCTTCGTTCCCGTGGGCCACCCCACAGGACCCGTTTTCGGGATTAAAAATAGCCTATGTTACTCAGGAATAACGTAGCTTTCTATTGGTGAAAGAATTTTTTAAATCGGTCCAGTAGTTTCGGAGCCTATTCGGTACAAACAAACAAACAAACAAACAAACAAAAAAATCTTTCCTCTTTATAATATTAGTATAGATTGACAGTAGTTAAAATAAAATTTGACCGTAATCTTTATACAAGACGAGCAGTTGCCCGCGGCTTCGCTCCCGTGGGCCACCCCACAGGACCCGTTTTCGGGATTAAAAATAGCCTATGTTACTCAGGAATAACGTAGCTTTCTATTGGTGAAAGAATTTTTTAAATCGGTCCAGTAGTTTTGGAGCCTATTCGGTACAAACAAACAAACAAACAAAACAATCTTTCCTCTTTATAATATTAGTATAGATAAAATTACAAATTTAAAAAACCCCCGATTTTAATTTTAATTTCATGCTTTTTAAACTGCATATAATATACCTAGTAGCAGACACGCTTCAATCGCCAATCTATCGAAGCACGTTATAATGACACGATATCTTGCGAAAAAATCCAGATTCAAAGAGTAAAAATGCGAATAACTTTTGAACGGCTAAACCGATTTTATTCAAACATAGCTAAGAACATTCTCGACAAAGTCACCTTTCAAACAATTAAAGTCAAAATCGGTTTATCCGTTTAGGCGCTATGCCACAGACAGACACACAGATACACAGCAATACACATCAAACTTATAACATCCCTTTTTTTCCGTCGGGAGTTAAAAACAAAGTCGCTCCCACTGTTTGTACGCTAAGATTTTTTAAACTTCGCAACGGATTTTAATGGAGTTTTCACCAATAGATAGAATGATTCAAGTGGAATGTTTGTATGTAGTACACATGCATATTATAGTAGAGCAAAGCCGAGAAATTCAAAGATTTGTAATGTCATGTCGTAACAAACATATTTTTGTGCGCTTACATTGCAAACACTGGCTAAACCTTACGAGATAGATCAAATTAATGTACTATGGAATTGTATTTCTTACAAAGATAAAAAAAAATGAGATGGTATATGTTTATCTCCTAAGGACAACCCACAATAACCATTTTTATCTATTATAAATTTAAAAAAAAATGGGCTATTTTAAACAATACAGTACTATTCATTATATGATTAAATACATGAAATACGTTGTGCATTTCATGTAGATCAAAATTGCCCAGTACATTATATAATTAAAATTAATATCTTAGGAGTTAACGCAAAATAAAAATTAACGCGCGCGAAAACTAAATTCAAGCGGGCGCACACCGATGACGGGATCCTACGACAGAAAAATCCTGGTAGGTATAATATCCTTTTCTTTACTACTCGTGCGAAGCAGGAGCGGGTTGCTAGTCCTTAAATAAAACAGTACACCTTCTCCATAAACATGAAACTATTCCAAATCTCACACTCCTTCGTGTTTGCAATATGTTTAAAAAGAAATTAAGCACTAATGAGCCGTCCTAAATAGACATCTATCGTGGGGATCCTCAGCATTTAACTTAACGTACTTATTTTTTAGGGTTCCTATAAAGAAAAAATAGGTAAAATGCAACGTCGTCTATTCCCATGTTAATAGTTTTAACATGGGAATAGACGACATTGCATTTTAACTTTTAACAACTATAGAGTATGCGACCATCATTATGGGTGCCTTCTTGTTCTGTTTCATGCATAATTGGGTTGGTGAATTTAAAAAAAATACGTTTTTTTATATGTATTTTGAAACTTTACATATCATAAATTATAATGTCATTGCAGAAATCTCTTAAATATTTTTTTTTCAATTTATTATAAGCAATTGAAAATCGATAAAATTTTAAAAAGAACCACCTGTCTACAAACGGGCCATGATTGGTTGCCATGTTGGTGACGTCATAACGTTCAAGAAATTTCACAATAATACAGTGTCAACTGCACGTGAATTGACTAAAAATATCCGAAAATTAGTGCAAAAATATTATAAAACAACAAATTTTATTTAGTCATGTGTGATAAAGGATTCATAAAGGCTAATGTCGATAATATACCTGATGGACGATTTGGAAGTTTTGAGCATAAATAAAGTAGTCGTAATGAATATTACGTGTTAGTGGACCGGTGTTAGTTATTGTTGTTTACCAGGTACATTTAGAAACATAATTGTCATAACGTAATCGTTTTTACATATGGGTAGGTGATATTAGATAGAAACATCGACTTTGGATATCAAAAAAATTCATTAGATACCACTAAATAACATACACATAAACATAACATTTTCGTTAATTCACATTATTTACATATCCCTTAATAATATTAAACACTAATATCTATATTACATATTTACAAACACTAAAAAGTTTGTAGAACAGAAACGTGAAAATATTAACTTGGTAGATTTTCCTTACACTAATTCGTCAGTAAATATCTCTTAAATGCGTCGACCTATTTTCATAATTCAAACAGAAATATTAGTTTTACGCCTAAATCTGTCATTTAAGAATAAAATAATGAATATATCTCCATAAACAAAAAATCATGTTTTTAAGTTACGTAATATACAACAATGTCAACTTTGCTCGAAAGTTCCCTTAAAAAGTTACTTTTCTCAGTAAAGACTGAGAAAAGTAATGATCAAAGTAAGAAATGAATACGGATCTAATACTAAATTAAAACAAGATAATAACATAATTAACTCATTATAATTGGAATCTAGTTAGACATAGAACATTTCTCAAATTTAGTACAGATTGCTAGGTACTTGGCTATTGCGCGAAACACATATAATGGGGATCTTTTTGTAGTGTTCGTACATTATGATCAATATATTCGATATTCATCAATATATTGACGATAATAACAAGATTGAATCGGTTAAAAGTCAAAACACTGTGTAAACTATGTGCCACAATGAGTAGAAATGAACGTTGTGACGTCACACGGGCTCGGGTTTGTTCGGAAAACTGTCGGGGTGGTTTCGGTACTGGATTAAAAAAAATATTTTCCATTGGATTTTACTTTGTAATTACAATGAAAAAAAAACTAAATATAGTTTTGTATGAAAACTTATATATGATCTTTCCATTTCTTACAAAAAAAAAAGGTTCAACAAACCAATTCGGAAGATTTATCTTTGGCCGATTACCAAATATTTGTTTCATTAGAGATTCAAAACCATGTGCGGCTTGAAATCCAATATACCTTGGTTTGGGTTCTACCATTTCCAATTAACCATTCCATAAAATAACTGTTAAGATTTATTGTTATTTTAATCCAATGAACGCAACCCACAAAAGTTTAGCAATTTACGGAGAAGCTAATTAGGGAAATTAAGATTATGAATAATTTACGCACACTCTAGATTTTTGATGAGATAACCTTAATTTTTATGACAATGAAGAAGCACTTTAGGAAAAGATTTTATTAATTACTTAATTAAACATCTCAGCGAGGGTTTGGGCTTTTACACGATTTTATGCAATAGACTGACCCTTATTACATAGGAATTACGATAATAAATACATATTTATTATTACAAGTTGTAGCGTAAACGCTACAAGACTCTTTGCTTTTGCCTTGTTTTAATTTGTTAAAGCAGGCCTGTTACAATTATTCGTTTAGTGTTTTACCTTTTTCTATATTTTCGGTGTAATTTATTTTTAATTCAGAATTATACGTTATCGTTGCGTTAAAAGTTTTATTCTTTTTTATAACGCTACAAAGTGTATTTAATATTACGACGAGTAATGATATAGAATAAAGTATATGATGACAAAATATGCAATAGTTCTTGATATTCCACAAAATATCTGACCCCTTCACTAAAACATGGATACGTGTTCTTCTTCAATCTTGAATTGCATATATTGCACGCATTTTCGCATCAGGGCGAACAATACTTTTTAGGGTTCCGTACCCAAAGGGTGAAAGCTGTCACCAGGCTGTATCTCATGAATCGTGATAGCTAGACAGTTGAAATTTTCACAGATGATGTATTTCCGTTGGTGCTATAACAACAAATACTAAAAATAGAATAACATATATATTTTAGTGGGGCTCCAATACAACAAACGTGGTGTTTTTGCTGTTTTTGCGATAATGGTAAGGAACCTTTCGTGCTCAAGTCCGACTCGCACTTGGCCGGTTTTTAAGATGTGAGATGGGGGTGCAAATGCTTTGGCCAAGAGAGAATTGAAGTCTGGATTCAGGCTTTCAGGGTTTTGGCGTTCCACTTAAAGTTTCCACCAGAAATCGCACATCTCTTGCTTTATTCTTGTCTCTGTATAAAATATTGGCTAACGGTTTTTTTTATGGAAGTGGCAGTATACATATATATATAGCCAGGATTTTAGACAATACGGAGGAGGGTTTAGCTTACTGGGACACGAACTCCTCTCCGTGAAAAGGAGGGAGCCATAAATGCTTCCACTACGAGGGCCCATTGGTGAATGCCATATGCTGAAACTAGCATCTGGCATTCACCAATGTTTTAATTTAACATTTTGACAGAAGTGGTGATGAAATAAATTACACAAATAAAGTACTTAAGGTGGACCTAAGTCGGGGCCGTTATCACTGAACCACGACTGTCCTCTCTAACTAACTGCCAGTTTCTGAATGAAGAATTAGAAGACTTTTCAAACGCTATTTTAGCATGAGAAACTGTCAAACTATACCATTTTTTTTAAAACTTTAACAAGTAATTTAGTGTTTGTCATGTTATTAATTCAAATTACTCAATTTAAAAACCGGGCGTTAGTTGGGCAGAGGTAAACATCATTTCTCCTGTTATATTATAGTCATCTGTAATAGAGATTGAATCCATAGTTATGTCTGATCCAATTTGTTATCTCAAACATAAAATATCAAAGAAATAGCTACTGTCTGCGATTGTCACATAAAAAAGAAACATTATATAGTTTTCTATGTTATATGTTAGTACGGGGAGCTCGTTTGTGGCTTGTTAGTATCGATAACTGGCCGGTTCGTTACGATTGGCTTGTTCAGTTTGTCGGCAGTACTAGACCTCATGTAGCTATATCTACGTAAACATTACTATATATTTATCCACCTGATGTAATTTCGTTCAAGTCTTTATAAGAGCCATAAAAGAGCATAAACCAATAAATAAATAAATAAATAACTTTATTTACATAAGAAAATCATACAATACATGGATTCCCTGACTCCTGTGCTAGGTGATTGACATGTGTTACAGGAGCCAGTTCTCTCTTCCGGGGAGGAATCACAATTCATTCTTATAGAGATTAACAGATTATAAATTAAAACTAAGGTACATATATTAAACTAATAATAAAATTAAAATCAAAGTCTAATGTGTTTGTGTGTGAGTGTGTGAGCGAGTATATTTGTGAGTGTGATTGTGTGTGTGTGTGTGTGTGTGCACGTATGTGATAATGGATCTACGTGTATTGCACTAATGGAAGGATTTGTCTCACGAGATGGTCACTAGTATTTGCTCTGTTTCTTCGTAGCTGAGGGACAATAACCATGGCTTAAGGCTCTGCTTGACTTTATGCACAGTAAGTCTGAAGCGAGTATACCAACGAGCAGCGAGTGTACCTATTTCATTTTTATAAAGAGGTAGAATTGTTTATGTTTAACCAACTTCAAAAAAGAGGAGGTTCTTCATTTGACTGTATGTTTTTGTATATTTGTTAGTTATGAAAGTTAGTGCTTTTCATGTGGTCCATTTAAATCAGATCAAGATCTGGTAAGTAGTTTTTAAGTTATGCTTAATAATGCGTATCGTCATGGTAATATAAGGTACCAAAACTAAAAAGAGAAAACTGTTTTAATAAAAAATTAAACCGACTTCCAAAAAAAAACACTAAAAAGAGAAAAATAAAATAAACCGACTTCCAACACAAAACACATTTATTTTTGTGCACGTGGGTATACTGTCCTCATTAAATCAAAAATCTCTATGTCACTGACGTTTGCTGTAAGGGAACCCAATTATGGGTTAAGCTCGCCTTTGAACATAACCTGTCCTACTGTATTTGTATATGTATGTTTTTGTTTGTACAATAAAGAATATGAACATGATATTTTTGTTATTGTTGACATGTTTGTTAAAGCTAATCTCTAGGTTTTGCCTTCTGATCTGATTCCCAAAATTCAATTCTTTGACGGATTCACGGATAGGAAGCCACACCATCGCTGAGTGCAATTATTTATTCATATTATTTTTAACCTGAGTTGTGCCACTGTAGAACAAACTCCATTCCTTTTTATTATATATCCCAGTTTTGGTAAAATGTAGACGAGTGCCACAGACTACTCTTTTATCTGGAAGAACGGACGGTTTTAGTGGAACAAGTCAAGTGAGTCGCCGAAAAAGCTGAGCATTTATTTAATAGCTACTCGGCTAATGGTTGCCTGAAAGATCGAAAAACCGAGACCTTTCTTAAAAAATCCAGCCATATTATTCATCCATTTAGATAAGTACGAAATAAACGAAGGCTGGCTTTTTAACCGACTTACCAAAAAGGAGGAGCTGTTCTATGTTCAATATTATGTTTGTTTTTTTTTATTTTTTGTGTATTTTCACGCATATCTCCGTCAATTTTGGACCGATTTTGAAAATTCTTTTTTTGTTTGAATGAGTATGTTTCGAAATTGGTCATTTTGATTTGGTGAAGATCTGATGAAGAACTTCGAAGATATACAACAGAACTCTTCAATAAATTACGGCAAATCTCTCGGGATTGCTGCAATCGCATGTCTGTTTATTGTTTATACCATTTCATAACAAAACATCACGCCAGTACGCTCTTAAGGGGTACGCAGATCACTCTTTTCACCGGTTTTGTTCAATTTTCATGATTTTCGCGTAATCTATTCTGGCGTTATAGGTACCTTAACCAACTTGCCTATTAGGTAGGTACAACTAAAAAGTGAAAAATAAAAAGCTTTTTTACAAAAAAATACTACCGACTTCCAAATAAAAAAATCTATAAAGTGAAAAATAACTTTATTTTTGGAAGTCGGTGTCCATAACGCATAAAATGGTACTTACCTAAAAAAGCTTTTTATGTTAAATAAGATCTAGCTACAAAAGGAGGTGACTATTGGTTCTGGTTAACATTCAGTCTAAACAGATGCAGCCAAAAGTCAGTATTTTAAATGGAGTGACTGCCTATTAACGATCAACATCATCATCATATCAGCCGAAAGACATCCACTGCTGGACAAAGGTCTTCCCCAAGCGTGGCCACATTGACCGGTCCCGTGCGTCTCGCAACCAGCGGATCCCCACAACCTTCACCAGATCATCGGTCCCATCGGCCATCCGTTCTCCGAGCAACGTGTCTTGCCCACTGCCACTTAAGTTTGGCAATCCTTCGGGCTATGTCGGTTCTCTTGCGACACTTCTATACTTCTGATTCGATCACGCAAGGAAACTCCGAGCATAGCCCTCTCCATTGCCCTTTGAGTGACTGTAAGCTTTCTGATAAGGCCCATTGTAAGTGACCACGAGCCTATCAACGATAACTGTTATGAACACATAAATTCAGATAGGTAGGATCTTGGAACATTGAAAGATCCTTTTAATCTTGACAGACACTATAAGACGGGGCTAATCCCATAATCGTGCACAATGAACCTCCAGTAGGTAAAATATAACCATTAGTTTCCTGAAACATTTCAAGTGCGAATTATTTTGACAATGACGAATGGTTTGCCATCATTATTAATGCATTTTTCAAAAGGAAGACATAAATAAAATTGTCACAGCTGTCGCGAGGATTGCAAGCATTTTGTTTGAAATATTTTGATTGAATTCAATAATACAGGGGAGGTTTTAAGTATCATTACGGGCAGATGGGAAGATGAAATGTTGCCATCCCGGGAAGATCCTGGATGAGGATGGCGCAGGAGCGCGTGGATTGGTACAAGAAGGAGCCTATACTTAGTTATGAGCTAAGTCGGCTGCTGATGATAATGATTGTTATGGGTGGTAGATATAACTGTTATAACTTCTAATCGTGCACCTTATAAAAATACATTTAAGGCTTATTTTATGAAATTAATTTCTTGTATAATGATTTTACGACCAATTTTTGCTTGAATACTTGAATAAAAATGCTTTCAAGAAAACACTTATTAGTAAGAAATAATCTAAAACCTAGAGCTCTTCACTAAGAGCGCTTCATCGAAAATACAAGTAAAGTCAAAATTTAAAATAAACCCCGACTAATTTTTATTTCATGCTACATAATTTATCTAGTACATAGTAGATACGCTTCGATCGGCAATCTATTGAACACGTAATTATGATACGATATCTTGCGAAAACACCCCGATTGGAACAGTAAAACGCCCATAACTTTAGAACGGCTGAACCGATTTTATTTAAACACATAGCTAAGAACACTCTCGATAAAATCACCTTTCAAACAAAAATAAATCAAAATCGGTTCACCAGTTTGGACGCTATGATGCCACAGACAGACACACAAATACACAGATACACAGATCTCCCTCTTTTTCCGTCGGGGGTAAAAAATATAGATTTCATTGTCAATTTAAACACAATTTTACTTATTTTATAAAATCACTATTATTTCCTATGAAATAAATATATGAAATCAAAATCAAATCAAATTTATTGCATCCATAATGTACATACAGGTGGTAAATATAGTTACAGAAACAATTATGGACCCTGTCGGGCACAGCAATATTCTAGGTACAGTCAGTGTCTAGGAGAGAGGAATAACGCTTAATAATTTGCCTATATGCCTGCCTTAATAATTAACATTTAAGTTATCTATTTGCCATCTACCTGATTTTATGTGTGTGTGTTTCTGTTTTTGTATTTTATATATTCACACTATTGACCCTCCTCTAAATTTTGCACCTCCTTTCAGACATATCATTAATGAGATCTACCGACTTCCACACATATAATTCAATACTCCAGCAAAAGCGAAAAGCCGCAGAGAATTCTCCGATCCCATTCATAATGATATTTCTAAATCAATTTATGTTTAAAAGAACAAAGAGAGCATTCCTTTGTACGAATAAAAATGTGGGCGTAAACCGATTTCAGGACTGAAATAGCGAATATATTTTTACATTAAGCCCAATATATCATGAAGACAAATAGTAAATTTATTTCAGACCTCATTTGGGGACTGTATGTTACAGACAACTATTTTTTTTGCTTTATACTCGTAATTGGAACCTATTGGCCATAACTTTTCACAGTAGGTAGGAAGATGTTAGTTTTGGTGTCTTGCGGATTCAGCTGGATAGACGTGTAATGTCGTGGTGGCTAAGTGACTAATGGCCGATTTCTGATTTGAGTATTTGACGCTAAGTATGTGCTTATCTCGATTTAAGCATCTGTCATTCTTGATCATCTGTCACTTTAAGTTTTCTGCGATGCTGAGCAAGGTTTGAGTATACGTTGTCAAGTCATGCCAAAGTATACCCTATGTCATACAAAAAACCTTCATTGACGTTCAATTGTGTTTCACAACTGAGAAAAACACATTTGATCATTCTCAAATTCTCAAACCGTTGTCAACGTTACATCATCGGTGTAGCCAGATTGGGCGGCTTTTTGCCATTTAGGCTACTCGGAATGGTGCCGGGGCGACCAATTTTTACGAGCGGCGCCAATTAGGCTACTTCAGAAAAAAAACATGGGGCGATTTTATGCGATTCCGGAATGAGACTATCTAATACAACATTATGTGAGGAATGATGAAATTAACTGGAAACTAAAATGCTTTTAACAGTTCATCACTATTTTACATTAAACTTCAGTGCGCAACAACACAGGGAAATAAAGAAATAATAAATAATTCTTGTGATTAACGCAATTAAGTTTCGAAGAATGTTTCGTGGTTTTAGTGATGGAATGGTCGTCTTGAGTTTTTTTATAAATGGACATACGAAATTTTCGCCGACTTTGAGCTCGTCGAATCTGGCTACACTGGTTACTTTTGGCAGTTGATAGTTGACAAGCCTGTGCTTAAACGGTGATCAAGCGAAATAAATATAAAATAATATATAAACTGATAAAACGAGTGACAAAGAAGACCTTGTCTTCCTTGGAGACGCCTCCACGAAGACCGATGCGTGGAAGAAGTGTTCGCCCTGAATTATCAAAAACATTAGATTGGATGCAAATATTTTACGCCTGATATATCTCAGATGCTCGAAGAACGGATGGTCAATGGGGCTGTTAAGTTCTGGAGTGGCGACCGCGTGGCGGAATACGCAGCGCTTTAAGGCCTCCCTCTGTAGATCGATGACCTGGTTAAGGTCACGGAAATCCGATGTATGAAAGACGCACAGGACCGGTTGATGTGGTGACGCTGGGGAAGTCCTTTGGCACAAATGATGACGATGATGAGTGAGATCTTCAAGAAAAATATTCAAAAAGTGCCAGTTTTTGTGTGTGTGGTCGCCAGTAGCTTTTCTTGCGCAAAAACCTAGAGTTATTCAACAGGAACTATGTGAAAAGTGGAGATGGACCGGTCATATGATGCGCGATAACCAAGGGACATGGAGAAAAGTGACAAACTGGTAACCAAGAGATGGGCAAAGAAGCCGTTGAAGACAGGGTCAGAGATGGGAATGGGATATGGGAAAGACTACTGGTCCAAGATGTGGGCAAAAAGTGTAAGCAATGGCGCGCTGTGGTGTTGGCGAGTAGGTCAGGACAGACCCCAGTGGAAACTGTTAGTGTAGGCCTATGCGAAGAGGCACACTGAGATTAGGAACATTTTATAAACTATAAACATGTATTGTATAGACTTCAGTTTTATATCTATGATTTCAGAATAAAAGACTTTGTTATTCCGTTTATTTTATTATTATATTTATTTTTTGTTATTATGTCCTAGATTCTAATTCTGGTCATTGTATAATTGTTTTCCAAAGTATATACTTCCAAATACGTTCAACCATTGAAGTGTGTTTAACAAATATCCAAACATACAGACTTTCATATCTATATAAAATAGGTATTAGTAGAATCCACAAGACAAGAAGAGGTTACAACGGATTATTTGGTTTAGGACAGCGATAAAATTGTGTACAGAATTTGGCTTTTGTATGATACGATTTTGGTATCAGAACAGTAAAAGATGATAAAAACAACATGACAAGTCTCATTTATTTATTATTTTACAAAATAAGTAGGCAGATATTATATTGCTCTTTAACACATATTTAAACACAGTCCTCTTGCATAATATCAGACACATATCCAATGGTACCGTCCCTGGCTATTATTGTTTTTCTTCGGAGGTTCTTCGATGGCTAGCAAAGCCTTCGGTCTTGAAAACCTAGGTTAGCCATTAAAAATTGCACCACAATAGTCCACATTTGTTGGTAAATCACAATTGCAATCAGATTCCAATGCAGATGCACAAGTGCCCTCTTGAGAGATCTTGTGAAATTCTGAGTAAAATACATTGAAGTAATAATGTACGTAAAATATTCTGTAGTTCTATGAGATATCACAAGAACCAGCAACTGCTCGCTCTAAACACATTCACTTCTAGTAATTATAAGCTTCAATTCTTGATTTTGGAAATAACAAATTATATTGTATATTATTTTCTTACGATAAGACATCATTGACAAAATAAATACGGTTGCCATGACAATCTTGAAGTAATTGACTAGTACCTACGATTCATTTCATAGTTTCATAATAAGGTTGTATACATTTCAAATAGGTATCTATTAAATTGCTTAAATATGAAAAATCAAGTTATAATATCTTTAATAACTTGAGTTTTTTAATCTTGAATAATGAATATAATACTAACGTACTTTTTATAGCTGTATAAAATTTATATCAGTAAATTTTATGCAATCTTGTGATGTCTCTTTTTCGTTTGTAAAATGGAACGTAAGGATGAAAGAGAAAGTGAATGGAACTTTGACAGATCCATACATAAGTAGGTACTTACTTATCTGATCTAGGTAGATTCTCAATTGTGAAACGTAAAATACTCAAAGGCTTCCTAAATTATTTGACACTGACATGACAATACTCAACTGATTATTCCTGCTTTACTTAAATCAGAAATCGGGCCTAAGACCTCGCCTCTCTTGCTTGAGATCGTGGCTTCAAATCCGGGCAAGTACCAATGTGGCTTTTTCAAACACATATGTACTTTCTAAGTTTATCTTGGACATCACATGACACATGCTACGGTGAAGGAAAACATCGTGAGGAAACCTAGACTTATATAGTTAATGTAAGTTTGAAATAGCCAAGTCAGAGGCCTGTGGGGTTCCCAGAGGCGGCTTAATGTACTCTGACACCGGAGGTGGCCACATCTTCACACGAAAAAGAAAGAAGCTGAATATTTTTACCCGACTGCCGAAGGAGGGTAATGTGTTTATCAGTCTATGTATGTATGTATGTATGTATGTATGTATGTATGTATGTATGTATGTATATATGTATGTATGTATGTATGTATGTATGTATGTTTGTTCCTATGTGGCGTTCTAGAGACCAAACGCGTGGGCCGATTTTGATGGTTCTTACGTCAATCGATTCGTCTTAACCCCGCGAGTGTCACTGGCTACATTAAAATTGGAAAATAGAAAAATGGCGGTTCTTGGACGCCATATTGTGGAGGGCCAAATTTTTTTTTTCTTCCAAACCTGTCGTGTGGGGTATCAAAATAAAGGTTTTTAAAAGGTGATTTCAAAAGTATATGACACTTATATGTTAAAATGTACCTAATTCGAATAAAATAATAACTAATTATAAATAAAAAAAGTTAATTAAAGAATTCAAAAAACCCGACTGCTTGAAAAGCGAACTAAAAAGACGTAAACAAGGAGAAAATCATGCTGTGCAGTCGGAGGATATGTTTGGTTTTGGGCAGGCAGCTCGCGAATACGTATCCTCCGACTGCACAGCATGATTTTCTCCTTGTTTACGTCTTTTTAGTTCGCTTTTCAAGCAGTCGGGTTTTTTGAATTCTTTAATTAACTTTTTTACATGGAGCGTCTGCTTATACTACCATGTAAATGCCTACGTCTCTACAACCAAGTATCAGTATGTACGTTACCTGTTAGCTCGTGGATGAAATGAGTGGACTGTAGACTTTAGGCGAATGTAGATTAATGCCGTTGATTACAAATCAACTGTCCCGGTCAAACAATACTATGGTTTTAAGAGAGAGGTGTCAACTGTGAATCCGTGGCATCCGTGGAAGTGATGAGTGGTCCGCCGCGCTATGCACTCACACACCGATGCCGTGTGGGTCACTCAGATGTATGTGTAGTGTAGACGGCGCGCTCCGGCTGCCCGAAATGTGAAATGATTTCCCAATGTTACCCTTTAGCAGGACTGGTGTCTGATTTCAGGCTTCTGACGATCCGTAACGACTGTCAAAGATCTTCAAATGACAACCGGAATCAACAGCTTAATAACGTGCTTTCTGAGACACGTAGGAATCCCGGTACGTTTTTTTTTTTTTTTTTTTTTTTCTTATAGGCTCGCGTTTGACCACCATCTCACCTGATGGTAAGCGATGATGTGGTCGACGATGGAGCACGCTTGCCTAGAAGTAACCTATTCACTCTTGACTTAAACCCCTAGATTGTAGCTATCGGGAAACACAGACTCCGGCAGGGAATTCCACTCCTTAGCTGTACGCATAATAAAAGTATTCTCAAAACGTTTAGTGCGTATGGGTGGGATGTCCACCATGTACCTGTGGCGCATCGCCGTACGTCTGGTAGTCCGATGATGAAACGGGCTGGGCGGAATTAGATCATGCAATTCCATCGCACACTCCCCGAAATGTAATCGATAAAAAACCGATAAGCTAGCAACTCGGCGACGATGTTCAAGGCTCAGGAGCTTTGACTTAACCAGTGCCTCATCGCCGATGAGCCTCTTGGCCCGCTTTTCGATTGACTCTAGTGCATCAATCAAAAAAAAAAAAAACAGTCCTCGGATCTTTAGGCCCGCTTGCGTAACCCTCGGTTATCTCACTAACTCCGAATATGCATAACATTTTTGTTCTTCATAATAATTCATAATCATTTATTTGCTAATATGGGTAATTACAAAAAGTTGTTAAAAATATAGCACAGTCCAACCATATTACACCTTAAGGCATGCAAATCACAAGCTATTATTTTTGCAAGTAAATGTATTATCATACATTTACTTGCAAAAATAATTTATAATTTACAACACAATCTATTTTGTTTTTTCAATTTCACCGCGTGGCAAATAACAATGAAACATAACAAATGAAGCTATCAATAATGTCACTAGAAGAATTAAATTTAAAATGTCATATATTAAATGAAAATGTCATGATAATATTATGTAATTCCTCTTATCTTCGGGGGCGCCAGCAGTCAGTTCATGCTGGAGACTCTTCTTCAGAGTGGTGTGACCTTGCAGCTGGCGTCCCTCAAGGCGGTATTTTATCTCCTCTTTTGTTCTCCATTTTCATTAATCTTATAACCACCGAGCTTCAGTGTGCGTATCATCTTTACGCTGACGATTTACAGCTCTACTGTCAGTCGGGTGTTGACAACTTATCGGATGCGATCGAGGGGCTAAACCGGGATTTAATTACGATTAAAGGCTGGTCCGACTGATTCGGTGTGGCGGTTAATCCTGCAAATTGTCAGGCTATCATACTTGGGAGTCCCCATAGCTTGAGAAAGCTTGGGGCGATACTTGGGACTCCCAAGTATCGCCCCAAGTAACGCGACAACGTACCAATTCCGTTTGGCTCCGAGGTTAAGGATCTTGGTCTGTTCGTCGACACTTGCCTTGACTGGCGCAAACAGGTAACGAGTGTCAGTCGAAAGGTCACCGGAACGTTACGTTCGCTGTATAGATTAAAAAATCTTCTCCCAGCTCACATTAAGGCCATGCTTGTACAGTCCCTAATCTTTCCCATAATTGACTATGGAGATGTGTGCTACTATGACCTGAATGCAGATCTACTCAATAAACTTGACCACCTTCTAAATAACTGCATTCGATTTGTCTTCAACCTCCGGAAGTACGATCATGTATCCCCACATCGATCACTTTTAAAATGGTTACCCATTCGTCAGCGTAGAGCGCTGAGGGCCTTGACTACCCTGTTTTCTTTTATTGATAAACCCACTTCTCCTTCTTATCTGTCTTCTCACGTTCAATTCCTTTGCTCTGCCCACAGCAAGAATCTTCGCTCCACCAATAATCGTCTTCTACAATGTCCCTCTCACCGCTCTGGGTTTATCCACTCGTCCTTCTTTGTCCAGGCAATCTCCCTTTGGAATGCGCTCCCTCAGAACATCAGGATGGCAACCAGTCGGCTTTCTTTCAAATTGAAGGCACGTGAGCACATTCGCAAGAAGTTTGCAGAATCATCACAAAATTGATTTGTTCGTTTCGGATTCTCTATAACATTGTTTTTATGTATGTATGTATCTAAGTATATATTTATTATTCCTTTTTTTATATATATATATATATATATAAATATATACTCTTTTCTCTATTCATCCTATCATTTAGTTACACCTGCCTTGTTTTATCTCTGCATCACCCTAAGGTCGACTGGTAGAAAATGCCTAAGGCATTAAGTCCGCCTTTGTACTTATGCATAAAGTTTTAATAAATAAATAAATAAAATAATTATAGTCTTTAACCTCGTGTTAGCAACTAATTCTGAGTTAAGGCGTATATTATATTCCCCAATGCTAACGCAGTACTGGCCGTGAGCCTGCTCGGAGCCAGAGTATCAATATTGAAACTCCTTTTGGACAGTATTGTTTGCAAAATATTCTTTGAGTTACATATATGCTATTTCATTTACGAAGAAATTATAGCTATCAATTTTTCTATATCCAACATCCAAGTCGTTTTGAAAGAGAATCAAAAAGTAGCGAAAAAATATTGTGTTGTTATTTATATTTGTAAAGCAAAACTATTAGTTAAGTATACGAATAAACTATGTTTCACAAATAATAAGATAAGATAAGATAAGATAAATTTATTAGGACACCTTTCTGTAGATACAATAAGCACAACAACAAAATAAAATAGTAAAAAATTATAGCACAGGTACATAATAAAATACAAATATTTAGTGCATTAAAGAAACCCTAGACCCCACACTAGGATACCCTGTGTCGTGGGATCTAGTTTTTTCGTCATTAATGACACATATAATGTACATGAATGACATGAAACTTTTTATCCTAGCCATTACTAAGGAGTATGCTTTAGAAAAACCGTTTTAAGGCACTAAAGCGGGGGGATGAAGTGGAACAGTTGACAATCGTCATCTGAGGTTTTGGCAAGTGGATCTTAGACAAAAAGTTCTTCTTATATAATATTAAAAACACTCTCATTTACTAATTTCCACAAAGATTTCAAAATTCATCTTTTCCTGACTAATTACGATCGTTTGTCGTCACGAACGCCGGCGTCAATATTTACCGACTTTGAAGTATCCCGCTGTCATATGTAGCGGGTTGAGTCAACAAACGTATTCGACTCAACTCTCGATTTATAACTGAGTGGGCGAATAGGAAGCGAGTCGATGGCTGTATGAGTAATGTAGTCGCAATAAAATTCGTATGGGACGAATATTTCTGGTATTTCGGTATGGTTTTTTTTTGTGTAAAGGTGTTTGAACTCTGTGGTCTTTGAAATACCTATTAATTTTTATATTATGTTAGAAAATGGTAAGGTGAAACTTCTTCATTCACATACAATTTGTTATTGAGTATTTAATTTTTGCGTGTAATAAATCATTAATGTTTGCATGTGCCGATTTAAAACAGTAAGATCATACTGTTTTAAATCGGCACATCATGAACAATTTGACTTGTTTCAGAACGGAGACAAAGAGCTATAATTAGATTATTCTACTTCTAGATCATTTGAAATTGTATCTTAGAATGTTAGTATAAAGGTATCTAATTTATCTTATCATATCAAGTTATTAAAAAAAAGTGATTTAATAATCCTTACAAAATTTGAACAGTGGACAAGGATTGTAGACGATGTCAAATAAAAGTGGAACAAATCATTGTTACGTAGTAAAGTTAACAGTGAACAAAGCACTTTCAAATTTAGTCTAATTGTGTATTAGTTTAACACGGAAAAGGAGTTGGGTAAGTAAGTATCTACTGTATCTACTTAATTCGAGAAATCTGAAAAGGTACGTTATTATTAACCTAATTTATAGTAGCTGAAAAAGACTGACCTGCAGCCGTATTGCGTAAGTGCGCAAAGATTTTAAACTCTATGCGATTTTAAATCGACCAATCACATGCGAGATGAATGACGCGATGTGGATTTCAGTTTTGTGTGATTGGCCGATTTTGTCGGTTGGATAGAGTTTAAACTCTTTGCGCACTTACGCAATACGGCTGTTAGTGGTCCAAAATAGAAAAAGACCTCTAGTATGCCCAATTGCCCGAACATACAACCCAAGACAGAACAATTTGGCACAGGCAAGTGAGGAGATCCGACCCCAGACAATGGAACCAGGGCGGGAAAAAGGAGAGTAGTGGCTGAAAAACTTTCATGGACTCACCTTGGTAGAAAGAAGACTAACTTAAATAGATTTCCTCTTAGCGTCTCGTTGATAAACATAGACTTCTTAGTTAAATCCCTTGCCTTTCCCAGTTTTAGCCAGGTTGGGTATAGTATTCATACTCAAAACAATTTGTGCTTACGAACTTTAGGGATAAAAGGAAAGTTATTTAAAACAATCTATAACGTCTTCTCAACGTTTTCCCTTTCAGTCCATTGTTACAAATTTACCTAAAAATACAATTTTCTATCACTTGCTCATAAAATCCCATAATTTTGTTTATACAAAGTGATGGATCGTCCCAAATTACTAATTTTCTAGTTCATTCTCTCTCACCATTTTGGTGATTGAGTGTCGAGTACGCTTTAGATATATTTATTTTTATTAGCTTCTTCTTTATATCGGTTTACATTCAATTATTATTAGAAAGTGATGTTTTTTCTTTGCACAGAACTAAAAATGTTGACAGATATCAAATAAACAGTCTATCAGATAGAATGCACTTGTTGAGAAATTGAAACAAAAATATATACACTAGAAATTAGTTTTAAAAATAGTGTGTTTCAGACAAAAATCTCACATACCTCAGTTACATGAACAAACTTTCGAGCAACTATGATTCGAGAGTTCGAGAACTATTATTAATTTCAAGCGTCGATACATCGTTATGTATTGACATAACACACTTGACACAATGATGATTATGACCAAAGTAAAATTAAAAAGCGTGTGAGTTTCAGCTTGAAGTCTATATTTGTTCGGGGTCAGTGATAAGTAATGCAATTGACACAACTTAGCAAAACATTTTTATTTTATTTATTGAGGAGTAACAGCTACAACATAGAACATAGGCATCGGGTTAACAAATTGTAGGAAGTAATATTGCAGCCCAATGATTTAATATAAATCATTAAAAATCAGTGGTTGCCACTAAATACTAGCTTTTAGCTTTTTAAAAAGTATCCTATGTGCTATTCCAGACTATAGTATAGGTATCCCTGTGCTAAATTTTACCCAGAACTGTTCAGCCGTTATGGCGTGATTGAGTAACAAACACACATCCGCACATCCAACCTTTCGCATTTTCTAATATTAGTAAGATAAATAAATAAATGTAGGTTATTTAGAGCTAGCTATAGCAATAAAACGTTATTGGCAAAGTGTATATATGCATCTGACCTACCTTTAAGAAACACAGGCATAATGTTGTATAGAAAATTAATAATAAAAAAATATTTTTTAAAACAAGCTTTTTTTTTTAATTCTTCTCAGTAAACCCTTTCATTCGATACCCATACCATGGCAGTAGATACACAAAAATAATTAGTCAACCATCTTGGATCGTCCGCCATATTAGATTTAGAATGACGTCACTTAGCTAACCATGCATTGTCATCTAAATTAAACGTGTATGCAAAATTTCATCTTAATCGGTTGAAGATAACTGCTTTAAAATTCGGTTGCAAGATTTGACCCGAACACATACACATACATACATTGCAAGTTAATAAAAAGCTTGTAAAAAGATCACAAGCCTGCTTACTCTGCAATATGTGGCTACAAATCGGCTTACCCAGTGACTGCGAACCAGCTTTACCTACTAGTACCTTCGAGTATATTTTTCGAGAAATCTCCTCGCTCGAGCTCTATCTCTTTT